>OY728142.1:1046531125-1056531125 GCA_963277665.1 Viscum album | reverse complement strand
CACACTGCTCGAAAAAGTAAATAATGAATCACATTGAGAGAGTAGATAAGAGTTTAGAATTATCTAGTGACTATTAGTGTAGCTCTGGACTCCTTTGATTCAGCAGAAATGCTTCCAAGTCCTTCTCTGGTTTTTCTGTTGAAAAACAGAGTGTCGTGGGTTAGCTTGGGTTCTTCCCGAGTGAAGATATTATCTTGATTCCAACATACTTTGTGTGTTATTTAGTAGTTTTGGATTTCATGTATGGGACAAAAATTTTCTTGAAGATATTTCAATGTGTTCTTCACTATTGTGCTCAAGATTGTCTTTATGTTCAGTACATAGCACACGAGTTTCTGGCTTTTCTATTCTATATCTTCTCTCGTGTGCACACTTGTCTTTATCATAAAATGCATGAGGTTGAGCTGACAGGTTCCATGTATCTTGTGCCTCGTACCTCATACTATGTCTACAAATAAACATTAATTATGACAATTCATTAAAGTCATCAAATATGACCGTTAAAAAGATAAATTGTAAAACAACAAAGGAGTTTTAGAAACGGTGTCACAATAGTTATGGAAACGATGTCTCCTTCACGGTATATCCTTCACGGTATGTCCTTCATGGTATCTCCTTCATGGTTTCTTCTTTACGGTATGTCCTTCATGGTATGTCCTTCACGGTGTTTCTGTGTCATAATGTCTTGCTCACGGTGTCTGAGTCACAGTGTCTGGCTTACGATTTCTGGATTCCGGTTCATTGCTCATAGTTTCTTAATTCATGGTGCCTTGATGACTATGTCTGGCTAACTGTGTCTAGCACTTAGACAAATAGAGTGCATATCTTACGATGTCTGTTCTTAGTATCATGCTTCACGGTGTCAATCTTACTATGTCACGGTGTCTAGTGATCATGGTGTCTCATTGGTCACAGTGTCTCACTGGTCATGGTGCATGTGTCTTGCTCACAGTGTCTGACTTACTGTGTCACGATTCACGGGGTATTGTACTTAGGAAAATAAATATATTCAGAAATAAATAGTAATATTCATAAAATGAATTGATCTTAACCATTATAAAGTATAAGATAACTTGAAACATAAATATACATGATTTATAAGATTTGTGAGATTTGAGATCATTAATAAGATTCGTAATTAGTATTGAGATTTGTGATAATTAAAACAAGATTAATACACGAGGAGTCCAACAATTATATTAAATGTTATGGTGTCTATATATACACATTGTAAAAGAAGATAGGTTCATAACAAAACATATGTCTCAATGAATAAAAATTGAGAAAAATGTTTTCACTGAGCTCGTAATATTTGATCCATAAACCCCCATGCAATAGATATCCTAAAATTGAAATGTAAGTACAAATAATATTAAGAAAAATTATCATAAAATACATTCATGATATGCATATACACTACACAAAAGAAAAACATGATGAATACTTCATGTGTCTCCCAGAAAATTAAAAGTGAGATGGAAATACCTTACCTTAAGTCTTGAACTATGCAGTACATGTTCGAAACTCATGTATAATAAATATAAGTTTGTTATTACACTATTAAATAACCCAATATATATATATATATATAATACCACATACAATTAACTTGTTACCTTTTATTACCCATTTTTAACAATTCCATGTTAAAGTCACGTTTTGGGCAACAACCGCTTTGTTTTCCATATATGTTTTTATTTTTTATTTTTAGTCCAATTAATTTGAGAATGGTTTATTCATCTCAATAATTTTACGAATGATATAAATATAATATATATTTAGTATATATTTATTTAGTGTAATCATTAAAATCTAGTGATTGGAAATTAAGCACAACGTTCATGGAGACATTAAATCGTATGTACGCATGATCGTTGTTTTACTTTCATATAATATTAGATGAAATAAAGGTAAATAAATTATTATTATTATTACATTATAATTTTTATTTCATATATATCACATATTTTATTCAAAACCATCCTTATTACCTTCCATTTAAATCATGAATGAAACATTTCACTTAACAAGGTGGTAGACCTTTATACACACGAGTGGCGTTATCGTATTTAAAGGACATGAAAAGATTGATGTTATGTGTTATATTGTAATGTCGTGGACCCGGGTGCCACACAACGAGTTCCTCGAGCCTGGTTTGTCACATGACCTCAAGCGCATTTCCCCAAAAGCCAGAGCCATCCAACTAGCATCGAGGGCCCAAGTCTGATAGTGGGGAAACTATGCCCTCATTTTTCAAAGTGTAGCGTAACGGAATACAAAATAAACATACAACGACAGTGGAAGCAGTAAACCATACAGAACTGAAAAAAACAACATTTTATAAATAATGATGCTACATGTCTCAAGTACTAAGAAAACAGTCAGAACATGTTATACATCAATACAGTTCAACAAAATTCCGAGTACAGCGAAACAAAGAAAAATAGATGGCAACAGCATCGCGAGCCTAGGCTCGGTCCCATGCCCTCCTACTCCTCAAGAACAGTCGATTACCTGTATAGGGACTCTTTCCCCTATCTACACTTGTAGCAATGTAATCTGTTTGGGTCGAAATGCGAGACCCAAATAGGGTGTGAGAAATATATCTCAGTAGGCACCCACCAAAGGCATGAGCCCAACTGCGGGTAAGCATGCAACAACAGTGCGCATTAGTGAAATGAAATAAATTAAGCAGTACTCAAAAGTAACTAACTATCAGTTATATTGCCATTTTATTATTCATTTAATCCATTAAATATTAGAAATCACCACAGTGAATTTCTGTGTAAACAGTCCACTTCCTTAGACAAGAAAAACCTTACCCTTAGGTAAGTAGAATCCAACCTGTTGGTATAGCCATCATGTGTAAGAAAAGTTTCCCTCAGGTGTAGGAAGTGTCACCTTCAGGCACAGAAGTCAAGCCCTCAGGCACAAAAGGTTTTCCTCAGGTGAATACAGTCACTTCCTCAGGCTAATCACAATAATTCCCTCAGTCTAACAGGTAACTGGGACATGCCTAACAAGTAACAAGCAGTAAAAATCAATTCCTCTCAAGGCAATTCTATGATTACTAATTTAAAGGCATACCCTTGGGTATCCTGGCCAAATGGATAAATAATGGCACACACCCCCGGGGTGGTCCCGGATCCAGGCAACGATCCCAACCAGTATTTTTATATCATATCTAAATACCTAATCAATTATAGGTGTTTAAATATAGCAACGGCCTCAGCCACACGACACCCCAACATGGGTTCGTGGCACAAAAACGCACAAAACACATGACATTTGGAAAAATTAACACCAATCCACCTACCTTATACGCCAACGAGTGTTATACATGAACGCTGATCCAAGAAATGCCCTAGAATGACGTAGATATGAAGAAGAAGAAAACCCATTCAAATGTAAATAACTTTCACTTAGGAAAGAATTGGTAAGAACGACCTATGGAGAAGAAAGGGCTTACCCGCGTGGTTCCAATCAGATCGTCTGAGGCGGAATCGGATTCCAGATGAACACTCAGTGGATCATCAAAGGTTCGACCTCCTCCTTTGGATCCAAAATGGCTCAAATGCCTCCTCTGCCAAATGAGGAGGATACTGCCTATTTTAAGCCGAAGAAACAAAGTACACGGTGTGTACTTCCAAGTAAACGGCCTGTACTCAATTCATTTAACTGTTCCTTTGGTGGCACCGCCACACTGTTCATCTGTCGACATTAGTACATGACATGTACTCCTAAGTACAAGGCGTGTACTATCGCCCAACTATCGGCTCCTCCAATGCCTTAATGTTTTGGCCTGCCGACTGACTACACAGCATGTAAGGTACCACTACATGGAGTGTAGTCGGTTCTTACACCCTTCATCGCCAAATTTGCTACACGCCCTGTGTACTTATCCCAACACGGCCAAAAGTACGTGGCGTGTTGAAAAAGTACACGGTGTGTAGTTTCGAAATTTAGGATATTTCCCTATTTTCCATATTTTCAAAAAAACACGTAAGGAAAAGAGAAAAGAAGTAGCCCGTACCTCAAATATAAGAATCAAGTTCTTACAAACTTCCCCCCTTATAACAATTCATCCCTGAATTTCCCAACCCAGGGTGGTGAAGATAAGGATCAGAACAGCTCTGGGCACTGAGCACGTACGTCGTCCTCCCGCTCCCAGGTCTCGTCCTACACTCGGCCATGCTTCCATAGCACCCGTAAGAGGGGAACTGACCGGCATCATAGTACCTTTGTGCTCTTATCAACGATACGGATCGGATGCTCCTCAAAGGACACATCGGCTTCCAGCTCAACCTCCTCAGGCTGAATAACGTGAGATGGGTCTGACTAATAGCGACACAACTGAGACAAGTGGATGATGTTGTGCATGTCTTGGTACCGCTGTGGTAACCACAACCAATAGGCAACCAGCCTGACTCCCCATAGAATCTCAAATGGCCCCACATACCTCGGTGAAATCATACCATGTCTCCTGATCCGCTTGTGTCCCAGCCTCGACGAAACACGTAGAAAAACCTGATCCCCGACCACAAACTCCAAAGGTCATCTACGGCGATCAGTATAAGACTTCTGTCGAGATTGCACGGTAGCCATCTGCTTCCGAATCAACTGGACCTGCTCAGATGCCTCCTGCACGAGCTGTGGCCCCAGTAAAGCTGCCTCACCTGCCTCTAACCAGCACAAAGGTGATCGGCATGGCCTACAATATAAATCCTCGTAAGTTTACATCTCAATAGTCGCCTAAAAACTATTGTTATAGGAAAACTCGACTAAGGGTTTATGCTTCTCCAATGAAACCCCAAATTCTAGGACGCATGCACGCAACATTTCATCATGAACCGGTATTGTACGATCTGACTTGCCATCGATCTGAAGGTGGTATTTTGTTCTCAGAAGCACCTGTGTACCCAGTGCCCTCTGAAAACTTTGCTAGAAATGAGATGTAAAGCGGGCGTCCCTATCAGAAATGATAGAATGAGGGACCCCATGAAGACGTACGATCTCTCGGATATACGTCCTTCCAATCTCGTCCACACCGAAGGTATCTTTGATCGGAAAGAATTGAGATACCTTCGTGAGTCTATCCACAACAACCCACATGGCATCATTTCCTCCAGGTGACCTCGGCAATCCGGTAACAAAATCCATCGTGACATCATACCATTTCCACTCTGGAATGGGTAACTGTTGTAACAGTCCAGCTAGTCTCTGATGCTCTGCCCTCACCTGCTGACATGTGGAACACCTCATAACAAACCCAGGTACATCTCTCTTCATACCCGGCCACCAGTACTGATGTCACAGGTCTCAGTACATCTTGGTAACCCCAGGATGAACTACACAAGCCGAAGCATGAAACTCCTGCATCATCTCCTTGCGTATATCCCCTGTAACCCATACTCATCCATGGAAAGACAAGACCTCATCATTGCCTATTCTCCAACCTGGAGGAGGGTCCTCACTTGCCACCGACTCCCGTAGAACTAGGCCTTCTGAATCCGATAGCTGTCTCATCCTCACTCTGTCCAGGAGGGTATAAGTCACATGTAAAGATGAAAGAAAAGTCTTCCCCTGACTATCGTGCACCTCCAGATGCATCTTAGAGAACAAAGCAATGAGCTACCACTCACCACTGGCCTCCTGCTCTGCCTGTATCTGAGTCTTCCTGCTCAGTTCATCAGCTACTGCATTTCCATTACCAGGTGTATATGTAAGCTCAAAATCGAAGGACTGTAGTTACTCCAACCACCTTCTCTGCCTCAGATTCAGGTCACACTGAGTAAAGATATACTTGAGGCTTTTGTGGTCAGTGAAAACAACAAAATGCTCTCCAAACAGATAATATCTCCAACAACGCAATTCATGCACAACTACAACCAACTCAAGGTCATGCGTCGGGTAATTCCTCTCATGTGGCCTCAACTGCCGAGACCCGTATGCAACAACTTGGTTGCCCTGCATCAAAACTGCTCCTAGCCCAATCCCTGATGCATCACAGTAAACTGTATTGCTCTTCCCCTGCTCTGGGAGTATCAAGATCGGTGCTGATGTCAACCTTCCATTCAGGTCCTGAAAAGCTGCCTCACAAGCTTATGACCAAATGAACTTCACACCCTTCTTAGTCAGTCCAGTCAACGGTGATGCTAAGCGGGAGAAGTCCTGTATGAACAGTCTGTAGTAACCAGCCTGCCCTATGAAACTCCGTATCTCAAACACGTTCTATGGATGCTCCCAGGAAACTACTTCTCTCACCTTCTCTGGGTATACTGGAACTCCTGCCTTTGAGATAATGTGACCCAAGAAGTGAATCTGGTCCATCCAAAAGTGGCACTTTGAGAGATTAGAATATAGCCGATGCTCTCTCAGTGTACTCAATACGATCTCAAGATGGGTGGCATTGTCGTGTCTAGTGTGAGAGTACACCAAGATGTCGTCCACGAATACTACCACAAATGAATCAAGATATGGATGGAACACACAATTCATCAGATCCATGAAAATTTCTGGCGTGTTTGTGAGTCCGAACGACATAACCAAGTACTCGTACATACCATATCTGATCTGAAATTCTGTATGTAGTATATCTGATGGTCTCACGCACAGTTGATGATATCCCAATCTCAAGTCTATCTTCAAGAACACTCGTGCTCCATGAATCTGATCAAACAGATCATCAATCCTCCTCAAGGGATATTGTTTGTTAACCATCAACTGGTTCAGCTCCGATAATCCACGCAACGTCTGAGGGTACTGTCTGATTTCTTCACAAAAAATACCGAAGAACCCCATAGAGAAGTACTGGGTCAGATAAAACCCTTCAACTGTAACTCCTCTAACTGCCTCATGAGCTCCTGCAACTCAGGTGTAGCCATCCTATAAGAAGGAATGGACACTGGTATTGCTCATGGCACAAGCTCGATATAGAAATCCACCTCCCACACAAGAGGTAGACCCAAAAAGTCGTCTGGGAAAACATCCCAAAAAACGATCAACCTATAGCGACCAAAGCCTTTTTCACATAACAATTCATGATTTTAAACATAATTCATCATCAGAGTACAAGACAAGGATCGTTAAGTCTAGTGTCTTGGAAGACTAGGTACATATAACATAAAACATGGGCTAAAAACACTTCATTATTTAATCTTCATAATGAGATCCTAACTTCCTTTGAGCCCTTACATCTCCATAGGTTACCCTGGGGAACACATGAATAAAGGGATGAGCTAAAAAGCCCAGTAAGGGAATGAACAAAAGAATAAACCTTAAGAACATTAGTTAGAAGGCTTGACATAATTATATTGGAAGCATGTAACATATGGAATCATAACATATAAACATGGGATCATAAAAACATGGATTAAAATAATCAGGGGATCATATAAGCATGAGATCACATAATCATAGTTTCATAAAGAGGTGGCATCAACTTTAAAAATGTCTTTAGTATGAGTCAAGGCTAACCACCAATCTCATTTCCCAAAGTAACACAAGCTAAGGCTAACCGCCCGGATCGTTTTCCCATATTCTTCTCATGAGACATTAACTTTACCCAATGTATTGGAGTGCTATCTGGGCGCACCCATCTATGATTATTCATGTATATTCTTTCCACATAAATGATCTCACATAATCAATCTTACAAAAACATAAGAGTACCCAAGGAAATATATGGGCACACAATCACGTTATGAAGCATAATAAAAAGTGGCGTAACATACAAGCATCCATGAATGAAAGTAATTAAATCATTAATAGACATTAAAAACATATAATGGCATAAATCGTGATATGAGATAACAAACTTAAGTGATAACATGTACAAATAGTTTTTAGGAATCATTGAGTCAAAACATTTTAGTGTGGTTTAAGAAAACATCGAATATCTCTTAAAACAAAAAGTGGCATAATATTTTTTATAAAACCAGAAGTAAACCAGGAGGGTTTTCATAATAAAAATACTGATTTTATAAGGAAAAAGGTGACTTAAATTTAAGGTTAGAGCACACTTGATAATAGGAAAGAATTCGGGAAGTTCCCTTAAAATAGGTTCACTTATTGGGATGTAATGTGGAGAGAATCCCATAAAATCATTCATATCCCCAAAAGAAAGTGATGAAAGAGTCTTGATAAATAGACATGGATTATTTAAACTACATTTAGAGTATGCACATTAAAATATAAGATAACATCATTTTTGTATAAATGTAGATAAGACAACCCGAAGGAATAAAAGAGGTTCAGGTAGAATTCGTTACAGATTATCGGCATGGTATCAGAAGTACTTGAGGGGGCTTAGTGAGAGAGGAAAGGGGATTCTCATCACGTATACATAAATAGGGAAGTATGGGGGAGGTGTTAAATCATACCCCATAATTAATAATTACACACAACATGTCTTAACATAGTGAACAATTTTGAATAAGAGTGAAATTGAGAGGATCCCTTACCTGAGGTCTGTTGGTGTTCTCCACATGATATTAATGACCTGAATAGTCAAATTAGGTTTATTAATCAATAGTTACAAAACCTTATATAAAATTCAAATATTAATTATACCCTTTTTATGTTCATTTATTCCCATTTTGATTGATTACAAGGATAAATTTCATTGTTCGGGACCGTTTGTTTCATTTGTTTTAATGATCGGTTCAATTGTATTTAGGTTCAAATAAATTGTAATATGAAAGTGGTTTTCCAGAATTTATGTTATATTATATTAGTGGGAATCCCGTAGGATACAAGGTTACAAAATTCATATGGTTAATTAGAGTGAAAGATAACCTTTACATTAAACATTAATGATAAACACTTGAATTAATTTTAACGATTTTTCCCATAAATGACTTGTTTTGTATTATTGTTTTATATCATGAGTGTATGAGGATTACATAACCTTAAATAGGAAATATAAAATATATAATAATCTGGTTCAACCATAACATAAATGGTTTCATGACCAGAATATAAATGATAAAAGAATTTGAAAACACAAAATCCATGATGTTGGTAAATTGACACATCGCGGGCGATGTTTTAATTCTAGATCGTGAGGGAGAGGAGGGGAAGCATGATGCTTGAAATTTTCCATAAACATGATTAGCATCCAGAATATATGAGATTCTAGAGCCTTCATGCCTTTTGGATAAGGTAAGGGGAAGAGGGTATAAGAAAATAATTTAAATGAAAACAAAACACTTGAAAACGAAAGAGGGTTCTTACCCTTTGATCTATTCTCTTTGATACTCCTCTTAGGGGCTTTGGTTTTGGGCTTTTGGAAAGGCCAGCAAGCCTTGGACGTGGGGAAGGAGATTGGGAGGGTATTTGGGCAGAAATTCGGCTAGGTACAAAGCTTGAGAGGTGTGAGGGAAAGAGGTAAAAAGATAGGGTATTTATAGTGGAGGAGAGAGGGGTTTCCTTAATATAAAATTCATTAGTTTATTAATAGTAAGTCTTGCATGACCAGTTATACTAATTTTATAATGTAATCCTGAACCAAGTGGGCTAACATCAGCATAACATCACCCATGACTCTATAATTAGCTTATTTAGCTTATTTTTTTAAAATTAAGGTATTTCAATATTCATAAAAAATTCATGTATTTAAGAAAAAACCCAAATATTTACCCCAAACATTTTTCAACATGTAGAATCCAAAAATGAAGTCCAATTTTCAAAAAAAAATTTCAAAATATGATTATTTTAATATTTAAATAAAATAATAATTTATTATCAAAACCAGTTTTAAAGTATTTACTAACTCATTCTAAACTATAGTTATATCGAACTTCCAACATGAATATTATTTTCATACCACCATTGGTAATGTTATTGTTCATTAGGGTATATTACTATTCATACGGGTATGTTTCTATTCATTAGGGTAGGTTACTATTCATCAAAAATTATTATTTTTTTATCAGACTCCAAAAAACATCTTGAACACAACCGTGTATGCCAGATTTTCGAAATTCCAAACACAACAGTGACAAACTTAAGTATAAAGGTCACTTATCACTTAGTAGTTCAATATTAAGTGATTTTATGGAATATTTATAAGAAGGGAATTTCCATTAAAAACATTGGGTCGTTACACAACCACTGAAGGAAAATCCGTCTGACAAGTCCCCTGATCATTCAGATATAAGCTCGCAATGTAGGATGTGACTCCACCTCGCCCATGATGCTGTAGTCTAGCTCGACTCGCCTGAACATCCCACTCTCCCTTGTATAGAAACTCTCCGCCCTCTAGTGACGTGAAACACACCCTGTGACGACAACAGTCTACAAAGGCTCGAAAGGGAACCAACCAGTCTATACTAAGAATGACGTCATAGCTCGTTATCTCTAAGAAATAAAAGTCCCATAGAAAGTGACCCCCTCCCACCTCAAGGGGGAACTCCTTAAACTGACGCACACTAGCTGTCGTAGTCACCAACAGAGTGTCTAGCGTCATGATATCGGAGGAAGAAGAAACACAGAGCCCAAGGCTCTCCATAAAGGGTACAGATATGAACTATACGTAGCACCCGTATCAAAAAGCACTGAAGATAAGACAGAAGCTACTAGAATAGTACCTCTGACTATAGAAGGTCTAGGATCCTGCTCCTGCTGGTTCTGTTGCACTACATATGCCTGCCCAGTGTCGCGAACCTGCAACATAGCCTCGCTAACCTGAGTTGTCCTGCCCTGTTGGCTCTGTGATCCTGGCGTCTGGCTTCCACATCCACGACCACCGTCTCTGCATGCATGCCCTAACGCATTCCAGTTCCCTGACTGGTAAGAATCCACTGGTCCTGCTCTGACACGTGGAGTCTACACAAAACCCCTCTCACTAGCCGCTGGTGGAAACGCCCTGCAAAAGCGCTGAAAATGACCCATCTTGCCGCAAGCTCGTCACTCCACTGGGACTCCTGGACACTACGGTCTCTTGTGCCTTACTCTACCATACTAGTAGCACCTGATCGGGCCACTTGAAGACGCTGCCTGGCTGGTACTGCCACCCTGAGAGAAGTTCATATGTTTCATCCTCTTGCGAGTAGAAATAGTACTAGTAACTGGTACTAAACCATCCTGCCCCACACCACTCGATTCCCACAGGTTCCTCTCAGTAATCAGTGTCTGGTTCACAATATAATGTACTGAAGGAAACCAGAAAACATTCACCAGCGCTTGGATTTCATACAGAATACCATCCTTAAAACGTCTTGCTCTCAACATCTCATCACCCACCAGCACGGGTGAAAAATGATGAAGCTCCGTAAAATGAGAAGAATAGTCCATCACTAACATAGCGCCCTGCTGTAGATTCATAAACTCTCGAGCTCTATCTGCCCTCGGTGTCTCGAGAAAGAAAATTTCATTGAAGACTGCCTGAAAATTTTCCCACGCCATGTCTCTGTGATGTTCTTAATGGGTGGTAACGTTCCACCACCTCTTGGTGGAATCACGCAGCATGTAAGTCGCAAGCTTGACCCTCCTCCCTTCAGGCATCTCCAGATGCTCGAAAATAGTCTGCATCGATCCTAGCCAAGAATCTTCATCCTATGGTCCTCCATCCCCTGAAAACGTAGGCGGATGCTGCTGCTGAAAGATATGCGTCAGCTCGGCCATAGATGTGGCAGCCTGCGATGCTCCCTAAAAGGTCTGGATGAACCGCATAAAGCCCTCATGGAACTACACCTCTGCACCTGTGTCCGGTATAGAAGCTGGCGTCGAATCTAGCTCTGCCGGGGGATCAATTGTTAGCCCATGACCCACCATCTACGGAGTATAATCATCGCTGCTCTCCTGGTGAATAACTTGCAGTCATCTATGCGGCATGACACTACAAGCTAAAAAACATGCCTTAGATTACAATTTATCAAAGACTGAAAATGAGGGAACCACAAAGGGAACAAGAGGAAGAAGGCATTTCATGATTTAAAAAACAAGACTACACGGCGTGTACAATGACTACACGGTGTGTACTTGGCTTCCCTTCCCATGCCCGGATCCTTCGACACAGCTAAGCCACATGGATTCAATTGAACAAAAACTACACGGCGTGTATAATATCTACACGGCATGTATGATGTTATTTTCCAACTTCCCGTGCCGTCTGTGACACGGCCGACTACTCGGCTTGACACTACACGGCGTGTTACACCCGTACGTGGCCTGTACAACACTCGGTTTCCCAGCCACATAGCTAACACCACACGGTCTTTCCTCGGACAAGACTACACGGCGTGTCCCAAAGGTACACGGTGTGTTCAGGGAGAGGTGACAACGGCCCGTGTTGTTAGTTAGACGGTCGAGTCCCCAGGTTACACTACACGGCGTGTCCATCATTGACACGACGTGTTCTGTAAAGTAGTTCACCAACTCGTGTTTTTAGTTACACGGCTGGACTCTAGGTCACACAACACAGTGTGTACTAGAGCTACACGGCGTGTTCGCTCCAAGCTCTTCCCTTCCCTGTGTCGCCGCAAACACAATTTGTGACACGGGAAGATACTACACAGTGTGTACTCAGGGAACATGACGTGTACTAAAAAAGTTCATTTTTCGTCCTAAACAGAAGGTCATACACGGCGTGTATAAAGATACTACATGGCGTGTATACTGGGTTTTCTGAGCAGTATGCCTCAGAAACTTCCCCGGAACACAGAAATACCAAAAAACAACCCCTAAGTGTCAAATTCCGACCCGTGAGGGGCCATACTCCCCAAGAATCAATGTTCGAAATCTTATATGTGTTACAACCAATAAACAGTCAATGATCCACCAAATTTTGGTCAATGGGGGAACATACTCCCCAAAAACCAAAGTTTGGCGTCCATTCTATAAACAAACTCACACAAAGAATACCCTATCACAGAGCAAGTATTTATCAAGCAGCTATCACAACAGAATGCTTTTCTAGCACAACAACTATCACAACAACATGCAATTTCTTATGCACCTACATTTCAAGGAAACTATGAATGGCATGTGATATATAGCATGTGCCTATATGATGCATGAGATGACATAACCTCATCTCATTAGGTTACAACTAAATAGAACCCACAGACAAGTTATAAACAACACAATCTCAAGTGCGTCACCCAACGGTTAAAACATATCAACTGTAAAATTTTCAAAATCAAAAGATCTTCAAAATACGAGGTAGACCGACTTTTCCCTATAATGGGGTTAGCTATGCCCGAGCACAGTTTATGACCAACTACCGTTCATCCTATCCCTAACTATGACTCCAAATAGTATGTCAAAGAAAAGAACTCCATTTGATACCACTTTATAACGTCCCGGACCTGGGTGCCACGCAACGGGTGCCCCGAGCCCTGTTCGCCACGTGACCTGAAGCGCATTTCCCCAAACGTTAGAGGCTGCCGACTAGCAGCGATTCCCCATGTATGATAGTGGGGAAGCTATGCCCTCATTTGTCAAAGTGTAGCAGATCAGAATACAAAATAAACATACAATGACATCAGAAGCAGTAAACCATACACAACTGAAATAAACAACAGTATATAAATAATGATGCTACATGTTTCAAGTACTAAGAAAACATCCAGAACATGTTATACATCAATACAGTACATTAAAATGCAGTGTACAGCAAAACAATGCAAAACAGCTAGCAGCGGCATCACGAACCTAGGCTCGGTCCCATGCCCTACTACTCCTCAGCAACAATCAAGTACCTGTATAGGGACTCTTGCCCCTATCTACACCTGCAGCAACATAATCAGTTTGGGCCGAAATGCATGACCCAAACAGGGTGTGAGAAATATATCTCAGTAGGCACCCACCAAAGGCCTGTTCCGAACTGCGTGTAAGCATGCAACAATAGTGTACAGTAGTGAAATGCAATAATGTAAGCATTACTCAAAAGTAACTAACTACTAGTTATATTTCCATTTTTTTATTCATTTAATACACTAAATATTAGAAATCACCACAGTGCATTTCTACGTAAACAGTCCACGTCCTCAGACAAGCAAAACCTTACCCTCAGGTAAGCAGAATCCAACCCGCAGGTATAGCCCTCAGGCGTAACAGAAGTATCCCTCAGGCGTAGGAAGTGTCGCCCTTAGGCACAGAAGTCAAGCCCTCAGGCACGAAAGGTTTCCCCCAGGCGAATACAGTCACACCCTCAAGCTAATCACAACAAATCCCTCAGGCAAAGAGGTAACTGGGCCATTCCCAACAAGTAACAAGCAGTAACAAGCAATTCCTCTCAAGGTAATTCTATAATTATTACTTTAAAGGCATACCCTCGGGTATCCTAGCCAAATGGCTAAACAGTGGCACAAACCCCTGGGGTGGTCCCAGATCCAAGCAACGATCCCAACCATTATTTTTATATAATATTTAAATACTTAATCAATTCTAGGTGTTTAAATATAGCAATGACCTCAACCACACGACACCCCAACATGGGTTCGTGGCACAAAAACGCACAAAACACACGACAATTGGAAAAATTAACACCAATCCACCTACCTAATACACCAACGAGCGTTTTACAAAAATTTAGATCTAAGAAACCCCCAATAATGATGTTGAACTGATGAAGAAGAAAACCCATTCAAACCTAAATAACGTTCCCTCGAGAAATAATTGGTAAGAACGGCTTAAAGAAAAGAAAGGGATTACCCGTGTTGTTCCAATGAGATCTTCTTAGGCGGAATCGCATTCTAGAAAAACACTCGGAAGATCTTCAAAGGTTCAGCCTCCTCCTTTGGCTCCAAAATGGCTCAAATGCCTCCTCTTCCAAATGAGGAGGCCACTGCCTGTTTTAATCCAAAAAAACAAAGTACACGGTGTGTACTTCCAAGTACACGACGTGTACTCCCTTCATTTAACTGTTCCTCTGGAGGCACTGCCACACTGTTCATATGTCGACATGTGTACACGACATGTACTCCTGAGTACACGGCGTGTACTGTCGCCCAGTTGTCGGCTGCTCCACCGCCTTACTATTTTGTCCTGTCGACTGACTACACGGCGTGTAGTTGGTTCCTACACCGTTCGTCGCCGACTTGGCTACACACCCTGTGTAATCATCCCAACACGGCCAGAAGTACACAATGTGTGGAAGAAGTACACGGTGTGTAGTTACAAAATTTAGGATTGTTCCCCATTTTCCATATTTTCTCAAAAACACTTATGGAAAAGAGAAAAGAATAAGCCCATACCTCAATTATAAGAACTGGGTTCTTACATATATAAGAATTTAATAAGAACAATAATATCATAAATATAATATATAAATAATAAATCCATCATTATTTCTACCCTTCATATGTGAAAATAAAAAAATGAATAACATCGGCTCACAAGGTAGTAGTCCACCAAACACATGAATGATGATTTCGTAACCCATTTAATGGATGTAAAGATGATTTTAGTTCTCGAAATTAACATAAAAACATATAATTATATTTATTATAATTATGTTATATATATATATTCATATTATAATAATAATTTAAGTAGGTGTATGATGAAATAAAAAAAATTCTCTTTGATGAGCATTACATCTTCTTGGGGAATCCTCCTCATGTTTGCACCAAAATCCTCCCTAGGTTCCATTTATGTATGAAATAAGGATTATAATATGAGAGTATGGATTCTGGGTATTTATTTTTGTATTTATTGGATGAACTAAAATTGTTTTATGTTGTGAATATGGGAGGAGAGGTGGTTTCCTTTTATACATTAAGTGAGTGGAACAGTTGTAATTTTTTAAAATAAATAGTGTAACCACTTTTCCAAAGGCCAAAAAGTTATGTAATTGATAACATTCAAAAATTATAAAGTATAAGGATTAAATAATTCCATAAAATATATAATAGAAATTTTTATAGGTAATTTTAACTATTAGTGTTTTATTTTAATCCCATAGTAAACCTATTTTTACCTTAACCATCACAATTAATTTTTATTAATTTCGGTATTCATTTTAGTAAAAAAAATATGTTGAAGATATTATAAAATATTAATTATTTTTATTCAAAATATTAGATCCATTTTTTTAAATTCCATTTATATAAGTGAAAAATATTAATTTAAAATTAATCTAGCAGGCGCGAGGAGAAAGCAGCATTTGAAAGAGAATTTGTTCAAAAGTTTACAATTTTTTTATAATGAAATTAAATATGAAATTGGTTAAAATTTCATAAATTGGATGAGTGGATATATAATTTAACTAATTTTAAGTAAATTAAAACTAAAATATAAATTAATTTTATAAACAAATAAAACCAAATTTTATTTTCAATTAAAATTTAGTATATTTCACTTTTTCTCCAAAAACTGAAGCCTTTCTGAAAAATCCCAAAAAATAACCCTATGATAATTTTGACAACCTAATTTCCCAAATAATGTGCATTTTATCACATTATTTTTATAAAGGTATTAAAATTTAATTTTATAATATTTCACAAAATAAATAAAATTGATTGTTTTTATATAAAATAGTTTTTTGATTCATATAATGTCTTTAATAAATATTATGTACTTTTTTTAAATATGATTAAATTATGTAAAAAATTCCAAAAAATTTTAAAAATTATTTATTAGTATTCATCTATCGATGTTTAAGATATAGGTTATAAGAGTCTCATTTAAATAACTTTATTAATAAAATAATGTTGTTTTATTGATGCTTAGGGTTGTGTGTAATGCAAGCTATCCCAATTTTGTGAGTAGCACAAGATTAACATGGTGTTGTATGTAATTACATCTATCAATTAAATATAATGAAATTTAAAAAAGTAATTACTAAATACTTGAGAAGCTACATTCTACAACCCTTAAAATGAATTTTCCTCGAAATTTGTCACTCGGATGCAAACAAATGATGATACTTTGGACTCATTATATCCTCAAGTTCCCACATATATTCCTCAAAATGATTGTTTTACCACTTAAATTTGATAATCTAAGTGGTGTTTTTTCATAGAACATTCCTTGTATGATCCAAAATCTGTATTAGTTTTTCCTCATAAGAAAGATATTTCTCTAGTGGTATAACCTCTAAGTTCAATACATGTGTAGGATTATTAAATACATTCTTAGGATAGATACATGGAATACATAATCAAATTTAAATAGGTTTGGTGGAAGCCCCAAGTGATATGTTATAGTATTGACAGGATCCAAAATTTCAAAGGGAACGATATACCTAGGGATCATTATACCTTTCTTCCTAAATCTCATAACCTTTCTTTATGGAGAAAATATTAGAAAAACCCTATCCCCAACCTAAGATTCTTGATCATTGTGGAAATTTTTAGCATAACGTTTCTAACAAATATGAGCTCCCTCTATGTTTTTTGTAATGGATCTATCCTTCTCTACCATGTCATCAACTATCTCAGGTCCCCATTTCGATACATTTCATATTATAGAGGGATTCATAAGGAGGAACTTGAATGATTAAGTTAAATATATTGTTTCAAGGACACTCAACTTGAGGAAGGTGTTGATCCCCACCACCTTTGAAATCGAAATAATATGACCTCAACATATTATATATAGTTTGAGTTGTTCTCAATGACTATCCATCTATCTTAGCATGATACAATTTTCTGAAACACAACTCTATATTAAGATATTGGAGAATATTTCATTAGAACATTGAGGTAAACTAGATTTATCATTTTAAAATAATGGAATGTTCGATTACATGAAAAATTACAACATCCATAATTTATATCTTTAAAATATTAAATAGATAAAAGTCTCCTCAAATTATGATTAATTATGCAGAATTATTAAGGTGATGAACTACAACCCATAAAACATTATGCCCATTAGTATTTTTGGGGATTCCAATGAAGAAATAAAAGGTGATGTTTTCCAATTTATATTATTGTATGTTTAATGGATTTAACAACCCCTAATAATTTTTTCTCTCAGAATTAACTTTTTAACATACCAAGCACTGAGATACAAACTCGTTGATATCTCTCTTCGGGCCATTCTACCAAAATTAATCTTTCAAATATAAATACAACATTATACTTCCATGATTAATAGATAATAAAGAACTATAATATTTCTCTAAGGACTATTTCCTCATGTTATGTATAGACTGAACACATAAATAATTCCTAAAACATATCATTCCGTAATGATCATGATAAAACTCATGAACAATTTTAACCTTTTTTTGAAGCTCTATATATTCCTTATGAACCTATTTAATATTATATTATATATATGTTTGTAAATTAAATTGAGAATCATATGATTTATTCCAAACATTGGGTATTTCCATATCTATCATTTTCAAATCCATAAATATTGGATCGTTTTTTATCCACATCACAGACAAGCTGTCATGATCTTTTTGAATCAAATCCTTATAGACCTTGTTCTCTTTCCCTGGGTGGTAATGTTTTGAGAAGCCATAATCTTTAATCATATCTAACCATATTAATTGGAGTATATTAAAATCCCACTACATGAATATATAATTTCAACATTTATGATCAACGTATATATCATACCATTCTCAATAGAGATAATTCTTCTTTATCTTTAATGAAAAAATTATTGTAGCTAACTCAAAATCACGAGTTGGGTAATTTTTATCATTAGTCTTCAATTTTCATGATTAATTAGATATAACCATGTATATATTAATAAGAACAGATCCAAATACCTTATTGGATGTATTATTATATATTACAAACCCTTATCCACTATAGGTTTATGTAAGCATAAATGCACCGATTAATGTTCTCTTATGTTCCTTTAAATTTTCCTCAAATTCATCATTACATAGGAACGTGGATCCTTTTTGAGTTAACCTGGTAATAGGATATGATATTGATAAGAAATTATTCAGTAAACCATTGATAATATCCATCTAAACCATTAAAACTATATATCTCATTACTCGTGGTTAGTCTTGACCATTATTCATTAGACTTTGTCATGGATGGATATACCGATATTCCACCTCTTGAAATTATATTAACCAAAAATGAAACCATTTACATCCAAAACTAATACTTTTTAATTTTTTAATATATATTTTCATTCCTTAGGTTATTTATTAAAATTCTCAATGGGTCTTTGTTCTCTTACTTTCTCTTTTAATGAATAGGAATATCATCTATAATGACTACCAAAATCTGATCAATGTAATCTCTAAAAACACTAATTATTTAATCAATGAAGATAGAATGAGAGTTAGTAATACTTAATGAAATGACTATATATTCATAGTGTCAAATTTTTTTATGCAATTATGACTTGTATATATCCTCCTACATGATCATCATTTGATGATATGATGAATAAAGGTTAGTTTGGAAAAGAGTTGAACTCTAGAAAATTGATGAAACAGGTCCACAATACTAGGAGGGAGAAACATGTTCTTAATTGTGATCGTGTTCAAATACTAATAATGAGTTTATATATTCTTTTATCTACCTATATATTTAACAAAATGATCATGCGCAACCCAAGGTGACACACTTGTCCGAATGAATCTATTGTCATGATTTTCTGGGAATTTCTTCTTCAATTCCGACAATTCAATCAGGGCTATTCTATTGAGTGTCATAGTAATTGGTGTGGCATAATGTATGAATTATATTGACAACTCAACATAATTTTTTTTTGGAATTATAGGAAAGAATTTTGAATGGACTTCAATAAATTCTATCATAATAGGAATATCATTGATTCTGTGTTTCTCCCCACCCATTTGAGATAAAAACGCCTTCTGAATGGGAATTAATACCCATACAATGGATGTGATCTATATTGGAAGTTTTTACTTATTTTCACATTTATATATGATCATTGGTTCATTTGGAATATAAAATCTGACTTCCCTTCCTCAATAATTGTTGTTGGATTTTTATAGATAAATGAAATCCATGCCCTTGGTAACCTAAAGTTTTACCATATGAAAAATGAAGATATTTATAGCAAGTAGATTACAACAAACATCAATTATAGATGAATAATAAACTTGTGATGAATTTTCCATACCATTAGGGTGATTTATTTTTAATTATACATATAATAATTTGGTTGGAATCTTGATATTATTATAAAATGCTTATGATATTATAGAATGGGTTGATCTAGTGTTAAATAAGAAATAAATGGTTTTAGAGTGGATGATATGTGTACCTTTCACCACATCATTATCAGACCCCTCTTCAGAATTAGTGATGGAATGAGATATACCGTTATCCCTTGGATTAAGAGGTTGATGATATCGATCATTGTTATTGAACTTCATATTTGGAAAATGGTTATCATAGGTCCCATTATCCTTTAAATTGAAACACTGGAGTGTGGGTTGTCCATTTTTCTATAGATTTCTATCTATTTAAATTGTTAGAAACCTTTTTCACATCACATTAGAAATAAATTTTCTAATTATCTTCTCTTACAAAATTATGAAAATTTACTAATCCCCTTATGAAAATTTCAACCATTTTTGTTCCCACACTTTGAGCATAAATGAAAGCTCATATTCAACCCTCCATGTATTTTATATATTTTTTAGTTCTCCATCTTCCTTTTCTTATCAAAACCATTTTATTTATATGTATCTCTAACCACCATTTCCACCTAGATAGGATATCAAAAAAATTCTTCATATCTACAGAATTCTCTTATGGATAATTCCCTTCAAAGACATAGTGTTAATCCATTTTAGAATCAATAAAACATACTTTCAGGATGAATGATAATTTCAAAAAGTGTATTGTGAAAGTCTTATAAAATGTTTCACATAGGTACCATCAATTTCCTCATCCTTTTTCTTTAACTCAAAGAATTAATTCTCTATTTCTTCAAGATAATATAAGGGAAATAATAATTTAAAAATATGTTCATTATATCATCTCAATCCATAGATCCAATTTCCTCATATTACCTTGTATTCATGGTAAGAGTCCCCCATTGATCTGCTTCACCTTCCTAACGATAGATATCCAAAATGAACTCTTCATGTTACAAATACTAGATAAAAGAAAATATATTTTTTATAGTTTTGATCCATTTTTTAGAAACTAGTTGATAAAAATATCCTCTTAATGAAGGTGTTAATTTTTTCATTAAGGGTTCAACATAATGTTATTCACTCATTTGTTCATTTACAATTCCAACATGATTTAGATCTTGAGGAAGTTGTGAGATAATAGCATTTGAGTTTTTCATTATGAAACATATATCATTCAGATTATCATGAGGAAAATCATTAAAATATTTTTAACAATCATCATTAAGAAATTTATATTGGACTAGAACCATTACATTAATCCATAGAGTAGAGTGTATGAAACAATAATCACAATGGTGGCCATATAATCATGAAAAATAACTATTAGGATGTCTAAATCATGAAACCTTAATTTTAATATGTGAAACCTTAAGTTTCCATAGGTCATTCATATTCATCATCTATTCAAATACATATTTTTGGTTCATGATTATTTTGAATTTATAATGAATAAACCTCGGGATGTCAAACCAGGTGTACAACAAGACCCATTTATTATCACCAGGAAACTCTATAGTAGAGATAAATCCACATGTAGTGTATAAATAGTGATGTAATTTCTTTGAAACCAGTCACTCTATCCTTTACCAAAATTACATCACATTATCTAATACATTGACTCATCCAAATAATTAACCTTAGACATGTCCTTAGGGATCTCACTAAGGTTCCCATCCCAGTTTCCAATGGTTTACTAAATATATTCTTTGATACTAACTATACAGACGTAGGATTATCATACATAGATATCACATCATTTTTTATGAATATTCATTATATAAAACAAACATAAGCCTGAGAACCATAATATTTTAGAATATTTTGAAACATTTAAAAACAAACCACTCATCCATAAGAACACTACAACATCTACCACTATGATTTTCATAAAAAGAAACCTTTTTAAGCTTATGATATGTAATGAATTTCTTCATAATTGATGGGATGGAAACATAAGAAATCGTGAGATCAGATTCTATAAAAGGTAAAAAATGGATATATCTACAAATAACATGAACATAAGTATCAAAGTTCATAATATTGAGTCATGGAATAATGATCGGCTATTCATAAAGAATGGATCATATAGAAATAAAAGTACATTATCTATAAGTGCATTAAATTGGAATAATACGTATATTAATGACATAAACACAACTATATAAAATCATTTAGAAGTTAATCAAGTATCAATACTAGGGCTATCATTGTGAAATGGAATTTATCCGCAAACCATCATAGTCGTCAAGGTTCACTCCCAGAACCATCATAAAAGATAAAGTTCCATACTAAACCAAGTTCACACACCATACGAGTCCTTTATATCTAATGAGATATAAATTATTAGACAATTCATTGGATAGAGATATAAGTGTGACCTTTAACATGATGAAAATAATACATTTGTGTTCCAAAATATCATAAACAATTAATTATATCATAACCCATTAAATTAAATGGGTTTTATAAATATTTTATCATATTATAACCTATATAAAAGAGATAATTTTCTTAATAATTTCATAATTTCATCATAGCATAACCCATTGAAAAAAGAAGGGGGTTTCATATGAATTTAATCAAGGTATAATCCGTGGAAGAGAAACAAGTTTAATAGTCATCAAGAAATCATAAACATTAAAAATTCATAGAAAAAATAATAATTGTATCCTTGGATCATATACCTATTAATTAATAGGTAACATCAACAGGTGTCATTTTAGATAGAAAATGATTTTGGTCGATCATGTATAAATTTTCTTATGGAGAATATCCCTTTTGATTTTATTTTTTTAAACATAAATCCTTTTGAAAATATATTCAATTGAAAATATCCTTATAACCATATAAATGAAGATTCAAAAAAATAATGGTAACTATGATGAGAATTTTCTTTCATATCATACATGTTAAAACAAATATTCCTTTCACATTTTCTGTAAAATCCAAATTGGTGTTTGGAAAAATTATATGAGGAATCCTATAAAATATTTTTTTTTTGTAAAAAGTAAAACATTGTTAATGATGTATTTAAAAAACCAATGTGTAATAGTGAAACATTTTTTATACTTTTTTTGAAAACATGGTTTTGGACGAAAAGATATTTCTACCTGAAGAGAGAAATAAAATCAGAATTTATTAAAAAATTATAAATTATTTTTAATACCATATAGTGGAAATTTTATTACTACTTGAAATTATCATTTTGAAACATAATATAAGAAAATTAACTAGTTTATTGAGATATGGATCATATTATTTTATCATAAAAAACATAATCATAATCTATCTTGATAAACAATGATATATTGACATAAAATTCTTTACCATAGTGGAAAATTTTAATTATAAGACCCATGCTGTAATAAAATTAGATGAAAATTAAAATAAAATGCTGATAAATAAATTCATTACATTTCTTTTATATTTGTATTTATATAATCCTCTTAAAATAATATAGGTGAATAACACAATATATGTCTCAATGATGGAAAATGAAGTCTATGATCCGTTACCACATTGTTAACATTGGAACCAGAACCCCCATAAAATAAATATCAAAAAATGGATATTTAAACCCCCATAATTTTAATTAAATTAATATTAAAATACTTTACTAGGAATTAGATACACCACACAAAATAAATAAATGGTAATATGGCATGCGTCTCATATGAAAATAATGCTGAGATGGAAATCTCATACCTTTTGTCTTGAAATAATCCATGAACGTTAAAACCTCTCATATAAAAAATATATGTTTATCATTAATATATTAAATTACCATACATATATATTTATTAACATATATGATTTAATTTTCACCTTTTATTACATCTTTATTAATAATTCCATGTTAAAATTATGTTTCAGGATATAATCACTTTTTTTCATACATGTTCTCATTTATTATTATTCCACCCTTAATATAGTCATGGATAAATAATATCATGAATTTAAGGGATTATGTAATTATATTATATATTATATATATATTTAATTAGATAAATCCATATGATTTAGTTATAGTAGATGAAATACACCATTTATAGAGATGGTAGGTCATACGTACGTATGAACGTTGTTTCCATTTTCTTAATGAATTGAAAGAAAGAAAGTTAAATGATTTATTATTATTGTATAAGAATTTTTATTTCATATATATCAAAAGTTTATATTAAATAAATATTTATTATTGTCCATGTAATGTGACTGTGAATCAATTTGCGTCGCGAGGTGGCAGCCCTCTGTACATAGAAGTGACACTACTGAATTCCCAAAAATTGAAATCATGGAGTTATGTGTGATATAATAGTTAAAAATGAATATTATTATCATAAATATAATATATAAATAATAAAAAATTCATTATGTACAGCCTTGAGATGGTGTAATGGAAAAATTAATGACATCTGTTCATGAGGTGGTAGTCTGACGTACACATGATCAGTGACTTTGTAACCCATTTGATGGATGTGGAGATGGTCAAAGGTCATTCCATTAATATAAAAATAATCTTGGTATAATTATGATAATAAATTTATTATATCATTATGTTATAATAAAAATTTAAGGAGGTGTAGGAATAAATAAAATGAAAACATTCATTGATGAACGTCACATATTCTTTGGGTATCCTCCTTAGGTTTTCATAAAAAAGTCTTCATCGATTGAAATTATGATCAAAGTATTACCTATAGATTGAGAGGATGGAATTTGGGATATTATTTGGGTAATTATTTGGTGATAAAAATTATTTTTAAGGCATGAAGAAGAGAGGATATGGGTGGCCCTTTCTATGTGAGGTGAGTGGAACATTTGTAATTTTTCTAAAATAAAAAGTGTATCCACATTTTTTACATGACAAAAGGATCCAAAATGGATAAATTTAAAACCTTAGAAACTAAGTGGTCTATATATGGGAATAATATATATATTATATTGTTTTATAGGTTATTTTAACCCATATATTTTTAGTTTAACCCCCATTAAACCAATTTTTACCATAACCATGATAATTAATTTTTACTAATTTCACTATTAATTTTATTCATGAATTATGTTTACATAATTTTTTAATATAAATTATTATGAATGAATTCATTGAATCAATTTTTTCATATTATATTCACAGAAGTAGAAAATTTAAATTTTAAATTAACCCTGTATTCTCGATGGGAAATGTGTTTTTAATGAGAAATTATTTAAACGTATACAAATTTATTACAAATAAATTAAAAAAAATATTCACTAAAATGAGATAAATTTTATTATTCTATGTATAAGTGAAATAATTTTACTTTAAAATAAACATATAATATATTTTAACTATAAAAATATATTAAACGAAAAGGAATTTTTCAATTAAAATTCACTTTTTTTCATCAATCATCAAAAAATGAAACTTTTCCGAAAAATCCCAAATATATACCCTAATATAATTTTAACATGATTATTTAAAAAAAATCTTCTTTCATCAAATATTTTTTTATGTGTGAAGTAATATTTTTATTAATGTCTATAAAATTAAAAAACTCATATTTTGTGAAAATAGAATTTTCCAATCATATAGACTATTAAAAGATATGTTATTTTTTATCAATATGATTCCATTATTTTAAAAAATTATAATTAATATTTCAAAATTATTTATTATTATTCATATATCTATGTTTAATGGCTAGGTTATCACATTAACATTTAAATAAAAATATTAGAAATAGATGGTTGTTTTGTCAAAAATCAGTGTCATGTGTAATACAAGATGAACTTATATAGCATATAGACTATGATTAAATTGGGGTTGTGTGTAATAGAATATAAAAATGAAATATTATTTATTTGAATAAAAATTCAAAAAAACATAGTGTGTTTTACTTTTATTTGGGGTTCATTTCTCCTACCCAAATGGGTTGTCTACCACATTATTATGTAGTAATGGATTTTTCAAAAACTTTTAGACCCACTAATTCCACACAAACTACATAATTGATTTTATATATGAATCATACTATTCTTTGAGTTTATATAGTCATCTTGGCATCAACAACCCTTGATCAAATCCTCTTGGTTCCCCCATTCAAAGAAATATCAGTAATAATTATTGATTGATTTGAAGGGACACATATAGGATTTGATGGGGAATAGAACAATTTTTCTTTTAATCCTATAAATTAATCCATGGGGGATTATTTTTTCTAGAGGAAAGGTCCATTGTATCCCCATGAATTATATACATAACCTTGTGGAACTGGATTCCATCATTTTTAATGGTCAACCCATGCCCTCAATTCTTTATTTTCAAATCATCCTAAATTCCTACATTTAATGATGTGATTAACTTCATCAATTTCCTATTTTTAAAGGGATCATGATTTTTTTTATTTTATAAAATCATATTTTCATCAATTCCCTCATTATATGGTTTATTATCCATAATTTTATATAAGGATAATAATTTACCCAACATTCAAAAAACCTGCCATCAAATTCAAGGTTTCTATAAAAATATTTTTTTATAACAAAAACATGTATTTATAAAACCCTGATCGTATGATGTTAAATTATACAACCTTCACCCTCAATATATAGAAATAATCATTATAGAATATTATCATTTCTTCATAACCCAAAAGTAAAAAAAATCTCATTCTCTGTCACAAATTGTAAAACATTGTTATATACGGTCTATACTAAAAGAACTTAAAAAGTATAAAGTAGATTACACTATATAACCTATTCAATATATTAGGGCAAAATATTTTTATAGGTGAATGGAACATGGTTGAAATATGATCAATGATTGGGAAAAATTCCCTAATACCAAATAAATCTTTGACCTATTGTCTTGGGTACAAGATATGTACATTCTCTTGGTTCTGATATCATACAAGTATAAAATATTTAAATTCCCCACTTATTAACTATAAGATAGATCTATATAGGAATTACATTTATAAGAACTGTTTATGGATTGATTTAAATCCTATTAATATATATAGACACACAAGGATCTCCAATCCTAGGTCTAGCCATAAACATGGTCTAAACATCATGAGATTTAAACTATGTTCTCCTCTATATGAGTTATTATATGTTATCAATGTCCCTTTTATCAGGTTGGTTATTTTTTCTTCTCTAGATGGACTATGTTCAACATTGGTTAAATAAAAATTATTTAATACACTACACCTATATATTCAAAATTTTATTTCCAAAAAATTTAAATAAAAATATATAAAAAGTCTTTTATGGTTGAAATCCCATAAAGGGAAGCCATGGTAAATGTAAAGTCTCTCCTCGCTAGGAAATTCTATTTCATTGTGTAGGAAAAAGTTAGACTGTAAAATGAAAATGTTATAATATTATTGGGGCCCACAACATGGCCATAGAAAAATTCATGTTATCTGTAAGAACCCGAGTTTTTAGAAACAGGTAAAATGTCGACCATGTTTAAGCTTTTTTACTGGTTTTTGAGAAGTCTAGAAAATCTAGGCAGTTTCTGGAAATTTCCAGACTACAGGCCATGTACTTTAAGTACACGTCGTGTATGAGTTACCTGAGGGACCGGCCGTGTGCTCGCCGAGGACATGCCGTGTGAAGACTGTGTAGAAGTTTCTTACTACACGATGTGTATTTATAGACACGCCGTGTATCCCTTACCCGTGTGAGGCGAAGTACATGTCGTGTGGTTCCAGGTGTAAATTACCATCTACACGGTGTGTGGTCTTCTTTGACACACCGTGTACCTTTTTCCCGTGTATCGGCTGAGACTCTGGCCATGTGTTGACCGTGTACACGGTCCAGGCCGTGTGCTGGACTTCGCTTAAGTCGGAGTACGGAAACACATCTACATGGTGTATACTTTGGAAATACACACCGTGTATTTTTTATTTTTATTTGAGCAACCCAGACGCCATCGTGTCTCATTCCCAAAAGTCCCTTCTTATTCCACTTTAGACGAATAGTTTGTCTGAGAAACCCCAAAAAACTCAAACCCTCCTAGAATCTTCGTACGACCTCCGTTCTTCGATCCATCAGTGGCAGCGAGACCGCATTGGAAAGGCTAACCTCGTGCACCCTTCTTCATCATCGATTCATCACCTGTTCCTCCACAGATTCCATCCGAACGGAATTGACATATTTGACGGAAATGTAGATCTACCTCGATTCTGTCCGATTCAGAGGCTTAAATCAAAGGAGTGTCATCATACAAGTATGAGGATTGTGGTGAATACCCTCTGTCGTGTTTTCGTAGACAATTTGGGGTTGCGACCTCCGGGCGTGACGTTGGGTGTTGAGAAAAAACCCAGTTTATTTGTTGTTAATTAATTATCTTCAGGTGGAATGCCTCTGGGTGTTCCCTGACCCTTTTTTGTGCTAGAGCAAGGTCGGGTGAGAGGTTATGGCTCATTTGGTGCAATTCGGCCGGGGGTGCCGAAATGCATATGTTTTGGACCAGTATTTAAAGTGCTGATTTAGATTGCTTTTGTTGTTGTTGGATTAAACTGTTGAGTTTTATTTTGTATAAGCATGCTAGTAATTATTTAAGGCATTTAATACCTTAGGTACTAGTATGGATTTGTGTATGTTAGTGATTTTAATTGTTTAGTAATTTCCTGTTTCAAGTAATGGTTGAGTATAGTTATGTAACGTGTGATAGTATATGTGTTGAACTACTCGTTGTGTTGGGTGTGCCCCGAATATTTGTTTAGTGACGAGGACCACAGGTTAGGGGCTTGGCTCGGTTTATGTTGGGTGGTTACTACCATAGGATTGGGAGTCATGGATGTCGGTTGAGGAAGTTGCACTATCAGGTAGGGCTTGGCCCATGTTACTTGGATGGAGAGGCAATCAGACATGAGCGACAGGTTCACAGGGACACGAGGTGTCCGAGGTGTTGTGGCTTGGGAAAATTTAGAGGTGATTACCGCTAACCAGGTACTTTTGAGTAGTGTACACACAGATAGACTCCAAGATGAGGTGGTACGGACACTCATTCGGTAGAGGCCCCCGATAGTTGCGATTAGGTATTTGGGTTTGAGAGTGATTTCTATAGGAAGCCACGTGGAAGGTGAGGAGCCTTCGGGAGACAGCTTTGAGGCGGTCAGGTTGGGTGTAGAGGCTTGTCGTGATTTGAGGGCAGACATCACTGTCCCTCCGGTTATCTTTTGAGGACAGGAATCGATGTTTCTTCGGATGTTGTGTCATGGGCAGGTTGACCTTTCAAGCTGGGTTACGATGGTTGGGCGTGCCTTCGGGACGTCGATACTTGAGACACATGGTGTCAGGGGGCACGAGGTGCCGGGCTATAGACCAGCGATTCCGGTATTGGACGAAGCAGGTGACACATCCTAGTGGCTGATGAGCACCAGTGAAGTCTTTGTTTACATTTGGGCATTGCACTGTTTACTATTTTTCTTATATAAGCATGTCTGCCTAAACACTTGTATTAGGTACGCACCTCTGGGTGGTATCCTACTGAGACTTGTCTCACACCCTACACGGGACCTTCGGGATGCGTGTAGACGTTATGAAATTGAGTGCAGGTAGAGATTCAGCCTCAGGAGATGGACTTTAGTGCTGTTGACATGGAAACTGGAATGGGCCTTGAGGTCGTTCCATACTATAGTTTCTTGTTTAGTTTTTTTTCTTACACCAGCATGTTTAAATTATATTTTAGCTACTGTTGGTTAGCCATTGGCGCCATTATATATATATATATATATATATATATATTGATTTTTATGACTTGCTTGGATGCGTGCATGGTTGTTTTAGCAGTTATTGTAGTTGATTGCTTGCATGATGTTCTGTTTACTTTCCACTGCTGTTGTTTCTATATTGCTTCCGCTGTTTATTTTTATTGAATGTGCTTCTGCTCTGTGGGTATGGTTCCAGTTTTCTGAGTCATTTATCTCTGCTGCATACATTATTTTATTACTTGGACCAGTGCCTTTAATTCCTTCAAGAGGGTATAGCCTCCCCATTATACTTATTCAGACCTCGCCGCTAGTCGGCAGCCTTTGGCATTCAGGGGAGGTGTGCCTATGGTAGTAAAACCCGACCCATTCAGCACTGTTCGGGTGGCTGGTCGGGACCGGGTCTTTACAATGTGGTATCAGAGGGGTTCTTGACAAGGATTTAGTAGCATTGCTTTGCTGGATACTAATGATTTTGAGACTTCTCTTTTTATTTCTGTTGGTTTTACTCTTTGGGGTATAGTAAACTGGAGATAGGTTGTTGATGGAACTCGATTTTTGAACTTGTGCTTGGGTGCCTGCAGCCCCATGTACGAGGGATGGATTGAGTTGCTAGGGGCGGGAATTTCTCTTTGATTTTTTCTCGGATTACAGTTGATATGATTTCCACCTCGTTGGCTCACTTGTTGTGCGATGTTATTGATTATGATATGTAAACCTTGGCCGGTATGGCAAGGTTTGCTTTCTTGGCTTTTGAAAGGCACATTTTAGGGTATTTCAATTTCATAACTGTATGTATGCTTTGTGAAGTGCTAATACCATGTGAATAAAATCAATTGACATGCTATGTATGCTTTGAAATGTGAATAAGTAAAACTCTTGATATAATTGCTTGTTTATGGAACTATACATGATATGCTTTGTATTTTTGTAGAATTGCATGTGCAGGACATAGGGGTCTGGCTCTTATGAGAGCAGGCAAGTACTATGGTTGAGGCAGTGTAACGGTCAGGATTGGGTGACTTGGTCGTCGAGATTGAGGCAATGTTGTTTGTCCAGACGGGCATGACCCGAGGTACTATTGATACTTGGCTCTATTGAGGGCGGGTAAGGAGTACATGAGGTCGAGATGCTGAGGTCATGGGTTGCGATGAGGGGGAGTAAGGGTAGTTGTTATGCACTGCCTTTTACTGCTTTCCTTATCTACATAGAATATATTTGTATATATATATGTGGGATGTCTGACCATTTATGGTATTTAGCGGGTTACTCCTTCATGACAGGATGGAGCGTCAGGCAGGAGAAGATACGACACCACATGATCTGGTTCAAAATCTGGTGCAGGAAGAGCATGAGCCGCTGGTACAGGCTCAGGGATAAGATCAGGTTTAGGATCCAGTACAGGCAGGGCCGCTGCCGAGTTTGGCAGGGTTCGGACCATGGCTTGACAAGCAGCTCCGAGTTAACCCGGTACGCGTCTTACAGGGGATAGATAGAGGCGCGTAGGGTATAGAGCCTTCTATGGCATATCTAACGTGGGAGTTCCAGTCGCAGAACCCACTGCTTTTTCCGGGTGAGGGTGCTCTTCAGGAGGAAAAGAACTGGATAGAGAGAATTCAGATGATCTTCAAGCAGCTAGAGACGCCTCCAGGGTGGAGGGTCAAGCTGGCGACATACATGCTGAGAGGACCGGCTAAGCATTGGTGGGATGTACAGGTACATGCTCATATGCACGAGGGACTGGAATTGAAGGACTTTGAGGACAGGTTCTTCGATAACTTCTATCCAGATACACTGAGGGCAGAGAGAGCTCGAGAGTTCATGAGTCTTCAGTATGGAGATATGTCTGTCATGGACTACGCAGCTACCTTCACAGAGTTATCTTGTTTTTCACCTGGTATGGTGAGTGATGACGCAGTTAGGGTGAGGCGCTTCGGGGATGGCTTACGACACGCCATTCAAGTTCAGGTATGCATATTTAGGCTTGGTTCCTTCTCTGAGGAAGTGAACCAGGCTCTCATAGCTGAGGGATACGAGAGAGAGAGATAAATCTCGTTTTGGTAGGGTGAAAGCTTCAGGTGAAAGTCCGGACAGCAAGAAGCGAGGGAGAGATGGGTCCCAATAGGGAGGTCATGCCAAGGACTCATCTAGACCGCCTCGTGGCAGTTCAGCGGTGGTTTTCTTTTAGTGTGGGAAGCTGGGACATGTTCGGGTTCAGTGCGATAGGCCCCCGAAGGAGTGCCGGAAGTGTGGACAGGTCGGACATCTGGAGAGGTTTTGCAGATAGCCTTCTCAGACAGCCGGCAGGCAGGGACCAGAACCGACTATAGCGTTAGGATTTTGTTCAGGTTCATTACTAGGAGAGGTTAGTCGAGGTTCAGCTGCACGCGAGGGAAGTGACAGAAATAGTAGGACCCATCTGAGGGGTCCATGGCCAGAGACTAGAGCAGCACCATAGAGAGGTCAGGCATTAGGCAGTCGGGCTTCAGGCTAGGTGCACGCTGTGGAGCTGCCAGGGAGTGAGTAGGCTGGAGAGCCGACAATGGTGGCAGGTACACCGTGGGTGTGGCCGTGAGTTTCTTTTCTTTTTGTTGGCATGGCCTCTTGAGGCGTTTCTGGTTGAGTGCACAAGTTGCACAGGTTACTTGTGGACTGACTAGAGACTAGTTCGTGGGATTGACATCATATCAGATGCTTTATATAGTTTACTATATATTTGAGATGTGTGGCATCAGGAGCATCAAGGATGTAGGTTACCTGAGGTGCCATGGGCATCAGGGCATCGTGGATGCAGGTTACTTGAGGTGCATGGCATCGGGTTTGATTTGAGAATCTATTAGATGCAGGACCTTAGGGAGGCGGACACCAATGCAGTGAGGGTTACGTTGGGTGTCAGAAGTGACACGTGAGCACTTAGTAGGTGCAGGGGTGATGATTTGTCATGGGAGGACCATGGGTCCAGGAAAAAGGTTGTTGGGCCTTCCTTGTTTATTTGATTTTCTTTGAGCTTTTTTCGGGTTCAGACAGAGTAGGAAATTACTAAGGTGGGGATCCCCATTAGGAATTTAGCCAGAACCTTGAGGCCGGGGTAGTCCGAGCTGTTTGACTGGGATGGGAATGTTCGGTTCCATCTCCTAGTTTTCTTCGGTAGCTCGGGGAAAGGGTACGTTATGGTGGGGAGTTTTTAAGAATGTGAGTTTTTAGAAACTGGTCAAATCCCGTCCCTGTTTAATCATTTTGACTGGTTTTTGAGAAGTCTGGAAAATCCGGGCAGTATCTGGAAATTTCCAGACTACATGCTATGTACTTTAAGTACTCACCCTGTATGAGTTACCCGAGTAACCGGCCATGTGCTCGCCGAGTACATGCCATGTGAAGACCATGTAGAAGTTTCATACTACACGGGGTGTATTTATAGACACACCGTGTATCCCTTACCCATGTGAGGCCAAGTACATGTCGTGTGGTGCCAGGTGTAAACTTCCATCTACACGGAATTTGGTCTTCTTTGACACATCGTGTGCCTTTGTCCCGGGTAGCGGCTGAGACCCCGGTCGTGAGTTGACCGTGTACACAGTCTAGGCTGTGTGCTGGAATCCTCTTATGTCGGAGTACGAAAACACATCTACACAGGGTGTACTTTGGAAATACACGTAGTGTATTTTTTATTTTTATTTGAGTGACCCAGACGTCATCATGTCTCATTCACAGAAGTCCCTTCTTGTTCCCCTTTAGATGAACAGTTCGTCTGAGAAACCCAGAAAAACTCAAACCCTCCCAGAATCTTCGTACAACCTCCGTTCTTCGATTTCTCAGTGGTAGAGGGACCGCATCAGAAAGGTTAACCCCGCGCACCCTTCTTCGTCTTTGATCCATTACTTGTTCCTCCGCAGATTCCATCTGAAGAGAATTTCCGTATTTGATAGAAACACAGATCTAATGCGATTCAGTGCGATTCAGAGGTTGAATTCATAGGAGTGTCATCGTATGAGTACGAGGTGGGTGGTGCATACCTTCTTTAGTGTTTTCGTAGACAAATTGGGGTTGAGACCACCAGGCGCGACGTCGGGTGTTGAGCGAAACCCTGTTTATTTGTTGTTAATTAATTATCTACACGGTGGAATGGATCTGGGTGTTCCCTAACCTTTTTTTGTGCTAGAGCAAGGCTGGGTGAGAGGTCATGGATCGTTTGTGGCAATTCGGCTAGGGGTGCAGAAATGCATATGTTTTGGACCAGTATTTAAATTGCTGATTTAGACTGATTTTGTTGCTGTTGGATTAAACTGCTAAGTTTGATTTGTTATAAGTATGCTAGTAATTTTTTAATGCATTTAAGACCTTATGTACTGGTATGGATTGGTGTAAGTTAGTGGAATTAATTTTTTAGTAATTTCCTGTTTCAAAAAATGCATGAGTATAGTTATGCAATGTGTGATAGTATCTGTGTTGAACCGCTCGCTGTGTTGGGTGTGGCCTGGATATTTGTTGAGTGATGAGGATCACAGGTTGGGGACTTGGCTCGGGTTACGTTCGGTGGTTTCTACCATAGGATTGGGTGTCATGGACGTCAGTTGGGGCAGTTGGACTGTCAGGTTGGGCTTGGCCCGGGTTACATGGATGGCAGGGCCATCAGACATGAGCGACAGGTTCGTAGGGACACGAGGTGTCAGAGGTGTTGTGGCTTGGGAACATTTTGAGGTGATTACCCCTCACTGGGTACTTTTGAGTAGTGTGCACACAGATAGACTCTGAGATGAGGTGGTACGACCACTCGCTGGGTAGAGGCCCCCGATAGTTACAGTTAGGTATTTGGGTTTGGGGGTGCATGCCATTGGAAGCCAGGTGGAAGGTGAGGAGCCTTCGGGAGATAGCTTTGAGGCGGTTAGGCTGGGGGCAGAGGCTGGCCGTGATTTGAGGGCAGACATCGCTCTCCCTCCGGTTATATTTTGAGGACATGTATCACTGGTCCTCTGGATGTTGTGCCATGGGCAGGTTGAGCTTTCGAGTTGGGTTACGATGGTTGGGCGTGCCTTCGGGACGTCGATACTTGAGACCCATGGTGTCAGGTGGCATGAGGTTCTTGGATTTAGACCAGAGATTCTGGCATTGGCTAAAGCAGGTGACACTTCCTGGTGGCTGATGAGCACCAGTGAAGTATTTTTTTACTTTTGGGCATTGCATTGTTTACTATTTTTCTTATATAAGCATGTCTGCCTAAACCCTTTTATTAGGTACACACTTCTGGGTGGTATCCTACTGAGACTTTTCTCACACCCTACACGGGCCCTTTAGGAAGCATGTAAACTTTATGAAATTGAGTGCAAGTAGAGGGTACGCCTCAGGAGATGGACTTTAGTGCTGTTGACATGGAGACTTGGATGGACCTTGAGGTCGTGCTGTACTTGAGTTACTTGTTTAGTTATTTTTTCTTGCACCAGCATGATTACTTTATATTGTAGCTACTGCTGGATAGACATTGGCGCCAATATATATATATATATATATATATATTGATTTGTATGACTTGCTTGGATGCATGGTTGGTTGTTTTAGTAGTTATTTCATTTGAATGCTGGCATGATGTTCTGTTTAATTTCCACTGCTGTTGTTTCTATATTGCTTCCTCTATTTATTGTTATTGAATGTGCTTCTGCTTTGCAGGTCTAGTTTGAGTCTGCTAATCCATTTATTTCCACTACATAATTTAGTTTATTACTTGGACCAGTTCCTTTAATTCCTATGAGAGGGTATAACCTCCCCACTATACCTATTCAGACCCTCGCTACTAGTCGTCAGTCTTTGGTGTTCAGGGGAGGTGCGCCTAAGGTAGTAACCCCCGACCCGTTCGACATTATTCAGGTGGATGGCCGGGTCCGCGTCGTTACATTATGCACTCTAGACCACATGGTCTTAGAAAATGTTAGAGAAAATCATTATTTAATATATTTAATGGGTTTAAGTTGTTCCATTGGTAAAAAAAAATTTCATGATAAGACCATCACTTCACGTTGAATAGATCACCCCTTAGAGTGATTCTATACTCAAAAATATCATCTAAAATCTCTCCAATATAAGAATGTTTTCAATACAAAGCAGAACTACTTTTAGGGTACTAAAAGACCTCTTGAATATCATATTCTCCATGTACCTACTTCGTATATATGATAGTTGAATCCCGACCAACCCAATTTGTTGAGTTGATATACTCATCCAAGAATCTCATAACCACAAGTCAACTGATCCTCTTGGTTCACCCTTTTATGAAAATATTAGTAAAAATGTGAGTGACTAATATCGATTGACCTGGCTATGATTTGATGGAGAAAAGAACATTTTCCTCTAAGCATGTGATGTTAGCCCTAATGGATTATAGGGACCGTGTGGAAATTACCTACTTAACCTGACAATCTATCTGTGGATTAATTTTGGTATTTTATTCTACCATTACTAATGACTAACCTAATCACAATAGTACCCATTTTACAATATATTTAAACATTCTTATGTTCTTAATTACACATTCCACAACCAAATAATCTAGGAGTATTCAAATACCCATGACATTACTAACTTTTTCATCATACCCTTAATCATATATATACTATGAAGTTATATTATTATTCCATTTTATATCAGGGTATTGCAATCATGTATAATCCCTAATAATAATTTTATTATACATTATGGAATAAGAAATCATTATGTTGAGATTCCCTATCTATAATATTCTTCAGTATTTTTTTTATTTTTTGTGTCGTCTCAAAACAGATAAAATAATGTTCCATGAATCATAAATATAAATGAAATTAACCCCTTTTTCAACGTAGTATATAATATTTTCAATCCCTATTATAAATAAGGGGTTTTCATGCCCACACTATGAATACTTCCATACTCATGGAGTCAAAGTAAACAGACCCCAAATCATAGATATAATCAGTCTGATCACCATGACTTTAATTTAATTATATGTATCCATGTTATTTTCTATACTAGTATTGGGATCTCTCATTCACATCTGGTTTCACATTTCCCTTACTATAGAGAATGTGTCACCCACATTTTTTTGTCAAATGTATTTTATATTGAACTATAGAAGTATACAGTAAAAGTTAGTTTACCTTAAACATAGCAATTAATAGGGTCTGATCACCATGACATTAAACTACATGTACCATTCCTAAAGTATTTAACTATTTGTAGTGTCACATTATTAATTAACCTTGGTTTTTAATGAATGTGTTGTCCCGAAGACTCCGTCATTGATTGTTCAATTATCTTTAACCACATACATCAGCTAATTAGGTCCAAATTCCATGACATAAAACTACCTAAGGAAAGAGACATTGTACTCACTGTGTTTGAAACCCAAAGATGGTGACCTGGTAAAGAGTCGAGTCTCTTCTCATTTGTAATTTACCTTGAATGTCCTATTAAAATTAAGGATTCAAAAAATTTAAAGGTAGAAAACATGCTAGGTTGAAAATTTTCATAGGGTGGCCTTAGCAAAATCCTTGATCCTACATAATAGACCCCTCCATTTCTATCTTATGAAACATCTAGGGTAAAAATAAAAATATGTAAAGATTTTAAGGACTTTTAATCATCCAAGGAATACAATTGAGTTATGATAAATAGGTAAATTAGACTATAAAAAAGATATATCATCTTTTCTTTTTGATGGAAAATTTTTACTATTACTTGACTTAAAATAGTATTTTATATGGTCCATCCTTTATAACCCTTAATCTCAATATAGTGATTTGGGTTATTACAGAAAGAACTCTAATGTGGGATTTAGATAAATGTCATAGTTCATAGTGTGTGGAACCATATCTATTATCATGCACTAAATTAAAACTTCCCCTCTTCTATATATGAACCATATATTTATTGGATCCCTCTTTATAGTGATCATGATCCAAAACCCTATTCTAAAAATAATCACCTTTATTCATGAGATTGATCTATATAGGGGTCTCTGTTTGAGATTTTCGTATGGACGGATTCAAATTATCTTATAAAACATAGTTATATATTTATATATTAACATGGATTAGCCCACAAATAAACCTTCATTCCACTACATTTTTCATTTGGGAATTTTTAACATTACCAAATTTCGATATCTATACATTGAGTGGATATTTCTCATTTTGGAATCCCAAATGTCTAGAGTAGGTTATTACTCATGGAAACCAAAATACCTTGATTCGATATTTTACTCATAGGAACACTAAAAATACCTGAGTGTAAACAGTAATCTTTGTATATCCTCTCACTGGTGAATCAACTATAGAAGTCCACTAGATGTTCAAGAATGTAGAAAAGTTTTCAAAATTTACCTTAGAATTAGATTTTATTAATTTTGAATAAATAAAATTCCAAAGGGGGCCTTTTTTGGAACCATATAATTTAATCTAGGTACCATTTTGTCCGAAACATTAGATAGTCCACACTCAAATAACACAAGTTGACATTGAGAGAAAATTATCTCCATACCAAATGAAAAAAGTTGTCAAATCATTAAAACCCATATTTTAGAGGAATTGTAGGTACAATTTTAGTACAACAATATGATACCTTATAAGGGGAACACAACTTATCCATGGGCATAGTGCGCTTCATAGGATTAGATATGACTAGTCGTGGAGCCAAAATGAACTTATGAATCAAACATTATGGATAATATAAGTTGGGCATCATTTTTGAATGGAAGAAAATTGGAAAATAGAAAATTCAAGGGAATTGTTTCAATTAAACTACAAATATTTTAATTCCATTTATAATGAATTTAACTTGATTCACATAACACCTCACTCACTTTTAGAACCCTTTTTTTTTCTTAGAGGTGGTAACGTACTACCCACCATATATCATATTTCTGGGCTCACATAACACATCAATATATATATATATATGAAGCCTTTTTAATTTATGACTAGGTGGTTTTAATTTTGTTCCCATTATATAGAATTTTACTCTATTCACAAAGAACATCAATCCTTATAAAACCATAAATTTTGAGAAAGAAGTTACCTACTAATGCCTATAAATATGGACACACAATTTAATAAAATAGTTCATAGATTGGATGAAATTAATATAAAAAAATATTCTGGGAAAGTCCATATGTTTTGATTAATGAGAAGTAATTTAATTCATACAGAACATTCAAAAAGGCCCTTCTCAAAGAACTCCATAAAAGTCCCTTCATGAAGAATGCTATGTCAATATATATAAAGGCTACACTTCATGATGTGAATTATGATAATTCTATTCACAAAGCACTCCATCCACATTCCTTCATTTAGAATGCTATTTAAAATTATATAAGAACACCACTTTGTGATTCCTGATATATGAAGGCCCTTTTGGAAGCGCTATGTGATGATTTCTATACATACCCTCATCAAGAGTGTTATGAAACCAACACTATATGGGAAACCTCGCATATTTTATCCTATAAAACCATCCCTAATGTTAAATATCCAGGGGGATCATCCCCCGCTCGCCTAGTCAACATCACTAATGGGTTGTGGTTTGGGCCTTTACCCTATCCCCTTCACTTTTATCACACACTCCCATTTAAAATCAATAGTTTCTGCATGAACCTTTTATGTCAGGTTAAAAAAAATTATATTGAAACACCCATGACCTGACCCATAATATTGAATCAAACACGAGTCAAGATACATTTTAGGGATTCTGAAAATCAAATAGAGTTGATATATTTTTATTGGTTTTATAGAAACCCCCAATTCAATATATTCCTCATATTTTCTTAATTTTGGGATTCTACTAGAATTAATAACCTAGCACTCCCAACCTTCACATAATCCAAAAAATATTTTATGTAATTATGGGTGACACCGATGTGTAATCCCCACACATTTACCTCGATTTGATATAGTCAACCTTCTTTCCAATGAGAATCCCTCTATGAGTAATCCCATAACTATACCTAAATCAGTGGATAATGTGTAAGACCCACTATATCTTTAATTTTTGACACTTTTACAACATTTGAATCCCATATATGTCTCTTCTCAAGTGTAATTGTCATTCAAACCTATCACTGAGTCACTTAATAGGTTAGCCACTTCAAGGAAGGATACATTTGTATGACCCACATAATCATCATGAGTCAATATACTACTCATGGTTATCATATGTGATCATCCATTAGGTATAATCCCTAAACATACCTCGTATAAAAGGTTTTGTGTATTCCCCACTACACCCTTCAGGGTTGTACATTTCACAACATAGATATATCCAGGACATGATGTGAACTATATGGAATATGTTATTAGTGTATAATTAAAAACTACAAGATTAACCTAATTTAAAAACATGTGACTCCCCATGGAATAGGCATGGGATGCCTCATTATGTGAGCATGAGATGACCTTTCTATACTCATGGGTGGTTTCAATGTATTATCCCCCATCCAAATCAAGGTGACCATACTCATATAATATGCTCGATCATTTATTATATCTTATCTGTCAAACTAGGAATGAGTCACATTGTAAAAGAGATAATAGTAGATAATTCCAAAATCACAATTAAAGTTACATTAATTAAGAATCATAATAACTACAAGACCTAATCCATTATTCCATCACCTAAGTCACTTATCATTTTTGGAACCTCAAATGGAAGCACGTGTGTATGCCCCATTTAATCCATTATTATGTACTCTAATGAAAAACTAACTCTTATGTAGCTTATTTGTCACACCTAGAATAACACATGTTGGAAGAATAGATTATTTAATCATTCTATTATTATAATTTAGATTCATCTTACGAATCACCTTTGTATCTATGCTACATGACTATAAACTTCATAGTGAACATCCTAACAACACAATGTTAAACTGTATGGATCGGTCCTCACGTATGAATTTAAACTATACAACTCTTACAACATGGGATCTGATTTATATTAACTAGGTTATTTAGGATACCTATCTAAGGTTACATATAATCATTCACATAGCAATACATTTTTTATGTGATAATAATGAGATCTTTCATCTCAACATTAGTCAATATAATACTCATTCACCTATATAAACTATGATTTGACATTATAATCTTAGTTTCAATAGATACATTGATTTAATATTATCATCTTGTTATCTAAAATCATGGGAATCATATTTGGTGCAATCCCTAACCTGATATAGCTACCTAATAGTTAGCGAGCATAAGACATCCTTATGCCAACATGTGTTATGTTTGGGATCCTTCTCTGGTTATGATCCAAGGAAACCTCTGATGATAATCTAATGACTATATATACCTTCTACTTTTTACGTACACAAAGATATGACTAACTAGAAATTAATTCTCAAGAGTATTTCCCACACCAACCATTGGAATACACTTTATGCCTAGTAATCCATATTGCATGTAATTAATCATTATGGATATTCCATTGTCACATGACCATAAAAGGTACATAATTACCTATTTATTATAAATAAATTAACTGTGTTCTTATTTCCTTCATAGGGATATATATGATGCCCTCTCATATTTCTAATCCCAACTCCACAACACATATCACATCCCTGTGCAGTGATGAACATTAGAGAGCTTCGTTATTTGGATTTCAACAAAAGAAAAACAAAACAATAATTTAACTGTATAGGAATTCTAATAAAAATATGTGTTTATATATCCATATTATTTCAATCATATCATTTGTTCAGTACTAACCAATTATACACTTAGATATAGTAAGGATTCGTGATATACATTTAAAATATATAATGGACCCATAGAATTTGTAAGAATCCCCTTATGAAGGTGAAATTAGATTGAACTTCTACCCTCTAATCCATCACAAATTATTAAGAGTTAATGATAAAAACACCTCATTTAACACCTATCCCTAGAACTAATGTTTTAACCAATGTTCGTGTCAAACCATTAGTGATATAGGAGTCGTCGTTGATTCCATAAGAAATACTCATGAAGACATTGATATAAATTATTGATGGAACATTTACTATGTGTGATTTGATACAATGGTATCTAAAGATAATTGTATTAATTTTCATCATGGAGGAGATTCAAATTGAAAATGGAAGGATTTATTTGAAAATTAGATTAATGAAAAAATGAAGAATGACAGACAATAGTATTAGTATATTGACATGTAATTTTCAAGTACATAATTATAGAAAATAAAAAGAGAGAGATTGTTGAATACACTTTTTTTATGTGGAATTTTTTCACTATTTGATTAGTTTCATCATTTATATATGTTAATTAAGAAATTATTGTACGTAGTTTTGTGTTTATTAGAACATTATGGAAAGAATAATGTCATGGATATTTTTTGGTAGCACCTCAATATTTAAAAATATAAATATCCTATTCAATAGAGTATATGAGAAGAAAAACCAAGAATTTAAGGGAATATAAAATCTCAATACATTATGATATATTTATGTATAATTAAATTCAGTATCTTAAATATAAGGAAATTTGGACAACATTGGGTTTGAACGAAACACAATAATCTATTGAAATATTATTATTTAAACAGTTCCAGTATAACATAGCCATTAAATTGGAAAGTATGGATAAAAATAACTAAATTATGAAAAAACATATTTGAAAAATCTAAAATTATTATCTATTTATTAATAATAGAAAATAATAATCATAATAAATAAAAATAAATGTTTTATGAAGAACAATATTTTTTCCAAAAGACAGGTTTTTCACTCCCGGCACACATAATTTAAAATTTATTTTTATAACTTTTAAAAAATTTATTTTAAACAGTTAATTTCTTTTTAAATCATCATAGAAAATGTATCTTAGAATTAATTTTTGGGATTTCTACAAAATGTTTCTTTTTTCAATGAATAATGGAAACTACTGTATTTTCATTGAAAATATCCTTTTGGTTTTAATTATTCATAAAGTTAAATTAAAATATTAATTTGTTTCAAGCTATACATAGATCACATATATACCAATTAATCCAATTTAGGTAATTATAGTCATTTTAATATTGAATTATGATATAAAATCATTATAAACATTTGAACATTTTCCCTTTGAACACCTGCTTTCTCGTCGAACGAGTGAGATTTATTTTAAATTATAATTTTCAAAATTTCTGAATGTAATATGAAAAAAATGATTCTCTATTTAGAATAATCATAATTTATATTATCTAATATGTTCAACTTAATGTTTTACCAAAATTAATAGTGATGACAATAAAAATTATTTAATATGATTAAGATAAAAGTGGGTTTACCACGTAGTTAAAATAAGAAGCCAATGGTCAAAATTACTATAAAACATGTAAAAATATTATTTTTTTGTCTATATGTCCAAATAATCATTCCCATGTATTAACATAGGGTAATGTTTGATCATTTTTCAATTTTTGACTATATCATTTTGGAATCATTTGGGAAATTTCAATGTAATTTCCAAGAAGATCCCATTTCCCAACATATAAAAGGGAACTCCCTCCGCCAACTTCATCACAACTCCCAAGCCCTTTGGATCAAATTATCCCTAAAAAAATATCTTTAGAAAACCATAGACACATTCTCGACCTTCTGGACCTCCCAAATGACCATCTGATGGGTCTTTAAGAGGATATCCAAAAGAGGTTTCTCTAAGAGAAGGTAATTATCTTCACATATCTCTTTCCTTTTATTTCTTATTTTTTCACCAAAAATCATGTTTTAACACATAAAATACAATAACACTAGTATATAAAATATAATAATTTTTTATTGTGTTTATTTCATAATATTGTTTCTTATCCCCTTCCATAAAATGTTAAATGAAACAATCCATCGTGTGTATGACAAACTATCGCCTCACAAACTGATGTCGTTCAGTTTACATCACCACATTTCATGTATAGATATTATGATTGATTTAATACATTTAAAGGAAATTTATGATATTGTTTTACTTATTTAATTTTAATATCACATATAACTTTTTATGTTCCATTCTATTTTAAATATGATAATGTCGCTTGTGTGTATGGGGGACTACCGCCACACAAAATGATGTGATTCTTTTTTCACTTAATCATTACATGGAATGTAATAAAGATAAAATTAATGATTATATGTAAAATATATGAGAGTATATTGATTATATATAATTAATATATCACCCACTTACTTAGCTTTAACTCGTTAAATGAATGATATAATCACACATATGTATGTACGACCTTTATTCTCCATGAGTCGATACAACTCATTTTCAACGCCCAAAATTTATGAAGGATGATAATATTGTATAAAATGAGTAAATATTATGTATATAAAATTATTATAATTTAGATGATGAATTTTTTATAACCTATTTATATGAACCAAAACTTTCATTACAAAATACACAAGAAAAAACAAGTAAATTAATACATGAAACAATGAAAATTATAAAATATTATTAAAAACAGGTAATAAATTTATATAATGGGATTATATTATTATTTCATGACTTAAAAAACATAGAATACGGGGGTGAATTGTGTATTTTTAAAAACACTTCCACAATTCATATTCTAAACACCCTCTTTCAATTAGCATAGATAAACAGTGTTTTTCTTCTGATCAAAGAATAAGTAGTGGACAAATAGAAAAAAGTCCTAGACTTTTATAGTGGTTCCGAGAACAAATATTAAATAGTCCACTCCAATAGATTCTCTCTCTATGAGATTGTTGAGTTTCAATAGTCTGGTTCTCTTATCATAAGACCAAAAATACAACAACTGAGTGCAGGTAGTTGACATATTTACAATTAAGACTAAAAAAAGTATTCTTATTATAAATAGATAAATGAATATCCACAACTTAGATCGGGAAGCTGTCACTCTACTTCAACTAAGTATGAGAAGTGAAAACTCAAATAAATCAAGATGAGATTTGATTTTTTAAAATTTATTGATCTTAATAGTTGCAACAACATGCCCCTAAAAGTGGATTAATATTATTCTTCAGAAAGACAATATCTAGGATGAAATTAGTTTGAAGAGATCTTATTGCATATGAGATCTTTGATTATTAAGAATAACATAAAAATTAGAGCAGTCAATAACTTAGAGGATTAAAAATGTATATCTCCAAAGTTTAGTCTTATTCTCGAGTGATTCGTTCACTATATCACTGTGTATATGATGACCAACAAGATTGAATAAATATCAAAATATTCTTCTCTGTTGATTATAAAATCAAATAATACCTGAAGAATTATATAATGATCATTATTGTTTTGAAAATTCTTGATCCAAAAAATATTCTGGATGAACTATATAAATTAAAAATTGAATTTACCATAGGTGTCATGACAGACATTATGAATAGGATTAAATTTATACTTTGAATACGGTTCATTGAATCAAATAAAATAATCTTTAAAATGGTCAAAAAAGATATTTAAAACAACCAGTAAATCGATCAAGTCTGTTGCAGATATTACATAAAGGATGTACAAAATAAATCACTGATGTTGACAAGTCAATTGTAGGGTTCCTTCAAAAAGTGAAAAAAAATAAATATATGGTTCAATTACATAGTGTTTGTCTTTACAATGTAATGTCGATAATGTAGGGTTGATCATAAAAGTAACTTTGATGATCCATAAATTTTCCTTTGGAACGTAAGGTTCATTACTTTAGTAGGGTTCATTAAACACAATTTCTTATCATTCCAAACATATGGTTCCTTTCAAATGTAAGGTTCCTTTAAAATGTAATGTTCCATTACATTAATTTCTTGATAATGTAAAGTTGATTAGTCATACGTACTGATCTAAAAATAGGGCTGAGAAACCATACTTTCTTCTTTCAGCATTAGAAAAAAGGCTAATGTAGCGATCACGATCCATACACACTATACATAGTGTATGGTTAATTCCATACGTTACACTCAACCACATAGGTTATGAATAATGTTTCTAGAATGTTCATAAATATATACTGAAACTTTTCATAAATATTTCTTGTGAATTTAAATCGTGAAAATAATTTCAGAATAAATAAGAAGAATATTAAATCCCTGAAATAAACATAAATAAAAATCAATAGTAAAATAAACAAGGGTATTTGTGAGCATCAAAATCATCAAAATTGATAGATTATTATTTAGTCAATATGTGGTTAACAATATACACATTTTTTATGAACACAAAACCCAAAAAATTATTAACATCATTTAAAATTTTGGAAACATTTTAGAGAAAAAAATGTAAAATTCGGGTTGACAAAATTATTTCGATAAAAATAAATGTTGAGTTTATCTAAATTTCTCCCCATTTTTTGTGAGATAAAAAAGAAAGTATAGAAAGAGAATAAAACACTTTTAATTTTTCACAAATCCATAAGTGAATTTTTTAATAATCTACGTAGATAAATATGAATTGATTTTTAGAAGTATACATAAATATAAAATAATATCAATTAAATCACTGAAAATAAGAATAAATAAATTTCAATAATAAAAATTTGTATAAAAAAATATTCAGTTTGACTATGAAATAGGTTATACAACTATTGTGGTTAGGGTAGAAGAGGTTGGTTAGGGTTTGGCTCAGTTTATGGTTCTTATAATTTTGATTATCATGAAACCTTTTTTTAGCTCTCCCATATGTACCAACAAATTTTTCATATTAGTATCTCCCAACTTCATAATCACAACTCTAGAATCATGACTAAATTACACATTTTCCACAATATTTAGTTTCAAAAATTCATGAAAACGGTCCTATGGTCTCACAAACTAGTCTTACTTATCTGTGAATTTCTTGAGAAGAATCGTGATACTAGGTTCACTTGAAGTCAATGTCTCACTAATATATATTGGATTACCAAATAAACTGATAATGGAGCACTATTCCACTGAAGGTTTTGCACACGTTCATTCATGTAATCCATACCGGTTTGGATTACTTGAAAACTATGAATTCGATCTGGAGAGGTATAAGAGATAGAGGTAGAATCATTTGTTTTATAAATACTTAATTTAATGGATTCAAATAGGATTTCTAAATAAAAATTCAAGTCTCCCAATTTTTTTGAAATAGATTCAAATAAATTTTTCAAACTTTCTCTAGAATCTCTATCTTGAAAGCATCATAATACTTGAGATATAATTTTCATCAATTATCAAATATGAGTCTAAAGTGACTCAAATTCCAACCATGGAATTAATGAATTCTGAAAATCATCAAAATATTTCTTTACGGCCAGTAGTTCTGTCTTAGGACCATAATTTTCTTCTTGAGATTTTTTAAACATTATCACAATATCTTCAACTTGATTAGCCATGGAATAAGACATCCCTTCATCCAGATTATGTTGCTACCCATCATCCACAATTTATATAAAATTTAAATCAAACTTCTCCAAGACATATCCACTAGTTATTCAATTGATTTCTCCCAAGAAAAAGATAAATTATCAATAACTTCAATTTTGTTTCCAAAATTAGATTCCTGTATCTCAGCCAATTGATCAAAAACTAAGCAATCCTGATTCTCAAGAACATTTGAAGCCACATTTTCTGATCTGAGAATTTTATTCTCTTCCTGAAAAGTTTCTTCTTGGACAATGTATTCTTGAATAGCTGGGTCTTCCCCCTAAAAAATAGAATATAAACATCCTTCCTATTTTAAACATGACTTTCAACCTATTTGTCTTCCTCATGAATAGGTTCTTCTAGATGAAGTGATCTAGTAGATTCACCAAAACCCAATATTGATTTTTCCACACCTGGATCTACTCTATTCCTTGGATTCATAACCAACTCCTCTATCACTTCTTCTTCTTATTTTTATTCTTCATTAAATATCTATTTTCTCTTGGCAGATTTGGAAAATTCTTTAGCTATGGATTCTTTAATCCCTTCATTTCCAATAGCACTTTTCTCCCCATGAGAAAATTATCATGATTTTTGTTGGTCATCTACCCAAATTGGCATAATCCTTCATTTCACTATACTCTAGTAAAAACCACATTTTCTAAGAGTTACAACATTCAAAACAATAAATTGATGATCAGTAATTCATTATCCTTACACACAAACAATATTCATTCTAAAAAAAATTAAAGACACGATCCTTCTATAAGGATAAAAAGACATATGATCTTCTACGTGATATCAATAGCTCAAATACCTCAACATATACCATGAAACATTTAATTTTATATCACATATAAAACAAATATTGTACATGTAGGAATATAAAATTTACTCTATCACAGAAAATCATGGAGCAATTACCATCTGAATAAATTTGACCAAAAAATTTTGATCAGCCTCAAGGTCCTTAACAAACATTTTCCTAATATTGTTTGATCAAAACATAAAGGAAAAAAATGTCCACAGAATTCTGATCATTATTATCAATAGAATACGTATTGAAATGAAAAAAACCATCATGATTATATTTAAAAATCTCATCTATTTTCATAAAGGATATGAAAAATTTATTGTCCTATATCTTTGTAGAAATATTTTCATTAGTCTCACCAAAACTGAACTAGACACTATTAAAGAAATGATTCAATTCTATCTCATATATGAATTATATATTTACCATGTTATATAGAAATTCCCATCCTTGATATGAAATATCATGCTTTTGCAATAAGTATGGCTCATACAAACACTCAAAGTCAATGAGTTTTCATGCAGAATCATTCTAGGGGAAACCCGATGATTCTTCAAGTCACTAGGTTCACCCTCATCAGTTCCATTGGATTTTTCCATTTCTAAAAATTGAAATCTCCGAGGTTCTCAAATTCTAGGGTTTTGAAGGTAGAAGAAGGCTTATATATGTTAAATGGTTTGTGAAATGAAAAGGTAAGGGAAGAAGAATTGTTTGAGTAAGGATAACTTTTGCAACATTACATTATTTCCCATGCCATTATGTAAGATAATTATGATTTTTTTTGAAACACATGACTTTAAAAATTAAAACCAAAATTATTTTAACAAATAAATAGAGGAAATAAAAATAAGTAAATGAGAAAAAAAATTTAATAGAGACAAATAATCATTATAATACAGAAAATTTATTTAAAGTTAAATTAACCTAACTCTGCCTTAATGAAATCAAAAGTAGTAGTGGGAAATGGTTTAGTAAAAATATCAACAAATTGATGTTCATAATTAACAAATTCCAGAGATATATCCTTTTTTAGGACATGATCTCTGAGAAAATGATGCCTTATATCAATTTTCATAGTACTAGAATGACTTATAGAATTTTTAGCAATATTAATAGCACTAGTATTATAACAAAAAATAAGAATATTATTAAAATTTAGTCCAACGTCCAGTAGAGTATTTTTCATCCACAATACTTATTCACAGTAACTACCAGCAGACACATATTCTGCCTCAGCAATTGACAGAGAACCTGAGTGTTGTTTCTTACTCAACCAAGAAACTAAATATTTTCCTAAAAAGTGATAGGTTGTTGTGGTACTTTTTATATATATTATACAACCTCCAAATTCATCATCTAAATATGAAATTAAATTAAGATCAGATGATTTGTGGTAAAGAAGAGATTAAAAAATATTTTATTTTAAATATCTAAATATTATTTTAATAGTAGTTAGATGGGATTATTTTGGATTTGATTGAAATCTATCATAGAGACATACTTAACACATAATTTTTGGTCTGATAGTAGTAAGACATAACAAACTACCAATCTTACATCTATATAACTTGTTGTCAACTGGTTTCCTGGCATCATCTAAATCATATTTTATATTAGTAAACATGCGAGTTGTATATGCCCTGCTATTTTGAGGCCCATAATTTTTCAATAAATCATTAATATAAATACATTTATTTAAAAAATTTCTATAATCTTTTTGATAAATTTTAAATCCTAAAAAGAAATTATGTTCTCCTATCATACATATTTAAAATTCTTTATGCATTATATTTGAAAAATCATGAAAAATATTTTTATTAGTTGAACCCAAAATAACATCATTAATATAAATTTTAACTGATAAAATACTAGGACAATCAATTTTCTTAAATTTTTTGGATCTTCCAAACAAATAGTAATACCATTTTTTAAACTAAAAGAACATAACCACTAATTCCAAGCTCTTGGTGCCATTTTAATTCCAAATGGAGCTTTTGTATGTTTAAAAACAGAATTTGGTTTTTTGAGGATTTTCAAAATGAGAAGGTTTTCAACATAAACATCCCCCATTAAATAACTATTTAAAAACGAAGACTTCACATCCATTTGATATAATTTTAAATTCATATGAGATGTATAAGCTATAATAATTTTAATCACTTATAATCTACCTACTAGGGTAATGTTTTCATTATAATCTTTACCTTCTTCCTAATTATAACATTTAGCTACTAATATAGGTTTATTCCGAGTGATGATCCCTTGATCATCCTATTTAATTCTCAAAACCCACTTGGTTCCTATGAATAGGATGTTGGTTGGTATATCTATGATTTTTGATACTTTATTTCTCTTTAACTAGTTTAACAGTTCCGGCATCTCTATCATAAAATTGAAATATTATAAGGATTCATAAAATGTCTTAGGTTTTAGTTGAGATACAATGGTAGAGAATTAATCTAGGATTCCTACACTTATTATATTTCTTATTCCTATATCTTGGTTTCCTATAATGCATTCGATAGGGTGGCTCTTTAGAATTCTAGACTATTTAGGTAGAACAACTTCAGGTTCTTAAGTTTCAAGTTCTTCTGGACCAGACTAAACATTATTAAAATTATAATCAATATCATATCTAATGGTTTCAAGAATATTTTTATCAAAAGAGTCATTTACTTCATCTGTTCGATCTTTATCTTTAATAAAATGATTATTTTAGTCAAACTTCTCATGAACTGATTCTTCAATAATCCTTGAATTTTTTTAAAGACTTTATAAGATAAAGAAGTAACAGAATATCCTACAAATATCACTTCATAAGATTTTGGATAAAACATACCATGATTATCCTTGTTTTTCAGTATACACACCTTACTTCCAAAAACATTAAAGTACTTTACTTTTGGATTTCATTTATTCCAATGTTCAGAAGGTTTATTTTTTGAAAACAGGCTGAATTAAAACTCAATTCATGATATAACAGACTATGATTACATCTTCTTCACAAAAATACATAGGTAGACTATATTCATTCATGGCAGTCCTACCCTTTTATTGAATTTTTGATTTCATCTTTCAAAACATCCATTTTTTTGAGGTGTTATCGGTGAAGAGAAGGTATGATTAATACATATACTTTTACATAAATGATTTAATTATTTGTTCTCAAATTCACCACCATGATCATTTCTTGATTAAATTATTTTGAAACCTTTTTAATTTATTACAATTTCACAAAAAAATATCAAAAACATAGATAACATTGCTTTAACATTTAGAAAATAATCCCAGGTAAATCTATAACAACAATCAAATAAAACATAAACATATAATTTACTAACCAATATTTCTACGCTTGATGGTCTAAAAAATCCATATAGATAAGTTATAAATGTTTAGATGTAGAAATTAAGTTAATAAATTTGAAAGAATATTTGCATTGCTTTCTAATTTAGCATGCATCACAAAATCTTTTATCATCAAATCTAATTTTGGGTAAATCAAAAATAGAAAAATTCTTAGATAATCTATGTAAAACATGAATATTATAATGAATAAGTAATTTATGCCAAATACATTACTCACTTTTCTTAGCAAATAAATAGTTCACTTTTTGTTTACACAAGGAAGGTAATTCTAGAGTATAAACATTATCAGTTCTAGGAGCTCTAAAAGTAAGAAATTCATTTCTAAAAACAGATAAGGAATTGTTATATAAATATTCATAAAAACCACCATCACAAATATGATAAATACTTATCAAATTTTTCATCAATCCTTTCGTATAAAGTACTTGTTTGATAGATATGATCTTTGGATCTACAATAGTTCAAATTCCAATTATATTACGTTGGGAATTATCACCAAAAGTAACATGACCTCCACCAGTTTGAGTCAATGTATGAAAATTTAATGGATCTCCACTCATATGCCTTGAGCATCCAATTCCCGTTTACCAAATTTTATTTCTATACATGTGGCCTTTTACATGCAACAATATTTAATAAAATTTTTGTTTTTGTACCCATATCTTCTTGGGTCCAGCAATATTAGCTAGTAGATATCTAGGAATCCATATTTTCGTTGTTTTTTCATAACTCATATCATTTTCCTCAGATAAATTTTTTGAAATAATGGATTTTTCATGACACATATTTGAGAATTTTTTAAATAAAAAATACTTTTTATATGTCATTTTATTTCAAAAAGATGACAAGTAAAATTTTTTGAGTTGGGAACAAAATAATTCTTATATAGTTATAATTTTTTCCCTTAACTCCTATACCAAACCTTTCTTTTTAATTACATTCTTACCAATAATTTCATTCAGAATATTTTATACTTTTGTAAATAAAAGAGAAACACTTTTATAAGTTTCAAATTCATTATATAATGCTTTAATCATTTTTTCATGATCATCACAGTTTGTAGTAGCTAAGTTAAATTTTTGAATTTACTCATGATATTGTTTAGAAAAGGTATCAATTTATCCTAAAATAACATTATAATTATTATTTATAGATTTTTGGTTCATTAACAAGGAGTCATATTTCTTTTCTAGAATTGTGAAAAAGGTAACATATTTATCATATAAAAAACTAGAATTATAATCATAATTATAGGAATACTATGTTTGTACATTATCTTCTTCAGCCATGAATCATGTATTTACTTCTAGACTTGATTATTCATTTTCTTAATCATATTTTGATGTACTTATGGAGTCATTAGAAAAAATCAATGTTACTTTCATTAATATTCAGCTTTTATCTTCATAATCAGTATTTTTCATATATTTGTTATTGGTATTTCTCTTTTCATCTTTTAGCTGAGGAAAATCTGGTCGTATGTGACCCAATTTTATGAATTCATATAATCTGATTTCTCTTGAGTCTTTCTCATCATTTTTAAGGGCTTTTAGAATCATCTATTCTTCTTATAGAATTTTCTAAACAATTTTGCTGACTAATCCAGTTCCATTTTAGAATCAGATGAATCATAATTATTTTCTTATCTAACTTCTTGATTTATATTCTTATTTTCTTCGAAGATTATAATTTTAGAGATGTATTATCCCTTTTCATGCTCATTTTATTATATTAAGATTAACATTGAATTTTAGCTTCGTACATCATCATAGTACTAATTAAGGCTTTTATGGTCAGATCATTGATATGAAATGATTGTCGAATAGCAGCAGATATCCCATTCCATTTAAAAGGTAGTACTCCTACTACATTCAATGAATGATCAAATTTTTTGATAAATTCACCTATGGATTTAATATTATTGATAATTTATGTAAGCCTTCCATTCGTATGTGTAATTGTTTTCCCCATCATACAATATAAATATGTAAAATTTCATATTTTTTGGTTATATACCTCATCTGTTTTACATTATCTATTCTTTTATAGGACATTTCATTTTTTCCACATTTCATCAACAGTAGGAAATTATAAGACATGGTTGAATTCATCTGGTCCATGACAAGAGATAATTTCATTCATAGATTTGGATTTCATATCATATTCAGATTTGGTTAAAGCATCCCATGTTACACGATTATTTGGAATATTATAGGGAGTAGTTATCTTTGAATTATATCTATATCCATGATTTTTAAATAAATTATCATCCTTGATTTCTAACACCAATAATTTCACCATTGAAATATCGAGCATAATCCATGGACATCCCTTCTCTGGGACCAGCCATTTCCATATTTTTCTCGACATTTATACATTCATCTTGCTGTAGCTTTACCCAAAAGCCTACCTCTAAAACAAATTTTTATGTCGAAATATACAAAGCACACAAGAGGGGTGCGAATTGTGTCTTTTCAAAAAAAACATGCACAATTCTGAATTTAAACACATTATTTTAACAATCATGTATTAGCAGTGTTTTCATTATGAACATGAATAAGTAGCGAAAAAACATAAATATTAGACACAAGATTTTATAATGGTTTAGGGTAGAAATATCCCTGAGTCCACTGCACCTGATGATCTTTCTACTAGATTGATTAATTTCACTAGTATGGTCCCATTATCACAAAACAAAAAATCCAACAACTGAGTGTAGGAAGTTTACATCATTGAAATTAAGACTAAAAACAAAGTCTTCTAGATATAAATAGAGAATCAATTATAAACAGCTTAGATTGCAAAGCTGAAACTTACATTCAACTGAGTATGTGTAGTCAAAACTCAGAAAAATAAAATGGATATTTTTTTGAAACAAATTTATCTTTATAGTTTCAACAACACGAAACTAACAGTAGATGGATCCCCTTTTTCAGAAATACAATCTTTAAGATGAAATAAGGATGAAGAGATCCAGTTTCACTTGATATTTTTAATTTTTATGAACAACAACAAAAATAGAGTAGTCGCAAGCTTATAAGATTAAACATGTATGTCTCTAAAGAGACATCCTCTTACTGAGTTGTTTTTTCATTATGGAACTAGTTATATGATCACCGAAAAGACTGAATAATCATCAGAATATTCTTGTTTATTGAATATAAAATAAAATATTAATCGAAGAATTATATATTGAGATTTATGCTTTTGTATATTCCAACCTAACACATATATATTATTATAAATTTGATTATTTTTTGTTATAAATAAAAAACCTTCTCAAAACCATTGTGTAAGAGGATAGAGTATGTTAAACTAAAGAAAAGCATGAGGTAAGGGACTTCATCTCAATTTCTCAAAAAATGAGGCATATTGTAATTTCATGAACCTAATCTCTTTTATATGGTGCGTATAATTCCCATTTTACATATAATATCATGATTATTTAATAATTAATGGTATTTTATGTTCCAATTTGATTTATTTCATTCAGGTGGATTTTATGTATAGTTTACAAAATGGTAAATAATTTCTTAACTCAATTTATTTTCACTATGTTATATTACTTATTCATTATCTTTAATATTCTAATATTTTATGTGGAATTAATTATTTTTATATTTTTTTTATTTCATGTTTTTTCATGTGGATTTAAATTTAATACACACAATCGATTCATTGATTAATTATCAATTCAATGTTACGATCTTTGTAAAGGTTAATTTCACAATATCATTTTTATTAGGATTGTTTATACATGAATTTACATTGAAGGAAATTATTTGATCAATTTTTAATAAAAAATTTAATTTTATTATCACATGGTTATTCATGAAATATTTATATCAATTGTATAATATTCCACTCATTGGTACTTAAAAATATTGAGAAAATATTTTAATTAAATCTGACTTCATTTATCTCTTCAGTCAAAAATCCTTTTTCTTCCAACACCATTTTCCCTAAAAATGAATTCAAAAATTTCATTAAATCTTTTAAAAAATATGTATTAGAGACACCTTTACCGTTTTTTACTTTTTCCAAACTATTTTGAAAGAAATATTTATAATTTATTGAAAATAATGCACCTTTTTCTTTTACTAAAATAGTTGAGGGATTTGTTCTTTTAACATACTCAACATGTATGGAATTTTTAGCCTTCATGATCACTTCATGATGTAAAACAAAATTTATATGTTTCAAAGGTTATATTCAGAAAAACATTTTTAAAATATTTTTTGAACATTTAGTTTTAAAATTTGATTTTCAAAATGAAATGAATACTTATATCAAGAATGAATTTAATGTTATTTTAATTATATTTCTATTAGTCAAAGAAAAAAACCAATTATTTTTTATATACCATAGTGGGGTTATTATAAAACCCAATGATTTCACATTATTTCACTTAAATAAATTCAATTTCTTCAATAACTTACGTTGCATGCAACACCAAGCTTAAATGAACAATGAAATATTATAATAGTTATAAACTGACCGTTAAATTGGTGGAAATGAAAAGTATTAAACAAAATAGGAAATTTATATATCATATTTTTTTTTGAAATTCATCCAATATATTTTATAGGCATATGATAAGAATAAATCAAATTTTATAGATAAAAACCTGAACTTTTCTAAAGTTAGTTTTTCCACCTTTTCGTGGAGCACTTATTTTTAAAATTAATTCTAAAAATATTATAAATTTTATTAGAAAAAAATTTATTTTTTGAAATAAGAGTATCAAATTTTACTTTATTTAAATTTCAGATTTATTTCTGATAAGTTTCATTTTTGTGGATTAGGGAAAATTACTACAATTTAATTGAGAACTGACTTTTCATTTAAATTATTTGAAATGTTAAATAATATTTAACATTGGTTTCAAATTAAAATTAGATCAATAATACAACTATTAATCCATTTACGTTCATTGATATATTTTTATATTAAACGTTTATATAAAAACATTTCAATATTTTGAACATTTTCGCATTTAAAACATGCTTTATTACCCCTTCTATGAGATTAATTTTAAATTAAATTTATTTAATTATGTGTTTTGAATTATTATAATTGGAAGAAAAAAAATTAGTCATTTGTTAATTTTTTTTGAAAATTTTTCCATTTTATTTTTGGACAATATGAATTTTAAACCTAATAATTTTATTACCACAATAAAGAGTAAATCAGGCAATTAAGGCTAAAAATTAAATGATAAGGATTAAAAATGACCCTAAATCATTCCCCAATTTTATTGAGAGAGAAAATTTCTTCCATAAGAATTATAGTCTCATTTATATAACCATTTATGTCCATTTGTATGATATTATAAATTTAAGAATATTTTATGGAATGTAAAGTCAAACATGAAACACATTGGTTTTTTTTGCGTGTAATATTACGAATATAGGGTTATTTAGAAGATATATTCGACTATAAATAGTCATTTTAAATATGAAATATTTATATTCACCATGAAAATTTATTTCTATTTATTAGTGAAGAAAACATTTCCTAAAATAATTATACAATACTGATATAGTAGTTATTCAATTAATGAAAAAATAAAATAAATTTTAATAAAATTTTTAAAATAAATATAATTGGAGATAATTAATATAATACATGATTTTTTTAAATTATCTTGAGATATTAGGTATTTATAAAAATATATTTTGTGAGGATATATTATATTTTTGATTTTTTATAATAGTAAAAGTAATGAATAGTATCGAAATTTATATTATTGATATCTTAAAATAAATAATATTTCATTAAATGATATACAATTTATAAAAACTAAAATTATACCAAATTATTTTTATAATGTTAAAAATAAAATAAATGATACATATTTTTGGTAATCTTGTATTTTATAGTAACTTTATTAACCCTTAATGCGTAAACTCCATTTTTTCAAGGTTAGAGTTAATCAGATTAAATAATGGTTAAACATAGAATATAAGGGTAATAATGTGGAATAAAAAAGTTGATAAATTATTTGTATGAGATTATTTATATGCCTACATATTTTATATTATAAATAATTCATTTTTATACACTTTTAATTGGATAGTAATTTATATTAATTTAATATTTAAAGAGTTTCCAAAAGAGCTCCTCACCTAAATTATAAAAGTGAACCTATTACCTAAATTGTTTATACAAAAATGTTCTTTATAACTCATTAAAAATATGCCCAAATAAACTCGCAACATAGTACCCTCATCCTAGAATCCTCACTTTGGGTCGAAAGGAAACCAAGAATGTCATTTGGTGAAAACTAAGAGGAGTCACCCAAAGAAGAGGCAACATTCTTCGACGAGAAATTGATTTTGATTCCTTAACCATCCCTTAAATTAGTCTTATATAATTATTATATTATAAAATAACTATATTAAATATACTAATATGTTTTTATGCCTAGGTTATGGCCTACAAATTCACACACTTTGATCAAATGGGATACACAATCATCGATTGTGTGTAGATCATACCTCCTCCTCGTGAACTGATTTCGTTCGTTCTTCCATCACCACCTTTCATGGTCTGTAATAATGATGGATTTATACTTTATATATTATATTTTTAATTTTTATAAATTTTTTATGCTTATTTAATAATTATATATCAATTACCTTCATGATTTCCATTTTGTGGGAGTAAAATAACATTATTTGTTGAGGTGTGGAATATCACCTCTTCAAAGCGATGTGATCAGTTCATGATTTACATAGAAAGTATTAAGGATGGATTTAACAATATATGTGTCATATATAACATAAAAATGATAATGTAATTATAATATACATATAAATAATTTACATACTTTCTTTCGATAAGATAAAAAATAGAAACAACAATCACGGGTACGTATGACCTAGCATCTCAATGAATGTTGTATTCAATTTCCTATCACTAAATATTTTGTATTACAGTAAATAAATATATTTTCAATATATATGATATTTATATCATGTTTTAAATTCTTGAAATTCTAAAACATGATCTATGTGAAAGGAAAAAAATTAACCAGTCAAAACATACTTGAAAAACAAAGAAGTTAATACCAAAAACAATGAAAATATAAAAAAAATATTAATAAAAGGGTAATAATATTCTATAATAGGTTCATATATGATATAATAAATACCAATATGTTTCTATTTTATGTTTATAAAATTATTAAAACAATGATACTCTATGTTAAGGAAAGTTCGACAAAAAAGAGGTGTACTGTAAGGGCTTCTCACCTTATATTTATTTCTATGAGATATGATTTATTCACCCCATAATTTTTTGTGGGGTTCACTACCCATTTGATATGTCATATCATGAATCTCGTTTTCTTCATGGAATTCAATGTTTTCATTATTTATTATTAATTTTATGGGGTATATGATTCGACTGATTACAACTCGGTAAGGAATTTTCCTCTCACTTTTATTTCTATGGGAAATATGCCATATTCATAATTTATTTATTTTTGGTGATGTATATACTAACCATTTTTATATTATATAATGAGTATCTATATTTTAATGGTATATATAGTTTGTATAAATTTTATTCTTTCATGGGAAATATGATCGAACTAATTACTAAGTGGTAAGGTATTTCTTAACTCAATTACCATTCATTGGGTTAAAATTCTACTTAATTGATTAAAAAATACTAATATTATATTCAGAAGGACATATGACAGTATTATTTTGTATTTACACTTGTTTTATGGGGATTTATAGTTGACATATGTGACGTCCCTACCCAGAATACCATCAAACCAGTTTCCAAATTGATAGGTCGCATGGCCTCAAGCGTATCTCCTCGTATACCAGAGGTTGTTGTCTACCAGTGAGGGTCTCAGGAGGTGAAAGTATGGAGACTATACCCTCATATCAGAGATTTCCTAGTGGTATAAAATCACATAAATAGAATAAAATAATGTAATCAGTGAATGATCAAATAAATTAGTAGCATGAGAATAATATATTAAATATAATAAAAGAGGCCAATGTGAGTTTACAATGCACGCATAAACAAATGATGATACATAAGCTAAAACAGTAAACATACAACATGATTTTCTAAATAGTATAAATACAAGACTCAATAAAATAAAAGAACTAAAAATCCTAAAGGCAATCTCCAAGAGAATCCTTGTCTCCATATCAGTCAGGTTATCCTAACTCAGGGTACAAGTACACAACAACAATCAATTATCCAACGTCTGAAATCTTGCAAACAAGAAATTTCTACCTCGGTACCCAAGTGAAATGGATTCCCATGTTGGGTTTGAGATATAAATCATAGTAGTCCAACACCCGTAGTGTATACCCCAATATAGAAAATGAATAATAATTAAATAGTGTCTAGTTATGGAGAAAAAAAATAAAAATACTAAATAAATTAACATCTACCCATCCAGGTTTCTATGGGACACCTGAAGAATATAACTTATTCGACTCAAATCTATAATAAGAGAATGATAATATCCTTATATATATATATAAATATATATTATATTTAGTTATATAAATCTATATACATAGATATATTTTTTGGAGAGGATTGGTACATAACACGCATGTATCCACTATCTGTATACTAGTCGATAAGCTCTTCTCAGAGGGTATTATGCCCAAAATTGATGTAATGAGTGTTGAGTCACCATGATCATCGGACCTCCTTTTACATCACATTAAAAAAATATGTAAATGAGCATTGAGTCTCCATGAACATCAGACCTCCCTTACCATCATTCCCAAGTATCAGTGGTGAGGGTCACAAGGCCCAACATCGATGTAAAGGAGCATTGAGTCGCCAGGCTCATCTGACCTCTCTTAACATCGTTATCGACCTCTATAAAGGAATATCATATATAAAACATACATTGGGGTAATTCCTCCAATTTATAATCATTTATATATCTAATATATATAATTGGAATAATATCATTTATAATTGCAAAATATGAGGCATTACCTATAATGTAATCTTTTTTTCAAGAACCACCCATTTCAAGTATTACAATTTAATAATGCCTTTGTATGCAATTGATGAAGGCAAGATTTCATAGTAAATCAACACATGAGTTAAGAACCTATAACACATTCAATTATCCATTTCTATGGATCTATTCTATTTAAACATTTTATTTTGTCATAGGAATTAAATTAATCATAGAAAGGAGGCATAAACAGTTACATAATACACAACATGAGGCATCACCTCTCATGTTCCAATTTAACCATTTTCAGTTCCATTTAACTATTAAATTTTTTAAATCAAGGAAGTATAATTATAATATCAAATTGGTTCACTTATAGGTGACATTGTCATTATAAAACATTCTTACTTGGGAAATTCCATATTAAAAGTCTAAGGTCACATAGAGGGTGAAATGGTACAAACAACAATTTTAATAAAAATAGGGCAATACCCATCAAGAATATCAAAGAGGACAAGTAAGAGGTGTTCATTAAAACCATCAATGATATAATGTGTAAGGAAATCATCGATGCACTAATTCCAATAAATCTAAATAAGCATAAACAATCTTTTTGAGTTTTCCCAGACAATGCTCCTCCATTAGAGGGGTTTTATTATAAAATCATGACTTGTTTATAAAAAAAATTTGTTAACTAAACAATTATTCAAGAAATGAAATTAAATATAACAAATAATAATTTTATTATGAATATAAATGCAATTTAAATTATTATTTAATTAAATGGAAAGTATAGGGTTTCTTCTTGATATAATAGACCAAGTCTACACTCAACGCTTGTCAGATTTGGCAACGACCACAAGAAACCACCCCACAACCTCACACACATACACTTTAAAAAAAACACACACACAGATATCTCCTTTTAACAAAAAAAATATATTCTCCTCTCCTTGAGAGAATATTTACATCGAATATATATATACATATATACTTATGTATGTCTGTGAGCTCCTTCTTGGAAAATATAAAGTCAATACAATAATAACTGGAACCATGAAAATATAGAAGCAATGTTCAGTGCATCCCAATAAAATTACCACAATCCCATAAACACCTAAATACCCTAATCTAAATGGTGTGAAACGAAGCAGCGGAAAAAGAACCTCACCTCAAATGGTGGTGGAAGATTGAATTGTCCCAAAACACATCACCATTGACATTGAAAACTGAAACCCAAATATAAGAGACCTAATGGACACTTTGTATATCCTAACACTAGAATAAAATATAAATTTAGGTCACCCATAGTTCCTAGGGTTAGACCAAAACTTACCAGGTGATTGGGATACCAAAATCGGAGAAATGAAGGGAAGAAATGTGTGGAGAAGGACAGAACATGGTGATTCAAAGAGAAAACAGAGCATGATCAAGATGCAATCGACGATCCAAGAGGAGGTTGAGAGGTGATTCTTCGTCTAACCAATGATATCCCAAGCGGGCAGGGTGCCATGTGAACATGAGGTTGGGGTTTCGGTAGATTATGGTTTTTCTTTAATTTTAATTTCAATTAAATTTTTTCAATTTATTTAAATAGGTCACCACACATGGTTTGGGCCACATGGTTTAGAAAACCATTCGTAAACTATGTGCCCTCCACTGGGAACTAGGATCACCATGCATAGTTTTTCTCACACAATTTTCCTTACCATGTGAAAACCATGCGGTGAATTGTGCTTAGGTACTTCCAAAGGGGTAGTACCCATGCATGATAGTTGTATGAATTGGAAAAACGTGCACATCCTATGAGAAATATACATTCCACCAGCATAAAGCCCCACATTTCCATTCTATCAGCCCTATGGTTTTAGAAAAATAGTTTACCCAATATATGTTATTAAAAATTTTATTTCCCTAATCCGGTGCTCTTGAAACTCCATAAGACACCCAAAAAACTTTTCAGGCCCTCATACATGTACAAATACACAATTTTGAAGGGTTACAACCCTCAAAATTATGTTTCAAAGTTTTGTCATTAAAGAGGACCGCCCAGTAAATGTAAAATTTCAAATTTTCTCTGGTTTTTTTTCTGGTTCAAATCATGATCGTTACAAACTTACCACCTTAGAAATCCTCATTTTTATGAAGCCTTCTAGAACAACATAAACAACCCCTGACTCATTAGGGTTTTGAACCTTCATTTAGATGGTCACGTTTCATTTCTAAATTCCCAAGAAATATCAAAGTGATCGTTAATCATATCGTACATAAGTCATTTAAACATGGTCCATCACTCGACTTCCATCTAAAAACACAAAACGTAGCCTACCCGATCTCATCTGGATAGAGGTATGGTCCTGTAATCATCTCGTTTAGCATCTAGCTAAAGGTACTTCCCACCATAGGCTTCAACATTATGTATCAAATTCCAAACCATAGTTCACCCACAATAAAAATTTCCTTAGAAGCACACCTATAATAATTCTAGTGATGCTTCTTGTGTGATTTATGAAATAGTTAAAATGGTCAATTTCCCATGGACCTCAAAGCTCGAGTCTGTTGAATTATCATTTAAATCTCTAGATGGAACATACCCAACACATATACACCTAACGATGTGCCCGAAATGGTTTCCCACTAACTAATTACGTTGAGAAAAAGGAAAACAATTAAAACCACCTTGACTGACCATTTACGAGATGCTCATCTTAGATGGCTAGAATATTTCATAGCAGTGAAGTACATATCCAACTTCTGGTGATGTTCTTGAACAAACCAGAAAGGAAACCACACATCTAGCATGCTATAGAAAGAGATAACCACTCAACAAGATGAACATCTTTGAAGCTTTAGTGTGTTGTAAGACCGATGCTCTCATAGCTCATCAAGGATGATGTAAATATAGGGTAATTTCTCATCTCATAGTAGAATACACTAATAAGATAAATAAAAATTATCAGAAGATCAATCAAAACCCTACCAGTCTATTTGCATTGAAAGGATCTCATCTTCACTTAGTGAAAGAACAATAATTAACCAGACAAGTTCCTTTACTAATAATGGCATTCCTTGATCATTCAATATACGACTAATGTTCATGCAATACTAAAGGTTCTTCCCAATGGTCCCATTCACTATAACTAGAACAATGTCATCCTATGAAGGAAGCATCAAAACAATTCAAGACTCACAAGACTCAGAGTATTTCAAATAGAGTCGACCATCTTTCAATGGTCATCTTCAGTGTTCCATCTACTTGGAAGGACATGCAACCATTGTTACCAACATGACTCCCCTACATCATGAGAGTCCTAGTAAATGATAGATAAGATAAAATTTTCTCTCATAAGTTCCCTAGATCAAAAAAATTTAATGAATGTGTGAGGCTCCTCCAAGCCACAATAAAAAATTTAAAGTATAAAAAAGTGAAGAACACATCTAAAACCAAAAATGAAATGAATGTAACGAAATAACACAAGTGTTTCTAGAAATTCCTCCCAAGAATTTTGATGAACATAATTCTTTAACATTAATATTACTCTATGATGGAGATGACCGAGACCATACATAGTAGAAAAAGATATTTATCTCCTAGTTTTATTGTCTCATATGACCATTATTCAAGACGACACCATAACCAATTGTTCATCACTAAAAATAAGAAAAGATAAAATGAACTATGAAGAAATCGACTATGCCCAAGTCATGTATAGCCTTCGGAAACCAATCATTATCTGAAGCTCATACCTGTATCATGGGTCAAAGAACCCATGGCCACACATAAAAAAAGGGTTTCATGGAAACAAAGAGTCTAATGAGGTTCCACGGTACCCAAATGACACCAAAAGTCATAAAATAAATATCACTAGCAGGGAAATCAAGTTAAAAGGGTGATACATACCACATTCTAGCCCCTTTTGAAGATTAATTATCAACCCTAACATCGGGCCATTCTAAAAGAAGTCACTGGGATCAAAATACTATCATCTAATTCATTAAAAAAATAAATAACTCCTATGAAAAATGATTTCAGTCCCATTCCAAGACAACTCAAAAAAAATTTAATTATCCTTACATGAGAGCCTTTAAACATAGTACACCACTAAAGGTTTCATTTCCAATTGCTTTTCAGTTATTCATATTTGAACAGTAATCATTAAAATATTTAATAAACTATCATGTACCATTTTATAAAAAAACACACGGTACTTGATTTAGATAATTCCAAAAAGAAATATTGGAATGATTCACAAAACATCCTGTTAACATTTTAAACCATTAAAAACATCCTATATTTATTATGAAATTTATCATATAAATACCTTTTAATAGATAAGACGACCTACAAGGGTCCCACTGATCCAACCTGGGATCTCTAGAAAATAACCCAATTGTTGTTGCTCAATTGATTTCAGATATATACAAAACAAAATTTTCATTTTAAACCTTATCAAAACAAATATCATGGAATTACATTTAATATGGGATTCTATTTCACAGTTCAAGAAGTTCCTACACACTTGATGGATAGAAAGTTGGCTCCCATTAATCAAAATAAATTCCAAATAACATGCTAATATAAAATAGTCCAAATGTATGGATGGCCACCTACCAACCTATAAAGCTCCCATAAACCTTATATTTTGGCAGTTGGATCCCTTTGGTCAAAACTAATTCACTTTAGTAATTTAATTTAACAATTTATTAAAATGGTTTGAATACATGAGTTACCATTTCCTAGTTATAAGGCACCCATACACCTCAAAACTAAAAATTAGATCCCGTCGTAATTGAAACAAGTAAATTTATCCCATGAAACCATTTATACACATTAAACTGGAAATTCATCATAAGCAGAAAACATAGAATCCTAGTATAACACAATGGTAAGGCATATATAAAATATGGGAAGCTTTTCATATTATCACTGAATTATTGGAAAAAATACTTAAATTAAGCATTGTATCATGTTAGATATACATGAAGGAATGCTAAAAAATAACTAAACATGGTACAAAACTAATCATGGCATAATACTCAATGAACACTCTCAAACATAGCAAGAAACATACAAATGGAACTACATGGCATGACACATGAATGGCATGTTAATTTTCTAAGTGCCTAATATGTTTCATGAAATGATTCATCCTTGATGAACTAGGAAAAGGATATATTTCTCTAGAATGCCATAAATCATCAAAAATTTAAAGTACTCTAGTAACTCTTGGTGAATTCATATCAACGGTAACAATAAATAGTAGAAACAACAATTCCCAGCCCTGATCATTTGGTCATTTCATGTATGTGGGTTGATCATTCCCAAACCATGCTACTCATCATATGGTGTCACATTTTTAGTCTCATGTATACCAACACAAGATGGTAAGACAAAAGAAAAATTTAGCTTTGATAACACTTTGAAATGTCCCGAAATGGCTTACCCTCAAACCAGTAGCTAGACCGTTAGGTCACAAGGCCTCAAGCACGTCTCCCCATACACCATAGGATAATAACTAGAAGTCATGATCCTAAGTGATGATAATGGGGAGACTATACCCTCATATATAATATTTCACAATGGTATAACAGTATATAAATCGATGAAAACAATGGAAGTAGTGAATGAATGGATAATAGCGTAGAAAAAAGAATAATATATTCAATTTAAAAAAAAGAGGCCAACTCTAGATTATAATTCATGCATATAAAAATGATAAAACATAATCTATAATAATAAAAATATAACATGATATTATAAATAGAACAAATACAGGAATCATGAATGTAAAATAAATAAAAATCCATAAGGCGATCTCCAAGATAATTCTGAGTTTCATCTCATTCTGTTTCTCCTAACTCTAGGTACAAGCACACATCAAAAAGCAATCCACCATGGTGCACAATCTTATGAACATGAAAGGACTAATCATGTATTCCAATGTAATGGCAGTCCAAGTAGGGATTGAGATATATATATCAGTAGGTTGACACCACCATTGTCTCTCCCAACACAGATAGAGTATACTAATTAAATATTGTGTAGGTATGGAGAAAAAAATAACAGAACCAAATAAATAAACAACTACACATCTAGGTTTTATGGGATACCTGATAGATATAACTTCTTCAACTCATAGCCAAAATAATAGATTGATCATGTCATTTTCTATGTATATATGTGTGTGTTATATATTTAGTTACACAAATATATATACATATATATATATATACATTGATATATTTTATAGAGTGGACTAGGAAGTAACACACAAGCATCCACTACTTGTTTACAAGCTGATAAGCTCTACTAAAGTGGTAGTAATCTCGACATCGATGGAAAGGAGTGTTGAGTCTCTATTATCCTCAGTACAACCATATCATCATTTTCGACATTGATGTAATGGATCATGGACTCTCCATGATCATCAGTCCTCCCTTACACTCGTTCTCAAGTATCAGTGTGGAAGGTCTCCACCCCCAACATTGATGTAAAGTATTGTTGAGTCACCTTTCTTATCAGACCTCCCTTACCATCATTCTCAGCTTCTATAAAGTCATATCATATGTAAAACTAGCATGTGGTAATTCCACTAATACATAATAATTCATATAGACTATATCTATGTAATAAAAATAATTTCATTTATCAATTCAAAATATGAGGCATTACCTCTCATTCAACAATTTTTGTCAAAAAATATCCATTTCGGGCATTAACATTTAATAAGTCAATTGTTGGGAGTATATGATGGAATGTTTTTATAATAAATCAATACACTAGGCAAGAACCTTTCATGCATTTCATTTTCCATTCCTCTTGGTCAATTCCATTTAATCATTTATTTTTTCATGAGACATTAAATTAAACTTATAAAGTAGTCATAACCATTTACATAATACACTACAAGAGGCATGTCCTCTAATGTGCCAAGTTAACCATTTTTTTCTCCATTTAACTCATTCAATTTTTCAAATCATGGGAATATAATTTATAAGATAATATGGGATCACTAAGAGGTAAAATGGTCATTAAACACTTGCATACATGTTAAATTCAATATTAAATGTCCAATGGTACTTAAAGGGTTCTTTGGTTCAAAAAAATATTTAAAAAAACAGAGAAATACCATTAAGGATATCAAAGAGGCCATGTATGAGGTGTTCTTTTAAAATCAAAATACTATAAAGTATAATGAAAATATCGATGCATTAATTACAAGTAAGGTAAAAAACAATGAACTATCTCTATGAGTTTTCGCAGACATTGCACCACCATTAGAGGGGTATTATTATAAAAACAAGACTTGTTTATCAAACAAAAAAATTATCATTGCTAAAAAATTATTCTTGAAATTATATTCAATATAACAGAGTATAATGAAGTAGGTATCTAACTTAAATTTAAATAATTATTGAATTAGAGGGAAAGTATAGCAATCCTATCTCAACCAGTAGACCAATATGACACTCGACACTTGTCATATTTGGTTGTGAAAGCTAAAAAATGATCCACTCAAACACACACATACACTATTATAAACATATATATATATATATATATATCCTTTAATACAAATAACGCATTCCCCACTCTATGCTGGAATACAAATAATGAAGTTATATATACACACACACATACACACGTACCTATATGTGTGTGTGTGTGCACCATCACAGACAATTGAAACTCACTACAACAATTACTATAACCATAATAACATATATTCATGTATTGACACAAACCTATAAAATTAACAAGAACCCATAACATCTTAAAGACCCTAATCTAAATGGTGTGAAACCACGAAATGAAAAGATGACCTCACATTAGATGTTGTCAGTGGATCGAATCGACCCGAAACACATTTCCATCGGCAGAAAACACATAAACCCACACATAGGAGTCCCAAATGACTGTTTTCATAATCTAAAACAAAAAAAATTGAAATATGTGCTATCCGCAAACCAAAGGGTTCGTCCACATAGTACCGGGTGATGGGGATACTAAAATCGGCCAAATGAAGGGATGAGGGGAGTAGAGAAGGACTAACATTGTCGATTCGAAGATAAAATGGGGGGGGGATCCGGACAAAATCGATGAGCCAAGAGAAGTTTGGGAGGAGGTGCATCGTGTTTCCAAGGACAGACTAAGGGGAAGGCAGATAGTGAAAAAAAGAGGGTGGGGTTTGGGTATATTAAGTTTTACTTTCATTTATTTTAATTTAAATTAAATTATAAATTTTACTAAGTAGTCCACCATGAAGGCCATAGTTTCATGGTTAAGAAAACCATGTGTTAATCGTGCATCATCCACTGGGTACATAGAGAACCCCACATGGTATATCCCACTTGGTTTTCCTAACCATGTGAAAACCGTGTGGTGAATAGTTCTTAGGTACTACTTAAGTGGCAGTGCCCAAGCTGTATAGGCACACAGTTTGAGAAACCATGAACAACCCAAACGACATCCACTATACACTTACATAAGGCCGCATGATTTTAGGCTCTAGGCTACATGATTTTAGACAAATAGTGCATCTAATGTATTTTCTTCAAAATTTGATTTCCCGAGTCCACACTCCAAAAACTTCTAATGATCCCCAAGAAACCCGTCAGGACTTCAACCACGTGAAAGAACATATCTTTGAAGGGATGGAACCCTCATAATTTTGTTCTAAATTTTATTTTTTAAAATTACCCACCAAATAATCATGAAAAATCAAATTTCCTCTGAATTATTGTCTAATTAAAAACACAGATAGTTACAACAAACATGATCGAATCATTTGATTATTTTTGAGACCATATAACATTTTTACATAGGTTGTATACAATGAATGTTTTTAAATTAATGGGGAACTAATATTAAATCTGTATCATTTACACAACATAGAAACATGTTTATATGGCATATTGACTGATGAATTAAATCGATTATTTTGATAAATGATGAATCCTTTGGAAGTTCAAGAATAGGTGGGGACCATATTTAGAAAATCCCTTTTATGCATCGGTTGTCTCATGAGATGAAAAGTTTTTCCAAATTTAATAGGGTTTTACCCAGAATGATTAAACCATCATCTGAAAGTTATTGATATTAAAGGAATTATGTGCCTCGGAAAATGATATATAATATATAATCATTTTATTTATTTAGATTTATGTTATTATCACTATGATATTATCTATGGATTCATATTGTGATATAGTTTCTGAGTAAATGGAAACATTTTTCAACAATTTTACCATTCCGTATTGATTATACATTTTTGATTCTAGATAGTTTCTGATATATGTAACTCTTACCGAGAATTTGAGATCACCATTTTATATGTTCTTTTTTTTCACAGAGATTTGAAGATGAAATGTTTGAATGTTCCCAAGGACTCAGTTTAATTTCTTTTGTTATGCTCTATGATTAATTACCAATATAATAAGGATTCCATGTTTGTATATTGTTCTCCAAAAATACTATACCATTCAGTCCTTCAAAATATTATTCATTATATGTAATACAATTGTAATGAAGTAACCAATTACTTTGGGTTACTAGATTTGGGTTTTTCATAGTTGGTATCAGATGAAGTTTAGTATTGACTTTGGGAGATTGATTTTAAAATTATCATAATCATTATGAGGAATATGTTACTTCTTTATTGTATTTAAAAAAAATTACCATTAGAGGATTTTTTATTTTTTGGCTCAATGCATATGGTGATTAAGGGATAACTCAGTGTGTTCCACTATTTAGTGAAGATGCCTAATGAAAGGAATGTAATCTATACCCATAGGTGATATATGGATTTAACAACTATGAAATCCAACATAGTTGGGATGTGATCTGAATAAATCATGACTATGTTTGGATAAATTACTCAGGCTATGAAAATTATTTGTTCTACTTCTATGTTGGATCGTTTCATATGGAATAAGACCCCGTAATTTAGTAGTTCTACTAATATAGTGGTAGATAATAAATGGATCACATCCCTTGAAAATATATTTATAAAATTGGGATGTAATGAAAATGAAAAGGTAGTACTGTCATTATATAGTATCAGGGGTGATGTTGATCAATGATGGTCAATGATCCCGAATAATTGGGAGGAAGATGAAATATAACACATGGAATAGATATCTTTAAAAAAATTCATCCTCAAATATTTATCTTAGGATCAACTAATTTAAATGAAAATAAAATTACTTATCATAATGAAAGACTATGAAGATATTGTATTATAGTATGAGGTCTCCTTTACAAGACTATATATTTATGTTAAGTATTATATATGTAATTAGGAAAGTAAGAGTGTCCATTTTCCTATGGTTTTAATCCAAGTCTCCCAAAGGAACTACAATCCTAAACATTTTCATCATATGAAGACATAGTGTTATGTGCCATCAAAAAAGTCAAATAATTATTTACATCCTACATCTTCGAGATAAATCAATAGAATATGATATCATCTAAGAACCCTGAGAAAGGAAAATCACCAAAGAATAAAAAGTATATAAAGAAATTTTAATCCTTTGATTTTTTTTTGAAGAAACATCTACGGTAATGGTTAATGTTAATAATATTGTGTTATAAGTGCAGGGAAAATGGTCATATGTCTCATGAATGAAAGGGAAATAAAGAAATTATTATATTCTCTTCATCAAATGAAAATATATGGGAAATAATTCAAATAAATTTCTAATTATGTGGGGAATATACCATATAGGAGGCCAAGGGGAGATGACCATGCATATGTGATTACTATAGATAATGTATATGTACACAATGACATTATGGAAGGTACGTTATCCTTTTTTAAAATTTATCTAATGATTTATTTGATTTTAGTTCATTTCACCATTTTTTATCGACACATTTTTCCAAGAAATTTAGTCATTTCTAGATTGATTTAATAAGATAATTTTCATTCAAATCCCCAAGGGATGTCTCATTTCTATAATTATGTGTCAGGTATCTCCCATTAAGACATATAAACATGTTTTATTTGATGACCTTATCATGATAAATACAGTTTAGTTTGATAAAATCTTCACTATGGGATGGCTTAAAAATTTTATGTGAAAATTTATTGCAAGAAGAAGGAAATTATGATTTGTAGGGAAGTGAAATAATTCATTATCTTTAGATCAGAAGATTCATGATATGACTCTTATATAGTTCCACCACTAGTATATCTACTAAATGAAATTATTTTCGATGATGATAAAATAACATCTAGTAATGAAGAAGGTAATCTCTAAATTAAGGATTTACATATAATATATATATATACATTGATATATTTCCTAAAGAAATAACTGGACACCCCCTAGAGTGTGAAGTTGAGTTTTCAATTGATTTAATCCCTGATGAATTATCAATATCAATGGCTCCCTATAGAATTGAAAATAAGGAAATAGTGGAGATAAATAAAAAACTATATGAGTTGAGTAACTAGGGTTTTATTCACCCTTGTGTTTCATCGTGGGGAGACCATATTCTATACATTAATACAAATTAAATATCCCAGAGGTTTTCTATTGATTATAGAGAAAAAAATATAATAGTAAAGAAAAAATCCCCACTACCTCACACTGCTGATTTATTTGATCAGCTTCATGGAGATCAATATTTTTCAAATATTGACCCTCATTCTAGGTGTGATAAATTATGAGTAAATAAGGAATACATTTCAAATTAATCTTTCTAGAAGAGTTATATACATTAAAAGTTCAATTAATTCCATTTGTATTGAATAATATACCATTATATTTTAAAAATCTAATGAATAGATTTTTCAGGTAATATATTAATGTTTTTGATGTGGTATTCATTGAAGTTATTATGGTGCATTCAAAAATCTATAAAGAAAATTATAATTACTTTTATATCAGTATTGGGACTCTTAGAAGGAAATAGTTATATGGTAAATTAATCAAATGTGAATTTTTGATTCAAGTAATTTCTTTTCATGGATATATTTTTTCTATGAATGGAATCTTAGTTGATTCTATGAAGAAAAAGGTAGTCCAAGAATTGACTAAAACAACGAACATAACTAAATTTTGTAGTTCCATTGGTATAGCAGGGTACTATCATTATTTCATTCAGAATATTTTCTTATTGGATAACCCATTAACTAAGCTCACCCATAAAGGGATTATGTTTGTATGGAGAAAAGAATATGAATAATTTTTTATGAATAGAATAGAATATTATTCAGTGATCCAATTTGGAATCTACCATTATAAAATGATGGGTTTGTGATATACAATAATGTATCGAAAAAAGGACTAGGTTTTTTCCATATGAAAAATGATAATGTTATTGAATATGCATCGAGGAAGTTGATGACTCATGAAAAAAATTGTCTAACTCGTGATATTGTGTCAGAAGCTGTAATATTTTCTCTAAAGATATGGAGACACTATTTCTATATTGAACGATGTGATATGTATATGGATCAAAATATTTTTAGATACACTATTACACAAAAAAATGAGAATATTTTCTGGATTGAGTTTGTCAAATATTATGATTTCTCAATACACTTATACCCATGAAATGAAAATATGGTACCAGATTCATTAATAAATATTGATCATAAACCTCAGATCCAAATGAGTATTGAAATAGATCCTATGTTCATTGATTTATTAAGGGTGGATATGATAATTATTATGGAATTGTATAAACCACTCCATTTTCAAATTTATGCGAAACAATCTCTATTTGAAAATATAAAAAGCTCTAAAGCTAATGATGTTGATTTTCATAATAAAATTAATGTTTTCATTTCCATAAAATTGAATGGAATTGTTTAGGAAGATGATTTACTGAAATTTGTAAATGGGTTCTATGAATTATCAATACCTAAGCAAAAAAGTGAACTGTTGGATGATGCTCATTGATCAAATTTCACTATATAACCTTGTACAACCATTGTGTATAGTGATCTGATGGAGCATTTTTGTTGGGATAATATGAAGTGATAAATTGATAATTATGTGTCAATATACCTAGTTATTCAAAATTTGAATGCTGAGATACAACATCCTAGAGGAGTCACATAGCCTATACCTATTCCATTGTGAAATTCGGATGACATTACTATGGACTTCATCACTATATTACCGAAGACCCCTTGAATTAATGTTGTGATATGGGTTATAGTTTATCACATAAAAATAATTACATTTTCTTACTATAAGAGAATACTCACCTCTTGAACACATATAAAAATATATATTAAAGAATTTATAAAAATTCATGGTGAACGTCAATCAATTTTTCTGATCAAGATCCCTATTTTACATTGAATTTTTGAAAGAGTCTTTAGAAGGCTCTAGATACTGAGATTCATTTGAGTTCAACCTACCATGCTCAAACCGATAGGCAATATAAAAGGACTATCGAAAATTATATGACTTTTTGAGATCATTGTTGGATAATTTCCATGGTATATGGGACTGGTATTTACATTTGTTAGAGTTTTCCTATAATAATAGTTTCCATCAAAGTATTCATATGACACAATATAAAGCATTATATGACAGGATATGTCATACTTCAACTTGTTGGGATGAAGTTGGTGAAAGGAAACTTATAGGCCGAGATCATTTTGAAGATAAAATGATAATGGTAAAGAAAATTCAGTCCCGTATTAATGTCATTCAAGCACCCAAATGAGTTATGGTGAAAACTAGAGAAATTATTTGGAATTTCAAGTGGAAGATTTTATCTTTCTATATGTACTTCCATGGAAGGGTTTGATATGGTTATATAATAAAGGGAAACTGAGACCCATGTACATTGAACCATTTGAAATTATAGATATAATATGAGTTAGTTCTTACCAATTAGCAATGAAACAAAGTCTCTCCAATGTTCACGATGTGTTCCACATATAATTGTTAAGGAAGTACATTCCAGATCCAACACATGTACTCAACTATGATGAAATAGAAATAAAATAGGATATATATTACTTTGAAGAGTCTATTTATATTTATAAACTATAGAGTATGTGTTGAAGAATTATATGACTCAATTGATAATGGTTCTTTGGTGAAACCAGTAAATGGAATAAGAAACATGGGGACCTATGCATGTTATGAAAAGAACCACCCTCATCTTTTTCAAAGGTAATATTCATGAAAATTTCAAGGAATTTTTTTTCGGAGGGAATAATATAACACACAAATATATTTATGGCAGGTATCTTATTAAATAAATTCAATTTATTTAATAGCAGACATTATATGCATCATTCAACTTAAATAAACAATGAAAAATAATTATAGTCATAACCAAGTTGTGAAATTGGCAAGAATGAGAAGTATTGATCACACTATGGAATTTTTATATTATATATTCAATAAAATGTTTTTACAATCATACAATACATTTTATGGTCATAAAATAATAATAAATTAAATTTTATTAAAAAAGTTATATTTTTCTAAAGGCAGTTTTGTAATCTTTTAATGACACACATGTTTTAAATCTAAATATTAATAAATTAATAAATTATAATTGAAAAAATGAACTTCATTATTGACATAATAATATCAAAAAAAAATCAGTTGAATATTTTTTTATTTTTTTGATATGTTTGATTTTTTTATGAACTGTGAAAAATACTACATTTTAATTGAAAATTGAATTATCATCTAAAAAATTTATAATGTTAAATTATAATTTAAATTGGTTTTAAAATAAAATTAGATCAATTATACATAAATTAATATAATTAAGGTCTTTTTAAATTTTCTATATTGATTATGGATATAAAAATTTCCAATCTTTTGAAACTTTTAACTTTTTAAACTGGATATCATGCCCCATCAACACGATTTTTTTAAATTAATTACTGCCACTTTTTTCTTTATATATTGAAAAATGGATCAAATACTGGGATCAAAAAATTACATATTTTATAAATATGTAACTTTTCTATTTTTAAAAAATGAATATTAATGATAGTAATTTTTAATACGAGGATGAAGGGTAAATCAGTTAATTAAGATTAAAAGTAAAATGATAAGGACTTAAAAATGACCCTAAAACTTTCACCAATTTTATTGAAGGGGTAATTTTCATCCATAATCATTCAATATTCTATTATAAAACAATTTATGGTCATTTAATTTAGATTATACATTTAAAATATCTTATTCAAAGAAAAGACAAACTTGTCACACTTTAGTTTTTAATGAGATTAATATTTATAATATATAGTTATTCAAAATATATATTTGAATATAAATATTAATTTAAAAGATAAAATATTTATATTCATTATGTGAAATTATATTCAATTTAAATTGAATAAATAATTACCTAAAATAATTATATAATTATGATACATTAGTTATTCAATTAACGGGAAAATAAAATATATGATATTAAAAATATTAAAATATATATAATTATAGATAAATAATGTAACATAATTTTTTTGGATTAAATTGAAATATAATTTATTTATTTAAATAGATTTTGAAGATATATTGTTTATTTAATTTCTATAAAAGTTAAAGGAAAGAACAGTGCCAAAAATGTCAGTAATGATATTTCAAAACAAATAATAATGTATTAAAATGATGCATAATTTCTAATAATCTAAAATTTATTAAAAGGATTTTTATAAGGATAAAAAATCAATTATCCATTTATGGGTTGTTTTTAATACTATTGTATCTATATTAACCTTTAAAAAGTAAAATCCATGAAGTCACGGAAAGAGTTAAAGGGATTAAATAAGAGTTAAAAAGAAAAAGATAAGGGCAAGAATACAAGATAAATTTGACAAAAAATTATGTTATGAGATTATTTTGACCCATAATAATATTATATTCTAAATAAATCATTTTTATCCAGTTTTAATTTGAAATTAATTTATATTAATTTAATATTTGGAGAGTTTCCAAAAGTGACCCTCACCTCAATTAAAAAAGGTCGTATCATCCCTCAATTATTAACATGAAATTTATCCTTCTATATCTTCTAAAAACCATATTAAACTCCCAAAATCCCAACTATCATCCTAGAAGCATCACTTAGGTCAAAAAGAAAACCAAGGAAGTCCTTCGATGTAAACTAGGTGAAGTTACCCAAATAATATGCAACGTTCTTCCTCAATCACTTTGATTTTATTTCATTATAAAAACCTTATACAACTATTATATAATTATTATATAATAAAATCAGCATATTAAATATATTGGGATTTTTTTATGTCATGTTTGTAACATAAAATTTCTCACACTTCCATTAAACGAGATACCTAATAATCATTCATGTGTTTGGAGGACTATTGCCTTGAGAACAGATGCTGGTTTTTCATTCATTACCACCTTTCAAGGATGGAAATATATATGGATTTATAGTTTATATATAATATATGTGATATATATAATTAATTAATTCTTATATAATTATTATATAACATATACCTTCATTCATTTCAATTTTTTGGGAATACGATATCATCTTTTCTAGACGTGTGGACTACCTCCTCCTAAAAATGTTGTGATTCATTCACGCTAAACATGGAATGTGTTAAGGATTGTTCTAATAAAATTATGTGTTATATATGAAATAAAAAATATACTTTAATTATAATATACATATAAATAATTTACTTTCTTTCATTCAATTTGAAAATATAGAAATAATGTTCATGCGTACGTATGGCTTTCCGTCTCCATGAACAGTGCATTCCATTTCATATCAAAAAATACTATGTATTACTATAAATATATATATTATGATTATATGTTATATTTATAACATGTTTTACATTTTAGATATTACTAAATCAAGATATATTTTTAATTAACAAAAAATAATAAGTTAAAACATACTCAAAAAACAAAATAGTTATTACCTGAAACAATGAAAATATTATGAAATAATTAAATGAAATGTAATAATATGTTATAAAAGGATCCTATATGATATAATAAATATTAATATGTTTATTTTATAAATTAAAATCGTTCTTAAAACTATTATACAAGAGGATAATCATAGTTTGACTTAAAGGAAGTGTACGGTAAGGTTTTCTAATCTCATTTTTATTTCTGTGAGATATGTATTATTCATCACTTATTTATTTTTTGTGGTTTATTGACCCATTTATATTTCATATCATGAATCTATTTATATTCATGTTATTAAATTTTTCATTTAACTATGATTAATTTTATGGGACATACAATTTGAATGATTACAAATTGGTAAGGAATTTTCATCTCACTTTTATTTATCTAGACATATGTTATATTAATCACGTATTAATTTTATGGGATGTATTTACTATCCATTTTTTATATTATATCAATAATATCTTTATCATAATAGTGTTTAACAATTTTTTAAATTCTAGTCTTTCATGGTTTATATGATTCGAATGATTACAAAGTGTTAATGTATTTCTTAACTAAATTTTCATTCGTTGGGTTGAAAATCTAAGTCATAGATATGTCATGATAAGATTATGTGTTAAATCACATTTAATTTTCTGATTTTTTATTTTCAATTTTCTTATGTGGATTTATATTTTATGCAAAAAATAGATTAATTTTATTATTTTCAATACTATATACCATTTTTTACAAAAGGTGTTCTCTTTGAAATTTCTTTGAATTTCCTTGGAAATAATATTAAATATTATTCATTTACTTAATACAGTTTCTTGTCGATTACGATTATTGGTTAATAAATTAAATAGATCATTTATATATATGAGTATTTATTTTTTAATGAATGTATGAGTGAGTAACATATAGAGAAAATCTTCTCAATACATAAGTAGTCTTATGAGATGACACTTTTGGTGAAATTAAATGGGTTTTACCCATAATGAATAATATTTATTTTGAAAGGTATTGACGGAAAAATTATTATGTACATTGGATAAATTAATTCCAATAAAAAATAATTTATTTCATTAATATTTTTTTAATTTTTACTGTGATATTATTTGTTGGGTCAGATTGCGTAATAGTTATTGATTAAATAGCATATGTGTTCAATTATTTTACCATTCCATATTGATTATGAATTATTGACTCAATATTGTTTCCACTGTGTATATCTCTTATTGTGAAAATAAGATCACCTTTTAATTAGTTCCCTTTTCCCCAAGATATGAATATGAAATGTTTTAAAAAACTCAATGGTTCAATTTAATTTCCTTTATTATGTTCTATGTTTTATTGACAATGTAATAAGGGTTTCCTATCTGTATCTTAGCAGGACCAGGGGATAAACATTTCTTGATCATGACTTATGTGTAGAATTTTATTTGATTTAAAATTCCAGATCTTTTAAGGTTTAGAGTTTTATATGATTAGATCATACATATGACATTACAAATCAAATATTACAAATTAATCATTTTAACTCGATATCCAACATTATCAAAAAAAACATAAAAAAAAACATGATTTATTTTCATGTTAAATAGTCACAAAATTTACATTGATCCCATACTAGTCTCTATTATCCCTTAAATATCATGGAAAACATTTTATATCATGGGATGAGAATTAAAATATCAGTAAGTTAATGAAAAATAAGGGAAACTATTAGTCTTGTGAAAATAAATAAACTCATTAATACTTTATCATAAAGTATTACATTTAACCATTACAAAGTAGAAAATAAAATAAATTCAATATAATCCCAATTCATATCATTTTTTTATTCAAATATATCAACATAAAACTCATAGAAAGCATATATATCATATAAAGGTTACTTGGGAAATAAATATACTTAAATGGAATAACTATGTGGTCGACTTCTATACACGTCACTCTTACAAATAGAATATCTATTCTTCCAATATATATACACAATGCATTGGAGGTTATAACATAACCACCCATCCATGTTTTATTAAAAAATCGCCCATCCTTGGGTTATCACATTACCACTTGTCAAATATCCATGAACCATAATCATAAAACATAAAACATTTCAAATTTTAATATAAAATTTCATTTTAAATTAGGTGACATCATTTCACAAAATTTTAATAGTCAGTTGATTTTAAAAGACAATTTATTTACCAAAATACCCCAAAAATGGAATAAGTTGTGTATTTTTATTTTAAAAACATTAAGGCTTATAGATGAAGGCAAATACCAAATAATGGTCACAGAAGGAGAGAAATTTGTTGTCTCTTTATACGTTATAACAAATATTCCTTTTATAACTTATAAAGAAATTAAAATTCTCCATATAAAAATATTACTTTTGAAAAACTAAAAACTAAATTCAAAAGAGAAATAAAATATAATTTATAATCCTATTATATCTATATAAATAAATATGTAAATAAATATCTTGATGAAAAAGATTTGATAATTAAATATTTCAACATTCAAGGTGTCCCATACCAATTTAAACATTTAAATCATACTCTCCCTGAATGAATTAATTTATTAAAAAACTAATAAAATTAGTATAAATATGGATATGAAATTTCATAGTGGTTGTATATAAACCTTATAAAATATTAATGGTGTATATTATGAATAAATGTCTCAATGAAAGGAGATTGAGAAGAAATCGCTTACCTCGAGTTCGAGTCACCCAGTATATTATTTATCTTCCTGAATAATAAACACATGTCAACTTATCCTTACTTAAAATCCTTTTTAGGTTTTTTATTCCTCTTATTTCACTAATTACCATGTTATAAAAATTAGTTAATTATTTAATTTCACATTATATGATTTGATGATATTCGATACTTGAGTAAAAAATGGATTTTATATGACATTAATATTCAATATGGCCATGAGTCCATCCTATCCAATATAATATTAATGAAATAATAATAACTTTTATAAATTAATTTTAATTTTAAATGAAACCATTTATGTATGGTTATGAAAAATGAACAATGTTATAATCATGTACCCAGTAGGTTGTATGTACACATGAGTAACGTTTCCATTGTTCAATGATTTTTATGGAAATAAATTAATTATCATTTAATGTTTCTAGAATGATAAATATATCATTAAAATAGTATAAATCATTTAGATATAATATTATATATCATATAAGTTTTTTGGTGAATAAAAACAAATCCAATCGCTTCGTGGTAGGTGATAGTTCACACGTATGCACAAACATCATTATCCTGTTTATGTTTGAGGAAAGTAAGAACATTATTGAAATTTTATTATCTTATAATGATAAATATGTCATGAATATAAAATATTAATATTTATTTCTTAATATAAATAGTCTTGAGATACAGTTATGCGAAAATATTATATCGGTTCATGGAGGTGATAGTTGACAAGTACGCATGAATAATGTTTTAGTTTTTATGTGTATGGAATGTAAAAAATACTAAATTGATATATTATTATCTTTTAATGATAAATATGTCATTAATATCACATATTAACATTATTTACATCATTATAAACCATTTTGAGAGACGGTTATGGAAAACGAATTATATCTATTCTTGGAGGTGTTAGTTCACACGTACGGATGAGGGATTAATTATTTTCCCATTAGATGGAAGTGGAGATGTATTTAAGTGATTATATTAACATAATAAAATCTCAATATATTGATTATATAAGATTTAATATTTTATCATGGATGAAGAACATATGAAGGAAGTGAATGAAGAAATAAAATGAAATACTTAAATAAAAACAATACCTCTTATTTTTGAGATCTCCTTTGATTAACACATTAACACTTCATAGGAAGGTGTTATTCCTAATATAATGCATGATGAATTTGGGTAGGGATTATATTATGTGTTTTGGTTCAAGATGTTCAGAATGAAATGATTTTTGAGGTGTAAGGAGTAGAGAAGAATGGGTAACTTTTTATAGGAGAGGGGGGAGACATAATTGGAAACCATTAAAATATTAAATTCATATAAATTAATTTTATATTCAAAATGAATCAAAATTGAGTTATTTAGAAGATAATATGATAATGAGTAGAAATATTACTGACTAGTGGTTTTTATATAAGTTTCAGTGCTACATTACCCTTATATTTTGGCTTTAACTATTAGTTAAACCCTTTAACTCATACCGTGACAACATGATATTTTACTCCTCGTGGGATAATATAATTAATATAAAATGAAAAAGAACCTTAAATGAGACATGGATGAGGATTTTAACTTTATACCATTCATTTGGATGAATTTTATAATTTTATGAATTTTATAACATTTAATAAAATATTAGTGATTTCAAAATATCATTAATGTCAACTTTTATACTCTACATAACTTATCTTTTTAAAAAATACCAATAAATTAGATAACTTATCAAAAAATACTTTTTAAATCCCTAATATGCCTAGGGAATCATTTATGTTTTAGTATGACATTAATTATATCAAATAATATTTATTTTAATAATTTTAATATCATTTATTTAATATTTGTATTAATAAAATAATTATTGCATCACTATTGTGTCAACATTTAAGGTAATTATTTCATATCTAAAATATATATATAAACATTGATGATTCATGTAATTACTTATATTAATAAATAATATTTATTATTGAAGATTTCTCCTGGTTATCCTTTTAATAAAATAATTAACATTATAAGAAATAATTAAGTGGAATTTTGTTACTTTATTTAATTTAAATAATATCTATGTCATTTTTGTCGACAAGTGTCCATTAAATTTATCAATTATGAATCTTAGAGATTAAGGGTCAAATTTTATTCATGTAATTAGATTTTGGAATGTGTTATTGTAATTTTATAATATTTATATTATGAATTTTACTTTCAATTACACAATTTACCCTTAACCATGGGAATAAATAAATTACTAAAGATACTATAAATAATGTCAAAAAATAAAAGGGAGTTATTTACATAATTTGTACCCACTAATTGCAAATATAGAATCACTTTTTCAAAATTAAAAAATAGAACATGCATTTATTTAATTAAAATTAATCCCTTTAACAGAACGAGAAAACATGTTTTTTTAAAGTAAAACCCATCAAAATGTTGAAATGTGTTTAGATCACCTGGGACAGGAAATAGACAAATAATTCTCCACCATAGTGACCTTTATTTGGTTATTTCTATATTATGTTTCTTCCTTTGAAAAAATTATAGATAATCCAAGGTACCTCGTATGTGCATGGCTCAGCTTTTAATTAGAATTACTAGTGTTGGATGTCTACCCACTTCCCCTTTTCTTCGTCGCTTATTTCATGTTACTACATTGTTCCACTCACTAAAACCTTTCAGGGATTCATTTTTTATAACTTAATAAATTGTTTGGTTTGTTCTATCATGTCCATTATGAAATTCGCTTATAGAGAAAACTATTCGGGGTGTTTTACTAGCCTCTTGGCCACACCATTGGGTGTGGTATCCTATGTGGCCATAAATTCCAATGTCGTAAATGAATAATAACCACCTGAGAGTTTTTTAAATTAAAATAGTAATTACCTTCTTTCAATAATGATAAATGAATAATGAGAATTTTATTCAGGCATACATATGACCAACCATCTCTATGATTAGACCACTATTTATTGTTTCATAACCATACACAATTGGTTTGATTTAAAAGTATAATTAATGTTTAAATGTTTTTGTTATGTTATGAATATTATTCCTAAAATAATGGAAAAATTAAAACTTTTACTATTGACATCATACCCATGTCATTTTGGAGGTAAGAACCAACTATTATAAAAATATCCAATGTGAAATTGAAAAGCTTAAAAATTGTTATAACATGTATCCCTGAAAAATAGAATAATAAAATAGCGGACTTCCATAAAATTCACTCTTTAAAATTAAAAACCATAAGATCGACTCTCATACACAATGAATTGGAGGTTATAATATGACCACCCACAATTGGTTTATCAGGTAACCACCCGTCAACTGTCCAAGTACCATTATATAATCATAACACATAATGATTGAAAATTTAACCATTTCACATAGAATATTTCATTTTCAATTAGAATAAATCATTTCAATATATTGAAATATTAAATCCATTTTCAAAAATATTTTCAATATCAAAATAAACAGAAAAGGTGAATAAGAGATTTTTTTCTTTTAAAAAAATGAAAGATTATAGAGGAAAATAGATATCAAATAATGGTCATGGTGGAGAATGTAACATCTCATTAATGTTGCAGGTTTTGATAAACCATATGGTGTTAAATTATTAATTTATTAATTGGGGAAAAATGAATTATTAGGGTTTTTTTGTTAATTGTGTTAAAGGCCTTAACTCCTAGTTCACATCTTTGAATATTAAGATGAATATTTTTTGGTTTGATACTACATTGGTGCATGATTCTGAGGCCTGAAAAGTCTCAGAGAAAACAGAATAAAATTATTAAATAGAATATATTAAGGGCACAATTTTTATTCTAAATATTTTAATAACTCAAAATGGTGCATCGTTTTAGACATTAGAGACCACTATTATATCCGAAATATGGTGTTTACCATAGGAGGGGTATAACATTCAAAGGTTACATATATTTGGATGCCTCACACAAAAGATAATGATATTAAATAATATTTAATATATTAATTATTAAAAAAATTAAATATCTATCAAAAAATGTATCGTATTGGAAATATGATATTATTGATGGGTTAGGAATTATGGGTTTACCCTAGATATGGTATAACATTTGTCAGCATTGTGAATTTAGACGCCTCACTCCTAAAAACAAACCTTTTATTTTAATTAATTATTTATCCCAATTTTTAAAAATTAAATCATTAATATCTGATAAACGGTACATCATATAAGAAATCTGAAACCACTGTTGGATCTAGAATGAGGTGTTTACCCTCGAAAATGTATAACTTTCGTACACAATAGATGTAGTTATTATTTAATTTTTATGTTAAATAATTATTTATTTAACTAAATGAAAAACATCGGTTCATATTCCTCAATTGGGAAGAATCGCCATTAACACACTGAGAAGTCTTCTAAACCTTCAATATTTACATGTTTAGACTGAAAATTGATGGTAATAACTCCCTACCAAAAATCTATCGAATCTACATTTAATTTAAAGTGAAACAAAATATTAAAATGGGTGTTTAGAATGGTGGTTTTTATTCATCTGATTTTGGGGTCTATTAAATAGCCAAATCAATTTACATTGGTTGATGGTCAATTTAACTAAATCGGGATGACCCCGAGACTTCGTTGTGAATGATGGGTGAACACAATGTTTTGATTTGCTTCTCCAATTGACCTTATCCCTCTATATAGAGGCTCCATATAAGAGAAAAATGAAGAGTTTTATTTTTAATTCTTATTTATTTATGTTTCTCCTTCTATTCTACAAATCACAGAATAAAAATAAAAATAAAAATAATTGTTTTTGATTACAAAGGGATAAACAAAAATTGTACAGACATGATTTATAAAATGATCAAAATATAATTACAAAAAATTATCAATGGATAAAAAATGATGATTTATCTAAAGATAATTTCAAATAATTATCAAAAGAAAATTGCCACAAGTTATCCATTGATAAAACATTGATGATTTGTTCAATGATAATTTCATTGAATTATTAAAAGGAAATTGCCAGAAATTATCAAATAATAATTTTAATGAAATTATCGACGATAATTTTATAGTAATTATTAAATGATGAATAAAAAATGAAATTATCGCATGAACATGTCTATTTAAAATTATTAGGACAATTACGTGTATTACCAAATGATAAATTTGTTAGACTTACTACAACACAGTTATTAAAAAATTTGTCACTAGTTAATACAATGTTTTATTAAACAACAATTGCATGGTCAAAAGAAATTTTGATATACATATATAAATAGATAGATATATATATATAATAGATAATTAAGTGGAATACCACCTCTAATTAATTTATGGATCTATATTATCGAACGACGTTTTTAATTATTCTTAGGGATAACTCATGCAATTGCATGTGTTGACATAAAACGACAATCCAGAGATTATCCAGGAGAGATAAAATTTAATCACATTTAATATTTTATTTTATTATGAAATAAAATAGAGGTATAAGATTAAAAAATGTGGCTTATAGTTATTCTTATCGACATTTCATACGATTGCATGAGTAAACATAAAATGATAATCTAGAGATTATCCAAGAGAGGGAAAATGAAATCACTTGTAATATTTTACATCATAGTGAAATAAAATATATGTTATGGTTCCAGGAACACTTGAAGAACGTCAAGTATTGGTTTTTTGTTGCATACAATAATAATTTCATGAGGAGGAGTTTTGAAGCACACTGGGTGGTTTATCGTTGCCACTGACATTGATGACCTTGAGTTACGTGGTTCCATTCTGATTAGCCAAATTTATTATCCTTGTATTTCTTGATTTGTTTAAATTCTTGATTTAAATTCAATTTCCCAATCTTTTTCAATTAAAATGATGAAAACATGATTCCAGTGAATCAAGATATTTGAAATGGTTCTGGCATATAAATTTGGAAAACCCCCAATTCCCTTGAATTGGGAGTGTTTATGGAAATTGTATGGTTTAAATTATTTTATATGAATTGTGGATTTTGTATAAATGATTTCAATTAAATTGTTGAATTTAATTTTGGAAATAAATTGTGTAATGATGAAATTGGTTTTGACAGGATTTCAAATAAGTGAAAATGAATTAAAATGCTTTTATAGAATCCTAGTGGTTTTATCTTATAAAAAAGGTGTGTTTTTTGAATAAAACTTGTTTTGGTTTTAAATAGAATGAAATTGGAACATTCAAAATGGAATAATGGGATTTATCATGTTTTTAAGAAGTCTTAAAAAAGTCCACCCATCATGTAAAATCGCATGAAATCCTTAGGTAGTTAGTAAGTTATTTTAATACAGTCTACGCTACGACAACGTTCTAAAACATACTTATGGTGGGTCACATCACCAACAGATTGGTGAAGATTCTCCTTTGTCTAGTGTCAAAGGGACATGTGTATACACATTTTTATGAGTTCACATAGAGAGTCTAGAATCTCATAACTGGTTAATACTATCGTACCTTTTGGAAGATGACCATGTTGCTCTATTTTTTATTTATATTTGAGATATAAATGTATGCCAATGCTTTTGAACTGCAATACATTATTACAGATTTTACTTAAACTATTTTATGTAATTATTTTATTTAATCCATTTTTAGAAATATTCCATCATTTATTAAAATATTTACTTAAAGTATTTTTCCATCATTATAATTATATAACATTATTCGTTTAATTATGCTTTAAAATGTCAAACATATTTATCTTTACAAACTGAATTCATTCCTTTGGTTAATAAAATTTTGGAATTTGTTACAGAATCCGTGGTGAGACCATACTGGGCTTTTTATCTCACACCCAACTCTTTCCTTCGGGTGTTTGTAGACTTATTCCTTCTATGTGCGAGCAAGTGGAAATGATCTCTTGGAGTTGGATCCAACTGTTGAGTGCTCGAATTGATGAGTTTTGTTCCTCAGGACCATGTGTTGTTTTTACTATTTTGGTACTTTGGCTGTAGTATTTTGGGTGAGTTTATGCCTTTTTGACTTCTCATACATTACTCCCATGGAGTTTCCTTTTCATTATGTATATTTTCTTGTTTCTTTTCTTCTGTATTATTAGTGGAAAAATTGTTCCCACATGCATGTTTTGTGATGTCAGGTCCAAGTGACTATCCCATGTGATTGGGAACTCCCTTAGGGCTATGTCAGAACCGGCTCGGTTATCAGGATACCAGGGAACCCAGGTTGGTTTGTGAAAAATTGTATCAGAGTGAGGTTAGGAATCTTTCCTTGATGATGGTATGCATTTGAGTATTATTGTGAAGACATAGAAGGTATTTGAGATTGATTGTTAGGCCAATTATCACCACAATGAACCTTAAGTCACCATGGGTTGTTAGGTAAAATTGTTGTATGGATTAGTTATAGTATTTTATATTATTTTGATTTGGATAGAGTGAAATCCCAATAATGTATGTTCTAGGAGTCCGGATCATTTTTCCCTTATTACTATGAAAGGGTTTTATCTAATGTCATCTTTGTTGTCAGCTGATGTTGTGTAACATCATGACTTCGAGAGGATGTGTGACTTAGATCCAAGAAGGGATTTCTACTGAACCTCAACAAGGGAATCCTACTATGGATATGAGCCTAGTTGAGGTGATTTTGCACACTTTCCAAGCTTTGGGATAGGAACCACCTATAGTCCCCGTTCAGGATCAAGTTGTTAAACCTGGCGGGGTGCTCTTAGAAATTTTTATCAAGAGTTATTTCACATTAAACCACCAGTTTTCAATGGCTCCACTGATCCTCAACATCATGAGTAATGGTTGGGAAGGATAGAACATTGGTTCAAGTTCTTGGAGACACCAGATGAGATTATGGTGAACAATGTCACCTTGGTGTTGGAGGGATCAAAAAGGAGATGGTGGGACATTCTAGTGATGATGAAGAAACATGAGTTATTAGGGTGGAAGAAATTAAATTTTCCATTCACCAAATAGTAATATCCAAAGTCAATGGTGTAAACCAAAGATGTTTAGTTTTTCATACATGAGAAGACTGAAAGAAATGTGGCTCTTATGGATGTTTGGTGAACTTGTAGAAGTTCTGCAATAACATTTCCACAACACACAGTGGCATAAGATCATTAAACCCATAAAAAACTATTGGTAAATCAAATTCATTACATTGAAAATGTTCTAGCCATAGGAATCTGGAATGAAGCATCTTCACGCAGTAGAAGAGTCTCCAGGGGAAGAAGATACTGGTCCAATGACTGTGAGTGGTACCATTTCTATAGCTTTGTCGTCAGCGATTACTCTTTTTGATACCGCTGCATCTCACTCATTTATTTCAACCCTTATCAATTAATATTCTTAATCTTACAACGGAGAATTTATCTTGTAAAATTGATATTACTACACCCCTTAGTATGAAAATAGAGTGGGGTCTGAATAGTACCGCTTGTGTCTCCTCTCTCTATCAGATGATGACCTTTATTAGAGTTTTTTGGTACTTGACCTGAAATATATTGACATCATATTCAGGATGGATTGGTTCATCAACAATAAATACTATATTGATTGTTATCTTCAATGGGTCTACCTTAAGAAACCCATTGGTGTGCCTCTTGTCTTTCAAGGAGAATGAGACCTCATGTCAAGCTATGTAGGATCTTTTAATCTGTGGGTGGGGAAAAGTCATATCAGTGTACTCTTTTGATATAGAGTGAGATTAAATGAGTGGTGATCTCCAACTAGTTTTCATCGAGTATCCCATTGTGTTTCCTTCTAATTTTTATTATTTAGTGATGGTAAGAGAGTTTGAGTTTTCCATTAACTTAATGACTGATACTCAACTAGTTTCAATTCCCTCTAACCACATGGAAGCAGCTGAATTGAAAGAGATAAAGTCTTAGTTTGATAGTCTTCATGAGGATATGCTTCACACTTGGTTTGTCGACCTTGGTGCGGATTGGCAAGATCATTTGGGGATATTTGAGTTTTCTTACAGAAATTACCAGTCCATGATCAGAATGGCTAGCTCTAAGGCATTGTATGGTCATCCTTGTAAATATACATTATGTTGGTTGGAGATTGCTGAAAGTTCCTTGGATGGACTGTGTTTGGTCCATTTGACAACAACTAAGATTCATCTGATTCGTCATTGAATTTCAATGGGACAGATCCGATACTAGTCTTAAGGTTATTGTCACCATAGTCCTTTGGAATATTCAAATGGTGTCCATGTATTCTTGAAGGTTTCACCCTGGATGGGTCATCAATGAATTAGGAGGTAAGGGATGATTTCTCCTCATTTTTGGAACTTTTGAGGTTGTTGATCATGTGGGATAAGTTTCATATCGTTTTTACTTCCATCATAGCTGAAATCGATAAATATTGGGTTCCATGTATATCAAAATGTATTTTTTATCTAAACTTTATCATGTTTTAAGTTGGAGTGATCTTGAAGTGGAACCTGGTTTATCTAGGACAGAATGACCAGTAAGGGTTGTTGATTCTAAGACCAATGTACTTAATAGAAGCAATATACCTCTGGTCTGTGTGTTAAAATGTGATGGTTCTATTTTCTCATGAGACGTGGTGGTGGGAGGCACTGATTCCAGAGTATTGGTGTCATCGTTTTGACATGGATACTTCTTTGTAGGAATTTTGGGTACAAAAGTTCCTATGGTGGGGAGGTTGTAACATCATGTTACTATTTCGGGATTTGATAAACACTTAGGTGTTAAATTATTAATTTCTAAATAAGGATAAATGATTTATCAATGTTTTTTTGATAATTGTGTTAAAGGACATAACTCCCAGCTCACATCTTGGAATACTAAATTGAATGTTATTGGGGTTCGACACTGCATTGGTGCATGATTTTGAGGCCCGCAAAGGCTAAGAGAAGACAAACTAGAATTATTAAATATAATATATTATGTGCATACTATTTATTCAAAATATTTGAATAATTCAAAATGGTGCATCGTATGAGAAATATGAGACCACTATTAATTCTAAAATATGGTGTTTACACTAGTATGATTATAACATTCGATGGCACCAGACATTTTTATGCCTCTCTTGTGAGATAATTTTATTAAATAACATTTAATATATTATTTACTAAAAATAATTAAATATATTTCTTACAATGCATCGTATGAGAAATTCAAGATCCGTAATGGGTCTAGAATGATAGTTTTACACTAGAAGTGGTATAACATTTGCTAGTGTCGGGCTTTTGAATGCCTTAATCGCAAAAAAAACCCTTTTTGTTTTAATTAAATAATTATTATGATTTTTTAAAAAAATCATTAATATCTTTTAAACGGTGCATCATATGAGAAATCTAAGACCACCGTTGGATCCAGAATGGAGTGTTTACCATAGAAAGAATATAACATTCAGAGTCAATAGATATTTGTTATTATTTAATTTTTAGGTTAAATAAATAATTATTTAACTAAATTAAATACGTTGGTTAATCTTCCCCAATTGGGCAGAATCACCATTAACGCACTGATTAGTTTTCAAAACCTTCATTCTTCACACGTTTTGACCAAAAATTGATTGCAATAACTCCCTACCACACATCTATTGACTCCACCATTAATTTTAGTTGAAATAGATGATTTAAACGGGTGTTTAAAATGGCATTTTTAATTCATCCTATTTGGGGTTTTATTAAATAGATGAATCTATTCACATTGTCTTTCGGTTCATTTTTCTAAATTTGGATGACCCCAAGACCTTGTTTTATGAGATTGGTGAACTTAGTGGATTTTATTTGGTTCCTCGATTGAACTACTCCCTCTATACACCAGATCCACATAAGAGAAAAACAGTGAGTTTTATTTTTAATTCTTTTTATTTTTGTTGTTCCCTCTACTCTAAAAACCAAGGAAGAAAAATAAAAATATAATAATTGTCTTTGATTATAATGAGATAAACGAAAATTTCTCTAGAAATAATTTTAAAAGGATAAAAATATAATTACATAAAATTATCAATGGATAAAAAATGATGATTTATCTATGGACAATTTCATCGAATTATCAAAATATAATTGCAAAAAAAATTCAATGGATAAAAAAATAATGATTTATTTAATTATAATTTCATCCAATTATCAAAAGATAATTTCCACAACTTATAAAATAAAAATTTTAATGAAATTATCGAAGCTAAATTTATAGAAATTGTTAAAGAGTGATTAAAAAAATTAAATCATCACATGACAAGGTTTATTGAAAATTATCTGGATAATTATGATTATTAACAAATGATAATTTTAATAGAATTACAACAGTGAATTTATTCACAAAACTATCACTAGTTAATGAAATGTTTTATTACAAAACAATATCATGGTCAAAGGAATATTGATATACACAAACATATATATATAAATTTATATATATATATATATAATAAATAATTACATGGAATACCACCTCTAATTTATTTATCCATCGAAATTATCGAACATGGTTTTTAATTATTCATGGGGACAAATATTGAAATTGTGTGTGTTCACATAAAATGATAATCCAATGATTATCCATGAGAAATAAAATGTAATCACAATTAATATTTTATTTCCTAATGAAATAAAATAGGGGGATATAATTATCCAATGATGGTTATAATTATTTTGATGGAAATTTCTTATGATTTGATGCATTATCATAAAATGATAATTAGTTGATAATCTAGGAGAGAGAAAATGTAATTGCTTATAATATTTTACTTATTTGGGAATTAAAATAGATGTTTTGGTTATAGGAACCCTTTATGAATGTCGAGTATTGGTCTATTTATTCTTATGATAATAATTTTGTGGTGAGGTGTTTTGAACTACACTGGGTGGTTTATCATTACTGCTGACATTTGGAGACTTGATGTTTGTGGTTCCGTTCTGATAAGCAAAATAGAATATCCTTATATTTCATGATTTATTTCAATTATTGATTTAAATTCAATTGCTCAAATTTTATTTCAATTAAATTGATAAAATCTTAATTCCATTTAGTAGATATATTTGTAATGGTTTTGGCATAAACATTTGTAAAACCCCCATTTCCATTGAATTGGGTGTGTTTATGGAAATTATCTAATTTAAATTGTTTAATTAAAATTGTGGATTTCCTGGAAGTGAATTCAATTAAATAGTTGAATTTAATTTTAGAAATAAATTTTGAAATGGTGGAATCGGTTTTGAATGGATTTCAAACTAGAGAAACTGGATTAAAATGATTTGATAGAAACCTAGTGGTTTTATCTAATTAAAAAGGCATGTTTCTGAAGAAAACTTGTTTTGGATTTTAATGGAACGAAATTGGAACTTTTGAAATGCAGGAATGAGATTTATCGTGTCTTTAGGAAATTTTAAACTAGTTCACACATCATGAAAGTGCTCATGAAATCCATAAGTAGTTAGTATGTTATTTGGATAAACTCTACACTACGAAAATGTTCAAAAACATACTTGTGGTGTGTCACATACCTAATGGGTTGGTGGAAAGTCTTCTATTTCTAGTGTCATAGGGATGTGTGTATACACATTTTTCTATGTTCGCATGGAGAGTGTAGAATCCTATAGGGGTTAATAAAATGACTGATTTTAGAAGATGTCTATGTTTCTCATTTATTTATTTATATTTTAGATATAAATGTATTCCAATTATTTTGAACTTTTTTACATGCCTGATGATTATATATAAACTATTTTCTGTAATTGTTTTATTTAATCCATTTTTTTAGAAATATTCCATTATTTTGTAAAGTCTTTACTTAAAGTAGTTTTCCGTTATTTGATCTATATAGCATGATTTGTTTACTAATGATTTAAAATGTCAAACTTATTAATCATTAAAAGTTGAAATCATTAGATTAGTTAATCAATTGTGGGAATTTGTTTTGGAATCTGTGGTGATACCCTATTGGGATTTTTAGCTCACACCCTACTCTTCAATTCCGGGGTTTGTAGACTTTCTCATTCTAGGTATGAGAAAGGGGAAAGGATCTCTTCGAGGTGGATCCAACTGTTGAGCATTGGTCATGGTGAGTTGTGTTTCTAGGGACCTTGGGTTGTTTTCCTAGTTTTAAAACTTTTATTTTAGTGTTTTGGGATGGTTTATGCCTTTTTTAATTCTAGTACATTACTCCCAGTGGATTTTTCTTTTTTTATGCATACTATGTTATTTATTTTCTTCTGTATTGTTAGTGGCCAAATCATTCCCACAAGCATGTTGTGTGATGCTAAGTGCTTGTCCCCACCCCATGGGGACCAGGGATGCCCTTTGGGCTATGTCAAAACTTGCTTAGTTATCTTTTAATCAGGGAACCTCAGCTGATTTGTGACAATAAAGAAGTCGTTGTCGCCGTATATGTTAAAAAATTCCTTTTTTTCATTTGTGAAGAAAGTCAAACAATTTATATAGATGGAATAAAATGATTATATTTTTCAAAAAATTTAATGAAATTAAAAATAGATAGAAAATGTTAATTACCTTTCTTTCATATCCATATAGATAAATATATAAAATAATATCAAGAATATTGACATGGAGAAATGATTAATTCTTTAAACATTCAAAGCGTCCCATACCACTTTGAACATTTAAGTTAAAAAACCAATGAAAAAATAATACTTATCATATAATTAAAAAACATGTAAATTAATTAATTAATTATATGATTAGTCAAATGGGTTTTATATAAACCACATAAAATAGGGTGGGTGTTTTACATCAAACTCTTCCTCAATGATAGAAGATTGAGTCAATGTCCCTTACCTCAAGTCCAATTCATCATGTATGTTTTTGTTGTTCCTGAATAATTAACTGAATTTTATTATTTAATTAATTTAGAAACTTTTTCATGTTTATTATTCAATTTATATCACTTGTCACAATATTATAAAAATTATTAATTATTTATGATCACGTCGGGTGTTTTGATGATATTCAGTACATGATTTCAAAATAACACTGAATGATGTCTATAAAAAAGTGGTAATTAGTATGCCATCTCCATAATAATATTTATGAATTAATAAAAACTTTTATACATTAATTATACTATAAAATACATCCATTACCTATGGATATGAAAAATTAACGATGTTACAATCATGAAGACGATAAGCCGTACATATGGAAGAGTTAAGTTTTCCATTTTTCATTGATTCTTATAAAAAGAAGGTAATTATTATTTTATATTTCCTAAATTATAATAATATCATAAATATCATATTAATAACTTAAATATACTTATATATATCATACTTGTGATGTGGTGAAGAAAAAAAATAACACCACTCAATAGAGTTGATAGTTCACATGTACGTACGAACAACATTATTATTTTTATTTGCATGGAAGGTAAGAACTTAAACAATATATTATCTTCTTATAATGATAAATATTTCATTAATATCATATATAGAAATTAATTCCATCATTATACCCAGTCTATAGATATGGTAATGGATAATGAATTGTATCATTTTGTGGAGGTGATAGTTCACATGTACGCACGAATGATTAATTTTTTCCCATTTGATGGATGTGAAGATCGATTTAGGTGATGATATCAACATCATAACGTCATAGTATATTTTAGATATTCTTGTTATTATTTCATAATTGATTAATAAGATTTAATGTAAGTGTGAGAATAAATGAAATTGAAACACATAAATAAAAATGATACCTCTTCTTTGGATGATAACGCTTGATTGACACCTTAACACCTCCAAGAAGGGTTTTCTAACTTATATAAGGCCTCAAGAATTTGATAAGGTATTATTTAATGGGATTTTAGTTGATATTAGAAAAACCAAATTGTAATTTAGGTGTAAATAATATATAATAATGTGTTCCCTTATACAAGAGCGGTGAGGGAAACTCTTGGAAATCATTAACTTATTAGATTAATATAATTTAATTCTCTATTATAAAGGGGTAAAAAAATTATTTAAAATATAGGATGAGTATGTGTCTAAATCCAATCATCCAATGAAAATTAGACACATTTTTATTATTTATTAATACTTATGTTTTTCTTTTCACCCATATTAATTCATATCGTGATATAATGTAATTTACACATTAAGGGTAAATTTAATTACTATAACATTTCAAATGACTAATGAATTAGTCCTTTATGACATGATAATACTTATCCCAACTATTTTCCAAAATAATTTATTTTCATAAATTCTATGTCATTTATTAAAATATTGTATATTTGAAAATACAATTAGTTTTAATCATGATACCATTCCTTTGTTGACTTATTTTCAATTGAGAAACAATCATTTTTACCATAAAAAAGAGATCCTCATTTCTAAGATAAATATCTTACCTTTTCAAAAAAAATATTTCCATGAGAACTAATAAGAAAACATATAAAATATGAGTAGTTAACTTGGGAAATAATTATACTAAACTGGAATAACCATACGGTCAACTTCCATACTTGTCACTCTTACAAATAGAATATCCATACGATTGACATTCATACCCAATAAATTGATGTTATAATGTAACCACAAATACTTGTTTTATCACATAACCACTTTTCAAAGGTCCACAGACCATTATATAATCATAAAACATAATAGATTTCAATTTTTAGAATTTCACTTATAAAATATCATTTTTAATCACAAGAAATAATTTAAAAATATTGAAATAATCATTCCATTTTCAAAACCATTTTCAATACAAAAATACAATGAAATTATAAGAAGTGATTTATTTTCCTTTAAAAAAAATTAAGGCTTGTAGAGGAAGCAAAATATTAAATTACATTCACAAAGGTGCATATTTGGTAGTGACCTTATATGTTAAAAATAAATTATATTTTTCAATTTTAAAAAACTTAAAACACTATATATAATGAAAAAAAAGATTCCTTTTTGAAAACCATTAAATAGAATCAAAAACTCAAATGTGGTTGTTTAGAAACCTCATAAAAGAAGGTGGTGTATGTATTTTAACCCTGAAAAAGAGATCATCATTTCAAAGTGATGAATATCAAACTTTTTGAAATTAAATAATTTTTATGAAAAATCATAATCAAAAATATAATAGATAAGTATGTAACTTGGATGATAATTATACTAAAACGGAATAACCACACAGTCGACTAATATTAAATTCAATCTTGAAAATGGAATATCCATATGATTGACTTCCAATCATGTCACTCTTAAAAATGGAATATCCATATGGTCGATTTGTATACCCAATGAATTTGAGGATATAATGTAACCACACATTTTGGTTTTATCACGTAACCACTGGTAAAATGTCCAAATATAATTATATAACCATAAAATAGAAAATATTACAATTTGCATCATTTAAATTATAAATATTTAATTGAAATCCCCAGAATTAATTTCAAGAGACTGACATAATTAATCAATTTTCAAAACCATTAACATTACCAAAATACCTAGAAAATTGAATAAAGGGGTTTCTTTTTTTTTAAACATTAAGAGTTTAATAGGATTCCGAATATAAAATAATATTCAAGAAGAAGGGTATGTTATTAATATTTCATAACATAAAAAACTCATTTTATAGAAAAAATGGACATTAATGAAAAATATTTTGATTAATAAATCTTGAAAACATTAAAAATGGTATGTTAGTTAAAGAGTCCCTTACCTTGACTCTAATTCATTACAAACAATCTTAACATTCATCAATAATAAACTTCAGATAATTATTTACATTCTTGAAAACCTTATTCAAGTTTTTTATTCCTTTGGCATAACTTATTACCATGTTATAGAAATTTCATGACTATTTAAGTTCACATTGGATGTTTTGATGATATTTGGTGTTTCAGTCCAAAATGACTTCACTAAGTCGAATACCAAAAAATAGTTCATTATTCGATTATATCAAGAATAATATTCATGAAATAATATTCACTTTTATACATCAATTATAATTTTAAATGAAACTAATTATTCATGGTCATGAAAAATTATTATCGTTATAATCATAGAGATTGTTGGTCATATGTATGCATGAATAATGTTTTGAATTTTCAATGATCATTATAGAAATAAGGTAAATATTATTTTACCCTTCCAAAATGATCATAATATCATTTATATCATATTTAGCATTTAAATATAATTATATTTTTTTTCATATGATGTGGTGATAATAAAATCACATCGTTTGTTGTAGTGATAGTTCACACATACGAACGGACGACACTATTATTTTTACGTGCATGGAAAGGATAGAATGTAAATGGTATATTTTTATTTACTAATGTTAAATATGTCCGGAAAATCATATTAACATTAATTCCAGCATTATAACTAGTCATGAGAGATAATAATTGAAAGCAAATTATATCGGTTCATGGAGGTGGTAGTCATGTTACATCCTCCCCCATTAATGAATTGTTTCCTCGGAATTTTAATTTAGGATAAAAAACATGGAATTTTAATTTTCAACAGACATTTATTGAAATCCCACATCAGAAAAGTATTATTAAATCTATCACTTTAAAGGAAATAACGTGAAGTGCAAAGGACATCTGTTAAAACACATACTAGGGTTATGTGTAGAAAAACATGGATAAGGAAAAGAAATATAACTATGATGTTCTATTTGAGAGTGATATAGAACAAGATCAAGAAAATGTTAATAATAAAAAAACCATAAATCCTTTATTGGTTAATATGTCTTTGATTTCATAGTTTGAAAAGTAATTGGATAACATTTTGTTTTACGATATCTTATAAAGAGTTAAAAAATTCTTTTACTAATTGGACTAAAAACATAAGTAAATATACTAGCATGATAGGTAGTGTTTAATATATTAATAAATTTCTACCAAAACTCATATTTTTCTCCAAAAGATGAGTATTTTTTATTAATGATTCACACCAGAAACACTAGTATTAAGTTCTAGAGAATCAAATTAACAAAAAAATATTAACTATCTATTTCTACTATCTTTAATCATTAACCAAAACCAATATGGTTATTATATTATTAGATAATTCTCAAAAATTAATAGACCTTATTTGATGAAATACTACTTCAAACTAAAAAATTCAATAGTAATACCAAAAGATCTACATAGACTATTCAAAAGATATCTATCATTAAAAATTCCTCAAAATAATCCAAACTAATATTGAGAACTAAAAATTAGAAGGATTTAATCAAACAATATTCCAAGATAAAATTTAAATATTCGTCTAAAAATTAAATCAATTACTCTTAAAGTATCACACCAAAAAATAAATTTCCTAATAATAATCAGGATATTCTAACCATTTATATAAATAACCCAAATCACTATATTTCCAGCAAATATTCTTCCAAAATATAATTCAACCGTTATTCCTCAAATAAAATTCAATAGTACTCAATTTAAAATGATCATATTGGATTCCAAAAATATTAATCATCCTCCAAAATAATACTAAAAAATTAATCATAAAATCATTTAACTAAAATTAAGAAGTCATACTAACCAATATATCATGTAGGCTAGTGGTAGGAGATGCACCATTGTTTCCCTTTGGTTGGAGGATTGATTCCCGCAACCTTGCGAGACACAATGAGTTTTCACCCATGATACATGTTGTCTTTTTTGAAATACTATATAATTCTCATAACATTCGCAAAATAAGTTAAATTCCCAAAAACTAACCATAACATGTTTTATCATCAATTTTTATCTCAATCCTTTAATTTTAAATTCCAAAATGTAATAACCCATAATTACCTCCAAACAAAAGATTAGATGAACCCTAATGTTTCTTCGTAACTTTTTAATTATTTCCAAAAAAGAAAATTATTCCTCAAATAAAATTTGAAAAAAAACATTAGGGTTACATATTACACAACTAAAAAATTCATCAAAATGACCCCCATCATCAAAAGAGTATTAATAATTTTAACTAGTTTAACATCCTTATAAATACTATAACTATTAAATCCATTATATGTACACATCTTAATATTTAAACATTATTCATAATCCATTAACTGTGAATAGACACCTTGTTTCTTAATATTGCATTCCTACAAATCCTATATGTGAATTATATCCTCATGATTCATAAATATCAATCATATCATGTTTCATACTTTATGAGTAAGATGATAATTCATATAATGAATTTAAATTTCAGGATCTTCTTGATGTTTCTTTTTTATTTTGGCATGTTGTCCTACATTCCAAAAGTCACCATTCAAACCCCTTATTGTATTTAATATTTTTGAAAGAGTTATATTAGTAGAGATCTTGAAATCCTATGAAAAATATACCATGACCCGTAAAATTATTTTAGAGATGATTAGGTGTTGAATAACATAAACAATTTATTTCAAGTGATTTTAATACTCAAGAAGCTTTCAAAATCATTCAAAAAGGATTTATGATAATATTGATGATAAAATCATCGAGGAAGGATAATAAGGTTATGAAAGATCTCTTTCCTTCAATACCAAAGAAGTATCCTTAATCTACAGAATGAACATCATTAAAACATAAAATTAATTTTTAAAAAATAATACTCTATATGGTAATGTTAATAAAATAAAATTTCTATAATACTCTAATAGGTCATTCTCTTTATATCTTAGTTGATTTAGGTATTTATAAAATCTTACTATATTAACATAATCATCCAAATTTTTTAATATGAAAATAACCCTCTTGGTTATAAAGGATCTTTAACCTACACCCACATATCATCTGACCCACTAATGGTATGTAAACCTTTAATTTGATACCAACTATAAGGACCCAACCTTTAACATTATATAATTATTAGTTAAGTCAATAATTTTACATTATTTTATATTAAAGATCTTTTTATGTTTATTATTTTAGATAATTATACCATAATAATTACATGAAAACTCAAATATTAAAAATTGGACACTTCTACTATATATCAATTTTTTTACAAAACAAATACATTTTAAAATAAACAGGATTTCTTTTCATGTTAAATAGTAAAACAAAATTTCCATGATATAATCATGGAATATATTCTCCCTTAAATCTTGTGAAAAACACTTTAATACTTGTGATGAGTATAAAAATATAAATAAGGGATACATAAATAAGAAAAAATATTAATCTTGTGGAACATGTAAAAACATTATTCCTTTATTATAAACTAATATATTTCACCCATAATAATTAGAAAAATACATTAATTTTAATATAAGATAATTTATTACACTTTTTGAATAAAAACAATACCATAAAACCCATATAAATCAAATATAACATATAATATTAAATTTGGATATAAATATATTTAACAGGAATAACCATACGGTTGACTTATATACATGTCACTATTACAAATAGAATAGCCATACGGTCGAATTCCATACGTAATTTATTGGAGGTTATAATATAACCACCCATCCTTGTATTATAATGAAACCACCCATCCTTGGTTTACCACATAACCAACCATAACATTTCCTTGTACCATAATCATAAAACCTAAAATATTTTAATTTTCAAGATAAAATTTCATATGCAATCAGAAGAAATAATTTCAAAAAATTGAAATAATCAATCCATTTTCTAAACCGTTTTAAATACAAAAATATTCAAAAAAGAGAATAAAGGATTTAATATTATATTAAAAACACTATGTTTTATAGAGGAAGACACAAATCAAATAACAGTTACTATAGTAGAGAAGTCATTGTCACTATATACGTTGAAATAAAAAATCCATTTATCATTTGTAATGAAAGTATAATGCTCCATATAAAAAGTTTAATTGGAAATAAATTAAATAAAATTTATAATAGAAATAAAATTTATTTCATAATCCTTTTATATCTATAAAATCAAATATGTAATGATTTATCATGAAGAAAAAGATTTGATAATTTTATCTTTAAACATTCGCGGTCTCCCATACCACATTGAACATTTAAATAATAGTCTCCATGAATGAGTAAATTTACCAAAAGAATAATAAAATTAGTATAAATTTTGATATTATGTGTATTAGTGGCTTTATATGCAACTTATAAAATATTTAAGGTGCATATTAACAAGAAATAACTCTATTAAAATATATTGAGATGAAATACATTACCACGAGTCTTATTCACCAAATATGTTCTTTATCTTCTTGAATAATAATATTATGATATTTTATACTTTATTTATCACTTTTTAATGTTTTTTATTCCTTTCATATCATTAATTACAATGTTATGAAAATTAGTTAATTATTAAAGTTCACATCAAATAGTTTGACGATATTTGATACTTTAGTCAAAAATGACTTTGATATGAAATCAATAGTCAATATGATCATGAGTCCATAATCTCCATAATAAAATTAATTAAATAAAAAAATAGTTATATATTAATTATAACTTTAAATTAAATGATTTATGTATGGTTATGGAAAAAGAACAATTTTATAATCATGGAGATGGTATGTCGTACACACGCATGAGTAATGTTTTCATTTTTCAATGATCTTTTTGAAAAGAAGGTAATTATCATTTTTTGATTACATAATGATAAAAATATAATTAATATCATTTTATTAATTTGAATAATCTTATATATACCATACAAGTGATGTGGTGAATAAAAACGAATCATATCGCTTTGTGGAGGTGATAGTTCACATATACACACAAACGACATTATCATTTTTATGTGCATGGAATGTAAGAATGTAATTGGTTTATTATTATCCTATAATGATTTATATTTCATCAATATCACAAATGAACATATTTTAAAACATTATAACCAGTCTTGAGTGACTATTATGGAAAACGAATCATATCGGTTCGTGGAGGTGATAGTTCACATGTATGCACGAAAACCGTTAACATTATTATGTGCATGGAAAGTAAGAAAAAATTGCTATATTATTATATTATAATTCTATATATGTCATTAATATCAGATATTAACATTAATAAATTACAATAAAGAGTATGTAGAGACATTTAAGGAAAATATTATATCAGTTCGTGGAGGTGATAGTTCACACGTACGCGCGAACGATTAATTATTTTCCCATTTGATGAAAGTGGAGATGGATTTAGTTGATTATATTAATAAAAAAATATCATTCTGTTTTAGAAATTTTATTTATTATATTATCATGTATGAATAATATTTTAAGGGAGAAGAAGAAGAAATAAAATTTAAATACTTAAATAAAAATGATACCTCTTCTTCAGGCGATCTCCTTTGATTAACACTTTAACAATGAAAAAGAGGATGTTATTACCAAAATAAGGCATCATGAATGTAGTTTATGATTATAGGAAGTTATTTTTGAATATAATAATTGTGTAAAATGGTTTTTGAGGTATACCGAAATGATAATAATAGGTACCTTTTTAGAGGAGACGGGATGGGAACTATTGATAATGTTTAAAAAATTAACTTAATATAATTAATTTTAAAATAAAAATGTCTCAAAATTGAGTTATATTAAATATAATAGGAGTATGGGTTTAAATTATTTCAAACATTAACTTTCAGGAAATATTCGGTCCCATTATCACCGTTATATTTTGACTTTAACCCTTAGATAAACCCTTTAACTCTTACCTTGACAACCTGGCTTTTTTAATCATCAAGTTTCAATATAATTACAATAAATTTCAAAAATAACATTAAATGAGTCATGGATTAAATAGTAAAATTTATAAGTAATTTTTATGAATTTTAAATTTTTATGAATTATATATCATTTAATAAAATATTTTTTATCTTAAAATATCATTAATATCAATTTTGTAATTATTCTATACACGCCTTTTTTAAGAATATAAATACATTAGATAACAAATAATAAAATCATTTATTATATCCCTAATATATCATGGGGATATATAAAATTCGTGTATGACATTTTTTATCTGATATAATATTTATTTTAATATTTTTAATATCATTTATTTTATATTTCTATTAATAAAATATTTACTTCCTCACTATTGTGTTGATATTTAAGTTAAAAATATCATCACTAAAAATTATAAATAAATTTAATTTATATATATAATTATTTTATATTTCAATATAATATTTTATATTGAAGATATCTCATGTTTATCATTTGATTAAAATTATTATACTTATAAAAAATAATATTGTAACCTTTTTTTACTTTCATTGATTTAAGTAATATCTTTTTCATTTGCATAATGAATATTACATTAAATGATTAAATTCCAAACCTATGGAATTAAGGGTATAATTTATTTCATAAAATAGGATTTTCTCATATTTTGGGGCAATTTTATAAAATTTATAATATTATTTTTACCAAAGATTACCCAATTTACCCCTATCCATGTGGTAATAAAAAATTATTAAGGCTAGTATTCATATTTTCAAATAATAAAATGAACCTATTTAGATAATTTGGAACCACTTATTATAAATATGGAATCCATTTTTCAAAATTTAAAAAAATGAATTTTTATTTTTATAATGAATATTAATACCATTGAGGGAAAGAGAAAATGAGTTTTTAACTAAAAAGAATCAAAAGATTTACATACATTTATATCTAATTTCAATGTGAAATAGAGTCTAATGGATTAAATTAAATTAAATAATAGAAAAATAATCTAATTAAACTTCAAAAACAATTAAAAATTTAATTAACCACTATTAATAAATTTAATAAAAAATAATTATACCAATTAAAATACAGTATTTTATTTCACTATTCGTTAAAAAATTGAAACTTATGAGAAAAATACCAAAAATTAAAAAATTTTAAATTTTTACTCCTATTTCAAATAATTTTTTTTTCAAAATCAATTTTTAAAATTTTAAAAAAATATATTTATATTGGGTGCGTCATCATAAGACAGAAACACAACATTTTTTAAAACAAATACTCATTTTATACAAAAAGAGAATTTGTTCTTATATCAGGTCTAGAAAATATATAAGATGGATTTTAATTCTTATATTGAATATATGAAATTTAAATTTCATTAATAAAATCCAAAAAGATTGATTTTTTTATTTTATATACAAACATAGTTTCATTTAAATAGTATTTAGAAAACAAATTCTGTTATTTAAAAAGGGTTTACATACATTTATAATTAATTTTACAATGAATTATTAATAATATAAAGGTGTAAAACATATTTTTATAATTTAATTAATATTATTCATTTCATCCATTTTAACATCTAGGTTATAAGTAACATTTTAAAAATATTATTTACATGTTCTCTAATGTTCGATGTGGCGTATCTTGTACTCCATCAGTCATAGTGGATATTTTTCTAAACTCGAGATGATACATATCTTATTATCAAAAAATAATAAACTATTTAAGTTTCTTGGGATTTGATTCCTCGTATGTAATACCAATATAATGAATTAACCCCAAGCTCTGGGTTACTGGATTTGGGGTTGCGATAGTTTTTGTTGTATTAATACAATCCTTAATTTTCCTATGGATGGATTATGTTCACATTAACAAAGGAAACAGTTTACTTTCACTTTCTCAATTCATTTTTTATTCATTAACGTTAACTTGAAATATTAACTTTTTTTGTGATCATTGGACATTAAATTTCGCCTTAATATCCATACTATTTATCATAGATATGTTTATTTATTAAACCGTATATCATTAATATACAGTGTTGCACATTGAAAATAAATTTTTTTTTCTAGCAAAATATTTATATTTATATATTCTCTACAAAATATAAAATTTTTATTATAATGAACACTTTATAGGAATTAAATCTATATTCAATATATTTTGAATTCTTTATAAATATAGTGATGGGTGGGGGACTATAATTATATAGCCCCAAGATAAATTGAAATGTCTCATGAGAAAAATAAGTTGGAAAAATTAAATAGGTTTATAACTATATATATAATTTGTATTAAGTAAATTTCATTATAGTAGAGGTATCACTATGAACGAGATCATGATGTCCAATAATTAAGAATTTTATTCATTGAGAATTTAGTTATTATTATTATTATTATTATCCTTGAGTCTCTAGATATGATATAATCTATAAATTCATTTCATTCTCAATTAATGAATATATAGAATGTGTTTCAATTATTTACCTTTCCATATTGATTATACCTCATATTTTAATGATATTCAATTTATTTAAATGGAATTCGTGTTCAATTAATTATTATTTCATGTTGACCATGCTAATTGATTCATGATAGCTTCCAAAACAACTAACACTTACTGAAAATTTGATACAAACCCTTATTATGTTTTCCTTTCACTAATATTTGAGGATTTTTTGTGATAGATATGAAACAATGCACTATATAGAAAAATGGAATTTTAAATGAAATTTATTTATGTATTTTATGTTTTAAATAAAATCTAAATTTCAAGTGTGAATATAGTTTACCTAAACTACTAAAATATTCAATTCTTCGGGATGTGATTACATATATCTTCTTCCAATGTAATAAATAATACACCCACATAGGGTTACTGGGGTTGGAGTTGCTATAATTTTTATTAGAGGATGTTTATTAGAAACTATGGGAACTAGATTTAGGAAGAAATTCTCTAGGGGACATAACCCTAAGATATAATTAGAGGTTACATATATAATAATATCCTAATGTTTTTTTAAGGAATATATTAAGTAGTTTTCCCTAGAAAATTCATCACTTTATATATAATAAAAGTGAATGTGGTTCTAGCACAATTGTACCTTAGGGAAATAACTCTGAAAAGGGCCTATTGGGCTTGACCTGATCATAACAGTGTTCATAAAAATGGGCCTCACTACACACATTGTTTTAAAATCCCGTAGGATATTCTTTTTATAAGATACATATTCATTAAAAAACATTATTAAGGATTTTAAAATATATATATCCCTAAATAATTCATATATATGATTATGATATTATTTGTGCATAAATGTTTTCATTTATGATTATTATTTCACTATTTTTGGAAGTATAAATAGTGGATTGTAATGATATTATCTATTATTTTGTAGTATATATTTTGAAAAATACACATAGTAGATGGAAGGGGAACCAAATCAATGAACATAATACAAAGAGAATGAATGATTGTTTCTTTGATGAGATTAGTCTAATATTTCTAAGGGAAGTAGTTTGGAAAACATTCCTATCATATGAGGACATAGTATCATGTGATAACAATATAGTGAAACAATTACATATGAATTATGGATTAAAAATTAATAAAAATAAGAATAAGAAGAAAAATGAAATCATTGATAAAGGGAAAAATGTAAAATAGGATTTCCCCACCTGAGAAAATTGTGGAAAGAAACAATTTGCTACCTTCTTAAAAGGAATGTAATTTTTCTAAAAGTATAGAGATAAAGTACAAAATGATCATGATTTAATGGAATATAAAATTGTTTCAAATGATCAATTATTCTATAGTAATTATATGTGGCACTATGAAAATTAATTCCACAAGTTTTAAATGCATATACCTCAACTATTGATAATGATCATAGACAAGTGTATACTATTACTACAGTTGAAGTGGGATTTTTTATTATCTTGGGTTTGGAATCAAGAATTATTTTATATGGTTATATTATACATGATATCCTAGTAATATGAATTTTGAAATGTATAAGAATGAAACTCCATGTATTTCTCATTACGTATTTGAAATCATATCATGAATGGTTCGGATGACAAAAAAATATGATTTTGTAGAAAGATGAACATCTTGGAAAACACATAATTGAAGGAAGGATAACCATTAATACGTTTTTGATGTTTAGATAATGATTCTGGGATAAATAGATGATTTATATGGATAAAGTAAATTGGATAGTATTTACCACCTTGGAACAGATTAATGATTTCATGAGAAAGTGGTTTATGCCGTCATATATTGATTTTATATCATTTTTAAATTTAAGGAATGAATCAAATAATATGTTTTTTATTTAAGTAATTATGAATCATTAATTTTTTCAATAATTTTTTATGTTAATTCATGTTATTATTATGTTTCGAGAGAATACATGATGAAGGTATTCATGTGTTTGGTATATGATTATTAAGAGATACTCGATCTTGTTTGGATGATTATTTTTATCTTCATTATGAAATATTAGTGAACCTATTTATAATGTTTTGGATCATAATATTTTGGAAGGATTGTATGATTAACCATTTTTAGAATGGTTAATGTTTATATTTTGATATGGTGTGTAGAGATTAATGTATTACTTCACCGTATGAAGATTTATGCATATTAGATAACATGTACTTACCATTATTTTTATAATGATAACTAGAGATTGAAGGAATGAATTATCATTTGTGTGATCTATTACATATTCATGTATAAGAAACTCGTCTTCAAAAATTGTACTATGAGAATAATTGTAAATTTGTCAAGGAAAAACCAAAGGCTGAGGTTGTTCTCATGAAATCAAATGAAGTCATGTAAGCACATCTTCTCATGAAAATTCATCAACTTTAGGAAAAGGATATTGAAAAAATTGTACCATATTACTATAATTTTTAATGATATCAATGACCTTTTCACACCAATTTGGTTTATGGTTTTATTGTTTTTTATTTTTCCAATATTATTCACTTTCGTTTGATCAATGATCATCATCACTGTCCATCATTATTTGGACATTACACATTTCTTTCATGTCTAAATCATTAGTTTCCATGTCTATTCTCCTATTTGGAAACCTATTATTTTTTATTATCAATGAACATAAAAAATACATTTATCTCCCATAAATATGGCGTTTTATTTACCCTTTTTATGATGGGGGTGTCCAATAAATGTATTATCAAATATTGAAAGACTTGAATAGTGTCATCAGGATTAAATTTTGATGACATTATTTATTTAAGAGGGGTAGAATGTAACACAATGTGATTTTATAATATATAAAAAATATTCAACTACATGAATGACACACAACAATAAGAATATAATGGAATATAACATCTTGTAAATTCAATTACATCCAACAGTGAGTTTGAATGAAACCCAATACTCTATAGAAATATTATTATTTAAATATTATCATTATAACCTAATAATTAAATTATTGTGTAATAATATGAGTATATAAATTTTTTAACAAAATATTTTACACGTATAAATTTTTTATCTACATATTATAAATACAAATAAGAAACATTTGTAATAAAGAGGAATGCTTTCAGAAACACTGTTTAATTATAAATGGAGGTTCAGTCGCGCTTCATAAACATAATTGAAAATTAATTTTAAATGAATATATGAATATTAATTTGATAAAATTAAAATAATTTTTTAAATCATCAAATAAAAATTATATTATGGTGATTTTTTGGTATTTTTATGAAATGATTCATTTTTTGATGAATAATGAAAAGTACTAAATTTTAATTAAGAACCCATTTTCATTTATATTATTTATAATGAGAAATTATATTTTTAATTTTTTATATAAAATTATATCAATTATATATTAATTAATACAATTTAATTTATTGGATCATTTTTTTGACACCGCGACTTTTTAATTTATTATTATTTCAATTTTTTCATGGCTTAGGTTGACCTTGTCGAGGTGCGGGCTGAGAGCATGTTAAATTTTTTTGGCTGGTTAACAATTTTACTTGGTTTCATACACATGCACGGTCATCGTGCGATTGTATGTATCTACGCAGTCAGCCCAAGTGCCATGAAATTTCTCATTATAATCATAATAATAATAAATATTATTATTGAATTATTATATTTGTTATATTTATAATTTTTATTGTTATTTATTTTTTATTATTATTATGATCTTTATTATTGTTATTTTTATTATTATTAAGTTTTATTTTTATTATAATAATAATGGTAAAAATTATTATTATTTATATTATTATAATAGAATGAAAAAAGAATAAAAAAACCTTAGATCTGCCCAAGTACCCCCCCCCCCCCCCCCGATCCGCGTGTGCGCCCCGTGCCCAGGCCTTTCGCCGATTTCCCTCGCCACCCTAGCTTCCTTGATATCCCCCTCTCATGGTTGGTACCCTCACCCCTACCTCGCAAGGTCGCCCTCTACCATCGCCCCTTAGCTGCACCACACAAAAGTCCTCCTTCCACACCTCCATCCTGTTGACCAGACCTAACGGCCACCGTCCTCCGCGTGCGACCACCTTGGTAGGTGACCCTCTCCCGCTCTGGCACTCGACACCAGACCACTACCTCTCACCTCTCCATTTTGGCCTCCTCCCTCGACCCCCAAGACCGACCTCCCATCCTCCATTTCTAGCTGCACCTTCTAGCGAACCCAAACCCTACAATCTGACGGTCTTCCTGCGCGAATCGTAGTGCCTCCAAATTCTCCCCATCACACGGTTTCCTCCCCTTAAGTGTGTCTTCCTTTTGTAATTTAGTTTTCCTTTAATTTTACCTAACTTGAATTTATTGCGTCCATTCGTGCTTTGAGGTAAGCGGTCTCCATAATTTTCCATTCCCGAAAAATTCACAGCAGTTGTGTATTTCAAAATTATTATTTCACTCCATTCACACACTTATAATTATTTTAGTTAACTCAATGTAGCGTTTTATATATTAGTTAAAATTGTTAAAAATAGTATTTCGGTGAATTATCTGATTTGTTTTAGGTTTTTTTTGAAAACCATGACTTCATTCATTATTTTTCATATCTAATCAACTTAGCATTTTCATTAATTAAATTGGTTGGTGAGAACTTATTTTTTATGAAAATTTAACTTTTTTTTGTTTCATTCTTGATATAATGTTTGTATGTCATGAAGTGTGTTTTAGAGAAAACAAGTTTTGAGCTATATGTTAGTTTTCATAAAGTATGAAAGTTGTTATTTTTGTTGTGAAAGTGGTGAGAGTTATGTTTTGGAAAGAGTGAAAGCAGTTTTTGATGTGATTGGATATGAATTGGATGTTTAAATGTAATTTTCATGTGAAGTTGATAAAATCAAGATGCTAGCCTTTTTTGTGATCCTTGGAAAAGTATTTCATAAATTAGTAATTGATTTATTAAATGATGTTTGAAATATGAATCATGGGTTCAAGGTGTTTCAATGTTAATTTGGGTTTGGTTTTCAAATTTTCTCTTTGTATTTTATTGTTCCATTGGACGTTGGCAGATCCATGGGTGCACTAGCTGCACCCATGGACGTGCAAACAAATGATAATAGTACCTTTGAAATCATATTTCTTTAAATCCATAGTTTTACAAATAATTCCTATTTTCCTAAATGAAGTTTGGTCTTTGGTGTTGTTCCATTAAATGATTTTAAATATTCTTCTCAAGGATTTGGACTATTGGGCCTTGGATAATTCATTGTCTGTGTCTTGAAAGGATAAGGTCCCATTTAGAAAATATGAAATGTTTGGGTGTTGTTAGTATCCAAGGGCCTGTTTGGAACATTGATCTTAAAAGGTAATTGTTGACTAAGATTTTATTATGGGATGTGGTTTGGAAAATTTTGGGTCTCTAGTCAGAGATTTAAAATGTTTTTAGAGAAATGGTTTCAACATGACGTGACGTGAAAGAACGTTGGGCACTTTTATCTTTAGTGAAATGTTTCAATTGATTCATCGAAAGGATAGCGTTTTGATCACTGCATGCCCATTTATCAACATTAATATTTTAGAAAAGGTATCACATGGTTTTAATGGTTTCAGGGAATGAAGGCCTGGTTGGCACCTTTGATGATATGATGTGTATATATTTTTGGGGCACCTCTATAGGGGTATATACCTTATATGTTTTGGTATAGGGTATTTGTGTTTTGGGTTGGAAAGTGTGGAGATATGAGTCACGCATGTGAGGGGGTCCAACTTATACATTATTATTATAACAACCATGTGTTTATGGGAAACTTTTAGATGATTAAGGGACGGTTGCTGATTAACCCAAATTAGATGGGTTGGTACCCCTTAGATTTGTTGTTAGGCTAGGAGGGATTTTCCACTGGACTGGCCAATTTGGGGGGGCCAATTCGTTGTGCACTTAGGAACTTCACCATATGCCGAAAGGTGGTTCTGAAGTTGAGTACCTCCAGGGGACTTCTTGGGATGTTTAATATCACCCGTGGTTACTAATTTATTTACATTGATTGTTTAATTTCTGTTATACTAGTTTATTTCTATCTTTCCTTGATTACTTGTATTATTTTAGCCCAACTTTGGTGTCTTTTTTTTTTGGTTTTTTTTTATAAAATTTAATGTGGTTTTATTGAAATAACATGTAGCATCCATTGGATATTTTTTTAAAATGGAAAAAACATGTTGCTTATATAAAAATTTTAAAACCTTACTTTTATATTTTTATCTCAAACTTTTGATAATGGGTTGTTTCAAGAAAGGATACATTGGATTCGGTGGTTTAACTTGGAAACCCTACTAATATTTTTTAATTATCACACCTATTTTATCATTTCATTTGCATGTTCCCCTTTTCTCAGGATCTCTTCGTTGAGTTTATCATCATTGGAGCAAGTTTGGAATTTGGTTGATTGGTGACCTAGAGGGTCAAATGGAGGTATGTTGGGCTATTCCATTTTTTCCTTTTTCGCTACTAGAGAGTCAGTTTTACTATTTTATTAATTCTTTTTAATTTTATTATCATTTGTTAATGGGCCAAATAATTACCAATGATTAATTTTTGGTGCCTAGAACTAGTTTCCATGCCATGGGTATCAGTAACACCCCTCGGGACATGTCACAGAATGAATTGGGTGATTGTTTCAGGGTTGAACTATGTTAGTTCATGAAAAAATAGTATCAATGAGGGCCCTTGTCATTTAGAGTTTTAGGTAGATAAATATTAGGAAGTTTGTGACTCGATAGGTAGGTACATTAAGGGCATAATGAACCCTCACAAGTTACTAACCTCGAGTCACCAAGGATAGTATGTGAATTGAGTTTCTATTTCATTCGGTTTTATTTTAGATTGGTGGATGACAACAGAGGCAAGACATTGTTACATCGTGATTTCACATGGATTAGTGACCAATGTGCAGTCTGAGTACGCAGTTTAAGTTCCTCATAGTTGTTGGCACTTACATGTGGCATGAACCACAACCATGTCGCCAGGATAAGCATGAATACCAGTCCCTCACTCTGGTAGTTTGATGCAAGTTGAGTGCTATACTGGTTCTGATTAGTGTCAGTGAACTTATAAAATTGAGAAAAAGTTTTTGGATATGAGAATGGTTTTTTACGGCTTTAAGTTTGTGAAATGGGTTTTAAAACTGAAAGATCTTGGTCTAAAAATATTGTCTTTTTTTTAATTGGTAATGAAATGGTTTGGGTGCAACCTCGAGTACTCTTTATGAACATTTGAACATGTGAGGGAGTGCATGTGAAGTGTGTGTTGGTGCATATGAATAAAAGAGTATGAAGACATGTGCAACAGTTCAATGGATTACTAGGGAGTGTCCTTGGAATTTAAGGCCTAACGTAGTTTTTTTAAAGTGATTTTAAAAGGGGAAATGATTTTGGAAATTGAATTTGGTTTGAAAATATGGTATGTAATTTGGAAAGTGGCCTTTAAAGAATGCGTTTTTGAAATATAAAATGAAAATGGAATTTTGGGTTGTTTTTGTATTTGTTTTTTTTGAGCTAGTTGTTTTTGGATAAAGGTTTTTTCAATGATGTTTCTTTGATTTGATATCAGTTTTGGATTTGTGTTTAATATATTATTCAGAAAATTCCACCCAGAATGGTCCCTAGGGTTTCATATAAGTGATGAACTATTTTTGATCCTTCTTGAACGTTTCTTGGTCTTCACGGCGATCGGGGTCTGTTAGAGGCAGTTGAATGGCTTGAATGGGTTGCGCACATCTTCAGGATATTGGGAACTCCTAAAGATGTCAATCTGCATACCATTTTTGGTCCGTATGAAGGTGCAGCTCTGGAAGAATGGTAGTTTTTCTTCCACCCATCAATGCATGGTGGGATGATGTGGGATGTCTTTATATCTATCTTCATATTATGTTTTATACCAAAATAAGTGAAGAAGAATAAAAGGGAAGAGCTCATGCGAATTCAACAAGGCCAACAGATGGTGAAGACACATGTTAACCATTTCAAGGAACTTGTGTCCTTTTATTTGGAGGTAGAATTGCATGATTTGCTGAAGACTTCTCTCTTCATCGAGGGAATTTTTCTAGAGATCAAGGATCGAGTCCTCCCTTCTAGGGACAATCGTTTTGATAATCTTGTGGATGAGGAATTCCTAGATGATTTGGTCTCTATAGAATAGATGGTTAGTAATCCAGTATATCTAGTTACTCGTGAGGGTTAACCATCTGGAGATAAAGATGTATCAGAGAGGCTTGTTCTTAAAGATTCATCAATAGGGTTTATGGCTTCCAATCCATTGGACCATTTAGTGGTGTACAACCAGTGTGGCCGGTATGGGCACGTGATGCTATTATGTTGGATCCCTCTGAAGAAGTTCCATCGTTGTGGGTGTCTGTGTTATCTAGAAAAGTTTTGTAAGAAGTGCCACCTGAAGATGATGATGTGATAGGAGGATTCTAGTGCCTTAATGTGAGTAAAGAGATGCTTCAACCATAAGAACCCTAGCCATAGGTCTGGGGTGATGCTCACGTGCATTAAGGATTTGTCGGGTGTGTGAAGACTGAGATCGATTTTTGTGTTTCTTGTTGTAAATGGTACATTTAAAGTCTTTTCATTATTTATTTTCTACTGTTAATGTTTCAACATTATTGTAGGTCTATTGTTTCATCATTATGTTATGATGGGCATGTTCTATTTAATCCAAATTGCCTCGTTTACCTGATTATGGTTTTCGGAATCCTGTGTTTTTCTTAAAAGTTTGTTTGGACCATGTATGGGTTGCTCTCAGTTTAGAAGTTCCGGTTTGTAGATGTATTCGCCTGTGGAATAATCATTGTTTACAAGTATTCTTGGGTTCACTTCTTGGATAAAGTTTTTCTCAATGATTTTTCTCCAGTGTTCGGGGTTTTTGGTATGGGTCGAGAGTTCCATGTTTTAACAGAGGTGTTGTTTTCTTGTCTTATAGAAGTTAGTTTGGATCATTTGGGAGTTCCCCCGTTTCCCCCACTCCCTTCTTGGGGTGGTATTATTGGGAGTTGAATTTTTTCACTAGTTGAGTTCTTATGGTGGGGAGTACCCTCTCATGTTCTCCAATTATCTTATGTAGCGGTTTCTTTTAGTTTCAATCAGGATTGGATTGTTGTTTTATTCTATTTCTCTACTTGGTGAATTTTTGGGGGTAGAAATTGTCTATGGTGCAGAGAATTTTCACATCTTTACTTTTTACTTTATTGTTATTTCACTTTTTTCATGGATTCGATTAACCTCATCGAGGTGCCAGATGAGCGCGAGTTTAATTTTTTTTACCAATTAACAAATTTACTTGGTTTCAGACCCATGTGCGGTCACCAAGAGTTTGGTGGTAACTGCAATGTTGGCCCTAGTGTCATGAAATTTCTCATTATAATAATAATAATTATTTTTATTATTGTATCATTATTATTTTTATAATAACAACAATTATTATTAGTATATTTTTATAATAATGATATATATATTTTATTTATTTATTATTATTATTATTATAGAATAAAAAAAATGAAAAAAACCTTAGATCTACCCAAGCTGCCCCCTGATCTGTGCTGCGCACCCTGTGACCAGACCGTCCTCTTCTCTCCATCTTCACCCTCTCATCCCTGCTTTCACTCTCGCGCGGCTACTTCCCTCACCCCTCCCTCTCCTGGTCACCCTACACCACGTCCCCTTCCTTGCACCATACCCAGGCCCTCCTTCTGAACCTCTGACCTACCGACCAGCCCCATCGGCCACTGCCATCGCCCCCTTGTATCCCTCCACGCGCGATCACCACGACAGGCTTCCCTCTCTTACTCTGGCACCTGAATCCTGACCTCAACCTCACCCCTAATTATTCCGGCCTCCGCTGTTGACCACCAACTATAGCCTCCCTTCCTCCCTTTCCAGCCACACCTTCTAGTGAACCCGAACCCCACTGTCTGACAATCTTCCGACGTAAATCACAACTCTTCCTCCTCCTCCCTGGCCGGCATTTTCCACCTATTTAGTGTTTCATCCTTTTGAATTTGTGTTTTCCATCAATTTTACCTAACTTGAATGACTCAGTTGGTAATTCATTCATTTTTCTCATTGTCTACTGTGTGTGTTTGGTCCGTGGGGCATTGTTATTCCTCCCATTGAAGCATCGTTGCGTTCTCTCTTACTTTGAGGTAGGTGGTTTCTGAATTTTTCATTTCCTGCATAATTCAAGACACTTTTATATTTCAAAATTAAAATTTTACATCATTATCACTTTTATGATTATTTAATTTAACTCATTATAGGTGTTTTTATTAGTTAAAATTGTAAAAAATAGTTTAGTGATGAATTATTTGATTTGTTTTATGTTGTTTTGTGAAAATCATGACTTAATATATTATTTTTTATATCTAACAGACATATCATGTTCTCTAATTAAATTGGACTTTTTTAAATTTTTTTAAGAAAATTTAACTTCTGTTCGTTTTATTTATGATAATATATTTGTATGGAATGAAGAGTGTTTTGAAGAAAACCTATTTTGAGTTATATGTTTGTTTTTATATAGTGTGCAAGAAGTAATTTTGGTTGTGAAAGTGGTTCTAGTTATGATTTGAAAGGTGCGAAAGTTGTTTTTGTAGTGTTTGGGTAAGCATTGGATATTTAAATAGAATTTTCATGTGAAGTTGATAGAATCGTAATGCATTCCTTTTTTGTGTTCTTTTAAAAAAAAAATCTTAAATTAGTAAATGATTTAATAAATGATGTTTGAAATATGAATCATGGGTTCAAGGTGTTTCAATGTTCATTTGTGTTTGGTTTTCAAATATTCTCTTTGGATTTTATTGTTCCATTAGACATTGGCACATACATGGGTTCACTAGCTGCACCAATGGATGTACAGAATAATGATAATGGTACCTCCAAAATGTTATTTCATTAAATCCATTGTTTTCCAAATAATTTATATTTTCTTAAATGAGGTTTGGTCTTTGGTGTGGTTCCCTTAAACGATTAGATGTTCTTCTCAAGTATTTGGACCAATGCCTCGTGGAAAATGCTTTGTGTGTGTGTTGAAAGGATAATGGCCTGTTTGGAAAATATAAATTTTTTGGGCGTAGTTGTTATACAAGGGAATATTTGGAACCTTGAAATTAAAAGGTAATTGTTGAATAAGATTTTATTAAGGTATGTGGTTTGGAAAATTATGTGTGTCTGGTCAGATCATTAAAAAGTTTTTAGAAAAATACTTTCATTATGATGTGATGTGATAGACCATTTGGTACTTTCAGCTTCAATGTAATGTTTCTTTTGATTCTCCAAAAGGATGGTGTTTTGATAACTGCATGGGCATTTAACAACTTTAATTTTTTGGAAAAGGTATCAAATGGTTTTAATGGTTTCATGGAATGGAGGCCCGGTTGAATCCTTTGATGATATTATGTACATATATTTTTGGGGAACCTATATAGGGTGGATATCCTTAATGGGTTATCTTATAGGGTGTCTGTGTTGGGGGTAGGAAAGTGTGGTGATATGAGTCAAGTGTGTGAGGGGCTCCAACATAAATATTATTATTATAACCATAATGTTTTCCTTGACATCTTTTAGATGATCGAGTGAAGGTTGCTGGTCAACCCCAATTAGATGGGTCGGACACCCTAGATTGGCTGTAAGGCTAGGCGGGCTTTGACACTAGGTTGGGTTAATTTAGGGTGGCCAATTGGTTGTAGACTTAGGAACTTCACTATATGCCGACAGGTGGTTCTGAAGTTGAGTACATCCAGGGGTCTTATATGGATGTTTATGATGACTCATTGTTACTCATTTATTTACATTTCTTGTTTTCTTTCTGTTGTACTCGGATATTTCCATCTTTACTTATTTATGTGTTTTATATTAGCCCAACATTGGTATATTTTGTTTTGGGTTTTGTTTATAAAATAAAAAATGGTTTTATTGAAATAACATGTTGCATATGTTAGATCTTTTTTTCAAATGGGAAAATCATGTTCCTTATTTTAAAATGTGAAAACCTTACATTTATATTTGTATCTCAAAATTTTGTTAATGGATTGATTTGAGAAAGTGGACGTTGGATTATATGGTTTATATTGGAAACGTTATTGTTCATTTTTAATGCTTATGCATATTTTATCATTTCAATTTAATGTTCCCCTTTGACCAGGTTCTCATGGATGAGTTGCTCATTATTGGAGTAAGGTCAGCCTTTGGTTGGGTGGTGACCTAGAGGGTCACATGGAGGTATGTTGAGCTATTCTGTTTTTTTTATTTTCCAATGCTAGAGTTTAGTTTTACTTTTTTTATTCTTATTTTTCTATTTATCTTTTGTTTATGTTACAAATCATTCACAATAGTTAATAATTGATTCTCATAACTAGTTTCCAGCCCATGTGGATTGGGAATGCCACTTAGGACATGTCAAAGACAGGATCAAGTGATTGGTACAGGGTCAACCCCGTTTCTTTTTGACAATTTCATATCATATGTTGATATAAAAATATTTTAAACATTTGAACATTTTCTCACTAAAAACTCTCTTTCTTATCCCATTTGGGGGATTAATTTTAAATTTATATTTCATACTTATGTGGATATAAATTTAATGAAAGGATTAAATAATTAAAATTATAATAATTTATATTATCTAATAATTTTAAATTATGTTTTTAGAAAAAATGTATAGTGAAAAGAGTAAATATTATTTGTTGGGGTTAAGGTAAAGATGGGTCTACCATGTGGTTAAACGTAGAAGACAATGGATAAAATAGTCTCCCAACTTGTAACAATACTATTTTTTGGTTATATTTATACCTTATCTCTCTAAATTTCTAATTTAGTGTAATTTTCAAGATTATGTAATGTTTATTAATTTATGTTTTTTTTTTCTTTTGGGAAATTTCAAAGTAATTACGAAGAAGGCCCCATTTCCTCTTTATAAAAGGAAAAACCCTCCCCTCATTTATTCACAGCAACGAAAAAAATTTATTTAGAAAACCATAAAAATTATCTCCCCGTCATCCCTAGTCACATTATATAGCTTATTATCCTCACAAAATACCATCCCAATGGTCCTTAGGAGGAGATCCAAAAGAGGTTTCTCTTAGAGAAGTTAATTTTCATATCAAAGTTCTTTTATATTTAATATTTTTTACACCATAACTTTTGTCTTACCACATACAATATAATAAAAATTATATCCCATATAATGAAATTTTTTTTTGATGTTATATTTTTTTCATTCCCCACTTCAATCAAATGGGAAATGAAATCATCAACGACGTGTATGGTGGGCTACCGCCTCATGAACCGATGTAGTTTGTTTTCCATAACCACCTTTAAAGGATATATATAATGATAGATTTATCACATATTTATGATATTTATAATTTTATTAAAATTATTCAAATTTAATTTCACATATAAATTGTTACATTACATTCCTTTTTAAATATGATAACGTCACTCATTTGTATGGAGAACTACAACCACATGAAGCGATGTGATTCTTTTTTTCAGTTATAATTTAGATAGAGATTAATGAGAATAAGGTTAAAAAATATATGTGATATTTAGAAGATTATATTTATTTGAGAAAATTAATATATCACCCACTTCCTTAACATTTCACACATTAAGGGAATCATATTGTCACTCATGCTGATGTACGACTTAACATCTTAACAAAGCAATGTGAATCATTCTACATTCCCGAATTTTAATAACTATTATAATAATGTTTCTGATGAGTAAATTTTACATTTATAATTTTTTTATAATTTTATATATGATGTATTTATATCCTATTTATAGGAACAATAACATTAATTTCAAAAAAATGTGAGTGAAAATAAGGCATCTAAATGAAAAAATAATGAAAGTAATATAATATTGTAAACAAAGGTGTGATAAAATGTTATTATAGTATCATATAAGATATTAAAAATATTATCATATTTCTTTTTAAAATTAATAAAATGATTTAAACGATTATTCAATATGTTATATCATGTTCTGATAAAGGAAAGTGTTTGTTAAGGGAAATCATATCAATTTTTCTTTATTGAGGGATATTGAAATTATATTTACAAAATTTATTTTATATGGTGTATATAATACCAATTTAACATGTAATATCCCAATTCCTTAATAATAAATTCTATTTAATGTTTAGATTTTAATTATTTCATCCAATGTTAATTTACTTAAATGTTACCAAGTGGTAAATAATTTCATAACTCAATTTCATTTTGATGGGTTATATTACTTCTTAATAGTCTTTGAAATTGATAGATTATATGTGTAATGATATCTAATAATTTTATATTTCATTTCAACATGTTTCATGTGTATGTGAATTTGATATACATAATTGATTCATTTATTAATTCTCACTTCAATGTTGTGTTCTTTTCACGGGGTTATTCCATAATATCATTTTAATCGAGATTGTTTATATATGAATTTCTATTAAAGGAAAATGTTTTATTATTATTAAATATACCCTTTATTATTATTCTCCAATGTTTATTTTTTATAATTTTAAAGTAATAGTAACATTTTTTCAATATTTAGTAATTAAAATGATTGAAGAAATGTTTTGTTACAATTTGAATTCATTTATCTTTTTAGTCAGAAATCATTTTTCTTTTACAAACCCTATTTTCAAAAAATGTTTTTATAAATTTTCAAAATGATTTCTTAGAGACATTTTAAACCATATTTAAATTTAATTTTTTTTAAAAATTTATTCTTTATATCCTTTTAAAATTAAGAATCATCAAGATTTTACCTAAAAAGTGAATGGAATATTTGTTTTAAAATACATGGCTTGTATGAAATTTCTTGCCATCATTAACAATCCATGTTTTAAAAATAACTTTTTGAAATTAAACTTTTATTTTCAATATTTTATAATAAAATTTATTTTTAAAAAGTATATTTTCTAAATGAAAAGAATACATTCTAATGTAATTATTTTTATGATCTTTTTATTGTATTTTTATTCATGAACAAAAATTATCATTTATTTTATGTATACTCCTCTAGGGATATTATTTATTGATACCATAATTATTCATCATCTAGATGGTTTGTGATAATTTTGAAAAAGGAATATAGTGACATTATATTTCATGATTTATTTTTTATTTCATTTACATTACCTTGAATTATTCAATTTTTTTTGATAATTGGATACTAAATTTCCACCAAATATCCATATTATTTATCATGGTTCAGTTTATTTATTAAACAATATATCATTTCTACATATGGTGTTCCACAATGAATGATATTTGTTTATCTAGGGAAATATTGATAAATATGTATTCTTTATTCAATATGGATATTTGATAATAAAGCACATAGTTCTTGAATTAAATTGATTATAATATATAATAGTAATTCATTGGGAATATAGTTATGGGTGGGGCCTAAAATTATATATCCCCTCGAGGCATTGAAAAGTCACATGATACAAACCAATTGTCCATTATAAATAGGTTTCTACCCTTAGTTTTAAATTTTTTTGAGGAAATATCTTAATGGCAGATGTATCATGATGTCTAATATCATTACAACTAATAAATAAGAATTTTCTTCATTCATAATTATGTTATAGTTAATATCCTTGTGATTTTTTCTTTTATATAATCCTTCGATGCATTTAATTTTTAGCTATTAATTAAATGGAATGTGTTTTAATTTATTTACCATAACATATTGATTATTACTTATCTTTTCATCATATTCAATTTATTTATATGCGTTTTAACAGTTATTTACCTTTACATTTCTATTATACTTTGGATGATGATCTATTTTGTTGTACAAAACCCATAATGAGAATTTGAGATATTTAATGTTTTTTATTTTTTCCATGATACTAGGATGTGTTTTGTGATTAATATGTAGAGATACACTAAGTGGAATTATTTAATTCATAAATAATATTATTTTTATATTTTATATTTTAAAAGTAATTATAATTTCAAGTATGTATTTTGTTTTCCAAGCCTACTAAACTACTTTGTGATTCGAGATGTTATTAAATGTATCATGTTACAATTTAATAAACCAGACACTGGATCTTGATTACTGAGGTCATGGTTGATAAATTTTTAGATTTTCTAGCCATGTTATGAATTGTTATATTCTGAATATCATTTCTTCAGAAGTTTCTTATATTCATTCACATAAATCCTCTAGTGGATGAAGTGGTTAATGTCCATAAAATCTTTCTATTACATAGTGGGTAATTTTTTTACAATTAATATGTAATATTGATATTTGTGGAATTATATCCATATGTCTACAATATTTATAAGGTTTCAAAAAAATAAAGACTTGTGTAAATTTTTTTAATGCATGTTAAAGGTTGGTTTTTAGTTTCTCTATATGAAGTTATGGATTTCAATGAAATCTAAAAGATGAATTCTAAAAGAAATTGAATATAATAATACAGAAAAATAAATGGTAGATTAACCACCTGATAATGATGGCTATATTAAATAATGATAGTCTAAATTAAAGATAAAATTCAATCTCTAGAGGAATGGTGAATAAGGTAGTAGTCTCTATTATTGGGAACTTATCTATTGTTATTATGAGCACGGTGTGAATATTGGGATGAAGGCAATAGATTAGGGTGGAATTGTAGACCACTAGATACAATGGATGTATGGTATTTCAATATCTATTGACATCACATTTATATTTATTATTAACTGACCTTCAAAATAATTTTTTTGATATATGAATCATCTCACACATCTACTATTCATTTTTTAAATTGAACACTGCATCAAGATTGAATGATTGAGGGTATTCAATATCATTCATTGTGACACTAATTACACACCATGTTAGTATCATTTAAGTTTTATTGCACCATATAATGTTATAGGGGTCAATTTAGAATTAAATGATTCAATTTGGATCACAGATAGATAAATAAAATTATATAAATTAATTCATGAGGGTAAATAAAGTAGTAATGATCCATATTGAATGTTATTGATAGAATCACATGAAAATAAACTAATGATATAGAAATATAGATAGATTAATTGTATGTATAAGTCAAAAATTATTAAAAGGAAAAAAGTTTTCCAACATTATAGATTGAGAATGGATAATGGTTGATTCATGAAGACTTCCATCAGAATAAGATGTGAATACTGTAAGTACCACATAAGAAGATATTTTTGTACCATAAGATGATTATGAATTGGTTAGAAGATACACATGCTGAATAAAATATGGAGATGATTTTTTTTCAATGAAATATAAAAATCATAACAATGATTTCATTTTATTAAAAGTGATTGTGGAAGAGTCTCTTCACAACATTCTATAAGTAAAAATGAAGTTCAGAAGAGTAAAAAAATTACATCAAATACATTGTGTGATTTATAGTTAATGAAAAATGAGATTATGAATTATCATGATTGTTAAAAATTCAACATATAGTGAAAGAACATGTTTTGGTAGATATTATCACAAAAAATGAAGGAGGCACACCGACATTATTTACACAACATAACTCCATGTTGTTAAAAATCACTTATTTCATGAAATTATTTTTTTGGAGATCTATAATTGTGAATAATTCTATGTTGTTTCTATATATTATGAGGAAAAGTGAAAATAAGTTGGTAGGTATTCATTATTTTCATTAGAAATGTTTGAGAGTTAAGGATGGGTGGATATTTTGAGTTTAAATAATTGTGATTTCACTATGATTTTGAGTGATGATAATTATAGAAACTAAAAGAATAATATTCATATATAAAAAATAAAACAAAATTGGGGAAAAGGGGATAACCAAAATTGTAATAAACCTATATATTCATTTCTTATCAAAGTAAAAATAATAATGATTTAACTCTGATATAATTCTGAATTCTTCTTGTAAAAGAAGGAAGGAAGATCAGATACAATGTGCCTATTTTAGACTAAATTTAATGGATACATATGTAAAGAGAACTTTTTATGCATGAAGATCATGTATATTTTTCATAAAAAAGATGTGGGGAGGGGGGGGGGGTTGAAATAAATTGGATTAATTATTTTAGGCATTGGTATAGGAAAAAAATAAAGTGAAAAACCCCATCATATAATATTATGATATTATAATATTTTAAGATTATCAAGGAAGAATTTGATATTTCTATAATTTAAGGATGTATATTATATTTTTACACAAGAGTAATATAATTATATAGATGACCTACTTAATGGTCTTACAATACTACCTTTATATTTAGAGAACTAAGTTAAATCTTATGGTGAAATAGTTTAGTTAGTGTATTATTTATAGGTTTAGGTCAACTTCCTTACGTGATATTATTTTAATAAAAATAATGGAGTTGTGTAAATGGGATAAAACCCATATAACATCAGTGGGATATTTATCCATATTGGAGATGAACCATGTTAACAAACACTATTGATTTATTTTATGATTTTCTTCTTTATATATATGTAATCCAACCATGGACTTAAGAGAACGTGAAATAGAAATAGATATAACCACTGAATATGTGAGGAATTTATAAAAAAGAAAAAATTTAAATTATATTATAAATTACTATCACTAATTCACCATCCCTCACAACTTTGAACACATCCTTATACGACCCTAGCACAAACAAGACCATACCAAAAACATAATTAATTTTTTTCCATCTTTTTCATTACAATAAAATAATATCACCATCTATATGAAATTAATATATAATAATATTCAATATAATAACAAATTATGATAGTATCAAATATGGTATTAATCTCATATAACCATTTATAAGACAATAACTATTAAATGAAATCATTTTTATAATAAATTGTGAGAATAGTAAAAAAAATTATACAATGAATTTCTTATATAATATATTAACCTTTTATTTCACTATTTTATAACTAAAAACAACAGAGTTATTTTCAATGTTGATATAGACTAAATAGTATATAATTTATGTTATATAAAATATTCCGTCTATAATGACCCAAAATTTCATTTATTTGTGGTTTTCCCTCAAGAGTTGTTTAATTTAATGAGGGTAATTGTTGGAAATATATGTTTCAAGTAAATATGATTTGAAATTTCGGGGTTTTATTTCATCATAATCCCATAAAAAATAAATTTGGTTCTTCAAATCAGTTTATGTTTATAGGTTTCACAAGGAACATGATAAAAATATTGAAGATTATATTTATGATAGTTTATATGTTTAGAGAAGGTTTTCGTGATTTTTCTTGTGAAGCATAGAAAATCATGTCATAGGAGTTTGAGATTACATCATGGTTATCACTTAGACGTGAAGAAATATATTATTATATTTTTGACGCAGTATCCTAAATGATTGATTTTTATTTGATTTATATGTGATTCAATTAGATGTTATAGGAAGGGAATTATGATCTAACAGTTTTGGTTTCACTATAATTCTAAAAAACAATTAATAATGAATGTTCATTGGAAAAGTAATTATTATATAGCCCTTATGTTTTGGTGATTATTTGATGAAGCACATGATTATAATAGAATAAATGATACTATTAAATAGTATGTTTTATGAGGAAATTTTTTTAAAAATTTGAAGGTAAATACTTGCAAATAAAATTTATTATGAAATGATACATATGATTATACCAATAGTGTACTGTTTTCTATTCCATGTAGATTATTTTTAATCAATTTTCAATATACATTAAAAATTATAATTGTGATTTGGATTTATATAATGATACAGTAGATACTAAATAAGTGTGAAAATATATACTTTTTTTTGTTTATGAGATTTAAAATTTAAAATTTTAAATTAAATGAATAATAGTTATGTATTATTGGAGTGTAGAGAGAGGAGTACTATATAATTAATAGAAATAAAAAATCATAATAACGTTGAATTATACACCCAAAGTGGGAAAATATTTGTAGAAGATACTCATCAAATCATATATTAAGGATGATATTAACATTTTTGATGATTGAAGATATTCTTAAAGAGAATAAGGATTTATTTGGTGTGTGTAGTGATGTTAAATGTTTTTTGTTTTTAAAAAATGTTCTATGTATTGTTCTTCTATCTAGAGAACTTATTGGAGAACTAATGAATATTGTTGGTTTCAAAATAAAATTTTCACTCACTATTTGATTATAAATTCATTATTTGATTTAGCGTAGTAGAGTTGGTACTTTTTTTCTGTAATCTAGAGGCTATTTATAAATAATTATTATTATTATAGATCTGTACCAAATTATTTCCATTATTATTATATGATACTATTTTATATTAGTCTATATAATGTTTTTATAACAAATCCTTAGGGATAACCCATTTTCTATATTCATGAATATTAAATGGTTGTATAATCTCTAGTTTTCCAAATATATCAAGAGATATAGCCTTTTATATTGAATGATAAATATCATAATTAATTATGTTAATTATTACAAAATTTATTTTATGAAATTATTGATTATATTCATTAAATTCATTTTATATAAATAAATAAAATAAAAATTGTAATAAAATTTTCAGCTCAAATGTTAGTGATGGATTTCATTTATAATACATAAAAAATTGATTCAACTCATGAGCCGTAGACCAATTGGTGAGGACTCGATAAGTTCAACCAACAGACCTATGATAAAATTTGGGTGGAGAAATATTTCTATGTACTGTAGTAGTATTGTAGTAGGCACTATAGTAGGTATAGTAGAAGACATAATTATTCATCCATTTTGGACTTTGGACCACCGGTTGGTCCTCAGGTCTTGTAAGACATTCGGGCCACCAAATTCCTTCAGGGCAGTTGTCTCTCAAGGCCTTCGGGCCACCTTAAGGCCTTCGGGCCACCTCAAGGCCTTCAAGACACCCTAGGGACATTTAGCCACATGAAATATATAGATGTACTAGTTAGATTACAGGGAATAAGTCTCTAGATGAGGATTCATAGCTAGTTCATTCACGAGAGAATAGATAACCAAAATTATAAGAATAAGAGGTAATGAAATTGCCATCGATTCCAGACATACACAGATCTACACAAGAAAGCTAACCGACTAGCCATGTGAAGTTGGAGTGATGATATCATGAGATTTTCTAGGGAGGACCAGCTCCATTTTTTCATGTCTGGGTAATTCCGTTAAGACCTACAGGTCATGTGATTTTCTCTTAAACCTTCATGAATTGTAAGGGTTCCACCTCACCCCTTCAAAGGTGGATTATCAAAAATAATAATAAAAATGAAGGCCTCTGGTCCATTGATGAATAAAAAAATTGATTAATTAATTCTTCCCACCCCACCATCTCAATTAATCCTTGGAGATATTGATATTTATTAAAATATAGGTATATACAATGCACCTCAAATATCTATTATAGATTCCCATCAATGAAATCAAGGCTACTAGAAGTTTTTAGCAATGAGTTTAATTTTTTTTATGGCTTTGTTGGTTCTAAATTTTTTATGTACAATGTTTCATGACCTTCCTCTATAAAACCCATCATGGGATGACATCAAGTAATTGTGTGACCCCAAAAATCCCACCTTCAATGGGCCATGATTTTGTGAATAACACAGATTGTATCAATCATAATGAAGGGAGGCATTACCGTCTTAATTGATAAGAAAATATAAAAAATCCAACTATCATATAAATTAATATTAACTGATGAATTAAAATTTCCTAAAACCAAATGAAACGAAATTAAAAAATAACAACACAACTAGAGATAATACATTATCGAAATCCAATGATCCAATCTAGAAAACTAAAAAAAAATCTCCATTATTCAATAAGCTATCCGATATAACAGCTCAAGTAACACTGTAGTGTAGTTGAACCAAGGTGTCATCATGTAAAGACCTGTAAATTTCAAGGGAAATATTTTCTAAATTTTCTTTTGGATTTTACAAGAACGCAGTTTTTGACGGCACTTGATTCCGAGTCCTGGTGTGCCCAGAATTAATTTCCGAAGATTTGCTCGGGTACTTTTAGTGAACAAGCGAGTGGGTTTTTCTAACTTTTGAACTGGTGCTTAGAATCAAAATCCGAAGGCACCGATGGAATCACAGTGCCGGTAATTTCTTAAAAAAATCTTTTCTGGAGTTGCGTTTTCTCGGTTGTGGTTTTTAATTTTTGGGTTAAAGTTAAGGAATAAAATAAAAGTGGTGCAACCGACATTTTATTTTATATAAGTCGCTTAACCTATGTTAAGTGGATAACATAGGACCCACAATATCATACCCACATGGTAGGATATTTTGTTAGGTGGGACCCACAGGATCCACCGTTTCTTTTCTTATTAAGTAATGCACCTGCACCACCTATTAATGAAGTCAAACCATGCGTTTATTCTGGTTAAGAAATCCCTCATTAATTTGGGTGGTAAAATCATTACAATAAATTAATTGAATTGATTGTTTCTTTTGAATTTCAAAGGTTGGATTGTGCGTTAATAAAATAAGACTATTCTTATTTTATTTTTGTTGGAACTTATTGTGTGGAGAGGATTTGGAGGAAAGCGTTCTTCATCGACGAAGAACACGAAGAACGCGAAGAACGCATCGATCTCGGACGAAGAATGCCAAATCCTCGGAAATCAATGACGCTCCTTCCACGACACTTCTTCCACGATGCTCCATCCGTGACGCGATGATCCCCCTTCTGCGACGTCTTCTTCCACGACGTCGCTTTCTGTGACAAATCTCGTTCGACGACAATGCTTGAGGAAGGGAATAAATTTGAGAATGATTTTATTCCCTTGATTCTTTCATTCTAAAGAAAACAAAGAACACAGATCAACTTATTATCTAGTTGATCCGCGAATTTTTTCCTTGCGGGTTGGGAATAAATTATTGCGGGAAGTTGTGGGGGTTTATTTTTTTGTTGATCGTGATCTCATCTATCGCCTTTCTTGGTTTCAATTGGGCCACCTGTTATCGTAATAACGGGAGGAGGTCGGACCGCACGAACACGGCCGACCCTCCTCCCCCCTTGTTTGTTTGAATTTTTTGCGGCACATGAAAGGCGGTGTGGTGCGGTTGCACTGCGTGGAAACTATGAGAAAGGGAGAAGAAGCGTGGAGCCGTCGCGCGACACCGTTGAAGTCGAACAAGCCACGACGCCGTCGCGCCGTGCCAGAAAACCACGAATAGGCCGCGGTTTGATTATTGATCGTTGTGCGTGGATTGACGGGAAATGAAAAAGGGGACCTCTAGGTAATTTTGAAGCTTCCAAAGTAATGTTCGAGACCCGAGATGAACGCTGGCTCAGAGTGATTTAAAAACGGACAACCGGAACAACTCTGGTGGGCCGCGGAAACCCTAGAGGCGCGGGTCACTGGCGTGGCACCACCGGTGACCGGGAGCGGCGACCAGAGTCGTCTGGCCGCCAGGAGGCGGTGGCGTCGTAGCGCGCCACCAGAGAAAACAAACCACCGCGTCTTTCCATAGCGGTGCGGCACGGGGGATCCCGCGGCCACGCGGGACCCCGGAGGAACGATGGCGGCACAAACCGTCGCCGGAATCAATCAGCGGCGAGGGGGACGTGAACCCCCCCACCCCCCCGCTCCGCGGCTTCCGCTCGGCCACACTGGCCTAGCCGTGGCGGGCCATGAGGCCGCGCAGTGCCACTCCGGCCAGGCCAGGATGGGCTGCGCTCTAATGGGCCGGAACCGGACCCGGGTTGGGTCGGCCTAGTTCGGGCCGACCCTAGGGGGGTTGGGCCGGGCCGGGCCGGGCCCAGACCACCCATTTCGGATTTTTTCCGTTCGAACACCCATAACATGGGATATGTATCTCCGATCGACACACCATTAGTTGCGATGTGATCATTGAATTGAGACGGTCTCTTTGGTATATTACACTCAAGGTTTCGGAGAACTTTGGGTTTGGCCGGGTTGGATCGGATACGAAACCAACCGGGCCCTCGGAGCGGAAACACTTATATCTTGAGCTCCGGATGTCCGATTGACATGTCGTCAACTTTGTTGGATTCCTCTTGTTGAGACGGTACTTTTGGCATACTCCGCTCGAGTTTTGTATGCAGTTGGATAGTGGCCGGGTTGGATTGTACCCAAAATCCAACCTGGCCCCTGGAACGGAAAAGCTGATAACTTTCAGACTGGACGTCCGTTTGATGAACCGTCAGTGGCGTTGGTGATCTTGTTGAGAAAAGAACCCTTTGGGCTTACCCTATGAGAGTTCAGGGTACAGTTGAGATACGGCCAGGTTCGTTCGCCCACGAAACCAACCGGGCCCCTAGGACGAAAAGGCTAATAACTCACAGACCATGCATCTCATTGACGCGTTGTCTGTTGCGTTGAGACCCCTATGACGAGGCGGTCCTTTGAGATAATTATTCATTGGACTTTGAGATACTTGGAGTATCGACCTGTAGCTTGTGGAGCGGACCCTCCCAGAGATGAGCATGTAGAGTATGGAGACTGTATAGCCGACTGAGACCTGACGACTTGCTTGACCGACTCGACATGGAGTGAGTAGACTAGCCCAGCGGACGAAGCACTACTTTGTTTGGGTGAAGACCCATGGTGGACGGAGCACTACCTGTGTGATAGTGTAGACCCGCGGTACTCGTCCGGAGAGTACCTCTGCAGGATACTAGGGGGTGTGCACTACTGTGTATGGGTGGCATACCCCTATGGGAAGCACTACTATGTTTGGGTGGCTGACCCGCGGTACTCGAAAGGAGGAGTACCTCAGCAGTCTTAGGTTAGTGAGCAGTACCTCGGAGTCGTTACAGGACCACTTTACACTCCAGAGATAGGGCTCTTCAGTAGTTACGGTTTCGATAATAAAAATCCTGGTTTGAGCTGAGTCAATGACCATTGTGTTTACCTCTTGATTGAGATGGGTAACTTGATAACTTAGGTATATGTATGGGCTTATACCTAGGTAGTGGTTATCCGTTGATTTCATAAACATTGTGTTTCCTCATTATTGAGATGGGTTATTTGATAAATTAGGTATATGTATGGGCATATACCTAAGTAGAGGTTATCTGTTGAGATATTTTTTGTGGTTATCCTTGTTGGGTTTAGTGAGACATTGAGGGTCTCGGGGTCCCTAATGAGTGTCGTTATACTCACCCCTGCACGGGCTATGCTCGTACCTCGTTGTGTTGGTTGCAGACGACGGGCAGTGCAGACGGAGGCCGAGTGTTCGAGGACTGGACGGTACCCGGAGGTGGACCTCACGACAAGTCAGTATCAGGAGGTGGACATCATGGTGAGACGATACTCATAGGAGGTTGACGGGCAAGAGAGTTTTGGAGGCTATCTGTACCTACCCTTCAGGTAGGATCCGTGGTGGATGATCCAGGAGCTGTGCCATTTGTACCTACCCTTCAGGTAGGATCCGAGGTGGACGACCCATGAGCCTCTTCCGTTATTCCAGCTGTTTCCTTTTTCTGTTGTACTTTTGTTCAGTTGTAGCAGTACTTTCAGTTGGGTTTGTATTTTGGCCCATTTACTTTTTGTCACTTTCTTTGTACTTAGTGTTTTTACTTCCACTTGTACTCTTTGGTGTTTTGTTTACTTTTATAAAGGAAATGCCTTCCTAGTTATCGGGATTTACGCCTTTGGTGCTAGTCGCCAGCCCCTGGCCTATTGAAGGCAGGCATGGGGTAGTCACAACACGGGCCCCGAGGACGGGTCATGACAAATTGGTATCAGAGGAGTCGGTTCTACCGCAGAACTTATAACTTTGATATTTTCTTTCTCTGAAGTAATAGTGTTAAGGGTATTGAGTGTGGTCTTCAGTTCAGGGAGTCCAGTGTTGGTGCGGGTGGCCGACGTATCCATACACCAGGACCCTAACAACTGATTTCAAACTGTGTGCACGAAAACACAGATTGCGTGTGTGTTTCCAGATGTTTTTAAATGTCAGCTCAAACTAGGTCATCTCACCAGGTATAATCGTTTGACCATGTCACATTGTTTCTTTCAGGATTCCTTTTCACGAACGACCAGCTAGAGCCTGGAGGGATGTGCATACTGACAGCCTTCCGATCGATGAGGCTTCAGTACAAGGTCCTCTTGTAGTTGAGGCACTAGCGGAGACACTAGTGGTACTACCATACGTTGGGCCACAGATGCCACGACCTCCAGAAGTAGGTGATGTATGCCAATTGAGCACGCTGCATGAGTTCCAGAACCAGAGGCCACCCAAGTTCTGGGGAGACATGGACCTGCAGGAGGCTGAGGATTTTATGGAGTCTGTGGTGAGAGTCTTCAGGCTAGTGGGGATTTCAGCAGACATCATGGTGATCTTTGCTGCCAGCCTCCTTCAGGCAGCAGCAGGCAGGTGGTGGAGCTGCTTATTTCAGTTTTGCGATGAGATGACCTTCACATGGAATGACTTCGAGACATTCTTCAGGGTGGAGTTTGTGCCAGTATCTCAACACCCCGAACATGTACAGGAGCTGCTGCCTTTGTCGCAGGATTTCCAATCATTAGCCGAGTCATCTGTAGGTAGTAGACAGATGATGCATAGGTCCAAGAGGACCAGACCAGTAGGTGGGTGACCTCGGGTTATAGGATCGGTAGTGAGGGGAACCCTGGGTGGAGTCAGAGCCATGTGTGCTAGAAACAGACAGAGTTTATACTATGGCAGTAAGGGTCACATGGCATGTGACTGTCCGACTCCTCACACAGTCAATCCGCAGGCGTTGGAGGAGCCACCAAGACAGAAGAAGAGGCAGGTGCATAAGCATCAACCGAGTAGTGGAAAAGGTAGTAGAGCTCCGGGAGCTGGTGGAAAGGAGCGTAACTAGTGGATACTTCCCTTGTACTTCTAGTTCCATGTTTCTACTGTATTCGTGTCTTTGTACTATGAGCTCCAATAATAAAAAGACACTTATCTTTGTGATGTTGGCTTTCCTGTCCTTTTGTTTGGTTGATACAGAGTGGTCCCGGTTATAACTGTTGACTTGACCATAACATTCAAGATTTCTACTGGAGGAGACCCAATGACCTCACACTGATGCAGACAGTGTGACTCGACCCTTGGAGGTGAGATTGACAGTTGGATCTCTTGGTAGTTACGTCGATGCCTTACGATGTCATCCATGGCATGAATGCATCATTCATGTCAGGATTGACTGTATTAGGAAATGGGCGTGGTTCATCCAGGTGATGAGACTGATTTTCTCTTTTCGGAAAAGGAGATATTTTAGAAGCTCGTTGAAATCATTGGCAAAGAAGGTGCAAATCATCCAGGATTGGATGAAGACTGCACATTGCAATAGAAATAGGAAACTGGCACCAGTCTTAGAGACTCGGGCAAGTTAAATGTCTCAAGAAGAGAAAGCTTTAAGGGGAGATGAGTCTGTAAAGCAGCATACATGGAGGCAGTGGTAGGAGAGCAGCATGAGGTGGTTTATATTTTAGCATACTACAACCACCCACCTTAGTTGTCCCCGCCAGGCTCGAAGAGTTGGAGAGTAGGGGAAGAGTACGACTGCATGCGGTCAAGGAGTGTGACCCAATGGCTCTAAAAATGATTCAAGGGACAGTCCGTGTCCACTAATAGCTTCCGTAGTAACATACGTTGATATGAATCATTCCTTCCTTCCACGAATCTTTTCCTAGACCTAGAGTATCCGGTAAGCTGTAGACTTGACCCTCACGTCTAGAGATACCTTGGGAGAAGACTCGATAATCACACTTACGCTGACGGTGTGGTCATACCCTCGAGGCGAGATTTTCGATTGGAATCTCTTGGTGGCAGGCCTTACGACGTTGGTTTGAGTATGGACTGGGAATCACAGTTCATACACAAATTGACGTAATTAGGCAAAAAGGTTGTGGTTTAACTACGACGTCAAGATGGGTTTTCCTTGGTCGGCGAAAAGGAAACCCTAGGAAGAATAGGATGAACTCATGCACAGGAGGGTGTGACCGATCACTCTTGGGTCGGTCAACCATTTCCTCATGGCAGCAATGGTTTTGAGTTTTAGTTATAACAGGAATTGGAGACCTCTAGAGTTTGATGATGACGATAACGTCTTTATACGGGTCTCACCTTGACGAGGTTTACGGAGATGTGGAAAAGGCACCAAGTTATCACCGAGGTTCATCGGACCTTCCTAGGTCTTTAGATGGGTAGGCGAGGTGGTTTACCGCTTGACCCATCCACGCCAGATTCACCAGGTGCACGATGACTTCCACATATCTCAACTGAGGAGATACGTGCTTGATCCTTCACACATCATCGACCTGAGGGAGTTGGACGTCGATGATAGGGCGACATACATGGAGGTTCCAGTGGGGATCTAGGATCGACAGGAGCGGATCCTACGAGGACGGTTGATTCCTCGGGTTCCCTTTCACTAGCAGTACGGGAACCTCCAGGTGAGCACATCGGAGTGGAATGCTCAAATGTGTGCTCAATACCGCTTTTGTATCCCTAGTCTGTGTTAAAGCTTTACGAGGACATAAAGCCCTGAGGTGGGAATAATTTAAAGACCTGTAAAATTCAAGGGAATTTTTTTCTAGATTTTCTTTGGTATTTTACAAGAACGCAGTTTCTAACGGTGCCTGATTCCTAGGCCTGTTGTGCCCAGAATTAATTTCCGAAGTATAGCTCAGGTACGTTCAGTGAATGAGGGAGCGGGTTTTTCTAACTTTGAACCGGTGCTCAGAATCATAATCTGAAGGTACCGATGGAATCACAACACCGGTAATTGCTTAGAAAGACCTTTTGTGGAGTTGTGTTTCCTCGGGTGTGATTTTTAATTTTTGGGGTAAGGTTAAGAAATAAATTAAAAGTGGTGCATCCGATCTTTTATTTTATTTAAGTTGATTAACCTATGTTATGTGGATAAAATGGGACCCACAATATCCTACACACATGGTAGGATATTTTGTGAGGTGGGACCCAAACGAGCCAACATTTCTTTTCTTCTTAAATAACACACCCGCACCCCCTATTAATGAAGTCAAACTGTGCGTTTATTATGGTTAAGAAACGCCTCAATAATTTGGGCGGTTAAATCGTTACAATTAATTCATTGAATTGATTGTTTCTTCTGAATTTCAAAGGTTGGATTGTGCGTTAATAAAATAAGACTATTCTTATTTTATTTCTGTTGGAACTTGTTGTGTGGAGAGGATTTGGAGGAAAGCGTTCTTTTTTGACGAAGAATGTGAAGAATGCGAAGAACGCACCAATCTCTGAAGAAGAACGCCAAATACTAGGAAATCAACGACGCTCCTTCCGTGATGCTTCTTCCGTGACGCTCCTTCCGTGATGCGACAATCCCCCTTCCACGACGTCTTCATCCACGATGTCCCTTTCCGCAACAAATATCCTTCCACGACAACACTTGAGGTATGGAATTAATTTGAGAATGATTTTATTCCCTTGATTCTTTCATTCTAAAGAAAACAAAGAACAAAGAACAACTTATTATCTTGTTGATCCGCGAATGTTTTCCTTACGGGTTGGGAATAAATTGTTGCGGGAAGTTGTGGGGGTTTATTTTATTGTTGATCGTGATATCATCTGTCTCCTTTCTTGGATTCAATTGGCCCACCTGTTATCATAATAACGGGAGGAGGTCGGACCGCACGAACATGACCGAACCTCCTCCCCACTTGTTTGTTTGAATTTGTTGCGGCACGTGAAAGACGGCACAGTGAGGTTGCACCGCTCGGAAACTATGAGAAAGGGTGAAGAAGCGTGGCACCCTCGCACCGCGCCATTGAAGTCGAACAAGACGCAGCGCCGTCACGCCGCGCCAGAAAACCACGAAGAGGCCGGTGGCGCCGTCGTGAGATCCCTGTGGAATGGCGGCGGCACAAACCGCCGCTGACATCAATCAGTAGCGAGGGGGCCGCGCTACCCCCCCCCCCCCCCACTCCGCGGCTTCCGCTCGGCCACGCTGGCCGAGCCGTGCTGGCCATGTGGCCGGGCCGCGCCGGCCGGGCTGGACCTGGACCCGGGTCGGGTCATCCCGATTCGGACCGACCCAGGGGGAGTGGGGCCGGGCCGGGCCGGGCCCAGACCCCCCTTTTCGGATTGTTTCCGTTCGAATGCCCATAACATGGGCTACAGACCTCCGATCGACACACCATCAGTTGATATGTGATCTTTTGATCGAGATGGTCATTTCGGTATATTACACTCAAGGTTTCGGAGAACTTTGGCTTTGGCCGGGTTGGTTCGGATACGAAACCAACCGGGCCCTCGGAGCGGAAACACTTATATCTTGAGCTCCAGATATTCGATTGACGTGCCGTCAACTTTGTTGGATTCCTCTTGTTGAGGCGGAACTTTTTGCATACTCTGCTTGATTTTTGGATGCAGTTGGATAGTGGCCGGGTCGGATTGTACCTGAAATCCAACCGGGCCCCTCGAACAGAAAAGATGATAACTTTCAGACTAGACGTCTGTTTGACGAACCGTCAATAGCGTTGGTGATCTTGTTGACAAACGGTCCCTTTGAGCTTACCCTATGGGAGTTCTAGGTATAGTTGAGATATGGCCGGGTTGGTTCTCCCACGAAACCAATCGGGCCCCTGGGACGGAAAGGCTAATAACTCACAGACCAGGCGTCCGATTGATGCGCCGTCTGTTGCATTGAGACCCCTATGATGAGGCGGTCCTTTGAGATCCTTGGAGTATCGACATGTAGCTCGTGGAGAGGACCCTCCCAGAGACAAGCGTGCGGAGTACGGAGACTGTATAGCCAACTGAGACCTGACGACTGTTTGACCGACTTGACTTGGAGTGAGTCGACTAGCCCAGTGGATGCAAAACTACTTTGTTTGGGTGCAGACCCAAGGCAGACGGAGCACTACCTATGTGATAGTGCAGACCCATGGTACTCGTCCGGAGAGTACCTTTGCAGGCTACTAGGGGGTGTGCACTATTGTGTTTGGCTGGCATACCCCGACGGGAAGCACTTCTATGTTTGGGTGGCTAACCCGCGGTACTCGACAGGAGGAGTAACTCAGCAGTCTTAGCTTAGTGAGCAGTAACTCAGAGTTGTGACAGGACCACTGTACACTCCAGAGACGAGGCTCTTCAGCAGTTACAGTTTCGATAATAAAAATCCTCATTTGAGCTTAGTCTATGACCTTTTTTTACCTCTTGATTGAGATGAGTCACTTGAAAACATAGGTATATGTTTGGGCATATACCTGGGTAGTGGTTATCCGTTTAATTCATAAACTTTGTGTTTCCTCATTATTGAGATCGGCTATTTGATAACTTAGGTATATGTATGGGCATATACCTATGTAGAGGTTATCTGTTGAGATCTTCATTGTGGTTATCATTGCTGGTTTTAGTGAGACCTTGAGGGTCTCGGGGTCCCTACTGAGTATCGTTATACTCACCCCTGCACGGGCTATGCCCGCACCTCGTTGTGTTGGTTGCAGATGACGGGTAGTGCAGACAGAGGCTGAGTGTTCGAGGACCGAATGGTACCCGGAGGTGGAACTCATGACGAGTTAGTATCAGGAGGTGGAATTCATGGTGAGACGATACTCGGAGGTGGTTGATGGGCAAGAGCGTTGTGGATGCTATCTGTACCTACCCTTCAGGTAGGATCAGTGGTGGATGATCTAGGAGCTGCGCCATCTGTACCTACCCTTCAGGTAGGATCCGAGGAGGATGACCCAGGAGCCACTTCCGTTCTTCTAGCTGTTGACTTTTTCTATTGTACTTTTGTTCAGTTGTAGTTTTACTTTCAGTTGGGTTTGTATTCTGGCCCATTTACTATTCATAAAATTATTTTTACTTAGTGTTTTTACTTCCGATTGTACTATGTGGAGTTTTGTTTACTTTTATAAAGGCAATTCCTTCCAAATTATCAGGATTTATGCCTTTGGTTCTAGTCGCCAGCCCCTGGCCTATGGAAGGTGGGCTTGGGGTAGTCACGACATGGGCCCTGAGGACGGGTCGTGACACTTCAAAATGATCATATCTCAAAGAATAAAAAAATCCTTGTAAAATAAATGTTCAAGAAAAATATATATGTGGACACAATTAACTAATTAAAATTTGGTAATATCAATAAGGATAAAAGATTATTCATATAAAAAGGAAAAAATAATTACTACTTTTAACTTCTTCAACTACAACATGCATGATACATGAGTATTCCATCTTCACAGATGAAGGAACACATCCTTAGAAACTATATCCCCATGAAAAAATATCATATACATCATGAATCAAGTTAAAATATCATCAATAATAAAATAATGATGAAAGGGCCAAAAAAATTCCCACCACTCTTACCTATCATTTTGAAGGACCTTGAAAATGAAAATTGTAGCGTTCCAATTAAAGAACCCCTCACTAAGTGAACAAGAATACATGAAGAAAATAAAATCCATAAATTCCATCTACACTAAAGCATCCAAATTTCATGAAAAAATACCCAAATCTCATCATAATGGAGATAATAATTTCATCTTCTTTGTATCATCCTTTAGCATAAAACACACCTTGAGACACTTCAATATAAATTAACTGATGAAATTAAAACATATGGTCTATGAAAAAAAAACACACACACACAAATAAATAAATAAATATATATATATAATAAACATATAATAAACATGAGTATATAGTTTTTAACAATCAGGAAACATGGGTATATTAGAAAAATAAAACATCCCAATAACCATGGAAATCATATTCAAGGGTTAACCATAACCAACATGAAATTTTTAATATTATATATTTACTCACCATTCCCTTATTAAATTTCATTATTACAAATCAATCAATTATATTTAAACATATATTATAGGTTTATATTTAAAATATCTCACCCCCTTAACTATTTATAATTTATTATCTTTTTAATTTATGTACAAATACAGGATTATAAATTTCTTTATATGACTTGACATCATACAATACAACCATTTACGTTATTAATAATCATATTAAAAACATTCCAATTAATACATTAGTTAGAAATCTATAGAGTATCCTATGTGTAACATGATACAAGATTAATTGGTGAAATTATTTAATACAAACAATTGTAATCACTATGTTAATATAATCATTAACCCAAGACCATGATAAAATAATTATTTTCCTTGATACTAAATAATACCAATTTAGAGATAATCACATCATAATCTCTTATATATAAAACACACTATACGCAACTAATATATCATATACTATGTGGTTTCACCTTATCAAGTACTACAACAAAACCTTATAACTATGAACATGTAATCTATCATGAAATAACACCTACATACTCCTCTATTGTGGTAGTAGCAAACTCAAATGACCTAAAATAACAGCTTATTCCAAGATGGAAATAATAAATCACCTATACTAAATAGACCATAAAACCTCACTATGCAACCCAAGGTTCCATGAATTAACCTAAGATATGTAAAACATATCTGTAAGTTTTATAAATAATTTTATGATAATGTAAAATCCCTTACTAACACACACAATGATAAAATACTTAAAAATATAATTTTGGAGGGGAAAAATCACTAGAATCTAATTACAATCAAACCATGGTCTATACCACAGGAAAATATATTTTAATGAGATAAGAACCCTATAAACTTTGATAAAAACTAAAAATTTAAAATTCATAAATTACATAAATAAATATATATTTATATCTGTCAATATTAATTCAGGATTACCTTTAAATTAAATTTATAATGATTATAGTACAAAATATTTCATTGAATCAATTCCATATATAAATACTCATTCCCCATCACATATTCGACATATATTTTAGTATTGTGTTATCAATTTATATAGAGAAACATGTATAAATACGATTTAACCCATAGAATTTCAATTTTGGAATAATGTGGTGGCTTCACAACATCATCACCAGACTAGGAACAATTCATAGTCAAATTCATATATCCTATAAAAATATTATATTGAAGCAATTTATATATATATAAATATAAAAATAATTAATATAGAATAAATTTAAATCATTTGACATATGAATAAAACTAAAGGGGGAATAATTAATCCTTATAAATATCAAATAGGTATCACACATCATACAATATACCCTTACCCTATGATAAAAATCCACAATATCTATCCTAAGATAAGGGGTATATTATAGGAAAAATGAAATCATACAATGAGCCCTTAAAAAAATACACAATAAAGTCCCAAGAGGATGGAATTTTTACCATAATATATAAAGGATTAAAACCCACACCCCTTCTAACAAAACAAAACCATCACCACCAATCTTAAGAGGAATGTGATAACATAATGTTTCAAAAGTTTTTTCTATTATGGGTTGACTATAACTGGATGATATGTTAAAAAAATTTAATGACATATACTATTCAACATGTGGTTTTTAAACAAGTGAATATTGTAAATTATAATAATTAATATTAAGGGATAAAAATCGAATAAGAAAAGTGATAATTCTAGATATTCAATTCAAAGGGATATTAGTCAATGGGTTTTAGCTTAATTAATGTTAAATTTTATGCTTTCGTAGAATATCAGGAATAAATAATTCATTAATATAGATGAAATACAAAAAATTTCCAACTTAACAATGCTTAAATATTTTACATTGATAGTACTAGACTAGGTAAACAATGCATTTGAGATAACACTCCTTTATCCTTGTATTGAAGGATACAAATTTCAAAATGATAAAAGAAAAGATCTATCAAGAGGGAATAATGATATCCATAGAGAAATCCATAACCACATTATTTTTTTGAATAATAACTGATAATTAGAATAATTTATATATAATTTTGAATAAATTTTGGCTGGATGATTATAAAATCATGGAATAGAAGATTTGGCCAATGAAACATAGTTTTTTTATAAAAACTATTGTAAAATAAGGATAAACACTCCTAAATAGCTAGTGTTTTTTAAGTAAAATTATATTTTAGTAGGGATAGATATACGTGAATGGATCCCTGTTAAAACTCCCTTCATAAATCCATATGAAAATAATTTATATCTCCCCCACTAAAAAATATCCAAGTTGAAATAATATAAACTCAAGGCTCCACTGTGGTACAGCAAACAAACCATTTTTTAAAGATCCCCAAATCTTCTGAGATAATTGTCCTGAACTTTGAGAATCTATGATGTATCATATAAGAAACCATTTTATGGAACTTTGGGGAGGTAGAGATGAGAAACCCAACCCCATTTTCACTATGATACAAAAAGTTATACTCTATAGTGATCCCTAAATAAACAGATCCACAAATTATGCATCTCAGGGATCCGTGTCATAATCATCATTTCATGCCCAAATGAATTAAAAAAAATTAAACATCCTCCCCAAAAATATCTATGATTGTAATCTCACTATCCATGTCATAAATTCTCTGTTAAAATGTTAATTTTATCATAAAATAAACCCAAATCCCTTTAAATGACCTCCAGCACCACTTAAATCCTAAAACACTCTAATAAAGACAGGAATATTAGAAATTCTAGGCACTTGATGAAGGTTCATGTAAAATAATTACCATCTTCAAGAGTTAAAAAAATAAAATAATAAAGGGAAATCGATCCTTTATAAAGGTATTTGGAATCATAGGCTCTTGTATTAGATTTAACTAAAATGATCAATGATCAAATAATATACTTAGAATTGAAATATAGAAAAACTCAACATGTGACATCCATGGGAAGATACCTATTTAAGAGGATAATTTAACTAAAAATAATACCATATCATATGATCCATGACCTATCCACATATGAATATCCACAAAAGTCCAAGATACATGTTCACCCTCAGGGAAATCATATCAAAAATTTACTAAAATAATTCATTTGAAAAAAATAATAACTTCATATTTGGGAAACATAAAAATAATCAACCTCAACTTCAATCATTCATCTCAACCGAGTTAGAAACCAAATAATAATCTTTTTTAAATCCTCCTCCATCAGAATTTCATCACTACAAAATTTATAAAAAAATACTTATCCTCTTCCAAATATCTTATCTAAACAGAAATAATATATCATTGAATCTATGGGAATAAGGTAAACTCAAATGGTTGTTCTCAGTATACTTCTCTAATAATGAAACATAGAAATTGACCAACTCCGTCAAAAAATTCTCAATGATGGAACTCTATCTTCCCATACTAGATGTCCTCAAGTAATTTCATGTTGATATCCTTCTACATATAAGAAATATTATATATCTTCAGAAAATCAAAAACATTTTCCCAAGGAACCGTAGCTAGGTCCCCACAAATCATATTCCACTATGTTTGAGCTAAAATTCAAATAAATCCAATAATAAGAGTTGATAATAATAGATATCTAGTCCTCACTCTCTCAATAGAAACATAAATTTCTTTATATATTTCACCACTATAATGGTTTGACGATTTACTGAGCAGTTTAAAAACTTCCTACAACTAAAAATTAAAAAAATAGTCATCTCAAGATACCATTTCCACACTACCATGACAAATATATCGATATTATTATGATGGAATATCTGATTATCAACATCAAAAAATTAGGCTATCACACATCACATGTATCAAAAAACACCACATTGATCATCATATCATGCAATAAAACACATCCATGAGACAAGTATAACAACTTTTTCCTTCAAATCTCTAACTAAATCACGTTAACTCATTGGATAATCAAAAATTACCAACTATAAACCTATGAAAATAATCTTGGTGTAATCCTCAACCCCTTTTTACAATATTCATTTTTATATCCCACCATCATCACATCCATCACATATCATCATATCCAATCATATTAGGTATATTAATAATAATATCACAACATTCAATTCTATGAAATGTCACAAATGTGTATATAATTGATTATTATGTTAAAAAACATAAATATTTTTGAAAACCACAATGTTATCACAAAATTATTATAGTGGTCATCAATCTAATAAAATCAACCATCTTAGAATCATTATTTCATTAAGGTAGCCAAGAAATATTCAAAATTTTCTTCTCTTATAATGATAGTTTGAAAACACATTCATCAAGTTAATATTATAAAAAAATATTAACATACAAAAAAACATTACATATATTTACAAATGATTTGTCTTCATACTTCATTTTAAAATCATAATATCTAAAACTTTCCCCATGATCTCACGATGGAATTTACCTAGAGGGTGGTGGTATCTACACCATTCGACCTACCTCCTCTATTAGGGGGAGGTTTTTTCTCTAGATTAATTGTAATTCCATACATATTTTATCATCAATACATTCCATACATCTATGCATTATTTTAAACACATACCATTTCTTGAATTTATCATCATGGTACATTGGGGCCCCAAATATTCCTTCCCCCTCTCTCTGTATTTGGGATTTTTTATACAGAGTGAGAACTTTATGGCCTCTCACAATATTCATGAATCAGTTAGAGATATCCTTAAATATATTACATTGATCGATTCATAAAATTCCCATGAGCTAGGAAGTAGTGTATTTAAGTTAGGTTGTTGGATCCCCCTAATTTTCTTATTTTCATTAAGATGGAAGAGGAACATAGTTTTTCTTGGTCCAATGATCAATATCATCTTGAAGTGGTATATTTTAATGTGTGTATATGGTACTGCAGTTTCTATGTGATGTGTTATCCCTCTTCCAAGGAGATATAGTTTAGATTTACGGGAATACCCACCCATTTTTAAAAACCATAGACTCCCCAAATTATTTATAATCGTGTTGTATTTTTGGAGTAATATGATGATAGATCATGGTCCTTATGTAACTTATATCTCTATATATATTTTTAGAAGTTAAAATATCTATCAAACTGGTAGAATTAGTGTAAATCAATGTTAGTGAAGAATTTATATTCCATGATATATTATTTTTTGATGCCTCATTCGACTATTGTTTATTTTTATTTCAAAAAGTCCACCTTCATAAGGTTTATCAATACCTAGTTAAGAAAGGGGAATTTATTGAAAATGGATTAGTCACTAGACATGATGTAAAGGGTATGGATATCAATAATCCATCTTGAAATGGATATAACAAAAATAGTAAGGATAACATGAATTGGTCTACTAGTGTGGTCATATGTTCCCGAACTATGAGATCAACATGTTTTCCTTCATGAATTGGTTTCAATTTATTAGGGAAAAAAATTTCAATTTTTGATACTGAGTCCACCATTCCAAAATAAATTATTAATATGGTGTGGTCAAGTATATACTCTAATAGCCGAGGGTTTACATTGCTCTAGAAAAAGAAATTAAAGTGGTGATTATAGGTCACAAATGTAGTGACACAATTTAGTATTCTTTTCCTCTATTAGTTGTAATGATAGTGTGAGAGGAGGTTGAGAGTCCCATAATGTCTCTCTATGGTCTAATGGTTAGTTAAGTAGGATCTCATGTCCCATCATATAAAAATATTTTCTAGATAAATTATTAATCACCTAGTGAAAATATTGAGGTTTGAGAGATGGATGTTGAATCCAATGTAGTGAAGGGAAATTATATATATTTAAGTATGAGCACTAGTGTGATTATTCCAGTAGTCTTGGTGAAAAATAGTTGTTAGGTTCTTGGTAATGACGATTTTTTCATTGATGAATCCAAATGTTGGAAATAATTTAATAAAAAAGTTAATTGAAAATTGAATTATGGTAAAATTCAAATGGTTGGTGGCGTAGATCAATGAAATGACAGGGTCCTTATAAATCAAATAATCACAGATTAGTTGGTCTATCATAGGATTATTAAAAATATGGATCATATATGAAATATTTTTTTAGATGAAATAAAAAAGAAAAAATATATGATTCTTTGAAGGTTATTCATTCAGCAATGAGATACAATAATTATAATAACGAATTATTTTGACCACCCTAAACCAATATTATCTGTATCTCTGAGAGAAAGTACTAGTTCATAACAATGAAAAAAATATCACTATAGAGTTTATACCAATAATGGTGTCCTCATGAAAATAAAAAACAAATATTCAAATTGATATAAGATGGGTGGAATTAGTAGAAATGAACATAAAGTGGTTATATAATGCTAATACATAACAATAATCACAAAAATATAAGGGATCTGATGATGGAAGTACTTTAAGGGTGGATTACCACACAAAATGTAGCATATCTGGAGGAGGATCAATCACAATGTTTATAAATTTTGATGTTTTGGAAAACATATATAATTTTATAATGTCATGTAAGGAAAAATAACATGAAAGAATCACAGATAATGTAAGTATATATTCCATTCAGCTAAAAAATGATAGGATAGTAATAACAATGAATGGAGATTTTTTTGTCAAAGTACACATTATAACTATTATTATTTATTACAAGGAGAAATGTTGGTATCATAATTTCTAGGAAAAGCATCAAATAAGATAAAATCCTGAATATTGTAACCAACAGGTAAGTGATGTTGATTAACACTAAGGCCTATATATATCTAATTATTTTAATGAAGTGAATATCAGTATGGAATATTTAATCAAGAATGTGGAAATGACAGACTATATTAAAATATATCGTTAATAAGAATCCAAAGTGGACTACATTTCATATTGATTGGAGTGTCTATTGGGTTCTAGATTCTAATAATTTAAAATTTTATAGAATGGAACTATTTTCCCCATTATAGGAGTACATTATTCCGAACAAATCAAGCTTATTAATTTTATTGAAGATTGCTGACTCTTGACACTGACAATTCCCAACTTATGAAATGTGTAGAAGTGGACGACTCCCAACAAATTAGGAACATTTTCCTTGTAGCCATTTCTAAACTCCATCATGTGATATTTTATTATCGGAATGCTATAATTCATAACAATTAATTCCTCAAGATTAATGTAGGCTGGGTTTAGTACTTTATCACAAAACAAGAAGTTTCTTTGTTGAAAAAGGGGCACATCTACAACACTGTGCTCGACATTGAAATCCTGAAGTGTCTGCTGATCTGCGGTAATTACTATCAGCTGCATCACACAATGGAGGTATTCTGGAGAGCCCCTCTACCTAGATGGATCAAAATAAATATTGATGGTGCCTCCAAGGGAAATCCGGGCCCCGCAAGTTGTGGTGCTATCTTTAAGTATCACCATGTTCAGATTTTTGGTTTCTTAATTGGTGAATGTGGCATTGAAACCTCCCATAAAGCTGAAACGATGAGCTTGATTTATTTAATTTCCTTCACCATGAACATTGGTTGGAACAACATCTGGATTGAAAGTGATTTGATTACCATCGTTCATTTGATTTGGAATGCCACAACCCATCTTGATTTGCCTATTACTACACGTGGGATGGAGTGAACTTGTTCTCTATTCGATATTAACTACATCATTACTCATGTTTATCGAGAATAAAACACTATTATAGATGGATTGGAAAACATGGGGATTACAGATGACTTCACCTAGTGTGAAGACCTCCCGGATGCTCTCTTCCCCCTTCATGATAAAGATTGTAAAATGATCTCATACTTTAGACTTGTTTAATTTTCTTCTTTCAATAATATTTCTTCTACTTTTGAAAAATAATTAAATTATATTGTATGATCTGAACAATTTTTTTTTCCAACAAATATTTCACAACATGTAATATACAATAATTTTCATGACATATATCATAGATTTATAGAATCATATATATAATTTACTAATCACAAACATGATATCTAGGTTTTCTTATTTTCATATATCTTATCACATCCCAATTTAATCATGGAGCATTACTTTCTTGAAAGAATGGTATGTAAAGGTTAACGTGTCAAAATATTTAATTAATGAAGAAATCACAATCCAAGAATGATTTATAATATAAGAAATCATATTTATCATGAATTAAAATTTCATTTTAATAATCATGAAAAAATTTAACTGGAGGGTGAAACATTTCATTCAAAACATTTTAACTAGATTAAATGTTCATCAATAATGGAAGGCTTAATATGGAAGTTTTGTTTGAACTAATTACTCATTGAAAATCAATATCTTAATAATGCTTCATTATTAGGGAAACAATAACATAATTATTCAACAATTAATGTAAAATAAAAAATTTAAATCTTATCATGATCATACATATTCATTAATTAACACGAATCAAACCTTTTTTATGAAATTAAATAGAATAAAAATAGAATAATATACCATGACATGACATATGATTCCAATATGGGATGTTTAAATATTATAGGTAATTTTTTTTAAAATAACATCACAATTTTTATAATGAAAGAATCATATCATTATAGGTTAGAAAAAATAAATTTATTAATCATATCCAAAAACTAAAAACCCTAAAATATGATGAAACCTAATAAAATGACCCATGAAAACTTCCTTATTATCTACCCTATAATGAATGAACGTCCACCTAAACAAGATTAGTACACCAATAAGCTCCTTGTCTTGGATCAAATGGGGACTACAAACCCATATCCTAATCTTTATACTCTACCTATATCACATATTTGGTTTCAATTAAATGGTTTCCCTAAAAGAATGAAAAAGTCGTCATCGGTTCCATACAAAAAAATTTATCATATATATTATCCCAAATGTTTTAGACCAATTTTTAATAAATATTTACCAAATAAACGGCCCTTCATTTAGATTGTGGAGATGAGGGTGGCCCCCAAACCTTAACTCCAAGAGGCCATATGTTGGAAACTAGAATTGAGTCACATGTGTATTATAAATTAACCACTTAACTCTAAAAAAATCTATCCATTCCACAAGTCAACTTCATATAAATATATTTATGAGTTTAAAATTTCCAATTACAACTGAAACAACATAAAAAACACAATAAACCAAAAAAATAATTCAATATCAAACTCATAATCCCCATTAAATGTAATTGAAAAGTGGTTTCCCCAATATCTAAAAAGTTATCCAATTACATAAAATAAGAATTAATATATAGTGGTAAACATATAGAAGTTATCATTAGGTTCATATTTCAATGAATAACCACATCCAAGAGAAATATATGTTTCAATTTATATATATTTCAAAATAAGTAAGTATTGAAAACATATGAACACGAATATGCTCAAACAATTATTTATAGTTGAATTAAAAAATAATTATTAATTCTAATTACTTCACATACAACCACATTGATAAATTGATATTCCATCATCATAATTAAATTAAAAAAAACTAGTTAACTATTTCCCTTAAAAAATATAATCCATTAAGAATTGTGAGAAAATATCATCAATAATATAAAATGGAATAAAACGGCATGTAGAATTAACAAATCTCATACCTCTAAATCTAAAGGTTCTTCTAACACAAACCTATAGTGATCCAGGAGGAAAACCCCCCCAATAACTAATTTGGATGTCGGTAATGAAATAGAGATGGTAAAATTATCTCAACCATACCGAAAACAACTATTTCATAACACCCAAATCTCACCACAATAGTTATAGCGAGTTCATCATCTTTTAATAATACACCCACATAAATCACACCTTGAGCTCCTATAAAACCTAATACCCAATAAAAGATAATCATATGATCCATTAAAAACCATATATACATAAAAAATAAAATGACCACATCCATTAGTACGTAGTATTTTTAATCTAGAAAAATTGGGAAGATATATAGAAATAATCATTATACCCATAGAGATCAATGTTCTGTAAATCCCATCATCAACATGGATATTTTATTATTATAAATTTAATCATAATTAACATATAACATTACATAATCTTAAGTCATCAAGTTATCTTTAATCATGTCAATGTTTTTTAAACATAAAATAATTCATCAATATAGATATTTATAAATTATCAACTTTAGAAACTAAGACCCATGATGGGATCATTGAGTCATTAAATTAATTTAGAATCATGTAATCTAACATATTTACATATTTATAAACATATAACTAACATTCAAATTCATGCATGAGTTAAAACATCAATTATAATTTTATAAATAACATGAAATGTTACTAATAAATTAAATCAAATAATACTATACTTTCAAATTTATTAAGTTAATGTATGTGGTATCCCACACCCAATGAACAACAATGAATTAAATAGGGTCCCCATTTACCAATTCATACAAAATCCAAACCAAATCCTACAACTATGAAACTCTAAACACTCACCTAATTAGTTATATACTATGTGCCCCCGCTCAGGAATCATCTATAAACTATCCAACTTTTAGAACAAAATCTCTCATAACAAAACTAATACACACCCCTCACTAATGGTAGTAACTCACTAAACACACATAAATGAGTAAAACCTTACATGAAGGAAAATCTAAAATACTTCCTCTGAAGAGACCATATAACCTCATAGTATAACAAATGGTTCAATGAGTCCCCTTAAGACAAGTAAAAATTACATTTAGTTTACTAACTAATGATTTTATCAACAAAATTCCCACAAATACCCTTGATAATATCCAACCTACATTAATACACCATGATATAAACTATAAAACAAAAATATTTTTCTAATCTATAGTGTAACTCTATAAAAATTAAATTTCAAACAAAGAGTCATGTATCCTATCCAAATTCCAAACTAACTAACATTAAAAGCACCCAAATAAAATACCTAAAATTTTTATTTATATATTTCAATAATAAATATTGATTATATTTTATTCAAATTTCAATTCTCAGGGTGCAACCAATTTAATTGGTTCGATTCTAAATTTAACTAATCATCCCCTTCCTATATTATAAAAATATTAAATCCTAGTTTTTTACATTGATATAAATTAGTATCTATAAAAATTATATTATAATCATAATATACATTTAAGAATAAAGATAAATCTACCCAATATAACAACCATAACCCGATCACATAAAAATCTCCTTAATACATATTATAAAATAGTTTTCATAGCATTAATATATATATATATGATAACATAAATTTAACTATAAGAGTATATATTTAATAAAAAAATATAGGAAACACAACCAAAGATAGAATAGTAAATTTTACGAAATTTAGAGGTGGTAGCGTACAGTATAAAATAAACACTTCCCTTGGTTAAAAACCCCCAAAACTATGTTTAATATAAGGTATTAAATTATCAAATAAATTAAAAAAGAAAATAAACCCTTCCCCTGGACTAATCAAGGGTACAAAAGAAGAGTACACTGGTGAAATTTCACAAAGGATTAACAACTGAACTCCCGACCAAACCCTATCTTCAAGCCCGAGACAAGAGTGATAAAATACCATATCTAATAGATTTTCCTATGTGGGTTGTGATAAATTATTTATGTTATAAAGTGTCCCAAATCATAGTATTTATTGGATGGTTTTTATCAACATAATGATGTAAATGGAACTCATTCTTAAGTCAGTATAACAATTAAAAAGGAATTATAGAAATTCTATCCATTTGATTCAATGGGTTACCAATCAATGGGTTCGAGATAAAATAATGATATGTTAAATTAATCCACATAACATAAATAAATAATATAAAAAGATTTAATGAATCCATAATTGTTCTTCTTAATTAAATATTTTAATTAAATGTCAATATAATTTAATAACTAAACTTATTAATCTGAAATATTACTCACTAAACCATAGTTGAATGGATCTTAAACTCAGAGGGACAAGGATCATTAAATAAAATGATCAATTATATATCACTAAGGAGGAAGTTGTAACTACCAACCGTTTCAAAATAATAAATAATAATAAGTTCAAATAATATGGGAATCGAAATATATATGAATATAATCCTATAATATCAAGGCACATTAGATATAAAAACTTTTAATTTGTGAGTTTTAGTAAAAAATAACGCATAATTGGGAGTTCCATGCTAATTTTTTTTCTATTTTACAAAAAATACATTGTAAGAAATGTGGCCACACAAAAATGGTTCTTAGTCAATGATCCCTAAATTAATCATGATGTAAATTCAAAAATTCTCTCCTTTAAAAAAAATATCAAACCATGAATATATAAACTCAAGTCTATATTGTGTTTCATTAAATTCACCACACTGCAATAGTCCAAAAAACCAGTAGAGAGAGGGGTCCTAACACTCTTGAATATAAATGGTAGCATAGAGCACCATGCTACAAGGAACCTCAAGGTGGTGCATATAGTCAAATGAACCTCTCAAGATCCACGGTGAATTCAAATATGTTGCACCACAACTATAGTGACTCAAGAGAAAAAATTATTACATAATATTCAACATAAAAATACTAAAGAAAAAACCCAATGTTCTAAAATGCTACTTTATTTATAAGACTATTTTTATATTACCTCAACAATGAATTAATATAAAACCTATTTATTTTAATCTCCATATTTAGGTCCTAAATCCATTTTTGAATAAAAATCTTCAAGGGACAAATTTCAGAATACACAATGAGAAGTAAAGAGTTATAATTCCCAGTAAGGGAATAAAAATGATAATAGACTATAGCATAAGATAAAAATTTAATAACATGGTATCACAAAAGATAAGGCTCATGAATAATCATATATAATCACAACATAATGAATATGGAATGATAAGATCATTCAATAATATGAACTTGGAAACACAATAATATAGAAAATTTTAATAATAAGTCAATGATCACTTGTAAAACATCACTGCATGGTTGAGAGAGTCCTATAGTGGATTATGTTTACTCCATATACCAATACATGTCATATCATAAGATATATACATTACCCAATCCATTGGAGATAAATATGGGTGAAACCATCAAAACATGTACATGTATTTGTATTCCATATAATAAAATATAACATAAGTAATAAGAATAATAAATAACCTTGAAAATAAATGGGTTAAATAATCTAAAATCAATTCATAATCAACAGATATGTCATAAAGGATTAAAATATAAGAAGGAATTAAATTTTTTCTACCTTAACAGTTCAATTATTTCTCAAATATATAGTTCACATGAACATAAATTCATGTGAAAGGGTTGCTTATTTTTTATATAAACTTACCTTTTATAATTTTAATATTATGAAATTAATAAAATACTTTTAATGAAGAAAATAAAGGGAATTTTATTTAAAACCAATAATAAACCAAAATGGAAAAACAAAAAATATTTTTTATCATATTGAATAATCAATGGGAAAACGGCTTTATTAGAGTAATTCATGATTTTATTAAGGGATATAAAAGTTTCATATAGTCGTGTTTGATTTTAAATAAGGAATTTAGAAATGGACATAAGGCATGTATAACCCATGAAAATAAAGTTATAATAAGATAGGAAGACATGAATTTAAAAAGTGACATAAATAAATAATTAAAAATCATTATATAATATAAAATTGAATGAGATAGTATGGTGGGAAAGGCATAACTCAAAGAGAAGAGGGTGGCTCAGAGAGCTCCCTTACATGAGGTGTGGATTCACATGGAAATTTCACAAAACATCTTACATGATCAAATTATATTTATAAAATAAATTATTTATAACATTATTGTAATATATTTGATTTTTATCAGTCATTATTAATGTTTTAGAGTCATATAATTGACATATTCTTTCTATTTATATTATCCTAAGGTTGCTTGTGTAATGGTTTCAATGATTCATTACATGTAGGTAATTATATAAGTTCCTTATAAAATGGTTTAAAATCCACACATGTGATGAAATGATGTACATGTTATTAAAAGTGTTCAAAATTGTAGTAAAATACCTATTCTATTACATATACACATGGTTTTTTGAGTTTAATTATTATTCTTATATGGATAATTCACATAGGTGGGTTTTTTAATATGATAATCTAATGTTATTTACATAAACATTGTGAATATTAATCCATTATTAAATATAAAAAAGGTATATATAATTATTTAGATAAATTTTAACCTGAATATTGTTATTAATTCCATATATTAAATCGGTTTTTACAAATCATGTATGCTGCTCATTGAGACTGTGAGCATACCACAATATGAAGAAAAATCAATTTAGTATTGAATTATGGGAGGTTCAAAAATATATATTCCACCATGATAAAAACATTTCATTAAATTTATGATAGTGATAATACTATGTCACAGGGGATGGAAAATATATGGGTTTTTTTTATGAGTAATAACTTGAAAGAGGGTTGATTGGAAATTTTTCTCTTCTATTCAATGTCCATTGGCTACCCCTTATGGCTCCTTGGAATTGTATTTAGTTAGACCAGAAGAACTAGGATGTGGAGGATAGAGATAAAAATATTATTGGGAAAAATTCTGGAAATCTCTAAATCTTATAAGCATTGAGGAGAATGGTTGGTGAGGACTTTAATTTATAAGGGGATGATATGAGAATTTTTTAATATATTGTCAATTTTCTTATTATTTTTCCTCTAGACTATCAATAGTGAATAATATCGTGATTATATATAGTAATTATTGAATGTTAGTTTAAACCAATAGTTGGTTATACAATCCATTACTCATTAATTTATGTATTTAGATTACAATATTATATACTGTATTTTTTTGTGTTTCTCTATTCGTCAAAAAAATTGTCTATTTTAGGAAAATACAAGAATAAACCTTATTCATTTTTCAAAATTTATATTAAAAAATATGAAATAAATTTTATAAAAATATTATTCTAATGATTATTAAAACATTTTTTAAATTAAATAATTTTTTTTTTCTAAAAATACACATTTTAATATTATGGAAAATTCTATTACCCATAAAAAAATTACTTATGTTATTATATAATTTTTTTATAATTTTAATTAAAAATAATATTAATTTATAAATCCATATTATAAAAATAATATTTATTTTAATTTATATCTATCATATATATTTAAATAAAACATATGTGTTTCATACAAATCCAGATACATAATATATCATATTTAAAACATTTATTTATTTGTATCATGATATAAATTTTCAATATTTTCAATTAATAAGATAAAAAAATATGATATCACAATTACATATTATATGATACTATTTAAACTATCGAATTACTATATATAATGTTCATATTACTGTCATAACAATCATATTACTACTGAAATATTCATATTTGTAATGTTCATATGGGTTTCGTATATTCTATAAATACCTCATATTTAATTAATTATTCATTCACTTTTATTTCACCTCATTGTTATATATATTCATTTTAAAATGGATCTTGCCTTAATAAAATTCAGTTTCATTTCTATAGTGTTTCTATTTGATGAAATCACTATAGGGAATTATGAGTGTCAAATTTTCTATATTATAGTTATATTATTTTCTATTTTTTGTCCCATTGTAATGTATTCCATTTTATCGAGCATGTTTATAGTCTAAATTAAATTTTTTGGTCAATATAATAATAATTTTTCACTGTTATGTGGTGAATTTTATTTATAAAATTATACATTAATAAATAGAACACATTTATATAATCGGAAGGGAAAATCCATTGATAAAATGACGGGTCATTAGAGTCTTCTTCCATAAAAATTTTTTAAATCAAAATTTCATTTTACCAACTAAGATGAAAATAGATGAGGATACTTATATTTCATTAGTTTCTCTTATTCACATTCTTCATCTCAATACTTATGGTTACTCCATAGTACATTGATTATGTGAGTTGTCTTGTTGTGTAAAATATTTCCTCAATCGAAAAATTATTCACTAAATACTCCTAACAAGACTAATCATTATCTAACTACACCGCATCCAGATTGAAAACATGGGATGGATCAAGTATGAACTTCTTCAAGAAGGGTACATGGAACATTTCATGTAAATGAGACACAATTGGTTGGAGTGATAGTAGATAGGCCAAAACACAAATTAAATAAATAATATCAAAGATGTTGGTGTAAAAGGGACATAATTTTCCCTTTTTCCCAAATCACATGACTATATACCATTGTGAAATGTGGAGTGACACTTTATCTCCATCCAGAACCTCTTAATCTCTTTTATGGTTATCAACATATCTCTTTTATCAACTCATAGTTATCATGATGTGTTTCATAATGGAATTGACCTTTTATACCATTCCATAGAACATTTTTTAGTACTAGAAGGTTGAATTTGTTAACTATATCATAGTATAGAGGTGTACTACATCTATCCATATAAAGGGTATCATCTGGATCCATTTGGATGATTGAGTGGAAGATATTGTTGTGTGATACTCGACAAAGAAGATGCTGATCCCATCATCCTTTAAATTTTATCGATCAATCACTCAACATATCAGAAAGTGTCTAGGAAGTACTATTATATTATCAATAATTTTTAGGGTGATAAGATGTACTAAATTTCATATTAGTGTTTAGATCATTTTTTATACTTTTATAGAACTTAGTGGTAAAAATTGGGCTTAATAGGAGCATTTATAATCATCCTTTTCAATTCAATGAAACTCTCATCCCATTTTTGGTCCAAAAAAACACCACTCCCTTATTAGTTAGCTTTGTTGTCAGGAATTATAATTATGAAAAATTCCTCAAATTTTCATGATATGACCTTTAAAATCCATGAAAGCTAGGGAAATCCATTAAACACATTGGTTTGGGACACACCTTAATCACCATTGTATTTAAAGGATCCAATGGTATCCCTTTTCAAGTTATAACATTCCCCAAGAATGATATTTCATCCATTAAAAGCACATATTTATTGTACATTTCATATATATATATATATATATTAACTTTTCTCTATTTATTGTCCATATTAATCAAATTATCCACATGTTCATCTTTACTTTTTGATTATATCATAACATTATCTATATGTATGTCAATAAAGTTTTCATGGAAATGCCTAAAGACTCTATTCATCAAGTCTATGAATATTTTTTGAGCATTAGTGAGTCTAAAGGGAATCACAGTGACCTTATAGAATCTATACGTTATTTGAAAGTGATTATTGGGAATATATTGTAGGACCCCGGGACACCCTGATAGGGGAGGGGTGATTCAGGGTGTAAACTTTTTCTTCTTAATGTTATGGATCTTGTTCCCATGTTGGTAGGAACCCGTTAACCCTATATGATGGATATGATCAGTAATGAAACATTCACATGCAAAGAGATGACACAACTATTTTTTACTTGGCTCACCACTAAGGGCTACGTCCAAGGAGCATACGACGACAGGTTGTTGGTCATACCAAAATCCACTATGCTTCACTAGCTCTAGATTAAAAATGTTTGGGCACAATCACTCTGTCCCAGGCTCACTGCCCTTACAATGGTTCAGGGATAGCTCACTGTGTCCCTCGGGTCACTCCCGTTGACTCCCCCTGCCCCACTACCGTTGCTGAAGTCCCACTCAGTTTATAGACGTGAAGGTCTCTTCAATAGATAGACATGCAATACTTTGTTTCCTATTCAGCATGAGACTTTTCTTGCATCAGAGTCCTGAGTTGATGCTCTGTTAAAATCCAAATTTCATCCACTGATGAATACCTCTTTTCCCTTGTCCACTGGGAAAACAATCTTTGGAGAGGGCCTTTGAAAAGTACCCTACTTCGCAAGGCTCCCAATTTTGCAAAGATCAAACAAGGCTTCGCGGAGTCCCTGCCTTTTCGCGAAGCACTCTTGAGATGCACAAGACTTCGAAATGCTTGGCTTTCGCGGAGCTCTTGCCTCTTCGCGAAGCTCACTGAGCCAACGCGGGGTGCACGACTTTCACAGAGCTTAGAATAGCTGCCGCGAAGCTCCTCTTTCATGTAGCACACTGCCTTTGCGAGTGACCTTTACGAACCAAGAGAAAAGGATTTTCATTGAGAGGTCTCTGTGTTTCTCTTGAGGGTGTCGACCTGTATTTATAGGCGATTTCATCGACCCTCTACCGTTCTGCGTGAAGTCAGCACCATGTCAGCTCAAATCGCGAAGCTCCTAAGTTCCCGCAGAAATTATCTAAAAATTACGAAGTACTATTACAATTTTCCATTTGCGAAGCTCGTTATAATCGCGTAGTGTTCTGTCAGTTCATTCGTGCCTTCGCCACGAAGCTCCCTCTCAAAGATCTTCATCGTCGTGATGCTCTTCATCCTCTGTCGTTCGCGAATCTTTGACCTAATCACGAAAAATCGCCGCCTCCATAATTCTTTTCTTCGTGAATTCCAAACCATTAATACAGTCTTCGCAAAATTCATGTCAATGCCATATTTAATTATTCTCTTCATGGAAATCCTAATTTCGCAGTGCTCACCAACTTCCAAATTTTGGACCCCAAAAATTTGGCAAACACTGGGAAATGGCGCCACCTTCAATACTGTTTTCTTCTTGAACTGTAAGATCTCTTTGCTGGTACACGTTCCAAACATCCATTGAGGATTGACAAAAAACTCAAAACATACTCCAAATCATGAATAGAAGACCATGGTTCCACCATATATTCCTTCTATACCTTAAATTGGTAATATATTGACTAGAGATACACCTTACTTTTTGGGTTGATGAAAAATAAATGAGAATACCATGCCACTATTGTCATGTATTCCTTATAATACCCAATAAACTCACATTAAGTTTTCTTTTATCCAAGTATCCATCCCTATTTTCTATGATCAAGAGTTTAGGGGGACTATTTGTGGAAAAATATTTTCCAAAATAGTTCTCATTCCATTTATTTGATTTCCTCATTGGGATTTTTGTTTTGGATTAGTGTCCACCACTGATCAGGTTCTCACTCTTCGAGATAGATATCCATTATGACATTATATTATGAATATCATTATAGGACATATAATATATTCTCAATTGGGTTATCCCAATATTCTATTATGTAGGGATCAAAATATCCAATGAAATTATGTGTCCCTTGTCACATAAAGGACTCAAATTGAACTTTTTTCTTTATTAGGAGAAGGGGGTTGTTAAAAATTATTAAATTTCTTCTTCCTAACATGAGTGCATAGATCCAGTACTGCCATGAATTTATCAACCGCCACTCCTATCAGGTTAGGCATCCCATTCGGGTAATCATCACATTTCCTATCACATTGTTTATCGGCATTATTTCTCCTATTTAATTCCATTTACAAAAATAAATGAAGATTTCGGATGAGAAAACTTATACTAATAATCATATAAAAAGTAAATTGTGATTCTATAACAAATAACATATAAATTAAATATATATCCTTAATTACGAGTCTCTTGGCTTCAATCATTATTTTCCATGGTAGTTTTTCAAATAGGTTTTTCTAAAATAAAAATATTTTCAAGTCCTTCATAATAGTTCATAAAAAGTTTTTGTATTTACCAAATAATATCCCCTAGGTGTGTCAAACTAGATATAAAGAAAGGACTCTTTGGCCTATTTAGTACCCAAAGATCCATTTCATGGTGAATTCAAATAGTTACATGTAAGGTCTTGGATCTATATATCCCTTTCAATTATATTTTTTGGTTTTTTAGGTTTAATGACGAGGTTCAAAGGGGTTTGGAGGGAAAATAGAAAAAGGGATTCCATTGTAAAAAATTGCATGGTTGTGGCATGACACCCTTGGATGTGTCTTAGTGTAGGTGGTAGAAGTGTGGATCTATTTTTTGTATCATATATTTTTTAGGGTTAACTAGAAAATCTGGTATGGCTACAGAATAGTCTCTATGCATTGGGATAGGAGGAGCTAATGGTGGATTTCGATGCTAATTCCTTTTTAGGGGTAGATGCACTATGGTGGTTAAAATTTCGTCAATCCACTCTATTGGTGTAACACCCCAAGCTTCCATGGTACACTTCTCTTTGAATAATAGACCAATGTGTGTTGTACGCAACCTCGAGTTCTAACACACTCCGAACAATCAAAGTAGTTGTGATGAATATTAATACCCACTTTTTGAAATTATATAAATTTTATATTTAATAATGGACTTCATTTTTTCATTCGGAATATCGAAATTAGCCTATGTTGAATTTTGGGTATTTTTCGGAAAACATCCAATTTTTGATAAATAGTGAAAAATACCTGAAAAGAAAATTTTCAAACAAAAAAATTTATAGTGATAAATTATAATATTGAGTGGGTTAAATGTATAATTAGAATATAATTTTACCATTTTATCCAATGGTGTTCATTAGAATTAATTTCACTTTGAAATTGGACAAAAAAAATTGTCAATCTTTTGACAGATATTCTTTCTTAAAAACACGCTATTTGTTTTGACAACGGGAATTAGTTATAAAATTAATTAATGAAACTTATTTTTTTTAAATTTGGTAAAATAGGAATCATCTTTGAATTTGGAATATCAAATATAGCTTAGGGTGAATTTTTGGTATTGTTCCGAGAAACATCAATTTTTATGAATAGTGAAACCGCTAAGTGGTAGTTAAAAAAACTAATTTTTTTTTCGTTTAAATGAAACTTTACCACTTCTGTGAATTGAATTTAAAAAATCCGACATACATCATTGTCATTAAGAAGTAAAATGTGGTTCAATGGGATTAAAATAATTTTTGGTGAATAGTAACGGTTAAGTTCTATTAATCGCAATTAAAGGTAATTAGTGTAATTTAAGATAAATATAATGATATAATAATATGAAATTACTTTTACATTTGTCCTAACCTTATTGGATGAGTCATTAACGGCCAAGAGATTTCATGGGTCAACTTGGGGACCCCATGCAGCCACTTGGGTAAGAAAATGACATTAATACCTTTTTATTTAAAGTAAAAATAAAATTGTCACAAACATGTGTTGTTTTACTAAAACAATTATTACATGGGGTTATATATGATAAAATTTAGACTATAAATATTCATTGGAAAGATAAAAATATTTCCTACATCATGGTAATTTTTTTATAATTTTTAGACATTAAATATATTAATTTTTTTATGACACCATGATGATGCAACAATTACCTCATTAATTAACGATTTAAATAAAATGAAAAGGTAATATAAAATATATGACATAAAATTGTCAAAAACCTATTGGTTGAGTATATTTAGAACCCTTATCACCTTATCCATGAAATATATAATTGTGGGACCTTTAAAATTCGAAATTCATTATATAATAATGTAACATTTCTTGACTTTCTGAGAGCCCCCCTCCTCTCCTCTTATAAAAGGCCCCCAACTCTACCACCTTATTCACACATTCAAAGCCATTTTGCTCAGCCAATATCTACCCAAATACTCTCTCAACTTCCCTCTCTTACTCCTTGAATCCTCACTTTTGGCAGAAGTATTTCCCTGAAGCCTTTGGCTCAAATCAAAAAGAGTTACCCGATTTTAAGGTACTGTCTTATCTTATGTTCTTTTGTTTTATTTTTATTCTCCAACACATTAAACTCTTTTAATTCTTTTATTTTGTAACAAAAATAGTATATTTAATATAATATTATTTTTTTATGAGAATTATTTGATTTACACTTACACACACCTTCGTCTAATGGTTAAAGAACATACTGTTTCTATGGGTGGAAAATTACTGCCTCATGAAATGATGATTGTTAAATATTTTTTTAAAACCTTTCATGGTGGCCATTAAGATGTCACTATATTTATTTATGATATATATTATGTTTATGTTTTCCTTATGCTTTGGTATTTTTAATTTATGGCATGCCTTTGTGGTTTCCATTATTGGTAAACGTGATAATTTCATTTTTGGAAGTGCGGACTGCCACCCCCTCAAAGTGATTTGAATCGTTAATGCCATATGTGGGACATGTAAAGGATGGAGTGAAAGATATTAAATATGATATTATACTGGAATTATAATATACCTTTATATCATTATATTTTCATTCAATTAAATATGAAATAGAAATGAAAGTAGCATTCATGCATACGTACGGCTTACCATCTCCATGAACGGTGCATTTCATTTCTTACCTCTAAATGTTATGTAATATTATAAATGAATATATATACTGGATATATATGATATATATGATATATACATCATGAATATTATTTTGGATATAATGGATATTTTACCACATGAACAACTTGTAATTATGAGAAGTTTATTTTTGACTCAAGTACCAAAGATCGACAATACGACTGGTATTATCATAAATAATTACACAATGTTCATAACATGGTAATAAGTTATATAAATGGAATAATTACTTGAATAAGTTTATTAAGAAAGTATAAATTAACTCTAGTTTATTATTTAGGAGGTTAAAAAACAATCGAGTCAAGTCGGACACGAGGTAAGGGAACTTCTTAACCCAATTTGCATTCTTTGGGTTGAACATATATTTCTTATTTATGTTGTTATTTGATTATGTGAGAAATGAATTTTTATATATTATCATGTATTTATACTTTTTTTATTTGAGCTTGTAGTGAATAAACATGAGCGATCTATTTTATTTACAAAATTATCTTTGTAAGGGACTTCGTCTCAATCTCTTTTCATTGAGGAATATTTTACTTTATACACAACTTTTTTTATATGGTGTATAATCCCCTATGACTTTTTCTTTTATTCAAAATGAATATTTTTATACGAAGCATTTTTACTAAACAAAAATAGGAATGTTTTGTCTTACGTTTGTGGTGACAACAACTTCTCCATTTCCATGAACATTATTTGAGTTTCGGCTTCCTCTACAAGCCATAATTTTTTTAAAATGAAAAATAAATACCATGTTTTACTTTTCTTTTATTTTCATATTGAAAATGTTTTTGATAATGTTTTTATTATATCAATGTGTTGTATTGATACCTTGTGATTGAAATGTGGAAATGGTATGTTTCATTTATGCATGTTTTATGTGATACGATTATGTTATGGTTTATGATATGTTTAAACCTATTCATATGAGGAATGCATTAGACTTAATAAGTGATAGGTGGAGCCCTCTATAGCTCCTCGATGAATCGGTAGGTCTCATGTGACAAACTAGTGTCTTGGAACGAGGCCTTGACGAAATCTTATTTGTAGTCTTGGCACGAGGCCCTGACTACGTGGTTATGGTACTCTAGCATTATGCATTTCCTCATTATAAAAGTGGTTATTGATATTTCATGTGATTATTCGACTAGTAGAATATCCATGTGAATAATTAAATGGAATTATTTCATTTTATTTTTTCCATTTTATTCTAAAGTTCAGGTTTAAAAGGAGTTTGTTTTAGTTATACATTGCCTTAAATGTTTATGTTTATTTATAAAAGTTTCCGCAAATATTGTTATCGTTACTAAGCATCTGAGCTCACCCCTTTCAATGTTTTAATTTCTCTAGGATGTGAAGAAGTATTTTATGAATGACCTACAGGGATAGTATGATGGGATATGAAGACAAGTTGTTGTTGTAGTTTTTTTAGACTATGATTTAATGTAAGACTTATGAAAATATCTAGTGTTTCCAAGGCTACTAAACTAATCGGTATTTTGAGACATGATCTTTTGTGATCATGCTAATGTTACATAATAATGCACCGACTCTAGGTAACTGGGTTCGAGGCGTTACAGTTGGTATCAGAGGGACTTTAGTACTAACCTTGGAAGCTAGATGTAGATAAACTCTCATGACAGCACATAGCCTAAAGATAGACATTGAGGATTAGTATAGAAGAACATCCTAGAATTTTGGAATTATAGAGATTTTGTGAGTTTTCCAAGCAATACATCCTTGTCTGGATATGAGCATAAAGAGTAGGCTCTGGCACAGATGTGCCTAGGGGTAAATCCTGAAACACCGCTTTGAGCTAGACTTGAATAGGAACTGGTGCATGACAACGAGCCTTGCTACAATCATTGTTGTGACACTCCCGGGGGATATGCTTAGGATAATTATCATTTTCTTTACAAACCATTATGAATGGTTTATCAATATTTTCATCCTCAAAGAAATTTATTTTATAATTATCAATTATATACATAAATAGTTAAATTTATGTTAAGTGTTTTACAAGTATGGAATTATGTATTTTGATTCATAAACTAATCTAGTTTATGCCATTGTTTAGAAATGGTGCCTAGTGGAAGGAATGGAAACTGTATCAATGCACACACACCATGTAGGGATTTCCCACCTGCTCATGATAATTATAGTGGAGCTGGTGATACAACTGGTGGTGATCAACTTATCACCATACTGGGACAACTCACTCAGGTTATGAATTATAACCTTACTCATATAGAGAACCCTGATCCGAAACGTGGAGGATTGATGTTAGACCGCTTCATGAGGCCACAACCACCAACATTAAATGGGAGTACAAATACCTTAGTAGCTGAGCAATGGATAAATTCCTTAGAGAAAATATTCCATGCCTTGGGGAGTAGTGAAAGAGAAAAGGTTATCATGGCAGTTTACCGCCTCATTGGAGATGCTGATCAATAGTGGTCATTGATACAAAACACAAAAAAAAAGATGTTTATGTATCAAATATGGAATGGAGGGAGTTCAAATAGCTTTTCATAGAAAAATACCTCCCTCGTGACCATCGAGCAGATATAGAAATACAATTTCTGAGTCTGAGAAAAAAGGAGGATGAGAATGTCACAAAGTATGAGGCTAACTTTACAAGGTTAGAGAGGCATGAAACATATTATATACGTAACCCAAGAAGTAAGATTGATCGTTTCTTTAATGGGTTAAAATTGTTTCTCCATTGAGCCTTAGTCTCACAATCTTTCACATCGTACGAAGATATTGTCTCATGTGCCATCAAGACAGAAAAGGAATTCTCTAAATCTTATGACAACAATGTAAAGCAAGAGAAGAAGAGAATGGTGGAACAAGATGCAGATAAAGGGAAAAAGGGAAAGAATGATTTTCTATTATGCGATAATTGTGGGAAGAATCACCCTGGTACATGCCTAAAAGTAATGGGAGTTTTTTATAAATGTGGAGAAAAAGGTCACTAGGCTCGTGATTTGCAAGGGAAAGAAGAGGCTATCAATGTTGAATGATACAATTGTAGGGAAATGGGGCATTATGCAAATGAATGTCATAAGCATTAGGGAAACATACCTCCAAAAATGCAAAGGGATCAAGGCCAATCTTATGTTGTAACTACAATTGAAGTGGAATAATTAATGAATTAGTGATTTTGGACTCAAGAACTATATTATGATTATAAGAATAATGTGATATATGTAAGGATTGTACTACAGTACTTGTTGTTTTCATTAAGGTTTTAATATGATGAAGGTAATAATATTTTTATTATGTGACAATAAGAGAATCTTTACTTTGTTTGGGGAATCTGATGTTACAATTGATTTTGGAATTTAGAGACCTTTTAGAGAATATCTGGACTGAGGTATTTTGGATAACAATAAAGGTTGGAATGGATTAAGTTGAACATTGGATAGTATTGTTTAGGGTTAAAACATATTTAAAGATTGTTTTTGGAATATTATAATACTAAAGTTTTAGGAAAAGGAAAACCTATAGGTCAGGGGACAACCCATCATGTTAGATAAAGCTGTAGGAATCGAACCCACAACCATAGTGCGATAGGCCTTTATTACCTACCACTAGCCTACATGAAGTCCCTTGTAATTACAAAATAGTTTTCCTAATCTAAATGGTATGTGTTAATATTTTGAACCTTGTATGATTAGGATAAATATAATATTTTCGAGTTCTATTATCTTTTTGAGTGAAAGATGAGTTTCTAGTTGAAATTAGTTAAAGGTTGAAACTCTACTTGTCAAGAATATATATATATATATATAACTATCTCTTATTCTATGAATAAATTAATTCTTAAACACTAGGAAAGGGATATTAAAACAAAAAATGTGTTATCATAATACCTTATGTTTTGATGAAATGATGATATTTTAAATCATCATATATTTGAAGGCTTTGAGGCCCTCAGTTTTACTCTTGTTTATGATTGATGACCTCAATCACTCCCTACAAATATTTATGTTTTCCCCCAATTATATGTCTCTAATTTCAACCAATGTTCTCCTAATCGAGATCATAATTTGGTTGTGACTTTTTCATTTCCCTTTCCCTCTTATTATGGATAAATTTTATTAACCTTATTTCCGATGTGGGTTTTCCACAAAGGTATTTTCTATTTTCAACCTCTTATTTTCAACGAACATTTTCAAATTGCGAGGACACAATATATTTAAGGAGGGTAGAATGTAACACCCCAAGCTTCCATGGTACACTTCTCTTTGAATAATAGAGCAGCGTGTGTTGTACACAACCTCGAGTTCTAACACACCGCGACCAATCAAAGTAGTTGTTATGAATAGTAATACCCACCTTTTAAAATTATATAACTTTTGTATTTCATAATGGAAATCATTTTTGGATTCTGAATATCGGAATTATCCTATGTTGAATTTTTGGTATTTTTCTGAGAACTTCCAATTTTCGATGAATAGTTAAAAATACTTAAAAACAACAGTTCTAATCAAACAAATTTACAGTGATAAATTAGACTATTTAGTGGTTTTAAATTATAATTAGAATATATTTTTACTATTTTATCCAATGGTGGTCATTAGTATTAATTTCACTTTGAAATTGGACATAAACAGTTGCCAATCTTTAGATTGATATTCTTTCTTAAAAACACGTTATTTGTTTTGACAACGAGAATTAGTTATAAAATTAATTAATGAAACTTATATGTTTTGAATTTTTTAAAATAGAAATCATCTTTGAATTTGGAATATCAAATATATCTTAGGGTGAATTTTTGGTATTGTTCTGAGAAACATCAATTTTTGATGAATAGTGAAACCACTAAGTGGTAGTTAAAAAACTAATTTTTCATTTAAATGAAACTTTACCACTTCTGTGAATTGAATTTAAAAAATCCGACATACATAATTTTCATTAATAAGTAAAATGTTGTTCAATGGGATTAAAATAATTCTTGCTGAATAGTAACTTTTAAGTTCTATTAATCGCGATTAAAGGTAATTAGTGTAATTTAAGGTAAATATAATGATATGATTATATGAAATTACCTTACACTTGTACCAACCTTATTGGATGAGTAATTTCCGACCAAGACAATCCATGGGTCAACTTGGGGACCCCATGGATCCACTTGGGTAAGAAAATGACATTAATAACTTTTTATTTAATGTAAAAATAACATTGTCACAAACATGTGTTGTTTTACTAAAACAATTATTAAATGGGGTTATATAAGTTACAATTTTGACTATAAATATTCATTGGAAAGATAAAAATCATTCCTACATCATGTTATTTTGTTTTTAATTTTTATACATTATCTAAATTAATGTTTTTATGACACCATGATGATGCAGTGATTACCTCATTAATTAATGATTTAAATAAAATGAAAAGATAATGTAAAATATAAGACATAAACTTGGGAAAAATCTATTAGATTATTATATTTCTAACCCTTATCACCTTATCCTAGAAATATATAATTTTGGGACCTTTAAAATCAGAAATTCATTATATAATAATGTGACATTTCATGACTTTCCAAGAGTTCCCCTCCTCTCCTCTTATAAAATTCCCCCACCTCTACCACCTTATTCACACCATCTAATCCATTTTTCTCGGCCAAACTCTACCCAAATACTCTTTCAACTTCCCTCTCTTACTCTTAGAAGACTCAAATTGGGCAGAAGGATTCCCAAGGAAGCATTTGGCTCAAATCAAAAAGAGTTACCCGATTTTAAGGTAATGTCTTCTCTTATGTTCTTTTGTTTTATTTGTCTTCTCCAACCCCTTAAAATATTTTAATTCCTTTAATTTGCAAAAAAAATAGTATCATAACTATACTAGGATTTTTTTGAGAATTATTTGATTTACACTTACACAAACCTTCATCTAATGGTTAATGAACATACTGTTTCTGTGGGTGGCGAATTACTGCCTCACGAAACGATGATTGTTCAATCTTTTTTTAACACCTTTCATGGTGGCCATTAAGATGTAACTATATTTATTTATGATATATATTATGATTATTTGTTTCTTATTCTTCTGTATTTTTCATTTATGTCATGCCTTTATGGTTTCCATTATGGGTTAACACGATAATTTCATTTCAGGAAGTGCAGACTACCGCCCCCTCAAAGTGATTTGAATCGTTAATGCCATATGTGGGAAGTTTAAAGGATGGAGTGAAAGATATTATATATTATATTATATTGGAATTATAATATAACTTTATATCATTATGTTTTCATTCCATTAAATACGAAATAGAAATGAAAGTAGCGTTCATGCGTACGTACGGCTTACCGTCTCCATGAACGGTGCATTTCATTTCTTACATCTAAATGTTATGTAATATTATAAAGGAATATATATACTTGATATATATGATATATATGATATCTACATCATTAATATAATTCTGGAGATAATGGATATTTTACCACATGAACAACATGTAATTATGAGAAGTTTATTTTTGACTCAAGTACCAAAGATCGACAAAACGACCGTTATTAACTTAAATAATTACATAATGTTCATAACATGGTAATAAGTTATTTAAAATGAATGATTAAATTGAAAAAGGTTCTTAATCAATTATAAATTAACTCTAGTTTATTATTCAGGAGGTAATGAACAATAGATTCAAGTCGGACATGAGTTATGGGAACTTCTTAACCCAATTCTCATTCCTTGGGTTGAACTTATCTTTCTTATTTATGTTGTTCTTTGATTATGTGAGAAATTAATTTTTATATCTTATCATGTATTTATAATTTCTTTATGTGAGCTTATAGTGAATACACATGGGAAGTCTATTTTATTTACAAAATGATCTTTGTAAGGGACTTCGTCTCAATATCCTTTCATTGAGGCATATTTTGCTTTATACACAACTTTCCTTTATACGGTGTATAAACCAATTTGAAATTTACTTTTTTTGAAAATTAATATCTTTATACAAAGTGTTTTTACTAAACGAAAAAAGGTATTTTTTGTCTTATGTATGCGGTGAGAACGAATTCTCTGTCGCCATGACCATTATTTGAGTTTCGGCTTCCTCTACAACCCATAATTTTTTTTAAATGAAAAATAAATAACATGTTTTACTTTTCCTTTATTTAGGTATTGAAAATGGTTTTGATAATGTTTTTATTATATCAATGTGTTGTGTTGACATCTTGTGATTGAAATGTGGAAATGTTATGTTTCATTTATGCATGTTTTATGTGATATGATTATGTTATGGTTTATGATATGTTTAAACCTGTTCATATGGGGAATGCACTGGACTTAATAAGTGACAGGTGGAGCCCTCTATAGCTCGTCGATGCATCGGTAGGTATCATGTGACAAACTAGTGTCTTGGAATGAGGCCTTGACAAAATCTTATTTGTAGTCTTGGCACGAGGCCTTGGCTACGTGGTTATGATAGTCTGGCATTATGCATTCTATCATTATGAAAGAGGTTATTTATATTGCATGTGATTATTCGACTAGTATAATATCCATGTGAATAAGTAAATGGAATTATTTCATTTTACTTTTTCCATATTATGCATAAGATCAAGTTTTAAAGGCTTTTGTTTTAGTTATACATTGCCTTAAATGTTTATGTTTATTTATGAAAGTTTCTGCTATATTGTTATCCTTACTGAGCATCTGAGCTCACCCATTTCAATTTTTTAATTTTTCCAGGATGTGAAAAAGTATTTTATGAATGAACTACAGAGATAGTATGAGGGGATATGAAGAAAAGATGTTGTTGTAGTTTTGTTTTACTTTAAGATGTAATGTAAGAGTTATGAATATATCTAGTTTTTCCAAGGCTGCTAAACTAATCGGTCTTTCGAGACTTGATCTTTTGTGATAATTCCAATGTTACGTAATAATACACCGACTCTAGGTAACTGGGGTCGGGGCATTACAATTAGAGAAGGGGGACTGTGGGTTTTTCTTATATAAATTGTCTTAAATCCACATTTATAAGTTACTTTGATGTTATTCAGAAGCAATGATTTACTAAGGGGGGCTACGATGTGGTCCCTTGGTTTGCATCATAAAATGACATTGTTAGGGAGTGTTGCAGCTTGGTCCTAGGGGTCATGACATAGTCTTCAAAAAAATTCATTTATTATAAATACAATTTAGTCTATTAAACCCCAATTTCTCCCACTTATATCTTTTAAACCCCAAGAACCCCAAGTATGCCTTTTGAAGGATTTTAAACCCCTTTAAAGTTGGATTATCCTTAGATCATAGTGATCAATCTTTGGTAATCCAGAGTTAGTTATACCTACATTTTCTAGTGGTTTCACCCCATATGATCTTGTTTACTTATGTTTCGTATGTCCATGTTGTGGATGATTCTTTCAATCATTATAATGATGTTTTCTTTTAAGTTCTTAGATTTTAGTTAGGATTATTATTATTAATTAATTTGGAATATTCTGAGACTTGGTGCTGAGGTGAAGTGTGAATCTATGACCTGGTGATCTCGGAACAATTTTTTTGAAAAATTTTATGTTTTTCATAGTGCGCATGATGGGGTTTACTAAAAATGTAGAATAAATTATAAATGGGTACCCAGATTAGGAATCCCAGGGCACTGTTGTGTTCAGAACAACAATTTTTCCTTTGTTGGGGCCAAACATCAGCCGATGTGGGGCGGTTGTGAAAGTTAGTTTTTGGACACAAACATCATTAAAATATTTTAATAAAAATATTTTGTTCAACCCATCATCTTTTTTCTTTTAATTGGATATTGGAGAGGGATTCCGGTTTTACCCAAAACTAGAAACTCTATTGAGTTGGAGAGTAGAACCACTAGAAAAATCCTTGGCGAACGATGGAGGATCGACACAACTTTGGGTTAGACGGATCAAGGATCGACAAATGATGATGACATAAAATATCTATTAATAAATAGTCGTTCCAATAATGTAGAATTTGAATTTTCTTTTTCTTCCCCATTCTTAACCATTATGAAGAAATTGAATTAATCGAATAACAGATTGATTCACAGGTCATGCATATTGTGGGTTGGGATTATTCTTTTGTGGTTTTATTAGCGAGGTTAATTTTATTAAATATTTTTACGCATCATGATTATTATCATGGAATGGAATGAGGATATAATGGGTAAAAGGACATGGTTTTTTCTAGTGGTTTTATCATGTACTTTTCCTCCCATAATGTTCTTTTCATTCTCCTTTATTTCACGGGAGGATAATTGTTGCCCCTTCGATTCATGGTGCAACATCTCGAGACTGAAGATCCAAAGGCACTACAACACCATTGTGGTGAGATGGTGAAGGAGTTGTCTAATTCATCCAATCTAGTGAGTTACAGACGCACAAGGCAATGGATAATAGAGGATCCCAGAGTAGCAACTTAGATTGGTCCTAGAGATCTGCCAGTGGGGCAACTGGCGGTGAAGGAAATATGCAGCCTAGCGGGGTTGGTATGGGAAGAGCACAAGGCAGATGACGAAGGAGGTAGAACGTGGTCCAGTCGGAACCACATATGAGCTCACGACTGGAGCGGTTCCATGGGTGGTTATTGGGGACGTGGCAAAGGAGGTCTGCATATGCAATTGGGGGTCTATGTGGAGTCCATGATGGATTAGGCCAAGGGGTGATAGAGAATATGGTGGCCATTTACATTGAATGTGGTAGTGCCACATTGATCAGGAGTACGCGACTAGGTTGACCATGTGTAGGAGATGGGGGACGACTCTTGTGTGTGGGCCATGATGGAAAATCGGTCTGCTGTAGTAGGCCATGGCCCAACAACCCATTGGGCCAGCGGGCTGAGATGATTCGGTTTGGGCCGATCCGGTTCGGGTCCGAACAAACCAGTCCCGAGTAAGACTTTTTTCACTAAAATTGTTGAAACATTCAAAAATAATGTTCGTTTGATGTGATGTCTACAACTTTGGGACTCTTGATTTGAGGTGGTCTTTTTTAGATGGCTTGGTGGGACTTTATCTTGGACTAGTATAGGTGGAGAGTTTTCCCTAGATCATTCCTTGAGGGTTCAGAGGGGTATTACATACACATAATTGGACTGTAGTCCCCTCATGAGTCTGAGTCCTAATGAGAGGTATGGTATCTCTCAATGTGACTAGATCGATCCTCTACCACCCCTGATGGAGTTTAGTGGGAATTGATGAGATCTCGGAGTACAATGTGTTGGTCATCCATCTAGTGGGATGTATCAATAGGGTTGTTGGTATTCTAGGAGATGAATCCCCTATGTTGAGGGATAATATAGATTGGGTTTTTTGTATTCTTTGGGAAGAAACCTCATATCTGTATATTATTGTATTTGACCAGTTTATTTCACTTTGGGAAGGCCCAAATTAGCTGGAAATCTTCATGGGAGTCTTTGATGATATCATGGTTTGAGGAGTGAGTTTTCCTAGAATGAACGTTTCTTGATCAAAATCCTGTGGGGGTGATTGGATATGACTTACCTCTCTACTTTTTGGCTGGTCATGAGTATATCTGTATATAATTGGAATATGTTTTATAGACATATACATGTGTAGAGATGATTGTGTTGTTCCCTTGTAGAATTTCATTGGTTTATTTTGCTTTGTGGTTTGGGGGTTTCCTACTAAGTATTTTCATACTCACCCCTACACAGGATTTTCCCACACGTGTCTTATCTTGTTAAAACGACCAATGCATTGAGGAAGTCCTAGTTAGACTAGGACTAGGTGGTGATTATATAGACTAGACCATCGGGGTGTGCTCCTAGGACTTCAGACAAATGACCAGTACCATTCTCTTATAGTAGGGTTTTATAAGGATGAGTTTTAGAAACTAGGGAATTCAATTTTCCAGACTCATTCTTTTTGTGGGTTTTTAATCTAGCATGGTTTTCCTTTTTATACTTTACATTCCAATTTCAATTTGGTTGTGTGTTATAATGGTTTGCAAGCATGGTTTACTTAGTGTTTTTACATTTCAGCAATGTGGGCTTGGAGATGGGTGTGTGCATACAGGTACATAGGAAATTCCTCCCATGTTAGTGATATTCCTACTCTGTACTAGTAACCAGACATTGTACTATTGGTGGTGGGCTTGGGTGTTGCGACATAGGCCCCAAAAATATGGGTCGTGACCAAGTGGTATCAGAGTAGTTTGGTTCTAAAGATCAAAATACTGTGAAAATGGTTTGGGGAAACTATATCATTTGATCTGAGTTGGTCTTTTAGGACATGGAATCTAGTGTTGGTTTGGAAGAAGAAATATCCATACATCTGGACTCGGGACAAATTATTTTTGACTCTGTAAATGATAGCAATAATTGTAGGGGGAAAATGGTACATGTATCATATTGTATTTGGGGGTGTTCTCAAGTCCTTCTTAAGTCAACTCACATGGTGTACTCTATTGACCATGGTACATATTGTTTTATTTCTGGATGCATCTACGCATACAACTAGTTACGATTCCATTATGTGATCATGAGAATGATCAACCTAGAAATGAGGCATCGGTACAAGGGCATGTAGCAGAGATGGAACATACAAATAGTTTTCCAGTTTTAGATCCAACCGTTGAGAAGAAATAACTACCAGCACGACTAGTGGAGGATGAACTCAGGATGAGTGTGTTGTGTGAGTTCTAGAGGTAGTGACCACTAAGGTTTCAGGGTCATACCGACCCTGAGGTTGTTGAGGATTAGCTAGTGGTAGTTACATGTGTCTTCAGCCTTGTGAGAAAACATGCCAACCCAACGATAGTCCTTTCTACAAGTTTTCTTCAATGATATATTTTCATGGTGAAGCACAGTGACATAGAAACATGATGAGGTGACTATATCTTGGGTAGTCATCAAAAGTCTCTTCATAGAGGAGTTCTTTCCTGCTATGTTGTGATCAGTGCCGAGATAAGAGCATCTTCATCTGAAAGAAGGCAGTCAGACTATGACGGAGTACTCATAGTGGATGAATGATCATTCTCACTACTCAATAAATATGGTGAATGACCCTTTCTTCTGGGCATAGACCATTGAGCATGGATTTCATCAGGATATAAATTCATACATTATATCCCTTAGCATTCTTACATATTCTAGGGTGATGAAGTGATATATACTAGTGGAGTGATTTTCTACAAAGCATACACGAGTAGTGGGAGATACCGGCCGGAACCTAGAGGATGATACATCAATAGAAGGTAGATGAATTCATTCACAGGGACCCAAGAGGGTTAAGAACTTTAGGATAAAACCCTAGAATACTAGTTTAGTGGTGCATCAATCCGAAGGTGGATTAAGTCAGCTTATAGACAAACAGTGTCACACATGTAGCGGTCAGGTGAATCTAGCATGAGATTTTATGAAATGACGTACATCTTATCAGGGTAAAATAGAGGTAACACTAATGTAATAGAAAAAATTGGATAAGGGTGGTCCAAAGGTTATAGGATGTTGTAGAGGAGTAGTAATGGTAGCTAGTTGTGGGAATAGGTTCGACCTATTATCACCTCCACCCTGAGGTGGTCCACGCTAGGCTTAAGGATCTGGTTGATGGGGATGAGGATGGAATTAGTTGATGGAGACTTATGACTCAAAGACTCTATGGGTGATTAGTGGCACAATCTGTTTATTTTCTACCATATCTGTAGTTTTGATTGACACAGGTTGTAGTCATTCCTTTTTTTACATGGACCTTGTTCGGGGCTTTGAGATTCCAGTTCAACTATTGACAAAACCCTTACTCATAGAGACTCCTTCGAGAGGGTATTTGATGATCACACACTGGTGCTGATAGTGTGACCATATTCTTGGTGGTGTGAGTATCAGTTGGTATGTCTTAGTAGCGCATATAGGCCTTATTATGTCATTCTTAGTATGGATTGGTTATCCATAGTTTGTGCTCATATTTACTGTTTTAGTCATAGAGTGAGGTGTTTCCATGGTGATGGGACCAGTTTTTTGTTTATTAGTGAAAATGAAACACATGATGTGATGTTTGGATATACACATAGGAAGGTAAGGTCGATTAATCTTCAGTTAGTTAGCCTCACTATTCGAGTTGTGAATAATGGGAGTCCTCAGTTTCTAACATTGGTGACAGAGTATGAGGAAGTCATTACTGAGGATGTTCCTGGATAACCTACCTTTAGGGAGGTATAATTCTACATTTATCTATACGCTAGTATATCACTAATATCTACACCTAAATATCATATGTCTTATGTAGATCTTTGTGAGATGAGGGTGATATTGGAGGGCCTATAGTGGGAGGGCATCATGAGGCCTAATGTTTCTCCATTAACATCCTTAATATTGTTTACCAAGAATCCAAACAAGATCTTGAGGTTGAGTGTGTACTTATAATTCCTGAACCATGTAAAGATGAATAAAAAGTATACACTACTATGAATGGATGACTTCTTCAATCAGTTAAAAGGGGTGTGGTGGTTCTCAAAGATAGACCTCAGGTCATGCTATGAGATTCTAGGTGTACAAGATGAGGATGTATATAAGATGATCTTCAGATGTGAGTACAACCACTAAATGTACATAGTTGTTCTATTTGGTAGGAATAACACCGCAACTGTGTTAGTGGGACTCAGGAATAAGATATTCCAGCCATACTTATACCGATTTTTGTTTTTCTTCATTGAGGACATACTAGTGTACTCAGTGTCTGAGGAGGAGCACAAAACACACTTAAGGATGTGATTGGACATAATCTAAGAGCACCAAAATTATAGGAATATCTCTAAGTGTTCGTTTAAGATTTGGGAGGTCCATTTTTTGGGGACATCATTTTAAAGGAAGGATTTTCAGTGGGTCCAATGAAGATTAAAGCAACAGTTTTTTTCAAGCCACCAAAGAGTGTTACTGAGGTGGAGAGTTTCCTAGGTGTGTCTGAGTACTATAAGAGGTTTGTACCCGAATTTTCTAAATTATCAACACCCTTAAAGACTTGTACATGGATGTGGATGTATTTTGTGTGGGTGGATAAGTGACAATAGATCTTTCTATAGCTATGGCATAGATTTATGAGTGGTCCCATCTTGAGATGACCATAGGAGGGCGTCGAGTATGTGGTGATCTGCGACACATCATGTACTAGATGTGGATGTTTCCTAACGTATTGGAAAGTGGTGATTGCTAATATTTATTGAAATTTGATTACACATGAGTAGAACTCTATGACCCATGACATTGAGGTAGTGGAAGTTGTCATCGCAATGAGGAAGTGGATACACTGCTTGATGGGAGAACAATTTATTGTCTACACTTAGCATAAGAGTATTTTGTATATCTTCCCTTAGAAGTGTCTGAACTTGATATAGAGACAATGTATAGAGTTCTTACAAGACTATGACTATGATATTTTCTATAGTCTTGGGAAGGGGAATGAGGTGGTAGATGATCTCAGTAGAAGATCCAGTTCACTGTTTCTGAGCAAGGGATCAAAGAATTTGGACTCATTGCAGATATCATTTGTGAATGGAGATGGATATGCATACCTCTAGTCAATGGTTTTCATCCATTAACTCTTATAATTATTCATGGAGGAACAACCTTAGGATATCAGCTGTGAGACATTATGTGCTCAAATGTCTATAAGGAATTCCCCTGAGGGATATTTGAATGGTGAGGAGAAGTCATTTCTCTTTAGAGGGTACACAATAGTAGTAGTGTAATTATGTGATTAGGTTTTTAGGGAGTTACACAGAACCCATTTGGTGGTATATACTTTTGTGTTGAATATGTACAAGGTACTATGACATAATTTTTGACTTTGGGGATGAAGAAGGTAGTGGACGAGTTCATTTCTTGATACCTCAGTTGTTAGCATGTGAAGGCTGAGAACCCGGTTCCGGTGGACTTGATCCAATAACATGATGTGCCATAGTAGAAGTGTGATGAGATATCGATGAACATCATGATAGGGTAAACACATATATCCAGGTGGCATAATACCATTTGAATGATTTTTGACCTACTCACCATGTCATCCCACTTCCTTGTGATTCGAGAGCAGAGTTCAGTAGAGAGCATGTGACACCTCTATGTAATGAAGATATTGTGGAATCATGGAGTCACATCAATGATAATTTATGATTAGGATTATCATTTTACATATTATTTGTGGAAGGGACTTTCGGAGGCATTTGGGAATCAGTTATATTTGAGTACGGTGTTTCATCCCCAGATGGATGGATAGACAGAGAGGACCATTCAGGTTCAAGACGACATGATGTGGGCATATATCTTGGACTTCATTTAGATCAAGGAGGATCACATACCTCTGGGGGAGTTTTCATAAAAAAATATCTATCACTACACCATTAGTATGACACATTTGGAGGCCTTCTATGGGTGACCCAATAGGTCCCTACATTGCTAGACAGATCGAGGGGAGTCGGCGCTCAGGGGGCCAGAGTTGGTGCATGCTACTATGAAGAAGGTGAAAATCATCCAGGAGAAGATGAAGACTACATAGAGCCTTAAAAGGTCATATTATTATATGATGTTAAGGCCTTTGGAATTAGAAAAAGGAGACCATGTGTTCCTTCACATCTCACCTTAATGCGGATTATGGAGATTTGGCCAGGGTGGAAAGCTATATTAGAGGTTCATCAGCCCATTCCGGATTTTATGTAGATTCAGCGAGGTGGAATAATTCAAATATCTACCTTGGTAGTTTTATAGGGTGAACAAATTCTTCCACATGTCCCAACTAAGTAGGTACATGCATGACCCTTCACACTTCTTTGAATGAGGTGAGATTTACATTAATGATGGGGTGACTTTTGTAGATTACTCGATGGAGAGTGAGTATCGATAGGAGATGATCCATCATGGATGGTTGATTCCTTTATTCTATGTTCTTTGGATGCATGGGAATCTCCAGGAGAGAACATTGAAGTGTGAGGCTCAAATTTGTGCTCATAACCCTCAACTTTTTGTTGAGTATCCCTTGTCATGGATTTCGTGGATGAAAAAACCTAATGTGTGGATAATGTAATGAATCTTATTTTCTCCGGTTTTATTTTCATTAACTAATTGGAAACACTATGAGTCCAAGCAGTGTGATGGTGTGTGATTTAGATTTTCAGTTTGGATAGAAAAAATCATTCAAAAATGTAGTGTTTTTAATAGTGTGTTGGGTTTTTTTCTGAATAATTGGAATAACCTCTAAATAGGTTTTTGGTTCAGTAATATAAGGGAACCATTGTGTTCATTGTGGGGATTTCACCTTAGGCATGGCCTAATGTCGGTCGACGTGGGATGACTATGAAAGTTTCTTTTTTTAAATAAACATAATTTAAATATTTTGATAAAAATATTTTATTCAACAGGGAATCATTTTTTTTAACAGGCTCTTGGCAATGTATTTAGAGTTTACACTAAATCTATAATTCCTATGAGTCGGAGAGAAGAACTGATATACAAAGCCTTTAAAAATGATGGTGGATCAACAAAAATTCATGTTCAATGGATTAAGGATCGATGAATAATGATGACGAAACATCTCTCATCATCAATGGTTATTCCAACTCGAGGTAGGGTGTGGATTATGATTTTTTCATCCCAATTCTTTATCCCTACAGTGAATGTGAATCAATTGATCAACGGACTGTTTCATGGGTCATGTATATTTTGGGATGGTTTTATTCTTGTCGAATAGTATTATAATGTGGTTAATTTGACTAAATATTGTTATGCTTTATAATTATTATTACAGAATGGGTCGAGTTCAGAATGAAGAAAAGGTTGAAGTTCGTTCCAGGTGTTGTTTCATGTGCATTTTACAACTTGATGTTTTTAAAATTATTTATGTTCTTTGTTATTTTATTAGAGGATGATTTTTGTGCCTTCAATTAATGGAACAACAAGAAGATACCAATTATCCAATGCCACATCGACATCGTGGAGGTGCGATGGCGAAGGTGTTGTGCAATTTGATTGTGGTAGTGTCTTAGGATGGTGTAAGGAAGTGATGCATAGCGGTTCCCAGAGTAGTAGATCTGATTGGTACAGGTGGGAATTCATAGGTGAAAGAATGACACAACACTGTGGGGTCAGTCCTAGAAGATCACGAGGTGGACAACATGCTAGTGGTAGAGGATAAATGTGGTCCAGGCGGAACCACGTGGGAGGGCACGACCCGAGCAGTGTTGAGGGAAGCGGCCTAGGTTGGGATGAAGGGGGGCCATGTAAAAGGATAGGGGTCTAGGTGGAGCCTATGATGTCATAGGCCGTGGGTGAGCCGACATACGCGAGGGTTGTATGTATTGAACAATGTGGTGTTGTGTGGACCGAGAGTACGCAGGTGGGAAGCCGTGTTCGAGAGATGGGGGTCGACCTGTGTGTGTAGGGCATGTTGGATGAACCGGGATGTTCTAGTGGGACACATACCAAAGGTCTAATGGGTTGGGCCCAGCAGAACAGTGGGTAGGTCCATTTTGGTTCGGGATGATCCGATTCACATTAAACCCACACCAGACCAGAGTCAGACTTTTCCACTAAAAAGGTCATTACATTCAAAAAGAAGGTCTGTTTAATAAGAAAATTGTGGAATTGGGACACTTTCCATGAGGCAATAATTTTGAGATGGATTGGTAGGATTTTATCTTTGAAAAGTGTAGGTTGATATTATCCCTTTGTTATTTCCTAAATGGTTCAATACATTATTAAATCCACATCACTAGACATTATGCCCCTTTAGATTCCAAGTCCTAGATACAGTTATGATATAACTTTTTCGGACTAGAGAGATCCACTATCACAGTTGAAGGGGTTTTGTGGGAATTGATGTGACCACTGAGCATAGGGTTTTATTCCTCCATCTAGTGGGCCATATCGATATGGTTAATGGTATTCTCAGAGAAAGATCCCCAACATTGTGGGATAATACATATTGGGTTTTTGGTATTCTATAGTAAGGATCTGTTCTCTATATATTTTGATCTTTGACCATTTTATTTCTCTTTGGTCCATGACCAAATTAGAGAGACATCTTCTTGTGATTCTCCGATTATATCATTGTGCAAGGAGTGAGTTCTAATGGAATGAGTGCGCCTCGAGCAGAATCCAGTGGCTGTGATTATTAGTGAGTTACCTCTATACATTGTGTATAGTCATGAGTATATTTGGATACCCTTGTTATATATGTTAGAGAGATATACCTATATAGATATGACTATATTATTCCCTTATAGTTTTCCTTTGTTGATTTTCATTTGTTGTTTTTGTGTGTCTTTATGATAATTTTTTTACAAACCCCTACACGGGCTTTTCCCACATGTGTCATGTCTTATGTAGACGGCCGATGCTTTGACGGAGTCCTAGGTGGACCTAGACTAGGTGGTTCATTGAAATACTAGACCATGGGGTGTGTTCCTACAAATTTAGATAGTTGTCCAATACCATTCCGTTTTGGTAGGGTATTATATGGATAGTTTTATGTACTTTTGCATCCATTTTGGTAGACTAATTCTTTTAGTGGGATTGTATTTTGTCTCGTTTTACCTTTCTAAACATTAGATTCCTATTTCACTCTGGTATTGGGTTATAGTGGTCTGCACGAATGGTTTACATAGTGTTTTTACATTTAAGTAATTTTGGGGTCGATGATGCATGTGTGCATACATGTATATAAAAAATTCATCCCATGTTAGCAGTATTCCTACTCGATTCAAGTCACCAGCCCCTGGCCAATTGGTGTTGGGATTTGTGGGTTGCAGAATGAGCCCCACTAGGACTGGTTATGACACTCCGTTGTTGATGTTTTTTGGGAATTTTTGTGGCTCTACATTTTTTGTGTGATGTAATATCTTGCAGGATAAGTGTTCATAGATCCTCGATATTGATATGTTATCATGAAAAGTATGTTAATTCTTTTTGGGAATGTGATTCATTTTTTATCCAATTTATTTACATGAAATCATAATAATACTATATTTTATCCCTTCATATGGAAGTTCAATTAAACTAATAAATATATGACTCGTTTAATAAATATGTGTATAGTGAACATATCTCGATGTTTTATACTATAAAAAAGGGTTGCCTATTTATTTACTAAATACATTGTTATGTATGTTAATTTTTTAAGAATGTTTTCAGGATTGGTTTAGCACGTATAAATTGGTGGAATTTGATAAATAATATTAATATAGAAATAATTGATCGATTATATTATGGAATTAATGAAGGGGCATCTTACATAAATATGGTGTATCGTTTAATTTAGTGGTTTTCAAATTGATGCTAAATGAATGTTTGTTTTAATATTTTATTCACTTTTTGATTGAAATAATAATTTAAATTAATCATGTAAATTAATTATTGAGAATAAAAATAATAATTCATGATAACTGAATATTTTTCTCCTCTCAGTTTGACGAAACTAGTTTTACTCTAGAGATCATGTTTCATTAACTTTATTTCTTATTGTAGTTAATGAATAAGGCTTCTAGTAATTAGGACTTTTGAATAATGAATATATTAATTAAATATGGAATAGAACTATTTTTTGGTCAAAGATAATTATTTTGGGCTGAGAGTTCCCATTCATTTATAAAAGCTGACCGTCTTTTGTCTGGGTTTGAGTGAGCCCATTTTTTATGAATGATGATTACATTGTTTGGGGATCTATATTTACCAATTGAAAAAGATTTTTTTTCTATAATTTCTATTTTCATCAGACTAGATCCTTCATATGTGATGTGCTATGATCTTAGGTTGGTTGATCCTGGGATGACTGGTGAGATCATGTATGGGAGAAATGATGTTATCGTAGTAGTTGATGTTTGTTATAGAATGATAGATAGTGAGATGGTTGATGGTGTGTGGATGGAACATGGATAAAAGAATGGGTTGATGTTGGGATTACCCATTGATGTGATTAAGTCACGATACATTCATTAAAATGAATCTATCTTATGATTGGATGTGTTGATTATTTGTTTTACTGCATTTTATCCCCCACTTCATGAGTCATCTGAATGTTCTTCATTATGAAAATCTCTTATAGTAGATTAGTATGGTTTAATATATTACCTATCTTAGTATGTTTTAATATTATACCTATAATTATGTGATGATACTAATAATGTTTAATAAATGACTTAAACCATGGGATTGGTGTTTTTGGAATACAACTATGATGATGTTGACAATCCATGGACTCAGTTTGGATAATGTCTAGATGGCGTCGACACAGATAGATGGATAAAGTAATGTAACAGGAATAATTCAAATTAAAGGATAATGAATTAATAAATGAAATGTTAAATTCAAAAAAGGAAATAAATAATTTATTTTATCTCTTTAAATAATTGTGTGCTTATAGTATTTCTAGTCCCCAAAAGTGGAAGCCAGGTGTCTGAGTGATAATAGTTCAAGTTTAGACTAGTATTAGGTTATACCGATATTTTTTCTGTGATCGATATTATAGATTTTATGTTTTTTTATTTCATATGAAAACCCTCCCATTTTAGTTATGGAAAATTAAACCCAATTGACTTTTAGAGGGTTATTTCCCCAACATCCTAATAAGAGGATGTATCGTTCACTCCCCTTTACTCAGTGTATGGGTTATGATGGCTTGAGGAATAATAAATAATGTATAATAAACATCACATCATATAGGATGTGGTGGCTCATAGAAACAACTTTGTTACTATATATGGACTTGTGGATTAGATGATGACATGTTTTGATACACTACATACATGTTGTGATCCTTAGCACATGTGTCTATGGGATGGAATTTTTTGGAGGGTGAAAATCAGGACATGCGACATTGGGGAACAGTAGAAAAAGAGCGGGGAAGATGTATCAGGGTACCACATATGTTTTATTACAATAATAGATGAACTATTGTATGGGATACATAGTGAGATATATCCATGGTGAGGCTGTAAACATAGTATTCCTTTTAGGGGATCAGTTAGTTTCACGGTTGTTTGATATCCTTTAACATGCTTTTATTATATTTTTAATGATATGCTCTATGGAGGATCCTAGTGAGTATACTATTTTTTTCAACCCAAATATATATAAAATATTTTGAGGTTAGTAGTAGAATGTTGTATATCAGGATATATATTCCTAGATTATGGGTTTATAAGAATTGTTTGGGATTTTTGATCATTTTTGAGTTTATATTTTGGTACATGAAGTTTCCTTTTAGTTTTTTAGTATGGAATTATGTCACATGTATGCACAAGGGATTCATTTTATTTTTGTTTGTAGTTACTAATTGGAGTATCTATATTATCTCTCTCTAATATATGTTATCTTATAGGAAAATCCATCTGATCTACATGTTTATTATACCCTCGGTGTTAGTCGCCAACCTGAGGTCTACTGGAGGATAGAATCTGGGTTGCACCACCTTATATCCATTATCGTTAACCCATGAGGGGTACTATATTGGGAGAGGGTTCATTGAAAAGATATAACACAGGTTCAGGTTGAGGGATATGATAGATTCAAGATCTAGGCATAGGTGAGATTCCATGGGTCGGTATGGAAACCGTGATTACTATGTTTTGCAAGCGATGACAACATGAGAGACCACCTGAGACATGTGTATTTAGGCCCCCTTATGATCTTAATAATGCACCATTATTTTACTAATCAGATTAAATAACATGATACTAGTTACGGTGTAGAGACCTAGGAATAAATCAGGCATCATTCATCTTTTTTCCTCATGTTCGAAATGGCTAGACATTGTGATAGGTTAAAACCATAAAAATGACAAAAAATCAATTAACTAAATAGTTTAATTTATTATATAAAATAGTTTAATAATGATTACCATATTTTATTCTTGTATGAATGAATCTATGTTAATTTTATCTACAGGTTTTCATTGAATATGTTTATAAAGATATGCCAGGAGAGCATCACAGAGAGAAGGTTTATGATGACAACCCTAGAAAAAGGACACTCTGTGATTTTTAACACTACAATTTGAAAACGTATGAGTGATATGTTTCATAAAAATTCACATAATAATGGTTTGAGAAGGATTAGATAGATTTAAATTTGATATGTGTTCGGAACGAGAACTAGGTTTCATTGGCTATGATGATGATGTGTGGATCAATGAGTAAGTGATGGAACTTATTCCTCAAGGATCATGAGGGGTTATAAATCTCCCAAGAGAATTGTCAAGATAGGTTTTGAGTAGATTTTATTTATTCGACAATGGAGGTAGCCATGCCCTATGATTTTTCTCCATCGATAGGTGTGTTTTAGTGTTTGTGGGTTTAGGACCCATTTTACGTTCATTTTGTAATATGCATTAAGAGTGTTACCAAATGAGTATACACGGGTGAATAATTTCAATGAAGAATTTATCACAGAGATCTAGTGCCATGTAATCTCATTCGTGTTGTTGAAATATTTTATGATGTTGGTGAGAGAAGAAGTTGTTCATAGGTTGTTTTCTAGAACCATATTTTTATAAAAATGGAGTCATCATGATTCCACAGTAAGTAGAGTTATGGACTAAGGTTCCTAGTTACCTATAAAAAAGTGTTTTTTGGATAGGTAAGGATAAGTCCAAGCACTCCTAATGTAATTTGAATAGGGTTTATGTATATAAGGTTTATTAACAAGGATTAAATGACTGTTTTTCTTGTACAGGTTGATGTTATCAATGGAAAAAATACTCAATATTCTTAAGTAGTCTATGTGTCCCATGTGTTTGAAGTAATGTTCCTCTATTGAGGATGTTTCAGATGAGTTAGCTACATCAGGGTATTCCAATTTGGGATGAGTAGAGAGGAGATGGGGTAAGCATAGGAATTCCATGATATGTTCCACATATTCATATAAAACATTGTGACCATGGAGGTTGTCGTTACTTGAGAAAGAGAGTCTATAGAGTAGATCATGGCCAGCTTCATGATTTAGTATTCACTAGATCCAAGAGACTCATACATTTTTGAAGGTGCAATTTATATTTTTATATTGACATGGGTGTGTTATTTGTTTGATTTATGAGTTATGAACTCCTATGTATCACCTTCTCTAGTTCGTGCATTGGGAATTTAGGTAGGGAGGCTTCCAATTCCCTTGGTATTGAATATGGTATTTGGATTTTGAGATGAACAGTATAATGTTTTTAGAGACCACGATCTAGTGATAGGGAACCACTACACTACGTGAGACTTATTATGTTTTTTTGATATATCCCAACAACATCATATTTAACATTGATTGATTGAATTTGATTCAGTATATCATGGATTTTTTACGGATATAGGTTGTATTATATAATTTTAAATGTGGTCTAGTAGTGATTGCTGGTGAGTGATGTAACGTCCCGGATCCTGGTGCCACTTAATGGGTGCCCCGAACACGGTGGGTCACATGACCTCAAGCGCATTTACCCAAATGAAAGAGGCTTCCGAATAGCAGTGAGGGACTAGTTCTGATAGTTGGGAAACTATGCCCTCAGTTGTCAAAGTGTAGCACAACAGAAAAATATAAACTTACCAAAAGCAGAAGCAGTAATCAATACAAGGATAAAAGGACAATTGTAATGAAGCAAAATATAACCAACAGTAATACATATATGATGCTGAAATATGTTATATTTCTAAGAAAGAAGTCAAAATAGGATACACTGCAATCAATTACAATATAGTACAATGTACCATGTATAGAAAAGAAAAACTAAAACCGTGCAATAGGAACGCAGTGGAATCTCAAGCCTAAGATCGATCCCATGCTCTCATACTCCTCTGCAACAATCAAATACCTATATAGGGACTCTTTCTCTTATCAACACTTATAAAAATATAATATGTTTAGGCCCAAGACATAACCCAAACAAGGTGTGAGAAATAAATCCCTGTAGGCAACCACCAAAGGCTAGTGCCCAACTGTCAGTGAAAATGTGCAACAGTAGTGCACAATAATAAAATGCAGTAAACTAGGCAGTACACAAAAGTAATTATCTCTATTAGTTACATTTCCATTTTATTAATTATTTATCAATTTTGTGCTTGTGATTTATCTTGGAAGGTAAAACATAAGAAATTCACCATAGTGAATACTCAAAGAAAACATTGTCCTCAGATATGTAAATATTTACTCTCAGATAAGTATAATCGAAACCCACATGTGACTGCCCACAGGCATAACGAATATTGCCCTCAGGCACAAGGTATTTCCCACAGGTACGGAAGGTACTGCCCACTGGCATAAGAAACATTGCCCTCAGGAAAAACAAAACACAGCCCTCAGACATCCCATATGAAATCAAGTAACCTGGCCAAGCCTAACATACAAACAATCATGTATATATGTTTCATCCCATGAATAGTCAAAACATACTTATAATCACGGCATACCCATTGGTATCCTGTCCAAATGGCTAAACAAGGGAAACAAACCCACATTGTGGCCCTAGATCCAAGAAATGATCCCAAATTACAGTTTAAATTTATTCATTAGATCAACTATGAATTTTATTTATCTCAAAAATCAGGGTCTCGACCACACGACACCCCGAACATGGGCTCATGGCACAACAGTACACAAAATCAACATTATAGTTGTAAATAAACACAAGCCCACCTACCTCTATTGCCTCTGATCGATATACATAAACAGTGCCTCCTGAATCAACTGATAATGATGTAGATCTGGGATAAACTTTCACCCGTTCAAACGTAAATAACATCCCTAAGAGAAATAATTGGATGGAAAGGCTCAAGGATAAAGAAGGCCTTACCAACATAGTCCAAACAAGATAAACGGTGGAAGAAATGGGGTCCCAGTGTGCAATCGGGGGATCCTCCAAGCCTCAACCTCCTCTCCCGAACTCCAAAAGGAGTTCTATACCTCCATTGATGAATGAGTAGGCTACTGCCATTTTTAAGCGAAAAAACATAACTACATGACGTGTCATCTCAAGTACACGGCGTGTACTTTCCATTTTTTAACTGTTCCTCTGGCAGCCTCTTTCCATCACCTCACTGTTCATCTTTGGACTTGGTTACACGGCGTGTATTTATGAGTACGTGGAATGTACTAAAATTCTGATGGCGGCTACTCCTACAACCTTACTGTTCACCTACCAATTGATTACATGTTGTGTATATACTATGTACATGGCGTGTAGTTAGTTTTTACAGCCTTCATCGCCGACAGGCCTACACGCCTTATATACTCATCCCACACGGCCAAAGTAGGCGGCGTGTGGAAATGTACATGGCGTGTACCCAAATATTTTGGTATTTTCCCCCATTTTTCCATATTTTCTCAAAAACACTTATAGATAAATGAAAAAGAAGAAACCCATACCTCAAGAATAAGAACCGGGTTCTTACAATCTTCCCCCATTAAAACAATTCGTCCCTAATTTTCCATTAATAAGGTGGTGAAGATAAATCTAAGAACATGGATGGACACTGAGCACAGATGTCGGTCTCCCACTCCTAGGTTTTATCCTACACTCTTCTATATAGCCATAACACCCATACAAGAGGAACTAACTGGCCTCGGAGAAATTTTGTGCTCCTATCAACAATACAAATCGAATTCTCCTCAAATGATGCATCAAAGTGAAGTTCAACCTCCATGGGATGAATAACGTGAGATGGGTTTAAGTGATAACGGTGCAGCTGGGATATGTGGAAGACATCGTGCATGGCCTGGTACCTCTACGATAACCGCTACTGATAGGAAACTGGCCGAACTCTCTCCAGAATCTCAAATGGCCCCACATGCCTCGGTGAAAGTTTACCCTCTCTTCTAATCCACCTGTGTCCCAACCTTGGTGAAACACACAAGAAAACCTGATCCCCTACCACAAAATCCAAGGGTCATCTGCATGGATCAACATAAGATTTCTGATGAGACTGTGCAGTAGCCATCTGCTTCTATATCAACTAGACGTGATCTGAAGTCTCCTGTATGAGTCGTGGCCCAAGAAAAGCTGCGTCACCTGAAACCAACCATCACAATGGTGATCGGCATGGCCTACCATATAACGTCTCATAAGGCGCCATCTCAATAGTTTCCTGAAAATATTTTTGTAAGCAAATTCTACTAGGGTAACTTGCTTCTCCCCAGATCCTCCAAAGTCCAGGATGCATACACGTAGCATGTCCTCTAGCACATGTATCGTACGCTTTGACTGGACATCTGTCTGAGGGTGGTAAGCTATTCTCAGAAGAAACTATATACTGAGTGACCTCTGAAAATCCTTCCAAAAAACAAGACATGAAACGAGCGTCCCTATTTGAAACGATAGAACAACAGACCCCAGGAAGACTTACTCTCTCTCAGATAAACAACTTCTCGAGCTCGTCAACACCGATGGTCTCCAAGATCGGAAAAAAGTGAGCTACCTTCGTAAGTCTATCTTCAACATCCCATGTGGAATCATTGACTTGAGGTGACCTCGAAAACCTAGTCATGAAGTCCATTGTGACATCATCCCATTTCCACTCCGGGATGGGTAACTGTTGTAATAGTCCTCTCGACCTCTGATGCTCCACCCTCACCTGCTAATAGGTGGAACATCTCGTAACAAAATGAGCTACCTCTCTATTCATACCCAGCCACCAATACTGACATCTCTTGTCATAGTACATTTTGGTAACCCCAGGATGAACTGCCCAAGATGAAGCATGAATTTTCCGCATCAACTCCTCACATATATCCCCTGGAACCCACACTCATCCATGGATACACAGTACCTCGTTATCGCCTATCGCCCAACGAGGAGGAGGGTCCTCACTTGACAATGACTCTAGTAGAACTTGGCCTTCTTCATCTGATAGATGTATCATCTTCAGTCTATACAAGAGGGTAGAATTCACAGCTAAGGATGAAAGAGAGGTTCTCCTTTGACTATAGTGAACCTCCAAATGAATCTCAGTGAACAAATTCATAAGCTGCCACTCACCACTAGCCTCCTGCACTTCCTGTATCTGAGTCCTCCTACTCAGTGCATTAGCTACTGTGTTACCTTTACCATGTGTATAGGCAAGCTTAACATCAAAGTACTGAAGTTATTCCATCCAACATCACTGTCTCAAGTTCAAGTCACACTGTGTAAAGATGTATTTTAAACATTTGTGGACTGTAAACACCACAAAATGTTCTCCCAAAATATAATGTCTCCATCATCATAATGAATGAACAAATATAGCCAACTCGACATCATTCATCAGGCCATTCATCTCATGTGGCCTCAACTTCCGAGACCCATATGCAACTACTTGATCACCCTACATCAACACTGATCCAATACCAATACATGATTCATCATAGTACACTGTATATCTCTTCCCTTGCTCGGGAAGTATCAGGATTGGTGCTGATGTCAAAATTCCCTTCAGCTCCTAAAAGACTGTCTCGTAAGCTTCTGACCAAACAAACTTTGTACCTTTCTTAGTCAAACCTATCAATGACACTGCTAAGTGGGAGAGGTCATATATAAAGCACCTATAGTAACCAACCATCCCCAAGAAACTCCATATTTCAAACATGTTCTTAGCGTGATCCCAAGAAACTACTGCTCTCAACTTCTCTGAGTTTATCAAAACTCCTACCTCTGAAATAATATGACCTAGGAAGTGAATATGGTCCATTAAAAAGTGGCATTTTGAGAGCATAGTATATAATAGATTCTCTCTTAGTGTACTCAATACAATCTCAAGATGTGTGGAATGGTCTTGTCGAGTGTGAGAGTACACCAACATATCATCCATGAAGACCACCATAAAAGAATCTAGATATCGGTGGAACACAAAATTCATCAGATCCATGAAATCTACTGGTGTATTTGTGAGTCCAAATGGAATGACCAAGTAGTAGTATAGACCACATCTAATCCGAAAAGCGGTAAGAGGTATGTCTGATGGTGTAACACGCAACTGATGATATCCGGACCTCAAGTCAATCTTCAAGAACACTCGTTATCCACGAAGATGAAAGAATATAATCAATCCTTGGTAAGGGATATCGGTTCTTGATCGTAAACTGGTTCGACTTATGATAATCGACACAGAGTCTGAGGTTACCGTCTGCATTCTTCGCAAACAAGACATGCGAACCCCAAGGAGAAGTATTGGGTCAGATGAAACCCTTTTCTTGTAACTCTTCTAACTGCTTCTTGAGCTCCTACAACTTTGGTGTAGCCATACAATATAGACTAATGGGCATCGGTGTCACCCCTAGCAGAATATCAAGAGAGAAATCCACCTCTATCTCATGAGGTAGACCTGAAAGGTTACCTGGGAAGACATCCCTGAAATGATCAAACACTAGAGGGAAATCCTTCTGAAAAGTTCATTTGTCATCCAGATATAAACTTTTCATCTAGGCTATCACTCCACCTCACCCATGATGCTCAGGTCTAGCTCGGCTCACTTGGACATCCCATTCGCCATAGTATAGAAACTCTTCGCCCTCTGGTGACATGAAACTCATCTTGTGACGATAGAAATATAAAAAGGCTCGAAAGGGTACCATCCAGTCTATCCCGAGAATGACATCATAGGTTGTCATCTCTAATACATAGAGGTCCCACAGAAAGTGACACCCACCGACCTCTAGGGGCACTCCTTGTGCTAAAGCACACCTTCCGTTCGAATTCCTAGCATAGTGTCTAGCGTCGTGATATTAGAAGAAGAAGAAACACATAGCCCAAGGCTCTCCACAACAGGCACAAATATAAATCTATGTGTATCAACAGTATCAAAAAGTACTGGTGATAAAATAGAAGCCACAAGAATAGTACCTCTGAAAGTGGAAGGTCCAGGATCCTCCTCTTTTTGGGTCTGTTGCACTGCATATGCCTGCCTAGTGCTGCGACCCTGCGACACATCCTGGCTACCAAGAGCTGACCCTCCCTACTGTCTCTGATATTCTGGTGTCTGGATACCATGGCTACGACCACCACCTCTTCCTGAACGTCCCGACGTATTCCAATTTCTTTAATGGTAAGAAGCTTCTGGCCTTTCCCCCGTATGCGGAGTCTGCATAGAACCCCTCTCACTATTCCCTGGTGGAAATGCCCTGCAAAAATTCTAAAGATGACATGTACTACCAGAAGCTCAACACTACACTGGTTCATGGGGACACTGAGGTCTCATGTGCCCCTCTTTGCCAAAATGGTAGCACATGACCTGGCCACCTGAAGAATTATTCGGTCTAGCACTACCACGGTTAGAGAAATCCATCTGCATCTTACTCTTGCTTGTAGAAATAGCACTATAAACCAGTGCCGAATCACCATGGCTTTCACCAGTAGTTTCCCATAGGTTCTGCTCATTAATCAATGCCTGGTTCACAATACCATGCATTGTATGCAACCAGAAAACATTCACCATCACTCAGATGTCATATCGAAGACCACACTCAATGTTTCTATCCCTCAATATCTCATCACCCACAAGAATAAGTGCAAAAAGCTGAAGCTCGGTGAAGCAGGACGAATAGTCCATCACTGACATGATACCCTACTGCATATTAATGAACTCTTGAGCTCGATATTCCCTCAACATATCTAGAATGAAAAATTCATATAAGGATGCCTTAAAAACTTCCCATTCCATGTCTCTGTGATGCTCAATCTGGGTGGTAACATCCAACCATCTCTTGGTGGAATCACGCGTCATGTAAGTAGGGAGCTTGAACCTCCTCCTAGGAGGGGTCTTTAGATTCTCAAAGATCGTCTTCATAGAAACTATCCAATACTCCACGGCATGTGGTCCCCCATCCCTAGATAATATAGGGGGATGTTTCTGCTAGAATATACATTTTAGCTCTTCCATAGATATGGCAACCGGTGGTTCTCCCTGGAAGGTCTGCATGAACTGCTTGAAGCCGTCACAGAACTGCTTATCTGCGTTGGTGTCTAGTATAATGGTTGGAACTGAATCTGGAACTACTAGAGGATCCACTAGTAGCCCATGGCCTACCATATCTAGAGTTTAATCGCCGCCACTCTCCTGGTGAACAACTTGGGGTCGTCTCAGCAACATGACTCTATAAGGTCACACACACCCCTTAGTTTAATTTACTGTCGAGGTTCTTTTGTCTATTTAATGGTTCCCATGCAAAAAGGGAAAGAAAAACACAAGAACAAGAAAAAAGAGACTACACAGGGTGAATAGAGTCCACACGACGTGTACCCTTAATCCCTTAGATGGTCGTGTTCTGATGCCGGTCTGGGCGTGTCTCAACCCTTGATACATGGCGTGTTACAACTGCACATGGCATGTAAACCACCCTATTTCTCCGGCCACATGGCCAAATTCACATGGTATCTCCCTGGTCAAGACTACCTGGCATGTCCCAATGGTACGCGATGTGTACTAGTCAAGCATCACCAGCCTGTGTTGTTAGTGACACGACCTGTATACCAAGGTTACACGAAACGACGTTTTCAAGATGGAAAAGACATTTACTAGAAATGATAACACTGACCAGTGTTGTTAGTGACACGGCCTATGTACCCAGGTCAGACTACACGACGTGTTCAAGGTAGACATGGTGTGTTTAACTTAAGGATCCTCTGTCTGTGTTGTCAGTCACACATGCAGATAAATGGTCAACACTACACGGCGTGTTCAGATGGTACACGACGTGTTCATGCCAAAAATTCCCTATCTCGTGTCTCTGCCCACACATCCCATGACACGGTTAGAGACTACACGACGTGTATACAGTCTACACGGCGTGTAAAATATTTTTTTCATCTCTTCCCGAACAGAAGAGTACATGGATTGTTGTCAAAACTACACGTTGTGTATTCAGGTTTTTTTCGGACAGTGAGCCTTAGAAACTACTCCAGAGCCTAGAAAAACACTGAAACCAACACCTAAGTACCAAATTCCGATCCGTGAGGGCCCATACTCCCCACGAATAAAATCTTGGCATCTTATAAATGTTATAACTAAGTAAAAAAGTCAATGGTCCACTAAATTCCAATCTATTAGGGCACATACTCCTCAAGGAAAATGTTTGGAATTCATTCTTACAAAGCTCATACAAACAGTACCCTATCGAATAACATGTAATATTATCAAGGCATCTATCACAAAATCATTCATTTTCTAGCACATCATCTATCACAACAACATGAAAATTATAATTCACCTACATGGCATGGAAACCATGCCTGGCATGTGATTCTAACATGTGCCTAAATGATGCATGAGATGGAATACCCACATCTCCTCGGGTTTCAACTAAACAGAACCAAATTATAAAATATATGAGCACACCACAACTGTGTCACCCAATGGTGAAAATAATAACAATTAAAAAATTGTAAAACTAAAAAAATTACAACATGAGGTAAATTGGATTTTCCATGTACCTAGGTTAGCTACTGTCAGGCAAAACATATTACCAAGTACCTATTCCATCATATCCTTAGATATAGGCTCCAAACATTAAGGAAAAAAACCCCTCTGATACCACTTTTAATGTCATGGATCCAGGTGCCACTAAATGGGTGCCACGAACATAGTTGGTCACATGACCTCAAGCACGTTTCCCCAAACGCTAGAGGTTTCTATCTAGCAGCAAGGGCCTATGTCTGATAGTGGGGAAACTATTCCCTCATTTTTCAAAGTGTAGCACAGTGGAAAAATATAAACATACCAAAATCAGAAGCAGTAAACAATAAAATGTTGAAATGACAATAGTATGAAAGAAAAAGATAACCAATATTCATACATATATGATGATGCAATATTTCCTATTTATAAGAAAGGAGTCAAAACATGAAACACTACAATCAATTACAATATAGTACAATGTACCAAGTATATCATACAAAAACTAAAATAGTGTAATAGGAACTCAGCAGCATCTCAAACCTAAGCTCAGTTCCATGCTCTCATACTCCTTTGCAACAATAAAATACCTGTATTAGGACTCTTTCCCTTATCAACACCTGCTTCAATATAATCTGTTTGGGATTAAGACATGACCGAAATAGGGTTTGAGGAATATATCTCAGCAATCAACCACCAAAGGCTCATGCCCAACTATCAGTGAAAATGTGCAACAATAGTGCACAATAATAAAATGCAGTAAACTAGGAAATACTCATAAGTAACTAACTCAATATGTTACATTGCAATTTTATTAATTATTTATCAATTCTTAGATTGTGCTTTAGCTTGGCAGGTACAACATAAGAAAATCGCCACAGTGAATACTCAAATAAAAAATTGTCCTCAGACATGTAAATCCATACCCTCAGATAAGTTGAATTGAATCCCACATGCGACTACCCACAAGCATAAATAATGTTTCCCTATGGCACGAGGTATTGACCACAAGAATGGAAGGTACTGCCCATAGGCATATGAAACGTTTCCCTCATGCTAAGAAAAGCATTGCCCTCAAGAATTTGATAGGAAATCAAGTAACCGAGCTAATCCCAACATACAAACAAGAATGTATATATTTTTCCTCTCAAGAAAACACAAAACATGATTATAATCATGGCATACCCACGAGTATCCTGGTCAAATGACAAAAAAAGGTAATCGTACCCACGAGGTGGCCCTGAATCCATGAAATGATCCCAAACAACAGTTCAAGTTTATTAATTTTATCTCCTATGAAATTCTAGGCTTCCCAACAATCATTATCTCAACCATAGGACACCCCAAACATGGGCTCGTGGAACAATGGTACACAAAATCAACTCGATTGTTTTAAATAAACATAAGACCACCTACCTCAACCTCCTCTGATCAATATATGTAAACGAAACCTCCCCAATCAACCAAGAAAGGTGTAGATATGGGATAAATATTCACCCATTAAAATGTAAATAACTTCCCCTAGCAAAATAATTTGAAGGAAAGGCTCAAGGAGAAGGAAGTCCTTACCAGCATTTTCCCAACAAGATCGATAGAGGTCGAAACGGAGTCCTAGTGTGCGATCGAGAGCTCCTACAATCCTCAGCCTCCTCTTCTGAGCTCCAAAATGAGTTCTCTTCCTCCTCTTCCAAATGAGGAGGCTACTACCTGTTTTATGTGAAACAAAATAACTACACGGCGTGTACTCTCAGGTACACGGAGTGTACCTTCCATTTTTAACTGTTCCTCTGGCAGACACTTTCCACAGCCTCACTGTTCATCTGTTGACTTGATTACATGGCATGTATTTCTGAGTACACAACGTGTACTACTGTTCCACTGGCGGTTACTCTTAATGCCTTACTATTCACCCGTCGACTGATTACACATCGTGTATATAGTAAATACATGCCATGTAGTCATTTTTTACACCCTTCATCGCCGACAGGACTACACACCATGTATACTAATCCTACACGGCCAAAGTACATGGCATGTACCCAAAATTCTTTTTATTTTCCGCAGTTTTCCTTATTTTCTAAAAAACACTTAAGGAAAAAGGAATAGAAGAAACCCTTACCTCAAGAACAAGAACCGAGTTTTTATAGGTGATACCCATTGATGGGTCAGAGGTGTATTATTTCATTTATATCCTTAATGGCAGAGTATATGATGAGTTTTTAGAGGTTTATCCAATAGTTTTTCCATCTATTATGGACTAGTACACTGATATTTTTCATATAGAGGTTGTGGAATTACCCCATCGACAAGTGATCTAGTGTTTGAGTTAGGATTTACCAGGTGTTTCTCTTATATAAATGTCTTCATATAAAATGGTTCCTTATGAAATTCATGATCCGTGATTAAAACTTTATGGTCCGTTACTATGAGGTCTTCTTCTGCGGAGTGTGTTACCTTAGGGTGAACCAGTTTTTTTTTACCGAAGTCCAATGGATGTTTGTATCACTGCATTCATTATTATCTCTTAAATAGAGTGAATGTGAATAAATTATATCACATTCCAAGGATTTATGATGTATTCAATTAGTTTAAAATAGATATTTAGTTGTCAATCATTTAATTGAGGCCAAAATATCATCTAATTCAGGTGAAATAGGTGGATGTTCAATATATGAAATTTTGATATTCTTATGGACATTCCTATTTTTTTGTGATTTTGTTAAGTGTAAAATATTTTGTTGATGTGTTTATGTGTGTAATGAATGATGTGGTCATAGAGATATTGGAGATTTTTTTAGTTTTTTTAATCACAGAAATCCTTTTATACTATGAATATCGAAAGGATCATGTAGAGTATCTTATGGTGTGTCGGGATTCATTTATCATCAATAGATTTTTGGGAAGTTGTCAAAGTGTGATTTATAGACTCTTGAAGTTCATTTCTTGTTTCATGTTGTTTGCCAACATTGGAGTATATATGGATCCTTCAAATATCAAGGAAATATTTTCATGAGAATACTCGAAAACAATAGATGAGTTGTATAGTTTACTTCGTATCATAGGAAATGATAGGATATTTTTAGCATATTTTTATAGAGTTTAGATTCCACTAACAACCATAACCAGAAATGATCATGTGTTCTTGTGGACTTAACAGTGTTAGGAAGATTTCATGTACCTGATGTAATATTTTTCATCACTATGGTCCTTTGTTTCCCAAAAAAGGGTGTTCAGTTTGAGTTTTTCAATGATGCTTCACATCATTGTTTGTGATGTCTTCTGATGATGTAGATATTAGTTGTTTCTTATGTGTCTTGGATGTTGTATATTGATTAACATAATGATTACAACCATGATCTTGGGTTATTGTATGTTGTGTTTTTAATTATTTTGTTGTTAATGTTTCTCATATATGAGAATTATGTGGTTAAGACTTATCATTAGTGCCTGGGGTATTTATCCTCCCATTGTGACATTAAATTTCAATGAAAAGGATTGATGAAATTCTTTTGGGACTACGACATATATATTTCATATGCATCAGGAAAGGGTAATGTGATATATGTTTCACTAAGAAGTAACATAGTTATGTCATGCATGAATTGGGAGATTCCTAGAGAGTGATATAAGAAATATTAGAAATTCATCTTTGTATTAGAAATTTTGATGAATGACATTTCCTTTGACCAATAATAGTGCATTCATATTTTGGGCTGTAAATTAAGGAGTCCCAACTAGGGGATTCTGAGGTGGGGTTATGGAGAGACCAATTTATCTTCGATAATTCCCATAATATTTTCTCTATGGATGAACAACAATGGGTATTATTTAGTGGGTATGATTATTGGTCCTTTGGAAAAAAATTGAGTAGGTTCTCTATAAGTTTCATATGTCACCCTTATCAGTATATACTAGAATGAAAAACATGTATCGATATTTGAAAGTCTAGTTTTGGAGTCCTTGGTTGAATTTCTTATTTTCTATGTATGTATCTCAATGTTTGTTCTAACATAAGGTGATGTTCGAGCCCCATCTTCCTAGTGGTATGATCCATCCATTATATGTTCTATTGTGGAAGTGGTAGGACATATCGATGGACTTAATTTATACTTCCTCATGATCTTAGGGGGGAATATGATTCTATATGGGTGATAGTTGATAATTTAATGAAATAGATACACATTAAAAAAATTAGTGAGTTGATCTCAGTAGATTTTTTAACGTGGAAGTATGAAGAGGAAGTGGGGAGACTCCATAGAGTCCTAGGGAAGATCATATTTGGTTATGATACTTGTTTTACCAATATGGTGTGGAGAGGTACCCAATAAAATTTTTTTATTTTAAATATTCCTTATCACATATTTGCTACCATATATGGATGGTCAAATAGTGTGGACTATCCGAACTCTGATGAAATATTTTAATCTTGTGTCCTGGATTTTGGAGGATCATGGATCTGGCACTTGCCTTTGGTTTTATTTTCTTATAATAATAAATTCCACTACAACATTTGTGTGTCACCATTTTAAGCTTTCTATAGATGACCTTTCTATTCTATTTTGTGTTGTACTAGGGTTAGAGAGTTTCAAATTATAAGATAGAAACTAGTATAGGATGTGAGAGAGATGGTTCAAGTGATTAATAAGGGGATGAAAGTTGCATATGATCATCAGAAATCATATGTGAACTATAGTTGGAGACCTATGGAGTTTAATGTTAGAGATAATTAGTTCTTGAAGGTGACTCCTCATTTGGGGAAGTGAGGTTTTAGATGTGGGAGTATGATTTTTCCTTGTTTTTTGGGCCGTTCATGGTGTTGGTTTGTATGGGAATCAGGGAATATTAGATAAAACATCCCTTAATGATGATCTAGATACAAAGTCACATTCATCTTTCATTAAATTATCATTACCTTCATGAGGACTCTCATATCATCGATTAGGGATATATCGATGTTGATTAGGATGTGACATTCGTGGAGTGACCTATAGAGATCCAGAACCATCACGCGAAGGTTATGAAAATGTAAAGTATTCCCTAGGTTTATGTCTTGGGGTTTTATAATATCATAGAGAAGACTACCTAGGATTACTAGTCATAGATATATATTGATTACCCTGAAATATTTTATGTTTATCTATTATTCTATTATAATTCAGGTTGTGGTTTATGAAATATTTCAGTTTTATGTGGTGGTTTTGTCTTGTTTCCTTAATGAGAACATGATTTTATTTGATATTTATCTCCCACTAGATAATGTGTTGGATCGAGTTATTTTTATTTCATTTTTTTTCACTTTGTTCTTTTAAGAGATTCAATTGATCAACTGTGATTGAAATATTTTTTATAAGTATCTCATGATGTTGTTGTTTAGACAATCCTTTTTTCTCCCCTTCTCCCTATGCTATGTTTTGAGTTACAATGGATGAAAATGGTTTGATAGTTATATATTAGAATGTAATGGTTCATATTAGACATTTAATTTTTTTTTTGGATTTTTAGGTTCCAAGAGTAAATTATGGGGGTTTTAGAGGGAAATGGAAAGGGGGTGACACTGTAAAAAAATGAAATTGTTGAGGAATGGCACCCTAGGCTACACCATAGTGTAGGTGCATGTAACATCGATATGGTAGATTAAATGATTATAATTGAGGATACCCTACCAAATATGGAAAGGTTCTATCATGGTCTCAATACAATAGTGTATGCGGAATATGGGTGGATTTCAAGGCTTCTTCCTCTTTATGGGAAGTTACATCGTAGTGGTAAATTTGTGATTTAGCCTCCCTTTCAGTGAAGGGGGGATTCAACATGGTGTTTAAGGATACACCATTATATGATATCTACTTGTATAATATCTCACTATATTCTTGGAAATGAATTTTTACCATGGGGGTTGTAGCATGGTCTGTTGTGTAGCATCGTAGAATGTCTAGTGTCTACGAGGTTTACATTGTGGTCTTAATGGTTGCCCCAGGGTCTTCTAAATGTTTCTATACCTATAATTACCTCTTAAGTCATTCAAAATACCAATTTATTTTTTTTAATTCCCTAGAACCCTATGAATTTCATGGTATTGTTTAAAATCATTTAAAACCCTATTCATTAGGCACTAATCCCCGACTCATGAAGATCAATCGGTGATATTCCAAGGTGATTTGATCCAACGTTGTCCAGTTTTTATTATGTGCACTCGACCTCGTTTTCTTCAGTTGTCTTACCATGTTATGGTGGTTTACCCAAATCATTGTAATCGATTTTTCATGGTTTTTTATTAGTACAGTTATGGAATGAAGATCTTGAAGGGATGTAGTTTCTTTTGGGGCAACTGATTAGTGATATGTAATATTGATATGTTCTAATGAGAATAATTTTGATGGATTTTTGGCAATGGATTACATTATTTTTTAATTTATTTCTCTGAAATCATAAATGTGGAATGTTTTCACTTTTTATTGAACTTTCCTTAATCAAATAATGATTTATCTGTTTTAACAAATAAATTGGATAAGGATTTCATGTTTATGTTTTATATAGTGATAAAGGTTTGCCTCCTGCTTTTATAGATACTATGTTATATATTTTATTATTTGTGTATCATGTTTTCATGATTTCTTTAGAAGGTATAAATTTGTGGAATTACAAAACTAATGTAAAGAAATAATTAATTGATTGATTGGTTTAAAAAACTAATTATGTGGCATGTTAAATAAATGAGGTTTGTTTTTAATTTTATGTAAATAAAATTGATGTTAAATGCATGTTGTTTTAATTTTATTATTCCCAGATTTGATGGTATTTATAAAAAACCCAGTAAAGTTTAATTTTATTAATAATAATAGTGAATAATAATATTAAATGATAATTTATCTTCTCACAGTTTGATGAAACTAGTATTAATACTAGAGAGCATGTGTAATCAACTTGATAAATTCTAACAGCTAATGAACCATGTTTCATATATAAGAACCTATGAATATTGAAATTGTAAATTCAAGATGGAGTAAATAAGGTTGTTTGATAATGATTAATATTTGGATTTGAGAGTTCCTATTTTTTTATAAAGGTGGGTTTCCTTATGTTTGGGATTAAGTGAATCACGTTTTATTTGAAGTACGAATGACTTCTTTTAGGGTCTAGATTACCCTATTGAATGTACTTGTATGTTTTCTACCATCCATGTTCTCTAGATGTGATATGTGTTATTATAGGTGACATGAGCATAAAATGGTTGATCCTATATTGGATGATCCTAATATGTATTAAGTTATATGGGAGTGGAGGCTTGAAGTTATGGTAGTAGTTGATGCCAATGATGGTGATATTTTTGGTGATATAAATAATCATATTGGGTATGGAACTTGGATTATGGAAATATTTCCATATAGACTTAAACATTAATGTAGTGAAAGTAATATGCTTTCTTAATAATGAATTTGTTTAATGGTTGTATGTGTTGGGACCACATGGTGTATAATGTTGAATTCATTATCAACAGTTGTCAATGATGTTCAAAATGAAGAAGGGGACGATGAAGAACTCCAAAGTCATTGAGAGTGGTAATTTAGATGATTGTTGAACTGATATTATGTTCAAAGTACATTTATCAAAGGTGACACATTGTCTAAAACAATAAAACAATCTCATAAAGTATTTAAGGACTTGATGTTATAAAGTGATAGACTACGAAAATACCATTATGATATCTCTAACGATAGGGTCCTTGGTATTTATAGAATATTTAAATGTATGTAGGATGGAATTATCCAGCTAAAAAAATAAGTAGATTCTATTGAGAACGACTTCGTAAAGAAAATTTCAAAATGTTATAATCTCTCTAGACATATTGAATCATTTAAAGAAATATGGGGGAAACATGAAATAAATAAATCAAAATGGTTCAAAGAAGATGAAGAGGAATAGAGAATCATAAAGGCTCTTGAAGAAAATATATGTGTGCTTGAAGGGAAACTAAAAAATTTCACCGATGTCAAGGGTTTACAATTGGAAGGGATATCAAACAAGATCATGGAACATGACTCATTGATTTAAAATAAAATGATGCTGCATGAGGAAGAAGTTGTTATAATGGAGAAGGCTTGTGAAGAGAAAATGAAAGTTATTGAATATCAGAAGTTTATCCCCAATAGGAAATGCCTATAATTATTTGATCAGTTGATAAATCTCGAGAAGATACATATACGGACTTCACAGGAGAGTGATACAGTTGCAGTTGGAAGTCTATTCTCAGTTAAGGATTCTAAATCTAAAATACCTCCACCACATGACAAGAAAATTATGACAACTCTTGATGATATATCTCAATAAATATTGTATGTTTCTACTCAATTCTCACTAGAGAATACTACTATCAAAATATCTCCAACATGTGATACGAAGATCATGGCTTCACTCATTGATAAATCAAAATTATCTAAGAAGAATAAGGTACCATTAAAACCCTATTGTTCTCATGTTTATAAATATTATTCCACAAGGAGATTAGGATAAAAGAGAAATTAAAAACAAGTATGGATGAGGAAATATGAGGAGTTACGTATCACCATGTTTGGGGTGATTAGGAAGAAGAATGTAAAAGGTTGTTCTCCACAAAAAGATAAACAAGTCCAGAAGATGGACCATCAACATAATACAATGATATCAATATTTTTGGGTCTATGTTGGTTCCACAATATATTTGTGCACTGTGAAATAAATTGTTGGTACAATCCTCATTATGTAAAAGTACAATGGAATCCTGCCTCATGGGGAAGAAATCTAGAGAAGAAGAAGAGACATCCGCATGTGCAGAAGCATTTTTTTACCATAAACAGATTTGGAATGCTTAATAAAATATGTGATGGATGCAATGGAAGTGGTCACATGGTAAGTACATTCCTATCTCAACATGCATTCATCGCTGATAAGAAAATAATAGCATCGATGTTGGCTAAGTATGAAGCAGCTTCATTGGAAAGAAGACATAAGAATATTGTTAATACAAATTTCCCCAAGAAGATCTCAAGTAGAGAAGATGAGAAGACCCTAGATTTTAGATCTATAAAATTTAAGGACAATTCATCCAAAAGAGGAACTAAGAGGGATTATACCCAAATAAAGTCATGTCAAAGATCCAAAACTGGTGCATCTGTTGCAAATGACATGTTGTTTATCTGGATAGATGATTGGAAAATAATAAGGAAAACTAAATATGAAAAGGCCAAGGTTATTACTATAGGAATGAGAAAAAGTTTATGTGATGAAGATAAATTTCATGGGAGAGTGAAAACCAAAGAAAACACATGTGATAAACAAGTTTTGTGTGAGAGACATATGAAATCTTGTCACATTGAAAAAGGTTGTCTAACCTTAATACCATAGAAAGAAGTATTCTTTAAGAGGTGTAAGAATGTATTATTGATGATGGATATTATGAATAAAAAAACTCCACGCAAAGTAGAAGAGAATGTGGAGAGATCCATTTCACATCAACACAGATCAGAAAAGATTTTCAGATGTGTGATCATGAAGATAGGAGAAAAATTGAACATCATGGATTAGAAAACCATATCAGCATTCCTTCTCACATTTTATAAGAAAGGAGGAACTACTTTATTCCCTTAATCATTTTTATATTGTATTTCTGCAGATAATATAGGGAATTGAATGTGATGTGTGCTCTCAGGGGGGAACCTGAGAAGATAGTGAATGCTATAAAATATTGATAGCTAAGATGAAGAAGTTTACACCCTTGAAAGATTATTCAATTAATATTCAATGAATAAAATGATGAAGGATCACCCTTGGTGAAGATTATGATGAGTGTTTCCCTTGAGGGGGAGACAAATGATGAAGCTTCTAGAGTTATTATTTCAATCCTTATCAACATCATTTTGGTTTAAATTCAATTAATCTAGAAATTTCTTGAAGAAAATGTCATTGGAAAAGGTATGTCATTTGTCAATTTATCACCCTGGGTTACTCATAATTAAGATCATTTTATAAAGGTAAATAACTGAATTAACCTGTGACATAAGAAGAATGGAAGTGCCTCAAGGCCACTTATTCAGTGAATTTCACTTGAATGTTTTTTATCTATTTTTTGAAGCGAGAGCATGAGTTTTAGGTTGATTATTTAGTATAAAATTCAATATATTCAGCTTGGAATGAAAGTGGAAAACCCTTTAAAACAAATTACATGAGTTCTCGTCTCATCTGGTATCATGATCAGTGAATAGTGGACAACCTTGTTGTCTAAATCAAATCCTCTTTTTTTATAAACCGAGAATTTCTTGAGTATACTTAGAGTGAAATGATTGATGTAACATTTCTTAAGAATGGGCTGATAACCTTTTCCCACGATCATTTTCTTTCCTATCAATTAGAGGGAGATAATGTAAAGTGAATGTTTGAAAGGTTGAGATAAATAAAAATCAAAAGTTTATAGAGAATATTCACATTTTCATATTGATACATTCATATGAGGAGGACTTTATGGTATTGACAAAAAAATAGACAGTGGAGATTTTTGGGGCCATATTGTGTATAGGGTTGTATTTGTTGTCAATAGTTGTCATTAAAGATCATAATTAATAAAGAGATGATGAAGAACTCCATATTTATTGATCGTGGTAATTCAGATGATTGTTGAACTAATCTTAAGATCAATGCACATGTATCAAAGGTGATACATTGTCTACAACAAAGAAACCATATCATAGAGTATTGAAGTTTTGATGTTATGATGTTATCATGCAACATCTTGATATTCAAAGAGACCATGAAACATCCTACTTAAAGAGGCATGCATTATTTCATGAGAGAACATACAAATATTTGAATTTTTAAGAATGATCATACAATGATGAGATGATGATTCCAGTCATACTTAGTATTGACTGGAAGGAATGATGTTGTTGGACGATTGGGAAGTTGCAGTATGTTCCCTATATAATATGGAAATGCGGAAATTGATCGTTTAAGGTGTATATATCACGGTGGAAGGAGTATATAATGAAATCCACTGACTGTTGAAGAATCCATATGACAGTGAAGAATAATGGGTGTTCATTCCAAAGTAGATATTTTTGGTGGTTCCATTTCCCAGTGTTTTCCAAATTATTGGACATCCAAATCGGGATTTTTGTTTTTGGAAATTGAAGTATTTCTATATAGGAGTGAATGAGACGCGGAATGGAGAAGTAATTGACAATGGAAGAAAAACATGTACCTCGATTATGGACAACGTACCATGTCTAGGAATAGTTCATGGCCATGTACCATGTAGCAGGAATGGTACATAAGACAGTTCATGGAATGGGTTGTGGGACAAAAAATGGTTCATAGTGGAAGCAGTTGTCGTACGTGGGAAGGATCGTTGTTGGTGGAAGAGATGTAGTGTGTGGACCAGTAAGCTTACGGTACGTGAAAGGTCCGAAATATATGGTAAAGGTTCACATTATGCTATGGAGGATTATAGTATGTGTTTGGAGTTCAGTATGCAGTGAAGACTATACCACATTTAAAATTTGGGTAGATCATATTAGCAAAATTTTCAAACTTATGTTCCAATATAAGGAGTTCTAGTCCTATCATTAATAGAGACGAAATTTGATAAGAAAATATCATCATTGTGGAAGAACTCGATATGTCCGAAAGCGGTAAGTAGGAGATATTACACATAGGACGATGTAGTATGTGGTAGACGAAATGGTATTCAAAATTGGATGGAGAAGTCTATGAAATTGATTATGTGTAAGAAAAAGTGGTATGTGGGAGACGAAATGATTCACATAATTTAAAGAAGTTGTCTGTAGAAGGAACAAATGGTTTGTAGAATAGGAAGGAACAACCCATTGAAGAAAAATTCAGCAGAAGTGGAGGCTGTAAGTAGAAACAGTATGCTATGGTGATACGTAGAGGCACTATGTAGAGGCAGTACATGGAGGAGGTACATGAAGGAAGTACATAGAGGTGGTACAGAATAGCATTATCTGAATTATGCAGAGCATGTGTGTTATGCGGAGTGGGCATGGTACAAAGAGGAGGTGTGGTTCGCGGAGCATGTGCGGTATGCACAGAAGGGGCAGTACTTGGAGCATGAGCAGTAAGCGAATCAAGTGCAGTATGTAGAACATGTGCATTATGAAAATTAGAGACAGTCTTCAGAATCTGGTACAGTTTATGGAAACTGAAACATCATAAAGGGAGTTTTTGATACTAGTGAAATGAAGAATATGTTGTAGTTCATTTTTTAATTTCACTAATGGAGAAAACTGAATATAAAGGGGCATCAATTTGGGATATTGATGCAAGAAGTATATCATTCTCAATAGAGAGAAAGGATTTCATGCCAATCTGTTTAAGAGACCTTCATGTTGATAAACTGAGTGAGACTGCTCCCCAGGCAGTGATCAAGGTGGAGTCTACAGATGTAATCTATGGGAAGAAGTGAGCTATCCCTAAACATTTAAGAAGTGTTCCTGGGACATATTGACTGTGATCGAATGTTTGTAACCAACATTTAGTGATGATTAATGTATTTAGGTACGACTGGAAACCTGTTGGCATGTGCTCATTGGACGTAGCCCTTAGTGGTGAACCATGTAAAAGTGCGGTGTTGTTCTTCTGCTTGTGAATGTTTTGACTACTGCACATATCCATGAAACAAGTTTAATCAAGATCCAACCAATGGGGGAACATGATATAGTAATGAATAGAAATCATTGATACCCTAATTCACCCCTCTCCTCTTAGGGTGCTCTAGGGTCCTTTAGTATGGATAAGGTATTTTTTTATTTGTATTCTTTTCCCAACCACCTGAGGCATTTAGTTGTTCTTGGTGATTAAAATGTTTTATAGTATCTTAATATGTTATCACAAGGTTAATTTAATTATGGAATTATACTAATACTTTTTAATTAATTAATTTATCCATGGGGTTATTATTATTGTAATGAAAATGAGAATATATGGAGAAATCATGGAATCATATTGTATAATTTTTATAGTGTATAGAATTGGAGTAATTGTTAAAGTTATGTAATTGGAATAATGTTAATTCAGGGATAATGAATTAATTAATGAATTATTAATTGATAAAAATGAAAAAAAAATTTAATGCATCACCTTTAATTAATTTTTACATATAGAATGTATAGTCCCTAACAGTGGCAGCATTTCTTTCAGTTGATGATTTATGTAGTTGTTCCGAAGATTCGGCTAAAACCATATAGTTGTTGTGAGATATGTTATGTCATTTTTTTGTTATTTTATATGCTTCCCCACCAATTTCGGATAGGAATATTGACACCTGGTGGACTCTGGTAAGGTGTTTTTCCTAACATCTCGGTGGGAGGATGGATGGATTACTACCCCCTCTAGACCTACAATCTTCTCATGGGAGTATTATGTGTTGTTATGTATAGATGTTAGTTTCCCAATATCTATGTATAGGGGTTATAGTGGATTGTGTTTATTTCATAGACATGTATCTCATGATATATTTTTTTAAGGATCATTATAGGTTTAATGTGTATATATAGTGACATATTGAGGTAACTACATGGAGTTGGAGTTGTGATAGCTTGATGTACAATACCAAATATATGATAATAATTATACAGGCTATTAGGGCTCTGAGAAACAACTTTTTTACTATACATAGAGATATTTATGGGATAATGAGATGATTTGATGTATGATATGCATGTTGTGATACTTATCCTAAGTGTTTTTGGGTGGTCTTATTTTGGAGTGAGATGGATTAGGACGAGGGACATTGGTGCATAGTGACCAAATAGTGGGGATTCAGTAGGAAGGTTCACTTCATTATTTATTACAATAATAAATGATATCATATATGTGATACATGGGGAAATATAGACACGGTGAGTCTAGGAACATAGTATATCTATTTAGGTGATGAGTTACTTTCACTATAGTTCACTTTGTATTAGCATGAATTTTTTATTTTTTGTATGAGAGGATACACGTAGGATCCTATGAAGCATACAATTATTCTCACCCAAAATAAATATATATTTTTTTCATTTCATAAAGAGATAGTTGGCTATGCAGATGTATATTACTCTCTTGTTTTTTTGTGGGAGCTATTCAAGCTTCAGAGCCATTAGCACATATATTATATTGTACTAGGTGTTTCGATTCAGTTGTTTTAGTACTATGACATTGAAAAAAATTAAATTGGGATTAATTATTTATTTATGAGTAAGTTTTAATTGGCGTATCGTCTTATCTCTCTCTTCCGCATGTTCTCCTAGACGGAAATACCTCCCAAAAGTATTTTTATTTTACCCTTGGTGCTAAAATTCAACCCATGGCCTAATAGATATGGGAATCAAGAATTCACTAACATAATTATCTAATAATACGACCATGAGGGTAACACTTTGGGTTTAGGTGGTTGTGATAGTAAATTGTGTCATATACAGATCCGACATTCATATCCATATATGGACTTCTCTATGTGGAACCCAATCTCACTATAATTTAAAAAATTACTAGGATTTTATCCCATACATTGACTTATCCATAGGGTTTTTACTAATGTAACCCTTTAAAAATCTCCAAAAATATCTAGATTATTCTATGTTACTAACTATAGATACCTATTTATCATACACATATTACTACATGAATTTCAGTTAAAAAATCCATAAAACAAAACCCATAGAACAAGAGGGCTAATGTCATTTGAATACTAGGATCATATTACATAAAATTTAAACTAAAACAGAACCACATTTTTATAATCTTCATAATTAGCCTTTAAATTCATTTGATACTTTCAAACTATATAGGATAATCGGGGGATTACATAATGAAAAAGGGTGAATTATAAATTTCAGTAAGGCAATAAGCATTATAATATGGAATATCATTAGAGAAAAATTACCAATGAATATTTTTATTATTATTTCAAAAAGCACATTTAAGGAAAAGTGGGAAAACAATCATGTCCAAATAAAATAAAGGTCAAAAAACATAAGAAATAGTCAAGACATTCTAGAACAAATTGAATTGATTAGAATTCTTTACCTTGACTGGATGCCATTTGATGTAGGTGGCCTCCATACCAGGGATGTCCTTAATGAGATCCTCGAAGTCGGATTACATCCGATACCATGTCTACACATTATCATATAGGATTGTTTTTCTGTCATTTAAACCATGTATAAATATCCTATTACGTTTGTCAACCCAGGAGGATAGATCTTCACTCAAAACAACACACATCGATCTTTCAAACATTCTATATAAATCCTCATTGGAAATCTTGAAAAAGATAGATTCCTCTAGAAATTATTCATTATAATCCATGAAAATATCCTCGGTGATGTTTGACTCAACATCCTCCTTAGTCTTTGGGATGTTAGAAGAAGCTTCCAAATACTTTTTAGGGACTTTTCCTTTACTAGAAGACCTTTTAATAGTAAGACAAAGTGAGGTTGAGTCTTCCTTTCATCTCTTTGGCCTCTGACTGTGCTGGATAAACCCATATGAATCCACAAGGGTTTTCCTCCTTTTATTTGAAGTGGACCTAAGGTACTCGTCCACAATTTTCGCTTCCTTGGGCTCTGGAGACCAGAGTTCTAAGGCGGACTCATTAGAGAAAATTTGAATTACTCAATATCATTAAAAACCAGACACATGAAGAATCATATTAAAACATGAAATATATAATATATAATCATAATATCAATGAATAATAGGAATGTGGAAACATTATAATACATTACATCATAATCATAAGTAAACACTCACTTCCATGACATGATTACATCATGATAGAGTCCCATAATGGATTAGGATTACTCCCTAACCCAGCCATATCATCTCATGATATATAAAAATCATGAAATCCACTTGTCTTTTCTTTTGGTTCACCCATTATAAAATATCCATTTATAAGTGCGTCATATAAAGAAAGTAAACATAATGAATAAGAATTAGAAAACCCATGGAATGAAATGGGTTACAAAATCTTTCTACAAATTAAAACTAAAGGATATCTCATAAAGATTAAAAAAATTGTAATAAATTATTTTAGAACATCTTATTTGAGTCAATATGAATAGGTCTCAAATATACTATTCATTTCAACAAAAATTCATGATATTGGTATGAGAATTGTGTATAAAAATAACCTTTGGAAAATTGTGTTTTTAAGGAATCGTCAAATGACTATTAAAGCAAGAAATAGTATGGAATATTACAAGAATCAATATGTTAAAAAATCTGGTTAAACCTAAAATATATTTTATTTTATGTAACCATAAATTTTTAAATTATTTTATTAGAATCATTCCAGATTGGATTAAGAGATATAAATTTTCCCTTAGTCATGTTTTATTTTTTAGAATATATTGAGAAATGAACATTAGGCATGTTTAACCACTGAAAAAGTGAGAGTAAGATATATATACATTTAATTTTTATATGGAGATAATTATGAAGAATTTAATAAAATTAAATATAGAGATAAAGTGTGGTATAAAAAAATCATAACTCTATGAAAAGAGGGTTTTCCGAAGAGTTCCCTTGCATCAGGTCTGGATTTGCTTTTGGAATTCTCCTAAAATATTGAATAATATAATAATATTTATTAAATAAATGATTGAAAACAATATTATAATATATATTTACTATTTTAAATATTTAAATATAGGTTGTAGTCATTTAGTTGAGATATTATTTCTATTTTTACTGTCGCAAGGTCATTTATTTTAGGGTTCTAAGGTCGCATCAATTATATGCAATTATAGATGTTTATTGTGAAATGGTTCAAACACTAGAAGAGTGTTGATATTATGTTAATGTTATAATGGGAGACCAAAATTATGTTAAAATTTAAATAAAATTATATTTAAACATTGTTTATATAGTTTAATTATTATCGTTATATAGTTAATTCACATAGGTGGGTTTTCCAACCACGACGAAATTATATGGTTTCCATTAAATTTATGACCACTATTCCATTAAAAAATATAAAACAAAACAAAATATTCTTATTTGGATAATTATTAATCACAATTATTTTATTATGACAATCTATTAAGGGAATGGTAGCAATTGAAGTATTATTTTCACATAGGCGGTTAAACGCCTGCATTATGAGCAATTTTTTTCTTTTAAAATATATTAAAGGGAGAATTAAAAATAAAAACCTCCCCAGATTTGTATCGTGTTAATTTATTTAGTATATTTTTCATACTACATAATGGTTGATAAAAAACATATGTGGGTGGTAGACGAAGAATAAAATTTAAAGGGTTTTAGTTGAGAATTCACCACCTACTTGGGATTTCTCCTCTTAGGCTACCCATAAAGGCTCCGTGGGAGGATCTTTAGTGAGAACATAAGAACAATTAATTGGGTGAAAGGCTTGGTATGATAATTGGGAAGAAATTTGGTAATATAAAATGCTTATAATATTTTGGGAGAATGGGTAGCGAGGTTTCGTAATTCTAAGGGGAGCACATGGGAGTTTCTAAATATAATATTCATTAGTTTGTTATTTTTCCTCAAGACAATAAATAGTGATGAATCTTGAGACTATATATAGTAATTATTTCATGGAAATTTGAACTAATTATTTATTGCATCAGTCGAGACACATTAATTCATATAATTTTATTATAATGTTAAATGCAATATTTTGTAATAATTACTAGTCGCTAAAAATTCAATTATCTTACAAAATTACCAAAACAATTTTCCTAAACCATTTCTTCGTGTGTAGATTCAAAAAATTAAATCCATTTTAAGGATATAATATTCTAAATGTAAAACAATTAATTTTTAAATAAAATCTTCATTTATTGAAAAACACCTATTTTAATACTTGGATCATTTTTCCGACCAGATGAAAAATTAAAAACATTCTCATAAATTATATTATAATTTTAATGAAAAATAAAATAATTATATGTAATAATTTTGTTAATATAAACATTAATTCATTTTTTAATTATAATAAAAATAAGAATAATAAATTGGTGTTTTATAAAAATCTTAACAATTATTTTACTATATTTTAATACATTTCGTTATTTGTATCATGATATAAATTTGAAATATATTAATTTTATATAGTGAATAAATATTATTTTATAATTATATAGGTGAGGATACTATTCTAATAGTCAAGCTACTATTCCTAATGGTCATATTACTGTTCCATGTAACACCCCAAGCTTCCACGGTATTTTTCTCTTTGAATAATGCAATAGATTGCATTGTACGCAACTTCGAGATTCTAACACACCAAAACCAATCAAACTAGCTGTTATGTATATTAATACCCACTTTTTGATTTTTTTTAAATTTTATCATTCAAAATGGACTTCATTTTTGGATTTGGAATATTGAAATTATCTTAGGGTGAATTTTTGGAATTTTTCTAAAAACATTCAATTTTATGAATAATAAAATACACTGAGTTATAATATAAAACCAAATTTTTTATTTAAATAATTTTTTATTTTATTTAAATTTATTTTAGTTAAAAATAGATACATAATACCTATATATGTACAATGTAATTCATTGGGGGTCAATTTATAATGGTTTTTGATATATAAAAATTTTATTAAACTTTTCACCGCCTTCTACCCACCTCCTAAGAGAATTTGCAAATTCACGTAAAACATAATTTAACCACATATGTGACTGGAATTTAAAAAATCTTAGATGAATGGTTGATATCAGTAAGAAAAATGTGGTTCAATAAGTTGAAAATAAGTTTTTTTTGAATAGTAACGTATTACTTTTATTTACCACGGTTAAAAGTAAAATAGCATAGTTAAGGGTAAAAAAGATATTATTAGTACCCTAACAGATATCCTAATTCTATTGGATAAGTATAATTCGACCCAAAAATCCTTCTGAATAAAATATGAACCTCTTTGGTCTACTTGGATTAGATTAGGACATTTATTATTATTTAATTCAAAGAAGAGTTCAAAGAGTTAAAATCAATGTTTAGTAACTAAAACATTTTTAATATAGGGTTATGAATAAGATGAATTTGACTATAAATATTAATTAGAAATATAAAAAATATTTCCTACATAATTGTATATTATTTATAATTTTTAGACCTCAAATAATTAAATTTATATATGAGACAATGATGATGCAGAAATTACCATATTAATGAAATATTAAAATGATTGATATTATAAATAAATAAATAAATGTACTTTGAGACATTTTATGAATTACACTAATTTTATAGGTTAATATTACATGTTATGGTTGATTAGATGAATTTTTTTCGAAGTAATAATTCTCTTATGAATTTAGAAAAAACAAAATACCAAATAGTTTCAAAATTGACATAAAAGTTTTTTTGAAACAAATATTATACTATTAATTGATATTCTATTCCTAAAAATCTAAATATTGTCCAAAAGACTTCTATGATGATATTTTTATCACTAATGAACCACTTGGGGTTCTCTTGGAAGTATATAGTAAGTTTATTAACCATATAATATAAAATACAAAGAGATATGGTAAATGTCAATCTATTTATCTAAGAGTTAAATCTAAAATATAAAGTTAATATAGTGACACAAACCTGTATAAAACCTATTGATTGAGTGGTGTTAGACCCATCCCTACCTTATCCTTTTAATAATCCATTTTGGAGCCATTAGAAACCGAAAAAGATTTTATTATAAAATAATATTGCCAGCTTTTCCTAAGTTGCCCCTCACCCCTCTTATAAAAGGGAACTCCCTCTTCTCTCTAATTCACACCTTAAATGCCATTTGTCTCGGCCAAAACCTGCACAAATACCCTCTCAACTATCATCCCTTCATTATAGAGGCCTTCCTTTAGTCATAAATCCAACCTAAAGAGCACTTTTGATCTAATCAAATGGTAGAACTGGAAGAAGAGGTAAATATTTCATCACCTATTTCAAGTTCCTTTATTCTTCCACTTCCTCTATCTTTGTTGTATCCATTCTAAAATAAAAAATACAGTATCTTATATATATTTTGATGTTATTATAATTATGGTACAACCATATTCATTATTCTATCTATCCTTTGAATGAAATGTCACCATATGTGCGTACAAACGACTTATCGTCTCCACGTCGTGGGGTAATTGTTATTCAAAACATTATTATTTGAACAGGTATTATAATGATGTATAATTTATGTAAATAATGAATATAACATGATAATGATTATTTATATATGATATAACATCCAATTATATATTATTTTAATATCAAAATAATGATATTGTTGCTCGTGACTACGTACGGATTACCGTCTCCACGAACGGGATGAGATTCATTCCCCATCGTATCCATTCAAGACTAATATTCATTTGACGGTTAAAAATAATGTTTAAAGACTTGATATCATTCTGGATATTAATATTATACATACTATCTATAACAAATATGACTCACATAACAATGAATATAAAGGAAAACGAATCTGTTAACACCTGAAACGACAATAATACTAAGATATTATTAACAAAACCATGATAAAAGATCATATATGATATCATATTAATTTATATTATTTTTGTATAATTTAATAAAAATTAATTCACCACTATACAGGATGTCAACATACCCTCAACCAAGTAATGTAACAAAGTAAGGGTTAATTCTACAATCTCTTCATTATCCGAGGTTGTTTATACCTAATTACCTACTAGGACCTCTTCATCATCCACATCCACGTTTCTTTAAAATTATTTCAAAACATTTTTTTACTATTTACTAGATAGTGGTTTAAACACATTTATACCCTTATTTTACCTTATATGTTCTGAATGGAATCTTTTCGTCATTTTCCAAACAAGGTACTTGATGACCTTTTCGACAAAATTAAGGTTTGAATGTTTTTTAACATATACGGTGTGTGCGGCTATTTTCTACCATTATAACAGTGTCAAATAGTCCCTTACAAGATTATAAGAATATTTCCAAAATAAATGTTTTCTTTTATAAGTATATGGATTTTAAAATGATTTAAAAATAGAAAGATATATTTCTCTGAAAAAGGTTTTAATTATATCTATGTCAACATCCGTTGATAGATTTTAAGTTTATTTGAAGTTTCTTTATTATGATACGAAACATCCATATTATATTGAAGGTTTTGTGATATGTTTGACTGTGTATGTTCTATTTTTATACCATTCATGGTTTATAGTTAAACTATTGATATTTCGTACGCTAGTTTTAATACGAATGTTTATGTTATTTTTCATCCTTTTCATATGAGGAATGTATTGGACTTAGTATTTGATGGTTGGATCCCGCTATAGCTCCATGATGCATCGGTAGGTCTCAAGAGACAACTAGATGTGGAATTGGCTGAGGCCTTTCCCAATTTGATATATGGTTTTGGCCTAGGCCTTATTCATTTTTAGACGTCTTGGCCGAGGCCTTGACAAAATGTTTCAGAATGTCCATAATTATACATTACCTCATTATGAAAATAATATTGATGGTTCATGTGGCCATTCGACTAGTAGAATTCCCATGATTATGTTTTATTATGGCATTATTTACTTAGCTCATATTCTTTCGATAAAATTAATCATTTTTATTATTTGTAAAACCATGTGGTTTCAATTATTCACCATGCATAATATTTATGTTATCTTATACTGTATTGATTTCCCTTACTTAGCGTTTGAGCTCACCCCTTTCTTATGTTTCATTTTCCCAGGATATAAAGATGTTAGTTATGAGTGACTTGCAGGCAGAATCTTGGGGGCTTGGATGTTTCTAATGGAATAAAGCCATGTTGTATTTCATTTCAAGTTGTACAGTTGAACTTATGTATGAATCATGTTTCCAATAATACTAAACTGATCAATATTTCGAGACATTATTTCCTTGTGATCAATCCAATGTTATGTAATAATGCACCGACTCTGGGTAGCAAGGGTCTGGGCGTTACGGTTGGTATTATAGGAATTTTAGTAAGTACCTTAGAAACTAGATTTAGATAAATGCTGATTAGAGCACATAGCCCTAAGATAGACTTTGAGGATTAGTATAGAATAACATCCAAGAATTTTGGTATTGTAGATATTTTGTGAGTTTTCCAAGAAATACATACCTATTTGGATACGAGAAAGTAGAGGCGGCTCTGGCACAGATGTACCTAGTGGTAAAACCCGAAAACACCGCTTTGAGCTAGACTCGAACGGGAACTGGTGCATGAAAACCGGCCTTTATGCACTCTTGGTTACGACAATCTCGGGGGATATGATTTGGGAAATTATCATTTTATTTATAAACCATTTGAAGGGTTTATGAGTATATACTTCCTCAAAGAATTTTTTTTATGATTATGGTTTATATTCATAAAGTTTTCAATTTATGTTATGTGTTTTACAAGTTCGGAATTATGTATTTCGATTCATAAACTAATCTAGATTATGAATTTTTAGGAAATGGAACATAGTGGAAGGAATGGAAACTGTATCAATTAACACACTCCGTATAGGGATTTCCCTCCTAATCATGATAGTTATAGTAGAGATAGTGATTCAACTGGTGCTGATCAGATAATCACCATACTTGGAAAAATCACTCAGGTTATTAATAATAACCTTACTTATATGGAGCACCATGATCCCTAGTGTGGAGGATCAATGTTAGATCACTTCATGAGGAAACAACCACCAAAATTCAATGGGGCTAAAAATCCATTAGTATCTGAGCAATTGATAAAATCTTTAGAGAAAATATTCAATGCATTGGGGAGTAGAAAAATGTAAAAAATTGTCATGGTAGTTTATCGCCTCTGTGGAGATGCAGATCAATGGTAGTCATTGATTCAAAACACAAAGGAAGATGATGAAGTATCAAATATGGAATGGAGGGAGTTTAGAGAATTTTTTGTAGAAAATTAAATTCCTCATGACCATCAGGAAAGATATGGAAAGATACTTTCTGAGTCTGAGGTAAAAGGAAATGAGAATTTCACAAAGTATGAAGCTAACTTTACCTAGTTAGTGAGGCATGATGCAGATTATATACATAATCCAAGAAGTAAGATTGACCGATTCTTTGATGGGTTAAAACCATTTATAATTCAAGAATTAGTATCACAATCCTTCTAATCATACAAATATATTGTCTTGGGTGCTATGAAGACAGAAAAGGAAATCTCTAAGTCTTATGACTTTAATTAAAAGTAAGAGAAGAAGAGATCTACTGAACACTCGAGGAAAGGAAATAAGGAAATAGGGAAGAAGGGATGAACTGAATTTCCACCCTATGATAATTTTGGAATGGGGAACCCTGGTGCCTATCTAAAACGAAAACTGGTTTTCTACAAATGTGGACAGAATGTCCATCTCACGTGTGATTTTCAGGGAAAGAAAGGCGCTACCAATGATAAATGCTACAATTGTAGGGAGATGGGAAATTATGAAATTGAATGTCCTAAGCGTCAAGGAAACTTACCACAGAACAGTCCAAGGGATCAAGGCTAGGCTTATGCGATCACTACTACTGAGGTTGAAGCCTCAAAAGACACGGTGGCATGTAATTTAATGGTTTCCTCAAGTTTATCCAATATTTTATTTCATTATGGGTCATCACATTTCATCCTAGAATGCTACGAAAATTTGAAATTTCCAATTTGATTCCACAAGGGAGTAGTCAGTCAAAAATATTATGGGAAGTATCATTGTAATAATTTTTTGTGAATTAGTCCCCATTAGGGCATATAAATGTTCTTTATCTGCTGATCTCATCATCATTTCCATGATTGAATTTGATATAATCTATGGTAAGGATTGGCTTTCGGACCATGATGCGAAAATATATTGTACGAAGAAGGAGGATACAATTTTTGATTACGATAATGAGTACCTTATCTTTAAAGTAGAAAAGTCACCACTTAATTCTTATCTAGATCAACCCCTAGTAGCTCAACAAAATTCAATTATAAGGTTGGAAGAGAATGAAATAACTATGGTTGGGGAAAATATTGTTCAAATAGAGGGTGTATCTATTGTTCAATAGTATGTTGATGTATTTCCAGATGATTTACCTGGACATCCTCCAGAATGAGAAATTGATTTTTCTATTGATTTAATTCCTGGATCAAGGCCCATATCGAAGACCCATTATAGAATGTCCACTATTAAATTAGTGGAACTAAAGAAATAACTAGAGGAATTGAGTATTAAAGGATTTATTCTCCCATGTTTTTCTCCATGGGGATCCCCTATCCTTTTTTTAAGAATAAATATGGATTTATGAGGTTGTGCATTTACTTCCAGGATATCAATTCTATAACAATAAAGAACATGTATCCCCTACCTCGCATTGATGGTTTATTTTACCTACTTCATGGAGCTCATTAATTTTCAATGATTGAACTTCGATCTAGATATCATCAATTGTGTGTGAAGAAGGATGACATTCTGAAGACAATATTTTGAAATAGGTACGAGCATTACGAGTTTATAGTAATGCCTTTTGGATTGACTAAGGCACCCTCTGTCTTCATGGATCTAATGAATAGAGTTTTCAAGGAATATCTTGATGACTTTGTAGTGGTATTTATTGATGATATCATGGAATAATACAAAAGCTACGATGATCATGAAAATCACATGCGGATTATCATGTAGACTCTTAGAAGACATGAATTATATGGGATGTTTAGCATGTGTGAATTCTGGCTTCAGGGGATTTCTTTTCATGTACATATTGTTTCTAAGGATGGAATCTCTGTCGATCCTTCTAAACCAAGGCAGTCCAAGAATGGCCAAAACCAATGAGTATAACTAAGGTATGTAGTTTTATTGGTTTAGCCGGTTATTATCGGCATTTCATCCATATTTTTTCCTCATTGGCTAACCGATTAACCAAGCTCACATGTAAAGGGGATAAATTTGTTTGAAAAAAAGAGTGTGAAAAATGTTTTGAAGAAATAGATAGAATATTATTCAATGCTCTTATATTGACTCTACCATTGGGGAATGATGAGTTTGTTATTTATAGTGATGCTTCAAAGAAAGGACATGGTTGTGTCATTATGAAAAATGATATGGTTTTTGCCTATACATCACGACAGCTAAAAATTCATGAGCAAAACTACTCTAATCATGATCATGAGTTAGCAGCTATAATCATTGCTTTGAAGATATGAAGAAATTTTCTCTATGGTGAAAAATGCGAGATTTATACTAATTATAAGAGTTTAAAGTATATTTTCTCACAAAAATAACTCAACACGAGGTAAAGGAAATGTCTTGAACTACTCAAGGATTATGATTGCACTATACACTACCACCTGTGGAAGGAAGATAAGGTGGAAGATGCTTTGAGTAGAAAAAATCATGGAATTTTGAACAAGATGAGAGTTGAAAGGATCCAATATACATGGATATATTAAAGATGGATATGGGAATCACCATGGTAGGTGAAACATCAATACTTTTTCAAATGGTTGACAAACCATCGTTACTATAAAGGATAAAGAGTTCTTAGACCGGTGATGAAAAGTTTCAAAAGAATATTAAAGTTGTTAATAATAGGTGATTGAGTGACTTCGTATATGAAGATGGAATTTTTATCTTTGGGAAGAGATTTTGTGTTCCAAACATACCTGATCTAAAAATAGAATTGTTGGATGGTGCTCATAGCTCAAATTTCTCTATACACAATGGGAGCACTAAAATGTATAGGGATTTGAAGGAATATTTTTGGTGGGACAACATAAAGAGGGATATTGCTGATTTTTTTGTCAAGATGTATGGTTTTTCAGCAAGTAAAAGTTGGAAGGCAACAACCTAGAGGATTCATGCTACCTCTTCTCTTACCAGAGTGGAAATGGGATAATATTACGATTGACATAGTCCTGGGAATACCAAAGACTCTTAGATGGAACAATGCAATATGGGTCATTGTTGATCCTCTTACCAAGTCAGCACATTTTCTTTCTATAAGAGAAGATTTACCACTTTATAGATTATAAAGACAATATATTATTGAAGTTGTAAGACTTCATGGGGTACCACTATCGATTGTTTCTGATCGTGATCCCCATTTTACATCCAGATTCTAGAAAAGTCTTCAGAAATCCCTGGATACTGAACTTCTTTTTAGCATGACCTACCACCCCAAAACTGATGGAAAATCAGAATGGTCTATTCAAAACATAAAATATATGTTGAGATAATTCTCACTTGACTTTCATGGTACATGGGATCAATATTTACCTTTGGTAGAATTCTCCTATAATAATCGCTTCCATTCAAGTATTCAGATGGCACCATATAAAGAGTTATACGGAAAGAGATGTCACACACCAACCTATTGGGATGATGTTGGTGAAAGAAAACTCATATTCCCAGAACTTGTGGAGGAAATGATGAAAAATGTAAAGGTAATATAAAACCACATCAAAGAAGCTTAAAGTAGGTAGAAGATCTATGCTGATAGCTGAAGGAAGGATTTGGAATTTCAGGTAGGAGATCATGTTTCCATGAATGTATCTCCATGGAAGGGTGTTATATGTTTTGGTAAGAAGGGAAAATTGAGTCCTAGGTACATCGGACTGTTCTAAATTCTGGAATGAATTGGGGTTATAGCTTACCATTTGAAAATGGCACCATGTGTCTCCAATGTTCATGATGTGTTCCATGTATCACTGTTGAGAAAATAAATTCCTGACCCAATGCATGTACTCACCTATTAGGAATTAGAACTGGAACCTGATATGTCTTATTGTGAGGATCCTATCGAGGTTATTGATACAAGAGAACAAGTGCTGAGAAATCGGACGACTCGTCTGGTAAAAGTTCTGTGGAGAAACTATAAGGCGAAAGAGACAACGTGGGAACCCGAGGAACTTATGATAAGGATCCACCTGAGTATTTTTACACAGTAATACTCTAAAAATTTTGAAGACAAAATTATTTGAAGGAGAGGAGAATGTAACACCCCAAGCTTCCATGGTATATTTCCTTTTGAATAATGAAATAGCTTGCATTGTACGCAACATCGAGATTCTAACACACCACAACCAATCAAACTAGTCGTTATGAATTATAAGACCAACTTTCATAAATTTTATATATTTTATCTTTCTAAATAGACTTCATTTTTGGATTCTGAATATCGAAATTATCTTAGGGTAAATTTTTGGTATTTTTCTGAAAACATTCAATTTTTGGTGAATAGTAAAAAACACTGAGTTATAGTTAATAAACGAATTTTTTATTTAAATAATTTTTTATTTTATTTAAATTTATTTTAGGTCAAAATAGATGCATAATACCTATATAAGTTCAATTTCATTAATTGGAGTAAATTTACAATGATTTTAGATATATAAAAATTTTGTTGAACTTCTCACCGTCTTTTACCCACCTCCTAGGAGAATTTGAAAATTCACATAAAACATAATTTTACCACTTTTGTGAATGGAATTTCAAATATCTGAGAGAAATGGTTGATATAAGTATGAAAAGTGTTATTAAATAAGATGAAAATAATTTTTTGTGAATAGTAACTTTTTTATTTTTATTTATCACTGTTAAAAGTTAATAGGGTAATTAAGGATAAAATGATATTTTTATTACCCAAAAACATGTCCAAATTTTATTAGTTAAGTATAATTCGACGAAAAACAACATTATGAATAAAATATGAACTTTTTTGGTCCACGTGGATTAGAGTATGACATTTCTTATTATTTAATTCAAAGAAGAGTTAAAAGAGTTAAAATCAATGTTTAATAATAAAACCATTTTTAATATAGGGATATACAAAAGATATATTTAGACTATAAATATTCATTATAAAGATTAAATTACTTCCTACATAATCTTAATTTATTTATAATTTTTAGATATTATATAATTAAATTTATATATTACAAAATGATGATGCAGTAATTACCATATTAATGAAATATTAAAATAATTGATATTGTAAATAACATAATAAATGTAATATAAGACTTTTTATAAATTCCAATAATTTTCTTGGTTAATATGACATGTTTGGGTTGGTTAGATGAGTTTCATTCGATGTAATAATGCCGTTATAAATTTAGAAAAAACAAAAAACCAAATAGTTTCAAAATTGATGTAAAAGAGTGTCTAAAACAAATATTATATTATTAACTGATATTCTATTCTTAAAAATGTAAGGTTTGGCCAAAATACATATATGATAATATTTTTATCATTAATGAACCACTTTGGATTCACTTGGAAGTATATATTATGTTCATTAACCATATAATATAAAATACAAAGAGATGTGGTAAATGTCAAACTATTTAACTAAGAATTAAATCTAAATGATAAGGTTAATATGTTGACTCAAACCTATCCAAAACTTATTGGTTGAGTGATTATCGACTCATACCCACCTTATCCTTTAAATAAAACATTTTTTTCCATTATAAATCGAAAATTATTTTATTATAAAATAATATTTCTAGCTTTTCCTAAGGAGCCCCACACCCCTCTTATAAATGGGAACTCCCCCTTCTCTCTAATTCACACCTTCAAAGCCATTTGGATTGGACAACCGCTGCCCAAATACCCTCTAAACTGTCCTCTATTCACCCTAGAGGCCTTCCTTTAGTCAGAAATCCAACCTATTGAACCCTTTTGATCAAATCAAAAGGAAGAACCCGGAGAAGATGTAAATATTTAATCCCCTCTTTCAAGTTCCGTTATTCTTCCACTTCCTCATTATTTTTTGTTTACATTCAAAAATAATAAATAAAGTACCATATATATATTATGATGTTACTATAAATATGGTACAACCATATTCATTATTATATCCATCCTTTGAATGAAATTTCACCATACGTGCGTACGTAGGGCTTTCCATCTCCACGTCATGCTGTAATTGTTTTTCAATACATTATTATATGGATGTGTATAATAATGATTTTAATTGATATAAATAATGAATATAAAATTATAATTATCCTTTATATATGATATATCATCAAATTATATATTATTTTATAATCAAAAGAATGATATTTTTGCTCGTGCGTACGTACGGATTACCATCTCCACGAACGCGACGAGATTCATTCCCAATCGTATCCATTCAAGAATAATTTTCATTTTATGTTTAAAAATAATGTTTAAAGACCTGATATCATTCTGAATATGAATAATATACATCCCATCCATAACAAATATGACTCACATAACAATGAATATAAAGGAAAACAAATCTGTTAACACCCAAAACGACGACAATACAAAGATATTATTAAAAAGAAATGTTAAGAGATTATATATGATTTCATTTTAATGTATATGATACTTGTATAATTTAATATCAATTATTTCACCATGGTAATGGAGTTTAACCTACCCTCGTCCAAGTAAAAGTACAAGGTAAGGGTTAATTCTACAATTTCTTCATTATTCGAGATTGTTTATATGTAATTATATACTGGGACCTCTTTATCATCCACATCCTCGTTTCTTAAAATTTATTTAATTTTTTTTACTATTTACTATACAATGTGTTAAAGTAATTTACACCCTTATTTTACCTTATAAGTTCTGAAAGAAATATTTTCGTCATTTTCCAAACAAGATATTTTATGACCTTTTCGACAAAATTAAGGTAAGAATGTTTTTTAACATATATGGCGGGTGCGGCTATTTTCCACCATTATAACATCATCGAAGCTTCCCGTACAAGTTTATAAGAATATTTCAAATTAAATGTTTTCTTTTAATAGTATATGAATTTTAAAATTATTTCAATATAGAAAGAGAAATTTCACTAAAAAAGGTTTTGATTTTATCTATGTCAACATCCTTTGATGGATTTTAAGACTATTTGAAGTTGATTTATTATGATATAAAACAACCATACTGTATTGCAGGTTTTTTGATATATTTGACTGTGGGTGTGCTATTTTTTTACCATTCAGGCTTTATGGTTAAATTATTTACATTTCATATGATAGTTTTAGTACGAATTTTATGTTATATTTCAATATTTTCATATCAGGAATGTATTGGACTTAGTAAGTGACGAGAAGAGCCTGCTATAGCTCCTCGATGCATCAGTAGGTCTCATGAGACAACTAGATGTGGAATTGGCCGAGGCCTTTCCCAATTTGATATATGGTTTTGGCTGAGGCCTTAATCATTTTAAGATGTCTTGGCCGAGGCCATGAAAAAATGTTTCAAAATGTCCGACATTATACATTCCCTCATTATGAAAATAAATTATTTGGTTCATGTGGTCATTCGACTAGTAGAATACCCATGATTATGTTTTGTTATGGAATTATTTACTCAGATCATATTCCTACCATAAATGTATTCATGTTGATTATTGGTAAAAGCATGTGGTTTCAATTCTTCACCATGATTAATATTTAGGTTATCTTCCACTATATTTCTTACCCTTACTGAGTGTTTTAAGTCACCCGTTTCTTATGTTTCATTTTCCTAGTATATGAAGATGTTACTTATGAGTGACTTTTAAGGATAATCTAGCAGGCTTGGATATTTATAATGGATTAAATTTTTGTTGTATATCTTTTCATGTATTAAAGTTGAACTTATGTTTGAATCTTGTTTCCAATAATACGAAACCGATCCGTCTTTCGAGATATGATTTCCTTGTGATCATACCAATGTTATGTAATAATGCACCGACTTTGGGTAGCTAGGGTCAGGGGATTACATTCCAACAATAATTATACTAACAATATGTTTTATAATGGTCATATTGGTTCACTAATTAATATAAATCCCTTGTATTTCATTCCTTAATCATTAAATTTTATTTTCACTCAAGGTTATATATATTTTCATTTTCATAACACACATTAAATTTTTAATATTATTTTTCATGTTTATAGTGTTTTTCATGAGTGAAATAATTCCAGGGGATAGAGAAAATCTATATTTCCTTATTATAGTTATCTAAAAGTTTTTATTTTTCCCCTATGTAATGTTATGAATTTTATTAAGTATATTTATACTGTAAGTATAATTCTCAATTCAATATAACAAAATATTTTTATTCCTATCATACATTTCATGTTCTTTACATAATATTATATTAATTTTATTTCACATTTATATAATTTAAAATGTGACAAAATTATATGATGTCAAAACACCAACCCCCAAATCGATATATCCCCAAATCCAGAGGCATCAGGTTCCATGAAGTAATTATCATTTCTAGGTGAAAATGGCCATTGGAAAAAATAAAATAACATTTCCAAAAAATTCAATACCATATTCTCACTAACCAAACTTAATTATCTCCCTTTCATATGAAATTTCAAAATAAACTCAACCCTACTCCCCCAAAACCCCCATCAATACCCCTAAAAAACTACATCACATAGAATAATAAAAATTAACGGTGTTGAAAATTTTATCCCTTTCACACTGGAAAGAAAAAAATAATTTAATAGTCAAGATATTTATATATATATATATATAAAATAAAAAATATACAATGAGGTGATACTTTTGTAAATATGTTTTTATTATTTTTGATATGACTGAGTTTAAAATAAATGTGTTTTTTCATTAAGAAAATAGGGTTTCAAGGACTTAAAAAAAATTCCCACAATGATTCAAATTCAATAAAAAATATATTTCCTCACATAAAAAGAAGGAATTTATCAATGTTTTTTAGATTAAAAAATTAATGTGACATGGTAAATTTTATTAAATAATCATAGAAGAAGTTTAAAAGTTAATGAATCAAAATTAATGTTTTATCACATGTAGTTTTTTATATTAAAATATTATAAAATGAATAATTTTTTATTTATTTATAAGTGCTATTAACATGGTGATAAACACTAGTGGTTTGTTCATTACACTTCAATGTTTGATGTTTGAAAGAATGATACAATGTGTATTTCTTTATCGATGTGATGAAAAATTATTTTATAATTATGATAATGTCCTTGAAACATTGTTATAATATTATATTCATAGGACTTTTATATTATATAAAATTTGGAAGGAAATTACATTTAATACAAAAAATAATACAACAATATATTGTTAATTTAAATAATTTAAGTAGAATTTTATTTATAATGATGTTTATAAAGAAGAAAATAATTCATATAATGATAAAGATATTGGAACAAACATTAAAAATATGACCTCATATATATTATGAAGATGATTGAAATTTAAATGAATGTATATGGTAATTCCTTGACAGATTTTTTTCATGTCTAGATAAAATAAAATTTTCATATCTAACTATCTAATTTCTAATGAAGAAGATTATCATGATGAAGATGAGTAAATAATATTATCACCAAATAATAAATCATTAATATTAAATAATAAAATATTTATTCCAAGGGAAGGGGAATAAATTTATCAAAATTTATAAATATAACATTCTTTTTAATTTTAGTGACTAAGAAAGAAATCATGAAAAAATTGAATTTTAAATTTATGGATTAGAAGATGGTATGTGGATTATTTCTAAAGTAACGTATGATGAGTTATCTATTAAATAATAAAGTAGTGATAAAAAAGGAAACAAAATATAATTAGAGTTTATAATGAAAAAATAAATAAATTATTTTCCTTAAATGTTTTCGATGCTAGAAAAATAGAATAATAATTTTATTAAAAGATCTTGGGAAATAAATATCATTGATTTCATTTATATAGAAATTTAAATCTAAAATAATGAAGATGAATGATAGTATAATAATTTTATTCACTGACTAGAAGAAGTTTATGAAAGATATATAAGAAAATTCTAATATGAATGATATTTAAAATGATTTTTTGATAATTTATTTTCTATTAATAGATAATATTTTTCAAAATTTATTATTTAACTTAGAGAATAATTATAAAATTTTGGAGAATTTTAAATGGAAAATAACAATTTTTTAGTATATAAGAGAATAAAATATTCATTAAAGTGTATAATGTATGTAATAAATAAATAAACCTTTTATTTTATGTGTGGAAGGGAAGGATTATTCGATGTTAAATTCAATAGAAGTGTTTTTTTTAAAGAAGAAAAATTATAGATATATGAAATCAGTTGAAATGTCAATAATAAGGATTAATATATTATGAATGGATATTCATAAAATAAATTTAAAATGTTTTATTTATACGAGAATCTGTCAGGTGAATCCAATAGTGCATGATTTTACAAATAATCTGAATAAGAGGTCATGCAGTCTATATATTATAGGTGAAAATGTCAGGATATTAAGATATATGTGAGACAAAGTTAACATATTATATAAAGTGTTGGTGCTATAGTTGATTTATAAATGTGATATGAAAATTATATCTAATTAAATGGTGTATTTATAAACATAAAATATTTGGATGTGAAGAGACGAGGAGGAGTAATCCCCCTAAGTGGATAATAATATAAATAAATCATTAATTTATGATGAAATTAATGAAAAAATATTTAAAATATTGAATTAACAGTGTAATATATGGGACCTAAGAGTTTGGAATATTAATAATTGGATTAAAAAAACATCTCATTTTATTATAAAATGCAATACTTCTAATTATAAATAAAATGAATAAAGTATGTGAGAACGACATTCTATTAGATGTTTCCTTAAAATAATTACAAAACGGATTTAAATGGGTTAAATAAAGTTGTTGTGTGACTCATATGATAAAGTATTTGAACATTCATAATGATTTTAGTAGTGAAAATAAAGCTCAGTTAAATTTAAGAATTATGAATCACAAAATATTAGAGGATTTGGATTAATGGGTATTGGATAGAATATTATATGATTGAGGAATTCATTTTATATTGACTCATAGATGTGAAATTGAATTATTATCCCTAAATATTGTGAAAAAGTAAATAGAGTAATTTTTTTTATAAGGGATAATGATTGGTTAAAATGATATTACATTTTGATGTAATTATTAGATGATTGTGAACATTGTATAACATGAATCAAGTGGCTGATATTGATATTTTTTTATATTTATGCTTAAATGTGAAGAATATGTTGTGGAAGGAAAGGGTTGTCCAACTTACCCAAGAAATAAATATGATTTATCAATGATTAAATATTCATGATATTCTTATGATGAATTGGAATAGAGGAATTTTTTATTACATATGAAAAAAGTGTAAATTTTTTAAAACCTCACTTAAGAAAATGGAAATTTAAATATATCATCTATATGAGATTATTTTTTAGATTTTTATGGTCCTATGAGGGAAAAATTTGATTAATGGAGATACAAAAATTTCTTTATTTATTTATAAATTAACCCAAATTATGTGTGTAATGTTTATGGAAGATAAATCAGTTTCTTTGAGGATTTATTATTATTTTAGGAGGAGTTTAGAGAAATAATAAGATTATTCAGTAATGAGAATAATAAAAATTAATGGATCTTAGTGAAAAACTATAATTATTGAATAATATTATTAAATCATTGTATTTTATATTAATATAGGGAACACAATGCCCCATAATAAAATGATTTTTTAAATAAGAATAATGGAGTCATCATTTTGATTAATAAAATTATGTGGGTGGACTATGATACGTCATTTTTCTTTGGGAGATAAATAATTAGTAGATAAATTCAAATCCAATATAAAACATTATATCATCACAATTTAATCATTTTTCCATATAAAATATAATACTATATAAAAAATATCCACATATAATTAATTATATTTTGTCACACCTATAACAGTAATGTGAATGATTCAAACACATAAATGTATTAGATAAGTGTTTCTTTCGGATTTTTCATTAGTAATTCACCATATATATGTGAATATCACTACTAAAACAATTTACTAGAATAAATACATATTTTCTATATGTAATGAAATTTTAATACCCATTAAATGAGTGTGTTAAAAAAATTTAACATTCTATAAGTGATCATGTGGAAGAAAATTTCATTGTTTGTTCAAAGTAAAAAATTTATGAAATATTAATCATTTCAGTGTTTTTCATGAAAAAGATGATGATTGATCCATATAAAGTGAAAAATAATTGGAAAAAATAGTTTATATATTGTTATAAAATAAATTATATGTCTTGAATATATTTAATTGTAATGAAAATAGTTTAATAAAGGAAAAATATAGAAAAACATCACACAACTCACTATTTTATCATGTCAAACCATGATGTGTGGGTGAATAATTTTTTACATTATTTTTGATTGGATGATATAAACATTTAATTGGATAAAATTGAAAAAAATATATTATATGATACACAATCCATCAATAAATTATTTCATAAGAATAATTTGGGTGTTCTATAACATGTTCAATTTGAAAAGGGTGGCAGTGATGAATAAATAAAGGACCATTTTTTAGTGTTATTCTCAACAAGAAGGGGTTAAATTTTTTAAAATATTTTTTTATATTGGTATTTCTTTATACAATAATTATTATTCTTTTACTTATTTACAAAGTGTGTAATATATTTTTTGAGGAGATTTTTATGGAATTCAACCTCAACAGAAAACATTATGAGGAATTGTATATTAAGAGACATAACTATTTCATACTAGGAAGTGATGATATAATTTTTTATAATTTAATTTTTAATTATATGTACTAAAATAATCTTTTAGGTCTAATTTTTCAAAACATGTTTCAATTTTTTGAGGAAAATAAACTATTGAAAAGATTATTTTAAAGAAACCACTACATCAAAAAACGTATAGAGGTATCACTATTTTCTATCATATATGTTGATGATATATATTTCAGTTAAATAAATAATGTTTTTTGGATTAATTTTATAGCAAACCTAGCCTCTTACATATAACATTACCAAATTTTAATCATAATTATAAATCAAAGTACAATCCAAGGATCTTAAAGACTAGTGTCTTGGAGGACTAGGTACATAAAACTGAAAACATGTAATTAAATAAAACATTTCTTTATTTAATATTCAAATTGAGCTAATAACATTCATTATGGAAAAAAATCATTATAGGGTACCCTGGGGAACACATGAGAAAAGGGATGAGTTAAATAGACAAGTAAGAGAATAACCATAAGCACAAAGCATTAACACATGGAATAGAAGGCATGACATAATGATATAAAAATTCATGTACATATGGAATCATAAAATATAAACATGGATTCATAATAATTTAGTAGAAACATAAAAAATGAATTTATTATGAGTCATGTCTAACTTTTGTGATCGTTGCACATGGTAGCACTAGCCAATGCTAACCACCAAAACTGCCGCACATAGTAGAACAAGCCAAGGCTAACCCACAATACCGTCGCACATAACGTCTCATTAGACTCAACATTACCCAATTAATTGGAATACTATTTGGGCGTAGCCATCTTAAATTTTCAAGAATATATTTTCCATATAATCAATCATATATAATCAATCTTAAGTAATCATAAGAGTTACCGACAGAAAAAATTGGGTTACAAAATAATGTCATAAAGAAAAAAGGGAGTATTGTAAAAGTGTCCATGAATGAAAATAACTAAAAAATAAATAAAAATTAAAAATGGAAAATATTCATGTATCATGGTAAGTGATTTCATGTAGAATTCACAACATTTTAACAATGTATTTATGAAACTTTTAGCATTTACACATTTTGTGTGGTTTCAAGGAAAATACTATAGGGCTATTAAAATAGTAAAGGGATAATATTTTAAATTAAAACATAAGTGAAACAAGAAGGATTTAATAATAAAAAGATTGATTTTATATAGATAATGGTGGATTAAAATAGTGTATTGAGTGGATTTCAAATCAGGTAAGAATTCTGGAAGTTCCCTTAAAACTAGTTTTCTTATCAGAATGTATTGAGGAGGGAATCACTTAAAATAAGTTATATACCAAATAGATAATTATGAATTGTTTTTGATAAATGAATTTTGTACATGTAAAAATTATTTCATAGATTTAAATTAATGGATAAAATAACTTAATTTATGAAATAAAAAAGATGAGGAAACCCAAAAGAATAAAGGTCATTCGGGTACAATCTCTTACGAATTATCGACATGGTATCAGATGTACTTAATATAGATTAATGAGAGAAAAAGGGGATTCTCATCACATATAAATCATGAAGGATATATGGGGGAGGTGAAAAATCATACCCCATCATTAGTAATGACCAAAAAAATTGCATAACATAGGGGAAATTCTTCAATAAAAGTGAAATAGAGAGAATCTCTTACCTTAAGTCCAATGATGTTCTCCACTTAGTATTAATGAACTGAATAATCAAATAATGTTCACTAATTATTAATTCTTTAACATATTTTACATATAAATTATTTATTATAACATTTTTTAGTTCATTTATAAACCTTTTGATTGTTCATGAGGTTCTATTTCATTGTTCGGGTTTGTTTGTTTCCATGGTTTTAATGATTGGTTCAATTATATTAATATTTTGACAAACATGTATGATGAGAGTGGTTGTAAAAAATTTATATTATATTATATTAATGAAAATACATGATATTAAATGATTATATCATTCATTTGGTAATTTGTAATGAAGGTGAATCATTATTTAAGGCACTAATGATAAACACTTGGATTAATTTATTGATTTTTCCCATAATTAACATGTTCTATATTATTATTTTAAATCATGTGTGATAAAGGGTTATAGAAAAACACGTAAGTTAAAATAAATATTTAATAGTCTAGTTTATCCATACTTTTTTATGACCATAATAGAAGATGGTAATAGAAATTAATAAACCGATGTCCTTGAATGTGATAAATAAACACATAGTAGAAGATGATTTTTTCTAGGTATCAAATAAGGGGAAATGATAAATGATAATGAATTATCTGATTATCATAAAAAAAATCAAGTACATGTATGTCACTACAATTATCATACTATTTTGGTGAAGGAAGTTGAGGAAAGAAAAACGAAAATAAAATAACTTGAAAAAAATAAAAGAATCAGAATGTGGAATTGACCTCTATAGTTTATCTCCTTTGAGAACCTCTTTAGGGCAGAGGATTTGGTCTTTTTAGGAGACAAATGGATGACAGATGTGTGGAAGGATCTTGGGGAGATATTTTTAATGAACTTATGGAAGGAACAAGGCTCAAGGGGAGTGAAGTGAAGAGGGGAGTGTGGGTGTATTTTATAGTTGAAGGGAGGAGGGGTTTCTTAATATTTCAATCATTACATTATTTTTTCCATAAAAAAAAGAAATATTAAAGAATCTGGTGACAAAAAACTGTAATATTAGATTGTGAGTTCAAACCAATGGTAATTTACAATGTCCATGACTCACGCATAATGAAAACATTTAGGTTTTAGTATTTATTATGAAATATCGTATTTTACTATTCATAAGAAATTATATATTTTAAAAAAATAAAAAAATTAAAAGTAACCATTTTTCAAAATTTAGAATCCAAAAATAATATCCATTTTCAAAAAATATTCTCTTAAATATTATTATTTTTATTTTTAATGAAAATCGTAATATACATGGAAAATACATATTTTAATACTATAAATGATTTTTTGATGCATTCAAAAATTACATAAGGTATTATAAAATTATTTTAAAACCAGAGGACATTAAATTTTTAATTTATGAACACCATATAAAAAAATGTATTTTCTTTTAAATTATTTAATTAATTTTAATTAATTATTTATTACTTATAAAAATAGCAATACTTTTACAATGCTAAAATTATCACTTATAAGATGGCTGAATTTTACATATATAAAAAATGAAATGGTTAATATTCTTTTGGATGATGTACTATTCATAAGGTTCATATTACTATTCATAAGGGTTGGTTACTATTCATACATGTAGATTACTATTCACTAAAAAAGATGGTCTTATCGGACTCCAAACATCTTACTGATCACAACCGTGTATGTTAGATTTTCAAAATTCAAATCACATAAGTGAAAATATTGTACAAACATGGGTTTTCATATAAGGTAAATATAGTTTTATTTTCGATTTAAATGTCTTGTTATGGCATTATGTGAATTCATAATCTGATCACGTGTGTATTAGAGGTGTTCGGGGATTGTTTAGAGGCTAGAACCATGTTTTGGGATGAAAATGGCATCACACACGGTTTACGCACGAACTGAGCATGGTTAGTCTAAACCGTGAGGGAGGTCTAAAAACTATATGTTTTTTGACAGAGTGGTTTTGCAAGGTTACCACAAGGTTAGTCAATCCGTGGGGGTAACTGTGCGAGGTGCCCCACTTAGGCATAGAGGTAAGAACAATTTCCACATGGTTTGGGAAATCATGCAGGTAAACTGTGTGGGTAAACCATGCGGGTAAAACTTCAGAACCAATTGTGTGTTTTTTAATATTAAATTAAAAATACTTTTTTTTAAACCCAAGTTGGTATTCTTCACCCACGCATAGAATCTAACCATGGAGCTCTCATTTGGTGCTTAAAAAGACTATGATCCCTCTCCTCTGTCTGATATCTTCTCTGATAGACGATTGTCTGTATAGATCCAATTTGGTATGGCATGTGTTCCTTTTTAGCCATTCTTAATTCTCCAAAACAATTATTTCACTATTTGTATTTATGCTCATATGCCCTAATTTTCCGTTCTTCGTCCATTATTCAGATTTCTTCCAAATTGGGAGGAATCAGGACATGATACTGGATGAGTTGTCTACTACCGAGGATAGGTTGGTGGTCTATAATTTCGTTCAGCTATTCATGGGGTTTTTTGTGTGTTTGGATGAAATACAATTCGTTGGGCTTTCTGAAAAGGTCTCATTTTTGTGTGAGTATCTTTTAGTTGATGTAGTTGGACCTAGTGTGGTTGACTATGGGTTCAGTTTAGGTGTGTTGGCACCCGTTTCTCATTTCAATGTCACCTGAGGGGTGTTCATTAAGAAAATTACTTGTTTATGCTTGTTTAACCCACCCAAGGGGTGTGTTCTTTTGTTTTCATAGTTAGAGGAATACAATAGATTCTTGGGTTGGTTTATTAGCTTGGTTAGGAGATTTTATTCTTCCTTGAACTTTGATATCTTTTGACACCATACATATATGATAGATTTACTTAAATGAAATGTGTTTATATGTGTTGGTGTACCTATTTGTAATAGACTAATGTCATGTTAAGTGGATTATATGGGCGGGTAGGCCAATATGATTTTGTTTAATGTTTTTCATTAGTGTGTATACTCAGGGAATATGCTAGTTGATGTGAGTGGGTATACACCCGGTTATGAATATTTATTTTTTATTCTTGAATGACTGATCGAATTGTTTGATAGATGCAATGGACTACTCTCCATGGATCTGGAATGTGGTAATGGATGCCTTGGGTTGACTCTGTACCTTGGGTCTTGATTCTGTGGGATTCCTCGCGCGTTGTTATCCCATGGATCCAGCTTTCTTGGGCTCATGTTGGACTTGCTACTACCTTTCTCCTAGGACCCCAACTAGAGCCTAACTGAGTTTCCACCTAGGATTCCCATTAGACTCGATGGGATGCCTTGGACATTCTCCATGTATCTAGCTCTCTGGGGTATAGAATTAATTACATGGATGCCTTGGTCTACTGAAACCTTGGTTCTGGCCGTTGTGGTCTACACATCATTATACGGTGTGGCCATGGATTTTTCTCTACATTATACAGTGTGGCTGTGGGATAAATGATACAGAAGGATGTTCAGATTGAACGTATCACTTGCTTGTTTACTTAGTTAAAGCTGTATTTTTAGGAGATGAATCTCTTATGCCGGTATCCTTGAGGGATTTTGGGTTTTACGTATTACAATTGACTTATAAGAAGGGAATATACACTTACATCTTGATTTTCTACTTGCTAGCACTTTTGTAGAATTTCTGATAAAACTGTATAGAACTGGGTGGTTTTTGAATGGGATGTTTATCTCACAACCTATTTGACCAACCTTGGGGACACAAAACGATTATATGGTTGTAGGTGATGATAGGGTCAAGATACCTAGTACATGTTGTTGATTGGGTATTTGGAGCAGGGGAGCATATGACCAAGCTGAGGCATGCAATGCTGAGATACCTTTATGGTCTTTCATTTTTTTTGGATAATTGTACTGTATTATATTTCCATGTATTTTCCTTCATTATTTATAGATAAATTTACCGTCTGGATCATTTTTTATATGAGACACTTCTTATTATTGATATGCATTCTTGTCTTTTTATACTTTCAGTATTTGACTGGTTATTTTGCTTCACCTATTTACTGTTTGTTTGACATCTAATGTGATACTCTAGTAATAAGGGCATAGTCTCCCCTCTGAATCACCTAGGCCCTCCTTGAAAGTCGGAAGCCTCTAGTATTTTGGGAGATGAGCTTTATGTCTTGTGACCAACTGGGCTCAGGGCACCATTTGGAGTGGTATCCTGGTTCAGGATGTTACAAAGTTGTATCAGAGGAGTTTTTTGTCTGAATTACTCTTTTCTGACATTATACATTGATAGGAAAGAAATAGAGTTTGGTTATAAACTGTTCCCAGGAGTAGCTACCCTGCATACATGTAACATCCAAGTTGCATCAAATTGAGTTATGAATTTATGGGTTTTTGACTATTACAATTGATTTGAATTCACCATTGGGTAACAAACTTTATTTCTGTTAATAGTATTGATCCAATTTTTTGGTTTTATTTTAGTTGTAACCCAATGAGATGTGGGCGTGCCATCTCATGCTTCATTTAGACACTTTTTATATTCACATGACCTACTTTGTGCCATGACATCTAGGATTAATTAGATATTTCATACTATTGTAATAGTTTTTTGTGATAGCTAAGCATGTTGTTGTGTTAGATGAATGGAGTTGATAAAGGTGTGATGTCATCTTTAAATCCATGAGGAGAATCGGCCCTTATGAATTAGGAAATTATTCACTTGTGAAATTTAATTGATAAATTAACACACAATATGTATGGATTTAATGGGAACCATGTTTTGGGTTCATGAGGTGTTAAGGGACCTCATTGATTCTAGAATTGGTAAAATGTTGGTGAAATTTCTTGAATAACTGAATGTGAAATGGAAATAGAAACATGAACAAATAATAGAGACACGCCTTACATGAAACTTTTTAGTGGGCAAGAGGCATATTTTCTAGTGGTTTGTTGGTTATTAAATCCTAGCTATAGGAGCAAGATGTGGGTTTGACTTGGTTTCTAGCAGGGTTTTGAGCCGTCCTTTTCATTTGAGATTTGTGTTTGGATGTTGTTATTTCCTGAGGCATGCGTTTGGAATTGTAGGGAAATTCCACAATGAAAACCTCTAGTGGTACAACATGATGGAGTTTATGACCATAATTCAAAGATGACAGGCCCCATGATACCTCTTGATCTTCTAATACTGCCAGTTATGGAACCTGAGGCTATTTTAGACACAGGTGTTGAGACACAATTTAGTGAGGGTTTCATTCACTATATGCATACTTCCCAAGGAGCACCGCCGCTAGACATGACTATGGATGAGCTGACATGAGTGTTCTAGTAGAATAATCTTCCTAAATTTTCAAGGGATGGGGGACCATAGGCTACAACTCTATGGCTAGAGACCACGTTAGCAATTTTTTAGAAAAGGGAGATGCCTTCGAAGTGGAGGATCAAGATCATGATGTATATGCTACATGGAGAAGAAAAGAACTGGTGTGATATTTTGAACCAAGCTGATGGGATGCGTGATATGGATTGGAATGAATTCCAAAACCACTTCTATGACTAATTTTACCTCACGACTCTATGAGAAGAGTGGGATAGTAAGTATATGCACTTGAAGCATGGTATGCTGACTGTTATGGAATACTCGACACAGTTTATTGAGTTGTAGCATTTTGTGTTGATATATCTTACTGATGAGCTGTCAAGGGGGAGGTGCTTCAAAGAAGGTATTAGACATGATATCATACCCCAGGTCAACGTGTTCATGATTCCTTCTATCACTAAGATTGTGAATCATGTGCTATTTACAGAGCGGAACATGAGGGAAGCTAGGGGTACAGAATAATGGGGTGGTATTTCTTGCCCCAGTGGATCTATGTCTTTAGGAAGGAAACACCATTTTGAGGATTCCCGCAACGCGAGTGTTAGTCAGGCTATGGGTGCATGTATGTTGGAATATGACCATCAATGTAGTAGGCGAGGAAACATTAAAAGTCAGTGTGATCGTGAACCAGTTGAGTGCCGAGATTGTGATAGGATGGGGAACATACAACAGTTTTCTAGGACCTTCCCTCCTGTTGGGAGTGATAGGTGGTCATCTACGAAGTAGGGTTCAGGAAGAGGTTATTCAGATCCACATCAGGCTGGGATCTAGAGCAGTGTAGGTTGGTTAGGCCAGGTCCGTGGTGGTTTTTGATGTGGTTGACAATCACGGAGTTCTCAGAGATAGCAAGGTGGATCATCTTAGGGTAGCTAGGCAGGGTCACAAGGATGTGGCATAGGCCAGTCATATATAGTGAAATAGATCCAACATGAGTGGGTACCTTGACCATCTACGGTGGGAGGTACGATCTTAGTAGATTCTATTATTGAATTTTCTCTTTTGGATATTTTTGTCTCTCGTGATTTTATATGTAATTGAGTGGTAAAAATCCTGGTGATTATTGTTATTCTTTATAAGGGACTTTTGAAACTATACATAATATTGGTAGTTAGAAATTGTGATGTATGATTTAGTATGGAGTGTCCCCTTGAGGTTGGGGGGTTCCACATCCTTTAGAGTTTATATTTCCTTGAGATGACAATGTTTGACATAATTCATGAAATGGATTGGCTCATTTCTTATCAAGCGTACGTTGACTTCTATCACTGGACGGTTACTTTCACATAATTAGAGGGTGAAGTATTTTTTCACTAGGGTGAATGGGATGTCTAGGTGATCATAGATGGATACAAGCATCATGGGTTAGGGGGGATGACAACCCAATTTGGTAGTTTGTTTCTAGATGATCAGGGAGTGTGTTAGGAGGATTTTGATCCAGTGGTTGATCACCTCAAGGACATGTTTACCGACAATTTTTTTGGATTACCTCATGAGAGAGAGGTGGAGTTCTCCATCGAGTTAGTGCTAGGATCTGTCCAAGTATACATTCCTCCTTACATGATGACTACAATAGAGTTTTAGGAGCTCAATAGGAATATAGAGGATTTGGAGGAAAGGGGGTTTATTAAACCCTGTACATCTCCATGGGGTTCACCAATACTTTTTTCAAAAAAAGTATATGAATCCTTGAGGCTATGCGTGAATTATCAGAAACTGAACTAGATGACAGTTAAAAATCGATATCCCTTTCCATAGATAGATGACCTATTTGATGAGATTTGAGAATATTGAGTTTTATATAAGATCTTCTTGAGGTTAGGATATCACGAGGTGTGAGTTCGATCAGCATACATACCTCATACAACCCTTCTCAGCAGGTATAGGTTATACAAATATTTGGTTCTATCATTCGGTCACATGAACGTGCCGATGGTTTTCATGGCACTGATGAACCGAGTGTTCCATCCTTAAATGGAATATTTTTTTATGGTTTTTGTGGATAATATATTGGTTTATTCCCACAATTGACACATCATACCAACCATCTTGAGATCGTTCTGAATACCCTGACATAGAATGAGTTATATGCTATGCTCGCAAAGTTCCTCTTTTGGATTGATCAGATTCACTTCCTGGTTTATGTTATCTCGACGAAGGAGTGTCAGTGGAATCAGGGATGGTGACAGTTGTAGTTTCATAGGAATAGACCAAGAACAGTTTTGTCATACGGAGCTTCTTGGGGATAACTGGCTACAACAAGAGCTTTATACAGGAATTCAAACACACAGTAGGGCCGTTGAAGATATTGACTAAGAGGGGTTTGAAGTATGTGTGGTCAAAATCTTGTAAGACAACCTTTAAGGAGCTTAAGGTGAGACTAAAATCAGGACTTGTCCTGATACTACCAGAGCAAGTCTAATTTAACACAATGTAATATGAGGCTTCAAGTATTTTGTTGGGGGTAGTTCTGATGCTGGGAGATTGAGTCGTGGCATATGGGTCTTGCAGCTGAGGTATCATGACAGGAACTTCCCCAAACACGATATCATGTTGGATTCAGTTTTTCATGAATTTCATTATTGAGGAGACTATTTACTAGGAGACCACTTTGTAATGCACACATACGACAAAAGCCTCAAGTATATATTTACGCAGTGTGATCTGAATTTCAGGTAACAATGATGGGTGGTGTACCTACAATAAATTGACATCAAGATGGCCTACATTCTTGGTAAGGGAAATGCAATGGCCGATGAACTGAGAATGAGGACTCAGATACAAATAGTGTAGCAGGACAGTAGTGAGAGGCATCTTATGGTGTTGTTTTCTGATATGCATCTTGAGGCGCATGACAGGTTGGGGAAGAATATTATTTTATCCTTAGCTCTTACCTCTACCTTAATGGATAGAGTTAGAATAAAGAATATATATAATTATGAAAGGACCATTTCTATGGGAAGGTGTGGAAGGTGAGGACCCTCCTCCTAGTTGGACTGTAGGCGATGAAGAGATGTTGTGTATCCCTGGACGTGTTTGGGTTACAATGGATATACGTGAGGAGTTGATGTGGGAGTTAAATGCTTCATCCAAGGAATGGAATCTTAGGATTTCCAAGATCTACCATGACTTGCAACGTCAGTACTGGTGGCTGGGAATGAATAGATAGGTATCTAGTTTTGATATGAGGTGTTCCCCTAGTCAGTAGGTGAAGGTGGAACATCACCAGACAACTACGATTTTACACCAGTGACCTATTTTGTAGTGGAAATGGGATGATGTTTCAATGGATTTCATGACGGGTTTTCTGAGGTCACCTTGAGTTAATGAAGTTGTGTGGGTTATAGTTGACCAACATTTATTGCATATCAAGGAGGCCGTCAGTGTTGGTGATATTGAAAATTTGACATTTGAGAGGTGGTACGACTTCATGGGGTCCCATGCATGGTCGTTTCAGATAGGGATTCCAACTCTACATCTTGATTCTAGTAGAGTTTTTAAAGGCTGCTGCGTACAAAGGTTCTTATGAGAAATACATACCACCCTCAGACTCATGTCTAGTCAAAGAGTATGGTATAGGTGCTAGAGGGCATGCTACGAGAATGCGCCCTAGATTTTGGGGGCTATTTGGAGATGCATATTCCCTAGTATTAGTTCACCTACAATAGCATTTATCAGGCGATGATACAGATGGATCCTTATAAGGATTTATACATTAGGCCATGCTATTCTCCCCTATGCTCGTTAGAGGCAGGAGAGACACCTTTACTGGGACCGCATCTCATTCAAGAGACTTCTGAGAAGGACCACTTGATTTAGAAATGGATGGCTACTATGTAGTCTCATCAGAAATCATATGCTGATAGCTGTAGATGACCTCTAGAGTTTGAGGCCGGGGATCATGATTTCTTGAATTCTTCACCAAGGTTGGTACACATGCATATTTGGAGACTGGGTAGGCTTTCTCTAAGATATGATTGGCCATTTTAGATTGTTGAGAGAGTTGGTTCGGTTGCCTAATGGTTTCTCCTACCTCAAAGGTACTGAGCCATTCACAATGCATTCAATGCATCTTATCTGCGCCACTATCACTCAGAACCCTCTCATGTTTTACATCCTGATGAGGTTGATTTTTATCTTGGTGCCTCATTTGAGGGGCATCTGATTTGGATTGATGGAATGAGCATGGTGGTTCTTCAAGGCCGGTCAGTTCCTATATTACAGGTGTTATATTAGCATGACCGTTTATAGGAAGAGAATTGGGATATGGAGGTTGACATACATTCTTAGTGGTCGGAGTTGCTCTCAGATGAATATTGGACACCCTTGAAAGATTAATTTAGGGATGAATTGATATAACTGGGGATGATTGTAAGATCTTTGGTTTTCCTGCAAGGTACAAATGTTATTATTTAAATTTTAAATGCCTTGATATGGCATTATGTTAATTATTAACTTGATCACAAGTGTTTTAGAGGTGTCCATGGATTGTTCGGAGAATGGAACCAAGTTTTTTGATAAAAATGATATGGCACGTGGATTTCACATGACCTACACATGGTTTGTCTAAACCGAGCGAGAGGATTGAAAAATGAAGGTTTTTTATAGAGCAGTTCTGCATGGTTACCAAATGGTTAGTCAACCCATGCAAGGTTACTTTGTGAGGATCCCATATTAGGAAGAGAGGTGCAGACAATTTCTGCACATTTTAAAAAACCTTGAGGGTAAACCTTGCAATCCTCTTGGGTGTGTTTTTATTAAATTTTAAATTAAAAATAATTTTTCATTTTAAACCCAAATTGGGTTTCTTCTCCCATGAATAGAAGATCCCCTTGGAGCTATACTTTGGAACTTAAGTAGGCTTTGAGCATGTTCCTACATCTGATATCTATTTTTATCACCGATCATCTATATGGATCCAAATCTGTAAGGCCTATAGTCCTTTTTAACAATTCATGATTCTTCATAATAATGATTGTGCTATTTGTATTTAGGCTCATATTCTCTAATATTCTCTTCTACCTCCATTCATCAGATTTCATTCAAACAGTGATGAATCAGGACACGATACTATATGAGATATCTACTATCATGGTGAATTAGGTGTTCTATATATTTTTAGGGGTTTCTTGGTGTTTTTTGGTCATTCGGATGATATTCCATTCTTCTAAATTTCTAATGATTTCTCATTTTTTGAGAAAGAAGTTTTTAGTAGCTATAGTGGGACCTAGTGAGGTTGAACATGGTATCAGTTTAGGTGCCTTGGCACCCGTTTCTCGTTTTGAGGTCACATCAGGGTTGAGAATTTAAGAAATTAATTTTTAATGCTAGTTTATTCCACCCAAGGGGTGTGTGCTTATGATTTTCTAGTTAGAGGAAGCCCTTATATTCCTTGATAGCTTGAGAAGCATGGTTAGGAGATGTAATACCTCCTTGCACATTGATATCTTATGATGACGTACCTATTTTATTTCTTGGATTAAATGTAATGTGTTTATATGGGTGGGTATACATATATGTAAATGACTAAAGGAATATTAAAGGGATTATATGGAAGGTTATGCCCTTATTCTTTTGATAAATTGTTTTCATGAGTGGGTATACTCATGGATTATGATTGTTGATGTGAGTGGGTATACTCACCTAGTTATGAGGGTTTAATTTGAATTCTTGTATGCTTGATTGAATGGTTTTATGGATACCATGGACTACTCTCAATGGATATGGAATACGGTAGTGGATGCCTTGGGTTGACTCTACCCCTTGGGTCTTGATTCCATGGGATTCCTTGGTCCTTTCTACCCTGTGGATTTGCCTTTCTTGGGAACTCATAAGAATTTCTATTTCTTTGCTCTTATGACCTCAAAAAGTTCTTAACTGATTTTCCACTAGGGATTCCCATGGGACTCGATGGGATTCCTCAAACATGCTCTTTGGATATGGCCCTCTATGGTAAAAAATTAATTAATTGGATGCCTTAGTCCTCTAAAAAGATGGATCTGGCCCTTGTGGTCTCAACTTCATTATATGTTGTGGCCATGGATTTTTGACTACATTATACAACGTTTCTATGGGAAACATGATATTGATGGATGTATGACATGGTTGTGTGACTTTGTTGTTTAATTGGTCATATCTATCTTGTTTGGAGCTGGCTATCTTTTGCAGGTAGCCTTGAGGGCTATTGGGTTTTACGTATTACAGTGGAATTTTTCCATGAGAATACACACTTACTTATTGATTACTTTATTGCTAGCACTTTGGTAGTATTGCTATTAGAACTGTATAGACAAGGGTGGTTTCCTATAGTGATGTTTACCATACACCCTGTTTGGGCCTCCATGGGGATCCAAATAGATTATATGGTTGAAAGTGATGATAGGGAAAGTGCCATAGTATAGTTTGTTTATTGTGGCTGTAGAGAAGGGGAGCATAGGACCAAGCTGAGGCTTGCGATGCTAGGATACCTTTTGGTCTTTCGTTCTATTTGGGATACTTTTGATGTATTGAATTTCAATGAACCATTCTGGCTGCTTTCTTGATACTTGTACCATCTATATCATTTGAAATATGAGACTCTTATTATTATTAATATGTATTACTATCTTGTATTACATTCAGTAGTTTATGGGTTATTTTGATTCCTTATTTACTATATGTTTTAATTCTACTGTGATACTCTAGTAATGAGGGAATAGTCTCCCCACTAACTCACCTAGGCCATCACTGCTAGTCGACAGCCTTTGGCATTTGGGGAGATGCACCAGAGGCCTTGTGACAAACCATGCTTGGGGAACCATTTTGGGTGGCATCTAGGATCAAGGCGTTACAAATATTATGTTTAAAGTTCACATAGTACTTAATATTTCATTATGTTGTGATTTTATATGATTATGTGAATTATTTATAAGAAAAGAATTTCCATTTATAAAACATTGGGTCATTAAAATTTTATAGATAAATAAATATGTATTTCATGATTTCACTATTAAGGGAGATGGTGTATGTCATCATTCTTTAATTTCTTCTATGGAGGATAACATTTTTATTCATCAACCATATTATGTCCCGGAACATTTGAAAATGTTTTATATAGAGTTTAAAATGGTGTATTTTACTTGACATAATATGTGCACTAAAACATCCAAACATAATGAGGTTTAAGAGGAAACTAAAAATAGATTACAAAAACATCAAAGGATGTTACATTATTTAACCATATAAATACCATGCTTTATTTGTGATAAAATAATTTTTTTCTCATTATCGATGTGTACTAATGAAATCTTACTTAATTTTAGAATATAAAAATGAAATAAACATAATTATTTTGGATTTTTTAATTTCTAAAAGTATAGAATGACATATTAAATTGGATTTGTAGATGTGCACTAAGATAGGAGTGCTAAAGACATAAATTCTACAATCAATTTCGAATTCTTCAAGGGAGTCTGATGTGTGGATTTTCATTTAATGGGAAAAAATTTGTTACGTTAATGAAAGATAAAGTTGAGTACAATATTGTAAATCACTCTATAACACAAAAGAAGTCAATTAGAAAGGGAATTGATAATATTTAGTTGGATATGAATATTCCATTACTTATAAGTTATGATAATGAATGTGTAATCAAAATATTGGGAAGTAAATATTAAAATTATTAACCATGAAACATAGATATCAAGTACCATATTATATGTCAAATAGATGATAAAAGTTTTCTGATGTTATTAATTGTTAATACTAAGGAAAATGTTTGAGTTTAGTTTCTAAACTATTGTAAAATGATATACTATAATGGTTTTGGTTGATTATGGATGTTTAACCTCAATGTTTTTGGGGATATGGAATATATTATCATTACTTTAGAAGTGAAAAGAAATTGATAAATAGGAATGGCACCCATGAGTTTGTAGGGTTTTATTTTTTTAGTACATTATTGGAAGACTCTATAGGAAATGGAGAAAAATATAATTATCCCAGGTCAAAAACTAACATGAATGTGTCATAAAGAATATAATATATTATGTAGAGACCCGAGTTTTTTAGATTATGGAATTAAAGATGAAATTTGAATTTTTGTTCTAAAATTATCATGAGGGGTAAAGTGGTAATTTTACCATATTAGATGCCATTGACTACTTTTTGACCACTCTGTTGGTCCTAGAATGGAGTGTCTACCCTAGGATAGTTGTTTGGTGGACTTCTGAGCACTTAGAGTTTTGTACGAATGTTTAATATTTAATAAATTAAATATTAAATTAGTTGGGCAGTTTGGGTGGCTGTAACTTTGGAATAGAGCATCAATCTAAGATTCTGACTCCATAGTTGAGTCCAGAATGGTGTTTATTTACTAGGTGATGTATAAACTCTTTTATCGTTCTACGAATCAGTATGCGTGATAAATGTGTGATTAATTAAAAAATTATGTTAATTAAAAGAGTTTACCTCCCCCCCATTATGGGGTTCCTACTTACAATAGGGGATGGTGAAAGTGTTTTACCACATGTGAAAAAATCATACCCAGAGTAAGATGAAGTGTTAAGCCACCATAAATCATCCATGAGGCAAATCAGGACCTGATCAAGGTGCAACAACTTCTGGGAGTGGATTTAAACCAAAAGCTTCAGTGTTTATGTTGTGAGGTAGGCCAATTTATTTATTTTTATTCCCCAAATCCTTATATATTAGTTGTTCTCAAGTTTTAATACCTTATTTGGGTTGCAAGATACCCAATGTGGGTCGATTGGTGGTTTTTTGGGAAAAAATTGGATTTGGGGGGAGTTGTAGGGATTTCCCATTCAAAAATTCCGACAACACGATGTGTAGTTCTATGAAAACACAATATGTGTTCTTCCTGTTCTAGGAACATTGTACTGTTATAAGTATACATTGTGTACTCAGGCTACACACCTTGTGGTGCTACGTGGTAATGTGTTCGACTGTGTAATAAATAACACAGGATGATGGTTTTTGGAAAGTACATGTCGTGTATGTGGGGACACACCATATAGTTTTACATAGGCATAAACCATTTGGATCTCTCCATGTAAAAGTATATAGTTAGTAGGGGATACTAGATCATAATCCTTTTACACGTAATTACATTCCATGTACATTTTTCAACATAGAGGATTTATGTATTTTGTGCCCCAGAAGTCAGAATTGGGCATGTGAGAAGTACATTCTGAGCATTATTCCACAGAGATCACAATGATGGGATATTTTTGACACATAAAGGTCACCTAAAAGGTGTTTTAGACCAATTTTTATGTAAATATGATTCTTTGAGGTATTGATTCTGAATCCTTCAGGGGGATGATTTTTGAGTGGGGAGACTCGGGTGACGGTTGTGAGCTCAGTATTTGATATGGCATGAGAGTACTATGGTGTTTTTCATGTGGTTTCATAGATGAATCCCCAAATATTTGGTTGTATTAGTATCTATGGGATGATTGGGATTCCATTTTGAATCGAGAATATAGACTTGAGGTTAGAGCAAGTGAGGTTTAGATATGACATTTGAGGATCAGGCTGTATAGAGCGGTTGGAACTAGGTTGGCACCATAGGGTTGTGGTAATGGGGAAATAACATTGTAATGTTGAGTTGAGATTGAGGTACTCTTTCTTATTCCATTGGAGGGATGGTTTCAGGTTAAGTGATCATTATATGTTGTGGATGACACTTTAAATTTCAAGAGTGTAATGTGATTGATTTTAGATTCATTTGTGGAATGTCACTGATCACGGATAAGTTGGAAGCCTTTTAGGGAAGCATGATGATGTTTCCTATGTCAGGGCTTGGCTCGAGAGTTGGTGGTTACCATTTTTTAAAGATGATGACTTTTCTTGAGTTCTAGTTATGAGGATCCAAGAAGGGATGGATTAGTTTATTTGTGGATATAAAGGATCATTTTTTGGCTCGATTGATAGGATGACCCTGAGCATGGGCATGTAATTATGTTTTTCTATTATAGGCGTTCCTTGGGACTCATGATGATGTATATATCAATGGGGGTAATATGTTATTGGTTTAGATTTTAATTTATATAGATATTTTATGTTTTAGTTCGTTGATGTTGAGACTTGTATTACCCATGAGGCAATTTGATATGGATGGGTGGTGGTGTTTTGGAAACCAGTTGTTCTGGAAAGGGTTGTGATTAAAGAGATATATGGACATTAGAACCATTTTTATGGTTCTGGATATCTTTGATTGGGATTATTGAAATAAGTCTCTATGTTGATACCAATAGTAATTTATGGTTTTAGTGATGCACTTCAGTTCTGGGCACGGTGTGTAAGAATGTCGAGTATAGTTATTTGACATCATATAAAGAACCGCACATGTTACATACATAATCATGAATTTATTCAAGAAAACACTTCCTTTTACATTGAGGACCATTTCAAGTTTAGAGCTTTAGATAATTAAGACAAAACATTCATAACATTACACATTGTTACATAGTGGATACCATAAAATCAGTTTCCATTTTCCTCAGAATATAAAACATTAAAACATAAAACAAGACTCCTTGACAATTATTCAACATTTAACATGTCTTCCTTCCTTGTATTACTCATCCATTAACCTGTGAAAAATCATTTAAAGACTTGTGATGAGCACAAAAGCTCAGTAAGGTATGAAAAAGAAGAAAAATCACATTAGTCCATGAATACGCATGACGTATGAAAACATTTTTAGAAGACATGCTTTCCACCCATAAATACTTACTTTGTGTAACATGAGATTTACACAAGATCCAAACCAACATAAATATAATCATAGAGGTGTCTTGGGGCATTACATACATAATCTTGTAACCATCTTTGCTACCTTAAAATTTGTAACCCTCACAGCTACCTTTCTTTGTGTAACCATCACTGTTACACTTGGAGTAACCATATGGGAGACCTCCAACATACTCATACTCAATGAATTGGAGGGATATATAGGTCCCACCCTTATTCATAAGAAATTCACAATAACCAAAACATAATCATACAACATAAATAATATCATAAAAATATTTCTTTTGATTATCGTAAAACAGAATTTTAATAGAGGATTTTAGAAGAAAACTCCCTTTTAAACATCATATAATTGAAGAGAGAATTAATAGAGTGGAAGGAATATGTATTTAATCTGTAAATAAACATTATTATGCACATTATAATCATAAGTCATCACACAAACAATTTAAATGCCACATAAATAACCAAGTAGAATGTCAACCCAATGAATGGCAATCAGGTTAAGAATTCCCTTACCTTAGGCTTGTCTTACATAAAAATTGTCTAAACCTCCTGTATAATGGTTAAAAGAGTGTTATTAGTATTTTACCGAACCATTTTCATGTTTATAACATCTTATATGGTCATTTCATAACCTCATTTCATCCCTTAATTGTTAGTATTTTGTTCTTTGCATTATTTTGGGTGAGTTCTTTTGTGATTTTCACGATCAGTTCATGATGAATCGTTCTTGTTGATTGGAAGTAAAACTCCAGAATTGGAATGGAGTAGTATTTACATATTTTCAATACCATAATTTATACCATTTATCACTTTGATTCTTTATATGATAATGAATTATATGTTAAAACATTAATTATGTTCGTTTAGATCATTTAAGAGGTTCTTTGATAATAACAACCTCATTTAGTCTTATAAATTAGAACCATGAGTACAAAAGAATTACAGAACCATATATGATTTATAAAACATATATTATAACCTGGTTCAACCATATAAATCGTTTCATGACCAGACTTGAAAGAATTAATGGAAAGTGAAATTACATCATCCACGATGTCGGTAATTCGACACATCACAGACAATGTTTTTATTCCTTAAATAAGTGAGAGGAGAGGAATAATGATTTTTAATTTTCCATAAACATGACAAAATCCAGAATATACATGATTCTGGAGAGTTAATTCCTCTTGGATAAGAGGGGGTGATGAAATAAGAGAAAGGAATCATGAAATAATGAAAACATGAGAAATTTCTTACAAAAATTCGGCAGCCTAACGGCGTCTCTTAAAATTTCATAAAAACAAGATTGATGAGAGGAATGGAATATCTCATCATTAATACAAAATTTGGACAGTAAGGGGAAATATTTAATGAAATATCCCAACAAAAGACAAAGGGAAAAGGAGAGAATAACATAAAATGGAAGAAAAGAATGAAAATGAAAGAGGATGTTTACCTCTTGATGTCTTCTCCTTGAGATCCTTCTTAAGGGCTTTGATTTTGGTCTTTTGGTGAGACCAGCAGCTCTAGGACGTGGGGAAGAAGATTGGGGAGGGAATTTGGAAGAAATTAGAAAATGCTCAAGGCTTTAGAGGTGTGGGAGGAAGAGGGGAGTGAGGTTGATATCTATAGTGGAGGAGGGGAGGCATTTTAGATTATTTTAATTATTATTATAATATTTTTATCAGGACTATGAATAATATCAAATAAAGTGGCCTTAAATAGGGAAAATATCAAGTGATTTCAATGAAAGTGGCCTTTCATCACTTATGATGTCATAAATAGTGCATTTTTACTGATAAATTGATTATACGGTATTTTATCATATTTCACTATTCACCGAAAATTCAAGAGTTTCAAAAAAATACCAAAAATTTACACCAAAAAGTTTTCGACGTGTAGAAATCAAAATTAAACTCCATTTTTCTAAAATAATTTTCTAAATCTTATTAATTTAATTTTTAAATAAGGTCACAGTTAATTCGAAAAATAACAATATCGAAGTGCAATTAGTTTTATGTGACATTGAAAAATTAATTAAGATCCCATTATCCTATTGCCATGGGAAAATAAAATAATATTATTATTTACTATTCATGAGGTCATATTACTATTCATATTACTATTCCTAAGGGCATGTTACTATTCACCAAGAAAACAAGTTTGTTTCATCAGACTCTAAATAACATACTGAACACAATTGTAGATGACAGTTTCTTGAAATTCAAAACATAGAAGAAATAAAATTATGTTTAAAGGATACTTATAAATATATACCTTATACAAAATTTCAATCATTTTCAATTCATTTTTAGAAAACCTTGGGATGTTACATTATCCCCACCTTCATGAAATTGCGTCCTTGCAATTTTTATTTACTTATTAAACAACTGAGGGTATTTTCCCCTCATAGCATTTTCAGACTCCCATGTTGCTTCTTCAATCATTTGGTTTCTCCACAAAACCTTTATCTGGTGGATTACCTTATTCCGCAATACCTGTTCTTTTTGATCAAGAATCTGAACCGGTTTTTGTTCATAAGAAAGTTTCTCTGCCAGTTGAACTGCTTCCAGCCTCAAGACATGTGATGAATCTGGAACATACTTTCTCAACATCGAAACATGAAAGACATTGTTTACCTGAAATTAGCTCGGAGGCAAAGCTATGCGGTATGAAACTATTCCAACTTTATCCAAGATTTCAAAGGGACCGATGAACCGTGGACTTAGTTTCCCTTTCTTACCGAAACGCATCACACTTTTACAAGGAGTGATTTTAAGGAAAACATGGTCACCTACCTCGAAAGAGAAGTATTTTCTTCTATTATCTGCATAAGTTTTCTGCCTACTCTGAGCTATCCTCATATGTTGCTGGATCATCCTCACTTTCTCAGCCACTTCTTCTACTAATTCTGGCCCCATCATCTTTCATTCACATACTTCATCCCAAAACACAGGAGTCCGACACCGCTTTCCATACAAGGCCTCAAAAGGTGCCATCTGAATACTGGAATGGAAACTGTTATTATAAGAAAACTCAACTAATGAAAGATGCTGATCTCAACTTCTCTGATAGTCCATTGAACAAGCTCGAAGCATATCCTCCAAAGTGTGAATCGTTCGTTCTGACTGCCCATCGGATTGAGGATGAAAAGGTGTACTGAAATTCAACTCTATGCCCAAAGACTTCTGAAGTCCCTTCCAAAATATAGAAGTGAACCTGGGATCTCAGTCAGACACGATGGAAAGAGGAACTCCATGTAACCTGACAATCTCCTTGAGGTACAATCGAGAAAGTTAATCTAATGTCATTGTATCTCGAATATAAAGAAAATGAGCAGACTTTGTTAGCCGATCAACAATAACCCATATCGCATTGTTACCTCGAGAAGTCTTTGGTAGCCCCACCACAAAATCCATGGATATATTCTCCCATTTCCATTCTTGCACTGTCAAAGGATGAAGTATCCCCTTCTGTAACTGTCGCTCTTCTTTAACCTTCTGACATGTCAATCATTTCATTGTAAAATCAGCAACATCACTTTTCAGCCCATTCCACCAATAATACTCTCTAAGGTCTCTATACATCTTAGTACTTCCAGGATGAACAGAAAATGGAGAATTATGATCTTCACACAACAATTCTTTCTTCAGCTAGGAACCACAAGGCACACACAACATTTTTCCAAACCTTAAAACACAACCTTATCAAGATTAAATTCTGGAAACTTACACATTTTAACCAATTATACCTTTTTCTATAGCTCATGGTCTTCCCTCTATGCTTTAATAATTCTGTCTGACAACGATGACTGCACATAAACCTAAAACAAAACAGATATATTCCCTGCACTAATAACTTTTAAGCCAAAATTCATCAAATCATTAATCAAGGGATCATGTTCCAAACATAGCATGGTTAATGATGCATGATTTTTCCGACTTAAGGCATCTGATACATTGTTTTCTTTTCCAGGATGGTAATTGATCATGCAGTCATAATCCTTTATCAGTTCTAGCATCTTCTCTGCGTCATGTTTAATTCATTTTGAGAAAATATATTCTTAAGACTTTTATGGTCAGTATATATTTGGAATTTGGTTCCTTATAGATGATGCCTCTATATTTTCAAAGAAAAAACCACAGCTGCAAATTCCAAATCATGTGTGGGATAATATAGCTCATGAGGTTTAAGTTGTCTCGAACCATAGGAAATTACCTGATCATTCTACATCAAAACACAACCAAGTCCCTTCAAAGAAGCATCACTGTAGATGACAAACTAACTATTCCGAGAAGGTAGGGCCAAAACTAGAGCATTCACCAATCTCTTCTTTAGTTCCTAAAAAAACATCACATTCCTCTGTCCAAACAAATTTAACCCCTTTCCGAGTTAACTTACTTATTGGGCTAGATAACCGTGCAGAGTTCTTAAAAAACCATCTGTAATAACTTGCTAATCCCAGAAAACTACGAATCTCTATAACATTTGTGGGTCTTGGCCATTCATCAACTACTTTTGTTTTGGAAGGATCAACTGTTATTCCATCCTTATTTACAATGTGCCCAAGAAAAGAAATCTATTGCAACCAAAAATCACACTTGCTGAATTTTCCATATAGTTTCCTTTCATTTAAAGTTTTTAAAACAACCCTTAGATGTTTTTCATGCTCCTCTTTATTTTTAGAAAAAACCAGAATGTCATCAACAAATAAAACCACAAACTTATCCAAGAACACATGAAATACTCTATTCATAAGATTCATGAATACAACAGGTGCATCAGTTAACCCAAATGGCATAACAACAAATTCATAATGCTCGTATCTAGTACGAAGGGCTGTTTTCAGGATGTCATCCTCCTTCACCTTCAGCTGATGGTATCCGGATCTCAATTCAATCTTGGAAAAGTACTGAGCTCCCTGGAGCTGATCAAACAAGTCATCAATATGATGCAAGGATACTTGTTTTTAACAGTGATGTTATTCAAAGATCTATAATCAATGCAAAGTCTCATGGAACCATCTTTCATTTTAACAAACAAAATAGGGGATCCCCATGGTGAAGTGCTGGGACGAATGAAGCCCTTGGCAAGCAAATCCTGTAACTGATTTTTAAATTCAAGACGTTCTATTGGAGCCATGCAATATAGGGGGTTTTGAAATTGGCTTAGCATCAGGAACTAAATCAATTGTGAATTTGACTTCTCGTGCAGGTGTGACACTGGGTAACTCCTCAAGAAAAACATCAAGGTATTCATTTACCACTGGCACATTATTAATTTGAATAGTTCCCTTGTTTTCAACAATATGAGCAAGATAACTTTCACATCCATCTTTCAGTAGTTTCTCAGCTTCCTTATATGTTATCAATTTTATGGGTTCATTTTTGTATACAAACTAAAACTCTTTCTGAAAAACAACTTCTTTAGCTCTACAGTCAATCTTAGCATGATAATCAGAAAGCCAGTCCATCCCCAGAATAACATCAAACTCGACTAAGGGTAAAACAACAAGGTTTGCAGGTAAATTCATTCCACATTCCACAGTAGAAATGTTCTTATAATTCCTCATTGATATAACATTTCCCCCTGGTGTTTTAAAAACAAGTTCAGGTCTCATTTTCTGTGGTGATAATTCCAATCTACCAGAAAATTTCTTAGAGATGAAGGAATGTGTAGACCCCATATCAAAAAAAACATTAGCAAAATCTGAGTGAACAAACAAAGTACCTGATACAACTTCATTAGATGGCCCAACATCTGCTGACGTAGTCTCAAAGGATCTCACTACACCTTTCTGCTTGTAGTCTGGCTTCTTTGCATCATTTGGATCCCTCTTTGGACAGGAATTTGCATAGTGACCCATCTCACCACATTTAAAACACTTTACAGTTTTCTTATCAAGATTAGTCTTTGGATCATTTTCATTGCAATCTCGGGCCATATGTCCAAACTTACCACTTTTAAAACACTTCCCAGTTTTGATAAGACATTCCCCAGGGTGCTTCTTGCCACACTATTCAAAAACTGGAAACTGGATTTTCTTACCATCAGATTTCATTGGTTGATTATTACCCATTGCATGCCAACGGGACCTCTTCTTCTCTTTGTTTCCAAAATGCATGTGATCATCAGAAAACTCCATCTCTACCCTCTCAGCACATCGGAAAAGTTTCTCATAACATTTGTATTCACGTGAAGCCAACACCCTTCGATACCATGGATTTAATCCTAAGTAAAAGTGGTTGATTTTGCTATTGATATCCAGAATAAGATTTGGAGCATACCTCGCCAGTCGGGTGAAGTTTGCTTCATACACAGCCACTGAATCTTCCTCCTTTGTTTTAATTCTAGGAAATGCTTCTCCATTCTAAGTTGCACCACCTAAGGAAAAAAAATTTCAAGAAAAAGACATTTAAATTCATCCCACACTAAGGCATAAAAATCCTCTCTAGCCCTGATATTCCTTACCATTGACCACCACAGATCAGCTTCCCCTTCAAAACAATAAATGGAAAGACTTACCTTTTGATTGTCCGAACATCCAATAACATCAAATATCTTTTCAAGGGATTTAATCCATCCTTCTGCTACCACTGGGTCAGAGGATCCATTGAATGCAGGAGGATGTTGTCTCATAAAATGTTCCACCACTGTCATGTTCTGTTGGGGTACCTCTATTGGTTCTCTTTCATGGATGCCTCTACCATTTATAGCCTGCGTTAGCTGAGTTATTTCTGTCACAAACTGCTCGGTTCCAATCCCTACCATTTCGGGCAGTAGATCAGGATGGATGCCATTCTGTCAGTGCCTCTCCTCTTCAGCATCCATGTTCCTTCTGCGGACAACCATTCTAAACAAACATTTCTTAGTTTAGGCAACATAGTAATCTTTAAATGCTATAAAAAATTAAACATATAGTGAAAATTATTTATGGTATTCTATTCGCATCACCTTAACCCCTAAAGTTATCTAAACCATCCTTTGATACCAACTATAAAGACCCGCACTTGTTATATACATAATCTTGAATTTATTCAAGAAAACAATTCCTTTTACATTGAGTATCTTTTCAAGTTTAGAGATTTAGATAATTAATAAAAAACATTCATAACATTACAAATTGTTACATAGTGGATACCATAAAATTAGTTTCCATTTTCCTCAGCATATAAAACATTAAAAATTAAAACAAGACTCCTTGATAATTATTCAACATTTAACATGTCTTCCTTCCTTGTATTACTCATCCATTAACCTGTGAAAAATCATTTAAAAACTTGGGATGATCACAAAAGCTCAGTAAGGTATGAAAAAGAAGGAAAAATCACATTAGTCCATGAATACGCATGACGTATGAAAACATTTTCAGAAGACATGCCTTCCACCCATAAATACTTACTGTGTGTAACATGAGATTTACACAAGATCCAAAACAACATAAATATAATAATAGAGGTATATTGGGGAATTACATACATAATCTTGTAACCATCTTGGCTACCTTAAAATTTGTAACCCTCACGACTACCTTTCTTTGTGTAACCATCACAGTTACACTTGGAGTAATGATACGACCGACCTCCAAAATACTCATAACCAATGCATTGGAGGGAAATATAGGTCCTACCCTTCATCATAAGCAATTCCCAATAACCAAAACATAATCATACAACATAAATAATATCATAAAAATATTTCTTTTGATTATCGTAAAACAGAATTTTAAAATAGAATTTTAGAAGAAAAGTCCCTTATAAACATCATATAATTGAAGCGACAATTAATAGAGTCGAAGTAATATGTATTTAATATGTAAATAAACTTTATTAAACATATTATTATCATAAGTCATCACACAAACAATTTAAATACCACATAAATAACAAAGTAGAATGTTAACCCAAAGAATGGAAATCGGGTTAAGAATTCCCTTACCTTAGGCTTGTCTTACATCAAATTTGTTTAAACCTCCTGTATAATGGTTAAAATAGTGTTATTAGTATTTTAAAGAAATGTTTTCTTGTTTATAACATCTTATATGGTCATTTAATGACTTCATTTCACCCCTTAATTGTTACTATTTTGTTCCTTGCATTGAATTGGGTGAGTTCTTTTTTGATTTTCACGATCGGTTCATGATGAATCGTTCTTGTTGATTGGAAGTGAAACTCCATAATTGGAATGGATTAGTATTTAAATATTTCCAGTACCATAATTTATACCATTTATCACTTTGAGGCTTTATATGATAATGACTTATAAGTTAAAACATTAATTATGTTCGTTTAGATCATTTAAGTGGTTGTTTGATAATAACAACCTCATTTAGTCTTATAAATTAGAACCATGAGTAAAAAATAATTACAGAACCATATATGAGTTATAAAAAATATATTATGACCTGGTTCAACCATATAAATGGTTTCATGACCAGACTTGAATGAATTAATAGAATGTGAAATTACATCGTCCACGATGTCGGTAATTCGACACATCACGGACAATGTTTTTATTCATTAAATAAGTGAGATATGAGAGGAATAATGATTTGTAATTTTCCAAAAACATGAAAACATCCAGAATATACATGATTCTGGAGATTTCATTCCTCTTGGATAAGAGGTGGTGAAGAAAGAAGAGAAAGGAATCATGAAATAAAGAAAACATGAAAAATTTCTTATGAAAATTCGGCAGCCTAACGGCGTCTCTTAAAATTTCAAAAAAACAATATTGATGAGAGGAATGGAATATCTCATCATTCATAAAAAATTTGGACAGTAAGGGAAAATATTTAATGAAATATCCAAACAAAAGGCCAAGTGAAAGGAAGAGAATAACATAAAATGGAAGAAAAGAATGAAAATTAAAGAGGATGTTTACCTCTTGATATCTTCTCCTTGAGATCCTTCTTAAGGGGTTTGATTTTGGTCTTTTGGTGAGACCAGTAGATCTAGGATGTGGGGAAGAAGATTGGGGAGGGAATTTGGCAGAAATTAGACAATGCTCAAGGCTTGAGAGGTGTAAGAGGAAGAGGGGAGTGAGGGTCATATTTATAGTAGAGGAGGGGAGGTATTTTAGATTATTTTAATTATTATTATAATATTTTTATCAAGATTATCAATAATATCAAATCAAGTGGCCTTAAATAGTGAAAATATCAAGTGAGTTCGAAGCAAGTGTCCATGCATCACTTATGATGTCATAAATAGTGCATTTTTACTAATAAATTGATTATACGGTATTTTATCGTATTTCACTATTCACCGAAAATTCATGAGTTTCAAAAAAATACCAAAAATTTACCCCAACCATTTTTCGACGTGTAGAATTAAAAAATGAACTCCATTTTTCAAAAATAATTTTCTAAATATTATTAATTTAATTTTTAATTAAGGTCACATTTAATTCGAAAAATAACAATATTGAAGTGCAATTAGTTTTATGTGACATTGCAAAATTAATTAAGATCCCAGTATCCTATTTCCATGGGAAAATAAAATAATAATATTATTTACTATTCATGATGTCATATTAAAATTCATATTACTATTCAAAAGGACATGTTACTATTTACCAAAAAAACAAGTTTGTTTCATCAGACTCTAAATAACATACTGAACACAATTGTAGATGACAGTTTCTTGAAATTCAAAACATAGAAGAAATAAAATTATGTTTAAAGGATACTTATAAATATATACCTTAAAAAAAATTCAAGCATTTTCAATTCATTTTTAGAAAACCTTGGGATGTTACACATCACATTTGTGTGTTTTGGTGATGGAATGAGGATTTGAGCATATAAATTATACTATCAGGTGGGTGCTATACAGAGGCTCTAAACACGAATTGTGTACATCATGGATGGTGATCCTGACTGGGGATATAGGCAAGGATGGCTTTCCATGTGGAATAAGATGGTTGGACTGATGTTCCTTCTCATTGGGTTTGGGTAAAACTGATGATATGGGAACTATTGATGTTATGGTATCTGGACTATGGTTTTGAGAATAGGAAGTGAACTACATAGAGGGTGTCAGAAAGAGGCTCTATACACTTATAGTATACTTCAATGATAGTGTTCCTGACTAAGGATATAGGCATTGATGGTTTACCAACTCAGATGGATGGTGGAATGAAACACTACATCCATGGTTAATATGATATGATGATTCACCATGCATGGTTGATTTGATATATATGGTTAAAGTATGGACTGGTGTTCTAGGCATTGTCGATTTGATATATGTTTTTGGGACAGAATGATGCTTTATGCTATATGGTTTTGGTACCAAAGATAGATATCAGACTAAAGGTTTGGGTTTGGTCTTACTCTTATATTGTAATGGGAAAAGATGTTTCAATGATCCCAGTTAGGGATAATTCCTAATTATGATTAGTTGGTATGTGATGTCATAGACTAGTATCCCATTTGAAATTACTATTGTAAGATGGGTACTTGGCTTAGTCAGGTTGGTTGTGGCTACCATGGGTATGATGTAACAACCCGATATTTTATGAGAAGTATTATTTTTAATTTTTTAATGTCTTGTGTTGTATTCTACACCATGATTATCTTGTGCTATACACAACACCATATTAGCTTTCAGTATACGCAACATAATTCTTGGATCGTGTTATACACAATTTCAAGTTCATTCGATAGAAGTTATTCTAAGAAACATTGAGTGTATATATATATATTCAATTTATAAATGAAATATGGTTGGATTCAATTATACACAACAACAAAGGAGTCTTTCACTACACACCACCCTTACTTGGCTTTCATTACATGCAATCGCGACCTTCCTCAATAGCTTCTAGTGTATGCAATACCGGGTTTCACTAAACAACGATATATGGTTATAATATTATCACGAACTAACCATTATGAATAGTATAAACTAAATTTTTAATTTTATAACATTATTATTCATCATACAAATTTTCTAGAACATGGTATAAGAACAAAATAATTTTTTCGGGTAAAATAAGTATTTTTCAAAAAATGCAGTTTTGTCACCTTTTGATTGCACACCCACTTAAATCTAGTTTTTGACATGTTTATAAGTTCAATTTTAAAAAATAAACTTCTTATTTTGAATCAGGATATAAAAATTTACATTGGATAATGTTTTGATATTTTTCTGATAACTTTCATATTTTAATGAATAGTAAAAACACATTATATTTTAAATAAAAACAACATTTTTCATCATAATTATTTATATGGTTAAATTATATTATTGAATGGTTTTAAATTATAAATAGAAAATATTTTTACCATTTAATATAATGTATGTCATTATCATTTATTATACCTTGAATTCGTAGTTTAAATCAGTTCAATCTTTTGCAATGTTTTAAACAAAAACGCGTTTTCTTTCGACAACGGGATAAATATTAATTTAATTTCTGAAACTTTTGTGTATTGAATTTGGAAAAATGGATTCCATATTTGGAATCAGTGGGTCAAAATTATGTTAATAAGATACTTTTTATTTCTGGGCATGATGAATAGTAACTATAGTAAATTTTATTGACCATAATTAAAGGTAAATCGGGTAATTAAGGGTAAATATAAGATAATAAATTATCGTAAAACCTGCAAAAATCTTATTGGATGACTAAAAGTCGACCCATATCACCTAAGGGTCGGATTAGATTCATTTAATGGACTTTTTTCGGTGAAAATAATTTAATTATTATTAAAACCAAAGAAAGTGACAACATGCCACTTTCTTAAATCTTATAAGTATAATAATTTTAATTTAGTGATAAACTTAATGCAACTTCGAACATGAATAGTCTACATAAAGAGAATAAAATTATCTACATCATATGAATTTATTTATAATTTTTAGAGAATTAAATAAGTATCATTAATTATGACACAATAGTGATGTTGAAATTATTTTATTGATTGAAATATCAAATAAATGATGTTAAAAATATTAAAATAAATACTATATTAACTATTTAATGTGCTACACTAATTTTCTAGACACATATGACGTTTTATTATTCTATTAATGCTTTTATTTCGAACATATCTTCTGTATATATTTTATTTAAATTCAAATAAATGAATAGTGTCAAAATTGACACTATTGTTATTTTAAGAAACATAATATATTATAAAATTGTTTAAAAATCACAAAAATATATAAAAATTATAAATTAAATTTTATATGGTCTAAAGTGTCATAAAGTTTCAAATTATTGAAAATTCACAACACATATGTAATTATATATAATAATCTAAAATTTAGAAAATTATTACCACAAATAAAATTAAATTGACAAATAAGGATAAATCAAGTTGATAATGTTTAAAATAAATTCCTAAAATGTCTAAATTTTATTGGTTGATGATATTACAACCCTATCTCATCTAATATTTTGATATGAGTCATTTTGGTAGTTTTTAAGAGGGTTTGGAATTTAATATAAACTAATATTTCTTATATTTCCAAAGGAGCCCCTCTCCTCCTTTATAAAAGGGCACCTCCTCCCACTCCTCCTCACACCAATTGAAGCCTTCAAGCTCGTCCAACCCCTGACCATTTAACTTCCCCACATCCCTAGAAACATCCTAGAGGTCCTGGGCTTCTTCAAATACAAATTTTAGTGCCCTAAGAGGAGGTCTCAAAGAGGCGCTTCAAAGAAGAGGTAATGTCTGTTACCGATTCTTTCAGCTATATTTCTTCTTCTACACATTCTTCTTTAGTTGTTTCACTATGAAGTAATAACATAATTATCACTAATATACTGATATGTTGTTATAAATAGGAATCACCCCCATTTCACCTTCTATTCATCCTACGGAAAACGAAATCTCCGCTCGTGTGTACGTACGGAATACCATCTCTACGTCGTGGTGTAATATGTTTTTCCACCAACACCTTACATGGATGGGTATAATGGTGTAATGAATAACTATATATGGATATTATAACATCATAACGATTCTGATATATTATACCATCCACCCCAATTCTATTCAATAATTATGGGAACGATATCATCGCTCGTGCGTACGTATGGATTACCGTCTCCACGACGCGATAAGATTCATTCTCCATGTTAACCATACATGAATGATTATAAAGTTTATATAATGAATAATAATGAAATATATGACATAATAATGATACTAGATTTATGAATGTATATATTTATGTCATCTATTTAGTTTCATTCAATTCAATAAGGAAACGAAAACAGCGTTCATGCGTACGTACGACCTACCGTCTCAATGAACGGTGTATTTCATTCCTTTTATCGATCTATAATATATTTGTATATGATGAATATATATTATATATAAACAATTTTTTACATTCTGTAATTATGTAAATCAGGATATAAGTAATAATATCAAGAATGAAAAGGCAAAACACATATGATAAATGAAATGATTTTACCCAAAACGCTTCTTTAACATGGAATTTACAAACAAACGGGTAATATAAGGTCATAAGTGAAAAATATATGATATAATAACAATGAATATGATTATCTAATAAGTCAATGACATTATTTAAATCATTATACAGGAGGTTTGGATCCATACAAAGCATATCAGACCTAAGGTAAGGGTTATCTTTTCAAATCTCGTTCTAATCCGAGATTGTTTATTCGTAAGTATTTACTGCGGTTATTGTTCTCATCCATGTACATGTTTAATAAAAAAAATTCATGTCTTTTTAATGTCATTTTTATCCATTTTTTACTTTTACTACATGGTATGTATGGAATCATTTTTTTACGAGGTACTTTTTGACTTTTCCGACAAAAGTACGAGAAAAATGTTATTTTTAACTTATACGGCATGAAGGGATTTTTACGGTTTTATAAAGCCTTATTTTCATGAAGCTTCCTCCAAAATATTTCATAACTATTTTCAACAAAATACTTTTCATTTAAAATTTCATGTAATTTTGTGAAACGAAAATGATTTTGAAGATGAAAGGATATTTTCCTCAAGAATTCATTTCAAGTGTTTTATCAAAACCATTTTCCATCTAAGATGACATTATTTCATATGTGTATGTTTCATGTATAAAGTATCTATGATTTACATGGTTTAAATTTTTTTATTATGAAATGATATCCATTTCTTTTATATGGATTATGTGATGATGTTTACGAAACCCATTTTATTTGTTGGGTTATTTTGAATGATGTATGTTTATTTTGTGGCACAAGTAAGAATGATATCATTATGAGATGGGTGGGACCTATATCTCCCTACAATTCATTGGGTAAATATTTATATCTCATGATATAGAAATGTCTGGAATGGTAAGTTCATCTGGATCAGTGTTACAGGACTGAAACGAGGAGTGAACTCGATTCAGAAAGGGACTTTGTCCACTAAGGTGGTCTTGGCAGCAATGCTTTAGCTTCTATGGAAATAATAACATGTGCTGAATGGTTTCCACAATTATATGTTGTATTCCCATTATATTTTATCATGGTTGATGTTCCATTATGATATATTCCTTACGTACTTCCACGATTTATGTCTTTGCTCAAGATTTTGATGTTTAAATTTCATGTTCAAGTATTTGCTTCCAAATGATTATGGATTGTTTTATGTTATCTATGTTTTCCCTTACTGAGCATTTTAGATCATCCTTTTTTTGTTTTATTTTCCCCAAGAAATAAAGAAAGGTTTTAGGTAAGGAAACAGAAAGGGGAATGACGTTATGGGAGTTGTTGACGATATTTCAACATGATTAGAATTTTATATTACGAGTTTCCAAAGACACTAAACTATTACGATCCTTGTGTGTCTGTTTTTCTTCTGTATTAAGTATTCCACAAAAGTAATGTAATGTGCATGCATGTCAAGCTTCGGGTCTCTACAGTTGGTATTATAGGAATGGTTTAGTCAACCATTGGAAACCAGGATGCGAAAACGTTAGTGAGATCCCTAGAGATATTTATATGGTTTGTCTAGGGATGTCCTTAAGGATAAGTATACATATAGGATATAGTCTTAGAACTATGGTAACGATCAGTGAATTTAACCTATGATGTTAGATATTTAGGGTAATCCCCTTTTACTATGTTTTTTTCCCTAGCATGATTTTTGCCTCTCACACTATTCTTTTTGGGTTTTAGAAAATGGCTGGAAACAGGAAGATTCACGATAATAGAGGATATGACGGACAATGGAATGATATTCTTCATGAGAAACCAAATGAAACGGGATTTGGAAGTCCAAACATTGTTATTATACCTAATCAGAAATCTCATAATATGATCAATAATATCAGCTTTGGTAAGTTTCCCAACTCAGATAATAAGGGAAGGATGGAGTTTCATGATGATCATAGAGGAAGAAAAGTTCAATTTCCATCATCTAAATAATGTGGGAAGAGGCATCGGGGAGATCATTTAAAAGGAATTTGAAGATGCTTTGGATGTGGAAAATAAGGACACAAATCCAGTAAGTGAAAAGGAAAAGGTCATGTTAACACCATGGACAAGGGTAATGGTATTGCTATGACATCAACAATGATTAGGAGTTTTAAATGTGGAATATATGAGCATTATGCAAACCAATTCCCTAAGGGAAAATATCATGAAGAGAATCAGCATGGTCAGATGAGTATTATTTATATGGATGATGATGAATAGACTACAAATGAAATATGAGATGAAAGAAATGATGAAGGTTAGTCAGTGGTTTTATGAAGTTAGTGGAATGATTGTATGTTTATAAAGAATAATGTAAGGTACTATTGAATAAAGAATCATCTAAAGATTGTTACATTATTGTTTTTCTTAAAGTATTTAAAAGTATATATTGAATGGTACCGGTAACCAAGGAAGGTTATTCAGATATTTTTGGAAAGTAGATGATCTGCGCATAATGAAGGGATAAGAAGATAATGAGATGTTTGATTGTATTCATGTGCTCATGACTGATACAAGGACTAATTGATATCATGGTTTGATTATATAGATTTTTTCTGGGATTTTGGTATGTGGAAAGAGTTACCTTTTGACAGTATTCATGTTTTCACTAAGGTTCTATGGTAATTTATGTTTCAAGAGAATATATGACTAAGGTATTCATGTGTCTGGAATACAACCAAAAAGATATATCTTATGATATATGTGGGATAAATGCTTGTATTCACATTCTTGGTTGAAAACCTTTCTAGTAATTGTTTTCTTTATACTATGAGCTTGGACCAATGTATTTTAGATAAACCTAATGATTGGAATGGATTAATTTGGACATAAGTTAGTATTGCTTAAGGATAGAACTTTTTTTGATATTATTGATGGGATGTTATAGTAATGTAGTTTTAGAAAAAGGACAACCTACAGGATGGGTGACAACCCATCGCGTCGGACAAGTCTGTGGGAATCGAACCCACAACTGAAGTGAAACTGGCCTTTATCGCATACCAATGGCCTACAGGAAGACCTTGGTTAGTAGAAACTAGTTTTATTTTAATAAGCGGCATGATAGATTAAGTATAAGATTGTTTCTGGAATCGTACATGATTAACCTCACCATAGATGGACTTATGTATATTTGATAACTTTTTCTAACCTTTTGTTTGAAAGAAATGGAATGACCCATCATTCTATCACATGATCTGTTAGCACTTCATGAATAACAAATTCAACTTCATTTCTTTAAGAGATGAAGTGGAAATTGTTCAAAGCACGAACAACAGTGAGATTGTACCAAAATCGAGTAAGTATTTATTCTAATTCAAAATTTTCAACTTCTGGGAAATGATCTTGAAAACCAAAAATGTTTTCCTAGTGCCCTTATATCCGATTAATCAGATGGTAACCTTGATCATCACAAATTTATGGCTTTGTGATTGTTGGATTTTTCATACCCATGTTCTCTAACACTCTCCATCAGAACATGACAGTTAGATTTCTCTTCCATATCCATATTTTCACCTATATTCTCCTATGTGGATACCCAATGATTAGATAATTTGGGTAACCGTTACGTTTCATAATTTTGTTTTTGAAGTCATGATTTGGTATTCCTTTTTACGATGTGGGTTTCCATTAAAAAAACATTCAAGTAGAAAACAATTTATAATCTCGACGAAGTTTGGGGGCGAAATTCATTTTAAGGGGGGTAGAATGTAACAAGCCCAGATTTTATGAGAAGTGTTATTTTCAATTTATTTAATGTCTTGTTTATTATTCCACAACAAGATTATCTTGCGCTATACGCAACACCATATTAGCTTGCAATATATGCAACACAATTCTTGGATCGTGTTATACACAATTTCAAGTTCATTTGATAGAAGTTATTCTATGAAACATTAAGTGTATATAAATATATATATTCAATGTATAAATAAAATATGGTTGGATTCTATTATACGCAACAACAAATGAGTCTTGCACTACACGTAACCGTGAATTGGCTTTCGTTACATGCAATCGCGACCTTCCTCGATAGCGTGTGTGATACGCAATACCGAGTTTTACTAAACAACGATATATGGTTATTATATTATCACGAACTAGACGTTATGAATATTATAAACTAAAATTTTAATTTTATAACATTATTATTCATCTTACACATTTTCTAGAACATGGTATAATAACAAAATAAAATTTTCAGGTAAAATAAGTATTTTTCAAAAAATGCAGTTTTGCCGCCTTTTGATTGCACACCCACATTAAATCTCCTTTTTGACATGTTTATAAGTTAGATTTTACAAAATAAACTTTTTATTTTGAATCATGATATAAAAATTTACATTGGATAAAGTTTTGATATTTTTTCTGATAGCATTCATATTTTAATGAATAGTAAAAACTTTCTATATTTTAATTAAAAACAATTTTTTTATCGTAATAATTTATATGGTTAAATTATATTATTGAATGGTTTTAAACTATAAATATAATATATTTTTTCCATTTAATATAATTTATTCCCTTATCAATGATTTTACCATGAATTCGTAGGTGAAATCAATTCAATCTTTTACAATGTTATAAACAATTACCCCTTTTCTTTCAACAATGGGATTAATTTTAATTTAATTGATGCAACTTTTTTGTATTGAATTTGGAAAAATTGATTCCATATTTGGAATCAGTGGGTCTAAATTATGTTAATAATCTACTTTTTATTTTTTGGATTTATGAATAGTAACTACGGTAAATTTTATTTACCCTAATTAATGTTAAATCGGGTAATTAAGGGTAAATATAAGATAATAAAATTACACTAACACCTGCCAAAATCCTATTGGATGAAAAAAAGACGACCCATATCACCTAAGGGTCAGATTATATTCATTTAATGGACTTTTCCCCATGATAATAATTTAATTATTATTAAAACCAAAGAAAGTGACAACATGTCACTTTCTTAAATCTTATAATTTTAATAATTTTAATTTAGTGATAAACTTTATGAAACATCCAACATAAATTGTATCCAGAAAGATAATACAAGTGTCTACATCATTTAAATTTATTTATAATTTTTAGGGATTAAATAATTTTCATTAATTATGACAAAATAGTGATGTTGAAATTATTTTATTGATTGAAATATCAAATAAATGATAATAACAATATTAAAATAAATATTATATGAACTATTTAATGTGATCCACTAATTTTATAGATACATATGACATTTGATGAATCTATTAAATCTTTTATTTCGAACATATATTCTGTATATATTTTATTTAAATTAAAACAAATGAATAGTGTCAAAATTGACACTATTGTTATTTTATAAAAATAACATATTATAAAATTGTTTAAAAATCCAAAAAATATTTAAAAATAATAAATTAAATTTTATATGGTCTAAAATGTAATAAAGTGTCAAATTATAGAAAATTAACAACACATATGTAATTATTTATAACAATTTAAAATTTAAAATATTATTACCACAAATAAAATTAAATTGATAAATAAGGATAAATCAAGTTGATAATGTTTAAAATAAATTCTAACATTTCTAAATTTTATTGGTTGATGAGATTACAAACCTATCTCATTTAATCTTCGTATATTAGTCATTTTGGATGTTTTTAATAGGGTTTGGGATTTAATTTAAACTAATATTTCTTATATTTTCAAAGGTTCCCCTCTCCTCCCTTATAAAAGGGCCCCTCCTCCCTCTCCTCATCACACCAATTTGAGCCTTCAAGATCGTCCAACCCCTACCCATTTCACTTCCCCACTTCCATAAAACATCGTAGAGGTCTCAAAGAGGCGCTTCAAAGAAGAGGTAATGTCCGTTACAGATTCATTCAACTATATTTCTTCTTCTATATCTTCTTCCATAGTTGTTTTGTTATGAAGTAATAACATCTGTATCAGTCATATAATGATATTTTATTATAAATATGAAGCAACCCCATTTCACCTTCTATCCATTCTATGAAAAATTAAATCTCCGCGCGTGCGTACGTACGTAATACTGTCTCCACGCCGCGGTGTAATCTGTTTTTCCACCAACACATTACATGGATGGGTATAATGGTGTAAATAATAACTATATAAGGTTATTATAACATCATACTGATTTTTATATATTATACCATCCACCCCAATTCTATTCAATAATTATGGGAACGATATCATCGGTCGTGCGTACGTACGGATTACCGTCTCCACGACGCGATGAGATTCATTCTCCATGTTAACCATACATGAATAATTATAAAGTTTATATAATGAATAATAATGAAATATATGACATAATAATGATACTGGATTTATTTATATATATTTTTATGTCATCTATTATGTTTCATTCAATTTAATAAGTAAATGAAAACAGCTTTCAGGCGTACGTACGACCTACCGTCTCCATGAATGGTGTATTTCATTCCTTTTATCGATCTATAATATATATGCATATGATGAATATATATTATATCTAAATAATTTTTTACATTCTTGAATTATGTAAATCAGGATATAAGTAATAATATCAAGAACGACAAGTCGAAACACATACAATAAATGAAATGATTTTACCCAAAACGATGCTTTAATAATGAATTTACAAAAGAACGGGTATTATAAGTTCATAAGTGAAACATATATGATATCATAACAATGATTATGATTAAGTAATAAGTAAATGACATTATTTAACCCATTATACAGGAGGATCAGATCCATACGAAGCATATCAGACCTAAGGTAAGGGATAAATTTTCGAATCTCGTTCTTATCTGAGATTGTTTATTCGTAAGTATTTACTAGGGTTATTGTTCTCATCCATGTCCATGTTTCCTAAAAATGGTTTCATGTATGTTTGATGTGTTTTTACCCATTTTTGACTTTTACTACATGGTATGTATGGAATCTTTCTTTTAGGATGTACGTTTTGACTTTTCCGACAACAGTACGAGAAAAATGTAATTTTTAACTTATACGACATGAACGGATTTTTACGGTTTTATAAAGCCTTATTTTCAGGAAGCTTCCTCCAAAATATTTCATGACTATTTTCAAAAAAATACTTTTCCTTTAAAATTTCATGGAATTTTTTGAAACGAAAATGATTTTGAAGATGAAAGGATATTTTCCTCAAGAATTAATCTCAAGTGTCTTATCAAAACCATTTTCCATATAATATGACATTATTTCTTATTTGAATGTTTCAAGTATATAGTCTATATTATTTACATGGTTTCACTTGTCTTATTATGAAATGATATTCATTTCTTTTATATGGATTATGTGATGATGGGATGATGTTTATGAAACCCATTTTATTTGTTGGGTTATTATGAATGATGTATGATTATTTTATGGCACAAGTAAGAATGATTTCATTATGAGATGGGAAGGACCTATATCTCCCTCCAATGCATTGGGTAAAGATTTATATCTCATGAGATAGACATGGCTGTAATGGTAAGTTAATCCGGTTCAGTGTTACAGGACTGAAACGAGGAGTGAACTCGATTCAGAAAGGGACTTTGTCCACTAAGATGGTCTTGGCAGCAATGCCTTGGCTACTATAGAAATCATAACATGTTCTGAATGATTTCCACAATTACATGTTTTATTCCCATTATATTTTATCATGGTTGATGTTCCATTATGATATATGCCTTACGTACTTCCACGATTTATGTCTTTGCTCAAGATTTTAAGGTTTAAATTTCATGTTCAAGTTTTTGCTTCCAAATGTTTATGGATTGTTTTATGTTATCTACGTTTTCCCTTACTGAGAATTTGATCTCACCATTTTTATGTTTTATTTTCCCCAGGAAATAAAGAATGTTTTTAGGTAAGGAATCAAAAAGTGGAAGATCGTTATGGGAGTTGTTGAAGATATTTCAACATGATTAGAAGTTTATATTCCGAGTTTCCAAAGACACTAAACTATTACGATCCTTGTGTTTTTTTGTTATGTATTAAGTATTCCGCAAAAGTAATGTAATGTCCATGTACATCAAGCTTCGGGTCTCTATATATGATGCCCGCAGGTTGATTGGGATGCAGAGTCCTTGAGACGAGCTCAGATATGTTTCGACATTAGATGAAGTAGGTATTATTGATTGAGGTATTGGACCTATGGATCTATGGTTGTTTATTTATATTTTTTTCCTATTGTATATCGGCTAGGCTGTCCATATTGCATGCGAAATCAATTTTGGATGCCGCTTATAGGCTCACCATTGGGGGCGACCTACTGAGATTTGTTTATCACACCTATACATGCACCTCCTTGTGTGTACAAACCTTATTTTTACATTCAGGTGTAGAAAAGGTGCACTATCTATAGGGAGGAGGCCCTTGATTTCATGGTTTAGCTGGATTCTCATGTGGAGTCTACTAGTCAGGGTAGAGTAGCTTGAAAGGGTCTAGGATATTGGGTATGTGCCATGTCCAGTGTTGATAGTGGGGCCTGTTGTATTTAATTTTCAGATTTATATTTCTATAGGAGTGATCAGACCAGTGGGTTATCATGTTTGTATTTATTACATGGCTATTCTGGTCTTTACTACATTTTCATTTTATCACTGCACCTCTTAGTTTAAGTTTATTTATTGTTCCACAGTACATTGATGTGTATACTATTTGGTTATTTACTTCTTGTTGTGCACATTGATATGGGGGTATAGTCTACCCACAAATCCACATTAGACACCCACTTCTAGTAGGTAGCCTCTAGAGTATGAGGAGGCACACTTGAGGTCTTGTGGAAAACTGGCTCGGAGCACCGGTGTAGTGGCTACCAGGCTGCGACTTAGCAATGTGGTATTAGAGGAGTTACTTTCCTACTATTTCACTATTTGGGGATTGGCAGATATGTGATATAGGATTGTGTCAGAGCTTATGATGGATACTGGGCTGGGGCAACATGAACACATGTTCCGGTAGGAATTCTAGGTGACGAGGGGCTCGAATTGATGTTTTGGTTTTTTGATGATATGGTGGTATATGATTTTGTCATCAAGAAACACACATTTTGTTTGTATTTGAAGGTTTATGATGGATTTTAGGCTCTTTCCTCATTGGTAAGTGGCATGTGAGTTGGTTTGACTCTTTTCTTGTAGAGGCAAGAAACGTCTCAGGCATCATGATAGGCACGTCTGATCCCGATGTTATAATCTTGATAGTGTGTGATTATACATATTTCCTTATGATGGTAGGTTTTTTAGATCTACAGTGAGATGATCAATAGTGGAAGCACTGCTGTGGTTTTTTTTAAGTCGGTGTAGTGACCCCAAGGGGTCAGTATAGGGTTATGGACCCATTTTAGACAATTTTGGTTGAGGCTGGTGGTATGTAAGGGTCCTCCAAGGAGAGGTATAGTGTGAAAATTCTCGAAGAGGATGTATTCACTAGACGTGTCCAGTTGGTTGGTAAATGAAACCTTTATGATGTGGGACCCTAGTTATGGGTGTTTTGTATAGTTGTAGTGTTATGATGATATGTGTTCTTGTGGGTGCCCTGTGATTTGCGACTTTATTGGAGTTGGCATAGACATAGGTTGTTGGACCTAGTACCGTGATATGAGACATGATCAATATGGATAGGTGGGAGGGACTAGTGGCATTTATAACATGATTTTAGAGTAGGGATTCAATATTTTTTTTATTCTTTAGTGTGACTCATGAGAGGGCATAACTGAGTTATGAGAGCCTTCAGGTGTGTCAGGCATATATGGGTGTTTTGGAGTCTTGAAATTGGTGAAACAAGGGTGAAACTGGGTTTTATGTTTAGTATTGATGGACACATTTTGTTTTTTTATGGCGTTCTTGTGTGAAGGTGTATACACCTAGTAGTTTGTTTCAAGAGGGAATAATTGTTTAGCTACCCTTTCCGGAAATTGTTGTACATGTGAGTTTATCCTATGGCATTGGGTTGGATCAATAGCATAGAAAGTACTCGAGTTATCTGGGTTATTGATTGTGAGACATGTTTTTGTGAGAAGTTTCTCATTGGAGTCTGTGGAGGTCATATATCAAGATTACAAAAAGGGAGTATAATGGTGTTATGATATAGGAATCTTAGAGATTCAATGGTGGGAAATGGATTGTATCATTTGGTTTGGGGCTTAAATGTCACATAAGCATAAGTATAAGGTGCTACAGTCGGGATTGAAGTTGTGGGTGTGATGAGAAATTATTGTTGGTGTTATGAGAGGCTTGTGTTCATAGTGACACGAGGCCTTGGGATAGAATAGTGATATTCTGGATGGATGATGTTTTGATGGTATTCATTGATGACATCTTATTATACTCACAATTTCGAGATGGTCATTCACAATATCTTGACATCATCTTGAGTATGCTAAGAGATCACTGGATATATTCCATGTTATATGGATGTTTCCATAGGTTGACAATGGGACTCCTATGATTTTTAACTCATAGAGAAGTTTGTTTGAAACAGTACAGTGGGTACGCACCATCATCTTTATGTTAGTGAGGTTACTGTGATGTGTTAGATATTGATGAATTCCATGGGTTCTATAATCATATGTTGGGAGACATGCAATTTTAGATGTTTGGTTTTTCTACACTGGTAGGAGTGAGATGACCATGTCCATCTCTATGGGTTTGGTTGTGTTTGTGAAATCAACTGGGGAAAAGATTGATCAGGTATAATTTGATGATAAGGATACTCCTATGGTGGGAAGTACCAAGTCGGTTACGGTGGTGTGACCCAGTGTGTTTAGGGTTGAGGATATTATTATTATTATGTCAAGTGGGTTATAGACTACTAAGAGTGTTTTTTGAAAGGGGAATTCAACGATTGGAAGCAATGTGGATTGAAATTGGTAGATGTGGGTTGAGATGTATTTTAGGGATCACCATGAGTTTGAAGAGTTATAAATTTTGATGTGATGCATCGATATGGATTGGGGTAGTTAGGCACTGTTCTAGTAGTTGGTTAATGGTGTAAAGTGGTGGCTAGACCTTTGATGGGTTGAATGCCCTCTCATTGAAGTTTTTGAGTTAAACATGGTTGACATATTTGGGTATAATGCAGCAATTTTATATTTTTTTGATGACCATGTGGGCCAAGATATGTGTTTTTAAGACCACCAAGGCTTATCAGAGAAGATAAGGTTTAAGGTGGGGAGGTTGTATAGTCCAGAGTAAACTAGATTTTGAAATTCGTGCAGAAATTATATTTTTTGTTCTCAGGGGATCATGAGGGTTAAAATGGTTATTTAACCATAGAATATGGCATTTAATAATATTTATGAGCACTAAGTTGGTCCCAGAATGTTGTTTTTACCTTAGCATATTATTTTGGGGGACTTTCGAGCACATGGAGTTTTAGAAGAATATTTAATATTTAATTAATTAAATATATAATTAGTCAGGTGGTTCAGGTGGCTGTATCATTTAAATAGAGTGTCATACTAGGATTCTATGTTTGTGGTCGATCCCTAAATAATGGATATTTATTTGGCGAGGAATAAAAAATCTTCGAGTTTCAGGACTCAGTACGGTTTTTAAATGGGTGATCATTCAATTTATTAATTAATCGAGTCAATTAAAAGAGTCCCCCCCCCCCCAATTTTGGGGTTCCAACATAGAACAACCGAGGGAGACAGGGTTCTCCCTTTCATGCAATACCATGAACAAGAGGAGGAGGATGGTATATTCCACGAGACTTCTTCCTTGATGTAGACCAAGACTGGATAAAGGTCAATTTTCCTCTGAGAGAGGATTTAAACCCAATGCATCAACATTTATACAATGAGGTGGGTAGTTTTTGGAGTTTTATGCCCCAAATACCCATATATTAGTTCTTTTAAGTTTTAATTCATTATTATTGTTGTTGTAGACCGCATGGTTGTAGATCTATGCTTGTTTGGATATAAAATGGGATTTTAATGGGGTAGTTGGGATTTCTCTTATAAAAATCTCGGCAACACAGCGTGTGGTTCTATGAACCCATGCCCTGTGTTCTTCAAGTTTGGGGAACAAGGACCTTTTATAAGTTCACATAGTGTACTACGAGTACACACTGTTTGGTAGCACATGGCCATGTGTCTGGAAATTTGACAAAAAAAATGAAAAGATGGTTTTTGGGAAGTACACACCATGTACTTGGGGTACACGTAATGTATATTTACAAAGGATGACCACATGTGGATCTGTCCATGTAAAAGTACATTTCCAGAATGGGATACTAGCATGCACACCATGTACTCTAACGTACATTCCATGTACACTTTCTATCTTATAGGTTTTGTATATTTTATTCCTTGGAAGTCAGGTGTCACGACCTATCCCAGTGGGGCTCATGCACAAATCCCCAAGCCCGCCTACAATAGGCCAGGGGCTGGTGACTAGCATCGAGTTTTCATGTCACTAAAAAGGGATGCATTCCCTATAAAACTGTACACACACACACACAAATCTCTAAGCCCACCAAGCTGAAAAGTAAAAACTACTAAAAATGGAAATGCATGCATACACTAAAATCCCAACCAATAGAGTACAACAGGAATGTAATGTACATTAATGTAAAACCCTGGGCCAAAGTTCTAGCCCTCCAAAAGAAAACTTGTAACAAAGTCCAACCTATATATAAAGGTACTGGGACTGCAGTCCATAGTAGTAGGAACAAACCTCGGCCTGCATGATCTCACTAAGAACCGTCCAGTCCTAGTCCTCTTATAATCCTGTCAAAGGCTCGCTTTTCTACACAATAAACAACATGGGCGGGAAAATCCAATGCAAGGGTGAGTGTAAAACTACCCAGTAGGACTCCCCGAAACCACAAAGAAATAAAACAATGGAAAAATACCACAATGGAAAGATACAATCATCTCTACACAATATATGTTTAGAGAACATATAACAAGAATATTCAGATATACTCATACACGATTGACTATCGCGAAACCACCACTAAGATCCAGCTCGATGATTTCACTAAGCACGTCACCAGGAGAAAAAACTCCTATGTTTGAAGAAAGATATGATGCACTCATTCTGGGAGAACTCACACCATGAGTACTGAAGAAATATGCTTGATGCATCTGATGAGGATCAAAACCAGTAGCTATGGGGTGATTCTAACAATGCAGTCTGAACTAACCTGCTTAACAGAGGATTAACACCTAGGTAAAATAGGTCATGTCGATACCAAGAAACACTACCTATGCACCACTATGGAATAGAGGATCCAGCTCTAAGTCTCACATAGGGGATTACAACAACTCGATTCTGGAAGTCCTGATGAAGGGATCATACTCGTGTATATAGGAAATGATATAGGAAACCATCAGGGGATAGACAAAGGTGATGAACCCTAAGGAAACTAGTCCTAGTCAGAGAAGGCAACATTCTCAAGCCATGTAAAATAGGTTACAAGTCCGGTAGTAGGATCACACTCCGTGTTTCTTGACTCCTGGTATTGCCCATGTAAATGACACGTGTCTCCAGTCTAGGTGTTTAAAACTAGACTACATGGCGTGTAGAATGATCAAACGATGTGTTCCATGACATAATGTTATGCCCATGTAAACATGTTGTGTCTCAAGGCTTTTCGTATAAAAAGCAACTACACATATTGTAGTAGGATTGCACGCAGTGCCCGAGTGTTCGTGGTTCACTCCGTGTACGCTGGCCATGTGCCCGTACACAGCCTCAACCCGTGTCACCTTGCCCGTGTACCTGTACATGGGGTATCCCGTGTATCTGGACGGGTCTGGCTGAGGAAGGGTATACATGACGTTTCCTTGGACATGTACCCAACCCATGTCTGTGTACTCCCGAAGTACACGCCAGGTGGTCCGTTGATGAACACATGTCGTGTAGCCCTTACTAAACTTCGTGTAGTCGGGATTTTTCCAGAACAACCGTCTTCTTCCCCGTGCCTCGTCCGGATCTCCGGATTCACGATCTGTCATCCATTTGCTGTAAAACTCGAGATATAAAGTCGCCTCTTCGTCGTGATGCCGAATCCATGGGATTTCATCCTTTGATCGGCTCCAATATCCGATTCTGGTCACCCGTGTGGAAATCGTTCGAAGAACGATATCTTCCGATCAACTATGATCTTCTATCTCCACCAGAGTCGCACCTCTGTGGGGTTGTCCCGATGCAAGATCTTCAATTTGGGATCGTTGCGTCGCACAACGAATGCACAATGATCCATCATTCATGTCTCCATGAAGAACGCGTAGAATGCACACGAAGAACGCGAGAAATCGGGGAAGAAATGAACAAAAAATCGAGTGGGATGAACCTCGATCGATGTTCATGTCGATCTTGGTTTGTAACCGTTAGAAGGCTAAACAAAACTCAAATAACCTTCAAGAATCAATCCACAAAATTCCCACAAAAATCCCATCTCGCAAATACGATCGATCCGCAGGATAATCTGTTCATGGATTAGTACGCATTCATCGCAGGAATCAAGAACGGGGAAAGGAAGCCAAAATCAGATGTCCAACCTAGATCCGCGGCATTCATTGGAAAATATTTGGTCATTGTGTCGTCGTCACCAGTGAAACTCGTCAAGAACATCGATGCTACTTTGGGAGGTTTTCTCAAATGCATTCCAGAGCCTCTAGGGGAAATTCAGGGTTATGAGATCTGTAACCCCGATCCCCTATGAAATATTTTATTTAAAATAATTAAGATATTTCGCTACAGAAACATTTAATAAAATATTTTTAATTAAATATTTTATTATGGTTACGTCCAAAAACTAGATTTCACCACCAACCTGCGCAAGCCGATGTTAGGTCTCGCCTAAGATAAAATCGCTGTTTTGAATGCAACAGTGCCCTCAGATTTCTGATCTGAGAACCTATTCATGTGTTATTCCAATTTTTCAGGAAAACGATATGCACACATTATTTGATTATTTAATTAAATTCAAACATTTTTTCCAGGCTCATCGGGCCTCAGAACTGCATGTCATCTCAGAGCCTAGTCTCAAAAGAATTTCCATATAATTTTAAAATAATACATGGAAAAAATCTGGGACATTACATCCTCCCCACCTTATGGCTTTACATCCCCGAAAAGCCAAAACAATGTCTACTCAAAAAGATATGGGTACTGGAAAAGAATTTGAGCCTCCTATTCCCACGTGTTCTCCTAGAGATTCTCGTGCTGTCGCCGGACACACACCAAGGGAATAGATCGCACACAAACGATCTTCTCATCCCGATCCTCGATCTCTACTGGGTAATTAGAAAAGGTTTCTCTATCATAGAGGTCTATCTCTCCCCAATCGATAACGTGTGATGGATCATGCACGTACCTCCGTAGCTGCGACACATGGAAGACGTTGTGTACCTGGTCCATCTGAGGAGGTAAGGCCAAGCTGTACGCCACCTCGCCATCTCCACTCAGAATCTGAAAAGGTCCAACAAACCACAGAGATATCATGTCGCCTCGGCCAAATCTCCATGATCCCCATCGAGGTGAGACCTGAAGAAACACATGGTCTCCCTCCTCAAACTCCAAGGGCCCTTGTCTCATATCGGCATAAGTCTTCTGCCAACTCTATGGAGTCTTCATCCACTCTTGGATGACCAGCACCTTCTCCATAGTTGCTTTCACCATCTATGGGCCCATTAGTGCTGACTCTCCTGGTTCATTCCAGCAGAGTGGTGACCTGTACGGTCTGCAATACAAAGCCTCGAATGGTGCATTACCAATAGTGGAATGATAACTGTTCTTATAAGAAAATTCCACCAGTGGTAGGTGATCCTCCCAGCTACGAACGAAGTCAAGTTTACAAGCTTGTATTATATCCTCCAGAACATGGATGGTCCTTTTTGTCTGACAATCAGTCCGGGGATGAAACACTATGCTCAAGTATAACTGAGTCCCAAAAGATTCTTGAAATCCCTTCCACAAACGGGATGTGAAACGAGCATCATGATCTGAGATGATCGTTGATGGAACTCCATGAAGTCGAACTATCACCTTCATGTAGAGACGTCCCAAGCTCTCTTCTGAACTCTGCTCCCATATGGCTAGGAAGTGGGTCGACATGGTGTGTCGGTCAAAGATCACCCAGATGGCATTGTGTCCCCTGGACGTACGTGGTAAACCCGTCACGAAGTCCATGGATATCCCATCCCACTTCCACTCTAGCACCTCAAGGGTCTGAGTCACACCTGTTGGATCTGGGTGCTCAGCCTTTACTTGCTGACAAGTAAGGCACCAAGAAACAATCTCTGCCACACTCTATTTCATTCTTGGCTACCAGAACTAACGGCGGAGGTCCTCGAACATCTTTTCCATGTCTGGATGCACCACCAAAAGATATGTATGGAACTCCCTCAGAACCTCCTCCCGCAACATCATTGGTACTACTGTGCGCCCTATAAAAAGAACAATGTGCTCCCAACCTTTTGAATATCCATTAGCAGCATCACCTGTCGATATATGAGAACGTAGAGTATCATAGCAAGAATCCTCGAGCTGTTATTCCCTGACTCGGTATAAGAGTGGAGGGGTAACAACCATCGACTAAAGGTTAGCACCCTCATTTCTATCCATGAAGGATAACTGTATAGAGGCCAATTGCCTTGTTGCCTCATCCAGCAACTACGAGCTGGATTTCCTGCTGAGATAATCTGCCACAACCTTCCCCTTCCCAGGAGTATAAGCAATCTCAAAGTCGGAATCCTAGAGGAACTCAAGCCACCGCCTCTGTCTCAAATTCAGATCCTTTTAAGAAAAGATATATATGAGACTCTTTTGATTAGATTAGATGATAAATCACTCAACCATCAGGTAGTTCCGCAACAATATCAATGTGAAGACTACCGCTACAAACATAAGATCATGGATCACATAGTTCTGCTAGTGTGTCTTCCTCTGACGTGAGCCATAGGAAATCACAGCTTGCTTGTGCATCAGGACAGAACCAAGCTTGGTTCCTAATGCGTGACAGAACACAATGTACTCGACACACTCATTAGGTAGTCGTAAGATCGGGGCGCTCGTCAGACTCTATTTCAACTGCTGAAAAGCCTGCTGGCATCTCTTGGTCCACAGTAAAGGCTTCCCCTTTTGGGTCAAAGCTATCATGGGTGCTGAAATCCTGGAGAATTCAGGAATGAATCTCCGATAGTAGACTGCCAACCCAAGGAAAATACGCACCTCCATCATGCTTGGGGGTGGATCCCATGTTAACACTGCCTCTACCTTGGCTGGGTCCACCGCTACGCTATATAATGAGATAACGTGTCCCAAAAAGTTTACCTCCTGTATCCAGAATTGACACTTCGAGAGTTTCCCGTACAACTGGTGCTCTTGGAGTGTGTCCATAACCATCCTTAGGTGCCTCACGTACTCCATCTCAGATCCAGAGTACACAAGGATATCATCAATGAAGAACACCACAAACCGATCTAGATAGGGCTGAATGATCCAGTTAATGAGTCCCATAAACACTGTCGGGGCATTCGTTACGCCGAAGGGAATCACCAAGTACACATAGTGACCGTAGTGACATCTGAAATCCATCTTAGGTATATTCTCATCCCATACTCGCAAATGGTAATAGCCTGATCATATATCAACCTTCAGGAACAATCGTTCCCCTCTTTACTAGTCGATGCGATCATAGATTCTTGGTAGTAAATACCGGTTATTCACAGTCACCTGATTCCAGTACCGGTAATCCACACACAGCCTCAAACTCTCGTCTTCCTTCTTGGAAAACAACACAGGGGACACCCAGGGTGAAATGCTGGGTCTCATGAAGCCCTACTTCTACAAGTCTTGCAGCTACACTCTCTACTCGCGAAGCTCTGCAAGAGCCATCTGATATACTGATGCTGATATCACTGTTGTCCTAGGTTGCAACTCAACGCAGAAATCTATCTCTATATGGGGAGGTAGTCCAGGGACATCATCTGGAAAGGAATCCTCATACTCAGCCACTACTGCTAGAAACTGGAAACTCGTAACATCTGCTACGCCAAGGGATAAGCAAGCCAACTGAGTAAAATCAGTTGTACCTTCCTACGCATGAGTCCTTCCTGTGCTGCCTTGGTCCCATTTTCACCGACGAAGGAGAACCTCATTCCATCACTGTGGACACACCACACCCTTCACCTAAAATAGTCAATCTGGGAATTAACTGTGGATAGCCAATCCATACCAAGAATGAAATTTTACGGCCTTGGCGCTACCACCAAGAGGATCCAACCAAAACTCTCACCTCCATGGGTCAATTCACACAGTTTGAAAAGGTGTGTGATCTCTAGATCATCTACAGTTGGTGTTTCTAAGTGTAAGGGTCGAGTCAACATCTCAACTGGAATCTCAAGGTCTCGAACAAGATAAGAAAAAATAAATAAGTTACTAGAACCTGTGTCTATCAGTACGACAACCAAAGTAGAAAAGACACATATTGTACCTCTAATCATTCCAAGAGTACCTGGGACATAAGCTTCCGCTGACTGCAGCTCTCCCTGCCTCTCTCCACCAGCTCCCTAAGCCTGGGGTGGACCTCCTGGGTGTTGTGGTGGCAAAGGGTAAAAATGTCGACCACCTTCAGCTGCTCTCCCAACTCCTCTACCACGTCTGCCGCCCCGTGGATCTGTCTCTTCCACAGGTTTCTTCTAGCTCGGTGGTCCATCCACTGCTCCAATGTAAGTAGTATGGTGGGTTGGACAATCTTGAGCGAGATGTCCCCTACCATAACATGAGTAGCATCGCCACAATCAAGGCTAGCTGGATGCGCCCTGTGAACCCGTTATGGAAGATCCTCTATCATAGGGTATCCTTTAAAAATGTCTCCCATGCCTGGGACCCTGACGTCGGCTCCCTGCAGCCGAGGTCTCTACTCCAGCTTACTCACTACTGGCAACTGCTAGCTGTCTCTGCTCTGCCAAGAAGCTTTCGACCACAAAAGCCTGCTCGAGCACCCCATCATAAGTAGGAATGCTCATATGGATGATGCTTTCTCGGATGTCCCTGCGCAAGCCCTGCTCAAAATTTCGAGCTCTAAAGTACTGATCACTGACCATATCCATCGAGTACCGTGAGAAGTAGGTAAACCTCGATGAATAGTCAACCACTGTCATGGTTCCCTACTGAAGCTGAAGAAGATCTTGTATACATACTGATATTAGGGTAATCAGTGAAAATTCCTCCATGAAGAGATGCTCAAACTCTGACCAAGAAAGAGTCACCTCGTCATGAGTCTGGATAACCAAACTCCACCATTTCCCTACCACGCCCTGAAGAAGGTTCGCTGCCAGGATCACTATCTGGTCTGCTGGTGTCCGAACTAAATGGAAGACTCTGGACTGAGCCTCAATCCAGTCCTCTACATCCTGAGGGTCAGGCTCGCCTTGAATCTTGAGGGGTCTCTGTCTCAGAAACTCATGGAGTGCGCTCAGCCTGTGCTCCTCCTCTATTAGTACAGCAGGCACTAAACACTACTCCATAGGTGGTGGAATTACTGACACACCACTTGACGGTAAAACTGTGGGATCTAGTCCCTGTATTAAAGCTTCATCACTCAGGGGGTCATCCTCGTGATCTAGTTGCTGGATTGTAGTGGGTGAGCTTCGCTGAGGCATCCTATAATGGAAAAGTTGTATCACTGTCAGCTAGTATATCTATAGAATTGACTCAAGAAGGACATGGGAACCACAACCCATACCTATATTATTCATGTACCATTATATTCCCATGAAACTACTGTTCTCATGTTCTGAGTCTAAAATCATGTTATCAGGGTCCTGGTGTATGGATACGTCGGCCGCCTGTACCAACACTGGGGTCCCTAGCCTGAAATCCGAACACGAAACACTTAACACTATTTCCACATACCAAATCACAATATCTTGGTCTTGAGGTAGAACCGACCACCTCTGATACCACTCTATCACGACCCATCCCAGTGGGTCCTGTGCAAAAACTCCTCATGCCCGCCTCCAATAGGCCAGTGGCTGGTGACTAGCACCGAGTAGGCATGTCACTAACATGGGAGGCATTGCCTATAAACCTGTACACGCACACACACACACACATCTCCAAGCCCACAAAGATGAAAAGTAAAAAATAATGAAAATGGAAATGCATGCATACACTAAAATCCTAAGCAACAGAGTACAACAGGAATGTAAAGTATAGTAATGTAAAACCCTGGGCCGAAAGTACAAGACCACCAAAAGAAAATCTGTAACAAAGTCCAACCTATAGATAAAGGCGCTTGGAATACAATATTTCACTGTAGGAACACAACTCAGCCTTCCTGATCCCTGTGAGAACCATCCGGCCCTGGTCCCCCTAGAATCCATTAAAAGTCTCTCTCATCTTCACAAGACACGAAACATTTCGGAAATGGTCGTGCAAGGGTGAGTATAACAATACCTAGTAAGACTCCCCAGAAATAAAAAGGAATACAACAAGGGAAAAATAACACAAAGGAAATATACAGTCAGCTTTACACAGTATATGTTTACATAACATATAACAAGAATATATAGATATACTCATACACGATCGACTATCGCGAAACCACCACTAAGATCCAACACTAAGATTCCACTCTGCCCGTAATTGGGAGAACACACTCCTATGTCTGAAGAAATATATGATGCACTCATTCTGGGAGAACTCACTCCATGAGTAATGAAGAAAGATACTTGATGCATCAGATGAGGATTACAACCAATAGATATGGGTTGATTCCAACAACTCAGTCTGAACTAACCTACTAAGTAGAGGATTGGCGCACGGGTAAAGTAGGTCAAATTGATACCATGAAACTCTACCTTGGTACCATGAATGAATAGAGGATCTAAAACTAAGTCTCTCATAGCGGATTCCACAACTCAATTCATTATGTCTTCATGAAGAGATCATACTCCTTTATATAGGAAATGATTCTAGAATCAATTAGGGGAATGTCCAAGGGGACGAATACTAAGGAAAGTAGTCCAAGTCACAGAAGGTAAATGACTCAAGACATGTAAAATAGGTTACAAGGCGTGTAGTAGGATCACACGCCGTGTTTCTTGACTCCGGGTACTTCCCATGTAAACAGACTGTGTTTCCAGTCCAGGTGTGTAAAACTAGACTACACAGCGTGTAGAAGGATCACATGCTGTGTTCCTTGACTTTGGGTATTTCCAGTGTAAACGAACCATGTCTCAAGGCTTGTCATATAAAAGGAACTACACAATGTGTAGTAGGATTACACATAGATTCCATGTGTCCGTGGTTCACTCCGTGTACGCTGGACATGTGCTTGTACACGAACTCAACCCGTGTCACCTTGCCCATGTACCAATACACAGGGTATCCCATGTATCTGGCCGGGTCTGTCTTGGGAAGTGTATACATGTCATGTCCTTGGTCCTGTACCCAACCCATGTCCGTGTACTCCCGGAGTACACGCCAGGTGGTTTGCTGACGAACACACGCCATGTAGCCCATACTACACACCGTGTAGTCAGGATTTCTCTAAAACCACCATCTTCCTCCTCATGCCGTGACCAGATCTCTGGATTCGTGATCTGGAATCTGTTTGTCGCGAAACTCGAGATCTCAGGTCGCCTCATCGTCGTGATGAGGAATCAATGGGTTTTTGGCCTTCAATCGGCTCCAAAATCCGATTCCGGTCACCCGTGCAGAAATCGTTCGAAGAACGATATCATCTGATCCGCTTTGATCCATCCATCACCACCACAATCGCACCTCCATGGGGTTTTCCCGATGCAAAATATTTAATTTGGGATCATTTCTTCACACAAAAGATGCACAACAATCCATCATTCATATCTCTGTGAAGAACGCGTAGAAAGCACACGTAGAATGTGAGAAATCGGGGAAAAAGGTACTACAAATCGAGATGGATGAACCTCGATCGATGTTTGTGTCGATCATGGTTTGTCTCCATTAGAATGCTAAATGAAACCAAAATAACCTTTAATAATCAATCCCCAAAATCCCCACAAAAATTCCATCCTACAAATATGATCGATCTGTGGGCTAATCTGTTCGTATATTAGTCCATGTTCATTATAGGAATCAAGAATGGGGAAAGGAAACCAAAATCAATCACCCTACCGGAATCCACAACATTTTTTGGCGAAGATCCAGTCATCGCGTCATCGTCATCAGTGAAACTCGTCATGAATGTCGTCGCCGCATTGGGAGGTTTTTTCCAAGGCTTTCCAGAGCCTCCAGGGGAAATTCAGGGTTATGAGATCTGTAACCCTGATCCCCAACGAAATATTTAATTTAAGAGAATTAAAAAATTTCACTGTAGAAATATTTAATAAAATATTTTTTATTAAATATTTTATTACGGTTACATCCAAAAACTAGATTTCACCACAGGCCTGCGCCAGCCGATGTTAGGTCTCGCCTAAGGTAAAATAGTTGTTCGGAACACAACGGTGCCCTCAGATTTCTGATCCTAGCACCCATTCAAAAGTTATTCAAATTTTTCATGAAAACTATACGCGCATATTATTTAATTTTTTAATTATATTCAAACATTTGTTCCGGACTCACCGGGCCTCGAAACTGCACGCCGTCTCATAGCTTGGTCTCGAAAGAATTCCCATATAATATTAAAATAATACCTGGAAAAAATCCAGGATATTACATCCAAATTGGGCATATGAGTAGTCCATTTTGATAATTTTTCATTTAGAATTCAATGGTGGGATCTTTTTTACACATATAGATCATCTAAAATGTGTTTTAGAAAAAAAATTTATATAAAGAGTATTTTTTTGAGGGTTTTATTCAAAATCCATTAGTGGGTTTTTTTATTGTTTGGAGACCTGAGTGAGGGTTGTGAGCTCATTGTTTGATACAGAATGAGTGTATTGTGGTGTTTTAATGATTTTTCATGGATGAATCCCAAAAGATAGGATTTGTGTGGTATATGTGGGATGATCAGGTTTCCCTTGTGAATCAGGACTAGTGACTCGAGGTTAGAGAATGTGAGGTTTAGATTATACATTTGAGGATTAGGGTGGATGGAACTATTGGAGATGGGTTGACAGCATAAAATTGTGGTTATGGGAGAGTGTCCTAATGGTGTTTAGTTTAGTTTTAGGTACTCTTATTGATGCCCTTGGAGGGATTTTTTAGGGGAAAGTGATCATTATATGTCTTGGATGACCATTTAGAATACTTATGGGTCATGTTAATGATTTTAGATGCCTTGGTGGCATGTCAATGATCATGGATCGGTTGACTGCCATTGATGGATGATTTAGGATGTTTTCTATATTAGGGATTGGATCGAGAGTTGGAAATTACTAGGGTATAGAGAGGATTATTTTCTTGAGTGCTATTTATGAGGACCCATGAATGGATTGATGAGTTTATATATGGATCTAGAGGATCCTATTGGTGTCCAATTGATTGGATGAACCTAAGAAGGTGTGTTTTATTATGTTGTTCTTTTATGGGTGTTCCTTGGGTTCCATGATGATTTATATGATAATGGGTTGATATGTTACTGGATGAGATGGATATTTTTATATCTATTTTTATGTTTTACTTCATTATGTTTTTAGAACTGTATTACCCCATGAGGAAATTTGATATGGAAGGGTAGTGATGTTTTGGAAACCGATTGTTTTGGTATGGACTACAATGATAGAGAGATATGGATAAATGATCCACTATTATGGTTCCAGATATCTGTGATTGAGATTATCAGACTAAGGCTCAGTGTTGATGCTAATAATTGATTACGGATTGAGTGGTGGACTAATGATTTGGGTACACTATGTTATAATGCTGAGTATATTTATGTGACATCTCATATGTGTGGTTTTGTGTTAGTCTGAGGTTTCATAAAAATTAATTATACTACAATGAGAGTTCAAGAAAGTGGATCTATGAACTAATAGTATAGTTCATAGATATTTCACCAGACTGAGGATCTTAGCGAAGTTGGCATGCCATGCAGAATAATGAGGTTGGATTGATTCTCATTCACCATGGTTTGGGTGAGACTGATGCTATGGGCCCTATAGATGTTATGGTTGTTGGATTGAGGTTATGAGATTAACCATTATACTAATTATAGGGTGTCAAACTGAGGCTCTAGACACAAATAGTATACTTCGATGATAGTTCTATAGACTAAGGCTCTAGGAATTAATGCTTTACCAGCTTGGATGGACGGTGGACTGATGATCTATATCCATGGTTAAGATGTTAGAATAATGCTCCAGGAATGGTTGAGTTGATATATGTGGATAAGAGGCTAGAATGAGGATCTACGCTTTGTTGATTTGATATATAGTTTATGGTCCAGAATGATGCTTTGTGAATTATGGTTTTGGTACAAGAAGATAGATGTTAGACTTATGGTCAGGGTTTAGTACTACTCTTATGTGGTAATAGTTATAGATGTTTCAAGGATCCATATATGGGAAACTGTAATGTTATGAGGACTTGGTATGGAATAACTTACACTAGTGTCCCTGGTGAAATGACTATTGTAAGATGGGTATCTGGTATAGTCAGGTTGGTGGTGACTACCATATGTATAGAGCCCAAAAGATGGTTGGGATGCACGATCCATTAGACGACATCAGAGATGTTATGGCATTAGCCAAATCTGGGACGTTCTATTAATGACTTGAACCTATAGATTTATGATGGTTTCTTTATGTATTTGATTTCATATTATATATATTCTGAGACAGACATATTGTATGAGAATGCTCTTATGGAAGCAATTTTCAGGTTCACCATTAGGGTGGCCTATTGAGATTTGTTTCTCACCTATGTACTTGCACCTTGGTGTACATACATAAATTCAATTTACTTTCAGATTGATCATGGATTCACGATGGATACGGTGGTGGTCTTGGATTCCATGGTTGAGCGGGATGCTCATGTGGAGTTACTGGTCGGGTTAGAACAGCTTGATAGGGTACTGTTGACTGGGTATATTTTATGGTCGGTGTTGGTAGTGGGGCCTGTTGTATTTACTTTGTAGTTTTTTATTCCTATATTTGTGACCATCCTAGTGGGTGATCATGGTTGTATGTATTATATGGTTGTTCAGGAATTTAATACATATTCATTTTGTTAAAACACCTTTCAGTTTTTGGTTATTTATTCTTCCTCATTACTCTGATGTGTATGATATCTAGTAATTTACTTCTTGTTGTGCACTTTTATATGGGGTATAATATCATTACCAATCCACCATAGGCTCCCACTGCTAGTCGACAGCCTCTGGTGTATGAGGAGGTGCGCTTGAGGTGTTGTGCAGAACTGGCTCAAAGCACCGGTTTATTGGCCACCAGGAAAAGACATTACATGTTATGTAGAATGTTTTGGATAATTCCATATAAAATGTAAATATTTATCTTTAATTGATGTATTTCGAATCAAATATTAGGGAAGGGATGAATGGGTTTTCATGGAGATTTATACAATATAAATATGTTACATTTTTCTAGGATCATTCTTAAAATAAAAATTTCATGGGTCAAGAGTTGGACCATGATTTGGATTCACATTAATTCTATAACAACTGTAAAATAGTACATAGAGATGGGGTTTTTTTGGTATAGGAACAGGTTAAACTACTGTTAAATCATTTCAAATAGTTTTTCAAAACCACCAATAAAATAGATCTTGTAAAACATTTCATTCAGTTTTCCAAAAAGTTTTTTTGCAATGATTTTTTGACTGTTTTGATAACCTTTTTGAAACATTGATCAATGGTTTTTAATTTAAGAAAATTATTTTATTTTAATATTTTTATTTTAAAAATAATTTCAAATTGCATATTAATAATTATTTTTTTATTCATTATTTCATACCATGCATCCATATTTCATACATTCCCTGTATATATTCAACATATATTAATGTTGGTTGAGATTTGAACACTTCACCTCTTGGTTTTCTTCCAAAGACTTTTCCAATCAAGAAAACTATTCATGTGGTGATTAAACATAATTTAGATTATTTATATTTATACAAACAAATACATAAATATAAATAACCATAATATTAACGGATAATAATAGTATACAATAAAAAATAAAACCAAAAGATACCTAACAACTAAATATGAAATAAATTATTAATAATTATTAATTAATAAATAGTAAACTTATTAATAAATATTAAATAATAAATAATAAATAATGAAAATAAAATAATAAATAATGAATAATGAATACTATAGAACCAATAATCAATAATAAACAATAAATGATATTAATTAATAATAAATAATAAATAAATAATTATAAAAAATAAAAAAAATAATAAATAATAAATAAATAAATAATACATATTAAATAAATGAATAATGAATAATATATATTATGTAAATAAAAAATTAATAGTAAATATAAAATTAATAATATTTAATATTTAATATTTAATAATATATAATAAAAGTTTCTTACATAAAAATAAAAATAATAAATTAATAATAAATAATAAATCATTATATTATAAATATGAAATTAATAATTAAATAATAATTAAATAATAATTAATTAATAATAAATACATTATTAATAAATAATAAATGAAAATATAATAAATAACGAGTCATGAATAATAAGTAATATAGATATTAAAAAATAAATAGAAATTATATTTATATCTATATATATTTATACAAATACAATTATTTATATCATATAAAAAAATATAAATAAATTTTGCATAAATATTTATAAATACTGGCATAGAGATATAGAAACACAAACCAATAGAATGCATACACACACACACACACATGAAAATCATATATATAAATATACATTAATCATAGATGGTCATGGGGGCTACAAGAAAAGTATACAACACACACGACTCTGGGCCCATAGTGTCAAGTTACACCCCCTCCAAGGGTTGACCCACACTCTAATAATTCAACTACATTGATTAGTTGGAAGGCCATTACATATGTTTTCACCCTTCATGTTTCACTGCCTGCATCACTGCCTATATCATAAATCCCCATAGGTGCCATCAAAAATTCAAACCATAATATCATGGATGCGGAGGTCTGTGGCGAGTACAACACAACCATCATTAATGCCAAATAAATATACATAAATGGATAAATAAAAGTAAATGGATTTAAATATATTTAAATATATTTAAATATATTTAAATATAATAATATTTACATAAATATATGCAAATACACATTTATATTAAATAAATATATACAAACTCACACATATATATAATTATATTTTAATATAAATATATATATATATAAGTAAAAATAAATATGTATATATATACCTAGGGCGGTGAGTGGTTCCTACAGATTATGAACTCCATCTCATTGACGGGAGGGGGGGGGGGGTGGTGACAATGATGTGGGCTGCTGGGTAGTGGTGACGGTGAGAAGAGGAGGAAATGGTCTTGATTGAAGCATGGTTATGCACAAGCAAGGGGCGGTGCATGACTACATAGCAGGTGGGATGAGATGATCTATCCTTTTGGAATATTCATGCCTTAAGCCTTTGGTCCTATAGAATATTGATCATGGGGACTAGAATCCATGTGTCCATCATGCCAAGGGTTCTTTAGACCATGTATAGGCATTCGATATATGTTTCCCACATTATATCACAGCTTGGGTTTACATACCATGTAATGGGTTTCCTCTAAACCTAATTAAAACTGGGGTTATTCATTCCTTAATAGAAAGGGGCTAGACCCCAACATGTTCTGATAAAAAATAAAAAATAAAAATATTTATAAATATTTATAAATGTAGATAAATAATTAAAATTATTTAAAAAATAAAAATAAATATCAACACAAAGATGAAAATAAATATAATTATTAATAAATATTGACATATATATATATATATTATAAATAAATATACCATTTTTTTATTAAAATATATAGAAATATATATAATAGATAATAGATCCCCAAAAGGGGGAGGACCACAACAATTATGAAACCATCAAATCCAAAGGAATGCAAATCCATTGAATAAAGTCATACAAGACACATCAAGAATATGATGAAACTCTTAAAGGAAAATGATATGACATCTAATATTTATTAATCACAATATCCATATAAACAATCATATTTGGAGGAATCTGAGTCATATTTTCCTTTAAAAAATGTTACCCAAGCTGCCCTAATCAAAATGTGGAAGAGCTTTTGCAGGCATCAATTTGACTTATCACATATCCCAAAGAGACACATAGGTCAAAATTTATTGTCATTTAATTTTGAAGTTTGATTTTAAACTCATATTAAAATAGTAATAAATTTTAATCGATTAATAATTTTTAAATTAATATCTAATTTTATAGAAGATAATTTCATAATTTTTGATTTGATTATTTGGTGAGTGAAACTAGATACTCATATCAATAGTAAGGGTATTTTAATGATGAATTATGATTTCGAACTTATACTATAATTAATTTATGTCTAAAATAATTAATAACTAATAATAATAAATAATTAAAAATCAAAATATTTTAAATAATTAAAAAAATAAAAAATAAAAAATAAATAATAAATGGTTATTCATATAAAATAATTTGTATTAATAAATAATTATTATTTACGAATTATTTTATATATTTTTTATTCTTAGTGGCTGTTTTATAAAAGAAACCTTTTGTTATTGGACATTTTTTAAAACATAAACTAAAATATTAAAAATAATAATCTTTAAAAAAAAACAAATTGAATGATAATTTTTTCAAAAAAATGATGTTATTTTTTCATAAAAAAATTTAAACACATATTTATCAGTGGGTTTTTAAAAACGATTGATAAAAAATAATGATTAAATATTTAGTTTCCAATTTTAAGGCACCACAAATTTTAATTTATCTTGTAGTGTGCCTATCTTGAACTTATTATAATGTTAAATTTTTTTACCTTCTATAGAAGTTTTAATAAACATACTCTGACATCATAGATTACTATAATAACATTTATTTTATGTCTGATAATTCTTATAGGGAATGAAATTTGTTAATTTTTACCTAGTATAATATGGGTTTGGTTTCGGTTGACTATGATGGACTGATTTTACAACAGTTCAAATTATAGAGGCTTTGATTAATGAAAATTATAAATATCTTTCTTCTCAATTTTTATACTCCATGTGGGACTTGGTGCTTATTCTCATAGATGAAACCAAATTGATTATTTTTACTATTATAAATATTATTATTATTACTAGTACAATTAATGAAATTTTAATGATGGTTGAGTGGACACCCCATCTGTTGTCTTCCTTTTTTGATAATGAATTAATACTTGATAAAATCATTTATAATATACAATATTATTTTGAAAACATAGTTCTAGATGGAATTTTTCATATATTTTTTTATTTATATATATATATATATGCACATAATTTCAATATGGTGAGATAGTGTGAAAGTGGATGATAGACTATACACGTGACACCTAGTAATGAAAACATGATGGGATTGGAGAAAGATTAAAATAACAAATCATTCGGGTACGGAGAAACATTATTCATACCTTCCCATACATATATGGGAGATGATATCATGAAATTTAAGTATTATAATTTAATTATTCTATATTTTGGTTTTTATTTTGTGATGTGGGTGTTGGGTGATAGGGGAGACTTTTATTTTTGTTCATGCAAGTCAAAAAACAAGGGTGGTGGAAGAGCATAAAATAGGTCTGTCCTACATACCAAAAATATAAATTAGCCTCCATAATATAGATTCATATTTGATCACAACAAATGTCATTTAAATTATAATTAAATTTATGACATTTGATGTGGGTTTTCACAATTGGGTTTTAGTTAGGTTCCATCCACAATATCACATTGGGTGTGTGTGTGTGTGTTTGTTTAGGCTTTGTAACCTCTACCTTGCATAGATTATTATTATTATTATTATTACTATTATTAATACATTTCATGTTATTTATTTATTGTTGTTTTTTTAGTTCTTAGTACAAGGTTAATGTTGTTAATAAATTATTGTTGATTTGAGTTGGTATTATAACCCAAAACACATACCTAATTTGATTATTATTCAAATAGAACCCCATCACAGTGGGTTGGGATTGGGTTTTTGATTAATGGGTAGAAGGGTTCACATATTATCAGTCAAAGTTATTTACTAATATTATTTATTATTTATATAAATTTGGGTATGTATTCATGTTATAGAAGGTATTTATAATAATGAGATAACTATTATGTAGTTAAAAAAAATCTACCTATGTGTTCTGATGATAGAAAACAAGTGGATGGAATATGATAGGAAATATTTTGGTGTGGCTTTGTGGTGCCTTGTGGTTGGAATTTGATGGTAATCATTTAATGGATAAGAATTTACATTCTCAAAAAACGATGGTAATTCCTCATGGCATGAGTCGAATACTAAATTTATATTGTCCCAAACCGTACTAACTACAAAGGTGTAGTATTGAAAAAGTGTGGGATCAAACCCATCGACAATGAGGAATGAGACAATGAAAACTCTTGACTACAGGTTAGATCATCCGATTTTCAGTTTTATTTATTTAAATTAATGATGAAAATTGAAATAAATGAATTCAAATAGGTAATTAGAAGATAGGGTAATCAGTTTCCGGGGTTGGTTTTTCTAAATTTATTAATTCAACTTTACTCTCAAAATAATCATATTAAATTGTTGTACAAAAAAAACTAATTCATTGATATAATAAATGTTAATTCCCTTTCAAACTACAGGAGAATCTCAATTCTATGTTGTTAGATGAATCAATAAATCTAACATGAATTTAGTTTCAATTTCCTTAAGCATAAGAGTAATTCTATTCAATATTCATGAAAAAATAACCTAAATCATGCTGGGGTTTGATCATTATTGAGAACATATTTTCAAGGGTTCAAAGAAAAATAAAGTATAAATGTAAAACCATCCTGATACAATCAAATACAATCATCATTACGAGCAATGGTAAATATAACTATGATTGTACACACCCAATTTAACTAATTCCTCTTTCCCCTATGGGGTTTAGCCAATCATCATCAGGTAGTCACCGATGATGAATAAACCAATAACCACAGTAGAGAGATTAGATAAGAAAGAAGAGTAAGAGAATGAAGGAATGAGTAAGGAAAATGGAAATATTGTAATTAAACATAAAGAATCCAATGATTACCTAAAATAAAACAAAGGAAAACAAAACTGAATTAAAAACATATCTATGGAAGCCTCCCGGTGGACGCACTTTCTCTCTCGGGTCCAGAGTATTTTGGAATGACTTAGAAGGGCGGCCAAGGGTACCTTTTATAGGATTTTCTACTAAAACCCATGTCCCATGTTTCATTTAATTTTCTACATATCATCTTCTTCATGACATGTACCTGGTATACATGTTGTGTACATTAGATTATATTTTTCCTCCTCCAAAATGAACCAGTAGAAACACCATATGCTAGTTTGACTCTGGTCACAATGTGTATTGAAGTAACATGACATGTACAAATAGTTCACAATGTGTTCTGGCATCATGACTTGTTCTATGAGGACTAAAACATGTCACAAACTATATGTAATGTGTGATCTGCACACAACATATACCAGTTCTACTCTAGAATTTTAAGCATCCTTTTGTCTAAAAAATACACTGTCACACAGCTTTTCTCGCAGCACGAAGTGTCAGTTTGTTCCACATTTTCCACATTTTCCCCACATTATGGCATAACTCAACCATGCATAATAACTTTCAAAACATTAATACCAGGAACAGAAATTATATCACAACAATTAATATGTAGTGAATTAATATGAAAAAACCTCTCAAAATATGTATTCAAAATAGAGTTATCAAATACCCCCGCACTCAAACATTTTTTCTTCCTCAAGTAAAACATGAACATCAAATCACCAAGGGTCCATACATAATAAAGAAAATTTTCAAATTACGATAGTCACAAAAAGAGTTATAAATGAATATTGTAAAATAAAAACACATACCTAATACAGAATCTAAATATAATGCTTCATTTATAAAGTGAAATTCACAACATTTTTCCCTTTTCACACACAATATTCATCTTTTCATAAACACTGATTCGATTTATGACTTACCTCACCATTTAGTTATACAATAATTAATCAAGGGAACAACTTTATGGAATAATGATGATAACTAATGTACATGTTCCTAACCATAATATCTCATTGAATCTAATTTCTCCACTGTGTAAAGAAAGATATCACATTTAATCACAAGGGATCTGAAATAAGGATCAAACGACTCTATGGATAATGATAGGTATGTAAAATGTTGGAAATCAATTAAGGATAAAGGAGGGGGTTAAAATATAATATACAATTAATGATATTAAAAGGAAAAGCTCAATGAAATTATCCTCCACAAAAATTTAATGTCATCTCACACACCCTCAAAGCATAGAGTGAAGGCTCACAGATAAGTTAAGCATAATGAAAAATAACCCAATATTGTTATTTTTTCTTTTTCCCTTTTTTCCAAAAATTCATGATTGAAATAAACCTCATATCAACCACCAAGTTATATATATGAAAGAAATAATCGGTCCAAAAAATAGTATATTTTGATTCTCCTAATTCAAAAACCATTTTTCATCATTTTTATTCATTTTTAACAATAAGAGGGATATGGAATAGAATATAAATAATGTAAATATGAAAATTCCACACAATCCCATGAAAACACCCTGTAGTCTCCCCTCATGATATCATATCCTCCATCCACCATAAATAACTTCTCCCCCACACTCATTCAATTTAATATCATAAGAAATACAATGATATGGGTTGGAAAGGAAATAGTGGATTGTAAAATGGATTAATCATGACAAGGTGATCCATGGATTGTATGAGCTAAAGGAGGATAATGTGATGGTGGGTCTCAGGATAAGATATCTCATTAATAATATTCATCAATCATTTCCAGAGTGAATTTTTACAGTCATAGTTTTGACATGATAATAACGAAAGTTCTAGTCAGTTTACATTCCCCCGGTTTCACTCAAGAAATATGATTTAAAAAATTAGAAATATTGGGCTCAAAATATTTTCTGAAATGGGAATATAATATGAGTCAATCAGGTCATGGAATGATAATCAAGAATTAGTTCACTTAACGCATGATTCTAGGAATCAACATCATGAAAAACAATCATATCAACCATCATATTCAATAAATCCCAAATTAAAGTAAGAAATTGGATCCCAAAATTTCCACTAATATATTTTCATTTATGGTCATCTTATTTCATAATTTAAAAATTGTCAAAATTTTTCTCCTCAGTGATGTTTTCTCACATATTAGTGAGTAAAAGAAAAATAATTATAGATTTTTTTGGGAGAATATAATTCAATTTAGTTCATGCAACAATTAAATTCATTTTTAATGTGATAGAAAAACTAGTGGTGCAAAGATATAAACAGGTTGAAAAATTAATCCCCTTTCATTGATGCATATGGATGAGTCTCTTTAATTCTATTTTTCTAGGTACATTATATGTAATCTGATTAATTGATGTGTAATGTTCATGTTTTCTGTCTATTAAATCATTTCATTCTTCTTCCTTCTAGGGAGCAGAAATATAAAAGAAAATAGTGGAAGCATAGTCCATTGAGAATTAGAAACATTTTTACCATATATGAAAAGAGGAAAACAATAGGGAGACTTATTTAAACTGATATTTTAAAAAAAATCTATATCCCATAAAGCAATTCTTGACATCTGGGTTGCCTTCTAGCAATTGATATTTTTTATGGTTGTTCAACTTATCCTTTCACATTTGGTTGCTGATTTTAACATGGTAAAAATCCAATCCTATCATATTTACCCAATTCTAGCTTTTTTTGTGCATTTAGGATTTTCTTTTTCTTCATCCTCCATTGGGCCTTATTTTCTCATAGTTTGAAGCGATTTGAGGATAGAAGTAATGAAAATAATAACAAATTGAAATCTAACCAAATTTTATAATTCTCCTACTCCACCACTATTTCATCCTTATCATCCTGTGGTTCATAATTTTGAAATGATTCTTCAGTAATAGCCTCTTTATTCTTCTCTTCTTCTTGAAATTGTAGGAGGGAGTCCCATTCATCATCAGTCTCAAGAATAATCATGAGGTTGATTGATGTTTTCTCACTATCCTCTTCCTTTAATTTGCCTTTTTCCCTCATAAATTCACTGAATTTTACCACCTTGACCTCTTGATCATTCTTCTTTACCACTTATTCTTCATCTAATTCTATATATTGTAATAATTTGACCTCCTCTTATTCTTCTTCTTCAACCATCTGATAACCCATTTTCATCATTCTTCATTCCTCTTCATCACACAGTTTCAAAATAAATTATCTTTTTTTTTCGTGGTATTTTTACTGTATATAAGGGATTACATAGGTTCTGATACAACGTATCGATCTAGTGGTTCATCTTTTTCAATGTTGTGAACAAACTCTAGGTTATATACTACGTTCTCTACCTCTGATTTTTCTTCCTTTTTCGTTTCCATAGTATTTTCTTCCCCTACCTTTTGATCGTCTTTTTCCTCAAACATATAAATACCTACATTAAATTTTAATGTCAATATTTATATTTAGGAATTTAAATTTAAAACATAATTTCTAAAAATGAGTAATTAATTCTCCTTGTTCACTGAGTTGGGATTTCATGGTCATCCATCCTCTTTTCCAACACTAAAATATACTTGGAGATCAAAGTGTATAGTATCTCATCTGAATTAATCTCCTGAGGTTGAAGGAAGGAATGGTCTTCTTGAATATAACGTTCTTGAGTATGATTTATTTCAACATCTTGTGCTTCCTCTACTTCTTGATGACAATCAACTTTAATGCCTCATATATTTCACATTTGAAACAATTATTGGGAGACAATTAAAATTATTATCAATTTGGTCAAGGTGAGTAGTCAATTATCCCTACTTATTTAGTTTATGATCCTTATTTCCAATCTGCATGTCCATCACATCAATTACTAGGTGAGGAATCTAGATAGTATATCTTTGGGATGTAGCCCTTGATTTTTTTAGTGTAAGAGTTTTAATGAGTTTACTTCTCAACCGAACAATTTCATTGGTAGCTTTAATAGTTTGGATCTCCTCCATTGGTATGATAGTTGGTTCCATTCCACTGTTGGGGTTGGAATTCTTCATACTCATGAAAACATGGCTCATCCTAACCATTTTCAAGATATATACACTATTATAAATTTAGTTCTACCCTTACATTTGGATACTCTAGATATTCAATGTCTTTTCGTGGTGGTGCAACACAATACTGTTTCATTTGAAAACTCATCCTAAACCCCATGAACCACTACAAAAAGTGTAATATATGATAAAAAAATTGGATACAAAATTAACTAACTAAACAAAAATCAGTAAACAGAAATGGGATAAGAAAAGTCGTTGACCTAAGCAATCAGTCTGGAGTCACCTGTAATGCTCCGCTACTCCCCGACAACAGCAGAAAATATTTTATGTGCTCGAAAGGCATAATTAAATTCTCTGGGTGTGAGTAAACTAATAATTTTATATTTTCTTGAACTATACTAACTATAATGAAATAGTATAACAAAAGTGAGAGGTCGAACCCATAGAGAGTGGGGAACACCACAAGAACAACACTCGACTGAAGGTTAGGTCGTCCAATTTTCAGTTTTATTTAATTATACTAATGATGAAAATTTAAATAATTGAATTAGAATTGATAAAAATAAGAGAATGGAATCATTTTACATTGTTGGTTTTTCTAAATTAATTAATTTAACTTCTCCTGTACAATAATCATATTAAATAGCGATATAACAAAACAAATTCATAGATAGAAGAAATGTTCATTCCCTATCAAACTACCCGAGAATCTCAATTCATCATTGTTAGATGAATCAAAACATGTAAAGTGAATTTAGTTCATATTTACATAATCATAATTTTAATTTTATTCAATGTTCTTGAAAAAATTGTCTCAATCATCTTGGGGTTTATTTATTATTGAAAATATATGTTCAATGGTTCAATGAAAAATAAAGTGGACGTGTAGGAAAATCATGATACTATCTAATTCAATCATCTTTATAAGAAAAGGTAAGTGTAACTATGATGGTACACACCCCCTTTAACTGATTCATCTCTCCCCTATGGGATTTAACCAATCATCATCTGGTGGTCACCGATGATGAATAAATAAATGCCCATAGCAGAGAGATTAGAAAGTAATGAATGGGAAGAGAATGATCAAATGATTAAAGAAAAGGGAAATATTGTAATTAAACTAATAAGAATCCAATGATTACATTAATGAAATTAATAGAAAACAAAACCAAAATAAAAAACTATCTATGGAAGCCTCCCGGTGGCCACACATCCTCCCTCAGGTCTATAGTATTTTAGAATGCTTAGGAAAGGTGGCTAAGGGTGTCTTTAATAAGAATTTTTTTCAAAACCTATGTCCCACATCACATTTAATTTATAGTGAATCACAATGGTCACAATGTGTACTTGGTATACACTTCGAGTACTTCAGATCATTTTTTTCCTCTGTCGCGTTGAATCCATGGATAAATCATATGTGGGTTTGACTCTTGTCACGTCGTGTATTGGAGTTACATGAAATATACATGCAGTTCTCAATGTGTCTTGTTATTATGAATTTCTCTACATGGTCTACAACATGTCATGGAGTACACATAATGTATGCTCAGTACATGACATGTATCAGTTTGGATATCGAATTTCCAACTTCTGTCTCTCTCAAATATTTGTTGTCACACTGCTTTGCTTGTGGCGCGAAGTGTTGGATTTTTCTGCATTTTCCATGTTTTCTTTATTTTTCTGCACAACACAGTCATGCATAAGTACTTCTGAAACATTAATATTAGGCACGTAAATTACATCACAACAATTAATATGAAACGAATTCATATGTAAAAACCTATCAAAATATGTATACAAAATAGAGTTACCAGGAATGACATGTGACCTTTAATTGATATATACATCATGAAAAATGGAACAAACCCAAAAATAAGGGGAATGATGGTGTTGTATAAGAATATAATATGGGAATTTATCGATTTAAATGGTCATCATTTTTAATGGAAAAATCATAGTTTCAGACATATATTAAAAAAAAATTCCTTATATTCCGATGTAAGATATTTTAAGGATATAATTAATAATTAATCAGAGGCAATGGAAACCCATTAAGAGTCTTGTGTTATGGAGAAATTGGGACTTTTGTTTTCTTGTGTTATTTCATAAATATTTATAACTATAACACCATATATTTTGGGATATATTTTTCTCAAAACAATACTATATTTTAGGTATTTCATTACACAAAACACAAATAAAAAATGAGATACACCATGTTAGTTTAATATTATTATGAAAAATACAAGGAAAATAAAACCTCTAAAAATTACAATGATATTATATATAAAAACTATAGTTTATATATTTTGATTCATTATATATATATATATATATCTGGATTTTCCCACAAAGTTGTCACTACATTTAAGGTGTTTTAAGATCCTGGAATTAATTTATTAAAAATATTAATGTTTACAATAATCTTACAGAAGAATATTTTTTTGAATAAAAATTTTCCCCATTAACCAGGACATTTAATAGAAAATATTATACCATAGTTCTTTCTAAGACATGAGGTTTACCGTAGGTGTGATTTAAGTTTGTCAACATCAGATGATCCATTGATGGTGGTTGTTAGCAGGTGAATTAAGTAAAAAAATATTTATTTCTTTTAATTTACCAAACACCTACTCCACTCTCTATAAATATGTCATTCTGATGAATCTACAACGATACCTACATGACATTGGGAGGCTTGTGAGGATGAATGGAGAGTTCTATTATAATTGATAACCTTGGAGTGTGGATCACCAATGAATGTTCAAGTTGATTTTGGAGATGAATGACGAACACAATGGGATATTCATTATCTATTACAGTGGTAATGTTCTTTACCAATGATTCGATCCATTATCAAGGTATGGACCCTTATTTTGTGTATTTTTTTCCCATTTGATTCAATTTATGAGAATGGATTACATATCCTATTTTCTTTCTCAATACAATATTCTACACATCATCCTAGATTTAATTATCATTCATTAAAATAATTCCTTATATCAATTATACCCTTTATTCAAACTTCTGATTCTGTAATATGCAATTTATTCCTTTATCAAATCAACCAATTGTGATCTCACTTTGTTACAGTTAATTATCAACACTATTATTTGTATTATTCACTATTGACCTATGTGGTCAGTGATTCCACATTATTGGTCCTTTTTGACTGTGATAAAACTATAGATTCATGACATATACACAAATGTCCTTGGTTTCATAAAATAGTGGACAGTTCAAGGTGAATTGCAGATCATTGTTGTTGGATTCATATATTGGTAACCCGAATGGCGATATTATGGGTGGAGGTTGCCGCTCAAAAGATTGGATTCTAATTTTTCACCCATTGGTGTATAAAAATCAATTATCATGGAATTTTCCCCATGGTATCATCCGATTTAGCTAGTCAAACAATGTGAATTTTGGTGCGAATCATGGATTTGGGATCTAAATAAAGACCAAACATCATTGTCTATAGAGAACACAACTATACAACATGTAATCTGAAGTAACACACGCTGTGTATTTTGGAATCTCAAAACAGCTTGGATTTTTTTATATTAAGGAGGAAAAGTAATGAGGCTAAGGCCTAACACTCTGTGACACTACCAATGTTGTCGAGCTATGTGCTGATTGAAACCACTTGGGACCCCATGTGAAGAGTCACATCACACTACAATTAGGATACATCGTATAGAGCTATATAAATGGCAATGTTGTCAGTTTAGGTCACATTCCATGGAGAATGGATGAACATACAACCTATGTTCCCATAGGGACACAAAGTTTTGAAATAAATTAACATCAAATCTAGGTCCATGGAAGTACACACCCATGAATTTGGGCGAAGTCACAAGCTGGGTAACCCTATGTACACACATTATACTTTTCCGATGAACTTATACCTTGTATATCTCCCAAATCATGAATTTTATTTTGGAATATGAGTAGACTATATTGATTATTTTCCATATAGTACATGATGGTAGATTTGTTTTTCATATTAGAGATAATACATTAGGTGATACCAGAGATACACTTCTTCTAGTGATGCTTATCCAATAATAGTGAACATATTTGATCAGAAGAGACAATTCAGGGTCGTTACTCCTCTGTCAAAATAGGGTGGTGGTCCTCCACACTATTTATATGGGTCGATTTGGTACCCCTTCATTTACTAGGGAATTAGTTCTTTATCTATGGAATTTTATTCCCCCGTCATCAAGATTCATCATGGATTAGATCCTCCACTAGAATAATACACGTTGACCGTGGAAAAAATTGGAGATGTGTGGGATCTCCAATTTGATTCATGTGAGTTTCTGTGAGGTTCTTGGAGTAAGATATCAGAACATTAGTGATGTAGGTATATTCATCATCATTCCCATATAGTTTTTGAGATCAACACATCACTCCTTATAAAAAATAGGGCTTCTGTTTCAGTATATATGATGCTTTGATTTATTTTCCATTTTTTCATTTGGTTGATCTAACTATTTTCATTCAATTAATTACCTATTAGTATTTGCGGTATCCTAATTAATATGTATATACTCACCCCTTTGTGGGTTATGCACGCATGTGTAGTGTCTTATGCAAATGACACGATGATTGTAGGGGACATTAGTGGACTTGGTATTGGTGAATATCAGAGGATCTTTGAGGAACTGAATGTGTTTAGTGGTTAGATTCATTGTTTTTAGCTAGGATATCTTCGCCATACCCATTTTTCTAGTTTTTTTATTTGGAACCTCTTTTTTTATTTGACATGTATTTTTCTTATTAAAATCCATTACATCTCTACATTGTTTCATGGAGTTATGTGTGCATAGGTGTATAGTTTCTTTATGATTATGCCTCTGATTTCATTGTTTTTCTTAGTCATTGATTTTAACTAATCCTTATTATATTTTGAGGATGTCTTGGGGTGTCATACATGGCTTACTATCACTCTAAGAGGGGGTTCTGTGGATCATGTCATGATAGATTGGTATCAGAGGATATTTATGCAAGAGTTGGTTTTTGAAGCTGGACATGTCATGAGGATATGGTAAGATCCAATATTTTTCTTTGTATTCCATTTTTTATGTTTTTCATTGAACCATGGTGGTTGAGTCTTGTTTGGATATAGCATGCATTTATTGGGAAAAATTACATAATGTTATGGGATTTTGTATTATTTAAATTAATGGAGTCTGGGTATAAATATGTTAAATTGATTTAAGATTATTTTTCAATCATTAGAAGGTTTTGGATGTGTTCTAGGCCCTTAGGCATAAAATGGGAAGAAAAATATTTGCTGGAAGATTACATATCTTATACATGTTACATGATGTGTAATTTCTACCAAACACATGTCAAAAACATGTTTATTATGTAAAGTGATTAAATGTAAATTATATACAATCATTAAATATTGATCATGTTAAATATTAACCCAGGGCTGTGGGGTTTTCATTGAATCACATTAAAAAGTTATATGTGATGAGTGAATGGATTACACACTGTGTATTTATCATGATCCACAATTTTAAGTAAATAGTTCAGATAATTCCTTTACAATTCATTCATTGAAGGTCCTCCTCTCGATCATAGGTATCATCTAGGAGAATTTATAACATCCTATTATATTATAGGAATTGTATTTATTCATTTGATCCCGAGTTTGTTGATATGATTAGGTTTTCCCCACTCTTCCATCATTCTCTGTTATTATAGTGGAAATCATTGGATCACAATTAGATTCGATCATGACCTGGGTAGATTTAGGTTCTTCTTACAATCATCAACACATTATTATATTAGTTTTCCCAATTTTGGGGATTCAAAATCACTAGTTAAAGGTATGAAGTCTGAACCTGACCATATGGTTTGTTTAATTGCGATGTATATTAATATAGTGATTTCACTGAATGAACATGCACTTTAATATATATATGTCATTGAATAATGATAAATCAATTAATGGAATATTGGTTGGATCCCATTGGATTTAATTGTTGTTGTGACATGGATTTTGGCTATCATTGGGTGATAAAACCCGCAATTAAAAAAATAAGTGACTAAGGACTATAAGCGTGTTTAGAATGACAGGAGATTTAAGTGTTTTCTTGAACTTTTATTCCCAATGAAAATGGATTTGTTTATTGATATGGATATTTATGATTGATGTATATATAATGAAAGTGAAATTGAGTGAAAAATGATAATTCAAATCATTAACCATTGAGTCATATGATGTGATATACTGATTGATGATATAATGCTTATATACTAGGATATTCCCTAATAGGTGATGACAAGCTTATATATCAGGCTATGATCTAACAGATGATAATATTATTATATATCGAGTTTTTCCCTGGAACATGATATAATAAATATATAAAATTTTATTCCCCAAAACATTCTTAAATGATAATATACAGGGCTATTCCATGACACATGCTGGAATTCTTATATATTAGGTCATGCCCTGACATATGATGTAATTCTTATATATTGTGTTATGCCCGGACACATGCCAAAATGACTATATATCATAACTTTACCTAAAAAATGTTGAAATAATTATATAGGTGGCATATAATTAATTTTTGTGATTTCTCTATGGATATATGGTTTTGGTCGGCCTGGTTATGTTATATGCTCAGAGACATTTCTTCATAATGTCGATTTAGGTTGATTGTTATATTATATTAATTGAATAATTAATACACATGTTTATCTCTTATTGAAATCACCTTTTATTATATTTGTTTTGTTTAATAATGGTTTTTTACCTAATGAGTTATAATCATAGCATATTATGGTTCTATTTAGTACCTGAGAGGACTTCATGGATGTAGGTTTGGATAACAGAAATGGACCTTGATGGTGATTTGTGTTTCTTGCAAGATATGATGGATTGTGGAGATGGGTCTGACATAGAGTTTGAGACCAGAGTCTCATGGGTTATTTTCTGTCAGTTGATTACATTATTTTTTATTATTTTCAGTTTAAATTTAGATAAATATCACCATTTCATTATATGATTCATTACTATTGGTTTATTTCTTCCTCCATTTATTTCCCAATTGTATGATCTATTTTTTCTTATTTCCTATCAATCTAATAATAATAGTTATATTGTTTATCTCCACTTCTATATATCTATATATCAAAGGTTATAGTCTCCCCCACTATATAATCTCACTCTCTCTACTATTTTCTACACTCTGGCATACAGGGAGGGGCGCTTGAGGTCTTGTTACCAACCCATTTTGGCCATGTGAGAGACTTATAGATTGGGAGATGTTAAGAAGTGGTATAAGTGGAGCATGTTTTTTTTCCAATTGATTTACTATTTGGGAAAGGTTGAAAGAAGAATAAGATGTGTCTCAACATAGTAATGTACTTGTTTATGGGATAATCTTACCCTTCGATGTGGGAAAATATGAGTTCCCATGGATGGAATTTCTGTTTATGATGTCTGCTCATTACTATTGATGTTCTGTAACCAAGGGAGATTGACATGTTGTGTGATCTTTTTTTCTTTATATTTATACTAATGGCCCATTATAGTGTGATATGAGTATGCTTCCATCATGATAGGCACATGGTGATATATATTGAGTCAGTTTGTCTTGTAAAGAATATGTCGCTTCATCGTCTTCATGTTCAGCGTAAAATATAGTGGAAATCAGAACACTCCAAACATAAAATAACTAGAGCTTCCTATAGGTCATGTGGATCATATGAATGTTCATCTCTGAAACAACTTCTTGAGGTTCATACAGTCCACATAAAGTGGTAATGTTAGAACTATGCCTTTTATTTCAATGTTTATGAGAGAGTTATAGATCCTCTGTTCACTGTGGAGTGAGGCCCCGAAGAATCCATGTTCTGGATTGAGTCACTCAAGATGATCTTTTAGCATATTAAGACACCATCCGATTGGAGTTAGAAGGTTTCAATGTATATGCTTCATGGAACTACTAAGAGTTTGAGGGATATTATAGAGTTTTATGGGAAGTTGGAGGATTTATGTTAGAAAGAATTCGATGTGATATTCTTGAGACACATCTCTCCAGATATGTTGGAGGATGGCAAGGATTGTGAGTTAATATAATAGAAATAGGAGGGCATGCTAGTGGTGGAATACAGACAACATTTATATGTACTAATGCACTTCGATCCATCTTTGGTAGCTAGTGAGATCTATAGGGTGAGGCATATTCAAGATGGGATTCTCTATGATGTGAGTCCACATGTGATTTTTTTCTTTGGAATTTTTTTATATGTGTCAAATAAGACACTCATCATATAACAGAATCCTAGAGAGTTCCCAAGTAGTGTCCATGAGATTTCATTATGGAGAACTGTGAAATCTATTTATATTAGTAAGAAATGTCTTTATGATAGTTTTCACTAAGGACTTAGTAGGAAAATAAGTCAGGGTAGTATAAATACATCTTTGGATAAGGTTCAAATTTAGTGTTTCCAGTTTGGAAATATGAGACCCATACGACATTAGTGTCTATAACCTAACCTGGAGTGTAATGCTTGTAGATTATGGTATACCTTTAGAATTTTTTAGGGGAATTTAGTAGAAGATTTGAGTATGGGGATAAGAAAATGTATTAGAGTCTGGGAATGATTCAATTACCCCATACCAGATGATCATGTTGAATATCTTGAAATAATCATGAGTACATTGGTAGAGAATTATATTTACACCAAGCTACTCAAATGTAGTTTCTAGATTGATAAAGTGAACATATATGGTTATTTAATCTCAGAGTCTAGATTTTTAGTAGACCCAAATAATGTATTACCCCTGGTTTCTTGAGAGTGACCCATTTATGTCTTTGAGAATTGGTGTTTTCTGGGTGTATGATGTTATTATTTTCACTTTTTCAGGGGCTTCTCCCATCTACCATCATTAGTGTCATGGCTAACGAACAAGGGAGTGATTTATTTTGGTCAGATCCCTATGAGAAAGAATTTTAGAAGATGAAAGTCATGATGAATTCAACTCCTACCCTTATATTACATGTTCTAGGTAAAGCATATATCATGTACTGTGAAACATTCAGAGTTGGACTAAGAGACATTCAGATGAATAAGGATCGAATAGTTTCTTATGTCTCCAGAAAACTAAGAATGCATGAGAAGAATTATATTTCTCATGATATAGATTTGGATGTAGTAGTACATTCCAAGAAGTACTGGAGACACTATCGTATGGGTGATAGGCCAATGGTGTAAAAAGACCACAAGATCATCAAGTCTAACTTTTCTCAGTGGGACCTAAACCTTCAGTATAGGTTATGGGTTGAGTATCTATAATCATTATATGTTGAGTTGTCTTATAAACTCGGAAAGATTACTGATTCATTGAGCTAGAAAAATCAATTAAAAGTAGTGCAGTGAGAGACCACAAGGATAGACTCTTGGTAACATAAATTCTCTTCTTTTCTGTGGCTGAGTATGGGTTCCTATGGTCTTTTATGATAAGAGGATGAGTGAATTTAGGATTCTATATTGGTGTTCAATCCTAGTCTAACAAAAATGCATCATGATGTCCATAGATAGTAATGGTTGTTAATAATTTTAAAAAATAAGTAGTTCTATTTGTGGAGATATGTTCACCTATCAGTAGGTGGAATCAAAATATTAGAGGCCATATGGGCTTTTGAATGCTTTTCCCATTTCATAGTAGAAATGGAATGATGTCACTATTTATTTTGTTACAAGATTACCAAGGAAATCCTTAATGAATTATGCATCATGGTTGGTCATGGATTTACTAACCAAGATAGCCTAATTATATACTATTATAGAAAACCTTTACAATAAATTATACGGGTATTCTCTACGTGAATGAGTTAGTCTAGTTGCACAATTTTCTAAGGAGTATCATTTCAGATAGAGATTCATGTTTCACAATATAGTTCTAATAGGGTCTACCGAAGGCACTGGGACTAGGGGTTCTTTAGAACCTATCCTATCTTACACTAATTGATAATCAATATATGTGGACTCTTCAGGTTTTGGATAATATTTTAAGAGAGTTTTTTTATGGATTTTGGTGGTTAATGAGAGTAGTATATAGAATTCATGAAGTTTTAATATAAAAAGATCTTATATGAATAAATATAGATTGATCCTTTTGAGATTTTGTGTGGAAAACTATAAGTTTTCCTATTTTTTACTTAGAGGGAGTTGATTTAGAGATTGTTGGACCATTTTCTATAATGGAGACACCTGATTATGTTATTCTGATTAGGAGGTGGTTGGTGACCGTATAGAGTAGAAAAAAACATTATGTTATCCATCATAGATGAAATCTAGAGCCTAATTTTGGTTATTATCTTTTCCTTCGTGTATCTCATAGGATGGGGAAATGCCATATCTAGAAATAGGGAAATCGATTGCCTAGTATTATCAAGATATTTGAGATAGTATATAGGGTTAGTTATATGTCATTCTGATTAGACATTCTATAGATCTATAGTTTCATACATGATGTGTTTCATGTGTCGCAGCTCTGTAGATATTATCCTAACCCTTATTATGTGATTAAAGTCATGGATGTTGATATTTTTTCTTTTGTTTCATTTAAGGGAAAGCTGATATGAATTCTAGAGCTCAGTGAAAAGTATATTTGGGATAGGAATATACATCTGATTCTAATACAATGGTAGCATGCGTGTATTCAGTAGAAGGCCTAGGAGAGAGAGTCTGATATGTTATCATGGTATCCACAATTGTTTTCTGAGAACCAACAATGATTCTTGGAGTATATTGGGGATGAACTATTATATAGTGATGAGGTTTTAAGATCCCATATTTTTCCTGGTATGCCCCTCTTTAGGTTTTTCATTGGACCTTGGTGGTTGAGACTTTTTTAAAGAAAAAATTGCAGTATTTGGGGAAGAGTACTTAATATTCAGGGATATATGTTTATTTTAATTAATGGAGTCTGATTATAAATACATAAAATTGGTTTATGAGGGTTTTCCATGATTTGGAAGGATTTAGTGTTGGTCTATGTCATTATGCCTAAATTTGGATGAATTTTTTTTGTTAGAAGATTACACGCCATATATATTTTACATGATTAGTAACTTCTTCCACACAAAATTCTTGAACTGGTTCATGGAATAAAGTTGGTACACATCATGAACCTGATATGCATTGTGTAAATATTGATGAGGATTAATATTAACATAAGGAAATGAATATTTTGGTGTATCCCTTTAAAAAGTAAAACCTGATGTCTATATGGATTGCACACCATGTATTTATCATTAGAATTAGTTTAATGTTGGGAGTGTATATTATTATTTAATCATTCATTTATTCGTATCCCCTCCTCTCACCCATGGGAAACAACTCTGAGAATTTGGAACATCTTCTTTCAATTTGGATGTTCCTTTTCCCCATCTAATTCATTATGAGATGATTTTTATAGCTTTCTCCCTCTCTTACATCATTCTATGTTGTTATAGTAGAAATCATTAGAGTGAGACTTTTTTTTATTTTTACCTATTTTGATTTAGATTCTTTTTATGATCATCTACACTTTCTACCATCGGTGTTTCCCATGATAGTGTTGCTAAATTAATAGTTCATGGTAGGATGTCGGAACCTTTACCCTACAATCTATTTAATTGAAAATTATTTGTAATATTGTGATTTCGCTGACTCATCCTTTCCAATAATTTTTTAATATCATTAATTAATTATAAATTATAGAATATAATTTCTGTTGCATCCCATTGAATTAATTTTTTGTGATATGGATTTTTCTTACCATTGGGTGGAAAAACACATGATTAAAATTGAAGGGACTAATGGATTAATATTTGTTTAGAATTACATAGAATTTTTGTGTTTAGTTGATATTTATTCTCCTTGGAAAGGTATTTTTTATGCGTATGGTTTTTGATGATTGATGTATATATAGTGAACGTTAAAGTGAAAGATAAATAGTGATTCACATAATTAATAATTGAGTCATATGACGTGATATACTGACACTTGTTGGAATTATTGCATATAGGGTTGTTTCCTGACACATGATGAAATGTTTATATACATTGTTATTACCGATCAAAAACTAACTTGATTATATACCAGGTTATGACATAACACATACTGTAATGCTTATATAATGAGTTATTCCCAAAAAATGATGAAATGATTACTTAATGAGCTATGCCCTGAAATATACTAAAATTCCGATATACCAAGTTATTCCATGACAGATGGTGTAATTATCATATAATGGATTATGTCATTACACTTTCTATAAGTATTATATACCATGATATGCATTTATACATTCTAAAATAAATATATAGCATCCTTAACATAGATTTGTGTGATTTCTCCATAGATATATGGTTATTGTTAGCATGGTCGTCCTACATTCTCTGAGGCATTCCATCATGGCTCTAAAGAAGGTGGATTATTATGTTGTATTAATTGATTAATTAATACACTTTTTAATATATTATTGCATACAATCATTATCTTATTAGTTTTTTTGTACATGGTGGTTTCAACCTACTATGTTATACCCAAACCCTATTTAAAAAATGTTATGTACCAGAGAAGGCTTCATGGATGCATGTATAGATTATTGAAATAGGCCTTATTGAAAAAAAAATTCATACTTGATTAGATAGAGTTTTGGGATGGGTATTTAATGGTGTTAGGGACCAGTTTCTCTGTTCTTATTTTTTTCATCTGATTCTTTTATTTGAATTGTTTTTTGTTTGACATTTAGATACATATCATGTTGTCATTTCATGATTCATTACAATTGGTTTATTTATTATACCTTTTATTTCCCAGTTTTATGAGATATTTTTTTTGATTTTCCATTACTATGATGAAGATAATTAATTTTTTATTTATATATCTATTTATCTCTATAAAAGGGGTTATAGTCTCTCCACTATATCATCACACCCCTACTAATATTTGGAAGCCTCTAGACTATGGTGAATCTTGATTTAAGTCTCATAACCAACTTGTTCCACCAAGCGAGAGGGTTTTAGATTTGGGTACACTACCTATACGGTTTTGGGAAATTGGGGAAATTATGTTAAAGTGTTTTGAGCACATATCTGAGGTGATGGAAGCTAGTAATGGTGTGGTGTCCGATGTATCCATACATTATGACTCTAACTAATTGTTTGTCAACTTAGAATGTCGAGGGATCCATTTTAGTGCTACGAAAGGTACATTTATCATATAGGATTGGTTATTTTTAATACCATGTACTTATTGAGTTAGTACCATAGATATGCACATATTACCTTGGTACATCTTGTTATCTTTTGGGATACCTCAGTGAGGACAACCAGATAGTATATCGATATAGGGTGATGATGATTACCTATAGATAAATGAAACCTTGGTATATTGTCTTATTCATGAAGTGTTTCCTACAAGGGGATATATATTAGATCATCCACCAAATGGGTAGTATGAGGATCCACCTCCACTGATCTATGTAGATGATTGATTTGATGATAGGAAGTTGATAGATCCATTAGGTGTTTGATGATGATCCATGAAGGGTATTCAAATTATGAAATTTATAGTGATAGATATGAATTGTTTTTCATTATTACCATGACTATCTATATGTAGAAGATTTTCTTGAGGTAGTGGATCCATTTTCCCATATTTTTTGGACCCCTACCAATCAGATGGTTTCACTTATGATAAAATTATTCATGAAGTAGTTAGGTGCTATTGGGGTCTAATCACTCAGTCCCCCAATGAGATAACCCCATCATGGAAATAATTTTAATAGTTATTCTTTAATGATAATTAAACTTTTATCTTGTTATTCATGTGGATTCATAAGTATCTTGAGTTGCGACAGGGTGATGTATCTGTTGCGGAGTAAACCTGGAGGTTTACCAACATCATAGTCTATTCTCTCAAAATGGAGTGGGATAGATACTTTTGGGAACATAAGTTTAAGATGGTCCAACACATGTAAATATGAGATAGTTTGGTCACTTCATACATTCTAACTTATATTGTATAAATGGGATAAAAAAATTTTTCAATGAAAATTCTTGTCAAGAGGTATCAAGTATATAGAACCGACAGCCAGAAATGAGTAGCTAAGTCATTAGTGGTAGATAGAAGGAATAGGTTGTTAGGGTCGCATCACAGGAGGCATACTCTTTCTCGACACATACATTTTGATCTGTAGAACATGGTTAGTTTAGAGGGAACAATCATCCTATGGAGGGAAAATGCTATAGTTGTGGAATATGAGATTACATGGCTTGAAATTTCCTGACTCATTATGTTGTAGATAATGGAAAATTTATTGACAAAACTATATGAAAATGGAAACATCATGATCAAGGATTTTAAAAATAATTTCATTTTCATAAACTAATCTTATTAAATAATATTTTTATTAAAATGATATAATAGTTTAGTGGAGTCAAAAATAATATATATAAGGTTTAGAATATAATTATTTTCGTAAATATTTATTTTTTTAACAAATGAGAATTTTTATTTATAATGTTATATTATAATATTTAGGGTTTCTATTTGGGAAAAAATTATTTTCAAAATTAGTATGTCGATATTATCCAATTGTGATTTTTTTTATAATTTTCGGAGGTAGTGGAATTTTTTGGGTAAAAATTAAATATTTTATAAATATATTCTCTATTTTTTGATATCATAATAGCCCGAAAGGGATGTAATAAATATTATAAATAGTAACCAAGTCTAAAAAATAGTTTCAAATTTTAAATAATGTGTTTTAGATGTTATTTATTTAATTTTATAAACACTTAATGAATTATTCAATACCTACCGTATATTTACAGATTTAAAATCAATTATTTTAAATATGATTCACTTCTACATAACCAAGTGTATTATTTTGTGGATGTTGGTTATTGGAATTATAATACATTAAAGAAATACCTTTTTTAGAAAACATGAGAAAAACCCATGGTTAGGCCTCTGGTTTTGATTATTTTTTCATTTAGAATCCAAAACCGTAGTTTTGAAATTTAAAAATAATCACCTCTATATTAATATAAATAAAAAACTATAATCCCATTTATCATTACTCAAAACCCATTGATCAAAAATTTAATCATCCTATACCTATCTATAGCCCTACCAAGGTGCTCTCATTCTCATAATAATCTCCTCCCATGATTTCAGAAGCTCCCACATAATAAAGGGACTCTCTTATTATTATTTTTAGAGTATTTTATTTATTCTATGCCATTTTGATTTCCAATTTTAGATGTTATATAGTTTTTTATAAATTTCCTTACAATATATATAAGGCCCAGCCATAAACCTTACTTAATATTGAATTAAATGAATAATTCACATTGAGGATCTTTTCATGGTTTAGAGTTTTAGAGAATTCATACATAACTATTACATCTCAAAAGATTACAATGTAGACACTTCTACTAAGCTTACATGAAATAAAATCTCTTAAAAAGAAACATGTTTAGTTCCATGTTTTAGATACCATGACTTTCCCTTGATCCCATCATTGAACCTATTCCACATTAAGTCCTGTGAAAAACATTTCAATAAACTTGGGGTGAGCATAAAAAGCTCAATAATGAATACACGAAGAGTGAAAACTGTTAGTTTTTCAAAACAACAAGTAAAACATGTATACTTTATCAAAGTAAAAATTTTCACCTTTATAAAGTAGTAAAAAACTCTTCAATGAATAAAAGATCATTACTTACCCTTTTGTAACCAAAAGATTACCATAAAACTCATATAAAGAACACATAACATATAAAGGTAACATGGGACATAAACATACTTAAATGGAATAACCATATGGTCTACTTCCACACATACTTAATGTAATAGCCATACGGCCAACTTCCATACCCAATGCATTGGAGGTTATAACGTAACCACCCATCCTGGTATTCACGACACCACCCGTCATATGGTTTATCACGTAACCACGCATAAAATGTCCAAGTACCATCATTACACATAAAATATTGAAAATATAAACATTTCCATTACAACATTTCATTTGCAATCACAATAAGAAATTCCAAGATATTTAATTAATCAATCCATTTTCAAAAACCATTTAAAATAGATTTTTGAATCAAAGTGTCTCATACCACTTTTATGATTTTAAAGGAATTATAATTTTAAAACAATAATGTTCATATAAATAAATACTGAAAACCATTTTGAATACATGGACATTAAAGACCAAGATTTAGAATAATGAATATTTAAAACATTTAAAATGATATTCTTGTTAAAGAGTTTTTAACAAAATGAGTGACTCTTGAATACAAATAATTGCGGAGTGAAAAAAAATCCAAACTCAATAATATCATGAGAATAAATGTATTCATGATATAATATGTCAATGGACAGTACACACACCATATAAGAATGAATTGGTGTATAATAACAATGCAGTCTCAATGGAAATGTAAATTGAGATGAAATCCATTATAAAGATGGTATCCTTAAATTAAGGATAAATCTATCACATAATTATGTGTGAGAAATATAAAAACACCCAATATAAGTGGATAATAAGTGTGAAACAATCAGAGGTCATTCACACATAATTTTGGAAAAACAAAACCAATGACATAGATATTTAACTCAATGAAATGTCATTGAGTTATGATTTCCCTTACAAGTTGGTAATAATTTATCAATGAGATGATTATGTGTAGAAATAGAATATCTACACAATGGTTTTTGGAAATTACAAAATAGATATTCCACACATAATCTTTTCATAATAAAATCAAGAAGTAGAGGTTTAACCCAAAGAATTTAATGTGGGTCAAGAAGTTTCTCTTACAGAAATCCAACAGCCTAACGACATCACATTAAAATTCAGAAAATGAGTTGATGAGAGAAAAAATGGTATCTCATCACTTGGACATAAAATTTACATAAATAAGGATATATAATTACATATTCAAACATAATAGTTTATGAATTAAAAGACATAACAAAAGAAGTCTTTTTAAAAAGAGGAGGGTAAAAGGACCCCTTACCGAGTTGGATAACTTTCGAAACGTACACCCCATGGAAGAACGGTCATACAATGAAGATGTAAATACCCATAAATGAAATTATACTAAAATTTTTTTATAATAATGGGCAATACATACACCACTCAATGGAAATAGTGGAAAACGTAGCATAAATGTCATGGGAATAAAAGTGACATGAAAAATCCCTTACAAAAACTCGGCAGCCTAACGACGCCACATAAAACATCAAAAAATGGATTGATGAGATAAAATAGGGTCTCTAATAATATTACAATAAAATTTACAGTAATAGGAATATAAAAGAACATCCCCCATCATAACAAATAGGATCTTAAAAGAAGTGACATAAAGGGGAGTACTTAAAAAGAAAGAGAGAGGTTAGATCTCTTACGAAAATTCGGCAGCCTAATGGCGCCACTCAAAACTTCCAAAATGGATTGGTGAGATAGTATAGGGTCTCTAATCATATTAACATAAAACATATAGTAGGAGTAATAGAAAATAACAACCCAATAATAAGAAAGATTATCTTAAAAGGAATGACATAAAACAGTGTACTTAAAAAGAAAGAGAGGGGTAGGATCCCTTACCTCAAGTCCGACTTGTCTTGTTCGTTTTCTTATATTCACGAATAATAAACATTGGTAAATTTAAAATTTCGTAAGGAACTCTTCTAAATATTATTATTCAGTTCATATCACATGTTATAATGTTATAATAATTTGTTAATAATGTGAGTTCATATCAGACATTTTTGTCGATGTTTGGTACATGAGTCAAAAATGAACTTGTTTGAAAATGATTGTCCATGTAGTTATAGGTAAATCATCTCCAAAATAGTATTAATTATTTAAATATCATATATATCCTGAAAATATTAATTTTATACTACTCCATAACATTTGGAGATAAAAAGAAATGAAATGCACCATTCATGGAGACGGGAGGCCATATGTATGCATGAATGCTACTTTCATTTATTTGTCATATTAATGTAATTAAAAATAATTGAGAGATATATATATTATAATTCCAGTATAATATATATGTTATATAGGTCACATATGTTCATTAATTTCATTCTTTATACATTCCATGTATTGCATGAACGAGTCACATCACTTGAGGGGGCGGTAGTCCACACTTCCTCGTATGAAATTATCGCATTTGCACAACATGAAAAGCCTAAAGGAATGTTTTAAATATAAAATTTAGAATCATATAGAAAAAATAAATACCATATATATCATATATAAAATATAGTTACATCATAATAAACACCATGAAAGGTGTTAAGAGAATATTGAACAATCATCGTTTAATGAGGCAGAAATTCGCCATCCACAGATACAGTATGTTCTTTAACCATTAGAAGAAGGTGTGTGTAAGTGTAGCTCGAATACTTCACATAAAAACATCCTAGTATAATAAAGAAACTGGTTTTGTTACAAAAGAAAGGAATAAAAATATTTTATAGGATTGGAGAAGAAAAATAAAACATAAGAACACAAGAGAGGACACTACCTTTAAATCGGGTAACTATCTTTGATTTGAGCTCAATTGCTTCCTTGGAAAGGCTTCTGCCCAATGTGAGGATTTAGTGATGAAGAGAGGGATGTGGAGAGATGAAATGGGAAGGGGATGGCCGAGCCAAATGCTTGAGAGGTGTGTGTATGGTTGTAGAGGTGGGGGCCTTTTAAAAGAGGAGAGGAGGGGCACTCTTGGAAAGTCAAAAAAAGTTACATTATTTTCAAATGAGTTTCGGATTTTAAAGGACCCACATTGATATATTTATAGGTTAAAGTGATAAGGGTTCGAAATCCACCCATCCAATAGGTTTTTGACATGTTTAGGTCATAGATTTTACATTATCATTTCATTTTATTTAAATCAATAAATAATGTGGTAATCGCTGAATCATCATGATGTCATAAATAAGTTAATTTATATAATGTATAAAAATTATAAACAAAATAATATGATGTAGGAAATAGTTTTATCTTTCCAATTACTATTTATAGTCAAAAATCGGACTTGTATAACCACATGTAAAAATTGTTTTAATAAAACAACTCATGTTTGTGACATTTTTATTTTAACATTAAATAAAAAGTTATCTATGTCATTTTCCTACCAAAGTGGCTCGATGGGGTCCCCAATTTGACCAATGGATTGTCTTGGTCGGACATGACACATCCAATAAGGGTAGGACATGTGTCTTGGTCATTTCATATTATTAAAACATTATTTTTACCTTAAACTACACTAATTACATCTAATCGCGATTAAATACATAAAAGTTACTATTAACCAAAAAAATTATTTTAATTTTATTGAACCACATTTTTCTTCTTAATGACAACCATTTATGTTGGATTTTTGATATTTAAAACTCAGAGGTGGTAAAATTTCATTTAAACGGAAAATTAGTTTTTATAAGTACCACTTAGTGGTTTCACTATTCATCAAAAATTGAAGTTTTTTCAGAAAAATACCAAAACTTCACCATAACCTATATTTGATATTACTAATTCAAAAATGAAGTCTATTTTACAAAATTCAAAACATATAAGTTTCATTAATTAATTTAATAATTAATTCCCAATGTCAGAGCAAATAGTGTGTTTTTATGAAACAATAAGTATCAAAAGATTAACACAAGTTTAGGTCCGATTTCGAAGTGAAATTAATTCCAATGAACACAATTGGATTAAATGGTAAAAATATATTCTAATTGAACTTTAAAACCAATTAAAAATATAATCTAATCATATAAATAAATTATATTAAAAAGAGGTTTTTAATTAATGTACAACATTTTTAACTATTCATTAATAAATAAACTTTATCGAAAAAATACCAAAAATTTACACAAAGTAAATTTTTATGTCCCGATTCTACAAAAGAATTATATTTTGTCAAATATACCACATAAAATTTTCAAAAAGTGGATTTAAAAGAGGTTCTCCATCAAAAGGCGGTTAATCGACCTTTTAAAGAATATTAGAATGTTTACGCTTAAAATTGTATTCAATCGCATTTTTAATCATCTAACATTTATTCTAAAAAGTAAAAATATTTTACAAACATACATAATGATTTTTTAGTTAGTTCGGTTATTTCCTGCCATTACAATGGCTAGGCGTTAACTACCATTTAAAATAATATAATTTTATTATTAGAGTGCAACGTAAGATTTCAAAGGAACTCGTTGTCGCGTATTGGGTACGCCATCGAGCATAGCATTCCGTTTAAAGTAATATTAATATTTTTTTCACAAATTGGGATAAATATAAAAATGTCTTATTCTTTATTTACCTGGGGTGTTACATCCTTCCCCCCTATTGGGAATTGCGTCCTCGCAATTTCAAAATTGGGCTTGGAAACTCCACTGAAAGTCCCACATCAGAAAAGTAGTAAATTAAACTATCACTTTAAAAGAAATAAAGGGAAGTACAAACGTCACCCGAGTTAACCCATACTATGATTCCATGTATGAAAATATGGATATGGAGGAAAAAACAAAGGGTCATGTTCTGATGGAGAGTGATAGTAAACATGTCTAGGAGAAATTTAACCATAAGAAAATCACTAACTTGTGATTGGTTAAACGGTATTAGATTCCCCAGTAGGAAAAGTTAATGGACAACATTTTTTAGTTACTTTTCATTGAGGAATTTATTTTTTAGCTTAACTAAAACAGAAGGAAACACACTTACTTGTCATGTTGACTTTCAACTTTTACTATATTTCTTACATGAACTCATATTTTCTCCAAAAGATGAGTATTTAGGATGACATGTTTACATTAAGAGAGCTATAATCAACTTCTAGAGAATCACCTAATCTACAAAAGAGAACTATATACTTCCCATGTCTTTAGAGCTTAATCAAAACCAAAACCAAAAAGGCTAGTACAAGATCAGATAATCCAAAAAAGGATAACCCTTTATAAATGGAAAATCTATTCTTAATCTCCAAAATTTTTCTAACAAAACCCAAAGTTCAACGAAGACCATTCGATACACAATTTTTCCATAAAATTCTTCAACGTAAACCAAACTAAGATTGAAACCCAAATATTTTAAGGATTTAATCACATAGTCCTCCAAGGTACAAACTAACACTTATCTCCAAATAACATCAGTTGCTCTTAAAGTCTCATATTGAAAAGTAATTAAACTAATCACATATCCTCCATGATAGGATAATAATTTCCATAGATAACCAAAAATCTAAATACTCTTAATTCATAAAATCATTTCACTAAAAATAATTAGTCAAACTAACCAGGGACTTCACGTAGTCAAGTGGTAGGCGATAAATACCAGTCGCACTTTGGTTGTGGGTTCGATTCCCACAGCTTTGTCCGACATGACGGGTTTTCACACGGTCTGTGTGTTGTCCATTTTATACAACTCTAAAATAACCCTAACATGTTTTAACCTCAATAGTTTCCTTATACCTCTCATTTTCATCAAAATTCATTACGATCTCAACATCTTAATTCTTGAAGCCTTATTTCACCACCATAAGATAATACAAAACGATTCCCAAAATGAATAATAGCATACCTTGATCATGGAGTCCACTCGGTTTCATCATTATCTTGTTCATGTAGGTTGACGTCTCATGCATTAAAAAAATGATTTAGAGATCCTTCAAAATCATTTGCTTCCTCCATCCAAATACACCTTGTACAACATGAGTCATATGGGTGTTCACAGAAAAACAGTTTTGGAAAATAATCATGTATGACATATAATTCCAAAACATCTGATAAAACATGATTTCTATAAAATAGTCAGACAAAATTTGAGTTGAAACTTTCTATTATAGGTCCTTTTAAAATACCATAAGTATGTGCTGAGAGACTATATTTTTAAAGAAAATATAAGTAGGTTGTGCAAGGGTCTCCTTCCTCATCACCATTTTTAAAATCATAATATGCTTCAAATTCGTGTGATAAGGTAAAATATTTGAAAATACCTTGATAAAATTTTCCTTTCTTGAAAATATGAGAATATTGTGAAAATAGTATTTGTCTAAATACAACCCATGATCCACGATGATAACGATGTATAGTGGAAGTGTTTGATATCTCAAACAACTTCTTGAATGTTATTTGTATGCTAGAAAAAGTTTCACAATCATCTGAACATGACTTTGCAATAATTATTGCAAGCATGTCATCAGGAACAGATAGGATTTTCGTTTGAGATACTTGTACTTCCATTCATAACTGACATTACTTGACCTTAAAAAAAGTTATAAAATAAGTATTTAATAGAAACAATAGATATAGGGACTAACCATGTGTCTAACAAAAACTCCTAATCCATAATGTTGTCTAAACCGACCTCTGATACCAAATAAAGGGCCCAACCTTAAACCTTTCTTAATAATGAATTAAATGAATAATTCACATTGAGGATATTTTCATGGTTTAGAGTTTTATATAATTAATACATAACTATTACATCTCAAAAGATTAAAAGTAGACAGTTTTACTAAGTTTCCATAAAATAAAAACTCTTAAAAAGAAACATGTTTAGTTCCATGTTTTAGATAGCATGACTTTCCCTTGATCACATCCTTGACCCTATTCCACATTCAGTCCTGTGAAAAACTTTTCGAAAAACATGGGGTGAGCATAAAAAGCTCAGTAATGGATACACAAAGAGTGGAAACTGTTAGTTTTTCAAAACAACAAGTAAACCATGTAAACATTATCAAAGTAATAATTTTCAACTTTATGAAGTAGTAAAAAACTCTTCAATGAATAAAAGATCATTAATTACCCTTTTGTAACAAAAAGATAACCATAAAACCCATATAAAGAACACATTAAATAAAAAGGAAACATGGTACATAAACATACTAAAATGGAATAACCATATGGTCGACTTCCACACATACTTAATGGAACAGCCATACGGCCGACTTCCATACCCAATGCATTGGAGGTTATAACGTAACCACCCAACCTGGTATTCACGGCACCACCCATCATATGTTTTATCATGTAACCACCAGTAAAATGTCCAAGTACCATCATTACACATAAAATATTGAAAATATAAACATTTCAATAATAACATTTCATTTGCAATCACAATAAGTAATTCCAAGATATTGAATTAATCAATCCATTTTCAAAAACCATTTAAAAGTGATTTTTGATTCAAAGTGTCCCATACCACTTTGAAGCTTTTAATGGAATTATAATTTTAAAACAATAATGTACATATAAATAAATGCTGAAAACCATTTTGAAAACATGGACATTAAAGACAAAGATTTAGAATAATGAATCTTTAAAACATTTAAAACGATATTTTTGATAAAGAGTTTTTAGCAAAATGAGAGACTCTTGGATACAAAAAAATTGTGGAATGACATTTAATCTGAACTCTATAATATGATGAGAATTAAGGGATTCATGATATAATATGTAAAAGGACAGTACACACACCATATAAGAGTGAATTGGTGCATAATAACAATGAAGTCTCAATGGAAATGTAAATTAAGATGAAATCCATTATAATAATGGTATCCATAAATTAAGGGTAAATCTATCACATAATTATGTGTGAGAAATATAAATACACCCAATATAATTGGATATTAAGTGTGAAACAATCATAGTTTATTCACACATAATCTTGGAATAACAAAACCAATGACATAGATATTTAACTCAATGAAATGAGATTGAGTTATGATTTCCCATACAAGTTCTTAAGAATTTATCAATGAGATGATTATGTGTAGAAATAGTATATCGACACAAAGGTCTGTGGAAATTAAAAAATAGAGATTCCACAGATAATCATGGCATAATGAAATCAAGAAGAAGAGGTTTAACCCATAGAATTGAAAGTGAGTGAAGAAGTTCCCTTACAGAAATCCGACAGCATAACAGCGTCACATTAAAATTCAGAAAATAAGTTGATGAGAGAGAAAATGGCATCTCATCACTTGGACATAAAATTCAAATAAATAAGGATATATAATAGAATATCCCAACATAATAGTATGTGAATTAAAAGACATAACGAAAGAAGTCTTTTTAAAAAGAGGAGGGTGAAAGGTCCCCTTACTAAGTTGGGTAACTTTCGAAACGTTCACCCCATGGAAGAAGGGTCATAAAATGAAAATGTAAATACCCATAAATGAAATTATACTACAAAAAGTGTATAATAATGTGCAGTACATACATCACTCAATGGAAATAGTGTCAAACGTAGCATAAATGTCACAGGAATAAAAGTGAGATGAAAAATCCCTTACGAAAACTCGGCAGCCTAACGGCGCCACTTAGAACTTCAAAAAATGGATTGATGAGATCAAATAGGGTCTCTAATCATATTGAAATAAAATTTACAGCAAGAGGAATATAAAATAACATCCCCCATAATAACAAATAAGAGCTTAAAAGAAGTGACATAAAGGAGAGTACTTAAAAAGAAAGAGAGAGGTTAGATCTCTTACGAAAATTCGGCAGCCTAACGACGCCACTCAAAACATCCAAAATGTATTGGTGAGAGAAAATAGGGTCTGTAATCATATTAACATAAAACATAAAGTAGTAGTAATATAAAATATCATCCCAATCATAAGAATTATTATCTTAAAAGGAATGACATAAAAGATTTTACTTAAAAAGAAATAGAGGGGTAGGATCCCTTACCTCAAGTCCGACTTGTCTTGTTCGTTTCTTTATATTCATTAATAATAAACATTGGTCAATTTATAATTTCTTAAGGACCGATTTTAAATATTATTATTCAGTTCATATAACATGTTATAATGTTATAATACTTGGTTAAAATTGTGAGTTCAAATCAGACGTTTTTGTTGATGTTCGGTACATGAGTCAAAAATGAACTTGTTTGAAAATGATTGTCCATGTAGTTATAAATAAATAAACTCCAGAATAGTATTAATGATTTAAATATCATATATATCCTGTAAATATTCATTTTATACTACTCCATAACATTTGGAGATAAAAATAAATGAAATGCACCGTTCATGGAGAGGGTAGGCCGTACGTACACATGAACTCTACTTTCATTTCTTTGTCATATTAATGTAATAAAAAATAATTGAGAGAGATATATATATATATTATAATTCCAGTATAATATATATGTTATATAGGTCAAATATGTTCATTAATTTCATTCTTTATACATTCCATGTATTGCATGAACGAGTCACATCACTTGAGGGGGCGGTAGTCCACACTTCCTCATATGAAATTATCGCATTTGCACAATATGAAAAGCACAAAGGCATGTTTTAAATATAAAATTCAGAAGAATATTGAAAACATAAATACCATATATATCATATATAAAATATAGTGACATCATAATTTCCACCATGAAAGTTGTTAAGAGAATATTGAACAATCATCGTTTCGTGAGGCATAAATTCACCATCCACAGAAATAGTATGTTCTTTAACCATTAGACGAAGGTGTGCGCAAGTGTAGCTCGAATACATCACATAAAAAAATCCTAGAATATTGTAGATACTGTTTTTTTACAATATAATGGAATAAAAAGAGTTTAGAGGGTTGGAGAAGCAAAATAAAACATAAGAACACAAGAGAGGACACTACCTTTAAATCGGGTAACTTTCTTTGATTTGAGCTCAAAGGCTTCCTTGGAAAGGATTATCCCTAATTTTAGGCTTCAATGATGAATATAGGGATGTGGAGAGATGAAATGGGAAGGGTTTGGCCGATCCAATTGCTTGAGAGGTATGTGTATGGTGGTAGATTTGGGGGCCTTTTATAAGAGGAGGAGAGGGGCACTCTTGGAATGCCAAAATAGATACAATATTTTCAAAATGAGTTTCGGATTTTAAAGGTCCCACATTTATATATTTCAAGTATAAGGTGATAAGGGTTAGAAATACACCCATACAATAGGTTTTTGACATGTTTAGGTCTTATATTTTACATTATCTTTTCATTTTATTTAAATCGTTAAATAATGAGGTAATCGCTACATCATCATGATTTCATAAATAAGTTAATTTATTTAATTTCTAATAATTATAAACAAAATACTATGATGTATGAAATATTTTTAGCTTTCCAAAGACTATTTATAGTAAAAAATATGACTTGTATAACCCCATGTAAAAATTGTTTTAGTAAAACAACTCATGTTTGTGACATTTTTATTTTAACTTTAAATAAAAAGTTATTTATGTCATTTTCCAACCAAAGTGGATCCATGGGGTCCCCAAGTTGATCCATGGATAGTATTGGTCGGCCATGACACATCCAATAAGGTTATTACATGTTTCTAGGACATTTAATATTATTAAAACATTATTTTTACCTTAAACTACACCAATTACCTCTAATCGCGATTAAAAACATAAAAGTTACTATTCACTAAAAAATTATTTTAATTCCATTGGACCACATTTTACTTTCTAATTACAACCATTTATGTCCGATTTTGGATATTCAAAACACAGAGGTGGTAAAATAACATTTAAACAGAAAATCAGTTCATATAAGTACCACTTAGTGGTTTCACTATTCATAAAAAATTGATGGTTTTCAGAAAAATTCCAAAACATCACCCTAAGCTATATTTGATATTCCAAATTCAAAAATGAAGTCTATTTATCAAAAATAAAAACATATAAGTTACATTAATTAATTTAATAATTAATTCCCGCTGTCAGAGCAAATAGCATGTTTTTATGAAACAATAAGTATCAAAGGATTGACACTAGTTTAAGTCCGATTTCAAAGTGAAATTAATTCCAATAACCAAAATTTGATTAAATGGTAATAATATATTCTAATTGAACTTTAAAACCAATTCAAAATATAATCTAATAATATAAATAAATTAGATTAAAAAATGGTTTGGAATTAAAATACAACATTTTTCACTATTCATTAAAAAAATGAACTTTATCAGAAAAATACCAAAAATTTACACAAAGTAAATTTTGATGTCCCGATTCTAAATAAGAATATTATTTTTTCAAATATACCACATAAAATTGTCAAAAAGTGGATTTAAAAGTGGTTCGCCATCAAAAGGCGGTTAATCGACCTTTTAAAGGATATTAGAATGTTTACGCTTAATATTGGATTCATTCGCATTTTTAATCCTCTATCATTTATTGTAAAAAGTAAAAATATTTGACAAAAATACATAATCATTTTTTAGTTAGTTCCGTTCATTCCCACCATTACAATGGCTAGGCGTTAACTACCATTTAAAATAATAATATTTTATTATTAGAGTGAAACGTATGATTTCAAAGGAACTCGTTGTCGCTTATTGGGTACGCCATCGAGCATAGAATTACCTTTAAAGTAATATTAATATTTTTTTCACAGAGAGGGATAAATATAAAAATGTCATATTCTTTATTTACCTGGGGTGATACAATATATATGATTTCCATGTAATTGGAAAACCACCTTTAAATCTCATTCATAGCTATCATAAGTATTTATGTACAGATGTTATACTAATGAAATCATATGGATTTTTTCTATGATAAACACTGGTTTATAGAATAGACATTCCCATTTACAGTCATGGGTATTAATCTAGTTATACCTATAGTTCATTTATTGGGGAAATCCATTTATTTATCCCAAATTCCTTAATCATGTGGTTAAAATTAATCGAAGGATTTCTTATGTTGTACGATCTATGTGGTAGACAAATTCATTTATATGATAGGAAATTGTTGGGTGGGCTAGAAATTATATTATCCTAAAATTAATTTCATAATGTTTTTATTTTATGAATGTAATGCATGGTTAATGGGAGGTTTTCATACGATCAATATGTTATGATCTTCAGGCAGTTCGCCTTGAACTATTATTATGACATTATGTTTTTTAATGTTTCCAAATTCTTATATTTCCTTGATGTAATCAAATTTTATTATACTTTGATGACCATTTTTATTATTGTCACCCATTTTAAATCACCATGATAAACTTATTAACTAACATGTATTACTTTCATCATGTTTGGATATGATTATAACCTTATTGGGATTTATACCTCACCCTTCTCTTATCTGTGTCCCTTGGTGATCCCGTGTACTATTAGAAGATCAATGGAATAGACGAGAATTTATTAGTGTTTTTAAATAATTTTGTTGTAACCATGTCTCATGTTAATGCTTTATATATCTAATTTCCAATTTTCACTATGCCACAGTAACTTCTAGGATGGTATTTTGTGTATAATTAACTAATGAATCATTACATAGGATTTATTAAATATATGTGGTGTCATAGTAGGTATTAGAGTAAATTATTGTTATTTTTACGGATTAGTATTTGAAAACGTTATTCAAAATTAAAGAATAAGAATAAAAATATAAAAATACAATAATATGGAAGAATATTATGTTTTTGGATTCCAAGATATTAAATACATGTCCAGATACTACATGTGGATATGGATATGGAATAGGTGTAACTAGTGGGAATAACCCTAAAAACGACGCATAGGAATTTAAATTTAAAATCACCTGGTATGAGACAATGTGGCCTTATTACAAACCCTATTTGACACTCTAACATATCTATCTTTTTAAATTCATAGGATCTATTTGACTATTATGTGGGGGACAAAAAATCCCAAAATATTTTATGTTAGGAAATTGAAAATGGATAAATTATACTAAAATTTATAAATTCATTGGTTTTGTGATGTATTTTATTTTTTATGCATGGATTCAATGTTCATAGTTTCCCATTTATTTTTTTATATTATTAAAATTATCATCCATAATTTATCATTTTTTAGTCAATGGATTGGAAAATGAGGAACCAAGACAATAACCAATGTGATGAGAAATGTAATGGATACCCAAATGGGATGCCTAGACTAATAGGATAAGGAGTTGAGAAATTCATATAAATAATTTCTCAACTAACTCATGTTATTAATATAATCATGAATCATTTGGAAAATTAACATCTCCCTATGAAATAACAAGTTTCAATTGATATGGTAATGTGACAAAAGCATCTAATTATTGGTGGATATTACAATCCATTAATCATAGAAAAATGGATCAAATCAATTAAAAACATACCCATCATTCAATGGTTGAGTAGGAGAAGGTCATGTTTGATTTTTATTATTTATAGGGAGAATCATAATAATGGTGGATTTTGATAAAAAAATGATGAAAAATATATTAGGGAATATAAGGATAACATCCGAATTCATTCATGATACCCATCCATCCTTTTAATATTCCTTGAAAGTAAAATCGATACCTTATTTGGTGGGATAAATACAATTCTATGAAAATATTTATGATTCAATAAATTTAATGCTATGAGGAAATTTTATGATATTCACACAGAGATAAATTGGATATTAGTGGATCTCAAGGGTCTCAGAGGTCTGGATATTGCATGTGGAGAATGTATTTTTACTCTTGTGGTGTAATGGAGAAAACTAATGGGGTTAACAAATTAAAACATCCCACTTGTCAAATGTTTGGGAACCAGAATCCCAAAATCATCTTGTAGGGGATAACGAAATGCTTTAGGTGTGGGAAGAAAGGGAGCCTCGATAGTGAATGTTGAGGAAAAAACAAACCAATGAGATAGAACAAAGTAATGATCTAGTAAAAACTCATCATATTGTCTACTGTTCCAACTACAAGGAACACATACACTATGTGAATCAATTCACTAAGAAATATTTTTTGAAGATAATCAACACCAACAAAGTTGGATCCTGAAAATGATATGGTAATTGGTAAACAAATAATTCATTCATGAATAGAAAATTTATTATTTGATTTTCGTTCTAAATAGTATTTCATATCAAGTATGTTTAGTAGATCTATTCTAAAATAAACTCAAAACATCACTGTACATTTATCTATGAAAATAGTAAATGTGGAAATTATTACAACTTTAATTATAAAATTTTCCCCTATATATATTTATAGGATGAAATTTTTAGTGAACATTGGGATAATTCCATTGTTATAATTAAATTCAATCAATGGAATAGATTTTACCTACATGTATGGAAAAATCATAGATTTATGAGAGAAGGAAATCAGCCAATGTATTTTCAATCACAGTCTAAATATATATATGTTCAAGTGGATAATGAATATCCTTTGGTATCATCATCTCAAGAATGGATATTATTTATTTATGAGAAAATATATGCATCTAAAATGATTTAGACTAAGGAAGAGATCATCCTGGACATAATTCCCATTTTATGTGAATATGATGATGTGTTTCCCATATAATTTTCTATTATTACTCAAAGTATTGAGGTTTAATTTAGAATATATCTTATACTCCGAGTTTTCAAATATCATATAATCTATATATAATATCCATAGTTTAACCTAAATATATGAATAAAAAAATGCAGGAGAAACAAGATAAAGAATTTTTACGCCCATGTGTTTCACCATGGGGTGCACTGGTCCTCTTCATCAAGAAAAATGATGGTTCAATAAATATTCAAATTTTTTTTGAGAAAAAATACATCATGATAATGAAAGTTTATATTCTACCATATAATGATGACCTATTATATATGATATATGGAGCCCCTTACATCTCTAAGGTGGAACTTTGGTCATTATATAATCAATTAAATGAAAAGGGAAATATAACCCAGTTTTATTTTTGTTAAAGGTGTGGTCATTATGAGTTCATAGTAAAACCATTTGGATTCAATAATTCTCCTAAAATATTCATGGTCTTAATGAATATATTATTTAATGATTAGTTTGAAAAATTTATTGTACTGTTTGTAGATGATATTCTTATAAAATCAAAATGAATGGAGGATCATGAATATAATTTAAATATTTTACTAAAGACCATGAAAAAGGTAAATATATAAAATAATTATATTTAATGTTTTTTTAGATGGATAATGTAACATCAAGGGGTAATTTCATCCCTATGAATTGAATATTAGTTTATCCATTAAAAATAAGGGGAAATGAAGGATGGACCAGACCATTATCTGTGATAGAAATCTGTAGTTTCCATTTATTATTTCTCTACTATCATTGATTCTTGAGAAACTTATAATGTTCTTTGAGACCAATAACCAATATAACTCAAGAGTAATTTTTTTATCAACGAATTAATTCAAGGGGATGATTAAATTGTTAATGAATAGTATAATCATTGCACCTATGATAAAATTATGCACCATTGGGGAAGGATTTATGATATATAGGGATGCATCAAATAAGGGAATTGGTTTTATACTCATGAAAATGAATAAGAGAGATCATATTACTCCAACCAATTAATGATTCATTAGAATAAATACCAATTGTATGATCTAGAATTGGTTGTAGTGATCTATAGGTTAAATATTTTGGGACATGGTTACTACATGGAGAATTGTCGAATATATACAGATATATAAATCATCATGTATATATAAAAAAATGATCACAATATGAGAAAATATAGGTGGTTAGATCTGATATTGTATTATGAATATTCAATCCATTTCCAACGTAGGTAGGAGAATAAAGTTTGAGATGTTCTGAGTATAATGTATCCCGTAACAGTATCCATTATAAGGATTTAAATGGATCAGATATTATTGTACATGAAAAGGATTGAAAAGGAAATAATAAATGAATATTTATCAAAACTTTATCAAATAATAGACCAGCCCTCAATTCTATAGAGGATGATGGAATCCCAAAAAAATGTTTTTTCATACTAGTACGCCCACATAAAATTTCCTTAGTATATGATTAGTCCCACGTATCTCTCATGATAAATTATATATCAGACCCATTTAATTTTTTAAATCAATATGTATAACCCTCATATAATTAACTTTTATATGAAAATAAGATGGTGAGGTTCTTATATTATTAGGACAATATCCTATGAAATAAGTCAACTCACCTAGTCAAAGTGTTTTGGTGGAACCCCATATTTGGGGAAGCATCATGGGAACTAGAAGAGTCACTAAAAAATAAGTACCCTGAAATCTTTCAGAGTACAAAATTGAATGTATAGGGTGAATGTATTTATGTGGGGAATAATGTAATGGCCTAAACATTTATAAATGAAATTATGTTTTTACGTTGTAATTTCCATATCATTATAGAAAACTCATGTGTTACTTTTAATTTTTTAGGCCAATTATAAAATATAGAAAATAAAATATAAAATATTAATAATCATCTTTATTATTTTTAACATATACATTTTATTATTACTAATGACATTAGTATATGTTATGGTTTATGATAAATTCTAATTTTTACAATCCAAATGAGTGATGTAATCAATGATCAAGATCATTCTATATGAATCACATTTATTAGTGTTTTTGAGAAATATGAAGTTACTGGGTGTTTCCCTTGACCAATCCCAAGATTAATTTCAATAATGAAATCATAAATGATTATTTTTAAATGGTAATTTCAAGAGTATTTAGACCATGACCTAATCCATGTTCCCCAAACCACCCCAATAAATCTCCACCATAGCACAACATGTCCTATGGGTGTATAATATTATAATAAAGGGATATGTATCTATACCCTAGTATTATGATTATTTATATCTTACTTTTAAATAATTTAATGATTTTTCTTATTCATTTTCAATATTATAATATAACATGAGTTAATAAATAATATATTTTGATTTAAAAAAAACAAAATTATAATTTTAGAAAATAAAAGATTTATTAAAAAAATTGTTTTTGACAAATTAATGAATTTTGAAATTAATTTAACTTTCATATAATTTTCTTCTCAAAAAATATTTTTATATAAATTATAATATAAATTATTTGTTTCTAATAGAATATTTATAAGGGTTGGAAAACTGTTTTTTTGTAAAAACTAGTACTTTTTTTAAAGATGTTATTTTTAATTTAAAAGTTTGAATTCTCAAATTTGGAAATATCTTGTGATAAAAAAAATTAATCTTGAAATACACACATATAAATTATCCAATGTTGAATTTTTTAATATTTTTATAGATTGTCGAAATTTTTGGGTTAAAATTAAATATGGAATTAATATATGGTATGAATTACGACAAAATAATAGCCTAAAGGTGATTTAATAATAGTTATACATAGAATCAAGGATGAAAAATATGTATCTCATTTAAAATAATGCATTTTTTTAGTTATTTTATTATTTTCATAAACTCTTAATGAATCAGCCAAAACGTATATTTTATTTTCCGGTTTTAAAATAAATTCCTTATAAACATGACTCACTTCTACATCAATGGGTGTATTATTTTTAGGTGATCACTTATTTTCCATATAAATATTTTAATACCAATCCCATTTCATGTAAAACATGGGAAAAAATATGCGGAGGTATGTGTTTTTTATTATTTTAAAATTTAATGTCCAAAACCCATGTTTAAAAATTAATAAATAATTCCCCCTCTTTGGCTACAAACACCCACCCATCCTCCCACTCATATTCACTAAATACCATATAGAAGGAATTTACTCTCCATATAACTCAACAAATCCCTCCCATGACATTACCATGTTTTTATGAAGCTCCTCCTAATCTGTTAAATCACCCTCTCATGGTAGGGGACTATCTTATCTTATTTAAATTTCCTATACATTATTGATACTAAGCCATTTTTATTTCTAGTTTTCTATTATATAATGATTTTTTACACATCCATTTATTCTCCCTACGAGAACCATGTTTTGTGATACTAACTTTAAATCACATTCTCCCCTTCCATAAATCATTAAGTACACCAGTAATTTTACTGAAATAATCCTATAATTTTCTATGCCAGGAATTTTTGTAGTGAACACCCATCCCCATTTCCAGTCAAGGGTATTCAACTAGTTTTAAATATCATAATTTATTGGTTAATCCAATTTTATTTACCTTTATTCCTTACTCATGGGGTTTAAACTGATGAACATCGTTCTTATGTTGTATGATCATTTAAGAGAAAATCATTATGTACAAGATATGAATGTGACGGGCGGGCCAAGAATTATATAGCCCTATAGTGAGTTTGGTAATGTTTTTATCTCATGAGATTTCAAGTATGGTTCATAAGAGGTTATTCCAAGCACAATATTTTATTAATTCCTTACGGTTAGACTTTAATTATGCTCATTAACTCATGCTTTATGTCGTTTCTGCATTCAAATGTTTCCTTCATTTATTATCTTATATCATGATTTGATGACCATGTTTATGACTCTATCTCATTTTATGTCTCCTTGATATACGTATTTCACAACATTTATTAATTTTATCATGGACTAATTTTAATATACCTTTATTGGTCTGTATAGTTCAACCATTTCTTTTATAAATCCCCAGTTTATCCAATATAGTATTAGAAGATCAATGGAATGAAAGAGAATATTATGGTGTTTTTAAATAATTTATCTATAGCCATGTTCCATTTTAATGTGGTTTGTACCTAATTCTCCAAATACATTTGGCCTCATGATATAGTAGGATGTCATTATGTGTTTCTATATGTAATAAATAATGAATTGAGGTGTACTTAATATTAAGGTTTTCATATAGAGGGTTGGTGGTAGGGGGGTAGAGACAGTTTAATTCCATAGAAGGATATAACAAGGATACTCATGAGTGGATTCAAGGAATTATCTATGTCTTATTGTATTTATAAATGTTACTTGTAGACATAGTCATTAATTATTCATGCATCTCCATAGGTATTGGCTGGTTGTTCATGGCGAGTGACTGTATATATTTTTATCATAGGAGAGTTATATTCCTTGATACAAATGAAATAAAATTATCTTTTGTGGGTGAGAAAGATATTATATTATAGTTATTGAAGCTCATGAGTTGGAATATGCATTCTATCCTCTATCAGTTGGCTACTTTGGCCCTTGGCATGGCGGTCTATTCAATAATATTCTTTTTAGAGGTTGTGTAATTTTATATTGATGTATTTCATAAAGATATTTTGGGACTAACTTTATTATGGTTAACTGACATTTTTATCAACTAGAATCCCAAGAATGTACTGATACCTTGTTTAGCACATTGGATGACCCCTACCATGCTCTGGGAGTTGAGGGTGTAGATTAAAGACCATTTAGAGATTGTTTTTATCAGACCCAGTTCATCCAGCTTGGTGTTTCCAATATTGTTAATGAAAATGTTGGAAATTATCTTGAGGACTTTCACTAATTACAATCACCTGAAATAGGTGAAAATTAGGAACAATTACCCCTTTCCAAGGATTGTTTGGAATTTCATATAATTGAACAACACGAGTTGCTTTCCAAATATTTATCTTTGATATGTATAACATCAGTTGAGGGTTCATGAGGATGATATTTCGGATATATCATTCATATTTGGTAAAGGGAATTATGAGTAATGAGGTATTAATTTTCATTGGAATAGTTCCCCTGATATGATCATGGAACGTATGAACCCGATCATCTAGTTATAATAGGATAACATTTTAATTTTATTTATCAATTAACTTATAATATACTATTTATCTGAGGACTATAAAATGAAATTTTAATTGGTCCTAGGATTATGTTAAGAGCAATAAAATTATTGTTAGCTCATAGATTGGTATATTTGGATTCTAGGGGTTCAATTTCATTGGTATTCCATCTTAGATAATTGTGTATCTTTGGATATATAAATGGTTGATGTGGTTATCACTTGTTAACCACTTAATATTGTGTCAAAGGTATAGAGTTTTCTTTGTTTCGTAGGGTACTATTGAAGGTTCATGGAAGATGATTACAATATTGTTTCCCAATTGAATGTCGTAATATGGAAACGGAAAACATTTACCTGGACTGATCAGGATTTAAGGAAAAGGTTTAATATTTCCCCTATACTGATATTATTAAAGGAGCTTTTCATGTACGTGCTATTTTATAAAGCCTCTAGAGCTGGTATTGAATGTTTGTTGATGCAATAGAAATAAGTGTTCTCTTATGGGTAAAAGAATCTGACACCCCATGAGAATAACTACATAACTAATGAATTATATTTTTCAACATAGTGTTCCTTATGAATATGTTGAGGTATTATATTATATCTAATAATTTCTTTTTTAACTCAAACAATCAAATTATCATGCAAATTATCACACATAGTGATATTAAGTAATGATAGAGGCACCATTTAGAGTTCCTATAGCACAAAGACTTCGATATAGTCTACTCTATAGGGAATGTAATCATTGCATAAGAATCCATCAGTAATAAATACAATTGTAACTTGTTAGAGTAGGATAAGGAGAAGTAGGAATCATTAAAGATAACCATGGAATATTAAAGTGGTGTAGATTACCATCAGTCAATAGTGATGGATCAACTACTTCTTTAGAATTTGATAAAATCTCTATAAAAAGATATTGACTATAAAATTTTATGCGACTAGATATCCATAGAAGATAGAATCTATTGATTTTATAAACTTGGAGACCATATTATAATTTTTCTTGGATGAATGGAAGTTCTAGTGACATTTTCTTGGTAGCTGTTCATGGAGTTTCATACCACCCCCTGTCTATGAAAACATGTGTGTAAAATATGTATAGAAAACTTTTTCTGTAGTTTTGGTGAGCTTCAATGAGGTGTATCATTATCCAGTTTGTTTCCTAATTCCTCACATGTCAATAAGTAAATGATGAGTGATGGAACCTAGAAGGGTTGAAACAACCCCTAGGGATTTTGTAATTGAAGTGGGATAGAATATTAATAGATTTTTTATTAGGGATTTTATAAGCAGTTATGAGAAACTATGCAATTTGGGTGATCTTTGACTTATTTACCAAGATGGTAAACTATTTTAACATGAGGTTGAAAATTTTAGTTGATAATTTGAGGAAGTTTTCCGAACACTATATCATCAATATTAATGGTTTTTGAAACAAAATAATACATAAAAAGACTTATTATTTCATGTGATGGTTATAAAGAGGATGTCATGAGTATTTTAAGGAATCATTTACAGATGAACACAACATTTCACCGTATGAAATATGGCCAGACTTAGCAGACCATCTAGGTATTAGGGGATATGTTGAGAGCCTGTGCATTGGAATTTATCAGAATCATATAGGATCACTTACCATTGGTTAACTTCTCATATAATATCATATATCGTTACAATATCAGTATGAATCATTTCATGGAAGGGCATAGAAGGACTGATAGTTCCCCTTGGCATTGTAATCATATTTGAGAGACATCTTTTGTTTGTCTAGAATTGTTGTAGGAAATGAATTAAATGTTTTAGGTCATCTATGAATGTATAAAGACAGCTCTGATTTGCTATTAATCATACAAATACCAACATCCAAGACCTTTGGAGATCAGTAAGGGAGGCCATGTTTTCTATAGAGTCTCTCCATAATGAGAATCACAATGATTTGGGAGGGGATTAATACTATTCCAAAGGATTATTGTGTCATTTTAGATCCTAAAGTGGGTTGATAAAGTTTAATATCACTTGGACATACCCATAAAGTTAGACCAAGTGCATGAAATCTTCTATGAATCATAGTTGAGGAGATATGTGAATGACCAATCAAACCTTAATGAATGAAGAGAGATGAATATGAAAGATGGAACCATCTCATGGAGTACCTAGTGTTGATTTAGTATCGACATGAGTGGATCATGTTTAGATGAGACATTCCTCAGGTTGAATTTCTTTGGTAATATAGTAGTGCTCATGAGGGATCATGGGAGAAAGAGATCATGATACAAGCTCAATACCCCCCCATTTTTGTGAAGATTTATCATTTTTGGGGAAAAACATTGATAGAGGGGATAGTGTAAAAACTCTAGTTTCAAGAGCTTGACATTTTTATTATCTCTATATATATCTCTTAATGATTTCTTGGAGTTGTCATTGTACTTTAGGGATTATAGTACCCATAAATTAATATATTAAAAATATTAAAATTTATTAAATCACACATTCACATATTTTTTGGAATAATTATTTTCACATTGATCAAGACCTCATATGAAAAATCTGAGACCATAGTTTTTTTCGAAACATTTTATATCGTAGAAATGATATTATATTTTTTTGTGTCAAATGTTACATATAAGGTGGATACTAACCGGTTTGTTATATAAAAATAAATAAAAAAAATTATTTATTTTTTAAGGGGCCAAAAACCCAATAGACACTCAAAATATACATCTTTATTAATAATATCTATGTTTGTACATATAACCTTGGGATATTATAGAAGAGAGAGGTAGGGAATTGTTGACACTGATATCTTAGGAACATGGATCAGTGATAAACAATCGATGGGATCCATGAGATGAAAAATGAATATATAATGATATTAACCATTATAATTAGATGATGTGTTCATTATCAATTATTTATATTTTATTAATGTAGTATTTATTATTTTTTGGTTTTAATCCCTTTTTATTCAATTTATGAGAAAGGATTACATATATTCTTTTCTCTCTTTGGACTGTGTTCATTACAAGAGCCCATATTTGACAATCATTATTTAACCTAATGAATATATATACCATGGAATTTATTATAACTTTTGATTATATAATATGTAATCATTGGTTGGGATAACATATTATTATGGTAATATTACGTCCTTATTAGGATTTTCAAACCACTGTTCTTCAAATTCTTCTTTTTTGGCCCAAGGGGTCGATGATTCGACATTATCAGGCTACTTAAAGTAGGATAGAACAATAGAATCATGTAATATATTTTAATTAACTACTATTTAGTGTATTTTAGTTGGTTCTAGGTGTGTTTTTGTAATTCATGTGTTGTTTTAATGGATTGGGACCATAAATAATGATTGAAGGTTCAGAGGCTACCACTCATAAGATTGATGTTTTATTTTTCGGCCATCAGATTTGGAGAATATAAGATGATGTGCTTTCCCCCATGTTATTATTGGAAATGAGTATTCAAAACTCATAAAGGGAAGTGGGAATCAAGGATTTTTATCTTTGTGATGATCAAACATTACTGTATGAAGAAAACTCAACTTAACATTATGAAGGAACACACACCACGTACCATGGATTCTAACAATGGCTATGGTTTCATCCAATTTATGTATCATGAACTGTGTTTCAATTCTCAAAAGAAATGTCACAATACCTAGGTTTCTAATTTTTCGTTCAAGGTCCCATGCACACAACCATAGTTGAATATACATTACATGTCCCTATGATGACATTTCCTTTTGATCTATAGGACTGGTTGAGTTGTTTGAAAAGGGAACATTCCTAGTACCCTAAGAAAACTTACACATAGTGTGTTAATTTGGAAAATCCCAATTTACAGATATGGATACCCAGTCTCTATCCTAGAAAGGACACACCCAAGAATTTATGAAATGTTACATGCACTATGACCCTATGTACATGTCATGTACTTTTCCAAGGAAATTATTCATTATTTATCACGGTCATCTTGAATCAAATTTCATCATGTTAGTGTAAAATAAAGAGTAGTTTCCATGTATGATGTGATGGTAACATCCATTTTGACATCATATATATGAAAAATGTTATTCTAGGGAGAATGTTCTTCAAGTTATTCTTTTTGAATGGAAGTATTAGAGATTGATCATTAGAGAGATTTCAGGGTTGGTATTCCCTTGTCACATTAGGGTGTGGTTCCCACATACTATTTATATTGGTAGATAAATTACTCCCCCATATTTTAGTGGGTGAGGGTACTCTATATATGTAGTGGTACTCCCCCATAATTGAAATATAGATGGGAGTAGGTTATCCACCATGGTTAATGCTCCCTCAACTGTGGGGCACACTTGGGTTTTGTGGCCCCCACTCGTATTTTGTGCAGTTTTTGTCGTTTATGGAATTTGAGATGGGATATTTTGAGATGCAAGAAGGATAATCATCTTTATTATTTCAGAGAAAATATTTAGGCAACACTCCTTCTACTAATTGGGTTTTCATTTTGAGCATATATGTTAATTTGATTTCATTCCCCCTATGCCTCTTGGTTGGGTTGACTTTTTCCTTCAATTTATTTTCTCATAGTTTTTTGGGGAATCTTATTGGGTATGTATATAAAGGCGATACAAAATTCATTGATGACATTGGTGAACCTAGTATCGAAAAATTAAACTTGTACAAGTAGGTGTTGATAGTGTTCGATGGTCTAATTCAGTGTTTGTGCGTCAGACAATCTTTATCTATCCCCTTTTTTCATTTTCCTTCAATTTACGATCTCTCTTTTGATTGGAAATTCATTTTTCCATGATATAATTTATTTATTTTCATTACTTTGTGGAATTTTTAGTATGTATAGTTACATCACACGATGAACTTCCATTTCATTTATTTTACTACTCAGTGCATGTTTCCATCCCTAATCCTCTTAGAGGTGGGATTAGGGTGACACACTCAACTAACATTCAGACCATATAGGGCACCGATGGGTCAGTTTGTGACATTATATAACTAAATTTGGAAACACTGAGAGGATAAATAATTAATGTGATTTAACATTAAAAAGGTTTATTCATTCGAAAAAAATCTTTTTTATAGTGTTACATATTTTATCAGAATAAATTAAATTGAACAGTTTTATGATATCATTATGATATGTCAACTAATATATTAACATTAATTAAATGAAAAATTCACATGAATTAATATTTAGAACACTTAATATTGAAAACCATTGAATTTTTAATCAATAATTTTATCAATATATATTTTGTTATCATTTAAAAGTTAAATTTACTAATTCAAGAACAAGATTAATATAAAAGGAACATTATTTTTGGATTAAAAAAGTCAAGATTAACATAGATTTTTTTTTATAATTTTTATTAGATAATTTTTTTAGTATAATAATGTAAAATATAGTGTTTATTAGTACTGAAAAATATATGACTTTACCATTATATAAGAAACACAATATATTTTATAAAACATTTTAATTATTCTAATATTTATTCAATAATTAATTCTATAAATTTGGACGAAATACTATATTGAATTTATAAAGTCTATAGTCATCATTTTAAGCAAATATATATTAATTTCAAAAAAAAATATTTTTTGGCATTCTCTTTTAAATATACAATATTTTGTACACTTTAGTTCACATTCATTTTTAATCCACATAAAAAATTAATATTTATTTCAAAAAACATGTATATGAGATAAAAATAAAAATTTTATAATTTTATACAACACATAATTTTAATCATAAATAATAATCATTTTTTGTATAAGATTTCTAAAAATTTTCTACACTATTTATAAAAATTATATTTATGAAATTTAGAAGGATTTTTTTTAAAATCATTCACATATTTTAAATGAACAATTTTTAATTATGTATTAAATATAAATTTAATTTTAGTAATTAAAATTATTTAAGGGGCACCTAAATGAGTTACAATGGTAAAAGAAATTTTTGGTAAAATGTTAAAAGTGAAAATGGAATGCCAAAATTCACTCAAATGTTGTGTCCAAAATTAATTTTTTAGATGATTCATGGACATAAGATATCTCAGATTATATTATTTTACATTTTTGGATCCTTTTACATAGAATAGTTTCCTAAAATTATTGCAATTATAAGAGTATTAAAAAAAATCAAATTTCATCACATCTAAATGGAATCATCATCATCACAGTTTCCATCAGACACAATTCATATGATATTAAAAAATTTTCATATATAACTCCACAAAATTCATATAAAAACCATAGAGGATATATTATTATAGAGATACCACCTAAAAAATCAATAATCTATTTTCTAAAAGATATTTTTCAAGGGGTAAGGTAAAATTCCCAAATACTCAATTTCCATTTCTTTTATTTTAAGTCTTATCATACCCCCTAAAAATAAAAAATATGCATTTTGAAATAATTAAATATGTTTCACAATTATATTAAAATAATATTATATATATATATCAATTTTATACCTTCCTCAAAACCATTCATAAAATGAAATCATTGTTTTAGTTATAGGTGGACTACCACCTCCTTAAGAAACATGATTTGTTTTTCATCTTCTCCCTGAATGGATTGTTGAAAATGGATATTTAATGTATTAATATTAAATTTATAATGTTATTTATATTCGAAAATTATAAAAAATTCCATATATATTTTTCCAATATATTGAAAATGAAGATGTTTAATTCTCGTACATGCAAACTAAAACCTCCATGATAGTGATACATTTCATTTTTCATCTAGCCATTTCTTATTTATAAGAATCTATTAAAATATGATTTCAAAATATTAATAAAATTCAAATAATATCATTATTATTATATAATAGTTATATTATTTTAGAAGAATAAATTTCATAACCCTATTGTCCAATATATTATGGATTTTTCATGTTTCATTCAGTTTAATCACATACTTAAAAATGATATAAATTTCAATCATGGATAACTACAAAATCTTGGATTGAGATTTTATAAGAAATTAATGATAATATAAATTTTTTATGTAAGGTCCCGACCCCTGTTTCCCGGAGTTGGGGCCTTTTTTGATTTTATTGGCATATAAACAAGGAATAAGTGTCCATATGTACTAGGTAGTTTAGTATTATTGGAAACAAGATAGATACATAAGTTCAATAATACAACATGAAATAAAAAACAAACTAGAAAATCCTTACACAATATCCATAACTCCTAGGTTATTTCAACATGTCATTCATAATAAAATTATTCATCTCTGGAGAATATGAAACACAAGAAAAGGATGAGCTCAAATTCTTATTAATAGTAAGAAATACAGTGGAAGATTACAAAATCATTAGAAATAGTGAAAAATTGAAACACATACCTTTAAAAATAAACTTGAACATAATATGGAAGAAATATGAGTAGATTATATATTACCATAATATAATGTAATCATGGGTATTCTACTAGTATAATAACAACATGAATCATCAATACTATTTTCATAATGTGGTAATTCATAATGCGGGACAAAATTACCATATATTCAAGGCCTCGTGCCAAGACCATAAATAATCGTTTTGTCAATGCCTTGTGCCCAGACCATAGTTTTATCATGGGACCTATGAATGCACTAATGGGATATAGTGGGACCAACTCAACACTTTCTATACCCAAATAATTCCTCATATGAATAGGAAAAAATATAAACAAAAAATAAATTCATTTTGAAACTAATATAGGAAATATAAACAACATTCCCCGAACATTATGCATAAACACTAACCATTTATTGTAAATGGGTGAATGGTTTTAAAATAGTACACACACAACCAAAAAAATAATAAAACATTAAAATAAATATTTTATATGATACCATAAAATATTAATCCCCAAAATACATAAGAATAAATAGGAGTTTTGAAATTGATGAAGACACTCTTATAAAATTTACGAGTAATTCTTGAGATAAAAAACCCTTTTACTTTGAAAAGGAGAGATATTTTGGAAAAATATTTATATAAAACTAGATGTTAATTAAGGAAGTATTATCATAATAAAACCCATGATTTTATAATGATAATGATTTTGAAAAACAGATTATAGGGTGCCCATGAAAGTGGGTAAGAATTTGAGAAATTCCATTGAATTAGGGTTGTCTTTCGGAAACAATTTTGAAAGTTCTTTTTAAAAATAGAAAATATGCGTAAAATAAAGAAGGAGTATGGTTTGTGAACATATATATAACACTCAAACATATTTTATGTGGACTACATAATAATAAAAACAATTTTATTTAGGTAATTAGACAATAAGAGTATCCAAAATGAAAAAGGAGGTTTGGGTGGAAAACCCTTACCTTAATTCCAAATGTGTTCCGCTCTTGAACTGAAGCTCATGTAATTTAAAATTATAATTAATAACCTATTATAAATTTATTTAGTTTATCATAATTCAGTTTAGTTCAAATATTCTCTTATTGATATGTTATTATATTGATTCTTGTCCTTCCGAAGTGTTCGTCTTTTTTATTTTCAAAATTGATTTACTTGTTTTTATGTAATGGAGGTCATGTGGAATGATTATAAATATCCAAAAATAAAATTAAATATTATTTATGAACATAAATATTTGATAATTTTCATTTCTAACATTTGGATTCATGTAATGGGGATGAATCATTAAATGAAATATTAATGACATTCACTTAGATTATTTTAGCGGTATTTTGATTATTAGGAACTAGCGTTGTTGTACAGATTAATAATATGTACATATACCAGATACAAAATATTAATTATGTTATAATACATATATTACAGTATGGTTAAACCATAAAAATGGTTTCATGACCAGTAATGAAAGATAAATTGAAGAACGAAACATCATCGTCCATGAAGGTTATAAATTGGAACCTCATGGATGTTGATTACATTTAAAAAATAAAGGAGAGAGAGTAAGGATATTGATGAAGGTTCATTAATTCAAATGATCTAATTACAGTTTATATATGATACTAGATTTATCATGGTCATTTGGATATAGGAGTTTAAGAGAGGATAACAAAAGAAGATATATTGAAGTGAAACAAAATAAAAAATAACGGTGCTTTAACTCTTGAAATAACCTTATTGAGAACCTCTTTAATGGAAGGGATTTAGGTCATTTGGAAATAACAAGAGCTTACTAGACATGGGGAGTGACTAGGGAATGTTATTTGGGTGTAACATTGAGGATCTTCAAGTAATAGACGAGTGAATATAAGAGATAGTTATGGGGGGTTTTTATAGTGGAGGAGAGGAAGGTTTTCATAATTGTTTAATCATTAGATTATTAATTTCCCTCAAGTTATGAAATAATGATGACTATATGACCAAGAATAGTAATAAATCCTTGTTATTTCAAGCCAAGTGGGATTACATCACTTATGATGTCATAAATAATGTATTTATCTGATCATTTTTATATATAGTATTTTACCGTATTTCACTATTCATCCAATATTCGGGTATTTCAGAAAAATAACCAAAATCCTCCCAAACTATATTTTGATGAGTAGTATCCAAACTTTAAGTCCAATTTTTAAAATTATTTTCAAAATTTGATTTATATAATTTTTAATTAAATTCATAATTAATTTTAAAAACAATAGTTTTAAAAAATTTATTTACTTATTCCAAAGCATTGGTATATCATACATACACATGAATATTATTTATAAACTATCATAGGAAATGTTAATATTAATTATGGAGTATAACTATTCATAAGGGTGTGTTACCATTCATAAGGGTAGGTTACTATTCACTAACAATTATGTTTTCCTTATCGAAATCCAAATTACATACTGATCACAACCATGAACGTCTGATTTTTAAAATTCACATCACAGAAGTGAAAAACATATGTTTAAGGGTCACAAAGAAATTATTAGTTTAATATGTTGTTATTTCATTTGATTATGAAATATTTATAAGAAAGTAATTTCCATTGAAGAAATATGGGGTTATTACATTCTACCTTCCATACAAAAACTTCATCCTTGAAATTCACAAAATTATTACCTAAAAAGATTCGGGCATGTCTTCAACGTAAGCTCCATAGGCTCCCATGTTGCATCCTCAATATTATAGTTCCTCCAAAGATACTTTTCTAGATGAGTCTTATTATTTCTGAATACCTGTTCTCTGGTATGAAGAATCTTGATAGGATCTTCATAATAAGATAGATCAGGCTCAAGCTCTATTTCTTCATAGGTGAGTACATGTGTTGGGTCTGACATTTATTTCCTTAACATTGATAGGTGGAACACATTGTGAAATTGTGAGAGACTTGACAACATATCTTAATTGCAATCTAAAACTCCTAATTGATCAATAATTTCAAAAGTTCTGATGTACCTGAGACATAATTTTCCGTTCTTACCGAATTGTAATATACACTTCCATAGAGGTATCATTAAGAAAACATGATCTCCTTCATGAAATTCCAAATCCTTTCTTTGGTTATCAACACTACTCTTTTGCGTACCTTGAGATGTTTTGATATGGGTTTGGATAATCTTCACCTTTTCTGTTGTTTGCTCAACAATATCTAGTCCAATGAGCTTTCTTTAACTAACATCATCTCAGAAAGTTGGTGTATGATATATTTTTCCAAACAAATCTTCATATGGTTCCATCTGAATACTTCAACGGAAGCTATTGTTACAGAAAAATTATATGAGAGGTAAATAGTGTTCCCAATTTCCTTGAATTCCATGTGAACAAGACCTCAAAATGTCTTCCAAAGTTTGAATAGTCTGTTAAGATTGTCCATCATTTTTTGGGTGGTAGACAATGCTCAAACGAAAATCAGTATCTAGGGTCTTCTGATGACTCTTCCAGAATTGTGATGTGAAATAGGGATAAAGATCAGAATCAATTGAAAAGGGTACACAATGAAGTCTTATAACATCAATAATATATAGTCTTGTTAAACATTCACATGGTAAATCTTATCTTATAGCAATAAAATATGATGATTTTATAAGACAGTCAACAATGATCAATATCACATCATTCTTTCATGGATTATTTAGTAGCCCCATAATAAATTCCATCATAATATCATCTCATTTCCACATACGTATAGGAAGGGGTTGCATGAATCATCCAAGATTTTGTTTTCCAGACTTCACTAGTTGACAAACGAGACATATCGACATGCAATCAGAAATCTACCTCTTAATATTTTCCAACAAAAATTTTCCCTTTAGATCTCTAAACATCTTTATGATATTAGGGTGTATAGAGAAATTGGAGCTATGAGAACCATCTAATAGTTCCATCTTTATCACAGGAATACCATGAACACAAAGCCTCTTTCTGAAATTCAAACTGCCACCTTCATATATGAAGTCAAACAACTTCCCATCATTTATATCATTAATTGTCTTTTGAAACTCCTCATCATCAGCCTGGTATCTTTTTTGCCTCTCCAATATGGAAGGTTTGGAAACCATTTTAAATAGTTCTGATGTGTTACCTTCCTTGATAATTCCCATATCCATCTTTAATAGATCCATGAACATATGATCCCATTCAACTCACATCTTGATCAGAATTCGGTGGTCCTTTCTACTCAAAGTGTCTACCAATCTCTTTTCCTTCCTCGGGTAGTATTGCATTTTGAAATCATAATTCATGAGTATCTTAATCCATCTTTTTTGTCTCATGTTGAGTTCTTTCTGTGTGATGATATTTTTCAAACTATAATAATTTATTTATATCTCACATTTTTTCCATAGAGGCAATGTATCCAAATCTTCAAAGAAAAGACTGCCACTTCTAACTAATGATCATGATTTGGATAGTTTTTTCATGAATTTTTAGCTACCTAGATGCATAGGCAATCAATCTATCATTCTGCGTAAGGACACAACCATGTCCATTATTTAATGCATCTCTAAAGATCACAAATCTATCATTCCCTGATGGTAGAGTCATGATAGAAGAATTCACTAATCTTCTCTTCAATTCATTTAAAAATTCTTCAAATTCATTTTTCCATATGAATTTAACCCTTTTTTGTGTAATCATGGTCATTGGGATTGCAAAACAGGTGATGTTCTAAATGAAATGATGATAATGACTTGATAAACCAATAAAACTACCTACATCAGTTACGTTCATTGGATTAGGCCATTATTGCACAACTGTTGTCTTTATAGGGTCTATAGATATTCCATCCTTAGAGACTATGTGGCCCATAATGGAAACTTATTGGAGCCAGTAATCACACATTATAAACTTTACATACAATTTATTTCGTCTAAGTGTCTTTAAAATAGTGGGAAATTTATTTTCTTGACCTTCATAGATTTTAGAGTATACCATGATATCCTCAATAACAACCACTAAAAAGTCATCATGATATTCCTTGAAAAATCTGTTCATTTGATCCAGGAAAACAGATGGAGAAATAGTTATTCCAAAATGCATTACTGTAAACTCGTACTGCCCGTACCTGGTTTGAAATGCTATTTTCGGAATGTGTTCCCTCCTCACAAGAAACTGATGATATCCAGATCAAATTCCAATCATCAAAAAATATTGAGCTCTAGTAAATTTATCAAATAAATCATCAATTCGTGGAAGAGGATAATTATTCATTATTTTAATAGCATTGATTTCCCTGTAATCAATGCACAACCTCATGGATCCATATTTCTTCTTGAAAAAGAGGACATGGGCTCCCCATGGAGAAATATTAGGTCGAATAAATACTTTATCACTCAATTCCTCTTGTTGTTTCTTTAGTTCCACTAAATCCACAATGTCTATTCTATAAGGGGTGTTTGATAAGGGCATTGAACCAGGAATAATGTCACTGGAAATCTAAATTTCACTCTCTGGAGGATTTCCAGGTAAGTCATTGGAAAATACATCAACATTTTATTGCACAATAGGTACATCCTCTATATGTAGATTATTCTCCTCACCCATTTTAATTTTATTCCCTTCCACCCCAATAATTTGATTCAGTATAGCTACTACGGGTGGATCTAGATGAAAATAAAATGGAAATGTTTCTCCATGAAAAATAAGGGATTCTACACCATTCTCAAAAATTATTACTTCTATATTTTTGAAATAGGTCTTCTCATCTTAAATTGATATACAATTCATACTGAGAATCATATCATAGTCAAACATTGGTATGATGATAATTTCATTAACTAATGCACATTTATGAATCATGAGGGGGACTAATTGACACACCTTTTTTAAAATGATACATCCACTAAGTGTTTTGACTGATAACTCCTTTATTAAATCAAATTGAACATGTCTAATTTTAATCGGAAATAGTGAATATATAAATGAATGCAATGATCTAGAATCAAATAATGCATTGGTTATGTTTGATGAAATAATCAATGTACCTACCACCATTTCATTATATACTTCAACCTCCTCAGTTGTGACCTTATAAGCTTGGCCTTTCTCCCATGGCCTTCTTTGAGGAATGTTTCTCTGATTCTTAGGAAAATCATGTGCATAATTTCCCATTTCCATGCAATTGTATCACTGAACATTTCTAACATCTTTCTTGAACTTACAATCTCGTGATACGTAGCCTTATTCTACACACTTTTAATAGACTCCCATTCCCTTTAAGCATGTTCCAAGGTGATTATTCCCACAATTACTACAGGATTGAAATACAACTCTTCCCTTATTCGCCATTTACTTATTTCCTTTTCCATATTTTTTTGTAGCCATATTCTTCTCTTTATTTCCATTAAAATAATAAGACTTAGAAAATTTATTTTCTGTCTTGATAGCGCTTGAGAATATATCATTATATGAAGAGAAATTTTGGGATACTAGATCCCTTCGAGGAATGGTTTTAAACCATCAAATAATCGATCAAATTTTCTCCTTGGATTACATAAGTAGTCTACATCATGCCTTTCCAACCTTGTAAAGTTTTATTCATAATTGACAACATTTTCATCCTCCTTCTACCTCAAATTGAAGTAATATATCTCCGTATCTGCCTACTATTCATGAGGGAATTATTTTTCTAGGAATATTTCTTTAAAACCAATCCATTCCATTTCTTCTATTTATTCTTCCTCCTTTGTGTTTTGGATTAACAACAACCACTAATATTCATCTCCTGATAGATGATAAACTACCATGAAAACCATATATCTTTCATTACATCCGAATGAAAGAAATATCTTCTCTATGTGACATATCCACTTCTCTACGACAAACGGGTTTGTAGTCCCATAGAATGATGGAGGTTGTTGTTGCATATAAAGATCTAACATAACACCTCTATGTGGTGGATCCAGATTCTCTATTAGGTTAATGTTATTATTCCTAAACTGAGTATGTTTTCCCATTATAGTTATGATTTGTGCAGCACCAGTCACAACACCGAATCCAAAATTATTATATTGCATTGGAGGGAAATACCTACATTGGATACGTTCGTTCATGCGGTTTCCATTTCTTAAAATAGGCACCATTTTTAAATAACGAAATACACTAAATTAGGTAATGAATCATAATATATGATATTAACATATCAAAATACTTAGTATAAATTGAAATCATACGCATGACTAACCTCATAATCACACAAATGGGTTCTTTGAAGATAAAATTACATTTCAATCCTTCTAATGGCTTGTAATGAAAATGTGAATTATCCAAATTATATCCCTTTGGAGTTTCAATACCAAGAGTGCAGTAAAGCCAATTTTTGTGTACCAGGATACCCTAGGTCAAGCCTGAAACTCTTTATCAGAGCATTCACTCATAGGTACATCTGTGCTAGAGCCACCTCTACATATTTGTATCCAGGCATGAAATTATTTGATAGAAAGATCTAGATAATCCATTCCTTACCAAAATACCTAGATGTTCTTATGTTCTTATCCTAAAATACTATCTTAGGTATTTGTCCCCAGATCTACTTTTTCTAAATCTAGTTTCCAGGTTTTCTAATAAACAATCACTGATACCAACAGTATGAACCAGACCCCTGTTGCCCAGAGCCGGTGCCTTATTTGATTGCATTGGCATATAAAAAAGAAATATTCATCCCAAAGGACTGATTATTTTAGTTGTATTGGAAACAAGATTCACATATAAGTTCAACATTACTAAATTTAAAGAAAAAACAACATTGAAACTCTTTAGAAAACTTCCATAACTCTCATGTTATTTCAGCGTGTAATTCATAATAAAATTATTCTTGTCTTGAGAAGATGAAACAGATGAAAGGGGTGAGATCAAATGCTCATTAAGAGTATGAAATATATCGTAATATAACATAAACATTATACATGGAGAAAAATTGAAAACACATGCCTTGATAAATAAACATGAACATAATATGGCAGAAAGATGACCTGTGTAAATATTTCCCTAATATAATATAATAATGGGTATTCTACAACATGAATAATCACATGAACCATCAATACTATATTCATAATTATGTGATGCACAATGTGGGACCACATAACCATACTGTCAAGCCATCATGCTGAGACCATAAGTACTCATTTTGTCAAGGCCATGTGCCAAGATAGTAGTTTGAATCATGAGACCTACCGATGCACCAAGAGGATATAACGGGCCCCAACTGAAACATTAAATGTACAATTAATTCCTCATTTGAATGGGGATAAATATAAATAACATATACATTTATATTGAAACTAATATAAGATATGTAAATAACTTTCCCAAAACATTATGCATAAACACTAACCATTCATAGTAAATTGGTGAATGGTTTTAAGATAGTACATCCACATAGAAAATAATCATAAACCATAAAATTAAATATGGTATATGATAACATGAAATATTAATCACCATAATAAATAATATTAAATAAGAGTGTTGGAATACATGAAGATACTCTTATAAAATCAATGAGTAATTGTTCAAATATAAACTCTTTTACTTTCTAAAGAATAGTTCTTTTGAAAAACAATTTTTATAAAAACCGAATTTTAGTAAAGTAGTATTTTTATAATAAAATTATTTATTTTATAAATATTATGGTTTCTAAAAATATATTATTTGGTGCCCTTGAAAATGGGTAATAATTTGAGAAATTCCCTTGAATCAGGCTTGTCTTCCGGAAACAATTTTGAATGTTATTTTTAATAACATGCAACTATGCATAAAATAAAGAATGATTCTCGATTGTGAACATATAAAGAAAACTCAACAATAATTTATGAGGAGTACATAATAATACACAATAATTTTATTGGGGTAATTAGACAATAATTGTAACCTGAAGGAAAATGGAGGGTCTAGTGGAAAAACCCTTACCTAAAATCTGAAAATGTTCCACTCTTGAAAATAAGCTCATGGATTAGGAAATTATTCTTATTAATAACTTATTTAAGAACCTATTAGACATGTATTTAGTTTATCATAATTTTTTAGTTCATTTATTCCCATTTTTTTAGTTATTATATTGATTTCTATCGTTTCGAAGTGTTTGTTTTCTTTATCTTCTCAATCGGTTCACTTGTTTTTATGTAACGATGTTCATGTGGAATGGTTGAAAATATCAAGAATTGAAATTACATATTTTTTAAGAACATCCTGAATTGTTAATGGTAATTTCTATAAATTTTTAACTTATAATGAGTTTGAATCATTAGAATAAATATTAATGACATTAACTTATATTACATTAGAGGTATTTTGATTATTGAGAAGTAGTTTGGTCATACGATTCAATAATACGTACGTAAACCTGTTCCTTAATATAACATATGTTATAAAACAAATATTATAGTCTGGTTCAAACATTAAAATAGTTTCATGACCTGTAATGAAGGAGAAATTGAAGAACTAAACATCATCATGCATGAAGGTTATAAATTGGAACCTCATGGGCGTTGATTTGGTTTATAAAATAATAGAGAGAGAGAGTAAGGATAATGATGTTGGTTCTTAAATTAAAATGATATAATTCATGTATATATATGATAATGTATTTATCATGGTAATTTGGAAAGGTGGGGAGAGGTTAAAAGAATAAGATAAAATAAAATGAAACTAAATAAAAAAGAAGGGTGATTAACCTCTTGAAGTAACCTTCTTCAGAACCTCCTAAAGGGAAGGGATTTTGGTGTTTCGGAATGAAAAAGAGATTAATAGACTTTGGGAGTGTCTAGGGAAGGGTATTTGGGATGAAAGTTGATGATATTCAAGGATTAGTGGAGTGAAGAGAATCGGGTGTGATGGGGGGGGGGTTATACTGGAGGAGATGAGGGTTTTCATATATTTTTCATCATTAGTTTATTAATTTCCCTTAATAAAAAAAGTAGTGATGATTACATGACCAAGAATAGTAATAAATTCATGAAAATTCGAACCATGTGGGCTTACATCACTTATGATTTCCTAAATAGAATATTTAACTGATAATTTGTATATACAGTATTTTTCCGTATTTCGCTATTCATTAAATATTCGAGTATTTCATAAAAATTACAAAAAATTCACACTAACCATTTTTTGATGTGTATAATCAAAAAATAAAGTCCATTTTTTAAAAATAATTTTCAAAATTGATTAATTTAATATTTAATTAAAATAATAATTTATTCTAAAAACATCAATTTTAAGACATTTTCATACTTATTCCAAAGAATAGGTATATCGTACTTCCACTTGAATAATATTTATACTATAAAAGGTAAGGTTACTATTCATTAGGGTATATAAATACTCTAAAGTGTATGTTTCTATTCATAAGGGTAGGATACTATTCACCAAAAATTATGTTTTTATTATCAGACTCCAAATAACTTACTGATTACAATAATGTATATCAGATTTTCGAAATTCATATCACAGAAGTGACAAACTTATGTTTAAGGGTTACATATCACATGGTTAGTTCATTATGTTGTGATTTCATGTCATTATGACATATTTATAGGAACGTAATTTCCATTGAATAAATATTGGTTCGTTGCATTTTATGGTTCTATTTTGGTTATATTAATATTTAACATATTATTATTATAACACCTTATTGTTATTTAATTAATAATAAAAAAATATAATCACCAAATTCATCATCTCAGATCATAATTAATATAATTTTTAAATAAAATTATAAAATTATAAATAAATATATCATAATATTTTCCAATATATTTTATTATATCATAATGATAAAATTTTAATCTATAAAACTGAATCTATACAATAATTATGAAACTATTACAAAACATACTATTGATGAAAAAAACATTTGATGATGAAAAAAAGAACAATTAACTATAATATTTTTATTTAAAAATTTTAAATTAATTTCATAAAAGTTTATTGTTTTGTATATGTTTTTTTAAATATGTGATTAATATTTTTTAATATATTGGATTTTATATCATGTTCAACTATGCGAGAATAATGTCAATAGTTTTTTGCCTCAATTTTCATTCTTTGAGACATGTTTTTTACACACATAATTTCATTTAAATGGTGTGTATACATTATATTGGATATGTAATATCATGAATTATATTTTATTCATAGTATTTTCTGATTAATTTAAATCTCTCCCCTTAAATGGGTTTTATTAAAACATTTCTTACACTTTAAGGTATTTTTCTTAACTCAAATTCTTCTATTGAGTCATAATTATTCCACATTTACGGTGATTTAATGTTATGTTTTACCATGTTATATGATGATATTATAATTACACTCTAATTTGTTATCTAAATAATTAAATTGATTTATTTATTTCTTCATAATAGATGATGATGTTAAGAATAATACATATCCCCCTAACAAATTCTTTTTTTCCTTCCATGTTTTAATGTTTTCGTCATGCCAATGTTATCTTTTTCTATTTAGAAGCCCAATTATGTGTCATTTCATAAGAACTTATGAATAAAAATAGTTTTCAATTGATAATGTTAGGAAACTCCCATCAAATATCACAACATAATAACTTTGGGTGGTCTAAAATTATAAAGACCAAGGGAATCCCCCTGGACAAAGTTCTTACAATCATTTGGAAAAGAACCCAAACTACTGAAAATGATGAGATAATCCTATGAACTTCCAATGTGAGAAAGGGAATCCACTATAATGTCTACTTCCCTGCAATTATGGTGAATTTTTTTACCTTCCATTGAACAAAATAGATTTCCATCCTTTCATAAACAATTAAATTATCTTCCACATCACATTCCCTTTATAAAACATTTTTGAATTTTGAAGCCTATATTATTGAATATTCTTTTCAAAAATAACTTTTTTTTATGTTTTCAATACAATTTTAAGAAAATTTATTTTTAATGTTATTTTTAACAATCTCTTTTTATGGAAATGTTAAAAATGTTATGTAAAACCTATTTTCAGTGTGAACAACTTCTTTTGATGTTATTATCCTTCTACTAAAAAATATTCCTATCTAGGTTTAATGTTTTTTTTGAAGTGATGTGTATTCATAATTATTTTTTTAATAAACAAATTTTTTTTATAAGTGCATTTTTTATAATAAAAATAAATTAATGATTTTAAAAAGGGGATTTTAAATTTATCTTTTTTTATGAAAGAAACTTCAGTTTGTTTATTCCATATCAATGATTTTTTTTGTAATAAACTTATTTATATAAATATATTTTTTGAAAAGACATTTTGGTTTTTATAGGGAAGTTTTTACATAATATATAATGAGGAATGAATTTAATTTTATGGAAATAACATTTAACTGGATTTGATGAATTTCAAAAGGAATTATTTATTCTTTTTTCAAACTGATTTTCCCAACAACCAAGAAATTGAATTTTCATATATGTCAACATCATTAATTATCCTTATGTTACATTATAAACATTTTATTATACCACCATACACTTTATTTATATCAATTAATTGTAAAATGATCTATATAATATTTCAATAAACCCATCTATTCTCCTTGGGTTTATGAAGTGATGTTTGTAACATGAATGATTTCATTCTCTCTAGGTAAAATTGTATTGGCTATTATTATTGATATACGGGAACCAATATTGACCCCAGTTGAATTTATTGAGGTTTTATATTTCATTATAACTAGTGGGTATATGGGTAGTATCCTAAGGATAATAGGGTACATGGGTAGTAGTCTAAGCCCAATAGGGTACACAAATAGTATCCTAAGCATGTAAGGGTATAAAGGTATCAGATCAATACCAAGAGGGTACATGGGTCGTAGAACAAGACTAAGAGAGTTCATATGTTTTCCTAATAATATCAAGAGTGTACATAGGTTTTTATCCCACTCACACATCATTAGTATAATTAGGTAGAGATTCTGTCTCCACTAGTTTAAGATTTACTATGCATTTACTTATTCCAAATTTCCATATTATATGATTTTTAAGATACAATGGATTAGATTTATTTTCTCATTTTTCTAATATCATATTACATGATATATGTATGATCATTTGATATTATATTTCAATATTCTATTTCTTTTAGAAAACTCATATTGAACCATGTTCTTCTTAATCAAATATTTCTCCCTTGATCATGATTTTTCATAATATTATAATATAAATACTGATGAAATATGTTGAGTTTTTTCCTTAATGAGGACCTAATATTTTATAATTCTTATGTTTCAATTCACTAGGTAATTAATATGAGTTTATATTAGGATAAGTCTCAAAGGGTGTCTACTGGGGTTCTATTATAGATAAATTCTCACAATTATCAAAAAAATAAATTAATTATATAGATTATCCTCAAAGACCCAGAAACATTAATTAATCAGATTGTATAATTTTTTTTATATTTAATACTTCAATTATGGAAATTATGTAATGTAATTATTCGTTCTTTAAACATTGTAGCAAAAATAGTTTTTATGAAAAGTGTTTTTAGCACCGAATCTAGGAGAGAGGGTCCTAGGTGCATTAGTTGGAATCATGGAATAGTTTTCTTATTTTTTTATTATTATTTAAGTTGTTTTTTTGTATTAGGGTGATTCAAAATTAATGAAAACAATATGTATGATTCTATGAGTTTTATAACATCCTATTTTTTTCCAAATTAGTCATTTTGTGGTTTAAAATAAATTATATATCTTTCTGGATACAAGAAAGTGGATTCAGTTGTGGAGAAGATGCATGTAGGGTTAATAACCTAGAATATTTCTTTGTGTAGTGTCAACATGACCATAACTAGGTGTCAAATGTGTGGGCCTCTGACAATACAATTGTCTAGGCAGACATGAGGGATATTTTCACGAACCTGGCTGGGTTGCCATCCGACCCGGCGCCCGACCCGGTCCGCAACATGGCCCAATGGGCGTTCCCGATCCCCATGGGCTGGCACAAGTGCCCGGGTATCAACCATCACATGTGAATGATTTACCCGAAATAAAAGACAGAAAACAACTAGCCAGATAAATAAACTGAAACTAGAAATAGACAACCAAACACACCTTTAAATTACGAACAGGTTTAAATTCTACAACTCGAACCAATCAGTAAAAAGAAAATACGACAGTGGAAACTAAAACTCATACTCAAACCTCCTGGAAAAGAGAGGTCACATCAACACCACTCTGCAAGAAAAAACCAATTGCAACCTGAACCACCATCACTGAGCACGATGTCCTAACCTGGAATACACAACAAAAAGAATCAACATACACCCAAATGTGTATGTAGTATGTGAGCCGAAATCCCAGTAGTACATCACCCAATAAAATGGATCCAAGCCACAACATCAAAAAGATAATTGAATGTTATTATTAAAAATTATACATTTAAAACTCTTTTAAAATAAAACATTACAAGATGAATGCTAAAAGAAAACACTAAGAGAAACCATTTCACAAACACTACCTTAAAGGGGAAGAGAAAAAAAATCATTATGGGCACACACACACATACTCACACACACACACACACACAGGTGGTCCTCCATATACCGACCAAAGACACCACTTTAGGGATGGTAGAGCAATATAGGTAGATCCCATAAGGTTCATCTAGCTCGAGTGGGACCCTAGAACCTCGTGTCTCCGTGAAACGTGGCTTAGAAGACCACGACCCTCAGAAAATGTGGCTTAGAAGGCCACAAACCTCAGAAAACGTGGCTTAGAAATCCACAACCCTCAGTCATCATATGTTTAGTTAGTGTTGAAATCATCAATCCAGCTAAGTGAAACAGGGACGATACCCATCCGACTCAATAGCGCACTAGTTACGGTCCACCCACCTAGATACCCAGGGATTTCCCCTGTGCTCAATAATGTTTCACATTCACATAATTTATATCGCTTTCACATATCCCGAACCAAACAAGACATTACACATAAATGTCACCGCTTGCATACCCAAACACCATAAAAAACTCACTCACCCCAAATCCATTTTATAAAAAAGTTCAGATTACATGCATGAATTGATAAACTATCTAAACAATTTGAAGAACATTTCTAAATAGCTCAATAAGAGTTTGCACATGAGACATGCCCAGTTTCACATGTAAGAATCCCTTTAAAAACATAATGCACATGTAATTCTGTCAAACACAACTCCTGCACTCCACTTATAATTTAATAAGTGTAATTATCAATTTATAAAACACTTAAGATTAGAGAGAAAAGGTTTACACGAGACATGCGAATTCAATTTCATATCTGAAAGTCTCTTTAAAACCAAAATTACAGCATATACTAACCAAAACATGTTTTCCCAATGTTCAAACAATTTTCAATTTAATTCCAAAAGTACGCAACACATCGAACACACCAAAAGTGATATATATATATATATATATATATATATTGAAACTGTCTATTTAAATACACAAAACCTAAAGTGAATTGAAAAAACCATTCGCACCCACTAGAAAACCCCCAAAAACATTCCAACCATGTTTCACACTCAAAACACCACTTAAATAAACACTTCCTAAATTTATAAGTCATATTGCATGCAAAAGAAACAATTACAAAATCAATTTCACAAATCAACCCTTCAAAAACCTCTTTGAAACTCTATAAACAAATATTAAACACTTCTAAAATTTACCACAACCGGATCGAATGGGAAAACATGACAATTTTTAAAAAAAAGTGTAATTTTCATCACGCACGCATGTCACACAATTTTTAGAACGTATTTTGCAAAACCTCTACATCACTACCAAAACATTATAAACATAATTCACATCATGCAACTAAACCATAAAACATATTAAGTTAAAGTAAACAAAAAAATTAAATTATGTAAATGATGTAATCAAATGGAACCACCTACCTCAACGTCAAACCGCAAAAATTGGTGTGGAAACTTCAAATTCTAGCACAAAACCTCAATCACGTGACTTTTTCACCCCAAGAAACCTAGCGCAAACCCAACCACGTGAATTTGAAACAAATAGCTTCAAATTTAAACCCTAAAATAAACAATGAAACCCCAAAACCAGACTCAAAACTCATTGTAAAACCAACAACTCAAATATAAACAATATAAAATAATATAAAATAGGGGAGGGGCCTAACCGGAGCGGGGGTATTCTGTCGGGCTAAGGGGAAATAGTGAGAAGGTCCGACTGCCGGAAAAGGGTTGGTCGGGTGGCTAGCCATGGGGAAAGCAGGGCACTACGTTAGGGGGGGCCGGAGGCTTGGGTTCAACGGAGGGGTGTGAGGCGCCGGAGCAGGCTGGACGCAGGAGGAGGCCGAGGGAGGCGGTGTTCGCCTAATGAATCAGGGGGCGGCGGTTCGCAGCACCAGAATAGGGAGGCCGCCGGACATAGGCACGACCGGAAGGGTGGTCGGGGTAGAGTGTGGGAGACTGGACCGACGTGGGAGTAGGGGTGCGGTCCGACGAGGGGGCTCGGGGCTCGTCGATAGGAAGGAGGATGTCCGGTGGGGTGCGGCACGTTCTAGGTGGGCGGACGGGAGTGCAGGGGGGGATGGGGAGTCTGCCAGGCAGAGGGAGGGCTGGAAACGGGAGGGGGGATGGGGAGTCCGCCGGACAGAACTGAGGAGAATGGAGGGAGATTCAGCCCGACCCAGGGGGGAAAAACGGGCGTCCAAACCCTACCCCCAAAAGACATTAAAAAATAAAATAAATAAAATAATAAAATAAAATAAATAAAATAATAAAATAAAATAAAACAAATAATTAAAATAAAACAAATAATGATTATCAATATCAATATTATTATTATTCTTAAACTAAAACCTTAAAAATAATAATAATTATTACAATATTAATAACAACTTAATGATCTTTATATTCTTAATTAATAATACTAATATTCTCAAAGATTAATATTATTATTATCATTAAAAAAATTTCTTTAATTTATATTTAACTTCTCATTTTCATTTATCTCAATTTCATTACTCAACATAATTTTATTATTCCCTTATATTTTAACTCATTTCTAAATGTCGGGCAAACCGCGCGGTCTTAGAACCGTGCCTTGCCCGTACGTCCGGTGACGAAAAACCCAAAACACTCATAATAATAATAATAATAATAATAACAAAATAATAATAATAGTAATAAGATAATAACATACCTAACTACCTAAATAATAAACAATACAAAGATCAACCTAATAAAATGCTAATAATAAAATAATACTCTCAATTAAATTGTTATAAAAAAAATAATATTCTCAGGTGACATTAAAATTATCATTATTATTAAAACCCTTCTTAATTCGTCTTATTTCATTATTTGACCACTGGTCATGATGTGCGGCGAGCTAAGCGAGGTCGCGCGGCGATCCGGGCGAGGTCGTGCGGCTTCGACCGCAGTGCACTGGACGCAACCAAGGTCGAAACATTAGTTCCTAAATAAGAGCTCAGAAAAATTAATTCAGGCCTCGACCCAAACTACCCGATGGCCAAAAAATTAATAAAATAGATAATATAAAAAAACAGGTGTGACAATTCTCCCCACCATAAAGCTTTCCGCCCCCGGAAAGCCACAACTAGGGCTGAACCCCAAAGAAGGAACTGATACCCCACTAAGGTTCAAAGAGGATCCCCACAATCAACAATCGAAAATAGTGGAAAAAGCATCATGCTCAGAGAAAGTGACTCAAAGAACACTTCAAGAAATGTGTAGAAAGACTCTATAATACGTGTCACCCTCCCCCACGAGCTAGAATGCCTCCAGTTGACTAATCAAAGACAGGGACTCTCGCACCCATGGAAATCAAATTCAAAAGCCGAAACACCTCAAACAGTATTAAATAAAAACCACACCATTTGACTGAGACAAACAAATAAGAACAACCACATCCATGGAAGACTCTTTTCACCTACCACCAAGTCATCTCTGGAGAAAGAACTAAAAAGGACGACAAAGGGAAATCTCAAAGGGGATCCCCACCATTATGAAAAAGGCCAACACCGACTCATTCCAGAGACTTTTGAGCGAGACCCGTTGTGGGTCTCCCCACCATAAGGACCGATGAAAGATACAAAAAATTGAGAATTTCTCAACAGTGATCAAACACACCACCACAAAGGGGAGGGGAGGGAGGGCCCCGACCATCGGTCATCAACAACACGACCTAAGACTGACCAAAATCTCCACATCCCCGGAGGATCATTATTCCAACATTGATACTGATTTACCCAAAAAACCCCATATGAAACTAAAAAACGATTACGTCCGGTGGGACGCAACCCCCAGGACTTTAAGGCAGTGAGGCGAACATGCCTCCACATAGTAACAGAAACCCCACGCAACCAGATAGTTCGTCCAGAATGGAACAACTACAGAAAACAATTTAGACTGCCTTTACTTTCGACACTGATGACAGAAATAAGGTTGGGGTCCCGTACACTCTCGGGGTTCCTGAACATGTGCCAGCTTCACTCCGAGGCCTATGGCTAGAGCCCTAATGTTTGAAGAATCTCATGCCTCACAGTCAGGTATTGAAGACTCTTGAGCAGAGCCTCTCCTTTTGGTGCCACTTGCAATCATACTGCACCCGAGGAAACACCATCAGAGATAACACTCCATGACATCCAATTACTCTCAAACTAGATATTCACACGAATGAGAGATTAGATGGTACACGCGCATCACCCCTTGTTACACTGAATGAGAACATGACACGAAAAATTGTTATTGAGAATGATCATTGTTGGTGAGAGAAACATTACGCTCAGAAAGACTTTAAACCACGTCTTGAACAACACGTGATTACAGCCACCAACCATAGCAGCCTCATATGACTGGGTCTGTCAAACTAGCAGCCTAACACGAACCTTTTCTTAAACGAAACAGACTAATGATCCGAGGTCATTTAGAACAATAGACCGCACCAACAACTTCAGGTTTCTTTCACCTTATTCCCACTGGAGTCTCCTTTACTTCTTCCAAACCATTTTTGACTATCAATGGGACCTCGTGTTGCAAGGTTTCACTCAACCATGACCATTACGACTGATAAAAGCACTACAAGCCTTTCAGGACACTGGTAGACACTGAAAATTCTAAATAGCCTTCAACCTTTCCTGCTGGATTTCCGTTCTCCGTTTCCGAGAGGAACCTTCAAACACGACGATGTCAAACTTCATACCTGACGAGTCAGACACTCAAAAGACCAAAAATCCCTTCAACTCCCATCGCATCTGTCATTCCGTTGGGAGAGGATCAACTTAACCGAAATGAAAAAGGAAAAGACTTAGCACTATCACCCAAAAGGGAGAGTCCTTACTTTAATCAACTAGAGGGTCGGCCAACGATGAATTATCTGTGGCCCCATGTCATTCTCACATCAACTATTTATTGTGGCGTACACAAGCCAAGATGGAGAACCATGGAACCAATCAAATTGGTCCAATGGTCAAGGAATACCACAAGCAAACACCAAACGTGCATGGAGAACCACTTCAAGGGCTACCTGATGTATTCTTCAAAAGAATTCACTAACCACAGGCTTTCATACCAACTTACAAATAAGATTTCAAACTCGGGACACAAATCATTCTGAAAAGATCCTCAGCTCAAAACACCTCACATCCGACATTTCCAAAACAAAATGACACACCACACAAACACAGTTTACCAAACACTAGATCTTTATTTTACAAAACATTTGGAAAATAAGCAAATCTGGTGGGTTGCACAAACACCAATGGTGTCCCACGGGCCTCGCACATGCATGTTCTTGTGCCGCACTGGCACCAACCTCATGTCCATCCAGGCACTCACCCACTCATGCCATTAACCATTTCCCGTTTCCATACACTCTAATGCATGTGGTTGCCCAGGAGAACTCCAAGAATAAAAACCAAACCATTTTTTTTCCAAAACCAAAACATTCAACCCACGCTTGTCAAACCTTACACCCCATTTCCTTTTTGAAGTGCTTCATTTGAAAAAAGTTTCCACGAGAAAAATTTTTTTACTTAAAAACCAAATTTCCACGAATCCAAAACAAAGAGATGATAAACAAAGCAGGAGGAAACTAGGGTCAGCGGGTGATGGGAACATATGGTTGGCGGCCATACGCCGATCACGCCACTGGCCACGGAGAGTATTTTAGGACAGTGTCCCCAGCTCCACAAGGCTTTCCAGACCCTGCGATCTCACTAAGACCACTGACCCTACACTCTTTTCATTTCCCCAAGACATGTTTAACCGCAAGAACCAAAGACTCAGACAAACCTCAACTTACATTGGTAACTCAATTCCCTCCACGAGGTGTGCTGGACATGCACCTTACTCGAAATCAGAACATCGAGTTCTGACACCCTAAACATTGGTCTACACTGACTCTATTCAAATGAACACGACCCAAGAGAGAAAACCTTTCCCTCTGATACCATTTTCTCACGAACCAGGCCGGGTCGCCATCCGACCCGGTGCCCAACCCGGTCCATAACATGGCCCGAAGGTCGTTCCCGATCCCCATGGGCTGGAGCAAGTGCCCGGGTATCAAACATCACATGTGAACGATTTACCGGAAATAAAATACAGAAAACAACTAAGCAGATAAATAAAGTGAAACTAGAAATAGACAACCAAACACGCCTTTAAATTATGTACAGGTTTAAAGTCTATAACTCGAACCAATAAATAAAATGAAAATACAATAGCGGAAACTAAAACTCATACTCAAACCTCCCAGCAAAGAGAGGTCACATCAACACCACTCTGCAAGAAAAGACCAACTGCAACCTGAACCACCATCACTGAGCACGATTCCCCAACCTAGAATACACAACAAACAGAATCTACATACACCCAAAGGTGTATGTTGGGTGTGAGCCAAAATCCCAGTAGGACGTCACCCAATAAAAAGTTTTCATTCCACAACATCAAAAATATAATATAATGTTCTTATTCAAAATTATACTTTCAAAACTCTTTTAAAATAAAACATTTACAAGATAAATGCTAAAATAAAACACTATGAGAACCCATTTCACAAACACTACTTTAAAGAGATAGTGAAAAAAAATTCATTGTGGGCACACACACAGACACACGCACACACACACACATGTGGTCCCCCATATACCGACAGAAGGCACCATGTCAACGATGGTAGAGCACTATGGGTAAATCCCCTAAGGCTCATCTAGCTCAAGTGGGACCCTAGAACCTCGTGTATCGGTGAAACTTGGATTAGAAGACCTTGACCCTCAGAAAACGTGGCATAGAAGGCCACAACCCTCAGAAAACGTGGCTTAGAAGGCCACAAACCTCAGTCATCATATTTTTAGTTATTGTTGAAATCGTCTATCCAGCTAAGTGAAATAGGGACGATACCCATCCGGCTCACTAGCGCACTGGTCCCGGTCTGCCCACCTAGATAACCAGGGTTTTCCCTTGTGCTCAATAAAGTTTCACATTCACATAATTTATATCGCTTTCACATATCCCGAACCAAAGAAGACATTACTCATAAAAGTCACCCGCTTCAATACCCAAACACCATAAAAAACACACGCACACCAAAACCATTTTATAACATAGTTCCGATTACTTTCATGACTTGATAAACTATTTAAAAAATTTGAAGAGCATTTCTAAATAGCTCAATAAGAGTTTGCACATGAGACATGGCCAGTTTCACATGTAAGAATCCCTTTAAAATCATAACACACACGTAATTATGTCAAACACAGCTCTCGCACTACACTTATAATTTAATAAGTGCAATTAAGAATTTATAAAACACTTAAGTTTAGAGAGAAAAGGTTTACATGAGAAAGAAAAACTCAATTTCATATAAGAAAGTCACTTTAAAAACAAAAGTACATAATATACAAACCAAAACATGTTTCCCCATTGTTCAAAAAATGTTCAATTTAATTCCAAAAGTACGCAACACGAAAAACACACCAAAAGTGATATATATATATATTGAAAATTTAAATTTAAAGACACAAAACCAATAGTGACTAGAAAAAGCCTTTCGCACCCACCAAACAACCCAAAAAACTTTCCAACCATGTTTTGAACTCAAAACACCACTTAAATAAACAATTCCTAAATTTATAAATCATATTTCATGCAAAACAAACCATTACAAAATCAATTTCACAAATCAACCCTTCTAAAACCTATTTGGCACTCTATAAACATTTATTAAACACTTCTAAAATTTACCACAACCGGATCGAAATGAAAAACATGACAATTTCTAAAAACAAGTTCATTTTTCATCACGCACGCATGTCACACCATTTTTAAAATGCATTTCGAAAAACCTCTACCGAACTGCCAAAACATTATAAACATAATTCACATCATGCAACTAAACCATAGAACATATTAAGTTAAATTAAACAAAAAAATTAAATTATCTAAATGATTTAAAGATATGGAACCACCTACCTCAATGTCAAACCTTGATAATTGGTGTGGAAACATTACATTCTAGCGCGAAACCTCAATCGCATGAATTCTTCACCCCAAGAAACCTAGCGAAAAATCAACCAAATGAATTCAAACCCGAAAGCTTCAAATTAAAACCCCAAAACAATAAATTAAACCATAAAACCAAACTCATAACTCATTGTAAAACCAACAACTGAAATATAAATAAAATAAAATAAAATAAAATATGGGAGGGTCCTAATCGGAGGGGGAGGATGCTGCCAGGCTAAGGGGAAACGGCCAGAAGGTCCGACCACTGGAAAAGGGTCGGCCAGGAGGCTGGCCAAGGGGAAATCAGGGCATAGTGATAGGGGGCCAGCGACTTGGGTTCGACTGAGGGGTGTGCGGTGCTGGGGCAGGCTGGATGCGGTAGGAGGCCGAGGGAGGGGGTGTTCGGCGGATGGAGCAGGGGGCGGCGGTTCGCAACGCTGGAAGAGGGAGGCCGCCGGACATAGGCACGACCAGAAGGGAGGTCGCGGCGGAGTGAGGGAGGCCGGAGTGACGGGGGAGCATGGGTGTAGTCCGAAGAGGGGGTTCGGGGTTCGTCGGATGGAAGGAGGAAGGCCGGTGGGGTGTGGCACATTCCAGGTGGCCGAACAGGAGTGCAGGGGGGGCGATGGGGAGTCCTCCGAACAGACGGAGGGCTGGAAACGAGAGGGGGGATGGGGAGTCTGCCGGACAGAACTGAGGAGAAGGGAGGGAGATGCAGCGTGACCCAGGGGGAAAACAGGCGTCTAAACCCTACCCCCAATTTATGATAAAAAAATTAAATAATAATAATAATAAAATAATAATAATAATAAAATAAAACAAAGCAAATAAATAAAATAAAACCAATAATAATTATCAGTATAAATATTATTATTATTCTTAAACTAAGACCTTAAAAATAATAATAAGTATTACAATATTAATAACAACTTAATGAACTTTATATTCTTAATTAATAATACTAATATTCTTAAAAATTAATATTATTATTATCATTAAAACAACTTCTTAAATTTCTATTTAACTTATCATTTTCATTTATTTCAATTTCATTACTCAACATCTTTTTATTATTCCCTTATATTTTAACTCATCTTTGAAAGTCGGGAAGACCGCACAGTCTTAGAACCGTGCCCTGCCTGTACGTCCAGTGACGAAAAACCCAAAACACTCGTAATAATAATAATAATAATAATATTAACAAAAATAATAATAATAAGATAATAACATACCTAACAACCTAAATAATAAACGATACAAAGATCAACCTAATAAAATGCTAATAATAAAATAATACTCTCAATTAAATTGTTATCCAAAAAAATATTCTGAAGTGACATTAATATTATCATTATTATTAAAACTCTTCTTAATTCATCTTATTTCATTAGTTGACCATCGGGCATGACGGGCGGCGAGCTAAGCGAGGTCACGTGGCGATCTAGGTGAGGTAGCGCGACTTCGACAGGGGTGCACTGGACGCAACCAAGGGCGAAACATTCGTTTCTAAATAAGAGCTCAGAAAAATTAATTCGGGCCTCGACCCAAACTACCCGATGCCCAGAAAATTAATAAAATAGATAATATAAAAAAATGGGTGTGACGGATATGATTTGATAATTCACAAGCTCTTTATGAAGTATAAATAAAGATTTTGATATATTTTGGTTTGAGAACCTAATGTTAAAATTATTGTGGATAAAATAGATTGATACCTAGAGATTCTTATGTCAGGATTTACATTTAATTTAACAGTTATTACCACTAATTTTTTTATTTTTATTTCAAATTTATTAATTTATATTTTTTAAAATATAAATTTATTGTACATAAATGAATGGATGAAGCCTAGGTGATATGAGATAACAATACAAGAAAGAGACAATGTGATCATTCTAACAATGAAAAACCAAATGGTATATATTATAGTATTAAACATATTAAATTTGTTATTACCCATGGATCCGGAGTAATGATTAAAAAATGTAACCATAACAGTTTCTCAGACATGTCTTATAAGAGAAGGATTCAGTTTCAGGGATGTTATACGTATAATGAACATATAGGAAATAATATTCAACTTAAATTATATTAAGAATACATAAAGAAGAACATATGGGAATGTCTCGAAGGAAAAGATAAATGTTCGAAATTTGGAAGGGTTTTCCATCAAGACCATGACGGCTGAGCTAGGGTGAAGAAGATAATCAATAAATTTGATGAGATCTATATAAAATGAAAAAAATTTATGGTGTTTAGTTATTATGAAAATTGATTCACTAATATAAGGTCTAATAAGTATTATAGACAACAATATCTGTTACAACCCTAAACTTGAACTATAGGTTTCATTGCAAAAAACATCATTTTTACATTTCTGGTTTGATACCGATAAATGTTTCCCAATTTTATCCATCCAATACGTGAAACAATCACAATAAATATTTCTTCACCATTATACCCCCAATACCTTTAGGTTTAGAGATTTAGAGAATTTTAAAGGAACTATCACATAAATAATACCGACAAATTCAAGTGAGTTTCCCCCATATACCCATTATTCATATTCCATATTAAGACTTTAGAATCTCCCATACAATTCATCACACTTGAAACATTTATAGGAAAAAAACTTTTAACATCCTTATTTATAACCTGAGGAAAGTAAAATAGAAGAATAGTTTGTTCAAACACTCAATAAGGGTAAACAAAAAATTAAAAATTGAAATTTATTAGTGAGCTAATTGTAAAATAATTAATTTTTCCCAAAAGGGTATATCTTTTCATGAAATTGAATTTTCAATTAGTAAATCATTTAACTAAAAAATAATCATGTCACTAAATTGTTGGTAAAACAAATATAACTAAATATTATTAAGATAGATAAAATAATTATCCTACAATGATAACAATATCAATCAATAATATATATGTTCGTTAAAATGCATATAAATAGATTAATGTGTCAAATTTATATACTAAATACATTATCCCCAATGTTATCATTACATTTGAAATATTATTAATAATACTATATGAAATATAGAAAATTAATAAATATTTGTAAATTATTATTTATAAATTTTATTCTATTGGGTATTAGAATATTTTTTGCTTAAATTTTATATTATATTTATTAATAAAACAATATATAATAAGTTTATTATATAATAATTATAAAGTAATTTTATATGAAACTCTAATAAATATATGATTTATTTGACAAAAAGTTAAAATGTAATTCCAAAACATGTTCATCTCATTGATCGAGTGTCACTATCATAATATTCAAAGGTGATGTCATCCATGGCTATAAGAAGGATCCCTTTTTTATAGTACCATTTTTTTGAACATGTACATTTTGTTGGAAAATTACATGTGTGGGATGGTTGTCACTATTGTGGTTCACTAAGAATGCCCCTTTATGTTTGTTGCATGTCCCCTTTCATGGACTAGTAGTTAAGGATAAATAAAATTCAATGTGATATGGTTGATAATATCATGGTTCTCCACTCATTTAAGAAAATATATTTCATTCACATGTGGTAGGAATTTATTTTTCCCCTATCTCATTGTGGAAACATATAGAACAATTCAAATAATTAAATAGTGCAAATAGAAAACATTTCAAAATCTTAATATTGAAATTTTAAATCTGTTCTATAAATAAATATAGGGTTAAGTATAAATCATAAAAATATCTCAAAAATAGTGTTGATTAGTCTAATCAACTTTAATAGTTTACGTAGATTTAAAATTTGTGTTTTTACATCATGGTTGAAAATGATACATGGGATCAAGAAATAGCTACCTATATTTTTTTCAATGAGAGGCTCATGGGGGCTTGTAATTTTTTTGTGATATACCTATAATCAAATCTGTTGACCTTGCCTGTTTTGATAATCCCAATCATGATTTCATATTCTTGGATAATCTCAATCTAATGTTTTTATATATATTAATTCTTTCAATCTGTCCTCAAGATGATAATAATATTAAAATAATCCCTGATATAGTTTAATCTTTGTTTATCCATGTTTATATAAGTTCTGAATTAATTATAATCAATTCGGATATGTTTTGAATAAAACAGATAAGTATTAAGTCACTGGTCTGCGTTTAGCTAGAGCTACCGGTACCCTATCTACCATTAGACTTAGTCTACCGATAGACAGAGTCACTAATACACTAAGGTCACAGATATGTACAGATCTACCGACAGAAAAACAGACCAGAGCTACCGATAGATAGAATTCTACCGATAGAACCAGTTCACAGATAGTTACCAATACAAGTATAGTCACTGATATATCAAGCTACTGATAGCAGTCTGCTGATAGTGAAATTCTACCAACACGCGCAAATAGCTACTAATACAAAGAGCTACCGATGGAGCAACAACTACTGATGGATCAAGAGCTACCGATAACAAGACCTACCGATGGAACTAAAGTCATCGGTATATGAGCTACCGATGAAAGTTCAAAAGAGCTGCATATGGAAGGTTCTGCGAGACAAAGTCCACCATACACATTTTCCATGACGAGAAACTAATTGACCAACCAGTCAAACTCTATACTCTCAATACTATTTATTTATTGAGCCAACAGTTAAATTTGACGTCTTTAATGCATTCAATGATATTTAATGAATTATGTTGTCATGTCAGGGAACTGTACCTAGTACCCATTAAAAAACTAATCATTCTTTTTTTCCAAAGCTGAAAGCTACAAAAAATGGAAGATAAAGGCCTAGCTGAAATGCGAAGAAGTATAGAACACTATGTGTGCATAGAAAAAGCATCAAGGAACTAAGAAGGCACATTGGTGAAAATGAAAATAGATGAATATCATTCAAACGTGGTGCATTTGTGAAAGAAGAAAAAGATATACTCCAAGAACACTAGACATACACGAAGATACTCATTTTCAAGGAGAACACAATCTGCATCTTCAGTGAACTACAACAAACACATCATTCACATAGGCTGCTAAGCTGGACCAAGAATAAAAGAAGAAAACGACACTCTGTTTTTTGAGAAAAAACTACAGAAGGACTCAAGTGTTTTTCTGACCAACCAAACAAGTCCAGAGCTGCACTTACAATCACTAGAGCTTTTATAAACTCTTTCTCATTTCTTTTAGTGATTCTATCTTAACATTTTGAGCTGTGTGTGTACCTTGTTTATTTTACACACAAACTGTCTCTTATTCTAAATTGGATGATTCTTAAATCCACACTCAAACATCATAATCCTTTGTTTCCCACTGTAGATAGTGGTAGAGGTCGAGTAAGACCTAAAAAAGTTGTGTGTTGTTGTTTGTTTTTCCCATGAATAACTGTGGTAGAGGTATTTGGACATGGACAGTAGTGTACTGTTGTTTACCCCCAATATAGGGTGTGGATCAATTTATATAAATTGTTGAGAGGAATAAGGGTCGTCTTGAGACTGAAACTCTTGGTTAATTTTGCTGTGCATTTTAATTTATGTCTATAAGTATACTATATATTTATTTCATATTCCGCTGCTATTACTTTGAAATAAAAAACTATTTAAAAGATTCTTTGATAGTTAAATTAGCAAGTGTTTATACTTATTGTAAATTAGTAAGTTAATTTCAAAAGATAATTTAATCTTCAGATTAAGTTAAATGAGACCTAATAAATCTTTGAGAAACTGATTGAACCTTTACACTCTGTATATATTCACTACAGTTTAACTTTATTTTTAAATTGGGGAATTTTAAGAGAAATATTTTTAACATAAATTTTAATTGGAACTCAATTCACCCCTACCCCCTCTTGAGTATCCACTCCGACCAACATCTGCTATCAGAGGAAGTTTTTTGTTAAAGGATTCTTGAAATAATATATTTTTCAAACTATGATTTTAGTTTCATCTTTAATGATAATAAATTTCTGTCAGTTCTAGATTTTACCTCTTTAAAATTATTTTCTAAAATCTACCTATGGATAATAGACTAGAGGGTGCTGCTACTAACCAGCCACCATTCTTCAATGACACAAACTATGCTCAGTGGAAACTGAAAATGAAAATTCATTTAGAAAGTATGGGTTTTGATATTTGGACTGCTATAGAATATCAATATAAAATTCCAGAAACTGAAAGAACAACTTGGGATGAACCTACAAAGACTTCATACAATAATAACTATAATGCCAAGAATTCCTTGTAGTGTGCATTAGGAGATGAAGAGTTTAATAGAATTTCTTCCTGCAAAACTGCGTATGAAATATGGGATACTTTGGGTGTTTCTCATAAAGGAACAACCAATGTTAAAGAAATACGATTGAAGACTTATACTATTAAATATTAAACTTTTAAAATGATAGCTGATGAACCTATTTCTGATATGTATCTCAGGTTTAATGAGATAGTCATTACAATGAGTTCACTTGGAAAAGATGTTCTAGCTAAGGAACCAATTATGAGGATACTGAGATGTCTTCCAGAACGATGGAGGGGCACTTCTGTTTCAATCAGAGTGTCATGTGACATTGGAGCACTGCCTGTAAAAGATCTTATTGGTAAATTAATGATGTATGAAGAAGAAATCAAGGTGAATAAAGAGGAATATGATGAACCTAAGAGAAAATTCCGCAGTCTTTATGTCTACTCCCTCTAAGAGTAAGGACAATGAGAAAATGAAAATACAAACTGAGAGTTCAACCAGTGAAGATTCTGATTCAGATAGTGATTCTAAGGTGGCTCAAATAGCCAGGAGATTCAAGATTTTTTTTAGGAAGAAGAAATTATTCAGGAAATCTAACTACAAAGGAAAGTATGACAACAAGGAACACTTAAATAAGGATTGGATGAAAGCTGACAAGAGTGATGAAATAGTCTGCTATGAGTGTAAAAGGAAAGTACACATCAAGGCTGATTTTCCAAAATTAAATGTCAAAAAGAAATATTATTATAAAGAAAAGAAGTAAAAGAATGCTATGAATGCAAATTGGAGTGCTTCAAAGGACAACACAAGTGAATCTGAAGTTTCTGATTCTGAGAAGAGTCATGCCAACATGTGTTTCATGACCGACACATCTGAGGTAACTTTAGATAATCCTATTTTAAATTCCTATCATTCTATAGATGATGCAGAATCTGATTCTGATTATGAAAACATGACTAGTGAGGAATTATTTGAATACTGTAATATGCTGGAAGAGACATACAATGAACTTAAGGATAAATACAAATAATTGAAGAAACAACATTCTCTCACTATTACTATCAAAACCGAACATACAATCGATCAAAAGAAGAATGCTCAACTGTTAAAGGAAAATACCGAACTGAAAATGTCAAATGAGCCACATAGAAAAGACTTAGAAATGTTTACAAATGGAAAGGACACACAAACTCAAATTCTAGGAAAGCAAGTGGCACCAAAATACACTACTGGAATAGGCTACAAACCTAGACAGAGACATCTTGTTAAGAATAGATTTATTCTTAAATCTGGACAGAATACTGCTAGTTCATGTTCTAGAAATCTTTATGCTTCAACCAGTTATTCATATGGTTATAGATCAAATAAAGATTATATTTCAAAATCTATTGACTCTATAAATTATATGAGACCCATAAGAAAAATATGGGTACCTAAAACATTGATTGCTAACATTTCTAGACCCAAGCAAATCTGGGTACCAAAATCATTTCCTATCAAAATCTGTTTTGTAGGAAACATGCTTACAGAGTTCTCAAAAGAAGGTATGGTACATGGATAGTGGATGTTGAAGACATATGTCTGTAGATTATTCATGTTTCAAAATTTTAATAAAGGTTGATGGAGGCCATGTCATCTTTGGCGATAATTCTATAGGAATAATCATCAGCCTAGGCCAGATTGGTAACTCTAATACAGTTTTAATTTCTAAAGTTTTATTTGTTGATGGATTTAAGTACAACCTGTTAAGTATTTCTCAATTGTGTGCTGATGGTTTTAATGTAAAATTTGAAAATGATCTTTGTAATATTTTTTAATTCTAAAAATGTTTTAGTCTTTTCTGACTTAAGAAATGAAAATGTTTATGCAGTTGATTTAAATTCTTTAGCTAAGAAAAATGTTACTTGTTTAAATGCTTTTCATAGAGATTCTAGGCTTTGGCACAGAAGATCAGGACACTGCAATATCTATTCACTTAGAGAACTAACTAGGCAGAACTTGGTTAGAGACCTACCTAAGCTTGAATTCCCAAATGACAATGTCTGTAATCCCTATCAAAATAGAATGCAATATAAAGTTTCTTTAAAATCAAAGAAAGAAGTTTCAACTTCTCAACCTCTCAAGTTGGTTCACATGGACTTGTTCGGACCATCAAGAGTTTCTAGTTTAAATGGGAAGCACTATGCCTATGTTCTAGTAGATGAATTTTCTAGATATACTTGGGTATACTTCTTAGATCAAAAAAGAGAAGTTTGTTCTTACTTTATTAAATACTCCAAATCTGTATAAAATCTTAGTGGACTTAAGATTAAAACCCTGATAAGTGATCATGGCCGCGAGTTTTGAAATCAAGAGTTTGAATCTTATTTCTCACACAATGGCTATAGTCACAAGTTTTCTGCTCTAAAGACACCTCTGCAGAATGGTGTAGTAGAAAGAAGAAATAGAACCCTTCAAGAAATAACTAGAACCAAGCTTAATGAATATGACCTGCCTATTTACATTTGGTCTGATGTTGTAAATACAGCTTGTTATATTATTAATAGAGTCTTAATTATACCAGTTTTTAAGAAGACTACTTAAGAGTTGTGTAATAATAGAAAACCTAAAGTTAGTTACTTTAGAGTCTTTGACTGCAATTTTTTTATTCTTAATACAAAGGATAATTTGGACAAGTTTGCTTCTAAGAGTGATGAAGGAATTTTTCTTGGTTATTTTTTAACTAGCGATGCCTATAGAGTCTTTAATAAAAGAACCAAATGTGTGGAATGATATGTTCAAATCATGTTTGATGAAACTGATACACATGAGCCTAGAACCTCTCTTGAAAATCTTGAGGAAGATTTGAGTGTTCTGAACCATAACGACAAATCTAAAGAACCCGCTATAAAAACATCTAGTTATGGACATATTCTAGATTCTGCAGCTATAGAACCCGAACCTATATATGAACCTGAAATTACTAGTCCTACCATTACTTGATCCATAAGGATTATAAATAATCATCTTTTGGATGCTGTTGTTGTTAATCATGATAGAGGGACCCAGACTAGAGCTTCTCTAAGAAACCAGGTTGAACATCAAGCCTTTCTTTCATAGATAGAACATAAAAATATCAATGATGCTATCAATGATGAATTTTGGGTAATGGCTATGCAAGAAGAGTTAAATCAATTTTAAAGAAACAAAGTCTGGGAATTAGTTGATAGACCTAAGGACACATTAACAATATGAACTAAATGGGTTTTTAGAAACAAAGATGATGAGTATGGAAACATAATTAGAAATAAAGCTAGGCCAGTTGCACAAGGATATAGTCATGAAAAAGGTATAGACTATGAGGAAACCTTTTCACCTGTATCCAGATAAGAATCCATTAGGATCTTACTTTCCTATGCTGCTCATCTGAATTTCAAGTTATATCAAATGGATGTCCAAAGTGCTTTTCTAAATGCTTTTATAATTGAAGTTGTTTTTGTTGAACAACCACTTGGATTTACTAATACTAATTTTCCCAATCAAGTGTATAAACTTTCTAAAGCTTTATATTGTTTAAAATAAGCTCCAAGAGCTTGGTATGATAGACTTAGTAATTTTCTTAATTTCAAAAAGTTTTACTAAAGGGATTGGTTATCTAACTCTTTTTATTAAAATAATGTTTAAAGATGTTTTAATAGTACAAATCTATGTTGATTATATTATTTTTGGATCTTCCAAACCCTCTTTATGTAATGATTTTTCAAAATAAATGCAAAATGAGTTTGAAATGAGTTTAATGGGAGAACAGAAATATTTTCTTGGATTTCAAGTGTTTCAAAATGAAAATGGTATTATTTGGAATCAAAGTTAATATACAAAGGATCTTTTAAAATGTTTTGGTTTAGATTGTATTAAGGAAAGTGAAACTCTTATGAGTACTGTTTTTAAATTAGATGCATATGAAACTGGGAAACCAGTGGATCAAACCAATTACAGATTTATGACTGGAAGCTTACTTTACCTTACTGCTAGTCGACCAGCTATAATGTTTAGTGTGTGTATGTGTGCAAGATTTCAAGATAATCCAAAATAATCTCATTTACATGCTGTTAAAAAAATTTATCTTAAACATACTGTAATCTTAGATTTATTTTACCCAAAAGGGAAACCCTTTGAGTTAATGAGTTATTCAGATGCTGATTTTGCTGGTTGCAAGTTGGATAGAAAGAAAATTTCAGGAACATGTCACTTATTGGGAAACATCTTAGTATATTGGAGTAGTAAAAAGTAGAATTCTATAGCATTGTCCACTTCTAAAGAAGAGTACATTTTTTATGGTAGTTTCTATGCACAAATTCTGTGGATGAAACACACTCTTCTTGACTATGTATATGACTTTAAGCACATTTCAATCAACTGTGACAACACTAGTGCAATAAATATCTCGATGAACCCTGTGTCTCACTCTAGGACCAAACACATTGATGTAATGCACCATTTCTTGAGAGATCATTACCAAAAGGGTGATATAATTCTGCCGTTTATAGGCACTGAACATCAATTAGCCAAACTTTTCACAAAAACATTGAGTTCAGATAGGTTAACTTACATTAGACATGAGTTAGGTATGTTTAACCTTGATCAGTAGCTATCCTCACCGATTTAGGATTCTCACCGATGTAAATCCTCACAGATGTGAAATCCTCACCGATGTGAAATCCTCACCGATGTAAGATTCTCACTGATGTGAATCCTCACTGATGTAACCTCACTGATAAAAATTCTCACCAATGAGTGCGCTGTTTTGAAACTTCTGTCTTCTTCCATAATCTGAATCATTTTTACTTTATTTCATTTTGTTTATTTATTTTATGATTCCTAAATGATAAAACTAATGTCTGGGATACATCTAAATCCACTGAGCCTCAAACCTTAACCCTCTAACCTTAGCTCCCGAATCCCCAGTGAACCTTAAATCCTTCGAACCAATAATGGAAAAAACCAAAATTCCTACCATCAGAGATGACTCTGTTGAGCCAAAGAAGAAGAAGCCGGAGATCGAGAAAGAAGCAAGTGGTAGTGGTAGTGTTTCTAGAACTAGGTCGGGGAGACGACCAGTGAATCCTCATCTACAAAATCGAGTTATTTTGATTGAAAAGGAGCTGTGTGTAGAATGGTTTCTGCCTAGAAAATCATTAGTGCACAAAGTACTTGAAGATAAAAAATAGATAGAGTGTTTTTCGAACAACAATGGTCCTTACATTCCAAAATTTGTGAAACAATTTTACGATTTTGTAGCCTTTGAGAAATCGGAGAATGAAATTCGAGTAACCTATTTTGTGAATGGAAAGGATATGTCGTTTTCTATGTTGAATGGGATGAGTGATTTAATTTTCCAAATGAAGTTGTATCTGGATATGTCTCGAGAGCCATGCCACCTACTAGTGACATTTTCGACTATGAGACTGCTTTGGAAGAGCTGACTGGTGTTGGAATTCACTGACAAGTAGTTGCTGCAGAAATGGATGGAGAGAACAGATTGTTGTTCAAATTCGTTCAACATGTCTTGATACCGAGGGGAGAAGACTTTTCCAATTTGAGATATCAGGATATCTATCTCCTAAAACTCTTAATACATTGCCTAAATGTTAATTTGTGCAGATTTCAGATGATCAAAAGGGAAGATAGGACAAGGCTGAAATCAAAGTCAAATTCCCTATTCTTTGCTAAGTTGATCTCTATGATGATCAAGGTAAAAGGAGTTGCTGAGTCTCAAGATGAGACAGTGGTAGTGAAGAATAATTTCTGTATCACAACTACTATTTGTAAGTACCTGAAAATCAATTGGAACCCTTGGAGAGGAGAATGGGTCAGTGATGACCAGTGGGTGTATGGAAAGTTTAATCCCATGGATCATCCTTCAAGACCAAAGAATGTGAGGGATCCAAGTTTGGGACCTGATAAAGAAGAACCAAAATACAATGATGATTCAGAAGAGGAAGAGTCCTCTACTGATGAAGGAGGAGATCCTGACTTACATCCTAGTTCAGCTCCTGAAAATCTAGATCAACATAAATTAGATAAAGAAGAATCTAATTTAGAGGATGTTGAAGTGGCTGCTGTAGAGAATGAAGAAGATGTTCATGAAAGTGAAGCATCTCTATCAGCTGATTTGAGCCTTAGTCAAGTGATTGGACAATCTTTAGTACATACTGAGGATGCAAATGAGGTTTAAATACCTTTGCCTACTTTGGAAGACCCTCCTGCTATTGCAGAGGAAGAATTGATATTGGAAGATTCTCCTCAGGATGAAAGACCTGCTGAGAATGATGCTGAGAATGCTACTGCGAATGCTGTTATCCTACTTGAGGATGCGCTCGTTGAGGGGGGGCATCAAACTATGTTTGGAAGTGTTACAGTAGATGTTGGATTTAATGATTGGGTAGAAGACCCTGGTTTTGTAGTCTGTGGTTTAGACTATACCGATTCATATAATTAAGCATCTCTGAATAGACCAAAAATTGTTTAGAATGTTGAATCTTAATTGTTTCCTGAAGATGTGGTCAGAATCCATGACCTGGATACTTTAAAGAAAAAGCTTAAGGACAGTTTTGTGGAAGAGGTAAAGAAGATGGATGTTTCTCTGGTCTCTTCAGTTCAATCGAACATGACTGACTCAGTGGTCAGTTTAGCCTCTGATAGATCATCTGTAGCTGTTTCACCTTCTAATTTGGTTACCATGGATGATATGGATATCGTAAAGGATGAGCTGAAAGGATCTTTTAATGCCGTAGTTTCTGATATGAAGCAGAGTATTGCTGAAGAGATGAGGATGTTGGAAAGATCATTTCAACTCTCTCTAGGTTGTAATTTGTCAACCATCATGGCCGAGATAGTTGAAGAAGTTAAATACTGTCAGGCTCAAGTATCTCGACTTTAAGTAGATCATGATTCTTTATAGAAATTGGTTATTTTTTTAGACACTTACATGAGCTCCAAATCCCATGAAGATAAGGACTTAACTTATGTGAAGGGTGTTGTAAGACAGATGGTTTCAGTATTTGAAGGTTTCAAATCTTCTATGAAAGATCATATTAAAACACAAGATTCCCAAGTTCAAAATCATATTAGTGGATTGACCAAAAGATTCAAAGAGACTATATCTTTCTCTGTTGGTTCTCTTTAATCTAAACCTTCCATGGATTTGAATAAAATTTGAGCTATGATGAAAGAGGAGCTTGGTTCTGCCTCAACTAGTCGCTATGTGGACTCATCTCAACTTAGCAAAGTTTTTCTTTCTACCAGAGATTCAGCCAGAGAAATTATGAAGATAGTCCAAGACTATATGGGAGAAGCATATGCCTCTCAAAAAGAATTGAAAGATAAGTTGGACTCCTGTTTCTCCAAAATTTACACAAAGACCCAAATGACCAGTCATTTCAGGCTTCTGATTGAGTATATGAAACTGCCTCCTGTCAATCAAGCCTTCAGAGAGCATGTTATCATGCTAAGAGAATTTACTCAATCATTGGAAAAGTTTATGGAGAAAAAGTATGACATTATATCTGCTATGGAGAGAGGATGAGGAATCATTATGGATTTCAGGAATCTGTTGCCGCCTTTTCTGCATGTTGATGCTGGGCCAGTGATTGTTCCTCCTTCATTGCCTGCCTCTGCCTCTACTGCTTCTTCAATTCAGATGACCCCTGCCCAAGCCATTCGAAGCCTCACACCTATGATCACACAAAGGACTACTCAATACAGGCCAGTCACAGTGTCAGTTGCTCAGCCTCCTGTGGTCATTTTCGGAATTCCTAAGCCTTCACCAGCATCCTCACTATCTGAATCCTCTTCTGATCCCACGGGAAAATATCTCATTGAGGATGTGGATTGATCAAGTGGCTGGACTATTTAATAGGAATCCATTGTATTTTGTTTATTTCTTTGTACCTTCTCTGGAACATGGGATGAAGCTGTTTTTATTTTCATATCTTTTCTCATTTTTATTTTTATTCCTATTCTCTTTAGTTTCCCACTTTTTGATTATCACAAAGGGGGAGAAATATTTTACCATGATTTTACAATGGGGGAGAAATACTCTCTAAGTATCCAAGAAGAAGACATTTTCACCTAGGGGGAGAGATATTAATGAAAGGGGGAGAAATTTTATCTAAGACGTATAATGCTTTGCCCTTTCGATATGTCTAAATTTCATCCCCTGATACCAGTTCCATTACTCTCATCCTCTGATATCATCTCATTTAGTTATCTGATACCACTAAATTTTACCTCTGTTATCATGGTTTTTTCTTTTATCTCTGATACATTTAATTCTATCTCTAATAAATTTTTTTATAACATATTGTTTTCTCTGAGAAAATTGAGTTTAATTATATATCCTCTGATACATTTTTTTTAAATGATAATATCATAAGTTGTGATTATCAAAAAGGGGGTGATTGTTGACATCACCTGTTTTGATATTGCCAATCATGCTTTCATATACTTTGCTAATCTCAATCTAATGTTTTTCTATATATTAATTCTTTCAATCTATGCTCAAGATGATAATAATATTAAAATAATCCCTGATATAGTTTAATCTTTGTTTATCCATGTTTATATAAGTTCTGAAGTAATTCTAACCCATTCAGATATGTTTTGCATAAAACAGATAAGTATTAAGTCACTGGTTTGCGTTTTTCTAGAGCTACCGGTACTCAGTCTACCGATAGACATAGTCTACCGATAGACAGAGTCACCGGTACACTAAGGTCACCGATATGTGCAGAGCTTCTGACAGACAAACAAACTAAAGCTACTGATAGACATAAGTCTACAGATAGAACCGGTTCACAGATAGTTACCGATACAAGTATAGTCACCGATATATCGAGCTACCGAGAGAATTCTACTGATAGTTTAAGTCTACAGACACATGAAAACAACTACTAATGCAAAGAGATACTGATGGATCAACAGCTACCGATGGATCAAGAGCTACCGATGGAACTAAAGTCACTGGTATATGAGCTACCAATGCAAGTTCAAAAGAGCTACCGATGGAAGGTTCTGTGACACAAAGGCCACCGAACACATTTACCAACACGAGCTACTAATTGACTAACTAGTCAAACACTATACTCTCAATACTATTTATTTATTAATCTAATGGTTACATTTGATGTCTTTAATGCATTCAATGATATTTAATGAATTCTGTTGTCATGTCAGGGAATAGTACCTATTACCCATGCAAAAACTAATCATTCTTTTTTTTCCAGAGCTGAAAGCTAAAAAAAGGGAAGATAAAGGCCTAGATGAAATGCGAAGAAGTAGAGAACCCTGAGTGTGCATACAACAAGAATCAAGGAACTAAGAAGGCACACTGGTGAAAAAGAAAAGAGCTGAATATCATTCAAACATGGTGCATTTGTGAACGAAGAAAAATCTATACTCCAAGAACACTGGACATACAAGGAGATACTCATTTTCAAGGAGAGCACAAGATGAATCTTTATTGAACTATAACAAACACCTCATGCACTCAGGCTGCTAAGATGGACCAAGAATCAAAGAAGAAAAGGACACTCTGTTTTCTGAGGAGAAACCAGAGAAGGACTCAGAAGTTTTTCTGACCAACCAAACGAGTCCAGAGCTGCACTGCCAATCACTAGAGCTTCTCTAAACTCATTCTCATTTCCTTTAGTGATTCTATCTTTACATTTTGAGTAGTGTGTGTACCCTGTTTATTTTACACACCCTATGTATCCTAATCTAAACTGGAGGATTCTTAAATCCTCCATCAAACTTCATAATCCTTTGTTTCCTACTGTGGATAGTGGTATAGGTCGAGTAAGACTAGAACAAGCTGTATGTTGTTGTTTGTTTTTCCCATGAAGAATTGTGGTAGACGTCATTGGACATGGATAGTAGTGTACTGTTGTTTAACCCTGATCCACAGTGTGGATGAATTTATATAAATTGTTGAGAGGACTAAGTCTCAACTTAAGACCGAACCTCTTGGTTAATTTTGCTATGCATTTTAATTTAAGTCTATAAATATACTATATATTTATTTCATATTTAGCTTCTATTAAATTGAAATAAAAAACTATTTTAAAGATACTTTGATAGTTAAATTAGCAAGTGTTTATACTTATTGTAAATTAGTATGTCAGTTACAAAAGTTAATTTAGTCTTCAGATTAATTTAACTAAGACCTAGTCAATCTTTGAGAAACTTGTTTAACCTTTACACTCTGTATAGATTCACTATAGTTAATCTTTGTTTTTAAATTGGGGGATTTTAAGGGAAATATTTTTAACAGAAATTTTAATTGGGTCACAATTCACCCCCCCCTCTTGAGTATCCACTCTGACCAAAAAAATCCCATACTCATGATTTGAGTTTCTTTTCATGTGCTGCTATGGTACACTATATATCATGTGAAATATATCAAACTATTATAATGAATTCGGGAGAGTCTAGGATAATCAAAACCCCCTATGAAAGTAGTATTCTACCCATCTCTGACATTAGGTCCATGAGGATACATCTGAATCAAAAAATACTCAATCACTCCACCTCTCTAGATAATTTAGCATGGACTAATAGGTATTCAAATAAATTATCAACATTTTTGATATGAAATCTTACCCTCATAAAATCATTCTTTAGTTATGAAAATATTTTTGAAATAAAAACTCAAAAATTTGTATATCAATCAGGAACATTATGTACAAGACATCTATATGTTATATAAAAATTGGGTTGTGTTTCATAACAATCCAAACCAGAACAGAACATTTCTAGGGTTTAAGAGACTCTAATAAATATTTTATTAAAGTAAATTAAAATATCTATTTTTATAGATTATATAATTTAACACTAATATTTTTATGAATGATATTTAACTTGAATAAAAAAATGATCACACCTAGTGGAAATAGTTGAAACAAATTCTATATAGGACATATGCCCCTGATATAACATAATATTTTTTATTATCCAGATGTGGGAGTGCCGAGACATTTAACATCTGACTAAGAAGATTTTTTAAGCTTCCCTCCAACAATTTTTGATATGTGTACTTCATTAAGGATCAGAAAAGGGTGGGCTCTCCCTCTTCTTATTTCCCAAAATTCACCCCATGGGAGTTATATTATTTACAATAATATGTGACCTTCGCTCATAAACATTTTTAATATGAATTAAAAGGGAAGAACAATATAAATAGTTAATTATTGGAAAATAATATAATAACATTTATATGATACACATACACATCATGTTTTGTAAATAATTCGCAAGAAAATGAAATGAAATCAAGGGTCAATTAAGCGTCGATATCAAAACCACTAATATACTAAAAAGAGTTAAAGAATACTCAATGAAGTATAAGAAATTCTCCTTGTAGAACCACCTAGTATCTGGTATGTAACACTTTGTTATTTTTATGTTTATAAATTGTAATTGTGAAGAATGTGAGATTTGGGTGAACATTAAAAATGTTTTTTTTCGGAAAAAGTTGATGTGCACAGGCTGCACATAGTTTGTCTAAATAGCTGGGAAATCCTAGGTTAAACCGTGAATAGTATTTGTTTTGAGATATGATCTTCTAAAAAATGTGATAATTTTTAGGGATACTATGAGATGAGGACATGGGAGGGTTTATATCAGGTAGTAGATAATGCACGGTTAGATCACGGTTTGTCTAACTGTGCAATCTAACCATGCACATAGTGAATGTTCGATCCAAAAAACAGGATCTCACATGTTTTTTCCTCTATATATCTAATTAATTTATCCATGGAGGACCTAACATGGTATTCATATCCATTTTATTTAGGAGAAACTCTCCCAAGTGACTTGGAAACAACTTGGACTCCTCCCTTGGAGTTTTTGAGCCTGATTCTTCGGGTAAGTTCCATTCTTCACCGTTCTTGTTGCATTTTCTTAGATATAATTAGATATACTTATAATATTCTCTATGTTCCTATATATAAACCCAGTATTTATGGATATGTGATTTTGGATTCCAAATATGATGATATTTGGTCTCTTTGTTTGCAGGAGAAGAGATCAAAGAGGGTTTTGTGGATAATCGACCAAATTTTCTTCATCTTTCTTCATCCATTTTTAGTTTTCACAAAAATGGTTGAGGTAGGTGGCATAAATCGTTATTCTTCATATTAGAAATTATTGGAATGCTTTAAAATTTATTATATTTTTATGTAATGATGATGAGTTGGATTTTGTTGATTATTATAACCTTTCTTAAATATTGGTTTGTGGAAATATGAAAAAATGGTCTTATTGAATAAATTGTCGATTCTTGATTTTAAAACGAATATTTTAAATATGTATGTTTATTTTAATTTAGGTAATTATATTTATGAAAGTGTTTTCAACAAATGTAATTATTTTTTTATAATGGAATGGTTGATTGGAATTGGTTTGATTAATCATTTTTAATAAAATATTATTTTAATTGAAATGGTTTGAAATGGTTTGTTTGGAATAGTTTTGGAATACATTGGGTTATTTTTTGAGTTTTTATTCGACATGACCATGAATAAATGACATTTACTATTTGGGTATAAGTTTCATGACCCTAGATCATAGGAATGTTTTATTGGGAGACAAGGTAATTGGACAAGAAACCACTCATGATTATAGAAATTTCAAAAAAGCAAGCATGTGGGGGTGTTTGTGGTGAAAATTTGAATGGTTATTAAAAAATGATATTTAGAAATGGTTCTCTAACATTGATTGGTTGTTTTTCTTGAAATGTGACTCTTTGGAAAATTGGTTTGTACTTTTGGTTATGAATGGTTTCATAACCATTTATATTATTTGCAAACTATTTTGGGAAAATGTTTTATTGAAACAATTTTATATAAATATTTATAACCTTTTTATAATAGTGGATTGAGTAGGGAAGTCATTGATAAAAGCATATTTAATTTTATAGTAATCACTAATTTGGAACTTTGGTTCTTTTTCAGATGCTATCTTTCAGTACATGGGAAAGGTAAAGTATCACAATAATTTTTCACCACCTCATAAAACATGCTATTTTTGGTGATGTTGGAGCATAGAGATTTTGGATAATGGGGTCTTGTGGTTATCATAGAGTTCATATAGTTATATTCCACTATTTAATTTGATATTTTTTTGGTTTCCACTATAGTAAAAATTGGTTTGGTTTTGTTATAAATTTGATGGTTGATTTGCCTGTTTTTATCCAGCATCGGATAATTGTTTTTTGATTAGTGGTTTATTTCATAAAGTTTAAATCCGACCCCAATTTCTATTGAAACCGTTTAGAATTTATTTCCAACATTTGGTTTCTTGGGTATTTCTCTTAAGGCCATGTAATGGTTCATTTTTTTCACAAGACAAGTCATTACAAATGTTATTAGTTTTTTTGATCCAAAATATTCCTTGAGATAAGTGGTATCAGATTGTTCCATTCCTTAGGGAATAAGTAGTCATCAATTTTCATGGTCATAGAGTTGAAATTCATTGTTATCTATTCATTAGGTTGCTATATTAGAATTAGTAGGATTTTTGGGACATGAAATGTAGAGCATAAAATGTTTCTTCTAACCTTTTTATAATAAAATTTAGGTTACTAGGGATTTGGGTATATAAGGGTTTTGAAGACACTTATAAGGTTTTGGGAATATAATTTATTTGGGTTTATCAAAAGAGATGAGAATGAAATGAATTTTAGAGGAATTAATTCCCACTTAGATTTCCTATTTATTCATGGGTAATTATTAATGATTTTGGGAAAGGGTGATTATTTTAAAAAAATCATGATATATTTTTCAATTGAAATATTTTTAAAATAGTATTACAGATGTATTTTGAAGATTGTTTTATTTTAAAAAATAAAGGTGGAAGTTTTATAATATGGTTGACTTTGGAAATAAATTTTGTGATAATATATGTGATAGTGTTTGAAATGATAATTCATCAGTTGTTAGAGTGGGATACATACAAAGATTGTTATCTGTTAACAATATGGAACCCCGTAAGTGTCATAGAAACCAACCGAAAGAATATTTAGGAAATTTATATTCAATTAAGCAACATGTGAACCAAGATATGGTTCTGAGTATCATTTATGAATTCCAAGATGTGGATACTAGGAACTAGAGGTATGGGCCAAGGATTTTTGATAATTTCATCCAGTTTATGAAGTAGAATCCACCCATAATACAGGGTGATTCTGAACTTGAAAAGGTAGAGTTGTGGTTGAATAAGATGAATCATATATTCTATTTCATCACCACACCATCAGAGATGAATGTTTGGATGGTGACTTATATGCTTGGGGACCAGGCATGCTAGTGGGTGGATTTGGTGGAGAATGATAAAATAGATCAAATCTTAGTTGGGCAGATTTTGGGGAATTATTTAACAAAAAATTATATCCTCACATGTCCAAGACCCAAAACATGATGTAATTATTCATCCAAAATGAGAATGGTATATTTGACAAAGAATATGTGGTTAAATTCATTAAATTAGTGCAATTTTCACCAGAGGTTTCATCTTGTGCATGCATGAAGCCTCACATCTTCAAATCAAGGCTATGGAAGGATATTTGATCAATGATTGTGGTGATCTGTATTACAAATTATATAGACATAGTGAATAATGTGACAAAGGATGAAAGTGATATCTCATGATCCATGGGAGGAGGGAGTATGATGATACCTATGAGAAATGGTGGGAACTAAAATTCTGGGAGCAAGCAGAAGAGGTGTAACGACCCGGACCCAGCCGACCACCCTAATGGTACCAAATGGGTTGGGTGTTACTACCTTAGGTGCACCTCCCCGGAACACCAAAGGCTACTGACTAGCAGCGAGGGTCTGGATAGGTATAGTGGGGAGGATATACCCTCTCAGAGGAATAAAAATAGTACTGGTCTGAGTAAAATACTAAAATAGCAGCGGATTTAAATGACTCAGAAGACTCGAACCAGACCTGCAGAGCAAAAGCATATCCAATAATTATAAACCAGCGGAAGCAGTATAGAAACGACAATAGAGGAAAGTAAATAGAACAACATTCTGATGAAAACAAGCAACTACTATTGTGACCAATCAAGGCATTCATTGAAAACAAGTCATTAAGCTCAATATCTAATGGCGCCAATGGCTAACCACCTGTTGCTATATAATAAGGTAAGAATGACGATATAAAAGGGAAAACTAAACAAAGCAACTCCAGAATGGAATGACCTCAAGGTCCATGCTAGTATCCATGACAACACCACTAAAGTCCAGCTCGTGAGGCTTACCCTTTACCTGCATGCAAATTCATAAAGTCTAGACGCGTCCCGAAAGGCCCGTGTAGGGTGCGAGACAAGTCTCGTGAGGATACCACCCAAGGGTGCATACATAATATAATTGTTTAGGCAGAGATGCTTATATAAGAAAAAGAGTAAACAATACAATGCCCAAAAGTAAACACAAACTCCACTGGGGATCAACATCCACCAAGAAGTGTCACCTGCTTCGGCCAGCGCCAGAATCCATGGTCAGTAGATCAAAACCTTGTGCCACCTTACACCATGTGTCTCAAGTACCGACTTCTCGGAGGCACCCCCAACCATCGTAACCCAGCTCGGAAGCTCCACCTGCCCATAGCTAAACATCCAGAGGAACATCGATGTCTGCCCTCAAATCACGGCGAGCCTCTGCCCCCAACCCGACCGCCTCAAAGTTGTCTCTCAAAGGTTACTCACCTTCCACGTGGCATCCTTTGGCAAGCACTCCAAACCAATATCACCTAACTGCATCTATTGGGGGCCTCTACCCAGCGAGTGGCCATACCACCTCATCTCAGAGTCTATCTGTGTGCACACTACTCAAAAGTACACAGTGAGTGGTAATCACCTCAATATTTCCACAAGTCACAACACCTCTGACACAAGTGTCCCGGCGAACCTGTCGCTCAAGTCTGATGGTATCTCCATCCTTGTACCCCGCACCAAGCCCAACCTAACAGTCCGACTGCCTCAAGATGACGTCCATGACGCCTAATCCCATGGTAGCAACCACCAAAAGTAACCCAAGAAAAATCCCCAACCTGTGATTTCCATCACTCAACAATATATGTTCGGGCCACGCCCAAAACCACAATATGTTCAACACATGGAATATAACACATTGCAAAACTATACTGAAAGCATCACTTGAAACTGGCAATTACTAAATGGTCAAATTGCACTAACTTGTGCTAACCATACCAGAACCTAACTCATACATAATTTAAAAATTAAACTAAACAGATTAACTCGAGACATTCAATAAGTAGTATAAACACAGCAGTATAAACAATGGTCCAATTCAAACGCATTTCGGCACCCCCTGACCGAATTTCCCCAAACGAGCAACAACCTCTAACCCAGTATCGCTCAATCGCAACAGGGTTAGGGAATACCAAGAGGCATCACACAATGCAGATAATTAAATAAAAACAAATAAACACGGTCTCTCTCAACACCTGATGTGGTTCCCAAAGGTCAAAACACCCAAAAGTCTATGAAAACATGAAATAAGGTTTGCACCACCCACCTCGTAATCGTACGATGACACTCCATTGATATCAGCCTATGAATCAGTCTGAATCACGGTAGATATGTGTTTTCGTCAAATCCAGTTATTCCGTTCAGTTGGAATCTGCGGAGGAACAGGTGAGGGATCAAGGATGATGAAGGGTGTGCAGGGTTATCCTTTACGATGCGGTCACGCTGCCACCGACGGATCGAAGAATGGAAAACTTATGGCGATTCTGGAAGGGTTTGAGTTTCTTCGGGGGTTCTCGGACGAACTCTTCGTCCAAAGGAGGAGAAGAAGGGTTTTCTCGAAATTATATGTGACAGCGTCTTAGAAGATCAAATAAAAATAAAAGTACACGGCTTGTATTTTCGAAGTACACGTCGTGTAGATGTGTTTCCATACTCCGACATAAGCAGAGTCCAGCACACGGCCTGGACTGTGTACATGATCAACACATGGACAGGGTCTTTACCGCTACATGGGACAAAGATACAGGGCGTGTCAAGGAAGACTACACGCTGTGTAGATGAAAATTTACACCTGGGCACCACACGACATGTGCTTGGCCTCACACGGGTAAGGGATACACAACGTGTCTATAAATACACACTGTGTAGTAAGAAACTTCTACACGCTCTTCACACGGCATTTACTCGGCGAGCACACAACCAATCACTATGGTAACTCATACACGACGTGTACTTAAAGTACATGGCGTGTTGTCTAGAAATTTCCAGAAACTGCCCAGATTTTCTAGACATCTCAAAAACCAGTCAAAAAGTTTAAACAGGGTCAGAATTTGACCCATTTGTAAAAACCTGGGCTCTTACAAGAGGGACACCTATTTATAATGTGTGGGAAAGAATTAGAATCTGATGGCTAGATCAGTGAACATTCCTCCACAACTAAAGATCCAGTTAGGATGTTTCCAATGTGGTACCTTGGAACACATGATGTTAGAATGTACAGCACCGCCTAGTGCATTCCATAATTTCAACAAGATGGGATCATAATACTTTGAGGGAAGGTGCTCTAGACACTTCTTAGGTGTCGAAAATATCATATGTATCAATACAATGAGGCCAAAAAAAATTGACTCATCAGCATATTAGATTTAGTTATGGTGATTCTCTAAACACCATGAATACTCAGTAAGGGAAACCTCAGTAAGGATACAAGGAGCAGAGTGCAGTGATGAAGAAATTATATGCATATGATCATATGATGGAGGATGATTCAGATAGACTATATACAATAAGTGGTCTTATTTTATTCAATTCTACCCTTATGAAAATGCTATTTGATATGGGTGCATATCATTCATTCATTTCCTCTCATGATATTTTTTTTCTATGTTTAAAACATGAGATAACACCCTCTGTGTGAAACATTAAAACACCTCTCTATGAAAGATAATTTCAAGTCATTTTATTTATATCATGTTATATAACCATTTTTTGGGATGAGTTGAAGTGAGACCTCTCAGTGTTGGAGATGGATTCCTTTTAGGTAATCTTGGTTTTGGATTGTTTGAGAAAATTTAAGTATCACATCGACTGATATATTTGAATAATTAGTTGTACAACTGAGGAAAAAATTGAGCATATCTTTATAGGATAAATGGTTGTAAAGACATGTGTAACATGGTTTTTAGAACCAGTAGTTGGAAAAATCTCTTACCATTTGGAGGCATTGGCTTTATCATCGATGTAATATATCGACGATAATAGTTTTTCAGAAGTTGTGGATTAATTTCCAAATTCCATTCCAAGAACATATTAGGTGTACCACAAATAATGTAACCAGAGTTTACAATTGTTATTCTTTAGGGGACCTATCTAATTTCACTTCTGGATTATTGTATAGGTTCATCGGGTTAAGGGAATTGAATGTGTAGTATGAAGTAATGTAATGAAAATGTTTTATATGGACATGTATGTCTCCGGGGGTAGCACCGGTCTTGTTCGTGAAGAAAACAAATGGTACTCTAAGGATGTGTGTGGATTATCATAAGCACAACCAAGTTAAAATAAATATTCAGTATCCACTTCCACACATTGATGATCTATTGGATAAATTTAGGGGAGCCCATTGGTTCTATAAAATTGAATTTTGGTTTGAATATCACTAATTGTGGGTTCAGAAGGATAATATTCTGATGACAACTTTCAGAAATATATATGGCCACTATGAATATATAGTCATTCCATTAATTCTTTTAAATGATCTAATCATCTTTATATCATTGATGAATCGAATATGTCATAGATATTTAGATTTTCTTATTTCTGTTTTTGTGGATGAAATATTGGTGTATTCTAGGAAATGGGATGATAATGAGAAAAACATGTTGATAGTGTTGGAAATATAGATAGATCATCGTTTGTATGCCAAATTGTTAATGTTATATTTTTGGACAGAAGAGGTACACTTTCACATTAATGTAATTTCTAAACAAGATGTTTTTGTTAATCCTAAAAAGATAGAAGGTGTTATCTCTTGGCAACCCATGAAGAATTTATTTGAGATACAAAGTTTTCATAGACTATATGATTATTACTGACACTTTTGAATGACTTATCATGATAATATTCGCCTATGAAAGCTTTGAAAATAAAAACATCCCATTCGGATGGACTGAGGAATTCCATAATGCTTTATAAAATTGAAGTTTTATCTTACATTAGCACCTATCACGTTTTTTCTACAATCATGAATGGGGTATGTGGTGTAATGTGATGCTCCATGATCATGTTTGGGAAGTGTTCTCATGAAATTAAACCATGCGGTTTTTTATGGTTCAAGGTAGGTGAGAGTGCATGTAAATAATTACCCAACACAATATTTTGAGTTAGTTGTGGTAGTATATTCCAAGGAGACTTGGCGTCATTATCTAATTGGTGAGAAATTTACTATGTTCGCTGACCAAAATAGGTTGAAACATATTTTATAACAATAGGATTAAAATATTTTGAAAAGGATATGGATGTAGTATCTTTAGATTTTTTACTTTGACATAATGTATAAACCTAAAAAATGTAATTCGATAGCTGATACAATAAGTAAAATTTTATATGCATAGCTGGTGAAAGAAGATTCAGAAGAATGGCAGTCGATGTCTCTCCTAACTGACAGACATGTGGAATGTGCATACCAAGGTGGTGTTTATTATTCGTTTCAGTCTCCCTGGTTCTTGATTTGGTAAATAAAATCAATGAATCACAAACATCCAATGTAGATTTCCAGGTTATGAGTTCAAAACACATTGGTGGGGAGACCATTGAGGGCTGGAAACTTTATGGGAGTTCCATTTTATGGTTAATATAATGTATGGTTGTACCTATGTCTTTTCTGGAGGAACATCATCATGTGTACCACCATTCGAGATGGTCTATTCATATGGGAATATAAAATTTTTAAAAGGCATCGAAAGTACATTTTTGGTTGATTGGTATGAAACGGGATGTGGCTAAGTTCATTATAAATTTCTTAACATTTCAGGAATTTAAGGAAGAGAGTCAATGTCATGCAGGTATGTTGCAGTCATTAGATATTACATTGTTTAAATGGATGACAATCATGATGGATTCCATTCCAGGACTCCCAATATCAGTTAGGAAATAAGATTCCATATGGGTGATACTGGATGGGATTACCATGTTGGCTCATTTCATCCCTATTTTTCAAACCCATACAGTGGATGATCTGTCCAAAATATTCATCCATGAAGTTATAAAAATACATGGAATAAACATTTCAATCATGTTTGGTAGAGATCCAATGTTTAGGTCTCATTTCTATAAATCCTTATAGAAATCCACTGGGAAATAACTGACAATGAGTACGACGTATCATCCTCGGATGGATAGACAATCAAAAGGGATGATATAAAAATTTAGAGACATTTTTTTGGATTGTGTAATGAATTTTTGTGGCTCTTGGTAAGAGAATATACCCTTATTGTAGTTCTCATATAATAAAAGCTATCAAAACTCGATATATATGGATTTTTTTGAAGCAGTTTATGGGAATACTTATCGTTGAAGAATATGTTGGGTGGAAATAGGTGAGACATCACTAGTTGTGATGAGCCTTGTCCAATAAACAAAAGAAAATATTTTGTTGATCAAAAAGAGGACAGAGACAACTTAGAGTCATTAGAAATCATATGCAGATCATCATTGAAGACTATTGTCGTTCAAGGTGGGTGATCATGTGTTCTGGAGGATCTCATCAAGGATTGAACATCTTCATTTTGGGAAGCATAGAATGTTATCCCATTGATATATTTTCCCTCTTGAGATACTTTAATGGGTTCGAGACATGGCATGTCTATTGTAATTTTCACCATGGTTCAGTTTGGTGCACAATGTGTTCCACGTATCTTAGCAGAAAAATCATCAGCAAGATCGTAACCATGTGATCAGATGGGATCACATTGACTTTGATCTAGATGCTTTATTGGTAAATATACCATTGCAAATTATTTATATCCAAGATCATGTCTTGTGTGTACAAAGAATTAGTCTAGTGTGTTTTTTAGGTAAACATGGCTAGATTCAAGAAGAGACTTGGGAACACGAGAAGGAAATGAAAGAGCAATGGCTGAAACTTTATCGGATCAGTAGTGGTTTTCTACATTCTGTGGATGGAAAGACCAATGGTGGGGAGAATATAGTATCCTCATTTTCAGGTATGTAACCCTTAATTTGTGATTTTTAGGTTTATAAATCATTATGGTGATGGATGGGAGAGTTGTGTGAACATTCAGTATGTTTTTGTTGCAAAAAGGGGATGTGCATGGGCTTCACATATTTTGTCTAAATGTTGTAGAAATCATAAGAGAAACCACACGAAGTAGATTTTTTGAGGTAGTAGATTCAGCATGGTGTGTGCATGATGAGGGACACTGTGTGAGGAGACTGTGAAAGGGTTTTTATAAGGTAGTTGATAAATAACTGTTCACCTATGGTTTGTCTAACCATGCATACTAATCGTACACAGAATAATGTTATATCTAAATAAATAGGATCTCACTCATTTTGTTCTAACTCCCTTGTTTTTATCCATGTAATCCCTAACTCAGGATTAAACTCTATTGAAGGTAGGATAAACGCCCCTAAGAGATTTTCAATAAATTTGGAGGCCTCCCATGGATTTTTCAAGCCTGATTCTTGTGGTAAGTGCAGTTATTCACCATTCTTATCACGATTTCTTAGATCTACTTAGATCTAATTCTACTCTCCTCCCAGTTTAACAGATGTATGACCATTATAGGTAGATATAAGATTTTTGATGCTAAATATGACGAGATTTGGTCTTTTTGTTGGTATGAGAAAATATCTAAGGCGGTTTCATAGAGAATTGACCTAGTTTTTAAGCATTTTTCATCAGTTTGATGTTGTAATCATAATAATTGAGCTAGGTGGACTCAATCTTTACTCCTATTATTTTACCTAATTGGAGTGATTTCAAATTGATTTTCTTGGGAAGGAATGATTATGAATTGGTTGTTTTTATTGTAATAATCCTTCTTAAATATCGTTTTGGGAATGTTTGGAAGATTTTTTTTATTGAATAACGTGCTAGATTGTATATTTTAAAATAATGATTTTAAAATACAATTTTGTTTGGAATTTTGGTAATTGGATTTGATTAATATTCTTCCAATAGAAGAGTCATTTTTTTGAAATGAAATGGTTGATTGGAATTGCTTCTATTAATGGTTATAAAAAAAAAGAAATGTTTAATTGAAATGGTTTGAATTATTTTATTTGGAATGGTTTTGGAATACATTGGGGTGTTATGTGAGTTCATGTCTAATGTTTCCATGAATAAGAGACATTTACCATTGGGGTACAATGTACATGACATTGGATTGGGGTCTTGTGTCCTTGGGACACAATGTAATTGGATGAGAGACCACTCATGATTATGGTATTGTCAAATAAGTAGGCATGTGCGGATGTGTGTGATGAAAAATAGAATGGGTATGCCAAAACGATAGTGAGAAATCATTTCTGACATTATTTGGATGCTTTTATAGAAATGTCATTTTCTAGAAAATTGAATAAAATAACACTTCTGTACTTTCAGTTATAAATTTTTTTGGTACTTGTTTGTATATATTATAAAATGTTTTGTGAAATTGTATTGTATAAACTATTTTATATAAATGTTTCTAACCTTTCTATCATAGTGGTGTGAGTAAGGAAGCCCTAGTGGAAGACCTAATGAGTTTTATACTCACCCGTGCTCTAATACTATGGTGCTTTTGTAGATGCTATCTCTCAAGAAGTTGTAAAAGGTAATGTATAACTTGTATTTAGACCCACCTCATGATCCTAGGGATATTTGGTGATTTTGGAGCATGGAAATTTTTGAGAATGAAATCTTTTGGTTGTCTTAGAGTTCGTGTAGTTATATTATGATGTTAACTTTGATAGTTTATTTGTCTTCCGATGTCGTACACATTGGTGTAGTTATATTAAAAATATGATGATCGAGTTGCCTTGTTTTTATCATGCATCATATAATGGTTGTTTTGTTACTAGATTATTTTGTAAAAGGTAAATCGTCCTCCACGGGCATTTAAAACCCTTAAACATTTATTTCCAGCCATTGGCATCTTGGGGGTATTGCTAAAGGATATGTAATGATTCATTGTTTTCTCAAGACAATGAGAATAAGTTGGTCCTTACACTTCTCTAGAGTCCCTTATAAAATTCCATACAGATTGTTAAGGCATTCATTTAACCTCCATTGCTTATTAACTATCAATTTTAAATTTATGGGTTTTAATTTATCTTGAAATCCACTCACTTTCTTCAAAATATAATGTTTCCTATATTTTCCATAGTGTAACTTCTCAATTATAATTTTATCTAGAATAAATGTTAGTTATGGAAATGATAATAAACCCCCTTCATTTATGAATTAGTCAAACATCATGACATTAATTGAAAATAGGAAAAATGATAACATTTTGAATATACAAATAGGACCTTGTGTTTACTAATTCAAGAGATGATTTATATAATCATTATAATGATGTTTACTAATTTAATAAAATTATATATTTATTACAATTTTTTAACAGTCTCTAGGTGACTCACAATATTATGAAAATGTAAAAAATGTTTTTATGTACCTAAATTATTTACATTACGTCTTCTTGAAATAAGGTAAAATATAAATTGAATTGGGGTATATCATGGTACCATGAATCCAGTTTACCAAACTACACTTTATATGTTTCGAAGTGATACTCACACATGTGATAACAAATCCATGCCTTTTTCACTAGTAATATTTCTCACATTGAATACCAATCAAAGTTACTGCATAATAGTTTTTACCTATAATGAAGAAACACATATAGTTTCGATTCCTTTTCCTATATAAATTCTTAGCAATACACTTTTTTTCAATGATTTTATAAAACATAATAATATTACAAAATATTAATAACAGTATAGTAATTTCTAGAATAAAACAAGAATATAACATTGAAATTCATTAAAAAATTATAATTACTGATAGAATCAGATCAAATAGTTTTTACCAGTAACCAAGAATGAAAAAAATTCAATTAAAATGAAAAAATGAAGGATAATGCCTTTCTATTGAATGTACAATATCTAGAAACAAGTAACTATTCACTCAATTAAATTTTCTTATATATTTTTATTAATGTCATCCAATTTAATTATATAAAATTTGAACACCAAAAAAATAAAATGAACATTCAATACGAATAAAAATTAATATGAATCATAGGAAAATTTCCTACAATAAAAGAAAAACAAATTTCAACAATCAACCTCTTGTGATTCTATTAAATTAAAACTTTTCAATTATATTAACATGATTTGTAGGACACATAAAAAATATAAATTCAGAACCCTTAAATGTGTATGATAATTTGGATTCATTTTATAGCACTTTATGGAAACTATTTTTTAAAAATATATTTAATTATATATACATAAACATAATTACGTTGATTTCTTCTAATATTAAATTTTTAACCTATCCTTAACCCATTTGAAGAGAAGAAATCTTATAAATGGTTAAACAGTATGCAATTAATTTATGAATTCCACAATAAGAAATATGATATTTATTATAATTTAAAAGATCAACGACCATAAAACTTATCCGTTAATATGTGGGAAAAAATAAAGTTACATAACATTGTTTTAAAACTATTACAATTTCATAAATTTTAACATTGAAACTACATTTCAAATAACATTTATAATATTGATTTATAAATAATGAAATAATTTTGTATTAATTTAGAACCAAACAACTACGTAATCACACAAATATTTCATGCTAATGTTTAAAATATAAATGAATTTCAATATTGGTATCAAATTTTATACATATATAAAAAATTAAATCTATTAAAATGATGTATAGATTATAATTTTTTTTGAAATATCATATTGAATAGTTATCCAAATGATTAATTTATTAAAATTACTATAATTTATTTATACATTTTGGGGAATGTGAATTATATATAATAATTCAATGTGAATCTAGAATCAAATAAAAAAATGGACATCATTGAGACATTCGACACACTATGTGAGAACATAAATTTTAAGAAAAGAAAAATATTAAAAGACATTATTCGGATATGCATTAATTAATCCCCCTATAATAAGATGACTAAGGTGAATTAATATGTAAAACAATTAATTTATACCAATTTATGGTGTATAGTTTATTTGTTGGATATATGGTTTACTATAATGTATAGAATAAAGTATTTTCATTTAATTTGAATTAAATATTTACATTGAATAAAATGAATAGGGAATTATATTAAATCACGACTTTAATAAATAATCTATTCATCCTAAGGGAGATCATTCTCTCCTACATTCTAAATCAATTCCGATTTGCAGTAGGCTATTTTCAAGTATAAAAAATTATTCTCTTTTCAATAAGAATAGTATATTTGAAATAAATATATCAATTTCAATCTACAATTTCAACTATATTGAAAGGATAAATCAATTTTATGATATATATAAATATAACTGATTCAATATAAATTCACTTCATATAATTTTAAAATAATATTTCAAATGATATATATATATATTTCACATTGAACATGTTCATCAAGACAAATAAAAAAATAAATATTACCCTTTAATTTTGAAGAAATACAAAATACTGTAGAATAGGAGGATACTACGGGGGTCATGGGATAATAATGACAAAAAAAGAGAATTAGAGATACCAATTTTCCATATAAGATGTTTTGAAAAGGAAGCATAGATAGTGACGAATATATGACAACGAATTAAGGAGGGAGTATGGTTCACATATTTGGGGATAAACTGAAGGGGGATGAACCTAAGTATGATGAATCATAGGGTGGTGAATTGAGGATGGTGACTAGTTTGTTGCTGAATCGATGGGAAATATGGATGCAGGTTAATTAAAGGGAAGAACATATGGTGTGGTGTTGAACCAATGTACAATGTCCCATGTAATTTAAGGGTTTTAAAGATATCTATTTTTCGGAAATTAGCCCATGAAGTTTCTCTAATTGGGTAGATGTATTTTTTGGATGGTAAAAAAATATAGATTCCATAATTAAATGCATATATATATATATATCTAACAAAATTAATAGTTTTCAATTTATATAATTCTATTATTTTATGTTATAGTTTTATAAATGATCTTATTTTAGTTAATAAGAATTTAGATCAATTTTAAATAATTTAAAATTATATATTATTATTGAAAAATTTATTATAGATTATATTCCAAATAGTAAAATGGGTGGTGGTAAAAATATTTAACAAAAATTGATTCATATGTTGTTAAATTAACATTATTTATTATAATAAAATAGCGACATATTAAATTATTAACAAAGGATTTTTTTGGTATTGAAAAAGTAATAACAACAAAAACACTTGTCAAAAAAAATTAATGTTACTAGTTTAGTTTTTAAAATTAATATCTATTAGGATTTCTTATTATTACAAAATGAAATGTTATTCATTGGAAAATTTATAGTATTATATGGAATTTTATTTATTATGGTATATTTTGAGGATAAGGGTATGGTGACATAATAAAATTTCATAAAACAATATTACTCATACTCATCAAACCAAGGACTTTAAACTTGTGACATGTAATAAATTCCTAAAAAGGGTTAAAGTAATAGGAATCAATACTCATGATCTATGGGATGTCGATCTTGATCAAATGAGACATTAAACTCCATAGATGGAATAAAGAATACAAATATTTATCTTCATACATTTCCTTGATAAATAATGTAATAAACAACTAGATTCATGTTAAACATCTAGGATAAACCTCCCTGAACAACTCCCTCTTTATTTCTATTTATGATAAATAACATTACATAATTCATTTGAGAGATATATCAGGCTCACCTATTGTATAAGTTGTATCACGCTCACCTATCATTGAAGATATATTGGGATCACCTACCGTATATGCTATATTGGGTACACAACTCATATAAGTTGTATTAGCCTCTATTATCTTCATCAGTAATTTCCTTTTATTTTACATTAATAAAAAATTTATAATATTTCACAATTAAACATAACACCCTTGAAAAAAGCAATCCTTCCATTATATAATGTTTATCCCAAGGAAAATAAAAGGGTTTCATAAAAATATTTCTAAAACAATATTTAATCCATCAAGAGAATAAAAATGGATAATTTTATAAAATAATAATTTCAACGTAGAAGAGGACTCATAAAATTATATTGATGAAGAGAAAAATTTCTTAAAATAATAGGAAAAATATTTCTTTGGAAACATAAGAATATTTCATTTTCTTATGATTATATTTTAAAAATAATTCTATAATATTGCTAAAATTAATTTCTTTTAGAATAAACATCAAAATATCTAATGAGAGTTTCAAAGAAAATAATGGCCATTATTATAGGAAAATTCATTCATGTCATAAATCTTAAAAATAAAAATTCATTTAAATATTTTGTAAAGAGGAAAAATGTGTCTCATGTGGAAAATGTTATTAAATTTCCATTTAATTAATTTTTATAGGAATTAAATGAACATTTAAAATAACATTGTGAGATCATTTATTTTTATAAACTAACAATCTTGAAATAATTTTAGGAAATAAGGAAATGTAAAAGAGAATTATTATCAATATGAAATATGATACAAGACCATTATCACATATGATAAAATATCACTATTTATATTTAATTAATAAGTAATGAAATTAGAATTAAACATTCATAACCAAAGATTAATAAATTATATTTTGTTCAAAAAATAGGTGAAATTTAATTACACAAAAGAACCTTGAATATATATTTCTTTTGAAGGGAAAAAATACTATAACATGAATCTTGTAATTATTTAGTAATGAGGTTATGTAATAGTGTTATCTTTAGTGTCTTGGGTGATTTGGGAGGGAAGGAATGAACCCCATGAAGGTGAGCATTTTTCACGACTCAAAATTCATGTTTTTTGTATTCCCTTATTGTAGAGTGTGGAGTTATTATTTGTGGAGGAGGTAACTTGGATACCAGGTGGGTTATCCTCTATAGGAAATTATTTATCATAGATGGAGGTAAAAGGCCACTCTAAGGGAGGAGGGTTAAATGGAGATCACTATGTGCTAGGATGATGTTAAGTATGGATGGGTCTGACATTTATAGTCTTATATGTATATTTGGATTAACTCATGATGAATGGGGTATATCGATACTCATATGCATTGAATTTAATGAGATGATAATTTTCATTAGAGGTGATATTAGAGATTTGTACAGTGGTCTCTCTCAATTTAGTCTACTTATTATCAATTTTATCATGGTGGAGTTGGACTCTAAGATTTTGGTTGACATCCTTCGTCATAATGACAACATATTTTGCTATCTTGTATACTATATTAGTAAGTATAGGTTTCTCTTTTTACACGACATTAACATTAGTCATACATAGAGAGAGGAAAAATTTGTTCCTGAAACTATATCTAGTAAAATGAATTATAAATAAAGTATCATTCTTTATAAATGTACCTAATATCTACCATAAAATTGTATCCTCATTGTATATTGTGATGAATTATGTATTCATCACATTATAACCCCCAATAATCTTACGGATTTATTTGATAAAAATTTATTTGTGATAGAAATTTACTAAAATTTATTCACGAGTCACTAAGTACACAATATAAAGAAATCAATGTGCTTGACACAAAACATGTCCCAAGAAAATTATATTGAGAGAAATAAAACCCTTGAAATGATCACGACGTTTAAAGAGATAATTAATCAATGAGGTCATTATGTGAACATATATAAATACATTTAAAATAAGTTTTAAAAAAGAAAAAATATTCAAATACTAATTCTCATATAATCATTTTAAAATAAATTCAATAAAGAATATTTATAACCTAATATAAATAAATTGAGTTAAGAGACTCCTCAACACTTGGTAACTATTATGCCAAATTCAAAAAGATTAATGAATTTTAATTTCATCTTAAAATATAGCACCCTAAGATTTTAAAATAACAGTATGTTCTATAGCGTACCAGACATGAAACACTGAGCTAAAAAAATCACAGAATATTTTTATTTAAATATGAGTGTTATAAACTAGCCATTGAATTGGATAATATGAAGAGTTTAAAATTAATTATGAAATATATATATTAGAACTAATTAATACATGTAATGACCCTGACCACATTACCTCATATCTAGTATCTTACTTTATTAAATTGTAAAATATAAAAGTATCGAATGCCAAAGGGATGATTAATTTAGTATTCATGGAAAATAGATTACATACATAAACCTTACATTACAATTCAAAACATACAATAAAACATAAATAATCTCGTGATAATTTCATTAATATCCTAAAATAACTCTTCATATATTTCATAAAACACATATTTTAATACTGGGAAAATACAACATATGAAATGGATGAGCTAAGATTCTCAGCAGGGGTAAGCATACAATGGAATATATTATGAATAAATAATCATAATCCTTAAGGTATGGTGTATAACTGAAACATTATGCCTTTATAAATAATCTTTAAAATAATATAAAATGAATGATAATAGCATATAAAATAATTATATGATAAATAAAACATAACCATGGATGTTATACCAGTCAAATAATCATAAAGAATATAAATAACTAATCTCATAATGAGGGAATTCATAATACTGGTCATCAAAAACATACCATCAAGTTATCGTCCATGAAACCATACATGAATGTGCAAAAACCCAAACATGTTTGCCTCATAAAACCTACCAATACATCGATGGGTTATATTGGTCCCCACTCAACCCTTTCTAATTTCAATTCATTCCTCATACAAAAATTGTGAAACATAAAATACAAAAACATTTGTATTAAAACTCACATACAAAATGATAATACATTAACAATAAACGATTAATGAAATCAAAATAAAACCTCAATAATTAAACATATCATATACCCTTCAATACAATACATTAGATTTTATCCAAATAAAACAACCTCAATTAAGAATAAAATTTAATAAAGGATGGTGGCATAAATGGAAATAATCTTATAAAACCATTAAGGATTTCTTGAGAGAAATTAAAATTTATAAATTTGAGAACATTTAAAATTCATGCAAATATAAAATAAAACATTTTATTTGAAAATAGATTTTTAATCGCATAAGGGAAACTTCAAAATGATAAGGTGTCATGATAACAAAAAACGTCGTTCATGCCACATATGTTAAAAAACATTCATTCAATCGAAAAATACATAAACCAAATAATTTGGGAAATGAAAAAATATTCCCTCAAATCCATTTCATATAAATTAAAATATGGTTAAAAAATAAAGTAATTATTTATAGTATAATTATAAAAATAGTTTGGAAACCATTTTTAAGAAACAAGTTCATGGATGAAAAATATTCTCGAGTAGATACATACATATAAAAAGTCCCGAAAAAATGAGACTTAGATATTAATTCATACCTTATAAATTACATTGTTTTATATTTTTTTAACATTATATATAATGGTTAAATCATTTTATTAAATTATAACATAACTATATTGATATTTATTCTATCATATACAATCCCCTAATACCATTTTGGAAATAATATTTCCTTATCAACTCTTTGTTTTATTATGTTTGTTTTGTCGTGTAAGTACTATTTAGTATGAAAAGGTTATGTTTTCATCATATCCATAATTATATTAAGTTTATAAATATTATATTCACTCATAATATACATTTTGAATCATTATTTAATGGTTTTCATGGAGAATGAATCTCATCACATCGTGGAGACGATAGGCCATGCGTTCGTACGGGCAACATAATCATTTCATTAACGGTAATGTGATATCGAATTAAATTGTATATTAATAAAAAATAATAAATATCATTTACTTTTTATTATTTATATTAATTATATTGATCATTATTCCCATCCATTTAATGTGGTGAGGGAATAAAATTACACCACGGCGTGGAGACGATAAGTCGTACAAATGCACACATGGTGATATTGTATCTCATAATATGGATAAAATGAGGAATATGTTTGACTATAATAATAATAAAACATAACCATATATATTTTATTTTTCTATTATTTTATAACGTATTCAACACATGAAGAGGATGTGTAATAAGAAATAATTTTGAAGGAGTTAGTAAAGACGATTACCAATTCCTTTAGTGAACCTCCTTTGGATCCCCACTTAAGGACACTCGAGTTGGTCTTTTGAGAATAAACAAACTTCTAAGATGTGTATAAGTAATTTTATATGGGAAATGTTCACTTTTTTTTATTGTAAATAAGTCTAAATGTACCATGAGGAAGTGAGGGAGGAGGTTCCTTTTTAGAAGGGAGGGGTGGGGAACTCTTGGAATACTTTAAAATATTAAATTAATATAAATTTATTTTGATTCCAAATAGATAAAAGTGATTTATTTAAAATATATTATGATGATGGGTCTTAATCCTCTAAAATAATAATTTTTAGACATGTTTAGGTCACAATAATAACATTATCATTTGGATTTAACCCTTGGTTAAACCCTTTAACTTTTACGATGTCAACCTAGATTTTTTACATTTTAGGGTAAATATTTTTATTATAAAATTCCAAAAGAACCCAAATTTATAAGTTATGACATATGTATGCTTACTCAAGTTAGGTGGCCAAAATTTATATTTTAATTAATTTTATATCAACTGATGAAATATTATTTATTTTAAAGTATCAATTATGTAAATTTTAATACAATTCATTATTTGTATTTTTCAAAACATGCATCTATAAGATAAATTCCATGAAACATGTATAATATATCAATAACACGAGTAAGTTATATATATATAATCAATTTATTTAATTAATTATATAAAATTATATTAATTTTAATATTTTTAAATCATTTACTTTCTAATTCCATTAATGAAAGAATTACTATATCATTATTATGTAATCCTTTAATTAAATTATTTATTGTCAACTAATTAAAAATAACATATCATAAGGTAGATAAATTTATTATATTTAAAATTAATATTTTTATTCAAATTTATATTTTTTATAACCATATATTAACAATTCAATACTTATTATAAAACATGAGTCTGATATTTTTAACATATCATTAATTAAAATATTATAAATGTCATATTCATACCCACATGGCTTGGGAAATTTAAAATATCACCCTATAGTTTATTTTTATCTAAATAAACCCGTCCATTGATATTCGAAAAATTGTTTGGGTAATTTTATAATATTTATAAAATATTTTTACCTATAATTACATGTCTGACCCTTAATCATGGTAATAATTGTTTTTTCTAAAGATACTATTCATATACCCAAATATAGAATAAAACTATTTACAAAATTTTTACCAAATAATTCTTAATATGTAATCCATTTTCAAAATATAAAACACATAATTTATTGTAATTATTTTAAAATATTTCTCGTTGATGGGGTGGGAAAATGAGTTTTTAATGCTTAGACATGAAAATGACCGAAATGTTTTAATATCTAAATTCAATATAAAATTGATTAAAATGAAAGATATTGGATTTTGTGATAATAAAATAACATAGTTATACATTAAAAACATTAAGAAATAAAATTTAACACTACAAATTATTTCGATGAAAGAATTTTATTTGAATTAAAAATTAGTCGCTTTCACTATTCTTCAAAAAATGAAAGTTATCAGAAAAATGGAAAAAATATAACAAAATAAAATTTTTATATTAAATTTCAATAGAAGGATTTTTTTCAAATAAAATACCTAAAATTTTCACAAATGTATTTAAAATAGTTATACCATTGAAAGGTGGTAAAACAATTTTTATAAAAAAATATAGGTTTTTATGTGTAATATTGATTTTGTTCTAGATTTTGGCATAAAAAATATATTTTAAGAATATAAAAAATATTTTATTACATATATAAAATATATATTTCATTAATATCATTCTATAATAGTAATTAATTTAATTTTGAGGATAATATTACCTTGTGATCATAAAAATATCGCTTTATAAAAACATTTCTAATATATTTAGTTGGTTCCTATATTCATCTCCACATAATTTGTAACAAATGAATTCAATAATAGGTTTTCATAAGTTAGTTAATAATATTCATAATCAAAATATTAATGAGTAGGTTATATATTTTTATATTTAATAATAATACTTTTATAATAAGTTGTTTCTTTGGTAAAACTAGGCCATGCCAGTAATATAAGCCAACAGACTAGTGTGTTTAGAGTAAGCTTGATGTGGTGTTACATAAAATGTATGATATCTATAAAATTTAATTTATATTATAAGATAGAAAATAAATAATATTAGTGTCTTTATTGCTCCCCTCTTTTAATAAATTTCGTTATCTCAATTCACACTCGGGATTGAAAACTAGGTTTCAAAATATCTTAGTTGAAATCCCATATAGGAACAAGTATCAATGAGACATATAATTTAAAATAAACAATAATAATTATGAAGGTTAATAATTATAACAAATACTAGGGTTATATATAAGAAAACACGAATAATGGATAGAAATCTAAATATCATGTTCTGGTAGAGAGTGAAAGGGAATATGGTCATGAAAATGTTTATAATGACATAATATAAATCTGCAATGATCTAAGGGATCATTTGATTCTCCAGAAAAGAAGGTATTATGAAAATTTTTGGTTTAGAAGATATTTCCTATATATTATTATAATTAATTTACTTTATAGACTAATAATATAAGGACACCTAACTATTTGATAAGTAGAGTTTCATCCATTAATTAATTTCCAGATCTAAATATTATTCATCCCGAAAGATAATAAAATTCAAAAATATTCCATTTATATTAATTCAATATTGTTCCAAAAATGAAATTATACATAAAAAAATAACACCCTTTAAATAAGGAAAACAATGTTAAAAAAACTAGGAAATTAGGTATGCTAGTGGTAGGTGATGAACCATTTTCATCCTTTAGTTGTGGGTTCAAGTCTCACGGTCGTGCTAGATATGACGGGTTATTGCTTGAACTACAAGTTTTCTATTTTATAGAACTATAGTATTAAAAATTTTCAGAAATAGAATTAATATATTCCACATCAAAGTCTTTTTTTAACCACATATAATAATTTTAAATGTTAAAATTATTCCATTCCAACTTGAGATTCATCCAAAATAATTCTATCAAATTAATAGTTAATAAAGGCGTTTAACTTCCAAAATTGATGTTAACAAATAATTGTACAAATAATTAAATTTAAATAATTTTTCCAAATCGTGAATATTTTATCACCTTAAAACAATTAATAAAATTACTCATTTTTCCAAATCCTTACAGAAATATTACTATGGTACAATCATTATTTATTACCACAATTCATATAACTAGTAAATATTCGATAAAATACTCAAATGATATAATATATTTATCAAAAAATAATATTTTTCATTGGAGTTATGATCATAATTTTAACCATGAACCATTATATTCTTTTGAGGCATAATACTTTGACTCTTGGGGTATTCTCTTTCCATGTTCCACATATCCTTATAGTTGAAACATTAATGAATGGAAAAATATTTCCTCCCCTTACGATCAAGATCATGATGGCCTTTTCTCCACACATGAGGGAAAATGTATTTCATATTAAGCATATACCATTGTGTATCCTTCCATAATTATCACACATGGGATAATCCTTCTTTCCCTTCTTCCCTTTATCTATTTATTTCCCACAATCCAATAATTCTAGTGCATCCTTCCAAAGTCATAATATATAGAGATTTATTTAGCTTCTTTTTCATAATTTAATATTATTTCCTCATATGAATATAATTTTTGGAAGACTAGTTATTTTCAAAAGATTGTATAGTTTTCAAATAAAATTTTATCAATCTTATTCTTTAGATCACCTGCAACGGTGAGGTTTTGATTCCATCAACTAGGATCCATTTCTAAATAATTAAATATAGTATATTCACTTATAAATAATAATTCATGATTTATATCTAGTAAAACACTTAACATAAATTTGAAAACATATTCATATATAATATTATATACATAAACATGGTTCCTTTGGGGTAAAATTTACATTTAAATAATTCATAAGGGTTTATAAATAAAATGTGAATTATACAAAGAATATTCCTCAATAGTGTCAAACCAGATGCACAAAAAGGCCCATTTCCATGTACCAGGTTACACCGAGTCAGATGTGATACACCTTATTATAGTTTCCACCCCTAGTTACATCTATTCAAAAACTATGTCCACTTGTAGTTTCTAGTTAGGGATTTTTTAACAGTAATACACACATAATCTCTAGTTTACAAAAATTATAGGAATTTATTCTATACTTGTACTTAAATTATATATTAGGATTATATTCTGTAATACATTATTTCTAAATCTAGTATTTATGGTTTCAACTAAACATTCTCTAATACCAACTATAATGACTATGACCCCAATAGCCTAGATCTAGTACCTTAATTATTACATTGGCATCGATATATGTGTATTATACCAAAGGATTGATTATTTTACCCATATTGGGTAATATATTACATACATGAACCACACATTTACAATCAAAGAAAAAATAGAACATAGATAACCATTTGATAAATCCATTAATCTTATAGTGTAACCCTACATTTTAGTCAAAAAATACATCTGGGCATCCTAAGAAAATGAAACATAAGAAATGGGTGAGCTTGGATGCTCAGTAACTGTAAGTGTACAATGGAAGATATTGTGAATATATTATCATGAACCTTAAGGCAAGGTGTATAACTGAAACACAATCTCTTTAAACATAATCTTGAGCATAATATGGAATGAACAAATAATACCATATGAAATAATCACATGATCTTGAATACATTACCATGAATATTCTACTAGATGAATAATCACATCAAATGTCAATCACTAATATCATAATGAGTGAATGCATAATGCATGACATCATAAACATACTGTTAAGGATAAGGCCAAGACATCATATATATAAAAGGGTAAAAACCAAAATTAGTGGGTCTCATGAGACAGACTGATGCATCAAGGGGCTAGAGCAGGACCCAAAAATCACATTCAATGATTAATTCATTCCTTATATGAATAAGGTGAAACATATCCGACATAAACATTCATATTAATACTATAATATGAAATTTTCATACTTTAACCCTAAACCCTGAATGGTATCAAAATAGAACATCCATATTCTAACATATTAGAAACCCTTAAATACTATATTGTATTTTTTATCATTTTAAATATGTAATGTCCTATATTTTCAATGTTATTGTTTTATATGGAATTATTACGTCTCTGCAAAAAAAATTTGGCGTGTGATTTTGAAGCCCAGTGTGCTCGGAATAAATTTATTTTCTTTTTTTTGGTACGTTCTGTAAACGAATGAGTGGAATTTTTTAAATTTTTAACCATTGTTCAGACTAAAAATTTGATGTCACTGTTGAATACTTAGTTCTGAGATTCACTTAATGAAGTATTTACATTGACTGAAGTTGGTCTAGAGAAAAAGTTATGTTTTTCGAAAATTTAAAATAAATGAAATAAAATAATTTTGTTAATTTATTTCATAACCTATAACGGACCCATTAAATGGTGGGGTCGGTGGGGTGTCAATCCATAAAATGGATTGACCTTCCATCCATAAGTAACAATGATGTTGGGGAAATTAGGAAGCTTTCAAGTTAATGAGCCCCATTATTATCCCACGTCGTTACTTACCCTCCCCCTATCTTATATATATGGAGCTAAGAAAGGGGTATCAAAGAGATTCACCAAGCAGTGAACAGCTACAGGAACACCGCAATGCTACACCTGTAACACCCTGAGCTTCCACTATAGGCTTCTCTTTCAATAATGCAATAGCTTGCATTGTACGCAAGTTCGAGTTCTAACACACCCCGTGTAACGATCCAATGTTTCATTAATAGAAAACCCCTCTTGATCCAGTTAAATGTTTCTTTATGAAAAATGTTTTTATAAGATGTCAACTTCTTTAGTTTTACGTTAAGATTTGTGACCGTTACTTTTATAGGCATTGAACAGTGATCATCTGAGTAGTATAAATATAAGGCTTTAACGAACCCATTTCTACTCAGACAAAGGAAGCGATGGCCTCATACAGTAGAATTTCCCCTTAAGAAGCCCATTTGTCGGAGCTCGGAAAAGTGGTGGTGTCTTTGGGATTTTCCCTTGACTAAGCCCAAGCTGAGCTTCATCAAGTCAAGCTCGAACGTGATCGTCTACGGGAAAAGTGGAATTTGATTGAAATTACAACTCGAGCGATGTTATCCAAGCCACCCCAAGAGTCTGTCACCATCGCACACCTTACCCTTAGGTCTTATGAGGATATTTTAAGGGGTTATGTAAATAATATGTAGCACCATGTTCATGTACATTATTTTTGTATATAATAATGAAGTTAATTTCTAGTCATTTTTGATACATTGTAAATAGTTTTTAATGAACAAATGGTGTTTTTAGTTATTATTTAATTAAGAATTATATTTTATTAAATTAAAGGATTTTTAAGTTAAATAATATTTTAATAAAATATTATTATTAATATTAAATTATTATTTTTAAATATAAATGATCTTATAATTTTATGAATGCAATTAAAATTTTTATTAAGGTTTGAAAACCATTTCTGTCAAAACCCGTGAATTTTTTTATAAATGTCGGTTTTTATTTTAAAAGTGAAAAATCACATATTTAGAAAATTATTTAAATAGAATAAATATTATTTTTGGAATCAGGACGTCGAAATTATCCAACGGTGAATTTTTCATAATTTTTTGAGACAGTCAAATTTTTGCGTAAAAATTAAATACCATTTAAATATATAATGTGTTTTATGACATCATAATGACACAATGGTGATGTAATAAAATACCATAATCCTTATGTTCATCCAATATGTGTTTTATCATAAAAATAATGTGGTTTTTGGTTTATTTGACTTACTTTTCAAAGCATTAATGGAGCCCTCAAGTCTTACTCAACACTTTGCCTTTTTAAATTAATTTCCATAGGAGTGTGACTCACCTCCACATAAGCAACCCTAATTTTTTAATAAGTTCGGACCTTGGCCGTGTAAAATATTTTTTTCCTCTTTCCTTTTCCAGAAACCATGGGAAAATACCATGGGTTGGTTTGTGGTTTGGATTTTTTTAATATAAGGGGTCCCAAACCTAAATAATAAATAATTCTCTCATCTTTCCTATATAAACCCACCCAAGATCCCACTTCCTCCTCACTCAAAGCCCTTTGAGTTCGTCCAACCTCTGCCCTACTCTCTATGGAATCCTCTCAAGGTGCCCCAAGCTCCCAAGAAGCCTCTCACAAGCCTCTCTCTAGCCTTTGGAAGCACACATCCAAGTAAGGGTTTTTTTTTCTTTCTTTCCCATTTTTGTCAATTTTCATTAAGTTGTATTGCCATTTTAATATCAAATATGAATGTTGGGGTATGGTTTCACACCTCTCCCATACTTCCCTCTTATTGTTTGAATGATGGGAGACCCCTTTCTCTCTCATTAAAAGCCTCCCATGTACACCCGTTACTATGTCGAAATTCCGAAAGAAACCGTTTTCTCCTCTTTTATATTCAAGAAATACTTTTGTATCATGAATCTAAATTCCTTTTCAATTGTTGGAACATGTATCTATATGACCTCCTTACTGTCCATTACATGTAAATATGATGAGGAACCCCTTTCTCTCTCATCCACCTTTTTTATGAATTCTTATGGCACGCCGTTACACTGCCGAAATCACACCGATTTTCTAAGCCAATATCATTGTGTAGTGAATACCATGCCCATTTCTCCATCAAGGGTATTCCTCATTATGAATATTTACTTATTTATTATAATGTTTCATGTATGAATTCCACATTCCTTTATCGTGGAATAAATGATTATGTTTTATGAACCCATGTTTTATGATCCATGTGGCACACTTATGCATGAAATGAAATGTTTAAGAAGGGTGCGCCCTTTATAGCGCTCCAATGCATTGGGTAAAGTATAGTATCATGATACGTCATGTGGAATGAGTGTTGACTCATGCTAATTCAAGTGCAACGAGGGTTTACTCATGCTTCAAGTGCAATGAGGGTTTACTCATTCTCCTTGTGCAATGAGCCTTGGATCATGCTAATTCAATGTTAAGTGTTGTTGCCACATTTCCATGTTATGGTAATCATTCTTTATCATGCCTTTATGTTCATGTTACTCTAATGCTCTATTGGTGTTCCTATTGCCTAACATGTATTGCACTCCTCATGTAATTCATTGTGTACTCCCTTACTGGGCTTTATAGCTAACCCTTTTCTTATGCATGTCCTCAGGTTATCCCATGCAAAGCTAAGTACGAAGGAATGTAGTGGTCATGTAAAGGATGTTTTCAATAAATATGTTGTATTTCATGTTTAAATTTTTTTTGTAATGATCCTAATCCCCAAATACACTAAACCTCTCGATCTTCTTTGTTGTATCAAGTGAAGTTTTATGTAATAAAGCATGCTTAAGTTGTAATAAAAAGCAGGGTTGTCATAGTTGGTATCAGAGGATAAGTTTAGTTATTTTTTGGGATTAGGAAACCCTAGTAAAGACTTAGATAAAAGACTAAGTATAATAAAATCATCCTTAAGTTTTGGTAAATACTAAGTAAGTGGTTTATCAAACAAATACATCCCTGTCTGGATACGAGCAGGTAGAGGCGGCTCTGGAACAAATGTATCCTAGGGGTAAAACCCGAAAACACCACTTTGAGCGAGACTCAAACGGGAACTGGTGCACGACAACGGCCCCTGCTGCACTCTTGGTTACGACACTCCCAGGGGATATGTTTTGATAAATTCACAATCTTAGTATGAACCCTTATTAAGGGAAAAATGCCCCTAAGAATATATGTTAGAAGGAAGATCATGAAAAGCCTTGATTGAATCATATAGACTCAGGAGTTAAAGAGATTAAAGTTTATTTATAAGTCATCATCTTTTGTCTTTGGATTACCCTTTATGTGTTACCCCTAACTTTCCTTTTATTCTAGCCAATGGCCGGTAATAGGAGAACTCGGGCTAACAACCGTTGTGAAGATCAGTGTGATGATTGTACTTATGAGATGCCCAATCCAATGGGAGCGGGAATCGCGAACTTTGTCACGCTTCTCTCTCAGATAACTCAAGTTTTGAATAGAAACACTGGTCAAGAGGAATGTTCAACCCCCCCCCCCCCCCTAAGAAAGAACAAGTTGCTATCGAGAGCTTCATGAGACAAAGGCCTCCTACTTTTAGTGGATCATCTGATCCCCCGATCGCTGAACAATGGATCAACTCCATTGAAAAGATATTCTACATCCTCCAATGCTCTGAAAAAGAGAAGGTTCTCCTGGAGGCTTATCGTATGGAGGGTGAAGCAGATCAATGGTGGACATTGATCAAAAATACGAAGCCTGAGGAGTTGATCGAGGCTTTGGAATGGAAGGAATTCTGGAAGATGTTTTTGGATAAATATTTTCCACGCACCCTCCATCATAAGATGGAAAGGGAATTTCCCTCAAACAGAAAGATGAAGAACTTGTGGGAGCGTACGAGGCAAACTTCACAAGGCTTGCATGATACGCTTCTGGCTTTGTCGTTACCCCCGAATTCAAGGTTGACCGCTTCTTTGGTGGGCTGAATCCTAGATTTCGGAAAGCATTAGCGATCCGTGACTTCGACAGCTATGAGGAAATTGTCCGATGTGCCCTCAAGGTTGAAATGGAGATCGGAGAATCACAGGGGTATCATGGGGACAAGAAACGTAAGGTGGACTTCAATGCTGGTGGTCCGATGGATAAATCCAACGACGCTAAGAAGTTCCAGCACCCCACTTGCCAAAAGTGTGGGAAGAAGCACCCTGGAAATTGCCTTAGGGGGACATGAAAATGCTTCAAGTGTGGAAGAGAAGGGCACCTAGCTGTTAACTATCAGCAAGAAGGATCCGCAACTACGACAGAGGAAAGGAACGCTTCGTTCGAACCTCAACGCATTGTTCAATTCTACAAATACAAAGAACCAGCTCATTTTGCAAATCAGTGCCCTAATCCAAGGGTTATCGGAGGCAACCAGTAACCTCCAAGACAGCAAGGAAGAACTTCTGCCATCACTTCTGCCGAAGTGAACCCCGACAATGAAGTGGTGACAGGTACGCTAGTTATTCATTCAAGAATAGCGAACGTACTTTTTGATTCAGGTTCTACGCATTCTTTTATATCTCAAAAGTTTAGTAGAACAATCCCTGCACCACCACAAATCATGGAAGTAAAGATTTCGGTGAGTACGAAAAATGGGGCAATCATTGCATCCCATGAGTATAAGTCCTCCACTGTTATAATCTGTCGATTGAATTTCCCGGCGAACCTCATCATACTCCCTCTGGTTGAATTTGATGCAATTCTTGGCATGGATTGGCTTTCCTTATATAGAGCCAACATAAATTGTCGGGAGAGGGAAATCACACTCCATATGGAGAATCGACCCCCGATTCATTACAAGTGTCAGGAGGAAGATGAATCTCCTTTAGCTCAATCATCTCAAGTATGGATATTACTTCCTTATGAGCATGCATATCTGGCTCAGATGATTGAGTCCAAGGAAGAAACCACCCTTGAAGAAATGCCTATTGTGAGGGAATTCACTGAAGTATTTCCCAAGGAACTTCCTGGTCTTCCTCCAAGAAGAGATGTCTAGTTCTCAATTGAACTTATATCTGGGGCACTACCAATATCCAAGACTCCATATAGAATGGTTGTTGTTGAGCTTGAAGAGCTGAAGAAACAACTACAGGAGAATCTGGATAAAGGGTTTATACGCCCAAGTGCATCACCATGGGGCGCACCAGTCCTCTTCATCAAGAAGAAGGATGGGTCAATGCGGCTTTGCATCGATTATTGTGAACTTAACAAAATCATGATAAATAACAAGTATCCTCTCCCAAGAATCGATGACTTATTTGATCAGCTGCGTGGAGCACAATACTTCTCCAAGGTGGACTTGCGGTCGGGATATTATCAAGTAAGGGTGAAGAAGGAAGATATCCCCAAGACTGCTTTTCGTACAAGGTACGGGCACTATGAATTCATAGTAATGCCATTCAGACACATCAATGCTCCAGAAATATTCATGGACATGATGAATAGAGTCTTTAGAGATTACCTAGACAAATTTGTGGTAGTCTTTATAGATGATATTCTAATATACTCCAAAACCAAGGTAGACCATGAGGATCTTTTAAGAACTGTACTAGAGACTTTGCGCAAGGAGAAGCTCTATGCCAAGTATAGCAAGTGTGAGTTCTGGTTAAAGGAGGTCTCATTCTTGGGCCATATCATCACAAGAAATGGGATATCTGTGGACCCCTCCAAAACAGATGCAATTGAGGGATGGACGAGGCCAACATCGGTAACTGATATCCGTAGCTTCTTGGGGTTAGCTGGATATTATCGACGATTTGTGAGAAATTTCTCACAATTGACCAACCCTCTTACCAAGCTAACTCGAAAGGGAGTAAAGTTTTCTTAGAGTGATGAATGCGAAGAAAGCTTCAAGGTGTTGAAAAGGAGGCTTATCACTGCACCCGTGCTCACTTTACCCAAAAGTGGGGAGCTTTTTGTGGTATTCAGTGATGCTTCGAAGAAGGGCTTAGGATGTGTGCTGATGCAGAATGATAAATTGATATCCTATGCCTCAAGGCAGTTGAAAATCCATGAGCGAAACTATCCAACGCATGACCTAGAGTTGACGGCGGTGATCTTTGCCTTGAAAATCTGGCGGCATTATCTCTATGGAGAGAAATGTGAGATATATACTGACCACAAGAGTCTTAAATATATATTCACGCAGAAAGAGCTTAATATGCACCAGAGAAGATGGATAGAGATCATCAAGGATTATGACTGTAAAATACATTACCACCCTGGGAAGGTGAACAAGGTGGCAGATGCCCTAAGTAGAAAGGATCCAACGATTCTATCAATGATGAGAATTGAAAAGGATCCAATCTTCTTAGACTTGATGAAGATGGACGTGGGAATCATAAAGAAGGGAACATCATCAATCCTTTCACAAATGATTGCTCAACCAACTCTTTTGGAAAGGTTAAAGGATGCTCAAAAGGATGATGCAGGAATCCAAGAAATAGTGGAAGCTATCAAAAAGGGAAAATCCTCAGAGTTTAATGTTAATGAAGAAGGAATTGTGCGGTTTGGGAATAGAATATGTGTTCCATCAAGTTCGGAGCTGAAGAAGGAACTTTTGGATGATGCACATAGTTCAAATTTCTCTATTCACCCAGGGAGAACAAAGATGTATCGAGATCTCCAAGAAAACATTTGGTGGGATAATATGAAGAAGGAGATCGCTGAATATACATCAAAGTGCCTGGTGTGTCAGCAAGTGAAGGCAGAGAGGCAGAAGTCTAAGGGGATGATGCAACCATTGCCCATACCAGAATGGAAATGGGAGAACATCACCATGGATTTTGTCACCGGTCATCCAAGGACATCCAAAGGCAACAATGCAATCTGGGTTGTTGTGGATCATCTTACAAAGACTGCACACTTCATTGCTATTCGAGAGGATTTGTCTTTGGATCAACTGGCACAAATATATATCAGTGATGTGGTACGATTGCATGGAGTACCACTATCTATCATTTCTGACCGAGATCCAAGATTTATCTCTACGTTTTAGAAGAGTCTTCAACATGCTCTGAATACTGAACTGAACTTTAGTACGGCCTATCATCATCAAATTGATGTCCAATCCGAGCGGACTATCCAAACACATGAGGATATGTTGAGAGCGTTCTCTATGGACTTTAATGGAGGATGGGATCAACATCTTCCTCTGGTTGAGTTCTCTTATAATAATAGTTTCCACTCAAGAATCCAAATGGAACCATATGAAGCCCTGTATGGGAAAAGGAGTAAAACACAGGCATGTTGGGATGAAGTCAGTGAACGTAAGCTGCTTGGACTAGAAATGGTCGAAGAAATGGTGGAGAAGGTGAAAACCATTCAGCAGCATATCAAGGAAGCCCAAAGTCGACAGAAGAGTTATGAAGATAATCATCGACAATACCTTGAGTTTAAAGTCGGAGGCATGGTTTTTTTACACATATCTCCATGGAATAAGGTCATGAGATTTGGAAAGAAAGGGACGTTAAGTCCAAGGTACATCGTCCCCTTCGAGATTCTTGATCGTGTTGGGGTTGTGGCCTATCGACTAGCACTTACACCTACTATGGCCAAGGTGCATGATGTCTTTCATGTATCCCTCTTAAGGAAGTACATACCGGACCCTTCACATGTACTCTCTTCTGAGGTGGTACAATTGGAAGATGATCTTTCTTATGAGGAGCAACCAGTGAAGATCTTAGAACGTAGAGAAAAAGTTATACGAAATAATACAATTCCCCCCATCAAGGTGTTGTGGAGAAACCACAAGTTTGAAGAAGCAACTTGGGAGTCGGAGGATGTGATGAAGCTGAGTTACCCACATTTGTTTTAGTGGGGGAAAAGGAAAATTTCGAGGGTGAAATTTCTTAAGGGGGGAATATTGTAACGACCCAATGTTTCATTAATAGAAAATCCCTCTTGGTCTAGTTAAATGTTTCTTTATGAAAAATGTTTTTATAAGATGTCAACTTCTTTAGTTTTACATTATGATTTGTGACAGTTACTTTTATAGCCATTGAACAGTGATCATCTGAGTAGTATAAATATAAGGATTTAACGAACCCATTTCTACTCAGACAAAGGAAGCAATGGCCTCTTCCAGTAGAATTGCCCCTTACGAGGCCCATTTGTCGGAGCTCGGAAAAGAGGTGGCATCTTTGGGATTTGCCCTTGACCAAGCCCAAGCTGAGCTTCATCAAGTCAATCTCGAACGTGATCGTCTATAGGAAAAGTGGAAGTTGATTGAAATTACAACTCAAGCGATGTTATCCGAGCCACCCCAAGAGTTTGTCACCATCGCACACCTTACCCTTAGGTCTTATGCAGCTATTTTAAGGGGTTATGTAACAAATAAGTAGCACCATGTTCATTTACATTATTTTTGTATATAATAATGAATATAATTTCTAGTCATTTTTGATACATTGTAAATAGTTTTTAAAGTACAAATGGTGTTTTTAGTTATTATTTAATTAAGAATTATATTGTATTAGATTAAAGGATTTTTGAATTAAATAATATTTTAATAAAATATTATTATTAATATTAAATTAATTTTTATTAAATATAAATGATCTTATAATTTTATGAATGCAATTAAAATTTTTTATTAAGGTTTGAAAACCATTTCTGTCAAAACCCGTGATTTTTTTATAAATGTCGGTTTTTATTTTAAAAGTGAAAATTCACATATTTAGAAAATTATTTAGATAAAATAAATATTATTTTTGGAATCAGGATGTCGAAATTATCCAACGGTGAATTTTTCATAATTTTCTGAGACAGTCAAATTTTTGGGTAAAAATTAAATACCATTTAAATATATAATGTGTTTTATGACATCATAATGACACAATGGTGATGTAATAAAATACCATAATCCTTATGTTCGGCCAATATGGGTTTTATCATTAAAATAATGAGGTTTTGGGTTTGTTTGACTTACTTTTCAAAGCATTAATGGAGCCCTCAAGACTTATTCAACACTTTGCCTTTTTAAATTAATTTTCATGGGAGTGTGACTCACCTCCACATAAGCAACCCAAATTTTTTAATACGTTTGGACGTTGGCCTTGTAAAATATTTTCTTCCTCTTTCCTTTTCCAGAAACCGTGGGAAAATACCATGGGATGGTTTGTGGTTTGGATTTTTTTAATATAAGGGGTCCCAAACCTAAATAATAAAGAATTCTCTCATCTTTCCTATATAAACCCACCCAAGAACCCACTTCCTCCTCACTCAAAGCCCTTGGAGATCGTCCAACCTCTGCCCTACTCTCTCTAGAATCCTATAAAGGTGCCCCAAGCTCTCAAGAAGCCTCTCACAAGCCTCTCTTTATCCTTTGTAAGCACACTTCCAAGTAAGGGTTTTTTTTCTTCCTTTCTCATTTTTGTCAATTTTCTTTAAGTTGTATTTCCCTTTTAATTTCAATTATGAATGTTGGGGTATGGTTTCACACCTCTCACATACTTCCCTCTTATTTTTTTGAATGATGGGACACCCCTTTCTCTCTCATTAAAATCCTCCCATGTACACCTGTTACTATGCCGAAATTCCGAAAGAAACCTTTTTCTCCTCTTTTATATTCAAGCAATACTTTTGTATAATGAATCTAAATTCCTTTTTCAATTGATGGTACATGTATCTATATGACCTCATTACTGTACATTACATGTAAATATGATGAGGAACCTCTTTCTCTCTCATCAACCTTTTTTTTATGAATTCTTATGTCACGCCGTTACGCTGCCGAAATCACACCGATTTTCTAAGCCAATATCATTGTGTAGTGAATAAATGCCCATTTCTCCATCAAGGGTATTCATCTTTATGCACATTTACTTATTGATTATAATGTTTCATGTATGAATTCCACATTCTTTTATCGTGGAATAAATGATTATGTTTTATGAACCCATGTCTTATGATCCATGTGGCACACTTATGCATGAAATGAAATGTTTATGAAGGGTGCGCCCTTTATAGCGCTCCAATGCATTGGGTAAAGTATAGTATCATGATACGTCATGTGCAATGAGTGTTGACTCATGCTAATTCAAGTGCAACGAGGGTTTACTCGTGCTTCAAGTGCAATGAGGGTTTACTCATGCTCCATGTGCAATGAGCCTTGGCTCATGCTAATTCAATATTAAGTGTTGTTGCCACATTTCCATGTTATGGTTATCATGCTTTATCATGCCTTTATGTTCATGTTACTATAATTCTATATTGATGTTCCTATTTCCTAACATGTATTTTACTCCTCATGTTATTCATTGTGTACTCCCTTACTGGGCTTTATAGCTCACCCTTTTCTTATGCATGTCCTCAGGTTATCCCATGCAATCCTAAGTACGAAGGAATGTAGTGGTCATGTAAAGGATGTTTTCAATAAATATGTTGTATTTCAAGTTTAAAGTTTTTATGTAATGATCCTAATCCCCAAAGACACTAAACCTCTCGATCTTCTTTGTTGTATCAAGTGATGTTTTATGTAATAAAGCATGCTTAAGTTGTAATAAAAAGCAGGGTTGTCATAGCGCGACTAATAAAAGTAGCCGTTATGAATAGTAATACCCTCTTTTTAAAATTATGGAAATCTTATATTTCAATATGGACTTCATTTTTGTATTCGTAATATCAAAATTATCCAAATATTAATTTTTTTGTAATTTTCTGAGAACTTCCAATTTTTATGAATAGTGAAAAATATTTAAAAACAAATTTTTTAATAAAAGTATTTTATAGTGATAAATTATACTATTGAGTGATTTTAAATTATAAATAGAATATATTTTTACTATATTATCTAATGGCGATCATTAGAATTAATTTCACTTTGAATTTGGACATAAACAATGGTCAATCTTTTGATATATATTGTTTCTTAAAAACACGCTATTTGTTGTCACAACGGGAATTAATTATAAAATTATTTAATGCAACTTATTTGTTTGGAATTTTCTAAAATAGACATCATTTTTGGATTCGGAATATCAATTATAGCTTAGGGTGAAATTTTGGCATTGTTCTAAAAAACATCAATTTTTGATGAATAGTGAAACCACTAAGTGGTAGTTAAATAACTGAATTTTTGTTTAAATGAAATATTACAACTTCTGTGATTTGATTTTCAAAAATCCAACATACATGGTTTTCATTATGAAGTAAAATGTGGTTCAATGGGATTAAAATAATTTTTTGGTGAATAGTAACTTTTAAGTTTAATTAATCACGATTAAAGGTAATTAGTGAAATTTATGGTAAAAATAGTATTATAAAAATATGGAATGACCTTTACACTTGTACAACCACTATTGGATATGTCATGGACGACCAAGAAAATCCATTGGTCAACTTGGGGACCCCATGGAGCCACTTTGGTAGGAAAAGGACATAAATAACTTTTTATTTAATGGTAAAATAAAAAGGCCACAAACAAGAGTTGTTTTACTAAAAAAAATTTAAATGGGGTTATACAAGTCATATTATTGACTATAAATATTCATTAGGAAGATAAAACGATTTCATACATCATCACAGTTTTATTATAATTTTTAGACATTAAATAAATTAAATTATTTATGACACCATGATGATGCAGCGATTACCTCATTAATTAAAGATTTAAATAAAATGAAATGATAATGTAAAATCCAAGGCTTAAACTTGTCCAAAGCCTTTTGGATGGGTATATTTAGAACCCTTATCAAATTATCCTAGAATTTTTTATGTGTGGGACCTTTAGAATCAGAAAATCATTGTATAATAAAGTAATATTTCATTACTTTCCCAGAGTGCCCCTCCTATACACTTATAAAAGGCCCCCACATCTAACACCTTATTCACACTTTCAATCCATTTGGCTCGGCCAACCTCTACCCAAATACTCTCCCAACTTTCCTCCATTACTCCTAGAAGCCTCACTTTGGGCATAATTCTTCCCAAGGAAGCCTTTGGCTCAAATCAAAAGAGTTACCCGATTTTAAGGTAATGTCTTCTCTTGTGTTCTTTTATTTTGTTTTTCTTCTCCAACCCCCTAAACTATTTTTATTATTTTCTTTTGTAACAACACCAGTATCCTCAATATACTAGGATGTTTTTAAAAGAAGGATTAGAGATACACTTACACACACCTACATCTAATGGTTAAAGTACATATTGTTTCTGTGGATGGCGAATTTCTGCCTCACGAAACGATGATTGTTCAACACTCATATAACACCTTCAAAGGTGGACACTAAGATGTCAATATATTTATATATGATATATAATATGTTTATTTTTTTACTTAATCTTATGTATTTTTCATTTATGGCATACCTTTATGATTTCCATTATGGGTAAACGCGATAATTTCATTTTAAGAAGTGCGGACTACCGCCCCCTCAAAGTGATTTTAATCATTAATGCCATATGTGGGATGTATAAAGGATGGAGTAAATGGTATTATACATTATATTATACTAGAATTATATTATACCTTTATATAATTATAACATCATTCCATTAAATACAAAATTGAAATGAAAGTAGCATTCATGCGTACGTACGGCTTACCGTCTCCATGAACGGTGCATTTCATTTCTTACCTCTAAATGTTATGTAATATTATAAATGCATGTATATACTGGATATATATGATATATATGATATCTACATAATGAACATAATTCTGGATATAATTGATATATCACCACATGAACAACTTGTAATTATAAGAATTTTATTTTTGACTCAAGTACCTAAGATCGACAAAATGACCGTTATAAACTTAAATAATTACATAATTTTCATAAAATGGTAATAAGGGATATAAAAGGAATAATGAACATGAAAAAGGTTCTTAAGTAAATATAAATTAACTCTAGTTTTTTATTCAGGAGGGTAAAGAACGGTCGAGTCAGGATAGGACGCAAGGTAAGGGAACTTCTTAACACAATTTCCATTATTTGGGTTAATCTCTTACTTTCAAATTACGTCATGATATTATTATGTCTTATCTTGTAGTTGTAGTTTCTTTATGTGTAATTATAGTGAATACACAAAATAGATATATTTTATTTAAAAATTATATTTTTATGTTTTTTCGTCTCAATCTCCATTCATTCAGGCATATTTTGTTTTATACACAAATTTCCTTTATACGGTGTATAAACCCCTTTGAATTTTACATTTATTCAAAAGGAATCTTTTTTATACGAAGCATTTACTAAACGACAAAAGGGAATGTTTTTGTCATACGTATGGTCCGACAACGACTTCTCCGCTGCCGTGACCATTATTTGAGTTTTGGCTTCCTCTACAAGCCATACCTTTTTTAAAAAAGTAAAATAAATACCATGTTTTACCTTTAATTTATTTTGGATTGAAAATGGTATGTATCAAATGTTGTTTATGAGTTTTAATATATAAAAACCCAGTGAAAATGTATATGTATTTAATGCAAGCTTAAAAATGTTTTCAGAAAACCCGACTCTCGAATGTGGTAGACAGGAAGGGATTGGGCGTGGACCCATCATGGCCTGCAATTAGTCGAGCAGTCTCAGAATTAGTTATTTTGATTTCAGAAGGTTGCATAATGTTTTTAGAAAAACACTGGAGTATATTTGAGCAATTTTAAATGTAATTATCTTCTAAAAAAATTTCATCGGTTGGTCTCATGAGACAAACTAGTGTCTTGGCACGAGGCCTTGACAAAATATTATTTGTGGTCTTGGCACGAGGTCTTGGCTACGTGGTTATGATAGTCTGGCATTATGCATTCCATCATTATGAATGTGGTTATTGATATTTAATGTGATTATTCGACTAGTAGAATATCCATGTGAGTATGTAAATGGAATTATTTCAGTTTACTTTTACCATATTATGCTAAAGTTAATGCTTAAAAGGCTTTTGTTTTAGTTATACATTTCCTTAAATGTTTATGTTTATTGATGAAAGATTCCGCTATATTGTTATCCTTACTGAGCATATGTGCTCACCCCTTTCAATTTTTTAATATTTTCCAGGATGTGAAGTAGTATTTTATGAATGACCTGTAGGGATAGTCAGAAGAGGATATGAGTGTGGACTATGAAGACTTTGTTATTAGTTTTTTTTACTTTATGATGTAATGAAAGACTTATGAATGTATCTAGTGTTTCCAAGGCCACTAAACTAATCGGTCATTCGAGACTTGATCTTTTATGATCATGCCAATGTTAACAATTAATGCACCGACTCTGGGTAGCTGGGGTCGTGGCGTTACAGTTGGTATCAGAGGCCGTTTAGTACTAACCTTGGAAGCTAGATTTAGATAAACTCTGATTAGCGAACATAGCCCAAAGATAGACTTTGAGGATTAGTATAGAAGATCTTCTTAGAATTTTGGTATTGTAGAGATGTTCTGTGTTTTCCGAGCAATACATCCCTGTCTGGATACGAACAGGTAGAGGCGGCTCTGGCACAGATGTACCTAGGGGTAAAACCCGAAAACACCGCTTTGAGCTAGACTCAAACGGGAACTGGTGCACGACAACGGGCCTTGCTGCACTCTTGGTTACGACACTCCCGGGGGATATGCTTTGGATAATTCTCATTTTCAATAAAAAACACTATGAATGGTTATGAGTATATACTTCCTCAAAGAAAACATTTTTATGATTATGGATTATATCCATAAATAGTTCAATTAGTGTTAAGTGTTTTAAAAGAATGGAATTATGTATTTTGATTCATAAACTAATCTAGTTTATGCCATTGTTTAGAAATGGTGCCTAGTGGAAGGAATGGAAACCGTATCAATGCACGCACTCCATGTAGGGATTTCCCTATTGCTCAGGATAATTATTTTGGAGCTGGAGATATAACTAGTGATGATCAACTTATTACCATACTAGGACAACTCACTCAGGTTATGAATAATAACCTTACTCGTATGGAGAACCCTGATCCGCAACGTGGAGGATCAATGTTAGATCGTTTCATGAGGCAACAACCACCAAAATTTCATGGGGGTACAAATCCATTAGTAGCTGAGCAATGGATAAACTCCTTAGAGAAAATATTCCACGCCTTGGGGAGTAGTGAAAGGGAAGAGGTTATCATGGCAGTCTACCACCTCACTAGAGATGCCGATCAATGGTGGTCATTGATTCAAAACACAAAGTAAGATGATGAAGTATCAAATATGGAATGGAGACTGTTCAAAGATCTTTTCCTAGAAAAATACTATCCTCATGACCATCGAGCAGATATAGAAAGACAGTTTTTGAGTCTGAGACAAAAGGAGGATGAGAATGTCGCAAAGTATGAGGCTAACTTTACAAGGTTAGCGAGGCATGCTGCAGATTATATACATATCCCAAGAAGTAAGATATATCATTTCTTTGATGGGATCAAACCATTTCTCCATCGAGCTTTAGTATCAAAATCTTTCTCAACATACGAAGATATAGTCTCGTGTGCTATCAAGACGGAAAAAAATTCTCTATGTCTTATGACAATAAAGTAAAGCAAGAGAAGAAGAGAACGGTGGAATAAGAGACAGATAAAGGGAAAAAGGGAAAGAATGATTTTCCATTATGTGATAATTGTGGGAAGAATCACCCCGGTACTTGCCTAAAAGGAATGAGAGTTTGTTATAAATGTGGAGAAAAGGGTCACCAGGCTTGTGATTGCAAGGGAAAGAAAGAGGCTATCAAAGTTGAATGCTACAATTGTAGAGAAATGGGTCATTATGAAAATAAATGTCCTAAGCGTCAGGTAATCTTACCTCAGAAAAGGCTAAGGGATCAAGGCCAATCTTATGTTGTGACTACAGTTGAAGCGGAATAATTAATGTATTGGTGCTTTTGGACTCATCGATTATATTCTGGTTATTAGAATAATGTAATATATATATATAAGGATTGTACTGCAGTAATTTTTGTTTTAGTAAGGTTTTAATATGATGAAGGTAATAATATTTTTAGTATGTGTCAATAAAATAAACTTTACTTTGTTTGGGGAATCTGATAAATCGATGTTGGAATTAAGAGTCCTTTTAGTGAAAGTTTGGACAGAGGTATTTTGGATAACTATAAAGGTTGGGATGGATTAAGTTGAACTTTGAATAGTATTGTTTAAGGTTAAAACATTTCTGAAGATTATTTTTGGAATATTATAATACTATATTTTTAGGAAAAGGAAAACCTGCAGGGTGGGGCTTAACCCGTTGAATCGGACAAAGCTACAGGAATCGAACCCAGAACCAAAGTGCTACATGCCTTTATTACCTACCACTAGCCTATAGGAAGTCCCTGGTTATTACAAAATAGTTTTAGTAATCTAAATGGTATGTGTTAATATTTGGAACCTTATACAATTAGGATAAATAGAATATTTTTGAGTTCCATTACCATTTGGAGTAAAAGATGGTTTTGTGGTAAAAATTTATTAACGAATGAAAGTATACATAACAAGTATGTATATTCCCTTACATTCTTAGTGAATCTCCTAAATAAATTCCTCAACATTATAAAAGGTAACTTAAAACAAAAATGTTGTCGGTTAACTTTTCCAACAGGGGATTCAATGACCGTTAAACCAATCACAAGTTTGTGATTTTCTTGTGGTTAACTTTCTCCTAGTCCTATTTTATACAACTCTCAATCAGACCTTGATGGTTTGTTTATCCTCCATATCCATATTTTCATAGAATCCTAGTATGGGCTATCTCGGGTGACCTTTGTACTTCTCTTTCTTTCTTTTAATGTTATATTCTAATTAACCCTATTTCCGATGTGGGTTTTCCAAAAAGGCATTTTCTATTTTCAACCTTTTATTTTCAAAGAAAAATTAAAAACTGTGAGGACGCAATATATTGAAGGAGGGGAGAATGTAACACACCAAGCTTCCACAATACGCTTCTCTTTCAATAATGCAATAGCTTGCATTGTACGCAAGTTCGAGTTCTAACACACCGCGGCTAATCAAAGTAGCCGTTATGAATATTAATACCCACTTTTTAAAATTTTGGAAATCTTATATTTCAATATGGACTTCATTTTTGTATTCGTAATATCGAAATTATCCAAAGTTGAATTTTTTGTAATTTTCTGAGAACTTCCAATTTTTATGAATAGTGAAAAATACTTAAAAACAACTTTTTTAATCAAAGTATTTTATAGTGATAAATTATACTATTGAGTGATTTTAAATTATAATTAGAATATATTTTCACTATTTTATCCAATGGTGATCATTAGAATTAATTTCACTTTGAATTTGGACATAAACAATGGTCAATCTTTTGATATATATTGTTTCTTAAAAACACGCTATTTGTTGTGACAGCGGGAATTAATTATAAAATTAATTAATTCAACATATATGTTTCTAATTTTTTAAAATAGATATCATTTTTGGATTCGGAATATCAATTATAGCTTAAGGTGAAATTTTTGCATTGTTCTGAAAAACATCAATTTTTGATGAACAGTGAAACCACTAAGTGGTAGTTAAATAATTGATTTTTTGTTTAAATGAAATATTACAACTTCTGTGATTTGGTTTTCAAAAATCCAACATACATGGTTGTCATTAGAAAGTAAAATGTGGTTCAATGGGATTAAAATATTTTTTTGGGGAATAGTAACTTTTAAGTTTAATTAATCGCGATTAAAGGTAATTAGTGAAATTTATGTTAAAAATAGTATTATAAAAATTTGGAATGACCTTTACACTTGTCCAACCACTATTGGATGTGTGATGGCCGACCAAGAAAATCCATGGGTCAACTTGGGGACCCCATGGAGCGACTTTGGTAAGAAAAGGACATAAATAACTTTTTATTTAATGTTAAAATAAAAAGGTCACAAACAAGAGTTGTTTTACTAAAACAATTTTTAAATGGGGTTACTAAAGTCATATTATTGACTATAAATATTAATTAGAAAGATAAAACGATTTCCTACATCATCATAGGTTTTTTATAATTTTTAGATATTAAATTAATTAAATTATTTATGACACCATGATGATGCAACGATTACCTAATTAATTAACAATTTAAATAAAATGAAAAGATAATGTAAATTCCAAGGCTTAAACTTGTCCAAAGCCTACTAAATGGGTTTATTTAGAACCCTTATCACCTTATCCTTGAATTATAGATGTTTGGGACCTTTATAATCCGAAAATCATTGTATAATAAAGTAATATTTCATCACTTTCCAAGAGTGCCCCTCCTCTCCACTTATAAACGGCCCCCACCTCTAACACCTTATTCACACTTTAAAGCCATTTGGATCAGACAAAATCTGCCCAAATACTCTCCCAACTTCCCCCCTTACTCCTAGAAGCCTCACGTTGGGCAGAATGCTTCCCAATGAAGACTTTGGCTCAAATCAAAAGAGTTACCCGATTTGAAGGTAATGTCTTCTTTTGTGTTCTTTTATTTTATTTTTCTTCTCCAACCCCCTAAAATCTTTTTATTATTTACTTTTGTAACAAAACCAGTATCCTAAATATACTAGCATGTTTTTATAAGAAGTATTCGAGCTACACTTACACACATCTATATATAATGGTTAAAGAACATACTGTTTCTGTGGATGGCGAATTTCTGCCTCACGAAACGATGATTGTTCAACACTCATATAACACCATCAAAGGTGGCCATTAAGATGTCACTATATTTATATATGATATATAATATGTTTATGTTTTACTTAAGATTCTTTATTTTTCATTTACGGCATACCTTTATGATTTCCATTATGGGTAAACACGATAATTTCATTTTAGGAAGTGCGGACTACCGCACCCTCAAAGTGATTTGAATCGTTAATGCCATATGTGGGATGTATAAAGGATGGAGTAAATGGTATTATACATTATATTATACTGGAATTATATTATACCTTTATATAATTATAAAATCATTCCATTAAATATGAAATAGAAATGAAAGTAGCGTTCATGCGTACGTACGGCTTACCGTCTCCATGAACGGTGTATTTCATTTCATACCTCTAAATGTTATTTAATATTATAAATGCACGTATATAATGTATATATATGATATATATGATATCTACATCATGAACATAATTATGGATATAATGGTTATATCACCACATGAACAACTTGTAATTATAAGAATTTTATTTTTGACTCAAGTACCTAAGATCGACAAAATGACCGTTATAAACTTAAATAATTACATAATGTTCATAACATGTTAATAAGGGATATAAAAGGAATAATGAACATGAAAAAGGTTCTTAAGTAAATAGAAATTAACTCTAGTTTCTTATTCAGGAGGTTAATGAACGGTCGAGTCAGGACAGGACGCAAGGTAAGGGAACTTCTTAACCCAATTTCCATTCTTTGGGTTAATCTCCTACTTTCAAATTACGTCATGATATTATTATGTCCTATCTAGTAGTTGTAATTAATTTATGTGTATTTATAGTGAATACACATAATAGATATATTTTATTTAAAAATTATCTTTTTAAGGTATTTCGTCCCAATCTCCATTCATTGAGGCATATTTTGTTTTATACACAAATTTCCTTTATACGGTGTATAAACCCCTTTGAATTTTACATTTATTCAAAAGGAATATTTTTTATATGAAACATTTACTAAACTACAAAAGGGAATGTTTTTGTTGTACATATGCGGTGACAACGACTTCTCCACCGCCGTGACCATTATTTTACTTTTGGCTTCCTCTACAAGCCATACCTTTTTTTAAACGAAAAATAAATACCATGTTTTACCTTTCATTTATTTTGGATTGAAAATGGTATGTATCAAATGTTGTTTATGAGTTTTAATATATAAAAGCCCAGTGAAAATGTATATGTATTTAATTCAAGCTTAAAAATGTTTTCAGAAAACCCGACTCTCGAATGTGGTAGACAGTAAGGGATTGGGAGTGGACCCATCATGGCCTGCAATTAGTCGAGCAGTCTCAGAATTAGTTATTTTGTTTTCAGAAGCTTGTATAATGTTTTTAGAAAAACACTGGAGTATATTTGAGCAATATTAAATGTAATTATCTTCTAAAAAAATTACATCGGTTGGTCTCATGAGACAAACTAGTGTCTTGGCACGAGGCCTTGACAAAATATTATTTGTGGTCTTGGCACGAGGTCTTGGAAATGTGGTTATGATAGTCTGGCATTATGCATTCCATCATTATGAATGTGGTTATTGATATTTCAAGTTATTATTCGACTACTAGAATATCCATGTGAGTAAGTAAATGGCATTATTTCAATTTACTTTTTCCATATTATGCTAATGTTCAAGTTTAAAAGGATTTTGTTTTAGTTATACATTTCCTTAAATGTTTATGTTTATTGATGAAAGCTTCTGCTATATTGTTATCCTTACTGATCATCTGAGCTCACCCCTTTCAATGTTTTAATATTTTCGAGGATGTGAAGAAGTATTTTATGAATGACCTGCTGGGATAGTCAGAAGAGGATATGAGTGTGGACTATGAAGACTTTGTTATTAGTTTTTTTACTTTATGATGTAATGAAAGACTTATGAATGTATCTAGTGTTTACAAGGCTACTAAACTAATCGGTCTTTCGAGACATGATCTTTTGTGATCATGCCAATGATACGAAGTAATGAACCAACTCTGGGTAGCTGGGGTCAGGGCGTTACAACACCCTTAGAAGACGAACCATTGGGAGGTGACAGAATACATTGAACCAAAGGGTGAAGTGCAAGTGGAATCATTGGGAACCGGTCGTCAGAAGGAAGAACATGATCCACCTTGAAGCACAAATGTTTCTCCAATATATTGAGGTATGGGTTTTGTTTGTCGTTTGAAATTCATGTGAATTTATTGAACATACATAATATCCTCCATAAGACAGGCTAATGCGGAGGGTGCATGCCTGACAAACATGGCATTAACCCTCCCCTATCTTGCTATCTGTGCACCTCTATGGAACACCGCGAGCGCCTTGACGCATGCTGAAAGAGGAAGGTCGTGGATCGTCAGCCGCAGTAAATGGAGGAGGCAACCAAAAAAATGGTCTGTCACGAGAAGGGATGCAGCATGACAGCAATGACGCAAGCGAATGAAAGCTGCAGTCAAAGCCTCAGCGGAGGCCAAACCCACCTCTGGCAGGTTCAGCGATGACCAAGAAGCACCCACACGATGCTGCCACCTCACAAAACGAACTGCCTCCAGGCCATTCGGGAATCCTGGAGACTGGGAGGATACACCCCCCATGTCTGACCGAACTGGGCAACCACCCACAGACCGGACTGCCACCCTCAGACCGGGCCACCACCCTCGGACCGGGCCTCCCCCCACGGATGGGGTTGGTGCTCTTGGAGCGGGCCACCACCCTCGGAGCGGGCCGCCTTCCTCGACCCAGGCTGCCTCCCCCGAGCGGGGCCGCCACCCCCGTGCTGGGCCGCCACCCCTGATCTGGGCTTCCAAACTCGAGCTGGGTCACCTCCCTTGAGCCGGGCCACTACCCTCCGAGCCTAGCCGCTGCCCTCGCCTTGGGTGGTGGCCCTCAGAGCGGGCCTCCTTCCTCGAACAGGCCACCACCATCGCACCAGGCCGCCGCCCCACGCAGACCGAGGCGCCAATTTTGGGCCCTCCCTCTTTCGGACCAGACCAAATATTGGTCATGCATGCCAAGACCACCTCGGCCCAGCCCATACCTGATCGGGCCAGGTGGGGTCGACCAGGTCGTATTGGACCCGGTCCCAACCGGGCTGAGAAATAGTCAAAGGACCATATCTTGAGAACCAAATGCATGTTTGACTAACCGTCTACGGTGTCAAGACCCTTGGAGCGAGAAATACTTTTGTCTTACCACATTATAGTTTCATACAAACTGTGAGTAAGGCCTGGTTTGATCACCCACAAATCTATTCGGGCCCTCTGCACTGAAATTCCAATAATGTAAAGAATGGTTGTCCGACTAACGCGATGTCTGTTGCGTTGGAACCCTTATGACATGTTGAATCAGCGGGATTCTTCTTTGTGAGTCTTTGTGATGGTTGAGATACAAATGATGTCTTGGGGAGAGGTTCTCGCAAGTGCACTACTTACAGAACCCTGTGACTGACTGAGACCTAACAAATGCGGACATTTCAACTTAGAGTGACTTGATGACCACAATACACGATTGGGAGGAGTACCTTAGCAGGCCGCGGTGGGGTGCGGATACGGTACGCAAGGGGGAGGAGTAACTTAGAAATCCATGGTGGGGAAGGAAGACTCTGTGTGACCCGACAGACCCACAGCACGCGCTGGGGAGGAGTACCTCAGATGTTCACGGTTAGTGGGAAGCGCCTCTGTGTGACGCGGCCATCCCAACGTAATTGAAAGAGGAGGAGTTCTCCAAAAACCGATGCATTTGACATTTTGACAAGGTATTTTATTTTTTACTACACCTAGAATAAATTCTGATGTGAGTTGTCATTACTTTTTGCTTGTGATTGAGGTTACACTATGTGATACATTACCAATGTGGTACTTTACCTTTGGGGTGCTACGATGTAGTTTTTCTTTGTAGAAATATAAGAGATCTGCAGGGTCTCGGAATCCCTACTGAGTATCGTTATACTCACCTCTGCATGGGCTTTTCCTGCACCTTGTTGTGTCTGGTGCCAACGATGAGAATATGGGCTGAGGTTTGAGGGAGCCAAGACCTGGTGGTACGTAAAGGAGACAGACAGACATTGAGTGTTGAGAAGGTGATCTATACCTACCCTTCAGGTAGGAACCTTATACGATGACCCAGTAGTTGTTTCCCTTTTTATTTCAATTTTATTGCACTTTCATTCATATTTGTAATTTTATAATTGGGATTGTATTCCGACCCCTTTTTTATTCTGCACTCCTTTTTACTAGCTCAGTTTACTTCACCTTGGGTTCTTGTTGTGTTCTCAGACCGAGTGTTTGTACATGATTAAAGAAAATTATTTCTTGTTTTAGGCAATACACATTTCTGTGCTAGTTTCCAGGCCATGGCCAATGGATGCTGGGCTTGGGTTAGTCATGATAGGGACCCCAGGGGAAGGGTCGTGACAAAGTGGTATCAGAGGAGTATGGTTCAACCGAAGAACTAGGGATCTGAACTTTTCTATGTGGCAACAGTGTTAAATGTTATTAGTGTGGTTTTTAGTTTTGGGATTGTTGTGTTGGTGTGGTGGCCGATGTATCCCTACACCAGGACCTTGAATTCGGATTTTCGACTCAGCGCATGAAAACACTGATTACGTGTGTTTTGAAAATTCATTCTAGTGTTTTCTTGAGTTAGCTCACCAGGTACAACTTTTAACCTTGGAAAACCTATTTATTTTCAAGATACTGCCATGAAGACAACCACCCAGGTTTCCTGAGAGATTACGTGATGATGGCCCCCCGAGCGATGAGGCATCGATGTAGGCCCCCATATAGAATTGGAACCTTCGAGTGGTGTACTAGTAGTACCACTTCCCGTTGATAGCTTTTTCCACCAACCCACCAGCAGCGGGTGCAAACCAATTGAGCACATTGCAAGAGTTCTAGTGGTAGAAGCCTCAAAGGTTTCGAGGCGAGAACAATCCGTCAGTGGCTGAGGACTGGCTGGAGGCTGAGGCCAGAGTTTTTCGCTTAGTTGGGACACCAGTTGATTTTATGGTGATCCTGGTAGCCAACCTTTTTTAGGCAGCAGTAGGGAGATGGTGGAGCATGATTCTCTAGATACACAATGAGGCAATCCTCGTCTAGGTGAACTGATGGGAATTTTTAGGGTAGAGTTCATCCCAATGACCATACACTATGTGCGTATACAGGAGCTGATGCACTTATAGCAGGGTAGCATGACTATGGCCCAATACTCGGTGAGGATCACAGATCTCTCTTGTCACTCTACTGACATGGTATGGGACCCTTCCTATAGGGACTAGACCTTTGAGTAGGGTCTCCGAAGGGAGATAAGAGAACCGATGTTATCACTCTGCAATTCGACACAGGCTGGGGTGCATGAGGGAGCAGTTTTGGGCATGAGCTTCCTAGTTGAGTAGGAACCTACAATGAGAGATACCATCAGACGATAGGTACCCGAGCCTTATGTAGGAGGCAGTAGGAATATGACACAATGGTCCAAGTAGACTAGAACTTTTGGGGGATGACCCTAGGATGTAGGGTTATAGGTGTGGAGCTCTCAGGGTAGAAGAAGATAGGCCAGGGACACACTGTGTTACACATGTTGCGGGTAGGGACATATTGTTCACGATGGCTTGAACCGCCATACCGATGACCAGTAGATGGTCCAGGAAATTCCTAGGTACAAGAAGAAGTTTGAGCGATGAGGTATTCAGTGTGGTAGACGTGGCTGTGGAGATGGTCGTGTAGTACGTGGTGGGAGATGTTTTGAGATTCTACTGCCACCACCGCTAGGTGGTCAACCCTGACCACATGGAGCATGAGGATTGGTTCGAGCTCAGCTCTAGGAAGCTAAAGCCTATGGCCCCGACTCTCCAGAGATGATTACAGGTATGATATGTGTCTACTCCACCTTAGCTACAGTACTTATAGAAACATGTTCAAGTCACTCTTTTATTTCCATGACCCTCGTTCGGAGCTCGGAGATTATGGTGGAGTCTTTGGCCTGATCCATACAGCTAGAGATTCCTACGGGATTGGATTCGACGATTAAACACTGGTTTTGGTGGTGTGAGCTTACTTTTGGAAGAGAGAGCTTCGGCTGAGATCTTCTAGTTTCATCTTCAAAGCCTTATGACGCCATCTTGGGAATGTAATTGTTATCCAGATTCCATGCTCTGATTGACTGTATTACGCGCAAAGTGTGTTGTGTCCACATAGACCAGACCAGGTTTTCCTTCACCAGTGAGAAGGGAACATTTGCAGTAGGATGGACATACCCAGTGGAGGGTGCAGCTGATTACTAATCAGTTGGATATCCTTACCCTCAGAGTTGTTGATGTTGAGATTCCAAGCTATCCTGTAGTGGTGGTCTAGTATGTCTATGCCTTTCTAGATGATGTTCCAGGACTACCTCCACGCAGAGAGGTAGAATTTTACATCGACCTATACCCTGGGATGACACCAATATCTACACCAGCATATTAGATGTCTCCCATGGAGAATTTTCAGTTATGTGTATTGTTGGAGGACTTGTAGGGAAATGGGTTCATAAGACCCAGGGTTTCTCCATGGGCACCCCCGATTTTGTTCACCAAGAAGGAAGATGGGAGTTTGAGACTCTTTGTGGTCTATCGGTGCCTGAACCAGGTGACCATTAAGAACAAGCATCCACTCTAAAGGATTGACGATCTTTTCAGTCAGCTAATGGGAGATCACTAGTTTTCGAAAATAGACCTCTGATCAGGCTATCATTAGCTATGGATTTGAGATAAGGAGGTGTAGAAGACGACGTTCAGATGTCAGTATGACCATTATGAGTTCTTGGTTATGCCTTTCTCTGTGACCGACACCCCAAAAATGTTAATGGTACACATGAACAGAATCTTTCAGTCATACATTGATCACTTCTTGGTGGTGTTCATTAATGACATCTTGATATACTCAGCGATGGGGGAGAAGCATGCCTATCCTCTGCAGATAGTTCTAGATATACTCTTAGAGCAACAACTTTATTGTAGATTATCAGAGCTCCAGTTTTGGATACAAGATATCCCCTATTTGGGACATGTTATCTCATAGGCCAGAGATGGAGTGGATCAAGCGAAGATAGAAGTTGTGCTTGTTTGGGAGCCACCCATGAGCATGATAGAGGTGTGGAGTTTCCTGGGGTTAGTTGGATACTACCGAATATTCATAACTGACTTTTCCAGAGTCACATCAGCTTTTTTCTCTTTGAAAAAGTAGGGTAAACCTTTCTTATGGATGGAGAGAATACAACAGATTTTCTAGGATATGAGGTAGAGACTGACGAGTTCCCTCATCTTAAGGCTGCCAGAAGAGGGCATTGGGAATGTAGTCTATTGTGACGCATCAGGAACAGGGACAGGATGTGTCTAGATGCCATAGTAAGCAGTGATCGCTTATGTTTTGTGAAATATAAGACAACATGAGTAGAACTACTCTACCCATGACCTGGAGTTAGAAGCAGTGGTCTTAGACATGAAGATGCAGTGACATTACATGATGGGAAAACGTTTTACGGTCTACTCTGATCACAAGAGTATCTTGTTTATCTTCTCTAAGAAGGACTGATCTTGATAAATTAGTTATGGATAGAGTTCTTCCATGACTATGAATTTCAGATAGTCTAAACTCCTTTGAAGGGGAATGTGGTAGCAGATGCACTCAGTAGGAGTTTTGTTCTGCTGTTGCTGAGTGAGGAGACAAAGCAGCTAGCCGCGTTTCATTTATCATTTGTGGATAGAGATGGAGCATCATACCTCCATTATATGACTCTCACTCCCCCATTACTTCAACAACTCAGTGAGACACAGCTTGGGGACACTGGCAGTGAGGCTCGACGTGCTCAGATATCCTTAGGGTATGCACCTTATAGATTTTCTGAATGAGGGAGAATGTCGTCCTCCTCATAGGATGTACCATGGTATTGATGGTGCTACAAGAGGAGGTGTTTAGGGAGTTACATATGTCCCCTTTGGTGGTAAATACTGGCGTGGAAAAGATGTACCAGGACATCAGGCGTCATCACTGGTGGCCTGGGAGGAAGAAGGAAGTAACAGAGTTTGTTTCACGATGGCTCAATTGTCAGCATGTGACGGCCCAGCACTGGGTCCTAGTAGGATTAGCTCAACCACTAGAGGTGACAGAGAGGAAGTGGGATGGAATCTCCATGGAAATTGTGACAAGGCTTCCACGTACGTCCAGGGGACATGATTCCATTTGGGTGATCGTTGACCGACTCACCATGTCGTCCCACTTCCTACCTATCCAAGAGCAGGGATCAGTGGAGGGATTGTGACGCCTCTACATAAAATAGATTTTTCAACTTCATGTGGTGACATAAATGATCATCTCTGACCATGAAGCACTATTCAAATCCCAGTGGTGGAAGGGATTGCAGGAGGCATTCAGTACTCAGCTGCGTTTGGGCACCATTTTTAATCATCAGATGTATTATCAGAAAGAGTGGATCATTCAAACACAGGAAGAAATGATACGTTCATGTGTCCTATATTTTGGCCTTAGTTGGGAGTATCACATTCCCTTGGTGGGGTTTTTCATACAACAATAGATATCACTCCACCATATGTATGGAACCATTCGAGGCCTTGTATGGCCAACCCTGCAGATCACCTCGATGTTGGATAGGCCCAGGGGAGTCAACACTTATGGGTCCAAAGTTGGTATGAGCTACCACTATGAAGGTGTATAATATTAAGGAGTGGATGAAAAATTCACTAAGAAGAAAGAAGTCATTTTCCAATTGTAGACAAAGACCCTGGGAGTTTCGGGAGGGGGGCCACTTTTTCTTACAAGTCTCTCCTTGACTGGGACTACAAATATTTGGTCAAGGTCGAAAGTTATCCCTGAGGTTTATTGGGCCATTTCTGATACATCATAGGATAGGCGAGGTGGAATACTGCTTGGTACTTAAAATAAAGTTGGAGAAGGTGCATGATGTCTTCCATGTATCACAGCTGGGGAGATACGTGCATGACCCATCTCACGTCATCGACCACGATGAGATGGACTTGGATGACAGGGCGACGTTTACGGAGGTTCCATTAGAGATTGAGGATTGACATGAGCATGTCCTTTGTGGGCAGTTGATACCTTTTGTGGGAATTCATTGGAAACACATGAAACTCAAAGAGATAACATGGGATCCAGAGGATCACATTCATTCTCAGTACCCCCATTTTTGTCGTAGTCTACTTTGTATCTTTCGAGGACGTAAATCCCTATGGTGGGGAGAATGTGAAGACCTGAATTTTCCGTGTAATTTTTTATATGTAATTATTAAGAGTATTAAAAAATTGATGGTGTGTGATTCTGACACCTGGTGTGCCTAAAATGTATTTCTGAACATTTTTTCGGGTACGTTTGGTAAACGCTTGAGTGACATTTTCTGTCTTTTGAATCGTTGCTCAGATTAAAAATATGAGGGAACCGTTGAATATACAATGCCAAGATTCACTGATGGGACTCTTTAGTTTGACCGCAGTAGGTCCGATGAAAATTATATGTTTTGAATATTTTTAAAAGAAAAGAAAAGAAATAATTCTGTAATTTTATTTCATAACCTCCAACGGACCAATTAATGGGTGGGGCCAATGGTGTGTCAAGCCATTAAATGGATTCAAATTCCAACTGTAGATAATGGCGATGTTGGGGAAATTAGGAAGCTTCCTAATTAATGAGCCACATTATTTCACCACACTGTGAAATACCCTCCCCATCTCTTATATATATGGTTCTAGGGAAAGGGTATCTGAGGGATTCACCAAGCAGCGATGTACTGAAGGAACACCGAGATGTTAGACCCATATAAGATGAAGCTGGCCTATAGGGAGGTGACTGATGACACCGATCCATAGGGCGACATGCGAGTAAAATATTTGGGAACTAGTCGTGGGAACGAAGGACCCAATCCACCTTCATGAACAGACATTCCTTTGAGGTTTTGAGGTAGGGTTTTGATTCTCATTTCAAATTCATTGGAATTTATCAAACTCCCATAATATCCTCTATAATACGAGCTAACGTGGAGGCCGTGGGCCTAACAAATCTTGCCAAAACCCTCTGCTATCTTGATATACTAGTGCCTCCATAGAATACTGTGAGTGTATCGACGCACGCCACAAGAGGGCCACAGATCATCAGCCGCGACAATCAGAGGAGGCGGCTGGCACAAAGGCCATCCACGGGAAGGGAGGCGTCACGACCGATGCACTGCCAGTGAATTGTACCCCTGAAGGAAGCCACGAAGGAGGAAGAACCTGCTGCTGGCATGTTCTGTGGTGAAAAAGGGGCACCCATGTGACGCCATCTCCTCATAAGGATAATGGCCTCCTCACCATTCAGAAAACCGTGAAAACGGGGGGTTACACCCTCCACGATGGACCGAACCGGGCCGCCGCCCCCAGACTGAGCCACAATCCTCGGACTGGGCCGCCGCCTTAGGAGCGGGCTCCAACCGTCGATCAAGGATACCACCTTCGAGACGGCCCACCTCCGTCGAGCTGGGCCACTGCCCTCGAGCCAGGCTACCTTAACGGAGTCGGGCTGCCACCCTCACACCGGGCCACCGCAAATCGACTTCGCTGCCGCTATAGCGGGCCTCCACCTCACGCAGACCGGGCCACCCCTTGCGGGAATCCCTATTCTGGTCGGTCGGCCTTTTTAGGCCGCCCCTCTTGTGGGATGGACCAAACATTGGCCCAGCAGGCCGAGACCACCTCTGTCTAGCCCCAACCATGTCGAGCTGGGGCGGTCTGACCAGATCGGACCGGACCCGAGCCCCACCGAGCCTAGAAACATGCAACATACCTTATCTTTAGACGTAGATGCATGTTTGAAAATACATCTATGGCATTGGGACCCTTGGGGTGAGAAAATAATTTTTTCTTACACCATTAGAGTTTTGGATAAATTGGGAGTACGGTTGGGTTGGATTGCACCTGAATCCAATCGTGCCCTCGTTATTGAAATGCCAATAACACACAGACCGGGCGTCTGACTAACACACCGTCTATTACGTTGGAACCCTTACGACTTGTTAGATCATCAGGTTACTCCTTTGTGACACATAGTGCAGGTTGATATATTACTGATGTCTTGGGGAGCATTTCTCCCAAGAGAACTACATACGAAACCCTATGACTGGATAAGACCTAACCACCACAAACTTTTTGACTCGGTGTGACTCGATGACCCTAGTACAAGATGGAGAGGAGTACCTCAATAGGCCATGGTGGGGAGCATCTGCGGTACGTGATGGGGAGGAGCACCTTAGAAGACCCCGATGGGGATGGATGACTGTGTGTGACTCGCCATATCCACGACACACGATAGGGAGGAGTACCTTAACAGTTCAAGGTTAGTGGGAAGCGCCTCTGTGTGTTGTGGCAAGACCACTGTACTTGATAGAAGAGGATTTCTCCTGCAGGTGAGGCATTCTACATTGTGACTGGGGATGATACTTGTTACTATTCCTAAAATAAATCCTTTTTTAGTTGTCTTTACATTGTGCTTGTGATTGAGTTTATTCTATGTGGTACTTTAACTGTGTGGTACTTTACCTTCGTGGTGTTACCCTGTGGTTTTTCACTTTAGAACAGTAGGATACATTCGAGGTCTTAGGGTCCCTACTAAGTATCATTATACTCACCCCTGCACGGGATTCTCCCACAAATTTTTATGTCTTGTTCAGATGATGAGCATCTAGGCTGAGGTTTGGGGGAGCCACGACCTGGTGGTTTGCGGAGTAGAAGGATAGGCATGGAGGGCTGAGGAGGTGATCTCTACCAACCCTTGAGGTAAAAACCTCGGAGGATGACCTAATAGTTGTTTCCATGATTCATTTAGTTTTATTGTACTTTCAGTTATAAAGGTACATTTACTATTTGGATTATATTCTATCCCCTTATTCTTTCAGCACTCATTTTTACTACCTTAGTTTACTTCAAAGTTTCTTCTTGTTATTTTATCAGACCGTGTGTTTGTACAGGTTTATAGGCAACATGATTCTTTTAGTTTTATTGTACTTTCAGTTATAAATGTACATTTACTATTTGGATTATATTCTATCCCCTTATTCTTTCAGCACTCATTTTTACTACCTTAGTTTACTTCAAAGTTTCTTCTTGTTGTTTTATCAGACCGTGTGTTTGTACAGGTTTATAGGCAATGCCATCCCGTTCTAGGGAATACATCTTTCGGAGCTAGTTGCCAGCCCCTGGCCTATGCAAGGCGGGCTTTGGGTAGTTACGACACAGGCCCTGGGGGACGGGTCATGAAAAAATCAACCTCAATTGAGCAAAAAATCTAATAACTGATGTTGAGATAGATGAAAATAATCAATTAAAAGCAGTAAAAAATTTTGTGAGATAAGTTCTTATTTTTTACGTTTATATAATTTAAAAGAAAGAAAATTATAAAATAAATAATTTCATTCAACAATCGCCTTGAAATATTGTGTGGTAATCTTCAAAACATCAATGTGTCATGACTGTTGAAAAATTCGCACACACCGAATAAGTTAAAAACATTCCCTCTGCAAAAAAATTCAAAAAGTGCCACATTAAAAAAGATTCCATTGAAACCATTTTATAAAAAGTAAAAAATGGTTAAGAAACCCATTAATCATTTTTTATAATAATAATAATCAAATATTTGAAAAAAATTTAAGAAACATGGATAGGGATAGTAAATATTCGACATAACATACTTATGAATAAAAAATCTCGAATAAAAAATAGATTGGGAAATTTACCCTTAGCTTATAATTTACATTAGTTGAGGGCACATTAACCTCATATATAATGGTTAAATACTGCTATTAAAATTTACAAAAAATATATCCATATTTATGATGTCATATATGATCATATAATATAATTTTTTCAGTAATATTTCATTTGAACGGATCCATTTTATTTTTTTGGTCATGTATGTTAGGTTTCTTAGTCATAATATAAATTTTATTCATATCCACATTTAAAATTTTTTCATAAATATTATTTTCATCCATCATATATATTTTTATAATCATTTATTAATGGTTAATGTGACGAATTAATCTCATCATGTCTTGGAGATGTTAGGCCATACGTACGAACGAGCGAAAGAATTATTTCCCTAAAGGTATTGTGTTAAGGAATAGGATGTTATGTTAATTATAGAGAATAAATATCATTTATATTTATTATTCATATTTATTTTATTTTTCATCAAACAGATCCATATAAAGTGGCGATGAAAAAAAATTACACCACACCGTGGAGATGGTAAGTTGTACGTACACACGAATAATGATATTGTTTTTAGTAGAATCGATAAAATGAGAAATATGGTTGTACAATAATCATAATGACATATAATAATATATTTGATACTGGATATATTTTTTTATTATGTAAAAAATGTGTGAAGAGGAAGTATAAGAAGAAATAATTTTGAAGGAGTCGGTAAAGATGATTTCCCCTTATTTAGAAAAACTCCATTGGGTGTCTTCTTAGGGACATTAGGGTTTTCATTTTTAGAATACCACAACACAAAGAATATTTCAAGGGAATATGATAATGAAAATGTTCAGCAGTTTCTTGAGAAAGAAAGCTTAATGTGGTGTGGGGAATTGAGGGAGGAGGTTTCTTTTTATAAGTTAGGGGATGTTCACTCTTGGAATTATATAAGATATTTAAATAATGTATATTTATTTTCAATTTAAAATACACCAAATTAATTTATTTTGAATATAAGATGCATATGGGTCGAAATTCTCTAAAAAAAATATTTTTAGACATGTTTAGGGCACAATATAAAACTTGTACATTGACATTAACCCTCAGTAAAACCATTTATGTCTTACCATGACAACTTTTGTTTTTAAACATTAGGGTTAATATAGTAAAAATAAATTCCAAATGAATCCCAAATGGAACATTGATATAATATTTAAATGTATTATAGTATTTTGTTAAAATTTTATATTTTAATGAATTTTATATCATTTTATAAAACATTATTTATTTTAAAGTATAATTTTTTATCAATTTTGATACTCTTCATTATTGGACTTTTTACAAATATCCTAAAAAAATGATAAATTCAATCCAACACATATAATATATCACAAAATGGTCTAATTTTTCTATAAAATTTTTGGTTATCATTAATTATATTAGGTTATATTTATTTTAATTTTTTAATATCATTTAAATGATATTTTCATTAATTAATCAATAAAGAATCATCATTATGGAAGCCATTAATTAAATTATTTATATTGTAAAAATTAAAATTAAATTATCATTATGATGATATTATTATTATATATCAAATTAAAATTCATATTATAATTTATCTTCAGTATAACCATGTAATAAAATGTAATTCTTATTCAAAAACCCGGGTATGGAATTTTTAACTTATCTTTAAATAAAATATAATAAATGTGATATTCATACCCAAATGGCATAAAAATATTATAATTTTATTCTTAGTTTTATTTTTGTAGAATATATAATGTGAAATGAAATTTGGACATGTTTTAGGGTAATAGTTTATTATTTATAATATAATTTTTTACATTTAATTACATGATTTACCCCTAACCGTGGTAATAAGAAATTTTACTAAAGTTATTATTCCTATGAAAAAAACAAAATAAACCAATTTACATAATTTTTATACACTGACTAAAAATATTGAATCCATTTTTCTATATTCAAAAAAAAAACTTATTGTCACAAATTCAAAATTTATCTTGTTGATGGACTGAGAAAATGGGTTATTGATATTTAAACATGAAAATGATTGAAATGTTTATATATATATATATTTATTTAATATAAACATGAAGATAATGAACTATATTGTATTAAATTATAACAAATTTTTATATATATACATTAAAATTAGTCAATAATATTATTTAACAGTATAAATTATTTCGATGAATTTTTTTGGAATTTAAAATTAATACTTTTTTACTATTCATAAAAAACATATTAGAAAAATACCAATAATTTATTAAAAGTAAATCTTTATATTCCTTTATAAAATAGAAAGTATATTTTCTAATATATAATATATTAATGTGTACAAACATTGATTTAGAATATGTTCTCCATTAAAATTTGGGAAAACTCTTTCTATAAAAAATATAGGTTTTTATGTGTAATATTGAGTTTCTTCTTATTTTATGAATATTATATCTATTATATGAATATAAAAATATATTTGATTGAATATATAAAATATATATAGAATTAATATAATTATATAATTTAAATTAATTTAATTTATTTTGATAAAATAATTTTTCTGAACAGAAAAATAATTATTTATAAAAACATTTCTTATATATTCAGTTGGTTCCTATATTATTTTACACTTAATATGTAATAAATGAATTATAAATATTTTCCATAAATTTTTTTATAATATTCACAACCACCAAATTAAAATCTTGGATTTTTCTTATTATATTAAATAATACTATTTTAATAATATGTAGTTGTTTGGTAAAAATTGTTCTTGCGTGTAATGCCAGAAAACTCATTGTTATTTGTTGTGTAAGATTATCATGGGGTTGCATACAATAAAATAGATTTAAGAAATTAAATTTATTTAATAATAGACATACTGTATATTCTTGGTGGTGCTACAATGATATTTTTTATTAATTTTTTGTAATTAATACACAATTTTTAGTAAGAATATTTTATGATTCAATAATAACTTAACTTAAAAAAAATTATAGATTTTTGTGAAAAATTTTACAATTAATTTTTGTAAAATATAGATATTTTATTTAATATAAATAACATCATTCTAAAATTTTCATACAAAAAATATATTAGGTTGAATTATTAGTATTTTTATGAAGAGCTTGATTTTACAATGAATAGAGAGAGTGTCACACCCCGAAGATTTAATTATTTTTGTTATTTTAGGGCTTTGGTTAACCTCGTTGTGGTGTGAATTGAGTATAGGTCAAATATTGTTGACGTTTAATGTTTTTAGTAGATTTCAGACCCGGATGCGGCCACCGCATAGTTTGTGGTAGCCACACAACTCGCCCAGGTGTCGTGCAATTGCTTATTATTTTATTAATATTATTGTTATAGTTTTTTTAGAGAAATGATTAAAATTATTATTAAAATTATTATTATTGTATTAAAGGTATTACAATTATTCATTTTATCATCATTGTTATTTTTATTATTATTGAAATAATTATTATTTTTATTATGGTCAATTTTTATTATTACTATCTTTATCTTTGTTACTTTTATTTATTTTATTTTGGGTTATTATTATTATTATTATAGAAAAAAATTATTATAACCCTAATTCTACCCGGAACCCCCCCCCCCACCATTTCTTTTTCCCTTTCCATGGCCCTCCTTTCCTCCCCCTCCCCACGTCGCACCCTGCAGCACCACCTTCCTCTGCCTCCCTACCTCGCCGCGCCGTGCCTAGCCCCCTCTACACTGGCCACGCCCCGGCTTTCGCCACCCACCTCGCCCCGCCGTGCCCAGCCCCCTCTACCCCGGCCATGCCTTGGCTCTCACCTCCCCGCCTCGCCCCGCAGCACCTCCTTTCCCCCGCACCCGAAGCCCCGCCGCGCTCTGCCCCTACCTTATCCCTGTATCACGCCCCTAACACCCCCTTTTTCCTTTACCGCTGCACGAGCACACCCCCCTTCTTCCCTTGATTTGGCGTAGCCCCCAGCCCTACCAACCAAACCATCCCAGTAGCCACCGTGCTCCCCACACTAGCACCTCCTCGCCAGTTCCAGAAACCCCCCCTGAGATCTGCCTCCTCCCCTCTCGGTTCCCTACCTCACCGGGAACTCCCCTGGTACGACCATCCCACTCCGATCACACCTGGGGTAATTTTTTTAATTCAACTTTTTTGTTTTTATCCATTTTGTAAAACCCTGACTCGTTTGGGTCGGGTTCGCATGTTTATCTCGTGGTTTAGGTTGTTCGTTTGGTTCACAGGGCGTCGTACCACCTTCCGTTGAAGTTCTGTCGCGTCCGCTCTTGGGTTGAGGTTGGTGAATTCACGTATTTCATTTCTGGAGAACTCCATTAACACTTTCTCTCTTTCATTTGTTTTTGAAACTTGATTCGTAGTTTTGTTATACCATTAATTTAACTACTATAGTGTTCTTAAATTTGTAGAATTTGTAAAAAGTATACTTTGAGTTAGTTCCTAGTTTATATCTGCATGTATTTGTGATGATATGTTTTATTAGGCGTCAAATATTACTTGGATGGTTTCTTTAATATGGTTTGTACCTCCTTGATGTATGATGTTAGTATGATATGGTGTTTTCAAACTGATATAATTTTTTAAGAGTATATTTTGATATGACCTCTTATTTAAAGATTGTTTAAAAAACATTATGTTTTTTGTGTACATTTTGACATGTTTTATGGGTTACGAGTGTACTAGGAAAAGTGTTTTTCGTGAAATACATGTTATGTATTTGGTTTTAGGATGATTTTTGTTAATGATGTATTGGATGTCATTTATGTGGGAACCCTGGTTGATTCATTTGATGAATTTGATAAATTAGGCGAGATGCAAAGCATATTTTGTAAGGGCTTTGGCATGAGTCTGATTTCAAAAGATTATTTCAGATGTGTATGTGGTGGGTGTCCATGTTGTACCACTAATATGTGTTTTATAAATTGTTCAACCGATTTACTAAAATGTGTAAGTGATTGTGAATCATGTATCTAAATGGTTTTGGTGTCGCATAAAGAATAATAATTATTATTATTATGTAATTTTAAGGCGGCCCTTTTGACATATTTATGTGTGTTGTGTGATTTTCATCATATTTTGAAATAATATTCAGTTTTGGAAAGGGTAAAGACATGTTTGGTAAATGAGGTGTGTGTTGGGTGTGTGTTGGAACATAACGGCCCGTTTGTAACTTTCAGATTTAGTGTAATGTTTGTGTTGATTCTTTGAAATGGAAACGTTTTGATCACTATATGCCCATTTAACAACATTACTATTTTGAAAAAGTTATCAAATGGTTTTAATGATTTCATGGAATGATGGCCCGATTGGCACTTTGTTAATGTGAAATGTTGAATGTGTATTTGGGGGCGCTCCTGTCTTGGGTAATCCTTTATAGGTGAACGCATAGGAAGCATCTATTTTTGGGGTATGCAAGTGCGGTGAGATGAGTCACACATGCGAGGGCCTCCTACTTACACATCATGATTGTAACCACCATGGGTTCCTAGATGTCTTTTAGAGATCGAGTGACGGTTTCTGAAAAACCCCGATTAGACGAGTTGGTACCCCCCGGATTTGTTGTTTGGCCAGGCGGGCTTTGCCACTGGATTAGTCAGTTAGGGCGACCAATTGTTTATATACATAGGAGATTAACCATATGTCGGAAGGTGGTTTCAAAACCGAGTACGTCCATAGGTCTTCTAGGGATGTTTAGGATCACCCATGGTTACTAGATCATTTTCATTGCTTGTTTACTTTCTGTGCACTTGTCTATTTCTCATCTTGCACTTTTACTTGTTTTACTCTAGCACAACCATGGTATACTCTGTTTTGGATTTTATTTATAAAATGATAATTTTTTTTGGGAAATTGGTATTTGGCATGTGTTGGGGTTTTAAATGGGAAAAACATGTTGCTTATTTTCAAATGAGAAAAACCTACTTTTATAATTGTTTTTCAAACTTGCGTTAATGGATTGCTTCGGGAAGGGGTGAAATTTGGTTCTGTGGTTTATTTTTTCATCCCTACTGAGAATTTTTAATACTCATGCCTGTTTTATCATTTCAGTTGCAGGTTTCCCTTGCTCAGGTTTTCTTGACTGAGTTCCTTGTTATTGGAGCAGAGATGGCCTTTGGTCCGAAGGTGACCCGAATGGTCACATGGAGGTATATTTAGTTTTTTTTATTTTTCCTGCTTGTGTTATTTTTTTCAGTTGTTTGTATATATATGTTTTCTTGTTTATTTGGTTTTGTTAATGGGCCAAATCGTTCCCAACGATTAATATTTGATGCCCGGCACTGGTTTCCAGCCCGTGGGGATCGGGAACACCCTTTGGGCCACATCGCGGACCGGCTTGGGTGACCGTTTCAGGGTCGACCCGAGCTGGTTCATGAAAAAATGGTATCAGAGGAGGCTCTTGTTTTTTGGGGTGTCTAGTATATGGGGATTAGGATTGTCAGGACACTAGAGGTGGTTACGGGAAGGACGTCATGAACCCTCACATGTTCCGCACCTCGAGTCGTGAGGCATAGTTCAGGAATTGAGTCTTTGTTTCATTCTGGTTGGCTTTGGATTGAGGGATAAAAACATAGGTAAACCGATGTTACATCGTGATATCACATATATTAGTGACCCATGTGGAGTCCGGGTACACGGTTGGAATTCTTCCTAGTTGTTGATGCTTACTTAGGTCATGACCCACTACCATGTCGCCAGGTTAAGTGTGACCGCTTGTCCCTCACTCTGGTGGGTTGATTCAAGTTGAGTGTCATTTTTGTTTTGGTTGGTGTAAGTGAATTTTTGGAAATGAAAAAGGGGTTTTGAAAATAGGATTGATTTCTTTTAAATGACTTTAAATTTGGGAATTGATTTGTTTTAAAACTGAAATCTCTTGGTCTAAAAATTCAGTATTTGTTTAGAACCGGTAGAGATATGGTTTTAGTGCAACATCAGGTACTCTTAATGAACATTTTCACATGTGAGGGAATACATGAGAAGCATGTGTTAGTGCGTATGGGTGAAAGCAGGTGAATACATGTGAAACAGTTCATGGGATTACTTGGGTGTGCACTTAGAATTAAATGTTTGACATAGTTTTTATAAATCCAAAAAAAAGGAAAATGATTTTTGGAAAATTGAATTTGGTTTCGAAAGTAGCCTTGAATTAACGAGGTTTGAATTCTAAAATGAAAAAGGGGATTTTGGCTGTGTTTACTTTTTCTTTTTTTTGAGCTGGTTGTTTTGGATGAAGGTCCTTTCTCTGATGTTACATCAGCTTGATATTGTTTTTGGTTCTGTGTCTTATATGTTGTTCAGAGAATTCCTCCCATAAAGGTCCCCAATAGTTCTGATAAGTCATGCCCAGCTTTTGGTTCTTCTCGGACATTTCCTATCCTTCACGGTGATCGGGGTCTATTAAAATTAACAGAATGGCTTGAAGGGGTCGAGCATGTCATCAGGGTTTTGGGAACTCCTGAAGCTGTCAGAGTGCATGCTGTTTTGGGTCTGTTTGATGCTCTGGCTCTGGGCAAATGAAAGTTGGTTTCCCCACCGTAAGTGTGAGTTGGGATTACATGGGATGCCATTATATCTATCTTCATATGATGGTTTATACATGAAGAGGTAAAGACAAACAAGAGGGAAGAGCTCATGCGTATTCAACAAGGCCAACGAACAGTGAAGGAATATGTTCACTATTTCAAGGAGCTCATGTACTTTTCGCCAGAGGCAACTTCATAGGATTTGATGAGAACTTATCTATTCATTGGGGGTCTTCTCCCAGAGATCAAGGATCGAGTCCTCATTTCTAAAGACCATCATTTTGAGAAGTTGGTGGATGAGGCATTCATAGCTGAACTGGTCCCCGGAGCGCAGGTGCTTGGTAATACAACGTAACAAGTCACCATGAAGGTTCCCCATATGGAGAGAAAGATTTGCCCGAGGAACTTGTTCCAAAAGAGTCCTTTGTAGTGACTTTGGCTTCTAGTTCGTCAGACTGTTCCGTGGTGTGCCACTAGTGTGGCCGGTTCGGGCACCTGAAGCCATCATGTCACACCCCTTCGAAGACATGCCATCATTGTGGATGTCTGGGTCATCTCGAGAAGTTTTGCAGGAAGCGTCATCTAAATAAGATGCTGTGAACAGAGAAATTTCAGTGCCTGACTGTGAGGCAGGAGATGCTTCACCCATCAGAGCCCCAGCCACAGGCCTTGGGGTGAAGCTCACGCGCAGTTAGGAGTTGCGAGAGGTGTGAATCCTTGGTCCGGGTTTTTTGTTGTGTTTTAGTAGTGGAACATTTAAAGTCTTATCATCCTTTCTTTTTTTGCGGTTAATGTTTTGACGTCGTTGTATGTTCATTGTTTCTTCATGGAATTATAATTGGCATTCTATGTTATAATCCAATAGTTTTGTTTGTCGGATTATGGTTTTTTTGAATTGTGCATTTTCTTAGAAGTGTGTTTGACCCTTGTATAGGTTGGTTTTGATTTGGCGGCATTCGTTTGGAGATGTAAGTGCCTACGAAGGACTTCAAACTTGTAGTTATACTTGGGTTTACTGTATGAGTTGAGTTCTGCTTTAGTGTTTTCACCAGTATTCAGAGTTTTCGTCTAGGTTGAGATATCCAAGGTTCAATGTGAGTTCTCACTCGTGCTTATATAAGATAGTTTGGTTTGGTTGGGAGTTCCTATATTCCCCCCCCCACTTCCCGGGGTGGTAGGTTTGAGTGTTAAATTTCTGTATTAGATGAAATCTTGTGTTGGGGAGAACCCCCTCGTGTTATCCAATTCTTTTGTGGTGTGGTTTCATTTAGTTTTTGTTGGACATGGACTCTTGTTCAATTTATAGTTCGGTCGGGTGACTTTCTGGGGGCCGAAAGTGTCTTTGGTGGGGAGAATTGTCACACCCCGACGTTTTAATTAATTTATTTTATTTATTGTGTTATTTCAGGTCTTTGGTTAACCTCATTGTGGTGCTAATTGAGTACAGGTCAAATATTGTTGATGTTTAATGTTTTTAGTTGGTTTCAGACTTGGATGCAACCACCGCACAGTTGGCGGTAGCAACACAACTCACACTGGTGTCGTGCAATTGCTTATTATTATATTACTATTTTTATTATAGTTTTTTTAGAGAAATGAATAAAATTATTATTAAAATTATTATTATTTAATTAAAGGTATTACAATTAGTATTTTTATCGTCATTGTTATTTTTATTATTATTGAAATAATTATTATTTTTATTATTGTTAATTTTTATTATTACTATCTTTTTCATTTATATTTTTATTAATTTTATTTTGGGTTATTACTATTATTAATATTATTATTATTATAGTTATTATACTAGAAAAAAATTACTATAACCCTAATTCTACCCGGAACCCCCCCCCCCATTTTCCCTTTCCCTTTCCGCGGTGCTCCCTGCCTCCTGCTCCCCACGTCGCACCCTACAGCACCCCCTTACCCCACCTCCCCACCTCGCCCCACTTCGCCCAGCCCTCTCTACCCCTGCCACGCCCTGGCTTCTGCCTCCCCGTCTAGCCCCGCTACTCCCATCCCCCTCTACCCCGGAAATGCCCCGGCTGCCGCCTCCCCGGCTCGCCCTGCAGTGCCTCTTTTCCCCAGCACCTAAAGCCCCACCGCGGTCCGCCCCTACCTTATCCCTGCATCACGCTCCTGGCAACCCCCTTTTTCATTTGACGTTGTGCGAGCACACCCCCCTTCTTCCCCCGATTCGGGCAGCACCCAGCCCTGCCGACCACACAGTCCCGGCAGCCGCCCCTCCCTGCACCAACACCTCCTTGCCAGTTCCAGTAGACCATGCACCTCGCTTAGATCAGCCACCTCCCCTCTCTATTCCCTGCCTCACCGGTAACTCCCCCAGTCTGACCAGCCCACTTCGATCACACCCGGGATATTTTTTTCATTCATCTTTGGTGTCTGTATCCTTTTTGAAAAACCCTATCTCGTTGGGGTCTTGGTCGCATGTTTTTCTCGTGTTTTAGGTTGTTTGTTTTGTTCGCAGGACATCGTTCCACCTTCCGTTGAAGTTTTCTCGCGTCCGCTCTTGGGTTGAGGCAGGTGAATTCACATATTTCATTTCTGGAGCACTCCATTAACACTTGCGATCTTTTATTTGTTAAAAGTATGCTTTGAGTCATTTCCATGTTTATATCTGCATGTATCTGTGATGATATATTTGATTAGGCATCAAATTTTACATGGGTGTTTTTTTTAATATGGTTCAAACCTCCTTGATGTATGAAGTTGGTCTGATATGGTGTTTTCAAACTGATATAATTTGTTAAGAGTATATTTTGAATTGACCACTTATTTAAATATTGTTTTAAAAAAACATTATGTCTTTTTTGGGTGCATTCTGTCATGTTTTATGTGTTACGTGTGTACTAGAAAATGTTTTTTTCATTTAAGACTTAGTATTTATTTGGTTTTAGGATGATTTTTGTTAATGATGTATTGAGTGTCATTTATGTGCGAACCCTGGTTGAGTCATTTGATGGCGTTTGATAAATTGTTCGAGATGCAAAACTTATTTTGGAAGGGCTTTGGCATCCATCTTATTTCAAAAGAGTATTTAGGATGTGTATTTTCTGTGAGTCCATGTTTTAATACTTATAAGTGTTTTATAAATTTTTCAACCGATTTACTAAAATGTGTAAGTGATTGGGAATCATGTATCTAAATGGTTTTGGTGTCACATAAAGAACAATTATTATTATTATTATTTTATGGTAAGGAAGCCCTTTTGACATATTTATGTGTGTTTTGTTCTTTTCATCATATTTCGAAATAAAAGTCAGTTTTGGAAAGGGTAAAGACCTCTTTGGTAAATGAGGTGTGTTTTGGGTGTGTGTTGGAATGTAACAGCCCGTTTGGCACTTTCAGCATTAGTGTAAGGTTTGTATTGATTCATTGAAATGACGACATTTTGATCACTGTATTCCCATTTAAAAAATTTAGTATTTTGAAAAAGGTATCAAATGGTTTTAATGATTTCATGGCATGACGACTCAGTTGGCACGTTGTTAATGTGAAATGTTGAATGTGTATTTGGGGGCGCACCTATTTAGGGAAATCGTTTATGGGTGAACTCCTAGGTAGAGTTCGTGTTTGGGGCAGGCAAGTGAGGTGAGATGAGTCATGCTTGCGAGGGCCTCCTACTTACACAACATGATTGTAACCAACATGGGTTCCTGGATGACTTTTAGAGATCAAGTGACGGTTGCTGATCAACCCCGATTAGACAGGTTGGTACCCCCTGGATTTATTGTTCGGCCAGGAGGGCTTTTCCACTGGATTGGTCAGTTAGTTGGCGAATTTCATATAGACTTATGAGCTTAACCAGACACCGTCAGGTGGTTCCAAAACCAAGTACGTCCAGGGGTCTTCTAGGGATGTTTAGGATCACCTAGGGTTACAGTATCATTTTCATTGCTTGTTTACTTTCCATGCACTAATATATTTTTCATCTTGCACTTTTACTTGTTTTACTCTAGCACATCCATTGTATACTCTATTTTGGATTTTATATATAAAATGACAAATTATTTTGGAAAAATGGTATTTGGCGTGTGTTGGGTTGTTAAATGGGAAAAACATGTTGCTTAATTTCAAATGCGAAAAACCTACATTTATAATTGTATTTCAAACATTCATTAATGGATTGCTTCAGGGAGGGGAGACGTTGGGTTCTGTGGTTTATTTTGGCATCCCTACTGAGCATTTTTAATGATCACGCCTATTTTATCATTTCAGTAACAGGTTTCCCTTGCTCAGGTTTTCTTGGATGAGTTTCTTGTTGTTGGAGCAGAGTTGGCCTTTCGTCGGAAGGTGACCCGAAAGGTCACGTCGAGGTATATTTAGTTTTTTTTCATTCTCCTGCTAGTGTTATAACTATTAGTTGTTTGTGTATATCTTTTTTCTTGTTTATTTGGTTTTGTTAATGGGCCAGATCGTTCCCAACGATTAAACATTGATGCCCGACACTGGTTGCCAGCCCGTGGGGATCGGGAATGCCTTTCGAGCCATGTCGTGGACCGGATCGAGTGACCATTTCAAGGTCGACCCGGGTTGGTTCGTGACAAAGAGATACTAAATTAATTAATAGCTATAATTGGATTTCAGGCATCTAAAAAGTACAAATTTTTGTACATGGTTTTAATGTGAAATTATCTCTATTATATGATATATAATCCATTTTCATTTATTGGAATCCATTTTAGGATATAATATTTTTATATAACATTTTTTATACCTGAAAAAAAAATTTCTAAAATCTTTTTTTTGTTTCATTTTGTGCTTTTATATTAAAATAAATATCTATAATTATAGGTGCTAATTTTTTTTTGAAATTTATTTTTTTAATTCTTAAAGTGAAATTTATCATGTTATTATGTTTTCTCATATTTTTCCATTGTAGATAATGTGGTTGTGAATAGGAATCAAATATATTTTTAGGAAACAAAATATCTTTTATGGTATCTCCAAAACATAAACATGATAGAAATATTTATGAAACATTAGAAAGGAAAAAATTATCACAAAATAATAAAACTATCATTCAAAAAAAATTAAAAAACCCGTAAAATTAAAATTTATTCTATAATAAATATAAAAATCATTTTCCAGGATGACGTAGTGCTTGCATAGTGGTGTAAAAGTAAAAATTACTATCCTAAAGATAATATTTTAGATATAATAATACCTTAAATGATTTTTGATTAAATATTATGTATTATTTTTTAGTTTACTATTTTGAAATTAATTTTTAGGTTATATAACTGGTGGTTTATCCAAATTCTTGTACAGTTCTTATACAATCATAGAAAATTGAAGATAACATATTAAAAAAGTATTCCTGAAATAGATGTGAATTAAAAGACATATTTAATGTATATAAATGTATATTTTTAATAATATCTTTTAATGATGGTAATTTATTATTAATTTTTTTGTATTAAATGAATACCTTAAATGATTTCACAATGCCAACACACTATAAGTTTAAATAATAGAAAAATAAAACAAATGATTTTAAAAAAACTAAAAACAATAATTCCAAAAAATTAGTATGTCTTATGATTTTTTTGGATATATATGAAATTTTATATATGTTTTAATGGTTTATATTTTAATTAAAAAATTTTATGGATTTATTTAATTCCAATTTAAATGAATAGTGTTATAATGGACACTAATAATATTTTATTGATTTTTTAAAAAATTATAAAAATCACTTCATTGGACATGTGAATCGAATAAGGATTGAAAATTCATCCTTTTTCCATTTATGAGTGAGTTTTCTATTTATAGTATAATTATTAACATTTTTTGATTAAAATAGTGGTTACTTCATTTATGGTAAAAAATAATTAACCAAGGCATTAATCAAAATGATACTGATTAAAACAATATAAACACTTTAATAAATGTAATTTTATCAATTTATTTTTATCATAGATAATTTTTAACAGAATTCATGTCCATTTGGAAGTACTTTGTTCTAAAATATACTTATAATATTTTAATTTGTTTTATGAAATTCTTTAAGTGATCCTCCCCTCAATTAAAAAAGGGAGCCCCTCCCTCACTTTTTTACACAATATTAAGCCTTTTATTTCAACCACCCACCGCAAAAAAATACCTTATAATCATTTTTATCCACATTATTGTTGTTTTGGTTCATCCTAAAAAAACCCTCGGTTTCTTTATAAAGTATCTAAATGTGGTTTCTCAAAGAAGAGGTAATTCTCTTACCTGACCTCTTTTAATTTATCTATTCATCTATATCCTTCAAATATAAGGTATTTGTCATAAGATATTAAATTAAATATAATAAATTTACTTACATTGTATAATTATTATTAAACCACCCTTATCGACCCACTTTTCCATCAAATGCGAAGTGAAAATATTGGTCATGAATATATATGGTTTACCGTCTTAACGTAGTGACAGAAATAATTATTCATCATCATAATTTATGGATGTGTATTATTAAGGTTTCTATATTTATATATAATAATTATGAAAATATTATAACTATTTAATAATAATATCAAATCTACCTTCATTTCTTATAATATATATGGAAATGATAAGGTCGCTATTATGTACGTGGGGACTACCATCTCCATGAAGTGATGTGATTTTTATCCATTTATATTTTATGTAAATATAAATTAAGATGGATTTGATGAAAATATATAATTTATATGTTATAATAATGATTATAAAAAGGATAATTATTTATTTACTTTTCTTTTATTCAATCCATTAAAAATTTAAAACAGTGTTCACAAGTACATATGATCTACCATCTCCAAAAACAATGTAATTTATTTTTTATCTCTGTCAGTTATATATTACAATAAATAAAAATATAATTAAAATATATTATATTTATATCTATATTATTATTTTTGATATTTTTAATCTTAAAATATGTTTAAATACCTAAACTATTTTACCAAAACATTCATGAAAACCGAATTAGTTATTACCTAAAACAATGATTTTTTTAAAAAATAATTATTAATAAATGAGTAATAAAAAATTATAAGTAAGTAATAAATGTTTAGATATTTATTATTATGGTTATTTAATATATTTATAATACATATATATTTATTATACATTAGGATCAAAAAATTTAAAATTAAATCACAACTGAGGTAAGATTTTATATAATAATATCATCATTATTTGAGATTGTTTATGTTTAAGTCCCTGATGGGGGGCATGGGTATATTTAGTCCATATCCATATTTTCCTTCAAAAAATTTAATGAATATTTATATTAATCTGCAATTATTTGTTAATGTCAATTTTATCCAATTTTGACTTATTATAAAATGGATTAAAAGGAATCTTCTCATCATATTTTGAATGATGTTGTTTTTAACCATTTTACAAAAAGTGGAAAATAATGTTTTTTAAATTATTTTAAAATAAAATTCCTTACACCATAATGAATAATATTTTATTTTAATCTTCATTTATATGTTTACAAAGTTCTTTTTAGTAAAAAAATTCTTCCATCCTATTTATGACATTTTAAAAAAATAAGTATCTTAAAAGTGAAAAAAATATTTTCCTCATTAATTTTTCAATGATATTTTTAGCGTTTGTTCCTATATTTAAACATAAACTAATGAATATTATACTTCACTAAGTTATTATTATTATTATTATAACATCTAAAATATTTTATTTTATGGTTAGTGATGAGTTTTATCAGAGATTTACTATTTTGATACTTTTCTATATATTAATTTTTATGGTTTATGATTATGCTTATTGATTGGGTTAGTTGTAATAATTTTGTATCCTAGTTTCAAAAATAATTTCAATGTTGATTATATTTCACCCCTTTTACTTGAGGAATTAATTGGACTTATTATGTGATGTTCGGGGCCCTATATTTCCTATTGATGCATCAGTATGTCTAATGAGACAAAGTGGTTTGGGTATTGGATAAGATAATACCCATTTTTGTAAGATGTCCATGAATTATCCCTCGAATATATGTTTATGTTTTCTAAAATTATAAATTTCTAAAATATAATATTAGTTGTTTATGACAACTCAATTATTTTAATATTTATGATATACATTTTTATTTGTCTATCTAATGAGATTATTTATATGCCATTATTTGTTCATCATTTATTCGTGATATATTATTAACTCCTTATTTAGTTTAGGTTTCATCCACACACTTACTAAGAATCCATTCCCATCCATTTCTTTTTTCCCCAGAATTCTAAAAACTATATTATTATTGATATATTAGGATATTTTAGAGGGAATAATTTATTTCTCCATGAATGTAATTTTTTTGTGTTATGATTTTCAAAGGTAACAAAAATTTGAGATATAAGTTTAATTTTCCATGACTATTAATCTTTTTGATCCTATTGGATATAATTGAATATATATAGTTAAAATTTAATAAAATAACCCCCGACTATGGGGTACTATAGTTGGGGTACTTAAAGTCGTTCTATGTAAATAGTTAGAAAAAACTATAAGAATTTAATTTAGTAAAACCTAGATTATGAAACTTGAAACTATTGTGGAATTTTAGAATAATTTAAATGAAACAATGATTATGATTCATGATATTATCTATACATAAATTTTCCAATAGTTTATAAATTATAATTTTTTATTCATAATGTTATGATTTAATCTTGTATATGCCATTTTTTAGAAATAGACACTAGTGGAAATAATGGAAGCTGTATCTACACACATAATCCATGTAGGTATTTTCATTCCAAAAAAAATAATGAATATGTAGTTGGATATATATCTAGATCTAAATTAATTATAACTATCTTAGAAAAGATGTCTTTAGTTTAGATCAATAAACATTCTCCTATGGAATATTTTTTGATCCACATCATGGTGTAAGAATGTGTGACCGCTTCATGCATCTGCAATCTTCATCATTTAATGTGACTTAATATATGTTGTATATAAGAAACATGTAATTTCATTAGAGACGATGCTTATCTATTTGGTATGTAATGAAAGGGAGAAGGTTTTAATATAATTTCATCATATCATAGTGGAAGTGGATCAATGGTGTTCATTGATTCAAAACACTTTGGATGGAGAGGAAATATCAAACATTGAATGGATGGATTTTAATTAAATTTTCTTTGATAAATATTTTCCTCATAAAAAATGAGGGGATATGGAGAACAAACTCTTCAATATGTTAAAAAGGGTAGGTAAAAATGTTTCTATCTATGATTCTAACTTTACAAGGTTATCAAGTCATGATTTAGACCATATATGTAATCCAAATAGAAAGATTGATTATTTAATTAATGGTCATAAAAAAACATTGAAGGGAAATATACTCCCAAAAAATCTTATCATATGAGAATATAATATCATGTGATATCATGAAAAATAATAAATTATCCAAGACTCATGTCATTGATGAAATGTAAGAGACCAAATGGATAGAAGGGAAAAATGAACTAGGGGATGAAGGAAAAGAAGGATTTTCCCATATTCAATATCTATCGAAGGAACAACCTTAGTAATTTATTGAAAGGAATTGGAGTTTACTACTAGTATGGAGATAAAGGGAAAAAATAACATGATTTCAAGAGTAATAAATAAGAATCCAATGTGAAATTATACAACTATAAGAATACGAGGCATAATTAAAATGAATTCTCTATGATTAAAAGAAATATAACTCAAAATAATTAATGGGATGAAGGTAAATCTGATTCCATTACTACAGAAAAAATGAAATGATTAATGTTATTGTTTATTTAGATTTAGTAATTATGTTTTATATGTATTTTTTCAAATATAACATAGATATATGAACCATGAAATGTGTAAATGTTACACTACATTAGTTTTTCATAAGTATTTGAAATCATATATTTAGCGGTAGCATTAACAACGGAATGTGATTAGTGGTAAGGTTATGTTTTTGGAGAATAAATGATAATGGGAAAGAAAATACTTCTTTTGTACCTGATGTTGAGTTCATTGTGGATAAAGATAAGAGTGATACTTAGGTATTAAATGATATCATATTGGTATCCTGTAAATTTATTTGTTTTTTAGATTAAAACATTATGAAGTTTAATGATTTTTTTTGGATTTATGGGATATATTTTATAAATTTAGATTTTATTTATGTAGTAATGAGGGAGTTAATTCCTGTAAGTATACAATGTTTCATTAATGTTTTATAATTATTCATGTTATTACCATGATTTAGGAGAATATATGATCAAGGTATTATCCTATGAAATTACGAGTTACTTAATGGGGATGGTGATAAGTTTATTTTGGAAATTTAGTAACATTGTTTCTAATTGTTTTTTATTTTTGACTTTAATCATTAATATTTTAGAGGATACTTATGGTTAAATACTTATGGAATGGTTTCAATTACAGTTTCAATATTATTTTTTGAGATTATAATATGATTCAGCATAATATGTACTAACCATTTCAGTTTTTATAAATTTTTAGATGCTAAAGGAATGACTTCTAGATCACGTTATTTATTAAAGTATATGTAGGCATGAAAAAATTATCATCAGATATCAATTTCTTGTAGTAAGAGATTATGAGTGAATATATAAAATAATAGTCAAAAGATTATATTTTTTTTGTGGAAATAAACAATGTAGGATTTTTATCATGTTATTTATTTGGATAATAATAGAATCCCTTGATTTTTCTAAAGGAATCATCAAATATAAAAGATACTTGTTTACTTTATTTATAGATATATATATTTTCTTTTAATGGGTCATGGATTTATGGTTTTGGGATTGTCAAATTTCCCATGAAAATTTTCTACATCACTTTCTATTAGTTCTTGGGTTTTTTATATATAATCTACATATATATTTTCACATCCACAAATTTTTATTCCATTCAAAACCATGTTTTTTGTGGCCTTCATATTTCCTATTCCATTTTTTTAATTCGATGTTTTTTAACCCTTTATAAAATGTTGATTTTATGAAAATGTATTTTCAAATTTCAATTTCTTGAATTCACAAAAAAGGTTAAAATTGGGATGGAGAAATTTATTTAATATGGGATAATGTAACACCATGATATTTTAAAATAACACCTTGTTCGATAGCGTATAAAATACAAAACAATAAGCCTAAACAAGTCATAAAATATTGTAATATGACTATGACTATTATAATATAGTCTTTGAATTCGTGGGAATTAATAGTATAAAAATAATTCTGAAATATATATAATGGTATAAATCAATAAAAATGAATTAAAAATTCATATTAAATAAATACAGATTTTTCAATAATGTTACTTTATAATTTAGTAATATGTTTTCTTCAAAAAAAATTTAGTTCTTCTTGTAAGAAAATATAATAATAAATATATAAATAATTTATATATTTTAATTGATAAAACTAAAATCAAATTTGAAATAATCATATCAATATAATATTTGGGTTAATTTTTTAAATTTTTTAAAAAAGATTGATTTTCTAGTGAATAATGAAAAATAAATAATTTTACTAAATACTATATTTTAATTTAAAACATATACAAAGAACAAATTTGTAAAAAAAATTAAAAATACAATTATTCATATTATACTATTAATAACAAAATAAAACTTACTAGAATAAATATTATGGTTTAATTTATTATAACAACATTTGTATACTTTAATAACAATCATTTTATATCTTATTTTGTTGAATCTTATAAATTTATATTATAATTAATATATATCATTAATAGAAATAGAATTTTATGAAATAAAATTATTTTCTAAATTATAGATTCAAATTTATTCTAGAATTAATTTTTTTTTAATTTTATACAATTATGTTGAATTTTTAGTGAATTGTAACAAATACATTTTTTTAAATTCATTATCTTTAAGATATCTCCAAGATAAAAAATAATATAAAAATTTATAAAACATATTTAATTACTTATGCCTTAAAAAATATAATAAAATATATTCCAAAAGTACTTCAACACATATAAATTTCAATATATTCCCTAATAATTACTAAAATCATTTACATTGACGACGTTGAGTTTACGCAGTACTGGAAGATAAAAAATTTTCATCCTAAAGATAATATTTCATATGTAATTAGTCCATTATTAACATAATTGTATAATATTATATATTATTGATGATTTTATTTATTACTGAAATGTTTTTGGAGTTATATAAAAATTGACCTAAACAAATGATGATGTAATGCTTATATAAGGGGAAAAATTGAAAATAACATGGTAAATAAATTTTCAGAATATAGATGTGAAATAAAATACATATTGAATATGAATAAATGTATATTTTTATAAGAACAGACTTATTTTCTAAATGGTAGTCTATTTATAATTTCTAGTTATTAAATAAATACCTTAAATGATTTCACAACGCCAACACAATATTTATTAAATTAAAGGGAAAATAAAATAAATTATATTAAAAATACAAAGAATAATATTATTTAAAATTATTATTTTTTACCGTGATTTTTATAGATCAATATTACATTTTGGTAATTTTTAATTGAATTAATTCAAAAAAATTCTTTTTATTGAAGTATTTGTTTTCAAATAAAAAAATCATTGTCAAAAATTACCTAAATAATTTCTTATTAGAATAATACTTACTAATTTTTTTAAAATTCATAAAAATAATATATTTTTCCATGTGAATGGAATATGTTTTAAAAATTCATCCATGTTCCATTCATTACTCACCTTTTTATTCATAAGAAAATTATTAAACCTTGGTGATTAAAACAGTGGTTACCATAGTTAACGTCATAAATAATTAATCAATATAATAATAAAAATAATAAGGAATAAAATGAGATAAATACCTGTATAAATTTAATTTCCTCATTTTATTTCAACCCTATAATATTTTAATTTGAATTAATGACCATTTGGAATTATTTTTCTCTTGAATAGTGTTATTATATTTTAATAAAATGTGAAATTTCAAAAGTATCCCTCTAATCAACTATAAACAGGAACCACCTCCCTCACTTATTTACACAACATTGAGAATTATATCTCAAACTAACCCTACAAAAATAACGTCAAAAATTATTTTTTCACATTATATAGGTGATTTTGAAACTATACTTCTAACCACGGGTTCTTTATGAAAGGATCGAATAGAGGTATAATGAGGAAGTGGTAATTGTCTTACCTGACCACATTTAATATATTTATTTTTATAATTGATAACAATATGAGTTATTAATCACAAATTTAGAACATAATTATACCAAATATACTAAAAAATTATCTTTATTATGAAACCACCATTATCTACCCTCATTACCATCGAATGGTATGTGAATGTATTTCTCATGTGTATGTACATCTTACCATCTCGACATATAAATTCAATTCATATTCCGTAAACATATATTATAGATGGATATTATTATGGAATTGATATTTATATCTTATAATTATGAAATTATTATTTGACAAGAATGATAATATCTTACCTATCTTATTTCTTTCTAATCTGTTGGGAAATGATAGTGTCGCTGATTCGTACATGTGGACTACCACATCAATGAAATGATGGGATTAGTTTTTCATTTATATTTTACCTAGAATATAATGAGGATCTGTTTTATGAATATATATATTTTATATTATATAATAAAGAATCTATAAATTTTAAATATTTTTTCATTTTATTTCTTTCCATCCTTCGAAAATAGGAATCAATGTTCATGCCTACGTACGATCTACCATATCTATGAACATTGTAATTAATTTTCTGTCTCTATCATTTATGGTTTACTATAAATACAAATATAATTAATATATATTATATTAACATAATGATTAACATTATTTAGATGTTTTAACCTTCATAAAATTTCAAATAATGAAACTAAAAAACATAAAAATACATGAAAAATGAAAGAGTTATTACCCAAAACATTGATTTTTTTTACCAAAATTGTTAGGAAATATATGATAAAATATTATAAGTTAGTTATAAATCATATGTAATGTATGATTATGTTTCATAAATAGGATTATAATAAAGATATAATAATTTTATTGGAGTTTATAACTCATATAGATGAAATAGGACCTATGATATGAGATTAATTTACAATATCATCATTTCTAGGTTTGTTTATGTTTAAGTCCCCACTGGGTGATATTTTTCTCCAATATTCATATTTTCATTAAAATTTTATATTATATTTCTATTACTCTACAATTTTTAATTAATGACATATTTAACAATGCTTTAATATTGAGATAATATTATTATAGTAATTTTCTTGTTATTTTTCGAATGAGGTACTTTTTATCCTTTTTAAAACAATGTGAACAAATAGTTTTTTAAATAATATGGAATGATAATCTGTTACCTATATCATGAATAATATTATTTTTAAGATTACATTACAATAATTCAATCCTATTTTGAAATTAAAATTTCCTTTATATTTTTGATATTTTAATAAAACAGAAATTTCAATGTGAGGTGGGTAGTTTAATCAAGAAATATTCAATGAAATTTTTATAATTTATTAATCTATGTCAACATCATTTTTTATATATTATTAATTTATGAAGTTTTTTCTCATATGATACCATTTACTATATTTTATTAGTTATTTTAATATTATTTTGACATGGGGTGTTCACTTTTGTATATCGTTCAGTATAATACTAAGAATTGTTTATGATTATATTTATTAAATAAGGTAATTAATAAAATATCATATTCTAGTTTCCATAAAAATGATTATGTTTATTTTGATTCATATCGTTTATATGAGTAATGGATTGGACAAAGTATGTGACAAGACACTCCTCTATATCCCTTATAGGAATTTATAAATCTCATGAGACAATCTGGTTTTTGTATTGGTTGAGGCCTTACCCATTTACATAAGATGTATTTGAATGTGTCTTAGAGAGTATGCTTATGATGTCATAAATTATGCATTTCCTCAATACAAGATCACTTATTTATTTCCGTGTGATTATTTTATTAGTTTTGATATCTGTAGATAAGGTTATATCTCATTATAATATTTATATGGAATTATTTTATAATAATTTCTCTTTTCAAATTATTTTTGCCTTATTTAATTTCTATTTTATCCATACCCTTACTGAGAATCTTAGATCACCTATTTCTTTTATTTATCTAATCTATGATGAAAAGAAATATATTATGATTTATATTCAGGGATATACTAGAGGAAATAATGGTTATCTGAAAGAAAATACTATCTTGTTTCATTATATTAAAATATACTGTAATATTAATTAGTTTTTCTATTTTACAAGGGAAAAAAAACTATTCAGTATTTTGTGATGAGATTGCGTGTATCTAGTGCCAATGTAACAATGAAACCACTGGATCTGGCCTAATATAGTTCATGTCTTTACTTAAAATACCATGATGTATGAATATTTCATGATATATAATGTAAAATTATAATATATAAAAAATATAAAATATATTAGGTTTATAATATTATAATATGCCATAATGAAGTGAAATTGAGATGGAATACCCTACCTCGAGTCGAAACTAGCCATGTATATCCTCAATATACTATATAAAAACTAATATCATTTATTTAATTATTTGAGAAAATTTTATAGAATTATTACCTTATAATTAAAACATTTATTTCATTTATTTAAAAGGATTAATTAATTAACTTATTTGTTAAGTCCATATCTGTTATTTTGAGGATGTTTGATTCTTAATTTCAAAATGGATTCGGCATGTTGACTATGGTCATATTGGTAATTATAAAACAATATAATGAATAATAATTAGGAAATAATTATCACTTGTAAACATAAATTATTATTTCAAAACCTACAATAAAAAATGATTTTGAAAAATGAACTATGTTATAATCATTAATATTGTAGGACATACGTATGCATGAGTAATGTTTCAATTTTTCAAAAAACATTATAAAGAAGTGTAAGTTTCATTTAATCATTAAATAATGATTATAATATCATAAATATAATATTTTATCTTTAAATACACTTATATATATAATATATGTGATGTGGTTATGAAAAACAGATCATGTTGCTTCGTGGAGGTGGTAATCCACCTGTATGCACGAATAATATTATCAATTTCAATGGATGATAATGTAAGAAAATATATGATATATTATCAGTAAATAATTTTAATGATTTCATAAATAATATATATATATATATATGAAAAATCCCTCATTATAACTGACCATAATAGGTGGTGTAAGAAAATGAATTACATCGATTGGTGAGGCAATAGTCTGCTATACACATGAACGATTATTTTTCATTCGATTTGATAGAATGAGGAGATTTATATTGGATTTTAAATTAAAATTTAAAATATTATTATATGGAATAAATTGTGTTTATAATTTTATCATGATTGAAGAATATTTAAATTTATTAAAAATAGGGATAAAACTGAAACACTCCCTTTGAAACCATAACTCTTCTTTGGAAAACCCCTATAGTTTTAAAAATAAATCCATCCTAGAATGGTTTTATCATAAAATAAAGTAAAATACGATGTTTAATGGGCTTTCATGAAGGTGTTTGGTTTGGTATTTTTTCAAACCAAAATATTTGGAATTTTGTATAGTATAGGATATGGGGTATCCTTTTAAAAGTGAGATAGAGGAAAAAGTATGAATGTTTATAAATATTAAAATATATTAATGTATAATTCACACTAAATGGGAAAAATAGAATATTTGGGAATATTATAAGATATAGGTTCTAAATTATATAACAAAATATAATTTAATCAAGTTATAAGTCAGTTTAACCCTTACCAATTATGTTTAACCACTGGTAAACAAGATTTTACATTAACTGTGATGACAGATTATTATTATGTTTACTATTCATTTTAACCACAAATAATGTTCAACATAATAAATTATATTAATTATTATGATTAAAAATATTTAATACATTTTTCAAAATTCAATCTATAGAAGTGTCAAGATTAAATTTAAAATTAAACCTGTAAAATATAATTTAAATAATTTTTCAGAAATATTTCATTTCCATTTAAAAATGATATATAACAATTCAATGATAAAATTTATTTAAATGAAAATAATTGGTTTCTTAATAATTTAATTGATCAAATTTTTCATCTGAAACATAATAAAATAAAATTTATCTCTATAAAATCATAAAATAGACTGTTATTTTTCAATTAAAAAATCATTTATCACTATTTATAGAAAATGAAAAATTCTCTTAAAATTATCAAAAATTACAACAAATTTCTTTTTGTTATGATTATTTCCAAAAATATTTATATTTTTTGAAATATAATTTTTAAGTGTTATATTAATTAATTATATCATTCAGACATAAAAATTCAACAAAATTCATTTCTAATGAAATCATATTTTTAAAGGATAAAATAACTTCACTAAAAACTGAGTCCTTATTTAATAATAATTAATATATAAATTGATATTTTTATGAAATTTATAGATATGTATATAATTATTTGGTTTTCCATATTCATTCCCTATAATACAAATGTAATGTTATAGTGGTCATGCTTATATTATAATATTTCGTTGTTATTTTAAGATCAGTGTTATCCCATATATAATTTTTTTCCCACAATTTGTTATTGATATTGGTTCTCATGGTTCTAGAATATTAAAATAACATTATAGAAAAAAAAGATTCATAAAATGGTTTTAAAAATTCCATTTAAAAATTGGATAATGGGAATAATAATTTCAAGTCGCCTAACGCATACAAGGGTTCCAAATAGGTGAACATTTCTGAGGAGTTAAAATATGGAAATGGAGGGAATATAATATCTAAATAATGAATGGGAGTGATATATGTAATGACCCACCAATTATCATTGTCTTGAGGGATCAACGAGTCATTACTTGGCCTTAAGCGACATCCCCAAGGCGCCAAAGGCTGGAAATAAAGGCCGAAGGGTTTTCAAACACATGGGGGACGATTTACCCTTAAGGTGGAAACAACCTACAACAACAAAAATCTAGATAAGTGTATCCAAGGAACCACTATATGATTCATGATTTAAAACCAAGATATTTCATCCACATAGTCCATATTAAACCAACCAATGTGCAATAGTGGAAACCAAAACAAGATCAGAGTAAACAGCAGAAAGACAACTGGCAAGACTCAAAGACAACAAAGAATCCAAGGCTTCACAAGCTCCATGATCCAACATCACGAACCATCCCAAGCATCATGAAGTAGTCCAATAAACTTGTGCCACTTTACCATTTCCAACATCCCGGTATATGGCATTTGAAAAAGCACCAACGGGCCAAAGCAGGGAGTAATGAAACTCAGTAGGCATTCCCTGATGACTTCCCAACCCATGCCTCTAGAATAAAACATGTCAGCATGTTTATATAAAACAATTTATATGAAACAGTTCCAAAATAGTCCACAATATAGAATGTTCCATGTCAAAACCATTTTTCCAACTAAACCATTTTTCCAACCAAAACGATCTTTTCCAATAGAAGCAACCATTCAATGTTTCTAAAACACCACCACATTTTCACATTGGAATAACTATTCCATTTCACATAATCACATTATTACCCATGAATACATCATTATGAAAGTTCAATACTCATGAGCGGTCTCTTGTTGATCTACCAAGTCGTCACAAGGTAATTATTCCCCATGTTCCATTACACATTTGGCACCGAGCACAAGGTCATATTTCAACCAATCCTCATAAATGAAATATGAACACACACACCAAGTATGCCAAAAAACCACACCATTTCAACCATTCCAAAACCATTTAAAAAAACGACCCTTTTTATTGAAAACATTTTCCCCCAAACCATTTTCCAAATCCATCCAATCCATATTTTAATATAACCATTTTAAAATCAAGAAACCAAAACACTTTGTACAAACCATTCATTCAATTTCCACAATTTTATCAAAACCCATAAATCAACACTAAAAAATATTTATAGCATGCTTTTCACCAATATCTCAAAATCAAAATAAATCATGTAAATCAATTTTAACTTAGCCTTAAACTTATAAGAAAGAGGAATAAAGAGTGAAGCCACCTACCTCTCTAAAACAGGCGCAACCAACCAACAGATGAAGAACACCAACAAAACTGAGCTGATTATCCAAAAACCCTGCTTAGATTTCTTCTCCTAACACAATAAAGACCAAATATTGTCATATTTGGAACCCACATCCTTTGATCTACCCATAACGGGTGTTGATCTAAGAAAATTAGAGAAGAGGAGAAGTAGATCTTAGTAGATATAAGAAATCGATCAATAACGATAACATTCCTTATGAATCCAGCTTCGATTCGCCAAGAGACCCTTCGACTCGCCTCTCGAATGCCTCGGAGAAGTCCTCCCACCTTCAAGGGAGAGTAATCCCGAGTTAGGGCTGCTTAAGATCTTTAATGAGGAAATTAGAGGCAAAACGGAATAGATCCAAAATTTTAGGATCTAATTTTAAGTGACCCCACGGTTAGTCCGCACTGTTTGACAAACTGTGCGCTAACCGTGTGTTAGATTCTGCCTCGACCATCCTTCACACACGGTTTGGCCACACAGTTAGACAAACCATGCGCTGACCGTACGGAATCCACTACATCCCAAACCAACTCCACGCGGTTTGGCCGCACGGTTTAGACAAACTGTACGCCTCCCATGCGACTTCCCTTTTTTCCCAAAAACTCATTTCCGGATCTCCCGACTCTCCCAAAAATCACTCTTTACCTTTAAAAAAATGTCACATAAGGGTTAAATACCAGAAACCGAGGGTTCTACATTCTCCCCACCATTGGTCTTTCCGTCCCCGAAATGTAGAAAACCATGGCTGGCCTGAAAGAGTTCTGGCAACTGTTCTTTCATTTCTTTCTATCGTTCCCAAGTCTCTTCTTGAATCTAACCTTGTTTCCAAAAAACCCACACTAGGCCGATAACTTTTTCACACAAGACTTTATCCTATCTATCCACAATCCACACAGGGGTATGTATCAACGAAGCATCCGGCTCTAGGTCAACGTGATCCCATCTGATCACATGGTCAGGATCGGGCTGATACTTGTTTAATTGAGATACATGGAAAACATTATGCACTGCTCTGAACCATGGTGGTAATGTCAACCGATATTCCACCTCACCAACTCGTTCCACTATCTCGAAATGGCCTATATACCGAGGAGATAATTTGCCCATGCTTTCCAAAACGACGATGTCCAAGCCTTGGAGAGATTCTCAAAAAAACATGATCACTCACCGCAAACAACTAGGGTCTTCGGCGGTGATCTGCATAAGATTTTTAACGACTATGAGCCGTCTCCATCCTCTTTCTAGTCAACTGAATCTTTTCTATTGTTTCTTAGAATAGTCTTGGACCAACTAGTGAAGTTTCACTCGTTTCCACACAGCATAGTGGAGAACGACACAGACACCCATACAATGCTTCAAATGGAGCCATGCATATCGTAGCTTGATAGCTATTATTGAATGAGAACTCCAATAAGGGAATATGCACCTCCCCTGAGCCACCAAAATCCATTACACAAGCCCGAAACATGTCTTCCAATGTCTGTATCATCTTTTCAGATAGTCCATCCATTTGAGGATGATACGCCGTACTCATATTCAACTGAGTTACCAATGAATGTTTTCAGGATTTCTAGAAATGAGATGTGAAACTTGGATCTCTATCTGAGATGATAGACACTGGTACAACATGCCTCTTTACCATTTCTTGTATATAGATTTTTGATTGATCTTCCACCATATGGGTTTCACGAATTTGGATGAAATGGGCCGACTTGGTTAGATGATCCACTATCACCCAAATGACATAGTGTTTCCGGACCGTTTTTGGAAGACCTGTAAAAAAATTTATTTCTATCTGATCCCATTTCCACACTAGGATAGGTAAAGATTTTAACATACCAACTGGTCTCTCATACTCTTCTTTAACCTACTGACAAGTTAAGCACCATGAGACGTTCTCAGCCACCTTCCTTTTCATGGCGCTCCACAGAAACTGTGTCTTCAACGCCTTATAAATCTTTTGTGTACCCAGATGTACAACCTATCTAGAATGGTGGTAAGCATGAAGTAGTTTTTCCTAAGCAGTTAAAGGTACAACTATCCGATCTATAAACCGCAAAATTGAACTCCCATCTATCTTCCATCCCTCAATGGTCTCCCCACCGTTGAGTTTTGTACTCATTGCAATACAGCCTAGATCAGATGCCTATGCCTCCTTTACTCTCTCTACTGAATCAAGAAAAAGCATAGCTGAAATGAAAACCGCAACATCACCTCGGTTTTCATGCTCCACATGGATGTCGGCTAAAACTAACATCAACTTCCATTCATCTGAAGATTACTTTGCCAACAGATCATACGACTTCCTTCTTAATGCATCGACCACCGAATTTCCCCTACCCGGTGTACACATCAAGTCTATGTCGAAAATTTGAAGATACTCCATCCATCTCTTCTACCTCAAATTCAAATCACATATTGAGAAAATGTGTTTCAAGCTTTTGTGATCTGTAAACAGATTAAATTTCTCACCAAAGAGATAATGTCTCCATGTATTCAATGCATGGACGACTGCAGCCAATTCGAAGTCATGTGTTGGGTAATTCTTCTCATGCACCCTCAACTGTCTTGTCCCCTATACAAAAACATGGTCTCCTTGCATGAGAACATAACCCAACCCTAATCTTGAAGCATCAAAATACACCACATACCCCTGTCTTGATTCTGGAAAGATCATGATGGCTGCTGATGTAAGGCGTTCTTTCATCTCTTGAAAAGATATTTGACATTCCTCAGTCCATTGAAATGCACTGCTATTTTTTTTCCATGTTGTCATCGGCGAATCTAGTCATGAGAAGTCACGCACAAAGCATCGATAATAACCAGCTAGACCAAGAAAACTACACATCTCAAAGACATTCTTCAGCAGGTTCCAAGAAAGAACAACTTCTATCTTTTCTGGATCTACTAAAACACCTTTCTCAGAGAAGACATGGTCCAGAAAACATACCTCTTTTATCCAAAAATCCCAATTTGATAATTTGGCATACAACTGATGGTTCATAATGATTTACAATAATGTCTCAAAATGTTGCTCATGTTCAGCCCTTATTCTTGAATACACCAATATATCATCCACAAACACCAAAACAAAAGAATCCAGATATGGCTGAAATATCCAATTCTTAAATCCCATGATGACTGCTGGTGCATTCATTAGACCGAAAGGCAAGACTACATATTTGTAGTGGCCATATCTGCTTCTGAAGGCTGTCTTTGGAATAACCACTTTCTAAACTCGCAACTGGTGATATCCTAACCGCAAGTCTATCTTGGAGAACCACTAAGGTCCCCTCAATTGATCAAACATGTCATCAATGCATGGAAGTGGATATCTATTCTTTATCATAACTTGGTTATGTTTACGATAATCCACACATAGCCTCAATGATCCATCTTCTTTCGTTACAAAAAAAAACTGGTGCTGCCCACAGAGACACGCTTGGCCGAATAAATCCTTTGCTTTACAGTTCTTCCAATTGCACTTTCAATTCCTTTAACACTATTGGTTCCATCCTATAAGATGGAAGTGAGATTGGACTAGTCCCCTAAAGGATATCAATAATAAATTCCACTTCTCTCACAGGTGGTAAACCTGAGAAGTTTTCAGGAAACACATCATGAAATTGATCCACTATTACTAGAAAAATATTATTCACGATCTTTTCCATCGATTTCAGGTTCAACGCAGCCAAATGGTAAGATATTGTTGCCACTTCTGGTTCCAACAAGCCCGTTGCACCTGTCTTCACAACTCTTTCTTCTCTAAAGAGATGCTCGACGCCATCCTCAGTCACGAAACTGACATTTCTGCTATAACAGTCGGTGTGAGCGATTAAATTTCTCAACCAATCAATACCGAGGATTATATCATAGACATCCATTTCCAGCACAGAGAAATCCCATTTTAGTTCAACTCCATCAACAGTTATAGAACATGATCTACACATGAAGGCTCTACATTCGCTTTCACCGAGATGTGTTTTAAGTTTTATCACAGAGGGAATCATTTCAACTCTTAGGTTTATCAAATCAGCAATAAGAGAAGCAAGAAAATAATGTGATGCACCAGTATCGAATAATGCTTGCATGAGGGTATAATTCAAAATAATCGTACCTCTCACCATAGACGGTCTAGACTGGTCATATGGAATCACCTATTCCGCTCCATACAATTGCATTGTTGGTTCACTTTTCTCCTTATTGCCTTGTTTAGATTGCCCTGCCTAAGGAGTCATGGTATTCCTAGAATCACCATAACTAGCTCTGTTCTGCTGGGGAGACTGATTTTGATGTCCTCTCCCCGTCGAAGCATAAGATGCTTATGACGCCTGGGAAGTGTCACGCACACCCAACCTCGGAGCACTGCAACAATATCGATAAAGATTCCCCATCTTATTGAAATTGTGACATGATTTTGGTGGTGTTGTACATTCTCGTTTCATGTGATCAATTGCACCACATTGAAAGCACCCGGCCATCATCATGGGTTGTGGAGGAAGATTTACTGATCCAGCCGTCTGATTCTGATTTGCACTCCCACTGTGGAAATAGGTGTCCCTCTTCCTCTTGTTCCCAGCATTAGGGTTCCCACCCATTCTCGTGGGTATAATCACACATCCTCCTCCCATAACTCCTGATATGTCCCTTTCTGATACTGTTACTCTATTTACCATCTCCATATAATCCGTAATACAATGCACAACTATCTTCGAGTGAATCTCCTGTAGAAATCCTGATTCAAAAATGCGTGCCTTCAGTGACACACTTGAAGCAACCTCAGGAGAAAAGCGTACTAAATTCATGAATTTAGCTGCATACTCCGTGACAGAGATATTTTGTTGCTTCATGCTGAAAAAGTCAGTTGTCCTCTGGATCCTGAATTTGTGAGGATAGAATTGTTTATTAATCAATTTCTCAAATTCCTCCCAGCTCAGGCCTTGATCCATCTTAACCTGCACCACAATCTCCCACCACCATCGTGAAAGATCCTCCAGCATATATGTTTCCAACATTACTTTTAGCTCTGTTGGTGTGCTGATGAAATCGATGATACGATTCATCCTACTTAGCGATACCTCCGACTTTTATGGTTCATAAACACCCCGAAATATAGGTGGGTTCTGCTTCTAGAACTAGAAGGAATGGTCTACATACCTTGAATCATCCCTGCTATTCCCTGTTTCCATCGCTTGGAATGATTGAACTATACATTGGACTATCTTCTGGTCCACCTGTGGCTCGGGTGTGACCACATTCTCCGCAGCCTCTTCCGTTTGGTTCCTACGACGTCTAACGAGTGCCATTTTCTATTCAAACAATGCACATCGTTAGTCTCACTTCTTAGAAACTGAAGGCTTATCATTTCAATTCCTATCACACTACTATCACACCATTGATTTACAATCATTTCTTAAACAAATCATTTCTTTCTTTTAAAAATAAATCTATTTTTAAAATACATCTACCTTTATCTTTTCAAAGTCTTTCATTTGAAAACATGCTTCATATTTTCAGAAAGCACGCTTTTGCATAAAACCATAATCCATTTCTCAAAATGATTTATGGATTCCAGGTGGGAATTCATTCCTCTTCAATGCATTCCATGCTCATCTCATTGGCTAAACCCATGACAATGAGATTTTCAACATTCTTGAAGTGTCTCAAAACACTTACATTCCCAACTCCCTAGTAAATTGAAGTTCAACATAAAGGGGTTTGCTACGTCCTTTTATGCTATACCTTTCATGTTCCGACAATAATACTCGTTTTTAAGATTCCAACCCAAGAAATAGACAAGAAGGAATTTAAACTCCAAGACCAAGAAGATCAATGACCATTTGTACCTCAAGGAAGGACTATACTGATACAATTTGTAATGACCAGCCAATTATCATTGTCTTGAGAGCTCAATGAGTCATTACTTGGCCTTAAGCGACATCCCCAAGGCGCCAAAGGCTGGCAATAAATGCTGAAGGGTTTCAAAACACAAGGGGGACGATTTACCCTTAAAATGGAAATAACCAACAACAACGAAAAACTAGATAAGCGTCTCCAAGTAACCACTATATGATGCATGATTTAAAGCCAAGATAGTTCATCCATTTATTCAATATTAAACCAGCCAAAGTGCAACAGCGAAAACCAAAATAAGATCAGAGTAAAAAGCAGAAAGACTACCAGCAAGACTCAAAGAAAACAAGGACTCCAAGGCTCCACAAGCTCCATGATCAAACATCACAAACCCACCCAAGCATCACGAAATAGTGCTATAAACATGTGACACTTTACCTTTCCCAACATCCTGGTGTATGACATCTGCAAAAGCACCAACATGACAAAGCAGGGGGTGAGTAATGAAACTCGGTAGGCTTTCCCCGATGACTTCCCAACCCATGCCTATTGGATAAAACATGTTAACACATTTATTTAAAACCAATTATATAAAACAGTTACAAAACAATACACAATATAGAAAGTTCTTTGTCAAAACCATTTTTCTAACTAATTATTTTTTCCAACCAAAACCATCTTTTCCAGGAGAAGAAACCAATCAATGTTTCCAACCCACCACCACAGTTTCACTTTGGCATAACCATTCCATTTCACATAATCACATCATTACCCATGCATGCATTGTTATGATAGTTCCATACTTATGAGTTTTCTCTCATCAATCAACCAAGTCCTCACAAGGTAATTATTCCCCATTTTTTATTACACTTTTGGCACCGTGCACAAGGTCATATTTCAACCAAGCCTCGTAAATGAAATATGAACACACACACACCAAGTATGCCCAAAAACCACACCATTTAAACAATTCCAAAACTCGTTCAACAAAACAACCCTTTTTATTGAAAACCTTTTTCCCAAAACCATTTTCCAATTCCAGCCAATCCATATTTTAAAATCACCATTTTAAAATAAAGAAACCAATACACTTTGTACAAACCATTCGGTCAAATTCCACAATTTCATCAAAACCCATAAATCAACACTAAAGAAGATTTATAACATGATTCGCACCAAAATATCACAATAAAAACCAAGAAATTAAAACAATTTAAATTAATCCTTTAAGTTTGAGGAAAGTGGAATTGAGAGTGAAGCCACTTACCTCACTAAAACTGGTGAAACCAACCAACAGACGAAGAACGCCAACAACGCTGAGCTGATTCACCAAAAACCTGCCTTAGATCTCTTCTCCTAACACAACCAAGACCAAATCCTGTCATATTTGTCACCCAAAACTTTTGATCTACCCATAATAGGCATAGATCTAAGAAAATGACAGAAGAGGAGAAGTAGATCTAAGTAGATCTAAGAAACTGATCATGAATGTTAACATACCTTAAGAATCCGGTTAAGATTCGCCAAGAGAACCCTTCAAATCGCCTCCGGAATGCCTAGGTGAAATCCTCCAACCATCATGAGAGAGTAATCTTGAGTTAGGGATGCTTAGGAGCATTAATGAGGCAATTAGAGGCAAAACGAATTAGATCCACAATTTTAGGATCTAATTTTAAGTGACCACACGGTTAGTCTGCACGGTTTGAAAAACTGTGTGCTAACCATGCATTAGCTTCTCCCTCGGCCATCCTTCACGGACGGTTTGGCCGCACGGTTAGACAAACCATGCGCCGACCATGAATAATCCACTGCCTCTCAAACCAACTCTGCACGATTTGGCCACACGGTTTAGACAAACCTTGTGCCTCCCGTGCGACTTCCCTTTTTTCCCCAAAAATCATTCCAGGATCTCCCAACTCTCCCAAAAGTCACCCTTAACTTTTACGACAAGTAAAGAATCAATTAAAGGTTAAATACCAAAAATACGGGGTAATAAAATATAGATAATCAATGACATGAAATTTAATGATCATTAATAAGTTAATTAATAAGAACCCACAAATAAATGAGGTGAAAAACATCATTGATTTACTATAAATGAAGGTAATAAGATGTAATTTTTATTTCATAATTTTTTCCTTAGATTTGATTAAATTTTAGACCATATATACTATGCAAGTAAAGAAATATACTTAATTTAAATGAAATATTTCATACTTTAATAAATTTACACCACCATATCATTTTGTTTCTCCAAATGATGAGTATTAATGATAATTTCTCAAGAGATAATAACAAAAATCAATTTCTAATAGATCAAATAATCCTCAAAAGGATAACAAGATATTCCTCCTATCTTTAGATATTAACTAAAATTGAAATCATTATCAAAAGTAATTCTAATATACATAAATTATAAACCTTCATATAAAAAAATAATTTAATATAAGCTTTTTAATAATAATAAAAAAGATTCATCATAAATCATTCCACAAATAAAAAACCATATATCCCAGATAACCTCAATAACGTCAATATTGAATAATTATTTAAGCCCAAATGTAAGGTCATAAGTTTCTTATTATATACAAAATTGTTTTTACTAATATTTTGAAATAATTCATAATGATAAACCTACGGGTTACATATTTCACAAATAAATAACACTTATACCAGAATATTATTATTCGACTTAAAATATCATCACCTGTAATATTAAAAGCGGTTTCTATGTTATTGAAATTATGATAAACCGTAAACATTTAAACCAATGATGGTATCTATATCTCTTAAGTTAAACTTATATAAAAACATCCTAAATTCAAAATACTTTTAAACCTTTGTTTAATACCCACAATAATAGTCCCAAACCCGCACTCCTGAATTCAGTCCAAAAAAAAATAATCTTCCCATTTTTCACTTCGTATTGATAAATAGTTCCCAATTTTAGCTAAATAAAACATAAAATACCTAAATAATATTGGTTCACATCCATACACAATGACCATTTCTGTTTAGAGTTTTATAGAATTACGAAAATTGCATACAAAAATAAGATATGTGACTTTATGTGAGTTTTTTCCCAACTATACCAATCGGTTAATATTTCATATTAAGTCTTAAATATCACCCATAAAAATTTTCACACAAGAATACTTTCAAGATACACAACATTTATCATCATTCTTCATAACCTAGGTAAAAAGAAACATAATAAGGTTTAGAGAGAATGCTCATTAAGAACAATCCTAATAATTAACAATTTAATGTCATTAGTGAGAATAAGATGAGCATAACGGTTTAATGATATAATAAAAGTTCATTACATAAAAGAACTCATACCCATCAAAAACATTATCATTAAATATGATACACGGAATAAATCAATAACAAAGGAAGGATTCATAGGAATTAATAATGATGATCCTTGTGATAACAATCTTGCTCAAATGTGTCATTAATTAACTATAGAAACATAATGACAACAATTTGGTATATTGGAACATTATCTTCAAAACCGATGTTATAAATAACTAGAGACGAGTAAAATAAATAGGAGAAATAACCCAAGTAAACTCCCACCTTCTTTCCGTTGATGATAGGGAACATTAACCATTGCATTGGACGGTTATATTAGTATCACCTAAGATTTATTAGGCCCTCCTATCATATAAGTTATATAATCTCACCCTCCATATATGTTGTATTTAACTCACTGATTATATAATATATATTAGGTTCCCCTATCGTATAAGTGGTTTTAGGCTCACATTCCTCTGTTAATAATTTCAAATTACCATTTACAAATAAATCTTTTAAAATCATTCAGCTTTAAATATAATTCCCATTAAAACACCCATCACTCTTTTATAGCTTGTTTAAACTATAAAAAAGAATTTGGTTTTATGATAATCTCTTTTAAAAAATATTTGTACACTATCTACATAAATTATATAAATTATATCATAATATTATAATCCTATAAAATAAGAGGAATCAATAATTTATTTTGGAAAATAGTAAATTCCTTTAAAACAACACATAAAAAATTTCATTCAAAAAATGGGAAAATAAACTTATCATTTGATAATATTTTATAAATATATCTTGAATACTAAAGAAAATAATTTCTCTAAAAAAATGGAAACCTATAAATTAATATTCAAATAAAATAACATTCATGATGGTGTGAAAAATCCATTAATGTCGTAAACATTTAAAATAAACATTCATTTTAATCTTTTGTAAATACAATCAATGGTGACCTACACATAAAACGTTAAGAAAATTCATTTTGGAACATTTTTATTGGATGTCAAATAAATTTTAAAATATCTTTATGAGATAACTCATGTATATAATATAAAATTCCTTAATTTCTTTAGAAAACATGGATATCTTACAGAATGATTCCTAATCTAAAAGATGCTCCAAGACTAATATCACATGTAAACAAGTATCTTGAATTTTATTTAATAAATATGGGAACGAATTGAAATTAAACATAATGAAAAGATTCATAACTAGATAAGAAGAAAATATATATGTTTTAATAAAATAACATCATTTTATTTCCCCAATGGAAACTTGAATGTAAACAATTTCAATATGAAATAACATTTTAACATAAATCCTTTATCACATTGGTTACATTCTATTCAAAACTAATTGAAATAAATATTATTATAAGGATCTAAAAATCCCATAAATTTCAAGAATCAAAATTAAAAAAATTAAATAATTATGTATTAATTTTACCATACCAGGAAATAGTTGTGCACAACATGAAACATGTTTCACGAAGATGAGTCCAAGATAATGAAAACCCCTTCAAAGATTTAGAATTTTTAATTGATAATTAATCCATGATGAGATTATGTGTACCAATTTAAATAAAAATTAAAAAATATAAATAAAAAATTAAATATTTAGAGATAAATTCAAACAAAATAATTTCATAAAAAATCAATGAATAATAGTTATAACCCATGGAAAAGAAATTTAGTTAATAAATTCCTTACCACTTAGTAACATTAAATTAATATCTTATTGGATGGAAATACATTTATTGAAAATTAAAATTAAAATTAATTATTCAGGATTCCCGATATAACATGTAAAATGAATGTATCCAAAACAATATAAAATAAATCATGTTTATAATATTAAAATATGAATTAATGAATGAAAATTTAGACGAAATCTCTTGAGTTCAGAATTTCTAAATATGTCATTTAATTCATATATAATAAACTTATATCAGTTATTTACTTGTTTATTAAACTTTATTATATTTATTTCTTTATCATTAAACAATTTTTCATATATTGAAATAAATTAATTAATTACATAATTAGTTATGTCCATGTTGGGTAATTTGAGGACATAAAGTTCATAATTTAAAAATGACATTGGTATGTTCACCATTGACAAAGTAACCATTATTACATAATAAACATAAAAATAATAAATGAATAATTATAATTTTAATAAAAAAATATTATTTTAAAACCAACCATGAAATATGGTATTTAAAACTGAACTACCTCACAATCATAGAGATAATAGGTCATATATGTGTATGGGTGACGTTTCCATTTTTCAATAAACATGATGGAAATTAAGTAAGTATTATTTTATGTTTATAGAATTATTATTATATATTGAATTTAATATTCTCGGTTTAAATACACTTATATATATTGTTAATTTGATGTGGTTATGAAAAATGAATCACATCAATTTGTGGAGGTGGTAATCCAAATGTACGCATAAATAACTTTATAATTTATCAATGGATCGAATGGAAGGAAAAGAAATATTATACGATATTTACAGTATTATAAATTTTTTATGAGTATTATATATACATATTAAATCATTCATTATAACCATAAATTAGGGGTGGTGATAGAAAATGAATTACATCGGCTTGTGAGGTAGTAGTCCATCGTACCGACGAACGATGGTTCTATTTCCCATTTGATGGATGGATGTGATAGATATAGGTTATGAAATTAATATTAAAAACTATTAGTATGTGGAAGGTAATAGTTTTATTATTTCATAATGTTTGAAGAATATTTTCATGATATAGAAAAACAAATAAAACAAAAATTCTTGGTTAGGAACTATACTTCTTTTTCTACTTCGAACAACCACATTAGTTCTATTCCAAATGCATAATTATGTAATTTTATTGTTCAAACTAGGGCCCCTATTAAATGAGGAGGGATGTAAGGAAGGGAATTTAGTATGAATATTCAAAAACAAGATGTTTTTTATTTGTTTAGAGGAGAGGGCGTGGGGTGACCATTTTTAATTGGGGGAGAAGACACACATGTAATTTTTTAAAAGATTAACATATATTAATGTATTATTCACACATAATGGACCGATATTGGTAATTTAATGAACCTTTTATGGGATAGGGTTTATATTAATCTATACAATAGTATTTATACATGTTTATAGGTCATTTTTAACCCCTAATACTTACATTTAACCCTAGATAAACTTCTTTTAGCTTTAATCGTGGTAACAGATCGTTACAATATTTACAAAAAATTACAACAAAAAAATTTGTTGAACTTATTAGTCATTATTAATTTTTCTTACTAAAAATTTGGAATCAATGTTATCAAATTTAATTATTATAGGTGTAATAATATAATTTCAAATTAAACCCACAAAATATAGGGGAAAACATCTTCTTCATAGAAATATTTTCTTAAATATCAATCTATATCTATAAAACATTATTGTATAAAATTCATTCTAAAGAAGATAAATATATTATGAAGATCATAAATTCTATAATTTTTCCTTCGAATAATATTAAAAATAATGTATAACTGTAAATTTATGAAATGATAATATATTTTTCAATAAAAATAATTATTTTTAATTAATTGTTGATAAAATAAGACTTCCCAAAATATTCTAAAAAAGAAACCCATATAGAATTTCGTTATTTTGATTTAAAATTTTTATAAAATATATAAAATATATTTTCTATAATTTTTTGAAATTAATTATAATATTCAATCAAAAAAAGTAAAAAAATCATTTTTGATGAAAATTTATTTTTATAGCATAAAATAACTTTACTGTAAATTGAGTGATTATTTCCTTATAATTATTAAATAAATTTTTATTATGTTTAAACATTATATATATTTCATAATTTTTTATTCATATTCATACCTTCAAATTCAATGTCTAGTTTATAATAGTCATATAAAATAATAATATTTTTTCTTTATTTAAAATCAGTGTTTTTTGTAATATACACTATCAAAAATATTCTTATTTTTAAAAAATTAAAGTGTAAAAAATATAACACTCATGAAAGATAATAATGGACTGAGTATTTATATAATTCAATTGAAATTAATATAAATAATTAATTTGTTCAATTCATATTAATCCTCCATCTAAATTTATAAATGTATTATTGAATTCTTGTATTCAAAGTCTATTATGTCTAGGAAGTCTTTTTTGAACATAAAATGACCACCCCTATGATTAGATATTGGATTATCAGAGGAATATTCTAGTTATATGATTATTGTATGACATGTTGAAGATAATCAGATTGTTCCTTGTTCAAATATTATTATCAATCCTTTTGTTGAATTTAGTGGAATTTATCGAAATTTCTTTATTATATTTACTTATATGAATGATTATTTGATGGAATAAATAAATTAGATTTCACATCAAAAATTGAAATAAAAAAATGCTAGGATAATTACAAACACGCTTAAAAATAAAATTATATATTTTGGGTCTGGATACCGAATAGTTATAGACACTTGGCTAAAATAGTAAGAGAAATAAAATAAAAAATGGAGATAAGCCTATTATAGGGATAAAGAATAGTCACCACATTGAGAATTATATCTTTAGTCATTATATATATATATTATACATCCTTATAAACATTCACTATTAGGTTATAAATTATATTTTTTGGGTGATGTATTTTTAAGAGAGGGGAGATTGTTATACAAAAATTGTTGAAATACATATAATTTTAAATTAATACAATTTTTATAAATCTCTTCAAATGAAACAACAAACTAAATAAGTCTTATAGAAATTATATTAGTAGTACTAATAAAATTATAAGAATAAGAAAGAATCAAGTAAATAAATATATATTACTCATTCAAAATTGTGTACATTTAGAGGATAAAAATTAATATTATACAGTGTAAATTTTTTTTACCAAGAATATCTAGGATCCGAGCCTTAGAGGATAAAAATCATTATAATGAAAATTTCAAAAGAATTGTTACCATGAAATTCTATGATTTGGGAAAAGCCGATCCTAAAATCGTTATAGAGAAAAAGTGAATATACAAGTTTAGATATTACAAGGGAGTTTAAAAATGAGAGAGTGAACCAGTAATCATATATTATCATTCACCAATGTTGGGAAATAGTCAGGACCTCTGAAAGGCCATTGCATACTGGCTTCCAAAATATCCATCTTCAATAGTGCATCCACTACCTAGTCGGATTTTATGTATGCAAGTTAGAGAACCAAGTGAATACATGGAACCTGATTAAATCACTCAATCTAGTATTAGAGAAGATTCCATGTAACATTCCTAGCTCTTATATTTAGAGCAATAATAGAGGGTCATGATTCAGATCCCAACCATAATGCAGGACAATTAATGTTTGTAGTATATTTAATGGAATACAACATCACAAATAATTGGAATTCAATAACATTAGTATATTTTTTACAAAAAAAATTAATTAGAAACTTTTATAATACCAATATTATATAGTATTTAATATAATAAAATAAATTTAATGATAAATTGATTCTAAATATTTTTTCGAAATATTAATGATTAAAACACCATTTTTAGATTAATGTTTTTTTATTTATATTTTTTTGTTTGCATTTCAAGGATAAATTTATAAATTTTAGAAACATAAATTTTATAAAATGAACTTATTCTATCGAATCATCATGTCAATATTAGCTTATGGTTAATTTTTTGGGGTTTTTAGTTCGTAATAAATTTTTAGATGAATAGTAAGAACAATTGTTATATCTTAAACTATAAATTTTAGGAAATTATTATTATATAAAAAAGACCTATTATTGTATAAATATTATTAATGAGTCAAATTAGTATTTAAAAATTAAACTTATATTTAAAAAAAATATATATTTTTGAATTTATGATACCAGTGATTAAAAATTTAAGGACATAATTAATATTTTCCAATAAAAACATTTTTTGGTCTTTCATTAAATAAAATATTATATTGGTAAAATTTGGTATCATATTTATTAATCTATCTAAATATTATTTTTATATTAAACCAATTTATATTATGAAAATAAAAAATATTGATAGTTTTATCATACATATATTATTTATGACTAAAATAATCTTTTTAAATAATTGGTTTTTACGCATTCTATGAACTAATTTTAAAAATAATTAATCATAGAATTAGAATATTATTTTGAAAAATAATTTTCATATTTTAAATTAACTTTTTCATATTAGTAAATAATTGAAATTTTTGTATTGGTTATTGAAATTAATTTTTGATATTTAGAAAGAGTTAATGTGTTATGAGATAATTTTTATTAGATGTTAGAAGTTATGAGATGATCAAAAAATCACAAAAATTTTTTATAAAAAAACAACCGTTCAGTGGCTTATATACCCTAAAATTTCCCAAATTCTATTATTTTACAATTTCAGATACATTTACCTAGAATAGTATGATGAAATTACTAAAAAGTATGGATTATTTAAAAAATTTCATTATCTTTACTTATAAAAGGATCCATCACCACCCCACCTCTCCTAACACATAGTGATTCTTATATTTTATATAATATACGGAAATAAACCATAAAATATCCTACAACAATATTTTTGGTTAATTTATCTTCAAAATAACCTTTCTAAAATCATTAATCATATTTTACAATGGAGATTTTTCGAGTAAGGTATGATTATCAATTACTCAATTTACATTTCTTTTCCATTTTATAATTATAATACCATAAAACCTATTATAACCCTATTGAAAAAATTACATTTCAATTATAAGTACATTGATATTAAATTATTTTTACGGTAAAAAAAATTTTCCACCCTCCTCCCAACCACTCGATAAAGGAAAACATATATTGTGTTATATATGGACTACAACCTCCATAAGCGACGAGGTCTATTTTTCATTACTACATTTCATGACCAATTAAAATGATATATTTAATTAATTATCATAATATTTATAATTTCGGTATGATTCTTAAATTTTAGTCCATTCCCTATCTTCCTCACATTTTACGAAAATGAACATGTAGGTCATGCATAGGTGCAGAAAACCGCCTCCACAAAAGTGACATTTTTTCATATTTTCTTTAATTTTTTATCAAAATATTTAAAAATTAAATTAAATACCATAATAATATAATTCTTCTTAATTAATAATAATTTAATGAAAAAATTATCAATTTTATAGCTATACTTGATCATAAATTATAGCTTATTCTTTTTTTGGGCCAGTTTAAAAACCTCCAAAATAAATTTTATATTTTTTTTCATGGATGACTATGGAAAAATAACTATTGATATTATTATAAATTAATGATAAAATATTTTTTGGTTTATGGTTATTTAATTTTTAGTTTAACATGTATCTATTTAATATTGTAATACTGTTTTATTGGTTTTAAAATTAATGAAACATGATACCTGTTATCTTCATTATCGTGAATCAAAACTGAATTACATATGAAATTAAATTAAAAAATTATAAATCCTTAAAAAAATTATTTTAGTATCTATAATGATATTATAATTTTGATCGTGGAATTAAAAAAATTGAATCAATACTATAATTTCAAAATAAGTACAAAACAAACAATCACATGTAATAACATCAGCCGATGAAAATAAAATATATCTAACTAATATATATTTAGGAATTGATTATAAGTGAATTTAATAAAAGTTATTATACACTAATAAAGTTATAATTTAAGTGATTAATGTTGTTATTTGTTTATACACCTGCTTAGAGCACTTCTGGCTAACCTAGATTATAGGTAAGGGTGTTTACTCTCAATTTGGATATATTGAGACATGTTTTGTTTATTCACCAAATTTAATTTAAAAGTTGGGTATATTTCCAATTATAAATTTAATATCATGAATTATATTTTATTCATGGTATATATAGTTAAACTTACAACTTTTTATTTTAAGGGGGTTTTATTAAAATGTTTCCTAATCCATAAGGGGTTTTCATGAACCAAATTCTTTTCATTAGTCATAATTATTCACATTTGAATATGGGTTTATGAGATATTTTCTCCAAATATTGATAATATTATAACTAACTTCTACCATTATTTTTTAGAATCACATTGATGGATTTAATTCTTTAAAAAAGTTGATAATGTATAAAATAATTCAAATCCTCTCAAAATAATCTCTTTCTCTTCCATGTCAACATTTTTCAATCTACCAATTTTTTTGCTTTATATTTTCAAACCCAATTGCATTTTATCTAATGTGAAAATCGTATTTTCATTATCATCCTTTAAAAAGGATGTTTTATTCATTTTTTATGATGTGGGTTTTCAAAAAAAGTATTTCCAAAAATTAAAATAGTTTCCCATCCTTTCAAAATCTAATGACTTATAACCCACTCCATATTCAGTATTTTAAACACTTATGTGTTTTCAATGTTATAATATTTAAGATTATTTTTAAAATTAGGTGTTTCCAAAAAATTTCACTTAAACATTTTAAAAAATTCATTTCTAAATTGATCAATATTTTTTTAGGATAATTTTTTTGAAATCACTTTTCCATGTGAAAACATTATTCTACCATTAGATCATTCTACTCAACGAAGATTAATTTCTATGTTTTAAAATTCTTCTTTTGAATTATTTTGGTTCATAATGATTTATGAAAATTAAATATTGTTATATTATTTATTTTTAAAAAAATGTTCTGATTTTAGAAATGTTATTTTAAAGGCCACTTCTACTAAGAATGAGAGTTTCATTATTTCCATACATTCTCAAATTAATTTTTTGGATGAATATTAATAATTATGATTTAGAAGAACACAATTTGGTTTAATGTGTAATTTTTAAATTTTTTATCAATATCAATGAATTAATTTTTAGTCAAACAACATTTAAATGGATTCCAAACATTTCCAAAATTATATATTTATTCATTTTTTCGATGTTATGTGCCCATTGATATTTCAAAATTATTTTTCTTATATTTTTATATCCTTACCAATCCTTATGATACAATGGGGATATATTCTTATACCATTATTCACAAAGGTTCTATAAAAGGATTATGAAATGTTCTATAGAGGTTTTAATAAAAATGATCCCTTTTCATAAGTGTTATTTATCATATGTTTGAAATATAAAAGTTTTCATGTTATAAAAAATAGGAATGTATGGATTATTTTTATTATTATATAGTTAATTATGATTTTTTTTGGGGGACGTAACTGATAGAGGACTATTCCATATTCTATGGAGGCTAATTTTTTCCTTGACATTATTAAAACTCCCTAAATTCATTCTTTAATACAAATATTCACTCATTAATGATTATAGTAATTGTTTAATGGTTTGTAAATGGTACAAGACTATGGCATAATTGATTAAGGATTTTTTTTCATAAAGAGATATGTAAATATTTTGTTTAATTTTTGTTCATTACTTTCACAATTCTATAGTCTTTCTCAAGGGAAGGATCTATTTCAAACTAGACTGGATACCCTGATACACTAATACCTGATCCATTCCTCACATAACTTGAATGATGTTCTCTATCACTATGGTTTGGATACTAGAACCTAGAATCATACATGAATCAACTAGGAATGAGATTTCAATAAATAGATGATGATAATAGATACAACTTGGTATTCCAACACTCCTCACAGAGAAAGTACCACATAACAACAGGTAAAATAAAACCCAAAATAGAACATCATCCGAGACATAACAAATTACAATATAATAGAACATAAATCACATGTGATAGTTAGATCATATCTCCACCGGTCACCATGTTCACTATGAGCCCCAAGGATAAAGAACATCCCCCATCTCCAAGTGGTGCATTCACTTTTCGTATACCTAAAAAAGATAATATAAATATTTCAGATGGAATAGGTAGGGTGTGTGCTAATAGATCAATAGGTTCTCACCATTGTTTTCATAATATATTCCATCAAAATAAATAATTATAATTTCAATTTAATTTATACTTTTTATGACATGAAATTTACATAGATTTAACCAAACATGATTCCAAATCAAAAATATGGAGGATATATAAAAATAGTCAGAAATAAAAATTTTATATAAATAACACACAAAATGAATAGTTATCATGAATAAAATATTTATACAATCAATGTAATGTGAAATCATGTCATGAAAAACAACTAAAAACAATGATAGTAAGCGATATAGTAAATTAGTTTCAAGGCATAGGATCCTCGCACTTCTCATTCATCATCAAAGCACATGTTTTGTGTGCACACTCAAATAAACACCCTTATAAGGTGACCCAGTATGATAAATAACATAAGACATGTTTTAGTTAGTTATTCAATTGTCAATCCTTTTTTTCGTAGTCATATTCTTAGTTTCCATGTTCTAATAATATACTAAATACATAGGCTCACATGTGCTTCACTGATAAATTTGTAACGCCCAACCCTAGAGGTTTGGAGTCAGTGTAGTATTTTAATACATTGGAATGATTACAAGGAATCAAATACCAAAGGACTGAGTTGTTTAGCAGTTTTGTAACACCGGATACATACATAGTTTCAACATTACAACTATAAAATAAATACAATATATAAGTTCTATAGGGTACATACACTACTCTAAGTTTATCCCTGTAGTTCATTCATAAAAAACATAATCATGTCCTCAAAAAATGAAACATAAGAAATGGGTTAGCTCAGATGATAAGTATGGATAATAAATATAGTGGATGATATCACAAACATAACCATTAGGTATGGTGAATAACTAAAAACACATGCCTATAAAAAATAAACATGAACATAATATTGTAGGAGTTTGAGTTGAGTAAATATTTCCATAAAAACATAATCATGGGTATTATAATAGTTTAAAAACCACATGAACATTCAATTATTTGTTTCAAAATGAGAGAAATACATATTCTGAACATTCTAAATCATATCGTCATGGCGTCGTCCAAGACAACTAAAAATGATTACTCTATCAGCCAAAACCATTGCTAAAAATAGTCAAGGCCTCGACAAAGCCCAAATCCATTTTTATCATGAGACATAACAATGCATCAAGAGACTATAAAGGGAGAAAATAATCAATTATTAAGTCCAACTCTATCCTTATTAGAATGGGGTGAACATAATCTACATATACATTCATTTGAATACTAACAATTGAAATGTAATTAACTTTCCCCAATCATTTAACATTAACAGTAACAATTTAGAGTAAAATGGTATCAAGATTCCGCATCAAAAGTCAAACTAATAAAAAAACTTCAACAATATATTTTATATTATATCATAATATATAGACATCAATAAAGAACATGATTTAATAAGTGATATTGACATGGATGAATATACATTTAAATGAGTCCGTTGAATAATCCTTGATGAAATAATCCTTAAACATTCCAATGATTCTCATTCCACCTTGAAAATTTTAAATCAGATTCCCTTATAATATCATTAGAATACAACTACTGTTGATATGATATATATACACAACATTAATGTAATGAGTAGTGAGAAGGGAATATATTTCATAAAAGTAAATGTGTGGTGAGAAAAATACTTCATTCCATCAAAAGAAAATTTCTTCTGGAAAATCATTTGCATTTTTAATAAATTTGGTTTAAAAAATGTATATCCCATAAATGAAAATATAAAGAAATTGAGATTACATATGAGGCATATCTTATGCCCCACTGTAGTGAAATCATGTAAAAAGTGTTTTTAAAGAGGCTTTAAATTAAAACATTTTAGTGGGGTTTAAGAAATTCATTAAAAAGAAATTAAAGTGAAAAGGAATGTTTCATTTAATATATCAGGAAATAAACCAAAATACTTCTTCCTGTTAAAATGTCTGACTTTATAATGATAAATATTTCTTAAAATAGTTTATATTGTATACTTCAAAATATGTAAGAATTCAAGAAGTTCCTTGAATTGGGCTTGCATTTAGAAGAATTTTGGAATTATTATTTTAATACATGTAACTCCCCATAAAATAAATAAGGATTATGATTTGTACACATATATTTAACATTCACACATAATTTATGATGATTAAATAAGAATAAATAATAATTTCATTGAGGTGAGTAGAGAATAAGAGCAACCCGAATTAAAATGGATGTCTGAGTAGAAAATACTTACAACTTTGTAATCAACTGAATCATATGACCCAAAACTAATAATCATCAAATGATACATTTAATATCATTAAAATAAATATATTCATGACAAGAAACATAAATGGGAAGTATACATACTCAATAAACATGTAATAGTAGTGAATAGAGAATATCTCACAAAAATGGAAGTGAGATGAAGAAAACCCTTACCTTACATCTGATGGTATTCTTAAATTGATATTTGTGTCTTGGAAAACCAAAATAAATAAATTAATATAATATAAAAAACATAATTCTTATTTAATTGATTTATTAAAGTCTTATTAACTTCAGTCATGTCCTTTTTGATTTGTTTAAGATGTGCAATTTTATAGTTTGGGATTGTCTTCTTCCATGACAATAATGATCAGCTAACTTATATAAATCTAAGGATAAACATGTAAGATGAGAATGGTTATCCATACTAGTAGTATTATTTTATTTATTAAATATTTAATATTAAATTGTTACAAAATTCACTTGGTTATTAGGAGTGAAGATTAATCGTTATATAAACCTTTAAAGATAATTGTTAGGGTTAATTGGCAGTTTTTAATGACATTGAATTCATTTTCATTTATAAATTAATATCATGTGTGAAAAAAGATTCGAAAACATTAAAAAATTTATAATACATATATTATAGTCTTATTCAACCATCAAAATGGTTTTAGGACCATAACGTATAATAGTAATATAAATTGAAAACCCTTCATCCTTGAATGTGATAAATTTACACATCTCGAATGGTGTTTTCATTTCTAGTATAAAATAATGGGATATGAGAGATGATGAGGAATTATTAAATTATCAAAAAAATTACTTTACTTGTAAGGAACTTCTGTTATCATAAAATTTGGATGAATTATGGTGTGAAAAGAAAAAGTAAATAAAGGAACTCTAAATACTAGAAAAGATGAGAAATCCCTTATGATAATTCGGCAACATAACGATGTCACATACAAATTCATAAAATATTTTAATGAAGTATAAATAGTCTCTCATAATCATTAATTAATATAATATTCAGGGGGTATGTAATTAGATAACCCAAAATAATCAAATTGAAATTAAAATAGAATAACATAATAGTTGTGCTTGAAAAAGAGAGAGATTTCGAGATGCAAATTGTGCAACATAACTTCTATGAAACATGGTTTTATAAAAAATTTAAAAGATAGGGGACATGAGTAAACCATTAATAAAAGAATCACAATACAGTATAGGTATAAAATAAAATTTAAATAGGAACATGGTATGGAAACATGAAATACATACCCCATAAAAGAGAACTTGAATGGAAAAGAGATGTTGATAATCCCCTTACCTTATAGAGAGAATCCTAAATAATGAAGTTTGGGACCTTGGGAGAATGTGGATACCTTGGGGGGAATAATAGTGAGATAAAAATACCATATTTTCGAGGATGATGAATTTGGAAAGATGGATAAGTAATGAAGGAGTAGGTATTTATAATAAAAGAGAGTGTGTGTTTTTATTAATTTCCAATGACACCTCATTAGTGGTATTTTCAAAACCATGGGATTTCCCTTGGTATTTTCCCATGGTTTTGGACACATGGGACAAATAATATCATATTTTATTACTAAAGATTATATAATAATAATTACATAATTATTACATCAATAATGATATTATTAAACACATCGAAAACTCAAAACTCTATTTTTACTATTCACAAATAAATAATGCATTTTATAAAATTCTTATAAATTCACTGTAACCTTATAATAATGTTATGAAATAAAAAATAAAATTTATTTAACCATAAAAATTCTCTAAACATGAAAATTTTAGCTTTCATCTATGAAAATACTAATTTATTAAAAACAATAGCAGACATAAAATTCATAGTATAATTACTGACACTTGAATAGAATAAAATTATTTTAACATTAGAAATTAATTAATTGTGTTTTGATAAGATTATTTATTTATTATAGACATTAATAAAACTTTAGTTTGATAAAATAATTTAAATCTCCCTGAAATGTACATTTTTTACCTGAAAAATGAATTTATCAAATTCATCATTTTGTTAATAAAAAACTATATTGAAAACCGAAATAATGGAACATAAAATTTATTTAAACATTCATAGGAGAGGTTACTAATCCATTGGTAGTATTAATATTGATTATGGTAAGATAATATTCATTAATGTAACTTAATATTCAACAAAAATTAATTTTGGCTTCTCACACTCCAAATATCTTACTTAATGCAACATTGTATGTTAGTTTTTAAAAATTCAAATCATAGAGGTGGAAAATAATGTTTACTGGCTAGGTTATAACAAAGTGGTGTTTTGAAAAGACTCATTGTTCCATTAGTTCTATATTAAATCTATTTTTGAATTCCAGTTGTGTTACATTATCCCCTCATTACAAAAAAGTCGTCCTTAAAATTTAAAAATGATCCTCTAAAGATAGTTTTTGAAAATATAAAATTCCCTTGTGGGAATCACATATCAGAAATATAGATAAAATATCCTATTAATAAGAGGGAAAGGGGAATGAATTTTTTACTACAAAACCAAGCATTTTAATTGGTCCACATGGTCATTAAAGAATAATCAATCTATTATGTTTTGATGGAAAGTGATAGAGAACACGCACATATGAAAGATCATTACCCAAAAACCAGAAACTAAATTAATGAAAAATTTCATTGATATCATGAATAAAATATCATAATAGGGAAAATATTTTATTTATGACACTTTTCCCCAGAGATGAGGAATTATTCAACTCTTATACGATTATAAATATACATTTTTATTTCATAAACACAATTTAATCCTTTATTTGTTCCTTGAACTATTTATAATTCATCTCTTAGCACAGGTTGCATCATAAGGTGACATTTAACTCAAAAACCTCACAAAAGGTTCAACACAAACCATTTCATAAATTATTTAACATTCCAAAATATCATGATCTAATTCTTTAGAATCATTCCCATAACCATACTTTCTAGATCCACGTACACATGGTCGTTGTAAATCCTCATTTTGATTATAAATCCCTGATACATCCGGCTTAATGCATCTTCTCAATTATTTTCCATTAATCAGCAAGAATCATCCCAAAATATTCACATTACCAACATGTGAATATCTTCATCACCTGTCCTCTAGAAATATAATAATAACTCAAATAACCATAAAACCTCATTGGAAACCTGTAATAATAATTATACATGCTATTGGACAAATACCTCATTTCCAAAAAATCTCAAGACTCCATCAAGGATAGCATAATCCACAATTAGACATGTCAAAAATCTGTTTTGGGTTAACGATAATTATACATATGATTTATTTCATTATCATTATCTTCATCATTAGACATATATCAAGGGTTGTCCTTCCTTTAACCTAGAATTTTCCAAAAACAATAACTTTCCACTGAATATCGTTTCTTGGTACGATTCAACCTATGGTTTCAAATCCATAATGAAAAAGTGTTGTAGTAAATTCCTCATATATCCCATAATTATTATAACTAGTACATTTATGAAAAAATATTAAAATTACATGTTTTATGACTTGGAATATTAGTCATTATACTTTAAGGGTAGCAGTATCACATCCTGATTATTTTCTAGAATCATTATTTGGTGTATATTCCTTTGACACATGGGATATTGATTTCCATAGTGTACCATCTCATTTCGGTTGAAGCATTGTACATTGGAAACCTTTTTTGTAACCTTTCATTCATGAACTTGGTGTCCTTTTTATACACACTTATAACAAAAAACCATTACCTTTAAGAATTTACCAGGGTGATTATTTCTACAAATATCAAATGTGGGAAAGCCCTTATTTTCCAAATTTCATTAATCCATATTTTTTTCTACCATAATCTTCTCATTTTTCTTCCCATAAAATACACATGACTCAAAAAATTCTTTACACACCTTGTTAAAACATGATACTATTTCCTCATATGACGAGGACACAAGGGGGACTATCTTCCTTTGAAATAATCTATTATGAACATGAGAGATATGATAATTCTTAATATTTTCATCAGGCACATTGGTGATGTTCTCATTCTTTATGCAAGGATCCATTTCTAATAAATTCCTTATTCTATATTAGCCGATAAATTTATTAACATTCTATAATTATAATCATGGTATAGAACATATCATAAATTTATGAATCATAAATCCTAGAATCAAATACTTTTGATATTTTGGAAAAATAAATCCTTCATAATTGTATGGAATAAAAAAATTTGAATTCTCCTAAGAATTTACTGTATGAGTGTCAAACTTTGTGCACTATATTTCCATTTTCATGTACCAGGTTACCCCGGGTAATGCTCGAAAAACATTGTCGGGGTTGGTACTCTTAGGTATATATGTGCCATAACCACATCCAATTGTAGTATCTAGATAGTGATTTATTTTTCTAGGAAAAATCCAAATAATATACTCCATACCAAATTTCTAGGATATTTTTGTATATGCATCGTCAGGTTTATATTTGGGGTTTTTTTACATAATCTATGTTTTGTAAATCTAACTTTCATGTTTTCTACTAAACATCCTTTGATACCAAATGTAATGCACTAACCCCAGAGGCCTAAAGCCGATGCATTATTTCAATACATTGTAATGAGTACAAGGAATAAAATCAAGAGGGAATAAGTTGTTTAGTAGATTTGGGAAACTAGTTACATACATAGGTTCGACATTACATCTTGAAAAGAAATAAAACATATAAGTTTTATTGGGAACATCCACAACACTAAGATTATCCCTACAAGACATTTGTAATAATCATCTTCATGTCTTAAAAAAATGAAATATATGAAAGGGGTGAGCATAGATGCTCAGTATGGTTCAGAAATACAATGGAAGATATCATTAACATAAACATAACTCCTGGTGAATAACTAAAAATGCAATCCTTTTAAAAATAAACATGAACATAATAATGATAGATTATGAGCTGAGTAAATATTTCTATAATAAAACATAATAATGGGAATTATACTAGTCTAAAATCATATAAAATTTCAATTAATAGTTTGATAATGAGAGAAATTCATATTCCAGACAATTTGAAACATTCTTTCAATGCCTCGACCAAGACCACTAGAAATTATTAATCCATCAGCCAAAACCATATCTAAAAATTGGAAAGGCCTCAGCCAAGTCCATATATATTTATCTCATTAGAACTAACGATGCATCGATAGGCTCTTGAAGTCCTCACACATCAATTACTCAGTAAAATTTATTTCTTATAATAAAGTGGTGAGCATAATCAACATATACATTCTTAATGAAAACTAACAATTGAAATCTAAATAGTTTTCCCCAATAATTTAACATAAACACAAACCATTCCGAGTAAAATGGTATCAAAATGAATCTCCCATAGTCAAACTAATCCGAAAATATTCAAATAAAATTTTAGATGATATTATAATAGATATACCCCAATGTAGTAAATTATTCAACAAGGGATGTTTATATAGATGGTGATACTTTTAAATGATACCATTGAAAAATTCTTAAGGAAATAATCCAAAAAAAATTCTATTGTGTCCCATTCCACCTTGAAGCAATCAAATCATAATACCATAGAATATCCTGAGAATATAGACAGTCTTTATATGATATTAAAAAGGTCAGTGCATACACCACATGCATATAATGATTCGTGAACATGTCATATAGTTGATAAAAGTAAATGTGAGATGAGAAAAATATTTTTTTACTATCGAAAGAAGAGTTATTTTAGAAAATTATGTTTATTATTAATAAATTTGTTATTAAAATTTTATATCCAATAAAAGAGATGTTTGAGAAATTAAGATTACATTTGAAGCATAATTAATGTCTCACTGAAGTGAAACAATAAAGAAGCTTTAGAATTAAATAATTTTAGTTCATTTTTCGGAATTCGTTATAAAGACAATAAAATTAAAAGGCATGGTTCCTTTAATAAAATGATAAATGAAAAAAAATATTTTTCATGTTAAAATGAGTTATTTTAAAAAGATAAATTTGACTAAAAATAGATTATAGAGTGAACTTCTAAATAGGTAAGAATCTGAGAAGTTCCTTGAATCGAGTTTGCTTTTAGGATGAATTTTTGAAAGATTAATTTAAAACTTGTAACTCCACATAAAATAAAGAAGTATTCTGATTGGTACACATATATATAAAATTCACCCTGAATTTATGAGTTTTACATAAGAACTAATATATATTTCATTGAGGTGAGTAGAAAATCAAAGCAATCCGAAGCAAAATGGAGCTTCATGTAGAAAATACATACAACATTGTAATCAACTGAATCATACACCAAAAAATGAATAATCATTAAATGAATCAATGAATATAATTAAAATAAATATCTTTATTATATGAAACATAAATGGTATGTATACATACACCATAAACATTTAATTGTCGTAAATATGGAATATCTCACCAAAATGGAAGTGAGATGAAGAAAACCCTTACCTTAAGTCTGAGGGTATTATTCACTTGATATTAATGTCCTAGAAAAACAATGTAAATGCATCAATTAATATATGAAGAACCTATTCTTTAGGTAATTTTTTTATTATATCCTTATTATGTTCATTCATGGGCTTCTGGATTGGTTTAAGAGTTTCAATTTCATTATTTTGGATTGTTTTCTTCCTTCGTATTAATGACCAGTTTACTTATATTCATGTAAGGATAATCATATAAGATGAGAATGGTTGTCCAAAACAGAATTTGTATTTTATTATTTTACATCCAAAACATTACATTGTTTTAAAATTCATTTGGATATAGGGAGTATAGATGAATAATTATATAACCGTTAATGATAATTAGTACGGTTAATTGGATTTTTATAGTCACAATGAACTCATTTTAATTTATAAATTAACATCATGTTTGAAAAAAGATTCCAGAACATCACATAAGTTATAATACATATATTATAGTCTTGTTCAACAGTAAATTTTTTTCATAAACATAATAAATTATGGTAATAGAAATTTAAAACCCATCGTCCTTGAATGTGATAAATTAACACATCTCAGATGGTGTTTTTTCATTTATAGTATTAGAGAAGCGAAAAGGTGAGATAATGATGAATAATTACATTTTCATATAAAAAATTCAAGTTCATATAAGGTACTGAAGTTATAATAACATTTATATGAATGGTTTTGAGGAATGAACAAGGAAATAAAGAGACTCTAAATAAAAGAATAGATAATAAATCCCTTAAAAAATTCAACAACCCAACGACTTCTCATAAAAAATCATAAAATATTTGTTGAGGAAAAAATGGGTATCTAATGATTAATAAATAATATATAATGTACAGGGGATATATAATTACATATCCTAACACAATCTAATAGAAAACCAAATAGAATAACAAAATAAGAGTTATTGAAAAAAAGAGAGATTTTGAGATGAAAATTCTGCGGAATAACGGCTATGCAACATGGTTTTAGAAAAAAATTATAAGATATAGCATAGGGGTCACCCATTCATAAAATACTCTTAATATATTATAGGGATATAATAAAATGGAAATAATAATATGGTATGGAAAATTTAGAAAAATTCAACATTGAAGAGATCTTGAAGGGAATGAGAAGTTGAGAATTGCCTTACCATATAGAGTAACTCCTAAAACATGAAGGTTGGGACCTTAGGGTCCTGAGGAATTATTGGATGGACTCTCATAAAGGTGAAAATACCAGATCATCGAGGATGAATAATTTGGAATGAAATAAAATAATGTAATGGGTGGGTGGGTATTTATTGTAAATGAGAGAGAGTTTTTTTATTGATTTTCAATGACACCTCATTAATGGTATTTTCAAAACGATGGGATTTACCATGGTATATTCCCTTGGTTTTGGACACATGGGATACCAAATATCATATCATATTACTCAAGAGTCGACCATAATTATTACATCATTAATGATATTATTAATAATATTGAAAACTCAAAACTGTATTATTACTATTCACCAAAAACTAATGTTTTTTTATAAAATTATCATAAAAACACCGTAACCTAATATCTATGTTATGAATAAAAATTTGAAATTTATTTTATCATAATAATTATCTAAATATGAAAATTTTAACTTTTATCTATGAGAATAATTATTTAATAAAACTAATAGCAGGCCTAAAATGCATAGTAAAATGCATAGTACAATTTTTGACACTTAAAAAAATAAAATTATTTTAGCATTTGTAATTAGGAAATAGAGTTTTGAAATAAAAATTAATTATTATAAACAATAATAAAAACATAGTTAGATATAATAATATAAATTTATTTAAATTATATAATTTTTACCTGAAAATCAATTTATCAAATTCTTCATATTTTTACAAAAAAATTAAACTCCAAACCGAAATGATGGAACGATAAATTTATTTATACATTCTTAGTTGAGGATTGTACTCCATTGGTAATATAAAAATTCATAAGGGTATGTTTATATTCATAAGGTTATGTTATTATTCTCCAAATATTATGTTTTTTTATCAGCCTCTAAATATATTACTTAATGCAACCTTGTATATTAGTTTTTTGAAATTCAAATCACAGAGGTGGAACAATTATGTGTACTTTCTAGGTTATAAAAAAGTGGTGTTTTGAAGAGACTTAGTGATTCATGCATTCTATATTAAATATTTTTGTAAATTATTTCGGTGTCATAAAATCCATCAATCATGTTGAAATAAATCATCTCAAAACATTTCATCATTCATATTTTAATTACCCAAATTTCATTTTCCTCATGCCTTTTAATTTCAAAACAAAATCATATGTTTTCATCAAATTCACCACCTTTAAAATAATATTCAATTTAAATATAATTTATAAAGAACCATCAATAAATTATTTCATCAAATCACTTCTTAAGTCAATCCATAATTTTTATAAAAAAATCATCCCAACAATTTAAATTTCATTGAAATTTGGGTTTTCCTCCAATTTCCATTGGCTTTGAAAATAAAAAATCAAATAATCTCAAACACATGTTTTTAAAGCAATATGATACTTATTCCAAATAAATCACGAAATATTTTATTTCAATTATAGGTAAAATCATTTTTTAACCACCAATATTTAAGGATTAGATAAAATAGTCAATAGCCACAATGGGGAAAACTAATGACGATTGAAGGAAATGGAGATCAAGGAGTAAAACCTATAATCAAGACCATAAAAATAATTATTAGATCAATCAATAACATGTTGATGCATCAAACTATAAGGGGGAGAGAAAGGGAGATAAATTGTAACCAAAGGATAGGAGATCCACTTACCTGATGACGATTTAACACAATCACCAGATCATTGATCTGTAGAGAAATGGGGTTCGGAGAGTCAATTCCACATTCTAAGAGAATTTAAGGACCTTGAAATCAGATCAGGGTAGAAATATGTGAATTTGGGAATAAAATAGGGCTTCGTAATATTATAAAATAATTTTCACATCATTGAATACCCACATTCAAGGTTTTCTTGTGTGGGACATTGTTAAATAAATCCTTCACCGTAACTATGCACCCCTAATATTTAGGGAGCATGGTTTGGGACACTATGTTCCAACCATGAAACAGCTACTGTTTAGGGAGCACATTTTGATCTCGGTAGGTGCATGGATTGGAAAAACCACACACAAAACATGAAAAAAAAATTATTCAAAAAACTCAAAATTCACCAAAACACCCTGAGACAAGATGCAACCAAAGGGAAATAAAAATAATGGTCATGAAGAACATAGATGACGGTAATGGGATGTTACAACCTTCCAACCATAAATATGTTTTGTCCCTATATATCCTATGAAAAAAATTCCATGATAAAAAATATGATGTCATTGTTCCCTCATTAGTTCCGAAAGATCCATCATCTCATATGAATCATAACTATTCAGCCATAATACATGGACAAATAGTATCATTTTATAATGAAGAACATTTTTATATGAACTAGAAATTCTGGATGGATGAATAATCATGGATAAATTAGGTTCAACATCAGGATCATCCATGTTATGGACATGAGATGGTATATAACAAAATATAATGAGCAATGATTCATAAAAGAAGTTGTGGATCAACATAAACTATAGTGTATGTGATAATCAATAAAAAACAATCCCCACATGATAAATGATTTCAAATGAACCCAAATACATTGACCAATGGTTTACCTATCAACCCAGATGCTATTTACCCAAACAATGTTAAATTATTAAAAGCACATTGTCATCAATTCAAAACTAAAATGGTCATCAATTATGAACACTATATTATAAACCCCACCTAGCTTTGGTTACCATATTCTGAGGAATCAAATGAATCTTCATCACCATCTATCAAAATCAACTCTATCCAATCAAAGATTCTTAAAAAATATCCAACTAAAACAACATATATTTACACAAACTGATGTAAAAGACCTCAAATTGATCCATACTAATAGTGAACTAGAAACTATAGATTTAGGAAAACAATACCAGTCTAAAATGGAAATTAGAAACATCACCAAATTCAATAAATAAAGCATGTAAAATTTCTTCAAGAATCATTATATTTAATTTTATCTGGCCATACATTGATGGATGATATTTTATGAAAAAATAAACATTAAATCACTATATATATTGGAGTAACTTTTAGATATATGAAGTAAAATTGGGGTTCCCTATTAGAGACTAGAGCATAATGAAATCCATGAAAACATATGATTTATTTCATGTAGTGATTTCCGAAATCCTCAAATTTGGTTGTATCTGGAATGGGTATACTTTTAGTTGATTTTGTAAGGAACCAAATTTTTCCATTTAATTTTTTTAATTATATGGAAATATTACGAGATTAAAAAAATTGACGGCGCATGATTCTGAAGCCTAGTGTCCCCGGAATGAGTTTCTGAACATTTTTTAGGTACGTTCCGTAAACATGCGAGCAACATTTTGTAACTTTTGAATAGATTCTTGGAATTGAAATCCTAGGACACCGTTGAACTCACAGTGCCGATATTCGTGTAAGGAGACCTTCACCTCGACCGCAGTAGGTCGAGGGTGAAAGTTAGTTTTCTGGTTTTTTGTGGGTGAGTTAATATAATAAAATAAAATAAAACAAAACAATATCTTATATTTTATTTTCATGAAACCACCATTTTGAATTTAGAGGTGGGGTCCACCCGATAGTCTCTTTTAAGGGGAGGCGACTTTTGGTATCTCACCCAAATTAAATGTGCCTACTAAATTTAATTAATGTGCCAAATTTAATTAAATTAAACATTAACTTAATTAAGATTGGAACCACACCTTCATTGGAGGAATCATTGGAAAAGTAAATGGGAGCTTGGGAGAAATAACCTCCAATGATGAACATTCTCTACATCAAGAACGAGGACGATGCACGAGCCCAAATTCAGAAGCGTGTTGTGGGAGCGATGAATGATGGAACCCTAATCATCTTCATCATCATCTTCTTCATCCCCATACCATAATTAATGGATGATTGAGGTAGAGGTTTTAATTTTAAGTATGATTACATTGATTTTTTGATTCTTCATATTTAGGATTCATAATAATGATGGACAGAAAAACATGCCCATAATTCCACACACATACCTATCCCATTTTCTTTTGTTCTTCACGTGTTCTTCATGCATTCTTCAATGAAAAATAATTATGTGTGATGAAAACCAAATGTTTTTTTGAGCGCGACATATGGATGCGGAGCCCTCGACACAAGGATGGAAAATATGCAGTAGTCATATTTTTTTTTTGGGATTAGAACGAAGATGTGGTGAACTGAGGAAGAGGAGGGTGACCGAAACACGGCCGACTACGTGGAGGTAGGGTGGCACCCGTCCGTGCCATCTGATGAGATGGAGGCCATAGCTCGTTAGCCTGGGTAGAGCAGGGTGGCAGTTGGCAGGTCGACCGTCTCTTTGGCGAAGTAGCATCACATGTTTGAGTAGCCGGAACTAGAGACTGTGTCCGCTTGGAAATGATGGAGGCTGAAGGGAAACCGGTCCCTGAGCAACCGTGGAGTATAGTGGCACCCTCGTGCCCCTGGGACGAGAGCCAGCCTGAGCACCGGCTATCCGTTGCAGATCGGTGGGACCCGCTCTGGTCCCATGGGTCACATGGTAGTGCCTAAAGGCATTGTCGCTTCCTATTCTGAAGGGAAGGGGGGATGATCCCCTTCAGCGCTAGATCGGAAGGACCACGCTGCCCAACGTGCTGTGATAGCGCATGCAGGGCCATGGATGGATCACGGAAAAGGGGGTCAGGCCTTCCATAGCCTAGGCATGCCACATCCTAGGATTTCCACAACCCAGGCGAACTGGGTTGGACTTGGGTCGGCCCAAGCCGAGTCGGTCTAGGACAGTCCAAGTGGGTCGGACCGGACCTGGGCCCAGTAGGACCCATTTCCTCCTTTTTTTCCATAACATGTTATCTTGGTGTCCGTATGATGAACCGTTAGGGGTGAATAAATCCTTAGATTGAGATAGTCATTTTGGTATACTCTAATTGAGTTTTGGAAAATGTTGGTGTACGTCTGGGTTGGGTCGAGCCCGAATCTAACTGGTCCCTCGGAACGTAAACACAAATAACATACGGATCGGGCGTCCTATTGACGCGCCGTCAGTTGTGTTCGGTCCCTTTTGACATTACTGACATTTGGGATAGTTCATTGTGGGACTTCATGGATTTTTAAGTGTCAAATGAAGGCTTGTTGAGTAGAAACTCCCAGATTCAAGCATGCTTAGTGCGGGAACACTGTGGCTGCCTATACATGAAGAATATTCATATCCAGTGTGGGTTAGCGATGATCGAACTTCTATGGGTCAACACATACCAATCTTGTGTGGGTCAGCGCTCAACCATCATGTGTGGGTCAGTACATACCGATCCTGTGTGGGTCAGATCATGTGTGGGTCAGTGGTGTTTAGTTACATATCGATCCTTTGTGGTTCAAAAGAAGTGCTACTTAACAGGATAAGATTATCTAACTTATGACTAATCATATGTACAACGGTACTTAAGTTATACAGGGTGTGAGCTGAGTATTACCTTTTGTGTAATATCTTGTGCGGCGTACCTTTGGGGTACATACGTTCGTGGTGATAACATTATGTTATTCTTCTGTGTGGATTTACCTTTGTGGTACTTACCTTTAGGGTGTTACCTTCGTGGTATTCTTTCCATCACAGAACAATTGAGCTTTGCGATAAGGAGTTAGGCCTCGTGTTTCCTAATGAATGAGATGGGTATACATGATAAATTGGGTATATGTATAGGCATATACCTAATTATGGTTGATTGGTGCTTCCATTCTTTTTGGTATATCCTTTTTGGATTTTGAGATAACTTTGGGGGTCTTGAGGTCCATAATGAGTACTGTTATACTCACCCCTACGCAGGCTATGACCGCACCATGCTTTGACTTGTACAGACAACAAACAACATTGATTGAGGAAGAGGGTACCAGGACTGGAGGATACACGGAGTAGGACTATAGACGAGTCATATAACCGAGACGACTGTTTCAGAGCTGTGACTACCCTTCACGTAGGATCCATGGTCGGTGTTCACAGGAGATGTTTTCAATATTACTAGTACTTTCCAGTTTTACTTGTACCATTCAGTTGGGCTTGTATTCTGGCCCAATTTTACTTACTTTATTTACTATTATTACTATAAATTTTACATTTTACTTCAATCATATTGTATTATTGGTTGTGTGATTTTATAGGTTATAAAGGCAATGCCTCCTCAGTTTTGGTCATATTCCTTTCCGGTGCTAGACTCCATCCCCCGGCCTACGGAAGGCGGGCATGGGGAAGTCATGGAAAGGGCCCTGGGGGACGGGTTGTGATAAATTATTATCAGAAGAGTTCAGTTCAACTGAATAACAAGACCTATAATATTTTTATTCTGCAATACTGTCAAGGGTAGTATGTGTGATTTATAGTTAGGGAATGCAATGTTTGTGCGGTGATTGATTAATCTATGCATCAGGGACCTGAGTTCTGATTTCTGACTCAGTGCACGAAAATAATGATTGCGTGTCTGTTTTTGGAATGTTTTTTTTGTGATCTCTTGAGTAATATCACCATTTATAACATATTAACCATGGACCACCTGTATATTTTAGGATGCCTCCACGCAGATGGACAGCCAGGGTTCCAGGTATAGTATGCGATGACATTCCACCAAGCGACGAGGTTTAAGTGAAGGGCCCCCATAAGGCAGTAGTAATATCAGGTGGTGTACCAACACCACCAAAACCCATTGGGATGCTGATCGCACCAGGCCTAGCAGAAAAGGGTTAACACCTCTTGATCGCGTTGTGTAAGAACCTGGATCTTCTTTTTAGGTATGTTTTTCCTTCCTGGTAGTTTTTGGGAAAAGGGGAAAATCCAAATATTTTCAAAGTACACGTCGTGTACTTTATAAGTACATGTCCTGTACTTTGATGCCTTTTAAGGATGTGTATTGGTTGTTCCATGAATATGCACATGTCCATGAATCGTTGATGTGGAGGTCGTCTAAATCAGAGTATAGAAACATTTAGTACACGTCGTGTACTCAAAACCTACATGCTGTTTACTTTTATTTTTTCGTTAAACATACCAGGGTCACGTCGTAGCCCTAGAACTATATTCTTATAGGAATTCTTTGACTATGAGTGACTGTACGACTACTAATCTTTTCCGAGCCCCCGAGCCTCCATCATTTCACCGAATCGACTGTCGTTGATTGCGTTGGAATCACAACGTTATGATCTTACATCTCCTATAGCTTCGTTTTCTAATTCCGTCTCTTTTCTATGTTATCATGGGTTGAAGGTTATATACATTTTCATAGATCTATGACATTCATAGGAGATCCAAGCCTTGTGGTTCAAGTATATTGATCTCCTAGCATCATGGTAGGTGGTTTGTTCCATTCAGTTGAATGTATTTGTGTATTTTGTGCAAATTCCACCAATACCCTTGAACGGAGTATTGCGTGTTTCCTATTTTCCAATTGTTGTTTGCCTTATTTTTTTAAATGCTTGAGTAGATGATATTGTTTGTGAATAGGGTAATTTACAGATCTTTGGATGTTTTTCCCATGCATGGTTAGCCTGTTTATGAAAATTTGGTCTAGTTTTTTCAGTTAGGCTATTGCCAGTTCCATGCCTAGTATTGTAGGATGGTGTGACTGTTGTTATTACAAGTTGAGATGTTGTAGAATGTTAGAGAAGTAGTTCTTCTGGTTACTTTGGCCATTATACGAGGTGATACTTTCTAACTTCACACATGGCTGTGATAACATAGTGTAGTAGACCATAGGGAGAATGTACGAAAGGTCTTCTCCATAGTGTCTTTTTAATACGATGTGAGACCATAGGGGGAATTGACGTTGAGTTCTTCATTAGAGTTTGTGTAGTTCCTCGATGTGGGCCACAGGGGGAATGATATGTTGAGTGCTTCCCCAGTGCACCTTAATATGATACTAGACTATAGGGGGAATTGACGTTGAGTAGTTCCCTAGAGAGTCTATTCTTTAGCTGAACAAGAGGGGTGAGACTATGTGTGCCTCCCATAGGGTTTCTAGTACTCGTAGGTTGAACCATAGAGGTTAGGCTATGAGAACTACCCATAGGGTTTCCTTGTTTTTCTACTTGCTTGAGAGGATCCTTCCTTGTTGTAAATTATATGCTAGAACTGTGGATTGTTTACTACTAGGTACATTCCTGTTTACTGATTTCTGTACTTTTACCTGCCATATATTCACTAATTGTTAGGCATAGATCTTCTCATGGTTTCTTACAATGATTTTGTCTCACACCAGGTTTGGGTCATGCTTTTGGGCCCAAACAGATTATATTGTTGTAGGTATAGATAAGGGAAAGCGGCCTTCTACTTCAGTTTTTTGATTGCATTGGTGCTGGAGAGCATGGGACCAAGCTGATGCTTGTGATGCTAAGGAGTTGTTTATTTGTTTCCTTTTGACCTTGGGTTTAGTACTGTATTTAGCATTGTGACATGTTTGTCTACTTTCCTAGACACATATGCATCATACATCATTTATATATTTTTCTAGTTGTTTATTTATCAGCCTTCCATTGTTTACTATTGTTGGATATTTACTGCATCCGCTATTGTATGATTGTTTATCTTCTAATGTGTTACTCTACCAATGAGGGCATAGTTTCCCCATTGTCACACCCAAGGCCCTTGTTTCTAGTCAAAAGCCTACGGAGTTCTAGGAAATGCGCATGGGGCATGTGACCAACTGTGTATAGGGAACCTCTGGTGGCTTCTAAAACTAGGTCATTACGATGTGGTATCAGCGATTTCATTTCTCTTCACTTCATTTTTGCAGCCTATAGACAGGGATAAGATAGAATAGGTACATGGTAATAAGATATGCCCAAGATTAGATAAACCGTGTACATAAAAAATCCATACTACCTCATTTATTTCATTTTTATATGTTGGAAATTTTAAAGTTGATTTGATTTCACCATTGGGTGATTCACATGCTTTGTGTTGTTACCGTTGTTGTTATTGTGGTTATATTTCTTTCGCAACCCGATGACATGTGGGTTTTCCATCTCATGAATCATGTAGGAACATTATAGAAATCACATGTCTTGCATTCTTGCCATGTCATCTAGGATGCCATAACAATTGCATGCTGTTGTAATAAATGCTTTGATATAATTCCTCCTGTTTGATTGGGAATTTTTTTGTATACTTATTTGCTTAGATGTATGCAAAACATTGGTTCTTGAGGTGTTAGAGGCCCTCATAGACCGAAATTTGGTTGGACATTGTCCTTTTTACTTTTTTTTGTAACTTGTATAAGATCCCAAACTTTTATTGACGGGGAGTATGGGCCCTCACAGATTGCAATTTGGCACCTTAACGCTGGTTTTCAGTGTTTTCTGGGCTCTGAAGCAGTATTTGAGGCTAGTATCCAGAAAAACCCAGAATACACGACGTGTACTTTATGAATACTGAACATGTAGTCTATAGCCGTGTCACTGACTATGCGAGCAGGGACATGGGGTTGGAAAATCTTGTAATAACAAGTCATGTACAACTTTAGCATGTCGTGTAGTACGAAATAGGTACCCCGCCGTGTCACGAAAAACACGGGTTGATGTTACCCTTTCCCATACATTCAGTGTCCGTCTGAAACTTGCTGTGTACTGTCAGGCCATGTCGCTAACAACACGGGCCATGTAAGGCATGTCTAGTACGCGCCGTGTCACCCTTGAACACGCCGTGTAGTTTTGTCTTAGAGGAGTCGTGTGGCTTAACCATGTAGGACTCATTAAATGAAGAGGATTCAAGTACACACCGTGTGTTAGGACAACACACTGTGTATTTGGGGTGTTACACAACCAGTTTGGGGAAAATTACATGCCCATTTAAATGACTTAAGGGAACACACCATGTAGGGAAAGAATACACCGTGTAGCCATGTTTTTTCGTATCTTGAATGCCTTATTTTCCCTATTCCTTCTTGTGCCTTCAGTTTTTCAGTTCTTGTTAACCCTGAATCTAAGGTGTGTGTTTGACTTTGCAAAATCAAGCCACCTATAAATCCTCTGATTGACCGCCAGTCAGAGGGGAGTGATCAGACACGCAATATGGTTGTTCAGGGAATTCTTGTTGATTCTCCTATTGTGCCAACCTCGACACCAGTGGTTATACCAGTTGCAGGCACCGATGCACTATTTAGGGAAGGCTTTTGAAGATGACACAGACCTTGCAAGGAGCTCTTCCTCCTTCATCGACTATGGAAGACGTGATGCAGGTTTTCCAGCAGCTGCATCCTCGCACCTTTCAGCGGAAGGAGGACAGAAGGCTGCAGAGTCATGGATAGAAGACATGATGACGATCTTCGAGCATCTAGAGATGCCTCCAATGTGGTGGGTCAAGATCACTACCTACATGCTAAGAGACTCCACCAATAGGTGGTGGGACATGATCTCACCGGCAGGTCATCAGTAGTTTATGGCGTGGGAGGAGTTTCAACGTGTCTTTTATGACTACATCTATCTGGAGACCATGAGGGCCGACCGAGCACATATGTTCATGAGTCTGGAGTCGGGAACACTTTTTATCATGGAGTATTCCTCTAATTTCATCAAGGTTCAGCATTTCACACCCCTCCATGGGAGAGATGGTTTCTTCTTGTCGATGATGTTTGAGGATGGTCTCAGACAAGAGATCTGCTTACATGTGATATCTTCAGGCTGGATTCTATCGCTTCTATCATCAACTAGGTACTGATTGAGGAGGCCAATCTTAGAGATTCTGGAGCTGAGAGCCGGGGTGGTTCCACTTCCAGAATTAGTACTTCACCATCTGAACTTAGGAAGCGCCGTAGGGAGTCTTATCACAGTGATTCGAGGCTGCGAGACACATCTTCAGGTAGCCAGGTGGTATTCTACATGTGTGTAAGGGTTGGGAATATGAGGTCATAGTTCCAAAGAGGCCTAGTGGAGTTCTGATCTTGTGACAATATGGTTCACCTTCAGCACTTCTGTCAGTTTCTTTCACTTGCATTTGGGGACAGGGGTTCATCCATGACTCCTCATTCAGGAGCAACGCCACCCGTTTCTCACCTGTCTGGGAACTGGAGTTATTCCGGAAGTTTGGGACGAGGTGGAGGTTGAGGTCGTGGTGGTCAGTAACCAGTTTTTCAGTGACAGTTGGGTGGATCAACTCAGAGCGGTCAGGCAGGGTCACAGGGTTGTGGTGCAGGTCAGGCTTTTGTAGTGGAGAAGACCCAGCTGGAGTAGGATCCCAAACCCTCTACAGTTAGAGGTACGTTCTTAGTAGACTCAGTTTTATCTTCTTCTCCTTTCAATATGGGTGCTATGCATAGCTTTATATCTGTTTCTATTATGGAGATCCTTTGGATCTATATCTTTTCTTCTACCTACATTTTGACACTAGACACAACGTTGGGGACTTGGATGACTAGTGTACATTAGTGCAAGGAGTTCCCTCTAGAGGTGGCTATGTATCACTTTCTATGGGATCCCTATGTCCTAGAGAAGACATGCTGTGATTTCATTCTCAAGAATGGACTGGCTAGTTCTTATCTAGGCCATTGTCGACCATTACCACCACAGGGTGATTTTCATATCACAAGAAGGTGATTCTTTTCTTCATCGAGGCGAGTGGGATGTCCAGGCGAGTATAGAAGGACCTGAGCATAATGGGCTAGGAAGAGTTATTGCTCAGATTTCCATTCTGTATCTAGATGTCCATGGGACATCATAGTTAGAGTTTCCTCCATTGGTGGATCGCTTTTGGGATGTCTTTCTAGAGGACTTTTCAGGTTTACCTCTGGAGTGTGAGGTAGACTTTTCTATTGAGCTCGTACCAGGAGCGGCACCAGTGTACATTCTTCCTTATAATATTGCAACACGTGAGTTGCAGGAGCTCAAGAAGTAGTTAGAGGAGTTGCAGGCAAAGGGTTCCATCTGACCCAATACTTCTCCTTGGGGTTCGCCTGTCCTATTTGCGAAGAAGGTAGATGGAACCGTTAGGATTTGTGTGGATTATCGAAAGCTAAAGCAGCTGATGGTCAAGAACCAATATCCCTTTCCTTGGATTGATTAACTCTTTGATCAGCTTCAAAGAGCCCAGTTGTTCTTGAAGATTGATTTGAGGTTCCGGTTATCATCAGTTGCACGTTAGGCAATCTGATATAGCTATTACTGCTTTTTGGAGAAGGTATTGTCTATACGAATATATGGTTATGTCGTTTGGCCTCACGAACACACCTACAGTTTTCATGGAACTGATGAACATAGTGTTCCCTCCATACTTAGACTCTTTCATGGTGGTCTTCTTGGACGATATCATGGTGTACTCTCACACTCAACACGACCATGCTACCCTTATTGAGATCATTCTAAGTACACTGAGGGATCATCAGTTATATGCTATGATCTTGAAGTGCAACTTTTGGATGGATCAGATTCACTTTTTGGGCCATGTAATCTCAGAGACAGGAGTATCAGTGGACCTAGATAACGCTAGAGCAATAAATTCTTGGGAGCAGCTGAAGAACGTACTTGAGGTGTGGAGTTTTCTAGGGATGGATGGATACTAAAATAATTTCATACATGACTTTTCATGCTTAGAAGCACCACTGATAGGTCTGACCAAGAATGGTGTGATGTTCTTATTGTTAGATTCTTGTGATTCAACATTTCAATAGATGAAAGGGAGGATTACTTCAGCACTGATATTATTCTTTCTAGAGCCGGGAAAGAGCTATACTATCTTTAGTTATGCCTTAGGTATTGGGATGTGATATGTTCATATGAAGGTAGATGGTGTCATCACGTACGAGTTTCAGCAGTTGAGGCAACATGAGAAGAACTACCCGACGCATGACCTGGAGTTGGAATCTGTTGATTATGCCTTATGATATTGGAGACATTATCATCTAGGAGATCACATTGTGGATTTCACTAACCACAAGAGTATCAATTAAATCTTCACTCAACGTGATTTAAATTTGAGACAGCACAGGTGGGTTGAGTAACTACAGTCCTTTGACATTGAGCTTACGTATACATCGAAAAATGGCAACACAATGGCTGACACATTGACCAGGAGGACTCAGAAATAGGAATCTTAGGAGGCCAGTAGTGAGTGGTATCTTATGGATCTATTTTATTAGATGCATCTAGAGGTACATTACAGATATTGGAAACCATTTCTTTCTGCTCTAGCTATTTCCACCACTCTTCTTGACCATGTTCGAATGAGATAACTATCAGATTCTGAAGGCCTAGTCCTATTTGAATGTGTGTCAGGAGGGGACCCTATTACTGGATGGACAGTATGCGAGGATGAGATATTGCATTTCCAGGGATGTGTATGGGTTCCAGTTGACATACGCGAGGAGCTGATGCCAGATTTCCATTCCTCAGTTTGGGCAGTTCATCCTGGAATCACCAAGATGTATCGTGATCTTCACCACCCGTATTGGTGGCCATGCATGAAGAGAGATGTTGCTGTTTTTTTCATGAGGTATTCCAGTTGTCAGTAGATGAAAGCAAAGCATTAGTGACCAGAAGGGCATTTACAATAGCTACACATTATGGAGTGGAAGTGGAATGATGTCACAATATAATTTGTGACTGGTTGGCCGAGATCACCTTGAGGGAATGATGTTGTATGGGATTTCATCGATAGGCTTAGGAAGGTTTCTCACTTTTACTGATCATAGGGAACTTCAGTGTTGACGAGCTAGGACGGTAGTACATTCGTGAGGTTGTATGTCTGCATGGAGTTCCACCCTCCATTGTTTCAGAAAAGGATGCACATTTTACTTCTCGGGTCTGGCAGGGGCTTTAAATGGATTTGGGTACACATGTACTTTTGAGTACAACATACCACCCCCAGACAGATGGATAGTCTAAGCGTATGATTTAGGTGCTTGAGGATATGATCTGGGCTTTCATTCTTGATTTTGGAGGTTCATAGAATAATTATATACCTCATTTGGAGTTTTCCTACAATAATAGTTTTCGAGCAACTATTTAGATGACACCTTAGGAGGATTTGTTATGTATGCCATTATGATCCCCCTTAGGTTGGATTGTTGTAAGAGAGGAAACATTTCTTGCACCTCGTCCTATTTAGGAGACCATAGAGAAGATTGAGTTGATTCCGAAGAGGATGGTTACTGCACAGTCTCGACCAAAGTCTTATGCAGATCAGCAGAGAAGACCTCTAGAGTTCGAGGTCAGGGATTAGGTTTTCCAGCGTGTCACATCGAGGTTGGGAAACAAGAGTATTGGGAGATAGGGCAAGATTTTTCTGAGGTACATAGGGCCGTTTGAGGTGTTGGAGAGAGTTGGGTTGGTTGCCTATCGGTTGCAGTTACCTCATAGGTACCAAGATTTGCTCGATGATTTTCACGTTTCTTAGCTCCAACATTACTTTTCAGGCCCGTCTCATAACTTTAAACCCAAGGAGGTTGAGCTCAAATTGGATGGATTGTTTGAGGATCATCCAATCCAGAGTATCAATCGTAGTACGAAGGTTCTACGTGGCTGGTCTGTTCCTCTGGTACGGGTGGTATGGTAGCACGGTTGAGTACAGGATGAGGCTTGGGAGAGGGAGGTTGTTGTATGATCACGGTGGCCGCAGCTATTCGATGTTTCTTGTTCTATGCCTCTCTAGGGAAATTTGGGGAAGAATTTCTTTAAGGGGGGAATTTTTTAAGAACACAGATCTTCTTTTCATGTCATTTTTTCCTTTCTGGTCATTTTTGGTAAAAGAGGAAAATCTAGAAATTTTCTATGTACACACCGAGTAATTATTAGGTACACACCGTGCACTTTGATGCTGCTCGAGGACATGTGCTGGCTGTGTCATGACCATGCACCCAACCATGAAAGGGTGATGTATAGGCCACCTAAAGCGTAGTATGGAAACAGTATGTACATGCCATGTACTCCAAAAGTACACACCATGTAATTTGTTTTTTTTCATTAAACACACTGGGGTCATGTCTTAAACCTAGAACTATCTTATTCTAGGAATTCATTGACTGGGAGAGACCATACGAATGTGAATCTTCTTTGATCCCTTGAGCTTCTGTCTGTTCACCGAATCAACTACCGTCAATCACGTTGGGATCACAACAGTAAGTTGTTCCTTCTCCTAGAGTTTTGTTTTCTGATTCCTTCTCTTTTTCCTGTTATCATGGGTTGAATTTTTCATAAGTTTTAATATATATACAATGTTCTATAGAGATTCAATCCTCGTGGTTCAAGTATATCGATCTCCTAGCATCACGTTAGGTGGTTTGAGCCTTTCGATAGAAATTCTTTTAGTAATTTGTGAAAATTCCACCAATACCCTTGAACGATGTATTGCGTGTTTCCTATTTTTCCCTTATTGTTTTCCTTCTTTGCTTATATGCCTGAGTAGAGGATATTGTTTTTGAATAGGGTAATTTACACTGCTTTGGATGTTTTTCCGATGCATGTTTTTACTGTTTATGACTGTTGGGTCTAGTTTTTCCTATTAGGATATTGTCAGTTCCATGCCTACTATTGTAGGATGGTGTGGCAATTGTTCTTCCATGGTGAGATGTTGTAGAATGATAGAAAAGTAGTTCTTCAGGTTACATTGGCTCTTACGCAATGCGATACATGCTGACTTTACACAGGGCTGTGAGAACCTTGTGTAGTAGACTATAGGGGGAATGGACGTAAGAGTTTCTCTAGAGTGTCTTTATATTACAATGAGAGACCACATCAGGAATTGACGTTGAGTGCTTCCTCAGATAGTCTGTAGTTCCACAATGTGGGACACATGGGGAATGTGACGTTGAGTGCTTCCCCAGAGCGCCTTTAGTATGATAAAAGTTTGTAGGGGGAATTGACGATGAGTGCTTCCCCAGAGAGTATATTCTTTAGCTAAACCAAAGGGGTGAGACTGTGTGTGCCTCCCAGAGGGTTACTAGTACTTTTAGGTTGAACCATATGGGTTAATCTATGAGAACTACCCATATGGTTTCCATGTTGTTCTACTTTGTTGGGTGGTTTCTTACTTGTTGAAAATTATATTCTAGAACTATGGATTGTTTTCTACTAGCTACTTTCCTGTTAACAGCTTTTGGTTCTTTAACCTGCCATATATTCACTGACTGTTAGGCACATATCTTTGGGTGGTTTCCTACTAGGATCTTGTCTCACACCCTATTTGGGTCATGTTTTTCGTCCCATAGAGATTAGATTTTTGCAGGTATAGATAAGGGAAAGCACCTATCTACTTAAGGTTCTTGATTGCATTGGAGCTCGAGAGCATGGGACCATGCCGAGGCTTGCAGTGCTGAGGAGTTGTTTATCTGTTTCAGTTTATACTTGGGTTTAGTATTGTATTCAGAATTGTGACTTGTTTGGCTACTTTCCTAGACACATATGCATCATACATAATTTATATATTTTTCATGTTGTTTATTTATCAGTATTCTGGTATTTACTGTTGTTGTATATTTAATGCTTCCGCTATTGTATGATTGATTATCTTCCACTGTGTAACTCTTCCAATGAGGGCATAGTTTCACCATTATCACAACCAAAGCCCGCGCTACTAGTCGACAACCTCTGGTGTTCCTTGAAATTCACTTGAGGCCATGTTACCAACCGGGTATGGGGAACCTCTTGGTGGCTTCTAGAACCGGGGCATTACACGTTGCAAGAGCTCCAGTGCAAAAGGCCACCGAGGTTCTGGGGCGAGACAGATCTAAATGCGGGTGATGACTGACTAGAGGCCGTGGTTAGAGTCTTTTGGCTGGTAGGTACATATGATGATCTCAGGGTGATTATCGCCTCCATCCTTCTCTAGGAAGAAACATGAAAATGGTGGAGCTTGATGCACTAGGTTCATGATGACGTCACTGTCATCTGGGAGTACTTCTAGTGCCTTTTCAGGGCTGATTTCATCCCAGCGACTCTATGCACAGTGCGTATACAAAAGCTTCTCCAAATTTAGTAGGGTAGAATGATTGTGGCTTGGTATTCCGTGAGGTTCACCGACCTCTCATGCTACTCCACATACATGGTGAAGGACACTTTCTTCAGGGCCCAGACCGTTGTGCATGGGATTAGATGGGAGACTATATCTTCAATGATTTCTCTTAGTATATCGATGATGGAAGGGGTGTTAGAGAAATAACTCTTAGTGGTGAGCTTCTTTGCTGAGCAGTCACCAGCATCAGGACCCACCATCAGACGTTTCGTAGTTGAGTCATCTACAGCTGGTAGCAGACACATGATGTAGAGGTCCAAAAGGACCAGATCCGCAGGTGGATAAAAACAATATACATGGTCAGTTGTGTGGGGATCTCGAGACAGAGTATGATGGGGGAGGAATATGCAGTGTTACACATGCAGCGGGTAGAGTTACATGGCTTGCGACTGCCTGACCTACCACATGGACGACCATCAGATGGTTGATGGACCACCTAGGAAGATATGAATATTTGATCGAGGAGGAATACAGGTAGGTGGTAGACATGGTAGTGGAGCATGCCTTGTAGCAAGCAGTTGGCGATGATTCGAGGTTCAACCGCCACCAGTACAAGGTGGTCCACCCCGACCACAGGGAGCAGGTGGAATGAGATGAGCTCAGATCCAGGAAGCTGAGGTCATTGACCACGACACTCTAGAGATGATACGAGGTAAAATATTTGTCTACTTCATCTTAGCTGAAATACTTATAGAAACTGGTTCCAGTCACTCATTTATTTCAATGGCCCTCGTTAGGAGCTCGGAGATTCTGGTGTAGCCGTTGGCTCGATCCTTATGGAATGAGACACCTATGAGATTGGATTTGACATTTACACACTGTTTTTAATAGTGTGAGCTTACTCTTTGAGGATATAGCTTCACCAGTGATCTCTTAGTAGTGACATCGAGGCCATAAGATGTCATCTTGGGTTTGGACTGCTCATCTACAGTTCATGCTCAGATCGGCGCAATGTGTGGTGTGTCTGTACAGATGGGACCAGGTAATCCTTCACTGGTAAGAAGGGATCATTTTCAGCATAGGATGGACTTACCTGGAGAAGGGTGCAGCCGATCACACATAATTTGGACAGCCATACCCTCAGAGCAGTTGATGTTGAGAGTCCAAACTATCCTATAGTTGTTGACCAGTACACAGATGTTTTCTCTGATGATGTTCCAGTTCATCCTCCCTACAGATAGGTGGAATTATACATTGAATTGTACCCCCAGACGTTACCGATATCTACTCCAGCATATCGAATGGCTCCCGCGGAGCTACGAGTGTTGTGAGTACAGTAGGAGGTCTTGTAGAGAAAGGGGTTTGTTAGGCCTTGTGTTTCTCCATGGGCAGCCCAGATTTTGTTCGCCATGAAGGTAGACAAGAGTTTGAGACTTTTTGTGGACTATTGGTGCTGGAACCAAGTAACCCTGACGAACAAGTACCCACTCCTGAGGATTGGAGGTCTCTTTGATCAGCTAAAGGGAACATAATGGTTTTTGAAGATAGAACTCAGATTAGGGTATCACCATATCAGGGTACGAGATGAGGATGTGCAGAAGACAACATTCAGATGTCATTATGGAGATTATGAGTTCTTGGTTATGCCATTTGGCATGACCAATTCCCCTGTAGTGTTCATGGGACTCATGAACAAAATATTCCAGCGATTCCTCGATTACATTGTGGTAGTCTTCATCGATGACATCCTGATATAATCAGTGATAGAAGAGGAGCACGCCTATCATCTGCAGATAGTTCTGGACACACTTTGTGAGCACTAGGATTATGGTAATCTTTCAAAGTACCAGTTCTGGATCCAAGTGGTTCACTATATGGGACACGTCATTTTGGAGGCTGCAGTTGTCGTGGATCCTGTGAAGATTGAGGTTTTTCTTGCTTGGGAGCCACCTAGGTGTGTGACGGATGTGCAGAGGTTCTTGGGTTTGGACGGTTACTGCCGGACATTTGTGCCTGACTCTTCCAGTGTTGCGGTACCCTAATCAGCATGGTGAAAAATGGGGAAACCCATCGTGTGGTTGGATAGATGGAAACATAGTTTCTAGGAGTTGAGTTAGATATTGATGGGTTCCCCCATCTTGAGGCTACTAGTGGAGGGCATTGGGTATGAAGTCTACTACGACACAACAGGGGCTAGGCATGGATGTGTCCGAATGCAGTAGCGAGTAATGATCCTATATAGTTATTGAGAGCTGAGACATCATGAGCAGAACTACACTACCCATGACATGGTGTAATCAACCGTGGTATTATCCTTGAATATGTGGAAACATTACTTGATGGGTGAATGTTTTACAATCAACTCTAATCACAAGATTCTCATGTATATCTTCTCTTAGAAGGACCTGAACCTAAGAAAACAACATTGGATTGAGTTCCTCCTGGACTATGACATTGATATGGTATATAGTCTTGGTAAGGGAAACATAGTAGCATATGCACTCAACAAGAGATCTATTATATAGTTTTTGAGTGAGGCAACGAAGCAGATAGATGCTTTGCAGATATCCTACGTGGATTGAGATGGAGTAGCTTATCTTCAGTCTCTGACAGTCACTCCACCACTCCTTCAGCGAGTCAGGGAGGAACCGCTTGGGGATACTGGATGCGAATCTCTACATGCTCAGATATCCATAGGATAGGCACCTGATGGATTTTAAGATGGTGTGGAGCATGTCACCCTCTTTAGAAGACGTACTATGGTACCTGATGCAATATGGGAGGAAGTATTGAGGTAGTTCCATACATCCCCTCTAATAGTACATCCAAGAGTAGAAAAGATGTACCCGGACCTTCAGTGCCATCACTGGTTTGCTGAGAATGAAGAATTTAGTGGCATAGTTTTTCACATGGTGATACACTTTTCAGAAAGTGAAGGCAGAGCATCAGATTCCAGAAGTATTAGTTCATCAACTAGTGTTTCCAAAGTGGAAGTGGGATGTAACTTCCATGGACTTCGTGATAAGAATTCCTCGCACATCCCAAAGTCATGATTCTATCTAGGTGATCGTTTAATGACTCACCACGTCATCCCCACTTACTACCTATCAGAATATAGGGATATATAGAGAGTATGGGATACCTCTACGCAAATGATATTATGCAGCTTCATGGAGCACCATCTACAATTTCATCTGATCGTGATGCATCTTTCACTTCCCATCCATGGAAGGGGTTGAAGGAGGCATTCAGTACATGACATCGGTTGAGCACCGACTTCCATCCTCAGAGAGATGTCTAGACAGGGCGACCATCAGTTGGGAGGATAACTTACCCTAAGTAGTGTTTTCAAACCACAACAGATATCACTCCAATATCAGTATGGATCCATTCAAGGCGTTTCACGGTCGACCATGCAGATCACTTCTATGTTGGACTAACCCAGAGGAGTCTGCACTCATGGGACCCGAGATGGTACATGCTATCACAGAGGTGCAGATCATCCATGAGGGGGTGAAGACTACAAAGAGTAGGCATAAGTCTTATGCTGACAGAAGACAAAGACCTCTGTAGTTTGGGGATGGTGACCATGTCTTTCAACAAGTCTCACCTCGATGAGGTTTTTGGAGATTTGGCCAGGGTGCCAAGTTATCTATGAGGTTCATAGGACCCATTCTGGTCCTTAGGAGAGTTGGCGAGGAGTAATATCACATATCCCTTCCATAGTAGTTGGAGAAGGTGCAGGAAATCTTCCATGTATCCCAGATGATGAGATTCTTGCATGACCCTTCATAATTCATTGACTAGGGTGAGCTGGACATCAAAGACGAGGCGACGTTTTCAGAGGTTCTAATAGAGATTGAGGATCGATAGGAGAGAGTCCTACGTGGGCGAATGATACCTCTAGTACATGTATGTTGGCAGCACGAGAACCTCCAGGAGAGCATGTGAGAGAGGGAAACTTAGATTTGTGCCTAGTACCCACACTTGTTTCCATATATTATGTCGTGGATTTCGGGGACGTAAATCCCTAAGGTGGGGAGAATGTAAAGACCTGGATTATTCCATGTAATTTTTTAATAATATGGAAATATTACAAGACCAGGAAAATTTATGGCACGTGATTCTGAGGCTTGGTTTGCCTGGAATGAGTATCTGAACATTTTTTAGGTAAGTTCAATAAACGCACGAGTGACGTTTTGTAACTTTGTAAGTGTTACTCAGAATTGAAATCCAAGGACACCATTGAACTCACAACGTCGATATTCACTAAAGGATACCTTCACCTCGACCGTAGTAGGTTGATGGTGAAATATAGTATTATGTTTTTTTGGGATAGTTAAAAGAATAAAAAAAATAAAATAAAATAAAAACTATTATTTTATTTTCTTGAAACCTCCATTTTGTGTTTAGAGATGGGGGCCACCCAAGCTTCTCTTTTAATGGGAGGTGAATTTTGTTTTCTCACCAAAATTAGATGTTCCAAATTAATTTTAATAATCTACCATCTTTAATTATGTTATTCCTTAACATAATTATGATTGAAACCACACCTTTGTCATAGGAATCGTTGGCAATGGAAAGGATAGCTCGAGAGAAATAACTTGCAATGAATAACTTTCTCCAGATCAAGAAGGAGGATGACACATGAGCCCGACTTCATAAGGGTTTTCTGAGAGCAATGAACTTTGGTGCCCTCATTATCTTCATCATCTTCGTCTTCTTCCTCACGTTGTCTCCGATGGATGATTAAGGTAGGGGTTTTAATTTGAAATATGATTAAATTTATTTGTTGATTCGTTATATTCTAGATTAACAATGAATGTGGCCAAAAAAACATGGCCATCATTCTGCACTTATTCCTTGCCCCTTTTATTTTTTTCTTCATGCATTATTCATGTGTTCTTCAATGCCAAATAATTACGCACGCTAAAAACAAAATGTTTTATTGGGAGCGACATATGGACACGAAGCCCTCAACCTGGGGATAACTAATATGCGGTCGTGATGTTTTTTGGTCTTAGAACAAAGATGTGGTGAACTACGAAAGAGTAGGGAGACCGTCACCTAGCCCACCGCATGGAGGTAGGGTGGCGTGCGTCCGTGCTACTAGATGAGTAGGAGGCCGCGGTCTTTCGGCCGTGGTGTAGCAGGGTGGTTGCTGTCATGCTAGCCGACAGCATGGTGAAGTTGCAGTGTGTGTCTGTGCTGCCGAAACTAGAGACTGCGGCCGGTTGGCCTTGACAGAGGCCGAAAGGGGGGCCGACACCCATCTGGCCGCGGAGGACAGCTTCACTGTCGTGCCATTGGGATGAGAGTAGGTCGGAGCACCAGCTGGCTGTAGCGGATCGGTGGGACCCGTTCATGTTTTGCATGTTACAAGTCAATGCATAAAGGCACTACCACTTTCTGTTCCGAATGGAACAGGGGCTGCTCCCCTTCGACGCCAGCTCGGGCTGACCGTGCCCAGAGGGCCGGGCCAGTGCCAGATCATAGCCTAGTGGGCCAAATCCTCCATGGACCTGTCCAGCTTGGTCGGACTCGGGTCAGCTAAGGCTAGGTTGGGCTGGGTCGGACTGACTGGGTCAGACTGGACTCGGGCCCATCCAGACCCACTTTCACCTTTTTTGGCCATAACATGTGATCCGAGAATTGTTTTGTTGAACTGTAAGTGGCGAAAGAATACATGTATCAAGATGGTTGTTTTGGTATAATCCAATTGTGTTTTGGATAATGTTAGAGTATGGGATGGTTGGATCGAACTAGAATCCAACCGGGCCAATGAAATAAAAACAGTAATAACTTACAAACCGGGCGTCCAATTGACATGCCATTAGTTGCATTGGGTCCATTTTGATGTGAAGGAAATTTGGGATACTTTTTCGTTTTACATTGTGGAAGTTGAACTATCAACTAAAGGATTGATGAGAAAAACCTGCAAGAATCATTCTTGCTTATTGCAGGAACCCTAGAGCTGGATGTACATGAAAAATATTCCGATCATGAGTGGGTCATGGCTCAACAATCTGATGTGGGTCTACGCATACTGATCTTGTTTGGTTAAGATCCTGTGTGGGTCAGTGCTCAAAGATCATATGTGGGTCTGCGCATACCGATCTTGTGTGGGTCAGATCCTATTTGGGTCAGACCTTAGTGATCCTATGTGGATCAATGCATACCGATCCTATGTGGGTCAGATACTGTGTGGGTCATTGGGGGTTTCTTACCTATCGATCATGTGTGGGTCAGAAGAAGTGCTACTTAATAGGATAAGATGATCTAGCTTATGAATATTCATATGTACTTCTGTAATTTAGTTATACCAGGTGTGAACTGAGTCTTACCTCTTTTGTAATCTTTTGTGTGGAGTACCTTTTTGGTACGTAAATTCATGGTGATACCGTTGTGTTATTTTTCTATGTGGCATTACCTTTGTGGTACAGACCATTATGGTGTTACATTTGTGGTATTCCTTCCTTTGTGGAACTATTGAGCTTTGGGCTAAGGAGTTGGGCCTTCTGTTTCCACATGAATGAGATGGTTATACATGATAACTTAGGTATATGTATGGGAATACACATAAGTAGGGTTGACTGTTTCTTCCATGCTTTGTGGTTTATCATTTGTAGATTTTGAGAGATCTTCGGGGGTGTCGGGGTCCCTAATAAGTATTGTTATACTCACCCCTACATGGGATACTCCCGCACCTTACTGTGTCTTGTGTAGATGGTTGACAATGTTGATCAAGGAAAAGGGTACCAGTACTAGAGGCTACTCAGAGGAGGACCATAGACGAGGTGTATTTCAAAGACGACCATTCAAGAGCTGTATCTAGTCTTCATGTATGATCCTTGGTGGGTGTTCATAGGAGTTGTTTCAGTTTTACATGTACATTAATGTTTTACTTGTACCATTCAGTTGGGCTTGTATTCTGACCCTTTTTACTTACTGTACTTACCCTGTTTAAAATACATTTTACCTTGTAATCATGTCTTGTTGTGTTCGTGGTTGTGTGAGTTTATAGGTTATAAAGTAAATTCCTTCCACGTTTTGGGGATATGCCTTTCTGGTGCTAGTCACTAGCCCCTGGCCAATGTAAGGTGATCTTTGGGTTATCATGGCATGTGCCTCAGAGGACGGGTCATGACAGATTTGGTAGGTTTCATGACCCCCCCAAAGATACCAAAAAGTGGGGATGTAGATTTTTAATGTCCGAGTCCCACCTCCTGTAGGCCATGGGTTTGGTATTGTCACTAATGATATAATAAACATTCATATGGGAGGCATTACTCTCTAAAAGAATCATATGGAAGAGGGTGATTACAAGGATAGACCAAAAAACACTAGCCATATATTTATATAAGTAAATCCCATGTGAAAACATTGAATTCTATAATTTAAAAGAATAACTGAACGTAAACTACAAGGGCCATAATGGTAATGTTGACAGTGACAAACGAAGCCCAAAAAACCCATTCTGTTCCCAAAGACAGCAATATCAAGCCTAATCTACAACTTTCTCCATATTAAATAAAAACTAACTATATATATGTAGGCTGAGAATAATAGTATACATAGTAGGATCCTACCAAGAACCTCTTATAAAAAATCTAATGAATGAATGCTAAATCAAAGTGAACAACATTGAAACAAATTCATCACATAAACATGTATACTATGTTCCCAACCTCACCATGGATAACTCATATGAAGTAATGAATAGAAGAGATCATATAATATAATAATTAAACATCATAGGAACCCCACCCCTGCTTCCTTATTATTTCTTAACTCTTCCACATCATTGAATTTCTTGAGCCATATCTCTCCCAAAGTAAGACAGCCCGAAGACACTTTGTAAACGTGTCACACCATACACATTTCACATCAAATAACCACCCCATACCGTATTCAAATGTAGAAACCAAGTGGTTTCCAAAATCCACAACATCTGCAATGACATATATAAAACATCTAGTAATATTCCTCAAGCCATTAGAACCCAAAAACCGAGAAATCACCACAGTCCATGACATCTTGAACAGGTCATACTAATAATTATCCTTTAGATAGTATATCTTTTAATTACATATGGGTGAAATAAATAAAATCTATCATATACCTATACACACATATATGTGAAAAAAAATTATTCATACCATCCCAAGTAAATACCATGAATAGAATGTTGGTCCATAACTGGTAGTCATCCATCCATCCTCCCACATAGATGTTGGTGAAAAATCCTCCCAGAGTCCACTGGGTGCCATTTCCCTAACTCAGATGGGTCTGTAATCATATGAAATCACATAATTTATATGTTGTAACATATCTCACAACCTCACTATAGGAAATACATACTTATAGACTCTACTTAATCTAACCTCACTCAGACTCTCACCGATCACTACTAATCCTGGATATCCTATAAGCACACTAGTATACAATAGAGTTACATTAATTACTTAATTTTTATTAGTTTCTTCCATAAATTATTTCATTATACATTAATTAAACATTAATATTATTTGTAATAAAATTATATTTTATTTCACTAATCAATGGAGTAAATCCTATTACATCCAATCATAATCCAAAAAGAATCCCTGGTTTATAAAGATTCACATCTTTTAAGAATTCACATTCCATCATCAACCAAACCCATATGGTAATCATGTATTTATTAATTATTACAATCAATCCATATCTAGGAACACTAGGAAACCCATACTGAACTACCACAAAGAAGAAATATGCAACCAAGCACATCAATTTCTCTCAAGTAGTGGGAAGAAAATATTAAAGGAACAAGAAACTCAATTTTAATCCATTAATCAAATTCAAAATAGATTGTACCATCTCTAAAAATATCATCAATGGAAAAGAAAAAATTTTACCCATTCCATCAAATATTGTTCCATTCTTAAAACCCACATACATATACTAACGAGTAATTCAATCACATGAATCATCTACTTCCATATCATCTTTTCCACCATTCCCACACATCACCTCTTCAATACTAGGATCATCTATACGAGGGTCACATCCCATATGGTCCTCCTCCACCCATATCAAAATAACCATATAGGATCATCTATACCAAGCTCATATCATAAGGATCATATCCAAACCACATCATAAAGAAGCAGGACCAATCAAGAAAGAAACATGGAAAATTGCCCCCTAAAAAGGCATTTAGCCTTTTCATGCAAAAAATCTCTCACCGCTCTAAAACATGGCACTCAAACATCTCATGAAATGGGGAAACTCAAGACCCATTAAATTTTCTTTATCACAAAATCATTTCTTATTCCATATTGAATTAATTAACTCATATTTAACTAGTTCAAACTATGGGAAACCTATAGCAACAAACTATAACAAGATATTAATGGGAGAACATGCTCTTAGAATTTATTTTGGTTTCAAAAACTTATAGATGTACCATTATAAATTATCATTCCTTTTATCATTTTTCTACCTGAATCAACATGCTTCACACTATTGATCAATTAAATTAATCCCATGGAATATCAATTTGAATTAAATATGTGCATTGTAGTAATTCAATTATTATAAAATTACATAGAACATTTTATTAAAAGACACGTCTTCATTAAGTATTCTTTATAAAATTAATTATCATGTAATTATAGATTTATTTTTTTACCAATTCAACAAGATACTCTAATCATAATATTATACGATCAAATAAAGGCATTGATATCACATAATCGAACAAATAATAAGGAAAAATAGTATCACAATATAAAGAACCAACATCGACGTGAGATTACTATCTAATTTATTAATTTGGTTCAAATAAATATTAACTTAATTTCATTGTCATTGTTTCTCATGATTTTTCTAGGCTTCCACCTATGTGTTGACATATGATGTGAATGCTTTAAAAATTATTACCTTACATTCCAACATTGAAAAAATGGATAGATTTCATCACTTTCATTAGTGATGTTATCTCCTTGATTGAAATTGGATAATAGGATTTTAGTTCTCCTTCCATGGATTCCTCCTTGGAGATCATTTCCTAGTATAGGCCTCACTAATTGATTTAATTCATGTTATTTGAAATCATTCATGGGACCATATATTTGTGGGAACTGGTTAATTACACTACTATTATCTTGACATTCTACATTTCAATTCACAAGAAAGAATCCTTCAGTTAGAAGATTAGTCACATTGGACATCACCAGGGATGTTTAGAGGTTATGCTCAACTGTCACCAATATTATTCCTCTGTGGAGGGAATATCATTGGATGTATCTCAAGATCCAGAACCTAAGGAATCCCATCTTGATAATGAGGTAGCAATACTAGGAGTGTATTTCTAACAAGACTTTTTGAATTATTCATCCCACACATATCCACCGAGTATCTTTATGGGGATCATGTCATAAGTTCTATATCATGTGAAGGAAGATCAGGATTTCTCATTGACATATACCACAGAACATTTTTGACATCTTTTGGAGACAGGTTGGATTGATCTGGACACCAATTAAGGTATATCAAGTAGGTTCATCCCTATGAAGGATGATATAACACCTGGGTTGTTTTAAAATTGATTTATTATAATTCCACTTAAGGAATATCTTAGAGGTGTGTCCTTATAAAGAAGAACCTATGATTTCCATTAGTTGGGACACACTTTGAGTTGGACCAAATAGATTGATCAGAATTCCCCTTGAGGTGGATCAGGTAGTTGTATCCCCAATATGGAGTACATAAGTTTACCATTGGTTAGGAGTCCCTAATAATAATACCTATGAAGATTGATCAGAACAGCGACACGGTTGATCAGGGAGGTGAATCCCTTTGAGGGATAACCTTTATTTACTATTGGTAAGGAATCCCCTTGATGTGGATCTAGGATATTGATCATAATTTCACTTGAGTAGGATTAGGTAGGTTCGTCCCTTGGAGTTAGAACCTATGCTTACCATTCATTGAGATTCCCCTTATGACAGACCTAAGAGATTGATCAGAATTCCCCATGAGGAAGATTAGGGAGGTGCATCCCTTGGAGGGATCACCTATGTTTACCATTTACTGAGACACCTCTTGAGTAGGACCCATGAGAATGATCAAAATTCCCCTTAAGTAGGATCAGAGAGGTGATCCCCTAGAAGGGGACACCTAAGTTCACTATTGTACAAGATTTAACCTCCAGGAGGCATCCAATATACCCCATTTAGAAAATAGCGATAAAAAAACATGAAATTCAACACTATAGTTTATGTACATGTAACATGGTTTATCCATGAATTTTAACATCACATAGTAAATATTCTCATGTCAAGGAAGGGTCATTTGTGAGGGATGGTTTAGGTCTTACACAATTATTTTTCCCTTCAAAAAAGGATTACACTTGGTTGGATGGTCTGGGGATTATGCATTGAGCTTCCTAGAGGATCTCATTCCATGTGATTATAGGATGTGTGGAGGTCATATCATGCCACTCATACAAAGAGCATCATGTGTTCATGATAGAGAGTAAGACTATGATTTTACATCATGAGATGAGGATGTTGTCATGTAGTTTAAAATCATACATCAATGACGGGGAACTAGGAATTTTTACATCATGCAACTCAGATCTATGGGGAATCACACTATACCCCATGGGATTATGTGACCATCATTGATAAAACGTTGGGTTGGGAATGGATTTCATACCTCCAGAATAAAATTATGAGAGGAATGGTCAGTCCTAAGGTCCTCATTAAAGTCTCTATTCTAAGAAACAAATGGGTTTTGGTACCAATTTTGAGGCCAAAAAGGATGGTGGGATACTCGATCCAAACATTGGGCGTAGTTGGTGGATATAGGAATGTTGAATTGTGGTCACATGAGGAATTGAGGTGCAGTAGAAATGGTCCTGGATTGGAGTGGGTTTTATGGGCACTTCAACTTCATGAAGGAGAGTCAACAAAAGGGAGGTATAATTAAGATGCCAAGAAAAGTTGTTTCAAAAAGTATGAAACCGTAATGAGGGGTTCTTCACTAAGAACATGTACTTCATGGATTTTTGGAGCTTCACGAAGGGATATGTTTCGTGAAACATTGTTCTTATTGCACAAAGTAAAGTTTGGATTTGGGAAGGTAGTGCTTCACAAATGGTGAATTATTTATAATGCCTCATGGGCCCACTAGGGACTTATTCCTTCAAGAATGGGTTGATAATTCATGAAAGGAATCTACCCTTAGTTAGAGGCTCTTATATACACAAAGAAATGGGTTTCATGAGGCATATATAACATAGGCGATTATTTTATCCTTGGTTTGTGATGGTGAGGAGGTTCATGTATTGGGAGTAGTTTTTAATGTTGAACGTTCTGGGGAACATCCATTAAATATTGGATAGAATAATTATTTACTGTAAATGAGTTTAATTGTATTAAAGGTGCCTGGGTAGTGGTATGAGAATCATGAAGGGGCACGACTCCGCTAGTCTGAGAGTCAGATTCACAATGACATTGTCAATCATTTTTTAAGTCACAATGATAAATGTGATTCCAAAAATTTATTCAAATAAGTTTACCATCAAAACTAAAAATAGTCATGAAGGAATAATATTTTTCATGAACCTTCATGAGATCTGGTAGTTCATAAAGGACCCTGTCTTGGAGAAATAGGATTCCTATGGGGATTTTGGTATGTTCGGGCTTAGATTTTCTCTTGAGCATCCATGAAATTATCATGAATTTTCATTGCCTGAATATTACAACACCAAAATATTCCCCCACCCCTCAGAATGGGAGACAATGGGGAAAGAAGGAATGATATTATAAAGTAGAATTATCAAAAATTGGAAATCAACTCCTATTTGTGAAGCTCAATCATGAAGCTTCCCCACAATGCCTGCCTACAATGGTTTATCCAATGGAATCCATCATGAATCAAAGGATGATTTTATGCCAAAAAATAATGGAGGGGGACCCATCCATGCCACAAAACATCCATGATGAGAAAATAATATTTTATCTCTTTTAAAGAAGCTCAAATTTTATACGAACCGCACACCGTGAACACTTCTTATAGAACCATGACTCTTTAACATTACTCTATTTACTCTCCTATATGAACTAGACTCTTGGAATCACAACTTTGCGAAGTGAAATCCATGAACCAAATACACCTGACCGTCATCCATGAATAAATTTATTGAATGACATTCATGAACAAGAATCGAAGAACAACTATGTCTTGATTCCAATGGCTGGAAAGGGAGTCAATTATGATGATTCTTGGAGGTAAGAAATGTATAGGAAATTTATATTTAGGGAGATCATCTGAAGAGACTTGGTCTATGAATCACTTCTGGTGCTTCTAAAATAGGGTTAGGTATAGTAAATATTGTGTAAAAGGCTACCTGTCTATTCTTATGTACTAATATAATTGGTCTCCATCTTATAAAAAATATGTGGTGAATGAAACAACTAGTAAAGGGGAAAACATGGTCCTTATAAATGGAATAGGGGTGATCTAGGACGAATTTGAATCTAAAATGCACCAATAATAGAAAATTATCTCTTCAACGTCATCAAAAATGTTGATAGGGAGAATCAAGTGGATGGGGCATCACCACCATAGTATGAGATGATTCTCAGAGAATAATTGGGTAATCTATTCATGAGATGTTATTACAATGGGGATATTCACTTGGGGGGGGGGGACATCACTGATGAGTGTTCATGGTCCTACTTGGAATTCCCATCCTACACTGAGTTTGAATGAGAGATGATGAATGTTGGGATCTGTGAAGAATCATGAGCCGGACAGTTCCATGTCTTCATTCCCTAGAAAATAATCTTTTATCTATCATGAATGTGGTTACTGGGGACCAATAAATTTCATCCACATCATGTGGATGTCTGTGATAGCCATTAATACCTTCATAAAATCACTATGATTCCAATTTTGGCGGTAATGTATAAGGAGGACCACTAAGTATAGAACGTATGGGGGGATCAAGAGTAGCAAATGGACCTAGATAAAGAACTGTTGGATCTGGTGTATGACACCAGTGATTAGAAGTATGAGATAAGATAAATTTTATTTATGTTGGGGTTTAGGTACTTCATGAGCAATCCACCCGAAGAGATAGTCAAGGGGAAAGATCCCACCCTAAAGCTACTTATGAGGCCACTCACATGTCCTAGAGGATATCAACGGGGTAAGGATAATTCTTATTGGTTGATCTTAAAAGAAATATAACTGAATATATGGGGATAAAATATCAATATTGAAGCTTAAACAATGGTCAAGTTGGCGGGAGTTATCGACACACTCATCTTTGATAGGATTCTACTATTGAGGGATACACAAATGGGTGTACGACCGGAAACACTCATCATGGAAGAAATTCTTGTAATGGGGATGGGTATCAATATAGTCATCCTTGTGATGGAGAAGTTGTACAAAGCACACCGCCACTAAAATGACGTAAAGACCCACCTGTGCATGTGTGGGCCCCTATATTTTTCAATATAGTTTGGTGGCCTCATACATGGGGGGATATGATTACAAAACCCTTTCACTCCACCTAGGACAAACTTTTGACCAGTGATTTTGAAAACCGAACAAGGATTACCATTTATGCTGGGTATGTGGATGTTTTGGAGAAGTTTGGTTTGGAAAAGAACATCATTTTTACATGTTTGATGGAGGTACATGGAATATGGACTATAAAACATACCTCATGGACTTATAAGGTGGAGTACTCATGGTTAGGGTTGACAATGTGCCAAAATGCTTGTCATTCAACCCACACCAGTTGTTGAATTTTTTTTGGTGTTTATAAAGGCTAAATCTAAATTTATTCTTAGATCTGAGTCATTAGTGTCACCCTTAGGTGATGAGGTGGGTTTGGAACTTCATTACTCATGATGATGGTATAATTCAGAAGTAACTAACGACCCCTATTACCATGTATGGGATTGTTTACAAGGATGGAAACATATGGGAGAGAACATATATTAGGGCCATGCTAAGGTGATGAGGCACCCAAGGCCATGAATGGATAGCCCTCCCATCATAGGGAAAAGGCTGAACGGTGTTAGGCGGACACTGTGGTGGAAGAGATGGCCTAGTGGGCAGAGCAGGAATAATAGGACCAATAGTCGTTGGCCCTGAACAAGAGGGAACCACAAGGAATGTATTAGAAGATCAGGCCCACAACACTTTGGAATGATATCATAAGAGTAATGTTAACCCACTTAGGTGGTCCTGAGGGTGTTTGTTCAATGATATGGGAAACCATTATGTCACAATAATGTTCCAAGTGATGCCATATTTTCTGATGTTTGTAAGGTATGGGGACATTATAGGTAATTGACCACCCCTTAGGGAGAATGGTAGTATCAATTCACCAAGAGGTTGTTCTTCACTAGCTTGGTCCATGAAAAGGTAGGGTCCAATGACTGTTATGCTGAGGTGATGTAATTTATAGGAGAGATGGAGGATGTAATATACTCCCATGGTATTGTGCATCCATTTAATTAATGGGTATGGAAACTACTTGGAATCTAATCCCCTCTATTCAACATTGTATTTTGTGTGCCTATATGTGAGGGTGAAGGTGAATAATTGAAAGAAACATGGGGGAGTGATAATTATAATATCTCAAGAGAATACATATGTTCTACTTCCAACTAGGTAAAAATATGTATCTTATGTAACTCATATATAACCTTTCCTAAAACTATTTCATAACTCTCGTTTCAATGGTGTAGGAATCAGACATGGTAGAGGGGGAGGTCTGTGAAGTAACTAAAAAGTTGGGTAATGAGACATCAACTGATCAAGGGGTTAGTGTGTGGTACATTCCTGATATCGTGGATATAAGTGCAACACCATCAACACATTCATCTGAGGAAGTAGCCGTCAAGGGGACCCCTCACTGGGGGTTACCTATGGATGAATATTATATTATATTTGGAATTTACCATTCATGTAATTCTATCTGTCATCTATATCCTTACATATTTCACCTTAACTTCATATGATTGACAGACTCATTTTGGAAGATAGTTTGAAAGTCACTCGAGACTCGACCACCTACACCAATACCTTCACTAAAAGCACCTGAAGCTAAGGTAGTGATGGGTGATACTACTCTCACAACAGAAGTGTTCATAGTGTCTATGAAGGTTACACTGGTGGGGACCATTGAGGATGCGCCCATGATTACGGGCGGAAAGACTCGGTTAATGGTAGGGTCTGGTAAAGGAACAGTAGAGATAGATCCAATCATAGAGAAACCACCATTGGTGGATGTTGGAGAAATAGTTAGTATGGGGAAGTGGTATCTATTCCCAATTCATAGGAGGATGGGGAAACTATAATGGATGTGTCTACCCTAGAAATTTTACTAGTTGAAGATATGGGAGCCAAAGTTGAGGGTTCACCACCAATAGGGGTAGTTATTGAAGATTGGAAAATCGTCTCAACCTTAGTAGCTCCAAAAGGTAATGTGAAGCCTTCTACTCCTGTAGAAGATGATGTAGAGTAACATTTACTAGAGATGGTTCTCCAATATCTCACACCCAAGGACCTAAAATTTGATGATCCGAATGATAATATACTATATACCTTTCATTTGTGTGATCCTACACCACCTAAAGACATTAAAGATTACAACATGAAAATTTCATAGGATAATTGGAATGTGTGTGTCATGGAATGAAGTAATGTGAACAGTTTCATCACCCACACTTAGATAACTAAATATCCTCAACGATTGGTGTCTCTCTACCACTAGATAATTATTCTTTGTGCTAGTGGGGTGAATTCAAACAACCTTGACATGCTATCTTGGTTTTTTCTTTTTGAGAGGGAGTGCATAAAGTGGAAGGATCCTAACATTTTCTAGAAGAAACACAAGGCTAAGAGATCCAAGTCCCTTCAAGTGTATGAATAGGTGATCAACCTCCTAGAGGGGCTAGCACGGTGGCTCAAGAGAGTCATTGCATCCCAAACTGTGATTACCAACAATATAAGGGTTAGCTCACATTGGATGAAGCCAAGGTGGTGGAGGAAACATCCATGGTGGTTGAGTGTAGGGATGAGTAGGATAGAAAATATATCCAAGATGAATATATATTTTCCAAAGCTGATGAAGATAAATAATATAGGGAGAAGTGGTAGTGGATCTTGGAAGCCACTCAACATAGGTTGGCTGAGCTCAAGTTCTTGATCAATGGGGTCAATTTCTGATGTAAAATTTCAAAGAAGAGGTTCCAATATGTTGACGAACCTGTACAAGATTTTTTTATTTTATATTTCAAAATTCCTCAATGTACTCTTTTTGTTACATTATTTTACACTGAGAATATTTGTGAGAAAACAAACAACCAATCCCTAAGCTCACATGATACATGCTTAGTGTGAGAGAAAAGGGAAATCCATATTAATGCTTCTTTATATGAGAGTGTTAAAAATTCATCATACACTATGGGTCTTATAATTGTTGACTGACCATCGAGAATGTTAAAAATGAAAGAGGATATGGCCGGAGAATGATACTCATAGAACAACTGACTTTCTTTTATAATGTAATCTAGTGCACAAACATGGTGATGTTATGGGAATTGAATTCTACATTAAAAAGGGGGATAAATGGTGCGATTCAAAATTCCAAAAATATTGTAGAGAATATGATTTACCTCATGATATAGGATAAATTCTGAACATGTCTGAAATAAGCACTCATCTCACATTGTTTAGTCTGGGGAAAGATAACTAATGGTTTACCACTGAATATATTCAAATACATTGAATCTGTATCAAAATGTCATCCATTTTCCTTTATAACATTGGACCATGATAGTTGGGGTGCAATTGTTTCCACACACATTGTCCTCAGGGGGTCCCCTCAGGTGTGTAAGAGGAAAATGATCTGAATACGGTGCACTAAAACCATGGAAATGAAGTGATGGGATGTTTGAATGTATTCCAATACTCTTTTGTCCTGTAGATTTCACACAATTTAAGGTCATAGGGAAGGGACCATGGAAAAAAATTAAAATACATGTTGTATGGACTAATGGGGGGAGTGTCTAAAAGGAATGTAAGTGACATTGAAATAAGGCTTCCAAGGGTGAATGAGAGGCCAATTATGCCACATGATGTTGCATAAAACAACATTGATATAAGTCACTCATAGTATATATGTAGGATGTTTGTACTAGTTATTTTCTCTCAATTTTATGTTCATAATATTTGGACCGTATGGTTTCATAATGTGTTTAATGTTTAAATAAAGAGTATTAAGATGATATTAATGAGGGAATGCAAATCCCATGTGCCATGAAAAAAAGGGGAAAGATTAAAATTGTTTAAGGTCATAATTTTTGGACTATGAATTTCATTTGAAGTCAACAATGATACGGACATGAAATAGGGGGAGGAAAAATCTTCGTGTTAATTCAATAGAGGGGATAGAACCCTGATAAAATATATTAGTATTAATACATTTTCCATGTAGATATGAATAAATACACATTATGTTTTGAATCCATACTAGTAAGAGATCGAAACTGAAAGGGGGATTTCGTCTTGAATGAGGGTATTTGATGTTCTCATACCTGGACATGAGGTAACACAAATTTGCAAGGGGTAATGATAAAATATAACATCATGTGTTGAGTATTAATTTTTTCATGTTGTATATCTCATAAATGAATCATAGTTTGATAAAGGGTAAAATGATCTATTTTCTAAAGGAATCACAAACTTGTTAGAGAAAATTCTGCAGATTAATGTTGTAAAGTGTGTATCTTCCCTACTCATATCAGGATATGATGGAATCTTAGACAGCCAATGGTTTAAGGTAACCTAAGGGGGTTTACATCTATATGGAGGCACAAGGGACATTTTAAGGTTATTACACCATAGGTAACATATGTTTTTGTGTTGAATTTATATCTAGTCCCTGAGAAGAAATGTATAGGCATTACTATGTTTTCCATGAGGATGGAAATCAATCAACATGTTTTCAAATATAAGATACACATAGTTTAAGTCAAAATAGCCTAAACCATGAGATGAAGGGGTCCATGGGTGATCACTTGGTGTATGATTTAAGACTCAACATGAATGATCCAAGGAGTCCCTACACCACAATAATTGATCTTGAATCCAACTTGACATAGTTTATGTTCATATGGTATAGACCATTGTATCCAGTTTAGTGTCATGTTCTTTAGACCGGGGGAGGTATTTTTTCTTTGTGTGTATATGTGTTGCATGAAAAAGGAAAAAACTCAACGTGAATGATCCAAGGAGGCTCATGCACCACAAAAACACTATGAAACAAACAGAAAAATGGTGAGAGAAATAATTATTGGACCAAAAATTGGAAAAGGGGACCAAACTGTTGATAAAATTGATGCTAGTCCAAAAAATAATTACTTATGGTGTTTCTACGTATCCCCAGTGGATCGGAATCAAGCCACACATAGTTCTGTAAAACATTGTGGTATAATATTGATGTTGGTAGGGGAGATCCTCCCATGATCAAGAGTGTGAGGCATTTTGTTGTTATCATGGTGAATCCCATGATCAAGGAATGGGGTAAATATCATATATGATATAGAGGTATATCAGTTTAAGATGGGGTATGATATTAGTTTAACATCATGTGTTGAGGATGTTTTTCATTGTAGATTAAAGACATAAAAATTAAACTATTGTGGCTAAAAATGTTTATGGTCATAGTGATTAAACATAATTTAGATAGTTTAAGGTCATGTCCCAAGGACAATAAGGGTTTTAATAGTTTACGTTATTAAATGTCAGACTATTATGAATTTCAATTTATTTTAATAAAGTTTAGACCATGAATAAGGGGATCCTCAATAGAATATATATTGTGTGGTGGAGTGAAAAACCTAACATGAATGAGGGATAATCAGACTCGATTCCACAAAATATAAACCCAAGTGGGGTTTTTCATAGTTTAGAGTGATGATACATGGGATTAAACTAATAATTAAAGTACATAGAGATTGTCCCTAAGAGGGCATATCAAATGCAGATGTGCAATGTGGAGGAGTGAAAACTAAAATGTGATTAAAGACCTAGGAGATCCAATGACACAAAAAAAATTCTTGAGAATTCCTGCGTATTGTTTAAAGTCATGATTCTCTAACTTGGGATCCATGTTTAAAGTCATAGAGTTTGATCTATGGGGATAACAGATTATGGTCATAGAGTTTGGACCATGGGATGAGTGTTCCATCCAAAAGGGATATATTTTGCATGATCCGAACAACCCGATGTGAATGTAAACCAGGAAGTCTCATTTCACACAACACATTCCCATGGTAGACTATCACATATTTTAATGTTAGGATTTAGGGTGTTGGACTCATAATTTATGGATTTAGAGTTCGTACCCTAGAGGGAGGCTCTTCCAATAGATATATGTAGCATTGAGGATTGACTAGACTAGTGTGAATGAAGGCCATAGTGGCCCATCATAACACCACATATTCTAAAAAATACATGCATTCATTTTAATGTCATGATTACTTGTCATGGACTGCTAGTTTAAGGTCACAGTGTTTGGACATATGGCTCCCCTTAATCGATGTACTATTTGAGGAACACGACATTGGTGGTAGGTGTGATGTGTTCTTCCTCCATGGTTATCAATGAATATGCTACATTGGAATAGACATTGTGAATGGTGTAAGGTTATTCCCACATGGGATCCAACTTTGGTGTCTTTATTCTAGGTATCATTGTCATTTTTAGAGCCATCACTATGTCACCATGGATAAAAAATCCATGGTAAACATTCTTGCTGAACACCCTCTCTATCTCAATCTAGTGCCACTCTAGATTGTGAATTTTCTAGATCATGTTATCATAAAGGAATTATATATCATATTGATGGAATTATTCTATTCTGTCTGGTGTCTACTGGTCATGGAAATATATTCAGAGTGGTGGAAACTGACCCTCAATGGGATGGAATTCCTATGTTCCATACACAAGGGAATATGTAGTCACCTAGGAGGAATTATGAGTTTTTTCTAGTAATACCAGTGGGTGTTATAGATATTTCCATACAAGTTTTCTTATTATGAACACTATATTCTATATAAATATAAATATATTCTTATTGAATTCATTGATATAACGATTTTCTTATGCATGGATGTGGGATGTATGGTTTTCTTGGATATTGTACATGATGTGAAATCTATTTAGCATGGTAGCCTGTATGATGGTACCGTTTTTAGTGGTAATGGAATGAGGGAATAAAAATTGGTGGATGATGTGGGAGCTCACTAATTTGATTATTGATTGAGCATTGAATTCCCTAAGGGGGATCACTTCTTCACACATGGTGGATAAATAATTCATGGTTATAATAATCCTTCACTATAGAGACATTGCTGATGGATAATGGGCCACAACATCAATCCCTCATTCTTAAAAGGTACAAGAATACATGGTGCTTTAGAGGATCTCTAGTGGTAGATGTACTATGTTATCAGGGATCTATCATTCATGGAACCTATTTGGAAATTCTAAGAAGTCATGGTCCATGGTGGGATAGAAAATATCCAAAAATCTGGATCTACTGGGAGACCTTCAATCCCGCCTAATGTCCACTACAAAACCTATTTTTAAATTCCTATAGAACCCAGGTAATCTCATATCCATGTATGAATTTGAGGACAATTCAGTAAAATCCACCCCTATAGAGTGTCTTCTCGATGTTAGGCCTCCTCTAAAGGGTGAATGATGCTGCCCACTAGGAGATACGCTCATAGTTGGCATGATCCAATGGTATAATTCCATACCAGATATACACAATGAAAGGAGTCATAAAAATGAGTGTTTCTAATGTAGTGGGGGAACCCGAGACTTTATATGTGGAAGCACTGACAACAAACTGTTTTACCTATTGTATTTCATCGAAATATATGATGATAAGAGTGATGACCCTCGGATGCACCACATGAATGAACTTTTCATCCTGATCCAGCTTTACAATGGATATAGGTATGATTTCCCAGGCATAGGCTCAACCATTCCATGCCTGAGGGAAATGAGTTAGTTTTGACGGAGAATTGGACATGGTCGTCAGTTGGTGAGTGTCCTGAAAATATGAATGATCATTGAATTTTTGATGATAAAATGACCATTAATATGTTTGATGATCTACATAGAGTCTTCCTTAACATGCAAGTAGGTGACTTCATTCCCAATATCCAGCTCAAGACCACTAAAAAGATCTTCATACTCTACCTCATTACTGGTGAAGCATTCTAACAATAGTAACAAGTATTCCATCTTATCCAACATATGAGTGATGGGGGAGACCCCCTTTCCCACTCTATTAAGATTGGGATCATTGATCCTTCTATCGGGTGGACTTTGTGAGGCACCATCAAAATGAGTCTTCCAACAATGAATAACCAAATCCACTAAAAGAATTTTCATTTATGGGAATTATAAATCTCTGATAAAATATTCAAGGGCTGGATGGGCATATAAGATTACTTCCAATGTATGATCCTTGATAAATTTCTATGAAACAAACCTAATTTCTAACTAATAAAGGATCACTTCGCATCATGCTACTTTTACCATTAAAAAGGGGTGACTTACATTATACATTCAATTGTCTACTTTGGAAACATCTTCATATAATGATACTGCATATAGATTCACAACTTCTACACTGAAAAAACTAGAATGATATAGCTCTTCTCAATAAGTGAATATGTAGTCTCCGTGTTGAGGAGCATGTGGGTGAGATAGTATAAAATATTCATTCTTCACTCATTGTTATTCTAGGTGAGAAGTTAATGAAGGGACCATTGTAGGCTGGTCTCATAGAGGACTAGTGGACTCCCAAAGATGGGTGGAATCATAACTAGTGGTGTTAGTAGATACAACTTTATTTCTTTAGGAGAGCCATGTAATTCTTCATCACATTGGTACACGATGCCTTTTTTCATGATCCTTCAGAATGGATTACACTTTCCAAACAGATTAGTGATGTGGACATAGATGCCTTTCATCTCCCAATGGTTTCTCATAGGAGTAATATGGATGATTTATTTTATCCTTTCTTGGTGAATCCCAATGTCTATGTTTCTGACATTGAAGCTGTGAAAATTCCCATAGGTAACCTGAAATGAATGCAACAAGGTGTTAAACATCAAATGATAATAAAAGAGGAAGTAAAAAAAACTAAATTTCTTTGATATGGTCCTAATGTTGGTGTGAATTGACCACAAATTCATCTATGAATAATTCACCAAACATCCCATTAATAAAAATAAAGATATGGTGAATGGAATCATGAAAAGTGGATCCTACATTCTTCAGAACATTGGAAATTACCTGATAGAAAAAGGTAATATATAGTGTCTTAATAGTGGTAGAAGCCTCATACTCAGGGTCAATCTGAATCTAATTGTATCTGGAGTATCTATCGACTAGGGATAGAGAATAAAACATGACTATAACATCGATCGACAACTTTTTCACTAGAAGGGGAAAATCATCCTTCGAGTAATGGTAGGTGTGGTCCCAAACATCAATATAGAATATGATATATATATTATTCTTCATGAATGGGAGAATGTTTTCTATCCACATGGTGTACTGGAATTCCCTAAAAAATAATGAATTTATCTCCTTATAAACCATATCCTTCACCATAGCACCCCGGTAAGGGTGCATTTTTCAGAGGCTCCTTGAACTAATGAGGATTCACAAGGAGACCTAGAATGTGGTTGTAAACAATAGGGTCTAGCACTGAAATCAATTCATAACCCCATGAAAATAAATCAGGATACATCATTATTAAATGTATATACTTCTGTGGATCTTATAAATGCATGTCTTTATTGATCCCCGTTGTCCTCGGATCATACCTAGATCTGTCTGAACATTGAGGTTCACTAGTACCAGATCATTGAAAATGGTGAAGAAACTCTCAGTAAATATAGAATGAGAATCTTACAAAACATATTCATCATCATAGAGAGGTTAATTATTAGGAGGAAGTGGTTCATCTAGGCAAATGAACTCAGGTGGGATCACTGGTTTCTGCTTGAACTGCTACTGAATCCTCACTGGGGAATTCTGTATTTGCTAAAAAAATGGAGACAGAGGTTGTCAAACCAATTCAATTATGACTTTTAATAAGAGGAACATGTTCGATTCTAAAGCAATAGTGGTGTATCTACTCCAGTTGATTCAACCCTTCTCAGATAAACAAATGTAAATTCTTTGAAATTGAGTCCATTGGGAAAATATCATAGTACTTCATTGGATTGGGGGATTTTGGTATCACTGAAGACTATCTTGTGCAGTAGTATCATTTAATATCTGATTTTTTTCTATGTTAAGGATTCAATTTCCCTTTATATTGGAATAGATGAAGAAGCATCCCATGTCTGACATTGGAACCTCCAACTGATGGATCAAGTTGATGAGGGCATCGTCTAAGTTCTACCCGTGGTCTGGCTGTGATGGTTGTGCATTTATCCTAATTAGTTTGAAACCTTTTCCCCTCACTATCGTAATATATGGAATATATATATGGGGATTGAAAATAGTAAAATGGGGATGCATCAACATAGATTACTCCTACTCGACTATTGAGAGATTATTAAATTAATGGTTATATGAGGAAGGGACAACCACATTAAGATAGTGCGAGGGACTACCAAAGATCATTTTATAGTTGGTATCCTGTTAGATGAACATGAATTTTGAACATTTTATTATAACAATAAACTTGGTCTTCAAAAGAATCCATCCACATGGTGTTTGGTTGGACATATCGTATATTTGAATATTTATATTATATGGAGTACGATATTATTAGGTGACCCGTAGCTTTCCAAGTGTCCCAGTTAGGATGAGATTGACCCTACAACATTTTTTTAGCAGGCAGTAGTAGATCATGATGCCATTGAACTAGCCTATGATGTAGATTTGGTTGGTATTCGGCATTATAAGGGTGACCATATTCTCTCCTATGAATGATATCATGGATTGACATTCATTTTGCTCGACCTCCAGTACACGATACGTCTCTATGGATTCTACTTATACTTCAAACTAGAGGGGGTTGTTCATGGATTCCACATGGTATCCAATCATTTATTTCATCTAGTATAGTCCATTGAGATTTGATATTCATTTAGTTATCTAGGGGAGATTCCTCGACACATGGTATTCCTGTTCCAAAGGGATTTTTCTTCCCATATATGGTGTTATTTGGAAAGAGGCACAGTGGGTACTTCTAGTTATTCCGACAGGTTATGGATGGTACTAGAAATACCCATTTACTAACTATACGTCTCATTATGAACCTCTTTTTGAAGAAGTTTGACTTACTAGGTCGTATCTCTCACTGGATGCCGATGATCACGATGCAGTTGCGGTTGATCTACTCATCCAGTTAACACAACCATCTCAAGATGATATGTTTGATCAACTAACATGGTAGGTTGTGGTAGTGTAGTTGACAAAATGAGATAGAAGGATTTCAACCACTGATATATATAAATCCCATTCTTCATAGTCTCAGTATTAGGTACAAATTAGTTTGAGGCATGATCCGGGGAATTTTGTTTGTTTGAACATCGTCAATGTTTCCTTTGATTGCATTATCTAGAGGCATACCAAGGGTTTTTAGGGAATTCCTCATCATTAAGAACTATAGATAAGTCTATTAACTAGAAGGAATTCATGGAGAAATTCTCAACTCATCATCATATGTTTATTTTAATTCATGGGAGACCCTAGGGGTGGTTCTCAACTATGGAGGTATGAAATTGCAGAGAGTACAAGACAGATTTGGAACTGGTGGGGGACTCTAGTTTTCATTGTGGTGTCAGTTCCAACTTTTATGAGATTTAGGAGGCTATTAGATGGATGAATAAGTTACAAATGGGGAAGGGGTAGAGGAAAAAGGATGCTCTGATCTACATTGGTGGGAACAAATGACAACATCAGTGAATGCTACTACCCAGTGAGGTAAATATTCATCATACTTATAAGTTCCATTACTGGAAACATATTTCCATTCACATGAACCCTCATTATCCTTCTCAAGATCAGTGAGGATGTGCATCAACTAAACCCATATGTTTTTTAATTTGACCAAACTGTTATCCTCTTGGTTCAGCATACAATCTTTGAAAATATACAATTTCATTATGGTATGTTTGAGGATTCAGTGGTAAAGGAAATTTCCATGGAGGTTAGTACATCTCGAATTGTGAGGCATCCTAGACTATAGATGTTTCAAAATACACATCTATAGGGAATAGAGAAAATATCAAGGGTCTTGTGCATCTATAAAAGGAAAAGTTATTATTCATTCTATATAGGAAGGGTGATATTGGATCTTCGCCTTAGCATGGGGGTGGAGGCTAATGAGGGGCTAGTCCCACAATATCTCATCTAGGTAGTTTCTATTAGTGAGGTGGTGTTTGAATATTATATGATAGGAGAGCCTGCGATTGGTAGGTATGATACACTCATAGTGATGCAACATGTGAAAAACATCATGTATCTAGATCATCTATGTGGGTTGTATTATCCAATATTCCACAGATCCAACATGATCCAACACCATGAAATGTATAAAAACAATGAGAAAGTTCACTCCCACATAAAAACCATCACTAACCATGATAAGGAGTGAGCATTAGGGACATCTGATATCTATCATCAAACACCATAGGTCAAGTCATACAACTATCACTGGATTTTTGATTATCTTGATTTTCATCCATCCTCTCAATAATTACATTAACTATATCTATCGTATTCTATACCAATTTTATCCAGAAAATTGCTGCCAATCTATCCATAGTCTAGGACAATGGACAACAGAAACGTATTCCATTGAATTATTCCAATAGTTCTATACTAATAGCGTTGTGGAAGCTTTTATTGTAATAAAAATTAATTAAGTTAAGGTGACTCACCCACAAACCTCAAAAATAAGTGTTCAAGAGTGAAAAATGTTTTCAAGTGTCTGGATGGTTTTATTTTTCTGATCGAGCATCTTCAGATGAAGAAAAATATCAAAGAAAAATTGGGAAACAAATTATGCTAGAAACCTATCCACACATAGGAGGTAAAATGATGATCTATATCTGTGTTTATCATCCTTAGAAATCCATAGAATCAAACCCCCTCCTCTGAATATTTTCTCATAAAAACCTCTATGTAGATAGACTCCTAGATAACTATAAAGTAGAATTATTTCATTAAATGATACACTATCACCCGTATAACACCATAACCTCCCCGTGATCAAGGTAAACTGGAAACTAAGTACATCAATATGTCTTCACACCTCCACTGGTAAATATATAATGGTAGGAGAATACCACTGAGAACATGGTGTTCAGACATCACCTTCTGGAAGACTAGAAACTAAGAATAAAACCTATGAAACTTTACACATCCACCCAGGCCACCAAAAAAGGCCTCTCAAATCATTGTAAATATTGGTAACATAGGGATGTAGCACCATTGGTGAAATATGGTACACATAGAGAACCGTCCCATGGATATCTATTAGAACAATAAATCCTTCCCTAGAACAACACTTGAGGTTATCAATCCTCAAACCAACCACCATGGGAAGAAAAAAACACCTCATTCACACTATACTTCCACATCAGAATGCACAAACTGGGACTCCTCCACCCACTATACCAAAGAAGACTTCACCATCAGTTGAAAAATAAAACATCTACCTCCAACTTCTCCCTTATCAAGACACATTATTGAGAGTTCGTCCATCACCCTATAGGAATCCCCATATTCACACATGGAATCACTTCACAACATCATGATCAAAATATTTGCTACCAAATTCGTCATTCATAGAGTATATGGAATCTCAAGGTCATAATCCTATCATAATTACATTCACCGGTGATGAAAAAAGTTCATGTAACAATGGTAGAATACATACATCTTGCTCTTATATTCAGTAAAACCCCCCAAAATACTCACCGATGTGGTTATATCTCCGAAAAATATAAATAAAACACTACCATTGCCATCTCAGGATCATGGTTGTCAAATTTATACTCATGGGGATGTAACTACCAATACCCATAAGGAATTAATGATATTTTATATATCAGTATATAAGCTATGAAATGAAATAATGCTTCAATAAAAACCTCAAAATGAATCCCATGGATAGAAAGCAAAGAACTAGTGTGATGAACAACATCTTTTCTAGGTACACAGAAGATTCCTGAAATCTGTCTGTTCACTTGAATATAGGATCCTTCATGGTCAACAATGTTAGAGGATTCATAACCCAAATGAAATTAGCTATGAAAATATTCTAATTTAATTCAAGTCCATGGAAATAATTCATCTATGGCACTATCTTGTGGGCTCCATAATACACAATATCCTTTATCTTCAAAGGAACCATAGCTAAACCATTTTGTGATTCCACATGCCCCAAGAAATATAATTTATAAGACCATAACTCACACTTCGATAATATCCCTAATAGATTCTCATGATATAAAACTCCCAAAATTACTCATAGATGGTCTGTAGGATCCTCCCTAAAAGTAGAGTACACTATGATTTTTTTGATAAAAATTTCTATGAAATTACCCAGAAACTCCCAGAATAATATGTGAATAGTCCCCATGAACACATCTAGAACATTTTTTACACTGAAAGAAATTATAACAAACTCATATTTCAAATGAAAACAATGGAAAATTTTCTTCTGAGTATTCTCATCCTTCACTCACATATAATTATATCTTGAAAAAAAAATTGATATTTGAGATCCAAATTTCATCCCTCATCTCATATAATGAATCATCAATCAATGAATGAGGATTTTTTTTCATTGTCACTTGGTTTAAGTGATGATAATGGACAAATATCCTCAAATTTATATTATCCTTAATCAATAAAAAATGGTGCACCCCAAGGTGTCACACTTGTCCAAAAAAACCCTTGCTACAATAGATCATCGATCTATACCTGTAGCTCTTAAAACTCATATGTAACGAACCAAAAATTAATGAATGATATTCCCATTTTTTATTTAATTAAATGCCTTTTGGATATAGAAAACACATGCACTTATTTTTTACTATATCCAATTGGATTTAAATGACCATTAAGTATCTTTTCCACTGATAATATAGTCATTGAGAAATGTTCACTTTTCTAGTATAAATATAGGGTTTTAGCAAATCCATTTGGAATAGAAATAGGAAGTGACGGCCTCAAATAGTAGGATTATACCCTATAATGCCCATTTATTGATGTTTTTGAGGGAGAAAAGTTTTTTGGGCTTTACACTAGACCACACCGACACTGATATCCAATAACTAATGCTTGGTCAAAATCATTTATGAGTAAAGTTCATGATCCCCAGGATCATGACCCAATCCATGTTCACTGAATGACCCCATGAAAGTCCCACCATCGTGAGCTCTTAGGGTATATTCTTGTGTAATAAATGGGACATGTATCAAGACCATAGAAATTGTAATATGTACATTAATTTATTATAAAATAATGATTGTATTTTCATCCTATAATTGTTACTTTGTAAATGATTTATGATGATGTACTAGTATTTTTGGTTAATTAAGAAATCAATTTTGAGGAATTAATGAATTTTTAAAAAATATAATTTTTTTAAAAAATATTACTATTAAATATCTTTTATTTAAAATAAATAACCATATTATGAATAAAAATGTGATTTTTATTAGGGATTGAAAACTGTTATTGTTAAAACACATTAATTTTCAATAAATGTCGAATTTTTTTAGAATTAAAAATTAATATATTTAGAAAATTATTTATTTTAAATAACTATTATATTTGGGATTAGGAAGTCAAAAATATTCAATGATTTTTTTTTCATAATTTTCTATGATAGATGAATTTTTGGGTAAAAATTAAATACTACATTAATATACGGTGTGTTTTATGACATCATAATATCCTAATGGTGATGTAATAAATTTTATAAAAGGTATCCTCGTCCAAATATTTATTTTATCTTTAAAAAAATCTAATTTTTTAGTATGTATTATTTATTTTATAAAGCCTTAATGAATTCTCCAAGACATATAATATATTTTATGATTTTAAAATAATTTCATTGAGAGTGTGGAACACATCCCCAAAATAAGGGGAATTATTTTATTATCTTCATCCCTTGGATAGATAAAATAATGTAACCAATCCTCTTTATAAGAAACCATGGGAAAAACCATGGGATGGTTTTTGGTTTAATTTTTTTTATTATGGAGAGTCAAAAACATAAATAATAAAGAAATCACTTCCTTTCTTATATAAACACACCCAAGCGATGATTTATCTTTACTAAAACTCAATGATTCAAGTAAAAATTCTTCCATGCAGTCCATATATTCCCCAAAAGGCACTCCAGGCTCCCAAAAAGCCTCTCTCAAACCATCGGGGTTACATATTCAAGTAAGGGATTTTCACTCTTCTCATTTTATCAAGCATTTCATTTATGATATGTCTTTTTTATTTATATTTTTTAAAGATAAAATACATTCTTAACTATGAACATTACAATAAATTTTATTTTAAATTATATTATCACCTTTAAATCTCATTTATCCCTCTTATGAACCATTATGCACACCCGTTACTATATTGAAATTACATAAGAGATCCTCACCTTTCTATCTTTTCTTAAATTCATGAAACATATTTTGAAATTATCCTATATAATTTAAATTTTTTATGTTTTTATTCTATTATTATCATACAATAAATTTCTTTTAATTTTAATTTAAATGAGACTCCATTTACACAGAATCACTTTTCAGATTAGACATTCCATTACTATAACGTATTACCTTAAGGAATCTTCCACCCTCCTATTTTATCAAGAATTAATTTTTTGTTATGAATTATAGTATTCTTTTTTACAATGATGGTGTATGAACATAAATATACCCTTTACTATTTTTTTCATGTATAAATGATGAGATCCCATATCTCTCTCGTCCATCCATTTTTATGTATTTCTATATAATGATGTTATACTGTGGAAATTACACTACTATTTTCCACCCCAATAGAATTTTGTAGTGAATAATGTACCCAATTATCTGCCAATGATATTCACCATTATACTCATGTACTTATTTATTAGATACTTACATAATTATCAATCTTTGATCATGTAATAAATTAGGAATTTGAATGAATCCATGTTGCTCGATCTATGTTGCACACATAAGTATGAAAATTAAATGATTATAGAAGGTGAACCCAGAAAGTGCTCCGATGAATTGGGTAATGTTTTTTTATCATGATAAGTCATGTTAGGATAGTGGTGTACCAAATTACTTTATGGTAATTTTTCCTACAAGGGGTCTTGGAGGGTTTATCTGTTATCTATTTGAGATGTATTGTTTTATGTTGTACCCACATATCCCGTGTTATGATTATCATGCCATATCATGAATTATTTTTCATGTTACTTTTAATATCTATTGATATACATATTCTCTAAATTTTATTATCATCCTCATGTTATTACTTGTTTATTCCCATACTTGGATTTATAGATAACCCCTTTCTTATGTATTTCCGTAGATTATCCCATGCACTATTATTTACGAAGTTCCATTTTGGTAATGTAAACTATGTTTGAAAGAAAGATGTTGTTATTTCATGTTTTATGTTATTATGTAACTTTCATAATTTCCCAAGGACATTAGACATATTTTTTTGTACTATATTTTTTTTCATGAATCATGTTTACATTCTAAATAATGATAAGGGTTGTTATATTTGGAATCATAGGATAGGTTTAGTAATTTTAGGGAGAAAACTGTACTGAAATCCTTATGATGAGAGTACTATATAGAATAACTTAGTGATAAGACCATGTATAAGAAAACATACCTAAATTTTATTAAGTATAGAGTAACTGGTTTATCATGAAAATATATCCATGTCTGCATACTATATGTTGATGTGGTTCAAGTACATATATACCTAGTAGTAACAACTCTGAAAAGGTGTCCCGAGCCTGTCTCGGGGTAACCTGGTATATGACAATAGGCCTTACTATGCACCTACATTGAAACTACTAGGGGATATGCTATGGTAAATTCATAATATCATTACAAACCATAATTAAGGGAACAAAAAAATCACATAAGAATATATGTTTGGAAGTAGATCATAAATATTATTGATTGAATCCTTAAAACTCATATGTCAAGAAGATAAATGTAATTTCTAAGTTATCAATTTTTTTCTGTGGATTACCTTTTATTTTTTTTATTGAATAAAATAATCATCCCTACTTTTCCTTTTACTAAAGATAATGGCTAGAAATATGTGGACTCATTCTAACAACCGATGCGAAGTGTAGTGTGATGATATCTAGAATGAAATGACTAAACCAATTGGAGAAAAATTCACAATAGTTTTCATGATACTATATTGGTTAACTCTTTTTCTGAATCAAAACATAGATCTGGAAGAGCATAAAATCCCCCCAATGATAGATTAACTGACAATCAATAGCTATATGCGACAGAGGCCTCTAATTTTTAATGGATCATCTGATCCCATAATCCTTGAAGAATGGATCTAAACTATTGAAAATATATTCTACACCGTTTAATGTTATAAAAAAGGGAATGTTCTTCTTGCTGTTTACCATATAGAGGGTGAAGTTGATCAATATTGGAAATGATCAAGAATATAAATCCTGAAGAAGATATCGAAGCAATGGAGTAAAAGGAATTTTGGAAAATATTTTATAATAAATGTTTTCCCAACACCCTTCATCTTAAGGTGGAATGATATTTCCTTGAACTCAAAAAAATTTGAAGGATATGTTTGGGTGTGTGAGGAAAAATTTACAAGACATGCATTATACACCTCCAATTTTGTTATTAACTTCGAATGAAAGGTTGACCTATTCATTGGTGGGAAAAAGAATAGTCTATGAAAATCCCTGCAATTTGTGACTTGGATTTCTATGATGAAATTGTATGTTGCATCCTTATTGTGAAAATGGAGAAATGTGAATCTGAAAGGGAATAATAGGGATATGAATATAAGAGTGGAGTTAATTTCTTATGTAATGATGGATAAATATAATAGTGTTATTAAATTTCAGTATCCCACTTATCAAATGGGCGGAAAGAAGAACCATAAAAATTAAATATGATGAGAAAGGAAATTCGTAGGTTTGGAAGAGTGGGAAACTGGCCAATGATTTCTAGGAGGAGAAACCCACCAATGTGATAGAGGTAAAGAATGCTCTGGTAAACAGTCAACACATTGTTAAATTCTTCAATTAAAATAAACCATGTCACATTGGTATTTTAGAGGCAACCAATAACCTCTAATAAAGCAATGAAGTTATTTTTCCATCTCTACCACCGAGGTGAATCCTAACAATGAAGCGGTGACAGGTATGCTAGTTATTCAATGGGGAATATTGGACAAACTTTTTTATTCCAGATCTACACATTCCTTTATATGACGAATGTTTAATAGAAAAATCCAAATACCACCACAAAACATTAATGTTTAGATTTTTTTGATAACTAAAAATGGCGAAATTTTTCCATACCGTGTATATATCTCCTCCCCTATAATTTTTTTGGGCTGATCTTTTTGGTGAGCCTTGTAAAAATTACCTTGTGGAATTTGATGAAAATATGGGAATCTATCATCTTTCCCTATATATATCCAACATAAATTTCGATAATATGAAAATCACTCTCCATATGGAGAATCGTCCCCCGATTCTATTCTAGTTCAAGGTGAATGATGAATCTTATTTAAGACTATCTTCTCAAGTATGGATATTATTACCATATGTGAAAGTTTATGTAGATGAAATGATTGAGTTTAAGGATATGTTTGTCCTTAAAGACATCACTATAGTGATGGAATACATAGATGTGTTTCTTGAGGAATTTTTTGGTATTCCACATAGGTGAGAGGACAAATTTTCAATCAAGCTTTTACCTCACGTTTTTCAAATATACAGGTCTCTATATTGGATGGCTGTTGTGGATATTGAGTAACTAAAGAAACAACTATAGGATAATCTGGATAAATGGTTTATATTCCCATTTTCTTCACCCTAGGGTGCACCAGTCCTATTTTTCACGAAGAAGGATGGGTCAATGCACATTTTCATAGATTATCATTAGCTCAAAAACATCATTATACATAACAAGTGTCCTCTTCTAGGAATTGATTACTTTTGTTATTGGATACACGGATAAAAATAATTCTCCAAGGTGGAGATACAGACGGGATATTACCATATAAGGGTAATGATGGTTAATATCCCTAAGATTGATATTTTTATAAGGTAGGAGCACTACGAGTTCATAGTGATTCCACTTAGACTCACCAATTCCCCTACAATCTTCTTGGACTTGATGAATATGGTCTTTATAGGTTAAATTGACAAATTTGTCACAATGTTTATAGTTGATATTCTAATATACCTCTAAAAAAGGATCAATCAACTGAACCCTATACTAATGTCATTATAAAAAGAGAAGCTCTATGAAAAGTATATAAAGTGTGAGTTACTATTGAAGGAAGTATCATTCTTAGTGAATGTCATCAAAATAAATGGGATATCTAGGGGAACATTAAAGATAAAAGCAATTAAGGGATGGCTGAGGACATCATCTGTGATAGAAATTCATAGCCTCCTTAGGTTATCAAGATATTATCACTGATTTCCAAGAAATATATAATTATTCTCAAACCGACGTAACCACTAAACATGACAAGGAGCCATGTTTTATAGGAATGATGAAGGTGAATAAATCATAATGGATTTGAAGAGAATTTTTATTACTACCACTGTTCTCACAATACCCACAAGTGATGAAATCTTTATAAATTTTAGTTATTCTTCGAAGAAGGTATTGGGTAGCATGTTGATGAATAATGAAAGTCATTCCCAATGCATCATGGTAGTTGAAAATTCATGAGAAAAAATATCCAACACATGATCTGCAGTTTGAAGCTCTGATATTCTCATTGATAATCTGGTAAAATTATCTCTTTAGGTAGAAGTGTGAAATATATATGGATCACAAAAGTCATAAATATATATTCACAAATAAAGAGATGAATATTCTCCAACTAAGATGGGTAGATATCAATAAGTATTTCTACTTCTCAATCTATTAACATCCTAGTAATGTAAATATGGTGGTTGATGCTCTATGTAAAAAATGATCAAACAATTCTATCATAAATTAGAATTGAGAGGGATCAAATATTCATATTTTTGACGAGGTTAGACATGTGAATTATAAAGAAATTAACATCATAAATCCTTTCACAAATTATTTCTCAACCATCTATTATTGAAAAGTTCCAGGATTCTAAAAAATGATGATGTTTGAATTTGGAAGAAAGAGAAAACTATAAGAAAAGGGTAATCCTCAGAGATCATTGATAATGAATAATATATTGGGATATCTCGGTCTAGACTATGGTTCAATTAGACCAAGATTTAAAGTGGGAACTATTGGATAATGCACATAGTTAGACATTCTCCATTCTCCTAGGAAACTCAAAGATATATCAAGGTCTCTGAGAGAACTATTGATTGGATAACATGAAGAGTGATTTCACTGATAATACATCAAAGTGTCTGTTATGTCAGCACATAAATATTGAAATGAATATTTCTAAGGGGATGATGCAACCATTTCCCATACCAATATGGAAATTGGAAGACATAACCTTGTAATTTTTCACAGAACATCCAATGAAATCCAAAAGAAACAATTCTATATAAGTTATTATGTATTGTCTAAAAAATAAAAAACACTTCATTATTATTTTTTAGGATTTATCACATTATAAAATGAAACTAATATATATCAATGAAGTTGTATGGTATCATAGAGTACAACTTTTGATTTTTTATGATTGGGATTCAAGAATCACCTCTTAGTTTTTGAAGAGGCTCCAAAGTTCTCTAAACACTGAGATGGCCTTCAGTATGGCTTATCACCCTCAATAAAATGGCAAATTAGAGCAGACTATCCAAAAACATGAGGATATGTTGAGAGATTTCTCAATGAACATTAATAGTGGATGGGACAATTATTTTCCACTACTGGTATTCTCTTATAGCTAATGATTCAACTACAGTATTGAAAGAGATCCCTATTATTCCCTTTTTGGGAAGAGATGACGAACACTAGCATTCTAGGATGTTGTTAGGGAAGAAAAACGTCATGTTCCTTAAATGGATGGGTAAATGGTGAAGAAGGGTGAAACCATTCAGTAGCACATCAAAGCTACTCAGAGTTGATAGAATAGGAATGATGAAAATCATTGATGAGGCCTAAAGATTGAGGTTGGAGACATTTTATTCCTCTACATTACTCTATTCAAGGGAGTTATGATATTTTGGAAAAAGGGAAATCTTAGTCCAAGGTATATCGGCCCTTTTGAGATCCGTGATCACATCAGAGAAGTGGCCTATTGACTAACACTCCCACAAATCCTGTCTCATGTAAATGATGTACACCATGTATCCCTCTTAATAAATTATATACCATAAACCTCACATGTACACAATACATATTTAGTACCATTGATGAACGAATATTTCTATGAGGATAATCTGGTGAAGATATTAGATCATATATAAATAGTTCTATGAAATAAGATAATTCCCCTTGTCAAAGTGTTATGGACAAAAGAAAAATTTAAAGATGTGATGTGGGAACTGTTGGAGGTGATGAAGTGAAGTTACCCTCTTATATTTTATGTTCTGGTAAGGGGAATTTTGAGGGTCAAATTTCTTAACGGGGGAAGATTGTAATGACCCGAACTCTTATAAATGAAATTTCAATTTTTGATTTAATTAAACATCATATATATATATATAGATAACTGATGAAATTATGTTGTTTTATTATATCCAACTGGATTTAAATTATTGTTATGTATCCTTACGATATATAATATAGTTTTTGAAAAATTTCCACATGAACAGTATAAATATAAGGTTTTAGACAATCCTTTTGGCATTGACAATTGAATTGATGGACTCAATCAGTAGGATCATACCCTATCACATAACAACCCTACTATTTATTTCAAACATAAAAATTATTTATTACATAAAATCATAACTTGATATAATATAGAATTTCGAGAGGTCTAGTGTATTTGGGGATTAGGAATATTCCATAACAACTTAAAACATAAAATACATAATTTTATTGAAAACTTCTTTTACATTACCACACAGATTTTCACGTACCTGGTATTGTATAGTATTACTAGAGGACATGCATAAGAAAAAGGTTACATATAAATCCTAGTAAGGGAGTAAATAAGGAATAAAAAGAAGAATATAGTACATGTAAGACAATATGAATATTAATGGGGTGACAGAGAAATATTAAAAAAAATACATGATATAGATTGATTATCATATCGTGTAAATGTGGAAAAAACATTTAACATGATATTAGCCTGATCCAAGGATCATTTCACATGGGGCATCAGTATACCCTCATTGCACTAGAATTATCATGAATAAACCCTAATATCACTGGATGTATCATGATACTAATCTTTACCCAATTAATTGGAGCTCTATCAGGGTGCACCCTTTTTAATCATTTTATTTCATTTATAAGTGTTCCACTTTGATCATACATCATGGATTCATTAAACACCATCATATATTCCAATATAATGTAAAATAGATATAATTAATTAAAATCTTTAATCAATTTGTAAATGTGCATAATAGTGAATACCATGGATAGAAAAATGGGCATGGTATTCCTTACCCAATGACATTGTCTTGTAAAATCGTGGTGCAATTTCAGCAGCATAACAACATGAAATAAGAATTCGTAAAAATTGTTGATGAAAGATAAAGGGTTGTCTCATCATATGTATAAGAAATGTACAGTAAGGGGATCATATAGATACATTTCCTAACATATTTAATGGAATATAGATTCATAAAAAAAGAATTTCTTTAATGTAAATGATGTGAGAGAAATTCCTTACAGAATTACAGCATTTAAACGAGTTTGTATGAGAGGAAATCAAGATATAGGGAGAGGACTATCATAATTTAAACATAAGTAGGTCAGTATGGGAGAGGGGATAAATCAAACCCCAAGACTTGTAATTGAAAATACAATGGTATAACAATATAAAGAGACTTGGAAAAAAATGACAAAGGAAGAAATCCCTTATTTGGATGTGTGATCCCAAAGGATTGGGAGAGGCTTGAGAGAGTCTTATTTAGAACTTGAGGAACCATGGGATGATTCTAGATAGAGGATGACAGAGGTTGGATGAGCTCCAATGGCTTTTAGTGATGAGGAATGAGAGAACCAGTGGGGTTTATATAGGAAATGAGAGTGATTTAATTATTATTTAGGTTTTGGACACTACATATTAAACTAATCTAAAATAAAAACTATACCATGGTTTTTGCCAATAGTTTTTTCAAAAGGGGAGTGTAAATTATTTTTGTAAATAAAATGGACAAAATTATTAAAATATTAGTTTTGCTTATGTGGAGGTGAGTCACACTCTCAAGGAAGTCATTTTAAAATCATAAAATCTATTATAAGTCTTAGAGGGTCCACTAAGACCCATAAAATTAAGCAAACAAATATAGAATCAGACTATTTTAAAGGTAAAACATATATTGGCCAAATAACCCATTTATTGTTTTTTATTACATTACTTTTGGGGTCATTATGATGTCATAAAACACATTATATATTTGAACAGTGTTTAATTTTTACCCAAAAATTCGGCTGTCTGTGTAAATTATGAAAAATTATGAATGGATAATTTCAGCATCCTAATTCCAAAATTAATAATCATTTTATATAAATATCTTTTTTAATATGGGAAATTTTCATTTTTATATAAAACTGAAATTTATGGAAAATTCATGTGTTTTTTTAAAAAACATCTTTCAAACATTATTAAAAATTACAATTGTATTCATAAAAATTATAATATAATTTATTTTTCATAAAAATTAATTTAGTTATAATAATATTTTATTAAAATTTTATTTAATTCCAAAAATTCATTAATTCACATATATATATTTTTTAATTGAATATAAACTAAAAATACTATTTGTGTTTTAAAAACCATTTACAAAGTAACAATAATGAAATGAATGTGTATTCTTTATAAAAATATAAATCAAATAATCATAGTGCTAGGATCTTGTTAAATAACCCCTTATAACACCCACATAATACTGAAGGGTATGGTGTGTGATGGTGATAGGCTCTTAGGGAGGTTCAAATAACATCACTCAGGTGGTAATCTCTTCAAACATCCACTTCTCTCATAGGTAGTTCCACTCTAGCATTAAGTAATGAAGCTCAGCTTGGGCTTGGTCAAGAGCAAATCCCAGTGACATTACCTCCTTTCTAAGCTCCAAAAATGGGATTTTTATGGAGTAATTGTACATGATGATTACATAACATCCTTTATATGAATAAATTGGATTTTCTAAACCTCTATATTTATACTAATCATACGATCATTGATCAATGGCTATATTAGAAATGGTAACAAATTTGTAATGGTATTTTAAAATCCAAAAACATAAAAATAATGATGTGTATACGTTTTATATAACCATTTTACATAATAATAAATTTAATTAGATCAAGAGGAATTTTCCTGAACAAAAGTTTGTGTTAATAAAATCATTCCCCCTAAAGAAATTTATCCCTCTAAATTTACATTTATAACTCTAAAACAGACGTAGGAAACTCATCTTCATCACATCCTCTGATTCCCACATTTATTTTTCAAACATGTGTTTTGTCCACAACACTTTGATGACAGGAATTATCATATTTTATAGAACTTTTTCATTACAGTCTACAATCTTTACCTGTTTCTTTTCATAAGTGAGTTCATTCTCCAATGGTTCCTCCTCTAGATTGAGTACATGTGATGGATCCAGTATGTACTTATTCATGATTGATACATGGAGTACATCATTTACTTAAGGTAGGTTTGTTGGGATTTCGAGTCGATATGCCACTGCTCCAATGCAATCAAGGATCATAAAAGGGTCGATGTACCTTGGAATAAGCATTCCATTATCCCTAAATATCATAACTCTATTCCATGATGATATGTAGAGGAATACCATGTCTTTAATATGAAACTCTAGGTCTCATCCCAAATAATCCTCATAGCACGTTTGTCTACTCTGACCTTCTTTAATGAGCTTCTAGATGGTCTTAACATTCTCTACCATTTCTTACACCATTTCTATACCTACGAGTTTTCTCTCTACAACATCATCCAATCATTCCGGTATTATGCACCTATTTCTATAGAGGGATTCATAATGAGCCATTTCGATTCTTGAGTGGAAACTATTCTTGTCAGATAACTCATCCAGGGGAATATGTAGATCTCATCCTTTTTTATGTCTATTTAGCATGCTATCAACATGTCCTCAAGTGTCTGTATAGTCCTCTAAGATTTTCCATTATTTTGAGGATGATAAGTCATACTGAAGTTCATATTAGTATTCTATGCATGTTGATGAGTCGTCCAAAATATAGCGGTTAATCAATTATCTCAAACTGATACAATTGACAGTGGTACAACATGCGTCCTTACCAATTATCTGATGTATATCCATTCTAGTTGATCCAATGAGAAATCATACCGAATTTCAATGATGTTTGAACTATTAATAAGATGATCCAGAAAAACACATATATCATAATTTCATTTGGATTTCATCGGATGTATGATGACAAAGTCCATGGTGATGTTCTCCCATTTCCACATTGGTATGGGTAAGGGTTACATCACCCCCTTATAATTTTGCATCTGACCCATCATATGATGACACACCAGGAACATTGATGTATACTTATCGATCTCTTTCTTTATGTTATCCCACCAATAAACCTCTCTGAGATCATGATACATCGTTTTTCTTCCTTGGTGAATGGGGAAATTCAAACTATGTGCATCACACAAAAATTCATTCATTAACTCTGAATTTGATGGAACACACAGTCTTGTCACAAATCTCATAATTCCTTATTCATTAAGATTGATGTATGAGGATTTAACTTTTATGATAGTTTCAACTTTCTTATGAATTCCAACATCATCATTTAGAGAATCATTTAACCATTCCAAAATAAACGGTTGAGAAATAATTTGTGAACAGATTAATGATGTTCATTTCTTTATGATTCCAATGTCCATCTTCGTCATATCTTAGAAGATTGGATCTTTTTCAATTCTCATCAATGATAGAATCCCTGATTTCTTTCTATATAGAGCATCTGCCACATTGTTCTCTTTCCCAAGGTGGTAATGGAATATGATGACAAAGTCTTTAATCAGATCTATCCATCCACATTGGCGTATATTCAACTCTTTCTGTGTGAATATATACATTAAGCTTTTTTGATCCATATATTTTTCACACTTATCCCAAAAGAGGTAATGTCAAATAATTTTTGAAGTGAATATTACTACAACCAACTCCAAATCATGTGTTGGATAGTGTTTCACAGGAACATTCAATTTTCTTGAAGCATAGGCAATGATTTTTTCTGTTGGCATCGACACACAACCCATGCCCTTCTTCCAAGCATAAATTAATACCACAAAAACTTCTCCACTTTTGGGTAGTGTGAGCATAGGTTTAGTGATAAGATTCCATTTTCGAATCATTGGATCTATATTCGCATTCTTCACTCTAAAAAATCTTTACACCATTCAGAGTTAGCTTTGTAACAGGGTTGGGCAATAGTGATAAATTTTTCACAAATCGGTGATAATATCCAGCTAACCCTAGGATGCTACGAATATTCGTTACCGATGTTGGATTCATCCACCCTTCAATTACAGCATTCTTGGAGGGATCCACATATATTCCATTTCCTATGATGATATTACCCATGAATGAGACCTTATTCAACCAGAACTCACACTTGTTGTACTATGCATAGAGCATCATTTTTTAATGGTCTCTAGTATAGTTCTAAGATGCTCCTCATGCTCCTCCATGGTTTTGGAGTATATTAAAAAGTCATATATATATATACTACGAATAATTTAAGGAGGTAATCTCTAAATACTCCATTCAACAAGTCCATGAATATTTCTAGAGTGTTAGTGAGTTCTAAAGGCATTAATATGAATTCATATTCCCTGTATATTGTATAGAATGCAGTCTTGGGGATCTCCTCCTTCTTCGCCCTTACATGGTAATATCCCGATTGAAAATCCACCGTGGATAAGTATTGTGATCCACATAGCTGATAGAACAATTCATCAATTCATTGTAGAGGAAATATATTTTTATCGTGCTTTTTTCTGCTCACGATAATAAATGAAAAGGCTCATTGACCAATCATTATTCTTAAAGAAGAGGACTTGTGAACCCCTTGGTGAAGCACTTGGGCATATAAACACTTTATCCATATTCTCCTTTAGTTGATTCTTCATATCCACAAGCTCCCCAACAAACATTATTTATGGAGTTATGGATATTGGAAACACCCCAGGTCTAATATCAATTGAGAATTCAACATCTCATCTAGGAGGAAGACCATGATATTTCTCAGGAAAAAGTTTAGTGAATTTCATCATAATAGGAATTTCAACATGGATGGTTGATTATATATACTCAATCATCTGAGCAAGATATTCCTGCTAATAGGGAAGTCATATCTACACTTGATAAGATGGTGCTAATGAAGATTCATCTTCCTCCTTGCACGGGTACATAATCGGGGGTCTATTCTCTATATAGTGAGTATTTTACCTCCTAGGAAATTTATGGTGGATCTATATTTGGAAAGTGAATGCATGCAAAGAATTGAATAAAATTCCACCAGAGGGAGTATGAAGAGGTTCAATTTGATGTTCAATCCCCAAATTATGACAGGGGTGTATTTATATTCATGGGAGGAAATTATTTCATAATTTTTCATTCCCACTGACATATTTACATCGATGATTTGTGGTGGTGTTAGGATTGTTCTGCTAAACTCTCTGGATATAAAATAATGCATAGAACTATAATCAAAAAGTATTTCCTCTATTCTTGAATTAATAAAAAGCGTACCAATCACCAATTCATTGTTGGGGTTCAAATCAGCGGTAGTGATGGAAAAAGATCTCCCTTATTGCCTTCGAGGTTGTTGGTTGTCTCTGAAAACACATGGCTTAGGGTACTTGTTTGAAAAGTGCCATGGTTCTTTGCATTTGATGAAATGATTAGTGCGTTGAGGGTCAAACAAAGTGTTCAAATCCTCTTTCACAGTAGTGGGCTATTTCTTTTCAATAGTTAAAGGCAAGGTTCGCTTCTCTTCCAAACCTAAAAAACGTCCTCGCCCCCTTCAGCCAATTTTCTTGGGTGCTTTTTTCTGCACCTTGGGAAAGTGGTGTGATGAATTTTCTTATTACCATTGTATTTATTCAACATATTTGAAAAATTAATGTCCACCTTACACTTAATATCCCCATTATACCCTTGAGATTCATCGATCTCCATTTCTACTTTGATGGAACATCAGATAATTTTTTCATAACTCCTGAAGTCATAGATATCTAGGTCTTGTCATAGGCTAAGTTTTATCCCACCAAAGAAGAAGTAAACCTTGCATTTGGGGGTAATGACAGTGCTAGAGGAATATCGTGCAATCCTTGTGATTTTTCCCCATATGCTCTGAGGGATTCGTCGTATTTTTTTTCATGAGGGCAAGGAAGTCTCGTTCCATCTTATATTGGAGGGTGCGAGAAAAATATTTATTGAAAATCATTTTCCAGAAATCCTTCGATTCCAACGCATTAATATCTTCACCATGATTCATTTTTTGATCAATGTACACCATTTATCATCCTCACCCTACATTCTTTATGAATCTATAAGTACCTTCTCTTGTTTATAACATTGAAGTATGGAGAAGATCATTTCAGTGGAGTTGATCTATTGTTCAATAATTAAGGGATCATATGATCTATTTATAGAAGAAGGCCTTTGTCTCATGAAGTTATCGATTGTGACTTGTTATTTCTTGGAGGAGGGGTGAATGTTCCCCTTGAAAAATTTTTCCATTCAAAACATGAGTTAACTATGAGAGTATCATATCAAATTTTGCAATTACCGCTCCCATCAGATTGGGAATCTCATTAGAACAGTCGTCATGTTGATAATTGCATCAGTTGTTAGCCCTAGTCCACTTATTACTAGCCATCAATTGAAAAAAAGGAAAGATAAGGTTAACACATAAAAGGGGAATCCAAAGACAAAAATGGATAATATATAAATTAATTCTTTTTAATTAACATATGAATTTATAGGCTTTAATCTATGTTATCAATGATATACATCCCAACACATATTCTAAGAGGCATTTTTTACTCCCTTAAAAATGTTTCAAAAGAAGATAATGAATTTAACAATGGATATAATAAATATTGTATTAACCAAGGTTAAAACAAGGCCCGTTGTCGTGCACTAATTCCCATTCGAGTCTAGCTCAAAGAGGTATTTTCATATTTTACCCCTAGATACATCTGTGCCAGAGCCACCTCTACGTGCTCATTTACAAAAAGGGATGTATTTTATTTATAATACACGTACTCAATACTCATAAAAAATTATGGATGTTTGTATTATAATATGTCCAATCCCTATGTATTTCACCAGGGTTTTCTAATCTAAATCCAAAAAAAACTAAACATATCCCCTGATACCAACTATAACAATGTTTCTCTTTATTTCACAATTAAAAATAATTTAGTACGTATAATATTTTGTTGAAAAAACATAGAATATAGAGAGTTATAGTGTCTTTGGAGATTAGTAACATTAAAAAAAACTTAAACATGAAATACAGTTCTTTATTTTGAACTATTTTTCCATGACCACAAAGATTCATTCGTGCTTAGCATAACATCGGATTACCTGAGGACATGCATAAGAAAAGGGTGAGATATAAAGCCCAGTAAGGGATTTAACAAGTCATAAAATGAAGTGTACAATATATGTTTAGAAATAGTCATATCAATGGAGTTCAAGATAAACATGAACCTAAAGTTATGATATAGATCAATTATAATAACATGGAAATGTGGAAACAACAGTTAACATGATATTAGCATGATCCAAGGAAAATTGAACAACATTCACGATTAAAACCTCATTTGACATTAATTAGAATGATTAAATCCTCACTGTACTTAGTGTATCATGATAGTAATCATTACCCAATGCATTGGAGCGCTATCAGGGAACACCCTTCTTAATCCTTTCATTTCATGAATAATTATGCCACATATATCATCCATCATGGATTCATTAAACATAATAATATAATACATGAAAAGGGAATGTGGAAATAAAAAATGATAATATTTGATCATTAATTAAATGTGTATAAAGGTTAATACAATTGATAGAGAAATGGTAATGGTATTCACTACACAATGTCCTTAGCATGGAAAACCGCGGTGCAATTTCAGCAGCATAATGACATGACATAAGAATTCATAAATGTGGTTGATTAGAGAGAAAGGGGTGTATCATAATATGTACATGAAATTCACAGTATGAGAGTCATATAGATACATGTCCCAAAATATGTAGTGAAATATATATTCATAAAATAAAATAATTTCTTGAATGTAAATGAAGAGAGGGAAATACCTTACGGAAGTTTGGCATGGTAACAGGTGTGTATGAGATAAATTAATGAGAGACAAAAAGGTCTCACATAATTAAAAAATAATAAGGGTAGTATGATGGAGGTGATAAATCATACCCAATCACATTCAATTTAAATTAAAAGGGTATAACAAATAATTAAACTTGGACAAAAATGAGAAAGGAAGAAATCCCTTACATGGAAGTGTGATCCCAAAGGCTTGGTAGAAGCTAGGGAGAGGATTTTTGGGATATTGGGGCACATTGGAAGGATTATAGAGAGTTTATGTCAGAGTTTGGGCAAGCTATAAAGGTTTTAAGTGGTGAGGAATTGGATATTGATTGGGTTTATATAGTATTGGAGAGGAAATTCTTTATTATTTTGGTTTTTCATACTATACATTATGCTTACAAAACCACAGTCTATACCATGGTTTTTCACTTGTTTTTTACAAAGTTGAGTGGAAAACAATATTTTATATTGTAAATGGCTATAAATATTATAATATAAGGATTTCTTAGGTGGAGGTTAGTCACACACTCAAGGAACTCAGTTTAAAATGTGAAAATGTTTTATAATTCTTGGAGGGTCCACTAAGGCACCATAAAATAAATCAAAAAAAATATAAAATTACATTATTTTAAAGATGAAACATATATTATAATAACATAAAATTTATATTATTTTATTACATCACTATAATTTCATTTTTATGTCATAAACCACATTATATATTTAAAAGGTATTTAATATTTACACAAAAATTCGACTGTCTCAAAAAAAGATAAAAATTTCAACATTAGATAATTTTGACACCCTGATTCAAAAATTAATATTAATTTTATCTAAATAACATTCCATATATGTGACTTATTAATTCTAAAATAAAAACATACATTTATAAAAAATTAATGGGTTTTGACAAAAATAGCTTTCAAATATTAATAAAAAATAAAAAAAATTCATAAAACACATATGAGAATTTTTATTTAATAAAATTTAATTTAGTCATAAAAATATTTTATTGAAATATTATTTAATTATAGAAATCCATTAATCCATAAAAATAGATTTCTTAATTGACTATTAAATAAATATACTATTTATGCTTTAAAAACCATTTCAAAAGTAACAATAATGAAATGAATGTAAATTATTTATACAAAAAATAAATAAACAAAATAATAGTACTAGGGACTTCATTCGTAACCCCTCATAACACCCACACAAGACCTACGGGCAAGGTGTGTGATGGTGAAAAACTCTTGGGGTGGCTCTGATAACATCGCTCGGGTGCTAATATCTATTAACTTCAACTTCTTCTGAATGTGGTTCTGATCAAGAAAAACGTGTTTAATCAAGGATTGGTATTGGTAAATACTGAAACCCAATGACTCAACCTCATTTCTAAGCTCCAAAAAATGGGCTTCGTGTGGGGAAAATCTTCTGGATGAGTCCATCGCTTGCTTTTTCTAAGTAAATTGGATTTGGTAAAGCATTATATTTATAATAATCATGTGATCACTGTTAAATGGATATATTATCAATGGTAACAATTATTAAAGCTATTTTAAAATAAAAAAACATAAAATCTAGGATGTGCATATATTTTATGTAACAATTTTATACAAAAATACATGTAATTATTTCAAGAGAAATTTTCATTAAATAAAAGTGTGGGTCATTACATATAAAGCCCTTTTATTAGAGCATATGAGGGAGATAAAATTTCTGAGATTTTCTCTATGCTAAGACTAAGATAAGATCAAACAACTTAAGCATGACTTAAACCATTTACAAGAGAAGTTCAAGCTCACTGAGATCACAACCCAAACCATGTTCACCGAATGAACCCATTAAATCCTATAGATCATTCACCTTACTCTTAGGGAAAATGATAGTTTAATAAAGTTATATATGCCAATACCCTAGAAATAAAAATATTTACATTAATTTTTAATAAAATAATGAATATATTTTCTTCCTATTATTGTAACCTTGTAAATGATTTTTAATGAAGAAATAGTAATTTTTTAATTATGAAAACGTTCCTGATGAAGAAATGAATATAAGAAATAAATATTCTTTTAATAACATATTATTCTTAAATAACTTTAACTAAATATAAATTATCATATAATTAAGAAAAATATAATTTTTATTAGTGTTCAAAAACTATTATTATCAAAACTTGTCAATTTTTAATAAATGTTGTTTTTTATTTTAAAAGTGAAAATTAACATAATTACAATATTATTTACATAAAATTAATATTGTTTTTATAATCAAGATGTCTAAATTATATAATGGTGACTTTTTCATAATTTTCAGAGGCAATATAATTTTTGGGTACAAATTAATTTTTTTACAAATATACAGCCTATTTTATGACATCATAATGTCACAATAGTTATTTAATAAATACTATAAAAGGTACCCTTATTCAAATATATGATTTTAATTTCATATTATTTTAATTTTATGTTTATTTGATTTATTTTTTAATTACATAATGAGTTTTCCAAACACAAAGTATATTTTATGATTTTAAACTCATTTCATTAAGAGTGAGACTCGCCTCTACATAAGCAAGTGACATATTTAATTATTTTCGTATAGTGGCCTTATAAAATAATGTAAAACACTACCCTTTTTAAAGAAAAATGATAAAATACCATTGAATGTGTTATTATTATGAGTATTTTATATGTTGAGTCAAAAACCAAAATAGTTGATAAATCCCCCTTCTTTATTATATAAACCATTAAAAGATCCCATTTCTATTCACTCAATGTAATTTAATCACATAAATAATATGAAATATAATCTCTAGAGTCCTTTTATGGTTCCCCCAAGGGGCCATAAATCATTTCCTAAACCATTGGGGTTACACATTCAAGTAAAAGATTCTATGTATCTAATTTTTATCAAGAATTTCATTTATGATATGTCTTTTAATTTCCATTTTATTAATTTAGGATAAAATATAAACTATTCCCCTTATAGTCCATTATATTTATAAATTATTTTATACCCTTTCACTCTCATTTATCACTCTTATGAATCCTTATGTACACTCATTACAATGTTGAAATTCTATAAGAGATCGTCACATTCCTCTTTTTTCATCAATTCAAGAACCTTATTTTGAAATTATCCTATATAATTTCAATTAGAAATTAATTCGTTCAATTCTAATCATAAAATTAAGTTATATTTAAAGTTATTTGAATGATATACCATTCACAATGTCCCATTTTAACCTATACATAAGAAAATACTATGCTGAATTTTTGTAAGTAATATTCGACCCCCTCTTTTATCAAGAATTCATTTTATGTTAGGTCTTATAATTTCCCTTTTTTCTATGTTGGGGTATGTTCTTAAATAACCCACTTTAATTTTCATGTTTAAATGATTATATCCCCCTTTTTCTATCATCATCCAATTTTTATGAATTTCTATATGACGCTGTTATGATACAGAGATTGCATCATGATTTTCTATGCCAAAATAAATGTGTACTGAATATAATGCCAATTTTTATATAAATGGTATTAATATTAATTAACACGTAAATAGTTATTGGATATTTACTTAATCCATATTCCTTAATCATTAAATACATTTTTATTTGGAAAGAATCCATGTTGTATGATCTAGGTGGCACACGTAAGACTGAAAATGAAATGATTACGAAGTGTGCACGCAGATAGCACTATAATGTATTGAGTAACGTTTATTATCATGATATTTAATTTGGTGGCAGGGGTGTACATGATTAATTTATGGTAATTTTTTCCCCATGGTGAAATGGTGGCATTATCCTTGATCTATTTTTGATTGAGTTTTTTTTTATGATTTCCTTATATCCCATGTTATGATTATCATGCTATAACATGCCTAATTTTTTATATTCCTTTTAAAATCCATTGATATGGCTATTGTATAATTTTTTTTATCTTACTCATGTTATTCATTTTAATTTCACTTAGTGATATTTATATTATACCCCTTTCTTATGTATATCCTCAGGTTATCCGATGTAGTGTTAAGTACGAAGCAACATTTTGGTCATGTTAACGAATTTTTCAATAAATATGTTTTTATTTCATGGTTTATGTAGTTATGTAACATAAAAAATTTAAAAAATAAACTATACCCCTTGATCTTAGGAGTTTTATTAAGTTAAATTTTATTTTATGAATCATTTTTAAATGCTTAAAAAAGAGTAGGGTTATTATAGTAGGTATCAATGTATTGGTTTAGTTATTTTTTTTATTTGAATTAAAAAATGCTACTAAAAGGTGAAGGATTAGAGAACTATATAAAGTACCGTAGGGATAATAATAATTTAAAGAAAACATCCAAAAACTTTGGTGTGTATAGATTATGTGGATTATAAAGTAAAAACATCCCCACCAAGATACAGTTTTTGGACGTGGTTCTGGAAGAGATTTACCTAGGAGTTACAACTCAGACAAGGTGTTCTGAGCCTAACTTGGGGTAACATGGTACAACAAAATAGTCCTTACTACACACATGGTTTGACACACCAAGGGGATATTATTTTTTAAATTAATAATCTAATTTCAAAAAATTATTAATGGAACAAAAAAATTTCCATAAGAATATATGTTTGGTATTAGATCATGGATAACACATATTGAAGAATTGAAACTCATAAGTTAAGAAGATAATTGTTATTTAGAATTTATCCCTCTATTAATTGGATTTCCCTTTATGTGTATAATTAATTAAGATAATCCTCCCTAATTTTCCTTTTATTCATGAAAATGTCTGGAAATATGTGCAATTGTTCTAACAACTGATGCGAAAGGCAGTGTGATGATTTACACAATGAAATGGTAACCCCGATAGGAGAAGGAATCAAAATATTTTTCATAATATAGTCTTATTTAATTAAAGATATGAGTCAAAACCTTGATCAATAGGAGTTCCCAAATCCACCCTAAGATATAACAACAAACAATTTAAATATTCATACGACAAAGACCTCCAACTTTAAATCGATCATCTGATCCATTAATCATGGAAGAATCTATCAACTCCATTGAAATGATTATCTCCATCATTCCATATTATGAACAAGAGAATGTTCTTCTATATATTTATCACAGGAATGGTGAATCTGATCAATGGTGGACTTTGGTCAAGAATACAAATCCTAATGAAGAGATCAAAGCAATATGGTTGAAGGAATTATCGAATTTTTTTTGATATATTTTCCATGCACCCTAAATCTTAATATGGAAAGGTATATCCTTACACTAATTTAAAAAAATGAAGAATATATTGGGTAATACAAAAAAACTTCAAAATACTTTCATGATACCCATATGGCTTTTTTCGATACCCATGACTTCAAGGATTAATACTTCTTTGGTGGGTTAAGACCAAGTATAGAAAAAACCATACCAATCAGTGAGATTGATATCTATGAGGTAATTTCCTATTGTGACCTCAAAGATGAAATGGAGATCAGTGAATCTTAGGGGTTTCAGAAGGATAAGAATCAGAAAGTGGAGTTTATTTCTTGGGGTCTGATTGATAAATCCAATGGTGAAAAGATATTTCATCCTCACATTTGTCAATGGTGTGGAAAAAATAACACTGAAAATTTATTAAGGGGATCAATGAAATTATTTAGGTGTAGAAGAGAGGGGGATCAGGCCAATTATTTCTAATAAGAGAAACCCACCAATGTGACAGTGGAATAGAATTCTCTCGTAAACCCACAATTTGTTGTTCACTACATTAATAGGAAGGAACAAGGGTATATTGTGAAATAGTGCACTAAGCAAAGGGATTCGGCAGAAACCAACAACATCTGAAATAGTGAGGGAGATATTTCTACATCACTACAACCATGGTGATTCCAGAAAAGAAGGTGGTGACATGTACTATAGTTATTCATCCAAAAATTGCTAATATACTTTTGGATTTAGGATCTACGCATTCCATTATATAATGAAATTTTAATAGAGCAATCCAAACACTACCAAAATGAATTCAAGTAGAGATGTTAGTTAAAATGGAAAATGGGGAAATTATTAAATACCATGTATATAACACATCCCCTACGAACATTTGTGAGCTTAAACTAATAGAGAACCTAATCATAAATCCATTGGTTTAATTTGATGTAATTTTCGGATTGGATTGGATTTCTCTAAAGAGAGCCAACATAAATATCCCAGAGAGGGAAATCAATCCCCATATAGAAAACAAACCAATGATTTTATTCATGTTCAAGGTGAGGATGAATTTTCTTTATCACATTAATATCAAGCATGGATATTATTTCACTATGAGAAAGCTTGTCTAGATCAAATGATTGATACTAATGTAATTACTATCCCTGAATAAAATCTTACTTTGAGGGAATACACTGATGTGTTTCCGAAGTATCTTCCTAGTATACCTCTTAGCTGATATGTCAAATTTTCAATAGATCTTAATCCTAGGGATTTTCAAATATGTAAGACTCCGTATAGGATAGCTATTGTTGAAATAGAGGTATAGAATAAACAAATCGAGGAGAATCCGGACACATGGTTTATATGACCAAGTGATTCACCATGGCGTTCACCAGTCCACTTAGTAAAGAAGGAGGATATTCTAATGCACAATTGAATTGATTATCAGGATCTCAATATGATCATGATAAAGAACATGTATCCTCTTCCATTAATTAAATAGTTTTTTGGTTAGTTATCTCGAAAACAATATACCTTCATGGTTGAATTGTGGTCAGGATATTACCATGTAATGTTGAAGAATGAGGATATCCAAAAATACTTTTCATATAAGGAAAAGCACTATGATTTAATTGTGATTCCATTTGGACCCACTAATTTCCCTACAATTTTCATGGACTTGATGAATATGGTCTTCATAGATTACCTCAAAAAAATTGTTGTAGTATTTATAGATGATATTATAATACACTATAACACAATGAAGGAGCAAGAATATAATAATTGTGCTAGATACATTGAGAAAGGAGAAGCTCTATGTAAAGTACAACAAGTGAGAGTTTTTATTGAAGATAGTTTCATTCTTTGAGCATATCATCACATGGAATTGGATATATTTGGATGCATTAAAGAAAAAATAAATTAAGGAATGGATGAGGACAACATCTATTATAGAATTCCATAGCATCCATGGGTTAGCTGGAAATTATCATCTATTTTTGAGAATTTTCTCATGACTTTAAAACACTTTTACCAAGTTAACTTGGAAGGGAGTCATGTTTTCATAGAATGTTGATTGCAAATAATGTTTCATGGAGTTGATGGGAAGGTTTATCACTTCCCATATTCTCTTACTACCAATAAGTGGGGTACTCTTCATAATTTTGAATGATGCTTTGAAGTAGTTATTGGGATGTGTGTTGACAGAAAATGAAAAATTCGTTTCCTACACATAAATTAAGTCCAAAATTCTTGAGAGAAAGTATCTTAGGAATGATTTGGAGTTTTAAGCAATGATCTTTTCTTCGAAAATCTGGCGGCATTTTCACATTGGGGGAAATGTGAAATATATACGGATAACAAAATTTATTAATGTATATTCACATAGAAGGAGATGAATATGATCTCACTCTAAAGGATAATGTTCATTAGGGATTAGGACTTCTCGTTCCACTACCATCCCAGTAAAGATCTTAAGGTGCTAGATTCTCTATGTAGAATGTATCATGCAATTATATCATTGATTATAATTGAGGAGGGTCATGTCTTATGGATATATAAAACACATTAATTTATTTTGTTTAATTATATAGAATTAGTTTTAATTAAATTTATTATAGATATATAAAATAAATTATCTTCATTTGTTTTATTGCTTAAAATTTCATTTAAATGACTATTATTTATTTTATGCATTGGTAATACAACCATTTAATAATGTTTACATGACTATTATAAATACAGGGTTTTAAAAAATCCTTTTGGCATAGAAAAATGTTGTGATGGCCTCTACCAGTAGGATCATACACATTGAATCCCATTTATCATATCATATGAAGGAGATATCATTTCTGTTATTTTCTATAGACCAAGCCCATATTGAGATCCAATGACTTAATCATGAGTTAAACCATTTATGGGATAAGTTCTTGCTTATGGAGATGACGACCCAACCATGTTCACCGAATGGACCCATGAAACCCCCACCATTATGCACTTTCATACAAGAGAATATGCTGGAATAATAAATGGATATGTTTCATGACACTATCAATAAGGACTTTCAAATCATATTTGTATAATATAATTGATATATTTTCATCCAATTATTGTTACATTATAAATGACTTTTAATGCACGAAAAGTATTTTTTGTTCATTAAGAAATATATTTCGATTAATTAATGATTTTTTTGAAAAAAATAAATTTTTATTGAATATTATAATTAAATAACATTTATCAAATATAAATTATCTTATAATGAAGACTATTGTAATATTTATTATGGTTTTAAATCTATTATTGTAAAAACCCGTCATTTTTTCAATAAATGTTGGTGTTTTTTTAATAGATAAAATTATCAAATTTATAAAATTATTTATATAAAATTAATTTTATTTTTGAATTATGGATGTTGAAATATTCAAATGGATAATCATTCATATTTTTTTGAGAGAATCCTATTTTTTGTGTAAAATTTGAATTCCATATAATTATACGGTGTCTTTAATGACATCATAATGGATTAATAGTGATGTAATAAATACTATAAAGCTTATACTCAGCCCAATATATGTAATAACTTTAAATAAAACGTATGTTTTATGTTTATTTGATTTAGTTTCTAAATCCTTAATGAATCATCCAAAACAGATAATATATTTTAAAATATTAAAATCATTTCTTTGATAGTGGGACTCACCTCCACATAAGCCAAGGAATTATTTTATTAAAATAGTCCCCTAAACAAATATAATAATTTAAACCAACCCTAATTTGTATAAACAATTTGAAAAAACCATTGGATAGATTCTGGTTTTGAATATTTTATTATGAAGAATCAAAAACCTAAATAAAAATGAAATCTCCCTCCTTTTTTATATAAACTAAAAATATCTCTCATTTGACTTCAATCAAACTCATTGAAGAACATATGACCTTTTACCTATAATACATATATTACTCCCAAGGGTCACCCAATCTCTTAATAAGCCTATCCCAAACCATTGGGGTTACTCATTCATGTGTTGGATTCTCTCTCTCATCTATTTATCATGAATTTCATTTATGATATATGTTTTGATTTCCATTTGATTATGTTGGGATACATTGTTACATATCCCCCTTACATTCCAGTTTATTTTTATATTATGAGATCTCCTTTCACTCTCACTTATCCCACTTATGAACCCTTATGTACACCTGTTACTTTGCTGAATTTCCATAAGGTATCCTCATGTTCCTATTTTTTCTTCAAAAAAAGAACATTCTTTTAAAATTAGACTAATTAATTTGAATTGGTTATATTATATTTCAATTATTATCAAAACCTTTCTAATTATTTAATGTTATTTGAATTATATAACATTTAAACACTTTCATTTTGACACTTACCTAAGTTGTTACTATACTGAATTTCCTTAAGGAATATTCCACCCTCCTCTTTTATAATGGATTATTTTTATTTTATGTCTTCCAATTTCCCTTTTTACTATTTGGGATATGTTATTGAATACCCCCCTTACTGTCCATTTCCTTTATAATTGATTATATCCACCTTTCACACTCATCAACTCATTTTTATTAATTTTTATATGACACTATTATGGTACAGAAATTGCAACACAAATCTCCATTCCAAACTAATTATGTTATTAATACCATAACCATTTTTCTATAAAGGGTATTGAACTTTAATAAAATGTACTTATTGATTTGATACATATATAATCCAAATTCCTTGATCATGGAATTAATTGTGATTTTGAATGAATCCATGTTGTGTGATCTATGTGGCACACTTAAGCATGAAAATGAAATGATTATGATGGGTGAGCCCTTATAACATTCCACTTCATTGGGTAATGTTTGGTATCTTTATTTTTTATTTTGGGAGAGACGTATACATAATTAATTTAGGGTACTTTTTCCACCATGAGGTCTTGGTGGGTTTAGGTGTGATGTATTTATGATGCTATGTTTTAAGTTATTTCCCCATATCCCATGTTAATATTATCATGCTATATCATGACATATTTATCAGGTTACTTTTATGATCCATTGATATTCCTATTATATAACATGTATTGTATTCATAATGTTATGACTTCTGTATTCCCTTATTATGATTTAAATCTCACCCTTTCTAATGTATGTCATCAGGTTATCTCATACAGTGTTATATACAAATGAATGTTTAGGTCATGTAAAATATGTATACAATATATATGTTGTTATTTTATGTTTTTAGTTATTATTTAATATACCTAATTTCTAAAAGACACTAAAAATATCGATATGTTGAGTAGGATTAGTTTCAATTTAATGTAAGGAATCATTATTATATTCTAAATAATGATTAGTGTTGATATATAATTATTAGCCATCATATATGGATACATTAGGATTTAAGACCTGCCTGGTTATAGATCTATCACAAACTTGATCTCTCATTGAGAGGGTAACAATGCATCATCCTCTGGAATAACATTGGGGTACACTTAAAAACCCATGGAAGCACAAACTATTGAACCCTTTATAAACTCACCATAATCTCGAACATCAAGGAAGAAAACGAAGAAAAACTCCTCTAACCTAACCGAGGGTCTCACTAATCAACAAACACTACTTGGTCTCCATAGACATCATAGAACATGACCATCATCTAGAACAATCCATGATTACCACAACAGACTACTACTAATCCATGCCAAGGATGATTTCATATCGATATGTCTATAATGATAGGAAATATCCCTAAGAGTGGTGATTCCCTACCACTAACTCATGGTATCTTCATACGTCACACAAGACTTCATGGCCTCTAACTAGCATAGTCTACCCAAAGGGACCCAAAACGCTCTCTACCTCATGTCCTAAAACATGGAAGCGGGTATGTGATATAAATTATTGGGTCTATTATGAATCAAAATAATCATACATCCATGTAGAAAAAAAGGGTACCCTAAATGACATCTTGGACACCTAGTTCAAGAAATGCTAGAGAATGAAGTAAGCCACGACATACTCCATGGATTCTTTATCCCTTCTCACAAACACCTCCACAAACACACACTACTATATGAGGACATATAACTTCCAAGGGATATACACTCTATTCCCATTCTCCTCCCTTCTAATCCCAAATAGGATAACACTAATGCAACTTCCTTAGTTGAAACTTCCTAAATATAGGTACATGAATAAAAAAATTTCGAAACACTGAATTTATATAAAATTTTCTCACTCTCACCATTGATGAACTTTTACTCGACAAGAAAAACATGTGTTTGATCGATTATAATAAGTATGAGATCCACCACCCCCTATTAAATGAGATGATTTGGGAAAGGACCAGTATCCAACCATCTAAAAATCATTAGTCCGGACAACTGGGTATCCCAAAGCACAGATCTACATCTCGAGGAATCTTGATGAATCCCCTCTTTTGAAGAAATAGTTCTTTCCTATATCCTCTCAATAAAAACTTCTATTTCTATCACCTAGAGATAGTTATTCATCATAAATGGGTTTATTTTGAATTGGATCTATGGACGAAAATCCCCATCAAAGTTCCCCATCCTGGTATCCTCATTTTGTAAATATTCTAAATAATTTCATAGAAGGGTAATGAAATAGATATGAGACTCTAAATCTCTGTAGATCCCTTGAGGAAGGGTAATGAGATCATTTGGACATGGCACCTTCATTGTAGAAGAATGAATCTATCATATGAACTTGTCTAGGAACTTCTCCAAGACACTTTTGAATCCTTTTATTCCCCGAGGAATATTAAACACCACTGCCTTGCCGCTCCATGCAGCATTATCATAGCCAATGAATCCCAGTCCTCCTTCCATGCATAGATCAGAAAAAATATATCTCAACCTTCTCAAACCATTATTCCATGACTATATCTAAAATGGATCACTCATACTTCTGTATATTGTTGTGCGGAAACAATAGGAGTGTCCTCCATCTGGTGTCTTCATAGTCTACCCCCACTCTATAGTGATCTACTGGAACATCTTGCTAAATATCCTTGGTGTGAACCTAATGAGCAAGACGACCTAGTGCCACACCAGCAAGAAAAAAACTGTTATAAATCTTATACTTGGAGTACATAATATTTCACATACTAAATTTTTTATTTATTAACTTATTTAAGGTTTAAAACTATCCCAAGTACTATCCAATTTGAATAATGGAACAATGAATAATGATTCATGATACTTTCTGAGGTCTATACTGTGCAACCAATGTCACTTCATTTAGTAGGCTCAATAAATTCAATTGCTCGATCTTCTGATCATAGGGGGACCTAAATACTCATTTCATAACTGGTATTCTGTTATTACATTTCTAGATAAACATATATGACACTTTTCTCCTACAAACCCATGAAACCCAACATGTTCCTAACTCTTAAATTCATACAATACCTCAACCTGATCCTTTGATACAATAATATCAAACCCCCTTTCCCCATAAAGATAGGTGAATTTGGAAATAGATATAGTAACTACCCATGTACCTCCCCTAGTGGGTCCTGGGTGGGCTACTAGTACCTAGGGTATAATAAACATGTATATAATTGGAATTAACATATAAAAGAAGCATACAAAAGAGAGATATGATAAGGATACACCAAAGAGCATATTTCAAATATATATATATATAAATCCAAAGAGAACACATGTAATTCTATATATTACTAGAACAACTGAAAGGAAACTGTAATTACTAATAAGTTAATGATGATACCAATCACAAACCCAAATCAGATATGATAATCCATGAGATAGAACAATCCTACCAGATCTCCACCCTTCTACATATAAACAAAAAGCTAGTTTATATGTGAGTATGATAAGTATTACAATATACTTAGTAATATCTTCCCTGGTTCCTCTTACATAAAATATTATGAAATAATGCTGAATAATAATGAACAATAATGAGACTAACTCTTCACCTACATAGGTATAATATATTACCAATATCACCATAGATACTTCTCATAAGTATTTTATAAATGAAATCATATAATATAAAAATGAAAGATCAAATGTGCCAAATTTTCATTTCCCCAATATTTTCTTATTCCGCCTAATGTCATAGGTCCAGATCCATCACTCTCTGAAAGTAAGACAGTCCGAAGAAACATGGGAAATGCCTCATAACATGAAACTCATGCATAACATGAACACACCATCCAATATCCAAATATAATTAACAATTAGTTTTCCAGATCCACCATTCCCAGTGTGATGTATATCAGTCATCAGGTATTATACCTCAATTCATTACATCACACAAACCTAGTAAGTACCTCAATCCATCACATCTTATACATGTCATACCTATAATAATTATATGGATAGTATATCCAGTAATACATATTTTTAAAATAACAAAAGTCCATAACATCCCTCTAAAAAAATATATGGGAAACATAACTTATGTAAATACTAGTATAAGTAACTACCAAGAGAAGAGAGTGGAGCCAGAGGGGGTAGTCATCCATTCATCCTTCCATTGGAATGTTGGGGAAAACCCCTTCCCAGAGTCCACTGGGTATTAGTATACCTAACCAACATTGGTGGGGAAGTCTATGACGTCAAAAAATATTCATTTTATAATATATCTCACAATCAAACTAGGGTAATAACCTAGTTTGAGACAAAAATACAAATAATGTCTCTCAGACTCCATGGTACAAATACAAAGACTAGATATCCTATATGAAAATAATCATATAAATAAATACATTAATTACATACATTTTATTATATCGTTATATTAATTAATTAATCATACATTAGTTAGAAATTATCATTATTACACCTTACATTACATTTCATTACATTATTAAATATAGAAAATTTGATGCCCTCCATGAATAATCCAAACCAAGTCTGTAGTTTATCAAGATTCAAATATTTAAAGCTATAACATTCCATCATCAACCAACCCCATGGGAAATGTTTTGTTAATTTTTTTATTCTCTCCATATAAAGGTAATCTAGGAAAACTATCCTAATCTAACTCCAAGAAGAAACATAAAACCAAGCTTATCAAATTGCCTTATGGTGAGGGAAATGGAATGCTAATAAAAAAATAATCCTAGAAATCAGCTATTAATCAGATTCATAAGAGAGTATACTACCTATCTACACCAAATCAATGGGTAATCCCATATTTCACCTTATCTATTACCTCTACTACCATCTATGAGATCTACATACATATACTGATGCATCTCAGATCACAGGTGTCAACTGCTGCCACATCATATTCGCCTCTTTGTCCACACATCACGTTAGTTATCATAGGATCATACACACTAGGGTCACATCGCATAATGGCATCCAATCTCCATATCATAACAACCCTCCAGGATTATCCATACAAGGATCATATCATAAGTATCACATCTTGATTACATTATAAAGAAGTAGGAATAATAAATAAAGTACTAAGGTAACAATGCTGTCAGAATAAGGCATTTGTCCTTATCAAATTAACAAGCTCTGACATCTCCAAAACACGACACTCAGCCTTCTCAAGAAAATGGGAAACTCAACTCCCAAAAAAATTATCCTTATCAAATAACTAGTTTGTATTCTACAATTATTTGTTTGATTCATTTAATGACATGTTACAAATAAGGGAATCCTATGTAAACAAGCTTAAAGAAAATATCAGAGGTAAAACATGCTATTACAATTTATTCTTTTTTCAACATCCTAGTAAAGTAAAATTATCAATTAACATGAATTTTATCATTATTATCAACTAGACTCAACATTTATTACCCTATTTGTCAATTTCATTGATCACATGTAAGATAAATTTCAATTAATAATGTTCATTTGTATAAAATTGATTACCACCAAATTAAATTTACCACTGAATTACAACACAACTCTTATTCAATTATTATCAGCCCAATTAATCATCAATTAATTATAGATTTACAATCTTTACCAATTACATGTGATACTCCATGCATAACAACATGTTATCATTGTAAAAAATAGATATCACTCTATGTATGAAATCGTTATGAAAACCACTATCATGGTATAAGGAATAAACATTTTCATATGGTTTTTGTCATGTTTATTAATATATAATATAGAATTATTAGGAAAATTTAATATTTAACCAAAGGTATAAATAATTCTAAATTTACAAATTCCCATAAATAAAAGGAATCTAATGAATCCCCTTCCTCAAAATCCAAAAATATTATTTGCATGAGAAAAGACCAACAATGTAGATCATTGATCACCTCTATAATAAAAAAACAACTATTCTAGGAAACCATGTCACTGCATAACAAACAAAAACCATGTGAAACACCATTATAAAAAATAGTGATAAAAAACTATTGCATTGTGAGAATATAAGGGAAGAAACGAGACCAAATGGAAGTGAATTCAGCAGAATAGAGGTAGAACTCAACGGGGATTTCAATGAAGTGAAGAAGGATGAACATGGTCTAACTACCATATAAGGGATCACAAAACGTTAATGGAGGATGTTGATGGTCTCCATGAATGGTAGAGGTTGGTACTATAGTTGTAGGGCTTGAATACAACCCAAGTGTCTAAAAAATTTTAAATTTGTCAAAAATCAGGCATTTACATGAGGTTTAATCCCATTTCACATCATGTAATCCTTGAATATTGGTTTTCATAGGAAAATGAATCCAACTTTTATTATTAAACCCTAAAAAATATACACCATGAACAATCCTTGAAATGTTTTTGGAATTGAACATACACAACATAGAAAACTGGAATGCTGTGTATATTCTCTTCATCCATCATTTTCTCTAGCCAACACTACTGGACTTATTCCCAACCACTTTTAAGCACCACAATCATTGAAAATAGGAAATGGGATAGAACATAATGATCTGGACCGTTATAGTTAATCTATTTATCACAAACCACAACACATTCATTCCCCATGGGGTACATGCCAACCCAACCACAATGTCCAAAGAAATATCATCACACTTCCATGGCGACACTAGTTGTAGTTGATGAAAACCGGATGGTTTCAAGTGCTTGACATTCAATTGTTGAACGGTATGATAATTAGAAACAAATTCATAGATTTCTCGCCTCATAACTAGACACTAGAATCTTCTTCACATATCATATAACAACATTTATTTTGTTTCAGGATGCACTTCCACTAGGAATTAAAGAATTCTCCCATCATAACATTTTACAAAAGAAAAGGTATAATGTACCAGTTCTAGAAACATATGAATCCAATAGTAGAGAATAGACACTGACCAATGGTCTCCCCACCGTAAAGAGAGTTCTTAATTCAATGGATTATTTTATCATGATATTTTTCTTATATAATCACCTCCGGAATTGTGGAGGTGAAACGATCCATGGTAAAAAACCATAGTTAAGTCCTCCCAACCTAGAAAAGAAAAATAATCAAAGATATCCATTAGATTCCAATACATTGATATTTATTTCATATCCTAGATAAGATGTTTCCTTCTCAACACATCAACAATGGAATTCCCTTTTCCTACAGTATAGCTAATATCAAAATATAAATATTTTAGGTACTCCAATAACTGCCTTTCTATGAGATTAAAATAATTTTGATTGAAGATGTAACACAAGATATTGCGGTTGGAATAAAGGGAAAAACATTCTCAGAAAAGGTAATGTCGCCTGCTATTAAGGGAATTCCTCATAGATGTGAGTTCATGATATTGGTCTTGGTTGTTCATCTCATGTGGCCTAATCTCTCTGGAACAATAAGCTACCACAAGACCACCCTAAATAAAGACAGAACCCAAACCCAACTTTGATGCATCACAGAAGTCCACGTAGCTCAACCAATCCTATTGAATACTAAAAATCAAAACAAAAGTAAATAATATATTTCAACTCAACCAAATAACTATTACATTTATTATCCCATAAAAACATAACTCCCTTGAAATTGAATGAAATCATTAGAGAAAATAGCTCTTAGAAGTCCATAAAAACTTTATGGTAATACCCTTCCAATCCTAATATTATTTGTATCTCAAAAACATTACATGGCTGATCCCATGTAATACGATATTTCACCATCTTAGGATAAAATGAGATAAAAATTCTAGAGACCACGTGTACAAAAAACCTCACTTATCGAATGTTGAAAATAATCATTGAATTCTTAACATAAAGTTTGTGATTTCTTAAAACATCCAAATAGACTCTAATATATTGCACCAAATCATTCTCAGTTTAGAGTAATCCAATATGTCTTCCAAAAAAACTACAAATTATGAGTTGAGTACTCATAGAATATCTTATTCATCAATTCAATAAAATTTATAGGAGAATTGGTCAGACCAAATGGAATAAAAAGATACTAATAATGTCCATATCTAGTTTTGAAGATGATATTATAAATGTCAGATTATTTAATTCTCATGTTATTATAACTATATTGAAGATAAATATACAAAAACAAATTTTCCCAATTTAACTGATCAAATAAAGAATCAGTCCATGAAAATAAATGTTTTTCTAACTTTGGTGTGATTGAGTTTCTAGTAATAAACACATAGGTGAAGTGTCCCATTATCTTTATTTACCCTGATAACATGAACGTACCATGATTAAACAATATGGAATATAAATGCTTTCTTTATACGATCATACAACTAATATTTCAACTCTTTAGACTCTAATATTTCTATACAGTAAGAGGTAAATTTCAATGGTTGTGTACTGGGATCCTAATCAATAAGAAACTCCACCCTCACATATCAGTATAAAACTATAAAATTTAGAATTAAACACATTGGGCAACCTCAATAAAACTTGAGTGAGTTCATCTCTTAAATATTATCTCTAAAAGTTAAATTTAATCATAGATATTACCCATACTATCTCTAGGGAAGAAGGACCGACTATACTCATCCTCGAGTCCCATTCTCAATGAAGATCATATAACACCCCACTAGGAATATTAATAGTGACCCACTGAAGATAGAAGTCAATTTTATCCTTCTTATAAACCATCCATGTTGGTCAGAGTAGCATAATCAAGTTAAGGGTGAGTTGAGTATTTATAAAAATTCTTATTTATTGATTGGTTCGTAGAAAAATTCCCCCAATTAAAAATATAAACTAAGACAGTTTGTAGTGAATTTATAAGAGTCCTAAATGTTCAATTATGTTCTCAAAATTTGTATGGTTCAAAGATATAATAATTTAAATATCAATATAACTTTTGAAAATAACCCACTCGTTAAAAAAAGTAATAAACACTTGTTTAAATAACTACCATATTTCAATTTAGTTTTACGAAATATGTGACAAAAACAGAGTAAAAAAAAAGAAAGAACACAATATAAATAAACCAAGATGTTCAGTCTTAAGTATAGAATTAATAACCTCTACTTGGTTATAACCAACCTTAAAGTAGTTTAAATTAAAAAACAGTTTTATCCACACCCTGGATCAGGGTTCACAATTGCACTCAAGGCTATCCAGGTCACACTTGACCTCTAGCACATTTTATCATGGAAAAAACCAAATAGGTCAAAAAATGGCCTCTTCAATAGTTCTATATGGGACACAAAATGATAAATATAATGTGATTTTGAGGATATAATTTATTTTCTAGTTATTCACATGTGTCACTGTGTTTAATAGACAGATACACACACTGCTCAAAAATGTAAATAAATAACCCCAAAAGGGCTTAATATATAGTGGAAGGTTTAGAAGTCTCTTAAGGTTATAAAGTGCATCTCTGAACTCATTTGATGTAGTGTAATTGAACTGGTTGTCCTATTCTGGAAGTTGACTCCAAAAAAGAGTGTCAGATCCTCTATGGTATAGATTTTTGGAGGTGAAATGTTTATCTTCTTGTTCGAATAATGTTTAGAGTATCTATGAATGTTTTTCATCCCTTCTTGATATCACTTTATGTTCTTACTTTTTAGTTCTTCAGTTTTTTGATGTATTCTTGAGATTTGTAAGAGTTTTTAGGTTTTTAATTTCATTCTACACATATCCTACTTAAATGATCTAACATGTAATTCTTTTATACTTCGAAGTCCTTCAGACACAATGATCTTCCCACATGTACGTATCGTGTACTGTCCTATGAATATCTTATAGAAAAATTATATAATGTAAAAAAAAAAAATTTAAATATGACCATTATATATAAATTGGAATTAATAAATTAAAAATATTTTTTATGACTATGGATGAGTTATAATCATCTGTCTTTCAGCATCTGTGACTCTCTGTATTGGTGATTCCTTTCCATTGGTATCAGTGACTGTTGGTATCAGGGAGTTATTAATACTGACAGTCTATCTTCACATTTGGTAGTCCATATCAGTGACACATTTTGAACTATCATTGAGTCTCCCATTGGTGATTCATCCCACAGTAAGTCCTTTTAACTAATGTTGCATCGCCCATTTGTGATTCATTCAATTATTAGTCGCTTGAACTATTTGTGTGACCGATCATCAGTTATTTGTCCCTCGATGTGTCGTTTTTTCTATCGGTGAGTCCTGGATAAATGTTTTCCTCATTAGTGATTTGTTCATAGGTTACTTCTTCATCGGTGAGTCCGCCATATGTTATTCCTTATACCAATTGGTTTCAAAGAAATTGAGAAACATAAAAAGCTTCTGTTTTATACAGAACCAAACCAAATCATGTGAAAATCATAAATACATGTAAATATGAACTTTTAATTATATTGAGACATAAACATACCTAATATATTGACTTATTGAAATTTATTATACTATGTGAAAAAATTCATTCATTTATAAATATTTATTGATATGTTTATCAATGGTTATAATAGAATATGTGAAGTATCATGATTTATAATGTGGCATGATTTTTGATTATTAAAACAACTATATCACATAGGGTCCAAAAAATCCAATTATTCATAATAATGATTTCTAGAGGCTTCATGTTAGGAACTAAAAAAAATTCAAGGTTACTTAAATCTATGATAAAGAGAAAACACAAGTATGACACTGATGTCCCAAATCAATCTCCCCTCTGAGGGGTTAAATGTTAACCAACATAAAAGAAATAATATCTGTAGGATGATTAAATATGATAATATTATGAGTTGATATAATCAAGTGAGATTAATTAGTATAAAAAAAAGAAATCACTAAAGATGAAGTTATGTTGAGTGTACCTCTCATAGTTTTTGGACCCACATCAGCTTTCAATGGAGACTCTTCCTATTCCTGAAGAATCCTTATTATGGCTTCCAGTGGATTAAACCACAAAGTTATTCAAGAATATAATTGAATAATAGTAATTTTTATAGTTTATTTTATCATTCCTCTATGAATATATGTGATGATGTGGAATGGATTTGGTAGGCGACTTGAGAGACCACATAAACTATAGGTCATTGGTGCCTCAGTGCATACCCATTTCTAATGCCCAACCTTGTCACACAAAAATAAGTCAAATGGACTCTTCCAAAACATTTAATAGGTATAAATGACTACTACTATATATATACACCATGGGACTCATCATGAATTATATTTCCCTAAATGGAACTCATATAACTACCACTGGGAGAAAAGTAAAATCATGTCAACCAAAACGTACAAGACATATCAAGTTCATCCATCAATATTCTATATAGTAAGTTACTATAATACATGATATTTAATATAAACAAATGATATTAAATATCTAATTAAATTACAGACTAAAATAATTTGGGCTTTAGTTTCTCATGTTTTTTCACTCATGATAATGTTGAACAAGCTCAGAAAAATTATTCACATATTATATCAAAATCGTCTAACATGTTGGTGGATAATAAACTCCACGTATTTCTCTATAAGAATAATATATAGATATAACTAATTAGTGAAATGAAATATGAACTCTTTCCACTCCATGACCTCATTATTATTTTCCATCACCTAAAAATGTCTATATCGCCTACAATGTTTCTCATGATTGAAGTTAGAATACATCATCTTAATAACCTCTTACAGTACCAATAACTCAACAAGAAACTCTATATTTTAAAAATAATTAACAACCTATTTTGGATCATTGGATAATTATAAATCTATTAGATTTTTATAAAGGAACTCTCGAGCATGATCGATTGATTCATCCCATCAAGGATCCACTACCATAGCCTAAACAAGAATGAGTGTCTCTACATATACCATATCATTGATAACATATACCTCTATCTCAAAAATATTCTAATCCACTATATAATTTTGTTAATATAGTTAACCAAAATCTTCTTCCTGTGGAACGTTAAAAAATTTTATTGGAGGAATGATTCAAAAAAGTGTCAATAGACACCATTAAAACATCAACAAGGACACTAATATCAGTAACTCAATCATGAGTTATATGGACATAAAATCAATTAGATAAACTAGGGAAACACTTGAATCAGATCAAATATCCATCAAGGAAAATTTTCCCAAATACCCATTGTTATTTAATGCTCCTTATGAAGATATAGGACAAATAAATCACTCATAAGTACAAATTATATCCAGAAAATCATACCTCTTGAATAACAGGTTATCCCAAATGTATATTGAATTCATTGAATAATAAAAAAATTGTACCTTTGATGCCCCTTTTATGAATTGATTCAGATATCCCACTGCACTAATATATTAGTTGATCCTGACAAAGCCCTAAGTGCATTATTGATCATCATGTGTAGGATACTAACACATGGAATCATACATGAGTCTAGTGGGAATCGTTCTCCCATAAAAAAGTGGATGATAAAAGAAAAAACTTTCTATGTAAACACCCCTCAATGATAATTTACATGAATAAATAGGTGAAATGAAACCAAAAATAGTACATCGTCAAAGACACAATGTATTCCAAGATAAAAGATCATACATGCCATTTAATAGGTGGATCACTTTTCTATCGGTTACCATCATCTCTCTTGGTCCCAAGGGTAAAAAATATAGAGTACCCTTAATTTGTGAATTATATTTTCTTATATATTGAAAAAATAATCTATAGAAACTCAAATGTAATGGTGGTGTGTGAGGTAATGGCCCCATAGGGTCTCATCATGTGTTCTATACAAAATTACATAAAATTGAACCATTAATGGTTTTATTTTACTAAAACATTATATCAAGTGGTATTTATATAATTTCAACAAAATATGATTTTGAATAAAAAATATGAAAGATATATCAAATTATAATTAGACAAAAAATTATATAAAACACTTATTTAAAATTGTTGGCATTAATAAAAAATATCTACAATCAATGGAATGTGTATTAAAATCCATAAAAATAACGTAACTATTATAATAATGATAATAGTATGATATATTCTTGCTTTAGTATACTAAAACTTCTCATTCATCAACATGGTTCAATGTATGCTTCCATACTAAAATCATCACCCATTTTATGGGACCCATTCCAATAAATCATGAAAAACATCATTTAATTAGTGCTTTCATTATCAATTTATTACTATTGTTTCATTGTCAATATGGGATATTTTTAATGACCTAATAAATACCCATAATAACATATACTCCAATAATGAATCTATCAATCATGGGAAAATAAATCATCTCAAATCATTCCATTATTCCCCATTTAATTTCAAAAATTCAGTATTCAAATCACCTTTTCATTTTAAAACCATGTCATAGGTTTTAATCAAATTCATTCCCATTAAATGCAACATTAAATTTAATCTAATTTTCTCATGATTCATCAAATAACCTTATCGAAAAATTAATTTTAAAATCAATCCATCATTTTTATAAAAAACAACCCAAAAATTTCAATTTCTTTGAAATTAGGTGTTTTGACAATTTCTATGCCATTATCAAATCACACATCAAATCGCCTCAAATATAAGTTGTCAAATAAATTAAAAAATCATTTAAAATAAATAAATAAATATAGGGTTTTAATTATTTGTTAAATCCTTATGAAACTAGCTATATTAATCATGAGATTAAACGACCAACACCGTCAACAAGGAACAAAAATGAAAAACAAAGTTTAAATTGATTATATAATAAAATATAAGATAAATATACATTAAAATAGGGATTATATACATCAATATAATGATGATATATCACTATCTAAGGGGGATATAAAGGGAGATAATGAGATACCACATAATAAGAGTTATACTTACCCGGATGAGATTGAACATTTTCATTTAAGCGGTGATTCTCAATGAAAATGTGGTTATGGACTCCATTACACCTCTTGAGATCTTCCAAGGACAATAGAATAGTAATGGGGTCATAATAAAGTGATTAATTATTATACCAAGCATCTTTGTATTTAAAAATAATTTTTGTGTGATGAAATTCCCGCATAGAAGGGTTTTTGGAGGGGGCACACAGTTAAACAATCTGTGTTCCCTAAACATACACCACATCTATTTGGCGTGAATGGTCACCAAAATTTGGGAACAATGTTTTGGAAAACATGCACTGAATATGAAACCATTTTTGTATTCTGTGCAGGTTCATCACTAGGGGGCAGTTTGGGAAAATAGTGCGCGGACAGTGCATTACCGAAAAAGATCCCCAATTTATTCAAATTTCACCTGAAATACCCTAATACAAGACCCAACCAAAGGGTAATAAAAAAAAGTTCCAATAAGTACATACAAAGATAATTAGATGTTAAAATTTATTATTATTAATACATGGTTAATTGATATAATATGGGAGGACCCCTTTTTGTCATGTTTTCTGATCAAGGGAGAAATATGAGGGATACCATATCACACTTCTTTATCCTGAAATCACACAACGAAGAGTACTTAATATATGATAGGTATGTTTTTAAAAATTCTTCTTAGACATCATCTTACCCTTAATCATAATTTCTATGATATTTGTTCAACTATTAAATGGAAATATTTATTTATTTTATCGATATTTAGATTTGTATTCTCTAAAAATTCCTTGTGAATCCCTTAATTGTTTTTGTGAAGTTTATAAGATGGTTTTTATTTATGTAATATAATAATTTATCCATGTTTTTGGACTATTGATTATTTCAATTTAGAATCTCAAGTTATTTTTTGATAAGTAAAATATGTTAAAAGTATCTCTAATGTGATAAATAATTTATAAATTTAATATTTTGATGTTTTTATCTTACTAGTCTATGCAAGGGTGAATATTTAAAGTTAATTGCACTATAATTATAGTTCCCGACTAATGGTTTTTGTGTTTATCTATATATATACAAAACAATTAATTTAAATGGTTTTAATTGTAATTCAAACAATTTTTAAAATGATATTTATTCAATATAAAACCTATTTTGAATATTCTAAGAGATTATAACTATCATTGATAAGGTTTATGTATTAGATGATATATTTTCATGTAGGTTGATTATTTAGTAATCAATACAAAATTTTAATATATTGAATGTAGTTTATTTATGAAATGTTTATAATTTCCCCCAATGTGTATTATATTTGTAGAATATTTCATTGATTTTTTTATCATGGGATCGAATTTTATTATTCGTAATTTTATATTTTTTTTGTTCCCATTATTCCCTACAATCCTTAAACATCTATTATTTGTGTTTTATAATCAATACATTTTCCTAGAAAAATAAATTTTTTTCAAAATTCATAGTTCATACTATTTTTGAATATAATTATTAAAATAATAATCATTATGTATAAAATTTAGGAAATATGGCAATAGAATGACATCCAAAGATTCAAATGATAAATTTTATTCACATGTAATTATTATATAGGACGATATTTTATTTTATAATTTGTTGGAAATAGATTAATTTAGAGAAATAGGCCTTTGATACTTCTCTACTATTACCCTCAAAGATCCGACTACCCACCAAGGATATATATAGAGTACTTTCAAACTGATATGGTTTTTAGGTTCTCCCAATGTGGCCTTACATTACATATGATCATTGTATGATTACCGTAAAACACATCCTTCCTTATATGAAAAATTATTAGAGTTATAAATTAAATGGAAATAATTTTTCTATAATAAATTTTTTTATTTTAAATTAATCTATATCTTTGATTGAGATTCGTTAAATTTATATGTATTATTTATTGGGATACATTTGTTGATGTATATTATTTTTATATTACCTTCACCATTTTCATGTAGTAGTGAGTTATAAGACATTATTTATCTCTATGATAAAAATTTACACTTGTAGTTATATTAATTATTCATAATGCACTATTGGAGTCATATTTTGATTTCATAATAATATTGATGCAGTCAACCACTATATGTGAACCATGGTAACTAAGCCCAATTTTTTGAGTAATAAATTCAATAGTCAACATTTCTCATTCAATCAGTCAACTATAAGAAGTAACGTCAATATATAGTATAAAAACATTTGTTAAAGGCATTCATATATCGACCATGTTGGTAAAATGAGTACTTTTGAATATAATATTTGTTTATACTTTTCTGTTGTAACATAATTCAATGCAATATATTTTTAATATTTATTAAAAAATTTGAGAAGTAATATTTTATTTAATTTTTCAAGAATTTCTAATTTTATTTGTTCATTATGATTATTGTAAATAGTTATCATTCATTGTCTATATTTTCAATATCCCACGTTTTTTGTAGTATTTGGATGACATATTTTTTTAGGAAAATCATTCTCAAAAATAATTTTTACAGTATCACAACTTATATTTTATTCTAATTAATCGTGGGAATAATTTAGAGGCTGGTTACAACCTTATTTAGTTTCAATGTAATATGTTCATGTGTGTTACATATGAAATTAATTTTGTTACGGTAAATGGTAGAAAATTAATCCAATAAAATTGAGGTTTAATATAATACAATGAAAAAGAAATGTTCATGATATTCACCCAAATGTATTTTATAAAAAAAGTGAAAATATAAAACCGTATATTTTGACAGCTAAATTATCATTAAAAACCAATTATTATAAATTTGTTTTACATAAAACACAAAAAATATTAAAAAAATATTATTTTTATAATTAATAATAATGAAATAGAATAAACATTAAAATAAAGATATGTGAAATGAACATAAAAAAATTTACATCAGGAATAAAATAAGAGATTAATAAAAAAATAAAACTCAAATATTTCACTTAATGTTATCCTAAGATGATATTAAAACAAATGAAAACGAAAAAAATCAAAAAAAATTAGAAATATGATAAATATCATCATGAAAAGAAATGAGAGAATCAGTATATTGGATTGGTTGTTTCAAAGATTATATATTATGATGTAATGTGATGGTAATATAAATATTTTGGTTGGTTATATAGTTTTTGTTATGCAGTCATTAGGAGTATGATTGTTGAGTCTACATGCATCCAATAAGTAGACAAATGATTTTTAATAGGAATATAATAGATTAAAATAAAATATAATTATTATTTTAGGTATATAATTAAAATAAAATGATACTAATTTATCGATAAAGGTATCATTTATTTTGATGGAGTAATTTTTATGAATAATGAACTGTATTTAAATATTTTACTTTTAAAGAATGTTATGAACAAAATGGATTGAAAAAATTAATCTATTAATTATTTAAAAAAATATCCAATCAATATTTATATAGTTATAATGAAACATTATTTAATTTTTCACGTTCAATAATTTTTTTTTATATTATTTAAATTATATATAATATAATTCTATATAAGAGTTGTGTTTCTCACATTTGTGGTATGACATTTAATTAAATAAGATATTTTTTGTAAATATGTTTATCATTAATATAGTGAAATTTTTTTATCATGGAGTACAAATAAAAATTCATTTATTTTTAATATATAGTATATTAAATAATATATATGTTTTACATTCATATACTACCAAAAAAAATAATGTTAAAATAATTAATATAAAAAATTGTCCATATAAATATGAATATAATATCACTCAATTGATGATTTTTTATTTATTGGTAAACAAAAATTAAAACATATAGTGTTTATAAATGCTCTATTCCAATAAATATAGGTTTCAATATATTATATATTTTTTAATTAAAATTTGAATTTATCATAATTTTGATCTTAATTATTTTAAATGATATAATTTTATTATTTTATTTATTATACTAATATTTTAAAATTAGAACTATTTTCAATAGTTTATATAATCCATATCATCGAGTTCAAATAAAGAGTGAAATAATTATATTAAAATATCATTGTTATTGCCTATATATATAATTGGTGGGTTCAAATTAGATTAACAAAACCGTGGAATATATTATTTTTCTAATAAATAGTAGTTTATCGAATATTTATTTATAAATAAGCACAAAGGTTTAAGAAAATTCAATTTATGAATCAAAATTCTATTTTCATCAGAAATGTTTTTTCATTATTTTTGTTATAAAATATTATAATTACTCACATGAAATTTTATAAAATAGATATTATAGTTTCTTGTTCAAATTTTAAACCATCATATCAAAATTTTTGTTATTTGGCCTTTTTGGAATTCTTTGAAAAATCTTATTTCTCAGTGAATAATAAAAAATATTGTTTTTATAGAAATATGAATTTAATTTTAAAGTAATTACAAATTAATATTAATTTTGGTTTATTTTTAAAGTTTTATTATATAATATTGATTTAAAATAATTTAATTATAATTTTAGGAATAAAATTTATACTTTTATTTAGTATATGAAATTTATACTTAAAAATGTTTTTGTAAAAAACTATTTTTTATCTCGTTTTTTTCTTTTTATTTTCAAATTAAACTCTTACAAAATAAGTTTTTTTATTCCAAAAAATGGATTCCCTTTTTATTCAGTAGTTCAATATATGGAAATTATTTCTTTTTTATTTTTGACATAATTAATAGTAACATCATTAATTATTGGACTACCGCGGTGGGGGGTAAATAGGGAAATGAAGGCCAATAATAAAACTATAATTACTAAATAATGATCCCTAAAACAATAAATAATTTTATTTTATGATTAAAATTTTATAATAATCATACAAAAATTTAATATACGACCTTTTCACATTTTCCAAGAGTTTGACTCTTTATATTCTATTATATGATGAAATGCAAAAAATTACATTCTATTTGTTTTTTAAAATAGGGATCAATAGTGGATATATTTAGTGGTGAAGTTTATTTTGAATTTTCAATTAATTATTAAAAATGATTAATTTTTTATAGTTTACCTAAAAAATAATTTCGTTAAATTCATTGGAAACACATACATAGAGTGTGTACAAGAAGTAAAAAATCAATAAAAATGTTTTGAAAACTATGAAGAATACAATTTGAGTGATTTTATTTGTTATATAATTTATTAGATATATATTAAATAATAACTAGTTTTTATGCATATTATTTTAATTCAATTTTTCTTTTAGTTTTAAAAGTAAATCTAAATGTATATTTCCAGAATTCATATTAATGCAATTTTTTGAAAGATAATATTTTTTTGAAATGATTTGAAATTTAAAAAAGAAACAATTATATTTGTCCAATTTAATGTGATTTGGTTTATGAACTCAACCATAGTTAATTTTTTGTATTTGCCTTCTTTTATAACAACTATATTATCCCTTTAAGAGTAAACAACATTGATATAACCATAATTATCAAAAGGGTTAACGAAGGGTAGAACCAAAATGATAAGGGTAAAATGTGGTTCAAATATGTAAAAATTTTAAAGGATGAGAAATTTTTGAATCATCCTCTTATTCTATTTTAAAATTATCAATTCAGATTCATTTTGACACAAAAATTAGTTTATATTAATTTATAATTTATGAAATTCAGAAAGTATCCATCCACTCTCTTATAATAGGGAACATATTATTCATATTTAATAAAACATAAATAACCATTGGATTTGTAAAATTACATCCAAAATACATTTTATAAATTCCATCTCACTTTATAGAAGAGGTTATTTTATCATAAGGATTACCTAGGAAGAATTTTTCTGTAAGCCTTAAGAGGATTTCAGAAGAATTGGAATAGATCTCAACCAAGATTTTTTTTATTTCTTCTTCCACCTCCTTCAAAAATTATTAAAAAATTATGAAATAATAAAATAAGTATATTAATTATACTTGAATTATTTTATGTCAAATGAAAAATGTTATATCTATCTCCTCTTACATAAAATGGGAAGTAAATCCAGTTTTGGTGTGTACGACAGACTACAACATCTCAAACTGATGTATTTCATTTTCCCTCACCATCGCTCATGTATGGTTTTCATTATGTATTTAATATATATATATATATATTTATTAAATTATTATAATTCAAAAAATATAATTTATCATTTTATTCCATACATTTACATATAGTAAAAAATGATAATTTTCTTTAGTGCGTACGTGTGGACTACCACATTCATAATGTGATGTGATTCATTTTTAATCACCACATCACATAGATGATACATATAAGTATATTTTAAAAAATAATTTGATGTTTATGATATAATTATTTTCATTTAGAGTCAAATAAATACAATATTTCATTCTATAATGACTATTTAAATATGGAAATGATATAAATTCATATATACAGCCTACTGTCTCTATTATTTTAACATAGTTCATTTTTTATAACCATCATTTGTGATTAATTTATAAATTAAAATTTATTTTTAAAAATGATATTTATTTTATTATAATTAATTTGGATATGATGGAATAATTTCCTCTTTTACTATAGTCAACCTACTAAATTCATTTTTGACATAAGATTTAAATATCATTAAAACATAAGACTTTAAATTAATTGATTAAGTAATTGTATAAAACATGGTATTTAATAAATTTAATGGAATAAATAAATGTTAAAATTTTCTTAATAAATTAAATAATTAACCTATTTTGTTTATTCCGGAAGATAAAGAACATACATGACGAGTTGGACCTAATGTAAAGTACTTTCTATTAAATAAATCCTCTTTTAAATGATCTGTTCCTACTATTTTTCTACCATATCTAGGTTTTTTAAAATATATTATATAAAAATTTATATAGATATAAAATAATTTTCAAGGAAATTTTATGTTTCTTCTGAGTTTATATCATTATTTTTAAGAATAATATTTTTTACTTATTGTTTGCGATTTCCATAGAAATGACAAAAGAAATTTTCTATTTTAATGGATTTGAAGATTTTTTCCATCACTAATATTTGGATTACATTACTAATTTCATGACTTCATCAATAAAACCACTAACCTTTCTTTATGTTCTATAATTTTTTGAAATGTGTTTTCAAAATAATGGTTATTTAAATATCTGAATGTGTTTGGAATATGTGTTTAATGAGCTTTTACAAATATTTTATTATAAAAAAGGGAAATCGTAAAATATATTATTCATGCTATGTCATTTGACAATTTTATATGAGAAACATGTGACCTTGATACAACATATATGATGGGGTTCTCCTTACTATATCTCATAAAAAATAGATGATCCCGATATAGCTTGAATTTACACATGAATATATATTATATTTTTGGTAAAAACTATCATTGTAAACAAATAAATATATTAAAAAGAAGATAAAAACTTGTAAAAACAAATGAATTGATTTTTTATTTATCAATATAATATTTAAACATTATATAATTCCTTTTTTGTGTTTTGGATTCATTCATAATATTATATATATAAATTTATAATGAAACTTATCTCACTTCCAGGTGATTTCGTCATAAAATTATACATAAGTCATGTTTCTAAGAAAATGTCCCTCATTTTAAAATATAAAGGATCTCTCCACCATGCATAGAAAATAAAATATTTCCTTAAGTTTTAAATTTATTTCACAATAAATTACATTTCCAATAGAGATATTCTATTTTTAATACATTTTACAATAATAAAAAATGTGAAATTCATTATTTCGAATAAGATCTATAAGAAAATATTTCAGTCATTACTGGAAATAGTATACTATATCAAATCATTTTTACTAACATATCCATACAACTATTCTTAAATCTATTTAATGAAATTAAATGTGTTTTAATTCATTACTCTTATATAATATCCCTAATATATCTACTCAATGTCTTGAACTTACACATCGAATCATTATAACATGTTCTTATTTTGATTAGTTTTACCACCAACATAAATGATATTATAGTATTTACATCTCGAATAAATAACAAAAGATAAATAATTATAATTTTTTTGTTATAATTATTATTCAAAAAATTATTTCAAAATTTATGAAAATAAATATATATTTATATTAATAAAAAAAATTATTCTCATTGAATCAAAAATAAAAAAAAATCATATTTTTAATAGTTTATTACAACCCATCCATATAATATCTATTACATTATAATGAAACTCCATAATACTATTAAAAAAATTCTCTTTATTATCAATAACTATTATAGTGGATTTTAAGACATGATCATGAATCATTTATTGAATATGTTATATCGATGGAGGAAGGGAATATATAAAATAATTTACACCTGATGACTGATTGTATCAATGAATGATTAGTAAATAGGAAATGTAAAATTGAAAATGAACCCCATTATGTAAAATAAATATAAATATTTTTTATGATTGATTTACACTAATATTAAATTTATTATATAGATATTTATAGTTCATTTTACATAGTGGGAATCAAAGGTAATGATTAATTGTCTCATTTTCACTTCCCTGAGATATATTTCAAATTATAAACCTTTTATTACATGAAATTTTTTATATAACACACCATTGAAATATTTCATTAAAATTTTTTTTTGATTATTTTATTTATTATTCTATTTCATGATCATTTTTTATAATCTCTGGATTCATACATTAATAAATTCATATGGGTTTTATTAATTCAATTTTATTTTCAATATGAAATCATCTTCATCTTTCACTATATTTTTACATATATTTTATATTATAAAAATTCAATATATAAATTGGAACTTTATATTTTCCCTAGGTAATGGGTATTTTATTATCAAAACCATCCTCTTCGATTGATTTCTTATATAATTAAATGCCATTTTCAAAATAAATTCACATACATTCCCTTGGATATTTAACATCCATATCCATGACTTTATTACAAAGACCCATTTGTTGAGAAAAATATGAATTATCTTATCAAAAATTTATATTTCTTATTTTCATAATTCAAATTAATATTGTATTATTATTTCATTAGTGAAAGTATTTTTAAAATTTAACACCTGAGAATTTAAATTATATATTTTCTTATAAAATATAATTTTTTAATATGTCTCTCTACATAAAACAACTAATTAAAATGATCTAAGAAATATTTATTTTAAATAAACATTAAAAACAACTAAGATTATAGTAGATAAAAAAATAATTATAGAAATTATAAAATACATACAATATAGGATTATGAAAACATATAGTTTTTAAGGGATTTTTTCAATAAAATTGGGTTTTATTTAAATATATTGAGTTATCATTTAAATGCTAAATTATAGATTTTTTAAAAACAATTTGAAGTAATTATCTTCCTTATTAGATTCATTATGTCATTATTATCTTAATATGATTTTTTGGGTTCTTTTGAAAATATTAGTTTTTAGGTGAGGAATTGAAAATACAGATATTGCTAAAACAATCAATTTTATGTCACTATATTGACACTAAATGAATTAGTTTTTTTAAAAATAATTTTTCTTTAAAGGATATACATTTCTATGTTAAATAATTCATTTAAAATTTATAAGTATAATTTATAAGACCCTAGTATACCATTTTAGAAATATAAGTAATATTTTAATCTCAATTTAGATATATGCATATATTAAAAAATAATTTTATTAAAATGTTGAAATTAAATATAAAATGTATTTTTTGTTTTAGATAACAATTATCATATTTTTTAATATGTAAAATTTAATTTTTAGGTATAAAATTATAGTTATTAGGATAAAACTTTTGTACCATGAAAATGGTAAAATTGATATATTAAAAAAATTTGTTATATAATATGATTAAAATTTAGATAATAATTTAAAAGTATTTATTTTAAATAGTGATTCTAAAATTATTTTTATGTATCGAAATAATTATTATTGCATAAAATTAATTTTTAATCATAGATAAAATGTATTATTAACAGATTATGTATAAAATATAATTTTTCTAAAAAATGTTTTTTCTATATAGTTTTTTTTAATTAAAAAATAATTTTATCTTCATTAAAATTTGTAATAAATCAAACATAGAGAAAATTGATGTTTATTTCAGTCAATGTTTTTAATATGGGTTATTTTATTTCATTTATTAAAACATTCAATTTTGGTTGAAAACTATTTACCTAAGTAAAAACAAATAAAAATTGTAAAATTAAATATATTAGAACAAATGAATTCACACATGTTTAATACATGTTAATAAATTGATTTTGGCAGATTTATTGACCTAATATAAAAAACACCATGATTTATATATTTTATATCCCTTGACATTTTATTAGTGTAATTACTTTATTTAAAAATATTGATTGTCCAGAAAAGTTTCTATTTCTTCACTTATAAAATGGGATACTACCTGCCCTTCCTCACACACAAATTCCATTAAATTTATTAATAAACATTGTATAGTTATCCTTTTATTAAAACATATATCATTTTCATAATCCACTATTCTTAATATGTTGTTGTACTCCATTCAATTATAAGGAATCATTCAAGAGATAGTCCAAGGTTCCAACAAAAGTATTATATAAACCTATTTCTTCTTATACATTCTCCCAAACATATAATAATCATAAATATATAATTAAATAAGTCTAATTATTATTATTAAGTGTCATTATATTAACTTAATAACAATTTTTTATTCTTTTCCGTCAAATTAGAAAAACAAATAAATAGTAACCATATGTTGTGCAGACCATTACCTCAATAAATTAAATTATTTCATTTTTCGCATTTATTTTGAATCTTTATCCAATAAAATTAAATTTTGATTCACTAAATTTTAAAAAAAAATAAAAAATAAAATTATTATTATGTCACGATTATATTATACACATATTTTACCATACACACATTGAGATATTGTGTGTTCATGTTTGATATTGGTTTAACCACCTACATGAACAATGATATAAGTCACTATCTTGGATGAAAATGAGAAATTAATTGAAAACGTTATTATAATATATATATATATAGAAATTTATCATTGGTTTTTTTCTATATTTTCAATATTAATTATTTATCTATTATTAATAAAATATCATCTTCATGCACTAAAGTTACTATAACATACTAAAACAAATTCAATTTTCCTGCAATATAATAAAAAAATATATAATAAAAAATAAAATATGATAAGTAATAGTCTATTTTAAATTAAATATATAATAATAAGTATCTTAAAAAGTTATCTAAAAAGAATAATTTTTTATTTAGGGCGTTAGCCACTTATGTACGTGGAACCGGGAATATGTTATGGGTTCATTGTAAAAAACCGTCTTATTTGAGGAATGCTTTTTTTAATAAACCATGTTTCCTATCATATGGTTTAATTATTTTCCCATTGATTATTTATTCCATTATTATCTCATTATTCATTGAATTTGACATCACATTTGAAATTATATCCTTTAGGGGGTTTTTATTCCAAATTTCCAAATGTCATGACTGTTATTTGTTCTATATTCAATGCCTTCCGAAATATTTAATATTGGAAACCGTATTTTATTTTATATGATGTATTCACTGGCCTATATCTACTTTTCATCACTAAAGTATTTCATTTAATAATATCTTAAATTAATGGTGTCCCCCTCATATTCATTTGATTAATACCTAACCTGAATTTCATGAAGGCCTTCAATTTTTATTTATTTTTTATAATCCGCCGGTTAAGGGTAGAAGGGGAAACCTTACATAGACCATAGGCCTAGAGACACATTACAAGACCTAAAGTCCATATAGTAATTCATCCCAAACATAGTACATGGAACGTCCCCTCCCCAGTATATATCTTGATTTTACCTCACCACCTTTGCGCGGATGGTCTGCTAGCTGTCTTGTGTAGAGTTTCACAAGGATTGTAGTGATTGAAATTCCATACCCTCTAATTCTTAAAATTATAGATAGATATACTATAGTGAATATGATTTCTATTAATCCTCATTTTTATCCTTGTTCATTGGAAATATTCCTTGGTGGATATTGATTTTATGTGACCCGAAGGCTTAGAGGTGGATTGAAGGCTATGAGGTAGCCCGAAAGCCTTACTACCCCAAAGGCCTTGGGTAGTCTGATGGCCTTGAAGAACTCTAGGTCAAAATAGTTGAATAGTTCCAGCAGCTATAATATAGAATAGTATGTGATACAGTACCTACATAGTATCTACTACAATATCAACTATAGATTATGCTACAGTATTTCTACAACAACATTGAAATAGATCTTTGCATGGATGCAATATTAGGCCTCTTGGATTCAGATGAATAGTCCTCCACAAATGAGATGAGGCTCATGTGATTTTCATTTGATTCTTACATTACCATTTTTGTACTGGTTTTGGTATGTAATTTTTTATTCATTGATAAATGATTCAGATTAACCACTTATTTACCTATTTTTGTGTATATATTTGTTATCGAATACCTATTATATCATCTCATATTATTTTCTTATGTTATCTTAAGCTCATTAAAATAAATAAATGGCTTGGAAATTCTTGATCATCCACTAATATATGCATACTTTTTCTTAAAATGTTTTCTTCTATGAACACTCTATATGCCCTTTCATTTATTTAATGGTGTTCACCAGGATTCCAAACACTGATTGGAATTCTAATGAATAAGAGTCATAACATGTATTATTAGTAGGATCATACCAAATTTGTCAAGAAAATTTTAGAATGGGATACTAATGAACATGAGAATAAATGACAGAACTAATAGGAACCAAATAATGGTCAACCAGCCATCCCAGCCTCACTGTGTCCACTCACCAAATAACTCATCAAAGGTAGTAAAATAAAATCAAGGTAAAAAATAAGAAACTTCATCCCATATACACATAATCACTATGTTTATGACCACATTTACTTGACATAAAAAATCTAGGTATGCCAATCCTTCTATATATAACATTATTCACATATCAAGTCAAGTTTGATTTGGGTCAAGTCCCAAACCCACCTTCCCTGGCCCCCTATAAGGGATAACATTCTATACTGGTATTAGTCAATATTAGTAATCACTTAACAATACCATACAATCATTTATACCAACATGTATTCACATAAAAACTCATAACAAGTGTATTTTTCAATCATGGACATGATAGAAATCAACCAAATTTCATCTTCCTACTATTCATAACTCTAACAACATAACCCATTCTATAATCACTAATAAGATCCACCAATTATGTTGTTTTCAGTTGATACTTTCAAAAAAATGTGTTTCACAACCACATACTACTATGAAAGGAATAGTGGGTAATATATGGAAATTATCCATCAATTCTATATCCATCTTTTTTTGGGGAAAACACCCACCCAACCCATTTGATAACCAATACATAGTACTAGACACTATCGATGTGCATATATGTTTAGAATTCAAAATAAATGAATATATTGTATCCCATAATACCCAACCAAAGGGTTAATATCAATAGTACTAGTATGTCCAACAACACTACCACATCATAGCATGACAGTCTCCACTAACCACTGCCACCACAAAATGAAAATCATGATAAAAGACTACAAAAAAATGTCACATTATACCTTCCTTTATCTATATATTTATCCAATTGTTGATTTTAGAAATTATTAACCATGTTAAACTTAACACCCGCTCAATTAATTATTTGTGGAAAAAAAATTTCAAGAAAAATAGTTTTCAATTATTCTATTTCCCATTTGGTTTAAACACAGTATTTATCATTCAATTAATTTATTAATTCACACAAAATATATTTCATCATAAATTTTATAAAATATAGTTCTTGTCATTACAATTTTATCATTACTATATTAATCCTATAGACATTGTGACCCAATAAAACATTTCATACAATATAACGTAACCTAAATCTTATAATCACAATTCCACATCTCGTGAATTAATAATAATAATACCTTAACCATCATTCACCAATAACCAACAACCAACCACCACAACTCAGTCTAAAATGTATAACATGTTAAATAAACAAAGCCCTACTGGATCAATATATTCGAAACCAAAAAGTTTCAGCACCATATTAATAAAATACACACAATTATTACAAAACTACAACATAAATACATCAAAAAAACACATTAAAGTATAATTCAGATTCCATAGTTTCCACTTGTTCAGTTTCAAGGGGGTTTTCAAAACCTTTCATCATCTCTGGCATGGGCGATTTTACTCTATTTCCATTTTCACAAACAACCGTTTTGTTAGAAATATATAAGTGCAGAGAATTTCATGAAATGTGTTCTCAAACTAGATATGATATTAATAATATATAGCCCATAAAAATATACATGGGAAAAATAATTAACCATGTAGTGTGAAGTTTTATGGGAATATAATTTGTAATAATAAAGAAACTAAAAAACAAATGTGAAATAATCCACCTTACCCATAAATTAATGCACATCTAGTTCATTATTATGTTTTTTCAATTTATATTATTCATACAATGTAATATAAAATCATGTTAACCACACAAATGTATTGAAATATATATTAAAATGTATCCCCTACCTCAAACAAGGTGTCTTGATTCACTATGAATGATAAGTGTTGGGAAAAGATGATCTGTAAGGAGGAATCACTCACTAGAACAACAATAAGGTATCATATACCTCGTACACAATTCTCCTCATCATGTTATTGAAACAACATCCCTCAAACCATTCATTATCTTACTCATATCATTCTCTTGATAGTGAAATATGGGAGAAATAGGAGTGGAATGAAAAAAACATACCAAAGTCCTCCAAGATTTGATATCTTGAGTTCGGGGGAAAATACAATGAAAAAGGGTTCAATGACCTCCCATCGAATTACCATGGCCACATAATATTCATGAGAAAAAATTCAAGAATTATGTTTTTCAAAGGAGGATTCCAATCATTACCCGGTAGATTAATTAAAATCCCATGGGGTAACACCACTATCCATAACTATAGTGAATATTTTATCACCCCAAAACATTATGACTGATTATATGATATGAAGAAATCAACCTATTCTAATTGGACTTTTTTATACACACTATAGATTTAATTGAATCCCTATAATACCAAGTTAAGGCTATGACATAACCCATGAAGAACACCATAGCCACCCCCCAAATGGATCAGACAAAAGAACTGACCACACCAAGACTCCCCACAACAAATATTTACAATTCCAAATACTCCTCTTAAGATTCAGGGAAAAGGGAAACCTATACCATTGATCATCCATTCAAAAATAAAACCACAATTATACACAAACCACCTCAAAACCACACCATTCCATGTCACATCTTCAAACCATAGCCATTCCAGTATTAGAAGAGAAACTAATATCCACCATTATTGTAACTCTATGTTGAATGTACTCAATAATGTTTCTATCCATAGACCACAACACAAACCACATATATTGGTAGTATGTTCCTTTCCAACTAATATTTTCAACTCGAATTCCTATAGATTCTCCATAGACCTCCTCCCAGCTGCTCTGCCACAAACATCACACGATGTAATGGGCCGAGAAGGACTGGACCATTACCACATATAGATATTAATGGATTATAATCATTAAGTATCAGAATTATTCCTAGAATATAATTATAAAGTAGGATGTTGAAACAAAAATACTACTTGATAACTCTTTGGAATCTTATTACTTCCCCAATAGAACTACCAATAAGCAAAAATATTACAAGAAACAACAAAAATTTCTTTAAAAATTGTATGTCAGATTTTAAAATACTAAAGAATAATAAAAAATTTAATAAATATTCAAAACACTTCATGGTAGTAACCATGATTTTATGACTCATGCTCCCATTTACAATCCTCCAGACCACTATACCTCCATAAATATTTATACAAGGTAATTTAATTACCACACAACACCTTATCCAGATTACCCTAAATCTCAAACAGTAGTTCCATGAATGCCACAATATTCTCAATATCAAACTCTCCCCAATAAATAACATGGGAATAATCAAGAATATATCATTGATGTTGGGGCACAAGGATAATGGTTTGGACATTATCTAGACATTGTGGAAGTGTTAACAGATAGACCAGATCAAAAACATATTGAAACACCTCTAAAGGCCAGAAGAACAATGGAGATAGATTAAATCCCTAACCAGGACTTTACTACACATGTCTTGTGGAAACCATAAAAAATACATTGTCACCATCTTAAAATACTAGGGGACTTCTCTTATGATCATCATTGAACTTATAGAAGTACTGTACCACATTTATCCACTCCTAAAACATAAAGACTTTCCCTTTCATATCATACACTACATCTTGACCAGGAACTGTTGACTCTCTAACCATGGTCTATAAAATATATATGTATGTATTTGTGTATAAAATTAATTGAACTAATTCATAGATATGGATGAGTTGTAGATATTATTGTAGGGAAAAAATCATCCATGGGTAAATGAAATGCCATTTTCTAATAAAATTTAAAATTCAATCTTGAAACATATTTTCCAATTTCAAGATGATTTACTCAATCTAGTAATTGTTCTAAGAAAAGAAAGAATTCCTAAGGAATATCTTGGATCCAAAAGAATGTTTTAATCCCTTTAATATATATAATTAAAAATGATAATCCTAATAAGAGAATAAAGTCCTTGGTAACTCCTGGAGATTCACTACAATGTACGTACTATCTCTCCATGACATCAATGGCACCGAACAACTAAATCACTAGAAAAATGGGATGACATCATCTGTTGGTCCACAATCACCCAAATAAAAACATAACCTCCCAGAGGTTGGGGTAACAATATCATCAAATCCAACTAGATACCCATGGGATGTAATAATCTTTCTAAATAATGATTCTCCACATTCACATGAAGATGGACCAAACATCTTGTCTCAAACTCCACCAATTCATCCCAAGACACAAAAATTACCTCCTCAATATGTATTACATCTTTCACATACCGAGATTCACTTATGAAGGTGAGTTATGGAACTCATAGGGAACTCCCTCGTGCATGGATAATAGGGTAAATAGTCTCTCCAAAAACAAAAACCAATTTTAACCTTCCTCATTCCATCCTTATGGAGTATCACCATGGTTGGAATGGTACCACATCACCTCCACATTTGAGTTATCTTATTGATACTCCACCTTTCCTAAGATAGACGATTCTACATTCATATGGTAGGGAGGTCATTTTACACATAGTTAATCTACATGGAGATGATTTACCGCAATTTGTTCCATCAATTTCCAAGTCTACTTAGATTCCTAAATAAAATCTCCCCACATCATCAGAATTAGTTAGTTAGTAAGCACTTTCTCCATTAATGGGGTATAAGATAACAAAAAAACATAATCCTAGTGAAACTTTATCCACCTCTTCTGATATTGATTCACCTCATTATATTAGAAAAAATAGGTCAAACTCTTTTTGTATGTTAATAAAAAAAGAGAAAAATAATGAGGTAATGTCACCATGGGATCATGGAAAATACCATTTATGATAGCCCCATTTCATGGGTGGTGTATTAAAGCAATAGGGATGAAACTAAAAATACCTAGAATAGATCACTGACATATGTTGAATAAAGATGCCTCTAAAACCTAGATAGGATGTATCATAGAGCTCCTCAAACATTACCCCATCCTATGGAACCCAAAACACAAGGTAACTAATCATCCTATCCATATGGTCGGTGAATTCTGCATTGGTACTGATCATCCTATATGAAGAAATTTCCCTTCCTGGTAATATTCATTAGTAGGGATGCAGTCCAAGTGAATTTGGACACAAACCACTCATATAATCCCACAAAACTAAAATATTTATGGATCCCTATAATTTTATTATATTCCACCCTGTAAATATATTCCTTGATATTCAATAGGTCCATGAACACACCCCACCCAGACATTTCATGACCAAGGATGTTTACCTCTAGTATAAAAAAAATTCAAATGTATATATTCCCGTAGAGTTGATGGTGGAAAATAAAGTATTAGAAAAATCATAGATACTCAGCATGCTCCTCCTTCGACATAAAGTATATGATTATGTCACCAACAAGAACAACTATGAACGAGATCATAAAATCATCTAACAAAGATTGAATGAACCTCATGAGCATTTATGGAACATTCATGACACCAAATGTTAGGACTAAGAACTATAATCATCTTTAACCTAAATGTAAGTAAATCTTGATGATTTCCTCTTTGTTACCCTCATTTGGATATATTTTGATTGCAAAGATATCCATGAAAATAAATTAGCCTTGTTTAGTTGGTTCAACATATCACATTTCTGTGGAAAATGTGAACTTCTATTGATAATCAGGTAGCTTGACCACATCTATTATATACCTAACCACATATGAATATTTACATCTAACAAAATAGCACAAAAAACCTACAAAGAGATTCATTGGGCAAGATGTATCCCTTATGAAACAGATCATTGATATGTGTCCCTAAATCTTGTTGTTCCAAGAGTTCCATGTGATAAGAATTATTATAAATCCGAGTGGAACATTGTTATTGCTCTATCCTAAACTCGAAATCATATTGAGAAGGAAGGTTCATAATCTCATCTCAAAAGACATTGAGAAAATATTCAATGAATCTGGGATCTTTCATCACCAGATCCACTATTGAAAAATATTCAAAATACGAATGAAGGGGATCCACAATACTTTTTCCAATCTAATATCCCCCTCACCAACATAGACCACTCACTGAACTATTGAAATAGAAATTACAGCCTTCAATGGCTGAATCTAATCTTTCAAACACATAATATAAAAGATCCCTTTCAAGGATGACATCATATGGATTAATCTACTATATGAAAAACTATCACATCATCTAGTGTTTCCCCATCATCTGTATATATCCCCAAATCAAATAAACTATCATAGACTAACATCATTCTAGATTGGATAATAAAATATGCAATAGATGTCTCTCTACCTACTACCCTAATGCACATACCAAAGAGAGTGAAACAAAGGAGTCAAATATCACGAATAAAAACAAAGATAAAACTATGGTAGATAATAACATAATTGTGCCATAAATAATCTATGCTACCTTTGGACTAGATTTTCCATAGATCACATTAGTCTGTGCATAATTCTTATATCTTATTTTTTTCAACATCCATTACCTTGCTCATGTCTGGGTCCTTAAGGATGAGGTACGTAACAAGGCTCACCTCTACCGGCATCATCTCCCATCATTAAGCCAAAAGCATACTGGTAGGGCTTCTAAATAAATATTAGCAACAATTACTGCTTATATAACCTTCAAGGAATCATCCACTACAGTTGAAAAGGGGAGAGAACATGTAATAACTCGAATTTCCTTTTAGGTATGTTTTTTGTTGTTTTTTAGAAAAAGAATAATTTCTTGAAAAATTTGAAGGGCATGCCATGTACTTTATGAGTACGCACATGTAATTTCTTAGTATATGTTGTGTACTCGGTTACAGTGGGTAGCCCTTTGCTGGCCTTGTAGCTGCCATACGCACGTCCGTGTGTGGCGACCTGGAGGCCGCCTAAAGTGGGGCTCGGTAAGGGTAAGTACACTCTGTGTACATCAAAAGTACATACCGTGTATTTTTTTTATTTTCATTAAACGCACTGGGGTCATGTCTGACAGACAAAACCATCTCCTTATTGGTATGGTTCATCTGAGAGTGTTCTCACAACCACGGTCATTTCCCGATCCCCTGATCAAGCATCTGATCTCCGATTAGACCACCATCTACTGCACTGGGATCACCTCGGTAAGCTCTTCCTTCTTCTAAAGATTCATTACCTGATTCATTCTATTTCATGAGATTTCATCGGTTGAAAATGATTAGCGTTTCTATAGATATACAGTGTTATTAGCTGATTCAATGTTTAAGGTTCACCTATATTGTTTTCCCGACACCAACGTAGGTGGTATATTCCCTTCCATTGAAATTATTTCAGTCATATGTGCAAATTTTTCCAATACCCTCGAACGGATAATTGTGTGTTTACTATTTTACCCCTGCTAATTGCCTATTTTTCTTATATGCTTGAGTATAGGATAATTGAATGTGATTTGGGTTGATTTCTATTAATTGGAATTGTTTACCCATACATGTTCTATTTATGACTGTATGTTCCTGCTTAGCCTGTTAGGCTACCTTACATGTTTCCCTACCTAGTGTTGTAGGATTGGGTGTTTTTATTTCTGACATGATGATATGCTGTATTTTGTTTAGCCAAGTTGTTCTAGAGGTTACATTTGTTGTTGTTCTTCTTTTTACAAGATTTCTTTACACGGGGATGTGGGAAACTGTTTTAGGGAGACAAAAGAGGAAATTGATGTTTAGGGATTTCCCAGAGTGTCTATTATAATTTTTACGCTGCGAGACCATTGGGGGGATTGACGTTGAGTGATCCCTCTGAGTGACTATAGATACTTTATGAGGCCACAGGGGGAATTGAAGTTGAGTTCTTCCATAGAGTACCGGTTGATTTTTTTTTGAAGACAATAGGGGGAATTGACGATGAGTGCTTCCTCGGAGAGTCGTTATTCACTTTTTACTATTAGGGGAATTGACAGTAACAACATCCTTAGAGAGTACTTGTTATATCATTTTAAATTGAACTAGAGGGGATAGGCTATGTTTACTTCCTAGAGGGTTTCCTACTTTGATTAACTGGTTACTTGATATGTGGAATTGAAGGATTGAGTTATAGGAATGTTTACTTTTGATTACTTCCCATCATTAATACTTTTATTATTACCTACAATGTATATTCACTAATTGCTAGGCATAGAAATTTTGGTGTTTGCCAACTGGGATTAGTCTCACCCCTTTTTCAAGTCATGCTTTTGGGACATAAAAGATTCAATTGATGCCAGTATAGATAAGGGAAAGAACCCTTCCACTTCAAGTACTTGAATACTAAGGAGCTAGAGAGCATGAGACCAAGCATAGGCTTGCGATGCTGAGGAGTTATTATTTTTCTTTTTCTAGATGGACTTGTACTGTATTCAAGAATTGTGTTTTTTTTGTATACTTTCCATGACATGAATATCATGTGTCATTTATATATGTTCTACTGTTGTTTCATACTTTCATTCCTTCACTTTTTACATTTGTATGTTATTATTACTGCTTCTTCTATTGCCATTTGGTTTACTTCCACTATTTTACTCTTCCAATGAGGGCATTGTTTTTCCAATATCACACCCAAGGCCCTCGCTGCTAGTCGGCAGCCTCTGGCATTCGGGTAATTGCGCTTGAGGCCATGTGACCAAGCAATTACGGGGTGCATCTGGGAGGCTTCTGGAACCGGGACATTATAAAGTGGTATCAGAGGATTATTTTATCTTGGACATACTATTTGGGAATATAGACATGGATACGATGGAATATGTACTTGGAAATAAAATGTGCCCGGTAGTAGATAACCTATGTATAGGGAATATCCAATCTACCTTGTTTATTGAAATTTTTTCTAGTTTTTCAATTTTATAGTTAATTTGATTTTTAGAATTTGGTTGTTGACATGTTTTGTGTGGTTATTATTGATTTGATTGAGGTTATATTTCTGTTTCAACTCGATGAGTTGAGGGTATTCCATCTCATGAATCATATAGGCACTTTCTAGAAAATCACATGTCATACATTCTTGCTGTGCCATTTAGGGTGCATTAGCAATTGCATGTGGTTGTGACCGAGGTTGTGTTTGATATTGATGTTATTGTTATAGGTGCCTCGAAAGAATACATTATTTCTGATAGGGTATTGCTTTGTGTAAGGTTTTTTTTGAATGAACATGAAACTTTGGTTCTTGAGGAGTTATGGGCCCTCATGGATCAGAATTTGGTGGATCATTGACTTGTTTTCCTTGTATGTATAAGATTCTACGCTTTTATTAGTGGGGGTATGGGCCCCCACGGATCGGAATTTGGCAATTTAATGTTCGTTTTAGTTTTTTTCTATATTCTAGAGTAGTTTCTGAGGCATATTGACCAAAAACACCAGAATACACACTGTTCAATGATGAATACTCGCCCTATGTTCATCTATTCTGGAAAAAAACTTTTTTCTTGAGTACACACCGTGCACTTTATGTACACGCTGTGTAGTCATTAACCATGTCTTATACTGAGTTGGTAGGGACACGAGGATTGGAAATCCATGGAAGGATATGTCGTGTATCGGATGTACACACCGTGTTGTAGAGCCATGTAACCGGCCGTGTCACTAACATCACAGGTCAGTTGGGTATATTCTGATGCATGCTGTGTCTGTCTCAAACACAACGTGTAGTTTAAACTATGTACCCAGTCGTGTATTGAACAACACAGGTTCAAAAAAATCTTCCTATTACATGTCATGTCCATACAGAACACGTCGTGTAGTTTCAGTCATGTATCTGACCATGTCATTAACAACACAGGTCAGTGAAGCACTTCAAGTACACTCCATGTCTGGCATGAACACGTCGTGTAGTCTTGTTTTGGGATAGTTGTGTGGCTTATCCATGTAGAATAACTCAGGCAGGGGAAGAGAATTCAAGTATATTCTGGGTGTTTGGAAAGCACACCATGTATTTGGGGTGTTACAGGACCAGTTATGGAAGGAGTACATGCCCTTGTGAAAGGTTTAAGGGAACACATCATGTTGTCCATATACACAAGATATAGTCATGTTTTAGAAAACATGAATGCTTTATTTATCTTTTACCCTTATTTTAAAAAATGTTTTTAGAAGCTATTAATCTTGATCTAAGGTGTACATTTGACTTTGCAAAGTCATTCCACCAAGACGTCTTCCAATTTCTCTGGGTATGGAGGACCCCGGGCTGTAGAGACATGGCTAGAAGCCATGTTGATGATCTTCGAGCATCTAGAGACACTTCTGTAGAAGAGGGTCAAGCTCTATACCTACATGCTTCAATATTTCTCCATGATATGGTGGGGTTTGATTTCATAGGCAGCATGTTAGGGCTTGAGATGATTTCTAGCGTGCCTTCTTAGATTACTTCTATCCAGAGACCTTGAATGTTGATTGAGCCTGACAGTTCATGAATTTGGAGAAGGGTACTCTTTCTATTATGGAGTATTATTCTCGCTTCATCGATCCGTAGTGCACCACACCGTTTCTAGGAGGTGATGAGCTATTCATGGCAAGGAAGTTCGAGGATAGTCTCAGGCATTACATCTCATCTCAGGTGAACATCATCCAGTTGAATTAGATAACTTCTATAGTCATCCATGTGCTGATCACAAAGCGTAATCTGAGGGATTCTGGAGCTTTGATATAAGGTGGTTCAGCATCCAAAGTTAGTGCTCCTCCAGCCGATAGTATGAAGCATTCTAGGGAGACGACACAAGCATATCCATGTAGGCAGGATGCACCTTCAGGTTTCCAGGTAGTATGATGCCAGTGTGGGAAGGTCAGGCATACATGTCCATATTGCCTGAGAGATCCAGTGGAGTGCTGATCCTGCGGGAAGATAGGTGAACTTCATCATTTCTATCAGTTTTTCTCATAGGCTGCTGGTGAGGTGGGTTCTTCTATGACATTGTGTTAAGGAGAAACACCACAAGTTACACCTCAGTCAGGGAATTGGAGAACTTCCCACCATTCAGGATGATGTGGAGGTCATGACCATGGTAGTTAGTCGCATATATTTCAGTGATAGCAGGTTGGACCAGCTCAGCGTGGTCAGGCAGGGTCACAGGACCGCGGTGCATGTCAATTTTTTGCGATGGAGCAGACCTAGGAAGAGTAGGATCCCGAACTCTCTACAGTTCGAGGTATGATTCTAGTTTCCTCTGGTTTAGCTGCTGCCCTTTTTGATACAGGCGCTTCCCATAACTTTATATCTATTTATGTTGTGGAGAGTCTTGGAATTTGTATCTTTTCTTTTGCTGATTTATGATTCTAGACACCCCGTTGGTGACTAGAATGGCTAGTGTACATCACTACAAGGAGTTCCCTCTTGAGGTTTGTGGGTGTCACTTCCTGTGGGTCCTCTATGTCCTAGAGATGACTGGCTATAACGTCATTCTCGAAGGAGAATGGTTTGTTCCCTTCTAGGTAGTTTTCTATTTCTACCTCCATAGGTTGAGTTTCACATCACCAGAGGGCAGATCATTTCTCCACAAGGAAGAATGGGATGTCTAGGAGAGAAGAGCAGGAGACGAGCATCATCAGTAGGGAGGTGTTAAAACCTAGATCGCTAGTCTATATCTGGATGACAAGGGGACTACACATTAGACATTCCTCCAGTGTTAGATCCTTTCAGATATGTCTTTCCAGAGGAATTTTTAGGATTGCCTCCAAAGCATGAGGTAGACATTTCTATTGTTCTTGTGATAGGATCGACACTGATTTCCATTCCACCTTATAGGATGGACACACCAGAGTTACCATAGCTCAAGAAATAGTTGGAGGAGTTGCAGGCAAAGGGTTTCATCAAAACCAGAACTTCTCCTTGGGGTTCCCTTATCATGTTTGCAATGAAATCAAATGGTACCCTAAGACATTGTGTGGATTATCGGTGGTTGAACCAGTCGACACTCAAGAACTGATATCCCTTGTCAAGGATCGATGATCTCTTTGACTAGCTTCAAGGTGCCCTGGTGTTATCAATGATTTACCTAAGATCCAGTTACCATCAGTTCCTTGTTAGACCATATAATATAAATCTTATAGCCCTTTGGAGTAGGTATGGTCTATACGAGTATGTAGTTATGTCGTTCAATATCACAAACACACCTACAGTCTTCATGGAACTGATGAAAGGAGTGTTCCATCCCTACATGGATTCATTTGTGGTAGTCTTCATGGATGATATATTGGTGTCTTCTCACACTCAACATGACCATGACACACATCTTGAGATTATTTTGAGTACATGGAGAGAGCATAGATTATATGCTAATATCTCAAAATTACACTATTGGATTGACCAAATTCACTTCATGAGTCATGTTATTTCAGAGATAAGAGTATCAGTAGACCCAGAGAAAGTGAGAGAAGTAGTTTCTAGGGATTATCCAAAGAATTTATTTGAGGTACGATGTATTCTAGGACTGGATAGATACTTAAAAATGTTTCATACGAGACTTTTCATGCATAGTAGTGCCACTGATGTGTAAGATTAAGAAGGGTGTGATGTTCTTATGGTCAGATTCTTGTGTGTCAGCCTTTCAGGAGAGGAATGGGAGGTTGTCTTCAGCACTGATACTAAAATTTCCAGAGCCAAATATGATCTATACTGATTACTATGATGCTTCAGGTATCAGGTTGGGAGCAATTATTAAGCAGGGGGAAGGAGTCATTGTGTACGAGTCTTGGAAGTTGAGGCCGCATGAGAGTAATTAGCCGACACACAATCTCGAGTTGACTGTTGTTGTTCATTCCTTATGCTATTGGGGTTATTATATTATGGGAGAGGATTTTGTGGTTTTCACCTACCAAAAAATTCTCAAGTGTATCTTCACTCAGCGTGATCTGAATTTGAGACATCGAAGTTAGGTTGAGTACCTTTAGTCCTTTGACATCAATCTTTCCTATATGCTTGGTATAGGCAACACATTGGCTGATTCACTGAGCTGGATGACTCAGATACAAAAGTTCAAGAGGCCATCATTGAGTGGCAGCTTATAGATCTGTTCTCTGAGATGCATTTGGAGGTACATGACAAGCAGGGTCAAACATTTCTTTCATATGTAGCTGTTACCTCTACACTTCATCATCGAGTGGGAATGAGGCAACTCCCAGATTTTGAATTCCAATTCCTACATGAGAGTGTGTCAGTAGAAGACCCTATTCTTGGATGGACCATAGGCGAGGATGAAATCTAGAGTTTTCGTGGGTGCGTTTTGGTGTCTGCAGATATACGCGAGGAGCTGATGCAAGAATTTCATTCCTCCGTTTGGACAGTTCGTCCTGGTGTCACCAAGATGTATCATGATCTACACCATCAGTATTGGTTTCCAGGTATGAAGAGAGATGTTTCTGGTTTCATCATGAAGTGTTCCACCTTTCTATAGGTTATGACGGAGCATCAGCGACTAGCGGGGCCATTGTAGTAGTTACCTATTTCTTATTGGAATTGTAATTATGTATTGATGGATTTAATGAGAGGTTTTCCTAGGTATCTAAGAGAGAATGAGGCAGTACAGGTTTTCATTGAAAGACTCACCAAGGTTTCTCACTTCTTACCAATCAAGGAGACATTCAATGTCGATGTTTTGAGATGGTTGTACATCTGATAGATTGTACATCTACATGGTTATCCATACTCCAATGTTTCAAATAGGGATGCACATTTTACTTCTCGAGTCTGGAAGGGTCTTTAGAAGGATTTGGGTACATAAGTTCTTTTGAGTAGAGATTATCATCCCTTGAAAGATTTCCAGTCCAAGTGTATGATTAAGGTGCTTTAAGGACATGCTTCGAGCATGTATTCTAGATTTCGGAAATGCTAGGGAGAAGCACATACCTCTTGTAGAGTTTTCCTACAATTATATCTTTAAAGTAACTATTCAGATGGATCCTTACGAGGCTTTGTACGGTAGGGCATTCCGATCACCCTTATGTTGGATGGTGGTAGGAGAGGCAGTTATGCTAGGACCTCGTCTTTTTCTAGGAGACCATAGAGTATATAGATTTGATTTTAAAGGGGATGGATATTGCACAGTCACAAGATATGTCTTATGCTGATAGATGGAGATGACCTCTGGAGTTCAAGGTTGGAGATCATGTTTTCCAACATGTCACACCGAGGTTGAGACACAGGAGGATTAGGAGGCATAGTAAGCTTTCGTCGGGGTACATAAGTCCATTTGAGGTGTTGGAGAGAGTTGGGATGGTTGCCTACCTCTTGTAGTTATCTCAGAGGTATCAGGCTATGCACGACGTTTTCCACATTTCTCAGCATTGACATTACTTCTCAGACCCATCTCATGTTTTTCAACCCTAGTAAGTTGACCTAGAGGTGCATGAATCCTTCGAAGATCATCCTATCCAGAATTTTGAGCAATGTACATAGGTTCTCTGTGGTAGGTCTGTTTCTTTGGAATGAGTGCTATGGCAGCACAGGCAAGTACATGACAAGACTTGGGAGAGGGAGGTTGATGTACGATCTCAGTGGCTGGAACTATTCATGAATTCTTCTTCTACAACTCCTTGCTAGGGAAATTCGGGGACAAATTTACTTAAGGGAGGATGTTTGTAAGAAAATAGATCTTCTTTTTGGGAATGTTTTTCATTTTGTAGTGTTATTGAGAAAAATGGAAATTTTTTGATATTTTTTGAAGTATACAATGTGTATTTTATGAGTAAATGTTGTGTAATTTATGAGTACATGCCATGTACTCGGTTATGACTGGTAGCCCTGTGCTGGCCATGTAGAGGCCTTGCACACTACTGTGTGTGGTGACCTGGAGGCAACCTAAAGTGGATCTCGGTAAGGGTAATTACATGCTGTCTACATCAAAATCACACGCAATGTATTTTTTTTTCATTAAATGCACTGGGGTCACATCTCATAGAGAAAATGTTGTCCTTCAAGGTCTGGTTCATCTAAGAGTGTCCAAATGGCCGCGATCTTTCCCCAAGCCCCCATTCGAGCATCCAATCTCTGATCTGACTGCCGTCAGTTATGATGGGTTCTCCTTGGTAAGCTCTTCCATCTTCTAGATATTCTTTGATTGTATCTTCTTATTTCACGTGTTATAATCAGTCGAATGTGTTTATCATTTTTGTAGATCTATAGTGATCTTGGGTTATTCAAGGGTTGAGAATCACTTATAATGAACTCCCAACACTGAGGTAGGTGTTTTGTGCCTTTCCATTGAAATTATTTAAGTTATTTGGTCTAATTTGTACAATACCCTTGAATGGGGTATTGCATGTTTACTGTTTTGCACTTCTAATTTCCTGCAATCCTTGTATTCTTGAGTAGAGTACAATTGAATGTTAATAGTGATGATTGATATTCTTTGGAAGTATTTTCCCACGCATGTTTTTTTTGACCATTTGGTCCTACATAGCATGTTAGGATTCCTTGCCTGTTTTGATGCCTAGTGTTGCAGAATGGAGTGTTTGTATTTCTAACATGCTGATATGATGTAGATTGTTCAACCAAGTAGTTCTAGAGGTTACATTGGTTGTTTTTATTCGTTGGACATGATTGGTTTACATGGGGCCATGGGAACATGTTGTAGAGAGACCATAGGGGGAATCAACGTTGAGGGCGATCCTAGTGTGTCTATTATAATTATTACGCCGTGAGACCATTGGGGTGACTGAGGTTGAGTGCTCCCTCATATTGTCAATATGAAAGTTACGATGCCACAGACGGAATTGAAATTTTGTTCATCCTCAGAGTGCCAGTAGATTTCTGTTAAAAGACTGTTGGGGGAATTAATGGTGATTGCTTCCTCAGAGAGTCTTTCTTAACATCTAACTATTAGGGGAATTGACAGTCATTGCTTCCTCAATGAGTCAATGTTGTATCCTTGTAAATTTAACTAGATGGGATAGGTTGTGTGTGTTTCCTAGAGGGTTACATGATGTGATTAGCTTCTTACTTGTTATGTGGAATTGAATGCTTGAATTGTTGGAATTTTTACTTTTGAGTACTTCCATTCTTTACTGCTTGGCTTATTATCTTCCATGTATCTTCACTAAATGATAGGAACAGATCATTTGGTGGTTTCCTACTGGGATTAGTCTCACACCCCGTTTGGGTCATGCGTTTGGGCCCAAAAAATTATATTAATTCATGTATAGATAAGTGAAAGAGCCCATCTACATTAGTTACATGACTGCTGAGGAGTTGGAGAGAATGGGACCAAGATGAGTCTTGCGATGCAGAGGAGTTATCTGTTTCCTTTTGTACGTGGATTCGAATTGGATTCCATCATTGTGTTTTGTTTGGCTTCATTCTTTGAAATCTATATCATGCATAATTTATATATATGCTCCTATTTTTTCATACATTCAGTGTTTCTCTGTTTACTATTGTATGTTATTATTACTGATTCCTCTATTTCCATTTATTTTACTTCAATTGTGTTACTCTGAAAATGATTGCATAATTTCCACACTATCAAACCCATGGACCTCACTTATAGTCGACAACATCTAGAATTCAAGGAAATGAGCTTGAGGCCATCTAAACAAACGGGTATAGGGCACCTCAGAGAGGCTTCCGGAATTGGGACATTACATAACATCCATTCCATTTAGAAATTCCAAAGTCGATGGGAACTGGAACCACTGATTATTGGACCTCTCAATGAAAAAAAGAATTGGGAAACAATTAATGGTTTCTATTGAATTCCCCATAATGGGAAGAGTAGAATGCAGTGATCGAATCCCATCTATTTGAATAATCTACTTCCCAAATATCTAGGAAGCCCCTCCCAAAAATATGATCTCTGAGAAACATTGTTTAACTCCATATTTAGGAATTCCACCATACGAGTAAATTTTCATGATCACTTCAACATTATTCTTCATGTCTATGAACATATTAAATTTAAATGGAGTGACTACACATCTAATCACTGGATGGAATGTATCATCATGGTGTTTTTCTATGGATTCCTTATCTGGAAAAGTTTTAGAGGAAAATATTAGATGTTCTCAAAATGGATCACAAGCTACTATACTATTTGTCTCACTTGATGTAAGAGAATATCCTACCACTTTATTAGATTCATCTACAATAAAAACTACTTCATGTAGAGATCCCTATTTAATATGACCCATGAAAAATCCATTACCTTTTACTTCCAAGGGTACAACATCCACCACTAACACACCGCCTGTCACATCTAATTAATCACCAATAAAACCTAGTAGATTTTAGATGTACACAGTTTAGAAAATTTATTTATTACATACTAACACTAGTATGTTTAAGAATAATTGTATCCGTGATAAAAAAATATTTTTGTTTAAAAGAAGAAAAAAACCTCGAGTTAAAAAAATTAAAATCTGAAAATTAGCAGTAGACACACAAAAATGGTGCGATGTTTAACTATGAAAGAAAAATATAGGAATCCGTAGAAATTAGGTTGAGCAGAAAAATAAAAAGAGATTAATCCGAAAAAGATGAGAGTAAAAAGAAATTTATGAGTCAGAGGAATTTCCATTGCCTAGAATTTGGAAATTAATTCTATGATTAACATATATAACCAAATATTTGTTCAATCAATGATAATTTCCACCTACTCTTTACAAAAATTGATATGTGGTAAGTAAAATCAGGATTTTTTCCAATTATTGAATTTAACTCATCCACTTGAAATGATTGAACGACGGTCTCCAAAATCAATATTCTCTAAATCGTGGTGTATTGCACATCCAAAATTGATTAATTAAAAAACTTCTTATCGTAATATATTTTTTGATTAAAATAATACCTTTCACTTTTTAAATTATAATCATGATTTAATGTCATTCATATTTTATTGTTTGAGAATATATTTTTTCCAAGATAAAAATTCCAACGAACACCATCCAAAGGAAAAACGTGAATGGAATAAAAAGATTAAAACAAGAGGAATCTAATTTCAAGAGATAGATTCTAAACAAAAATCACATTCAATTAAACATTTTATATCATGAAAAAACTATAATAAATTTGAGAATATGGAGAGAAAATGCGGAGAATATTTATTTTCAGGGAGTAGATTACTCATATACCTTTGAACATCCATTCAATCGCGCTTATTTTCATGCCAATGCGACTAATCCTAAAATAATTCCCTATCACATATTTTTTTAATCAAACCCTATTTTTATACTCCCTGTCATTTTAAATGATTTATACCACACTCAAATCCCTCACTATGCAATTTATTTTCTAGAACCTCAATTATGAAAACAAATATCTCTATTTCGGGAACATTGATTTTATTAGTAAAAAATCCACGTTCCAACAATCTGTCTTCACATATGGAAATTCATATTTCCCATATAATGAATTTTTTTTTCAAGATTATAGTAAAAATTTGACTTACTTGGACCTCAAAAATTCATTCTTAATCTATAATTCTATTATATGGAAACCTATGTGGATGGAGGGGGTGTTGAAAGATGGAGAAAACTTACAACCTCAAGGTTAGTGGACTCCAAAGAAGACAATAACCGAAGATGTTGTAGCCTAGTGATGAACTGGATCTTGGGTTGTCACTACCTGATGACTATAACCCAAGTTTAGTTCCTCCAAAATAAACTTGTAGTAATTTTGTGACGGCTCTAAGAGAGTTTTTTATATTCTATATATTTTTTAGAAATATATTTTTTTTATTTTTTTTAAAAAAAATACCACTTAATGGTGGAATCTGAGATGCCGCCATTTCCATAAAACAATAAATTTTTTCTATTTTAATTATGATTTATTATACTTAAAATTTTAATGTTTTATTATTATTTTCATATGGTAATATAAATATAAATATATATATAACATAATGTTTGAACATAATTTATCTTTTATTCAAGTACATGCCTTTTCTAACCAATAAAATATAAACTATAAGACCGATGTGAATTAAATTCAAAAAATTGATTATACATATAACTATTAGTCCAAAATTAAAATAATTTCATAAAAATTGTTGGTGAAAAATTATTTATATGATTTCCAATCCATATTCTTGAAACATAAAAATGTTTTAATTAAGTGAATTTTCAAGCCTATATACTATATACAGTAAGATAGACATGAATGAAATTTTAACCATTGTTTAAACATATAACAAGTAGTCCCAAATAAAAATAAATTCATAAATAATATTGGTGAAAAATTATTTATGACCACTATAATCCACTATCTTTAAACGTAAAAAAGTTTCAATTCGGTGACTTTTCTTGCATATACAATATAAACTATATGATCGATATGAATGAAATTTTAAACATTGCATAAAAATATGACGAGAAGTAAAATATAAAAAAAACATTTTAAAAAATTATGGTGAAAAATTATTTAAAAGCTTTCTAATCAACCTACTTGAAACCTAAAAATGTATCATGTACATGACTTTTCTAGCCTATATAAAATAAAATATAAGACAGATACGAATGATATTTCTAAAATTGATTATAAATATTAGTAGTAGGAAAAAATAAAAATAATTTCATAAAAATGACGTTGGAAAATTATTTATAAGACTTCTAATCCACCAACATGGAACTAAAAAAATTTTCAATTATGTGACATTGTTAGCCTATATAATATAAACTCTAAGACAGATATGAATGAAATTTTAAACATTTATCAAACATATAACTAGTAGTTTCATTTTTTATTTATATTTATATGGGTTTTATAGTTTATATTTTATAGACTTTTAAAGTCAAGTAGGTGGCTTAGGATCATCCTCGACATTAATTCTTCTCGCTCTCACATCCGAGTTACATTTCATAGTTTCCTTTCATTATAATTTTTTATAGAACTCTTTATTTTCAACATATTTTAAGATGATTCGGTTATCTTTTATGTTTTATTTACATTGTTTTAAAACTATATATTTTTAAAGCTTTTAAAGTTATTTACTTGAAATTTTCTAATTATTCCTATTTTTCAAGTAGTCGGCATTAAAAGCTATCAAATATAAATGTTTCACTAAATAAAAATGAAAACTGAAATTCTGGATAAACATATAAGAAGTTATAATAGTAATAATTGTATTTTGATTTCAGTAGGCATAAAACAAGTAAATTAACTGTAACAATCAATGTATATGTCTGGGGTGAGGATATTCTGTTCCACATGGCTATCTTTGGATAGGATAGTTGCGTCAAGTGTGCAGTGAAGACTAATGACCTGGAGAAGGATGATCCTCTGGAACTAGAATGTAAAAGGTGAATCCTCAAACTATGTGTCAGTGGGAGGATATGTCAACTATATCTCGTACTGCCCTCCAGATCCTTCTCTCACTATGGTGGTAGAAGGACTTACCTCTATCGCAGTGGGGAACCAAGCATGCAATGCAACTATACCCCAAGTCGACAATTGATCTAGAACCCAAGGATGCGATGGATCCCAAGGCTGTGATGGATATGGAACACAAAATTTAGAGAACTATGTATATCTTGTAATGATATATGGATCCCATTCCACCTGAGGCATATCCTGAATCGTCTGATTCTGGACTACTAGAGGGATGAACTCTTCCTGTGGAACAGGTGAGGCCTCACGAGCAACACGACACTGTCTACGTCACTCTGTTTATGGCTCCTCATCACCAGCAGTAGCTATAAGATGTTCTTATGGGGTAGGAACCTCCTCTCTCTAGTCCAGACATGTGAATAATCTCTTGGAAAGCACACGAAAAGATATCCTCTCCTCCGACACTATAGGATGGATTGATGTCCGGCTAAAGACCACCTCATCCTTTTCATCACTCATGTGAACAAGCTGCTATGTGTTACTTCCCTATAGAGAGATTCAAATTTAATTAGAAAATATCTAAATAAAAAATAAAATGGATATTTATTGACTTATCATCCTCTTCATCTCTATGCTGAGTTCAGTAAGATACAATATAGAATTCAGTCTATACAGTGGGGCATACTCATCCTACTTTGATAGAGAGAATTAATTCATATGAACGCCCTAAATATGAAACCCAACATGTCTGTGCTAGCAGTCTATAATGGTGGCATGTACTAGGGACCAGTCATAATCCTAACTCCTTGTTAGCTTCATCCCCTGAAGTAGGCCTATCTGTCTCGACGGAAATGGAATTGGATGAGTATGGAAAAACTGGAACATGACTCAGTCAGGCTTATGACTCTGAATAATATGGAAGTGAATGAGGGGAACAATAAATATATCATCCTCAAGCCCATCAGTGCAGTATGCTGGAAACTGGTCCATAATACTCTAGTATATATGACAAGAAATCTGAAATGACAAGGGATTTTCTCAAAAAAGAACCTAACTAAAAACCAAAATTGATGCTATTATGAAATATGTTAGAGAGTGATAGATTGTATATACATACTTGATAAGGTATAAGACAGTCCAACTATAGCTGATATATTCCCAAATGGTGTCTCAAAACCACGTCAAAAGTGTATAGTTGACAACACCTCTATAATAGATCATCGATAGTGACAAATAATGAGAAATTAAATTCAATTACTCATTGTAGCATTTAAAACCAACAGGAATAATTTGTTAAAGTAGAATCTATGCAGAGTGTCATGATAAACCTCCATCTGGACCGGTGGACATGCAAAATCGGGGCAGAATGCTTGTATGCCCTTCCATTCCCACATTTGAATAAGGACGACACTTCCCCAGAGACCTGTGTGGTCCCTATGGTATAGCCTGTGTAATGCTCTGTACGTGTATGCCAAGCAGGATTATCCACAGCTGTATGTCAAAACACAATCAAATTCTCATAGTAGGGGTAGATACATCATGTTCATGTCCATCCCTGAGTGATCAGTACACATGGTCCCACCATTGAGCCGCAATATATATGTATGGGAATAACACATGACAATCTACTCGTCATCATCATCCTGCAAATATGGAATTTTCTACTCTATCCAAGGCATAGATATGGATGTTCCATCATTATCCCTATGGTCAAACAAAATATCAACACCCAAAAAGTGCTAATAATGGTCTGTCCAAGCTGCACAAGTGAGTACAATAATAGGTCTCACCTGGATAGGATGACTGATAAGCACTGAAACATCCTCGATGGTGATGGTCATCCCACCCTCCAGCAAGTGGAATGTGTGTGCCCATAGTATCTATATTTCAATGAAGTCAATAAGTAATTAATGGTTTAAAAATGTGAAATTTAATACGACAAGGCCATAGAGTCCAGCACGGCACAAGTATGGTCTAATGGCATTTACTGGCTCCCTTTGATGAAAATGGAGTGCTCAACGAACCCTGATCGATAGATCTGCACAAACCTCTAACACAACCTACAAAAAATGGGTAGGTTGCTGAGTGGGTAATATGGTACCATCTATCTGCATATAAACAAACGAAATGGGATGTAAGTGTAATATGTAAATATAGTATTATGATTAGTATATGGTTATGACTTGTATAACCAAAGACATGACAAGTTTATTCAAATTGTTTTATAAATTTATTTTTATAAAAATAATTATATTTATCCATTTCATTTAAATCATAATGAAATAATGATAACAATAGGAAATAAGAGGAAAACAATATATGGAAAAAATTATGTTGTGAAAGAATTTTTTTATTGAAAATATATTTGGAATACTTTTATTAATTGATACATTCTTTAAGGGAATATATCTTGGTTTTTGGTTTTTTTGTAAGGTTTTGGGGTTTAGGTTTATGTTTTTTGGGTGGGGGTTTAGGTTTCAGGTTATAGGGTTTTAAATTTTGATATTATGCTTTAGGAAATATGTTTTGGGGATAAGTGTTTGATTTTGGGGTTTGCAGGTTAGGAAACCAAGAAAAAAAAGAAGAGATAATAACATTTAACTTACAATATGGGTTAAGTGTTATGATTTTGGATTTATGAAATAATTATATAATCTAATATTTTATTAAAGCTATAATTAGAATGTTATTTCTGGAAATCATTCATGGTTTTATGAAAAAAAATTCGATTATCTGAATTATTGGGTTGTGAATTTGGTTAGACATATTCTGGAGGATCTTTTTTGATTAACTAATTTTATATTGGATTAAGATAAACCATTTCAATTACTAATGAAGTTATAGGAATTTATCTAATTATCTATAACAAATAACTTATGGTAATCATTATGATACTATTATTAATTTATATAACAGTTTATTAAAATATCACACATAATGTTATCAAAACCCATGGTAAAGGAAATATGTTTTTGGGTTGTGGTTTAGGTTTGAGGGTTTAGGGTTTCAAATTATGATATTAAGGTTTAGGAAAGATGTTTTTCGATTAAGATTAATAGATTATTTAGATATTAGTTACATGTCACTAATATATACGTTTTTGTAATAGTGGCATAATGATTTTTATAATCATAGAGACAACATTTCAAAATTTTCGAGTCTTGAATTTGGTTAGACATATTATGGAGGATATTTATGATTAACTAATTATGAATTGGATTAAGATAAACCATGTAAATTAGTAATTCTGATTTAGGAATTTATTTAATTATCTATATCGAATAACTTATGCTAATCATTATTATACTATTATTTCGTTATATAACATTTTATTAAAATATCACACATAATGTTATAAAATCCCATGGTAAAGGGAAGATGTTTTTTGGTTGGGGTTTAGGTTTGAGGGTATAGGGTTTCAAATTTTTATATAAATGTTTAGGAAAGATGTTTTTGGGTCAAGATTAACAGAGTATTCAGATATTAGGTATGTGTCACAAAGATATACATTTTGGAAATAATGGACTACTAATTTTTAGAGGCATAAAGAAAATATTTCTAAATTATTGGGTCTTGAATTTGGTTATACATATTTTGGTGGAGCATTATGAGTAACTAATTATGGATTGGATTAAGATAAACCATGTCAATTACTAATTTTGTTGTTGGAATTTATCTAATTATCAATATTGAATAATTATGAGAATCATTATGATAATATTATTTCACTATATAAAATTTTTAAAAAATATCACACATAATGTAATAAAAAACCATGGTGAAGGGAAGATATTTTGGTTTGGGGTTTAGTTTTGAGGGATTAGGGTTTCGAGTTTTGAAATTATTGTTTTGGAAAGATGTTTTGGGGTTATGTTATTTGCTTTTGGGTTTTAGCATTTAGAAAATTGAGAAAAAAAGAGATAATAACATTTAATTTACAATATGTGAATGTCACAGTGAAGACAGTACACCACTCTTGATGTGACTGAGAACTCAACCCAACCATGTTAGGGAACCACTACTGGTTATGACCTTATTTAATACATATCATGAATCTCAAACTCTTCCATTGTTCTTGAGACTAGTCCATCTCATTAAGCATCATACTGGCCTTCGATCTCCCACGATGATGCAACCAATTTATGTCTGGTATCACTATAAGTTGGCCTTCAAGAATTGGGAAATAACAATGCTCCCCAATAGGTGTACATGGTGTATCATAACATTTTGAAATGGTATCCCTTAGATATTGTGGATCAACATATGCTTCCCATGATATGTTCACAGAGGCATATGTTGCGACGGTGTGTGTGCATGGAAACCACAAGGCCTGAATGCTTTCACAATGAAATTGCCTTTTTCTAGTAATACCACTATTTTAAATTGATGCGATTTATGATGGGGCATGAACACTCTTGAAAATCAAATTGGGAGTCTTCTTGTCGAAAAAGATAGACATGATAACCAGAAGCTTCCTCAATATTCTATTCAATCTCTCGTAGGAAGTGTCATCTGCATCATAGCTCATGTTGTATTCTATTTTATGATTGTTTGTGTCTATCAACAAAGTATTTCACACATCTATATAATTTCTATTGAACTAGGGCAGTTATAGGTAGCTTGTGAATCCATTTAAAGACACCATTGATGCACTCTACCATGTTTTTCATCCTATGTCCATACCTCTTCCGCTATCACATGACAATAACCATTTCCCTTTTCGAATTTCCATCATATAATCATAAACTTTTTGATTAGCCTAGAATATATGTTTAATACGTTCTTCAAACCACCATTGGTTCGACTCATATGATACCAAAAATAAATTATATTTAACATAATTTGATTTTTAACTTTATGATAAAATAGTAAAAAATAACAAATACAATGCGTACCAAGCCACATGATTGACTTCATCATCTGTTCGTTGTGGAATTTTTTATGAAAATTTGTAGAAATGTGTCTAATGAAGAACTGATGATGTGAATTTTGGTATCTCCAAGTATCATGATCAATATTTATTTCCACATTAATTTTCTGATAGTGATCAGATATCAGACAAACACCCTGAATGATGGTGAAATGGTTGCTAATACAAGCCAGAAACCAACTCCATAATTCATTTTCGTTTCTCTACAATGGCAATGAAAAGTGAAAGAGGTGAACAATTTCCTTCTTGGGTATCCACAATCCATAATACGGCCTTATATTTTCTCTATAGAAATGTTCCATCATTCTTAATAAATAGTTTTCTGAAACGAAATGCGGAGTTACTAAGAGGAAATGCAAAGAACAAATAATGAAATTGAACACAAGATGGTTTATGTCAGTTATCTTGAATGACATTTTAGTTTCTATCTAGATGGAATAAATCTTGGTAATGAAGCTTAATTATGTCTAGAAATTATGAAAACACTGGATATGAGTCATCTCAATCACTATAGACCTTCACAATTGCCTTCTGGTTCACCATCCATGCCATATTGAAGGAAATATTATAACCGAATTTCTGTCGAATCATCTCTTGCAAAATGTCTATTGGAACATTTGTACATGTCTTAATCATCTCAAAAACAATATATAACACAAATTATGCATCCAATGAGAAATGATCATGGGTGAGGCTTGGATGAACAAAAGATGAGCCGCCTCAATCCTTGAGACTCTTCAACATCAAAATGTAATGACCAGAATTGCCCTCAAGAGAAATCTACAATCATCTCCATAGTTCTCAAACTATATGGAATATCTAATTTGTCATGATTTTTAAACAATATAGTTGTAGTGCCTCTCAATAGGAGGTCAATTTAGAGTTATTTATATTGCATATTTAATTGGAAACTTCCTTCCAATATATAAGGTTTTGTCCATGTCAGTAAACCTATCTGGTACCACTCTAGGGAACATAGTTTCACATGTGAGAAGATTATTCTTCAATTCAGGCACACATATAATTGATTCTGACCATGATAAAAGGAGTGGTGGGTGAGTTATTATAGGTCGAGGTTGATGTACAACTAATTCATTTCTCAAACCCCCATTCCTAACTTAATATAATCCTTACTCATCAACAATGTTGTTACCATCTGATCCATCATTATGAAACTCCTCATCGGATGTTGAATTGACATGTATATCAATGAGATCATTTTGGTCGTCCTCTTCTGCTGCATCATTTGGAATAGACTCAATTTGATGGGGTCTACTTTCTTCATCCACTCTTGAAAATATATGTCTTCGTACAACTAGACATTATTGTTGTATATTAGAAACATCAATGTATAACTCCATATTGTTACCATTAGACCGTTGAGATAATTAATTAATTTGTCGGACCAAATATGCAAGAGCATGAAATGGATAAGCTATATGCTATAGTGTTACCGGGAATTGAAAATTGCTATAGCTCATAGACATGATCTCTTGATCGGGTCCGAGATTTAAGGAACCAAAAATTCTCTCTTGAAGGTCAATTATGGTTACATAATCATCTGTAATAACAAACCTTATGGGTTGTGTACTATAAAAACCTCCTTGCTCATTTTGAATAACCTTACCCATAGTAGTAAACAAAGTCAAACATGACTCTCTACATCAAAAATATTTCTTTCATCAGAATTATGATATAATAACAAATATTAATAGTTAATTATAAAAAACTAATCATATGTATTAATTTTTAATCCTACGTTATCATTAATTAATCTATATATAATCATTACTAATAATAAGTATTATATCTAAAATATATATAACTAACTAAACAACTTAATACATAACATCCTTAATTACAAATAATAACTTTTTTAACTAATCAATCATTTTTAATCACTAGTTAATCAATATTAAGTTGTGCTTTAATTATATGTACTTTAATCCTTAATCGTATTGTATTCATTAGTTATTTTTAATTAACTAATCATATGAATTAATTTTTAATCCTATATTATCATTTATTAGTCTATAATTAGTCAGGAATTATTTCTAAACTATATATAACCAATTAACTACTTAAATAGATTTAATTAAAAATAATAACTTTCAGTCGTTAATGCTTTCATCCCTATTTAATTCTATAACATCAAAATTATTATATAAATATTGTCAAATATACTAGTTTGATTTCTGTTTTTTATATATTTTACTAGTATATGAGGAAAATATGAATCATCATATGCATATCCCCTAGGAGTGTCAAACCAGGATTCCAGCAAGGCTCGTTGTCGTGTACAAGGACACACGAGGTTAAGTGTGTAACTTCTTTTCATAGTTTTCACTACATGGTACATCTATTCTAGAGCCACATCCACTTTTTTGTATCAAGACAGAGATTTGATTGTATCAATAACCACATAATCATTATTCTACCAAAATATCACAATATTTAATACTAAGATATTCCCATGTTAATCCATAATTAATTTATACATAATCATTACTTAATATATACTTAATTTATAATGCAAACAATAATTAGTTCAAACTATATATAACTAATTACACAACCTAATAAAAAATATAACAATAATTACATAAACTACCTAAAAATGAAATATTTTAAACTAAAAAAATTAAATTAAATAATAAAATAATATAAAAATAAATAAATAAAAATACATGTAATGATGATTCACAAAAACACGCAAAGAAAATTAATTTTATTGAGAGACAAAGAGAGGATTTAAGAGAGTTGGAGGATTGAATTGAGTGATATGTAGGGGGGCTTCCCTGTTATAGTGATTTGAGGAAAAGGTGGCGTCCCCCCACCACATTTTTCGTGTCATCAATCTAGGCCAAAGGTAGCGTAGGGGATAAAAGTAGGAATCACTGATGCCACCTTGGCACATTAACACAACGGCGGCATCAGTGATGACAACTTAGTTGCATATTTTTTAAAAAAAACTAAACTAATATATTTTAATTTTTTTTCCAAAAAATATATATAAAATAACTCTACAGATTTGTATCAAATACATTATGTAATGTTTCTTTTATTAGCACTGAATACTGGAGTGTGGGTCATGGGGGACATTTATTTCTATCAAATGAGATTTTATATAACTTTATAGACTATGATTTCATTAGTTGATGAAAATTTTCTACTTATAAATGTCACTAATGGTTGACAAGTTATGGTTGATCTTAATATAAAATACATAGAAAACTCTTTTGGTTATATGAGTTAATATTTAATATTGTTGGGATTATGATAGGTGAACATTAGTTAAATAAATAGGGATAAGTTTATCTATAGTATAACATAATGATGTTTTAGAATATTATGGATTATTTGTTTCTCATTGAAATCCAATAACTTTCTAGATACCAGAAAGTGGTTTTGGTTGTGGAATAGAGCCACCATGGGGTATTCAACCTATAAAATGACTGGTAGATAATGGAAACAATCTTAACATGGGCCCAAGATAAGTGTTCCAAAGACAACATACATATTTTGATACTTCTATGGGATATTCCTTGGTGATTTATATTATTTTATCAATCAATTGTGATTGATTTTTTATATTAATAAATTAGATAATTATTTATAATAGAATTTAATATATAGAAACCTTGATAGAATATAGAGTAATATAGGTTAATCATAAACATAAATCAAGTATTTTAATTTGAAGAATGTTTGATTCTAAATTTTTCATATAATTATCATGAAATATTTATATTATGGTTTTCATCATATAAGATTCACTCTTTTTGGTTTTAGTAATGGATGAATCCTGAATGAAGTATGTGAGAAATGTATTATTTGTAATACATGGATATTTTCTTAATGAAAAAAAACCATGATAAGTGTTTTAGTAATAAATATAGTGTTTAGGTATAAAATTGGTATCAAACTTTATTATTAAAAATTCAAACATTTTTATGTCTTTAAATATAATAAAAATAATATAGATGGAGTCTCATGGAATTCCCAATGATTCATATATTGAAGGAAACAATATTTTACATCCTTCGTGTAAAAAATGTGGTTAGAATCAACCAGGGTAATTCCGTAAAGGGACTTGAAAATTAATCTTGTGGGGATAATTAAGGCATATAGAAACAGGTTGTGGAGGAAAAATGAAGAAATAAAATAACATCAAAATGGTAAAATAATTGTTTCCTAATCATAAATAAGACATTAAGGTATCCACCTCATTTAAAAATATACCATTTTTCCTATCTATATTTTAGAAAACTTCTCTAATTTTACTAGTGATTCTAAATTTAACATTTGGTGAATAAATTTATTTAGGGGGTAAATTTAATTTCTAGAGAATTTAAATAATATATATTCTATTAAAACATTATATGATGAATAGTTTTATCCAAATGGAAAATAAAAATAAAAAGATCCCTTAAATATTTATTATCAAGAAAATTTCAGAATGAGAGATCATCTATTGAATAAATAAAATACTATAATCAATTTGAAAATATAAACTAAATGTCACTAGTAATTGATAATGTTCTAAAAGGGTATTTTAATAAAAGTGACATGTATTTATATTTATTTAATTTTTATTTAAAAGTCAAATTATCAATATTTATAATTTGAATTTTATAATATGAAAATAATTTTTTTGGTTTATCATGTCAATAATATATTAATATGAGTTTTTAATTTTTCTAAAGTCATTTCTTTATAGATGAATAGTGAATATAAAAATGTTGATAAAAACATCAATTTTTTTTAATTTACTGTAAAACAAGAACTAATTGAGTTTTTTTGGAATAATTATTTAATATATATATAGTTAAATAAATAATTTTTAATAATTTTTTTGTAATATAAATCCCATGTATATCATTTTGGAAATAATAATAATATTTTACTCTAATAACCAATTTATTCGAATATATTAAAATTATTTTTTGTCGCTTCTATAAATTTAAAAAAATGTTTCATATCTTATATAAAAATGATCATTTTATGTTATAATTTCAATTTAATTTTTGGTAATAGATGAATGATTCTAAAATTGAGGATAATGATCATGATAATGGAAAAACTATTATTTTCAATGAATTATGTTTTTAATGTTAGTTGTATATCAGTTAATAAATTAAATAGATATATTTTAATAATAATAATTATAATAATTTCAATATCATATATAATTTTATTGAGACACATATAACATGAAATAATTAAAAAATAATATTAAGAATACAAAATTTTAAAAAAATAATTTTTCAATAAATTTTTTTTCCTATATATAAAATGATTAAATTTATAATATTATTTTAAATTGATTAAAAATTAAATTATATGAAATGTGAACTAAATTTATGTTCATAAAACCAACAATTGGAAACAATTATTAAGAAATATGTTCAGTACAATATTACTTTCTTGGGTAGAAATGGGAAACTAGATAAATATAGAAAACGTAAAAGTAATTGTATAAGACAAAAGGACTTCAAACTGGTTTAAAACATGTGTAAAAATAATTTTTTAGGTTTTATCAAACAAATTTCATAAAAAAACCCCCATTTCTTATCTCTTTTGTATCATTTCACCGTTATATATTTTCATTCAATTATTGAAAAATAATGTGTATTCACAAAATTTCCCTTTTCCTCAATTCTAAAAGGAGACTCCTTCACCCTTTCATGAAAACCCCTTTTATTAGAATTTATTTCTAAAATTATTCCATTTTTCACATCATTTAATCATATATATTATTAAGAATCTTGTAGTCTCTATAATTTTTCTTATTTCCTTCATGCCTAAGTGGATAATCAAGAGAATGTTTGAGGTCCCAATGTGAGTATTACCTATTCGTTATATTATTCTTCTTATTTTTTCCCATCCAAAACTACAAAAAATAGTTATATAAAGAATTAAATATCATATTTATATTCATGTGTTATTAGAATAATTAGAAATACCTTATTTATTTTCTTCAATAGACTTACAAAAATAATGAACATTAACTTTTCATTGTTCAAACAACCTCCACCACAAAGTTATATTTTTCATTTTTCAAGAAGATTTTATATTTTTATCCTAAAGACATACAATATGATTTAAAAAATATAAATAATATCATTATTAATATTTTATAATGATATTAGAAGCTTCTATAACCCTACTCATCTATATAGATATAGGGTGTTCATGTTTGGGGTTGGTTTAACACCATATATGAATAATGCAATATAACACTATCATGGATGACTATGAAAAAATAAATAATAATATTGTTACAATTTAGTATTAAAATATTGAATGGTTTTTTTATTATATAATGGTTGTATTAAAAAATTATATTATTATTAAAATGTATTATAGGTTCACTATAATTACCAAAATTAGACATCACTGCTTTGATTTTAACAAAAAAAATAATCATAAAAAATAGAATAAATAAATCACATATGATAATATAAATTTAATATTAAATTAAATATAATATAATTATATTCTTAGTATGTCATTTTAAAATATTATTTTTTATATTAAATAAGTTAGGAACATTTGGAGAATGAATCAAAAAAAGGTAAGGGTTTTTTTCTGAAACATTAATTCCCTGAGAAATTAGTATATTATACACAAGATGTTATATTATATGGTTTAATTATGTCAAATATAAAATTTTAATTCATGATACTCCTAATATTCATTTTATTTGATATTCGATTTTAAATTATATCCATTAAGGGGTTCTGATTTGAATTTTCATAATGTAGTAAGTATAATTTGTCTGTACTATAAATTATATGAGACATGTTTCATATTACATGCCATATTTTATTTTTTATGGTGTATTAACAAACAAAAAACTCCATGTAAGAGGAATATATTTCAATTTACTATATTTTAATTTATAGCATCCTTCCGATATTATTTTTATTCTCATGTTTCCATAATCAGAATGGTTATTACCAATCCATTTTGTGATATTGTGATATGATTCATATTGAAACCATTATTGTTTTTTGAATATTTATTTTTCATAAACTACCTTATAAATCTTATTATACTATTTTTTGTTGGGGAATTAAACTCATTGAAGTATATCATAAACTTTTTCATTCCAAATCTTCTTATGTCATAGGCATATATATTCATTCAATTCATTTTCTTTTTTAACACTCTATATTTGCTTCATTTGATTGAATACATATTACATACATTCCATGCATTCATTTATTGAGGAAATTTAAAATATTTCTATATGTTAATGATGATACAAATGTTTCATGATTACATTTGAATGTTGATTATGTGTTTTTTAACTGTCCACCTTCTTTCACTATATGACTATTGTTCATATTATATCTAAAAATTTATTGACATTTCCTATGTTTATATATCAATATATATGTGTATTAAATCCAATAAAATTAAAAAATTGAATGTATTAATATTAATATATTTATTATTGTGAATTCATTTGACTTAAAGATGTAATGGGTGGGGCTTGGTAATATATATCCCCTCGATTCCTTGATTTGTATCATTGGATAAAAGGTTTGGGTTTTCAATGTATGGATACAGAATGAAAACATGATTTCTTTTTAATAGTAACAAATTATTTAATAAGTAATTTATGATAAATATCAAGATGTATAACATTAATCATCCAAATTATTTAAATTTATTTATTTTTTTCTATTAGTTCATTTATATTTTTAACATTGTATTTATTTAATGTTAACATGATAAATTATCAAGAATCATTACAGTATCATTGTTTCGAACAATATTATTTGTTCCTTTTTTTCCATGATAGCTTCTAGTATCTATTTTCCATTATTTATTGTTTGTTCCCATCTTTCTTATGTTTTCATTTCTAGTGGTGATAAAGAAATGAATTAAACAATAATATTATAGAGGATTATAATATGTATTTAATCCTTTTTCAAGATATTAATAGATATTATGAATTATATTATTTTATATATAGTGGTGAAAATATCCATTTTATGTGAAAAGATATGGAAATTTTTAGTTATGTTTTTTCACTAACTCTATAAAAAAATATACCTACAAGGTCCTTAAAATATAAGTCTCTTAAAAATTATTGGTAATATTGTAAAAATTAATGGTTAAAATTGGATAGTTCTAGTTAATTTATGTTTCAATATTTAAAGAAGTTGTTTGTTCATAATTTTTTCTAGGAAAACTTGTTAGGGGATTTGTAGTAAAAACGATTCATAATTCTTAAAATGGTATTTCATTCAACATTTGTATATTCTAAGTATCCCACTCTAATTTTATTTTAAATAATCAATTATGTCATTTTATAGGTTCTATTATTTGTTCATATATCATTAATTGTATATTTCAATGGTTTTTATGATGTTTTTAAAAAATTTATGGAAGTAATAAAAATAATTTATTATGAAAATAAATCAAAAAAAATATTAAGAAAATCATTTTTTTTAATTTTATTTCTCAATATATATAAATATTCCATTAATATATGGAATTATTCCCCATGCATAGTAATATATGTTTTTATATTCTAGGTTTCATTTGGGGGATAATGTTTTTTGTTTATATATTCAATTTATAAAGGATTCTTTTGCGGTACTTCATGAAATATTATGTATCAATATTATTTCCATGATTTAGTCAAGAACTAAAGTGTAATTTTAGTTTTTGGAACAAAATTTGTGTGGTGTATTATTATATATTGGGTGTCCTGGATGTAATCCTTCAATATATTAATAAATGCTTTATATCTCATTAAATCATGATAAGACATAGATTGTTATTCCACATACACTATGTTGTGGGAAATGATTGGTAACCCATTCCCACATTGCAATAGAAATGGTGTCCATAATAGTATGATTTTATACGAATTTACTAGTGGTTAACCAAAACATATGTTATGATTTTCAATGCACTTTCTTGTGTAACATTCATATGTTACATTTTATGGATAATGATTATTTTATCATGTTTCCACAATCTAATTACATGATATATGTTATGATTTAATAATGAACATTTTATGTTATATTTATATATTTTCCAAATCTATATTATCATGTATTTTCATATTATTATCTTTTATTATTAAATGATCTTGTAAATTAGATATTTATCCCATTATCATGTTTTCTTATTTGTTTATGAGCCTGTGTGTCCAATAGATTTGTTTTTTTTCATTATTGATAATTTCAACTAACACTTTATTATATTCTCTATTTCCTAAGGAAAATACTATAAGAATGATCATAGTATGTATTCATATTGGGTGAAATTTTTAGGTTATATTAAAACAATTATTTGTAATAAACAATTTTTTAGTCAGTCCACTCGATGCTAAACCTCGGGGTTATGCATGCATGTTTTATTTATGTGATGAAATGTATAAATATAAAAATTTATATATGATATATGTATTTTATTTTAGAGTATTATAAAATAATTGAGAAACTAATATTAGGTTATAATTTATTATACAATAGTTTTATAAAAATTTTGTAATTGATGTCCTAGTGAACAAAATTGATTGAATTAATTAAGACGATCATGATGAATCTATACTGGTGAAGTGATTTTTTAATATCATTAATTATTAAAAGAAAATGTAATCCATTGATGAATGAAAAATATTCTGAATATTGAAAATTATTTTCTGTATATTTTTCATAGGAGGATGGAAATATTTCTATTTTATGTGAATCTAATGATGATGAATCTAATGGACACCACTCTCTCAGTCCCTCCTCTCCCATCATTCTAGGGTTTTCCAAATGAAGATGTTCCCAATATTTCTCCATCCACTCATGGTGATAGGTACTTCTCTAGAGATCCATATAATATTTCATTCTCATATCCTTACTCTTATTCTAGATCTCATTCTTTAGATCCATCTCTCTTGTTTTTTGTAGAATGATTAACAATTCCCATCTCAACCTGATTCAGTACATCCCATACAAGTTGAGATTATAGTAGTGGTAGCTTCTAGTGAGATTCTTCCTCACATTTCTCAATTATGTGTGTTTTGTGATACTTTTCCGATTATTTGTGTGTATATTCGAACCAATATTGTGCATAATTCCTCCTCCTATTCTCTTTATAAATCACCCTTTGTGCAAGTCCCCAATTTTTGTAAATCATGATGTCATTTGATGATTATTTGGATTATGAAGGTGGTAGGGATAATGGATTTCTCTTAGTATTTCTATATAGTCCACCTTTTTTCATTCTTTTCCTTATGATTTACATTTCTTGGTTGCGGTCTTCCTTATTGGTGAAGATCTTTATCAATTTTTTCATTTCCTTCTAGTTTGTCCCTCATTTGTTTTGGTTCTCTTAGTGGTGGCATCGATTGTCAGTCTCAATGGTCATGGTGATGGGAAAAGATCTTTTTCATGGCCTTTCTGTTCTTTATACACTCTTCTTCTAGGATTCCATCACTCTTATCCCAGTCAGAATTGTGAGGTGGTTTCCAAGGAGACTTCGATATTGGAGATCGATCATTCATCAGTGTTATAAGAGGAAACTCTTATGGGGGATTCCTCTTGGTCAACAGATTGTTTCTAGGATTGATAATCTTTTTTGTTTTGAGGGGACTTTGAATGTTGTTTGTGGTTCATGTGTACTTTGATATCCGTTTATGGAGTATGTATAGTGAATGTGACGATGTGGCTGACCACGAAGTTATATGTGCTAGTTACAATCTCTCTTGAAATTGTGAGGGGGATGTGTGTGGTGGTAAGGGATCGTGGTGTAAGGTGTTGCGTCAAAATATGCTGTAACGATGGTGGTTTTTAAATTTTAAATTATGAAATTCAAATTGTAATATTTTTTCATAGTGGTTGGTTGGTTTTTGGTTGTGGTGATACTAAAGAGGTGACGATGAAGGGTTTTCTTTTTCGACTATTTTATGAATATGGTTATTATTCATTTTTTATAATGAAGCCTTTGTTTTTTTTTGTTGAATGTTAGTGAGGTTTAATTTTGAAATGTTCTTTTTCCAATAAACCATAACATGGATTTTATAAAAAAGAAGAATATATTTGTAGTAAAGGTGAATAATGTAATAAAAAATGGATGAAATTTGATTTGTTATGATGAGAAAAGTAAAACATTCTAACAAAGTAATTATAATGATGAAGGGTGTTATATGGTTCATATAATTAATTGTTAGTCAAAAATATATATTTTTGAAAAATCGATGCCTAAATGGAAAATACGAATATTGAATAAGGATGTTTATAAGTAATAAACTGTTGAATTTGAATATATAAAAACAATGTATAAATTTTTGATGAAATAAATATTATTAAATGAAAAGTTTTTAAACATTAAAATATCAATTTAAAATTGGATCATAGTGATTAATTATCACCAAATTTTCAATGAAAATTAAAATAAATGAATATTTACGTAGAAAATTACATGCTGATGATGAAATAATATTATATTAAATCCTTCAACGGTCATAAATAATAATTAACATATATTTAAAGCTAATATATTGTTAGAGAATAAATGTGTGGAATTTTTTTTTAAATTTGACTCCATAATAAATAAGGGCCTATGTTTAACTAGATATATTCATTATTAAATTTTAAATATAATCTGGTATAATTATTCCTTGAAATGAAATAATGTCTTAAAAATATATATTATAGGATTGAAGGTACTAAGAAAATCACCAGAAAACATTTAGTGGAAATTAAGGTCCAAACACACACCTAAATCTCCATACATATGATACATTATACTAATAAAATTATCTATCCATATGAAGTTAAAGTGGGGAATAATATTCCATAATAAAATATACAAAAAAAATTCTAATGAAATAATTTAACAAAAAAAATTAAACAATAGAAAATTTTTTAATTGAGGAGTTTATACACAAAAACAATTTATGTTGTTATCAAAATTTATTTTAAAGAAGATAAATAAGTACTGAAGTTAGAAGAAATATAGCTATAATGATGAAAAAATTACTAAAATCTAACAAGATATGGAATTTATGGATATTTTTTATCTATATACTAGGAAAATATATTATTATTTGTATGAACCATAATGGTGAAATGATCAAGTTGTTCAATGTGGAATGGAATTCAAAAAATATAACTAGAAATGAATTATAATAATTTGATGATGTGTAAAGCATTTAAAAAATTTATATATACTTGAATGATTTATTCTACTCAACTATATTTAACTGGTATCCTAATAATTGGGCTTTATATATTTGATAAGGTATATTTTCCTCATATGAATGGTGATATCAATGTAATGAAAATATTGAAAATAATTATGTATTAATTAAGTTAGCATAAGTAAAATTATCTAAAAAACTAATTTCCAATGATGTTTTATATATTTATGTATTAAATCAGAACTTATTGAAAATAACCAAAATATATAATGGTTAAAATAAATATATTTTTGAAATAAATGATTTCTTCATAATAATATTGAATGAATCTTGTATTTTTACCTAGTTCAAGTGAACTAGTTTTAATTTATTTTAAAATGTACATTTGTACGATTAATTGTATTTTGACAAAAAAAAACATGTAATGGAAGATACTACTAGTTCATCATTTATAAGGTATAATGATTTAAAAGAATATGAATGACACTCTATGAAACCATAAAAAATTGAATAGAAAAAATCAAAATTTTTTGATATAAGTAAATAAGGGATTAATGGAACATGGAAGTCATGTTAATATAATAAAAAAAGTAAACAATTTCAACTAGAGTTAACATATTTATATATATGTGGTATTTTTAAACATTAGTATAAAAATGTATATTTCACTTCATTACATTAATTGATTAATTTTCTCGAATGAAAATTTATTTGTTTCTAAAACTCATATTAGAGGATGTTGAGAAGTTCAATTCCTTTTAAAGAGATGTTATGAATTTTCATAGATTATTTTTTTAAAAAATGATGAAGTAATATGTAATGAAATCTAATCAAATTATTTTTAATCCTATTTTAAATATCATGGGATTAACAATTAATTTATTACTTTATAAACTCCCCAATAATATATATCAATTAAAATGAAAAATATAGAATCATATAGGACACGGATAGAACAAATAATATTGAATCAAAATTTTTAACACTTATTTAAAAATAATATATTAAAAAAAATTATATTTATAAAAAATGTGTGGTGTGTAATAAATTATGAAAAAAATAAATTTGAGTAATGGTACATAAAGGGTAAATATATGAAATACTTTTGATTATATTAGAATCCCATACCAAACATAAATTAAATAATAAATTTTCAAAAAAATTATTACAATCTATATGAATAATTTTTCAAGTTTTATGGTTCCCATTTAAGAGGATATAGATGTTTGAATAATAATTTCAATAAAATGACAGATTTATATAAATTTAAAATCAAGGAATCTAATTCCATGTTAATATTTTTTATTATTATGATACTAAAAACCTCTACCTAATGATATAAAAAAAATTTAATATATCATGATGAAGAATATGAAGATAAGAAAACCATAGGCGTTGATTATTATTATTGCATCCATGATATTGAGTATACAATTAGATATTCATTACAATTATTTTTTATGGTTAAAAAAATTAAAACTGAAAAAAAAATCATTTATTACATAATGGAATCAATTTTACATATGGGAATTATAGAAATTTATTCGTCAAATATCCTTGCTATCATAAAATTTTCAACATTTTAAAAATAATTCAACCATTAGTATAGAATGGTTTAATTTGTATAAATATTAGATTGATCCTATTTAAAAAAACAATAGTTTACTTTATTCTTTTATAAAAATGGGAAAAACATAATTAGAATCATCTATGTTTTCCAACATTGATCGAATTTATAATTACGAAATGTATGCTCATATTTAAATGGTGGATGCTATAAGACAATTAATTTCTATTAAATTTCAATGAAAATAGAAATTTTATGAATTGGATATTAATTATTAATATTTAAATGTTGATCTTAAAAATTAATTTTATACGAAAAAACCTAATTTTTTTCATGATAAATTTTTAGAATATACTCAAAGGAATGGATATCTCTTTGAATCATAAAATAACCTCAATTTAATTTATAAATAAATTTAAATGGTTTTTACTGTATATTATCCTCATTAAAAAAATTTATAGTAATATTTATTTCCTGGAGATAGACGTGCGTACTCTAATATTCATTTTAGATAATCCTGGAAATGGGTTTTTTGTTGACAAAGAGTAAAAATGTATTATTAATACCAATATTGGGTCTTTCAAATAGTAGGAAAAAACATTACTCCATGTGACTATTAGAGAATCAAATTGCATGTTAGATGCTAGTAGCGAGATCCTATAATCCGCCTCGGGGAGGCTATATTTATTCTATCATAGTTAAATATATTAAATTAATCAAAAAATAAACACAAGGGGAATCCATAACTAAACATCAGAGTATGTATAATTTAATTGATTTTAAATGGTTAGAATAAATACGACTAATGTATGCCAATTATATATCAAATATATTATATTTCTCATACGTCACATATTTTTATGTAGATCTCCAACTCTTCCAATCATAAACAAAATGTAAAAATAATATTAATCAAAAAAATCCTAGGTATTTACATAATCTCATATCCAAATAATATATGGATTTTATATCTTAGTCCCTTGGGTAACCTATGGGTATACCTATTGATAATCCACGTTTATATATACATAGTGTATAATTTTTTAGAGGATTAATAATAATTTATTCAAAAAAACACAAGGTTTTGATGTGGTTTCATTGAAATTGGGAATTAAATAATCAAAAGAAAACATCATATAAAGTAGAAATATTAATTAATGTATATCATTAATCACAAGTAAATTATGTGCACTCCTCAAGAAGCACACCTACCATCTGAATTACAAGACTTGATTCCAATATAAATGGCATGAACCATCCACACTATGTGAATCTAAATTACACGTCGTGAAATAATAAAATTCATAATTTGATGAGATACATGATTTGATCTTAATAAATTATTTGAGAAGTTATAAACCTAATTTAGTCCAACGATATTCTCCATAAAATCTGGAGATCCATGATCTTAATAAAAAATTGTGGATCTCAAGTACATGTCTTGAAAAACTATTTAATGTCATGAAAGACATGATAAAAAATTAACAAAAAGTAGGTTAATGATGTGATTCAATTACATGTCATGAAATTATAAAAATCTATATATATTAATAGTTTTATTTCTTATGAATTAAAAATATAAAACTGCATTTGATAGCGTACATGATATGCAACACTAAACCTGAACAAACGATGATTATTTAAATATAACCATTTTAATCAAACCATTAAATTTATGAATATGAACAGAAATTAATAGATTATTATATATATATATATATATTAATAATGAAAAATATATTTATTATTTCTTTTTAAATAAGAATTCCACTTTTATTAAGAATATTTAATTCTTCAAAAAAAAATTCTTCATGAAATGTTATTTATTTATTTTTGTAAAGAAATATTATAATTAATTTATATATAAATTATAAAATGTATTTTATTAAATTAAAATAAATTTTTAAATTATCATATCAAAATATAATTATGGTGAATTTTATTTATTTTTGAAATTTTTTTTAGTTTTCTGTGTATAGTGAAAAACTGGTTTTTTTATAAAACTATAATTTATTTTGATAAAATAAGTAATATAAAAGCAAAATTATTTTTTTAATTTCATTTAAAAATTACAATAAATAGTATTTAGTTATATTTATTAAATATTAATATCATTAAAATTACTGTTTTACTATATTTTTGTATTAGTTAATTTTTTGGATTGAACCACATTTTTCAGAAAACTATTTTAAAATCTATAATGTTTCTCATTTTAAATTTATTAAAAATATCATCTATGGGGGATTATTTAAATTAATTGTATGGGTAATATATATATATATATATATAACATTATGAATTGACATTTATATAGTGAAAATTACTATTTATAGAGTTAATGTAAAATCATCTTTTCCTTAACAAATAATTTTTCTTAACAACACATTACTATGAAGCCGAAGGGTTTTATTTTAAATTATATTATTCCACCTATATGTATTCATTTCGACAAAATTGATTCCATATATATAATAATAATAATTAATATTACAAAACATGTTCAACTTATGTTTTCAATAATATTAATATTATCTATAGTAAATATGTATTACCAATGTAAAAGGAAAATAAGATAATTAGGGATAAAAACTATTTAACGATGAGTAGAAAAAAATTAACCTAAGAGTATAAATATTTTTTTTTTAAATTAAATATAAAAAATTTTATTGTTTCCCTTCATAAATTAATATGAAATGATTTTGATAAAAATTATAATTTGATATGATAAACAAAAAATAATGTTTTTGTGTAATAAGAAATTTCAAGTAAGAAATAAATTTTTGTTAAATTAATTAATTTTGTAAATAAATTCAATTTTAATAAAATATGAGTATTAATTAATGTTTTTAAATTTAAATGATAATTTAATTTTGATGATGTCAAATGTAATTTTTATAAGCATTCAACAATTGTTATTGAAAAAAACCATCATTTCCCAATAAATATTAAATATTCTTAAAAAGATGAAATTAACAGATTTAGAAAATAATTTTTATTAAATGAATATTATTTATTCAATAAACAATTAAAATCTATCCAAAAGTGAATTTTACTTAATTTTGTGAGATAGTAAATTTTTTAGGTAAAATTTAAATTTAGTATAAATATACAATGTGTATTCTAACATCATAATGAACCAAAAGGGATGCAATAATTTATATTAATTTTATGAAAGACTAAATAGATGTTTCAAAATTAAAAAATATTATTTCTTATGTTTAATTACTTTTATAAATACTTTATAAATTCTCAAAAACTGATATTTTATTTTCTGTTTTTAAAAACTCTTCCTTATAATCAGGACTCACTTCCACATCAAAAAGGGTAATATTTTAAAACATTCTAAAATTTTACATGTAAAATAATTAATACCCCTCCTATATTTCAGAAACCATGGTATGGTTTGTTGTTTTGATTTTTAGTTACAAAAAGTCCAAAACATAATATTGTGAAATAATAAAGAACTCCCCACTCTTTTCTTATATAAAACCACCCAATATGAAAATAATATCCAATAAAAAAACATTTTATCATTTACTTATTTTTACTTAACCTTAAAAAATTCATCCCATGGTTCCCCCAATATCTCTTGAAGCTTCTACATTCCCTTTGGAATCACCATCACAAGGTAAGGGACCTCCCTCTCTTTTTTGTAAAATCAAGTCCCTTTATTGTATTTATCAATTCAAAATCAGTTAGATATTTTATCATGACTTTATAAATATATAAATTATTTCAAATTTATTTCATAATGATAATAAATCATTTATCCCCCCTCATTATATCATTTACCTTGGCTGTTACTCTATCAAAATTTAGTAAGGGACCTCTCTCCCATCTTTTCAATTCAAGAACCTTGTTTTTACTTAGACTTTTGAATACCAATTATTTATATTGTCATGAATTTAAATAGATAACAATATTGAACTATAATTTTTTAATAGTTCTAAATCATTTATCCCTTCTCATTATATAATTTACCAAAGGCGTTATTAATCCAAAATTTAGTAAGGGATCCTATCATTGGTCACTTTATTTCAGAATCTTATTTATGTAATGAACATTATCTTCTAGTTCCTATAGATTGTATATTATCATTAATGACCTAATTACATTACTTATGATTTTATGTGATGATTTACTGCTTTTAATCAAATTGGACCCCTTCATGATTCATTCTTTAGCATCGTTACACTGTAGAAATTATCCTACGATTTTTCCATGTGAAATTTTCATTCATTAACCATCCTTGTATTATGCCAATCAATTCCAAAATTTAAATGTTGAATTATGTTATAATATATACCTAAAACTATATTTTTTACTCCCATGTGTTGAAATACCCATTTATCACTCTCTAAATCATATTTTGGATCATTAATTACTATCAATATGCTCTCAAAATTTCAAATTAATTTTTCTATGCCAAACCGTTATGTTGTGAAAACAATCACTATTTCAACTGAATTTTATTCATCTAGAAATACATATAAGTTTTTATTGGGTAATTAAATTTATGTATTAAATAATCTTTTATAGTGGAATTTAATGTTATGAAAAATTATTCCTGGTTTAATGATCTATGTTTCAAACTTATGCATGTACATTATTTGAAAGTGATGGGTTTTCCCAAAATAATATAACAATCTATTAAATTGGGAAATTTCTTAGAGTAATTAAATGATTTGTATTGGATTTGGGAGTGATCTTAATCCATTGTGGGACTTTTTCAATCATTTTATGATATCTTGGGGGAAAAATGTTATTCTATTTATGATGTTATGATTAAATTTGTTTTCACATTCCACGTGTTTTGTTTAAATTATCATATTATATCATGCATGAAACAAAATGAGATATTATAAATAAAATTTACTTATCATTAAGTGTTTTATTATGTAATATGGTTACATAAAAACATCCAATTATTTTATTATATCCAATTTGATTCAAAATATAGTTATGAATATTTACCATTGATAAAAAGATGTTAAATAGTGATCACATGAATAATATAAATATAGGGATTTAACAAATTCTATTGGCCTATAAAATGATGTGATCCATCCATAATTTATTACTATACCCCCCTTGAATCCCATTTTTTAGAGATTATGAGGGTTATTGAATTTCTAGGCTTTGGACCTGACCAAGCCCAATATGAGATTGAACAACATATGTATGCATGATACCATTATCAAGTGATGTTTAACATCATTGAGATCATGGCCCAAACCATGTATACTGAATGAATCCAAGAAATTCCCACCATCACATGGCTTACTCTTTGGTAATTTTATAGTGTTTTAATCAAATATGTATCAACACCCTAGAAAATAGATTATGTATGTTATATTATAAATAATAATTAATATTTTTTTAATTATATAAAATATCGGTAGTATTTTTTGGGAAATATTATTTTGAATTAAGGAATTTATTTTGATTAATTAGTGTTTTTTAATAAATTATATCATAATTAAACATTATTATTTAATAATTTTTTTTAAATATAAAAAATCAAATATTTTTTATGAAGTAAAATGTAATTTTTTATTACTGTTCAAAAACTATTATTGCAAAAACCCATCATTTTAAAAAAACGTGTATTATTATCTTCAAATGTGAAAATTAAAATATTTTGAAAATTATATAGATAAAATGAATATTATTTTTTTAATTAAAAGATCAAAATTAACCAATGGTTAATGTTTTATAATTTCATGAGATAGTCAAATTTCAGGTAAAAATTGAATACTCTAAATAAATTGTGTGTTTTATGAAATCATAATGAGCCAAAATGATGTAATAAATAATTTATGGGGTATCCTCCGCAATATTTATGTTTTATCCTTAGATTGAATTCATTTTAAGTTCATTTGTTTAATTTTATAAATTTATTATGGATCCTCCAAAACATATAATGTAGTATATGATTTCAAATTCATTTTTACGTTTGAATCACATCCTAATAAGAAGGGTAATTATTTTAAAAAAGTGGTCCCATTTCCTAATAAAATAATTAAAAAAGAACCTCATGGGAATACATTTTCAAAAAACATGGGAATGTGTCTGGTTTTGAATATTTTATTTTGATGATTCCAAAACCTAAATATTATGGAAATCCATATCTTTTTATTTATATAATCACACAAGCTCTCATTTATTTTCACAGAAAATCCTTGGATTAGATCATTACTCTTCCTGATTCTCTCTAAAATCCTCCCTAGTTTCCCCAAGCTCTTAGGAATCCCCTTTTCAAGATTTTACAGTCTCAAGCTGATGTAAGAGTTCTTTCATTTCTCATAGTTATTTAAGTTCCATTATTATGTTATTCCATATACACTACATTTTCTAAGATTGGGATATGCATTTATTTTTTCCTATTATAATTAAATTGATTTTCAACTAATCAAAGTCCCCTTATTCTCTCCTCAACCAATTATATGAATTTTTACGTGACATTATTAGTATGTCTAAATTTGGTATGGGAGACTCTCTTTGTCCTCTTTTGTCAAGACAATTCTTAAATTTTTAACCTCTTATTCGAAATTACAAACAATCAGTTATATTTTTTCTCCTTCCCCAAACTATCTATTTGATTTATAAATGATGATATACCCATTTTACACTCATTAAGTCCTTCAATTAATATTTACACATCCCTGTTATGCTGTCAAAATTTCACGGTGTGAATCCATGACAAAAAAATTATATAGTGAAAACTATATCCAATTTCAATAATGGGTGTTAAAATTTATAAAATTATACACATTATTATTTGGGATATACATGTATTTATACTGAAATCAATGTTTATGGAATAAAATATGGTGATTCATGAATGAATATTTTATGATCTATGTGTAACACTTAATCATGCGATTGTGATGATAGTGATGTGTGTGACAAGAATTATATAGTTCTCCATTGCATTGGGTAATATTTATTATCATGATATGTCATGTTGTTTTGGGTGGTGAACTTGATTCCTTTATTGTAAATTTTTTATTATGTTGTCTTAGAAGTTATCTTTGACCTATGATGTAGTATGTCAAGTTATTTTCACATTTCCAAAGTTGCCTTTACGTTATCTTGGAATATCATGTATTTTCAATCATGTTTTTTATTTTTTCTCTTCTTATACCCCATCATATTCCTATTTTCCTATCATGTTGTTCCCTTATACTCTGTTTATTCCCTTACTGGTGTTTATTTATGACCCCTTTCTTATTTATTTTGTCAGGCTATCCCATGAACTAATAAGTGCAAGAATGTTAGAGAGGTTTTCAAAAAAGATGTTGTATTACATGTTTTAAGTTGTAATGTAATATACCAAATACCCATATAAACAAGACATATAAATATTTTAGGTTGATTTAACTGTAATTTTATATAATAAATCATGTTTTAATTTCAAATAAAGGTAAGAGTTATTATAGTTAGCATCGAAGTAAATATTTAGTTATTTTTGTAATTAAGTTTAGAAAACTCCAGAAAATGACTTAGTGATAAGACTATTTATTAGAAAACATCCCTAAATAATGTTCTGTATAGAGTAAATAGTTTTTCATGAAAATAAATCCTTATATGGATACTTGAAGTGGACATTATTCTAGATGAAATGGACCATAGAGTAACTACTTCAACAAGGTGTTCTGGGCCAAACTCAGGGTAACTAGGTACAATAAAATAGCCCTTTCTATGCACTAGTTTTGAAACTCTCAAGGGATATTATTTTGTAATTTATAATCTCATTACAAATGATTATTATGGGAGTAAAAAATTACCATAAGAGTATATTTTTTCAAATAGATCATGGATAACATAGCCTGAATCCTAGAAATCTATATGTTAATGAAATTCATGTATCTAAGATTTTATCTCTTTAATGTCATTAAATTATTATTTATGTGTTTATAAGTTAAATATACTCATAATTAATTTTAATTTTATTCATTAACATGTTTGGAAATATGATGAATCAATTAAATAATAAGTGTGATTGGAAATGTGATGACTACCCTAATGACATACCAAAAATGATGGATTAGGAATCACACAATTAATGACGATACTCTCTTGACTGAATCTAGTCTTGAATAGACACATTGATAATGAACAGTTTCTAAACCCCCATAAGAGAGAAATCATGCAATCGTGTGCTTCATGCATCACATGCCTCATACATTCAATAGTTCTTATGATCCCTTAATAGTGGAATAGTGTATCAACTCTATTAAAATGATCTTATCCGCTATTCTATGATATTAACAAGTGACCATTATACTGGCTATTTATCATATGATAGATGAAGCTAATTATTGGTTGATATTGATTGAAAATACAAAGCCTAAGGAATATATTGAATGAATGGTGTTGAAGGATTAATAAAAAAATCCGATAAATATTTTCCTCGAACTCACCATCTTAAAATAAAAATGGACTTCCTTTCCCTCAAGAAAAATGATGATGAATATATCAGGGTATATGAGGAAATCTTCACAAGACTTGTGTGGTACATCTCAATCTTTTTTGTTACCCCCAAATATATGGTTGACTGGTTCTATGGCGGGCTAAATAGTAGTCTACAAAATTCCATGGTGATCTGAGACATTAATCGATATTTGGAAATTGTATAACATTCCCTCAAAGACAAAATGGAGATAAGTGAATCATAGGATTATCACATGGATATAAAAAGGAAAGTGGAGTTTAATTATGGTGGTCCGATAGATAGATATCTAACGGTGCCCAGAAATTCAAACACCCTACTTTTCATAGATGAAGAAAGAATCACCCAAAATATTGACTAAAGGGGACAATGAAATCTTTTATGTTCATGAAGGAAGAGATCCAAGCCTGTAATTTATGGTAGGAGAAACATCAAACTATGATAGATGAATGGAATGCTCTGGTCAACCGTCAATATATTTCTCATGTTTATGACATTAGGGAACCAAATCACTAAAAAAACCATTTCACTAATCTAAGAATTTTTGGAGACAACCGATAACCTCCAATGCAACAAGGGAGAGCTCTTTCCATCAATAAAAGTAAATTTTGTCCCAAAAATGAAGTACTGATATGTAAACTAGTTATTAATTCATGAAGATAGAATTTACTTTTTTATTCTCCTTCAATGAATTACTTCATATCTAGAACATTTATTAGAACTATTCATTCCCCACCACAAAAAATGGATGTTGAGATATCAGTGGAAGTGGAAAATGTGGAAATATTTTCATCCCATGTATATAACTACGACCCTATTAATGTTTGTGGGATGGATTTTATAGTGAACCTTGCATTAATCCCTTTGGTGTAAATTGATGAAATTATGAAAATGGAATAGATTTCCCAATATATATCCAACGTAAATTTCCAAGAGAAGTAAATCACTCTCCATAATCTGAATCATCCTCATATTATTTACAAATTGAAGTAGAAGTATGAATCTTATTTAGCACCATCATCACAAGCATTGATATTATTTTCCTATGAGAAATTATTTCGAGCATAAATGAAAAAGTATAAGGAAATGATCATCCATGAAGACATTCCCATTCTGATAGAAAACGCTAATGTGTTTCATGAGGAAATGTCTGCTCTTCCTCCTAGATGAGAAGTTGAGTTTTTAGTCCATCTTATACATGGGTTGTTATGATTATCCCCATAAACATATAGAATGGCTATTTTTGAACTTAAGGACTTGAACAAAAACAAAAGTAAAATCATTATAAAGGGTTCATACTACCAATTATTCACTATGGGGAGAATAAATCATCTTCATCATGATAAAGGATGAGTAAAAGTGCCATTTCATCAATTATCGCGAGCACAATAAGATCACTATAATGAAAATGTATCATCTTCCTTAGTTATTTTATATGTTAAATAATCAATGTGGATCACAATACTTTTACATGGTGGATTTATTCTTGGGATATTAACATGTTAGTCAGAAGAAATAGGATACCCCCTTAACTAATTTTCATACAAGGTATGTGAATTTCGAGTTCAGAGTGCTGCTATTTGGACCCACTAATCCACCAAAAGTATTCAAGTATTTTATTAGTATAGAGATTAATGATTAATTAAAAAAAGTCATGGAAGTCTTTATAGTTGATATTCTAATAGAATCCAAAAAAGGGGGAGCCTGAGGAGAATAGGCCCACTGTGGTATAAACCACATAAAAAAATAATCATTATATATTATATAGAAAATGTGAGTTTTGGTTTATGGTACTATCTTTCATGGTACATATCATCCTAAGTAATGAGATATTTTTTGACCCATAAAATATAGAATCAATTGATGGATGGATGAGGCCATCATTTTTGATAGATATCTGTTGTTTTCTTGGGTTATCTGGGTATTATCACCGATTTGTGAAACATTTATCATGATTATCATGAGTACATACCATGACAACTCAGAAGTGATTAATTTTTTCTTGTAATGTTGAATTTGAAGAAACAATTAAAGAGTTGATATAGAGGCTTGTCATTTGGGTTGTACTAACTGTACAATCATGTGGGGAAATTTTCATTGTATTCAGTGATTCTTTATAAAAGATTGTGGGTTGTGTGTTAATGAAGAATGAAAAACTCATGTACTATTCTTCAAGTTAGTTGAAAGATTATGAATAGAAATACCCAATTACTAATCTAGAGTTGCCTAAATTTATCTTCTCTTAGAAAATGTGGTGGCAATATTTTTTTGAAGAAAACATTGAAATATATACAAATCACAAAATAGTAAAGTATATATTCACAAAAAAAGAGCTGAATATGCTCAAATGCAGTTGGTTAGAGTTTATAGAAGACTATAACTAGTCAATATACTATCATCCTAGGAATGTGAATAATGTTTCAGATTATATAAATATAAAATATCTGAAAATTTCATCATTTATGAGAATTTATAGGGATGCAATCTTCTTATATTTGGAAGGGATGGACTTGGGAATCATAATGGAAGGAAAATCATCAATAATTTTAGAAATGATATCTAAAATATATATTCAAGAGATTATAAAAACATTATCAAGGAGTTTATGTGGAAATTCAAAAGAATGTGGAAGCAATAAAGAAAGAGAAATCCTCATAGTTCAATGTTAATGCTGAAGGTGTTGTACGATTTAGGTCAATACTATGTGTGTCATTAAATCCCAAGGTAAAGAAGAAACTGTTGTATGATTCACATAGATCAACCTTCTCTATCCAACCATGAATAATAAATATGTATTTAGATATCCTAGAAATGTATTTGTGGGAAAGTATTATTATAGAGATTCCATAACATACCTATATGTCTCATTGTTGTTACAATGTTAAAATAGAAAGTAAAAAAATACAATCAGATAATGAAACCATTACCAGTACCTATATGGAAATGGGAAAAACTCACAATGTACTTTGTCAATAAAATTATAAATACAAAAAAGGGGAACAATTTATTATGTTTTGTGGTAGATTTTCTGGAAAATATTGAACACATCATTACGATATAATAGGAATTTTCACTGGATCTATAGGCATAAATATACATTAGAGAAGTGGTAAAACTGCTTGGAGTAAAACTATCTATTGTATCCGATCGAGATCCAATATTGAAAATATGATCAGGAAAAGTCTTCTTCATGCTCTAAAAATTAATCTAAACTTCATCATTGTTTCTCATTTTCAAAATTAAGTTCAATTTGAGGGGACTATCCAGACGCATGACTACATGTCGAGATCAGGATCTATTGACTTCAAAGGCGGATGATATAAACATTTTACTTTTGCGGAGTTATCTTTCCACAAAAATTTCCACTCATGAATCCAAATAGATCCCTATAAATTATTTTATGGGAAGAGGTGCAGGACACCTGTATATATGGATAAATTTTAAGAAAAAAGTCTGATATGAACTAAAATGGTTGAGGAAATGGTGGAAACGTTTAAAACCATCCTGAATCACATCAAAGTTTTTAAGGGTGAAAAAACTATCTATTTTGAAAATCATTGTGGAGACCTAGAGAATGATTTTGGATACATGATATATCTATTCATATCTCCATGTAATAGTGTGATGAAATTTGGGAAGAAGGAAAATCTTAGTCCATGATAGATTGACCCCTTTGAGATTCATTATCACATTGGATTGGTGGCCTATCGACTTTCACTCACACCTCACCTATATTGATTTAATGATGTATTAAAATTATCAATATTGAGGATTTATATACCTGACCCATCACATGTACTCAATCCACAGTTCGTACCATTGGAGAATGATCTTACTTATGAGGATCATCTGGTGAAGATATCAAATTGTAGGGAAAAAGATCTATGAAATAATACAACGCACCTTCTTATAGTGCTACAGTGAAAACCCACGTTTGATGATGAATCATGGGAGATAGAGGAAGTGATGGAACAGAATTACCCTCACATATTATAAGGGGGTGGAATGAAAATTTTGAGGGTGACATTTCTCACGTGGGGAAGATTATAATGACTTGGAATGTTATAAATAATATTCCCCTAAGATTTTATGTTTTCATTAGTGATATGTTTATAGAAAGAACATGAGATTATTTTATTATATTCAATTGGAATAAAAATAACAGTATGAATCATTACCATTGATAAATTGACATTAAATAGTGATGACATTATTAGTATGAATATTGGGTTTTTACAAATTTTATTTACTCAGAAAAAGGATGTGATGGATTCATCTAGTATGATTATACCCTATGAATCCCATTTATCAGATCTTCTGAGGGAGATAACGTCTTTTGAGTTTTCTATCGACCATGTCCAATTCGATATACAAAAATTTAATCACGTGGTATATGTAAAATTTCATCGAGATGACAACCTAAACCATGAATGCTCAACGACACCATGACAGTCTCAATATCACACACCATACTTTAGTGTGTATGACAATTTATTAAATGTATATGTTTTAATACCATAGAATATTGATTATGTACATTATTTGTTAATGTATAATGAATATATATTTTTATAGAATAAAATATGAGTTTTATTTATTGGTTAATATTAAATTTAGTTAATAAATACTATAATGGGTATAATAGTCCAAATATATGTTTGACATTTAAAATAATTTAATTCTAAAATTATTTTATCAATTATATAAATCCATTAGCAATCCTAAAAAACATTATATATATTTTATGATTTTTAATCCATTTAAGAAAGTGTGACTCACCACCACATAAGAAAGACAATTATATTAATAATATCGTCCCATTTTATAATAAAATAATTTCAGACACTCCCCTTTGGTATAATCCATTTGAAAAGGCATGGGATGGTGTCATATCCAAGGAAACTAAAGAATACGAAATTTTCATATTTATTAATATTTTTTATTTAAATTTTAATTTTATATTAAAGTGAATTATGTATTCAATTTAGTACGTGACACACAAAAATGGGTTTATCCAAAGTCTTATGTTCCACACAATGCTAAGTCATATTGAAATAATAATAATAATATAATATTATTATTTTAAATATTATTTAACATCTAGATGTTTTACTAGAGGGATTGAACAGAACTAACCATATTACACTACTAAAAATAAGACTATTAGCGACCGCCATTGGCGGTCGCTAAAGGTCTTTAGCGGCCGCGCAGCGACCGCCATTGGCGGTCGTTGTTGCCTCGTCGCTAGAGGCCTTTAGCGACCGCCAATGGCGGTCGCTATAGAAGGCCGTCAGATCCGCCTTCAGCGACCGCCTGGCGGTCGCTGAAGGCCCCCTGCCGGGCACCCTATAGCGACCGCCATTGGCGGTCGCTATAGTGGGCCGGCATGGCTCCCTATAGCGACCGCCACTGGCGGTCGCTATTCAAAAAAAAATTTTTAAAAATTATTTTTATTGAATTCAATATAAATATATATATATATTTATGTAAAAATATTCATATATATACTATTAAATACAATATTTTAAATATATATATATATATATATAATATTTTAAATGTTTTAATATATATTTAATACATATATAATATCAAATCATTTTGTTATAATAATTTAAAAACTTCGATTCAAGAAATAATCTCATTTCAGGTCGTTCGGAGCACGTTTGCTCCGAATGGGACCGTCGCACGCCGTTTTGGTGTTTTATGGCGCCGGAAACGCGTTTCCGGCCACCGCGGTCACACGGCACCTCCGAATGAGGTGCCGTCTGGCCGACCAATTCACAATTCACGCCCCGGATGTTGTCGTACGGTTTCGTGGCATTCGGAGGTTGTTCGGGTGGTTTTGACCCCCCAACGCGCCATTTCAGCGCGCGCCGCGCTGCTGAAAACGGCACAATCGGACGTGCCACGCGCACCGCACGTCCGATGGACGTGCGGCCTCCTCCTGCATCTCAAGAATAATATTTCGATCGTTCCCGTGCGGTTTCAGGTCGTTCGGAGCACGTTTGCTCCGAATTGGACCGCCGCACGCCGTTTTGGTGTTTTATGGCGCCGGAAACATGTTTCCGGCCGCCGCGGTCACACGGCACATCCGAATGAGGTGCCGTCTGGCCGACCATTTCACAATTCACGCCCCGGATGTTGTCGTACGGTTTCGTGGCATTCGGAGGTCGTTCAGGTGGTTTTGACCCCCCAACGCGCCATTTCAGCGCGCGCCGTGCTGCTGAAAACGGCACAATCAGACGTGATGCGCGCACCGCACGTCCGATGGACGTGCGGCCTCCTCCTGCATCTCAGGAATAATATTTCTATCGTTCCCGTGCGGTTTCAGGTCGTTCGGAGCACGTTTGCTCCGAATTGGACCGCCGCACGCCGTTTTGGTGTTTTATGGCGCCGGAAACGCGTTTCCGGCCGCCGCGTTCACACGGCACCTCCGAATGAGGTGCCGTCTGGCCAACCATTTCACAATTCACGCCCCGGATGTTGTCGTACGGTTTCGTGGCATTCGGAGGTCGTTCGGGTGGTTTTGACCCCCCAACGCGCCATTTCAGCGCGCGCCGCGCTGCTGAAAACGGCACAATCGGACGTGCCGCGCGCACCGCACGTCCGATGGACGTGCGGCCTCCTCCTGCATCTCAGGAATAATATTTCTATCGTTCCCGTGTGGTTTCAGGTCGTTCGGAGCACGTTTGCTCCGAATTGGACCGCCTCACGCCGTTTTGGTGTTTTATGACGCCGGAAACGCGTTTCCGGCCGCCGCGGTCACACGGCACATCCGAATGAGGTGCCGTCTGGCCGACCATTTCACAATTCACGCCCCGGATGTTGTCGTACGGTTTCGTGGCATTCGGAGGTCGTTCGGGTGGTTTTGACCCCCCAACGCGCCATTTCAGCGCGCGCCGCGCTGCTGAAAACGGCACAATCGGACGTGCCGCGCGCACCGCACGTCCGATGGACGTGCGGCCTCCTCCTGCATCTCAGGAATAATATTTCTATCGTTCCCGTGCGGTTTCAGGTCGTTCGGAGCACGTTTGCTCCGAATTGGACCGCCGCACGCCGTTTTGGTGTTTTATGGCGCCGGAAACGCGTTTCCGGCCGCCGCGGTCACACGGCACCTCCGAATGAGGTGCCGTCTGGCCGACCATTTCACAATTCACGCCCCGGATGTTGTCGTACGGTTTCGTGGCATTCGGAGGTCGTTCGGGTGGTTTTGACCCCCCAACGCGCCATTTCAGCGCGCGCCGCGCTGCTGAAAACGGCACAATCGGACGTGCCGCGCGCACCGCACGTCCGATTGACGTGCGGCCTCCTCCTGCATCTCAGGAATAATATTTCGATCGTTCCCGTGCGGTTTCAGGTCGTTCGGAGCACGTTTGCTCCGAATTGGACCGCCGCACGCCGTTTTGGTGTTTTATGGCGCCGGAAACGCGTTTCCGGCCGCCGCGGTCACACGGCACATCCGAATGAGGTGCCGTCTAGCCGACCATTTCACAATTCACGCCCCGGATGTTGTCGTACGGTTTCGTGGCATTCGGAGGTCGTTCGGGGGGTTTTGACCACCCAACGCGCCATTTCAGCGCGCGCCGCGCTGCTGAAAACGGCACAATCGGACGTGCCGCGCGCACCGCACGTCCGATGGACGTGCGGCCTCCTCCTGCATCTCAGGAATAATATTTCTATCGTTCCCGTGCGGTTTCAGGTCGTTCGGAGCACGTTTGCTCCGAATTGGACCGCCGCACGCCGTTTTGGTGTTTAATGGCGCCGGAAACGCGTTTCCGGCCGCCGCGGTCACACGGCACATCCGAATGAGGTGCCGTCTGGCCGACCATTTCAAAATTCACGCCCCGGATGTTGTCGTACGGTTTCGTGGCATTCGGAGGTCGTTCCGGTGGTTTTGACCCCCCAACGCGCCATTTCAGCGCGCGCCGCGCTGCTGAAAACGGCACAATCGGACGTGCCGCGCGCACCGCACGTCCGATGGACGTGCGGCCTCCTCCGGCATCTCAGGAATAATATTTCCATCGTTCCCGTGCGGTTTCAGGTCGTTCGGAGCACGTTTGCTCCGAATTGGACCGCCGCACGCCGTTTTGGTGTTTAAGGGCGCCGGAAACGCGTTTCCGGCCGCCGCGGTCACACGGCACATCCGAATGAGGTGCCGTCTGGCCGACCATTTCACAATTCACGCCCCGGATGTTGTCGTATGGTTTCGTGGCATTCGGAGGTCGTTCGGGTGGTTTTGACCCCCCAACGTGCCATTTCAGCGTGCGCCGCGCTGCTGAAAACGGCACAATCGGACGTGCCGCGCGCACCGCACGTCCGATGGACGTGCGACCTCCTCCTGCATCTCAGGAATAATATTTCGATCGTTCCCGTGCGGTTTCAGGTCGTTCGGAGCACGTTTGCTCCGAATTGGACCGCCGCACGCCGTTTTGGTGTTTAATGGCGCCGCGCCGGAAACGCGTTTCCGGCCGCCGCGGTCACACGGCACATCCGAATGAGGTGCCGTCTGGCTGACCATTTCACAATTCAGGCCCCGGATGTTGTCGTACGGTTTCGTGGCATTCGGAGGTCGTTCGGGTGGTTTTGACCCCCCAACGCGCCATTTCAGCGCGCGCCGCGCTGCTGAAAACGGCACAATCGGACGTGCCGCGCGCACCGCACGTCCGATGGACGTGCGGCCTCCTCCTGCATCTCAGGAATAATATTTCGATCGTTCCCGTGCGGTTTCAGGTCGTTCGGAGCACGTTTGCTCCGAATTGGACCGCCGCACGCCGTTTTGGTGTTTTATGGCGCCGCGCCGGAAACGCGTTTCCGGCCGCCGCGGTCACACGGCACATCCGAATGAGGTGCCGTCTGGCCGACCATTTCACAATTCACGCCCCGGATGTTGTCGTACGGTTTCGTGGCATTCGGAGGTCGTTCCGGTGGTTTTGACCCCCCAACGCGCCATTTCAGCGCGCGCCGCGCTGCTGAAAACGGCACAATCGGACGTGCCGCGCGCACCGCACGTCCGATGGACGTGCGGCCTCCTCCTGCATCTCAGGAATAATATTTCGATCGTTCCCGTGCGGTTTCAGGTCGTTCGGAGCACGTTTGCTCCGAATTGGACCGCCGCACGCCGTTTTGGTGTTTAATGGCGCCGTAAACGCATTTCCGGCCGCCGCGGTCACACGGCACATCCGAATGAGGTGCCGTCTGGCCGACCATTTCACAATTCACGCCCCGGATGTTGTCGTACGGTTTCGTGGCATTCGGAGGTCGTTCGGGTGGTTTTGACCCCCCAACGCGCCATTTCAGCGCGCGCCGCGCTGCTGAAAACGGCCCAATCGGACGTGCCGCGCGCACCGCACGTCCGATGGACGTGCGGCCTCCTCCTACATCTCAGGAATAATATTTCTATCGTTCCCGTGCGGTTTCAGGTCGTTCGGAGCACGTTTGCTCCGAATTGGACCGCCGCACGCCGTTTTGGTGTTTTATGGCGCCGGAAACGCGTTTCCGGCCGCCGCGGTCACACGACACCTCCGAATGAGGTGCCGTCTGGCCGACCATTTCACAATTCACGCCCCGGATGTTTTCGTACGGTTTCGTGGCATTCGGAGGTCGTTCGGGTGGTTTTGACCCCCCAACGCGCCATTTCAGCGCGCGCCGCGCTGCTGAAAACGGCACAATCGGACGTGCCGCGCGCACCGCACGTCCGATGGACGTGCGGCCTCCTCCTGCATCTCAGGAATAATATTTCTATCGTTCCCGTGCGGTTTCAGGTCGTTCGGAGCACGTTTTCTCCGAATTGGACCGCCGCACGCCGTTTTGGTGTTTTATGGCGCCGGAAACGCGTTTCCGGCCGCCGCGGTCACACGGCACATCCGAATGAGGTGCCGTCTGGCCGACCATTTCACAATTCACGCCCCGGATGTTGTCGTACGGTTTCGTGGCATTCAGAGGTCGTTCGGGTGGTTTTGACCCCCCAACGCGCCATTTCAGCGCGCGCCGCGCTGCTGAAAACGGCACAATCGGACGTGCCGCGCGCACCGCACGTCCGATGGACGTGCGGCCTCCTCCTGCATCTCAGGAATAATATTTCTATCGTTCCCGTGCGGTTTCAGGTCATTCGGAGCACGTTTGCTCCGAATTGGACCGCCGCACGCCGTTTTGGTGTTTTATGGCGCCGGAAACGCGTTTCCGGCCGCCGCGGTCACACGGCACCTCCGAATGAGGTGCCGTCTAGCCGACCATTTCAAAATTCACGCCCGGATGTTTTCGTACGGTTTCGTGGCATTCGGAGGTCGTTCGGGTGGTTTTGACCCCCCAACGCGCCATTTCAGCGCGCGCCGCGCTGCTGAAAACGGCACAATCGGACGTGCCGCGCGCACCGCACGTCCGATGGACGTGCGGCCTCGTCCTGCATCTCAGGAATAATATTTTGATCGTTCCCGTGCGGTTTCAGGTCGTTCGGAGCACGTTTGCTCCGAATTGGACCGCCGCACGCCGTTTTGGTGTTTTATGGCGCCGGAAACGCGTTTCCGGCCGCCGCGGTCACACGGCACATCCGAATGAGGTGCAGTCTGGCCGACCATTTCACAATTCACGCCCCGGATGTTGTCGTACGGTTTCGTGGCATTCGGAGGTCGTTCGGGTGGTTTTGACCCCCCAACGCGCCATTTCAGCGCGCGCCGCGCTGCTGAAAACGGCACAATCGGACGTGCCGCGCACACCGCACGTCCGATGGACGTGCGGCCTCCTCCTGCATCTCAGGAATAATATTTCTATCGTTCCCGTGCGGTTTCAGGTCGTTCGGAGCACGTTTGCTCCGAATTGGACCGCCGCACGCCGTTTTGGTGTTTAATGGCGCCGGAAACGCGTTTCCGGCCGCCGCGGTCACACGGCACATCCGAATGAGGTGCCGTCTGGCCGACCATTTCACAATTCACGCCCCGGATGTTGTCGTACGGTTTCGTGGCATTCGGAGGTCGTTCCGGTGGTTTTGACCCCCCAACGCGCCATTTCAGCGCGCGCCGCGCTGCTGAAAACGGCACAATCAGACGTGACGTGCGGCCTCCTCCTGCATCTCAGGAATAATATTTCGATCGTTCCCGTGCGGTTTCAGGTCGTTCGGAACACGTTTGCTCCGAATTGGACCGCCGCACGCCGTTTTGGTGTTTAATGGCGCCGGAAACGCGTTTCCGGCCGCCGCGGTCACACGGCACATCCGAATGAGGTGCCGTCTGGCCGACCATTTCACAATTCACGCCCCGGATGTTGTCGTACGGTTTCGTGGCATTCGGAGGTCGTTCGGGTGGTTTTGACCCCCCAACGCGCCATTTCAGCGCGCGCCGCGCTGCTGAAAACGGCACAATCGGACGTGCCGCGCGCACCGCACGTCCGATGGACGTGCGGCCTCCTCCTGCATCTCAGGAATAATATTTAGATCGTTCCCGTGCGGTTTCAGGTCGTTCGGAGCACGTTTGCTCTGAATTGGACCGCCGCACGCCGTTTTGGTGTTTTATGGCGCCGCGCCGGAAACGCGTTTCCGGCCGCCGCGGTCACACGGCACATCCGAATGAGGTTCCGTCTGGCCGACCATTTCACAATTCACGCCCCGGATGTTGTCGTACGGTTTCGTGGCATTCGGAGGTCGTTCCGGTGGTTTTGACCCCCCAACGCGCCATTTCAGCGCGCGCCGCGCTGCTGAAAACGGCACAATCGGACGTGCCGCGCGCACCGCACGTCCGATGGACGTGCGGCCTCCTCCTGCATCTCAGGAATAATATTTCGATCGTTCCCGTGCGGTTTCAGGTCGTTCGGAGCACGTTTGCTCCGAATTGGACCGCCGCACGCCGTTTTGGTGTTTAATGGCGCCGCGCCGGAAACGCGTTTCCGGCCGCCGCGGTCACACGGCACATCCGAATGAGGTTCCGTCTGGCCGACAATTTCACAATTCACGCCCCGGATGTTGTCGTACGGTTTCGTGGCATTCGGAGGTCGTTCCGGTGGTTTTGACCCCCCAACGCGCCATTTCAGCGCGCGCCGCGCTGCTGAAAACGGCACAATCGGACGTGCCGCGCGCACCGCACGTCCGATGGACGTGCGGCCTCCTCCTGCATCTCAGGAATAATATTTCGATCGTTCCCGTGCGGTTTCAGGTCGTTCGGAGCACGTTTGCTCTGAATTGGACCGCCGCACGCCGTTTTGGTGTTTAATGGCGCCGGAAACGCGTTTCCGGCCGCCGCGGTCACACGGCACATCCGAATGAGGTGCCGTCTGGCCGACCATTTCACAATTCACGCCCCGGATGTTGTCGTACGGTTTCGTGGCATTCGGAGGTCGTTCGGGTGGTTTTGACCCCCCAACGCGCCATTTCAGCGCGCGCCGCGCTGCTGAAAACGGCACAATCGGACGTGCCCCGCGCACCGCACGTCCGATGGACGTGCGGCCTCCTCCTGCATCTCAGGAATAATATTTCTATCGTTCCCGTGCGGTTTCAGGTCGTTCGGAGCACGTTTGCTCCGAATTGGACCGCCGCACGCCGTTTTGGTGTTTTATGGCGCCGGAAACGCGTTTCCGGCCGCCGCGGTCACACGGCACATCCGAATAAGGTGCCGTCTGGCCGACCATTTCACAATTCACGCCCAGGATGTTGTCGTACGGTTTCGTGGCATTCCGAGGTCGTTCGGGTGGTTTTGACCCCCCAACGCGCCATTTCAGCGCGCGCCGCGCTGCTGAAAACGGCACAATCGGACGTGCCGCGCGCACCGCACGTCCGATGGACGTGCGGCCTCCTCCTGCATCTCAGGAATAATATTTCTATCATTCCCGTGCGGTTTCAGGTCGTTCGGAGCACGTTTGCTCCGAATTGGACCGCCGCACGCCGTTTTGGTGTTTTATGGCGCCGGAAACGCGTTTCCGGCCGCCACGGTCACACGGCACATCCGAATGAGGTGCCGTCTGGCCGACCATTTCACAATTCACGCCCCGGATGTTGTCGTACGGTTTCGTGGAATTCGGAGGTCGTTCGGGTGGTTTTGACCCCCCCAACGCGCCATTTCAGCGCGCGCCGCGCTGCTGAAAACGGCACAATCGGACGTGCCGCGCGCACCGCACGTCCGATGGACGTGCGGCCTCCTCCTGCATCTCAGGAATAATATTTCTATCGTTCCCGTGCGGTTTCAGGTCGTTCGGAGCACGTTTGCTCCGAATTGGACCGCTGCACGCCGTTTTGGTGTTTTATGGCGCCGGAAACGCGTTTCCGGCCGCCGCGGTCACACGGCACCTCCGAATGAGGTGCCGTCTGGCCGACCATTTCACAATTCACGCCCCGGATGTTGTCGTACGGTTTCGTGGCATTCGGAGGTCGTTCGGGTGGTTTTGACCCCCCAACGCGCCATTTCAGCGCGCGCCGCGCTGCTGAAAACGGCACAATCGGACGTGCCGCGCGCACCGCACGTCCGATGGACGTGCGGCCTCCTCCTGCATCTCAGGAATAATATTTCTATCGTTCCCGTGCGGTTTCAGGTCTATCGGAGCACGTTTGCTCCGAATTGGACCGCCGCACGCCGTTTTGGTGTTTTATGGCGCCGGAAACGCGTTTCCGGCCGCCGCGGTCACACGGCACATCCGAATGAGGTGCCGTCTGGCCGACCATTTCACAATTCACGCCCCGGATGTTGTCGTACGGTTTCGTGGCATTCGGAGGTCGTTCGGGTGGTTTTGACCCCCCAACGCGCCATTTCAGCGCGCGCCGCGCTGCTGAAAACGGCACAATCGGACGTGCCGCGCGCACCGCACGTCCGATGGACGTGCGGCCTCCTCCTGCATCTCAGGAATAATATTTCTATCGTTCCCGTGCGGTTTCAGGTCGTTCGGAGCACGTTTGCTCCGAATTGGACCGCCGCACGCCGTTTTGGTGTTTTATGGCGCCGGAAACGCGTTTCCGGCCGCCGCGGTCACACGGCACATCCGAATGAGGTGCCGTCTGGCCGACCATTTCACAATTCACGCCCCGGATGTTGTCGTACGGTTTCGTGGCATTCGGAGGTCGTTCGGGTGGTTTTGACCCCCCAACGCGCCATTTCAGCGCGCGCCGCGCTGCTGAAAACAGCACAATCGGGGGGCTGTACGGGGGTGACGGGGGGCTGTACGGGGGTGGCGGGGGGCTGTACGGGGGTGGTGGGGGGATGTACGGGGGTGCGGGGGGGGGGGGGGGCTGTACGGGGGTGCGGGGGGCTGTACGGGGGTGGCGGGGGCCGGTACGGGGGTGGCGGGGGGCAGTACGGGGGTGCGGGGGGCAGTACGGGGGTGCGGGGGGCTGTACGGGGGTGGCGGGGGGCTGTACGGGGGTGCGGGGGGGGGGGGGGGGGGGGCTGTACGGGGGTGCGGGGGGCTGTACGGGGGTGGCGGGGGCCTGTACGGGGGTGGCGGGGGCAGTACGGGGGTGCGGGGGGCAGTACGGGGGTGCGGGGGGCTGTACGGGGGTGGCAGGGGGCTGTACGGGGGTGGCGGGGGGCTGTACGGGGGTGGCGGGGGGCTGTACGGGGGTGGCGGGGGCCTGTACGGGGGTGGCGGGGGGCTGTACGGGGGTGCGGGGGGCTGTACGGGGGTGGCGGGGGGCTGTACGGGGGTGCGGGGGGCTGTACGGGGGTGCGGGGGGCAGTACGGGGGTGCGGGGGGCTGTACGGGGGTGGCGGGGGGCTGTACGGGGGTGCGGGGGGGGGGGGGGGGGTGGCTGTACGGGGGTGCGGGGGGCTGTACGGGGGTGGCGGGTTCCTGTACGGGGGTGGCGGGGGGCAGTACGGGGGTGCGGGGGGCAGTACGGGGGTGCGGGGGGCTGTACGAGGGTGGCGGGGGGCTGTACGGGGGTGGCGGGGGGCTGTACGGGGGTGGCGGGGGGCTGTACGGGGGTGGCGGGGGCCTGTACGGGGGTGGCGGGGGCTGTACGGGGGTGGCGGGGGGCTGTACGGGGGTGCGGGGGGCTGTACGGGGGTGTCGGGGGGCTGTACGGGGGTGTCGGGGGGCTGTACGGGGGTGGCGGGGGGCTGTACGGGGGTGGCGGGGGGCTGTACGGGGGTGCGGGGGGCTGTACGGGGGTGCGGGGGGCTGTACGGGGGTGCGGGGGGCTGTACTGGGGTGCAAAGGCCATCCCATTGATTACAAAAGTGAAAAATAAAAGTGATAACATCTAATTAATACATATTTCTTTTATCGATACCATACAGAAATTTATTAAAAATATATTAATAATACATAATCTATAATATCAGATTTATTGATCTGTTGGAATTAGTTCGACTTTTTCAAATGTAGAATCATTCAAGATTATCTGATCAAAAACTCAATGTGTATAAAATATTTAAAAGACCACCATGGATGGTAATAATGCATTACTTAAATGAATAAATACAGTACATCAATGTCAACCCTACCAGTAAAAACAAAAAACATATCTCGTGAATATATGGTGCGTCACGTGTTGCCATCACTGCTACCTCCTTCTGGTGGGCCAGGTGCCTACAACAAATAAACATTATAAATATTTTAATAACAAAAATAATTTAAATTAAATAAATAAATACAGTATATACCTGCGTCGTATGATCCCCTGTACCATCAGCTCGACGCACATATTCCCGCAGTGCTCTAACCTCAGCTGTCAATTGCGCATTTGTCTCCTCGGAAGCGCGCAGCCGTGCCTCAAAATCTGACATCTGCTGTGTCATATGAGCAACAGCAGGACCGACAACCGCAGCGCGTGACACTACAGAACGAGGAATCCCTGCTCCATAGGTCAAACTATAGCCATGCCCGTCCCGACCAATAATGCGATGAAAGATCTCATCCCGTCGCATGGGAAGCTGTCGCTGGTCCTCTGGCAGATGTTCTAACTCAGCTTCAAATTGATCCTGTGAAATATTTAAATATATATATGTTAATATATAGATTTATGTAATTATTGGTAAGTACAGACACTTACTATCAATGCTGCAACCTCTGGATCATTGCGATCACGAGTCCTTATCCACACCGACATTTTATCAGTTGCTGCACCTTGCCCTCGCAACTGTATATTAAAAGAATATAAACACAAAACCATATTAATTAATAAATTAAAAAATGAATAATATATACCTCATGTCGGATCTGAGACACGTGACGAGTCCCGAGCCTGTGAGATGGTCCCTGCAACGCTCGATTCTCCGAATGACGTGTTGACACCTCCTACATTCAATTCATTCAAATTTCAAACAAATCACATATTCTTGAAAATATATATACAGAAAAATAATTAATATACTAACCGCAACACCCTCAGTAGACCAATATGCAACCAAGTCACGCCACTGAGCTGGGAGGACACCTCTCGGGACCTTTTCCAAAATGTCAAGGGCACCCACATTTGGTATCCAGTGGTCCCTCTTCACTTTTCCTTTATAATCTTTCCACAGCTTACGGCATTTGCTCATACACACCGGCCGAAACTCTTCAGGGCATACTTTCAAATTTTGCTATCATGAAAATAATCAAACATATTAGTATTATTTATAAATAGAAAATAAAGTAAAATTATTTTCTTACCTGAACCTCCCTCCATAGACGATCTAATGTGTCCTGAGGGATAGAAGCCCAATCACGCGTGGTCAATGGAAATCGATGTGGGTCACGTATGATATGACCCAGCTGACGAATAAATGCCGGGGCATTCGGTCCCACGGGATGAAATACCTCATCAAATGAAACATCTATCGTCGTGTCGGAATTCCATGATAATATGCCACGACCAGGGCCTCTCCTGCGAGAGGAAGAAGCAGCCGAGTCTGATCCTGTTGAAAACAACTTTATATATAAATTGACAAATGTTATATATATATATATATGTCAATTACATAAAAAATATAGACAATGACATTCAAACATACCTCGACCCTGAGACGTAGATGCCTCAGATGGATGATGTGGATTTTCTGCCTCTTCCCCTGACATGTCTGCAGTCATACAAAATATCAGTAATGAGTCCAAAGTGTTTAAAAGATAAATTGGATTGTTCTTAATAAATCAAACTTGTACAACTGTTAATCAAACAAAAAATGGATTGAATAATTAGTTGTGAATGAATTTTAAAAAATCAGAAAGTTAATCAACCTAAATATTTATGACTGAATTAACTTACAAAAGTGAGGATTAAAACTTATAAGGATTTATAAAATGATTAGATAATTTATGATATCCTAGGACATTCTACTGAATAGCGGGAAAACAATTATACCTTTCATTAAGCATGCAAATCGACCGTTTCTCCTTCAACAGCCGCTCTGACCCAATAAATATCTTCTTCACGTTGAACTACGGTATGTTGATCAAGTTGTTGGTAAACAAACGGAACAGTCTCGGGTTCATCTTCTTCAAATAAAAACACTCCTCGCCGAGACATTTTGACAACAACTTGCCAACTTGGATCCGAAGGCAAAGTAACGAAGAATACTTGTTCCGCTTGTGATGTCAAAATGAAAGGTTCATTCTCAACTCGTTCATTATTTCTGTATAACTTACAGTTAAAATTCACCAATGAAAACTGATATTGATCGACTTTACATCCACGCACTGGATCAACCCAATTACACTTTAACAATATGTACTTCAAACCGTGTGTATATACAACTTCAATGATGTCTATCAATTGACCATAGTAATAACCAGAATCGACAAAGGGACAACCGATGCCACTGTTTTGTGTTGCTCGTTTGTCGTCAACATCTTTAATGCGAAATCGAAAACCATTAGCATCAATAGCTTTATAACGACGAGCCGTTATAGATGGACCCTCAGCCAGTTGGATAAATACTTCAGGTAGCGTGGGGTCCCCTAACTCCCTCAGCTTACGAACCTACATAATTTATAAAAATCAATACTGATATATGCAGAAAGAATTAGTTTAATACTACACTCATAATGAAAATCAATTTATACATACATAATCCTTGAACCAATCATGAAATGTTGCATAATGAGATTGTTGAATTTGCAACTCAGTCGCACGATGCATCTCTTCTTTTATCTCATTAATGTGTTTCCTGCAAATGATTACGCGATGTTTAAAAGATCAACTTATGCAAAGAAAACATGTAAAAGTTATACAAGCACATTGATAAGATACTTACTGCATTAATGGTGCAACTGATGGAGTATTGAACAAGATATATCGATGTGCTTGTATCCACTCGATGTTGTCCATATCAAATGTGGTTCCTTCTCCAACTGGACCATCATGAATCCGAGAGGGCTTATCTAATTTTGTTTCAACATCCGTAAGATATTCTGCACAAAAGGTAGTACACTCATCCATCAAATAACCATTGGCTATTGATGCCTCTGGACGAGCTCTGTTGCGTACAAATCTTTTCAATGTACTCAAATACCGTTCAATAGGATACATCCACCTAAATTGCACTGGACCAGCAGCCATTACTTCATCAGTTAGGTGCACTGTCAAGTGGACCATAACATCGAAAAATGAGGGGGGGAAAAGTTTCTCAAAGTGACAAAGCGTAAGTACAATTCGGTCCTGCAAACTTTTTAAATCACTCATTCGTTGATTTCTTAAACAAAGCTGTCTAAAAAAATTACTCATCTCAATCAAGGGCTGAACAACATTGGGGGATAAACAATCACAAATTGCGATTGGAATCAACTGCTGAAGTAATATGTGATTGTCATGACTTTTCAACCCTTGCAATGTCTTGCTCGTCAGATTCACACACTTTGAAATATTAGAAGAGTAACCATCAGGCACCTTGACCATCTTCAAAATGGAAAGAAATGTCTTTTTCTCCTCTGTAGTCATCGAATACTGTGCAGCAGGCATATATGCCTTGTTTCCCTCAGCTAACTGTAAATGCAACTGTTTCCTTAAACCCATTTCTTCCAAATCACGGCGTGCATTAACATGGTCTTTTGACTTTCCACTGACACCTAAAATGGTCCACAATATGTTATCACAAACATTTTTTTCAATGTGCATGACATCCAAATTATGCCTCAACATGTTAGTTTTCCAATACGGAAGACTATAAACAATACTTTTCTTTTTCCAATTGTGACTGCGCTGCCTACCCGCAGCACGAATATTACGTACTGGAGGAGCCACCAAATCCTGAATTTCATATACCGTGCGAATGTTTTCTTCCTCAATCTGCGATAACATTTCGACTCCTGTCATGATCTTTGGTGCTGGGCTGAACTCTCTAGAACCATCAAATGCCACTCTGTCCTTTCTGAACCTGTGCTGGGGAGGGAGAAAACGCCTGTGACCCATGTATGCCCATTTTTTGGAATGTTTAAGCCATACAGATTTTTTACTTTTATTGCAACAAGGGCAAGCAAATTCCCCTTTCGTACTCCAGCCTGATAAATTTGCATAAGCTGGGAAGTCATTGATTGTCCACAATAAAGCTGCATGCAGTTTGAACATTTCATTCGTTTCGCAGTCATAAGTCATCACACCATCGCCCCAAAATTCATTCAACTCATCAATCAATGGCTGAAGGTAAACATCAATCTTATCCCCCGGACTTTTAGGTCCATCAATAAGAGTGGAAAGTAATATAAATTGTTGCTTCATACAAAGCCACGGAGGAAGATTATATGGAACCAACACCACGGGCCATGTGATATGAGTTGCACCAACCATAGACTTGAATGGATTGAAACCATCTGCTGCCAATCCCAATCGGACATTACGAACATCTTTAGCAAAGTCGGGATGTCTCTTATCAAAATCCTTCCATGCATGAGAGTCTGCCGGGTGGGTTAACATGTCACTTTCATGAACTCTTTCTGCATGCCATCTCATTAAATTAGAAACTTTAGATGACATAAAAAATCTTTTCAACCTCGGTTTAAGGGGAAAGTAACGCATTTGCTTTACGGCAATCGGTTTCCCCTGTATCGCAATCTGACTTTGATGAGTCTTATTTCCCCTGTTCTCTTTCCACCTGGAAGCGCCACAAACCGTACAAATATCCAAATGAGCAGTTTCATTTCTAAACAACATACAGTTGTTTGCACATGCATCTATAGTCTCATATGTAAAACCTAAGTTCTCTGTCAACTTACGAGCATAGTAATACGACTCAGGAATCTTAGCGTCGACAGGAAGAACTTTTTTCAATAAAACCAAAAGCATGTCGAATGATGTGTCTGACCAATTATTCAAAGTCTTCAAATGCAACAACTCCACGATAAACGACAGTTTATTGTAAGAAGTACATCCAGGATATAATTCTGTTTTCGCATCATCAAGTACTTCATAAAACCTCCTCGAATCACGATCTGCACCAGAGCGAAGATTTATCTCACCGGTCTCAAGATTCTGGATGTCAATGCCTTCAGGATCAAACCCACTTACCATTTCAGTAAGCATTTCATGCATTGGATCAGTCATCCTTGCATCAACATCCATCTGAGCTGCATCTGTATTTTGACAACGAACATATTCTTCTCCATGACGAGTCCAACTCTTATAATTTTTCAGAAATCCATTAAAGAAAAAGTGCTCCCTCACAGTATCTCGTGTGAATTGATATCTGTTAGCACATTTTCTACATGGACAACTAATATAGTCACTTTCAAATCCTCTCGTGAACTCAATAAACTGCATAATGCCATTGAAATATTCTCTAGACGTTCGATTTGGAAGATCAATCCAACTCTTATCCATAATAATATCTGTATAACAAACATTTACACAATACTTATTACATTTACATTTTTCAAATCAACTATATTCAAAATAAATATTAACCATTTGTTTATGAACCATTGATAAAATAATAATGTAACTGAAAGCTCATGTTACCTGATTGAGCTACAAACCTGAAAGGGAGGGGAGCCGAAGGCTGTGCTGCGAGGGAGAGGAGGCAGCGAAGGGGAGCCGGAGCCAAAGGCGGTGCGGGAAGGGAGGGGACGGGCGGCGGCGGCGGCGGGGAGCTGGAGGAGAGGAGGCGGTGAGGGGACGGGGGACGGGCAGCGAGGGGGGGGGGGGGTGTCCGGGGTCGGGGGGGGCCTTCCGAGGTGCGGGGAGGGGTGTCTGGGGTGTCGGGGGCCTGTCAGGGGTGCGGGCAGGGGTGTTCGGGGTGCGGGGGTGTCCGGGGTGCGGGGGAGGGGGGGCTGTCTGGGGTGCAGGGGGGATGTCGGGGGTGCGGGGTGGGGTGTACGGGGTGCGGGGGGCCTGTCCGGGGTGCGGGGGGGCTGTCCGGGTTCGGAGGGGGGGTGTCCGAGTGCGGGGGGGGGGGGGGGGGGCTGTCCGGGGTGCGGGGGGGCTGTCCGGGTTCGGAGGGGGGTGTCCGAGTGCAGGGGGGGCTGTCCGGGGTGCGGGGAGGCGTCCGGGGTGCGGGGGGCGGTCCGGAGTGCGCGGGGGGGGGGGGGGGGGTGCTGTCCGGGGTGCGGGGAGGCGTCCGGGATGCGGGGGGGCGGTCCGGAGTGCGCGAGTGGGTGCTGTCCGGGGTGCGGGGAGGCGTCCGGGGTGCGGGGGGCGGTCCGGAGTGCGCGCCGGGGGCTGTCCGGGGTGCGGGTGCCGTCCGGGGTGGGGGGGGGAGGGCCGAGAGGCCGGAGGGCGGCGGCCGGAGGCCGGAGGGCGGCGGCCGGAGGCCCGAAGGCGGAGGGCGGCGGCCGGAGGCCGGAAGGCAGGCGGCGGGGGAGGAAGAGCGGCGGGGGAGGGCGGGCGGCGGGGGAGGGCGGGCGGCGGGGGAGGCCGGGCGGCGGGGGAGGCCGGGCGGCGGGGGAGGCCGGGCGGAGGGGGAGGCCGGGCGGCGGGGGAGGCCGGGCGGCGGGGGAGGCCGGGCGGCGGGGGAGGGGAGGGCGGCGCGAGGGAGGGCGGCGAGGGGTTAGGGCGAGATCGAGAGGGCGCGGGGGGGGGGGGGGGGGGGGGCGCAGAAACCCCCCCGAATATTTTTAGGGAGGTTAGCGACCGCCATTGGCGGTCGCTAATGGTGGGCTATAGCGACCGCCAATGGCGGTCGCCCGAGTCAGGGGGCCTCCACTGCCCCCTTTTCTAGTAGTGTTATGAGTATACATGTTTGATAAATGTTTTTACATTTATCTAATATATATTAGAGGCTTAAAATATGAATGATTCTAATTGTAAGCATAAATACACTAATATTCTTTAAAAGAAAGATTTAACGACTTTTGATGGAAAACCCTCTTTAAATATATTTTTATTCACCTTTATATGTTCTATTTGAAAAAATTAAATTCTTCTTTAGAATTGGGACATCAAAATTTACGTTGGGTAAATTTTTGGTATTTTTTGTTAATATTCATTTTTAATGAATAATGGAAAATACAACATTTTATTTAAAAATGACTTTTAATTTATTTATTTATATTGATAGATTATCTTTTTAATCGGTTTTATTGTGAAATTAATATTATATTATAACCATTTTATCCAATGTTGGTCATTGGAAGTTATTTCACTTTGAAATTGGACATAAAAAAGTGTTAGTCTTTTAGAGGTTATTATTTCTTAAAAAACTATCTTTTTTTACAACGCGAATTAATTTTAAATTAATTAATGAAACATCTAATTTTTTAATCTGGAAAAATATATATCAATTTTGAATTTGGAATATCAAATATATCTAAGTAATGATATTTTTTTATTTTTCTGAAAAACATTATTTTTTGATGAATAGTGAAAACACTAAGTAGTAGTTAAAAACAGACTTTTTTATTTGAATGAAATTTTACTGCTTCTGTGAATTGAATTTAAAAAATATGACATAAATGTTTTTTATTAGTATGTATAATTTGGATCAATGAGATGAAAATATTTTTTTGGTGAATAATAACTGTTGACTTTTATTTACCACAATTAAAGTTAAATTGAGTAATTCAAGGTAAAAATAATATTAAAATAATATTGAACTACCATAACATGTGTTCTAATCCTATGGGTTGATACATTTTCAACCATGGGAATCCTTTCGTCGATTTTGGGACCTAATTAAGCATCATAATAGTGATAATGAAACGTTATATTAATTAATTTAAAGTAAGGTCAAAAAATGACATAAACATATATCTTTTTAGTAAATAAATTCATACATGGGGTTATATAAGTTATCACACAGAGTATAAATATTCATGTGGAAGATAAAAATATTTCCTACATCATGTAATTGTTATACCAATTTTTGACATCATGTAAATATAATTATTTAATACACAATATTGAATAAGGGTTTACCTCATTAATTAATGTTATAAATAAATAAGAATATAATGTTTAAAAAATATCCAAAACCAGTACAACTATTATAGGATGATTTTATTTCAAACAAGAGTAATATTATCTTCCACTTTAATAAGCTTCATACCTTTAGAAAACAAAAATTGTTATATAATAAAATAATAATTTAAAACATTTTTAAAGAGCCCCTCCTCCCCCTAGATTATTCAACTTATTCCCAAAAAAGATATCAAGAAACATCTCTTCCACCTAGAAGCCTTAACTTATGCAGAAGGAACTTCAAAAAATCATTTTGGTTAAAACCAAAGGGAGTTACCCGATTTAAAGGAAACGTCTACTCTTATGTTCTTTTATTATTTAACTTATCCACCCCACTAAACTATATTTATTACAATATATAATTACCAAACAAGTATCCTTAATATACTAGTTTGTTGATATGATATGGATTATAATTACACTTACACACACCTCTGTCTAATGGGTAAAGAACATACTATTTCTATGTATGGTGATCTACTATCTCATGAAATGATGATTGTTGATTAATCTCCTACCACCTCTTATGGTGGCCATTAAGATTGCACTGTATTTACATGTGATATATTTTATATTTTTATTGTCCCTATACTTCTCTTTTTTTCATTTTTATCATATATCTATGGTTTACATAATGTGTAAATACAATAATTTCATTTGAAGATGTGCGGTCTACCTCCCCCTTAAAGAGATATGTCGCATTCATTCCATACGTGGAAAGTATAAAGTATAGATTTATTTAAATTAAATATCATAGATATTTTAATATAATTATAAGATACCTTTTTATTATCATTTTTTCATTCCTTTAAATAATAAATTGAAATCAAAGTAGCATTCATGCGTACGTACGACTTACAGTCTCCATTAACAATGTGTTTCATTTCATAACTCCAAATGATATGGAATGTTATAAATACATTTACACTGGAAATATATGATATATAAAATATCTATTTAATTAATATTATTATTATGATAGTGTAATTTTGACGACATGGAGAATTTGTAATTATAACAAATTAATTTTTGACTAATGTACCAAACATTGACAAAATGTCAAATATGAACCCAAGTAAATAAATAATTGTTATAGAAAGGTAATAAGTGATATAAAAGGAATAATAAACATGAAAAATGTTCTTGAGTATGTATAAATTAATGTAAGTTTATTATTCAGGAGGAACACAGAATAAATGAGTCAAGTTGGAAATGAGCTAAGGTTTTTCTTATCTCACTTTTAATTTCATGATATTTCCGTTGTTCACTACTTATTTATTGCATGTGCGGTATTTTGTACTTCAATTTGATATATATTACTGGGATAATATTTATATTCATGGTATTATTTGAATAATTTGGTGGTTATTAAATTTTTCTCTTACGATTCAATTGATTACAATGTGGTAATGGGTTTTCATCTCACTTTTTCTTCTCACGAGATTCATGGTATATTTTCCACTATTTCCATTTTTATAGTGTATGTACTGCCCATGATTGTATTCATTGCGTAATATAATTTAATTTATGGTTATTTTCATTTTCATTTTATGATCCTTCTTTCATGTGTTTTATGTTTCATATGTTACCAAATCAATTAGGGAACATATCACCCTCCTCTTTTAGTCAAAGACATCATTTATGTTATGTATTTATATATCAATTAAATTTTTTTGGGATATGTTATTTTTAATCCTTGAATCGGTAAATTTTAAGTCTATGTTATGAGAGAACCTTTTCTCTCTCAGTAACTCATTTTATGATTTTTTAAGTGATGCTGTTAGGATGTCAAATTTCTGTAACAGAACTTCATAACCCAATTTCGATTCTTTGGGTTAAACTTCTAATTAATTATTATGTATTGAAATGAATATGTGTGAATTAACTTTAGTTTATTTACATAAAATATCCACTTATATTGGGTGTATTTTTAATTTTCAGACATAATTATGTTATTAAATTGTCATTAATCAAAGGACATGTTCATTGCAAGGGACATTACCTCAATTTTAATTCTACTGAGGCTTATTTGTTGTTATACACCAATTCACTTTTATATGGTGTATATACTGCCCATAGACATATTTTATCTTGAATCTCCATATTCTCATGATATTATATGAATCTATTAATGTTATTCCTCAATTATTTGTATTCCAGTGTCTCTCATTAGGTAGAAACGTTGTATCTAAAATACTGTTTTAAATGATTAAAAGATTTATTTTTCAAAATTGTTCTCATTATATTCCATGTTTTAAAAATGGTTTTATGGATTTATTAATATGAACATGAATGTTTCAAACTTTAAATTTCTTTTAGAATATTGAAAGTGTTATCGGAGATTTTGATCCAAAAATCACATTATTAAATGTTTTAAATGGTTTAAAAAATGGTTTCATAATTCATTGATTATGTCTATATAATGAAATGGTAAATTGTGATTGAAATTTGTAAATGTTATCTTTCCATTACGCTTGTTTTATTTTTGATGACTATGTTATGGTTCTTGGGAATTGTTTACATATACAGGTTTTTCTATGATAAACCTAGTGTGGGGGATCCTGAGATAGCACTCCAATGCATTGGGTAACGTGACAGAGGTAAATGTTAGTGTTTATCCTAATAGATTTAGGGAATATAATATGATGGGTATTTCAAATGAATCTCACTATGTAACTATGAATGCTACATTTTGAGTTTTATTTTGATGCCACAAGTTACCTATATGACTTATGATTTCTATGTGTAATTCATAAATTTGATGATTTCACGATGTTTGTTAAATATATTATGTTTTGTATTTATTTTTTAACTAAGGTTTTCTTTCTTTATTTTACAACCCTTACTAATATTTTTATGATCATTCCATGTTTTTAAATGATTTTCATAGGGTATAAATTAGGGTAAGAGAACAGACGAACTCAAGAAGATTTATATCAAGAAAAAAATTATAATTTTCTTTTAGGAACATTAATTTTTTTAAAAAATAGAAACTAGGTATAAGGGTATACATTGAAATTTTTTGAGATGTAATGTAATATTTATGTCTTAATTCTCTAAAACTATAAACCTGAAATGATCCTCGATGTGAATTAATAATTTAATTCAAGATTATGTAATGTTTAAGGGTCGGGGCCTTATAGTTGGTATCAGATGTCGTTTTAGATAACATTAGAGGTTAGGGTGTTATTTAAGCATAAGTGACATGACCATAATGGTTATCATATTAGAAAGAGTCATATTTATTTTAGAGGTGATAAATGGTGATTACATTTTGGGGTGCAAAATGAAAGGTATTAGATAACCTTTGAGGATAAAATATGTTATGGTTATTTTTAAGGAATTTGTCTCATTTTTTTTGGATGTTATGAAAAAATATATATATATTTCAAAAAGAAAACTTGTTGACTCTGTGACATCCTATCATGTTGGACAAAGCTACCAGAATCAAACCCACAACCAAAGTGCGATTGGGATTTATCGCTTACTACTGGACTACGTGAAGTCCCATGTATGTATGTCTTATTCTTTTTAGTTATATAATTTTTTGGATAAAGAATTATTTTATTTAGGATCTTTTGTTTTATCAAATAGACATCCTTAGTATAGGAAAATGATTTGGTGATTAAGTGATCAAGGTTATTTCAGAAGACATTCTCACTTTGGGGAACACTATATGCTCAAGGAAAATAGAATACTTTGAGATAAAATTTGAGGTGTAATGGTTTAATTTTATTTTGGAAGAATCTATGTTTTTATTATTGATATACGGTAATTTGGATTATTTATGTAAATGTTTAACCTTTCATAGGGAATATTTGATTTGGTTAATTACACTTCAGTATGAGACTTTAAGAGAAGTCGATGTTTTTGGAGATAAATGTTAAAATTTACTATGGAATACAGTGTTATTAAATTATTATATGTTTTGGGATTCAATATTATGTTTTATAATTTGGATTAATTTTGAGGACAATTGTATATTGAATGGTCTTTCTTGAACTTTGGGTACTTTTTCCTAAATTATTGTGATTTATTGTAGTATTTAATCTCAAAAAATTATCCTCTTTGGTGATTATCTGATTTTGTAATAACAAATTTGTATTTTGGATAATGTAAAAAGATATGGGAAATATATGGTTAATATTTTTTGGATAATTTTATTCTCTAGAAGTTGATTGTAGAGATTTTTATGTACCTAAGTGATCTTGAATACTCATCATTTGGAGAAAATATCAGTTTTTGGTAGAAATGTTGTAAATGATGAAAGTATACATGTCAATTAAGTTTGTTTCCTTATGATCTTATTCAATATCATAAATAAATTCCCTAAATTTATTAAAAGGAACATAAATAAAAACGTTGTTTGTTTAATTTTCCTTCCTGGAAACCAATAACCGTTTAACCCATCACAAATTTGTGGTTTTCTTGTTGTTAACATTCTCTAAAAAAATGTATTCTATGAATTAGCATTAGAACGTGACACTTAGATTCTCCTCCATATCCATGTTTTCATGGAATCGAAGTATAGGTTATCTTAGGTGACCTTTTTAATAATCATTATTTCTTTTAAAGTGATTTTTTTATTGACTCTTTTTCTGATGTGGGGCATTCAATGAAGTTTTTGAGCCAATTTTAAAATAGCGAGGGGGAAATTATCAAAAGGGGGGAAGGATATAACATACCAAAAAAAAATAATTTGATATTTTCATATTTATTAATATTTTTTAATTAAATATTAATTTTATTTTAAAGGGGATTCAATATTCAATGGCATTCCAGACACACAACAATGGGTATCTCCAATGTCTTATGTTTCACATAATGTTGATTCATATTGAAAAAATAATAATATAATATTATTATTTTAAATGGTAGTTAATGTCTAGCCATTTTATAGGAGGGAAAGAACCTAACTAACCATATTCTGATTATACATGTTTGTTAAATGTTTTTCCATTTATCCAATAAAATTTTGAGGCTTTAAATGTGAATGAACCTAATTTTAACCATAAATACTCTAATATTCTTTACAATGTCGATTTACCGCCTTTTAATGGAGAACCCACGTTAAATATATATTTGGTCACTTTTATATGTTCTATATGAAAAAAAATTCCTCTTTAGAATCACTACATCAAAATTTACTTTGGGTAAATTTTTTGTATTTTTCGGATAAAATTCATTTTTAATGAATAGTGAAAAATACTATATTTTAATTCAAAAATTCCTTTTAATCTAATTTATTAGTATCAAAAGATTATATATTTAATTGTTTTAAAAGTTTAAATATATTAAATTTTAACCATTTAATCCAATTTCAGTCATTTTGAGTAATTCAACTTTGAAATTGGACATAAACAAGTGTTAATCATTCGATAGTAACTATTTCATAAAAAACTCATTTTCATATTTTGAAGGTGAGAATTAATATTAAATTATTTAATCAAAATTTTATGTTTTTAATTTGGTAAAATACACATCCTTTTTAATTCTGAATATCACATATATCTTTGGCTGAATTTTTGGTATTTTTCTGAAAAAAATTAATTTTTTATGAATAGTGAAAAGACAGGGTAGTTGTTAAGAATATGAATTTTTCATTGAAATGGATTTTTACCGCAGTTGTGAATTGAATTTTGAAAATTATACATACATGGTTCTTATTAGTAATTGAAATGTGGTTTGATAAGATGAAAATAATTTTTACTAAATAGTACCTTTTGGCATTTATTTAAAAATGATAAATGTAAATATGGTAATTAAATATACAAATAATATTATAAAAATATTAAATTACCCTAATTTTTTTTATAATATAATGGGTTGACACATTTACGACCATGGGAATCCTTGGTTTGAATTGGGGACCCCATGAAGCCACTTAAGATTGACAATGACACATTATATTAATTAATTTTATGTAATGAAAAAAATGACCAAAACATATATCATTTAGTAAATCAATACATACATAGGATTATATAAGTTATATATTAAACTATGAATATTTATTTCAAAGAATAAATTATTTCCTATATCATGGTATTTTTTAATAATTTTTATATATCAAATAAATAAAATTATTTATGACATTTTAATGATGAAGTGTTTAACTCATTAATGAATGATTTAAATAAATAAGATTATAATGATTAAAAAATATCCAAAACCTATAAAAATAGTATTTGATAAAATTATTTCGAACAATATTCATCTTATATTCCACTTTCATATGTTTTGGACCTTTAGAAACTGATAATCATTTTATAATAAAATAATATTTCCAAACATTCCTAAAGAGCCCCTCCTACAACTTATAAAAATCCCCTCACCTCTAACCCATTAATCACACCTATCATGCACCTAGGCTCATCCAACCTCTTCCCAACTAATTTTAAAATATCCCTACCTTCTACCTTCAAGCCTTAACTTAGGCATAAGGCACATCAAGTAATCCTTTTGGTTGAAACCAAAGTGAGTTACCTCATTTAAAGGTAACGTCTTCTTTTAAGTTAATTTTTTTTATTTTACTTCTCCTACCTCTAAACTCTATTTATTACATTATTTTACAACAACATCAGTATCCTAAATATAATATTTTTTTATATGGGAAGGATTATAACCAAATTTACACACACCTCCATATAATGGGTAACGAATTCACTATTTTTGTGGATGGTGAACTACTTCCACACAAAACGATGATTGTTCAATCTAGTCCTACCACATATTATAGTGGCCATTAAGATGGAACTTATTTAACATGTGATATATATTATATTTATATTGTCTCTATACTTCTTTATTTTTCATTTATATTAAACCTTCATTGTTTCCATAATAGGTAAATATGATAATTTCATTTGAGGAAGTGTGGACTGTCGCCCCCTCAAAGTGATAATATTCATTTATGCCATACGTGGAACAAATAATGGATGGATGTAACTAAATTAAATAACATATATATTATAATGTAATTATAATATACCTATGTATTATTAAGGTTTCATTAATTTATATATAAAATAGAAATGAAAGTAGTGTCCATGCTTACGTATGACATATCGTCTACATGAACGGTGCATTTCATTTCTTAACATAAAATGGTATGGAATATTATAAACACATAGAAAGCATATATATATATATGACATATATGATAACTAAATAATTAATATCATTCTAGAGATAACAGAATTTTGACCACATGGACCACTTTTAATTTTAACAAGTTTATTTTTGACTAAAGTTTCGAACAACGACAAAATGATAGATATGAACTCAAGTAATTAACAAATTGTTATAGCAAGGTAATAAGTGATAATAAAGTAATAAAAAACAAGAAAAATGTTCTTATGGAATTATAAATTAACAAAATTTTATTATATATGGAGAATATAGAACATTCGAGTCAATTCTGACATGAGGAAAGAGGTTTCTTGTCAAACTTTTAATTTTGTGAGATTTCCATTGTTCGCCACCTATTAATTTCATGTTGTGTATTGTGTACTACCATTTGATATATATTATCACGATTATATTTATATTCCTGGTATTCCGTGATTAATTTGGAGGTTATTATCTTTTGGTCTTATGACTCGATTGATTACAACATTATTTGGGGTTTCCATCTCACTTTTTATTTCCGTGAGATTCATGCTATATTAACAAGTATTTTCATTTGTGTGGTGTATCTAGAGGAAATTATTTTACACATTGTTTAATATAATTTAATTTATGGATATTTAAAAATTCATTTTATGATCCTTATTTCATGTGGTGTATGTTTCCTAAGTTACCAAATCGGTAAGGGAACCATTCACAGTCCTATTTTTGTCAAAGAATTCTTTTATGTTAAGTAATTAAATTTCAATTCTCAAATGTTGAGATATTTTATTATATATCCTAACTTCTATAAAATTTATTTCCATGGGATGAGATATCCTTTTCTCTCTCATAAACTAATTTTATGAATTTTTAAGTGACCCTGTTAGGCTGATGAATTTTTGTAAGAGAACTTCTTAAACCAATTTCAATTCTTTAGGTCAAACTTATGCTTCATGATTATGTAATAATGTGAACATGTGTAAATGACCTCTTATTTTTTTTACACATAATATCCACTTATATTTGGTGTATTTATATTTGTCACACACAATTATGCAGCTGATTTTTCATTAATATAAGGAAATGATCTTGGTAAGGGACTTTCTCTAATTTTAAATTCTATTGAGACTTATTGGTTATTTTTCACCAATACACATTTATATGGTGTATATACCACCCTTTGAAATATTATAAATTGAATATAATTATTCTGATGATATTATATGCTTGATTAATGTTATTACTCAATTATTTTTATTCTACTGTCTCTCATTTGGTTAGGATCTCTTTATCAAAAATATTATTTTAAATATTTTAAAGATTTATTATTCAAAATATTTCTCATTAATGTCAATGTTTTAAAAATGGTTTTGAGCATTTATTTACATGGACATCAATGTTTTTAAATTAAAATTTCTTTGAAATGATTAAAACTGTATGGGATAGTTTTATTCAAAAAACACACTATTAAATGTTTTAAATGGTTTTTGAAAATTATTTGATAAAGCATTGATTATGTCAATTTCTTAAAATGAGATATTGTGATTGAAATGTGAATATTTTATCTTTAATTAATGTTAGTTTTATGTGGTATGAATAGGTTATGGATCTAGGAATTATTTATGTATATAGGTCGTTTCGTGATAAACCTTGGGCGGGTGAGCCCAAGATAGTTCTCTAATGCATTGGGTAACATGACAAAGGTAAACATTATTTTCTCTACTAAGAGATTTAGTGAAAATGTTGTGATGGGTGTTCCAAATGTAACTCTCTATTTAGATACGAATTATACAATTTATGTTTGATATGGATGCCACAAGTTTCCATTATTATTTATCATTTATTTGTTTTATTCATATATCTGATGATTTCATGAGGTATATTAAATATATTTGGTTTTGTAGGTATTGAAGATCTGATGTATTTATTATTTATTTTATAACCCTTATTGGGATTTTTATAATCATACTATGTTTTTGAAATGTTTTTCACACAATATAAGTTAGGTTAAGAGAAAGTAACAACTCAAGAAGATTTATATCAAGAAAAGAATTATTATTTTCATTAAATAATTTTTATTTTATAAAAAATGGATACGGAGTAGAAGTGTCTACATTCTAATTTTTAGGTGTAATGTAATAGTTATTGCATAATTATCTAAAAGTATAAACCTGAAAAGATCCTTAATGTGAATTATTAATTTAATTCTAGATTATGTAATTTTTTAAGCACGGGGCCTTAGAGATGGCTTGTGGTTTTGAGAATTTTATTTTCTAGAGTCCAAAATCTTATTATTATAGAATTCCATCACTTTTCATATATATTCTAATGAAAGCTCCCATTTATATTCACTAAAATTACCTGATGAATGTAATTACTATTATATACTATATCTAGAATCATCCCAAGGATCTCCAATTTCTCAATAATATCTTTTTCGGACTTTTAGAGTCACACACTCAAGTAAGGGTTCTTTCCTTTCTCCTATTTATTCATGTTTTTTTATTATGGTATGCCTTATCTCATCCCTTTTATAATGTTTGGATAGAACATTACATGTTACTAATATTGTCTATTTTATTTACATATGGTGTTTTTCTACTTTATCTCTTGTAAACCAATTTTATAAATTTTTATGTCACATCGTTAGGATTCTGAAATTTGGGGTAATGGAACATCTCTTTTCCCACCTTTTCAAGATTATCCTTAATTTCCCCCATTTAATTATAAATTTCTTATGATGGAGTATTTTTTATAACATTCCCCATACTAGAAATATGATTTATAATTTATTATAGACCTATTTATCTATCATTATTTCCTTCCATGAATATTTTCACTTCCCCATCATGCACTCAAAATTTCACTTCGGGGATCCACAGAAAAACAACTGTGTAGTGAATACCATACATAATTTATTTCATGTGTGTTCACATATATTCACTTATACTCATTATTATTGGGAATATGCATTTATTTATTCAAAAATCCATGTTCTTGTAATAATGTACGATAAAAAAATAATATATGTTGTATGATCTATATGGAACACATAAGCATGAGATTGAAATGAATGTTACTTGTGCACCCAGAATTATATTATGATCCAATGCATTTTGTAATGATTAGAATCATGATAATTCATATTGGGGTATAGAATGAATCATATTCCTATATGTTTATTTTCCCATTATGATTACTTTGAAATTTTTAGTAATGAAATTTTATTCTTCTAAAATTATTTTTCATAAAATAAAATTATATATTTTTGTAAAAAAATAATATATTTAACTTTTAAAAAATATATAAAATGAATTTAATAATATTAAAATAATTTTTAAATCAAAATATTAAAATTAACATAGGGTTTAATTTTTTTTTCAAAAAATAGTTATTTTTCACAGAATAATGATGAAAAACAGATTTTTTGTAAAGCTGCCATTGTTTTTTGATAAATTTCAAAATTTAAAAGTATAATTATTTTTTAATTTCACATTAATTTAAAATAAGTAATATTTATTAATATTTAATCCAAATAATTACATTTAAATTTTCGTTATACAATATTTTAGTATATGTTTTTTTATGCTTGAAAACAAATTTTATGGAAAACTCTTGTAAAATGAATAATTTTTATAATTTTTTAATAAATAAAAATAACCCCTAGATTTGAATGAGTTAAATTTAAATTATAAATTATATTTCTATCTATATATATTGAAATTCATATATTAAAAATAACTTATTATAAAGTTAAATTTAAATCATATTTTCCTATAAAAATTCAATTTTTTAGAAAAACTCATTTCCATCTTGATTGTGAGTTTTATTTTAAATTATATTATTCTACATCATGGATTTTGTTTTTATAAAACATATTTATTACTTTTAATAAAAATAATTTATATTATAAAATTAGTTCAACTTAATTTTTTGTTATTATGAATAGAGACAATATTAAATATTTATGACCATGGTAAATGAAAAATATGTTAATAAATGGTAAAAATAATTTACGAGTGGCTATAAAAAAGTATCCCTAGTAGTCTAAATATGTATATATTGATGTACATATACTATTGATTACATTTTTATTTTTTTGTTATAAATAATTAGGAAATTATTTGGATAAAAAAAGATTTTGAAATGATAAAACATAGATTATATTTTTGTGTAATAAAATATTTAAATTAAGAAATTCATTTTTGATGAATTCCAGAAATTTAAAAATAAATTGTATTTTATAAAAATAATACTAGTAAATAATTCTTAGTAAATTCCTATTACAATTTAATATTATGACGTCAAATACAATTGGTATAAATTTTTAAATACTATTATTAACAGAAAACATGCATTTCTCAATAAATTAAAATTATTTTTATTAAAAGTGATAAATAATAATATATATATAATTATTTTGATAAAATAAATAATACTTTTTAATCACTATTTTGAAATTATCCAACCATGAATTTTGAATAATTTTCTCATAATGTTGAATTTTCAGGTTGAAATTAAATTCAATATAAATATAAATTGTGTATTGTGACAACATAAAGACCCCAAAATAATGTAATAAATTATATATAAGGGTAGAGAAGACCAAATATATATTTCCACATTAAGATAATGGGTTTTTGTGTTATTTTTTTAATTTAAAAAGCTTTTATGAATCCTCCAAAACCTATATTAAATTTTCAAGTTTAAAAATAAATCCTTTATAAACATGAATCATTTTCAGATCAATAAGGGTAATATATTAATGATTTACTCACTATAGTTATAAAATAATGAAAACATCAAATATATGGTATAAACAATGGGATTAAACATGGTATGATTTTTGGTTTTGATTATTTTATAATATATGATCCAAATCCTATGTTAAGGAAATAATAAAGAACTGTCCTAACTTTTCCTATATAAACTCACACAATTTTTCAATACTTTTCACTAAAAACAGTGGAAAAATGTCCTTACTCATCCCTCTATTCTTTAGAGTCCTCTCAATGTTCCCCAAATCTCATAGGAATCTTTTTATAATATTTTTGAATCACATTCTCAAGGTAAGGTACCACTCAATCTTCATTTCAATTCAAGCATCTTTGGTTATTTGGCCTTTCAAATATCAATTGGTTCTATTTTAATGATTTTATAAAGATCATATAATGTTAAATTTATATCTTTGTAATTAGATATAATTTTTACCATATCATTATAGAATTTATCAGATCCATAACTATGTTGCAGTTTAGTAAGAGACCACCTATCTTCTTTACAATTCAAGCCCCTTCTTTGAATTAATCTTTTGAATCTAAATTGTTTATGTTTTAAAGATATTTTAAAGATAAATATATGTTCCTATTGTTGAAATAATAGTAATAAATAATTTATCACCTCTCATTATAGAATATAAGTAAGCTGTCACCTTTCTGAAATTTAGAAAGGGATCCTTTCTTTATCATTTTTATTCAAGAAAATGATTTATGTAATTTACATTTTCATAAAATTTATATTGAAGGTATATAATATTACATGTACATGTTTCAGAAATTGAGATTTATTTGCGATGAGTGACCATTTTCATTCTCATTATTCCCTCCAAGGATTAATTTTGTACCCCAATTATGATGTCAAACTTATCCAGTGATTGTATCTTTCTATGTTTTTATTCAACAACATGCCCTGTCATAAACATATTATTTAAAAAATGTTTAAATATTATTATATTCTTATATATCCCTCTTACAATATTTATGTGTCCTATGTTATGACATAACCTTTTATATCTCAATAAATAATTTTATTAATCTTTAGTGTCTAATATTATGATGTTGAAATTTTGTTGTGATTTTTGATTCCAAACCTATGTGTTGTGAGTACCATCACTATTTCCTCTCAAGGTTATTCACCTAGAAATACATATAATTATTTTATTGGTTAATTAAAAGTATTTATTATTTAATATTTTAATTTTGAATTAAATTTGACTAAAAAATATTCTATATTGAATGATATGTGTGGCACATATATCAATGTACATGTTATGAATGTGATGGGTCCAATTAGAATTATATAGTTCTCTAATGCTTTGGGAAATGTTTTGGCACCATGAGAAGTCTTTTATGGGATTAAGGAGAAAACCTAATCCATTATGTTATGTTTTCAACCATTTTCTAAAGTCCTATATGTTGTACTTGACCTATGATTATGATGTCAGGTTTAATGTAGTTTCCATATTTTCTTTGTTTTCGTCATATTATCATGTTATATCATACCTCTTTATTCGTGTTTATTATTCTCACCCAGTTAATGTAACATTTTAATACATATTGTCTAACATGTTCAACTTTTTCAAGTTATCCCTTTTTTATTCAATTACTAGGACATATAGATCACCATTTTCTTCTATATATTTCCTGGTTAACCCATGAAATTGTAATAATGATAGAAAAATATGATCATTTTGAAGAAGTATTTAATAATATTGATGTACCCCCAATTTGAGGTTGTTATGTGATATACAAAATTACCCAATGAAATATAATTATATATCATATGGGTTGTATTAAGTCTATTTATATGTAATAAATCATGAATTAAAGTGTATTTATGACTCGAGTTGTCATACAGTCACCTGGACATGCAGAAAAAATATTCAACATCTAAATTATTTTCATCCTTCTAATCTACATTTAATTATCTTTTTCATCCCAATTTCTTATATTTATTTCTTTTAATTTATTATTCGTTAAATTTTTTACCCTTCATATTCAATGAATCATTCTTTGGGTATTGTTTTCCAACATTTCTATACAATTTTAATTTCTATTCAATATAAATCTGATACGGTATTCATAATTTTTTCATCATTAATGATTTTATTTTATTACTTTTAAATGATTTAAATTACATATTTATTCTATTTAATTTGTTTATTTTTTATTTAGTTAATCTTTGATTTCACCCCACTTTCCTTTAGCAGCATGATGTGTGCATAATCCTCCTAGGGGTAGGGGTTGAGAGTAAGGGTATTTTAAAATGTAATAAATATATAAATAAAATATTTTTAAACCTATGAATATTAATTAGGATAAAAAAATTATAATCTCATACTTTTGGAACTATACTGACCATCAGAAGTGATATTAAAGGACCCTAAACTTATTTTAGTTGAGAATTATATGATCAATATCATGTGATAATCTTTTCATAGAAAATATAATTCTACACAATGTATTTTAACTATCTATATACCAATCAATATTTTATATATCATGTAGATTCAATTGTTTGGAACATGATCATCTGTTGACCTTTTACCACATTACAACATTAGACATAGGATTATCTCAATACAGAAATAGGATTATCTTTTTCATAAACAAAGAAATTTACCATGAATCTATATTTTAATCTCATTAAATATAAACATTTAATTCTGTATAAAACCATAACATCCAATATAAGTCATGATGAATCCAAAAAAAAAATTCTTACCAGTAGGTTTCATTCCTAGAGGTTGAACTTCTTGGTTCGACCAAACACTATCACATCACTACACCATATTCGCTGAGTTTAGTTTTGGAAATATAAATTCTAATTCTATCAATGTAAATGTGTAATTGATGATGTTTTGAAAGCATATTAATTTTTTGAATCGTTGTTGGGGAAGTCTTTGGTTATCCATAGTGCCCATCGATAATAGGCTTGAACTACCTTACTCATGTATTCTCCCTTACACTATTCATTTTACAATATTCTTCACATTGGATAACACCTTCGTATGCTCTCTTCTTCGAATAATACATGAATCAGGACTGTATAAATCATTCGAGGGCCCTTAAAAATCATAACCCACTTTATTATGATCCTGATATTGATACATTTTTAATTTCAATATGAAATTTTACTATAGTAAATCAAAAAAATCATTCAACACTATACTAATGAAATTCTCAATATGTGCCTCCTGATCTTTTGGTTGAGTTACCAGTGATGTAGGAGTGAAAAATCATGGAATACTGATTATCATCTATTAGTGGTGTTGTGCCAAACAATGTGCTCCCTCCTATTATTGCACACTCATTTGAGATCAATCATATTCTCAAATATATAATATATAACATTATGATGTTTAGAATACTACAATGAAAACAAACCAATGAGAACATTTCAAATATTGAATTGGTTTGTGACACCTTTCCTGACCATGGAATATCATATGAGGCAATGAAACTAAGATTACTTCCATTCTCCTTGCATATTACCTACAATGATTTGTTTTCAATCCATGCTCTTCAGTCCATAACGATAAGGGTTAACTTTGGAAATAATTTCAGAGATAAATAGTCCCATTTATCTGAACATGAACTCTCAGAAATGATATTATATATTTTAACCAAGAAGACAAAAAATCATCTTCGGAAACCTGGGAACATTTTATGGAAGTAACTCAAAAGTTACCACATAATGAACTTGATGTGTGGCTAAAATTACAAAATTTCTTTGATGTACTCCAACTATACGGAGAAATTATTTTATTTTCCACCACTAAAGGAAGGACCATTAAAGAATCACATGAAGATAGCATAGAACTATTGGGAATGATATCCCATCATGTAAGTCTATGAAAAATTCATTGAGGACTTCCATGTCACGAAATCCATCTGGTGGAGTGGAATACCTACCTAAAAGACTATGATGATTCTATCATAACAAAGATTGGGTCTTTCCAACAATGCATTCCACCATTTCCACCACCTTCACAAATTTCAGTGATAAAATATTAATAATTATATGGATTCGTTCATCCAATAAATTATTGTAGGAAAAATATATAAGATACTAAAATCAATGAATTTAATTAAATTTATTACATTAATCATTATAGGTAGTACTCGTATCCCCAAAACTTTTAGGTATACTACTTTTATCAATAGTGGTCGACTCAATAGCCTCATCAGCAAAATCAAGGATAATTTCATCATATGAGTGGTCAAATACCACAGTGGAATGAAGGACAAAATGAGTTCCCAAATCAAAATCATGATTCTCTATCGCAAAAAAATACATCTACAACCTTTCCCTAGAGAGTTAAATGTTCCACCTTCTCATTAAATTATTATTGGAAAGATCCACTAATACCACTATTAAAATTTCAACCTCTTCAATTAAATATTTAGGACTTTTTCATCAATATAGTGTTAATATAAGATCTAAGTATAACTACCCAAGATATTGAAATTAAAAACTAATGGGGTGACTTAGACAACCTCTAATACAAATTTGTAAAAATTTCTAAAAACATTTTTTATCACATAACGTTTACGTTTTTTGATAATATTGTTAGTACTATATGAATGTTGGATAAATCTATGGTTCATTGAATTTTATAAATGATTTTTTCCCAATAGACATGTTGAGGTGAGGAAAATGAGTTAAAATAATCTGCTAAAGTTGATTAGGGGAGAATTCTAGAAAAAGTGCAAACTTAAAATGCTCCAGTTTATGTGAATGATGAAAAAGATGATTTCTATGTCACACCGCCACTATAAAAAACTCCTCCCCCCTTTTATAGAGGATGAGAAAATCAAAAGAGTGGGAAAAAAAATAGATATTCAAAATCAATTACATAGTATAATCTTCCTTAACAAATATAATTAATAAAATTAATTTTTATTCAGATTTTTTTAAAAAAAATCTCTCATGAAAGATGAAAATGGAAGACTTTTTAGTCATCTCTATAAATTAAGAATTCTATAATAATTTTCATCAAAATCACAAGCCCAAAATTCTTGACCCTGGATGTTTCACAATTCCTTACAATAGAGGGACTTGAAATTTTGAAACATCCTTGTGTGATGTTGAAAATAGTATCAATATAAGGCCAATGATTTTCTTATAAAACAAGGTGTTCCTTGAAATAAAAAAAACAATATAATAACTCCAAATTTTCTATCGCTCAGTCAATCACCTTCAATGACTACTCAAAAATGTCTTAGTAAAGGCAGGAAAATTCAAATTTCCCACAAATTAACTTGCACTGGATATGAAAGAAGAATTTTATGATAACATAATTTATAGAAAAAATATTTATGACCACTCTAAAGGTTCTAATTGATGTAAAATAATTAATATTAATTATTATATTGTGTGAAGACCAATTTGTTTTTGAATTAGTGAAATTCACTAAGAAAGATATGTGAGTCAATGGATTGTCACACCGTATTTATTACTAATGAGAAAGATAGTCATATGACTAGTAAAAACTAGAAAAAGGACCATGAAATCAGATGTAAATTTATATAATGATCAAAATAACATGAATTACACTTCACCTCTATCATGGGGTATCATTACACCATTATTAACCTCTTTAATTAAGAACCATTATACAATGGGTGTGTCCTTACTGTTAAATTTACCTAAATTAAAGAATGTTTAGCTGTTGAATTTTTTTTACTAATGAATGAGAGGAAACCCAATATAGGATATATTATAGAATTTGGATGCTAAATAACAGTAGATTATTATTTTGAGGTTTTTACATTTTATTAGAAATTTTCTTAATGGTTTTTTAAAAAACCGATTCAAGATGCGTAAAACAAATACCCAAAATAAATATGTCGGAATCTTTATTTTGATATAATAATTTACTTATATGATTTAAAATTATTGGGTATCCTTTAAAAGAAATTAAACTTAGGTTCATATAACCCACCACCTTCCTCTTATCTCATGCGACCCCCATCCAACGCATCATCACCCCCTCTACCTCATTGTTGATCCCTCCAATCCCAGCTTCTTATTTCATCGGTGGCTTCTCCCTATACCCCATACTCTTTATTCCTTCATGATGGACCAAAAAATAACCATCACTTGTGTGGCCTAGTGGGTTGATGATCCCCCAAATCCGAAGATAATTGCTTGTGCTCATTCGCTACCAACCATAGATCTAACACCTTTAACTTCTTCATCATATTTCTCCACCCACTCGGACTCCATCCAGTATGGGGAATCTTCCAGCTCATTCCACAATGTTGTATCATTCCTGAACCATCAACCATTCCATATCTTCTTAACACCCAAGGATCTTGTACAATTGTACTATCATTATTCTATGTTGATGAAAACTACTATAACATTAGATCTAGATTTGAATGAGTAAATTCACATGCACAAAGATGTTCTTGATCTTATGGGATGGATGTAACTATCCATCATCACTACTGTGAGTGAAGAGAAATACTAAGAGATGTTCCATTATTTCATTTTTGTGTTGGATATTGATGTGGAACACATAACCTTTTCCCTTGGTGGTAGACTCTAAGAGCTCACCCTGGGAGACTATGGTGAAAGGTTTAATGTCTAGTCGAATGATTTTATCGCTTACTATATGTATGCAGACATGAATCTAGATTCGATCAAGTTGGATGTGTTTGAGAGTTTTAAATTGATCGCTTAGGGTCCAAAAATCTTTTATGACCGCTATTCGTCCAATAGCACTCAACTATGGGGTTCTTCTCTACAGATTTTCCATCGAGATCTTTCCCATTCCTAGTTAGACAAATTAGATTCTCTTGGGAGAATCATCCATATTTATGTCAACATCCAGAACACTAATATATGAATACCTACCAAAAACATTAACAGTTGATTCACATTAAATTACTAGACTCATGTGTATTTATCCCATGTTACACTCATGGGGGTTGTTTCATTACTCACGTCACCCATCATATTAGTGTCATTGATGTGACCAACCCCATTCCTCTGTTGGGAAGACGTATTAGATCAAACTCCTCATTATCCATAAGAAAGGGAACCTGAGGAATTATGATGGGAGCTATTAATGGTCCCCTAAGAACAATGGGGATCTTATTGCTACTCAAGCTTACCCTACACCATCTTCTTCCCTTTCTACCCATCCCATTACCCTACTTAGACATATTTACAACGTACATCCAACTCTCCTCCATTGTACATACCACATCCATTCTCTTTGACATCTAGTTTGTTCTCTAGTTCTTTATGGAGAACTACTGATATATTTTCCACCGCATACGCATCCCATTCACTGATCCATCTCATTTCCCCACCCATCCCACCACCATCCCATTATTATGCCCACCCACCACTCACTATAGACACAACCTCAACTTTCATCCTGAACCCATCATCCACCAATGCATTCCTACTTCCATAACTCATAAACAATGCCACCCAGTATGAGTATCTTATGGAGTATGCCTGATGGGGTCGAGGAATTCAATTTTTCTATATCTAAGGCGCCCATGATTAATCCATATTTCATATATATGACCTTAATATGGATCAAAACCTCATCCACTCTAGCATCTATCATCCTTTCCATTGGCACCACAACACCTCCTACAGTGGTGGATGACCCTACATCTGCAACCATTGCTATGATAGGTTGGATGCGGAATATAAATAAATGCAGTTTTTGGGAGGAGATATCTGATGTGGAAACAGATGAGTCATCCCATACTATCTATTTCTATCCATGTATCCTTCCCCAGTCGTATACAACATTTGGATGTTTACTTTTTTATTTACTTTGTATCACCTTTTAACGGATGTATCATTTATCATATATATTTATGTAAAAAAATTTATACCTCACTAATTTATTACTAATTTTAATTTGTAATTTTTTTAATATAGCCATGTACAACTCAATTTCATAATTTATGGTCATTGACGAGCATATAAGGCCATGATACCATAACACACATGATATCTGTTTTCCCGTATCTGACATACATTGACTTATTGAGAATCTCCAACTCCAAATCCAATTTTAGCATATGCTACCTCCATTTTAATCATGTAATTTACTCCTTTCCACATTATTGTTTCAGTGGGACATTTACATAGGTGGATAAACCCACCAAGTTCCCCCAATAGCTCAACAACACTTCCAATAGTTCAGGAAGGAGGCGGAGGGCATCTTAGGTAATGGGAGGCACCAAACTATTCATTTTCCATCACTCTATCTGATAAAATTAGATTTAGTTATTTATGTGAGGCAAACCATTTTCTTGTTTTCTTTATTCAAATTGTGTTATTAGGGATGTGGTTTTTCCTTTTGTTGAACTTTTTCATAATTATTCATCTAAAACATAATTGTAGTATTTTATTAATTTTATCTAATTTAAATCTTATATTATTGACTATGTTCACATACCCATTATTCTTCTTATCTATTGATGAACCTCTATGTACTAATGTTTTATCTAGTGTTATTTTTTTATCTAATTTTCTTATGGTTGCACAATTTTCCCAACACCATCCAACATTTTCCCCATTGAATGACTTTCACAACCAGGTTCTCTTAATAATATATTTTAAATTCATAAATTCTAATTCAATTGTGTCTATGCATCTATTGAAACATCTCCCAGATTTATTTTCAAAACGGTGTAGAAATTATATGATTTTATGTGTGGGGAAGTATTTATTTTTCTTTATTTCCTAAGAACTTCAATTTTTCATAGTATCCATAATCGTTGAGATATTTTACATTAAAATAATTATTTAACTTGAAATCTAATTACACCCATTTATATAAATGAAAAAATTTGTTTATATATTGTTGAAATAAATTTTTATTCTTTTTAATAATTTTAACATGATTGTTGAGTGGAGCAATTTAATTATAAATTCGTAATTTTTGAAATTTATTTTTATTGATATATTTATGGAAACTATGCCCTAATTGATTAACCAATTTTAAATTCTCATTATAAAAAGGATTCTACACCCACATTTTGATACTCTTTTCAGAAAAATATTTGTTGAGAGATACTTAGGAAAAATAAACCATTCAAAACATGCTTTAAAATCTTATTAAGGATATCACTAAACATATACATTGTTAAAATGATTGAAGAAATATTCGTTATTTTATTTATCTTAATACCCACCTATAGGTTTATCGTTATTTAGGCTATATTTCTGAGGAATATCCTTCTTATGATATATATATATATTAATACTGTAATCCCTTCCTACCATACACTTGGTACTATGCAATATTTTATTTTTAATAAGTGTGGTGGATTTTTCATCACTAATATAAATAATTAATCATATGGAGATGAATTATGGAGGAACAATAATTATATTTATATTGCATTGTCCATGGTTATGTTTTTCATATTCTACACCCCCTAATTCCGTTGAAAAAATAAATAAATATAAAAAAGTCTATGTATTAGGATTGTCAAAAATCAACATTACGTGACTGATGAAGCTTATGAGGAATCATATGTAGTTAGGTTATGGATTTAACATCTTGAATAGAATATTTTTTAATAAATAAATAAAATTAAAATGGAACATGGAAAATTATTTATGGTTTCGTGACACAATCCTAGTCCTTCTGGCAGATGAATGGAGGATGATGACAATTTTTGAGGAGTTATTTCATTTAACTATTCACAATTATCATTAATCAAGCTGAATAGAATGCACTCCTTTTATATCTGTTTTCACTATCTTCCTACCTACCTCATCCTTGGAGTAATTTTAACATAATTTCATAATCCATTATTATTAATTTTGTATTTTTTTGTGGAGATAAAAGAACCTTTGAAAAAATATGGTTAAGATTATTTATTTAGGATATGAGCATAACTCTAGTTTTGTTTTACTAGAGTGATGAAATAAAATTTATTGTGGTTTATATTGAAAATTTTTATGGATTCTAAATAGCAGTTATGAAATTGTATACAAAAAGGAATGAATTTGAAAAAAGGACAGAAATATGAGTCATATCTGATTTTTTATATTATGATAGATTCTAGAATATTTTTTTCCACTTGAACATAGTTTTATTCTCCTATTTGTAATGAATGTTTCTTATTTAATAATTAATTATTTTGAAATAATTGTTGATATGATTTTTTCTTTAGGAGAAGAAGTTGGTTATGTTTTGTTAATTTGATAAGTTGAATTTATATACTCATATTGGAGACAATAATTTAAGGATTAATTATGATTCCTTTGATAATACATGGGGTTTTTATTTATTTTCGTAGGAATTATAAATTTATGAATATAAATAGGATAAGTTTCAAAACATAAAAAATCATTCTTACATGGTTTGAATCATAAGTAAATGATGCACATTCCTCGATGATACCACCTTACAAATAAATTACAAGGCATGAATCCAAATTACAAGGCTTAGACCATGAACTCAATGTGGATCCTTATTACTTGTCATCGGTTACATGAATTACAAATATGATCATATATATGTTATGAGATTAGTACAGTATGTGAGATTCTTTTAACATAATTCCCACTAAATATACATATCAGGAAATCTAGAGATCCGGGATCATTAGAGATAAATTAAAATATGATGTACATTGTGTGGAACCCTATTACACAATATGAAATCCATGATGAAAAAGTAACTTTATAGATGATCACGATTTCAATCAATTATATGTACTGAACCTATTGGACTCTATATAAATATAGTGAAATAAATAACCAACAAAATATTGAATTCAAAGTGTTAATTCCTCATTTTAATCTCTATTTATTTCTCATTTTCATTACAAATTGATTTTTCTAATTTATATTATTGTTTTATTTTTTCCATTATTGCCGCCATCAATTCCAATAGCTATTCTTTGTGCATTTCTATCCAATGCATTAATCCAACTGTTTTCCATTCAATGATAATATACCACTAATACATTCTTTTCATTAGTCATGTTAGTATTTGAATACTTATTTAGGAATCTAGTTGTTGATTTATTTGATTTATGTTATTTATTTTCATGTCAAGCATATTTCTTGTCTCCCGGCTCTTATTTAACACTGTTATTCATGGATAAATTGTTTAGGGCTAGGGGTCCCTAGTAATGGTGGTTTGAAATGTAATGATTGTATCATTAAAAAATCATCAACATTTTTTATAGTAAATAGGTTAAAAACAATTGTAAATCTCATTATGTTTCAATTACCCTGACCATCAAACGTATAATAGAAGGACCCTACCAAAATCGGAGTTGAGTAGGCTAGGATCAATAGTCTTGGATACTTTCTTCATAGAAGATGAGATTTCTTAACATTGGTGGTAGACTATCTTTGGACCATGGAGAAGTGTTTATACCAGGTAAATCCAATTGGTTTTACCAATATCAATTGGTGGACTTTTAATTCATTTTTAGCCTAAGACATAGGCAAATCTGAAGCTATATTTAGGATATTTTTTCACTTATAGCATTAAATTGACCTTGAACCCTTCTATAAATCATATTATTTTCCAAAATATTTATTTTTAGAAAAAATAAAACACCTAAAAGAGATCATGATGAATCATACCAAAAACATATTATTAATGGGTTTCATGACTGAAAGATATAAATATGAGTTAAACACCATATTTCCACATTATAATGTTTTATTAGTCGACCGTAGTTTTGGAAAAGAAAATTCTAAAATAATCAATTCTGGTGTGTAATCATCAACATCATGCGGTTTATCCACATATATATTTGTCATAAGGTCTGCACGTCCATCATGGTGCACATATTTGATTTGAGTATAAAAAAGAACAAATCAACCCCAACGGTTCCCCAAATAAATACCATTTTATACCATTTTATGTAAGATAGTTGAAATAAATCAATAAAACAAAATTTAATTTTTATAATGTTGTGTAATTATATGATATCTAGGACCCCATGTCAAAAGGACCTTACCAAAATCTTCTAAATGTTGTGACCTTACAATGTTTTACCTAGACATACAATGAATATCATGGTTTCTAAGTGTAAGACCAGTTTTCCAACCCTGGAATAGTAATTATTGTTCATAAAATAACCATTCAATCTAACAATTGGAAAAGTAAAAAGTATTGAAAATCTTACAATTATATCCAATCCATAGACTAGAAATTCCGATTAGTAAGAGAACAAAAAATTTTAAGCCATGGAATACAAAAATGTCTCAAAAAGATAACATGTACATATAAGCCATGGGATAAAAAGGATTCATAATTAAAAAATCAGTGTATCTATTTCATAGAATCATTTTTAGTGTTTTTGACATAACTAATTTGATCACATGACAGTCTGGTAAAGTGTTTTTGTACCACAATTGGATAGTCAATGAAAACCATTAAATTTCGAATTATTACATCATAATTGATCATCACAAAATGAATTTGATAACAAAATAGAATATATTAAATGACACACATGAAAAATAAAAAATATAATGGTTAAGATAAATTATCAACATAATCATGCCGTCATATTACAATACATAATACTCCTCTTATGTGTAATATATTTAGTGCATCACATATCAAAACATAAAACACTAGTCTCTTTCTAAAATGATTATAGCCTTTAAAATCCCAGAATTTAAAGTTAAATTGATTATTTTTTCCCAATCACAAAATCTTATATAATACATTCACATAGAACTAGATAGTGATTTCATATGGCATGAGGGAAACGATACAACATGGATCAATAAAACCAAACATAAGCCATTACATATTGATATAAATTTATAGACTTTACACAAAATCATAATACATAACATGAAGGTCAAAATAATTTTAATCTCTAGATAAAAAACCTATAATGTACACTAAATTTATTTAGTTAAAACCATTTTCATAGTGGTTACATATTCTTTATCTTGTACCAATAAAAAATCATATCCTATTATGGTTTGTAAAAACATTGAAAGGCTAACCCACTGACCAATATATAGTTACAGTACTCAACAATGTTTACTTTTATATATAAGGCGTCTATATAATGTTTTATTCCCTATAATCCCACATGATTCCCACAAATAAATGTATAATCTACAAATATTCTCTATAATCTCCACTTTAAAGTTATATATCATGAAAAAAATCATTATTGAAAAATTTCCATCCAAACCATGAAGTCCTTTAAAGAAGGAAATTTAATCTGCAAGTGGATAATTATAATAAAAAACTGTAGCTAAAATTCGAACAATCCATTGAATAGAGATTACCCATTACTCATTGTATCAAAAAGACAACTTTCACACTATCCATTTTTTCATATCAATTTCAATTGCATAATAAAATATTATCAACATATATTTTCAAATTATAAAAAAAACATAAACTCATTTGGGTTCCATTAATGATCAACTATGTCTATTATAATTGGACAAATATTTACTTAGTGTCATTATATTTCCATACATGAAGGAAAAAAGTAATTTGATCAAAATAATATCTATACAATCCAATATGATCCACACCCTCATTGTTAAAAATAGGTTTACCATAACATGTATCCTCATTATAGTATATAGAATGAAATACAAAAGAGATAATACCTTTTTAATAAATACATAAAAAACTACCAAGAACTAATAAGAGTTATCCCATCAAATATATACCATTAATTATGATTAATTTACTAAAAATCATGAAATTTTAAAATCATGGAATAATTGGTGGTTCTTCAAAATCATAGAGAGATGAGATAAATAGTTATAAATCTGAGAAGCATTAGCATTCTGTTACATGTATGAACCTACATGAATAATTTTTACATTGTTCTAATTGGACATAGAAATAAGAAAAGAAATATAAAATTGTAGGGAGTGGAAGAAAAATTTATATATGTTCCACAAGGGGTCATGTAATTGTGAAAAATAAGTCGAAGGTATGGTATTAAAAAAAATTATAATTTTCTATCAAAATAAAAATTCTGAAAAATATAAAATAAGAACTCCAGGAACCTAGTAGATATACACCCCGTATTATGTATCTATTCAAGTCCAATAAAGTCACTACATGTCACATCTAGTCCTCAGTATAGTTCCCACATGTACTCTATATAATCTGATGAATTCTCTCATAGAACCCACTTCCCCTTTAATCTTCACATAAACATCCCATGATCTACTATAACTACCATATGTATATAAAAACAAAAAATATAGCTATCCCAATCCATATAATACAACATTAAACCTATTGTTTTAAAAACACCATTTCCCAAATTTCATGATTATTTTAATTCACTCCAAATTCATTAACCTTAAATTACATGGATTGTTACAAAATCCATACTATAAATTTTTTTTAACTTAGATAAGAATCTTCTAAAACCTTTATACCTCTATTCCTACAATAATAAATATAATGCTTCATTTCAATCAAAATTCCTATCAATATATACTCATGATATATGTTACCATAATTTAGTTCAAATTTCATTTGAATGGAAATAGATACTCTGATATATAACATAGTTTTTCCATTTTTCAAATGATATACCTAATTGGAATTCTCATTTCCCCATAAACAAACTTGAAAAAATTACTTTTCTATCTTCCACTACCAAACACTCTTCAAAACTCCAAATTAGTATATAATACATTACTAGTTTTACATTTTATATAAATACAACTAAACCCTATCAATATCACAGGAATACCATTCCATTTTCTCTTGATTACAATGTTAAAGAATTTTGAAATTCACTCAACACTCCCTGATTTATTATTCTAATTAATGGGGTACCCAAAGGGGTATTATTATATTGTTAGTTATAGTTTTACAAAAATTTATCATCAAATTCCACAACAAGTCAGTCACATGATACACTAACTATTTTTGAATTTCATAAATGAAACCCAAATATGATATTCTCTAAGAAATATATATTAATCATCTTATACATAACATAGTAGGAGTAATATTACTGAAAATTTCATCAAGATGGGTTTTTTATAAATTTCATCCTCATTATATCATATCCTTGTTGTAAATCAGACTCTTTATCTTGTGGTGGGTTTTTAAACATCTGTTTATTAAACCATCTCTAAAAAATAACCTAATTTTTAGGATTTTTTTATAAATCTTTTATTATTATGTTTTTATTAAAAATTAAACTTCTCCATCCATCCCCAACCCTTCTTCCCTGGCTCTTATCCCCTAAGCTCCCCTCCCCCCGACCTAGAACCGTAGCACCATAGTGCTTTACCCCTCACCCGTGCTCGAGTATCACCTGAGACCTCTATTCCCATGCCCCCCTACAAGACATTTTCAGTACTACAGTCACAACCCCCAACCAATATTCCCTACCTTTTTTTAAACCAAGACATTATCTTCACTGGATCCCTCTCTCAGTCATTGCATACACTCATGCGCATGCTAGATGAGAGGTCATATAGTATTTATTTCTACCTTTTTTTTCATATAATGTCTTAGTCATCAATTTTTTCTGTCAATTTCGATATCTCTATGAAAATGAAATTTTATTTATTGGGTTCCTCACACATATATTTTAAAAGTTATATTGCTAGACATATAGTGAAAGTCACCTCAATTAATCCGCATTCCAAAAGAAAATAACTCGTATAAGATCATTGATTTCGATTATGGCTATAGTAATTCCCTGATTTTACTCTCTAAAACATATTGTCTCCTTAACCTCTCTCAAATCATGTTTCATGTACAATTATAGGCACACAATTTTTATCTCCACTAGTCCAGTTATAAACCCGATACTTACAAGATTATATCATATTTCATCACAGATAAACCATTAATTAATTATTTTTTAAAATAAAAATTGTTTAAAAATTATAAATAGCAACACCCTTGTCGTTTTCCACAACTCTACACGTTTATACATCAATTGTAATAAAATAAAAAAAATTAATTTTTCCCACTCATGAAAATTCTACTCTGAATTATGATCAACACCCCACTAAACTCAAATAAAAATGATGGTATCATTATATTTCCCTCATACAAATTGAATCTAATTAAAATAATAGTTATATTAATTGTTAAAATAAACATAATTTTATAGTTAAAAGAACCAAAACTATTATCATTTAGTTTTATTAACACGATCAATTCATTTCATATCATTCAGATTCAAAAGAGTATGTCATTGATATTATAAATTTTAATTATATTTTGATTTCTCCAATTTTACTTTCCTTATATAATATATATTATAAAATTAACTATTTCTATTTCATCAATTACATAATTTTTTTTGATAATTTCTATTCTAAATAAGGAATTGTATATTTAATGTAAATAATATTATTGTTTGACACGACCACATAACTTATTATTTAAATTGTCTCAGACATTCATTATGATTTCATATATTTATTAAACTTTAACTACAATGAATATTATCAACGCATCCAAAAATATAAAGAACAAAAAAATATTTATGAATATATGATTTAATAAAATTTTAAATGATATGATTATGAACTAATATAAATTACATTTTAATAAAAAAATACTTGTTATTTATTTTTTATTATTAAATTTTTGGTGTTCCTATATTAATTAGTATTTCACATTAAAGTAATCAAATTTATTATGTTGAAAAGCAAGAAATGACTTATATCAACAACAACATACAGATCTATCCTCTCTTATTATAATAATTCTTATCTATAAATGGCCCATTAAAATTCTAATTTGTTTCTTCCATATATTTTTTTGTTATTTATTATTATTTTATTTGACAATTAACTATTTATAAATAAATTTGTTTGCTGAAGTTTATTACGATTTCACTGAAAATTTAATGAAAGTGAAAATTTAGATAATTTTATTTCTTCGTAAAAAAGAATTAATAAATTTTACAGAATTGTAAGTGTATTATTTATTTAGAATAATTTTATTTTACTATATTTCATTCTCTTATACTTTATATTTAAATACAATTTTTTAAATATTTTATTTTTTTATAAATTTCAATTTTTTAACTATTTCCTTCTCTTCACATTCAAATATACATCATATTTTGAAATGAACACAATTATATATAGTAAAAAGAACTTACAATGTTATAATCACTTACCATTACAAAAATAAAAGTGTTTAACTCACTTACTTAAATCAACATGTGTCTATTTAATCAATGTATTATTTTTATCATCATATATTATTTTTAAGAAATAAATTTTATAGTTTCATGTTAATAATATCCATATTATTACCAGTCAATTATCATATTAAATATCTTTAAATAATACATTATATAATATGTGTATTATTTATTTCAATTAATATAATATCTTATTTATATCACTTCGTATATATTTTTATATAATTTCTTCGATAAATTGAAACATTCTTGATGAATTATTACGACTATAAACTTGTCTTTTTGAAATTACAAGGAAGGATGAATTCAATTGAATATTCATTTAAATGAATGTCATTATATTTTGAAATTCAAAATGTCTTCAATGTCAAATATTTAATAAATTATGAATAATTATAATATTATTCAAGTATAAAATTTAAATTGTTTTTTTTATTTAGAAAAATGAAATTTTATCATTTTTGTTTCATTGTAAATAATAGATATATATTTTTAGTGATGATTTAGATTTTATATATTCTGGTTAATATTAAAATTTAAAATGGAAATGGAAATTAATTTATATTTTTTTTATTTTAGAAAAAAAATTTTATTAATGTTTTTATTATTATTTTTAACTTTAATATAAGAAAAATTAAGATGTGTAACTTGTTTGGTAATTGATATAGACTACAATATAACTAACATACATATTTCTAAATTCGGGGAAACTAATCTCTATCCAACGACCCTTTATATTCTAATATAATATATATTACTTAAAAATATTTTCATTTTTATTAATGTTTGAATCAATTTAATTACAACTAATAACACTTTACTTTATTTTCACCTTTTATCTTTTCTTTCCCAATAGTAATTTCATGTTTTGATTGTTTTAATAATGTTTAGTCTCATTGTGATATATATGTATAAAATATGGATTACATTACTATTGAACACAACTGAGTATGCCATGGTATTGGTGGACTTTGTTTTGAATTTTTAATTTCCAATTGATTCATTGGTGAGAGAAGATGATGTCCATGTACTAAATATAAATTTATAATTTGGTTAAAGAGATGAAGTTTATGATCATTTGATATTGAATACATTACATGCTCAATATTTTTTTTGGATTTGGCATGGTGAACCAAACATTATAGAAAGTTTTAGAATGGATGTCAATCGACAGAATGAGGTCCCAACATCATTGAAAATGTAAAATAAAATGAAAATCCTTATTAACAATTCATTTGACATTTAAAGTTACCAACATTGACATAAAAATATATCAGAACAACCATTTGATGTTGTTACAAATAGTAACATAACAAGTGATGTTTTTGGAACTATAATACGACGAGGTCAAGGTTGTAACATATAATTTTATCCTCCTCATGATTATATAGGGACTAATGTAAGGGATATCATATATGAGTATAAAAATGCATTTCATGGTTTAATTGATGTTGGAAGTCAAGACTTGTATAATGGATGTTTGAAATATTCAAAACATTCTATTCTGTGGATGTTTTAGCATACCAAATGCCTATGTGGAATTAATAATAAGAAGATGTCCATTATATTGGATTTTTTGAATTAAGAATTTCCAAAATAAAATATCATTGTGTATTTCTGTGATTTGAAAAAATTTATTAACAATATTGGTATGAATTATAAAAAAATACATTTTTGTTCAAAGGATTGTATGATTTATTGGAGAGGGGAATCAAGAAAATAGTATTGAAAAAAATATTATTCTTCTAGATGGAAGTCAAAGGGTGATGTTGGATGTCTGTATAAATATACTATAATTAAGTAGAAGAAAAGGAACACTCTTTCATAGGGTTTTCATTATATTTCTTTAAAACCTAGATTCAAATGATTATTCTTACCATAGAAAATCATTGATCACAAGAAGAGGAATTATATAGATAATAAAAATAATGGGATAATGCGACATCAAAGAGATTCACAATAGTAGAATAAATTTGATCCATTACATCCATATCTCTTTTCTGATCCAAGGAATATGTGATTGGGATTGGCTGCAAATGGATTCAACCCATTTTTGGCTTTGAGCCCCAGTTATATTATTTGTGATGTTTTTTGGATCCCATACAATTTTCCATTGGGTATATGTATGAAATAAAAACATTTTAAATTTTTATGATTATTCATGAAAAAAAATTCATTGAAGTTATATTTTTGTACACTTACATTCATTAATTGAATTATTATAGGAGTTATGGAGCAATGGTGTTGAGATATATGATGCATATTCTAAAAAAATATTCAAAATGCATGTTTCTCTTATGTGAACCCTTAGCAACTTCCCTAATCATGCGAACTTAGTGGGATGAAACACATACTTTGTTTTTTATTATTCTATTTCTAATAATGATTTTGATCCAAGATGTGTAACTTATAGTTAAAAATGGTTCTTCTGTTGTCATTAATGATTTCTCATTACATCTAAAAATATTTTGGATGAATAAGTCAAAAATCAATTGTACTATTTATCATAGAACACGTGAATGTTGTTGAAAGGATATTAAATATTAGAAAAACATGGAAATGTTGAAACCAAGTTTGGTAAGGATAATTATTTCAATGATATTGGGAAATGTGGGTGAAGTGCATCGTTAAGAGAAATATGAGCATGATAATGAAATAAAAAGTATATTCTTCAAACATATATATTGGGATTTTCCCTTTTTTTCTATAGATTCTCGATATTATGCATATTTAGAATAATGTTTGTGAATAATTTATCCTAAATTTTTTTAATGATCCTAGAATATTATAGGACGATCTCAATGAAATGAAATCCTTAGAAAAAATTAACATAAATCACGATCTCTGTTGAGATGGGAATAGAAATATGTCATTGAAAATTTTTGCAATGAAAAATTGAGATAATGATACATCCCATAAAATTTAGATACATGTGATGGTATCTTTTGGGAATGATTGTAACATCTCAAGGTTGGTTGAGTTATATTTTTTATGTACAATGGATTGAAATTTCATGAGTCACATATTTTGTTACACTAGATACTATAATTGGCAATGTCTAAATTATTAATTGAAAAGGTGAATAATGTTGTACTCCTATTTTTCAAATTTATCTGAAAACTCTGGGAGAAAACACTACAACCATTTGAGCTGGAAAAACTTTTGGAGGGATTTTTATTAACACTTTGTGTAGTGGATATAATCTTTACTTCATTGTATTTACTCTCATGTTGTATTTAGCAACGAATTTGGCTGAGGAAGCTATATTATAAGGAATTATACAATATCGATGGATTTTTCCAATTGATAATTACATTATTTATATGTTTTCACTATATGTAAAAAATTACAAAAAGTTCATTAAATACACAATTATGATTTATTTATATTATTTCACAGATATCTTAGCATTTGAAATCATATCTAAAAAATAAAGCTCAACCTAGAGCCTATATTTCTAAAGTCTATTTTGAGTAATATTGGATATGAATTTGTTCATGATTCTTTTACTAAATTAGGATAGGATTGAATCGAGTTGGACTAATTGGAAACACATCGAAACAATCTCATCTAGATGTGAAATCAAAAATCATTCCTATTATTGGATGATTAGTTTGGAGGAGCACAAATGTTACCCTGATGGAAATGGAATTATTATAGGAACATAGATACGTGCTTCTAAATAGTGATATTGCATGTCAATTTATTGAAGAGATTGTGATACATGAAAATTGAGGAATGAGAGGATGATCCTGAAATGAGAATGATATAACAAAATCTGTTAATAAAGAGATTGTAGAATTTTTCATAATACATGCATGTTCATAAATTTTATAAAACATATAATGTATATTACTTTTTGTAGATCATGAAAACTGACACTCAATATATGTTGTATGAATATTTGACATTTCTTGCTTGAGGTCCTTTTAAACAGGCTTGGAAGTTCAGTACCTTCATTGTGAATGGATTTACATTTTTTATAATCAATTGGGAGGAGGGGTTGAAACACAGATTAGTGGTATATTTAAGTTTTATGAAGTGGGATACTATGGAATGTTGACTGATATTATCAAATTAAACTACCACATGCATTTTTCGGTTTTTTATTCAAATTAATTTTGGTCGATATTATTAGCGGTGTTAAAAGAGATTCATTTAAATTTACTTTTGTATACTTCTCTCGCTTGATAGACCACATTGACCTTTAATTAAATGAGAAGTATATCTTATCATCATTAGTGAAAATGTTATATTATGTGGATGATGATATGGATGAAATATAGAGTCTCGTTTCTCTTATAAAATAGAGAGACTTGTATTTTATTGGTGATGAAGTGGAATATTTTACCTCTAACATTGAATCCCATAAATATATAGATGATAAATTATTTTTTCATTATAGTAGTGAAAATATTAGCCTTTCTAGGGGGGATGATGTAGATGATGCATTGATGGAGTAGGAAAATGACAAGATAGAATGAAAAAATGATTGTATGTGAAATCATACAATAATTTGTCATCAAATTATATTATTTTTTTAGTAAATCATTATCATAGTTATGTATATTTTTTGTTAGTACTATGTATATGTTATCATTTACATTTTTTTATGTATGATATTTAAGAAATATATGATCTGATGTTAATTTTATTTGATTAATAGATAGGAATTCAAAAAAACAAGTATTGTACATATCTGAACCGACTCTACATAGATGATCCCTCAAACATAATGATAGATGATGAGGCATTGGGGTCACTAAATATAGAATCTAAGACACCATCCACTTTCCCCATACACCATCTCTCACACCATCCATTCCATTATCTTCTGGAATATCCTCTATCAACATACCATTAGCAGCCCATCCAATGCCTCACCATTCAATAAGAATATTAGTGAGAGAGCCAGTCATCACTCCTATTTCATCGTGGGTATATTAGAGTGTGACAGTTATAGTTCTATACTGTAATTTGAATAATTTTATTTCACATTTTCTATAAAACTAAATTTCTTCCTAAAATATGGAAAAATGTCACTCTAGAGACAAATATGAAATGTCCATATGCCTAGAATATGAAGGGACTGAAGATATTTTTCCCATTTGATAGTTATGAAATCCTTATAAAAGATTCTATAGGATTATTCGGGAAGATTCTATTCCAGACTACAATAGATACAATCATCCTTCTGATTACGTAGTATGATTGGAGGTATATAACTCAATCTCATAATAATGATGTTTTTTATTTAAATTTTAAGGTAAATTTAATAAATTGTGGTTTAATTGAGTTTCTTTATGATATAAAATTTTTATATTTTTATATTGAATCTCTTTGAACACATTTTATCTACTATATCATTGCTGATATTATAACAAAATTGTGGACAATACAAATTTAGGGTAGGAAATAGAAGGATTTTAAATGAATATTATGGAATGAATTCAACTATAATTTATTGATCACCAATCAAATGTATGATAAGGTACCCTAAGGGGTAACCAGAGTGAAAGGTGTAGTTTTTTTGATATCCATTATCATGAAGAGAACATGGTATATATATATATATATTATTTATATCATTTAACATTTATACATTCATATGAAAAGGGGATGACATTTTGTCAATTACTATTAAATTACATGTTTTTTAAGTTGTTTCATGGAAGAATAAATTTAGTCGAGTTGTGAAAATCATCCCTCACACTACCGAGTCAAGGAGTTCAAACAGAAACCTATCGACTCTGGTAATCATTTCATTAGATGAAATATTTATAAGACAATATTATCAATTTTATATATTAAATTTTTGATTTATCATTCTTTAATGGAGTCGTAGAATATTGAGTGCGAATCCTCCCAAACAAAACTATGGTAGGATGTTCTTTCAAAATGTGATGGGAGTTATGTTAATGGGATACCAAAATTAGATGGGGGTATGAATTAATTTTTCATTATAATAGATTATTTGTAGTTTTCATTGTGTTAATATGTATTCCCTCAAATATGACTAATCCTTGATTTATGGGTAATAATTGAAGAAATGTGGTATCCCAATCCCACATAGTCCTTCTAAGTCTCCCACGATGACCCATTTGGTGAACTCCTTTGGAAGTTTCATCCTCATCGAGTGCGCAAGATTTGTTTCGGACCATTACAATATGATGCCTTTGGCATGCCGTCAAGAATTGAAACAAATGTATCCTCCTATTATAGCATTCCAAAGCATAGATTAAAGGGAATAATCCAACCAAATTGGTTTCCCTAAAAGAATACCAGAATATATTATAATGGTTATACCAATTTTTACTGTGATGTTTATTTTATGTGTAACCGTGACTTTTATTATATCTGTAGTAGTGAAGGCTATCCCATTTTTAACATTGATATGAAAATTTTGTACAAAGTTCCCAAAATGTTTTATTTATTCTTATTACCAGATTTTAATGATCCCTTTCAACAAGAATAACATCACATGGCTTATGATTATTGTTCAAATGAAATTATCATTTGTTAGAACATCATTCCATGATTCGTGATTGATGTTATTTATATTTAGGTGTATGAATCAAATTATTTTATCCTCAATAACTATGAATATTTCATTATACACTTATTCTAATCTTATTATCACTGATGTCATTCAATTTTTAATTCTTATGATTACCCTTACTAATAATTTTTTAACACACTTTATATGTTTCATTTTCCATATGTTATGAACAATTATTTTATATTATTTTTATTTATCAATGTTTCATATATTAAATATTTTATGGTAGATGTTGATTTCTTACGAAGGAATATGAAATTCTAGGTATAATGGGCGATGATGATGATCTTTTTGAACAACATATTTGTGAAAAAATTTTGTTATGAGTATTTTATAATTATCTAAAAATCTAAACCTAAATTTTCATATGGAATAAAAGTGAAAAAATATTTACTTTTAAATTTATATGTTTTATATTGAATAAAATGGGTCACATTTTTCTTATCAAAACCAGAAATTAAAATTTATATTTTTAGCAAAAAAAATTGAAGTGTGGGTTCGGGGCTATAATTGTTTGTAATAGATCATTGTTTTGAAAACATTTAATTTTACTATGTTTCAATGTGTGAAAGAATTAAGAGATTTTATACCATCATGTGTTTATATGTATAAGGTTGATCATAAGAACAAATTCTTAAACACCCCTTTAAATGATTTAAGTGATGGAGGTTTTACCCTAAATGGCCCGAATGATTTCATTTTTTTATTTTATATGGATAATCGCCCTTTTAACGGTTGAAGGGGAACCCGTACATGACTCTTACGACCAAGGAATATGGTCCAACATGACCCACAATACATGAACTGAAGGCCTAGAGCCACATCATGCCCATTACATGACCCATATGCCCAACCTACTAGAACTGCCCCTGCCCTATTTTAGAATCATTGATCTCCTTGCTCCCCAACTGGAATTGCTGGAAGTTTTAGGTGACTAATGATAATTATGGGAGATTTTTTTTCTATTATGGTATCTTCAACACTTGGTCTTAACATCAATTATAATTTGATATACCATAGTTAAATTATATTTTTATAATCATATATGATCTCAATGTATGTTTATGGAGACTCTGGTTATTTATAAAAATATACAACATATTTTCGAGATTATATGAATATTGAAAATTATTTTTTGGGATTGTGATTTTTAGAGTGAAAAATTTTATTTGGATATGAATGATATATTTTCATTGGAAAAATTTCTGATCAAATAATTATAAATTTTAAGATTCAACCTTAGTTAAGAATATGTTAAATAACTTTAGTTATAGTTAGTTATTGGAATATATAGTTTGAACATTGGTTAATACTATTTATTTTTGGACAATGTTTTTTTATTTCATCATATTATATGTAGATTAATTTTTTGGAATTATCTTAAATTACAGTTACAATTTTGGTTTGGTTAGTTACTAAATATATTTTTAATATCATAGGGATTATTTTATTCGTTAGAAGTCAATTTTAGTGCTTCATAAATAAAACAAATCATCTCGAATACTCATCATTTAGATAAAAATATGAGATTATGGATGAAATTGATTATAGAATGAAATAATAAATTCCAAATAAGAATATTTCCACATATTATTCATATATATAGTAATTTAATTCATAAACATTAGTAAAATTATCTTCTAAAAAAATGTTACTATGTTTGTTTTGTTTTCAATAAATATATGGTCCTTTTCGCACCTCTTTGATTTATGGTTTTGTGGTCATTTACTTTCCAATTATCATTCAAATTATAATGATCCATAATATATGTTAGTAGACATCATTATTTGGACATCATTATTTTCTTGCATGACCCTATTTTCATATCATACCATTATTTTCCAATTTGGAACATTATACATCCATTTTTATATTTTCACAGGGATGTTTTATTGACCCATTTTGCGATGTCAGATTACAAAATATTTAATTTAAAACATCAACCACTAATTACAAATATTAAATTCAAAATTATGAAGTTCAACACTCATAAATTTTGGTTATTGTAATTCCCTCATATATTTTAATAAGTATGTTATGTTTGATAACATGTATGGCGTGCGACACCAAGTGTAAAACAACTATTAAATGATGTTATTTTAAAAGGATTGTTATAACCTAGTCCTTAAATTGTGGGTTTTAATAATATTAAATAATTTTTGAAATATATACAATGGTTCTAAAAATATAATTTTATTTATTAATTCTTAGTAAATAAGAACTCAATTTTTAATAAAGAAATTTTATTATTCTTAAATATTTTTTTTCTTTAAAAATAATTTTTTTCTTACAAAATCTAATTATTCTAATTAATTTTTTAACTTTTTGAAATTTAATTTTATGAAATAAATATACTGTTTAAAATAACCTCATTATAATTATATTTGGAATCAATTTTTCTATTTTTCTTAAAATATTGATTTTCAGTGAATAGTAAGACATAAATAATTTTATTATAAACTATATTGTACTTAATAATATTTATGATGTAAAATTATGTTATTAATATTTATAAATTTAAATTTGTTCATTTTAATTTAAAATATTCTATTTATTATTTTCTAAATTAATATAATAATTTAATTTAGAATAAAAACATTTTTAGTTTTAATGGGATTTTTTCATCACTTGAAATTGAATTTTTATTAATGAAGTAGAAACGAGATATATGGGGTCTAAAATGGTGAATAATGAAAGAATCATCACTCAAAATTTCAGGAAAACCTATATGAAGAGTGCCGTAACTAGTAAAGAACAAAGAGGAACTCTTAGAGCTTACCCAGGAAGCCAAAACATTTGTAGCATTGTTCCCTTCACTAAAAGTTTAGAGATAAGTTGTGTGAACATTAATCATGGTGTTATATCTTCAAATTAGATAAATAATAGATCATTTGAAAATTATCTGATCTTTCTAAGATTGAAAAATGAGCATCGATTCAATCACCACATTAAATAATTAAATGTTTACATTGTTGCCCATTTCTAGTTTACCCACATTGTTCACACCTCCTCCTTAATGGAATCACCAGGACCATAGGATGCACTACAAGAAAACTAGAAAGAGAGACCTGGATCATAGAAAATAACACACCTATGCATACACCCTAAGCAACAAGATCTATCCACATTGGTATTGAGTTCACTAAAATGAGGGATCATGAATATACAATGGCCCTATGACAGCATTAATTTCCAAGTGAACAAAGAGAAGCTGACATACATGGATCTCTTGAGGGATGGTTCTTTCTCTCTGTACATATGTAGTAGAAATACGTAAATCAACAATCATCTCATTCTGGTGACTCGGTATTTTCTAGAATAGTATCCCCCTCACGTTGAGCATTGTTCTAGCATCCTAAAGGTTCCAATATCCCAGCACCAGGAGAAGTACCCTCACCTTGCTTTTTAGACTGTCACATATAACAATGCTAAAGTAACTATTAAGGTAGTCACTAAATTTATAATAAGGATGATCATGATAGAAAATGGAATCAAACATACTCTAAAATAATAAAATCCATCCTCCTTAAAATACATCTGATTAATTGATTCATTATGAGAGTTCTCAAAATATGAATAGTTCAAAATGAACTGGACACCATTGTACTTGATTTGGTCATTCATAGGGTGATAATAGATCCTAATTCATCACATTATAAATTAATATCTGGGTGAAATATCATTACAACTTGGTATATAATACCATGCATCATGGATTTTGCTTTCCAGTACAACACTAAAATTTACATTCAATAAAAAAACCCTAGTTGAAGAGACCTTCGAAACACAAACATCATGGTACTCATTCATGTGGATGGTTTAAACCATGATCTGTTTCTAGTGGTTTCTAATATCATTGATCAAGTAATGGTAGATATAATATTTCATGAAAAAAATATGTAGAATAGGAAAACTTAAAAAACTAATTGTGACATGATCCCAATTGTTACTGTAGAAAATGATCTCCCCACATCAAACTATCAAAAATGGATTATCCATGATTAAAGGGATATAAAAATTAATTGATTTCCCAAAACTAGAGAACCTTCACCCTGGGATGACTTAAATGCATCCCATATTTCTTATTTAGGAATCTTTCCTAAATATTCCTACAAATAACCACTTCCCAAGACAACATATCCTAAAAATTGTGCATCATACCCGAAACATCCCAAAGGTTAATACCACCATCATTCTAGGACTTTTCCAACCTACTCTATAAGGATTAATAACATTATAGCTCGAAGTGAGCTTCCCATATTAATTACAATATTATATTTTCTATATCCTTGATCACTGCTTTGGGAACCTTTCATTCTAATAGTACTAGTATATGGATGGAGGATAAGTCATGATTAACAAAAGTAATTATGTATCCAAAGGATAGAAAGTGAGTCCTCTAATTATTAATGTGGATAGATATTTTATTGAATAACCTCTCAAAATAATGGATGTGAATCTGCCGTTGGGATATGGGGGTTCCCATATATTCCACGGGAGGGGCACTCCTATAGAACCCCCAGATGTCCAAAATCAAAGTATGTTGTCTTGGGGAGCTTGAGGATGAGAGGTAAACACCTGATTTTTGACATGTTTGATCCATCATCCACTCCATTTACATTACCCCTAAATAACATTATTAAACCCATAAAGATATCTCTTATTTCAATTCCCAAAATACCATATCATAGGTAATGAAATGATGTGAAATTCTATTGTACATATACATAGTCCAAAAACGATAATTTATACCATTTGGGATGTTATTAATTTTGTACATCCTAAAGGATTATGGAACCCAAATAAAACGAATGTGGGGAAAGGGTCCCCCTATATCAACCAACAAACTAACATTATAAAAAAATTTCTTACCCATGAAAAATATAGACATGCACATGGAACTAAATCACATGAATAGGATATCAAATGTACAATGAGAGAAGCCCTTAAAGCTACTAACTATGATAATTAATTTTCATTTGAGCGTTTTATATGCTTTATCCCTCTAAATTTTTCTGATAATATTGGAATCTATATTATTCGCATTGATTTCTAGAACCATTTCATTTATAAAACCAATGGAACCTTATATAGAATTACCATTAATAAAACCATGTTCGACACCAGAGATCCATCATTTAGGAAGATTAGACAACCTTTTTATAAAAATTTGTTTGAACATTTTAATAGAGAAATTGCACATATTGATATGAAAAAAAATATTTGTGAGCTAAAGGATCCATAATCATAGGTATGAGAACCATGGTGGTGGTGGATGAAATGTAAGGAATACCTCCTATAAAAATGAAATCTTATATGGATTTGATGAGATCCTCCTTCAATAGGTTCCATGAATTCAAATAAAACGAACCTGATAAATAGTCCGACCTAGGATTTCTCTCTGCATTTATATACTTGACCATATCCCATAGCTCACATTCAAGAGGAACCCCACCAAGTATATTTTAATTATTATCAAACACTACAATTGGGATGGAATAAGAAATTTCAACATGTCAACTAAGATAACCATTCTACAATAATGGGTTATTAACTAGAAGATGATTATAAAAATAGTCCACATACAGACATCTATCAATGGAATTATCATTAGTTGACAATCCATCCTCTACATGTATACTCAAGATAGTATTTCCTTTCTTCACCTTGAAGAAATAATCGAAATATATGACACTCTGATCACCCTCTTTAAGTATTCTATCCCTAGAATAATTGTGATCCACCCTTTCCTACTCAAATAATAACTGTGACTATTGTCACTTTTTTGAACAAAATATTTAGTTTGAACAACTTCCCATATTTCATTATGTTGAGACTTTGTTAGAGAAATATCACCTGAGATTAACTCTATATCAATCTATCATGAGGTTTTCCTGCTATACCTTTCCATAAAAACCATTAAAGGGGAGAAATTTGTTGTGTAACCACACCCATGATATTCAATTAATCAAATAATCTTATGAATACCTCCCCTATTAAGGGAAGTAAATTTTTATATTATAATGGTTCAAGAGGAATGAACACTACAACCCATTATTATACGATTCCAGGTTGATAAGAAGTGGTGAATGGTCAGATATTTTGCATTCCACATGATGGATATAAGAATTCCAAGATGTATAAAGATCATTAATTATAGAAATAAATTTTATTAGTTGAATCCACACTCATATATCCCCCATTTTATTATTTATAAATGTCAAGGGGTCACCTGTATAACCCAGGTCCATGAGACCTATGTTAGAGATAATATTTGAATAGTCTAGCCTATCCTTCCATGAAACGAATCTATACCATTCTGTTTTAAGTCATACATGATGAAATTGAAATCCACTTCTATGATATGGGTAGAGAAAACCATGTCAATGTAACCAAGATCATGGTACATCCTCTTCCTTTTTAGAGCCTCACACATGGAATATAAAATAGTGAAATTACTCGATGAAGAACCTGACCTGACCTCAATGGTAAAAAACTAATATGAATCCCCAAAAAAAATTCCAACATATGAAATTATTCTAAAATAACCAAACTTGATGATTAATTGACCCCCCTGCATGCAATTCTGAACACCCCTCATACTAGGAAACTCCGTATTTTTTATGGTATGGTTTCTGATCCAAAACAACATTAAGATATATGTGAATCCAATGTATTTCAGAAGTAATGAAATTTGTCCTAACCCGAGCACCTGAGCCTCAAGAATTCTATATAAGGAATTCGGTTATTATATGAGATGAAGTTGAGTTGAGCATCCTGAGCCCAAGGAACCACGAACCAGAGACTAATAACTATTCAAATGATTCCTTTATAGAGAATGAGTACAAACCGTTCTTGGTTGAGAAACACTAATACTATCCAAAATAGATAGAACACTTGAATCTTCTAGTCAGGGTTGAATACCTGATAGAAATTTAATCTCATTAGAGAGATGTTGTATAGAACAACTAGAATAACCTGTATCCGTAAAATAAAATCCGGTGCATGAGAAGAATGAATAAAACCCCTCCATTTCAAATCTCAAAGAGGGGATGGCAGGAGGTGGTGGTGTCCTCTGAGGAGAATTCATAGGAGTTGAGTGCTCAAAAACATGCCCTTGGATGACCACCACTGAATCAATGAAATATAATTATTTTAATGGGGAGGATAGAGGGGGGAAATATGAGGAAAAGAATGAAGATATGGAAAGACCATCTGGGGAGAAAACTGAGATGAATATGACCGGCTATTCAGATTAAAAGGAAGCAAAGAATCTAAACATGCAGTAATATGCAATCCATCTTCAAAATCTGATGACTGTGGAGTTGGGGAAATTGAGAACCCAAGAGATGAATCCTTTATCCCAACCAAGACCTCCTAAAAATTTAGTGGGTCTGTCCTTGAAGGTTCCATTTTGAGAAAAATAATGTTTGAGATGATTAGAGAATACATTATTAACCTGAGAAAGTGGAGCCAATGGAGAGGATGATTCGAGATTAAAGGGCGTAAAACTAATCCATCTCTACATTGACTCGCTCTATCAGGGAATCCAATATCATCAGATATCCTTATTCATCTCACTAAAATGATATGAGTGACTCACCAATACCACAAAATAATGATACACTGAGAAAAGGACGAGGGGGACCTTGGAGAGAAATCTTGACAACCGTCCTCATAGAGTCCCTACCAGAGTGCACATCAAACAACCACCGTGAGAGAAAGAAGCGATGATCGGGATGAACATGAGGAAAAAAATTAAAAATCCTATACAATATAATCCATAGAAACTAGAACTACAAAAAATTACATCTATTAATGGACATACACTCAAGTTGGAGAAGAGAATTCCCATGAGCTATGAATGCCTAAAATTTTTTAAGTGAAGGAAAATCAAACCCAAATCAGGTGACCAGTGTCCATCAATGAAAATAAACCACCACATCAAAGGAATTAGTATGAAATTAAATCACATGATATACTTATTGAACCTCCATGAAACAAATATATTAATATAAGGGATATCTTAAAGTGATGATGCATTGGGAAGGCGAAGGAGGATGTCCTTCCTCAACGGTACAATACACAATTACTACGGGAGTCGAGGACCACCCATACCTGGAAATAGATCAACTATGGTATTGGAAGGAATTAAGGGAATTGATATATCCATCGATGGAGGAGAGAGATCAACCATAATTGATGAGAAAACTATAAGTGGAATAGGGGGATCCACACTAGTCGGAGTTGGCGGATGACCTCCACTATGCAAAAGAATTTGATAACATGGGGAACATGGGCCACGTTATAACAAATATTAGTTTTTATCTTAAACATTTATTACCTATTTAGTATTAGTGGGTCTAGATGCGGTATATAGGTCTCTTTTATCTGTTTCAATATCAATGAAAACCATAGTAATATTTCTTCCCATTATAATTGGTTATTCGTGTAATTGTTAGATAAAAACAATTAGATACGAGCTAAAAAAGACCCTAACACATTCCACAATTTTATTTAATAATTTTACATAATCCTTAATCATTCAATATTTGTTTATGTGGAATTTAATATTCATTTGGGCATGATTATGACAATTATAATATGTTATGTAATGAAATGTAAAAAATGTCAAAGTGTAACATTTAATAATTAAAATATTTTTATTCTGGAGATAAAAAAAATATATTTTAGATTATAAATATTAATTTAAAATATATAGGATGTATATCCATCATTATAATATATTTTTTATATTTATGGAATAAATAATTACCTGAGATACCTACACAAAGCTGAGAGAGTAAGTATTCATGTAATGAAAAAATAAAATAAATGATGTTAATATATTAAAATAAATGTAATGTGAAATAATTAATATGATAAATAAATTTTAATGATTAATATAATAGTTTAGGGAAGTAATAGAATATTTTTACCAAAATTTATTTGTTTTCATGATGATTTTGAAATCAATTTAATGAATAGTTCCATAAATTGAAAATAATTATATTTTATAATAAATAATAATTTATTAAAAGATATAATATACATTAAAAACTTATATTAGGAAAATTGATTTGGATAATGGTTATAATATAATCCAATGTCTATTTATTGGATTTTTTTTCAATTTATTACAATTATATGACCCACAAATAGTAAAAAAACCTTGATGTTGCGGTAAGTGTGAGAATGGTTAAGGGGGATTAAATCAAACGTATAAGGGTAAAAAAATATTCAAACCTTATACATAATTAATTTTATGAGATTATTTCCACTCATAATCATCATTTCATATATCATTATCAATATGGAACAATTTCGGAATCAAAATCGCTTTATATTAATCAAACATGTTAAGAAATTCTCAGAATGACCCTCCCCTCTCTTAAATAATTCAATATATTATTCTCATTACATCACACATAAAAACCCATTTTCATTAGACAATATAAGGCAAAATACTCTTCAAACATTCATCATGTCTTTGTAAAAAATTTATTTAATCCCGAATACCATCCTTAGTTGTCTAAAGGTTGTAATAATGGATCTTGTCAGAAGAAGAGGTATCGTTCTTTAATTCAAATTTGCTTTTTTATTTTCCCTTACACCTGCTTCAAATATTAATTAACAATTATTATATAAAATAATCAGTATATTCTATATAATAATTTTTCATAATTTAAATGTTGTAACCTATACCCGTCTCCAACCTTTGTCAAATTAAAATTTAATTCATTGTTTATGTGTTTGGTGGACTACCTCCTCATGGAATGATGCATTTTTTTACATCTTAACCTCTAAAATCATAGTATAATAATAGAATTAATTCTTATATATGTTATTATTAACATATTTGTTAACGTTGTTAATGTGTACATGTTGAATACCACCTCCACAATGCTATGTGATTCATTTTTCATCACCCCATAACATGGATTATATATAAAAATATTTTTATTGAATTAATATTATATTTATAATGTAATTATCATTATACATATTTAATATAATACTTTCCTTATTTCTACATTTATTATTGTAAAATGGAAATCTTTCACATGCATACGCATGGCCTACTATCTCTCTAATTGTAATATACATAAATTTTCATATCCATTTTTCCAGATTTGTTTTTCAATTATTATATTTGAATTAAAATGATAATTTTTTCAATTATTATTATTTTACATATTATTTTAAAATTTCATGCATGATCTCAGTAAACCAACATAATTAATTTTGATCTTTTGATTCAAACATCCTCAAAACAAGTGATGTGGACTTAACTGATTAAGTAATTAACTATTTCATTAGAATAATTGAAATAAATTGTTTAAAATAAGTTATTAAACCTATAAAATTTAATTGATAAATAAAATAATTTATATGAGTTTATTATATATGATTAAAGGACATAAACTGAAATTATGGATTCTATGTAAGGTATTTCTTCTGAATTTACTTTCATTGAGACATATGCTATTTTTATACACAAAATTTATTTTATATGGGGTATATTCTACCCCTTTAACATTTTATAATATGAATACATTATACTTCATATTATTTTATGTTGAAATTTAATTATATCATACAAAGTGATTTGACTTGATAGTTACTAAGTTGTAATGTATTTCTTATCACAATTTCCTTTCGTTGGTTTATAACTGTTATTAAATGGCTTTATTATTAGATGATTATGTGCGGATTGGTCCATAAATTTATTAAATCATTATTCCAATTTTTTTAGGGTTGATTCACATTTGTGTCTCTCAAACTCACCATTGAATAATTGTTAATTCTATGATATGGTCTTTTTAAGGGTAATTCCTCTCAAATTATATTTCATTGGGACATAACATTATGATATGAATCTATCTTATTTTTTTATGTGTATATTCAAAACATATGACAAGTTATATCATGAATATCCTTATGTTAATGATATTTAAATTTTCATTTAAATTTATTCATTAATGGGGAATATGATTGAAAATTTACTAATGAGTCAATATTTTTACAGTCTCATTCATTTCAATATTGTTTATGTTCAAGTTACCTTTTAAAGGAAATTATATGATAATATTATCTAAAACAAAATATATTTTTATCAACACTGGTAATTAAAGTCCTTTTCATGTTTAATTTCTATTTCCAACATTATTGATTGAATAAAGATCAAGATTTTTTTCATAATTGATATCAATATTGTATATTCATTTTAGATGAGGAATTATTCTCTTCCATATCCATGTTTTCCAAAATGATTTCAAAAATATTATTCTATAAAATAAATATTTTAATAAATCTGATTTTCATGATCATTATTCTTATTAAAAAATGTATATAAAAAGAAAATTTATTATTGTTTTCCAAATGGACCACTTTGGACTTATTTTACAAAATGATTGAAAAGAATTTTTATTTTAAATGATTACTACATGAAAAAAAATTCCCAACATCATGATAATTATTTTCAATGAAGAATCCTTTATATGATATCAATGATAATTTCAAAGAAAATGTATTTCAAAATATTTTATGAAGTTTAAATTAATAAAATTTATTTTCATAGTTAAAATTTTATTTTCCTCAGAAATTATTTCTATGATATTTTAATGGTATTTCCATTCTTAAATGTCAAAAACCATGATGTTACTTAAGCTCTACTAGGAAAGTATTGTAATTATTCCATCCTCAATATATCTCTAGATGTGTTAAGATTATTCATATGATATTTTCATGGAAATCATTTCTTTTACATAGATTAATCAATTTATGAAGGGAATAATGGATGTTTCTATGTGTTTTATGATGAAAAGAAATCTCTAGGTAATTTATTTGTGTTCTGGTTCTTGGAAAAAACATACTATGATAAATGGTTCTATTATAAAATGAGGGTGGTTGATCTTGTTAAATATCTCTACTGAATTGGGTAATGGGATAGAGATGACTAAAAAAGTTTCCCTTAATAGATTATGAGAATAATATATGATGGTAATTCCATTTGTAACAATGATGGTTATTTTATGTGTCATCATGATGGTTATTATATGTGTAACTGTAACTGTGACTGTTATATCATTTTTTAAGAGTGATATTTAAATATTGTAGCCTAGTGATGAACTGGATCTTGGGTTGTCACTACCTGATGACTATAACCCAAGTTTAGTTCCTCCAAAATAAACTTGCAGAAAGTTTGTGACGGCTCTAAGAGATTTTTTTATATTCTATATATTTTTTAGAAATATATTTTGTTATTTTTTTTAAAAAAGTACCGCTTAATGATGGAATCTGAGATGCCGCCATTTCCATAAAACAATAAATTTTTTCTATTTTAATTATGTTTTATTATACTTAAAATTTTAATGTTTTATTATTATGTTCATATGGTAATATAAATATATATATATAACATAATGTTTGAACATAATTTATATTTTATTCAAGTACATGCATTTTCTAACCAATAAAATATAAACTATAAGACCGATGTGAATTAAATTCTAAACATTGATTAAACATATAACTATTAGTCCAAAATTAAAATAATTTCATAAAAATTGTTTGTGAAAAATTATTTATAAGATTTCCAATCCACCTTCTTGAAACATAAAAATGTTTTAATTAAGTGAATTTTCAAGCCTATATACTATAAACAGTAAGATAGAAATGAATGAAATTTTAACCATTGTTTAAACATATAACAAGTAGTCCCAAATAAAAATAAATTCATAAATAATGTTGGTGAAAAATTATTTATGAGCATTATAATCCACTATCTTGAAACGTAAAAAAGTTTCAATTCTGTGACTTTTCTTACATATACAATATAAACTATATGATCGATATGAATGAAATTTTAAACATTGCATAAAAATATAATGACAATTAAAATATAAAAAAAACTTTTTAAAAAATTATGGTGAAAAATTATTTAAAAGATTTCTAATCAACCTACTTGAAACCTAAAAATGTATCATGTACATGACTTTTCTAGCCTATATAATATAAAATATAAGACAGATACGAATGATATTTCTAAAATTGATTAAAAATATTAGTAGTAAGAACAAATAAAAATAATTTCATAAAAAATGACATTGGAAAATTATTTATAAGACTTCTAATCCACCTACATGAAACTAAAAAATGTTTCAATTATGTGACATTGTTAGCCTATATAATATAAACTCTAAGATAGATATGAATGAAATTTTAAACATTGATCAAACATATAACTAGTAGTTTCATTTTTTATTTATATTTATATGGGTTTTATAGTTTATATTTTATAGACTTTTAAAGTCAAGTAGGTGGCTCAGGATCCTCCTCGACATTAATTCTTCTCGCTCTCACTTCTGAGTTACATTTCATAGTTTCCTTTCATTATAATTTTTTATAGAACTCTTTATTTTCAACATATTTTAAGATGATTAAGTTATCTTTTATGTTTTATTTACATTGTTTTAAAACTATATATTTTTAAATCTTTTAAAGTTATTTACATGAAATTTTCTAATTGTTCCTATTTTTCAAGTAGTCAACTTTAAAAGATATCAAATATAAATTTTTCACTAAATAAAAATGAAAACTGAAATACTGGATAAACATATAAGAAGTTATAATAGTAATAATTGTATTTTGATTTCAGTAGGCATAAAACAAGTAAATAAACTTTAACAATCAATGTATATGTCTGTGGTGAGGAGATTCGATTCCACATGGCTATCTTTGGATAGGATAGTCGCGTCAAGTGTGCAGTGAAGACTAATGACCTGGAGAAGGATGATCCTCTGGAACTAGAATGTAAAAGGTGCATCCTCAAACTATGTGTCAGTGGGAGGATCTGTCAACTATATCTCGTACTGCCCTCCAGATCCATCTCTCACTATGGTGGTAGAAGGACTTACCTCTATCGCAGTGTGGAACCAAGCATGCAATGAAACTATACCCCAAGACGACAATTGATCTAGAACCCAAGGCTGCGATGGATCCCAAGGCTGTGATGGATATGGAACACAAAATTGAGAGAACTACGTATATCTTGTAATGATAGATGGATCCCATTCCAACTGAGGCATATCCTGAATCGTCTGATTCTGGACTACTAGAGGGATGACCTCTTCCTGTGGAACAGGTGAGGCCTCACGAGCAACACGACACTGTCTATGTCGCTCTGGTTATGGCTCCTCATCACCAGCAGTAGATATAAGATGTTCTTATGGGGTAGGAACCTCATCTCTCTAGTCCAGACATGTGAATAATCTCTTGGAAAGCACACGAAAAGATGTCCTCTCCTCCAACACTATAGGATGGATTGATGTCCGGCTAAACACCACCTCATCCTTTTCATCACTCATGTGAACAAGCTGCTATGTGTTACTTCCCTATAGAGAGATTAACATTTAATTAGAAAATATCTAAATAAAAAATAAAATGGATATTTATTAACTTATCGTCCTCTTCATCTCTATGCTGAGTTCAGTAAGATACAATATAGAATTCAGTCTATACTGTGGGGCATACTCATCCTACTTTGATAGAGAGAATTAATTCGTCTGAATGCCCTAAATATGAAACCCAACATGTCTGTGCTAGCAGACTATAATGGTGGAATGTACTAGGGACCAGTCATAATCCTACCTCCTTGTTAGCTTCATCCCATGAAGTAGGCCTATCTGTCTCGATGGAAATAGAATTGGATGAGTATGGAAAAAGTGGAACATGACTCAGTCAGGCTTCTGAATCTGAATAATATGGAAGTGAATGAGGGGAACAATAACTATAGCATCCTCAAGAACATCAGTGCAGTATGCTGGAAAATGGTCCATAATACTCTAGTATATATGACAAGAAATCTAAAATGACAAGGGATTTTCTCAAAAAAGAACCTAACTAAAAACCAAAATTGATGCTATTATGAAATATGTTAGAGAGTGATAGATTGTATATACATACCTGATAAGGTATAAAACAGTCCAACTATAACTGATATATTCCCAAATGGTGTCTCAGAACCACGTCAAAGGTGTATAGTTGACAACACCTCTATAATAGATCATCGATAGTGACAAATAATGAGAAATTAAATTCAATAACTCATTGTAGTATCTGAAACCAATATAAATGATTTTTTAAAGTAAAATCTATGCAGAGTGTCATGATACACCTCCATCTGGACCGGTGGACGTTCAAAATCGGGGCAGAATGCTTGTATGCCCTTCCATTCCCACATTTGAATAAGGACGACACTTCCCCAAAGACATGTGTGGTCCCTATGGTATATCCTGTGTAATGCTCTGTACATGTATGCCAAGCAGGCTGATCCATAGCATTATGTCAAAACACGATCAAATTCTCATAGTAGGGGTAGATACGTCATGTTCATGTGCATCCCTGAGTGATCAGTACACATGGTCCCACCATTGAGCCACAATATATATGCATGGGAATAACACATGACAATCTACTCGTCATCATCATCCTGTAAATATGGAATTTTCTACTCTATCCAAGGCAGAGATATGGATGTTCCATCATTATCCCTATGGTCAAACAAAATATCAACACCTAAAAAGTGCTAATAATGGTCTGTCCAAGCTGCACAAGTGAGTACAATAACAGGTCTCACCTGGATTGGATGACTGATAAGCACTGAAACATCCTCGATGGTGATGGTCATCCCACCCTCAGGCAAGTGGAATGTGTGTGCCCATAGTATCTATATTTCAATGAAGTCAATAAGTAATTAATGGTTTAAAAATGTGAAATCTAATACGACAAGGCCATAGAAGCCATCACGACACAAGTATGGTCTAATGGCATTTACTGGCTCCCTTTGATGAAAATGGAGTGCTCAACGAACCCTGATCGATAGATCTGCACAAACCTCTAACACAACCTACAAAAAATGGGTCGGTTGCTGAGTGAGTAATATGGTACCATCTATCTTCATATAAACAAATGAAATGAGATGTAAGTGTAATATGTAAATATTGTATTATGATTAGTATATGGTTATGACTTGTATAACGAAAGACATGACAAGTTTATTCAAATTGTTTTATAAAGTTATTTTTATAAAAATAATTATATTTATCCATTTCATTTAAATCATAATGAAATAATGATAACAATAGGAAATAAGAGGAAAAAAATATATGGGAAAAATTATGTTGTGAAAGAATTTTATTATTGAAAATATATTTGGAATACTTTTATTAATTGATACATTCTTTAAGGGAATATATCTTGGTTTTTGGTTTTTTTTTGGAAGGATTTGGGGTTTAGGTTTATGTTTTCTGGGTGGGGGTTTAGGTTTCAGGTTATAGGGTTTTAAATTTTGATATTATGCTTTAGGAAATATGTTTTGGGGATAAATGTTCTGATTTTTGGGTTTGCAGTTTAGAAAACCAAGAAAAAAAAAGAAGAGATAATAACATTTAACCTACAATATGGGTTAAGTGTTATGATTTTGGATTTATGAAATAAATTCTATAATCTAATATTTTATAAAAGCTATAATTAAAATGTTATTTCTGGAAAGTATTCATGGTTTTATGAAAAAAAATCGATTATCTGAATTATTTGGTTGTGAATTTGGTTCGACATATTCTGGAGGATCTTTTTTGATTAACTAATTATATATTGGATTAAGATAAACCATTTCAATTACTAATGAAGTTATAGGAATTTCTCTAATTATACATAACAAATAACTTATGGTAATCATTATGATACTATTATTAATTTATATAATAGTTTATTAAAATATCACACATAATGTTATCAAAAACCATGGTAAAGTAAATATGTTTTTGGGTTGGGGTTTAGGTTTGAGGGTTTAGGGTTTCAAATTTTGATATTAAGGTTTAGGAAAGATGTTTTTTGATTAATATTAATAGATTATTTAGATATTAGTTACATGTCACTAATATATACTTTTTTGTAACAGTGGCATAATGATTTTTATAATCATAGAGACAACATTTCAAAATTGTCGAGTCTTGAATTTGGTTAGACATATTTTGGAGGATATTTATGATTAACTAATTATGAATTGGATTAAGATAAACCATGTAAATTAGTAATGCTGATTTAGGAATTTATTTAATTATCTATATCGAATAACTTATGCTAATCATTATTATACTATTATTTCGTTATATAACATTTTATTAAAATATCACACATAATGTTATAAAATCCCATGGTAAAGGGAAGATGTTTTTTGGTTGGGGTTTAGGTTTGAGGGTATAAGGTTTCAAATTTTTATATAAATGTATAGGAAAGATGTTTTTGGGTCAAGATTAATAGAGTATTCAGATATTAGGTATGTGTCACAAATATATACATTTTGGAAATAATGGAATACTAATTTTTAGAAGCATAGAGAAAATATTTCTAAATTATTGGGTCTTGAATTTGGTTATACATATTTTGGTGGATCATTATGAGTAACTAATTATGGATTGGATTAAGTTAAACCATGTCAATTACTAATTTTGTTGTTGGAATTTATCTAATTATCAATATTGAATAATTATGAGAATCATTACGATAATATTATTTCGCTATATAAAATTTTTAAAAAATATCACACATAATGTAATCAAAAACCATGGTGAAGGGAAGATATTTTGGTTTGGGGTTTAGGTTTGAGGGTTTACGGTTTCGAGTTTTGAAATTAATGTTTTGGAAAGATTTTTTGGGGTTATGTGATTTTCTTTTGGGTTTTAGCATTTAGAAAACTAAGAAAAAAAGATATAATAACATTTAATTTACAATATGTGAATGTCACAATGAAGACAATACACCACTCTTGATGTGACTAAGAACTCAACCCAACCATGTTAGGGAACCACTACTGGTTATGACCTTATTTAATACATATCATGAATCTCAAACTCTTCCATTGTTCATGAGACTAGTCCATCTCCTTAAGAATCCTACTGGCCTTCGATCTCCCACGATGATGCAACCGATTTATGTCTGGTATCACTATAAGCTGACCTTCAAGAATTGGGAAATAACAATGCTCCCCAATAGGTGTACATGGTGTGTCATAACATTTAGAAATTGTATCCATTCGATATTGTGGATCAACATATGCTTCCCATGATATGTTCACAGAGGCATATGTTGCGATGGCGTGTGTGCATGGAAACCACAAGGCCTGAATGCTTTCACAATGACATTGCCTTTTTCTAGTAATACCACTATTTTACATTGATGAGATTTGTGATAGGGCATGAACACTCTTGAAAATCAAATTGGGAGTCTTCTTGTTGAAAAAGATAGACATGATAACCATAATCTTCCTCAATATTCTATTCAATCTCTCGTAGGAAGTTTCATCTGCATCATAACTCATGTTGTATTCTATTTGATTATTGTTTTTGTCTATCAACAAAGTATTTCACACATCTATATAATTTCTATTGATCTACGGCAGTTATAGGTAGCTTGTGAAGCCATTTAAAGACACCATTGATGCACTCTACCATGTTTGCCATCCTATGTCCATACCTCTTCCCCTATCACATGACAATAACCATTTCCCTTTTCGAATTTTCATCATATAATCATAAACTTTTTGATAAGACTAGAATATATGTTTAATATGTTCTTCAAACCACCATTGGTTCGACTCATATGATACCCAAAATAAATTATATTTAACATAATTTTATTTTTAACTTTATGATAAAATAGTAAAAAATAACAAATACAATGCGTACCAAGCCACGTGATTGACTTCATCATCTGTTCATTGTGGAATTTTTTATGAATATTTGTAGAAATGTGTCTAATGAAGAACTGATGATGTGAATTTTGGTATCTCCAAGTATCATGATCAATATTTATTTCCACATTAATTTTCTGATGGTGATCAGATATCAGACAAACACCCTGAATGATGGTGAAATGGTTGCTAATACAAGCCAGAAAACAACTCCATAATTCATTTTTTTCCTCTACAATGGCAATGGAAAGTGAAAGAGGTGAACAATTTCCTTCTTGGGTTACCACAATCCATAATACGGCCTTATATTTTCCCTATAGAAATGTTCCATCATTCTAGATAAATAGTTTGCTGAAAAGAAATGCGGAGTTACTAAGAGGAAATGCAAAGAACAACTAATGAAATTGAACACGAGATGGTTTAAGTCGGTTATCTTGAATGACATTTTAGTTTCTATCCAGATGGAATAAATCACGGTAATGAAGCTTCATTATGTCTAGAAATTATGAAAACACCGGATATGAGTCATCCCAATCATTATAGACCTTCACAATTGCCTTCTGGTTCACCATCCATGCCATATTGAAGGAAATATTATAACCGAATGTCTGTCGAATCATCTCTTGAAAAATGTCTATTGGAACATTTGGACATGTCTTAATCATCTCAAAAACAATATATAACACAAATTATGCATCCAACGAGAAATGATCATGGGTGAGTCTTGGATGAACAAAAGTATGATCCGCCTCAATCCTTGAGACTCTTCAACCTCAAAATGTAATGACCAGAATTACCCTCAAGAGAAATCTACAATCATATACATAGTTCTCAAACTATATGGAATATGTAATTTGTCATGATTTTTAAACAATATAGTTGTAGTGCCTCTCAATAGGAGATCAATTTAGAGTTATTTATATTTCATATTTAATTGGAAAATTCCTTCCAATATATAAGGTTTTGTCTATGTCAGTAAACCTATATAGTACCACTCTAGGGAACATAGTTTCACATGTGAGAAGATTATTCTTGAATTCAGGCACACATATCATTGATTCTGACCATGATGAAAGGAGTGGTGGGTGATTTATTATAGGTCGAGGTTGATGTACAACTAATTCATTTCTCAAACCCCTATTCCTAACTTAATATAATCCTTACTCATCAGCAATGTTGTTACCATCTGATCCATCATTATGAAACTCCTCATCGGATGTTGAATTGACATGTATATCTATGAGATCATCTTGGCCGTCCTCTTCTGCTGCATCATTTGGAATAGACTCAATTTGATGGGGTCTACTTTCTTCATCCACTCTTGAAAATATATGTCTTCGTACAACTGGTCATTATTGTTGTATATTAGAAACATCAATGTACAACTCCATATTGTTACCATTAGACCGTTGAGATAATTAATTAATTTGTCGGACAAAATATGCAAGAGCATGCAATGGATAAGCTATATGCTATATTGTTACTGGGAATTGAAAATTTCTATAGCTCATAGACATGATCTCTTGATCGGGTCCGATATTTAAGGAACCAAAAATTCTCTCTTGAAGGTCAATTATGGTAACATAATCATCTGTAATAACAAACCTTATTTGTTGTGTACTATAAGAAGCTCCTTGCTCATTTTGAATAACCTTACACATAGTAGTAAACAAATTCAAACATGACTCTCTACATCAAAAATATTTCTTTCATCATAATAATGATACAATAACAAATATTAATAGTTAATTATAAAAAACTAATCATATGTATTAATTTTTAATCCTACGTTATCATTAATTAATCTATATATAATCATTACTAATAATAAGTATTATATCTAAAATATATATAACTAACTAAACAACTAAATACATAACATCCTTAATTAATAATAATAACTTTTTTAACTAATCAATCATTTTTAATCACTAGTAAATCAATATTAAGTTGTGCTTTAATTATATATACTTTAATCCTTAATATTATTGTATTCATTAGTTATTTTTAATTAACAAATCATATGAATTAATTTTTAATCCTATATTATCATTTATTAGTCTATAATTAGACAGGATTTATTTCTAAACTATATATAACCAATTAAATACTTAAATAGATTTAATTAAAAATAATAACTTTCAGTCGTTAATGCTTGCATCCCTATTTAATTCTATAACATCATAATTATTATATAAATATTGATAAATATACTAGTTCGATTTCTGTTTTTTATATATTTTACTAGTATATGAGTAAAATATGAATCATCTTATGCATATCCCCTAGGAGTGTCAAACCAGGATTCCAGCAAGGCTCGTTGTCATGTACAAGGATACACGAGGTTAAGTGTGTAACTTCTTGTCATAGTTTTCACTACATGGTACATCTATTCTAGAGCCACATCCACTTTTTTGTATCAAGACAAAGATTTGATTGTATCAATAACCACATAATCATTATTCTACCAAAATGTCACAATATTTAATACTATGATATTCCCATGTTAATCCATAATTAATTTTTACATAATCATTACTTAATATATACTTAATTTATAATGAAAACAATAATTAGTTCAAACTATATATAACTAATTACATAACCTAATAAAAAATATAACAATAATTACATAAACTACCTAAAACTGAAATATTTTAAACTAAAAAAATTCAATTAAATAATAAAATAATATAAAAATAAATAAATAAAAATACATGTAATGATGATTCACAAAAACCCGCACAGAAAATTAATTTTATTGAGAGAGACAGAGAGGATTTAAGAGAGTTAGAGGATTGAATTGAGTGATAAGTAGGGGGCTTCCCTATTATAGTGATTTGAGGAAAAGGTGGCATCCCCCCACCACATTTTTCATGTCATCAATCTGGGCCAAAGGTAGAGTAGGGGAGAAAAGTAGGCATCGCCGATGCCACCTTGGCACATTAACACAACGGCGGCATCAGCGATGCCAACTTAGTTGCATATTTTTTAAAAAAAAACTAAACTAAGCTATTTTAATTTTTTTTCCAGAAAATATATATAAAATAACTCTACAGATTTGTATCAAATACATTATGTAATGTTTTTATTTTATTAGCACTGAATATTGGAGTGTGGGTCATGGGGGACATTTATTTCTATCAAATGAGATTTTATATAACTTTATAGACTATGATTTCATTAGTTGATGAAAATTTTCTACTTATAAATGTCACTAATGGTTGACAAGTTATGGTTGATCTTAATATAAAATACATATAAAACTCTTTTGGTTATATGAGTTAATATTGAATATTGTTGGGATTATGATAGGTGAACATTAGTTAAATAAATTGGGATAAGTCTATCTACAGTATAACATAATGATGTTTTAGAATATTATGGATTATGTGTTTCTCATTGAAATCTAATAACATTCTAGATAACATAAAGTGGTTTTGGTTGTGGAATAGAGCCACCATGGGGTATTCAACCTATTAAATGACTGGTATATAATGGAAACAATCTTAACATGGTCCCAAGATGAGTGTTCCAAAGACAACATACATATTTTGATACTTCTATGGGATATTCCTTGTTGATTTCTACTATTTTATCAATTAATTGTGATTGATTTTTTATATTAATGAATTAGATAAATAATTATAATAGAATTTATTATATAGAAACCTTGATAGAATATAGAGTAATATAGGTTAATCATAAACCTAAATCAACTATTTTAATATGAAGAATGTTTGATTCTGAATTTTTCATATAATTATCATGAAATATTTATATTATGGTTTTCATCATATAAGATTTACTCTTTTTGGTTTTAGTAATGGATGAATCCTGAATTAACTATGTGAAAAATGTATTATTTGTAATACATGGATATTTTATCAATGAAAAAAAACCATGATAAGTGTTTTAGTAATAAATATAGTGTTTAGGTATAAAATTGGTATCAAACTTTATTATTAAAAATTCAAACATATTTATGTCTTTAAATATAATAAAAATAACATGGATGGAGTCTCATGGAATTCCCAATGATTCATATAATGAAGGAAACAATATTTTACATCCTTCGTGTAAAAAATGCGGTTAGAATCAACAAGGGTAATTCCGTAAAGGGACTTGAAAATTAATCTTGTGGGGATAATTAAGCCATATAGAAACAGGTTTTGGAGGAAAAATGAAGAAATAAAATAACATCAAAATGGTAAAATACTTGTTTCCTAATCACAACTAAGACATTAAGGTAGCCACCTCATTTAAAAATATACCATTTTTCCTATCTATATTTTAGAAAACTTCTCTAATTTTACTAGTGATTCTAAATTTAACATTTGGTGAATAAATTTATTTAGGGGGGGTAAATTTAATTTCTAGAGAATTTAAATAATATATATTCTATTAAAACATTATATGATGAATAGTTTTATCCAAATGGAAAATAAAAATAAAAAGATCCCTTAAATATTTATTATCAAGAAAATTTTAGAATGATAGATCATCTATTGAATACAAAAAATACTATAATCAATTTGAAAATATAAACTAAATATAACGAGTAATAGATAATGTTCTAAAAGGGTATTTTAATAAAAGTTACATGTATTTATATTTATTTAATTTTTATTTAAAAGTCAAATTATCAATATTTATAATTTGAATTTTATAATATGAAAATATTTTTTTTGGTTTATCATGTCAATATTATATTAATATGAGTTTTTAATTTTTCTAAAGTTATTTCTTTATAGATGAATAGTGAATATAAAAATGTGGATAAAAACATCAATTTTTTTAATTTACTATAAAACAAGAACTAATTGAGTTTTTTTGGAATAATTATTTAATATATATATATAGTTAAATAAATTATTTTAAATTATTTTTTTGTAATATAAATCCCATGTATATCATTTTAGAAATAATAATAATATTTTACTCTAATAACCAATTTATTCGAATATATTAAAATTATTTTTTGTCGCTTCTATAAATTAAAAAAAATATTTCATATTTTATATAAACATGATCATTTTATGTTATAATTTCAATTTATTTTTTGGTAATAGATGAATGATTCTAAAATTGAGGATAATGATCATGATAATGGAAAAACTATTATTTTCAATGAATTATGTTTTTAATGTTAGTTGTATATCATTTAATAAATTAAATAGATATATTTTAATAATAATAATTATAATAATTTCAATATCATATATAATTTTATTGAGACACATATAACATGAAATAATTAAATATTAATATTAAGAATACAAAATTTTTAAAAAATAATTTTTCAATAAAAAATACTTTCCTATATATAAAATGGTTAAATTTATAATATTATTTTAAATTGATTAAAAATTAAATTATATGAAATGGGAACTAAATTTATGTTCATAAAACCAACAATTGGAAACAATTATTAATAAATATGTTCAGTACAATATTACATTCTTGGGTAGAAATGGGAAACTAGATAAATATGGAAAAAGTAAAAGTAATTGTATAAGAAAAAAGGACTTCAAACAGGTTTAAAACATGTGTAAAAATAATTTTTTTAGGTTTTATCAACCAAATTACATAAAAAATCCCATTTCTTATCTCTTTTGTATCATTTCACCGTTAAATATTTTCATTCAATTATTGAAAAATAATGTGTATTCACAAAATTTCCCTTTTCCTCAATTCTAAAAGGAGACTCCTTCACCCTTTCATGAAAACCCCTTTTATTAGAATTTATTGCTAAAATTATTCCATTTTTCACATCATTTAATCATATATATTATTTTGAATCTTGTAGTCTCTATAACTTTTCTTATTTACTTCATGCCAAAGTGGATAATCAAGAGAATGTTTGAGGTCCTAGTGTGAGTATTACCTATTCGTTATATTATTCTTCTTATTTTTTCCCATCCAAAACTACAAAAAATAGTTATATAAAGAATTAAATATCATATTTATGTTCATGTGTTATTATAATAATTAGAAATACCTTATTTATTTTCTTCAATACACTTACAAAAATAATGAACATTAACTATGCATTGTTAAAACTACCTCCACCACAAAGTTATATTTTTCATTTCTCAAGAAGATTTTATATTTTTATCCTAAAGACATACAATATGATTTAAAAATATAAATAATATCATTATTAATACTTTATAATGATATTAGAAGCTTCTATAACCCTACTCATCTATATAGATATAGGTTGTTCATGTTTGGGGTTGCTTTAACAACCTATATGAATAATGCAATATAACACTATCATGGATGACTATGAAAAAATAAATAATAATATTGTTACAATTTAGTATTAAAATATTGAATGGTTTTTTTATTCTATAATGGTTGTATTAAAAAATTATCTTATTATTAAAATGTATTATAGGTTCACTATAATTACCAAAATTAGACATCACCGCTTTGATTTTAACAAAAATAATAATCATAAAAAATAGAATAAATAAATCACATATGATAATATAAATTTAATATTAAATTAAATATAATATAATTATATTCTTAGTATGTCATTTTAAAATATTATTTTTTATATTAAATAAGTTAGGAACATGTGGAGAATGAATCAAAAAAAGGTAAGTGTTTTTTTCTGAAACATTAATTCCCTGAGAAATTAGTATATTATACACCACATGTTATATTATATGGTTTAATTATTTCAAATATAAAATTTTAATTCATGATACTCCTAATATTCATTTTATTTGATATTCGATTTTAAATTATATCCATTAAGGGGTTCTGGTTTGAATTTTCCTAATGTAGTAAGTATAATTTGTCTGTACTATAAATTCTATGAGACATGTTTCATATTACATGCCATATTTTATTTTTTATGGTGTATTAACAAAAAAACTCCATGTAAGAGGAATATATTTCAATTTACTATATTTTAATCTTATAGCATCCCTCCGATATTATTTTTATTCTCATGTTTCCATAATCATAATGGTTATTACCAACCAATTTTGTGATATTGTGAAATGATTCATATTGAAACCATTTTTTGTATATTTATTTTTCATAAACTACCTTAAAAATATTATTATACTATTTTTTGTTGGGGAATTAAACTCATTGAAGTATATCATAATCTTTTTCTTTCCAAATATTCTTATGTCATAGGCATATATATTCATTCAATTCATTTTCTTTTTGAACACTCTATATTTGCTTCATTTGATTGAATAGATATTACCTACATTCCATGCATTCATTTATTGAGGAAATTTAAAATATTTCTATATGTTAATGATGATACAAATGTTTCATGATTACATTTGAATGTTGATTATGTGTTTTTTAACTGTCCACCTTCTTTCACTATATGACTATTGTTCATATTCTATCTAAAAATTTATTTACATTTCCTATGTTTATATATCTATATATATGTGTATTAAATCCAATAAAATTAAAAAATTGATTGTATTAATATTAATATATTTATTATTGTGAATTCATTTGACTTAAAGATGTAATGGGTGGGGCTTGGTAATATATATCCCCTCGCTTCCTTGATTTGTATCATTGGATAAAAGGTTTGGGTTTTCAATGTATGGATACAGAATGCAAACATGATTTCTTTTTAACAGTAACAAATTATTTAATGAGGAATTTATGATAAATATCAAGATGTATAACATTAATCATTCAAATTATTTAAATTTATTTATTTTTTTCTATTAGTTTATTTATATTTTTAACATTGTATTTATTTAATGTTAACATGATAAATTATCAAGAATCATTACAGTATCATTGTTTCGAACTATATTATTTGTTCCTTTTTTTCCATGATAGCTTCTAGTATCTATTTTCCATTATTTATTGTTTGTTCCCATCTTTCTTATGTTTTCATTTCTAGTGGTGATAAAGAAATGTATTAAAAAATAATATTATAGAGGATTATAATATGTATATAATCCCTTTTCAAGATATTAATATATATTATGAATTATATTATTTTGTATATAGTGGTGAAAATATCCATTTTATGTGAAAAGATATGGAAATTTTTAGTTATGTTTTTTCACTAACTCTCTAAAAACCTATAACTACAAGGTCCTTAAAATATAAGTCTCTTAAAAATTATTGGTAATATTGTAAAAAATTTTGGTTAAAATTGGATAGCTCTAGTTTATTTATGTTTCAATATTTAAAGAAGTTGTTTGTTCATAATTTTTTCTAGGAAAACTTGTTAGGGGATTTGTAGTAAAAACCATTCATAATTCTTAAAATGGTATTTCATTCAACATTTGTATATTCTAAGTATCCCACTCTAATTTTATTCTATATAATCAATTATGACATTTTATAGGTTCTATTATTTGTTCATATATCATTAATTGTATATTTCAATTGTTTTTATGATGTTTTTAAAAAATTTATGGAAGTAATAAAAACAATTTATTATGAAAATTAATCAAAACAATTATGAATAAAATCATTTTTTTTTAATTTTATTTCTCAATATATATAAATATTCCATTAATATATGGAATTATTCCCCATGCATAGTAATATATGTTGTTATATTCTAGGTTTCATTTGGGGGATAATGTTTTTTGTTTATATATTCAATTTATAAAGGATTCTTTTGCGGTACTTCATGAAATATTATGTATCAATATTCTTTCCAGGATTTAGTCGAGAACTAAAGTCTAATTTTAGTTTTTGGAACAAAATTTGTGTGGTGTATTATTATATATTGGGTGTCCTGGATGTAATCCTTCAATATATTAATAGATGCTTTATATCTCATTAAATCATGATAAGACATAGATTGTTATTCCACATACACTATGTTGTGGGAAATGATTGGTAACCCATTCCCACAATGCTATAGAAATGGTGGCCATAATAGTATGATTTTATATGAATTTACTAGTGGTTAACCAAAACATATGTTATGATTTTCAATGCACTTTCTTGTGTAACATTCATATGTTACATTTTATGGATAATGATTATTTTATCATGTTTCCACAATCTAATTCCATGATATATGTTATCATTTAATAATGAACCTTTTATGTTATATTTATATGTTTTCTAAATCTATATTATCATGTATTTTCATATTATTATCTTTTATTATTCAATGATCATGTAAATTATATATTTATCCCATTATCATGTTTTCTTATATGTTTATGAGCCTTTGTGTCCAATAGATATGTTTTTTTCAATATTGATAATTTCAACTAACAATTTATTATATTCTCTATTTCCTAAGGAAAATATATAAGAATGATCATAGTATGAAATCATATTGGGTGAAATGTTTAGGTTATATTAAAATAATTATTTGTAATAAACAATTTTTTAGTCAGTCCACCCGATGCTAAACCTTGGGGTTATGCATGCATGTTTTATTTATGTGATGAAATGTATAAATATAAAAATTTATATATGATATATGTATTTTATTTTAGAGTATTATAAAATAATTGAGAAACTAATATTAGGTTATAATTTATTATACAATAGTTTTATAAAAATTTAGTAATTGATGTCCTAGTGAACAAAATTGATTGAATTAATTAAGACGATCATGATGAATCTATACTGGTGAAGTGATTTTTTAATATCATTAATTATTAAAAGAAAATGTAATCCATTGATGAATGAATAATATTCTGAATATTGAAAATTATTTTCTATATATTTTTTATCGGAGGATGGAAATATTTCTATTTTATGTGAATCTAATGATGATGAATCCAATGGACACCACTCTCTCAGTCCCTCCTCTCCCAACATTCTAGGGTTTTCCAAATGAAGATGTTCCCAATCTTTCTCCATCCAATCATTGTGATAGGTACTTCTCTAGAGATCCATATAATATTTCATTCTCATATCCTTACTCTTCTTCTAGATCTCATTCTTTAGAACCATCTCTCTTGTTTTTTGTAGAATCATTAACAATTCCCATCTCGACCTGATTCAGTACAACCCATATAAGTTGAGATTATAGAAGTGGTATCTTCTAGTGAGATTCTTCCTCTCATTTCTCAATTATGTGTGTTTTGTGATACTTTTCCTATTATCTGTGTGTATATTCGAACCAATATTGTGCATAATTCCTCCTCCTATTCTCTTTATAAATCACCCTTTGTGCAAGTCCCCAATTTTTTTAAATAATGATTCCATTTGATGATTATTTGGATTATGAAGGTGGTAGGGATAATGGATATCTCTTAGTATTTCTATATAGTACACCTTTTTTCATTATTTTCCTTATGATTTACATTTCTTGGTTGCGGTCTTCCTTCTTGGTGAAGATCTTTACAAGTTTTTCATTTCCTCTTAGTTTGTCCCTCATTTGTTTTGGTTCTCTTAGTGGTGGCATCGATTGTCAGTCACAATGGTCATGGTGATGGGAAAAGATCCTTTTCATGGCCTTTCTGTCCTTTATACACTCTTATTCTAGGATTCCATCACTCTTATACCAGTCAGAATTGTGAGGTGGTTTCCAAGGGGACATTGATATTGGAGATCGATCATTCATCAGTGTTATAAGAGGAAACTCTTATGGGGGATTCCTCTTGGTCAACAGATTGTTTCTAGGATTGATAATCTTCTTTGTTTTGAGGGGACTTTGAATGTTGTTTTTGGTTCATGTGTACTTTGATATCCGTTTATGGAGTATGTATAGTGACTCTGACGATGTGGCTGACCATGGAGTTATATGTGCTAGTTACAATATCTCTTGAAATTGTGAGGGGGATGTGTGTGGTGGTAAGGGATCGTGGTGTAAGGTGTTGCGTCAAAATATTCTGTAACGATGGTGATTTTTAAATTTTAAATTATTAAATTCAAATTGTAATATTTTTTCATAGTGGTTGGGTGTTTTTTGGTTGTGGTGATACTAAAGAGGTGACGATGAAGGGTTTTCTTTTTCGACTATTTTATGAATATGGTTATTATTCATTTTGTATAATGAAGCCTTTGTTTTTATGTGTTGAATGTTAGTGAGGTTTAATTTTGAAATGTGCTTCTTCCAATAAACCATAACATGGATTTTATAAAAAAGAAGAATATATTTGCAGTAAAGGTGAATAATATAATAAAAAATAGATGAAATTTGATGTGTTATGATGAGAAATGTAAAACATTCTAACAAAGTAATTATAATGATGAAGGGTGTTATATGGTTCATATAATTAATTGTTAGTCAAAAATATATATTTTTGAAAAATCGATTCCTAAATGGAAAATACGAATATTGAATAAGGATGGTTATAAGTAATAAACTGTTGAATTTGAATTTATAAAAACAATGAATAAATTTTTGATGAAATAAATATTATTAAATGAAAAGTTTTTAAACTTTAAAATATCAATTTAAAATTGGATCATAGTGATTAATTATCACCAAATTTTCAATGAAAATTAAAATCAATGAATATTTATGTAGAAAATTACATGCTGATGATGAAATAATATTATATTAAATCATTCAAAGGTCATAAATAATAATTAACATATTTTTAAAGCTAATATATTGATAGAGAATAAATGTGTGGAATTTGTTTTTTAAATTTGACTCCATAATAAATAAGGGCCTACATTTAACAAGATATATTCATGATTAAATTTTAAATATAATCTGGTATAATTATTCCTTGAAATGAAATAATGTCTTAAAAATATATATTATAGGATTGAAGGTACTAAGAAAATCACCAGAAAACATTTAGTGGAAATTAAGGTCCAAACACCCACCTAAATCTCCATACATATGATACATTATACTAATAAAATTATCTATCCATATGAAGTTAAAGTGGGGACTAATTTTGCATAATAAAATATACAAAAAAATTCTAATGAAATAATGTAACAAAAAAAATTAAACATTAGAAAATTTTTTAATTGAGGAGTTTATACACAAAAACAATTTATGTTGTTATCAAAATTTATTTTAAAGAAGAAAAATAAGTACTAAAGTTAGAAGAAATATAGCTATAATGATGAAAAAATTACTAAAATCTAACAAGATATGGAATTGATTGAAATTTTTTATCAATATACTAGGAAAATATATTATTATTTGTATGAACCATAATGATGAAATGATCAAGTTGTTCAATGTGGAATGGAATTCAAAAAAATATAACTAGAAATGAATTATAATAATTTGACGATGTGTAAATCATTTAAAAAATTTATATATACTTGAATGATTTATTCTACTCAACTATATTTAACTGGTATCCAAATAATTGGGATTTATATATTTGATAAGGTATATTTTCCTCATATGAATGGTGACATCAATGTAATGAAAATATTGAAAATAATTATGTATTAATTAAGTTAGCATAAGTAAAATTATCTAAAAAACTAATTTCCAATGATGTATTATATATTGATGTATTAAATCAGAACTTATTGAAAATAACCAAAATATATAATGGTTAAAATAAATATATTTTTGAAATAAATGATTTCTTCATAATAATATTTAATGAATCTCGTATTTTTACCTAGTTCAAGTGATCTAGTTTTAATTTATTTTAAAATGTACATTTGTACGATTAATTGTATTTTGACAAAAATAAAAAAAACATGTAATGGAAGATACTATTAGTTCATCATTTATAAGGTATAATTATTAAAAATAATATGAATGACACTCTATGAAACCATAAAAAATTGAATAGAAAAAATCAAATGTTTTCGATATAAGTAAATAAGGGATTAATGGAACATGGATGTCATGTTAATATAATAAAAAAAGTAAATAATTTCAACTAGAGTTAACATATTTATATATATGTGGTATTTTTAAACATTAGTAAAAAAATTTATATTTCACTTCATTACATTAATTGATTAATTTTCTCGAATGAAAATTTATTTGTTTCTAAAACTCATATTAGAGGATGTTGAGAAGTTCAATTCCTTTTAAAGAGATTTTATAAATTTTCATAGATTATTTTTTAAAAAATTGATGAAGTAATATGTAATGAAATCTAATCAAATTATTTTTAATCCTATTTTAAATATCATGGGATTAACAATTAATTTATTACTTTATAAACTCCCCAATAATATATATCAATTAAAATGAAAAATATAGAATCATATAGGACATGGATAGAACAAATATTATTGAATAAAAATTTTTAACACTTATTTAAAAATAATATATTAAAAAAATTGTATATATTTATAAAAAATGTGTGGTGTGTCATAAATTATGAAAAAAAAAATAAATTTGAGTAATGGTACATAAAGGGGAAATATATGAAATACTTTTGATTATATTAGAATCCCATACCAAACATAAATTAAATAATAAATTTTCAAAAATTTTATTACAATCTATATGAATAATTTTTCAGGTTTTATGGTTCCCATTTAAGAGGATATAGATGTTTGAATAATAATTTCAATAAAATGACAGATTTCTATAAATTTAAAATCAAGGAATCTAATTCCATGTTAATATTTTTTATTATTATGATACTAAAAACCTCTACCTAATGATATAAAAAATTTATAATATATCATGATGAAGAATATAAAGATAAGAAAACCATAGGCGTTGATTATTATTATTGCATCCATGATATTGACTATACAATTAGATATTCATTACAATTATTTTTTATGGTTAAAAAAATTAAAATTGAAAAAAATCATTTATTACATAATGGAATCAATTTTACATATGGGAATTATATAAATTTATTTGTCAAATATCCTTGATATCATAAAATTTTCAACATTTTAAAAATAATTCAACCATTAGTATAGAATGGTTTTATTTGTATAAATATTAGTTTAATCCTATTTAAAAAAACAATAGTTTACTTTATTCTTTTATAAAAATGGGAAAAACATAATTAGAATCATCTATGTTTTCCAACATTGATGGAATTTATAATTACGAAATGTATGCTCATATTTAAATGGTGGATGCTATAAGACAATTAATTTCCATTAAATTTCAATGAAAATAGAAATTTTATGAATTGGATATTAATTATTAATATTTAAATGTTGATCTTAAAAATTAATTTCATACGAAAAGACCTAAATTTTTTCATGATAAATTTTTAGAATATACTCAAAGGCATGGATATCTCTATGAATCATAAAATATCCTCAATTTAATTTATAAATAAAATTAAATGGTTTTTACTATATATTATCCTCATTAGAAAAATTTATAGTAATATTTATTTCCCGGAGATAGACGTGCGTACTCTAATATTCATTTTAGATAATCCTGGAAATGGGTTTTTTGTTGACAAAGAGTAAAAATTTATTATTACTACCAATATTGGTTCTTTCAAATAGTAGGAAAAAACATTACTCCATGTGACTATTAGAGAATCAAATTGCATGTTAGATGCTAGTAGCGAGATCCTATAATCCACCTCGGGGAGGCTATATTTATTCTATCATAGTTAAATATATTAAATTAATCAAAAAATAAACAGAAGGGGAATCCATAACTAAACATCAGAGTATGCATAATTTAATTGATTTTAAATGGTTAGAATAAATACGACTAATGTATGCCAATTATATATCAAATATATTATATTTCTCACATTTCACATATTTGTATGTAGATCTCGAACTATTCCAATCATAAACAAAATGTAAAAATAATATTAATCAAACAAATCCTAGGTATTTACATAATCTCATATCCAAATAATATATGGATTGTATATATTAGTCCCTTGGGTAACCTATGGGTATACCTATTGATAATCCACGTTTATATATACATAGTGTATAATTTTTTAGAGGATTAATTATAATTTATTCAAAAAAACACAAGGTTTTGATGTGGTTTCATAGAAATTGGGAATTAAATAATCAAAAGAAAACATCATATAAAGTAGAAATATTAATTAATTTATATCATTAATCACATGTAAATGATGTGCACTCCTCAAGAAGCAGACCTACCATCTGAATTACAAGGCATGATTCCAATATAAATGGCATGAACCATCCACACTATGTGAATCTAAATTACACTTCGTGAAATAATAAAATTCATAATTTGATGAGATACATGGTTTGATCTTAATAAATTATTTGAGAAGTTATAAACCTAATTTCGTCCAACGATATTCTCCATAAAATTTAGAGATCCATGATCTTAATAAAAAATTGTGGATCTCAAGTACATGGCTTGAAAAACAATTTAATGTAATGAAAGACACGATAAAAAATTAACACAAAGTAGGTTAATGATGTGATTCAATTACATGTCATGAAATTATAAAAATCTATATATATTAATAGTTTTATTTCATATGAATTAAAAATATAAAACTACATTTGATAGCGTACATGATATGCAACACTAAACCTGAACAAACAATGATTATTTAAATATAACCATTTTAATCAAACCATTAAATTTATGAATATGAACAGAATTAAATAGATTATTATATATATATATATATATTAATAATGAAAAATATATTTATTATTTCTTTTTAAATAAGAATTCCACTTTTATTAAGAATATTTAATTCTTCAAAAAAAAATTCTTCATGAAATGTTATTTATTTATTTTTGTAAATAAATATTATAATTAATTTATTTATAATTTATAAAATGTATTTTATTAAATTAAAATCAATTTTTAAATTATCATATCAAAATATAATTATGGTGAATTTTATTTATTTTTGAAAAAATAATTAGTTTTCTGTGTATAGTGAAAAACTGATTTTTTTATAAAACGATCATTTATTTTGATAAAATAAGTAATATAAAAGAAAAATTATTTTTTTAATTTAATTTAAAAATTACAATAAATAGTATTTAGTTATATTTATTAAATATTAATATCATTAAAATTACTGTTTTACTATATTTTTGTATTGGTTAATTTTTTGGATTGAAACACATTTTTCAGAAAACTATTTTAAAATGTAAAATGTTTCTCATTTTAAATTTATTAAAAATATCATCTATGGGGGATGATTTAAATTAATTGTATGGGTAATATATATATATATATATAACATTATGAATTGAAATTTATATAGTGAAAATTACTATTTATAGAGTTAATGTAAAATCATCTTTTCCTTAACAAAGAATTTTTCTTAACAACACATTACTATGAAGCCGAAGGGTTTTATTTTAAATTATATTATTCCACCTATATGTATTTATTTCGACAAAATTGATTCCATATATATAATAATAATAATTAATATTACAAAACATGTTCAACTTATGTTTTCAATAATATTAATATTATCTATAGTAAATATGTATTACCAATGTAAAAGGAAAATAAGTTAATTAGGGATAAAAACTATTTAACGATGAGTAGAAAAAAATAAACCTAAGAGTATAAATATTTATTTTTTAAATTAAATATAAAAAAAATTATTGTTTCCCTTCATTAATTAATATGAAATGATTTTGATAAAAATTATAATTTGATATGATAAACAAAAAAATAATGTTTTTGTGTAATAAGAAATTTCAATTAAGAAATAAATTTTTGTTAAATTAATTAATTTTATAAATAAATTCAATTTTAATAAAATATGAGTATTAATTAATTTTTTAAAATTTAAATTATAATATAATTTTGATGATGTCAAATGTAATTTTTATAAGCGTTAACAATTGTTATTGAAAAAAAACCAAATTTCCCAATAAATATTAAATATTCTTAAAAAGATGAGATTAACAGATTTAGAAAATAATTTTTATTAAATGAATATTATCTATTCAATAAATAATTAAAATCTATCCAAAAGTGAATTTTACTTAATTTTGTGAGATAGTGAAATTTTTTGGTAAAATTTAAATTCAGTATAAATATACAATGTGTATTCTAACATCATAATGAACCAAAAGGGATGCAATAGTTTATATTAATTTTATAAAAGACCAAATAGATGTTTCAAAATTAATAAATATTATTTCTTATGTTTAATTACTTTTATAAATACTTTATAAATTCTCCAAAACTGATATTTTTTTATGTTTTTAAAAACTCTTCCTTATAATCATGACTCACTTCCACATCACAAAGGGTAATATTTTTAAACATTCTAAAATTTTACATGTAAAATAATTAATACCCCTCCTATATTTCAGAAACCATGGTATGGTTTGTTGTTTTGATTTTTTAGTTACAAAGAGTCCAAAACATAATATTGTGAAATAATAAAGAACTCCCCACTCTTTTCTTATATAAAACCACCCAATATGAAAATAATATCCAATAAAAAAACATTTTATCATTTACTTATTTTTACTTAACCTCAATAAATTCATCCCATGGTTCCCCCAATATCTCTTGAAGCTTCTACATTCCCTTTGGAATCACCACCTCAAGGTAAGGGACCTCCCTCTCTTTTTTGTAAAATCAAGTCCCTTTATTGTATTTATCAATTCAAAATCTGTTAGATATTTTATCATGACTTTATAAATATATAAATTATTTCACATTTATTTCATAATAATAATAAATCATTTATCCCCCCCTCATTATATCATTTACCTAGGCTGTTACTCTATCAAAATTTAGTAAGGGACCTCTCTCTCATCTTTTCAATTCAAGAACCTTGTTTTTACATAGACTTTTGAATACCAATTGTTTATATTGTCATGAATTTAAATAGATAACAATATTGAACTATTATTTTATAATAGTTCTAAATCATTTATCCCTTCACATTATATAATTTACCTAAGGCATTATTAATCCAAAATTTAGTAAGGGATCCTATCATTGGTCACTTTATTTCAGAATCTTAGTTATGTAATGAACATTATCATATAGTTCCTATAGATGGTATATTATCATTCATGACTTAATTACATTACTTATGATTTTATGTGATGATTCACTGCTTTTAATCAAATTGGACCCCATCATGATTCATTCTTTAGCATCGTTACACTGTAGAAATTATCCTACGATTTTTCCATGTGAAATTTTCATTCATTAACCATCCTTGTATTATTCCAATTAATTCCAAAATTTATATGTTGAATTATGTTATAATATATACCTAAAACTATATTTTTTACTCCCATGTGTTGATATACCCATTTATCACTCTCTAAATCATATTTTGGATCATTAATTACTATCAATATGCTCTCAAAATTTCACATTAATTTTTCCATGCCAACCCGTTATGTTGTGAAAACAATCACTATTTCAACTGAATTTTATTCATCTAGAAATACATATAAGTTTTTATTGGGTAATTAAATTTATGTATTAAATAATCTTTTATAGTGCAATTTAATGTTATGAAAAATTATTCCTGTTTTAATGATCTATGTTTCAAACTTATGCATGTACATTATTTAAAAGTGATGGGTTTTCCCAAAAAAATATAACAATCTATTGAATTGGGAAATTTGTTAGAGTCATTAAATGATTTGTATTGGATTTGGGAGTGATCTTAATCCATTGTGGGACTTTTTCAATCATTTTATGATATCTTGGGGAAAAAAATTTATTCTGTTTATGATGTTATGATTAAAATTGTTTTCACATTCCACGTGTTTTGTTTAAATTATCATATTATAGCATGCATGCAACAAAATGAGATATTATAAATAAAATTTACTAATCTTTAAGTGTTTTATTATGTAATATGGTTACATAAAAACATCCAATTATTTTATTATATCCAATTTGATTCAAAATATAGTTATGAATATTTACCAGTGATAAAAAGATGTTAAATAGTGATCACGTGAATAATATAAATATAGGGATTTAACAAATTCTATTGGCCTATAAAATGACGTGATGCATCCATAATTTATTACTATACCCCCTTGAATCCCATTTTTTAGAGATTATGAGGGTTATTGAATCTCTAGGCTTTGGACTTGACTAAGCCCAAGATGAGATTGAACAACATCTGTATGCATGATACCATTATCAAGTGAAGTTTAACTTCATTGAGATCATGGCCCAAACCATATATACTGAATGAAGCCAAGAAATTCCCACCAACACATGGCTTACTCTTTGGTAATTTTATAGTGTTTTAATCAAATATGTATCAACACCCTAGAAAATAGATTATGTATGTTATATAATAAATAATAATTAATATATTGTTTTTTAATTATATAAAATATCGGCATTAGTTTTTGGGAAATATTATTTTGAATTAAGGAATTTATTTTGATTAATTAGTGTTTTTTAATAAATTATATCATAATTAAACATTATTATTTAATAATTTTTTTAAATATAAAAAATCAATTATTTTTTATGAAGTAAAATGTAATGTTTTATTATTGTTCAAAAACTATTATTGCAAAAACCCATCATTTTAAAAAAAAGTGTATTATTATTTTCAAAAGTGAAAATTAAAATATTTTGAAAATTATATAGATAAAATGAATATTATTTTTTTTAATTAAAAGATCAAAATTAACCAATGGTTAATGTTTTATAATTTCATGAGACAATCAAATTTCAGGTAAAAATTAAATACTCTAAATAAATTTTGTGTTTTATGAAATCATAATGAGCCAAAAATGATGTAATAAATAATTTATGGGGTATACTCCGCAATATTTATGTTTTATCCTTAGAATTAATTCATTTTAAGTTCATTTGTTTAATTTTATAAATTTATTATGGATCCTCCAAAACATATAATATAGTTTATGATTTCAAATTCATTTTTATGTGTGAATCACATCCTAATAAGAAGGGTAATTATTTTAATAAAGTGGTCCCATTTCCTAATAAAATAATTAAAAAAGAACCTCATGGGAATCCATTTTCGAAAAACATGGGAAGGTGTCTGGTTTTGAATATTTTATTTTGATGATTCCAAAACCTAAATATTAAGGAAATCCATATCTTTTCATTTATATAATCGCACAAGCTCTCATTTATTTTCACAGAAAATCCTTGGATTAGATCATTACTCTTCCTGATTCTCTCTAAAATCTTCCCTAGTTTCCCCAATCTCTTAGGAATCCCCTTTTCAATATTTTACAGTCTCAAGCTGATGTAAGAGTTCTTTCATTTCTCATAGTTATTCAAGTTCCATTATTATGTTATTCCCTATATACTACATTTTCTAAGATTGGGATATGCATTTAATTTTTCCTATTATAATTAAATTGATTTTCAACTAATCAAAGTCCCCTTATTTTCTCCTCAACCAATTTTATGAATTTTTATGTGACATTATTAGTATGTCTAAATTTGGTATGGGAGACTCTCTTTGTACTCTTTTGTCAAGACAATTCTTAATTTTTTAACCTTTTATTCGAAATTACAAACAATCAGTTATATTTTTTCTCCTTCCCCAAACTATCTATTTGATTTATAAATGATGATATACCCATTTTACACTCATTAAGTCCTTCAATTAATATTTACACATCCCTGTTATGCTGTCGAAATTTCACAGTGTGAATCCCTGACAAAAAAATTTATATAGTGAAAACTATATCCAATTTCAATAATAGTTGTTAAAATTTATAAAATTATACAAATTCTTATTTGGGATATACATGTATTTATACTTAAATCAATGTTTATGGAATAAAATATGGTGATTCATGAATTAATATTTTATGATCTATGTGTAACACTTAATCATGCGATTGTAATGATAGTGATGTGTGTGCCAAGAATTATATAGTTCTCCATTGCATTGGGTAATATTTAGTATCATGATATGTCATGTTGTTTTGGGTGGTGAACTTGATTCCTTTATTGTAAATTTTTTATTATGTTGTCTTAGAAGTTATCTTTGACCTATGATGTAGTATGTCAAGTTATTTTCACATTTCCAATTTTGCCTTTACGTTATCTTGGAATATCATGTATTTTCAATCATGTTTTTTATTCTTTCTCTTCTTATACCCCATCATATGCCTATTTTCCTATCATGCTGTTCCCTTATACTTTGTTTATTCCCTTACTGGTCGTTATTTATGACCCCTTTCTTATTTATTTTGTCAGGATATCCCATGCACTAATAAGTGCATGAATGTTAGAGAGGTTTTCAAAAAAGATGTTGTATTACATGTTTTAAGTTGTAATGTAATGTACCAAATACCAATATAAACAAGACATATAAATAATTTAGGTTGATTTAACTGTAATTTTATATAATAAATCATGTTTTAATTTCAAATAATGGTAAGAGTTATTATAGTTAGCATCGAAGTAAATATTTAGTTATTTTTGTAATTAAGTTTAGAAAACTCTCGAAAATGACATAGTGATAAGACTATTTATTAGAAAACATCCCTAAATAATGGTCTGTATAGAGTAAATAGTTTTTCATGAAAATACATCCTTATATGGATACTTCAAGTGGACATTATTCTAGATGAAATGGACCATGGAGTAACTACTTCGACAAGGTGTTCTGGGCCTAACTCAGGGTAACTATGTACAATAAAATAGCCCTTTCTATGCACCAGTTTTGACACTCTCAAGGGTTATTATTTTTTAATTTATAATCTCATTACAAATGATTATTATGGGAGTAAAAAATTACCATAATAGTATATGTTTTCAAATAGATCATGGAAAACATAGCATGAATCCTAGAAATCTATATGTTAATGAAATTCATGAATCTAAGATTTTATCTCTTTAATGTCATTAAATTCTTATTTATGTGTTTAGAAGTTAAATATACTCATAATTAATTTTAATTTTATTCATTAACATGTTTGGAAATATGATGAATCAATTAAATAATAAGTTTGATTGGAAATGTGATGACTACCCTAATTACATACCAAAAATGATGGATTAGGAATCACACAATTAATGACGATACTCTCTTGACTGAATCTAGTCTTGAATAGACACATTGATAATGAACAGTTTCTAAACCCCCATAAGAGAGAAAGCCTGCAATCGTGTGCTTCATGCATCACATGCCTCATACATTCAATAGTTCTTATGATCCCTTAATAGTGGAATAGTGTATCAACTCTATTAAAATGATCTTATCCGCCATTCAATGATATTAACAAGTGAACATTATGCTGGCTATTTATCATATGATAGATGAAGCTAATTAGTGGTTGATATTGATTGAAAATACATAGCCTAAGGAATATATTGAATTAATGGTGTGGAAGGATTATTAAAAAAATTCGATAAATATTTTCCTCGAACTCTCCATCTTAATATAGAAATGGACTTCCTTTCCCTAAAGAAAAATGACGATGAATATATCAGGGTATATGAGGAAATCTTCACAAGACTTGTGTGGTACATCTCAATATTTTTTGTTACCCCCAAATATATGTTTGACTGGTTCTATGGTGGGATAAATAGTAGTCTACAAAATTCCATGGTGATCTGAGACATTAATCGATATTTGGAAATTGTATAACATTCCCTTAAAGACAAAATGGAGATAAGTGAATCATAGGGTTATCATATGGATATAAAAAGGAATGTGGAGTTTAATTATGGCAGTCCGATAGATAGAGATCTAACGGTGCCCAGAAATTCAAACACCCTACTTGTCATAGACGAAGAAAGAATCACCCCAAATATTGACTAAAGGGGACAATGAAATCCTTTAGGTTCATGAAGGAAGAGATCCTAGCCTTAAATTTATGGTAGGAGAAACATCATACTATGATAGATGAATGGAATGCTATGGTAAATCGTCAATATATTTCTCATGTTTATAACATTAGGGAACCAAAGCACTAAAAAAACCATTTCACTAATCTAAGCATTTTTGGAGACAACCGATAACCTCCAATGAAACAAGGGAGAGATCTTTCCATCAATAAAAGTAAATTTTGTCCCAAAAATTATGTACCGATATGTAAACATGTTATTAATTCATGATGATAGAATTTACTTTTTTATTCTCCTTCCACGAATTACTTCATATCTAGAACATTTATTAGAACTATTCATTACCCACCACAAAAAATGGATGTTGAGTTATCAGTGGAAGTGGAAAATGTGGAAATATTTTCATCCCATGTATATAACTACGACCCTATTAATGTTTGTGGGATGGATTTTATAGTGAACCTTGCATTAATCCCTTTGGTTTAAATTGATGAAATTATGAAAATGGAATAGATTTCCCAATATATATCCAACGTAAATTTCCAAGAGAAGTAAATCACTCTCCATAATCTGAATCATCCTCATATTATTTACAAATTGAAGTAGAAGTATGAATCTTATTTAGCACCATCATTACAAGCATTGATATTATTTTCCTATGAGAAATTATTTCGAGCAGAAATGAAAAAGTATAAGGAAATTATCATCCATGAAGACATTCCCATTCTGAAAGAATACGCTAATGTGTTTCATGAGTAAATGTCTGGTCTTCCTCCTAGATGAGAAGTTGAGTTTTTAGTCCATCTTATACATGGGTTGTTATGATTATCCCCATAAACATATAGAATGGCTATTTTTGAACTTAAGGAATTGAACAAAAAATAAAGTAAAATCATTATAAAGGGTTCATACTCCCAAGTATTAACTATGGGGTAAATAAATCATCTTCGTCATGATGAAGGCTGAGTAAAAGTGCCATTTCATCAATTATCGCGAGCACAGTAAGATCAATATAATGAAAATGTATCATCTTCCTTAGTTATTTTACATGATAAATAATCAATGTGGATCACAATACTTTTCCATGGTGGATTTATTCTTGGGATATTAACATGTTAGTCAGAAGAAATAGGATACCCCCATGACTAATTTTCATACAAGGTATGTGAATTTCGAGTTCATAGTGATGCTATTTGGACCCACTAATCCACCAAAATTATTCAAGTATTTTATTTGTATAGAAATTAATGATTAATTAAAAAAAGTCCTGGAAGTATTTATTGTTGATATTCTAATACAATCCAAAAAAGGGGGAGCCTGAGGACAATAGGCCCACTATGGTATAAACCACATAAAAAAATAAGCGTTATATATTATATAGAAAATGTGAGTTTTGGTTTATGGTACTATCTTTCATGGTACATATCATCCTAAGTAATGGGATATTTTTTGACCCTTAAAATATAGAATCAATTGATGGATGGATGAGGCCCTCATTTGTGATAGATATCTGTTGTTTTCTTGGGTTAGCTGGGTATTATCACCGATTTGTGAAACTTTTATCAGGATTATCATGAGTACATACCATGACAACTCAGTAGCGATTAATTTTTTCTTGTAATGTTGAATGTGAAGAAACAATTAAAGAGTTGATATAGAGGCTTGTCATTTGGGTTGTACTAACTATACAATCATGTGGGGAAATTGTCATTGTATTCAATGATGCTTTATAAAAGATCTTGGGTTGTGTGTTAATGAAGAATGAAAAAGTCATGTACGATTCTTCAAGTTAGTTGAAAGATTATGAATAGAAATACCCAATTCCTAATCTAGAGTTGCCTAAATTTATCTTCTCTTAGAAAATGTGGTGGCAATATTTTTTTGAAGACAACTTTGAAATATATACAAATCACAAAATTGTAAAGTATATATTCACAAAAAAAGAGTTGAATATGCTCAAATGAAGTTGGTTATAGTTTATAGAAGACTATAACTAGTCAATATACTATCATCCCAGGAATGTGAATAATGTTGAAGATTATATAAATATAAAATATCTGAAAATTGTATCATTTATGAGAATTGATAGGGATGCAATCTTCTTATATTTGGAAGGGATGGACTTGGGAATCATAATGGAAGGAAAATCATCAATACTTTCAGAATTGATATCTAAAATATATATTCAAGATATTATAAAAACATTATAAAGGAGTTTATGTGGAAATTCAAAAGAATGTGGAATCAATAAAGAAAGAGAAATCCTCATAGTTCAATGTTAATGCTGAAGGTGTTGTACGATTTGGGTCAATACTATGTGTGTCATTAAATCCCAAGGTAAAGAAGAAACTGTTGTATGATTCACATAGATCAACCTTCTCTATCCAACCATGAATAATAAATATGTATTGAGATATCCTAGAAAAGTATTTTTGGGAAAGTATTATTATAGAGATTCCAGAACATACCTATATGTCTCATTTTTGTTAGAATGATAAAATAAAAAGTAAAAAAATACAATCAGATGATGAAACCATTACCAATACTTATATGGAAATGGGAAAAACTCACAATGTACTTTGACAATAAAATTATAAATACAAAAAAGGGGAACAATTCATTATGTTTTGTAGAAGATTTTCTGGAAAATATTGAACACATCGTTACGTTATAATAGGAATTTTTACGGGATCTATAGGCATAAATATACATTAGAGAAGTGGTCAAACTGCTTGGAGTAAAACTATCTATTGTATCCGATCGAGATCCAATATTGACAATATGATCAGGAAAAGTCTTCTTCATGCTCTAAAAATTTATCTAAACTTCATCATTGTTTCTCATTTTCAAAATTAAGTTCAATTTGAGGGGACTATCCAGACGCATGAGTACATGTCGAGATCAGGATCAATTGAATTCGAAGGCGGATGATATAAACATTTTACTTTTGCGGAGTTATCTTTCCACAAAAATTTCCACTCATGAATCCAAATAGATCCCTATAAATTATTTTATTGGAAGAGGTGCAGGACACCTGTATATATGGAGAAATTTTAAGAAAAAAGTCTGATAGGTACTAAAATGGTTGAGGAAATGGTGGAAACGTTTAAAACCATTCTAAATCACATCAAAGTTTTTAAGGGTGAAAAAACTATCTATTTTGACAATCATTGTGGAGACCTAGAGCATGATTTTGGATACATGATATATCTATTCATATCTCCATGTAATAGTGTGATGAGATTTGGGAAGAAGGCAAATCTTAGTCCCTGATAGATTGACCCCTTTGAGATTCATTATCACATTGGATTAGTGGCCTATCGACTTTAACTCACACCTCACCTATATTGATTTAATGATGTATTAAAATTATCAATATTGAGGATTTATATACCTGACCCATCACATGTACTCAATCCACAGTTGGTACCATTGGAGAATGATCTTACTTATGAGGAGCATCTGGTGAAAATCTCAAATTGTAGGGAAAAAGATCTATGAAATAATACAATGCACCTTCTTATAGTGATACAGTGAAAACCCACGTTTGATGATGAATCATGGGAGATAGAGGATGTGATGGAACAGAATTACCCTCACCTATTATAAGGGGGTGGAATGAAAATTTTGAGGGTGACATTTCTCACGTGGGGAAGATTATAATGACCTGTAAAGTTATAAATAATATTCCCCTAAGATTTTATATTTTCATTAGTGATATGTTTATAGAAAGAACATGAGCTTATTTTATTATATTCAATTGGAATAAAAATAACATTATGAATCATTACCATTGATAAATTGACATTAAATAGTGATGACATTATTAGTATGAATATTGGGTTTTTACAAATTTTATTGACTCAGAAAAAGGATGTGATGGATTCATCTAGTAGGATTATACCCTATGAATCCCATTTATCAGATCTTCTAAGAGAGATAACGTCTTTTGGATTTTCTATTGACCATGTACAATTCGATATACAAAAATTTAATCACGTGGTAGATGTTAAATTTCATCGAGATGAGAACCTAAACCATGAATGCTCAACGACACCATGACAGTCTCAACATCACACACCATACTTTAGTGTGTATGACAATGTATTAAATGTATATGTTTTAATACCATAGAATATTGATTATGTACATTATTTGTTAATGTATAATGAATATATATTTTTATAGAATAAAATATGAGTTTTATTTATTGGTTAATATTAAATTTAGTTAAGGAATCAATTTTGATGAATTAATTTATTTACTCAAAAATAATATTTTTGTTAAATATTATTATTAATTTTTTTAAAATATAAATAATCATATATTTTTGATGATGTCAAATTTAGGTTTTAATAGGGTTTAAAAACATTTATTTTCAAAATAAAACCCATCATTTTCTATAATTCTTGGATATTATTTTTAAAAGTAAAAATGACCATATTTGAAAAATTATTTAGATAAAGAATTATTAATTATTGGAATAATATTTCTAAATTATCCAATGGATAACTGTTCACAATTTTTGGAGATAGTCGATTTTTCAGGTAAAACTCAAATACCTTATAAATATAAGGTGTGTTTAATGACATCATAATGACAAAAAATTATGTAATAAATACTATAATGGGTATAATAGTCCAAATATATGTTTGACATTTAAAATAATTTAATTCTAAAATTATTTTATCAATTATATAAATCCATTAGAAATCCTAAAAAACATTATATATATTTTATGATTTTTAATCCATTTAAGAAAGTTTGACTCACCACCACATAAGAAAGACAATTATATTAATAATTTCGTCCCATTTTATAATAATATAATTTCAAACACTCCCCTTTGGTATAATCCATTTGAAAAGGCATGGGACGGTGTCATATCCAAGGAAACTAAAGAATATGAAATTTTCATATTTATTAATATTTTTTATTTAAATTTTAATTTTATATTAAAGGGAATTATGTATTCAATTTAGTACACGACACACAAAAATGGGTTTATCCAAAGTCTTATGTTCCACACATTGCTAAGTCATATTGAAATAATATTATTATTATTATATTATTATTTTAAATATTATTTAACGTCTAGATGTTTTATTAGAGGGAATGAACAGAACTAACCATATTATGAGTATACATGTTTGATAAATGTTTTTACATTTATCTAATATATATTAGAGGCTTAAAATATGAATGATTCTAATTTTAAGCATAAATACACTAATATTCTTTAAAAGAAAGATTTAACGACTTTTGATGGAAAACCCTCTTTAAATATATTTTTATTCACCTTTATATGTTCTATTTGACAAAATTAAATTCTTCTTTAGAATTGGGACATCAAAATTTAAGTTGGTTAAATTTTTGGCATTTTTTTGTTAATATTCATTTTTAATGAATAATGGAAAATACAACATTTTATTTAAAAACTTAATTTTAATTTATTTATTTATATTGATAGATTTTCTTTTTAATCGGTTTTATTGTGAAATTAATATTATATTATAACCATTTTATCCAATGTTGGTCATTGGAAGTTATTTCACTTTGAAATTGGACATAAAAAAGTGTTAGTCTTTTAGAGGTTATTATTTCTTAAAAAACTATCTTTTTTTACAACGCGAATTAATTTTAAATTAATTAATGAAACTTCTAATTTTTTAATCTGGTAAAATATATATCAATTTTGAATTTGGAATATCAAATATAGCTAAGGAATGATATTTTTGTATTTTTCTGAAAACATTATTTTTTGATGAATAGTGAAAACACTGAGTAGTAGTTCAAAACAGACTTTTTTATTTGAATGAAATTTTACTGCTTCTGTGAATTGAATTTAAAAAATATGACATAAATGTTTGTTATTAGTATGTAAAATTTGGTTCAATGAGATGAAAATATTTTTTTGGTGAATAATAACTGTTGACTTTTATTTACCACGATTAAAGTTAAATTGAGTAATTCAAGGTAAAAATAATATTATAATAATATTTAACTACCCTAACATGTGTTCTAATCCTATGGGTTGATACATTTTCAACCATGGGAATCCTTTCGTCGATTATGGGACCTGATTAAGCATCATAATAGTGATAATGACACGTTATATTAATTAATTTAAAGTAAGGTCAAAAAATGACATAAACATATATCTTTTTAGTAAATAAATTCATACATGGGGTTATATAAGTTATCACATAGAGTATAAATATTCATGTGGAAGATAAAAATATTTCCTACATCATGTAATTGTTATACCAATTTTTGACATCATGTAAATATAATTATTTAATACACAATATTGAATAAGGGTTTACCTCATTAATTAATGTTATAAATAAATAAGATTATAATGTTTAAAAAATATCCAAAACCAGTACAACTATTATAGGATGATTTTATTTCAAACAAGAGTAATATTATCTTCCACTTTAATAAGCTTCGGACCTTTAGAAATCAAAAATTGTTATATAATAAAATAATAATTTAAAACATTTTTAAAGATCCCCTCCTCCCCTTATAAAAGCTCTCACCTCTATCAAATTAATCACACCCCGAAAGTCCCCTGGCTTATTCAACTTATGCCCAAAAAAGATATCAAGAAACATCTCTTCCACCTAGAAGCCTTAACTTATGCAGAAGGAACTTCAAAAAATTTTTTTGGTTAAAACCAAAGGGAGTTACCTGATTTAAAGGAAACATCTACTCTTATGTTCTTTTTTTATTTTACTTATCCACCCCACTAAACTATATTTATTACACTATATAATTACAAAAAAAATTATCCTTAATATACTAGTTTGTTGATATGATATGGATTATAATTACACTTACACACACCTCTGTCTAATGGGTAAAGAACATACTATTTCTATGTATGGTGATCTACTATCTCATGAAATGATGATTGTTGATTAATCTCATACCACCTCTTATGGTGGCCATTAAGATTGCATTGTATTTACATGTGATATATTTTATATTTTTATTGTCCCTATACTTCTCCTTTTTTCATTTTTATCATACATCTATGGTTTACATAATGTGTAAATACAATAATTTCATTTGAAGATGTGCAGTCTACCTCCCCCTTAAAGAGATATGTCGCATTCATTCCATACGTGGAAATTATAAAGTATAGATTTATTTAAATTAAATATCATAGATATTATAATATAATTATAAGATACCTTTTTATTATCAAGTTTTCATTCCTTTAAATAATAAATTGAAATCAAAGTAGCATTCATGCGTACGTACGACTTACAGTCTCCATTAACAATGTGTTTCATTTCATAACTCCAAATGATATGGAATGTTATAAATACATATACACTGGAAATATATGATATATAAAATATCTATTAATTAATATTATTATGTAGATAGTGTAATTTTGACGACATGGAGAATTTTTAATTATAACATATTAATTTTTGACTAATGTTCCAAACATTGACAAAATGTCAAATATGAACCCAAGTAAATAAATAATTGTTATAGAAAGGTAATAAGTGATATAAAAGGAATAATAAACATGAAAAATGTTCTTGAGTATGTATAAATTAATGTAAGTTTATTATTCAGGGGGAACACAGAATAAATGAGTCAAGTTGGAAATGAGGTAAGGTGTTTCTTATCTCACTTTTAATTTCATGATATTTCCGTTTTTCACTACTTATTTATTGCATGTGGGGTATTTTGTACTGCAATTTGATATATATTACTGGGATAATATTTATATTCATGGTATTATTTGAATAATTTGGTGGTTATTAACTTTTTCTCTTACGATTCAGTTGATTACAATGTGGTAATGGGTTTTCATCTCACTTTTTCTTCTCACGAGATTCATGGTATATTTTCCACTATTTCCATTTTTATAGTGTATGTACTGCCCATGATTGTATTCATTGCGTAATATAATTTAATTTATGGTTATTTTCATATTCATTTTATGATCCTTCTTTCATGTGTTTTATGAGTCATATGTTACCAAATAAATTAGGGAACATATCACCCTCCTCTTTTAGTCAAAGACATCATTTATGTTATGTATTTAAATATCAATTAAAAATTTTTGGGATATGTTATTTTTAATACTTGTATTGGTAAATTTTAAGTCTATGTTATGAGAGAACCTTTTCTCTCTCATCAACTCATTTTATGATTTTTTAAGTGATGCTGTTAGGATGACAAATTTCTGTAACAGAACTTTATAACCCAATTTCAATTCTTTGGGTTAAACTTCTAGTTCATTATTATGTATTGATATGAATATGTGTGAATTAACTTTAGTTTATTTACATATAATATCCACTTATATTGGGTGTATTTTTAATTTTCAGACATAATTATGTTATTAAATTGTCATTAATCAAAGGATATGTTCATTGCAAGGGACATTACCTCAATTTTAATTCTATTGAGGCTTATTTGTTTTTATACACCAATTCTCTTTTATATGGTGTATATACTGCCCATAGACATATTTTATCTTGAATCTCCTTATTCTCATGATATTATATGCATCGATTAATGTTATTCCTCAATTATTTGTATTCAAGTGTCTCTCATTAGGTAGAAACGTTGTAGCTAAAATACTGTTTTAAATGTTTAAAAGATTTATTTTTCAAAATTGTTCTCATTAAATTCCATGTTTTAAAAATGGTTTTATGGATTTATTAATATGAACATGAATGTTTTGAACTTTAAATTTCATTTAAAATATTGAAAGTGTTATCGGACATTTTGATCCAAAATTCAAGTTATTAAATGTTTTAAATGGTTTAAAAAATGCATTCATAATTCATTGATTATGTCAATATAATGAAATGGTAAATTGTGATTGAAATTTGTAAATGATATCTTTCCATTAAGCTTGTTTTATTTTTGATGACTATGTTATGGTTCTTGGGAATTGTTTACATATACAGGTTTTTCTATGATAAACCTAGTGTGGGGGAGCCTGAGATAGCACTCCAATGCATTGGGCAACGTGACAGAGGTAAATGTTAGTGTTTCTCCTAAGAGATTTAGGGAATATACTATGATGGGTATTTCAAATGAATCTCACTATGTAACTATGAATGATACATTTTGAGTTTGATTTTGATGCCATAAGTTACCTATATGATTTATGATTTCTATGTGTAATTCATAAATTTGATGATTTCACGATGTTTGTTAAATATATTATGTTTTGTATTTATTTTTAAACTAATGTTTTATTTATTTATTTTACAACCCTTACTAATATTTTTATGCTCATTCCATGTTTTTAAATGATTTTCATTGGGTATAAATTAGGGTAAGAGAACAAACGAACTCAAGACGATTTATATCAAGAAAAAAATTATAATTTTCTTTTAGGAACATTAATTTTTTAAAAAAATAGATACTATGTATAAGGGTATACTTTGAAATTTTTCAGATGTAATGTAATATTTATGTCTTAATTCTCTAAAACTCTAAACCTGAAATGATCCTCGATGTGAATTAATAATTTAATTCAAGTTTATGTAATGTTTACGGGTCGGGGCCTTACAGTTGGTATCAGAGGTCGTTTTAGATAACTTTAGAGGTTAGGGTGTTATTTAAGCATAAGTAACATGACCATAATGGTTACCATATTAGAAAGAGTCATATTTATTTTAGAGGTGATAAATGTTGATTACATTTTGGGGTGCAAAATAAAAGGTATTAGATAACCTTTGAGGATAAAATATGTTATGGTTATTTTTAAGGAATTTGTCTCATTTTTTTGGATGTTATGAAAAAATATATATATATTTAAAATGGAAAACTTGTAGACTCTGTGACATCCTATCATGTTGGACAAAGATACCAGAATCAAACCCACAACCAAAGTGCGATTGGGATTTATCGCTTACTACTGGACTACGTGAAGTCCCAAGTATGTATGTCTTATTCTTTTTAGTTATATAATTTTTTGGATAAAGAATGATTTTATTTAGGATCTTTTGTTTTATCAAATAGACATCCTTAGTATAGGAAAATGATTTTGTGATTAAGTGATCAAGGTTATTTCAGAAGACATTCTCACTTTGGGGAACACTATATGCTCAAGGAAAATAGAATACTATGAGATAAAATTTGAGGTGTAATGGTTTAATTTTATTTTGGAAGAATTTATGTTTTTATTATGGATATACGGTAATTTGGATTATTTATGTAAATGTTTAACCTTTAATAGGGAATATTTGATTTGGTTAATTACACTTCAGTATGAGACTTTAAGAGAAGTCGATGTTTTTGGAGATAAATGTTAAAATTTATTATGGAATACAGTGTTATTAAATTCTTCTATGTTTTGGGTTTCAATATAATGTTTTATAATTTTGATTAATTTTGAGGACAATTGTATATTGAATGGTCTTTCTTGAACTTTGGGTACTTTTTCCTGAATTATTGTGATTTATTGTAGTATTTCTTGTAAAAATATTATCCTCTTTGGTGATTATCTGATTTTGTAATAACAATTTTGTATTTTGGTTAATGTAAAAAGATATGGGAAATATATGGTTTATATTTTTTGGATAATTTTATTCTCTAGAAGTTGATTGTAGAGATTTTTATGTGACTAAGTGATCTTGAATACTCATCATTTGTAGAAAATATCAGTTTTTGGTAGAAATGTTGTAAATGATGAAAGTCTACAGGTCAATTAAGTTTCCTTCCTTATGATCTTATTCAATATCATAAATAAATTCCCTAAATTTATTAAAAGGAACATAAATAAAAACGTTGTTTGTTTAATTTTCCTACTTGGAAACCAATAACCGTTTAACCCATCACAAATTTGTGGTTTTCTTGTTGTTAACATTCTCTGAAAAAATGTTTTCTATGAATTATCATTAGAACGTGACACTTAGTTTCTCCTCCATATCCATGTTTTCATGGAATCGAAGTATAGGTTATCTTAGGTGACCATTTTAATAATAATTATTTCTTTTAATGTGATTGTTTTATTGACTCTTTTTCTGATGTGGGGCATTCAATGAAGTTTTTGAGCCAATTTTAATATAGCGAAGGGGAAATTACCAAAAGGGGGGAAGGATATAACATACCAAAAAAATAAATAATTTGATATTTTCATATTTATTAATATTTTTTAATTAAATATTAATTTTATTTTAAAGGGGATTCAATATTCAATGGCATTCCAGACACACAACAATGGGTTTCTCCAATGTCTTATGTTGCACATAATGTTGATTCATATTGAAAAAATAATAATATAATATTATTATTTTAAATGGTAGTTAATCTATAGCCATTTTATAGGAGGGAATGAACCTAACTAACCATATTCTGATTATACATGTTTGTTAAATGATTTTTCATTTATCCAATAAAATTTAGATGCTTTAAATGTGAATGAATCTAATTTTAACCATAAATACTCTAATATTCTTTACAATGTCGATTTACCACCTTTTAATGGAGAACCCACATTAAATATATATTTTGTCACTTTTATATGTTCTATATGAAAAAAAATTCCTCTTTAGAATCACTACATCAAAATTTACTTTGGGTAAATTTTTTGTATTTTTTGGATAAAATTTATTTTTAATGAATAGTGAAATATACTATATTTTAATTCAAAAATTCCTTTTAATCTAATTTATTAGTATCAAAAGATTATATTTTTAATTGTTTTTAAATTTTAAATAGATTAAATTTTAACCATTTAATCCAATTTTGGTCATTTTGAGTAATTCAACTTTGAAATTGGACATAAACAAGTGTTAATCATTCGATAGTAACTATTTCATAAAAAACTCATTTTCATATTTTGAAGGTGAGAATTAATATTAAATTATTTAATCCAAATTTTATGTTTTTAATTTGGTAAAATACACATCCTTTTTAATTCTGAAAATCACATATATCTTTGGATGAATTTTTGGTATTTTTCAGAAAAACATTAATTTTTGATGAATAGTGAAAACACAGGGTATTTGTTAAGAATCTGAATTTTTCATTGAAATGGAATTTTACCGCAGTTGTGAATTGAATTTTGAAAATTATACATACATGGTTGTTATTAGTATGTAAAATGTGGTTCGATAAGATGAAAATAATTTTTACTAAATAGTACCTTTTGGCATTTATTTAAAAATGATAAATGTAAATATGGTAATTAAATGTACAAATAATATTATAAAAATATTAAATTACCCTAAAAATTTTTATAATATAATGGGTTGACACATCTACGACCATGGGAATCCTTGGTTTGAATTGGGTACCCCATGGAGCCACTTAAGAGTGACAATGACACATTATATTAATTAATTTTATGTAATGAAAAAAATGAACAAAACATATATCATTTAGTAAATCAATATTTACATAGGATTATATAAGTTATATATTAAACTATTAATATTTATTTCAAAGAATAAATTATTTCCTATATCATGGTATTTTTTATTAATTTTTATACATCAAATAAATAAAATTATTTATGACATTATAATGATGAAGTGTTTAACTCATTAATGAATGATTTAAATAAATAAGATTATAATGATTAAAAAATATCCAAAACCTATCCAAATAGTATTTGATAATATTATTTCGAATAATATTCATCTTATATTCCACTTTCATAAGTTTTGGACCTTTAGAAACTGATAATCATTTTATAATAAAATAATATTTCCAAACATTCCTAAAGAGCCCCTCCTACCACTTATAAAAATCCCTCACCTCTAACCCATTACTAACACCTATCATGCACCTAGGCTCATCCAACCTCTTCCCAAATAATTTTAAAATATCCCTACCTTCTACCTTCAAGCCTTTACTTAGGCATAAGGCACATCAAGTAATCCTTTTGGTTGAAACCAAAGTGAGTTACCTCATTTGAAGGTAACGTCTTCTTTTAAGTTAATTTTTTTTATTTTACTTCTCCTAACTCTAAAATCTATTTATTACATTATTTTATAACAACATCAGTATCCTAAATATAATATTTTTTTTATATCGGAAGGATTATAACCACATTTACACACACCTCCATATAATGGGTAACGAACTCACTGTTTCTGTGGATGGTGAACTACTGCCACACAAAACGATGATTGTTCAATCTTGTCCTACCACATATTATGGTGGCCATTAAGATGGAACTTATTTAACATGTGATATATATTATATTTATATTTTCTCTATACTTATTTATTTTTCATTTATATTAAACCTTCATTGTTTCCATAAGAGGTAAATATGATAATTTCATTTGAGGAAGTGTGGACTATCGCCCCCTCAAAGTGATAATATTCATTTATGCCATACGTGGAAAAAATAATGGATGGATGTAACTAAATTAAATAACATAGATATTATAATGTAATTATAATATACCTATGTATTATTAAGGTTTCATTAATTTATATATAAAATAGAAATGAAAGTAGTGTCCATGCCTAAGTATGACATATCGTCTACATGAACGGTGCATTTCATTTCATAACATAAAATGGTATGGAATATTATAAACACATATAAAGCATATATATATATGACATATATGATAACTAAATAATTAATATCATTCTAGAGATAATAGAATTTTGACCACATGGACTATTTTTAATTTTAACAAGTTTATTTTTGACTAAAGTTTCGAACAACGACAAAATGCTAGATATGAACTCATGTAATTAACAAATTGTTATAGCAAGGTAATAAGTGATAATAAAGTAATAAAAACAAGAAAAATTTTCTTATGGAATTATAAATTAACATAATTTTATTATATATAGAGAACATAGAACATTCGAGTCAATTCTGACATGAGGTAACAAGTTTCTTATCAAACTTTTAATTTCGTGAGATTTCCATTGTTCACCACCTATTAATTTCATGTTGTGTATTGTGTACTACCAATTGATATATATTATCACGATTATATTGATATTCCTGGTATTCCGTGATTAATTTGGAGGTTATTATCTTTTGGTCTTATGACTCGATTGATTACAACATTATTAGGGGTTTCCATCTCACTTTTTATTTCCACGAGATTCATGCTATATTAACAAGTAATTTCATTTTTGTGGTGTATCTAAAGGAAACGATTGTACACATTGTGTAATATAATTTAATTTATGGATATTTAAAAATTCATTTTATGATCCTTATTTCATGTGGTGTATGTTTCTTAAGTTACCAAATCGGTAAGGGAACCATTCACAGTCCTATTTTTGTCAAAGAATTCTTTTATGTTAAGTCATTAAATTTCAATTCTCAAATGTTGAGATATTTTATTATATATCCTTATTTCTATAAAATTTATGTCCATGGGATGAGATATCCTTTTCTCTCTCATAAAATAATTTTATGAATTTTTAAGTGACCCTGTTAGGCTGTTGAATTTTTGTAAGAGAACTTCTTAAACCAATTTCAATTCTTTGGGTCAAACTTATGCTTCATGATTATGTAATAATGTGAACATGTGTAAATGACCACTTATTTTTTTACACATAATATCCACTTATATTGGGTGTATTTATATTTGTCACAAACAATTATGTAGTTGATTTTTCTTTAATCTAAGGAAATGATCTTGGTAAGGGACTTTCTCTCATTTTAAATTCTATTGAGACTTATTGGTTATTTTTCACCAATACACATTTATATGGTGTATATACCGCCCTTTGAAATATTATAAATTGAATATAATTATTCTGATGATATTATAAACTTGATTAATGTTATTACTCAATTATTTTTATTCTAGTGTCTCTCATTTGGTTAGGATCTCTTTATCTAAAATATCATTTTAAATATTTTAAAGATTTATTATTCAAAATATTTCTCATTAATGTCAATGTTTTAAAAATGGTTTTGAGATTTTATTTACATGGACATCAATGTTTTTAAATTAAAATTTCTTTTAAAGGATTAAAATTGTATGGGATAGTTTGATTCAAAAAACACACTATTAAATGTTTTAAATGTTTTTTGAAAATTATTCGATAAAGCATTGATTATATCAATTTCTTAAAATGAAATATTGTGATTGAAATGTGAAAATTTTATCATTAATTAATGTTAGTTTTTTGTCGTATGAATAGGTTATGTATCTAGGAATTATTTATGTATATAGGTCATTTCAGGATAAACCTTGGGCGGGTGAGCCCAAGATAGTTCTCTAATGCATTGGGTAACATGACAAAGGTAAACATTATTTTTTATACTAAGAGATTAAGTGAAAATATTGTGATGGGTGTTCCAAATTTAACTCTCTATTTAGATACGAATTCTATAATTTATGTTTGATATGGATGCCACAAGTTGCCATTATTATTTATCATTTATTTGTTTCATTCATATATCAGATGATTTCATGAGGTATGTTAAATAGATTTTGTTTTGTAGGTATTGAAGAACTGATGTATTTATTATTTATTTTATAACCTTTACTGGGATTTTTATAATCATCCTATGTTTTTGAAATGTTTTTCGCACAATATATGTTAGGTTAAGAGAAAGGAACAACTCAAGAAGATTTATATCAAGAAAAGAATTATTATTTTCATTAAAGAATTTTTATTTTATAAAAATGGATACGGAGTAGAAGTGTCTACATTCTAATTTTTTAGGTGTAATGTAATAGTTATTGCATAATTATCTAAAAGTATAAACCTGAAAAGATCCTTAATGTGAATTATTAATTTAATTCTAGATTATGTAATTTTTTAAGCACGGGGCCTTAGAGATGGCTTGTGGTTTTGAGAATTTTATTTTCTAGAGTCCAAAATCTTATTATTATAGAATTCCATCTCTTTTCATATATATTCCAATGAAAGCACCCATTTATATTCACTAAAATTCCCTGATGAATGTAATTACTATTATATACTATATCTAGAATCCTCCCAAGGATCTCCAATTTCTCAATAATCTCTTTTTCGGACTTTTAGAGTCACACACTCAAGTAAGGGTTCTTTCCTTTCTCCAATTTATTCAAGTTTTTTTATTATGGTATGCATTATCTCATCCCTTTTATAATGATTGGATAGAAAATTACATGTTACTAATATTGTCTATTTTATTTAAATATGGTGTTATTCTACTTTATCTCTTGTAAACCAATTTTATAAATTTTTATGTCACATCGTTAGGATTCCGAAATTTGGGGTAATGGAACATCTCGTTTCCCCCCTTTTTCAAGATTATCCTTAATTACCCCCATTTAATTATAAATTTCTTATGATGGAGTATTTTTTATCACATTCCCCATACTAGAAATATGATTTATAATTTATTATAGACCTATTTATCTATCATTATTTCCTTCCATGAATATTTTCACTTCCCCATCATGCACTCAAAATTTCACTTCGGGGATCCATGGAAAAACAAATGTGTAGTGAATACCATACATAATTTATTTCATGTGTGTTCACATATATTCACTTATACTCATTATTATTCGGAATATTCATTTATTTATTCAAAAATCCATGTTCTTGTAATAATGTACGATAAAAAAATAATATATGTTGTATGATCTATATGACACACATAAGCATGAGATTGAAATGAATGTTACTTGTGCACCCAGAATTATATTATGATCCAATGCATTGTGTAATGATTAGAATCATGGTAATTCATATTGGGGTATAGAATGAATCATATTCCTATATGTTTATTTTCCCATTATGATGACTTTGAAATTTTTAGTAATGAAATTTTATTCTTCTAAAATTATTTTTCATAAAATAAAATTATATATTTTTGTAAAAAATTAATATATTTAACTTTTAAAAAATATATAAAATGAATTTAATAATATTAAAATAATTTTTAAATCAATATATTAAAATTAACATAGGGTTTAATTTTTTTTTCAAAAAATAGTTATTTTTCACCGAATAATGATGAAAAACAGATTTTTTGTAAACCTGCCATTTTTTTGATAAATTTCAAAATTTAAAAGTATAATTATTTTTTAATTTCACATTAATTTAAAATAAGTAATATTTATTAATATTTAATCCAAATAATTACATTTAAAATTTCGTTATACAATATTTTAGTATATGTTTTTCTATGCTTGAAAACAAATTTTATGGAAAACTCTTTTAAAATGAATAATTTTTATAATTTTTTAATAAATAAAAATAACCCCTAGATTTGAATGAGTTAAATTTAAATTTTAAATTATATTTCTATCTATATATATTGAAATTCATATATTAAATATAACTTATTATAAAGTTAAATTTAAATCATCTTTTCCTATAAAAATTCATTTTTTTAGAAAAAATCATTTCCATCTTGTTTTTGAGTATTATTTTAAATTATATTATTCTACATCATGGATTTTGTTTTTATAAAACATATTTATTACTTTTAATAAAAATAATTTATATTATAAAATTAGTTCAACTTAATTTTTTGTTATTATGAATAGAGACAATATTAAATATTTATGACCATGGTAAAATAAAAATATGTTAATAAATGGTAAAAATAATTTACGAGTGGCTATAAAAAAGTATTCCTAGTAGTATAAATATGTATATATTGATTTACACATACTATTGATTACATTTTTATTTTTTTTGTTATAAATAATTAGGAAATTATTTGGATAAAAAAAGATTTTGAAATGAAAAAACATAGATTATATTTTTGTGTAATAAAATATTTAAGTTAAGAAATTCATTTTTGATGAATTCCAGAAATTTAAAAATAAATTTTATTTTATAAAAATAATACTAGTAAATAATTCTTAGTAAATTCCTATTACAATTTAATATTATGACGTCAAATACAATTGGTATAAATTTTTTAATACTATTATTAACAGAAAACATGAATTTCTTAATAAATTAAAATTATTTTTATTAAAAGTGATAAATAAAAATATATATAAAATTATTTTGATAAAATAAATAATAATTTTTAATCACTATTTTGAAATTATCCAACCATGAATTTTGAATAATTTTCTCATAATGAAGAATTTTCAGGTTGAAATTAAATTTAATATAAATATAAATTGTGTATTATGACAACATAAAGACCCCAAAATAATGTAATAAATTATATAAAGGGTAGAGAAGACCAAATATATATTTCCACATTAATATAATGGGTTTTTGTGTTATTTTTTTAATTTAAAAAGCTTTTATGAATCCTCCAAAACCTATATTAAATTTTCATGTTTAAAAATAAATCCTTTATAAACATGAATCATTTTCAGATCAATAAGGGTAATATATTAATGATTTACTCACTATAATTATAAAATAATGAAAACATCAAATATTTGGTATAAACAATGGGATTAAACATGGTATGATTTTTGGTTTTGATTATTTTATAATATATGATCCAAATCCTATGTTAAGGAAATAATAAAGTACTCTCCTAACTTTTCCTATATAAACTCACACAATTTTTCAATACTTTTCACTAAAAACAGTTGAAAAATGTCCTTAATCATCCCTCTATTCTTTAGAGTCCTCTCAATGTTCCCCAAATCTCTTAGGAATCTCTATCTAATATTTTGGAATCACATTCTCAAGGTAAGGTACCACTCAATCTTCATTTCAATTCAAGCATCTTTGGTTATTTGGCCTTTCAAATATCAATTGGTTATATTTTAATGATTTTATAAAGATCATATAATGTAAAATTTATATCTTTATAATTAGATATAATTTTTACAATATCATTATAGAATTTATCAGATCCATAACTATGCTGCAGTTTAGTAAGAGACCCCCTATCTTCTTTACAATTCAATCCCCTTCTTTGAATTAATCTTTTGAATCTAAATTGTTTATGTTTTAATGATATTTTAAAGATAAATATATGTTCCTATTGTTGATATAATAGTAATAAATAATTTATCACCTCTCATTATAGAATATAAGTAAGCTGTCACCTTGCGGAAATTTAGAAAGGGATCCTTTCGTTATCCTTTTTATTCAAGAAAATGATTTATGTAATTTACATTTTCATAAAATTTATATTGAAGGTATATAATATTACATGTACATGTTTCAGAAATTGAGATTTATATGCGATGAGTGACCATTTTCATTCTCATTATTCCCTCCAAGGATGAATTTTGTACCCCAATTATGATGTCAAACTTATCCAGTGATTGTATCTTTCTATGTTTTTATTCAACAACATGCCATGTCATATACATATTATTTAAAAAATGTTTAAATATTATTATATTCTTATATATCCCTCTTACAATATTTATGTGTCCTATGTTATTACATAACCTTTTATATCTCAATAAATAATTTTATTAATCTTTAGTGTCTAATATTATGATGTTGAAATTTTGTTGTGATTTTTGATTCCAAAACTATGTGTTGTGAGTACCATCACTATTTCCTCTCATGGTTATTCACCTAGACATACATATAATTATTTTATTGGTTAATTAAACGTATTTATTATTTAATACTTTAATTTTGAATTAAATTTGACTAAAAATGATTCTATATTGAATGATATGTGTGGCACATATATCAATGTACATATTATGAATGTGATAGGTCCAATTAGAATTATATAGTGCTCTAATGCATTGGGAAATGTTTTGTCACCATGAGAAGTATTTTATGGGATTAAGGAGAAAACCTAATCCATTATGTTATGTTTTCAACCATTTTCTGAAGTCCTATATGTTGTACATGACCTATGATTATGATGTCAGGTTTAATGTAGTTTCCACAATTTCTTTGTTTTCATTATATTATCATGCTATATCATACCTCTTTATTCGTGTTTATTATTCTCACCCAGTTAATGTAACATTTTAATACATATTGTCTAACATGTTCAACTTTTTCATGTTATCCCTTTTTTATTCAATTACTAGGACATATAGATCACCATTTTCTTCTATATATTTCCTGGTTAACCCATGCAATTGTAATAATGATAGAAAAATATGAGCATTTTGAAGAAGTATTTAATAATATTGATGTACCCCCAATTTGAGGTTGTTATGTGATATTCAAAATTACCCAATGAAATATAATTATATATCATATAGGTTGTATTAAGTCTATTTATATGTAATAAATCATGAATTAAAGTGTATTTATGACTCGAGTTGTCATACAGTCACCTGGACATGCAAAACAAATATTCAACATCTAAATTATTTTCATCCTTCACATCTACAATTAATTATCTTTTTCTCCCCAATTTCTTATATTTATTTCTTTTATTTTATTATTCGTTAAATTTTTTACCCTTTATATTCAATGAATCATTCTTTGTGTATTGTTTTCCAACATTTCTATACAATTTTAATTTCTATTCAATATAAATCCGATACGGTATTCATAATTTTTTCATCATTAATTATTTTATTTTATAACTTTTAAATTATTTAAATTAATTATTTATTCTATTTAATTTGTTTATTTTTTATTTAATTAATCTTTGATTTCAACCCACTTTCCTTTAGCAGCATGATGTGTGCATAATCCTCCTAGGGGTAGGGGTTGAGAGTAAGGGTATTTCAAAATGTAATAAATATCTAAATAAAATATTTTTAAAACTATGAATATTAATTAGGCTAAAAAATTATAATCTCATACTTTTGGAACTATACTGACCATCAGAAGTGATATTAAAGGACCCTAAACTTATTTTAGTTGAGAATTATATGATCAATAGCATGTGATACACTTTTCATAGAAAATATAATTCTACACAATGTATTTTAACTATCTATATACCAAACTGTATTTTATATATCATGTAGATTCAATTGTTTGGAACATGATCATCTGTTGACCTTTTACCACATTAAAAAATTAGACATAGGACTATCTCAATACATAAATAGTATTATATTTTTCATAAACAAATAAATTTACCATGAATCTATATTTTAATCTCATTAAATATAAACATTTAATTCTGTATAAAACCATAACATCCAATATAAGTCATGATGAATCCAAAAAAAATTTCTTACCAGTAGGTTTCATTCCTAGAGGTTGTACTTCTTGGTTCGACCAAACACTATCACATCACTACACCATATTCGCTGAGATTAGTTTTGGAAATATAAATTCTAATTATATCAATGTAAATGTGTAATTGATGATGTTTTGAAAGCCTATAAATTTTTTTAATCGTTGTTGGGGAAGTGTTTGGTTATCTATAGTGACCTTCGATAATAGGCTTGAACTACCTTACTCATGTATTCTCCCTTACACTATTCATTTTACAATATTCTTCACATTGGATAACACCTTCGTATGCTCTCTTCTTCGAATAATACACGAATCAGGACTGTATAAATCATTCGAGGTCCCTTAAAAATCATAACCCACTTTATTATGATCCTGATATTGATACATTTTTAATTTAAATATTAAATTTTACTATAGTAAAACAAAAAAATTATTCACCACTATAACAATGAAATTCTCAATATGTGCCTCCTGATCTTTTGGTTGAGTTACCAGTGATGTAGGAGTGAAAAATCATGGAATACTGATTATCATCTATTAGTGGTGTTGTGCCAAACAATGTGCTCCCTCCTATTATTGCACACTCATTTGAGATCAATAATATTCTCAAATATATAATATATAACATTATGATGTTTAGAATACTACAATGAAAACAAACCAATGAGAACATTTCAAATATTGAATAGGATTGTGACACCTTTCCTGACCATGGAATATCATATGAGGCAATGAAACTAAGATTACTTCCATTCTCCTTGCATATTACCTATAATGATTTGTTTTCAATCCATGCTCTTCAGTCCATAACGATAAGGGTTAACTTTGGAAATAATTTCAGAGATAAATATTCCCATTTATCTGAACATGAACTCTCAGAAATGATATTCTATATTTTAACCAAGAAGACAAAAAATCATCTTCAAAAACCTGGGATCATTTTATGGAAGTAACTCAAAAGTTACCACATAATGAACTTGATGTGTGGCTAAAATTACAAAATTTCTTTGATGTACTCCAACTATATGGAGAAATTATTTTATTTTCCACCACTAAAGGAAGGACCATGAAAGAATCACATGAAGATAGCATAGAATTATTGGGAATGATATCCCATCATGTAAGTCCATGAATAATTCATTGAGGACATCCATGTCATGAAATCCATCTGGTGGAGTGGAATACCTACCTAAAAGACTATGATGATGCTATCATAACAAAGATTGGGTCTTTCCAACTATGCATTCCACCATTTCCACCTCCTTCACAAATTTCAGTGATAAAATATTAATAATTATATGGATTCTTTCATCCAATCAATGATTGTGGGAAAAATATATAAGAGACTAAAATCAATTAATTTAATTAAATATATTACATTAATCATTATAGGTAGTACCCATATCCCCAAAACTTTTAGGTATACTACTTTTATCAATAGTGTTCTACTCAATAGCCTCAGCAGAAAAATCAAGGATAATTTCATCATATGAGTGGTCAAATACCACCGTGTAATGAAGGACAAAATGAGTTCCCAAATCAAAATCATGATTCTTTATCGCAAAAAATACATCTACAACCTTTCCCTAGAGAGTTAAATGTTCCACCTTCTCAAAAAATTATTATTGGCAAGATCCACTAATACCACCTTTAAAATTTCAACCTCTTCAATTAAATATTTAGGAAATTTTCATCAATATAGTGTTAATATAAGATCTAAGTATAACTACCCAAGAGATTGAAATTAAAAACTAATGGGGTGACTTAGACAACCTCTCGTACCAATTTGTAAAAATTTCTAAAAACATTTTTTATCACATAACATTTACGTTTTTTGATAATATTGTTAGTCCAATATGAAGGTTGGATAAATCTATGGTTAATTGAATTTTATAAATGATGTTTTCCCAATAGACATGTTGAGGTGAGGAAAATGAGTTAAAATAATCTGCTAAAGTTGGTTAGGGGAGAATTCTAGAAAAAGTGCAAAATTAAAATGCTCCAGTTTAAGTGAATGATGAAAAAGATGATTTCTATGTCACACCGCCACTATAAAAAACTCCTCTCCCCTTTTATAGAGGATGAGAAAATCAAAAGAGTGGGAAAATAAAAAAAAATAGAGATTCAAAATCAATTACATAGTATAATCTTCCTTAACAAATATAAATAATAAAATTAATTTTTATTCGAATTTTTTAAAAAATAAATCTCTCATGTAAGATGAAAATGGAAGACTTTTTAGTCATCTCTATAAATTAAGAACTATATAATATTTTTCATCAAAATCTCAAGCCCAAAATTCTAGACCCTGGATGTTTCAAAATTCCTTACAATAGAGGGACTTGAAATTTTGAAACATCCTTGTGTGATGTTGAAAAAAGTATCAGTATAAGGCCAATGATTTTCTTATAAAACAAGGTGTTCCTTGAAATAAAAAAAAAAATATAATAACTCCAAATTTTCTATCGCTCAGTCAATCACCCTCAATGACTACTCAAAAATGTCTTAGTAAAGGCAGGAAAATTCAAATTTCCCAAAAATTAACTTGTACTGGATATGAAAGAAGAATGTTATGATAACATAATTTATAGAAAAAATATTTATGACCACTCTAAAGGTTCTAATTGATGTAAACTAAGTAATATTAATTATTATATTGTGTGAAGACCAATTTGTTTTTGATTTAGTGAAATTCATTAAGAAAATATGTGAGTCAATGGATTGTCACACCGTATTTCTTACTAATGAGAAAGATAGTCATATGACAAGTAAAAATGGAAAAAGGGCCACAAAATCAGATGTAAATTTATATAATGATCAAAATAACATGAATTACACTTCACCTCTATCAAGGGGTATCATTCCACCATTATTACCCTCTTTAATTAAGAACCATTATACAATGGGTGTGTCCTTACAGTTAAATTTACCTATATTAAAGAATGTTTAGCTGTTGAATTTTTTTTACTAATGAATGAGAGGAAACCCAATATAGGATATATTATAGAATATGGATGCTAAATAACAGTAGATTGTTATTTTGAGGTTTTTACATTTTATTATAATTTTTTTTAATGGTTTTTTAAAAAACTGATTCTAGATGCGTAAAAAAATACCCAAAACAAAAATGTCGGAATCTTTATTTTGATATCATGATTTACATATATGATTTAAAATTATTGGGTATACTTTAAAAGAAATTAAACTTAGGTTCATAGAACCCACCACCTTCCTCTTATCTCATGCGACCCCCTACCAACGCATCATCACCCCCTCTACCTCATTGTTGATCCCTCCAATCCCACCTTCCAATTTCATCGGTGGCTACTCCCTATACCCCATACTCTTTATTCCTTCATGATGGACCAAACAATAACCATCACTTGTGTGGCCTAGTATGTTGATGATCCCCCAACTCCCAAGATAATTGTGTGTGCTCATTCGCTACCAACCATAGATCTAACACCTTTAACTTCTTCATCATATTTCTCCACCCACTCGGACTCCATCCAGTCTGGGGAATCTTCTAGCTCATTCCACGATGTTGTATCATTCCTGAACCATAAACCATTCCATATCTTCTCAACACCCAAGGATCATGTACAATTGTACTATCATTATTCTATGTTGATGAAAACTACTATAACATTAGATCGAGATTTGAATGAGTAAATTCACATGCACAAGGATGTTCTTGATCTTATGGGGTGGATGTAACTATCCATCATCACTACTGTGAGTGAAGAGAAATACTAAGAGATGTTCCATTATTTCATTTTTGTGTTGGATATTGATGTGGAACACATAACCTTTTCCCATGGGGGTAGACTCTAAGAGATCACCCTGGGAGACTATGGTGAAAGGTTTAATGTCCAGTCGAAGGATTTTATCCCTTACTATATGTATGCAGACATGAATCTAGATTCGAGCAAGTTGGATGTGTTTGGGAGTTTGAAATTGATCGCTTAGGGTCCAAAAATCTTTCATGACCCCCATTCGTCCAATAGCACTCAACTATGGAGTTCTTCTCTACAGATTTTCCATCGAGATCTTTCCCATTCCTAGTTAGACAAATTAGATTCTCATGGGAGAATCATCCATATTTATGTCAACATCCAGAACACTAATATATGAATACCTACCAAAAACATTAACAGTCGATTCACATTAAATTACTAGACTCATGTGTATTTATCCCATGTTACACTCATGGGGGTAGTTTCATTACTCACCTCACCCATCATCTTAGTGTAATTGATGTGACCAACCACATTCCTCTGTTGGGAAGACGTATTCGATCAAACTCCTCATTATCCATAAGAAAGGGAACCTGGGGAAGGATGATGGGAGCTATTAATGGTCCCCTAAGAACAATGGGGATCTTATTGCTACTCAAGCTTACCCTACACCATCTTCTTCCCATTCCCCTACTTAGAAATATTTACAACGTACATCTAACTCTCCTCCATTGTACAGACCACATCCATTCTCTTTGACATCTAGTTTGTTCTCTAGTTCTTTATGGAGAACTACTGATATATTTTCCACCACATAAGCATCCCATTCACTGATCCATCTCATTTCCCCACCCATCCCACCACCATCCCATTATTATGCCCAGCCACCACTCACTATAGACCCAACCTCAACTTTCATCCTGAACCCATCATCCACCAATGCATTCCTACTTCCATAACTCATAAACAATGCCACCCAGTATGAGTATCTTATGGACTATGCCTGATGGGGTCGAGGAATTCCATTCTTTCTATATCTAAGGTGCCAATGATTAATCCATATTTCATATATATGACCTTAATATTGATCAACACCTCATCCACTCCGTCATCTATCATCCTTTCCACTGGCACCACATCACCTCCTACAGTGGTGGATGGCCCTACATCTGCAACCATTGCTATGATAGGTTGGATGCGGAATATCAATAAATGCAGTTTTTGGGAGGAGATATCTGATGTGGAAACAGATGAGTCATCCCATACTATCTATTTCTATCCATGTATCCTTCCCCAATCGTATACAACATTTGGATGTTTACTTTTTTATTTACTTTGTATCACCTTTTAATAGATGTATCATTTATCATATATATTTATGTAAAAATATTTATACCTCACTAATTTATTACTAATTTTAATTTTTAATTTTTTAAATTTAGCCATGTACAACTCAGTTTCATAATTTATGGTCATTGACGAGCATGTAAGGCCACTATACCACAGCACACATGATATCTGTTTTCCCGTATCTGACATACATTGACTTATTGAGAATCTCCAACTCCAAATCCAAATTCAGCATGTGCTACCCCACTTTAATCATGTAATTTACTCCTTTCCACATTATTGTTTCGGTGGGACATTTACATAGGTGGATAAACCCACAAAGTTCCCCCAATAGCTCAACAACACTTCTAATAGTTCAGGAAGGAGGTGGAGGGCATCTTAGCTAATGGGAGGCACCAAACGATTCATTTTTACATCATTCTATCTGATAAAATTAGATTTAGTTATTTATGTGAGGCGAACCATTTTCTTGTTTTCTTTAATTAAATTGTGTTATTAGGGATGTGGTTTTTCCTTTTGTTGAACTTTTTCATAATTATTCATCTAAAACATAATTGTAGTATTTTATTAATTTAATCTAATTTAATTCTTATATTATTGACTATGTTCACATACCCATTATTCTTCTTATCTTTTGATGAAACTCTATGTACTAATGTTTTATCTAGTGTTATTTTTTATCTAATTTTCTTACGGTTGCACAATTTTCCCAACACCATCCAACATTTTCCCCATTGAATGACTTTCACTACAAGGTTCTCCTAATAATATATTTTAAATTCATAAATTCTAATTCTATTGTGTCTATGCATCTATTGAAACATCTCCCAGATTTATTTTCAAAACGGTGTAGACATTATATGATTTTATGTGTGGGGAAGTATTTATTTTTCTTTATTTCCTATGAACTTCAATTTTTCATATTATCCTTAATCGTTGAGATATTTTACATTAAAATAAATATTTAACTTGAAATCTAATTACAACCATTTATATAAATGAAAAAATTTGTTTATATATTGTTGAAATCAATCTTTATTCATTTTAATAATTTTAGCATGATTGTTGAGTGGAGTAATTTAATTATAAATTTGTAATTTTTGGAATTTATTTTTATTGAAATATTTCTGGAAACTATGCCCTAATTGATTAACCAATTTTAAATTCCCATTATAAAAAGGATTCTACACCCACATTTTGACACTCTTTTCAAAAAAATATTTGTTGAGAGATACTTAGGAAAAATAAACCATTCAAAACATGCTTAAAAATATTATTAAGGATATCACTAAACATATACGTTGTTAAAAAGATTGAAGAAATATTCGTTATGTTATTTATCTTAATACCCACAAATAGGTTTATCCTTATTTAGTCTATATTTCTGAGGAATATCCTTCTTATGATATATACATATTAATACTGTAATCCCTTCCTACCATACACTTGGTACTATGCAATATTTTCTTTTTAATAAGTGTGGTGGATTTTTCATCACTAATATAAATGATTAATCATATGGAGATGAATTATGGAGGAAAAATAATTATATTTATATTGCATTGTCCATGGTTATGTTTTTCATATTCTACACCCCCTAATTCCGTTGAAAAAATAAGTAAATATAAAAAAGTCTATGTATTAGGATTGTCAAAAATCAACATTACGTGACTGATGAAGCCTATGAGGAATCATATATAGTTAGGTGATGGATGTGACATCTTGAATAGAATATTTTTTAATAAATAAATAAAATTAAAATGGAACAAGGAAAATTATTTATGGTTTCGTGACACAATCCTAGTCCTTCTGGGAGATGAATGGAGAATGATGACAATTTTTTGAGGAGTTATTTCATTTAAGTATTCACAATTATCATTAATCAAGCTGAATAAAGTGCACTCCTTTTATATCTGTTTTCACTATCTTCCTAACTACCGCATCCTTGGAGTAATTTTAACATAATTTCATAATCCTTTATTATTAATTTTGTATTTTTTTGTGGAGATAAAAGAACCTTTGAAAAAATATGGTTAAGATTATGTATTTAGGATATGAGAATAACTCTAGTTTTGTTATACTAGAGTGATGAAATAAAATTTATTGTGATTTATATTGAAAATTTTTATGGATTCTAAATAGTAGTTATGAAATTGTATACAAAAAGGAATGAATTTGAAAAAAGGACAGAAATATGAGTCATATCTGATTTTTTTTATTATGATAGATTCTAGAAGATTTTTTTCCACTTGAACATAGTTTTATTCTCCTATTTGTAATGAATGTTTCCTATTTAATAATTAATTAATTTGAAATAATTGTTGATATGATTTTTTCTTTAGGAGAAGAAGTTGGTTATGTTTTGTTAATTTGATAAGTTGAATTTATATACTCATATTGGAGATAATAATTTAAGGATTAATTATGATTCCTTTGATAATACATGGGGTTTTTATTTATTTTAGTAGGAATTATAAATTCATGAATATAAATAGGATAAGTTGCGAAACATAAAAAATCATTCTTACATGGTTTGAATCATAAGTAAATGATGCACATTCCTCGATGATACCACCTTCCAAATAAATTATAAGGTATGAATCCAAATTACAAGGCTTAGACCATGAACTCAATGTGAATCCTTATTACTTGTCATCGGTTACCTGAATTACAAATATGATGATATATATGATATGAGATTAGTACAGTATGTGAGATTCTTTTAACATAATTCCCACAAAATATACATATCAGGAAATCTAGAGATCCGGGATCATTAGAGATAAATAAAAATCTGATGTACATTGTGTGGAACTCTATTACACAATATGAAATCCATGATGATAAAGTAACTTTATAGATGATCACGATATCAATCTGTTATATGTACTGAACCTATTGACTCTATATATATATAGTGACATAAATAACCAACAAAATATTGAATTCACAGTGTTAATTCCTCATTTTGATCTCTATTTATTTCTCATTTTCATTACAAATTGATTTTGCTAATTTATATTATTGTTTTATTTTTTCCATTATTGCCGCCATCAATTCCAATATCTATTCTTTGTGCATTTCTATCCAATTCATTAATCCAACTGTTTTCCATTCAATGATAATATACCACTTATACATTCTTTTCATCAGTCATGTTATTATTTGAATACTTATTTAGGAATCTAGTTGTTGATTTATTTGATTTATGTTATTTATTTTCATGTCAAGCATATTTCTTGTCTCCTGGCTCTTATTTAACACTGTTATTCATGGATAAATTGTTTAGGGATAGGGGTCCCTAGTAAGGGTTGTATGAAATGTAATGATTGTATCATTAAAAAATCATCATCATTTTTTTATAGTAAATAGGTTAAAAAAAATTGTTAATCTCATTATGTTTCAATTACCCTGACCATCAAAGGTATAATAGAAGGACCCTACCAAAATCGGAGTTGGGTAGGCTAGGATCAATAGTCTTGGATACTTTCTTCATAGAATATGAGATTTCTAAACATTGGTGGCCGACTATCTTTGGACCTTGGAGAAGTGTTTATACCAGGTAAATCCAATTGGTTTTACCAATATCAATTGGTGGACTTTTTATTCATTTGTAGCCTAAGACATAGGAAAATCTGAAGCTATATTTAGGATAATTTTTCACTTATAGCTTTAAATTGACCTTGAACCCTTCTATATATCATATTATTTTCCAAAATATTTATTTTTAGAAAAAATAAAACACCTAAGAGAGATCATGAGGAATCATACCAAAAACATATTATTAATGGGTTGCTTGAATGAAAGATATAAATATGAGTTAGACACTAGATTTCCACATTATAATGTTTTATTAGTCGACCGTAGTTTTGGAAAAGAAAATTCTAAAATAATAAATTCTGGTGTGTAATCATCAACATCATGCGGTTCAGCCACATATATATTTGTCATAAGGTCTGCACATCCATCATGGTGCACATATTTGATTTCAGAATAAAAAAGAACAAATCAACCCCAACGGTTCCCCAAATAAATACCATTTTATACCATTGTATGTAATATAGTTGAAACAATCAATAAAACACAATTTAATTTTTATAATGTTGTGTAATTATATGATATCTAGGACCCCATGTCCAAAGGACCTTACCAAAATCTTCTAAATGTTGTGACCATACAATGTTTTACCTAGACATACAATTAATATCATGGTTTCTAAGAGTAAGACCAGTTTTCCAACCCTGGAATAGTAATTATTGTTCATAAAATAACCATTCAATCTAACCATTGGTAAAGTAAATAGTATTGAAAATTTTACAATTATATCCAATCCATAGACTAGAAATTCCGATTAGTAAGAGAACAAAAAAATTTAAGCCATGGAATACAAAAATGTCTCAAAAATATAACATGTACATATAAGGCATGGGATAAAAAGGATTCATAATTAAAAAATCAGTTTATATATTTCATATAATCATTTTTAGTGTTTTTGACATAACTAATTTGATCACATGATAGTTTGGTAAAGTGTTTTTGTACCACAATTGGATAGTCAATGAAAACCATTAAATTTTAAATTATTATATCATAATTGATCATCACAAAATGAATTTGATAACAAAATAGAATATATTAAATGACACACATGAAAAATACCAAATATAATGGTTAAGATAAATAATCAACATAATCATGCCGTCATATTACAATACATAATACTCCTCTTGTGTCTAATATATTTAGTGCATCACATATCGAAACATAAAACACTAGTCTCTTTCTAAAATGATTATAGCCTTTCAAATCCCAGAATTTAAAGTTAAATTGATTATTTTTTCCCAATCACATAATCTTATATAATCCATTCACATAGAACTAGATAGTGATTTCATATGGCATGAGGGAAACGATACAACATGGATCAATAAAACCAAACATAAGCCATTACATATTGATATAAATTTATAGACTTTACACCAAATCATAATACATAACATGAAGGTCAAAATAATTTTAATCTCTAGATAACAACCCTATAATGTACACTAAATTTATTTAGTTAAAACCATCTTCATAGTGGTTACATATTCTTTATCCTATACCAATAAAAAATCATATCCTATTATGGTTTGTAAAAACATTGAAAGGCTAACCCACTGACCAATATATAGTTATAGTACTCAACAATGTTCACTTTTATATATAAGGCGTCTATATAATGTTTTATTCCATATAATCCCACATGATTCCCACAAAGAAATGTATAATCTACAAATATTCTCTATACTCTCCCCTTTAAAGCTATATATCATGAAAACAATCATTATTGAAAAATTTCCAGCCAATCCATGATGTCCTTTAAAGATGGAAATTTAATCTGCAAGTGGATTATTATAATACAAAACTGTAGCTAACATTCCAACAATCCATTGAATAGAGATTACCCATTACTCATTGTATCCAAAAGACAACTTTCACACTATCCATTGTTTCGTATCAATTTCAATCGCATAATAAAATATTATCAACATATATTTTCAAATTATAAAAAAACATAAACTCATTTGGGTTCCATTAATGATAAACTATGTCTATTATAATTGGACAAATATTTACTTAGTGTCATTATATTTCCATACATGAAAGAAAAAAAGTAGTTTGATCAAAATAATATCTATACAATCCAATATGATCTACACCCTCATTGTTAAAAATAGGTTTACCATAACATATATCCTCATTATAGTATATAGAATAAAATACAACAGAGATAATACCTTTTTAATAAATACATAAAAAACTACCAAGAACTGATAAGAGTTATCCCATCAAATATATACCATTAATTATGATTCATTTACTTAAAATCATGAAATTTTAAAATCATGGAATAATTGGTGGTTCTTCAAAATCATAGAGAGATGAGATAAATAGTTATAAATATGAGAAGCATCAGCATTTCGTTACATGTATAAACCTACATGAATAATTTTCACATTTTTCTAATTGGACATAGAAATAAGAAAAAAATATAAAATTGTAGGGAGTGGATGTAAAATTTATATATGTTCCACAAGGGGTCATATAATTGTGAAAAATAAGTCGAAGGTATGGTATTAAAATAAAATTTATAATTTTCTATCAAAATAAAAATTCTGAAAAATATAAAATAAGAACTCCATGAACCTAGTAGATATACACCCCGTATTATGTATCTATTCAAGTCCAATATAGTAATTACATATCACATCTAGTCCTCAGTATAGTTCCCACATGTACTCTATATAATCTGATGAATTTTCTCATTGAACCCACTTCCCCTTTAATCTTCACATAAACATCCCATGATCTACTATAACTACCATATGTATATAAAAACAGAAAATATAGCTATCCCAATCCATATAATACAACATTGAACCTATTGTTTTAAAAACACCATTACTCAAATTTCATGATTATTTTAATTTACTCCAAATTCATTAACATTAAATTACATAGATTGTTACAAAATCCATACTATAATTTTTTTTAACTTAGATAAGAATCTTCTAAAACCTTTATACCTATATTCCTAAAATAATAAATATAATGCTTTATTTTAATCAAAATTCCTATCAATATATACTCATGATATATGTTACCATAATTTAGTTCAAATTTCATTTGAATGGAAACAGATACTCTGATATATAACATAGTTTTGCCATTTTTCAAATGATATACCTAATTGGAATTCTCATTTCCCCATAAACAAACTTGAAAAAAATTACTTTTCTATCCTCCACTACCAAACACTCTTCAAAACTCTCAATTTTTATATAATACATTACTAGTTTTACATTTTATATAAATATAACTAAACCCTATCAATATCACAGGAATACCATTCCATTTTCTCTTGATTACAATGATAAAGAATTTTGAAATTCACTCAACACTCCCCGATTTATTATTCTAATTAATGGGGTACCCAAAGGGGTATTATTATATTGTTAGTTATAGTTTTACACAAAGTTATCATCAAATTCCACAACAAGTCAGTCACATGATACAGTAACTATTTTTGAATTTCATAAATGAAACCCAAATATGATATTCTCTAAGAAATATATATTAATCTTCTTATACATAACATAGTAGGAGTAATATTACTGAAAATTTCATCAAGATGGGTTTTTTATAAATTTCATCCTCATTATATCATATACTTGTTGTAAATCATACTCTTTATCTTGTGGTGGGTTTTTAAACATTTGTTTATTAAACCATCTCTAAAAAATAACCCAATTTCTAGGATTTTTTTATAAATCTTTTATTATTATGTTTTTATTAAAAATTAAACTTCTCCATCCATCCCCAAACCTTCTTCCCTGACTCTTATCCCCTAAGATCCCCTCCCCCCGACCTAGAACCGTAGCACCATAGTGCTTTACACCTCACCCTTGCTCAAGTATCTCCTGAGACCTCTATTCCCATGCCCCCCTACAAGACATTTTCAGCACTACAGTCACAACCCCAACCAATATTCCCTACCTTTTTTTAAACCAAGTCTTTATCTTCACTGGATCCCTCTCTCAGTCATTGCGTACACTCATGCGCATTCTAGATGAGAGGTCATATAGTTTTTATTTCTTCCTTCTTTTTCATATAATGTCTTAGTCATCAATTTTTTCTGTCAATTTCGATATCTCTATGAAAATGAAATTTTATTTATTGGGTTCCTCACACATATATTTTAAAAGTTATATTGCTAGAAATATAGTGAAATTCACCTCAATTAATCCACATTCCAAAATAAAATAACTCGTATAAGATCATTGATTTCGATTATGGCTATAGTAATTCCCTGATTTTACTCTCTGAAACATATTGTCTCCTTAACCTCTCTCAAATCATGTTTCATGTACAATTACAGGCACACAATTTTTATCTCCACTAGTCCAGTTATAAACCTGATACTAACAACATTATATCATATTTCATCATAGATAAACCATTAATTAATTATTTTTTAAAATAAAAATTGTTTACAAATTATAAATAGCAACACCCTTGTCGTTTTCCACAACTCTTCACGTTTATACATCAATTGTTATAAAATAAAAAAAATTAATTTTTCCCACTCATGAAAATTCTACTCTGAATTATGATCAAAACCCCACTAAACACAAATAAAAATGTTGGTATCATTATATTTCCCTCATACAAATTGAATATAATTAAAATAATAGTTATATTAATTGTTAAAATAAACAAAATTTTATAGTTAAAAGAACCAAAACTATTATCATTTAGTTTTATTAAAACGATCAATTCATTTTGTAACACCCCAGGATTTCAGAGTGTGTTATTTCTTAAAAATAATTCAATAACTTGCACTACACGCAACACCGAGTTCAATCACACCATTAAAAGAGGTCATGAATAGTATTAACTACATTTTGAACTTTATATAATCCTTATAATTTTAGAATCCCTATTATGAGTTTCTTAGTCATAATGCAAGAACAAATTCATTTTCAGTATTTCACTTTTATCAACTTCTAATAGTGAAACCTTTTTAAATACAATATTTTAAACTTTTTGACTAAATTGAGACATCAAAAAATTTAAAATGAAACATCCCAAGCGTCCACGGTACGCTTTCCTTTGGATAAAACAGTAGCGTGTGTTGTACGCAACTTCGAGTTCTAACACACCGTAACCAATCAAACTAGTTGTTATGAATAGTAATACCTACTTTTTGAAGTTATATATATTTTATATTTTAAAATGGACTTCATTTTTGGATTCGGAATATCAAATTTAGCCTAAGGTGAAATTTTGGTACTTTTCGGATAACTTTCATATTTTGATGAATAGTGAAAATTACTAAATTTTAATTAAAAACAACTTTTTTAATCAAAATAATTAATAGTGATAAATTATGAATTTGAGTGGTTTTAAAGTATATTTAGAATATATTTTTACTATTTAATATAATGTTGGTCATTGGACATAATTTTACAATTAAACCGAACATAAACAAGTGTCAATCTTTTGATAGTTATTATCTCTTAAAAACACGCTTTTTGTTTTGACAGCGGGAATTAATTTTAAATTAATTTCTGCCACTTCTGTGTTTTGAATTTAGGAAAATGGATTCCATATTTGGAATCAGGATGTTCAAATTGTGTAAATAGGTAACTTTTATTTTTAGACATTTTGAATAATTACTGCGGTAAATATTTTATTTACCATGGTTAAGGGTAAATCCGGTAAATAAGGGTTAAAAAATAATATTATAATAATACTAAATTACCCTAAAACGTGTCTTAACCCTATTGGTGGATACATGGTCGACCATGGGCATCTTTGGGTCTATTTTGGGACCCCATGGATCCACTTGTAAGTGATAATGACACTTTATTTTAATTTAGTTAAAATGAATACAAAAATGACACAAGCATATATCTTTTAGAACAACAATTTTTACATAGGGTTATATATGTTGGATTTTAGATTATAAATATTCATTAGAAAGCTAAAAAGATTTCCTACATAATGATATTTTATTTATAATTTTTAGACATTGAATAATTTATTTTATTTATGACACAATGATGATGCAGTAATTACTATAATAGTGAAAAATTAAAATAATTGATATTGTAAATACCCAAATAATTATAATATGAAACTTTTAATGAATTAAACTAATTTTATATGATAATATGATATATTAGGATTGATTTAATTGACTTTTTTCGAAGTAATCAATCTGTTAGGAGTTTCAAAAAAAATCAACTATTGAATAGTGTCAAAATTGACATAAAAGAGTTCTTAAAACAAATATTATATTATTAATTGATATTAAATTCATAAAAATCTAAGGTTCGGCCAAGAGAGTTATATTATGATAGGTTCCTCATTAATGGACCACTTGGGGGTCGCTTGGATGTATATAGTAAGTTTATTAACCATATTATATAAAAATACAAAGAGACATTGTAAAAGTTAAACTAATTAACTTAGAGTTAATACTTAAAGATAAGGTTAATATAAGTACCCAAACCTGTCTAAATTCTATTGGATGAGTTGTTTTCTACCTATCCCCACCTCATCCTTTGAATAGTCAACTTTGGAGCCTTTAGAAACCGAATATGAATTTATTATAAATTAATATTTCTAGCTTTTCCAAAGGTGCCCCTCACCCCTCTTATAAAAGGGCACTCCTCCTTCTCATTTCTTCACACCTCTCAAGCCACTTGGCTCGTCCAAACTCTGCCCAACTAAGCTCCCCACATCCCTCTCCTCCTCCTTGAAGCTTCCCCTTAGGCAGAAAGCATTTCAAGAAGTCTTTTGGTTCCAACCAAAGTGAGTTACCTAGATTAAAGGTAACGATTTCTCTTAAATTATTTTCATTTATTTTTCTTCTCCAACCCCCAAACTCTTTTTATTTACTTTCTTTTGTAACAACACCAGTATCCACAATATACTAGGATGTTGTTATAAGAAGGATTCAAACTACACATACACACAACTCCATCTAATGGATGATGAACATAATGTTTCTGTGGATGGAAAACTAACGCCTCACGAAACGATGATTGTTCAAATACATCTTACCACCTCTCATGGTGGCCATTATGATGGCACTGTAATTAAATATGATATTACTGATATATATTTTATATATAATCTTCTGTAATTCCATTTTATTTCATACCATTATTCGTTTCATATTGTATATACATACGATAATTTCATTTGAGGAAGTGCGGACTACCGCCCCCTTAAAATGATATGACTCGTTCATACCACACATGGAACGTATAAAGGATGGTGTTAATGAACATAAGTAACATATATAAAATATTATATTATACTGGAATAGTAATATACCTATGTATCATTTGGATTTGATTCTTTTAAAATGAAAATCAAATGGAAGTAGCGTTCGTGCGTACGTACGGACTACCGTCTCCACGAACGCGATAAGATTCATTCTCCATCATATCCATTAAAGTATTATTCTCATTTTAGGGTTAAAAATAATGTTAATATCATTCTGATTATGAATAAGATATAATCTATCCATTAAAAACATGTCTTACGTAACCAAACATTTAAGAAGAACGAATCGATTATCACCCGAAACGACGATAATACTAAGATATTATTAATAAAGCAATGTTAAAAGATCATATATGATATCATATTAATGTATATGATTCTTGTATAATTTAATTACAATTATTTCACCATTATACAGGAGGTTAACCTACCCCAACAAAGGAAAAGTACAAGTTAAGGGTTATTTCACAATCTCTTCATTATTCGAGGTTGTTTATACGTAATAATCTACTGGGATCTCTTTATCATCCACATCCATGTTTCTTAAAAATGTATTTCAAAATATTTTTACTATTTACAAGAATATGGGTTAAAGTCATTTATACCCTTGTTTGACTTTTTATAAGAGGTTTATAAAGGAATCTTTCCGTCGTTTTCAAAACAAGGTCCTTTTTAACCTTTTCGACAAAATTGAGGTAAGAATGTTTTTTTTAACTTATACGGCGGGTGCGGTTATTTTACGCCATTATAAAATCTTCAAATCTTTCCTTACAAGCTTATAAGAATATTTTCAAAGAAAATGTTTTATTTTATATGGATCTTAAATGATTTCAAAATAAAAGGAGATATTTCTTTAAAAAGAATTTTGATTTCATCTATGTCAACATCCTTTGATGGATTTTAAGATTATTTGAAGTTGATTTATTATGATACAGAACTTCTATATTGTATTGAAGGTTTTGTGATATGTTTGACTGTGGATGTGCTATTTTTATACCATTCATAGTTTATTGTGAAAGTATTGACATTTCGTATGCTAGTTTTAATACGAATGTTTATGTTATGTTTAAACCTTTTCATATGGGAATGCATTGGACTTAATAAGTGACGGGTGGAGCCCGCTATAGCTCCTCGATGCATCGGTAGGTCTCATGAGACAAACTAGTGTCTTGGCACAAGGCCTTGACAAAATCTTATTTGTAGTCTTGGCACGAGGCCTTGGCTATGTGGTTATGATAGTCTGGCATTATGCATTCCAACATTATGAAAGTGGTTATTGATTTTTGCATGTGATTATTCGATTAGTAGAATATCCATGTGAATAAGTAAATGGCATTATTTAATTTTATTTATGCCATACCATGTTGAAAGTTCATGTTTGAAAGGCTTTTGTTTTAGTTATACATTTCCTTAAAAGTTTATTCTTATTTATGAAAGTTTCCGCATATTGTTATCCTTACTGGGCATTTGAGCTCACCCCTTTTCTATGTTTTATTTTTCCCAGGAAGTGAAGAAGTAAGTTATGAATGACCTGCAGGGATATTATGTGGGGATATGAGTGTGGATTATGGAGACAATATGTTGTTGTAGTAGTTTTTCGTTTAATGATGTAATGTAAAACTTATGAATATATCTAGTGTTTCCAAGGCTACTAAACCAATCGGTCTTTCGAGATTTGATCTTTCTTGTGATCATGCCAATGTTATGTAATTAATGCACCGACTCTGGGTAGCTGGGGTCGGGGCGTTACAGTTGGTATCAGAGGAAGTTTAGTACAAACCTTGGAAGCTAGATTTAGATAAACTCTGATTAGAGCACGTATACCTAAGATAAACTTTGAGGATTAGTATAGAAGAACTTCCTAGAATTTTGGTATTGTAGAGATTTTGGGAGTTTTCCAAGCAATACATCCCTGTCTGGATACGAGCAGGTAGAGGCGGCTCTGGCACAGATGTACCTAGGGGTAAAACCCGAAAACACCGCTTTGAGCTAGACTCGAACGGGAACTGGTGCACGACAACGGGCCTTGCTGCACTCTTGGTTACGACACTCCCGGGGGATATGCTTAGGATAACTCTCATTTTCTTTACAAATCATTTTGAAGGGATTATGAGTATATACTTCCTCAAAGAAAACATTCTTATGATTATGGATTATATCCATAAATAGTTCAATTTATGTTAGGTGTTTTATAAGTATGGGATTATGTATTTTGATTCATAAACTGATCTAGTTTATGCCATGGTATAGAAATGGCGCCCAGTAGAAGGAATGAGAACTCCAGAAATACACATGATTCAAAGAGAAGGAAGGATCATATCTTTCATGGTCTTAACCTAGAATTTATAAGAGAAACAGTCTCCCATGTATTATCATCATATGAAGAAATAATATCATGTGTTGATAAGATATGTAAAGAGTTTACTGAGTCCTATGGCTTTGAAGGGAAGCAAGAGAAGAAAAGGATGGAAGAGAGAAAGATGGATAAAGGGAAGAGGGAAAAGAAGAATTTTCCCATATGTGGTAACTGTGGAAAGAAACACCCTGGAACTTGCCTGAAAGGAATGGGAGTTTGTTATAAGTGTGGAGGAAAAGGGCACAAAGTACGTGACTGCAAGGGTAAGAAAATGGTTTTAAATGTACAATGCTTCATTTGCAAGGAGTTTGGACACTACGCGAACCTATGTCCCAGTCATCAGACTATGCCGCAAATGATGTTATTGGATAATAATCAAGTTATGATACTACCACAGATGAAGAGGAATGATTAGAGTTCTTATGTTGATTATGTCAATTGAGCTTTGTATCAACAATGTACTTGTTATAATAATTATGGAGTATATAAGGATTGTACTGCAGTACTATTTCATTAAGGACTTGAGATTGTGTGGAACAAAGAAAAGTGACTCATTAGTAGGATAGATTTTTGGAAAATATATGGTTGAGAGAATGATAAACCATAATATAGTTCTGATACTGAGGTAGTGATTTTGGAATAATATGTGATTGTTTTGGATAAATTATATTGGATATTCTTGACTACCTTGGAACTGATTAATGATTTGTATATTCCATCATTGTTGGGGTTTAAAACATTTTTGGATTAATGAAGTATATCCAGCATTCTATATGGAATAAGGGAGCATGAATGTAATCAATAAGGAATATGGTAATACATGATGAAGGTATTCATATGCTATTACGGGGTAAAAGGATCTATATTATGTTTACCTTCCTTATGAATGTTGGACTGTGAGTTTGGACAGAAGTATTTTGGATAGTTCTAGTTTGGATTATTTTGGATTGCCATAAAAGGACAACCCGGAGGTCGGGCGGCAACCCGTCGCGTCCGGCAAGGCTGCAAGACTTGAACCCGCAACCAAAGGGCGACAAGGGTGTATCACCTACCACTATCCCACGAGATGTCCTGGATTAAATAAAGTAGTTTTTTAAAAGATCTGGTAGATGAATTATAAATTCGTTTATTTTGGAACCCTCTATGAATAGTATAAATAGAATTTTTTTTACGAGTGAATGATGAGTTTTGGTAGAAATTTATTAATGGATAAAACTCTAATTATAAACTAAGTATATCTCCTTATTATCTTATCCAATCTCATAAATAAATTCCTCAACATTAATAATAGAAACTTAGAACAAAAATGTTGTCCTAGATGGTACCTTAAATCATCACAAATTTATGGCTTTGGGATTGTTGGCCTTTTCATAGGCATGTTCTCTACCACTCTCCATCAGATAATTGATGGCTAGATTTTTCTTCCATATCCATATTTTCTTACATGGAACCCTAGTATGTGTTATTTTCGGTAATCTTCATACTTTCGACTCTTTATTTTAAATAGAGGCCTCGTTAATTCATTTTTCGATGTGGGATTTCAACTAAGATATTTTAAAACGTCAAAAATGTGTTATCCCAATACCCTATATTTTGTTGAACCGATGGTACTTCAAATCATCATAGATTGATGAGTTTAAGGACCTCAATTATACACTTGTTTGTGATTGATGACCTCAATCACTACCTATAAATATTTACGTTTTTCCTCCGATTATATGTCTCTAATTGCCACCAATGTTCTCCTAATCGAGATCATAATTTGGTGGTGACCCTTTAATTTCACTTTTCCTCATATTAAGACTAAATTTTAGTAACCCAATTTCCAATGTGGGTTTTCCCACAAATATATTTTCTACTTTCATCCTTTTATCTTCGAAGAACAATTTCAAATTGCGAGGACGCAATTTATTGAAGGAGGGGAGAATGTAACACCCCAGGATTTCAGAGTGTGTTATTTCTTAAAAATAATTCAATAACTTGCACTACACGCAACACCGAGTTCAATCACACCATTAAAAGAGGTCATGAATAGTATTAACTACATTTTGAACTTTATATAATCCTTATAATTTTAGAATCCCTATTATGAGTTTCTTAGTCATAATGCAAGAACAAATTCATTTTCAGTATTTCACTTTTATCAACTTCTAATAGTGAAACCTTTTTAAATACAATATTTTAAACTTTTTGACTAAATTGAGACATCAAAAAATTTAAAATGAAACATCCCAAGCGTCCACGGTACGCTTTCCTTTGGATAAAACAGTAGCGTGTGTTGTACGCAACTTCGAGTTCTAACACACCGTAACCAATCAAACTAGTTGTTATGAATAGTAATACCTACTTTTTGAAGTTATATATATTTTATATTTTAAAATGGACTTCATTTTTGGATTCGGAATATCAAATTTAGCCTAAGGTGAAATTTTGGTACTTTTCGGATAACTTTCATATTTTGATGAATAGTGAAAATTACTAAATTTTAATTAAAAACAACTTTTTTAATCAAAATAATTAATAGTGATAAATTATGAATTTGAGTGGTTTTAAAGTATATTTAGAATATATTTTTACTATTTAATATAATGTTGGTCATTGGACATAATTTTACAATTAAACCGAACATAAACAAGTGTCAATCTTTTGATAGTTATTATCTCTTAAAAACACGCGTTTTGTTTTGACAGCGGGAATTAATTTGAAATTAATTTCTGCCACTTCTGTGTTTTGAATTTAGGAAAATGGATTCCATATTTGGAATCAGGATGTTCAAATTGTGTAAATAGGTAACTTTTATTTTTAGACATTTTGAATAATTACTGCGGTAAATATTTTATTTACCATGGTTAAGGGTAAATCCGGTAAATAAGGGTTAAAAAATAATATTATAATAATACTAAATTACCCTAAAACGTGTCTTAACCCTATTGGTGGATACATGGTCGACCATGGGCATCTTTGGGTCTATTTTGGGACCCCATGGATCCACTTGTAAGTGATAATGACACTTTATTTTAATTTAGTTAAAATGAATACAAAAATGACACAAGCATATATCTTTTAGAACAACAATTTTTACATAGGGTTATATATGTTGGATTTTAGATTATAAATATTCATTAGAAAGCTAAAAAGATTTCCTACATAATGATATTTTATTTATAATTTTTAGACATTGAATAATTTATTTTATTTATGACACAATGATGATGCAGTAATTACTATAATAGTGAAAAATTAAAATAATTGATATTGTAAATACCCAAATAATTATAATATGAAACTTTTAATGAATTAAACTAATTTTATATGATAATATAATATATTAGGATTGATTTAATTGACTTTTTTCGAAGTAATCAATCTGTTAGGAGTTTCAAAAAAAATCAACTATTGAATAGTGTCAAAATTGACATAAAAGAGTTCTTAAAACAAATATTATATTATTAATTGATATTAAATTCATAAAAATCTATGGTTCGGCCAAGAGAGTTATATTAAGATAGGTTCCTCATTAATGGACCACTTGGGGGTCGCTTGGATGTATATAGTAAGTTTATTAACCATATTATATAAAAATACAAAGAGACATTGTAAAAGTGAAACTAATTAACTTAGAGTTAATACTTAAAGATAAGGTTAATATAAGTACCCAAACCTGTCTAAATTCTATTGGATGAGTTGTTTTCGACCTATCCCCACCTCATCCTTTTAATAGTCAACTTTGGAGCCTTTAGAAACCGAATATGAATTTATTATAAATTAATATTTCTAGCTTTTCCAAAGGTGCCCCTCACCCCTCTTATAAAAGGGCACTCCTCCTTCTCATTTCTTCACACCTCTAAAGCCACTTGGCTCGTCCAAACTCTGACCAACTAAGCTCCCCACATCCCTCTCCTCCTCCTTGAAGCTTCCCCTTAGGCAGAAAGTATTTCAAGAAGTCTTTTGGTTCCAACCAAAGTGAGTTACCTAGATTAAAGGTAATGATTTCTCTTAAATTATTTTCATTTATTTTGCTTCTCCAACCCCCAAACTCTTTTTATTTACTTTCTTTTGTAACAACACTAGTATCCACAATATACTAGGATTTTGTTATAAGAAGGATTCAAACTACACATACACACAACTCCATCTAATGGATGATGAACATAATGTTTCTGTGGATGGCAAACTAACGCCTCACGAAACGATGATTGTTCAAATACATCTTACCACCTCTCATGGTGGCCATTATGATGGCACTGTAATTAAATATGATATTAATGATATATATTTTATATATAATCTTCTGTAATTCCATTTTATTTCATACCATTATTCGTTTCATGTTGTATATACATACGATAATTTCATTTGAGGAAGTGCGGACTACCGCCCCCTTAAAATGATATGACTCGTTCATACCACACATGGAACGTATAAAGGATGGTGTTAATGAACTTAAGTAACATATATAAAATATTATATTATACTGGAATAGTAATATACCTATGTATCATTTGGGTTTGATTCTTTTAAAATGAAAATCAAATGGAAGTAGCGTTCGTGCGTACGTACGGACTACCGTCTCCACGAACGCGATAAGATTCATTCTCCATCATATCCATTCAAGTATTATTCTCATTTTAGGGTTAAAAATAATGTTAATATCATTCTGATTATGAATAAGATATAATCTATCCATTAAAAACATGTCTTACGTAACCAAACATTTAAGAAGAACGAATCGATTATCACCCGAAACGACGATAATACTAAGATATTATTAATAAAGCAATGTTAAAAGATCATATATGATATCATATTAATGTATATGATTCTTGTATAATTTAATAACAATTATTTCACCATTATACAGGAGGTTAACCTACCCCAACAAAGGAAAAGTACAAGGTAAGGGTTATTTCACAATCTCTTCATTATTCGAGGTTGTTTATACGTAATAATCTACTGGGATCTCTTTATCATCCACATCCATGTTTCTTAAAAATGTATTTCAAAATATTTTTACTATTTACAAGAATATGGGTTAAAGTCATTTATACCCTTGTTTGACTTTTTATAAGAGGTTTATAAAGTAATCTTTCCGTCGTTTTCAAAACAAGGTCCTTTTTAACCTTTTCGGCAAAATTGAGGTAAGAATGTTTTTTTTAACTGATACGGCGGGTGCGGTTATTTTACGCCATTATAAAATCTTCAAAGCTTTCCTTACAAGCTTATAAGAATATTTTCAAAGAAAATGTTTTATTTTATATGGATCTTAAATGATTTCAAAATAAAAGGAGATATTTCTTTAAAAAGAATTTTGATTTCATCTATGTCAACATCCTTTGATGGATTTTAAGATTATTTGAAGTTGATTTATTATGATACAAAACTTCTATATTGTATTGAAGGTTTTGTGATATGTTTGACTGTGGATGTGCTATTTTTATACCATTCATAGTTTATTGTGAAAGTATTGACATTTCGTATGCTAGTTTTAATACGAATGTTTATGTTATGTTTAAACCTTTTCATATGGGAATGCATTGGACTTAATAAGTGACGGGTAGAGCCCGCTATAGCTCCTCGATGCATCGATAGGTCTCATGAGACAAACTAGTGTCTTGGCACAAGGCCTTGACAAAATCTTATTTGTAGTCTTGGCACGAGGCCTTGGCTATGTGGTTATGATAGTCTGGCATTATGCATTCCAACATTATGAAAGTGGTTATTGATTTTTTCATGTGATTATTCGATTAGTAGAATATCCATGTGAATAAGTAAATGGCATTATTTAATTTTATTTATGCCATACCATGTTGAAAGTTCATGTTTGAAAGGCTTTTGTTTTAGTTATACATTGCCTTAAAAGTTTATTCTTATTTATGAAAGTTTCTGCTATATTGTTATCCTTACTGGGCATTTGAGCTCACCCCTTTTCTATGTTTTATTTTTCCCAGGAAGTGAAGAAGTAAGTTATGAATGACCTGCAGGGATATTATGTGGGGATATGAGTGTGGATTATGGAGACAATATGTTGTTGTAGTAGTTTTTCGTTTAATGATGTAATGTAAAACTTATGAATATATCTAGTATTTCCAAGGCTACTAAACCAATCGGTCTTTCGAGATTTGATCTTTCTTGTGATCATGCCAATGTTATGTAATTAATGCACCGACTCTGGGTAGCTGGGGTCGGGGCGTTACACATTTCATATCATTCAGATTCACAAGAGTATGTCATTGATATTATAAATTTTAATTATATTTTGATTTCTCTAATTGTACTTTCCTTATATAATATATATTATAAAATTAACTATATCTATTTCATAAATTACTTAATTTTTTTTGATAATTTCTATTCTAAATAAGGAATTGTATATTTAATGTAAATAATATTATTGTTTGACTCGACCCCATAACTTATTATTAAAATTGTCTCAGACATTCATTATGATTTCATATATTTATTAAACATTAACTACAATGAATGTTATCAACGCATCCAAAAATATAAAGAACAAAAAAATATTTATGAATATATGATTTAATAAAATTTTAAATGATATGTTTATGAACTAATATAAATTACATTTTAATAAAAAATACTTGTTCATTATTTTTTGTTATTAAATTTTTGGTGTTCCTATATTAATTAGTATTTCACATTAAAGTAATCAAATTTATTATGTTGAAATGCAAGAAATGACTTATATCAACAACAACATACAGATCTATCCTCTCTTATTATAATAATTCTTATCTATAAATGGCCCATTAAAATTCTAATTTATTTCTTCCATATTTTTTTTGTTATTTATTATTATTTTATTTTACAATTAACTATTTATAAATAAATTTGTTTGCTGAAGTTTATTACGATTTCACTGAAAATTTAATGAAAGAGAAATTTTAGATAATTTTATTTCTTCATAAAAAAAATTAATAAATTTTACAGAATTGTAAGTGTATTATTTATTTAAAATAATTTTCTTTTGCTATATTTCATTCTCTTATACTTTATATTTAAATACAATTTTTTAAATATTTTATTTTTTTTTTAAATTTCAATTTTTTAACTATTTCCTTCTCTTCACATTCAAATATACATCATATTTTGAAATGAACACAACTATATATAGTAAAAAGAGCTTATAATGTTATAATCACTTACCATTACAAAAATAAAAGTGTTTAACTCACTTACTTAAATCATCATGTGTCTATTTAATCAATGTATTATTTTTATCATCATATATTATTTTTAAGAAATAAATTTTATAGTTTCTTGTTAATAATATCCATATTATTACCAGTCAATTATCATATTAAATATATTTCAATAATACATTATATAATATGTGTATTATTTATTTCAATAAATATAATATCTTATTTATATCACTTCGTATATATTTTTATATAATTTCTTCGATAAATTGAATCTTCTGATGAATGATTACGACTATAAACTTGTCTTTTTGAAATTACAAGGAAGGTTGAATTCAATTGAATATTCATTTAAATGAATGTCATTATATTTTGAAATTCAAAATGTCTTCAATGTCAAATGTTTAATAAATTATTAATAATTATAATATTATTCAAGCATAAAATTTAAAATGTTTTTTTTATTTAGAAAAATGAAATTTTATCATTTTTGTTTCATTGTAAATTATAGATATATATTTTTAGTGATGATTTAGATTTTAGATATTCTGGTTAATATTAAAATATAAAATGGAAATGGAAATTAATTTATATTTTTTTTATTGTAGAAAAATATTTTTATTGATGTTTTTATTATTATTTTTAACTTTAATATAAGAAAAATTAATATGTGTAACTTTTTTGGTAAATGATATAGACTAAAATATAATTAACATACATATTTCTAAATTTGGGGAAACTAATCTCTATCCAACGACCCTATATATTCTAATATAATATCTATTACTTAAAAGTATTTTAATTTTTATTAATGTTTGAATCAATTTAATTACAACTAATAACACTTTATTTTTACCTTTTATCTTTTCTTTCACAATAGTAATTTCATGTTTTGATTGTTTTAATAATGTTTAGTCGCATTGTGATATATATGTATAAAATATGGATTACATTACTATTGAACACAACTGAGTATGCCATGGTATTGGTGGACTTTGTTTTGAATTTTTAATTTCCAATAGATTTATTGGTGAGAGAATATGATGTCCATGTACTAAATATAAATTTAGAATTTGGTTAAAGAGATGAAGTTTATGATCATTTCATATTGAATACATTACATGCTCAATATTTTGTTTGGATTTGGAATGGTGAACCAAACATTATAGAAAGTTTTAGAATGGATTTCAATCGACAGAATGAGGTCCCAACATCATTGAAAATGGAAAATAAAATGAAAATCCTTATTAACAATTCATTTGACATTTAAAGTTACCAACATTGACATAAAATATATCAGAACAACCATTTGATGTTGATACAAATAGTAACATAACAAGTGATGTTTTTGGAACTATAATACGACGAGGTCAAGGTTGTAACATATAATTTTATCCTCCTCATGATTATATAGGGACTAATGTAAGAGATATCATATATGAGTATAAAAATGAGTTTCATGGTTTAATTGATGTTGGAAGTCAAGACTTGTATAATGGATGTTTGAAATATTCAAAACGTTCTTTTATGTGGATGTTTTAGCATACCAAATGCCTATGTGGAATTAATAATAAGAAGATGTCTATTATATTGGATTTTTTGAATTAAGAATTTCCAAAATAAAATATCCTTGTGTATTTCTGTGATATGAAAAAATTTATTAACAATATTGGTATGAATTATAAAAAAATACATTTTTGTTCAAAGGATTGTATGATTTATTGGAGAGGGGAATCAAGAAAATAGTATTGAAAAAAATATTATTCTTCTAGATGGAAGTCAAAGGGTGAGGTTGGATGTCTGTATAAATATACTATAATTAAGTAGAGGAAAAGGAACACTCTTTCATAGGGTTTTCATTATATTTCTTTAAAACCTAGATTCTAATGATTATTCTTACCATATAAAATCATCGATCACAAGAAGAGGAATTATATAGATAATAAAAATAATGGGTTAATGCGACATCAAAGAGATTCACAATAGTGGAATAAATTTGATCCATTACATCCATATCTCTTTTCTGATCCAAGGAATATGTGATTGGAATTGGCTGCAAATGGATTCAACCCATTTTTGGCTTTGAACACCAGTTATATTATTTGTGATGTTTTTTGGATCCCAAACAATTTTCCATTGGGTATATGTATGAAATAAAAAACATTTTAAATTTTTATGATTATTCATGAAAAAAAATTCATTGAAGTTATATTTTTGTACACTTACATTCATTAATTGAATTATTATAGGAGTTATGGAGCAATGGTGTTGAGATATATGATGCATATTCTAAAACAATGTTCAAAATGCATGTTTCTCTAATGTGAACCCTTAGCGACTTCCCTAATCATGCGAACTTAGTGGGATGAAACACATACTTTGTTTTTTATTGTTCTATTTGTAATAATGATTTTGATCCAAGATGTGTAACTTATAGTTAAAAATGGTTCTTCTGTTGTCATTAATGATTTCTCATTACATCTAAAAATATTTTGGATGAATAAGTCAAAAATCAATTGTACTATTGATCATAGAACACCTCAAAGTTGTTGAAAGGATATTAAATATTAGAAAAACATGGAAATGTTGAAACCAAGTTTGGTAAGGAGAATTATTTCAAAGATATTGGGAAATGTGGTTGAAGTGCATCGTTAAGAGAAATATGAGCACGATAATGAAATAAAAAGTATATTCTTCAAACATATATATTGGGATTTTCTCTTTTTTTCTATAGATTCTCGATATTATGCATATTTAGAATAATGTTTGTGAATAATTTATCCTAAATTTTTTTAATGATCCTGGAAAATTATAGGACGATCTCAATGAAATGAAATCCTGAGAAAAAATTAACATAAATCACGATCTCTGTTGAGATGGGAATAGAAATATGTCATTGAAAAGTTTTGCAATGAAAAATTGAGATAATGATACATCCCGTAAAATTTAGATACATGTGATGGTATCTTTTGGGAATGATCGTAACAACTCAAGATTTGTTGAGTTATATTTTTAGGTACAATGGATTGAAATGTCATGAATCACATATTTTGTTACACTAGTTACTATAATTGGCAATGTATAAATTATTAATTGAAAAGGTTACTACTATTGTACTCCTATTTTTCACATTTTTCTGAAAACTCTAGGAGAAAACACTACAACCATTTAAGCTGGAAAAACTTTTGCAGGGATTTTTATTAACACATTGTATAGTGGATATAATCATTACTTAATTGTATTTACTCTCATGTTGTATTTAGCATCGAATTTGGTCGAGGAAGCTATATTAGAAGGAATTATACAATATCGATGGATTTTTTCAATTGATAATTACATTATTTATATGTTTTCAATATATGTAAAAAATTATAGAAAGTTCATTAAATACACAATTATGATTTATTTATATTATTTCACAGATATTTTAGCATTTGAAATCATATCTGAAAAATAAAGCTCAACCTAGTGCCTATATTTCTAAAGGCTCTTTTGAGGAATATTGGATATGAATTTGTTCATGATTCTTTTATTAAATTAGGATAGGATTGAATCGAGTTGGACTAATTGGCAACACATCGAGACAATCTCATCTAGATGGGAAATCAAAAATCATTCCTATTATTGGATGATTAGTTTGGAGGAGCACAAATGTTACCCTGATGGAAAGGGAATTATTATAGGAACATTGATACGCGCTTCTAAATAGTGATATTGCATGTCAATTTATTGAAGAGATCGTGATACAAGAAAATTGAGGAATGAGAGGACGATCTTGAAATGAGAATGATATAACAAAATCTGTTAATAAAGAGATTGTAGAATTTTTCATAATACATGCATGTTCATAAATTTTATAAAACATATAATGTATATTACTTTTTGTAGATCATGAAAACTAACACTCAATATATGTTGTATGAATATTTGACGTTTCTTGCTTGAGGTCCTTTTAAACAGGCTTGGAAGTTAGGTACCTTCATTGTGAATGGATTTACATTTTTTATAATCAATTGGGAGGAGGGGTTGAAACAAAGTTTAGTGGTATATTTAAGTTTTATGAAGTGGGATACTATGGAATGTTGACTGATATTATCAAATTAAACTACCACATGCATTTTTCAGTTTTTTATTCAAATTAATTTTGGTCGATATTATTAGCGGTGTTAAAAGAGATTCATTTAAATTTACTTATGTAAACTTCTTCTCACTTGATAGACCACAGTGACCTTTAATTAAATGAGATGTAAATCTTATCATCATTAGTGAAAATGTTATATTATGTGGATGATGATGTGGATGAAATATAGAGTCTAGTTTCTTATATAAAATAGAGAGACTTGTATTTTATTGGTAATGAAGTGGAATATTTTACCTCTAACATTGAATCCCATAAATATATAGATGATAAATTATTTTTTCACTATAGTAGTGAAAATATTAGCCTTGATAGGGGGGATGATGTAGATGATGCATTGATGGAGTAGGAAAATGACACGATAGAATGAAAAAATGATTGTATGTGAAATCATACAATCATTTGTCATCAAATTATAATTTTTTTAGACAATCATTATCATAGTTTTGTATATTTTTTGTTAGTACTATGTATATGTTATCATTTACATTTTTTTATGTATGATATTTAAGAAATATATGATCTGATGTTAATTTTATTTGATTAACAGATAGGAATTCAAAAAAACAAGTATTGTACATATCTGAACCGACTCTACATAGATGATCCCTCAAACATAATGATAGATGATGATGCATTGGTTTCACTAAATATAGAATCTAAGAAACCATCCACTTTCCCCATACACCATCTCTCACACCATCCATTCCATTATCTTCTAGAAGATCCTCTATCAACATACCATTAGCAGCCCATCCAATGCCTCCCCATTCAATAAGAATATTAGTGAGAGAGCCAGTCATCACTCCTATTTCATCGTGGGTATATTAGAGTGTGACTGTTATAGTTCTATACTGTAATTTGAATAATTTTATTTCACATTTTCTATAAAACTAAATTTCATCCTAAAATATGGAAAAATGTCACTCTAGAGACAAATACGAAATGTCCATATGCCTAGAATATGAAGGGACTGAAGGTATTTTTCCCATTTTATAGTTATGAAATCCTTATAAAAGATTCTATAGGATTATTCGGGAAGATTCTATGACAGACTACAATAGATACAGTCATCCTTCTGATTACGTAGTATGATTGGAGGTATATAACTCAATCTCATAATAATGATGTTTTTTATTTAAATTTTAAGGTAAATTTAATAAATTGTTGTTTAATTGAGTTTCTTTATGATATTAAATTTTTATATTTTAATATTGAATCTCTTTGAACACGGTTCATCTACTATATCATTGCTGATATTATAACAAAATTGTGGACAATATTAATTTAGGGTATGAAATAGAAGGATTTTAAATGGATATTATGGAATGAATTCAACTATAATTTATTGATCACCAATCAAATGTATGATAAGGTACCCTAAGGGGTAACCAGAGAGAAATGTGTAGTTTTTTTAATATCCATTATCATGAAGAGAACATGGTATATATATATATATTATTTATATCATTTAACATTTATACATTCATATGAAAAGGGGATGACATTTTTTCAATTACTATTAAATTACATGTTTTTTAAGTTGTTTCATGGAAGAATAAATTTAGTCGAGTTGTGAAAATCATCCCTCACACTACCGAGTCAAGGAGTTCAAACAGAAACCTATCGACTCTGGTAGTCATTTCATTAGATGAAATATTTATAAGAAAATATTATCAATTTTATATATTAAATTTTTTATTTATATTTTTTAAATGGAGTCGTAGAATATTGAGTGCCAAGCCTCCCAAACAAAACTGTGGTAGGATGTTCTTTCAAAATGTGATGGGAGTTATGTTAATAGGCTAGCAAAATTAGATGGGGGTATGAATTCATTTTTCATTATAATAGATTATTTGTAGTTTTTATTGTGTTAATATGTATTCCCTCAAATATGAAAAATCCTTGATTTATGGGTAATAATTGAAGAACTGTGGTATCCCAATCCCACATAGTCCTTCTCAGTCTCCCACGATGACCCATTTGGTGAACTCCTTTGGAAGTTGCATCATCATTGAGTGCGCAAGATTTGTTTCGGACAATTACAATATGATGCCTTTGGCATGCCGTCAAGAATTGAAACAAATGTATCCTCCTATTATAGCTATCCAAAGCATAGATTAAAGCGAATAATCCAACCAAATTGGTTTCCCTAAAAGAATACCAGAATATATTATAATGGTTATACCAATTTTTACTGTGATGTTTATTTTATGTGTAACCGTGACATTTATTATATCTGTAGTAGTGAAGGCTATCCCATTTTTAACATTGATATGAAAATTTTGTACAATGTTCCCAAAATGTTTTATTTATTCTTATTACCAGATTTTAATGATCCCTTTCAACAAGAATAACATCACATGGCTTATGATTATTGTTCAAATGAAATTATCATTTGTTAGAACATCATTCCATGATTCGTGATTGATGTTATTTATATTTAGGTGTATGAATCGAATTATTTTATCCTCAATAACTATGAATATTTCATTATAAACTTATTCTAGTCTTATTATCACTGATGTCATTCAATTTTTAATTCTTATGATTACCCTTACAAATAATTTTTGAACACACTTCATATGTTTCATTTTCAATATGTTATGAAAAATTGTTTTATATTATTTTTATTTATAAATGTTTCATATATTAAATATTTTATGGTAGATATTGATGTCTTACGAAGGAAAACGAAATTCTAGGTATAATGGGCGATGATGATGATCTTTTTGAACAACATATTTGTGAAAAAATGTTGTTATGAGTATTTTATAATTATCTAAAAATCTAAACCTAAATTGTCATTGGGAATAAAAGTGAAAAAATATTTACCTTTAAATTTATTTGTTTTATATTGAATAAAATGGGTCACATTTTTCTTATCAAAACCAGAAATGAAAATTTATATTTTTAGAAAAAAAATTTGGAGTGTGGGTTCGGGGATATAATTGTTTGTAATAGATCATTGTTTTGAAAACATTTAATTTTATTATGTTTCAATGTGTGGAAAAATTAAGAGATTTTATACCATCATGTGTTTATATGTATAAGGTTGATCATAAGAACAAATTCTTAAACACCCCTTTAAATGATTTAAGTGATGGAGGTTTTACCCCAAATGGCCCGAATGATTTCATTTTTTTATTTTATATGGATAATCCCCCTTTTAACGGTTGAAGGGGAACCCGTACATGACTCTTACGCCCAAGGAATATGGTCCAACATGACCCACAATACATGACCTGAAGTCCTAGAGCCACATAATGCCCATTACATGACCCATAGGCCCAACCTACTAGAATTTCCCCTGCCCTATTTTAGAATCATTGATCTCCTTGCTCCCCAACTGGCATTGCTGGAAGTTTTAGGTGACTACTGATAATTATGGGAGATTTTTTTCTATTATGGTATCTTCAACACTTGGGCTTAACATCAATTTTAATTTGATGTACCATGGTTAAATTATATTTTTATAATCATATATGATCTCAATGTATGTTTATGGAGACTTCGGTTATTTATAAAAATATACATCATATTTTGGAGATTATATGAATATTGAAAATTATTTTTTGGGATTGTGATTTTTAGAGTGAATAATTTTATTTGGATATGAATGATATATTTTCATTGGAAAAATGTCTGATCAAATAATTATTAATTTTAATTTTCAACCTTAGTTAAGAATATGTTAAATAATTTTAGTTATAGTTAGTTATTGGAATATATAGTTTGAAAATTTGTTAATACTATTTATTTTTGGACAATGTTTTTTTATTTCATAATTTTATATGTAGATAATTTTTTTGGAATTATCTTAAATTACAGTTACTATTTTGGTTTGGTTAGTTACTAAATATATAATAAATATATTTTTAATATCATAGGGATTATTTTATTCGTTAGAAGTCAATTTTAGTGCTTCATAAATAAAACAAATCATCTCGAATACTCATCATTTAGATAAAAATATGAGATTATGGATGAAATTGATTACAGAATGAAATAATAAATTCCAAAAATGTTACTATATTTGTTTTGTTTTCAATAAATATATGGTCCTTTTCGCACATCTTTGATTTATGGTTTTTTGGTCATTTACATTCCTATTATCATTCAAATTATAATGATCCATAATATATGTTAGTAGACATCATTATTTGGACTTCATTATTTTCTTGCATGACCCTATTTTCATATCATCCCATTATTTTCCAATTTGGAACATTATACTTCCATTTTTATATTTTCACGAGGATGTTTTATTGACCCATTTTGCGATGTTAGATTACAAAATATTTAATTTAAAGCATCAACCACTAATTACAAATATTACATTCAAAATTATGAAGTTCAACACTGATAAATTTTGGGTATTGTAATTCCCTCATATATTTTAATAAGTATGTTATGTTTGATAACATGTATTGCGTGCGACACCAAGTGTAAAACAACCATTAAATGCTGTTATTTTAAAAGGATTGTTATAACCTAGTCCTTAAATTGTGGGTATTAATAAGATTAAATAATTTTTGAAATATATACAATGGTTCTAAAAATAGAATTTTATTTATTAATTCTTAGTAAATTAGCACTCAATTTTTAATAAAGAAATTTTATTATTCTTAAATATTTTTTTTCTTTAAAAATAATTTTTTTCTTACAAAATGTAATTATTATAATTAATTTTTTTAACTTTTTGAAATTTAATTTTATGAAATAAATATACTGTTTAAAATAAACTCATTAAAATTATATTTGGAATCAATTTTTCTATTTTTCTTAAAATATTGATTTTCAGTGAATAGTAAGACATAAATATTTTTATTATAAACTATATTGTACTTAATAATATTTATGATGTAAAATTATGTTTTTAATATTTATAAATTTAAATTAGTTCATTTTAATTTAAAATATTCTATTTATTATTTTCTAAATTAATATAATAATTTAATTTAGAATAATTTTTTTTTATTTTTAATGGGATTTTCTCATCACTTGAAATTGAATTTTTATTAATGAAGTAGAAACGATATATATGGGGTCTAAAATGGTGAATAATGAAAGAATCACCACTCAAAATTTCGGGAAAACCTATATGAAGAGTGCTGCAACTAGTAAAGAACAAAGAGGAACTATTAGAGCTTACCCAGGAAGCCAAAACATTTGTTGCATTCTTCCCTTCACTAAATGTTTAGAGATAAGTTGTGTGAACATTAATCATGGTGTTATATCTTCAAATTAGATAAATAATAGACCATTTGAAAATTATCTGATCTTTGTAAGATTGAAAAATGATCATCGATTCAATCACCACATTAAATAATTAAATGTTTACATTGTTTCCCATTTCCAGTTTACCCACATTGTTCACACCTCCTCCTTAATGGAATCACCAGGACCATAGGATGCACTACAAGAAAACTAGAAAAAGAGACATGGATCATAGAAAATAACACACCTATGCATACACCCAAAGCAACAAGATCCATCCACATTGGTATTGAGTTCACTAAAATGAGGGATCATGAATATAAAATGGCCCTATGACAGCATTAATTTCCAAGTGAACAAAGAGAAGCTTACATACATGGATCTCTTGATGGATGGTTCTTTCTCACTGTACATATGTAGTAGAAATAGGTAAATCAACAATCATCTCATTCTGGTGACTAGGTATTTTCTAGAATAGTAACCCCCTCACGCTGAGCATTGTTCTAGCATCCTTATGGTTCCAATATCCCAGCACCAGGAGAAGTACCCTCACCTTCCTTTTTAGACTGTCACATATAACAATGCTAAAGTAACTATTAAGTTAGTCACTAAATTTATAATGATGATGATCATGATAGATAATGGAATCAAACATACTCCAAAATAATAAAATCCATCCTCCTTAAAATACAGCAGATTAATTGATTCATTATGAGAGTTCTCAAAATATGAACACTTCAAAATGAACTGGACATCGTTGTACTTGATTTGGTCATTCATTGGGTGATAATAGATCCTAATTCATCACATTATAAATTAATATCTGGGTGAAATATCATTACAACTAGGTATATAATACCATACATCATGGATTGTGCTTTCCAGTACAACACTAAAATTTACATTCACTAAAAAACCCTAGTTGAAGAGACCATCAAAACACAAACATCAGGGTCCTCATTCATGTGGATGGTTTAAACAATGATATGTTTCTAGTGGTTTCTAATATCATTGATCAAGTAATGGTAGATATAATATTTCATGAAAAAAATATGTAGAATAGGACAACTTAAAAAACTAATTGAGACATGATCCCAATTGTTACTGTAGAAAATGATCTCCCCACATCAAACTATCAAAAATTAATTATCCATGATTAAAGGGATATAAAAATTAATTGATTTACCAAAACTAGAGAACCTTCACCCTGGGATGACTTAAATGCATCCCATATTTCTTATTTAGGAATCTTTCCTAAATATTCCTACAAATAACCACTTCCCAAGCCAACATATCCTAAAAATTGTTCATCATACCCGAAACATCCCAGAGGTTAATACCACCATCATTCTAGGACTTTTCCAACCAACTCTATAAGGATTAATAACATTATAGCTCGAAGTGAGCTTCCCATATTAATTACAATATTATATTTTCTATATCTTTGATCAATGCTTTGGGAACCTTTCATTCTAATAGTACTTGTATATGGATGGAGGATAAGTCGTGATTAAAAAAAGTAATTATGTATCCAAAGGATAGAAAGTGAGTCCTCTAATTATTAATGTCGATAGATATTTTATTGAATAACCTCTCAAAATAATGGATGTGAATCTGTCGTTGGGATATGGGGGTTCCCATATAGTCCATGGGAGGGGCACTCCTATAGAACCCCCAGATGTCCAAAATCAAAGTATTTTGTCTTGGGGAGCTTGAGGATGAGAGGTAAACACCTGATTTTTGACATGTTTGATCCATCATCCACTCCATTTACATTACCCCTAAATAACATTATTAAACCCATAAAGATATCTCTTATTTCAATTCCCAAAATACCATATCATAGGTAAGGAAATGACTTGAAATTCTATTGTACATATACATAGTCCAAAAAGGATAATTTATACCATTTGGGATGTTATTAATTTTGTACATCCTAAAGGATTATGGAACCCAAATAAAATGAATGTGGGGAAAGGGTCCCCCTATATCAACCCCCAAACTAACATTATAAAAAAATTTATTACCCATGAAAAATATAGACATGTACATGGAACTAAATCACATGAATAGGATATCAAATGTACAATGAGAGAAGCCCTTAAAGCTACTAACTATGATAATTAATTTTCATTTGAGCTTTTTATATGCTTTATCCATCTAAATTTTTCTGATAATATTGGAATCTAGATTATTCGCATTGATTTCTAGAACCATTTCATTTATAAAACCAATGGAACCTTATATAGAATTACCATTAATAAAACCATGTTCGACACCAGAGATCCATCATTTAGGAAGATTAGAAAATCTTTTTATAAAAATTTGTTTGAATATTTTATAAGTGAAATTGCACATATTGATATGAAAAAAATATTTGTGAGCTAAAGGATCCATAAACATAGGTATGAGAACCATGGTGGTGGTGGATGAAATGTAGGGAATACCTCCTATAAAAATGAAATCTTATATGGATTTGATGAGATTCTCCTTCAATAGGTTCCAAGAATTCAAATAAAACGAACCTGAGAAATAGTCTGACCTAGGATTTCTCTCTGCATTTATATACTTGACCGTATCCCATAGCTCACATTCAAGAGGAACCCCACCAAGTATATTGTAATTATTATCAAACACTACAATTGGGATGGAATAAGAAATTTCAACATGTCCACAAAGATAACCATTCTACAATAATGGGTTATTAACTAGAATATTATTATAAAAATAGTCCACATACATACCTCTATCAATGGAATTATCATTAGTGGACAATCCATCCTCTACATGTATACTCAGGCTAGTATTTCCTTGCTTCACCTGGAAGAAATAATCGAAATATATGACACTCTGATCACCCTCTTTAATTATTCTATCCCTATAATAATTTTTATCCACCCTTTCCTACTCAAACAATAACAGTGACTGTTGTCACTTTTTTGAACAAAATATTTAGTTTGTACAACTTCGCATATTTCATTAAGATGATACTTTGTTAGAGAAATATCACCTGAGATTAACTCTATATCAATCTATCATGAGGTTTTCCTGCTATACCTTTCCAAAAAAACCATTAAAGGGGAGAAATTTGTTGTGTAACCACACCCATGATATTCAATTAATCAAATAATCTTATGAATACCTCCCCTATTAAGGGAAGTAAATTTTTATATTCTAATGGTTAAAGAGGAATGAACACTACAACTCATTATTATACGATTCCAGGTTGATATGAAGTGGTGAATGGTCAGATATTTTTCATTCCACATGATGGATATAAGAATTCCAAAATGTATAAAGATCATTAATTATAGAAATAAATTTTATTAGTTGAATCCACACTCATATATCCCCCATTTTATTATTTATAAATGTCAAGGGGTCACATGTATAACCCAGGTCCATGAGACCTATGTTAGAGATGAAATTGGCATAGTCTAGGCTATCCTTCCATGAAACGAATCTATACTATTCTGTTTTAATTCATACATGATGAAATTGAAATCCACTTCTATGATCTGGGTAGAGAAAACCATGTCAATGTAACCAAGATCATGGTACATCCTCTTCCTTTTTAGAGCCTCACAGATGGAATATAAAATAGTTAAATTAATCGATGAAGAACCTGACCTGACCTCAATGGTAAAAAACTAATATGAATCCCCAAAAAATTCCAACATATGAAATTATTCTAAAATAACCAAACATGATGATTAATTGACCCCCATGCATGCAATTCTGAACACCCCTCATACTAGGAAACTCCATATTTTTATATGGTATGGTTTCTGATCCAAAACAACATTAAGATATATGTGAATCCAATGTATTTCAGAAGTAATGAAATTTGTCCTAACCCGAGAACCTGAGCCTCAAGAATTCTATATAAGGAATTTGGTTATTATATGAGATGAAGTTGAGTTGAGCATCTTGAGCCCAAGGAACCACGAACCAGAGACTGATAACTAGTCAAATGTTTCCTTTATAGAGAATGAGTACAAACCGTTCTTGGTTGAGAAACACTAATACTATCCATAATAGACAGAACACTTGAATCTTCTAGTCAGGGTTGAATACCTGATAGAAATTTAATATCATTAGAGAGATGTTTTAGAGAACCACTAGAATAACCTGTATCCATAAAATAAAATCTGGTGCATGAGAAGAATGAATAAAACCCCTCCATTTCAAATCTCAAAGAGGGGATGGCAGGAGGTGGTGGTGTCCTCTGAGGAGAATTCATAGGAGTTGAGTGCTCAAAAACATGCCCTTGGATGACCACCACTGAATCAATGAAATATAATTATTTTAATGGGGAGGATAGAGGGGGGAAATATGAGGAAAAGAATGAAGATATGGATAGACCATCTGGGGAGAAAACTGAGATGAATAAGACCGACTATTCAGATTAAAAGGAAGCAACGAATCTAAACATGCGGTAATATGCAATCCATCTTCAAAATCTGATGACTGTGGAGTTGGGGAAATTGAGAACCTAAGAGATGAATCCTTTATCCCAACCAAGACCTCCTAAAAATTTAGTGGGTTTGTCCTTGAAGGTTCCATTTTGATAAAAATAATGTTTGAGATGATTAGAGAATACATTATTAACCTGAGAAAGTGGAGCCAATGAAGAGGATTATTTGAGATTAAAGGGCGTAATACTAATCCATCTCTACATAGACTCACTCTATCAGGGAATCCAATATCATCAGATATCCTTATTCATCTCACTAAAATGAGGTGAGTGACTCACCAATACCACAAAATAATGATACACTGAGAAAAGGACGAGGGGGACCTTGGAAAGAAATCTTGACTACCGTCCTCATAGAGTCCCTACCAAAGTGCACATCAAACAACCACCGTGAGAGAAAGAAGCAATGATCGGGATGAACATGAGGAAAAAATGAAAAATCCTATACAATATAATCCATATAAACTAGAACCACAAAAAATTACATCTATAAATGGACATACACTCAAGTTGGAGAAGAGAATTCCCAGGAGCTATGAATGCCTAAAATTTTTGAAGTGAAGGAAAATCAAACGCAAATCAGGTGACCAGTGTCCATCAATTAAAATCAACCACCACATCAAAGGAATTAGTATGAAATTAAATCACATGATATACTTATTGAACCTCCATGAAACAAATATATTAATATAATGGATATCTTAAAGTGATGATGCATAGGGAAGGCCAAGGAGGATGTCCTTCCTCAAGGGTACAATACACAATTACTACGGGAGTCGAGGCCCACCCATACCTGGAAATAGATCAACAATGGTATTGGAAGGAATTAAGGGAATTGATATATCCATCGATGGAGGAGAGAGATCAATCATAATTGATGAGAAAAGTATAAGTGGAATAGGGGGATCCACACTAGTCGGAGTTGGCGGATGACCTCCACTATGCAAAAGAATTTGATAACATGGGGAACATGGGCCACGTTATAACAAATATTAGTTTTTATCTTAAACATTTATTACATATTTACTATTAGTGGGTCTAGATGTGGTATATAGGTCTATTTTATCTGTTTCAATATCAATGAAAACCATAGTAATATTTCTTCCCATTATAATAGGTTATTCATGTAATTGTTGGATAAAAACATTTAGATACGAGCTAAAAAAGACCCTAACACATTCCACAATTTTATTTAATAATTTTACATAATCCTTAATCATTCAATATTTGTTTATGTGGAATTTAATATTCATTTGGGAATGATTATGACAATTATAATATGTTATGTAATGAAATGTAAAAAATGTCAAAGTGTAACATTTAATAATTAAAATATTTTTATTCTGGAGATAAAAAATATATATTTTAGATTATAAATATTAATTTAAAATATATATGATGTATATCCATCATTATAATTTTTTTTATATTTATGGAATAAATAATTACCTGAGATACCTACACAAAGCTGACAGAGTAAGTATTCATGTAATGAAAAAATAAAATAAATGATGTTAATATATTAAAATAAATATAATGTGAAATAATTAATATGATAAATAAATTTTAATGATTAATATAATAGTTTAGGGAAGTAATAGAATATTTTTACCAAAATTTATTTGTTTTGATGGTGATTTTGAAATCAATTTAATGAATAGTTCCATAAATTGAAAATAATTATATTTTATAATAAATAATAATTTATTAAAATATATAATATACATTAAAAACTTATATTAGGAAAATTGATTTGGATAATGGTTATAATATAATCCAATGTCTATTTATGCGATTTTTTTCAATTTATTGCAATTATATGACGCACAAATAGTAAAAAAAACCTTGATGTTGCGGTAAGTGTGAGAATGGTTAAGGGGGATTAAATAAAACGTATAAGGGTAAAAAAATATTCAAACCCTATCCATAATTAATTTTATGAGATTATTTCCACTCATAATCATCATTTCATATATCATTATCAATATGGAACAATTTCGGAATCAAAATAGCTTTATATTAATCAAACATGTTAAGAAATTCTCAGAATGACCCTCCCCTCTCTTAAATAATTCAATATATTATTCTCATTACATCACACATAAAAACCAATTTTCATTATACAATATAAGGCAAAATACTCTTCAATCATTCATCATGTCTTTGTAAAAATTTTATTTAATCCCGAATACCATCCTTTGTTGTCTAAAGGTGGTAATAATGGATCTTGTCAGAAGAAGAGGTATCATTCTTTAATACGAATTTTATTTTTTATTTTCCCTTACACCTGCTTCAAATATTAATTAACAATTATTATATAAAATAATCAGTATATTCTATATAATAATTTTTCATAATTTAAATGTTGTAACCTATACCCGTCTCCAACCTTTGTCAAATTAAAATTTAATTCATTGTTTATGTGTTTGGTGGACTACCTCCTCATGGAATGATGCATTTTTTTACATCTTCACCTATAAAATCATAGTATAATAATAGAATTAATTCTTATATATGTTATTATTAACATATTTGTTAACGTTGTTAATGTGTACATGTTAAATACCACCTCCACAATGCTATGTGATTCATTTTTCATCACCCCATAACATGGATTATATATAAAAATATTTTTATTGAATTAATATTATATTTATAATGTAATTATCATTATACATAGTTAATATAATACTTTCCTTATTTCTACATTTATTATTGTAAAACGGAAATCTTTCACATGCATACGCATGGCCTATTATCTCTCTAATTGTAATATACATAATTTTTCATATCCATATTTCAAGATTTTTTTTCAATTATTATATTTGAATTAAAATGATAATTTTTTCAATTATTATTATTTTACATATTATTTTAAAATTTCATGCATGATCTTAGTAAACCAACATAATTAATTTTGATCTTTTGATTCAAACATCCTCAAAACAAGTGATGTGGACTTAACTGATTAAGTAATTAACTATTTCATTAGAATAATTGAAATAAATTGTTTTAAATAAGTTATTAAACCTATAAAATTTAATTGATAAATAAAATAATTTATATGAGTTTATTATATATGATTAAAGTACATAAACTGAAATTATGGATTCTATGTAAGGTATTTCTTCTGAATTTACTTTCATTGAGACATATGCTATTTTTATACACAATATTTATTTTATATGGGGTATATTCTACCCCTTTAACATTTTATAATATGAATACATTATACTTCATATTATTTTATATTGAAATTTAATTATATCATACAAAGGGATTTGACTTGATAGTTACTAAGTTGTAATGTATTTCTTATCACAATTTCCTTTCGTTGGTTTATAACTGTTATTAAATGGCTTTATTATTAGATGATTATGTATGGATTGGTCCATAAATTTCTTAAATCATTATTCCAATTTTTTTAGGGTTGATTCACATTTGTGTATCTCAAACTCACCATTGAATAATTCTTAATTCTATGATATGATCTTTTTAAGGGTAATTCCTCTCAAATTATATTTCATTGGGACATAACATTATGATATGAATCTATCTTCTTTTTTTATGTGTATATTCTAAACATATGACAAGTTATATCATGAATATCGTTATGTTAATGATATTTAAATTTTCATTTAAATTTATTCATTAATGGGGAATATGATTGAAAATTTACTAATGAGTCAATATTTTTACAGTCTCATTCATTTCAATATTTTTTATGTTCAAGTTACCTTTTAAAGTAAATTATATGATAATATTATCTAAAACAAAATATATTTTCATCAGCACTGGTAATTAAAGTCGTTTTCATGTTTAATTTCTATTTCCAACATTATTGATTGAATAAAGATCAAGATTTTTTTCATAATTGATATCAATATTGTATATTCTTTTCAGAAGAGGAATTATTCTCTTCCATATCCATTTTTCCAAAATTATTTCAAAAATATTATTCTATAAAATAAATATTTTAATAATTCTGATTTTCATGATCATTATTCTAATTAAAAAATGTATATAAAAAGAAAATTTATTATTGTTTTCCAAATGGACCACTTTGGACTTATTTTACAAAATGATTGAAAAGAATTTTTATTTTAAATGATTACTACATGAAAAAAAATTCCCACCATCATGCTAATTATTTTCATTGAAGAATACTTTATATGATATCAATGATAATTTCAATGAAAATGTATTTCAAAATATTTAATGAATTTTAAATTAATAAAATTTATTTTCATAGTTAAAATTTTATTTTCCTCAGAAATTATTTCTATGATATTTTAATGGTATTTACATTCTTAAATGTCAAAAACCATGATGTTACTTAAGCTCTACTAGGGAAGTATTGTAATTATTCCATCCTCAATTATCTCTAGATGTGTTAAGATTATGCAAATGATATTTTCATGGAAATCATTTCTTTTACATAGATTAATCAATTTACAAAGGGAATAATGGATGTTTCTATGTGTTTTATGATGAAAAGAAATATCTAGGTAATTTATTTGTGTTATGGTTCTTGGAAAAAACATACTATGATAAATGGTTCTATTATAAAATGAGGGTGGATGATCTTGTTAGATATCTCTAGTGAATTGGGTAATGGGATAGAGATGACTAATTAGGTTTCCCTTAATAGATTATGAGAATAATATATGATGGTAATTCCAGTTGTAACAATGATGGTTATTTTATGTGTGATCATGATGGTTATTATATGTGTAACTGTGACTGTTATATCATTTTTAAGAGTGATATTTAAATATTGACCCAGGTTACCTATATGTTTAATATATTACCTCTATGATTTTTAATGATTCCTTTAGTCATGATCGAAATCACATGGCTCATGATTATTTAATATAATGAGTCCTTCCATTTTAAGGATTTATACAATGTTTCATGTTTACAAATCCAGGTATTGATGGGTATAAATTCCATTATGTTATTCTCATGAATTAAAATTATGTTACCATTCATTTAAGGTCATATTAATCTCATTGACAAAATTATATTTTTAATTATAATGTTTACGCTTACTAGGAATTTTAGTACACCATTCATATGTTTCTTTTTTCAACAATAATTAATATTTATTCTAAATAATTTTTATTTATAAAGGTATTATATGTGAAGAATTTAATAGTATCTATTGAATACATAACATGGAATCATAATATATGGGTGTTGTGTGAGATGATGTTTATCCTTATAAAATTTTTTTATGAACACAGTTGTCATGATATTTTATGATTATCTAAACCATTATAACTAATCTTTACTTGGATACTTAATTGATCCAACATTTCCTTCTGAATTTTTACATTCAAGATCAAAAAAATTAGATCATTTTTATCGGTATCAAATACTGAAATGTAGATTTCATATATTTAGAATATAATGTTTGAGTGAAGGTCAATTGATGTTCTAATATGTATATTTAGTTGATCCCCTATATTGGTCATTTTATAATAACTCAATTTTTACTCATATTTATGGTGTGTGTTTGTATATTGATGTAGAAATCATGTTTTTTGGTTGCAGATCTCATGTTTAATGGGGTATGTGATCTTGTGTCTTTCTCGAATACCATGTGGTTGTAAAACATGATTCTCCTATATGAGAACTGGCATCTATGGTCACCTATTTATTTATTTTTGTATTCCATTTCTATATAACTTGTAGGTCATATTGTTTACTGTGTGAACCCAAGTGTGAAGTAGGTGGTCCCATCTCTAGTCTTTTTCTGGTGAACTATCCAATATAAGGTTTTATAACATGTTTTCTAAATAAATATATTCATGATACATGATCTTCATTATATGAATTCTGATATTATTTTTGATAAATTATTGTTTTCCCATACTTTTTTAAAATATATATTTATTCAAATCACTTTGAAATGGTTTATTGAATTTGGTTTTAAATCACAATTTTATTGAAAAATATATTTTATTTTAATATTATGTGATTTGTGAAAATAAATTTGAAGGGTTTTTGAAATACATAGCACATTTGAGCCTTGGTTACTTAGGAGATGGTTATAGTATTAGGCTATGTCATTATTCTGTAGGGGGTTCACTAATGGGGTGTTCTCTACTCATTTGGTTAGTTGTTCTAGTGAATTTATTTTCTAATTCCATATTTGGTTCATCCATAGTTTTTCCCTCTATTTCATAGATAATGATTCTCTAGGGATAAGTTTAGAACACCATGAGTAGTGATTTGATTACTAAGGCTCATCAAACCTTTCTTTCTTATACCAATGTAATCCTAGGGGTGTTATATATTGTGATTTACTCTAGTTGTTAATTCATTTTTATGGAATTGATATAAAAAATAATACATGATTTGATAAATAGAGAATTTAGAAATGTGTTATGATCTAATAAATTCAGAATATGTTTTAAAATTGTGAAATAGATGAATTTTTTTACAGTGATTTTGATATAAATTGGAAATAATATCTTCCATATTGTTCTTATATTGTAAATATTATGTTTTTTATCATGGGATTTCTATATAAATATTTGGTGGGATAATGTTAAGATTTTTTCCACACATCCTAAGCACTCACTCAACTGTGTGTAGAATGTGGTTTTTTTGGGGCCAAAAATAGAAAGTTGCAATAGGGAGGAATCATAGAATCAGGCCATATGGGAATGTGTAGATGGTAGTTAGATGGCGGCATGATTCCCACATATCACACAGAGTGTTGTCGGTAGTTTGTGTTTCTTGTTCCTTTTGTCTTGGAAATGTTCTTTTGTTTTATAATGTACTTTTAGTTTTATTTGTACCACTATTGTTCTATATTTATATATTTTTTCATCTATTATAATCTTCCTCTTTATGTATTCTATTTTGAATTGTTTTGGTTTGGTAAAATAATTCCCCCTAGTTGCTGTTGGATTCCTACAAGAATGTCTCTTTCCCGTGGGGATTAGTAATTCCCATAAAAAAATTTCATAGCTAGGTTCCAAGCCATGTATTATTGGATATATTTGATGGGTCATGATAATTCATACCAAAACATGTACTTGGGTCTAATAGAATACCAATATCCTATAATATAGTTTTCCAACCCACTAATAATCAATCACCTAACACAAATTCACTATGGAAATTAAAGAATAACTGTGGAATTCAATTATTGTCTTTTCAGTATCATACTCTTTTAAGCTGAGAAATCCATCAGATTCTGAATAAATTATCCACATTTGAACTAATGTCTCATCTCAGATTAGATAGGTAATTTTTGGACCTCAATATCATTAGTAATAGATACACTTTGTTAGTGAATCATGGTATGAGACTTATTTAAAATTTAACCACTTAATTATCAAATATATTCAAAATAAACCATCACGACATCCAAGTTAATAGAATCACTTTTAAGATATTATTTTTAAGATGATATAATTTTTATTTTAGTCACATTTCCCTTATTCTAAATTATTCTATGATAAAATAACCCCCACACACTGATATATGTCATGATAAATTTAAGAAAATTTAGACCTTAAGATATGATAACTTTATTTGGTTCATCCGCAGTTGGAATATATAAGGATATTAAAATATAAAAGTGTTGATGTAAAAAAAATTTCAAACTATAATATTTGTAGAATGGTTTTGGAAGGATCTATCTATATCTATGGTCACTCTCCTTATAATTATTTATTGTGTGGCACTACCTCATATGGTTAACTATTACCTCCTATATATTTTCTCACTAAAATAATAAATTAAAAATCATTTTCATACCAAGAAATATAAGAAAAACATCACCATATTTTCTTAATCATTTTATATAGATAGGATCATATATGATCTACTCTTATTTCTCCACCTTTAAGTGATATTTCATGGTAATAGCTGAACAAAATCATTGTAATCTATGAGATTTCATTTAAACTCATCCTTCAACTTTAGAAATATATTCATTTTGAGTTATCCATTATTATATATTGTTTCCCTATATTCCAAAATTCATCACTGTTTATGATAAATATTTATCTCTCTTATTGTAATCCTCATTTTTACAATGGAAATAAACAATATGTTTTGATATAAAATCACTATAATTCCAAATTTATGTTCAATTAATAAAAAATAATTTCTTTATATTTTCCAAATATAATATATTCAACCTAGATTAACGCTTGATGGAAAATTCATTAAAAATTATTCATAGAATTAATTCCAAATTTATCCATTTAATTAAAACATTTACCTCTTTAAATATAATTACATCAAACATGAATATTTGGTGACATGATAATATGTCAACATATATATAACTATTATGGAACATGTTTCCATCTCATTTATTAAGATAAATTTAATTTTTTCCAAATTTATCTATCATTACAATGTGAATCCTTATATTAAGGAACAATGAAAACATAAAGTTATTGTGTGGATTCTCTTTCACTTTACAAAGATAGGTCAGTATTTAACATCTACTGTGCCTCCCCATATTCCAAAGGCAACTGACTACAAGTGAGGGATAAAGGAATATAATAGGGAGCCTATACCCTTGACCATAGAGGAATAATAAATTAGAAACTAGATAAATTATTCATGACATACAACTCAATTTGATAAAATTTTACTGCCAAAAAAATTAAAACTATAATAATACCACGTCGTTCTATTATTTATGTGAAACTAAATTTTGTAATCAATTTCATATAAATAAACTATATAGAATCCATAATAAAGACTCCAAAAAAATTAGTCCCAATACCCATCGCATGTCTCGTATCAATGATCAAATCTGATAAATAAATGTAATCGATCTGGAATAATGCCCATACTCTTTTATAGACCCCTATGCATGAAGTCTCTATTGGTAACAAATGGGGCCCAAAATGGGTGTTAGTAAAACTCAGTAGGACAACACCCATTGCGTCTAAACAATCTTGTTTGAAAAATAAGTGTACGAAATATTCGGATAAAAATGTAATTAATATATAAATCAATGACTAATATAGGATAACAACCCCACATTGAGCTCTGGTTTGACACTTGGGGTTAGTCAAACCTACTTATACACGATAGTGAGTATCTCTATTCATTGATGTATTCTTCATTATAGGAGTAATATTTTATGAAATATATCAGTTGACCTTATTTGAATTTCTATTGGTGGATTCTCATATATATAAGAATTACTGATAAGTTGTGTCAAATAACTATAAATCTCATCCTTAGGCATTAATAATAGACTCTATCTGAATTACCCTGTTAGATCTATTTACTTGTTCCATTGCTGTGTTACCCATGCTAAGGGAAAATTATCCAATCTTTGTGTCTACTGTATCTTTGTAAATTCCCATGATAAGGGAACATACCTGTTCACATGGGGAATTACCCATTCCAATGGTGAGGTATAACTAAACACATTTAAAATTCCCATTATAGGGACACTTCGGTTTTCAAATGGGGTATTACCCATTCCAAGGGTGATCTAATCATTTCAAAAAAATCAACAAGGGACAATACATTTTAGTTCATCCAACAGTCCAAACATGAGGATAATGTTGATTTGTGAAAGGATGGAATGAGGGGGAAAATTTCTTTATAAATGTTTTAGAAGCTAATACCAAATTTGATGGAACTGAAATAATTAATGAATAAAAAGAAAATTAAGAAAAATTAATTAATTAAAATAGAAATAAAAATAATAAGATTTGTTAGTGGAATCAATTAATTAGCATCGAAAAAATTGAATAAATGACATAATAGAATTTGACAATGAATTTCGGTAATCACCCACGAATGGTTCCAACATCAATTCCCCTACGACTATTGCAGGATATACTCCATTGGGTTGAATGAAACCTAAGAAACCCATTTAAATATTAAATGAACTAGTTTTAAGGAACAAATAAGGAAATCTAATCTCTCTTTATTTTTATTGATTGTGGAATGAAGTTTTTTAGCATGTTAATAGTTGTGGTTAGAAACACAATTTCCCTTGATCTGAGGACTAATAATGTACCATTCACTTGAATTATGTGCTAATAAAGAACCACACATTTCTATAAGTCCTTACAAAAAAATAATGAAAAATAGAATCAAAATTTCTAAATGAATGAACAATAAATGAAATACTGCACTCCCCCTTATACAGTTCATAAGATACGAAATAAAGTAGAGAGGTAATGGGATATAAATGTAAGTGATATTGACTAAAATGAGGAATAATAAGATATGTCTAAAGATGGATAATGGTAGGATAATCATGATATATGTAAAATTCTTCCTCTTAAGAACCCAAGAGGGTGTATTTATTCCATATAGGGGATCTAGTAAGACTCTTGAGGTCAAGATGGTCGATTAGATTCATTAGAGGTTGCATGAAACTATACAGTGACCTCATAAAAAGGCTAGTTTTTAAGTTACACTGAGGGAACCAGTCATTTCATGTGGTCCAAAAGTTGGAAAATTGCACCTAATTAGATATGGTGATATGTCCAAGAACCCCTAGGTAGTCATTGGTACTTTTAGGTGGGAGGATCCAAAATAGATTCTCATGATCACAATGAGACTAATGATTTTTCTAGTACATTCATAAAAGTGTCAAAAAATTTAATACTAAAATCTAGAAAATAATATCATTATAAACACAATTTGGTGTTTGTGATCTTTTAAAATCCCCAAAAGTGTGAGATATACAACATTCTTCACCATTTTGATGACCACAAACACTATGGTAATTAAGAAAAAATAATAATCATGATTCAAATCTCATGATAATATTAATTTAACACCCTGATATTTTGTTAAATATTTTTTTAAAAAATAAATTTTATACTTTTATATGTCACATTACATGAAACACTGATTATAGATTGCGTTACACACAACAGTCATTTTAAACAAAAAATTACATAATATGAAAATATTACTATTTAAATGATATCTTCTCCCAGCCATTGTTATTGAAGGTATTAATACTACCTCTAAATTAATAAATTATATGGTTTAATCATGTATATGAAGTGAAATCATTTGTCCCCAATTAAATAAAAATGAAAATAATAGATGTTTGAAAATAGATAAATTATATTTCAGAAAAAAGTACCAATGACCATAATAAATGATAAAAATAATTTTGGGTAAATTATTTTAAACTAATTTTCAAATTATATAATAAATCAAAATTTTAACATTATTCATATTTGTTCTTATGTCATGAGATAATAATAAATCTAAATTTTTTTCTTAAATTATTTATTTTCCTAAAAATCTATATTTTCTCATTTTTACGCACCTATTTTAAAAATAATATTTGAATCATTTTGAAAATATTTTTGAAAAATGTTTAATTTTAAAATCAGCATGTCAATGTCGTATTAGGGTGTATATTTGGTAAGTTTCTCTAAGGATAAATATTTCGATGAAATGTAGAAAAGAATGAATTTTAATTGAAAAATTTATTTTTGGTTTTATTATATATAATATTAAATTAAATTTATATTTGTTTTAAATTAAAATTATTTCATTTTTAAATCTATTAATCCAATTTTGGTCATTTTAATTATTTTGATATTGAATTTTGATATAAATAACTTGTAAACTTTTGAATATTTGTTCTTTGAAAACTCCATATCTCCTCTCATCTAGGGGATTAATATTAAATACAAAATTGAAAATTTTTTGAATGTAATTTGGAAAAATTATTTTAATATTTGGAATTATAGTAATTTATTTCATATAATATCTAAATATTAATTTTTTACCATTATAAATATCTAAAATAGTAAAATTATTTACCGTTGTGAATATAAAAATGCGTTTACCATGGTGGGGGTGAAGCAAAAAAGATAACGATTAAAATTACATAATAAATATATTATATCTACTAGATGGCCATTTTTTGACCCTATCATTTTTAATGTACAATAATAGTTTATTTTTTTACCCTTTTTGAATGTGAACAACGTGTTGAAAACTTGTTATTTTCAAAAATTCCAAGTGTACCACTCACCTAACTTATATATGGTTGCCCCTTCTCCTCTCATATTCAAAACATCAAACCCATTTAGTCACCATGTAAATGGATTAATACATTCCAAATTTCCATTTTTTCATCCTAGAATTCATCTTTTTGTCATAGATATATCCTTAGAAGGCTTTTGGTGAAAACCTAAGGGGGTTATCCAAGGTAGAGGTAATGTTCTTCATCGAGCATTTTTATTTTATTTCCTCCTACACCTCCTTAAGTTATTATTAGGACATTATTATTAAACAATAGTAGTATATTCTATATAATGATATGTTTTTATATTAATTTAATTACCAAAAACATTATACACCTCCATCAAATGGGTTTTTAAATCCTCATTCATAACGTACGAAGGATTATCTCCTCACGAACTGATTTCAATCATTTTTCCATTACCACCTAACAAAGTAGTGTATGATAGGGTATATGATGTATATATATTATATTTGTAACATATTTATACTTATTTAGTCATTATAACATATATAACTTTTTTTTTAATTTTATAGTGGATCTGAGGACGTCGCTCGTGTGTACAACAGATTTTGGCCTCACATAGTGTTGTGATTGATTTTTCAATAATGCTTCCCATGTAAGATAATAAAGATAATTTTAATTAATATATATGATATAAATAAAATAATTATGATATTCATGACCACTTTATCCCTAATAAATGATAATATATCATTTTATTACATACCTTTTCAATCACTTAATGTTGATAACATCCTTCATGTACGTGTTGGCTAACGCATTCATAAAGTAATGATACTCTCTCATTTCATAACTACACCACATTGATGAAATGTATAAGTTTATATAAACAAATTATAATTTATATTTTGATATTGTGATCATTCGGGTAATATTAATATTTCTAAAATACCTTCCATGATGATCACTAAATTATGTAAACGTTACTCATGTGTTTGTACAACCTTACATATATATGATCATAACGTACTCCATTTAAAAAAAAATATTCAATTTTTCATATAAAAATTATATATTATATATTAGTATGATAATTATACCATTAATTTTATTGTAGATATTTTGGAACGGTGATCAAAGTAATAGGATTAAAAATAAAAAATCAAAACATATGCAATGATCAATGTGGTCATTACCTAAAACATTATTTTAACATAGAATTAGAAATAAAAGTGTAATAAATTTTCATAAGTAAATTATACATGGTATAATATATATAAACATGGATCTATAATAGGTTTTTAATAAAATTATAATTATTATATATTTTTTCGAATGTGTAGGAAGGATATAGATACTTAAGGTAATGGATTTTCATCTCACTTTTAACATCCATGAGATTCATTCCCTATTCACCACCTATTTATTTTATATGGTGTGTATAGTATACAGGAATTAATTTTATTATTATTCTCCAAAAAATTATTTTTATTCAAATTTCAATTTCAATACCTCACTTTCAATAGGATTTTGTTTTAGAAGCTACGAATATGATAATTGTTTATTGTCTCAATTATTATTATTTAAGAAATATGTGATGTTATGAACCGTTATTATTATATGAGGTATATGTAAAGACCCTTTGACTTGTAGTATCGTGAATTTATTTATTCTCATTACTCTCTATGTGTCATTTAATGTTACTATTTCATGAATTGTACGATCCAATGGTACCGAATTGGAAATGTCTTTAGGTCACTATCTCATCCTTTATCAGGGTTGATTATTATTATTATTACAATAATAAGATCATATATTATAAAATTTCTTTTCTTTTTGTTATTTCATCTGAATACATGTTACCTATTATTTTCCTCCATTTATATAAGTAATATTTGAAAATAATGTTATTAATAAAGAATGTCATTATTTATCTCATTGGTTGAAAACCCTTTTTCTTCCAAAAAATAGTTATCTAAATTTATTTCATTTTTTTTATCATTATTAAAATGATTTATTATTGATATTTTTACCAATGTTATATTTTATTAAAAAAAATATTATACTCATCTTAATTTCCAAATAATACCCCTTTGTATTTTATTGAAGATGTGAAATTATTCATTTTAGTAACATGTTCTACATTAATTGAATATTATTCCATCCAGAGTGTTATTTTTATTGAATATTCCTTTATAATTTTATGTGTTTATTTTCATATAAATGTAACTTTAGAATGTATAATGAATTTTTATGTTTAAAAATTGTCTTTTGAACGAAAATATATTTTATTCAAGATATATTCCATGTGACAATTAAAAATAATTATCCATCTAATATGATAACATTTGATGTAGCTTATGATTTTATAGGGATACGAACCAAATATACCAGTATTATTCTTTTTCTTAATGTTTTATCATGTAATGATTTTTGTTAAAACCTTTCCCTTCCACGAGTTATACCATGATAAAATTATTAGGAAAATCGCTTATTTTTTTGTCAGTTACTAATTGATTATATGGTTATGAAACCATTCTCTTTTCCATATGTTATGATAGGATAAAATTTTTATGAATCCCATTTCATTACATAGGTTATTATATGATGAAATTTTTATGATCTTGTCGTACACATACGTATCATTTTCATTATGTGATGTGTGGATCCTATCTCTCCCTTTAATTCATTGGGTAGTGATTGATATAATATGAGTAAATATGTTATGAATTAAAATTATTACATGATAAAACTGTTATTTGTGAACCCCATTAAATGTTCCCCAAGTTATTTAGGAAACTTTTTATATGATGACAATGTTATGTGAGAATCTGATTACAAGTTCAGATTGATATGTGTGGACATGTATTTAATGTCCTTAAGGTTATGTGTAGACATGGTTGAAAGTATATATGGTTATGTGGGGTCCTGACTTCAGATAATTAATTTAATTAGTATACATGTCCCTATTTTTAAATGTTTATAGTGTTATAATCTTATTTGTATGAAACAATTTTATGCCTTATTCGAATTTTATTATCTAATGGGTCATGTTCTTTCATTACCTTTGGATTGATGTCATATGGACATCCAATATTTATTTCATGAATCAATACTATGATCTTTCATATGAAGGGTATGGTTATAAAATATTATACTCATGTTCTCATACCGTTATTTTCATGTTATTCTTAAATATATCCATTGTTAACCCGAACTGCGAATCTAAGACCTCCCTTTCTTAGGTTTAATTTCGCATGGTTATGCAGAATGGTTTTATGTAGAGTATTTGGGGGAAGAGTGATAAAGGGGAAGATATTTATGGGAGACGTTGAACATCTTTCAACAAATAAGAATATTTTATACCTAGTCTCTGATGATTCTAAACTATTATGGTACATAAAATGTGTTTATTTAATGTATTGAATTTTCATATAAGAAGATGTAATATCCATGTATGATAAACATGGGTTTCTATAACTGGTATAAATGGAATTTTTTAGTTATTCTTTACTAACTAGGATGATGAATCCATAATGAGATCCCCAGGGATAATTCAATAAATATATCTAGAGATGGCCTTAAGGATAAGTCTACAGAGCATTCATTGTATAGTAAAATGTCCGCAATTTTTTCAAATGAATAGTGTAAGTGTATTCAAAAAAATTTAATCCATGTATGGATATACTACAAGGGGATGTGGTCCTCACATATAGGTATCTATGTGAAATAACATTAAAAATGGTAATTTGCTCTAGACTTGATTATCATGTGGTGCATGAAAATGGTCCTTGTTGGGAACTTTTTTTGAAACTACCAAGGTATATGAATTTTATATTCTGAAACTCTATACAAACCATCTTGAAGGAGTTATGTATTCATGGACTAAGAATGGACTATGGTAAAACTGAGGTACCATTTATTAAAATGATTGTGCCCTGATTTTGACACCATATAATTTATTTATCATGATTTTGTGGATCCCCTCTATTATTTTTGTAGATTACACTATGATTTGTTAGTTTTAGTCATGAATTGAACCCTAAGGATCTGTTTTAGTGTTGAATTTTAAAAAACAAAATAAATGGTTTTAATCATGTAAAATCAAATTTTATGAGAGTTGAAACTCAAAATATTGTTGTTAGGATCCCAAAAAATTCACAATATATAAATCATAATAAAATTACATACAAGATAAGGAGGGAACAATGTTATGTTGAGTCCAGGTGGAAATTACCAACTTCTTTTAGCACTTACACAAATCTTCTTGTGGTTCAGAAATGGATTAAGGACACTAAAAAGTCATTTTTCATTATCCACTAATAAAATCTTAAAAAAGTTATTTTTGTTGTCTATCATTTGGGAGGTTTGGAAACTAAATGGTGTAATATTAATAAGAATAATAAGAAATGACTATAAAATGACTCCATGTTGTTGGGTGAGTTTAAAAGCTTGTTTTTCATTATCTTCATTCCTTTTGTTATTCAAACAGAAATGGAGAAGTTGCTAGTCAATATTAAGAACAATGACGATGAATATGTTGGTACCTATGATTGAAAATCTACTTGATTTGTGAAGAACTATTTTGTTATTATCATTTATCTTGAAAGTAAGGATGACCAATTTTTTAGTGTCTTAAAATAAAACATTTGAAGGCCATTAGTAATATAGGACATTGGATGCTATGATTATTATTTTTTCACTAAAAGATGAAATCGAAGATGAATAACCTCTGGGTTATAGTGATTAGAAAAAGAATATGGGACTACATGGAATTTCCAATTATATTTAAGATCAAGGGATAGAAATTTTTAAAACACATACATTAGAAAACATTGGAAAAAAACACTTAGGGGAGTGATTGAAAGAAACAAGAATGTGTTTCAAGTGTGGGAAGCCTATCGATTGAAAAAAATAATGTAAAAGTCATATAATGAGGAAAATAAAAATAATAAATATTGAGAGACCTCAATAAAATTAACCACACACACTCAAGTGTTTTATGTGCAAGGAGTTTGGGAATTATGAGAATCAATTCCCCCATCCAAGGTCTAATGAGGGTGATAAGAAACAAAAAACATTGAAGATAAAAGAAAAAGTGAAATATAATGAAATTACAAAGTATGATGGGAATCATTTTAATTAGGTCACACATATCCTAACCTCCATAGTTGGGAATTTCATGTTAATGTTTTATGAACGAGCCCTGTGAATTTCATATTATTTATCCTTTACTGAAATTTAACGTGCTTATCTACCTCTAAATGGATTCTATAATAATAAAACCATTTTGAATATTATATTAGTACAAGGATTAACCCAATACTACAATGAAAATGTTCTTTTATATGATAAAAGATGATATAAAGAATTAATGGTCAATTGATATTTGTAAGTTTATATGTATCCATGATAGATTTACATAAGTGTTATGGATACCATAAAGTGTGAAAGATTTTATGAATGATGATAATTTTATATTCGTTAACACCAGTATTTATGTTTTATGTGATGGGATATATCATGATTAGGCATAATTTAAGGGATGTTTATTGTAATAAAACACATTTTTTGTACATGTATTATTGAAAAATCCATTTGAGGACGCATTCCAATACACGCTGTGGAAATATGATTAATTGTTTTGGTAACCATTATGTTTTATATTATCCCCGATGCTGAGGTAATTATGTGTTTTAGATAACCAAATTACAAATTGTTCACACTTCATTGATACCAGATATGATTTAACTTTTGATCATATTACCAAAATATATATTAATTAAGTGGAAAAGTTGAATGAGGTGCCACATTCATTAGTATCATGTAGGGATCTGATGTTTAGCTTGTTGTTTTTGTGAAGTATTTGGTAAAATCTTGGTACATAGTTGAGTTCTATAAATGGGTTTCATCCCCAGATTGATATCCTCTCATAGATAATGGATAAAACACTAGAGAATATACTATGATCATATTCAATGAATTTCAATGGTAGTTGAGATCATAACCATTTTGAAGTTGTGTTTTCTTACAAAAATAGCCTTCACATGAGCATTTAGATGGATCATTATGAATCACCTTATGAAAATCAGTATAGACTACCAAATAATTGGAATAAATCTGTAGATATAATGATTTAAGGAACTGAGAAAGCTGATGATATGGTAGATAAGGTAATATACATTCAGTGACACTTTAGGACAGAATAATGTCCAAATAACTACTATGCTGATAATCATCAACGTGATCTATAATATGATGTCTGTGAGAAGTTATTTCTCTAAATTTATCTATAGAATACAGAAGGGAATACATAGACAACTTTATATCAGTCCCTTTCAAATTATTTTTCATGTTGTGACTATAGATTTTCATTAGGTTCTTCCACCTAAACAATCTTAGGCTCATGATGTGTTCTGTGTATCCCTCCAGAGGACGTATATATCTAATCTAACACATGTATTGAACTCAAATTTTGTAACATAGAATAATGATAATATCTATTGGAAATAACTGATTAGTAGTATTGATTGATATATAAGGTTCTACAAATCGAAGGCCTCCGACCATGTTAATGTTTTTTCAGAAAACTACCAGCTTGAGGAAGCAACAAGCGAACCTGAAGATATAATAATGTAGGATATTCATAAGATATTAGTACCAAAGTGTTGACTTTTTGGTGTTAAATTCATTTTATGTGGGTAAAATGAAACACCCCTTGATTTTATGTAATATTTTTTTAAACTTAAATTCAATCATTTTGATTTTTTCCACTACACACAACAATGAGATTAGTTTGCGCTACATGCGACACAGTGTTTAAATGAAATAAGACATATTATTAAAATATTATTATCTAAAATGATAGTTATCTCTTAGCCATTGGTATGGATTTTATTAATAGTATTAACTAAATTATGAATATTTATGTTTTAAAAATGTATATAAAATTAAATCTTCGGCGATAAATTAATAATAAATGAAAATAATAACTATCTTAATATAAAGTAATTTTTTTTCTAAAAAACCATCTTCACAAAAATAACATAAAAAACCCCATATTGGGGAATCATAAAAATTAAAATTCTTTATTTTATATTTATGTAGATTTTTAACATTCATCTTCATTGTTTTTTTGGAAAAGAGATATAAAAAATTTCAATTTTCTAACTATAAAATATTGTTTTCTAAAAAATAGTTTTATATCCATTTTAAAAAATTCATTTGATTTATTTTGAAATTTTAATTAAATTTTTTATGAAATAATTTTAATTTTTGAAATCATCATTTTATAACTATAATTGGGAGAGTTTTTGTGAATTTTATGAATAAATTATTTTTTTGATGAATACTGAAAATTAATCAATTTTAATAGAAAACTACATTTTATTTTAATTATTTATAAAGATAAAATATATATTATAATTATTACAATAAATTGAGTTTAATAATATTCCTATTAATCTATTTTAGGTCATTCAAATCAATTTTAAATTTATTTTTGATATATAAGCCCTGTTATCTTTTAAACATTTTCATTTTGAAAACCATCATTCTCATAGCATTTGTAGAATTGATTTCAATTTATAATTTCCCTATTATATAAATTGAATTTTAAATATTGGATTCATTATTTTTTTCATAATAATTTATATTATCTGAGAATGTAATGTAAATATTTTACAATGATTAATAGAAAAAATAGTAAAAATTATTAACCGTAGTTAAGGTAAAAATTAGTTTACCGATTGTTAAACTAGACTGATAAAGCTTAAAATGACCTAAAATTGTCTAAAATATATCTTATACACATATATAGATATTAAAATCTATTACAGTCAATAATAATACATTTTTACCCCTTGTAATGTCCAAAACATGGGTACTCCATTTTGTATTACAAAATTAAAAGTGTTCCCATCACCACACATATAAAAGACCACCCCTATCCTCTCATATTAACGCCTTCATACCAATATGTTTCCAATAATAACTACCCAAATTCCATAATTTCATACTTTAATACTTTTTTTAGTTTTAAATCTGACATTTTAAGGTTTTTTGTGCAAACCTAAAATTGTTAGCTATGGTATAGGTAACTTTCTTCATCAAGCGTTTTTATATTATTTCATCCACCATCCACATAAAATGATATTAAACCATTATGATATAAAAAATTAAATATATTAAAAAAATTAGATGTTTTTATTGATATTTAATTACCTACATCTATCTCCACATCCATAACATGGGTTATGAAATCATCATTCATTTTTACAATTAAGAACCACCTCACAAACTGATGCCATTCATTTGTTTCCAATACCAACTCTCACAGTTGGGTATGGTGATGGATATAAAGTTTATATACGATATTTATAACATACATATATGTGTATATACATTATATCATATATATATATATATACTTATATATACTCTCCGCTACCATGGGGATATAATAACATTACTCTTGTGTACCATGGTCTACCGCCTTGCGAAGCGATACGATTCATTTTTCACTAATCGTTTACAAGGAGGATAATATGGATAATGTTTTTTAATATATTTAATATACATGACATGATTATTATATTAATGTAATATTTATTATTAATAAAATATAATATATCATTTTTTCCCTATTCACTCACTGAAAGATGATAACGTTATTGTGTACATATGGACTACAACCATCATGAAGCATTGTGAATCCCACTTTTTATAACCACAAAACATTGTTGATTTGTATACATATATTTATGAAATAATATTTCATTTATGATATTATCATCATTCTATAAATAAAATGTATTACATATAACCATTCCATAATGATCATTGAAAAATGGAAACTTTACTCATGTGTACGTACGACCTACCATCTTAATGACAGTAATGAATATATTGATCCAAACCATATTTAATGATTAGTATTAGAAGTATAATTTATATATAAATATAATTATTATTTCATGACTATTAGTTTGGGTATGATGGGACCATGATAAAATCAACAGTATCAATAATAACAAATCAAAACATATACGAAAAACCAAATGATTATTAGCCAAAATATAATTTCAACATGAAATTGGTCATAAATTGTAAATAAATGGTAATATGTAAATCATATATGGAATAATATATATAATTATGATTCTAAAATATATGTATAATAATATTATATTTTTTATAATGGAGTTTAGAATGTGTGTGTGGGAATTCGAGACTTATGGTAAGGGATCTCCATCTCAGTTTTTACATCCATGGGAAACAATCCATTTCACCACTAATTTTTTATGAGGATTTCATAATTACATTGAATTAATTTTATTATTATTATTATAAAAAATAATTCAATTTATATATCCGTTTTAGGACCACTATTCTCATAGTTTTTCCATTCATAATATACCAAAGAGGTAATTTATTTGTGTATTCATTTTCCTTCATTAGGACATATGTTATGTTTTAAACCTATATTATTTTATGAGGTTTATATACATTCCCTTTGAAATGTAATATCATTATATATTTTTTATTCTCATCATACTCTATGTTTTATTTTAATTTATTTTTTAGGTGTCTTATGATTATTTGTCACTAATTTTGTAACAGATTTATGATACAGTTTCATCGTTTATCATAATTGTTTATGATTATGATTATAGTGATTAAATATTATGATATAACATTCAATAAAATAAATAATTTTATTCTAATATGGTTATGTCATTATAATACATTCTTTCCCTTCATTTTTCCCACATTATGTACTGAAGAGTTTAAAATAATGTTTCTGAGAAAACCCATCATTATTTCTCTCTTTGGTTGAAAAACCATTTTCTTACAAACCAATGTTTTATATAAATGTTTTCATAATTGATATTAACATTATTCAAAATATTATAAAAAAATTATAACCATGTTTTAATTTTTTTATTAAATTAAATTAATCTTCAAGTCATTTTCCAAACAATGCTCATTGGGATTTTCTCAAAAATTTGAAAGGAATCATGGATTTAATGTGTACGACCTATATATTATTTTCACAATCATGACCGTTATATTATTTTCATATTTAAATATATTTCATTAATATTACCTTAAAATAATATTATTTCTAAAATTATATATGAATTTTTAGTTTTAAAACGTAACCTTTAAAGAGAAGTTATTTTCTGCAAGAAATGTTCTGTGTGATCATTAATAATCATTATCCATCAAAGATTACATAAATTGATGTAACTTATGATTTCATAGGGATATGAACCATGAATACCATTTTATTATTTATTTTAATCTTTTATCATAATTATATTTCTATGAATCCCATTTCACTTCCATGGGTTATTCGATGATAAAATTATTATAAACCATCTTATTTTTCGATGGGTTAAGATATAATGAATTGATTAATTTATTTTTAAACCTATCACTTTTCCATATTTTATGACATGGGGAAATTATTATGAATCCTATTTTATGGGTACGTTATCTCTAGGAAATCTAGGAGCTCATTTCTTCTAGAGTCTCTTCCATACAGCTCATTCTTTGCGGGAACCATCCACTTCTTCATCTTAATTGATAATTGATGGTTTTTTATTTCCATCTAAGTTGTTATTATCATCCCATTCCTCTTAATGGTGGTTCATGTTTAGGTTTTATGGTTCACCCTTTTTTGGGTTTTCTGGTACCTCTTCTAATCTATATCATCCTTCTCAATTTTTGGTTGTGTGTCTCAATGTTAATCAACTGAATTCATCCTTCAGGATTCGTTCCTAGTTCAAAGGAAACTCATAGGGATGACTTCATATTTGGGTCAAATTTTGTGGAATCCGTTTTTGTTATTTTGGGTCATGGTGGTGGACAATCTAGCCTAAATAGGCACCATACTATCTGCCTTGACTTGTTGGGGACCTAGTGATTCTACATGTTTACTAATCTGGAACTGGTGTGGGGATTGATCTTACGAGGATTACTTGTTCAGAAAATTGTCTTCTTGACTATAGTTTATGTTTTTCCCTAGTGATTTCCTTGATAATATTGGTCTATTTTTCTATTATCATTCCACAAAACGTGTCATGACTCATCCCATCCTTATCATGCATAACAGGGCCTTTGTTAGTTTGGGGTGGTGATAGTGGAAGCAGACTATGGTAGCTCCTCATAATTGATGTTGTCCAAAAACTTTGAGGTGAATGCTATTAAAAAAATTCATATTAGTGATGTATTTGATTTGTCATCATTTATTAATGTTGATGTATGTTGGAATTCAGTGATGGTGATGAGTTTTGTTCCCTCTTATCAGATTCTATGTTACTTTGGTTGGATGATTTATCTCTTATTTGAGGTTCTAAGGGAGGGGGATGGTTGTGCCGCCAATAATCATCACTCACTACAGTGTCCATTCCCAATAAAAAATCATCTATATCTTCCCAATTATATCACTCCCATTTCATTCCGGTGTGGTGTAGTGGTCCCCATGGAGGTCTTGGGATTTGATTTTTGAGTGGTTTTCTGTGAAACCGGAGGTGCGACCTTTCATATGGTGTCTGTGATTTTATTTTCTTTTTATAGATCTGGTATTTTTTCCATTATATAGAAGATAGTAAAATACTACTTTTTAATGTTCAAAGGGTTTATATAGATGATATCCTATGATCTCTAGTGTGGGTTGGAGAATACATAGTAGAGAAAGAGGTTTCTGGTTCACATATTTCAGTTCGGTTGTTGAATTTTCAAGTTATAGTGTTTTTTAGTGACAATGATGCACTTTAGAATGGTCCACACTGACATCATGTGTGGGTTTTGATAGAATGGCATTTAATGTTAGGTTTTTTTTATCTTGGTGGAACAAAGTTCAAGATGAAATGGTGAGCTATTTTTAAAATTTTAAAATTGAAGGGGGGGGGGATTAATTGAACACATTTCATTTCATGGGATACGATGTGATGAATGTTTTATGACCTTGGGGAACACATATATATAATATTTTCATTATGTGATGGGTGGGTCCTATAACTCCCTAAAATCCATTGTTTAAATATGTATAACTCAGGATTAAATATGTTATGTTTGAACCTGATTAGATGTTTAGAATTATATGTGTGAACCTAATTAAATGTTCACAATGTTATGCACAAACCTAATTACATGGTCTCAATGTTATGTGTAAGCTTGACAACATGTTCACTGTGTTTTGAGTTCACTTTTCAATATGGTTAGAATGGGTAATGAAAATGTTTCTAAAGGGTGATAAAAGAACAATTTAAAATAACAATAAAATAAATTGATTCTTAAATATAATTATGAATCTCAACTATGATAGTTAACCATAAGTAGATTAAAATAAAGAACACAATGATGTTTTTTATATGAGTTTGATCCAAATTGGTCCAACATTATTATTTACATCTCCACTCAGTGAGGGATATGTTGGATACGAATCTGATTTTTTAGGGGGAATCAAAACACAATTAAAAAATCATTTTTGACAATGTGTCATAGAAACCATGATACACTAACTTTTGTATGTAGAGTAACAACCAAATTAAAAACAGAATTTATAATATGGGAGTCACAACTCAAATAGTCATAATTTAAAATATAGGTGACAGACCCCATAGAAGATAAAAAGTTATCATTTTTTATGTAAAATAATAAACGAAACATTTTTATGTTAATTATTGTAATAAGTGTTATAAATATAAGAATCTAGATGAAGTATAATATAAAAAAATAAAGACCAATTACTCGTTCTTGTGATGAAGATCATGTCATCTCGTCAGAGAAGTATAATTAAAATTTTTTGTAATTTGACATTTGATATATCTTCCTGAAGATGAAACTGTGATCACACCAAACATTGTAGATTGTACAACACATGAGAATTTCACCACATTATTTTCAAGGAAATGAATATTGTAAAGGATATTATAGAATTTTTTTGATATGATTCTCAGCTACCCATTAAATAGATAACTAAAAATTTTAACAAACCCCTTCAAAGGGTAAATAAATAAATATAATAAGAATAAAATATATCAAATTTAATGAATATTTTTGATAAAATAATAATCTAGGAGAGAAGATTTTATCAACAAAAATAATTGTAAAAATAATTGATTAAAGTTAACAAATAATGAATATTTCAAAATTATTTTGATTTCATATAAAATAATTAAAATAGACTCCATAATAAAAGGGCATTAAATTAAAAAAAATTGATAAAATAGTTAGACTGTTAAATAAAAAAATTAAATATATACTAATTTAATGAATTAGGTAATTGAAATGAAAATTATAATGCATTAAATATGAAAATATAACTTTGAATATATTCCATGTTAGTAAATATTAATTTTAAAAATAATTTATAGAAATTAATTCAAAATATTAAAACATAAATATTTTATAAATATGATGACAGACTATGTATTAATAATTAATTAAATTCAATATAATTTTAAATACAATTAAAATATTTCAATAACACATTACATGAATTCTATTTATTATATATTATTTTTATAAATTATTAAAACTATTAAAATAATAAAAAAATACATGTAATTAATGATGACATCGTAAATAGAGAAAGAGAAGATAAATTAACAAAACCTATTATTTAAAAAAATTAACTTCTAGTTTCACAAAATTAACTGGTGTTTAAAAAATTAGTTTAGAAAACCCATGATTGATTTGAAAAAATAACTAGAGTTTAAAAAAATTTACATTAACTTTTTATAAATAAAAAATTAATCATTTTTAATTTTATTTTGATGTAATGAATTTTTTTTCTTATGGTAGAAAAACATTATCTGGAAATAATAAAAATATTGTGTTGTGGAAATAAGAGTATATTATAGCTAGAGTTTCAAAAATAATCTAATGATTATGTGAAATATGAACAAACTATTTAGCAAAAATATTCTATTGACACCGAAAAATATGCTGCTTCAAATAAAGATTATGGAATATATCATGGAGGTTCCTGTAGATGAAGAAGAAATAACCAAGGTAGATGACGATGATTAGTGCATCCTTTTGTGTACTAGCTTGACAAAAAACATCATTTATTATTTATTCTATCCATATTATATAATTATTGATTTTTCTTGAAGAAGTAGTTGAAGATAATTTTGAGATCTTTCCAAAGCACATAAAATTTAATAGAATTGATATTCACATCAATATACATGACAAAAAACAGTGAAAACAAAAAATTAAATCTGGGGTAAAAATACTGATATATTATAGTTATTTACACAATTTTTTAGAAATATAAATTCATTTTTATACTATCATATAATTTAATTAAATGTAGAAAAAACGATATGTTTCCAACATGAGAAATATAGTTTGATTCTTATTTAAATGAAATTATATAATATTTAAATAAAAAAATAGAATTTTGAAAAATAAAAAATTCCAGAATAATTGCCATATACATGGGAAATTTTTCCACCATTTTAAAAAAAATTATTATTCTCTTCATACATTTTCAATGCAAAAATTTCTTTTATTTCCAATAAGAAATTTTATTCTGAGAATCCAAGCTCTATCACTAATGTTATACAATAACAACCAAATAAAACATGATGACACAATATAAAGAAAAAATATATTTTCCATACCAAAAGAATATATATTGTTGGGGCATTAAATTCAATCATGATATTGTTAAAATTTTATTTCGTCAATGTTTAATAAAATTTAGGTAAACATATAACAATTCATATGAAAATTTAATTTTAAAATTATATTCACTACAACTAATGTTAAACTAAAAATGCAGAGAGGTTTTAAAATATTGACTTTCTCATTAAATGATATTGTGTTTTGAAATTGTTATGAACATAAAATAATAATAATAAATTGAAAAAAAAACTACATTTTTTTGAAAATTAAAAAATAGAAATAATATTTTAATAAATTCCTCCTATTATTGAAATGTTTCAAAAATAAAATAATTATGAAATATTAAAAAAATTTGTTTTTTAAAAAATAATCACAACCACTCCCTAAAAAATTAATATAATGTTATTTTAATAAAAAAATATGTAGAAATAAATTTATAACATACCATGTTTAAATTAAAATGTTCTAAATTTTTATAAATCGATAGTTCTGTGGAAATATCATCCAGTTAACATTCAGTTGGAATTTAATAAAATAATAATATAACATTGATTAACATAATCTTGTAGAAATTGAAATCATATATATATAAAATTAAATATATAATGAATTATAGGGTTCATTAAAATAGAAAATGAAAAATAAATATCAAATAAATGGGAATATTTTAAAAAGTATAACCATAGTTAGAAAATGTTTTTTTAATCCATAAATATTGAGATAAAAAAGATATAGTAGGGACATTCTCACTTTCAGTAATTGAAAAAGAAACCTTGTTTTTTCATTTATTGAAATCCAATAAAATAAATTCCTAATAATAAAGTAAAATTACATGATGTCCTATTTCTATCAAGACAACAACCACTAAAGTTAGAGTCAAAATAACTGAAGAATCCATTTTTTTCTATAATAAGATAGTACATAATTAATATCCCTTTTAACATATCTAATAATACATTTCGTAATTTTTAACTGAGATTTGTTGGGATCATATTGGAATCGAGAAAATAAACAAATAGTAAACATATTTACGAGTATATTTGTAGTTAAATAATATAATCATACAATCATTATTATAAATAATTTATATTCAATAGATATTCTAAATACATAAGAATCGATATTACATGAAATATCCATAATAATTTTATAATATTTACAAGAATCAAGACCATATAATTTGACTAAATATTTAGCATATATGGATACATTAACAAATATTTCCTCATTTAATTGAAAAATTTGAAGCCCCATATAGAATTTTAGTTATACCATAAGAGTCATGTCATATTTAATTTCAATAATATTTTTAAACTATTATAAAATCAAATCATTTTAGGATCCAGAAAATATCATCAATGTAAATACGTAAAATTAAAATATAATTTCATATTTTTATAAAAAAAAATTAGAATATTATTTATCTATATAAAAAATTATTTCAACATAAATATTTTAATTATACCATATCAAGAACAATGTTATTTTATAAGACAATATAAATCACTCGATAAAATAATAAATTGATTATAAAATTTTTCATTTTAAAAAAATGAGATTGTGATACACAAACATCTTCATAAATGAAACAATTTTAAAATTGACTATTAAAATCTATTTGAAATATTAATTACATTAATAGGGTAAAAATCTAATATAATTATAATTGATTCAATTCTAGAAACAAGTTCAAATTATTCATACAAATTAATACCTTCTTCTGGATAATATCCTTCACAAAAAATTATAGCTTTTATTTCTAACAACATGTCTAGATTCATCCGCCTTATTTCTATGAAACCATGTAATTCCAGTAAAATTTTTTTTATTAGGTGATTCAGTTAAATTATAAATATTATGTTGATGAAACTTATTATGTTCACCATGCCTAGAAAAATTAAAATTAAAATCATTAAAATCATATTTAATATTATTATGGACAAAATCAGAATTAAATGTAGATTTGGCAGAAAAATTTAACATAAAATTTCTAGATTTAATAATATAATCAATATTAAAAATGAATTTCTCTACTCAATGATCTAATTTTTTCATCCATTATTTGTGATCAGCTTATGAAGGATCACGCTCGCCCTACATTTATTCATTCATATCGTGAGGTTTTTCATCATGAAAATTAAAACTTCTGAACTCCTTATAAAAAATATACAATAATTATTTTGTCAGAAATTATTTTTATCAAAAAAATCATGAATATATTATTCAATTACCAAATTTAATTTGTTAAAAATTCTATAAGATTTAACATTATATAAAAACCCATAAAAATTAACTTATCACTATTGGAATCATATTTATTTAAATAATCCTATAAATTTAAAATAGAAACCATACTTCCAAAAACTATAAAATATCCAACATTATTATTTTTTACATTGAAATAATTCATAATCAGTTTTCACTGATAAATGTATAAAAATAATTCTTTTGTAAATATCGCAAGCATTAAAAATGGCTTCATCCCAAAAAAAATTAGGTAAATTATATTCATTTAACATTGTTCTAGAAAAAATCAAGAAGATTTATAATTTTTTGTTCTAAAAAACCATTTTAATGTACTGTGGTAGGATCATAAAAATTATGAAAATAACAATTCAATCCTCCAAAATTGAAATTCTATATTATGAAATTCACATAATTTATCACTACAAATAGAAAAATTCAGATAAACATTATCACTTTGTAGTATGTTACAATAAGTTATAAATCTAGATATAAGATCATTCTTATGTTAATGAATTTAAACACATTTAAATATAGTACAATCAAGAATTATAACTATTGTAAATTTATTTCAAAAAAACTATAATTTGGATTAGGACAAAATATATCAAGATTAACAATATATAAAGTTCTATTTATACTTATCTGATTTTTAGGTGTCATAGAAACATTACACTATTTTCCTTATATGCAAGAATCACAAATATGTTGTTGTATTGTCATAAACATGGGTAATAATGTCATATTATCTCGTTTAAAGAGTTTGTGTTAAATTATAAAATCAAAACTACCTAATCCTCAATCGAGAATAATGTCATCAGTCATTATTTCATTGAAACACTTAACATGTTTAATAGTTATTTTAGAAAAATAAGAAATATAGATATTTTTAATCCTATTATAATAAAATAATAAATAATCAACTTTAATAATATAACACTTATCATTTTTAAATTGACATTACATTTCAATTCCATAGAATTGGTATATACTTATTAAATTATATTTTAATCCTTCATCATGTAGAACAATATAAATAAAAGTAGAATACTAAATTTATAATAATTTATTACATCTCCATTTGAATGATCTCAAAATTTAATAGTTCCACCATTGCATCTATTATAAATTGTAAAATTTATGGTTCTACATTCATATTCTAAGAGTATCCACTATCCAAGTAATATATCTTGTTTTTTAGACACCCACGACATTTTTACTGTAAAAATTCACTATATGAAATTTGTGGTAACCAAGTTATTTTGGGTCTGATTAGATTAGTAATAAAATCATTAGGTTCTTATACATAAATTTAAAAATATAGTGTGGTAATATAGATAATTTTTTTTATAAATATGATTTTTTAAATCCAAAAGTCTTTTTGAGTATAGGAAAACCATTATTTTCATATTGGTGTATCATGCCATATTAATTACAAGTAATGGTGTAAGTACAACCATTTTACTTTTAACTAAATGATTTATATACATTTGAGAAATTCTCCTATCATATAAAATAATATCATTGTTTTTATTTAGTTTATTTGAAGATATAATTTTATGATATTTTTTGTTTCCTTGAATAAAAGAAAAAAATTTCTTAATACATTCAACGACCATTTTCAATTTTAAATTTATATTTTGAAATGATTTTAAATTATCATAAACTATATAACAAGAAAAAGATGTAGTATTCTTTAAAATTTCATATTCCAATAAAAGTAATTTATTATGTGAAACAAATTTATCTTTATTTATCTTAGACATATATTATAAATTAGTGTCTTTGAAAATATATTTTCACAATCATTAAATATCATCATTTAATTTAGAAACACCCAGATTTTGAGAATTACTGTCAGAATCAAAACATCATAAATAAATTATCGAATCCCTTACCTAATTTTGATAAGACATGAAGAATAGGTTGGATGATTATTTATCATGGTAGGATTATTTAACAAAATCACATTCTTCAATAAAATTATAACAAGTTATAAAATAATTGTTTCAATTTTTTTATTTATCTCTATTCTTTAGTTTTTTGGGATGTCATGATTGATATACCCTTTCATTATTGACTAAAAAAAGTAATATCTAAACTATTCTAGTTAGTTCTATCCTTATTATCTCCCCTATGATAATGTATTTTTGGGTTTTTAATCAGTTCATGAATCCATTATTTTTAATTACACTCTAATCTAAAGAAAAAATCTCAAACATATTTGATTCTCTATTATCCCATGAATCCTAATTAGGTGAGTAAATTTAAACAACATTAAATGATTTAAATGCTACACTATTTCTTTTTGTTGTCTCTTCTTTAGTTATTTTATATAGTTCCAGCTCAAACTAAAGTAGGGATAAAATAAATTTCTAATCTATTTATTCATTGATGTTATTTATTTCCTCAATGGTAACATTCTTTAAATGAAATTTAACTGGTATAGAATGTAGGAATCGTTCAATAAGTGTTGGGTTATCCAAATATTCGTTAAAGAAATACATTCCAATCATAATTGTTGGGAAATTTTGGAAAAATAGATTTACAGTTTCATCTTCACCCATCATGAAGTCCTAGTAATCAATATTTTTTATTCCAATCTTAGATTAATTTGATTTTTTATTTCGTGTGAGTTATGTGACGAATCATCCAATCTCTTGATATTTCTTACAAGTAGGTATACAACTATCGATTCTTATAATAATAATATAGTCTAAGAAGGTAAAAACATTTTAATATTAAACCTATTTAACAAAATCATTATTGTAATGTATATTATGGTCATATTCCTATAGAATATGATGTTTTCCAGGATATAAAGGTGATCTATGCTTAATTGGTTTAGGTATGCCTCTATTATAAATTTATAGTTACCATTGTCATTTTATCCAAGTGTGGGGGATTCTAAGGAATCCAAGAATCATTTATATTCACAACTTCCATATTTAATATATGTTTCTATAAACTGTGAGTTCTAGGATTATTTTAGTAAAATAAAATAACATACAATCTATAAAAGTATTGGATAAATTTTAAACTGAACAATGTTTGATACCAATTGATTTGAATCAATAAAATGATTAATAGAGATGAACTGTCATTATGATTATTAAAAATGGATTGAAATCATTTGGTATCATGAATGATGAATATTAGTCAAATCTATTATTTAACAAGATTACCATTTGATACAAATGTTTGGGTTAAAATGAGTAATGACAGATGGTCTACAGTGAGGTGAATATTTCCTATTTAAAACTATAATTAAATTAATTGATTATTTAAATTAATTGTGGAAGGTAATTATGAGATATAGTTAGAATTAAAATAAAATAAAGAACACAATTATGGGTTTTATTTTAGCTCGACCCCTTGTGGGGCTACACTACTATTATACCTCTCTATGAAACAACTGATAAGTTATGAAATAATCTCATTATTGAGTGGGAATTAAAAACCTATTAAAAAAATCCATTTTTACCATGTAAAGGGATGACCATTATATAATGTATCTTGTTTGGGGGAGTCATAGCCCAATATAAATAGTTACTTTATATTTTGGGAGTTATAACTCGAATGGCCCTAACATTTGAATCTAGGATTCATGACCCAAATAAGAGAAGAAGAAATTATTTTTTATGGAAAATCATTAATAGAAAAATAGAGCATACATGAAAGATGTTAAGAAGTGTTATATACATATAAAACGAAATAGAATAAAATTTATTAGAATAAAGCACAAGTATTCGTTCTTTAGTTTAGGATATTCTAACCATTTAGAGGATGTGGAAGTCAAATAAGATATAAATAGTTAATTCCAAGATCTTCCTAATGGTGAAACATGGATGTCATGTGACTTTTCAGATTTTACATCACATCAATAGTTTACAACATTAATTTTAGAAAATTTAGATTGTTGAAGATGTGATAAATAATGATTCAATGGTTTCACGAGCTCCCTTAAAATTGATTTTTATAAAGTGTAACTAAAATCTTCCATGTGTAAAAAAATTTTAAAAATAGTTATAACAAGACATATCTGATAGATTTAAATTATCATTATAATAAGTATCTAGGAGAGAAAGAATTATCATACATAATAATTATTAAAATAATTATATATATTTAAAACATAAAGAATAATTAAAACAAATTATAATTACAAATTAAATATTTAAAATGTTATCTACAATAATCTATCTTGAAAATTATGGGATTTTTGATAAGGCTGTTTGACTATTAAAACCAAATATTAGATATAAAATAATATAATTTAGTTTTTAATTTAAATATTAATTAAACAATATTATTTATAATATAATAAGTTTTAATATATTCAATGTATTTATATACTCATCTAAAAAACAATTTAATAAAATTAACTAAAAATATTAAAACATAAATATTCTATGAATATACTACATGTTTATATATTAATCATGAATAAAATTCAATCACATTTTAAAACTGATTAAATTATTTTTAAAAAACATCACATCCATTATATATAATATATATTTATTTTATAAATTACTAAAACAATTAAAATAATAAAAGAATTATAAATTTAGTGAAAAAAAGTTTCAAAGTCTGTCATGTTAAAAAATATATAACACAGAATTTAAAAAACAGAATGTGAGGTTTAAAAAATATTTAGTAGTGTTTTTCACAAATAATTTTTTTTAAAAAAATATCATATTAAAAAAATTAGTTAAAATAATTTCTTATGGTTTACAAATATTAAAAAATAGTTAAAAATATTGTGTGATGGTAATAAAAAAACATTTTATAGAAATAACAGGAGTCATTATGGTTGAAATGATCTACCATCATAGAAAATATGTAGTGACATTACATTAAAAAATGAATTTCCATTAATATAATAAATTATGTTTTACTAATAAAAAATATGGGATAATAGGTTGGAGGTTCTGGTAGAAGGAGATGAAACACCCAATGGCAGAATATGATGAACTGTTTATCATTTCATGTACAAGATTGATAAAAAATAGTGATTTTGTATCCTATCCAAATGAAAAAAATTTAAAAATTCCAATGAGACTTATATCAATAAAATTTATAAGAATTTAAAATGGATGAAAAATCACTTCAATTTGATATGAATATCAAGATATATTATTGAAAACAAGGAAAAAATAAAATATAAGTTGAGGAAAAAATTATTATATGATTGAGATATTCGGAAAATTTTAAAGCATCCAAACAAAATTTTTATATTTTCCTGTTGTTGATTTAAATATTTAGAAATGTATTATATTTCTAATGAGACAAATAAAGTGAGATTATGATTTTAATCAAATGATATATCATTGAAATAATACTTATTTTGAATTATGGTAAATCCCAAATTCTATGACGGTTGAAAAATATTCATACATTTATTTTACCACCTAAAAAATTAATCTAGATTTCTATTTACGCTAATTAAATGTAAAAACATGTGTTATATTTACAACAGAATAATTTCTATGAGACATCAAGCTATATCTCCAATGATATAAAATAAATATGAAGGGAACATTAACAACACAATAAGTAAAAAAATATTGTTCATATAAAAATAATATATCATGCTCAGACAAACAATGAGAAAATTCATAGATATAGAATTCATATTGTTCATTGTTTAATAAAATTTACATTAAATTGTTATCTCTAATATCAAATTGAAATCATAAAAATATTTTCACCATATCCCACGTTAAAATAAAAATACTACAACTTTTTAAAATAATGATTTTCATATATAACAATAATATTTTTTAAAATTTTCAAAAAGTATAAAATAATAATAATAAAAAACAATAAAATATTAACATTATCTTTCGTGTCCTTAAATATTTTCATGTATATTGATGAATTTCATCAAGTTTATTCAAGGGTCTAACTTCATGTCCATGATGTAATGACTGAACCTGTCTCTATTTTCACATGTTCATAATGTTAATGAGGTTGTGAATCCCACCAGCTATGTCTTCTTCCAATATTATTCCATCATAGATCATTTTATTTACTTCCAATATTATACATATATTAAAAACATCCAATATTTATGAAATTAAACCATATCAGGATCATTGATATATAGGGTTCAGTATTCAAATGTTATTATTATGTTCTAATACCCTTATGTTCATGTTATGGATACATATCTCCCTTGTATACAATTGATGAGCATTTTGATAACCTTTTTTAATACTTCCATTCCCCAAGTTATGAATAAATGGTTTGAGTCGTGTATTTTTATGAGGAATACTAAAGTGGGAGATCATTTTGGGGGATATTGAAGATAATTCACCAAATTAGAAGAATGTGTACCTGGTCTCCTAAGACACTAATCTATTATGATCCTCATTATTGTGTTTGTGTATTGTATTTAATATTAATAAATGATTATGTATTATATACATAATATGCCTGGGTCCCCATAATAATGACAGAAAATGAACAGTAACATCGAATAATAAAATTCATACAATCATTTCAAAAACATCAAAACGGGATTTAGAAATTGAATTCAATAATGATGAAATTCATTCAATCAATTATTTCACCAACCTAAAAACACCTCCCCTATTTTTATTATCAAAATAAAAAATATAAATACAATCAAAATTAAAGTATTACTCAATTTGATAAATCACCCTATTTTCAAAAAAAAATAAAAATAGTTTTGTTGACATTTTATTCCATCAAAGGGTCTAAAAATCCTGATGAAGAGAATACATTACAAAGAAAATAGGGAATGAAAAAAAAGAAAAGTCAATGATTTTCAAAGGCATATGTTTTTGGGCACATTATTTTATCCAAAACTCATTGGGGGTGTAGCCTACTTGTGCACCCATATATGTCACACAACCCACTTTTGCACCACCATGCTGGAGACGAATGAATGTATAAATTATGGATATGACCTAATGGTGTCACCCTATTCTAGATAATAATATGAGGTACTTTCACTTCCAACTTATTTCTCACAAGGTCATTTATTTTCCTATAAATAGACCCTTGGGTCCTCCATTTGTATGGATGAATTTCCATGAAGCCTAATTACTGCTCTAGTCGACCAATTACTTTTCCCCAGTCTTCTAAGAAATTCAAGGTAGTTCTTCAACACCTTTAGCAGATGATTTAAGGGAGGATCATTGGAATTAAGTACTTTTAGTGTTTGAAAATAGTAAAACTTGCACGAATAAAGCGCCCAACCTCCCTAAGTAAAAAATACTTTCGCGCTACCCATTCCTCTCACATTAACTTGATCGCCAAAGTTCTTGGATCATCTGGGAATACTCTTGATGTCTTGGTCAAGGTCTCACCCAAATAATTCCATACAGATTGTTATTCAGCAATGTGAACATTATGTCAACCAAGCCTACTTGTGTGCCAATACTTTCACGCCCTTCTCTACCTGGGAGGCCCTCAGTGATGCACTTGCTATCTATATTCTCTTTAGTCTACAAGACATCAAGCCTTCATCAAATCCATTCATTCAAAGGCTTATTATTCATTGGAACCAATGACTTGAAGGGATTTTGTTGAGACCTCCACCAAAACCTCCTAACATATCAATCCTTTGGGAAAGGCACATCAGCATGTCTCTTATTTTGGTTTTAATTTCCACAGTCAGAGGTTTCTGACATTTGTTTCACAATGGAGTTAGGATTTATGGTGTTTATGTGGGTTTGTATATCCAATGTCACATGGACCTTTCTACCAGAAACTGTGTTGGAAATTTCCCGATTGGGAGGAGGGTTGGGTCCTAACCTCTCCATTCTCAAAGAGATGACACAGAACCTTAGGTCTCTGGAAGGGGAAGGTGCAGTTCACTCTTTATTTTCCATTAAAGCATATGAAAAGTCTCCCTCCCATACCTAGATCAATTTTAGGGAAACCATCTTAGTGTAAGCCCCTAGATTTTCTTGCAAGATATTACATCATTGCTCATCCTCTCTTCGTCAGTGCCAATGAAAAATGGGGATAGACACATGGACTCTGATTACCCTTTACCTCTCCCATTGCGCTTTGTCTCCATGGGTATTCCTCATGGTGTAATCCCCTAACCTTCACCCCTTCATCCTTATATTGGTCCCCTGTCAAATGTGAATAGAATAGTGGAATGGATCATCACCTCTCCAAATTCTATGGTCTACGTTCTCTCTTCCATCAGCGGAGGGGGAAAGGTGTGAAGTGTCATTGTTGAATCTCTCGCATCCTCTTTTTTCTCAATCCTAGTATGAATCGTGTGGGATTAGATATATGTGATGGTTACCGCATGGGCCCAAACCCTAAATGGATGGAACTATAAGAACTCTTATTTCCACAAAGACCGGGATACATAAAAAGCCTTCTGAATTCTTGAGAATATTGGATATCCTCCTCAAGAATCAAATCATATTTACCTTAATCCGGACATCATCTTTAGGAATAAGACCCAAATTAAACCCCAGATCATCATGGCATCCTTTTTAAGAAATAAGACTGAAATCATTTCCCTGATAGGACCATAATATCTTATAAGACTTATTGAACTATGTGGGGAACGACTCTCATCCATATGAGATAAGTAGGAATCCTCTTTGATGTCTAAACCCAACACTTCAAATCGACCTAGGTATCCATGGGGCATATTCCCAACAGGGTTTGATCGTACATGGAAACCCATATATGTTCCAAGTACCTTGGGATACTTCAGCATATTTTCCAAACTATGTATGGATTAGACACTGTTGTCTTAGAGGTCCTTACCACATGACCATAAAAAATATAATGTGTCTTATTCAGTGGCACCAAACTACAAGTCTTATAATTCCTTTCACAAGGATATGTAGGTATCCCATATTATTGGCATTATCCCAAAATCTAACAAAACATTCATCTCCTTAGATGAAAATAAAATTACATTGTTCCCCACTAAAGGGATTAAAAACTAGTATCATCACAACGATGATTAGATGAATCTCTAAGAATTGTATTAGAGGATACCATTGATGTAAAACCTCAAATGAATACGAATATTTCCATTAATTAAGTACCTTGAATGCATACTGATGATTTTAAATTTTACACATGTTATTAAGTGATTGAAAATTCAAAGGGATACTTACGATATACTTGGTGAATTAATAAGGATTTCTGAAAATATCTTCAATTTTCAAAGGGAGTCCCGATGTTGACAATAATTCCACCACAAATGGGTGTGATGAGTCTGACCTCCCATCCTCTCGACCAATGCATGTTCTTATCTATAGTAATGTTCAAACATAACAAATTCTGGCCTCTGGATAGAATCTCCCCATTGGATAAAGAAGTGTTGGAAGTTTCCTCTTCGACAAATAAATACAATAGAAACTGCATGGAAACAATGATTCTTAAAACTAGAACACTGGTTTCAAGGAACTAAGAAAAAAATGGTGAACCCGATGGGAATCCATAACCAAGTGAATAATATTACCCACCCGTTAGGCACCTATAAATTGATACAGGATGTCCAAAAAATGAAATAATCACACTTGTTTCTATCTAAAAAGATATTGCTTTAATGAATTTTTTCATTGTTTGAAGGGTTTCTTCTCAGAATTCCCTTCATTCCAAAAAATGGCATTCTCCAAGACAACATCTATGAAATTCCTAACCACCGCTCAAGATAGATTTACAACCATGGTAAGGACGTCATCATTAGACCAGCTTCTTCATCACTAGGTCTCAAATGTGGTAGTAAAGTAATATTTCTAGCCCAGTACAATCTCGATGTTGGAGGCTGGTCGACAAGCCTCCCAGGTCAATAACAATCCTCGATCATCTAGACAATGATGACCGATGATCAAGAACAAGATGGTTCCAACCACCATCTTCAATCATTTCGAGTCTTTATCCCCAAAATGAAACAATAAATCCCTCTCGTACTACAGGATGGTGGATCAAGAGGTCACTGAAGGCCCCAATTCAAGAATACATGGGTCCTTACTAAGGACTCCCCCCAGAAATCGCCACCAGAATCACATGGTAGTGTAACCCAATATGATAGGGGTAATTCCTCTGGATGTTTGGACCATGTATCTCAAACTCAGGAACGTAAGATGAATTACTAGGGACAACGTCCAGTTAATATAGAGAAGGTTCTCACCTCTACCTCCTCCGAAAAAGCACATCAATTTAACATAATGGAAAACAACGAGCGAGAACATACAACCATCCATCCAAATTTTATTGTTCAGAAGGATCAACTGACAGGATCCCACCAATCCCACAGGATAAACCTGGTGGGGTACCGTGAATAGGCACATACACTTTCTTACAATTTATCTGTCAGTCAGCAAGCTCGTTTGACTGCATTTAAAGAATCCCACCAATATAATGTGGCGGAAGCTGGTAAACTTGAACATAAAACTATTTATAATCACAAATTCTATCTGCAGTCTTCTGTGCCAGTATTGAAGGATGTCTGTTAACCATACTTGAAGAGAAATATCTATCATGTACACACACCTGTCAATGTTCATCAAGTTTGCCGACATTCTCTTTTGGTACCACCGAGAGAATTTAGTCAGAAAGCTTCGAAGAAAAATTTGGGGCAGATCAAACTATCTTCCCCCATGCACGAGTACCGTAAATATCCATTGACAGGAAAAGGAGGACCAGAGCAGGCATATATGCATACTCCAGATACGGAATCGTCTTGTATTCCCATTCAGGCTGCTGAAGTCACCAAACAAATTTTATCAATGGTGAATGGGCAAACCTAAATCCATATCCATATTCTGGAAGCATTCCTGGATATCATAACAACATATTCTGCAGTACCAGTGGAACAAAAACATAAATTGTTCCCCACATATTGGATTACATATCGACTAGGAACCCCAAAGCAGATACACACCTCTCTTCTAGTCTAGGAGGGTCATGGGGCATAATCCCTCATATCATACAGACTACAAGATCGGGAACATACACCATTTCCAATAGGTGGTAATTGGTATGTTTCGGTAACCAATCCAAGGCAAGCATATATACCTTCCCATGGTTACCAATATTCCCAACAAGTGGCCCCAACTAAATATAATAGAACATCCAAGAAGATGTATCTCCAAGAACTCTTATAAAATCAAGAGTCAATCTGTGATTTCTCTCCTATTAATGCTGGAGTTCTTAAAGCCCACAAACATTAATATGTTGTTGATCAAGATCCTAAACTCTCATTATTCAATTTTTGGAGTGGTTGTTGTAATTCTGAGGTTCCTCATTAGACACTTCATCATGGATGCTTTCTTCATGAAAATTTGGTCATTCCAAAGTGCTTATCTCCAAATGAGAGCCACAGAAAAGAGAAATCCATCCTATCTCAAGGAACATTCAAACACAATGATAGTCATGTCTGATGCCCTATCATTTATGGGTAAAACACATTCTCAACCAGAAGACATCATAAGGGAATAATCATTCTCTGATCCTCCCTTGGGTTATTTGTCTTCTAATACAGAGCATCCACATTGGTCAAACCAAGCTGAGAAACCTCTAGTGAATGGTGATGAAGAAGTGTTAAACTTGAGGAAACAGTTTTCTAAAGTATAAATAACAGTCATGTTATAGGCTTTGGAAAATTCTCAGAATAACATTCTATAATTGAAGACATAAGATTGAATTCTTGGTATCCGCATCAACTTATAGAAAATTCTACGTAATTTCGAAAACAATGTATTACCATATGATTAATATCAAAATCAGGTAAATTTAATAGAAGGTTTGCAGTGCCAAATTTACTTCACATGTCTTTCAGTATCCCAACATCCAATGGTTGAAAAATAGCATAGAACTGTTTAATGTTCATGTCTCAATGCTCAAAAAAGGCCCCAACAATTAATTTCTGATTCACCATCCAGTGTTCATATTATAGGATGGGGTTCATATGGAGTATCACATTTCAATTCACTCCAAAATCAGCAAAGTATGCCAAAAGTGGTCTCATGAAATATTATTTCCCACATTCGAACACAATAAATATGTTTTGTATGTAATAAAATGTACACTCAAGAATAGGTCTCAACCAATTCCTCTCAGAATCAGGCCTAAAGAAAATAATTTTTTGACTTACGTTTACATCAAGCATATGGGCATCTTGAGCAGGTTTCCCGTGTAAGTGATCTTGGGTGTCAGAGAATGAAAATGTATGAAATAGCACAAAAATCTTATGAAACAACTGATTTGAGTGATTGTCGGATAATGCATTAAGCTAATGTTCTATCCAAAATAAGAAAAATCAAAAGAGAAGCTGCACGAATTTCAGCCATAGAAGTTCAAGAATCGCCCCATATTGAAATGATGGGGGCTCAATTAATTCAACTATCAAATTTATTAAACAACGTATAATTATTTTAAGAAGAATAATAGGAAGAAAACTATCTTGTAGGGCTAGGGGATTTTTCAAATCAGAAATCCCCTCCTCAATGGAAGTCATTTTTCTCCTGATTAGGGAAGAAGCCACAAGGAACACATACAAATGAACTATCCAAGGATTCCCTTAGGGTTAATTTCCTCCAAACAGTTCCAGGTAATTCATCAAATAGGAGAATAGATTCACGAGGAAGGCACAAATGAAGACTATATAGTTGAAACACTGACAGAATTCAATTGATGCATTATGATTTAGTGAGTGTTATCAAAACCATTACATAAGATCCTCTATAAAATAAATCTAGTTCAATGGAATTATAATATGATGTTATTTTCCATTATACGATACACACTGAGTAAAATGAATAAGGTGTGTGCTCTCAAAATTAGAGGCTTACCCAAAGTGTATGTATGCCTCCAAATAAACCACTCCCCCTCTCTGAAAGGCATCTAACAATTGGAAAAAAAGATAGATTGTATCTCACCTTTTAACTAGGTAAGGTAAAACATTTTCTCTTGAAAAGAGATAATTTTGAAGCAAGAATAGGAAATGAAGGAGTTGGAAAGGCTCAATAAAGAGTAACATTGAAACATCACATATGCTAGACATACTCCCTAGACAAGTCCTCAACTAGGAAATCCTATAGGGTCTCCTTAGCAAAGAGAATTTGTGGTGACTACAGATGAAGATAATTAATTCTCTCTACTCGTTACACATTCATGGTAGGACCATATAAATCCTGATAGGATTGTTCCCATGGGTTATCCAAGGTAGATATTTACACCACCATTAGTGGTTTGGCCAGTTGTTGCATCAAATCATGTCCTATTTGCAATACCTGCGTATAATCTAACTAATCCAGATATTCTGCAAATTCTTATGAACACAATTGAGGCATTAACGGCTCGTTTGGAAGCTATGGAGGAACGACATGCACTAGTTCATTTAGAAAAGAGAGCTTACCCTGAATGGGTGGATTCAATTCCTCCCCCACCAAATTTGGTTAATACCACATTCCTAATCATTAATGGTTCAGGGGATCTGGAACATCACTTAACACATTTGTTTCTTTTTCTGATCCTATGATGGGAACATCTCAACAACATGAAGCAGCTATGTTTAGGTGTTTTGGGCAGTCATTACCAGTACTAACTTTTGTCTGGAATACAAGATTACAATCTTGATCAATGACTGGATGGGAAGTTATCCTTCAGAAATTCCTTCATCAATTTAGCTCAACTCTACCAAACATGAATGTTTTTTATCTTACCAATTATAGAAAAATGGATAATGAAATAATTCAGATTTCAATGAATGATTGAAAGGATTAATATATTATTTAAGTCTAGAACTCTATCAAGATGATTTTATACCTATTTTCGTGAAAAATCTGCGTGATGAATTATGCACACCATTGATCCCTTTGAAATACACAGGAAGGTTTCGAGACCTTACTTCATTTTCTCAACAGATTGAATAATCTATTATAGAAACTAAGGCTAAAACACGTGTAATTCCATCAGCTCCAGGGAGGAGGATAGGAATGGTAGAAGATTCTCTAGTCACATTCAAGTAGGACCATGTACTTGATTCTACTCTAATACACTCATCATACCAATGGGCTCCACCTCCTAAGCATCAGCATAAATGATTGTCTCATCATGATGATCAAAGAGATCAAAGGAGGAAAAAGTTTGAGGAATTAAGGAATAATGTTTGTTATTTCATGAATGACCATGTTCTTGGTTAATTCATATAAGCCTTAGAAAACAAATTTTCTCCATTTAAAATGAAAAAGAAGGCAAATAAAGACGGGGATGAAGAACTTCCGAATTATTGTCTATTTCAACAGATGCTGGGGAACCCCATTCAAGATTGTTTTGTTATCAAAGTCCTTCTACAAAAGATGGTAGACTCAGTTAAAGTAAAACTGAAAAGTTCATCCGCTCAAGTATCATGTGTTACTGATACCTATCCAGAGGAATAGGGTGAATGGAATGAAGAAAAAAGTAAAAAATGTGCACAAATGTGATGATTGTATTATCAAGAAAATGATCAACCTGGCTCATGCCATTTTAAAAACACATTTGAGGGAACTGATTGTTTCTTCTTCCACACCTAACTATGAAAAACTACAATCACCAAAAGGTCATTCCTCAATAATGTGAAGTGATTATATTGGAAAAATAGTAGTCAAGAGACGAATATCTCATTTTAAGGACAAAGTTATTCTTGACCTTGGAAAATTGTGTGCCATCAGTTGCAAAAGCATGAGCACCTCCCTTCCAAATTGCACAACCAAAATTGACATGTCAAGAAGAATCTTCTGCAGATGAATTATTAATATTTTGTTCTATTAATGATATCCATTTAATGTATCCTTACAACAATGGTGATTCTAATTATAATGAACTATAATTTTATGTACCAAATTGTGGAACATTAGGTAGAGGCCAAGGTTGAGGATAAAGAGGAAGAATTGGAAATTCTAGAAACCAAAATTTTAACTCTACCACTACTCGAACCATATATACAGCTGAAACTCTTGGAAGATCCCTTCATTGAGCTCAACAGGAAAAATTAATTTCATCCATGAAAGATAGATTCGGTTCTAACACAATTTTTTTGGATGACCAATTAGAAATCACACCAACTTCTTCTTAGTAACTGAATAGACCTAGTCAGTATGATTTACAAAATCCAGGAGTATTTCTAGCTTCTGCTTCTACACAGAGTGTGTCTACATTAGAAGAATAAACATCCAAAGTATCTTCAAAACCATATCTCAATGCTGGGAAGTACAGACCATTGGAAAAAAGTTATGATGTATAGAAACAATTGGACCAATTAATGGAAAAGTTATAATTTCTGGATGCTTTGAATCTGTCAAAAGATCTTCAAGAAGAACTCATTGAGGATTTTTCATGTCCTCAAGAGTTTGAAACCAATGTCGCTACTACTGAGGATTTTCGTATAGAGAATGATTCTACCAAATCTCATTTTTTTATATTTTTTATAGACGAAGATGAAATGATGTGGTGCATGGGCATATCAAACCCTTGGATTTTTCTACCAAGGTTAATGCTGTAGACATGAGATTAGCCTTCATTGATAATGCCTCTTGATACAACCTCATTCCCATTCATACATTTTGTCGATTGGGCCTTACAGAATTTGACTTATCTCTTTAGACATTAATTTTACATGCTTATGATACGAATGAAAATTATCCTCTGGTTGAGATTACTCTCTAAACTCAATTTGGAGATCTTGTGTCTAATTTAGATTTCATGGGTGTTCCTCAGGACACAACCATCAATATTCTACTGGGAAGGCCTTGGCTGCATCAACCTGCAGCCATACCTTCATCATACCACCAATGTCATAATTATTGTTTCAATGGTCAAATTGGGACATTTATGGTGACACGGATCGGTTCAAAACATTTTAATCTCAATACATTGAGGTAGATTTTTATCACCCAAAAGGAAGGAAGTACATTACAAAGAAAATGAAAAGCGTTAATTCCCCAAGTGGATTGGAAAAGATCCTATAAAATCCATTCATACATATGGGTACAGATTATGTGTTACCCATCAACCAAATTTAAAAGGTAAACCCAAATCTGGAAAATCGTCTAGTAACATCCATAATATCATTTACGACAATTGATCCTAACAAAATGGATGAAATTATGGATCCACCATGTAGTGATGGATTCTTAAATGGATATTTTTAAATTTAATCTAATAAACTACAAAAAATCATATACATCATCAACAAGTGTAGAAGAAATTGTAGCAATGCTACTTATAGAAAAAGATGTAGATTATAAATCCATAAATCCCTATTTATTACCAAAATACTATACTTTGCATCAGTAGGGTCCAACATGGGGGCCTCCTCTTCAGGATGTTCAAATACTGATTTCCCCTCTAAGTATAGGTGTTTTTCCTTGTTATCTATAATGAAAAAGGAAAGATAATTGGTAATGTGTAATGGATAAGAAGAATGTGATCTCATGGATGATCTTCCAGCATTTGAAGAAGGTGTCTATACCACTTTGGATGAGCTCATAGAAATAAATCTGGGTAAAATAGAAGATCCACACCCAAATCATATTTTTGCGTCCATGACCATTAAAGAAATAGAGGTTTATACTTCATTTCTAAAGAAAAATTGAGACATATTTTCATGGAATTATACAGAATTTCTAGGTAGTAATCCTGATGTATCCACCCTTCATTTGGGTTTTCCATAAGAACATCATGGATTGAAGTAGGCAACAAGAAGAAAACAACCAACTCATGCCTATATAATTGAAGATGATGTTTATAAGATTATAAAGGATAAAATTTTTAGGGATGTTCATTATCCCAAATGGAAAGTCAATACTATCCCAATGAAAAGGAAGACTGGGAAAATTAGAGTCTGTATTGATTTCAGATATCTTAACAAGCATTGTCCTAATGATGAATTTCTAGTTCCAATTATAGATCCCTTAATTGATGCAAAAACTAGCTATGGATCTCTTTCCATAAAGGATGGATACTCTGGGTATAATAAAATACGTATGGAAATAGAGGGTGAAGAATCTTCATCCTTCAGATCCCATAAAGGTGTGTTTTTCTATCGGGTAATTCCCTTTTCCTTAAAGAATACAGGTGCAACATACCTACATGCTTTTAACTATATCATGAAACCCATCTTATGGAAATTTTTTGAATCATATTTGGATGATTTTGTGGCCAAATCAATACAATGTACCAATCAATTGGCTGATTTGGAAACCAAATTAAATAAACTTCAGTAACCCAATTTAAAGATTAACCCCTTGAAATGTTCTTTTGGGGTAACCTTAGGAATGTTTCTTGACATAGTTTTATGCCATCCTGGCATTGATGTTAATCTTGAGAAAAAAAAATCATTCCTAGGTATTTCACCTCAAAAAAATTTAAAATAAATAAGAGGATTCGAAGGAAACTTGACCTATATTCAGCGCTTTATCACCAATTTAGCAGGCATGTATTTTCCCCTCAGAATATTAGTGAAGAATGGAGTCACCAACCACTCTACCAATGATGACCAAGAATCATTTGATACACTCATGAAATATCTCTTGAGTCCACCAGTATTTATTCCACCCATTTAAATAAGACCACTTATTATTTACGTGAAATGTTTAGATCGACCACTATGTTCCTTCCTCGCCGAAAAGAATGATGTTGGGAATGAAAATAGCCTTTAGTGTCTCAGTCGAACTATGTTTGATGTGGAAACATGATATACATGTTTTGAAAAGTGATTCCTATCATTAATCTTTTTAGTTCTGAAATTGATGCACTACCTGCAACATCATGAGGTCCAATTGGTATCTTGCAATAACCTTCTCAAGTTTATCCTCAGTAATTATTTTCTTACATGGCCTATGGCAGAGTTGAAGGTTATTTTGAAACATTTTGATATCAGTTTGTTCCCCCAAATGGAATAAAAGGCCAACCATTCGCTAACTTCCTTGCAAAGCATCCATCTACGAAAGATACATCGTTTAATACTAAACTTCTTGATGAAGAGGTCTTCTCTATTTAATATAATTCCAAAACATGGTAAATGTATTTTGATGGTGCTGCCAGACATCCAACAGGGAAAATAATGGAAAACCCTAAACTCAAAAAATACGGGTTATGAATTGTCCTTGTTTCCCCAGAAAACAATGTATTACCGTATTCCTTCTGATTAACAGAAGGTGGTACCAACAATGAGGTAGAATATCAAGCTATCATTGAAGGTTTGGAATTGTCCCTTCAGGTGCATATAGATCATTTAAAGGAGAAATATGATTCATAATAGGTAATCAAACAAATTAATTAGTAAAATTCTCTCAGAAAAGAATAGATAATACCATTGTGTGATTACATCCGAGGGTTAATGGATCAATTTACCTCAGATCCGACGTTGTATTATGTCACGCGATCACAAAATTCTCAAGAATATGCACTAGAAAATGGAGCTACAACCATTGAAGATCCAAATCAAGATGATATGTTCATGAGCAAAGTCCATCAACGTGTGGCCTTACCATTATTTTCAGACATGAATGGAGTAAATTAATGAAACTTTCCCTCTTCCTGAACTATATGATCCCACCATGGGAGGGAGAACATCCATTACAGAATATCATCAAAATTGTATACATAAACCAAATAGGGATGAAAAATAATAGATTTGATTATGAGTATCTCATTTCACTCTTTTTGATAGTCTATACCACCAAAACATCCACTACAATCATGGATTTGATGGAATTCTCTTCATCTATATTAATGGAGAAGAAAATACAGCTGCCACGAAAGAATTACATTCAAGAGTTTGTGGTGCCCACCAGTCTGGGTATATACTCTCTAATATGATTCAAAGGCTTGGATGCATTGGGACTTCAATGACGCATAATTTTAAATATTTCACTAAAAAATTTAATCCCTTTCAGGTGCATGAAAACTTCATTCATCAACCCTAGAGTTGCTACATATAGCTTAATACTCCTAGACATTTTCCATATGGTGAATTGATTTAGTAGGGCCTTTCCCTCTTTCCATGACTAATTTGTTGATGTATATTCTCATTAAGACTAACTTATTCTCTAAATGGGATGTAGAAACAACTCTCAAGGAAGTTGGAGCCAAAAACATTGTTAGTTTTGTCAAGAAAATATCATCACCATATTTTTTGTCCCTTAAAACTTTTTAACAGAAAATGGCACCATGTTTTGTTCTACTGAGGTAAAAAAGTTATATAAGGAACATAATATCTTATCCAACCATTCATCTGGATATCATGAACCAGTCAATGGATAGATTGAGGCCTTCAACAAGACCCTATCAAATATACTTCATAAAATGGTGGATAATGATAAGAAATAATGGCCTGATAATATTTTGAATTCCTTATGGGCTTATCATATGACTTCCAATACTATTACCCAAGAAATATCTTATTCGTTTGTTTGTGGAACTGAAGTAGTTTTTCTAATTGAAATGAAATTACCTTCACTCAGAGATTCAATCTATGATCATTTATCCACAAATGAGATGTCTCAGAAACAGTTCAATGAGTTGGAATGATTAGATGAGAAAAATTTCATACTATTCATCATATAGAAGTCTATCAGAATAGAATAGCATGATCTTTTAATAAGAAATTTCTCCTCCAATAATTTCTTCATGTGGATTTTGTATTGGTACTTAGGAATCCAATAAAACATGGAAAGAATCCACCAAAACATGAGACCAAGTGGGAAGGACCTTATTCCATACATAATGTCTATTCAAATGGATCTTATTCCTTAATCTCAATTGATGGAGTGTTATTACAACTACAAACAATGAGAGATTCTTGAAGAAATACATATTGTAGTTAAACAAATTCATCCTCACTGCAAAACATTAAACATCAGAGTACAACTTCCTCACCGCATGACTTTAAACTACCCAATACAATGTCCTCACTGGAAGTCTTTAAACTACACAGTACAACGTCCTCATTGCAAGACATGAAACTATATAATATAATGTCCTCACTACAAGACTTTAAACAACACATTACTATGTCCTCAATGATAGACATTAAACTACACAATACAATGTTCTCATGACAAGATATTAAACTGCACATTACAACCTCCCCACTGCTTGACTTTAGACTGCCTAGTACAACGTCCTCACTCCAAGAATTTTTAACTACAGAGTACTATTTCCACGCTGCAAGACTTAATACGACACAGCACCCATGTCCTAGTGGAAATACATTAAACTACATAAAAATTATAACCATCAATGCTGCTTGATGGTAAAATGTGTAGTATCGTTTTCGTTGTCACATGATGTTAAACTATATGATATTTTTTGTTCAAATAACATTTTTTTTCTATTTTTGATGTTAGAAGATTCCATAAGTAAAAAATAAATGACATCATCAGTACTCCTTAGAAGTATATGAGTCCCTCAATTTGATATGTCTGATTTATATCATCATAGAGATAGTATTTTGAGAAAAATTATGTCTTGATTCTCATTTTCCAAAGAGATACGTAGAGATGCCAAAATTTCCAATTTTGGGCCTAGCCACAATAAAAAAATCTTCTTATTTTTTTGCCTCCAGTATATCAATCAGATCTATATGGAGTTTTTCCTTCGATATATAATTTAGTCCTTATTCTGTTTAATGTCTTAAGACTTTCTGTTCATGTTGAACGTGTCAGAAACCCCAATTCTTCAAGTAAAACTTTAGTAGTGCAATGAATGATTGTTTAAAGAACTATGTATACCTTGATTTTCATCTAGTTGAGATACATATAGAATCCTAGATCTCCAATATTGGGACCAGCCATAATAAATAAAACCATTATTTATGGTATAAGAATCAAATCTACATTGGATATGTTTTAAGAACTATGTATGATATGATTATTTCCCCAATAATATATATAGTGACACATTGGATTTAACCCTTAATCCAGTTACAATATGTTTCTATTTTCACATCGATTCTTCTTCATCCTTACCACATGACGTTAAATTGCATGGTAATATAGAATCCCTTTTCTTCATTTGTGTCACCTTTTCATTATAGAAGATGCCCTTACTACTCCTTGTTTCTCACACCGATCCTAGCTCATGTGAGCTTAGGAATTGGGTGAAAGTTAGTTTATATAATTAAGGTGTTTCAATTCCTTATGGGGGTGCCAATGTCTTCACTAAATGACATAAAACTGCACATCACCATATTCAATTAGAAGAAACAATGAAAGTATCCATTGTACATATGAGTCAGATCTATGTAATGGACGTCATATTATGGTAAATATTGATTCAAACATTTCTCATGCGCATTAAGAAAACCCCCCTTCAATATTCCAGAATCTTAATATTGAATATTTCCATATCCGCAAAATAATTCTTACAGTTCCTGGTGACAGAATTTCTAATACATGAGAGCTCTTTTTCCTTACTATGCAGCATGTTCCCTTAGGTATCCTTGCATAAGTAACATACATAATGGGCCTACCAGTCAAAGGATGCCACTATTTGGCTATGCAACATATGCACCAGTTGGCCCTACATAATATTCTCCCATAATGGGTTGGTCAAATAAGGGTTATTTCATTATTGGATATAGTATCTTTGTCACATTTAATATTTTATGACAATATACAAGAATCTGTATTTTAAAATAGTTATTCAAGAAGACTCTACCATTATCATTCTCACAATCTGAAAGACTTAAAGACCATGGTTTACATAGTTCCCTCACCATGTGTTCAATACAATATGAAATAACGATGAAATCACTTGGCCAAATTTTATATATTGTTTTTATTTTGGTTACAAGTTCTATGTCCTAAAACCACAGACATCATACCACTTACTTTGGGTCATAACTTCATAAAAGTATTATTCCTCTGATTATTTGGACATTTTGCGTGGAAATACCCTTTCCCTATTCAGGTACCTTTTCTCCATAAACCAATCTATGTGCTTCAAAAAATCCGATTCCCCATATAAATTCTTCATATTTTAGCAAAAGAATGTCAAATATCTGAGAGTTATTTGGTCTTATTATAAAAAACGTGCCCTTAGGTGACCTTGTATAATTTTCCTACATTACACAGGCCTGCCAGTAAAGAGATCCTATTATTTTTTATGCAACATATTCCCTAGTTGGCCCTTTGTAATACAGCCCCCATAATAGGTTTTTCCTGTAATGGTAACTTTGTTCTTGTAAAAGACGTCCTCAAATGCTTTTAGCCCATTTCCCATATCATTCCTCAGTTCTATAAATTCAAAAATCTCATTTTAGAATTTTCATTTCCATACCGGAATATGATAGTATGTTTCCAATCAAAATATCAATAAAATTGGTTAGTATTCTCATACATTTGGTCAGTGCAAAAGACCTTAAATTAATGCCACCCAATGTTTTCACTACATAAATTAAAACTAAAAAGTACCAATGTCCTCACTACATGACTGAAAACTACATCGTACAAATTTCCTCACTGCAAGACATAAAACATCAAAATATTATATTTTAAATTCCACTTTCTCATAAATTTTAACCATTACTCAAACAAATAATTTGTATAAAGATGGTTTTCATATTCATGACATACGTCGGTATAAAATAGCCCATTCATTATTAAAGTATCATTCCTTGAAAAAACCACCCAATGTGGTCTTGAGTCACCGAAATATTATTTTACCATATCTATCAAAATCAAAATGTAAAACATTAAAGAACTATTTTTCCTGACAGTGCATCACATTCTCTTTGGCGGCCTTTCATTACATGCCTACATAACATTCATGTCTATACAAAGATTCCACTATTTGGCTATAAAGTATATATCCCAGTTGGACCTACATAACACAACCGCCATAAAAGGTTTACCAAATAATGGAAGCTGTGTTCTTTAAAAAGTCACCCCTATTGTCGATACAAGTTTCAGATTTGGTGACCATAAAAAAGTCATGACTCATGATTTCCCTTGGAAATATTTAAAAATTATAAAGCAATTATTAGCCACAATGTTTTTTTGGGATCTAATTCAATGTTATGGTCAAAGCTATCCGACCATAAATATTAGACCAATATAGTCCAAGATGCAAGACACTAAACTAAAAAAAATCAAAAGACTTGGTAATCCTTAAATTTAAAAATCACAAAGGGACCTCTGAACAAAAGCCAAGTCCCAGATCACTAAACGTATATTTTTTATGCTTTAGGTAATAATAAGAAATAAAATGTCAAGAGATATATGGTTTGTGGGGTAGTCCATATAACCCTAGGAAAAAATCATATTATGCTTACTCGGCCCAATGGCCTAGGTAAAAAAATTCCAAAAGTGAAAACATAAATTATTAATTACAGCATAATTTTCTTTTATAAAAAATTTTCACGGAGGAGAATCCAAAAATTGGTGTCTCCCTCACTGAAATTACAAAAGGTTTTCTATGTAATTCCACATTTGATTAATAGGTAGTTGATCCCCATCAATAGATTGATTGAGTTTTTCTTTTTGACCAACCTCGCTCTTTTCTGCATGATGAAGAGATTATCTAGCATCTAAGATGGATTTTTCACCATCCTTATAGTCTTCTCCTAATGATCTATGAAGCTGGTTAATCTCCATGTAATGATCTCTAACACTTATTGAAGGTGCAGTTGTTGAACTGTCTTTTCCTTAATTTTCTGCTTTAGTCCCATCAACATTGAATTATTATTAGCCTCATATTGGCACAATGCTTCTTGGAACTCTTCAATATTGATTGATAGTTTGGCTTTTATCAAGTCTTTTTGACGATTTTTCTCTGGCTCCCTTTTCCAGATAATCTATTTCATCACAATATGAATTTCACGATATTCAAAAACACCAATTCCTAACGTCATAAGTAGAGATTAATGTCAGGTAATTCATGGAGGCAATTCCTAAAGGGGCATCTCAAATATTATCATACAAATGTTTCTATATGATTTGCGATGAGAAAGACAAAGAGCCTTTTGCAGTTTGGGGTCTGATTTAGAATATCTGTCATACATAGGGATATATTCTAGGACTAATAAACATTAAGAAGTGCCCTGATATGTTCCATTTAGGACAATGGTTTCTCCACCATCAAATTTTTTTTGGGTTGATGCAGAGGCTTCACCTCCTGTCCTAGTCATTGATTTTTATATACCTAAATGTTAAAACAAGAATTATGGTTATATTCAAGAGATAATAAAAGTTAAAGTAATCATAAAATCAGTATATATTAAATTGAAATTGGTCAGCGGCTTGAGAAGAATCATTCTCAATGTTCTCAGTTTCATAAATTTTGTTTGATGTCTGTGGATGTGGAATGTTGTCTTTATAATTCTTAGTAATTTCAGAATGAATATTATGAAAACCTACTATATCAAGATCCACTTGATCTTATATACCTGTAATAGTGGGGTGGAAGTTAATATCATCACTTCTTTCAAGTACCGTTTCCCCAGAAGTTTCTTTAGATGGAACTACATATTTCTATCACCCATGGTTTATAGGTTAAACATACGAATATTAACAAGACGTATAATGAGAACTCACGTCATGTTAATTCTATACAAGGAACTCCAAAATAATCAAAAGAATTTCATATTTTAACTTGTTCTAATAGTTCTTCAAAAGGAATGAAAAATTTATCATTTAATCCTATGATATATTAGATCCCAGGTTAGTCTCACATGTTGGAGCAGAAAGCATGTTTACTACACAACCTTCCTCCACCAACATGTGACACCGAATAGCTTCTTCATCAATAATTGTGAGGTCCATGTCAGTTTTTCAAGATGTTCTGGTCAATGCAATGAACCTAAAAGTATCACAAAATGGATGTTATCTATTGTTTAATTTTATGCTTTATGAAGTATTATTGATTTACCAGAATATTCCTCTCCTATGATAGCGGAAATGAAGTAGAACTTGTAACAGATGTTGGTTCCTTTGGCTCCAATGCCTCTTCAGGAACCACATGATTTGGAATTTGTGTTTTCTCAGTAGCACATTCTACGTCTCCTTGAATATTATTAGTAGTTTCTTTCAAAAAAGAAACAGAAAAATCCCCTCTAATTTAAATTGTCTAAACACTTTTCCATGAATAAAGACTAAAATTCATGAATTTTAGGGTTAGTTACCAGTAATAAGAAAGCTAGTAACCATGGTTCTATTTCTTCGACGCTTGAGATTCTTCATATTTTTATGAGGGCATGAATTTCCATCTATAAGGATAGGTATCAGAGATCCCAGTTCCCTCTCTATTTCCTCATCCATGGCATGTTATCCAAGAGTGATTTTCTTGATTCACAGGGTGATCCAGTAGCTCCACGAGAAGTGCCTCTCGGGATATATTGTGGTGATGGAACTTCGGTTTTCATTCATTTACTAAACTGTAATTGAAGACAATATTTCACTTAAGTATCAATTTTTTTTATTAAAATTCATCTTTCCAAATGGATGAAGATGCAAAAAAAGGGAACATACATCCTCAGGATCTACAATGTCATGCCACTCTTCATCTAATGAAGGATTATTCCCTTTAGTGGTACCACAATCTATCATTTACTTCACCTTATTTGTGGTAGTAATTTAGTCATCAGTGGTATATATGAGCATTTTCAGCTCTCTAATGTAGGTACATACATTATTGGGATTATCCTTATAAATAATTACAAAAGAATCCCACAAATCCCCTATTACTCAAATATGCAGTCATTCGCACAGATCTATCCACTTTGTCTCAGCATCACAGTACAAACTCTACCATGTTTGAACATCCTCCTATTTTATATATTTAGAATGTATGTCTGAGGGTTGTGAGGGGGATCCTACATTCATGGACATGAGTTTCTTCCCATCACTCAAGATCACAGATGGAGGATTAGAAAATAGAACATGACTCTCTTCATAATGATGGATATCAGATAAATTTGATACAAATTTAGGAGTGATTGATGGAGTGGAACTCTTAATTCTGATAGGAGGGTTATATCTGGAATAAGGTCTCCTCATTAAATTTGGAACTTCTTCACCTCCACTATCTAATTCATGCAATTCGGCCCCTAATGATGAAGAAATATCTTCCAATTGATGGGGTTACATTCTACTACTTCTCTTTTACCCCACTCGAGGGACGGAAAGATTTAATACCCATTCAAGGTAAGATGTAGCCTAGTATTCAGCATTCAAGATGGTTAATTTTCATACTGAACCTGCAATTGGTAAATGAAATAATACCCCAGTCTTCTCTGTAGATGTAATCAACCATAGTTGTCAAGCAACCATTGGGTTTTAATCTAATCTGACATGCACATGAGGGGATAAAATATTCATTTTTTGACATTTGAATTGACGCACAAATATATAAGGAGCATAGGCCTCACATATGATTTCACCATCAGTTATGGTGTCCAACACGCTATCTATGCAAGATAGCATATATTCCCTTAGTTCCAAACTGGAAGTACAATCATCAATGAACCACCCTATAGGAGGACTCCCATAACTAATTAAATGGATTTCCTTATACATGATCAATCTAGACTTGTTATCATAAGCATTCAAAGGCAAGGGTGAAATGATAGAAAATTCCTGAACAGATGGCCGGAATGAACTTCCCAAAAGCAGTACTCCACTTTGTACAACAAAAGTTCTAAAATGAGTTTCAATCCATCCCCACAACACTTGGAATGGTCCCTCTATACTAAATGTATATTTCCCATTAAATATATATGTAAAAAACACATTTTAATCAAGGACAAAATAGGTGTAGCCAACCCTACCATATTTTTCTCCCCCATCTTAGCTGTAATAATAACGGTCCCTGGCCTCATACCTCTTTTGGAGTCTTGGATTGGAAATAAATACATGTTGGGCCACATGGATAAGAAACATGCCGTACATATCTTTGTCGGAATTTTTGGGTTGATATCATATCCCCATTAATCAAAATCTCCATTCTCCCATGGTGGCCAAAAGGTGTCAGAAGTGCCTCTCTTCCATACCCTTGGATAACTAGTCATACGAGTTTAAGTGAGACCCTTTTCATTATACTTTATCAAAATTATTTCCATCCATTACCACAGATGAATATGCATCCTGATGCAATTTTTCACAGTAATTGAATTATTGAGTCTGTTAAATATTTTAATCAACTCAAGAACCAAATATTAAGTCTTCTCCGTGTCATTCCATGTCAACATGGGAGGAATAAAATCATCGTACATGTCTATAAGTATTGGAGCTCCAAAAATATTGTAAATGTCCCAGAAGCTGATATCTACCTCTCTATGTGTTAAATGCATGCAATTGGTCTCTAGAATCCACTGACATAATAATTCTAGCATGAAGTCATCATTCCTAAGAGCATTGGTTTTCCCAACCCAGAAAACCTCATAAATCCCAGAAAATCTCAAATCATCTTCAAATTCTACACATGTCTTATCTACCTAGTATTCCCACAACCATGTGGTTTTTACACCTCCTTCAGGGAGGAAGTCACAACTTTTCATCCGTCCATTGGACATATCTATCTGATAATCTCAAACTATGAATGAATAATAGTATGGTTGCATCTCAAGTGAGTGTGACTTCAAATCTAGAGCAGAGGGGCTATGATGCATAATATGAACATTCTTTACTATCCCAACATTAGTAAATGAGCTCCCAATAGAAACATTAGCCGATGAGAAGTTGATATAATCCTAAAACCAATAATGTTGGACATAGTTCATTGGATGTGGAATGTTAGCATCCTTCAAATGGCCAAAGCAATTCAAAGGCAGATAGGTGCTTCAGGGAAAGTTGAAATTATACTTCTTCAAATATTTTTCTATGTCTAGAAGGGACATTTCACAAATGTCAAAATAATGATGTCCAATGAAATTCCTTATGTTATCAATCCTATTGCCGGTGAGATCATCAACAATTCCAATTCTCTTGGGAGACATTGAACCTGAAAAAAGATAGAGATTATCTTTTAAAAGTATGATTGTTTTTTCTGTTTTCCAAAAAAAATGACAAAGGAACTAAGGAACGCATGTTTAAAATATGGTTCACAAGATTAAGTCGGCGCCCAAGTATGATTCCCCACTTATAATGAGCATCTAAAAAATTTATAGAAGATCTGATGTAAAATAGAACTGCCTAAATTAATGAAAACAAGCATGCCGAGAAATGAAAATTAGGATGTTGTTAGATTTTTTGCAGATGTGAAGACAATATATATAAGGGACGTGTGTCACCGTACACGCCATAAATCCTACATGTTTCAAATGTGCATGCCCAAGTCAACTTGAGAACCAACACTTGCATACCCAGTGCACTTTTCATTCTCTTCTCTCCCTCTCCTTCATTTCATTGCCTCAGTATAAGATCCACTTTTCATTTTGAAATCCAATTCTATGGGGGGAGGGATTTGTTGACACTCCATTCCATTAAAGAGTCTAAAAATCATGATGATTGTAATACATTATAAATAAAAGGGGGAACACATAAAGAAAAGACAATTATTTTCAAAGGCATAAGTTTTTTGCTACCATATTTTAGCCTAAACTCATTTGTTGTGTAGCCTACTTGTGTTCCCCTATATGTCGCACATCCTCCTTATACACCACCATGCTAGAGATGATTGAAATAATAATTTTTGGCTAATTTCTAAATGTGTCTCCCTAGTCTATCAAAAACACAGTCGGTGTGTGAGGTACTTGTGGACCCCAATTTGGCGCACAAGTCACTGGTGCACCCAACATATTTCACCCAAGGTCTTTTATTTTCCTATAAATAGTCCCTTGGGGCCCTAATTAATAAGGACAAATATTCTTGAAGCATAATTGATGCTCTGTTCACCCTAGTACTTCACCCCAGTCTTCCAAAACTTTTGAGGTAGTTCTTCAACAGCATGAGAAGAGGATTTAAGGAATGATCATTGTACATAAGTCCTTTTATTATTTTAAAACCATAACACTTGAGCACCCTATGTACCGATCCTTCCCAGGTCAGAAATACTTTTACACCACCCATTCCTCTCATAGGTACTTAAGTGACCCACTAATTGGATCACATGTGAATACTCTTGAAGGCTTGAGAAAGTTCTCTCCCATGTATTACCATTCAGGTTGTTTGTCACAAAAGTGAAAATTAGGTCACCCATTCCTACTTTATCTCCCATACATGTTCACCCTTCACTACTTCGGCGTCCCTCCTTGATTCACTCTACTTCTTCACTCTCTTCAGTCTACAATCCATCAATCCATCATCAAATCCATTCATGGAAAGGGTTATTTTTCACTCTCTCCTTTTTCTGAAAGGAAATCTATTGAGGCCTCCACCAAAACCTCTGCACTTATCAAACCTTTGTTAAAGGCATATCATCATGTCTCTTATTTGGGTTTGTCTTTCCATAGTCATAGGTTACCCAAATTTGTTTCAATATGGGGTTAGGATTCATGGAGTGTATGTGGGTTTGTATATCCAAATTCACATGGAACATTCTTCTAGAAATAGTGTTGGGACGTTACCAGTTTGGAGGAGGGTTGGGTCATGGCCTCTCCCATCTCGATGATATGACCAAGAACCTCATGTCTCTGGTATGGGAAGGTACAGTTCACCCTTTCTATTCCATGAAAGTATTTGATAAGTATTCCTCCCCTATAAGGATCAATTATAGGGTAACCATCATGGTGTAATACCCTAGCTATTCTTGTAAAAGGTGGCATAATTTCTCCTCCTATCTTCATTAGTGACAAAGAACAAAGGGGGATGGCCATAGGGACTCTTGTTACCCTTTCACCATCCTGTTGTGCTTTGTCTCTATGGGCATCCATCCTGGTGTAAGACACTAACCATCACACATTATTCTTTATATTGGACCCTAGTCCAATGTGAGAAGAACAGAGGTGAGGCTCGTCACCTCATCCTCTTGAATGGTCGACGCACTCACTACCATTGGGGGAGGAGGAAAAGTGTGAAGTGTCATTGTTGAATCGTTAACATCCTCTTGTTTTTCACACACAGCATGAGTCATGTGGAATTATTGATACTTGATGGTTACAACATGTGCACAAACTCTAATTGGAAGGAACTATGAGAAATATGATTCCCACCATGACTAAGTTACATAGGAGGCCTCCTCAAGGCCCGAGCTCATTGGATATCCTCTTCAAGAATCCAATCGTAATTCCATTAATCTCAGAATTCTCCATTGGAATAACCCTCAAATTAAACCCCATATTATCAAGTCATAATTTTCATGAAGTAATCCAAAAATCATTTTTTATAAAGGACCATCCTCTCATATAATACATATCGAACTATGTGGGCTTTGATTCACATCCATATGAGATACGTAGGAAGCCTCCGTGAGGTCTAAACCCATCACTTCAAATCAAAACTATACTCCATGGGCCATATTCTAAATAGGTTCTGATCTTACATGGAAACCCATATTCGTTCCATGTACATTGGCCTACTTCGGCGTATGTCCCACACAATGTTTTGAAAAAGAACCATATTATTAGAGGTCATTACCCCCATGAATTTAAAAGGTATAATGTATCACATTCAGTCTCACCCAACTACGAGGATTCTGATTCCTTTCACAATGATATATAAGTAGCCCATCTTATGATCATGATCCCAAAAATAAACCAAATCATCGTCTCCCTGGATAAAAATAAAATTCCAGAGTGCCCTACTGAGTGTCTTAAAAACCATTATAAACACAATGACGATTGAAGAAATCTTTAAGAAGTTTGTTATATGATACCATTGATGGAAAACCTTGAATATATATGGATATTTCCATTAATGAAGATCCTTGAATGAATACTGATGATTTTAAATTTTAGACATGTTAAAAAGTAATTGTAAATTACAAGGGATACTTATGATATACAAGGTGAATTAACAAGGATTCATGAAATTATCTTATATTTATAAAGAGTGTCATAGAGTAGACAATAATTCCCCCCAAAAGGGTGTGATGAGTTTGAACTCCCATTCTCTCAACCACTGCACGTTGTTATGTATCATAATGTTCAATCATAATGAATACATGCCTTTCGAAAAAAGGTTCTCTTTGGATAGTGTACTTTTGGATGTTTCTGGTTCCATCAATAAATCCAATTTAAATTGACCAGAAAACAGTGATTCTTAAAACTAGAATACATGTTTCAAGGAACTACAAATCAAAGTCAACAATATTTTGAAGCATATAATCATTTCCCAAAAAAATATGAATTTTTCTTTATGGTAAAAAATACATCCCCCATTGATGATATAAAATAAATATTCAATTAAAAATATAATTTAGGGCACATAGATATATGTTATATCTTATAAACGTCTTCGTAAAAATATGTTTAAACAATTCCTTAGTGAAACATTTCATAGATTCATTACATTCTGCAGTATTGGAATCAAAATAAAATATATGAAAATGGTTTAGAGAGAGATTAAATTTATGATAATATGTTGTTCTAACAAATTATATATTAAATAAATAAGTTCATGAAAATATTAAGTGGATATTTTCAAAACAATATTCATAATATAACAGATTTGATTAGGTTAAAATAGATTTTGAAACCCAATTTAAAATCCTAAGTATTAAAATATTCGAAAATAGTCATCTGAAAATTTAAAATCACACACCACATGTTCCATAGCTTAAAATTGGACATTTGAATTTCAAATGGATCATATACAATTTCACAATGATTATTCATCTTTAAACATAAAATTTTATTCCCCACTCAAATTATGAATACTTCTAAAATTTATAGTGGGAAATAAAAATCATATAATTAAAAAATAATGATACTGAAAACAAAAAAAATATATAAGAGAGTGACATGAATGAATCAATAAATTTAGGACATAAATAAGAAAGAGATAATTGATTCAATGATGTAATGATTATTTGATAAACCAATGAATTCAATATTTATGTATAAATCATGTAATTTCATTGTTTAAAACGAATTCTTGGTGAAGAGGAAGAATTAACTCATGGAATAAAAAGGATCAAATGAATGTCAATATGTTCTTTATATAAAATCATTCATATAATTCAATAATGATAAATGTTGAAAACGAATTATATTTCAACTATAATCATGGTTTATAAAATATATGATAACCATCATGATTGTTATAGTAAAATGAAAGTGTCATTTACAATCAATTTTAAATTACAAAATATTACAATAAAATAATTATCATAAAAGGTATTGTAGATTTAAAAAAGGATAAAACGAGAGATTACAATTTTTAATTTCAATAATAGATATAAAAACTGATTTGAAAGATATTTTCAAAAACCCAAAATAAGAAATACAATTTGAATTCAATACATCAATGTGAATTAGATGATATAATTTTGAGACGTCAATATTTTCAAAATTTTAAATGAATTCCTAGAGATTGATAAACTATGATGTTTCCTCTAAGATTTTTTTTATGAAAATAATTTCATTCCTCTTAAATAGAGAGTTAAAATTTAACAGATTAAAAAACATTGAAATTCTATAAACTAAATAAAGGCTATAAAAAATGATTCCATTTGTTCGAATCGTCCATTTAATGTTACTCTATTCTAATAAAATAATGAAAAGATAATGAAAATGGGTGGGTGTTCAATGTTTTACATTGAGAAATGATATTTTAGAAGTATTAGATTGTGAATGAATTTTATTTTATAAATTAAAATTAATATTGATTAATTAGAGTGAGGGGAAACTAAAATATGTATAAAACTATTGAAAAGGATTCCCAACAAAAGAGGCCAAGATTGTAACATCCTAACCAGAACCACTGCGTCCAAGCCATATTTCAATGTGACCTCATGTGTTCCTCCCCTTACACTAGAGGATAATAACTAGTAATAAGTGATTATGTCCATCAGTGGAGAGACTATACCCTCAGTACCCATCAATGAATTGATAATCAATAACCACAGATCAAATATATTATCATAGTAAATATAGAAAGATAAAAATGGAATACATGTCATAGGAACAATGTTTTTTTATAATTGGAAATCATAACTATTGAAATTTAAAGATTATAATAAATAAAAGTTCAATGGGGATCCTCTTGTTCTTATCGTGGTCTTCTCGAGCTTCATGCTCAACATAGTCAGTAATCCACCACATGAAGCATTCCTATCACTGGTTTACTCATGGAATCTAAAAGGGTATCAAAAATCATGAGTAGGGTATTCATATATGACTTAGTAAGACACCAAAAATACGTTGTTACATGATGTTCTCAAGGATAAAATTTTATTCTGAAATAATAATCAATATGTAACAAGAATATAAACATATAAACCAAAACTGATTGGTGGTTCCCTAACCATGATTCTACAAACCCTCAGACATACATGCTTTGGCTCCATGCTAAAAGATAATCATTGATTTCTTTTAATGCAGTGTTGACCAGTTCATGTCACCCCAAATCTATCTATCGAAAAAGTTGGTATTAACAAAACTAGTCACCAAACTAGTATATTGTTGACTGAAAACCATATGATATCATCTTTACATGAAACTCAATTCACCCTAGGCCTTAGGTATGACATGTTGTTCAGTATCTAGGCATTATGTGTGTCACTTGAAAATAAACAAGGCATCAAGAATTCCATATGTAGACCAATTGGGAGTCATGTGAACTACACACAAAACAACAAGACATTGAGATACATAATACATGGATTCCAGTTACCTAAGTGAATCTTTAAAATTTCTCCACAGTCATCCTCTATTCGACCAATGGTGTGAAATAATGCTTTAATATCAACTAGGCATATAGTATTCCAATCACAAATCAACTAGGCATCGAGCACGCTGTTCGAAAATGAACCAGTCATTGAGTGTGCTCATTACTAACCAACTAGAATAGAGATTCCTGATACCTAGCCGTTGAGTATAGATTTAAACAGGAATTCCATTGTATCTACACCATTTTCTTGTTCCACTCATTGCAAAACAACTCAAGTAAATTGTATTCCCCCGGTAAGGGGTAAACATGTCACGATGGTCGACCTATTCTGATAACTATCAATGTCAAATCTAATTTATTTAAACATGCAAACATGGAATAGAATACAATAACTACCATATCATAATATTTCATCACGAGAATTAAAGAAGAAAAAAAGACTTCATCCGATAATAGTAAAACATGTCAACAGATACACTTATTCCAATAATGTATTCATAATAGGTGGGAGGGGCTATTGAGACACCCTCATGTGATCAAAATCTATCATCAGGTCAATTAATCCAAAACATTAATAAATTTTGGTAAAATGTGTTAATGAGAACCCAAGGGATAAGAAACTTCCTACCTCAAAATTTGGAAGAAACCCTCCATGCATTTTTATTATCATCAAAGGTGACACATCAATGTATCGATTTGTTGCCAATTCATTACTCTAGGTATATGAATTGTTTTTTCGGTACCAAAACAACAATTATTTTTCCAAAATTAATAAAATATTATTTGTGATGAAATATTTCTATCACCTATTTAAATTTCCATATTGTAAATTAAAAAAAAATTCATGTGATGATATATTCTCTCTCTTGAATATTTTTAAAATTATTAATTTATTTATCACATGCGATGATAAATTAAACTATTCACTTAATAATTTATATTATCCCACACATTCTAAATTTATAATTTGAAAATTAAAATTATCACCCATGTTGATAATTTTTTATGTTCAATTTATCATTTAAATTATCCTATGTAATGATAATTTATGATTTTCATATTACTAATATCACATGTGCTAATAATTTATATTATTTGGGTTATTTTAAAATTTATCATTTAAACTATCATTTAAAAACAAGTGTGTGTTCGAAATTATCCTTTAATAAGTTGTGTAAATATTTTAATAATTACCCCATAAAAATTATCATTTTTCAATTATCTTATGATAATTTGTTAGAATTGTCTCTGGATAACTATTTTCTACTATATTTTAAAAAAATTTCTGGATTTAATCTCTAAAAAAATATCATTGTATAATTTATTATATATGTTACCGAAAATAAAAAAATACATGTTTTATCCAATTATTAATCTTGATAAATAGTGGGTCTATAAAACATTATAATTATCATTTAATAAATTCATTTTTATAATTAGATATATTTTTAAACATCTTTAGATAATTTTGTTTCAAAATTACAATTTTCTGAACCTAATAAAATTATAATTTGATTATTTTTTCATTTTATCATTTTAAATCAAGGACAATGTTTCCCAATTTTTAAACATAATTTATAGTTATTTATTATTCTTTTATTCAATCAAATAATGGTCAATAATATATAAAATCTATAGTGATAAACTGTGTAGCTTGGTAGATTCCCAGAAGAGAGAATAAACGTGCTCGAATATTAGAAAATGGAGGGAGGGATCGGTGATGGATTCTCCAACATGGAAGTAGGTGTCTTGGACTTGTTGGTGAAATTTTAACAAGAAAACTTGTATTTATACACACAAGCATGTTTAGGGTTTAATGAAACTAAATAATTAAACATCCATTTTAAATAATTACACACACACCAAATTGATTAAAAGTCAATAGATTTTTGATATGAGGATATTTCCATTATTACAAGGTAAAAATGGGTGAAGAAATAGAGAATTAAAATACTCAAGAAATCAAATAGGAGTCAAGAATTCTTCTTGCAGATCGACTAGGCAGTGAGTGCAGTTCTCTCAAATCTACTAGACATCATGAAACCTAAAAATTAGCTTTCAATGATTAGAGTTAATCTTCCTCAATACTCCATGATCATCATATCAACGAACTAAAATATGGAATACTTCTCTAAAATCAACTAGTAATCGAGTATTCCACTCAAAAATAAATAGGGAATTGAACACACTTCTTACAAATAAACCAGGAATTTAGTGCAATCATTTCCAATCAACTAGGCGTATACTAACCTGAAACAAAGGCATTGAGTACAACATCAACCTGGAATTCCATTATATCTCCACCCTTTTCTCAGGTCCATCATCATAAACGAACACAAGTCAAGCGTATTCCCCCTCTAAGGGTTATAAACATCATGACTGTCCACCTATTTCGGGTATTAAGAATGGTACCTGAAATCCAAGGCAACATACATACAATGTATATCATAAAATAACAAGAATATCATATTATATCATCATGATAAATAAGGAATCAAAAATTAAATCATGTGATAACAATCAAACATGTCAATGGATGCACTAATATAACTCATTTAATAACAATGGGTAACTTGGGCTACACACACACACACACACCCAAATGCGATCACAGTCATGAATCCTATCAATTAATCCAACACAGTAACAAAATATAATAACATGTGTAAATGAGAGCCTAAGAGATAAGGAACATACTACCTCACAATTTTGATAAAAACTTCTTCGTATTTTTATTACCATCATTAGTGATACATTGATGTCTCGAGTTGTGGCACATCGTTACGAATGTAATGTAAATGGTTTTCTCAAACTAGAAAAACAATTTTTTTTCAAATTGAATAAAATATTATATGTGATGATAAATTTCTCCCACCAGGACTAGTTTTGAATTAAAAATTAAAAAATATATCAAATGTGATGATATTTTCTATGTATTATATTATTTTCAAATTATCTTCTAATTTTTCACATCCACTAATATATTAAAATTTTTTCTTTTTCATTTAAATTATGTTGTTCATTGATAATTTATTATTTTCATATTAAAATTATCACATGCAATGATAATTTTAATTATTTACTTTATCATTAAAATTATTTTCTGTGATGATAATATATGACTGTAAAATTAATATTATAACATATTATGATAATTTATCATTTCTAGATCATTTTAAAATTAATAATTTAATATTATACTTTATAAAGAATAATATATTTGAAATTATAATTTAATTATTTCAATAAATATTATAATAATTAGTCCATAAAAATTATGATTTTTCAATATCTTATGATAATTTTTTGTAATTATCTCTGGATAATTACAGTTATTCATTCAAGAAAGTCCATGACATAATTTCAAAAAAATTATTAGTGTATAATTTATCATATATGTTTCACAAAAAAAAAAGAAAAATTCAATGTTTTATGCCCTGTATAATTTTGATAAATCATACATCAATAAAAACAATATAATTATAATTTAATAATTAAATTGTTATCTTTGATAAATTTAATAAACATACATTGATAATTTTGTTTCAAATGTATCATTTTATAATCCTAATAAAATTGTTATTGGATTTTTTTCATGTTATCATTTATAATCAAGGTCAATGTTTCCCCATTCTTAAAATTTTAGTTTGTTCCATTAATTCCACCATATAAGGAAAACTAATATAAAAATAAGTAAATAGTGATGAAATATGTAGCAGCAGAGGCTCCCAAAATTGAATAAGAGATGAGCTCCGTAGCTTGAAAATAGAGGAAAGGATCCGTGAATGCTTCACCAACATAGAAGGATGTGCCTTGAAATTTTTGGATGAATTCTAAAGAGCATCACCTGGGAAATTATAAAACACCCCAAACCATTTAGTGTTTAAAAATATCGCATCATTAATAATTTATTTTAAACCATTTATACCCAAATAAATTTATGCAGAGTCGATAGATTTTTTATATAGAGTTATTTCCATTACTATCTAGTTAATATGAGTGAAGAAATGAAACATTAAAATCTTATAAACACACCAATTGAGGTGCACTAAAAAATGATGGTAGATAAATAATTATTTATAAGTTTAATTGAATTAATAAATTAAATTATTTAATTCACTTGTAAAAAAAATGTTTTAATGGGAAAACTAATTGCACGCCTGTATGAATGTCATACACTTTTTTTTTGGTAAAACCCCCATTTTGGGATAAATGGTGGACTCAGATTTCTTGTACGATGCACCACCTAGGATAAATAAATATATATTTAATTAAATAATATATTAAATTTTACTTAATAATAATTTTATATCATTCACGAGACATCCAAACATCTAATTCCTTCGAATAGTATACCCTTCTTACGGTAAAAACCAAATTTAAGACCTAATGGTGGTCTCATATTTCTCAAACATCGCTCTATTTGGGTGTTATTCAATTATTTTGTATATATTTTGTGTACATAATATATAATTTTTATTCTGTCCAAACCAATGCATTATGGGCCTCGGAATCTTGCATTAAGTTTGCATCTGACTCTGAAAATATTCGATTGAAAATTCCATAAATTTTACTATGATTTTACCCAAATGAAAATAGTTGGATACATTTTATAACTGATTTTCAATGATTAATTTTTTTCATTAAACTCATATAATTTATCAATAATTGGGTTTTTATTATCTTTAAAAATTCAGGAAATAACAATTTTACCTCTCAATCGACTTCTCATCCCCATGATGTATATTTAGTAGTCTTACTCAAACAACTCAGATCACTGATCATAACCATCTTACTCATATTTTATAATATCCATAGTAAGTGGAACATTAGGAAGATTGAAAATCTTATTCAGTCTATGGGATCACACAATGTTTCTCTCATATAATATACAAGTTAAAACAATGTTTTCCATTGAGTCTACCCGTAACCAAAGGTATACCCCTTATATAACTAACCCTTGTCTCCATACCTACATGAAAGTCATAGTCATTATATATATACTAAATAAACAGTCAGCCATGTTCAACTAATTCATTATTATAATGATATATCCCATAGAATGGAAACACAAACACTTATATATATATATATATAACACTATAAAACTATCCTGAAAATATATCACAAATTAAGGCTTCTAATTAATTATCTTATATGCTGCACAAAAAATGGTATATATGTGGAATGTGAACTTAAAATACTTATCAATATTTATGAACATACTCCAAATATCATAAATCACATATCACATCATGTGTTTCACCCACGGTGAACCCATTGTCATAAAATATATAAATTCCACAAATTATGGAAAATTAGAGGATCATTATTCAGTACATGCCATGAACTAACATAGTTCCCCTACCCGTGTCCGAACCTGCCTATGTCGTGTCTATCATGTCCCATCCCAAGTCAAAAAAGATGAATCACATTACTTTGTAATAGTGCTCTAACACCAAATTTTAATATCCTGACATGAACCACCGGGTCCAAGCAAGAATTCCAGGTGACCTCATGCATGTCTCCCCATATGCAAGATGCTCAAGACATGAATCGATGGTCTGATTCCATTAGTATGGATACTATACCCTCTTTATCATGTTATAATATTGATAATCAAAAATAAACTATATAATAAATAATCACAGAAAAATATGGAATGGTAAAAATGGAATACATGTCCCAATATTAAAGGTTCTCAAATGTGGACAGCATAACTATTGTAATGATGTGAACATAATAAATAAAATAATTACTAGGTACTAAAGTTTATGTCCCAGTATTCACTAGCTCTGTGCTCCACCTGGCTGGTAATATATGACTGGGCCCTTTACTGTTGTCTTCTAAATCAAGGAATCTACATGCTCAACCAAAATTAACTAGTAAGGTGAGACTACAAGACTCAGTAGGACACCACCACTGTGTCTTTTACTATTGTTCTCATGTATAAAAGTGTATTCTATAAAAATATTAACAATGTAATAATAATATAGAAATAACAATAAAACTGAGCGATGGTGAACTAATCATTCAGCCACAAACCCCTGATCGTACCTGATTTGTATCCATGATATTAGATAATCAAATCATGTAGCCACGACCACTATATGGAAATTAGAATATATCTATCTAAAAATTCAGGTTTAACAAAACTAGTCACTAGATTAATACATTGGTGCTTGACAACCTCACGATATCATGTGTAGGTGTAACTCTATTCACCTTACGACTCAATTATGTCATGTTTTTCAGTATTCAGGCATCGAGTGTGACACTAGAAAATCAACTAGGCATCGAGTTCACTACTCCCGATTCAACAAGTCATCCATAAACCTGATACTAGGCTAATAGTTCACTGAGTGAATCTTCACAACTGCTCCGTGGTCACCATTTCTTTGACCTCAATTATATAATAGTACTCTAAATCAACATTGAATCAGGTACACCACTCTCAAATCAACTGGGCATCTAACATGTATCTCACAAATCAACTAGGTATCGAATGCCCTCCATACAAATCAATTAGGCATATAGAAGCTTAAACATTGAATTCCATTGTATCTCTAGACTGTGCCCGGGTCCATGATAAAAAAATAAGTAAAGAATATTCCCCCTCAAAGGGGTAAACATGTCCCATCGGTCCACATGTTATGAGCACTAAGAATGGTATTCAAATGCAAGGAAATTTAGATATATGGTATAACATAAAATGTATAGTATATCATTATATATCATCATGTGAAATAAAGATGTAAAAATAACATCATCTGATAGAAATCAAACATTATAAGGGATACACTAATATCAATCATTGAATCATATTATTTCACATGGGTCACAAACACACACCCACATACGATTATAATCAAGAATCATATTAATTGATGCAACACATTAATAAAATATTATAAAATGTGTAAATGATATCATAATTGATGAGTACCTTTCTCCTTCAATAGTTATATGAAAACCCATTCATGGATCTATTATCATCCAAGGAGATATGTCAATGTCTCGAATTGTTGACACGTCATTACTCTTGGCATGTCTAGGATTTTCATGAACAAAAAAATCTATTTTATTTTATTGAAAATAAATAAAATTTTAATATGTGATGATATATTTCAGTCACATGGATAATTTACGAATTATATATTAAAAACATATCACATGTGATGGAATTTTATATCTCTTGAATAGTTCTCTATTTTCACTTAATTGTTCAAATGCATAGATAAATTAAAATTTTCACTTTACCATTTATATTATCTCGTGTGTATATAATTTATGATTTTAAAATTAAAATTATAACTTCTGATGATAAATTTTTACGTTCACTTTATATTATTTCAATTATCTTATGGTAATTTATTGTAATTATAATATGATAACTATTTCCAATTATCCTCTCAATTATTTTCATTACATACTTGGAAAGAAATTATCATTGGATTATTCATTTTATATATGACCCGAATAAGACAAATTCAATGTTTTATCCCCTTTATAAATTTGATAAATTATAATTCAATAGAACATTATAATTTTATTTTAAAAAGTTCAGTTTTACCAATTGGTTAATTTTTTAAACATCTGTTGATATTTTTTTTCAAAATTATCATTTTATAATCCTAACAAAATAATCATTTGATAATTAATTTTTTCAGGTTATCATTTTTAATCACGGTCAAAGTCCCCCCCCCCCCCAATTTCAATGTAATTTTCATTTATTTATTTTTCCCTCATTTCTCCATATAAGGTTAAAAAAAATGAAAAAAATAGTGACTAAATATGAAACAATAGTATATCAAAAATGCAATAATAAACCAAATCCAATGCATTAAATTGGAGGAAATGATCACTGACGAGTTCCCCAACATGGAAGTAGGTTCCTTGGACTTTTTTGTGTAATTCTAAAGTGGATCACCTAGTTATTAATAGGAACCCCAAAAACACATTTTTGTTTTCATGAAATTGAAAAATTCAACTTTTTTTAACCATTAAACACGCAACAAATGGATAAAGAGTCAATATATTTGTGATATAAAGCAATTTACATTATTATATGGTCAAAACAGGTGAAGAAACAGAGCATTAAAATCCTCCATACACATTAATGTAGGTGCTCCTAAGTCTAAAGGCAGGTGGAAAATGACTCATGTGATTAATTAATATAATAAATTAAATTATTTGATTTTATTATCAAAAAAAATATTCAGAAAACTAATCATATCCCTTCGGCGTATGAATGGTGTACACTTTTTAGGGTAAACCCCAAATTTCAAACAATATAGTCATTATATATATCTCCTAAGATACACCATTTGGGAAATATTAATTTATTTTTAACAAAATAATAGATTAGTTTTTACTTAATTAGTTTATTTCATGATCAAGGCATCTGAATGATCAACACCTTTAATTATTATACACATACTTTGTTAAAACCCATGTTTAAGACCAAATAGTAGTCTTGGATTTCTCTTAAGACGCACCATTTTGGAGTTATTAAAATATTTTTAATAAATTGTGTGCACATAATATAGTATATTCAATATATTTATTTCGTCTATTCTAAAGCATTATGGTCTTTAGAATCCTACACACACTCAGTGTTTGACTAGGAAAATATTATATTGAATATCCCAACATGTTAACTAGAATTTTACCCTAGTGAAAATATTTTAATACAATTATTATGTTATCATAATTGATAAAGAATTATTATTTTCATAAAATAATTATACTTTATCAACCAGTGGGTTTATTTTATATTAAAAAAATCTGTATTTTACACAAATATCCTTGGAAAAATCTACCAGATGGTCGTTGATCTATAACAACAAGCCAGTTGAAAATAAAATTGTTTTCATGTTATGTAAAAGACCACCATATATGAAAACTCTTTCATTAATACACCATAATTCATTATTTTTTCTTAAATATAGACATAATAAAATTCAATAAGATGTGAAGGATTAGAGTTTTGAAAAATTTGTTACATAACCCATTAAATTGAAACATGGGTTTATTAATATTATTTAAAAATATCCAAAACATGGAATTATTTTCAATCGGTATTTTAATATTAGATGGGATAACCTGAGGATGTAAAAAAGAAAAGGGGGAGCTAAAGATCATAGTTTGGGAATACTAAAATATTAGCACAGTGAATGTAATAAATGTCTATAAATAAGAATATCATTGTGGTATGAAATGGATGGGAATCCTAAAAATGATCATCATATAATGATATAAGATGATACCATTATGGAATCATAGTAATGAGAAAACAAGATAAAACATGGCACAATAAATGTAATCTAAAGCTAACAACTGAGACAACATAAAAAAGTGGTTTTAAGAAAAATATATATTCATCATATTCAGATTATCAATAGAAAAAAATATTATCCAATGTATTTGATGAACATACAATTCCAACCCACATCACATTCATTTCATGTACATGCATATGTCTTCCAAATAGATAGTATTACATAATAATTCCTTTCATCAATTTTGATCCCATAACTTAAGAGTGTGAGGTATATAGATGGATGTCCCCAATAATTTATATATATTTAAATCTTGTTGAATACTCTTTAGTGGAAATGTGGATGGGTATTCACTAGAGAAATTATTGACATAGAAACAATCACAAGATAAATACTACCTCATAAGGAGTGTACATAACAGTTTTGGGAAGGTTTTAATTAGAGATAATGGTGGTAAATCATTACATCAGAATCATACATATAATAAAGGTATGTGAAAAACACGTTAGAAAATGGGAAATTGGATACCAAATTAGAATTATAACACAGATAATAATTGATATTAAAAATAATACGAGAGAGTATTATACCATGATATGAAACATCAAAACGATTGGAATGAGCTTATATAGATAGTGGTGAAACCATAATAGGGATTTAGAGAGTTATATAGAGAGTTAAATAATGATCAATATGTTTCTAGAAAATTGGACTAAGCTGATGGGTGTGTATTTATTAAAATTAAGGGGAAATTATTTTTGAAATTTAAATCATAGGTGGTGGGTAATGAATCCCCCAAGGTAACATTATATTGTTTTGAGTTGATTTTTTTTGTTCAAAATGATTTTTGATAAGGTTAGATGTGGAGATCCAGAGTGTTTTTTGACAATGAATGTAGACAATGATCCTTGAAAATGACAAGAATTCTTCGGTAGGGGATTGAGAATTTTGGGCAACAAGGTGGAGCTATTTCCTATTGTTCCCAAAAATATTTGTGGAAAAAAATTTGATTTTTAGAATAGTTGAATAAAATTATGATTTCAAAGTCCATATCATTAAAATATGGTAGATTTATGGAATTCCAAAAAATTTTGTGTTTCATGTACTTCAGGTGCTTTGAAAAATATTTTTTATTGAATGTTTGGAGATTCATGAATGATGGCTGAGTTACAATGGAAATATGGTAAGTTATGTGATCACAATATGTTTCATGAACAGAATGTTTCCCTGATGTTTCATGAAAACATTGGGTTTCATAAAAAATAATAAATAGTTTCATAAGAAGGTAGTGGTGATATTTAATTTTTCGCAGAGAGGATGAAATCTTTATAAATATGTGGTTACCCCAAAATTTGATGAGGGAAAGGATTAATGAAAATTAAAATATCTGAATTTTTGAAAGAATTTTATGATATATATCATTACAAGAATGATTCATAAGTATATTAGTTTTCAAAAGAATGAAGTTTAATGAATATATACTATTAATGAATAATTATTTTTTTTATAAAATATTTAAATGTTTCATGAATGGTGGTGTGTTTTGTGAGAGAAAAAGTTTCACAATGTTTTGAAAATACTAATAAATAATTAGGAAATCCTCTGAATGTTAAGATAATGTTATTTTTAAAGTGAATCTTATGAGAATCAAATGGGATTTCCAATTTATTATGTGGTAAATAATTTTTCATCATGTGAAGGAAACTGGAACATAATGATGCATCAAATTTAGGGTATCCAGTATAGATTACAATAATCAATGTATGAATATTGTAATAGATAATTGAAGAAATGATATTTGTTTGAGGAAATATCTTTCAAATTGTTAATGGCAGTGAACCATGAGGGATAGTGAGTTTCCTATAATCATTGTAATAATATTACATTTTAGTGGATTATGTACATAGGCACATTCCCTTTGTATCATACATATATGTATCCACGTGTGGGTGAACCAAATATTCTTTTTTAATGTATGATTTTAAATCTACCCAAGATTTTCTATGGTAAAGGGTGATAAGAAGGTGTTGTTTACATATGAAATAAGATCTGATGATATATTTGTTTCAATCTAACATACGATGATTCACCCCCACCCATGATATTTATCTTTGTTGGTCTAACATAGTTTCTTCAGTATATAATAAAATAATAAAAGGAACAAACCTCCCAGGGGTTTTCCTATAGTTTCTTCCAAATAGTTGTGTATTTCAATATTTTATAAGGACATGAAGTGTAGATAAATAATTGATTTAAGACCATTTAAAATTAATATAGTATTTGGATGATTCATTCAGGGTTTATTCAATCAAATAAATTACATCAACTAAAATTTTAATAAAATAAAAATTATATCTTTTTCAGAGATTCCTTTTACGAAATTTTTTAAATCACTTTTTTCCATTATGATTTCATAATATAGACCTTATGTTTATATGTTATTTAATTTTTATCCATAAATTCAAATATGTCATAAAATTATGAAAAATTTATCTTTGGATAATTTAGATGTGATGAATTCAAAAATAATATTTATTTTTTCAAAATAGATATTGATGTATGAAAATTATTACAATAAATAAAAATCCTTATTTACAATAAAATACATGTTTCTATGTTATTAACCACTTTATTATCCCTGTATAAATTATTTTGGAGATCATTAAATTAAATTATAATCTATATTTAAATAAATTTTGTTAAAAAATTATATATTATTTTAATTAACATTTCTTTAATAAATCATGAAATTATCAAAAGAGTGGCTTACTTGAAAGGATATACTTGTTTAAACAAATATATTGGCGACTTTTTATGAAAATAATATTATCATAAAATACATTAGATAATAATATGTAATGTTTTAATTAATTGGTATAAATATAATCATTATTTCATTAAAACAAAAATAAACAAACTACAGGGGGAGAAATATAATCCCTTATTAAAGTAGGGTCTTCCCTTATGGTAATGTTTGTGATAATGAGGCATTATTAGGGTGTTTTGGAAAATATATTTTGGGTCATTATATTGATAAGATTGAACTTATACTAGAAACAATTTCATTTATGTTTCAAAATATAAATTTCATTTTGGTCTTAGTGAATGGAAAATATCAGGGATTTCATCTCCCTCGAAATCTTTAATAAATGGGCTTCATAGAGTATGATACTATTGGTTGAGGTAATATCTCTATATTTTTGTTTAAATTAGAAATTTTCATAACCCTAAATATATACTATTGTTATCTGTGACTTTACTATGTCTCTAATTTCATGGATTAATAGGATTAAGGGTATTTTCAATCTGAAAAGATAAATTTTATAATTGTTCTAAAATAACCAAATCACTAAATGTGTTTTCTATAGCTACATCACATAACAATGAAAATATTAATTCTATAAGAGAATTTATATTATAAAATTTAGGGTTGTTACATTCTTCCCGTGTTCATAAATTTATCCCTCAATGTTTTGTTATGAACTCTAAAACTAATAGAATATTATATTATATCGCCTCTTTTGGTTCCCATGATTGTTCTTCAACATTTTGTTCATCCATAACACTTTTACTTAGTAGTTTATCTTGTGTCATAGGACTTCATTTCTATAATATAATCTCTTCAGCACTTTTTCATCTTATGAAATATCATTCCTTAAGGATACATCCACAAGATTAAATAAACGTGAGGGGAACAATTTTTAAATCCTCAAGTGGGATACATGTAACACATAATATAATTGGGATAGGTTATAAGGGAGTATGTTTGGCTAGGAAACAAGACTGATGTGATAAAGGATCTAAAATGGGATGATGTATCTTATACTAGGTTCTCCATTCTTCCAAACCATATGACTTTATTTCACAAAGATATATAATGAAACACATTATCATTAACAACAAACTCCGTGTCCCATCGATGGTTTCCTACAAATCCTTTCAGTCGATTATTTGTGGATTACATATTTTGATGAATAAAATGAACATTATATTCAAAATCATGGTTAATATCATATCCCCTAAGAATCATCTCCCCAACATCATACCATCATATTCGAGGCCAAAACCTATTCACATAGTGTTCTTTATAAGGTGACATGTTAATTATTGAATGGAATCGGTTGCTATTTGAGAAATACACTAGGGAAAGGCTTGAATCCAAACATTCAATGATATATATTGAAATAAATCATATTATATACTCTCTAATTTAATTATTCTCTCAAAATGACTATATGTTTGAGGGTGATAAGAAAAAATGAAACTCATCCATGTATCTAATGGCCACTTAAGGATTATATAGAACTTCAAGGTGAACCTCATATATATTATATATAATGGAGAGTGTCACTCTATCTAGTCTTACCAATTTAATTATTTATATCTTGGTAAGTTTGTTGAAATAGAAATATTCCTTCAAAGCAGTGAAATATATTGGATTTTTAAGATGATCGACTACATCCAAAAAGGAGTTATTTCTATTCGATGTCTTAGGGTGATATATGATGAAATACATGGTTATTTTTTCACATTTCCATACTAGTTTTGGATGTGGATGAATCAAACCGTTAGAAATATTTCATTTATCATTCGTCTATTTTCATACCAAAAGATGATATATAAATTTTAAAATATAACTCTTCATGTTATCTCACAAGATGTTTTTATCCAAATATCTATGCATATTAATGCTTCCTAGATGAATATAGAAGGATGATCTATTCACATCATCCAAGAGTTCATACACTTGTTATTGTTTTGATGGTTCACATATCTGTGATTCAAAACATATAACTGCATCTTTAGAAAACTAGAACTCTGAAATATATACCACATTATAGTATAGGACCAAATCATCTTGTTGGGCCTCTATGATCCACTCAAGAAAAGTTGGTCAAACAAAAAGTTTAGGAAGATAGGTTGAAGATAATTTTATTATTCTCATGTCCAACCTTTTCATACCTATGAATATTGTATCCCTATCAATAAATATCATGGATAAGGTTGATGGTTACTTTCTACTCAGATCATATGTCACTTTTTTTGCCTTCACATGATGTTAATGGATTGAACAGTCGTAAAACCTAATCACCTATAACTGGCTTCATTGTTTCAAATCGAGCTCCTTTTGTGAGAATATATAATTGAATCTTTTATAATCCATATATGTGTCACAATTATTCTGATAAAGAATAGTTCTCCAAATATTCAATGAAAACATCACAATAGATAATTCAAGATCATAAAGGGCGTAGTTCTTATCTTATATATTTAATTGATGTGAACCACATGATATAATTTTTTCATCTTTTTTGAGTACACAAACCATGATGTTTTGAGAAAAATGTTGTAGATCAAAAATGAATCTAAAATTATAGTTAAGGAGTGAACATGTTTAGTGATTAACATTTCTTGTGGCTCTATAGATAATTACTCAATTTCATCTTTATAAGGAAAAAATCACTCCCTTCTGAGTTCTCTTGGTCATTGGGACTGAAAAGTGTGATAATATTCCCACAAATCTATGATAAATCCCATCTAATAAAAGAAAACTACAGATATCCAGAAAAAATTATTCTCTAATCCATCCTTGATTTTCCTCTATTTTTCTAGGATCCATAGAAATTCATCTATTGGTGATAGAATGAAATATTTTTTTAATATTCTCCATCCAATACTCGCATTTAATTTAATTTGTATACTACTTTTAATTTTAAAATCAGTTAATTATATTTTTTTAATAATACTCATTTTCTTATATTCATTTTAATTAGATAGGAACTTAATCTATAAAGACTACAAAGAAATTATCTAGATAATAACTAAAGACTATATTCACATTGTTTATTTATATTGAGAGAGAATATTTTTTCCAAATGGAATGACTATGAATGAATAGTTTTCATACATTGTATAAAATGTAGTCTTGGAGAAAACCTCCTTCTTTACCTATACAAGATAACATCATGATCGAATTTCCACCTTAGAGATATACTTTGATCCATGTAGTTGACCGAATAATTAATATATCTAAAAAAGAAAAAAAAATCTCTTTATCATGATCTTGTTCAGATAATGATAAATAACCCAAGGGTGTATTGACTCATACTTCTTACAGATGAAGAGGACTAGTACGTGACATTATTATGTAATCAAGGATATAAGCCTTTTATGAATATTCTCCTATAGTTTGTTCTTTACCGATTCATGTTTAAAATTTGTTCTTCTAATTAAATGGTAATATAATCAACCATAATTTTATCCTTACTGTAATAAAATATAGATAGATACACTTTCTCATAAGGAAATAATATCAATACATGATATGATTATGCCTAAAGAGATTTATCCTCCTATTTTCACATATAAAAATTGTAGGGTGATTCTGGATATAGAGGGAAACATATATATCTCTAAAATTTATGTTTTATCTATATATATAAATTTAATCCATGCCTTTAATTTTTAAATTTTTGATTAATGGGGTATCAAAAGTTTTTTTGGGGATTTTATTCCAGTAAATATATATATGGGAAATGTAATATATCTGGGATGAAATAATTTTCACATATTTTATTCTAAATAATTGATCAAATTCAAAATATTAATATAGTGCTTAACTAGTTCTATTAATCTTAGAAGATAAGAAAGAATGCAGAGAACTAGAATAAAATTGTAAATTTTCTATTCATGAATGAATAACAAGTGTACCTATCACCACATAATTTTCAGGATCCACCTCTATAGTTGTAGTATAAAAAGCTCACCCTTTCTCTCTAAAATGAGGAGGTTTTATAAATCAGTTATCATCAAAAACCCTTTCAGTAGTTCATTGATTTTAAAAAATGTACATGGTCCATATAGTTAAGACAATAGACATTAGGATGAGTGTTTGTTGAATAATTCGATTCTACCAACACATTGTTGAATTTCTCTAATCAGAATTCAATGGATATGTAACCTTCCTTAACACACCAAAATAACCATTTTTTCCCCATCTAAAAATGTATTATAGGATTCTTCAAACATTACTTTCAAGTGTGATGTTGTAATTTCACTCCATTATGATATTTCAATATTTTACCACTAGAATTAAAATCTATTCTCTGCAACCTATATCAAAACTCGGGAGACCTTTTAAGATTCAAAAATCTCTATTTTGATGATGATGGAACATCAGAAAATTCCTTCATATCAGGAGATATATCTAATCACTATATTGTTTCATAGATTTGGTATTAGACCACCAAATAAATGGTCAACTGTACTATCAGGGGAGATAATAATGTTGCTTGTGTATCACGCAAGTCATATAAATTTCAACATGTATGGATTTCAAGTATCATAATCCTCTTTAAGGGATTATAAATCACTCCCCATTTTGAGTCATAGAGTATAAGGAAAATATTTGTTGAATTTTGTTCTCGAATTCTTCCCACTCCACATCAATGATCTTTTCACCAGAATTCATATTGTTGATCAACATAAACCATTGATCCTCATCTCCTCCAATATTATAATAAATCAACATGGACTAATCTTTCCTAGAGAAATAAAGGGTGGAAAAGATGTTACATCCCCCAATTTAGCACTATATTACATGGATATTAATGGTATGTTATAAGACCTTAAGTTAGCCTCCCCATATTCAAGAGGCTACCGACTAGTAGTTGGGGTGTTATGTTTATAGTGGTGTGATTATACCCTCTGTTATGAAGTGTTAGAGAAGTATAAAATAAACCATATAAATGACCATCAGTGTATTGATGATATAATTATCTTAAAACAACTTGCAATCCATTATCCATTTGAATTCCCTACTTGAAACATGATGTGGAAGGATGATCTCTATCTGTAAAGATACTCCTTAGAAACATATGTAATCAAACCACCTCATTCACAAAAAGAATGCCCAGATCATCAAATATTAATGTTTCCACTATATTAACGAATCAGTCTACCTTTATCATTTGATCCACAACAATCCATATTGAATTATTCTTATGGGTTGACCTGGGTAATCATAAAAAAAACCACTGTGACATCATTTCATTTCTATTCAGGAATGGGAAAAGAATGAAAAATCCAACATATCCCTTAATTCCCTTCATTAATCAGTAGATAATTTATGAATCTATCCATAAGGACTTACACATCCTTATTCATTCGATACCACTGGTACTATCTATGGAGATAATGATACATCATTTTCAAACCAGGATACACTACCATTCTATAAGAATGTAACTCCCTCATTATCTCCATGTGTATACCTGTAGGATCCCACACTCAGCCTCATAAAAGAATGTAATTTTGACTAATTAGGGAACAACATTATGTTTTCTCCCTATTATATAATTTTTCTCCGAGAACATAGACCTTATGATTAGATTAATGTGCAGTCCTAATCTGGTCCAAAAAATGGGAATTATAGGTTTTGGATTAAGAGTTATCCATCATTCAAACTCATGAACTCCCATATGCATGTATAAAAAGAGGAATATTTTCTATCACTCATCAGAAGACTCATTAAATTCCTCTACATGTGTTGTTTGGATCAAATTTTTGTAATTGACGATACCCTTTCCTTGTGAACAATCCAATTCAATGTCGAATGAATGCAGATACATGACCAACATCCTCTATTGAATGTTTAGGTATCCTTGAAAAAAGATGTACTAGAGGATATTTTGTTCTATGTATACCATAAATGTCTCACCCATGAGATTGTGTCTCCAACATCATAGGAATAAACCACAGTATGTATCTCTATATCAGTGGTAGGGTAAATCATCTCATGCATTCTATGTTTACTAGATCCATAAGAAACCCCTTAGTCATATAACTTTATAATTGCTCCAAGTACAACACTAGATGTGTCAATGTACATAGTATAAACATAAATTGGGGTAGGTAATGTGAGGATAGGTTATTAGGTTAGCCTTTCATTTATCTCGATAGAAAATTTTGTTGCATGAATTAGACATAACAAACTGTATCCATTCCTTTTTCATCCCAAACATTTGTTCTTAAAATGGGAAAAATCATAGATAAAGCTTCAATAATAAATAGTTACACACAAAATGATCTGAATCACAAAGAATTTATTGTGATTTACAAAATATACCATGTAATTGAATTTCTTCGGGTCCACTGCCACTCCTACCTCTGACATGACATGGCCCAAGAAGTTCACATTGTTAATCTAGAAACTACATTTGGTTAGCTTTGTGTGTAGTTTATTCTCCCTCATTTAACATTGGAATATGTCATGATGGATACACTAAGATATCATCAAAAAAAGAACCATTAATTAGTCTAGAAAAGAATAAATGATCATGTTCATTAAGGCCATGAATATCATCGGTGTGTTGGTCAACCGAAACAACATCAATACAAACTCATACCAGCCATACCTACTCCTAAAAGCAGGCCATGGAATGTATGATGGCCCACACATAACTGATAGTAACCAAATATAAAATCAATCTTTGAAAATATCTTACCACTTCTCAGATGGTCTAATGTATCGTCAATGTGTTAAAGAGGATACTATTTTTTGGCCATCATCTTGTCCAACATCTGATAATCCACACATAAGCACAAAGACATGATGGCATTATTACTGAAAGGAACTAGAGAATACAAGGTATATATACTAGAATATATGAATCCTTTATATTCTAGATTATCCAATTGAACATTCAAATATGGAATCTATATTGGTTCAATTATGTAATGTGGGATAGAAATTTTCTATACTCCTTGAACAAAATCGATCATATACTCGATCTATTTCTCACATTGTATATCGTATAACTGTTAAGGAAAGACATCATGAAAATGGTTACATTATACAAATATCAAGTGGAAGTTCTTTTTTCTACATCATGAGACAAAACAATCTGTATGGAATCAGTCCAACATGAACTACCTAAAGATTCCACTCACCTAGAAAATAATAACGGCCTCCTTCTAGAGATAGATATATAATTATCCTCCTATAATAGTTGATATAAGATTTGAATTTTTCAAACCATTCCATTCCAAAATCATGTCTAAGACTATCATTTCAACCTTTAACATTTCCCAAAAGAAACGGTAACCACCAATATGTAGACAATTGTCCTTACAACATTTCAAATTCTATGACCATACTCCAATGGGTATGTTGATGGTTAATGAACCATCCAACAATTCAACATAAAAACCCCCACACATTTTTAAAATGTTCATATAGAAAATTATCTAATTGTACTATATCATACAACACACAAGATAAGGTTGATGATACATGCATCATGACTCTGACAGTAGATAGTTCTACATCCATGAGAACTTGAGTAGAGTGCATCATGTATAGTCGAATAGTCCCTCTACCCTGGGAACCAATATTACAACCATAATATATTTACATTACTTCGTACTTCTTTTCATGCATACGAGCACCACATCCAATTCTTCGGCCTGAATAGCCAGTGCAACTCCAACTACCACCCTGCTCAGTGGTAGCTGATCCCCTTCCTGACTTAGGTGCTTTTTCTGATCCCCTTCCACTAGTCTATAATGAAATTCTTATACAGAGCCTATAAATATGACCCGGTCTACCATTGGTTAATCACTAAACTGTTGGGTAATGACACTAAGAGCGTTTTTTACCAATATTTCCCCACATATAGTGTTGGAATGGAAGACGGTCATGCATTTCTATCCATTTCATTGATTACTCTGACCCCTACTACCACGGTGAAAAGTATAATTGTGACACTTCATTCTGCTCAAAGAAGAACTACCATATCTCCCTTCTAAAATAGCATGAAAACTACCATGTGCCTCTCTCAAATTCCCTTTAATGATGTGTTTCTGGTTCCCCAAATCCTCAAAGATGCATAAACAAAACTTGTTTACCTATTACATTGTCTCATTGAAAAAACTGTCCAAACAAACACCTCACACTGTAGATGTCATCAGCTTACAAAAATGTAAGGATGAATTATTGGTCAGTGAATCATCAAACATAGTCCAACACTGACAATACATCTTGTATCATATGTAGAAACTAACAAGATATCTTATCCCTCAATGTCTCATTATATAAATGGATCAGGGAATCATTCTCAATCTCCTTCCAAGATAGATCTTCCTAATTCCCATATTCATCTATAATATCCCTCTTACACTTGGAAAGTCAATGAATCATATGTGTAGAAAGATTCAGTCATCTATAAATGAGATTTTATGGGGTTGATTGAAGATTCAATGGACTCACTCGATCATGAACTCGACTTCATGGGGTCCTCTTTTGCACTTATATCTATGTGTTTTAACATGGATCACATTAACCGTAGTAATAAATAAGGAATATGTACATCCATAGGCTCTTATGGAGCAACATGAGTCTCTGGATTAGCTGAGTTAGTTGTGTTTTGGAATATTCTCTCATATCACTAAATTCAAATATGAGGAGGAGGTACATTATCTACAAAAACACACCATAGAGAACAAGATAACAACATTGTCAATCTCTTCATGTCACTACAACAGAGAACCATTTACCTGAGGCCTCTGAAAACATTTCTTAGATGTGTTTTATCATGATAGGTTAAATCATTTCAGTTATCCATTGAAATTGATATCCCATATGATTGTTCAATATGTAGGCATAAATCACATGAAAAAAATATGTTCCCCAATTATGAACAATTCATGTCAGCATATCCTTATTACTCTATTATGATGATTTTATTCTTACCTTATCCCATTTTGAGCCATTAGTACACATCTAAAGAAAAAATAAAATCATATATCTATAACCTCATAGAACATGTGAATCATCCAAGGTGAAATATCATCAACAGTAATAAGTTCACAACACAAACATCAGTGCCACCATAAGGAACTCGGATTTTCCCTCATACCTGGGTTATCTACACCCATGAAAAATCTCATTACCAAGTCCAAAAACATCCAAGTATCATTTATTCCATTCCCCAATAGTAAAATAGGAGAATGGAGAAACTGTATCCTTTGATACCACCTTTTCACATCCCCCAATCTAGCTCTCTCACATGACCAAATTTTTTTTTATGAGACCTCATGTGCACCTCCCCATACACCAGAGGCCTCCAACTAATAGTTGGGGTGTGAAGTGTATTGTGAGGATACTATACCCCCTGGTATGAAGTGTCATATATATAGAAAATAATCCATAAAAACTAAATAAAATCATTGTATAGACATAAAAGAATATTATGATAAAATCAAATGGAATAACCTAGAAAATAATAAGGATTAACATAATGAAATGTGGGAATTTAAATAGATATCATGCTTGAAAAAATAAATGTAATAGACTATTTGACACAAATAAGTCTCAGATGGATCGGGTCCCAAAACCCACGTTCGTCCAAACTCAAAAATTCATCCCATCCAGCAAATAGGAAATCAACAACAAGGTCATTTTCCCTTCTCCTGAGATGAATCCATATAATATACTAATGTAACAAATGAGGGCCAAAATAGGGTGTGAGTATGACACATTAGGTTGACATTACCTGTCTAAAATTACCATTCTGATAAGAATTTTATGAAATAAATCAATATAAAAGAGTATTATTTAATTCAACAATTAAATTTATACAACAAAAAAAACTATTTCAACATAGTTTCTAAATATCTCCCAGAAAGTCCTATGGCCATGACAACCACCACCATATAACGAAGGTAATATAATACACATCGTTTCAAGGCTAGAATATCTTAGAGCATGTCTTACAACCAAGCCAACCAGCACCATATATGCATGGTATAGTCACAAGCATCTAAGTTAAAATCGTATAATAATTGCAAAAACTACTTCATAGCCAATTGAGACTTACAAAATTATATTTCACATAGCTAAAGATCTATATGAATTACAGCATGGGAGTATACCAATCCCATTAAATATCTACAATACAACGTATAATTTTGTATGTTCTAGGTATGATCATGATATATAATCATTTTAGTGTGGAACCCATATACTGTCATACATCATTGATATCAAAATATTACATTATATATCTCTATGTTTTATTATGCAAATTTCCATTTATCTTTAAAATACCACATTTAATTTATATCTCTATTGATATTCAGTTTGATCAATAAGAAAATAAGCCACAATTTAGGTATTTTATGACAATAATTCATATAAAACCACCTATCATGATAAAAACACATTAAACCATAATCAAATTCAATTATAATTATGGTTCGCACACCCAATTTGTAGCCATAAGCTAGGTCAGAAGTCCATTGAAAACAAAGGACTCTGAGGACTAATCCTGTATATTATTCAGTTGATTTCTGTGCATGATACATTAGAAAATTAAAATTATTCCATATACATGAAAATTATCCAACCATAGGGATATGATTTAGAGCCCCCTACATTAACTAAATAAAAACACAACACTTCTAATAAAAATGTCCAATGAGTTGGAAGGCATTGATGACTCTATAAAGGAGCCTAGATAAAAAAAGGGAAAGATCAAAACCTACAATGAAATCAGTTAAGGGATTACAATAAAAAAATTCAAAATAATGGATCGAATGAAGAAATAAGACCAAAACCATCTACCAGGGATTGATCACACAAACAGGGTATCAGGACGGATAGTTGGAACTCCAAATTCAACAATAGGATTCCCTAGGGTCAAGAGGAAAAGAGATGTTGTGAAAAAATTGAAAAATAAACCACAATGCATTGTGTAAACAATAGGTCACAATATTACTTGGAGTGTAATGTAATAACACGTCATGTAAATATTCATAATGGGATATGCTGAATAACCAATCAGCTCATAATCATTTTATGAAAATTATATAAATACTACACTACATGTAATATATTTACATGGAATGTAAATGTTATAATGAAGGGCTTACATCCAATTTTCCATGTAAACTACATGATCTGATATTAGTGCATACCAATATAAAAATAACCATTATTAAAAATTAACTATTTATTCCCCAGACTACATTTATTCAAACAATTATACATCCCCAAACATTTGGTTATTTTATAAAAAGAATCTTCATCTCAAAACTATAAATTCCCTAACCTGGATTGCACCTGAAATGGGGGCCTGGTCCTTGTTGGTCACAAGACCTCATGGATATCTCCCCAAAACCAGCGGCTTTTAACTTGAATCGTGGGCCTAGGTGAGTTAGTGGGGAGACTATTCCATAATCCACAGAGTATCATAGTGGAAGTTTGAATCTTAAAGTAAATAGAGGAAGCCAGATAAATAGAAGACTACTGAAAGTAAGAAACTATATGAATACATACCAATAATAGAAGTGTCTCATATTCAAAATGATTCATAGGTACAAGTATCTAGGGTCCTGTCAATATAGTACATGGAAATACAGTACAACACAAGTATCATAAAAATAACAAAAAATATATATCCCATCATCGTAAGCCTCATCTTGGTCATATGATCCCATACTATAAAGCCACAATCAACAACTTATAGTATGGCACCATAATCTATCATCACCTGCAACCATATAATCTATTTGTGTCCACCAGGAGGCCCAAATAGGGTGTGATATAAACATTACAATAGGAAACCACATATGTCTATAGAGTTCTATGAAAAATTCTACAGAAGTGATAGCAAGCATAAAATACTAGTATGTAAGTTCATATGACCATGGAATAAGTCTACTGTAACAAGTGAAACCAGAAACACCTCATGTCAACCTGAAAAAGAGAGGTATCTTCAAACAAGGAAGCTATAACAATTAAAAAAGAATGTCACACAACCACATTGTTCATCCATCTCTATCATTTAACCCACACTGACACTGTATATAGATGTCAAATATACAAAATCTAAGTGTATAGTAAAGTCAAATATCCCTCAACCTCAACTTCTAGTGAAATGTTGACTACAAGGGCCAATTCCATTGTGTCAGTAGACCCAGTAATCCAATAAATAATTCTAGACCATAGAAGGAAGAAACCAAGAATCATGTCCAAGGAATCCCATCGAGTTCCTTCAGCACCCCTGATGGAAATTCGATTAGGCACTGGTTGGGGTCCTAGGATAAATACAATAGCATGTCCTATGTGATCCCATTCAATCCAGATCAATATGGTAGCAAGGATCGAGGTATATTTTAGTATCAAGACCCAAGGTGTAGAGTCAACCAATGGCGTCCACTAATGGATTCCATATACAAGGAGATCACTCCATGGAATATATCAAACCATTCATTCAAGTATTCAAGCATTCAAAATATACATTCATAAAAATGTGAGTATACCCACTCTCATCAAAATGCACAATCCCTGAGTATACCCACTCTTTCCATCCATTTACCATTTACTAAGAATATGGGCCTACCCTCCCATAAAATCCATTTAACATTCCATTTATTAGTTTATATAGGTATATCCATCCATATTATCTATTTAATAATTTTATATAGGTATACCAACCTATATCAGCCATTTAACATGAAAAACTAGTAAAATAGATGAGGCATAACATAACATTCCATAATCAAGGAGTCAGGACATCTCTTCAACTAGACACTCAATCTATCAAAGCATCTACGGGATACCCATAACTAAGTAAAAACATGCACACACACCTTGGGTGGTTTATATAGGCTTAAACATACTAAATCTAGAAGGAACACCCCTGGAGTGACCTCAAAAGGAAAAACTGGGGCCAACAGACATAAAAAAACCAAATGTTCAACCTACCTAGGTCAAACTACCGCTACTAAAAGTTACTCTCCCCAAAAAGATACCTCGCCGGAATTTCTGAATCATGGTGAAATTTTCAAAATCATGAAAACAACATGAAAATCCCAAAGAATTTTTAGACCACCTACCTCTCCGTGGTAGTACACATCTCATCCAGTATCGAGACATGATTCGTCATGGATTGGGAGAAATATGAAGAACAGATGAAGAACATGATATTAGGGCAAATGACCCTAAATAAAAATAGAGAATTCATTATTATGAAGAATAATGAATGACTAAAAAGGAATTTAAGACTTAGCATTGTAGATCCGTAGATATGATCAGTGATCAAAACAGATGTCATATGGAATATCTTGCTCAAAACCTACCCTAGGCGCAAATGGAGAGGTCTACAGTGAGCTTCTGTGTGTCGGAAAATAAACTTAATTTGGGTTTAAAAAGAAAAAACATATTCTTAATTTAAAATTTTAAAAATACCACACAGTAATTCTCACACAATTTACCCACACAGTTTCCAAAAACATATAGAAACCCTGGGCACCATTTCCTAGGAGGATCGCTTCGCACGACTACCCCACATAGTTTGACTAACCATATAGAAACTGTGTAGAACAACTTCTTCCAAATACATTAGTTTGAATACCTTTTTCACGGTTTACTTAAACCATGTGCAAGCCATGTTCAAACTGCACGTCAGGTTATATTCAGCCCAAAACATGGTTCTGACTTCAAAACAAGTCTTAAACACCTCTAAAACACATGTGATAATGTTAAGCATTCACATAAGTCTATAACAAGACATTTCAACCTAAAACAACATCCATAGCCAGTACAAAATCATGGGTTCTTACAATCTTCCCCACCCTGTAACAATTCGTCCCCAAATTCCTCTATGAAGGGTTGCCATGATTCGTCTTAGACCACTCCTGTCACTACGAACGTACGTTGAACTCACTCTCCTAAGTCTCTTCCTGTATACAGTCCTTCTTTCTTAATACTTGTACTATAGGAACTGATCATCCTCACAAAACCTTCATGCTCTTGTCAACAATATGAATAAGATGATCCTTAAAGGAGGCATCATCCTGAAGCACAACATCCTTGGTCAAAAAACATGAGATGGGTCTGAGTGATAGCGGTGTTGCTGAGATACAAGGATGACTTCATGCATGGATTAGTACCTCTGATGTAACTATTATCGATCGACAACCTACCCGACCCTCTCTAGAATCTCGAACGACCTGGCATTTCTCGATGAATGTTTAACCAGTCTCATGATCCACCTGTGTCCCAACCTCAATAAAATAAGCAAGAAAGTATGATCCCTGGCCTGAAACTCTTCTGTTCTTCCATAGAGATTAGTGTATGAATTTTGATGAGACTTTGTAGTATCAATCTGTAGCTGAATCAACTAAACCTTTCCAGAAGTCTCATGCTTGAGAAGCAGTCCCAGAAAAGCTGCCTCTCCTACCTCTATTCGACATAGGGAAGAAAAAATGGCCTACCTTATAAAGAATCATAAGATTACATATATATCGTCTACTAATATCTATTATTGTAGGTGAACTCAACCAAGAGAATGTGCCTCTCCCAGGAGCACCAAAAATCAAGGACGCATGCTCGCAGCGTGTCCTCTAGCACCTGTATCGTATGATCTGATATACCATCAGTCTGAGGGTGGTATGTTCGAGTTAGAAGCACTTGTGTACCCAAAGCCCTCTGAAAACAATTCCATAAAAGATATGTAAAGTGTATGTTCTTATCTGAAAGGATAATGAGTGGGACCCCATGAAGTAGTACCACCTATAAGATGTAAAACCTCCCAAGAGCATAAACATTGAATGTCTCTTTGATAGGAAAGAAATGAATGTACTTCGTAAGCCTGTCAATGAAAACCCACACAACATCATTACCTCGGGGAGACCTTAGAATACCAGTCATAGAATCAATCGCAACATCGTCCCATTTCCACTTCAGGACAGGTAACTCCTATTACAGCCCATCTGGTCTCTATTGTTCCGCATTTACCTACTCAATGGTGTAACACCTAATAGAAAAACAATTTACCCCCCGCATCATTCCCAAACACAAGTATCGACATCGCAAGTCATGTTACATATTGGTAACCCTGTGATACACTACCCACGAATTACAATGAAACTCTTGCATCAACTCCTCATGTATATCAAATGAATCCCAAACACATCCATGGATATGCTGGATCTCAACATCACCTACCATCCAACTATGAGGTGGGTCCTCATCTTCCCACCTTCCCATAGAACTAGGACTTCCAAATCTGATAGATACCTCATCCATGCATTATCCATCCTAGTAGAGGTAATAGCTTAGGTTGAAAGAAAATTATTCCCCTATCTGTCATGAACCTATAGATGATTCTTTGAAAACAATGGAATAAGATACCACTAAACACTACCCTGCTTCACTTCCTATATCTGATTCCTCCTGCACAGTGCATTGGTTACAAAATTTCCCTTACTAAGCATATAGGCAAGATCGATTTCAAAGTACTATGCGTACTCCTCCCACAATTACTGCCACAAATTAAGATCACGATGTATAAAGATATACTTCATTCTTTTTTGGTTCGTGTACACCACAAAACACTCTCCCAGTAAATAGTTAATCTAATAGCGGAACACAAGAACAACTGCTTCCCACTCGAGATCGGGCATAGGGTATTTCCACTCATGATGCCTCTACTGTTGAGAGTCGTATGACATGACTCGATCTTCCTACATGAGGAAAACTCCCTGGCCTATACCCGAAGCTTCACAGAACACCATGTATCTCTATCCCTACTCTGTTAGTATGATGAATGGGGATGATTTGAACCTCCCCTTCATCTCCTAAAATACTGTCTCACAAGATTCTGACCACAGTTACTACAAACCCTTCTTAGTCATTCCCATCAATGATGATTCTATGCCTAATAAGTCCTATGTAAAATGCATTTAGTAACCAACTAGACCAAATAATCAGTGTATCTCAAAAAAGTTCTTAGGTAGATTCCAGGAAACTTAAGATCTCACCTTCTCTATATCCACTCATATACCTGTCCATGAAATAATGTGACCCATGAAGTGAATCTGATCCATCCAAATGTGGCACATTGTAAGATTATCATATAATTGATGCTCTCTCAGTGTATGAATTATGATCTCAAGATGGTTGGAATGGTTGTTTCAATTGTGTGAATACACCAAAATATCATCTATGAAAAGCACAACAAAAGAATCCAAATAATTATGGAACACTTTGTTCGTTAGCACCATGAACACTGTCGGCACGTTTATGAGGCCAAAAGGAATAACCAGATACTCATATAACCCTTTCCTAATATGAAAGACTGTAAAAGGTATGTCTATAGGTCGAACACCCACATGGTGATTTCCTAACCTCAATTCGATCTTCAAGAACACTCGACCTCCTCAAACCTGATCAAACATGTCATCGATCCATGGAAAGGGATATTAGTTGATAACCATAAGCTAGTTCAATTTTCTTAAAATGCATTCATACCCTAAGATTTCAATATACCATTTTAAAAAAAAGGACCTGTGGACCCCATAGAGAAGTAATAGGTCTGGTAAACCCATTGGCCTCAAAATCTTGTAGTTTCCTCTTGATATCCTATGACTCCGTCAGAGCCATCCTGTAAAGAGGAATCGATACCGGCATAGCTCCTAACACTAGCTCAATGTTGAACCCCGGAACCCTCTGATGGTAATCCAGAAAAGTTTTCAGTAAAGTCATCCTTGAAGAACTCATCCATTGGAGAAAATTACACCTGAATAACTCACTGATCATCTATAAACTAACTAGAAATCAGGGTTTTCATCCTGCCAAGCCTAAGATTCTTATGTCCATCTTTGATCACTAGGACATCCCATTCACCCTTGTGAATAGATACTTCACCCATTGGTGATGAAAAATTCACCCTCCAATGATAGTAGTCAAAAAAAGCTCGATAAGAAATTAACCATTCCATTCTACTTAAGACATCAATACCTTTCATCTCGAGGACAAAAAAATTCCATATGAAGTGAAACCCTTCAACCTCAAGTGGACACTACATACACTGGTTCACGTCACCCGTTCTAACTCCCTACAATGTGTCTAGAATCAAAACTCCCATAGAAAGTGGAACAATAAGCCTAAGGATTTTAATAACTCATGTAGAGATAAAAAAATGAGAGGCACCTATATCAAAAAGAGCAGGTGCAATAGTAGAAGCTACTATGATCATACTACTCACTACAGACAGTTAGGATATTGCTCCTACTGGGTCTTTTGCACAAAATGTGTCAAGATTGTACAGTGGCCCTGTGACCATACTTAGCTACACTATAATGATCCGCCCTAATTTATCTGAGAACCCGGTGTCTGGAAACCACAACCATGACCACCACTACCGTGACCTGACTAGCCTGTATTGCTCCAGCTCCCAGCCTGACGTGGAGATGATGAACCTACTCCCGAACCTAACATCGGAGATGATCCCCTAGAACTCACACCTGGATGGATGGTCCTTTAATAGATAAACCTATTCCCCATCATGCCTCAAGCTTGGAACTCAACTACATCATTGTCCCATTGATTTTTCACTTGGCCTATCCTACCAAATTGATGGAAATATACCAAGCTGCTTAAATCTATATCTTGTCTAGAACATTTATCAAAGAATCCTCAAAATGACAGTTCCGGCCAAATGATGTAGATATAATAGTGTGAGAAACTACACACCCATGTTCTATACCCCCATATTCCCTCAGTTTTTTGATATGTAATCAGAACCTAATTCATTATATCAGTGATAGATGGCAACCAGAGAACATTCAACTATGATATAATAGAATTTTTGAGACCTTCCTCGATTTTCCTTTCCCTCGATAACTCATTAGTATGATAAATCGGCATAGAATGCTGAAACTCTATAATGTGTACAAAGTATTCCATAACTATCATCTTTATCATATCTATATTCATGAACTCAGTAGTTTCCTATGATCATAGAGCCAAAATGTAAAATCAATTGTAAAATCAGGTTTTGAATTCATTCTAACCAATATTCTGTATCTTATCAGCTTGGATCAAAACTTCACACTATTGCTTTACTACAGCACATAGCATACACATTGCGAGCATGATCCTCTACTTCGGGGGCATCTCCAAATGTTCAAAAACCACTAATGTGGTCTCTTGACACATCTCAAGGGACGGTGGCGCACCATCCCTTGAAAACCTATGAGGATGATGCTGCTGGAACAACTCATCTGTCTCATACATAGTCAAATATGGTGGCGGTGCTCCACAAAAAGTCTGTATATAGCGAAAAAACCCTCACAAAAATTTACCATAGCACCTGTTTCAAAATTTGCGTTAGGTTTCATAGCTGAATTTATAGGAGGATCGAGCAGTAGCCTATTCCCCACTTTCTACGAAGCATGGTCATAACCTCCATCAATGCATACCACTATAGTTCATCATGGTGGCATGTCTCTATAATTCCAAACACATGCCTCTGGGAAGAAAAAAATCAAAGCACATAGCTCAAAAGCATATGACAGGTTAAAACCCTCCTTGAAACCACATAAACCCCTAGCCTACTCCTAAAGGCAAAACTATATAACAGACAGCCATAGAACCACAAAAAATAATTCATCTCACCGACTAAAAAGCCTGGTCTAGGTCAAATATCTATTCACCAAACATGTTTTCAGTTCCATTCTTGTTAACATTAAGTTATTCGGGAAATTTTACAAAGGGTTTATCAATATTTAAATCCATGATGGCCCATAACACCAAATAAACCCATCACATGGTTCACATTCAACCATATATGTTACAAGTTCATTTAACATTTACATTTCACTGCTTCATCATTACACAATTTATAAGGGCCCATACTCCTTATGGATTGAAATATGACATCACACATTTATAAACATCCCCCAACTAACACACTTTCAGGCATGACTATCACAACAATATGCAATATTTAATGTATCCTAAATGGCATGACGTAATGCATGGTGTGTGATTCTAAAAAGTGTCTATATGATGCCTAGTATTGGACACCCTCATCTCGTCGAGTTGGAACAGATTTTGAACCCATAATTAAATCAAAAATAATAGTAGAAATCAAGTTTGTCACCCAACATTGAAATAAAATCACCAGTGATTGTCAAAATCTAGAAAATCAGAATTCAATTCTAGGAAATTTAGTTTTTCCCTATACACCAAGTAGCTAATACCATGACCAATTTATTTCCAAATTCAATTTCATTCTTATCCCTACCTAAGGACACTAGATATAATGTCAACTAGAAAAGATAAAAACCCTCTAAAACCACATTATAATGTCTAAATCCTAGGTATCCCTTGAAATGGTTCCTTGAGCCTGATTGCTCATAAATCCACAACAACATCTTCCCAAATGCCAGAAGATTCTAATCTGCAACGAGGGATCAGGTGAGTTAGTGGGGATACTATGAACGCATCACCCGAATATCATAGAAGAAGACTGAAACATATACTAAATAGCATAAGTTAGATAATCACCATGAAACTGAATGTAAAACATTACATGAATACATATCAATAATAGATGTGTCTCATATAAAAAATTATGCAGATGGTACAAGTATCTATAATGTATCCAAAACTGTACATGGAAATACAGTATAATACAAGTATCCAAAAAATAATAGAAGACCAAAAATCAATCAAAGCATTTCAAGCCTTATCTTGGTCTTATGGTCCCCTGATCCAAAGTAAAAATCAAAAACCTATACTAGTATTCTTTCCCCTATCATCCCCTTCAACCATACTATCTATTTGTGTCCCCAAGGAGGCCCAAATATGGAGTGAGTTAAATATCCTAGTATGTAAGAACAATATTCTATAAAGTTCTATCATCAATTCTACAAATTCTATATCATGTTTAAACATCCTAAAGAAAAGTGCATATGATCACGTCAAAAGTCTACTACAATAAGTGAAACCAAATATCATTCAAGTCTACCTAAAAATTGAGCCTTCTCCTAACAAGTAAGCTATAAAAATAAAGCAAGCATGTCACGCGGCCATGTCATTCTTATATTTGTATCTTGTAACAAAAAACCTCACTATATAGGGAATCCAAATAATCTGTGACCATGTTGTATAGTAATTTCAAAAATCCCACGAAATCATTGTATATTGATGTGTAGACTGCAAGGGATGAATCCAAGGTATCAGCATACCAAGTCATCCAAGTAATAATTCTAGACCACAGAAGGTCGGATCCAAGGAGCATGTCCAAGGAATTACATCGATTCCAATGTGCATCAATGGTGGAAACTCAGTTATGCAATGGTTGGGGTCCTAGGAGCATGAAAATAGTAAGTACTATGTAAGCCCATGAAAGATGGATCAACGAGGTATCAAGGCCTGAGGCATCCAATGGAATCAAGATCCTAGGGTCAGAGTGAATCCTAGGTGTCCACTACATCATTCCTATTCCATGGTGAGTATTCCATGGAATCAATTGAACCATTCATTCAATAATTCGGGCATTCAAACTAGACATTCATAAACATGCGAGTATACCCACTCACATTAACATGCACAAGCCATGAGTATACCCAATCATGAAATCCATTTACCATTTACCATGTGCATGGGAATACCCTCCCATATAATGCATTTAACATGCCATTAATCAATTCATATAGGCATGCCGACCCATCATATCCAGTTAACTATTTTATATATTTATACCTATCTATATCATCCATTTAACATGCCAAACTATCAAAAACAACAAGTTATATCATAACATTAATTAATAAAGGAGTAAGTACGTCTCCTAAAAAACCTACTCAATCTATTAAGGAATATAAGGGTTTTATCTATCTAGGAAGGAAAATGCACACACCCCTTGGGTGGCTTAAGTAAGAATAAAAAATATAAACACCATAGGCACACCCTTCGGGTGACCTTGAAACGAGAAACGAGTTCCAGTGCACCAAAACGGAACCCATGGTAATCCTCACTAGGTCCATCTACAGCTAATAAAATCTTCCCTCTAATAAACGAGACCCCTACGATGTGTTTGACATATGGATAAATGGCCAAATGCCCGAAAAAAAAAATGAAAATATGAACAAATTTATAGACCACCTACCTTGCCTGGGTAGTAGACAGCTCGTCTTGTATCATGTCTTGATTGGTCTTGGTTTGGGAGAAATCTGAAGAACGGATGGTGAACAAGATATTAGGGAATATGAGTCTAAATCCAAATTACACAGTCACTGTTTTGAAGAGTCAAGAGTGACTAAAAAGGAATCGAGGACTTACTGTTGTCGATTCATAGAGACAATCGGCGATCAAAACTGAAGTTGGATGGAAGATCATGGTCAAAGCCTACCATATCCACTAAAGAAGAGATCCATTGTGAGCTTATATATGTAGGAGAAGAAATTAAATATGTTTTTAAAAATAAAAAAATCATTTATTAGTTAATTATTTAAAAAATATCACACTTCAAAGGTCTCACGGTTTTCCTGCACGATTTCCCAAACCGTGCAGAAACTGTGCACACCTGATTTCATAGAATGGGGTACTATCCATTGTTACCCCAAAACATTTGACTAATTTTTTGGTAAAATTGCAGAACCACTATGTCCAAAACATTCAGTTTCCAGACCTCTGACATGGTGTACCAAAACTGTGTGCAAGACAAGCGCAAACCGTGAGCCTTGTCATTTTCTGCCAAATACATGGTTCAAGATGACTAACAAACCCCATACACCTCCAAAACACATGTGATCAAGGTATGGATTCACATAAGGCCATAAAATAAATTTATTTAAAAAAGATACATACCTTGTACAAAAACCTAGGTTCTTACACGAACAATACTTGAACACATGTGCTCACACAAAAAACTGATAGCGGGATGTACCTAAAAAAGGGTAGGATCCCAAAAAAGATATTTTCAATGATGTACATCCATTCTTATAGGATAATGGGAGTTAAAGATACACTGAAATTTGGAGGCCTTTTTAATAAAAAATTGTGTTATAAAAACTTGTACTTTCTTAATGGGATGTGGGTTTCCCCCAAGATTCAGGTTTCTATTCCAAACATGAGTTAATTGAGAACATATATTTATGATGTTATCAATGAATTCTCTCATCTGGATGGAAATGTCATTTTGTAAGCTATTAAATTTATCATCACATTGGTTGTTGACTTTATTCCACCTATTCCAATCCACTTACTAAAATGAAGGGAAAATATGGGCTTGTATTATGAAAACTAGCAAACTCATAAAAAGGGACTATATGAAAATTTTATAGATATCTCCTAGATTAGATAGATTCCTTGACCTAATTATTTCACGATTTTGAATCTATGATATCCATGGTATATTTAATAATAAAAAAATTATGGTCATTTTGTTCCCTTCCTAATGGGTTGTAATGAAATTGTGAATTTACCCAATAATATCTCATGGGAGTGTAAATCCATAAGTGAATCACAAGATCTTTATCAGAAAATAGTTGATGATTTATTCAAATCTCAATGAACCCTTTTTAGTTTCATTACCCCTTGTTACAATTACAATAGATCCACATCTACTTATAATATCTAAATAGGGAATTTGTTCCTCGGAAACCATATAATATATACTTTATCAAAAAATTTGTATGTTTTCCTATTTTGGTTGTTATCCCTAACTATATCACTACAGTTTTCAAATGAAAACCCCTATAAATAAGAAGACTTTTTCATGATACCATCAATAAGAACCCATATATATAATATACATTAATTCAGGATTTATTACTTAAAAACAAATAATACGATATTAAAAACCATGAGGCATATATTGGTTGGGAAATTAGGTACAATGAACATTAACATGAAACACGAGTACAATAAAATTATTTAAAAACATGAAATCATGACCTTATAATCCATTGATCATCTAATACTACAGAGAATATCATGTGGACATACACAAGAAAAGGGTGTTCTATAAATAGCAGTAATGTAATAATAAAAGTATAACATGGAAAATTAATGCATGTTTGTCAATAGTAATATATAGGGGACATAAAATGGAATATAATCATAAAAAGGATCATCAAACCAGGAAATAAGATGATAAGGCAGTAAAGGAAGGTGGAAACAACATAAATATATCATCATAATAATAGGTTAATTATAACTATATAAAAATAAAAACATAGTGTGGTAATGATAAAATATGTTCCGTTAAATATGGTATCTCGTGAGATTAAAACATTTTCCAATTCATTTGGGGGATATAAAATTATCACGCCACTCATCACATTCATATCATGTACATTAATAAGTGTTCCACATGCATCATACATTATAATAATGTCATTTATAACTCTTAACTATAAATTTAGATGTCTCGGTTGTATGAACGAATAAACCCAAGAAATGAATAATAAGTAAATATATGTGAATAACCATCTATGTAAATGGGTATGGGTATTCACTACACAAATTCTCAGCATGAAAAAAACCATAGGATAATTTCTATAGAAAAATCGGTGTACATAAATGTTTATGGAAGGGGTGAATGAGAAAGAAAGGTGGAATCTCTTTATTCGGGAATAATAAATGTAATAAAGGGATGCATAACAAACATTACAACATTTAAATTTGAAATTTAATGGACTAATAATAAGGAAACTACCCAAAATAAATGATTAGGGTACAACATCATTCTATGATAGGGTACTTCTAATAGCATATGAGGTGCACCATAACAGATTAGAAACACATTAGGAGAGATTTAAAAATTTATAAGTGGAGGAAATTATGGTTTTTTGGGTTTTTAATGCTTATTTGATTGGGGATTGTTGGGTATTTATTGAAAAAGTGGGGGCTCTTTGTTAATGTCTAAACATGGGTTTTGATCCTTTAATGATAAATTGTTAAAAACCTTCAAATTACCATATTTTCCTTGGATTATTCCAAATTGAAGTGGTTTTAATTATATTATATATCAAATAATATAAATTCCTAAAATAATACACCTGTTGATGTGGAAGTGAGACAGTTTTATAAAGAATTGATTTTAATGCTTAAAAATATAATATATTTCTTTCAGAACACATTGAAGTGTTATAAAAAACAAAATAACGTAAATAATATTATTTAAATGGATACATATATATTTGGTTAAGGATAATTTATATGAAATTTTTTACATCACTTTTGGTCCATTATGATGTCATAATATAGACATTATATTTTTTAGTATTAAATTTTTACCCTAAAATTCTTCCGGCTTAGTAAATTATGAAGAATTCACCATTCTATAAATTCGAAATTCTAATATCAAAAAAAATATTTATTTTATCTAAATAATTTTACATGTATGAATACATTTCCTATAAAAAATCCTTATTCACTAAAAATTCTAGTTTTTATGACATTAACCACATTTTGATCCTTATAAAAATTACATTGTACATTAAAAAAAATTATAATATATAATGAAATTAATATTATTTAATTATAATATACTATTAAAATATAATTTATTTCAAAATAAATTAATTAATTTAAGACTTTCCTTAATTGAAATAATATATTTCCAAAATATTATATTTTTATTTTTCAAATAAGAATATATATTTCATCAAAATCATTATATAATAATTTTTAAATTAATAATTGAAATTTATAAGTATAATAATTATTTTATTGAAAAGAAGAATTTATAAATTCATACAACATGGTTCAATATACATTAACCCTTACTACACTAGCTTACACCCAAAGGGTGCGGTGTGTGATTGTAGGGTTTTCATGTCCTGTATCAATTAACATGGTTTGGTCTGTGACTGAGGTAATATTAAAATTATCCAATAAATAGTTCCATCAATAATTCAGTTATTTAATTTCTTCTGGGGTTTCGTCTTGTTGAGAAATAATGATTCAATATTTCATGGAATCTTGGAGAAATTGGATTCATAGGGTATTATCCTACTGGTTTGGCCAATCACTTATTCTATCTATGAAAAATAATCATTATCATAAACCTAAATATATAATAACATAATTTGTAATTGTAAAACCACTATATTATAAATGTTATTTATTCTTATGGTAATTTTATATTCGAATTTATATATTATATTATAGGTCTGAAATAAAAAAAAATTCATGTGTTTTTGATGACTACATAAGTTCCTATGGAAATAATTTATTCACAATTAGAATTTAGTTTATAAATGTATGGGTCATTAAACTCATTACATAGTGTTGATGAAATAATTAGTTAGTGGACTCCTAGGATGGTTAAAAAAATTATTTCAAAATTGTAAAATAAATAAATAAAAGATATGATAAATATTTCTAAACAATGAAAATAGATTAATGAAAAATAATTTTTTTATATAAACACACAATATTTGAATTATATATCAGTTAATTAATGAAATCTCAATTAATGAATAATTCATTAAACGATCTGTTTGAATTTTTTATTCCAAATATAAGAGTATTCAATTTAAAACTCAATATATGGATCAAATTTAAAACAAAAGTAAATATCCCAGTGAATATTTTTGTATGAAAATGTGATTTAAATTGAAAATTTAAAAAAATTTCCAATACTAAAATATTAGACAGAGAATTTATTTTAAGATGAATTTGTAATTTAATTGAATTTAAACAATTAAGAAGTCACTTTATAAGATTCCAATGATACAATTATTCATATCCCATGTTTCAATTGGGTAATTTATCATAAAACATTACACAAAATACAATCAATAATCTAGTGGTTTTATTACCAAAAAATTGGATCCAAAAATCTTACCTAGGACAGACATTTTCATTGGTTAAAGATTTATATAACAAATTTAAGTTCTTTTTGATACAATATTTTATGAAATGTGTATGTATTTAGGCCCTCCATATCCTGAATTTCTTAATTCCCTCTCAAAAATGAGATGCCAATTTTTTTAGAAATAATGGTAGTTTTTATACTGAGAGAAACCAAAAAAAACAGAGGTAGAAAAATTTGAGATGCTAGAATTTTTGGAGAATCAAAACCTATATGTACCATTCTAATGTTTTTTGGAACTGAAAATGAAGATTAATTTTTTTATCAACTTACATAAACCTTTCAAGATCATTTTTGATATTCCTATATTTATATTATAATCTTTAAATTTAGGTTTGATTCTTATGACAAAAAAATTTCATTTAAATTTATTTAACTCATATAACAAACAATAGTTCTCTATTAGAAATAAATCAAATCTTCATGATTTATTTGAATTACGTTTTGGAAGAAAATATTCGTTACTTTTCCCCAATTTTTAATTTCACATTTTATTTAAAAAGGCAATTATTTTCATTAAAAATTTTATTATATTTTGATTTATGGTCCTTCAATTTTGTGGTTATTTAAAAAATGCTTTGTTAATTGTTTCTCTCATATTTCATATCTTTATAATTAATATTAAAAAAATTAAAAAAAAATTAATAAATAAATAATGAATTAAGATAATTTACCTCATCAAGATCCTTTAATAACTCATTATTCACTATTAACATGTATTTAGATTAAGTGAACATTGGCTTTATGTGACCCTTTTTATGGAAGCCAATGCACCTTAACTTTGTCTCAACTTTTGGATTTTCCTTTTTTTCACAATTTTAAATTTTTTTAATAATTTTCTTGGATTATTTCCCAAGTGATTGAATTCTTCATCACTTATAAATATATAATCATAGATTTACTTATTGTCAATGATATAATTTTTCACTTTTACCTCTTCTACTACCTTCAAAAAGTACCTTTTACCTTTAATCCCATAGGTCCTAAGTGGTCCTACAAGTTCATAAAATGTAGTATTCTTTATTTTTTATCCTTCACGAATCTTCATGAAAATGGGTGTCCATGAGCATCAAAAAACAAAAAATATCATCCCCATTAGGGATTTTGTATAAAGAACATCACCAAGAGATTTCTTAATGTTTCATATATCAATTAATGTTGTAAAAATTTCACAAAGAGAGTCATTTGAATTCATTATTATTGGCAATACATATCAAGAATAGTGTCATTCACATTATTTAAACCCTCATTGGTAACTAATAATAATTTCTAGACATCATAATACGTTTTACATGGAGAAATTATATTATATTCATTATGGTTTAAGCTAAAATGAAGATAATTTAAGGAATTTCCATGAAGTCCAAGTGTAGTGATTTCATGATGAGTCCACTTGTATTCTGGCTCTTGGGTTTTGGTACTACCACGCCTCATTATTTTCCAAATTGGGTAACCAATACTCTTTGAAAATGTGGAAATACATGTTTTCCATAAAATATATTACGAAACATATAACATTTATCCCTTCTCGTAGAATAACCTTATCGATCAATTTGGGTATTCAAGGTTCAGTCCATCATTAAAGGATCATTCATTTAACTAGATAATGTATTTAATATAAAATAGTTTCCTATGATACCTATTATTAGGGTGAGGTTGGATGGAAATTAGCAGGTAAAAATTTATTTTCAAAATCATTCTAGATATTAAAACTAATATTTATGGCATTGAAATAATTATTAAAAATAATGAGAATTAATGAAACTAATTAATTACAGGAGATAACATAATAATATGATTTCTGAGAAGATAAAATTAATTAATTCAACATGAATTAAATAAATAACGTAATATAATTTGATAATGAATTTCATAAATCACACATTAATGGTTCACAAATCTCCACCCCCCTATAATTTGAAGGAGTTTACACTTATCTACTTTATAGTACCCTTGAAACCCATTTAAAAGTGTATATCCCTAGTTTTAATGATCAAAAAATAAATCCTAAAATCCCATACTTTTTCTATTTTAGAAGGAAAATAGCTATAATTGTAATGGATATGGATAAAAAACAATATCCCTTGATTTAAGGAAAAAAAAGAAATCCCTTCTTTTATGTAATAAACAAGTATATCCCCTACATTAAGTCCATTCAAGAAAAAAACAGATAACAAATTCGGTGTTTGTAATGATTCAAATTCACTTATGAGAGTCAGATATACCATAAAGATATTCCATTCTTGTAAATTTATCCAAATTTCCCATTATAAAACATTTCCACCATTGTTCCTTGTTTCCAATTATATCAATAATTATAATTTTTCCATTATAGAAATTAATTAATCCCAATTACCATTATGAATTCATTATTTCCATATTCCATCATGATATCCTCTTAATGACAATTATTTTCCAATTATCCAATTTTGAGCTAAGATATTAGTTATAAAACCAATTAAATAAGTTTACATACTAACCAAATATTAATTATCAATCCAATCCGTTAAAAATTTCTAGTTCATCATAGGGCTTAGTGTTCATTAAATTAAGGTTCTAACAAAGGGTCATTGGTTTGTACACCTATCAATTGTTTGGAAGTCATGATCTCAATTCCAATGGACCCAACGAGATCCATGGGATGTATAGGAATTAAGAATATATAAATTATAATTATGATAGGTTGTGAACAAAACATTTGGGTATGATCAAATGTTTTTACCATACTAAGGACATGAATTAGGAACTAGTGAGTTGTTTTAGACCATCAAACTCAAGATCATAAAAGAAGATAAAAAATAGAGAATTAAAATAAAATTAAAACAAATATATCCCAAATGGAAATATATTGAAACAATATATTATTTCTAGATGTGGATGATCCATGGATAATACAATAGTAATTCATTAATTCCTATAAGAACGCACTACTTTAATTTGTACGGATAAAACTGTTGATCGAAGAACTTAATATAGGTATTTGGGAATGAATAAGTGCTTCAGAGGGACCTTAATTTTATAAATTCCTAAATTATGTTTTTAATTGTGTAATATATGTATTAAATGGTCAATTTGGGTAAAAAATTTTATTTTAGCTTAATTACATTATCCTAGACCAATGCCACCAACATTTCACCTGATACCATTGGCTAGGTTGTTATATCCAATAGTGCACCAGCACGGCTAGAGACCCCATTGAATGGATGTTGGGTCACCAACAACTAGCCTACAGATATTTTATACTACACCCACTTCTCCTAAGCTCATTGGATATCCATTTGGTCTCACTATCCATCCCATGAGATTTTTATAATCTTACAGGGGTTTTGGGAATCCCAAAATTTGATCGATGGTGTTGTAGAATCTATTTTGGTTATAACTCCTCCTACCTCTATGTAGAACATTGTATTGAGTCCCCAAAAACAATACATTAATTATTTAATATAATAACATGATTTTATCAATAACATAAGGTGGCTCCAGAAAAATCTAAAATATTAATTACCCATGGTAAAAGACTGGACATTAAAACCACACTGCTATATAACATCTCTTCCCAGAGAATTGCTCCAATGCAACACTCTGGAGTATTTGTGATCAACTAAATATACTGTTCCAACATATTATAATCCCTCTCTAATTTATCTTCCTGAACACACTTATGCATCAAGTATAGTTGCAAAAGATCAACATTATTTCTTTAAATATTATCATCACTTTTTTCAATGATAACGATCAGTTTATCTGCAAAGGATACAATGGAATAAAGCTCAACATCGTCTACATCTATCATGAGATAAGCATCGGGGTGATAACAACAAATTAATGTCACATTAAACACATAATGTATTCCATTATAATGTTTTCGACATGCCAATTATTACACCACTGGATTGAACCTCTTTAGTATCTCAAATGGTCTGATGAAACATGATGTTATCTTATCTACTTCAATCTATAGTCTTACGCCATCATGGGAAACACCTAAAGAAAATGTCAATCACAAACATAAAAATCTTTAGGAAATCTAAGATGGTTTACATATGTTTTCCACCTTAAAAACATGTCTAAAAACTTCTTTCTTATCAATTGAACTGACTCAGACATGTCCTTCATGATATTAGATCCAACAAGCATCGACCTTCCAGCCTATTTTTATCATAAAGGTTAATGGAACTGTCTTCCATTTAAATCTATAAAATGATAAATTTGCATAGATGAATAATAAATGATTCTATAAGATAACTCCATGAGTTCTGGATGTTACTCTCATGAACCACTAATGTCCAAAACAATATCTCAAAACATATCCTCTAATTTCCTAATTTTACATTTAGATTTTTAATTAGTTTGAAGAAAATATTGGGTACATAGACCAAAATATCATCCATATTGAATTATGAAGTCCCGTACCTAAATATTATATTTAATGTGGATCTTGATTTCAAATAATACTCCTCTGGTCAACATGAAATCAAACAATCTCTTGGATAAAGAGATCATCAATTTCATTGATTGGTAAGGTCTTCCTAATAGGAATGCAGTTGGATACAATCATAATTCAATCCTTGATAACCCATTTTATATCGATTTTTTAGGTATATTGGAAAATCAAGTAATATTTTCCATGATGAAATTATCCCACTTCCTTTATGGAATATAAAAAGGATGTAAAAACCCAGTGGGCCTCATATGTTTGGCCTTCACATGATGATCGATAAAACTTCAATCTATAAGTCCCATTATCAACTTATTCATCCCCAGAAAAGATTATTACCTACATTGATCAAAATAAATTTTCTAATACTATTATTTAACTCTTATCTGGCAGAATGGAATTCCCTTATTTTCTCCATGAACAAACCCATGAGATCCCAGTGAATTCCATGGAAATAAATACTATCTCCTCAGCCATGATACCAAAATGATAGTATCACCCCCACAATATATGTTGTCCCACATATCTAAGACAACATGATATAATAAATAACCTCTTATTATTTATTCTAAATGGATGGGAATAATAGATGTTTATTCTGAGTTTATATACCCTAGGACTCATAAACTTATTGATATATATCTGTAAAGGAACGTATGATCCACCACATGTCACAATATTCATTCACAATTTTAGATTTCATATTCCTACTCAATGAATCAATAAAAAAATTTAATTTTCCAAGAATTTTTTCCTCGTTAAAGTAAAAAATAATGCATATAACCTACAAAAATCATCTTAGGAAGGATGTGGTCATGTTGAGAAAAGATTTGTGTGAGTCTCTTTTCATCCATCAATCCAAAAACCACTCACAGAATTGATAATATTGCCACTATCTTAGGGTGTTTACCACCAAAAGAATCTCCAGATCATATCCATGGAAATTCCTCTCATATAAACACAAATTTCACGAGCCATAAGAAACCAGTCAATATTGGTATGTTAGAATTGTTCTATTTTCATCTTTTGATGTGTTGTAGTTCACAATATACTCCTTACCTATCTCATAAAATGCAAGGATTGATTTTGTGGTCTACCTATTCTTCAATTCCTATAAACAATGCATTTAATAATCATACCAAAAAAAACTTCATCCACAGTTTGGTCATCGTAAACATCATCTCATCCAAATGGGAGAATTTTGGATTAATGTTTTGTAAATGCCAACCATATAAATAAATGTATAAATCACTAAGTTGTTATTGGGTCATTCCCATGATACCACAAATACAACCTTTTTTGGTTCTGCTAGGACTCTATACTCTAAGATAATGTGAAATAATATTGTCACATTGATAATCTATAAATTCTATTTATATAACTTGTTTCATAGATTATTCTAACCTAGTTTACTCATGATGATGACAAGATGTTGTGAAGGGTCGTCTCTATATTTATAGTACAACAAAATTTCATTGGAAAAACTACTAAAAAATGATACCAAAATGGATTTGTGGTCATCTTTAAAAATTCGATGATTTAATTAACTGAATGTTTCAAACTATGTCACCATGACATCATACAATCCCTAGATAATCCTAAAATAATTCAGGAATATTTCATATGGTCTCTTCGTCAAAATATGGAACCCTATACTCATGTTAATATTTGACAAAATTTTGTCACCTCCAACATGATATAATAGATATTCAATGTAAGAATGGGAATATTGGTTCTAGTCTATCATCTAGTTCAGTCTTTGATAATCAAAATATAAGCACAATGTACCAGAATCCTTATTAGAAAATAGCATATGATAATGACATATTTATGCACCACTCCATATAAATCCCTTTTATATTGGATCATAAAACTATACATTCAACTTTCGGAGCTCTGTTTATACAATATTCTATGGTGGGATAGAAATATGTTTGGATCCTAGAACAAACTCAATAGTGATCATATTCTCTTGCTCTAGTGGTTAGATCTAGAACTCATAAGGAAAGGCATCAAATATGTAATCCACTTTGGGAGGAAAAAGAATCTTCTATATATCACCATCATAATGAATAATTTCAATATATAGTTTCTTATAAAATATTTTATTTTCAAAATTGTTCTGGAATGGCCAAAAAAATTTCATTTACAATGATAAATATATCTACCCATTCTGGTGAAGGAAAATGACTCTCCTCTGATATGAATCTATATTATGCATCTAAAATATTATCTAAAAATATCTAGAATCAAATTTTTCATAACCATTTTCAATGAAAACATATTGCAAAATAAATAGTAGCCACCAATTTATAGAGAACACATCTTATAGAATATGACACACTATAATTATACTCTAAATTTTCTATCAATGTTCATTACAATATAAAATATTTACATATAAAAACTATATATGTTAAAAAAATTCGGATATATAGATACTGTGATTAAACTATATTAAAGATAAAAATATAAAAGATAGATGACAAAATAATCATAACTCTAAAAAAGGAATGTCCCACATTCAAGAATCGTTGGATTAGAAATAAAATTGTACATCTAAGTCTCCCTTTTTCCCTGGGCTACATCCTATATTCCCTATGATTATATATCCTAAAAATATTATCACCCATTTTAGGGTTTGAATATCCCCTACCTCACCATAATATAACATTGGAACTCCAACAACCTATTTTATGAGGGGTATTTAAGTCATGCCTAGTCTATTTTGCCAACCCTAATCCTTTACAACAACCGGACATCGAGGTGGTCCTAAAAACCTCTAATAGTATCCCATTTACCATAAAAAACACACCACTATATGGAAAGAAAATAAAAAACGCATTTTCCCAACCATTCCACATATAAATCGCTTTCCATCTTATGTTTATTAGATAACTAACCTATACCATCACTAATCTTTACAATATTATACCAGTAGAAACTATCATAGTGAAGCTTATTTCTTCTTTTAGAAGAGTTCTCTGATTATACTATTAAGGCTACCTATCCACCACTCAGGGCCACCAACATGTTAAATTACTTGATAATAGACTTATTAATCACATTTCAAATTTTTATTATCTAAAAAATGTTTACCTATAACTTAATCTCATATATTAGCCTATCCTAGAAGAATTTCACCAGGGATATCTCATCTTCTTCTAAATATTGTGAAAAAACTTCCATGTTAATAAAATAAATAGCATTTCCGATTACATACATAATCACTTAATTCTGGTCCATGAACACTCAATCCCTCCCACCCCAAATATTCTTTGGATAGAAGTGACTCAGTTACATCTCCTTAATGCTCTTCAAGGTTATCCCTTTTAGCCCAACATATGCATTTATGTCCTAGTAGCACTTGGATGGTCTTGGTAACATATAAACAACATGATTCACCCTCATATCCATGTCTATATCCATATGCTTGAAGATCGTCTGGATATTCTCAATCCATATGTTTTCTTCATAGGGGCCTCCCTATATATTCAAAATGGTAATTTTTTGCAGTTGTAACTCTCTGGTCATAAGATACTTCTATGGAAATTCATTAAATGTCTCCCTCTTCATGGATCTCATGACCCACACGATTTTGTCTTGAATCGTATCATGCATCAAATTTGTAGGAGTTGCGGGAAGTTCCAACTCAGTTGTGTGAGGTATGTATACGTCACGACTATCTTGAATCTCAACCCAATGATGATGTGGGGGAATTTTATTTATGTGTTTCAACACACTCCTCTGATCGTAGGGTATATAACAAGATCAAAATCAAAAAAACCAGATGAAAACATATAACCACTAACATATGGTTAATCTCAACTTTTCATAACAAGTTAATTATTATGTCATAAGAAAATCATTTATTCTTTTTTATTAGATATTTCAATGGGTTTATATTTCATAATATAGATAAAACGATGGCCATTATGAGGTAAATATGTCCTTATCATGAGCAATGCATCGTAATATTTCAGTAATTTCCTTCCATGATTCATTAATACTCACTCATTCATTATTTACCCCATAGTAAAAAAATTTAAAATAGAAACATCACAAAATATTGTGTCACAAAATGTAAAATAACGTTAGAGATATAACAAGAGAACATCAACAATAACAATCCCAACCCTATGAACATGGGTTCTCCCCAAAAACATGGGTAATCTAGTGCTATCAAATAAATCATTTCCAAGACCAAAAACATATTAGTATTCAATATACCATCTACAAATAGTACATAAATTTAAAATGACCACTTCTGATACCAATCCGGGACATCCTCGGAATGATTCCATTACACATTAATATGATGAGTTGCTTCATGACCACACGAATCCTTCCAAATACTTTAGAGGATATTGAATAGTAGTGAGGTTCTGAGGAATATAGTTGGGATAAAATACCCAATAAAATAGATTATTAATCAAAATTGAAATAAGAAAAATCACCCATGATATACGACTAATGAAAATAATATATTAATACAAAAAAATCATATAATAATAATACCATGTCATGTAATAATGTATGAAAAACTAAATATTATGAACATATAATTTTAAAACTAAAAGTAGAATCCATAGACCAATCCTTGATCGTTATTATTAGTCTTGTCTTTGAGATCCAATATCATCCATAAAAATAATCAATCCAGCACATAAAATCATTCCATTGTCCATGCATAATACATGATGTATTACTATGTACCAAACAACACTCTAATAAGTTGTCAGTAAAACTCTATAAGACAATTCCTACGATGACTAAAATATCCTAAAAAATAAATAACACATGATGTAGTAAAATGAATTTATATAATAATTCATAAATTAATGTTGAATATTAACAAAACCCATCATCACTCGAGATTTGGGTTGATTCTCAGGGTAATCCCAACCTTCTACAGCATTATGCGTGATATCTCTATCCATTGGAAGATTATCCTACATAAGATGAATAACCCATTTCATGCATTAATTAACCCAGTAAAAATTTAAATTGGGAGTTTCTCTAACATGGTAAGAGTCACCCATATTTATAGTACAATAACCATACAACATTTCCAATATAATTAATAATGGACTCTATGAAATTCCTCATTATATAACTATTTACATGTTTCCATTGTGCATTACCCATGATAGGTAAAATGTATCCAATTATTGTGTTAACAGAGACTATTTTAATTCCCATTGTAGATCAAAAAAATTGTTCCCATAATAGATTAACAATTAAAATGGTGATGCATAATTAGAACTATTAAGAATTCCCTTGCTATGGCCACCTAGATATTTCTATGGGGCATTACCCATGACAATGGTGATTTACTAAAATCAAAGACAAAATAAATAAGAGAAAAAGTGTTCAAAATCATCAAACCTTACAATTTTTTTTTGATATTCAATATTAGTAATTTAACCAAATTACCAAATAACATCAATTTATTCCAATATTCCATGTTTCCAGTTATCTTAATAACTATAAAAATTCCATTGCATAAATCAATTAAGGACAATTTTAATTAAAAAGTAATTATATACATATTTTATCATGTTAACAATCTAATTATATTAATTCAGATAATGATAAAATTTATATTATTAATACAATCAATAAAAAAATTATTCTTTGTCATAGGGATCTAGGATTATTCAGTCTATATTCAAACATATGTTCGGTGGTTTTTACACCTCTCGGGTTAATGAAAGTCTCTAGATCAATGTCTATAGACACAAATTGATCCACAAGAAGTATATTCATGGATAATTTAAAATTTTTAATTATTAATGATAAGGTTCATGTTGATATACTGTGATCACACTTGTAGATCATATTAGGCAACCAAAAAAACCATATAGAGTTTTTTTAGACCACGCACCTCAAAATAGAGATGATGTGATCAATGATCAAGTATCTAGATCAACATGAAACACCATGATTCCAATGGATAGAGATTTAAACACTTCTGCAAGTCTAGAAAAATAGGATCCAAGTATAAAAATATAATAAATAATCAATTATAAGAATAAATCACTATTTTATTTTTTTTCTTATCGAACAACTATTCAATTCAATAAGGAATGGTGTTGTAGATTCAACAAGATCCTTGGAGAAGACATTATATTAATAAATCCATGATTGGGTTTGTAACATTGTATTAAAATTCGTAAATACATGTTTATAGGGGGAAAATATGGTTTTCCCCAAATTATATTGGCCCAAAATTACACCACTGATTGTCCAGGTGCAACACTAGATAGACGATGCGATCCTCAAATGTTCTTAAATGGCGTGAAACACCACTTGTAGGTTAGTGGTTCTACTTTAGGAGTCCCACTATTCTTAATCCCATTATATGGATGGTGCATGACATTGGAAATATTATGGTCTTATTATAAGCTAACTGGGATTCTGGGATTCCCCTTGACTGGATGGTAGAAAACACTAAAAATACATATGTGTTATAGTGTCTATAAGGAGAACAAAACATATTTCCTCATTCTAGATCAGCTTCCCACGTCCCTTAAAACATCAGAGACAAGATTTCAAGACAACAATGGGGTAGTTCATTAAACATAAAGCGGCTAAAAACATAATGAAGAACTCTTCATGGTAAATGATGGGATGTTTAAAACACCTCCAAAAAATAATCATTGATATTATTTATTCTCAATAAGGGAATTTACAAAGGAATATTCATGAAATAGATGTTTGTGGGGATGTTATTCAATTATGATTAAACAATCATTTCAAGTAGATCATCATATTAATATGGTATTTGTATCATATTATAACCACTAGGATCTATAATATTTAACCTTATAAAAAATATCATTGTGATCTATTCCTCAGTTCCACGGTTTATAAATATAAATTAGAAGAAAATATTTCATATGTCATCTATATATTAAGAGACAATGTATTTATTATTTTGACATGTTTTTATCTATTGAAATCCATTTTCAATTCTATATTTCATTGACTATTTAATTAGTTTGATAATTTATTTCATTATGTGAATACTTTTCCCACAAAAGTATCATACAAGGAGTAATCACTATATGAAAAAATTTATTTCATATTATATTCCCTTAATTAGATTAATTCTATTCAAAAACTATGTTTATAATAATATTTATCTATAATAATGTCACAAAAAACGCATTTTATTCCTTTACGTCACCCTATTTATTTTTTTCTAAAATATAATTTATAGCTAGCCATTTAATCCTATATTTCCCATGAATCCATTGATTTCATTCTTATATGATTCATATAGATGCAACACAAATTTCAATTTTTTAGTGAATTTTTATTCCTACACAACTTCATTGTCCACCTATTCCATATTACAAAGCACATTGATATGTTTTCTTGGATCAAAATACAATTTTAAAGCCAATGTTTAAAAAATCGTTTATAGATTTGTAATGAAACAAAATCATAAGATTATATAGAAAATTATATGATACCAATTCTAACACTACATCAAATTTTTACAATACAAGTAATGTACTTGGGGTTCTATGTGACCTCATTCACACATTCAATTATTCCATGGGATTCCAACTAGTATATTGTTTTTATGATTAATCATTGGAAGACTACACCGTTGGTATCACAACATATAATATAATATAAATGAATAAATATAGAAAAATCTAAAATTATATATCAGAGTATCAATAATGGAATTATTTATATATGTTAATCATAGATATAGTAAATATGATATATATATACCTATGTTGTATCAAATGAACCATAAATGTCACTCATTTTTATAAAATTTATGTTGAAAAATGATCTGCTCACTTCCAAAATACACCAAATGTGTAAAAATAAGGATCATATGTAACAAATATATCCCAATTGAAAAATCATATTAATGAAATAAATCTTTATTAGCAATGAAACCATAGAATGGTCAAAAAATCATAGGTTCTACACATAAATTGGGCTGTACATATAGGGAATGATAATGAAAATTTAGATGGAATCCAAAAAATATTCACTTAATATACAACACAATATAATTGTATATGTAAAAAAAAATTAATTTATGACTTGTAGAATGCGGGAAATAATTTCCAGATGTCATGAGACAACTCAGAAATTAAGAAACTAAAATATACATAATTTAATCAAATATGGTGATCAATTTTTGTTATACAATGATTTACCATGTGTAACAGGACACCAAGATCATCAACAAGTCAAACCAACATGTAAAGTAGAAAAGGGTTAAATAAATCAACTTTTATTACCTTAATAGACATTAGAAAGGATTATTTCTCAATAAAGTCATTTATCCATGTACGATAATAATAAATATTCTTGATAATATGATTGGTTTTTGCAATACATCCCATGATAGTAATTTTCACAACAAAATCACACTTTCCATGCCATAATGTTGTAAGGATTCCATGTAATATAATCATTTTTTTTCCAATAAACGAACTAGCATGTAATCCAAAAATAAATATTCCATCAAAGAAACACTATAATTTCAAAATAAAAAGACTTTACATCATCATTAAATATCAATAATAATATCTATATTCATTATACATGCACTCTTATAAATGTAAAATACATCATTACATGTTCAAGATAAAGAGGGAATATATCTTAATATACAAAACTGAAGCCCAAAATATTAGATTTCATTCTTTGTGGATAACTAACCATGGATCTTTCCACCCTTACAATATCACATGTATATATAAATTACTATCCTATTTAATATATTTATGATATTGAAAACATGGGATCATAATTCCTTCACACAAAATGAGTTAGTGTTATTATCTCACATATGATATAACATGAATATTTTTATCCCTAGAACTCAGCATATGTCCTCTATTATAAATTTGAACTAATTTTCATCACCTCCATGGTGAATAATGTCCTCTCATTCCATACCAAATTTTATTTAATAAGATATTTCTCACTCAAATAGACAAACCTAACCATTTCTAACCACACTAATATTTTTTATAACTCCATCAAGATGTATCCTAAAATAATTCATACAATTATTTTATTAGATAACCCATCAAAAATTAAACCATCAACCAATCCTATGTAATATATCAAATCTATGCTATGAAATCCATTATAGAAGTCCAAATTTAGTTACATACCATAACATATTATTGTTATAGATTAGAATAAATCACAAAAACATATGTATTTTTTCTTTAAAATATTCCATAGAGGCATCAATCAATTGGAATAATCAGTATTCACAAATATATGTATATATACTAATCCAAATGACTTCCTAGAAGAGTTAAACCATGAAAAAACTATCTTCATAATAAACCAAATTATCCATGACATTTTCATCATGGGGACTCACCATCACGGTATTTTTCTTTATCGACTATGTACAAGACTCAATTATAAAATGCATCATCATGGATGTGGTATCCAAACATAAATAAAAATGGGTGCTTAGTTCTCCTCCGTGTATAATGAGGGATCACCCCATGGGCCTCCCCACCCTATAAGGTCCCACCTTCGTTGTTGGCAGACTAAACATACCCTGGAGGGAACAGTGATCAATGTTTGAATGGATTTTCATATGCTCCAATTCATTATATATTCATTAACAAATTGGTAAACCCCTTACTTGAGCACTTGATTCATCCTGTGACATTTCTTTTTGGGAATTCCTGATCCCTGCATTCTAGCAAAAAATGATAGGGTATCAAAATATAAAAATATTTGAAAAATTTATCACAATTTACTTCTACAAAAGAAATTGAGGATTTTCAAAAAAAATATCTTAGCATGATGTTTACATATTTTTTACATCAATGAATCAATAAAATAGTCTATTTAAAACAGAATTTTTAATTTTACCGCTATAAATTTAAGTTAATTGCATGAGATTCTCTATTACCTATAACCTAACTCACAAGAAACATCTAATGAGGACCCCCACATGTAATTCAATATCACATCATCCTATAATACTAATCACTTCTATCATTAATTTTGAGTTAGATAATCTCTGGTTAGAGTTTTTATCCTCTTTATTTTTATACCTCTATTAATTTATTTACATTTTCCACCTCTAACATTTACACCATGTCAAACAATCTATAGGTGTACTTTTAATCCAATCCTCTATGGGATATGTTTTTGTGAAAATTCTAGGTGTTGTTTCCTGTTTTTTTATGTTTATGTTGATATAAAACATGATAGTCGTAATTCCATCGATAGTTATGAAGAATTTATTGATAAAAATTCAATGCCCCAGCCCATGAGATTTATCAGATATTTGGGAATGCATATCTATTTCTCATGATTGATTTATCAATACTTATGGAAACAATTCCATCATTATGGAATGTTTTAAGTGAAATATATGAGCTATTTTTGTTTGGATTACTGGATATAGATGTTTTACATGAGCCACACAACTCAGAATCTGGTGGTTGTGTTGTTCTTCTTGTTATTATAGTGATTCATATTCATGATGAGGATTTTTTTTTATTCATACTAATTTTTTCTACATTATATTGATTAACATTTTAATTAATTTATACTATTTTTTATAGGATAAAAATAAATATTTAGTGTAATTTTTTTCTATTCTATGTTGGTTATCAATTATATGTTATGCCTATTGGTGTTTTCTCTCTAAATTTAAAATTATTATAAATGGTGATTCTGAAAATGAAAAATTTATTTTAGTAAAAGAAATGGGATTTTATTAGGTCATGTGTTGGTTTAAAATTAGCGGGTTTTTGTTTATTTAATTAATGTATGTCATAATAAAAGATTAATGTGAAATTTAATATGGTGATTTCAATATGATAAAATGTAATTTATTTATTATAATGACAGTATTTACAACATTAAAAATTTTAATGTGGTCTTTTTTGATTTGTGGAATGTTTAATTTTAAAACTATTAATATTTAATTCAAATAATATTATTTTATTTTTATGGTTTCATACTTTTCATTGTTCCTATAATATATAGGATTTTAAAAAAAAATTCTGTAATTAATGGTAGGATATTTCATGGGAAAATATAGTGATAAGATAAATTGGGTTATTTAAAATAATTAAACATTAATTAGACCACTTTTTTACAGATTTATAGTTCTTTAGGTAATTATTTTTGATATTTTTATTTGTATATCAGATATAATTTTAATTGTAATATTTTAAAGGATTTCTATTAAGCAGATTATTTTTTATGATGGGTAAACTCTTTTAGGTATAATTTTTTGATCATGGATCATATGATATTCTAGTATAAACCTTTGTAGTGTATATGATCCTCCCTCATTTTTAAGTGCTTCCCTTCATAGGGATCCCGTAAGAAATTCTCAAAATGAAATGATGTTATAGTGGGTTTTTTTCAATAAACTGCATTTACAAGAGTTTGAGACTATCTTATGAATTTTGAATTTTTTATTTATAATTTTTATAGTAAATAATATGTGTAAAATATTTTCAAAAATATTTTTTTATTTTTTTAAAATTTTTAAAATAAATTTTATATGTATTTTATTATTCATTAGGGCTTTAAAAAATAGTACTGACGATATTATTATTTATGATAAAAATGGACTTGTAATATATACATATATATATATACTTAAATAAATAAATAAATATACATGTGTGTGTGTGTATGTATGTGTGTATATATATATAAATATGATATTTTAAGTACTATTTTTTTTATAAAATTGGATATAAATTGATAGTATAAATATTATTATAATTATTATTTAGTATTTAATATAATGTGGTATCATAATAAAAAAATTTGAAAGTAAGTTAGGGCATGAAGGTGGATATATAAGGAGTAAAAATTGGAAAAAATAGGGAACATCGGGCACCATAAGTTCCACATAAGGGGTAATTGGAGAATAGAAAAAAATATATATAAATAAACAATGTAAAAGAAATAAAAAATAGAACACAATAAATGGGAAGGGTTGACTACTTATTATATTTGTAGTTTGAAAAGAAGGTTAATTACCACTTCAAATCTGTCTCTCGACCACATCTGTATCTCTCCCATATATTTAAAATTATTAAAAAAAATCTATTATTAATAACACTATTGATACTAACCAATTTGATGCACTATAAGTGATGTTGGATTCATATCTCTATTACGAAGCTCAACTGTATGATTATTTCTATAGGTAGTTGTGTATGATGTCTAAATTTTTTATAGGATAATTTCGAGTTCCATTTTTTTTTGTTTTTACATTAAACCTATAATGGATGCCATTTGAGTGGATTTTCATTCCATATATTATTATTTATGTAGAGTTATGGCTCTCTATTTATTTATTTAGGGTTTTCAATGAATTATTATTTCATTTTCTGTAATATTTGGTATATTTTTTATGTATTTTTATTGGATTAACACCAGAAGTGTATTGAGGGTTGGTCAACCCCCCTTTATTTTTCAAATATCATTGATGGTCCATACATTATGATTTATGTTTTTTATTCCAAAGGGGTATTTTTATTTTAGTGTTTTTCATTACTAGTTTCATAAACTACACTATTTTTATAAGTTCTTATAGATCCATTAAATATTTCTATGAACTAGAAATCATGTTGTGGGTCATTGTTTGAGGTTTGTGGCTTCATTCATACATTTTAGATTTAAATAATTTTATTTATTGTGAGCATTTGAACTATGTTTTTTATTTCTTAATGGAATTATACAATGGGATTATAAATACCCACTCATTAATTGTCTTGTTTTTTCCCTCACAACTATAGGAAAATTTTTAAGTTAGTTGATAAATTTTTTCTATCACGTATGCTTGTTTTAAAAAGATATTTTAATGGATATAATAATGAAGTGTGGTCATAGAGTAGTGTGTGTTAATTATATACAAATTCAAACTAAGTTGAATTATAATCATATTATAAATATATTTATTAGAGAAATATAGGCCAGAATTTCAAATTTAAATGCTTTATGTTTTCATTAATTTATGAGTTGTCTTGTCAGGAATTAATCATTAATCTATATTGAATATGGTAGGATTATAATCCTTAAATAATGTTTTTGTGTTTTCTAAGGGGTTTAAAAAGGTGGTATCATGGTTTGATACAAAATTAATACAACAATGATTGAGTTACATAATATTTTACTTGAAAATGATGTTTTTACTTTAGAAAATAAAATCATTTAATGTGTACATATTCTAATTAGTGGTGTAGGATTTTAATAATATAAAAATGGTACTAGATATTGGGTATAGTTCTGACATATTAGTCTTGGAATAAAAAGTGATGATTTTATAATTATTTAATGGAATTCTAGTTATGAAATGATAATCCCTATTTTCAGAACTTAATGGGACACCCCATTGTACTTGGGCGAGTAAATGTAAGCATGAAGAGGTCCAATACATAGGTTAATTTGATATCCAGACCCATAAAATAATTTATATAGCATAAAATTTATAGGTGAAAAAAACTTCAGATAACTTTTGAGTTCTCCCATGAAATCAGTTATATTATCTTCTGTCATTGAAAGGTGTCATGGATTTTTAGATATGATTAAAATTATTTTATTTAGTACTATTATCATTGGTCCTTTTATTTTCTTATCATTAATAAATTCATTTTATTGGAACTAATTTTCTATCTATGTTACTTTTTCTTCATGGGTGATTTTGATTATTTTTAAATATAGTTTAATATCTATTTTTCTTATTAGAAAAATATATATATTTTTGATCATTCTGTTTTTATCACAATCCTTCAATAAAATTTTTAGAAACCAAGAATAAATTTTTTTTAAATTATATTTATAAATAATTTTTTGTACATTTTTTCAAGGATTTAAATTTATTAATTGGGTGTGTTTTATGTATATAAAATAGGGGAAACTCAAGAGAATGTTATCTTCCTTCATATAAATAAATATGTCTTTTTATAAACTTCAAATTAATTTTTTTTACTATGAATTCCATGTATTATAAAATATTTTTAACGGCTATTTTCATTTAAAATGTTAAATTATTTACTTTTGTCAAAAATGAATTAAAAAAATCTTTATATGATTTATTCTAAATAAAATTTTTATTAATTTATTATAAATTTTTATTGAAACTAAAAGGATACATATTAGTTTTCAATTTTCTTTAATGGAGTAATGTTGGAGGGCACCTATATGTATTTTATTATCACTCTTATTTAACATTTAATGTCTAGTGTAAGATGAATTTTATTAGTGGTTGGTCTTAAGTATTATGAAGGTATATTAATAGATTTTACATGTAAGGGTGTTCTTTACGATAATATGGAGGTGGTTCAATTTTGTTCTATTATTCACATACGTCTAAGTAAATTTCAATTGAGTTGTTCTATATTAGCAATTGCATTTTTCATTTTATTGATGTAGTTTATTTATATTTTTTACATTTGTTAAATATATTTCATCATTAATTTTCTTTAAATTTATAGAAATACATATTTGATACTCTTGATAATCATACCTAATGAGTGTTAATTCATTATTCCAATGTAAATACTATATTTATTCTTATTTTATTTGAATGAAATCATTCACAAGTAGTGTATTGTAGTTATCGTGGAACTTTTCCCTAACTAGTTGGGATTGGAAATTACCATCAAGATTTTCTATAATATCGCTCTAGTTCCCACCTTATTTGAGACTATTAATAATTCTAAATAGACATATATCACTCACACACAACATAAAAAATTCTAACAATCCCTTAATGGGTTGTTTCTAATATTTTTCACACCAAACATCTACCTCACCCCCATCCTGAAAATTAGAAAACCCATTCAAAAATAAATTAACTACCTTCTAAGAAATTATTAATTTATCCGAAAATAATATACTCCATAATGTTTCTTCACTTATAACAAGTATCTATTCCCCATGTAAACAAACACATTTTAATTCCAATATTACAAAAACCATAAGTATAAATATACTTTCAATTTTAGGATGCTCAACATAACTCATCTCATATTTCATAACCCTATATGTACCGATTCTATTTACCCAAAAAAACCATAACGAAATTGCATTTCATCACAAATATAACATTGAATATTTTTATAATATCTTTGGAAACATTTACCAAGTTCCACTTAAAGCTACCTAGTCAAATATCACGTGTTTATTCTTCATTATATTAATGAAATTTACAAATGATTATACAATAACAATTTAATGATTTCAACTATAAAAATTCTTTATAAGGGAATGTTTACTTAAAACAATAAGGATTTCATTGGTGTTACCCAAGTCAACCCAATAATATAAATGTTATGTTAGGTTAATGAACGTTATTCAAAACCATAAAAATCTGAACATAGAGGGTGGGAAATGGAGGTAAGGGTTTTCATGGAAATATTTTGTCCTTTTAATGATGGGGATGTTGATTTTTATAAATAAATTAAAATCATTAATATGTATCAATTTAAAAAAAGGTTATTCGATGACCAGTTTCCTATAATATGTCCAATGAGTACTTGTTTGTTATCTATATCATCTCCTACCACAAGAACTCACACTAGGTACATGTATTATTTTCCCAAAGTATTTAATTTCCTATATGAAATTTTTTCCATATATTCAACTAATTCTCAAATATATACTTGAAAATAAAAAATTAGACCATGACATGTACAAAATTTTGAATAAACATTATAGATACCACAATAATATCAAATAAACTCCATATAAAAAAATATAAAACCTCCCAAATTTAAATTTCAGTAAGGAATTAATTTCCATTGGATCCAAACACTTATAATGATGTGGTTCACTTCATGAAATAAATATATTAAAAAGAAGAACATTATCTCAATTATTTCAATACTTAGAAAATTCTATTTTTTTGGGACTAAATTTGATAAAAAATTGTAATTTCATTTTTTATTCTGATGGTAAATATTCATGGGTGTTAAAGATTTTCATGTCTAAAAGGATCTAAGTAAATATTATTACCAGTTTTAGTGGTAGCGAAAGTGAGAATATATAAGGATATATTAAGTGTTAATTATATTATATGTTGAAATTGAATATACTTTTTTTATTTACCATTATCCAGAAATAATATCATTTATATTGTAATAATTTGTATATATTTTTAAAGTGAATAAAAAAGGAAAAAATAAGGGTGGTAAACGAATATAGAATTTTTTAAGGAACATTATTTTACAAAATAATTCATAGAAAAATTATGAGAATGAAATTTTAGGACACAATTGTATATATTGTGTATGAAATATGGGATTTTTTAGTAGAATATTCTTCCTCTAAAGAAATTTGGTGTATTGGCATTATAAAAATAGATAAATTTTTTATATCATTATATTTTTGATTATTTCTTTGTGGATGATACATAATTAATCACAAAATATAAATTTATTAAGGTAAAAAAAATGATTAAAATATGTGTTTTTATATTCCATTCAATATAGTTTATAAAAACATTTTTCCTATAAAATAAAATTTTACAATCGTTTGGAATAAAATTTATGATATAAAGTATCATTTAATGAAATATATAGTGTACACTGTAATTTTAATGATTTATTTAGTTCATAGAAAATAATATTTTTTAGATATTATTATTATCAAATAAAAATGTACATATTCCAAAAAATAATTAAAACAAATAATGTTCAACCATATACTCTCATTATTGAATGTATTATGGAAATGATTAGTTTCATATATAATTATTAACATATTTTCAAAAAATTGATAAAAATGATATAAATATTATAACAGTTTTTTCGGTTAAATTTTTAAATAAATATTGTTTTTAATTGAAAATTTAATGTATGACACTAGTTATGTAGTGAAATAAATGTGTTTCAAAATAAAATTAAAAATATTTAAATTTTTGTAGTCCTTAAATGCAATGAGGGTTTGCAAAATATTTTATAATTATAAAAAATACAAATGAGTATATTTTAGAATCCATGTATTATTATATTTTTGAAATTAATAATTATAATATAGCATCAGAAAGAGTTCTCATTGTAGTAAATCAATACATAACATCTAATTTCTGTATTTTGTATAACAGAACCATATTTACATAAGAAATTCTGGAATTAAAATTATAATTTTATTTATTATTTATTAATTATGTTTGATGATGATATTTTTTAGTAATAACATTTTTAAATATCCTTGAATCACAAAATTATCATTATACACTCTATTTCATATCATATATTAAATTTTTCATAAAATTTTTTGTAATCACCAACCGTACTGTTTTGAAAATTAGTTGAGTATTGGTATTTTATAATTTTAATTAAATTATGATTTTAATATATTACAATTAAATATTATTAATACATCCATTAAAACAATTAATATTTAACCTATTGGATGAAAATAATACATTCATAGATACATAATGTAATAATCGAGTTTGAATTACATGGTATGAACCCAATTATTATTAGACCATAGGCCCACATTCCCATTATAAGATAGCCCAAACCTATAACATATAGTCAGAGGATACTTTATTACATTGGTGTAGGCTAGGTGGAATCAAATCCCAATGTACTTATTAGTTTATTATTATGGGTAAACAAGATACATACATAAAATTAAAATTATGTTCTAAACATAAATCTTTACATATCAAACAAAAACACTTCCTGGTATCCTGGGAGAAAATAAAAAAATAAAGGGTTGAGATAACATGATCAAAATGGTATATTCATAGTGGAATATATCATGACTAAATAATAATCATCATTATGTAAAAGTAAATAACTGAAACACGTTAAATTTAATCAGTAAAATTTGCATAAAATGGAAGAAATAAATAATTATCAAATAAATCTACATAATTAATCGCATAAAATTTAATTTTATCCATGGATATTATAGCTAATAAAATAATAACATGGACGTAAATAAAAATTCTCATAATAAGATAAATCATAGTCTTGGTCTTCTGAAACATACTATCAATACCATTTACTAGATAAATTAAATTTCCAGGTAGAAACCCATCTAATTAAGAAAACTGATTTCACCCATGAGACTTGTTGATACCTAATGGGGAAATCTATTACTAGGAACCAAAAATCACTTAGAAATCCAATACCTTCATCAAATTAAAATGGTGAAACATAATCTACATAAACATTCATATTTATAAACAAACATGTTAAAGGTTAATAGTTACCCCCATTCAAATATACATAAAATTGAACCATCCAGAATAATATGGGAAATGGTAATAAAATTGTACACCTGTAGTAAAACTGATAATAAACCATAAGGAAATAAAAATGATACTATAAATAAAATATACCCACATTGGATCATATTTACATTAAAGGGTTAATATCATTGATGAATTGAAAAACAACAAAAAATTAATTAAAAACCTTGAGTAAAATATTATTTTTTCATTGAAAATTAAATTTAAAAAAATCACAAATAATTTTAAAAAAATTATCTTAAATTAAATTTGGAAAAAATTTATATACTAATGAAATAATTGTGTTTTTATGGGGGTATAAATTTTTTTTCACGTTGAACATGATAACAAAATATTTCTTTAATGTTTTCAGTAAAATCCAAAAATACATTATCTAGAAAATGACCTAAATATTACATTAATTTTTTTTGTAAAAATAGTTAAAATTTGTAAAAGGTAATTTTATAATCATTTTAATTATGGGAAAAACATTTTTTAAATTATTTTTAGAAAACAAGGATTTGGAGTTACCAGGATTTTATATTGTACAATGATATGGAGTCAATTTTTTTAAAAAAACATTTTCTTAATCATTTTAACTACCAACGAGTGTATAAAATGAAATATTACCTTTAATGTTCATGAATATATTTATTATAAGGAAAAATATTTATTTTTTGAACTAAATTTCAAATAATTCCCCCAATGGATACTTATTTATAAATAATCCCAATCATTGATGAGGCTATGAAATAAACTCTTACCACTTTTGTATTGTTTTAATCAAAATCTCATTGAATGAAATAAAATCAGATGAAACATTAAATACAATTCATATAAAGATATTAATAATATTACATATCCAAATGTGTAGAATATATAACTGAAAAAGGAAATAGGTGTTGAATATGTTATATGTCTCACAGAAGTAAAAGTGAGATTATAAACCCTACACTCTAGATAATCATCAATAATATTTTTCTAAAAGATTATTATAATAAATTTAGGTTTGTTATAAAACTATTAAAAAACAATAATATATATGAAACCATATATGATATATATATATTGTATTTTATCAACCATTTATTAACAATCCATTATCAAAATCATTAATTCTGGTGATAATTTCCTCAATTTTCATGTATGTTTGGGTTTCAAAATTTCAATACTTCTACATTTATAATAGTTGCATAATTAATAGAATTTTATCAATGTTATAAATATAATATATTTTCAATATATATTTATTTTATGTAATAAAAAATATTTAGATAAAAAAAATGGATTACATAATTCATGGAGATGGTAAGTCATATGTACAAATGAATATTTTATCCAATTTTATCGACTGATAGAATTAATGGAAAATAAATATTATTTAAAATTTCAAGAATTATTATTCTTTAATATATATAATTTATAATAATTAAATTCATCTTTGTTTCCATATATGATTAAATAAAATGAAAATAATTTCACACCACTGCATAGGGGTGGTAGTCCACACATACACGAGATATACATTATTATTTTAGAAAAGATAGGATGGTAAGAAGTTAGATGCGATATTATATTTTCATGACTATGGATAAATAATAAGTATTAGTATAATTATTAACATTAAAATTAATACAATTCATATAAAGTGTACCTGAAAAATGAATCACATGGGTTTGTGAGGTGATAGTATGTCGTATACATGAGTGACGTTATCTTATCCACCACTGATTGGGATGTAAAAAAGTTATATGAGATATAATTATTCTAGAAGTATAATAATTTCATAAATATACTATAAATAAGTTAATTGAAAATTATTTACATTCTTTATAGTTCGTTAGGGAAAATGAATTACAACAGTTCGTCAGGCAGTGGTCCCCCGTACACACGATCAATAGTTTCATTCCCTATTTGAGGGAAGTGGATATATATCTAGGTTATTCCATTAAAAATAATATCATATTATATAAGAGGTACATGTTTTATTATATAATTAATTTTAATGGTTGTTTTAAGTTATTGAATGTATAAATAAATGAAATATGGTCATTTATGATTTTTACCACTTCTTAAAAGAAACACTTATTATTTATAAGTAATGCATTATAAGTAGGGATTAGTAATAAACCTGATGCATATAAGATGGTGTGTGGGAATTAATAAATATTTTCGAGTATGTATTCGCTAATCCAAATAGTTTTGGAAGAGAAAATGATGGAGGAGGGGTATTGTATTTTATTTGTGGGGTAGATGAAACACATAGAATTTTTTAAAAGATAAACTAATACCCATGTTTTTCACATTCCACATGAAATGGCTTGAATGTTTTTAAAAAATATATCCTTTTTATTGAATTTGGATACCTATTATTTTTATCTAAAAAACTTTAATTTATTAGTTTTTATTATATCCAATTAAATTTAAAATACAATTTTGAATCATAATTGTGGATACTATAGCATTTCAATAGTGATAATATGATTAGTATAAATACATGTTTATTATAAATGAAAATGACACTAGAAAAAATTACCAATGGCCCCTACCTGTAGGATCTTACCCTATGAAGCCCATTTATATGATCTTTTAAGAATGACAGAAAAAAAGAGAATTTTGTTTGACCAATCCAAAGAATATATCTAATAACTAAATCATGTGTGTAGCCTTTTACAAGATAACTTTATGCTCATTGATATCATTCCCTAAACCATGTACACCGAACCACCCTTGAAAATACCACAATCACACACATTAACCTTAATAAAATTTATATTGAAATAAATGGGACTTAATGAAGACCCAAATAATATAAATATATATATATATATCGATAGAATAAATAATATATTTACTTTCTATTATTGTTACATTATAAATGAATATTATTTTTCTTCGATTTAACAAGAAATTTGCTTTTGTGTTATACATAATTTTAATTAAGGAATTCCTTTTTTAGAATTATTGAATTTTAAAAATATAATATAATTTCATAATATAAAAAAGTTATGTAATTTTTAAATATAACTAATAATATTGTTTTTATGCATCCAAATGTAGTTTTAAGAGGTTTGAATAAAGTTATTGTCCAAAAAACACTCCATTTATCAATAAATTATGCTTATTTTTTAAAGGTAAAAATTGATATATTTATAAAATTCATTTTATAAAATAAATATTTTTTTAATAATAATATCGAAATTATCCTACAGTGAATTTTTCTTAATTTTTTGAGGGATTTGAATTTTTGTGTTACAATTAAATATGGTATAAATATACATTGTGTACATTGACATCATAATGAACCAGATTTGATATAATAAATAATATAAAAAGTATAAACAACCAAATATTTGTTTCCCCATCAAAATAATGTTATTTTTAGGTTATTTGTGTAATTTTATTAAATCATTCATGTATCATACAGACCTAATATCATAATGTAATGTTATAAAATCTATTATTTATAGACAAGAATGGCTTCCACATAAGTAGGGGTAATATTTTATTATTTTCAGATATTAGACTTATAAAATAAAGAAGTAGACTTTTATTTGGATGAATCCATGGGTAATTACCATGGGAAATTTTTTGTTTTTGATTACATTATTATATAGAGTCCAGAACCTATTTTCTCCAAAATAATATAGAACTACCCTCTCTTTTCCGATATAAAACCACCCAAAATATCATTACTATTCACTAAAATACATTTTTAATGCATTCTCACTGTATCCTCCTTTCTCTAATGCCCTCCTAAATTTTCCCCAAGCTCTCAAGAAACTCCTCCCAATCTTTTTTGAATCACCCTCTCAAGTGAATGGATTTCTCTATCTTCTCCTCCATTCAATCACAATCATATAATTAGTTGTTTAAATATCAAATAGTTAAATATACATGAAAAAAATATATAAATATCAATTTATTTATTTAAAATTAGAAATTATTTTCCCCCACTCATTATATCATTTACATAATCAATTAATATGTTGAAATTTAGCAACATACCTCTTCATATCTCTTTTTATGAATTCAAGAACCTTCTCCATATTTAGCCATTTCAATCTCAATTTGTAATGGTTTAATGAATTTATTAAGATCACTATAATATAAAATAGATTTTATGAACCTTATAGATCTGTTTAAACCTCTCATTATAGTATTTACTTAAGGTGTTATTATGTAAAATTTTATTAAGGGATTTCCCTTTCATCTTTTCTATTTGAGCACCTTCCTTGTAATTAGTCTTTTGAATCCCACCGTTTTTTGTTGTCATAATTTTATAAATATAATGATTATAAAATTATCTTTGTAATACTGAGATATCATTTATCCCCTCCCATTATATCATTTACATAAGACGTTTCTATGAAGATATTTAGCAAGGGATTTCCCTCTCTTCTTTTCCATTCAATAACCATCCTTGTAATTACATTTTTTAAACTCAATTGGTTATATTTTCATTACATTATATAGATTCATATACAATACAATTTCTATAATAATAATTATATATAATTATCTCATATCATTATAGCATTTGACTAATCAATTAATATTTCAAAATTCATCAAGGGGTATTATCCTTCTGTTCATTATTTCAGAATCTTCTCCATTTTATGCCAATTATTTCCAAATAATAATTTTGAGATATTTTACAATATATCCATTTTAATTTAAAATTACTTTAAAAAATATTACACACAACTTTCCTTTCATTTATCCTTTGTAAGAACCTTTATGTATGGTCATTCTGATGTTGAAATTTCATTATAATTTTTCTATGCTAATCATTAGTGTTGTAAAACCATCACTATTTCCACGTAAGGGTATTAACCTAGAAATAACATTACATATTTTATTGGGTCATCCTTTTATTTATTCGAAACTCATTGATTGTGAAATTAAATGTGATTAAATATATTCTTATGTCATATGATCAATGTGGAACACTTATTCATGTACATGGTATGATTATAATTGGTGCACCCATATTGAGCTCCAATGTAGTAGATAATGTTTTACTATCCTGAGATGACCTGGATGGTGTATGAGTGTTATGATGTCTTCGTGGTAAACCTAGAATTTTACATATGATTTCCTGTTTAATGTTTTTTCCACATTCCCAGGTTGCCTTTATATTGTCATGAAATATCAAGCCTCATTGTTAGTATTTGTGATTATCACCCCTTGAATGTCCAATTGAAATACCTATTTTATAACATGTAATACTTTCCTAATGTTAATAATTTTCTAACCTACTTATTAGTTATAGATTATCCTAATTCTCATGTCTTTCCATTGGTCACCCCATGTAGTTTTATGTAGGATGGAATATTACAATCCTATTATAGAAGTTTTCAATAATTCTGATGTGCTCCCAATTTTAAATTTTAATGTAATGTAACTAATCACCCAAAGACACTATCCCTTTTTATATTATTGTTTTTATTATGTTTATTAGTTTTTAATAAATCATGAATTAATGTGTAATAAAGAGAGTGGTTTTAATATTTGGAATCATATGAATGATTAATTAATTTTTGGATCAGAATTAAAAAACTCTTGAAAAAGCCTTCAGGATAAGAATAAACATAAAAAAACCCCTAATTTTTTTAATCTATATTGTATTTTTATTCCAATAATATAAATCCTTTTTATATACACTATATGTGGATGTGGGTCTTGTAGAGATGTACCATGTGGTAACACCTGAAAACACCAAATTGAGCTAAACTCGATTAAGAACAGGTTCACAATAATGGGACTTGCTTCACACCTGGTATGGAAGTCATGGGGTATATGATTTGGATAATTTACAAGTTTTTAATGAACCATTTTTATGTGAAACCAAATTTCTATAATATTGTATGTTGGGAAATGGATCATGGATAATTTAAATTAGTAGCTATAAATTCATATTTTAAGTAATAAATGTAATTTATAAATTAACCCTTTAATGTTATTGGGTTCAAATTTTTTTTATTTAATTGTATAAAAGTAAAAAAACATTGTTTTCCATTTTTTTACTAATTGGATGAAATTATGAGTAACCATGAAAACTCCCAATTTCGACGAATTCCCATATGAGATTCCCAACCCAATGGGGGTAAAAGTCAAAAACATTGTAAAGATTCTCTCTCAGTTGATTTAGTTTCTAAATAGAAACCTAAAGATGGAGGAATGTCCAAATACACCTTTGAAATAACATGATGAAATTTAGACCTTTAAGAAATAATGTGCACTTAAATAAAATTTATTATCTGATCTTTTAATCAAGTAAATAGGGATCAAATCCATGTGAAAATATCTTCTCCACCCTTCAATGTAACATAAATAAGAAGGATACACTTATTTTCCATCATATGAAGGGAGAAGCAGATCAATGGTGTGATTTCATCAATAATATGATGCATGAGGAAGATATCAAATAAATGGGGTGGTAGTGATTACATAAAAATAATTTCTATTTTTTTATTCGCAGTATCTATCTTAAAATGTATTGGGATTTACTTTCACTAAAAAGACAATGAATTCATTGGGGGAATAAGAGTAAAATAGAATAATAATTTCCTGATAAACCTCATACTTTTTTGTTACTCTTGAATAAAAATTTGACTTCTTATTTGGCTGGATAAAACCGATTCTATGATATTACCTTCAAATTAGATATTTTAATACCTTTGATGAAATTGGATGATGTTCCATAAATGTTTAAATTGAAATGAGTGAATCTCAAGAGTCTCATCTCTATACGAAAGGGGATTTAAAGTTTAATCTAGTATTGATATGGATAAATATAATGGTAGTAAGAAATTTCTACATCTTACTTTTCAAAAAGTTCAGAAGGAAGAAATTCAAAAATTTACTAATGGGGTGATAAAATGATTTAGGTGTATAAAGAAGGCCACATAACCATCAATTGATAGCGGAATAACTCCAACAATGTAACGGAAGAGAGGTAGTCTCTGTTAAATTTTCATCTTATTGTCTATTGAATCAACTAAATGGGATAAGAACAAAATAAATACCAATTTTCAATGCTAGGGGTTGTCGAAGTCAATATATCCCAAAACCACTAAGGTATAAAGTGAAAGAATATTCCATCTCAACCGCTGAGTTAGTTACCAAAAATGAAGTGTTTATAGGTAAGCAAGTTATTCATTAATGAATAGAGAACATTCTTTTTTATTCTGGTTCTATTAATTTATCCTTATCAAATAAGTTTACTAAAACTATTCAAACACCACCACAAAATAAGGAAATAGTGTTTTTGGGGAAATGGAAATTGGGGAAAATATTTCATCCCATGATTATAACTCCTCTCCTATAAATATTTTTGGGTTGACCTTCCTAGTGAACCATGTGATACTCCTTTATGTGGAATTTTATTCAATTATGTGTATGGATTGTCTTTCTTTATAGAGAGCCAACATAAATATTCATGAGAAGGAAATATTCATATATATCGTGAATCATCCATTGATTCGACAAAAATTCAATGATGAGGTTGAATCTTCTTAAAACCAACATGTCATGGATGGATATTATTTCCTTATAAGAATTTGTATCTTGCTAGAATTATTAATTCTATGGAAATTATCATCCAAGAAGACTGTCCAATTGTGAGTGAATATAATGATGTGTTTAAAAAAAAATTGAAAGGTCTTCCTCCTAGATTAGCGGTTGAATTTTTAGTCTAGATTATACATAATGTTTTTACAATATCCATGTCTCTATAAATAATGTATGGTGTGGAACTGAAGGATTATACGGAAAAATATACTAGATAATACAGATAATCGGTTCCTATGAATATGTGCTTCTTTATGCGGTCCACCAGTCCTCTACATCAAGAGGAACGACGGGTCAATTCCCATTTTCATTGATTGTTGTGAGTTCAATAATATCATGATAAAGAAAAAAATACCCCCTTTTATAGATTAATGACTTTTTCAATAAGTTACATGGTTCCCAATACTTCTCCAAGGTGGAAATTCGGTTTTGGTATTATCAAGTAAGGTTGAGGTAGGAGGATATACCGAATAATGTATTCCAAATATGGTATGGGAGTTATGAGTTCATAGTAATTTCACTTGGACTCGCTAATTCACCAAAAATCTATAGGGACATGAAGTATAGAGTTTTTACAGATTACATAAAAAACTTATTGTTGTATTTATAGATGATATTCTAATATACTAAAAAATCAAGGAGTATTATAATGAGAGTATGAGAACTATTCTAATGTCCTTATGAATGTTGAATATTTATGAAAATTACAGCTAGTGTGAGTTCTATTTGAAGAATGTATCAATCATGGGTAATGATATCACTAGTAAAGGGACATCTAAATACCCTTAAAGAAAAAAAGTAATTGAAGGATGGTTGAGGACAAAATCTATAAAATATATTTGTTGTTTCCTAATACTTGCTGGGTATTATCAACGATTCATGAATATTTTAACATGATTTTCAAACATTACAGCCATACTAACTTATAATAATGTCATGTATGTTTTTTGGAAAAATTAATTCAAAGAAATGTTCTTTTAGTTGAAAAACGATTATCACTACACCTGTACTAAATATACCCAATGTGGTAACATATTATGCTATAAAATGACACACCATTGAATGGATTTGGATATTTAATAATGTAGAATAGAAATTTATGTCCCATGGCTCAAGGAAATTTAATTTTTCATTAATATAAGATCTAAATGTTAGGTTTGGAGCAGGTCATAGTAATATTCTTAGTCAATGTTTAGAGTAATTATCTCTTCGTGGAGAAGTGTGAAAAATATTTGTATCCTATGATCCTAAGGTATATATACTAACATAAATAAGTGAATATACCCCATTGAAGATAGTTAGATCTAATTATGTTTTATGAATGCTCAATGCACAACCATCTTGTGAATTTAAATAATGTTGAAGATGATCTAAGTAGAAAATATATTGTAATTTTATCATAGACGATAACTAATAATTTTTGGATCTTCTTAGACATGAAAAGGATGGACATGCGAATCATAAAAGAAGGAAAATCATCAATCCTTTCAAAAATTATTTCTCAACCATCCCTTCTAGAGGTGATAAAAGGATTCTCAAATAGATAATGTATAACATAAAAAATTGAAGGAAGATAAAATAAAATGGAAATATTTGGAGTTCAAAATTAAGGAATAAGGAATTGTATGATTTGGGTTACAACTATGTGTACCATAAAATCTTCTATTAATAAATGAGTTGTTGGATGACACACATTGCCCGCACCTCTCTATCGATTTTGAAATCACAAATATGTATCGATGTCTTTGACAGTACTATTGGTTGGATAAAATGAATAAGGAAATTATGAAATATACCACATGTTGTATTTAAAGTCATAATGTTAAGGCTAAAAGAACATAATCAATGGGGTTGATGCAACCAAAAATTATACCTAGATAGAAATGGTAAAATATAATAATGGAATTTGTCACTCATCATATGAATTCATCAAGAGGAAATAATGATATATGGGATTCAGTGGATCCTTTTTGAAGTGTGATAACATTATTGAAATTCAATATGACTTCTTACTCGAAAAACATCCACAGTTATACATTAGTGAGGTGGTGAGGCTGCTTGAAACACTATTGTATAATATATCTGATTGAAACCCAATATTTACCTAAAAATGAGGAAGAGTATCCAACATTATCTAAATAATGATTTGATGATTGGCACAACTTATCACCTTTAAATTGATATAAAATCTAATAAGACTGCCCATATAATTAGGATAATTTGATAGAAATCTCAATTGATTTCAAAGGAGGACGGTATTAACATTTTCATATAGGAATGTTCTCATAAAATAATAGTTTCCACTCATGCATCCAAATGGATTCCTATTATTCATCTTTTGTTATGTGTTGAAAAACACTATCAAACATGGATGAATTTGGATGATATAAATAGTTGGGTCCTGAAATGGGTTATGAAATAGTGGAAATGGTCAAAACCATTCTACAACACATCGAGAATGAACATTGGAGAAAAATATCTATGGTGATAATAGCCGATGTGAACTAAATTTTGAAGTTAGAGATAAGTTATTCCACTGCATATATCCATGGAAGAGAGTTATGAGATTTGGTAAGATGGGATAACATAGTCTATGATTCAATAGACCCTTTGATATACTTAATTGTACTGGAGAAATGGCCTATCAACTAGAATTTCTACATAACCTATCTAAAATACATGATATGTTCCATGTATACAGCTTGATGAAATACATAATAGATCCCTCACATGTGATAAAACTATTAGTGGTACCCTTGGGGAATGATGTTTCATATGATGTGCCTTCAATAAAAATCATAGATCATAAAGGAAAAGTTCATTGAAATATGATAGTACACCTAGTCAATGCAGATTTGGAGAAACTGAAATATTGAATAAGTGAAGTGGGAACCATATGAGGATATGAACCAAAATTACCCTATTCTATTTTAGTTGGTGAAAATAAATTTTTGTGTGTGGAATTTCTGAAGGGGGAAGATTGAAATGATATAAAATTTTATAAATCATATCACATATTTGGCTGAATTCCAATTATGGTTATATAAACCAAATTTACTAATTGAATTTCTTAAAATATTATCATATTTATAATATTGTTGAGAATCATAACTATTGATAATATTTCCATTTAATAGTGATCATGTGTCTAGTATAAATATAAGTGTATGATAAATCCAATTGATATGAAAAAAGAATCAATGGAATCAACCAGTAGGGTCAAACCTTATAAATCCCATTTATAATATATTTTAAGGGAGATTTCATCAGTGAGAATTTCCCTTAACTAATACAATTCTGAAAACTAGCAAATAAATCATCAGATAAATATTTCTTTGATGAAATTCAAGCACATTGAGATCATGACCCAAACCCCGTACACCACACCACCCCATTAAAATATCGTCATTGCACATCGTACCATTAGAGTGTTTTATGTTGTAATAAAGCACTATGTATAATGACCCTAATATTATAAATATTTATTTTTTTAAATATAGAAGTTATTATATTTACTATTTATTTTTATTACATTATAAATTATTTTTATTGTGATACACTAAAATATAATTTTTTTAAGGTCATATGAAATTTAAATTATGGTAATAATTGATGTTGAATTCAGGAATTTTAAAACATAAATTATACTTAAATACAATAATAAAATGATATAATTTTTAAATATCGATGATAATTTAAATTTTTTGAAGTGAAATGATGATTTTTAATGGTTTGGAAATTGTAATTATATTAAACCCATTTTTAACCATTAATGTTTATTATTGTTTTAAATATATAAATTCAAATATTTATAATTTTATTTGGATTAAAGAAATATTATTATTTTGAATCATCTCATGAAAATTATTTAACAGTTAATTTTTCATAATTTTCATTGAAATTTGAAATTATATGATAAAATTAAATATTTTATAAATATAATGTTTTTATTATGACATAATAATGAACAAAATGTATTCAATAAATTCTATAAATGTCATCAACATCGCATATATGATTCCCATTTAAAATAATCTTATTTTTATGTTGTTTTGAGTAATTTTATAAATCCTTTATGAATCCTTCAAAACATATACTGTATTTTATGGTTTTAAAATCAATTATTTATAAACATAAATCCGTTCCACATCACCAAGTGTAATAGATTATTATGATCAGACCATGAAATTTTTATATAATGAAAACCACTCTTTTTTAGAGACTACGGGTGAACACTATGGTATGGTTTGTTGGTTTGATTACATTAATATATATATTACAGAAGAAGTTTTTGTGAAATCATAAGGAAATCCTATCTATTTTTATATATAAACCAACCCAATATCCCATTAATAATCCCTAAAACCTTAGAGAACATTCTTTTGCATCCATCACTTCTCTATATTCTTCCTGATGTTCCCTAAGGATCTCATGAAGCTCTTTCCAAGCTTTTGTAAACACCCTCTCATGGTATGATAGTTCTCTCCCCTATTTTCTATTTAAGTACCTCTATTTTAATATTCCATTAATAAATAAATTAGTAATGTTTTCATGAGATTATAAATATCCCTATATTATCCAATTTATGTATTAATACATTTAGATAATTTAACCCCACTTATTATAGAATTTACCTAACCTGGTACTATACAAAAATTTTGTGAGGGATGTAATGTCTCGTATTTTTCTATGTAGTATTTTTTAAACATTATATGGAATTATTTTGAGACCCGTCCATTCAACAGCATGTGATTCCAAGTTCTATAGTGCCCAGAATAAATGTTTGGAATAAATTAAAATTTTAAAACCCACACAAGAATTGTTTTCCTTAAAAAGTTGAATATATTTTAAACATGTGCCTGAATCAGAAATCTGAGGTCTAAGTTGTGTTACGATCAGCGACTTTACCTTAGGTAGGGCCTAACATCAACCAACATGGGTGTGCTGCAAAAGAATATTTTTGGGCATTTTAAAAGGAATCACTTTTGGAGAAATAAATTAAATTAATAATTTACTCTTATAATTTTAATATTTTACCATTATTCGCTGAGACCTAATCCTCCCCTTTAAGTTCATGCTTATGTCATGTTCGTAGGGTTATCCACAAAACATTTCTAATTGAGATAGAGAGAGACCCTCTGGAGTATTGGAGGAAGAGGATCCGTTAGCGGACGACGACGATGCGATCAAACGCCTCTCAGATTCGACGATTCCTACCAATGAATGTAAAATAGTGATCGTTCTTCAATTAGATCAAGGTAGGGGTTGTTATTTTTTGTTCTTCTTTTCCCGTTTTTGAATTTAAATAGTGAACCCAGATCAACCATGAACATCTGGATCTGAGGATTTGTACGTTCTTGCGGGAGGGTTTTATTGGGTTGATTTTGGAGAATTAATAAATGTTGAATTGTTGCTGATTTTTGCTCTGTTTGATCCAAATAATAGGAACAGATCAACACCGTGATGAACGACGGCAGAGGTTCGTTCCTCTAATGTCTTATTGGATTTCTTCCACATTTCTCTTCATCATGTGTTCATCGCGTTCTTTGCGGGGAAATGAACAATGGATCGTTTCACATTCATTTTGTGATGCAATGATCCCAAATTGAAGATCTGACATCAAGAAAACCTAGCGGTGGTGCGACGATGATTATGGATGACGAATCAATCCAGATTGGAAGATATTGTTCTTCAATCATTCCTCGCAGAGGTGGATCATTATGTGTTTTTTCGACCGATCGGAGGCATAAAAACAACAGAATCAGCTTTGTGGTGACGGGGAGAAAAAAACCGTGAGTTTCATGGTGATCAGATGGCCGGATCGTTGAATGGGGAAGCATAGAAGGAATGACAGTGGTAGTCCATGATTCTTTAAATTTCTAGAATAAACGGCATGTATCCTGAAGAACACGTCATGTGGACCGACTCAGCGATGACTAGTGTTTCAGGCGTCACATAGGTATCACACGACATGTCACCCTAGTCAAACGGTGTGTTGGACATTCCCCAAAGCTCGGTGTGAATTTTGGGAAATACATGGACACAAGATGTACTACACGGCTTCACATCATGGCAGGTAGACCCTATGTGGCATGGAAGAGGCAACTATGCAGGACTCGGTGTGTATCCAGGGGATACATGGACAGAGGATGGAGTACATGACTTTTTACTCTTCCAAACGGATAAGAGAGGCTTGTAATGAGGGTCACCCCATGTACTAATTACATGGGTTTTCACACATGGATAGAGGCCATGTATAGGCACATGACCAGCGTACACGGATCAGACCCCAGTTACTCAGACACGGCATGTAATCCGTTCCACCTTCCATGTACTAACCTTTTCGACACAACCAGCCTTATGATATATACTATTGTACATGGGCAGTACCTGGGATCAGAAGACATGTCGTGTTACTTTTCTACACATTGTGTACTTTTTTTGTAAAAGGGGATGGTTTTCTTGTCCACCATATCTTGGAAATGTTTTTTGGGATTGGGCACTTTCTCCTCATTACCCTAATGTTCAGGCATCATATCCTTCTACATGAATATGATCCATTCAGCATGAATTTTTTTGATAGAGTCAGGCATCCCTCCAAGAGGCCTAGAGCGAGTTACTCTATAAATTCTTGAACCTATGTATATTCATGAATCGACGTGACCAACTCTACTGGGTGTCGATTCTATACCTATCTAGTGAATCAGAATGAGTCGTGGTATCCGACATGGTCTTGGTAGTAATCATCATCTGTGTATCATGATCTTTCCTATAGAGGAGTGTGTTCTCTCATAATGAGTTTTTCTATCTATCGTGGATTTTCCCGACAAATTTTGCTTCTCGGACGGATGCCTTCTGAGAAATCAGACTCATGGATTGAGTTCTCCAAGAATGAGTGCTTTGTGGAATTGTCGAACTGAATACCTAGCATGGTGTGTGTGGTTGTGTGACTTGTCTCTAGACCACAGGTTTGAGTTTTTCGTATATCTGGATTGTGTTCTCCTGTTATATGTTCAGTAAACATATACTGTGTAGAGATGATTGTGCCTTTCGTTTGTGTTTTTCATTGTGGGTTTTCAGGGTCGTCTACTGAGTATTGTTATAATCACCCATGCACAGGCTTTTCCTGCACGTGTTGTGTCTTGTGCAGACGATCAGCCTTTTGACAGATTCTAAGGTGGACCTGCACATGACCATGCTTTCGGAGTTCCCTACAGGCTAAGGTGTTCCTAAAGGTATGAGCATCTTTCTGAGTACCACTTTGTGTTTACATGATGGGATTAGCAGTTTTCAGACTCTTGTGTTTGTTGGGCTTGTATTCTGGCCCAATTTGCATTCAGTAATTTACATTCTGTCATACACTATTGGTGGGGATTAGTTGTATGAATGCATTTTATTCCTTAGTGGTCTTTAAATTTCATCATTTGTAGGCATGGAGATGTTTTCATGTGTACCATTAAATAGGAAATGCCTCCCATGGTAGTAATATGATTACTCTGTGCTAGTCACCAGCACCTGGCCTATTGGAGGTGGGCTTTTGGATTCACAGTGCGGACCCCACTGGGACGGGTCGTGACAGAGTGGTATTAGAGGTTGTCAGTCCTACCTTAGGACCAAAAGTCTATGTGATTGGATTGGGGAAACATTGTTTAGTGTTTCGAGGTCGGATTTCACGCTAGAGAATCCATTGTTGGTGTGGGTGGTTGACGTATCCATACACCGATAGCCTACTTTTGAACTCAAAACATTAAAAAACTATTTGTGAGGAAATAAAAGAACGGAACATGCATCATATAAGAATGGTATGGGTTTTACATATCGTTGGGTTAGCTATACATATATACTCATTTACCATGTACAACTTGTTTGTTTACATGATTCCTCCGCGATGCATACCCGCTAGGATTCAGTAGCACAATCACGAAGATGAACCCCTAAAAACGAGGCTTCGATACAAGGACCAGTTCACCATGCGTTGATGTCAGGTGTTGCACATAATATTCCACCACCAGTGGAGCATCCCATGGTACCTGTAGTACTGTCCGATGTGGAGCGCAAGCTGAGCACCCTCAATGAGTTTCAGAGATAGAGACCCCATACGTTCCGGGGTGAGTGAGAACCTCATGCTGCAGAGGACTGGCTTGAGGCGGTGACTAGATTTTACCATCTAGTATGGACTCTAGAACATTAGATGGTGATCCTAGGAGCGAGCCTTCTTCAGGGTTTGGTAGGAAGATGGTGGATTCTGACCACACAGACTCATGACGAGGAGACTCATTCATGGACAGAGTTTGGTCAACTATTTATGGAGTTGTTCTGTCAAGTTTTGCTGAGAGCAATGTGCATCCAGCAGCTTCTTAAGCTCCAAAAGTGGAGTTTGATTGTAGCTGACTATTCATCGAGCTTCACCAACCATGCCTAGTACTCAATGGATATGGTCAGGGATCAGTACATCAGATCTCAATCCTTCACACGAGGTCTGTGATGGGACATCTGATCTAGTGTCATTCCTCTATGAGTTTTGACGTATACTATAGTGCTCGAGCTGGCATTGGTGAGCGAGAGATTATCTGTAGTGTAGAGAATGCTGATGAGAACTATTATTAGGAAGAAATTTACAGAGACCTCAGTAGCAGGGAGCCGATGTGGGACACAGGGATCAGGACGTGGGAGATGTTAGAGGAGGACCTTGGACAGGGAGTCAACAATCCGAGGCTCCCATGCCGGATCTAGTCATCCTATTGAAAAGCGGTGCAACTTGTGTGATGGAAGGGGAAAACTCGCCAGTTATTTTCTGAACTGTCGAGTTGCTGACATGGAAGCATTGGATGTACCACCGAGGCAGAGGTAGAGAGCGGAGTAGATAGACCCGCCAGGCGACAGTCATGGCTGAGGAGTAGGGAGAGTTGCTGGTGGTGGCAGATACTTCGATCTACTTCCACCACAACCCCAGAAGGTCTACACCAGGTTTAGGGAGCTCGGGGATAGGGGCGCTGATAACTACATGCGGTAGAGGCATACGACCCAGGGACTCCTTGGATGATCAGAGGTATGATCTGTGTCTTCTCTTCCTTAGATACCGCACATAGAGACACATGTGTTAGTAATTCCTTCCTCACCACATGTCTTGTGTGAATCCTTGAGATCCGAGTAGATCCATTGAATCGATCCTTATGCATGGAGACACCTACGGGAGGAGACTCAACGATCACGCCCCTTTGTAGACAGTGTGATCTTACACTAGGAGGTGAGAGTTTGGGTTGGATCCTCTTGGTGGTATCATCAAGGACTTACGATTTCATTATCAGTATGGATTGGTTATCTATTGTCCTTTCCGAGATTGACTGATTTAGGCAAAGATCTCGGTGTGTCAGCAATGATGGGATGGGGTTTTCCTTTGTCAGAGAAAAGGAGTCCTAGGAATCACATAATGGGGTCATGCATAGGAGGGTGCAGCCAATCACTCATGAGTTGGCTAGCCTTTCCCTCGGAGTAGTAGATGTTGTGTGATCTCAGTTCCCAGTAGTAGTGGCGGAGTACGAGGACGCATATCCCAATGATGTTCCATGATTACCTCCCCGTAGGGAAATCGTCTTATGTATCGACATGCACCACGGGACGACGCCGATTTTCTCACCAACTTCTCAGATGTCTCCCTGAGTGCTTCGCGAGCTGAGGGTGCAGTTGGAGGACATGTAGAGGAAGGGTTTTGTGAGAGCTAGCGTCTCACCCTGGGCGGCCCAGACTTTTTTTCCAAGAAGGAAGACTAGAGTTTGAGGTTGTGCGAGGATTACTGGAACTAGAATTAGGTAATGGTGAAGAAAACAAATCTACTACTGAGAATATATGACCTCTTCAATATGATGAGAGGGGAATAGTGGTTCTCGAAGGTTGACCTTCGATCAGGTAATAACCAGTCACAAGTTCGGGATGATGATATACCAAAGACAACATTCATATGGCACTATGGTCACTATCAGTACTTAGTGATGCCTTTCAGCGTGATAAATGACACTACAGTGTTCATGGGACTGATGAACTTGATCTTCCAGTTGTACTTGAACCGGTTCATAGTTGTCTTTATTGATGACATCATTGTGTTCTAAGCGTCAGGGGAGGAGTACACGAGACACCTTCGGATGGTTCTAGACATACTCTGAGAGCACCATATTTATGGGAAGTTCTTCAAGTGCCAGTTCTGGATTCAGAAAGTCCTCTTTCTGGGAAATGACATCTTAGCAGATGGTGTAGCTGTAGACCCATCCAAGCTAGAGGCAGTGCTAGAATGAGATCCACCTCAGAGTGTGATGGATGTGTGATGCTTCCTTGGGTTGGTAGGATATTAATGGAGATTCATCCCAGATTTATCCCAAATATTAGCACTGACGAAAGCCTTAAATTCTAAGGGGGAACCCTTATTATGGATGGAGTAGTGCCAGAAGGCTTTTGAGTGGTTGATATAGACTTTGACGAGCTCCCTGGTTATGAGATTGCTTGAGGAGGGTGTTGGGTACATAGTTTCCTGCGATGCATGAAGAATTGGTCTAGGCTAAGTCCTGATGCAAAGATAGGTAGTGATTGATTTTGGTTCACGACCTCTTATTCCATATGAGTAGAACTATAGGACCCATGATCTCGAATTGGAAGTTGTAGTCTTCGCATTGAAGATGTGGAGACACTACCTTATAGGTGAGCAGTTTGTCGTCTACTCTTACCACAAGAGCCACAAGTACATATTTTCACTGAAGGATCTGAATATGAGATAGAGCCATTGGCTATAGTTCCTCTTCAAACATGATTTTGAGATTATCTATACTCTTGGGAAGGGGAACTAGGTGGAATATGCTCTTAAAAAAGGTTGAAATCATAGCTATTTAGTGAGGTGACATAGCAGATAGCCACGTTGTAGCTATCCTTCATAGATAGAGAGGATGCATCTTAACATTATTTGATTATTGTAACAAATCCACTATTACAGGTTGTTAGGGAGGCGTAGCTTGGGGATGTCGACAGTGATGTTTTGTGTGCTCAGTAGTCCACATGACATGCTCCTCCTTTATAATTGAAAGTTGGGGAGCACATACTTCTTTTTTGAGGACACACTATTGTATGAGTATCACTGTAGGAAGAGGTCCTAAGGGAGTTTCATACATCCCCCTTGGCGGTACATCCAGGAGTGTAAAAGATGTACCAGGATCTACAATGGTAGTTGCGGTGGTTAGGAATGAAGAAGGTAGTAGCAGATTTTATTTCTCGATGACTCACATGCCCACTGGTGATGGGTGAGCACCAGGTTCCAGCAAGATTATCTCACCCCATGGATGTTATAGAGTGTAAGTGGGATTGAATATCGATGGAATTCATGATAGGATTAACAAAAATATCCAAGGGGCCTGATTCCATTTGGGTGATTGATGCCTGACTCACCAAGTTGGCCCACTTTCTAACTATCGGGGAGCATAGGCCCATAGAGAGATTGTGACTACTCTACATGCAAGAGATAGTTCATCTTCATGGAATACCATCGAAAATAGTCTCAGAATGAGAGACTTGTTTCACATCCCAGTAGTATAAGGGATTGCAGGAGGTTTTCGGGACTCAGCTACACTGGAGCAAAGTGTTTCTTCCCCAGACCTATGGTTAGACGGAGAAAACCATTCAGGTTCTAGAGGATATGTTGTAGGATTTTATCTTGGAATTCATTCTCAGTTTGGAGGACCACCTACCACTGGTGGATTTTGCGTATAATAGTATCTACCACTCCACCATTGGCATAGCTCTCTTCGAGGCCTTGTATGGGAGACCTTTACGGTCCCCACTTTTCTAGACTGACCCCAAAGAGTCAGCATGCATGGGTCCAATGTGGGTGTGAGCTACCACCGAGAAAGTGTAGATCATCCGAGAGTGGATGGAGATGGAAAAAAGCAGGCGGAAGTCTTATACTGACAGATGATGGATACCCCTGGAGTTTGAGGAGGGAGACCATGTCCTTCTTTGGGTCTCACCTCTACAAGGGTTATAGAGGATTGGCTGAGGCAGCAGGCTATCTCCACGGTTCATCGGCCCTTTTTAGATAATTTGGAGAGTCGGTGATGTGATGTTCCTCCTAGATCTACCGCAACAGTTGCACCGGGTACATGACGTCTTCCTCATGTCACAGCTGAGGAGGTACGTGTAAGACCCATCGAATGCCATCGACTAGGGTGAGCTAGACATCGAGCATGGGGTGACCATTGAGGAATTTCTGGTGGATATTGAGGATTGGAATGAGAGTATCCTTCGTTGTTGATTGATTACCTTGTAGCATGTTCGGTGGCAGGTCAGGAATCTTCAGGAAAGTATGTGGGTGCGGAAACTCAGATCTGTTCCCAATACCCACATCTTTTTGAGTAGCCCTTGTTTTGGCTTTTCGGGGAAGAAAATCCCCAAGGTGGGAGAATTTATTGTCACAAATTTTTTCATTTGTTATTTTTTAAATATTATATGGAATTATCTTGAGACCATGCCATTCGACGACATGTGATTCCGAGGTCCGGATTTCCCGAACTAAATGTTTGAAATAAATGAGAATTTTAAATAGCGTAGGTGAGTGGTTTTCATGAAAAAGGGGAATATATTTTAAATGGGTTCCCGAATCAAAAATCTGAGGGCATCGTTGCGTTTAGAGCAGGGACATTACCTTAGGTGGGCCCTTACATCAACCAGTGCAGGTCGACGAAAAAAGTTATTTTTTAGGTATTTTAAAAGGGAGCACTTTAGAAGACATAAAATAAATTAATATTTTATTCTAAATGTTTTAAAATGTATCCTTTTTGCGTAGTAACTGAATCCTCTATTATAATTTTATTATAATGGAATGATTGCAGGGTTATCCTCATAACCCTGCGAATGGAGAGAGAGAGAGAGAGAGATAGAGAGAGAGAGAGAGCCTATTGATGCTCTATAGGAAGAGGTCTCGTTGGCAGACAACCACAATGCCAGAAAATGCCTATAGGATTCGATGAATCCCGCCAACGAACGTGACATGATGATTGTTCTTCAACCTAACCTAGGTAGGGGTTATTATTTTATATTCTTCTTTCCTTGTTTTTTAATTTAAATGATGGACACAGATCAAACACAAACATGTTTATCCATAGATTCATACGTTCTTGAGAGAGGGTTTTATTTGGTTGAATTTGGTGAATTAATCCATGTTGAATTGTTTTTGATTTCTTCTCCATTTTATCCTACTAACGGGAGCAGATAAACAATAGGAAAAATGACAGCATAGGTTTTTTCCCCGATTTTCTTATTTGATTTCATCCCTATTTTTTTCCTCATGCGTTCTTTGAGTTCTTCGGGAGGCGAGGAACAACGGATTTTTGAAAATTCATTTTGCGATGCAACGATCCAAAATTGAAGAACCTACGCCATGATGACCAAATAGAGATGTGACAGCTATAGAGGATGACTAATTAGACCACATCGGGAATGACTGTTCTTCAAGCGTTCTTTGCATGGGAGGATCATTACTTATTTTCGGGACCGATCGGAGGCCCGAAAACAACAGAATTATCTTCATGGTGTCAAGAGGAACAAAAACCATGAGTTTTATGGTGATGGGATGACCAGATCGATGAATGGGGACGCATAGATTGCGTGAAAGTGGAAGTCCATGTTTCAAGAAATTTTCAGAATACACAGCATGTTTCGCGAAGAACACGCCGTGTGGAATGGCTCAGTGGCATCTAGTGTTTCATGTGTCACAAAGGTATCACAAGGCATGTGACCCAAATTACATAGCATGTTAGACCTTCCCTGAAGCTCGCTCTATATTCTGGGAAATACATGCACACATGATGGACTACACGGCATCACAACACGGCGTGTAGACCCTATACGGCATGGCATAGGAAACTACATAGGACTCGATATGTATCCAAGGGATACACGAACATGGGATGGAGTACATGACTGTGTACTCCACTACTCGGCCAGGTGGGGCCAGTAATTCTGGTCACCCCATTTACCGATTACATGGGTTGACACACTTGTGTTGAGGCCGTGTAGAGGAACATGGCCAATGTACATAGAGCCAACCCCAGTTACTCAGACATGGCGTGTGATCCGTATCACACACCGTGTAATGACACATTCTTAATGAATAGCCTTATGACATGGGACGTTGTACACGGTCAGTACCCTAGGTCAGAAAACATGGCGTTTGACTTTTCTACACACCGTGAACTTTTTTTGGGAAAATGGATTGGTCTTCTGGTCCACCGTATAATGGACATGTTTCATTTTGAGTAGTGCCCCTACTTCTCATTACCCTAAAGGTCCGACATTGTTTACTTCTACAGGAGTATGATCCCTTTAGCAGGACTTTCTGAGATAGCTTCAGGCATTCCTCCGAGAGTCCCGGAGTGAGATCCTATATCAATTCATGAACCTATGTATAGTCAGGTGTCGGCATGAACAACTCCACCGGGTGTCGATCCACTACCTAGCTGGTGAATCTGGATGAGTCGCGGTATCCACCATGCCCCTGTCAGTGATCCTCAGCTTTGAATCGTTTTCTTTCCAACACAAAAGTGTGTTATCTCGGAATGAGTGTATCTATCAATCGTGTTTTTTTCCGAAGAATGGTGCATCTCATACAGATTTCATTAGAGATATTAGACTCGTGGAGTGAGTTCTCTTGGAACGAGTTCTTTGTGGAATCTTCAAACTGAATCCGTAGTGGGGAGGAGTATAGTTGTGTGACCTTTCACTAGACCACGGGTCTGTGTTTAGTGTATATCTGGATTGTGTTCTCCTATTATATGTTTAGTAGACATATATTGTGTAGATATGACCATTCCTTTCTTTAGTGTTTTGCTTTGTGGGTTTTCAGGGTCCTCTACTGAGTATTGTTAGACTCACCCCGGCATGGGCTTTGCCCGCACGTGTCTTGTCTCGTATAGATGAGAAGACTTTTGACAGAGTCTAGGGATGACCAGGACAGGGCCAAACTTTTTGGGTTCCCTACAGGCAGAGGTGTTCCTATAGATACATGCAGCAGTCCCAGTACCACTTTGTGTTACAGGTTTGACTTTTTAGTTTTTAGACTGTTGTTTTGGGTGGGCTTCTATTCTGTCCCAGTTTACATACAGTACTTTACATTCCTCCATACTCTCTTTGTGGTGTTTAGTTTTATGCATCCATTTTTTCCTTAGTGGTTTTTACATTTCAGCATTTTTGGGCTTGGAGTTGTGTGCGTGTGCGCAGGTTCTTTGGAAATGACTCCCATGTCCGTAATATGCCTACTCAGTGTTAGTCACCAGCCCCTGGCCTATTAGAAGCAGGCTTGGGGAGTCACGACACGAGCCCACTAGGATGGGTCCGGACAATGAATCTTACCCTCTTCAATAAAATTCAAGAACCTTATCTATATTTAAAATTTTGATTATAAAGTGGTTATTTTTTAAGGAATCTAAAAATATAACAATACTCTAAAATTTTTCTCTAACAATGATTAATTTTTCCCCTCTCAATAACGTATTTACCTAGTCCATTTCTGTGTCAAATTTTAGTAATTGATTTCCCTCTATTATCTTCCATTCAAGAACCGTCCTTTTAATTAGCCTTCTGAATCTCTATTAGTTATGTTTTCATATCCTTAAAAAGATCCCTATGTTATACAATTTTTATCCGAACACACACCTATTTTTAATTGTTATTTTGATTCTCAATTGGTTATGTTTTAATGAATTTATGAATTTCTCAATAATATAAAATTTTTATTAAAATATTTATATATCATTTATACCCTCTCATTATAGCCTTTACCTAAGTCTTTACTATGTAAAAATTTAGTAAGGGGACCCCTCATTCTCCTCCTTATTCAAGAATCTACATCATTTTATGTTTTTTAATTCAAATATCCAATATTGGGATACATTTTTCAAAGTACCTAATACCATCAATTTTATTTAAAAATGATGATGTACCCTTTTATCTCTCATTATTCCATTATATGAAACTTTATATAATGTCGTTATACATCCCACATTTCATTGTGGTTATTCCTTAAAAAATCATTGTGTTGTGAAAACCATTGTTATTTCCACTCAATGGTATTCATCTACACACACCAATTATTATTTTATTATTAAATATATGTATGTATTCTACACTCCATGATATTGAAATTAAATGTAATTTAGTATGTTCTTATGTCATATAATTAATATCGAACACTTATGCATGCACGTGACATGATAATGATTGGTGAACCTTGATAGAAATCCAATGAATGGGGAAATGTTTTACTCTCATAAGACACCATGTATGGTGTATGTGATGTTATCCATATAACAATTTGTTATGATGTCTTGGTATTTATCATTGAGTTATTCTAATAATGTCAAGTATTATTTTTCCACATTCTATTGTTTCCATTATGTTATCATGCAATATCATGTCTCATTTCCCCTGATTATGATTCTCTCACCTTTTATGTCCCATTCAAATTCATATTTTCCACTATTTAAAACATTTTTATTTTTAAACTTTATTTATTCCCTTTCTGCAACTTATAAATCAACAAATTTCTTATTTGTGTACCAGGTTATCCAAATTAGTTTTATGTATGATTGAATATTAAGAGAAATTAAAATAAATTTTCAATAATTCTAATATACCCTCTATTTTAATTTGCTATGTACTACACAAAATTACTTAAATACACTATGCATCCATATCTAATATATTTTATTATGGGTATTTTAATGTAACAAACAATGAATTAATGTATAATAAAGAAAATGGATGTTAAAATAAAACCCTAAAAATGGGTTAGTATTGAACCGTAGATGTTATAAGGTCAATATATGGCCATAAAATGGGGGTTGGATTATTTTTTGTCATTTTTCGTGAATTTTTTATTTTACCCAATGCTAAACCCATTTTTATACTCATTAGTTGTAAATATTTTTTATTTATTTAATGATTCATTATAGTGTGGAATTAATGGGGCCTTATTGTATAATAATAATTATTCTGATTTAAAATTGGGAATTTATTTCCCCAAATTTAATTCTTATAAGTGGCAGAATACTATTTAAAATTAAAATTCAGTTGTGCCGATTTTTTTTCAAAGGGAAAAATATAATGAGTATGGAATGTTTAAATATCAAAATTCAATATAAAATTGATTCAAATGACCAAAATTCGTTAAATGGTAATCTAATTGAAATAAATTTACATTACAAAAAATATAAAATATAATTTCACATTTTAAAAAATTTAAACTAAATTGAATTTTCCGTAAAAATATTTAATATATACAATTTAGTAAATAAAAAATAATTCAGTAAAATTATTATAAATTCAACCAAAAATAGTTTTGAAAAATATATTTAATACTTAACATTATATTTAAAAATAAATTTTCAATATTGGGTAATATCTAGTTTAAAATTGTGTGTTTCATGCACAAATAATCCACCATTCAAAAATATAGTCATTCAGAACGTATTTCATTCCCTTTCATATGGTTTTAATTTTACTTGTAATCAATATATTAAAATTGAATTTATTTCATACATATCTAATTCATATATTTTTAATAATTTAGTTAGTATTATTAAGACACTCCAACGTAATGACTATGTTTTAATGGTCATGTTTATGTAATTACATTTTAAAAGACTATACTGATATATTTAAACAAAGTGTTACATGCATTTCATGCTATCAAAAAGACAAAAAAATTTAAAAAATAAATATATTGTAACGTATGTGGTGTTACATTCCCATATAATATTAGTATTTTCTGTCATATATATTATTAAATATGATGTTCCTCTATTAAAATATCATCATGTTAAATTCTACCCCATTAAATAAATTGCCACCTTGTAATTTAATACTGATCACAGTAATCATGGGATTGAAATTTGAAGATAACCATCTTGAAACCCCAAATCAAAACATTGTTAATAAAATTTCACCATGATAATAGTTGAAGGAATGTATGAAGATAATATAGAATAAAATATAAAAATAATTCTAAATAGTATTACTTTTGTGGATTTTGAAGATATGGATATCGGAGAAAATGATAAATAATTACAGATATTGAAAGAGAACATTTATCAGAATAATGTTAATTATATAGATAATTTAATGACCCCAAATCCATATATATTTTATTAATGAAAATACCATCAATTCAAAAATTATAAATGTATTAGGATAACAATTTTTACAATATTCAATTTTTAAGAGTTAAGGGAATCATTTAGAATATATACTGAGAAAATATAAATATTTAATTTGTTAGTATTTTTTTATAGAAATAATTATGTCCCTAGCCAGCTCTGTTATCAACTACCACATCAATACTTAATCAGTGTAATGAATATCCACAATGAATTTTTATTCCTAATTCTCATTTAATAGATCATTATAATGATAACTCATTCCTATTATCTCTATATATTTTAAAAAATAATATTGTTACAAAACTATATAAAATTTAACCCAATGATAAACATAATACATTCCACATATAGTTATCCTTGAGACTCATCGAAAATCTGTTTTTCAAATTATAAGTCTAAAAGTTTTGAAGGAGGGTCACCAAATAAAATTATTATTAGCCATAGAATATAAAGTGTCTCTTAATATCGAATTCAAAAATATTTAAATTGATTTATCATTATAGAAACATAAAAAACATGAATTCATTCAAAAACAAACTCTCACATTATCTAATATATTCCACAATTCCAAATTTGAATAAACTACAACAAATGATAACATAAACCATAAAATCACTAAAAAATTTCACGGTCACCAATATTATCTATAAAAAAAGTTTGTCATTATTATATCAACACGGAGAAAATGTTAACGATTATCTACCATTTATCACATGTTTTCAAAAAATGAATAATTTTCACAGTAATGATTTTTCTTGGTCATCCGTAAAATTCAACATATACTTTTAAATACATAAATAAACTGTAATATAGTAATATTATTAAAAATTTCATATATATTATGACTATAATTTAATTGATAAAATACTCACTGAACATAATTCAATAATTCAAACACAAGAACATTAATCCTTCAACTTAATTCATAATCCATTAACAATGTTTCATCATCATATTACTTAATTCGTCCTTCTGTTCATATATCTTTTTTAGTAAATTCATTATATGTAATATAACAGTTAAAAATAACATTGTGTTTATTCTCATCGTGATCATTCCCCATAGTACATCGATTTTCATAATTCCCTTACATTCCTTATTTAGAAACATAATCTGTTGATAAAACCTTTGAGAGGTCATTGTTTTTAACAATTAAGATAATAGAAATATCCATTTACTCCAAAATTTCTTCTATTGTTCCCTTGTTTTCCAAACACAATACATCTTCATATTTCTTTGAGATAATATCCTCTTTGTCTCCTTTAAAATTTATAACTCCGACAAAATCAAATGATTTTTCTTTCATGGTATCATGTTTTAAGGTGCTTAATGGAACATATAATTATCGTAATTGGTTAGTCTGAGAGTTGGTTATGGTGAGGGTTTTTAATCATATGTCATGATATCTGATTAGGAAAAATAACAATATCTTTCACCCCAGTCATCATCCCATTTGTTTTCTTATCAAAAAGTTATCTTTCACAATAAATGTTATCCAAAATTCATCAGCATCCATCCATTGACAGATACGAAATATCATAGTCTACGAAAAACTAATCATTGTGGGATGTCACATAGTCATGAATAATCATTTATAGTATGTCTAAATCTTGAGACCTTCTTTTTAATCTATGACACATGGATTAACATAAGTTATTCATAGTTATCATTTATTCAAATACTTAATAATGGGTTGTAATTAAAAAGTGAATCAACCTAAAAATATCACCAAGAGTATGAAACTATGTGTTTAGTAAAGTCCAATTTCATGTACAAGGTATTACTCAAGTCTTGCTCCATGAACCTATTATGGTTTTATTTCCCCCATGTACATCAGTTTAAGAACCACATCCACTTTTAGAATCCATACAGGGATTTGTTTCTAGGAAAAATTACATAATCTATATATTATCAGAAAACAAGGACATCCCTCTGTACCAATTCTCAATTCATATTGTAGGTTTACGTTACCTTATTTAAGTTTTACTAAATATATTTTAAACTTCTTCTACTTTAGATAATATAATACAAACTATAATGACCATGGCCCTAGTTTCCTAGAGTCGGTGGTAAAATTATTTCATTAGAATAAGATACATGGAATCGCATCCTAAAGGATTGAATTGTTTAGTAGTTTTGGTAATCTAGATACATACTTGAATGTCACATTATATTTTTGGCATAAAATATAAATAGTATTTTCTTGAAAATTTCCATTATTCCTTTTATCATGTCTCTTCATATCAATAATCACTACCCATGTGTCATATACTATGTACAATGCATTATTCATATTGAATGGTAGAAACATAATCAAAATAAGAATTAATATTTAAAAATGAACTTACAAAGTGTTAATACATAACCCAATAATAAACATAATAAAAAATGGATCATAATATTATGGTGAATGGTAATGAAATTTTACATCCCCAGTAGAACTGATCATAAAACATCAATAAAAATAATAAATATGATATGAATACAAAAAATACCTAGTCTAAGATATGTAAATTAATTTATTTATGTTGTCGATGAAAATAGATATTATAAAATATTCATTTAAAATTTATTATGGAAATTATTTTTGCACTTTAGAAATAAAATTAAAGAAAAAATATTACAATAAAGCTAAAAAATACTTTATTTTGAAAATAATATTTTAAATTTAAAAAAATATACTTATAAACATGAATGGTCATGAGGGTGGAAATTTTCTTTCATAACGCAGACACAAAAAAGATCCAATAACATGTTCAATAAAATTAAAAAATGAATTATTTAGACACTGAAAAAAATATTCCATTAAAATATTTAAAAAAATTAAAAAATTGGAAAGAAATTATACAATATTTTATCTTTATAATGTTAAAAATATGTTTGAAAACATTTTTAGAAAGAATTTTTTTGGATGAAAAATTCTTTTTGACCAAACATAGACATAGAGTTAGATTTTATTAAAAATATTTCTCATCAATTTTTTGTACCAAATAGTGGGAAATTGTACTATTACTATAATTGTTATTGAATTTCAACTGTATAATTAAATATATTTAACATAAGATATAAATATCAAAAAAAATTCGATTGGTATACTTAAACATAATCAATCGTGAATAATGATGACATTGTGAAACCAAACCATACCACTATAGTAATTTTTGAATCATAATCCCCATGAAATAAATAACACCAAATGAATGTTTACATACCATATAGATACACATATTAATGATACAATATATTAATAGTATCATTATATATATCAATCTAAGGAATGCATGGTGAATATGATATATGTCTCACAAAAGTAAAACTGGGATGTGGAACCCTTACCTTAGTTTTTAATTCCATAGTATGTTACCAAAATCATGTATAGTAAAAATAGTTTTATTATAAAAATATTAAATAAATATTATCATATATAACATACAATAAACTATTTACATATTTTGTTTTATAACATTATTATTAACAATTCATTATGAAAACCATTATTTTGGTTGTGGGTTTGTTTTTCATTTATGTTTTTGTTTTTTAATTATTATACATTTAATTTTGATCATGGTTAAAAAATATCCATATTTTCAAAAATGATAAAAATATCAAATATATTCATTATATATGTATTTATATTAATATAAAAAATTTAGTGATATAAAATTGATTATACCGTTGATGGAGACAGTAAGTCATACGTATGCATGAAGTTTGTTTCTATTTTCCACATTAAATGAATTGAAATAATAATAAATTTTAATTGAAATGTTATAGAGTCAATATTATGTAATATATTGAATTTATATTAATAAAATGAATCCTTATTACCATTAATTTAAAAATTAAATGAAATTTTTTTCACATCATAATATAGAAGTAGTAGGCTATATGTACGCACAAGTGAAATTATTATTTTCAAATGGATTGGAAGTCAAGAAATTAGATGTGATATTATAATAAAATATTTATTTATATCTCATAATTATCATATATATTAAGTATATTTATCCTCAACACCTTTCAATTAATGTGTAAGTGAAAAAAAATAATATCTCTCCGTGAGATGATAGTATATTGTACACAAGGGCGATGTTGCCGAATCCCCCAATGAAAAAAATTAAGATGGTAAAATTATATAATAAAAATAAAATATAAAAATTCCGTAAATATATTATAAATATGTTAAATCAACAATTATATCAATCATTTAATGGTGGTTATGGAAAATAAATTTCATAATTTCTTGAGGCGGTTATCTTTTGTACCCACAATTGACTATTTCATTTACCAAATTATAGAAGTGGAGATTGATTTGGGGTAATAAATTAATATAATATCATAAAATATTTTAGTTTATAATTTTTATTATTATATTATAATTTATTAATATGGTTCTATAGAGTTGGAATAATAAACATACAAATTTTCACGTTTAAAAATTCGTCCTCTTCTTCGGAGAGCCTCTGTATGTTTATTCCTAAATCCTTCTTATGAGTTATTAATGTTAAAACAAATTTCTATGTTATTTTTATATATAACTTATAAATATATTTTTTTTTGTTCTTGACTAATCAAAAATGTATTTAAAATGTGATGATATGAGGAGAGGGTTGTCCTTTAGTATGTGGGTGAGATGACTTACATGGAATTCCTGAAAATATAATTGGATTCCCAAACTTTTATTTGTAAAAAAACTCTTAAATTTTTAGTTATCAACCCATATAGGTGATAATGCATATATATGTCAATATTTTTAGATTTTTACATGTTTTATCTCATTTTTAAAACTTATCTTGTATGTTTCACTGCCCAATAAAACCATTTTTACAATAACTGGGGTAATTAATTTTTATTGTTTTTACTATTAGTTGTGTTCAATAATTAAATTGACCATATTAGATAATATAAGTACTGATTATTACATATATTCAACCCATCTTTTAAATTAAATTAATATATGTGTGTAATAATAAATTTAAAATTAAACCGCAGAAGAAAGGAAAAAATTGTATTCAAAAGATGAAATTGTCATAAGTATAGATTTTTTAAGAATAAAAATAAATATGAAATTGTTTTTAAAGATATAAATTAGTAAATTGTAATATATTTTAACTATTTGTGATTTTATAATATTTTAAAATTCAATTTTATTCTATAAATAGTTTTAATGAAAATGTAGATTTCATAAAAAATAGTTTCTTTCACTATTCATCAAAAAAATTATGGTTATCAAAAAATTGAAAAAATATCACCAAAAGATAATCATGAAATTTAGATTTAAAAAAGGAATTTTTATTTTACAAATACTATTTCAAAAATTCCCTAAAATTATTTCTTATTGTGCACAAAGAATTACCAATTCTCCATTAGGAAAATTAAAGTATTTTAGAAATCATATTTTTTCTTCTTCAAAGCTTCTTAATATATGTAAAATGAATAGACTACTATTGAATTTAATTTAAACCTTTTTAAAACATATCATTCTCAAAATTTAATTTTTACTATTTATACCTGCTAACGTAACAACTAAGATACAATTGTCAGGGTAAAATAATAATATTTTAATTGTTTATTGTGTTTCTTTTGAAATCATTGTTGTGAGTATGGAAAACTTTCAACCATAAAGAATATATATAAAATGAAAAATATCAAAAAGTCCTTTGGGGTTACATTATTATATAATATCAGTGTTTCATTTCATATATACTATATAATATGATGTCCCTCTTTTAAAATCTAGTGTTGTTACACTTATGACTAAAAAACAGTATAAATTTCATTGGAAAAGTAACAAAAATGTGATGGATATTTTAACAATAAGTTAAAATACAAGGAAATTACCTAGGTAATTATTCAAAAATTAAATGGTATAATTATTAAATATAAATTTTAAAGTGTGTATAAAATTTTCATAGAATTTACTAGAAAAAAATTGAAGAGATGAAATTTGTGAATATGTACATAACTCATGAGAAAACTGAAATATTTTACATATAATTGCTAAAAAAATCCCTATAAATTAACACATAAATAATTCATTGATAGTAACATAATTATACCATTATTCCAATATGAACGACATATCATTCCCTATGTTTTGGGGGCGTTCCCATAGTTTTATAATGGATTATAAGACAATCAATTTTCCCAAGAAACATATATTTGGTGTTTATATAATATAAATATTTTCTAATCACCACAGTACCCATAAATTTATACTATAATACCATATATATATATATAGTATTATCTTAATATAGGTAAATTATTATGTAATTAAAATAATCATTTTATAATTTTATATGTCGTAAAAAAAATAAATATAAATTCTTTTTTTGTCTCGCATTTAAACTAGGGCACTATGGAAACTAACCATACAATTGTTGTGAAATTCTATTATTCAATAATAATGGATTAAATCCTTAATTATTAATCAAAAATAGGGAATACCCTAAAACTATAGCCTCTCATGGAAGGTAAAATATTTTAGATAACATATATTAATATATTGTATCAATGGTAATATATTTATAATATATAATATATATATATACATATTCCACATAATGCAGACACACACACACACACATATATATATAGTTTATAAGATTAATTTGACTTTTATCCTACCTTTCCCATATATTCTATATTATACAAAAATAAAAAAGAAAAATATACTACTAAACTCATTAATATGTAGGGATAATGTACATATAACTTGAATAATAAAAAATAATAAGAATTATTATAAAATTTCATTTAAAAAATGCATTACTCTTTGTGTGTGAGAAAAAACATATTCAAAATATGATAATTGAATATCATATTTAAAGATATATATAATTTCTAATATAAATAAATTATTTTTTAATTCTAACCCACACCCATGGAACTAAAATAGAATATACTAGAATAATATGTTATAGAGGAGGGGCCACCTGGAAATTAATTTATGGTTACCAATACATAAGGTCATAAGAGTAGTGTTACAATAAAAAGGATATTAGAATACTAAGTGGATGAAATTTGGGTATATCATTAATTATTAATATATATCACAGAAATTTACAATAAAATACTGTAACCTTAACCGAGCATCACATTAATTGAATTCTAGATGAAAAATTTAAATTTCAAAGTTAAATATTTAATGTGGAATCAACATAGTGAAAGGTATTAATGTTGGGAGTATATTTTGGGAGATCATAAGATATGGAATGATAAAAATTCACGGTTTGAATATTAAATAATCTTTCTATTTTAATGAATGTTAATATATTATTTCATAATTTATAAAACTATCATAGGAACTATTACACGTTTTTTGGGATAAAATAACTAAATTTTTCATCAAATATCCTATACGAGGTCATAGGCTAATTGGAGTAATTTTTCCCAAAAATTGTAATTTTATTTCAACTAAATCCCCACTATTACTTCATTAACACACGTAAAATTACCAATTATTTATGTTAAAATGATAATAAAAAATTAAAATAAAGAATAAATTGGAAAATATTACACATTAGAAAATCACTAACATTGGTGTTCTCATCATCAAAAGGAATTATGATGATTTTATTTAGAATAATTTTATCTAAAGTGTGTTAAACTATCCCTATCACCATCAATTATAATATCAGTGTGGTTTATTATTCTATTGTAAAAGAACCAGTGGAATAAATTTCCCCTATAAGATCATATAATTTTTTTGAGGATATCAAATTTCTAATTTATATAAGAACCATCATCTCAATAATTCATTCACATAAAACACATTTTTTCAAAAAAGATATGAGTTCGTTGATCTAATATAACGGTATCCACCTATATGGATTCTATAATCTCAAATTTTCAAACGAAATAGGAAATTAGTGTTATTTGTTTCCTATTTTGTAGAGACCCAGTCTTATTGATACTCTAACAAATAAAAAATCACAAATAAAAAATTATAATGGTCCTTAGAAGTCATTGACATATAACTTATAAATGTGTTTATAGTAATAAATCATTTCATAGTCATTTTAATCGTATTAGTAATCTCAATCACAATAAAAGTCCCCCATAAGATTAATAACTAATATTTATTTATCAAAGTTTAGAATAACTTTTTATATCAATTAGTGCTTCAAATGGCATAATATTTCCAAGATTCACCAAAATTTTGAACATAGGATTGTATAATATAATTATAAATGTAAAATATTCTGATTTTATTTGACATTAGTATATCAATGATATATTCTAATCGATTTAATAGTAATATAATTATCTTATTTTCAACATTTATAAAACAATTAATTATTCCACTAGTCATTATCTTAAATAATTCTAGTTATCCCCCAAGGAAATTATAACATCTAATACACAAATAACTTCACTATATCATTCATAAGAGAATCTTCTTAAAAATATATTAAAGGTTTTTTCTTCCTATACAACACATAATTTATAAAAAAATATCTTAATCCAATGATGATCCTTTAAAGTACTTTTCATGTCATTTAATGTTCACATATGAAAATTTATTACAATAAAATTACGTAATGAGTATTTTTCTATACAGGGATATATTTTAGGATACTAATTTATTCATTTGATTTTTAAATTTATAAAAACAAAATAAATGTAGAGTTTTTTTCTGTGGGGTATTTTTCTAATCCATCTAGATAGATTTTTTCTATTGTGTGGGGTGGGATTAAACGAAATTATATATCCAAGGAACATACCTCTATTATGTTTGCTAATTTTTTTGGAAATGGAACAAAAATATTCATCCAAACTCAACTAATATTTATTAATGTATAATGATTTACATTATATTTATCCATTGGAACTCTCATCCATCTCCTTATAAATACTTCCAAATAAATTCAATTGTCCCTTTACGTTTACCTTTCAAGACAAAAAATTGATAACTTAGTGGAAACACTCAATGTTATTTTATATTTTACAATTATCCCAATAACAATGTTTTTATATCTGATTTATTAAGATACACTACCATTCTTGTATTTTAGTTTCACAATTATAGTTGACGGACCATCCTTCTCTATTATTTCATCAAAATTTACATATGTTCATCTTGATATTGATCAAAGAAGTGAGCATTAACTGAATTTTATTTTGATCGATACAAAAAAACCACAAATATGTTAAATATAAATAAACACAAAATAAAATTTCCACATTAATGATATTCAAATATATCAATTTTTACAAGAAATCTTTTAAATATTGAAATATTTTGATAAATAAATATCATAAGCCCTCATTATAGAATTTATAATCGTCCAGTATAATGTCTCTCTAATATTATTTAATCTCATTATTCATATAAGCCTCTCCTCAGTTTAATAATGATCTATAATCTGGACCATATTTTATAATCCTCATTTCACGTTCTCCACATAATGAGAATCAGAAATAAATATACTATTTCAGGGTAGTTTATTCATGTATATACTTCTTCAAAAGATATTCTCCCATATAGAAGGATATGTTTTTATAATTCATAAAAGTATTAATATTCAATATATTTCATGAGTCTCAATTAATTAAATTCATTCACTATCTCATTCTTATAATATAAATATCATTATATATAGATAAATTATAATGAAATATACTTGAATTTTTAAATCATCCATTATAATAAATCTATTTAGCCCTAGATTATATTCATATGAACAATTTGGCTATGATATGGTCATCATATGTCTATTCCACTATTATCAGTTATTCTCCTTAATAACGGTGTACCAAAAATGTTTTTTCATGTAATTCATGTGAAATGAATCACATTGTTGTCTTTGGGTAGAATTTTAGGATGATTGAATCACATAATATGATTTTTCATAAAAAGATTATACTTTGATATCAAATATAGTGATGGTAGGAGTCAATGGTTCTAATGTTATTTTAAGGGTTGTGATATTCTAATTTTTCTGTTTGTATTCAAATTATAAACCCTAATAACAACATATTTTTTTCAATACATTATACATTCATTAATTGAAGATTATATAGCCATCATAACATAATTCATAATGGGGGTTTCTTATTCCCCGAATCACAATATAGATACTATAGTATGAACAACCAAAAAATAGAGTACAATAATCTCTTAAAAAGTAGATATATCATATTATATGATATTTGTGGAATTTATGGTTCTCATTAATCATATTAATTATATGTAACGGCTCGTATTATATTACTCCTTTAATATACAATACCATATTTCATACTTGTATTTAATTCAAATTTGTACACTCTAAAGTTTATACATGAATTGGTTAAATAGTATAAAACTCATAAAACCTAAATAACTGATTATCATAAAGGATCACCATGTATATTTCACAATTAACACAACACATTGCTACATGTAATATTGCAACATTCCATTGATCAAATATACATGTCATTATCTAATGTACCAAGATAGTTAAACAATATATATGGAATATATTCTATGATGTAGTAATCATATATGATAATCCTTTACAAAATTTTAAATTGTGACACTCAACTTCTGAAAATACAATAACTCTTTCTCATATAATGTATCATATGTCCCAACATAGTTTTTTAGTATTTTACATTGGTATGTCATTCTATGTGACATGAATTCTAAAAATTATTTCATCTCCTACGATTATATATATATCATGAATATTTTTTTTCATATCAAGATTTTCCTAGGTATGGATCTTCTTGAGTATTAATCCAAATATTCATGTGTATTGGGGTTAGGTAAAACTAAATGGAGGAATATCTAGGATCTTATTGTTGATCAGATACTAAGAACATTGATATATTATGTGTAATATCAGTGAGATGATAAGGATATTTTCTATATGAATTGAATTTAAAGATATATTTTATTGCTAAAAAATATAGCTGAAATGATTTAAGAAAATTTGGTGGCCATAAATTATATTCAGTTTAGTTGATTACTATTCAAAAATATTAAATTTCTATGAATCAAATTTATCGTGGAATCGACATAAAGGAAGGGATTAAAGAGGGGCGTGGATTTTGGGGTATATTAATATGACTAATGTAAAACATTTTTTACGATAAATATAAAAAATATAATATTAGAATTCATACTACTATTTTCACCCGTAATTTATAGAACCATAATAGGACATACCGATAATTTATTGGGAACTAGAATAAATTATATTTCTCTTCAAGTGTCTGACAATAGTAAATTATGTAATCAATATAATTTTTTTCAAGATTTTTTTTTCATTTCCCATAAATCCCCCAAATTAATACATTAAGCATATTGAAATTCCCAATTATTATTTATCATATGATAATAAAAATAAAATAAAATTTATAACTAACATAAATTTTATAAGTAATTGAAAAATTACTTCCACTGGTATTCCCATCATCAAAACTAATTAATGAAATTTATAACAGAATAGTTTATGCTATAGAGATTTTACCTCTACCTATTACTATCAATTATAATTATAAAATGGAAAAATATTCTATTATACTATAAAAATTGGATTAAATTTTCCATGTATGATTGTAATGGTTCTATTAATTATATGAAATTTTTTTCACTACATGAGATCCATCATCCTAGTCATTAGGACACATGGAACACATTTTTTTGAAGATAATTTACATTATTGATCTAATATATAGAATGTATTTCATATAGATTCTAAAATAATAAATTTTATAATTAATTGTGAAGTTATTTTTATTTATATCATATTCTCTAAAGACCCAGTTAGATAGACACTCTAAAATATATTTTTCCACCGATAAAAAATTAATTTTTTTTCTCACCCATCATTATCATAATACATATGGTAATCATTGATAGTAATGAATTTTTTATTAATAATTTTAACATTCCAAAAGATATACCTCACTATAATAGGTAAATGTAAATATTTTTATCTAATCTATTTCTATTTTAGTTTTGAATAAAATGTTCTACCATTAAGTGTAGACAAGGAATAATCGTTCTATGTCAAAAAATTAAGAATATTTGATTGAAGGATATACTTAAAAATGTTAATATTCTTATTTTATTTTCCATTACTATATTCAAAATATGTTGTACATAATATTAAAATAATACAAATACCATAATACACAGCTTTCTAACACTATGAATTGAACTATCATCGAAGCTCTAAAATAATTCATGTTACCTGTAACTCAATTTTTGTGTGTGGGTTTCTAGGATAAACATCCCTTCCTCTCTTTTAGTTTCTGAGTAGTAGGTATTTAACCAACAATCATTGTTTTTCAATCTCAATTTTTACATTTTCCTCCAATTTTTAATAAAAAAATTGAGTATTAATTGAGCTTCTGTTTGAACAATACAAAACCACTTACAATTGGGGGATCAAAATTAAAATAAATATTAACTGAAATCCCATTTTAAATATATTCAAATAGATCAAGGGTACAATATAAATCATGTGAATATTTGGAAATTGGGATAATCAAATAAAAAAATCATTATTGTTGAATTTACATGCCTCTAGTTTAGAGGTTCACTAACAATTCTTCATCCCATTTCCTTAGAAGACTCTCATAGTTTTAATAATTTTCTCTCATTCCAGACCATATGATATAATACTACCCTAATGTTCTCCACTATCTGAATATTAATAATATATATTGTTTTCATAATGTTTATTGATGTTCCTAATACATTGTATGATATTATTACATATATAAATTTATGTAGTTATAATTCATACAACATTTCATATTAATGTTATTTCTGAAGGATATATATATATATATATATATATTAAATTCACTAACCCCATTATAATTATATCAAGTTCATTCCATGTTAATACATTTTAATAAAATTTAATAAATTTTTTAACTAGTTTGTATAATGAAACACTTTATCCCTATAGTATGTTCATATGAACCATGCGGCTATGAGATGATCATATTAAAAATACATCACCCTTATAATATCTCCTCGTTAATTATAGAGTACCCCAAAATGTTTCTATTGGTATTAAATTTACTAGGGGTGGTATAAATGTATTTTGGTAGTATTTGAGGAATAATAAATCATCAAATACCAATTTTTTCACAAAATATGATACGTTAATATCATACATGTTGTTGATTGGATTGAATTGTTATAATGTAATTGTTATTGTTATAATGTGATTCATTTAATATATTTTTTCATATTTTAATCATTAATAATTACATGTCATTTCAAATAAATGATTCTGTCTTTGACTAAATATGTTATTGCCATCATATAATAATTGATGATGGGGGTTCCATGCGATCATCATTGAAACATAAATACTATGTCCTGAACTCCTCCAAACAGAGTAATATATTCCATTAATAAAATAAATATTCTATATTATATTATGTTTGTCTCATTTTTATTACATTTAATCAAGTCCATAATAAATGAGAGTTCATATTCATGTACACCTTTAGTACATAGAACCATGTTTCATAAATATATTTATTTGGAAATTCAACAGTTAAAGGAGGAAAAATAAATTTGTTTCCACTATATTAATCTCTTAATGACTCTCAATATTTTTGTGATGAAAAAATTTTATTAATCTATTTCAACTTCTACAAAAATTAACTACAAGGATTATTTTAACATTCAACTAATGAAATTTAAATTTTATATATAGATTACCATATTAGCTAAACAATAACTGGGGAAAATAGAATATGATGATGTAATCATCTATGACAGTCCATCACAAATTTATTAATCTTTATGATTAAAATATAGAAATTCTTTCTATATCATTGATATAATGTGATGTATTTCCTTACATGATTTTTTATTTTGTTAACATGAATATATCATTCGATATAACATGAGTTATTCAATTTCTTTCACCACCAAAAATGTTATATGGATAAAGAATGTTTTTTTATTTTCCATGGAATACATCCTCTTATGTCTCAATATAGATATTAAAGCATAATAGAGTAGAGTGAGACTATAGAGTGGAATATATAGGGTCTTATAGTTGAGTAGATACTTGGAACATCTATATATAAGGTGGAATGTGGGTGAGATGAAAATGAAATGGTCTATTTATGTTAGACATAATTTACCATGTATTACTGTAGATTTAATGTGATAGGTATATGAAAATAATGAACTACTAGATCAAGATTCAATGAAATTGTTTTTTAATGAATCAGATACATACTGGGAAAAATTTAATTTAGTGACTATGATCACCTTCTAATTAAGATAACACATTAACCTAAGATAGACAAGTGTTGTGAGATGTATTGGAAATGTATATATCTGTTTTCAGCTTAATCAAAGTTTATAAAATATTAAATATATCCCCCTATAACATAAACATGAAAATGTGTGGTCACATAATATAATTGATAACACTAATTAAAAAATCTGATTTCTCATCCATTAAATTTCAAAAATATTTACTTTAGGAACTTCATTGGGTAAAAAATTATATTAGGACTCATATCAGTTATATTATATTAAGAAAATCCTAATCAAATATATTGATATTCATCATTAGCATGAAATCCTTTAGTCTATCCCCCTTCCATCCATGTAACATGAAATAAATATTTAATAAATACCAATGTTTCTATAAGAAATAACTATAAAATGAATGAAAAATTGAAAAATAGGGAAAATATCTAAAATAATAATAACTGTAAATTATTTTTTACAACTAGAAACCACATAAATATATAATAATATAAATTTTTATGTTACATTACTAATGAAGTAAAGACGTGAATTAGTTATTATTACATAAATATAAATTAATGATATAAAATATAAAGAATATATGATAATATATGTATAAATGATCCATACAATATATATATATATAAATTGTTATAAAATCATTATATAAACGATATATCATACAAATAGATGTATAAAAATTATAAAATAAATGTATTCTATTATTTAAAATTATTTTTATAAATTAAATATCAATTATATTGTATAATGGAAAGAGATTGGAATTAATAATCCTATTTCCTATAATTATTTTGTAATAACTATAATGATGATATGAATATATGTAAATCTATTTTTAACAAGATAAAATTATAATGAAAATGTTAATATGACAGTAAATAGTGGTAACAATCAATACCTAGTATACATGTAGCCAAATCCATTTTAAATCCATATAATTTTTATAAAGGTATAGAGAGAGGAGATAATTCAACTATATGGAATCAGTATACAGATTTCACCTATTGTATTGTGAGGTGTTAGGGAAAAAATCTATTATTTTCAATTTAAAACTATACACCAAAATTAAAAATGATTAACATATTAAACACTTGATGCACTTAGATGATCATTCCACCTAGAAGAGTGATACTCCTTCATGAATTATCCTTTCTTTCATGTTAGATTCATGTTACCATTATGAATGTAGATAAGATAGTTTAAATCATGATCTTATTTGAAAGGGAACTCCACACTATTGGGTGTTTTTAAAATTTGATACAGTTTGGGTTAGTTATTTTGAAATCCTTTACATGTTCTTCAATCTATGTTATAATCAATATTCTATGAAGAAAACAAATTTTTTTTCATAGTGATATCTCTGTAATGTTCAGATCTATGGGACACAAATCTTCTCTCCTCCAATATTTCATACTTCATCTATGTTGATAATTTTTTATTTAGTGCCTTTAATCATATGTTTAATTTCAACTTTACATAATGTAATTTGAAATCTAATAAATGATGGTATTTCCCCCACCAATGTTTGGGTAAATCTAGATCTCGTTATGAAAAAATATAAATTTGGAATCTCTACTTAGGTTCCACCACATATCACTCTTCCGAGAGGTAAATACATCTAATAATTTAGATAATTCACCACAATGTCCATTTATAAAACATATTTTGGATAATTAGTTTAATGGGGAGAAATACTGAGAGACCCATTTTCCATTGCATATTTCCCATTCATAAATAGAAAAAATAGAACACACTATAGAGGCATCACTATATAACTCAATTTTATACCATAATCATTTAATATAATGTTAAATATTTTATTAATAATTTTCATTAGCTCCTAAAAAATCCATCACATTGATTATATGAAATAAACAATAATATATTCTATTTCAAAATGATCACAGGAGAACTTATCTAGGAAATATCTTAAATGATGTAAATATAATATCTATAATGTCCCAAGAAACATCAGATGTCAATGTAGTTATTTATTATATATCAATAAATTATCAACACTCTGATTTCATAAAATATTCTAATTATATTTATTAATACCACATGCATAGATAATTTAACCGAAATATGAAAATGAACCATATCAAAGACAAAAAAAATAGTTATATATAAAATTTTCATGTACGATATATAAATGTATACCATTATTTTTCAGTGATCTTGTATAAAAATATTATTTCACTAATACACCACAAAAATTGAGTCTATAAGTTGATGAATAATATTATTTATATAGCCTATGAAAGTATTGCATTATAATAACCATAGAGAATGGAAATGTTTTCCATGTGAAAATACTGATGTTAAAAATCCATTTGTTGAATATCATATATTTTCAACAAATTATAATTGTATCTAGATTACATGTAAAGTTATAAACTATATTTATCCCATTTTAGTTGAAAAAATAAATCATCAATACGATGTTACAGATAATAATTCCTTATAATAACCAGATTAAACATGATGTATTATAAATCTGAGTCATAAATTGTGATTTAATTTCATAGAGTTATTAACTAGTTAATCCCACTAGGATGATTAGGTCACATTAATCATTTTGACTTAGGTTTATCAATCTAAATATTTTAATTCCCATAACAAAATTTGATCTATTTGGTAATGAGGAATTATGATAATTTCAAATCTAGTAGAAAATATTATTATGATCACATGATCATATTTAAGAAGAAACCCATAAATATTTTTTAGCAAAAAATTATAGAGGATATCCACTAAAAGATGTTATTCACTTTATTTATCAGTTTCAACTAAAGACTTAATCAAAAAAACCATTTTTTTTGTTATAAATTCGATATTTACATAATCTATCAGAACACAGCTTATTATTAATATACCACTGCGAAATAAATTTATGCTAAATATAAGTTGGATGAGACAAAAAACATGTTTTGATAATAATCTAGATTTTTTTCATAATTTATTGACCAATACATTCCAAAAATAACATTGAAATTTGTCATTTAAATGGTGAAAAATAACTTAAATGTTTATCAATTCCTAAGATATTAGCCCATGATGAGAACATATTATTCTTCTTCAAAAAATTTCCCAATGGATACTCAATGCTTTTATTAATATGACATAATTCGACTCTAAATCATATAGGAGAAAACAATTTCATATAATAAAGGGATTAAAATATATTATATAAAATAAAACATAAACATTATTATATATTAATAATCAAAAGTAGACCACATAATAGAAGAACCGTCATGTTAAACTCCTAAGATGAAAATTCACTATGTTTGGAATTAATAAAATATTGTGGTTATTATCCTTTCTAATATATAGGATCTTAATACATCATAAATATTCTTACTATCGTTTTACCTTAACCATGTCACCAAAAGGATTATTTAATATAATTATTAAACAATAAGATAGATTGATATTGAGATGTATTTGTGTTCTATGGTCAATAACCAATATCCACACAAGAATGTTGTATATGGAACCTCAAATGATAACAATTCTATATATATTTGATAACGAGTTTCCTTGATGGAGTAATACTTATTACTTCCTTATAGGAACTCTTATTGATTGTATCTAACACGATATATCCTAGAACTATAAAAATATGAACACCTTCATATTGACTTCCTAGAACAGATCCAGCCTGACTCTTATATTAAATATGTTTTTCTAGAAATATGATGTTCCCCATACTCTTAAAAAGTTAGGAGGAAATACTTAACATCTCAAATTTCCTAGCATGGATGTATCAAGCTATTTCCTATTATTCACGTCATTTTAAAATTAATGGAGACTAAATAGAATCAAATGGCTCTGATTCTTTTTTCTTTCACAAATCAATAAATAAATATAGAACTTGTTCATCCCATCACATGTTCATATTGAAAAGTTTTAAATTAGTGAAAATGGATTTATAATTCATGACTGTTATACCATATTCAATTATATCCATGAATTCCAAATTCTCATTCAAGAAAAGATTTTAAAGATGAAATTTTCAATAGATTTTCTTTAGAAATTCGTTTTATATCAACAAATGTTATTTCATAGACACTATTTTGGTAAAACATCAATTAAATGAATTTCCCTCAATATTAAATGTGTTTTTTATTCCATATACTATTCAATTATTTAAATACATTCAAAGACACGACAGACACATTTAACCCATTCATCCACTCTGAACAGACCCACCACATCCTGAATGAATAGGGGTAATGATATTGTATGTCCCAAATGACATTAATATTAGTGACCTAAAATCATGAAAATACCATAAGGAGTACTAATAATAGATGAGTTATTTTATAGAGAACATATTTTATGACCACCATCCTGGTATGTGCATTGTTCACATGAATGTACTAGATAATCATTGTAGTTTGACTAAGACATGTAGTGGATTAATAGAGAAAATAATTTATTAAAAAAATGTTTCATTTTTTTTCAACAAATATTAAAGTGAATTGATTACATTATTTTACATATAATTATGTTTTTATGAATTTAATAAATATGGTAAATCAAAATAAACACAACAAAGAAATATTTAATAGTTTCATTAATAATAGTTATGATAGACATCAATGTTTGGTGATTGTTATCCCATGCCCATGTGGATGACTATTTATGATTAAAGAAAACATAGGTAAATAGTATTTCTATGAATTTAATGGCATGGGACCAATATGATTACAATAAATGAGATGAACTAGATAGGTAGAAGTGACCCTTTACAAATTTTATTTAATCTTCATCCTTAATTGGAAAAATATTATAATGGGTTATTCTTATTATTCTTCACGTAATCAAATTAAAAATATGTTATTAACTAGATATAATACACATCAATCATTTAATTATACTAGTATTCTCCTTTAATGGTAATTTTTCTGGTTAGAGTTGAATTTTCTCTCTTCATCTCTCTTTCTTCTTCACTGATAATGAGCATTCCACCACAATACTTTCTTTGTATCTTTTTCTCTCACTGAGTAGTGTAGTTTGACTAATTATATTCATTTTAGACTCATCAAGACCACATTGATAATATTTAGTAATTAAAATATGTAAAATCACTTCAATTTCATTTTATAATCTTCATATTGAACCTATCTTTAGTGCTGGTGAAGAATCCTATGAAAATAATATGATAATCATCCTTATAGATATAATAACATGATATCACGTTGAAACCTCATATAATATTATTTTTGGATATTACCATATAAATTTATTAAATTATATACTTCAAATTCAATTCAATCTTCCAAAAAACATACATCTTAAAAACCACATATGCATGCTCACATGTAATTATGAAAATACAGTGTAAATCATCATATCACACCGTAATATTCTTCTTCAAATATAATAATCAAATAAAATTTGATCATATAGTAATACATAAATCTTTATACAATCAATTAACTGAATACTGACATGAAATAATGTATTCTGATATTATATTTCACCTGAGAACATGCATAATATGTAACGCCCCGACCCCAGTTGCCCAGAGTCGGTGCATTACTTCGTAACATTGGCATGATCACAAGAAAGATAAAATCTCGAAAGACCGATTGGTTTAGTAGCCTTGGAAACACTAGATATAATCATAAAGTTTTACATTACATTTCAAAGTGAAAAACTACTACAACAACAAAGTATTCATATCCACACTATTAACCCCTCATAATATCCCTGCAAGTCATTCATAATTTACTTCTTCACTACCTGGGAAAAATAAAACATAGAAAAGGGGTGAGCTCAAATGCCCAGTAAGGATAACAATATAGCGGAACATTCATAATAAGCATAAACATTTAAGGAAATGAATTACTAAAACAAAAGCCTTTTAAAATTGAACTTCAACATAGTATGGAAAAAATAAAAATGAAATAATGCCATTTACTTATTCACATGGATATTCTACTAATCGAATAATCACATGCAATATCAATAACCACTTTCATAATGTTGGAATGCATAATGCCAGACTATCATAACCACATAGCCAAGGCCTCGTGCCAAGACTACAAATAAGATTTTGTCAAGGCCTTGTGCCAAGACACTAGTTTGTCTCATGAGACCTACCGATGCATCGAGGAGCTATAGCGGGCTCCACCCGTCACTTATTAAGTCCAATGCATTCCCATATGAAAAGGTTTAAACATAACATAAACATTCGTATTAAAACTAGCATACGAAATGTCAATAATTTCACCATAAACTATGAATGGTATAAAAATAGCACATCCATAGTCAAACATATCACAAAACCTTCAATACAATATAGAAGTTTTGTATCATAATAAATCAACTTCAAATAATCTTAAAATCCATCAAAGGATGTTGACATAGATGAAATCAAAATTCTTTTTAAAGAAATATCTCCTTTCATTTTGAAACCATTTAAGATCCATATAAAATAAAACATTTTCTTTGAAAATATTCTTATAAGCTTGTAAGGAAATCTTTGAAGATTTTATAACGGCGTAAAATAACCGCACCCGCCGTATAAGTTAAAAAAAACATTCTTACCTCAATTCTGTCGAAGGTTAAAAAGGACCTTGTTTTGAAAACGACGGAAAGATTCCTTTATAAACCTCTTATAAAAAGTCAAAAAAGGGTATAAATGACTTTAACCCATATTCTTGTAAATAGTAAAAATGTTTTGAAATACATTTTTATGAAACATGGATGTGGATGATAAAGAGATCCCAGTAGATTATTACATATAAACAACCTCGGATAATGAAGAGATTGTGAAATAACCCTTACCTTGTACTTTTCCTTTGTTGGGGTAGGTTAACCTCCTGTATAATGGTGAAATAATTGTTATTAAATTATACAAGAATCATATACATTAATATGATATCATATATGATCTTTTAATATTGATTTGATAATAATATCTTAGTATTATCGTTGTTTCAGGTGTTAACTTACTTGTTTTGTTTCATATGTTTTGTTACATAATACATGTTTGTAAAGGATAGGTTGTATATTATTCATATCCAGAATGATATCAAGTCCTTAAACATCATTTTTAAATCATAAAATGATAATTATACTTTAATGGTTACGATGGAGAATGAAACTCATCGCGTTCGTGGAGACGGTAGTCCGTACGTACGCACGAGCGACAATATCATTCTTTTGATATTAAAATAATATATAAATGGATGGTATATCATATATACAGAATCATTAATATGTTATATTTATTATTTACATGAGTTACACATTATTATTATACCCATCCAAATAATAATATATTGAATAACAATTACACCACGACGTGGAGACGGTAAGCCGTACGTACGCACGTATGGTGACATGTTATTCAAAGGGTGGATAGAATACTGAATATGGTTGTACCATATTTATAATAACATAACAGTATATAAATGATACTGGAGTCATTATTTTAGAATGGTAACAACAAAGGAAGAAGAAGTGGAAGAAGAAATGAACTTGGAAAAGGGGTGGTGAAAACATTACCTCTTCTTCGGGTTCTTCCTTTTGATTTGATCAAAAGGGCTCCTTAGGTTGGCTTTCTGATCAAACTAAGGGCTCTAGGTTGTAGTGAGGGATGTTGGGAGATTATTTGGGCAGAGTTTGGCCGAACCAAAAGGCTTTAGAGGTGTGAAGAAATGAGAAGGAGGAGTGCCCTTTTATAAGAGGGGTGAGGGGCACCTTTGGAAAAGCTAGAAATATTAATTTATAATAAATTCATATTCGGTTTCTAAAGGCTCCAAAGTTGACTATTCAAAGGATGAGGTGGGGATAGGTCGAAAACAACTCATCAAATAGAATTTAGACAGGTTTGGGTACTTATATTAACCTTATCTTTAAGTATTAACTCTAAGTTAATTAGTTTCACTTTTACAATGTCTCTTTGTATTTTTATATAATATGGTTAATAAACTTACTATATACATCCAAGCGACCCCCAAGTGGTCCATTAATGAGGAACCTATCATAATATAAGTCTCTTGGCCGAACCTTAGATTTTTAGGAATTTAATATTAATTAATAATATAATATTTGTTTTAAGAACTCTTTTATGTCAATTTTGACACTATTCAATAGTTGATTTTTTTTGAAACTCCTAACAGATTGATTACTTAGAACAAAGTCGATTAAATCAATCCTAATATATCATAATATCATATAAAATTAGTTTAATTCATTAAAAGTTTCATATTATAATTATTTGGGTATTTACAATATCAATTATTTTAATTTTTCACTATTATAGTAATTACTGCATCATCATTGTGTCATAAATAAAATAAATTATTCAATGTCTAAAAATTATAAATAAAATATCATTATGTAGGAAATCTTTTTAGCTTTCTAATGAATATTTATAATCTAAAATCCAACATATATAACCCTATGTAAAAATTGTTGTTCTAAAAGATATATGCTTGTGTCATTTTTGTATTCATTTTAACTAAATTAAAATAAAGTGTCATTATCACTTACAAGTGGATCCATGGGGTCCCAAAATAGACCCAAAGATGCCCATGGTCGACCATGTATCCACCAATAGGGTTAAGACACGTTTTAGGGTAATTTAGTAATATTATAATATTATTTTTTAACCCTTATTTACCGGATTTACCCTTAACCATGGTAAATAAAATATTTACCGCAGTAATTGTTCAAAATGTCTAAAAATAAAAGTTACCTATTTACACAATTTGAACATCCTGATTCCAAATATGGAATCCATTTTCCTAAATTCAAAACACAGAAGTGGCAGAAATTAATTTAAAATTAATTCCCGCTGTCAAAACAAAAAGCGTGTTTTTAAGAGATAATAACTATCAAAAGATTGACACTTGTTTATGTTCGGTTTAATTGTAAAATTATGTCCAATGACCAACATTATATTAAATAGTAAAAATATATTCTAAATATACTTTAAAACCACTCAAATTCATAATTTATCACTATTAATTATTTTGATTAAAAAAGTTGTTTTTAATTAAAATTTAGTAATTTTCACTATTCATCAAAATATGAAAGTTATCCGAAAAGTACCAAAATTTCACCTTAGGCTAAATTTGATATTCCAAATCCAAAAATGAAGTCCATTTTAAAATATAAAATATATATAACTTCAAAAAGTAGGTATTACTATTCATAACAACTAGTTTGATTGGTTACGGTGTGTTAGAACTCGAAGTTGCGTACAACACACGCTACTGTTTTATCCAAAGGAAAGCGTACCGTGGACGCTTGGGATGTTTCATTTTAAATTTTTTGATGTCTCAATTTAGTCAAAAAGTTTAAAATATTGTATTTAAAAAGTTTTCACTATTAGAAGTTGATAAAAGTGAAATACTGAAAATGAATTTGTTCTTGCATTATGACTAAGAAACTCATAATAGGGATTCTAAAATTATAAGGATTATATAAAGTTTAAAATGTAGTTAATACTATTCATGACCTCTTTTAATGGTGTGATTGAACTCGGTGTTGCGTGTAGGGCAAGTTATTGAATTATTTTTAAGAAATAACACACTCTGAAATCCTGGGGTGTTACATTCTCCCCTCCTTCAATAAATTGCGTCCTCGCAATTTGAAATTGTTCTTCGAAGATAAAAGGATGAAAGTAGAAAATATATTTGTGGGAAAACCCAAATTGGAAATTGGGTTACTAAAATTTAGTCTTAATATGAGGAAAAGAGAAATTAAAGGGTCACCACCAAATTATGATCTCGATTAGGAGAACATTGGTGGCAATTAGAGACATATAATCGGAGGAAAAACGTAAATATTTATAGGTAGTGATTGAGGTCATCAATCACAAACAAGTGTATAATTGAGGTTCTTAAACTCATCAATCTATGATGATTTGAAGTACCATCGGTTCAACAAAATATAGGGTATTGGGATAACACATTTTTGACGTTTCAAAATATCTTACTTGAAATCCCACATCGAAAAATGAATTAACGAGGCCTCTATTTAAAATAAAGAGTCGAAAGTATGAAGATTACCGAAAATAACACATACTAGGGTTCCATGTAAGAAAATATGGATATGGAAGAAAAATCTAGCCATCAATTATCTGATGGAGAGTGGTAGAGAACATGCCTATGAAAAGGCCAACAATCCCAAAGCCATAAATTTGTGATGATTTAAGGTACCATCTAGGACAACATTTTTGTTCTAAGTTTCTATTATTAATGTTGAGGAATTTATTTATGAGATTGGATAAGATAATAAGGAGATATACTTAGTTTATAATTAGAGTTTTATCCATTAATAAATTTCTACCAAAACTCATCATTCACTCGTAAAAAAAATTCTATTTATACTATTCATAGAGGGTTCCAAAATAAACGAATTTATAATTCATCTACCAGATCTTTTAAAAAACTACTTTATTTAATCCAGGACATCTCGTGGGATAGTGGTAGGTGATACACCCTTGTCGCCCTTTGGTTGCGGGTTCAAGTCTCGCAGCCTTGCCGGACGCGACGGGTTGCCGCCCGACCTCCGGGTTGTCCTTTTATGGCTATCCAAAATAATCCAAACTAGAACTATCCAAAATACTTCTGTCCAAACTCACAGTCCAACATTCATAAGGAAGGTAAACATAATATAGATCCTTTTTACCCCGTAATAGCATATGAATACCTTCATCATGTATTACCATATTCCTTATTGATTACATTCATGCTCCCTTATTCCATATAGAATGCTGGATATACTTCATTAATCCAAAAATGTTTTAAACCCCAACAATGATGGAATATACAAATCATTAATCAGTTCCAAGGTAGTCAAGAATATCCAATATAATTTATCCAAAACAATCACATATTATTCCAAAATCACTACCTCAGTATCAGAACTATATTATGGTTTATCATTCTCTCAACCATATATTTTCCAAAAATCTATCCTGCTAATGAGTCACTTTTCTTTGTTCCACACAATCTCAAGTCCTTAATGAAATAGTACCGCAGTACAATCCTTATATACTCCATAATTATTATAACAAGTACATTGTTGATACAAAGCTCAATTGACATAATCAACATAAGAACTCTAATCATTCCTCTTCATCTGTGGTAGTATCATAACTTGATTATTATCCAATAACATCATTTGCGGCATAGTCTGATGACTGGGACATAGGTTTGCGTAGTGTCCAAACTCCTTGCAAATGAATCATTGTACATTTAAAACCATTTTCTTACCCTTGCAGTCACGTACTTTGTGCCCTTTTCCTCCACACTTATAACAAACTCCCATTCCTTTCAGGCAAGTTCCAGGGTGTTTCTTTCCACAGTTACCACATATGGGAAAATTCTTCTTTTCCCTCTTCCCTTTATCCATCTTTCTCTCTTCCATCCTTTTCTTCTCTTGCTTCCCTTCAAAGCCATAGGACTCAGTAAACTCTTTACATATCTTATCAACACATGATATTATTTCTTCATATGATGATAATACATGGGAGACTATTTCTCTTATAAATTCTAGCTTAAGACCATGAAAGATATGATCCTTCCTTCTCTTTGAATCATGTGTATTTCTGGAGTTCTCATTCCTTCTACTGGGCGCCATTTCTATACCATGGCATAAACTAGATCAGTTTATGAATCAAAATACATAATCCCATACTTATAAAACACCTAACATAAATTGAACTATTTATGGATATAATCCATAATCATAAGAATGTTTTTTTTGAGGAAGTATATACTCATAATCCCTTCAAAATGATTTGTAAAGAAAATGAGAGTTATCCTAAGCATATCCCCCGGGAGTGTCGTAACCAAGAGTGCAGCAAGGCCCGTTGTCGTGCACCAGTTCCCGTTCGAGTCTAGCTCAAAGCGGTGTTTTCGGGTTTTACCCCTAGGTACATCTGTGCCAGAGCCGCCTCTACCTGCTCGTATCCAGACAGGGATGTATTGCTTGGAAAACTCACAAAATCTCTACAATACCAAAATTCTAGGAAGTTCTTCTATACTAATCCTCAAAGTTCATCTTAGGTCTACGTGCTCTAATCAGAGTTTATCTAAATCTAGCTTCCAAGGTTTGTACTAAACTTCCTCTGATACCAACTGTAACGCCCCGACCCCAGTTGCCCAGAGTCAGTGCATTACTTCGTAACATTGGTATGATCACAAGAAAGATCAAATCTCGAAAGACCGATTGGTTTAGTAGCCTTGGAAACACTAGATATAATCATAAAGTTTTACATTACATTTCAAAGTGAAAAACTACTACAACAACAAAGTCTTCATATCCACACTATTAACCCCTCATAATATCCCTGCAAGTCATTCATAATTTACTTCTTCACTACCTGGGAAAAATAAAACATAGAAAAGGGGTGAGCTCAAATGCCCAGTAAGGATAACAATATAGCGGAACATTCATAATAAGCATAAACATTTAAGGAAATGAATTACTAAAACAAAAGCCTTTTAAAATTGAACTTTAACATAGTATGGAAAAAATAAAAATGAAATAATGCCATTTACTTATTCACATGGATATTCTACTAATCGAATAATCACATGCAATATCAATAACCACTTTCATAATGTTGGAATGCATAATGCCAGACTATTATAACCACATACCCAAGGCCTCGTGCCAAGACTACAAATAAGATTTTGTCAAGGCCTTGTGCCAAGACACTAGTTTGTCTCATGAGACCTACCGATGCATCGAGGAGCTATAGCGGGCTCCACCCGTCACTTATTAAGTCCAATGCATTCCCATATGAAAAGGTTTAAACATAACATAAACATTCGTATTAAAACTAGCATACGAAATGTCAATAATTTCACCATAAACTATGAATGGTATAAAAATAGCACATCCATAGTCAAACATATCACAAAACCTTCAATACAATATAGAAGTTTTGTATCATAATAAATCAACTTCAAATAATCTTAAAATCCATCAAAGGATGTTGACATAGATGAAATCAAAATTCTTTTTAAAGAAATATCTCCTTTCATTTTGAAACCATTTAAGATCCATATAAAATAAAACAGTTTCTTTGAAAATATTCTTATAAGCTTGTAAGGAAATCTTTGAAGATTTTATAATGGCGTAAAATAACCGCACCCGCCGTATAAGTTAAAAAAAACATTCTTACCTCAATTCTGTCGAAGGTTAAAAAGGACCTTGTTTTGAAAACGACGGAAAGATTACTTTATAAACCTCTTATAAAAAGTCAAACAAGGGTATAAATGACTTTAACCCATATTCTTGTAAATAGTAAAAATGTTTTGAAATACATTTTTAAGAAACATGGATGTGGATGATAAAGAGATCCCAGTAGATTATTACATATAAACAACCTCGGATAATGAAGAGATTGTGAAATAACCCTTACCTTGTACTTTTCCTTTGTTGGGGTAGGTTAACCTCCTGTATAATGGTGAAATAATTGTTATTAAATTATACAAGAATCATATACATTAATATGATATCATATATGATCTTTTAATATTGATTTGATAATAATATCTTAGTATTATCGTTGTTTCAGGTGTTAACTTACTTGTTTTCTTTCATATGTTTTGTTACGTAATACATGTTTGTAAAGGATAGGTTGTATATTATTCATATCCATAATGATATCAAGTCCTTAAACATCATTTTTAAATCATAAAATGATAATTATACTTTAATGGTTACGATGGAGAATGAAACTCATCGCGTTCATGGAGACGGTAGTCCGTACGTACGCACGAGCGACAATATCATTCGTTTGATATTAAAATAATATATAAATGGATGGTATATCATATATACAGAATCATTAATATGTTATATTTATTATTTACATGAGTTACACATCATTATTATACCCATCCAAATAATAATATATTGAATAACAATTACACCACGACGTGGAGACGGTAAGCCGTACGTACGCACGTATGGTGACATGTTATTCAAAGGGTGGATAGAATACTGAATATGGTTGTACCATATTTATAATAACATAACAGTATATAAATGATACTGGAGTCATTATTTTAGAATGGTAACAACAAAGGAATAAGAAGTGGAAGAAGAAATGAACTTGGAAAAGGGGTGGTGAAAACATTACCTCTTCTTCGGGTTCTTCCTTTTGATTTGATCAAAAGGGATCCTTAGGTTGGCTTTCTGATCAAACTAAGGGCTCTAGGTTGTAGTGAGGGATGTTGGGAGATTATTTGGGCAGATTTTGGCCGAACCAAAAGGCTTTAGAGGTGTGAATAAATGAGAAGGAGGAGTGCCCTTTTATAAGAGGGGTGAGGGGCACCTTTGGAAAAGCTAGAAATATTAATTTATAATAAATTCATATTCGGTTTCTAAAGGCTCCAAAGTTGACTATTCAAAGGATGAGGTGGGGATAGGTCGAAAACAACTCATCCAATAGAATTTAGACAGGTTTGGGTACTTATATTAACCTTATCTTTAAGTATTAACTCTAAGTTAATTAGTTTCACTTTTACAATGTCTCTTTGTATTTTTATATAATATGGTTAATAAACTTACTATATACATCCAAGCGACCCCCAAGTGGTCCATTAATGAGGAACCTATCATAATATAAGTTTCTTGGCCGAACCTTAGATTTTTAGGAATTTAATATTAATTAATAATATAATATTTGTTTTAAGAACTCTTTTATGTCAATTTTGACACTATTCAATAGTTGATTTTTTTTGAAACTCCTAACAGATTGATTACTTCGAACAAAGTCAATTAAATCAATCCTAATATATCATATTATCATATAAAATTAGTTTAATTCATTAAAAGTTTCATATTATAATTATTTGGGTATTTACAATATCAATTATTTTAATTTTTCACTATTATAGTAATTACTGCATCATCATTGTGTCATAAATAAAATAAATTATTCAATGTCTAAAAATTATAAATAAAATATAATTATGTAGGAAATCTTTTTAGATTTCTAATGAATATTTATAATCTAAAATCCAACATATATAACCCTATGTAAAAATTGTTGTTCTAAAAGATATATGCTTGTGTCATTTTTGTATTCATTTTAACTAAATTAAAATAAAGTGTCATTATCACTTACAAGTGGATCCATGGGGTCCCAAAATAGACCCAAAGATGCCCATGGTCGACCATGTATCCACCAATAGGGTTAAGACACGTTTTAGGGTAATTTAGTATTATTATAATATTATTTTTTAACCCTTATTTACCGGATTTACCCTTAACCATGGTAAATAAAATATTTACCGCAGTAATTATTCAAAATGTCTAAAAATAAAAGTTACCTATTTACACAATTTGAACATCCTGATTACAAATATGGAATCCATTTTCCTAAATTCAAAACACAGAAGTGGCAGAAATTAATTTAAAATTAATTCCCGCTATCAAAACAAAAAGCGTGTTTTTAAGAGATAATAACTATCAAAAGATTGACACTTGTTTATGTTCGGTTTAATTGTAAAATTATGTCCAATTACCAACATTATATTAAATAGTAAAAATATATTCTAAATATACTTTTAAACCACTCAAATTCATAATTTATCACTATTAATTATTTTGATTAAAAAAGTTGTTTTTAATTAAAATTTAGTAATTTTCACTATTCATCAAAATATGAAAGTTATCCGAAAAGTACCAAAATTTCACCTTAGGCTAAATTTGATATTCCGAATCCAAAAATGAAGTCCATTTTAAAATATAAAATATATATAACTTCAAAAAGTAGGTATTACTATTCATAACAACTAGTTTGATTGGTTACGGTGTGTTAGAACTCGAAGTTGCGTACAACACACGCTACTGTTTTATCCAAAGGAAAGCGTACCGTGGACGCTTGGGATGTTTCATTTTAAATTTTTTGATGTCTCAATTTAGTCAAAAAGTTTAAAATATTGTATTTAAAAAGGTTTCACTATTAGAAGTTGATAAAAGTGAAATACTGAAAATGAATTTGTTCTTGCATTATGACTAAGAAACTCATAATAGGGATTCTAAAATTATAAGGATTATATAAAGTTCAAAATGTAGTTAATACTATTCATGACCTCTTTTAATGGTGTGATTGAACTCGGTGTTCCGTGTAGTGCAAGTTATTGAATTATTTTTAAGAAATAACACACTCTGAAATCCTGGGGTGTTACATAATATCATGTGAAATTTAAAAGAATTATATGTAGGCTTTAGAATACTCAAATTGCTATAATAAATTAGTAGTGTTATTCATATGTGTGAAATAATTACTCTAAAGTGACCTTTAGAATCATATATTTATTATTATATAGACTAATATATATTCATTAAATGTATAAATTCTTTGTTGTTCAATAGACATCAAAAAAATTTATTATTTAATAACTCTGAGATATTCTTACATAACCTTAAAAAATATTGATATTTTCTCATATATATTTAAATTATCCTTAAAATCCACCATATATATTTATGATAAATATAATTTATCTCATATATATTTTTATGTTCCAAAGGATGAATAACGAATTCATATATGACATTATGTCTCTTTTACATTAGAGATGGTTAATATTATGTATTAACAACAAAAAATGTGATCCTTTGCTGATGGAATCTCAACCTCTAACATAGTATATATAATTACCCTGAAATATCCTCATGATGAATTATAATCCTTTTTCATTGATTAATTTTTCTATGCAATCATAATGAATGATAAATTTCTATGAAATATAAAAATTTAATATCAATCATATTCCATAGTTACTCAATTCTTCGAAAACACCTACATAATAAATACTAATATATACCCATATCAGTTACCTCCAAACATCCTAGTAATATATAATTATAATATGAAATATTAAAATTGTCGTTATCGAATTAAATACATTTAAATACAATAGATAAAATGTCCTTAAAGAAGTGGTTTTTCTCATAATGTCCGAACAATAAATTCAAATTTCATGTAGTATAATCATTAATAATGAACCATATTTATTAATAATCAATTTCATGAAAATTATCTATTTATAATATAGTGTACTCAATAAATAATATCAATAGATATGAAATAATTTCCATATGAATAATAGCAATATTTAAATCATTTCCCATTTTAACAATCCCCCATTAGGATTTATAATTCCAGTTTGTAGTTACATATTCATTCAAATCATAATGTTACCCTTTTTTGATACTTCATTCTTTATTCTTCAGTCAATATTCATTTATAATTCTCATCTCAAGAAACATTGACATCATTTATTATTAATAAATTATGTTACATAATCATCTAAGGGACTATAAATATAACCTTTTTATTTGATTCCAATATCATTTAAGAATATTTAAATTGATATTTCTTCATTAACATTACTCTTCCTCTATCCCTTAATGAAATTAAAAAAATTGATACAAAATGTCAGTTAACATTAATAAAATATTTATGTACTTAAGAAATGGTAAATTTTAAAAACATCAATGTTCAATTTATATCATGTAATTTTTCCTAATTGAAATTTATTTCTCAATATATAATCATCAAACATACTATTGAATAACCCAATTTATCCCGATAAACATCAGAATTAGTTCTTTAAAAACTAATAGTAGGAAAATATGATATTTATTCCCCAAAAATGACATCATCAATAAATTTCCATGCATTCTAGATTCATTTGAAATAATTATTTCTTATTGAATTTTGAAATATACTACCCCAGAGTGGGTTCTGTATGACTGTCTGCCAAAGGGGATGATCTCATTTCAAACAAAATACCAAAATTAATATTCATAATATGTTTTCAAATAAATTATCTTTAGTCTTGATCAATCAATCACATATATTATATTATATTCCATGTTTATAAGAACTATTATGACTCCAAAATCCAATTAATTCATCACCATTATTAATCATAAAGGAAAACAAATATAACAGGTATAAGAAGATAGTTTTTCCACAAAAACTCATTAGTGAGAGGGAAATGGATGATATTGGTTTCTCAACCCTAAATTTCTTTCTATTTGATCTTAAATGTTGAGAATGATATTCATTAATTTTACGCGGTTTTTCAAAATAATGATTCTTTGGAAGTATGTCAAAATTTATCCTTCTAGGTTTCTCCTTATATGGGATTGGTTTTTTTAAAAATAAAAAAAAACACAATTATTCAATAGTGCATTATTAATTCAATAAAACATTTAATTATATTTGGTAAGAATTATCATGATGTATTTATAATAGTATCATTATTGATTTCACCTTGCACATAGTATCTCATATATCATTGAGACACAATTAATGAAAACCAATAATGATATTTTAATTAGTCTCTAATCTCAATGATATATTAAACTATAATAATTTTTAAATTTTATAAATATATTATCATTTTTTCATATTGAATTCACCCATAGAAATAAATACTCATGGTCTTCATTCAAGAGTCTATGTTGTTTTTTTTCTAATAACAGAATAAAATTTTATTCTTTTTAGTATATTCATTATTGAAATTCTTAGAAACCATTGTGTCATGTTTCAATATTTCTTAAAACCCAAAAAAGCTCAACTTTATTATTATCATGAAACATTCTTTAAATTTTTAATATTATTCCATCATGTTAAAATGAATTATTCAATGTAGTTATGAACCATCATTCTTTAACACAATAAAACCTATTATTGGAATTCCCACAAAGATTTAAATGATTTGAAATATATTTATAATTGGAAGATTATTCGTCTTTTTTCCTGGTACATTCATATAAGCAGATTAACTCCTCATTGTTGGAGTCCCATATTCACATGCATAAATTGATATATTATTCCAAAATTCAATAAAAAATTTCCAAAAAATTTCCAATCATTAAAAATAGTCAATGGATATTTAATTGATCTTATAAATAACATTATATCTAATGTTGGATTATTTTTATTATTGTGTTAATAAACCTTTCATTCTTGAATATTTTTAAAACCCCACAATATTGGTATTAAACTTACACAAAAGTATTATATTAGTGAGTGTATCATTATTTATTAAATCCAAAAATTCTCCAATTTTTATGACCTTCCCTATATATGAAAACATATATAATAAAAGCTATAATTCTTTGAACCAACGGATAATTTTATCTTTTATTATATACATCAATTATTATCTAAAAATTTCATTTCAGTCATCTAAACAGAGTGATTTATTTTGACACAACGATTCTCCTAAAAAATAATAATTGATTATATTATTAGTATTTTTTAAATACTCAACATAACACCCTAAAAATTAATGATATGGTTCTCCATAAAAAAAATTTCATTAATAGCATTATTTTGACTAAAAATCGACTTTAAATGTACTTTGATTGACCAAAAAATATTATTATTTAATGTTACATAAATAGTCTATCTATTAAAATGGATTGTATAAATAGGATTAACTAAATTATACAAAAATTATTTCTCACACCATTACTAAAAGAAATATGTTTGTAAATTAGTTATAAATAGAAAATAAAATAATTTCTAAAATAAAGGAGATGTTTTATGGAAAAACTATTTGCATGCAAGCAATTTTTTTAACATAGTAACCTAAATTGATCACTATTGGTGAATTATTTTATTAAACTTTATATATTATTAAATAAATAAAACGTTTTAACTTTTATTTTATATTTTATTAAATGAAATGGATAATAATATATCTAGTGTTGTGGTAAAAAATGTACTTTTGTAAAAACAATGTTCATCATGTTTTAAACTCAAATTATAATATGAATGTAATCCAGAAATCGAAATTGAATAATGAAAATTTGATTACATATTTTTAATTAAGTGGAATAAATTTGGTAAATATTCCCATTTTATTTTTGTTCAATATGAATAGTTATTATATGAAATTTTTGTCACATTGGTAGTGGTAAACAAACAAAATAGGGTTAAAATGTGAGGATAAGGATTTAATAATTATCATAGACATGAATTTATCATATTAAATGAGTTTATTTCTTAAAATATCCATATAATGGTTTAATATATGTCCACATGGTTCCATATTTCATTAAATTTGACCTCTATATTAATTTAAGAAAAAAATTAATATGGAATATTTGTAACATCCAATGTACATAAAGAAGATGAAATTTTTATATTTTTATTATATTTGTCAATTAAACAATAATTTTAATATAAAGGGGATTAAATTTCTGATATTTTACTCAACATGCAACAATGGGTTTCTCTGAAATCTTATGTTTTACACAACGTTGAGTTTTACAAAAATATAATATAATAATAATATAATTTTAAATGTTAGTTAACACCTAGCTATTGTATTGGATAGAATGAATAGAAATAACCATTTTATGATTAAACATGTTTGAAAAAAATTTACATTTATCCAATACATTTTATAGGCTTAAATTGACAATGAATCCATTTTTAAGCATGAAATGCTCTAATAATTTTAAATGGTTGGTTTACCACCTTTTGATGGTGACCTCATTTTAAATCAAGTTTTTTGCCACATTTATATTCACCATATGAAAAAAATAAACATATTCATTAGAAGAAGGACTTAAAAATTTACATTGGATAAATATTTTTTATTTTCCTAATAAAGTTCATTTTTTAATGAATAGTGGAAAATACTGCATTTTAAGACAAAAAAATCATTTCAGAAAGTTTATTTATATGGTTAGATTATATTTTATAATTTGTTTTAAATTTTATTCAGATTATTTTATTATCATTCAATCCAATTTTGGAAATTGTAATTAATTTCACATTGAAATTGGACATAAACACATTTCAATCATATTATTGTTATTACTTCTAAAATACCCAATTTTTAGTTTTGTCAACGAGATTTAATTTTAATTTAAATTCTAACACATCTGTGTTTTGAATATAGAGAAATGGATTCCATATTTTGAATCAGGAGGTACAAATAGTGCAAATAGATACATTTTATTTTTAGACGCTATGACTTGTAACTTTAGTTTTGATTTTATTTACCATTGTTAAAGAATTAATCTGGTAAATAAGGGTAATAAATAATATTATAATAATATTAATGTACCCTAAGTAATGTTATAACCATATTTTTTGAGATATTTTTTACCATGGTAATCCTTGGGTAGATTTTAGGACCCCATGGATCCACTTGTGTTTGAAAATGACATTTAATTACTTAAAATTTACGGTTAAGGAAAAAATAACAAAAAAATGAATGTTTTAGTAAAAATAATTTAAATGGGTTTATATAAGTTATTGTTTAGAATATAAATAAAAATTATAAAACTAATAATAATTCCTACATCATGGTATTTTAATTATAATTTTTATATTTTAAATAAATAAATTTTTTATGACACAATGGTGATGTAGTGATCACTTAATTAATGTAAGATTTAAATAAATGAGGTTATAAATATTTAAAAAAATATTTTGAAACATTTTAGTTCATATAATACATTAATCAACGATTGTTACTTTTTATATTTGAAATAATTATTTTTTTCCTAAATAATCATGTTTCCATGGATTTTTAAAAAGACATGATATAATAGTATAAAAATTGACATAAATAAGTTTTTTTAAAGAAACTATTTATTTTTAATTATATAATAGTCTTAAATATATCGTATTCATAAAAATGACTTAGATAATTTTGGAAATGTAATTAATGAACCACTTGAGGTTATATTGGCATTTTATGGTAAATATATTAACCATGTAATATGAATACACAAGAAGACATAGTAGGTGTGAAATTTGTTTACTAAGGGTTAAAGATAAATGATAAGTTTGAATTTGAAACCAAAAAATTACTAAATCCTATTGGTTAAGAGATCAAGGAGATGGGGCTCGAGTTTCGGGGGGTGTGGCTGTCTCGTGTCCATGGCGATCGGGATCCTCCCGTCTAGGGTTTCCCAAGGCTATTCCTCACTATTTCCATTCAAAGCTCGTGGCAGGAGAACCGGGCTCATCCTGGAATACAGAAGCAAGACATTCTGGTGATGTTGCGGTGAAAGCTTCGCTTCCGAGACACGATGTTCGGGCTGTTGCTTGCCGGGATGAAGGTTTCTCAGATCTGTCGTCTGCTTCGATGGTGGTTTTTCATGCTGCATCCGGATCTGTGATTCCGTCTTCTATTGACTTGGATCATGCGAATAGGGTTGATGGTGTCCGATTTGATTTGTTACTTGTAAATCGTCATTCTGTGGCTCCTGATTCCAGAGATGGGATGGACAACAGGGCCAATAGTCTTAATCAGGTGGATGGAGCTGGGAGGGATCTGGCTTCGGCTGGGTCTCATCTGCATTCTATGTCGAAGAGGGTATTGCCGAAGAGTTTCTCCGTGAATTTGAAAGTGGCTTCAGCAACACAGGCTGACAGTGTAAAGGATACGATTGGCCAAGCGGGATGTCCAGCCTCCGCGCCCTCATTTGCATCATTCATTGACTCCCGCTCAAGTAGGATTCTTCGAAAGGGGTCTGAGGCTCATGTTGATGTCGGTCCTGATTTATTTGATGAGAGGATTGCAATTGGACAGAATTCTATAATTGCATGTCTTGTTTTAGCGAAGGGTGAGACGTCCTGCAAGTTTTATGATCTCGTCAAATGGGTCTCGTTTTTGTGGGGTTCATCTGATTGGCGGTGCGTTTATCTTGGTCGTGGTTTTTTCCATTGAATTTTTCCATCAAATTCTTTCAAAATACATGCGGGGTGCATTGGGTCCCTTTCTTTGAAACCTGGATGGCTTCATCTTCATGAATGGTCTCTTGATTTCAATGCATCTCATGCAAGGAATTCCTTTTCTCATGTCTGGGTCCGTTTGCACGGGCTTAATTGTGTCCTATGGCATCCAAAGAGTCTTCATGATATTGGCATGGAAATTGGGTCCCCTATCCGCCTTGACAAGGAAACTGAAGTTGTTCGGTTTGGACATTTTGCTAGAATTCTCGTGGAGGTTGATTTGATCTCCACCTTGATTGACAAGGTAACTCTTTCCACTCCCACTGATAACATTAATATCGATGTTCAGTATGAAAGGAAGCCTCTTTTTTGTACTGAATTCATGGCTGTTGGACACTCGTTGGAGTTATGTCGGAGGAAGCTCTCTTGTGAGGAATGTGGGATGAAGGGACATCTGGCTACTCTTTGTAGAAGGAAACTTGAGGGAAAGCATGTGGATTTTTCAAATCATGATAGATATTCTCTCAAAAAATCATCTGCTACTAAGGTTGAGATGTTGGATTCTGGGAAATTTTTTTCTCATTGCACAATTTGAAGGGTAAAGGACTGATAGTGGATAAGTCTCTGATGAGTAGTCCCTCTGCTCGGGCTGATTTTTTCAAGGAGACTGCACCTAAGGATGGTGGTGGTGTTACTCTAACTGGGATAGTTGAGACTAGACATACTCTTAGTATCTCTGTTAATACTAGTATGAATGATAGTCCTAATGCAGGCGTGATACAAGATGAGACTATTGAGTTGGCTCCTTTCGGGCCTTCTCATAATGATGATTGTCATCAAGAAATTCATAATCTTTTGACCTCCTCTAATATTTCTGGGAAGTGGGGTGACATCTCTGAGGAGTAAGTGACAACACCAGATTGTGGTGGTCCTAACACTTTCAATGATGCACTACTTTCTGGGAAAGGGATGGTTGATGACTGCTTTGTCCTCTCTCTTGCTCCCTCGAAGAGACGACCAAGGAAGGATTATTCTAACATACCTCGTATTGTGTCTACACGATCTTCTAAGCCTTCTGGTAAGTTCAACTCTGATATTATTAAGATCCTCAATCAGGGTAAGCCCCAATCTGAATGGGAAACTGCTGATGAATCTGACTATGGGAATGACATGTCTTATTATGATCTGTAATGTTGTGTTTGATGGATGAGGGCAAGTTCCTTTGTTAAACCCCGCCTGCCTCCTCTGTACCTTTTTCTTTTATTTAATAAATAGTCAGAGGCTTAGCTTCTGGATGATCTTACTTTCCTATTGGTTAAGAGGATTTCAAACCATCCTTATATTATAATTGAATTAAATGAGTTTTGTAATTTTTAAAAATCTAAATTATGTTTATAATAAAATAATATTTCAAGACATTCATAAACTTCCCCTCGTCAATATTATAAAAGGATACCACCTCTAACCCATCACTAATACATCTAAATCCCATTGGATCATCCAAAATATATTGTAATAAGATCCTAACATCACTCTCTTCATCTTAAAATCCTTACCTTCTACATAAGACAATTTAATAAAGCCTTTGGGTTCAAGCAAATGGTAGTTACCTGATTAAGAGGTAACGTCTTCTCTCAAGTTCTTTTCTTTTTTTTTTACTTCGTCAATCTATATTATATTCTTATCATTTTATTTCATACCAAAACAAGTATAAAAAATATACTAGGATGTTTTTATGATTTGGATTCAAACTACACTTACACAAACCTCCATCTAATGTATCTTATCATTCTGTTTCTTTGTAGGGCGAACTACTCCCTCATGAAACCATGATTGTTCGAATTTCTCCTACCACCTATCATGTTAGCCATTATGATGGAACGCCTTTTAAATATGATATATATTAGGTTTATATTATCTTTATGCTTCTATAATTTTTATTTACAACATAGCTTATTGATTTTTATGATATGTAAGCACGGTAATTTCATTTGAGGTAGTGCGGACTACCACCCCTCAATGTTAGAGGACTCATTCATGCAATAGATGGAATGTATAAAGGATGGAGTTAATGAACTTATGTAACATATATATCATATTATATTTATGTATAATTATAATATACCTCTGTATCATTTAGATTTCATTTCATTAAATATTAAATCGAAACTAGAGGAGCGCTCATGCGTACATATGGATTACCGTCTCTATGAGCGGTGAATTTCTTTTCATATCTCTAAATTTAATGGAAAAATTATAAATACATATATATAGGATATTTTCTATTTATATATGAATAATATTTTGGAGATAATGTACTTTTTACCACAAAGGAATATTTTAATTATGACACGATCATTTTTTCGACTAAAGTACCCAACATCGAAAAAACGACCGATATTAACATAAATAATTGTGTAATTTTTATATCATTATAATTATTGATATAATATGAATAATAAATATGAAAAAGGTTCTTAAAAAATTAGAAATTATCTTATATTATTATTTATGAAATTAAAAAAGGAACGATTCAAGTCAAACACGAGGTATGGGACTTTAACTCAATCTCCTTTCATTGAGGTCTATTTTGATCATAAACACTTCCTTCTACTGGATGGTGTATAATAAAACCCTTTGCATTTTAGTTTAATTCAAATGGAATATTTTATTTATGAAGAATTTTTCTAAAAACTTAAAGGAATGTTTTTAACTATTCCGACAACATTGATCTCTCCATTGCCGTAATCCTTATTTGATTTTTTATTTCCCTATAAGCCTTAATGTTTTTAAATGTAAATGATATCACTTATTCCCTTTTTTGTTCATTTGGAGTTGAAAATCATTTTTGAAATGGATTTATTATTTCAATATCTTAAAATTTTGTGTTGTGATTACAAATGAAATGATATTAGTGAAATGTTGACATTTTCAATATTTTATGTATAATGATTATATAATTGTAAATGGACATTTGAATGGTGGTTAGGTGATAAATCAATTATGGGTGGTTACATGATAAACCAAATAACCATTCGTTCTATGATAAACCATGGATGGGTGGTTACATTATAACATCCAATGCATTAGGTATGGAAGTCGGTCATATAGCTATTCAGTTTAGTGATATGTGTGGAAGTTGAACATATGGTTATTCCATTTATCTATATTTATTTCCCAAGTTATAAATCAATTATATATGTTACTTTCTATGCTTTTTATGGTAATATTTATGTTACAAAATAGGGTATGCAATGATCTTATATTTGGTGATGTTTTTTTCTACTTCTTAATGGTGAAAAGTATTACTTTATGATAATGTATTAATGGTTTACATTTTGTATTGAAAACTAAAAGTTTTCCTTCTTTTTGTATTCTATACAAAACTTTTTAAGCTCATACCATTTTTTTAAAATCTTTTATCACAAGGATTAATGTGGAATATGGTCATGTATGGGATATAGGAAAAATCATGATGTTTAAAACATCGAACTAAACATGATTCATTTTTTAAGAGTTTTTAATTTATGAAAAATTATATACTGAGTTGAAGTGTCTATATGTAATATTCAGGTTGTTATGTATGAGTTATGACCTAATTCTATAAATACCTAAACCTGAAGAAATACACAATGTGAATTATTAACTTAATTAATGATTATGTATTGTTTAAGGATGGGTTATTATAGTTGTTATCATTGGTTGGTTTAGACAACTTTAAGAGTTATGATATTGTTAATGTAATATCCATATACAATATTTACATTATGGTACAATTGATATGATATAGAATTTGAAGATTACCAGGTTGCATCACCAAAGAAATTTCTGTCATCATAATGGTTTTCAGTAGAGGAAATAGCGCAACTGTGATGGTATGACAACAAGAGGAAAACAACATTCCAAATCAGCAACCAGAAATGGTCAGAATCGGAACTGAAAAATTGGTTGTAGTGATGTAACAATTGAATCGGGCTATAAATGGTGGTGGTATCCATGCATGAGATCATCTAGATCAACCACAGAGGAATTTGTTATTAGTGGATCATTTCATGAGGCAAAATCTCCCATAATTCAAAGGATCATGTGACCCTGTGCAAGATAAAGAGTGGATCAAATCAATAGAAATTATTTTTGATTTCATGGGGTGTATAGAAAATAAAAAGTTTAGTGTTTATTATTAATGTTTAGAAGGATAATTCATCAGTGGTGGTCGATGGATAATAATATCAGGGGAAGTGGGGAGATTTATTCCCTTGGATAGAATAAATTCAATGGTATGTTTCTTGAAAAATATTTTCCTATGGTGGTACGACATAGGATGGAAACAATTCTTGGAATTTAGGGAGGAGAATAAATCACTGGATACATATGAAGCAAAGTTTATTTGACTGGTATGGTATGCTCCAAATTTCATTCGAGATCATTATAGTAAGGTAAATCCATTTTACTCAGGATTGAGGCTTCGATATCCAAAGGGAATAGCCTCTCATGAATTAAAAATCATTGAGAAACTTGTCATATTTTTATAGACAGTAGAAATATAGTTTTCTGATGATCATGTGTTCTATGAGAGAAAGAAAAAGAATAGGTCTAGTAGGTAGGAAAAAAGGAAAGTATTCACCAAAGAATTTTGGAGAAAATTAAATTAAATTTCCATCTTGTTAGATTTTTGGTAAAAATTATCCTGGAGAATGTCTCTCCAAATAAGGAAAGTGCTTCCAGTGTGGTGAGACTAGTCATATTTCTCGTAACTATAAATAATAAGACCATGAAGGTAATGAAAATCTAGTGGTATGTTGTTTTATTTGCAACAAATTTAGGCATTATGTCAATGTGTGTCCAAAGTTGGTTAACCAGGGTGAAAACTAAATAGATCAAAATCATAAGGGCATGTTGAATTCTTTTTCTACCACTATGGTTGGGGTGAGACCATCCAATTTTGTGGTATCAGCTCTCGGGAGCTTATTATTTTTCAAATATTGATTTGAGTTCGGGGTACCATCAGTAAAAATTAATGGAAGTAGAAATTTCAAAGACCGCGTTTCATACTAGATATGGCCATTATGAATTTGTAGTTTATCCTTTTGGGTTGAACAATTAACCTGTTGTCTTCATAGATCTTATGAATCGAATTTTCTGTGAGTTCTTCGATATGTTTTTGGATGTGTTTATTGATTATATTTTGGTATATTCCAAAAGTGAAGAGGCACCTGAATGTCATTTAAGGGTAATCTTTCAAACCATAATGGAATATAAGTTTTTTGGGATATTCAACAAGTGTGAGTTTTTGTTTCATAAAATTACATTCCTCGATTGTATTTTTTTCGAAAGATGGATTAACTGTTGACACTTCTAAAAAATGTTATTGAAGAGTGGCCAAGACCTACCAATATCACATAGATCCATATTTCCCTAGCTTGGAAGGAAATTACCAAAGGCTTGATGAATATTTTTCATGGTTATTTTTCACAGTGAATAAGTTAACTCGAAATGGTGTTAAATTTATATGGAGAAAATAATGTGTTGATAGATTTCTAGAATTCAAAAAAGATTGATGAATGGTGCATTTTTTTCCTTGCATTCTGGAAATGGTGAATTATTTATCTATAGTTATTCTTCGTTGAAAGGACTTAGATTTTTTTCTGATAAGGAATGATCAGGTAATTGCTTATGCCTTACATCAGTTGAAAACAAATGATTTAAATTAGCAAAAACATGAGTTGGAATTAGTTGATGTTGTTTTTGCTTTAAAAATATGGAGGACTCATTTTTATGGAGTAAAATGTGAAATATATACTAACCCAAAAAAGTTTGAATTATATATTCAATCTGAATGAATTGATCATGAGATAAAGGAGATGGCTGGAATTAATCATGTCTTATGATTTTATGATTCGTTAATATCCAAGAAAAGAAAAAAAAGTGGATGATGCATTGAGTTGAGAAACTAATGCTACATTAATGATTGTACATTTAGAACGAGATCCTTTGATTTTTGATTTGTTGAATTTTGGATTAGATGTTTTTGGTTTAGTAGATTCTCCTGTTTTGTTTCAGTTGGCAGTTAAATTTTCTATGGCAGATAAAATAAAGCATGCACTGAAAGTAGACAGTATGTTGCATAAAAAGGTAGAATGTTTTCAGAAGGGTATGTTACCTAAATTTAACAATGATAAAGATTTTATTTTGATGGTGGTAAAGAGATTATGTGTGCCTTATTATTTAATGTTGAAGAAAGAGTTGTTACATGAATCTCATAGTTCTCCATTTTCAATTCATCTATGTAGTAATAAGATGTAAAGATATGATTTGGAGTATTAATGGTGGGATTGAATGAAAAGTGATATTTCTAAATTTACTATGATGTGTTTGACTTATCAATAGGTTAAAGAATAATAGTAGTTATAGAAACGAATGCTTCAACATCTTCAAATCAAGAGTAGAAATGGGAAATTGTGTCCATGGAATTTTGAGTGGGATTACAAAAGACATCTCGTGGTAACATTGCAACATAGGTTATTGTTGATTGATTGACTAAATCTTCTCATTTTATTCCTATTCATGATATTATGTCTATATATCAACATTATCAAAATTATATTAAAGTGATAGAGAATTTGAATAGTGTTCCCATACCCATTGTAACTTATTGTGATCATAGGTTAACTTCTAACATCTTTAAGGGCCTTCAGAAGTTGATGAGTACTTAATTAAATTTCAATAGAGCTTTTCATCCTCAATCATATTGGAAGTCATAACGAACTATTCAGACATTGAAGGATATGATATATGATTCTTCAAAGGATTACCAGGGATATTGGGAGAAACATTTTTCTTTGGTTGAGTTTTCTTAAAATAATTGATTTCATTCTAATATACTGATGGCACCATTTGAGGAATTATATGGAAAGTGGTGTTGAACTTCCACTTTTTCGGATGATGTACGTGAAAGAATGTTTATTAGACTAGAATTGTTGATGATATGATAGAAAAATATCAATAAATTCATAACATCATGAGAATATCTTAGAGCAGGCAGAAAAGTTATGAAAATAACGAAGGAAGGATCTTCCCTTAGAGGTAGGTGATAATGTCTTCCTGAAACGTTCTCTGTGGAAAATTGTGATTCATTTTAGTATGAAGGGAAATCGGAGTACGATGTTCATTAGACCTTATAAAATCGTAGATAATGTTGGATAAATAGCCTAAAGAGTGGATTTACATCCATATTTATCCTCGGTAGACAATATGTTTCATGTATCAATGTTGTGAAAGTATATTCCTTATCCATCTCATGTTTTGAGTCTAGAGGTTGTTCTATGGGAAGAGAATCTCTCTAATGAGGAACAACCATTCCATATTCTTGACCGAAGAGAAAAACTATTTCAAAATGAGTTAATTCATAAGGAAAATAATTTTTGGAAAAAACAAATGGTTAAAGAGGAAACCTGGAAATCATAAAATTCTATGAGGGATAAAACCCCCCACATATTTGATAAGTGAATAAAAGTACAGGTATGCAATTCCCAATAGGGGGAAAGGATGTAACATCCCATGTAAATAAATAATATGACATTTTCGTATTTATTAACATTTGTTAATTTAATATTAATTATATATTAAAGGAGATGATATGTCTGATAGCGTACTCAACACGCAACAACAAGTTTCTCATAGTTCTTACATTGCACACAATGTTGAGTTTTGTAGAAAAATAATATAATAATATTATTATTTTAAATGATTGTTAATTCCTAACCATTTTATTTGCAGGAATGAACAGTACTAACCATATTATTACTAAACATGTTTTTTAAATATTTTTACATTTATTCAATAAATTTTAGAGTCTTAAAATTATAATTAATACAATATTAAGCATTAAATTCTATAATAATTTTAAAAGTTCACTATACCACCTTTTGATGGAAAAAACTTTTTAAATATAGATTTTGTAACTATTATATTCCATATTTGAAAAAATAAACTCTTTATTAAGAAGTGGTGCATCATAAATTACTTTGGAAAATTTTCTATACTTTTTTGATAATGTTCATTTTTAATAAATAGTGAACAATACTATATTTGAGGTCAAAACTTCCTTTTCAACCAATTTATTTATATGGTTAGAATACGTTTTTTATTTATTTTAAAGTTTAATTAGATTATTTTTTTCATCATTTAATACATTTTTTTTTATTTTATGTAATTTCACCTTGAAATTGGACATAAATACATGTCAATACTATTATTTGTATTACTTCTTAAAAACCTTCGTTTTGGTTTTAACAATGGTAAATAATTATAAATTAACTTATTCAACTTCTTTGTTTTGAATTTGTAGAAATGGATTTGATATTTGGAATCAGGAGGTCCAAATTGACAAAAACAATTCTTTTTATTTTTATACTTTATGAATAGTTACTTCAGTAATTATTTAATTTACCGTGTTTAATGGGTAAATCTGGTAAATAATGGTAAAATAATAATATTATTATAGTATTAAATTACACTAAAACATTTTATAACCCTATTGTATGAGATATTTCTGACCATGGTAATCCTTGGGTCGATTTTTGGACCCCTTGGAGAAACTTTTTTCCAATAATTACATTTAATTGTTTTTAGTTTAATGTTATGGAAAATATAACCAAAACATGTATCTTTCAATAAAAATATTTTTAACTGGGGATATATGAGTTTTAATTGTGACTATAAATATTAATTATAAATATATAAATATTTCTTATTACATGGAATATTATTTATAATTTTTATAGATTATGTAAATAAATTTATTTATGACCCAATGGTGATGTAGTGATTATAGTATTAATTAATTATTTAAAAATCTTAGAGTTTAAAATTTAAAATAAATTAATTTTGAAATGTTTTATGTCACCCACAAAATTTAAGGATGATTATGATTTTTTATATTGTAATTAATGATGTTTTTTTAAATAATAAATTACTGATGGATATTTAAAAATTCTTGATATTAATATTAAAAGATTTGTAATAAATGAGCATTAAAAAAAATACTATTTTACTAAATTATATAATAGTAATAAAAAACAGTAATTTGAATAAATGAATTTGATAATGTAGTAAATTTAATTAATGAACAAGTTTAGGTTCTATTTTCCTTTAATGGGAACTATATTAACCATATAGTATGAATACACAAGAAGACATGGTATGAGTAAAATTAGTTAACTAAGGGTTAAAGCTAAATGATAAGGTTGAATTTGAAATAAAAAATTCTGTAAAACATATTGTTTGAGAGTATTTAAAACAATGATAATCTTATCTTATAATTAAATGAGTTTTGGATATTTTTAAAATTTATATTTAGTTTATAATACAATAATCATTCATGACATTCATAATGCGCCATGCCTCCCTCTTATAAAAGGTCACCACCTACAACCCATTACTCAAAAATATCAAGACTTCTAGATCATCCAAAATCTACTCCTTTAATCTCCCAGCATACCTCTATTCTTCCTAGAATACTTACCTTTAGAATAATACTATTAAACAATGCCTTTTAGTTCAAAACAAAGGGAGTTACAAGATATAGAGGTAACGTCTTCTCTCAAGTTCATTTATTTTATTTTAATTTTTCACTCTATAAACTATTATTATTCTTTGATTAAATTGAAAAATAGTATACTAAATATACTAGAATTTTCTTATGATATGTATTTGAACTAAACATACACAGATTTCTATTTAATGGATATGAACATATTATTTCTCTGTATGACGAACTAATGCCTCACGAAATGATGATTGTTCGATTTTCCCCTACCACCTCTCATGGGGGAATTATGATGGAATCATATTTTTTATATGATATATATAATGTTTATATTTTCTTTATGCATTAGTAATGTTTATTTACAACATGATTTTATGATATTAATGATATCTAAAAATGATAATTTCATTTGAGGAAGTGCGGACTACCACCCCTCAAAGTAATATGACCCGTTCATGGCATACATGTAATATATAAATGATGTGGTTAATAAACATATGTAACATAGATATCTTATTATATTAAAATTTAACTTTAATATACCTACGTATCATTTAGTTTTCTTTTTTTATATGAAATAGAAATAAAAGTAGCTTTTATGTGTATGTATGACTTACAGTCTTCCTGAATGGTGCATTTCATTCATTTTCTAAAAATGATATTAGAAAATTGTTGAATTACATATACTAGATATGTATGATATATATATGAATAATATTATTTATATAATGAAATTTTGACCACATGGACATATTGTAATTAAAACAAGACCATTTTTGACTGAAGTACACAATATCCACAAAATGACCAATATAAACATGAATAATTATGTAATTTTTATAACATTGTAATAAGTGATATAAAAGGAATAATAAAGATGAGAAATGTTCTGGAGCAAGTAGAAATTTACTAAATTTTATTATTTATGAAATTAATGAATGAACGAGTCATGTCAGACATAAGGTAAGGGACTTCATCTAAATCTCCTTTTAATGAGGATTGTGTTGAAAATATACACCACATTCTTTTATATAGTGTATAATAAAAACCATTGACTTTTAATTTCATTCAAAGGGAATCATTTATCTATGAAGTGGTTTACTGAATAACCAAAGGAATATTTTTAACATTTTCTGTGGTAATGACCTCTCCACCACCATAATAATTATATGATATTTGGCTTCCTCTATAATACATCATGTTTTTAAAAGAGATATAAATCACTTATTCCATTTCTTGGTTTTTTTGTGTTGAAAATGGTTTTTTAAATGGACTGATTATTTAAATATCGTGAAATGATTTCTTATAATCACAAAGGAAATGTTATTAGTGAAATGTTTATATTTTCAATATTTTATGTGTTATGATTATATAATTGTACATGGATATTTTCTGGGTGGTTACGTGGTAAAAAAATAACATGTGGTTACATGATAAACCAAATGACGGGTCGCTTCATGATAAACCAATGGAGGGTGGTTACGTTATAACTTCCGCTGCATTGTGTATGGAATTTGGTTGTATGGATATTCCATTTAGTGATATAGGTGGAATTCGGCTATATTGTTTTTCAATTTTAGTATGTTTATATCCCATGTTTCCATTATTTGCTATATATTTCTTTCTATGGGATTTATAGTAAATTTTTTTACCAAAATAAGGTATGTCATGAGATTATATTTAGTGAAGTGTTTTTGCTACTTCTTAATGGTGAAATGTATTACTTTATGACAATGTATTCATGGTTTACATATTTTTTTGAAAAACTATCAGTTTTCCATCATTATTTATCATTTACTGAGATTTTTATGCTCTTCCAATGTTTTTAAAATATTTTTCACATGAATTAATTTTTAATAGAGTCAAATATGGATTCACAGAAAAGTCATGTTGTTTAAAATTTGAAAATAAACTTGTTTCAAATTTTTATGACATTTAATTTAAGAAAAAATGGATACTAAGTAGAAGTGTCTACATGTAATATTCATGTTGTTGTGTATATATTATGACCTAATTCTCTACATCCCTAAACCTGAAAAGATCCTCATTTTGAATTATTATCTCAATTTAAGATTTTGTAATGTTTAAGGCTGCGTCTTCAATAACACTCTCTTGATTTTAATATATCTAAAAATAATACAAAAGGATAAAATGAAGATATGTTATGTTATCATTATATATTTTAAATGTGAATTATTATTTTTTACAATAGTAATTTATTTATATTTTTTTTGATTTAATAATTACCTTAATGGCTTATGAAAAACTGAACAAATATTTATTCTGTAAAAAAAATTAATAATTAATTGTCTTAAAAATATTAAAAGTAATAAATTATAATTTAATTGTTATATTAAATGATTTTTTATATAAATATAACTTATTGGGATTTGTAAAATTATTATATTATAATTCCATATTTGCCTTGGTGTGTTTAACGTCAAATAAAATGAACTGTTCTAAAATGGACATTAATTATATTTTATAATAAAAAATTTATCAAAAAATGTAGAAATTATTAAAGTATTTTATTCAGACACATAAATGATTTTTTTCTGAAAATATAATCCATGGAATATTTATTTTTAATTTTTTCATTTATGACACTATTTTAACCCTTTATGATTGAAATATTTTTTGTCGCAATTATGTTCGTGAATATTTAATAAAGGGTCAATAAAAATGATAAATTTTATAATGATTTCAAACCTCATTATAATTTCATTGGATGATATTATTTTTACCCTAATTACTTTAATTTTAATTCCTTGCAATTAGGAATCATTTTTATTGAGAATTACATTATTATATTTTAATATTTTATGAAATTTTAATTGTATGTTCTCTCCCTCCCTTATAAAAAGGAACCCATATTTTCTATTCTTAACACCAAATTGATCCTTCTAGTTCATCCAAGATTATAATAATTATCTTATAATAAACTTTAGAAACATAACATACATTTCTTTATTACCTAATGATCAAACCTATGATCCTTTAGAGGATATCTAAGGTATCTATTTCAAAGATGTGTTATTCACCTTAACCTGCCACATTTTTTACTACTTATTTTAACTCCATTAAATATATGGAATGAGTAATAAAATAATAAATTTTGTATAATATGTATAAAAAATGTTTTTATTATTATTAAACCATAATTATCTACCATTTTCTATTAAATGATAGTTGAAAGTATCGCTCGTATGTACTCAAGACATACTGTCTGCAGATAGTGATACAATTCAGTTTTCATAAGGATATTTTATGGATTTATATTATAATGGTTTAAAATTTATATATAATATTTATGAAATAATTATTAATTTTTAATTAAAATATAATGTTTAAATTCATTCCTTTTATTCTATAAGAAAATAATAATGTAAATAGTGTGTTTATGTGGACTATCACCTCTATGAAATGATTATGATTTTTTTAGAATTTCATCATTACATTGATGATAATAAGGATTTATTTTAATTATATTTCTGATATAATTATTATTATATAATTTTTTGTTATTATTGACTATTATTTGATTCCATATATAGAAAATTGAACACATTTCTCATGCGTATGTATAGCCTACCATGTCCATGAATGTTGTAATGCATTTTTTGTATATAATTTTTTTGGACGAATATATATATATAAACATAAATAATTAATATATTTGAAATTTATATACATATTAAAATTATTGATATGTAGTAACTATGTTCAATGTACTAGGGCCAAAACATCTAAATAGAAACTCTCATGAAGAATGAAAGTGTCAACACCCTAAAACGATGGATTTAAAAATGAATATTAAATGAATTAGTGTTGAAATGATAATATAAGGGAATATATGATATTATAATAATTTTCCTTAATTTTTTCATTTTTTATGTATTTAAATTTTGTATACAAGAGTTTATAGTGCATTCGATAGAAGTGGAACTCTATGTATTGTTTTTATGTTATTATCTCTTTATTTTTCAGGAATATTTATGATTATACAAATGATGATAAAATTTATTATTATACCTCTAAATAATATCATTAATTATTATTCTTTTATCTTTATTTCATAGATTACCACTATTCCTTTTATTTTCCTCTCTTTAAGTACTCAATATACTAAAAGTATTTTTTTCAGGAAAATAAAATTTATATCTCTCTTCGGTCAAATAATATTTCTATCCCATGTATATACATTCTGTAAAATGTTTTAGATAATTATTTAATAGTATTCTATGATTTTCTGATGTTATTTTTACCCATATTTATTTAGATAATTTTTTAAAATCAATCTTCATTTCTTTTTCAAAACTATGTATTCTTGTCTTTTTATTTGAAATTTAAATGGAGTATTTCTTTTAAAATAAATTAAATGAATGAAATTTAATACCATAATAAATATTAAATGATTTATATATTACATTAATATTTTACAATGTTCATTTCAAATAAAATTTATTCTTTAATATTTGATATATTTTTTACATTTTAATGGGGTGTTTTTAAAAATAAATTGTTTTCATCATGAAATATTCCATCTATACTGTAAAAGTAATTTAATAAATTTGTGACAAAATTTAATCATATTTACGATTTACAAAGGATATAGTAAAATGATACAATCCACTTTAATTACTATTATATTATATGATGATTATTACTTAATCATGATTTCATGGATGTCATTTATTTTCCATTGGTTAATTAAGTTATGAAATTTTTTTATTTTACATGGGATATGTTATGAGGAAATGTTGAAATTTTTATGAAACCTATTTTATATTATTGTGTTATAAAATTATTAAATATTTATGATATTGTGGAACACATATGTATGATATTCATTATGTTTTGGGTGAAAATAAAATTATATTTCCATCTAATGCATTGGGTACAGATATTTATCTCTTGAGATGAACAAGACTATAATTTGGAGTGACAATAGTTTATTAAAGGAATATATACATGATATTTTTGGGATTGAACCTTTAAAATTAGGATAGAGTGAAGAGTAAACCCAATCCACTATGATCATATAGGAAATGAGCCTTTAATACTAAGGAAATAATTTTATATTATTGTGTGTATACCACAAACTTATCTTTTATACTAATTTAATAATCTTATATAAAATGTTATTTGATTCATTTAGGAATCATATATAATTAACTTATACGATTTATTCCATGAATCAATATTTTGATCTATAATATACATGGTGTGGTTTTAAAATTTTATGATCAAGTTCTAATACCCAAATTCTCATGTTTTTAAGTGCTCATTGATATCTCTCTTTTTACCCTTATTGCGAGTCTAATATCACCATTTATTATGTTTCCATTTGCAATTTTATAATGAAATTTATTGAGATTGATATGTCTAAGAAGAATTCCTTTTATTAATAACATAGTAGGATATTGTGTAGTTCTCTTATGAATCATTTTTTATTTATCCAAGCTTCCAAGGATAGTACAATAATAATATTATATTGGAGATTGTTATGTTATTTAAAGAGTGTTATTATAATAAATGAAATACATCATATAAATATATTAAGTCACTATAGTTGGTATCATAGCATGTTTAAGTTTATCATTGCAATATAGGATGAGAAAAATTTAGGTATAACCCTTTGGATAATCAAAACAATGGGAGAACATCATATGGTATGGTAAATAATGGTGTCTGGATTTCGAAGAAAAACATCCATTTCTAGTGTCATGACCCGCCTTTGGAAACATTATGGGAGGGGCAACAAAGGTCCCTGCCCTTCCTTCCTCAAGTCTAAGATGAGATAATGACCCCCGATTCCCACCTCCAGTAGGCCCCGGAGTGGTGACTAGCACCAAGGGTGTAACATTTCCACAATATGGGAGGCATTACCCTTTTTAGTTAACTAGGATTGGGAGAAATAATGATCCAACACCAAACACCACCATGTATAGAAAACTCAAAAAGAAAAACCAAACTACATGCATGTTTTAATAATAAAACTGAACAAAGTAAAAGAACTCCAAAGTACAAAACCAAACAGGAAAAGGGAAGGCTGAGAAGAAAACAACAGCGACCAATAGCAACTCCAACATCCAGACTAGTAAGGTCCTGAATGGACTCGGAAGTCCTCCTGGAAACCTGAAATTGAATGTAGGGTGAACATACAAAGTATACTCAGTAGGAAAACCTATAGCTCATGTGTACAAATTGGGAGACATCCTAATGTCCCGTGACAAGTATAAGAACCAACATCTATCAAAAAATCTATTCATCCCACCTCACTGGCCACGCTCACCAAATAACACAAGCAGTAAGGTAATAGTAAAAAACAAAATATTTGGGTACCCCACACCACCATTTCCCCCACTAGCTAGCTGCTCATCCCTAATATCAAATATCCTGAAGCTACCACGCTCTTCCTGACAGCACTCACCTGGGCCACAACCATCCACATCCCTGCCCGCACACACCTGGGCCTCACAACCACACATCCCTACCGGCACACACCTGGGACACAACCCTCGACATCCCTGCACGCACACACCTAGGACTCACAACCACACATCAATGCATGTACACACCTGGGCATCATCCCAAAGACACATGGGAAAACAAACCATAACTAGAGACCCTTCCTGAAAACACATGGGCCTCATCCCGATGATTCATGGGAAAACATCCTGCCCGAAGAGTCTGGGGCTAACAACAACCCAATCGAAACCTACCAGAAGAGTCTTGGATGTAAGGTCACCTCGAGCCATCACAGCCGAGGGAAGAGGGAGCAGGAAGGAGTGTAACTAGGGGGAAATGCCATTCCCCATAAGATGGGGTGTCTGTCACTATGTGCGCAACGTGGGTGGGGTGTGACTAAACAAAAGACATACAGTTACACATATATATACCAACACACTGCCCAACCTATGGTTCCTCAAACAGATACATGCAAGTGCACCACAAACACTTCCCAGTTTTCCTGTTCTAGTTATCATTCATAACCTTTCAGTATGAGTTAATCCATTCACTACTGGGCAACAAAAATACACAGTTGAAACAACAATAAATGAGGAAGGAAACCCATTGGTAAATTTAAGCATTCACACCCGGTTCTCTTGTGAAGTTACATTAACAAAGGGATCAGTGAGATCCATCAAAGTACTGGAACTGAAGAAAAACCGAAAAACCATTGGTTATCCCATATTAATTCATTACCATTCCACACAGTTCATTATTATCTTCTCCTCACTTTTATTGATGTTCATACCCCAACCGACAGCCCTGCTGCAAAACACCACCACAACCACGCAACAACTCCTACCATTCTAAACACAATATTCACAGCCACGCTGTTCACCCATCCATAAAAAAACACAACCCCAAAGTTCATAATTCATTATTTGATATTATATAGTTCAACTGGGGTGATCACACAAGGTTATGGACATTCATATTCCACAACTGAGTTTTTGTGTTTAACCAATTAATACATGATTCCAAAACACCGGAAAAAGCATAAAACAGCGCATATCATAAGTGCGCAAACAAAGAACCCCAACACTCATGATTTTCATTAGGCCTATGCCCATTCAATTCGTAACAAAATCATAGGGAAGTCCTGGATAAAAACATTTATCAACATTAAAAAACCTCCTCATCCCCGTTCATTAACTGGTTATTATCTTCATTAAATAATTGATTAACTTACTCTTGGGAACCATAGAACACCCACAACACATGACAAACAAGGAAGAGAGACAAAGGTAAGATCCCTACATTATTGATCATGGATCAAGGTTAAGTCATCACATGGAAACTGGAAATCAGCAATAGCAGGAACTCCACGGAATGCGATCAAGGAACACATTGCAACATGGGTACGACTCGTTAGGAAGAAGGGTACTCCAAGTGCAGGGTGATTGAAAAAATAATCACAGGGAGAAGAGAAGCCTTTAGTTTATAAAGACCAAGATACAACATTCCTGGGACAATTAAGATATAGAGAGAAAAACTTGAAACCATGGAAGAAGCGGAATTGTGGGTTGACCACATGGCTGGGCCACCCCACACGTTCAACCAAAAAAGGTCCCCACTGTTAGGGATGGTTAAAACTGACACAGACCTCCTTATACCCTACATGCATTTCAGAAATCATGGTTAGAGGCATGACCAAAATGCATGCTTTTTTATTTAAGGAGGGTACCTTACCAATAATTTAATTAATCATCATTAATGGCCATTAAAACATGCATAATGGGGTCAAAACAAGGTTTAAAACCAATTCGTGCAAAAAGGAGGTGCTGCTGGAAAATCCAAGAATATAAGAACAATCCAAAAAGGAGAATAGAGGGGTCCAAACAACCACCCTCTAAAGATACTTCTCAGGGGAAACCCCAGAGTTGTTTGAAAGCTGGAACAGAACCCCCCCCCCTACATTCCTGAATAATCCCTCAAGAGTTATCAACCAAAAACATCATTAACAAGCACAAGGATCACACTGTCCAACACATGAGTTAGGGAGTCCCTTCCTACATGCCAGGATATTATCCGCTTTGGGCGGCACTGACTTGCCCGTAAGGGTTTAATCGTACCCTCATCAATGTGTCTTGATTAGCAGTTAGGTTTTCCCATCAACACATATTCCATCACACATAGAGAACATATAACAGATCATCTAATAGCTAAGAAAAACAATTATTTCATATATTAAAGCACAAATAAAAAACATCTCACCAAATCTCAGAACAAAAAACAAGAAGAAATCAAAACAGCTCTGGGTACTGAACGCAAAACAGAACCTCCCGCTCCCATGTTCTCTCCTTGAGGCTACCATGCCTCCAAAACACAAGAAAGAAGTGGATGGTTCATCCACGGAGAACTTTCTCCTTACGATCCTCGATCTTGATCGGCCATTCTATGAAGGTCACATCATTTTCAACATCTAACTCTCCCCAATCGATGACATGGGAGTCGTCCTGTAGATATCGAAGAAGAGGGGAGACATGAAAGATGTTGTGAACTTTCTCCAACTGAGGTGGAGACACCAGCTGATATGTAACCTCAACAACTCATCCCAGCACCACGAATGGTCCTATGATCCTAGGGGAGAGTTTACGCCCCTTCCCAAACCTTCGCTGCCCACGTCGATGGCAAACCTTCAAGAACACATGATTTCCAACCTCGAACTCCAATGGCCTCCTCCTATGATAGGCATGAGTCTTCTTCCGGTCCATGGCTGCCTTCATCCTCTCAGGCACGAGATGATCATTTTTAGTGGTGCCTTGAACCACTTCTGGCCCATGAATAGTTGTTTCCCAAATCTCTGTCCAGCAAACGGGTGAAAGGAACATCATTCCATACAAGGACTCAAACTGTGTCATGATGATAGTGGATTGGAAGATATTGTTATAAGAAAACTCCACTAGAGGCAAGTGTCGTACCCATGATCCCCTAAAATCCAAAACACTTTCCCGCAACATGTCTTCCAATGTTTGGATTGTCCGTTCGGTCTGCCCATCTGTCTGAGGGTGGAAAGCAGTGATAAGGCATAGCTAGGTGACAAAGGCATGTTGTAATCCCCTCCAGACTCGTGAGGTAAACTATGTTTCTCGATCAGAGACAATAGATCTTAGAATCTCGTGAAACCGCACCACCTCATCGACGTACCTATGGGATAAGGTTCTCACCTGGCTCGATTCCTTATTCTCCATGAATTTAGCTGATTTTTTCAACTGATCCACCACTACCCAGATGGAATCACAAACTTCTTATGCCCTGGGTATCCCTGTGAATAATTCCATCAAGATGTCATCCCACTTCCACTTAGGAAAATCTAAAGGCTGCAGCAACCCTCCATGAAAACGGTGTTCAACCTTCATTTGCTGACACACTAGGCACTTAGCCACAAACTCTTCCACCGCCCGCTTTACATTGGGCCACCAAAACTATCCCCTCAGGGCTTGGTACATCATTGAGACCCCAGGATGTACCGCTAATGATGTGCCACAGAACTCACAGAGAACTCCTTCACGCATCATCTCCGAAACAAACAGCCTTCCACGGAAAAGCCTCTGATGCTGACCATCCTCATACAATCCCTCAGGAGCATTTCCCTAATAAACACGATCTCGCATCACTTCTACCTCCGTGTTCCTCCATTGAGACTCTTCTACCTACACCAATAAAGAGTAATCTACAGTCATATAAAAAAGACAGCCTCTTCCACCATCCACTCTTGCAACCAAATGCAAGGTGGCTAACTCTTTGATCGCTCTCCAAGCATCTGCAGATTCCTGAACTACTTCCTTCTGTGATTTCCTGCTCAGGGAATCAGCTACAACATTACCCTTTCCCTCAGTATAAGAGATCTAAAAGTCTTGGTATTGGAGGAACTCAACCCATATCTACTGCTTCAAGTTCAGAACCCACTGGGAAAAGACATAACGCATGATCTTGTGATCTGAGAAAACCACAAAGCGCTCTCTGATGAGACAATGCCGCCACAGCATCAATGAAAACATCATGGCTGCAAGATCCATATCGTGGGAGGCATAGTTACGTTCATGAGGACGTAACTGCCTAGACCCATAAGAGATCACTCCTCGTTACTGCATTATCACGCATCCCAACCCAAGGCTAGAAGAATCATAGAACACTTCCAACAAAACCACTTCATTTGGTAATCTGAGTACTTGAGCACTAACTAGATTTTTTATAGGTAGCCAAAAGAAGTCTAGCTCTAGTATCTTAACACGAAGGCCTGGCCCTTCCTAGTCAAAGCTCTCAACGGAGCTACAACTTGAGAGAAGTCGGGCACCAACCACCGGTAATTGCCTGCCAAACCCGGGAAACTACGAACTTCCGCTACATTATTGGGTGCTGCCCGTGAATCGACTGCCTCGACCTTCGATGGGTATACTGCTATTCTATTATGATACACTACATGTCCAAGGAAATGTACTTCTCGCATCAAGAAAATTCACATTGATAGTTTCTCATTATGATGGTGGTGTCGAAGGACTCCCAAATCTTCCCTAATATGCTCAACAAGCTCTTCCTCTGATATTGAGTAGATAAGGATGTCGTCGATGAACACCACCACAAACTAGTCCATAAACTCTCAAAAGATAGAGTTCATGAGGTTCATTAACATAGCTGGTGTGTTCATAATGCCAAACAACATGACCACAAACTCAAAGTTTCCATATCCGAACCTGAAAGCCGTCTTTGAGATATCACCTTCCTTCACTCTCAATAGGTGGTATCAAGACCGCCAAGCGTTCTTAGTGAACCAACCTACTCCCCTCAGCTGGTTGAAAATATTTTCTATCCTTGGGAGGGGGTAACAATTCTTGATCATCACCTGATTCAAACTTAGGTTGTCTATGCATAGCCGTATACTATAACCTTCTTTCTTTACGAACAAAACTGGAGAAACCCACAGTGAAAAGCTGGGTCGAACAAAGCCCTTCTTGATGATATCGTCAACATGAATCTGTAACTCCTGCAACTCTAAAGGTGTCATCCAATAAGGAGCCATCGAGATCGGGTGGGCACCAGGCTGTAAGTCTATCCCAAACTCAACGTCACGTCGAGGGGGTAGAGTCACAACCTCATCAGGAAAGACATCATGGAATTCTATTATGACCTATGGGACATCCATCATTCATACGTCTACCGACTCCACTAACACCCCATCCAGCATAGAAAATAGTGGCTCCACATTTCGACTCCCCACCTAATAACTCTGCTCCCCAACAAAATCCACACATTGTCCATCCCCGTTGGAGAATTCAATCCTTCTCGGATAGTTGTCAATGATGGTATGCACAGAGAATAACCATTCAATGCCTATAATGACATTGTATTTCTGCATCTGTAATGAAAGAAAGTCTCTACTGGACTGATGTGGTCCCTACATCTGTCTATATCCCCAGAAAAAGTAAGATATGCTGGTCTGACCCCCAACTGGTGTTCTCAACACTAGGGGCACAAAAAGTCCCTCAGCATCTGGACCCATAGCATGGGATAATTCGTGTGTAACTAAGGAGGATGTAGCTCCCGATTCAAACAATGCAGAACAAAGAGTTCATAAAAAAATAATCATACCTCGAACGACCTATGGTCCTGCTGAAGCTACTAACTCTGCGACATGAAACTATCCACGCCCAGCTCCTCTACCTCGCTTCTGTCAACCACCTCCCCGGCCACGCCCTTGTCGAGGTCCCTGAGGAGCACCCTAGTGTCTGTCTCCTCTCGCAAGGTCGTCCCTCGGAGGGCCAGGGGCCTGCTGCTGCTGCTGCTGCTAGAAAGGCCTCACTGGAAACAGATTCTACTAAGGTGGGTGGTGAAACTGCCCACCTCCAGCATGTGGAGCTTCAGTGGGACACCTGCTCTGGATGTTCCCAAAAACTATGCAAGAGAAACACTTCGGTCCTGGCCCTGTGGAAAATGGGTGAGGGCCAGAAGCTCGGAACTCGAACTGATGAGGCCTTCTACCTGCATGTCGAAACCATGAAGGCCCTATCGCTAGAGACCTTCCACTGAATGCCCTCTCCTTTGATGAACCTAGATCGTTCCCCTCTCGTGGTGTGCCTCCCTTCGAGTTCATCCTCTATACTATTTCAGTCTTCTTCTATACTGCTAGGTACATCGGAAGGGTGAAGGGAGTGACAGCGTACTAAAGTGAAGGACGGAGTTCCTCCTCTAAACGTCTTGCCAGAGACTCCTCATCCGGAAAGAGATCCGGTGAAAAGCGCAAGAGATAATTGAAATTGATCCCCAGCTCCTTCACTAACATGCTTCTCTACTGAAGGGAGAGAATCATATGTCTCTTCTCAGCCTTCACCGTAGAGGATAGGAACTCCTCATGAATTTCCTTCTCGAAAATGGTCTATTAATCCTATGCCTCTGTCTTCTCTCCTAGGAAAAGCATCCAACACTAAAGTGCTGCTCCTCTAAGAAGGATAACGGCCAACGGAACATAGTACTCCATTAGAGCACTAATCTTAGAGATGGTGATGGATAGCTCCGCGAACCATCCCTCCGTCACTGAGTTAGAAACGCTGCCCTCATACTTCTCAAGAGTTTGTCGCTAGAAGGAGAACATAGTACTCTTTCACAAGTCATCATCTTCATCTTGTTCAACCCTCTGGTGGTCAAATGCCTTGATCCATTGGGCCTCAATCGCCCAAGTATCTCGTGGATAACATCTGGGTGACATGGATTCATGGTAAACAAAGAATGCCTAAGCCCGAGTAGCAAAGGAAATTCTTATTATTATTATTTCCCTTAGTGTTATAATTAAATGTTTCTCCCCAAGATGCCCCAAATCCATTAAAAACATAATTAGTATGATGCATGTACCTTCCCTAGGGTCTCTAACCTTATATCAATGTAGTCTCACTTGGTCATTTTATAGGCTCAGAGTCCTTGCATCCGATCACAGGGGGACCTAAAATCTCATGTCCTAGCCGGTCCTCCCTGGTATATTTCAGGAACCAAGATCACCTAACATTGTAGCCCTACCGTCCCATGCAATTCTCACAATGCCTAACTCTTGACTCCATCCTATCCCTCAACCTCGCCTCTAATACCATTTTGTCATGACCTGCCTTCAGCAAGATGATGGAAGGGGAGGAAAAGGTCCTCGCCCTTCCTTCCTCAAGTCGAAGAAGAGATAATGATCGTCTAGTCCCACCTCTAGTAAGCCCTGTAGTGGAGAGAATCACCTAGGGTGAAACATTTTAAAAATATGGGTGGCATTTCCATCATTAGTTAACCAGTGTTGGGAGAAAGAATGAGTCAACAACAAACACCACCATTTATAGAAAAATCAAACGAGAAACCAAACTACATGCATGTTTTAATAATAAAACTGAAAAAAGTACAAGAACTCCAAAGTACAAAACCAAACAGCAAAAGAAAAGGCTAATCAGAAAACAACAGCGACCAATAAAAACTCTAACGTCCATTATAGAAATGGACCGTATGGCCTCCGAAGTCCTCTTGGAAACCTGAATGTAAATTTAGGGCAAGCATACAAAGTATAATCAATAATAAAACCTATAGGTATCGTTCCCAAGTGGGGAGACGTCTTAATGTCCCGTGAGAAGCAGAAGAACCAACATCTATCAAGGAATCTATCCATCCCACCACACCGACTACGCTCAAAAAATAACACAAGCATTAAGGCAATAGTAAAGGACAAAACATTTGGGTACCCCACACCACCATTTCCCCCACTAGCTAGATGGTCATCTCTAATGGAAAAGTCATGACGCTTCCACTCTCTTCCTGCCTGCACACACCTGGGCCACAATCATCCACATCCCTACCTGCACACACTTGGGCCTCAACCACCACACATCCCTCCCCTCACACACCTGGACCACAACCATCCACATCCTTGCCCGCACACACCTGGGCCTCACAACCACACATCCCTGCCCGCACACAACTGGGCCTCATACCGAAGACACATGGTAAAACAAACCGTAACCAGAACCCCTGCCCAAAAACACCTGGGCCTCATCCCGAAGATTCTTGGGAAAACAACCTTCCCGAAGAGTCATGGGCTAACAACACACCAATCGAAACCTACCCAAACAGTCCGGGGTGTAAGGTCACCTCCATCCATCACAGCCAAGGGATGTGGGAGCAGGAAGGTGTGTAACTAGGGGGAAACACCCTTCCCCATAAGATGGGTTGTTCGACAATAAGTCCCAATGCGGGTGGGGTGCGACTAAACACAAAACATAAAATTACACATATATATACCAAAAAAACCCAACCTATGGCTCCTCAAACAGATACAAGCTGGTGCACAAGCACTGCTGCCTCAGAAAACAGCCACACATCAAACAGTTTCCAGTTTCCCTGTTCAAGTTATCATTCATAAAAGTATATTATGAGTTATTCCCTTCAATACTGGGTAACTAATAGGCACAACCATAGATGAAAAAACAATAATTCAGGAATGAAAACCATCGGAACATTTAATCATTCACACCTGGTTCTCTTGTGAAGTTACATTAAAAAAGGGATCAGTGAGATCCCTCAAAGTACTGGAACCAAAGTAAAACCCAACAACCACTGGTTATCCCATATAAATTCATTAACATTCCACCCAGTTCATTATTAACATCCCAATTTTATTCATGTTCACAACCCAACCTGCAGCCCTGCTTCCAAACACCACCACAGCCAAGCAACAACTCATGCCATTCCAACAACACCATTCACAGCCCAGCTGTTCACCCATACATAACAAAACACATCCCCAATGTTCATAATTAATTATTTTATATTATTTAGTTCAACTGGTGTGATCGCACAAGGTTATAAACATTCATATTCAATAGCCAAGTATAAGTGTTTAACCAATAAATAAAAGATTCCCAAACACCATACAAAGCATAAAACAGTGCATAGCATAGTTGCGCAAAAAAAGACCACTAACGACCATGATATTCAGTAGGCCTAATCCCATTTAATTCATAACAACATCCTTGGGAAGGATTAGATAAAAATATGTAACAACATTGAAAAACCTCCTCGTCCCCATTCTTTAACCAGTTATTATCTACATTATAGAATTGATTAACTGCCTCGTGGGAACCATAGAACACCCACCCCACATGATACAGAAGGATGAGAGACAAAGGTAATATCCCTACGTGATTGGTCAAGGATCGATGTTAAGTCCTCACGTGGAAACTGGAAATCTGGAAAAGAAGAAACTCCACAGAACGCGATCAAGGAAAACATCGCAACAGGGGTATGACTCATCGAGAGGAAGGGTACTCCGAGCTCTGGGTGATAGAAAAAAAAACCCAGGGAGAAGAGAATCGTTTAGGTTATATATACTGAGATATAGAATTCAAAGGAAGGTTTAGATACGGAGATAAAAACTCGAAACCACGGAAGAAGTGGAATCGTGGGTTGACCACACATATGGGCCACCCCATATATTCAATCCAAAAAGGTCCCCACCCTTTGGGTGGTTAAAACCAACACACGCCTCCTTATGACCTACAGGCGTTTCGAAAAACGCGGTTAGAGGCATGAATAAAATGCATGTTTTTTCATTTAAGGAGGGCACTTCACTAATAATTTAATTAATCATCATTACTGGGCTTTAAAACAGGCTTAAAGGGGTGAAAACATGGTATAAAACCAATTCGCACAAAAAGGAGGTGCCACTAGAAAACCAGTGGAGCTACCAGTAGGCCAAGGATACTGGTAGGACGAGGTTACCGGTTGGACAGGGCTACCGGTAGGCGGAGGATACCGATAGTCCCACGCTACCAGTAGGCTGAGGGTACCCATAGGCCAAGGCTACCGGTAGGCCGAGGCTACCGGTAGGAAAAGGCAACCGGTAGGATGAGGCTACCGGTAGGCCAAGGATGTCGGTATTCCCAGGCTACAGGTAGGCCGAGGCTACCACTAGGAGTCTTAAGATTCACCGAGAAGCTGGGATGGCCTTCTAGACCACCCAGAACACCTCAAACATCAGATTTTTACAAAGTAATGGACCCCAAACCCCCGGGCCATTACATCTATATACTACAAGTGTAAATGATTTCTGATTATATTCTTCTAGAGGTAATAACCAAAAAAATATTTTGTCGAGTTTGTCCATCGTTAATTATATTGCACGGGGAGTATACACTTAATTCACCTCTATTTAGATAGTCCTAGGTTATATGCTTGAGTGAATACAATATAATTTTTGAACCAATATAAAGGATTTAAATAGTTGGTGACCATGAATATCTGAGGATAATCCTAATATTTCATAGATTTGAAAAGATGCTATCATGATCTAGACATCTTATTAAAGTTTTTTTTAGGATTATTATTTCTCACACAATTCTTTTTGATTTTATTAAATGGATGGAAACCAATGGAATCATGTTAATATGGAATGTGGTAAATAATTAAAAGATTTCCTCAGGTGTAACTAAATATTATGGGTGATTTAATGAAAAATATAGGGTTATTCTAAAATAACATTCTCAATCTATTAAATATAATAATCATCCTAATGATAATAAGAGGGATCATTATTTTTCTTTACATCATGATGAAAACCCCACCTTTTTATGGGTATTATGATCCAATAGTTTCTATGAAAAGAATGAGAACCACAAAAAAATATATTTTTCATTATCTAGTGTTTGGAACTTGAAAAATATGCTTTTTCAGTTTATCATATAGAGAGAGAAGTATATTAATGGTGTAATCATTTCAAAAAGTTGTGGTAATTAGAAGAAAATGTACCTATGGAAGAGGATGAGTTGAAGATATTATTTTTCAATAAGTACATTCCTTATATTCTTTTTTCAAAAATTAATAACAAATTAATTAATCTAAATCATAAGGATGACCAAGAAATTTTTATCTATAAGGTGAATTTTACAATACATGTGAGGTAAGATTTTTGTATTGTCATAAAACCTGATAGTAAGGTTAATAAATTATTTTATGGATTAAAACCATGTCTACATCCAGAATTATCCTAAATAAACATCAATAAGTTTGATGAATCTTGGTATGTGTCATCAATATAAAAATTTATATTGGATTTATCCATTAATATCATGGTTTTGATAAGAAAATAAAGATATAGTTCAATAGAAACACCAAAAACCATGGGGAGAGGAATATGGGCCTTCCTTTATGATTAAAGTGTAGAAAGAATCATGTTTTAATTTTTTTTAAAGGGGATAATAAATTTTTAATGTTTGTAAAGAATGTTTATTAGGTAATTTAATTACATAGATATATTAAGAGACCGATCAATGAAAGAAATAATAAAAATTCATAGCAAAATGCACCTCCCATACTCTAGTGATTCAAATGCAAGGATTATGGGGATTATGGAAACCAATTATAAAATTTGAAGGTAAATTATATTATTGATTGTTGTCACATGGATGTTTTTTCCACTATCAATAATTATAAATGTTTTTATCATCACAAATCATGTCATATATTAAGATATATCTTATTTTATGTTAGAACCTACATTAGGTCAAAATGTTATCATGAATATCAGATCATTTCAGTCATATAACTATGTATGTGTGATTAAGTGTAAACACGATTTTAAATGATTATCTATGTTTAATTATAAATATTACTTGTTTCTATCATTGTTGAATTACTAGAATGATTAAAAATCTAAAATTGTCTATGTTTGAGTCGCTAACACTGAAGGAAAGATTCTCACCATCAAACACATGTCTTACTGCAGATAGATCAAACATGCTTATTTTCGATGTATGTGAAGCTGCAACAGTTTGAAAAGAATCATTGTTGGACACAAAACTCATAGAAAAAATACTCACTTTTTCACATGCTACAAATGTAGACGACATATTGTTTGTTCAAGTGGCCTACCGTTGTATGATGCTACAGATGAAAGCACCCAACATCAGTTAAAATGAGTCATCATGGGATCAACTGTCTCACTGACAGAAGGAAGTAATCACCACTGATCTGAGTCACCATTAGATCATTTGTCTCACTGATGAAGGAGACACCGACACGAAGAGTCACTGATGCCAACTGACTGATAATGACAGACAGATTCAAATGAGACACTGACACTTAGGACTCAACAATAGACATAAAAACTATCATAAATTTATTAATTAAAACATTCAGGTTTAGAAAAATGAATTTTTATGACATTATTTAATGTTGTCTATAAGACTTTCAGTAGACAGTATGAGGTACATGAATGTGGGGAGATATTCATTTCTTCTGGACCTCGATGTATAAAAGAATTAAAAGCCGGATCATTCTAAATATACTGAAATGTAGAATGAAGTATAGAACTAAAAACTCTTGCAACTCTCGTTATTTCTTTAAAATCCCATGAACTCAAATCAATAACATAGAGGACATCAACAAGATAAGAAAATCACGTTTAGCTACACTTACCATATTGAAAATATGGATCTGAACATTTCATACTCCTAAAAACCATACCAAAGAGAGTTGAGTGTGGTCATGCATGCTTTCAAGGGAGACATGTTGAAGAACATAAACTCTCATACAACTACTGTGGTCTCTAGAACATAATAACATGAGGAAATATCAATCAATCTGAACACAAAATTGAAAAGTCACTTCAACATATCGAGGAGAATAAGAAAATACTTTCACACCCATACCGGTTGCTCGATGCCAGACTACGATTCTATGTTTTGGAGCCAAATTTAAGAAGAGGACTCAATACATCAAATGTGTCTAGTGCTTCACTACATAAACCAAAGAAACTTCTAAACCTTATTCTACATCTTTATCTCTATTGTGTTTTTTGGTTTAAATTTTTTATCAGTTTGAGTATTTATCTATTACACACAAACACTTCAAATCTTGATCATAACTAGAGGATACTTGATATCCACAAACTCACTCTCTATTAAAGTCATTGTATCCTACATAGAACAGTGGAACTGGTGAAGTGTGACCTGTTTGTTGTTTTCCTATGAATAGCTATGGTAGAGGTCCAGTGTGACCTGAATAGCCTTGTGTGCTATTGTGAACCATGATCTAAGGTGTGGATCAAACTTTTTATTAATTTAAACAACTTGGTGGCCTATGATCACCATGTAGAGAGGACTAAGTCTCATTCTGAGATGAAACATCTTGTTTATTTCCATTGAGTATTACTCTTTATTTTTACTCTATTTTATATCAATTTCATTAAACTAAATTGTACTTTGATAGTTAGTTTAGAAGGTGTTTATAACTAATTTTAACTAGAATAATAGTTTCAAATCTTTTTTTAATTTTTATAGTAATATATCAGAGAACTGATCAATCTTTTGCGAAATTAACTGAACATTCAGGACTTTTATAAATTTACTAAAAACTGATTTAAATTATATTATAAATTGGCGATTTTTTAAAGAAATAATTTTTAACAAAATTTTTTATAGATACTCAATTACCCCCCTCCCTCGTGAATAATCTACTCTTCCGAGTATTTGGTATCAAATGAGTTTATTCCTATTAAGGATATGTTTTAACAAAAAAAATTCAATTTCAGTTTTAGTTTAACTTTAATGATATTTAAATGTATATTAGTTCTAAATTTATAGCTCTTTAAAATTATTCCATTATTATGGAAAATACCCTTGAAGGTGCTTTTAATATTAAACCTCCACTATTAAATAGAACTAATTATGTCCAATTTAATATTAAAATGAATATTCATTTAGAATGTTTGGGTTTTGAAATTTGGTGTTCAATTGTTGATTAGTATATGATTCTTGATACTTCAAGAATTAATTGTGATGACCCAACTAAGACTCCTTACAACAATAATATAAAATCCATGAATGACTTACACTTCTCTTTTGAAGATTAAGAATTTATCATAATTTTATCATGAAAAATAGCACATAAAATTTGGGATACTTTGTCTGTTTCACATGAAGGAACTTCTAGTGTTATGGAAATGAGAGTTAACACATATAATATTAAATATGATAACATTAAGTTGATGCCTGATGAGCCTATTTATGATATGTATCCCTAGTTCAATGAAATATTAAATACTATGATCTCATTGTGAAAAGATGTTACTGGTAATGAGAAAATCATGATGATTCTCATATGAAAACGTGATAGATGGAGAGGAAACTCTGTCTCAATTATAGAATAATGGGACATCAGAAAATTGACATTCAAATACCTCATTGGAAAGAAGATGATGTATAAAGAAGAGCTAAAATTATACAAGGAAGAGGAGGATTAACCCAATGGAAAATCAGTCCATTTAAGAATATCACCGCTAAGAATACGGAAACATTTAGGGTTCTATCCTCCATTGAAAGCAATAGTACTAATGAATCAACATCGTGTAGTGATGAAGAGTTGTCTCAGTTGTCCAAGAGATTTAGGAAATTTTATAAAAAGAAGAATTTCATTATAAATCCAAACTATTAAGGAGGATATGATCAAAAGGGATATTGGAAGAAGGATTGGAAAAAAATGACATGTCTGATGAGATAGTATGATATGAATTCAAGATGAGATGGCATGTCAATGTTGACTGTACCAAGATAAAATATTAAATGAAATATTATAATAAAGATATAAAATATATGAATGATATAAAGGCCCCCTTGACTGCCACTGATGATAGTTCCAATGGATATTCTTCTTCTCATTATGATAAAGAAGATATAGAAAAAATAAGTTTTATGAAAAACACATCTGAGGTAACCATAGAATCTACTAGTCATAATTCTTATTATTCAGAAAGTGAAAGTGAGTCTTAGAATATGTGAAGTTAATAATTATTTGAATACTATAACATGAAGGAAAAGACATGTAATAAACTAAAATATAGGAAAAAATCGTTGAAAAAACATCATTATCGTACAATAACGGTTAAATCTAAAAATGTTATTGAAAAAGAAAATAATTATCAAATGGTTAAAGAAATAAATGAATTAAAATGGTTTAAGGTGAAATAGAATAAATATTTAGAAAAGGTCACTAATGGCTATGACACTTATAAAAAATGATTGGTAAACAGATAGATCCTAAGTACACTTCTGTTATTGGATACCAACCTGGATAGAAATACATATTTAAAACATATTTTAAAACTAAATCTGGAAAATATGTTCTTTTTCCCAAATATATGATCTCTGTTAGGAGTACTAGTTCTCAAAAATCTATTAATTCCTCTAGTTTTTCTGTATGAAATTTATTTTTCTAATTATGTTTCATAATGATTATTGGAAAACCGTAAGAAAAATTTGGGTACCTAAAGAAATGATGATTAATGTCACCAGACCCAAACTATTCTTGTTACCAAAATCAATTTTTGTTTGATTATTCTATAAGAAATCTCTTTGAAGTTCACTTATAAAAGAAAATGGTACATTGGCTGTGGATGTTCAAGATTCATGATAGGGGATTGTCCATGCTTCAAGTGTCTCATAAAAATTGATGGTGGATAAGTCACATTTGGTTACAGTAAGAACGGAAAAATATTGGCCCAAGACAAATTGGGAACTATAACAGGATTTTAATTTCTAAAGTTCTTTTTATTGATGGATTGAAGTAAAAACAGCTTAGTATTTTTCAATTATGTGATGATGGATTTCATGTTGTGATTAAAAATGATTATTACATTTTTTTGAACTCATAAGATGAATTATTATTTTGTAATTTTATTAATGAAAATGTATATTCTGTTAATTTAGTATCTTTTTCCTTTCAATATTTTTCTGCTATAATTGCCTTTCAAAAATATTCTTGGCTTTTTCATAAGAGATTTGGACACTATAATGTACACTCTCTTAGAATGCTTACTAGAAATGGTTCAGTCAAGGATCTACACAAACATTATTTTACAAATGAAAATGTCTTTAATCCTTCCCAAAAGGGAAAACTACAGAAGATATATTTTAAATCAATGAAATAATATTTAACTTATCAACCTTCAGAGATTTTTCACATGGAGTTTTTTTTGAACATATCATGTTTCATGTTTAAATGGGAACCACTATGTCTATGTTATTTTGGATTACTAATCTAGGTATACATGGAATTATATCTTAGCTCAAAAAATTGATGATTGTACATACCATATCATGTCTACTAAAACTGTATAAAATCATTGTGGACATATAATTAAATATTTATGAAGTTATCATGGTCATGAGTTTGAAAATCAAGACATTAAATCTTTTTTCACTCTCAATGCCATAATCTAAAATGTTATATGCATATGACACATCAAAAAAAAGATTTTTAGAAAGATGAAATATGACCTTGGATGAAATTTATATAATAATGCTTAATGAATATTATTTACCTATTTTCATCTAGGATGAGGTTGTGAATATAGATTGTTACCTAATAAAATGATTCTAAACTAGACCAAACCTCAAGAAGACCCTTTCTAAGTTATGGAAAAATAGAAAATTGAAATATAGTTATTTCAATGTTTTTAATTTGATGTATATATTCATCATAGAAAGGATAATCATATCTAATTCACATCTAAGAGTTATGAAGGAATCACCATAGGTTACTCATCCTCTAGTTAAGCCAATATAGTCTCTAATAAAAGAACCAAGTATCTAAATAAATCTGTGCTTATCAAATTTTATGAAACATATCCTCTTGAATGAAATTCCTCTCAAGAAAACCTTAAATATTATATTTCAAATATAAACATAAATACAAAATCATTTAATACTTATATCGTTCAATCTATGAAATCAAAAAATTCATTGAATTTATCATAATCTGGATCGGATGAACTTGATCCTATAGATGATGTTCAAATAACTCGACAAACATTTTGTAGACCAACATGAACTCTCAAGAAAAATACTCTAGATGATGTGGTTTTAGACTTATAAAATGGAACACAAGCTAGATATTCTCTTAGAAATCATGTTCAAAAAAACCTTTCTTGTCACATCTTTTACCTAAAAGCATCAATGATAAAATTAAATGTAAATTTTGGGTGATGACTATTCAAGAAAAACATAATCAATTTGAAACAAATAATGTTTGGAATATTGTGGATAAACCCAATGAAACCTTGACCATAGTAACTTAGTGGGTGTTTAAAAATAAATTAGATGAAGTAGGTAATATTTTTAGAAACAAAGCGAGATTAGTTGCACAAGGTTATAGTCAACAAGAAGTAATTTCATTTGATGAAACTTTTTCACCTATTTCTAGACCTGAATCCATTAGTATAGTCCATTATTATGATGCCCATCTTAATTTAAAACTATATCAAATATATGTTAATGGTGAATTTGTAAATGGATATATAGTTAATTATTTTTTTGAACAACCTCCTGGTTTGAAAACCATCATTTTCAAAATCATGCTTTCAAATTAACAAATGAATTATAATGTTTAAAAAAATCACTAAGATCTTGGTATGATATATTATGTAATTTTCTTATTTAAAATGGTTTTACAAAAGGAATTGTTGATCCTACTCTTTTTATGAAGCGAATTTCTAATGATTTTTTAGTAGTATAAATCGATGTTAATGATATTATTTTTTGATCATCATGAAATTCTTTATGTATTGAATTTTCTAAAATGATGAAAAAATTAATTGAAATTAGATTATTGGGTGGACTCAAATTCGATCATAGATTTCAAATTTTGTAATATAAATAAGGTTTAACATTAAATCAATGTATTTATAAAAAATATATTTTAAAATGATTTGTATTTGATAGAATTAAAAGTTGTGACACTCTCATGAATACTATTAGTAAGATGGATCTTGAGGAAGATGGTTAATATTTTGAACAAACCAATTATGAAAGAATGATTGGAATCATTCACTACATTACTACTGGTAGCCTAGATATAATTCTTAGTGTGTATATATGTTCCCATTTTCGAGCTTATCCAAAAGAATCTCATTTGAATGCTCTTAAATGAATTTTAAATTACCTCATACATACTATCAATTTAGGCGTGTTTTACCCCAATGGACAATTAATAGATATAGCGAGTTATTCTGATACTGATTTTGGTGGATACAAGTTTGATAAAAATAACACCTCTCAGAAATGCCATTTTTTGGGAAAATCCTTTGTTTCATTGTTTAGTAAGAAAAAAAAAATTTGTTTCATTAGTTACTACTGAAGCTGAATTCATAAATATTGGAAGCTATTGTGCATTAATTTGGTGGATAAAAACACTATTCAAGACGAAGGATATCAATTGTGACAGGTACCTAAAAAATGTGACAACACAAGTGCTATTAACATTTCATGAAACCCATTTTCTCTCTCTAGAAAAAAACATATTGATATAAGAAATTACTTTTTAAGAGATCATAATCAAAAGGGTGATAACACTTTTAAATTTATTGACACTTAATATCATCTTGCTGATATATTCACTAAGCCATTGAACACTAAAAGAATAAAGTACATCAAACATGACTTAGGAATGATCAACTAGTAAGACCCTATATTTTCCTTTCCATTAATATTTTTCTATAAATTTATCATGAAAACACCATTGTAATTCCAACTTCATATTCATGCTAACACTGTTATCATGCCAACACATTAATCATGCCAACATTGGTAGTGTTATGCAATGTTTTTCATATTGACTCTACTAACTCATTACATTTATACTTTTTATGTTTTTATCAAAACGACATTGTTTCATTAATTCCATTAAACTCGGTTCACATTTTTTCAATTGTAAACACTTAAAATACCTAAATAATGATATTTTTAATCAATCAACTATACTCCCATTTCATATACTCTCAATCTTTACTGCCTTTATCATTCTATACTGCCAACCATTCACCTTCTACCCTCTGGACTGAATTGATAAGAATGTCATGAGTAAAGAGAGCTCTAAAATTGGATGAGTCTCGTGCATCCAGGAAACAAATAAGAGAATCAATCAAATCATTAAGTCCTATGTCCTAGTTTGGTAAACCGTGTGGTAACTTCTTATTAGGATGTTTTGGTGGAATGGCTCATAGAGAGGGAATATTTTTTATTGATAGTGTATAAAGGTCTAGTATGGATTGAATGGTTTTTAAATAATGATATAGTCTTTTTTATGATGTTGGTTTATCAGTTTTAAATGAATATGGAACATTGGATGGATGTAAGTAATGTTTAATGGATTTAGTAGATTGTGAAAGGGAAGAGAGTCTCTTTCCCTTCATGGAATTGGGATAAACGTATTAATGTACCTCATGATGGACAATTTAATGATTACCAAGTTACTTCTCCTACTAAAAGTTAATTATTATGATATGAGACTACTCTGAAAGAGCTACATGAAAATGAAATGCATAGAAAGACCATCGACTTATAATTGAATGCTGATGGAAGAATTATATTCAATTTTATTCAGCATTACATTTGTCCCAGAAAAGTGGACTTTGCATCTCTCATGTATCATGATGTAATGTTGGATTATTTCTTTCAAAAAGGTGTAAAATGGATTCTATGTACATATCATATGGTCCACATCATTGATATGATAAAACATGGATACAATTAAAATTATCTCTTCTCTTCAACAATGATTTCAACTATGATGAAGAAGAAAGACTGTGTAAATAAAGTTTAATATGTGGTAGTTAGTGAATGTAGTGGAATCTGTTTAAGCTCTAACATATTAAAAAGAATGAAAATAATTTTAAACCCTTGTAAGAAAGAATGAGTTGCCGATGAAGAAAAACTATATGAGAAGTTAAATCCCATAGACCATCCAGTAGGACCATGGGATCTAGTGTATCATGGTCTCAGTCCAGATGAACTAGTAACCTATTCTTTAGATGAGGAAGAGGAGACTGCTACCCCTATTAGAGATATGGGATCACCTGTTGATGATCAAAGTGGCCCAGACTTAACTAGACCATCAAAAATATTATTTATTGGAATTAAAAGTCCACTTCTGGATTTACCCTCTAATGAACATATTATCAAATCTTCTGGTAGTGACGAAATTCATGTTGAACGAAGTTTTGAGTATGTAAGAGAATACAATGACGATGAAAATTATGAAGAGGGTGAAGAATAAGATGATGAGGAAGAGGCTGGTAGTGGTGAAATGGTTTTGAATTAGGAAGGGAAGTAGAATATTAGAATGTAGAAGATGAGAAGAATGTATATGGTAATAATGAAGAAATTAGTGCAAGTTAAAGTGATAGTGAATATGGTGACCCTAATGAAAATTCAGTTTCTATGAGTATGGATGTTTCTAAATCTAATACTGGTGTATCTGTTGATGGTGTTTTTCAAGAAAACAATGTTTCTCTAGATGAAACAGTTTCTCATGTTGTTTATACTTGGAAAATAAATCTACTAATGGAAACGTAACATATACATTAAACCTGGAATAAGGGGAAGAAATCTATCAGCAGATATCACACTAGGGGTGGTGGGATCCTCAAGGACCCATTTCTCATATTGATGAAGAGCATCAAATAAGATGATTAAGGCTTGAAACTATTTATCCTCTGTATTTTGATATTCCATATAAATGGATAATTAATCCTAATTTTGTAGCCTTGGGAGTGGATTATGAATATTTTAATAATGAAATTGTTTACCTTGTGGTAAAGGAACCTGTGGATGAGACCACTTCCAATGATTATGTCACTAAAACCAATTTTGGGAAATTCAATGAAGATATATGAGACTATATAGGATAATCAGTGAAATATCAAAATAGGTCTGATATTGATGAATCCATGAGATAGAATGTTGTTCTGGATAAGAATTTGAAACCATTTATATCTTTGGTTAACGGTGTATAGAACGTAGGTGCATCTTGTTCTTCTCTTACCTCAACTATTTTGTCTCAAGATGATGTTTCTTTTGTTTCAAAGACAGTGATAAAATAGATTCATCCATATATAATAACAACATCAGAGATAATTGAGACATGAAATACCTGGATTGATAATGATATGAAAAATTTGACAAGTGGGATAAATGACTTGACCACAGAGTATAAAAACACAATTGAAACTGTATTGAATGGACTTGAGAACATTGTGTCTCATTTTAAGTCTCTTGAGTTTTCCATGTTCAGAAAAGAAGTTCATATTACCACCTACTCTACTCTAGCTTGATGTTCTACTCTACCTAGTCAATCCTCCAAATATTTAGATCTTTGTACTATAATTTTAGTGATGAAAGTGGAGGTACATGTTTTAAATACAATTATATAAAAACATGATGATACTTTAGATAAAGTGAAGGATGATGTGAAGTATTTTACAAAGAGTTCTTCATAGACTCATGAAGAGTTGGAGAAGTGGATTAATGAGTTTTTATATTAAATCATCATAAAGAACCAAATGACCACTCTATTAAAGTATTTGGCCAAAAATATTACACTTACTCTAGTGAAAAGTACTTTAAGGATCAGATTCAGAAACTCAGAGTATTTACTCCTTTGTTGGATTTGTTTATTGAAATCAAAGATGATTTTGACAAAGATTATAAATATGTTGCATAGATCATTGAAGAATTCATCATGCTGTTAAAACCATGTCTTCATGTCCAATGTGAATCCATTGTGGTACCTCCTTCTACAACTTTTGGACATGCTGGTCCAGTGCCTCCTCAATCTATAATGCCATTTTCTTAGGACTTATCTCACATGAGGCCATTCATCATAGAAACTGTTCAATATCAGGTTCTTTCTCAACACATTCCAACCCTTGCTTCTGCAGTTCCTGAAGGAGTCCCAATTCTTCCCCTCAAAATCGGTTTAGAACCTCATGCTCCTCAGCCTAACCATCCTGATTAACATTCAATTGGTCCTTCTGATAAGGAGAAGGAGCCCCTTCATCCTACCACTTGATCCTATCCAGTAGAGTAGAGTGATTTTTATTTGATAGGGATTAATCCATGAATTTCTTCATTTTTTGTGTAATCAGTTTATGAATTTGACTTCATTGTTTGTACATTAATATTTTTCATGTTCTTTTCTCTTTCCACGTGTTCATAATCCCAAAATGGAGAGAAATTTTATTAAACACTATTAATAGCGAGATACCTTTTTGTGATTCAATAATGGCATGATTTGTGATTGTCAAAAAGGTGTAGATTGTTCCCCATAGAAGGTACTGACCACTATCTTTAACTATGAAGGTTTTAATTATCACAAATCATGTCATATATTGAAAAATATTTTATATTTTATTATATCTTATATTATAAAAACACTATCTTGAATATCAGATCACTTCATTCATTTAACTATTTGTGAGTGCTTATGTCTAAGAAAGATTTTAATTAATTATCAATGTGTAATTATGAGGATTTCCAATTTCTAGCATTGTTGAATTACAATACAGACATAACATAATAAATTGTCTATGTATGATTCACAGTCACTGACTAAAACATGACTAACCATCAGACATATGTTTTACTAATAGAAATATCAGACAAGAATATTTTCTATGTATGTGAAGCTAAGACCATTGGAAATGACTCACTGTTGGACATGACACAAACAAACAAAATATTCACTGTGGTACATGATACCGACATAGAGGACCTACTATTAGTTCAACTAACCAACCAATTCATGATGCTATAGATACAAGGATTCAATGTCTGTTAAAATGAATCAATGTTTGATCAAATGTATCACCGAAAGATGGAAGGACTCATTGTAGATACGAGTAACCCATAGTACTTCTGTCTCACCGATAAAAGGAGAAACTAACACACAGTGTCACCGATGCTGACTGACCAATGATTATAGCCTGATGGAAATGAGACACTGATATTTTTGAATCACTATCAGTCCAAAAATATATATTTTAATTATTAATTAAAATTTATTTCTAAAGGAGATATTTCGGAAAATTATTATTTCTGACATTATTTAATGTTGTTTGCATGACTTTTAGTAGATACTATGAGGTACATGCACTTTGGAAGATCTTCATGTCCACTGGACCTCGAAGTATAAAATAATTACAAGTTGGATCATTTGAAATATGCTGAAGAGTAGAAAGAACATAAAAACTACAAACTCCTACAACTCTCAAGCTTTCTTAAAAAACACAAGACCTCCAAGAAAGATCAAACAAGGACATATAAAAGATGAGAAAAACATGATGAGTTGCTATGAACATATTTTAAACAAGAAACAGAACATTTCATAATCATCTAATGTAGACCACATAGATTTGATTGTGGTTGTACATGCTTTCAAGGGATATAAACTGAAGAACATAAACCCTCATACAACTACTGTGACCTTAATAATATAGGAACATGAGGAAATCTCAATCGAATTGAACATAGAATTTACAACTCACTTCAAAATGTCAAGAAAAAGAACATACCCACACACCCATACCTAATTCTCTAACCTAGACTACAATACATTATTTTGGATAAGACATTTAGATGAGGAATCAAACGTCATTTTCACAGCATCAAACGAGTCTTGATCATCACTTGATAACACAAAGAGACTTCTAAGCCCTATTCTACATGATTAGCTCTATTGTGTTATTGTTTACCTTTTTAAGAAGTGTGTGTATCTAGATATTACACCCACACTGACACCAATGCATAACATGAGGATACTTGATATCATAAAACTCACACTATATTTAACTTTTTGTATACCACGTAGAATAGTAGTTGAGGCCATGTGTGGAATGTTTCTTTCTTTTTCCCATGAATAGATGTAGTAGTGGTCATGTGTGACCTAGAAAGACCTGTGTGCTATTTTGAACCCCGATCCAGGTTGTGGATCAGACTATTTATTAATTTAAAATTCATGGTGGTAGGTGATCATCATGTGGAGAAGACTATGTCTCAGCATTAGATTGATCCTCTAGTTTATTTTTGCTGTATTTTTGTAAAATCCCTATAAAATAAAGAATAAGAAATATTTCATATTTATTAATATTTCTGAATTAAATATTAATTTTACTTTAAATGGGTTTATATGTTCGATAGCATACCCGATACACAACAACATGTATATTTGAAATCTTACGTCGCCCAATAATAATATATTATTATTATTTTAAATGTTAGTTAACTTCTCACCATTGTATTGGAGGGAGTGAAAAAAACTAACTAAAATATGATTATACATGTCTGTTATGTATATTTAGATTTATCCCATAAAAGTTATAGGCTTAAAATGTGAATGAATCTAATTTTAAGCATAATTTACATTAAAATGACGATTTATCGCCATTAAATGGAGAACCCTCATTAAATATAGTATTGGTCACTTTAATAAATTATAATTGATCAAATAAAAACCTACTTTAGAATGTGGGTATAAAATTTTACTTCGGGTAATTTTTTGGAATTTTTATGATAAAGTTCATTTTTTATTCAATAGTGGAAATATTGTATTTTAATTCAAAACTATGTTTCAAACTAATTTATTTATAATGATAGATTAACTTTTTAATTTGTTTTAAAGTGTAATTAGAATATATTTTTACCATTTAATCTAATTTTGGTCATTGGAATTAATTTCACATTGAAATTGGACATAAACATGTGTCAATCTTTTGATAGTTATTGTTTCTTAAAAACATGCTATTTGTTTTAACAACGGAAATTAATTAATGCCACTTTTATGTTTTTAATTTGTCAAAATAGACATAATTTTTTAATTTGGAATATCAAATAATGCATAGGCTGAATTTTTGGTATTTTTTCTAAGAAACATCAATTTTTGATGAATAGTGAAACCACTAAGTACTAGTTAAAAAACTGACTTTTTCATTTAAATAAGAATTTACCACTTCGGTGAATTGAATTTCAAAAATCCGACATACATGGTCGGTATGAATAAGTAAAATTTTTTTCAATAAGATGAAAATAATTTTTGGTGAATAGTAACTTTTGACATTTAATTACCGCATTTAATGTTGATAGGGTAATTCATGGTTAAAAGAATAATAAAATAATTCAAAATTACCTTAACACTTTTCCAGACCTTATTGGTTGAGTCATTTATGTCCATGGAATATTTGGGTCGATTTTGGGACTCCATTGAGCCACTTGAGAGTGATAATGACAATTTAGATTAATTAACCAAAAGTAAATGCAAAAAAATGAGAAAAGAAAAAATCTTTTAGTAAATTATTTTTTAGATGGGGATATATAAATTATCTTTTAGACTATAAATATTCATTGGAATGAGAAAACGATTTCCAATATCAAGTAATTTTTTTATAACTGCTAGATATGAAATAAATTAAATTACTTATGACACAATAATGATGTTGTATTTATCTAATTAATAATTTATTTAAATAAATAAGATTATAATGATTAAAATATAATACAAATCATTTCCAATTCTGATTGGATAATTTTATTTCGAATATGAGTCATCTTATCTTTGACTTTAATTATTTTTGGACCATTTTAAACCGAAGATATGTTTATAATAAAATAATGTTTTCACACTTTCATAAAGATCCCCTCCTCTCCCTTATAAAAGTAGACCACTTATAACCAATTCCTCATACCTCTCAAGACTTTTGGAATCACATACATGGACCAATTATGTTCCCTACATCCCTCTCCTCCTCTTAGAAGTTTCACCTTAGTCAGAAGGCACTTCAAGAAGTCCTTTGGTTCAAACAAAAGGGTGTTTCCCTAATTAAAGGTACATGTTCTCTTTAACTGTTATCATTTATTTTACATCTCCAACACCTAAAATATTCTTATTCTATTCTTTTCTAACAACATCAGTATTCTAAATATATTATAATGTTGTTATTAGAAGGATTCGAGCTACACTTACACAACCCTCCATCTAATGGATGAAGAACATAATGTTTCTGTGGATGGAAAACTAACACCTCACGAAATGATGATAGTTAAAATATCTCCAATTTCCTCTCATGGTGGTCATTGTGATGGAAACATATTTATATATGATATATATTATGTTTATGTTATCTTTATGCATCTTTATTTTCCATTTATTTGCATGAATATTTGGTTTCCATTATGGGTAAATGTGATAATCTCATTAGAGGAAGTGCGGACTACCGGCCCCTCAAAGTGATATGACTCGTTCATACCATATGTGATACATATAAAGGATAGATTTAATGAAATTATATATGATACAAAACTATAATTATAATACTAATATGTATCATTATGTTTTAATTCAATTAAATATGAAATAGAAATTGAATTAGCGTTCATGCGTACGTATGACATGCCGTCTCCATGAACGGTGCATTTCATTTCTTACCTCTAAATGTTATGTAATATTATAAATACATGTATATAATAGATATATATGATATATACATTATCCAAATCATGAATATTATTCTGGATATAATGAACCTCTGACCCCATGGAAAACAAGTGATTATAAGAAGTCCATTTTTGACTCATGTTCCAAATATCGACAAAAGGAACATTATTAAGCTAAATGATTACATAATGTTTAAAACGTGGTAATAACTGAAATCAAAGGAATAATAAATTTGAAAAGGGTTCTCAAGAAAGTATAAATTAACATTAGTTAATTATTTAGGAGATCCAAGAATGATCGAATCAAGTCAGACATGAGGTAAGGGACTTCGTCTCAATATCCTTTCATTGAGGCATATTTTGTTTTAATACACGCCATTATTTTATACGCCGTAAAAACACCCTTGAAATTTCATAGGGATTATTTTTCTATGAAGAGTTTTACTAAGTGACAAAATTGAATAATTCTTATAATGTAAGAGATGACAATGAACAATTTCTCTGTCGTGAGTATTATTTGATCTTTGGCTTCCTCAACAAGCAGTAATGTTTTTAAAAGAAAATAAATACCTTATACTCTTTTACATAATTTTGTTATTGAAAATGGTTTTGAAAATGGATTTTCTATGTCAATATATTTTACGTGAAATATTATGATTGAAATGTGGAAATGTCTTATTTCCTTTTTTTGTTGTATGTGTTATGATTTTATATTGGTACTTGGACATTTGTGGGCAGTTACGTGATAAACCAAATGACGGGTGTTTCCGTGAATACCAGGACAGGTGGTTAGATTATAACCTCCAATGCATTTCGTATTGAATTCGGTCGTATGGCTATTCCATTTAGTGATATGTGTGGAAGTCGGCCATTTGATTATTCTATTTATGTATGTTTATGTCTCATGTTACCTTTATATTTTATGTGTTCTTTATAAGGGTTTTATAGTAATCATTTGGTTAAAATAGGATAAGTAATGATATTTTATTCAGTGAAGAGTATTTACTACTTGATAAAGGTAAAAATATTTACTTATGATAATGTATCCATGGTTTACCAATTGTCTTGAAAAACTAATAGTTTTATTTCATTGTGTATCCCTTACTGAGATTTTTATGCTCATTACACATTTTTGAAATGTTTTTCACATGACATAAAGTGGATTAGGTTCAAGTATGGGATCATGGAAAAGTCATGCTCTCTTAAACATGGTATTAGAAATGACACTTTTTTTCAAGAGTTTTTATTTTGTTAAAAAAAATGGAAACTAAGTATTAGTGTCTACTATGTATTTTTGAGTTGTAATATTTTCCAGTGTAATAGTTATGATTTAACTCTCTAAAACATTAAACCTGAAAATTTATTCAATGTGAATTATTCATTTAATTCAATATTTTATAATTTTTTAAGGTCGGGTCCTTATAGCTGGTATCAAAGGTCTTTTTAGGAAACATTAGGAGTTAGGGTATTGTTAAATTAATATCCATAAAATTAATTTATGTTAATATTGAAATCATATAGCATTTACAGATTACCACGTGGCTTCACCTAAGATATTTCTATGTTCAGAACGGTTTTCCGCAGAGGAAATAGGGCAGCTATGTTGGGACGACATCAGGAGGAAGACAACCATACAAATCAGCAGCCTGAGATGGTCGGAATCGAAACTGAACAATTTGTTGCAGTGATAGAAAAATTGACTTCGGCTATAAATTATGGTGGTATCCATGCACGAGATCATCCAGATCAACCGCAGAGGAACATGTCAGTAGTGGAAATTTCATGAGGCAACATCCCTTATCATATAGAGGATAATCTGACCCTATTCTAGGAGAAGGGTTTCTTAAAGCACTGGAAAAGATTTTTGATGTCATGGGTTGTTCAAAACATCAAAACGTTAGTCTCGTTGTTTACCATTTTGAAGGTGAAGCTGATATGTGGTGGTCGATGGTTAAAAATATCCTGGATAGTGAGGAGATTGATGATATTTATTGGGATGAATTCAAAGTTATGTTTCTTGAGAAATATTTTCCTCAGGTGGTTCTTCCTAGGATGAAAAAACAATTCCTAGAATTGTGGTAGAAGGATGATTAAGTGGCTACTTATGAAGAAAAGTTCACTCAACTAGCAAGGTATCCACCAAATTTAATTTGAGATCCTGATAGTAAGATAAATCAACTTTACACGGGACTGAAGCCAGAATATCGAAGAGTGTTAGCCTCTCGTGAGTTCAAATGTAATGAAAAACTTATTCGATGTACGGAGAAGGTGGAAAAGGAGTTTGCAGATGATCAGGTGTTCTTTCACAAACAACAAAATAAGAGGTCCAGTTGGTAGGAAAAGGGGAATAATTCATCAAATAATCCTGGAGATAAGAAAACTAAATATCCAACTTGTGAAAAGTATGGTAAAAAGCATCCCGAAAAATGTTTATCAGAGTCTGGAAAGTGCTTCATGTGTGGTAAGTCTAGTCATATTTCTCGTAACTATAATGAAGAATATCAATCAGGGAATGAAAAGCCATCAGTAAGATGTTTTAAGTGTAATTAAATGGGTCATTATGAAAATGAGTGTCTATATAAGAACTCAACTAAGGTAAAGCAGCCAGACTATAAGAAGAAAGGGGTGGTGAAATCCTTTTCAACTACTTCAGCAAATTTTGGGCCATCAAATGAAGTAGTATCAGGTACACAGTTTGTCTATTTTTATTATACCAATGTGTTTCTTGATTCATGGTCTACACACTCTTTCATTTCAGAGAAGTTTTCTATTAAATTGGGAATTCCATCTCATGATATGAATATAGAACTTACAGTAAAAACACCTTGAAGAATTGTTGAGTCAAAAAGAAAACATAAGAACTTTTCTATCCTTCTGTGAGAAAAGAATCTACCTGCAAGCCTTATTGTTTTTCTTCTATTAGAGTTTGTTCTTATATTTGGCATGGATTGGCTTTCTTTTTATCATTCCATGATTGACTATAGAGCTAAAGAAGTTTCTTTTCAGAATGATTTTCAGTTTGTGTACAATAATGAACCATTGCTTTTGATAACATATCAAGAAGTTGAAAACTGGTAAAAGATGGAAATGAATGTTACCTTGCACATATTGTTGAAAACAAAGGGACTCTACAAATTAACGATGTTTCAGTGGTAAATGAGTACCTTGAGGTTTTTCCTAATGAGTTTCCTAGTCTAATACTTGATCGGGAAGTTGAATTTACTATTGACTTAGTTCCTGATGCTAATCCAATTTCAAAACCCCATTATCTAATGGCTCAAAATGAACTTTTAGAGTTAAAGAATAAATTACAGAAGTTATTAGATAAAGGTTTTATCTGACCTAGCACATCACCATGTGGTGCTCCAGTCTTGTTTGTTAAAAATAAAGATGGTTCAATGAGACTTTTCATTGATTATAGAGCATCAAATAATAATATTGTTAAGAACAAATATAATTTCCCTCATATCGATGATTTTTTTGATCAACTCCAGGGAGCTCAGTATTTTTCGAATATTGACTTGAGGTCAAGGTACCATCAGATGAAAGTAAAAGAAGCAGACGTTCCGAATACCACCTTTCGTACTATATGTGGCCATTATGAATTTGTAGTTATGCCTTTAGGGTTAACCAATGAACCTGCTGTATTCAGGGATCTTATGAATAGAATTTTCCATGAGTTCTTGGATATGTTTGTGGTTGTGTTCAATGATGATATTTTGGTTTATTCAAAAATTAAGGAGGAACATGGAAGTCATTTAAGGGTTGTCTTTCTAACCTCAAAAGAATATAAACTATTTGGGAAATTCACCAAGTGTGAGTTTTGGTTGAAAAAAGTTTATTTCCTTGGTCAAATTATTTCAAAAAATGGCATAACTGTTGATCCTGCTAAAACAAAAGTTGATGAAGAATGGCCAAGACCCACAAATATAACCGTGATTTGCATTTTTCTTGGTTTGGATGGTTATTTCTGGAGGTTTGTTAAAAAAAATTCACGGTTATCTAGTAAAATGACTAAGTTAACTCGAAAAGGAGTTAAGTTCATTTTGACAAAAGAGTGTGATGATTGATTTCAGGAATTTAAAAGAAGATTGGTGAATGATCCAGTTTTGGCACTGCCTTCCAGAAATGGTGAGTTTTTTTATCTATTGTGATGCTTTTTTGAAAGGACTGGGTTGTGTCATAATGCAGAATGATCAGGTAATTGATTTTGCTTCAAGTCAGTTGAATCCCCATGAGTTAAATTACCCTACACATGATTTGGAATTAGCTACTGTTGTTTTTTCTTTAAAAATTCGGAGGCATCATTTGTACGTAGGGAAGTGTGAAATATATACTGATCACCAATGTTTGAAGTATATATTCACTCAAAAATAAATGAACATGAGATAGAGGAGACGGTTGGAATTAATCAAGGATTATGATTGCACGATCCATTTCCATCTGGGGATAGTAAATAAAGTGGCTTATGATTTGAGTCGAAAAAGTAATAGTTCATTAACCATGTTACATTTCGAATGAGATCCTTTGGTTTTTGATTTGATGAAATTTGGCATAGAAGTTTTTTGTGCATGAAATTATTTTGTTTAGTTTCAGGTTTCAGTGAAATCATCTCTATCAGACAGAATAAAGAAAGCGTAGAAAGAAGACAGTGACTTATAGAAAAAGGTAGTGTTGGTTCAGAAGGGTAGGCTGCCTGATTATAACTTTGATAATGATTGTGTTTTGAGATTTGGAAAGAGATTATGTGTGACTTGTGATTCACAGTTGAAGAATGAGTTGTTATATGAAGCTCATAGTTCCCTATTTTCAGTTCATCCTGGTAGTACTACGATGTACAGAGATCATTGGGAGTATTACTGGTGGGATGGAATGAAAAGGGATATTGATGATTTTTCTGTAAAGTGTTTGACTTGTCAGTAGGATAAAGCAGAGCGGAAGTTACCGAAAGGGATGCTTCAGCCTCTACCGATGCCAATGTGGAAATGTGAAAATATATCAATGGACATTGTTGTGGGATTACAAAATAAATATTGAGATGATATTGCAATATGGGTTATTGTTGATCGATTGACTAAACCTGATCATTTCCTTCCTATTCGCGATACATTGTCTCTAGATCAACTTTCTCGATTGTATGATAAAAAGAGAGTCAGGTTTCATGGAGTTCCCCTCTCCATTATATCTGATCGTGATCCCTGGATCACTTCTATCTTTTGGAAAGGACTTCAGAAGTCATTAGGTACTGAAGTAATTTTTTTTACATCTTGTCACCCTCAATCAAATGGGAATTCAGTGCGAACAATTCAGACATTGGAAGATATGATGCATGATTGTTTGATGGATTACCAGGGATGTTTGGACCAACATTTTTCTTTGGTTGAATTTTCTTATAATAACAGCTTTCCTCCCAGTATATATATGGCTCCATTTGAGGCAATATATGAAATGCATTGTAGAACTCCAGCTTTTTGGGATGAAGTAGGTGAAAGAAAGTTGATGGGAACAGAAATGGTAGAAGAGACGGCAGAGAAATATTAGTTGATTCCGAAGAACATGAGAACAGATTAGAGTAGAAAATAAATTTATGCAGATAATCGGAGGAAGGATATTTCTTTTGAGGTAGGTGATCATGTCCTTTTCAAAGTTTTTCCCTAGAAAAGTGTGGTGAATTTTGGTAAGAAGGGAAAGTTGAGTCCGAGGTTCATTGGAACATATGAAATCATGGGGAATGTGTGATCAGTTGCGTATAGAGTGGCTTTAACTCCACATTTATCCTAGGTATAAAATGTTTTTCATGTTTTGATGTTGAGAATGTATATTCCAGATCCATCTCATGTTTTGAGCCTAGAGGTAGTTCAGTTCTAGAGAATCTCTCTTATGAAGAACAACCAGTCCAGATACTTCACCGTAGAGAGCAAGTGTTTCAAAATAAGTTAATTCACCAGGTGAAGGTTTTTTGTAAAAACCATATGTTTGAAGAGGCTACATGGGAATCTGAAAATGCTATGAGTGATAAATACCCTCATTTATTTTATATGTGAATAAAATTGCGGGGACATAATTTTCAAAAGGGCGGAAGGATGTAAAATCAATAGTAAATGAAGAATAAACATATTTAATATTTATTAATATTTTTGAATTAAATATTAATTTTACTTTAAAGGGGTTTCTATGTTCGATAGAGTACCCAATACGAAACAATAGTTTTCTTTGAAATCTTATGTTGCACAATAAAAATATAATATTATTATTTAAATTGGTAGATAACTCCAAGCCGTTGTATTGGTGAGAATGAACTAATCTAACTAAAATATGATTATAATGATTGTTAAATGTATTTACAATTATCCCATAAAAGATAGAGGATTAAAATGGGAATGAATCTAATTTTAAGTATAATTTATATTAAAAGGACTATTTATCACCTTTTAATGGAGAAAACACTTAAAATATTTTCTTGGCCACATTAATAAATTATAATTGATCAAATAAAATCCTTATTTAAAATGGGGACATCAAATTTTACTTTGGGTAAATTTTTAGAATTTTTCGGATAAATTTCATTTTTTATTGAATAGTGAATATATTGTATTTTAATTCAAAACATTATTTTAATATAATTTATTTATAATGTTATATTATCTTTATAATTTGTTTTAAATTGTAATTAGAATATATTTTTACCATTTAATACAATTTTGGTCATTGAAATTAATTTGACTTTGATATTGGACATAAACAAGTGCCAATCTTTTGATGTTTATTGTTTCTTAAATACACGCTATATGTTTTAACAACGAAAATTAATATTAAAATTAATTAGTTCCACTTGTATGTTTTGAATTGGTAAAAATATACATCATTTTGGAATTTGGGATATCAAATAATGCTTAGGATGAATTTTTTGTATTTTTCTGAAAAACGTCAATTTTTTATGAATAGTGAAACTACTTAGTAGTAGTTAAAAAACTAAATTTTTCAATTAAATGAAATTTTACAAATTATATGAATTGAATTTTGAAAATCTGACATACATGGTTGTTATCAAATGTAAAATGTGGTTTAATAAGATGAAAATAATTTTTGATGAATAGTAACTTTTGAATTATTTACCGCGGTTAAATATAAATATGGTAATTCAAGGTTAAAAGAATATTATAATAATTCAAAATTATCTTAACACTTGTCCAAACCTTATTAGTTGAGTCATTTACGGCCATGGGAATCTTTGGGTTGTTTTTGGGACCCCATTGATCCACTTGGGAGTGATAATGACAATTTATATTAATTAACATAAAGTAAAGGCCAAAATAACAAAAGCAAATATCTTTTAGTAAATTAATTTTTATCTGAGGTTATATAAATTATCATTTGGACTATAAATATTAATTAGAAATATAACACTATTTTCTATATCATTGTTATTTTTTTATAATTTTTAGACCTTAAATAAATTAAATTACATATGACACAATAATGATGAAGTATTTACCTCTTTAATAAATGATTTAAATAAATAAGATTATAATGATTTAAATATTATCCAAAACATGTCCAATTCTGATGGGGTAATTTTATTTCTAATATGAGTTATCTTTTCTTCAACTTTACTAATTTTTGGACCTTTTTAAACTGAAGATATGTTTATAATAAAATAATGTTTTCAAACATTCCTAAAGATCCCCTCCTCTCCCTAATAAAGGGAGACCAATTCTATCCAATTACTCACACATATAAATCCCTTTGGTTCCTCCAAAATCTACCTAATTCTGTTCCCTACATCCACCTCCTCATCCTAGAAGCCTTACCTTAGGTATATGGAACTTCAAGAAGGCCTTTTGTTCAAACCAAATAGAGTTACCCAAATTAAATGTAACAATTCCTCTTAAATTGTTTTCTTTTATTTTACGTCTCTAACCCCAAAACTCTATTTATTCCTTTATTTTGTAACAACATAAGTATTATAAATATACTAGGATTTTGTTATGAGAAGTATTATAGCTACACTTACACACACCTCCATCTAATGGATGATGAACATAATGTTTCTGTGGATGGAAAACTAACGCCTCAGGAAATGATGATTGTTCAAATATCTCCAACCGCCTCTCATGGTGGCCATTATGATGGAACTATAGTTATATATGATATATATTATGTTTATGTTTTTTTTATTTTTATTTATATTCCATTTATAGCATGCATTTATGGTTTCCATTATGGGTAAACACTGAAATCTCATTAAAGGAAGTACGGACGACTGACCCCTCAAAGTGATATGACTCGTTCATACTATATGTGGTACATATAAATGATAGATTTAATGATACTATAAATTGTAAAATACTGAAATTATAATACTACTATGTATCATTATATTTTAATTCCATTAAATATGAAATAGAAATTAAAGTAGTGTTCATGCGTAGGTACGACTTACCGTCTCCATGAACGGTACATTTCATTTCTTACCTCTAAATGTTATGTACTATTATAAATACATGTATATATTGGATATATATGATATATATGATATCAAAATCATGAATATCATTATGTAGATAATGAACCATTGACCACATGAACAACAAGTGATTATAAGAAGTCCATTTTTGACTCAAGTACCAAATATCAACAGAACTAACATTATTATATTAAATGATTACATAATGTTAATAATATGGTAATAAGTGATGTAAAAGTACTAATAAACTTCAAAAAGGTTCTTAAGCCAGTAGAAATTAACATTAGCATATTATTCAGAAGATTAAATAACGATCAAGTAAAGTCGTACATGGGGTAAGGGACTTCGTCTCAATCTCCTTTCATTGAGGCATGTTTTGTTTTAATACAGGACTTTATTTTATACGTTGTATAAACACCCTTGACATTTCAAAGGGAATATTTTTCTATGATGAATTTTACTAAAATAAACAAAGGAGTGTCTCTTTTAACGTAAGTGGTGACAATGACCTTTTCCACTACTGCGAGTATTATTTTATCTTAGGCTTCCTCAAAATGTTGTAATGTTTTGAAAAGAAAATAAATACCATATACTCTTTTACATATTTTTGGTATTGGAAATGGTTTTGAAAATGTATTTGTTATGTCAATATATTTACGTGATATATTGTGATAGAAATGTGGAAATTTTTTCTTTCTTTTATATTTGTTGTATATGTTATGATTTTATATTGGTACTTTGACATTTGACGGGTGGTTACGTGATAAACCAAATGACGTGTGGTTCCATGATTACCAAGACGGGTGGTTACATTATAACCTCTAATGCATTGGGTATGGAATTCGGCTTTATGGCTATTCTATTTAGTGATATGTGTGGAAGTCGACCATATGGTTATTCTATTTATATATGTTTATGTCAGAAGTTACCTTCATAAGTTATGTGTTCTTTATATGGGGTTTATGGTAATATTTTGGTTAAAAATGGTAAGTAATGGTCTCTTATTCAGGGAAGAGTATTTACTACTTCATAAAGGTAACATGTATTACTTATGATAAAGTATTAATGGTTTACCTTTTTTATTTAAAAACTAATAGTTATATTTCATTGTGTATCCCTTACTGATATTTTTATGCTCATCCCATGTTTTTGAAATGTTTTTCACATCACAAAAAGAGGAATAGGGTCATGTATGGGATCAAGGAAAAGTCATCCTCTCTTAAACATGGAATTAGACATGACTATTTCTTTCAAGAGTTTATATTTTTTTTTAAAAATGGAAACTGAGTAATAGTGTATACATTGTATTTTTGAGATGTAATATTTTGCAATGTAATAATTATGGTCTAACTCTCCAAAACCATTAACCTGAAAAGACCCTCAATGTGAATTATACATTTAATTCAAGATTATGTATTGTTCTAAGGCTAGGTCCTTATAATTTTACAATTTAGTTTTACTCGGTTCAATCAAACTTTTATTAAACTAAATTAAACATTGATAGTTAGGATAGAAAGTGTTTATAACTGTTTTGAACTAGTTGGTTTGTTTCAAAAGTTTAATTAATCTTTAGCTTAATATAGCTAAGAACTAATCAATTTTTTGAAAAATTAACTAATCATTTAATACTCATATAAATTATCTATAAACTAACATAGAAAATATTTTTAATAGTGGAATTTACAATGAATCAATTTTTAATAGAAATTTTTATAGATACTCAATTCACCCCCCTCTTGGGTTGTCTACTCCGATCAACATCAATGGTAGCAACCACTAAATATCAAAGATAAAGCGAAATCTCATAAAATCACTATTTTCTATGTTGATAATGATGTGGTGAAAGGTACACTTACCATCCAATCTATAAATGCTAGTGTCTTATCTAATTTTGGATCTACCAAATTTTTTATATCTGAAGAATTTTCTAATGGTATCATTGTTCTACCACAATTATTAGATGTTGAATTATCAATGAAAACCTCTAATGGTATGATGATTTCATCTCAAGTCTATGATTATTATCTAATTAAATATTGTGGAAATGTGTTTCTAGAAATCACATTATTATCCATTTTTTAATTTCATGTATAATAGGAATGTAATGGATTTATTTACATAAATAATACAACCGTGCTGACCAAGGGATGTCAAAATTGAAATTTTGAAACTAACTATGATCATATATTGGTATGATGATCCATATGAACTTCTAATGGAAACTACATCTGTTATACGTGTCATGATTCCAATTCAAAATCGAAGTTTATCTCATATTGATTGAGTGAATCTCGTAATAAATCATATTATATTTTTAATGGAGTTTGTAAATTTATTTCAAGTAAATTTTCATAATCTTTCACAACGTCAGGAAGTAGAGTTCTCGAAAGAATGTATATGTTGTTCTACCCTAATCACAATGAATTTATATAGAATGGCCTGCATAGAGTTGTAGGAATTGAAGAATAAACTCCTAGAGAACCTAGAAAGGGGATTTATTTTTCCATGTGCATTATATTATGTTAAAAATATTATTATTATAGAATAAATATGGATCAATGTGATTTTTTATTAATGTAATCCTAATTAGATCACAGTTAATAATAAGTTTATTTCATCCACATTTTTATTAATTGTTTGATCAACTTGATGGATATCAATACTCTTCCATGATTGTTCTTCACTCATGATATAATAAATTGAGGTTCAAGATGGAAAATATACCCAAGATAAAATTCTTTACGTGGTCTAACACTATTAGCACATAGTGATGTTAATTTTCCATACTAATGCCTCTGAAATATTCATATGTTTAATGCGTATAGTATTAAGAGTTTATGGTGATTTGTTTATTATAGTCCTTCTAGATTATATTCTTATATATTACAAGATAATGGTAGTACATGCAGATCAATTTATGATTGTACTAAGGTCCCTAAGGAAATAAATTTCTTATTAGTAATTTACAATGTCTGAATTTTCAAAATAATGTATTTTGTTTTTTTGTCATTTATTCTTAAGGGATACTATATTGGTGGATTCATCAACGATTGAAGTTATTTAACATGGGACCATACCTACCACTGTGTCTATGATCCTATATTTTATAGTTTTTTTGGATATTATCGGTGCATTGTATAGAATTTATAATGACAGTATAAGTCACTCTCAATGTTACCTTTAAAGATAACTAAGATAAATTGTACAAATAAATGTGATGAATATTTCAAGGAACTATATAGAATATTATTTAGTGTACCTTTTTTTACATTACCCTGTAGTGGGGAAGTGTTTGTAACCTATAATGATGCATTAATGGAGGGATCAAGATTCATTATCAGAAAAAATTATATAGTGAAAGATTATCCCTCATGAAAATTGATTATTCAGGAGAAATATTTCCCAACATAAAAATTTGGATTCAACTATTGTTATTTTTGTACGAAATATAATGATACATTATATTTATGGGGAAATGTGTGATATATATATTGATCATTAATGTTTAAAGTATAAATTCACATAGAAAGAGTTGAACATGAACTATAGAATATCGTTGTAAATTATTAAATATTATGAGTGGTCAGTAAATTAAGTCTATGGGAGAGAAAATAAGGTGTTTTATTGTTTTAAATGAATAAATAATTCTTTATTATCATTGATAAATATTTAAAAGAATCCAATATTTTTGTATTTTCAAATGATTGATTGATAAATATTAGAGAAAGGGGAAATTATTATCATTCTAAAATGAGTGTTCAACCATTTATTCCTGGTAAAATTAAAGGGACATAGAAGGAATATGTGGAACTATGTGAGAAATTAATATATTTTCTAGAATTCAACCTTGATTATCATAGAATTATAATGTTTATGAGCCATTTATGAGTTTCATCCACCCCATATTTTATGGAGCTATTGGTGGATGTTTATATTTATGAATTCTCTATTTATCTGGGAATAAAAAATATTTTTAGAGATCTAGAAGAGTATTTATAGTTGGAAATCATAGAGAGTCCTATTGTAGATTATGTACCTCAGTAGTTGATATCCTAGAGTATAAAATTGGTAGAAATAGTTTTATGTGGATGTTATGTCTATTAAACAAAAAATAATGGAAAAAAGAAAACATCACAATGATTTTTTTCTCATCTCTCCAAAACATCAAAAACTATATAATTATAGTTTGGTATTAATATATCACCTTAAAAATTCAGCATAATAAAATTATATCGGTTAAAATTACCTTCCTGATCATAGTTAAATAATATACATTAAATAAGTGGTACATTTTAGGGAGTTGCATATTCTATTGTATTAGATGAGGATCTAAGAATTTATTCAACTTTCTGGTGATGACTTATTTTGGATCTATATATAGAGTTGAGTTTAAGTTAATATTATTATCCTTAGATAGATGGTCAGTCTGAGAAAAGAATCAAAAATATTTAAAATTTACAATTATTTTGTAATATGGATGTTAGAGGTGGTTAGGATAAAAACCATCCTCAAATCATGTTTTTTTAAAATAATATATTTCACTCAAGTATTCAGATGGATCCTTATGTATACATCTATAGATATAATTTTTTAAATGAAATGTGATGGGTTGAAATTGAATAAATACTATTTTTTAGATCTAATATAACTTATAGAATGGTAGATAACGTCATATGCATTCAATATGACATAAATGAATATTAGATTTGACAGAAATGTTATATTGATATTCATCGGAAAGCCCTAGAATTCGAAATTAGTGAGAAGAAATTTTTATTAATTACAATATGGACTAAGGTTATGTGATTTAATGGTAAAGGAAATATAATAACTATGTATATTATCCCCTTGTATATTCACAAATAATTAGGTATGGTTTATTATCACTAGGTTCTCCCACTAACCATCTCCCATGTCCAGGATCTTTTACATGTATCTCTCATGAGTAAGTACATACTGAATCCTTCACATGTATTGAACTCAAAATTAATACCAATGAAGAATGATATTTCCGTTTTTGAATAATTGGTAGAAATATTGGATAATATATATAAATTTATAAAGAACATGAATAGTCACCTGCTCAGAGTTCTATGGATTAATCAACAATTCAAAGAAGCAACTTGGGAACACAATGATGTAATAAAACTCAGATATCCAAATTTTTTGTATTGGAATGATTTAATTTTGATGGGTAAATTAATTTTATGGGTATAGAATGTAACATCCTTAAATTTTATGATATACTTCTAAAAAAATATAGAATTCCTGGATTCCTTTGATGGAATTCTAATCTAAATTTAAAACAAACTCTGATACACTATTTAAATTTTTAAATCTAATGTTTGAGTTATCTATATCCATTGGTATAACACCCTAATTTTTTATAAAGTTTTTATACAAGTAATATAAATTTCGTTGTTGTTTGGTGTTATACACTACACCATCTTATTCTTGCACTATATGACACACCTGTTTCGTTTTCTTTACACGCAACACTATGGTCTTGCAAAACATCATTTTTTATTATTTAAATAATATTATAACCCTGAAATTAAATTAGAATGTATGAATAATATTAAATAACCTATGGAAATTATAATTATTTTTTTCAAATAAATTAGAAATGAAAATATTCACCAATTAAATATAATGGAAATATTTTTTTATTTTATAATTCCAAATTTATTTTGTATTAATAAATTAAATTATTTAAAATTACTAAATTATATTAATAAAATATATAATCTATATATCCAATTAAATATTTTATATATGAATCCAATAAATGTTGTAGGCAGAATATTAAAATCAACCCAATTTTTGCGATTATAACCTATATTTTTTAAAAAGAAAAATTATCACCTTTTAATAGAGAACACATTTTAAATCCAATTTTTAATGATTTTATGTATTTTAATTTAAAAAATAAACTACTTCTATTAAATTGGGATACAATAATTTTATTTGATTTAATTTTTGGTATTACTATGATATATTTCTTGTCTTGATAAATATTGAAAAATAACAAATTTTATTTGAAAACAACTTTTTCATCAAAATAATTTATATTGTTAAATTATATTTTTTTATTTTTAAATTATAATTATATTATATATTTCTCTTTTAATATAATTTAGGTCATTATAATAAATTTTAAATTGAATTTAGATGTAAAAAAGTGTCAATTGTTTGCATGTTTTTTCTTCAATAACCTGTTTTCTCACCCCGTCAATGGGATTAATATGAATTTAATTAATTAAAATTATATATTTTAAAAATTGAAAAATGATTCAATATTTGGATTCATAGGGTCTGAATTAATTAAAAAGTTATATTTTTTCATTATTAATAGTATCTTTAGTAAATTTGTATTGACCACGTTTAAGGGTAAATCTATTAATTAATGTTAAAATTGGTATTATAATTAAACTAAAACTTATACTAATTTCTTGGATAAATTTATTTCCACAAAATAAAAAAAAATTCTAAAAATATATCATTTTTATTCCATTGGGTAAGAATATTATATTTATTATATTTAATTTAATGATTAGTTTAAAATGTCAAACTTATATTGTTATTAAGTAAATCATTTCTAATATATAGATATAGAGAAAATAATTTCTACTATAAATATTCATTTGAAATATAATAAATTTATTGAAATCATGATAATTTAATTTTAATATTTAGTGATGAAATAATTTAATTTAATGTTTTCACAATGATGATTAAACAATTGTTTAATTAAAGTGAATAGAAAATAAATGATATTAAAAATATTAATTAAAAAATAACATGACATAATTAATGACATCCATGAAAATATATATATATATATATATATAGTTTTATTGTTCTATAATATGTTGTTTTTCTATTTTATCACATTTTTAGGATATTTTAAAAAAGGAAAATATTTAATATTATCAAAATTAACATAATTTATTCTTTAAAATAAATAATATTTTATTAAATGATATAAAATTTATAAAAATCTACAATTCATCAAATGGCTAAAATAAGGTTAAAAATTTCATCAATGATCCGTTATGGGGTTTTCTGGAATTTTATTGTAACAACACTAACCCTAAGATGTAAAAGTCATGTTTTCATGATAAATGTTAAAGGGTTTTACTAAGGGTTAATGTCAAAATATAAGTCTATTATTGAGACCTAAATATGTATAGAAAAAACAATTTAGATTATTTAAACCCATTTTCATCTTATACTCGAAATAAATTGCTTTGGAGCTATTTGAAGATGACAATCAATTAATTTTAATTTAATATTTTGAGTGTTTCGAAGAGTGCCCTCTACTATGTTATAAAAAGAAATTCCTTCCTAACTTCCTCAAAGAACTTTATTCCTTATATATTAATCAATATTAACCCACTTCTTCTACAAAAATCCTTATCCACATTTTTGAGGTTATGTTCTTCTCAAAACACAAGATATAGTGTCTTGAAGAAAGATCTATAGGGAGATCGCTAATGAATATGTAATCTCTATTACTGACTCTCTCAGGAGTATTACTTCTGCTATGTCCTATATAATGGGTTTTTCCATTATAAATTAAAAAATAAAATATGAAATAAATAATAATATTTTATTATTATTATGTAACACCCAAATTCCACTTTTTATACATCCTTTGAAAAATAAAATCACCATGAATACGTTTCAATGACAAAACATCTCCATGTCGTATTGTAATCTATTTTTCATCACCATTTTACATGGATCTGTATAATGATGTAAATAATAGATATATATTATTATTATAATAATATAATTATTATTGGAATAAATATATACACTTCCCACTACCATAACATTTCAAAATTAATTGAATGATATTGGTGCTCGTGTGTACGTATGGCCAATCATCTCCACGACCTAATTTGATTCGTTCTCCATGATCACAATTAATTAGTACTTATATATATTTATATAATGAATAATATGATATTTATATTTCATTAATATTATTTTTTAAATTATAGATCTTTATTTTATCTTCAATAACTAGAACATATACGGCCAAACATGCATAAGAAAATGAAGTAGTTAACACCCGAATGAAGCGTAATATTGATTTATTATTAAACCGTTGTTAATATGACCATATATGATATAATAAATATAAATATAATTCCATTATAGGTTAATAAATTTAATTAATCCATTATATAGGTCTTTCAAACACGTATGAAGTAACTCATACTGAAGGTAAGGGATAACTTTGTAATATCATTATTATTCTGGATTGTTTAAATGTAAGTATAAACTGGGAAATATGTATCATGCATGTCCATGATTCTCTAAAATTTGGTTAAAACTATTTTTAATATTATTAAATAAATTTTAATGTCAGTTTTTTCACATGTATGGCTTTTTATTAAATGGTTCGAATAAAATCTTCTGTTATTTTACTAAAAAGCTACTTTTTGATTTTCTTTTTCATACACATACAAGAACAATGATTTTTTAACATATACAGAATGAAATAATTTTCACTCATTATTAATGATTTAATAAAAAAATTATTTCTCTAAAGTAATATTTTGATATTTTTTAAAAAAAATCATTTAAAATTACACTTCAGATTAAAAATAAAAAACAATTTGAAAGAAAAGATGTTATTTTCTATAGAAAAATGTTTTTAAAATATCCTTTCAAATTATTTCCCATATAATATGACATCCAATTTTTGTTAGACATTCCATTCTAGAGAAGAATAAAAATAATCCATACATATTCATTCTCTAAATGGAAAAACATTATTGGAATGATATTTAGGAAATCCAATTCTCTTCTACGATTTATATGCTTATGAAACACACTTCTTTTCATGGGTTATGCTTTGATGAAATTATTTTCCAACATATAAATCTTGCATATGCTATGATAAAATTATAAGTATTTGATACCCATTTCATTTATTTGGTTATGATATAATTGTTTATAAACTTGTTGCATATGTGTGAATTATTTCATTATGATATTTGTGGGACCTATATCTACATCCATTGCGTTGGATAAATATTTGTATCTCATGTGATATGTATAATATACATTATAAACTAAGATAGTCATGGGAGTGAACCATAACCACTATGATGGTTTGGGATGTTAACCCATACTACTATAATAGCTTTTACATTGATTCCTTGACTACCATTAAATGTACTATTATATACTAATGTGTCTACCACAGTTCTATTTTTTCTTCCTATATAATGATTTCATAGATCATTTTCCTTATTTAATTATGATTTATGTCTTATGAATTTCCAATAATTGTTTCATGATTTAAATTTACGATATTTTATATGCTGGGTATGATCGTCTAATTTTGGGATCATGTTCACTTACCATTATGATAATGATTATTTTAACATATCTATCCTTTCTACCCTTAATGAGAAAATATACTCACCTTTTATTATATTTTACATTCACCTAGGTTACGATGAGATGTATAATGCTTGATATATCTGAGAACGATTATAATAAAGAATTAATTAGGGAATGACATTATAACTAACTGAAGTTATAGTGTTTATGATTCCATGTTTCCAAAGGCACTATAATAATACGGTCTTTGGGAATTTTTTGGGTATGGAGTTAACTAATTTCAAATAATTAATGTAATGTTAATGTCTGAAAAGTATGGGTCACTATATATGGAATCGATGAATATTTTTAGTTAATCTTGGGAAACTAGGATGAGAAATCTTTATTGAAAACCCTACAAACATATCTAATATTAATTCTAAGGATAAGGAATAGTATAAGAAAAATTTCTAGAATGTTGGTTAAGAAAAGATCGAGTGGTTTTTGAGAAATACATCCATGTATATATACTATAACTATATGTGGGTGCAGCACAGATTTACCTAGGGGTAAAAACTATAAGGTGGTCTGTTGATCCAAACTCATTATTACCCGGTACGTGAACATGGGTCTTGCTGTACACATGGTTTTACACTACCAAGGGATATCCATTAAAAATTCACAATATCTTCATGAAAGATAACGAAGGATTAAAATATATGTTGGCTTCGACTAACCTAGTATTAACCTAACTTGTCATATATTATGGAATGTGTCACAATTGATACATTTATATGTTATATTTCATGATTATATTGTTCTTCTCTATGAAATTTTTTTCTCAGTCTATGCTTTTTTATTTTATTCAATATCTAGAACTCAATGAAACCAAGTTAATAAAAGTTGTAATAGAAAAAGAAATTATTTAACTCATGAGAATGTGAATGATATGGGTACTGGAAAAAAAATATTTCAATGATCACCCACCATTCTTAATCTATGAATGATGTGGGACATCCAAATGAGCAATAGAGGAAATAAAATTAAATTGAGTCCTTCATGATCAAACACCCACCTTTTTTCAGTTGGTATTCTAATACACATGTTTCTAAACAAGGGATTGGTACAACTGAAAAGTTATTCTTCATTCTTCAGTGTTTGTAGAATGATATTTTTTTTCAATTTGTATATCCATTAGAAGGTGAAGTAAACTACTGGTTGACTCAAATTATAAATACAAGGAATAAAGATAAAATTTAATCCATGTATTGGGGTGAGTCCAACAACATATATTTATGTATTTATATTCCTAGGATTCTTCATTCCAATATAAAGAATGAGTGTATTGAGTTGAAAAAGGGATGTTGAAATAATTTATAGTAATGAGGAAAATTTTATGAGACTTTTGAGGTACACTACAGGAATTATCATCCAATCAGAATGTAAAGTCAATATGTTCTTCACTTTCATAAATAAAAGTCACATAATGGTGTTGGAGAAAAGAGAGTTTATTTTCAATTAAGAGATTATTCATTGTGAAATCGAATTCTAAATAGAGGATGGAGTCATGTTCCAATCTCATTGTATTCATAATATGGTGAATATAGAGTTCAAAAGGATATATTAAGAAGTTGAATAGAAAAAGAGGAGATTTCCATTATGATATAAGTGTTGAAATAAGAATGGGTGAAACTGTATTAAGGGGTCTAATATATTTTTTATCTGAGGAAAGTAACTTTATTAGGTGTTTGATTGCTAATGTGATGGGAAACATTCAGTTAATGGTGATATTGGGGATAAAGCTGTAAAAAATGCACCTCCATTCTTATGTGCTACAAGTTTAAGGAGATTAGGAATTATTCTAATCAATGCCAAAACCCAAGGGTTAGTGTTGATGATTGATTTTAGAAACCAATTAAGCTAAAGGAATGGGATAAATCTCATCCTATAACTATTTTTAAGGAGTTATGTGATAAAAAAGTTGTGAAAGGTACATTTACCATCCAATCTAGAACTGATAATGTCTTGTTTGATTCTGGCTCAACCAAATCATTCATATCTAAAGAATTTCACAAGGGTTGTAAGATTCCACCCAATTGATTTGATGTGGAATTACATATCCAAGCACCTAATGGTACAACGATTTCATCTCAAGTCTACGATTCTTCTTTGGTTAATGTTTATGGAAATGTGTTTCTGGAAAATCATTTCATTCCTCCAATGGTTTAATTTTATGTGATATTATAGATGGATAATATTTCTCTATATAATTACCAAATCAATTCTCAAAGAAGGGAATTTATATTTTATGCTTCAAACTAGCCTATAAACTTCAATCAATGTGGTGATACGTGTAAAGTACCTATGTAGTTTACATCATGGGAATGGTTAATTTTTTCAATTCATATGGGTTGTTTCTCTCAAATGGTTTGGGAGAAAATTGACATCGATGTTTTGAAAATTTTCTATGATTTTGTGGTCTTTTAATAAAAATTTCCTAGTCTTGAACCAAAACATGAAGTGCATTTATTTATAGTTCACATACCTAGTTCTATAGTAATTTCAAAGTCACCATATTGAATGAACCCAAATGAGCCGCGTGAATTGAAGAAATAAATCCATGAAATCCATGACAAGGTATTCATTTGGCCACGTTTGTCACCTTGGGGTGCAATAATTCTATTTGTGAAGAACAGATATGGACCAATGTGAATCTTAATTGATTATCTGGATTTAGAAATTATCACAATAAAGTTCATGTATCCTTTTATTTATAATGATGATTTTTTGTCAAATTAGTGGAGATCCATAGTTTTACAAGGTTTACCATCATTCTAGATAGCATCAATTTTGGGTAAATAATTATCATATACCCAAGACGACATTCCATACATGGTATATTCCGTATGAATATTTTGTAACACCTTTTGATCTTATTAATTCCATAGATATCCTAATGTACTTGATGAAGGGTGTCTTTAGTGATTTCCTCTATTAGTTTGTGGTAGTCTTTAAAGATTATATTCATTTATATTCAAATATAAAGGGATAGAATGAATATCACTTAAGCTAAAGACAGAAAGGAAGGATAAAATGTATGAAAAAATTATAATGTATGAATTTCAGATTAAAAAGGATTAATTTTTGGGTCACATAACCTATAGATATAGTATAGAAGTTGATCTCTCAAAGATAGAGTCTACTGAATGCTATCATAGACCAACCATGATGACTATGTTCTTTAGTGTTCTTGTCCTAGAATGATATAATTGATGGTTTGTGGATAATTTCTCATGATTATCTAATAATCGGACCAAGATAACATGGATGGGTCTCATGTTCCCCTGGACCGATGAATGTGAGGATATGTTCAATGATATGAAGAGACGGTTGGTTAGAACAATTGTGATTTCATTGTCTTGTATTGGTGAAGGGTTTGTAATCTATAGTGATAAATCCATGATAGTATTGGGATGTTTTTTTTGGGAATTACAAGATGATTATTGCTTATACCTCATGATAGTAAAATATTCTTGAAGAAAATTACCTAACTCATGAATTAGCATTAGCTATAGTAATTTTTCATTGAGGATATGTTGGAATCATCATTATGGTGATAAGTTATATATATATATAATGATCATTAAAGTAAAAAATATATATTCCCATATAATGAGTTGAACATACAGCATATAATATGGTAAGAGATGACAAAGGATTGTTATTGATCAATATATTACCCCTCTGGGAAAGAAAACAAGGTGGTCGATGATTTGAGTTGAATGGAACATTTTAGATTTTTCATGACGAGAATCACAAAATATCAAATATTTTTTTATTTTAAAATGATAGAACTATAAATCCAGAAGGAATGGGAAAACATATCTTTCTTAATTGAATTTTTATCCATAAATCCTTGTGATGATTAAATAGGCAATGATGGAAGATGTGGGGATTGAAAAAATGGTCAAATGTGTTCTACATTTTTGTGTGGATCTGGATGGAATGTTAAAATTTTAGAATTGTGCGTATTTTCCTTCTATTCTAAATACATGGAGGAAGCTATTAGAGGAACCTCATAGTTCTTCTCTCTCCATTCATCCTAGAATACTATATATGTATAGATATTTGAAATAATACTTCTGGTGGGATTCCATTAAGAGAGATATGGAAATGTTTGTATCTCATTTCATGGAATGCTATCATGATAATGTTGAAAGAAAAAAATATAAAAGTAGGTTGCATCCCCAACCCATACAAGAATTGAAATGTGAGAACATCCCCATGGATTTTGTTGATGGACACCCTAAAACCACTAAAGGTTTTAATTCTATATTAGTGGTAGTTTATTTCCCAACTATGTGAGTACAATTAATTATTATCTGATTAGACTTACCTCAGGATAAAAATTCCGTGATTTTCATTAATGAAGTGGTATGTTTTAATGGAGTACCACATTTTGTTATATCTAATCAGGATAAGCGGTTCAACTCAACATTCTAGAAATTTTTTCAGTAATCACATGATTCATAATTGAGTTTTAGAACATCTTATCATCCTCAGATGAAAGATCAGTTTGAATGAATAATTCAAACCCTAGAAGATATGTTGAAATCTTGTTCACTAAATTTAAAAGGAGGTTTGGAACAACACCTTCCTGTGGTTGAGTTTTCATATAAAAATAACCTTCAATCAACTATTCAAATGGATATTTATGAATCCCTCTATTGGAATATATGTAGAGCACCAACATGTTTCGATGAATTTTGGGAAATAAAGATATTGAGTTGTAAGATCGTTGAGCAGATTGATGAGATGGTTAAAATCATTTTTCATCATATTAATGTTACATAAATTCCACATTACAGATATGATGATAACCGACGACGTGATATAGAATTAGACTTTGCTGAGATGTTGTTTCCAATAATTTCCCAATGGTTGATAGTTATGAGGTTTGGGAAGAAATGGAATCTAAGAACTAGATATATCGTTTTTTAATTCTTGATCATATTTAGATAGTATCCTATCACTTAAGGAATCCTCTAAATATCAGACATTTCCATTGTGTGTTCTATATTTCATTCCTGAGAAGTACATACGTGACCCTTCACATATATTGAACATAAGGGATATACAATTACAGTAAGATCTCTCTTATGAAGTATATGTTAAAATAATTTATCATATTGAGAATGTTCTAAAGAAAAAGCTCACCCACATGCTAAATATATTGTGGAGAAATCTAGAGTTATAGGAACCTACGTAGGAACATGACGATATGATAATGTATAAGTATCCAATCTTTTTTTTTTAATTTGAAAGACACATTTCAAGGGAGAAATTCATTTTATCAGGGGTAGAATGTAAGAAACCAAGTATTTGTGAATTTGTTTTCAAATTCAATAAAATTTATTTAAAATATTTTGTTATATGGTACACTATGTTATGCTTTCCCTACACACAACACTGTCATATATTTCATTACATGAAAGACTATGTTTTAATAAAACAACATTCTTTATTATTTAAAAAATATAATTACCAAATCATTAAATGAGAGGGTTTGAATATTATTAACTGAATCATGAAAATTCAAATACATTGGTCACCAAATATTAAAAACGAAATAGTATGCGAATTTAATATAAAGGAAATGTAAATTGTTTAAAAACTATGCTCCCAAAGTCATTTTTTATTATTAAATTAAATTAATTACAATTTATGAATGGTATTAATGAATTATATATTTTATATATTCAATTAAATATTTTTTATATTAATCAAATAATGATTATTGGCAAAAGATACGAACCAACATAATTTTATCTATGAAAACCAATATTTTTCAAGAAGGAAATTTATCACCTTTAAATGGATAACCCCTTGGAAATATAATTATTGAAACTATTATATTTTTTTTGAGAAATATAATTTTTTATTCTAAATTGGGATACAAACATTTACAGTGATAAAATATTAGTATATCTCTGATAACGTTAATGATTTTATGAATATGGAAAATAAAAAAATTAATAGAAAATAACTTTTTCATAAAAATAATTTATAATGAAAAATTAAAATTTTAAATTGTTTTAAATTATATATAAATTGTATTTTTATTATTTAATATCATTTATTTAATTTTTTAAAATATTACATTTATTTTAGATATCAAAACGTTTAAATTTTTGCATGTTTTAACACTAATAATCCATTTTCTAACACCATCAATAGGATTAAATTTCATTTTATTTATAGAACTTCTATGTTTGGATTTTTGAGAAATTTATTTGATATTTTGAATCATATTTTCCAAATTATGTAAAAATGGTTTTCTTTTTGGCATTATGAATTTTAACATTAGTAATTTTCTGTCTACCACGGTGAAGGGTAAATAAGGTAATTAAAGTTAAAATATTAATATAAATTCCCTAAAATTCATAATAATTTCATTACATATGTTTATTTTGACTAAAATCAACCCTAGGACTAAAATATAATCTTTTTTAAAACTTGTGTTAGAATATGAAAATTATAATATTTTATTTAACAAAATGTTAAAAAATAACATGCTCTTATTATCAACAAGTAAACCATTTTTAATATGTTGTTATACAGAAGATAAATAATGCTATAAATATAAGTATAAAATCGAGAAACTTTATCTAAATCACGACTATTTATTTCATAATTTTTAGAGTTGAAATAATATAATTTAAATCTTTCATAATGATAATGCGGCAATTGTTTAATTGAAATAATAATCAAATAAATGATATTTTATATATTAAAAAAATTACATATTTATTTACATCCAATAATTATATAAATACATAATTGAATGATATTTTAGATCCATAATATATGTTTTGGTTCTATGTAATCATTTTTAGGATATTTCAAAAAATAAAAGTATTGACTCATATTAAAGTTGACAGAAATGATACTTTCAAAAAAAATTATTATTAAATAATAAAAATTCATAAAAAATTAGATTTTAAAAAAATGAAAATATAAGGTCAAACATGTCATCAATGATCCTTTGGGTTCTTCTGTACTTTTTTTTTAAATATAGTATACGAAATGTGTAAAATACAAGTTGTCATGGTAAATGTCAACTGTTTAACTAAGGGTTAATATCAAATGATAATGTTATAATTATTACTAAAACATGACTAAAAATATTTTTTAGATTAAATATACCCATAATTATATTATAATATAAATAACTCACATTGTATCAATTCTAAAATTAAAATCAATTTATTTTAAATTAATATTTTGACTGTTTCAAATAGTGCCCCTCCCTCCTCTTTTAAAAGGAACCTCATCCCACACTTCCTAAAACTATATTCAACCTTCAATATCTACCAATCCCTTCTAATTTATCCCTATAAATTCTTTATCCATGTTTTGGAGTTGTTGGTATTATCAAAATACTATCTATAGCTTCTGTTTGAGAAGATCTAGAGGGAGTTTGTTGAAGAATAGGTAATCACCTTTACGGACTTTCTTAAGATTATTTCTACTTCTACATAATTCTTTATGTTTTTTTCCATTAAAAATTATTGATCCATGAATAAATTATATACTAATATGTTACTGTTATAATGTGAGAACCATATTCCAAATTTTATATATCTTATGAAAACTGAAATCACCACACGTGCATATGAATTGATTACGGTAGCAACAATGTGGGGTAACCAATTTGTCATCACAACTTTAATTGTATTGGTATACTGATGGAAATAATAAAAATATATTATTATAATAACAATATATTTATTATGTAAAAGAAATATAAATCATCCATCTCAATACCATTTCATATTTAATTGAATGATATCGTCGCTCGTGCATACGTACGACCAACCATCTCCACGACTTGATGTGATTCATTTTTCTAGATCACAATTAAATAGTTGTAATATAAATGTATATAATAAATAATATTATATAAATATTACCTTAATATTATTATGTAAACTAAATAAATATATTTTATGTGAAATAACATGATTGTATATGACAAAACATGCATAATAAATGAGGCAGTTAACACTCGAAGAGAGAATGATAATGATATATTATTAAAAAAGTGTTAATTTGGTCATATATGATATTACAAATATAAATATAAATTTGAAATAACTTAAAAAAATTATTTAATCCAATATACAATAGTTTTATATATTTATGAATGAAGTCATACATATGGTTAGGGATAACATCACGATCTCATTATTATTCGAGATTGTTAATGTGTAAGTATTTACAGGGAAATTTTCATCATATATGTCCATGTTTTGTAAAATGAATTTAAAAATATTCTTAAATAATTATACAATTGTTTAATGACATATTTAACCATGTATGAATTATTTATAAATCGAATGAAAGAAATCATTTTTTCATTTTTCAAACACAGTAATTTTTTTCTTTTCTGAAAAAAGTACAAGAGGACTGTTTTTTTAACTTATAAGAAATAAACTTATTTTTATGCTTTCATGATTCTTTATTACATTAATAATTACTATCAATAAAATTTTAACTTTAAATATATATTCTATTTTAAAATTGTGCATCATTTCTTGAATAGAAAATAATTCAATAAATAAACGATATTTTCCTCATGAATTTCTTTCTGAGATCTTTTCAAAATATTTACCAACTAATATAACATCCATTTTTGTTACTCTTGAAATTATAAGAAATAATCCAAATAATCCATTCATATTATTTCTATTAATGTTATAACTTTGTTTCCACAATATTTATAAAATACTTTTCTCTTCTATGTGTTATATACATACAAAACCCACTTCTAATCATGGGTTTTGCATTGACGAAATTATTATTAAATCTATCTATTTTACAGAGGTAATTTTTTGATTACATTTTTACTATTCCAATTTCATTTCATGGGTTATAATATGATTTTTTTGATCTTATGGAACTTGTATGTACGAATTAATTATATGATTGTTGAGACCTATATCTCCATCCAATACATTTGGTAAATATTTATATCTCATGATATAGTCATAAGGGACTTTTTCCACTAATATGGTTATGGGAGAGAACCATGACTACAAAGATGGTTTGGTATGTGAACCCATACTACCAAGATGACCATAGTAGCGATTTCGTGACAAGAATGGAAATCATAATTATATGATTATGATTGTTTTATAGTTTCTTGCTTTAATCGTCTTTTATGATTTCATGGATCATGTTATTTATTTCATACAAATCACGTATTATAAACAACAAATAAGTATTACATTATTCATGTTTTAGATATTTTATATAAATGGTATAATATTCTATTTTCATGATCTTTTTCTCATACCATTATTCTCATTATTATGGGAACATATCTCCATAGTTTGCCATTACTCAGAATCTGAAAGAACCTGTTTATTTTGTTTTCCATTCACCCAAGTTTTGAAGATATTGAATATTTTTGATGTGTCTTATAAGGGTACTATAAAAGTATAACCTATTGGAATACATTATAACATTCTTTGGTACGAGTGTTTAGGATTCTATTTTTACAACGGCACTAGAGTAATAAAGTTTTGTTGTGTTTTTTGGGTAATGAATTAATTAATTTCAGAAAATTAATGTAATGTTTATGTAAGAAAAGTGAGGGTCACTATAAATTGAATAGAGGGTAGAAAAAGGAATAACTAAATTATGAAAAATTTATGCTATATCCATGTAGAAAATAAACTCATTTGTTATCAATTAATTATTTATACAAATTAAAATATTTTTCAAATAATAGAAATGTTTTCTAAAAAAACAATCATTGGAACACAATTTTATTATCTTAATTAATAAAATATATCATTATTGGTAAATCATTTTAATTAAATTTATATACTATATATTTAATCAAATTTTATATTTTTCATCTAATATTTGTTTCTAGTCATGGGAATAGATGGGTTGTAATGTTATTCTTAAAAATGTATATTTCTAGAAATGGGTTTTCATTGTGTTTTGTGCACATATTTTAAATTGAATTTATTTCACTTATAGAATTTGAATCATGAATTTGGATTCCATATTTTTAATGAGGAGGTTCAAATATTGAAATTATTTTTCTTTTCTTTTTGGTCAACATGAATACTTACCATATTAAATTTTGGCCACCTTAATAAGAGTAAAATGTGTAAAATATAATTAAATAATTGTAATAAATCATTAAAATTTATCGAAAACATTAACTTATCAAATTTTATTATTATATTTTGTCCTTTTCCATCAAATTAATGAATATATGTTTACTCGGTTCCACATTTATTTAAATATGACCTTTATATTGATTTTGGAAAATTATAAATATATATCATCACTCTATTGACTCTAATGTCTATAAAAATATTATATAAGAATAAAAGAATAGTGTATTTTTCTAAATATTAATTTTGAAGATAAAAAAATTGTTATTGAAATTTATTTCTATTTTTTAGTGATTTCCTTAATTGCTTATGCAATGTTAACATATTATTTATAAAATTAATTTGAAAATAAATTATATGATTTCAAAAATATTAAAATAAATACAATATTATTGAATTATTGTGTTATATGTGTTTTTTCAATAAATATTGAATATTATATATGTGTTAAAATATATATTCAAATTCATTCATTTTATCGGTGTCCTTACAATCAAAATAAATGAATAGTCCCAAAATTGATGTTAATGATATTTTATAATAAATAATTTTTTATTAAACGTTTTATAATAAATAAAATAATTAGATAATTTAATATAATATTGTTAAAAATTTCCTCCATGATCCATTTACATGTTATTTTTCTACTTCGGGAAACAATTATATTCCTTTATGATTGATAAAATTTTTATTGAAGTTATGGTAAAAAATTATTAACAATGAAATTAATAAAAAACATAATGTGTAAAATGACACAAAAACCTAAATAAATATCATTATATGATATTATTTCAATCCTAGACACTTTTTATAAACATTTATGCCTTTTTATAAATATATTTGTTCATAATGACTATTATATTTTATTTTATTTTGAACTTCTAGGTGTTTCTTCTCCCACCCTTTTAAAACAAATCCAATGGTTTCACTTATTTACTCCAACATGAGACTTCTATTACGGGAAAAACAGATCCAATTCTCTTCCCAAAATATATATATTCATTATATAGGTGTTCATTCTCCAAAAACACCAAACCTATGATCCTTAAGTGGGTATCTAATGGATTTATTACAAATAATTGTTAATCTCTTTAACTGATGAATTTATTTTTTAATTATTATCTTACATCATTGAAATATATGGTATTTATTAAAAATTATAAAATATGTATCTTAAATAAAAATTAATTCTATTATTATTATGAATCCACAACTATCCACCCTATTTCCCATCAAATGGGATGTTAAATTATCTCTCATGTAAACGTAGGACAAACAGTGTCCATAGAGAAATATAATTCATTTTTCATCACCATAATTATATATATTTATTATTATAGTTTAAATGATTATCAATTATATTTATGAAATAAATATTCTTCCATAATTAAAATATATTTTCTATATTTTCTCCTTCCAATTCATTGGAAAATTATAAAATCTCGTGTGTGTGCGGGTGGACTACCACCTCCATGAAGCAATATAATTAATTTTTAAGATACTCTTTACATGGACGATAATAAAAACTGACTTTAGAAATATATATGATTCAAATTATATATTTATGATTCTATAATGTTGTATTATTATTTATCATTCTTTCATTCCATCATTCAAAAAGTGAAAATGTTGTCCATGCATATGTAGGCCCTACCGTCTCTTTGAATAGTGTAATTCCCTTTTCTCTCTAACTATTACGAATGGCTCTATATTTAAATATAAATAATATATATATATAATTTATATGATTACTAAAATTATATATATATAATGGAATAATTATTAATGTACTAGAACATGAACATTCATAATGAATTTCTAATGAATATTGAAACAATCAACATCCTAAAATGAGAGTTTTGTTGAAGAATAATTTATAAATTGGTCATAAGTTGTTAAAATTTTATAATTTAAGATATTATAATTATGTTAATGACTCAATTATAGAATTATTATAAATTTAAATATATTAAAAAGGAGGTTATAGTTCTTTGGAATAAATTGGAACATGCGGTATTGTTTTTATGTTACAACCCCTTTTTTTATTTAGATTGTTTATTTTTATGTTTCTAATAATAAAATTCCAAAATATTACTCACATTAATGAAATTATTTTTTCTGATAATTTGTTTAATTATTTTATAGAACACAATTTCATTTAATTTTCTTTTATTTATTTACTCATAAGGCTAAATTAATATTTTTTTGGAAATGTTAATTTACTTATCTATTTTATCATAAATTATTTGTCATATATTTCCATGTGTTCAATAAAATATTTTATTGAATACATTACTATTAATATATGATAGTTTAAATTCATTTTTAATCACATTTTCTTTTATGAATTTTTTAAAATTATTCTTATTTTCTTTTTTTAAATGTGGAACTTTTTGAATTTTTACTAAAAATATAAATGAAATGTTTATTTTAACATAAAAAACATGATTGAAATTTCCCATCATAAAGACCATTTAATTATTTAGATATTCCATTAAAATTGAAAAAGGATTATTTGAAATAAAAAATTAATTAATATATTGAAAAAATAGATTTTGAATAATAGATTTTGAAATGAAAATTTTATTTTCATCCGAAAATATTCCAGATATCTTTTAACGGTATTTTAATCTAAGATGACATATTTTATGATAATTATTCTTTACTGAGTAATGACCCAATCATAATATTCACATTCATTAATTTTACATAATATGATTATAATTATTTTCGGATTTTTCTTTGAAACATCTTTCATTTCAAGAGTATTATTATGTTGTGAAACATGTTTTCGGTCCGTGGGTTATGATACGATGAAATGATTAAAAGGTTATGAAAAATATTTATTATTAATGGGTTATGGTATGATGTATGATTTATCATATCATTTCTCACAAATTTACAATATTAATTATGTTTATGTGGTACAAGAATTATATATCCCATTAATTCATTTGATAAATATAGACACCTCATGAGATAAATTAGATAGGAATGTGGATTGAACATAGTTTAGTAAAGGGTTATGTCCAAAATGATTTTCTTTGGAGTGAAACATAATTACAATAATGTAATAGAGAGTTAGATTAATCCACTATTATATTCTTGGTAGTCAGACATGTCTACTAATGAAATGATTTTTTATTGTTGTTTGTATACCAAAAACAAATGTCAAATTCCAATATTATGCTCTCATAGCTTTTGTTGTCAGATTCCATTATGACTCATTTCTTATAAACTACTATGTTTTATTACAAGACTCAATATTATGATATATCAAATGAAGTGTATTCATTTCAAATATTATTCTCGCGTTCTAAAACACTTATACCATTTTTATGTTTAGTTGATAGTCGATGTCATCAATTCTTACCACTACTATAAATTTAATTTTGTCAGATCTTATGATTTGATTCCCTTTGTTGTATAGAAAGGTATAATATTTTATATGTATTTAAAGGGTCTAGGATAATAATAAAATAGAGTTAAATGTTTTGGTTCAGCTATTAAAAAGTATTTGATGTATTAATGTTTCTAAAGATACCATACCTATATAATTATGGCATGGATCACTATTCTATATAATGAATATCCATCAAATAAGATATAATATCTATGTATGAAAATTTTGGGTAACTATAATCAAATTATGTTACTTTTATATTTCATTATTTCACATGAAACTCTAGAACCATCAAATTTACTGGTTTGTTTCAATTATAATAGTCTTCACCAATTTTTCACAATCATTTATGAACTATGTAAAATATTTTTCTTGATCCTCATACATCTTCATATTTTTATGCAACGAATATTAAATAACATTCATCTTATTAGATTTAATTTTTAATTTAAATTTCATGATTTGAGTTAAAAAACATTGTTTTTCATCCATTAATGTATTTTTTAATCATATCATTTATTTCATCCATCCTTCTCCGGACTAAACATTGTAAATCTTATAAAATTTTGATAATTTATTATCATGACCATTATAACTAGATATATTTTGTAAAAAAAATTTGGTTATATTCAAACACCTTAGTAAAACATATTCTAATTATCCCTCCATTTTTTTAGTATCTTATACTTATTTATTGGTTTCATCCTCCATGTCTCTTAATGAGACCCAAATAATGCTATCAAAATATTCAATGAAATTATATATGGTATCATTCAAAATAGAATATTCATTATATGTTGATTTAATAGGAACCTGATATTCCCAATTTATACCTAGTGAATCCATATAAAAATCAATGTAATCACTTTTTTATCTCCCATTACTCTAAAAAATTAAAAATATAAAATAGAAGTGCTTTATATCCTGTAAAATATGAATTTATTAATCATATCTTCCTTAACCATGCCAAAAAAAACTATAATTACAACATCTGATGGATGAGTTTTATTTATCATTTAATAATAAGGATTCCTTTTCAACATTAAGGGAACATGAATATTTATGGTTATAATTTAAAATAATTATGAAAAACAATCAACTATAAGTAGTGATTATTCATTATTATACTTTGTATTTAATGAATCCTTATAAAATTTCATTTATTTTTTGTTACTAATGTTCTTAAAATATATATAGATATAACATCCAAATTCTATTTTAAAGGGATCTCCAAAAAATTTATATTTTTTTTGAAAATGCTTCGAATGGTTTAGAAACTCAATACACTATCCTTCAACTATAGTAAATCTAATAAATGGTAGAACATAGTTTTGTAATATCAATTATTAATCAATAAGGATAATTTTATCCACATTTAGTGCATAGTGAATAATTTTGTTCTAATAGTTTCCAATTAAAACACTTACCCAATAACACATCACTTGTTGGAGGGAATAGATCTAAAAATATAAACTCTCATTAGTTCTTAATCTGTGTAAAAATGAAAAAAAACACACACACACAAAACACAAATATATATGTACGTTGTTTACTCATATTGTGAGACATATTATTTATTTATTTGTTGTTTTTATGATACAAAACAGCAAAAATATTACATAATAAATAAGAAATAATTGGTAGGTTATGGCATAAAAATCATATAATTTGTAAAAACTAGTTTGTAAAGACCAATACCATCTAGATTGGGCCAGAACCAACTTTATCATCATCAATAATATAACCAACATGATTCATCATCTTCACGGAATGAATTTTATGGGTCTACCAGGAAATAAAATCATTATGATAAAAAAAATTCACTATAAGTCCATTCAAATTTGATCTTTTTTATTAGTTTTAGAAATAATCTTATGCCTACCACTTTTATTATTCTTTTGGAACATCTATGGAGGCTATGTTATTCAGTAGATAAAATTATCATATTTTATTATTATTATTAAATTATATATATCATCAATCATAACATCATTTTTTATTTATATATCAATGTATTCATTGAAGAAAGAGAATATTTATTATAAATACTTCATCAATACCATTTTTTTATTCACATTCTATTTAGACTCATATTTTTATTTATATAAAAATGACTAACAAGAATATATTATTTGAAATTTAATATATGAAATCATTTTTCAATATATCAATATATTTTTCAAACACACTTTTATACCTGTGAATAATTCTCTAAAAAAATATTACAGTCAACCATAATGTTTTGAAAATATACATTCTCGCTCAAAACATCACCAATATTTTTAAATATATTATTTATCTTATCATTGATATGTCTATTGGAATCAGTATCTTATTTTCATCATTCATTCCAAAATCACTCATCTTATTTCTTACTTATGAAGTATTTACTAAAATAATAATATTTTGGTGTAATGATTCAAATCATGACTCATACATCCTCTTCAAATCTCATCAAAAATATTTTCTTGAATAAACGATTAATCCATCAAGATTCATGATACTTATTAACCAAATTATAGTACAACTTCATCAACAATAACATTACATTTAACCTCATAACTCATTTAATCTAATGTTTTATTTAAATGAATAATCTATATCTTTCGGAATCCACTAGTTATATATATATATATATATATTATATTATATATATATATATGAAAATAGAATTATTTTTATATGGGAAAAATCTACTCTAAATCACCGTCTAAAATAATATAATTTTTAATATGTGTTCCCAAATTAAATCATACATTAATAACAAATTATCAATGTTAGTATTTTATAGTACAATATTTTTCATTCATATCTCAATGATTTTTTTTGTGCAAAAAAATACTAGAGTTATTATTTTTTATATTCATGGGATTTTTATTTATAAATATATTAACTAAGATAATTATTCAGTTTCTATAAGTTATTTTTATATTAAAATTTTATAATAAAGATAATTCTAAGATATATCTATGTTATTGTTTTGAGAGATAAGGTCACTATTAAATATCATCTACGAATGACTAGATCCTTGGTTAATCACATATCAAGCTACAATATTGTGTATAAAATCCAAATGTATAGACTACAGATGAAATAGAACCACTATTGACCCCTGTAATTTAATTTAATATCATAATACATGAAGAATTTCCATAAAATATATGAAACATATTTTGGTTAGCTTGATTCACTTAATTAATCAACCCATAACACAATCACCATTGAATCATATCTCAAACCATCTCAATTTACAAAAAAATCATTCATCTAAAATTATATTAGGACATCTTAAATTTATATACAAATAATTCAATTCACCTCAAACTCAATAGATGAATCATCCTATAAAACATAATTTTATACCAATTATATAGAACACCATTAAACTTCAACAAGTATCATCTTTAATCATTAACCGGATTTTTTAATCTTATAAATCCTCACATATCATAATGTGATAATGAAAATTACTTCTAAATACTAACAATAGTTCAATATTATTTTCTATATAAATAAATATAGCAAAAAAAATATATAATTATTAATAATCTTCCTTATACATGTATCAATATAGTGGGTATTAAAATCTTCTTTTAACTCATACTATAATCCAATCAATAGTACTTCTATCATTTTCTAGCATTATGTATTCAATTAATAATCTCATATTAAAATATATTAACATAATTTAATAGTCATAAAATATAAAATAAATCATCAACCAATATACCAATAACACATTTTTCATATAATTCGTGATTATATGTGGTCATTGTGGTGATATTTAATATAATTAGGTAGGATATTCTATTACTAAAACACTGTATTGTGGAAATTATATCTCACTTAAAGGATATAATGGGTTACCTTAATACACTAATCTCACACTCATTTAGTCATATTAATTTCATTATAATTTATTTTAATTTATATATATTATGTTTTAAAATATAATTTAATCAATAAACATAAATATCAAATTAATGAAGCCTCCAACAATCATTTACATACTCTTATTAAATATTTAATGGAATATATTATTATATTAATTATAAAAATTATGTAAAACACTATTTATTTAGTATATAATTTTAATTGAGATATTTCTTTATGTTATTTCAATAATAGGCCATGAGTACCAATATAAGGAAATAATATCATAGATTTTTATATGCACCTATTAATTATGTCTTAGATTCAAAAAAATATTTTTAAATCAATAAATAGAATTAAAATAAATCTCAAACTATACATTAAAAATATTATTCCACTATAATTAGATTGAATAAACATATCTATTGTTTACATAATGAGTTTTAGAAATCATGTGTTTTATATATACAAAACCAATCTTCCCAGAAATAAAATTATACTATTTTTAATTAAACTAGTATAAATCATTATAAATCACCACAAGACCTCGTGAATTATTAAACATCATTATATGATGATGAAAATAATGAGTTATAAATTAAACGATTGTGGGAATTATTTTACTATTAATTCCCAATTCAAATCATACGAAAAAGTTTAAGACCAATACATATTTGAGAAAACAAAAAATCACTCACGTGACTATAGATAGAATATATATGAGGTTGAAAATAAAATATTTACATGAGATAGCATTATATAAAATATTCACAAGACATGATTGAAGTTGAATATGATTTATTCAATATAAAAAAATGTAAAATCAATCTATATATAGAAAATGCATAGAATGATACTTGAGAAAAATAATTATATTATCACAAAGACCTATCAACCCTCATTTTATATGGCCATGGTGTTACATGGATCACAAATTATAACATATATATAAATTATATTGGAAACATCTAGTGTATGATTATAATATAACGTATATTCATTCACCATTAGACTCTTTCAAATTTCCCAAAATACCAAGGGTTTGTAGTAGAAGAATGTAGATGTTATATAATAATGAAATAATAATAATAAATTTATATTTATAAGTTATTTAAATAAAATAAACCTATAGATTCAGTATTTGTTTGATATTGTTAACTTGGTCACTTTGGAATCCCATAATTCCAATTTTTCAAAAACCTATGAATCCAATATTAGAAAATAATGTCTCTTTTGATAAACTATGAGTAAAAGTAACATTAATTCCCCATACTCCCATAATAAGAAAAATATACCACTCATCCTTTATTCAAATCATATATTATAAGTGTAATATATATAATATGTTGAAAATATTAAATATATTTCAATATAATTATATTAAAAAATCATTAGACATATATATAACAAATTTATAACTAGGAAGTGACACATATAAACCGAAAATAAAATCTATAAACCAATATATGAAATTTATGATATATATATATATATAATAATTTTATCTTTAGAAAATTATGAATATATATATATAATAAAATTATCAATGAAGAACATTATTTTGTATAATATTTCACATAAAGAAGACCAACCTCAGAGTATAAAATATTAAAACCCCTAACAACTAAATTTTATGAGAGAGAATATTTCTAAAAAACATTAATTTTGAAATATATAATTTTTTTCAATTCAAAATCTAACCCCATACCACTAATATAAAATCAACACCAACAATATATGATAGATTATGGGTCACCAACAATATACAAAACAGAATCGTGTCTTAGGCAATGTAGGAATAAGTAATCCCCCAAATTAATGAATTTAAAAAATATAATATAATGAAATATTATTATTTTAAATACACAAAGATTTAATGAATATCTAAAAGAGAAAGTATGGTACACCTACCTTATAATCATTTCAAGCGAAGTTCGATATTATGTTGGTGAAATATCATACTATGATTAAATATTGATTAACCTTGTATGTAGTGAGGGATGAGAATAAATCATAATGGCAGTGATATGAATGTGGGATGAAATAAAATACTATTTCAATATCTCATGTAAACGTACCATTTAATTATAAATCACTATTTTTTTTATAATTTAAAAAATGTATCCTTTAACCTACATAGAATATTTTAGGTATCCACTCTATTTTTTATTACCACCCTGTATCATGTACTATGATACCATGTTACCATTTAATTTTAGGAAAACATTTAATTTTCGTTATATTTATCTATTCGTTATTCTTCTCTAATCCACTTATAAATATCAATTACATATTTTAACTAGATAAATAAGAAAAATAAAAATAAAATATAACCCAAATGATATGCTTCGATACACATAAATTATTTTCATTGTAAAAAATAATAATTAATTAATTAAATTACATAAGTTTATCAAATGTGATTTTTTTAGAAAATATAAAATAAATTTTATAATGATGGATGATTTTACATTACTTATGTTTGTGATAAAACTTTTACAAGACCATAATTATTTTTATTGAATCATAGAATATATGTCCATAGAATATCTGGTCTTAGCAATGAACATTTTATATATTGGGCATATGATCAGTTTTAAACGTCCATAGATCATGATTTAAGAATTTTGATATAATGTTATAAGTAATGGTTATCTCTAATAATATATATATATATAACCACATAACATTTTAATATTATTACTATTTCATTTTCTCGAATACAGAACATCTATAGTAACATATATAATTAGAAAAATTAGAATTATAAAATATTTATCTTTGAAATGGATTTTAAAATTTGAATAATTGTTTATGAAATTTTCATAGAACCAAAATAAAATATTCATATAAAATAATATTTTATAATATTTTTAAAATATTTCTTAAATAAAGTATATGAATATTAAAATATGTATATTTATGGTTTATTGATCGAATTATATTACTCAAAAATACCCAAAAGTGGATCGAAATATAATTTGGAAATTGTATGTTTTTATGGTAATTTACACATTTTTAAATTAAATTGTTCATCGACAACCATGAATCACACTAAGGGTTTTAAAGAAGTAAAATATGAGTAGTTTTTAATGTCATACACACATTACTAATATTTCTATGAATATTTTACGAACCATATTTTTATCATAGGAATGTATCATTTAATTTTATATCTAATTATTTTTTAGACATTATTGCGATGACTAATGAGGTCATGGGTGTTTTGGGGGTGTCTAGGGATTTTTCAGATAAAGGATCCCAACTTTTTGGAGGGAAAAGATTCGATACATTGTTAGGAGAAACTTTTCATGTCAAGTAGCATGGTTATCCCTAACTGTATATAGCTGGAAAGATTAGAAATATGGGTGAACAATTATCCCTAATCGTGAACCATGAGACTCACATACATGTGATCATATCATTGAAATTTTCAAAATCTATGCACACAATTTGAAGAAAATTTCTCTAACCATGTGATGTCTCTCTTATGATAGTGTGGCATGCATGATTGGCACATGATTTGTCCAACCATGTGACCAATCCATGAACATATCAATTTTGGATAAAATTTTTATATTCACTTTAATTTCTTATATATTTTACCCATCTTATATATTTTTTATTTCCTCTAGAGATAGATTACACTTCTCAAGTTGAATCCCCCATAGAAACCTAAAGCTATGCATGACAGTAACTCTCTAAAATGGTTTCTAATTCCTTCAATGTTCATCTTTTTTTCAGTACTTGTATGTTCTATAATCATATTCAATTGTTCTTCATTTCTGTTCATCATGATAGATTTATTAAGGTGAAGGATCATATGGCCTATTTTCCGGTCATTGATCCCTTCATCATAATTATTATGATATAGGAAAAACTAATGGCCAATACTAGATGGCGATACTACTTAGAGTGAGAGGTAGATTGTCTAGTTTTTTTTCATAAAGTTTTGATGTTTTATTATATATTTTGTCTTGATGTATTCTAGTTTCAACATGAAATTAATTAACTAAAATAATTCATGAATAGTTTTATTATATGGAATCAATGTAATGTAGAGGTTCTTTAATTCAAGCCACGTGAGGGTGATCTGAAGGTGGTGGACATTTTCAACTTCCTGAGGAATGATTTTATTGAATGTAATACTATTAGGAAAGCTCCTTTAGGGTTAATAGGAACCACAAATTTAAGAATTATTCTTGTCTTGAAATCATACCCTTGGAAATCAATTCCACAATTCTATGTAGGGTTTGTGGGATATGGCTATGGAAATAACCTTGAAAGTGAAATACAAGAATTTATAGAGTGTGATTTAAGGAGTTTTCGGTTTGAGGTAAATAATTTAAATGTTCTGATGGTTGGTTGGATGGTAAAATGGGGTTCGGTCCAAGAAGGAACCTATCTTTCTTAATCTTGGGTATCTATTTTGAAGTCCTAGCAACAGAAGTGTCGGTTCGAGAAGAAAGTGAGAATTTGTAGGTATCTACACTAATGGATGTGAAAGGAAATTATATAGTGGAGTCATGTGATGAGTCTTCTTGTTGTGAATATAGTATAGAGGGATGGCATGATAAAGAGAGTTATTTCACATGGAAAATGAAAGGATGAAGGGTTCCAGGGACTCTTGATGATTCATTTTGGTCAAGAGAATGAAATCAAATTGGGGGAAAGATTATTCTTACCTTCCCAAGCCCATGGAGAAAATATATATCATGATTTTGATTCCAAAGGATATGTACTAAGTGATTATATCTATTTAACAGAAACACGAAGGTGGAGTTTCTAAAGTACATGAAAATTTAAGTCATGTTATGAATGACTCTAACCAGATGCATGGTGGACGTTTGGTGGTAGATCCTGCCAATAGATATGTTATTCTTAGGCTTTTTGATTTTCTATAGGATTATGAAATGGATTATTCTAATAAGGTAACAACCTATGATATCCTAAAACATTAATGGGAATAAATGTTTGATGATTCCTTTATAATTAAGGCCCCTAATGAGGTTGAAGCGCAATTCTATGAGAGTTTGATATTAGTTAATGCAAATAAAGAGTGGTGGGAGTACATAATCCAGTTAACCCTTATCCTATCATGAATATTTAATAATTTTAAGATATCTATGAAAAATTTAATTAAAAAACTAAACATGATGTCTTATTAGTTCGAATACCTAATAAATGATGATATGGAGAAAAAATAAAATGTCCTTCAAAGAAAATTATAAAGGGAAAATACTAATAATACAATCAAAAATGATTTTAATGGTTATACTATATTTTGTTCATTATATTTTTGTGGTTTTATTTTTTAGGTATCTCACATTTTTCTAAAAAGAAAGTGAAAATAATAGAAAAAATATTTTCATTCATGTAGAGATTGTCAACATTAGATCGTGCCATTCTTTTGGGTGAGCCCTCCTACATGACTTTTTTGATTCCATTAATATATGACCAAATAACTTGATTTATTGTTTTTTATATCAAATTGATCATATCTGTTGATAATATTAGATTTTATAGAATATCCTTGCTAAAACTATTAACAATTATAGTGAAAATTTATTGAATATGAGTGGTATAAACACATCACGTATTTAAATTTTATATTAGTATGCAATTATTATAGTGATATGTAAATAGTTTCCAATACTATTTGAATTTTGATATATTGAAAACGTAAATAGGCATGATAACCCTTGATAATTACGGTTAATGTGAATGATAACCCTTATTCATGTTATATAATTATGTTTGTTCTTGGATTCCCTTTATAAATGTGATATGGATATGGGGTCCCTTATTAAATATGATATGGTCATAGAATAAAATAATAATTTTTATATGGGATTGAACTCCCTTTATGAATGTTATATGATCATGGATACCCCTTGTTGTTTTATACAGTAATGGAATCCCAATTTTAGGATACTTGTGTAGGGAATCCCTTTATAATGTGATACTATGAAGGATGTCCCTATAATGTGATGTTAGGCATGGGATCCATAAAAATTGATACTAGGAATGTAATTTCAATAATTTTATACTAGTAAAATATTCTATATACTTTGATAGATCGAATTTGGTCACCTCACACTTTCAAAGATATTCCTGCATGGGCCGAATCTGGTCGTGCCAAACTAGTTTTTCTTAAGGAACCAGTGCTGACCCATTTACAATTGTTATTCCCACATTACATTATTATATCTTCATAGTTCCACGTTATACAAACATATTGGATATTTAAAAATTTCATTGGTGGTGGAATACTTAGTGTATCTCACAAACTATCGGGGCCGCTGATGGTACCTGGGAAGACTACATTGTTATAGGTTTTGATAAGGGGATGGGTCCTCTGATAGATTCTTGACATATGTATTGACTTAATATGGGATCTTCATAGCTGATGACCAAGATGGAGCTCATAATGTATTGATATAGTTGTTCCATTTTGAATATTTTTTATAGAATAAGTTTTATTGACAATCTTCTACAATATATACATGTTTTTAATATTTTTTAGACACATGATATTTTCAACCAATATATATGATTTTGTTTACTAATTTTGATTAATCCATCCTTCTTGTTTTTTATGTGTAGTTACACTATGGTGGGATGCTGGTCTAGTTGTCTTATTGTTTGTTTCTTTTATTATATATATGTAAATATGCTTATGGTATTTACTTATTGTTATGTTCACTATGATACACTCTACTGACAAGGTAATAGACTCTCCATGGACACACCGTAGGCCCTCACTGCTAGTCAGCAACATGTGGAATATAGGGAAGCGTGCTTGAGGCATTATGGAAAACCGGATTTTGGGAACCATTCAGTGGGATTCGGGTTTGGACGCTTCAAGGTGGTATCATAAGATTATTATTATTATTGATTTAATATTTAGATATAATAGTTAGGACAAAATAAAGGAATTGGGATTTCATAACATGTTGTGTATGGGAGTAGGAAAACGATGTATAGAGAAAAGTCTAATTGCCTCGAATATAAATTTCTATTTTTTCTTTTTTACTATTTTAAATTACTTTATTAACTCATTGAGTGACAAACTTGAATTATGAGTTCAGTTATGAAATGATTGATCATTATATTTTAGTTCATTATAATGTGATGTGTTTATTCCATATCATATATTATTTTAGTCATTTTATTCTGAATTCGCATTCCATGTATATTTCATTCCTTATAGGATAATTGAATTAGTTTCATTGCATGTTATTTCAATGAGTGTCTTGATTGATATAAATAGAATTTTTAATGGTTACTGATTCTTGTAGTGGACTGGTAGAAATAATTGATATATAGTGTTCCTTCTATAATAAAATAGTGTTTCATGTATAAGGTACCACAAAAAATCTAAGTATTCAAACATGGACCATTGAGTAATGCACAACAGGTCACATGAACTATCACACATTATTATATGGATTATGTTGATTCCACATTTTAGTTCATAAGTGTTATGGTCCCTTATTTAATGGAAGTAATGACCCATTTGGTTCACCAATTTGAAGTTAAATGTTATAAAAATGTGAAATTAAAATTAAATTAAAACAACAAATATCATAGAGCATGACCCAGTCTAAACCTTACTAGTGAGAAGTATGTAGCATCTCTTGTGTTCAATAAATGTTACTATCACCCAGAATTAAATATTTGAGCTATAAGAGGGATTTAATAATTACATTTAAAGGATTTTTACATATTATATTATTGAATTAATAGATTATTTCCTTATTGAATAATTATGAGGTGTGTGTTTGGAAATTTTATAGAAATGAAATCACGGAAACCTCTGGCCATACATCATGAGGGTGGAGTTGAACTTTCTCTAGTGGTGGTTGGACTCAAACTAATAGTTATACCTTCAGTTGTTAAATGGATGGAACCTCTTCTCATTCCTTGCATTGGTGATTATTGTTGGTTTTGAGGATATTTATTTTTTATTATGAAGATCTTACAAGGATCCCCACTCTCTAACCCTTATATGAGAGGGTTGACTATGGAGAACCAATAGTAGCATCCAACCATTTTATTGGGGGATGGAAGAATACTAGATTCAGATTTATGGCTTCATATGGTTATGTGTATATTTAAGAATATGTAGAAACCTCTAAATAGGATATATTAAATAACTACATACACGCTTCTAAGATCTTACAAATAATATAGGGATATTCTAAATTTGTCTGGTCAATATCGGGAAGCAACTTGAATGAATTTCTAGTCAATCATCTTTGATTGTTTTTTCCTTGATACACTAATGGTTGATCCTCCTAGGGAATTCATGAACGTAAAATATGGTTCGATTAAAATTATGTTATATTCAACTAGTTCTATAATGATTTAGTTTTGTTGGTCCATCAATACTACTGATGATCCAATGAAAGAGATACAATTTCAGGATGGTCTATGAAATACAGTTCATTATTAGGATAATTTTTCCTTTTGACTAATATATGTGATATAGTGATCCACACCACTGTAACCATGTAAAACCACTAGAAAATAAATAGTGTGATCCAGGGTGGTCCAGGGATAGACAAGGGAGTGATTTAATTTTTAGTCAGAAGTATAAAATTGAGAGTGTGTGTGTGAGTAATGGTAGCTAGTTGACACCCATATAATGTTTTGTAGTTTTCACTAGTGGTGTAAGCCTGTTAATAAGAGGGTCCAATGACATAGAGACCCTATCGAGGTCTTAGTTTGTGGATGATTGGGGTATCTACACTGATTCAGTGGGACCATACCACCTATTCTGAGTGGGAAAGGATTCGTGTTAGCTTCCCATTGAGGAGCATCATTTGTAGAACCTCACCTGGAGGGTAACTGGGTTACTACTGATTATATAGGTATGTTATTAGTTCATGGTTGAGTTATATAGACTTTATATACACATATCCAACATATAAGACCTTCCCATGTAGTGAGCTTCCAACACAAGGTCATAGGTTAGACCATATTTACTCATTATAGCCTATGCTTGAGGAGAAAGGTGTTGGGGAATACCTTATTTAGGGTAATATTCCAGGATACTCCACTATCATTTATACCTTATTCAATATAGTTGCATCAAAAAAAATTTATATATGTTCCTATTGGGGAGATCCATAGTCTTCACATTGAGTACAATTTTGGCATTATGACAGTTGATACGCCTTTGGGTATATGATGAGAGAGATTAAGCCAGTGAAATGAATGTCTTATTTAGGTATGAAAGCGTTGTTTCTTATGGCACAAATAAATCCTCATGAAGACATGTTTTGATGACCTTCTCAGAATGTACTGGTTGGTTCCCTATAATTATTATGTGGATAGTTTTCATCAGAGGATGTCTTTTACATCACCAATGTATGTTAACTATATTCAGTAGGGTGAGTGGAATGTCTTGGTAGGAAGAGATGGACTAAAGAATATTGTGCTAAGTTAATTGACCACATAGATTTCCATATGTTTTATGAATGAATATGGAATTCATCAGACTAAGTACCCTAGTGTAGTCAACCATTTCAGGGATGTATTGCCAAATGATTTTTTTAGACTACCTCCAAAGCGACTGGTAGAATATTTAAATGATCTAGTGCTTGGAGCTTCCACAAAATCCATTTCTCTATAACATATGGTTACTATTGAGTTACATTATATCAGTATATAGTTATAGTATATAGAGGAAATGTTTTTTATATATCACATTACTTAATTTTGAGGCTCGATATTCATTTTTTATAAGAATGAAGATAGAACAATCAATATTTAGGTGGATTACAAGAAATTGAATGAGATAATTCTGAAAATTGGAATCATGTGCCTCATACAGATGATATTTTTACCACCTCAAGGGAGAGAGGGTATTCTCATAGGTCGACCTAGGATTAGTCTATCAACATGTGCAAGTAAGGAACACAGATATCCAATGCATTGTTTCCCCTAGTCTATATGACTAGGATTAGTAACTCATGATGTCATTAAGTATTAAGAAGGCCCCTACCATAATAATGGAAGTAATGAATATAGTTTTCCATCCCTATCTTTATTCACATATTGTGGTATTCATATAGGAAATGATATTGTATTGTCATACATGAAGCGACTAGGAAAATCATCCTGAATTTATTTATTAAACTAAAAAAGAATCATTTGTACTATTATATAAATAAATATCATTTGAGGGTTTACAAGGTACACTTCTTATTTCACATTTTATCAGTAATATGGAGTTTTTTTTACCCAAGGATGGTGATATTTTCGATTACCTGGTAGGATCCCAATATTATCATTGATATATAAAGAATCATGGGGGTGTTTGGTTTTAAAATACATTTTATTCTAGATTTATCTTCTTAGAATCACCTACTATAAAGTTGAATAAAATGGTTGTGATATTTTAATGGTCTAAATCCTTCATGAAATCCATTCAGTAACTGAAAGGGAGAATGACTTTAGCATCGGTCCTAATTATTCTAGATCAAGGATGAATAAATAAAATGTATTGTGATTCATCATGAATTGGTATTTGATTACATATATTGTTGAAATATATATTAGATGTGTACGGGTCCCGACATTTGAGGCATCATGAGTTGAATTATCAGACACAGGATCTCATGTTGGTAGTTTTTCTACAAGCTATGGGTTGTAGAGGAATTACATATTGGGAGAGAATTTTATTGTGTTTATTAACAGTAAAAAGATCATGTATATCTTCACACAATGATACCTATATCATATAAATTGATTATGGGTTAAATAGCTATACTAATTTTACATTGAGTTTGGGAATACACTTGTCTAGGGAAATTTTGTTATCGATGATAAATGTAAGAGGAATCAGAATTAGATAATTTTGGATTCACTTAGAGAATTGAGCTTATGGTTTTTTTCGGTGATATGAAATTAGAGTTTTATGACCATCTTGTGGAGTATATAATATCATCACTTACATGGACTAATTCACTTCAAATAATATTATAGTGATCATGTTTTAAGACATCAGGGATTCCATTGATATGTGGGAGGAGCTAATGTGTCAGTCACATGAATCACCGTGGGTAGTTCAACTAAGAATCTATATGATTTATCTTGATATGCACTGGTAGTATTGGTTTCAATCAATGAAGCATTAGATATTCTATTTTTTCACCAGTTGTTCCACCTATCAATAGGTGAAGGTGAAGAACCATCGACTCGTTGGATTGTTACATTTATTACTGGTCATGGAATAGAAATGTGGGAATTTTTCAATGGATTATATGATCAACTGATTGAGTCATCTTGAGGTAGTGACACAATTTGGGTATTTATGGATCAACTAAAGAGTGTATCCTAATTAATTATTATGGAAGAGAATTTCTTAGTTGATGATTTTTGAATATTGTAAGTCTTTGTGCCTATACAGTTATAAGTGGTCTCTCTTACTAACATTTCGATGGGTATTTCTATTTCATGTTGAGGTTATTCAAGGTTTTTTGAAAGGATATTAGTACAAAAGTTCTTATGATTAAATCCTTTCACCCTTAGACCAACATATTTCCAAAATAGATTATACAGGTTTTGGAGAACATGATTAGGGCATCCATCCATGATTTTGGAAGTTTTTATGGGTATTAAATTCATCTCATTGATTTCTAATACTATAAGAATTATCAGGATATGGTTCGGATCGATCCTTATGAGTCCCCCTATGATAGGTCATTCCAATCACCCCTGTGTGGGATATAGTAAGGATAGGAAGTGCAAATGGGTCCTCATATCATTTTAGAGACTTCAGAGTAGGCTTAGTTGATCAGGAAGAAGATGTATACAGATTTTTCTAGATATAAATCATTTTTCAATCATTGTTGACAACTTTTAGAGAATGTGGCCAGGGATCATGTCTTGAGAAACTATCACCTAGACTTTAGAAAAGATTGATACAGAGGAAAGGGATGTGTAACTCTTCTTTTTAGAGATATTTTAGATTCTTTATAGTGTTTTCCTAGTTTCTAATTAGTATCCGTAAACTCATATTTATTATTCCCTTCATTAATACTTCCACATTTCATTTCTTCACTGTTTTCTTTCGGACTCGTCTCATACTTTTGATCCTGTGGATGTTGAGTTGATGTGGATGCTTTTTTTTGAGTGGTATCCAATATAAATCATTGACTAAATCTTGAAGGCTCTCCAATGAGGGTGTATACTTTTAGATCGTGTGTTATGGAATCACGATTAGGTATATGATGTGAATTGGTAGTATCAATCTGATGTACGTGACCAATGAACGGAGTTGTTCCATGATAAATTTTTTCCTCCTTTGGAAGTTGAACTCATTGATGACATCTATTTACAAGTGAATACTATAAGTGATAGGTTTTTAAATCAATTATGGACTGATTAATTTTTAGTATAATTATTTATTTGTCACCTAATATAGATTCCTAATTATGTTAAGTGTTTTTTGGGTGTTTTTAGAGATTGTTCATACATGGGAGCCCATGTTTTTGGGTGAAACAGACTTGCCTCATGGTTAGGAGAAACTATGTGGGTCAGTCCCCAAGGTTATCCATACCTATGTTGTTTTTTCATCACAGTTATCCCTAACCATGTGGGGCTATGTTGTAACACCCAAATATTTTATAGTGTTATTTTTTTTCAATGTAATTCAATAACCCGCACAACACGAAACACCAAGTTGGAGAGCTCCCTGACTTACCAAACTAGCAGTTCAAAAGAAGTTATGAATAGTATTATCTTAATTTTGAATTTTATATATTTCATATAAATTTTAACATCCATGTACTATTTTTCGTAGTCATAATATTATAACAAATTCATTTTTTTCAGATAAAGGATGTATTTTTCAGAAAATAAAATTTTATTTCCTTTTAATGGAGAACCCTTTTTAAATACAATAATATAAACTATTATATATTCAAATTTCACAAAATAAACTTCTTCATTATAATTGGGGCCAAAAAAATTAGTTTCTATTTTTTTTTTTTTTTTTGTGATAACTGTCATATTTGGGCGATTAGTAAAAAATAAAAAAAAAATTATCTGATAACAACATTTTTAATAAAAACCAATTATAGTGTTAAATTATACATATGAAAGGTTTTTAAGAATAATTATATTATATTTTTATAATTTAATATAATTTTTGGAAGTATAAGTAATTTCACATTTATATATGACATAAACTCGTGTCAATCTGTTGATAGTTTTTACATTTTAAAAAAATCACTTTTTGGATTTTTCAACTGGAATTAATTTTAAATTAATAAATTCAACTTATATGTTTTTAATTTGTTAAAATATACTTCATTTTTTAAATCATAATATCAAAATTAGCTTAGGATTATTTTTTGGTCTTTTTCTGAAAACTTTAAACTGTTGATGAATAGTTTTAAACACTAGGTTATTGTTTAAAACTGATTTTTTCTTTAAGTAGTTAGTTATTATATTTTATTTTAATAAAAAATAAATACAGAATTCATATTTATTTTCTCTAAAATTAATTGGAGTCATTTTATAATAAGTTTAGATATATTCGAATTTAATTGAACTTTTTATTATGTTTTACCCAACTCCTATGAGCATTTGAGAACTTGATTAGAACATAATTTAACATTTTATGTAAATTTAATTTCAAAAATCCAAGACACATAGTTGATATTAGTGTGTATGTGGTGGTTCAATAAGATGAAAAAAATTTTTGTGAATAGTAACTTTTAACTTTTATTTACAGCAGTTAAAAGTAAATAGGGTAATTAAATGTAAAAATATTAATAATATTACCCTAACACATGTCCTAATTCTATTGGAAAAGTGTATTTCAACCAAATTAATCTTTAGGAATAATATATGTTCCTTTAGGTCCACTTGGATTAGATTAGCACATTTATTATTATTTAATTAAAAGAAAAGTTAAGTGTTAAACTGAAGTTTTCATAACAAAAAAATTTTTAATATAGGATTATACGTTAGATAAATTAGACTATAATTATTAATTATGAAGATCAAAATATTTCCTACATAATTATATTATATTTATAATTTTTATAAATTAAATCACTATTTTTATATATGACAGAATTATTGTGCAATAATTATCTTAATAATGAATTATTAAAATAATTTATATTATATATATCCAAATAAATTTTATTTAAGATATTTGATGAATTAAACTAATAATTTTGGTTACTATGACTTTTTAGTGTTTATTAAATTAATTTTATTTGAAGTAATAATGTTTTTATGACCTAAAAAAATACCAAATAGTGTCAAAATTGAATGAAATTAAATTTTAAACCAAATACTGAATTATTTGTTGATATAATATTCGTATAAAAATAGGGCTCATAAAAAGGGATTAAGTAATATTATACATATCATTAATGAATAATTTGAGTTTATCTTGGATGTTTTGAGTACATTTATTAACCATGTAGTGTAAGAATACAAGAATACACAGTAAAAGTTGAACTATTTTACTAGGAGTTAAATCTAAATGATCAGGTTATAATGGTATCCTATGCCTATATAAAACCTATTGGTTGAAATTATTTCTACCCATATCAACATAATTATATAAATAAACTCATTCGGAGCCATTTTAAACTGAATTTTATTATATAATAAATTAATATTTCCTTCTTTTCCTAAAGTGACCATCACCCCTCTTATAAAAGGGCATGTATCCTTCTCTCAAGATCACACCACCAATGCCATTTTTCTCGGCCAACCCCTTACAAAATATTCGTCCCATTACCATCACATCAACCTAGGGTCCTCACTTTGATTAGAAATCCAACATATGGATCCCTTTTGACCAGTTGAAAAGGAAACCCTTAAAGAAGAGTTAATAATTTCACCACCCTCTTTCATGTTATTTTCTTCTTAAAATTCCTCTTTCATTGTGGTTTCTATTTAAAAATAAAAATTCCAATACCTACTAAAAACTGGGATGTTGTTATAAATATGGTAATACCATATTTTTTATTCTACCAATCCTATAAATTACAGTGTCACTATACGTGCGTACGCACAGCTTACTGTCTCCACGTCATGGAGTAGTTTGTTATTCAAAAACATTATTATATGGAAGGATATAATAATGAGTATAACTGACATAAATAATAATTATAACATGTTAATGATTCTATATATATGATAGACCATTAAATTACATATGATTTCACTATCAATATAATGATATTGTCGCTCGTGTGTACGTACACATTATCATCTCCACGAACGCGATGAGATTCATTCCCAATAATAATCATTAAAGAATAATTTTTATTTTAGGATTAAAAATAATGTTTGAGAATATAATATCATTATGTATACTAATCAGATATATCATATTCATAACAATTATGGCTTATGTAACCAATCATATAAAGGAAATATGATCAATTAACACCTGAAATAATGATACTACTAAAATATTATTAAAAATGAAATATTATAAGATCATATATGATATCATATTTATATATGTTGATATTGTATAATTTATTAAAAATTATTTAACTATTATATAGGAGGTTAACATACCCTCAACAAAGGAAAAGTACAAGGTAAGGGTTAATTTTTCAATCTCATTATTATCTGATGTTGTTGAGAAGTAAGTATTTACTAGGACATATTTATCATCAAAGTCCATATTTCATAAAAATGTTTTCAAAAGGAATCATTTATTGTTTCCTGTAAGGGTATAATTAACAATATGATAATTTTAAATGTTTTAAATATTTATTTTTATAAATATTTTTAATTAATTCCCATGTTTTCAAAATGATTTTAAGGATTTATTTATATTCGCATCATTGTTTTAAAATATTTATTTCATTAAAAATTTCAATTTGGTATGGGACACTTTTATTAAAAAAATGTCTTTAAATGTGTTCCTTTAAAATTATTTTACTTTTAATGTATAAAAAAAAGAAATATTTCTCTCAAATAGTTTTCATTTCATCTATGTCAACATCCTTTGATGAATTTTACACTTCTTTGAAGTTGATTTATTATGATTCAAATATTCCATATTATATTGATTTTTTTGTGATATTTTTTTATATGGATGTGTTATTTTTATACCATTCATTGTTTAGGGTTAAAGTATTAAAATTTCTTATGCTACTTTAATTACGAATGTTTATGTTATATTTCAAACATTCATATGAGGAATTCATTGGACATAGTATGTGATGTGTGGATCCTAATATATCTCCTCGTTGCATCGGTAGGTCTCGTGAGAAAAACTACTATCTTGCCACAACGCCTTTACAAAAATTTATTTGTAGTCTTGGAACAAGGCCATGAATATGTTGTTATGATGTCTGGCATTGTGTGTTCCATCATTATGAAATTGGATATTGATATTATATGTGATTATTCGATTAGAATAATATAAATGTGAATAAGTAAATGTCATTATTTAATTTATCATAGCCATATTATGATTAAGTATAAGTTTAATAGGATTCTATTTTAGTCTTATACATTGCCTTAAATGTTTATTCTTATTTATTAAAGATTCTGCTATATTATTATCTTTACTGAGAATATTATCTCAGCCCTTTATTATGTTTTATTTTCCCAGGAATCCAAGATGTGTCTTTTGATTGATAATCAGGGATAAGCTAGTGGATTAATGGAATTCTTAGATGATCATTTATGTTGTATTTTATTTTCTAATGAGTAATGTAATGTTCATGTATGTAATCTATATTCTAAGACTTTTAAACTGATCAATCCTTCGAGACATGATTCTTTATAATCATGCCAATGTATTAAAATAATGCACCGAATCTGGGCTTATGGGGTCGGGGCATTAGAATTGGTATCAGAGGAAATTTAGCAGCAACCTCAGAAGAAGATTAAGATAAACACTGATTAGAAAACATTACCCTAAGATAGAAATTGTAGATTAGTATATAATATCTTTCTAGAATTCTGGTTTTGTAGAGATTTTGTGAATTTTCCAAAAAATAAATTATTTTCTGGATACGTGTAGGTAGAGGCGGCTCTGGCACATATTAACATAGCAGTGAAAACTCTGACAATGAGTTTCGGGCTTCACCCGGGGTATCCTGGTACATGACAACGATCCATGATACACTCTTAGTTACGACACTCTGGGGGGATATGCTTAGGATAATTCACATTTTTATTAGAATCCATTATAGAGGATTTATGAGTAAATAATTTCTCAAAGAAAACTCTTTATGATTATAGATTATAGGTATAATATTTTCAAATTAAGTTAAGTACTTTACATGTTTTCAATTACACATTGTGATTCATAAACTATCCTAGTGTATTCCATTGTTTATAAATGGATCCTAGTAGAAGGAATGAGAATTCCAACAATATGCATGATTGAATGATTAAGAACTCTCATATCTTCCGTGGTCTTATGCCAAAAATTAGAAGGGAAATAATATCCCATGAATTATCATCATGTATAAAATTAGTATCATGTGTTAATAAGATAAGTAAATAATTCTCTGATTGATATGGCTTTGAAATGAATATAGGAAATAAATTAGTGGTAGAGAGAAAGATAAATCCTGGGATGACGGTAAAGAATGATTTTCCCTTATGTGATAAAATTGGAAAGAATCACATTGGTAAATTTTTTAAGGGAACGGTAGTTTGTTGTAAGTGTGGAGAAAAATGACATCATGTACATGATTTCAAGGGTAAAAAAATTGTTTCAACTGTACAATGCATCATCTGAAAGGAGTTGGGTCACTACATTAATGAATGTCCAAATCCTTAGAGTATGGCCCAAATGATGATATTGGATAATAATAAAGTTATGATACTACCACAAATGTAGAGGAATGATTAGATTTCTTTTTTTAGTTATTAAATTATTGTTTCATCTGAGTATTGTATTTATGATTTACATGTTATATATATAATAAATTATATAAGGATTGTACTGTAGTACTCTTTCATTAAGGACATGAGATTGTGTGTAATGAAGAAAAGTGACTCAATAGAAGGTTAATTATTTATGGAAAATATTTGTTTGAGAGATAGATAAACCATAATATGGTTCTGATACTAAGGTATTGATTTTAGAATAATATATGATTGATTTAGATAAATTATATTTGATATTCTTGACTACCTTGAAACTCATTACTGATTTGTATATTCAATCATTGTTGATGTTTACAACCTTTTTGGATAGAAGTAGTATATCTATTATTATATAAATAATAACATATAATGAATGTAATATATGAGGTTTTATGGTAATTCAGGGTGTTATAGTGTTTTTATAGAATACATGATGAAGGTGTTCACATGTTATTACGTGGAAAAAGTATCTTTATTGTGTTTTCCTTCTACATAATTTTTATACAATGAGTTTGGACATAAGTATTTGGGATATGTCCTAAAGTTGAAATTGATTAATTTTATCATTGGATACTATTGTTAAGGTTAAATAATTTCATGATATTATGTTTGTATTGTCATAAAAAGGACATCCCAGAGGTCAGGCGACAACCTATCGCGTCCAACAAGGCCGTGAGACATGAACCAGCAACCAAAGGGTGAAATGGTGGATCACCAACCACTGGAATATGCAATTTACGGGTTTTTATAATATAGTTTTTCAAATAGTCTAAAAATGGATTATAAATTCATTTTTTTAACCCTATACGATTAGGATAAATATAATATAATTGAATTATATAATCTATTGGAGTGAAAGATGAGTTCGTGGTAGGAACTAGTTGGTCGATGAAAGTATTCATGTCAAGTATTTAAATATATGTATATATTCATATTATTATATGAATAAATATTTTCTTATACATTTGGGAAGGGATCTAAAAACCAAAAAATCTGTTATTCTAATACATTATGTTTTGTTGAACCAGTGATATTTTAAATCATCAAAGATTGATGGCTTTGCGGCCCTCAATTTTACACTTGTTTGGGATTGATAACCTCAATAAATCACTATAAATATTTTTGTTTTCCTCAAATTATGTGTCTCTAGTTTCCACCAATGTTCTCCTAATCGAGATCATAATTCGCTGGTGACTTTTTCATTTCCCTTTCCCTCTTATTAAGATTAAATTGTATTAACCCAATTTCCAATGTGGGTTTTCCAGAAACTAATTTTCTATTTTAACCATTTATTTTCTATGAAAAATTTTAAATTGGGAGGACACAATTTCTTGAAGGAGTGGAGAATGTAACACCCAAATATTTCAAAGTATGTTATTTCTTCTATGTAATTCAATAATGTTCGCTACATGCAACACTGAGTTTGAGTGCACCATAACTTACCAAACTAGATGTTCAAAAGTGGTTATGACTAGTTTTATCTTCATTTTAAATTTTAAATTTTATATATAAATATTAATATAAATATTATGTGTTTCTTATACATAATATAAGAACAGATTCATTATTTCTGATAAAGGAAGTATTTTCCAGAAAATGAAATTTTACTGCCAATTAATGGTGAACCTTATATAAATCATTTATTTGAAAAATATATATATTTAATTTGACGAAATAAAATTATTTATTAGAATTTGGACATAAAAAATTAGTTTCAACATATTTTTGTGTTTTTCTAATACCTTTCATATATAGTTGAATAGTGAAAAATACTAAATTATAACTGAATTTAACTTTTTAAATAAAAATAAATTATTATGTTCAATTATATATTTTTTTTGTTTGGAAGTATAATTACATTATATTTTTATCTTTAAATTAAATTTTGGTCAATATAAGTAATTTCACATTTAAATTTCATAGAATCACATGTCAATTTATTGATAGTTTATTCTTTTTAGGAACCCTATTTTTGTTTTTGACAATGATAATAAATTTTAAATTAATAAATGAAAATTATATGTTTTGAATTTGGCAAAATAGACTTATTTTTTAAATTACGAATATCAAAATTAGATAAGGTGGAATTTTAGTTATTTTTCTGAAAACATTCAATTTTTTTGAATAGTGAAAACCACTTTGTTATTGTTTAAATCCAACGTTTTATTTAAGTAATTAGATATTTTATTTTAATTTATTTTATCTCAAAATAAATACATAATACCAATATATGTTTAATGTAATTAATTGGTGTAATTTTCTAATAAGTTTAGATATATAAAAAATTTATTGAACTTTATACCATCTTTTACCCACCTCCTAGGAGCATTTGAAAATTTGCATTAAACACAATTTTATCATTTCTATGAATTGAATTTCTAAACTCCAAGAGACATGATTGACATCCGTAAGTAAAATGTGGTTCAAAAATATGAAAAATTATTTTTGGTGAAGGGTAACTTTTAACTTTAATTTACCACGGTTAAAAGTAAATGGACTAATTAACAATAAAAATGAAATTATTGTCACCCTAACACATGTACAAATTCTATTGGATAAGTGTATTTCGACCAAAAAAACCATACGAATGAAATATAGTCCTTTATATTCACTTGGATTAGATTAAGTAATTTATTATTATTTATTTTAAAGAGGAGTTAAAAGTGTTAAACTCAAGTTTTCATAACTAAATCATTTTTTATATAGGGATATATAGATGATAAATTAGACTATAAATATTAATTATAAAGATAAAATAATTTACTATATAATGGTATTTTATTTAAAATATTTATATATTAAATAAATTTATTTATTTTTGACACAATAATGATGCTGCAATTATCTTATTAATGAATGATTAAAATTATTGATATTATAAATATCCAATTTACGCTAATTTGAGAATTTTGATGAATTAAAGTAATTTTTTTAGATTAATATGCCATGTTAGGGTTGTTTAAATAATTTTTTTCAATGTAATCAGACTGTTATGACTTTTACGAAAACAAAATACCATATTTTCTCAAATTGACATAAATTATTTTTTAAAATACTATTTTATTTGTTGATATAATAATCTTAAAAATATAAGTTTCTACCAAAATGGCTTAAATTATATTATATATGAAATAAATGATCCATTTGAGGTTAACTTGTATGTTTATAGTATGTTTATTAACCATATTCCGTAAGAATACAAAAAGACATAGTAAAAGTTAAACTATTTAACAAAGAGTTATATCTAATAGATAAGGACAAAATGGTAACCTAAACTTGTCTAAAACCTATTGGTTGAAATTATTTCAACCCATAACCACCTTTGGATTAAAATAAATTCATTTTGATCTATTATAAAAATGATTTTATAGTATAATAAATTAATATTTCAATCTTTTCCTAAAGTGACCCTCACCCCTCTTATAAAATGGCACTTATCCTTCCATCAAAATAACACATCCACAACCATTTGGATTGGCCAAACCCTACCCAATAATCCTCAAAATCTCCTTCACATCAACCTAGAGTCCTTACTTTGATTTTAAATCTATATTAATGATCCCTTTTGATCAACTGAAAATGAAACACCCGAAGAAGAAGTAATAATTTCACCACCCTCTTTGAAGTTATTTTTTTTCTTCCACTTCCTCTTTATTTGTGGTTTCCATACCAAAATAATAACTTCAGTACCTCTTAAATACTATGATGTTACTAAAAATATTTTACAACAACGTTCTTTTTTATATCAATCCTACAAATGAAAAATTCCTCATACGTACGTACATACAACTTACCGTGTCCACGCCGTGTTGTAGTTTTTTATTCAAACACCTCTTTATTTTGAAGGATATAATAAAAATTATAACTGATGTAAATATTAAATATAAAATTTTAATTATTCTCTATATATGATATACCATCCAATTACATAATATTTCCCCATCAATATAATGATATTTTCGCTCGTGCGTACGTACGGATTACCGTATCCATGAACGTCATAAGATTCATTCCTCATCCTAATCATTAATGAATAATTTTCATTTTATTTTTAAAAATTAATGTTTAAGAAACTAATATAATTCATGATACAAATAAAATACATCTTATCCATAACAAACATGGATAACATAACCAAGCATATAATGGAAAGCAAGTCTGTTAAAACCAGAAATGTTGATAGTACTAAAATATTGTTAAAAAATAAATATTATAAGATCATATATGATATCATATTTATATATGTGGTTATTGTACTATTTAAAAACAATGATTTATCTATTACATAGGAGGTTAACATTCCCTTTTCCAAGGAAAAGTACAACGTAAGGGTTTATTCCTCAATCTCATTATTATCCGAGAATGTTTATAAGTATTTACTAGGACATATTTATCATCAATGTCCTTATTTCATAATTTTTTTCAAAAGGAATATTTTAAGGTTTTATGTAATGGACTATTTAACTATATAATCATTTTAAATGTTTTAAAATTTTAATTTTCTAAATTATTTTATTAAATTACCTTTTTTGAAAATTATTATAAGGATTTATTTATATGGACATCGTTGTTTTCAAATGATAATTCTTTTCAAAGATTCAATGTGGTATGAGATACTTTGAATACAAAAAGTCTTTAAATGTCATCCTTTATAAATTATTGTACTTTTAGATTATTTCATAAAAGGAAATAAATATTTCTATCAAATAGTTTTGATTTCATATATGTCAACATCTTTTGATGGATTTTACACTTGATTGAAGATGATTTATTATGATACAAATATTTTGTATTGTATTGATGGTTTTGTGATATGTTTGACTATGGATCTATCATTTTTATACCTTTCAAATTTTATGGTTAAAATATTTACATTTCTTTTGCTAGTTTTGTTACGAATGATTATGTTATGTTACAACCTTTCATATGAGGAATGCATTGGACATAGAAACTGATGGGTGGAGCCTGTTATAGCTCCTCAATGCATCCGTAGCTCTCAATAGATAAACTTGGGTCTTGGAACAAGGACTTGAAAAATGTTTATTTGTAGTCTTGGCACATGGCATTGACTATGTTGTTATGAATTCTGACATTATGCATTCCATCAATATGAAATTGGCTATTGGTATTAAATGTGATTATTCAACTATTAGAATATACATGGGAATAAGTAAATAGAATTATCTGATTTATCATTGCCATATTTGGATGAATTTTATGTTTGAAAGGCTAGTGTTTTAGTCTTATGCATTGCCTATTGTTTATGCTTATTTGTGAATGTTTCCGCTATATTGTTATCCTTACCAAGAATTTGAGCTCACCCCTTTCTTATGTTTTATTTTCCCAGGATTCCAAGAATTGTTTTATGATGGATAAGTAGGGTTATGCTAGGGGATTAATGGAGTTCTCAAAGGATCATTTTTGTTATGTTTTATTTATTAATGTGTAATTTAACGTTCATGTATGTAAACTATTTTCCAAGACTATTAAACTAACCGGTCTTTCGAGACATGATCCTCTGTAATCATGCCAATGTATTAAAATAATGCACTGTCTCTGGGATTCTGGGGTCGGGAAATTACATAGATAGAGAAGAATTTAGGGTGAATTGTTTTCCCAAACGATGTGCTAGGGGACACATTCCCATATGATAATATCAACAAAATGTACCATATCAATGCACATATTCAGTGCATAATTTCTTAATCCATGTAGGGAATTTCTTGAAACAATGTGTCAAGTATGTTTGGTGAAAATTTGTCTATCTGTGTGGACAACCCATAAACCCCATTTGTTTTGGGTAAAAATACTAAATTAAACTTCATTTCCTATATATTTTTTCCCACCCCTTTATTCCTTATTGCATCCAGTGGCATGCCAATCTTATCATGTCATAAACCCCATGGAATCCAAAATCTATGCTTAATGACAACTCCCTAATCCTACATAAGATCAATTTACTGTTCATGTCATTGGATCTGCATTGGGTTGTTCTTCAATCATCTTCAGTTTTTCATCATTTGTCTTTTACTTGACTATGTTATTGAGGTGTAGGCCCATATAACCTATCTTCCAGGCATTGATATATTCTTCAGATATCGTCTGATACAAACTAAAATAATGGATAATACTGGATGAGGAGAGTACTACAAGAAAGAGGTAAGTAATCAATGTATTTACCCCTTTATGTCATTATGTTTTATATAAATGTCAGAATTCCTTATTTGAGTTTCACCTTATGTTTCCTAAATTGAATCATCCTATAATTGTTCTACATAATAGGAGTTTAATGAATTTTATGCACCCTAATACACGAGAATATATTCCTTTTCTAAGTGATTTATCCCTTTGGGTGAGCCCTCCTACATTAATTTTTGGCCCTCATAAATATTTCCCAAAAGTACATAATAGAGTGTTGTTTTTTATAATTGAACTCATAATATTGATAATAATGAATTTGGAGATGTTTGATGGCCAACACTATTATCGGTTATAATGAAATGAATTTAATGTGAGTGGTATGACCACATGAAATATATTAAATGACAAAATTTTTACAACCTAGATATATTGAAACGTCAAAGGTGGAAATCCTATTTGGTGTTTGATTGATTAAAAATAGAAATGCCCATGAAAATCCTTGTTAATTATTTTTAATGGGAATAATGAGTTGTATGCCTATTATATACATATGTATGGGAATGGTGTCTCCTAATAAGATTGATATTGGTGTCATGTACCATAATTAATTTGATATGGGAATCACATACATTAATAAATGTTATATGAGCATGCATTACCTTTATAAAAAATATGTATGTAAGGTGACTGATTTTTTATATAGATTCATGGCATCTCTATTACGTTATGTTGGGAACGGTGTCCTTTAATACTGTGATACTAGGCCTGGAACCCCTATAATGTGATAATGGGCATGGAATCTATATAACGTGATACTAGCCATGTAATCCTTATACTATGATACAAGGCATGGTGTCTCTATACAATGATAATTTGCATGGTGTACCATGATACGTTCATATATATTCCATCATGGGTTGATGAAGGTAGTGTTAACCATGTTTTATTTCAGGAACCGTAGATGAACCATTTAAAATTGTTGTTACTTTTTTATATTATTATATCTTTACCATTCAATGTTATACAAATATACTGGATATTTATATATGTCATTGGTGGTGGTATACTATGTTTATGTCACACCCTATCTGGGCCGTCATCGATGGTACCCTGGTAAACTATAAGCTTGTAGGTTTAGATAAGGGGAAACATCCTCTTATAAAGGGTTTCCTTCAAGAATGACATATGATGAGATCTTTGTTGCAGATGACAAGGCAAGAGCTCAGGATTCTTGGATAGATTTTTTATTTATTATATCATTATGTATATTATGACCATTATTGACTGCCTTGTTCCATGTATAAATGTTTTCCCTATTTTTTATACAAAACAAATTTCCATCCATTGTATATGATTAATATTAATACTCCTTATTATTCATTCATGATTGGTTGGTTATATTTCTTACTACTATGTAGATTTACATATCCTGTTGTCTTAGTATCTTTTCTGCTCCATATATTTAAAAATTATTCTATCATTTAATTTCGGTTATATATATTGTTCTAAACTCTATGGCTGTAGGAATAGTCTCCCTGCTGAAATACCCTAGTCCTTTGCTACTAGTCAATAACTTATGTTGTATGTGGAGGCGTGTTTGAGGATTTGGTACAAACTAGCTTCATGGAGTCATTGATTGGATCTTGGGTCAGGATGACACAATGATTATTTTATGTATCCATGATTATTAATGGATGGATCTTTGATATCTATAGAAGTGAAAATAACTACTTATTAAGGAAACTGAAACCATCCATTGGGTATAGTATATGTAATCATGTGTGAATATAGGAAGAATATTATTCCCTCCATGTTGTAAAATTATATGTCACTCTGATTATTTTATATTAAAAATTAAATAGTGGAAATGGGAAAATAAAAATATACCTATTAGGAATGATACATATTCCATAGTGATTTTTAGATGATTTTGTTCTACAATTTACTATTGATGAAGTGAAATTTATATTTAATATATTCCGAAAATATTTTTTGGTGATTTTAATGGAGATAAATTATTTCATTATCTAACACAAATAAATTAATATTAAATTAGTAATTAATTTTTAGATAAATATAATGATAAAAAAATATTTGGATGTGATATTTGAGAATTTAATTAGGAATAGTAATTTAGAGATTTTAAGTCAGATTCTATGTGTTTAACATATTGTAATTAAATATTTTCAAAATATTTCTCAAGGAATATATTTATTTTTATGTGGAATTTAAATAATGACAATGTTAATTTAATCCCTATATCCTTTAATGTACTATTTGTCATGATTATTTTTAATTCAAGTAAATCATATAATAAATTATAATGGTGATGTTATATTACTTATTATTATTATTATAAAATGATTGAATAAATCCGTATATGGGTAGTATATTTAGAATATGATAAACATTAGTATTGCGAGAATTTTATTTAGATTATTACTAAACCAGGATGTAATGAGTATTTTGATATTTTTAAGGGAATTATCAATGTAACAGTAAAATATATCAATGATTAATAAATGGATATCAATATACTTAGTAATGAAAATTTTCCTTTTAAACCATTCTCCTATTATAAACATGAAGTATTACAATAACTTAGTGGGATTCCATTCAGTGTGGTTTTATGATGATTCCTTCCCATGTACCTCATTATAATTTTATCGACCAAATTAGTGGTATAATCATTATGATATATGATAGGAGTCAGAGTGGTACTGTAGCAGTGGTGACACTATAGAAACAACATGTTTTGTAGCAGTGGCATGAATGTGTAGTGGTGGGAGGACACTATAGTAGAGGTGGGGACGGTGAAGGTATTGTAGTAGGATGGTACTGCAGTAGTACTATTCATAGAATGGTCCATGGGCAAAAACAATTAGGCCAACATGCCATGTAATAGACGATATGTGTAATGGGCCTTTGGTCTACGTAATAGGTCTCCCACTACACAGTTCAGTGTTTGTGGCTTGGATTGGTAATAAGTATGGGTGATATTATGAAAATATTCATAGGCTGTGTAAAAGTTAGGCAAATGGACACTGTTAAAAACATGTGTTATCCAATAGAGATATAGATTAGTTAAATGTTTCATTTGGGAATGCGTGTTTTCCATGGGGAGGGGACCATGTGTCTACGGGGCATCTGTTGGTCCATGGAATTCTAGGACCCAATTCCCAGGTTAAGGAGGGGTATTTGTGCAGTCAATAGTGCCCTTTTTTAACATTGGTATCATAGTCGGAACCCAATCATATGTGCATGTGGCACTTCTTTGGTTATGATATGGTGTCCATAATGAGGATGTTGTGATCTAAAGTGGGGGATAATGTAATTACCTAGAATGAAAAATGTATTAATTACCAAATGATATGACCCATGTAAAAAAGGTGACCTTCATTTTCTAGAGTCTACCAGATTAGAACTCCAAAATTAAATCTTCTTTTCCTGGAGAGGTGATTTGGATACTTGAAAATCTAGGACATTTCAAATTTTATGTGAGATTTAGAAAAACAACACTGTAAAGGACATGTGAATGACTTTGGGGATATTATTTATTTTGACTTCTTGTTTGGGCACATATGTGGGCCTCATTTAGGGTACTATATGTCGGTGGGGAAACTGCTGTAACCTCGCATGCCAGGACCCGATGACCATGTTAAGTCGGGGTGTTGGTGTGGTTAGTGAGGTCCAATTATATCATAACCCATAAGTGAACTTTTTGATTGATATTATTGGAATGATTGGATGTGGGTTTGATGTATTAGTTGTAACTGTTTTCTATATATTGTTTATAAAATTGTGAAAAAATAAAAAAATAATTATTTTTGGTTATATAAATTATATATAGTAGTTCAGGAATCACTATGAAATTTTGTAATAATTTTAAAATGAAATAAAAACTTAAGTTGTCTGGAATGATTAAATGTACCATTCATTAATTAATGTATTTTCTCATGTCATAAATTATCATAAATTATAAAAGGGATAAGGAAACGTTGATTTGTATTAGAAGTTTTGGAAAAATACTCATAGATCATGGATTGCATATAAGAGTAAACCATGAGAAAATATGATGAACATGGTTATTTTAATGATTAATAGAATCATTTAGATAATATATAATATATTAAGTGATATTGAAAGGTAAACATAATTAAAAATGATAAAATGATGTTAATGGGTTATAAAAATATAAACATGACAAGTGAACCATTTCTAACATGTACAATCAAGACTACCATGAATATTATTATTTCAATTCATGAAATAATTTCAATCATGTTCGAAAAAATATAATTCTATTATGTAATAAATTAGCATAGTAATATCCAATTATGATCATACAAAATATTATATTAAAAATCATGTAGGTTAATTATACTTAGGATAACTAAGATAGCTAAATCTAAATTCAAAATTATTTGAAAATTTATCATACTCTGAAAGATACTAATTATTGTTTTTGTGATAATATACAATTTTAAGGATCAACTAGACCAAAATTTATTCATGAAATATTAAAATTTATTATTTTGACATTATAAAAATAAATCCATTACCCACGTGTCATTTTTAAACATTAAGAATGAATTATCAATTAATAAAATAATAAATGTTCATTTAATGAATAAATATATCTATAAATAATTAATATTACTTTTATGTTTTAATAATGTGAAGGATAACAAAATATTGGAGAAGAAACTGTCAATTTCATAAAAAAAGAATTCTAAAATGGTACATGCTCCTTTATTGGACATTTAAAAATAAAACATTCACAACAAAAATTTATTGTATTTCTATATTGGTTAATTTGTTAAGAAATATTTATATTCTATTATAAAATTGATGTTGTCACAATAGTATAATAAATTATAAATCAATTATATTTTGTTATATTAATTCTAGGAAGTAATCCATGGGTCATTTTTAACCTATTGAAATGAATTGATAGTGAATATAATAACCAAAGTCCTTAGATTGATCTCATATTACATTCTATAATTAATATTATTTTAACTATTAATTTATCACAATATAATAAGAAATTTTACAAATTTGATTTTCAAAAAAGGATAATGACACACAAATAATTCATGGAATATAAGAATAGAAATTATGATTATCTAATGTACAATTTGTATAAAACAAATATATTTAATTAATAAAACATTTTATTAATTTATTAAATTTTATTTTCAGAAAAATATGTGGTTTTTATGATTTTATTGTTGTTTTTATTTTAATTCTCTTTATCATTATTTTCTATTGGTTTGAGTAAGATTGTAAAAAATAGGATTTTTTGAATGAATGTGATTGGGAATCAAACAATGATAAAAAATTTAAAATAAGAAAATAAAATACCTTGATATTATTTTATAGAATAATAATATGTTAATGAATAATATAAATCAAATGTAACTACTATAAAAAAGTGTAAAATTCATAATCACATAAAATATTTTAAAACGATTTGTCTATCATATCTGGGATGACTAAAAATGTATAATGCACAATGAAATTTTCGTAATGAATAAAAAATACATTTTAAATTATATATAACTTTCAAAATGAAGAGAAATTTATTATTTTATATAAATTGAGAGTGTGTTATAAAAATTTGAGTATGAGGAATATATAAAAAGAAATATTTAGGAATTTAATTATATGATTACTAGAAGTAATCAGTATATAAACAATACAGTAATTAGGTGTCTATGAATATTTATCTCTCATATGATCTATAATGTTTCTATTAAATGATCAATTATATAGGATTCAAAATTATCAAATAGAATTGTGGATAATTAATAATATATTACTTTCTGGATTCATTTAATGTTTACATAATATCTCACAATAGTATTAAAAATTTTATGTATGCTTAATATATTTATTTTATAATTATATTTTTAATGTAATATATTTTTATTCCAAACAATATTTCTAAATTATAAAGTGGATTTCAAAATATAGTTACTGATCTATTATTAATGGGTTGTTGATAGTTAAATACGGTGAAGAAATGTTAAATGAACTAAAATATATTATATTTCGGATATGAATAAACAATTTAGTGAATTTAACAATAAATAATATTTATTATGTTTTATATATTAATTAGTTTAAAAATTATTTTTCTAATAAGTACGTTTAAATTTCAATTAAAATGAATGTTATTAATAAATTTAATTAATTATGATGTTTTTTGGTATAATATATTATAGATATTATTTTAAAACAAATACTATTTTAAATAAAAATGTCTCAATGATTAATAGTTTAAAATTCTTAGATTTATTGAAAAAATATCAATGAAACTTAATAAGATGATTACCCTAATTTATAATGCATAGAAATGAAAATGTATACAACGAAGTTTTTATTCAGCATTTGAGGGGGGAAATTATGGTCAAACATTTAAGACAAGTGTTAATAGAAAATATTTGGAGGTAAGACACTTATGATGATGTTATTCTATATTTAAAATGATCATTAAATTAATCATCATTATTTAAATTCATAATGTAATATAAACTGGTTTTTACCATATTGGCTACTATATATAAGGATTACTTATTCTCTTATGGTGGGAGTAAATTTTTTAATAGTTTTTTAAAAATATTTATAATTATTTTAAAATAAAAAATTAAGCTCATTAAAGACATGAAATAAATAATTCAAGATTTAAATATTTACTCCCTAGAAATAGTAAATTCCAATTTTTTAATTCTTTTGTTCATTGATATTGAAAATATATTTCATAATGGAATACACAATGTGGAATATATTTTTTGTGGAATTATAAGAATTTTCTAATTACTAGTGATTATTTTACTGTTTATTTTTATCAGAAGCTAAAAAATAAGAATAAAAATATTCATAAAAATATATTAATGTTTAAATTTATTAATATATTACTTTTAATATATCTTCCTAAATAATTATAGAATAATAAATTGTCATATCTATTAATTCTTATGAACTATGTAGTAGTTTTATGGTAATGGGAATGCTATCTTCGATGGTTCACGAGACATGCAACAATTGTTTCTCCGAAATATTATGCTGCACACAACGTTGAGATATAATAAAATATAATATAATATTATTATTATTTGAAATATTAGTTAATGTATAGACATAGTATTATCATGAATGAACATAACTAACTATATAATGATTTTAAATATTTATTAAATTTTTTATTTATCTAATGAATATTTTAGGCTTCAAATAATAATGAATTTGATTTTAAGCATTAAATACTCAAATATTTTTAAAAGGTTCTTTTACAGCATTATGATTAAAAACCATGTTTAACAGTAGTTTTTATCAATTTTATTTTATTTATTTTACAAAATAAATATACTCTATTTAAGTGGAACATAAAATTTACTTTTAATGAAATTTTGCTATTTTTCTGATAAAATTAATATTTTTATGAATAATGAATAATACTGTATTTTATTTACAAACTGCCTTTTCATATTATTTAATTATATAGTAAGATTTTTATTTTAATTAGGTTTAAAGTGTAATTAGATTATATTTTTAATATTTAATCCAATTTTGGTCATTTGATGTAATTTCACGTTGAAATTGGATATAAACACATTTCAATATTTTGATAGTTACTACCTCCTAAAAACCCGCATTTTGGTTTTGACAACGTGAATTAATTTTAAATTTATTTCTTTAAATTCTGTGTTTTGAATTTAGAAGAATAGATTGAATATTTAGAATTCGGAGGTTCAAATTGCTTCAATAGGTACCATTTATTTTTAGGAATTATTAATAGTAACTCTAGTATTAATTTATTTACCATAGTCAATGGATAAATCTGGTAAATAAGAGTAAAATAATAATATTTTAGTAATATTAAACAAACCTAAAACATGTACTAACCATATTGGATGAGATATTTCTGACAATGGCCATCCTTGGGTCAATTTTCAGACAACATGGAGCCACTTGGGTGGAAAAATGACATTTTATAAGAATTAATTTAAATTAATGGAAAATATAACATAAACATATAACATTCACTAACAAAAATTATATGCTATTATTTAAGTGATATCTTCAACTATAAATAGTCATTAAAAATATAAATTGATTTCAAACATCATGGTATTTTATATATAATTTTTATATATCATATATATAATTTTATTTCTGACACAATGAAGATGTAGTGATTTCCTTATTAGTGAATGATTTAAATAAATGAGATTATAAAAATAAAAATAAAAGTATATTGAAACTTTTTATGTCATCCATGAATTTTAGGGTAGATTATTAATTTTTATATTTGAATTAATATTGGGTTTTTGAATGTATTATGTTGTTAAGTATTTTAAAAACAATTCATGATATGAATAGTACAGAAATTGTCAAAAATGAGTTCTTAAAATAAATACTACTTATTAAATGATTTAATAGTCCTAAAATTATAATATTAGGCCAAATAAAATAGATAATTTTGACCATATCATTAATGAACCACTTGAGGATCACTAGGAATTTTATTGTAATTATATTAACCATATTTTATGAATATACAAGAAGGCATGTTAATAGTTACATTAGTTAACAAAGGGTTAATGCTAAAAGATAGGGTTAAATTTGTGGTCCAGACAAGTATAAAACCTATTGGTTGAGTGTTTTTGGACCCAAAATAATCTTATCTTTTGAATAAATGAATTTGGGACCATTTGAAACATAAAATCATTTTATAATAAAATAATATTTTAATACTATCTTATAGTTCCCTTCCTCCCTCTTACAAAAGGGCCTAACTTCTAACCCTTCCCCTAACCTCTAAAGCCCCTTGGCGCATCCAAATACTAATTTTTTTTCTCCCAACATCCCTCTCTTCATACTAGAATCCTGAACATGGGATTAAGAAAATTCAATAATTCCTTTTAGCTTAAATCAAATGGAGTTACCCGACTTAAGGTAATGTATTCTCTCAAGATTAATTCATTTATTTTCCATCCCCAACCCCCAAAACACTATTTATTACATTAAATTATAAAAAAAATTATATTTAATATACTTATATGTTTCTATGATATGTAATCGAGCTACACTTACACACAGCTCCATCTAATTGATACGAACATATTTTTTCTTTATACGGAGAACTAATACCTCATGAATAAATGATTATTCGATTTTCCACTACCACCACTCATGGTATCCATCATGATGAAACTATATTTATATATGATATATATTATATTAATATTGTCTCTATGATATAGAAATTTTTATTTACAAACATACCATTTTTCTTTTCATAATGTGTCATTATGATAATTTCATTTGAGGAAATGCAGACAACCGCCCACTCGAAGTAATATGACTCGTCCATGACATACATTGAACATAACCATAATATAATTAATTAAATTATTTAATGTATTTGAAATAAGATATCATACTGGAATTAAAATATACTGATGTATCATTTAGTTTTAATTCCTTTAAATATGAAAATCAAATGAAAAAACGTTCATGCGTACGAACAACTTATATTCTCCAGGAATAGTGAATTTCATTTCTTATCGCAAAATTTTATGGACTATAACAAATAAAATAAAATGTATATATATGATATTTAAATCATGAATACTATTATATAGATAATGTTATTTTTACACATGGTCAATTTGTAATTATAACAAGATCATTTGTGGCTCAAGTACCAAATATCTACAAAACGACTGATATTAACATAAATAATTATGTAATATTTATAACATATTAATAAGTGATATAAAAAATAATAAACTTGAAAATTTTATTAGGGAAGTATAAATTAACTTATGTTTATTATTCAGGATGAACAAAGAACATACGAGATGAATCAGACTGAAGGTAAGGGTACTTCTAAACCCAATTTCCATTATTTGGGTTAATATTATACTTCATAATTATGTAGTGCTATGACAATGTGAGAAATGAATATTTATATCCTATAATTTATTTATACTTGATATATGTGTATTATATTGAATACATATTATCGATCTTTTTTATTTACAAAATGATCTTTGCAAGGGAACCTTTCACCCTCCTCTTTTAAAGACTACTTTTATGTAAAGTCTTTTAATATCCATTTTCTTACATTGGTATATGTTAGTATATATCCTTATTGTAGTAAATTTTATGTCCATGTGATGAGAGATTTTTTTCTCTCTCATCAACTCATTTTCGGAATTTTCAAGTGATGTCGTTAGGCTATCGAATTTTTTAAGGGATCTTTTAAATAAAATTTCAATTCTCTAGGTTAATCTTCCACTTCATGATTTTTAAATGCTATGATTTTGGGTGGAATCAATGTTAATTTATTTATGTTTTAATTTTTACTTCACTTTGTGTGGATATATATTTTATACGTATAATCTCATAGTTGATAAATTCTAATGTAATTTATACAATCTTTGTAAGGGACTTCATCTCAATCTCCCTTTATTGTGGCATGTTTATATAACAAACAACTACTTATTTTATATGGAGTATAATAAAAGAATTTTAATTTTAATTTCATTCCAATTTAATCACTTTTTTTAAATGAATAATTTTACTAAACGAAAAATAGAATGTTTTTAACAAATTCTGCGATAACGACCACTCTGGTGCCATAATCATTGTTTGATATTTTTCTTACTCAATAAGACATAATGTCTCAAAATGGAAAAAAATACCTTACTCCCTTTTTTTATATTAGTATTGAAAAGGGTTTTTGAAATGTATTGAATATTTCCTTATCTTGAAATGATTACTTCTGATTTCAAATGAAATGTTATTAGTGAAATGTTTATTTTTTTAATATTTTATGTGTTATGATTATATAATTGTTCATGGACATTTGACAGGTGGTTACATGATAAACAAATGATGGGTGGTTATGTGATAAACCAAATTATGGTTAGTTCAATGATAAAACAAAAAAATGTTCTTACTTTATAACCTCAAATGCATGGGGTATGGAATTTGTTTGTATGGCTATTCCATTTAGTGATATGTGTGAAAGTCGACCACATGGTTATTCCATTTAAGTATGTTTATGTCAGAAGTTACCTTTATATATTATTTGTTTATTTCAACTGGATTTAAAGTAATCTGCTGGTTTCAAAATGAAAATGAATTGAGGTTTTATTCAGTGATGTGTTTTTGTGTCAAACATGGGTTATCGATTCCAACCATTTTTTCAAATCCACTTTTGGTTCACAGATTTCTCTTCATTTCCGGTTGTTCCGGGATTATAATTTTGGTCTATCCTATGTTCTTTAACTATGACCTTCATCTTGGGTGTATTGGATAAAAAATTTCCACCTCATTTATCAATGGTATTGTGTGAGGACGTGGTGTTATGAAGTTGGTTTTTTGACACTCTTAGAGACACCACTTGTGCGTTAAGTTGGTGAGGTTGTTTATACCCTTGAGTTAGTTGTGTTTTGTGGTTGAAATTATGGTTTCTTTTGGGAATTTCTATTCCCAATCATTGTCCTATCATTCCCTCATGGTTTCACCATTGGACACCCCTAAAATTAGAGGTAATACATTACTTTTTGGGTGGCCAGAACATGATGCATGATTTGTTCACACGATTTACTAAACCAAGCCGCCAAACCATATAGGGTGTCCAACACATTAAAATTTTGAGTATTTTTACCCTTTACCTTCCAATAATAAACCAATTCTACCCCTATCTTCTCTATTTCATTCCCTACATCCATGGATATCCTCTATGGTCGCCCCCTCCCTTAGACCCCAACATTGAAGGAATATTTGATGGGGAGAACACTAAAATAATGCATGTAAGTCTTCCTGTTCACATGTCTTCTCTTTTCCTAGGGTTTCATTCACTCTTTCTTGAAGTTATAATGAGTCTAGTAGTTAGGGATCCTATATAAGGATTAACAGGTGGTATTTTTGGTGAAATATTTTTGTTTAGGGTTGGTTTTCACCGCCCATGGGGTGCGACGATGGTGTTTTTGAAGTTTCACACCAAGATTTTAGGGTTTTGACACAAAAGGGAGGTTATTCCCTATTTAATAATTTTATGATGAGTTAGTTTACTTTTATTTTTAATTTAGAGTGTTATTAATCTGTATTTTGTGGTGAAAAAAACATTCTGGTAGCCTTAGTGAATAATTTAGTGTTAAAGTTACATTTTTGTTTGAAGTTGTGTACTTTTCAAATGTAACTCATGTGATATCATTTGTGGATGTTTTATAAAATATTATATTGATTTATTATTTGTTGAAAGGGGCTAGAAATTCTGATTTGTTAATGCCTTAGTGTCATGTGGGCCATGTAAGGTTGATTTTGATTAGGTTTTATTTGTAGAAACTTTTTATTTTTATAAAGGTGTTCTATTAAAACATGTGTTTTTCATGTGTATATTTTTTGGTAATATTTATAAGAATTTTATAGAACTTTGTTGTGGTTTAATAAATTTACTTACGGTTTCCAAATCTATTTTGTATTGATTTTGGGGTGATTTTGGCCTTGAAAGAGGGTTTTGAAATGGGTTTCATGTTCAAAGATTGGGTATACTCAATAGAATTGTTTTATGAATGTTTTGAAATGTTTAATGTTTTGTGTAAGAGGTGAGACAATATTGGAAAGATTTTTTGTTGGTATATATTTTTAAATCACCCATTTCATATGTGGATGGAGATGTAATGTGATGTGTTTATTTTTGTAAATGTTTTATAAAAAATTTATAAGGATTTACTGAAGTGTGAAAGAGTTGGGAACGTAATGTGGGATGTTTTGTCTGAGTAAGATGTGAAAGTGAATTTTGTTGTATAAGGAGTATTATGAGACATTTGTGTTGGATGTTATGTCATTTTCACTATCTTTGAATTGAATTATTAATCTTTTGAAGTATTTTTTAAGTGTGAAATATTTACGAGAAGTGTTGTTGGATGTTTTGCAGTGAGTATGACTTCAAATTGAATTTGAATAAAAAATGGTATTTTGTGAAATATGTGACATAAATGATAAAGTTTTGGTTAATGTGTGTTGTTAGAGAGGTATTTTTATGTGAAAATTATATTTTCTGTATTTTTGAACCTGTTTGAGAACAAGAGGGAAACTCGTGTATCGATGTGGGTGGACATGTACTAGAATGCTTGTGATCCCATGGGGTTAAGCATCAGTTTCTCATAGAAAGTTTGATGTTGAGGAAACTAACTAAAATAAGTTTATGGTGATGATTTGAGAACACTAGGTTATGGGCATGTTCCCTACCAGTGGCATGTTCATGAGAAAAAATATTGTGATGGTCAATGTCAATGAGATATGAGGAACTTGGGACCCACACTGATCTGGTCCCTTTGGGTTATTTCTAATTTTCTTGTGCTCACTAGATACATTGGGATTACCATCAGCATATGGTATGATTTGATAGAAAATTTAGTAGCATGTTGGTTTAATCTAAAGTCTTCCAATATTTTAAAATATCCCAAACCAAAACTATCTAACATTAATGTTGCATCTTTTAGAAAATATCACAATCATTTCTTATATAAAAAACATGTACTGATTTTTGCCTTAAAATGTTTATCACATGGAATATCATAGTGGATGTATCCTAGTGTATTTTGGATCACACCTTACTAAGACCTTTCTGTGTAAGTAGAATCAGGCATTTTTCTCACAGGTTTGCATACAACATTGGTACGGTGGTTTTGGTTTTCAGTCATCCATCGTGATGCAGTGTTTTGGATATGTCTTGAGGGCAGTGCCTCTTACCATGAGAATGTTATTGGGATGTTTTTTTTTGGTTTTGTACAATTTTTATAGTCTTTGATAGTTTTTTTAAATGATATAATTCAGTTCTTAATTTTTGTAAAATAAGTTTTGGTTCTAAAAATCCATATTCGGTTTATTGAATTTGTTCGTTGTTGTATATTTATAAACTCTGGTAAATAATTCCCAAACATTATTCTATGATACTCGGGAACATTTGATAGCACGTGGGGATCAAGAACACCCTTAAGGATTTTTCATGGGTAGTTCCAGGTGCCAGTTTAGATGGAGACCAAATTTCGTTCGTGATAAAATCATATTAGAGGAGGTTCAACCTCTTTGGTTCATGTTATTTGGGGAACAGTCGGGATAGTCTCATTCTAGGATTGATGGGACAAGAAATTCATGTTATGGGTACTGTTCCTAGACAGAATACCTAATGATTGGATTCGATTCATTAGGGTAATTTTTTATTTATCTGATTCCATTGGTTTTCTTGGTTTGATGATGATAAGGGATAAATGAAAAGAGAGTTTGGTTAATGGTCTCAGTGAGCACGCAGGGCCAGGAAACCCATGAGTAGCAGCTGATATTTCCCTAGAACACTCTTTATGTGGGTTTAGTGATTAGCATATGGATACAAACCATATTTCCAAGTCACCCACTGAAAGTAGTTTCCCAAATGCATTGTCATTTGTTCTTTTGTTTTGAAATCTTGGATGTTTTGTTTTAATGAATATAAAATGACATGGTTTTAATAAGCGTAATGTTTTTGTGAAATTTTTTTCTAATAAATATGGAATGGTTTGTTTTCTTAAATTATGGAACATATTTTTGAGAGTTATTTTGAAATGGAAAATTGTGTATTTACACGTCTTTTGAAAGTAAGAACTATGTAAAAGTTGGTTTGGAAAAAAAAGTGATTCCAATTAAGTTTTCTAAAATATTGAAAGGTGTTTTAATGGGAGGAGATATTTTGAAATTGATGTGAATGATATTAAATTGAGTTCTTATCTAAATGGTTGTGCCTTTATGAAGGGCTTTGTAAGCTGTAAACTGGGATTTCGATTTCATGGTTAGTGGTCTTGAGAAAAAGGAAGTATTGGATGACTGTTTTGGTTTTAAAAATTGGAAGGAAAAATTGTATTATCTTTTGGTATTTATATGAGAGTCCCTATGCTTGAGGTTATATGGGATGATGGATAGTGTATGGCATGGATTTTTGAGTGTCAGGATGGATAAGAAGAGGGTTCCATGAGTGGCCTGAAAACATGAATGTGTGACGCTCTTGGTGAACCATTGGACGATAATCTAACTGTTGAATTTTTTTTCAACGAAATTTTTTAATGGAAAACATTATATATTGATGACTATTTTGTGAGGGTGTACAATATGTGTTTTTTAAAATGTTGAGGTTGTTTTTTGTTTTGATTCCAAGAACCCTTCTTGATTGAACTATTTTTTGGGTGTTTGTTTTGTCGGTAAGATAGGTTAAAGGGTAGTTTTGTGGTCTCTTCTGATAAATGTTTCGAGATTCCTTTACCGTAGTTCCATCCATGTGTTTGGTTCTGGGTTTTGGCATGTTTTGACCAATGGAACATCTTGGTTGTGTCCTTAGTTTCTCTACAAGATATGGTACGCCACCATTAAAAGCTAGCGCACGACTGAATTACAACCCGGTTTGTTTTCCATTGTAAGATCCTCTAGTAGATCAGTATACAGAATTTTTTTCCTAAGATTTTGAGATTGATTCAACTACATTTCCTTTCTCAGTTTTTTGGATCCACTTACTGTGTGAGAGTTCTCATAAAAGGTTGAAAGATAACTTAGTTTATTATGTAACCTGATTTGTCTAAGTGGAAGTGGTATGGGGTTTTCAGGGTAGATGGTTCTAAGAGGGCCTCTAGGTCCTTCTTTCTCTCTTCAAATAATGGGTTTATTTTGAACAACCAGTGCGGGAAATCTGGTCATGAGAGGTTGTTATGGCCACTTTCGGGAAATATATGATGTTTGGGGATGTTTTATATGTCCTGCCTCCAAGTATTATTTCAATCAGTTGCTTTCGTCATGTTCAGTGATGTTTTGGGATGTTGTGTGCTCATTTGATTGTGAAGTTGAAGTTGTACAACAATTTTTGAGTCATTTGTTTGTCAAAATAGTGTCTCCTTTTGGGAGATCTCGACCTCTTCTATTTTAGTTGAAGTTGTATATATGTGTCCTTTTTTCTGTTGTTTCTCCCCCGAAGAAACAAGGTGTGATGTGTGTTCATCCTCTAAGACCTTACTTCAGTGAAATGTCAGGTTAGGTTAAAGTGATTTTTGGAGTGTGTTATGTCTTGGAAAACCCATCTGGGTTTGTGGTGTAGTTGTTTGTAGAACAAGATGTAGAAGTTCCATTTGGGGGATTTCTGAAGCCTAACTATGAGGCCACATATTATTAAATCATTATAGCTCCACCAATAGATTCCGTAGTGAATCCATCACATAGTCAGAGGAAATACCAAGGTCATTCCAAACCTTGTTCTTTGGTAATCGTAAAATGGATGTTTACCCCATCTATTGGGGAGTCCATTCTGACCTCCCCTATTGGTGTCCTGATTTTGCCTCTGAAAAATTTGGTTGTATCTTATGGTGGGGGCCCATTTTGTCTCCCCATACTAGTAAATAAAATTTTTCCTTGGTATTGTCTTGGATGTAGGTAGTCTCGTTCGGAGCTATCTAACTTCCAACATCTTCCTTAGGTATAGTTAGGGATTGGAGAGCGCTCAAAAGTTTAATTAAAGTAAGGTAGTGGTAAGCATGTTTGATGCTATTTTACATTTGGATAATTTTCTTAATTCAAGTACATATTGTGTTTGAGGTGTTTACTTTTTGGACAAAGTCTAATTATGCATGATCATTTCAGAAAAGTGATGAATGTTTTGGGATGTGAGAGTATTCCTTCTTTAATTGATCACTAGATATGTTTTGTGGTTTTGGGGGAGAATCCTAGAAAAGGAGTATATATTGTTATATTGGTTGGGTTAGGTTTTTGATTTTGACCTTGTTGTGCCTTTGGGGGAAGGAGGCATTATGTTGGGAGAATTATTATACCCAGTTTTTTGATTCCATGTTTTGTTTCAAATCCATAATTGGTTCTTATTTTCTCTTGGTTTATGGGTGTTCCGGGTTTAAAACATCAGTTTATCTTGTATTAATGATCTATGTATATGGTCTTGTGGTATTGGATGGTAATTGGACTCCTCTTTTTTCAATGGTACGGTGTGAGGTTGTGGTGTTTTGGTGTTGGTTTTTTGTCACTCTTAGAGGAACCACTTGTTGGGTTACTTGTAGATGAGGTTTGTACCCTTGATTTGGATGAGTTTTGGGATTAGAAGGATGGTTTCTTTTGGAAAATGTTCTACCATATTCTTGTCCTATCTTCCCCCATATGTTTCCACATTAGGCCCCACTAAGATTGGAGGCCTGACATTTCATTTTGGGTGGCCAGAACATGACGTGTTTTTTGGGAATAAGGTTTTCTAAAACGTGCAGCCAGACCATGTAGGGTGTCCATAACATTAAAATTTTGTGTGTTTTTATGCTTTTTCCCTTCCAAAAATAGACCAAATATACCCCTATATTCTCCATTTTATTCCCTACCTACATGGAAAGCCGCGAAGTTCGCTCCACCTCCCTTGGGACTCATTTTTTATGGGAGAGTTTATGGTGGATACATCACAATAATACAACAAAGTCATATTATCCATGATTTCATCATTTTCCTTAGGGTTTCATTCACCCTTTCGTGAAGTTATAATGTGTCCAGTATCTAGGGATCGTAACTATGGTTTAACCGGTGGTCTTTTTGTAAAAACCATGTTGTTTTGGGTTGGTTTTTACCCCCTTGTGGTTTGGGGGTGGTGCAGCCGAAGATTCACACCATGATTTAAGGATTTTTACACCAAACTTATGTGATTCCATGTGTAATAATTTTATGAGGAGTTATCATGCATGTTTTATTAATTTTTAATGTTCTTAATTTGATGGGTGTGGTGAAAAAACCATTTTTGGTAGCATTATTAAATCATTTTGTGTTGAAGTTACATTTTTTTTAGGTTGTGTACTTTTGAAATGGAACTCATGTGATATCTTTTGTGACAGTTTTATAAAATATTAAATTTATTTAATAGTTGTTGAAAGTGGATGAAAATTATGTATTTTTAATGCATTAGTTTTATGTGGGACTTTGAAGGTGGATTTTGAAAGGTTTTTCTGTGTAGAACCTTGTTATACTTCTTGAAGGTGTTCTATGAAAATGTGTGTTTTTCCAGTGTATCTTTTATGGTAAATTTTGAAGTAACTTTATACCACTTTAGATTGGATTAAAAAATATTTTTAGGGCATCTAATTCTATTTTGGATTGGTATTAGGGTGATTTTGTCCTTGGAAGAGGGTTTTGAAATGGGTTTCATGTGCAAATCTTGGGTATACCCCCTTGAATTGTTTTACGAAGGTATTGAATGGTTTAATGATTTATGTAAGAGGTGAAACCATATTGGAGGTAAATGTTGGATTGTATATATTTTGAAATGGACCATTTTAAATTTATAAGGGGTTATTATGCGGTGTGTATCACCATGGAAATGTTTTATAAAAATTATAAAATGATTTAGTAAAGTGTGAAAGAGATGTGAACGTAATGTGGGATGTTTTGTGTGATTATGATGTGAAAAATGAATTTTTTTTTTGGAAGTAGTATTTTGTGACATGTTTGTGGGAAGTTATGTTATTTTCACTATCATGGAAGGATTTGTAAATATTTTTAAGGATTTTTTGAAGTGAAATCGATATGGGAAATGTGATGTGGGATTATTTGGTGTGATTATGATTTCAAAATGAATTTGAATGAAAAAGGGGGTTTTGTGACTTGTTTGATAAACATGTGTGGTGTTTGGTGAATGTGTGATGTGGAAGTGATATTTTCATATGAAAATTATATTTGATGGCATGTTGAACTGGTTTGAGAACTAGAGGGAATCCCATGTATCTAGGTGGGTGGACGTGTATTAGTATGTTAGTGATCTAATGCGTTTTGGCCTCAGTTTCATGTAGCATGTTTGAAGCTGATAACACTAAAAGAACAATGATTCTAATAATGATTGGGGAGCACAAGGTTATGTGTATGTTCCCAACTGGTGGCTTGTGCCTGAGAATGGATATTATAGTGGTTAATCTCACAGAGATACAAGGTACCATGGATCGACAACGAGCTACTGCCTAGGGGTTATTTCCCATTCCTTATGCTCACTAGATACATTGTGATTACGGTTGACATATGGTATTATTGGATGGAAGATTCTGTAGGATGTTGGTTTTGTTTAAGGGCATCCTTTCTTTAAAGTATCCCACATCAAAAAAAATTAGTTTTAATGTTTTATCTTTTATAAACAATCCAAATCATTTCTTATTTATTAAAAATGAAATGGTTTTTGACATAAAATGTTTCTCCCATGGAATATCATTGTGGTGGTATCGTACTTGGCTTTGGGTAAGACCTTTCAAACAAATTTATGTGTAATAAGAGATAGTTATTTTTGTTATAGGTTTGGGTACATCATTGTCCATATAGATCATGTTTTTAGTGTTCCACGGTGATGCATTGTTTTGGAGATGGCTTGAGGGAAGTGCCTCTTTCCATATGTAGGTTTTTGGGATGCTTTTTTGTTTTTTTACCTTGTTATAGTCTTTCATAGGTTTTTTAAACTATGTAATTCAGTTATGAATTTTTTGTAAAATATTTTTTGTTTTGAAAAATCTAGATTCAATTTATTGCATTACATTGTTTTGTTTTTTTTGTTTATATACTTGAGTAAATCATTCACAAATGTCATTTTATGATACCAGGCACATTTTCCAGCCATTGGGAAGAGGAACACCATTAGAGCCTTATCACGGGTAGGTTTGGATGACGACCAAATTCTGTTCATTACATTTTTCCACATCATAATGGTGAAAAGTATTAATTTAGGATAACAATTTCATTATTTACATGTTTTTGAAAGAGGCTAATAGTTTTCTTTCATTATGTATCCCTTAATGAGTGTTTTATTCTCATACCATGTTTTGATGTTTTTTCATCAGAAATAATGAAGAATAGAGTCAGTGATAGGATCATGGGAAATTTGTGATGTTAAAAAATGAAACTATGAAATATTTTGTTTTAAAGAGTTCTTTTTCTATGAAAAATGGAGAGTGATTAGATGTGTCTACATATAATATTCAAGATGTTATGTATAAGTTATTACCTAATTCTCTAAATCTCTAAACCTGAAAAGAACCTCGATGTGAATTAAAGTCAAATTATTCACTTATCTCTATATTCAGTAAATTTTAAGGCTGAGGCCTTATATTTGGTATCATGGATTGGTCTAGATAACTATAGAGGATAGTATTACTTTTAATCATATGTGACATGTTCAATATAACCATAATGGTTATCATATTTGAAAGATCCAAATTTATTATAGATAAATTTAATGAGTTTATGATTACATGAATAAGAATATTTTAGTGTTTACCCCCCTCATATGATAGTATATTATGATTTCAAAGATATACTCACACTGAAATTTTTGGTTTTTGTAAATGGTTGGATCTTGAAGGCACCAATGTAACAATGGATGTGATGGAATCTGTGGAGGTTTTCTGAATATGAAACCAAATGAAATGGGAGTGTCAATAAGGACTCTTGTGGTTATTCATAACCAACTATCTGGAGTAATGATTGACCACCTAAACCTTGATGATTTCTCTAAGTAATCCTATAAGTGAGTAATTAATCCCCACATAAGTTTAGGTAATATTCCAAAAGGAAAGTATAATCAAAATCTTATGGGTCAAGGATGTGGAATGAAAAAACAAGAAAATATTTAAATGGGGTAGAAAGATGTTATAGATAATATAATGAAGGTCATAAAGTAGTAACCTACCATAGAAAAAGGAAGCATTCAGTTGGCTTCAAGAAATGGAAATAAGTTATTAATTATGGACCAATTGAATATTCTAAATGTGGTGTCTATTGTCATTATTCATATTGATGTTCTACAATGATGGTTCAGTAATGGGATCAATATGACCATAAAAATATATGTTTTCCAATTCATAATGTCATTCCAATTCAATATGAGGAAACTAAAAATGACCTATGAAATGTATGGATTATTTCATAGCTCATGTGTTGTCATTATTGAAATCATAGGAAATCATTCATTATTTTTTTATAGTAATGAAGTATAAATGAATAAGATGTAAAACATTAATAATCGATCATGAAGATTGTTCGATGATTAATATTTATACATTTTAGGAATTGAAGAGATATGTTGGATCTATTGATGATGATATGTTTAAATGTATTAAATATGGGATTACATGAGACGACTTCTAGGATTTGTAACCCTTATGTTTGTTATATATAAATTTTAATTGACTAAGAATTATCTTCTCTATTTTGTTTGTAGTTATAAAGAACCATAAGGGTTTATAAGAACCCTGAATTTGAGGTAATTAATGTTATTACCTTTTGGGATGAAAAATTTATGGTATGAGATATCCTTTGAGGATTAAAAATTCATGGTTATTTTTGATGATTTTATATTATTTTGGAAATTATTAAAAAATTATATAGTTTTTGTAAATGGACAACCCGTATCAAGGGTGACCACCCATCACATTTAGCAAGGCCACAACATTCAAATCAATAACTGAAGGGCGATAAGGATGCATCGCCTACCAATGGCCTACAAGAAGCCCCTTGTTGTGATGACTTAATCAATTTAGTAAAATGATTTTATGGATAATGAATAAGTTTATTTTTATAACGTATGCTTTATTAAATTCATATAAAAAATATTGGATAATTATTTGGTGATTAAATGTATAATGTCATTTTATATGATGTTTTCTCTTTTGGTAACACTATATTTCAAAGAAAAATATAATACTAGGGGATTTCCTATGAGGATAAATGGTTGAGTATTATTTTTCAATAATAAATGTTTTTATTGTGAACATAATGTGATTTGTATTATTTATAGAATTTAATAACACATCAAGGATAATATTTGATTGCGTTTGTAACGCCTCGACCCTAGTTACCTAGAGTCAGTGCATTATTACACAACATTGGCATGATCAAAAAAGATCAAGTCTCAAATCACTGATTAGTTTAGTAGCCTTGGAAACACTAGATACATTCATAATTATTACATTACATCATAAAGTGAAAAACTAAAAAAAAACATATTCTCCATAGTCCACACTCATATCCCCTCAGACTATACATGCAGGTCATTCATAAAATACTTTTTCACATCCTGGGAAAAATAAATCACAGAAAGGGATGAGCTCAGATGCTTAGTAAGGATAATAGTATAGTGGGAACATTCATAAATAAGAAGAAACATTTAAGGCAAGGAATAATTAAAACAAAAACCTTTTAAACATGAACTTCAGTATAATATGGAAAAAATATTATGAAATACTTTCAATTACTTACTCGTATGGATATTCAACTAGTCGAATAATCACATGAAATATCAATAACCACTTTCATAATGATGGAATGCATAATTCCAGAATATCATAACCTCATTGTCAAGGCCTTGTTCCTAGACTACAAATATGATTTTGTAAATTCCATTTGCCAAGACACTAGTTTGTCTAATTAGACCTACCGATGCATCGAGGAGCTATAGTGGGCTCCACCAATCACTTACTAAGTTCAATGCATTCATCATATGAACATGTTTAAACATAACATAAACATTCATATTAAAACTAGCATAAAAAATGTCAATACTTTCTCCATAATCCATGAATGGTATAAAAATAACACATCCACAGTCAAACATATCACAAAACCTTCAACACAGTATGGATGTTTTGTATCATATTAAATATACTTCAAATAAGTTTAAAATCCATCAAAGGATGTTGACATAGATGAAATCAAAACTATTTGAGAGAAATATAATTTTTTAAATCATTTAAAAGTCACATAATTATAGAGGAAAACTTTTTCTTTGAAAAAATTATTATAATATTGTAAGGGATGCTTCAATAATTTTATAATTGTGGAAAATAGATGCACCCACCATGTATGTTAAAAAAGACATTCTGACCTTAATTCTGTCGAAAAGGTTAAAAAGGACCTTATTCGGAAAACGATGGAAGGATTCCATAATAAAAATCTTATAAAAATTCATACAAGTCTATAAATGAGTTTAATCCATAATCTATAAAGTAGTAATAATGTTTTGAAATACATTTTTAAGAAACATGGATGTGGATGATAAAGAGGTCCTAGTAGATAATTACGGATAAAATACCTCAGATAATGAAGAGATTTTCAAATAAACCCTTACCTTGTACTTTTCCATGGTCGAATGTAGTTTATCCTCATTCATAATGGTTAAATAATTGTTATTAAATTATACACTAATTATGTACATAAATATGATATCATATATGATCTTTTAATATTTCTTCGTTAATAATATTTTAGTATTATCCTCGTTTTGGGTGTTCACTTACCCATTTTATTTTATATGTTTTGTTACATTCCCCATGTTTGTTATCCATAGGTTGTATTTTATTCATATAAAAGATGATATCATTTCCTTAAACATTAATTTTAATCATCAAATGAAAATTAGTCTTGAATGGATATCATGGGGACTGAATCTCATCGCGTTTATGGAGACGATAGTCCGTAGGTACGTAGGAGCGACAATATCATTATTTTGATATTAAAATAATATATAATTATATAGTGTATCATATATAAAGAATCATTATATTTTTATATTTCTTATTTACATGAATTAATCATCATTATTATAACCATCCAAATAAAAATGTATTGAATATCATTTAAACCACGACATGGAGACGATAAGCCGTACGTACGCACGTACGGTGACATGTCATTCAAGGGATGGATAGAATAACGAATTTCGTTGTACCATATTAATATTAACATCGATGTATATAGATTATGCTGGAGTTTTTATTTTAGAATGGAAATAACAAAGAAAAAGGAAGTGGAAGAAGAAAAAAACTTGAAAGAGGTGGTGATATTTTTACCTCTTCTTCGGGTTATTCATTTTGATTTGATCAAAAGTGTTCCTTAAGTTGGATTTAGGACTAAAGGATGAGCTCTAAGATTAAGTGAGGGAAGTTTATAGGATATTTGGGTAGGGTTTGGCTGAACCAAAAGGCTTTGAATGTATTAATTTGAGAGAATGGGGAGTGCCTTTTTATCAGAGGGGTGAGAGGCACCTTTGGAATAACATAAAATATTATTTTAAAATATATTCATATTAGGTTTATAATGGCACAACAATGACTTATTTAGAGGATAATGTGGGTATGGGTCTAAATCCATTAAACCAATATATTTTATACAGGTTTGGGTCACTATATTAACCTTATCATTTATATTTAACTCTTAGATATATAGTTTGACATTTACCATGACTCTTGGTATTTTTATATTATATTGTTAATAATCATACTACAACAATCCAAGAGGACCATATGTGTGTTATTAATATATATATATCTATATATAAGTCATTTGGTGGAACCTTATACTTTTAGGAATAGAATATCAATTAATAATATAATACTTGTTTTAAATAATATTTTAGGTCAATTTTGACACTATTTAATAATTGATTTTTGATAAAGTCCTAAAAACAATATTAATTCTAACTAAATTCATTTAACAAATTAAAAAATGTAATATTATCCTCTAATATTAGTGTATGGAATCAAACCTTTCATATAATATTAATTTTAACTTTTATAATACCATTTATTTTATTCTTTCATTAAAAAGGAAAATAATGCATCATCATTGTATCATAAATAAATTTAATTATTAAATTTCTTAAAATTAAAAATAAAATATCATTATGTATGATATCTTTTTTTCTTTCTAATGAATATTTATAGTTGTATAGATAACATATATAACCCTATGTAAAAATTGTTTTACTAAAAGATATATGCTTATGTCATTTTTGTACTTACTTTAACTTAATTAATAATAAGTGTCATTATCACATACAAGTGGCTCCATGGGGCCCCTAAATCGACCCAAATATTCCCATGGTAGGACATGTATCATCCAATAGGGTTAGGAAATGTTTTAGGGTAATTTATTATTGTTATAATATTTTTTTACCCTTATTTACCGGATTTACCCTTTAACCATGGTAAATAAAAAATTAACCGAAGTAATTATTCAAAATGTCTAAAAATAAACTTACCTATTTACACAATTTGGACCTCCTGATTCTAAATATAAAATCCATTTTTCTAAATTCAAAACACATAAGTGGCAAAAATTTATTTAAAATTAATTACAGTTGTTAAAACAAAAAGCGCCTTTTTGAGAAATAATAACTATCAAAAGATTGAAACGTGATTATGTCTAGTATAAATGGGAAATTACATACAATGACCAACATTGGATTAAATGTTGAAAATATATTCTAACTATAATTTATAACCAAACAATAGTATAATTTATCAATGTTGACCTCACCTATTTTGATAATCCCAACTATGCTTTTACATACCATTAATAATCCTAATTAATGTTCAAATTCGCTCAATCTATGATATTATATTATCAATATGATAATAATATTATAATAATCCTTTAAATATGTTAATCAATGTTCATCTTTGTTTATATAAGTTTTGAAGTAATTTTAACCCAATCAGATATGTTTTGCAAAAAATTGAAGTGTTAGTCACTAATCTACATATAGCTACTGATATAGAGCTACCGGTACTTAGTCTACCGATTGACTAAGTCTACCGATAGACAGAGTCATCGATAAGCTAAGGTCACTGATACGTAGAGCTACCGATATATACAGAACTATCGATATGTACAAGTCCATCGGTATGCATAAAGTAAGCTACTGATACTGAGAGTCACAAGTACATAGAGCTACCGATAGACCAGAGCTACTGATAGACAGAGTCACGGATAGAACAAGTTCACCGATGCAGATAGCTGCTGATATAAAAAGTCTACCGAGCTGCCGATAGAGTAAGTCTACCGATAGAAGGATCTATTGTTAGGTACAGAGCTACTGATACAGAGAGTTAGAGATACCGATATCAAGAGCCATCGGTATCAAGAGATACCGATACAAGTTCAACTGGTCACTACTACACAAAAATCCATTGTACACATCTACCAACAGAAGGATACTAATGACTGACCAACCAGTCAAACTCTATGCTCCCAATAGTATTTATTTATTAAGATAACTTTTACATGTGATGTTTTTGATGGAGTTAATGTTATTTAATGATATCTGTTGGCATGCCCGGGAACCATACCTAGTACCCATGATAAAAGTAATCATTCTTTTTTTCCAGAGTTGAAAGCTATAAAAGGGAAGGAAACACACCATGCAAATGCGACAAGAAAAATGGTGAACATAGAGATCGAATGAAACAGTGAGAATCAAGGAACTAAAAAGTCACATGAAGGGTGAAAGAAAAGAAAAAGGCTCAACAACATTCAAACGTGGTGCATACACACAAGACTACATCCATACTCAAAGAACACTGGACATACTCGAAGCTACACATTTTAGAGGAGAACATGTTGCATATTTAGTGAAGAACTACAACAATCACTTCATGCACTCAAGGCTGATAAACTAAACCTGGAACCAAGGAAGAAAATGATACTCGGTTTTTCTGAAAAAGACCCAGAGGTGGACTCAGAATCATTTCTTACCAAACAAACGAGTCCAGAGCTACACTTCTAGTCACTAATGATTTTCTATACTCATTCACACTTTATTTGTGATTCTTTATTCACATTTAGAGTAATGTGTGTACCCTGTTTATTTTAAACACACAATATCTCCTAAGCTAAACTAGAGGATTCTTAAATCCTCACTCAAACTCTATAACACTCTTGTTTCCCACTGTGGATAGTGGTAGAGGTCGAGTAAGACCTGGACAGCTGTGAGCTTCTTGTTTGTTTTCCCATGAATAACTGTGGTAGAGGTCATTGTACCTGGATAGTGTGTTCACTGTTGTTTAACACGATCCAGGGTGTGAATAAATTTATATAAATTGTTTGAGAGGACTAAGTCTCATCTTGATACTGAACCTCTTGGTTACATATTTTATTCATTTTAGTTTTAATCATAAGTATATGATATATTTTTCATATTCCGCTTCTAACTACATTGAAATATAATTTGTTTTAAAGTTATGTTGATAGTTAAATTAGAATGTGTTTATAATTATTGTAAATCGGTAAGTTAGATTCAAATGTTAATTTAATATTCAAATTACATTAACTGAGACCTAATCAATCTTTGAGAAACTAATTGAACATTTACACTCCATATAAATTCACTACAGTTTAACTTTTTTTTAGATAGGGGGATTTTAAGAGAAATTTTTTTAACAGATATTTTAACTAGAACTCAATTCACCCCCCCCCCCTCTTGAGTATCCACTCTGACCAACATTTGGTATCAGAGGATTGTTTTTATTAATACAAGTTTTCAAAACATTCTGTTTTTCAACTGTGATTATAGTTGCATCATTAAAGATCTTATATTTTTGTTAGTTTGAAATTTTATATCCTTAAATATCTTTTCAAAAATCTTGCTATGGACAAAAGACAAGAAGGTGTTTCTACCAACATACCACATTCCTTTAATGGTACAAACTATGCCCAGTGGAAACTTAAGATGAAAATTCATTTGCAAAGAATGGGTTTTGATATCTGGACTGCTATAGAGACACAATATAAAATTACAGAAACTGAATGAACAACTTCGGATGAACCTACAAAAACTGCTTACAATAATAACTGTAAATCTATGAATGCTCTGTGTTTGGATTTAGGAGATGAATATTTCAATAGAATATCTGATAGTAAAACTACCCATGAAATATGGGATTCTTTGAGTGTTTCTCATGATGGAATAACTAATGATAAAGAAATTAGATTGAATACATATACTATTAAAGATGATAATTTCAAAATGGAGACAGATGAACCTATCTCTGACATGTTTCTCAAGTTTAATGATATTTTCAATACAATGATCTCTCTCAGAAGATATGTCACTACTAAGGAAAAAATCATGAAGATATTAAGATGTCTACCAGATCGATGGAGAGGAACTTCTGTCTCAATTAGAAAATCATGTGACATAAGAAAACTACCAGTCAAGGAGCTTATTGGTAAGCATATGTTGTATGAATAACAACTCAAGGTGAATAAGGAGGAAGATGATGAACCAAAAAAGAAGCATGTAGCTTTCAAATCTAATACTTTGAGGAGCAAGGACAAAGACAAAGTTCAAATACATGTACCTCCTGAAAGTTCATCAAGTAAAGATTCAGTCTCTGAAAGTGATTCTGAGATGGCTCAAATAGCCAGGAGATTGAAGATGTTTAATTGGAAAAATGAATTCTTTATAAAATCAAACTACAAAGTAAAGTATGACAACAAGGGCCACTTGAAGATGGATTGGAAGAAATCTGATAAGAAGGATGATATAGTCTTCTATTAATGCAAGAGGAAGGAACACATCAAGGATGATTGTCCGAAATTAATATTCAAAAAGAAACATGATTATAATGACAAGAAGTAAAAGAATGCTATAAAAGATACATTGAGTGCTTCAGAAGATAGCACAAGTGAATCTGAAGTTTCTGATTCTGAAAATAATCGTGCCAACATGTGCTTCATGACCAATACCTCATAGGTACCGGTTTCTCCTCTGGAGAATGATTATTATTCTGATTGTGAATCTGAAAACATGTCTAGTGAGGAACTATTTGAATATTGTAACATGCTATAAGAAACCTGTAATGAACTTAAGGACATGTACAATGACTAAAAGAAATAGCATGCTCTCACTGCCAATGTTAAATATGCCCTTGATGTAGAAAAGGGAAAGAATGCTCAACTTTTTAAGGAAAATACTTAACTGAAAATGTCTAATGAGAAACATAGAAAGGACTTAGAAAGATTAAAAAATATATAAGATACTCTTACTCAAATGCTATGAAAGAAAGTTGCACCAAAGTAAACTACTAATTTGTGGATGGATTGAAATATAACCTGTTATGTATTTATCAGTTATGTGATGATAGATTTAATGTGAAATTTTAAAATGATTCTTGTGATGTTTTTAACTCTAAAAATACTTTAGTGTTCTCAACTTTAAGAAATGAAAATGTTTATGCTTTTGATCTGAATTCTTTATCTTAGAAAAATGTTACTTGTTTAAATGCTTTTCATAAAAAATCTTCGCTTTGGAACAGAAGATTAGGACAATTCAACATCTATTCACTTAGAGAAACTGACTTGGATGAACTTTGTTAGAGACCTAACCAAACTTGAATTCCAAAATAACAAAGTTTCTAATCCCTGTCAAAAGGGAAAACAACTTAATGATTCTTTTAAATCAAAGAAAGAAGTCTCAGCATCTCAACCTCTCGAGTTGGATCACATGGACTTGTTTGGACCATCTAGAGTTTCAAATTTAAATGGGAAGCACTATGTATATCTTAGTAGATGACTTTTCTAGATATACTTGGGTATAATTCTTAGCTCACAAAAGTGAAGCTTGTTCTTACTTTGTTAAATACTCCAAGTCTGTAGAAAGCCATAGTGGACTTAAAATTAAAACCCTCAGAAGTGACCACGGCCGTGAGTTTGAAAATCATGAGTTTGAATCTTATTACTCACACAATGTATATAGTCACAAATTTTCAGTTCCTAGGACACCTCAACAGAATGGTGTTGTAGAAAGAAGGAATATAACCCTTCAAGAAATACCATGAACCATGCTTAATGAGTATGACCTGCCTATTTACTTTTGGGATGAAGCTGTGAATATAGCTTGTTATATTATTAATAGAGTCTTAATTCAACTTGTTCTCAAGAAGACCCCTTATGAATTATGGAATAATAGAAAACCTTAAGTTAGTTACTTAAGATTAGTTGGCTTCTAAAGTTTTTATTCTTAATACAAAGGATAATCTTGAAAATATTTCTTTTAAGAGTGATGAAGGAATTTTTCATGGTTATTCATTAACTAGAAAAACCTATAGAGTCTTTAACAAAAGAACCAAATGTGTTGAAGATTCTGTTCACATAAAGTTTGATGAAACTGGTCCACATGAGCCTAAATACTCTCTTGAAAATCTTGAAGAAGATTTGATTGTTCTGGACCTTAATGAAAAAACTAAAGAACTTGCTGTAAAAACATCATGTTTCAGACATATTCCAAAATCTCCTTCTGTTGAACCCGAACATAGAGATAAACCTGAAATTTCTAGCCCTACCTTTAATAGATCAACTAGGATTCTAAAGAATCATCCATTAGATGTTGATGTGGGTAATCTTGACAAAGGGACACAGAATAGAGATTCTCTATGAAACTAGGTTGAACATCAAGCTTTTCTTTCACTACTATAACCTAAAAATGTCAATGATGCTATCAATGATGAATTTTGGGTAATGGATATGCAAGAAGAGTTAAATCAATTTGAAAGAAACAAATTTCATGAATTAGTTGACAGATCCAAGGACACTTTAACAAAAGGCACTAAATGGGTTTTTGGAAACCAAGTTAATGAATCTAGAAATATAGTTAGAAAAAAAACGCTAGGCTAGTTGGACAAGGATATAGTCATGAGGAAGGAATAGACTGTGAAGAAATCTTAGCACCTATAGCTATATTAGAAGCCATTAGGATCTTACTTGCCTATGCTGCACATCTGAATTTCAAGTTATATCAAATGAATGTCAAAAGTGATTTTCTAAATAGTTTTATAATTGAAGATGTTTTTGTTGAACAACCACCTGGATATACTAATCCTCATTTTCCAAATCAAGTTTTTAAGCTATCTAAAGATTTATATGGTCTAAAAAAGATTCAATAACTTGGTATGATAGACTTAGTAATTTTCTTATTCCAAAAAGTTTTACTAAAGGGATTGCTGATCCAACACTTTTTATTAAAAGAATTTCTAAAGATGTTTTAGTAGTACAAATCTATGTTGATGATATTATTTTTGGATCTTCTAAACATTATTTATGTATTTATTTTTCAATGAGTATGAAAAATTAATTTGAAATGAGTTTAATGGGATAACTCATATATTTTCTTAGATTTCATGTTTTTCAAAATGAAAATGGTTTTATTTTGAATCAAAGTAAATATACAAAGGTTCTTCTAAAATGTTTTAGTTCAGATAGTATTTAGGAAAGTGACACTCCTATGAGTACAGTCTGTAAATTGGATGGAGATGAAACTGGGAAACTAGTTGATCAAACAAATTACAGAGGTATGATTGGAATATTACTTTACCTTACTGCTAGTTGACCAAATATTATGTTTAGTGTATGTATATGTGCAAGATTTTCTGCTAATCCAAAATAATCTCATTTTTGTGCTGTTAAAAGAATTTTTATGTACCTTAAACACACTGTAAACTTAGTTTTGTTTTACCCAAAAGGTCAATCCTTTGATTTAATGAGTTATTAAGTTGCTGGCATTGCTGGTTGAAAGTCGGATAGGAACAGAACAACTAGAACATGTCATTTAGTGGGAAAATCCTTATTATATTAGTGTAGTAAGATGCAGAATTATGTAGCTTTGTCTACTGCCCAAGCAGAGTATATTGCTGCTGGTAGTTGTTGTACACAAATTCTGTGGATGAAACACACTCCCTTGGACTATGGATATGGTTTTAAGAATGTTTCAATCAACTATGATAACACTAGTGTAATAATCATTTCCAATAACCCTGTGTCTCACTCTAGGACCAAACACATAGATGTAAGGGACCATTTCTTGAGATATCATTACCAAAAGGGTGATATTATTCTTGGGTTTATAGGTACTGAACATCAATTAGAAGGCATTTTCTCCAAAACTATGAGTTCAGATAGGTTAAGTTACATTAGAAATTAGTTTGGAATGATTAACCTTGATCAGTATCTATCTCATCGATGTAAATTCTCATCGATCTGATGTAACCTCACTGATAGGAATTCTCACCGATAAACCCTACCGATGAGTGTGTTGTTTTAAAATTCTGTCTGCCGCCAGAATCTGAATCATTTTTTTACTTTACTTTTTATTTATTTATTTATTTTATGATTCATAAATAATAAAATAAGTCCTATTTATTTCTCAATCCACCGAGCCTCAAACCCTTACCCAAAAACCATTGCTCCTGAATCTCTCGAGAACCCTAAATCTCTCGAACCAGTGATGGAAAAAACCAAACTTCCTACCATCAGAGATGACATTGATGAGACAAAAGAAAAGAAGAAAAAGTCTCAGCTAGAAGCAAGAGGTAATGTTGGAAGAACTCGGTCAGGTAGGCGACTAGTGAATCCTCATTTGCATAATAGAGTTATTGTGATTGAAAAATAGCTGTGTGTAGAATGGTTGCTGCCTAGCAAGTCGTTAGTGCTCGAAGTGCTGGAAGATCAAAAGTGTATTGATTACTTTTCGAACAAAAATGTCCCATACTATTCAAAGCTAGTGAAACAATTTTATCAGTTTGTATTCTTTGAGAAATATGAAAATGAGAACTGAGTGACTTCTTATGTGAATGGAAAGGAGATATCTTTCGTATTTGTTGAGTGGGATGAATGCTTGAAGGTTCCGCATGAAGGTGTATCTGGATATGTCTCGAAATATATTCCACATACAAGTGATATATTCGATTATGATACTGCCCGAGAGGAGCTCACCGGTTGTGGAAATCAAAGAAAAGTAGTAGCTGCTGAAATGGATGGAGAGAACAGATTGTTGTTCCAATTTTTTTAGCATGTCTTAATACCAAGGAGAGGAGACTTTGCGAATTTAAGATATCAGGATATCTATCTCTTGCATCTCTTGAGACATTGTGTAAAAGTGAATCTATGCAGATTGCTGATGTTTCAAATGGAAGACATGACAAGGCCGAAATCAATGAATAATGCATTATTCTTTTCCAAGTTGATCTTAGTGATGATCAAAGTGAAAGGGGTAGGTGAGTCTCAAGATGAGATAGTGGTAGTAAGAAATAATTTTTGTATCACAACCACAGTTTGAAAATACATGAAGATAAATTGGAACCCATGGAGAGGAGAGTGGGTTAATGATGATCAGAAGGTATATGATAAATTCAATCCTATGAATCATCCTTCAAGACCATAGGGTGTGAAGGATCCAGGACTAGGACTTGATGAAGAAGAACCTGAGTACAGTGATGAGATTGAAGAAGAACAGACTACTATGAATGATGGAAGAGATCCGGACATACCTCCAAGTCTAGTTTCTGAAATTGAATATTCTTGAAAGGAAGCCTTAGTAGAATAAGAGACTCCTGCTAAAGAGGAAGACCAGCCAGCCCCTGAGCATAAATAAGAAAATGAAAATGAATTTGATGCCTCTAATTCTGTATGTCTAAGTCTGATTCCATTAATTCGAAGCTCATTTGTGCCTACTGAGGATATAGTAGGAGAAATAGAAGAAGTTGTACCTAATCCTGAGGGCCATCCTGCAGTTGAAGAGATGGAATTGATAATTGAATTTTCTCTTAATAAATAAAGACATGTTGATAATTCCTTTTCCAAACAAGAGAATTCCCCCACTCAGGGGGAGCATCAAACCATGTTTGGAAGGGTGTCAGTGGTTGTTGATTTTGAGGACTGCGCAGAAGACCCATGTTTTGTGGACTGTGGATTAGACTATCCTGATTCTGATAATGAGGCATCTCTCAGTAGACCAAATATTATTTATGATATTGAAACTGAGTTTTTACATGAAGATGTGGTCAGAATACATGACCTGGATATTTGGAAGAAAAAGCATAAGGGCAGTTTTCTGGAAGGGACAATGAAGATGGAAGCTTCACTGGTGTAATCAATCCAATCGATTATGATTGACTCAGTAGCTAGCATAACATCTGAATGAGTATCTAGTGTAATTTCTCCTACTAATAGGATCACAAGGGCTGACCTTGAATCCTTAAAGGATAAGCTAAACGTGTTTCTTAGACCTTCTATTGCTGAGTTGAATCACTGCTTTGTAAAAGTGATGAGTAACATGAAAAAATATTTTGAACTCTCTGTCAGTTGTAATTTGTCAACCATTGTGGCATAAATAATGGAAGTTTTTATAGACTTCCATACTCAAGTTTCTCTACTGGAAGCAGATATTGACGCTCTAAAGAGATATTTTATCTCTTTAGACTCTTATATGGGTTCAAATTCCCAAGTATACAAGGACTTAGCCTATGTTAAAAGTGTTGTAAGCCAGATGGTTTAAGTGTTCGAAGGCTTTAAAAACTCCCAAAAAGATCATGTTAAAACCCAGGATTATCACGTTCAAAATCTTATTAGTGGGTTGACCAAAATCATCAAGGAAATAGTAACCATTTCTATTGGTTCTCTTGCTTCTAAACCCTCAGTGGATTTGAATCAGATTCGAGCTGTAATGAAGGAGGAGCATGGTTCAGAATCAACCAGTGGCTCTGTTGACTCATCCGACTTTAGAAAAGTTGTGCTTTCTACTAGAGATTCAGCTAGAGAAAATAATTAAGATAGTCCAAGACTATATGAGGGAAGCCTATTATTCTCAGAATGAAGTGAAAGATAAGGTGGACTCCTATTTCCAAAAGATTTACACCAAGAATTAACTCAACAATCATTTCAAACATCTGTTGGAAAACCTGAAGTTGCCTCCTTTCAATCAAGCCTTCAGAGAGAATGTCAGAAAAATAAGGTAATTGACTCCATCCATGGACAAATTCATGGAGAACAAAGATGATTTCATATCTTCAATTGAGATAGGAGGAGGAATAATTATGGAATTCAGAAATCTTTTGCTGCCTTTCCTGTATGTCGATAATAGGCCAGTGATTATACCCCCTGCCTTACCTGCCTCTGCCTCTACTGCTTCTCCTGTTCAGCTGACTCCAGCCCAAGACATTCGAATCCTTACACCTATAAAAACTCAAAGTACTCCTTCGTACAGGCCAGGAATAGTTTCTGTGGCTCATCCCCCTGTGATCATTTCCGGAATTCCTATGCCTTCACGAGCATCCACACAGTCTGAATCCTATTCTGATCCTAAGGGAAATCTCACATTGAGGATGTGGATTGAATTGGTAGCTATGATGTTTTATAGGAATTCCTTGTATTTTTTTGATACAATTGTCTTTCTTTCTTTTCTGTTCATTTTGTTCCTCTTCTCTTTATTGTTTCCCACTTTTTAATTATCACAAAGGGAGAGAAATATTATCTATGTATCAAAGAGTGATAAATATTCTCAAAGAGGGAGAAATATTATCTAAGTATCAATGAGGGTGAAATATTCTCAAAGGGGGAGCAATATTATCTATGGAAGAACTACTAAGATTTTCCCCTCTGATATCATTGCATTTGGTTCTACCTCAGATACATTATTTTCTATAACATATTGTTTTCTCTGAGCTAATTGAAATTAATGATATATCCTATAATTCAACTACTCATTTTTATAAAACTATTACATCAAAAGTTGTGATTATCAAAATGGGGGAGATTGTTGACCTCACCTGTTTTGATAATCCCAACTATGCTTTTACATACCATTAATAATCATAATTAATTTTCAAATTAGCTCAATATATGATATTCTTTTATCAAGATGATAATAATATCAAAATATTACTTGAAATATGTTAATCAACGTACATATTTTTTTATATAAGTTTTGAAGTAATTATAACCCAATCAGATATGTTTTGCATAAAACAGAAGTGTTAGTCACTAATCTGTGTATAGATACTGAAACAGATCTACCGGTACATAGTCTACAGATAGACATAATCTACTGATAGACAGACTAAACGATAAGCTAAGGTCACCAATACGCAGAGCTACCAATATATACAGAACTATCGATATGTACAAGTCCTCCAGTAAGCATTAATTAAGCTACCAATATTGACCATCACCAATACATAGAGCTATCGATAGACCAGAGGTACTGATAGATAGATTTACCGATAGAAAAAGGTCACCGATGCAGATAGCTACCAATAGAACAAGTCTACCGAGCTACTGATAGAGTAATTATACCAATAGAATGAGCTACCGACATGTATAGAGCTACTGATACACAGAGTAAGAGCTACCAATATCAAGAGCCACCAATATCAAGATCTACCGGTACATGTTCAGCCAATCACTGCTACACAAAGTCCACAGTACACATCTACCAACCGAAGGCTACTAATGACTGACCAACCAATAAAACTCTATACTCTCAATACTATTTATTTATTAAGCAAACGGTTACATTTGATGTTTTTGATGCAGTTAATGTTATTTAATGATATATTTTGGCATGTCAGGGAACCGTACCTAGTACCCATGCAAAAAGTAAACAGTCTTTTTTGCCGGAGCTGAATGATATAAAAGGGAAGGAAAAAGAGAATGCAGATGCGACAAGAAAAAGTGTGAACATACTGATAGAATGAAACAACGAGAATCAAGGAACTGAGAAGGCACACGAAGGGTGAAAGAAAAGAAAATGGATCATGAGAATTCAAACGTGGTGCATACACACAAGACTATATCCATACTCCAAGAACATTATACTGACACAAATCCACTCATTCTAGAGGATTACACGCTACATCTTTAGTGAAGAACTAAAACAAACACTTCATGCACTCCAGGATGAAAAAATGAACCTGGAACCAAGGAAGAAAATGATAATCTATTTTTCTGAACAAGAACCAAAGAAGGACTTAGAATCTTTTCTTACTAATTGAACGAGTCCAGAGCTGCCCTGCCAATCACTAATAATTTTTTAAATGCATTCACACTTACTTTGTGGTTATTTTTTTACATTTCGAGCAGTGTGTGAACCCTGTTTATTTTACACACACACTGTCTCCAAAGAAAAACTGGAGGATTCTAAAATCCTCACTCAAACTCCATAACTCTCTTTTTTCCTACTGTGGATAGTGGTAGAGGTCGAGAAAGACATGGACAGCTGTGAGCTGCTTGTTTGTTTTCCCATGTAGAACTGTGGTTGATGTCGTTTTACCTGGACAGTGTGCTCACGGTTGTTTACCCCGATCCATGGTGTGATCAATTTATATAAGTTGTTTGGGAAGAATATGTCTCGGCTTGAGACCAAACCTCTTGGTTACATCTTCTGTGCATTTTAGTTTTAATCATAAGTATACTATATATATTACATATTCCGTTGCTAAAAACATTGAAATATAATTTGTTTTAAAGATACTTTGATAGTTAAATTAGAAAGTGTTTATACTTATTGTAAATCTGTAAGTTAGTTTCAAAAGATAATTTAATCTTCAGATTACATTAACTGAGACCTAATCAATCTTTGAGAAACTAATTGAACATTTATACTATGTATAAATTCACTAAAGTTTAACTTTGTTTTTAAATAGGGTGATTTTAAGAGAAATTTTATCTAGAACTCCATTCACCCCCCCCCCCCTTTGTGTATCCACTCTGACCAACAATCACTATAATTTATTTGGATTAAAAAGTTGTTTTTAATTAAAGTATAGAATTTTTCACTATTCATAAAAAATTGGATGTTCTGAGAAAAATACAAAAAAATCACACTAAGCTAATTATGATATTTCAAATCCAAAAATGAAGTCTATTTTAAACGATAAAATATATAAAATTTCAAAATGTGGGTATTACTATTCATAACAGCTAGATTGATTGGTTGTGGTGTGTTAGAACTCGAAGTTGTGTACAACACATGCAATTATATTATTCAAAGAGATGCGTACCATGGAATCATGGGGTGTTACATCCTACCCTCCTTCATATAATTTCATCTTCGGTATTTCAATATATTACTACATAATCGGGTGGTTCTTCATCATAAGCTCCTCAGGTTCCCGCATTACCTCTTCCATCTTATGGTTTTCCCATAGATCTTTTAATAGACGAGTTGCCTGGTTTCTCAGCACTTGTTCGCTCATATCATGAATCATGGTGGTCTCTTCGCAATAATACAGACTGGGTTCCAGTTCCAATTACTTATAGGTGAGTACATGTATTGGGTCAGGAATGTATTTTTTCAACAGTGAGACATGGAACACATCATGATCTTTGGAGAGATTTGGCGGCATTGCCAAATGGTAAGGTACATCCCCAATTTTTTCTAGAATATCGAAAGTTTATATGTTCATGGGACTCAATTTACCATACTTACTGAAACATATAGTTCCCTTCCAAGGAGATACCTTCAAGAAAACATGATCTCCTACCTAAAATTACTAATCATTCCTTCGATTATCGGCATAGATATTCTACCTACTTTGAGCTGCATTGATGTTGTTTTAGATTACCTTCACCTTTCCATCGTTCCCTCTACCAGTTCTAGGACTACAAGTTTTCTTTCACCAACATCATCCCAATAGGTTGGTGTGCAACATCTCATTCCGTATAATTCTTCATATGGTGCCATCTAAATACATCAATGGAAGCTATTGTTATAGGAAAATTCTATCCGAGGTAAATATTGATCCCACATACTCTGAAAGTCAAGTGAGAAATATCTCACCATGAATTCTATGGTTTGAATATTCCATTCTGATTGTCCATCTGGTTGGGGGTTGTAGTTTGTGCTCAAACGAAGTTCAGTATCCAAGGATTTCAGAATACTTTTCCATAATCTTGAAGTAAAAAGGGGATCACGATCAGAAACAATCGATAGGGGTACTCAATGAGGTCTCACAAATTCATTAATATATAATCTTTCTAAACATTCTAGTATTAAATATTCCCTTATAGAAAGAAAATGTGCTGACTTGGTAACGTGATCTAAAATGACCCATACTGCTTCATTCATTATAAGGGTCATTGGTAGTCCCATGACAAAGTCCAGTGTGATATTATCCCATTTACAATCAGTTATGGGAAGAGGTTTCATGACTGCACCAGGCTATGGCCTTCAAGCATTCACTAGTTGAAAAACCATACATCTTTACTCAAAATTAGCAATCTCCCTCTTCATGTTGTCCCACCAAAAATATTCCTTCAAATCTCTATACATTTTTGAGCTCCCATGGTGTATAGATAAATTAGAACTACGAGCATCGTCCAAGAATTCCATTTTTATATAAGGTATATCGGGAACACAAAGTCTCTTCCCAAATTTGAAAATTCCATCATCATACACAAAGCCACTCAATCTCCCATTATTCAAAGCTTAAATCTTCTTTTGAAACTCTTCATCATCAGTCTAAGAACTCTTAATACTTTCTAGTAAATATTTTTTGGAAACCATTTGAAAAAGCATTGATTTTTCACCTTCCATGGTTATTCCCATGTCCAACTTCACTAGATCCATGAAAATAAGATCCCTTTCAATTATAATATTTTTCATAACTCCATGATCCATTATTCTCAAAGCATCTTCCACCTTATTTCCATTCCCCTGGTGGTAGTGTATTGTCAAATAATAATCTTTGAGTACTTCAACCCACCTCCTTTGCCTCATGTTGAGTTCTTTCTGTGAGAAAATATACTTCAAACTCCTGTGACCAGTATAAGTCTAACATTTTTCACCATAGAGATAGTGTCTCCAAATCATCAATGAAAATATTACAACTTCTAACTCAAGATCATGAGTAGTATAGTTTTGCTCATGAATTTTTAGTTGTCGTGATGCAAAGGCAATAACCCTATCATTCTGCATAAGGACATAACCAAGTCCTTTCTTTGAAGCATCAATATTAATAACAAAACCATCATTCCCTGATTATAGAGTCAATATAGGAGCATTGAATAATCTTCTATTCAGTTATTAAAAACATTCTTCACACTCTTTTTTCCAATCAAATTTAACCCCTTTACGTGTGAGCTGTGTTAAGGGGTTAGCCAACCGATGAAAATTCTTGAAGAAACATCGATAATAACCTACTAAACCAATAAAACTATATACCTCAGTTATATTCGTTGGTGCTGGCCATTCTTGGATTTCTCTTATCTTAGAAGGATCAATAGAGATTCCATCCTTAGAAACAATATGGTCAGCAAAATAAATCTCCAAAATCCAAAATTTACACATTCTAAACAACCCATATAATTCTTAACTTCTAAGAGTATTCAGGATAATGCGCAAGGGATTTTCATGAACAACATAGATTTTGGATTATACCTAGATATCATCAATAAATACCACTACAAATTCATCAAGATATTCCTTGAAAACTATATTCATTATATCAATGAAAATATAGGGTGCATTAGTCAATCCAAAAGGCATTACTGTAAACTCATAATGCTCGTACCTAGTTTGAAATGATGTCTTCAAAATGTCTCCCTTCTTCACACACAACTGATGGTATCCAGATCGAAGGTCAATCATTGAAAAGTATTCAGATCTATGCATTTGGTCAAATAAATCATCAATGCATGGTAGGGGATACATGTTCTTTATTATTATAACATTTATATCCCCATATTCGATACATAACCTCATAGATTCATATTTCTTCTTAACAAAAAGAACTGGGGCTCCCCATGGAGAAACACTAGGGAACATATTTTCCTTTTTACTCAATTTTTCTACTTGTTTCTTTAGTTCCACTAATTCTATTGTGTACTTTCTATAAGGGGTCTTCGATATGGGCCTTGATCTAGGAATTAAATCAATAGAAAACTAAATTTCTCATTCTAGAGGATGTACAGGTAAATCTTCTGTAAACTCATCAACATATTCTTTCAAAATAGATACATCTTCTATTTGAGCATTCATTTCCTCACCCATAGTAATTTCATTCTCTTCCTCCCCAATAATTGATTTTATTTGATCTACTATGGGTGGATATAGATAAGAATTAGGTGGTGATGATTATTCTCTAAAGATAAAGTGTTCATTATCATCATCATCAAAAAATTTAACCCCTTTATTCTTAGAATAAATCATCACATCGTGGTTTAAACGCCAATCCATTCTTGGGATTATATGAAATTTAAACATGGGTATGACGATGAGATATGAAGATAAAGAACATTTGTATGCTCTAATGGGGACTGATTCACAAAACACTATTGTGATGAAACTTCCCTTAAGAATTTTAACTGACAGCTCCCTTGTTAAATAAAATTGGAAATATCCAATTTTCATAGAAAACTGGGAATATATGAAACAATGAAATAATCCAAAATCAAATAAATCATTTTATAAACATGATGTAACCATTAAATTACCTACCCCCACGTCATTCGGAGCTACTACCTCTGTAGTAGTGATAGTATAAGCTTGGACTTTATCTTTGGCCTTTTCAAATGTAAGTTCCTCTAACGCTTAGGACATTCATTTGCATAATGTCTCATCTCCATGAAATTGCAGCCTTTAACATCAGTATCTTCTTTCTTCTCCATGAAATCGCGATCTTGGTGGCCTTTTTCACCACACTTGTAACGGACTCCCATTCCCTTCAGGAAAGTACCGGGGTGTTTTTCTCAAATTTATTGCAGAATGGATATTTGAATTTTCCCTTCTTCACCTTATTTCCATTTCCAGAGTGATCGGCAGATCTCTTCTTCTCTTACTTTTCTTTAAAGTCGTAAAATGTAGTGAATTACTTTTCTGTCTTGATAGCACATGAGACAATATATTCGTACGATGAGATGGATTGTGAGAATAATGGTCGACGGAGAAACGATTTTATCCCATCAATGAAACGATCAATATTACTTCTTGGGTTATGCATATAACATGTCGCAGGACATTCTATCCTTGTGAAGTTAGCCTTATACTTAGCGAAATTCCCTTTCTTATTTTTCCTTAGAATCAAAAATTTCCATTACATATCTGCTGGATGGTCACAACGAAAGAGTTTTTCCAAGAAAATCTCTTTAAACTCCCTCCATTCCATATTTGATACTTCATCGTCTTCCTTTGTGTTATGAATCAATGACCACCATTGATCACCATCTCCAGTGAGGCGGTAAACTACCATGAAAGTTTTTTCCCTTTCAGTACTCCCCAAGGTGTGGAATATTTTTCAACGGAATTTATCTATTGCTTAGCTACTAATGGATTTGTACTCTCATTGAATGTTGGTGGTTGTTTCCTCATGAAACGATCTAACATTGATCCTCCACGATGCGGATCAGGGTGTTCCTTATGGGTATGGTTATTATTCATAACCTGAGTGAGTTTTCCCAGTATGGTGATTAGTTGATCAGCACTAGTTGCATCACCATCTCCACTATAATTATCTTGGGAAGGAGGGAAATCCATAAATGGAGTGTTTGCATTGATACGGTTTTCATTCCTTCCACAAGCCACCATTTATAAACAATGGCATACACTAGATTAGTTTATGAATCGTAGTATATAAATCCATGTTTGTAAAACACTTAACATAAATTGAACTGTTTATGGATATAATCCATAATCATAAAAATGTTTTCTTTGAGAAATTATATACTCACGAGCCCTTCATAATGGATTATAATGAAAATGAGAATTATCCTAAGCATATCCCTCGGGAGTGTCGTAACCAAGAGTGCAGCCCGGCCCGTTGTCGTGCACCGGTTCTCGTTAGAGTCTAGATCAAAGCAGTGTTTTCAGGTTTTACCCTTAGGTACATCTGAGATAGATCCTCCTCTACCTGCTTGTATCCACATAGGGATGTATTTCTTGGAAAACACACAAAATATTTTCTACGAAAAATTCTAGGAAGTTCTTCTATAAAAATCCTGAATGTCTATCTGAGGTCTTTGTATTCTATTCAGAGTTTATCTAAAAATAGATTAAAAGGTTTATACTAAACTTCCTCTGATACCAACTGTAATGCCCCGACCCCAACTACCCAGATTCAGTGCATTATTAAATAACATTTGAATGATCTCAAAAGATCAAGTCTCAAAAGAGCGATTATTTTAGTATATTTGAAAAGACTAGATACATTAATAAGTCTTACATGACATCATGTCATGAAAAACTACTACAACATAGTCTCCAAAGTCTATACTCATATCCCCTCATACTATCCCTACAGGTCAGTCAAAAAATAATTCTTCACATCCTAGGAAAAATAAAACATAGAAAGGGGTGAGCTCAGATGCTCAGTAGGGATAACAATGTAGGGGAAACATTCATAAATATGAATAAACATTAAAGGAAATTTATAAATAAAACAAAAACCTTCTAAAGTTGAACTTCAACATAATATGGAAATTATAAAATGAAATAATTCCATTTACTTATTAACATGGATATTCTACTAGTGGAATATTCACATGCGATATCAATAACCACTTTCATAATGAAGGAATGCATAATGTCGGACTATCATAACCACATATCCAAGGCCTTGTTCCAAGAATACAAATAAGATTTTGTCAAGGACTTTTTCCAAGACACTAGATTGTCTAATGAGACCTACCGATGCATCAAGGAGCTATAGCTGGCTCTACATGTCACTTACTAAGTCCAATGCATTACACATAAGAATAGGTTAAAATATTACATAATCATTCGTATTAAAACAAGCATACAAAATCTCTATACATTCTCCATAAACCATGAATGGTATAAAAATAAATCCTCCACAGTCAAACATATCAAAAAACCTTCAATGCAATACGGACGTTTTGTATCATAATAAATCAACATCAAATAAGATTAAAATCTATCAAAAGATTTTACATAGATGAAATCAAAAATATTGGAGAGAAATATCTTTTCATTAATACACTAAAAATCACATAATTATAAAAGAAAACATTTACTTTTAAAATATTCTTATAAGCTTGTAAGGGATGCTTTGACGATTTTATAATGGCAGAAAATAGCCACACCCTCCATATAAGTTAAAACATACATTCTTACCTTAATTATACAAAAATGATAAAAAGGACCTTGTTTAGAAAACGACGGAAATATTCCTCAATAAACATCATATAAAAAGTCAAAAAAGTGTATAAATGAATTTAACCCATAGACTATAAAATAGTATGAATGTTTTGAAATAAATTTTTAACAAACATGGATTAGGATGATAAAGAGGTCCCAGTAGATAATTACGTATAAACAACCACGAATAATTAAGATATTGTAAAATAAACCCTTACCTTGTACTTTTCCGTAGTCGATGGTAGGTTAACCTCCTTTATAATAGTTAAATATTTGTTACTAAATTATACAAGATTCATATACATAAATATGATCTCATATATGATCTTTTAATATTGCTTCATTAATAATATTTTATTATTATCGTCATTTCGGGTGTTCACTTACTCATTTTTGTTTATATGTTTCGTTACATATTCCATGTTTGTTATCCATAGGTTGTATCTTATTCATATACATAATTACATCAAGTCCTTAAACATTATTTTTATTCATCAAATGAAAATTAGTCTCGAATGGATACGATGGGGAATGAATCTCATCGCGTTCATGGAGACAGTAGTCCCTACGTATGCATGAGCGACAAAATCATTGTTTTGATATTAAAATAATATATAATTGGATGTTGTATCATATAAACAGAATCATTATCATGTTTTATTTCTTATTTACATTAATAACACATCATTATTATACCCATCCAAATAATAATGTACTAAATAACAATTACACCACGACGTGGAGACGGTAATCCATACATACACACGTATGGTGACATGTCATTCTAGTGATGGATAGAATAATGAATTTGGTTGTACCATATTTATAATAATATCACAGTATATAGATGATACTATAGGTATTATTTTCTAATGGAAGCAACAAAGAAAAAGGAAGTGTAAGTGGAAAGTAACTTGAAAGAGGTGGTTTGATTTTTACCTCTTCTTCATGTTCTTTCTATTGATTTGATCCAAATGCCTTTTTATGTTGGATTTATTTATAAAGTAAGGCCTCTAAGATAAAGTTAGGGAAGTTGAGAGGATATTTGGGCAGGGTTTGGTCGATCCAAAATGCTTTGATGGTATGAATTTGAGAGAAGGAGGAGTGCCCTTTTATAATAGGGGTGATGTGCAACTTAGGAAAAACATAAAATATTATTTTATAATAAATTTATATTCTGTTTATAATGGCTAAAAAGTGACTTATTTCGAGGCTAAGGTGGGTATGGGTTGAAATACATTAAACCAATAGATTTTGGACATGTTTGGGCCACTATATTAACCTTATCATTTATATTTAACTCTGAGTCAAATAGTTTGACATTTACCATGTCTCTTTGTATTTTTATATTATATGGTTAATAAAGTGACTATAATAATCCAATAGAACCCAAAGGGTTAATTATTAATATATATATCATTATATTAGTCATTTGACCAAACCTTATATTTTTAGGAATAGAATATCAATTAATAATATAATATTTGTTTTAAATACTCTTTTATGTCAATTTTGAAACTATTTAATAATCGATTTTCGATAAAGTCCTAAAGTTTTATTAATTAATAATAAATTCATTTAATCACTCCTAACAAGTTATATTAACCTATAAAATTATTATACGGCATAAAAATTTTCAAATTATATTTATTTTATCATTTATAATACCATTTATTTGATTATTTAATTAAGAAGGAAAATACTGCATCATCATTGTATCATAAATAAATATTATTATTCAATGTCTAAAAAATTATAAATAAAAAATAATAATGTAGGAAACCTTTTTAGATTTCTAATTAATATTTACAGTCTAAGAGATAACATATATATCTGTATGTAAAAATTGCATCACTAAAAGATATGTGCTTATGTCATTTTTGTATTATTTTAACTTAATTAATATAAAGTGTCATTATCACAGGCAATTGGCTCCATGGAGTCACAAAATCAACCCAAAGATTCCCATGGTCATACATGTATCATCCAATATGGTTGGGACACGTGTTAGGGTAATTTAATATTATTTTAATTTTATTATTTACCCTTATTTACAGGATTTACCCTTTAACCATGGTCAATAAAATATTTACCAAAGTAATTATTCAAAATGTCTAAAAATAAAAAGTTAACTATTTACACAATTTGGACCACCTGATTCTAAATATAGAATCTATTTTTCTAAATTTCAGACAATGAAGTGGAATAAATTAATTTGAAATTAATTTCTATTGGCAAAAAAAAGCATGTTTTTTAAGATATAATAACTATCAAAAGATTAGCAATTGTTTATTCCTAGTTTAAATGTGAAATTACGTTCAATGGCCTACATTGGATTTAATGGTAAAAATATATTATAACTATATTTTAAAACCACTCAATAGTATAATTTATCACCATAAATTATTTGGATTCAAAATGTATTTTTAATTAATGTATAGCATTTTTCATTATTCATCAAAAATTGGATGTTCTCAAAGAAATACCAAAAACCCACCCTAATCTAATCTTTATATTCCGAATCCAAGAATTTAGTCCATTTTGAAGGATAAAATTTATATGACTTCAAAAAGTGGGTGTTACTATTCATCATAGCTAGTTTGATTGGTTGTTGTGTGCTAGAACTCGAAGTTGCATACCACACAAGCTATTGTATGATTCAAAGAGAAGCGTATAGTGGAATCGAGGGGTGTTACAAAGATAATTACTTTAAATATGATACATTAAGGGTAGTAGATGTTATTTGGAGATAAATGTTAAGATTTATCAAAGAATACATGGTGATAAAATCCTTCTAATTTTTTTGGTTACAATATTAGATTGGATTATATTGAAGAATATTAAAGAAAATTGCTTTTTGAATGGTCTTTGATGAATTTGGATACTGTCTTTTGAATTTTGGAGATTAAGAGTATTATTTCTATTTATAAAGGATTATCCTTTTTTGGGATTATCGGTTCTCGTAATAACCATCTTTAGTTTGGTAAATGTCAAAAGATAGGGTAAATATATAGTTTATTTTTGGTGGATTATGTTATTCTATTAATATTGATTCTAGCACTTCAGGTGTGATCATGTTATCATGAATTCTCATTGTTTAGAGAAAAGATGAGTTTGGGGTAGAAATTTATTAAAGGATGAAACTCTACATGAAAGGAAACTATATTTACATATATTATTATTAAATATCATAAATAAATTACTACACTTTATGAAAAGGATCATAAAAAAAATTTCCATTCACTTTTCCTACTGTGATATCAATTGTTGTTTAACCCATCACAAGTTTGTGGTTTTCTGGTGGTTAACTTTTTCCTGCTCATGTTTTCTATCTCTCTCCATCAGAACTTGATGGTTTGTTTTTCCTCTATATCTATGTTTTCCTATATGGAACCCTAGTATGTGATATCTCGGGTTACCATTATAATTCACATTCGTTAATTTATAGTGATCATTTAATTTACTCTTTTTCTGATGTGGGATTTTCAATGATGTTTCCATGCCCAATTTTAAAATAATGAGGACACAATTTCTAAAACGATGATGCATGTAACATCGCATGTAATTATAGAATATTAAAATTTCAAATCAATTAATACTTATTAACAATAATGTGATTTTTTTTAATAGGGATGGTCTCTTCGATAGCATACCCGACACGAAATAATGGGTTTCTCTGAATTCTTCTGTTCCACACAACGATTAGTTATACTGAAAAATTATAAATCAATAATATTATTTTAAATGGTAGTTAATGTATAGTCGTTATGTTATTTGGAATTAATATAACTAACTATATTATTATTTTACATATTTATTAAATTTTTTATATTTATCTAATGAATATTATAGGCTTCAAACAAGAATGAATCTGATTTTAAGCATAAAATACTCAAATATTTTTCAATGGTCGTTTTACCCCCATTTGATAGAGAACCCTATTTAAATTATGTTTTTTTTCACATTTATATATTCTATGTGAAAAAATAAACTTCTTCTATATAAGTATAACATAAAATTTACTTTTGATGATATTTTTATTTTTTTATGATAAAATTCATATTTTAATGAATTGTGAAAAATACTTAATTTTAATTCAAAACGATATTTTCATCCAATTTATTTATAAAGTTATATTATTACTTTAATTGTTTTTAAACTTTAAATGGATTATATTTTTATCATTTAATCATAATTTGGACATTCTTTGTTATTTAACATTAAATTGTACAAAAACACATGTCAATCTTTTGATTGTTGTTATTTTTTTAAAACCCATTTATTTATTTTGTAAACGAAAATGAATTTTAAATTAAATTCATAAAATTATTTGTTTTGAATTTTAACAAATTGAATCTATATTTGGAATCAAGAGGTCCAAGTTATATAAATAGGTACCTTTTATTTTTAGACATTATAAATAGTAACATCAGTAATTATTTTATTTACCAAGGTTAAAGAATAAATGTGGTAAATAAGGGTAAAAAATAATATTATAATAATATTAAACTACATTAACACATGTCATAATCTTATATTATGAGACATGTAACACCATGGATATAGTTGGGTCGATTTTTTGACCCCATGATCCTCACGGATGTGAAAATTACATTTTATAATAAATAATTTAATGTAAAGAAAAATATAACAAAAACATATATATTTTACAAAATAAAATTTATATGGTGTTATATAAGAAATATAATCGACTATAAATTTTAATTATAAAAATAATAATATTTCTTACATCATGGTATTTTATTTATAATTTGTAGACATTAAATAAATAAACTAATTTATGAAACAATGATGAGGTAGTGATTTACATAGGAATGAATGATTTAAATAAATGAGATTACAAATATTAAACTAAATTAATTTTTAATATCTTTATGCCATCCAAGAATTTTATGTATGATTATGACATTTTATATTTTAATAAAAAAGGTTTTCAGAACGAATCAAGTTGTTATGGTTTTTTTAAGAAGTTATGAAATGGATAGTATGAAAAATGACATAAATGAGTTTTCGAAATAAATAAAATTTTATTAAATGATATAATAGTTTTAAATACATTTGATTCGGTCAAATTACATAGATAATGTTTAAAATTCAATTAATGAACCTCTTTAGGTTCTATAGGAATTTTATAGAAACTATATTAACCATATAGTAAGAATATACAAGAAGACATGGTGAGAGTTAAAATAGTTAACTAAGGGTTAAAGTTAAACGATACTGTTATATTTCTGACCTAGACCTATCTAAAACTTATTTTTTGTGCGTTTTTTGACACAAAAACATATTATATTAAAAATTAATAACTCTGGGACCACATGAAGTAGAAAATGATTTTTGAATAAAATAAAATTTTAATACCTTTTTAATGTGCCCCTCGTCACTCTTATAAATGGGAATCACCTCTAACGCTTACTCACACCTCTCATGCCACTTGGATCATCCAAACTCTACCAAAATAAGCTACCAACATCCCCCTATTCTACAAGAAGCCTCAACTATAGACTTTAAAAATTCATGAAATAATTTTAGCTTAAATCAAAAGGAGTTTCCTGATTTGAAGTAACGTCTTCTCTCAAGCTTCTTTCATTTTTTTTCCAACACCCTAAAATCTAATTATTCAATTATATTATTACAACACATGTATCTTAAATGTACTAGTATTTTTTTATGAAAATTATTATAATTACACTTACACACACCTCTGTCTAATGGATACGAATATATTGTTTCTGTATACGACGAACTACGGCATCATGAAATGATGATTGTTCGATTTTCCCATACCACCTCTCATTGTGTCCATTATGATGTCACGTTAATTATATATGACATATATTATATTTATATTTTCACTATTATACTGTAATTCATATATTAAAATATACCTTTATACTTTTCATGATGTGTAAATATGATAATTTCATTTGAGAAAGTGCGGACTACCACGCCCTCAAATTGATATGAATCATAATGAAATATATGGAACGTATAAAGGATGAAATTAATGAACTTATTTAATATATAAAAATTATTATATTATACTGGAATTATAATATAACTATGTATAATTTAGTTTTAATTCAATTAAATGTGAAAAATAAATAAAGGTAGCATTTATGTGTACGTACGACTTACCGTCTCCATGAAGGGTGCATTTCATTTCTTATCAACAAATATTATTGACTATTATAAATAAATATATAATGGATATATATTATATTTAAATAATTAATACTATTTTCGAGATAATTTAATTTTTTACACATGGACAATTTGTAATTATAACAAGGTCATTTTCAACTGAAGTAACCAATATCGAAAAAATGACCAATATTAACTTAAAAAATTATGTAATTTTTATAACATTGTAATAAGTTATATAAATGGAATAATAAACATTTAAAATATATGTAATATTGTATAAATTTACTTAATATTATTATTCATGAAGAATAAGGATCATATGAGACAAATCAGACTCAAGGTTAGGGAACTCTGTAACCCAATTTCCATTCTTTTGGTAAATTTTCTACTTATTGATTATTTCGTGTTATGACTACGTGAGAAATGAATTTTGATATCATATATTGTATTTATAATTTACTTATGTGAAATTATAGTGAATACACTTTATAGATCTATTTTATTTAAAGAATGATCTTTGTAATGGAATCATTAACCCTTCAATTTTAATGAATTTTTTTTACGTTATTTGTTTTAATTTTCATTTTCATATGTTGGAATATTTTATTCTATATACTAATTTCTATAAATTTTATTTCCATGAGTTGAGAGATCCTTTTATTCTCTTCAATGATTTTTATGAAATTTTATGTGACGTTGTTATGCTACCGAATTTTTGTAAGGGAACTTTTTAAACAAATTTCAATTTTTTTGGTTAATCTTCAACTTCTTGATTACATCATGATATGAATATATGTGGAATCACTATATATATATATATATATTTAATTTAAATTTAACTTAGTGTGAATATACTATTTATACACTTAATATCACCCTTGAAAATTTATAATGTCATTTATACGATCTTTGTATGGGACTTCATCTCAATATCCTTTCATCAGGATATATTTAGTTCATATGCACCTCGTTATTTTATAAAGTGTATAATAAAATCCTTTTAATTTTAATTTCATTAAATGGGAATCTATTTTTTTCTATAAATTATTTTACCATACAAATAAGGAATGTTATCAACATATCTTGTGGAAACGACCTCTCCACTACTATAACGGTTATTTGATATTTGGCATCCTTTATATGACTTATTGTTTTTAAAAGGAAAATAAATACATTATTCTCTTTTTGGATGTTTTGGTGTATAAAATGGGTTTTGAAATGGATTTAATATTTCAATATCTTGAAATGTTTTCATGTGATTTCAAATGAAATGTTTTTAGATAAATGTTGATATCTGCAATATTTTATGTGTTATGATTATATAATGGTACTTGAACATTTGATTGGTGGTTACGTTATAAACAAATCAAAGGGTTGTCACATGATAAACCAAATGATGAGGGGTTCCATGATAAACCATGGATGAGTGATTACATTATAACCTCTAATGTATTGGGTGTGGAAGTGGGCCATATATCTATACCTTTTAGTGATATGGGTAGAAGTTGACAGTATGGTTATTCCATTTATGTATGTTTATTTCCCAAATTACAATTATATATTATATGTTTCCTTCTATGATATTTATGGTAATATCTGGGTTATAAAAATTGTATTAAGTGAGATTATATTTTGTGAAATGTTTTTGTTACTTCTTAATGGCAAACAATATTTCATTAAGATAGATTTTTCACGGATTATATGTTTTTGAAGGACTAATTTTTTTAATCATTTTGTATCCCTTGCTAATATTTTTATGTTCATCCAAATTTTTGAAATTTTTTTCATAGGAAAAAATGAAAAAATAGATTCATGTATGGGATCAAGTAAAATTTGAGCTATTAAAACATGATACAATGTAATATTTCATTTTAAATAGTTTTTGTTTCATAAAAAACCAAATAGTGAGTAGAATTTTCTACTGGTAATATTCAAGATGCTATGCATAATTTATGAAATAATTGTTTAAATATATAAACCTAAATATCTCCTTTATGTGAATTAATGTAAAATTATCCACATATCTGTAGATTTAGTATTTTTGAATCCTGTGGATTATAATTGGTATCATAGGTTAGTTTAGATAAATTTAGAGATTATGATGATATTTAAGCATAAGTGACATGTGTTATTAAACCACATCGGTTATCATATTATAAAGAGTCATATTTATTATAGATAAATTGAATGAGTTTAAGATAATATAAATAAGTATATCTTAGTGTTTTCCCTCATCATATAATAGTATATGATGATTTTATTGATATACTCACATTGACCTTTTTGGTGTTAGTAAATGGCTGGATCTAGCAGGAACCAAATTAACAATGGATATGAAGAAAACGATGGTGGTTTTTTGAATAAGCAACTGAATGAAATGGGATAAGCAATGAGTAATATTGTGGTAATTCTTAGCCATATATCTGGAGTCAGGATTAACCACTTGAACATAGGGGATTTCTCTATGCCATCATATTTCGGAGAAATAAATTCGTATGGAATTTATGGTAATAATAAAAAAGGTAGGTACATTCAAAAACCAAAGAGTAAATGATGTGGAAATAAAAGCCTCATAAAATGTTTCAAAGGGGTAAAAATATGTTATCATTGTGGTAATTAAAGCCAATAAGCAATAACCTGCTATAAAAAAGGGAAGCGTTCAGTTGGCTCCATGGAATAGAAAGAAGTAATTTCTGACGGACCAATTGAAAGTTTTAAATATGGTGTTCATGGTCCTTATAGATATATATATATATATATATATATATATATATATGTCTTTCAAAGATGTTTTGATAATACAATAAATAGGGTCATACAAATACATGTATACCAATTCTTAATGCCATTGCAATTGATGAAAAGAAAACAGAAAATGACATATGAATGGTATGGATTATTTCTTAGGTCATGTTTTGACATTATAAAATCTTTGGAAATTATGCATGAATATTTGGAAGGAAGGAATAAAAAAGGATAATATGTAAAATCATGGATAAAGAATAAGGAATAATTTTCTATGATTATGATATATACATTTTAGTAATGGATGATTTGTGTTAGATCTACGGATAATGATATGTTTAAATACATAAATGATGGGATTATAGTAGAGGATTAATAGTAATTGTAACTGTTATGTTTTTTATATAAAAATTTTAATTGAGGATGAATTATAATTTTTTTTGGGGATATTATTATAAAGCACCATTTTGGTTTGTATGATCCTTGAATTTGAGGCATTTAAGGGTTATTACGTTTTGGGATGAAAAATGATAGGTATGAGATAAACATTGAGGTTGATATATGTTATTGTTTTTTTATGATTTAATCTTATTTTTGTATTGTTTTTCGAATTTTATATTTAAGGAAATGTACATCCAATTAGAAGGGTGACAACCCATCGCATCCGGCAAGGCTATGAGAATCGAACCTACAACTGAAGGGAGACAAGGGTGCATTGGCTACCATTGGCCTTCTTGAAGCCCCTAGTTAGTATGATTTATTCTTTTAAGTAAAAAAGATTTTATTGATGAAGAATAAGTTTATTTTTGGAACTTATGATTCCTTAAATGGCTATCATTATTATAGGAATATTGTTTTGTGATTAAGTGAAAATTTTCATTTTAGATTACGTTCACTCTTTTGGGAACACAATATGTCTAAGAAAAATAGAAAACTTTAGGATTTACTATGAGGACTAATGGTTGAATTTTATTTTGTAATAATCAATGATTTTATTATAGACCTATGCTGATTTATGTTTTTTATGGAAATGATTAACCTATCATGGAGAATAAATGATTGGGTTAATTACATTTAAGTATTATACTTAAAGAGAAATTGATTTTATTTAGAGAAAATGTTATGATTTATCGTGGATGACATGATGATCAAATACTTCTTGAAATTTTGGGTTTCAATATTAGATTCTATTATATTGAATATTTCAATGTATAATTATTTATTGGAAGGAATTTTATGAACATTGGGTACTATTTGTTTAATTATGGAGATTAAGAGTTGTATTTATTTTTATAAATGATGATCATTTTTGGGGATTATCTGATCTCATACTAACCCTTTCATTATTGATTAGTGTCTAAAGATAGGGGAAATTTATAGTTCATATTTTGTGGATTATGTGATTCTCTAGAAGTTAATTGTAGTGCTTCTGGTGTGACGATTTCATCATGAATACTCATCATTTGGAAGAAAGTTGAGTTTTTTTGTAGAAATTTATTAAAGGGTGAAAATGTACTTAAAAGGTATGTATATATCCTATGTTCTTATTTAATCTCTTAAATTAATTCATCAATATTATTAAAATGAACATAAAAAACATTTTTCATTCAATTTTCATACTACAAAATCACTGATTGTTAAACCCATCAGAAGTAATTTCTTTTCTCGTAGTTAACTTTATTTGGATCATGTTTTCTATCACTCTCCATCGAAACTGGATGGTTAGTTTTTCTTCCATATCTATGTTTAATAACATGGAACCCTATAATGTGTTATTTGGGGTTACATTTGTACTTCAATTTCATTCTATTAAGTTGATAGTTTTACGTAATCTTTCTAATTAGAGACATTAAATGAATTTTCCCATCCCAAATTTAAAATTGTGACGACACAATATCCATATGGGGGGGAAAGATGTAACATCCCAAGTAATTATAGAATAATATATTTTCATATCTATTAATACTTGTCAACTATATAGTGGTTTTACTGTAATAGTGATGATAAATTCGATGTAAAGCCCAACAAGGAACAATGGGTTTCTATAAAATCTTATATTGAACTCAACTTTGAGTTATATTGAAAATTAATATAATAATATTTTTATTTTAAATGGTAGTTAATGTATAAGAATTGTATTTTTGAGAATAAACACAAATAACTATATTATGATTTTACATATTTATTAAATGTTTTAACATTTATCAAATGAATATTAGAGGCTTCCAATAAGAATGGATTTGATTTTAAGCCTTAAATACTTGAATATTTTTAAATTATCATTTTATCGCCTTTTGATTGAAAATAATTTTTAAATATAGTTTTTTCACTTTTAAAATTTTTTTTTGGAAAAAATAAAATTCTTCTATAGAATAGGAACATAAAATTTACTTTTTCTGAAATTTTGGAACATTTCTGATAATGTACATATTTTTATAAATAATGAAAAATACATAATTTCAATTCAAAACATCCTTTTCATCTAATTTATTTATATAGTTATATTATTATTTTAGTTCTTTTTAATGTTTAAAAGAATAATTTTTTTATCATTTAATCCAATTTTAGTCGTTGGATGTAATTTCACTTCGAAATAGGAAATAAACAAATGTCAATATTATTAATGTTATTGCTTCTTAGACACCCTATTTTTGGTTTTCACAACCAGAGTTAATTTTAAATTAATTTCTTCCAATTCAGCATTTTGAATATGAAAAAATTTATTCCATATTTGGAATCAGGAGATCCAAATTTTGTAAATATCTAACTTTTTTATTGAGACATTATAAATAGTAACTTCAATAATATTTTTATTTACCATTCTTAAAAGATAATTCTGGTAAAGACGGGTAAAAAAATAAAATTATAATAATATTTAACTAACATAACACGTGTCCTAATCCTATTGGATGAGATATTTCCAACCATGGGCATCCTTGAGTCAATTTTGTAACCCCATGGAGCCCCAGGGATGTGAAAATAACATTTTGTCAGAATTAATTTAATGTAATGAAAAATATAAATTAAACAAATATCATTTAATATTACAACATTTATATGGGGTTATCTAAGTGATATATTCTACTATAAATAGTCATTTGAAATATAAAAATATTTATTACATAATTGTATATTATTTATAATTTTTAGACATCAAATAAATAAATTTATTTATGACACAATGATGATGTAGTGATTTCTTTATTTTTGAATGATTCATATAAATGAGACTAATAATATTAATAAAAATTTATTTTGAAACATTTTATTCCATCCACAAGTTTTGGGGAAGATTATGACTACATAAAATTTGAATTTATAATGGTTTTTTTTAAGTGATCAATTTTTTTTGGATTTTTTTAAAGTTCAAGATATGAATAGTATAAAAATTGACATAAAGAGTTCTTAAAACAAATACTATTTTATTAAATTATATAATAGTCCAAAAAATCAATTATTATAACTAATGTCTTAGATAATGTTGATCTAATAATTATTTAACCACTTTAGGTTCGATTGGGATTTCATATAAACTATATTATACATATAGTTTGAATATAGAAGGAGAGATTGTAAGAGTTAAATTAGTTAACTAAGGGGTAAAGCTAAAAGATAATGTAAATTTTATGACCTAGACATATCTAAAACCTATTGGTTGAGATATTTTTTACCAAAAAACATCTTATTTTTTATATAAATTACTTTTGGATCATTTGAAACTGAAAATCATTTTATAATAAAATAATATTTCAATACCTTCTTATGTTCCCACTTCCATCTTAAAAATGGTCATCAACTATATCCATTACTCACACCGTTCATGACCCTTTTCTCATCAAAACTCTACATAAATAGGCTCCCAACATTTCACACTTAATCCTTCAATCCTCACCTTGGGTATAAGGAAATTCTAGGATGCCTTTTAGCTTAAATCAAAAGGAGTTACACGATTTGAGGTAATGTCTTCTCTCAAGAATCATTCAATTATGTTCCATATGTAACCATATAAAATATTTTTATTCTATTATTTCATAAAAAAAGATCTATCTTAAAAATAAAACGATTTTTAGGAGATGGATTATAACTACACATACACAAATTTTCATCTAATGGATACAAACATACAGTTTCTGTTTATGGAGAACTACTACCTCACGAAACGATGATTGTTCGATTTTCCACTACCACCTTTCATGGTGGCCATTATGATGGAACAATATTTATATATGATATATATTAATTTTATATCTTATTTAGGAAAATATTATTTTTATATACAATCATACCTTAATTCTTTTCATGATTTGTAAATACGATAATTTCATTTTAGGAAGTGCGGACTACCGCCCCTCCAAAGTGAAATGACTTATTCATTTCAAACTAGTAATGTATAAAGTATTGAATTATGAACATATGTAACTTCTATAAAATTTTATATTAAAATGGAATTATTGTATTCCAATTTATAATTTATTATTAATTACATTAAATATTAAAAAGAATTGAAAGTAGTGTTCATGCATATGTATGACATACCATATCCATGAATGGTACTTTTCATTTATTATCTTCAAATTCTATGGACAATTATAAAATAATATATACTAGATATATGTGATATTCAAATCATGAATACTATTATGGAGATAATTTACTTTTTAAAACATGGAAAATTTGCATTTATTACAAGATCATTTTTGACTTAGGTACTCAATATCGACCAAACAGCCGATATAAACATAAATAATTAGTTATTTTTAATAAACTTGTAATAAATGATATAAAAGTAATAATAAAAATTAAAATGTTATTTATTAAATTATAAATTACGTTTATATATTTATTCAGGAAGAACATGGAACATATGAGACGAATCATACATTAGGTAAGGGAACATCTTATCCCAATTTCCATTCTTTGGGTTAATTTTTTACTTCATGATTATGTTGTTTTATGAATATGTGAGAGAATAATTTTAATATCCTATATTATATATATATATATATATATATTATTTATGATTACTAATGGTGAATAAAAATTTTCGATCTATTTTATTTACAAAATGGTCTTTGTAGGGGAATCATTCAACCTCTTCTTTTAAAGACTTAATTTTTGTTTTGTCCTTTAATATCCATTTTCATATATTGGGATATGATCTTCTATATAATTATTATTTCAATATTTTTCCCATGTGATGAGATAACATTTTCTATCTCATCAACTAATTATATGAGATTTTCTGTGATACCGTTAGGCTGCCGAATTTATGTATGGGAACTTTTTAGCCCAATTTCCATTCCTTGGGTTAATCTTCTACATCTTGATTATGACATTCTATGATAATGTGAGGAATAACTATTTGTTTATTTATGTGGTAATTTGAAATTTACTTTTTGTGGATATATTTTATATACACATAATCGTCCAGTTGATAAATTCTAACGTCATTTATACGATCATTGTAAGGGACTACGTCTCAATCTCCTTTCATTGAGGCATATTTAGATAACATACACTTACTTATTTTATATGGTGTATTATAAATTCCTTTTACATTTAATTTCATTAAAAGGGAATCTATTTTTTTCTATGAAGTGTTTTACTAATGATCCCAAGATATGTTTTGACACATGCGGTGACAACGACATCACCACTGTCATAACAATTATTTGATATTTGGATTCCTCTGTAAGCCTTAAATATTTCAAAGGTAAAATAAATCACTTAATACATTTTGGGATGTTTTTCATATGGTTTTTAAATGAATTTAATAATTCAATATCTTTAAATGATTTCTTGTGACTACAGATGATATGTTATTTCTGAAATGATGATATTGGAAATATTTTATTGTTTTCTTATTATATAATGGTACATGGTCATTTAACGGGTGGGTAGGTGATAAACCAATGATGTATGGCTATATAATAAACCAAATGATGGGTGGATCTATGATAAAACATGGATGGGTGGTTACATTATTACCTCCAATGCATTGGGTATTGAAGTTAGCAGTATGGCTATTTCATTTAGTGATGTGTGTTGAAGTTGATCGTATGGTTATTCCATTTAAGTATTTTTATATTCCAATATACCTTTGTAGGATATATGTTGCTTTTTATGGGATTTATGGTAATATTTTGGTCACAAAAAGGTTAAGCAGTGACCTTATATTCAGTGAAGTGTTTTTGTTACTTTATAATGTTGAAAAGTATTATAATATGATAATGTCTTCATGGTTTACATGTTTTTTCAAGGCTAACAGTTTTATTTCATTATTTATCCCTAAATGATATTTTTATTCTCATAAGATGTTTTGATATGTTTTTAATAGGACGTTATGAACAATATATTCAAGTATGAGATCAAGGAATAGCTTTGTTGATAAAACATGAACCATTGAAATATTTCGTTCTAAAGTTTTTTTTGTTGTTTGAATAAAAAGGATAGTTAGTTGATTTATCTAATTGTAATATTCAAGATATTATGTATATGTTGTGATTTAATTATCTAATGCTCAAAACCTAAAATGATAATTGATGTAAAATAAAGTAATATTATCAACATAATTCTAGATTAAGTAATGTTTAATGTTGGTTCCATGAATTTAATGCATGTCATTGAAAAAATTAAATCCCATATATTTTTTCATTTAATGTGTAAAATAGATTTATTCACATGAGACACCAAACTAAAAAAACAATGCTATATATTTATTGAATATAATTATTGTAATAAAAGATAAACATCAATACATTAGGATCATTGAAAATCGAATACCATTAGGAAACTACTAAAAGAATAAAGCCACATTTAAATAAGGAAGACATGAACATTAAATATTTTCCCCTATGATTTTCATTGAATATATTACCTCTATAAACAATAATTGAAATAAGGAAAAATATTTGAAATAAAATAAAAATATATATAACAGAGAAAATAAATTGGTTGAATTATCAAAGATATGTATGTAAGGCGATATAATGGAATTTAATCTCCCAATAATATAAATGGTCCTTATACGTATGGTTTTTGAATATTTATATTTGAATATATGGTTGTTGGATAATGAAATATTAAATCGATTAATTGATTATGTGTAATTTCAGGTAAAAAATATAAAATTATGTAATTCAAACATAATAAAAAATTGAAATAAAATAAAATGATAATAATTAATTAAAAGAAATTATTATAAAAATATACATTATTATAAATTACATATCATTATTAATTATAAATTATTTTGTTACTTTTTATGAAATTCTTGAAATTATTATAATACCAATGTGTTGATAAAATATAGTGGTAAAAGATAAATAATAATGGGGTTGTGATTAATATTATTACCCTTAAAAAATTATAATTTTTCTAAAAAAAATTATTTACTATATATATATATATATTATACCCCAACATCCTTCCATTAAAAACCCATAATTTCATGACTTTTAGCAAGGGTTTAACTTTATAAATTTCAAGGATCATTTTGGTTTAATTATTTAATGACATAGGAAATCCTTTACATAATAAATTATAGATTTCAATAAAATATTTTTATTCAAAAAAATCATTTTGTTCCTATGATTACACCTTGGTTTCATTCATGGCACAATTTCTTCATTTAGTATATTCCAACATTGATCTTTACAAGATACATTATAATCCTTATTCCCTATGAAAATAATTTGAAAACCTAGGATGAGAGAAAAAAAATTCTCAAAAAGGGTTATAAAAATTATGAGAACAAATTCGGTTGCATCCAAATATACAAAAAAATATGGTAAAATTGGTCACTTGTAGTATATATTGGGTTTTCAAAAGAACACAAACCGAAGAAGAAACCTTGAGACAAAAAGATTGGATGGAGGGTTGATTTGTCTATGAAGATTCCTACTTTGAGATGAATAGATTTAATGAAATGGTGAGTTGATTTAATGAAAAAAATAAAAAAAATGACTGCAATTAAAACATTTAATTATGGACAGTTGATCCTAAATTGTGTATAGGTTTTTATTGAATGTATTAGTATTTCATTGGATTTTATGTTAATTGGTTCAAGATGTATTCATTAAATTAAATAATTCCTCAATATCATTCTATGATTTAATAGATACACAATTTCAAAGATAATCACCAATTCACTAAGAGGATCAATTATATGATAACTCCAAGGAATTGGATCGTAATAGTACTCAAAATGTGTCGTCGTTGAAGTCAGTGAAGATAAAGAAGGAAATAAATCAAAGAGAGGAACTCTTAGAATGAAGAACAAATTTATGAATTTATGAACATCAAATAACATTCAATCCACCCCAGGCGACTCCCTATGATCAACCCAAAAATGATTTTCCCACCATTTATGCTATTATATCAATGGAACTAGGTAGTTGACTTAAAGAAGTAGGATTGATGATGAAAAAAATGAAAAATTAAAACTCCACCATTGTGTGATGAATTCCCATGTGCAGGTGTTAATAAATTCACACCTTGATTCAACAGTATCAATGTGTGAATAAAATTAAATGAATAAGTGAAGAATAAGTGTAATAAAATTTATTAAAATACTAAACGTGAAATAAAATCATACCTTATACAATTTGACGATGCTATTACAAAACCGAAGTGGGAAATTAAAATTGAAATAAATACAATGGATAAAAGAAAAACTAAAATTGAATGAGAAATATTAGATTCTAATTCACATCACCACCTGCTACTTATATAAGAATTTTATGTTCCTTAAAGACAACCCAAAATAAATTACTTCCCCATTAATTTAGAGAGTCAAAATAAGTTTGTTATAATCAAGGGTATTGTACATTTTGAAGATGACATGAAAAAGCTTCCAGATTCATCCCTCTTGATGACGTGTGAATTTGATGATGATGATGGAATATTCAGAAGGGGTCTTAGAAGAAACATATCTTTTTTCAGGTGTCCCTATCATCTGTAAAAACATCAAAAAAAATTGGTTCCATTGTGTGGATGTTATTCTCAATATGGTGGGAAGACTTTATGGGCATTCAAGTCAGGTGAACCATTTAAATTTAAACCTCAGATCCCATTATATACCTAAAAAAATCATAATTAACAGTGTTAATAGTTTAATGAAATGATACATATATTATTATCTATCAATAGTAAAAATTTGAGCTAAATTGGACTTTATTTGTGGACCCAACTTCTGTTTGTTGGGCCTTAGGGCCATTATGATTTGTCCTGAAAATTTAATCAATCATGTTGAAAAATCTCCATCTTCTCTATTAATTCATCCATCATTCCTAAATGTTAAAATTATCCAAAAAAATTAATCAATAATATCCCATAATATCAAATTCATAAAATGAATATAATCTTTCCCACAAACTGATTATTGATTGGGCATAGATTTTAATTTTAAACGTGAATTGAATTTGAGATGGGAAATTTAGTTGAATTTCTACAATTCAGTATAATTTATTCATATGGTCTATGAAACACTTGAATAATAAGATATAATCAATGTATTTTTGCCTATTTCAGTGGATAATCAGATCACCAAAATATGTTTTTTTGGTCCCACGAAAAAAGTATCTCAAAAATATAAAATTGAATTCTATTTTTTTTAAAATACAAACTTTTTATCATAATAAAATTATTCCAAACAACCATGAAACCTTTCAAAATTATTTCACACAAGATTGGACCCCAAGAATATCCCCAGCCCAAGCCCATTACTTTGTTAAAACTGATCATCAATTTTTATCTAATTGAAATTTAAGCATGATGATGTTTTGTGCATCACAAAATAAATTATGTCCATTTTCTTTTTCAAGGGGGAAAATGGAAGAGCTCGGTGGGAATCACATTAAAACTTAAGATGAGTATCCATTTTTATTTTTTATTTTTTGACCACAATAGATATGAAAAGACTAACTCTGGGAAAGACAATTTTGGATTCATGATTCCCAAGTGTCGGACACCACACTTATTATCAATTACATACTATACAATATAGATATGAAGCCTAACTTTGGGAAACAGGACTAAGGAGTCATGATCCCCATGTGTCGGATGCCACACATTTGGACAAAAAATTACTCTATGTTTTCAAATTATTTTGAATTTTTCATACTCAAATTAAATTAATAGTGCCTCTAAACCCTATTCTTTGATGAAAGGGACCCATGAACTAAAATTTATACCCATGATCCAATAGACATTCATTGTGTAATTTTGATTAGTAGGATGAAAATGTATTATTTAAAAAACTACATCAGACAAGAACACTTTCAAAAAACTATGCACCTAGACATAAACCTGCATTCAAATCTTAATCATGGAATTAAAAATCCTTTTAAAATAATATTTAATGTTTCACAATATACATTAATGATTTCATGGATAATGAATATATATATTTTTTAATTTGTTATCATAAAATCACAATTTTTTTGAAATCCCAATTTTTCCCTCCCACCAACATAGAATTACACTCCCCTCATTTTTAAAGAGAATAGAGGAGAATTATTAGAATTTTTAAGAAAGAGAGGATATGTTATTTCAAATTAAGTCATGGAATAAAACCAACTAGATTGAAGTTGACTACTCATCAAAAAAACTGATCAGTTTGACTCCAAATAACATGTATACTCCTTGGGGTGATTGAAGGTTGGCTTTGAACTCTTGATGTAATGGGTTTTATTTTAAAAAAATAAAATAAATCAACACCTAAATAATATAGAAAAGAGATATTAGATCAAATTGGAATCCCCAAGTAGTTACCTTGACAAAAAAATAAAAAAGAAGAAAATAAAAAAATGCAGAAGTCAGGTTGCCTTTTAGAAAGAGATTAATATAACGTCATTAGCTCGACTTGGACCCCCAACTTATCCAATTACAACATTCAATATTATTTGGACACAATTTTTCGCCACTGTAACAATATTTAGAATGAGTCTCTATTTTGGTTGAATGAAATAATTAAAAATTGATTCAAGAAAATTCATAAGGGTCCCAGTGAATGAGGTAGTCCCATGAAAATCGAAATGTGTCCATCCAATCTCAGTCCTAATAATTTCATGATATATAAAGTATAATTTTCTTATTATTACACTCAAGAGAGGATTAAATAAGAAAAAAATGGTTTTTGATTCTCCCCTATGTTATAATAGTTGAGAGATGATGTATGTACCTTGAATTCATGCTTGGGTTGGCTAACACTTCCAAAAAAAGGTGGAAAATTTTAATCGAACTCTGTTAGCTTTTAAAAATTTCTTAATAGAATTAGTTCCTTTTTGAAAATTTGATTCCTCCATCAAAGTTTACTATTGAATGTCATGACATGGTATAGACTACAATTTTGTGATCTCCCTAAATTTTTATATTATTGGTGATTCTAAAAATATATCAATGGAGTTGTATTCAAGAAACTCAATCCATGATGCCATCTTCCCCTCTTGCGTATAAAAAAAATTATCATCCTTTGGATTTAAAAACACTCCATCAATTAGTTTATCCACTTTAACCACCAAAAATCCTATGGATGGTTCATCATTTTATTAATGAGATGTTGGTGGTAAAATTGAAACATCAGATAAGGTTATGGAAGGGATATTCGGTGTTGAGAGGGGTTCCTCACAAGTTTTAGTATTTTTTCAATTCTAACCTCAAATATGAAACCTCATAATTCATTATCTCCATATTATCACACAATGGATTAAAATGTTTTTGTGGAGGAATTTGAATAGTAGTTTGGAAATCATGTACTACCCTAATATTGATCTCTTCTACCATCCTTGAGAGGGATGGAAATGTGACCTTTAAATGTTCACCATCCTAATGATTGTACCTGTTATCAGTACTGGTGTAATAATTCTTATTTCGATCAATGAAATTCTCTATGTGAGGATATTCCCAATCCCGATTTTATATTTGATTGTAGTATTGATTTATGATGGGGAATGTTTGATGATACTCCATTGTAGTATATGAAAATTATGAGTTGAGATTCTTTTGGGCACACAAAAATAGATAAAGGTGAAAGAGAAAAACAATTGTGGTGAGGAATGAAGATGAGTGTCTAAGAAACTTACATGTGTTCCCAACATTAGCACCATAATTTGCTTGTGCCCAAATTTACCAAATAAATATGATAAAAATAGTCACTTTTACTATAGCTTCTATTATTGAATCCACAACATCCGAAGAAAAAACCTTAAGACACTATGATAGGATACGTGCTTGATTTGTCTATGAAATTATGACATGGCTTTGAATTTATTTGATGAAATGGTGAGTTGATTTAATGAACAAAACCAATAAAATCGCTTGAATTAAAATAATTAATTAAACTGATTTTATCCAATCATTTCCCTAGGGGTTGATTGGATTTATTTATTTATCTTTGGATTTTTAGTTATTCTGTTCAAGAGGAATCCATTAAATTAAATAATTCCTCAATATCAGTCTCATATTTAATCCATATACAATTTAATGGATAACAACCAATTAACCTAGAGGATAAATTAGAGGATCACTCCAAGGAATTAGAACGTACTATCTCTCAAAATGTGTCGTCGTTAAATTCGTTGAAGACAATGAATGTGATAAATCAAAGAAAGGAACTCTTAAATTGGAGAGTATATTTATGAATTTTAGAACATGAAATAACATTCAATCCACCCCATGGGACTCCATGGGATCAAAAAATAAATTTTTATCCCTTAATTGATCATATTCTATCAATTTAAGTAGTTAATTGACATAAATAAGTAGGATCTCTGAAGAAAAACATTGAAAAATGAACAATCCATCATTTTGTGATGAATTTACTAGTGTGGTTGTGAAGAAATTCCCCCCATGATTCAATGATATTAACCTATGAAAAAGGAAAAAATTAATCGAAGAAGATGATGTATAACTTTTATTAAAAAACTAATCCTAAAAGAAAAACATACATTAGGAGAATTTATGATGCTATTACAAATCGAATGTGGGAAATTACAATTGAAAGAACTACAACAGATGAACGAAAAACATCAAATGAAAGAAAATTAGCAGATGCTAATTATCTTCCCTAGATGCTCCATATAATAGAATATTATGTGACTTAGAGACTCCCCCCACAATTAATTACACCCCCATTAATTTAGAGATTCAAAAGGAGGTTTGACATAATCAATTGAATTGGATGCTTCGTAGTTGACCAGAAAATTCATCCAGATTCATCCCTCTTTTTGACGTGTAAATTTCTAAATGAATATGGAAGATTTTTAAGGGGTCAGAAAAGAAAATATCTTCATTAATCTTTCTTATATCCGTAGTAATAACTCCTTTCCATTTGTCTCATCCGTTGGAATTTTATGCATGAAATTGTGGGCAGACATTATGGGTGTTCACGTCGGGCCCACCATTGAAATGTGAACATCAGATCCCATTATCTCCATGAAAAGTTCATAATTAGCTCTGTCAATAGTTTATTGAAATGATCTCCATATTTTTCTATTTCTATTTTAAAATTTTAGAATAATTGGGCTTGGTATATAGGCCCCAATTTTGATTGATGTGCCTTATGCCAATTATGCTTTCTCTAGAAAATTTCTTCATTCATGCTGAAAAATAATCATCTTCTATTGGGATTCAACCACCGATCATAAAAGATAAAATTTTCAAAAAAAGTTTTACATCATATCCCAAAATATGAAATTCAAAAAATTATTATTATTTTCTCCAAAAATAGATTATTTATTTGGCCCAGATTTGAATTTTAAACATTAATTGCATTTTAGATGGTAAATGAGGTTCAATTTCAACAATACACAAAACTTTTTGTTTATGGAAATTGAAACAAATGAATATAAAGATATAAATGATGCATATTAGTATATTTTAGTGTCTAGTAACTCCCCCTAACATTAGAATTGTTGGTCTCGAGAAAAAAGTGTCTAAAAAATATGAAATTGTATTCCATTTTTTGAAAATATTTTACTAAATATTTCCCATAAAACATAAACAAAATCATGAATTTGTTCAAAATTATTTCACACGGGATGGGAAACAAAAATATCCTAAGACCAAGACCATTACATTTTCCATATTCTTCATCATATTTTATCTAATTCCAATTTAATAATGATGATGTGTTGTGCATCACAAAAGACATGGTGTCCATTTTATTTTTCAGCGAGAAAAAATGGACGTTATAGGTGGGAATCAAATTAAAACATAAGATGATTATCGATTTTTTTAAATTTTTTAACCACAATAGATATTAAAAGACTCATTAGGGGTATGAAAACTATGGAGTCACGATCCCCATGTGTCGTAGGCCACACATATTGTCAATTCCATGCTCTAAAATTGAGATATGAGGCCTATCTCTGGGAAGACAACTATTGAGTCATGATTCCCAAGTGTCGGACTCCCCACATTTGGTCAAAAAAGTTTCCTATGTGTTCATTTTTATTGATTTTATTTACAATTAAATTAAAATAAAAGTGGCCCTTAACCTAATGCTTTGATGAAAGGGACCCAAGAACTCGAATTTACACCTAAAATCCAATAAATGTGCATTGTGACATTTAGAATAAGAGGATGAAAATGTAGACATTCAAATATTTAATTAGACAACCTCACTTTAAAAAAACTATGCTCGTAGACATAAACATTCATTAAAATCATAGTCAAGGAATTCCAAATCATTTGAAAATTATTTTTCATTTTTCACAATATACATTAATTCATATAGGGATAATGAATTGATTTTTTTAATTGAATTTTTTTATCATAAAATCACAATTTTTTTGAAATCCCATATTTTCACACTCCCCAACATACAATAAAACTGCCCTAAGTTTTTAAAAAGAATAGAAGAGAAAGATTATAATTGGGAAGAAAGAGGGGATATGTGATTTGAAATTAAATCATGGAATAAAACCACCTGGTTTGTAGTTGACGAATCATAAAAAATAAATTAATAAATTTGGGTTCAAATAACATGTAGACATCATGGCATGATTGAAGGTTGGGTTTGAACTCTAGATGGAATAGGTTTTATTTTAAAAAAATAAAATGCATCAACCCATAAATCATAAATACAATATACATTAGATCACATTTGAAACCCCAAGTGTTTCTCTTAACAAAAAAAAACTCAGAAAAAAACAAATAAAAAAATGTAGAAGTCAGGTTTCCACATAGAAAGCACTTAATTTAAAGTCTTTAGCTCGACTTGGACCCCCCAACTTCTCCAATTATAACTTCTAAATTTTTGGGACCCCATTTTTTCTATTTCAACATGATTGTGATTGAGTATACTTTTTTGGATGAAAGAAATATTTTAAAACTGAATCAAGAAAAATCGTAAAGGTCCATGTTAATGACCTAGTGCCAGGAAAATCGAGATATCTCCAGAAAATCTCTTTCCTAATATTTCATGGTATAGCAAGGGGAATTTTCTCATTACTAGACTCAATAGAGGATGAAATAATTAAATAATTTATTTGATTATACCCTATGATATAATAGTTAATAGATGATGTATTTACTTTGAATTCAAGTTTGGGTTGGCCAAAACTTTAAGAAACATGATGGAAATTTGAATTGAACTCAGTTTCATTTTCAAAACTGCTTAACAGAAACGGTTCCTTTGGAAAGTTTGATTCCTCCCAAAAATTGTCCTGTTTAATGTCATTAATTTGTATAAAATCTATTTTTTTATATCCAATAATGTTTTAATTATTTGTGCTTCTGAAACTTTATCAACGGATTTATATTTAGAAATCTCCATCAATGATGCCATGTTTTCCTCTTGTGAATAAACAAAATATTTCCATATTGATTTCAAGACTCTGAATCAATAAATTGATACACATCATCCACCCCAAATCCTAAGGTTAGTTCTTCAGTAAATTCATCGGAGGTTTGTGAGAAAATTGAAACATCATATAAGGATATGGAAGGGAAATTCAGTGTTGAGATGCGTTCCTGACACGTTTTAATATTTTTTTTTATTTCTTACCTCAAGGAAGAAACCTCAGAATTAATTATATTTATATAATCAAATAATTGTTTAAGAATTTTTTGGGGATCAATTACGATAGGAGTTTGGAAATATTTACTTCCCTAATATTTATCTCATCTACCATTCTTGAGGGGGCTATAAATTTGACCTTTAAATGTTCATTATCCCAATAATTGTACATGTTATCAGGAGTGGTGTAATCATTCAGGTTGGGTAAATGAAATTATTAGTATGAAAAGATTCCCAATATTTATTTTCAATTTGATTATAGTATTTATTATGAAGTGGAATGGTTGATGATACTCCTTTTTAGTAGATGAAAATGAGCATTTGAGGTTTTTTTGGGAACACAAAAAGCGAAAATGGAAAAGATAAATGAAAATTGGGGGGAAGAAAGAAGATGGGTGTATAAAGAACTTAATTGTGTCCCCAAAAATGATTCCAAAATTTGGTTGCACATAAATTTACCCCATAAATATGGCATAAATGATCACATGCAGTACAACTTGTGTTATCGAATCCATAGGGACCGAAGATGAAACCATGAGACACTAAGATTAGATGCAGATTTTACTTGGATATGAAGTTGCCAACTAGGTTTTGAAATGATTTAAAGAAATGGTGAGTTAATTTAAATAACATAACAAAAAGTGGCTTGATATAAAATAATTAATTAAGATGAGTCGATCCTAAGTATACTCTAAGGTTTTATAGGATGTATTTGTTTTTCTATGTATTTTCTGTTAATCGGTTCAAGAGGTATCCATTAAATTAAATAATTCCTCAATATCCTTCCCTAATTTAATCCATTCACAATTTATTGGCTAATATAAAATTCACACAGAAAATAAATTAGATGAGGAATCCACGAAAATTTATCTTACTATCACTTAATATGTGTCGTCGTTAATGTTAGTGAAGACAAAGAAGGAGATAAATAAATGAAAGGAACTATTAAAATGAATAATAGATTTAAGCATTGTAGAATGTCAAATAACATTCAATCACCCCCATTCAACTCCCTAGGATCGTCCCATAATAAGTTACCCCGCCATTAATTCTATTCTATCAATGGAAATAGGTAGTATACTTAATGAAGCGGGGTTTATGAAGAAAAACATTAAAAAATGAACACTCCATTATTGTGTGATGAATTCAGAAGTGAGGGTGTGAATAAATTCACACATAGATATATAGGTATAAAAGTGTGAAGAAAATTAAAATAATAAGTAAAGAAAAAGAATAATAAAATTTTTAAAATACAAAATGTGAATGAAAAACTTACATTATAAAATTGATGACGCTATTACAAAATGAATGTGGGAAATTACAATTAAAATAAATACAATGGATGAAAGAAAATAATCATTTGAATGAAAAATATTATATGCTAATTATCTTAACACTAGCTCCTTATATTGGGATATTATATTCCTTAGAGACACCAATAACAATAATTCACAACCCCATAAATTTATAGAGTTAAAATGATGTAGAGATAATCAAGGGAATTCGAATTTTTGATGATGACTTGAAAAATCGCCCAGATTCATCCCTCGTGTTGATGTGTGAATTTAAAATAAAAGATTTCCAATCCTGAAGGGGTTTTAATAGACAAATATATTTTTCAATATATCCTCTATCATATTTAAAAACATCATACCATTTAGTTTATCTGTTTCAATGTTATGACTGAAATGGTGGGCATAATTTATGGGTGTTCTGGTCTGGCCCACCATTTAAATGTAAACCATAGATCCCATTATCTCCGTGAAAACATATTAATTAGATCTTTACAATGTTGAATTAAATAATTCCCATATTTTATTCTTTATACAGTAAAAATTTGAGCTTAATTTGACTTGGTTTTTGGGCCCCACTATTCTTTGATGGGCCTTAGGCCCATTGTGATTTGTCCAGAAAATTTCTTCACTCATGATGAAAAAATATCCATCTTCTCTTAGGATTCATCCGTCAATCCTAAAATTTAAAATGTTACAAACAAAGTGATCAATCAAAATATCAAAATATAAAATTCAAAAAATAAATATATTTTCTCCACAAACAAATTATTGATTGGTCCCATATTAGCATTTTAAAAATTTATTTCATTTGAGATGGGAAATGAAGTTCAATTTCTAGAATGCACTAAAATTGTTGTTTATGTACATAGAAAAACATTAATATTAGGATGTTATCAATAAATATTATCCTCTTTTAGTGTATAATCAACATTAACCCACTTAATATTCTTGAGAAACCATTTGATTATTTTATTTTTTTCAAAATAGACATTGAGAGAAAATAAACATCTACATAGTAATGAAATAAAAATAAAATACAAATGATTTCATAATTTTTTATTAAATCATAAAATAAAATAACAATTTATTGAGAGTTTCTTTGAGAAAAATTTTAAATTTTCATTGATAAAAATCCACTAACCTTTAGAATATCATATACCATTCATTAAATCAGAATATCAATTCCACACCTATTAGATCAAAATATTTAAATAATATCCCTAAAAATGAATATGCATTGGGAAATTATATTTATATCACCCTTGAAAAGGAACAACCTATAAATCTTATTCCAATTACGTCATAGAAGAATATTATAAATAGTTAAAATCATCCACTTCATAGGAGTAATTTATAAAAATTTAACTCCCTACACATCATAGGAAAAACATATTAATAATTAACTTTGTCCAATTCATAGTATCAACATACAAATTTTTAATTCTGTCTAATTTATAGGGGAATATTATACTTATTTTACTCAATCCCCAATACAAAATTCACTAGATAGATATTTTGGACTCACCTATAATCATCAAAAATTTAGAGGAACCACAACCTGAATGAAATAGATAAAATATTTTTTTTTCATTATAACACTCAAACGAATTGGAATTTGATCCCATAAGTAAAAGAACATTTTTTTTCTCATAGAAAAACAAATTAAGGTTATCTTTTTCTGATATCATTTTTAAAACTAATAATTCCAAGACAAATGGTTAAATAAAAATCCTTATAAACCAATAAAAACATTTTTTAAATCATAATAAATAATAAATGTCCTACTGGGATAAATCAATGTATTCAATATACATAAAAACCCTTTTTTTAAACTTGTGTAGTAAAATTCAAATCAACCTTTATGAAAAACACAAATAATATTATATTTTAAAACAATTTTAATAAATTAAAAAGTATTTAAATATGAAATTTAAAAATAATTGATGTATAAATAAAAATATACTCCCTATGTTGGAAATTCTTATGGTTATGGAATAAAAATATGTAAAAAAATATAAATAAATTTTAAAGATAAATCGTTTATCACTATATTAATTTTTATCCAAAATATAATTCAAGAACATAACATGAAATATATTTTTAATCCTCAATAGTTTGAATAAATATTATAAAATAAATTCATATTGTATTTTATAAAACCAAAAATGAATTCATGTAGTGGGAATGGGATAAGTATTAATGAAAGGTAATTTTGAATTGAAATCATATATATATATCACAACATTAATGTGGAAATTAATAAATGATGAGATTATGTATAAAAACTTAAATACACATAATATAAGTGTAAATAAAACATAAAACAATAAAATGATATTATAAACCAAATACATGCATATCAATGTCGATGAAGAGGTTATATAACACAATGGAAATAAATTCAGTTAAAATTACCCTTACCTTATGCCCCAATTCAACATGTACAAGTTTCAATTTATAAGGTTTTAAAAATTTATTAATTTTATACATAATTAATAACATTTTTAATTTTCATTCCCATAATATATATACAATTATTTCATTTATGAAATAGTTTATTTAGAAACTAAATTGGTTATGTTTGTGTCCGACGTTTTGAGGACATCTTGTTCATAATCCAAAAATAAAATATGTTAGCTAAACATGGTTCGAGTTATTATAATAATATCATATATAGAGTAATAATCATGAAATAATTATAATTTTTATACATTTAATATTCTTTTACAATTTTACATGTTTGTGTTCATGAAAAATGAAGCATTTCATCTTCGGAAGAAGGTAGTCCTTATCTATACATGAAAGGCATTGTAATTTTTTAATTTGGTTAAAAATAATAAAATTGTATAATTTCATAATTTTGAATACTCATTAATATCCTTCAAATGTAATATTTATTCATTATTTCCATTGATCTAACCATCTTTTTTATGTGGTAATGAGAGATGAATCACATTTCTCCATGGAGGTGGTAGTTCACAAGTATGTACGAGTGACATTATCATTTTATAGTGGATTGGTGGGTAATAATGTAATTAATATAACATATTTAAATAATCCTATTTAAATAAAAAAAAATTAATATAATAATTTTATACACCCTTTTGTATCTCCATGATAGGTGATGATGGAAAATATTATACATCGCTCCACACTATCGATGGCATGTTCATCCACCTGAGTGATGATTTCACTTGTCCTTGGAAGAAAAACGAGAAGTAAATGGTTTATATCCTAAAAAACAAAATTTAATTATTTTTAATATGTTTAATTGAATATATATGTGAGGTTATTATAGGCTAGAATTAAGTTGAGGAATAAATAAATAAGAAATAACTCAGTTAAGAGTTATACTTATTCTTTCCAAAACCTGATTTGGATTACACATTATTAAATATTATATTAGTATTTCTTTGATACAAGGAAATAAATGATATGGGGAGGAATTTACTTATTGATTTTGGTAGATATTTTTTGAGCTATAGTTCTAAATTTTAATTAATAAGTATTAATAGAAGGTTCCATTTCATAAGTGAGTGGAGTGACACACCTTTAGATTACCAAAACTATGAAATATTATATTTTTTTTACTCATGGTAAATTGGAACCGAATAAATAAACCATATAAGATAATGTTATAATGTTATAACTAATTTTAAAACATTATAATTATTATAATATTTTTTTTATTTATATCTTAGTTTTTACATTAATTAACGATTTTGACCCTTTATATTGAAAACTAATTTTTACCATAGTATTTATTCATTATTACCACAAAGAATTACTAATTAATAAATTTTGAAATCGTAATAAAAAATATTAAATCAATTTTTTATGAATAATTATATAAAATTGGATTATATGTGTTTTAATATAAATAGGAAAAATGCATTGAAAAATAATTTGTTAGAAAAAAGTGTTTTTATCCAAAAATAGAATCTTTACTAATATAAGATATAATTTTTGGGGTTTATTATATTATATTGAGTCCTAGGGGTATTATTTTACTCAAAAAATAAAAAATAGAACCATTTTTAATCAAATCCTAACAATAAATGTATTTTAAAAAAAATTACTTTTCAGAAATCATGAAAAAATTAACTATTTTCATGAAAAACTAAAAAATTCCCCCAAATAAAATTTCACCTTCTGGAATGTTAAATATTATTTATTTTATAAATTAAAATTCATTAATGTGTTATACAATAATTATAATATTTTTTAGGAATCCTATAAAAATAAATTTTACAAAAAATGTTTTATGAAATCATAAGATAAATTTACTTCATTTTCTTACATAGTAATTAATTTTATATTATTATTTATTACCTTTATAAGTTTTATTACAAATAAATTTCTTGAAAATAATTAAAAAATATTGATTAATCTAATTTATTATAATTAAAATAAATTTTTCACTTCTACAGTGTTTAAAAAACCAACTATTTTTCCCCCAATTTATTTAATTATAATTAATAAAAACTGATAATAATCTTTTGAATGGTCGTTCATTAATATTAATTTATTAAAAATATTAATTAAATTTAATACTCTAAATATGTTAAATTTATTTTAAAAATAAAACATATAAAATATAAATAAAAAAAATTATATAGAAATAATCCTTTCAAATTTGAATTATTCTTATCATTATATGATTTCATTGTTATCATTGAATATTGATTACATTTTTCTTAATAACTGTGTAATAAATTTTTTTAATGAAATTTTCTATATATATTTCATAATTCTACTAATCTTATTCAAACCTACTAATACAATGACTTTCCTATAATGATCATATAAAAATTATATGGTTGGGTTCATTTATGGTGAATCTTGCATGTGGTACAAAATATCAAACACAATATTCATTTTATGTAATATACATTCTAAAATCAAAGGGGGATACATTATACAACATTAAATAAATTTCATCCTCACAATTTTATATTATCTTTGAAAAAATGTTTTTAAATTATTTTCATAATTAATTACATGGGGAACATGATAAAATAACATAAGTGGTATGATGATAATTATTAGTAAAAATAATCATCATTTTCATTTAAAATTTACATTAATTTTCATATTAAAAATAATAAAAAAAATTCATGATACTTTAAATTTCCATTGTGAGACATGCACATGATATAGAGTTACAAAAAGCACACCATGAAAGTTGTGTGTTTTTTCCCACATAATACTCAATAGATTTTCTCATCCCCATGATGGAAATTATCAATTATATTATAATAAATATATAAAATTATATATAATAAACATTATTAATTTATTTCCATTGCATAAGCACATTGAAATGATTTGGTTTTTCTATGAGTTGTTTTTCAAAATTTCTTCATCTAATTTTTTATAAGAAAAATAATCATGATCAATTTTCATCCCTGAATCATAAAAATTTTCATCCATTACATTATATGTTCCATAAATTTTTTTAAAATTGATTCCAAATATATTTACAAATTTAATAAAATATAAAACAGTTGGAATAAGAAAATATAATACCCAATGTTCAAAATAAATCATTCTATAAATAACTAATAATTAAACTCTTCAAAATATGTGTGAAAAATTTGATGCTCAGAATCTAGATTGATTGGATGAAATATTCATCAAATATAAATTGGGAATTTTTATCTATGAAATAACAAACAAAAATAATGTCACATTCAAAAAAATTGTATACCTTAATCATATAATCTCCAGGATATAAAAATATATTCCATAAATAACCTGAATCTCTAAAAAAACATATCAAAATCAAATATGATTCCATAAATTAACTCTATATTTGTTCCTCAAATTCCATTTATTTTAATCAGATAATTTTCCATTAATGTAAAATTCTTCAAAAATAACATTAATAAAACATTCATCGAATCACTTTTAAATCTCATTGTTATCAAAACAAATACAACATATGTTTACAAATTATAATAGCTATTTATACTAATTAACCATGATTAAATCAGTATAAATGGACAAGATAACCATAATTGTTCTCTTTATATCACCGTTATAATAATATTCTTCCCAAATAACCTTAATAGTTTATTACCCGATAAACCTAATGGTTATATATACCATAATAATGTATTTAAACCCATTAAATATGTAACTATGAATCCATTATATTATTAACCTCTATCACATAATAACTAAAAATAAATTCAATGATACTAAACATATGAGAATTCTTAAAATTCTTCAACCCAAAAGGAAAATTACATCATAATACGTAAATCCATATATGCAGACACATTGATTATTCAACATCCTTTAAAATTGTTATGAAATATCTATCTTATTGTTCCATAATACTTTTATCCTTTTATATTTTCCTTATTTTCTATTTCTCTTAGAATGTAATATAATATGAAAATGTAAAAACTTTAATTTTAGGGTTTTGATGATATTCACTTTTTATTCAGATCGTCGAGCATAGATTATAAAAATGTCTTATAACAATAAAATTACAAAATTTCACTACCTATTAAATATTTTTGGATTGACTATTAATTTTTTTAATATTTTTGTTTTCATGATTCAGATGTATAATCAAAAAACACCTTTAATACTTCCCTGGTCACATTAGACACTCCCTATATTGCTTATTTTCACAATCACATCATGTGAGAAATTTTCCTTCATCTTTCCTTGTAAGCTATATCTCAATCACATACCAGAATTTCCTTAACATATTCATGTTGTTATCGGAAAAAATAGTGTGAATTAGCTCCATCTGAACACCTTAATCAGAAATAAAAATAACTATATATCTCCAAAATTCATAACTAACCATGGCCCTAAATAAAAATTATTTTAGAGAAAAGTAAAATCAATAAATATTAAATTCGTAGAGAAGAAAAAATTTGAGTGTAAATATTAAAAAATATGTAAAAATTACCTTATAAATAGATATCAGTCCCATTTACTAGGTGTTTAGTCAATAATTTTTCTTATGATATTATCATTCCATAATGTTTTGGAAATTACAATCAAATTTTATAATGAAAAATTATCATTCTCTAATAATCATTTTCATAAGAACTATATATTCACTCTTAAAAATGTTTTGACATTTCATATTGTTCACAATGCCTCATCATGTTTTTTATAAATATACCTAACTATATTTTTCCTAAATCATAAATTATATCCTTACCTATAACATGAATCCCCCAAGATCCTTATATTCTAATTTCTTTGAAAAAAATGATACAATTTATTTGAAAATCAGGCACTGATTTCTCATGAAATCATAATCCAATTTATCTTGAAATTAGACTCTGATTTCATGTAAAATTTAACACTGATTTCTCCTAAAATTTGACTCTAATTTATACAGAAATCAAACACTAATTTATCTCAAAATCAAACTCTGATTTCTCAAGAATTTATACTCTTATTTCTCTAGAAATCAGACTATGATATATTCTGAAATCTAAGTTCAATTTCTCTGGAAATCAAACTCTGATTTCTTTTCAAATCAGACTCTAAATTTAACATAATTTAGACCCCGATTATCAGTTTTTGTTTAATATTATTGACAATTATAATAGATTCTGATTTCCACTATGTTAAGAATCCTATTAATATCCTTTATTATAGTCAATCAATTTCCATAATGTAACGTTCCATTTTATCAGATCATATATTTGTTAGTGTTTCATAATCTTGTTAATGTTTCTGATAGTTTCTTATTCAAAATGATTCCATCAAAATTGTTTTAACATTAAAATTTCATGAGTTCCATATGTACATGTACCTCTAAAATTTAAGGTAAAATATTAAAGTAGGAGGAGAATTCAATTGTTGGAGATCTCACCTATAAATACCATGACATTTGAACAATATGATAGATTTGAACACTAGAATGATGTGATAATTTTTTACAGCTCTTCTCAAATATAGATTGTGTAATGGTTGTGAACAACTTGTTCAAGATGGGAACATATTATTCAACATTCCATATGATATTCTGATTGTTTCTAATTTCAATCGAGGCATTCCAGGGAAAGGAAGAAGGAGTTTCTGATTACCTTCGTAATCAAGGGCATGCGTGGATATCAAGATAGATATTGATCATTATATCGAGGGGATACCCTAGTGTGGGTAAATCATAAATTCTTGACTGAATAAGTCAAGTGAACATAATCCATGTTTTTTGGAAACCCGTATCTTTGTTTGAAAATATTTTTTATACTTGTTTACTTATTGTGGTTAAATTATTTTTCACTTCATTTTGTTAATGTTAAGAAGTGTACCACTCAGAATCATTCGTAAAATGTATACTCTGATATAGACAAGATTATATATGATTTCATGTAGAAAATTTCCCTAATAAAACCAGTATTATGAATCTTTATTGGATCAATTTTATTGGATATTAAGGAAGTAAATTTATTTGTTATGAACTAAAGAGGGATTGTGATTTCATCTTGTCTAACATTGTTAAACATAGTTTTCCTATGAATTAAAGTGAATGATTATAAATATAAAATTCACCCCTCTTACAATTTAGAAATCTATATATTTTTTTGAATCCCACAATATGAATGAAAGATGGTCTCTAAAATATATATACATTCCAATAATTTTTATTACTCAAATTTTTGTGCTTAACTTTACATGATAATGTTTTTATTAATAATTTTCTTTATAATTTTTTTCTGTTGAACCTCATTGTAGAAAAACAATTTTTAGGAATTACAAGAATAAGCGATGGTTCTAAGAAATTGAAATCCTTACAGACCACCAATTTGTGATGGAAATGTATATGAATATTGCAGAGATATGATGAATAATTTTATTATCAGTTCCACTTTGGACAACTTTTTTATGCTTACCAGTGACTACAAAATTTCTATCAAGGAAATCAGACAATTCACCAATCATGAAAAACCAAAGTAATATTTTATCCTTAAGGTACACAATACATTATTATGTTCTATGACAAGGAACATCTATATACATATTTCATCATCTGAAGAAGCTAATAGAATGTGGAATAAATTATAATTTACCTATTTTGGAACTTCCATGGTTATTGAAAGAAGATGTTATTTTCTCACAGATGAGTATCTGGGTTTTTGGAATCCTTATGGAGAACATATAAAAAAAGTTCAATAATTGTTTATGACTACCATAAATAACCTTCATTCTATGGGTGAAAATGTGTTTGTGATGAGATTATTGAGATATGATTATAGATATTATTCCCAATGACTGGCAATATAAAATAATATAAATTGATGAGAAAATGAATGTTTTAAGCATCACTCATGATGATTTAATCTGGATTCGTCTAAAACATGAAAATAGAATGATGAGAGACGCAGGGATCAATAAGTAATTGAATTATAATAGTAGTGTTGAAATCACTACTACATCAAATCTTATGAATGTGAATACTTCGAAAGTGCTACTCTATCAGAAACCAAGAAATCTATTGTTATATCTGAATCAGTTGATAGTGATCATTAAGAGAATGATCATTATAATCTTTATCAAAGAATGAATATGATTTTGGGAATGAATGTTTTCCAATATATATACATGAATAAAGACACAAAGGATTAGAAATATTTAGAGGTAACTTGTTATGAATGAAACAGGGAAGGTCAGATCAAACTACACTATCCTATGATTAAAAATAATGAAATAAAGGATTGGAATTCAAAGAGAAAAAAGATGAAGTACTACAAGTATATGTTTAAGAAAGTACTAATAGAAATTGACAATTTGAGTGCTAGTGGTGGAGACTATTTTGATGAATAATAAGATATTGAATCTTCTCAACAAAAGATTATTGGTATTATAACCAGAATGCCTTGTGGGAATTAATGTCTCATGATTGAGGTAAACATTGTTACATCATTAACCAATATTTATTTATGTTCTAATTTTCCTAAAGAAAATTATTATGAATCTTTGGATGGAGAATCTTCATCATCATAAGATAATACTTTCCCTTATTTTCATGAACTATATTTATTTTCAATGTTAAATGATAATGAAAATAGTAGGATTATCTAGAAACCAGATAAAAAATTCTATTTTCTCTATTTTAACATATGAGGTATCACATAATTTAAAGGATCTTGATAAAAACCCCTTTATTGTGAAACTTTTTTCAAAAACCGTAAGGAATTAAATTATAAAAATGATAAACAATCTAGGGATCTTGAAAATTTTATTTCTAAAATGAATGTTTTAGTGACAAACTCAAATTCTCAGACTAATTACTACGAGGATAAGAATATCGTCATCATATTAAAATCTGAAATGTTTTGTAAAAAAATATTTTATCAACCTTTAATCATGGAAAATAAGTTTTTGATAAAATGTATTCACCACATCATCCTCATAGAAATATTTTGTGATTTGGTTATTCTCATTCAAAACCAGTTTATATTCATAACTATTTTGAACACCAATATGAAATTTTTCGCAATTTCTGAATAAGGTTGACATTGGGTGAAATTTTTTTGTTTAAATAAAACCCAATACTTAGGTTTTCATAAATCTTATTTTCCTAAGGAAAAATTGTTAACCAATTTATTATTTTCTAACATTTCTGGATCCAAGAAAAGTAGTATTTTTATATTTTAAACGTTTTAATTATTGTAAAACTAAGGAATTTCCAACAACAATACATGGTACGTGGATAGTGTATTTTCCTAGAACATGAATGGTAATGAAAAATTCATTTAATGTATAATTAATATGAAAGGTGGAAAAGTAAATTTTTTGGATAATTTTCAAGAACAAATTGTTGTAATAGTTAATATTGTTCTTCTTGGAAATGCAATAATTTCAAATGTTTTATCTGTTAATGGACATAATTAAAACCTTATAAGAATAATCCAATTTTGTGATAAAGGTTTCCTTATTGATTTTATTAATGATAATACCTAGTACACAATTACAATGAAGAGTTTATTCTTTCTTCCCGTAGTCATGAGAATATTTATTGACTAAAAATAGAAGAACATAGGATCCAAGAAGTACATATGCTTAGTGAAATGGAAGATCAATATTTTTTATGGCATAAAATAGTAGGAAACTGTAATAATAGAAAAATATGAAAACTCTCAATGAAAATACATATTAAGTATCTATCGGGTCATATATTTTATTCTCTAATAGTTTGTGATCCTTTCCAATATTCTATACAATATAAGTCATAGTTTCAATCAATCAGAAAAGTCTCATCATCTGATGAATTAAAATAAGTGAATTTGGATATTTTCGTTCCATCAAAAAGTAGATGTAGTGAAGGAAAATACTACATATTTGTTTTAGTTAATTATTACACCATCTTTACATTTGTCTATTTTCTAGAAATGTATTTTGAATCCATTTCTTATTTGAAGTCTTTTTTATCCAATGTTAAAAATGATAGAAACCTTTAGTTGAAAAATATTTGTAGTGATCATGGGTGAGAATTTAAAAATTCAGTTTTTGAAAAGAAAATTAGTAAGAAAGGAATTACTCATAACCTCTCAGCTCTAATAACTCCTCATAAAAATGGTTTTTTTGAAAGAGTAAATTGTCTTCTTCAAGAGAAAACAAGAACCATGATGAGTGAATACACTATTTAAAAACATTTTTGGAATGAATCTATTAGTACTTATTGTAGTAATATAAATCATGTTTTAGTTATACCATTTATTAATAAAACACATAATATGTTATAGACTAGTCAATAACCTAATATTTCTTACTTCAATGTATTTTGATGCAATGTATTCATCTTGAATACTATAGATAACATACATAAATTCTCACCCAAATCTGATAAAATAATTTTCCTAATAAATTTTACAACTTCTAAGGCTTATAGAGTTTTTTACAAAAAATCATGTACAGTTAAGGAATCAGTATATGTTAAATACGATTAACCTGATCTTCTTGTTTTTAAACTATCCCAAACTACATCTTCAGATGTGTTTTAAAAAACTGATTATTGATCGTTGATGTAAAAATATTGTAATGATGAAAATAATCCATAAAATGTTTCTAAAGTATTTACCCTAGAATGTTTTTTACTTTTTGTTGACGAACATGTTTTATAACATCCAAATAAGTTGTTTTATAAGAATCATGTTAATGATAGTGTCATTAGTTGTGTAAACCTTATTATAATGTCTAGATATTCCATAAGGAATGAAGTAGATAATCTAGCATTTATTTCCCATTTATAAAATTAAATAACTGATTAATCATTTGGTGGAGATGATGGGATTAAAACTATGCAAGAAGAACTAAATGAGTTCTAAAGGAACAAATTATGAACCTGAGTTGAAAGACCTAATGAAACTTCTATAATTGGATTAATGGTGGATTTCAGAAACAAATGTGATGAAAATGGAATCATTTAATGAAATAATGGTAGATTATATTCTAATTGATATAATCAAAAAAAGGAATAGACTATAAAAAACATATTATCTAGTATCTAGACATGAATCTATTAGTACTCTACTAGCTTTTGCAGCATTATTAAATTTCAAACATTTTCAATTGGACGTGAAGAGTGAATTCCTTAATGGATATGTTCAAGATGAATTTTATGTTGAACATAGTCTTAGTGTTGAAACACAAAACATCATGAACATGTTTATAAACATACCACAACATAATATGGTCTTAAACAAGCCCGTAGAGCCTTTTGTGACAAACTTGCATGATTTTTGTTAAAAATTCCTTATGCTAAGGGAACTGTTGATCCAAAAAAATTATAAATAATGATAAGATAAATTTTTTCATTTTTCAAATTTATTTTGATAACATTATTTTCAGATAGACTCATAAATCGTAAATTGATTCATTTTCAAATATCATGAAATCTGAGTTTGAAATAATTATGATTTGTGAGTTAAAAAAATTATTGCTTTTAAAATTATAATAAACTGGATGGAAATGTTATATCTCCACTTAAGTATATTAAATATATTATTAATAAGTATGGATATGGAAACACTATAATTATATGTACTCCAATTAGTAAGTCAAAAACTCTTGATCTTAATGATGCTAGGAAACCATGAGATCAATCATATTATAGAGGTATTATTGGAAGTCTATTATACATAATTGATATTCATCAAGACATAATGATTGATGTATAGTTATTTGGAAGAAATAAATAGAATACAAAATAATCACATTTATAACAAGTGAAAATATGTTTCTTCTATTTGAAAAGTACCATGGATTTAGGAACATTCTATTAATATTGAAATCGTTTTGTTTTTTTATATCGCTGAGTTTAGTGGATGTAGAATGGATAGGAAAGGTACATCTGAAAAATTTCATTTTGTAGGAGATTAATTAGTTTCTGGTACGAGAAAATACAACACTGAGTAGCACATTCTACCGTTGAAGCTAAATTTGTAGAAACTGGAAGTTGTTTTGCTCAAGTGTTGTGGATGCCACACACACTCAAAGATTGTGGCATGAGTTTTACAAAAAATATACATTTTTTGAATATAGTATTTCCATTCCAATATGAAAAAACCCTTTACATCACTCATGTTCAATGAACATAGACATAAGGCATTTCTTTCTTAGGAATCAAAAATGGAAAGGAGATATTATACTTCAATTTATCATAATGTAATATCAACTTACTGGAATATTTACCAAACCATTACACTATGGTATATTTGAATACATTTAACAAAATTTAGGAATTATAACTATAAGTTAATCACCCCTATTAATTTTTTTTTGAATCCAATCTCCTAACATTAACATTCAAATTTTCATTCGGGGAGTACATATGTTTATTATTCAATAATTCTTCTCTATGTTTCTTTTGAAAACTAAAAATTCAGAAACTATGTTTTCTAAAAGGAACCTTATAAATACTAACATTTCTATTTGAGTAAACTAGGAGGTATATTTTCTTACTTATATCATCATAATTGCATTTTTATTGCTGATATTTCAATATTTTTTTATGAAAACATTATCAAATTAATTTTAATTAAATATGAATTTTCATTTAAACCAAAAAGTATTAGAACTCATAAATAATTCTTCATCATGGGTATCAAATATTATATTAGATAGATATAACCACAACCGGTGTATTGAACAGAGAAGATGAACTTCCACTACAAATCCTATATAAAGGGACCCGCTATTAATGTCCCACATTGGGTTTCTTAGTTTTTTTGTTCTGAAGCTATACCTACCATCAATTTCTTTCGTCAGTTTTTTCTTTTTTACTTACACTTTTAATGTCTCTTGTTGTTTCCGCGCCAAATCTGATGGAATCCAATAAGGAACTCAATGATTGTATAATATTCAAGTAATGGTCAGTGAAACCGAATTTCTTTTCCTAGTATAACTCATTTATTTCAATAGATATAGAGGTGAATGAATGGGAAATCCTCTATGTATCCATAGAAAAGAATCATGATCCAGTGTATGTATATTTGGATATTTAATTTTACTATATAGTTCATTTTTATGGTCACGTAGGAAGTAAAACGTTTTCCATTAAGAATTATGAAAAATAAAACATTGTTTCTTACGAGAAGGCAGTAAGTATTCTGGATATACCTTGTGTAGGGGAATAAATTTATTACGTGAACATGTTACCTGATAAAGTTATTTATTTCTAGAATATTATGTCTATTGAAAACCTTGGGAATAATAGAGTAAAAATGCCCAATATATCTCTTCATTCAACAAACCACAGATTACTTACTCATTGGATGCAAGGTTTTCAAATTTCTAGAAAAGTATATAAGGATTATTTAGTAATATGTGATATCATTATAATGGTTTTTTTGGTGAATATAAGAAATAAAAACATTTTTATTTATATTGTTTTAACTATAATCAATATTAATAATCACACCATTATGTCTCAAATAATGATGTTCCCTACCATCATGTCTATCATTAATTTGTTGTGTTAATAATCATTCAAAATCATATGAAACTCAAAGGTTAATGTTTTCAAGAACACATTGTTATGTAATGATACCTCAAGAATGAGGAAAATTGGATTTAGTGAAATGAAATATGATTTATTTGATCTTCCTAAAAATGATGAAAAATCTCCCAGTATGAGAGGAGAATTTTGTGAATGCACCAAGCCAACCACTATGAAATGAAAATACAATGAACCAAAACCGTGGGAACAAGCAGCAGCTGTTGAAGCAGTATCATTTCCCTCATATCCCAAAAAGAAAAATATATTTTATGATGAGGATGTATCCACATAGAGAAAATATGATAATAAGATAAATGATAGTTATGAATATTTTAGATTAGATCATGTTGAGGCTAAAACCGTAAAAATAAAAGTAGATTAAGAGAATTATAACATATTTATGTACCATAATATTTTATGAAAGAAACAATACAAACCAAGACTCCAATACCATAAAAAGGAATGTAGGATATTTATATTTCGTAAAAAATAGTTAAAGAAAATGAAATTCAAGTAGAATAAGAAGAGGTAGAATGTGATGATGTTATAATAATGGTATAACATTTTGTGTTGAAGGAGATACCTTCACAAAATCTATCAATAAGAAAATCCCAAGATGAATCAAATAAGATAATTTAAGAAGAAAATTTATTTTGAAAGATAATGTTACCAAGGACGAGGTCAATAATGTTTTTTCAAATGACGAGAGAAGTAATAATGATATTGTTCAACATATTAATGTCAAGTCTAAAGAAAAGAAATTTTAATAGGTTTTAGATAAAGGTTTTGATAAATTATATTGATGTTGGTATTGATAATATAGTTTATGTTTTTTATAGTGACCATAAAACATGGATATTTGAGATGAATATTTATGAGATTTAGTTAAAGGAATATAATTCCTATGTATAGTGGATATTACTTATATGAATATATTCTTAAATTAATGTATAATTATTTCTCTATGAAAGAGATGAATATGATCATTAAAATTTTCATAACCTAAGAAGTAGTTAGTTGTATTCACCTGGAGGAAGAATAAATGGATTTAAATATTTATTTTAAATGTTGAAAAATGAAAACCATTGATACATATATTCTTTTATGAATTTTTTTTCACCTTCCATAAATAAATATATTTTTTATTCAATATGTTTAATTATGAGTTATTAATTCATTATGTTTCTAAAATCACTAATACATTTTCATAATGATAATTATCCTTCTCTAAGAAACAATTTCTTGCGGAAAATTTTCCTTCTATAAGAATGGTTTTGATTTTACCAATAGTTTCCAATAACTTATCCAAATATTTTCTAACTAAACCTAACCATATTTTTCCTATTTCAAAATTTGAATCATTATTTATAACATGGAAACATACTGCTCATGAAATTATGATTTCTTTGGAAAACAGAATCCAATTTCTTCTGAATTCATTGTGTGATTTCTCCTAAAATAAGAATCTGATATATTCTGAAAAAATACATTGTTTTCTCCTAAAATAAAACTTATAATTATACTAAAATTATAATACCATTTATCATAAAATCAGACATCGATTTCTCATAAAATTAGACTCCAATTTCTTAAGAAATCGGAATCCGATTTCACCTAAAATCAGACTCTCGTTCTCAGTTGTCTTAGAATCCGTTTGTCAATTTTTTTAGGTTTCAACTTTCACTATCTTAAGAAACTGATTAAATTATTTTCTTAGCATTACAAATTTACATAATGTAACATTTAATTTTATTATATCATAAATATGATAATGTTTTCTAATCTTGATAATGTATCTCATAATTTGATATTAAAAGAGATGTCATCAAATCAATTTTATCTTAACCATTTCATGAGTGCCACATGTTTAATTACATCTACGATTTATGTAAAAATAACACCATTAAAGGATAATTATACATTTTGAGATCTCGATGTCCAATACTCAAACATTTGAACGTGCTGATAGAGTTGAAATATGAAATGACGTTATACTTTTAGTGGGATCTACTCAAATATTCCATTTTGGAATGTTGTGATTAACTTATTCAAGCTGATAACATCTTGTTCAACTAGCCTAGTGTTAATCTGATTATTTTTGTTATCAATCAATGGATTTTAGGTATCAAAAGACACAAGTGACTATTTCCTTCTTAATCCAGGGCATGCTGGGATAGTAATATAGATACCTATCATCGTATCGAGGGTTTAACCTAGTGTCGATAAGATTGAATATCATGAAATAATAAATAAATGGATGTTTATATAGGGTTGTTGGATACTATTCTCATTGAGTTATTATATTTCTTATGCTTGTTTACTAGTTATTGTTACATGTTTTATTCAAGATTCACTTTATTAATGTTTAGTAGCATAACATTATTACACTTTATTATACTTGTATACTCTAATATAGACAAGATTTTATAATCTTTAAGGGAGAATTATTCCCTACATAAAGTTGTATTATGATTTTTTATGGGATAAATTTTATTGGATCCTTAGAAAGATAATTTTTCTATAATGAACTAAAGAGGGCTTGTGATTTCTTCTTGCCTATCATTGCAAAACATTGTTTTTCATCTGAAAAAAAACAAAAGTATTTAAATGTAAAATTCTCCACATCTTATAATTGAGAAATCTACATATACATTTTGATCTTACACTTTGGATTAAACCCCACAAATTATCTTTCCAATACAATACATGTCACATTATGAAAAAAAAAGTGAATGAAAAAATCATAAAATAATTTTCAGTCCTTGGTATAGATCTCTTTATTCTTCTTGGTATTATAAATCAATTAAAACCACTAATCATGTTCACCATTAAGATGGAAAATATCATGAGTATCCTTAGGATTCTCAAAACAACCCAAATAATCAACTATCTAATCGAAATCATTGATTCATCCATCAGATACCACTAGGTTTAATTTTCCACTGAAACATAGATGTTATTGTTTCATAAAACAATACACTATTAATACAGTACTGTAAGGATAATTTTTTTATTTACTGATAAGGAATTTATTTATAAATTATTTTAATTGACTTTTCATAACTAATAATTTATTACAACTAACTATAACCATTTGAAGTTGTTTGTTAGGAAGTTAATTTTCTTTATTCTGTCTTCCTACCCAATTAAACATATTTATTCCATGAATAACCATTATAAAATGATAATATATTATATTAATAAGAATTTTATGAATCAATGAGTATAAAATAATAATATAATAATATATTATCATCCTTGAAGTGTATTTTCATAATAATATCCTAAACTATATGGTTATTTAATACAATTATATGATACTAACTAGGATTCTATATTTCAAAAATAACAAATTATTATATAATTTATTAAAATGGTTTCAAATTATTACTTTTTAATATTATTTTAGCTTTATATAGTTAGATAATTTTAAAAACAATTACATAAAAAAGAGTACATATCCACACATTGTACATTTTTTTCCAAAAAGAGGGTTCTTATTTATATGCACTTATTTTATACATTACATTATTTCTTCATTTAGGAAATGTAACCATTGACATTACTATAATTCCGATACATCATTAATTTTTGTGAAAAAAATTGAAAATTTTGGGATGAGAAAAATAAAGCTAATAATAAAAATAAATAGTAAGGGAACCTATTAATTAATTATAAATCCATATAAACCCATGTGAATGTCATATTTACCAATAAAAATATTAAATAAAAAATAATTTAACTTCACATGAAATAAACATCATATCCCATAGTTTTAATGAATTGTTATTATAAATCATAAAATAAAAAATCAATTTTCATTATGATTTCTTGGAAAACATTAATACTACTCTCTAAAAACAAACAATTACCCAATAGAATATTATAGACCATAATTTATATAATAAAATAATTTTCATACATGTATATATATAATAAATTAATACCAGTAAACATATAATTATATTTAGAAATTATCTTTATATTACTCTCAAAATAAATCTTACAAAGTAATTAACCAATTGGTTAATTCAAATTATTAATAGGAATAATATATACAAAATTTACTATGTCCACTACTTAGAAGTAACTTATAAATAGGTAACTCCACATAATTCCTTGGTGTATCTTATAAAAATGAAACTCCATCTACTTTATTTGAGTGAATTATAAACAATTAACATTTTCATCTTCATAGGAGTAATGTATTATTGGTTAACTCCATCCATAATACCCAACGCATTGGAAGTCTATATCAGAACTACATGTTTTCAAAACTAATATCTACGAAAAAAACATGAATGAATCTTAAAAAATATTGATTTTTAATCACATCACCAAAATTAATTTTAATTTTAGCCAATATCAAAAATAAAATTCTATTTTCTTATAAACAAATTGATGAAATATTATTTTATTTTGAAAATGAATAAAAAATTATAATTCTATAAAAAATGCAAAGAAATTTTATTTGTCAAACCATATGAACATGAAAATAATTCATTATAAATTATAATTCATGTTATAGAGGGAAATGTTTTCCTTGTTATATATTTGAACACATTTTTTCACTTTGATAATGAAATTGTAAAATTACTTTTTAGGTAAAATATAAAAATACACATATTTGATTCATTGCAAATAATTTCAAATATAATTGAATGTGACATTTTATAATATTCAATTTATAGATTAAAACATTCTTATATCATTTAAAGTAATATTTTTATAGATGGGAAAGAGTATAAAACACTTAAAATAATGTTTTAATGAAAACATCATTACTAGAATGGTATCATTTGAATCAAAATGAAATAAAAGAATTAATCATGAAATTGTTTCATAATGAAACATAAATATGGAATAATTATTGAATCAATCCATATGGTTTTTAATACACAAAAAAAAGGAATATATGGGGGAGAATTTCATATTATTCAAAGCAAGGTAATTGAGTTGAGAAATCCCTTATAAATATTATAACATTGATGTGGGAATTAATCAATGAAGTGACTATGTTGAAACTATTTTAATCAACATAAGACATGTGAAAGTAAAATGTAAAACAATCTGTCATCATTACAAAAATAATCTTCTCATAACGCAATCCAAGAAGATTTTATATAACCAAATAAAAATAAATTGAGTTAAAAATCCCCTTACCACTTCTCCTGACACACCACGTACATCTATAACCATCTTGAATAACAAAATCATACTGATTTTATAATAAGTTAATAACATTTTTCATGTTGATTCCCTAGTTATTTTTCCTTTTATTTTATTTATTATAATGTTTTATATATTTACAAAATTGGTTATTTTGAAGTTGCATGTTTTGAGGATGTTTGATTCATAATCACTACACATCATATCCTGGTAAATGATTGTAAAGGGGGCCATTATTTCGTCATATAAATAATATTTATAACTAAATAAATACAATTGTTATATATTTAATGTTATTTGAGAAACATTCATGTAATAATGTTTTGAAAAAGGAAGCACATTGTTTCATAAAGATGATAGCCTATACGTACACATGAACTATATTTTCATTTTTTATTAGATATAATGGAAATTAATTAGATGGTATTTACTTTTTTTATCATAATCATGTTATACATTTCATATTTTTTCATCATTTCACTCCATAAGAATACAAATTTAAGTCATTAGTGACAACATCGCTTTGTGGAGGTGGTATTCCGCACTTTTTCATGGGAGACATTAAAATTTTATGTTGGATGGAAGGTCGTGAAGGTAATTAATATATCATCTTTCCATATTCATAATTTTATCATAAAAATCATATATATTCATTTCATCCACAATTATAAAAATTTATGATAGGCGGTGATGAAAAATTAAATACACCCCTTTCTAGAGATGGTAATCTCTCCATACACATGGGAAATGTTTGTATTTATAATTTTATGAAAATAGATATAAAAATATATAGATAATAGACATAATAAATTTTCAGTATATTTTAGATAGTAATATTATTATCTAGTAATGGTCGTGTTTGGATTTAAAGATATAAGAGAATAAATAAATATGAAATGACTTGGTAATGTGTTATACCTATTCATAGAAATCCCACACGTCATAAACAATTTGATTTTATAGGTTAGACTTTGGGTGACACCATGACCTTTCAAATTTTCTATAGAAGTTTTGAATTGATTATTGTAGGTATTGTCCAATATGGTGTTCTTAATTACCTTGAATTAGTAAGAATAGAATGTACCAATTCATCAGTGAGGGTAGTGACACACTTCTAAATATCATTATCCTTTAAATATGATAAATGACTTACTCATTATCATGTGGATGAAAATAAATCCAATATAGATGATGATGTGAAAAATTTTCTTAATATTTTATCCAATAAGAATTATGATATTATTTTTTACCTTATAGCATATTATTTACCTTCATTAACATATTATACCCTTTTCTATGGGAATTAATTTTTACCCTGGAAACTATTAATTATCAAAAATTTAAAATGAACTCCTTATTAAAATTTAACAACATGATTAAAAATATGTAATCATGTTTGATTGATTCATTTTCTTAATATGTGAAATTAATTATCATATAATAATGAATGAAGAGATGATAAATAGTTTTTAATACTAATTTGTTAGTAAGACCAAAAATAAATGTATAACAAAATTAAGTATAATACTAATTATCATTTTTATATAGAAGAAAATAAATAAAAGTTATTATAAATATGTTATTTTTCACATGATGTAGAAAATATAATCCTCTTTCAGAAATTCATAAAAATTAACCAAAATAAAAAAAATTATTTGAAGAATCCAAATTTAATGACACTTTTATTAAATAAAATTTCTAAAATCTAGTGTAAATTATTCTTATATTAACCCATAAAATAGATAAAATCAATTTTTAGATATATATATATATATTTATTTATTTATTTATTTATATTTATATATATATTAAAGGCATAAAATGATTTTATTCTCATTCCATGCCGAGAAAAAACTATAATATCATTATTATTTTATCTTATTTGCTTTATTATAAAAACAATTCATCAAAATTAATAATTCATGGTTAATTATTGTAATATGAAAACACCATATTTCATGTATGTCCATTTTTTTTGGAACATCATTATTTTCATATTTCCTTATAGTCGCACCCATTTATTCTTGGTAGTTTCTTCTTGTTTAATAATTTTAATATAATTATAGTGTGTATTAATACACTATTGATATTTTATAAGATATCTAAATGGGATGTCTCAGGATTTGACTTGAACCTATAATTATAAATTTTACGAGTAGTTCATCGGATTTATGGTGAGATCCATAAGCCTGCTGTTGTATGGTTGGTAGTAAGAATTTTTTAATAGGAAGTCAAATAGCTCCCTGGTGCATCCCAATAACTAGTTAATGGATTATTTATTTAATTGGTTTTCTGAAGTGAATACACTATCCAACAGGTGGGACTGTGGGGGCTATATTTTGGTTTCCCCCAAGTGCCATTGGCTCGTTAGTGATTCCATTTTGGGTTATAAATGGAAGGGAAGTATCAAATTTTTTACTTATAATCCTTTTTTTCATTATAAAAACTTATATCCTTACACCAATTCAATCTAAATGACTATAGAGATTCTCATGAGACAATGTTTCCACCTAAATAATTGAATCTTCATAGATCAATGTGTTATTGGATACATTTAACATCTCTCAAAATGTGTGTACAAGTTATATTGGTGAATCCCATTATCCCTCATGATTCTTCTACTCTAAGGGAAATAAAATATTGAGATACTATTGGATTTAGTATTTCATTTAGGAATTCATTCTAGGATACTTTCATGATTATTCCAAGCCCATCTTCTTCTTGTTGTTATTGTCCCTGTGAATGGTGATGGTTGATCTTGTGAATTGAGGTAGCTGATTTTGTAATAAAATTCATATCAGTTAAAACCATTTTTTTCATTCATGACTTTAAATGGACTTCCTATTGATTTGTCAATATATATTTGAATCCTTTGTTAATTATTTTTTAAATGGAATGGTGTGTGTGTGTCATTTGATAACATTTATAATGGATTTGATAATAAAGTGTTCATTTCTTGAAAATGATCTTGAACTGAAATTATTTATTTCAAGAACGATGTGGATGATAAATTTTGTGAATAGAATGTATGAATTGTTCTATGAAAATGAAGTGAGATGATTTATTTTGAAAGGTATGAGTTTTGGAGAAAACCATTTGATGATTGTTTTTTGAAAAACCTAAATTGAATGGTTTTAATCATAAACCTGGGGCTAATTGAAATCATTGATTGAAATTATTTTATAATGATTATGAGGAATGATAACCCCTCATATAATTTATTTCTTTGAATCATATAGGAGGCAAGAAAGTAATCTAGGTGGGCTATGATATACAGAATATGTTCATATTAGATCTACCTAGAAAACAACTGATGATTAAGATTATGAATAAAATTATATATGGTAAGGGTTAATTAATTGGGACTGATCACTAGATATCCTATTCCGGAGTTATGGGGATGTGTGCACACTTAGATTTGTATTTCACTAAGAATATGTTGACCCACTATATTCGATCTAACTGAACCCAGGATTATATCAAAGGTTCTATGGATTAAATTGAATTAAATATCCCAGTGTTTACAAACTTATTTACTCATGTATGTTTTGATAGTAACACTTATTCATTCATAAATTTATGGAAGTTTGCTTTCAACTATTTTCATATTTTCAATGGAAATTTTGTAGAATTTATATTTTAGTATGTTTTGTTATAAGATTATCATTCAAATTTTATTTAAAATTTGATCATATTTTATTGATTTGATATTGATTGATTATGGTATTTTTGGTGATATACTATTGGGATATATTTTTTATCACAACCTACTCTTTCCCTATGTAATTTGTAGAATTCTTATGTTATGGTTGGGAAAAGTGTAAGAAACACTTGGAGGTGGTGGGTGTTCTAGATAGAAGAATCATGGTAGTTTGGAGTCAAAATCGGGGTATGTGATCCACTCATTATGATGATATATTAGGTTTGGGTTTTCTTTGTTTAATAAACATATATATGTTTTGTAATTTTACTCTTGATAAAATTTAAGGTATATTGGATGTTTATGGATTATTTTTGTTGATTTTATTCTTCTTGAGTTATTATTTTGTTGAAATATTTCCCTCTTATGTTTTTCATGATACCCAGTCAAGATTTTTCATTGGATGGGGATTGAGAATAAAATTTGGGACATGTCAGCATTGATTTGGGAACTGGATCCTGAGTTATCATGCTTAGTTTTTGAAAAATTGGTATCAAAGGGAGGTTGATTCCTCTCAGGGATATCATTATGTATTTTTCTATGTATTGGTCAATAAGATACATGAATTTTTGGATTTATGGGGTGGTTTGTGAGTGTGTCTCTCACAAAATCTCATAACAAAGAGTTGTTAATTTCAATGGAAGGTTGGAAATATGTTTCTTTAAGGAGGTATTTAATCTACTTCTAGACTTTTACTACCCATTAACAAAAAAATTTATCCCATGTTGAGATTTTTATAGTTTTTATGATATTGTGACTCTTGACTGATGTTTATTGGTTATTTAATGATATTTATTATTTTGATACCCCTGATAATACAATCGATCATGATTCATGAAGGATATGCAGATGAACCATAGCAATCAAACACTCTAGTTGAAATGAAACGTTTAGATTTTAATGTATGTATAGTCAATGATCGTGGACAAGGAGTCATACATGTTCTCATTATATCTCTTGAGGATGTACCACATAGGAATGAAAGAATATATTTTCCTAAAATATTATCCAATAGAAGCCACTATCTTTCTAGGGAATGAACAGTCTTAGAGAGGATGGCGATTTGTTGGGTAGGATTAGATGAGTTTTCGGATTCTTGAAGATGTAGAACTCCATTAAGTTGTAATAGACCACCATCATGATTGAGGGTTGAGCTTAAGATTGTGGGATTATGTAGTTATAGAAAATAAGAATAGATCTTTGATTATAAATACTTCAATAAATTTTTGTATAGATAAATTCTATCCAAAAATAGATAGTAATCAATAATTATATGGTGTTTATCAACCTTCACCATCATGATTTGTCATTGACTATATATGTCAATCCATTTATAAAACATGCCCATTTTCACCAAAGGTGTGTCAAATGATGATCTAATAGACCAAAGGTTTGACATGGGTATTTAATCATAATTCTAGTCTTCTATATTTATGTGGAGCCATAATTTGAATGTTTATGTTTTGTAATTATTTTTAATGGAAAATATTTATCTGGATAGTAAGTTAGAGTTGGTTGGTGTAACACCTTGACTCGAACCACTATTTCTGAGCTGAGGGTTCCAATGATCTCATATATGCCTCCCAATACTCAAGTCTTTATCGACTAGTGGTGAGGGATGATAGAAAGGTGTGGAGGAGACAATTTCATCAAAATATCATGAAAATTATATTATATAAATAGATAGATAAAAGTAATCAATAAATAAATATTAAAACATTATCCATTAGAGTTGAAGCATACAAAAATATATCCAATGAAGATGTAATATGGAATTCTTGATATGAACCACATAACTAATAAAAAGTATACAAATTATGGTAACCTAGAAAAATAAAACCATAATCTAAAAACATATGATTCCAAATCCATCCAACAACATAGACTTTATTCTGCAATCCTACTCAAACATCCATCATAGGGACCTTTACCTTCACCAAATAGCTGATCATGAAATCTATATGAACACAAAGCATTCCTAGTAGGGTGTTAGTATAAGACTTAGTAATAGAAAAGAAAAACGACCCTTTAAAACATACATAACACATTCATGTCAATTCCATTAAATTGATGAGGTTATAGAAATCAAAAAAAATATGACACAAGTAAAAACATAATAGGGTCCTTAGATCCCAACTGTACATGCTACGACCCCATGCTAAATATAACATCGGTCATCCTCTTATCACATACCCCCTAAATAAATATATAGTCAAAAACATGGTAGACAGATACATTCTACAAAAGAGATTCCATTTTATGTTGAACTCAATCCCAACACATCCCACTTGGGTGATGTTGCCCAATTCATGACTTACATGCTTAGCAAAATAAGATATAACAATAGTACATATGATACAATATGAAAATGGAAAATAAAAAATGAATCAATTTAAGTCATATCATCTTATTAAAACTCAATATTCTATAAAAATTATTTCTGGTCAAGGCTATAGATTTACACCTAATGTGATTGAGAAGAAAAAATGGTCTCATAGGGCTACAGAAGCACACCAAAAATAATGACAATAACCAATAGAATACATTAACGGATATTATAGGATTCTTACATAAGGATCAATAATTATGATCAAGGAAAGGGTCACCATCTAATTTTAGAATAATCATTAGATCCAAAGAAGATCCTCCATTGATAAATATTTTTGTCTATGAATTAAAAAAATTTGGAATACATAAATCTAGATGGTGATTCTATCAATGATCACCAAAATTATCATTAGATCAATCTAAAACCCATTAATCTAACCAAAAAATTGAATAAATAATTGATTTTGGTCATTGATAACAAGATATAATTGATCATTATTGAATAATAACTTACCAAATTGGATGTACATGATCAAATGTGTTTTCGAGCATTGAATAGTGGAGTTGAAAAGGATGGGGAGAGGCCATTATTCTATAGAGACTTCCTAGGGTTAGGGGTGAAGAAAGAGGTGAATGAGAAAACAATGTAGTTATAAAGGATTTAAATATATTGAAATTTTCTATGTTAATGGTTTGGATATATTATTCACATCATAGACTTTCTAATTGGATAATATGTGGGTGAAAACCTCACCCATAATTAAAATCTCAATGATCATTCATTTCATGAATTTACCTTTCACATCGAGAATATATTTCACATTCTGAATATATATTCATGGATTTCTTCTAGAAACCATTCATTTCAAGCATAACCATTAATGAAATGAATCTCTCTTTTAGCCAAAATATCCATCCGTTGTGCAATTTACTTCCCGGAACACCCTTAATGGGATATAACTTAACTAATTACTCCCTTAAGATGAAAATTAAAAATTAAATTTTGCATTCCTTGATATTGAGAATATTAAAATAACCTACCAATAATTATCTATCATCCATGATATGTTACTGTACATGTTTTCTCAAATAATTTGGGCCCCTGAACATTAATGTCTTCCCCCTATTCTAACATCTCTTCCAAAAAAATCATGTACTGTCATCGGACGAGAAAAAACTAAACAATCTTTTGTCACATTATATTTTTATTATTTTTTATACTATCTAAATACATCATTCCATATAGTATTCATTCATATCTAGAACAACATTATCACAGTTGAGAACATGCATTTTATCTATCTAGTTCATGTAATATTATGACACATTAAATTCATTGTTCATAACATGATATATTAGAGTAGGGTCCATCTAAGTGGCCAAAATGATAATGAATTTAATTATATTGAAAATCCTTCAGTCACATGGTGCCGACATCCCTTACCTCCTAAAACTTATATTCCACAATAGAGGGTACACCCATAAGAAAACATCACCTCCCACCATGAACCCCATGGGATATCTACTATGATCATCATAAAACCACTGCATATTATGAACTTTAACTAGTCATTTTAGAATCATATATGCCTTCGTTGGGGCTTATTGTGTTATAAAAGTCCCAAAAAATATTCACCTAGCTCATGGAAGTGGAGATGTAAGTGAAATGGATTCATATATAGTGTACAATGCCCTTTATTTTCCCGGGTTCACTCCCTATTTCTTCACTGTATTAATGAATCAGGATCACATCACATTCCATCACTATATTACTGAACTAGGTTCACATCCTGTTTCAACCATGTTTTACTGAACTGAGATCACTTCTCATTCAATCCATTTGTTACAAAATTGGTTTCACTTCCCATTTCATCCATGTCAGAATCATGAGATATAAAAAATTTCCAAATACATTATAGGGAGATATAGGTCTCACCCATCTCATAATTAAATCTTAAATGATTATGCCACAAGATAAAACAAAATTCATCATATTATGAACCCTAAAATTAAAATGGTACCATTTCCAATTCATTACATCAGAACCTATAGATAAGATATAGGTTTCATAATCATCAAATTATAACCTGTGGAAATTAGTTCGTTTCAATGGAATATAACAAGTGGAAGAGAAATGGGTTTCATAAACATTTTTCCAACAAAAATTATACCTTTCAAGAAATAATATGAATGGTATTCGTGTATCATATCTCTAGGAAAGACTAAACTATATCAAAGTTTGCTAGGTTAGAGAGATAAGTATTTCGATAGATCAAATGGAAAATTACATAAAGTAAATGGTCTTTAATTTAAATTACATTTCAAAAGAACATTAAAAAAATATTTTCCTATAAAGAAATATTTACAATTTCATTTATAAAATTTATTTATGAAAATATTTTTCCCCTTTGAAAAAATATTTTTAAAAAATTAATAATGTTAAAAACATTTTTTCTTTCATAATACTTTTAAAAAATAAAACGAATTCTTGAAATTAGATTTAAGGCCATTGTTTTAGAGAATATATTTTAAATTTTATAATTAAGTATTTTTATCAATGAAATATTCCTTATGAAAATAACCTTTTTAAAAAATATAATGGATGGTTTGAATATTATTTAAAAAAACTTTGTAAAAGTAAATACGTTGTTAAATACCTTTTATTTGAAACCAAATTTACAATAAAAAATTAATTATCAAAAAAATATCTTAAAAATACCATTTACAAATAAAATGGAATATTTAATGAATGTACAGTCATGAAGGCAAGAATGTTCCTAATTTTTGAACTCTTATTTTGCACCATAATAGGTTTAGAATTGTTCTTCGATCAGAAAATGATGGGAACATTTATTTCAAAAACATTCTATTAAAAGTTCATGAAATAGTGAAAAATATTTTTAAACATCATAGGATAAAACTAAGGCATTTTTAAAAACATTTTTTTGATTGTTTTTTGGAAAGAAAACAGATTTCTTATCGAAAGGGGAATCAAAACAAAATTTTCATAAATATTGTTTCTTAATTATCTTATATAGTGTATATAGTGAATGTGTTACCATTACTAGTATATAACATGAATAACTAGTGGATATAAAAATTCATAAGTTTCCATTAAATTTCGATCATAAGTATTCATCAATGGAAGAATGATCAGATATAATTTTGATAAATGATGAGATTTTGGAAATAAACACATACCACGTTAGTATATTTGAATCAAAAAATTCAGGAAATAATGAGATGACAAAAATCAAAATAAATCCTGAATAAAATGAGATTCATGATATACCATGTCAAAGGGTATTATATAAACCTCATAAAAAAATTGGTGCACAACATGTCATTTATCTCAAGGATGGAATGTTTAGAAAAAATTAAATTATTGATATGGTAACTTTTTAACCATAAACACCAATATAGAAATGTCATTAAATTGATATCTAAGTATCCAAAAATTAAATTATAAGAATGATATAATAAATTCTTGGGATGTATATACCATACACTAAATAAACTGGTGGTTAATTTGTCATGTATCACTCAAATGTAAAATGTACGATGAGAAAACACTTATCTTATGTCTTTTATTTCTTTATATAATTTCAATCCCCCACTTATTTGGTTAACTGATTTGGAATTATATAGAATGGGTTACTTGGATAGATTTCTCCCCAATGGTAGGCTTCTAGTATGAATAGAAGAATGTTGAGAGCTTATTTGAGAAATGTTTATGTGAGACAAATTGCTTGAGAGGTGTGAATAAGTGGGAGTGGTGAGTTCCTTTTCATAGTTGAGGAGCTGTGGAATTGTTGTAATTTTTTTAAAAGGAATTCCACCCATGTTTTTTCCACATCAATTGGATTCAGTACTAGTCCAAATTTGATTCATTTTAGTATAGGTTTGTTATATGGTTAGGAATTTTATTTTGGAAAACATTTTATTCCATTTTTGGATTTAATTTTAATGCTTAGTCATTGGTAATGTTATTTCTTCTTCCAATAGCTCTAATAAATTTTTATCACATTCATTATATTTTTAATCAAAAATTTATTTGAACTCATTATACATTAAAAATTATATTTATTCCATATAAAGAGTCAATTTTTTTAAAATTCAAATTGATGAAGGGGTAGAAATTAATTTCAAAATAATCTCATAAACTTATCATGATAGTGAGGTTTTAAAAGAAAATGTATAAAAGTTCAAAAAAAAATTATATCCAATTTCAATGTGAAATTTATTAAAAAGACCCATATTGGAATAATTTATGTAAAAGTTATCAAATTAAACATTAAATACAAAATTTATATATATCTTATTATTAAAACTACATTATATGTAAATTTACATTGGAATTAAAAGTCAGTACTTTTAACTATTCATAAAAAATGAAACTTCTTATAAATGAACTCGAAATTTACCAAAAGTAAATTTTTAAATTATAATATAAAAAGTTAAGTTTAATTTTAAAAATAAAATTTATAATAGTTTCAAAAATCATATTTAAAATGGGTTCCCCATTAAAAGGTGGTAAAATTACCTTTTAGAAAAATGATTCTTTTATAAATACAAAAGGATTTATTCTTATATTATACCTATAAAATCTTTTTGACCACAGTCCTAAATATTTGAATCAATATTTAATATATTTATTTTATTTAAAAAATCATCAATAGAGTTTTGTTTAATTGGTTGAGATAAAATGGTTCTTGTACGTAGAAAAGTTGTTTTCTTAGAAAATGAATTTCTTAATTCTAAAATAGTTCCTACATTAACTTATAACTATTTAAAAACCAATGGATTACATTTATATACATTTGTACACCATTATTTCATAATTTTTTCTCTATCATTAATATATTCTATTATAATAGATATGTTATAATTACAATAATATTTTAATTTTGTTACTAATATTGTCTTGTGGTTCAAAAAACCTCGGTCTTCCATGTTTCATAAGTTATCGAAGGGACTCGGTATTGTGTGTAACACAAGCCAAACATATTGTTTCTTATACAACAGGCTAGACTGAGTGTTTCATGTAGTGAAATATTAACACGGGGTTGTGTATATGTTAAACCAAACATATTTCTTTCATATAATACAATATATATTAAGTATAGTGTGAAATGAAGAATATCAAAAAGATTAAATTGATTCGAAAAATAATAATTCAAAAAATCATCGGGTGTTACATTCTAACCCCATGAAGATAACTTTCATATTCAAAAATAATATGTGATATCAAAGGTTTAATAAAATAAATTGCCTTTCATAAAACCCACACCATAGAAATAATTACTAAAGATTCACTTAAAAAGGGAAAGTTGGAATCATAACAGTTACCCAATTTAACTCATAAATATGTTTACACATAGGATAACATTGGTAGAAAGTGAAAAAATGGACATGGTAGAGAAATATGACAATAATGGTTTGAATTATAGTGATAAAGAACATGGTTAAGAGGAATGTACAAATCATAAATCTATAAACCATAGAGTCTTGAAATGTTCATTGATGTCATAAATATGATGATAACTTGAAAAACATTTATTTCCAGACCCTTTTTTCTAAAGTTGAATAATTTCCCGGAAAATATATACATTCAATATTTCATTAGAACCTTAATCATTATTGTGCCTTGATAAACTTCAACTTCATCTCTTATTCCAAAAATTAAAATAGATTTTTTTTATTCCTGAAGAATTAACAAATCATTAGAAGTATAAATAGAATGATAGTTCATTATATCTATATTTATCACAATTAAATTATTATCAAAACTAATAAATTATGTATAAATACTTATAAAAATTGATAATAAGTTAATCTATAAATCCTCATATAATGTTTTAACAAAAAACATTCAGTAAATTTATATCATTATAACCCTTATGTAATATGGAAGTCCAATACATTATAAATTAAGTCACTAAATTTCTCAAATATAGATTATCATTGAATCCATGTATAACACAAAGTATCTATTAGTTGTTTTATACCAAAAATTTTAATACCTTCATCATTTATTATATTGAAACATGTTAGGAACTCGAATTATCATAAATCTTTATTTAAAACATAACGATTCCATATTCCAATGATTATTGGATATATTCCTAAAATCCAAAAATAATTTGTTAACTTCATAAATGATATCATAAAAAACTTTTCCATAAAATCCTATATAATTTATGAGTTAATCATTGTTATACAATTTCATTATAATTATTCAACATATTCTTATCCAAATATATTTATCTCAATATCAAGAACTTGTTATGGGTTACCCTCCCTTAGTCAAAATATTACATTTCTATGAGATAAATTTTCTACCTCACAATCACAATTAAACATATCCTTTAAAATCTTTAATGAAAAACTTATAATATAAATAATTATATATTTTATGATTCTTATAACATACTGTTGAAATTCCAAAACATATATAATATGTTCATCCAATATTCTTAACAAAAAATTTACTAAGATTCATTGTATAATTCCAATAACTCCAATTTCCTAAAATATAAAATAATAATCATGTATTAACATTTATCATACTAAATTTAATCATACTTATAAACAATACAATTATAACAAAACATATCATTCATATGTCATTTGTAGTCCCTTCATTATGTGTCGAAAAACAATGACTTGTAACACCTTGTTGATTTTTTTATGATCAATCCACTTATGAAAAATATTTTCGGATCTCATACATTAATGATTTTAATAAATAATTAATTGATAGTACCAAATTGAGTAAAATATTCCCATCCCTTTCCATGATTTAAATATTCATTTTTCCTTGACACTTACATGTTTTGTTTCCTAATATTCCATAGTCAAAAAATATTCTTCTTTAATTAAGAAATACACTTGGGTTTTTTTAAAACATTTTAAACACAATGGAAAGGAAATATTCTTTCTTATATGGTCTATATTTCTTGGACTCTCAGTGAACTACCTTCTAATCTTATTTGGTGTGTCTAAGAGTTGGTGAATGTACACATTATCAATCATGTTCAGTGAGAACTTTTTAAGAATGATCACAAAATCCTTCACTATTTTGATCATCAAATTTGAATTATCATCACCATATTTTCCATTGAATTGAACATTAAAAAAGATTCTTATAGATCCCTATATTGACTAAAAATATATAGAATAGTGTGAACATTATGTATCATAGTGGAAAACCACATAATCATAACAAATCACTTAAAGTATGTCATAATTATGAAACCTTCTTATTACACAATAGGATTTTACATAGAGACGCCCCTATACATATATTTAGAAATATATATTGGGATATTACTAAGGTTTTATCATCTGAGTTTCAAAAGGATTAATAATCCTTTCCTTTGATAAAATCTATAGTAAATAAGGCTTTACATGCATCGACGTTACCTCATTTGAGAGGAATATTCATCACATTACAAAAAATACATGCTTTAGGACTGTTATTGTAAGTGAATTTTGAATCATGGAAACATAATATTTTTATGTGGTTAAATATAATTATTATCTGGTTTAAATATATTCTCATACAGCACTCTTACGTACAACCATTCTTCATAACCTGGTAAAAGGAAACATATGAATGGGGTGAGCTTACATTCATAGTAATGGTAAACAAGGGTGATATATAATAATAACATGAGCACTAGGATATTAGAACATGATCTTAATATTATATGATCATACCACATATATCAAATATCCAAATAAAAATTCGTTGAATAAATATTTTTAATTGATAATACATGAATCATTTATAAATCAAGATCATAATCAATGAGTTAATAAAAAACATAAAGATGTGATTCTGTAAAACACATAAACATATATAATGATTTCCATAGTTAACAAGGATAAATTACAAGTCTATTTTTCTAGAATTTTGTCACTCCCCAAACCATATTAGTTCTTATGGTTCACTCTCAAGACCGTCATTGTGGATAATATTATTTTGTTGAACCTGGTTCGCACCCCATTCAAACATTTAATTACAGAACCAAGATCACTTCTCATTCCAACCATAAATTGATGAACTTAGTTCACATCATATTACAAACCTACATTACTAAAAAAAGTACACTTCTCATTCCTACCACGTATTACTAAAATGTGTTCACTTCCTAATACATCCTTATCATACTCATGAGATATAAATCATTACCCAGTGAATTGAAGAGAGATATAAGTCCCATCAATCACATAATGAAATCATAAATGAATGTTCCTCAAGATAAAAAACATTCATCATATCATGACCCATGAAATGAAATGGGTATCATTAATATTTCATCACATTATATCCAATGAAAATGATATAAGTTTCATAATAACAAAAGCATAACTTCTGACAAGAAGTGGTTTTTGAAAGAATACATCCCATAAAAGATAAATACGTGTCAAAAACATCAACACATCGAACCATAAACCATTCAAGAAAAAATATTAATTTCATTCATGGATCATATCCCCAGAAAATCAGAAACTATAAATATTATTTCATCTTATATGGAAATATATTATAAAAGATCACACGGAACATTTCATAAATAAAAATAGCCTTTATTTGAAAAATTTATTCATTAAACCATTTCAAAAATCACTTTATTATCAATTGAAATATTTTTAAAATTTCATTGAAAAATATTATTTAGGAAAATATATTTTCTCATTTAAAACCCCTTTTTAAAATAAGATGTATTTTGAAATCATTTTTTCATTGAAAATACATTCAAAATAGAGAAATAAAGCTCAAAATAATTTTGAAAAACCTTTTTTTGAGATTGTATTTGAAAACTAATAACCAAATTATGAAATCATATAAATAATTTTCTTTGAGAATAAACTTTTTAAATTATATAACGGTGGATTTGGTATTCATTTAAAATAATTTTTAAATATTAAAACATTTTGAAAACATTTTTCATTGAAACCCAATTTAAAATTAAAAAAATTATAGAATATTAGGATGTAAATTTAATAAACTAATAACCTTGTGAAAATAAAAAGGATGATTTATATAAATTTTGTTCATGGTGGTGGGGATGTCTGTAGATGCCAAAGATTCTTTTTGAACATTAGAATATTTAGAAAAGAACCTAGATCAAAAAATGACCGCAATATTCCTTTCAAAAACATTATTTAAAAAGGTAAATCATTGGTAAGAGTTTATATTCAAAATTATTGTATAATATGATGTCATTTTAATTTTTTTAAACACGTTTTTTAATGAAAATTGATTTCTGACTAAAATGTGAAACAATGTGGGATTTTAATAAAAAGTTTTTCTCAATAATATTATGTACCATAGAGTGGATAAATTAGACCATTACTTGGATAGGAAATTATTGAATACAGGATATGAAAATTTTTTACTGTTATTGAATGGTGGACCTTACTTCTTCATCAATTAATTCATAATCATAATCAATCTTGATAAATAATGAGATGTTAGGAATAAACTATTACAACTTTTTTGACTTCGAATCATAATCCTATAAAAAGAATAACATTTCAATAATATTAAAATATCATTAATATAATGTGTCTCATCATATAAAATTTAAAATAGAATTATATATACATCATAGAAAAATATAGGTTCATAAAAGGTAATGTATCTTAAATATTGAAAATTGAGAGAAAATTACTTTACCCATTTAGAATATTCTGAACCATAAAACTCATTGAAGTTAAGTACTAAAATAGATATGTTAATACCAACAAATTGAAGTATAAAAAATATATATTACATTCCTGGGATGAAATTAAACCACAAAAAATAAATGAGTTGTGAATATGGGATATATCTCATGGATATAAAAAGAATGATGAGAAAAGCTACACCTTAAGGCTTGAATTTATTTATAAATGTTCAAACCTAAAATTAATTGGGAAACTCATTTTGTTTTTCCCCAAATGGATTCATTGGAATAATTTATTCTAAAATAGATTATTTTATGATTAATAATGGGATATTGGGAGCTTATGTGTTCATAGTTTGGTCGATCAAAATGGCTTGAGATTTGAGAACAAGTGGGAGGTGTGAGGGGCTTTTTATAGTTGGGGAAGAGTGATATTCTTGTAAAGTTTTGAATAGGTAAATCCACCCCTATTATACCATGTCATGTGGCACCACTAATGGTCAAAATTTTATTTAAGGGAGGATACAGTCGAAATACCACCATCCAATGTATTTTAGACAAGTGGATATGTCATTTTGGGCCTTAATTTTTACGGTTAGTCCTTTTTACGATAATTTTTTTCCTAATCATTATAATTAAATAGAATCTATTAAACTAATATTTTCTATCAGATAATAATTTATCCTAATAAAAAATTATTAATTATTCTCATTCCAAATATAGAAACCTATTTAAAAAATTATTATCATAGAAATGGCATAAATAAATTTTAAATTAATCTCGCGGACGTATCACGGCATCATGTTTTTAAGAGAAAATGTATAAATGTTTTTATGTAAGAACCTGGTCCTTCTTTTCAGGTATGTATTTCTTTTTTCTAGAGTTTTTGAGAAAAGAGGAGTTTCTGGATATTTTTTACGTACACGCCATGTACTCCCTTGCCATGTGAGGCCGTGTGCTAGCCGAGTCCGGGCCACACAAAAGGTTGTGTGGGGTGATGAGGAGGCCGCTTAAAGTGGAGTATAGAAAAGCCTAGTACCCGCCGTGTACTCCAAAATTACACGTTGTGTACTTTATTTTTTTTCATTAAACGGACCGGGCTCGCGTCGGACAGCCATAAACATCATCTTATAGGTCTTGTTCAACCGAGATACACCGTATAGCCGCAGAACATCTCCATGACCTCGTTCCTCTCTCTGTTCTCCAAATCGAATGTCGTCGATTGCGTTAGAACCGCAGCGGTAAGATCTCCCTTCATCCAGAGAAACATTTTCCAATTCTGCCTCTTTTGAAAGTTATATTGGGTTGAACGTTTTGTGCATTTTCATAGATCTACGAAGTTCTAAGGAGATTAAATCCTCATGTTTCAAGTATATTGATCTCCTAGCATCAAGGTAGGTGGTTTGTTCATTTCTGTTTGAAGTCCATCAGCTTTATGTACAATTTCCACCAATACCCTTGAATAGGGGTAGACCGAGTGAGCTTCCTTGGAGAGTCTATGTTTTGTTTAAATTTCCTAAAACCATTCCAGTTAATAGGAGGAATTGACTAAGTGAGCTTCCTCAGAGAGTCTGTGATAGACCTGAGGCTATAGGAGGAATTGACATAGTGAGCATCCTGAGAGAGTCTATAGATCTTGGGGCTATAAGGTGATTAGACAGTGTGATCCTTGTCAGATAGTTCCTGACTACTTTAGACTATAAGGGGAATTGACTGAGCATGCTTCCTAAGAGAGTCATATAATTTTGTATGACCAAAATAGAGGGGTTAGGCAGAGAGTTTTTCCCAAAGGGTTGTTGGTACTTCTTGGATAGGACCAGAGGGGATGGTTGTGAGTACTTCCTAGAGGGATTCCTCTTTGTAGTTAGTGATTTTCTTCACTGTTACTTGTTGATCTTTGGATTGTTTACTGCTGTGTATTATCTTGTTCACTGCTTACTTTTTACTATTTACTGAACATTACCTACCATATGCTCCTTAACTACTAGGCACATATCTTCGGGAGGATGACTATTGGTATTTAGTCTCACACCCTGTTTGGGTCATGCTTTTGGGCCCAAATAAATTATATTGTTGTGGGTATAGACAAGGGGAAGCCCCCTTCGAATTTAGGTACACGATTTCATTGGAGAAAGTGTACTTGAGACCATGTCGTGGCTTGTGATGCCGAGAAGTTTATATGTTTTCCTTTATTTTGTACTTTGGATTGCACTATTTTATTTCTAGCATTGTGACTTGTTTGGCTGATTTCCTAGACATATGTAAAATGATTCATTTCATATATGCATCTTTGCTTCAGTTCTTTATTGTTATGGTCTTCTACTGTTTACTTTTGTTCGATATTTACTGCTTCCACTATTGTATATGTTGTTTACTTCCACTGTGTACTCTTCCAATGAGTGAATTCTTTCCCCACTATCATACCCAAGGCCCTCACTGCTAGTCGGCAGCCTCGGGCATTCGGGGAAATGCGGTTGAGGCCATGTGACCAACCTGGTATGGAGAACCTCTAGGTGGCTTCCCAAACAAGGATGTTAAAAAGTGATATCAGATGAACTCTTTTCTCTTGACATACAGTTTAGAGCCTTTATCCAGGGATAGGATGGAATAGGTACTTGGTAATAAGCTATTCTTGGGAGTAGCTAACCCATGTATAGGGAAAAACCATACTACCTCGTTTACTGCAGTTTTACTTATTTGCAATTTTACAGCAGATACGATTTCACTGTTGGGTGATTCAAAAGCATTGTGCTGTAACCATTTTTGATATTGTGGTTCTATTTATATCGAAACCCGATGAGATGAGGGTATGCCATCTCATGCATCATATTGTAACTTGTTAGAAATCACATACCAAGAATTGTTTCCATGCAATCTAGGATGTATTAGTGATTTCATGTTGTTGTGAAAGTCGTTATGTAGATTATGCATGTTGTTGTGATAGATGCTTTGATAGAATATTTTCTGTTTGATAGGGAATTTGTTTGTATAGTACCTTGCTTAAATGGATGCCAAAAATTTGTTCTTGAGGTGTTATGGGCCCTCATGGACCATAATTCAGTTGACCATTGCATGGTTTCCTTGTTATAACTTGTATAGGATGCCCAACATTGATTTGCAGGGAGTATGGGCCCTCGTGGATCGGAATTTCATACCTTAACTCTTGTATTCCATGTTTTATGAGAATCAGAGAAGTTTCTAAGCTACAGCCTGGAAAAACACAGAATACACGATGTGTACTTTTATTATACACACAGTGTAGTTTTTAAACTGCATCACTGACTATGTGCGCAGAAACACAGGGTTGTGAAAAATCTGCAGGAACATGCCGTGTCTGGTACGTACACGTCATGTGGTATTTAACGTGTGTCTACCCAGTTGTCTAATGACACGGATGGATGAAACATTGACATTAAAAACCATGTACTATTATCCCATGATGTTCCATGTATCCTATGTACTCGGCCGTGTCACGAACAACACGGGTTAGAGAAAACATTCAAGTACAAGACGTTTTCTCTGGGATCACGCCCTGTAAGAGTGAACCACGTATCCGGACATGTAACTAACAACACAGGTCATTTAAACTTGTTCTAGTACACGTCATGTCCTTCTTGAACATGTCATGTAGTCTAGGATTATGAGTACCATGTGGGTTAGCCATGTAAGGAGACTCGGGCGGGGGAATAAAGATCAAGTACAAGCCCTGTGTGGGGACAACACGCCGTGTGTTTGGGGCGTTACCCAACCAGTTGTGGAAGATGTACACACCCATGTGAATGGATTAAAAGAACACGTCTTAAAGTTATTATACACTCTTTATAGTCTTGTTTTTTAAAACTTGGATGTTTATTTCCCTGGATCCCTTATTGTACTCTTGTGTTCTCAGTCATTGATAATCATGATCTAAGGTGTGCTATTGACATTTCAGATCTATGACACCAAGACATCCTACGGTTGTATGTCAGCTGGCAGATGCTGGTCAGACACGGGATATGGCAGAGCAGGGACATCCTGTAGATCCTCTTATTGTGCCAATCTTTGCATCGGAAGTTATACCAGTTGCAGGTGTCGATGCGTAGTTTAGGGAAGACTTTCTCAGGATGATGTAGACCTTCCAGTGAGCGCCTCCTCCTGCCTTGTTGATGGCAGAGTTGATGAGGGTTTTCTAGCTGTATCATCCTCCAACTTTCTCAGGGGATATAAGGCCTCAGGATGTAGAGTTGTGGATAGAGGCCACACTGGCAATTTTCGAGAATCTGGAGATACCTCTAGAGAAGTGAGTGAAGCTAGCTACCTATATACTCCGAGACTCCACGAAGAGGTGGTGGTAGGTGATCTCACAGTCAGGGCTCCAGTAGAGTATGACTTGGGATGAGTTTAACTTCATCTTCTATGATTAATTCTACCTAGATACTTTGGGGGCCGATCGAGCTTGGGAGTTTATGAGTCTGGAGTAGGGTACTCTTTCTGTTATGGACTACTCGCCTCGCTTTACTGAGCTACAGCGTTTCACGTCGATTACATTAGGTGATGAGATATTCCATGCGCAAAAGATCATGGATGTTCTAAGGCATGGAATCCGCTCATAGGTCAACATCTTCAGGTTTACTTCAATATCCTCTATTGACAACCAAGCACTAATCACAAAGAAAAATCTGAGGGATTCTGGAGTAGTGATCCAGGGCGGTTCGACATCCAGAGTAAGTGTTCCTTCTACTAATAGGAGGCAGCGCCATAGGGAGTCTGCTCGAGGAGATCAGAGTATGCATAAAGTATCTTAGGGATGCCAGGTAGTATGCTACCAATGCGGGAGGAGTGGGCATACTAGGACTCAGTGCTAGAGAGGCCCGATGGAGTGAAGATCATGCGTTAAGATGGGCCTTCTTCAGCATTTTTTTAGATCATCTCAACTACAGCCTGTGGTAGGGGTTCTTTTATATCCCAGTGTTTAGGGGATAGATAACCAGTTTCTCAGCAGTCTGGGAACTGGAGTTCTTCCGGCCGTTCGGTCCAAGGATGATGTCGCATTCGTGGTGTTCATTTACCCAGATACCAGCGACAGTAGAGTGGATCAGCTCAGATTCATCATCTAGGGTCGCAGGGCCGTGATACAAGCTAGACATTCGTTGTGGAGCAGCCCCATCAAGATCTGAATCTCGGACCATCCACAGTTCAAGGTATGATCTTAGTACCCTCAGTTTTATCATCATCTCTTTTCGATATTGGTGTTACACATAGCACTATCTCTATTGTTGTTGTAGAGATCCTTGGGCTCTACATCTTTTCCTCTGTCGATACTTTGACTCTAGACACACCATTGGGGACAAGAGCTGTTTGCATACATCAATGCAGAGAGTGCCCTCTTGAGGTTGCTGGTTGTCCCTTCTTATTGGACCTCTATGTCATAGAGATGACGAGATATGATGTCATTTTCTGAATGGACATTCTAGTCCCCTTCCAGGAAGTCGTCAATTGCTATCACCGCAGGGTGAGTTTCATATCACTATATGGTGGATCCTTTCTTCATAGAGGCGAGTGGGATGTTCATGAGAGTCGAGCAGGACCTGAGCATCATGGTCTAGGAGGAGTTACAGCCCAAATTTATTGTTTTTATCTGGAAGATCAGGGGACTTCATAGTTATACTCTCCTCTAGTGGTGGATTGTTTCAAATACATCATTCCAAAAGACTTTTCAGGTTTTCCTCTAGAGCGTTAGGTACACTTATATATTGAGTTAATGCCCGGATTGGAACCGGTGTCCATTCCTCTTTATAGGAAGGATACACCTGAGTTGTAGGAGCTCCAGAAGTAGTTGGAGGAGTTGCAGGAAAAGGGTTTCTTCTGACCTAGTACTTCACGTTGGGGTTCACCTGTTCTATTTTTGAAAAGGTAGATGACACCCTTAGGCTTTGTGTGGATTATCGGATGCTAAACCAGTTGATGATCAAGAACTAATATCCATTTCCGAGGATCGATGATCTCATTGATTATCTTAGAGTAGGCTTAGTATTCTCAAATATCTACTTGAGATCCAGTTATCATCAGTTGCATGTTAGACCATCTGATATTCCTCTTACAGCTTTCCAGGGCAGGTATGTTCTATACGAGTCAATGGTTATTCGGTTCGGTCTCACGAATGTGCCTGCAGATTTCATGGAACTGATGAACTGAGTGTTCCATCCATACTTGGATTCCTTCGTGATGGATTTCGTGGACGACATCTTGGTGTACTCTCACACTCGACACGACCATGCAACCCCTATTGAGATCATTCTGAGTACACTGAGAGAGAATATTTTATATTCTAATCTTTCAAAATTCCACTTTTGTATGGATCAAATTCACTTCTTGGGTCATGTTATCTCATAGATAGGAGTATCAGTAGGCCTAGAGAAAGTGAGAGCTGTAGTTTACTGGCAGAATCCGAAAAATGTCTTTGAGGTAAGGAGTATTCTTTTGGTTGTTGGAAACAACAAGCATTTCATACAGGACTTTGCACACCTAGCAGCCCCACTGATAGGTCTGACCAAGAAAGGCGAAAAGTTTTTATGGTCAAATTCTTGTGAGTTATCCTTCTAGTAGCATAATGTGAGGTTGAAGTCAGCACCGATACTAGTCTTTATAGATCCGGGAAAGAGCTATACGGTCTACTGTTATGCTTCATGTATCGGGTTGGGAGCTGTGAATATACAGGGTGATGGAGTCATTGCGTACGGGTCTTGATGGTTGAGGCCACACGAGAGGAATTACCCGACACACAACCTCGATATGGTAGCTGTTGTTTATGCCTTGCAATGTTGGAGACATTATCTTCTGGGAGATCAATTTGTGGTGTTTAAAGACCACAAGATACTCAAGTACATTTTCACTCTGCATGGACTGATTTTGAGACAGTGCAGTTGGTTCGAGTATCTCCAGTCCATCAACATTGAGCTCGCCTATACGCTGGGAAGGGGAAACATAGTGGCTGACACGTCACGCAGGAGAACTCAGATACATGCAGTTCAGGAAGCCAGAATCTAGTGGATGCTTATGGCTCTGTTCAATGAGATGAATTTGGAGGTGCACGACAGACATGGGCAGTCCTTTATAGGTTATGTAGCTGTTACCACTATACTTCTTGGCTGGGTACGGATGAGGCATCTATCAAACATAGAGGGCCTAGTCCTTCTAGATAGTGTGTTAGGAGAGGAACCTCTTCCTAGATGGACAATGGGAGAGGATGAGATCTTGCATTTCTAAAGATGCATATGGGTGCTATCAGATATACGCGTGGAGTTGATATGGGATTTTCATTCCTCGGTTTGGGCAGTTTATCCTAACATCACCAAGATATATCGTGATCTACACCCCCAGTATTGGTGCCCAGGTATGAAGAGAGATATTGCTGGTTTTTTCATGAGATGTTCCACTTGTTAGCAGGTGAAAGTGGAGAATCAGCGACCAGCAGGTCTTTTGCAGCAGTTACCCATTCCGGAGTGGAATTGGAATGATTTTGTGATGGACTTCATGACTTGGCTGCTGAGGTCACCTCGAGGGAATGATGTTGTATGGGTTTTCATCGACAGGATTACGAAGGTTTCTCACTTATTTCCGATCAAGGAGACCTTCAGTGTCTATTAGTTGGGACGGTTGTACATCCGAGAGATTGTATGTCTACATGGAGTTCCACACTCCATTATTTCGGACAGAGATGCGTGTTTATTTCTCAGTTCTTACAGATTCTTCAGAAGGGTTCAGTTACAAAGGTACTTTTAAGTACAACATACCATCCCCAAACAGATGGAAAATCTGAGCGTACGATTCACGTGCTTTAGGATATGCTTTGAGCATGCATTTCGGACTCTAGAGGTTCTTGAGAGAAGCATATACTTCTTGCGGATTTCACCTACAACAATAGTTTTTAGGTGGCTATTCAGTAGGCTCCTTATGAGGATTTGTACGGTAGGCCATGCTGATAACTTTTATGTTGGCTGGAGGCAGGAGAGGCAGCTTTTCTGGGACCTCATCTTTTTCAGGAGCCCTTAGAGAAGATAGAGTTGATTCAGATGAGGATGGCTATGGCACAGTCTTGAAAAAAGTCTTCTGCTGATCAGTGGAGACGACCTCTAGAATTCGAGGTCAGGGATCAGGTTTTCCGGCGTGTCCCATCGAGGTTGGGACACAAGATGATTCAGAGACAGGGTAAGATTTCACCATGGTATGTCAGTACATTTGAGGTGTTGGAGAGAGTTTGTCCCATTTCCTATCGGTTGTAGTTACCTCATAGGTACTTATCTATGCACGACGTCTTCCATGTTTCTCAGCTCCGACGATACTTTTCAGACCCGTTTCATTTCTTTCAACCTGAAGAGGTTGAACTCAAAGAATATGCATCATTTGAGGAGAATCCTATATAGATTGTCGATCACAGTACAAAGGTTCATTGTGTTCGGTATGTTCATCTGCTACGGGTGATATGGTAGCACGAGCGAGTATAGGATGAGACATGGGAGAGGGAGGCTGGTGTACGATCGCAGTGGCAGGAGCTGTTCGGGGTATCTTCTTCTAAGCCTTGCTAGGGAAATTCAGGGACGAATTTCTTTAAGGGGGGGAAGGTTGTAAGAACCCAGACCATATTATTAAGTATGATTTTCCTTTTTCAAGTGTTTTTGAGGAAAGAGGAGTTTCTAGAAATTTTTAAATTACACACCTTGTACTTTACGAGTACATGTCGTGTACTCCCTTGTCACGCGAGGTCGTTTGATGGATCTGTCTGGGCCACACACACGGTCATGTGGGATGATGTGGAGGCCACTTAAAGTGGAGTATGGAAAGGCCTAGTATATGCAGTGTACTCCAAAATTACACTCTGTGTACTTTATTTTTTTTCATTAAAAGGACTGAGCTCGCGTCTGATAGCCAAAAACGTCTTCTCCTAGGACTTGTTCGACCGAGAGAAGCCGTACGGCTTCAGAACTTCTCAAAGACCTCTCCCCTCCATCCATTCTCAGAATTGACTATTGTTTATTGTGTTGGATCCGCAGTAGTAAGATCTCCCTTCTTCTAGAGAATCATTTTCCAATTCCTCCTCTTTTGCAAGTTATTGTGGGTTGAACATTTTGTGAATTTTCATAAATCTGTGATGTTCTAAGGAGATTCAGGCCTTGTGGATAAATTATATTGATCTCATAGAATTAAGGAAGGTGGTTTGTGCTTTTCTGTTCTATGTCCTTGAGTTTTTTGTGCAATTTCACCAATATCCCTGAACAGGGTATTGCATGTTTACTGTTTTTCCCCGGTTGTTTTTTTTTCATTACATGTATGCTCGTGTAGAGGTAATTTTGTTAAGTATGATGATAATTATTATTCATGGATTTCTTTCCCATGCCTTGTTCTGGTTATGACTTTTTGGTCTTGTTCAGCCATTGGCTATTATACCTATTTTCCAAGCCTTGTGACTTTAGGATGGAGTGTTGTTTCCTGACATTCTTGTTATGCAGGAAACTGGTGATCCAAGTTGCTCTGTATGTTGACATTGCCCTTATAGCATTATTATGCACTAACTGACATGGGGTCATGCGAACCAGGTGCTATAGACTATAAGGGGATAGACCGAGTGAGCTTCCTCAGTGAGTCTTGGACATTTTAGACTATAGGGGATAGACCAAGTGAGTTTCCTAGAGAGAGTCTTGGATATTATAGAGTACAGGAGGATAGAATGAGTGAGCATCCTTAGAGGGTCATGAGCATTATAGACTATATGAGGGTAGACCGAGTGATATTTCTTAGAGAGTCTGTGTTTTGATTGAATTTCCTTAAACCATTCCATGCTATAGGAGGAATTGACTGAGTGAGCTTCCTCAGACAGTCTCTAGAACTTGGGGCTATAAGGGGATTATACCATGTGATCTTCCTCAGAGAGTCCCTGACTACCTTAGACTATAAGGGGAATTGACTGAGCATGCTTCCTCAGAGTGTCTTATAATTTTGTGTTACCAAACCATTGGGGTTAGGCTGAGTGTATTACCCCCAGGGTTGTTGGTACTTCTTGGATAGGACCAGAGGGGATGGTTGTGAGTACTTCCCATAGGTATTCCTATTTGTGGTTAGCGGTTTGCTTCATTGCGGCTTGTTGATCTGTGGATTGTTTACTGTTTTGTATTATCATATTCACTGCTCACTATTTACTATTTTCTTTACTTTACCTACCATATACTCATTGACTTCTAGGCACAAATCATTGGGTGGTTGCCTACTTGGATTTAGTCTCACACCCGTTTTGGTCATCGGGGGTGGTCCTCTCATTGCGTACAGGCTCCAGGGTGCGCCTTGACATCTCTGCCTCGTCATTTCAGCGGGATTCGGATTGTCTACATGTCACTCTAGTCACCCGTTTTGGTGCGTCTAAACTGTCCCTTCCGGTGTTCCAGCACTGTGTGGGATCTTGGGGAATGTGTTCGCCTGTGCGGGTCACTCTCCTTCATCGGCACTCATTCTGCATCATCCTTAGTTAAGAGGAAGACTTTATTCAGGCCTGGTGCAGAGCCCCTCGCTCCTAGGGCCGATGGCGCTTCTCCTTATCCCGCTAGTCCATGGGAGTTATCCGGGGAAAGGATTCCCCTCGCGCAGCAGTTTGTCTCTCTCATCCGGGCCTTCCACTTCTATTTCCAAATGCAGGTCTTCTAAAAGCGATCGATGACTCTCTTGGTGGATATCTGTGCTCTGATCTCTGAACCAACTCCTATGCGGAGGTCGATGCGGCTTGCATCTGTGTGGAACTCAACCTTTCACTCCCACTTCTGGAAAATCTTGATCTTCGTGTGCTAGAATCCTTTTTCTTGACCTAAGAAATCTCTTATCATGTTTGTCCTATTTTCTGCTCTCACTGCCTTCTCCAGGGACACTCTTTGTAGGCCTATCGGCACCTACGGTAGGATAACGGGCGTCGTCCGGTTCGTGAAAACACAGAACCACAGGTGTCCGAGGGGCATACCTCAACGGGACAGTCTCCCAAGCCATATCATTCCCCTGAAGTGGCATCTGTCCTCTCTCCCGAACATGACCCCACAGTGGTGCCAAGTATTGATAAATGTTGGGACCTGGTGACCTATTTTCTGCGCAGTGTGTCTCTAGCCAAGGTTGTCTCCCCTATCCTCTCCCCGGTCTTTTTACAGGATCTTCTTAACCCCCATATCCCTACAACTCCCTTTTCTCGAAATTTCCCTCTCAATGAGGGGTGGTTTCTAGATATTCTTCCCCTGGGTTACTCCTTTGAAGACTCTCCTATGTCTATGATCATCTTTCACAACCTGCTCCAAAGTAGGATAGCCCCAATAAGAAAACATAATGGATCAAAGGGAGAGATCTTGTCATGCTCAGCACAGAGGGGGTGACGATGGGGCTCTTTCCAATGACTTGAGTCTCCTCCAACAAGATATGAGCCTTCAGGAAGAGGCGTGTGACCAAGATCTCAGTCCAAGAATCATAAGGGACGTTCATCCTCCCTCCATGAGAAGGCCATGCAGTCTGGGGCCAGTCCCAGAAAACACTTTCCCGAATAAATCCCCTGCTCATCTAGAACACGCGTGACATTGGAGCCCGTGTAAAAACAGACTTCTTGGCATCAGAAATCTCCAATCACAAAATATCAGTGGTGTTAATTTTGGAGCCCAAGCAGCAGCCAGGAAAAATCCATGAGGTTTCCAGGAATCTCAAATTTCATGGATCCATGCATGCAGCCCCTCATAACAAACACATTAGCTCTTCTAGCATCGCATTTGCATATTGGAGATGTTAGAGGTGAGGGACTAATACATAAAAGTTAAGATCACTTCCAGTTTCTGATCCTTCATCGTTTCCTTTGTCTACGGAAGCTGTGATCCCCTCCAGCACTAATCCCTTTGGAGTGCTATCAATGGATTTGATCCCGAAATCCTATCATGGTTTGTAGGGGGGACTTCAATGACGTCTCAGAGCCGCAGGAAATTAAGGGAAGAGGCCCCTTCAATCGTTCGGCTAGTCTCTCCTTCTCCCATTTCATGGCAGGGAAAGGCCTCATGGATCTCGGATTCACAGGAGAGCAGTTTACCTGGTGCAACAATCAAGGCGGTGCACACAGATCATGGAGTCCGTTGGATAGATGCCTGGGGAAACTGTCTGCTCTCTCTGAGTTCGTTGGATCCCTAATGTCTCACAGCATGCGCGGAGTCTCAGATCACTCCCCTCTGCTAATCACCGTAGACTCTGGACAAGAGCATCACCGTCACATCTGCATCTATCAAAACTTGGTGAACACCCCTGGCTATTAAGAGCAGGTTAGTGCCTCATTGAACTTACCCATGCAGGGTCACACATGGTCTGCCATCCACAAAAAACTTCATCGTCTCAGGAAGAGGCTCCAAGGATGGGTGCCAGACCCCTCGAATTCAGCTAGGGACTTGGAAATTGTGAAATAGGACGTTGACCACATCGAGAGGCAACTCGAAGAAAACTAGGATGATCAATCCTTTGTGGAGCTAGCGAGGAAGAAGGAGCTTATGTCTGACATGCTTTTGAGTCAAGAGAGAAAGGCCAGGGAGTAGGCCAGGATAAATTTTCCCAGATAGGGAGATAAGAACACCGCCTACATCCATGCATGTATCAAGGAAAGGAAGAGAAAGACAATGTTCAACATTGCTCTACGGGATGGTTCATACTCGGACAACATGGAGGTGGTGGGGGATTTTGCCAACGCTCACTTCCGAAACCTGCTTTCTCGAAAAAATGTGAACATCCCCAGTGGGTAAAATGGTGACGATAGTGATGTTCTTGACGTTATTCATCCCAATCTATCACGACACGATAATGATTCTCTATGTCCCATGCCGCAAGAGGAAGATATCTGAAGATCCATGTAGAGTTTGAACCCGGAGAGCGTGATAGGTCCTGACGGGTTCCCTCTAGCCTTCTACAGGGCCTCATGGGAAAAAGTAAAGATTGACCTCATTACATCCATTCATGATTTTTTCAGGGGTGGTGCCTTGCCCCGTGTCGCAAGTGCTACCACGGTGGTTCTTATTCCTAGGTCCAGATCACCTACCATAGTAGAGCACTTTCGCCCGATCATCATGTGTAATAGACCTTATAAAATTCTGGCATGCATCATTAATGTCAGGATATTGTCTCATCTACATAAATGGATGTCAATGGAGCCGCAAGGCTTTAAGAGAGGGCACTCCATCCAGGGGCGATCGGCTTGGCCCAGGAAATTATCAGAGATCTCCACTTCAAATCCTGCAGCTCCAACATGGCGGTCAAGCTCGACATGAGCAAGGCCTTCGATTGCATGGAGTGGGGCTTCATTAACAAGGTCTTTGCAGGTATGGGTCTTTAATCATGGAACATTTATCAGATTTTCCGGTGTTTTAGTTCAGGATGGTTGACGATATCGCTTATGGGGAAAACATTTGGCTTCTTCAAATCCACACGAGGCCTTCAACAAGGGGACACAATCTCCCTGAGTATTTTAATCATCACACAGAATGTCCGAATCAGACTCATTCATCACTTCATCAGCAAGGGTGAGATCCTCCCCTTTAGTAGGAGGATGAGACTTTCCTCCATCTCTCACATCATGTTCATGGATGATTCAATCCTCTTCACCAACGCATCAAGATGATCAATACGAGTCCTGCATAAAGTGTTGGAGGTGTATTGCCTCTAAAGCAGAAAACATGTCAATAAGATTAAGAGAACCTTCCTCATCTCAAATCAATGAACTGAAGAGCGCATCCTTAGTGTGAGCATCTCACTAGGAATGCAAAAAAAAGGAAACCTACCCATGAAGTATTTGGGTGCTCTGATTTCCACAAAGCCTTTGCGCATCTGCGATCTTGACCCCATCGTCTCCTGGATTACGGATCAGGTGCTTAATTGGACGAATCGATATATGTTCTTCGGTGGTAGGATCACCCTGATTAATATAATTCTTTTGGAACCCCCAATCCATGCCCTCACTACTATCAAGGGTCCTAAGGGGTCATTCGGTACATGGAAATAATCTTTTAAGGGTTCATTTGGGATCCTCTGTCCGAGGGAAGGAGGCATTGGGCCTCCTAGGGGAAGCTCGCAAGACCTATCAATGATGTGGGTATCAATGTTTGAATCCTCAAAGACACAATGGAATGCATGCACGTGAAACTGGCTTGAGAGGTTCTGGAAAATTGCACCCTTTGGGGAAGATCCATGAACACCTGTTGCGACAAGATAGGGGCTGACAGGGTCTTCCACGCCTCCCCCTTCTGGCATGATCTCTCTCCCCTCACCACTTAGCATAAGGACCACTCCCGATGGATTTTAGGAACAGGGGAAATTTCCTTCCTGCATGACAACTGGTGCGGGGGAATTCTCGGATACCCATGTTGCCCAGCCACGAGCATCTCATTCAAGGAGGCCAACCATCATCCATCCTTCATCAACGCAGTCCTTAACAATGACCAACTAGAAGCATTTCATCTCATTGCGATGTCTTCACACCCAGACTGTTGTGTCTTCACCCTGTCCCCCTCTAGATCCTTCTCGTCTAAGGATTACCATCGCATCGCCAACATTAAAGGGGAGGAGGATGAATGGAATGATTTTTTGTTGGAACGTGCCATTACTACCAAGCTCAACATTCTCACGTGGAGGATATTCCATAGATCCATCCCCACAGATGAAAAAATTAAGTGTTGTGGCATGTACATGGCCTCATAATGTGTCTACTGTAAGGAGCACAAGGAGGAGGGGACGAACCATCTATTTTTTGAAATTGACTGGGAAAAAGTCCTTTGGTCTAGCGTTGGTGATTTTACTGGCTTCTCGAATCCTAGACTGGTAGGGGAACCCTTCTTTGTTCACTTTTTCCAAAGATCAGGGGCCCAAAGGTCAGAGGGGAAATCTCACTGTCTGGTTCTCCAAGCAGGATGCTGGTGTGTTTGGCAGGCAAGGAAAAACAATCTTCACGATGGGGCGCCCTCCTCCGGCCACACGGTACTGATCAGAACCAAAAACCTTCTCCTCGACTAGGTTAGAGTGGTGAAAATAGGATGGGAATCCCCCACCATGCAACAATTCACCCAAAACCCACACAGACAAGCTTTCACCGCCTATAACTCTACTGGAATATGGGTCAGGTGGCACCCCCCGTCACAGGGCCTCAAGCTTAACATCGATGGGTCAAGCGTTACGGGGATCATGCACGGTAGAGGGCTGATCCATGACTCCAACAGTTCAGTCATTCTGGCCTTCTCCATATGCTTGGGGAAAGACTCGTCACTTATTTCAGAGGCAAACATCATGCTGGCGGGCCTCATGGTTAGCAAGTAGAAGGGGATCATCCTTGCGGAGGCTGAAACATACTCTCTCATTGTTCATAATTTTCTCAAGGGAATGGGTGACACCATGTGGTCTATATATTACACTATCCGGAAATACCATGATATACTTGACAACAACATCAAAATATCCCACACCTTACGGGAGGGTAACAGAAGTCCAAAAGTCTCCCCCTTTTGATGATCACAAATCATGCATAGTTAAACTGTAAATTAGATTCCACTATAGATAAAATAACATATTGAAACTTATCCCCCTTTTGGATTATCAAAATGTTAAAATAAGAGTGGGTAAACAATGCACATTCCATTAAGAGTAAATAGTTCAGTAAAAAATGAAAAGATATACAAAAATAATGACATCCCATTAAAAAGGAGTAAGCACTGGTCTTCTTGAAGGATTGGCCTTCTCTTTGCCTTTATTAGTATCAGAAGAGGATGCAATAGGGGTAGTGGTTGATATAGAAGAAGGTAGAGAGGTGGTATATTGAGAAGGTAAAGGGAGACCTTCAAAGACTGAGGGAGCCATGGTAGGAGCAGTAGAAGATCGAGGAAGTTGCTGATCAAGAATGATAGGCTTGATCTGATGGAGAGCTTGGAAAACTGACATGGTAGTTGAAGCTATGGCAGAGGTGAATATTGGAATCCCTGGTCTGAGAAATGCAGCTGCTGGAGCAACAATTACTATACTTTAGACATGAATATAAGGTCGCAAGAGTTTGATGAAGTTTTCAATAATCTCTCCACCATACTGCATGGATTTTTCAAGTCATCTTTTTTCTCCATGAACATGTCCTACAATATGGTAAACTCGGTTAGTTTATGGACTTGGTTTTTGAAGGCTTCAGTTACAAGAGGAATTTTTAGATTCTCTACAAGGTATTTGAAGTGGTTGGTCATATCGATCTTGGAGAAAATTTAGTTTAAATATAAATCAACTTTTATAGAAATATTCTACAGGGCATCATTTGAAATCTTGGAATGCATTTGTATAAGATCAAGCAGTCTATCACTGTTCATGACATCTTCATAGAATGAATCCACTTTAAATCCAATGAATGCAGTCTGAAGTTCTTCTTTGACTATATATTTGATCAAAGTACTCCCAAGGAAGGTGTACTGGATTCACTAGATATATTAGAAGCTTTATAGACTGTTGTTAGAGATTTGAGATGATTCAATACATTTGGGAGTCAACCAGTGTACTCATTAGTGAGTTTATTAAGGTTCACCACATGTTCTCTCATTTCCTTCAACAACTTTTTGTGCCTTTCCGCATTATTTTTTTCGAAGGATAACATATAAGGGTGAATCTCAGACACAACATCTAGAGAGATTTGAGAAACAGTGGGTTATAGAGAAGCAGTAGAAGGCTCTGATCTGGAATGCAGTTCCTTCTGCTTGACTTTAACCATGCTTCTGAGGGTTCTGACTTCTTTACTGAGAATATTATTTTCAACATGTACTTCTTGAATCTCATGGAGCATTTTAGGTTGGATTTTCCAGGTAATTTTCCCCAAAAGTAGTAAGGCATCTCTCTCACTCAAATTTGTCATAGGACGAGGTTGAGAGTTCATAATCTTTTCTACTCCACATAAGAGATTATCTCAAAAATCCTTCAAATCATGGAATCTAGTAATGTAAAGTTTCAGGTGCATGAATTGGTACCGGGGCAGGTTATGGTTCGGGTTCCTTCTCAGGGGAAATTTTAGAAACTGACTTCAACTGAAATAGGGAAGAGAGGTCAATCCTAGTTGCAGTAACCTGCTAAGGCTCATTTACATCATAGAAACTAGAAAATTTGTGTGTTTCCACAGTACATGAAAGAGTTGGATGTGAGGCTTCATCAGACACAACATTTTGGGTTTCATCCCCCTCAACAGGTGCTTCCATTTTTGGATTGAGGGGCTCAGGAGCTTGGTCTAAATACATAGATTCATCTCTGTGTTCCTCATTCATCTCTTGTCTAGACAGCTTAGACGCTATCTTCATCCTCTCTTCAGTAGAGGGTATTATTTCAGGAATAGGTTTTTCCTCAGGGAGAACTTCAAAATTTTCTTCTGGCATAACATGGAGTTATTCTAGATTTGCTTCTTGCACACCTGGGAGTTCTCCTAGATATGCTTCTTGAACACTTGGGAGTTCTTCTACTATAGGATCTTCAGTGGCTTGCTTCTCAGATTGTGTCACACCTGATTCTTTTTCAGCCTCAGGTTGGATTTCTAGATTGACATCTTCACTAGGGGTAGGAATTTCTTCTTCATGAACAACAGGAGGAACGATAGTCCTTTCTTCCTCAGCAATAACTTCTTCCCTATGAGGTACATCAGCCTCTTCTTCTGCTTCTTCTGAATACTCACCAATTTCATCTATTTCTAAACCAGGATCAAAAATGTCTTTTGTCCTTGATGGATAATCCACCAAATTAAACTTCTCATAAATCTTATCGTTGCCTTCCACCCATTCCTTTTTCCAAGGATTCCTGTTTATCTTCATTCTACTAATGGTGGATTTAGAGAGACGGTATTTGTAGTCTATAATCACTACTTCAATAGGTCCTACTACACCTTTTGCAACAAGCGTGGTTGATATCTTCCAAGAGTAGAATAGAGATGTAGACTAGGATGTAACCTTGATCAAATCACACATATGGTGAATTGTGTACTTAAACAGGTTGATCATGTATCCATTATTCATAAGATGAATCAAAAACACATCTTGATAATTTAATACAGCAAATTCACCTTTCCTCGGACTAACCATATTTTGAACAAACATAAATACCATCCCTGTTTCTCCATCATGTTTAGCATCGATGGCCCTTCTCTTGGTGCCATTTCCGGTAAGTGTTTTCAAAGAATATTCAGGATCAAAGAAATCTGTTTTTGGTGGAGTTTCTCTCTGATAATCATCACATATTCCTTCTTGAGGTATCCTAACGCATGCATCCCATAACCTCGATGATAATGAGCATATTTGGCCATTAATGCTGCTCCTCACAACATAACTTTCACCACAGTCAAAAAAAAATTTGTGTACTGGTAGAACTGAGCTACTAGCCTAGGATAGATGGGTATATTCTCCCTGGAGAACCATTATAACAAGACTGTCTCTTTTAACACTTTCAAGGCTAGAGATTTTCTAGAAAAAAGTCATTTGGAGTAGATTTCTTTCTCAGGAACAACACTTCGATTTACCAGGTTGATATTCAAAGGTCCTTCATGTGTCAGCTTAGGTTCTATCTGCTTCTTCTTCAGGCAGCGCTTCTTAGGTGTGGATGAAGATAGATGTTTCATTATTGGAATCCACAAGAGGTTAAAGAGATAGAGGAAGAGATAAGGGGTTGTAAGGTTGTAAGGGTTCGAAACGACAGAATGTCTGAGTGAAGTACCCAGTGAAACTCTTTGTTTTATCATTTAAGAATGCCAAGTGTCACAAAAATAAAAACCCGAGAAATTAAAAGAGTTGAAATAAAAATTGATACGATACGGGTTTTACGAAAATCATAAATAATTTTCACAGTGAGAAAGTAAGTAGTCGTCACGGTGAGATAGTAATCGGTCATCACGGTATGATAGTAATCGGTCGTCACGATGCGACTGTATGTGGTCTTCATGGTGAGACAGTGAGTGAACTTCTTAGTGCATGTTACGGTGAGACAGTAAATGTCAGACCGTAAGTACAAAGTGCTAATGGTGAGACCGTAAACAAGAGCGAGAGTAACGGAGAAATCGGGATCATTAAACAGTAAAGTAAAATATAGTAAAATGTTGAAGAGTAATACAAGTAAGATATCTATTTGAGGTCTATCATGCCAAGATCAGGTATGATGTAGTCCACTCTCCCATAATTTAATGGTTTAGTTAATATATCAGCATATTGATATTCAGTACCAATGAATTACAAAGTGATTTCACCTTTTTGATAATGATCTCTCCAAAAGTGATGTCTTGCATCAATATGTTTTGTACAATAATGTGAAACAAGATTTTTTTAGATGTTAATAGAACTTGGGTTGTCACAATTTATAGGTTAATGTCTGAATTGATATCCATAATCTAGTAAAGTTTGTCTCATCCAAAAAAAAATTGCTCAACAACTGCCAGCAGCTATGTATTCAGAATCTGGAGTAGATAATGCAACAAAATTCTGTTTCTTACTACACAATGATACTAGTGACATTCCCAAAAGGTGACATGTTCCAGATGTTCTGTTTCTATCTAACTTACATCCACTGAAGTCAGCATTATAATAACTAACTAGTTCAAATGATTGTTCTGTAGGATAGAACAGTCCTAGGTTGGGTGTATGCTCGAGGTATTTGAAAATTCTCTTTACAGCATTTAAATGAGATTCTTTTGGATTTTCTTGAAAGTTAGAACACATACACACACTAAACATAATGTCCGGATGACTAGCAGCTATGTAGAGTAAACTTTCAATCATTCCTCTATAAGTGGTTTGATCAACAGATTTTCTATCTTCATCAATATCCAACATACAGGTGGTACTCATGGGAGTGTCACTACATTTAGTACTATGCAATCTAAAAAGTTTTAGAATATCTCTAGTGTATTTACTTTGATTTAAAACAATTCCATCATTGTTTTTGAAAGATTTAAAATCCATGAACAAATTTTAGTTCACCCATTAAACTCATTTCAAATTTTTTTTGCATCATTTTAGAAAAATCAATACATAATGAATTTTTTGATGATCCAATAATAATATCATATACATAGATTTGAACTAAAACATCATTAGAAATTCATTTTATAATGATGGTTGGATCAGCTATTCATTTTTTAAATTTTATTGAAATAAGAAAAGTACTCAATATATCATTCCAAAATCATGGATCTTGCATTAAACCATATAAAAATTTTGATAGTTTGAAAATATGATTGGGAAAATGTGGATTTTTAAATACATGGGGTTGTTCAAAAAAGACATCCCCGTCTATATACCCATTTAAGAATGCACTCTTAACATCCATTTGATATACTTTGAAATTCAGATGTGCAACATAGGCAAGTAGGATTCTGATGGCTTTATGTCCGTCTACTGGAGCAAAGGTCTCCTCATAGTCAGTTTCTTCTTCTTGACTATAGCCTTGTGCAACAAATCTAGCCTTATTCCTAACTATATTTCCAGCTTCATCTACCTTATTTCTAAACACCCATTTAGAGCCCATGATGAAAGTGCCCTTGGGTCTTTCAACAAGTTTCCAAAGATTGTTTCTTTCAAATGGATTATGTTCTTCTTTCATAGCCATTACCCAAAATTCATCATTGATGGAATCATAAATGTTTTTAGGTTGAAGTTGTGACAAGAAGGCTTGATGTTCAACCTAATTTACAAGACAATCTCTAGTTTGTGTTCCCTTCTCTATGTATGCTACAACAGCTTCTAAGGGATGGTTTTTAAGGGTTCTATCCTTTCTAGAAAAAGAGGGAGTTGTGATTCCAGGTCCATCAAGATATTCTGGTCCATTATGACCCGATTGAAAGGAATTTCCAAAATTGGAAGTTTTCACATATTCTTTCACAGAGGAATTTGAGGATTTTGATTTGATGTTTAGATTTGATACATCATCCTTCAGACTATATAGGATGTTTCTAGGCTCATGTGGATCTATTTCATCAAACATGATATGAAAAAAATTCTTCCACACCTTTAGTTCTCTTATTGAATACTCTATAATCTTTACATAATATTGAATAACCTAGGAATATTACTTCATCGCATTTAGAAGAAAATTTGTCTAGATTATCCTTACTGTTGAGAATAATTTATTTTCAACCAAAAACTCTAAAGTAATTAACCATAAGATTTATATTTTTCAGGAGTTCATACAGGTTCTTTTTAAAAATTGGTCTAATCAGGACTCTATTGATTATGTAGCATGTTGTATTAAGAGATTCATCCCAAAAGTAAATAGGTATGTCATATTCACTAAGCATTTCTCTAGAAATTTCTTGTAGGGTTCTATTTCTCCTTTCTACGACACTATTCTGCTGAGGTGTTCTAGGGGAAGAGAAATTGAAACTATAACCATTTTGTGAGCAAAAGGATTCAAACTCTTGATTTTAAAACTCATAGCCATTATCACTTCTTACAGATCTGATTTTAAGGCCACTATGATTTTCTACAGACTTGGCATAGATAAAAAAATAAGACCAGGCTTCACTTTTGTGATCCATGAAGAAGGTCCAGGTATATCTAGAAAAATCATCTACCTGAACCTAAACATAGTTCTTACCATTTAAACTAGAAACTCTGGATGGTCTAAACAAATCCATGTGAAGCAATTCGAGAGGTTTAGAAGTAGAAACATCTTTCTTTGATTTGAAAGACTTTGTGTTGTTTTCCCTTTTGAAAAGGATTACATACTTTTTCATGTGGAAACTCATGTTTAGGTAAGTCTTTAACTATTACTTTTCAAATTAGCTTTCAAAGGGAGTGAATATTATAGTGTTGTAGTCTCCTAGGCCAGTTCCAAGACTCTTTATAAAATACACATAATAATGAATCATTTTGAGAAGATAAGGAATCTAAATTAACAGAATAAATGTTCTCATTCATTGATGCAGAAAATACTAATACATCTTTAGAATTAAAGACATTACATGGATTATTTTTAAATTTAACATGATATCCATCATTGAATAATTGTGAGATACTAAGAAGATTATATTTCAAGCCATTAACAAATAGTACTTTAGAAATTAAAATCGAATCATAGTTACCAATTTGGAAAAATCCAATGATCTTCCCTTTGTAATTTTCACCAAATGTGACATCTCCTATATCTACATTTATCAGGTTCATGAAGCATGAGTAGTCTCCTGTCATGTGCATTGAACATACACATTCCAAGTACCATATATTTTTTCAGTATCTCATTAAGCAGCTTTCCGATAACAAGAACAAGCACATACATAATTTGGTACCCATACTTTTTTGGGTCCAGTAACATTAGTAATAAGCGCTTTAGGAACCCATATTGGTCTTATAGGTTTCCTATAAGCATTATGTAAAGTGTTTGAAAAATAAACTGTATTTGGTCAAAAAAACATGAAACAATAGAATATGTATCATGACTTGAGGTAGTTGAGTTGTGTCCATAACTGGGACCAAAATTATATTTCCTAGACTTTGAAATACAATTCTTTCTACTATGGTTTCTTTTTCCTGGTTGATAACCAATTCTATTATTATATTCGGTGGTAGTTTGTTTTCCTAGAATTTGTGTAAGGGTATATTTCCCATTAGTAAACATTTTTAAGTAACTTTTTAATTGTTCATTAGACATTTTTAATTCATTTTTTTCTTTGAGCAGTTGTTAAATTTTCTCCTTTTCAATAGTAAGTTCTAATTTAACATTTACAGTGAGAGCATGTTGTTTCTTCAATGATTGATATTTATATTTTAATTCATTACATGTATCTTCAAGCATGTTGCAGTATTCAAACATTTCTTCATTAGTCATATTTTCAGATTCACTTTCCTCTTCCAAATATTATGAATTATGTATAGAATATTTCAGTGTTACCTCAGAAGTGTTTTCCATAAAACACATATTACATTTGTTAGCATGTTCATCATGTGATGTCTCTTAGTCACTTGAACTATCCTCAGAGGCACTCCAAGTTGCTTTCATTTACGTTTTGTACTTCTTATCCTTGTCCACATACATCTTATTATTCATGAGCTTTGGAAAATCAGCCTTTATATGTCCTTTGTGCTTACATTCATAGCATACAATTTCACCGGTTTTCTAACTTATTTTTCAGTCCTTTTTCCAGTTTCCTTTGGGATCATACTTGCCCTTGATGTTAGGATTTCTAAAAAAGATATTCTTCTTATAATATTGTTTTAATCTTATGTCTAGTTTACCCATCTCCTCATCACTATCAGGTGATGATTTTTCAGTGGTGGAACTATCTACAGAAGCATCAAGTTTCCCTTTGAGTTTTTTCTTCAAGAAGGTGGTTTTGAATGCTACAGATTTCCTCTTTGGTTCATCCTCCTCTTTTTTATTTACTTTCATCTCTTCCTTATACATCATCAGTATCCCAATGTGTTTTTTTATAGGTAGATTTCTAAGGTTGCACGATTCTCTAATAAAGACAGAGGTTCCCCTCCATCTGTCAGGTAGACATCTAGGGATTCTCGTGATCTGTTCTTTGGCAGTGACATATCTTCCTAGAGAAATTATTGTGTTGAAAGTCTCATTGAACCTGAGATACATGTCATAAATTATATCATCAGTTTTTATATTAAAATTTTCATATTTTATAGTGTATTTATTAAGTCTCATTTCCACTACACTAGATGTGCCTTCATGTGAGACAGGGAAGGTATCCCAAATTTCATGGGTAGTTTTACAAGCAAGGATCCTATTAAATTATTCATCTCCTAAGGAACAATATAATGTATTCATAGATTTGAAATTATTATTGTATGAAAGTTTTTTAGGTTCATCCCATGTAATTCTATCAGTCACAAGATTTTTGTGTTCATCTATAATGGATGTCCAAATTTCAAAGCTCATACTCTCAAGATGCATTTTTATTTTATTATTCTATTAAGAATAATTTGCTTTATTAAAAAATGGTGGTCTGTTGGTTGTAGCCCCTTCCAATCTATTATCCATACTAATGAATTACATTAAAAGACCTATAAATTTAGAATTAATAGAAATTCATAGATCATTAATGTAAAACTACAGTCACAGTTGAGTAAGATTTCACGTAGTCTTAATAAAGCACCCTCTGATACCAAATGTTGGTCGGAGTATATTACATAAGAGGGGAGGGGTGAATTTGAGTAACTATAAAAATTTATGTTACAAAAAACTTATTTTAAAATAAATTTTTCCCCAAAAATAGATACAGCCTAGTTAATCAAGGTCATACTCTAATAAGAGTTTGACTATTTAAACAACTTCTTAGAAGATTGATTAATTCTCAGTAATATTAATATGTATTATTAATATTACATTTGTAGTTATCCTACTAAGACAAGTCGGTTATAACTCTTTTCCAAGACTAACTATAAAAGTGGAATTATTGTTTTCTGAATTATCCCATAAAGAAAAAAAACAGAGAAGGCAAAATTTAAATAGCACAACAGATATGAAACAAGTTGTTCAGTCTCAAGCCAAAACCTAATCCACTCCCCCTGGTGATCACCTACCAAAAAGAAGTTTATATAAATAATCATTGATCTACACCCTAGATCGGGGTGAACAATAGTACATAATCTATCCAGGTCACACAGGGACCTCTTCCTCAGTTTTCGTGGGTAAAAAATAACAACCAGTCCACACAGGGACCTCTTCAACAGTTTTCGTGGGTAAACAAAAGTATAAAGGGTTTTGTGTAAGCATATAGACATCATTCGGTTTAGCATAGGATTCAGTGTGTGAATGTAATATAAAGATTACACACAATGATCAAAAATTAAGTAAATGAATCACTGAGTGAGAGTAGATATGAGTTTAGAATGCTCTACTGATTTGAAGTGCAGCTCTGTACTCCTTTGATTAAACAGATATGCTTCTGAGTCCTTCTCTGGTTTTTGTCTTGAAAAACAGAGATTCGTAATTCAGCTTCTGTTCTTAACGAGTGTTGATAATGTGAATATGTTCTCTAGATTCCAGTGTACTTCATATGTTCTTCAGTAGAGTCAGATTTTCTACATGAGACAATGCTTTCTTTGAAAATCTATCAATGTGTACTTCACGATCGTGCACACAGGCTTGTTTTCCATTTAGTATTGTGCTATCCTGCTCTTGGGCACTCTTAACTATTTATCTTTGAATGCATGAGTTTTAGCCAATATTATATATGTGTTTCATAGCTCGTACCTCGTACAATGTATACAAAGAAACATTAATTATGTTAGTTCATTAAAGGCATCAAATTTGACCATTAAAAATTAAATTGATAGAAGAAAAATTAGTTAAAGAATCAGTGTCATAGTATGTTATGAAAATGGTGTCTCCTTCAAACGGTGTCTGATTGTCATGGTCTTAGTGTCATGGTGTCTTATTCACGATGTCTAAGATTCATTGTGTCTGAGTGTCACAATGTATTCTTCACGGTGTCTTTCTTCACGGTGTCTGGCTTCAGTACCTGGCTTACGGTGTCTGGCTTACTGTGTCTGGATTACTGTGTCTGGATACACGGTGTCTTGCTTCAAGGTGTCTCGCTTATGGTGTCTGGCTTACTGTTTCTAGCTTACTGTGTCTAGCTTCATGGTGTCTAGCTTCAAGCTCTCTTGCTTTACGGTGTCATGTACATATAAAAATAACTGTATTTACACATAAACAATAATATGCATGAAATGGATTGAGCATAACCATTATAAAGCATGAGTGGATTTCAAACATAAATAGACATGACTGGATATAATTTATAGGAGATAACTAGGTTGAATAAGATTTGTGATCATGAATGCGTTTTCTGATCGTTAAAACATGATTAATACATGACAAGTCCAACCATATTGATTCATGATATAATATGATATAATGATATTAGTAGTAAACCATTAAATATAATGTGGTTTATTTGCTTATGATGGTTCTACACTCTTATGACATGATGATATTCTTATGATTTGATCACATGTATCCAGATTTATTTTTGATTATTCCCAACAATGTGGAATATTGATGTATTGATCCATGAATTATTATTATGATATAAAGGTTATTGGGATTTATTTTCTACTGACAATAAGATTTTACTCAAACCTTTGTGCTAATGATATGATTATGTATGATTATTAATTGATATATAAAATTTTACCCTTACAATGAATATAATATCACCCATTTTTACTTTTCCATTAACTTATATACCAAGAAAGAAATTGAATATGGTATGTATAATAAGTTTAACACATGAGAAGAACATTATTGGAGATATTAAAGATATTTCATAAAAGAGGTTTTTTATATATATAATATCTAATGAATCTAAACCTATATGTTCCATATATTTGTATTCTTGAGAAATGTATATTATATTCTTTTAAAATGTTGTAATATTTTTATGTGAAAATCGTTGATTAACATAATTTATATATAGGTATCCACTGATTGCTACTTTTTCGATAATATTTCACTACCATGGATGAGTTTTTTAGTGTTTGGGCCTTGATGAAATAGGGATGGTTAGTTGACTAGTTTTGGTTCATATTATTTAGATTTTTTTTCTCAATGGAGAATTAGTATGATATTTTATGTCTTTCATAAGAGACTATGTGTATGATCCAACTGAGTATACATGTTATGATCAACCTATAATTTTAGGAAATATTTTCAGGTTTCAAATAGGGTTTCATATATCATGTTGAACACTACTAACAAATAGGTTGGTGTTTTTAAGTAGTATCTAACTTTTGAATTCCTTTGGTACATGTTTTATTCTTGATCTTTTATTTGTTTCACTTGAAATGTATTGTGAGATATAGTTTATTATATATATATATATATATATATAAAGTGTTGTTGATCCATGGTTTTTAGATTATCATAGTTCCAGGAATTATGTTATGAGGTTAATGATTCTCATTATATTTTTTATAGCATATGTTTTATCACTCACTCAGGGCCAGTTTTCTGCCCGATTCAAGGTCCAATCCTTCACTTCATTATCATTATAGGTTGTATAAACGTGAAAGGGGTTATGAAAGAGTGTTAACAAATTTTTTGGTTCAAAATAGAATAGAATGTATGGTTAATCACTTATGATTTTTTTTGGGATGTAAGGGAAAAATGTTAGTTGATATTATGTCATGAATAATTTTAGGGATACCGGATGGGACATAGGACTTTATGGACATCTATGTTCCTATATACGTACAATGACTGACTTAAAAATTATTTTTTATTATATTTTTAACCCAAATAAAATTAAAATGGCCTCCCATGGGGGCCGAAAGTGATGGAAACCCAATGAATCCCCTTGTTAAATGCCCCTGCAATCCAAAGGCAGTGAAACCAGACTATCATAATTCTTAATTTCATCTCAGGGCCTTCACTGCCGAGAGAGCATGTCAGCGCCAATGTTCCCCTCCCTCCAGAAATGGTGGAGCTTCTGACCAATGATAATTTCCCTCCTGCATATTAGGATTTGGTAAACAATGTCCCATGGCACCTCTTGATGTCCATGTTTGGACATCACAAAAACATCAGAATCTAATTCAATATCTGCCACATAGAAGCTATTACTTCTACACAATGTCATACCAGAGAGGAGTGCCTTCACCTTCACACCTAAAGAAGTGCTCGTTCCATAGAAGACACTAAACCCCAGCTGCACTGATTCTTTTGAGTTTCAAAGGACCCATTATCATTTCATTAAACCTTTTATAAAGGATCCATCCAAAAGGACCGCGAAAATTTGGGATGTGGAATGTGATGTGACTGTTCATATGGGATTCTGACTTAGAAGTCATAAAAGCGTCATTCTGGTTTAGGTTTGTGATTGAGGTGGGTGATTTAGATGAATTAAAAGAAACAAAAATAAATGAGTCTATATATATTCCTTGCTACTAGGATTATGTTTCATATTGTGTTTCTATTTTTCCTATTGATCCTAGTCATAACCCACATATAATATAGGGAGGATATATTCAGTAGGATAATGTTTTCGATTTTCAAAAGATCAATTAGACTGAGGATGGTGGGTCATAGAAGAATATGTTGTGTTCCTTCCAATTATAACTTCTGTTGAATTATTAAAGAACATTTTGAAACCTAGAGATGGATAAATGGAATTAGTATCTTCATATTTCCATCAGTTTTATTTGGGATCAATTTGAGTATAGACGTGTACATTATTATATATATATATATATATTTCTCATTCCATTATGGTTAATTAATTCAGTTTTTAATTTTAAAAATTCACGATAAAAGATAATTATTGAATTTTGGATTATATTTTTTTAGTGAATGTTATTTACTGAAACTTCTGATGGATGTACAAATTTTCAGGGATTTAATTGATTATTTTCCTTAATTTCATTAATTATGTTTGAATGAATAAATTCAAAAATACTTTTAAATATTATATCAAATTAATTTTTGATTTCTTTTTTAAGAAATTTTGTCTCAATAAGTTAATTGTTAAATGTTCCATACTAATATATTAATTAACCGATGATTGAATAAACTATATCATGTTGACAATGTGATTAATTGATATATTATTATTTTTTAGATTTTTGTTTTCTTTATTTATTTTAATAAACTCCCATTCTTTTATTATATATATATTAAGGAACATCACCATGATTAATATATATATATATATATATTTAAGAAAATAGAATGTTTTATTTTAAGAATATATTTTCAATAATAGTAAGGATTAACAAATTTATCACATGAATTAAATAACTCTCCAATTTTCTGGTTGATGGGATATATTATAAATGACATCTATCCAATCATTGAAAGACTTTTGGGGTAATCTTAGGCTTTACTGTTAGTGGATATAATGCTTTGTAGAATCCATATTCAGGATTCTCAGTTCATTATAGTATTTTTATCAAATATTACTAATACAAAAATATGTGTTTATGTCCAATATAATAAATTTTCTACAGCTAAACATTAAGAAAGAGAAGAAAAATCATGTATAATTATTCAAGATATTATTTAATAGATGGTAAATTATATAAATTTCAACCAAAAAATATGTATCATTTCCTATTGGTAATGTGGAGATAGAATTTATGTTGAGATATATCTATTTAATTGGATTTCTATGCTCTGGGCCTATAAGATTTCAATGTTGTTAGGTCATCTATGATCAATAAAAAAATAATTTATCCATTTCGCCACATGTGGAATAGAAGATCAAAACCATTCGTTGATGAAAATTAACCATGGGGTGTTGGTGAGTTAAGCCTTCAAGAGCAGTGGTTTAGTTATAAATTTGATCTATAACATATCCAATGAGTTTCCATGTGTATTTACTTGTTCATGTAAGATAAATGGCCTTTCTATAAGATTTATACATTCTTACTAGTCACTATGATCAGGAAAATTCACATTCCATCATTATCCTCGGTTGGACCATCCACCAAAATATATAAACAATCATAAATTACCATGAGGGTGCAATTCCAATTGGTATATGAGATGATTTTTTTGATATTTAATGTAATCATCTCCACGATGTACCCCTATGAAGTCCATTGAACATTTTTATCTCCCATTTTTCACTTAAAATTAATATCCCCATGGAATTTTATTTTCATATGTGTAGAGAGATTAAGAGAGTTGGTTCTACTTTTATATCCAAGAGTTCTTCCACACCTATTAATAATGCACAAAACTCTCTTATATTTTAATGTGATGGGACAAATATCTTAATTATGTTAATGTTCACTCTGATTTTCAAATAGATATTGAGTATTGTGATGGATTTGAAGAATTATTTTATGATTTTGAGGATGTCAAATATGATACTAATGTTCATCGTGAACATTTTTTTAGTTCCTTCAACATATCAGTCCATACAGTAAACCCTTCATTAGATCTCAATCCATTTTTACCAAATCTCAAATACTCATGCTTATTGAGCAGTGATAGATTACCTATTATAATTTCTTATAATAACTCATTTCAATATGAAGAATTTTTTTTATTTTTTTGAGGGATTACATTAGGGAAATCGATTGGCCCTTGTTTGACATACCATGTATTTGCCCCTCCATTTTCTTTCATATGATTGTGTTGGGGGGATAGAAATAAACTGGGTAGGCCTCTATAAAGAAGACATAGTCCAACTCATTTAGAAGTTGTTAAAAAGCAATTTTAAAATTTCATGTGGAAGGTATCAGTTATCCCATTTTAGATTCTCATCTGGTGAGTCATATTTAGGATGTGCCTATGAAATGTTGTGTTACTATTTTTATTAATGAGTGAGGGGAGTTAGTTCTGATAAGGGAGAAAAAAATGTTTTTGTGTGTGTGTGTTGATTATAAGAATCTAAAACAATCCACTTACAATGAACATTTTTCACACCCATTTATTGATCAAATTATTGAGACACTGACTTGGAAGACACAATATTGTTTATTGGATGGATTTACTAGACATTTTTAGGTTCTTATATATCTGTAGGATCATTAAAACACACCATTAACATGTCCATTAGGTAGATTATCCTACCAAAATATTTCATTTATACTTTTTAATGCTCTGGGTGCCTTCTTGACATAAATGGTGAGTATTTGTTTTAGATTTCATTGATAACTTCATGGAGGTATATATGTATTATTTTATAGTGTATGGATCATCATTTCATTAATGTATCATTAGATTTATATGGGTTATTAATGGATGTATTGAGAAGAATCTTGTTTTGAAGTATAAAAAATGTCACACAATGGTAGATAAATGAATTGTATTAGGAAATTTAGTGTGAAAAAATAAAATAGTGGTAGATAAATCAAACATAGATATTATATCATCTATTCCATATCCTTCATGTGTGTGTGATGATAGAACATTACTTGGGAATTAGACTTTTTAAACACATCCTCATAGATTTTATTATGATCTCTCATCCCTTTTATTTATTTCTTAAGAAAGATATTGAAATCATTTTTTATGATTCATCCATGGTATCATTTGTTAAGGTATATAAGAATTTGAAAACACCAATAATCATTAAAATCCCATGGTGGGAGCCTACTTTTGAGATAATGTGTGATGTGTTCAATTACACAGTTGGAGCTATGTTATATCAGAAAGTGGAAGGGGGTTCCATGTGATTTATTATGCATAAAAAACAGTGTATTCTGACAAATAAAATTATTCAACCATAGAAATGAAGTTTTATTAAGCCATATTTTCATTAGATAAGATCCAATTATATTTATTGGTCTCAAAAGTAGTTTCCTTTTCAAACCATGCATCTCTGAGGGACCTATTGATTTTGTGATATGAAAAGACCTTACATATCCAATTTATTCCCCTTCATTAAGAATTATATATTGTGATAATGTAAAATAAGTGTTCATAAAATTGGTGGAAGACCAAATCAGTAGGATTGATCACACCATAGAGGCTGACACCATTGGAATGGTACCACTTAAGGACACTTTCCCCCATGTGAATGTCTACATCATCTCATGTATGATCCATTCATATGACAATTTATTTCACAAACTTGTGGCATCTAATATTATTTAAAATTTAATGAATCATATTTTCCACAGGGTAAAGAGTGAGTCCATGTTTTGTGCGAGGGATGATCCCTATCGTTGGTGCATGTGTAGATATCACATTGTTAGTTGGTCTGTTCCTAATCATTCGTTTGAGTCTATTCTGCATTTCTACTATACACATTCCATTGGAGGAAACATTAGAAACCAATTGAAATATTTGAATGTCTTACACTCTAGACTATATTTTCCTAACATATTCCATTATACTCATGTGTTTTATTATTAATTATCACATTTCCAAAACACTACAAAAATTTCAAGGAGACATGAGATTCCCCAACAACCCATATTATTATGTTAGATTTTTGATTATGGGATATTGATTTCATGGGTCCTTTTGGATGTTCATTTAGTTTTTCATATATTTTGGTTTTGATAGATTGGGGTTGAAAATGGGTGGAGGAAAAGGACACTAGGTTATATTATTCTCATGTTATAGTGGATTTTTTCAAAGCTAAAAAATTCAATAGGCTTAGAGTACCAAATTCCATCATCAGTGACTGTGGGTCACACTATTGAAATTGATATTTGGATACAACAATATTTATGCAAGGGGTGACACACAAAATAATAAAACCATACCACCCCCAATTAAAAGGCCATGCTGGGTTTTCAAATTGGGAGATGAAAAAAAAAATTAGAAAACCATACAGCTGAACAGAATGTATTTTATAATGTTATTGGATCATGAATTATTTGATTATATGATAGAATAAAATACTTCCCTCAGTCTTTACACATTTCAGATTGTTTTTTGGATTTATTTTCAAATCCCTATGGAGATTGAGAATCGAACATATAGAGAAATAGATTAGAAACATTGATTTGGACTAACGGGGAACTCAATAGATGTTTAAAATTCAAGAGCATGAATATAATTTAATGTTATCTTCTGAGAACTAACGGCTCCACAAGGAATAATCAAAAGAGAGCCATGATATAATTATTTATAAAAGTGATTTTCATTTCTCTGATAAAGAATTTCTATATAGTTAATGTGTGAAGGTGATTCCTGGTATGTTGTAATCTAGATGGCTAGGACATTATTGTGTATCTAATTTAATTCTATATGGTGCAGTGGCGATCAAAGTGGAGGAAACAATAATGAGATTTATAGTCAATGATTAACATTTGAAGTATGACATTGGGGGTATCCAACTGATGAAGTTTATTATATCACATGGAATGACCCCATCGTCACTTTAGAATATTAGGTTGTTCCAAACCCTATGAATTTTATATTATATTCAATATTTATAATTCAACATTTAATGTTCACATATCATCTCACTGGTTCACATCGAAGAAAAGTTAATATTTTATATATGGGGGAGGAGACATCATTTTGTGGTAGATTTTTTAGGTTTTTCATTTGTGTGTTTTTATGTGTGTGTTTTTGTATTAATTTTAATATAATAAAAAATTCCAAAATAAACAACCACAACATGTAACTTGATCATTTTGATATGGAATATATGTAAAATGTTGGTTTTCAATATACATTGGTGGTATGATATGAATGACCAAGATTTAATTATTAAGGGTTATTTTTTATAAAAAATAAATCATTAGTGATATTATTGGTTATTTCATTATGAAAAAAATATATATTTTTAATAAAGTATTTGTGATATTTGTTCATGGTAAATTATTTCATTTATTTCTCCAAACAAATTTTCACTCAACCATGACATTTGAATATTTTCCTACTCAATTGTAGGAATGGCCATGTTAGGTAAAAATTAATCATATATCAATGGTTGATCCATATGTTTCTTTCTTCAAAAATTAGTTTAAATATTTTACCATGTTGAAATATCGGTGTGTACTTGATATCCTACATTTATACACCATCAATAAAAAACACACAAAAATAAATATGTATTACCTTAATAAAAATTGTGGTGATAAAATTTACAACACGTTGGGATATCAAGGTTGGGAGCATAAGGATTGACTTTCAAGAATGCATAAGTTAGTGGGTGTTTAAATTTAATTGTAAAGGTAAGTAGAACAAACCTGGATAATTAAACCAGGTAAGAATAATAGTTTTATGTGACATGAATATTTTTAGTAAATAGTGGAGATGACATGTTGAAATGGTTGGCACACACACACGTGGGGGATTAATGTCATAGGTAACCCCAAATTGTTTGGGATATGATAGTGTCAATAATATCAGTAGTTTTTATTTTGATACCATTTTTTGAGAGAATGAATTTAAATGTTATTGATATTCATTCTTAATGGAATTCTTAATTTTTCTACATTTCCACTATTAATTGAGGATCATAATCATGCATATCTTGTCATAATTTATTGTGGAATACATGATATGTGGATGTTATCCCAAGTGAAAAAGAGAAACAATAGGGGAAATGTTAAAACACAATTTTTTAATATTTTATTTGTTAATAAATGTCCTAATTTCCTCACATCATGATAAATATGTTTGTTTAAAAAATATTTTCTATTTGATCATTGATATGAATGATTTTTTAAAATTCTAGTTTTCTCCATTAATGTATACTATAGTATTTCATCCATAAATATATTTCTCAATATTTTTTGGACATATTATTTTGTTACTATTTTCAAAACACAATGGTATAAAAAAATATGTTAGGAAATATGAGTTGGATAATTATTTTTATTGGAGTAAATGGGGCATGAATTCAAAGATAGACTAGACATGTCAAATTGGACACCACTTCATTCATTGGGTAATCACGTAGTCATCTATGATTAGATTTGGTAAAAATAGTGAGAGATGTTTGAAGACATAATTTCCCACAAATAATACTTCTGGGAGGATATCTAGTACATTTTTATTAGTGGCCATACAGGATGTCCAAATTGAAATAAAGTTTTTAGTTGAATTCCCGCATTAACAAATAATATGTAATGTAACCCAAGCCTCCCTTCCACTTGATAAATTGGTATTTTTCAATTTTTTATGTGTTTGGATATGAATTATAGGATTTTGAGTAAAGTATAATTGGTTCATTCAAGTCACTATTTGAGGTCGGAGCCTCATAATCTAGGATCTCCTTTTAAATTCTCTTGTTTTCCTCTAATTTATTAATGTTGTTGTTATTTCAATAAAATAATTATTTCTCCATTATTTATTTTTTTATTTTTAATTTATTTATTAAATTATTTATGTATTTGGGATATATTTCATGAGTAGAAATATAATTGGTGAATACCTTTACTTAACCTTTGCAAATGCAATTCATTTCTATGATGATTATACCACCCATGGAATAAAAGTTTTCTTAGTAATCGATATGCCTGTTACTTTATTCATTTATTTATTTTGAATAAACGAAGAAACATAATTAAATTATTATTATATATTTATTGGGGTTTTAATTTAATTAAAATAAGAATGATATTTAGCAATTATCAAAATACAAATTTTGTTTATAATTGTGAGAACACATTCTTAGTCTGTAAAATAGAACAACATAGTATCAATTTGTAGAGTTATAAATAAATCCCATAAATCAATTAATCCTAATTTATATAATAGATATATTCCAAAATTTCAAATGTTCTATAATCTATAATAAATAAAATAATAAATGCATGGGGTGGAGATTGTATGTTCTGAAGCTAGTATAGCATTTAATTCTATTCAACATTGTGGTAAAGTAAATTCTCATATGGGTTTGTGGTTAAAAATCAGCGGATAATAATTAAGTTGAGTTTAATTTAAATGATAATGATTAATAATTAAATGAATAGGTAGATTAAGATAAATTACTCCTAAAGTTATATTTATTAACAAAATATTCTCAATGATTTTCTAAATATCATTTCAATAAAAATACAGTATTCTTATAATATAAAAATTTATGATTCATAAACATCAACAAATTCCCCCATGCATTGATATAGAGTGTTTAATATAATTTAATTATATTTCCAAAATTCATTTAATATGTAGTTTTAATTACTTCTTCCTTTGAGATATGACCTTGGTTAACCACTCTATTGCACAAAAATAACAAAAAAAATATAATCAAGAAAGAGCGCCCACAATAGTTCCATTCACATGACTCTAGGTCTGTTGTTATGTTTTCGACTGAAGCGGAAAGGGGGTAGTAAGTTGTATTTAGGAAAAAACATGACATGTATTTAAAATACAAGGAATGTATTCAATACAAAAAATGTAATTGTTTGGGGAGGCCAATGCACATGTAATTAAATTTCCCAAGAAGGTAATGACCAAGAATTACATGATGTGTAAAGAATTTACATGCTATGTAATTTTTTTAAATGTTTTAAAATATGGATCCGGATTTATTTTTATTACCACCTCTCCTCTCTTTCTCTCACACTGTAGGATCTCAAATACCTTTGACTTCCCTTTGAATTCTAAATATCAGTTCTTTGATCATTCCTCCATCCAGACATATAGCTTCTATTTGATTGTCTTTTTGGCTGCATTCAAATACGATCATCTTTTAACATTATCATTTAATAATTCTTATATCTATGAAATAAGTTATTTTGATGCAAGATAATATGACCAATTTTTTTGAAATTTATCTATTCTTCAATTTCTTCTTATCCAAGGCAATCTAAGGGCTGATAATATAATAGAGAAGTTGTAACAACCTGAGATTTTATGAGAATTATTATTTTTAATTTCATTGATGTCTTGTATTGTACGTGACACCAAAATTAGCTTGTTCTATACGCAGCACTGTATTAGCTTGCAGTATACACAACACTAATCTTGGATCATGTTACACACAATTTCATGTTCCTTTGATAGAAGTTATTTTACACAACATTGACTGTGTGTATATATATATATATATATATTCAATGTATAAATGAAACATGGTCAGATTCTATTATACGCAACAGCAAATGAATCTTGTACTACACACAACCCGGACTTGTCTTTCATTACACGCAATTGTGACCATCCACGATAGCGTGTGTTATATGCAATACAAAGTTTCACTAAAAGAGGTATTATTATAATATTATCATGATCTAGCAGTTATGAATAGTAATACCCAATTTTTGAAATTTTATAAATTTTAACTTTCAAAATAGACTACATTTTTTGGATTCGGAATATAGAAATTAGCCTAGGGTGAATTTTTGGTATTTTTTTGAAAACGTTCAATTTTTTGATGAATAGTGAAAACACTATGTTACTATTTAAAAACTGACTTTTTATTTAAATAATTATTTATTAAATTTAAATTTATTTTAGGTAAAAATTGATACATAATACCTATATAAGTTCAATGTAATTCATTGGAGTCATTTTATAATAATTTTAGATATATAAAAATTTTATTGAACATTTCACCCTCTTTTACCCACCTCCTAGTAGAATTTGAAATTTTACATAAAAAATAATTTTTCTGCTTCTATGAGTGAAATTTTGAAAATCTGAGAGAAATAGATAATATCAAGGATTAAAATGTGGTTCAATAAGATAAAAAAATTTGGGTGAATAGTAACGTTTTACTTTTCTTTACCATGGTTAAAAATAAATAGGGCAATTATGGGTAAAAATGATATTATTATAACCCTAAAACATGTCCTAATTCTATTGGATAAGTGTAATTCGACCAAAAACAACCATAGGAATAAAATATTACCCTTTGGGTCCACTTGGATTAGATTAGTACATTTATTATTATTTTATTAAAAGAATAGTTAAAAGAGTTAAAATCAATGTTTAATAACTAAAACATTTTTAATATAGGGTTATACATAGATAAATTATTCTATATATATTCATTAGAAAGATGACATTATTTCCTATATAATGGTATTTTATTTATAATTTTTACACTTTAAATAATTTAATTTATTTATGATACAATGATGATGCAATAATTAACTTATTAATGAATTATTAACATAATAAATGTTATAAATACCCAAATAAATGTAATTTGAGGATTTTTATATATTCCACTAATTTTTAGGTTAATATGACATGTTATTATTTATTTAATTAACTTTTTTAGAAAAAAATCATTTTGTTATGATTTTCACAAAAATCAATTACCAAATAGTGTCAAAATTGAAATAAAATAGTTTTTAAAAGAAATATTATATTATTAATTGTTAGTCTATTACTAAATATCTAAGGATCATAAAAATGTCTTAGATAAGGTTATATATATTAATGATGAACCACTTGGGGGTTTTTTGGCTTGTTATAGGTAGTTTATTAACCATATGTTGTAAGAAAACAAAAAGTCGTGGTACAAGATAAACTATTTAATGTAGAGTTAAATCTAAATGATAAGGTTAAAATAGTAAGCCAAAATTGCCTAAAACCTAGTGGCTGAGAGTATTTCGACCCATACCCAATTTATCTTCGAAATAAGTCACATTGGAGCCATTATAAACCGAATATTACTTTATTATAAAATAATTTTCTAAGTTTTTCCTAAAGTGCCCCTCTCCTCCCTTATAAAAGGGAACCTCCTCCCTCTCCTCCTCACACCACATTGAGCCTTCAAGCACGGGAAACCCCTGTCCATTTCTCTTCCCCACTTCCCTATCAACATTCTGTAGGTTTTGGTCTTCTCAAAAGAAAAACTATAATTCCTTAAGAGGAATCTTAAAAGAGATGTGTCGAAGAAGAGGTAATCTCTACTACCGATTTTTTCGTGTTTCTTTCTTCTTAAACATCTTATTATATAGTTGTTTAATTATAAATTTATAACATCAGTTTCACTAATATACTTATATGTTTTTAAAAATATTAAATAACCCCTTTTCATCTTCTATCCATCCTTCAGAAAACGAAATCACCGAATGTGCGTACGTACGGAAGACTGTCTCCACGCCGTGGTGTAATCTGTTTTTCCACCACCACCTTACTTGGATGGGTATAATGGTGTAAAGAATAACTATATATAGTTATTATAACATAATACTAACTCTAATATATTATATCATCCACTCTAATTCAATTCAATATTTATGGGAATGATATCATTGGTCATGCGTACGTACGGATTACCGTCTCCACGACGTGATGAGATTCATTCTCCATGTTAACCACTCAGGAATGGTTATAAAGTATATATAATGAATAATAATGAAATATATGAAATAATGAAGCCACTGGATTTATGTATATATATATATGTCATCAACTTACTTTTACTCATGTTAATAAGGAAAGGAAAACAACATTCATGCGTACGTACGGCCTACCGTCTCCATGAATAGTGTGTTTCATTTCATTTATCATTATATTATATATATATATACTGAATATATATGATATATAAATCAGGTTATACATTCTGGAAGTAAGTAAATCATTATATAAGTAATAATAAAATCAATAACAATATGTCGAAACACGTTCGATAAATAAAACGATTTTACCCAAAACGCTGCTTTAACATGGAATTTACAAAACAATGGGTAATATAAAGTCATAAGTGAACCATATATCATATAATAAAAATTAATATGATTCTTTAATAATTCAATGATATTATTTAAATCATTATACAGTAGGTTCGGATACGTACGAAGCATATCATACCTAAGGTAAGGGATAACTATTCCAATCTCATTTTTACCTAATATCTTTTATTTGTAAGTATTTACTGGGGTTATATTTATCATTCATGTCCCTATTTTCTAAAAAATGTTTCATGTATGTTCAATGTCCTTTTACCCATTTTTTACTTTTACTACATGGTATGTAAGGAAACTTTATTTTGTTTAAGTTACGAGGTACTTTTTTTTACTGTTCTGCCAAAAGTAAGAGAAGAATGTTTTTTTAACTTATACTGCATGAACATGTTTGTACGGTTTCATAACGCCTTATTTTCATGGTGCTTAATCTACAATATTTCATGATTATTTTCAAAAAAATCCTTTTCTTTTAAAAATTCATGGCATTTTATGAAAAGAAAATGATTTTGAAGAAGAAAGGATATTTTCCTTAAGAATTAATTTCAAATGTTTTATAAAAACCATTTTCCATATAAGATGACATTATTTCATATATTTGTCTTTCAAGTATAATGTCTCTATTATTTACATGGTTTAATTTTTCTTATGATGAAATGATATCCATTTTTATATATGGATTATGTTATGATTTGAGGATGTTTATGAAACCCATTTTATTTATTGGGTTATTATGAGTGATGTATGTATATTTTTTGGAACACGTAAGAATGATTTCATAATGAGATGGGTGGGTCCTATATCTCACTCCAATGCATTGGGTAAATATTTATATCTCATGATATAGACATGGCTGGAACATCAAGTTAATCTGGTTTAGTGATACATGACTAGAAAGGGGAGTGAACTCGATTCAGAAAGTGACTTTTTCCACTAAGATGGTTTTGGCAGAAATTCCTTGGATACTATGGAAATAATATCATGTGAATAATGGTTTTCCATAATTACATGTTTTATTCCCATGCTATTTTATCATTATTGATGTTTCATTTTGATCTATGCCTTACGTACTGCCTTGTTTCATGTCATTGGTCAAGATTTTAATGTTTAAACATTATGTTCATATTTTTATGTTAAAATGTATATGGTTTGTTTTATTCTCTCCATGATTACCCTTACATAGAATTTCAACTCACCATTTTTATGTTTTCTTTTCCCTGAGGATTAAAATAAAGGTTTTAGGTAAGGAAACAAAAAGGGGAAGAACGTTATGGGAGATGTTGAAGATATTTCAACATGATTAGTAGTTTATATTCCATGTTTCCAAAGACAATAAACTATTACGGTCCTGGAGTGTTTTTTTTTTATAAGTATTCTACAAAAGTATTGTAATATCCTTTTATATCAAGCTTTGGGTCTCTACTGTTGGAATCAGAGGGAAGTTTTAGTTAACCTTTGGAAAATTGGATGTGAGAACTTTACTGAGATCCCTAGAGATATTTCTAAGGTATGTCTAGGGATGTCTCTAAGGTTAAGTATAAGTATAGGTTATAGTCCTAGAATTACAGTAATGATTTAATAATCAAACCTAATGTGTTTTATATTGAAGGTACTCCCTATTTATTTTTCTGTTTTCCTATCATGATTTTGGCCACTCACACTATTCATTTTGGGTTTTAGAAAATTGATGGAAACATGAAGATTCATGATAATAGAGGATATGCTGGACAATGGGATGATATTCTACATGAGCAACCAAATGAAATTGGATCTGGAAGTCCAAACTTCGTTATTATTCCTAATCACTAATTTCATAATATGATCAATAATCTCAACTTTGGTAAGTATCTTGACTTAGATAATAAGAGAAATATGGTGTTTCATGATGATCATAGAGGAACGAAAGTTCAATTCCCCTCTTGTAAATCATGTGGGAAGAGGCATCAGGGAGAATGTTTCAAAGGAACAGGAAGATTCTTTGGGTGTGGAAAAGAAGGACACAAAGCCAGTAATTTTAAAGGAAAAGGTTCAGTTAACACCATGGACAATGATAATGGTATTTCTAATACATCAACAATGGATAAATGTTTTAAATTTGGAATGTATGGTCATTATGAAAACGAATTCTCTAAGGGAAAATCTCATGAAGAGAATTAGCATGGTCATATGGGTAGTATTTATGTTGATGATGATGAAGAGACTACAAATGATATATGAGATGAAAGAAATGATGAAGCTCGGTCAGTGGTTTAAGAAGGTGGTCAAATGATTGTATGTTTATCAAGAGTTATGTTGTGTAGGTAATTTAATGGTACTATGGAATAAAGACACATCTAACGATTGTTACACTATTGTTTTTCATAAAGTACTTGAAAGTATATGTTGAATGGTACCGGTAACCATGAAAGGTTAATTCATATATTTTTGGAAGGTATATGATATGTTCAAAATGAAGGGTTTAGTAGATAATGAGATGTTTTATAGTATTGATTAGCTCCTGGCTGATATAAGGACAACGTGATATCATGGTTTTAGTATATAAAATTTTTGGGATTTTTGTAAGTGGAAAGAGTTAACTTTTGACAGCATTCATGTTTTCACTACGGTTCAATGGGTATTCATTTTTCAAGAGATTACATTATTAAGGTATTCACATGTTTGGAATGTATCCAACAAGATATATCTTATATGGTGGATAAATGATGGTATTCACATGCTTGGTTGTTGACATTTCTAGTAAAAATTTTCTTTATACTATACTATTGGATAGAAGTATTTTTGATAAGCTTAAAGGTTGGAGTGGATTATGTTGGACCTCAGATAAAATTATTTAATGCTAGAACTTTTTTTGATATTATTTATGGAATATTATAATAATGTAGTTTTAGAAAAAGGAAAACCTTCCAGATGGGCGACAACCTATTGCGTCGGACAACGATACGGGAATCGAACCCACAACTGAAGTGCGACAGGCTTTTATCGCATACCACTGGCCTACAGGAAGTCCCTGGTTTGTAGAAACTAGTTTTATTTAATTAATTTTTATGATAAATAATGTATAAGTCCATTGTTGGAAGCATATATGATTATTCTCACCGTAGATGGACTTATGAATATTTAATAACGTATGCTAACCTTTTTGTGATAGAAACAGATGGGATGACTTATCATTCTATCGCATGATCTAATAACACTTCAGGATTAAAAAATTCAGCTTCATTTATTTAAATAGATATGAAGTGGAAAATGTTCATGGAATGACCAACAATTATATTACCCTAAAATCAAGTAAGTATTTCTCATTATGTAAAATTTCATCAACGTTAGGGAAATGATCTTAGAAATGAAAAAAAAATTTCTAGTACTCTCATATCTGATTAATCAGATGGTACCTTAGATCATCACAAATTATTTGATTTGTGATTATTGGCTTATTCATAGCCATGTTCTCTACCACTCTCCATCAGAACTTGACGGTTAGATTTCTCTTCCGTATCCATATTTTCACCTATGTTCTCCTATGTGGTAACCCAGGGATAAGTTAATTTGGTAACTGTTATGTTTCATACAATAGTTTTTAAAATTAGGCTTTAGTATTCCTTTTTACAATGTGGGTTTCTCATAAAGAAAATTTCCAGTAGTAAACGATTTATAACCCCAATGGAATTCAATGGCGAAATTCATTTTAAGGGTGGTAGAATGTAGCAACCCAAGATTTTATGAGAATTATTATTTTTAATTTCATTGATGTCTTATGTTGTACGTGACACCAAAATTAGCTTGTTCTATACGCAACACCGTATTAGATTGTAGTATACACAACACTAATCTTGGATCGTGTTACACACAATTTCATGTTTGTTTGATAGAAGTTATTTTATGCATCATTGAGTGTGTATATATATATATATATATATATTCAATGTATAAATAAAATATGGTTGGATTCTATTATACGCAACAAAAAATGAATCTTTCACTACATCCAACCCTTACTTCGCTTTCATTACATGCAACCGCGACCTTCCACGATAGCGTGTGTTATACGCAATACCATGTTTCACTAAACGAGATATTATTATAATATTATTATGAACTAGCGGTTATGAATAGTAATACCCACTTTTTGAAATTTTATATATTTTATCTTTCAAAATGGACTTCATTTTTGGATTTGGAATATCGAAATTATCCTAGGGAGAATTAATTGTATTTTTCTGAAAACTTTCACTCATTGATGAATAGTGAAAACACTAGGTTACTATTTAAAAACGAACTTTTTATTTAAATGATTTTTTATTTTATTTAAATTTATTTTAGGTAAAAATTGATACATAATACCTATATAAGGTCAATGTAATTAATTGGAGTGATTTTATAATAATTTTAGCTATAAACAAATTGTATTGAACTTTTCACCGTCTTTTACCCACCTCATAGGAGAATTTGAAAATTTTTATAAAACATAATTTTACGGCTTCTGTGAGTGGAATTTCAAAAATTCTAGAGACGTGGTTAATTTCAAGGAATAAAATGTGGTTCTATAAGATAAAATTATTTTTTGGTGAAGAGTAACACTTTTCTTTTATTTACCACGGTTAAAAGTAAATAAGGAAATTAAGGGTAAAAATGATATTATTATTACCCTAAATCATATAATAATTCCATTGGATAAGTTTAATTCGAACAAAAACAACCTTAGGAATAAAATATTACTTTTTAGGTCCACATGGATTAGATTAGCACATTTATTATTATTTTATTTAAAGAATAGTTAAAAGAGTTAAATCAAAGTTAAATAACTAAAACATTTTTAATATAGGGGTATAAATTAGATAAATTAGATTAAAAATATTAATTAGAAATATAAAAATATATCCTACATAATGGTATTTTATTTATAATTTTTATACATTAAATAATTTAATTTATTTATGACACAATGATGATACAGTAATTACCTTATTCATGAATTATTAACATAATTGATGTTATAAATACCCTAATAAATGTAATTTGAGGCTTTTTATTAATTAAATTAATTTTATAGGTTAATATGACATGTTATAATTGATTTAATTAACTTTTTTTAAACCAATCATTCTGTTATGATTTTCACAAAACTCAATTACCAAATTGTGTCAAAATTGACATTAAATAGTTTTTTAAACAAATATTATATTATTAATTGTTATTCTATTGATAAAAATATAATTTTCGGACAAATGACTTAAATAAGGTAATATATATTAATACTGAACCACTTAGGGTTCTTTTGGCTTGTTATAGTATGTTTATTAACCATATATTGTAAGAAAACAAGAAGACACGGTAAAAGTTAAATTATTTAACTTAGAGTTAAATCTAAATGACAAGGTTAAAATAGTAACCTAAACTTTACTAAAACCTATTGGTTGAGAGGATTTAGATCCATCCCCACATTATCTTCTAAATAAGTCACTTTTGAGCTATTATAAATCGAATATGACTTTATTATGAAATAATATTCTATGTTTTTCCTAAATTGCCCCTCTCCTCCCTTATAAAAGAGAAATTCCTCCCTATCCTCCTCACACCACATTGAGCCTTCACGCTCGGACAAACCCTAACCATTACACTTATCCACTTCCCTAGCAACATTTTGGAGGTTTTGGTCTTCTCAAATGACCATCTCTAGTTCCTTAAGAGGAAGCTTAAAAGGGCTGCGTTGAAGAAAAGGTAATCTCTTCTACCGATTCATTCAAGTTTCATTCTTCTTAAACTTCTTCTTATTTAGTTGTTCATTATAAATTAATAACAAAATTTTCAATAATATACTGATATTTTATTATATATATTAAATAACCCCATTTCACCTTCTATCCATCCTACAGAAAATGAAATCACCACGCATGCATGCGTACGGAATACCGTCTCCACGCCGTGGTGTAATCTATTTATCCACCACCACCTTATTTGGATGGGTATAATTGTGTAAATAATAACTATATATAGTTATTATAACACAATAATGATTCTGATATTTTATATCATCCATTCCAATTCAATTCAATAATTATGGGAATGATATCATCACTCGTGCGTACGTACAGATTACCGTCTCCACGACGAGATGAGATTCATTCTCCATGTTAACCACTCAAGAATGATTAGAAAGTATATATAATGAATAATAATGAAATATATGACATAATTAAGCTACTGGATTTATGTATATATATATATATGTCATATACTTTCTTCAATTCAAGTTAATAAGGAAAGGAAAACACTGTTCATGCGTACATACGACCTACCGTCTCCATGAACGGTGTGTTTCATTTCATTTATCTATCTATTATATATATATATATACTGAATATATATGATATATAAATCATGTTTTACATTCTGGAAGTAAGTAAATCATTATATAAGTAATAATAATATCTAGAAAAACAACTCCAAACATGTACGATAAATAAAACTATTTTACCCAAAACACAACTTTAACATGGGATTTACCAAAGAACGGGTAATATAAATTCATAAGTGAACCATATATGATAAAATAACAATTAATATTATTCCGTAATAAGTCAATAACATTATTTAAATCATTATACAAGAGGTTCTGATACGTACGAAGCATATCGGACCTATGGTAAGGGATAACTTTTCCAATCTCGTTTTTACCTGAGATTGTTTATTTGTAAGTATTTACTGGGGTCATATTTATAATCCACGTCCCTATTTTCTAAAAATTGTTTCATGTATGTTCAAACACCTTTTTAACCATTTTTTTCTTTTACTAGATGGTATGTAAAGAGTATTTCTTTTGTATACGTTACGAGGTACTTTTTTTCTAATTTTCCTACAAAAGTACGAGAAGAATGCTTTTTTAACTTATACTACATGAACTGATTTTTATGGTTTCATAATGCCTTATTTTCATGATTCTTAATCTAAAATATTTCATGATTATTTTCAAAAAATCCTTTTCTTTTAAAATTGCATTTCATTTTGTGAAAATAAAACTATTTTGAAGAAGAATGGATATTTTCTTCAAGAATTCATTTCAAATGATTTATAGAAACCATTCTCCATATAAGATGACATTATTTCATATGTGTATGTTTTAAGTATAATGTCTCTATGATTTACATGGTTTAATTTTTCTTATTATGAAATTATATCCATTTTTTATATGGATTATGTTATGATTCGATGATGTTTATGAAACCCATTTTATTTTATTGGGTTATTATGAATGATGTATGTTTATTTTGTGGTACACGTAAGAATGATTTCATTATGAAATGGTTGGGACCTATATATCCCTCCAATTAAATGGGTAAATATTTATATCTCATGATATATACATGGCTGGAAATGGAAAGTAAATCTGGTTCAGTGATACAGGACTGGAACCAGGAGTGAACTCGATTCATAAAGGGACATTGTCCACTATGATGGTCTTGGTAGCAATGCCTTAGCTACTATGGAAATCATATCATTTCATTAATGGTTTTACACAATTACATGTTTTATTCCCATGTTATTTTATCATGATTGATGTTCTGTTATGATCTATGCCTTACGTACTGCCATGTTTTATTTCGTTGCACAATATTTTGATGTTTAAACATTATGTTCATGTTTTTAAGTTCAAATGTATATGGTTTGTTTAATTTTTTCTCCATGCATACCCTTAAAGAGCATTTGAGCTCACCCTTTTTATGTTTTCTTTTCCCCCAGGATTAAAAGAAAGGTTTTAGGAAGGTAAACAAAAAGGGGAAGATCGTTATGGGGGATATTGAAGATCATTCAACATGGGTAGATGTTTTTATTCGATGCTTCCAAAGACAAAAAACTATTGCAGTCCTTGAGTGTTTGTTTCTATTATAAGTATTCAGAAAAAGTATTTTAACGTCCATGTACATCAAGCATTGGGTCTCTACAGATGTGCTATAAGCATAAGGTAGGTGGTTTATTAGTCATCCTTTAATGTTTCTCTGATTTATAAATTGTTAGAGTTTTGTGCACGTGTTTTGATGTGGTGTATTTTTTTTAAATCCATATTCTATTTTTATAATCATTGAAATAATGTTCTATATCCCCTTATATATATGTTATTCACCTAATTGGAGGTTATGATCACATCTCTAAACCTGACATGTACCATGGTTCCCTTATTATTCATTTAGTGGCATGTAATGACTATCTTCACCACTGTCTAGGTGATATTGGACTAGACGCTGATAAGGTATGTCTTCCAAATTAAATAAATAGTTGTTAATGGAGAGTACGTGTATCATATTCAAATGACCCATCCAAGGTAAATATTCTAATTAATTAATTAACCTTCTAATTGACAAATAACAAGTATATTTATATATATCACTTGTCTAGGATAATTATAAATTAATTTCATACAGTTTCAGGTCGTTTGCCTGCATTTTCTTGATTATCAAAGGTAATAGAATGAACCTAACAATTGAATATGTAATCGAAGTAATAAATGGGTTCATAACCTTTTTTTAAATTTTTATATTAATTTATGGAATTGTAATAAACCAATTGACTTATAAAAAGTCATGTGTTTACCTTGATTAATTAATGAATTAATTATAAATATGATTCATAATATATATAGACTTCTTTACCTTTATAATAATGGTAAAAATTGAGTTATTCCTTATATTCCAAATGGAATTCAATGATCACTGAATAGAAAAAAATCGGATTCAAATAGTTGGTTTCTAAGGGAGATACCCACCTTAGAAAGCGGTACTTATCTATTAGAGGAAGCACGTTATGAAACTATATGATCACTTCCAATTATTATGAATATTAGAATGCCCTGGATGCACTCCATGGATCCAGCATGATGTCTTTAGACAAATGGAACCATGGATTCATCTCATGGGGCCCAATCTGTTTTGGGAGTTCTTGACATGTTTGGTATACATGGACTATGTTAGAATAATTTACAAATGAATTCCACGGATGATGCCCCGTAGATTACAAATAGACCATTTAATTTTTAGACTTCATGTTATAACTATGTTTTCTAAACCCCTAAGGTCAATCATGCTTTGGTTACACCATGGATCCTCTTACATAATTTTCATCCTTATAGGATGTCTTGGTTACACCATAAATCCTCTAACACTAGTATCACTATTATAAGAATCCTTGGTTATACCGTAGATCCTATTTCATTAATATTATAATATATTGTCTCTTATCTACCACTCACATTACTTATCAATATAAACAAGAAAATCAATTGATTAAATTATATATGTTCATACACAAGATAGGATGCGGGTATAGGTTGTTTACAGTTCCACACAACTTTACCTTTATATATTTACTTTCACGCTCTCTGTTTTTATCCATAGATTGGATGATATCATTTTTTCATTGTGGTGTTCTACTAAGATTCATCTAAAAACCTATCTATGACGGTAATGGTACCCTATTATATTATATGTATGTAGTTTCTAATAAAGAGAAGAATCTTGTATTAGAAACCAAAATTTATTATTTTCTTTCGATGTCTCTCGGTCATATATTACTAATCCAAATCTCAATATTCTATAAATATTTTTACTTTTTTATGCATTTATGTAACATTTAAATCCTACAAAAATTTTTAAACGTTTTCCAATTTTATAGAGACATGACATATATCATTATCATTTTTTATATGATTCAGTTCGTAGATTTTGATTTTGATTATCAATTTCATTGTTGTTTGTCTAAATTTATAGAGTTATTCGTTTATATTATGCTTTCTATTTTTTATCATATTATTATTATCTATAGTGCTTCACTATAACATGAGGAAATATTCTCTCTGTGTATAGACCCTAGACCTTTGCTGCAAGTAAGCACCGTCCAGCATATGAGGCATCACACATGAGGTCATATGGCCACCTGACATGAGGAACCTATGAGTTTCACCTGCTCTATGACATCACAATGTATAATCTGAGAGATTTTTTTATTTTAATTTTTTTTATTTGGTAACATATATAGGAAACTAAGAACATGTTGGTACTTCTTTATGAGAAATTCCTTTAACATCTCAAGATTTTGAGAATTAATATTTTTTAATTGATTTATCATTTCAAAATTTTTCATTTCACATGATACTAGAAATTTTTTAAAAAATATATATATTAATAAATTAATTCAATTCTTACATTCACATGAAATAAAAGACGTATTTATGATACACATAATACAAATTTTCTTGTGCTACAAGAAACAACGACTTGGTGTACGATGCATGTAACATTATGTTTCTAAGAAACATATCTTTTTATTATTTTTGTTATTTAAATATGATTATTATAACATTTACATAAAACATATTAACAAATACACTTCAAATATTTTTGTTTTATATAAATAGAATATATGACATTAATGATAGTATTTTTGATATAGTCTTTTTATGTTAAAAATATTGTTTTCTTGAATGAATCATTGTTAAAAGTAGAATTAATTTTATACTACTTAAAAAATTTAGAATGGTAAAATAAAAACCATTTTATAATTCATAATCACTAAATTATCAAAGTGTAATTTTTTGGGATATTTTTGAGAAATGTCATTTTTGATGAATTGTGAAAAATAGTGCTTTTTAGTTACAAATTAACTTTTTTCTAATTCAATATTATTGATATGATATTATAAAAAATATTTAAGTTCAAATTAGATGAATATTAAATCTAATAATATAATAATATTCATTAGGATCAACATAAAATTGAAACTAAATAAAAAAATTCTTATCAAATGTTTGAACTTTTTCGTACTTTAAAACCTCGTTATGTCATCCCATCTGTGGGATTAGCACAAATCATGATTTTTACACTTCTGTTATTTGAATTTTTAAAATCCAACATGAACCACTGTATTCAGTCTAATATTTATAGGCTATTAATATAATGATTATTTTTAGCAACTGATTATAAAAAATCTTTAAAAATAATCACAGCGACTACAACCAAACTAAGCTAAATTGTGAAGAAACCATAAGAATAAGTGCACAAATAACCTAGAATCATTTCTACAACCAATTGGATGTCCATAGTTCTATCGTAAACCTTTTATAAATGATTTTTGATTGTTTTTATTAATTTTTAGCTAAAAAAATGTGCTCGGCTAATTTGTTTTTAAAAACATTATGTGAGTCATTTCCCTCCCATATAAAAGGCCACAACCTCTACCCAGTTTTAACACATCTCAAAACATTTATGTTCGTCCATTATATGACCATGTATCTTAAAAGAAATACTCCCTTTGACCATAAATCCTCCCTTTTTTATGAATTCTTTTCGTGGAAGACTTTTCCCACAATCCTGAAGGAGTTACCCGATTTAGAGGCATAGTCTTATCTCAAGGTACTTTGATTTATTTAACTTATTTACCCCTTCAACTCTCATTATTCCATTAATGATTGAAAAAAACTATTAACTCTATATAATATGATGTTTTAATGAAATGGTTATGAACTACACTTATACACACCTCCATCTAATGGAGGTTGAACATACTATTTCTGTGTAAGGTGAACTACAGCTTCACGAAGCGATGATTGTGTATTTCTCCATTACCGCCAATCATGGTGGGAATTAAGGTTGAAAAACAATTTATATGTTAAATATATTTTATATATTATGTATTTATGATTTTTCATTCCTTTTATAACACACATATTTTTTCATCCATTACCTGTCAATATGATAATCTCATTTGAGGAAGTGTGTACTACTTATAAGGACCCGACCTTAAACGTTACTTATTATTGAATTAAATGAATAATTCACATTGAGAATCTTTTCAGGTTTAGAGTTTTATAGAATTAGGACATAACTATTACATTTCAAATATTACAAATTAGACACATCTACTCAGCTTCCATTTTTTTACAAAAAAAACTCTTTAACACAAGATTCATGTCTAGTTCCTTGTTTTAGACAACCTATGATTTCCTTGATCCCATCATTGACATTATTCGTCTTTATGTCCTGTGGAAAACATCTCAAAAAAACTTGGGATGATCATAAAACTCTCGGTAAGGGTTATAGCAGTACGGAAAGAAAACATTAGTCCATGTATACATAAGAATCAATGAAATCATACTTTACTCATAAAATATAATCAATTTAACATACCTCATGAAATCATATGGTTTACGAATAACTCATTGAAATAATAAGACATAAAGGTAACTTGAGGCATTCATAACATTCTTATAAAGGGAGTAACCCTCATGGTTATGTTTGGAATACCCATCACAGTATATTCCCTAAATCTCTTTGGAGAAACCTTAACGTTTAACTCCTTCGCGTTACCCAATTCATTGGAGAGCTATATCGGGATCACCCACCCTTAGTTTATCACAGAACCTCCCGTCTTCCTAAAAAATGCCCAAGAATCATAACATAATCATAACACATAACTTAAGAATAAAGTAAATATAACATTCCCACATTGCAATAACAATGTAACATTTTAAGATATTGAAATAATGAATCCATTCAAAAAACCATTTTCAAAACCATTTAAAAAATTTAATAATGAGATTTTTGAATCAAAGTGTCCCATTACACTTTAAAGATTTTAAAAAATTTAAACCATTAATATCCATATAAATTAATCCTTAAAACCGTTTATAAAACATGGATATTAATAAGAAATATTTATAAGAATAAATCATTAAAACATTTAAAACCATATTTTAGTTAAATGGTATTTAACAAAATGAGAGACACTTGAATACAATAATTGAGGAATAATATTTAATCCGAACTTTATAATATCATGAGAATAAAGGTATTCATGATATAATATTCCAACGGACAGTATATACACCATATAACAGTGAATTTGTGCATAACAATAATGAAGTCTCAATAGAAAAATTAAAATGAGATGAAATCCCCTATAATGAAGGTATCCTTAAATTAAGGATAAATCGATCTCATAATTATGTGTGACAAATATAAATACCCCAAATATAAGAGGATATTAAGTGTAAAAAAATAAAAGGTCACTCATAAATATTCAAAGGATGAAAAATTCAATAACTACATGTTGAACCCAAGGAAATTGAAATTGGGTTAAGAAGTTCCCTTGGTAAAATTCGACAGCCTAACGGTGTCAGTTTAAAATTCATAAAATTAGTTGATGAGAGAGAAAATGGTATCTCATCACTTGGACATAAAATTTACATAAATATGGATATATAATTACATATCACAAAATAAAAAGACGTAAATTAATAGACATAACAATATAAGTCTTTTAAAAAGAGGAGTGTGAAAGGTTCCCTTACCGATTTGGGAAACTTTCGAAACATACAGCACATGAAAGAAGGGTCATACAATGAAGATGTAAATACCCATAAATGAGAGTATATTATACAAATATTAAAATAATGGGCAGTACATACACCACACAAAAAGATATAGTGGCAAATGTAGCATGAATCTCACGGGAATAACAAGTGAGATGAAAATCCCTTTATTAAAATTCTGTGGCCTAACGATGCCACATAAAACATCCAAAAATGGATTGATGGGATAAAATAGGGTCTCTAATCATATTAAAATAAAATTTAAAGCAATAGTAATATAAAATTACATCCCCCAATATAATAAAGAGGATCTTAATGTAAGTTACATAAAAAAGAGTACTTAAAAAGAAAGAGAGAGGTAGGATCCCTTACCTCAAGTCTAACTTGTCTTGTTCATTTCGTTATATTCCTGAATAATAAACTTTGGTCAATTTATAATTGCTTAATGTTCTCCTTTAAAGATTATTATTCAGTTAATATCACATATTACAATGTTATAATAATTGGTTAATAATGTGAGTTCATATCAGACGTTTTTGTCGATGTTTGGTACATGAGTCAAAAATGAACCTGTTAGAAAAGAATATTCAATGTAGTTATAGGTAACTCATCTCCAGAATAGTATTAATGTTTTAAATATCATATATATCCATTAAATATTAATTTTATACTATTACATACCAATTGGAGATAAAAAAAGAAAATCCTCGTTCATGGAGACGGTAGGTCGTACATACGCATGAACACTACTTTCATTTATTTGTCATATTAATGGAAATAATGTTAAATGAGAGATATATATATTATAATTCCATAATTATATACATAATTTAGATGTAATATATGACATATATATCCATTATATATATGTTATTATAATAGTACATAACATTTGGAGATAAGAAATGAAATGTACCGTTCATGGAGTCGGTAAGCCGTATGTATGCATGAACGCTAATTTCATTTGTTTGGAACATTAATGGAATTAAAACTAGCTGAGAGATATAAATTTATTATAATTAAAGTATAATATATATATTATATAGGTCACATATTTTTATTAATTTCATTCTTTATACATTCCTTGTATTGCATGAACGAGTCACATCACTTCAGGGGGCGGTAGTCCACACTTCCTCGTATGAAATTATCGCATTTGCACAACATGAAAAGCATAAAGGTATGTTTTAAATATAAAATTAATAAGCATATAGATAACATAAATACCATATATATCATATATAAAATATAGTGACATCATAATGGCTACCATGAAAGGAGTTAATAGAAGATTGAACAATCATCATTTTGTGAGTTAGAAATTCGCCATCCACAGAAACACTGTGTTCATTAACCATTAGACGAAGGTGTGTGTATGTGTAGCGCAAATACATAACATATAAACATCCGAGTATATTGTAGATACTTTTTTTGCTAGAAAAGAAAGTAATAAATAGAGTTTAGAGGGTTGGAGAAGCAAAATAAAATAAAAGAACACAAGTGAAGACATTACCTTAAAATTGGGTAACTCTTCTTGGTTTGAACCAAAATGGTTCCTTGAAGAGATTTATGCCCAAGTTAAGGCTTCTAGTATGAGTAGAGGGATGTTGAGAGATAAAATGAGAAGACCTTGGCTGAACCAAAGGCTTGAGAGGTGTGGTTTTGGAGGTAGAGGTGGGGGCCTTTTATAAGAGGAGAGGAGGGGCACTCTTGTAAAGTTGTAAACTTTTACTTTATTATAAAATGATTTTCGAATTTTAAAGGCCCCGAAAGGATATATTTCTAGGATAAGGTGATAAGGTTTTTAAATCCACCAATACAATAGGTTTTTGAAAAGTTTAAGACTTATATTTTACCCTATCTTCTCATTTTATTTAAATCGTTCATTTATGAGGTAATCACTGCATCATCACGGTGTCATAAATAAATTAATTTATTTAATGTATAAAAATTATAAAAAAAATATCATGACGTAGGAAATATTTTTTTCTTTCTAATTAATATTTATAGAAAAAAATATTACTTGTATAACCCCATATAAAAATTGTTTTAGTAAAATAATACATGTTTGTGACATTTAAAATTTAACTTTAATTAAAAAGTTATTAATGTCATTTTCCAACAAAAGTGGCTCCATGGAGTCCTCATGTTGACCCATGGATTTTCTTGGTCATCCATGACTCATAAAATAAGTTTAGGACATGTTTCAAGGTCATTTCATATTATTAAAACATTATTTTTACCTTCTATTACACTAATCACCATTAATTGCGATTAATAAAACTTAAAAGTTTCTATTCACCAAAAAATTATTTTAATCTCATTGAACCACATTTTTTTCCTAATGAAAACCATGTATGTTTTAATTTTTAAAATCAAATCACAGAAGTGGTAAAGTTTCATTTAAATGAAAAATCAATTTCTTTAACTACCGCTTTGTGGTTTCACTATTCATCAAAAATTGAAGTTTTTCAGAAAAATACCCAAAAATCACCCTAAGCTATATTTGATATTCCAAATTCAAAAATGATGTATATTTTAAAATATTCAAAATATATAAGAGGAATTCATTAATTTAATAATTCATTCCCACTATCAAAACAAATACCGTGTTTTTAAAAAACAATATATATTAAAAGATTGTCACTAGTTTAAGACCAATTTCAAAGTGAAAATAATTCCAATGACCACAATTGGATTAAAGGGTAAAAATATATTATAACTACACATTAATCTCAATTAAAAATATAATCTATCCATATAAATAAATCATATTAAAAGTAAGTTTTGAATTAAAATGAAACATTTTCACTAAAATTGATCTTTATCGGAAAAAAAACAAAAATATACACAAACTAAATTTTGATGTCCAGATTCTGAAGAAGGATTTTATTTTGCCAAATAAAACATATAAAATTGTCAAAATTATATTTAAAAAGGGTTCACCATCAAAAGGCGGTTAATCGACCTTTTAAATAATATTAGAAGATTTATGCTTAAAATTGGATTCATTTGCATTTTAAGCCTCTAGCATTTATTGGATAAAAGAAAAAATATTTAACAAACATATATAATCATTTTGTACTTAGTTACGTTCATTCCCACCATAACAACGACTTGTCGTTAACTACCATTTAGAATATTATTATTTCATTATTAGAGTGCAACGTAAGATTTCAAAGAAACTCGTGGTTGCGTATTGGGTACGCCATCGAGCATAGTGTTCCCTTTAATGTAATATTAATATTATATTCCCAAATATGGATAAATATGAAAAATTAATATTCTTTATTTACCTAGCGTGTTACATCCTTCCCCCCTTTTGGTAATTGCATCCTTGCAATTTTAAAATTGGTCTTGGAAACATCATTGAAAATCCCTCATCGGAACAACTATCAGTAAAACTATCACTTTAAAATAAATAAAGAGAAGTACAAAGGTCATTCGAGTTAACCCATACTAGGATTACATGTAGGAAAACATGGACATGGAGGAGAAAGGGTCATGTTCTGATGGAGAGTGATAGAAAACATGTTTAGGAGAAAGTTAACCACAATAAAATCAAAAACTTGTGATGGGCTAAACGGTATTTGATTCCCCAGTAGGAAAAATTAACAGACAACATTTTTGTTTTAAGTTACTTTTCATTGAGGATTTTATTTATGAGCTTAACTAAAACATAAAGAAACAAACTTACTTTTCATGTTGAATTTCAACTTTTACTAGATTTCTTACATGAACTCATATTTTCTCCAAAAGACGAGTATTTAGGATGACTTTTTCACATTGGGAGAGCTATAATCAACTTCTAGAGAATCACCTAATCCACAAAAGGGAATTATATACTTCCCATGTCTTTAGACCTTAACCAAAACTAAAACAAAAAAAACTAGTATGAGATCAGATAATACCCAAAAAGGATAATCCTTTATAAAAAAAATCTATTCTTAATCTCCACAATTTTTCATAGAATACCCAAAGTTCAACAAAGACCATTCAATAAACAATTTGTCCATAAAATTCATCAAAGTAAACCAAACTACGATTGAAACCCAAATATTTTAAGGATTAAATCTCATAGTCTTATAAGGTGAAAATTAAAATTTATCTCCAAGTAACATCAGTTTCTCTTTAAGTCTCATATTGAAATGTAATTAACCTAATCACATATCCTCCATGATAGGTTAATAATTTCCATAGATAACCCAAATTCCACTTACTCTTGATTCATAAAATCGTCTAACTATACAGAATTATTCAAACTAACCTAGGACTTCATGTATTCCAGTGGTAGGCATTAAATACCAGTCACACTTTGGTTGTGGGTTCGATTCTCACAACTTTGTCTGACGCGACTGATTGTCACACGACCTGCGTGTTGTCCTTTTTCCAAAACTATATAATCATTAAAACATTCCCCAAAAAGAGATAAAATCATCAAAAATAACCATAACATAATTTAACCTCATGTTTATCTCATGCCTTTAATTTTTCATCATAACATATAGTAACCCATAATTACCTCAAAATTAAGGATCATATAAACCCTAATGGTTTCCTTTTATAATTATCAGCTGAACTTCCCCATCGAGTTGGTTCTCTCGTACATGATGCATTAGAGAACTCACCAAGGTTCAAGTGGTTGATCATGACTCCTGATAGTTGGTTTAGAATAACCATGAGATTTCTCATTGAATCCCTCATTTCATCGAGTCTCTTAATCAGAGAACCACCACTGTTTCCTTCAAATCCATTGTCACTTTGGTGCCTGCTAGATCCATCCATTTAATATAACCAAAAAAATTTCGGTGTGAGTATTTCAACGAAATTATAATGTACTAATTAGGATGATAAACAGTAATATATACTAACTCATTCACTTTATCTAAAACTAGGACTCTTTCTGAAATCCTAACCATTATGTTAATGTCACTTATGCTTAAAGAATACCCTAACCTCTAAAGTTATCTAAACCGACCTCTGATACCAACTACAAGGACCCGGCCTTAAACATTACATATTATTGAATTAAATGAATAATTCACATCGAGGATCTTTTCAGGTTTACTGTTTTATAGAATTAGGACATAACTATTACATCTCAAAGATTACAAAGTTGACACATCTACTCAGCTTCCATTTTTTTCACACAAAAAAACTCTTGAACACAAGAGTAATGTCTAGTTCTTTGTTTTAGACAGCCTAACATTTCCTTTATCCCATCCATGAACCTATTCATCTTTATTTCCTATGGAAAAAAATTCAAAAAAACATGGGATGAGCATAAAAATATCAGTAAGGGGTATAGTAATACGGAAAGAAAAAATTAGTCCATGTATACATAAGAATCAATGAAATCATACTTTACTCATAAAACATAAGAAATTTAACATACCTCATGATATCATAAGTTTTACGAATAACTCAAAGAAATCATTAGACATACAGGCAATTTGAGGCATTCATAACATTCTTACGTAGGGAGTAACCCTCATGGTTACGTTTGGAATACCCATCACAGTATATTCCCTAAATATCTTCAGAGAAACCTTAACGTTTAACTCGTTCGCGTTACCCAATGCATTGGAGAGCTATATCGGGCTCACTCGCCCTTAGTTTATCACGGAGCCACCCGTATTTATAAACAATTCCCAAGAATCCTAACATAATCATAGCACATAACTTAAGCATAAAGTAAATATAACATTACCACATTGCAATAACATGTAACATTTTAAGATAATGAAATAATGAATCTATTCTAAAAACAATTTTCAAAACCTTTTAAAAAATTTAATAAAGTGAATTTTGAATCAAAGTGTCCCATACCACTTTGAAGCTTTTAAAATTTTTAAACCATTAATATCTATACAAATTAATCCCTAAAACCGTTTTGAAAATATGGATATTAATGAGAAATAATTATAAGAATAAATCATTACATCATTTAAAATGATATTTTAGTTAAAGGGTTTTTAACAAAATGAGAGACACTTGAATACAATAATTGAGGAATAACAATTAATAAGAACATTATAATATCATGATAATAAAGGGATTCATGATATAATATTCCAAAGGACAGAATATACACCATATAATAGTGAATTGTTGCACAACAACAATGAAGTCTCAATAGAAATGTAAAATGAGAAAAAATCCCCTATAAAGAAGGTATCCTTAAATTAAGGATAAATCAATCTCATAATTTTGTGTGAAAAATATAAATACACCCAATATAAGTATATATTACGTGTAAAACAATCAATGGTCGTTCACACATATTCAAAGGATGACATATTCAATATCTACATGTTGAACCCAAAGAAATCGAAATTGGGTTAAGAAGATCCCTTGGTAAAATTCGACAGCCTAACGGCGTCACTTTAAAATTCATAAAATTTTTTGATGAGAGAGAAAATGGTATCTCATCACTTGGACATAAAATTTAGATCAATATGGATATATAATAACATATCCCAACAAAAAAAGATTTAAATTAAAATACATAACAAAATAAGTCATTTAAAAAGAGGAGTGTGAATGGTTCCCTTACCGATATGGGCAACTTTCGAAACGTACACCACCTGAATGAAGGGTCATAAAATGAAGTTGTAAATACCCATAAATGAGATTGTATTATACAAATATTAAAATAATGGGCAGTACATACACCCCTCAAAAAGTTATAGTGGCAAATTTATCATGAATCTCATGGGAATAACAAGTGAGAAGAAAATCCCCTTATTAAAATTTGGTAGCCTAACGACGCCACATAAAACATCCAAAAATGGATCGATGATATAAAATAGGGTCTCTAATAATATTAAAATAAAATTTAAAGAAAGATGAATATATAATAACATCCCCTAGCAAAAGAAATATGAGCTTAAAGTAAGTTACATAAAAAAGAGTACTTAAAAATAAAGAGAGAGGTAGGATCCCTTACCTCAAGTCCGACTTGTCTTTTTAGTTTCTTTATATTCATGAATAATAAACTTTGGTAAATTTATAATTGATTAAGTTACTACCGTAAATATTATTATTCAGTTTATATCACATATTATAATGTTATAATAATTTTTTAATAATGTGAGTTCATATCAGATGTTTTTGTCGATGTTGGGTACATGAGTCAAAAATGAACTTGTTGGAAAAGAATTTTCCATATAGTTATAGGTACCTCATCTCCAAAATAGTATTAATGTTTTAAATATAATATATATCCAGTAAATATTCATTCTATACTATTCCATACCATTTGGAGATAAAAAATGAAAATCACCGTTCATGGAGACGGTAGGCCGTACGTACACATGAACGCTACTTTCAATTTTTTTGGTCATATTAATGGAATTAAAGTTAAAAGAAATAAATATATATATATATTATAATTCTAGAATTATATACATCATTTAGATTTTATATATGACATATATATCCATTATATATATATACTTATAATAGTACATAAAATTTGGAGATAAGAAATGAAATGTACCATTCATGGAGACGGTAAGCCGTACGTACGCATGAACGCTACTTTCATTTCTTTTGCACATTAATAGAATTTAAACTTGGTGAGAGATATATATTTATTATAACTACAGTATAATATATATGTTATATAGGTCACATATGTTAATTAATTTCATTCTTTATACATTCCATGTATTGCATGCACGAGTCACATCACTTGAGGGGGAGGTAGTCCACACTTCCTCGTATGAAATTATCGCATTTTCACAACATGAAAAGAATAAAGGCATTTTTAAAATATAAAATTCAGAAAAAATATTTAAAACATAAATACCATATATATCATATATAAAATATAGTTACATCATAATGGACACCATGAAAGGTGTTAAGAGAAGATTGAACAATCATCGTTTCGTGAGGCAGAAATTCACCATCCACATAAACATTATGTTCTTTAATCATTAAACGAAGGTGTGTGTAATTGTATCTCGAATACATCACATAAAAACATCCTAGTATATTTAAGATACTGGTGGTGTTACAAAATAAAGGAATAAAAAGAGTTTTGAGGGTTGGAGAATCAAAATAAAACAAAAGAACACAAGTGAAGACATTACCTTAAAATCGGGTAACTCTTCTTGGTTTGAACGAAAAGGGTTCCTTGAAGAGCTTTCTACCCAAGGTAATGCTTCAAGGATGAGTATAGGGATTTGGAGAGGTAAAATTAACTTATATTTTCCGATCCAAAGGCTTGAGAGGTGTGGTTATGGAGGTCGAGGTGGGGGACATTTATAAGAGGAGTGGAGGGTCACACTTGGAAAGTTATAATCATTTTATTTATTATAAAATGATTTTCGGAGTTTAAAGGTCCCAAAAGGATATATTTAGAGGATAAGGTGATAAGGTTTCTAAATATACCTATAATATAGGTTTTTGACAAGACTAAGACTTATATTTTACCCTATCTTCTCATTTTATTTAAATCGTTCATTTATGAGGTAATCACTGCATCATCACGGTGTCATAAATAAATTAATTTATTTAATGTCTAAAAATTAAAAAACAAATATCCTGATTATGAAATCATTTTATCTTTCTAATTAATATTTATAGTCAAAAATATGACTTGTATAACCCCATGTAAAAATGGTTTTAGTAAAAAAATACATATTTGTGACTTCTTAATTAACTTTAAATAAAAAGTTATTAATGTCATTTTCCAGCCAAAGTGGATCCATGGGGTCCCCAAGTTGACCCATGTATTTTCTTGGTCTTCCATGACTCATACAATAACTTTAGGACATGTGTCAAGGTCATTTCATATTATTAAACCATTTTTTTACCTTAAATCACACTAATTACCTTTAATCGTGATTAATAAAACATAAAAGTTACTATTCACCAAAAAAATTATTTTAATCTCATTGAACCACATTTTACATCATAATGACAACCATGTATGTATGATTTTTGAAAATAAATTCATAGAAGTGGTAATGTTTCATTTAAACGAAAAATCTGTTTCTTTAACTACCACTTAGTGGTTTCACTATTCATCAAAAATTGAAGTTTTTCCGAAAAATACCAAAAATTCACCCTAAGATATATTTGATATTCCGAATTCAAATATTATGTATATTTTAAAAAATTAAAAATATATAAGTTGCATTATTTAATTTAATAATTCATTCCTTCTATCAAAACAAATAGCGTGTTTTTAAGAAGCAATATCTATTAAAATATTGACACTAGTTTAAGTCCAATTTCAAAGTGAAATTATTTCCAATGACCACCATTTGATTAAATGGTAAAAATATATTCTAAATACAATTTAATCTCAATAAAAAAGATAATATATCCATATAAATAAAACAGATTAAAAGGTGGTTTTGAATTAAAATGCATCATTTTCACTAAAAATGATCTTTATCAAAAAAATAACAAAAATTTACACAAAGTAAATTTTGATGTCCAGATTATAAAGAAGGATTTTATTTTGTCAAACAAAAAATATTAAATTGTCAAAAGTATATTTAAAAAGTTTTCTCCATCAAAAGGCGGTTAATCGACCTTTTACAGAATATTAGATGATTTATGCTTAAAATTGGATTCATTTGCATTTTAAGCCTCTAACATTTATTGGATAAAAGTAAAAATATTTGAGAAACATATATAATCATTTTGTATTTAGTTTCGTTCATTCCAACCATTACAACGGCTATGCGTTAACTACAATTTAAAATAATATTATTTTATTATTAGAGTGCAACGTAAGATTTCAGAGAAACTCGTTGTTGCGTATTGGGTACGCCATCAAGCATAGAGTTACCTTTAAAGTAATATTAAAATTTTATTCAGAAATATGGATAAATATGAAAATGTCATATTCTTTATTTGCCTGGGGTGTTACCCTACTGCCACGTCCAAGCGATGTGATTCATTCACACACTAAATTGAATGCAATAAGGATGGGTTAAAGGAACATATATGATATTTATTATATATAAACTATACATTAATAATGATATACATTGATACATACATATATATAAACATATTTCACTTACATACTTTCTTTCAATACGACAAAAAATGGAAACATAGTTCAGGTGTATGTACAACGTACCGTCTCCTTGAATGGTGTATTCAATTTTATAAAACAATATTATAGTAATTATTACAATATACATATAATTTATATTACTGATATATATATATATATATCATTATCTAAATTAGGGAATGATTATATAATTGTAAGGAAAATGATATAACAAATTAATAAACAGGTGAAGAAAAAAGAAAATATTACCCGAAGTGAAACCTTAATAATGGAACGTTAAAAAGAGGGTACTATAAGGTCATAGTAAAAACATATATTTTAATAGGTATAAAAATATGGTTCTATAAAATATTTTTAATAGATTTATATTTATTATAGAGAAATACTTTAAAATTATGTTGACAGTCATGACACAAGGTTAGGGGATGTAACCTCACTTTAAATTTCTGTGCGACACAAGATATGTTTGTCACTCTTTACATTTATGTGGTTTATGTAATTCCATTTAATTTATAATATGAGAATTTTACATAATATTCTGGGTATTAAATTTATCATTTAATGATACTTCTTCCATGGGTTTTAACTTTTAAAAGATACCAAATCGGTAAAACAGTTTTCTCACAATTTTTTTGCTTTTAGATTTTTTGTATTTTTATGAACCTAAAATATTCTTTAATGTGTATACACTAACATTTTACATGTTATACCATGAATATAATAATTTAAATGATATATTATGCTTTATTTGATTTCATTCCTTTACATGGCTTGTATGATCCAAAGTTACTGAGTTATAAGAGTTTATATAGACAATCTCATCGCATTTCGATATTTTTTAGGTTATTACTTCCCTTGACGAAATATTATGATCCCTATCTCAAGAATATTATTTAATTTTCTCTACTATGTAATTTTATGATATACTCATGTATTAGTACAGGATTCTACTCTTTGGTACAAACTATAGTGAAGAATGTGTTTTTACGAAAGCCTGAATTTACCCTTTATTCAGTTAGAAGTATATGTTTTCTAAAAATGGTCTCCAACAATATTATACCAATATTCTATAAGATCATAAAAAAATACCAGTTTATTTCTTTTACCAGTATCTTCGAGGGAATACTGTTGTCTGTTTCTGAACATGGTATTCCCTCTAACCTTTTTACCTTTCAAAAGGAATGTTCCTTTTTATTTTGTAGGACATTTACAGATTTACTAACCATCATTCCATTGGTGACTTTTTTTTCTTTTTTAAGTTTAAATATTTAAGAATTTTTTTAAAGAAAATTATCAAGGAAAACAATTTTCAAAATGGTTTCAATTATTTCTTATATGTTTATATGTTATATTATTAGAAAATTATTTTTAAATGGTTTTATGTATTAACTTTCCTTTTTCGATCCGGAATAGGTATATTCCTCAAGAAATATTATTGAATGAAATTTGATAATTATTTTCCATCTCAGATGTCATCTATTGATGTTATTGATGTCATTTTTGGAAATTATATAATGATTCCATTCATATCCTTTCCATGAATGGGACATTCTATATTTCATGGTCTTTATGAAACATGTTTCTCTTTAATGGGGTTCGTTTTTGAAATTTGTTTCTCCTTCAAAGGTTACGCTTCGACAAAATTCTTATGAAACCTAACTATTTTACATAGGTCATGATGTGATATAATTTTAATGATATCAATTTTATATTTGTGGGACATGATTTCATGTTTATAAGACCAATATCTTTTTATGGGTCATGATATATTGAATGTTTTAATATTTTTTCGCACATGTGTGAATGATTTTACTATTTTATTGGTAAGACCTATATCACTCCCCAATGAATTGGGTAATTATATGTTTTATATGAGCTCAAAGTGTAAATGGGTTTTATCCCAAGCCAAAAAAGAATGACGGTGTTTGGGTTGTATCACATGCCCAAAAAGATAGTTGGTGTACGAGTTGTATCCCAAGCCTAAATGAAAGAGGGTAAACAGGTAGTATCTCAATCCCAAAAACAAGAACGTACATCAGTTGTATACCAAGCCTAATATTAAGTGGGTACGTGGGTTACTAGCCCAAGACCAAACTAGGGACATGAGTTATAGCCCAATAAAAACATGTTATAATTATTTTGGTAGGTATCTCTAAAACAATAGTTTATATTCATATAATAATTGCACAAATCCTATATTGTATTCATTAGTTATGATTTCATAGCTCGTGATATTTATTTCCTTATGATTCAGGTCTTATGAACTTCCAAGAATTATACCATATTTAATGATTATGTCCATTCATATGTGGGTATGTTCTATTATTGTTACGATTGTTTTATCATTCTACTATGTTAATTATTATTATTACATCCCTAACTATTTTACCCTAACTGAGAATCTGATCCCACCCAATTATTAAGATTCCTTTCTACATGTTGTGAAGAATGGTTTTATATAGATGTGATAGTGGTGTAGATATATAGGGTAGACGATTAAGATCATTTACAAGGATAGAAGTGTATGTAACCAGGTTTCCAAAGACACTAAATTATTATGGTCCATGGGAATGTATTATTGAAATGAAGTTAATATTCTTCTAAAATGATGCAATATCCATGTATGTTTTGTTGGGGAATCTATATTTGTTATTAAAGGAATGGTTTAGTCAACCATTGGAAACTAGGATAATAGGATACTAGAGAAATCCCAAGGTTTATTTATAATGATATGTCTAGGGATGTCTTTATGGATAAGTATAAGGATTAGTTATAATTTAAGAAAAGTTCATGAAATTGTGGTAAATGATATAGTGAGTGGCTTCCTAATAATGCATCCACGACTGGATACTACATGTGGATGTCGCTCTGGCACCGATGTACCAAAGGGTAAGAACTCAAACCAGATGATTCTAGCTTTACTCAGGGTAATCTGGTACGAGACAATGGGCCCCGGTAGATATTTGGTTTGACACTTGCATGGGATATTATTTGATAATTCACCAACCCTTCACAAACCATCAAGAAGTGTTTAATGAGACGTTGGATATGAATCAACTAGGATAAACTTCTAGGGTTATAGATTAAGAGAGGATTCATACTTTATACATCATATATATGAATCTCCATTCTTTTTTGGTTCCTTATTATGATAACTATTTCTTACTCTTTGATCTCAGTTTAGTCAATGGAGAGAACCTAAAGGAACCACGTAACTGTTGATTGTGACAAGTAGTGAAACAAATTCCCTCCTGAATGTCTAAAGTCTATAGATGATGGAATTCAAAACCTCGTTTTTTTAATCTCACGGATTTCTTAATTTATGAATCATGCTAAGATTCCAAACAAGAAAAGGAGGGAGAAACATTCTGTTGAGTCCATCATGAGGAATTACCCACCTTCATTCCACGGGTCACCTGATCAACATATTGTTGAAAACTGGATCAGTACCACTGAAATGATATAATCTGCAATCAAGTGTTCAGATCATAAGTAATTCATTCTGGCAATTTATTAGTAAAAATGTGATTTAGAAATGTGGTGGCTCTAATCAGGAATATGATGAATCAAGATGATATTGAATCCATGGATTCAAATGAGTTCAAGAACTTATTCATCAATATGTATTGTCCTCATGTCTTTTTTAAAAATAAGGAAAAGGAGTTCCTTGATTTGAAGCAAAAGGATGATGAATCTATTGGTATATATGAGGATAATTTCACAACATATGCAAGTTATGATTCTGGACTTATAATTAAACCATAATGTAAGGTAAATAGGTTCTTCAGTAGCTTAATTACATGTATTAAAAGGAAATTGGACATAATATTCTTTGGTATATTTTATGATATTGTTTGTTGTGGAATAAAATCTGAAATGGAGGTTGGAGTTATGTTTCAATCTCTGGGTTTTCACAAGAAGATGAAGATGGAGTTAAAAAGAAAAATCAAAAAACCTTGGAGATAAGATGTAGGGCCATTCATTTTTCTATACATGTGGAATAAATCATGGTGGGAATTTTATTAATGGTACTAGAAAATGTTTTTTTGTGTGGAAAGAACATAAATCAAGCATTTTAATGCAAAAGTGATTGGAAAAAGTTGTATAATGATGTAGATAATGATATAACTACTCAAGATGGACCTTCTACACATCAAATTCAATTGTAGGATGTTTGGGGATTTCTCTAGAAAGTGCCCAGGTCTATTGGTTAATAATGAAGATCAGCACAAAAAACCTCTAATGGAAAAGGAAAAAAGGGAAAGCATATGAAATCATAATGGATGAAGTGATCAAATATAATTTTGAATTGTCTATCCATCAATAGATGGAAATTTTATGTGTGATTTTGTATGAATAATCCATTTGAAAGACTTATTGATCATTAAATAGTTTTATTTAATGGGATTGTATTTCCCAAAATAGATTATGTAATAATTAAATCACATTTGTTATTATTGTAGTACAACTATGGACCCAAGTTTCTAATGATTTTAGTTAATGATAAGAGACTATATAAGGAATAAAGGGTTATTTATAACACTTTTTTGACTCGTGATGTTAATCATCGGATTATGTTAGTATGATTAAAGTGTTATATTCCATATAAGAATTTATGCATTATGGATAGCCTATTCATAATCCTTGAACTGATGGTAAATTATTAAAAATGGGATGGCATATCATGTATCTCTTGATTTGTTAGTACTTAATGCATGTCAAAACTTCACCTTTCTTTTTTGAGAAAGATGTGAAGTGGATGAATGAAAAATAATGGGTGATGATGTTAGGAATCATACATGTATGTCCTTTCATGAAAATTATTTATCATTATGAAAAAGGATCACTAAGCTAAAAATGATGATATAGTACCATCATTTGAAATAAACTAGATGGTCACATTGGTCCTAAAAATTTTATGGATTTTTGATTTTTAATGTTGTCCTGAACATGTCCCATACCACTCTCCATCAGAACAAAATGATTTTATTTTTCATCCAAATCCTTATTTTCACTTTCCACATATGTTCTCCCATGTGTAAACCTTGTTATTTGTTACATTGGGTAACCATTATGGTTCCAAATTTTCCTTTTTAAGGGATATTGTTGTATCCATTTTTCATATGTGGATTTTTATGAATTAAATGTTCTTGTATTTAACCTTATATGACAAATGATGAATTTTGAGGGTGAAATTCATTTTAAGTGGGGTAGAATGTAATACACTGAGATTTTGAGAATTATTTTATTTCGAATTTCTTTCACATGTCAATATTTTTCATCACAAATGAAATTGAAAATAGTTATACATATATATATATATATATATATTCGGACACTAATTCAAACATTCCCTTTACATTCAATACCAACTTTTCTTGTGTTGTCCTCAATACCAACTCAGCTTGCGATACATGAAATACTGACTTGGCGTAGGACACACACACCACTGAGTTTCTATGGGATATATATTTTTATTGTTTTAATTATTTAAATAATATAATTATAACCTATATATTAAAATTAGTAATAACTACCTCTCAAATATTTTTATTTTATATAAATAAATCATATTGACGATGAAAGATATTTCTTCCTTAAAGTCCTTTAATGATACTAATATTTTCTTCTTGAATGAATCATTGTCAAAAATAAAAATAAATTTAGACAAATTTTGAAATTTAATTAGATAAAAATAAATAAATTTTTTAATTCCGAACATTGAAATTATCCTAGGGATATTTTTTTGTGATATTTTTGAGAAATTTTATTTTTTGATGAGTATTGAAAAATAATGCATTTTAAATAAAAATTGCATTTTTTGAAAATAACTATTAACTAGAAATGATATAATAAAAAATATTTAAGTTAAAATTATTTTAATATTAAATATATTAATAGAATTAAATTAATATGGATAATGTAAACTTTGAAACTGAATATAATATCATAACTAACTTTTGAACTGTTTCCTACTTTAAAGCCCCGCTATTTCATCCCATTTACAGGATTTACTGTAATCTTAACTTTTTTGCATATGTGATTGTAATTTCAAAAATCATAAATACACCAATTTATTAAGTCAAGTATTTAGAGTCTAATAATACCATGTTAAAATTTGACCATAATGATTGGAAAAATTTATTCTAATTAATCACAACGGTTAAGGACAAATTAATCTTAATTTAGGAGTAATCCTTAAATTTAAGGGCCCAAATGACCTGGAAACATGTCTAAAACCCAATTTATATCCATATTTAGTCCATTAACCTTCCATTATGAGTTTTCATAGTTATTTTTGACTTGTTTTAGGTCATAAAATGTTCATAAAAATTTGGTTTCTAAAAATTCCATGTGAGTCCTTTTACGTCCCAAAAAATGGAAACCACCTATACCCATTCCTCACAACTATAAAAACATTTATGTTCGTCCAATATCATCCCAATTAAAAGCCAAATATTCAAAAATTCATACATTAATACTCCATTTGGGAATAATTGTTCTCAAGGATTTCTTTTGGCATAATCCAAAAGGAGTTACCCGATTTAGAGGTAATGTCTTCTCTCAGGTTGCTTCCTTTATTTCAGTTCATCACCCATTAAAACAAATTTATTATATTATTGTATGAAAAATCCATTATAATCCATATTATATAATTTTATTATGGTATGGGTATGGCCTATACATACACACACCACAATCTAATGGATTTTGACCTGCCTATTTCTGGGTATGGTGAACTACTGCCACACAAAGCGATGATTCTTCATTTCTTCTTTACCACAAATAATGGAGGCCATTATGATGGAAAAATTTTTATATATGTTATATATTATATTTATTATGTCTTTAAGATTCTTTATTTATTTTACTACACACAAATTTCTACAATATATTTGGTGTTAATATGATAATCTTCATTGAGGAAGTGGGGACAACCACCCTTCAAAGCAACGTGATTCATTCAAACACCACATAAAATTTATTGAGGATGGATTTAATGAAATTATATTATATATATATGAAATAGTAATGGTAATTTGATAATTATATATATTCATACAGACATATATATACATATTTAATTTACATAAAATCTCTTAATACAATAATAACAGAAAACATTGTTCATGGGTATGTACAACTTACCATCTCCACGAACGGTGTATTCCATTTCATAATTCTACATTATCTAAATTATTATAAAATTCATATACATGATATAACATATTTTTATATCATTTTATAATTCTGGAATCGTGATATTTCTATTAGGACCAATGATATAACAAATTAAGACATATGTGAACAACCAAGAGAATATTACCGTAAGTGAAACGTTATGATATGATAGTTTAATAGAAGGAAATATGAGGTTAAAATAAAAACATATATGGTAAAAAATATTATATTATTATTATTTGAAATATTTATAATAAACTTAAATTTATTATACAAGAATATTTTATGAGTGTAGAGAGAGTCAAGACACATGTTTGGGGGATTTCATCTGACTTTCCATCTCTATGTGACACAAGCTATGTTTGCCACTTTTTTATTTTGTGTGGTTTATGTAATACCAATGATTTTACAATAAGATTATTTTACATAAAAATTTGGTAATTCAAATTCCCATTTGATTTTCCTAATTCTAAGGGAATTTTCTTTCAAAAGATACCGAATCAGTAAAATATTTTTCCCTCAATTTTCCATTTTTGTGATTCTATTTCTTATAAACCAAAACACTTATTCAAGGTGTATATAAATACATTTAAAATTTTACAAAACGAAATCTACTTTTTTCTATGATATCATAATATTTGAATAATTTATTTATTTTTACATGGAGAGTATAATCTAATGTTACCGACTTATAAGTGTTTATTAAGACAATATCATTACTTTTCGAGATTGTTTATGTTATTTTTTCCCTTAATGAAATATTATGATACTTCTCTCAATAATATTCATGATATTAATTCTCCCCAATTATTTCATAATATACTCATGTATTAATACAATATTCTACTTGTTGTTACATAGTATTTTTTAGAATGTGTTTTTAGGAAATACTGACATTAACATTTCTTGGGTCGTAAATCAATGTTTTAAAAAATGGGTTTCCAAGAATATTATACCATTATCCAATAAAATTTTAAATAAATTTTTACACTTTTTAATTTTACCAATCTCTTCAAGGGAATATTCTTGTTGCTTTCTAAAAAATTCATTCCCCCTAACAATTTTACCGTGCAAAAGGAATGATCCTTTTTACACTGTACGACATTTATGGATTTACCTTCCATCCTTAATTGTATATTACTTTTAATTTTTATAATGCTAATCGTTATGTAATGTTTTTAAAAGTAATAGTCAAGGAAAATTATTTTCAAACTAGTTTCAAGTCTTATTTATCTGTTATCAAGGTAATTTTTGAGAAGATATTTTTTAAATGGGTATATGTATTAACAATCCATTTTCGAAGAAGTAGGGATAAATTTTACAAGAAATTATTTTGAAAAGTATTTAAAAACTCCATTCCATCTATTATTAAATCAATTGAGTCTAATCCTAACATTTAATAAATTATATAACTATTCCATTCATATCCATTCTATAAATTGATAATGCATAATGTAATGATCTTTTTTAATCATGTTTCTTTATTTCGGGCTATATGTTTATGAAATCTGTTTATCATTAATGGGATATGATTATATGAAATTATTATGAAGCCTATCTCTATTCTATATGTTATAATGTGATGAAATGTTAATTATACCCATTTCAATTTATGGTTCATAATTTTATTTTTATAAGACATATATATTTTAATGGGTCATGATATGAGGAATGTTTTTATTATCTTGCGGCACATATGTGAATGATTTTATTGTGAGATGGGTGGGACCTATATCTCCATACAAATCATTGCGTACTAATATATTTTCTATGATTTCAAAGGGTAAATGGGTTATAGTACAATCTCGAAAATAAATAGGGTACCTAGGTTGTAGCCCAATCCCAAAAAGAAAGAGGGTGTTTGCATTGCTGCCCCAGCCCAAAATTAATGTGGGTGTATGGGTTGTAGCCCAAGCCGAAATGAAAGAGCTTACACAGGTAGAATCTGAAGCCCAAAAAAACAAGGCACATTGGTTGTATCATAGGCCTAATATAAATTATGTGCTCGGGTTTCTATCCCAATATGAAATTAGGCACCCTGGTCGTATCCCGATGTTAACATGTTATAAAGGTCTTTGTAGGTAGACCTAACATAAAAAAATTTATTCTTATATGTATAACAAAAATCCTATGTCTTATTCCATAGTTAATCTTTCATTCCACATGATTTTTATGTCCTTATGATTCATATCATTTGAAATACCAATATTTATCCCATTGCTCTTGTTTAAGACCATGGATATGAATGGTATGATCTCTTAATTTTACGATAGCATTGTCATACTACTATGCTAATGTTTATTCTAACAAGTATCTCATGATTACCCTTACTACGCATCTGATCTCACTCCTTTCTTATGATTCCATTTCTCCATGTTCTGAATAAATGATTTAGGATTATGTTTCAATGGTGTAGATCATTATGGGAGATCTTAAATATCTTACACCGAGATATAATGTTTTGTTTTCTTTGTTTCCAAAGACACTAAACTATTATAGACCTTGGAAATGTATTTTTTCAATGTACTAAATATTCTTCTCAAATGATGTAATATCCATGTATGTTAACCTTGGGTCACTATATTTCCATGTAGTAGTTAACCCACATTTGATTTTAACACCATTCTACATGGGAATATTAAATTATTATTCTTTATTTGTCTTATTACAGTTTATGTACATTCACCAATGGGTGATTCAAATGATTTTTGGTATTTTATAATATCTATAGATACAATACCATGGACTAGAATTTAAATTATAACTTTTATATTCATCCTTAAATTCAATGTAACATCCCGATTTTATAGCATCCCGCCTTTTTATGACATAAACTTTCATTACATTTTACAAAACCGAGCATCTTTAAGGTTTAGTGTCTTTGAAACCAGGAACTTAAAACATGAAAACAGAAAACATTATTCTTAAAAACATGAAAGGATTATCCATAGTTTCATACTAGGTTCATTACTGTATCTCATAACCTGAGGACATACATCAATAGAAAGCGTGAGCAGGAGGCCATGTAAGGGAAACAAGGGGAAACATTTAACAAGTGAACTTGAGATACATCAACAATGTCATGAAAAAGAATATTAAGGCATGAGAAAGAAATCATGAGGCATATCATAATAAAAATAACATATTTCAAAACTTGAAGATGTGGCTACAACATTTAATATTGACAATCATTTCTGTTTCACCATGGTCCATCCCCAAGGTGTCATTAAAAATTACCAAGGTTATTCACCAAGGCGTCGTTAGAAATGGTCATCTCTAGAGATTAAGTCTTTACCCAATGCATTGGAGTGCTATCATGGCACAAACTTAATTTTTATTTATTATCATTTGATCCACATATATAATCATCAATCATTTCATAAACAACCCATATAGCATAAAGTAAATGGGTTTCATTTCATAATCATAACATTTTAAAAACTGCTTTAAAGACATGATCTTTATGACACTTTAAACCCACGAAAAGGGAAAGAGGGTCTCATGTATGAAAATACCAGAATTTAAAATAGAACAAATTGGTATATATGTGAATACCCCTATAGAATAAAGAGCTTTGAGTATTCACTTAATAAAATAAATGAATTTGAGAATAAGAGAGACACATTTTGAGACGGAAATTCTGCAGCATAACGGCTATGTTATGAGATTTTAGAAAACATTGAAAAGAGATGGGACATGGGTCACCCACTCATAAATGATCCATAAAATAGTAGGTGAACAGAATATACAGGATTTAAGAATATGGTAATGAAATTTCAAAGATATACCATATGAAATGAGGAACATGAAAGGAAGCCAAAAAAATATTTCTGTTATGAAAATTCGGCAGCCTAACGGCGCCACTTACACTTCAAAAAAAAGAATTGACATGATAAAATAGGGTCTCACATAATATGAACATAAAAGATTGGTATTATATATATAGAGATCATACCCCAACATAATAAAAAGTAACTTGAAACACTTGAAATGAAAGTAGAACTTTGAAAAATGAGAAAGGTGAAAGAATCCCTTAAAAATTCGGTAGCCTAACGACGTCATTTAAATCATCAAAAAATGGATTGACGAGATCAAATAGGGTATCTCATCATATTCACATAAATTATCAGTATGATATATATAGAGATCATACCCCAACATAATAAAAAAGAACATGAAGGACTTGACCAGAAAATAGAACTTGAAAATGAGAAGGGTGAACGAATCCTTTAAAAGTTTGGCAGCTTAACGGCGTCACTTAAACATCAAAAAATTGAAATGACGCGATCAATTAGGGTCTATCATCATAATAACATAAAATATCATAATGATAGATATAGAAATCATAACCCAACATAAAGAAAGGAACATGAAAGACATGAAATGAAAATAGATCTTGAAAACGAGAAGGGTGAATGATTCCGTTACAAAAATTTCGGCAGCCTAACAACGCCACTTAAAAATTTACAAAACGAAATGATGAGAGTAATAGGGTTTCTCTAATCATATGAAAATGAAAATGGTAGTAATAGTAATATAAAATAACATCCTCCAACATAAGAACATGGAGCATAAAAGAAATGACTTAAAAGAGAGTATTTGAAAAGAAAGAGAGAGTTTGGAACCCTTACATTAAAACATAACTCTTAAAACTCAATGGTTGGGACCTTGATGGCTTGGAGGCACCTTGGGAGGACTTCTTGGGAGGTAATGAGACTAGAGCTTCGTTGGGGGAGAGTTGGGAGTCGAATGGATGAGATTATGGGTTGGTATTTATAGGGAAAGTGAGGAGACAAGGCATTAATGGCCAAGGGACACCTCATTGGTGGTTTTGCCAAAACCATGGGCTTTCTCATGGTATTGGACACTTGGGACACCTCATACCTTATCTTACTATTCATAAGTCGACCATATTGATTACATACTTAATACATAATTTAATGATGTAACTAAACACCAGTAACTTAAAAACTATATTTTCACTATTCATCGAAAATTCAACTTTCTCAGAAAAATCCCAAAATTTCACCTGAACCAAATATCGATGCTATGATTTAAAAAATGAACTCCATTTTATAAAAATAATTTTGTAAATATTTTTAATTTAATTTTTAGTTAAATATACTATTCACCAAAAATTCATTTTTTCAGAAAAATCCCCAAAAATTACCTTGTCATAATATCGAGGCTCTGAGTTCAAAAATAAAATCCATTTTATAAAAATAATTTTCTAAATATTTTTAATTTAATTTTTAATTAAAAAATACTATTCACCTAAAAAACTAATACTTGAATAATAATTTATGAAACCGTTATTTAACCATTTTATTGAATCACATTACTTAATCAAGGTGCCTAGATTATATGAAAACATTCTTTAAGTGAGAATACTAATCCATTTGGTCACAATACTAATCCTAAGAATATAATCACTATTCATTATTTACTATTCATAAAAAATTAGGTTGATCTTATTAGACTCTAAATTTCGTACTGAACATAATTGTAGAGCACCTTTTTTTTTAAAATCATTACACATTTTTAATTATATAAGGTTTACATAAACATTTATTTAAAATATCATTTCTCTAAAATTCACCAAAAATATGCATACTATATTTATCTAGACATTTGAATATTCATAAACATCATAATAAGAAGAAATTAAAATTTGAATTTAAAATAAAGGATTACACAGGGCAGTTACGGTCTCCTTACATTGCCCCTAATCACACCAGCATAAGACCTAAGTATAAGGTGTGCTAAGATGAGAGAATCCGAGGGAGGCTCATCCAACATCGCACAAGTAGTAATTTCTATCATTTTGAACTTCTCGTAAAGACGATTGTGTTCTAGCTTCACACGATGACGTTGGGCTTCGGTTTGGTCCAGATCAAAGCCCAATGGTGATATATCCTTCCGAAGTTCTATTAGATGTGCTACGATCGGTCGAAGACTACTGGTTGAGGCCAGCGAATCTTCTTTCTATATTAATTAACCACGATCACTTGTATTTAGAGACTATAGTCGAAATATTTTAGTTTTCAATGGTCATACTGAATAAAGGTCATATAATAGTCAAACCCAACAGTCCCATTTTATTTATACATATGTTATAAAATGAAACAGTTTTGTTGAGTTTGAAAAATAATATAACACACAAAATTTGGAAACAAGATTTATTCAAAATTTCAGGACATTACAATCATCCCCCCTTAAGAAATTGCATGCTCGCAATTTTTAAAATTGGGCTTCGAATTTCATTGAAAGTCCCACATCGGAGAAAGAGTCAGTAACACTATTACTTTAAAAGAAATAAAGGGAAGTACAATGGCCACCTGAGTTAACCCAAACTATGATTCCATGTATAAAAATAAGGACATGGAAGTGAAAACAAAGGGTTACGTTCTGAGGGAGAGTGATAGAAAACATGATTAGGAGAAAGTTAACAACAAGAAAATCACAAACTTATGATGGGTAAAACGGTATTTGATTTCCTTGTAGGAAATGTTAACTATAAACATTTTTGTTTTACGTTAATTTTCATAGTTTTGAGGAATTCATTTACTATATAGAATATAAACACAAGGAGATATATTTACCTTCATGTACATCTTAACCCTTTAATAATATTCTACCAAAACTAATCTTTTCTCCCAACAATGAGCATTCAGAAACACTTGGTCTCATCAAAAGAAAAAGAATCATCTTCTAGAGAAGAACATAATCCACAAAATATTAACTATCTCTTTCTTATATCTTTAAACATTACCCCAAAAATAGAAAGGGTAAGATAAAACAACTCTTCCAAAATAAAGAACTCCAAAGAAAGGGAAACTACTTTAAATCTTTAAAATTCCATGGTACTACCCAGAATTCATCTTAGACCATTCCATAAATAATTTTCCTTAAAAATACTCAAAATAAACCAATCTAAGATTGAAACACAAATACAATAAGGATTTGATAACATAGTCTTCCAAGATAAACTTTTTCATTCATCTCCAAACAACATCAACCACTCTTAACGTCTTACAACAAAAGAAACTAACATAATCACATTTTCTGGAATATAGGTTAATCATTTCCATAAGTAACGTAAATTACCATATGTTTTCCATAAATTCATCGATTCATCAAATTATAAGTCATCCATTACTCCTCAAATAAAATACTGTAGTAATCTATTTACCTCGATCAAATAGGGTTCCCAAAATAGTGAACATCTTCCATAATAATAATAACCTTTTAATCCCCTAATCAAACCATTTTTAATGAGAATAGCTTCACTACATCAACATGTTGTACATAATAATAGATGTTTTCCTTAATGATATAAAATCATCTTAGGTAGTGACTCGATGATCTTATAAAACATCAAATATATTCTCATATAGCACGAACTAAAATACAACATGACATAGACAATTATTGTGAAGAAGTTACATGTACTTTAGTCATCATGATTCATCTCAGCATAGGACTTCCATTGTTCCCTTGTCCTCGAAGATTTTTAATTCTCATCATGCTTCTCACTCATTACAAGAGAGAATTGACTTAGATAATGTCTATCTTCTCCACATTTACAACATTGAAATGTATAAGGTACATTAGATCGAACCTTATCTCCATTCATCACATTATCCATTTTTTAATGAAATTGGCTACTTTATGCCCTCTCTTACCACACTTCAAACATCTCCCAGTTCCATTGTGACATTCTCCTTGTTGCCTCTTCCCACACTTTTTGAAAAAAAGAAATTGGGTCTTCTTTCCCTTATCAACTTTATCAGATGAACATCCTTGAGACTTTGACTTCTTCCTCCTTGGTAAATTTGGGCATTCAACTTGGTACCAATTATTAATTGTGATTTTTGATAGCTAGTTTGGCATAATCACAATATGTTCAAAATGTCTTTCATCATCTCTGTCACATTAATAGGGCAATCGTCACATTTCCTATCACATTGGTTGTTGGGACATGTTCTTCCATTTCCCGCCATTAACTAAGAAAAGAAATTATAATTATGGGGCTAAATACTTATCCAATAATCATGAAAAGAAAACTTAAATCATAGAAGTATAGACATGTAGAAAAAAAAGTATACCCTAACTTGTGATCCCCCCGGACCCAATCTAGGTTATCCATGATCATAAATTCTTATGTGAATCATTATTTTAATTTATATTTGTTCCTTTAATAATGGTTCATACAATGCTTATGAATTTACCAAAGCATATCCCCCGGGAGTGTCGTAACCAAGAGTGCAGCAAGGCCCGTTGTCATGTAAAAGTTCTTGTTCGAGTCTAGATCAAAGCGGTGTTTTCAGGTTTTACCCCTATGTACATCTGTGCCAGATCCAACTCCACATGCTTGTATCGAGACAAGGATGTATTTTCTTGGCAACCCCTTACTCAATACTCACTAAAATACAAGAAGATTTCCTATATTTAAATTTTTTTATAGGGTTCATCCTAATGTTTTCATATCCTAATTTCCCCAAATAACTAAACCATCCTTTGATACCAACTATAGCATCCTGCCTTTTTATCACATAAACTTTCATTACATTTTGTGAAACCAAGGATCTTTAAGATTTACTGTCTTGGAAACCAGGAACTTAAAACATGAAAACATAAAACATTCTTCTTAAACATTGAAAAGGATTATCCTTTGGTTCATCCAAGGTTCATTACTGCATCTCATAACCTGGGGACATAAATCAAAAGAAAGGCTGAGCAGAAGGCCCAGTAAAGGAAACAAGGGGAAACATTTAACAATAGAACATGATATACATCAACAATGTCATGAAAAAGAACATTAAGGCATGAGAAAGAAATCATGAAGCATATCATAATAAAAATAACGTATTTCATTACTTGATGATGTGGATACGACATTTAATATTGAAAATCATTTCTGTTTCACCCAGGCCCATCCCCAAGGTTTCATTAAAAATTACCAAGGTTATTCACAAAGGAGTCATTAAAAATGGTTATCTCTAGAGATTAAGTCTTTACCCAATGCATTGGAGCGCTATCAGGGCGCACCTTTAATTTTTCTTTATTATAATGTGAGCCACATATATCATCAAAAATCATTTCATAAACAACCCATATAGCATAAATAAAATGGGTTTCATTTCTTAATCATAACGTTTTAAAAACTGCTTTAAAGACATGATCTTTATGTCACTTTAAACCTTTAAAAAGGGAAAGCGGGTCTCATGTATGTAAATAAATGAATTTAAAATTGAAAAGTTTGGTATATATGTGAATACCCCTTTAGAAGAAAGTGCATTGAGTATTCACTTAATAAAATAGATGAATTTGAGAATAAGAGAGAGACATTTTGAGCTGGAAATTCTGCAATAGAACGGCAATGTTACGTGGTTTTAGAAAACATTGAAAAGAGAGGGGACATGGGTCACCCACTCATAAATGAACCATAAAACAGTAGGGGAACATAATATAAAGGATTTAAGTACATGGTAATGAAATTTTAATGATATAAAATATTAAATGAAGAAAATGAAAGGAAGACAAAAATAAGATTTCTCTTATGAAAATTCAGCAGCCTAACGGCGTCACTTAAACTTCAAAAAAAAGAGTTGACGAGATCAAATAGGGTCTATCATAATATGAACATATAAGATCAGTATGATATATATAGAGATCATACCCCAACATAATAAAAACGAACTTGAAATACTTGACATGAAAGTAGAACTTTGAAAAATTAGAAAGTTGAACGAATCCCTTAAAAATTCGGCAGTCTAACGGCGTCATTTAAATCTTTCAAAAATGGATTGATGAGATAAAATAGGGTCTCTCATAATATAAAAATAAATTATCTGTATGATAGATATAGAGATCATACCCCAACATAATAAAAATGAACATGAAAGACTTGACCAGAAAATAGAACGTGAAAATGAGAAGGGTGAACAAATCACTTAAAAATTCGGCAGCCTAACGGCGTCACTTAAACTTTAAAAAAATGAATTGAAGAGATAAAATAGGGTCTCTCATAATATGAACATTAAAGATCAGTATGATTGATATAGTGATCATACCCCATCATAATAAAAATGAATTTGAAATACTTGACATGAAAATAGATCTTGAAAATGAGAAGGGTGAAAGAATCTGTTACAAAAATTTCGTCAGCCTAACGGCGCCACTTAAATATTTATAAAACGAAATGATGAGAGTAATAGGGGATCTCTCATCATATGAAAATGAAAAGGGAAGTAAAAGGTATCTAAAAGAACATAATCCAACATAAGAACATGTAGCATACCAGAAATGACTTTAAAAGAGAGTATTTTAAAAGTAAGAGAGAGTTTGGATCCCTTACCTTAAAAGGTAACACTTAAAACTCAATGGTTGGGACCTTGAGGGATTGGGGGCACCTTGGGAGGACTCCTTGGGGGGTAATGAGACCAGATATTCGTTGGGGGAGATTTGGCAGTCGAATGGATGAGAGGATGGCTTGGTATTTATAGGTAAAGCGAGGGGACAAGGCATTAATGGCCAATGGACACCTCATTGGTGGTTTTGGAAAAACCATGGGCTTGCCCATGGTATTTTTGCATGGTATTGGCCACTTGGGACACCTCATACCTAATCTTAATATTCATAAGTCGAACATATTGATTACATACTTAATAAATCATTTAATGATGTCATTAAACACCCTTAACTTAAAAACTGTATATTCACTATTCATCGAAAATTCAACTTTCTCAAAAAATACCAAAATTTCACCTTAACCAAATATCGATGCTCTGATTTCAAAAATGAACTCCATTTTATAAAAATAATTTTCAAAATAATTTTAATTTAATTTTTAAATAAATTCACTATTCACTGAAAATTCATTTTTTTCAGAAAAATCCGCATAAATTACCTTAAAATAATATCGATGATTTTAGTTCAAAAATGAAATCCATTTTATAAAAATAATTTTCTAAAGATTTTTAATTTAATTTTAAACTAAAAAACACTATTCACCTGAAAAATCTAATACTATCTAATAATTTATGAAACCGTTATTTAACCATTTTATTGAAATAAATTACTTAATCAAGGTTCCTAAATTATATTAATACTTTCTTTAAGTGAGATTACTAATCCATTTTGTCACATTACTAATCCTAAGCATAAAATCACTATTCATAATTTAATATTCATCCAAAATAAATTTAATCTTATTAGACTTTAAATTTCGTACTAAACATAATTGTAGAAGACCTTTTTTTGAAAATCATTACACAATTTTAATTATTTAAGGTTTACATAAACATTTTTTTAAAATATCCTTTATCTAAAATTCACCAAAAATATGCAAACTATATTTATCCGGAGATTTGAAAATTCATAAACTTCATCATAAGAAGAAACAAAATTTTTATTTAAAACAAAGGATTACACAAGTCAGTTATAGTCTCCTTACATAGCCCTTATCACACTAGCATAAGACCTAAGTGTAAGGTGTTCTAAGGTGAGTGAATCTGAGGGAGGATTGGACAACATCACACGAGTAGTAATTTCCATCATTTTGAACATCTCATGAAGGCAATTCTGTTCTAGCATCACACGATGAAGTTTGGCTTGGGTTTGGTCCAGTGAAAAGCCCAGTGGTGCTACCTCCTTCCCATGTTCTGTTAGATGGGCTTTGATCGGTCCATGACTACTGGGTGAGTCCATCGAATCTTCATTCTATATTAATTAACCAAGATCACTTGTATTTAGAGACAATAGTCGCAACATTTAGTTTCCAATGGTCATACTAACTAAAGGTCATATAATAGTCAAACCCAATAGTCTCATTTTATTTCTACTCATGTTATCAAATGAAATAGTTTTTTGAGTATGAAAAATAATATAACATAAAAAATTAGGAGACAAGATTTATTCAAAATTTCGGGTCGTTACAGATTTGAAATCCACATAACCATTTCGTGGAGTCGGTGGGTCACATGGCCTCATGCGCACCTCCATGTATGCTATGAAATGTTTAATAGCAGTGGGGGTTTAATGGTGGTATGATGTAGAGACTATACCCTGATATCTGAGTGGAACAACAGACATAATAAATATCATATAATCGTTGAAGCATAATAAAATCAGATACTATTATGAATGGACATGTAAATAACAATCACCTATAGTATATTAAAAATTTATAATTAATAAGAAATTGCAGAAGAGTAAATAACTAAGTTGATGAATAATAATAATTGGATCCAAAAAGGAAATGTCAGAAACCTGATGTCTTGGAATGCTGATTTCAAAAAAGGGGAATATTTGACATGCATATACAACATGATATGCAAAAATAAAAAAAAAGATAAAATAATATTCCACTAGAATAATGAGCATGTGAGCGTACATCTAATCTTATTTCCAAACTGCAAGGAAATCATATGAAGGATTAATAACACGGTTTATTCCCTTCTCGATACATACAGAAAAGTAATCAACTCTGATACCAAAGGACGCCCAAATAGGGTGTTATATAAAAACTCAGTATTCCACCATGAATAGTTTTTAGAATTATCGAATCACTATACATAGAAACAATATCATGTAGGTAATAATAAATAATCAACAAGGACGAATAAATAATCACCACCCTACTACGGTTCATAAAGGAAACATGGGGGCTCTACCCACATTAGCATATTCATCAATGACAGTCTAAATAGTAACCATATATATTGTAGCTATATATATACATATTTTATGGATATATATTTCATCCAGGGATATGCTCTATGTACATGAATATGTAAGTACTCATATACCTAGAATAATAGGTTATTGACGGACTAATTCAAACTCATTTATCCATAACCATTGTAAAGAAGACTATATACTTATGAAGAGTGTAAAATCCCTACTTATCATGATTAATGTGAGACTTCATTATCATTACATGAGATGTTGGGTGATTCATGAATTCAAAACCTAATACAAGGGACATTTTGTGTCATGCTCGCCATCCAAATAGTGTCAATGGTGTGAGCTTTCATGCTCAACACCCAATGCAAGAGAGAGTGAATCATATTTCTCTAGAACTCCCTTGACCATAATTTAAGAATCATTATCAATGGAGTAATCATAATTTTAATAATATCAATGAGACAACACCTCTTGTGCATTATATTCAAATATCCCAAACAAAATCGAGGTAATTAAAATTTATATAGAAAATATATGTAATCAAGAATCAAATTTAATGGTCTTACCACTCATTAACATTTAATAAATTTTTAGATAAATTTCTTTTATGAATGGAATGAAATAATGAAGTAGTCCATTCTATTTAAACAATCCATTTATCTAAAAATTCATGGCATTCCAATTACATGGTTCAAATAAGAACAGAGAAGTGCTAATATCAACAAGAAATTTCCTAGCAGGATCAAAATACGTTTATAAGTCAATCTTAGCATGTATAAGATGCATTGGTTCCCTAAAAAATTATATAACTAAGGGAAATTCCATTTACAATTCATGTGGAATTCATAGAAGGAATTTATGGAATTTAATCAATTAACTATAAACGGAGTTCCATGAAATGACACCTCATTGGTGTATTTAATTGAGTTCAACATCCCCTAATTAACTAAAAAGTCTCAACGAGGGTATAAGTAGGTGTGTATAAAAAACTATAGTGATAAAATATATTTTAAGGTGAAACTCAGAAAATTTCAGTGTGTAGCATAAAGGAATAGCTATAAAAACAGTTCACCTTTTAGAGACGAAAACTAGACCATCTACATTAGGGATTTTGATTAATCTTCATCACAAAGTGGCCTTAGATTCAATGTAGATTTGGAGAAATCGATGAAATTGTCCAACACCATAAAAATTGGGGAAATTATCCTTCACCTAAATACCACATCATATCTAAATAAAGGCTTATAATAGAAAAAATATTACATGAGATAATACCTCTAGTTATCCAATGCTTCCAACGAATCATAAGTCAGTGTTTGGATCAATGATATATCTCACAACTATTGAGTGAATGTTAAAAATCTTTCAGAAGAATAAGATGTATGCTCATATTAAAAAAAAATAATGGACAATATGATCATTTATTTTTTAAATTCATAAAGGGAACAATTTTAATTTTTCCATCAAAAATGAGGGAACATTGTTTGACCACAAAGTTTGTCTAAAATGTGTATAAACTGTGATCATACAATATTACAAGGAGAGATCAGACATGGTTAAGGCACATTGTCTCCCTAACCATGCATAATCCTTGTAAACACCATCTATCAATAACTAAATATATCCCTAAAATTTATATTCCTTGGGTCACATTTCTATAGAAAAACCTCTCATCCCATGTTGCATAAAAGGTTCCCAATATGGTTAGTACTATCTTTTTCATAAATATACAGACTACCATTTTTCCAATTTATAAAACTTTGGGATCAAAACATCTCTCAAGAACGCATGGGACATTCCATAGCCTATAGTGTACATTTTAAAATATTAAACAAGGTATTAAATTTGAAAAACCAACGAGTCGTACCATCATGTAAATCCGGGTCATTAAAACCTACTCTCCTTAAAGAAACTCGTCCCCGAGCTGGCCTAATGAAGGTAAGGAGGTATTGTCAGTTATGATTTCTATCACATAAGCTTGTGTTTCAAATTCCCATTCCTAGGTCTCATCCTATACTCAAACATGTTTCCAATGAACATATACCAAAGAAAATGAATTGGCCCAATGTTTATTTAGGCTCAAATAAAAAATACGATGTAGATAGTCCTTAAAAAAAGAATCTACATCTAATTCAACCTCATCCGGATAAAATATGTGTGACCTGTCAAGAGAATATTGGTGGTTCATATAAACAAGAAATACATCATGCATGTATTGGTATCTCTGAGAATGTGTTATCCATTAATCCACTAGTCTGATCCCCTTCACAACTAAAAAGGATCTAAAAAACCTAGGAAAGATATTACCCTATCAATGAATTTGTATACGGACCATCCATGTCATAAATTGAAATAAAACCCAATCACTGACCACAAACTCAAGAGTTCATCAGTATCTGTTGGCATAATTCTTTTGTATGGACAGAGTTATCATCATGCCCTTTCTATTAAATTGGTCTTACCCTATAGTTTCTTAAAAAATGTGTTCCATGCAATGTTTTCTCCCCTACATCTATCCATCACATAGGTTAATGGATGGTCCTACAATATAAGTCTTCATAAGGGGACAACTAAATGGTATATTGAAATACGTTATTATAAGTGAAGTCAAAATTTGTAATTCCTCTCTCCCAATATACCCTAATTTCTAGGATACATTCATAGAGAATGTCCTCTAACACCTAAATCATGCCCCTAGTCTTTCCAATACTCTTTGTATTACAGGCCTTTCATAGATGCAACCGTGTACCAAATACCTTCAAAATCCCATTGAAAAACTATGACACAATGCATGAATCTAAAAAAATGATATAACAATGAACCTAATGAATATTTATAACCACCCTAAAGTATATCCGCTTCATATTTTCTATTGTTAATGTCTCTTAAATAGGTAAGGAATGTGTGACCTTCATCAAATGATCAATGGAAACCCAAAACATATAATTTTCATGAGGTGATCTTGGTAAACTAGTCACATAATCCCTAGAAACATTTTTTCATTTACACATTGGAATGGAATGTGGTGGTAAATTCCAAGACGGTCAGTAATGTTCAGAAATCACCAATGGACTGGTGAAACTCCGAGTGATGAAGACAAATATATCATTTTTTATAGCAGGACACTAATATTATCGACATATGTTGTGATATATCATTGTGAGACAGATATGTACTATCCATGATGAGGCATTAAATTCCCACATAAACTCTTCTCAGATGAGTGTGAATACCCATACACGCCCATGGAAGAGTAAAGTATCATCCCTATCCACAGTCAACCCAAAAAATGAATCATTGTCTTATACACATTTCTATACGGTGAAGCCCTCAGAATAATATATCTTTCTCAAAATCTCCCATTCTATAAGGGTTTGGGTCACTTCTAAGGATAATGGAATAGATTAACCATGTTCCTCTTAAACCTCAATGAAAATTCTAAAAATAAGGTCGTGAGGGTCCCATCATCACTGGCCTCCCAAATTGCATCTGTATGATCTTTCCGACTCAAAACATCAGCTACAAACATTTGTTCTCTAAATGAATATGCTAGATCGAAATAAAAAGATTAATTATATTCAACACATTTCCACTTCCTCAAATTCAAATCATACTATGAAATGATGTACATGATGCTTTTGTGATAAAAAATACTACAAAATTATTTCTTTTTTAAATTGTTCCTCAAATGGTGAAATCTATGATCTACCTAATCAATCAAGAGTTCGGGAATTCGGTATTTCTATTCATGAGTTATGAAATGGAAAAACCTATATAAACAACTCTCTCGACCTACCCAAAAATAGATCCAAGACTAATACCTGATTTTTCATGGTAGAAAGTGTAGGTTCTTTTAAGTGCTGGAAAAATAAATATCGACACTGATGTCAAATATACCTTCAATGGAATATAAGTATTCTTCAAAATATTTTGACTGAAAAAATTTCCCACCATTAATTTTAAGCCCTTATTCGTTGCCTCAAGTAATGAGAAATCCTGAATGAATCATTTGTACAATTAATCTAGCCCCAAGAAACACAAGATGTCAAAGGCATTATTTGGATTATCCTAGGAAGCTACATCTCTCACATTCTCTTGGTATGCTAAAATAGTTTTCTCGATGATAATGTGACCCAATTAGTGGATGTTGTCAATAAAAAAGTGGCATTTACTGGTCTTAGCATAAATTTGTTTCAATCTCACTATATTTTGCATCATATCAAGGTAATTGGTCTATTTGTGTATGAAGCTTGAATACAATAATATATCATCAATAAAAACTACCAAAAATGAATCCAAATATGGGAGGAATATTTGATTCATTAGATCCATAGAAATTGTAGTTGTGTTCATTAGATTGAATATCATACCTAAGAAGTCATATAGACCATACCAACTCATGAAATCTATAGAGGTATGCATGATGATCTGAAATTCACCTGGTGATAGACTGACCACAATTCTATCATTGAAAATATTCTCACCCTTTAAATCAATCTGAATAAGTCATCTAGTTGAAGAAGTAAATACCAGTTCTTTGCCATGAGGTAGATTAATTAAAGGTAATCTACGCTGAGCCTGATGGCACCATCCAACATTGTGGAAGAGGAGACTGGTGAACCCCAATGAGATGTTTTGGGGTTTATTATGATTTTTTCCTCTGGACTCTCTAATTATTTAGTATGATCTAAAATCCCCATGGGTTCTACCCAATAAGATGTAATGGTTAATGGTGCAGCTCTTAGAACAAGCTGATTAGTAAAGTCTACCTATCTCATTATAGGTAGACTGTAAAATTTATAATGGAATAAATCCCTAAAATGAGCCACTACAGGATGAATAATAGAAGGTGATAACCCATGAGAATCCCTAAAAATATTGGTGATCTGAGCTATTACATTTACAAACCCATGTTTCTTGGGTCTAGCTCGAGTCGCCTGAACATCCCATTCTCCCTTGTTCAAATGTATAATACCATTCAATGACGAAAATGTCACCCTCTGATGATAGTAGTCAATATGAGATCGATAGGGAACTAAGCAGTCCATTATAATGGTTACATAAATCCCATCATGTCAAGGATTAAAAGATCCCATATGATGAGGCATCCATATATTACAAGAGAAAATAACTACATTGGAATACACTCTATGATCAAATACATAGTGGGGAATCATGTTTCATAACAATAGAAAAATGTTTTTTATAACTTCTAAAACACTATATGATCGTAACAGATATAAAATAGAAAGAGTCGTCTGTATAATTTATTGTTCGCACTAAAGTGGAGGTTACTAGAATTGTACCTTTAATAGTGGAATGTTCATCACTCTAATCTTCCAATATAAATTTTTCTTTTTGTAACTTTCTCATACACTGGCCTTGAGTTATTGCCTAACTACATTGAACAAGATTGATCTTCTAGAGTTGGGAAAAATGATTTTGACTACCTCTTCCTCGACCACTACCTCATCATGAATGTCTGGTTGTGTTCTAGCCACCTTCCTGATGAGATACTGCATGACATACTCCAAAACATGAGGTACGTGTAGATCCTCTCTCTCTAGGTGCTGATGGAAAAATCCAATATAAGCACTGAATTTTCTCCATCATTCTTCAACCTATGAATTACTATGGATCTTATAAAAACCGAGGTATTTATATACTTACATTCAATATTGGCGACATATCAAGAAATTAATAGCGTGAGTAGCCTGACTGATGATACTGTAACACCATGAGATTTTATGAGAATTTTTTTTTATGTCTTATGTTATATGCATCACCAAATGAATCATTCACTACGCACAAAACTCTCTTGGCTTACGTTACACGCAATGGAAAACTTCCTTAATAGCTTGTGTTGTACGAAATACTGAGTTTCACTAAACAATGATATATTATTATAATATTATGAACTTTCTGTTATGAATATTATTAACAGAATTTTAAATTTTGTAACAATATAATTCATCTTACACATTTTTTAGAATGAGGTATGAATAAAAATTCAATTTTTCGGATAAAATAATTAATTTTCAAAAAATGAAGTTTTAAAACCTTTTGATGGGGAACCCATTTTGAATATTATTTTTGACAAGTTTATAAGTTCAATTTTACAAAATGAACTTCTTTTATTTAATCAGGATATAAAAATTTATATTGGATGAATTTTTTATACTTTTCTGATAACTTTCACATTTTGATGAATAGTGAAAACACGATAATTTTTTCATAAAAACAACTTTTTTCATCAAGATAATTTATATGGTTAAATGATAAAATTTAATTGTTATAAAGTATAAATAGAATATATTTTTACCATTTAATATAATTTATGTCTTTACAATTAAATATAGATTGAATAATTAGAAAAAACATTTCAATCTTTGGTAATGTTTTAACTTCAAAAACTGTTTTCTTAACAACAGGATTAATTTTAAATTAATTACTACAACTTATGTGTTTTCAATTTTGAACAATGGATTTCATATTTGGATTCAGTAGGTCCAAATTATGTTAATAGGTTACTTTTACTTTATTTATTTGATATTATGAATATTAACTAAGGTAATTTTTATTTACTACAGTTAAATGTAAATCAGGTGATTAAGTGTAAAAATAAGATTATAAAATTACTCTAACACCTGAAAAAATTCTATTGGATGAGTAACAGTTGAACCATATCACCTATGGGTTAGAATATATTACATTCATGGACATTTGACCATGAAAATTATATAATTACTATTAAAACCAAAGAAAGTGACAACATGTCACTCTCTTTTTTCTTATAAGTGTAAGAAATTTAATTTTGTGATAAACATCATAAAACTACAAACGTCAATAGTCTTCAGAAATATAATAATATTATCTACATCATGTTAATTTATTTATAATTTTTAGGGATTAAATAATTATCATTAACGATGACACAATTTTGAAGTTGAAATTATTTTATTGATTGAAATATCAAATAAGTGGTTTTAAAAATACTAAAATAAATACAATATAAACTATTTAATGTGATCCAAGAATTTCAAGATAAATATGACATTATCTGATTCTATTAAATATTTTATTTATAACATATATTTTTTATGGATTTTATTTAAAATCAAATAAATGAATAGTTCCCAAAACAACAATATTGTTATTTTATAAAAATAACATATTATAAAATTGTTTAAAAATTACAAAAATATTTAAAAATTATAAATTAAAATTTATATGGTATACAATTTAATAAAGTATCCAATTATGGACAAATCATAACACATAAGTTATTATTTATAACAATTTAAAATTTCGAATATTAATACCACCAATAAAATTAAATAGATTAAATTTGGATAAATCAAGTTGATAAGGAATTAAATAAATTCCCAACATTTCTAAAATTTATTGGTTGATGATATAAAAACCCCTATCTCGTCTCATATTGTAATTTTGTCATTTTTTATGGATTTTAATGGGGGTTTGAATTTATTATAAATTAATATTTTTTAGTTTTCCAAAAGTGCCCCTCTCATCCCTTATAAAAGGACACCTCCACCCTCTCCTCCTCACAACATTTTTTTCCTTAATGCTCCACAAAACCATATCCACTTCTCTTCAACACATCCCTATAAAGATACTAGAGGTCCTGGTCTTCTTCAAAGACCATCTTTAGTGCCCTAAGAGGAGGTTTAGAAGAGGCGCGTCGAAGAATAGTTAATATCCTCTACCGATTCATTCTAATTTATTTCTTCTTATACATACTCTTCATTATTTTTTTCATTATAATGATATACCATAAGTATCACTCATATACTGATATGTTATTATAAATTTTAAACAACCCTATTTCACCTTCTATCCATCCTAGTGAAAATGAAATCACCTCGCGTGCGTACGTACGGAATATCGTCTCCACGCCATGGTGCAATCTGTTTTCTACCACCACCTTACTTGGATATGTATAATGGTGTAAATAATAACTATATATAATTATTATAGAATAATACTAATTCTGATATTTTCTATCATCCACTCTAAAACCATTCAATAATTATGGGAACAATGTCGTCGCTCGTGCGTACGTACGGCTTACCGTCTCCATGGTGCGATGTGATTTGTTCTATATGATCTTCATTAAACCATGATTATATAAACGAATTGAATAAATAAATCTGATATATATTATATGAATACAATTATGTAAATGATCTATCTATAAACTAAAAAGAGTAATAAGAATTTATTTGACAAAACACGCATAAGAACATAAAGCAATGAACACCCAAATAACAAGTATGAATGAAATATTACTAATAAGAAGATATGAATATGACCATAATTGATATCATAACATTAAAAATGATTCTGAAATAAGTCAATGACATTATTTAAATCATTATACAGGTGGTTCAGATAAGTACCAAACATATTGGACCTAAGGTAACGGAAAATATCACAATCTCAATTTTTTATCGGAGATTTTTTATACTCTGGCATTTACTGGGGCATATTTATCTTCCACATCAATGTTTTTTCAATAGGTAATATTATTTCTATCCTCCTACAATGGTTTAAATCCAAATATAACATTTTTTTAATTTTTAGTAATTGAATTGAAAATAATCTTTTGTCATTTTAAGTAAGAGATACTTTTTGACATTTTTGGCCAAAGTACAAGAAGAATGTTTTATTAAGTAATACATAATGAATGGATATTTATTCTTTCATAGAACATTACTTCCATGAAGATTCATTTATAACATTTCAAGTTTATTTTCAATTAACTACTTTTAGTTTAAAATTTTATTACATTCTGAGAAAGGAAAAATGTTTTTGAAGATGAAAGGATATATTCCTCATGAACTAAGTTCAAGCGTTTTTTTTCATCTACGATGATATAGGGTAATGTTTGTATCGATATTATTTCATTGATATTATTATGTTATGTTGGATTTATTTTTATGAAGTCATTTTATTTGATATGGATTATGTTATGATGATATGATGTATAATAATCCCATTTTATTACATTGGTTATGTAATGATGTATGATTGTGGATATTGTTCCACACACAATAATTGTTTCATTATGAGATGGGTGGGACCTATATCTCCCTAAAATACATAGTGTAATGATTTGAATATCTTGAGATAGACATGGCTAGAATGGAAAGTAAATCTGGTTCAGTATTACATGTATGGAATGAGGGGTAAAATCCGTTCAGTAATGGACTTTGTCCGCTACGATTGTCTTGGAGATGATTTTTGATTAATATGAAATGATTTTATATGATTAGGTGTGTATTCCCCAAATTTTCATGAATTCTGTTCTGATTTTTGGGAATACATTTTAGTTCTATGATTTATCACATGGCCAGATATTTTCACCTCTTATACAGGATATGATTTTTCAAAAGTTATGCTCTTAAGAATATGATACGATTGAAATTTCATCTATTTACCCTTACTAAGAATTTGAGCTTGACCTTTTGTATGTTTCTTTTCACCAGGTTAGGAAGAAGGGTATTAAATACAATATTCCAAAAAAGAGTCCAGATATGATCAAATAAACGGGAGACAACGTAGATGCTTTATGAACCAGTTGTTTAAGTTTCCCAGTTTCTAAAGACACTATACCTATACATTACTACCAAGGTTTTGTTATATGTGGTAAGAAATATGCTTCAATTCTGATGTAATAACAATTTATGTCAATTATGGGTTGTTATAGTTGGTATCAGAGGAAGGTTATAGTTAACTATTGGAAACTAGGATGTGAGCACCTTAGTAAGAACCCTAAGGATATGTATAAACATATTACATAATCATAGTGTTTTAGAAATGGCCATGAATAACCTATGATAAGACCTAAAGTGTGAAATTTTATTCCTGATTATATGGGATTCCTTTTGTAATTAGTGTTGCTCACACAATGCTTCATGGTTTTAGTCAATGGTTGGAACCCGAAGGAACTGTGTAAATGCTGAATGTGATGGGCAATGCAATGATTGTCCCACTGAGAAACCAAATTTTATAGGAGATGGAATGAAAAATCTTGTAGACATTCTCACACACATTTCTCAAGCTATGAATCATGTGGGAAATCCAAATGATCCAAAGAAAGAGAAAGATTCTGTGGAATCCTTCATGAGGCATCATCCACCTTCATTTAGTGGGTCTTCTGATCCTTTGGTGGATGAATAATGGATCAGTACCACTGAGAAGTTATTTTCGGTCATACAATGTTCTGAACAAGATAATGTCATCTTAGCAGTATGTCCTTTAGATTGTGAAGTTGTTCAATGGTGGAATCTTATCAAGAATACGAGGCAAAGAGAAGAAATTGAGTCAATGGAATGGGACGAGTTCAAGAACATATTTTTCAATTAGTACATCCATCGTATTCTTCTAACAAATATGGAGAAGGAGTTTCTTGAACTAAATTAAAAGGATGATGAATGGGTTGATACCGACAAAGCAAATTTTACAATACTTGCAAGGTACGCTTCTGAAATTTTTATCCAACCTAAGTATATGATCATTCGATTATTTAGTTGCTTAAACCCAGTCTTCAAAGGGTGTTATCCTTAAGGGAATTCAACAGCTATGAGTAAATTGTTTGATGCACTCTCAAGTTTGAGATGGATATTGGAGTAACCCATCACTCATATTGGTTAGATAAGAATATTAAAATGGAATTCAAAGGAAAATCTAATGACCACAAGGAAAAGAAGATGTGTTTTCCCTTATGCTGAAAGTGTGGAAAGAAAAATTTATGGAATCGTCTTAAAGGGACAAGTATATGTTTTAAATGTGAAAAATAAGATCATCATGCAATTGAATGTCGTAGTGATTGGAAAATAATGTCTAGTTATGCGAACAAAGAAATGGCTTAACATAATGAACCTCCTACACATCAATGTTACAAGTGCATGGAAATCAGGAATTATTCCAATCAATAACCTACACCAAGGTTTGTTGATGATGATCGACGTTAACAAATTCATAAGACCAAAGTTAAAGGAATGTCACATGTAGTTTTTATTGGCGATGTGGAGTACGATAACAAAGTGTTGAAAGGTACACTTACCATCCACTCTAAAGTGGAAAATGTTTTATTTGATTCTAGATCCACCCAATCTTTTGTTTCTGATGAATTTTATATGGGTTTCTCCATATTACATCAGCAATTATATATTTTGTTATCCATGACAAACTTTAATGGCACAATAGTCGCATCAAAAGTTTACAATTCTTCTTCGATTGAAGTTTGAGGGAACGTGCTTCCAGCAAAACATATGAACATCCAATAGTGAAATTTGAAGTGATTCATGGCATGGATCGACTTTTTATAGATGGAGCTCATACCAATTTCCAAAGAAGGGAAGTCACATTTCATATTCCAGATCAATCTATAATCATCTATTGGTGCAAGGATGAATAAAACCTTCCAGTGGAAATTTCTTCCATCTTATGGTTCTTGATTCCAATAAATGAAGGTTATTTTTCTCAAATGGTTGGAGAGAAACTCATGATTAAGAAAATGCCCATTTTATGGGAGTTTGATGATGTCTTTCAAGAGGAGTTTCTAGATCTTCCACGAAATCATGAAGTTAAGTTTCCAATAGAACTCATACCGGGTGCAATTCCCATTTCATAGACACCTTATATAATGGTACCAATTGAGTTGCAGGAATTGAAGAAACAACTCCAAGAGAATCTTCATAAAGGATTCATACACCCTATTGTGTCACCTTGGGGAGTACCTGTTCTGTTACTTATGAAGAAAGATGGATCAATGAGAATTTGCATTTATTATCGAGAACCTAACAAGATAACTATCATGAAAAAATATTCCCTCCCATGCATTGATGACATATTTGACCAACTATACGGAGCTCAATACATTTCCAAGATTGATCATTATTTAGGTTATCATCAATTAAGGGTCAAAAAGGAGTACATACCTAAGACAGCTTTCCGTACAAGGTATGGACACTATGAATTTATAGTGATCCCATTTGTTCTTACTAATTCCCATGATATCTTCATGGATCTAATGAATAGAGTCTTCAGAGACTATCTTGATTTGTTTGTGGTAGTCTTTATAGAAAATATTGTTGTCTATTCAATGAGCAAGGAAGAACATAAAGATCACTTAATAATTGTATTGAAGATCCTAAGAAAGGAGGATCATTTTTCCAAATTAACTAAGTGTGAATTTTGGCTTCAAAAAGTCTCATTTTTGGGTCACATAATCTCAAAAGAGGAGCTATATGGGGATCCAGCATAAACAGAGGTTAATGAAAGATGGTTGAGACCAACAACAATAACTGAGATCCAATGTTTTCTTGGTTTAGCTGGGTATTATCGATGTTTTGTGAAAGATTTTTCTAAATTATCTAACACACTCACAAAATTTACTCGGAAAGGAGTAAAGATTGTTTGAATGGAGGAATGTGAAGAGAATTTTAAAGAGCTAAAAAGAAGGTTAGCCAGTGCACTTATTATCACACTACCTTGTAGTGGAGAAAGGTTTGTGATCTACAGTGATGCATCCAAGAAATTTTTGGGGTGTGTTCTCATAAAAAATGTTATGGTGGTAGCTTATTCCTCCCAATAGTTGAAAATCCATGAGAAAAATTACCCAACTCATGATTTGGAGTTAGCTGCGGTAATCGTTGCATTAAATATTTGGAGGCATTATATTTATTGTAAAAGGTGTGAAATTTATACTGATCATAAAAGTTTAAAGTAAATTTTCACAAAAAAGGAGCTGAATATGCACCAAAGAAGATGGTTGGAGCTGATTAAGGACTACGACTACTCAATTCATTACCAACCTATGAAAAAAAAGAAGGTGATAGACACATTAAGTCGACTAGACCATGCTAGCTTATCCATGATGAGGATCACAAAAGATCCAATATTTATTTATTTACAAAGGATCGATATTGTAAATATAATGGAAGGGGAAATGTTATATTTCTCAAAGGAATGTTCAACCATCTATACATGTGATGATAAAAGTGGCACCGAATGAAGATTTAGAGTTAAAAAAGAAGGTGAGAAATGTTCTGGAATTCAACCTTTTTTGTGATGGGATAATAAGGTCCCGGAACTGTGTCTGTATTCCTAACATACAAGAATTAAAGAAGGAGTTTCTAGATAAGGCTCATAGTTCTTCATTCATAATTCATCATGGAAGTACAATGATGTAGATGGAGTAGAAAGAGTACTTTTGGTGGGATGGCATGGTAAGAGATATCGTCGAATATGTCTCTCGATGCTTGGATAGTAAGGAAGTTATTGATAAGAGACAGGAGTCTAAGGGGATGTTACAACCATTACCTATACAATAATGGGAATGAGAAAACATCACTAAGGACTTCATCATCGTACATCCCAAAACATCCAAAGGCAATAATGCTATCTGGGTTATAGATGATCGTCTTACAAAGTTTGTACACTTTATTGCTATTAGATAGGATTTATATCTTGATCAACTTACCATGATATATGTAAAAGAAGTGTTAAGATTTCATGGAGTACCACTTTCCATTATATCTGATCAGGATCTGAGGGTTACCTCGAGGTTTTGAGGAAGTATTCAACATACTCTAGATACAGAGTTGAGTTTAAGCATTGCTTATCATCCTCAGACAGCCAGTCAGTCTGAGAGGACAATTAAAATTCTTGAAGACATGTTGAGAGGTTTCTCTATGGATTTTAAAGGTGGTTTAGATCAACACCTACCATTGGTGGAATATTCTTATAATAATATCTTTCACTACAGTATTCATATGGCTCCTTATGAATCTCTCTATAGAGTGAAACGACAAACTCCAACTTCCTATGATGAAGCTAGGGAACGGAAGCTATTAAGACATGATCTTGTTGATGAAATTGCAGAAATGGACAAATGTATTCATAAAAATAGAAGAGCATCTCAGAGTCGACAAAAAATTTATGCTTACAACCGAAAAAAGACCTACAGTATGATGTGGGTGATAATGTGTTCTTACGAATATCTCCTTTGAAGAGAGTAATGTGTTTTGGAAAGAAGGGAAAGTTAATCCCTAGGTATATTGTTCCATTCAAAATACTGGATCGTGTTGGGAAGGTATCCTACCGATTGGGACTTCCCCCAAATCTCTCTCAAATTCATGATGTGTACCATGTATATCTCCTGAGAAAGTACATACCTGATCCTTCACATGTACTAAGCTCAGAAGTTGAACCGCTGGAGAATGATCTTTCTTATGAAGAACAACTGATAGAGATTCTGGATTGTGTAGAAAAAGTTCTACAAAACAAGACCACTCATTTGGTAATTGTTTTATAGATGAACCACCAATTAGAAGAAGCTATATGGGAACTTGAGGATATGATGAGGGAAATGTATCCTCATCTGTTACGAAGTGACAAATTTCGAGGGAAAAATTTATTTTATGTGGGTTAGAATGTAACACCCTAAGATCATATTAGAAATATATATATATATATATATTTTATGTCTTACGTTATACTAAACACCAAAGGAATATTTCACTACACACAACACTTGATTGTCTTGTGTTACACGCTAGAGTAACCTTCCTCAATAGCTTGTGTTGTACGCAATACCGAGTTTCACCAAACAATGATATATTATTATAATATTATGAAGTCGCCATTATGAATTGTATTAACAGAATTTTGAATTATGAAACATTATGATTCATCTTACAAATTTTTTATAATGGGGTATGAAAAGAAAATGAACTTTTCAGATAAAAGAAGTATTTTTTTAAAAAAAAGCAGCTTTACTGCCTTTTTAATGGCGTACCCATTTTAAATATAACTTTTGATAATTTTATAAATTTGATCTTAAAAAATAAACTACTTAATTTGAATCAGGATAAAAAAATTTACATTGGATTAATTTTTGTTACTTTTTAGATAAATTTCACATTTTGACTAATAGTAAAAACAAGCAAAATGTTTCTTAAAAACAACTTTTCTCTTCAAGATAATTTATATAGATAAATGTTAAAATGTAATGGTTTTAAAAAATAAATTTAATATATTTTTACCATTTAATATTATTTATGTCATTACCATTAATTTTACATTGAATTCACTAGTAAAAATATTTCAATCATTGGAAATGTTTTAACTTTTAAAACCCATTTTATTAACAACGAGATTAATTTCAAAATAATTACTGAAACTCCTATGTTTTGAATTTTGAAAAATGGATTCCATATTTGGATTCTGTTGGTCCAAATTATGTTAATAGGCAACATTTTCATGATGTTATGAATGCTAACTAAGGTAATTTTTATTTACTACAGTTAAATGTAAATCATGTAATTATGGGTAAAAATAAGATTTTAGAATTACTCTAACACCTGCCAAAATTATATTGGATGAATAAAAGTTGAACCATATCACCTAAGGGTCGGAATAGATTCATTTAATGGAATTTTGACAAAGAAAATTATAATATTATTATTAAAACCAAGGAAAGTGACAACATGTCACTCTCTTATATATTATAAGTGTAATAATTTCAATTTAGTGATAAACATCATAAAATGTCTAAAATGAATAGTCTCCAGAAATAAAATAAAATTATCTACATATTTTTAATTTATTTAGTATTTTTAGGGATTAAATTATTAACATTAATGATGACTTGTCAGTGATGTTGAAATTATTTTATTGATTGAGATGTCAAATAATTGGATTTAAAAATATTAAAATACATGTTATATGAACTATTTAATGTTATCCACGAATTTTATAGATGAATATGAAATGATATTAGTCTATTAAATCTTTTATTTCAAACATATCTTCTGTGTGGATTTTATTTAAATTCAAATAAATGAATAGACTTATAATCGACACTATTGTTATTTTATAAAAATAACATACTATAAAATTGTTTAAAAATCAGAAATATATTTAAAAAATATAAATTGAAATTTATATGGCCTAAAATATCGTAAAGTGACCAATTATGGACAATTAACATCACATAAGTTATTATTTATAACAATTTAAAATTTACATTCGTATTACCACAAATAAAATTCAATAAATTAAATAATGATAAATCAAGTTGATATGGTTTAAAATAAATTACAAACATGTCTAAATTTTATTGGTTGATGAGAATACAACCCTATCCCATTTCATCTTCTAATTGAGTAAATTTTGGAGGTTATTAAGTGGGGTTTTAATTTATTATAAATTAATATTTTTGAGGATTCCAAAAGTGAGTCCCTTATAAAAGGGCACCTCCTCCCTCTCTTCTTCACAAAAATTTGAGCATTCATGTGCGGCCAAACCCGCTCAATTCCTATTATCCACATTCCTAAAAACATAATATATTTCCTTTTATTTTTCAAATAAAAACATTAGTTCTCTAAGAAGTGGTTTTGAAGAGGTGCGTCGAAGAAGAAGTAATATCCTTTACCGATTCTTTCAAATTTATTTCTTCTTCTACTTCATATTCTTAAGTTGTTTCATAATAATGTAATAACATCAGTGTCGTTAATATACTGATATGTTATTATAAATATGAAACAACACTATTTCACCTTATATCCATCCTATGGAAAACAAAATCACCGCACGTACATACGTACAGAAGACCGTCTCTACACTGTGTTGTAATCTGTTTTCCACCACCACCTTAATTGGATTTTTATAATGGTGTAAAGAATAACTATATATGATTATTATAAATTTATACTAATTATGAGATATTTTATCTTCCACTCCAATACCATTAAATAATTATGGGGATGATATCTTTGCTCGTTCGTATGTACGACGTACCGTCTCCAAGGGGAGATGTGGTTCATTCTACATGATCATCATTAAACCATAATTATATAAAAAAAGTGAATGAATAAATCTGATATATATTATACTAATAACATTATGTAAATTATGTAGCTATGAACTAAAAATAGGAATACGAATTTATTCAACAAAACACGCATAAGAACGTGGAGAAATGAACACCCGAATAACAAGTAGCAATGAAATACTACTAATAAGAAGATAAGAATATGATGATATATGATATCATAACAATGAATATGATTCTGGAATAAGTCAATGACATTATTTAAATCATTATATAAAAGTTTTGGATACCTATAATGCATATTGGACCTTTGGTAAGGGAAAATCTAGCAATCTCAATTTTTATGGGAGATTGTTTATACTTTGGTATTTACCGGGGCATATTTATTATCCAAAACCATGTTTCCTAAAAATGTAATATTATTTCTATACTCCTACAATTTTTTAAATCCAAATTTACCTATTGTTGAATTTTTAGTAAAAGATATTAAAGGAATCTTTTGTCATTTTTAGTACGAGATACTTTTTGACTTTTCCGGCCAAAGTACAAGAAGAATGTTTTTTTAACTTATAAGGAATGAACGGATTTTTTTTCTTTCAAAGAAAATTATTTCCATGAAGAATCCTTTATAATTTTTCATGTTTATATTCAATTAACATCTTTTAGTTTAAAATTGTATGACATGTTGAGAAAGGAAAAATGTTTTTGAAGAAGAAAGGATATTTTTCTCAAGAACTAAGTTCATGTGTTTTTATTATTTTCTGTATATGATTATATATGGTTATGTTTATATCCCTATTATTAAATTGATTTTATTATTTTATGATGGAGTAATTTTTATGAAGTCCTTTTATGTAATATCAGTTATGTTTTGATGAAATTATGTTTAAGAATCTAATTTTGTTACATGGGTTAAGCAACGATGTATGATTGCTGATTTTGTGAAACACATTAGAATGGTTTCATAATGAGAATTGTGGGACCTATATCTCCCTCCAATGCATTGGGTAATGATTTGTGTCTCATGATATAGATATGGCTAGAACGACATGTAAATCCAGTTCAATATTATAGGGCTGGAATGGGGAGTAAACTCGGTTCAGTAATGGACTTTGTCCGCTATGATGGTCTTGACGATGAACCTTGATTAGTATGAAATAATTTTCTATGATTATGTGTGTATTCAACAAAGTTTCATGTATTATGTTCTGATTTTTCTGATTACATTACAATTCAATGATTTATACATGTCATGATATTGGTACCTCTTATGTAGGAAAATATTTTTCAATCATTATGCTCTTAAGAATATGATACAATTGGAATTTCATAAGTTTACCCTTTTTGATCATTTGAGCTCACCCTTTTGTATGTTTCTTTTTCCCAAGTCATGAAGAATGGTATTAAATATGATAAGAAGAAAAGGTGTCTAGATATGATCAAATAAATGGGAGACAAGATAGATGCTTCATGAACCAGTTGTTTATATTTTCCAGTTTCTAAAGACAATATACCTATACGGTACTACCAAGGTTTTTTTATATGTTATAATAAATATGCTTCAATTAAAATGTAATAAAAATGCTTGTAAATTATGGGGCGTTATATATAATCCTGAGAGAAACCCCAAAAAATTCTTGTGCCCTCTAGAAGAACCACTGGAAGGACTTGGTGATATACCACCTTGACTCACACCATCAGATTCCCATAGGATCTTCACTATAATAAGGGATTATTTGACTATCTCTAATATGTTCATAAACCGAAGGACATTGACCTATGAATGAATTTTTTATACTATCCCATCCTAAAATAGCATGATAGTCATAATATCATCACCTGTTAGAGTCAGTGTGAACCTTTGTAGCTCAATAATGTGAAAAAAACACACTATGATAGACATAGATCCCACAGAAATTTCAGAAACTCTCTATATCAGTCAGCCCTCAGAGTTTGTGAAAATAAATATTCGTAGATGATTGTTTTTAAATTTTCCCAAAGCATTTTATGATGTTGATCTACCTAGTTAACAATATCCCACCATTACTTGTAAGAATCAAATAGAATATACACATAAATATTGACACTCCACTCTGGATGTGTCTCTAGATTCTCAAATATATATATAATTTCTTTTGTACAGGAATAAGTGGAATTAGGTCCGCCATCACCCGAGAAGGTGGGAGGATTCTATTGTTGGAACTCCTTAGTCAACTCTTCCATACTAGGGTAAGGAAAACGAAATCATTCATAGATTTTATCATACAGAAAAAACCCACATGAAAATGGGCATTTGTACCCAATTCAAGAAATGGTAGAGGTTCCATAGGTGGCACTACAGGTGGGATCAATAGAGACACATGGACCACCTCGTTGGGTTCATGGTCATCAACAATTTCAATGCATGCAATGGGAGGATTTCATTTTGTAATGATGAAACAATACCAAACACATGAATGAGAATAGAAATTAACCAATGAAAGTGTTTTATATAGATAGTAGTATAGGCACATGGACATTATATTAACAGATCTCACCTCTATTTCCACTCAAAAATCCAGGTCTAGGTTGTAGAAAATACTATTAAATCACATAATAAAGTAATAGACACACCAAATATCCACAATAAAGTCCAGGTTTGGGTTTAGGTCTCACTTTTAAACATATATGGTATCCATATTCACATTAAAATTAATATTAATTTAAAATTAGTTCTTCTAAAACTTTTTATATGTCATTAAATTATTGAATTTTATGTACTACCATTTCCAATCCATAAGGTCACATACTCTTAATAAGTGAAAATATGGTGTACAATTAATATATAACATAACATGTTCTATCCCACGAATCCAAAGGTTCATAGCTCAATTCTAGAAAAAACTGCTCAAGGTGTCTCTTAAACCTATTCCGGAAAATTCTATTTGGATAAGATATAATCATTATGTGTCAGTCTTGTTTTAAAATATTGCAAATAATGTAAAAAGATTTCATGTAAATAATCAAGGCACTACTAAGATACAATAGGCATGTGCATGTCGAATGTATATATATCATGGAAAAAACCATTGCATATTAGTCCTATTGTGAATATAATTATACATTTAGTGAAACAACATCATTTCATCAAGAAGTGTAAAAGAAACCTCATTTCAGTATTAACAATAATATTTACACCAAAAAAACAAATGTTTTACCCAATGGTGAAGTTGTAGAAACTATAATAGGGATAATCAATTACTTAAATAACCCAACCAATGTATTTTGGGTTTCCCCTATATATATTTTATCTACTAACATTCACAATCTTACAACCAAATATGTTCAGCTCCTAGTATCTTGTATAATACCCAAACAATAACACATAGGAAAATACACCTTTGAATCATTTTTGTAACCTAGTTACCTTGGATCCACATAACTCATGTCATGAGATGGGTGGATACATGGCCTCAGAGAAGGCCTCTCCATACACCAGAGGCCACTACACAGCTGTGTGGGTGTAAAGATGTTATACTGGAGATACTAAGACCCCATATCATAGATGAATACTAGATAAAATAAATAGAATACATTATTAGATGTATAATATATTCAGAAACAATAAGGATTAGAAAGGTGTTACACTTTAACGGAAATGATATTACCATAGTAATAATAAAAAACAACTGCATTTGGGAAAATTACTATTCAACTAAATAATACTAAAAAAATATAAGAATGATGAGTCATATAAAAGTTTTCATGGGATGCTTATATACCGAAAGGGGAATAAGGGATATACATATACCCCATGTTATAGAAAAATATAAAAAATACTAAATAATGTTACACTATAAACTCAAGAAAATACTCGGTACATTTCTCCCATGATCCAAATTTAAGTAAATAATATACAAGATCTATCATAAGATTATTTCCATTATCCAGACCCCAAAACATGTAATCTAATGTGGTACCAATGGCAGCCCAAGTAGGGTGTGAGATTAAATACAAGTAGTCCACCACCAATGGTTTTTATAAGTAATCCATGATGTGTACATATAAGAAACAGTGTGCATGTTAAACCAAATAATAAACATTGACTAATATATATTCACCAGACTGCTCAGGTTTCTAAGAAATACCTAGAAGCACTACCTGCTTCGAAATATGCCAGAATCAATTTATGAAAAGAAAAAAATATGTAGTAGTAATATATATTGTATAGTTATATATTTTATCCACCTATATGTGCTATGTAAATATGGATATAAGTATCCATATATCTAGAATACTATATTCTGGCTGGATCAGGGCATAACTCAATCAACTATAACTAGTCAAAATGAGCCTATAAGCACATGTAGAGGGAAGAATACCTACATATCATGATGAATAATATACATCAAGATCATAACTCAAGATAGTTAGTGAGACATCATGTCAACACCTGAGGAAAGGGAAAGGTGTGTCATGACCATAGTTCAAGTAGCTTTAATGGTTTGAGATATCATGCACAACAAGAGATGTAAGTGATAGTGAATCATCATGCATATCAAATCCCTTAACAACCATTATAATAACATCATCAATGACATATTCAAAATTATCATAATATCCTTGAAGAATCACGTCTTATGAATTATAATTATATATCCCAATCATAACCAAGGGAATTACATTTCATATAGGCTATATAAGTAAGCATGAATCAAATTTCATGGTCTTACCACCCATTAAAATTTAATCAATTTTTCCATTAATTTATTTTAGGAATTTAATAACATAATGAAGATTTCCGTTCTATTTATCAAAATTTTTTAATTAAGAAAATTATGTGATTCAAATTTCATGGTTCAAAGAATCGCATAATGGTTCTAAAATCAACTAGGAAATTACCAACAAGGTAGAATCCCCATTTATTAATCCATCGAAGAACATATTAGGTGAATTTTTTCTATAAAAATAAATATAAGATAGGGAAATTCAATTTAAAATTAAATCTAAATAATTATAAGGAATTCAAGTCATTCCAATCAGTTAATCCAATAATTATGAAGGGTATTAAATGAAGGCTTAACTAAGTGTTGACATTAATTGAGGTCAAAATCATCAAATTACCTAGTAAGGATCAATTTGAGTATAAATAGTTAATTATACAAATTTATAATAATCAAATATTTTTTACTGCAACACGCAATGATGGCCAGCATTCATCACAATGTCGTAGCTATGAAAACTACACTTCATTCATGGAAATCTTATAATCCAAATATAGTACGACCATCGATGACACCACATCCTATGGAGGACACAAATATGAAGTAGACTGAGAGAAATAAACGAAATGGTCTAACTCTCTGAAGATAAGGAATAAGAGATTTCACCTAAATAGTTTCACAAATACAAAGATATAGATACAACAGAAGGAAGAGGACTAGAGATTGTAACTCTAGCTATCCAACACATTAGAATGAACATGATTCAGAGTTCAGATCGATGAGAAATCTCAAAACATGTGAGTAGAGGAGAAATCACCATTAAGGCTGGAAGAAGACTTATTATACACTAGAAAGGGATAAATTAATATTGGGATTTTGGTTTGTAATTTATTAGGGTAAAAAAATACCTTAAAAACACTGTACACATGCTTTAGATGCATGACTTTTACTAATCGTTCTCAACCAAGTATCCAAGGAGAGACAATGAACTCTTAATGCACACAGTCTCCCTAACTATGCATAAACCATGGAAAAAGAATCTTTCAAAAATTTATGATGTACAACATAGGAATGTTCATTGGGTGACTTGGTTGTAGACAAAATGTATGACCCCTGATACTCAAAAGGTGTCTCACATAGTTACCCCACACTATTAGTAGATACCATGTGGTAAACATGTGGCCTTCAATTTTCCCATTTTGAGATCACTTGGCACAAAACAATACATTGAAACTCACGGGACATTCCTTATTTTATATTACACGTTTTCCATGATTAAAAAATTTATTCAAGTTGAAAAAAAATATATGTACCTTCGTGAATATATGCTTTGTTATAGTCACCAAATATTAACATTTCATGAATATGACATACCATATAGATGAATTAAATTTATTTCATTGTGTTTTTTTCCTATTATTATTGATTGATCCATTGCTTTCATATATATACTATTATTTCTATCATCATCCCTAATATATGTGACTTGGTTTTTAATGTTCCGGTATCAATATAAATAGTGTTTTACTATATAGGATGATTGTTGAATCATAAATCATGTCTTCCTACCCATGTCAACTACGTAACTCTGGATACATTAGCTATTATTTAGAAATGATTGAGTGACTACCAGTTTTAATTTATATGTTGTATGGTCCCTTGTGAATTGAAATATGGAAACCCACTTTTTTATTACATAAACATTCCATTTATGTAGTAAAAAAAGAAGATCCTTTAATTTTTAGTTTCATTAAAGTTTGTTTATAATACATAAAAATTTAAATTATTAATTTAACCCACTTTAAGTGTTTCTTCATAGGTTTCTCCCAGGTTCTTTACAAATCGAATATCCTAGGGACATGCGACAATGGAAGGTGGTGAGAATAAGGCATAGTAAGCAAAACAATTTACATATATTCCTGTGGAATATCAATAACAATTAAGAGGAATGTCATTATTGTATTTGAAATGTAAAAATAGGAATACAATAAGAAAAATAACATGAGTCAAGTATTGAGATTGGTTCTACAACATTTATTTTATAATTTAATTATCATATCACAAATGTTAATCACCAAGGTGTCATAAATGAAAAAAAATACCATGGTTATTCACCAAGGTATCATAAAACATGTTAACACTAGAGATTTAATAATTTTCCTAATGAATTGGAGAACTATCAAAGACTAACCATAATATATAATATTAAATGTAATTAAAAGATATAATAATCAAACATTTAATAAATAAACAATGTAGAATAAACACATCTTTCATATCAAAATCATGGCGTTTCAAATGTTCTTAAAAACATGATAATTTTGTATTATTCAGCCCATAGAAAGGTGTTGTGAGTTTTTTATGCCAATATAAAAATAAAATAATTCAATTTTACTTATATTTGAATACCCTTTGAGAAAAATATGCATGGGGTCATAAAAATGATAATGAAAGTAAATATCTTGAGGAGAAGAAGGAAATTTTGAGATGAATATTTGGAAATGTAACATCTATAAAAAATGGGTTTTAAAAGGGTTGATTAAAAGGGTAAAAGGGCATCCCACTTATGAAAAATAATTTGGATGTAAGGGTATGATCAAAACACTAATATATTTTAGTAACCATAACATTTAGAATAAATTTAATTATTTTCTTTAATATATGGAAAAACATGGAAAATTCCCTTACCTTGAAGATATTTTCCTATATATTGTGGAAAAAAACCTTGGTGGTCTGAGGATTCCATTGGGGTACTAATCGGGAGGTTAAATTTCCATATATTAGTATGGGTTGGATTATGAGTGAATGGAAATGGGGAAATGGTGGGTATTTATTAAAAACATTGTTTGATTTGATTAATAATATCTATAAATTGGTCTTGGAAATGAATATTGGGAAAATTGTAAAAACATGGGCATTCCCCCGGTTTTTTCCTGTGATTTGTAAATTTGGGACATATTTATGTTATTTTAACCCAAAAGAACCAAAACTCATAAAATATTACTTCTTTTGGAAAGGAAAGTTATATTTTTCATAAAATAATGTTTTCAATGAAAAAGTTTAAATTTTAAAATTTGGAAAGTAACTTATACATTATAGAAATTGATTTAAATATTTTAAATTAATTTATATTTATAAAATAACATATTATCTTCTTTTGATTATGGCTAACTAATTATTAAATCATTATTATTAATATTTTAAATCACTAATCATACCAAACACCCCAAACTGTATTTTTACTCTGTAACGAAAAATCTAGTATTTTAGGAAATTCTTATAAATTCATCATAAACTAAATTATTATTATTGATTTGAAAAATGATTTTTAGTCATAATAATTATCTCAATATGAGAAAATTGTAATTTAACTATAAGATTCCTTTTTATTAATAAAATAGATGGTTTAATATGCTTTGAAAAATTTATGATACTTAAATGTTTTCAATGATATAATAATTATTAATGATTTATATTAAAATAAAAGTATGTTTATCATACTATTTAATTTAAAAAAAAATTTAATAATACATTAGTTTGTAAAAAAATTATATCTTTTATGAAAAGTTATATTTTTGCCCAAAAAGTCAATTTATCAAATTCCATCTCAATTAAAAATATATTTGAGGTGGAATATGTGTTTAAGGGCATTGATTCTCACGAAGATTGTGAGGATAAATTTTCACTATCTATAAATGATTTCTGACAATTTCATCCTACTTCTTTGTCTAATCATTTAACCGATTCTAAGGTTAATCCAACCCATTTAGTTAAAAACCATATTGAATCTCAATTATTTTTTTGATTCCAGATTGGATTTGAAGACCTTGAATAAGATAAACGAGAAGGGAAATTTTGATTTCATCTATGCAGAGACAAAACTTTTTAGGTATCATGTGAAATACTGTCGACACTCAATCATTTTTCATTTATCTCTATAAGGGCTCTCCAATTTCTAGGAAATAATGTATTTAAAGAATCAACTTCAACAGGCTTGTGGATATGTTGGATTTCGTTTTGTCTCAATCATCATGGGTTTCATTCATGGCATCTTCCCCTACAGGATTTGAAGAAAAAATCCTAGAGTAATGTTTTATCTTTCTTATGTCAAGTATTTTGTGACATGACGACTAGGATCCATGTTTCGTTCATTATCAGGTGATAAGATCAACAACACGACATTTGATTAATGTCACATGATTGAATTGGTTTTTCTAGAGTCTGAGTATATTGTGGGATATTACCTATAATATAAGAGGACCCTTAAGAATTAGCATAATAGCCGATATTTTTAGATTCAATAATTTATAATGAATACTTGTGGATTTTTATCTTTGATCTCCATTGATAGACACCATTTATTTAGATTCATGATGACTTCAAATTGGAACTATTTATTCAATGTGAGAATTTGATTGATTTCTGTCTTAACTACTAATACATTTTCCATGCCAATGGAAATTGTTTTAGGTGTCTTAAATGATCCATTTTAATGATTCGTGATCATCATGATGATCACAAAAAATTTAATATTCCACTTAATGTAGTTTTCATGGACACTAGGCCAAAATAGTCTAAGTCTATAGCTTGATGAAAGAAATAGGTTGATCACACCCCATTGTAGATGTAGGGTAGTCATTCATTCTATAAGGATATGCTTTTCTACAATGTTTTGAAATCTTCCAATGAATTAAATTGTATTGTGGATGGGTTTTATGCTTAGACTCCTCACCAGATTCATCAATCTGGTGCATTGTAGGCCTTGATGGCTTTTTCAGGTACCCCCTACGTGGAAACTCATTCTCATGTCTTAGTGGAGGATGAACATAGGGTGAAATACTTGGTCCATAATAAAATTTACAATGGGGTACATTCTACTGACATTTCTCCCATGAGCATGAATATAATATCATATATAGTGGTCCCTCGCTAAGTCTTTTCTGACATAATGTTGGATGAAAAGAATGATGATGGTCTTAAGGCCACATCCCCTACCCTAGATGTTTCAGTGGGGTATAGAAATGGGTTGACTGCAGCATTCCTAGACATGTTCTATGAATGTGGTGCACATACTACTGATTCTGCAACAAATCCCGAGGTAAATGTGTGAAGCTTAAATGTTGAGGACAATCACAAAGTTCCATCATAAGTCTTATCTAAGAAACAATTTGATGAACAGAGATCTACTATCTAGTTTGATAAGATTCCAATTTTAATTTCTATTTTGGACTTTATTAATAATCCTGAATGTGATACACATTCCCTTGAGGGAATCAAGAATAATGTGGTGTGAAAAAAATTCCCAAAGGAAAGCTACTCACGTGAAATTTTAGATTATTCTTATCTTTCTTTGATAAACATGCATGGTACAAAGGAAAACATCTATATGGGCTCTGATGGGGATAACCTATGCGGGATAATTTTTATTACTCTTGATGTACCTGTGGATGTATCTTTAAATTATGGTGTCCCCAATATTGAATCCAACATGACTGATGCTCCTGATCCTCAAGATCTTTTTCAATGAAATGGTTTCCATGGGGATCATGATGATGTTTCCCATAGAGAGGAGGATGAATCACTATGTACAGATTAATTGGATGAGGCATAGATGGCTCAAAAAATGGATGTGAGGTATGCACCCAATAGGGTGTGGTGGATCTCTCGGACAGGGTGGAAGACACAAAAAGAGGTTATTGCATGTTCAACTGTTGTCTATGATTGTGTTATGTGTGTCAAATTTTCATAATTCGTGTGCATCCCTCCTATGTATGTCTACTTTAATTTAGTAAATTTTGGGGACAAAGGCTTTATATGTGCTCACACCATTCCTAATATTAAGATAATATATTCTTAGAAAGATAATTTTTGAATAATTATATTAATTTTATAATGGAATTATACTTTATTAAAACAAGGGATCCACACATAAACCATTTTAAAACCGACGTAAGGCCTATGGGTATGTTGTACGATGGTGATAAGTTCACTGGGTGTCTCGAATAACATCACCATAGTGGTAATTTATACTAACACGAACTTCCTCCATAGATTATTTCATTTAAGATTCACTTGTTGAAGATAAACTTGGGTTTGGTCAAGGGATAAACATGATAGCACTACCTCCCAAACATGTTCTGACAAATGAGCTTCATACAAACTGACTCTTCTATTTGAGTTAATCTATTATCCATTGAAAAATAATTATACTATTTCATTTCTATGTATAATCACTAATTATTATATTAAAATTATTAAGTGGAGCATAGATTCCAAATTTCATATTGTCCAACATTTATAATTGACCAGCTATCATATAGTGGTCAAATCTGTATAGTTACATTCCTCTTTATATCCACTCCATTATTAAATAAATTTGGTTTTATCTATAAAATATAATATTATACATGTGTTTAAGAGTTAAATATAATTCCAAATGTATGATTATTTACAAGTAATGTGTAATTATCTAAGTCGAGAAATCATATATTTCAAGTTACATTCGGAGAACGAATGTAAGATATCTAATTAAATATTAATGGCTTGTTACTTTTAATTATAATTAGTATGGGCCTTTTCTAGCTAATAATAAAGATCCATTTAAATAAAACCATGATATATGTGCTTGAAAAAATACATACATTAAATGTAATACATGACATATAAAATAAAATGGTTTCCATTAAATGAAGAGGTGAAGTGAAATTGAAATTTCACATACTAGAACCCCTTCAAATTTAACATGAACACATAACAATACCCAATACTTATATAAAGGTAGTTGGGGTAGTATACCATGGGTTGTGATTCTTATTCATTACAATTACATTCTTTTAGTTCTTCTATATGTTTTAATATCATGTTCTGATGTGTTTGTTTGTAATATTTAGAGTAAATCCACAATGATGTCCTCTAGTTATGTGTGAAGAGGGAGGAGAAGATAAAACATCAGAGGGGGTGGCTATGAGCCACATGTGACCCCCCTGAGCAGTTCCACATGAGGTACCACCTATTATCCCCAAATGGGAAATTAAATAACTACATTGAGAGAGTTTTTCACATCTAATGTATACCATTAAATGTCCTCTATGAACTGCACATACTATGGAGTATTTCACTCGTGGGTTCTATCAGTGTTATCCTCCCTTATTTTTTGTGGATGGTAGTCCTCAGGCTATTGTTCCATTGATGGAAGAAAATTTTTCTATCATTTCACATTCAAAGATGACTTCATTGAGGATGGTCATGATTTCCATATATTAGCTATGTGATTCTTCCAACAGTATTGGGATGTAACTACTCAGGTTTGTATTCCTCGAAGCATTGTCTATGTAGAATTACAATATATCTACTATGATTACATTTTATCATTAGATTCTGAGGGATGATTATGTTTGGGTGTTCATTCACCTAGAGTATCCTTCTATGTGAATCATGGACAATTCGGTGTGTTTTACTGAGTTGCGACATTGTGCATCATTTTTTAATTATTAAGAGCTATTATGAGCAAGATGTTTCAACGATGGGTTCAAGTATGTCATCCACTCAATGGTGAATGTATTTCACCTACCTATATTTTATGAGATCGTAAATATGGATCTTATCCCTAATCATGACCAGAGATAATATAATATTGTTAGAAATATAGTTTTAGTATTGAGGTACAATAGTAATTATTATGATAGTAGGAATCAAAGACTAATGGTTCCTCATCAGAGCAGTCATGGACAAATTATCCACACTCAGAGGTTCATTATATAGTATATTTTTTGGAATCGGGGGCATATGAAACCTCAGTATTGTAGATATCAACATATGTGTCATTATTACAGTATCATGGGACATATTCAATGATTAGATAACATATATCCACCTGATTATAGTAAAAGAGGATCTGCACTAGCTCCACAATTATGGGAAGGATCTGTTATGCCACATTATATAGGGAGTTGGAGTAGAATTAGGGAAACATGTCAAGGAGTAGGGTGTGTTCAGGACATCAATATTTATAATTATTAGCCACATCAAACCACACCTACTTGGGGTGGTCCGAATATAGAACAGGGTTGTGGATCAGGCCAATTGCAATCTGTACGGTAGATACCCAAGGATCAGAGTGTAAGACCATCTATATAATGAGGTTCTATTCTAGTATCCTCTATTATTATATCATATTTATTCCGTATAGGCTCTTCTCTCTCCTTTATCTGTTTATCTAACCTGGAAATTATAGAGCTAGAAACTCAATATTACTATGGTGTGATATCCCAGGATACAATGTTGGGTGTATGATAAGTGTGAATTCTACAATACAGGGATTATCACCTAGAGGTAGGTAGTTTTCACTTACTGTGGGTCCTCTTCATCCTTGAGATGACGGGATTCGTTTTAATTCTCATGATAGACAAATTTGTTCTCCATCATGCCAATATGGGATTCTATTGTTATAGGGTAACATTTACCTCAGTAGAGGGTTGTTGTTTTCATCACATGATTTATTAGAATGTATACGCTAGTAGATATAGGCTAGAGAAACATGGTCTTGGTGGATTGATGGCGCAGATTTCCAATTTATTCATGGAGGAGTATAGAATATATATGATGGATTATATTCCCTTAATATGTTATTTCATAGACTTATTTCTAGATAAATTTAATATCTTACCTCGTAAGAGAGAGGTAGAGAATGAAATTTATCTTGTTCCAATAACATCTCTAGTGTCTATTCCTCTATACATGATGTCACACACTAAGCTCCGGGAGCTCAAACAATAGTTGTAAGATCTGGAGTCTAATGGTTTTATCCAACCCATCACTTCAACACGAGGTTCATCTATGCATTTATCCATAAATGTATATGGGACCCTTCTTTTATGCATGGATTACCAATGGATGAACCATATTATGGTTATGAACTGGAATCCATTTCATCAAATATATTATATATTTAACCTTCTCCAGGGAGCTATGGAATTCTCAAAGATTGACCTAAGATCGTGGTCTGGTCATGTGTGAATCTAACCATTTGATATACCATATATGAATTTCCAAAGACTATATGGTTTATATGAGTATATTATTATGTTTTTTGTATTAACAATTGTTCCCTCCATTTTAAATTATTTGATGGATATGGTTTTCCATGTCTAGCTGGATCCCTTTTTCCTAGTTTTTGTGTAAGATAACTTGGATTATTCTTATAATCATAAGAACTGTGCTAAAGACCTTGAAATGTTTTTGAGTACATGGAGAGATAATCATATATATTATAAGATTCATATGTTACACTTATGTATTGAAAAATTTAACTTCATAGTTCATACTATTTTGGAATCTTGTGAATCTATTTACCCAGAGAAGGTGAGTGTTGTTTTCACCTTGGGGAATCCTATTAAATTTTTTTATATACGATGTTTCATAGGGTTTGATTGATACGATCGAAATTTCATTTATGAATTTTCAAGACTTATTTAACCACTTAATCATCTAAAAAATATGGGTGTTATGTTCTTATTCTCATAAGAATTTGAGAAATACTTTTAGCACCTGATAGGAAGGTTTACCTCAGCACTGATTCTAATTCTACCAGATCCTTAAATGAGATATATAGTGTTGTGTGATGCATCTAAAATTTTGCTGGGAGAAGAGATGATGAATTATGATTGATTTAAAATGTATGGATCTCGTTAGTTGAGGTATCATGAGATACACAATCAAAAGCATGACCTTGATCTAGTAGCTGTTGCACATTACATTTATTATTGAAGGAATTATCTGATAGTTTGGAGCTTTGGGGTGTATACAGACCACAAGGTCCGAATATATAACTTTATGGTGTGTGAAATGTATACCAAACAAATATTATGGTTTAAATATCATTATTACATCATCATTGATCATGCTAATATACCTTGAAAAGGACATACGGTAGCAGATGCACTGAGTCGGAAAACTCAGGCACATGCCATACTAGAATCCTGTTATGAATGGAAATTGATGGATATTATTTACGATATGAATATGATGTATCATGGGACTCATGATGAATAATATATTTTATCCTTTACATTTACCACTTCACTCCTTGATAGTGTGAGGGATAGTTAATGTTTACATAATGGGGGTTATTTCTCTAGGAGAGTATTGCATGTGAGGACCTGCCTCCTTATTTGTTTGTTGATGGAGAAGAAATCATACATATGCATGGGAATATCTATATTTTTATACATATTAAATAGGAAATAGTGAGATATTACCATTCTTCTCTTTTGTTAGTTCATCCATTCATCTCAAATAACTGTTGAGATATGATATGCCAGTATTGGTTCCCAAGGATAAAATGTTAGATAGTAGGTTTTACCACTTGGCTTTCCACCTATAAATAGGACAAGGTAGAGAAACAGTGGACACATTGATTTTGAAAACCATAACTAGTATTTAAATTTAAATTGGAATATGTGGAAATGTATTTTGTAGTCGACCTATCGAGGATTCCTCGGGCTAGTGATGTGGTTTGGGTAGACGTGTATTGATTGGTAAAAGTAAACCTCTTATTTTCAATCTAGGGGAATTTCTCATCTGATGAGTTTGGAATACTATATGTATATGATATTACATTACTACATGGTTCCCTCATACATTTTTTTAGATTGGGGTTCTCATTTCACATCGAGAATCTGGTAGGGGTTACAGAAGGCGAAGGGTACACAGGTTCTTCTGATAACTTATGTTCACCCACATACAGATGACCAATCATAATTGAAAATTCATGTGTTATAAGATATAATCCATGAATACATACATGAATTTGGTAGTTCATTGGAGAATTATATCCCTCTCATCATGCACACCATCAATAATAGCTATCAAGTGACGATACAGATGAATCCTTATGAAGTCTAATAAGGTATTCCTTTATTCTCACCCATGTTCTAGACAGAGGATGGATAAGAAGTGGTACTAGGTATTCATCATGTGAATGAGACTTTGGATCCTGTTCAAAAAATCATTACATGTATGTTTACTACATTGTGTAGAAAAAAACTTATGCTGATCATCATCGATGACCTTTGGAGTTTGTGGTTTGAGTAATGTTTTCTTCTGGGTTTCACCCTTTTGTTGGAATAGATGGATACAGAGGAAAGGTAAGTTTTCACCAAAATTTTCCAGTCTATTTGAGATCATGGATATAGTTAGGCCAATATGATAAACATGGAAAATATGTTAGAGGTACCTCTAAATGTACGGTGTATTCCACATTTCACAGCTTTGCCATTATCACTCTGACCCATTTCAAGCATTCGATCCAGAAGATGTTGTGCAAGGTATTGATTAATATTTTTAGGATTATCATCTACACATCATTTAATGGAGAAAAAAGTCTCTATATGATACAAATATCCCTTTAGTACAGCTGTTACAGTATCATGGACATGTACTTGACATGAATTGAGACTTTTTCGACGTATGTTACTGGTGGCATGATTTGTTACCATTGGAATTTTTTCCTCCCATGGATGAGTACTCGTGAATGATTTTCTTTAAGGGTTGTCGGATAATGTAAGAATTATAATTTATATCAAGTATTAATCCCTTTAATTTTCTATTGAAACCCATTTTGAGGATCTCTTTTGGATTTAATCCAAAACCATTCCATTGGGACAATTTTATCTTTTCGAGAAAATGAAGAAAAAGAATATAAGTTGTTTATCAGAAAAATACATAGTTTTTATCTAGAATTCACACTTTTTATTTAGAATACACTATCTGCATTCAATACATGACATGTAATGGGCTTGGAAAACTAATGCATGGTGTGTAATTAAACATTCCCAGAAGTGAAAAACTAGAATTACATGATGTGTAATGAATTTACAAGCTATGTAAATGGTAGAAAGGTTTCTAAATGTGATGAACATAAATTAATTTTCTTACCATATATTATATATTTATCTCTCAAAGAAATAAATAAACTCCCTTTAAGATCCCCTGAAACCTAAATCTAGGTTCTTTCACTATTCCTCTATAGGGACATCGATTTTAATTATGATAATCTCATTGGATGAATTCTAATAATATCTTCATTCTTCTTTTGCCTTGTGTAATTTCCCATTCTCGAAAAAATTATTTTTATGTAGTCTCATATGCCCTATTTTTAGAGTGTTGATATTTTAATATATTTTCTTCTCATTCGAGAAAAATTAAGGTCCAATACAAGATGAAGAGAGTTAGGTGGTTTATGACTCAACCCTCAATGTATGATTATTTTATAAACATTCAAAATTTTGTACGTGCCGGTATCTTAGTGAATTTTTTATTAAATTCATATTCCATTATTATAATAATTAAACTCGTGTTCTAGATCCCCTTTAATATTAGTCCATCACATGGTTGGAGGTTATAACCTCATAACTAACCACCCTAATTAGGATTTTTCTCAAATTATGCCTTTAGTGTCCTCTCATAACTATCATTTCCATCATTTGGGTGATCATGGACTTGATCAAGATAATTTAAGTGTTCAAAATTAATTACATAATTATTAATGGATAGTACAACTACCATATTTACATGACCATTCTAGCGTAAGTGTTCCATTTAATTAACTAACCTTTTAAATTTGATATGATATGTATAATTTTAGATATCACTTGTCTTAGATAATTATAAATTAATTACATATGGTTGCATGTCCATAGACTAACATTTCATTCTTATGAAAGGTAAACAATTAAACCTAATAATTGAAGATAAATAGTAGTAATAAATTGTTCTATGTTCTTTTAATACCTATCTCATTTTTTAACGAAATGGAATGAACTAACTAAGATATAAAAAGTGATTTGTATTAAATGGAATAATTAAATAATTAATTATATATAACATTTCAGTTTCATACTGTCATTTCAATCATTATAAGAATGGTCAGACTTGATTAATTCATTATATTCCAAGAAAACATCCATGAGATCTATGAGGTATCCATTTTGATTATAGGAGATAGTTTATAAGTGAAAAACCTACCATGGAACATGGTCATTGTCAATGAGTATATTCCTAGAATGATCATTTATGATCCCTTCATTATCATCCAAATATAATTATTCCTTGGATACTCTCCATGGATCCATAATTATTTATTTGAAGACATGGAAGCATGGGTTCACTACATTAGGCCTAATCATTCTTATCTTATTATTACCTTTTGAATGAGTCCTTAAAATCTTCAAGAAGTAGTTATAGTGGAATTACTTGGTCGAATCCCCTTGGATTGCATTAAAACCCCTTATTACTAGAAATTATGTTATACTAAGATGGATCGACCCCTATGGTCATGGATGCCTTAGTAACATGTAGGATCCTATTGCATTATTATCAAAATTATAGGATTTCTTAGATACACCTTGGGAACTCTTAAACTTTTATAAACATTAAAGGATTCATTGGTTATACCATGGATCCTCTCCCATTACCATTATGACATATTTTAAATAATTTACACCTCACATGAATTATAAATATAAATCAGAACATTAATTATTTAAATGAAACATGTTCAAAACTCATCAGAGGATGAATTTGCTATTGGCTATTTATATATCCATATTACTTTACATTTATTAATTTTCTTACACAACCATTTTATATTCATTGACTGAATTGTATGGAAGTGTTTTGTTGGAGAAATAATGAGATTTATCTCACACCCTATCCAGGATGTCGATGGTACCTAGCCATATTATATATTTTTCGTTGATGATAATCGTAAGTGTCCCTCTTTGAAATACTGATATGATTTCATTCTTGGGATGGACATTGGTAACATATAACTGAGATAGTTCTCGGTATACTGTATATTTTTTGGATTCCTTTTTATTCTTGTATCTATCATCTAGTGTCTACATCCATGTATACCTGTTTTCTAGTTTGGTAATGACATGACATACATCATCATCATTTTTTATATGATTAATTTCCTATATTTTGAGTATTATTTGTAGTTTCATGGGAATTTGTTTTCATCCACTTATTTATTCAATTATACAATTCTTATTCTATTTATATTTTTGTTATTATCCACCACTCTCCTCTCTTTCATGAGGTCATATTCTCCCCAAGGACACACTCTATGCACTTACTACTATTCGACAGGCTCGAGCAAAGAGGGAGTTGCACATGAGGCCATGTGTACAATTCTATTGGGGAACCTTGGATTAGAAATTGGTTTCTGACATCACACATATAATCTATCTTCCAAAACACAAACAACACAAAACTACTCAAAAAACCCTAAAATACAAAATCTTAACACCATTAGTACATTTACAATTTATCTACAATGGAACAATTAGACCGTAAAATTATAGATATAGAAAAACATTAATTTTCTTTTAAATACAAAAACACAATTAAAATTAAATAAATTTTCGAGAATAAGAATACAACTAATAATCAAAATGATTTTTTCTGTCCACCTCCACCTATGAATGAGATAATAGAAAATATAGGATTATGATGTTCATGTTTCTATAGTCTTTATTATTTGTTTATAATAATGATGGAGAAGACACGAGATGGGGTGAATTGTGTCTTTTCGAATATCTTAAAATTTTATATTGTCCCTCTTGAAATAATGTAATTTTACAAAATCCCTTAAAGATGAGTAATGCATAGTAAAATAAATAAAGGAACGTGAGAGAAATAAAAAAGTATGGTGTTTTTTTATTTGAAAGTCAAATAATTTTATAAATTTTACTATAAATTAACATAAGTAATATTTAATTATATTTTAACAAATTAATTATGTAGAAAATTTAATTATACTTTTTTTGTAAGATCATTTTACGGGTAAAATACATTTTTCCAAATATTGTTTTCCATTGTATTTTATGAATTTATATGAAAATTATTTTCTCAAACATCTAGAAATTAAATCTAGAAAAATGGATTTTTTGTTTTCAAAAAAAAGTTTCAAATTTGGTACGTAGTTGTCTTTTAATTTTGTTAAATATGAATAATAAATGTGGTAAATATTTATCACCTTAGTAAGGGTAAAACAGATGAAACATTTTTAAAACTAGGGAATAATGATTATAAATCTGTAAAATACTTACATTTATTTAAGTGGATAATTTTTTTACAGTAATAATATTCTCACATATTTTTGGTAAATTTATTTCCCCTGAATTTGACAATGACCATAATATAATTTTGAGTAAAATTAATGTAATAAATGTCACTATTTTAATTAATGAGACTAATATTTTTTATAATATTAAAAAAGAAGGTATCATTGGATATAATTTAAATTTTTTTCATTTTTTTGTTAATCATGGTAAGTTATTTTTAATTTAGAGGTTTTAAATAGATACCTCAAATTCATATGCAACGCTAATACATAGCTTGTTCAAGTAATAGAAAAATATAATAAATGAATTTAAAAATATTAAAGGTAATAATATTTTGATTAATTATTATGTTCCATGAAAATTTTATAAACTTATAAATTTAAATTTTTATTGAAAATTTTATTTTCTAGTATAATTTTTATTATAATGTCTTAGAATTCAAACTCTGTGAAAGTCCAAAAATTAATTTGATGGTATCTTATATTAAAAAATAATTAGTTAAATTATTAAATATTAATAAAAATTATAATGTTTAGAAAATATAATTGTATATAGGCTAAATTAATAGACATATCAACTTATGGGTCACATTTTATTTTATTGTATCTTTTGTGAACCCTAATGAGTACAAATCATTGATATCATGATAATCGTTAAAAGGGTTAAATGGGGATACAATGAAGAGATAAGGGTTAAAACATCATATAAACTTGTCAAAATTTCCTATAATGAGATTTTTTAGTGTAATAAAAATTCTATATTCTAAATATGTCTATTTTTTCTACCTGAAAATTGGAAATAATTTATATAAATTTATTTTTTCAGGTAATTCCAATTGTTCCTCTCCCCTCAATTATAAAAGATAATCGTATATTAAAAATTATTAAAATATATTAATCCATATATTTCACCTAATACCTATTATAATACCATCTTATATTCCTTCCTCGCATCATATATCATTAGTTCTTTCCAAAATACCATCCTTTCGAGGAATAAGTTGTAATTCAACAGAGGTTTCTCCCCGAAGTGGTATAACTCTTAACAGTGTAATTTCAAATTTATTTTAAATTATACCACCTATAAACATATGTAATATATTATAAATTAATGACTTTATTATATTAAATCTACTTAATTTTTATTATGATTATGGAAGAAAAATTATAGCCCTCCTTTCCATCACATGGGAAATAATAGTATCTATTCTCTCTGTGTGTGGACTACCACCTCCACAATGAAATACAACACATCCTGCACCATCCCAACATGTAACTTTTTAAAATTGTGGATTTAATTAATGTATATAAAATTTTGGATATTATTACATTTCTCTAATGTGTAAATAATTTTTACATTACATTTTGTTTCATCTATCAAAAAAGTGAAAACATCATTGATGCATACGTACGAACTACAGTCTCCCAGAAATGATGTTATTCAATTTTCATAAATTCTCTATATAAATTTATAAATAAATATATATAATTATTATATACAACAAAAATAACAGAATATAAATTATAGAGATGATGGAACCTTTATTAATATATAAGTAAATTTATTAACAAACTGAAACATTCAAGTAAAATGAAGTAGTTATCACTTGAAGTGTTGATTTTAATCATTCTTTTCTGATAAATGGTTGTTAAAATATTAAGAATGAATAATATATGTAATTAAATATATGATCATTTTTTAATAATATAGTTTTAATAAATCTATATTTATTATAAATTGGGATTCAATGAATACAAGGAAATATAATAATTGATGTAAGGGTTTATGTAACGATCTCGTTTTTTTCTTGGTTATTTATGCTAATTTTTTATACATTGATGTTTTGTGGATATTATCAATTAAAAAACATATATTTTATTTAAAATAGTTATTAATATAAGTTTAAAATAGTAGTACAATTTTTATATCATTCGAAATTAAAATTTTTAGGAAAATGTTTTTAAGGAAATCTGATCTTATTTCACCATCGGTAGATAATTTTTTTTTTGATATACATGATTTTCATAACTATTTTACGAAATTTATTACCTATGAGTTAAATATTTCTACAAAATAATTTTTATTGCCTATTATTTTATATACAATAGATAAAAAGTTATCTTTATAATTTTTTTCTGAAAATGTTATTATTTATTTTTAATGACGTGTGAAAATAATGCCTATTTTAAATATATGGTATGAATGTATTTTCTTACCATTAATAACATTATATTATCTAAATATTACATTATTATTTTACATGGTTATTTTCACAGAAAATTATTTTGTCAATATTCTTAGTATTTTTTTAATAAATTGTAATCAAAGGTAATAGATTTTTTTGTTATTATTTCAACGAAAAATTATAATGTTATTTTCATGTTATTTTTAATCTATGTAAACCTAAATTAATGTTTTTTATGCTTCACTAGAGATAATAATTATTTAAAACATCCATTTTCACTCTCTAGATGGATTATCATAATTTGGTGATGAAATGTTTATGTAACATGTTTATCTTATATGGTCTATGTACTAATGAAATGATGAATATTTTAGGACCATATGGAAAACATATATATGGTTTTCATATTGTTAAATGTGGATCCATAATATCCAACCAATGAAATGAGAAAATATTTATAAATCATGTGATAATTATTGAAAATGAGTTGATTTTATGAATAAATAAGGGGAAATATGTAGGGATATTTGTTCCACTATGTTAAAAGAATTATGTGGGGATTCATAATGCGTCATGATATGGTAAATGAATGTTTATTCCTAATATATATTGATATAATTGAATGGTAGCAAAACATGAAATATTATGTTTTTTAATTTCTTATGATGGTTCCACACTCTTGTGACATGATGATATTATTATGATTTAGAAACAAGTATCCAGATTTATTTTATTATTATTCCCAACCATGAGGAATATTTATGTTTTCTTACATGACTTTTTATTATGATATAGAATTTATAGTGTTTTATTTTTTATTGATAATGACATTTTCTCATACCATTTTGCTCATGATATGATTATGTATGATAATTAATTGATATCTAAATTTTTTAACCATACTATAAAAATAATATCACCCATTCTTATTTTACCATTCACTTTTCTATGAAGAAAATAATTGAATATGTTATGTCTAAGAAGTGTAATATATGAGAAACAAATTGTGGGTGATAGTAAAGATATTTTATAAAAATGGTTTTTTATATATAGTCTCCAATGAATCTGAACCTATATATTCCTTATTTTTGTATTGTTGTGAAATGTAATGTATATTCATCTAAATTGGTGTTATATTTATTTTCAAACTTCTTTAATCAATATAATTAAAATTTGGGTATCCATTGATTAATACATTTGTTGATAATATTTCACTACAATGGATGAGTTTTTTGGTGTTTGGCCCATTGCGAGGTCGAGATGGGTAGTCAACTAGTTTATGTTCATTTTAGTTATATTGTTTTCTCAATAGAGCATTACTATGATAATTTCAAATTTCTATCAGAGACTATTGGTGTGATACTACTAAGTACACATGTTATTCTCAAACTATAATTTTATGAATTACTTTTCAGGTTTCGAATAGGGTTTCATATATCATGTTGAATATAACATACGTAGAGGTTGGTCTTATTATGTATTTTCTCCCTTTGGTATTCCTTTGGTAAATTTTTAATTCTAAATGTTTTATTTGTTTCACTTGACATATATTATAAGATATTGGTTATTATATATTTATATATATATAACAAATTCTTGAACCATGGTTCTTATATTTTCACTGGTCTAGAAACTATGTTATGAGGGTAATGTATCTCATTAAATGGATTATACCCTTGGTGTTAGTCAATCCCTCATGGCCTATTTGATGCCACGTTCAAGGGCCACTCCTTCCCTTTATTATCACCCTAGGTTGGTTAACCTCATAAGGGGTTATAATAGAGTGTTATCAGATATTTTTGTTCAAAATAGGCTGGAACATGTGGTTAATCACTTATGAGGTTTTCATGGGATGTTAGGGAAAAATTGTTAGTTGATATTAGGTCATGATTAAATTTTGGGATACCAAATGGGACATATGACATTAAGTACCTCTATGTTCCTACATAAGTACCATGAGTGACTGAAAATTGTTTTTTTTATTATATTTGGTAGCCCAAATTAAAGTATAAAGGCCTCTCAAGGGGGATGGATGTAAGGAAAACAAAAGTAATCCCCTTGTAAAATGGACCTATAATCAAAAGGGAAATAACCCATCCATTCTTATTATTACATAAAATACTATCTTGTTGAGGAGAAAAGATCCCATATGTTGAGGCGTCCATATATATTGTGAGAATATAACTACACTGGCATAAAATATATGTTCAAATTAATAATGGGGAATCAAGTTTCATAACACCAGAAAAATGTTTTACATCACGTTTGAAAAACTATATGATCATAAAATATATAATAGATTGAGAGAAATTTTTTTAAATCAAAGTTTACACTAATGTGGATGCTATTAGAATAGTACCTCTTAATGTAGAATGTCCAGCACTATAATCTTCCAGCATATGTATTTCTGTATGTAACATTATTGTACCCTGACCTTGAGTCACTACCTAACTTCCCTAAATGTTCTTGCGCTTATAGATATGAGAATTATGAGTTTTACTACATCTTCCTTGACCACCACCTCAGCATGAATGTACTATTGTGTTCTTTCTACCATACTCTGGAGATACTACAGGACCTACTCCAAAACATGGGGTATGTGTAGATCTTCATTCTCTATTTTCTGATGGAAAAATTCGATATAATCTCTAGATTTTCCACATCATTCTAGAACCTATGAATTCTAATGGATCTTGAAAAAAGTGAGTTTTCGAATGTACTTACTTCCAACATTGGCGACATATCAAGAAATTATCTATATGAGGAGCCTGACTACTGATACTCCTAAGAGAAACCTCAAATAGATGTTTGTGACCACTAGAAGAACCACTAGAAGGACTAGGTGTTGAACCACCATGGCTCACACAGTTATATTCCCATAGGATCTTCTCTATAATAATGGATTGGTTTACTATCTCTAATATGGTCATTAACTGAAAGACATTGACCTATGACCAGATGTTGTATACTATCCCATCATCAAATAGTATGACAGTTATAATTCATCACTCCTTCGAGTCTATGTGAACCTTTTTATCTCATTAAAGGGATTAAAACACTCTATGACAGACATAGAACCCACTGAAATTTTATTAACTCTATAGAGTAGTCATCCCATAGAGTTTGTGTAATGAAATATTCATATAAGATTGTTTGTATGTATTCCCAAACCATTTTACAATGTCTATCTACCTGTGTAGTAATGTCCCACCATCACTTGGTATAATCACATAGAATATAGACATAAATTTTAACACTCCATTCTAGATGTGTATCTTGATGATCAAATATATATATTATTGCTTTGGTACAATAATAAGTGGCATTAGGTCCTCCATCCACAAAAAATGTGGGAGGATTTTAATGTCTATACTACTGAGTCTACTCTTCCATACTAAGGGACAAAGAATGTCATATTTCATAGATTTTATCATAAAAAATTCCCTCATTAAAATGGGCATCGGTTCCCAAATCAACAAACGGAAGAGGTTCCATCGGTGGAACTATAGGATGGATCACTAGAGACTCATGGACCGCCTCCATTAATTCATGTTCATTGTCACTTTTAGGGAATGAAATTGGAAGACATCATTAAAGAATTCGGTAACAATACCAAAAACATGCATCAGAATAGAAATTAATGACTGAAAGTGTTATATATAGATAAATAGTATAGGTACACATCATTCATAATAAAAGAACTCACCTCTATGTCTACTCCAAAATCCAGGGCTAGGTGGTAGAAGATACCCTTAAATCTCATAAGAACAAAAGTGACTCCCCAACTACCCGCAGTAAATGTTGGGTTTTGGTTGTGGTCATAGTTGTACACATTTAAGATAACCATTTACACATTAATATTTATATTAATTTAAAATTATTTCTTATGAGAATATTTAAATATAGTTAAATTATTGAATTATATGTATTACCATTTCCAATCCATATGGTCACATAATTCTAATAAGATAAAAGATTGTGTCTAATTAAACAATAGCATAACTAATTTTACCCCATGCAACCAAAGTACCATAGCATAATTCCAAAAATAACTTCTTAAGGTGTATCTTTATACAATTCAGGAAAAACTTTTTGGTTAGGTTAGAAATAATAAGTTCCAGTCATGTTTTCAAATCTTTTAGAGAATGTAAAAACATTTATAGTAAATAATCAAGTTACCAATAAGATACAATAGGCAAGTGCATGCAGAATGTATATGTATCTGGGAAAAAAGCATGGCTTCTTAGTCATATTGTTCCCTTAATTATTCATGTAATGAAACACATTAATTTCATCACGACAAGTAATAGTATAGTCATTTTAATATTAAAAATAATAAATACACAAAAAATAAATTGTTTTACCCACTGGTGATGTTGTAGCAACTCTAGCAGGGATAATAATTTACTGGAATAACCCAACCCAGGTATTTTGGGATTCCCCTATACATGTTTTTGTTATTACCATTCAGAATCTTATTACCAAATCCTTTTGACTCCTGGTCTCATGTATAATACCCAAACAATAACATAGAGTAAAAATACGCATTTGATTCATTTTTGTAATGTACTAACCTGGGATCCACTTAACACATGCCATGGGATGGTGGGATACATAGCCTTAAAGAAGGCCTTACCATACACCAAAGGCCACTACCCACCATTGTGGGTGTACAAATGATAGAGTTGATATACTATACCTCCATATCTTAGATGAATACCAGAAAAAATAAATATAAGACAATATCAAAAGTATAAAATAATTGGAAAATATAAGGATGGGAACAGTAAGCAACTGTTACAGAAATCATATTACCATTGTAATAATAATAACCAAATTAAAAAGTGAAAATGACTATGCATCTAAATATTAATAAGAAAATATAATAAGGATGAGTCATATACATGATTTCATGGCATGCTTATATATAAAAAGGGGAATAATGGTTAGACAAATATAACGTTTTATACAAAAATATAAAAAATTCAAAAGATTGGTCCACTATAACCTCAAGAAACCACTTGGTACATTTCTACCATTATCCATATATAAGTAAAGATTAACCAGGATCTAGCATAAGGTTATCTCCATTATCCATACCTCTAAACATATAATCTAATTCAGCACCAATGTATGCCTGAGTAGGGTGTGAGATAAAATATATGTAGTCCCCCACCAATGGTTTTTAGAAGTAATCAAATATTTTTACTTATAAATAATAGTGTGCATGTAAAACCAAATAATCCACAATGATGAATATATAATCACATTCCTGCTTAGGTTCCTAAAGGACACCTAGAACCTCTACCTGCTTTGGCATATGCCAAAATAAAAGTATGACAAATAAATATTATATAGTGCTAATATATATAGATTAGATGTATATTTTATCCACCTATATGTGCTTTGAACATGTGGATATAAGTATCTATATTTATAAAATATTTCATTATGGCTAGATTAGGGCATAACACAATCATCCATAACCAGTTAAAATGAACCTATGAGCACATGTAGAGGTTACAATACCTCTATCTCATGACGAATAATAGACATCATGCACGTCACTCAAGATAGTTTGTGAGACGTCATGTCAACACCTGAGGCAAGGGACAGGTGTGTCATGCCCACAGTCCAAATAGCTTTAATGGTGTGAGACGTCATGCACCATAAGATATGTATGTGGTAGTGAATTATCATGCAGAGAAATTACCATAACAACCATTCCAATACCATCATCAATGTCATAATCATAATAATAATAATAATATCCATGAAGCATCACCTCTCATGATTTTTAATTATCTTTCCCAAACACCACAATGGGAATTGCATTTCATATGGTCTATATAAGTAATAATGAATCAAATTTCATGGTCTTACCACCCATTAACATTTAATCAATTAGTACATTAATTTCATTTAATAGTGGAAAACCATCATGAATATGTCCATTATATTTATAAAAATCATTTAATTAAGTAAATTATGTTACTCAAATTACATGGTTCTAAGAATCACATAATGATTCTAAAATCAACTAGGAAATTACCAATAAGGTGGAAGCTAAACTTATAAATCCATCTATGAACATATGAGGAGAATTGGTTCTATAAAAATTCATATATATATGTGAACATCAATTTACAATTAAATATAACCAATTAGAAGGAATTATAGTCATTCAAATCATTTAATCGATTAATTATAAAGGGTATTTCATGCTGGCAGAACCATGTGATTCCATTAATTGAGGTCAAAATAATAAAATTACCTTGTAAGGCTCAATGTGAGTATAAAATGTTAATTATACCAATTTATAATAATGAAATATATTTTACAACAACATGTAATAATTTCTAGCATGAGACACAATGTTCCAGCTATGAAAACAACACATTGTTCATCGAAATCTTATAAACAGAATATTGTATGGCCATTGATGACCCCACGAACGATGGAGGCTTCAGATATGAAGTAGACTTGGCGAAATAAATTAAATGGTCCAACTCTATGAAGATATGGAAAATTATAATTCACCAAGATAGTGAAACATATACAAAGATAAAGATACAATGGAAGGATGAGGACAAGATATCAAAACTCTAGATATCCAACTATTTAAATTGAACATGATTCAATGTTCAAATCGATAAGATATCTCAAAACATGTGAGGGGAAGATAAATCACCTTTAGGACCTGAAGAATATTATCATACACAAGAAAAAGTTAGGATAAGAGATGAATTAAGGTTTTTAATTCATTATTGTAAAAAAAAAATCCATCAAAACTCAGTGCACATGGTTTGGCTGCATGACTTTTCCTAACTCTGATCATCCAACTATCCATGGAGAAAAAATGCATGTTTAAGGCCCATGGTCTCCATAACTATACACAAACCATGGAAAAAGACTCATCCAAAAATTGTAGACTAACTACATATCCATGTTCATTGGGTCACATGGTTGTAAATAAAATAAACAACCCCTAATACTCAAAATGATTCTCACATAGTTACCCAGCACAATTAGTAGTTACCATGCGGTAAACATGTGGCCTTCCATTTTTGCATTTTGAGATCTATAGGAACAAAACTAGAAAATGAGACTCTTGGGACCTTCCATATTTTATATTACATGATTTCCATGATTAAAAAGGGATTAAATATGACAATATGATATATATTTATTCATGAAAATATGGACCATTTTACGAACCAAATATTAGAATGTCATGAATATGCCACACCATATAGGTGAATTCCATTTAATTCATTTTTGGTGTTTCCTATGATTTTTGAGTGATCCACTGTTTTTATATATATATTATTTTTTCTAATATCTTCTCCAGTATAAGATAATTGTTTATTAATGTTACAACATCAATATGAATAGTTTTTTCCCATATAGGTTGATGGTGGAATAATAAATCATGTGTTTCTACCGAGGTCAACTATGTGAATCTGGTTACATTAGATGATATTTGGTGATGATTGAGTGACTACTGGTTTTATTTTATGTGGTTTATGGTCCCTTGTGAATTTAAATATGGAATCCCACTTTTTTATTACATAAACATTTCATTTATGTGGTAAAAAAGATGATATTTTAATGTTTAGTTCCATGGAATAAAGGTATTTAATACAGGAAACATTGAAATATTAATTTAATACACATGAAGAGATTCTTCATAGGTTCCTCCAAATATCATTAGTAATCTAATAACTTGGGGACATTCAACAAAAGAAATGGGCGACAATAATGCCAAGTATGAAAACCAATTTACATATATTCCTAATGAATATTAATAAGAATCATGAGGAAGGTCATTGTGGTATTAGACATGTAAAAAATGCATATAATAATAAAAATAACATGAGTCATATAATGTAAATGTGTCTTAAAAATTTATTTTATAATTTTATAATCATATCACCAAGGTTAATAAACAAGGTGTCATAAATGAAAATACTCTAAGGTTATTCACCATGGTATCATAAAACATGTTATCTCTATAGCATTAATCATTTACCTAATGCATTGGAGAACTATCAATTATCACAAATAATATTTCTTATTTAATGTGATTCCATTATATAATAATAAAACATTTCATAAATAAACTATTGGGAATAAGAAATGGTTTCATATCTAAATCATGACGTTTCAAATGTTCTAAAAAACATGATCATTATGTCATTATCAGCCCATAGAAAGGGGTCATGGGTTTTGTTTATGTCAATAAATAAATAAAATATATCAATTTTACATATATTTAAAAACCCTTAGAGAAAAATATGCATGGGGTCATAAATAAAATAATGAAATAGAATTACTTGAGGAGAGGAGGGAAATTTTGAGAAGAATATTTGGTAATGTAACATATATAAAACAAGGTTTTTAGAAAGGGTTGATTGAAATGGGAAAAGGGTATACCATTGATGAAATAGATTATTGATGTAAGGGTATGATAAAAATATAAATATATGTGACTAACCATAACATTTTGAATACAATTCAAAAAATCATTCATGAATTGAAGAGAAAATAGGAAAATTCTCATACCCTGGAGAGTTTCTCCTAGATATTGATGAAGGAAACATAAGGGGTATGAGTAAACCATTAGGGGAAACATTGGGAGGTGGAAGTAGAATATATTAGTATAGGTTGTATTTATAGTGAAAGGAAATGGGGAAATGGGTCATTATTTTTAGAAAAAGTGTAGGATTTGTTTAATAATATCTATATATGGGCCTTGGAAATGAATGTTTGGAAAATTCTAAAACCATGGGCCTAACCATGGGTTTTTCACTTGGTTTTGTAAATTTGGTACATATATTAGGTTATATTAACCCAAAATAACTAAAAATCATAGTATATTACTTCACATGGAAACGAAAAGTATATTTTCCATAAAATAATTTTTATAAATAAAAGGTTTAAATTTTAGACATTGGAAAGTTACTTAAACAGTAGAGAAATAGATTAAAATATTTTAAACTAATTTATATTAATAAAATAAAATATTTTAATTTTTAGATTATGGTTAACTTATTATTAAATCGTTGTGATAAAATTTGGAATTCACTAATCATTCCAGACACCCCAAATTGTATTTTTACTGGGAATAAAAAAATATTGTATTTTTGAAAATTCAAATAAAATCATCATAACCTAAATTAGGCTTGTTGATTTGAAAAATTATTTTTTAGTCATAATAATTATTTTAATATGAAAAAATTATCTTTTAACAGTAATAATCATTTTTTATTAATAAAATATATGGTTGAATATGCATTGTAAAATTTATGATACGTTAAACCTTTAAATGGTATAATAATTTTTTATCATTTATTTTTAAATAATAAAATTTTTATCATAATATTTAATTAAAATTAATATTTTTAATAATATATTAGTTTATTATAAAAATTTTATCTTTTCTGAAAAGTACAATTTAGGCTTGGAGAGTCAATTTATCAAATTCCATCGCAATTAAACATATATATGGGTGGTAAGATATGTTTAAGGTAAAAACTTCTCATGAAGTTTGCAAGGACCAATTAACACTCTCTATAAATGATTTGTGACAAGTTCCCCCTATTTCTATTTCTGATCCTTTGAACGATTCGAAGGGTAGTCAAACCGCTTTAGTTAAAAACCCTATTGATTCACGATTATTTGTTTGATTCCTAATTGGATATGAAGACCTTGAATAATATTATCCAGAATGGAAATATGTCTTTCATCTATGCAAAAACAAATTTTTTTAGGGATCATGTGGAAGACTTTCGACACTCTATCATTGCTCATCTATCTACATAGAGGCTCTCAAATTTTTAGAAGCTAATGGACTTAATCAATCCCCATCTTTAGGCTTTGGGATTTGGTGGAAGTCATATTGTCTTTATAGGCATGTGATTCTTTCATGGAATCTTCCCTCTCAAGGATTTGAAGCTACCTGCCTAGAGTCATGTTTAATCTCTCAAAAGACAAGTATTATTTGACTGTGTGTCTAGGATCCATTGTTCAATCATTCTAATGTGAATAAATCAACAACCCAACATTTGATTAAGGTCACCAGATTGAATTGGTTTTTATGGAATCCTAGTTTCATGTGGGATATTACCTCTATTATGGCAGGACCGATAAAATTTAATAGAAAGACTGAGATTGAAAGATTCAATAATTTTTCATGATTTCTTGTGGAATTTTAACAATGATCTCAATTGATTAACACCAGTTATTTAGTTGTTGATGAGAGAAAATTTAAACTATCTATTAAATTCAAGCATTTGACCGATTTCTATCATTATTATTAATGCATTTGAAATGTCAAGGAAGATTATTGTAAGTGTCTTAAATGATCTAATTTAATAACACCTGGTCATCTAGATGATCACTGCAAATTTAAGATTCTACATAATGTTGATTTCATGGACAGTAGGCATAAATGGTCTATGTCTACATCTTGTGGAAAGAAATGTTGATCACACCCCAATGTAGATGTAGGGTAGTCATTCATCCTATAAGGATATGATGTTTTCAATTGATGGGAAATATTCTAATGAAAGTCAATGTCTGGTGGATGGGGTTGATGTTTAGACTCTTCCCCTGATTAATCAAGCTCGTGGATTGAAGGCCTTAATGGATTTTACAGGTACTCCATATGTGGAAATTCAATCCCATGACTTAGTTAAGCATGGACGTAGGGCGCAATCCTTAGGCCATAATAAAAGTGACAATGGGGTATATTCTTCTGAAATTTCTCCCATAAACACTTATATAATATCCTATGTACTGGTCCCTCACAAGGTCTCTTCTAAATTATTGTTGGAAAGAAAAAATGATGCTGGTACAAAGGCCTCTTCCCCAAACCTAGATGTTTCAGTAGGGTGTGGAAATGGGGTGACTACTTCATTCATGGTCGTGTTCCCTCAATGAGGTGCACATACTACTAATTATGCTACAAATCGTGATGTACATTTACCAGGATCTAATATAGAGGATTCTCACAAGGTTCCCTTAGAGTTATTATCTGAGAAAAAATTGGATGTACAAAGAGCTACTATCCAGGAAGATATGATAACAAATTTCTTTTCCATTTTGGACTCTATTAATAATCCTTCATTTTATACATGTTTCCTTGAGGGGATCAAGAAGAAAGGTGTCTGAAAAAAATTCCAAAAGGAAATATACTCACATGAAATCTTTCATAATTCTTATCCTACATTGATAAACATGTAAGGTACAAAGAAGAACCACTAGGTGGACTCTGATAGGGATCACATATGTGGGATAATTCTTATTACTCTTGATGTACCTGAGGATGTATCCATAAATTAGGGTGTCCGCGATATGAAATCCAACATGACTGATGCTCTAGATCCTCAAGATATTTTTCCCGGAAATTATTTACATGGGGTTTAGGATGATGATTCCAATAGAGAGGATGATGACTTTCTATATACCGATTAATAGGATGATGAATAGATGGATTCAAAAAAATGGAAGTGAGGTAGGCACCCAATAGGGTGGTGTGGATCTATAGGGAAAAATGGTAGACACTAAATGTGGTGATTTAATGTTCATATGTTGTCCATGTTTGTGTTATGTGTAACACATTTTCATCATTCATCTTCATCCCTCCTATTTATGTCTACATTATTTTAATAAATTTTTTGGACCATGGAATTATCAGTGGCTGCACCATTCATAGTAATAAGAAAGAATATTTTTTAAAATTGGATTTATTGAATATTTATATTATATTTACATCGTAATTACACTGTGAAATTTATGGCTCTACGCATAACCCCTTTTAAAGAAAACCTATGACCTGTGGGTATGTTGTGTGAAGGTGATAGATTCATGGGGTGCCTCGACTGTCATGACAAGAGTGGTAATTTATACTAACATGAAAATTTCCCATAGACTATTTCTTTCATGATTCACATGTTGAAGATCAAATTTGGCTTGGTCAAAGGGAAAACTCGATGACACTACCTCCCACACATGTTCTGACAAATGGGACTCATACAGACTCACTCTTATTTTGATTCCATTTCTTCACCTTTCTTAATTAATTATCCAATGTCATTTATATATATAATAACTAATTATTAAATTAAAATTATTAATCAGAGTATCATTTCCAAATTTCCTATTGTCTACATTTATAATTGACCAGCAGTCATATAACAGTCGAATCTCTAGAGTCACATTTCTCTTCATATCGACTCCATTTTTAGATAAATATGTTTTTGTTTTTTAAAATATAATATAATACACATGTTTAGGTGAAAAATATCATTCAAAAAACATGATTTATAACCCGGAATTTGTAATTAACTATGTCGAGGCATCATATATTAAATGTTACATTCCGAGATTGAATGTAAGATATCTAATATACATTTTACAGCTTTATTATTTTAGTTATAAATTGTATGGGAATTTTCTAGCTAATAATGAAGATCTATTTAAATCAAACCATGAAAAAATTTTATGAAAAAATATAAACACTAAATGTAATGCCTGACTTATAAAATAAAATGGTTTCCAATAAATGAAGAGGTGAAGTGCAATTGAATCATCACCTACTAGAACCCCTTTAAATTAAACATGAACACATAACAATACCCAATACTTCTAAGAAGGTAGTTGAATTAGTATACCATGGATATTTATCCCTATTCATTAAAATTTCATTGTCTTATATCTTCTACATATTTTAAAATCAATTTATAATGTGTGTATTCATAATTTTTATATTAACTCCACAATGTCATCCTCTATTCATGTGTGAGGGTGGTGAAGCTCCAACATCAGAGGTGGTGACTATGAGCCACCAATGATCCGCCGAGTTGTTCCACCTAATTCACCACCTATTATCCCAAAATTGGAAAATATATATCAACATTGAGAGAGTTTCTAACGTCTGTTGAAGACCATTCAATGTCCTCAATGGCATGCACCTACTATGGATGATTTCGCATGTGGGTTCTAGTAGTATAATCCTCCATTATTTTTTAGGAATGTCAGTCCTCAGTCTATTGAGCCTTTGATGTAGGACGTTTTTCTGATCTTTAAGCATTCAGAGACTACTTCAAAGAGGAGGGTCATGATTTCCAAATATTATATATGTGATTTTACCAACTCTATTGATATGTAACCACTCATGTCGGTATTCATCGGGGAATTTTCTGCAAAGAATTCTAAAAAATAAACTTTGACCACATTTTTCATAAGATTATTAGGGATGAATTAGTTTAGGAGTTCATACACCAAGTGTAGGGTGCTATGTCAATAATGGACTATTTAGTTTTTTTTACTGAGTTGCACAACTTTGCACCAATTTTAGCTTATGATGAGATATTTTGAGCATGATGATTCAAATATGGGTTCAGGTATGTCATCCACTCACTAGTAAATGTATTTAACCTACCTTTATTTTATCAGATTGTAAATATGGCTCTAATCACTAATCACAACATGAGATACTCGAATAGTACTGGGCATAGAGTTTGAGTACTGAGTTAGGGAAGTATTACTTATGAAATTAGGAATCAAATACATAAGGTTTCTGATCAGAGTAGTCGCAGACTATGTATTTACACTCAGAGGTTCATTATATGGTATATTTGTTGTCATTAGGGGACTATGAAACCTCAGTATTATAGATATCATCTTGTGTGTCATTCTTGCAGCATCATGGGACATATTTAAAGATCATGTCACATATTTACACCTTATTATAGTAGAAGATGGTCCACAGCATCTCCACCATTAAGGGAATGATCATTTATGCCACATCAGATAGTGAGTTGGAGTAGAACTAAGAGAATAGATAAAGTAATATGGTTTGTCCATGGTAGATATATTTATTTTTATTAGCCACATCTATCCATACATACTCAGGTTAGTCCGGATATAGAATAGGGTTGTGGATCAGGACAATTGCATTTTGTACAGTAGATACCCAAGGATTAGAGTTCAAGACCATCTACTGTATGAGGTACTATTCTAGAATCATCTATTATTATGTTGTATTTATTTGATATAGGTTATTTTATCTCCTTTATCTATTTATCTAACATGGAAATTATCATGTTAGAAACCCAATTTTACTATAGTGTGATATCCCAATACACATCATTGGGATTATGATTAGATTGAATACCATAATACTGGGAATAACCCCTTGAGGTAGGTAGTTTTCACTTTTTATGGGACCTCATCATTTTTGAGATGACGGGCTTCGATGCCATTCTCATGATAGACATGTCGGTTCTCCATCATGCCTCTATAAAATTCTATTGCTATTGGTTAACATTTACCTCATAGAAGGGTGGTTGTTATCATCCCAAAGGTATTTGGATTATATAGGCTTGTATATCTAGGATAGAGAAACTTGGTCTATGTGGAGTGATTGCACAGATGAACAATTTATTCCTTGAGGAGTTGGGAATATATATGATTTATTACATTCCCTTAGTAGGTTATTTCATGTAATTAATTCTAGATAATTATTGTCTCATAACTCATAAGAGAGAGGTAGAGATTGAAATTTATCTTATTTCTGGAATATTTTTAGTGTCTTTTCCCCTATACTCGATTTCACGTACTAAGCTCCAGGAGCTCCAACAGCTGTTGGGTGATCATGAGTTTAATGGTTTTATCCAACCCATCACTTAAACATGAGGTTCATCGATGATTTTATCCATGAATTTAAATCGGAACCTTATTTTTTTTCTTGGAATACCAATGGATTAACTATATTATAGTTTTGAAACAAAATCCATTTCCTCAAATAAATAATATCTTTAACCTGCTCTGTAGAGCAATGCAATTCACGAAGGTTGACATAAGATGTGTCTCTGGTCATGTGTGAGACATACCATCAGATATACCAGGTTTTAATTTCCAAAGAATGTATGGTCTATATGATTATATTGATATTCTATTTGGTTTAAAAAATGATCCCTCCATTTCAACGGATTCAATGAATATGGTTTTTCATGTCTACCTGGATCCCTTTGTCCTGGTTTTTGTGGAAAACATCATGGTTTTTTTTTCAGAATCATTTGAACTATGATAAATACCTTGAAAACATTTTGAGTATATTGAGAGAGTATTAGATTTATTATAAGATTCATAAGATACAGTTATGGATTGGAAATTTTCACTTCATAGTGCATACTATTTCAGAATCATGAGAATATGTCTACCTAGATAATATGAGTATTGTTTTTACCGTAGAGAATCCTAAGAAAATTTTTTATATATACTGTTTCATAGGTATTGATGGATATGATTACATTTCGTACATGAATTCTCATGCCTTTTTTAACCACATAACAATATTACAAAGATGGGCATTAAGTTCTTATTCTCTGAAGAATTGGAGAAATACTTTTTTCACATGAAAGAAATGTTTACCTCTGCACTGATTCTAATTCTTCCAGTGTATGGAATGAGTTATATATTGTTGTGTGATGTAGATGGTATTGGTATGGGAGAATTGGTGAGAATTATTATTGATTTATCATGTATGGATCATAGTAGTTGATGTATCATGAGATAAACTAACTGATGCATGACCTTGGGCCACCAGCTATTTCACATGCCATTTGTTATTGAAACCAATATCAGATAGTTTAGAGATTAGTGGTGTATAAATACCACAATATCCTAAAATATATATTTAAAGAGTGTGACATTAATAAAAATAAAATATTATGGTTTAAATATAATTATAACATCAATAATGATCATTCCAATATGACTTGAAAAGGCCATATGGTAGAAAATGCACTGAGTTGGAAAACTCATGCACATTCCATACAGAAATACAGTAATGAATGGACATTGATGGATCCTATTTCAAATATTCATATGAAGTATCATTAGAGACATTTTTATATAATATATTTTAGCATTAACAGTTACCACGTTACTTCTTGATAGGGTTAGGAGAAGAATGTTTTTAGATCATGGGGGGATAGTTCTCTAAGAGAGTATTGCTTGTGAACAATGACCTCCATTTTTTATTGTTGATGGAGAATAAATTCAACATATATAAGTGATTCTATAGATTTTCATACATCTTAAATAATAGCTAGTGAGAGATTATCATTATTATCAGTGTGTAGTTCATCCATGAATCTCAAAGAACTATCGAGATATGCTATGCATGTATTGGTTCTCTAGGAAGAAACATTAGATATTAGGTTTTATTACTAGTATTTCCACCTATCTATCGATCAAGGAAGAGAAACAATGTCCTCGTGAATTTTTACTACCATTACTATTATATAAAATTAAATGTTAAAAAAGTTGAAATGGATTTTGTAGTCAACTTATTGAGGTTTCCTCGTGGTAGTGATGTGGTTTGGGTAGTTATGCATTGATTAATAAAAGAATTCCTATTAATTTTTGTCAGGGGGACAATATAATTTGATGAGTTGGGAATAATTTATGTACATAGTATTACATTCCTACATGGGGTCCCTCATGCTATTGGTTTAGATAGGGATTATTGTTTCACATCAAGGTTCTGGTAGGTGTTACAGAAGGTGATGGGTACACAGGTTCTTCTGATCACTTCGGTTCACCCTTGGACTGATGACCAATCATAATAGAAAATACATGTGTTATATGATATTATCCATGAATGTGTCCATGATTTTGATGGTTTTTGTGACACTCATATCTATCTCATCAAGTAAACCTTCAAAAATAACTATCAGTTGATGATTCAGATGAATCCATATGATGTCTTATATGGTATGCATTATGTTCACCCTGGTTCTGGTTAGAGGTTGGATAAGTAATGGTACTAGGTCTTCATCATTTTAAGTGTTCGTTTTATCATGTTCAACTGATGAAAACATGTATTCTTACTACTTATAGTAGAAAACAAACGTATGCAACTCACCATTGACAGCCTTTGGAGTTTGTGGTGTGGATAATGTTTTCTTATGGTTATCACCCATACGTGGGAATAGATGGATACAATTGAAAGGTATGTTTTCACCACATTATGTCAGTCTCTTTGAGACCATGTATAGAGTTAGGCCGATATGCTATACTTGGGAATAATGTAAGAGGTCCCATTTCATGTACGATGTATTCCACGTTTCACAGCTTCGTCGTTATCACTCAGACTCATCTCATACATTCGATCCAGAAGTTGTGGAGCTATGTGTTGATTCTTCTTTTTTGGAGTATCCTATATGCATCATTTTATGGGTAAAAAAGTCTCTCTATGATTCATATTTCCTTTTATTACAGGTGGTACAGTTGCATGGCCATGTACTGGACCAGAATTGGCACTCGTTCAATGTACTTTCCTAGTAGAAAGACATGTTTCGAGAAGAATTTTATCCTCCCATGGAAGAGTACCCATGGATTATTTATTTAAGGGTTTTGGGAGAATATAAGAACCATATTTTATATCATTTTTAATTTCCATTAATTTTTGACTGAAACCCTTTTTAGGTTCTCTTTTGTATTAAATCCTAATCTGTTTCTTTAGGATGGTTTGTCTGTTTTGTAGATAACGAAGTAGTGGACTATAAGTTGGTTAGGGAATAATTACATAGTATGTATCTATAACACAAAATTTTTATTTATAATACTCTATGTGCATTCAATACATGATGTGTAATGGGTTTTGAAGACCAATTCATGGTGTGTAATTACAATTTTCTATAAGGGAAAAAGGGAATTACACGATGTGTAAAGCATTTAAAAGCTGTGTAAATGGTGGGAAATTTTTAAATGGGTTGAATGCCAATTATTTTTATTACCATATCTCGTATATTTCTCTATCACTCTTATAAATCACCTCCCATTGAGATCCCTCAAAACCTAAATCTTGGTTCTTTGATTGTTCCCCTATACAGACTCTGATTTGACTGCTGATCCTCTCGTTGGATGCATTCTAGTAAGATCTTCATTCATCTTGCGCCTTGTTTCATTATCCATTCTATAGAAAAATTTATTTTTATGTAGTCTCATATTCCTTATTTTAAGGTGTTGATATATTCTTCTCTTTTCATCTCATCTATGAAAAACTAAAGGCCGATACAAGATGAGGAGGGTTAGGTGGTATAAGACTCATCACTCAAAGACTCACTATTTTATAAATATTCATTATTGTGTACATGACAGTATCTCCATAAATGTATTATTAAATTCATTTTACATTATTATAATAATTGAACTCATGTTCTATATCCAGTTTAATATATGATCATCACATTGCGGGAGGTTATGACATCATCACCGACCACCCTATGTATGATTTTTCTCATATTATGCCTTTCGTGTCTGGTCATAAATATCCTTTCCACCATTTGGGTGACCATGGACATGATACTAATAATGAATGTGTTGAAAACAAATAAATTAATTACTAATGGATAGTAAAACTATCATATTAGATTAACCCTTCTAATTTATGTGTTTCATTTAATTAATCAACCTTTTAAATTTTAAAATGAAAATTATATTTTTCGATAACACATTTACTAGCTAATTATAAATTATTTACATATGGTTGCATGTCCTTAGACCATATTTTCATGCTTTTGTAAGGTAAACAATTGAACCTAATAATTGAATATGGAATCAAATTAAAAAATTGTTTTATGTTCTTGTTATAACTTATCTCATTTAGGAATGATAATGGAATGAACTAATTGACTTATAAAAAGGAATCAGTATTACATGTCCTAATTAAATAATGAATTATATTTAAGGTTTCCATTTCATTTTGACATTTTTATCATTATAGGATTGGTCAGACGTGATTTGTACCTTATATTCCTAGTATAATTCCATGAGAATTCAAAGGTAAACATTTAGAATCAAGGAGTTAGTTTATAAGGGACAAAACCACTATGGAACATGATCTTTATAAAGTATTAGATTCCTAGAATGATCATTTAAGATCCCTTCAATATTATACCCTTATTAGTATTCCATGAATATGCTCCTTGGATACATAATGATTTATTTTGTCACATGGCGCCATGGATCCACCACATTAAGACCATTCATTCTTATCTTTTACTTACCTTTTTTCATGAGTTATTGGAATCTTTTAAGAGTATTTATAGTGGAATTCCTTGGTTGAATTCTCTTTGATATCATTCAATGTTCTTATCACAAGACTTTATGTTATACAAAGATGGCTTGACCCCTATGGTCATAGATTCCTTGGTTACATATAGAATCCATTAACATTATTATCAACATTATAGGATTACTTAGATTCTCCTTGGGGGCACTTTAACTAGTATAATCATTATAATATTAATTTTTTACACCATGGATCCTCTCCCATAACCATTATAACATATTTTAAATACTTTACACCTCACATGAATTATATATATAAAGCAGAACATTAATTTATTAAATGAAACATATTCAAACATCATTGGAGGCTGAATTTGGAATAATCTATTTATATCTCTATATTACTTTACATTTACTAATTTTATTACATAGTGCAATTTTATATTCATAGACTGAATGGTATGAATTTTTTTTGTTGGTGAAATAATGAGATTTATCTGACACCCGATCTAGGATGTCGATGGTACCCAGAATGATTATATCATTGTCGATGATGATAAGTGTAAGTGTCCTTCTTTGGAAACCTGATATGATTTCATTCTTAGGATGGATATTGGTAACATATGTCTGAGCTACTGCTCGGGATACTGGATAGTTTTTGGATTCTTTTTTATTCTATTAACTATAATCTAGTTTCTGCTTCCATGTATACATTTTTTCAAGTTTTTTAATGAAAAGACCTACATGATCATCATCATTTTTTATATGATTAATTTTCCCATATTTTGAGTATTATAATTAGTTTCATTGTTCTTTATTTAATTCCAGTTATATATTCATTTATATTATGCTTACTCAATTTATATTCATGTTATTATCCACTATTCTCAACTCTGATATGAAGTCGTAGTGTCCCCAAGGACACTCTCTATGCTTTAACTACTAGTCGACAGCCTCTAGCATATAGAGATTCACACTTGAGGCAATGTCTCCCATTGTATTAGTTCATTATAGAGTGGAAACTAGTTTGTAACATCACATATATTATATATCTTCCAAAAATAAATCAATACAAAACTATCATAAAACCAAAATAAAAAAAATCTTAACACTATTAGTAAATATACACATTATCTACTATGAAAAAATTAGAATGTAAAATTATTTATATATAAAAACAATTGAATTTTTTAAAATAGAAAAACACAATTAAAATGTAATAATGTTTTTAGAATATTAATACAACTAATAATCCAAAATAGATTCTCAGTCCACCTCCAACTAGGAATGAGATAATATAAAACATAGGATTAACATGTTCATATTCCCATAGTCATTAGTATTGGTTTGTAATAATGAGGGAGAAGACATGAGAATGGGTGAATTGTGTCTTTTTAAATAGATAAAAAAATTAAATTGTCCATACTGAAATAATTTTATTTTTCATATACCCTTAAAGATGAGTAATATAGGGTAAAATAAATAAAGGAATGAGAAATAAATTAAAATGTATGGTGTTTTTGGTTATGAAAACCCCTAATCCACTCCACCAATGCTATAACTATGTGTTTGGAGATTTTAAAAAATTATGGTAATTTATCTTGATAAAATGAATAAACATTATAGGAACATGAAAACGCACCACATTTCATTTTTAGGTGTGTCACGAACCGTTCTCCAGGGCCCATGTTGTGACTACCACATGCCCGCCTTCCATAGGGTAGGGGTAGGTGACTAAAACTAAAAATGAATATCCCAAAATGGAAGGAATTTTCCTTTAAATCTATACACATGCAACAACTTTCACTAAGAACACTATAGAGAGTACAGAAATACTAAAAGTACAAAGGGGTATGAATACAGCCCTATAACCAAAAAATAATGTACAACTTCCATGGTCTGTCCACTCGAGACCGTACTTGAAGGTTAAGTAAAGGTAGTTTCTTGTAGCCATTGAATTACACCCATCTGTCCTATCTCATCAAGAATCACATTTTCCCATACCACCGAGGTATCCATAGAATCAATGATAACCTACATGAGACATGCCATCTGTAGGTGAAGCCCATGCTCGGGTGAGTAACCAAATACTTAGTAAAGACCTCAAACCACAATGGAAATACCACAAAGAAGGACCACACAGAAATATCACACAACAATGATAGCTAACACCATGTATAACACAATGTATATGAAGTAATATTTATTAGTCGTAATGCTGAAATATCTCGTACTGCTGAGGAATTCATTTCTGATGAGCCACAGAGGTCTGCTCAGCTACTGGACCACTGTGGTTTGGTAATCCAATGGACCATAGTGGTCTGCTCATCTAAGAGACCACTAAGGTCTGCTCGGTTGTTGGCCCACTAGGGTCCACGTGTCTACCTGACTACTGAGGTCCACTCATCGGATGAACCATTGAGTTATGATCATATACTGAACCACTGAGGTATGTTCGTCTATTAAACAACTGAGGTCCATTCGTCTGCTGAACTATAAGGGTCTGGTCATCTATTGAACCATGGTGGTACAATCTTCTGCTGAGCCACTATGTTATTCTCTTATGGTAGAAAACTAAGGTCAGCTTGTCCGCTAGACCACTAAGGTCCACTGGTCTTCAAAACCACACAGGTATGATCGTCTGCCGAACCGTTGTGGTATGCTCACCTTCTAGACCACTAAGTTCCATTCCTCATATCCTTTATGTCACAAGCAATCGAAGGACATCTGCTCTATAGTTTACATCATTATTGGAGAATGTACGCCTCAAGCCATCAATTATATATCGAATTTCTAAGAATATCACTTAGCGTATTTCTAAAGGATATACTTATATCAAGGGTCCCAACATCATATAAAATATGACAATTAGACGCACGGTCTGAATGATATTGGTGTTTTAGTAAATAGGGGCATGTGGCATTCAAGCCCAGTCTGACTTGGTCAGACTGAGTCGACCAAGCCCCCACGGGGGTCCCACATGGCATGACCCGTTTTGGACAACCCAACCCGACTGGGCAGTTTCATGGTTGACCCAGTCCATCCTGACACATTGGGCTTTGCTGGACCAACTCATGTTATGTCGTTGGTCCAGTCTGTCAGGACACCCAATGACATGATCCTCATTCTTCGTCCCAGTCCAAAATGGTCGGATCAGTACTAATTAGTCGGTCCACCCAATGGCCATGTTTCCCCTCCAGCCCAGCTTGGGCCACTCAGTGGCCATGTTTAGTTCACCGTCACGGACCACATTGGCGGGCCGGTTTTCTGCAATCTCTGATGTTTGGTGGCGTAAGTTTCATGTGCATATGTAGTGTTAGGGTGGCACCGCATTTTCAGAAATAATTTCCTCTCAGATGGACCGATTAAATGTACTGACCTGTAGATATCTGCATGTTCATCTCACTGACATGATCCACAGATGGCGGCTTGCAACTTCGATGCAGCCGGGTGGTAGCGTCCTCCTGTCATCGTGGCTGGCCTCCATACCATGGTCCCCTAGTGCTATTATGATGTGGAACCTCCAACTTTCCCCACGGATGGGTTCCACAACCATGTTCCACTTTTGCGGTAGGGTGAAGCTACCACGGTTGGGTGTAGTTGTAGCATCCGAGTGTTGCTACCACTGCCTTGTGGCACCGCCACGACCTGGTGCCACTTCCCTGGACTAGTGCCTCTGTCATGCCCATGAGTTTTCGATGTGTTCTAGTGCTAATGTCCTGGCCCCATTGGATGTGACCCTTACTTCTACACCTCTACGACCAATGTGCCACCAAATGTTGCACAATGAAGAATCAGAAACTCATAAAGGGATAGGGGGAGGTAGTAATACATATTAACACCCAATGAATGATCTTGATCTTCTTTGTGTTGACCTTAACGCATTATTGTTTTCATGATCTTGAAAAATATTTATAGTATATAATAACATGTAAGATAAATGGATTCCTTATCATACATCATCAAATGTTCAACATGAATGATCATTCCATGGGTTAACTTGTTTGTGAGTTAACAAGAATTTGTCATTTAAAAGAAAGCATGGGTAAAGTAAATTCACACATAAAATAATCATTCGCCAACCTAGTAAAGGATTTCCAGTTGAGGATGAATAGGATCACAAGTCTTCATTCTTCATTCTTGTTCTATAGCCCACCATTGGTTTCAAATATTCGAATACTGGAAGAAAGTGTGTTCTTCGACCCCACCCACCAAAGTCTCAGAGAAATTATATGATTGTTCCAACAATCCTTCATTTCATGTTACGATATTAATTAACAAAATTTGAATCAAGATTTTTGGTACACTAACTCGTTATTGATATTCATTAACGTAATTCATCATCATCTACACTATGATCCATAGTGCTGACGAGTCATTGCATAAGGAAGAAGAAAATATAATAAAACAACTTTTTAGGTTATTTTATAATTCTTCCGAAAATTCAACAAAAAAACATGCAACCTAAACTCATATAGGTCATTGCTAGGCTCTTCCTAAGGGAATCACACCCTCATGAGCTCAATAGTGCTCATGGATTTATAATCCAAGTCACCCTTTAAGAGTTATAAGGATTTAAAAATAAAATAATTGTTACTTAATTATTTTATTTACAAAAAAAGAAAATTTCCAACGTTATCCCTCATCATAAAATGTTATTACCTTTCTAGGAAATTTTTGATCCTCTGAGTTCAATAGTGCCCTTGGCTTTGTGATCCGAGTACCTATTTAACTGTTATAAAACCCACTCGTTATTATATTTAGTGAACCTTACAAATACATAGAAAATATGTGACGACCACTCAGGGCCTCGTAATTATGTGTCGTCTCAGAGCCTAGTATCGAAATAATTCTATTTAATTTTTAAAATATACATGAAATTATGGGGTATTACATGACTCCCTCATTAGGTATTTACATCCTTGTCTGCCAAAATAAGTACTAGTCAAAAAAATGGGTGGTATTTTTCATGTATAGGAGCCTCCCACTCCATGGTGCTCTCCTGGATATTCCCATACTACCAACTAAAACAAAACAGAAGAATTGATCACCCATGAAGGATCCTCTCATGTTGATCATCTATCTCAAACATGTACTCCACGAATGTCTCACCATCATCAATATTTCTTTCATAGTGGATGATAATGTGAGAGGGGTTATGCACGTATCTCCTCGATTAGGATAAGTGCAAGATGTTGTGCACCATATCTAACTAAGGTGGAAGATCCAAGTTGTAGAGCACCTCTCCCAGTCAATGAAATATCAGGAAAGGTATAATGAACCTCTAATATAATTTTCATCCATAACAAAATCTCCATATCTCTCACTAGGTATAGACATGTAGAAATATGTAGCACCCTCTTCAATCTCCAAGTGTCTCCATCACCTATCAGTACAAAAACTATGGTCAGATTTGTGCAGTCTTCATATGCTCTCGGATGACCTGCATATTCTTATTGGTATCTTGTACCATATCTATACCAATTAATGATGATTTCCCATGGTCTGTCTAGCATAACATTGACCTTTATGGTCATTCATATAGTTCCTTGAATAGTTCCATACTGATGGGGGTGTTGATGCTATTGTTGTACGCAAAATAAACCAGTGGTATTTGGTCTACCTTACTATGAAAAAAATCAGGAACCTGAGCACGAAGCATATCCTCCATGGTATGTATTATCTACTCCATCTGACCATCCATATGTGGGTTACCTGTAGTACTCAATATGTTCTTAGTCCCAAACATATCATGACCCATCCTCGGGACCTGTGCCTTGACTACCCCAAGCACGCCTTCCATAGGCCAGGGGCTGGTGACTAGCACCAAACGTGTAAATCTCTAATCTGGGAAGGTATTTCCTTTATGAAAAGTAATTACACACAATCATATTACACAACTGGAAGCAATGCACTAAGAAATATTGTATACAAAAGATGTGTTGGAAAGTAAAATGGTTGGGAAATACAATCCCAACTCTAAAGTACCAGTACAAAAAAAGTACAACTGAAAGTAAGTAAAGCAGCTATTGGGTCATCCTACATGGTTTCTACCTAAAGGGTTGGTATATATGGCCTTCTTAGCACTCCACGTCTGTCTGTCCACTCTGTGCACTGTCACTCTAAGTGGTCCACCTCTGAGTACCGTCCAGTACAGCTACTCTCTACCTTAGTCAGTGTTGTCTGTCATCTGTAACCAACCCAAGGAGGTGGGGGCATAGCCTGTGCAGGGGTGATTATAAGGATACTCAGTATAGAACTCGAGACCCTGAATATTTGACAAAATCCAATGAGGATAATACACAAAGGAAGAAACCAATGGAGAACCATTACTTAGGTATATGCCCATACATATACCTAAGTAATCTAGTAACCCATCTCAATCATGAGGAAAACACAAATGTCACTGACTCAGCTCAAAACCAGGATTTTATTCTAGGGGTGGAAACATGTAACGCTCCCAGTCAATATATCAAAACCTTGACTACTGTTGTACTCCTCCTCTATATATTATTGTGGGCATGTCGCATCACATAGAGGCACATCCCACTTTCCTAGACTAATGTGTTACTCCTCCTGGTGAGTACTGTGGGTCTGTTGTATCACACAGAGGTGCTCCCCACTGTGGGTATGTCGCTCTCACACAGAGGCACTCCACCTCGTAGCCTAATGAGGTACTCCACCTGTTGAGTACCATGGTTCATACGCATCACACATATGTGCTCTCCACCGTGGGTCTGTTGCGTCACACAGAGGCACTCCCCAAATGGATTGTCAAAACACTCTGAGTCGAAAGGTCCACAATCGTTAGGTATCAGCCATCAACAAGGTCTCCATAATCTACTCGCTCTTCTCTGGGAGGATCCGCTCCATGAGCTACATGTCGATGCTCCAACTATCAAGAATTCCAAGTATAGTTATCTCAAAGGACCACCCTATCAAAGGGATCTCCATGCAATAGATAGCACCTCAATCAGATGCCTAGTCTGTGAGTTATTTTCATTACGGTTCAAGGGGCCTGGTTGGTTTTTAAGTTCAAACCAAACCAACTATATCCCAACTGTGTCCAAACCTCACGTCGGGTATGCTAGAAGTACTGTCTCATTCTATGCTTTCTGTCACCACAGAAGGTTCATCGATCGGACACCCGTAGCCCATGATACGGGCGAAAAGATGTATTCGGCTAATCGGGTCTGGACTGGGGTCCGACCCGATCCTGAAGGGAGTGGCCCGGCCCGAGGGGGTGGCCCGTCCAGAGACGGTGGCCCGACCCGAGGGGGAGGCCCAGACCGATGGAAGCCCGACAGCCCGGTTGGCCCAGCGGCCTAGTCGGCCTAGCAGCCCGGTCGGGCTGGCGGCCTGACGGCCCGATGGGGGTCCACCTTAGCCCCGGTAAGGGGGAAAGCCACGCACCCCCAGGCATCCCGAATGCAAAATCCATTCGGGTTTGAGCCAAAACCGGTGGTAGGTGGTGCCGGTCCAGTACATGCGGGACCCACTGTGTCCCGCTCCTCCCGGGTGGCCGAGCGGCAAGCCGCTGCACCTTCTCTTCCACAGCCCACCCTGGCCATGGCCCCCGACTTCACCGTGCAGCGTGACAGCGCCACGCTCACCATCGGACCTCCACGCCCCTTCCACCAGCGTGGCTTTACAACGTTGTGCCCCTCCGGCGACCTGGCGGCCATTACAACACTATTTTTCTTCGCTCTGTCCCAATAGAGGTAGCGTTGCTACACCGCGGTCCGTTCTCCTAGCGGCGCGGTTGCACCACTGTCGTCTTAAACAAATGAGAACAATCAAAAGGTGAATGGTCAGGCCATTTTCGTGTCGTCCGGGCCCTCTTCGTTATGGTGTTATCATTCAGCGAAATATTATCCACGATTGAAGAACATTCTATGAAAAAAAAATTCAACTCAAATTTCCCCTACCTCATATGATGATAATCGTTGACGAAGTCATGGAAAGCAGGATGTCGTTCTATTGACGAAGGGAAGCGTCTGGGGTAGGAGACTGAGGATGAAGCGTCATCAGCATTCTTTGCGGTCAGCTCCTTCCCTTTTGGATCAGTCAAAGATCGAAGAAAGTGTTCTTCATTCTTCACTGGACGATGAAGAAGTGATCTTCACATTCTTCTTTGAGAGATAATTCTCCAAGGGTTCTAGATAAAATGATCCATTAAATCTTGTAATATTAATCATAATAAAATTAAAATATATGAATTTAAATAAATCGGTATCATCTGATATATGAGGAAAATGATGTTAAAATAGTCCGACAATATTACTCTCTAATATCAACACCATACATTTATCAATATATTCAGTCTGTATTGTTATAATTTTAAAATTATTTCCAAATATTAACCTAGATAAAATTTTTCTAGATAATTTTGCAACATATATAAATTTTAATACCATTTAAAATAGATAACATCAACCTTGAGATTGTAGACACATATTCCCACCACTTTATTAATGTATCTTCTCATAAATAGTCTTAATAGAGATCATCATCATTTTAATCATGTCTCGAGTTTTTAAGATATTTAGATTCCATGTCACAATATGTTTAAACATTGAATGTACTTAGGGTTTGAGACCGCTCCAAATGAACAATCTCATGATCTTGTTTGTTGGGAATCGAGTCTTGAAGATCTTCCAGTAATGGTGCATCATCATATATAAAAGGTGACATGAACGATCATTTATGAAGATTCCATGTACTACTCACCATATTCATCCTCATATTATGTTCAATGTGAGGAATTATAGTACAATGGTAAGATATGTTTGGTGATTTTATGTCGTATGAATGTAAATGAATAGAAAAAGATGAGATACATCAACTAGTATGTACAAAAAGAATTTATTAATGTTGATCATCAACTAAATATGTACAGCATTGCTAAAAATCATTTTAAATTGTTTTTATCCTATAGATGGAAATATCTTGTACCTATAATCATGTATGACATGGATTTGTTTTGCCTTAAATGGTTTGTAGCAATGTAAGGTTTATCTACATGATACAAGTGTGGGGTTTATTTAATGAATATGAGGATCCCAAAAAATGTTTGGATTCCAATCAAAAATATCAACTCAATCATGGGGATCATTCAATACCCACAGTATATTAATCTTTATTCGTGCACAAAGTTACCAAACAGATATGAAATGGTATTTCAAAATTTATGTAAAAGTATGATTCAAGTTAAATAGTTTATATATTTGTAATAAGAAAAAACATAATATTTATTAGGGTTAACTCAAATTTTCTACATTATATGTAAGGATACATGAAAATCATTTTATGGGTAAATCATAGATGCATGAAGGTAAAATCAGTTATGTGTCTAGGTAAAATCAATATTCTTAAATGGTTAACACAAACATTGTAATGGTAACATATAAGATATATAACTTATGTAAGGGTATGATAAATTTTTATTTAAGGATAATTAGTGAATATAAAGAGATATTTAATTTTAAATGGGAGATACCATGCATTACATATGGGTAAAAAAATATTTTGTATGATTTGTAATGTTATAAAACAATGCTTCATAAGGGTAACTGTAATGATACGTAATGGTGAAGAGTAATTTAAAAAACTCCTTGAAAGGTACCATATAAATCATGTTAGGGTAGAACTAAAAATAATATGGTCACAATATGGTAAATATAGAATCACGTATGGGTTATAGTAGCTTTTTAAAATATCATGTAATTGTAAATATAAACATTAGAAAATTAAAGTTTCAAAAAAAATTAAAATAAAATAAAAAGAATAATATTAGTAACTTAAAAAAATTTAGAGTATTTTTTTATTATAATAAATTATATAACTTTTATGGGTATTATTAATTATGAAAATAATAAAATTAATTGGGAAAGGAGACACAAAACAATTTCAATGTTTTTTAAAATTACACAACCCAATCACTTCCAGTAAATTATCTCCCTTTGTAAGGAACAAAAAGTTGTGATAAAATTGAATAAGTTGAATCTACAATGTTTACATTATAAATTTAAAACACATTCAATAAAAATAGTAATTAGATTTCAATGAAGGTATATAAACACCCCCATAAAATAAAATTCTTTATAAAATAGTTAACTTCTTGTGGACACCAGACATGTAAAATAAATTTAAATGAATAATAAAGGATTTTCAATGAATTTAAATATGCATCAAATAATTTAATTCAGACAATAATAGTAAAATCTTTTAAAATCAGATACAAATTTAATATAACCCCCCTCTATAATGATCATAAATTTTGATGAAATTCGATGAATTTAAATAAATTCTTTTAAAAAATAATTAATTTAAATAATATTTCACATTGAATTAATTTAAATATTAATAAATTGAACATATGATTATTATCAAAATAACTTTTAATATATTAAAACATGGAAATAAAATATATTAAATAACTTTCACGATGGTCATAATATTGTTTTGGTCGGTTCCCATGAATGAAATTCTATGTAGTTTATGATTACTTGTATTCAAAGTTTGGAATGATAATTAAATAATTATCACATCATGATTATTTTCCAGTATAAAATTCTATATGATAATGCACATTGAGTATTTGTCACATTGAATGGTCATAATAGGTACCCACTATGATGAGAATAAAAAAGTTACATGATAATATTCTTAAATATATGTTCTATATAGTATTTGAAATAATGTGAGGAACACATATGATTCATTATATCATGGGTGGATGCACACAAGACTTTCATGCACCATCTCATATTGTTTGTCCTTTGTAATATTTAGTTTATAATATTATGATAACGATACCCATCGGTAGTAAATCCTCATTTATATGTGTCATTAGATGTTCCTATAAATAGAAATTTGTATTGATTCTTGAATTATAATATTATTATTAATGGATACTGTGAGCCTCTTACTTTGACGTATTGATGAAACTTATGACGAAATATTTTTGTGGTAATGTGGGATATATTCGGTGGGACATGAGTAATATTTCGTTAATGGATACTGAGAGAAATGATTTCTGTCTTTTATTCTTTAATTAATGCTTATATCTCACAAACATTTATGGAAATTATAAACTATAAATAAATCGATGTATGTGGTGTTCTATAATAATTTTTTGTTCTATTATTTTCAAATAAAGAGACATTGAAAATATAGGTTAATGGCACCGACATGAAATCTAATGGATTAGAGATATCACAATAAAGGGATTATATTACATAGTAAAAATCCTTAAGAGGTTTTATTTCATTGAACATTAAATTATTTATTGGTGGCTACCTTGACAAGTTTCTAGATGCTAACCTTGAACATTGTCCTACTTTTCCTAATTCCACTGAGAAAGAGTCCCAAAGGGTCACACACATAGTGTATCTAAATCCTTAGTTAAAAAATATTATAATTTATTATCTAACATACTGAAACTATATTACTCCACTTTTTGTTTAATAATTATTCAGGTTCATTTGATCACATATATTTTTAATTCTAGTTATTCGAGATAATATTTTGTGAGCACAATATTTAATTTATATTTATTTTTTAATTGAATTTAATATATATTTAATTATTGTTGAATAATGTAGTGATACTTATTTATTAAATAAATAGATATTATTCAAGACCTAATAAATATTGTGTAGGAATGGATAACTGAGTTTAATGGTTCAGTGATAAATAATATATATTAAATATTTTATAAAAAAGAAATATTTAAATAATATACTAGTTTTTTAGAATGTCAAGAAAAATTATTATTTTTATTATTATGGAAATGGGGGTCTAAAGGGAATATTTAAATAATAAGGTTAAATGTAAAATGATTATTTTCTAAACGGATAACTGTTTAATTCCAATTATATAAGTTACCTTATGTTCATTTCCTTATTGTTGGTTGTGAAAAATAACATTTGATTATATTCCCAGAAAAATTGAGAGCTAACTCTCCATAAACTCTCTAAATAAAGGGGTGCATCATCCTCCAACACCAATCATGATTTTATAGAGGTAAATAAATATTACCCTTGTATAAATTCATGAGGTGATGAAATAAAAATAATGCAAACAATTTTATTTACCACAATAGTACCCAGATATTACTACAATGATGTTCGGAGGTTTATTGAACATGTGTGGGTCACCAAAACAAATAATATATAAATTATTCATACAACACTATGATGGTGCAATGTAGAGATATTTTCAAATTCTTCAACAAAAAATTATTTCATCATCAGGTAATTATAAACTACTGAAACTAATTATAAATAATTATATGATGATTTTGTGATTTGAATCATCATTCTGTCATCAATTAATATTTGATTCAATTTAACTGGTCATGACATTTTTAATTGATGTACATATTGGATTTAACATTGAATAAGAAGAAAACCCAATTATGAACACCCTATCTATCACATTTTTTGTGCCCAGAACCATCAGCTGGTATAAATCATTATATGTACCTAAATACACCATATGTTGACTATGGAATCATAGATCCTGATTATTTGGACTACATGATGTATAAATTTCACACATGATGTGTACTCCCTTAATCAAATATGTATAATTAATTTTTTTACATGAATTACATGACTAGTGATTTTGTAACCCAGAGACCATATGACATGTATTCTATGTACACACATTTTAATCTATTATTTTCGATGGAATGATTAACGGATATGTCCCCAGGAATATTCCATGGATAAATAGTGAGAATTATACACATCATGTAGCTAGATTGTAAACACTGTGTATATTACCAAATTACACCAAATTTTAAAAAAATTATTATCAATAAAAAATATCATTATACATTCCATGGGTCATTTTCTTATCCCCTAAAAACCGTGTGATATTTTTTACATATATTAAATCTCAAATTAATTTGTACATTGTGTTTTGAAATCCATATCATGTACATTCCATAATACAATCATTACTATATGTGTATTAAATCATAATATGACACATAAATAACTTGTTTCATATTCTTAATTCGCATCACTCATACACGCCATGAAATTATGTGATAATTCATTCACATAATTTGTTTCATGAGTTAACATAATACAACTGTAATATTCCTTTGCTTAGTTCGGACGAGTACTCCTCATGTTTCTTCTAAGGTACATATTTTTTACATATTTAATTTAAATAAATAAATTTAATTTCTAAAAAAATTAATGGATGTGAATCACATGAAATTTTGAATGATAATTATTATAAAATAATTAATTAATTTAATAATATAATTAAATTATTTGGGAATGATTTATATTAAATAATAATTATAGCAATTGATTTATTTTATTAAATGCATAATTCATTACATGTATGTGGATAATCATGAGCATATACAAGACCTTTGCATGATATTTGTTTTCTTTTAATTTTTTATTTAATTAAATTTATGGCATGTATGTCATCCCTCCTTTTATTATGTATGGTCTTTCATGTCAATCGTTTCCATTTATGAAAACCCCATAACCAATACATCGGTTCCCCTCACCTAAATGTGAGTAAAATATTATGTTTATATGGAGATCCCATATGAATGGAGGTTGCTAAATTTTGGAGATATGGTCAATCTAACCAAAGGGGTATATAGGTGTACACTTGTAAATATTAAACATCAACCAATTAATTGGTCAACGTGTTTTCCCCATGTGTGATGATTAAAATATCATCCTTAATACGAAAAAAATATTTATAAAATGTTATTATCATACCATTATATTATTCTATTCCAACCATGTTTCATGGTAAATTTCATTATGGATGTTTGTTCATGATCACATGAATTACATAATTAATGAACATTCAAGATAGAACTAAAATAAATTGGATTGATGTAAACATAATCTAAATCATGGTTAATCATTTAGTTTTTTCCCTTTAATAATAACCTACATTTAATAAAGATAATAATAGGAAATTAAATCCCAAATATAAAAATACATTCATTGTACATATTATTTTGTTATATCCATACAATTATTAATTTAAAATCATACTATAATTACATGTTCTCAACTAGCCCGAGTTGAGGGTCTTCCCATTGTAGGGGTATTCTAACTTGATGTTTTTGGTCGACATAACATATTTTACAACGAGGGTTGAAATTAAATGCAACAATTTTAGTAACTATGTGTTGAATGTTGAGTAAATCTACATTTTGGATTTCACAATTTGGGATTATAATGCCCCGACCCAAGATTCCCAAAGTTGGTGCATTATTTTAATACATTGGCATGAATAAAAGGAATCAAGTCCCGAATGACCGACCGGTTTAGAAATATGGAAAAATAGATTACATACTTGAACGTTACATTTCAATTTCTAACATACAACACAAAAAAAGACTTTTAGAATTCCATTGTTCCCTCAGCTTAACCCTGAATCTGAAACATAAAACACATCTTGGGATCCTTGGAAAATAAAACTTAAGAAAGGGGTGAGATCTGATCCTCAGTAAGGGTAAATAATTTATAGCAAGCTAGAAAATTGTAAGGGAAGATGTGTAATAAAAACAAAATCCTTTTTAAAAATAATCTTGAAGATAATATGGAAAAAATAAATCAAACATCATGATATAAACTAGCACATGGATATTCTAATAGTCGAATAATCAAATTTATTAACTAATTTCATAATGTGGGAATGTATAATACCAGAATTTAATTTCTATGTCAAGGCCTCGTGCCATGTCCTATGGGATATTTCTAACCGGTCCCAACCCTCGAGAGCCTCTGTAACTGGACTCCATCCCAGAGAGCATCTGTAATCGGACTCCAACCCGGAGAGGTTATGTAACCGGACTCTAACCCGAAGAGCCTCGGTAACTGATCTCCAACCCAGAGGGTCTGCTGTAATAGGACCCCAACCCGGAAGGCTTACTTTTACCGGTCCCCAACCCAGAACATACTAGTCCAATACATTCATCCTAAAAAAATGTTAAAATATAATATAATCATTCATATTAAAACTAGCACAAAAAATGTCAATAACCTATCCGTAGACAATGAATGGTATAAAATAAAACATCCACAGTCAAACAAATCAGAAAACATTCAATACAATATGGAAGATTTGTATCATAATAAATCCACTTCAATCAAGTTTACAATCTATTAAAGTATGTAAACATAGATGAAAATGATTAGTAAAATGTTTTCAGTTAAATACCCCTTTTCATGAAATCGTTTAAAATACTCAAAATTTATAAAGGTAGTCATTTAAATTGGTTTTTTGAATCAAAGTGGCCCATACCACTTTGGAACTTTTTAAAATAATTACATTTCAAAAAATTCATGTCCATATAAACAAATCCTTAAAATCATTTTGAGAACATGTACATTATTTAAAAGGGATTAGAAAGATAAATCATTAAAACATTTAAAATGTTGATTTAGTTAAATAGACCATCCCATAAACCCTTAAAAGATTAATTTTGAAATAATTTTTATAATATATTGGTATCTATGATAATTATGTCTTATTAAATACTTACATATTAACAATCTCTTATAATAATTAGATTGAGGAAATTACCCATACCTCATTGTAATCAATCGAGTCATATGTAAAATAGTCAATAACCACAACCAAAATGCGACTGGTATTTATCGGCTACCACTAAACTATGTGAAGTCCCTAGTTTTTATGACTAATTATTTTTAGTTATATAATTTTATGAATCAAGAAGAAGTCAATTTTGGGTTATCTATGGAAATTATTAACCTGTCATGGAGGATATGTGATTAGGTTAATTACTTTTCAATAATACAATTTAAGAGTAACTGATGTTATTTGGAGATAAATTTTATGATTTATCTTTGAAGACTTTGTGATTAGATTCTTTTGAGATTTGGTTTTCAATATGAGTTTGGATTACCTAGAAAAAATTATGGAAAATTGTTTATTGAATGGTCTGGGTAGAACTTTGAGTATTGTTTGACAAATTTTAGAGATTAAGAGCGGTATTTCTTTTTGTAAAAGATAATACTTTTGGGGATTATCTAATCTTCTACAAAACAATTTTGGTTTTGATTAATGTCTAAAGGCATGGGAAATATATATTTCATCTTTTGATGATTATGTGATTCTCTTGAAGTATATTATAGAACTTTTAATCTGAACAAGTCATCTTGAATACTCATCATTTGGTGAAAATATGATTTTGTGTTTGAAATCTAGTAAAGTATTAAGGTCTACATGACAAGTAATTATGTTTCATTATGTTTTTTGTTTATATCATAACTAAATTCCTCATTGAAAAGTAACTTCGAACAAAAAAAAATATGTTAACATTTCCTACTGGGGAATCAATGATTGTTTAACCCAGCACATGTTTCTGATTTTCTGGTGGTTAACTTTCGCTTAATCATGGTTTCTACCACTCACCATTAGAACTTGATGGTTTGTTTTCTCTTCCATATCCATGTTTTCTTAAATGGAATCCTAGTATGTGTTATCTCAAGGGATCTTTTTATTTATCATTCTTTATTTTAAAGTGATTGTTTTATGGACACTTTTTCTGATGTGGGACTTTCAATGATGTTTCTAAGTAGTATGTTAAAATTGTGAGGACACAATTTCCAAAAAAGGGGAAGGATGTAACATCCAAGGAAAATAAAGAATACCAAATTTTTATGTTTATTAACATTTTTGAATTAAGTATTAATTTTACATGAAAGGGGTTGTTGTGTTCGATAGTGTACCTGATACACAACAATAGTTTTCTTCGAAATGATACATTGCACACTAATAATGTAATATTATTATTTTATTTGGTAGTTAGATCCTAGCCATTTTATTGGAGGGAATAAACAAAAATAACTAAAACATGATTAGATATGTTTGTTAAATGTATTTATATTTATCCAATAAAAGTTAGAGGCTTAAAATGCAAATAAATCTAAATCTAAGCATAATTAACATTAAAAGGTCGATTTACCACCTTTTAATGGAGAACCATATTTATATATAGTTTTGGTCACATTAATACATTTTTTTGACCAAATAAAATCATTCTTTATGATGGGGACATCAAAATTTAATTTGTGTAAATTTTTGGAATGTTTCCGATAATGCTCAAATTTTAATGATTAGTCAAAACTATTGTATTTTAATTCAAACCCGCCTTTTAATAATATTTATTTATAAGGTTATATTGACTTTTTAATTGGTTTTGAAGTGTAATAAGAATATATTTTTACTATTTAATCCAATGTTGGACAATGCAATTAATTTCACATTGAAATTGGACATAAAGAAGTGTCAATCTTTTGATAGTTATTGTTTCTTAAAAACACGCTATTCGTTTTAACAATGGGAATTAATTTTAAAATAATTAATTCCACTCCTATGTTTTGATATTATAAAAATAGACATTATTTTATAATTCTGAATATCAAATAAATCTTTGGCTGAATTTTTGTTATTTTTCTGAAAAACTTCAATTTTTGAAAAATAGTGAAACCACTTAGTAGTAGTTAAAAAACAGACATTTTCATTTAAATGAAATTTCACTTCTTTTGTGAATTGAATTTTGAAAATCCGACATTAATGGTTGTTATCAAGAAGTTATATGTGGTTCAATAAGATAAAAATTATTTTTGGTGAATAGTAACTTTTGACTTTTATTTACCGTGGTTAAAGGTAAATAGGGTAATTCCAGGTAAAAAGAGTATAATAATAATTCACAATTACCTTATGGCTTGTACACACCATATTGGATGAGTCATTAATGACCATGGCCATCTTTGGGTTGATTTTTGGACCCCATTGAGCCACATGGTTGTGATAATGACAATTTAGATTAATTAACATAAAGTAAAGGAAAAAATGACAAAATCCAATATATTTTAGTAAATTAATTTTTACGAGGGGTTATATAAATTATAATTTCTACTATAAATATTAATTGGAAATATAATACTATTTAATACATCATAGTTATTTTTTTATAATATTTATATATCATATAAATTTACTTATTTATGACCCAATAATGATACAGTGTTTACCTCATTAATAAATCATTTAAATAAATCATATTATAACTGTTAAAATATTATCCAAAACATGTCCAATTCAGATTGGATGATTTTATTTCGAATATTAGTTATCTTATCTTCTACCTTAATTATTTTTGGACCTTTATAAACCTAATATCATTATATAATAATGAAATATTTTCACACTTTCAAAAGGGCCCCTTCTCCCCCTTATAAAAGCAGAAAACTTATAACCAATTCCTCACACCACTCAATCATTTTGGCTCGTCCAAACTCTACCCAATTAAGATCCTTGAATCCCTCTCCTCATCATATAAGCCTTTCCCTTGGCATAAGGCACTCCAAAAAGTCTATTGGTTCAAACCAAATGGATTTATCCAAATATAAATGTCAGTGTTTCCCTTAAATTGTTTTCTTTTATTTTACTTCTCCAACCCCTAAACTCATTTTATTCATTTCTTTTGTAAAAACACTAGTATCAACAATATACTAGGATTTTTTTATGAGAATTATTCTAACTACACTTACACACACCTCCATCTAATGGGTGAAGAAAATAATGTTTCTGTGGATGACAAACAAACGCCTCACGAAATGATGATTGTTTGATTATCTCTTACTGCCTCTCATGGTGGACATTAATATGGAACTATATTTATATATGATATATATTATTTTTTTGTTTTCTTTATGCTTATGTAATTTCAATTTATATCATAACTTTATGGTTTCTATTATGGGTAAACGTGATAATTTCATTTGAGGAAGTCCGGACTACCGCCCCCTCAATGTGATATGACTCTTTCATACCACAGGTGGTATGTATAAAGGATAGATTTAATAATATTATATATTATGAAATACTGTAATTATAATAATACTATGTATCATTATGTTTTAATTCCATTAAATATGAAATAGAGATGGAAGAATTGTTCATGCGTACGTACGGCTTACCGTCTCTATGAACGGTGCATTTTAATTGCTTACCTAAAAATGTTATGTACTATTATAAATACATGTATATGCAGGATATATATGATATATATGATATCCAAATCAATAATATCATTTTGGATATATTTAAACTTTGACCACATGAAAAACATGTAATTATAATAAGTCCATATTTGACTCAAGTATCAAATATCAACAAAACGACAATAATTAACTTAAATGATTACATAATGTTATAACATGGTAATAATTGATACAAAAGGAATAATAAATTTTAAATAGGGTTCTTAAACAAGTATAAATTAACTTATGTTTGTTATTTATGAAGAAAAAAGAACAAACAAGTCAAGTCAGATATGAGGTAAGTGATTTTATTATCTCACTTTTAATTTCGTGAGATTTCCATGTTCGCTACTTATTTATTGCTTGTGATATATTTTTTACCGAATTTTAATATATATTATCATGATTATAATTATATTAATGGTATTATGTTATTTATTTGGTGGTTTTTAACTTTGGTTCATACAACTCAATTGATTGCAATGTGGTAAGGGGTTTTCATTTCAATTTTATCCTCGTGAGATTCATGCTATATTTTCCACTACTTATTTTTGAATGGTGTATGTACTGCCCATGATTTTTTTAATTTTGTAAGACACTTTAATTTATGGGTATTTAAAACATTATTGTATGATCCTTCTTTCATGTGGTCTACGTTTCGTAAGATACCAAATCGGTAATGGAACCTTTCACCCTCCTCTATTTTAAAAGGCTTATTTTTGTTATGTCTTTTAATTCACATCTTATTATGTTGGGATATTTTCTTCTATATCCTTATTTCTGTGTGTTTTATTTCCAAGTCATGAGATACCCTTTTCCCTCTCATCAACTTAGTTTCTGAATTTTACAATGACACCATTAGGTTGTCGAATTTTTGCAAGGGAACTTCTTAACCCAATTTCGATTCTTCGGGTTAAACTTATACTTCATGAATATGTCATCATATTAATATTTTTGAATGAACTATTATTATTTTAAATAGAATAACCAACCATATTTAGTTTATTTATAGTAGTCACACATAATTATGTAATTGATTTATCCTTAATCTAGGGATACTGTCTTTATAAGGGATTTCCTCTAACTTTTCATTCCATTGAGACATAATTGTAGTTATGCACCAATTCACTCATATATGGTGTATATACTTTCCTTTGGAATGTTATATCATGAATTTTGTTATTATCATGATATTATAATGTTCTGAATAAATGTTATTCCTGAATTATTTGTATTCAAGCATTTCTCATTTTGTTAAAAACTCTTTAACTAAAATACTGTTTCAACTGTTTTAATGATTTATTCTTATAAATATTTCTCATTAATGTTCTTGTTTAAAAAATTGTTTGAAGAATTTAAATATATGGAAATTATTGTTTTAAAATGTTAATTACTTTAAATTCATCAAAATGGTATGGGACACTTTGATTCAAAAAATCTCTTTATTAAATGGTGTTGAAATTGGTTTGATAAAGCATTGATTTTGTCAATATCTTGAAATAATATATTGTGATAGTGAAATGCTTATATTTGAAATATTTTATGTGCTATAATTTTATAATGGTACTTGGAAATTTGACGGCTGGTTACATGATTAACCAAATGACAGGTGGTGCCATGATAAACCAGGATGGGTGGTTACGTTATAATATCCAATGCATTGGGTATGGAAGTTGATCGTATGTCTATTCTATTTAGTGTTACGTATGGTAGTAGACCGTATGGTTCTTCCATTTATGTATGTTTATGTCACAAGTTTCATGTATATGTTATGTGTTCTTTATATGGGTTTTATAGTAATCGTTTCGTTACAAAAGGGTATGCAATGATCTTTTATTCAGTGAACAGTATTTACTACTTCATAATGAATAAATGTATTAATCATGATATTCATGGTTTAATGTTGTTTTAAAAAACTAACAGTTTCCTTCTTTGTGTACCCCTTACTGATCTTTTTCTGATCATCCCATGTTTTTTGAAATTTTTTCCACAGGACTTAATGATGAATAGGGTCATGGATGGGATCAATGAAAAGTCATGCTGTCTAAAACATAGAACTAGACATGTTTCTTTTTAAGAGTTTTTATTTTATAAAAAAAATACATACTGAGTAGAAGTGTCTTCTTGTAATATTCATGTTTTTATTTAATAGTTATGGCCTAACTATATAAAACTATATACCTGAAAAGATACTCAATGTGAATTATTCATTTAATTCAAGACTATGTATGTCTTAAGGTCGGGTCCTTACAATTCTGGTAAGCCATATATATTTAATTACAATTAATTAAATAATTTTAATGAAAATATATTTTCCTATAATGTGTTCATAAATATATTATTTTATCCTTATTGTTTTATCATTATTTTATAAGATCTTATGGAATTTACAAAATAATTATAGAATAATTTATTGTTTAAAAATTTTTATTTTTCAAATAACTCTAGATTTTAATGAAATATTAAATTTATCATATTTATAAAATAATTTTTGAAAAATGGAATAAATTTTTTGATTATATATATCACCAATATAGTTATGATTAATTTTTGGTATTTTTCAAAAATACTTGAAATTATTATAAATACTGAAATACAATAATGTTTAAATGAAGCTAAATACAAGATTTATAGCGTCATGCATGATGTTCTTCTGATGTAAGGACAATTGGCTCATACTAACATGAAATTATTACTTATTTCATCATTGAATAATAATTATTTGTGGTATTTATGGACATAAATAATCTAATGATTTAAATATTATGAAAACCCTTTTCTCATGGACTACAAATACCACCCCTCCTTAGATCTTCTGTTCACTCCCCTCAATCCTTGTGCTTTGAAAACATTCTTCCAAAATCTCTCCCAAATATCATAGCCCACGTCCAAAAAACCTTAGTATGTTCAAAAGACCAAATCATCTCCACTTAAGAGGTTCTCAAGGAAGATTGATTCAAGAGGTAAATTCCACTTTTCGATTCTTTTACATTATTTTCAAGTACATTTGTTTTATTTTCTATGCTTATTGCACCTCATTTAAATGTTATTAAAACACAATTTACATACATCTACTTAAATTTTGTAAATATATTGTAATATTTAATTATCATAACCACTTTACAATTATTTTATAATATAATTAAAGACACCATAGGAGATGTGTTAAAATAAAACATTCTAGGATGATGGGTTTTCAATTTATTTTACCATATTCAATTCTAGTCATGACACCAATTTTTTTATGTTTTAACCATATTAATTTTTAATATCTATCATACTTAAGAGTATATAATATTTTGGTACAAATCATATTAAATTATAATGAAAAATCATTTAATAGTGATCCAAACACCGTAAAAAACCCCAAAAGGGCATCACTAATGTTGTATATAATTATTCATCTTCACTAAAATTAACCAAGTTAACTTTAAAACAATGTAACATTATGTATGTATAATAATAATATATGAATCCAATTCTGGAAAACCATCCCTATTTTTTCCTGATTATCAATTACTATTAAGTAAACCGATCATGAAACAAATGGACCTGAATAATGAAATTGAACCTCTTAACACATAAAAAGGAAAATAAATGAACATAAAAATGCCATAATAATAAAATTATATATATTTTAGGTTCTATAAATACTAATTAGTGGGCCTAATTTTATTATTCATGTCATGATGATCATAAGAAAAACACCTTCAGACGTAAGTTAAGGGATCCTCTGCATTTTACTTTTAGTCAAGAATGTCCTTTATGTTATGACCTTTATATGTATTCTGTAATGATGGGAAATGATTTGTCACATCCCAAATACTTGCATCAAGATTTATAATTTATTAGAAATCCGTTTTCTCTGTCATTAATCCCTATTAGGTACACCTGATACCATGCCCATAATCTGTAATAAATTCTACCTAAACCTCATTTATTCCTTCTTGTTTCCTTATATTTTTTTCTACAGAAATAAATCTATATTAACTGTTTATGTGAAAATTATAAATTATTTTCAGATTTAAAAAATTAATTTATCAATATCCTTTCATCGTAGACTTTCATTTATATATATGTTTTTAGTGCTTCCCTCCACAATACATCCCGATAAGCAAACCTATTTTAAGGGAACTTCCCGAATTTATAACAAATTTCCAGTGAACCATATCTCATATTTTAGCCAACAATATTATTTATAAAATCATGATTTTTTATTAAAAACATCTGGGTTAACTTATGGTTTTATATCAATTAATTTTCCCTTTTCTATCGTAAATGCTCTTTAGTATTATCATTAAAACCACACAAAATGTTTTATTTTTAAAGTTTCATTAATAATTTTTTACTAATTTTCATTTATTTGTGACATCACGTATCATTATATATTAATTTATATTTTATTAATGTCCATTTATTATTTAGTTCCTATCATTCATGGACACATTTATGATATTTCCAATTATTATGCTTCATGACATGATGGTGATACCCATTACCTTACACGGGTACCCTTATTTTTATGTATAATTAATTATGTATGATTCATTGTGTGGGTAATATATTCATGAAAATGTTTATATGGGTTTTCCAAAATAGATCTCTAATTCATTGGGTTAATTTGAGTTTCATGAGATGTTATGTGTGACAGTCTTTGCGATTTACCTTGCTTTGTTCTGCCATGTAAGACGGTCGTGGCAGTTAGCCTTGACTTGGGATACCATGTGAAACAGACATGGTACATAGCCTTGAATTGTACTAAATTCATGTTTTATATTTCTCCCACATTACAATGAATTCATGATTTATGATCCCATGTTTATATGTTGTGATTCTATATTCCATTTTATATCTTTATGTCATGATCTCCAACCATTGCTCTAAATCCTTATTCATATGATTATTCCCTTACAGGGATTTTCAGTTAATCCCTTTGTTCATGTTATACCAAAGTTATCATATGACGATGTATGAGCACTATCGATATTAGGGGCTCTTTATGAAAAATATATATCTAAATTTTATACATAGTTTCAGGTTTTATGTTTTTTGTACATAGTCTTCAAGTACACTAGACTGCACGGCCCTTTTCTTTTATTCAAATGTTTAATTATAATTAGAATCAGGTTTTATTACTTGTATAAGGATAGGGTATCCATAAATAGTTTTATACTTAACTATATATCCTTTCAAATAACGAACTAATTTAGATTTTCTCAATATTTTGTAAATTAATAATTTTTTTCATCTAAAGGATAGAAATATAAATATAAGAAATATGAATATATTGTGAGCATCCACATAAGTTTATAATATTGATTTCCATTGGAAGAATGAAAAAAATTATTAAATACAACAACTTATTGGTTCCCATATGTTTCTGGGTCTATATTTCTAATAAGCTGTGTACTTTTGTAAGCAGATATTAAAATTTAAAAAAAATGAACAATTATATTTCAATAATAATTTTGAATAACAAGAATTAATTAATCTAAAAAATTATGGATTTCAGAAATATTATTAATTAGCACATGAATAATTAATAACACATTGAACACACATTACATTATACATTCTTCTTCTTCTTGAACTAGGTATAAATAATTCTTATTTATCGATGGCATTGCACAATTACTACCAATGCCAATCCTATCATTATTAATTTTATTCCATTTAGGAATTATAATTAGATAATGTTCCATCTTGGTAAAAATTATAGAATACTATTCTAAAGATTCAAATTCATCGAGAAATTCCATAATTTTTTGTGTGCAATGAATAATAATATTGGGAAGAATTAAAACATAAATTCATAATCTACTTAGTCAAACAATCTTTTTCATTAAAAATAGATTCATAATATTTTAAATGTTTTTTATAATATTTTTTAAGGGTTAAAATTTATATTTATTCATAAGACAATATTGATTATGTTCCCTAATTTAAATATCATTATAATTAGTACTATCTAGGAATTATTGTTGTACCTCATTAGTGTGATCCATAACACATATATTTTTCATTTTCTTTCTTATCTTTAGAGTTTGAAGTTGATCCATCACTTAAATATTAATTACAAATCCAAGTATCCTATATGTAATTTGTTATTTATCTTTTATAATCATCATTCCTTTGATCTTCAATAATAGGTCTGTAATGTCCCAAATAACCATCCGTTCTAAATTTATAGAATATGACCCCATTATATTTATTATTATTTAATTTCTATTTTATACCTTTATACATATTGATAAAATATCATGGAATATATGATAAGTTATCACTTAAACCCAATTCACTATAATACCAATATGAATTTTTATCCATTGATACGTTGAGTGCAACATCATCCTTTTTTATAGAAATATGATCTTCATATTAAAATATAATCTTAGATTTTTATATCATTATGGTTCAAATTAATTCCTTTATTTTTAAATATTTATCTGGTGTGGATTTCCAAATAGTATAAGATATTTCATTCCACTTAAGAAGTAAAATTATAGGTACCATTAACACATGATCGGGTTCTATAATTTGTGTTCCAAGGGACAAAATTTCATGAATTTTTTTTCGAACGACCAATTCATCAAAATAATAAATTTATCAATAAACAACCAAATTGTTTTTATGTAATTTTAAAATAATTGTGCTACATTTTAACACATTATCATTTCCTTCATTAGTAACAGAAAAGGATTTTTACATTTTATTTGTTTTATCACAATAAGGAACTTGATTATATTCATCAGTTTCAAAACCACTAATAATATAATTCAAATCTCTTGAATTAAGGTCATGATCAGTTAGTTGAGAATCACTCAAATATTAAAGTTTATGTTTTTGAATATTATATAGTTTAATAAGTATAAAATAAATAGTTAATTTAATATTTTTTAAATAGATAATTATATGATCCTTCCACCAAAAATAATTAACACCATTTTAATAAGTACATAGAATCATTGATATAAATTCTATAATATCATCCACTAGAATTAGCTTCCTTCTTGAATTTTAACTCATGATTCTGAAGGAAAAAAACAAACCATTGATATTATCTGAAGGATACCATGCCTAATTCAAATTGTTAGTTCGGAATAATGATGAAAATAACTCAATGAGGGGTTATGTTTTTATTTTTAAAATTTTATCAAATTTAAATCAACCTATTGAAATAATGAAATTTATTATAGCTCTATTAATGACAATCAATACTTCAGAAAATAAATAAATAAATGAGACTTACATGGGGATTTATATTGTTTCTTGGGACATAAATACCCTAATACACTCCATAAATTATTTCTCTTTGATCTTGGTGATTTAAAAAAAATCATGTCCTTTTATCTAGATACCTTGAAAACTAATTATTGGAATTTAACATCTAATGAATATGTTTTAAAGGGACTTTGGGTAATTTTAAAGGGATCCTAGAACGTCCTGTCTCGGTATGAGAATATGACACTCCAAAAGAATATAAATGATATATTTTTTTCTTTATTATTGTTTAATAAATGAGTTACCTATAAAAATGATATATGAATTGATCATAAATTATGTATAAATTATGAGCCGATATATATTCCAGTTTTTAGAGAAATATTCTCCCTTAAACAGAGAAAATAAAAGAAATAAATTAACATTGTCCTTATTATTCTTAACAACTTGAGAGAATAAATATGTAAAATTAATCCTTTTCTCTCTTCTCAAAATGATTAATAACAATATGATAACGTATATCATCATATATATTCATAAGAGAAAGAGTTTTCTTTCCCTTATTTTGATCCGACTAGAAAAATATTTTTATATAATGAATAGAGAAATTTGGAAGTTGTAGAAGCTTCTCCTACATTAAAAATAAAAAATAAATTGAGTATAAATATTTCACAATTATTTATAAAAAGTAATATCATTTTTTAATTCTTTCCTTCTCAAAATAAAACCATCAAAATAAAAACGTTCAATGAAATTTAAATTCATACAATATTTTAGCATTACTATTGAAAAATCCTACTCTGAAAAAATTCCAATTCCAATTATAATGTTCCTTTAAAAGAATTTAAATAATCCAAAAAATCTTATAAAAAATATTTCATTAGACACCATGTTATATGAATAATTACATAAAGGTAAGCATGAACCATCAAAAGGAGTTGAAATAGTTTCAAAAAGTTAAACATGTTCAATTTAATTATAACTTAAAATTTACATAACATGTGTATTGATATTATAATATGATGTCTCATGGTTACAAATGAATATAATGAGATACATAAAGGTAAATAAGAGAAATTATTAGTTTCATAAGGGTAAACAGAAGATTATATATAATGTGTAATGATAGAAAACCACATTTTGTAAGAGTAACTGCAAAAATTCATTAATGAAAAGTTTAATTTATAAAAATAATTTAAAGGTAACAAGTAAATCATGTGATGGTTGAATAGAAATAGAAATATCATATAGGGGAAAAACTCACATAATGGTAGCATCATTTTTTCAAAACTCGTGTAAAGGTAAAGATAATCTTTATATAATAAAATTTCACCAATTTTTTTTAAAACTATAACAACAAAAATAATAATAAATAATAATGATGATGATATGGTTTTGTTAATTATAAAAAATAATATACAAAATATAGTTTTAATAATGTTAAAAAAATATAAATAATGTGTAAAGGATCCACTCAACATCCAATAACCCAACATGCAATAGGAATACACCTAGGACTCATAATGTTGAGGTTAAAAGTCTTAGTTTTCAATTATTTAATAATACCATGGATTAACTCATAAACAATTTGTTAACATTATTATGTAATTATATATTGTATAGAAGTGTTTTCTACTTTGAGGTATGATTGTAGAGAAGCTTAGAGGGAACAAAATTTCTGAAATATTTAGGAATCAAGAAAAAGAAAACACTATTAATACAATAGAATCTCTCATGGGAGAAGTGTACCATAAATAAATCAGGTAAATAAACCCAAACGGTGCATCATTAATGTATAAAACAATATGATAAAATCAAAAGTCACATTGGATGAAACTCTAAAAACCCAAGGATCAACAACTACTACCACCTCAATGATGTGCCTTACCCTTGGTTGAACACATAATAATGTAATCATTAATGACACGAAGGCATGGGTAGGGTGTGATCTAAAATAAAAATAGGGTCTCGTCATGGATTCCATAATAAAATGCCAAATTCAATTAAACAAATAAATTTTTCAATTTTTAATAAAAATATTTGTAATTTTAAAATCATATTTAAGAATATAATTCGTTACATTTCAAACATTGTAAATACTTTAAACATGTGTCTCAACAAATTATTGAATATAAAATAGTTTATATAAATCAGAAGGAAAGCCATGTAGTTCAAAAAACTAGAATATATTAATTTCAAATGAATATAAGTTGGGAACATGGTAATTATCCTAATGGTAAGATACATATAAGCTAAGGGACTCAAAACATTCAATAGTTTCCTCAGTAATTTATGTACACATATCCTTCTAGATACTAACAAAGGAGGACACATCATCATCTCATCTAGGATATGACCTCTTGAATTTATTTAGTATTAATGTTATAAATCGTCGAGTTTTATCAAAATAACTAATGATCTGACTAATGATTTAATGTGATCTAATAATAAACAGTGACATGAAATTTATTTTAAGGCTCATTAAAATGAAATTCTACCAATCCCCCATTTTAAATATGTAAATTTTCCATTTAAAATCCAAAATAGGGTTTTAATCTAATCATGCATTATCCAAGATAAAATAAATAATTTTTTATGAAATTAATTTTAGTCAATTTTATCTAAATAATATTTTGAAATAAATTCCACAAAATTTGAAGTGCACTGTGTTGCATTTGTTGTCAATGAGACATGTTGTTGTCTTAGAATGAATGGATGTCAAGAATTGTCAAGATGTGAATGCCAAAGGTTGTGATGGTGTTGGTGGTGAAGGAGAATGGCCATGGTACTAAGATGCATGTCACTTAGGAGATTCACTAAGTGGTATTAGAAATTGTGGTTGAAACATTCTCCATGTATATCAGACGATTGTTGAGCTGCTCTTTAAGTTCCAAGAACTTGTATCACCTAGATACAATGTCACAACAATGATTGAAGACTATGCATTGTATTGGCAATGCATGAGGAGATGAAAGGAGATCCATCCACAATCACTGAGTGGATGAAGTGGATTAATGAAGTCCATGCACTATCACTAAGTGAATGTGAACATGAAGATGATCCAACTTGATCTCTGATTAGATCAATGAAGTTCATTGAAGAATTTATGTGATTAAGAGCTCGGTTGATGAAGAAAGAACCTTCAAGAATTTCCCTCATAAGTAATGAATATTTTTTGAGAAGGAGTGAGGAATTCAAATGAAGAAGAAGATGATAAAAAATGAGGAAGAAGGCTTCAAGTGGAATTTGGCATATGGGGATACTTTGTTTTTATACAAAGTCTTTATTCCTATACTTAGCAAAAAATTGGCCAGCCAAGGCACCTTGAGGGTTCAACCCCAAGGCATGGGCTCTAGGGCACCACGCCCATGGGGGAACCCATGGGGCGAGCCAGGGCGGCAGGGCGCGCACCCGTAGGACACCGCATGGGCGCCTGGGGTACGCCCGGAGGAGCGCGGCAGGGGCCGTGTAAAGCCCCCGAGGGCACGCGGTGGTGAAGCCCGCGCACCCGAGGAAGCATAGTGGGCGCCAGTAGCGCGCCCGCAGGGAGCAGAGAGTGGGCGCAGAGCGCGCCCGCAGGGAGAACACGGTGCGGGGCGGCACCGTGGAGGGAGAAGTTCAACTGAGCGGTTGAGGCGGCGCTAGGGTGATAAAGCGCGTGAAAACAGGAGGCCGCTTCGATGTGGGACGCGGAAAAATCCCCGGGAGCAAATCTCAGCCGTCCGAGCGATCTCGCGCTTGATCTGTGCCGCACGATTCATTTGTTGCGCGCCGCGATCTGATCCAGCCGTCTGATGTCTTTTGATCACCTGATCCGACGGCTCCCCGTCCATCTCCTTCCCCAAGCTCAGTCGAGGCCTCCCCGTGAGCCGCCGCTGAACCAGAGGCTTACCGACGACGGTTTTTGAGTTCCCGGCCACCTCCGAGCAAACCGAGACCTCCATGGAGCTCGTCTGGACCTACTGAACAGATCCATGCTTAAAAATACATTTTCATGCAACGTATGGAAAATTTCGAAGAAGGCCGGAGCAAACCGAAGGTGCGAGGCCTTGTGTGGTTTATGGTTTTCATGGATTATCCTTAACCGAAGGCCATGCATGCGTTCTATGTCGCATGCATGTAGAGGAAAATAAAGGAATAAAAATGGAACCCGCGTGAAACAGAGAGTAAAATCAAGATTTTGAAGATTTTAAAAGATCCGAAATCTTCGGGATTTTGAAGTTAGATCACGCGGATGTTTTGAGGCATTCCTCTGCCTATAAAAAGAGAGGTCGAGGCTCTCTGCTGCTTGCTGAAAAATTTGAGAGAAGTCCCGTGAGTGCCTTTGTGCCTCGCGAAGTACAAGCCCCGCGCACACTTGCGCGGCTGAAGTTCCAGAGCCATCCGAGGCTCTGAAGGAGGTTCCCTGCACGCCTCACTTGCGCGACAGGAGGAAGGAGCCCGCGGGTATTACACCCTGCGCGCCTGCGGTACTTGGACCTTGCGTGGCCACTTGGCTTGAGCGGCAGTAGGTGTCCTTGAAACCCTGCGCGCCCGCGACGTGGTTCTCTTGCACCCTAGGCCTTGCACGGCTATTCTGTTGCTTGTTGCTCCTTGAATACTTGCAGAGTGGTAGAACTTGCACCCTTGCGCGGAGAAGAATAGGAGAAGGTGCCTTGCACCCACTGACACTTGCGCGGCTGCCTTGCACCCAAGGAGTTCGGGCTGTGTGTGCAAAAACAGAAGAAGGCAGTGTGTGTGTGCCAAGTGCTAAGAAGACCACACATTGTGTGTGAAGTGAAAAAGGCCGAGAGGAAGTGTGTGCAAGTGGAATAGGCCGTAGCCAAGTGTGTGTAAGTGAATAAGGCCAAAGACCACACTTAGTTGTGTGAAAAGTGGAGAACCTTGTGTATGCAAATTGAAGAACACACCTTGAGTGTGTGTGTGCAAACAAGAAACAAGTTGGCCGAACCTATGTGTGTGCACTAAGTGGTGTGAACACACTTAGAAGAAGTAGAAGACTCACACAAAGTACAACACACATTTAAGTGTGTAATCAAAAGGAACAAAATGTGTGAAGGACAAGAAGAAGTTGTGTGCTTAAAGTGACTACACCCTTTGAGGGTTTATTGCACCAAGAGGAGAAAGAGGAGAGTGCATGCATGCATGCATGCACATGCACACGTGAACAAAGCCAAATCTGGTTGTGTGCATTTGAGTTGACCAAGACCGGAAGTTCTTGAAGAGAATTGAGAAGGCCATGCAGTCAGTGCATGAGGAAGCAGAGTTGCCATGCACTCAGTGCATGAAGATGATTTGAAGTGAGACTGAGCCAGACTGAAGTTAAAGAGATTGGTTGTCTAAGTTCTCAGTTAATTGAGAAGACCCTGATCAACAGAAGTGATCAGAAGTTGTGAGCAAGACCAACAAACCTTATCAGAGGCTGTTGAAGTTTCTTGAAGAGATAAGCCAGGTCATCTTGAGAAGAAGGAGATAAAGCCTGAGCAAGACGAGAAGACCTGATCTTCACAAGTGATCAGAGGTACAGAGCAAGGCCAGCAGACTTTATCCCAGACTGCTGAAGATACTTGAAGAAGCTTAAAGAGACGAAGAGCTACTCGTGTGACTCGAGGAGCCAGGAGAAGACCCTGTGGGACTCAGGGAGAAGAAGTCTTCAGTGGGATTCTGGAGCAGGCCAGTGGGACTCTGGTAACACTGTGTGAAGCAGTATAAAGACCCTCCTGTGGGACTCAGGAGAGATACGGTGGGAAGCTGTATCGACCATTGTAATACTAACAGATTATAATGGGAGAATCCATGCTGGGAGAGCATGGCAAGGATGTAGGCCTTTGGTGCCGAACCTTGTAAATCCTTGTGTCATGTGCCTTTTCATTACTGCATTATCCGGGAAAGGTTGAGAGACATAAGAAGAGTGGATCGAGGCCTTAACAAGCCATAGAGGTTTAATTGATTAAGAATCAATTAGTAAAAAATTTTAAAGGATCACTGATTCACCCCCTCCCCCTCTCAGTGATTCACACTGATCTGGGCACTTCAATTGGTATCAGAGGGAAGGTTACCTCTAAAAGATCCAAGGGAGTATTTATGAAGTGCAGATTTGAGGAAATGAGCGACCAACCTCAAATGGAGATATCTGCCAAGACTCAGAAAAATAGAAAGAAGAAACTGGCCAAGAAGATGAAGAAAGCCTGTCCTAGCTGTGATGAAGTTGGAATAATGAATGATCTTCAAAATGCAATCGAATATCTTCAGAAGACAGTCCCCAAGGAAGTGGCAATGTGTATAGCTACAGGCATCCTTGATCTTCAAGAAGAAAAATCACAGTTAGAAGAAGAAGCCAATGCAATGGAAGATCAATTGGCAAAAAGGGTTGGCATAACCAACACTCTCAGAAAGCTGGTGAAGGATAAAGATGAAACTATTTTCCTTTGCAATGAAAGATATGAAGACACTACTGAAGAATTGCAAAGAATCCTTTATGAGAAAGAAATCTTTATGATAATGATCAAAGAATTTTTCCATGCACTGGAAAAGAGGCACAAAGTTTCAATGAATGTCAGAGATGCTCAACTTGAAGACAAAGTAAACAGGGTAAAGGAGCTTGACAATTCATTACAAGAAATGAAGAAGGTGCATGAAGACCAACTAGAACAGCTGAAAGAAAATTGGGAAGGAAGGCTAAGAACTTTTGAGGATGAGAAGAACTCCCTCAATATGAAATGCTTAGAACTAGAGGTGATATTGAAAAATCTACAATCACCCAAAGCTGAAGTCTCCCAGTCAGCTGAAAGGAGAAATGTTGCTACTCAAGTATGCATTGAGCAGGATGATTCTAAAAGAAAGACATCCTCTAATGAAAGGGAAATATCTTCTAAAAAGAAGGTACCATCCATACCATCTTGTACTCATGCTTCTAAAAGTGTTTCTACTAAAAGTGCAGGATGGAATAATGAATCCAAACAAGTATGGATGAAGACAGTGAAGAAAGAATGCTCTCCTGAAACAACACAGCAAGTCAAGAAAAGTACCCAACAATTAGAAGGACTGAAGAGGTCAAGATTTGTGGGTCAGTGTTGGTGTTGTAATAAGTATGGGCACTGTGCAAAGGATTGTTGGTACAATCCACTAAATGTCAAAGCACAAAGGAAGCCCATTCCAAGGGGGAGCAAGCCAGAAGAAAAGAAGCAACATCCACAGGTCCAGAGACATCTGTTTACTGCTAACAGATTCGGATTGCTTGATAACATCTGGGATGTGTGCAAAAGTGGTCAAAGAGATACATGTCAATCTCCAACTGTATCCAGAGCTCAAAAGAAGAAAAGATCACAGAACCTGGCTCAGAAAGAATCCTTGGGAAGCAAGAAGGAAGTTGAAGATTCTCCCAAGAAGGTTTTGAAAAAGGAAAAGAAGTCCTTGGAGTCTAAATCCAAGAAGGGTGATGCATCCAGAAGGACCACCAAGAAAACATGCTTCTACTGTGGAAAGAAAGGACACACCATGGATATTTGTAAAGAAGCCATGAAATTAAATAGAAGCAGACTGGACTCAAAAAGACAATCAATCCAGAAGAAGAAGAAGGGATTGATTGAAAACAAGTTGCCTAATAAAGGTAGCTTGACAGCATCTAAGGAACCATGTGGAACTTCCAGAACTGGGGCCACTCTTCCAAATGATTTACTTGTCATATGGCCACATCAGTTGCAACTTGCCAGAGAACTACAAAGAGTTGAAGATGAAGCTCTGGCAATTGCTAAAGCAAAAGGGAAGAAGAAGGTTTCACATGAAGATGTTTTGAGAACCACACCAGCACAATCATCAATGAAGATCAAATGTGCAAGTGTGAAGACTGGTGAAAATGGGACATCTCGTTTGAGATAATCTTCTCAACCTTGTTGTTCACATTGATGAACCAAGGAGGTTCCATCTTATTCCCTTATACTCTTGGTATATACATGTGCTAACATTGCAGGGAATTGAAGATGATGATCATTCTCATCTGGAGGATGGTTTGGACAGAACGGAGTGCACCCCTTGAGGGGGAGAAAATATGAAGAAGATGATGGTCTAAGATTTATATCATCTTAAGAAAATGGATGAAAGGGGGAGCTTTATCTTTGCACTGAACTTTCTAATGAGTCTTGTGAAGTCTGTGCAGGATTTAGCAATTCATTGTTATATCTGAAAAATTTCAAACCCCTAAGCATGATCTCACATGTGTAGAGAGTTATGGACAGCTTTGAATTCCTTGGTTACATCACTCTTGTTTTCTACACCGGGTTAGCCCAAGTAGACTTAGAGTTGATCAACTAAAGGTTATTTGCTAAAGAAGAACATGTGACATCATCCCTCTCTTAGTGATTTTGAAGAAAATGCTTTTATAAGGGAGGAAGATATTTTTGAAGAGAACCACACCACACCTTTGCATTTGATTGCCAATAAGGGGGAGAAAATATTGGCACACATATTGACCCATTCATATGTGCTAAAGGAGTGTATTGACAACAAATACAAAGGGGGAGATTGAAGTGCACTGTGTTGCATTTGTTGTCAATGAGACATGTTGTTGTCTTAGAATGAAAGGATGTCAATAATTGTCAAGATGTGAATGCCAAAGGTTGTGATGGTGTTGGTGGTGAAGGAGAATGGCCATGGTACTAAGATGCATGTCACTTAGGAGATTCACTAAGTGGTATTGGAAATTGTGGTTTAAACATTCTCCATGTATATCAGACGATTGTTGAGCTGCTCTTTAAGTTCCAAGAACTTGTATCACCTAGATACAATGTCACAACAATGATTGAAGACCATGCATTGTATTGACAATGCATGAGGAGATGAAAGGAGATCCATCCACAATCACTGAGTGGATGAAGTGGATTAATGAAGTCCATGCACTATCACTAAGTGCATGTGAACATGAAGATGATCCAACTTGATCTCTGATTAGATCAATGAAGTTCATTGAAGAATTTATGTGATTAAGAGCTCGGTTGATGAAGAAAGAACCTTCAAGAATTTCCCTCATAAGTAATGAATATTTGTTGAGAAGGAGTGAGGAATTCAAATGAAGAAGAAGATGAGAAAAAATGAGGAAGAAGGCTTCAAGTGGAATTTGGCATATGGGGATACTTTGTTTTTATACAAAGTCTTTATTCCTATACTTAGCAAAAAATTGGCCAGCCAAGGCACCTTGAGGGTTCAACCCCAAGGCATGGGCGCTAGGGCACCACGCCCATGGGGGAACCCGTGGGGCGAGCCAGGGCGGTAGGGCGCGCACCCGTAGGACACCGCATGGGCGCCTGGGGCACGCCCGGAGGAGCGCGGCAGGGGCCGTGTATAAGCCCCCGAGGGCATGCGGTGGTGAAGCCCGCGCACCCGAGGAAGCATAGTGGGCGCCAGTAGCGCGCCCGCAGGGAGCAGAGAGTGGGCGCAGAGCACGCCCGCAGGGAGAACACGGTGCGGGGCGGCACCGTGGAGGGAGAAGTTCAACTGAGGGGTTGAGGCGGCGCTAGGGTGATAAAGCGCGTGAAAACAGGAGGCCGCTTCGATGTGGGACGCGGAAAAATCCCCGGGAGCAAATCTCAGCCGTCCGAGCGATCTCGCGCTTGATCTGCGCCGCACGATTCATCTGCTGCGCACCGCGATCTGATCCAGCCCTCCGATGTCTTTCGATCACCTGATCTGACGGCTCCCCGTCCATCTCCTTCCCCAAGCTCAGCCGAGGCCTCCCCGTGAGCCGTCGCGGAACCAGAGGCTTACCGACGACGGTTTTTGAGTTCCCGTCCACCTCCGAGCAAACCGAGACCTCCATGGAGCTCATCTGGACCTACTGAACAGATCCATGCTTAAAAATACATTTGCATACAACGTATGGAAAATTTCGAAGAAGGCCGAAGCAAACCGAAGGTGCGAGGCCTTGTGTGGTTTATGGTTTGCATGGATTATCCTTAACCGAAGGCCATGCATGCGTTCTATGTCGCATGCATGTAGAGGAAAATAAAGGAATAAAAATGGAACCCGCGTGAAACAGAGAGTAAAATCAAGATTTTGAATATTTTAAAAGATCTGAAATCTTCGGGATTTTGAAGGTAGATCACGCGGATGTTTTGAGGAATTCCTCTGCCTATAAAAAGAGAGGCCTAGGCTCTCTTCTGCTTGCTGAAAAATTTGAGAGAAGTCCCGTGAGTGCCTTTGTGCCTCGTGAAGTACAAGTCCCGCGCACACTTGTGCGGCTGAAGTTCCAGAGCCATCCGAGGCTCTGAAGGAGGTTCCCTGCACGCCTCACTTGCGCGGCAGGAGGAAGGAGCCCGCAGGTATTACACCCTGCGCGCCCGCGGTACTTGGACCTTGCGCGGCCACTTGGCTTGAGAGGCAGTAGGTGTCCTTGACACCCTGCGCGCCCGCGACATGGTGCTCTTGCACCCTAGGCCTTGCACGGCTATTCTGTTGCTTGTTGCTCCTTGAAGACTTGCAGAGTGGTAGAACTTTCACCCTTGCGCGGAGAAGAATAGGAGAAGGTTCCTTGCACCCACTGACACTTGCGCGGCTGCCTTGCACCCAAGGAGTTTGGGCTGTGTGTGCAAAAACAGAAGAAGGCAGTGTGTGTGTGCCAAGTGCTAAGAAGACCACACATTGTGTGTGAAGTGAAAAAGGCCGAGAGGAAGTGTGTGCAAGTGGAATAGGTCGTATCCAAGTGTGTGTAAGTGAATAAGGCCAAATACCACACTTAGTTGTGTGAAAAGTGGAGAACCTTGTGTATGCAAATTGAAGAACACACCTTGAGTGTGTGTGTGCAAACAAGAAACAAGTTGGCCGAACCTATGTGTGTGCACTAAGTGGTGTGAACACACTTAGAAGAAGTAGAAGACTCACACAAAGTACAACACACATTTAAGTGTGTAATCAAAAGGAACAAAATGTGTGAAGGACAAGAAGAAGGTGTGTGCTTAAAGTGACTACACCCTTTGAGGGTTTATTGCACCAAGAGGAGAAAGAGGAGAGTGCATGCATGCATGCATGCACATGCACACGTGAACAAAGCCAAATCTGGTTGTGTGCATTTGAGTTGACCAAGACCGGAAGTTCTTGAAGAGAATTGAGAAGGCCATGCAGTCAGTGCATGAGGAAGCAGAGTTTCCATGCACTCAGTGCATGAAGATGATTTGAAGTGAGACTGAGCCAGACTGAAGTTAAAGAGATTGGTTGTCTAAGTTTTCAGTTAATTGAGAAGACCATGATCAACAGAAGTGATCAGAAGTTGTGAGCAAGACCAACAGACCTTATCAGAGGCTGTTGAAGTTTCTTGGAGAGAGAAGCCAGGTCATCCTGAGAAGAAGGAGATAAAGCCTGAGAAAGACGAGAAGACCTGATCTTCACAAGTGATCAGAGGTACAGAACAAGGCCAGCAGTCTTTATCCCAGACTGCTGAAGATACTTGAAGAATCTTAAAGAGAAGAAGAGCTGCTCGTGTGACTCGAGGAGCCAAGAGAAGACCCTGTGGGACTCAGGGAGAAGAAGTCTTCAGTGGGATTCTAGAGCAGGCCAGTGGGACTCTGGTAACACTGTGTGAAGCAGTATAAAGACCCTCCTGTGGGACTCAGGAGAGATACGGTGGGAAGCTGTATCGACCATTGTAATACTAACAGATTATAATGGGAGAATCCATGCTGGGAGAGCATGGCAAGGATGTAGGCATTTGGTGCCGAACCTTGTAAATCCTTGTGTCCTGTGCCTTTTCATTACTGCATTATCCAGGAAAGGTTGAGAGACATAAGAAGAGTGGATCGAGGCCTTAACAAGCCATAGAGGTTTAATTGATTAAGAATCAATTAGTAAAAAGTTTTAAAGGATCACTGATTCACCCCCTCCCCCTCTCAGTGATTCACACTGATCTGGGCACTTCAAAATTAATTTCACAATCTAAATACAACAATTTAATTTTCAAATAATTCATTCTATTTCACTCATACACCCAAATTCAATGAAATTGGGGGATTTTCATATCTTTATTCGATAATGAAATTTCCAAATCCAAATCCCCCAATTAAATTGAATTGTGTTTTTAGTACAACATTTGAAATAAATTTAAATATATTAAATTTAAAGAAAATAATTGAAATTAAATAAAGAAAATTAGTTTTTATCAAATTGGGAAATAAAAATTGAACCACGTACCTTGGAATCATGGGATGTAAAAATAAAAATTCTTGCTGGGAATATCATATTAAGAACCCTAAAAATGAATATATGAGAAACATCCAAGACCCAAGAACTAATATAGTAATTATTAGATCCTCCAACTAACATAGTGATCTAAGAATCCCTAGAGAGGGAAAGAGAGAGTGCGAGGAAACAAAAACAGGAATTGAAAACCTACTAAGAGGATATCAAACACTATTTCCCAATATTAGATCCACATTTTGGATGGTTTATAAGAGCAAAACATCTCCTGGGAGCACTACTTGAGGAATAAATCATAATGGGATTTTACTGGTCCGTTGGTCACCTTAAACGGTGATTTTGGGTGGTTTAAAAATTATTTTTCTTATTAAAAACCCATACATAGGGTTAGTTGGGCATAACCTCACTTCTTAGACAAACAGTACACCCTAGAATAGAGCCCTATTTTTCTAGGTTCATGGTTTCTCCTAAGTGGGAACATTTTTTTTAAACCTGGTGGTAGCTGTACAAAACTCCAAAATCAATGTTTCAACAATTATCACTGATAGGGAGCATGGTTTGGTCAAACCATGTCCCAACCATTCACTAGTGTAGAATCATTTAAAATTTTCAAAATTTTCACATGATACTATCTTAATCAATTCCCAACCAAATAATTTTTAAAATTTGGGATTAGAAATACTAAAAAATTGTAACAAAAGGTTACAATATCCTAAATAAATAAAAATAAAATCCCTATAAATCCATCTAATATGATTCCCAAACAAAAGAAAGAGGACATTGCTCTCTCATTAGTGCCTCCCTATCCTACATATCATGTCCTTCAGAACCATGATTCCATAGCACTAAAAAAGAGATATCCTCCTCTGATGAAGTACCTTGGTTTCGGAATAAACTATCTGGTCTAGAAGTTTAGTCACTAATAAATCTGGTTCAGCCTCCTGACCACTACATAATGGAACATGAGATGGATCAAATGAAATACTTTCATTACTAAGATACATGGAACATGTTGTGTGTTGACGTCAGCCATAATCAACATGATAAGTGGTAATAATCTTTCCCAACCACCTAAATAAAATTAAAAGGTCCCACAATTTGAGGAGAAAGCTTCCCATTCCTCCAAATCCGTCAATGATCCTAATGGAGTATAACATTCTTTAACACATGGTCACCGACTAAAAATTACAATGGAATATGATAAATATTTGTATAATACTTATACCATCTCCTTTTAATGAAGATTATCTTTTGAATAATCTAAATCTTTTCTATCATATATTGAACCATGATTGACCCAACCAATGAACATTCTCAAATCTATGACCAACACAACTAATGGATATAAGGATGGATGTACAATGCCTCAAAAATATCCATTATGATTGAATTTTGGAAAATATTGTTTTATAAAAGCACAACTACCTGAAATGGTCATCCCAATCCCAACTAAAGTTCAGAACATAATTACGTATCATATCCTCAAGAATCTGTATAATTATTTCTATTTGTGCATCCAACTGTAGATCGTATATCATAATCAAATAACCAGTGATCCCAGTGCCTCTTGAAGGCCTCATCAAAAATGGGATGTGAACCATGGATAACAAACATATACAATATTAGATGGAACTCCATGCCACTGATCAATATCATTCATTTAGAGACTTCCCAACACCCAAATAATTTATATATCATGAATGGGTATAACATGAGCAGATTTAGTCAGGGTATCGATCAAAACCATATCACATTCTTCATTAAATGAGTATGCGAAACACCACTACAAATCCTATAGATATCACTTCCCTAATCAACATTGGTAGTATAAGTTGTTGATGAAAACCTAAGGGTTTCTTATGGAGGTCCATGGCCTATGGTCACATATAACTTTGAATGAAAAATTAAAAAATTCCTTTTATAATAATTTGACACAAAAAATTATACAGAATTTCATAAATCATATTCATGTTTACCAGGCACACTTCCCATAGGGAGTAATGTAAATCCCCCAACACATCTTTCCTTACAAATAATGGAAGAACAATTTGATTCTTATGTAATATAATACCCTTGGTTGGAAATTACCAATCATCCATTGTCTCCCTACTATAAAGGGAGTATTTGAATATAAAGAACCCATTATCATGCTATTTTTCTTGATGAATCTTCTTGATAAGTGTTATTGTCTACTGAACACTATAAAATCAACCTTGTCACCAGATTCACAAACTCCAAAATATATCTATGAAAAAATGCATCATGTTCCACTCTACCAATGATTATATCATTACATAGATTTTATTTTTCATGTTCAAAACATCCACGATGACATTACCATTCCCTGAGGTATTTGAGATCTCAATGTAAAAATATTACAGGTATTCCACCCAATGACTCCGGATGAGATTCAAATATTATTTATAAAATATATAATTAACGCTATTGTGTATTGAAAACGTAGTAATACTTTATAGAAAATTGTATTTCCACCAACATTTAAGTGTGCGCATAACAAATTAATTTTCAATAACTTGGGTTAGGGTAATTATTATCATGTGGTAAAATATTATGTGAACTATATGTAATGACATTACCACCCATCATAAGAGCAGTGTCCAATCCTAGACTAGATGCATCATGGAAGACCATGTTTCTCATTATAGCCAATGAGAGAGTCAACACCAATGTAGCTACCAAAATATGATTTATCTCAAAAAAAATAATTCTAAAATTTATCATCTAATTAAAACATTACTCCCTTCTATGTTAGATAAGTAAACTAAGGATCTAACTTTGAGAAGTCATTGACAAATCAGTGATAATACCCAAATAAGCCCAAGAAGCTCCGAATATCAAAAACATTTTGTGGTTGTTATCTTGTCATAACTGATATCACATTCTAATTATGATATTATATACCATGTTATAACAACTTTTATTTATATGAAATTTTCATTGACAATCCGTAAATCTTAGTTTGTAAGCCTAGGATAATGTTAATGAGTTCTCAACAATTAAATAACTTCACTAAAATTATGCACACGGTCCTCCTTGGACATACAGTAAACATGGTCTTCATCGACCAAGGTTACTAAAAAATCATCGAGGTAATCATAGAAAATACCTTTCATTAAAAAGATAAAAAATATAGTGGAATTGGTTAGAACAGATAACATTACAAGTTAGTCATAATGGTCGAACTTGATCGGAAAGGCAGTTTTCTAAAAATTAGAATTTTTTTCTCAATTTTAGGTAACCAAACCATAGATAAATCATAGAGAACCACTTTCCCATCTTCAACTGGTCAAAAAATCATTAATATTTAAAAAAATATATTTGTTCATTACCATACCATGATTTGTTTTGACAATCAACCCAAATGCAAATAGAACCATCATCCTTATTATCTAAGCAAACTGGCACTGACCAATGTGATAGGTTCGATTAAATAAATCCTTTCTATAGAATATCATCCAACAATTCCATTAAATCTTTAATTTCAGTTGGTTCCATGTTTTATGAAGGAATATACTCTATTTGAGTACTAGGTACAAATTAATAGAATACTCTACCTCGCATAATGGTGGATAACCCAGGAAGTCAGAAGGAAACAAGATGGGGAACTAGATGATAGCTGGAGGGATATAACCACTCAAATAATCTCTATCCATATCAAAATCAATAATATATAATAATTTCGCACAACCTTGATAATATTTCATATCTCTACTTGGCCTTGGGTCCCAATCTCATAGAAATATTTGACAAACCCCATCGGGTGAAGTGGAGGAGACATGTTGAAGGTAAAAATCAATATGGGATTTGTTACCAATGATATAATATATCCAAAATGTGATTTCATTAGAATTCATGTTGAGAAAAATCCATGAAATATCGAAATATGACAATGATAATACACAACCAGGACTATAATGATCATTCTCTCTCTATATTCCAAGGGTTGTAGTAATATCCATCACATAAGACAAAATCTCTATAGGAAGATTTCGAACATTAAATGTACAAGATGAAATAAATGAATGAGATGCAAAACTATCAAATAGAGAAGACACTAATGAAAAATCTATAGTATTGGTACCTCTCATAGTTGTTATACAAATAGAATCTTCCCCTAGAGACTCTTCAATTATGGGAAAAAGCTTCATTCAAGATGCATGTTGTCAGAACCCCTTTTTTCATGAAGACAGTCTTTTCAATATAGTCGTAAGAAGAAGTGATGATCATATTCCACTATGATGAGTTGAATAGATATTCTATAACTTGTGTAGATGTCCTTAGTGCCAGCAAGTGACACATACCAAGGCTGCCTTACTGAAAATCCTCTTAGAATAACTTTGGATGTGACACTTCAGTAACTAAAATATCCTCTTCCATTTAATTTAGGATTTTGAGAAAAAACATACATTAAATACCCAAAATAAGAATCATCACCCTTCCACATTCCCTTATAGGGAAACACACAACCACTAGGAGAATGAAAATCTCTAGACAACCCTTACATTCTAGAAAATTTCATCCCAAACATCAATGATTTATATGTGCATTATTTTAATATGACATATATAGTAAGAAAAAATATAAATTAATATCATAACATAGCACCATCCCAAACCATCAAGCCTTCATCTTCTCTTTCGATACTATCTTGGATCAAATCTTTACTAGATCAAAAAATGGTGTTCATACTCAATGAAGTTCCTATCAGCATGCTCATTAATGAAAAAATCAATAAAAATTTCCAACACCATTGAATCTAGGTAGAAATATTTAGTGAAAAAACTACTTAGGTTTTTACCACTCTAATCACTCATGTATCTTGTTCAATATCGTTGTTTCCCACCATCTTATTTTCAGTCTTTACAACATATGTGTGGAACACTTCTCCTTGATTTCATTTGGTTTTTCTAAGAACCCATAATAACACTAAATAATTCTCATCCATTAATCAGCCACATAAGGATCCTTCGATTCATTGAATTCTAGAGTTTTCAGGTGAAAGAGAACCTGAGAATGGTTTTAGAGATAATCCCTTGGATATTCAAAATCTGGAGCCTAAATGGGGACTGGAGGTGGTGCCTATCCCAGAGCATAGATACTACAACGAATCACTTAAATAAGTTTGGGGTCCACTAAAGGATTTTCTCTATGAAGATCAGTAGTAACTTCTTCCTAGATATTAGTTTCATGTATTCTCAAAGGCATTGTTCAACACAAAATCACCTTAAACTAGAGTAGACATCAGATTTACCCTCAAATCGAGAAAAAAAGGGAATAACACCCAAAGATATATAAATACGATTTTTATTTGAATATTCCCAATAACATTAGGGAATATAGAATAAAAAAATCTTTTTACATCGTTCCCTAACCACATATTGTAATTTATGGTTATTCGTGGTGATATATGGTTAGAAAATCAGTCATAAATAACTTTTATGTCCTAATAAAATTACAAAAATGAATATTGCAATCAATAAAATAAGCTCAGCCATGATTCTTGATACAACTATTTCATTAACTAACCTAGGTACCAACCTAACCTAATAACGAATCTGGTCATGATATATCATGAAGGGCATTCTTGATCCTCATGGGATGGAGATTAGCACCAAGAATCATGAAAATTAAAAGAAGGAATGTATTATCCACAAACATTGTAAAAAATATAAAAATAGGTTACATAGATTACAAAATAATCCTGATAGGGAGAAATGTATGGTATGTCAAATAGGTAAACAAATCCAAATTTACATCAATAATGTACCATAAAATAGGGTAAAATCCCAAGTCCTAGTCGATGTATCTCTCAAATCCCATGGATCAATAGTTACTAGTACCTCTAAGTGGCTCATTTTTGTTACATGAACTGGATAGAAGGTAATCTAAAAAATCCAAAGGCATGTGTATGGTCTGAGTTAAAAGACCTTTACAGTCTCACGAATGATTCCATTAGATGATACCACATTTAGTTAGCCAAAAAATTATTTAAAATTTTAATAAATAGATAATGAATATCTAAATAATATTTAAAAAAATAATTATATAATTTTTAAGTTATCATAATATTTCAACAAAATTGATTAAAAAACTTTTATATAAAAAATATTATATAAATTAGAAGGCATACTAAAAAGTTTAAAAAATTGGCATGTATTCATTTCAAATACAAACAAGTGATATATATGGTCATATTGTTAAACGTATGATAGTTATTGGAAAAGGGACACCAAACATTCAATAGTTTCCTTAGAAATATGTGTTCGCACATCCTCCTCAATACTATCCAAGAAGGAAACATCACTATCCCATCAAGGATGTGACCAACTACATTTATTTGTTATTAGGGTTTTAAATCATAGAATGCTTTCCGAATAACTATTTAACTAAATAATTATTTCATGCACGCTAATAATAAAAATGCTTGGAAATTTATTTTATTTATTCTTAAAATACATTTCATCTCATTCTCAATTTCATATATACAAATTTTATATTTTAAAGCCAAAATAGTGTGTTAATCATATCTTGATTTTTTCCAAGATAAAACCAATGGGTTTCTATAAAAATCATTTCAATCCATTTTCCCAAATACAATTTTGGAAACATTTCAACCAAATTAATTTCAAAATATAATTCCATTAAATTAAATTTCATATAATTCCTTCTATTTCACAAATACAACCCTAATTGAAAAGAGTTCGATTTTTTTCCTACTTCCTGACAAAAATAAAATAAAAATAAAAATACCCAAATTCAATGGAATTGGGTTTTTAATAAAATAATTGAAATAATTTTCAAGCATTAGAATTTAAATCATACAATTGAATTTTTATAAATAAATTTACTGTTGTTCAAATTGTCCCTCCAAAATGGAACCACCTACCTTGGAATCCTAGGATCTCAAAATTCCAAACCGTATTAAAGAAAATCCAATAACGAATCCCATAAATTATTAATTGAGAAATAACCTAGATCCAAGACCTAAAATAGTTGGTATTAGATCCTCCAACCAATATATTGATCTAGGAAACACTGGGATTGAAATTGGAAAGTGCATGGAAATAGGAATGGGGAGAGAAAACCTATCGAGAGGATATTGAATGTCAGTCTCAAGGATTCAATATGCTTTAGGGCGGTTGAATAGGGGCCAAAAACACTTATTGGAAGAACCCTTATAATGGAAAATCATTGTGGCATCATACAGGTCCATCAGGCACCATAAATGGGGGTTTCAGGTATTTTGAAATTTCATTTTTGGATTAAAAATCCCATACACATAGTTAGTTGGGCACCGCCACACTGTTTAGCGAAACCGTGCACCCCTTTTTTCTGGGTGCATGGGTTCTCTTATGTGGGCACATGGTTTATCTATTTGTGATCAAGCCATGATAAACCCACTTATCCATGTTTTCCTAATTTCCACTGAAATGGTATTCAATTCTGTTTTACATTGAACCAATCCTGTGATATCCAAGAATCATTCCAAATTTCCAAAATTGTCACCCCAAACTCCATTAAACGAATCCCAAGAAAATAAGGAAAAAAATATAGGTTTAAGAAAACCTAAAAATAGTAAACAAATGTTATATAAGAAGTTTTAAATTTTTACTCAATCTGATGTTGAGTACATGGTTCCAAAAATTATACGAGTAAATCATTAATATATGAATTTGTACATTTTACTCATTTGGGATGAAATTAAATGCTGGAATAATGGAAAATAAAATTACAATAAACTTATTGGAATTTTATATGATCGGGGAATGATATTCCTAAAATATTTTCAATGGTCTATAAGTTTAAATAGGTAGATTCCAAATAACTAATGCATTCTAATGTTTCATATACTTTCATTCTATTATATTTACACCATGTGTCCCAAAAAATTGATTGATCAATCCTACAGAGGGTATTTTATTGATAAAACTACTGAGGAATCAAATAAAATTTTCAACACATTATCACAAAAATTAAAACATAAATTTTCTATAAGAAGAACCAAAGTTTGGAATTATTTTTCATGGGTTTACTATGTTGAGGCTCAACCTTCTATACTCCACAATGAAAACAAAAAAACTAAACATAGGGAGTAATTCCACAACTAGGGTTTTTTTGGGAATCAACATTCTTATTTCCCCTATTTACAAATAAATTCCCACGATCTTTATAATGTATTGATTTCTTGGTATGGACTTAGGATGTACCTAGGGATGTTCCTTTTTCAAATTCCTAAGATTGGTTCTATAGTAATTATCAAAATCAATCGTGGAGATATAACCATGTCTTTAGGCCTACTCCTCATGCTAGAATTCATCAACAACCTAATAAATAGTACCAAAACCATCCTAGATGTGAATCATAAAATTATTAGGAAAACATAAAGTGTACAATGAAACATATAATTAATATAATGGATTCATAGGAAGAAAAATATAAGTTTGATATGGAGTCAAAAAAGAATTCCTTAAAATTATATGAGCAATTTATGATCTCAAATTTCTCAAATAGATATAGAATTATGCGGTGATGAAAAATGTAAACTTCTAACTGACAAACTAGCTTATAAAAGAGATAATTTCATATTTTCCCCCACTAATAATGGAATGAAAATGAAAGAATAACATATAAATTATCATGAAAAAATTCAACATAAAATTATAGAATAATCTGGCCTCAAAAAATAAAAATATACAGAATCCAGAGAATTGTACAAGATTATTGAAAATGATTTAACTAATATTTTTCTTCTTGAGAAACATATATAAAATATGAAAAAAAAAATTATAAAGAAGAAACAGAATGAAAATAATCAAGAAGAAATTAATGGAATACCTATGGTTCTAAAAAAGTTTTCCCCAATAATACAATTCACTCAAAAGATAAATCTAAAAAATTAAAAAAAAAGAATCTTATCACATTATGTATAATATTAAAAAATTAATTTTTTAACATTCCATTAATTCATGATTTTCATTACATTACAACATATTTAAAATATGAAAAAAAATTCAATAAGAAAACACTCAGGTACTTCGCTACATATATCTTCACGGAAAGGTGTAGTGTTGTCCTCCAAAACAAAATACCTCCAAAACATAATGGTCTAGGGAGTTTTTTAATTATTTACACTATATGGAATAGTGGCTAACTAAATTTTATTTTTGATTTGGGTGTAAGAATTAACTTGATATATTTTCCATTATTTCAATAATTTTTGTTTAGGTAACTATATCCCACCTCTTTTATACAGAATTTGGATAATCAATCTTTGACACACCCCATATTAAAAGTTTAAAATATTCTCTTAGATGTTTGGAAGTTATTTCTACCTACTTATTTTCTCTGTATAGATATAGGGTAATGAGGATTTCCAAATCATTATGAGTAGACCATTCTTATCCACTTGATGGTATATCATATAAGTTTTTATAAAGGGAAATTAATTTTTTATTTTGGATATAAAAATGGAAAATTTAATGTTTTAAAAAAATTTAGGGAACATACAATTGGATAGTAGTGATAAATAGTTGACCAGCTAGATATATCAGACTCATTTGGTAATAATAGAGAATAATTTTTTAGCGTTATAGATGAATTTGATAGACCATACATGATTAAATAATTATATTTGGAAGTTAAAAATATGTCTGCTAGAAATTTTAAGACCATTAAAGATGTTAATTTGTATAGTTTTCTAGGGAAGTAAAATAGGTATACAACTACTATTTTGAGAAGACAAGAATATATTTTTTGGGAGATTATTAATTTGTTTAAGGGTCATAGAGATGTTATTACTTATTTAAATAAAGTGTAATAACGCATTATTAAGAATTAGGTAGATATATTTAAATATAATGATGATTTTTAGTGTAATATGATCTCAAATATTGAATAATATTAGAAAATATTGGGGAACGCACTCCTAACATCAATGAAAATAAATTTAATTATGGTCTTCATGAAGGTACAAAATTCAACAATTTCTTCTACATTGACACCAAGTTAATGTGATAAATAAAATATCTTGGGACACCTATCTCTAAAATTATTCGTTATATCAATGAATCATTGTATATGGAGATGAAAAAACATAAATCTCAACAAAAATATTCATTTATGGGTGAGGATTGGTCACTCCTTATAAACGTTTTCTCTGAAATTTTTGATATTCAAGAGCAATGGCTATTAGTTTTGTTGAGAATTTTCAAACATGCTATATTATAGATCATATATAATATCAAATAAAAAATACATTTTTTACATACAAATAAAATCCCAATCTATTCTAATGATGAACCAAAATATGAGGGCATGAGAAGTGTACATCTCAATATGAATGTGTAGTTATATATGAGTTGATTAATCTATTTGTGATAGAATATGTTTTGTTATCTATGATTGTGTATGGGTTGACTTGGTCCAAGGTATTCCCAACAAATTATGTATCTATATTGTCAAAAATGAAAACAATTAAGAAATTAAAACTAGGATAATGACTAAATGGAGAGTTTATATTTAGTACTCGAGGCTTAAATTTTATACTAGGAATGATCATATTCCTATTACATTTTTAGATAAAATTATTGAAATGATTATTGGAAATGAATTCATATTCATTCCTGATAGGAAATATAGTTACAACTAAATCCCTCTAGACCCATAAGTTCAATAGAAGTCTAAATTCACATTCACTTTTTGGTATTTTTCTTATCAGTAAATTCCATTTAGTCAATGTCGATACTTGAATACAAATATTTGATTTATGATGTCCATTTTTTTATATTATTTAAATAATGATAGGGGTTTTTTAATATTCCTCTATCGTATGAACCTCATTTGGGATATATTGTCATAATGTGGTGTTAATTTTCTAAATAATTCAAAATAAAAACATTTGTTTAAATTTAGAAAATTTTATGTTAATGGAAACCAAAGGGAAAGTTTTTGGTTATACAGTTTCTAGGAGGGTAATTGGTGTAGAAAATGTAAATATATAGGTCATTAAAAATCTATAACCTCCAAAAAATTATAATAGTGTCAGAATCTTATTTGGGAATTATACTATCTACTACTGATTTATCAATTATTGTTTTAATATAACATGCCAATTCTACTCACTTTAAGTGAATGATGCATCATTTTTAATTAATTGTAGATTCCTTGAAATAGTCAATTTCATAAAAGGGAGACTATCTTCTTCACCCATCATCACTATCCCTTTCTTTGTTTTCCATTATAAATATTATTTTACTCTAGTGATTGTATTGTTGGGGTTGTTTTATAGAAAATAAATGAAAAAACATTTGATTTGCTTTATTATGGATGTCAATTTATATATTTCGCCTAAATAAATGGAAACAGAAATTAAAAATATTTTTTAGTTTTTTTATTTTCTTCTTAGAAGTTTAGGTAGTACTTTATAGGTTATTGATTATTAGTTTACACTATCGATTCTACTTTTAAATTCTTGATGTCCAAAAAATTGGCCAAAACAAGACTAGATATATAGATTCATTCACTCTAGGATTTTGATATAGATATTAAAGAAAATATTTATGCTAAAAATGTAGTGACTGAATACATTCTTAGGTTTTCAGTGATTATTCTAGACATTGCTAACGAAAGTGATGGTGGGAGATATATTGAGAAATATTTTTAATATTGAGTTACATAAAAACCTATGCAATGATTGTGCACGTAAAATTTATAATGAATTTATTTAAAATCAGCATAAATTATTACATAATATTAGAAACCTTTCTTATATAATGATATTAATATTCCAAAAAGAATTGTTATATTTCCTTCATTGTGAGGTGATTATCCATGTACCGAATCCTTTTAGTAATGATTCACATGTTCCCAATTTATCTCTGATCAATGACAATCGATCTCTTGGTGCTACTGTGTTGAGTAAATTGACATTAATAATTAAATTTGATCAATTTTCCTTTGATAATTAAGGAACCAACCTTACAGTTATTATTCTTTAAATGAAAAGAGAGGGAATCGAGAGAGTGGTTTGTTGTGCACAATGATTATCAAATTTCAATTTTTGGATGGAATACTCAATAGGCATAACAATATATTTATAGAGAAAGGTATTAGGTTAAAATACTATTTAATTACACCCCAAACCTTCAGAAATATTATAATCATTTCTAAAAAAATGTCACATAATAATAATAATATTAATATTAACATTATTTTGTGTGCACCAAATTTTTCAAATAAAAAATATTATTTCAATGTCTTTTTAATTCATATTTTTCACTGCGAATAGTCTATGTTCAAATGAACAACTCTTGAACTTATTATAACCATGAATAAATGATTAATTTAATTATTTCATTCATTTATCAACAAAACAATAATAAAATTATCCCTCAGTCTTGATAATATTATATATTCATTTATTTATATTCAAATATAATTTAATATAGATCATAATAAACACCTATTATGTGACCCTATGAGATTATTTATCTATGGAACTAATAAGGATTTTCTAAATTACAAGATTACATTCTAGAAAAGTGTCATGTAACCCAAGATAATGAAAACAATATCACAACGACAACAACAACATATGGACAATCACTATGTAATACAATCCCTTTATCAAAATATATCATCATGACGGCTTAAATTCCATGTATCCAACCTAAAATAATGATACATTTTTCATTGAATATTTAATATAAAAAATTTGTTACACCTTTTGCACTAGATTTAGGGAAATTGTTCTATTACATTAAAAGAGATAAGATATATGCTTTCATAAAGATATAAGGAAAAATCTTTTGCTAACTTATCCATTAGTGACAAGTCAATCGTGATTCCTCCAACATAACCTACATCTGACACTACATATGGAATCATAGTTTTCATTATAAAATATAAATGTTCATGTCAAGATATGAATTAATGATAACCAAAAATTCTACAAACTATTATAAATCCTCAAATATATTAATATTAAATGGAATTAAAAGATGTGCAATTCCTAATCCTATGAATGTTGTCATAATCATCCATATTGGAGATCACCCAATGAAAACATTATGAGAACATGTATCATCTGCTTACAAGTACTCAGAAATGATAGCCTATCTATTATGTGTCCCATCATAGTATGTTATCCTACAATAGAATAGTATTTAATAATACTTCATATCAAATCAAGGATTTCATCGTAGTGGGTAACCTCTATGACCTTATTAATGGGATGTATACTCTAGGACATTAATAGAACGAAGTAATGCAAAACAATAAACAACATGTAATTAGTTGTTTTAATAAAATTTTATATATTTATAATATACACATAATAAATTAAAATTGTTGGTCATTGGACACCAACTCCAAGAAACTGTCACATGGGCTAGAGCCTACTATCAACCACTTTCAGTCATCCTCAAATCACATTATAAGAATTTTTCGATGGATAGAAGGATTTATTCATGGGGTCCATCATGTTATATTCTATAGAAATACTGCTCACTATAACATCACTTCTATGAGAAAAATCCATCAAGTGATGATAATTCTAATGATAATTCTTCTTCCATAAATGTAATATGATATCTTTTGTGGTAGCCACTACTATAATATTATAATATTATAATTTCATAGGATCATTAATATTAGGTACCATGTCAAACTCATGTAAATATTTATTCATCCATACTACTTCTGTAGCTACCTCAGATGATGAAATATACTCAGACTCTACTTTGGAATCTATCACTATGGAATGTTTTGAGCTCTTCCAACCCATAATAACTACATTAATTATGACGATATATCCCATTTATGACTTTGTATCATCATTATAAGTGTATAAACTTGCATATAGATATCATATGGTGATTAGTTTCTCATATATCCCATAAACCATGAACATATCCTTAGTATGCCTCAAATACTTATTGACAGTCATCGCTTCCAAAAATAAGTGGTCACCATGTTTATAATGATATCTTCTAATTCACATGTCAGATACATATATCCTAGTACATAGAATAATATATATGATTGATCAAATAATTGATGTTTATTGAATCCTTTCCATTCTATATCTTTCCTCATGTGTCTGAGGACACATTATCCTGGAAGGATAAATTCCATGTGATGAAGGAAACAATCCCATCTTATAATGCTATATACAGAATCACTTTAGTATGTTGTAAATACATGTACTTTGACAATGGAAAAGAACCTTTTGGATCTATCACCCTAGATCTTGATCCCAAGAACATTTTTTTCATCACCCAATTCCATTATAGAGAAGAATATATTCAACCATTCCTTAACACACTGTAATACTAGAATTTAGGTTGCAACAAGTAATATTTCATCAATATATACTATTAGGAAAACAAATTCACTCCCACCGAACCATTTTTAGACACCAGTATCACACACATTATTTATGAGACCAAAGTATAATATGGATTCATCCAAATAATTTTCCATTACCTAGACACATTCTTGAATCTATAAATTTATTTTTGGTAATTTTCATATATTTTTTTGGCATCCTTTGGATTCAAAAGGATGTCAGGTTGTGTCATATATATTTATACATAAAGGTTACTTTTATGGAAGGTTGTTTTTACATTAATTTTCCAAATCTCATTTTCATGGTATGATACAATGGAATGTAAAATTCTGATAGAATTTAGCTTTTAAACAAGTGAAAATGTTTCATCATAGTTACTGTCATGAATTTGAATAAAAGGTTTTATAACTAGTCATGCACTATAGATACCGACTTTTCCTTCTATGTCCATTTTCTATTTTAATACCTGTTTAGATACAAAATAATAAACATGTACTGGCGGATCTACCAAAATCCAGACATTATTTTTTTACATTGAATCTATTTTAGAATTCCTGGCTTCTTGCCACTTGGAAACATCTGTTTCCCATACTGATTCATTGAATATTAAAGGATGATTTTTTTCTACTAATAATGGTTGAATGTCCTCAGTGACTAGAAAACCATACCTTTAAGGTGGTATAACCACACTATTCTTATTAAACATTACATTTTTTTCTTGAACAACATCTTCTTCCATCGGGTTGTGTGGAATTTATTCTTATGAAAACTCAAATATATCCTAATCCTTGACATCCTTAAATTACATCCCAGTCACACTATAACATATATATATAATATCATTCTCCATTAATTTTATATTTCTATCAACCACAACCTTTTTCCTAAAGGAATTTTTATGTTTTATCCCCTTATTTCTTTTCACTATCGCATAAAGATACACTTTCTACATCGGGGAGAAATCTTGTTACATTTAAAGGCCTTAACAAATTCTTCACATCCCTACCCATGTAAGTATCACAACAAGGGATTATTTATATTTCATATTTGATATTAAATACCACATTTTTTTTCTTTGATCTTGGTTTATTACATATACATCTATATGTAACATATATCCCCAAAAAATGAATGGAATATTTTCATGACTCATCATCGAACTCCCTATGTCCCAAAAGATGCGGTTCCTATTTTTACATTAATCATTCAAATGAGTCAAATAAGATGGTTTAGTTTAAGATAGTATCCTAAAATACAAAAAAAAAAATCTATGATGTAACGCCCCGACCCCAGTTACACAGATTCAGTGCATTATTTTAATACATTGGCATGATTACAAGGAATCAAGTCCCAAAGGACCGATCGGATTAGCAGTCTTAGAAAATAGATTACATACATGAATGTTACATTACACTTCATACAAAACAACATAAATAATCCTTCATGAATGCCATTATTCCCTTGGATTAACCCTACATATCAATCACTATACACATCTTGGAATCCTGGGAAAAATAATACATAGAAAGGGGTGAGCTCAGATGCTCAATAAGGATAACAATACAGAGGAAACATTCATAAATAAGCCTAAACATTTAAGGAAATGTATAACTAAAAAAATTCCTTTTAAACTTGAACTTCTGCATAATATGGAAAAAATAAAATGAAGTAATTCCATTTACTTATTCACATGGATATTCTACTAGTCTAATAATCACATGAAATATCACTAACCACTTCCATAATGATGGAATTCATAATGCCAAACATTGATTTCTATGTCAAGGCCTCGTGCTAAGACCTAAGGGATAACTGTAACCGGAACCCAACCTAGAGAGCCTCTGTAACCGGACTCCAACCCGGAGTGCCTCTAATAACCGGAAACCAACCCAGAGTGCTTCTAATAACCGGACACCAACCCGGACTGCCTCTAATAACCAGACACCAACCCAGAGTGCCTCTAATAACCATACACCAACCCGGAGTGCCTCTAATAACCGGACACAAACCTGGAGTGCCTCTAATAACCGGACACCAACCCGGAGTTCCTCTAATAACCAGACACAGACCCGGAGTGCCTCTAATAACCGGACACCAACCCTGAGGGTCTGTTGTAACCGGACCCCAACCTGGAGGGCTTACTTTTACAGGTCCCCAACCCGGAAGATACTAGTCCATCACATTCATCTTAAGAAGAGGTTGAAATATAACATAAACATTCATATTAAGACTAGAATACGAAATTTGAATACTTTCACCATAAACCATGAATCGTATAAAAATAACACATCCATAGTCAAACATATCACAAAAACTTCAATAAAATATGGAATTTTTGTATCATAATAAATCAACTTCAAATATGCTTAAAATCCATCAAAGGATGTTGAAATAGAGGAAATCAAAACTATTTGAGAGAAATATCTATATTTTGAAATCATTTAAATGTCACATAATTATAAAATAAAACATTTACATTTAAAATATCATTATATTCTTTTATGGGAAGCTTCTAATATTTTATAACGGTGGAAAATAGCCACACCCATTGTATAAGTTAAAAATACATTCTTACCTTAATTCTGTCAAAATGCTTAAAAAGGACCTTGTTTGGAAAACGACAAAAAGATTCCTTTATAAACATATTATAAAAAGTCAAACAAGGGTATAAATTACTTTAACACATATTATGTAAAATAATAAGAATGTTTTGAAATACATTTTTAAGAAACATGGATGTGGATGATAAAGAGGCCTCAGTAGATAATTACGTATAAACATCCTCGGATAATGAAGAAATTGTGAAATAAACCCTTACAAATTTGGTAACTTACGAATCATACAACCCATGAAAGAGTAATCGTACAATGAATATCTAAATACACATAAATTAAAGTGTATTACACAAATAATACAATTATGGGCAGTACATACATCACACAAAAGCTAATTGTGGCAATATGGCATGAATCTCACGGGAATAAGGAGTGAGATGAGAACACCTTACCTTATAATTTTCCTTGGTGGAGGGTAGGTTAACATCCTGTATAACAGTTAAATATTTGTTTCTAAATTATACAATATTCAAATACAAAAATATGATATCATATATGATCTTTTAATATAGCTTTGTTAATAATATTTTAGTATTATCGTCGTTTCTGGTGTTAACTGATTCGTATTCCTTTATATGCTTCGTTACGTAAGCCGTGTTTGTTATGTATAGGTTGTATCTTATTCATATCAAGAATGATATCAAGTCATTAAAAATTAATTTTAATCATCAAACGATAATTATTCTTGAATGGATATGATGGGGAAATGAATCTCATCGCGTTCGTGGAGACGGTAATTCATACGTACGCACGAACGCTACTTCAATTTCATTTTTCATTTTAAAAGGAATCAAAACCAAATGATACATAGGTATATAATTATTATATTATAATATAATATCTTATATATTTTACTTATGTTCATTAACACCATACTTTATACGTTCCATGTATAGTATGAATGAGTCATATCACTTTGAGGGGGCGGTATTCCGCACTTCCTCAAATTAAATTATCGTACATTTAAACAAAATTAAAAAAATAATGGTATGATATAAAATGGAATTACATAATATTATATATAAAATAAATATCATTAATGTCATATTTAATTATGTTTCCATCATAATGACCACCATGATAGGTGGTAGGAGATAATTGAACAATCATCGCTTCAGGAGGCGTTTGGTTTCTATCCACAGAAACATTATGTTCTTCACAAATTTGATGGATGTGTGTGTAAGTGTAGTTCTAATAAATCTAATAAAAATATCCTAGTATATTTTTTATACTGTTTTTGTTACAAATAAATATAATAATAAGAGTTTAGGGGTTGGAGAAGTAAAATACAAGAAGCTAAGAGAAATCGTTACATTTAATTTGGGTAACTCCCATTGGGTTGAACCAAAAAAACCCTTCAAGTGACTTATACCTATGTTAAGGCTTCTAAGAGGAGGATAGGTATGTGGGGAGATTAATTGGGTAGAGCATGGACGAGCCAAAAGGCTTGATAGGTGTGAGGAATTGGTTAGAAGTGGTTCCCTTTTATAAGGGGGGGAGGGGCTCCTTAGGAATGTCTAGAAATATTATTTAATAATAAATTCATATTCGGATTCAAATGGCTCAAAAGTGTATTATTTAAAGGTTAATGTGGGTATGGGTCTCAAACCACTCAACCAATAGTATTTAGACAGTTTTGGGTTACTTTATTAACCTTATCTTTAATTATTAACTCTTAGTTAATTAGTTTCACTTTTACAATGTCTCTTTTTATTTTTATATTATATGGTTAATAAACATACTATATACATTAAATAGACCCCCAAGTGGTCTATTAATGATACACCTATCATTATATAAGTCTCTTGGCCTAACCTTATATTTTTAAAAATCTAATATCAATTAATAATATAATATTTGTTTTAAAAACCATTTTATGTCAATTTTGACACTATTCAATGATAGATTTTTTTAAAAAACACAACATAATGATTACTTGAAAAAAAGATAATTAAATAAATCCTAATATGTAATATTATACTGTAAAATTATTGGTATTTATAAAAAGATTTAAATTACATTTATTTGAGTATTTATAATATCAATTATTCTGATTTTTCAATAATTAGGTAATTACTGCACCACTATTGTGTCATATATTTTTTTACTTTTTAAATGTCTAAAAATTATTAATAAAATACCATTATGTAGGAAATATTTTTATATTTCTAGTTAATATTTATAATTGAATATATAACATATATAACCTTATGTAAAAATTGTTTTTCTAAAAGATATAAGCTTATGTAATTTTTTATTCACTTTTTCTTAATTAATATAAAGTGTCCCTATCACCTACAAGTGGCTCCATGGGGTCCCAAAATCGACCCAAAGATTCCAATGGTCTTCCATGCATACACTAATAAGGTTTGGACACGTTTTAGGGTAATTTATTATTATTATAATATTATTTTTTAACCCTTATTTACTGGATTTACCCTTTAACCATGGTAAATAAAATGTTTATCGAAGTAATTAATCAAAATGACTAAAAATAAATGTTACCTATTTACACAATTTAGACATCCTGATTCCAAATATAGAATCTATTTTTAAAAATTCAAAACAAATAAGTGGCATAAATTAATTTAAAATTAATTCCCGCTCTAAAAACAAAAAGAGTGTTTTTAAGATATAATAACTATCAAAAGATTGAAACTTGTTTATGTCCGGTTTAATTGTGAAATTATGTTAAATAACCAACATTGTATTGAATGGTAAAAATATATTCTAAATATAAATTAAAACTAATCAAATTCTTAATTTATGATTATTAATTATTTTGATTAAAAAAGTTGTCTTTAGTTGAAATTTATTAATTTTCACTATTCATCAAAATATAAAAGTTATCCGAAAAGTACCAAAATATAAACCTAGGCTGAATTCAATATTCCGAATCAAAAAATGAATTCTATTTTTAGGGATAAAATTTATAAAATTTCAAAAATTAGGTATTACTATTCATAATGTCCAGTTTGATTGGTTGTAGTGTGTGTTAGAACTCGAAGTTGTCTACAACACACGCTGCTGTATTATTCAAAGAGAAGCGTACCGTGGAAGCATGGGGTGTTACATTGTAAATTTTTGATGTCCCCATTCTAAATAATAAATTTATTTAGTCAAATTGAATATATAAAAGTTTAAAATATTTGATTTAAAAGGGATTACTATTAAAAGTTGGTAAATGTGGATTTTTTAAAACTACATCTTTTGCTTGGAAAATTGAATTTGTTATTATATTATGTCTATGAAACTAATAATATGGATTCTAAAATTATAAGGATTATATAATGTTCAAATTTTAGTTAATACTATTCATAACCTTTTTTGAATGGCTTTTTTGGTAAGTCATGGTACGCTTGAACTCGGTGTTGCGTGTAGTGCAAGTTATTGAATTATATTGAAGAAGTAACACATTATGAAATCTTGGGGTGTCACATATGATGTCTTGATTAAGATAATATCCATAATTGTTTGAGAAGTGTTTCTTAATCTTGTTACCAAGTTATTTCTCAACACCAATATTGTATTACTTGAATTTATCAAAACAATCTTAATTCCCAAAAACAATTATACATATCCATATCAACTAAAAACATCAATTAAAGATATGGATTATGATTACCCCCCCCCCTTTCATAAAAAGGAAATTTTTCACATAAATCATTTTAAACAAATTAAAAAATCTATTTTTTCCTTTCATCATTTCGACTAAATGTGAAATTGGATATTTTTTCTTTTAGTCATCTGTGACATACACTAAATGGTTTATTGTTCCAAAATATATAAATATACAACTTGAGGTAATTTTTGCAATAATTATTCATTTAAATGGCCTATGTTGTGATTCCAAAGAGGGGTGTAGTATGATTCATTTAATTTAACTTCATTAACGATTTACAGTACATGATATGTGATATCCAAAACATAAAAAGCATTATTTAAATGTACCATACCATAAAATATGATATCTATATAAAATAATATACATTCATTCACAAATATGATAATAAATCCATCCTTATAAAGTTTGGATATAGAAATAATATTATTTATTAATAATGTCACATAAAAAAAACATTTCAAAACAAAGCTAATTATGGTTTGTAACATGATGTGGTACTCCCCTATAGCTACATACAAAATTTTATATTTATTAGACCCTAATAGATCTGCATCCCCTTGGTAAATCATTCTAAAACTAATTGGTACATGTATTTCAATACATATGTGCGAATAAAAAGTTGTATCTAGTTCCTAATTAATATGAACAAATAAATTGCACTTGACAAAAATTAAACTGATGATTCCATGTTCTTATTTGGTTGGGTGCAGTTTTTCTTGTAATTTACATTATTTAAATATGTGAAATGAAAAATAACATGTTCTCTTGTTTTCACCTTGATCTTCATCTTCATGGAAATCTTTGAAGAATATTTTTACTTAGAGATCATATATTTCACTTTTTTTATCATTGTATGTACAGAAGTATTTTTTCACTTCATATCCTTATCTACATAGAAAATGAGAGTATTTTATCTAAGAGAGTCTTCCCAATATTATTTATATAAATTGTTATATCAAATCTAGAGAATCTATGAGGTAGTGATGCATGAAAGATATCAGTTCCCAGTTCCATGGAGAGTTTAAACTCAAGTACCTGTATGACTTCAATTTATCTAATGAGATTAACTACATGGAGCTAGATTAGGATCCATGCAAATTATTGATCAAAATTAAAACATTGAAAATCATAAAATATACTTATCTAACTAACTTTAATTAATGACCATAATGGATTTCTAGAATGCTATATGAATCATTGTTTTCATGAGACATCTTGATTTCACTATAAATATATGAAAACATAAATCATTGAACGGCGAACACATTACTCAAATTTTTTTAATAGAAAAATAACTCTTCATCACTTCCCACATTAGAAGGTGGGCTAGACATTCAGGATTCTAGCACTTAATATTTTTTTCCAAGGCATTGCTCAACCAGAATGTGTCCAAATGAATATTATAAATTACTAGTAGTTAGGAATCTATTTCCACCATATTATTCATAAGGATATTGATGATAATTAGAATAACATTTTATACTATAACAAAATAGCATATCATTATTAATTTGTCTCAATTAAATATTTTGTGAGAAATAAAAATTTAATTGATATTATAAATTAAATCCCTCTATATTTTATGAAGTATCAATATCCATCACTATAGAACTGGGAATTTATATTTTATATTGTCACGACCCATCCTCGGGGCCCGTGCCGTGACTACCCCAAGCCCACCTTCTATAGGCCAAGGGCGGGCGATGAGCACCGAAGGCGTAAATCCCGATAACTCGGAAGCCATTGCCTTTATAAAACATAAACACATCCATCCAGAGTACAAGAGGAAATAATACACTAAGTTTAAAAAAAAGTGCTGAAAAATAAATGGGCCAGAATACAGACCCAACTGAATAGTACAACTACAACTAAACAAAAGTACAACAAAAAAGTCAAGCAGTCGTCAGGTCTACAGCTACAAGGTCTTTTCACTCCATACGCTCGCCTCCGGGAGGGTCCACTCCACAAGCTACTGGTCGATACATCGATGTGTCACACAATCTCACATGGAAGTATCAAAAAGGACTGCCTCATCATAGGGGTCTCAACTCAACAGACGGCGCGTCAATCAGACGCCCGGTCTGTGAGTTATTAGCTTTTCCATTCCAGGGACCTGGTTAGTTTTTAAGATAAAACCAACCGAACACACTCCAAATGCGTCCAAATCTCATGTGAAGTATACCAAAAAAGCCACCTCATTAAGAGGAATCCAACTAAGTCGATAGCATGTCATTCGGACATCCGGAGCTCAAGTATAAGCGTTTCCGCTCCGAGGGCCCGGTTGTTTTTGGTTCGAACCAACCCGGTCATATCCAAAATTCACCAAAACCTTGAGTGTAATATACAGAAATTACCATCTCGATCCAAGGAATCCTACACAACTGAAGGTGCGTCGATCGGAGGTCCGTAGATCCAGTTATGGGCAAAAGACAGAAAAACCGTCTGAAGTGGGGGTCTGGGCCCGGTCCAACCCGGCCCACCCCCCCTCAGGGGGCCTGAACCGGGTCAAATCGTCCCGGGTCTGGGTCTGGCCCGGTTGGGTGTGACCTGGCCCAGCTGGCGCGGCCCGACGCCCCATGGTCGGCACGGCCCAGCCCGTGCGGCTTGCGGCCCGGCTCAGAAGCCGGTCGCGACTTGGCCACTGGTCGAGCAGGACGCAAAGGGAGCGCGACCCCCTGTTTTTGGAAACGGCAGACCCTGTGGGGTCCTCCCTAGCAGTAGTTCAGGGGGTTAAATCCCACTGGTTTTTGGGTAAAGGCCAGTTATTAAGGTCGGCCGGTTTGTGAGCTGTTGCGGGACCCAGAAGTGGTCCCGCCTCCTGGCGACGCCAGCGGCCGGCTTGGCCGAAAGCCTCTGCGGGTCCGCCGTGGCCTTATTCCACGACTCATCTCACTGGCGCGGCGCGATGGGGCCGCTCCCCTCTGCTGCGGCCTGCTCCGGCCGCAGCCTTCCCCTGTCTCTCCGGCACGGCGCGTCGGTGTTGTGCACCACCGCTGCGGCCTGCACCGGTCGTGGCACTCTGCATCTCTGCGCAGTGCTCCAGCACTGTGATACCTTCACCACGACCTTGCATGTTCGCGGTTCCCTGCCGATCACCGCAAGGTACGATGGCATCGTGCGCCTCTGCCTCCAACATCAACGAAGAATAACAAAGAAGAGGGGAGGATAATCGGTCGTGTTTGTGTGGTCCGATCTCCTCCCGTTACGACGATATCATGTGGACAAACATTAAGCAACTAAGACCGATGATAATTATTAGAACAAAAATATCCCATACCTCAAGGTTCTCCATTCGACGACAATATCGTGATAGGGTGGATGTAGGCTCGTTGACGTCATCGCAAGGGAAGATATAAAGATGACGACGATCGTTGGCGTTCATTGCTTCCACCAGCCTTTGATCTCGGCATGGGTGTCATCCGTTGGGGATCTGACAGAAGAATAACTGTTCTTTGTAAAGAGAACGTCAGAGTTGTTCTTCGTTGGTGTGGGTTGAAGCTCTCCTCCCAAAATCTCCAAAGGTTCCACCACCATGTAATTTTAAACCCCCAAAACAATAATAAGACTCTCCCATATATTAACCTTACCAAGGAAAAAAACAATTCAAACGAATTTTTATCACTACACATTAATTAATTAAGTAATAATTTAATTGTGTTAGTATTTCTAAAGAGGGGGAGGTGGAGAGGCTCCACATAATTAATGGGAGGTGTTTTCAAAATATTAAATGAAAGGGAATATTAAAGAGGTTAAGGGAAGTTATGGGGAGGTGAGGAGTTAGGGGTTCGTGTGGGACCCACCACACTAAACCCTCCCATGGGAGGTTAGGTGGGTGTGGGACCCACTTATAAATCCCCCTTTGTAGGACAAATACCACTTTCCATAGATAAAATTTGTACACAAAAATTTTTATATATTTTATTCTAAATCCCCAATATTAAACATCAACCCGCTCAAAGACCAACTACGGAAAAGGCCCCCTTATGAAATTACTGTTGCTATGAGTTCATTAGAGCCCTTGGATTTTAGTTCCGAGCACTGGTTCAAAATATAGAAAAACCTGCTCGTTCGTTCATTGAACGTACCTTAGCTAAACATCAGAAACTGATTCCGGGCTCACCGGGCCTCGGAATCAAGTTCCGTCAAAAACTGCGGACTCGTAAAATTACGAAAGAATTAAAATAAAATTTTCCTTGAAATTTACTAGACTTTACAATACTCCAACTTCATGGATTTACGTCCCCGTAAAACTACAAGATAAACTATGGAAACAAAAGAAGATACCGAGAACGCATATGAGCCTTCCACTCCTATGTACTCTCCTGGAGGTTCCTATACTGCCAACAAAAGTGCACAAGAGGAATCGAATGTCCCCATAGGACCCACTCCTATAGATCCTAAACCTATACTGGGACCCCATGAAAGACTCCTCATCATCGATGTCCAGCTCTCTATGGTCGATTATGAAGGATAGGTCATGCACACATCTCATCATCTGAGATACGTGAATGACGTCGTACACCCGGTGCAACTAAGGTTAAAGGGCCGAGTGGTAAGCCACCTTTCCTAATCTGCTGGGAACATGGAAAGGTCCAATGAACCTCACAGATAACTTGCCGCCCGGGCCAAAACTCTGTAGACCCCCGTCAAGGTGAGGTTCGTAAGAAGGCGTGGGCATCACCCCCAAACTCTTGTGGTCACGTCTCATATCAGCATAGGACTTCTGTCTGCTCTGTGCAGTCTTCATCTGTTCCTGGATGATCTGCACCTTCTTCGTCGTAGCCTAAACCATCTGTGTTTATTCACGTGCTGATTCAATCACTATCCATGAAGGACATCTGAAACGTGTCTAGTTTCTGTCTCGCCACTCCTAACAGTTGATGCCTGGTCTACTAATAAGAGAATCTGCTACAACGTTTCCCTCCCCCGGTGTATAAACTATCTCGATGTCATAGTCCTGGAGGAATCTCATGCCAATGCTGCTATTTCAGGTTCAGTTTCTTCTGTGAGAAAACACACCTGAGACTATTCATATTTAGAGAACCGTAAACCGTTCGCTCAACGAACAATGGGTGAGACTAGCCTATTGTAAGAACTCATCTCCACCCTTCTACTTCTACGTTCTTCCAAAGAGCTAATGAGATTTATCCTCTGCCAAAAAGAGAAATCTGATCTCATCCCCTAGATGATCCACTTTATTGGCCTAATATAGTCAATCCTGATATGAATGGTACTATTTCATGCCATATATGATGTTGTATGACCTCGATGCTATTACCAATAGATCCAACAGTTACTCTTGCCTCCAAGGGTTGAGTCACACTGTCGACATCAGTGCATGGTTACTGGGTCTCCTCTAGTAGGAATCTCACAAGTGAGGGTCAAGTCAATAGTTTTAACCGGAACCTCACAGTATCAACCATACAAAAAGGACAAGAATGTAAGCATCACAAAGAAAGGTGTCTTTTTTTACTGCAGCTCAAAGTAGAAAGACACATACAACCACAACAACAACAAAAAGGAATCTAGAAGCACCAATAACAAAGGCCTCCATCCCTAGAACTAGTCCTGCTCCGGTCCACCTACTTCCGGAGCTCCATAGTCGTATGATTCAGGTGCCTAAAGTATAGCTCTCCCATATCCACCCATTCCCTGCGCTCGGGGGTAGACCTCCTTGTGGTGGTGGTAACTCCTCGAACTGTCGTACACCACCAGCTATACGGACAGCTCTTCTACCCTAGTCTGGTAGGTCCCTCTACTACCTACTTCTCATCAGCTGGATAGGTAGGGCACTCTCGAGCCAAATGAACCTGCTTTCCGCATGTATAACATTTCGTGTTCCTTGTATGGCTGGCTCTGCTTCGTTTGCCTCGCGCAACCGAACCTATAACCCGAGGTCGCCCGCCAGTTGTCCTGGTCCTCCTAGATCTCTGAATCATCCGTCTTCTACCTACAAATGACTTGGCTACTGACAGAAAACCCTGTGGTAAGGGCAGCATCTCTCTAGCATGCTCAGAGCGTAGAGTCGATGGTATAAACTCCAACCTAAAGAAAGACTCGAAGTCACCCCAAGTGAAGGTCCTCTCATGGAAAAATTGGAGCATCCAGCTCCAACACCTCTCAAATGATCCCTGAAAGAGGCTAACAGATTGGTACACCATCATGTTAGTGGGTGTCCCAGATATGTGGAATGCTCGCACTACAAACTCCAACCAGTACCCAGTCGTCTGAAAATCTAACTCGCCTCGAAACCTCGTTGGCCTCTATCGCTGGAACTCATGCAACGAGCTCAAGTGGCATGCACTACCTGCTGGAGTCTCTACTGGTGGAGGGACCTATACTGAGGCCTCGCTGCTCTGTGGTCTATCAACGCACTCCCCCCTCGGTACCCACGTTGACTGACTGGGAGAAGTCATCCTGAAAGAAACAGATGTGACACAGTCAAATGATTATACCTGGTGAGCTTACCTGGTTTGGGCTAATTTAAACGAAATTTTTTTTGATACACTCTCAATCAGTGTTTTCGTGCACTCAGTTAGAAAAATAAGAGGTCGGGGTCTAGGTGTATGGATAAATGGGCACCCCACACCAACACTTGACTCCCTGAACTGAGAACCAAACTTCGTACCCTTAACATTATTGCATCACAGAATGAAAAGATCAGAGTCTTATGTTCTGCGGTTGAACTGACGTTCTCTGATACCATTTTTTCATGACCCATACTCGAGGCCCATGTTGTATCTACCCCAAACCCACCTTCCATAGGCCAGGGGCTGGAGACTAGCATCAAAGGTTTATATCCTGATAACTGGGAAGTAATTCCCTTTATAAAACATAAACACATCCAACCAGAGTACAAGAGGAAGTAATACACTAAGTACAAATGAAAGTTCTGAAAATTAAATGGGCCATAATATAAACCCAACTGAAGAGTACAACTTCAACTGAACAAAAGTACAACAGAAAAGACAAATAGTTGGAAGATATAAGCAGCTCATGGGTCGTCCACCTCAGATCCTATCAGAAGTGTATGTACAGATAGCCTCCTCAACTCTCTAACCCGCCAACCTCCTCCGAGTTCCGTCTTGTCATGAAGTCCACCTCCGGTTAGTGAATCCTCATGTGGTCCACCTCAGGGTACCATCCAGTCCTCGTACACTCGGTCTCTGTTAGAGTCTTCTGTCGTCTATATCCAACTCAACGTGGTGCGGGCATAGCCCGTGCAGGGGTGAGTTTAATGATACTCAGTAGGGACCTCGATACCCTCAAGGTCCCACTAAATCCAACAAGGATTCCCACAATTAAGGAACTCAACAGATAACCATTACCTTGGAATAAGCCCATACATACACATAAGTTATCAAGTACCCAACTCAATCATGAGGAAACACAAAGGTTATGAAATCAACGGATAACCACTAATTAGGTATATTCCCATACATATACCTAAGTTATCAAATGACCCATATTAATCATGAGGTAAACACAAAGGTCATTGACTCAGATCAAACCAGAATTTTCATTATCGAAACCGCAACTGCTGGAGAAATCCTCTTCTGTCGAGTACAGTGGCCCTATCATTACTTTGAGGCGCTACTCGCTAACCTTAGACTGCTAAGGTACTTTCCCTGTTGAGTACCATGGGTTTGCTACCAAATACCGGTCGCTTAGTCTGCTAAGGGTCTGCTGCCAAATATCGGGCGCTCTCCCTTATAGCATACAGAGGTACTTCTCCTGTCGAGTACCGCGGGTCTGCTGCCAACTACCAGCCGCTCCATCCGCTATGGGTCTGCTGCCAAATATCGGGCACTCCGTCCACTGGACTAACTGAATCACTACGAGTCGAGTCAGTCAAGCAGTCGTCAGTTGTACAGCTACTAGGTCTCTGCACTGTGTATGATCGCCTCCAAGAGGGTCCACTCCCCAAGCTATAGGTTGATACATCTAAGTGTCATGTAATCTCACATGGAAGTATCACAAAGGACCGCCCCGTCATTGGGTTCTCAACCCAATAGACGGCACGTCAATTAGACAACCGGCCTTTGAGTTATTAGTTTTTCCGTTCTAGGGGCCCGGTTGGTTTTTAAGCTAAAACAAACCCGACCACACTCCAACTGCATCCAACCTCAGTTTAAGTATGCCAAAATAACCACCTCATCAAGATGAATCTAACAAAGTTTACACCACATCATTCAGATGTCTGGAGTTGAAGTTATAAGCGTTTCCGCTCCGAGGGCCCGGTTGGATTCGTGTTCGAACCGACCTGTCCATATCCAAACTACACTAGAAACCTTGATTGTAATATACCGAAATGACCGCCACGATCCAAGGAATCCTAGACAACTGACGTTGCGTCAATCGAAGGTCCATTGCTCATGTTATGGGAAAAGAACAAAAAACGTTCTGAATTGGGGGTCTGGGCATGATCCGACCTAGCCCACCCCCCCTTCGTCGGCTCGAACCGGGTAGACCCGACTCGGGTCCGGGTTTGGCCCAACTGGGCATAGATCGGCCTGGCCGGGGGCGGCTGACCCAGCCCGTGCGGCCTATGGCTTGCCCAACCCATGGGGCCTGTGGTTGGCTTGGCCTGCGTGGCCGGTGGCTGGCCCAGCCCGTGCGGCCTGCGGCCCAGCTCGGAAGCCGGCCACAGCTCGGCCGCTGGCCTGGCAGGGATGCAAAAGGGGTGAGACCCCATATTTTTGGATACGGCAGACCCTTTCGGGTCCACCCTAGTAGCAGGTCAGGGGGTTACATCCCCCTTGGTTTTCGGGTAACGGCATGCCATTAAGGGTGGCCGGTTTCTGAGCTGTCGTGGGACCCAAAATGGGTAACGCCTCTTGAGGACACCGGAGGCCGGCTTGGACTGCCGCCCCTGCTAGTCCGATGCGGCCTGAGGTCGAGGCTCATCTCCCTGGAATGGCACGATGATATCGCACACCACCACTGCGGCCCGCTCTAGCCGCGGCCATCTACGTCTTTGTGCGGTGCTATGGCACCGCACCGCCTTCACCACAGCCTTACATGGTTGTTGTTCCCTACTGATCACCGGACAGTGCGATGGCACCGTGCGCCTCCGCCTACAACATCAACGAAGATTAACAAAGAATAGGGGAGGAGAATCGACTGTGTTTGTGTGGTCTGATCTCCCCCCTTTATGACGATATCATGTGGCCAATCATTAAGCAACGAAGAACGTTGATAATGTTTTGAACAAAAATAACCCCTACCTCAAGGTTTTCCGTTCGATGATGATATTGCGAGAGGGTGGATGTTGGCTCGTAGACGTCGTTGAAAGGGTAGATATAAAGGTGACGACGATCATTGTATCTCGTCGCTTCTTCAAGCCTTTGATCCCAGCTCGAGTGTCATTCGTTGGAGATCTGGAAGAAGAAGAATTGTTCATTGATAAGAGAATATAGGAGTTGTTCTTCATTGGTGAGGGATGAAGCTCTGCTCCCAAAATTTCGAAAGGTTCCACCACCAAGTAATTTTCAACCCCCTAAAAAATATTAAGACTCTCCCATATATTAACCATGCCAATAAAAAAACAATTAAAACGAATTGTTTCCATGGCACATTAATTAATGAAGTAATAATTTAATTGTGTTGGCATTCCTAAAGAGTGGGAGGTGGAGAGGCTCCACTTAATTAATGGGAGGTGTTGTCAAAATATTAAATGAAAGGGATGATTAAAGAGGTTAAGGGGAGTTATGGGGAGGTGAGGAGTTTGGGGTTTGTGTGGGTCCCACCACACGAAACCCTCCAATGGGTGGTTAGGCGGGTGTGGGACCTACCTATAACACCCTCTTTATAAGACAAAAACCACCTTCCTTAGATAAAATTTGTACACAACAAATTTTATTTATTTTATTCTAAATCCCCAATATTAAACCTCAACCCTCTCAAAAAGCAACTACGTCAATAGTCCCCATAATCAATCACCAGCACTGTGAATTCATTGGTGCCCTCAGATTTTAATTCCGAGCACCGGTTCAAAAGATTGGAAAACTCGCTCGTTCGTTCACTGAACTTACTTGAGCTAAACTTCATAAATTGATTCCTGGCACACCGGGCCTCAGAAACAAGTGCCATCAGAAAATACAGACTCATAAAATTCCAAATAAATTAAGAAAACAATTTCCTTGAAATTATCAGGTTATTACATATATTACATTCGTTTGGAATGTATACCCATTAATATTATTATGGATCCATACATTGTCCATGAAATAATTAATAATGTAAATAGGTAGACATTCCTTCAAACTGTTGCCTTTATACTCCTGGATCTACTGTATGGATTCCTCAATCCTAAAATCATGACATTGATTTCATTAATACATGGATCAATATTTATATTGAATAGGATTTTTTGATTAAAATCAATAAATGTTTGATTAATTCAACCCCAAATATCATGATAAATCATGAATAAATCTTAGTGTACTAACTTTGTCCAAGTACTGCACATAGTTTTTTGGTTTCATCTAAAATAATGTAATGAAAGGCTTATTATGAATAGATATTAGCTTTAGTTATTTTAATTAATTATGTGTAAATATTATGATGTTTTATCATGTTCCTTTCTTGTTAATATTATGTGGATATTGATTATTTATTTAAACACACAAGATAAAATATTTATTCATAATCAATTTATTTCAATTCCATCTATAAGCATTAAATCATTTATTTATATAATCATGATCTTGAATCCATAAAATAAATAATTTCATAGGCTTAAATAAATAATAAATAAATAAACTTTATATAATGGTTGATTTAATTATAATAAATTAAACGACCTTATGAATTTTTGGAAAAAACACATGTTTTCATTCTTTTCATGAGTTACAACATTCCACCCATTCACATGTGTAACACCGAAGATGGAATAATTATGGTTATGTGTTGAACTTCCACCATACACCATGGGAACATCAATTTATTACAATTATTTATAACTCCCATACAACTGAGGAGAACCAAAATATTTCTTAATGAGAAATTATATAAATATACATTACCATAATGTTCCTCCATAATAATTGAGGGATGGATGACTCTTAGTCCTTCATATTTAATTTAATAATAAATAATAAAGATCCCAAGAAATTAATTAAATTAAATTATTTACGAAAAATAAAATAGAGTTGTTCATCCTCAAGAATGGTCGTACATGAACAATATATTCAAAAGTAAATGTATAATATTAATTTCATTATCTATTCTAATTTATTATGTGAAATGATATTCATTAAATAAATAATTAATTAATTAATTAATTAATTACCTTTCCTCTTAATTATCATTCTAATTCATTTGGAGATAATCATTAATAAGGAATTCATGGACAATAAATAGAATAACTAATATATATATTTATTACAATAAATTAAGTAAAAATTTACTATTATTTAAAACCATTATTTAATTTTAGAAAAATTTATGTTCCAATCAATGAAATACTATTTTAATGATTCCATTTTCAATTTAATGAAATTTAATTCTACCATAAACATTGAGCTTACATAGAATGTTATATCCAACTACACATTATTCACCTCTGTTTCCATGTATCCAGGACACACATCTAGGGATAAGACATGTTTATGTAGAGAGAATACACATCATGAAAAAGCTAACTACATGATGTGTATCCACTTTTTGTGTGCTCGAGATACTCATCTCCAACTTTTTCATGTATCTCAGGGGATTAAACATCATGTACTGGTCAACGAAATGTTTTATTTTCTGAATTCAACACAATCATACACCCCCCATAAAACACTTGGTGTGTTCTAAGGAGAGAAACTACAGGATGTTTTCCACTAGAAACACAACATGTGTCTTGATTTAGGGTGTCCTAATAATAAGACATAGGATTAATCATTTACCACTTGCATGAGAATTGATGATCATCAAACAATGTACACTACATACAGATATTGTATATCATAAATGATCAAGTATTTAAATCTCAAGTGGTTTGACCACGTATAGTGACAACATAAAATGAATGATTTATGCCTCTATCCCATTTAGGCTACATGATGTGTATCCCACATACATGCCATGTAATTTAAAAACCATGTTCCAGGTTCGCTAGTCAACATGTATAATACTCCACATTCAATTACTGCATTCCATGTTGTGTATCACATGGTGTGTCTTGGTGAGGTATACAAGAGTAAATGGGGTGTAATATGGCTACAATTTGTATAACCCTATCTTACAGACCAAAAAAATTGGAACATCCTAATGGAATCCCCTGTTATTATTCATCTGTTAGTAGTCCTTTTAGAAATTGAAAAATTGAATGAAACCTATTAATATATCGATAAGAAGTTAATTAAATTAATATCAAAAAATTAATAAAATGAAATTAAAACATTCATTAATGATTTTATATATGTCCAAAATAAAATAAAAAATTATATAATTCAAAAATAACATGGCTATGAATTTTATTGTAATTCTAGGAATAGTGAAATCATGCATTTGGGAGATATATATTAAAATTTTTTATTATTTAGTTTTTCAAAACCTTGATTGAGGATCTTGCTCATAAAATTTATAATTAATTTATTTGATATCATAACAAATGATTGCATCCCCTTTGGATCATTTATTAATTGATGATGTAATTCTTCCGAAAGATCCTTTTCAAATTTTCATCATTTTGATGTGACAATACATGGGTAGAATCCCCCTGGCGATGATACACACATGCTATTTTGATCATTGAGAAATGCCAATCAAAATCTGGGTGCTATCATGGGGAGTTGATTATCATTTTCTGTTTATATTGATCACTATTACATTGACATTGGAGTAATATAACTTTAATTAATCAATATTGAGTAGAATATAGAAGGAGGTTTCAAGAGAGATTCCCATTGTGTGCAACGATTAAAAAATATAATTTTGTTTGAATCTATACACTACAGACATAACAAACAATTTATTGATTTTTGGATTATGTATAAAAATTAATAAATTATATGTCAAACCTTAAATAATATTTTAATATTTAATAAACACCATTCTAAATATTATTATTATTATTGCTTTGTAGGGTGAGAAAACATTTATAATAAAAAATATTATATAAAAGGCTTGTTAATTAATATTTATCATCAGACATGATCTTGGTTTTTTCAAAATCCTTTTTAATTTATTAAATGACTAAATAAATATTTTATTTAAATATTTAATTCATCAATATGTATTTTCAATCAAAAAAAATTAAAATTTTATCCCATCATATTGAGAATAATATTTATTCTGTTAATTAAATTCAAACAGAATTTAAAAGCGATCATTGGAAACACTTATTTTGAGACCCTCTAGGATTTTTTTCTCATTTGAATTTAGTAGAATTTCTAATAATCAAGATTACTATCTTGTAATGGTATAAGAAACCATAGGGGACTGAATTTAGTGTCAAAATGATGAATGCCACATTTGAATGATCACTGTGTAATATAATCCCTTTATCACAAAATCTCATCAAGCGAGATTCACATTCCTGTCACCAACCTATATGCTCGATATTTCATTCGTTGACAATATGAAATAAAAATTACAATACACTATGTCCATGGAATTTTTGGTGAAGGTTCTTTTCCAATAAAAGTGATAATATACCAACTACCTTATAACTGGAAGCGATAGATCCTTCCTTGAATTATCCATTAATGACTGGTCAATCATGATATACCCAATATACCCTCACTCACTAAGAATATATGGAATCATGATTTTCATTTTCTAGTCAATGTGATTGATTCAGGACAAGACTTATGACAATATTAATGTATAAGAACCATTTAACATGATCACACATAGAAATATTTTATGACCCCAGAAAATGTAGAATTTATACTTGCAGCTGTGTTTACATAATCCAACATCGAGGAGATTACCGTGTATGAACTTCATGAGAAGAATCATCAACTACATTCAGGTAAATTTGCATTAAATTCTATATAACATGTGTTCCATCATAGTACGTTATCCAACCACATTAAATCATTTAATTATAGTATCATAACACATAATGGTTTTCATCATAGCGGGGAACTTTTATGCCCCTATCAATGCTGCATATACTTTAGGACAATATTACATAAATTTCATATAGAAAAATGAAAAATATATAATAATATTTTTTACTAAATTCAAAATGTTGAATATAAAGGTAATAAATTTAGAAATAGTTGTTCATAGACACCAATTCTAAAAGGCTGGTGGAAAAAATGATTATTTAAGGGAGGACTATTCATTTTTTGGGGATGAAAATCTACTTATTTCACATTTAAACAATCTTATTAATATTTTTTTCCAAATTATAATGTTTTTGGTGTTATTACAATGTATTTAAAATATTAAAAAAGGAAAGAGTAAATTTATAATTAAAATACTAATTTTTAGATAATCCATTTAAATTTAGAAGGTTTACATATGTTATTTTATGTAGGTGTGTTCTAGATAAATAATGTTACCCATTCTTGAGAGTTTCCACTCGTCTCCATGGGGTAGAGAGATAAAAAAACCCCTACTCCATAACATATACATAAATTATTATTTGATGAAATTGGTACATAGATCACAATATAGGAGATCCAAAAGTTTATTACTAATAGGAAAATAGATAAATAAATGTGTATTAAACTATATTGATATAAATAAATAAAAAACATTAGTTTTCTCCAAAAAATAACACTATCCTATAATGTACTCTTATCTTTTTTAGGGGTAATAGAAAATTAATATAATGTGGTGAGCTCATATGCTCGGTATGGGGGAAGAAAACAATAGAATCTATTAAAAAACAAAATTTATGGATATAATAAATAAAATGATATATGCCATAAAAAATGAAACTATAAAAATAAATAAATCCATTGATAACATATTAGTAAATAAATTCATCGATAACAATAATATAATACAAGTTAACGGAATACAAAATGTCAAATATCTTAAATATATTGTGATGCCCTTGGGCTAAGACATCATATATAAAAGGTGGGGATTCTCCCATTACCTTTTCATAATTTTCTTATGAAACCTACCACTACACTGGGAGGCTATATAAATTTGTTCTCCACCCATCTTATAAATATTTCAATTCATTTTATCGCATAATAAATTATTAAATGGTATAATTTTCTATGAATGAACTACATAAATATAGAAAATAATTTTATGATGAGGCTTATCGCAATAGAATTTCCCAAATAAAACAAAGGATTATATAGTAGAAAAATATTTTCACAAATTTTTAAATTGATAAATACATATAGGTTATATCCATATGGAATAATTTGCAACAAAAAATGTTCAAATAAACACCCTTAATAAGTGAAAAATACAACATTATAGTAATTTGATGTTTATAATGACAATGATAATTTATAGATGAATATATGTATTTAAAAATGTATGATTCCAATGAAATTATATTTAAATCATTTTATAATTTTTGTAAAAGGGAATATAAATCATTTGGATTATATTCCCTGAGAGTTTCAAACATGGTGCGCAGTAAGGACTCATGCAATGTTTAGAAAAATGATGACCGAGATATAATCAACCAAATAAATTCAAATATATTACCTCTAGATAAATATATTAGAAAACAATGCCCACTTTTTTATATCTAGAGAAGGAATTCATTTCATTATAACCACGAACACTTTACATCACTAAAATTGTTTGGTGGGTTTATGATTATAGAATTGTTTGAGCATTATAGCAGCTCAAAAAAATGTTATAATGAGGGGTTCTATGAAATATAATACATAAAATAATTCAATTGAATAATAATGAAATTAAATTATAATAAATTATATATTTAAATAGGTAGTTTAAAATAAAATATTACAAAGGAGTTTGTAATGAAAATGAAAGTAAAAGATTGGCAACCCTAACCTTAAGTGGATAATTCATTGAGCTAGTTAAATACTCCTTAAAAAACCTAGGAACACCATGGGATGGATTTAGATAGGGATATGGATAGGAACATCATGGTGATTGAGTATTCAGTTGACAGGAATGGGATAAAGGGCAGATCTTTATAATTATGGAGTTTTGGTTTTAAGGGATGAAATATTAGTTATTTCTTTATGTATGTCTTCCAATTACGGGTAAAAGAAATGAATACTAATTTGATGGATTATTAATTATTGAGTTCGATCTTTATGACCTTTAAATACATCAAATATATAAATTCACCTTACAACCATCTAATTTAATCCACTGAATGCCGAAATAATTGATATCTCAAAAATCCAATTTTTTGTTCCTAATTTTATTGTATAAATTTAAAAATTAAAAATACTATTTTAATTAAAATTTTAACTTGTTAAAATTAATTTTTACTTAATAAAATGTCTCATAAATTTATTATTCATAGTCACATAATAATGTTATCCTAAATACACATTACTCATAAATTGGTAATTTTTACCTTTTCAGTAAAAATCATCTTTGTCAGAAAATCCATTAACATTCACTCTATATTTATTTTTATGTGATGAATTTTAAAATGAAAGATATTTTATCAAAATAATTCCTTAAAAGATATAAGATTCAATTTTAAATAAAAATATTTATTTATTGAAAATTGATAATTTTTACAGCCTTATAAACATTCTAACAACTATAAAAATTACTTCGGATTTTGTTAAAATAAATTTACATTTAAAAAGTATTCTATAATATTATTTCCTATAAAAAAATATTATTATGTCTACTTAATATATAATAAAAAATAATATTAATGAAATTTATTTATTGACTAAAAATTATATAATTTCAGTTATATCTTAAAATTAACTCAACATCCACTTAATTGTTTCTACATAAGGGATAATTATAATTTCCAAGTATCTTATTGACTAATGGTAATAAGTAGCATATCAATATTGAATAAAATTCCTAATTTAAATTGTCCATATTTTTTAAATAAATACATGATAATTCTCACTTCATCATTGACAACTTCACTTATAGATATTCCAAAGCATCCTAAGATAATAACTATTTTTCTTAATGCTTCTCTTTATTTTTATAGTTACTTTGGTAGGAAATATATCCATGGGGTACATCAAACATATACAGTACTTTTTAGATATTATACTATTCATGTATTTTTAAATTTCATTACTATTACAAGTTGTTGTAATCAATATAAACACATGATGTGAAATGTAATAGTCTTTATGTCGTAATAGTGGTTATTTTATTTTCTCTGATCATTTATTAAAAGTATTGTTCTAAATTGATGGAAGAAATCAATTTTTTTTAAAAATCATGTTACTTATACATTTAAATAATAAATTAAAAATTAAAAATACATATACGCATAATAAGAAAAAATTTAATTTAAAAATAAAATAAACTGAATATAATATAATAAATTCATAATAATTATTTATTTATGTTTTACTATTTATTTTATCATGTATGGCACGTAAAATTTCATATTATATTTCATAAAATATTTTCCTGTTATATATTTATGAAAATAATATTATAAGTTATAAATTTTTAGTAATTAAATTATAATAAATTATTTACCAAGATGATGTGAAAATTAAATTATTAATAGAATAAATGTAGTCATAAAAAAAATCTATATATTTAAAAATATTAATGAATATAATAAAATAGCTATTAGTGTGTATATATATATAAGATAGATAATAGAAAAAGTGAAGAACATATTCTAGTGAAAGGTGATGTTCCCTTATCACCCTCTAATCATGAGTTCGAGCCCTATTGTCATGCTAGATGTGATTAGTTGTCGCTTGGTCTTTGGGCCACCCTTTTTTAAAAAATAAATTAATAAATAAATTTTAATTTTAATTGAAAATACGTATATGAATAACTTTGGTGATAAATATTTTTATAAATTTGTGGTTAATTTAAATTAAAAAATTCATTTATCATTTATATATATATTAATGAAGAAGAAAAAACCTTCACTAGAAATACTGGATATTACATTCTACTCCTCGTAAAGAAATTATTACCCTTCACATTCACTCATTGATAAACACATAGCAAACCCAAATGATCTCTTAATTGTTATATATAGAAAGGGAATATTATTAATACCCTGGTGATGTTAATCCTATGAGTACATATTAGTTATACCTAACATAGTTATCATACAATATTTACATAAGTCTCTATACGCAAATATTTTTAATCATTATTCCCCAAAATATCAAAACTCTACTTCAATATCATTACCAGTCTCATTGTCATGCTCATGAGGGAAATCCATACAATGATTTTGGGGGTTGAAATGACTATTCATTACATTATGCATCATTTATAGCCAATTTTATATACATTATTAGTGAATAAACACAACAAATTGTTTTATTTCATGTAATATATAAATATTTATAGAATATCTTAAGGGTTTCCCTAATGGTTTTTGTCCTCATACTATGTAATTCATAAGATATTTCCTATGGTTTCTATAAAAAATTCATTTGATACCAACTATAACTACACCAACTGTAATACCATATAGATAGTGGTAATTTTATTATATTGGAACATAGATGACAATAAAGAGGATCAAATGGTTTAGTATCCTTGGGAATCAAGATATGTAAATGAGTTTTACATCAAATTGGAAATAAAAAAATCAACTAATTAAATGAAGAAACAATATTATTCACTTTAAATTAAATTACTCATATGATGTAGTCTTATTTGATTCATGGGAGAAGGAAAAAAATATAAAGGGGTGGTCTCAAACGCTCAATAATGGGGTAGTGTATAGTAGAAGCTATTATAAAACAAAATTTATTGAGTGAATGAATAAAACAATGTTACAACATAAAATATGAAAGTGGGAGAACAAATAAATCTATGTCCAGCATTACAATTAATAAAATTTTTGATAACAATAATTGAAGATCAATGAATGTAATAAATAATGTCAAACATCTGAAATATTCCATTAAGGCCTTGTACCAAGACATCTTACGAAAAAGGTATGTATTCTCTCCCTACCATATCTTAGTTGCCTCATGAGACCAATCTGTTATTGGGGGGGTATATAATTATATTCCTCACACATCACATAAAAATTCTAATGCATTACATCATATAATAAATGATTACATTGAATAAAGTTTGAAGAATTAACAACATAAAAAAATTGCACAATTTCTCAATGAGGTGTATCATACAAGTCTTTTCTCAAGAAAATATAGAATTATTTTCTATGAAATTATATTCCCTAAATAATTAATTAAGGAAGATATATATTTTAAATCTATATAAAATAAAAATGGATTCATGATGTCAAAATAAAATCCCTTCACAGGTGCATAATACAATATTATAGTAATTTGGTGTTTACAAAGAGAATTATGATTTGTAGATGAATACTTGTATATTAAAAGGTATGTGAAGAATGAAATTATAGGTAAAACTTCCAAAATTGTTTAAAATTTTCTACGATTGATCTAACGAATATCCCCTAGGATTTTTCAACCATCTGAAAAATAAGGATTCATTCAAGGTTCAGTATAATTATGACCCCGATATACTCAACATTGTAATTTCAGGGATATTTCCCACAAATGATGCTATTACGAAACCACAACAACTTTTTTATATCATGATAGTTATATATTTTTATGTTAAACCATGCACACTAGACTTAAAGAAATGTTTACGATGGATTTTTAGTTACGAGATAGTTCAATCATTATAACGGATTGGGAAAATGAAGTAATTATAGGTAGTCAATAATCATTAATTGAAAATAATGTAAATGGATGATAATATTATGGAACAAAAACAATTTCATTATATGAAAAGGATTTTTAAAGACAATATAACGAAGGAGTTGTAATTAAAAATAGAAGATGAGGTTTTGGAACCCTTACCTTGAGTGGAAGCATTTGAAAGCTAAAGAGAGACTACATGGAATCCTGGAAACACATTGGGTGGGATTTAGAGAAGGATATGGAATGGAAATTCCGGCTCAATGGGTACTTAGTAGAGAGGAATGAGAGAAAGGTTGTTTATTTATACTTGTGGAGGAGTGGTTTTGTGGGATAAAATATGGTTTATTTTAATATAAAACTCAACCACTAATGATTTAAATCAACTGAAAATAAATTTCATGATTATTAATTATTGTGTCAGATTTGGTTGATATTTGAACCAGTCCCAATTAAAAATTAACATTCTAATCACTAAAATCCTAATATTTTTTTAAAGAAAATAAAATTTAATTAAATGAAGCACTAAATACAATGTGACCATTATAAACTAGAAATTAAATACAATTTATCTTCTTTTGTGCTTTTAATTTCGTAAGGCAGACATACATGGTTGAGATATTTAATTTATGTTGAGTTCGATAGCACCAACATTATTTTTGGTGAATAGTAACATACCCTTGTAAATAGTAACATGAATAGTAATATGACCCTTATGAATAGTAAATCATATTATTATTTTATTTTATTATGGTTATAAGATAATGATATTATGATTAATATTTCAACGTAATATAAAATGATTAATTATTTTAAAATTGTTATTTTTTAGAATAAATTATGATTTTATTTTAAAATTAAATTAACCACATTTAAAAAATTATTTTCAAAAAATCTACTTTATTTTTTCATTCTAAACATTGAAAAATGGTTGGGGTTAATTTTTGGGATTTTTTCGAAATACATGAATTTTTGGTTAACAGTGAAATGTGAATATTTGAAAATATGATAACTAAATGAATTTATGCATCATGATTGAGTCATGGCTGATGTAAATGTCTATTGGTTCTAACACACATTCACATGTTACTATTTGGGGTCAAAAAAATCAAAACTATTGAATGTCTTGATAAAAATTATTAAACAAATGAAAAAAATATAACACTCATCCTCTCCTCTAAAATAAATACCACCCTCACTCCCTCTTCCTTTCACACCTCTCAAGCTTTGTGAATTGTCTAATTTATTCCCAATCTCCTTCTTATCCCTCTTACCCACATCCTTGAACTATTGGTCTCATGAAAATTCCAAAACCATAGGTCTAAAGAGGATCTCAAGGAAAAGAGATCCAGAGGTAAAAACCCTCTTTCATTTTCTTATGTTTTCTTTTAAATTCATTTTTTGTTTTATATAATCACTTCCCCAATCCTTATAAATGATGTATGGAATATGTAGTATTATATATAATATTTATTTTTATCATTTTTGTGGAATAAATCATCATCATTGTTCCTTTAATAGTTCTCTTATTCTAATACATAAAAACACCATCCATGATGTGATGATTTACCAAAATCAAGGATGATGTGTTTATATTTTCCATTACATAATTCATAGATATTCATAAAACCAATTTAATGGCTAAAACAAAATGTAAATTTTATGAGGTAACATATTATATGTTCTATAATGATCTAATATGAAATAAATTAAATTATATATTGAACAAGTTCATGATTATCGTGGAACCGCCAACAATGATCTAAAAAATATCATTACTATTTCATATAATCATTCATCATCATATATAATAAAAAATTATTTTTGGAATCATTAAATATTCTGGAAAAATTTTATTACCATATAATTTAACTTTTTTAATTTCATTTCCATACAAAAGAAAATAAAATAAAACCCGGCCATGTAAATCATGTAATGAAAGCACTCAAAAAATGAAAGGAACTAAATACTGATAAATGAAGGGTGAAATAATTTTATGAAATGATCATATAAGGTGTATTAAAATTAACATATTTCTGAAAAATAGATATAAAAATATTTTAACCATTATAAAAAGGATTAAACATTATTGATGTAAGACAAACATGAGGTAAGTGAATACTTAACCCAATTTCTATTATTTAGGTAAACCTTCAACATCATTAATTAGTTGGTATTAAAATTGTTTTTCTGATGAATATTGTTTATATTCTATTTATTTATTTTTATTTAGAAATTTTATACAAATTAAATCCACTATATTAATCCAGTCTTCAATTATATTATATTTTATAGGGATTTTCATTTAACATCAAACACTATATATCTTGTTTTACAAAATTAGTAATGAAATGTTTTTATGAAATTATTCTAATTTTTTGATTATGCTATGGTTATTGGGAATTGATTACGATAAATGGTGACACCTATATATTCCTCCAATTCATTGGATGTGATTATGATGGAGGTTTTCCATATAGGTACTCAATGTGTTACTATGATGGTTACACCATAAGGTAGCCTTGAGGGTTACATTGTAAATCAGCTGGGAGGGTTACACTAAACGGTATCGATGAGGGATAAAATCATATTGTATTGATGCGGGTAAAAATTGTAATTATGTAATTCCCCATGTTACATACATGTTTTGTTTAAATTTTTTATATTTTCACATAGAATGTATAGGACTCTTTATGGGTAAGAAGTATGTATTTGTGAAAATGTTTTCATATATTTATATGCATTATGGGAATAATTTTTTATCATTTTTTATCCCTTACTGAGCTCCTATGCTCATCAAAAAAATTTAAACTGTTTTTTCACATGATTATTTAGAAGTTCAAAGGGATGTTAAGTTGAAGGTGTAGATAAATCTAGTTAATTATTTTGTAATTTTTTTAATCATTGATTCAATGTATGTATATTGTGGTATAAATGTCTAGAAACTACATCGAAGATGTCTTTTAATGTATAATTTACGGTGTATTTTTCTATAATAATTTATTAAAAAATACACAATATATTTTAGTTCTAGAATCTAGAAGTGTGGCGTCAGGGATTTATAGTTGGAATGAGAGGAATTTTCTAAAAAACTGTGGATATTAGATGATGCCATTTGTTAAAAAACAATAGTGGTAGAATTTACATTTGAATATATATTTAATTATGTACAAATAATAAAATAGTTATCATTAATTGTTGAAATGTATATTCTGAATATTAGTACAATGAATGAATTACAAAGGTACAATTCTTTCTAGGGGGAATGCAACATCCAAACATTTTTTAAAAATAAAATATTATGTTCTTAAAATAACTACTAGATACAATATGAACCTTATAAAATTACCATTTAACATAATTTTTCTGCTTATATGTATTGAATTTCGAAAAAATACTATAATGAACCTGGTGGGCCTAAAGCCCTGTCGAACTCGACTACACCTAAGCCCATCCCTTTGGCTAATAGCAGACCCCACCCCACGGGCAGATAAGTGTCCCCCTACCTCAGACTATCCCAGATAACACATGGTAGGAACTGTCGTAGCTCAGTTGGTACTCGTGACGCTCATGGTTGGTTGTTAAGCATGTGGTCTCTAGTTCGAGTTGCAGGGGAGGCAAATTAAATCCTCTTCAGGAAGAGGATAGTTCCTTCCACGTGTTATTTGGGACTGTCTGAGGTGGGGCCCTCTTATCATCTCATGAGATGTGGGTCTACTATCTTCCAGAGATCTTGGCTTATGCGTGGCCGAGTTCGATTGGGCTTTAGGCCCACCGAGTTCGTTACACAGACATGCATGGTGGCGATCAGATATTTATTTTGAGTTTGACAGAACAATATTAATTTTTCGTTTATAATAACATAACCTCTTGAATAGTAACATACCCATATCAATAGTAAAATGAATTCTAATATGACCCTTAAGAATATTAAATCAGATTATTATTTTATTTTCATATGAGTATATGATAATGAGATCTTGATTAAATTTTCACGGTAATATAAAGATAGTTATTGTTTTTAAATTGTTAATTTTCAAAAAAATTATGATTTTTTATAAAAATTAAAATAATGATGTTTGGAAAACTATTTTCAAAAAAATACATCAATTTTGAATTCTTAACATAAAAAACTTTTATGCTGAATTTTTGGAATTTTTTGGATATAATGGAATTTTTGGTGAATAGTGAAATTCCATAATTACAAAATATAATAAATATATGAATTTCTTCATTATTCATGAGTCATGGATGACGTAAATAGTTATTGGTTTGAACTCACATTAACTTATTACTGTTTTGGGTAACATGAATCAACAATATTCCTAAACTTGAGACAAAATAATATACTAATGATTAAAATTATGTAAAATCTCAACTCTAGTCCACTACAAATACCACCCACACCCCCAACCCCTGCCTCTTCCTCTCACAACTCTCATGATTTTAACATTGTATATGTTCTTCCCAATATAGTTCCAAAGACTGTTCACCATGTCTGAGACTTGATGTTCTCACCATAATGTCTAAAAAACAAAGGCCTTAAGGAGGATCTCAATTAGAAGTCATCAAGAGGAAAGTGTCATCTTTCTTTTTCTTATGTTCTCTTTTTAATTCCTTTTATTTTCAATTACTCCCTTCCCCTACCCTTGTACAATAGGAATTAAATCTCTATTATTATATATTTTATATATTTTTATCCTGCCTATGGAAAAAATCATCATCATCCTTCCTTTCTTCTTCCTCTAATTCTAAAAAATAAAAACACCATCTGGGTTTTGCGGATTTACCAAAATCATGTACGATGTGTTCTCATTTTCCCTTAAATCCTTAAAAGATAATAATAAACCATTTTATCTTTTGGAAAATAATATAATTTGTATTATATAACCTATTTCATGTTCAGTAATGAACTTTTACGCATTAAATTAAATTATATAAAGAAACAAGTTCATAATTATCAAGGAACCACAAAAAATGATCTAAACAAATATAATTAATATTTTATCTAATGATTATTCATCATATAAGAACAAAAATTATTTTATGTATCATAAACTATTCTGTAAACATATTAGAATTATTTAATTCCACTTCTGTAATTTCACTTACATATTACAAGAAAATCTAATTGAAACACCCTATGGAAATCCTGAAAACCGCACCCAAAACAATGAAAGGAACAAAATACTAATAATTAATGGGTGAAAAGATGTTATTAAATGATCATATAAGGTGTTATAAACATTAAAATGTTTCATTAAAATACTAATTACACTCTTTAAACTATTATAAAAGTTTAAGGAAGAAAAAACAATGGTAATGGAATTCTTAACCTAATTTCCATTCTTTCGGTTAACCATATACTTAATTAATTATGTAGTATTTTAGTTTTTATTATGATGAATTTTGCTTATACTATTTTTAATTATGTTTATTTTAAATTTATATACATATTCCATCCACTCTATTAGTTCTCACAACAATTATATGATATTTTAAAGGAGCTTTTCTTTTAATACCATTTTTTAAAATTATGTTTTAAAAAATTCAAAAGAAATGTTTTTTTTAGAAATAATTCATGTTGTGTGATTATGTCCTAGTTGTTTGGAATTTTTTACGATGACGTGTTGGACCTATACATACCTCCAATGAATTGGGTATGATTATGTTTGAGTTTGATCTTTTAGTTTCTCCATGTGTAACTACGATGGTGGCACTATAAGGTAATCGTTAGTGATACATTGTATGGTAGTCGTTAGGGTTACATTGTAAGGTAGTAGTTAGAGTTACAATTAATCTTGTATCCATGATGGTTCAAATTTTAATTATGTATTTCCCCAATTTACTTACATGTTCTATCTACATTTTCTAGTTTTTCAAAAATAATGTATATGATACTTTATTGGTAAGAAGTATGTCTTTGTGAAATTTTTTTCATATGATTATAAGTATTTATGGATGAATATTTTCTATGTTTATTTCACCCCTTAGTAAGCATCATTCCTTATCCCATGTTTCTAAAAAGTTTTTCAACAGATTCCTTAGATGTTCAAATAATAGTTAAAGTGAAAGTGAAAATAAATCAAATGACTTCTTTTGTAATTAATTTTGTAAACTCTGATTCAATGTATGTAAGTTGTTTTCTAATTCACAAAAACCTAGATTGAAAACTTTTCTTGATTGTATAATTTAATGTGTATTTTTATATAATAATTTATTTTAAAAAAATATACATGATGTTTTTTACTGAATCGGAAAGTGAAACTTTAGGGCTTTATAAAATCATCACATTTAATGTGCAAAATCAAAAAAAAATGTTTTTCTCAAAAATCTAATTTATTGTTCAAAAATTTAAAGAATAAATTCAAATTCAAAATTTTATTTTTAAAATAATTTTTATACTTTTTAAATTGAATTTTTATTTTTTTAAAACATCATCAATATTTTAAATCAAACTCACAAGACAATAATGACATAAAATCATGTAACTTTTAAAAATACAATTTTCTTTATTTCAAAATAAAATAAACATTGTTAGAAAAAATAATAAAAATTATCATAAGATAATTAGGATGGTTTAAGTCAAAAAATAAAATTAATTAAACCTAAATAATTCCACAAATCTGAGAAATTTAACTTTTAAATAAATAATCATTATGTTTTGAAAATTAAAATTTTTATATCCTTGTAAAAATTTCTACAATTATAAAAATTACAGAAGATTTGTTTTAAATAGATAATAATTTAAAAAAATTTGTAATATTATTTTAAAAAATAACTATTTTTAAAACCATTTCAACTATCATAAAACCTTTATTGTCCCAAAAAATATTCAACATTGGATATATCACAAAAAAATCCAAATGGTGACATAGTTGTATCTACATAACCCACAACAATAAGGACTAATGTTCTTATTGTATAATGGAAAAAATGCACATCTACCATATTATCAGAATGTCATAATGGAAAATGGTTATAATTTCTATAAATACACTATCATTCTCACATTATCAATAATTACTTCAATTACAAATGTTATTACACATCTGTTGACAATGTCTGATGTTTTACTAATTCTTATATTTATTCATAAAGTAATTATATTAGGAATGATATTTATGGGGGATTTCACACATATGGATTAACATCTTTTGATTATATTATTCTTTAGTGTTTATATCTTTATACTATTTCTAATTTTTAAATAAATATTAATAGATGATGGTAATTATTAATTTTTTCTATTATAATCATGGGAATTATTTTGGCTATGATCATTCAGTAAATGTATTTTTCTAATTAATGAAATAAATTATTATTTTATATTTATATTGAAACAAGTTACATATACTTTCAAAATGAAAATTTTAATGTAATAAAACATACACACATAAAAAGATAAATAAAAATTTTTAAATAAAATGAACAATAATGTAATTAAGAAATGAATAAAAGACTATTATTTTCAATTTTATATTTATCTTATCATGTTTCACACATTATATTTTATATGAAACATTTTACAATGGTTTATTGTTATAATTTGATGATAATCAAAATATAAATCACACCTTGTTAACCATTAAATTACAAAGACATAATTACCATGAGGTTGTGGGAAAAAATTATTATCCAAAGGAATATAGTTTTCAAATAAAAACATATATTTAAAATGATACATAACTATAATAAAAGATATTTTAATATATATATCTATATATTATAATGGATTGAAAATGAAATTATCATAGAATAGATGATGTTGGAAGGTGATGGGACCTTATTTCCATTCAGTCATGGGGCTGAGCCCCTAGACATTTTAGTTGTGATAGGTTGTCACTCAACCTATGATCTAACCTATTTATAAAACAATTTTAATAAATTAATTATATTTTTATCAAAAAAAGTTAAATGAATATTATAATTAATTAGTATCTGTAAATTATTTTGATTATTAAAATTAAGAAATTTATATAAAATTTATATTTATAATTCATAAAAACAATCACTATAAATCTTCAATTTTGGGAGGATAATCTACTTAAAGATTATTACATGCAAGTTTCTAGTTGCCTACTCTTTTTAAGGATACAGGAATATTTTATTTTTCTGTAAAAGTTTCAAAATGATATAAAATGTGGTTTTAAAATAAACTATTCCTAAAAAAATTATAGAGGTTGAAATTTATTATGTTTTGGGGTGGAAATTCACAGGTACATTTCAATATTTTCAATGAAATGAATAAATCAAGGTGGTTCAGCCATACTAGAATAATCAAAATTATAATGTTTAAAAATTAATTAAAAATAATATCATTTCAATAATTGCATTCACATGAATTTTATCAATGATAATGGTACTGACTATATGAAATATACGTCCAAAAATTTTATAGAAAAACATTTTTATTCTCAAAAAACTAGAATATCTTACCATTCACAATCAAGTGGATTATATTTTTTTAATATATAAATAAATAATACTATGTAAAATTGTCTCTACATAGGAAGGTTTGGTATTTAATTCTATATTATTCCTTTTGGGCCTATAGAACCACATTTAAAACTCTCATAACAATGTAACGTTATAGAATTCAATGTTGTAATTATTTGCATCTACCTATAGGGATTAAACAAATTGATTTTTTGATATCTTAAACCATTTACCATTCTATTTATAATGTCCTCTGACATATATATCCATGATTTGGGGTAGCAAGATGTGATAATAAGATAATCGTTTGAAAATGATATAATTTACATGGATATAACTACGGATTTTAGTGATTCAATCATTCTGAATTGAAATGATAAGGCTAGTCATATAGTTTTATATTTCTGTTATAGACTAAAATTATTTCTAGAAATTTAAAAAATATCTAGTATAGGCATTTCACTATCCAAATTTATTTAGTAAATGGAACTATGTAATTTTGAGGAGGATAGAATTGGTCAATACAAGATAATGGACAAAGGATCAATCATTATTTTGAGAGGAGTCCAAAATGTCTCAATAATATAATTTTTTCATAAATATTTATATTCCACAAACTCTATAAAGGGATAGTGAAATCGATGATTTATGAGAGTAAATTAATTTTAATTCCCTCCATTTTCTTTTTTTGGGTTTGATATAATAATTAAATGATGTTGTGTTCAACCTATTTTCAACTCATTTTTATGGTCCAATGATTATTTTATACTCATTGTAATGAATTTTGATTAATGAAGATTTTTATAACTAATAGAACCATTATTTGAAATATTTAAATGTTGTTTAATGGAATGAATATCCTATTATCTAATAACTAAATGATCATTATATCAAATCACCTGGATAAAAAACATCAACCACTATTCCCTTTATCATTAACCTCTTATAATTTTCATCTAAAAGAAATAATTTTTACTAATATATTGAACTATTTTATATGTATGAAATATTTTTTTTGATAACCACTAGCGAATTTCAAAGGGAAAATATATAGAGTTTTATCAATGAACTAAAATGATTATTGATTCATTTATCGTATGAGTTATAACTTTAAATAATCATTTATTATTTCTCATTTCATTCCCACATAAATATATGTGGTTAATCCGCATTATTTCCCACATAAATATATGTATATAAACATATACTTACCTAATTTTTTTATTAAAAGTAACCTATGTTTACTATATTTTTATAGTTAAGTTTAAATTATTTTACATTTATTAAATAAATTTAAATAAATATAATATTGAAAATATTTTGATTAGTTGTGTATAGAATAATAATATTTCAATTTAGAAAAAAAATATCCGCTTACAAATATATTAATATATATATATATTAATAAATACAGTTTAAAATATTTAAGTGTATGTATTTAGTTTATTGAAAATTGAATAAATGAACCTTATATTATTAGATGAATAGACAAAAAAAATATTCTAGTTATTTTTCTAAAAAAAAACTTTAGTAAGAATCATTGCATAAAAACATGTATATCATAAATTAAATATCAAGATGCATTTCATTATTGTGATAATATGTATTATGTTATTTGAATATAATATTTGAAAAACAATTTTAGGAAATTAAGAAGGCATCATTAAATACAAACATTCATATATATATATATATATATTGATATTTAAAAATGTGTAATGTAAATTGATGTGAATATGAAAATATTTATTTTTTATAAGATATAGTTATAGTTAATGTTACAATATATAAAACATTATAAGTATTCCAAAAAAAATTATAGTATTGTATGATGAAATATCAGGACATGGTCGTCCAATGTTTGATTAAAATTGAATGTCATGTATTTATTTTATGTGGTTTATTTTTTTTAATAATGGTATTTTCATTTCCCCATTGATGACTGGTGCATCATCCCTCACTCTAAGCATGTAAGAGCTTTTGTATTAGTGTAAAAATGTTTTGTACCCTAAACCACTAGGCCCCCTCACTTGCATCAGTGTAACATTGTAATAAAATGGCCTTTTGATAAGATGTGATTTTGTTTAATGTTTTATTTTTACACGATGATTAAAATGATATTGGAAATTTTTACACAATAAGATAGTAGATTCTCCAAAATTCCCCCATGTTTTGAATGTTATATCAAATAATTATTAACAAACACATAGAGAAATTTTCATGATCAGGTCACTGTATTTAATCATGACTAATTAAAATATGGAAAACTTTTATGATGTAATATAAATATGTGTAATATTTTATTAAATTTTATTTCGATGTAATAATTGGGATAAATATGCATAAATGGTGAAGTTATTCATATCGATTAGGATTTCACCTATGGTTTTTCACCAGAAAGAGTAGAAAATAATCATTAATATTTGAATATAAATAGAATTATATATATATATTATTTATTTGATATAGTTATTGATAATATTACAACATTTAGAATATAAAAATGTATCCAAAAACCATGTTTAGATTATTGTATAATTATTGATCTTAAGATTACTAACCAATGTAAGACAGAAGTTGGATATCATATTTTTTATATATCATTATTAAATTTGTATTAATTAATTAATAGTTAGATGAATGTCCAATATATTATTTCAATTTTAGTTATTATATTTTTTGTATGTTCTTATATAATTTATAATAATTAAATTATATTTTCGTTCATTATTGACTATTTTTCAACATTCTCTAAAAAATATAGGGACCTGTGTGTCCATACAAAAATTTAATGTATCTCAAACCAATAGATCCCCCCATTTTCATGTGAGAAACATTGTAATAAAAGTGTATTCGACAATATTTGTTATTGTTTGGTGCTATAATTTTACTCTACGATAAAATATATAGTTGTGGTTATTGAAATATGATATAATGTTGCTTCTAAAAGTCCCCCATGGTATATGATTGTTTTAAAAATAATGATAATCCTATACATAAAAAGTATCAATATCAAGTCACAATTATATAATCACAACTAATTAAAACATGTTAAAATTTTGATAATGGAGTATAACTATATATATTGTTTTATTTAGTAAATTATAAATAACCTTGTATGTATTAATTTAATGGAATTGTGAGGTAATTTATAACGATATGGTTTTATTCACAATTTTCCACCTACATGGGTGAAAAAACATTATGAATGTGTGTCATTGGATAATGTCCATTAGAATATTCATAGTCACTTAAAACAAAAATATGATAGATTAATTACTTCATTTTTTGATAGCATATTAACTATGTGTATTGTCTATGTCACATTATGTTTCCTCAGCGAGATGATGAGGATTATGGAGATGCATCATCGTTTCTTAGGAAACAATGTAGTAATAGTATAACATAATTATATTTGTCTATTTTTTGAATTAATGAGGTGTGACCTAATACTATAGAACCATGATAGTGGATATCTGTTGTAGTTAGTACTTCAAAATATTCTCTTGAATTGTCTTCTCATATGAATCTAGTAATATAAATGAATTTTGAATTTGATGGTCGGAATATGTAATGAACTATATGGGATATCTCCATCGATACTTTTAATTTAATGAATGATCCTTTATCTGATGATGGTGTAACTAATGAGACATTTGTAGATGATGAAGGTGAGGATGATGTGGGGAATAGTCCTTATATGAATCCTTTAATATATATAAAATAGTTAGTTTTTTGTAATCTTCCTACTGTATTGACTTATATAGTTGATGAAATGTTGCATGCATAATATTTTTATTGGGGTATGATTACCGAAAATACATTATTCCCTATAATTATAGGTAAAACATATATTATAATCAACAACATAATATATGTTGGATTCTCTTTTGAAAGTAAAATATCATTGTTATTTTGATAAAATTTTAGCATATGGCATAACATTTTTCATTAATGGTTCATGCATCCTAGAGAAAAAATACCTCATTCTGTAAGAAAAAATATGATTTAGAATATAAATTTAACATGTGGGATATATTTGAAAAGAAATTATTTTGGAAGAGACATACGTTGGAAGGCCCACATAATTGTGTGGATCCAATCTTCTCGTAGGATCACCCTTCACATAATGAAAAGTTTATATCAATTTTTATTGTTGAGATGATATGAACATATAAATACATTATTTTCTATTATCCCATAAAAATAATAGTAGTTTTTCAAATAAATGTAATCCTATAGAATATATTGGAATACAAAACAAAAAAGAAATTATAAAATTATATGGTGATTGAGATGAATCATAAGATGTCATTCATCAATTAATGGGATAGCTATCTCTCAAAAATCAGGTTATTTATTATTGTTACACCATTGATTATGTATCCCCAAATCATTATGTTATTCAAACTAAGGTGAGATTCCATTGGATTTTTTAACCATTCATGCCATGTATCCCTATTTTTCCTTGTTTTAAAAAATTCATTCATGTAGATGGGGGATTTCATTATGGAATGAACACATTTTTGATACATATTTTATCAACATAGGATGTTAATGACTATACTAAACCACTTTTTTGAATTAATAAAAATTATTATTTCAAGTAATGGAGTTTTTTAGTCATATACACATTCGTGTTAAAAAAATTCAACGATGGTTTTTTATATCTAATCATCATCGGGAAATAATAGAGATCATATAAAGTGATGGGATTTCATGGTGAGAACTCAATTATTATCATCAATATTGAATTAGATTTATTTTCAGTAATGTTCATTGGATTTTTATATATGGGGCAATAAATAATTTGATATTCAAGTTGCTTATATTTTCTTAAAATTATTTTTTTGATAAAAAAATAATACCATTTTAAATAAATTGTTGTCTTCTAGATTCAACATATGATCCCCATCTAGAAATGGTCAATAATCAATATTAATAAATTCAATGGGTAATAAATATTTATATTATAATATGGTCTAGATTTCAAGGTAGAAATGATCCTTCGAATATGATTACGGTTGGAGATATGTCGATATTCCCTAAAATATTGTGAGGTGCAGAAACAGGGTTTCCAAGGGTCTATATAAACTACTAATCATATGGTCCATAAGGGAGTCATGTTAAATAATTATGAAGTAAATTGTTGAATGGTCACTACGGTTCTATCAATGAATGAAATATGATATGTTTTCTGTCAAAATTTACAAGGTGGAAGTGATAAGATATTGTAGGATGCGTCATAATTTCGTGTTCACAACAATGAATGGGAAGTGAGATGGTTTTAGTTAACCAAGTTACATAACCAACTCATATGAAATGGTTTTTGAGAGCTATTGGTATAACAATAATGTAGGTACTATGATTGTGGTTCGTTCCAGTCATTCAGATATCCTTGTGCACAAGTAATTAAATCATTTTTATCAGGGAACATATCATGGGAACCCTATTTTTACCTTGTATTTTAGATGAACACTCTGTTTGGCTGTTATAGTAAATCATTATTGATTTTTGAGGATTTTTATACTATTACATTTCATATGTATCATTAAATAGTGACCACGAAAATTAAGAAGTTTCTTATTCATGATTTTTTCAATTATAGATTCTTTTTGTTTTCAATTATTTAAATTTTTATTGTTTGATTTTTTGATTTTTTTTATTTCTTCGTTGAATTAAAATGAATTAACTAATATTTCATACTTTTACCTTGCCTTCTCCTAAACTTATTAAGGTGCATAATATTACCATGTTGTTCCATCAGGGATGACCAATGTTTACAAATATCATAAATGGAATAGAATGGAATAAAAAATGCTGAGTGTGACTAAAATTTAGAATTTTTAACATAGGAGTTCATCCTCATAAAATATTTCTTAATGTGGAATGAAGGGGATCAATTTTACAGCATTTAGGATCGAGATTATGTATTATATCATTGCAATGTAATTTTTTCCCCTTTCAATATTTTTCAATTATTGCTCAATATTTTTCTAGTATGTTTCATTTTTTGTGTTTTAAAATTTATAGATTATTTTATTTATGGATTTAGTCATAAATAATTTTCTTAATATTTTATCTATTACATAATTAAACACATTGTCAAAATAAATAACAAGATTATTATCCTCAAAATTGATTTTCTTTAAATCTATGCTTGAAATCACATAAAGAGGCCTCATATAGATTTTCATGAAGGTTGCTATTTTTTAGAGAAAATAGAGTATCATTTATTAATAGAAAAAAGTGATAGAATATAGAATATAAAATTCCTTCTAACATTATCCGTTGAATTTATCATGTGTTCACTAATACTAAAAATGGTTTTCATCCTGATTTATATACACATAATAATTTATAAATAAATTATACATGATTGGATATCATTAAAATTATAAATTTTTTGTCTATGAAAATGATAACTACCAAATCTATATATATATATGATTTTTCATCATAATAATTAATTATGAATTATAATTATCTACATCATTTTTCATCATATATTTTTTTAAATATATTTAAAAAATTGTATTATATTTCCTATTAAAATTAATAATGATATAAAATGTACAGATGATTTCCTTCCATATCTAAAATTCTATGAAAGAAATGGTTTATATCTATTCAAAGAGGGATGTTAGTTTATTCTACTAAACATATATAGGTTTCATCATTTCTATCTTGTTATACTACATCCTGCCATCATCCCACATTTTCTTTTTGTTGGGTTGTATAGTGTAGTGATGTGTCACATCATCTTTTTCGATCATCATCTCATTGATGCACTTCTATTGATATAGATGAAAAGGAAGCATTCATTTAATTTACCAAAGAGATAGATTATTATTAATCTTGACGACGCTTCCATTATGTTTGTAAGGTCTTGTGTTTTTGAATCAGTTAAATACATGAAAGATTTTTTTCTTTTCTCATTTATTGTACAAGTCTTATCTTTTAGTGATATTTGGATCATGATTCGGATTTATGAATTACATTCCTATATTTTATTAATGATATTTAAGTCTTTAGAGGTTTCTTTGTGCATCAATTTCGTTTTGAAGGGGTTAGACTCTGAAATCTACTGTTTTTGGATAGGGAGTGTGAGGTGTATGGTTACATTAACTATACAGGTCTATTGTGAGAGCCCATTTCTTGTGAAGAATGATTTGAATAAACCATTCATGGGGCCCATATGTTCATAAAACTTAATTTATGAGTTCATGTGGTGACTTTTATGGGTTCTTCATGGTTCTCTTAAACTGTGTACCCAAACTCACCCAGAGTTGAACATTACTAGTTGATAAGTATGGTTAGGTATGATCCCATATGGGGCACTCCTTTGCTAGGAGTTTTCACACATCACCACCTCCCACCCTTCCCTCTCATGTTGACTCGGCTCTCTACCTCAGTGTTTTCTCAGCGGTTGGTGGTGGTTTTTATATCACAATTGCATCATGCGACCTGGTGGACTCAACCGACATGACATTTCTCATCGCTACTGGATAGGATCAAACCTAACTCCATATTCATTGTAAATGGATTCTCTGGGTGGCACAGTGATGGTCTGGTGGCCGAGATTTAGTTTCCATATCTAAGGGTAGCATTCTCACCTCAGGTGTTTGCATTGGGTGGTCTATTGTGGTCCTCGAGGGTATTTTTGATTTCAGTATCAAGATTTTATTGAGATTGAAGTAGGTCATTTTTCTGGAGAATATGTCTCTTAGGTGGTCAATGAAATTGTGTTGTTTTCTTGAGAATTAACTGATCCATGGATTTTATATTTTTTATGGTGTTTAAACTACTTATATTTTGGATTTGGTTCTATTTGTTTCTTTGTATTTCTAATGTTCATGATCTGGAATGGGTTAATTCTTCTATGAATACTCGTTCTGAAATATAGAATGCTTCACGGTGAATGGTTCTCGTTTTGGTTTGTCTTTGGAAGTGTGAAGGTTTCATGGTGGATGATAAATTGGGTTATTGTGATCTACAGTCTATTGGATCTGTTTTTGTGAATTTTTGAATGGGTTTTTTATTGATCGGTTTTCTTTATGGCTATAAAGTCTTCAGTTTAGGGGAAATGCATTCAGTTTGTCAACAAGGGGAAGTTCCAGAAGAAGATCAGACCAGGGAGAATTCATCTAATCACTGCTATTAATAATGGTATTTTTGAGAGGGTATGGATTTTTCCATCGGTACCAGGACCATGCATCATTGCACGTGACATCTATCCATGAAACAGTTAAAAATTTTAACCATGTCTTAATGTTTTTTTATATTATGGATGAGCCTTTATTTTCAATCGTGAATTTAATTGTTTTTATCCTTCGGACATTGTTTTATGGGGCATGGTTGTTGTTTTTTGTCTTTTAATTCATGTTGGGTTCCCCCTCATCCCCTAATAGTTTGTCCACCATAATAAAAAAATTAATTTTTAGTAAGCTATGTATGGATAAGCAGCTAGTATGTCAAATAATGTGGCCAAAATGTGCAAGGTGACTAACCCTTGAACAATACCAACACACATTTGGCACACCATTTTCTATGCCATGCATCCAATCCGTTCAACTTTTAAATATTGGTAAATGATGATTTTACCCCTACCCTCTTTTAGGGATATTCCCCGTTATTATTATCCAATAATCGCACAATATCCCCTAGCTTGGGATCTCTCCTTAAGAATCCTCAAAGGCTAGAAGGTACCTCCAATGTTCTTGGTCATAAAAAGGTTTCGTCATCCTTTTTGGATGCTTACTTGTATGATCATCCCTATATTAAATCATTTCTCCTTTTACCTCTTTACTGATGATGTTATTCTTAAGTGAGTAAATTCTCTATATTTTCATATCATTTTCAAAATCTTATTATTTATTCTATTCCGGATTGAATTATAGAATGATATTCACTGAGTGGTTTATCTTAAGAATGAGTTAGTTGGTCTATGGATTTTTCCTTTACAGTATCAATTTTTATAAACTATTACATTTTGTTGCATGATTTAATCATTGTACATTGTACCAAAAAGTACAAATAACCAAAATGAATTGTCTAAATTGTTACAAAAAAAACTCATTATAACTATTCAAATAATTAGAGGTTGGTGAAGTTGAGTTGGTTCACCGATTGGGTGTTGACTATCATGTTTCATTTTGGTTATTGTTATGAATTCCCTAAGAGTGAGAATCAATTAATTATTGACAACGAATTTTTTTGGATTCACAATAGTCAATTGTACTTTCTTTTCCCTCATAATTACAAATATTTAAGGGAATAAATTTTATGGGTAATCTCAGGTATTATAAAATGTCTATCTAAAATGGAAGGGATTGTGAATGGAATGGAATTCCAATGTCCTTCTTAACTACATAAATATAATGGCTCAAATCATTCACTTTAACTACTAATAAGAATGTTTACATGAATGAATGTCATTATCATTTATAAATGGACTATGATCAAACATGTTCTTTTAAATAGACTTATTCCTTACTATGTAATTAACCAAATAGTGTAATTGGATTAAATAAATGGTGAATGGTGTGACCATATCACTAAACCCATTATTGGGATTTATAATCAATGATATAAAGATTTTTTTTAGCAATATAAATGGTAATATCAGCCCATGTTTTATGATACATGGGAATGGAATACTTGATGCTATGATACAAGGGAATAGAGTCTCGTACATAATGATACTCGTTCATGGCGTCCCTTACATTATGATACTCAAGAATGGAATCCAATATGTCATTATACTCAAACATGGCATCCATGGACATGGAATACATTACATTATGATACTCTGGAATAGAATCCCTTACATTTTGATACTTAGGAATTGAATACCTTATTTGATATGTGGTCTTATCTTGTGGATTCTTTTTTAATAAACTAGGGTTCCACACCAGTGCATGTATATCAGGTCAAATTTATTCTCATTTAGGAATATATATACATGATGGAAGGTTTTTATATTTATTTTGGCGTAGGCTGAAGCAGGTGTGGTTGAGTGGGTATATTTGAGGAACCTTATCCCGACATGTTATTATTAACTAATTACCCCTACATTTCATATACCTAGATATTAATTATTTTATATTCACAGACTAGATAGATTTAAGAGCTATTTGTTGAGACCTACTGAGCGTATCTCCCACCCTATATTGGCCACCATTGGACTAGGGTACCCATATAGACCCCATAGTTAAGGGTCGGGATAATGGATTGGATTTTCTTTTTGTAACCATTATAGGCTATGATAGAGTATCAGATTAGTAATACCCATAATTTTTATGCATTATTATGAATTATTTAATATAATATTTTTGATATATTTCATTTCATACATCACTTAATATATATTGTGTTATATGAAATTATCAAGATATTCTTACTTTGAATGTTAAACCATGTTGATATTATGATACAAAAAACACTTAGATCTGTTAGAGGTACACACAACACTTTGATTTGATTGTGTTGCATAAAATGCAGACTTCCTTCAATAACATTTTTAAAAGCATGAACTAGTTTTACATAGCTATAATGTACTACTAACATTATTATTAAAATATTTTTATTGTTGTCACGTAGTTTTTGGAATTGTTTTTATGAGTAATATTAACTAGATTACAAAATTATGGTATACATGTGTATATAAGAAAAATATTTGTTGAATAATTTAATAGAAATAAAAATAAAACCCTTTTGAAAATATATTAATTCCTTTTATGGAAAATTATATTTATGAAATCAAACACATTTTAACTCAAAAATTAACTAAACCAATTTTGATGATTGGTTTTATTTGAATTCATGTATTATATATTGAATAAATTATTAAACATTCATCTTCTTATGATCCATGTAGAGAAACCATCCAACCCAACCCCCAATCCTTCCAAATAAATTGACTAAAGGGCATCCATGATCCTCCCAGGCTGGAAAATAATGTCAAGAATCAATGTAATCACAATGAGAACAATTATTCTCAAATAGACCATGATCATGTAACTAACCAGAATTTGTATCCAAACAAAAGAATAAGTAAACATTAATAAATATAAAAATAATTAAAAATACAACATATAATGAACATAATGAAAACTAAATTCAAAACTAAATCTGAACTATGATAGAATCATCTTCATTTGACATCATTGTCACCTCATTTCTCAAAAACTACCTTCTCAAAAGGAAACTAAACCAGAAACCCAATCCTTCAAAATAGGTCCGGACTTCGAAAGTTGAGTTGTATATGTTGGGTGTGGGCTTAAACCTCTCAGTATGTAATCACTAAAGAGTCCATGACTTTTGTTTCCTGAAATAGTCTTCAAATAGTAGTTTGAAATAAATTATGAAAATTGGATTTTAATGATTTTAAACAACCAAACACGACATTCCATGAGTTATCTTTTCAAAACAACACACACAACATTCCTTTTTGAAATTTTTTTACCACTCAAAAACACAGTTCAAATCCAAAACAGAAAACATCTATACAAGGTGATCAAAATGGAGATTTAAAAGAATTAATGGAAAAACAAGTATAAATAATCTATAAGTGTAAATATCCAAATATAGATGAAATAAACATAACATACATATAGTAAATCATGCGAATTTCATAAATATCTCTTGAAGAAATACCTAGACATTGTCATTTCATACCCACCTATCCGTGTTTGGTGTAGCTCTATAGTCAATAACCAATTGGCCACACTAAACTAGCCAATCCAGTGGCATGTCCCACCTATCCTCTATGTAAATCTGGGGTGTAAAATGCGTCTAATTGGGGTCGATAAGAATCTATTACTCAGCCCTCAAGATGATGCCCTGGAATCACATGATAATAGTGATCGATGAATGGAGAGTTCCTTACATGCATAGTTTAAATAAATCCCACCAACACATTGATTTCCTATCCCACAACACGAACACTCCCAATGTGATGCCTTTCAAATTGGGGAATCCACCATTTGGTGGCTCTCTTAAAACAATAAATTCATAAGTTCTAATCAGGCCTTAAGATCTCATAATCGATCCCCAAATATTTTCCAATCTAGTAAAAAATACCCACTGATTCTTTAACATTTCCAATCCAAATTAATTTACAGAACGATTCCCGGACCATTTACAAAGTTACTAAAAAATTTACTTATACAAGAAAAATAGAAGACAAACATTTTATATTTATAAAAACAATGAATTTACAAATTAATATTAAAACCATTTCTAAAGTCTATATGAAACACCACTCACTCATATAAAATACCAAACAGAACTTTAGTATTTCAAATCCAAATGTGTATAAAAACTATTTTCAAATAATTTCTATTGTCAATATGAAACACAACTTCTATGTGAAAAATACCAAATTAACCTTTATATTTAAAATCCAAAACCATTTCCATGCTTTGTGAAAACATGAAATAATAAGAAAAGTGCGAGATGATCCCTTATTCCAATTATTCACCAAAACATATCACAAAATTCCAAAAGGACCATGTTTTGGAGAACATTACTGATGTCGCGTTTAAATTAACATGAAGAAATAAATTCACCATTTTGAAATCAATGAAATATTTTATTAAAAAAGATAGCATAATGGGAAAAGGAGAATTTGAAAAACTATTGTTCAAGGAAACTTCATTCCCAAGGTCTATCACCATTTTTTATCCATCCCTATTTTTATCCCATGCAGAGATGGATGTTCAAACATCCAATTACATTCTTCCTATGTCCATCAAATCAGCCAAAACATTTTCTAAAGAAAAATAACATTCTTTTAAACCAAGAACAACAAGCCAAAATAACAATCACTCCATAAAAGTCACCAATTACAACAAAAAATACCCTATTAACAACCTTAACATAATACCTTAACATAAAAAAGGACAAACAACACTAAAATTATCTTATTTCACATTAAAATATCAATTTGAATTTCATCAAAAATATTATGTGCATATATGTAAACATATTTAAAGAATCCCTTTGAAAAACACTTTGTGAAATTTTTTTCGACACAAAAACACCATATCAGACCAAAAAACATATCATATGGATGGGAAACAAATTTATAAATTATTTAGAAACTCATAATAATCAAATGGAATGATCATTAAAAAATATAATGAATCACCTACATCAGTGATGTAAAAGCACAATGAATCTTGGGTAGAATGTACAATATTCCCCAAGAGATGATCCATACAACCTAAAAACTAATAAATTGAACCATATATTCCAAAAATCATCATCAAGTTTGAGAAAGAGATATCCCAGTTAAGAAAACCCATGGAACCTTGATAAATGGAATATGAGAAGAAGAAGTCAACCAAAAAATCAAATAAACTCACCTTAGAACCTTTATAGAGTACCAATGGGGGAAGGAGAATAAAGTAGGAGGGTTTTCTAGAGTCCCCCGGTGTGTCAAGGTTGATCAAGGAAAGGAAATACTAAAATAGGGTGATCAAAGTGGATGGGAAAATAACAACTTCAAACATTTAATAATATAGAAAACTCAAATGGTTTGGCCGAATAGTTTGAAACCCAATGAACCAATCGTGCACACCATACTGAAGAGAAGGGACACCCCACATGGGATGGATGCATGTTTTCATAAACTGTGTGACAAACTTGAAAAATTCTACTTTCAAAACTAAAGAACCCACCATAAGCTGGTCGCACAGTTTCCTACAACTTTTTTTTGGTCGTGCACCATGCCCCAAGCAGCATCCCTCAACATGAATAGTTTCTCCCATGCCCCATATGGTTTAGGAAAGGCCATCCTAAAATTATGAAGGAATAATTTAAACTTAAAATACAATCTTTCTTAATACAGCTCGTAGTTAACCCTAAAAATATGCAGACAATCAATGGAGAAGTAAAAATACCACCCTAAATCTTCCAAACACAACCATTTAAACAAATAATTAAACCTAAAACTCAACAAATATTACAAAAAAATACAAAATTAAATATAGTAAATTTTGAGATTGGGGTGTGACAATTATCTACACCTCAAACAATTTCTCCATAAGAAAGTTACCCATAAAGAAGAGGAGCATACTTCAATCAAAAACCTGAATAACGCCCAATAAAACAAAGAAACTCGAGGAAAAGTTAATCTTCACGAGTCACATATGAAAATTAAAAGGAAATCCAAGAAAAATAGATCCCAAAAATAGGAGGAATTATTCCCACCATAAAAATATGGATAACACAACCATCATCGAAACTCCCAACATGATGACACTTATACGAGAAATCCCAATATGTTCCAAAAACATCCAACATAAGGGGAACCCCAAGGGAGTCACTAAAATAAAATAGTTAACAAAACCACATTCCATTAACTCCCCAATAATGAAAAACACCCAAATAAAGCATGATCGGAAACTGGAACAAGTCCATAAATGCATATTAAAAATTAATAAAGAACTAATAATTAAATCCTCTCATTTAAAAAGTAACCCCCACTATAATTCCAAAATAATCATTCCCCGAGTCTTCTTAAAAAATGGGAATTCATAGCAACACTATGAAATTAATTTGATAAACTTTAGCAATCTGTACTCCTACTCTAGAGATTAAAATTTATACAAGGATCCGCACAATGCTATAAATCCCTTACAGAATGAATAGAGTAACTCAGAGGCATGTGGCTATAGCCCTGATGTATTGAAGCATATAATTTTGCACATCCTGGAGCTAATATAATTAATCTATATTGCACATAAAAAGACTAACCATCTCCTTGATGTGGTAAACATAGGCTTTAACTATCCACTATCCTTACTAATTATTAATGATCTCTTCATCCTTACTTTTATTCACCTCATTAGGAAAAAACCATCATATGAATGTGGACATAAACACTTCCCAAAAAATCTCAATGTGTAGTGACATCAAGAAAATCACCTTTCACCAATTCAAAATCTGAACCTTCAAACAAACCAAATAAATCTCAAACCCTTACCACTTTAGGTGTTCATGACATTAGGAATATTCCTTAGAAATTATCAACCCACTATGCAGCCTCTAGTGGCCCATGAATTCCATGAAATATAGGAAACAACCTTGAAAAACTCTACACTTCATCCCGATTTGGCGGTCTGTGAATGTTCAAAAACTAGAAGAGAATCCCTATAAACATTGGGGACCTTTCTATGTGGTATATTCTAAATTGAACCAAAAGACCATTAATGGATAAAACAACCATATCATAATCCAGACATCACAAGAAATGAAACAAATCCTATTTTCAAAACCATTAATTCATTATAATTGTAATATTACTTCTTCTATGGACACCTTCCAAATTCCAAAATCCATTTTCCCAATCCAAATAATCAACATGATCCATTTTCATAAAACATTATTTACTCTAAAATTATTTTCAATTTTAAAAACTATTTTCCCCAAACCATTTACATTTCAAAATCAACCCACACCTACCAAAATCAAACCAAATCACATCTCACCCAAAACTCATTGGATGAGGAAATAATGTCCTTGTATAAACATGAGTAATGGTTAGTGGTCTATGACCCATGTAATAATAAATGTTTATGAAGACCATGATCCACACACTAAGACACTACATGGGACACCACTCCATGTGAGATAAAAACATGAAACCAGCTTGACACCACATTCATTCTTCATCCATACCCCAAAAACTGAAGAAAAAGACTGAAATCATGGAGTTCCACTTTCAACTCATGGGTTATAATTAGAAAGGGTTCATGAGGTCATTATAATACCTACCACTTCAGTCAATAAATTCCTCATCTTCAATATACTAGACACATGAAATAACAAGGCCTTTCCCTAATGAAAATTTATCATGAACAAATTCGTACTGCCATCCAACCTGACACCTAACCCGCCCTGAGACAAGGCTCGAAGGGCATTACTTATCCTCATATGCTAGATACTATTATCAAGAATTAATGTAGTAATAATAAGAATGAATTTTTCCTAAAAGACCATGTTCAATAACAAAACTAAATTCACTGAAAAACCAAAAATAACTATGCATCAATAAATATTCAATGCAATCCAAATAAAAAAACTGTTGATCATAAAAAACTAAATAATTAAAAATATCTAAAGAATGCTTTCACAATATCCACATAACCTCTCTGTCACAACCAACCAGAGGACCAACCTACTCCAAAGGCACCCAAACGATAAACTTTAACCTCGAAAACATCATGGTTCTATCGACGTCGAGTGGCTCAAGTAGGGTGTGAGTATAAACGGGTTAGTAGATAATCAACACAGAGTTCATGCATTTACATTCATGAAATAGTTCACCAACACAAGATTGAAATAGATTCAGAAAATAGTATATGAATCATCCTAAACCACAAGATACATCATTACATGAGTTCCATTATTAAAACAACACACACAAAAAAAATCCTTTTTAAAAATAGTTTCATTCTACAAAATACTATTAAAAACCCCAAATAAAAATCCATCCTAAATGACAAAAATGGGCTATTTAAGAAGAAAAGGAAACAAAAGAAAAAGATATGAACTAGAAGGGATAATATACAAATGAATTATAATACAAAACAACATATAAGAAGTAAGTCATGGTAATTCCCCAATCATATCTATAAGAAATAACTCGATTTACTTTGTTCGGACTCTCATATCAGTGTATGGTGCAGTTCCATAGTCAATAAAAAATTGGAAGATCTAAAATATCCTATATAGTTATATATACCACCAAGCCTCTCAGCATATCTAGGTGGTAAAACCAATCTAATCATGTTCAACAAGAAACAATCACTCAACCCTCTAGATGATTCCCATGAATCCTATAATAATAGTACTATGTGAATGGGGAGTTCCACACATGTGCGGTTCATCTAAAACCCATTAGCACATTAATCTTCTAATACCAATCATCGAAAAAACCTATGTGATTCCCCTATACTTTTGTAAATCATCATAGAGGTTCCAATCACGTAACAATCCATTCAGAAGTTCCAACTCAACCCTCGCATGTCATAATATTTCAAAAACCATTTTCCAAACCATTATAAAATTCCAATCGAATCATGAACATCTCCAATCCAAATGAATTTACAAATCCATTCCCAGACCATATAGAATGTCACTAAGAAACACCACATAATATTTAAAAATATAAAATGGGACTTTATCATTTTCAATCCCAATGGATTTACCAAATCATTTTTAATCTATTTCCAAATTCAATATGATACAACACTCACATGTGAAAAATACCAAACAACCATTTAACATTTCCAATCCATAGGAATTTACAAAACCATTTTAAAACTATTTACATATTCATTATGATAGATCACTTACATATGCAATCTACCAAATGAGTATTTAAATTTCAAATCAAAAATCATTTCCATGATACAAGAAAATATGCGACATCATGAAAATTCCACACGGGCTATTATAACAATTATTCAGTAAAACAAATCTCAAAATTACAAACATTCCTAGTTCAAGAGAACACATTTGAAGTTCCATTTAATTTCAATTTAAGCACCAAATTCAACATTTAGATATCTTGGAACTATTTTAGGAAAATAAAAGACTTCATGGAGAGGATCTATTAAAAAACTATGGGTAAATGAAACATCATCATGAAGGTCCACTATCATTTGTTTACCCATACCTATGTGAATCCCATTCACAGACTGAGGCTCCAACATCTAATGAAACTCTACAGGTGTCAATGAAATGACCCAAAACACTTTTAAAGAATCATCAATTTCTTTTAAACCAACATAATATGACACACATAAGAGTCAAACCATAAGAGTCAAGAATTCCCACATACAAAACATAGGTCCCCACCCAACCACAAAACAAAAACATAACGAAGTTTAAACACCACCTAATGATATTAATTTCACATTAAAATATCAATGTAATTTCATTCAAAAAACATTTGTGCATATATATATATATACATAATTAATGAATAAATTTGAAAAAAAAGTCCCCCAACTTTTTCAAACATTAAAACACCATACCAAACAATGAAAATTAATTTCACATGAATGAGAAACATATGATAAATTATTTAAAAACACATATTGATAAAAAAGAATGTTCCTGAAAGGAAGTGGATGGAATCACCTACCTCAACAACATGTGAATGATATGAATCATCAGGACTAGGAACAATGCACCACATTAGATAATATTTACTCCATAACATAAATGATGTCAACCTATATTATCGAAAACTCTTAATAGGGTTCATACAACAGATATCCCACAATATTAAAAACTAGTATCCAAGATAAGAGGAAGAGGATAAGTGAAAATAAACCAAGAACACAAAGAAAATCACCTTGGAATAATCAAGGAGCTTCAATAGTGGAAGTGGAGGAATGGAAAAGGATTTCATGTAGCCCCTCGATGAGCCTAGGTAATGAAATATAAGAAAATATAGAAATAATGATGAAACAAATAATTGGAAAAAAGAGTAATATCAAACTTTTATTTATCTGGGAAACCCACAAAATTCGGATGCATTATTTTACAAAACATTCGCCTACTGTGTGCACCCTACATGAGATAAGGGACACCCCGCACAAGCTGGGTGAATGGTTTCCCGAATAATGCTCCAACCAATAAAAATTCCACTTTTGATACTACATAATCCCTCACACTTCTTCCACAAATATTCTTATAACCATGCACACATCGTGGTCCATGCCCTAGAGACCAACAATCATGTCACAGGATTTCATCCAGCCCCCCACACAATTTAGGGAAAAATAGTCTCAATCTATGTTAGTCAATACATGAAAGATTATTATGACCTAAAAACAAACTCTTTTTTAATATTTTTCACTATTAAACCTCAAAATATGTATACAAAATGAGAACATGCCAAAAATCCACCCAAACACATCAAAAATCTAAAATTAAAAATGAGAAATCAATCTAATCATCATCAAAAATATGAAGTGATAAAAAAATAATAAAATATATGAAATATATTTATCGGTTTGTGACATGTATTATGTTTTTTCTAGAAGAGAGATAATAATTTACCAAATTTTATGTATAAATAGAGAAATTTTTCTTATAAATTTAGTAACTCCCTTTCAGGGAAGAAATGTTTTAAAACAAATTTTTGAAAAATTTATAATTATTTTTTGAAAAAAAATAAACATAAATTTTGAATGATAAATAACAAAAATTAATTTTGGTGATTTTTTTCTCTAAAAAGTTTAATTTTATGATGAATAGTGAAAAAGAATGAATTTTAATTGAAAACTGTTTTAGTGTATAATTTATTTATATAGTTCAAATATATATGAATTTTATTTTAAAGTATAATTAGAAATATTATACATAATTTAACACAATTTAGATAATTAGAATCAATTTCATAATAAAACTTGATATAAAATCACTTCAAACATTTGAAAATTTTAACTTTAAGAACTCATTCTCTCATTCCATATATGGGAAAAAAATTAAATTAATTTATGTCAATTATTTTATTAGGATTTTAAAAAAAGATTCCATATTTTTATTTATAATTATTTATAAATTTATATAATAAAAACAATGTTTATTACCAAAAAATGTAGTGAATGTAATTAAAATTAATTACAGTGATTAAGTTAAAAATGAGTTTACTTGGTTGTTAAACATTATCTTAAGGGGCCAAAAAACCAATACACAGGTCGAAAATAAATTTTATTCAAATATATTCACCATACACTTATTTTTATAAAAAATAAATTATTAATTGAGGCACATGAGGTTAGGTATACCTATCAATAATGTTTCCTTTTTTATATTTATAATAATGCCACACCTCGCCCTATATAAAAGGGAACTCACCCCTCACTTCTTCACACAAATACATAAATTTTTATATAGTAAAACATACACAAATTAGCTCCTAATTTCCCTTCTCTCAATCTAGAAGCATCAAATTCGGTTGAAATACAACGAATGAAGCACATTGGTAAATACCAAAAGAAGTTACATGAGGAAAATGTAACGTTCCTAAACGACCACTCTTGTTTTATTTCTTTCTCCACACATTCGAGTATTTCTATGTAATGATTATATAATAACCTCATTATACTAAATATTTTGATAATTTTTTTATGTTAAGGGATATACAAACACATACACACACTTCCATCAAATATGATACGTAATCATCGTTCATGTGTACGACAGACTACCGCGTCGTGAATCGATGTAGTTCATTCATTCATTAAAACCATTCATGGCTGTGAATACTAATACAATTACATTTAATATATGATATTTATGATATTTATTATTAAATAATTCTTATGGAACTATTATACAAATCATACATTCATGCTTTCCATTTTGTGTGTAAACAATTACTTTGTTTGTGGATGTGTAGACTATTGTCTCCCCAAAGGGATGTGATTCATTCTCACTTTATGTAGAATGTTTTAAGGGTTTGATTATTAAAAATTTATTATATATATGAAATAATAATTATATTTTTATTATAATATAATAATATATACTTATATGTCACTTTAATTATATCTTTCAATATGAATAGAGAACAGAAACAATGTTCTTTCATATATACGACCTACGTATCCTTGAACAATGTATTACATTTCATATTTATATTTATAGGGATTATTATAAAAAACATATATAAGGAATATATATGATATTTAAATCATGATTTAAATTTTAAAATTAATTAAATCAAGATCTATGTAATGTCACTAAGAATAACATGTCAAAATGTATATAAATAACTACAGCGGTTTTTACCCAAAACGCAACATTTAAATGATATTAACATTAAACTGGTAATATAAATTCAAAATAAAATGATTTATTATATGATATAAAATAATAAGGTTAGATTTCATATTTATAATTATCCTATAATTATTATACAAGAGGTTTAATATAGTACCATTAAATTCAATATTTAAGGTAAGGGTTCTCTCATATCATTTTTATTTCTTTGAGCTATATGCAATATCAACAATTTATTCATGTTGTGTAGTGTATATAATTACCTATTATGTTTTATATAATTAATATCCTTTATATTATGTCATAAAAAGTATAAATTTATTATATTCTCCCATGTAACTCCCTATTCTTATGTTTATCATGTAGTATGGGGATTTCTAGTCTCACATTCTGTGAGTCGTATTCATTTTTCACCAATCATTTATTTTGGTGGTATATATACTTCCCATGAATTTATTATATTAACATTATCCTTAAATTTATTTGTATTTATATATCCATTTTATGATCTCTCATTCAAGGGGTTTATGGTTCAAAAGTTCCAAATTGTTAATGTATTTTTTTTTGAATTTTCTTTTGTTGAGAGAAGAGTAAGGTTATCCTCAAATATTCATTTACAATGTGTGTATACTGACCTTTTACATTTTTTATCATCAATATATATAAGGACCAGACATTATTACATTACATAATCATTGAATTTACTCAAGAATTCATATCCTGAAACAGTTCTGATATTTTCATGTTTAGTGATTTAAGAAATTGTGAGATAATACATAACTAACATTACACATTCATATTGAATAGATACAGAAAAATTTTTCATTTCTTCCAAAATATAAATCTTTTCAAATGAAACATGTTTTCTTTAACAAATCTTTATAACATTTAACTTGGCTTCAATATTTTTTGTTCACATCCATATAACCCGTAAAAATTATACAAAGACATGGGATGATCAAAAAACACTCAGTAAGGGATATAAAATTAATGAAATAAAAAAATTTGATCATGGATACTTGTAACGTGTGAAGTCATTTTAAAAAAACACACATGTTACCCATATATACATTGTGAAACATCATATTTCCTTGAGATTTACAAAAAATATATAGAACATAAATATAACAGTAATTGTATATTATGTGATTACATATATAATCATGTAATCATCTTGGATACCATATAATTTTTAACACTCGCATGTACCTTACAAAGTAACCCTCACTACTACATTATTGTGTAACCATCACAAGTATATCTATAGTCAACATATGGTCGACCACTAACATACACATACCAAATGAATTGGGAAGAAATATTAGACCCACAATTCATTGAAATAAACTACCAATAACCATAACACTATCATATAACAAGAATAAGTTCATAAAAACATTGCTTTTCAATTTTATAAAACAAAACTTTAAAAGATGTTTTCAGAAGAATTGTCTTTTATAATTATCATGTAATTGAAGTGAGACTTAATAGAGTGGATGGAATATGTATATAAAATATAAATACAAAAAATACAACCTAATATAAAAAAATTAATCTCACAAACAATTTTAATACTATATAAATTATGAAGTTGAATGTCAAACCAATGAATGGAACCGGTTATTATTTTATTTTCTTCTCGGATGGAAATTAAATTCCAAAAGTTTTATAAAGGGGTATTAATTTGTTTCCATTATATAAAATGATACCATAATTCATTTTTTTATTATATATGATGATGGATCATTAGATAAAACATTACTGATTTTTTAATAGATCATTTTGGCGGTTACTTGATAATCATGAACTTGTTTCTTTATATAATTTAATTTCATTTCTCTAAGATAATTTTATAACATAATATTGGTTAAAAAATAAACATTATATTCGATTTTAACCATTAAATTTTTTTTATTATCATCTTTTAAGGATTTAATATAAATTAGAAACACATCGTCCACAGTTTTGGTAAATCATGACATCACGGGAGATGTTTTTATTTTTAGAAAAAGAGGGAGAGGAGAGGAAGGAAGATGATGGATCCATTACATGAACATGATAATATATGGAATATATAAGATTCCTATGATAGCATTCCTCATGGAAAATTGGAGGTAACGATAATATAATAAAACAATGTAATTGGAAAGATAACACATGTAAAAGAAAGAGGATTCTTACCTCTTGATCTCCTCTCCTTGAGATCCACATTAAGGCCTTTTGTTTTGGTCATTGGGTGAGACCAGAAGCACTAAGATGTGGGGAAGATGGTTGGGGAGTGGGTGTGGAATAACATGGGCAATGATCAAGCCTTGACAGGCATGAGAGCAAGAGGGAATGAGGGTGGTAATTATAGTGGATGAGTGGATAGATTTTAAATTATTTTAATCATTATTATAATATTTCATCTCAAGATTATTAATATTCTTGATTCATGTTACCCAAAATAGTAAAAATTGAATGTGATCTAGAAACAAGATGGATTACATCATATTTTCATCACCCATGATGCAGTAAAACAAGTATTTACCATTTATTGCAATATATTGTTTTTTAATATTCAAAAAAAATTATGAATTTTCGATAAATCACAAAAACTCACCCTAAACTATTTTTGATTTGAAATATTCAAAAATAAAATCCATTTTTTGAAAGTAAATTTATAAATATTATTAATTAAATTTTTAAATAAAATCATTATTTATTCACAAATAATAATTTTAAATCTATAACACAATTTTTAACAACTTGAAAAGTTAATCAACATGTAATTATAGAATAACCCTATTAAAATAAAATAATAATACAATTTATTATTCATTAGGGTAATATTAATATTCATATAACTATTCATAAGGGTATATTACTATTCAACAAAAATCAATTTTTCGTCATTAGACTTCAAAGAACTTACTGATCACAATAATAGATGATTGTTTTCTGAAAGTAAAAACATAGAAGCAGAAAACTTATTTTTAAAGGGTAAATATAAATATCTAAACAAAAAAAATTACATGTATTTCAATATATTTTCAAAACATTCGGGTGTTACATTATCCCCACCTACTGGAAAATGTTCCCTCGATATTTTATTTAATTATTAAACAAGTGAGGGTACCATTCCCTCATAGAATTTTTATATTCCCATGATGCTTCTTCTACCATGTTGTTTCTTCAAAAATTCATTACCTTGTGGATTACCTTATTCTACAATACTTATTCCCTTCAATCATTAATATGAACTGGTTTATCTTCTTATGAATGGTTTTATTCCTACTGATCTGCTTCTCTGGTCAAAACATGAAATGAATCTGGCTCATACTTTATCAATATAGAAACATGAAAAAAAAATTGTACCTGAGATAAACATGGATGAAAATCTACTTGGTAAGTGACAGCTCCAACCTTATAAATAATTTCATAAGCTCTAATAAATTGTGTACTTATCATTCATTTCGTACAAAAAATACATAACACTCTTCCATGGTGAGATTCTAAGAAAAACATAATCAACTACAACAATTGAAAATTCTTTCCTTTGGTTTTCAGCATAAATTTTCATTCGACTTTGATTTGTCCTCATGTTTTGTTGGATCATCTTCACTTTCTCATCCAAATCAACAACTAATTATGTTCCCATAAACATCATTTCACCAACATCACCTCAAAAAGACGCATTTTGCTACTACATCCCATACAATGCCTCAAAAGGTTAAACATGTATAATGGAATGACAACTATTATTATATGAAAACTCAACTAAATAAAGATAAATATCCCAACTTCCTTGATAGTCCATTGAACAAGTTCGTATTATATACTCAAACGTCCGAATCATTCATTCTGACTGACCATTTTTTTGAGAATGAAAAGTTGTACAAAAATTTAATTCTTTGGCCAAAGACATCTGAAGTCCCATCCAAAAGTTAGAAGTGAACCTGTGATCCCAGTCAGATAAAATTGAAAGAGGAACTCGATTAACCTAACAATAACATGGAGGAATAGTTGAGAAATATGATCCAAAGAAATTGTATCTTGAATTGAATGGAAATGTGTAGATTTAGTCCGCTGATCCACAATAATCCAAATCACATTTTCCCTCGAGAATTATTTGATAGGCCCATCACAAATCCATGGATATATTATCCAATTTAAACTATGGAACTGGCACTAGATAAAGCATCGCCTTCGATAACTATTTATTTTCTTTAACATATTGACAAGTCTAACATGTAATACTAAAATCTTCAATATCTCTTCTCATTCAAACCGATAAGTAATACTCCCAAAAGTCTCTATACATCTTAGTACTGCTAGGATGAAGTGAAAATAGTGAACTATGGCCATCACACAACAAATATTTCTTCCATTGGGAATCAAAAGGCACACACCATGTTTTTTTAAATCTCTTAAAATAATCTTTATCAAGGTAAAATTCAGGAAGCATACCCACTTTAACAAATAATAACTTTTTTGTTGATCATATTCTTCCTTCTGTACTTTCTTAATTCTATCTGATAATGATGGCTGCACAGAACCCTAAAACAAAATAGTGGTATTTCCTTCACAAATAACTTCTTAGACAAAATTCATCAAATCATTACTCAAAGGATCATGTTTCAAATGTAACATGGGTTATGATGCATGATGTTTTCTCCTAAAGGTATCCACCACTTTTTTTGATTTTCTTTATTGGTAATTGATTGTGAAATTATAATTCTTTATTAGTTCAATCCATCTTCTATACCTCATGTTTAATTATTTCTGAGTTAATATGTATTTGATACTTTTATAGTCACTATGTATTTTTTATTTTGATCCGTATAAAGGATCCCTCTAAAATTTTCAAGAAAACCCACAGATTCTAGTTCCAAATCATGTGTGGGATAATATACCTCAAGATTTTTTAGTTGTCTTGAAGAATAATCATTTACTTCATCATTCTACCTCAAAACACAACCACTTCCCTTTAATGAAGCATCAATATAGATGAAAAAATAACTATTTCGGGAAACATAGTCCAAAACTGGGGAATTCACCAATCTATTCTTTAGTTCTTAATAAAACATCACATTCTTCTATCCAAAAAAAATTAACACATCTCTGGGTTAAAATAGTTAGGGATCTAGATAATCGTGCAATGTTTTTTAAAAACTATTGTATATTACTTGCTAATCCAATAACACTACAAATCTCTTTGACATTTTTTAGTCTTGTCTATCCATCAACCACTTTTGTTTTGGAAGTATTACTTGTTATTCCATCTTTATTTATAATTTCCCCAATAAAAGAAATAAATTTAAATTAAAAATAAAAATTTCTAAATATTCGATAGATTTTATTTGGATTTTAGGTTTTAAAATAACCCTAAGATGTTTTTGATGATCCCCTTTACTCTTAGAAAATACTATAATTCCATCAATAAACAAAACCAAAACATTATCCATGAACTCAGGAAATATTATATTCATAATATTCATAAATGTAGAAGGTCCCTTAGTTAGAGAGAATGACATAAAAAAATTCATAATGCCCATATCTAGTATGAAAAGTTGTTTTTGGGATGTCATCCTCATTCACCTTCAGCTGATTGTATTCAGATAACAATTCAATCAGGGAAAATTTCTCACCTCTTTAGATCTGATCAAACAAGTTATCGATATGTATAAAATGATAATTTTTTAACATGGATGTTATTCAAAGATCTATAATAAATTAAATGTATAATGGAGTTGTCTTTCTTCTTAACGAACAAAACAGGACCACCTCTTGGTGATGTGCTAGGATGAATGAATCCTTTATCAAAAAAATTCTGCGATTAATTTTTCAATAAAATAAGTTACATTTGAGCCATTTGATATGGGGGTTTTGTAATTGGCTTAGAATCCGGATGTAAGTCGATTGTGAATTAGCCATCCAGATATTTTATAACAACATGCAACTCATTAGAAAATAAATCTATGTATTCATTTACCACTATTACATCATTAATCTCAACAATCCTCTTTTTTCAACAATATGTGAAAGATAATGTTCATTTCAATATTTTAATAGTTTCTCAGCTTCATTATATGTTATTAATTATATGGTTTCATTATTTTATATGAACATAATGTCCCTTCGAAAATCAACATCTTTATCCCAGTAGTAAATATTAGCATGATATGGACAAATCCAATCTATTCCCAGAATGTCATCGAACCCTAACAAGGAAAAAACAATAATGTTTTCTGGTAATTTATTTCCACAAACCGTAATATAATGATTCATATAATTCCTCTTTATAAAAATAGTTCCACTTTGTGTCTTAATAATATGTTCTGGTATAATTTTTTGGGTGGTATTTCCATTTTTCAAGTATATTCCACATAAATAGTGGAATGTGTTGGCCCCATATCAAACAAAACATTAGAAAAAACTTAGTAAAAAAACAAGGTAACTGATAAAAATTTATTGGATGGTATGATGTCTGCTGACATATTCGTAAAGGATCTCGCTACAACATTCTGCTTGTAGTCTATGTTTTTTTCATCATTCAGATCACTCTTTATCCAGAAATTTGAATATTGAATCATCTCTTCACAGGAAATACACATTATAGTTTTTTATCTGGATATCTCGTAGGATCATTTTAATTAAAATCTTGGTCCATATTTCAAAACATATCACATCGAAAATTCTTCCCAGTTTTGGACGGTATTCTCTATAGTGCTTTTTCCACAATTTTTAAAAATTGTAATCAAGAATTTCTTTCCATCAAGATTCATTGGTTGATTCTTACCTATTTCATTCCATATAGACATATTCTTATCTTTATGGTAAAATAGAACATGATGATCAGAAAACTCTATCTCTACCCACTCCGTATATCGAAAAAGTTTCTCAAAACTTTTGAATTCACGGGAGGATAATTCTCTTCAACATCATGCCATTAATCCTATGTAAAAGCGGTTGATTTTTCTATCATGATCTAGAATATTATTTAGAGCAGACCATGCCAATTGGGTGCTGTTTTCTTCTCACAAAGACACTTAATATTCCTTCTTTTCTTAAATTCACATAACACCTTCTCAATTCTAATTCACACCATCTTATGAAAATGTTTTTCAATGAAAATACATTTAAATTCATCCCACTCTATGGAATCAATATCATATCAATCCCTAAATTTTTTTACCATTAAACACCACTTATCAGCTTAATATTCAAAATGATAAATGGAATGACTTACCATTTGATTCTCCAAACAACCCATAACAGCAAATATATTTTCAAGGGCAATAATGAATCCTTATTTCACTACCTGGTCAGAAGAACCATTGAAAGCAGGAGGGTGTTGTCTCATAAAATGTTATATTATCATCATGTTTAGTTTTTGTACCACTGGTTATTCTCTTGCATGGATGCCATCACCATTTATTTCATGCATCATCGAATCCATTACTATCAAAGAGTACTCAGTTCAAATCCCTACCATTCTAGTTTGTAGATTTGGAAGGATATCGTTTTGTCGGTGTTTCCTCTATTCAACTTGATAATTTCTTCTACTGAAAAACATTCTGAAAAAAATAATAGTTGGAACAACATGGTAATATTAAAATTTTATCTCATTTCAAATTAACCATGTTGTAAAAATCAATTTTGGTATTCTATTATAATCATCATAACCCGTAAAGTTATCTAAACTATTCTCTAATACAAACTATAAGGACATACCATTATTACGGTACATAATTTTAAATTTTATTCAATAACTAGAATCCTTGAACTTTGAGGGTCCTTTGAGTTTAGATATTCAGGGAATTTGGATATAATACATAATTAATATTACACATTCATATAGAAATGATATCCCAAAATAGTAACTATTTATTCTTAAATATAAAACATTTCAAATGAAACATGTTTTCTTTAAAAAATCATCATAACGATTAAATGGGATTCCATATTTGTCTAAAACATCCTTATAACTTGCGAAAATAATTTAAAAACATGGGATGGCCACAAAAATATTAGTAAGGGATATAAAAATAAGGAAAAAAATATTACCCTATGAATACTTTTAATGTATGAAATCATTTAAAAAAACAAACTTGTTTCCTATATCAACGTTTATTGTAAAACTTCACATTCCCCTGAAATTTAGACAAAACATATAAAACCAAAAAATAACAATAAAGGTATATTTGGGAATTGCATATATAATCTGGTAACCATCTCATATACCTTAAAAATTTTAACCCTCATAGGTAACTTACATTATCACCTACATGGCTACCTTATTGTGTAACCAACATGGTTACACATGGTGTAACCCTACGGCTGACCTCCATCTTACAAATACCCAATGCATTGGAGGGAAATATATTTCCAAACATTCATAATAATTAATTACTAATATCCATAACATAATCATACAACATGAATAATTTCATAAAAATATTGCTTTTTAATTTCATAAAATATAATTTTAAAAGATGTTTTTAGAAGAAAAGTCCATTATAATTATCATGTAATTGAAGTGAGACATAATAGAGACGAAGTAATATGAATATACACAATAAATAAACATAATTAAACATAATATAAACTAAATTAATAAACAAACTATTCTACTACCACATAAATAATAAAGTATAATGTTAACCCAAATAATGTAAATCAGGTTATCAATTCCCATACATTGGGTTTTCCTAACATCAAAATAATTTAAAAATCTTGTATATTGGTTAAAATATTATTATTAGTATCTTAAAATAATAATAATTTTTATAACACCATATATGATCATTTGAAAAAATCATTTCATCCTTATTTATTAGTATTTTGTTCCTTCCATTGTTTCTGTTGCGTTCTTTACATGATTGCAATGGCCAGTCTGTATTTGATTTTCTTATTATAAGTAAATAAAATTCCATAAGTGGAAAGAAATTCTATTAATATGTTTCTATAATATATAATTATACCGTTAGTCATTTTCATATCATTTATAACAAGTTATCATCTGATAAAACATTAATGATGATTGTTTAGATCATTTTTGGCAGTTCCTCGATAATCATGAACATTTTTCATTATATAATTTAATTTCATGAATTGAAGTTCATTACAGAAAATGAAATTGGTTAAAAAATAAAATTAAAAATATATTTCAACCATTATTTTTTCTATCACATTTTATGGATTTGATGGAAATTTAAAACACATCTTCCACGATTTTGGTAAATCGGCACATCGTGGATGGTGTTTTTATTGTTAGAACAAGTGGGAGAGGAGAAGAAGGAAGATGATAAATCTGTTACATGAACAAGATAACATAAATAAAATATATGATTCCAGAGATTTCGTACCACCTGGATAAATGAAGAGAATGATAGTATAATAAAATAATGGAATTCGAAAAATAACACATGAAAAAGGAAGAGGATTATTACCTCTTGATCTCTTCTCCTTGAGATCCTCCTTAAGGCTTTTAGTTTGACCTTTTGATGAGACTAAAAAGTCTAGGACAAGGGTAAGAGCCTTGGGGAGGAGATCTGGAATAACTTATACAATTATCAAGGCTTGAGTAGTGTGAAAGGATGAGGGGAATGATGGTGGTATTTATAGTATAGGAGAAAAGGGATTTTACATCATTTTAATTATTATTTTATTATTTTTTATAATGACTATGAATAGTCTTCATTATTATGTCCCAAAAAAGTAAAAACTAAATGTGAGTTCAAAAAAGGATGCTTCCATTAGACTTGCACCATCTATGATGCAGTAAAACAAGTATTTAGCATTTATCATAATTTATCGTATTTTACTATTCATTAAAAAATCCACAACTTCCAAGATATCCCAATAATTCACCCTAATAATTTTCAACATGTATAATTCAAAAATGAACTCATTTTTTGAAATAAATTTACAATTTTTAATAATTTAATTTTTATGTGAAATTATAATTTATTCACAATTAAAAATATAAAATTTTTAACGCATTTATTAAAACCTTAAAAAATTATTCATCATCTTATTATCTTGTAACCTTATGAAAATAAAATAATAATACAATTTACTATTCATTATGGTCATATTACTATTCATATTACTATTCATATGGGTATGTTTCCATGCACCAAAATTCTAGTTGGTTTCATTCAACTCCAAATAACTTACTGATCACAATAGTAGATGATCATTTTTCAAAATTCAAAACATAGAAGTGACAAAATTATTTTTAAAGGCCAGTTATAATTATCTAATTAAAGTAGTGTTTCAATAATTTAAATTTAAATTTAAATCATTGGGGTGTTAAAATATTATTATTTTCATTAAATTATAATCTCATTTTAATATAATTCGTTCATGTGAATTATTATTCAATGTTACCAATGAAGAAAGTGTTTCTTGTTGTAATATCATCGTTATCAAGATTGATTACGATTATGGTTTAATTTGTGAAATATTATGATCTGTATCTCAAAAAACCTCTTGAATTTTCTAATATACTCTATTTATTCATTATATATTCATGTATTCATATCATTTTTCACCCATTGGTACCTCATATAATTAAATTTTCTTTTTATGAAAATCTAACATTATCTCCCTCTTTAATAGGAAATATATGCCCTTTCAAAAACTTGTTTTCTAAAAATTCCATCAAAAATTTTGTACTCTTATCGTAAGATATTTGAATGAGTTTTTTTACCCTTTGTTTAAAATTTTAATCATTTTTCTAAATTAAATTTTGTTTTTCTTCCTATTAGAACCCAATTAAAAACATTATATGGTAACTGAAGGAATGTTTGGAATATGTGGATTTATCCATCATCATGGAATTTATCTCTTCGAATCCCCCTTTTCATGTTTATAAGATTTTTATCATGAAATGTTTTTTTCCAAAAATTATTTAATTTCAAATTTTATTATTATTTTCAATTAAACAGTTTTCAAAAATGTTTAAAGTTTAAAAATTGTTCTAAATGGCTTTTAATCATCCTTTATAAATATTCGAAGAATGGTTTTTTCAAAATATTTTTAATACTCCATTATATTCTTTAAGGTTATATTCAAATAAAATGTATTTCAAATGGTTTTCAAGCTTCCTTCATAATTTTTAAAGGTTGTTTTAAATGAAAAATATTTTACTTTTTTTCAAGATTCCTTTATAAGTTATCATGGGATAAGGTTTTCAATATTTTTTTATCTTCTTTTATAATTTTGAAATGAAAAAATATTTCAATATTTTTTCAAGATTCCTTCAGATGTTTTCAAAGAAAAATGTTTTAAAAATTATTTCAGTCATTATTTAAATTTTTTCAAGGTTATTTTAAAATAAATATGTTTCTTCATATGTTTATAGACTTCCATTATATTTAATAAAATTTATTTTCAAGTAAAATGGCATTAAAAATGTTTTCATGATTTAATTAAATTTTTTCAGGGTTATTTTCATAGGATATTGTTTACAAAAGATTTTATGTTTTATTAAGTGTTTTCTTTCTGTATTGATGGATATCAAGAAATCTTATAAAAATATTTCACATCATTATATTTAATTGAAATTAAATCTTATGTTGTTACACATTCCTTACTGAGAATATTTTCCAATGTTTCAATTGATATTCATTCTATGAATGGATTATGTTTTGATTGAATTATGTCAATGGAACTCATTACTATTGCATAGATTATATTATTATGAAATAAATTTCCCCTTTATGGGTCATATTAACATTAAACTCACTTATTTTAATGGGATAAGATATTTGATTAAATGATTATGAAACTAATATATTTTCCATTGGTAATTATATGATGAATTTTTTATGAGACCCATTTTACTTCATGGGTTAGGATATTTCTATTTATGATATCATGTAACATGTATGTTTTTTTTCATAATTCTATGTGTGTGGCCTATATCTCCTTATAATTCATTTGGTAATGATATATCTATAATAAGTTAGAACTAACTATAACAGGGAGTGAACTCAGTTCAGTAATGGTCTTTTTCTACAATGATAGTGTTGGGAGTGAACCTGGACTACTAAGATAGTCATTGGAGTGAACCATGAATACTAAGGTGCTTTTCGGACTGAAACATTAATACTATGATAGTATTTGGATTTAACGTTGGCTATTAATATGGTATTGTGTCTGAACCTTTACTACTCAGATGGTAATGGTTGTGATCCATTTCTACTATGTTGTTTTTGGATGTTAACCCATTCCATTAAATGGAAAGGGTTATGACTGGGTGATGGTGGTGTGTCCCTTCCAATTGGTGTATCCCCTATGATTTTCCATGATATGTTTTGGTATGTATCTTTAACTTAAATGGATTGATTTTATATAATTATGTGTCTTCCATTATTCCATGTGTAGCTCATATGTTATTATATTATTTATCATTCAATTTATTCCCATATGATTCATATTTTATGAACATTCAATTATTATTATATAAATAATAATTATCATCTTTGACAAGTAGGTAATTAGTTTACAATTTTATTCTCATGTTCCCATAACCTTTTGCTTATTTCATGCTCACATATCTTCCTTTTATTATCAATACTTATCATCAAAGATAACCTTTTCGTATGTTTCATTTATTTTTGTTATGAAAAAAAAATTGAGTACGAGTACTAAATGATATGTTCACTGTTGGAAATATTTAATATCTTTCAGAAATATTGAACAATGTTTTCCATGTTTACAAATACACTAAACTATTATGTTACTCATGCATTTACTTTTGAGAAGTGATAAATATCATACTAAAATTATGTAATATCAATTAATGTTAAGCCTAAGCCCTTATAGGTTCTATCAAAGGGAGGATTAGTCAACCATTAAAAACTATAATGAAAAGAGTTTAGAGATATACATAGGGATATTTAAAAGTACATTTATATGGTTTTACATAATTTTAATCCTATTTTATAATATATTAAATAAGTAATAATAATTTTGGACCCCTATAATTGATTTTTATGATTATATAGTTTTCCAAATTGGTTGTTGTTTATCATAAAACACTTATTTTTAGTCATTGGGGGTAAATAAAAGGAATTCATTTAATTATGAATATGAAAAATAATTTTTTTTGATGAGAAGTCAAATGGGATGATCATTACAGTGAAGGATGTTTTGATCTTTCCAAATCAGTTTCTATGAAACATGATTAACTACATGTACATTAATCAATACTCAAACTAACTAATAAATTGAAGGAAATATTTTACTGATAATTCTGATAATAGAGACCAAGTGAGAAATAATATTAAATTTCCATTATTTCATGAATGTGGGATGAATAGTCCAAATGAATGTTTTATAGGAACAAGAATATGATTTGACTGTGGAAAAGTAAACAGAGCATGTAACTGCAATGGGAAAATGAAATGTTTAGTTAACCTGATAGAAAGGAATATTTTCCATCCTAAGGTGATATAATTTTATGAGTTCTTTGTACATGGAATTAATGGGAACTATGGAAAAGTATGTCCTATGTAAAAATATAACAAGATAATTAGAAAGTCGGTATAAGTAAGGGTTCTATTTCTACTGATGATGAGACTACATGTGAAATCTTAAAGGACGGAAATATTACGTAATTAGATGATGTATCCTTGTTAATGTATTTTGAAAAAAGTGGAAAAATTAAATTTATTAGGTATTTTGATTTAGGGATTATAAAATATATAATGATTTATCTATATGAGTTTTTATTAAGGATTTTAAATAATTTTTTGAATGGTACTGATAATAGATAAAATAGATTAAAAGTAATGAATATACTTAATCTAAAAAATTATAATGGGATGTTACCCATTATTATTTTCTTAATATTTAGTAATTTATGCTTAGAATAGAAAAAATAAATGATCGATATGGATAAATTAAATTAAATAATATTTATGACCTCGGAACCGAAAAGGTATTTATTGAAAAACTGGTTTAGGATGTCATTGATGTTTTTTATGGAATTTTTTGGCATGGGGAATATATCCACTAAACATTGTAATAAGGAAACATACTTTCTTTCAATAAGGATTTACTATAAATCAGGATATCATCATGTTTCAAGAGAAAACATGATGAAAATATTCACATGTTCGGTAAGTGAAAAAATTAGTCCCACTTTATGATATATGAGTGGATCAATGAAAAGATGATTTTGATTAATTTAGTTACCGTATCTATAGATTTTTATATATACATGTGTTAGATGGGTTATAAGGATAAAATTTTAGGAAATGGTATATTTTAAACTTCATACAAGGATTTAGGGATTAAAGTAATATATCTCCAATTGAGTATTTTTGTGTATTGGATAATGTGATAACCATTTTATTTTGATAATGATGTATGGAATGACTTATTATTATTATTATGGGTCCTATGATCTTATAATGCTTCAGGAATGTCAAATTCACCTTTATTTCATGAAATAAGAGATTAAATAGAAATTGATCAAGTGAAAAAACATGGGACATATTGGTCTGAAATCTTGTAAAAATATTTTATCATGAAAATTTATCAAATTAATGAAAAGATTCCTAAAATATATTTTCCCCCATTATTATCATTTTTTATGATATCAATTACATTTTTCATTCCTCGTTTTGTTATGTATTTTTTAAGGTTATTATCCTCATAAATATGTTCTCTATCACTCTCCCTCATAACATGGTGGTTATAATTATATTATATACCCATTTCTCACTTTCCACATCTGTTATCCTTTGTGGGAACCAAGCTATGCGTTACTTTGGGTAACTATTATCTTTCCATATTTCCATTTTTGAAGGAAGTTTGAGTATTCATTTTTACGATGTGGGTTTCTATTAATTGAACTTTTATGTATTAATCCTTTGACAACCAAGATGAATATCTAGGGAGAAATTAATTTTATGGGTGGTAGAATTTCACACTTCTTGTATCGAAGAATTGTTATTTTTTATTTAATTTAATGTATTTTATTTTTCTCATTTCACGAAACAAGGAATATATCTTGTGTCATATGAAAGAACCAAGTTATTCATTATTTGAGTGCAAAACCATGTCATGATTGAGATACACACAACACATAGATTATATTATTGTCCAGACAATACTATTTTTTCCTTTTTGTTAAAAATAATGTTGAGTTCCTCCAATACTTTTCTGGATGGGAATGACCTAGTTTTACTAAACTATAATGTTTTATTGTTATTATTAAAATTTTATTATCATTTTTACAATCATTGGAATGGTTTTTATTAATATTAATAACTCAAATATGAAAATATAGTTTACACATGTATATAAGAATATTTAATTTGTGACAAATTAATAAGAAATGAAAAAAAACTATTTTGAATATATAGGAAACCATTTACTAGAAAAATATATTTATGCAATCAAACACATTTTACATAAATATATTAATTAATTTTTTTGGAAAATAATTTAAATGGAACTTATATATTTTATTTTAAATATAACTATTAAACAATAATCATATGTGTTTCATAGAAATTAAATAATAATAAATCTAATTTTAGGCATAAAAAATATATCTTCTAAGAATACGTTTTCGCGCCCTTTAAAGGGAGACATGGTTTAAAAATAATATTTTACACTTTAATAATTTTTATTTGAAATAATAATCTTCAATTTTGTAATTGAAATATAAAAATTTACTTTGGGTGGAAAAAAATTTCTATGAAGTTTCAATTTTTGATGAATAGTAAACAAACTTAATTTTAATGGAAAACTATTTGTTTCTATTTTATTTTTATTGTTAAATAATATTTTAATTTGATTTTATAGTTAAATTATATAAGTAATAAATTAATTTATTCAATTTATGTCAATAGAATTAATTTCATATTGATATCGGATAGAAAAATATTTTAAGCTTTGAAACATTTTTCAATTAAAAACTCATTGTCTCATCCTATAAGAAGTATTAATTTTAAATTAATTTCAGCAAGATATATGTTTATAATTTTTAAAAAATTATTCGATATTTGGAATCATAATTATTTATAATGTATAGTATTTTAAAATTAGTATTTCACCAAAAATATTATTGAATGTAATTAAAATTAATTACAATGATTAAAGGGAAAATGACTTTACATGGTGGTTAAACATTAACCAAAGGGGCCAAATAACTTATAAACACGTCTTAAATCCAATTTATGGCCATAATTCGTCCATATAACACATTGGATAAAAAAGGACCATTATTGTAGGTACATAATATAAGGGAAACAACCCAATAGTATTTAGTTATTTATATTTAAAAGAATGTCACTCCTCCACAATAAAAGGGAAGTCATTCCCCTTAGGTATACACACATATAAATACCTTTTAATCATGAAAGAATATACAAACTAATCTATAAACATCTCTCATTTAAACCTATAATAATCAACTTTAGGATTAAGCCAATCATGGAATCCCTTTGGTGTATTAAAAAGGAGCTGCCTAAAAAGAGGTAACATTACTAATTGAACACTACAATTTTATTTTTTATTCACCCGTTAAATTATTTTTATGTAAATATTATCAAATAACCACAATTTACTAAATTTAAAGATATATTTTATGTTAATGTATTGACCTATACCTACACACACTTCCATTGAGTGCAATACACAATCGCCGTTCATGTATTCGGACGTTTACCACCTCACGAACAGATGTCATTTTTTCTCCCATTACAACCATTAAGGTTTGGTAATAATGATTTAATTAATGTTTTTAATGGATATATATTATAATTTTGATGAATTATTTATTTTTTAACTAATTTATAACACATACCTTCAGGATTTATTTGTGTGGAATACATTAACATCTTTTGTGGATGTGTGGACTACTACCTCCTCAAATTGATGTTATTATTTCACACATTACACGGAATGAATTAATGTTCGGTTTAATAATACTATATGATATAAATTACATAAAAATTTTACTTTAATTATATCAAATTTATAGAAACATATATGTTGTTTCATTATTTATTTCAATGCTATAATAAAATGGAAAATGGGTTCATGTATGCTTAAAGTGTACCGTCTCTATGAACATCGTATTCATTTTCATATTAATATATTAAATATATTAACATCAATACTTATATACAATATATATATATATATATGATATTTAAATCTTGTATTAGATTTTGTATACAAGTAATTCATGATCTATTTTAGAGGATCACGATTAAAAATTCCAAATGTATACAAAAAAAATCTCTTCTTACCCAAAATGAGAATTCAACAGAAATTTTTTCATAAATGGGTAATATAAAGTCATAATAAAATCATATATGATATGATATATAATAATATGGTTTTTATATGTTTATAATAGACCTATATTTTTTATATTGAAGTTTTTAACATGTATAAAGATAGTCAATAGTTAATTTAAGGGTATTCTCGTCTCACTTTTATTATATTGAGATATATTCTATATTAACCACTTATTCTTGTTTTGTGGTTTATATAATACCATATGAGATTTTATATATTTCATTTCCATTATTTCATGATTTCCAATATTTCAATTGATCTTATTCTTTCATAGAAATCATGATTCAAAAGGTACTCAAGTGGTCAATGGATTTCTCGTCTAACATTTATTTCAATAAGACATATGCCTTATTCAACACTAATTTATTTTATGTGGTGTATATACACCCAATTATTGTATTATATAAATATTATCCATAAATTCATGGGTATTTCTATATAGATTATATGATCTCAATTTCAATGGATTTATGGTTTATAAGATACCAAATCAGTAAATAATTTGTTTCTTTAAATTTTCTTTCATTGAGACACATGTTATAATTGAAAACCAAAGGTTTAACATATGAAATAGAGACTTAATTCAATTTATGTATGGGATTCACATACCATGATATTTTTTATTTTTTTAAACTATGCAGTTCATCATCATGGCTCTGAGATGGTATTGGCATCGTATAGTTATTCTTCACAGACTCTTTAACCTCTTAAATATCAATCGTCATGCACAAATCCCTCCATAAAACCACATTCTCGTTCACAACTAGTGTTCCAGCTAATCTATCACAAATAGAAGTGCATCATCATGTGGTTCCTGTAGGTTTTTTTCTCTCCCATGCTAATGATTCTAATGGGAGAGTTTAGTTTGGGCTTAGTTGAGGGTGATCCAGAGCTCATATTCCTATAATATGCCTTCTTAAAATTTTCTCCCTTCCATAAATGGTCTATATTGCGGATGTTTTGTCAAGAATTATTATCCTTGTCATAGTTTCATATGGTAGTGTATTCTAGGGTTTTACCTCTCTGGTGAGGGTTTCATCACTGAATCAGAATGATTTCGGCATGATTATCACATCAGGAGAGGATTCTGTCTAGGAATAGTCTCAAATATCAATATCTATTGGACAATTGAATTTTAATTTTTTGGGTGGTTCATCGATGTCCAGTTTGGGTGAAACTCGTCTCAGTTGGTTGTGTGGTTAAACATTCATGGTCTCTATGTCCCTCTTTATATTGAGCCCTTCCTCTAATATATTGAATATACGATGAGTTCATTCATTTTTGTTGATAAGAGAACCTCCCAGATTCTTGGTGCCTCTCTTTATAACTCTACATTGAGTTGTATATCTCCAATCATCGTTTGGAACGAATTCTAAAATGTGTAAGTACCATTTTGTGTTGGAAAGAATGCATGGTTCTTCACCTTAATGATTTTACATGAGTTATCGTATTAAAGATAATGTTAATGACACTTTCAGGATGTCAGGTGTTCTTAATCTACTTCCCATGGCCCTTCATCAACCGTACCAACCTCCACAAAAAAATTAATTTTGACTTCTTACCACTTTCGCCTCCACCACCTATCAAGCCTTCCATTTCCAAAAAAAATTAGTATATGCTGATGATTAATTCCCAGCACATCCCATAAATCTCTCAAAATTCAAGCTCCCATTTTTTTGATTTTATAGGGGATTATTCTTGTGTTTCTATAGAGTGAGTTGTTTTTATTTTTCATTCATCTCATTCCCCAAAAATTACACCATACCACAACATGGAATTCAATTTGAGTGCTTGTAGATAGCTCTCACATGCATTAACATCTATGGACTCTGTACCATAGTGTTGGTCTACACATCAGTTGAGAATCTCTTTTTCTACATTGGTGGTCATCACTCCCAATGTAGAAGATCAAGATGGAGTAGATACAGGTATGAATTTTCTTCCCTCTCCTCCTTCCGGCATCTAAATTAGATATTAGAAAAAATATTCTCTATCTGCATTCGAGCTCCAAATAGTAACACACTTGATGTTCGGTTTCAAGGACACCTAAACTATTTCCTCATGATCTCCTTTATATTATGGAATTCTTATGGCATAAGAGCGAGAGTTAAAATTCATTTTATTCATAACTAGCTTTACAAAACCAATTATACCATGGTTTCCATTCTCAAACTAAAACAACGGTCTTTCTAAATTGAATTATTTTCTAATAGAATTGGTGTTCGTGATTATCTACATGAAGTTTCTTTAAATCAATATATCTGGATTTTTTGGAAATATGGAATTTTTATCAACCATATAGAGGATTCAGAGAAGTATATCACCATGAAGTATCCCTTAGGCATTCAGTCTCGTTTATTCTCATTCATTTTTTGTCATTTGTAATGCATGAGAAAGAGATTCCCTAACGCATGAAATTTATATCTTTAACTTGAATAACACTCATTGGTTTTTCAATGGGGATTTCAATGTTATCATAAATGAAATGGTGAAAAATGTTGTGGCCCTTTCTCCTATAGAGAATGGAAATACTATGTCACTATTGTATATACTACTAGTCTTGTAGACATAGGGTTTTTAGGTGATCGATTCACTTTGTGTAATAATCAGAATTGTTTTAACCAAAAATGGTTTCATTAGGGACATTTTCTAAGAAACATCAATGTCATTTCTTCTTATCCAAAGTCTATGGTTATGTATATGCATATATTTTATTCCGATCATTCACCCATTTGTGTGGATGTTTCTTGCAGAACATGTAGAGGGAGATGTTTTACTTTCTCCCAATAATGTAATTTTCTCTCCTATTATCATCCTGATGTTAAATCATCACGGTGAAAGCTAGTGAAAGGGTTCCACTATACGATCCATCAAAACAAGATACACAGAGTTAAAAACGACTTTCATTCATCGTTTATGAATCGTCATTCATATATTCATCATTTGGAGTTGATTAAATTAAATATGGAGCATATGGAATCCATTATAGAGTTATGATTTAATGATGAGTATGTAGTAATATAATCAATAAGATGAACTCAATGAATGAACTAATTATAGAATATTAATGAAATATTCATGATCAGTCTTGGAACAGATTTTTGAAGTAAGGAGACCAAAACCCATTGTTTTTTCAAGAATGTGCGAAGGAAATGAAGTGCTTCACCAAGAAGAACCTTTTACTAGTGGAAATATCTTATTAGGGCGATCATGAGAAGGTGTGGAACATAGAGAATCTTTATTTTAATACTCTAATTTAATAAATGAATCAATTAATGGGAGGAGGATAATATATGTATAGAAATTAACTATTTTATTCTATCACATTCATGGGGTTGTCTCATGATAATTTAACCTTTGAGATGATCCCATATGAGTAGGAGATTAATAAATCTCTCCTATAACTCATCAAAGATAGTGTAACTAGATTTGATTAAATTTTTGGTTCATTTTATACAAACTCATTGGCTCTTGTCTAGGACGATATCATTAGTGAAGTGAAGGTAGTTTTTGAGGTGATTATCTTCCTTGTGTGGTGAGTGTGATAACGCCGGTGCTTATTCCAAAAAATCGAGAATATGACCTATCTTCATCACTCTAATCCTATTAGCCTATATAATTTACATTAAAAAGTGTTGTCTGGAGTCATCAATATGAGGAAATTACTTCATCTCTCAAGATAGACTTTCCATGAGTATCACCGTTTCATTAATGGTAGAACAATTCGGGGTAAAATACGGCTGGCTCAAGATAAGATCAGAGACATGAATAATAAGGAATTGGTGTTCAATTTGTTACTCCTGATACAAATGTACAAATCATATGATCTAATGGATTTTAATTTCATGCTCAAGGTTCTAGATAGTAAGGGCTTATCCATTTGGGATTCTTATCTAATTTACTAATGTTTATTTCTTCTATTCTTAGAATATATTACTTCAGCAAGAGTTATGGATTCTACAAGGTGGTGGAGGGTCTTAAGAAATGTTATCATCTATATCATTGACTATTCATTATCATGGAATACTTTCACCATAATATTGTTAAAAGGATTATATCAGCTGGTACCATTCTTCATTTTCATTACGGGAAGGCTTTTAGAGGTGACTCTCATCAAATTTATGTAGAAAATTCCATACATTCCTATAATTGTAAATAAGGATACATTGGAGGATTAAATAATAACAATGATGATTACTATAATTTTTTTGTCCATATAATTAACAATACAAAGAGTATTGTTTTCATCTCTATGGGGAGTGCATATGGGAGTTCCATCAATAAAGGAAGGTAACTCGGCATTAGTAGGCAAAACTTCCCAGTGGTCTATCATATAGCCCTAATAATCCTTAATTGTATTTTCATTAATTATTTTGAAAAATTTTATGAAACATTCACTGGATGGATTAAAAATTGACGAAATCACTATATTTCGTTCAGTGGCCATATTACTCTTCTAACCTTAGTTCTAGGTTCAATTTTGTTACATATCCTATATGATATCTCCACTACAATGGAGGTACATTACATCATTGATGTTTTTTTAGGATCCTTCATTTGGGATGATAAATAGGAAGGGAATATCCATTGAGCCTCATTTTCTTGGATAGAACATCTGAAAATTAATAGTGCATTTAATGTTTAAGTAGCGAAGGATGATGTTAGTGGCTTGCATGCTACGCTTGCATGGGAGTTTATCGTGGGCCAAACTTTATCGAGTAAACTCATCACTCATAACTATGTGAATATTGCCGACAATCCCCAATGTATAACTTCTCCATTATGGAATTCGATAAATAATCATTTTTTGGCCCTTAATATTCATTCAAGTTAGAACTTTGTTGGTGTTAATGTCATATTCTGGTTTTAGAGTAAGGAAAGTCAAATTCATGGGTTTATCGAGAGCCTAACAGCAGACATGAATCTCAGTAATGAGAAGGATTTCCTGGATTTTACTCATGTTATCCTAATCAATTATCAACATAGGTAGTTAGATCTTCTTGATCTAATACACAATCCTATTAAATTGGTATGTGATGGCTCCTCTTCTAGAGTGTTTATAGGGATATACAGTAAGGACCCAACCTTAAAACATTACATAAGGTTGAATTTAATGAATTATTAACATTGAGGATCCTTTTAGGATTGCTAATTTAGAGAATTTGGTCATAACATATACATAACAACTTGAATATTACATGTAGAAACATCAAATTAGTTTCAATTTTTTCATAAAATACAAACTCTTGAAAAATAGGGTCATGTCTAGTTCCATGTTTTAGATCGGTTTCCTTTTTCTTGATCCCATACTTGAACCTATTAATCTTTATGTCTTGTGAAATTAATTTCATAACTTGGGATGAGCATAAAAAGATCAGTAAGGGAAATAAAATAAAGAAATAAAACATTATTCCATCAATACATACAAATCATAAGCACTTTAACATACCACATGAAATCTTAATATCTATGAATAACACATAAAAAACATATTCTTGATATTTTTGAATGCATATTTTTGAAGATTAATTCTTTCAACGCTCAACATAAAAAATGTATAGAAAAGGATAGCTCTCAAAAAATCAAGAACCTATTTCATGATCCTATTCCTGAGCTCTATCATGTGAGCTAGTATGATTGGAATGCAATTATTCGAAGTAATTACTCATTCAATTAAAATGAAGGTTGGTTGTGGATCATCATTTCCATACAAGAAGCTGCCTCGATTCAAAAGGGATGTTTCCAAAACACCATGCATAACTTTGTGATCCTGATGCATCTCATGATTAAAGGAAATTTCTGTCATCCGCATTGTAAAATGGAGGTGTTCTGGAGATCCCCCTGCCTAGATGGATCAAGCACAATATCTACTCTAACGGAAATCTGGGACATATAGGGTGTGGTGTTGTCTTAATAAATCACCACGACCATATCATTGGATGCTTCATATGAAAATGTGTCATTTCCACCTCACTCGAAGCTGATATGTTGGGATTCATTCATACCATTACATTTGAAAAAACCTTTTGTTGGATTTACCTTTGGATCGAAAGGGACTCAATAACTATTCTCCATGAAATTTGGAATGGCATAATCCACCTTTCTTAGACGATTTCTACCCGTAGGACGGATTTCTCACATTTTCTTAGTGATCTTAAGTATATCATCACACCTGTTTATTGAGAAGAAAACGTGTTTGTAGATGGTTTGGCGAACATGGGAGTCAATCTTGATATCACTTGGTTCAAAGACCTCCCAATTGCTCTCCTTTCATTTCAAGATAAATATTGTAATATTATCCTGTCTTTTAGACACTTGAAATCTTTCTTCCTTTTTTAAATTATATTTATGCTTTGGTCATTTTTGACCAAGGCATCATATTTTAAAAAAACATAGAAAACATAAATCTTAATAGTAACTTGTTGCATCCATAACATACTTTTTTTGTAGCTTTCACAGGTACAGAGAGAGTTACATTTGTAATACCCATCACATTATATGCACTAAATATTTTAGGAGAAACATTATCGTTTACCTCTTTCATGTACCCAATGGATTGAAGATATGTATCGGGCTCACCCACCATAGTTTTTTCACGGAACCACCTGTATACATGGTCAATTTCCAGGAAACATAACATATTGATGACACAAAAAAACAAACGTAAAAGAAAAATAACATTTCCACATTTCAAACACAATATATCATTTAAATATATTGAAATTACAAATCCATTATCAAAAATCATTTTTAATACCAAAATATGTAGAAGAGTATATGGTATTTATTTTACTTTTAAAAACATTACAGTATGTTAAAGAAGCTAATGATTATATAATACTCTTGGCAGGGGAAAAGGTCATTATCACTGCTAACGTTAAAAAACATTCTATTTTTTTTGTAAAACTCATCATAGAAATATATTCCATTTAAATGAAATGAAAATTAAAAGGTGTTTATTCACCGTATAAAATAATTTCATGTATATAACAAACTATGCCTCAATGAAAGGATATTGAGACGTAGTCCCTCACTTCGTGTTCGACTTGACCCATTCGTTCGGTAATCTCCTGAATAATAAACTAAATTTAATTTATACTTGACTAAGATCCTTTATCAAGTTTATTATCATTTTTATATTACATTTTACCCTGTTATAAACATGATTCAATCATTTATGTTAATAATGGTCGTTTTGTCGATATTTGGTACTTGAGTCAAACATGAACTTATTATAATTACAAGCTGTTAATGTGGTAAATATTAAATTATTTATAGAATTATAGTCATGATTTATATATCATATATATCATATATATTTATATATATTTATTTATAATAGTACATAACATTTGGACATAAAACATGAAATGCACCGTTCATGGAGACGGTAAGCCGTACGTACGTATGAATGCTACTTTAATTTATATTTCATATTTAATGGAATGATAAATCAATGATACATAGATATATTGTAATTAAAATATAATATCATATATAATTTAATTAACTCCATCCTTTATACGTTCCACGTATGGCATGAATGAGTAATATCACTTTGAGGGGGCGATAGTTGGTACTTCCACGAATGAAATTATCACGTTAACCCATTATGGAAATCATAAAGGTATGATATAAAAGAAAAATAAAAAATTTAACATACAATATAAATATAATATATATCACATAGAAATATGGTCCCATTATAATGGCCACCGTATGAAGAGGTTGGAGAATATTTAATAATAATTGTTTCGTGAGTCAGTAGTTTACCGTCTACAGAAACAATATGTTCTTTACCCATTAGAAAGAGGTGTGTGTATGTGTACTTAGAATAAATATCCTAAAAACAACCTAGTATATTTAGGATACTATTTTGTTTAAAATAAATGAATAAAAAATAGTTTAAGGTGTTGGATATGTAAAATAAATGAAAATAATTTAATAGAAGGTGTTACCATTAAATCGGGTAACTCCCTTTGGATTGAAAAGAATGGATTTCTTAAAGTGACTTATGCCTTTTTTTAATGAATATAGGTTCAATATAGGGATCTTGGAAGATTATTTGAGAATATTTTGGATGATCCAAGGGGTTGGAGAGGTGTGAGTAATGTGTTAGATGTGATGGCTTTTTATAAAGGTGAGGAGGGGCACTTTAGAAATCTTTGAAAACATAATTTAATTATATAAAGATTTTAGGTTTTTAAAGGTCAAAATCTTATGAAATTCAAAGATAATATGACTCTAGTTTGAAATAAAATCATCCAATTATAATTGGAATGGATTTGGATATTGTTTTAATTTATAAAATCTTTTTTTAAGCATTCATTAATGAGGTAAACACTGCATCATTATTGTGTCATACATAATTTTATTTATTTAATGCCTAAAAATTATAAATAAAATACAGTGATGTAGAAAATATTTTTATATTTCTAATGAATATTTATTTTAAAATATATCAATTATATAACCCACATTAAAATTGTTTTATCAAAACAATACACCTTTATGATATGTTTATTTTTACTTTAAATAAAAATTTATTAATGCCATTATCGTAAAAAAAAATGGCATCCAAAGCCCAAGAAACACACACAAGAATTTTATTGGTCTCCCATGACTCATAAATTATGTGTAACCCATCTGTTAACATAATTTTATATTATTATAATATTATTTTTACCCTAAATTGCATTATTACAATTAAACACCTTAAATGAAATAAAAAAATTACTATTAACCAAAAAAAAATCATCTTATTGAACCACATTTTACATACTAATAACAACCATGGATGTCTGATTTTTGATATCCAATTCAAATAAGTAGTAAAATTCATTTAAATGAAGAAGTCATTTTATAACTACTACACACTTTTTTCACTATTCATCAAAAATTAATGTTTTTCAGAAAAATACCAAAAATTCATCCTAAGCTATATTTGATATTCCAAATTCAAAAATGATGTATATTTTATCAAATTCAAAAAAAGTTAGTTGAATTAATTAATTTAAGATTAATTCCCGTTGTCAAAACAGAAACAGTGTTTTTAGGAAATAATAACTATCAACATATTGACACTAATTTATGTCCAATTTCATAGTGAAATTAATTTCAAGGAACAAAAATGGATTAAATGGTAGAAATATAATCTAATAATACATTAAAATCAATTATGAATATAATATAACCCTATAAATATATTAGTTTAAAAGGATGTTCAAAATTAAATAAATATATTTTTAACTATTTATTGTTAAAAAAATATCAGAAAAGTACCAAAATTTCATTCAAAGTAAAATATGATTTTCAGATTCTAAAGAATAATTTTATTTTTTCATATAGAATATATAAAAGTGACCAAGACTAGATTTAATGATATTTATCTAGCAAAAAGTGGTAAATCGACATTTTAACGAATATTTGAGTGTTTATGCATAAAATTAGATTCATTCACATTTTAAGCCCTTAAATTTTATCAGATAAACGTAAAAACATTTAACAAACTTTTATAATCATATTTTTGTTAGTTTTGATTATTCCCGAAAATTAAATGACTTGGATTTAACTATAATTTAAAATAATATTATATTATTATTTTTTAGTATGACATATCATTATGTGCAACATTAGTCATTGGAGAAACCCATTGTTTTTTTTCAGGTACGTCATCAAACATAGCATCCCCTTGAATGTAAAATTAATATTTAATTCAAAAATATGAAAATAAATATGAAATTGTCTTATTATTTATTTACCTCTGATGTTATATCCTTCCCCCCCATTCGAAATTGCATCCTTGAAATTTTCATTCACTTATCAAATAAATGGGGTTGTTTATCCCTCATAGAATTTTTAGATTCCCATGTTTCTTTTTCAACCATATGGGTTTTCCAAAAAACCATTACCTGACCAATTACCTTATTCCACAACACATGCTCTCTTCGGTTAAGAATTTGGACTTGTTGTTCTTCATAACATAAAATCTCTTCCAAATGAACTACCTATGGGCTCAAAATATGAGATGGATCCAGAATGAACTTTCATAACATTGAAACACGAAAAATATTGTTTACTAGAGATTAACATAGAGGTAATGCCACTCTATAGGCAACTGATCCAACATTCTCCAGGATTTCATAAGGTCCAATGAACCTCAGAAATAAAATTCCCTTCTAACCAAAAGGCATCACAGTTTTCAATGGAGAAGAACTTTTAGAAAGGCATGATCAACTATCTCAAAATAGATATCCTTCCTCTAGTTATCTGCATAATTGTTCTGCCTACTATTATATGTTCTCATGTGCTTCTAAATAAACATAATTTTTTCCATCTCTTCGATCAATTCTAGTCCCAAAATATTTATTTCCGCTACTTCATCACCAAAATCTATAGTTTGACCCCTCTTTTCATATAATACCTCAAATGGACCCATTTGTATACTAGAATGAAAACTATTATTATAAGAAAGCTAAACCAATAAAATATGTTATTCCAAACATCACTGGTAATCCATTTAGCAAGCAAGAAACCTATCTTCCAATGTCTGAATTGTTCATTCTGACTACCCATCTGACTGAGGATGAAATGTTTTAATAAAATTTAATTCAGTACTAGATGACTTCTAAAGTCCTTTCCAATGTCAGAAGTAATCCTGGGATCGTGATCAGATAAAATGGACAGAGGAACTCCATGAAACATGACTATCTCTTTACATTACATCTAAGAGAGTTGATCTAGAGGAAAATTATCACGAATAGGAATGAAATAAGTATATTTAGTCCATCGATCAATAATAACCCTGATTGCATTATTTCCTCAATATGTCTTTCCTAATCTCACAATTATGTCCATGGATATATTTTCCAATTTCTACTCTAGCACTAGTAAAGATAGATGCATCCCTTTCAGTAACTGCCACTATGCTTTAACCTGTTAACAAGTCAAAAAAATCAAATTTAAATTAGCAATATCTTTTTTCATTTTTCCCACCAGTAATACTCATGACAATCACATTACATCAAAGTAATGCTAAGATGAACTGAAAATAGAGAACTATGAGCTTCAAAGAATAACTCTTCATTAAACTGTGAATCACAAGGAACACATAATCTCCTCCCAATACTCAAAACACAATCATTATCAATGTTAAAACCAGGAAACAAACCCTTTGGAACCATCTCTACCTTTTTCTGCAACTCACTGTCTTCCTTATGCGCATGATTAATTATTTCTAATAGAGCTAATTTCCCTGACACCTGAAACAAAACAGAGGAATTTCATGCACCACCAACTACTATTCCAATGATCATCAAATCAAAAACTATGGGATCATGTTCCAAATGTTACATGGTTAATGAAGCGTTACTTTTTCGACTCGAAGCATCAGACACATTATTTTGTTTTCCCGAATAGTAATGGACCGTGAAATAATAATCCTTAATTAATTCCATCCATCTCCTCTATCTCATTTTCAATTCATTTTTAGTGAATATATACATAAATTATTTTTTTAGTATATATTTCACATTTTACTCCATTCAAACGATGCCTCTAAATTTTTTAAGAAAAAAACAACAAAATATAATTCCAAAACATGTGTAGGGTAATTTATCTCAAGAGGTTTCAACTGAAGTGAAGCATATGAAATAACCTGATCATTGTGTAGAAGGACACAAACACGTCCTTTTAATGAAGCAGCACTGTAGATATCAAACACACCATTTCTAGAAGGCAATCCCAAAACTAGGCCATTCACCATTCTTCTTTTCAATTCCTGAAAACAATCATCACATTATTTGGTTCATATGAACATAACACCTTTTCATGTTAACATAGTCATTGGACTATATTACCTTGCAAAATTCTCAAAAAAATCCATTAATAACATAATAAAGCAAGAAAACTGTGGATCTCGGTTATATTTGTGGGTCATGACCATTATTTATAAAGTTTTATTTAAGCAGGATAAATAATTATTCTAATTTTTTAAACAATGTGACCAAGGAATAAAATTTTCTATAACCAAAACTCGCAATTTTTTAATTTCCCAAATAGTTTTATTCTTTAAATGTTATCAATACACCATTGAATGAATTTCATGCACCTGTTTTCTTTTTGAATAAAACAAAATATCATCAATAAACATGACCACAAACTAATCCAAAAAATCATGGAAAATTATATTCATAAGATCCATGAATACAGCATGTGCTTTGGTTATTCCAAAAGTAATAACTAGAAATTCATAATGACCATATGTAGTATGAAACACAGTATTCAGAATGTTTTTTTCTTTTACATTCAACTGATGGTACACTGACCTTATGTCAATATTTAAAAAATAATGAGCTCCCTAGAGCTGATCAAACAAATCATTTATATGATGCCATGTATACTTGTTCTTAACAGTGATTTTTTTCAATGCTCTATAATCTATTAAAATTATCATTGAACCATATTTGTTTCTAACAAACAATAAAGGATCACCCCATTTTGATTAACTAGGTCAAATGAATCCTTTATATAATAAATCCAATAATTGATTCTATAACTCTAAAAGTTCAATTTGAGAAATTTGATAAGGGGGGTTTGAAATTGTATTAGTATCAGGAGGTGTTTCAATAGTAAATTCAACTTCCCGATCAGGTATAATACCAGGAATCTCCACAGGAAAAACATAAAGGTACTCATTTATAGTTGGAACATCAATAGTCTGAATAGTTTATTTTTTTAATATGTTCACGATAACATTCTTCTCTATCTTTTACTAGTTTATCAGATCCCTGATATGTTATCAAAACTAAGGGGTAATTCTTTTACACAAACAGTAAATCATTTGAAAAAGAATCATCTTTAGCATGGCAATCAGTCTTAACATGATAAATAGAAAGTCAATCCATACCCAAAATAACATCAAACTCTACAAGTCGAAAAACAATAAGGTTTTCATGAGGATTCTTTCCCCACACAAGGACATGAAGGTTCTTATAATTTATTTGTTGTCTCAAAATTTCCTCCTGGTATTTTTACCATAAGTTCAGGATTCATATCTTGATATGGAATTCCCAATTTACTAGAAAACTTCATAGAAATGATAGTGTTTAGACCCTAAATCTAACACACATTTTCATAATCTGAACGAACAAAAAGTGTACCTGATACTATTTACTTCGATGGACCAACATCTGCTGAAGTAGTTTAAAATTATTTCACCACCCCATTCTGGTTCTAGTATGGTTTTTTTTTCTTGGTTGAGTTCTTCATTGAACACTCATTTTTTTAATCACCCATTTCATTGAAATTTAATAAATTACTAATTGTAAATCAAATTTTGTCTTTTAATTACCGTGATATTTTTCAGTGCAACTATGAGCCATATGCCCCCTTTTACAACATCAGTATCACTTACAAGAATTCAAAAGACATTCCCCTACATGATTTTTATCACAATTTTCATAAAAATTAATCTTAAGTTTCATACTATTTGACTTTTTTATGAGTTCTTCCCTTTTTTCTGCCACCTCGACCTCTTATTTTTTTATTTTTCAAAGAACACCTTATCATCAGAAAACCCCATTTCCACCTTCTCTGTACATCGAACAAGTTTTTCATAACATTTAAACTCACAATAATATAGATCCCTTCAATCCTTTGGATTTAATCCTGGGTAAAAATGGTTGATTTTACTATCATGATCTCATTTGAAATTTGGGGCATACATTTCCAGTCATTTGAATTTTGCATCATAAGTAGCCATTGAGTCATATTCCTTCATCAATTCCAAGAATTGTTTATTAATACTATGATGAACCACCTAAGGAATATATTTCTCAAGAAACATACCTTTGAATTTATCCCAATCAAGGGTATCAATCACCTCACTATCCCTGTTAGTTTTCACCATCGACCACCACTGATCAGCTTCACCTTCATAACGGTAAACAACAAGACTAAACATTTGATGTTATGAACACCCCAAGACATAAAAAATCATTTCCAGTGCTTTAATCCACCCTTCATCTAGCACAGGGTCAGATGATCCTCTGACTGATGGTGGATGTTGCCTCATCAAATGCTCAACTACTGACATGTTCCTCTGTGGATGATCAGGCTGACCTCGTGCATGGATACTAGCACCATTTATAGCGTAAGTAATATGTGACATCATTGCAAAAAACTATTAACTTTTGATTCCAACCATATCAGGTTTCATATTTGGAAGGTTTTCATCTTCCTGATATTGTCCCATCATAGTTTCCCAATTTCCTATATGGAAAACCATTCTGAAAACACAAATATCATCGGCAAAGATACATGGTAATCTGTAAATTCTATATCCTTTCTATCTTACTATAAGATGAAATAATTTATAGATACTAATTTACCAATATCCAATCTTCTATAGATGACTAAAATTATCTCTAATACCAACTATAAGGACTCATCCCTATAAGATTACATTATCTTGAATTAATTGAATAATTGACATTGAGGATCGTTTCGATTTTAGAGCATTTGAGAATTAGGTCATAACCATTACATAACACATTGAATATTAATTGTAGAAACATATACTCAGATTCAATTTTTTAATTAAATAATAACTCTTGAAAAAATGAGTCATGTATAGTTCCATGTTTTAGAAAGCATGACATTTCATGGATTCCATCCATGAACCGATTCATCTTTATTTCCTATGAAAAAATTTTCAAAACATTGGATGAGAATATAAAGATCAGTGTGGGTTATAAAAAAAATTAGTCCATAAATTAATACAATGCATATGCTTTTTAACATATCTCATGAAATGATAATATTTATTAATAACACCTAGAAAACATAAATCGTAATGGTAACTTGTGCCAACTATAATATACTTACGTTGTAGCTTCCACAACTATGCAGGGAGTTGAATTTAGAATACCCATCATAGTATATCCCCTAAATCTCTTTGGAGGAACATTATCATTTACATCTGCCATGTTTCCTAGTGCATTAGAGAGATATCTCGGGCTCACCTACCCTAGAATTATCACAGAACAACCTGTATATATTAACAATGCAGAAAAACCATAACATATTCATAACAAATTAAACAAACATAAAGGAAAGATAACATCTCCACAATTAAATCACAATATATAATTTAAATATGTTGAAATAAAAAATACATGATCAAAATATATTTAAATATCAAAATAAAAAAAAGATTATATGGTATTTCTTTTCCTTTTATAAACATTACATCCCGATAAGGAATCCAAAGATCGAATAATACTCGCGGAGTTGGAAAAGGTCATTGTCATCGCATACGTTAAAAGAAACATTATTTCGTTTAGTATAATTTCTCATAGAAAAATAATTCATTTTAATTAAATAAATTAAAAGGTTTATATACATAGTATAAAAGAAATTTGGGTATAAAATGAAATATACCACAATGAAAGGAGATTGAGACGAAGTCCATTACCTCGTGTCTGACTTGACATGTCAGTTATTTAATCTCAAGAATAATAAAATAAATATAATTTCTACTTTCTTAAGAACATTTTTAAAGTTTATTATTACTTTTATATTACTTATTACCTTATTCTTAACATTATTCTATAATTTAAGTTGAAAATGGTCATTTTTTCGATATTTGGTACTTGAGTAAAAAATGAACTACTTATAATTACAAGTTGTTCATGTGGTCAAAATTCCATTGCCTCCATATTTATATTCATGATTTAGATATCATATATATCATATATAACCAGTATATATATTTTTTTTAATATTAATTAGCATTTGTATGTAATAAATAAAATGCACCATTCATGGAGATGGTAAGCCGTACGTACGCATGAATGCTACTTTCATTTCTATTTCATAATTAATGGAATGATAAAATAAAGACAAATAGATATATTATAAATCAGGTATAATATATTAGATAATTTCATTAACACCATACTTTATAAATTCTATTTGTGGAATGAATGAGTCACATCATTTTGAGGGCACGGTAGTCTTCACTTCCTCAAATAAAATTATCACATTTAACCACAATGGAAACCCTAAAAGAATGCTTAAAATTAAAAATACAGAAGTATAGATACAATATAAATATATAATATTTCACAAATAAATACAGTTCAATCAAAATGGCCACCATAAGAGGAGGTAAAATAATATTGAACAATCATCATTCCGTGGGGCAGTAGTTCACCGTCCAGAAAAATAGTATGTTCTTTACCCATTAGACGGAGGTGTATGTAAGTGTAGTATGAATACATATCATAATAGAAACCTAGTATATTGATGTTACTAGTGTTTTTATAAATGTGAGTTATAGAAAATATTTTATGGGGTTGTAGAAGTAAAATAAAATAAAAGAATATTAGAGAAGACATTACCTTTAAATCGGGTAACTCCATTTGGTTTTAACCGAATGAATTTCTTGAAGTGAATTATGTATAATGTAAGGATTATAGCTGGAATAGAGGTATCTTGAGAGATTATTTGGGTAGATTTTGGATGATCCATGTGGATTTAGAGGTGTGAGTAATGGGTTAAAGGATATAGCTTCTTATATGGGGGAGGTGGGGCTCTTTTAGAATGTCTGAAAATATTATTTTATTATATAATGATTTTTCAGTTTCTATTGGTCAAAAACTTATTAAAGTATAATATAAGATGAATCTTGTTCGAAATATAATAATCTAATAAGAACTGAACAACTTTTGGATATTGTTTTAATTTTTATAATATTATTTATTTAAATCATTAATTAATGAGGTAAACAATGCTTCATTATCATGTCGTAAATAATTTTATTTATCTGATGTCTAAAAATTATAAATAAAAAACCATGAAGTATAAAAAAAATTTATCATTCTAATGAATATTTATAGTCAAATATTTCAATTATATAACCCCACATGAAAATTGTTTTACAAAAACAATACTTGTTTAGGATATTTTTATTTTATCAATAAATAAAATGTATTAATGTCATTATCTTACACACATGGCTTTAAATGGACAAAAATCTAACCCAAGGATTGTATTGGTCGGCCATGAAACTTCTAATAAGGCTAGTACAACTGTTATGGAAATTTTATATTATTATAATATTATTGTTTCCTTAAATTACCCTATTTACCTTTAATCGCGTTAAATAAAAGTCAACAGTTACTATTCACCAAAATTATATTCTTCTTATTGAACCACATTTCACATACTAGTAACAACAATGTATGTCAGATTTTCAAAATTCAATTCACAGAAGTGGTAAAAAACATTTAAATGAAGTAGTTGGTTATTTAACTACTACTTAGTGTTTTAACTATTCATTAAAATTGATATTTTTCAGGAAAAGCCCAAAAATTATGCCTAAGTTATATTTGATATTCTAAATTAAAAAAATTGTCTACATTACCAAATAAAAAACATAGATGCTTCATTAATTAAATTAAAAATAATTATTTTTTTCAAAAAAGAAAATGGGTTTTTAAGAAATAATAACTTTCAATAGATTGACACTTGTTTATGTCGAATTTCAAAGTGAAATTAATTCCAATGCCAACACTAGATTAAATGTAAAAATTATATTCTAATTAAATTTTAAAAACAATTAAAAATATAATCAATACATTTAAATAAATTAAATTAAAAGTCCTTTTTGAATTAAAATACAATACTTTTCACTATTCATTAAGAAAATGAACATTATCAGAAAAATACCAAAATTTCATCGAAATTAAATTCTGTTGTCCCAATTATAAATTCTATTTTTTTGTCAAATATATCATATGAAAGTGACCAAAACTAGATTTAAGTAGGGTTCACTAGCAAAAGTAAGTAAATTGACCTTATAAAGAATATTAGAATATTTATGCTTAAAATTAGATTTATTCAAATTTTGAGACACTAAATATTATTGGATAAATGTAAAAACGTTTAATAAACATGTATAATGGTATTGTAGTTAGTTCTATTAATTCCCACCATGACAACAACTAGGCATTATCTACCATTTAAAATAATATTGTATTATTATTTCTCAGTATGACTCAACATTGTCTGCAGCATCAGACTTCGGAAAAACCCATCGTTGCATATCAAGTACGCCATCAACATAGAATCCACTTTAATGTAAAATTAATATTTATTTCTCAAATATGAAAATAAATATTAATATTTTTTATTTTTTATTTACATGGGATGTTATAAATAATACCAATTTCGATCGTGTCCTCAATCTGATATGGAAACACTATAAGATATGTTGTGGTGTAAAGATAAGCTAGCGAAAATTAGTTTTTAGGTTTGGAACATTCATAATAATTCTCTTCCCGACAATTATAATGGAGAAAATAATTGTTTCAACCCAGAATCAAGGTTTAATTGTTTTGGAAATACTTTATAAGAGTCTCACATTTATTTATTTTTTCAAATGATTGGGCTCGTGCAGTGTGGTGTGAATTCAGAGAGTTCACCATCTACTTATATGTTTGATTGGGTGATGAGTTCATTAACAATAAGTTTCAAGGTACGAAGGGTAACGATACCGAGAAGATGAAAAGGTGAAAATCGTTGTTGTGGGTGTTAGTCTGTGGGGAATGCTAGAAATAATATCAGATATGAAGGTGTCTCATGATCTATACTCGACCTTAACTCAGTAATTATAAGTCTAGTCATTTTTTATACACATAAAAAAATTGATTTCATTCCCCTCCAATAATATTTTTCTTGAAATCTGGTTTTCTATTTCTGACAACATCATTAATATAGGGCCAGTTGATTAACTGTAATCTACATTTGCATGGCCATAAATTGAGTATAGATGGATCTAGAAGAATGGGGAACATGTCAGGATGTGTCTAGTGCGTTATAAAAGGGTGTCTGTTATATTATCCTTCAACGCATCTCTTGTAAATGGGGACTACCTTCATCCAAAAGCGTTTTTATTGCTAATGGGTCTTGAGATTTGTGAACAAAACATTATGATCATTGTAAAAGAATAAACCAACTCAAAACCCTCTATAAATATATGAATTGAATTATTTATACACATGAAATCATCTCTTTTTCAATTAATAAGGAATCGAGGATAATTAAAAGCTACATCGAGATCCTTTACACTCAGTGAGAGAGAAATATGGTAGCATATTTTCATCATTCTAAGGCCCCCCACGATGTGTTCTACACTTTATTTTTAACCAGGGATCTTTCCCTCTTGATGGGATGGATATATTTCATGGGGATGTTCTAAGTCTCCATTTTTTATACCCCTCGTAGCTCTCTTTATTATTTTTACTAAACCTTAATAATTTTTATTAAAAAATAAATAATTTAAATAGTCAATAAAAATACAGATGTTACGTTATATACCTATATTCATTTATATGGTGTACACACTTCCCTCTGATATATTGTTTCATGAATATAATTATTTTTTATGATATTTTATGATTATTTTAATATCATTATCTCATGGGAATTAAGACCCAATGTTACTAAGAGGATGAAATTTATTGCTACAATCTCATCATTATCGGGACTGTTTACAATTTTTCTTTCATTGATGAAACCAAATAATCCACATCTCAAAAAAAATATCATGAATTTTATTCTCCTCTCGTTATTTATGATATCAAAATGTATTCCTTCCATTTTTCCACTAAATGGTACATAATATGATTATGAAAACAATTTTACGAATATCTAACTTTATCTACATCTTCAGTTGTAAATCTGTGTCCTTTTAAACCCATTTTTTCTAAATATTTCGTACAAAATATTATACTATTATCACGTGATCATTAAAAGTAATTTTTCCCATCTTTTAAAATTTTAACAAAATGTTTTAATAAAATCATAATGTTTTTATCCTATAGAGGTTCTAATATAATCATTTTTATGTTGAAAAAGAAAATATTTGTCATGTAAAAATTTATCTACCATCATGACTATCATCTTTCTGAAGCCCGCTTTTCAGGTTTAAAAGATAAATTTTTCAGAATTTATTTTCCAAATATCATATTATTTTTTTGTTATTTAAATGATTAATAATAAATGTTTTAGAAAAATGTTTTATATTTGAAAAGTGTTTTAAATAGCTATAATCATCATTTATAAGTTTTAAAAAGTAATTGTTTCAGAATGTTTCCACGCATCATTTTCAATTTATCATGGTTATTTTCAAATAAAAAGGTTTTCAAAATGGTTTCAATATTTTTTTGTTAGTATTCCATGAAAATTATTCTAATATATTATCAAGGTTATGTTATATTTTTTCAAATAATAAGGTTTGAAAAATGTTTTCAAACTTCATTTATATTATTCCATGGTTATTTTCAAAGAAAATTATTCTCACCATGTTTTCAATATTCAATTATATGATTTAAAAGAAAAATGAATTCCATTTTTTTTCAAACATCTTTTATATTTTTCAGGGAAAAAGGATTTCTAAATTATTTGATTCATCCTTTATATGTTTTCAAGGAAAAAAATTTCAAAATATTTTTCGTCATCCTTTATATCTATTCTTGGTTATTTTCAAATAAAAAGGTTTCCAAAATGTTTTCAAGAATATTTTATATATTTGGAAGGTTTTTTTCATGGAAAAAAGTATTCAAAATGATTATAAGATATATTTATATTTTTTAAATGAAAAATATTTTCAATAATTGTTTATATGTTTTCAATGAAAAGGGTATTAAAATTGTTTGCAGGCTTCCTTAAAAAAGTTTCCACAAAAAATGGTTTTCAAAATGATTTAAGCTTACTTTTTATGTTTTCATGTATATTATCTATTAAAATTGTTTTGGAAAGGTAATACATTTTAAAAAACGTTTTTTTAGGAGAAAAGTTATTTTCAAGAATAATTTTATTGAAATTGTTTTTAAAAATTATATTTCATTTAAGATGACATTTTTTGGTGTTACTCATCCCTTATAGATAATATGCTCCAATGGATCCCATCATATTATTTATCTGAATGGTTTGTGTATTAATTGTTTTATGTATGTGAATCTTATTTCACATCTAATGGTTATATTCTTATGAATCCTTGTTTCTCCCATGTAGCATAGATTCTTATGCAACCTGCTACATTCCATGGCTTATGCCTTTGATGAAATGATTACCAAACCATTATATATTCTATATATTATGACATGATGAAATTTTTATAATACCTATTTCAGCTTTAGGGTTATGAAATTATTGTCTATTATCAGGTGGAACACATATAAACGATTTCACTATGAGATGAGTGGGGCCTATATCTCCTTACAATGCCTTGGGTATTTATTTATATCTCATGAGATATACATGGTTTTAATGGATAATGAACTCATTTTAGTTAATTAATTTTTCAACTATGTTGATTTTCTTATTGAACATGGACTACTAAGATATTCTTGGGATACAATATTGACTATAAAGATAGTATTGGGAGTGAACAATGACTTTTAAGATGACCATGGGAGTGATCCTTGACTAATAAGATGGTCTTAGGAGTAGACCTCGACTACTGAGATAGTTTTCTGAGTGAACCTTGACTATAATGATTGTTTGGATAGTGAACTAATTCCACTTCATGCAAAGGGATATGACTAGGGATGTTGGTTAGTCCTATTTGTTGGTGTAGTCCCCATGAAGAGCCTAAATAAGTTTTTTCAATGAGACATAACTAAAAGGGAATGATTTTATATGAATGTGTCTCTTCAATAAATCCACGACTAACTTCTATGTTATGATTGCATATATTATGCTCTTGATTCTATTATGATTAATGTCTTATAATTATCCAATATTTATGCCATGATTCATGTTTATGATATTTGATATGTGCATATGAATTTACAATTTAATGCTCATGTTCTCATGCCCTTATTCTTATTTCATTCTCATGTAACATCCATGTTTACCCTCACTGAGCATCTAATCTAACTCATTATTATGATTCCTTTCATGATGTTATGATGAATGGTTTTGAGTAAGTGTAAAAAAGGTGAAGATATTTATGGGAAACATTAAATATCTTTCACTGTGTTAGATTAATGTCTTCTAATTTTCTAAATACACCAAACTATTACTTTTCTCAGGCATTTACTTTTGTAATATGCTCAATATTCATCTAAAATGGTGTAATATTCTTGTTTCATAAGATTGGTTTTCTATAAGAGAGGAGGAAGAGGTCCTATTATCATCATGATATTGGATATATTCATGGTTTATTTTATTTATTGATTTCTTTTGTATGAGTCATTATGAACTGTGCATATGTTACTATATATATATCAGCTCATATTACTAAATGATCACTCTTCTTTTATTATTTTAATTTATGATTATTCTTACACTTCCTTTTTTTTATATTGTTTATAACATGTTTTCTCTTGAAAAAGAGTGTATAGTATCCCCCCAATGTTCCTACATTAGATCTGTGCTTCAAGTCGGTAGCCTTTTTCTTATGGAGAGGCGCACTTTAGGTCATGTAGCCTTCCAGCATGGGAAACCATTTTAGTGTCTCTCAGTTCGCAATGTTTCATATTAGTATTACATGTTTTATTTCCTATTTGTTCTTACATTCATGGAATGGTATATAGAAGAATAAAATTTTGGTTGAACTAGGTAGACAACGCATTTTGGGTTCGACTAACCCACAAATGACGGAACGACAATGTTTTCAGGGACTTAATTTCTATTTTATATTACAAATAGTTATTATTTCAGCTTGGATTATATTTTTACATCCACAGGTCCTTGATTTATTTGTTTTGAGATATTTACCGTTATCTGTATATGGTAATGAATTGTTTGTATAAGCATCGTGATAGGCACATAGATTTAACATTTCATGAATATGTAATTCCATGTAAGTTACATCGTAGATTTCCTAATGCATGATGATCTGTATACCCTCAATAAGAATTTATTTAGTGTGCATATTTTTTTACTTTGATAGATTAATAATTAACATTCCATTATTTATTCCATTCTTATAGAAAATTTCATCTTACATGCCTTTATTTATTTGTCGGTCAAAGAATTGCAAGATACACATATAAAACATGTGTGATTTGTTAATAAAGTGTTTTAATCAACCTGAATGGGTTTTCCATTATTGTTTGATATTTTCACATTAATTAGTCTATTATGAAATGTTGAACCATTGTCTCTTGGTTTCTTGGGCTGAAACATTTATGGTTGAGATTTTATGGGTTTAATTAACAATTTATAAAATGTACATGTCTTTATAAATTTTGAGGATAAATAATGTGAACAAACCATTATACATGGTACAGATAAATTATTTATATTTGTAACTTATTCATGTAAGTACCTTTATAATTTGGGAATGATAATCCATTTAACTGAACCAAGATGTATAGATATATATAAAAGATGAAATACGAATTTTTATTGAAAGTGACTACTTTTAAACAAATAGTAATTGAGACATTATAGGCTTATATGTTTATGACATGGGCATGGTGACTCATATGAATAAATCCTTAAATATACCACTATACCCAAGAAAGTCAGTATGGGGATGTTCCTTAGGAGGTAAATTATACTCGACCTGAGTAGGTTAGTTTTGGTTAATTACATATGAGATAAATCCATTAAGGGTGTTTGAAATTTAAATATTATAAACTTTCCAGGGTTGCAATTAATTGAACGTAGATTTCAATTATGGTACCCACATCGGTCTCATTTTCTTTTACACCATAGAACGTAACCCCTTGATGGTATAGTTATGATAATGGAATGCTTATTTAATGTGCCTGCATCCACTTTTATGGTGATAAATATAAAATTATGGTGGTATCTTACTTGAACAATTAACTTAATTAATAGAAAAACCATTATATACTAATGAGATTCATTATTATGAGGCATAATTTAATTTAAATTTCAATTAAAAACTAAAGAGTTCTTTACAATATGGTTTTGAAATTTAAATTTTCATTAAAATAAAAAATTTTGAAAACTCTTAAATAAAATTAATTGTTAAAAATATAAATTATCATATAAATTTTCAGATGATGCATAGAGTCAAGTAAATAAATTAAATGGTATGGTTTCCTTAAGAACCAACACTTGATATTCTTTGTATATGGGCAATTTTATATGATTAAATGAATGAGCATAATTTAAAGGGAATAAAATAAAAACATTTAATAGATTTTTTTTACCATGATCCCTCTTTTAATGGTTCAATTTTAGATGTTTCCTAGGGTAGGGATCAGGGATGTCTCCTTTAGATCCTGGATAACATCATCTTATGGTGTGTTGGACCTATATACTCGGTGGTAAAACATAGTAATCTTTTTTATGTCCTTATTTTAGGGTGGATTACTTTTATATATATGTATATAGCCAGATTATGGTAGTGCCTTCAAATTTTATAGAATTGGTAAATGATTCCTTTCAGTTTTTTGATGAGAGTTTCCTGAAGAAATCAGTTTTCCTGAGAAGGGATATTAAATTAAAATAAAGAAACATCCATGTAAGGGGTTGTTTCTTATTTTGATGAGACTTGGAGGTTAATCCCATTTTGAGTAATAATTGACTTTTAGTACATTTTCTATACAGTGACATCATTACCCATATAGGTTGATGAATTTCTTTCCTGTTTTAGTTTTACCTCTTTGAAATAGATCGTATGGCCACATGGAAGTTTTCTAATAAAATCACAGATGTGTGGTATGATTATAGTGTTATACCATTTGGATAGGTGGGAGGCCTAGGAACCCTAAATTTTGACTCATACCCTAGTATATTAATAAAAGGGTTCTGTTAAAGCCATCCTCCCCATGATATTGGTCCAGAACTATGTTGTTTTTTTGTGGTGAGCTCCATTTTATGCTATTTTTTTAACCAATTCATGGTTGGTGCTGGAGTCTTTTGATTTAGTCAGGGGGATTATCTTACCTTCTAAAGAACCCTGAGTGCTTGATAATTAATAATGGCTATGTTGGGTTGGACATTTGTGTGACCAATCTAGTTGACCAGTTAATGTTTTATTGATTTTCTCTTTTTAGAAATGATGTATTGAGGTGGAAAGTCATTTGATAAATTATGGAACATGAAGAAGCCTAATTTTTAGGATGATTTCATAAGGAAATCCTATCATAAAAGAAAATAATGTTTCATAGTGCGTGATTACATTGAACTTGTTTACTAAGGACTCTCATAAGCATTAATTATTTACTTAACCAATGTGATATGGGATTTTACACCAACATTAGATGATAACTTAACCCATTCCTATTTCATATAAAAATGATTTAAAATTGAAAATTTGAGAGCGGTTGATTATGGGTCCATGATCAATGGTTTCTAATGTTAATCTTGTGGGCGTGGTAAAAAATATCTTACTGTATTGTCAATAGATGTTTCCAAGATGAGGGAAAAAATATAATGGACTTAGATAATGCATGGCAAGGTGATGTGGAATTAGGATCTTGAAAATGAAGGTCAGGTCTAATTTATTTTAAAATGGCGTTAAATAAATTGTGCATGCCTATCGTTAAAATATATGGGTACTCGTAGTAAATAGGTTATCATTCCCCTTATCTTGAAATTTCCTTAATAACATTGAAGGAGATTAGGGAATACTCCATGATACCAATTTCAGTATCAATTATGTTTTGGTGAAGGAACTATCTGAGAAATTACTCTCACTGAGGGGTTTTAAGATAATCAAAATGGTTCATACTACACCACTGGATGTTGGAAGATGATGACCCTTGATGTGTCTATTTTATACTAAAATGTTATAGGGACTATTCTTAGAAATATTTAATGAGTTATGGAAGACTTTTTCAATCTCAACTGTATGTGAAGGCTCTATGACATGCCACTCATATATCTGGGATGGAAAAGGAATTCACTAAGGTAATCTGTTTTCCATTCATTGAGGTGACGAAAAGTATACCCCTATGGTTGGGTGTGGGATATTGGTAATAGTGGGTTACCCTTCTTAAAGTAAGCTCATTGAATGTTTAGACCATTTTTCTAACAGTCATTTTGGTACTAAAATGTTTTTTAATAGATTAATCTAGGTATTAATGGAACCCTCAGTTGATTCCATGAGTGGAAAAGTTAATGGATTTCTATGAAATCCATATGTGGGTGCTAGGCCTGTGGAGGTTTTTATAGATCCATGGATATTGGGTTAGGTATATATCAGGTTTGGGTGCTACAACATGATGATGATTCTGATCAGGAGATTGTTCAATTAGGATTCATAATCGGATTTCAGTTATGTGCTTCGGTGAATGATCTCAGAGTGATATAATGATTTCTCTACATAAAGGCCTTTGGATATAGATTTTGAAATAAAAATTCAATCATATATGAGCATATTTAGATTAGTCTCCAAAAGGTGCTTTTAATAGATCTATATCTAAAGGATATATGTGATCATTATGGAACGGTTTCATGTATGTCATGGGTTTAGGTGACTTACATGAAAAGGGTTGTTTGGGATTTTCAACGGAATAGAAAGCGACATGTTTTGACATGGGTCAATGTGAATTTACATTTGAGATTATAATTAGGGACTAGACAAGTTTCATCACGTTTTATTAGGTGTATCATTTTGTGAGAAAATTCATGGGAATCATCAGAATGCTACAGATTTCATTCGATAGGAAATAGAAACAGTACTTGTGTCATCACACATAATTTTTTGTTCAAGATTTAGTACCAATGATGGGGAGTTCCTTAGGCTACATGAAATAAATGAAAACCAGTTTTATCATTAATGTTGAATTATGGTCTTGAATAATTGTTGTCTTAATGTTCTTGTGGTAGTATTGAGTGTTGTCACAAGTTTTAGCACCTTAAGAACCCTGTTTCAAAAGTGGTACCTAGATGTGAGTTGAGAATTGGGAAATGAATCATGAAAATTAGAATGAAACAACATGAAAAAATATGTAGGGTGGTAATTTTTTTATTCCCCAAGGATTCATAAGGATGAAAACTTTTATGCTAGCGAGGTTTTAAAGTTAATTGTTTTTTGATCAGTTGAATTATAAGAAGAGTTTTAATATTTCTTGTCTACTGGATGAGTTGGATATTATGATGAGCCTCGACTCATGATTTCGAGTGTTGGAACACATAAAGATAATGTTTTTAGATTATTTTTATGTATTCGTTGGTTCCCCAAGATTTTGGAAGATTTTTAGAGGCTTTGGGCTCTAAGATGTCTATTTTTTAGAGAGGCAGTATGAGGCGCATGGATGGTATACTATTAATTCAACAATATGGGTAAAATATGAATCCTCACATCCTAAGGAGAAAAGATTTAATACACCGTTCATGGGACTCAGGAGGCTCGGAGGCATGGTATAGGTTTTCATGGGGTGAATCAGACATGATGCATGCAATTTTCCCAAACTGTTCATCTAACAAGACATTTAGTGTCACTTCACCAATAAGTATGTATGGTTACATGTGAGTTTTTTTCAATTGTGAGGCCATACACTATGAGGTTCATATCCCTTTGATAGTAGCATTGCACCACATCTTCATGGTTTTCGAAACCATGTTTCCAAACAGTGGGAGGTGTCTATCCCATAGACAGTAGCACCGCATGTTTAGAGCATATTATTCCAAATTGTGCGGAAAAACCATGCTGTTTTTAAAAAGGGTAAAAATGATGGATTTTACCATACCCTCTTTAAATGGTTGTCCCCTATCTATTATTTCCATCCTTATGTAGAATCCCCCTTTCATGGGATCACTCACATTTTCCCCTCCTAATATATGATGTATCTCATCTGCTCGATGTTGGAATCAAGCATCGTTAGTCTAGTTAGGTGCACAATAGTAATAGATTCGATACTTTTTCAATTTTACCCATTTATATTTATATTAATAAACCTTTTATTATAAAATAAATTTTCTATATTTTCATAGTGTTATTCAAATATTTATATTTTTTCTATTATGGATTAATGAAAATCCCAAAAGAGTATGAGTGGACCATCCTAAGCACAATATAGGTGTTCATTGAGTTTTTTCCCTTAATGTCTCATTTGTTTTATAAATTATGTCATTTTTTGCATGTTATAATATCTATTTGATACTCCTAAATGTTGATATAACCTAAATTTATCATCTAATCCACAACATAGATCCCAGTTATAACTGTATAATGGATTGGAGGTTGGTGACCTATAGTTAGTTCACCCTTGGTAATTTCATATTTATTTGTCTTTTTTACATTATAATGATTGGAACATGAGTAATAATTGATAAATTATTGATAATGAGTTTTGTAAGAAACCAAATAGGCATGAGTACATGTTTATCCATACAAATTACTTATATTTAACTGAATGAATGTAATGGGTAATCTGATGGATTATGAAATGATGAAGTGAAATGTAATGGAATGTAAATGGAATGAATTTCCAATGGAATTCATAACTACTTAAATTAAATGGCCCAAATCGTACAATTGAATTGAAATATTACATGTTTATATGGATATAGTTCATTATCATTTATAAATGGATTGCGATATGTCATGTTCATGTACATGAACTTATTCATCACTAAAAAATTCAATAGATAATGTAATTCAATTAGATAAAGTGTAACTGTTAAGTCCATCTCACCTACCTTTTCTTGGTTAGTATAATTAAAGTAATGAAATATAGTTTCTTGAACTATTAAGGGGACATGTTTTCCCTATATTAATATACATAGACATTTCATCCCTTATGTTATAATACTTGGGAATGGCTTCTCTTATATAATGATACTGGAGCATGGTCTCCCTTACATTGTGATACTTTAGAATGGGATCCACTACATCGTGATACTTATGCATGACATCCCTTGGCATGGAATCCTGTACATTATGATAGGTGGGCTTGGTGTCCCTTACAGTCTGTTACTCAGGCATGTTGTCCCTATTTGATATGTGATCCTCTAAAGTGGATGTCTTGGTACTAACCCTTGGTTCCATGCCATTTCATGTGTATCTGTTCATATGTTTGTATTATGCATAAATATATATACGCGATGGAAGGTGTTTAAAGATATCCCATATTAGGTCAAACAGCTATGATTAGACTGGTGTCATCAAGGAACCAGATCCCGACATATAATTATTTATTTTTTACCTCTATATTTTATATACCTACAAACTAGTTTTTATTGTTCACAGACTGGATATCATTAGACACTATTGGTGGTATCCTACTGAGTATGTCTCACACCCTATTTGGGCAACAAAACCACTAGGGTACCTAAATATTCCTCATTGTTACATGATCATGTTCATGTATTGTTCTTGATTATTGTTACCCTTGTTGACTAGGATGGAGTATGGAATAGAGGAACAAGATTATGCTCATGATTCTATGGGATATAGTCGTGGTGTATTTTATTTATTTATCTATTTTTTCATCCTCATTGTGCAATGTGTATACCTACATATATTTATAATGTAACATATTCATATATGATCAATATTCTATTATTATTTTCATTATGAATATCTTTCCTCTACAATTATTTATATTTTTCAATTGTGTTTATTATTGATACCTAGGTTATATTCTCCCCAGTGTAGCTATATTAAAACCACATTTGTAGTTAAAATACTCTGGAATACAGAGAGGTACGCTTGAGGTTAAGTAGACTACCAGTTCAGGGCCCTGTTTTAGCAGCGCCCAAGTTAAAACATTACAATATTGGACCTCCTCATAGAGGGTGCAGTTGTGAAAGGACAAGCTGATGCAGATTGGATTGATTTATTTTACAGACTACTATGAATTGTGGTGTTTTATTATTTATGGACGTTTATTGGGATTCAATTACATATATCATGGATAGGTGATCACTTAATCTATATAGCCAACGATGCTAATTAAATCATCGTCCTAAAACTTTTACATATATAAATTTCGATTTTTAATGGAAGCACGATCTTCATCAATTATTCTATTATGTTTTCCCACTTAATGTATTTACCATTACACGAGTGTATGGATCATTCAAGGAGCTATAGATTGGGGTTTACATGTAGTTATTAAAAACAATGAGCATTATGTAGAGAATGTCATATCGATAGCATGTATATAACAGGATGTTTTATTCTTATCCACATGTGGTTATGGGAGTGAATCCCTTTCATAACTCCACATGTTTACAAGTCATTGCCTACCGATATTTTACAAGAGTCCTCACAAGGATGATGGTATCTTATTCATTCTTCTTCTTTTAAAATCAAATGTATAGATTCTTGTTTTGAATTATAAGTATAAATATATTATCTTCAAGGGAATCTAGAAAAATCGATATTAAAATACTTGAAAACATGATGTTCATGCTTATAGACATATAATGGATAGTCTTTTACCGAATGATGTACGTTATTATTAATTATATAGTTAATTTAATATTTTTAACTATATGTGAATTCATTTATTAATTTATCTGTATTTTTTTTGATATTTCATATTTCATGGATGTCATATATTTCAACTAATATTTTGAGTCTCTCACCATACAGTACATAGACTCTTATTGTCAACTGATGCATCATACTTATGATTAATTTTAAAATAATTGAGTGGAATCATGCTTTTGATGTTGTTCACATTCTATCATCTCATTCCTGCAACCCCTAGTTAATTTTGTTCAAATTATTCCATGAAGAGGTTAATGAAGTAAGACTTTGACTAAAGGTGATATCATGCATGCTATATTGAGATGTGGTCCATGAAAATTGCATATTCATTAATCAGGATTGTTGGATTACAGGTATTTGTATAGCATGTCAACATTGTCTTATATTGTGCATTATAGTTGATGCTAGCATCAGTTGGTAATAATTAAACCATCCACTTCTGAATAGTTCTTTATTGGCCATATTTGACTGAAAAATTTGTTTTTAAAGGATGATCATACCAGATTTCTCATCCACATCTCTGATCCTACTGTGGGAGGCACATTTGACCAGGTTTATTTTTACGGAATGATGATAGAACTTTTTCTTTTAATGGATGAAATTCATCCTGACATTTTTTGTTAAGTGTCTATCGATTTTGAGGGTGATGAGCCTGATTTAAATTTGCATGAGGGTGATGAGCCTTTTATGGATATATAACAGGATGATGTATCATGGGTGGATAGTTTTAATCTTTAACAAATATATTTTCATCCACAAAATATTTCATACGATGTACCACAACAACCACAACTAGAGGCACATACACTTGCATAACCCCAACCATCGGTTATTAATTTAGTGGGATTAGATGCCTATAATATTTATTTTTACATATATTTTGTTCTTTATTCAGATTTTTTTCTAGAAATAAATGTTTATTGGTCTATGCTTCAGTCTTTATTTTCATCTGATATGCATATATCAACTACACAACATCCATCTTCTTCCTAAGGCTGAGAGAGTTCTTATTACACCATGAGTTTTTATTAACCTATTTGTAAAATAAATAAAAAATTTCACTTATATAATGAATTACAGTATGTACAATATTATATTTACATGAAACACCTACATGGAATACTTTACACCCAACACCAACTTGGCCTACGTTACAAGCAACACCGAATTGGAATAAAATTCCACCAACACTGAGTTAGTACAAAGAATCACTTTTTATTATTATAATTCAAATAAGATAATAATAACCTTGAATTAAAACATAGTTATATTAATATTAATAAATAATTTTCAAATATTTTCAAATATATTTTTATATAAAGAAACCATATTGATAATGAAAGATAAGTATTTTTTGTAAAATGCTTATATGTTTAAAAACAATGTTTTCCCGAATGAACTGCTTCTAATAATGAATGTAATTTTAGAAACCATTAAAAAATTAATTTTTTAAAATAAAATCTATGTTTGAATTCTTAATTTCAAAATTATCCTTGGGAAAACTTTTGATATTTTTCGGGGAAATATAGTTTTTTAGGAAAACTGAAATGTACTTTTTTTAGTTAAATTTTTTTTTGTATAATTAATTATTAATGATAAATTGTATTATAAATATTTTTAAGGTAAAAGAAAATAAATATTACATATATTAATACAATATAATTAATTAGAATCAATTTCTGTTTGAAAATTAATATAAAATATTAACAATCTTTTGAACTTTTTTGTACATTTAAACCTCATTTTTTCTTCTTGTCTATGGGATTGTGACTCCTATTAACTTTTCTGCTTCTGTGAATTGAATTTCAAAAACTGAAATACACCATTATATTGAGTCTAATATTTAAATTATAATAACACCATGTTTATTTTTGAACAAAATGATTAGTTAAAGTGAATGAAATTAATCACATCATTTAAGGACCAATTAAGATTAATTTGGGTCTAAACCTTAAAATAAAGGGAACAAATGACCAATACAATAGTCCAACATCCATTTCGTGCCCATATTTTTTTATTGAACCTTTATTTGATTATTTTGGTTGGTTTTTATAGTTTTTTTACTAATGAACATGTGCACACCTAACTTGTTTGAAAATATTGTAAGTGAGTTTTTTCTTTCTTTATAAAAGGCTACAACCCCTACTCATTCATTATAGCTCAGAAACCATTTATGTATTAAAGAATTAGTCCCAATTATCTTACCAAAAATCATAAATTCCTTCATGAATCATTACTTTGGTCATAAAATTTCTCATAGAAACCTTTTATCATAAACCAAAATGAGTTTCCCTATAAAGAGTTAACGTCTACTCTCCACCTCTTTTATTTTATATTCCTTCTTCACCCACTCCACTTTATATATTCCATTTTGGTGTAAAGTAACAAGTATCCACAATAAACTATGATTTTTTCTGATATGGGTTCAATATACACTTACAAACACCTCCATCTAATGGATGTCAAACATATTGTTTCCGTGTATGAAAAATTATTACCTCACGAATGATGATTGTTCATTTTTCATTTACCACCAATCATGGTGGAAATTACGATGGATACTCAATTTATATATGTAATATATTGTATTTATTATTTATTAATTTTCATTGTTCAGTTTACAAAATAAATCTCTTTACTTCCCATTTGGTGTTATTTCAATAATCTCATTTCAGGAAGTGTGGACTACCGCCCCTCAAAGATATGTGATTCATTCACATAACACATTGAATGTATTAAGGATATTTATAGTGAAATTATATTATATATATGATATATAAATTATAATGTAATAATTATACATATATATACATATTTCATTCACACACTTTCTTTCAATATGACAATAATGTCAGAAACAAAGTTCATGCGTATGTACGACTTACCATCTGCATTAATTTTGAATTTAATTTTTTATTTCTATATTATGTAGATTATTATAAAAAACATATAAATTATATAACTGATATTTATATTATGTTTCTAATTATATAATATCAATATAATTATAATTACCAAATATATATCATATTTAGACACATGAGAAGAACGATGAGAATTTTACCCAAAGTGAAACATTAACCTAGGATTGGTAAAAAGTGTGTAATATAAGCTCATAATCAAACAATATATGGTATATAAATACAAATTTGAATATGTAACATATGTATAATAAACTTAAATTTATTATAAATTTATCTTGTATGAGTACGGAGAGATTCAAGACACAGGGTAAGGGGATTTCATCTCACTTTTAATTTCTGGGTGATATAAGCTGTGTTCACCACTGTTTCCTTTTTGTGGTGTATGTACTGCCAATGAATGTATGCTATTTATATTTTAATTAAATTTATTTTTATTCACATAACCATTCAAATATCTCTCTTTCATGGAGTTTAACTTTCAAAAGTTACCAAATCTGTAAATCAGTTTTGTCTCAATTTTACATCTATGAGACTCATGTTTTGTTATGTACCTTAAATATTTTTGAGGATTATATAAATTCAGTCTACATTTTATATTAGGATCCAATTATTATAATGGAATATTATTCTTAATTAAATTTCTTTTTCTTTCATTTAGATTATTATCCCTAGTTACAAAATAATAAGTGTTTACTAAGACAATCTCATAGCTTTCCGAGATTCTTTATGTTTACCGTCCCTTTGATTAAAAATTATGATATATCTCTAAACAATATTCATATGTTTCATTATCCATTGTTTTTTAATGATATCCTCACTTTTAGTACAATATTTTGACTCTTAGGTGCTTAGGATAATGTTTTAAGTAAAAATTGACCATCTCTCACTTCGGCCAGAAATCTATTATGTTGAAGAAACCATGTTTTCAAAATGTTTTCAAAAATAATTAAAAAATGTTTTAGAATGATACTTTAATATCATTTTCCAGTAGAACGTATTTTTTAAAATTATTCCATTATTTTTAGTGAATCATGTATAATTTCTTTAAGATATTTTAAAAGAAAAAAAAATCAATAGGTTTTATGAAATGAAATGAATTTTTCAATGAAGAAAGCATATTTTTCTCAAGAAATGTTTCTAAATGATATAAAAAAATTACATCCCTTATAATATATCATCGAGTGGTGCTACTCATGCCGTTATGGGGAAATTAATTTATTTTCCATTCATATTATTTATAAGAATGGATTTTTTTGTTGAATGATGTTATTAAACATGTTTCTCATTCATGGGTTATATGCTTTTGACACTCACTTATTTTCACGAGATATGATTATGATTAAATAATTATGGATCATATATCTTACCAATGGTTATGATATGCATACATGGTTATGATACCCATTTCATTTAATTCATTAGGATATGTTTATTTTTGATCTTGTGGATCATGTCTGTATGATTTCATTATGGGATTAGTGGGACCTATATCTCCCTCTAATGAGTTGGGTGATGTTTTATAACTCATGAGATAAAATAAGATGGTCTTGGGAGTTAACCATGACTACTATGATGTCCATGGTAGAAAACCATGACTACTAAGATGTTATGAGGGGTGAGCACATGATACTATGATTTTCATGGGTGTAAACCACGAATACTATGATGGTATTGAGATTGAACCCATACTACAAAGATGGTCTTGGATTAAATGCATTTTCTACTATGGAAATAATTATATACTTATGTATTTTCCACAATTACATGTCTTACTCCTTTGTTATTATTTCATGGCCTAATTCTTTTACTTAAATTTTATTCATGTCTCAATAACCTCCAAGATTTAGTCCGAGATTTATGTATATAATCTTTGATATGTATGGTATGATATTATTTTTTCATGGTCATAGTCCAATTCCTTTATGCTCATGTTTACGCTGACATGTCTCCCATATTTACCCTTACTCATCAGATGAGCTCACCCATTTTTATGATTCCTTCCTCAGGTTGTGAAGATATGTATTATGTTTATGTGAATAATAATTGTGCTAGTCATGAATAACCTTGAAGAAGATTATGTATCTCATGTATGTATTAGTGTTTATGATTCTATGTTTTTAAAGATACTGGAATAGTACAGTCTGCTTACGTCTATTTGTGTAATGTTTTATGAATTCAATAAAAGTTTTGTAATGATATTATTTGAAAATATAGGGTATCTATAGATAGTGTTAGTATAAAATTTAACCTAACCTTTGAAAAAAGGGATGAGAAAACCTCATTGAGAATCCTAAAGACATGACTAAAGGATAAGTCTATGGATTTGAAAAAGTATGGTAAAATGTCTTCGAATTTTGGTGATGGATAAAGGGAGTAGTTTTCTATAAATTCATCCTTGTCTTGATACTACATGTTTAATTGGATCTATAATAGATGTACCTAGGTGTAAAAACTACATCAAGAAGATTCTGGATTACCTCGAGGTAATCTGGTACACAACAACGGGCCTTGCTGCACACCTTATTTGAAACTCTTAGGGGGTATGCTTTGAGAATTCACAAAGTCTTCATAAACCATTATAAAAGGATTGAATATAAGTAGTCAACGAATAACCTAAGATAAAACTAATCTAACATATATTAAGTATTGTTTCATAAGTTTGACATCCTAGATGTTATTTTTCATGATTATGTAGTTCCACATTATGATAATTATTTCTTACTCTGTACTATTTTGTTTTAGTCAATGTCTAGAACCTACTGGAAATTTATTAATGGATATTTCGATAAAATACTCACTGATTGTCCCCCAGAACAACTTAATGTTATGAGACCTATAATGAAAACCTCATTTCTATTCTTGCATGTATTTCTATATCAATGAATCTTGGACAAAATCCAAATGAGAATAGGATTGAACAACATTCTGTTGAGTCTTCCATGAGGCAATGTGCACCTTCTTTCAGAGGGTATCTAGATAAATTTTTTTGAATAATGGATTAGTACCACTGAAATGATATTCTCCATTTGTTAGTTTTCAGAGCCTAAGAAAGTCATTCTAGCTGTTTATCGGTGAGAAGGGGAAGTAGATATGTTTTGGAACCTTTTCAGGAATACGAGGTAGTATGATGATATTGAATTTATGGTTTGGGATGAGTTAAAGAACATTTTTTTCAATATAAATGTTCTTCTAATTCATTGTTCTAAGATGTTAATATAGTTCTGTGATTTGAAGGATTAGGATATTGAGTATGTTGGTACGTATGAGGCTAATTTCACAAGGCTTGCGAGCTACGGTTCTGGAATTATCAGACAACCAGAATGTAATGATGAGATATTATTTTGTGTATTAAAGCCAATTCACAAAACGTTTTTAGCAAAAGAGATTTTAGTATCTATGAAGAGATTATGTACTGTTCAATCAATGTTGAAATGGAGGTAGGATTTACGTATCAATCTCATGTATTTGGAATAACGAGGGAGATGGAGTTCAATGGTACTCTAAAAGCCATAGAGAAAAGAAGATGAACATTATTTTATGATCTCAGTATAGGAATAAACATGTAATAAATTTAAATAAGTGGTCTATTAAATGTTTTATGTATGGAATGGAAGGCCATCATGAAATTTATTTCCATTGTGATGGGAATATGTTGGATAAATCCAATAATGGGGAAAATCCACACAAAATGAACCCCCCACGATTTAGTGCTTAACGTGTAAGGAGAATGACAATTATTATAACTATTTCCATAACCCTAGTGTTTCTAATGATGATCATTTTTAGTAACCTCTTAAGTTGATGGAAAATAGGAAATATCATGAAATTACTATATTTGATGAGGTGAGCGATAACAATGTGAAGAAAGGTACACATACCATCCACTATAGAACTGAAAATGGAATATTTGATTTTGTATCTACCCACTATTTCATATTTAAAGAATTTTCTAAGGGTTCTGAGATTCCTCCCAAATAATCAGTGGGTAATTTTTAGTGCTAACCTCTAATGGTATGTTGATTTCATATCAAGTCTACGATTCCACAACAGTTTATGTTTTTGGGAATTTCCTTCCTGTAAATATTTTCATTCATCCATTCATCATATTTTACATCATTCTAGGCATGGATAATCCTTCTCTGCATAAATACCCCACAATTTTCAAGGAATGGAAGTTATGTTAGATATTTTAAACTATCCTATGATCATTCATAAATGTTACAATATATCTGAACATCTTGTAGATATTAAATCCAGTGCAAGGTTATTAATTCTGATTCAAAAGGTTTTCTTTTTCAAATGTTTAGGGAGAAGATTTAAATCTATGATATTCTTATTTTTTGGGATTTTTTGGACGGCCTTCCAAAAGAATTTCGTAGTCTTCTTCCATAATGTGATGTTGACCACTCAATAGAACTTATACCATGTTCCACACCATATTCAAGGACTCCATAGGGAATGGCCCCAATTTAGTTTCATGAATTGAAGAAGCAACTCAATGAAAACCTTGATAGGGGATCTATTCGGCCATGTCTGTCACCATGGGGTTCACATGTTTATTTAGAGAATGAAAATGATGGTTCAAAATGGATCTATATTGATTATCGAGATATAAAAAATATCACAATCAATAGAAAGTATCCTTTTTCATGTATTAGTGAAATTTTTGGTCAATTATGTGATGCTCAATTCTTTTCAATATAGGCCTTTGTTCTAGATATCATAAATTGAGGGTTATGAAGGAGGATATACCGAAGACGAAAATATGTAAAAGGTTTGGACATTAGGAATATATAGTGATGCATTTTGGTCATTCTAATTACCCTAATATCTTAATGGATTTAATGAATAGTTTCTCTATAGATTTCTTCGATATGTATTTGGTAGTCTTTATAGATGATATTCTAATATATTTAAAGGGAAAGGTAGAGAAAGATAATCACTTAAGAATTTGACAGAAGACAAAAATGAAAAGGAGGTTATATGACAATGTTTACTAATTGTGAATTATTGCAGAAAAAGGTTTCATTTTTGGGTCACATAATCTCAATAGATTTTATAGTAGTAGATCCATACAAGATAAAGGCTATTGAAAATTTTCTTAGAACAACCACAGTGATAGAGATATATAGATTTCGTGGTTTAGATGGATATTATCAATGGTTTGTGTAGACATTCTCATGGCTATCTAATCCTCTAACTATGTTATCAAGGAAGGGTGTTAAGTTCCTTGGGGCATATCAATGTGATGAAAATTACAATGAACTGAAAAGAAGTTCAGTCAGTGAAATTGAACTTACATTACCCTATATTGGAGAAGCGTTTTAATTTACAGTGATGAATCCAAGAAGGTATAAAGCTGTGTTCCTAAGAAACATAACATGGTTATATCATTTTATTCACAACAGATGATGATTCATTAAAAACATTACCCAATTTCTGATTCAGAGTTAGTGGCACTAATTTTTGCATTAAAGATATAGAGAAATTATCATCATGGGGAAAATATGTGTATATATATATATATATCAATCATAAATGTATGAAATATACATTAAAATAGATATAGATGAACATTCAATATAAAATATGGTTAGAGTTGATAAAGGATTAGGACATCTAAATACATTACCACCACAGGAAAGTGAACAAGGTGGATGATGCTTTGTGTAAAAACAGATCATAATAGCATTTCTATAATGAGTTTTACAAAATAATAAAATTTCCTAAATTTGAACAGAAATGATCTTGAAATTATGAAGGAAGGGTGAAAATATTATCTTTCACAAATGAATGTTCACCCCTATATCCTTGTTAAGAAGAAATAGGCACAAAAGGAAGATAATGAACTATAAGGGATGGTTAGAAATTTTTCATAGTATAACACTGATCCGGATGGAATGACACGGTTCAAGAACCATGTTTTTGTTCCTTACTTTCCATATTTGAAGAAGTAAATCTAACAAGAAGATCATATCACTTCATTATTTATTCATCCTGGATGTACGAAGACTTTTAGAGACATAAAATAATACTTTTGGTGTGAAGGAAAGAGGAGAGAAATCATGGAATTTGTATCTCGGTGATTGGTATGCCGGTATGTTAAGGTGTAAATATGAAAGTCTAAAGGGAAGTATCCTCGATTACCCATACAATATTGGAAATTGGGTTATATCAGTATAGATATTTTTCATGGGTCTTCCCAAAACATCTAAAGTGTTTAATTCTATTTTTGTGGTAGTTGAACACCATACAAAATTATCACACTTAATTTCTATAAGATAATATTTATCTCTTGATCAAATTTCCATAATATACATTAAGAGGGGTGGTAAGGTTTCATGGAGTACAATATTATATTGTATCAGATCTGGATCAGAGGATTACCTAAATGACTTAGAAAATTATTCAAAAAAGATATGATATATAATTGATTTTTAGCACAACATTTCATCATGAAATAGATGTCTAGTCTAAAAGAATAATTCAATCCCAAAATGAAATGTTGAGATCTTATTCGTTGGATTTCAAAGTAGGTTGGGATCAACACCTTCCACTACTTATGTTTTCTTATAACAATTGGATTCATTTATGCATTCAGATAGAACCATATGAAGACCATTATGTGATGAAATATTGATCTCTGGAATGTTGGGATGTTGTTAGAGAATGGAAGCTATTAGGACCTCAGATCGATGAAGAATTGCTCATGAATGTTAAAACCATTTTGTAGCATATCAAAGAAGCTAAAATTTAAAAGAAAAGTTATTTTGATAACCATTGGAATGACTTATAATTTGATGTTGGTCAAAATAATCTTCTATGAATATTACCATAGAATAATTTTATGAGATTTATGAAGTAAGGGAAACTATTCCCTAGATATATCGACCCCTTTGGAATTCAGCATCATATCAGGATAATAGCCAATCACATGGAACTTCCTCCAAATAATTCTCAATTCCATGATGTTTTTGATGTATCTATCATGAAGAAGTACATACTTAACTATACACTTTTACAGAACTCAGATGTCATATCATTGTATAAGGATTGTTCTTAGGAGGAAGAACCTGTTGAAATTATGTACTGATGGAAAAATGTTCTAGGCAACAAGAACACTGACCTGATCAAATTTTTTTGAAAAAATCACCAGTTAGAGGAATATATGTGGGAATATAAGGATATGGTGAAGCATAAATATCCCCATTTTTACCTGAGTGATGAATTTCTGGGGATTCATTTTAAGGGGGTAGAATGTTACACCATGAGTGATTCAGACCTATTTTTAGAATAAATATAAAATTTCATTTATATCTTTCAATACACTACATACAATTTTCATATTAAATGAAACATCCACTTGTACTACTTTACATGAAACACGTATTTGTCGTATGTTACACGCAACCTCGAACTGGTGTACGTTACACACAATATTGAGTTTCTACAAAACATTTATTTTAATAGTTAAAATTTAAAAGGTATAATTATATCCATGTTTTTAATAATAGTTGTATGAATATTATTAAATACTAATAAAATATTTTGAAATTTGTTTATGTAAAAAATATTGATAATGAAAGATATGGTTTTCTATAAAGTATTTCTAGGTTTAAAAACTCTATTTCCTTGAATTAACCTATTTTAATAAAGAATGATATGTTATAAACATTTAGTTATATAATATTATCAAATAGATATAAATTTTGAATTCTGAATTTATAAATTATCCTTGGAATATTTTAGGGATTTTTCTGAGAAACTTCATTTTTTTAATGAATAGTGAAAAATATATCTTTTTAGCTAAAAACTGCATTTTTAACTAATTAATTATTAGTGATAAATAATATTAAAAATAAGATTCAATGTCACATTGGATAATTATTACATATATTAATAAAATTTAAATCATTAGATTCTATTTAACTTTGAAGAAAAATATAAAATATTTACAAACTTCTAAACTGTTTCCTATTTTAAAACTTTGTAATTTCGTCTCGCCTACGAGATTATCAGCAATCTTAATATTTCTTCTTCGGTGAATTGAATTCCAATAATAAAATATATAACAGTTTATTAAGTTTATTATTTTGAGTCTAATAATACTATGTTATGTTTTTTATCAAAATGATCTGTAAAAGTTATTAAAGTTAATCAAAGCACATAAAGAAAAATTAAGCTTAAGTAAGGACTAAACAATAAAAATAAGGGCCAGAATGATCAATCCAAATATCCAAAAATAATTTTATGTCTATATATAGTCCATATAACTTCTATTATGGATTTGTGTTGGTTTGGTATTACATTTTCAGGTAATAACATATTAACACCTAACTTCTTTTTAAAAATTCCATGTGAGTCTTTTCATTCCCTATAAATTTCAAACAACTCTACCCATTCCTCACACCTATAAAAAAATTTATGATATGATAATATATTCCCAATTAGACATCCAATTATCATAAATTAAACCTTGAAGCCTCTATTTGGCCATAAATATTATCACGGAAGACTTTTGGCATAAACCAAAAGGTGTTAAATGATTAAGAGGCACCATCTTCTGTCAAGATACATTCCATTATTTTCCTTCTTCTCCCTATACACTTTACTTATTTGATTATTTTGTGAATAAACCATTATCTTAAACATAATAGTATTAGTTAATTCTATGTTTTCAAACTACAAGTACACACACCTTCATATAATGTACATCAAACATGTTGTTTCTGAGTATGTAAAATTAATGCATTACGAAATGATGATAGGTCATTTTCAATTTACCAACAATAATGGTGTATTTATGATGGAAAATCAATTAATATATGTCATATATTGTATTTATTATTTATTTTTTCCTCTTTATTACTTTTATAATATATATCTATTTACATTCCATTGGGTGTTAATACGATAATATCGTTTGAGGAAGTTTGGACTATCACCCCAACAAAGTAATATGATTCGTTCATACACCACATGGAATGTATTTTGGATGAGTATAGTGAACTTATATGGTTTATATGATATAGTAATGATAAATTAATAATGATACATATATATACATACAAATATATACTTATTTCATTTACGTACTATTATTTAAAACTACAATAAAGACAGAAACAATGTTTATATGTATGTATGGATTACCATCTCCACGAATGGCATATTCAATTTCATAATCCTACATTATATATATTATTATAATACACATATAATTGAAATAAATTATTTTTATATTATTTTTTACATTTTTAAATCATTATATACTTATAAGGATCGAATATTTTACAAATTAAGACATATGTGATGAACAAAATGAATTGTACCCAAAGTGAAACATTAACAAAGGATCATTAAAAATCGGGTAATATAAGGTCATAATAAAACCATATATCATATTTTTTATAGGAATATGGTTCTTTAGAATATTTATAATGAACATATATATATATATATGTATATATATTATAAAAGAATATTGTACGAGTACGGACTGAGTAAAGACACAAGGTAAAGATATTGCATCTCACATTTAATTTCTATGATATACAATCTATGTTCTCCAATATTTCCTTTTATGTGGTATATGTACATAAAATGGTTTTATTATATGTATATTGTATAAAACTTTATGGTTATTCACATATCCATTATATTATCAATATTTTATGGGGTTTAACTTTAAAAAGTTACTAAATCGGTAAAACAGTTTTGTCCCAATTTGCCTTCATTGAGACTCATGTTTTGTTATGCACCTAAACACTTTTTAGATGTGTATATACATCAATTATACATTTTATATGATCAATATACTTATTTTAATGATATATTAAGATTCATGTAGTTTTCTTTTCTATCAGGAATATTATGATCCAATGTTATCATTTTATAGGAGTTTATTGAGACAATATAATCACATTATAAGATTTTTTATGTTTATGGTTCCTTTTATGAGATCTTATGATCCATATCCCCAATAATTTTTATGAGTTTCCTTATCATCATTTTATTTAGGATACCCTAAAATTTTTAGTACCATTTTCCACTCTTTGGATATAATGATATTGGTTTTATAAAAATTTGATTATTTGTCTCTCTATTCGGTCATAAATACATTTTATTAAAAAACCATGTGTTCAAAACGTTTTCACCAATGTTTCCAAAAAAAATCAAAATATAATTGAAGATAATTTTCAAGGAAAAAGTATTTTTTGAAAATGTTTTATCATTTTCATTGATTCATTTATATGTTTTCAAATCAATTTTTAATGTGAATGGTTTCCAAAATGATTTATGTAATAAAAATAATTTTTTCAATGAAGAAAGGAAATTTTCCAAAAGGAATGATTCTAAAAGATCATTCAGATTTATTTCCCATCTATGATAACTTCCATTAGTGTCACTCATTAATTTATGGGGAAATTATTCAATGTTTCCATCCATATTATTTCTATGAATGGAGTTTTTTTATGGCGTGATATTATGAAACCCATTTCTCTTTCACTGGTTATATACTTTTGAGACCCACTTCTTTCCATGGGTTATGTTTATTGTGGAATGGTAATGTAACATGTACCCTTCCAAATTTTATGATATGTTGCATGATTGTGATACCAATTTCATTTCACATGTTATAATATGTTTATTTATGATCTAGTGGGACATGTATGAATGATTTAATTAGGTGACATGTGTGACCTATATCTCCCTCCAATGCATTGGGTAAATTTTTATATCTCATGAGTTAATGTAAGATCGTATTGGGAGTGAAAATTGTCTACTATGATGACCCTAGGAGTGAAACATGACTACTAATATGGTATATAGAGTGAACTTAGGCTACTATGATGGCCATGAAGGTGAAACATGACTACTATGATGGAATGGGGACTAAACGCATACTACTAAGATGGTCATGGTAGAAATTCCTTTTATAAAATGGAAGAAATTATATTTTAATATTTTTGCTTCAATTCTATGTGTCACTCTTATATCATTATTTCATGGCGTATGTCTGTTACATCCTTTGTAATCGTGTCTTATGAACTACTAGTATTTATTCCATGATTCATACGTATGACCTTTGATATGTAGGGTATGATCTTCTATTTCCCTGATTAGCTTCTCATACCATTTTGGTCATGAGTATGCTTATATGTCTCCCTTGTTTACCCTTGCTGAGCATTTCACCCCCCCCCCCTTATGCTTACTTCTCCATGTTACGAAGATATGTATTATGATTGATGTGTCTAAGAAGGGTGATAGTCCATAAGAACCTAGTGGGTGATAATATAGATCAATTATTTATTAGTGTTTATGTTTCTATGTTATCAAAGGAACTAGACTAGTACAGTATTCTAGTTTCTGTTTGTGTAATGTATTTTGTATTCCACAAAATATATGTAGTGTTAATGTTTGAAAAGCGATGGTCGCTATAGTTCCAGTGAGCAGTCACATTCATTATATCAGGGATATGGTATAAGTGAGGAGATTTTAAATCCAACACTTATCACACAAGATTATTTGTATGTAGATTCCAGACATTCTACACAAGATATTTGTATGCTGGAGCATGGTCATCAGTATAAACACCGTGGAAGAATTATTTATACATCTAAATGTGGAACGAATGAGAACCCAAAGAAATCAACATAGAATGGACTCATACATGCTATCTGTTTTTTTAAATATTAGTTGTACATTATTTAATAACCTACTTATATTTTATATTTTTTTCCAAATAATATGAAATTAATATTATTAAAAATTAATAAAAAAATTTATGAACAGTCAATGAAATGTACTATTAATAACTACATTGGTATTAATAATAAATTGTATTTTTTAATTATAATAATAATTCCAATTATTAATATCCATATTATGTATAATAAATATTCTTATTAATTTTATAACAAAATATTCATCATTTTATTGATTATGAATTCTATAATTTTTACGAATATTAATAATTAATATTATATTGTTATTTATGTAAGTAATTATTTAATAATAATAAAAATAATATATTACATATAATATAATTATTAACATAAAAATATGTTACTCATTACAAATTATTTTATTTATATTATTAAACATTTAATATTAGTAATTATACAATTAATTAAATTAATTTATTGAAATTTATGTTCATTTCCCGTTTATTGAAAAGGAAGAAAAAAAGTATATTGAATGGAGTTGATCAATGTATTTTTTTCCTTCTTAAATCACAAAAATAAAACAATTTAAAAGTCAAAACACAAACATTTTATGTGATTTAAGGATTCTTAATTGTATAATCATATTTCATTTAATTTAATATAATAATTTCCATTTAATTTATTTACACCATGCTTTATATGGTTTAACTAATGTTTTTTTCCTTCATTATTTTTTTGGGACAATTTTTTTTGGGGATTTGTATATCGATGGGATGTCTTTTTGGGTGGATTGTTTGTAGTATTAGTTATAGTTTGGAAATATGGTAATTGGTATTCCGTTGCATTTGTATACTTGATCACCCGCATTTCCCTTCATCATTTTTTTCCACTTGGTTCCATAGATGTTTGAGTATTTTTTTTAACTGTGTGGTCACACACACAACTCTGTGGCACCCATAGATTGGGTTTTAGTTTCGAGAATTAGGTGTTATGAGGGGGTTTCAACCACTGCATGATGCTTCCTGATGCACATTCAATCTTGGATTCTCTACTCCATTTGGCATGGTAAACTCAATATTCTCAAGTGGAACCCTAGAGCTTTGGTTCCCTGGGTAACTGGTTCAGCCTCCTCCCTAGAGCTCGTCTAGGCATGTTGTTCTCCCTTGGTCGCAACTCGTGGCCCATGAGTGGTCGATGTGACTTTCTACCCCGACTAAAGAAGTGCATCTTCTTGTTTATGATTCCAGGAAAAATATAAGGATTGGTTCTCATATGTTTCATTGGATCTGATATACTGTTCATTCAGCCTTGGCGTGATGAGCTCATGACTTCCAAAAACAATTATGTATAACAATGTGATTATTCTTTGCATTGTAGTTTATTTGGATTACAACTCTTAAATCTCATTTATTTTTTTCATATTCTACTTATTCTTTTTTGTCTTATTTTGTTTTATTCTTTCAATTTTATTTCAAGATCAATAATATTCATTTGTGTGTGTGGTGTTCTTATCATGTAGTAGGAACCCTAAGGCTCCGAAGTACATTAAATATTCATTTTTATATATTTATCTTTCATTTTATAATCTAGTTGTCTCATGAATTATTGATTTTGTAGTTCCATATCTGATCATTTTTCTCTTCATTGGTGGGTTGGTTTTGTTTTCACTCCCATCCATCCAGAACAAGTATTATAAAACCCTCCCTGATCTTGTGTTTTTTTTTTATTTCGGCAATCCGCATACATATTTTTTGATTTTTTGTTTCATTAAAAAAAAATTTTGTTATCTTTTTATGGATTTAATAAATATAAGAATTGGATCATTGTCATATCGTTTCAATATAATGGTTTTTTGTGATTGTTGTTTCTAGTTTTATGGCTCTTCATACAATTTTCTAAAACTTTTTTATCACACTGTATGTTTAATTATATTAATAAAATTAATTTTCACTCTGTTTACACATTACATGAATTTGGATTTTTGTTTTTTGTTGATATTGTCATTAATTCTGGTGTTATTTTCATTAGCTTCCAAATTTATTTATATATTTAATTCTTCTTATTATATAAAATTCTATTGTTTTTATTGAAATCATTTTATTCATTGAAAATTACAGACTTTTCATATCTCACGGTACACGTTTACACTGTGTGATCGGTCGGTTATTGGTTGTGTTTGCATAATGTTTCCCCCTACCACTCAACATGTACTCATTTTGATAAACATGTATAAAATTTGATATGAAATTGAGATATTAAATGGAGACAATGATCTCAATTTATGGAAAATTAAAATGAGGGAAATTTTATTCAATCCGGTATGAATGATACCCTATATTGGCCTATAGAACCTATCACAATAATTAATGAAACTAGCCCGACCAATATCATAATCCAGAAATTTCCCTCTAACAAAATTTTTAAGTCCCATATTACCGTTTTGCTTTCGTTGGGTGATACTTTTCTTAGATATGTGGATTATAAGTTGACTACTACATGAATATGGAATAATCTTGAATAATTATACATTAATACCTCCATATTAAGAAGACTTCACAAGATGCACCATATGTTCAGATTTACAATGAATGATGGTACCTCTGTAAAACCCCATTTAGATGAGTTTAATAAGGTCATGTTATACATGTCAAATATCAATTATTCTAGATATGATGAGGATTGTGTAAAGCTCATCCCGATATCTCTTGATCATATTTTCACTATATTGTTCAGGACCATGGTGTATGGTCAAGACTCTCTAACCATAGAAGATGTCAAATCATCCCTTCTGTCAATGGAACATCATTCTAGAACTATGATAAAAGGAGAATCTAAAAGTTTGTTTACGAGGGTAATTCCCCAATATAATGGTTGAAAGAAACAATATAATAGAGACAAAAGTAATAATATTAAGGAACCCAAACTGAGTACTAGTTAAAAGGATATAAATAACACATTATTTCAATTTGGTTGACCCGAGATCATTAAGCCTGAGTAAAGGAAGCTGGAAAATGAGTTAGAACATACAAAACCCATTTTCCAGTCCCTTCTAAAGGAGTAAAGCTATGAAACGGTTGAAGTCCTAAATTTTTTCAGCAACACGCTTACTAAAGAGTGGGTCCTCAACTCCGGAGGTTTATTTTATATGTGTCATTATAGACTATCTTTTCCAGATCCGGTTAAAAATATATAAGGGTGGGTTATCTAAGGAAACAACAATAGGTGAATGGTATAGGGTTAATGATCTGTTATAATATATTTTGATGATCAATCTATCATTACCTAACCTGATGTAAGGTGGGTCTCTGAAATTCATAGAAACATTATCTCCTTAATCATCTTAGATCATAAAGTATTCACTTTTAAATCTGAATTAGGATGTCTCATGTTTTCTAAAGGATCATGAACCATCCTTAAGGGATCCCTCCCCATGTTGTTTTATTTTTTAAATGGGAATACCAAATTAAAAATTTGGGTAGAGTGTAAAATACAAACAATGATAATACTATGCAATAGAATAGATGATTCGGCCATGAAAGATCCAAAATATTATAGGAACTTATCAAGTATGGGTGTTGAGTGACATCACATTGGCTCTACATCCATTCCAGGAAGATTTTGTGATGGGAAAATCCAAAAGGGTGAAGTTGAATAGGTCCTTCTTCAAAGAATCCATACCACATGAATACATCCATTTGGATTTTGGGGGCCAACATGGACCACCTCCCATGGTGAAGGATCCTATTTCATCACTATTATTAGTGATTTCTCCATGATAGTGCAGATTTTCATATTGGAGAATATATAATATTTCAACCAAAACATTATGATGTAGAGAGATTCAGTTGAAAAATAAAACTGGATTGAAAATTAAAACACGAAGAATGGACAATTGAATAGAATAATTTTCTACAATGTTCATTCAATGTAGTGAATCCTATGAAATTAAGAGGCACGAGACTATTAGGGAATCACCCTAAAAATGGAATAGTATAGAGGATGAATATATGTATACTTGAAATAGTCTATAGAATGATTGAATACTGAGGACACCCAATATAAATTTTTTTATGAGGCTACCATCCCTAATATATACCTTATCAATAAGTCTCCCTCCTCTATAAATCAGTTAAAAACTCTTGAAGAACTATAAATCGGTAATCCCCCTTCTTATTCTTATTTAACAGTTTTTGGTTCGGCATCCTTTTCTAATGTCATGATAGAAAAATTAGATCCAATATCCCTCAAGTGAATTTTAATTACTAATCATGAGAGTCAAAATGGATACAAACAATTAGTAGATAAACCATGATACCAGATGAGTAGTTTTAGTAGGGAAATTGTCTTTCACAAATCATATTCTCATAAGACCAATACTTCCACACCAATAATCATTGATGCGTTCCTCTATATGTATGATAAATTTGAGCAACCAACTCATTTTCAGGATGATTTTCATCCTAGCCCATCTCCTCCTTAGTCCACTAATGTGGCTAATTCAGAGAATAGTTCTGTTTTAGTGTTGGATTTTAAACCTACTAAAATTCATCATGATTTTTATTTAACCTATGATAGGGAATGAAGAGTCCCTATACATCCATCAAACTTCATCTAGGATTATATGGATTTTTATTCCCTTCATGTGACTCATGATCTTATTGGTGAATATCCTCAATCTTATAAGAAATATATAACAGACAAAGGATCAGGGAAGTGGGTATTTTCTTTGAATGACGAAATTATTAACACAATAAAATACCATACATGAGATATTGTAAAAAACAAGTTAATGAAAATATAATTGTTTCCAAGATCATGAAAAGAATATAGGACAACACTAAGGTATCTCAAATCAAATTCAGTACTAGGCTAGTTTCCTAGGGCTCCCTTCTGAGGTAAGGAATTGATTACTATGAAATATTTTCCATAGTTGTTAATAAATATTTCATTCATCTATTGTTAGAATTTGTTTCTTATAATTAGTTTCATATAGTGAAATTAGATGTCAAAACTAGTTTTCCACATGGTGATTTGAATGAAAATATTTATATGAAACCTCATAATAGTTATCCTACTGAATTCAATCCAAATCAATTTTCCCTTTGGAATAAATCTCTCTACGGCCTGAAAAATGACTCTTGGTTAGGGTACATGATGTTTTGTTCACTCAGTCTAGGAAAAAACATCATTATTATTTATTTATTATTTATTTATTTATTTCAAATCATCTAAAAACTTCATCATTTATCATCTATTATATGTTGATGATATGATAATAATATTCAAATTTATAAGTCCAATTTCTTATTTCATATCCCAATTGAAAATTATTTTATAAATTAAGGACCTAGGTGGATCCAAGAAAATTAAATTAGTTGAAATAATAAAAGATAGAGAAAACATATTATTCTATCCTTCTAAACCTGCTTATGTATTAAAATATTTATAGTGGTATATGCTTTAAACTCTTAATGTTGTTAACATAACTCATGAAAAAATTAAAATTAAAACATTCTAGGTATAAATCCCCTACAATAGAATAATATATTGAATTTATGTCTAAAATTAATTATGCTAGAATATTTTTTAGAATAATGTATTCTATGATTTACACTCTCTCTGATATTTCATTTCATTTCTGCACTGTTAGTTGGTTCATGGCCACTCTAGGGAATCCCCATTGGCATTCCATTAAGTGAATCCATAGATATATTTCATGTATTTCTGGTTTTTCATCGTGATATTGTAGAAATGTAAATTTTAAAAAACTTATATGTGGTTATATTGATGCTGACCATTTAGGAATTTAGAAACTCCTAAATCATTAACTCGTTATGTGTTTACTCCTTTATGAGGTTCCATTTTCTGGAAGTGCAACATGAAATTTGTTGTTCAACATTCTACTACAGAGTATAAATACATTCAATTAATTGAGGTAGTTAAATAATCCTCTTGGATCAATGGTATATCTTATAAACATATCATTAAAGTTAAGTAATAATTTTTTATTCTAATATCCATATATGGCATGAACCAAATCCGGTTGCCACAGAAATGGTCACCAAAACAGGCCCGGTATAAGGCTCGAAGGGCTTTACCGATCCCCACATGTTGGCACCGGTTCTAGGGTATCATAAAATGTGAATTTGGAACGAATTACCATGTTTATAAACATAAAACCATAAATGACTCCAATAAAATGAATCTGGACTTTTCAAACCAAACATTCTTTTACAAAAATTCAGAACTAAATTACGTAGTTTAAAACAACTCACCAAGATGATGAAAAAGTTACAGAACCAAAAATAACCAGACCAAGAACCCGCATGGCCGGGGCACCGCCCACAAGCCATCTCCACAAGACTTCACCACAAAGGACCAGCTTGAAACCTGATCCATTTGCACTAAAAACTGTACCCGACCTGCCAAATCAAAAACAACCTAGTATAATTACATATAATGTTGTAAGTAGGGTGTGAGCCAATTCCCATTTAGATACCACCACTAAGACATTCCATGTGATAAACATTCAGTGATGAAAAGCTTGCAAGTTTTCAAAAATAACATATGCTGGTTATAATTTTTAAAAGATGAAACCAAAAAAATAAACCGGTTATCAGGTGGGATATTATTATGAATCAACACATTTAAAAAAAATATCAACACTAATAGATTTTACATCCAACAAAATAGTATGCTGACATTAAGAACAATGTAACTAATGAGCACAAGCAACAGAAAATACCCCATTGGAACTAGCTCGAAGTGGGTCCCAGCTACCTCGTTTCTCGGTGAGAGTAACCATAACAATATATGTTCTCGTGGAAGAGACACTATTAGGGAACATACCAATAACATATTTGTCACCAATCATCAACATCATAGTATAGTTAGAGTTTTAAGCGTCAATCTTGCAAAGTGAACATGAGGCCAAACCCCAGGGATTCTCTAGCATAGTAGTACACGTCCACCCACCTTAAATTCTCAAGTTTCCCATTATGCTAAAACAAGATAAACAAGTTAAGAAATATAATTTTTACATGAAAATAACATTTCCACATCACACATTCACCAAACATCGCTCGTGTACATCACACATGTCACAAAATCCATTTTTTCATTCAAATGCATTTTGAAATCATACTCACACCAAAAATAGCCCACAACACATTTCACATTTCCTAAACACTTCCACAAACCCTTTAAAAAAATTAATAAAATAATTCCAAGACATTATAACTCAAATAAAAGCCCACCCCAATATCATATAATACTTCTTTCATCAATAAAAATCGTTTCTCAAAACATAGTCACACAAAACAACCACAACCATGTTTCACAGCTCTCATTGCATTTTATAAAACATATCTTCACTTTATAAAACACTAAAAAAATATTTTACATCTTAAATAACTACCTTACCATTAAAAATCCAATATTAGTTGAACAAACCCACTAAAAATTACATATACTACCTTTTGAACACTTTTTTTAACCCAGCAAAACATTCACAGTTTTCATAAAACAAACCCAAGGGGTGTAACTATGATTCTCATATAAAACCCATTTGAAAACCCTCATTCAATTCCAAAATCATAGCCAAAAAAATCCATAATATAATTGGGAGACCTAAAATCATTTATTAAACTACCCTCAAGTGGGATAATAATACCTCAATTAACACCACAAAAGACAGACATGAAAAACACACGTTTTCATAAATCACATCGAAGAAGTAAAAAAAGGTTTTTCACATTGAACCCATTCAAAACCCCATTTTCAAGAAATACAGGACATTAATTCATTAAAAAACCATAATTGGAATCTCTTTTAAATACCAATAAGTCATTTTCATGTGTTATTAAATACACACTAACATTTCCCAAAGAGTCACCCTTGAAAAGCACCCAATTTCAAGCCATAAAGAAACTATAAAATTTAACTATTAAGAAAATCCATAAAAACGGTTTCTGCACCACCAGAAGCATATTAGGAACATTAAAACAATTAAATAAGGAATGATAAATCATAAAAATTTGATTACACATGGAAACACCTACATTTTTACTCAAAACCCTTGAATCATTGTGAGAAACCTCAACCGCACCTCCACCGCACCAAAAGGAAGTGAAAACGAACCCTAAACCATAGAGATTCACCAATAATACCCCCAACCAAAACAAAGGTATGAACCATAGTTTCTGGACACTATATAATTTCATGAAAGAGGGAGGAAACCCTAAGGAGAAGGAAGGAAATGAATAATGGGACAGTTATCAAAATAAATCATGAAGAAAATGACCCAAAATCCACCAGTATATGAATTTTCTAACAGCAAATAATTTAAGGGAGGTTCAAAAAAGGATGAGGAGATCATGTAGGAAATGGAATGGGTGAAAAAAAATTAAAATATAAGGAGTTTTGAAAGGATCAATTTACCTATTCAAATCTGTCCAATTTGTGTAATCCTAAGAAGTTTCTCCCTATTTTTTGAAAATAAATTTTTCTCCAAATTGGGGGAGGAGAAAATGGGAGTGCACCTTGGGTAAGTGGGATCTAGTGAGAGATAGAATCACCAAAACAACAAAAAAAATTTAATGAGATATTAATGATATAAAAAAAATTAATACAGGAAATGGGAATTCGGGAAGGCCCAATCCTTTATATAAAAACTCAAATCCACCATGATTATGAACATTATAAATGGTCCAGATTAATATGGTGGTTTTAATAGGTCAGGGGATTCAAATTAAGAATTTTAATGGATAAAAAATGTTAAAAATGAAAGATTTATAATGGAAGAAAAATTGCGTGTTAAATCTGGAAATAGGTTCATGGGTTCGCCCATATTTTCAAAACCCACCACTTACACCAAAATTCATAAAAACCCCCCCAAAACAAAACAATAATTAAAGTTAAATAAAAAATACCTTCTAAAGTATTAATGGATGTGAAAATTTTCTCCACTATAAATCTTTCCTCCTTGGAAATCCACAACAAGGCCACAAGTATAAACCAAATCCATCTAAGAAACCAATAGGTACTCCCTTGCTAAGTTTCACCCCCAAAGTCCGAAATACCTCCAATGATAAATTAAGATAGGGATACAATTAAAAAAAATATTACACCACATTCTTGAAACAATCAACCACATTCTTTCTTTATTCCAATGGAAAATTTCTCAAACACAATCAGAACAAGGATCAGTAAATTTATCCAAAAAAATAACAACATCGAACAAGGTTACACATACCTAGACATAAATAAAATGTTGGAAACTCTCTTATCCCATCATTTACCCAAGGAATGTGTAGTTATTTAGATAGATCTGAAAGAGAATAACCTATTCCTAGCCAAGACCATGGACAAAACTAAGTTACGGGTATGAGGAGACACAAATATGCTCCCCACCATAAGAGATAACATAAATTTTTTATGGGACAAAATCGAGACACTAATAGGGGGATGCCTAAATGGAAACCCTGATTCAAGGTGCAGAATTCCATTGGACCTTTACAAAAGAAATTATATAAGAATCACAATGGGTCTCCCCACCATAATATCCAACCATCTTAAATGACTAGCATGGGCTGGTATAGAATGTCCAAAAAATTTAAAGAGTTTGGAATGCCGCATGGTTAGTCCGAAATGTTTGTGAAGCTGTGCGCTAACTATGGGGATCCTTCTAACTGCATGGTTTCCAAGGGCATGGTCACTACCAACGAAGCACAAACCGTGAGCTTAACCTATTTATAAAAACTTTAATCCTTTCTCCAAATACCCTGTTGAAACCAAAGGGGGTAAAGTATGAACTCAGGCTACAACATGGAAATAAGGTCATCCCACCTCCACCACCAAATGGGAACAAATAGAACAAGATGATAACAATAGAGGTTTAAACACTCCCTATCATTCATACATAGGATAAGACATTATACAAGGGTTTGAATGAACCTGTGATTTCCACTAACTATGTGCTAGCTTCTCTCCGGGACCTATGGCTGGAGCTCAAATGATTGAAGCATCTTGAGCCTCCTATTTAGGCTTTGGAAAACAACAAAACAGAAATTTTTCTTCTGATGATACAAACAACTATACCGAGATCCTTGCTAATTTGACCAAGACCTAACACATTCCAAACTCACTTTACCCTAACCCAAAATATCATGGAAACAAGTTCTCAGAAGATACAGACACTTACTTCCTTGTTTCTTTGGGGGAGAAACAATAGAAGGAAAGGACACATAAAAATATCTTCCTCTAAAACAGAGCATTTAGATGTTTTTCCAAGGGATACATAATCCCAACATAACAAATACTCTTATAGTATTTCACAACCATCACCTTTACAGTCAAATGATTATATGACATCACAAGGTGTCACCGAACAAGACCATTGGGACTAACAGAAACAATACATTGAATATAACCTTATGCCACGTCCCTAAACAACACACAAGTCCAGAAAGTGTCCACAACAGACTCCCATTACCAGAATCCCAAAACTGGTGGACTAACCGGAACATGTTCTTCAAAGAAACTACGAAGAACCCAGAGGCCCTCTTAGACCCCATCGAGACACTCATCCACACTAACAACCCCAGACCACTTCCACCTTCAACCAATCAAAAAACACAAGAAACTAATGTCTATTTTAATCTTCCACAAGAACTCTCCCTCTGCAAGAGGATCTAAAAATCAATGAATGGAATGGGTGTAGACTCAATCAATAATGATCGACAAAAAATTCCTTATATTGCTCAACTAGAGGATTTTCCAATGGGGAAACCATTCGTGTTGCACTTTAGTTGTGTATTAACCCTTAATGGGGGCGTACCTTATACAATGAAAGAACCCATGGACCCAAACAAGCTTGTCCATATTTAAAAACATACCTCAAACCAGAACCCAACACATTAATGGAACAACCTTATATGTGTCCTAAAACATATCTCAGAGGAGACTACTAATCGGTCCTTTTACCTAGCTTACCAAACAAACACAAACCCAAACACAGTTGGAACAAGATGGGTTCTTGGACTTAAAACATCCCACTACTTCAAAATTTTCCCAAAATGCATAATATAAACCATCCCAAACAATTCATCAAGACCTCATGTTTTTCTCTAAAAATATTTCCTTGTAAATAAATGGTTCTGTGATTAGCATATCCACCAATAGTACCCCATGGGCCTCACACATGCATCATTCTATGCCACACTAGGAACCATCCTCATATTTTTCCCGACATTCATCTAGTCATTCCATCAACCATCCATCATCCCATATAACCCCATGCTTGTGTCTGGTCAAGGAAATACCAAAGTTTAAAACAATTTTTTCCCCGCAATGCAAAACCAAAACAGTGAACCAACACATCCTTTTTCTCAAAACCCCTAACCACAAGATCAAAATACCAATTCACATCTTACAAAACAATTCATAAACACACAAAATTTTAGAATAAAACAAACATTCAAGTTATTCACATTAATTTCAAAACAACCCATCCCATTAAAACACCCTTTAATTGTTTACAAAACACTATTGTAAACACTTCTTCAAAACCAACTTCAATATAGTTCATGCTTTCAAAAGTGGTGTAAGAACACCATTTTCCATTTAAAAACAATTCGTAAAATTCTGTTCTACCATTTCATAAATCTGACCAATTCCTCTTTATTTTAAAATCTTTTCAAAAAATCTTTACACTTCTTAAAACCAAGTCTCTTTAAAACCAAAGTTCCACGATTTCAAAACTAATGCACAAAATAATTGGACATGAAACTAATTTTATTGGGTGATTTGGAAATATGGTTGGTGGTCATATTCCAATCACATCACTTCCATAGAGAGTGTTCTATTGAATATCATAGTCTCCACATGGCTTTCCAGTACCTGGGAGATCACTAAGATCATTAATCCAACTCTCTTTTCATTTCCTTTAATCATCCTCAAAACTTGAAATCCAAAGGGCTTAGATAAATCCCAACATCCCATAGAAACATGAATCCCGTAAAAAGGTGGGGTGACCATAAATCCAATAATTGGAATAACAAGTTTGGACAATACAAACTCCATACTATCTCGAATCTTACCCAAATAACATGACCAAAATTGTTAACCAGAACCTCCTCTGATACAATTTTTTCACGAACCAAATCTCATCTCCACCGAAACTGGTACCAAACCCAGCCCATGTAAAGTACCAAAGGTCATTTCCAATCCCCATTAGCTGTCACAAGTTCCCGAGTATCATAAAATTTAATTTGGAATGATTTAACCGAGTTTATAAACATTAAACAACAAAAGAATCCAATAAAACAAATCTGGAATTTTCAAAAAAAACAATATATTACAAAAAAATCATAACTGAATTACATAGTTTAGAACAACTCAACAATACTATAATAAAGGTAAAAAAATAACTATACCAATATCCCTCATGGCATGGGGCACCGCCCTCAAGCCATATCTACAAGACATCATTATCAAGGACCTTCCTAAAACCTGAAAAACTAGCACTAAAAACTATACCCAACTTGCGATAAAAAAAATAATCAATCATACTTAAACATAATGGTGTAATTAGGGTGTGATACAATTCCTAGTAGGATACATCCATTAAGATATTCCATGTGATAAACATTTAATGACGAAAATCATGAATGTATTCATAAACAGGAAATGGTAGTTACAATTTCTAAAAGATGCAACATAAAAATTAAAACAGTTTTCAAGTGGGAAGTCATTAAGAATCAACACATTTAAAAATAATTTCAACACTACTAGAATTTCCATCCAACTATACCATATGTTGAAGGTAAGTACAAAGTAACTAATGAGCACACACAATAGGAAATAACCCTTACGCACTTCCTCGTTGTGGGTACCAGGTACCATGTATATCGGTGAAAGTAACCATCACAATATATGTTATCTTGCATGAGACACTAGTAAATCACACAAAAATAACATAGTGGTCCCCAATCATCATCCTCATAGTTTAGTTAGAGTTTTATGTGTCAATCCTGGTATGTGAATCTGAGGCCAAACCCCATAGATTCACTATCATACATGTACACGCCCGCCCACTTAGATACTCAAGTTTCCCCTTGTGCTAAAACAAGTTCGACTAGTTAAGAAATATAATTTTCATATGAAAATAACATTTCAACATCACAACTTCACCAAACATCCCACATGTACATCACACAAGTCACCAAATCCATTTTTTAATTCAAATTCATTTTGAAATCATACTCAGAACAAAAATAGCCCACAAAATATTTAACATTACTTTAACACTTCAAAAAACCCATTAAAATTTATAAAACCATTAAAAGACATTATAACTCACATAACATACCAAAAAAATATCATATAATACTAATTTCATCTACAAAAATCATTTTGCACAACACACTCACACAAAACAGCCCACAAGCATGTTTCAAAGTTATCTTTCCATTTTCTAAAACATATCATCACTATATAAAACATAAAAAAAATTGACTTCATAAATAACCAACATACCTTTCAAAAAAAAATATTAGGTGAAAAAACCAACCAAACAGTACATATACAACCTTTTTCCCACTTTGTTTAACCAAACAAAACATTCACAATTTTCATAAAAAAAAACCAAGGGGTGTAACTATGCTTAGCACATAAAATCCATTTCAAAACATCATTCAATTCCAAAATAAAACCAATACTAGTACACAATATAATATTCAGTCCTAAAAAATTTATTAAACAACCCCAAGTCCTATAAAAATACCTCAATTAACACCACAAAAGACACACTTGAAAAACACATGTTTTCAAAAATCACTTCAAGATGTACAACATGGGTTTTCATCTTGAACCCATTCAAAAACCCCATTTCAAGGCCCACATGACACTAAGTCATCAACAAACCAGAATTTGAATCTCCTTTATACATCAATAAGTCACTTTTAGGTGTTATGAAAAACAACCAAACATTACCCCAAGAGTCAACAATGATAAGCACCAAATTTCAAGCCATAATGTAACTATAAAATTAAACGGTTTTGAAAATCCATAAAAAACGTGTTTTTCACCACAAGAAGCATATTAGGAACATTAAAACTATTAAATATGGCAAACTAACTCATCAAAAATTTCTTACACATGTAAACACCTACCTTTTGAATGAAAGCCCTTTAATCTTGGTGTGAAACCTCAACCACACCTCTGTCGAACCACAAGGAAGTGAAAATGAACCCTAAACTATTATTTTTTCACCACAAATACGCCCAATAAAACCCTATTTGTGTACCCTAGTTTCTATAAACTCTATAAATTCATGAATGAGTGAGGAAACGCTAAGGATAAGGAAGGAAACGAAGAGAGGAACACATACCCAAATATATCATGAATAAAACCACCCAAATTCCACCAGTATCTGATTTTTCAAATAGCCCATCATTTAAGGGAGATTCAAACAAGGATTTTGAGATCATGTAGGAACCAGAATGACGGAATTGAGTAAAAATATAATGATTAATGAAAGGATCAATTTACCCCTTCAAATCTGGGAAATTTGTGACATTCAAAAAATTTCACCCAAATTCACGATACAATTTAGCTGCAAATTTGGGAAAGATATAATGGGATATTTCCTTGGGTATGTGGACTTGGGTGAGATTTGGAATCATAGAAAACACATAAATATTGAATGAGATATTAATGATTTTAATAAATATTTTTAATGCAGGAAATGGGCTTTCGAGAAGCCCTAATCCCTTAAATAAAAACTCAAATCCACAATGATTAAGAATTTTTAAATGGTTCAATTAAATATGGTGGTTTTAATAGTCATGGGTGGAAAATTAAGAAATGTAATGGATAAAAAATGTTGATAAATGAAGGATTTATAAATTAAATAAAATTGTATTTTAAATCTAGTAATGGGCTCACGGTTTGGCCCGAATTTTCAAAACCTTCCATTTCCACCAAAATTCTCGAGGACCCCAAAAAATAGAAATGAAATGAAAAATACCTTATAAATAAGTCATGTATGTGACAATACAATATTCCATTTATGATAAAATTTATTTTTTCCTGATATGACTTAGAATATAGATATTAGATTACATTTTATTATAGATGTCATAGAATTTAGAATAGTGTTTATCAATATAATAGACACTGACATAATCACATATAATACATTTAATAATGTTATAGTTCTGTCTAAGCATAAATTTTATTTAGATATGCTAAACATGGTTCTGGTTCTATGTCCATAGGTGAAAGAATATTACAAAGTTTAATTGAAAATAGTGATGATTTGGGAATTAAGGTTTCTTAATTCCATTCTCATATTTAATTTGATTTAATATATGTGCTTATATTTAATTTTTTTATAGAAATATTTATATTTTAAAATTAATGTCCCTTTACCTATATTTTTCTACTTGTGCCTATTTATTTTTGGGCTTTGTATCTCTGTAGGCCTCTTGTTTGTGGGCTTGCTTTCAGTATTAGTTATATGCTAGAAATATTTTTATTTGTTTAATGTTTTCTTTTTCACCATTTATCTCCCACACCTCCCCTCTGCATCTGGTTGTCCATTTGGTTACATGGCTATTTTATCAACAATTTTTTTTATTACAAATCCACTCCATGAAACCCACAGATTGGGGGTTCATTTTTTTGGAATTAGGCATTAGTAGGGGTTTCATTAACCAAGCCTGATGGACGTTGTTGCACATTCAATTACATATTATTATATCGATTTGGTGTGGTGCTCTCGTCCTTCTCATGATGAACCCTAGAATCATGGTTCCATGGATTGATGGTTTGGTCTCATCCTCAGAGATCATATAATAATATTTCATTCCCTTGGCTGCAATCAATTTCTCTTGAGTAGTGGAGGTGACATACATCCGTAATGGAATAAGTGAAGCTTCATGTGCATGATTCAAAAGACCATTGAATCTATGGTACTTGGATGTACCACAAAATCTAGGAGGTTTGGAAATCAACCATGGAATGAAGAGATCTGGAATACCATACACATTGGTTTCTGGCACTGAGAGTATATTATTCAAATTTGATTCCTTGTTTTGAAACTAAGAAGTCTTGTTCAGTTTCTTTCATGTTCTACATATTCTTGTTGGTATGATTGAATTTTGATGTTTCCATATTTCTTTCTAGAATAGAAATATGTGTTCATGTGTTCGTTGTTCATTCCATGATGTTGGAACCTGAAGGGTCTGAATCACATTAAATCCTCATATTCATTTACTTTTCTGTCATTTGGTAATCTATTTGGTTCTTACATTATCAAATCCATAGACTGATATCTGATCCATTTTCACTTATATGGTAATTTGGTTTCGTTTTCACTACACTCTAACCAAATAATTTTATTAATATTAGAGCCTTAAGAATATCATTATGTCTTGATCCCCTTTTAATTTTACCCTGACCATTCCCTCATTCATTTTGATGAAGACTGCTTCTCCACGTCTTCTCTTATTTCAATGCATCAGAAGAGCCTATCTAATCCTCATTATCATCATCTATGCGTCTTTACAATTATTTATTATGTTAATTAGATATTTATATATTATTACATAATAATAAATAACACATCATAGCCCTAATGATCTTTTATAGGGGAGAATCCGTGTATTCCTCACCCAAAGAGATCTATGTTTGAAACCATTCATTATAGTTAATCAACCATGAGGAACTACCATGGTCATATCAAAGCTTATTTAAGTATACAAAGAGGTTGAATCTGTATATGGATGATGAAAATATGGATCCAATGTATGCGAAAAAGATTAATTTTATGGATGAGGCAATGATATGAAGGATTTTTTGCACAATAAGTTCATAAAATTGATTCAAAAAAGGAGACTAATCCACCTTGAATTTCTATAGATCCTTTTTTATGTTGATAACCTATTTTTAATATGGATTCATTATAGTGGATTTGTCGCTGGAATTTGTGAACGTGGGGATGTAATTGTTTTTGAGTGCTCGATAGGGGTGAAGTGGATTTGAAGGCATTGATTTCTGTATGATTATCTGTGTAGGATAAGGATTTTAAAAATGAAGAGGCCTCTATCGATTCTATTTAAACATCTTAATATATTTACATAATTGTACAAAAGGTTCTCTAGGAATTTCATAACATAATCATCATATATATGGACTTGATAACATTCTGATGTTGACACCATTTTTGAAAATGAACATGATTATCTTGGTTGTTAATGTTCATACAATGATTATGATGGACCATGCGTCCAATCAGTGAGTGTTTCCTCTATTGGAAACAATCCTCACACTTTCAATAATCAAACTCAAAATTAGAGAAATCAAAATAAATAGATGTGTTGATTTTTCTCCAACATGTTGATTTGAAATTAAATTAATTAATAAGTTTAATCTGTTAAATGAGTATGATTAATTTTTTTGTGGTCATTGAGTTTTTATGGCCTACATGGGGATGGTTTGTGTGGTTAATTTTCTCTATTTTTGGATTATTTGTACTCATTTTCCATAATCCATTAGTGCCCTTTTTTGGACCACTGATCAGCTACAATCTAATGGCCCAATGATTCTTGGGGTGTGTTTCTTCACTGAACATTGATCTTCTGTTCTACTATTGCAACAATCATGTTGTACCACATGTCCCATGCACTGTCCTGATATCAGTTACTCAAACCATCTTATTGATTGTATTCATCCAGGTAGAATTGATTATGCATATTTTCCTGAATTCCTATCATAATTTGATTTTGTTTTATATGCATGTATTCTTTAGATTCCTTGGGTTGGGGTTTTCACCAGTATGGTTCTTGGGATCTCTCTTTGACGGAATCTCTACTCTGACTCCATGAAGAATATTTCAAGGAGATGCACAGGTTTTCTGGTAACACACACTTCCTTCTATCGCAGCTCATGCCACCCCCTGCAACCTACGTCCAACTTTGGTGGTGACTCTATGGGGAATCATCTTGGTTCTCAGTTTTCAGATTACTATGATCCAGGAAAGTTCAGGTCTTGACACATCATCAATTGTATCCAATATTTGGTATAAGTTTCTTGGCACTATAGTGATTTATTTTTCATTCATTTTTTTATGCTAATGTATCCTACTTGGGTGTGTTTATGAGTTTTTCCAAGAGTTAATGGGGTTGATTATACGTGATTGGGTTGACCACTACAACCGAGTTCAGAAAACCTGACCTCCTCATATAGTTTCATAGGTCCTTTGTTTATTGTTTTTTTGAGTCTATGAGCGGTTAGCTTGATTCCAATTCATTGTAATAAAGTATCACCCTGATGGTGTTATCCCCATGCACATAGGTCTAAAAGGAACCAAAAATGTTATACATGTTGTTTGTTTACATTCCACAGTTGTTGTTTTATCATTCTGGTATTCTTCATGTCAATAATTCTTGATTTTTTAATTTTCTATCACTTTGTTAATAGATTTTATAATATTTATAGTCCATCACACGTTATAGCGGGGCTTGTGAATTTAGGGTTCAATTGTTTAACCCCAACAAGAGTTATTAAATCCATCTATAATGTTAATATGGTTTTTACTAAATTTGAAATTTATATGTTTGATGGTGAAAATGAGTTTAATCTATAGAGAATAAAATTTTTATCCATGTTAGATCATAATGAGGTAATATATTTCTTTTTGGGTTCTAAAAAGAAGTAAAATAGCACTTCCCCTGATGGGAACATTGTTGTTTCTTATGTATATGTACCTGAAAGGAGACTTAGGAAATCCCATAGCCTAATACTTTTATCGTAGGGATAAAAATAGTTATGAGAATTTTAATATGTGTCCTCTAATACTGGTATATGGTCTAAACATGAATCCATTTATATGACAATGTATCTAGTTTGTAGATTCAATAAAAAAAAATCAGATTTTATAACATCAAAATGCATTTTGTAACTACAATCAGGATATAAAATGACAAATTTATTAAAATATTGTAAGATCTATAAAAATTGGATATTAAATTGGATGATGAAGACCCGAACACTATATTTATGACATCCTTAAATGGTTCCATTAATTCTGTTTAATATTTTATGATGTAGGGAAAAGTCACACTTACTCCTGTAATTGTGAAATCTTATTAACACTCTAAATACCTTCAATGGAAGGGTGATATTAAGAATGAGGGTGAGGATTTAATATTTATGGTTAAAATCATGTATAAGGACATAATTGAATCTACAAGCTGATGTGAGTTAAGTGGCTGATGAAAGGAAAGGGTTCAATACAAGAAGCATAAAAAATATAAAAGAAATTTAATTAAATGTTTTCAATCTAAACAACCTAGAAATATTAAGGGAAACTATCATAAAAGTAATAGTGACTATAGTGATATTAGTAATGACTATTCATTGTTAGTTGAGCTGGATATTGACATGGATAGGGCATTAAATGTTTTTGATATAGTTATCTCTGATGAATGGATCTTGGATTTAGGATTCTCATTCCCCATGTTTCCTTAGAAGGATATCTTTTCTAAGTTAAGGGAAATAAAATATGGTGAGGTTTTCTATGGAATAATAGGAGATTCCACATTATGGGAATAGACTCTATATCATTATATAACATAATGGTACTATAATATATCTTCAAGAAATTTGTTGGATACCTCAGTGGAAAAGAAATATAGTATCCATAGAAATCATTTACAAAAAGGGTACAACATTTTGTATGATTCTGTAAGACATAGAGAATCCAAGGACCCATCATAGTTATAAGAGGATGTTTTTTCAATGGACTATATGTGTTGGATGGGAATGACTATATAAGTTATTTTAACAATTCTTCAAGTTTAGAACATGATTCCATCACACTGTGGCATAGAATACTAGGCCAAGTTCGTTCCAAGGGTCTAGGTGTACTGGAAAATAAGTCATTCTATGTAATTTTACTACAAATAGTGTTCCATTCTGTGAGGGCTATGTATATGGTTTTGGGAAAAAGTTGGCTGAGGATGTTTTTTGATGAACTATTTATTGTATTTTGTTTTCAAGGATGTTTGAAAAGAATGGAAATCACTCCACTTTGTATAAGTGGATGAGGAATGACAAGAAAGATACAATACATTCCACGGTAAATCTGAAAATGATTTTCTAGTTTGTATTTCACAAAGATCATAAGTTTGTGATAGAACATATAACGCAAGCTCTATGAAGGAAACCTAGATATAATATGAGGTCAATCAGTATGTTTGTTCTTACAGAAGTAGGTTTCTAATGTGATGCTATTTTCTGTGTTTTCCAAATTTGTGGGGTCCAAAATTTGGAGTTGGGCTAGAATTATGAAAAGTGTATTTCCATGAAGATCTTATATAAACATGAAAAATTATTTAATTTAAAAATTATGGGATTCACGCTGTACATTTTTCAAAGATATGAAGAATATTGACTGTCTGGTTCACGATTAGGTCGAGCTTCACAAATTGAAGAGGTGAAGAGCATTGTATGAAAACATTGTGGAAGCGAAGTGAATTATTAGTGGAGCATTGTGGTGGATCTTGGGAAGAAGTATAATCATAGAGGCATAAAGGATTTTATAGAATTATTCAATATTACAACGATCTTTTAGAATCTGGAAAATAGTCATGGTGCTTCACGAAGCATAGTGAATTTTGCAGTAATTTTAGAGATCTGCGAGTTGGTGCTGATGTGGGGAAGAGGTGGTTGGAATGTTCTGTAGTTAGTTAAAAAATTCTATAAATGGTCCCCTTCCACCTCGAAAACAGTATAGAGACATAAAAGAATTTTAGAGCTCTCAAATTGAAAATAATTTTCACGGAGATAGTGAGTACAATGAAGATAGTGAGCTCTACGAATGAAAGGAGGATCACAATGAGACCTTGAGCTTTGGGAAAGAAGTTAATATTGAAAATACCAATCTGGGATGCATTAAATAGTGACCTCTATAATCTAGTAAGATCTACTAACTAAATGGATTTGCTAACTAGAGAGCTCTTCGAAGTAGGGAGCTTTGTGATGGAGCTCTACGAGCTGATGATTTGAATACCCAAATCATGTGATAAGTGCTTTCAATTGGATAAAGATATGACTAGGGTATTGGACTATGAATTATTACTAAGTCTATGTAGTTCATCTCTGCTTCTGGAATGGAATATTTTGATTTTTTTTCAACGATCAGATATTTGATGGTTTGTTAGGAAGCACAGAGATATTGCTTTATCCTATTTGTGCTATGAGGGTCCACACATACTTGAGTATTATCACCCAAGTACTATTCCAGTGAATGGGAATATCCAACTTGTCGTATTTCACATAAAAGGATTGTTTTCGTGTTAATCGTGCGGTACTGAATTATTTTCATACCACACCAAATACATAGCTACTCTTGTAGAGTAGTGAACCTTATAAATATCGTGTTCTTGTGGTTGTGTGTGTTCTGTAGGTAAAAAATCATTAACAATAAGTGAAGTTCATTTCCAAAAGAAAATAAATATAAAAAATAAATGATATCACTGATTCACCCCATCCCCTACTCTATGATACTTGGATCTTAACTTGGAACTTCAATTGGTATCAGAGCGAGTTTCCCTTCATTTGTTCTTTACAAATGTTTCGAAGATATTTTTTGATAGAGAATCTGAATTACATGAATAGTAAGGGGATTAAAATATTTAATGGGAATAATTATCATAACTGGAATGATAGAATTATGACTTGTGTTATGTCTCTTGGATATGATGTTCATAAAACTACAACAGACGTATTTACTGCTATTAATGACACGGTTCCCCTTACTACTGAAGATAAGAAGAAACATGATAATGATGGAAGATATAAAAATACATTACTCTCATCTCTTTTAGGGAGTTAAATTTAAAGAGTAAAAGGTGTCGCTATAGAAAAAGGAATTTGGGACAAACTGAAAAATATCGAAAAAGGAAATACAAAAGAGATGAAGGAAATGCTTCAAATCTAGAGTTTAAAGTATGAATACTTAAATATGGGTGAGAATCAATCTAATGTTGACTTCCTTACTAGGATAAAATACATTGTTATTAAAATCAGATTACTTGATGAAAATTTGGCGGATTCTATAGTTTTTAAAAGTATCTTGATAATTATTCCCAACAAATTTGATGCAAAAGTATCGTCATTGGAAGATATAACCCATGAAACATTATCTATGGATTATTTTCAAAGAACTCTCATAACTGATGAAATTATAATGGATAAGAAAATGATGATAAAAAAAAGAGATAATATAGATATGACTTTCAAAGCTATAAATAAATAGAAGTTGAAGAAGATTATTATTGAAGATGAAGCTGGTAAATCTTACTATGAAAACGTGGTATGTCAAAATTTTGGTGAAATTTTATCCTTGTATTCTAAAATTTTAAAAGAGGCACAGGAAAATACATAGGGAAACTCCCTTTGAAATGTTTTGAATGTTGAAATGTTTCCCACTTTGCAGATATTTCCCTCAAAAATTGAATGACAAACACAGTGATGAAGAAGAGAGAAGAACAAGAAGGTCATGGAAGAAATAGGGTGAAAAAGAAAAATATTTTGGGATATTTAAGTAAATAAAGTTATTCAAATAAAAAAATCTATATTCCAAAAAATGAAGAATATGATGATAGTGATACTGAATCAGAAAAAATCTATTGCTGAAAAATCTAGATAGAGTACATATTTTGCATTAGTGAATAATAGAGATTATTAAATCAGTAGTACATAACAAGTGAAAACTCTACTTGAATAGTATCTGATAGAAGATCAAAAAGATTGTTTTTGAAATATAAGAAGGCTTGAAAAGAAAAACATGATATTGACAAATGAAAACTCTGCATCAAATGACCAAGAATGTTTTCCTGATAAGAAAGAAAAATTTTAAATGGATATGGATGATCTAAAAAATTCTCTTAAGAGTGAAAGGAGTAGCAATGATCACCTAGAAGTAATCCTGATTAAAAAATAATATTTTTTAAACTAGTCAAACATAATCATTCCATAACTGAGGAAAGGAACACATGTTTTGGAAACTATGTTACAGAAGTTGGTGAATGTTCTGATAAAAATGAACCTATGAAGGATAAAAAAAGTTACCTTTAATGTTTGAGAAGAAATATAAAACTGGTTCTGATAAGAAAAATGATGTAAGGTCTATGTATCGGGTTAAAGCTCGCAATACTGAAAAACAATAAGCATCTATGAATTCCGAGTCTAGAAAGATTTGTACTACTTCTGGTTCTAGTGACTCTGAACAGAAATATGATCTGAAGAAGAATGTTACTACTGAATATTTTAAATTCAATGGTCATCAATGTTCTAGTAAGAATATTGTTGCGATTAATTTTCACAACACCAGTCAGTATGGATGTTTTAGAGGGAAATAATCATTATATGGATACTCCTAGTATTGTGGTGGATTTGGACACATGACATGTATGTGTAGGTTTAACCAATAACATTACCACAATTGCAGAAGCATTGAAAGGAAATTATTGAGGGGGAACCAATCATTTCAAAAGAAGAAACCATAAAAGAAATTCCAAAAGTCATCTGAGAATGTTTGTGTGAATGTATAAAATAGTTTTTACCCACTAGAAACTATATGTGAATGATTTGATAGACCATGATATCTTTCTAAGGGTAACCTAATTGTGTTACAGTAATAACAATTTGTTTAAAAAATTCCCATAAGTTAGTGATTTTAATGTCTAATAATGAAAACTCCTCTAGGTCTAAAAAATAGTTCTAGTTTTTCTAGATAGAACACATTTAATTGGCTAAGATATTGGAGGAAGCACAACAATATGTGGAAAAAAAAGGATTAACAGAGAGCTCTTGTTGTTGGAACTACTTTGAAAGCAATGAAAGGAGAACGACTGTGTGTACATGATAGTGGTTGTTCATCTCATATTATAGGGAGACTTAAGGATGTTAATGAATTTGATATATTTTACATAAGGATGAAATTTGGAAACGATTAATCTATATGGATCATAGGTGTTGGATCAGCCATCATTGGAAATAAAAAGATGAAATCTAGGAAAACACTATTTGTTGTTGTGCTGATCCATAGCCTTCTAAGTGTTTCATAACTCTGTGATGAGGGAAACAAAGTTTTCTTCATAAAAGATGAGTTTTTTGTGAAAATTAAAAATTATGGAAATATAGTTATAAGAGGCCAACATACAAAATTGTATTTGTTATATGTTAGTAAAGTACAGAACACTTTTTACATGGGTGTGGTGGATGAAAATCATTTTTGGAATAAAATTCTAGGACATATGTGTCATAGAAATATGTCCATGTTATCAAAGAAGGATAATATCCATGATAAGAATGATTTATCAAGAAGTAGAGATTGGTGTTGCACTATTTTTGAGAAAGGGAAGATTACAAACTATATGCTTATGTGAATTGGAATTCGATCAAAATGACCCTTGGAACTCATAGATTTTAATATATAGAGACCAATGATAAAACAATCTAAAAATGGATATAATTACTTCATTACATTCATTTATGACTTTACTCGCATTACCTGTGTTAAGTACAACAGACATAAGTCAGATGATCAGAAAATTTTTATGTGTTTCAGAAGTAAAGAAGAGAAGGAATGTGATTATTCCATGATGATGTTGAGAGATGATAATAGTGGTGAGTATAATAATAAATATCTTGGAATTTATCTTGAGAAGCATGGAATTAAGAATGATTCTAGTTCACCATACACACCTCAACAAAATGTGGTTGCTAGATGAAAGAATAGAAGTCTGGTGTAAATTGGTAGAACTATGTTACTTGAACATAGAATTACTCATTATTATTGGAGGAAATCCATTAGAAATTTTTTTATATTCATAACTGATTTTTTTTGTAGTCCAAACTTAGATATGACTCCATGAGAAATTTTATATGAAAAAACTCTAAGATTGAAACACTTAGGAGTTTTTTTGGAGTCCATGCATTATAATAAAGAAAGGTGGAAACTGTAGAATGTTTGAGAAATTAGGAGATGATGGAATTTTTCTATGCTATTCATTAGAATGAAGAGGATATATATGTATCAACAAAGAAACATGAAGAATGATTGATTATAAATATGTGAAAGTTGTTGAAAATTTGTAGAATGAAAAGAAGTCCTATGTTGATGTTGAAGTCGAGAAAAATAGAGAAGATTTTGTTAACAATTCTGATAATACTAAAAAAATTGTTAATCTTAATGAGGAAGAGGAAACAGAATCAACAATATCAATTGACTAAGATAAAATTGTACCTGATCATCGAAGGATAAGGACACAAGTGGAGGCTTAGAACACTATAGGAGATCAACATCAGATGGATAAAATAAGAAGAACAACAAATGATATTAAAAACGCTTCTCTTATTCTAAATAGGAACCGAACCATGTAAAAGAAGAATTTCATCATCTAGAATGGGTCCCAACATTGAATGAAGAGCTCTATTAGATAGATAGGAATGATACTTGGTAACATGTACCTAGGATGGACAATAAGAAAATTATTGGTACCACGTGGGTTTTCCGGAACAAGATGAATAAAGAAGCTAAGTGATAAGAAACAAAGAATGATTTGTTTGGAAAGTGTATTAAAAAATTTAAGGTATTTATTTTGAAAAAAACATTTTATTTGTTGGAATGGTTATAAAAAATCAAAATCGTTCATTCTATTGATGCACAAGAGGTTATAAAATCTTTTAAATGGATGTAAAATATGCATTCTTGAATGGTTATTTTGAAGAGAAAGCTTACATTAATCAACCTTGTGGATTTTTTATTTGGAAGGATGAAGGTTATGTGTGTAGTATGAGAAAAAATTTGTATGGGATTAAATAGGCTCTGATGGAATTATATTCTAAGTTGGATACATTCTTGAGGAAGATTAATTTAATGAATGGTAGAGTTGACAGAAGTATTTACATCAAGGAATGGCAGGAGTAGTCTCTCATTGTAATTGTTTATTTCAATGACATTATCTTTGCAGGAAATGATGACAGATCATGTGAAAGATTCACTAAAGTGATTGAGAAGTCATTTAAGATGTCAATTCTAGGAGAAATGAAATGGTTTCTTGTGTTTCATATTTTATAGAATATGAACACCATTTTTATTTCTCCATAATATTATGTTAAGGAACATATGAAGATTTTCTGAGTGGAAAAATCAATGCCAGTTCCCACACCAATTTTAGTGGGAACAAGGCATTATAATTATAGTGAAGGAAAGGAATTTGATCATAAAGAGTTTTGAATGATGATTATATGTCTTCTATATTTGACTGCCTCAAGACCAAACAAATTATATGATGTTACCTTATGTGGAAGATTTTATAGATCTCCCAAATAAAATATTTCATTTCTATAAAAATAACTCTGAGATATATCAATGGCACAAAAAATTTAGGAATCATGTTTGAAGGCTCAAAAAATATTTATTTTTTTTGGGTATTAAGATGATTATTTGGGGTAAATGATGATTATATAAGATCCACATCTACTGGAGTTTTTGTTTATGTGGAAAATTTGTGTTAGTCTCCATACAAAGAAACAAGAATCTATAAATCATAGCACAACTAAATCTGAGTATATTGCCACTTCTAAAGTTGCTACCCAGCTCGTGTGGATGAAGATTTAGTTGGAAGATCTACTTTCTTCAGTAATGCTACCATTGATCATGGGATGTGATAATCAGAGTACAATCAATCTTACAAGGAATCCAGAAAATAATTCAATTCAAAACAGATTTACCTAAAGTACCACTTCATCAAAGAGAAGGTGGATAATAATTAATTGAGGTTGTATTACATTCTTACCTCAGAACACGTTGCTTAATTTCTCAAAAAACATTTACCGAAAGAACTATTAACTAAATTGAGTTTTAACATGGCTGTCCAACCTTTTTCTCATCATGGTTAAGGAACGTGTTTTTTGTCCCCTCTCTCAGCATTCCTTTGGATAGTGTTTTCAATTGGTAGAATTTTCATAAATCTATCCTTATGGATGCATGAATGAAGGGGGTGTTGTTGGTAAGATGTGAATTCATCATGTACGTGTGTGAACTATTCTAACTATTTGTTTTAATGGTCCTAGAATGGGTTTTGACTGGTTTTATTGAGTTTGTTGGGAAAAAATTTATTGCAGGAATGTTGATGAAGTGAAGAAGGGTGAGGATAATGATGATGTAATATTGTTTCATAGTAACTACATTTTTACATTATGGCCTTGATGTCAATAACTCGTTTTTCCTATAATGAGTTAGCCCACGTAGGCTTAGAATTGTTGATAAGTGACCCATTTCATGAGGTTTCAATGTTTAGTGATATATGGACCATAGTTGACATCAAAATCCAATGGGGAGATAGTTGGGATCAAGCTGTATGATGATGTTTGTTGGATAAAGTAGTTATTGTATTTTATAATGATGTTTGAGAAGAAAGGAAATCACTTCCCATTGTATAAGTGGGTGGGGAAAGATAATAATCTTACAGTACATTCCCTGGTAAATATGAAGATGAATTTCCCGTCTGTATTTCACAAAGATCATAAGTTGGTTTGAGAACATATGATGCATGCTCTATGAAATAAATGTATACAACAGTAACATAGTATCCCTAGGAATCCTTGACCAAAAGTGTACAACATTAGGTATAATTATGGAAGTCTTAGAGTTTCCAAAGATCCTAGATATTTATGAGAGGAATCATTCACAATTTCCTATTTGTACTAGATGGGAAGGACTATATATGTATGTTTAATAACTCTTCTATCTTAGAACATGATTCCATCTCTTTCTGGAATTGAATACTAGGTCAAATTTGTTCCATGGTTCTAAGTGAACTCAAAGAAAGGTCCTTCTATGTAATGTTACTACTAATAGTGTTCTATTCTGTTAGGAAAATTTATATGGTGTTGTGACCATGATGGATGATGATGTTTCTCGATGAATTAAGTATTTTATTTTGTTGTAAACTAAGTTTGAGAACAACAGAAATCACTTTAATTTGTATAAGTGGGTAAGGAAAGACATGAAAGTTACAATAGTTTCCATGGTAATTATGATGATGATTTGATGGTCTATATTTCACAAATATCATAAGTTGGTTAGAGAACCTAACATGAAAGCTCTATGAATGAAAGTGGAATAAGATATTTGGTCAATCAGTATGGTTGGTCTTGCTGATGCAGGTGTCTAAGGTGGCGTCTTAATCTCGTGTTTGCCAAATTTTTGGGGTCCAAAATTTGGAGTTGGGCTAGCATTGAAAAAAATGGATTTTCTTGATGATCTCATAAAAACATGGAAAATCAGGAATTTTTTAGAAATGGGATACATTATGTAGATTTCACAAAGAAATGATGAATTTTATTAGTTTGATTCACAATTATGATGAGTCTCACAAATGCTAGAGGTGAAGAGGATTGAAAGCAAGAATTGTGGTAGCAATGAAAATTGTGATTGGAGAATAATGGCAGCACAAAGGAAGATGTAGAATCGATGCTTCACAAAGTAATTTATGGGAATCTTCACAATTACTAAGATCTTTTAGAATCTGGAAATTATTCATGGTGCTTCACAAAGCAGAGGGAATTTCGGCTGAAATTTCGGAGCTCTGTGATTCAGTGCATATGTGGCACTGAGGTGGCTGGAATTCTATGGAGTCTATGGGAAACACCTATAAATATGCCCCTACCCCCTCGAGAAGGATAGTGGGGCTTAATTAAGATATTTTAGCTCTCTAATTGAGAAGATGGTTTGTGGAGATAGCGAGCTCTGTGAAGGTAGTGAGCTTCGTGATGGAAAGGAGCTTCACGGCAAGCCTTTGAGATTTGAGAAAGAAGTGAACTTATCAATGACCAATTTTTTCTCCAGGAAATAGTAATCTTTGAAATCAAGTAAGATCTGTGAACTAGAGATCTTTACGAACTAGAGTGATCTGCGATGCTTGGAGCTTCACGATGGAGCTCTATGATGGAGCTCTGTGAACTGAAGATTGGCGTATGCAAATTAAGTGAGAATTTCATTAAATTGGATCGAGATATGATTGGGGTATTTGACTAAGTATTATTACAAATACAAGTTAGTTCTTATCATATTCTAGATAATAAATTGAATAGTTTTTTTCAAATATCATTTTTGTGATGGCTTGTCAAGAAGCACAAAGATATTGATTTACCCTATTTGTGCCAAGAGGGTGCACATATACATGAGGATTATCTCCCAAATAATACATGATTGAAAGGGAATATCCTACTCATTCTATTCAATATAAAATGATAGTTATCTAGTTAACCGTGTGGTACTAGATTATTTTTGTACCATTACAAGGATGTAGGTACTCTTGTTGAGTAGTGAAACATGTAAATCTTGTGTTCATATGGTTGTGTGAATTCAGTAGGAAAGAAATCATTAACTAGAGGTGATGGTTGTTTCATGAATAAAGGAAACATAAAAAGAAAAATATCACTAATTCACCCATCCCCTTACCAATAATACTTGGATCGTGACTTGGAAACTCATATGGTAAATCCAGAAGAGTCAGTTTCAACAGGTCTTTGAATAAAGCTATAGAGCCCCATGAATTTGTACATTCTGATTTTTTTGGTCCTCTAATGGTTACCTCCCATGGTGGATGCTTATAATTTGTGACTCTCATTGAATATTTATCCAGGATAGTATAGAATTATATAGTAAATCCCATGTTTGATACATTTTAGAACATAAAAATACCAAAAAATATAGTAGATAGTGTCATTAATATAAAACTTAAGGAATTAAGGATTGATAATTGTTTAGAATATCAATCTATATAATTCATTGAATTCTCTGAATTTGGGAGAGTTAAAATATATTAGACTGTTGTGAAAACCCTAATGAAAAATAGGTTAGTAAAGAGAATTTTGAAGACTATTATTGAGTGGGTGAGGTGTATATTATACCACTCAAAACTCCCCTGGACCATTAGGCCGAGTATACTTCTACAGTAGTGTAACTCATTATTTTTTCCCATCATCATCCAAATTCATTAGGAAACTTTATGAACTATGGAAAGGTTGATCCATGAGTCTATAACACCTTAGGATTTTGGGATCTATAGCATATTACCATACACATAATGATAAGATAGACCTTAAGGAAGTAATGGGTATATTCGTGGGTTATACTGATGGTATTAACGGGTATCCTTTATGGGTAGATAACCCAAGTTATTAGAAATGCATAATTAGTCAAGATGATATTTTTTATGAATATGTTCAGTCCATTAATAAGGGACCTGAACCTATTTCATCTTCTGATAATGTTGTAGGACACTCCGATGTTCTAAAACCTTTAGGTGTTGAAATCCATTTTGATCCCAGTGAGGACACCACATCCACTACTGGTTTGGCTTCCCCTATTGAATTGGTGCATGTTGAATATGGTGATAGAACTAATTCTGAACAAGATACCAAGGTACCTAATGATAAGAGATACTATGAGGTAACTCAAGATAGTGATAAGAGATTTATTCTACCTCCAACTCATTGCAATTAGGTAGAAATTGGTACCTTTTTATTTAATAAAGCATAGAACTTGAATAATTATGATCCTAAAATGTACAATAATGAAATTAGGTATAAAAAAGCTACTATGTGGTTGAATTAAATGAAAGAGGAGATGAATTCTCTTTTTAAGAACAAAATATGAGTTGTTCCACAACCAAATTACCAGAAGATCATAGGTACTAAATAGATTTATAAGAATAAGTGAAAAATGTAGGACACACTAAAGTAAAATTTAAATCCCGAATAGCAGTTAAAGGCTTCCTTAAATTGTGAATTCTTTAATTATAATGAATTATTCTCCCTTGTGGTAAAGCAGTCATCTATTATAATTCTAGTTTCATTTACTACCAAATTAGATCCTAAAGTTGAACATTTAGATTTAATAACTGATTCATTACATTACACTCTTGACAAAATAATTTATATGATGCCACATTGAGGTTTTTCAAATATTTTTATTCAAAAAAAAATTCCATCTTATGAAGTCCATATATGCTCTTAAACCATATTCATGAAAGTGGTATAAATGGTTTTATTCTTTCATGATTGAAAATAAGTCTTCCAGAAATAGATTTGATGCGGTCATATATTTTAGAATTGTTAAACATGAGCATGTTTACCTTTTGTTGTCTTATGATGACATGATTTTAATATTTATGAACATGTGGATTATAAATTCTATGAAGAATGAATTGAGTTGTGCCTTTGACATGAAATAATTAGGACATGCTAATCAAATTTAAGGTATAGATGTAGTTAGGGATAGCAAGACCAGAACCATTAACCTATCCCAATCATCTTATATAAGGAAGGTATTACAGAGATACCTTTTTAGAATGTTAAACCTATTAACATTCCATTTGGATTTTTTTTAAATTTTCCTGAAATAAATCCCCTCGAAATGAATAGGTGGATGAATTCATGAATAATATTCCATATGGTAATGTTTTATGAAGTATTTTGTATTACATGGTCTACTCTAGTCTAGATATTTCATTTTATAATGTTACGTTGAGAATATTTTATGGGAAACTTGGTAAGGCTCGTTGGAATGCATTAACATGGATTTTAAGGTATGTTTTTATGTCTCATAAATTGCGAAATTGAAATGGATTAAATAGTTGTTTTGATAATCATATAGTTGTATTTTTTTATTCTAATTATGCTGAAAATATTGATACCTAATAGTATATCACTAGATTAGTTTTTGTGGCATATGGAGGACTGGTCTACTAAAACATAAATATTTAATCATTGGATCCACTTCATACAATTGAACCAGAGTTTATTTCCCAGATTGAAGCCATAAAAGACTCTATATGGTTGAAATTATTTATTTCTGACTTATCATTATCTACTAATTGAATATTAGTCCAATTTTATATCCATTATTATTTAAAATTTCTGAAATACTATGTGTTACATGGTAAATCAAAGAACATTTCCATTAGACTTCATTTTTTATGGATATTTTATAATCTGGGATAATGAGTGTTAATAAGATACCCATTTGGTGACAATCCATCAGATATTTTGACTACGGTCATGCCATTGTATAATTTATTGCATCTCCACAGATATATAAATTTAGTCCCAATTCTATATTTTTTGTTGTGAGAACAATATTATTTAATTTATTTAAATTGCATGGTGGTGATTTTTTTGATTTTTTATCCAACTTGTTGAGTTTCTAGTAATTGAATTAATAATTTTAAACTATTATATGAGTTGATAAATATCAATATATTCTTTGAATATTCGTGGCCAACATGGGGAATATTCAAATTGTGAAATTTCATGGTTTTTTGATTACATGGTTTCTACATCTTTTTAATTTTACATATACCATTTTTAGAATTTTTATTGACTATTTATCTTTTTTGTTCATATGTTCGAATGATTCTTAGGGTATTTTTCCTCACTAGACTTCAAACCACTATTCCATGCCACTCCAATCATGTTTTACAACTTGTGCCATGCACTGTCAAACTCTTACTTGTTTTAACCATTCTCCAAATAATTTTCATCTATGTGGAATTGATTCCCTGGACCTGTATATCTTCCAGACATTAATTGATTGTGACGTCTACAAATGGATATTGAATATTCCTCAGAGTTGGTTTTTTCGCCAGTCTGATTCTTTGGACTTCATTGTTATCTAATATCTTCTCTGCTCTGCGAAGAAAAAATGAAAGAGATCCAAGCGATTTTGGGCACCCGAACTCTCCTCTACCAAAATTCCTTCCACCTCATTCCATCAAATTTTTTCTTTGGTGGAGTCTCAATGATTAATCATCTCATTTCTCAGTTTTTAGATGACTATGCTCCAAGAGGGATCAGTTCAGGACACATTTTCAATCATAACCATGAGTCATTAAATGTTTCATGGATTTATATTCATTTACATTGTTTCATAATTTATTAAATTATATCCAACTTGGTTGTGTGCATGAGTCCATCTTGTAGTGTACGAGGCTTACTCTATGTGATAGGTTTGATCATGGCCACCTAGTTTAGTAAGCTTGAACTCCATGGATAGTTTATGTGGTCCTTTGTTTATTCTATTTTCATTTCTGTAATTGGTTCTCTTTTATCACATGATTCATAATAATGTTTTCCATGTTGGTATTATCTTTTTTCATATAGGTCCCAAAGATACCCAAGCATGTTATACCCTGTTTTTATTTGCTTTCTTCATTTTTTGATTCATCATTCCAGTATTCCTCTTGTGAATAATTCATGATCTCTCCATTTCCTATCACTTGGTTAAATGATTTTATAAAATCAATTTTCCATCATATGTAATATTTAGTGATGGTAATTTTGGGTTTATGTATTTAACCCAAAAATAACCACATAAAGATATTATTTTGGTCATGATGGGATCAGTCCACACATCTATCGGGGGAGACAAAATGATGTGTTTTAAAATATGAAATATGGCCTTTCATTGTCTATATAATTATGTGTGTTTTGGAGACATATTCAGATATATTTTCTATTATCATTAATTTGATGTTGAGAGAAGATACAAGGCACACTAAAGAAGATATATGTAACTCATGTGTTTGAAAAATGTAGGCCACAACTCCAATAGTTACTTTGGAAGATATGGGTGCAAGAGGCAACAACCTAATTGGGGGAGATCATTATCCAATAAATACATGAGGGAATTTGGCATGGATAACAACATGAAGCAGAAAAATCGAGTGGTGTAATGGTTGTGAAATGATTTATTTGATGTGCTTCAAGGATGATGCATGTTTGGTTTTGAACTTTGAAGTGTGATGTCTTGTCAGAGGCAATTAACGGAGAGGTGATAAAGGTGTATCATGGTGTGTTTTTCACACTTGATTTTTATGAAATATCTTCACATCATGTTTTGTGATTTGATTTCTATGTACTCTGTGATTATTAGTGGTTTTTGTATATAATTTACATCTGGTTTTTTAATCCTCTTCATTTAATGGGGTTTCCATGTTAATTTTCATTATCTCTATTTATATTTTCTACAATATATTTTCATTGTTTATTCTCCCATAATATTTTTTCACAACTGAGTTTTTATTATATAATTGATCCAATTCCAATCCAATATTTGTTATAAAAGGAGTTTTTATTTTCATTATTGAATAGTTATGGGTGATTCCTATCCTTTTATTTTGACCCACATTGAACAATTTAACATGAAAAATTATTTTACACATTTCTAGTAATGAATTAAATATATATTTTCACGTGAGAATATTTTGAATAAAAAATAAAATAAGCCATATATGATGAAAAATGATGATCACCGGGATATGAAAGAGATGATGATAAGTCAGATTCCGATGTATTTGGATAATAATACCCTGCGAAAAGGGATGAATATGGCTAATGTATAAAATATTTGAGAAAAGAAATTAAAATTGCAATAAATTATAATATTTCTAAAATTATTTATGTGTGAAAAAATAGATGCATCATTTGTGATTTTTAGTGAATGAATATTTTGGTAACCATCATGATGATATCACTAAACTTATGATGGTGTAATCATTACTGGTAGTCATGATTGATGATTAATGTAAAAAATACCTGTTGAAATGGATAAAGAAGACCAGACAATTTTTTTCATGGGTTTGACACATGATTCATATTATAATATCATCACCACATTGCTATTCAGGAAAGACATACTGAAGCATGATGATTATATTTCATCATTTTTAATGAAAGAGGCTCATGAAAAGATCAATTATGGTGAATCATTAGGATAGAGTGGAATTATGGATGAGGAAGATGAACACTATAATGAGAGTTGTTTATTAGAGAAAATAAATAAGGTCAACTAATTAATTTTTGTTAAGGAGGGTCATGTGCATAGAAACTGATATGAATTGAAATGGCTTAAGTAATAGAATAAGTCACATTACATCAATTCTGAGGATACTTATGTAAGTCTTATACATGGCGAGGGTGATTCACGTTCAGTAGGCATTGATTGGAACATGCCATATCTATACACCAAATGAGTTTTTAGTTCAGTAGCATTGTACCATATTACATCAATGAGAGAATTATTTTCCACTTACTAGGATAGACAGTTTGGTATTTTAAAGATGGTAAATGGAGATATAGTCATGTCATTGATATTGGTGATATTTTTTTCACTATGAATGGAGAATGTAAACTGACATTGAGGGGTGTGCAGAAAGTTTTAGGAATATTTCATATTTTTTTATTTTCATGTAAACATGATATTGATGAATTCATAAGTACATTTGATAATGGAAGATAGAAATTGTCTATAAGATCGATGATATTTGAATGAGTATTATATAGGAAACACATTATTGAATTAATGTAAAGGCGTGATGTGATGAGAAAAATGATGTTACAATGTGGGATTCATCATATTTTTGGAACACGCAATCATTTCTCATGAGTCGGAACCCATAGAGTAGGAAGAAGACGCTTTGAAAGCTGGATCATTTTAGGTGAGGTGATTCTTGTCGTAATCCTAATTATTTTTCATCATGGAGTGACACTGGGAAAAAATAGTTAAAATCAATGTTCATGGTTATGTAATGAGTTTTTCTTATTTCATGAAGCATGTTGAGTTGAAATAAATTTTAATTCACATGGGTTTTATAGATTATTTGTCAATCAAAATTATGGGAGATACATGTGTTGTTGAATCTGTTACTGGCAATACCTGTAAAGGTGTGCAACAGTTGTTGAAATTTTTATTACTTTTTAATTGGTTGTGATTATCCACTAAAATAGGATAATATTAACTATTAATATATATAATATTCATCTGATTTATTATTCATAAACAACATTTTAGTGTCTTTTACACTTAGAACATCATTTCACATTATGATTGTAAGTCCTTCTTAAAAGGCACTATTGCATGGTATATTTCTGAGCACTATATAAAATACCCAATGGGCTTGATTTTAATTTCATTTTTAATTTTAAGGTTTCTCATTTCATTGGGAAAAAATCTTAATTTTTGAGTACATGATGAATCACATTGGAAGACCCCCAAAATGGGAATCATGCCAACACATTCTGGGAAAAGTAAAATGGAATGAAGCCTAATGAAGAGATTTTATAGGAACAAATATATGCCCATTAATTCTAAAATTGTAACTAAATATAGAGGAAATCATGGAGAACTTTTCATTTGAATGTGAAAAAGGGAAATTCAGAAGTTTTAATGGAGTTCCATACGGCCCAATTTGGAGATAAAACTTTAGTCAAGATTATGCGGTCTAGAAAAAATGCCCACCATTTTACACATATCTCATAAACCATAAATTATTTTTGGCTAAAACATTACAGATAGATGGTGGAAATCCCAAGATTCATTGTCATATTCTATGTCCCACTCCAATTCGTCCATAAAGAGGCTCATTTAGATGCCTCGGTTTTGTGGATTCAGTCTAGATGCCATTTCTTTTCAAGGGTGGAAAAGTCAAAATTCCACCAACATTCCCCAACCTAGGCCTACCATACTCAATTTGGAATATATGGAATATTGGGGGCTCGACCCAAGCCTCTTGAAATGAATATTTAATACAGTTTTGTAGGATAAGTTTATTAACATTTCTGTTTTATTTCATTGTAATGTTATGCTCCAATTTTGTTGTCTCAAGTTTGTCTTTCACATGTATCTATTTCTAAATTATATTAGTTTATTAATAATATTTATTATTATCCAATTATTATGTTATTATTCATATCACATTGATATTGTTGCCTCATGGTGTGAATAAATTAACACCATACCCTGTCAAATTATTCACACAATAGGGGAGTGATCGTTTTCTTTTCATTGTTTTTTACTTATTCAATTACTCCCTCAGGATTCTACATCCCACTTACCTTGAAACCATAGAATAAATAGAGGGCTAACCCAATTATGGGTTGATCCAAGGGAGTAGAAAGGGTCTATATTGGATGTTTTTCTCACTTCATTAATTTCTAATCACTTCTTTTAATAGAGATTTTTTTTTATGATCTTTGAAATCCTTCATTCTTGTCAAATTTAAGGCCAGACACTTCATGTGATAATACGAACCTTTACCTTGGAGTGATAAAAACATTGATCTTCCATGTATTTAGTTTGTTAGTATTAGGGTGTTTAGGTATTAAACCACTAATTGATGATGTTTATTGATATTTTTAAATGAACCAATCTCAAATATAAGATATTGAAATAGATAAAAAATGAATGCATCCAATCCACCCCAAGTTAAAACCTAGGATCAATTCATTACTTTAATTTGAATTCACATAGACCTATTAGTATTCATTTAAAACCATATAAATTCAACCCATGTTTGACACTTCATATCCAAAATTAATCTATACAATGTACATGTCTGTAGATTACTTATTAGGTCTCTTAAGACTCGACAAACCATGTTAAACTACAAGTGACTACTTACCCCTAAAAACATGTGTAAATTTGGGAAAGACCAAATTTTGTGGCCTTTCATGAAGCAACCTGGGTCGAACCTGAACCAGTCACCCGATCCAGTCCATGACATGGCCCGAGAGGCATTCCCGATCTTCCCAGGCTGGCGACAAGCACCATGGCATCAAACGAGTGCAAGAGGGAACAATTTTTCCAAATAAAAACAAACAAATCAGTGGAAAAAATAGAACAATGGAAAGTATGAAAACAAAACAAAAAATTAAGAATGATGGACAAAAAAAACTAACCCGGACATGACCAAAAATTCAAGAGACCTAGAGATTCACTCTCCAATCAACAACCAAGTCTCGCCCACGGCGAACAAGATGAAGTCAAACCTACAACAAAACCAAAAAAATCAAAACACTATAGGCATGAGTATTAAAACATAGTAGGTGTGCCCAAAAAAACTATTCCTAATGCACTAACTTTAAATAATGATTTCAATAATTCATGATTGAACTAAATTAAATAATAAATGGGTTTCCACACACTCACTTTCTTTTCGAAAACAAGTAACGGTCTGTTTCCCTCTTTAATTAAAAAACCTCTTTAGTGATTGAAAGAAACAGGTTCTTTTCATTTTAAAACATTTTTGCCCCAATTTGGAAATCCAAATTTTTAGTTATAGTAAAAAGGGAAAACCATACACGACACACAACACACACTAAGGGAAATGGAAAAAGTGGCACACAGGGGCCTGCAACCGAACTAGATCTCTCAATCATTCACAACATACAAACAAACACAAAATGAAACATGGGTCAAATCGAGGAGCTTGTGAAAAATCCAGAACATACAATACATGTGACTCATCCTGAAGGCATGCCTACTATTGATGATGTCATAATGCCCTAATGCCCTGTTTTTTTCCAACATTACCTAACTGAGGGGACCAATCCCCTAGCAGAGTATAATCCGTAATAAGGGCCACAACTAGTGAGTAATCTAAACAAGTGAAACAATCGTTCTCATAAGATTCACTTACTATGGAAATTTCCCTCGTTAACATGTATAACAAATAGAGGTGAGTCAACAATGTCAAACAAACAATCAATTCCAATGAACAAACATCTTAAAAAACTTATGCAGTCAACGTACACCAAAGATCACCCCTGAGTTAACCCGAAGAGAGTTTTCCAAATTAATTTATTTTATTAATGTGACAAACGGGATTTCACCAATTTTAATGAAAATCATCATTTCTCAAGAAAACCAAATGTAACACCCCAAGATTTCATAGTGTGTTATTTCTTCAAAATAATTCAATAACTTGCACTACACGCAACACCGAGTTCAATTGCACCATGACTTACCAAAAAAAATCCATTAAAAGAGGTCATGAATAGCATTAACTACATTTTTAACTTTATATAATCCTTATAATTTTAGAATCCATATTATGAGTTTCTTAGTCATAATGCAAGAACAGATTCATTTTCAGTATTGCACTTTTATCAACTTTTGATAGTGAAACCTTTTTAAATACAATATTTTAAGCTTTTTGAATAAATGGAGACATCAAAAAAATTTAGAATGAAACATCCCAAGCTTCCACGGTACGCTTTCCTTTGAATAAAATAGTAGCGTGTGTTGTACACAACGTCGAGTTTTAACACACACCACAACCGATCAAACTAGCCGTTATGAATAGTAATACCTAAATTTTGAAATTATATATATTTTATATTTTGAAATGGACTTCATTTTTGGATTCGGAATATCGAATTTAGCCTAAGGTGAAATTTTGGTACTTTTCGGATAACTTTCATATTTTGATGAATAGTGAAAATTACTAAATTTTAATTAAAAACAACTTTTTTAATCAAAATAATTAATAGTGATAAATTATGAATTTGAGTGGTTTTAAAGTATATTTAGAATATATTTTTACAATTTAATATAATGTTGGTCATTAGACATAATTTTACAATTAAACCGAACATAAACAAGTGTCAATCTTTTGATAGTTATTATCTCTTAAAAACACGCTTTTTGTTTTGACAGCGGGAATTAATTTTAAATTAATTTCTGCCACTTCTGTGTTTTGAATTTAGAAAAATGGATTCCATATTTGGAATCAGGATGTTCAAATTGTGTAAATAGGTAACTTTTATTTTTAAACATTTTGAATAATTACTGCGGTAAATATTTTATTTACCATGGTTAAGGGTAAATCCGGTAAATAAGGGTTAAACAATAATATTATAATAATACTAAATTATCCTAAAACGTGTCTTAAGACTATTGGTTGATACATGGTCTACCATGGGCATCTTTGGGTCGATTTTGGGACCCCATGGATCCACTTGTAAGTGATAATGACACTTTATTTTAATTAAGTCAAAATGAATACAAAAATGACACAAGCATATATCTTTTAGCAAAACAATTGTTACATAGGGTTATATAAGTTGGATTTTAGATTATAAATATTCATTAGAAAGATAAAAAGATTTCCTACATAATGATATTTTATTTATAATTTTTAAACATTAAATAATTTATTTTATTTATGACACAATGATGATGCAGTAATTAATATAATAGTGAAAAATTAAAATAATTGATATTATAAATACCCAAACAAAATATAATATGAAACTTTTAATGAATTAAACTAATTTTATAGGATAATATGATATATTAGTATTGATTTAATTGACTTTGTTCGAAGTAATAAATCTGTTATGAGTTTCACAAAAATCAACTATTGAATAGTGTCAAAATTGACATAAAAGAGTTCTTAAAACAAATATTATATTATTAATTGATATTAAATTCCTAAAAATATAAGGTTCGGCCAAGAGACTTATATCATGATATTTTCATCATTAATGGACCACTTGGGGGTCTCTTGGATGTATATAGTAAGTTTATTAACCATATTATATAAAAATACAAAGAGACATTGTAAAAGTGAAACTAATTAACTTAGAGTTAATACTTAAAGATAAGGTTAATATAAGTACCCAAACCTGTATAAATTCTATTGGTTGAGTGTTTTTAGACCTATACCCACCTTAACCTTTTAATAATAAACTTTGGAGCCATTAGAAACCGAATATGAATTTATTATAAATTAATATGTCTAGCTTTTCCAAAGGTGCCTCTCACCCCTCTTATAAAAGGGCACTCCTCCTTCTCATTTCTTCACACCTTCAAAGCCTTTTTGTTCGGCCAAACTCTGCCCACATACTCTCCCAACATCCCTCACTACAACCTAGAGGCCTTAGTTTGATCAGAAAGCCAACCTAAGGATCCCTTTTGATCAAATCAAAAGGAAGAACCCGAAGAAGAGGTAATGATTTCACCACCCTTTTCCAAGTTCCTTTCTTCTTCCACTTCCTCTTTCTTTGTTCTTACCATTATAAAATAATAACTCCAGTATCTTACATATACTATGATGTTATTATAAATATGGTACAACCATATTCAGTATTCTATCCACCCTTTGAATAACATGTCACCATACGTGCGTACGTACGGCTTACCGTCTCCACGTCGTGGTGTAATTGTTATTCAATATATTATTATTTGGATGGGTATAATAATGATGTGTAACTCATGTAAATAATAAATATAACATGTTAATGATTCTGTATATATGATATACCATCCATTTATATATTATTTTAATATCAAAAGAATGATATTGTCGCTCGTGCGTACGTACGGACTACCGTCTCCACGAACGCGATGAGATTCATTCTCCATCGTATCCATTCAAGTATAATTATCATTTGATGATTTAAAAATGATGTTTAAGGACTTGATATCATTCTGGATATGAATAATATAAAACCTATCCTTTACAAACATGTCTTACGTAACAAAACATATAAAAGAAAACAAGTAAGTTAACACCCGAAACGACGATAATTCTAAGATATTATTAACAAATCAATGTTAAAAGATCATATATGATATCATATTAATATATATGATTCTTGTATAATTTAATAACAATTATTTCACCATTATACATGAGGTTAACCTACCCCAACCAAGGAAAAGTACAAGGTAAGGGTTTACTTTACAACCTCTTCATTATCCAAGGTTGTTTATACGTAATAATCTACTGGGATCTCTTTATCATCCACATCCATGTTTCTTAAAAATGCATTTCAAAACATTTTTACTATTTACTAGAATATGAGTTAAAGTCATTTATACCCTTTTTGACTTTTATAAGTGGTTTATAAAGGAATCTTTCGGTCGTTTTCAAAACAAGGTCCTTTTTAACCTTTTCGACAGAATTAAGGTAAGAATGTTTTTTTAACTTATACGGCGGGTGCGTCTATTTTCCGCCGTTATAAAATCTTCAAAGCTTCCCTTACAAGCTTATAAGAATATTTTCAAAGAAAATGTTTTATTTTATATGGATCTTAAATGATTTCAAAATAAAAGGAGATATTTCTTTAAAAAGAATTTTGATTTCATCTATGTCAACATCCTTTGATGGATTTTAAGATTATTTGAAGTTGATTTATTATGATACAAAACTTCTATATTGTTTTGAAGGTTTTGTGATATGTTTGACTGTGGATGTGCTATTTTTATACCATTCATAGTTTATGGTGAAAGTATTGACATTTCATATGCTAGTTTTAATATGAATGTTTATGTTATGTTTAAACCTTTTCATATGGGAATGCATTGGACTTAATATGTGACGGGTGGAGCCCGCTATAGATCCTCGATGCATAGGTAGGTCTCATGAGACAAACTAGTTTCTTGGCACAAGGCCTTGACAAAATATTATTTGTAGTCTTGGCACGAGGCCTTGACTATGTGGTTATGATAGTCTGGCATTATGCATTCCAACATTATGAAAGTGGTTATTGATTTTTGCATGTGATTATTCGATTAGTAGAATATCCATGTGAGTAAGTAAATGGCATTATTTCATTTTATTTATGCCATACCATGTTGAAAGTTCATGTTTGAAAGGCTTTTGTTTTAGTTATACATTGCCTTAAAAGTTTATTCTTATTTATGAAAGTTTCTGCTATATTGTTATCCTTACTGGGCATTTGAGCTCACCCCTTTTATATGTTTTATTTTTCCCAGGAAGTGAAGAAGTAAGTTATGAATGACCTGCAGGGATATTATGTGGGGATATGAGTGTGGATTATGGAGACAATATGTAGTTGTAGTAGTTTTTCGTTTAATGATGTAATGTAAAACTTATGAATATATCTAGTGTTTCCAAGGCTACTAAACCAATAGGTCTTTCGAGATTTGATCTTTCTTGTGATCATGCCAATGTTACGAAGTAATGCACCGACTCTGGGTAGTAGGGGTCGGGGCGTTACAGTTGGTATCAGAGGAAGTTTAGTACAAACCTTGGAAGCTAGATTTAGATAAACTCTGATTAGAGCACGTAGACCTAAGATGAACTTTGAGGATTAGTGTAGAAGAACTTCCTAGAATTTTGGTATTGTAGAGATTTTGTGAGTTTTCCGAGCAATACATCCCTGTCTGGATACGAGCAGGTAGAGGCGGCTCTGGCACAGATGTACCTAGGGGTAAAACCCGAAAACACCGCTTTGAGCTAGACTCGAACGGGAACTGGTGCACGACAACGGGCCTTGCTGCACTCTTTGTTACGACACTCCCGGGGGATATGCTTAGGATAATTCTCATTTTCTTTACAAACCATTATGAAGGGTTTATGAGTATATACTTCCTCAAAGAAAACATTTTTATGATTATGGATTATATCCATAAATAGTTCAATTTATGTTAAGTGTTTTATAAGTATGGGATTATGTATTTTGACTCATAAACTAATCTAGTTTATGCCATTGTTTAGAAATGGATCCCAGTAGAAGGAATGATAACTCCAGAAATGCACATGATTCAAAGAGAAGGAAGGATCATATCTCTCATGGTCTTAAGCTAGAATTTATAAGAGAAATAGTCTCCCATGTATTATCATCATATGAAGAAATAATATCATGTGTTGATAAGATAAGTAAAGAGTTTACTGAGTCCTATGGCTTTGAAGGGAAGCAAGAGAAGAAAAGGATGGAAGAGAGAAAGATGGATAAAGGGAAGAGGGAAAAGAAGAATTTTCCCATATGTGGTAACTGTGGAAAGAAACACCCTGGAACTTTCCTGAAAGGAATGGGAGTTTGTTATAAGTGTGGAGGAAAAGGGCACAAAGTATGTGACTGCAAGGGTAAGAAAATGGTTTCAAATGTACAATGCTTCATTTTCAAGGAGTTTGGACACTACGCGAACCTATGTCCCAGTCATCAGACTATGCCGCAAATGATGTTATTGGATAATAATCATGTTATGATACTACCACAGATGAGGAGGAATGATTAGAGTTCTTATGTTGATTATGTCAATTGATTGTTGTATCAACAATGTACTTGTTACAATAATCATGGAGTATATAAGGATTGTACTGCAGTACTATTTCATTAAGGACTTGAGATTGTGTGGAACAAAGAAAAGTGACTCAATAGCAGGATAAATTTTTGGAAAATATATGGTTGAGAGAATGATAAATCATAATATAGTTCTGATACTGAGGTAGTGATTTTGGAATAATATGTGATTGTTTTGGATAAATTATATTGGATATTCTTGACTACCCTGGAACTGATTAATGATTTGTATATTCCATCATTGTTGGGGTTTAAAACATTTTTGGATTAATGAAGTATATCCAACTTTCTATATGGAATAAGGGAGCATGAATGTAATCAATAAGGAATATGGTAATTCAGGATGTTTCGGTGTATTAAAAGAATACATGATGAAGGTATTCATATGCTATTACGGGGTAAAAAGGTTCTACATTATGTTTACCTTACTTATAAATGTTGGACTGTGAGTATGGATAGAATTATTTTGGATAGTTCTAGTTTGGATTATTTTGGATTGCCATAAAAGGACAACCCGGAGGTCGGGCGGCAACCCGTCGCGTCCGGCAAGGCTGCGAGACTTGAACCTGCAACCGAAGGGCGACAAGGGTGTATCACCTACCACTGGCCCACGAGATGTCCTAGATTAAATAATGTAGTTTTTATTAAAAGATCTTGTAGATGAATTATAAATTCGTTTATTTTGGAACCCTATACGAATAGTGTAAATAGAATTTTTTTTTTACATTCTATTATCTTTTAGAGTGAAAGATGAGTTTGTGGTAGAAATTTATTAATGGATAAAACTCTAATTATAAAGTAAGTATATCTCCTTATGATCTTAGCCAATCTCATAAATAAATTCCTCAATATTAAGAAAAGCAACATAGAACAAAAATGTTTTCCTAGATTGTACCTTAAATCATCACTAATTTATGGCTTTTGGATTGTTGGCCTTTTCATAACCATGTTCTCTACCACTCTCCATCAGATAATTGATGGTTAGATTTTTCTTCCATATCCATATTTTCTTACATGGAACCCTGGTATGTGTTATTTTCGGTAATCTTCATACTTTCGACTCTTTATTTTAAATAGAGGCCTCGTTAATTCATTTTTCGATGTGGGATTTCAACTAAGATATTTTGAAACGTCAAAAATGTGTTATCCCAATACCCTATATTTTGTTGAACCGATGGTACTTCAAATCATCATAGATTGATGAGTTTAAGGACCTCAATTATACACTTGTTTGTGATTGATGACCTCAATCACTACCTATAAATATTTACGTTTTTCCTCCGATTATATGTCTCTAATTGCCACCAATGTTCTCCTAATCAAGATCATAATTTGGTGGTGACCCTTTCATTTCTCTTTTCCTCATATTAAGACTAAATTTTAGTAACCCAATTTCCGATGTGGGTTTTCCCACAAATATATTATCTATTTTCAACCTTTTATTTTCGAAGAACAATTTCAAATTGTGAGGACGCAATTTATTGAAGGAGGGGAGAATGTAACACCCCAAGATTTCATAGTGTGTTATTTCTTCAAAATAATTCAATAACTTGCACTACACGCAACACCGAGTTCAATTGCACCATGACTTACCAAAAAAAAGCCATTAAAAGAGGTCATGAATATCATTAACTACATTTTTAACTTTATATAATCCTTATAATTTTAGAATCCATATTATGAGTTTCTTAGTCATAATGCAAGAACAGATTCATTTTCAGTATTGCACTTTTATCAACTTTTGATAGTGAAACGTTTTTAAATACAATATTTTAAGCTTTTTGACTAAATGGAGACATCAAAAAAATTTAGAATGAAACATCCCAAGCTTCCACGGTACGCTTTCCTTTGAATAAAACAGTAGCGTGTGTTGTACACAACGTCGAGTTTTAACACACACCACAATCGATCAAACTAGCCATTATGAATAGTAATACCTAAATTTTGAAATTATATATATTTTATATTTTGAAATGGACTTCATTTTTGGATTCGGAATATCAAATTTAGCCTAAGGTGAAATTTTGGTACTTTTCGGATAACTTTCATATTTTGATGAATAGTGAAAATTACTAAATTTTAATTAAAAACAACTTTTTTAATCAAAATAATTAATAGTGATAAATTATGAATTTGAGTGGTTTTAAAGTATATTTAGAATATATTTTTACAATTTAATATAATGTTGGTCATTAGACATAATTTTACAATTAAACCGAACATAAACAAGTGTCAATCTTTTGATAGTTATTATCTCTTAAAAACACTCTTTTTGTTTTGACAGCGGGAATTAATTTTAAATTAATTTCTGTCACTTCTGTGTTTTGAATTTAGAAAAATGGATTCCATATTTGGAATCATGATGTTCAAATTGTGTAAATAGGTAACTTTTATTTTTAGACATTTTGAATAATTACTGCGGTAAATATTTTATTTACCATGGTTAAGGGTAAATCCGGTAAATAAGGGTTAAACAATAATATTATAATAATACTAAATTACCCTAAAACGTGTCTTAAGCCTATTGGTTGATACATGGTCGACCATGGGCATCTTTGGGTCGATTTTGGGACCCCATGGATCCACTTGTAAGTGATAATGACACTTTATTTTAATTAAGTCAAAATGAATACAAAAATGACACAAGCATATATCTTTTAGAAAAACAATTGTTATATAGGGTTATATAAGTTGGATTTTAGATTATAAATATTAATTAGAAATCTAAAAAGATTTCCTACATAATTATATTTTATTTATAATTTTTAGACATTAAATAATTTATTTTATTTATGACACAATGATGATGTAGTAATTACTATAATAGTGAAAAATTAAAATAATTGATATTATAAATACCCAAAAAAAATATAATATGAAACTTTTAATGAATTAAACTAATTTTATAGGATAATATGATATATTAGGATTGATTTAATTGACTTTTTTCGAATTAATAAATCTGTTATGAGTTTCACAAAAATCAACTATTGAATAGTGTCAAAATTGACATAAAAGAGTTCTTAAAACAAATATTATATTATTAATTGATATTAAATTCCTAAAAATCTAAGGTTCGGCCAAGAGACTTATATCATGATAGTTTCATCATTAATGGACCACTTGGGGGTCTCTTGGATGTATATAGTAAGTTTATTAACCATATTATATAAAAATACAAAGAGACATTGTAAAAGTGAAACTAATTAACTTAGAGTTAATACTTAAAGATAAGGTTAATATAAGTACCCAAACCTGTCTAAATTCTATTGGTTGAGTTTTTTTCGACCTATCCCCACCTTAACCTTTTAATAATCAACTTTGGAGCCATTAGAAACCGAATATGAATTTATTATAAATTAATATTTCTAGATTTTCCAAAGGTGCCCCTCACCCCTCTTATAAAAGGGCACTCCTCCTTCTCATTTCTTCACACCTTCAAAGCCTTTTTGTTCGGCCAAACTCTGCCCAAATACTCTCCCAACATCCCTCACTACAACCTAGAGGCCTTAGTTTGATCAGAAAGTCAACCTAAGGATCCCTTTTGATCAAATCAAAAGGAAGAACCCGAAGAAGAGGTAATGATTTCACCACCCTTTTCCAAGTTCCTTTCTTCTTCCACTTCCTCTTTCTTTGTTCTTACCATTCTAAAATAATAACTCCAGTATCTTACATATACTATGATGTTATTATAAATATGGTACAACCATATTCAGTATTCTATCCACCCTTTGAATAACATGTCACCATACGTGCGTACGTACGGCTTACCGTCTCCACATCGTGGTGTAATTGTTATTCAATATATTATTATTTGGATGGGTATAATAATGATGTGTAACTCATGTAAATAATAAATATAACATGTTAATGATTCTGTATATATGATATACCATCCATTTATATATTATTTTAATATCAAAAGAATGATATTGTCGCTCGTGCGTACGTACGGACTACCGTCTCCACGAACGCGATGAGATTCATTCTCCATCGTATCCATTCAAGTATAATTATCATTTGATGATTTAAAAATGATGTTTAAGGACTTGATATCATTCTGGATATGAATAATATAAAACCTATCCTTTACAAACATGTCTTACGTAACAAAACATATAAAAGAAAACAAGTAAGTTAACACCCGAAACGACGATAATTCTAAGATATTATTAACAAATCAATGTTAAAAGATCATATATGATATCATATTAATATATATGATTCTTGTATAATTTAATAACAATTATTTCACCATTATACAGGAGGTTAACCTACCCCAACCAAGGAAAAGTACAAGGTAAGGGTTTACTTTACAACCTCTTCATTATCCAAGGTTGTTTATACGTAATAATCTACTGGGATCTCTTTATCATCCACATCCATGTTTCTTAAAAATGCATTTCAAAACATTTTTACTATTTACTAGAATATGAGTTAAAGTCATTTATACCCTTTTTGACTTTTATAAGTGGTTTATAAAGGAATCTTTCGGTCGTTTTCAAAACAAGGTCCTTTTTAACCTTTTCGACAGAATTAAGGTAAGAATGTTTTTTTTAACTTATACGGCGGGTGCGGCTATTTTCCGCCGTTATAAAATCTTCAAAGCTTCCCTTACAAGCTTATAAGAATATTTTCAAAGAAAATTTTTTATTTTATATGGATCTTAAATGATTTCAAAATAAAAGGAGATATTTCTTTAAAAAGAATTTTGATTTCATCTATGTCAACATCCTTTGATGGATTTTAAGATTATTTGAAGTTGATTTATTATGATACAAAACTTCTATATTGTTTTGAAGGTTTTGTGATATGTTTGACTGTGGATGTGCTATTTTTATACCATTCATAGTTTATGGTGAAAGTATTGACATTTCATATGCTAGTTTTAATATGAATGTTTATGTTATGTTTAAACCTTTTCATATGGGAATGCATTGGACTTAATATGTGACGGGTGGAGCCCGCTATAGCTCCTCGATGCATCGGTAGGTCTCATGAGACAAACTAGTGTCTTGGAACAAGGCCTTGACAAAATATTATTTGTAGTCTTGGCACGAGGCCTTGACTATGTGGTTATGATAGTCTGGCATTATGCATTCCAACATTATGAAAGTGGTTATTGATTTTTGCATGTGATTATTCGATTAGTAGAATATCCATGTGAGTAAGTAAATGGCATTATTTCATTTTATTTATGCCATACCATGTTGAAAGTTCATGTTTGAAAGGCTTTTGTTTTAGTTATACATTGCCTTAAAAGTTTATTCTTATTTATGAAAGTTTCTGCTATATTGTTATCCTTACTGGGCATTTGAGATCACCCCTTTTATATGTTTTATTTTTCCCAGGAAGTGAAGAAGTAAGTTATGAATGACCTGTAGGGATATTATGTGGGGATATGAGTGTGGATTATGGAGACAATATGTAGTTATAGTAGTTTTTCGTTTAATGATGTAATGTAAAACTTATGAATATATCTAGTGTTTCCAAGGCTACTAAACCAATCGGTCTTTCGAGATTTGATCTTTCTTGTGATCATGCCAATGTTACGAAGTAATTCACCGACTCTGGGTAGCTGGGGTCGGGGCGTTACACCAAAACACTAGTTCATGATTCAAAAGAAATCATTTTTCGATAAACCATAACTACATTTGGAATTCCGTGAATTATATTTAAAGTCCAAAAGGTCATTCATTCACTACTGGGTGTTCGTTCATCAAGAAAATATTTCAAGTGTCATGTATGAAATAAATACCTCTTTTTACACCAAATAATCCTTTAAAAATAAATTATCTTTTATAATTTCTCATTTATTATAATTTATAAAATATCAAGCAATTAATAAATTATGAATTTAATGGAGAGTGTAGTGGTGTAACTACATCAATTTGTAGCTCGAACACGACGATGTGACACACCTTGCAAAGGTGTGCAAGTACACACAAGCCGATGATAGTAGTATCATGGTTTTCCTTACCGACACGTTGAAAAAACCGCATGAACAACTAAAAAAACATAAACATGGCCTTAAAACATACCTAACAAACAAACAGTGAAAAAAGGACCAGCTCGACATGTTTTCGAAATGTGATTTTCACCACACCAATTAATTTAAAAAATATACCAAATTAATAATTTCGTAGAAACAATTAACCAATTAAATAAAATTATCTACAATATCAAATATTTTCTTCTAAAATAAATATTCTCCAAACAAAAAATAAATAGTTTATATTAAATGAAATTAAGTCATACAATAGTTCAAGTACCTCTAAATTTTAAGGGGCAGAGGTCAGCACAGAGTGTGCCCGATCAGCGGAGTCGTGTGACAAACAAAAAGGGACAACGAGGATGCTGGAATTGTGTGGGGCCCAGCTAGGAGGTCACACGATAGTCATAAAAAGGAATGATGAGGTGGAGATGTGTGCCGATAAGATTTTGCGATGGAAAAAGGTAGCGAAAACACATGCGTAGGGGTCGCTGGATAGAAAATGGTCGGCTGAAGGGAAGAAAAAAACAGCTGGGCAGGGGGTCTCATAGGTCGGGTAGGTACAAGCTGGCTAGAGGCACATTGAGTAGGGGCGAGCATGAAGGTGGGTGTATAGATGGTGCAACCTCTCTACTACGCACGAGGTCTCTAGGCCGGTGGAGGCACGAATAGGGGGATGCGCAGGGAGGTTGGTTGAGAGGGGAGTTGTGGTGTTGTTGGAAAAGGAGGATAGGGAAGTGATGGGGGTTCCTAGAAGAGGTAAAGGTGATCAAACACACACAAAAGGAGAATAAGGGGTGGAGGAGCCAGACGGGAGGGTTGCGCGCAGTTTCAATGGAGGCACGACGGCAGATAGTCGCTGCAATGAGAGGAGTATTGTGGCTGTAGTGGGTCTCGCTGCAGGGGGGAGTAGCTGTATACGTGCTGCTGCAAGGGGTTCACCAGATTGGGTGCAGCATGGAGCAGTTTGTGTCGTACGTATGAGAGAAGGGGGTTCTTTAGGAGGGGTTGGCTGGTTGGGAGAGTGACATCGTGGTTGGTGTTGGAGGCGTAGCAGGGGGCAGGGATGCTGGAGAAGGACAAGCGAAGCAGGGGGCACTACGGTGCTGCAATTGGGAGAAGGGTGTCAATTGCTTCGGGTAACAGGCGGAGGGGCCACTGGAGGTGAGGCGGGGCTGCGCTGCAAGGTAGGTGCATCGTGCAAGGGAAGGAGAAGGGAGAGGATGAGGGTGGCAGCATGAGGAAGGGGGAGATCAAAGGGAGAGGAACAAGAAAAATGGGGGGATTCTTGGGTTAGAAAAAAAGGGAAAAAAGAAAGAAAATAAAATAAAATAATAATAATAATAATAATTAATAAAAATTATAAAAATAATTCTAATCTATAAATATATTAACACTAATAATAACAAAAATAATAATTCACCTAATAATAATAAAACTTTAATAATAATATGAAAATGGTAAAATAATAACTTCATAATTAAACATTCTCTAATAATAATGTAAAAATGATAAAAATGATAATTCTAATAACAAAAATTCTTTAATAATAATAAAGTCTTATTTAACTAACATTTTATTATTATTCTTCTCTCTTCAACTCATTCAATTCATTTTTATTTGGATGACTCAAACACTGTTGCCGCACAGAACTTGGTCTAACTGCCCCACATCCACTAGTTGTGCAGTGCCTGTGCATCTTCCTAAATTAACAATAATAATAATAATAATAAAGTGTTTTTAATAACAATATTAATAAGACTAATAATAATACAGATAAAATATAGATAATATTGATATTCAGTTCACTTAAATAATAATAAAATTATTAACAATAATAAATAACACATCAAATTACAAATGTTTCTCATTTAAATTTTATGAAGATAAGCTGGTTGTGAAATTTCATGGGAAAAGCTGTGTAGGGTATCCAAAATGTGCTTCGTCTATTCGCTCTGTGATGTCAACTCAAAAACGTGCATTTTTTGGATATAACTCAAAAGTTTTTCATCTGAGACTCTACCCAGACCCCATGACAAATTTTAAAGTCAAAGAAAAGTATAAAATAAAAAAAGATAGGTTAGGGTGTGAGATTTCTCTCCACCATAATGGTTTTCGCCGTCAGAAAGATCTAGCCCCAAAGATTAAACATACCAAGTGTCACCAACCTATATTAGTTTTTGCGCCTCCAGTTGATCAATCCAAACGAACACTGAACTCCCAGTATATGAAACTTATCCTAAAAACACAAACACATTAAACACAACCAAAACAAAACCCAAAATAAAACTATGATACAGTCATGGGGATGCCTGAACAGAGTCCCCACCATAGAAATCAAGAAAAACTGAATTCAACAAGACCCATGATCGGTCTCCCCACCATAAGGACTGATGAGATTAACCGAACATGAAATATTTCCACACGGATTAGAAACCCCACCACAAGGGTAGGGTAGACAAGGGACCAACTAATCAAACATCAAAACTACCATCACCACTACCTCAATGACGTCAAACCCTCAGAAGAACACAAACCATGCCACACCAAACACTGGGATTAAACCAAGACCCTTTTTTACCACTTTGGTTCTCCTGATTGTGCGCCAGCTTCACTCTGGGGCCTATAGCTAGAGCATCGATGATTGAAGACTCTCCTAACTCACATTCAGGATTCAGTAATTCCAAAACATAACACAAAAACCAACATCTCACCAAACACACGTTCAATAAAATAAATGTTTCAAGGAGGATCGATGACAACCATTCTTACAACTAAAGGAAAAAAAATAAACACCACAATAATCCACAAGAGGCATCCACTACATCCATGGAAAACTATAAAGATGAAACCTGAAACTAGTCCCCAAACATCACCCTACTCATGCTGATGGGCTAAGGTAACCGTCGACTAGCTAGGTCTGGCTTCAATGCGCTTCTTGGAAACACCTCGGCAGAATCGCTGCAAGTGACCCAGATGTCCACATGTGTGGCAGGGTCTTGGATCACTGTGCACGTCGGCCTCTTGTGAACCCTTCCTACCACACTGGATATAGATCACGACATTGCGTAGTGATGAAGATGACGGATGGTATGAAGGCCTCTTAATTCCTCTTTTAGAGCCACCAGATTCATGTCACTTCCAATTCTTCCTATTGTCATCCTCTTCACTTCTCCCCTAGTTCGGGGAAGGTTTCTCCACCTCATGTCCCCCTGCTAACTCAACATCATCCAGAATGTCTTTCCACACAACATCCGAGAAGGCGGTCAAGTTGAACTCTACCACTTTTGAAAGCAGTTCAGGTCAGAGTCTAGAATCAAATTGTCCAGCCTTCTGGGATCATTTGCAACAAATAAGTGGTCATACGGAACTAGGTCTATGAAATGTTGATAGAATTATAGTATTGATTCAATGCCCTACTAAAGACAACACAACATCATCCTCTTACTCAACTTTTTCATCTTAGAGAAGTATTGTTGGATGAACGGAAACATGAAGAACTCCCACTTTAAATCTTCTCAAGGATTATTCTGAGACACAGACTTCTACCATTTCCAGGTTGGACATTCATGCATAATGTTATCCAACTTCACGTTTAACAACTCAGGAAACCCAATTAAACTGAACTTCCTCTCAATCTTCTGCAACCACTCCTCCGCCTCAAGAAAATCTACTTGACCATAAAAGAGTGAAGGACCCAACTTCCGGAACTCCAAACAAAGTCTATAGGTTGATCAACTGGAGGATTTTCTAGGGGGTCACCACCCGAAGCTACACCTTGGGCATCCATCAAACCCTCATGGGGGAGAACACTATGAAACATGAAAACTATGAACTTAATCAGAACATGGTCGTTGCCATTTCAATTTCTACTTTTCACAAATTCCAAATTAAAACCTTGTAATACAATTCTAAAATGTAAAGAAGACTTAGATAAACTAGAAGGAGACCTATTTCCAATGGGTGACTCAGAGATCAGGTTGGCAGCCATATGCTAGTCACACCACAGTCACAATGAGTACTCTAGGGTAATATCCCCTTCTCTACATGGCTTTCCAAACCATGTGATCTCACAGATGTCACTTTCCCGACTCCAATTTCGTTTCCCAAAACAAAATAATCCATAAGAATCAAAGGAAATCGACAAACTCGTACATCCCTTGGTAACCTGAGGTTCGGAACAAGCAAGGGTTCATGGAATCATTCTCATCTGTACACCTCGAGTCCCAAAAATTCTACTCGTTCAACCAAAATGTCCCCAAATAACAAAGGTCACTTTGAAAACCAAGATCCTCTCAAGATCTGACCTCCTTTGTTACCATTTTGTCATGAACTGATCCATGTCGACCCTGAACTGGTCACCTGAGCCGTTCTGCAATATGGCCCAAGATGCGTTCCCTATCCTCCCTGGCTGGCGACAAGCACCAAGGCATCAAACGAGAGCAATAGGTAATAAATTTTCCCGATGAAAACAAACAAATAAGAGGATGAAATTAGAACAACTCGAAGTAATAAAACAACACAAAAAATAAAGAATGATCAACAACAACATACTATCCTGACCCTGACCAAAATTACCTGTGACCTCGAGAGTCACTCTCAAAACCACAACCAAGTCTCGCCGACAGAGAACATGCTCATGTAAAACATGAAACAAAACTAAAAACAGGAAAACACTATAGGCATGAGAATTAAAACTTAGTAGGCGTGCCCAAAAAACTATTCCCAATTGAATACCTTTAAATAAAGTTTTCACTAATTCCAGGTTTGAACTAAATTATATAAAATACGGGTTTCCACACACACACATTCATTTATAAGACATGTAATGGTCCATTGCCCTATTTCATTAAAAAACATGTTTGTTGTTTGAAAGAAATCGGTGCATTGTATTTTAAAACATTTTTTCAAACAATTTAGAAATCCTAATTTTTAGTTGTTAGTAAAATGGTTAAACCACATTAAACACACAACATGCACTAAGGTCAATGGAAAATGTGGCACAAAAGGAATTGCAACAGAACATTGCTTCTTGTCGTTAGGATGAAAAATATGATTTCATGTCTAATTCTATTGATGTGAACTTATTTCTTCTATAATACTAGTGATACACTAGGTCATTTGGTTTTATCCAAAACAACTCAATATTTTTCTAAAAAATGATCAATTAAAAATAAATCTTAAAAACCCGTTCCATCATTCTGGGAAGGTCTCTCTATGATCCTTTGTGATTTACTAGTGTATATACTCTTATATGATATCATTTTTCCACCTGTAATAGTCTCATCGTTGAAAAAAATACAATGAACCTTGTTGAATACCTTTCATTGTAAAGAATACACCACATACTAATTTTATAACTCCATTTTAAATTGTTATCTGGTAACCAAGAATATCCAATAATCCATGAGATATGAGTTTTTTTCCATTTATAATACATATATTACATCTGTAAGGCATCAATTTTTACTATCATGCATACTCAGCTATATTGTTCCCATACCTCTTATGGGAAATGTGTGGTTATAAACCATATACACCACACCTTCATCTAACTCCTTGAAGATTCAAAATTCAGTTATATTCTAGAAGATGTGGAATGATCAACCTGAATCAACAATCTAACCATCTGAATGGTTGTTCGTTGAAGAACCATATAAAAAAATAACTTCCACATCCGTAGTTTTCTGTACAAAATTCTCCTTCAGTTTCCCAATTCCAAGAAATTCCTTCTACCGGTTCCCTCTTTGATAATAATATGTACACTCATATTTTTCTAAACATGTATAGCTGGACATGTAACACAACATAGATCACAATTCAACTCTTCTAAATCATTCAAATGTCATTCTAGATGATATTCCTCTAATTTTCATCATAGCATCTAATGAAAAATCTCTATAGTCATATTTATCCTTCTTCATGTACTAATTATTAACTATATTATTTGATACATAATTTTTTTACCACATACATACCATAAAACAACGGTGCAGTAAGATAATCATTGCTCACCGATAGAGAGTTCAATAACCACATTTCCTTATCCTTGCATCCAATTCATTCTTCCTATCTTCGCAAATTTTCTTGGATTTTATTAAAATTGTCATGGTTCTCAATCATAGAAATACATTTCTTGCATTTAAATATGAATAATTGTTTTATAGGTAGAGATGGTATTCATTGCATCTTTTTATAATACTATTTTCCAAAATATAGAACAATATTTTCAATTATGTTTCTCGCATAACATTTTACTTTTATTGTTTAGCAAAAAATAATTAGACATTATGATTGGATTGACAGCTAAGTCTCCTCTAATAACCATCAAAGATTTCAGTGGGATTTTATTCTAATCTGATATCTAAATATTTTCATGTTAGAACATCCAAAACATATCATTTCCACATGTTGAATTTATTTATCTAGTAAAATTTATGTCACTGAAATTTAGTGATGGGCAACTTAAATCTAAGTCCCAAAGTACTAAGTTTTTGAAATTTATATATTAAATAGACTCCTGGTATGATATTTTATTAATTTTTTCATGATAGTTTTCCATCAAAAAAGAAAATCATAATTTCCAAAAATAGACTTCACCATTGATTTCAGAATCACTGAAAATTCTAAAATTTATTGTTTATTCTCTCAAATATGATCCAAAATGAATTCCCAAAATAATAATGTACAATTTAATAATATTATTCCTTTTAACTGTGAACTCCACCCCCTACATATTCATTAATATTAAATTATTCTTCCTCCAATTTGAAAATTTTAAATTCTATTAAATGTTAAAAAAAATCATTTACCTTTTTCTTTTAACTTTTCTCTATCTCCATGCATCACCTGGCTCCTCTTACATTTATTTTGTTCCCTCCACAGACATCAAATGATTTTATGGATCTTTTCACACAAAATATTCACATAATTAAATTGTTGTATGGGCATAAAATATATACACCAAACCAGGGTACTACAACTTTTTCACAACAGTTCCCACGATTTGAAATGATGTACACAATAGGGTGACCAGTTGTAGAGGCACAAAAAACAATTTCACTAAAACCAATGGGTTGTATAGGCATGGATTATCACAAAAAGGGGAGATTTAAAGATTAATTATTTGAGTAGGAAGAATAGAAAACCTACGGTTCTAGTTAACACACTGAGAATTTATCGAAGGAAACAACTTTTATCATATAATAATGTCACCATTAGGGAAGATCTAGATTAAGACACTATATTATAGTAGGAAGCGTAGACAATAGCTATTACATATGTGTGGAAGGTGGTTATGCTGAGAGTATGATTCATTACAAGTAATCAAACACATGGTATGATACTATTTTGTGGTGTGAAATCCTTACTCTCTCAAGTAAAACATATAAAATTAGAGAAATCAAAACAAATATGAGAACAAAAAAATAACACGGTTAATTTGAGGATACCTATATCCATGGAAAAAGAAAAATAATTTTATTATTATATGACCAGAATACACAAATTAAATGTTTCCCATATCTTTTACCATTCTACAATACCCATATTGGAAGCCGTAGAGGAGAAGAAGAATCCAATGGGAACTACAAATTATATCTGGGCGAGTTTTTTTTACCTTTTATGAAATAAAAAAATAAAATGGAATAGGTTAATTTATTTAAAAAATACCATAAAAAAGAAGGCACCATCGATGCCGCCATTATATTGATGCACAATGGTGGCATCGATGATGACACATTTCCTCCCCCACACCGTATTTGTCATGAATCGATGGCATGGAAAATGAGGTAGGGTTACTTTTTTTTCTTCTAGGTAAGGCCCACGATAGCACCACGGATGCCTCATTTGGCCTTACCTAGAGGGGAAATCCCACAACGGTGATTCCACTTTTTGCTCACCTCCCTATAAAAGGGCAACCCCCATTTCTCCTCAATCAATTCTTGCCTTCATCTATCCTAAATCATCTCCATCTGTCTCTAAAAAATATCATTTTATATGCGGGTTTTTGCGAATATCTTTTAGAATTTTTTATTTATTTAATATAATGTTTTTTATTTATATAATTGAATTATTTTTCTTTTTAATTATTTAATATTTACGTATTTTTGGTTGTTCATAATATTTTGGTTATTAATTTGTGCAATTTTTTATATATAGTATGAAATAATTATTTTTATTAGTATAGATTAATTACAAATTATGTAATGATTACATAAATATTAATTATAGATTAAAAAAGGATTTACATAGGATTAAACAATATGAGACTTTGGTATCATAAAGATTATGTGGTTTTCTAAGCAATCAAACCTATGTCGGGATACAAACAAGTGGATTTCACACTAGCACAGATGTACCCAGGAGTGAAAACTCTAACAAGGAGTTTTGGGCTTGACCCAAGATATCCTAGTACAGTAAAACGGGCCTTGATGCACTCCTTGTTTGACACTACTGGGGGATATGATTATGATGATTCCTATTTTCTATATAAACTAATAAAATATATAATAAAAAATAAATAAAGTTACAATATTTATTAGTGATAAAATGATAATTATGTTGTTATATAATGTAATAAGGAAAAAACCATTAATTCCTGAATGTTATTATTACTTATTAAATCCGTTTAGGTATTTTAATTAGTTATATATAGTTTATAAATTACACATGACTAATTATAGACTAATTAATGATAACATAGGATGAAAAGTGAATACATATGATTAGTTAATTATAATTAGCTAATGAATATAATATGATTATGAATTAAAGAATAAATAATTAAAGAATAAGTTAATATTGATGAAATATTGATTAAAGAATGATTTATTAGTTTAAAAAGTTATTATCAGTAATTTATGATGTTATTTATTAAGAAGTTTAGTTATTTATATATATTTTGGAAATAATACTTATTATTATTTTTTATTAGTTATACATTTTTAATGATAATATATGATTATAAATGAATAGATACGATTAGTTAATTATAATTAACTATAAGTATTTTATATAATAACATAATTTTAATGAATGAAACATTTTTTATGTAGAGAGTCATGTTTTCCTCTATGTACCACTATGGGGAGGTCTTTAAAACATAGAAAAATATTCTTATAGTACAAAACGAATAACGATAGTTAGTACAGTTGATTGTGTAACCATTACTATCCTTCAAGAGAGAATTCATGATTCCTTAAATCTAGTACCCAATTAAGGGATCAAGCCTATGATATATAGACATTTGATATTCTCGAAAACACTTTGGCATCTAGATTTTCCATTTGTTGTTGATGCGTAGTGGGTCTATGAAATTAATTTATTTTCTCAATGGTCAAATGGTAGCATGATAGATTTATACGTTGATCTTTATACTATACAACAACAACGTCCAGTTCTACGAAGATGTAGAATTACAAGAGTAGTTGAAGATAGTACACCCCATGAAATTATGCCTATTCTAAATGATGCATCAGAAGAGGAGAACCTCGAGGATCTCCCGGATATACATGTCAATCTGACTTCTGATGAGAAGCTTCGTAATGATAGATCACATAGTGACAATGGTGCAGATGAAGAGGGTTCAACAGAAGTTAGGATGGAGGATTCAAGAAATTCATTAGTAGTACATCAACATTAACCTATAATAAATAATCTACCACTCCTTTCATCCTGTTCTTAAGCAATGACATGTGTGCCTGAATTTGAAAATATTGTTCTCACACCGGAAACTGAGTTCCCCGGAGTTATACCATATATTCTTAGTGAGTTGTACAATACCATATATATTGGAAAAAAAAATTCCAAGTAAATATGCATTAAAAAGCATGCTAAAGATAATTCATATTGAGAGGAATTATAGTTATATAGTTCATGAAACATTCCATAATAAATCTGTCATATGGAATGAGAAGTATAGGGATGATTGTAGATTTCCCTTATGGGTGATTCCATACATTACATTTGGAGGTGGGATAATCTTGATGATTGAGGCAGCTCATACATGTATTCATCCAATCCTCACACATGATCATACCTCATTGGATGCATAATTTGTGTCATCTATTATTGTTGGTATGATTAGGACATGTCAATATGTTCCAATATCCATTGTTCAATAGAGGATTCAACAAACATTTAGTTATAATATTTCCTATAATATGGCTTGGATGGTGAAACGGAAGACAATTGTGATGGTGTATAGTGATTGAGATGAGTCATATTGGGTGTTGCCGCAATTTCTCGCCATAATGAGGCATCATAACCTTGTTTTTTTCATCTGGATTCAAACGAACATTTATATCATGATAACTGACTTGATCCATCTAAGGTTCAATTTCATCAGTTTTTTTGGTCATTCTTCCCCTATATCTCCACATAATGTTTCAGCAAACAGTTTATTCAGATTGATGGAACATTTCTATGTGGAAAATAAAAGGGTTTATTTTTTATTACGGCAACTCATGATGGAAACTGTTCACCTATTCCGCTTTCATTTTCCATTGTATAGAATGAAAAATATGAATCAGGTGTTTGTTTTTGGCATGTTCTAGCAACCAATTCACCAACATTCAGGGTGTTTGTTTGATATATGATATACATCAGGCAGTTAAAGAGGAAATCAATGCAGATCTTGATGCATGGACATACCCAAATCCACATCATTAGTTCTGTAGTAGACACATTACTAGTAACATGCATAAAAAATTCCACAATGAACTGATGATGAAGTAAATGACGATGCATGGTATGCATTGTATTTGTTATTTTTTACTATTTCAAAATAAATATAAAATAAAATTATGTGAAATACCATCTATTATGTGTATCATATGAGTCAGACCAATGGTGCTTTGAAGAACGTTTTGAAAAAATCTTCCAAGCTAATCAAGAATTTTATGATTATATGATGCAGATTTTAAAATAGAAATGGAAATTGGCATGTGACGAGGGAAGAGGTATGGACACAGGACACCAAACAATGTAGAGTGAATAAATGGTGTCATCAAAGGGATTCATATGCTACTTATAACCACTATAGTTAAAGATAAATTATATTGATTCATGAAGTACTTGGTTGATAGACAAAAACTAGCATCAGACAGAAAATAGAGGGACTGTGATACAGAAGACACATTCAACTACAAATTGAAATGAATATTGAGGAATCTTCTAGTTATAATTTATGAATTTTTTGATGATAAGACTCACGATATAATGTTCAATAGTTTTCATACCCCATTGAAAATTTCATCGGGAAAAAATTGTGGTATTTTTAGGAACAAGACAATGTTAATGTGGAAACATTCATGCCTTATGATTTCCATGCACACATGCCATCACAACATGTGCCCCTGTAAACATATCATGGGAAGAATATATTGATCATTTTTATCAAATGGATAACATTTCTAACTGTTATTCTACACCATCGACACCGATTGGGGAGTATCGTTATTTCCCAATGCCCAAAGGCCATCTTATAGTGATATATGACCTATATCGGTTGTGTCCTCATGGGAGACCGAAGGCCAATAAGATGTGTAATGGGATGGAATGGCCTTAAGAACAAGGTTAGATTTAGAGATTCATGATATTTCATAAAGATGGTCATAACCAGAAACTATGCCCTAATTTTGTTGGGTCGAGTTCACAGTCTCGTACATAATGATGTATTTTCTTTATCTTGACATTCTCATAGGGTAAATTAAGTGTTATTATCTTCTGTATTTTCCTGGTTTTTATAAACACCAAAACCCAAAATAAGAACACATAACACAGAAACATCTTTCCATAACCTTAATATAAAATTCGAAACCCTAAACCCAAAAACCTAAACCCCAACCCAAAAAAATCTACCCTTTAACATGGTTTTTGATAACATTATGTGTGATATTTTAATAAACTTTTTAGATAACGCAATCACAGTATCATAATTATTTTCATAAGTTATTCAATTTAGAAAATTAGATAAATTCAAAAAATATCATTTGTAATTGACATGGTTTATCATAATCCAATCCATAATTTGATAGTAATAATGCTCCTTCAGAAAATGTCTAACCAAATTCAAGACACAATAATTTATAAATATTGTCAATATGATTCTAAAAATAAGTAAGCCATTATTTAAAAAATATATATAATTGTGAAACATACATTATATCTAAATACCTTTTAACTATGACCCTAAAACATTTTTCCTAGTCATTAATATCAAAATCTGAAACCCTGCACCCTTAAACCTAAACCCCAACCCCTAAACAGGTTCCCTTTACCATGGTTTTTTATTACATTATGTGTGATTTTTTTATAAAATGTTATATTATGATATAATAGTATCATAATTATTAACTTATGTTATTCGATACTGATAATTATATTAATTCATAAAACATCATTTTTAATTGACATGGTTTATCTAAATCCAATCCATAATTTTTCAATCATAAAGATCCTCCGAAATAGGTCTAACCAAATTCAATACCTAATAATTTAGAAATATTGTCACCATGATTCTAAAAATTAGTATTCCATTATTCCAAAATTTTATATCTTAGTGAAAAATACATAATATCTAAATACCATATTAATCGTTTCTAAAAAACTTATTTCCTAAACCATAAAATAAAAATTTGAAACCCTAAACCCTCAAACCTAAACCCCAACCCAAAAACATCTTCCCTTTACCTTGGTTTTTGATAACGTTATGTGATATATTTTAATAAACTATTGTATAACGACTTAATAGTATCATAGTGATTAGAATATGTTATTAGATATAGATAATTTGATAAGTTCATAAAACATCATTAGTAATTAACATGGTTTATATTAATAGAATACATAATTAGTTAATCAAAAAGGTCTTACAAAATATGTCAAATCAAATTCAAGACCCAATAATTGAGATAATAGAATTTATTTCATAATTACTTGATTGAATCTAGGAAATGACTTTCTCATTATTCCTTAAATAAAATCAAAGATAATAGAATTTATTTCATAAATGAAAAAGTAAAACACTTAACCCATATTGTAAATTAAATGTTATTATATCATCTTTTTTTCTCAGTTATCTATAGGAAAAATCCCAAAAGTCGAACGCTTATCCAATAAACATCTTTCCTAAACCATAATATCAAAATTCAAATCCCTAAACCCTAAAACATAAACCCCAAAAAAATCATATACATAAACACTAGAACCTTACAAAAAATCCAAAAACCTGGATATATTCCATTAAATCATGTATGTAACTCCCCGACCCCAGTTACCCAGAGTCGGTGCATTATTACATAACATTGTCATGATCACAAAAAAGATCAAGTCTCGAAATACTGATTATTTTAGTAGCTTTGGAATAACTAGATACATTCATAAATTTTACATTACATCATAAAATGAAAATTACAACAATATAGTCTCCAGATTCCACACTCGTATCCCCTGATACTATCCCTGTAGGTCATCCATAATTTACTTCTTCACATCCTAGAAAAAATAAAACATAGAAAAGGGGTGAGCTAAAACGCCCAGTAAGGATAACAATATAGCAAAAACATTCATAAATAAGAATAAACATTTAAGGCAATGTATAACTAAAACAAAAGCCTTTTAAACTTGAACTTCAACATAGTATGGAAAAAATAAAATGAAATAATTCCATTTACTTATTCACATGGATATTCTACTAATCGAATAATCACATGCAATAACAATAACCACTTTCATAATGATGGAATGCATAATTTCAGACTATCATAACCACATGGCCAAGGCCTCGTGCCAAGACTACAAATAAGATTTTTTCAAGGCCTTGTGCCAAGACACTAGTTTGTCTCATGATACCTACCAATGAATCGAGGAGTTATAGCGGGCTCCACCCGTCACTTATTAAGTCCAATGCTTTCCTTATATGAACAGGTTTAAAGAAAACATAAACATTCGTATTAAAACTAGCATACGAGATGTCAATAATTTCTCAATAAACCATTAATGGTATAAAAAATAACACATCTGCAGTCAAACATATCACAAAACCTTCAATAAAATATTTAAGTTTTGTATCATAATAAATATACTTAAAATAAGCTTAAAATCCATCAAAGGATGTTGACATAGATGAAATCAAAACTATTTGAGAGAAATATCACTTTTTTTTTAAATCATGTAAAATTCGCATAATTATAAAATAAAACATTTAATTTGAAAATATTATTATAAGCTTGTAAAGGAAGATTTGAAGATTTTATAACGGTGGAAAATAGCTGCACCCGCCGTATAAGTTAAAAAAACATTCTTACCTTAATTTTGTCGAAAAGGTTAAAAAGCACCTTGTTTGGAAAACGACAGAAATATTCCTTTATAAACTTCTTATAAAAGTCAAAAAATGGTATAAATGACTTTAAACCATATTCTATAAAATATTAATAATGTTTTGAAATACATTTTTAAGAAACATGGATGTGGATGATAAAGAGATCCCAGTATATTATTATGTATAAACAACCTCGAATAATGAAGAGATTGCGAAATAAACCCTTACCTTGTACTTTCCCTTGGTTGGGGGTAGGTTAGCCACCTTTATAATGGTAAAATAACTGTTATTAAATTATACAAGAATCATATACATTATTATGTTATCATATATGATCTTTTAACATTGCTTTGTTAATAATATCTTAGTATTATCGTCATTTTGGGTGTTAAATTACTCGTTTTATTTTATATGTTTTGTCATGTAATCCATGTTTGACATGGATAGGTTGTATCTTATTTATATCAAGAATTATATCAAGTCCTTAAAGATTATTTTAAAATCATCAAATGATAATTATACTTGAATGGATACGATGGAGAATGAATCTTATCGCGTTCGTGGAGACGGTAGTCCGTACGTACGCACGAGCGAAAATATCATTCTTTTGATATCAAAATAATATTTAATTGGATGGTATATCTTATATACAGAATAATTATCATGTTATATTTATTATTTACATTAATTACACATCATTATTATACCCATCCAAATAATAATTTATTGAATAACAATTACACCACGACGTGGAGACGGTAAGCCGTACGTACGCACGTATAGTGACATGTAATTAGAAGAATGGATAGAATAATGAATATGGTTGTACCATATTTATAATAACATCATATTATATATAAGATACTGGATTTATTATTTTATAATGGTAATAACAATGAAATATGAAGTGGAAGAAGAAAGGAACTTGAAAAAGGGTGGTGAAATCATTACCTCTTCTTCGGGTTCTTCCTTTTGATATGATCAAAAGGGCTCCTTAGAATGGCTTTTTAACTAAAGGAAGGACTCAAGGATGAGTTGAGGGAAGTTGATAGATTATTTGGGCAGAGTTTGTCCGAGCCAAATGGCTTTGAAGGTGTGAATTAATGAGAAAGGGGAGTGCCCTTTTATAAGAGGGGTGAGGGGCACCTTTGAAAAGCTAGAAATATTATTTTATAATAAATTCATATTCGGTTTCTAATGGCTCTGATAAAACACTATTTTATTTAATATTTTATTGATAATAAATTATATAATTTCCTCACATTGTGTTAAATATGTTTATTTATAAAATATTTGGGATTAGATCATTCATTTGAATATTTGATGAAAATTCCAATTTTACCCTTTATAGTTCACTGTAGTATTTCGAAGATAAATATTTTTGTATTTATTATTTGAATTTTACATTTTTTAAACGTGTTCCTAACTTAAATATCTACAACTTTTATTCAGGACACTAGATCAAAAGAATGCATTTTAAGGGAGTAATTGGGCCATAAAGTCAAAGCTGGGCTGGGCTCGCGAGAATAGAGAAGCTTCTGTATTTCGGCCATAACTCCTTCATATGGGCCTTTATTGAGACCATATTTGGAGAGAAGATATAAACCCCATATCCTCACATTTTATCCTTCTGTAAGGCCAGCCAATTCACGCTTTTTGGTGGTCAAATGGGCGGGTCAATTTGCATTAAAATATTTGGCCGAATTTCCACATTCACACTTGAAACCACTTGTAACCTCTCCTCCCCTCCCCTATATAAATTGGAGTTTTTCTCATTTGGAGGGGTTGGGACGTGCATTGGGAGATTTTAGGTAGAGGAGAATTTGTTTCACCCAAATTCTCCAACCATTGTAAGAGGGGTAGCTCTTGAAGCAAGGATCCCCTCATCGAAGCCTCCATCTCTTCTTTATTTTGTAATGTTTTCATTTGTGTAATAAACTTATTTGTTCTTATTTTATTTCTTCTATTTTCGTCTTTTTTGTTTAAAATTATTCTTCTCTTAATATTCCTCTTTGGGCTGGAATTCTTGAGTAGAAGCGTTATTGGGTTATACCCATTATAAACCTTTGCACATGCAAAACGCTTCTACGATGATTACGCCACTCATGGAAGAGTAGTCTTTTAGTAATCGATCTATCTTCTACCCTCTTCATTTAATTATTTTGAATCATTGAGATACTGTAATTAACTTAATATGATTCATGAATTGTGTTTTTAAATTGTAAGAAACTAAGCAATCAATTGAACAATTAACACAAAAACACGCGAGGTCGGGATTTTGTGTAAATTGTGAGAGCGCGATCTTAATCGGTAATACAAGACCACACGGGATAAATTTGTAGAGTTAAAATATAATCCCTAAACACAATTCATCCTAATTTACAGAATGGATATGTGCCTTAATTTACCACTGAAAATAATCTAATCTTAGAACATCAATCAAAGCAGGGTGCTGCGATTGCATGTTCCGAAGTTAGCCTAGGTTTAAATTCACATCATCTTTGTGGTAAAGTTAATTCTCGTAGGGTTCGGGCTTTAACAAATTAAGGGATCATAAATAAGTGAATGTTAATTTAAATGATAATGATTAATAATAAAGTGAAGAGGTAGAGTTAGATAGATTACGCTTTTTAAATAGATTTCTAAAAAAACATCTTCATGCTGTGTCATTTAAATTGAAATTCATTTCAAAACTAAAAACAAAAAAAATTATACAATCTTATTCCAGCAAACTTCTTCTAGATTTATAAACTATAAACAACCACCCACATACTTTCAAGTAGTGTTTTTACTCTATTCTATTTTATTTATTTTTAGAATACCTTGAATAAGTTGTTAAATTCACTTCCTCCTTTGAGAGACGACCTTGGTCAGCCACCCTGCTGCACCTAAGTACCCCAAATCACACTAATCATTTGAGGGCGCCTACAACAGTGCTCTTTCAAATTGGCGCCATTTCCGGGGAGGCAAGTAATTATTTCAACCAATTAGAGGTATTTATTTTATTTTACATTTTATTCTCTTCCTCTCTTCTTTCTTCGTTCTGTACCCAATCTGATTGTTCTTCCTCTTCTTTTATTTTCTTCTACTTCTTTTTGGACCATCAACTCAAACTTCTCATTTTTATTTTACTATGGTCCACTTTCTTTATTTTCATTTTTATTTGATCTATGACACGAACTAATCCCTAAGATCTCTTAGATCTTGACCCTGAGATTGAACGTAGCCTTAGGGCTCGAATCAGAAATTCTCAGTCTACGGGAAGTTTCAATATTCAACCAGTTGGTGAATTCCTCTCTTCTGGAAACATTGAAATTGGAAGCAATTCAAATTCAAACATAAAAGAGGAACCAATGGATGGAAACAATGGAAATGAACTTAATAGAACCATTCAAGAATTGGCTGCACCTGATGTTAACTATCAACCAAATTGTATTGCATACCCAAATATCGAATCGGACTTTGAACTTAAATCTTGGTTAATTCACTTACTTCCAAACTTTCATGGCCTCTCGGGTGAGGATACCAATAAACATTTGAAAGAATTTAATGTGGTTTTCTCAACCCTTAAACCAAGAAATTTTTCTAAAGATCAAATCAAATTAAGAGCATTCCCATTCTCACTTGATGGGGCTTCAAAAGATTGGATGTATTACGTGCAACCTGAAGATGTAACATGTTGGAATGATTTGAAACGTCTTTTCTTGCAAAGATTTTTTCCAGCATCAAGGACCACATCCATTCGAAAGGAGATATCGGGGATCAAGCAAGCACAAGGGGAGTCAATGTATTAGTACTGGGAGTGATTCAAGAAGTTGTGTGCAAGCTGCCCACATCACCATATCAGTGAGAAACTACTCATCCAGTACTTCTATGAAGGACTCACACCCATGGAGAGGAGCATGGTGGATGCTGCAGCTGGAGGAGCATTAGTGGACAAGACACCAGTAGCTGCACGAGCATTGATCGACAAAATGGACCAAAACTCTCAACAATTCTGTGATAGAGGTACACCACATGTTCAATGAGTACATCAAGTAAGTCCTTATTCTCTTGGAAGTCATTTTATTGATACAAAGTTAGAAGAATTGACCACTATGGTGAGGCAGATTGCTTTGGCACAAAAGACATCCCAACCCCCTCCTTCAAGGCCATGTGGCATTTTCACTGAGACAAGCCACCCAACTGACTGTTGCCCACAACTACAAGAGACAGAAGATTGTGCAGCAGTGTTCCCTGGGAGACCATTTCAGCAGCAACAACAACAACCATATCCCCAAAAGAAGTTTGATACAGTATACAACCAAGGGTGGAAAGATCAGTGAGACATGAGGTATGTCTCTGGACAACAACAAAGGCCCCCTTTTCAACCAAACTTCTAGCAGCCTCCACCTTACCAACAGGGTTTCCAACAACCCCAAAGAAGATTCGAAGCTCAAACATCGACGAGTCAGCAACAAGGGAATATCCAACACAAGGTAGACTCTAACACTGATGATCTTTTGAAACAAATTGTTCTTAATCAACAGAATGAGATGAAGAGTCAAGGTTCGGAGCTGAGAGAGTTGAAGACTCAAATGAGTCAGATTGCCACCGCCCTCCACTAACTTGTGAGTTAGAATTCTAGAAATCTACCTTCCGAACCCACTCCAAATCCAAAGGGGAATGTTAGTGCCATCACATTGAGAAGTGGGAAGAAAATGAATGATACATCTGGACCTACCATTCCACCAGGATTCACCTCTACTCCAGAGAAGCCTCATTCCGTACCAACTGATGAGAAATCCAAGGAGAAAGATAAAGGTAAGAAAAAGATTTATGATGTACCTCTTAAACCCCTTCCTTTTCCAAACAGGGTTGTTCAAACCAAGAAGATGGATGAAGAAGCAATGAAAAAGGAGGTTTTGGACACATTTAAGCGTGTGGAGATCAACATTCCTCTACTTGAAGCCATTAAGCAAATTCCAAGGTATGCGAAATTCTTAAAAGAACTTTGTACCAATCGAAGAGGGCTCAAGGGAAATGAGAGGATCAACCTTGGAAGGAATGTCCCGGCACTCATTACACCAACTCTAGCAATGCCAACAACGTGCAAGGATCCTGGGACATTCACCATCCCATGTACCATAGGGGAGTTGCACTTCTCTGATGGTCTTTGTGATTTAGGAGCTTCATTAAATGTGATGCCTCACTCTGTATTCTCTTCCTTGAAGGTTGGTGAGTTGAAGCCAACAAGAGTAGTGATGCAATTGGCGAATAGAGCTACGGCATATCCAGCGGGAGTTCTTGAGGATGTACTTGTTCGGGTAAGAGACATGATCTTTCCAGCAAACTTCTATGTGCTTAACATGGAGGATGATCAGGTAAGTTCTCATGCCCCCATTATCTTAGGTAGATCCTTCCTCAAAACTGCAAAAACTATCATAAATGTCAATGAGGGTACACTTTCCATGGAGTTTGGAGATGAAGTTGTGATATTTAATGTTATGGATTCCATGAAGTACCCCTTAGAGGACCATTCTGCTTTTGTTATCTCCCATTTTGAACCACCATGTAAAAACATCATGGAATTGGATTGTCCTATGCTTAGGGAGATTATGAGTATTGGTTCTAGTTTGATGTCTAAGAGTACTTCTACTCCCGTTTTAAGGAACAAGACTCTCTAGATTTAATTATGAAATGGAATCATATTCTGATTTTGATCATGTGAACTCTGATTATGACATGGCTATTGAGTATGCTGATGGATTTGGTGCTTTATTCTCTGATTGTGATGATTTTTATTCTGATACTGATGTTCATTGTGCAGATATGTCTGTTGCATCAATTTCTCCATCCATACATCACCCACCTACATTGGAACTCAAACCATTGCCCCCAAATCTCAAATATGCATACTTGCTCAGTGGTGATAGATTACCTGTCATAATTGCTAACAATCTCTCTTTTGAACATGAAGAAAAACTTTTGAATCTTTTGAGAGATAACATTAGGGCAATTGGTTGGACATTGGCAGACATATCAGGTATTAGCCCCTCCATTTGCATGCATAGGATTCTCTTAGAGGATGGGGATAAACCGGTGAGACAGCCACAAAGGAGACTTAATCCCACCCTCCTAGAAGTTGTTAAGAAAGAAGTTGAAAAATTACTTGAGGCGGGTATCATTTACCCTATTTCTGACTCACAATGGGTTAGTCCTGTTCAGGTTGAACCAAAGAAAACTGGTTTCACTGTTATAAAAAATTAAAATGATGAGTTAGTTCCTATGAAAGTGCAAAACAGTTGGCGTGTGTGTATTGATTATAGGAAACTAAATCAGACCACTCGCAAGGACCATTTCCCCCTCCCATTTATTAATCAAATGCTCGAGAGACTAGCTGGGAAAACACACTATTGTTTCTTGGATGGATTTTCTGGATATTTTCAGGTTCCTATAGCTCCAGAGGATCAGGAGAAGACTATATTCACCTGTCCCTTTGGCACATTTGCCTACCGAAGGATGCCACTTGGACTTTGCAATGCCCCAGGTACCTTCCAGAGATGCATGGTGAGTATTTTCTCATATTTCATTGAGACCTGCATGGAGGTATTTATGGATGATTTTACAGTTTATGGGTCCTCATTTGATGAATTTCTCTCTAGTTTGGGTGATGTGTTTCGTCGTTGTATAGAGAAGAATCTGGTCTTATATTTTGAAAAATGTCATTTCATGGTCGAAAAGGGAATTGTCTTAGGTCATATAGTCTCACAACATGGCATTGAAGTTGATAAATCTAAGGTAGACATTATTTCATCCCTCCCATATCCTACATGTGTGCGTGATGTTCGATCATTCCTTGGGCATGCTAGATTTTATCGACGCTTCATCAGAGATTTTAGTAAGATCACTCTACCCTTATCTCGATTGCTTCAAAATGATATTGACTTCAATTTTGATAATTCATGCAGGGTATCATTTGATGAGCTGAAGAAGTGTCTGACCACTACACCAATCATATAGCCCCCATAGTGGGACCTTCTATTTGAGCTTATGTGTGACGCCTCCAACTTTGCGGTTGGAGCTGTCTTATCTCATAGGGTGGAAGGACGTTCACTTGTGATCGCTTATGCATCGAGGACACTGGATTCAGCCCAATCAAACTTCACAACCACGGAAAAGGAGTTTCTTGCTGTCATATTTGCTTTAGATAAATTCCGTTCATATTTATTGGGCTCTAAAGTAGTTGTTTTTTCTAACCATGCAGCTTTGATGTACCTCCTGATGAAGCCAGATGAAAAGCCACGACTTATTCGTTGGATGCTCCTTCTTCAAGAGTTTGACATCGAGATAAAGGAAAAAAAGGGGTCAGAAAACATGGTGGCGGACCACATGAGTAGGCTTACTCACACACTAGAGGATAACACCTTGGATCAGGTACCACTTCGGGACACTTTCCCTGATGACCATCTCTATACCATCTCAGGTATGCATCCTTGGTATGCTGATTTAGTTAACTACCTTGTTTCTTCTGAAATCCCTGCAAATTTAAAGAAACATCAAGTCCAAAAATTAAATAGTGAGTCATGATTTTATGTTTGGTATGATCCATACTTATGGCGCATGTGTAGTGACAAAGTCATTAGGAGGTGTGTTCCCGATCATGAGTTTGAGTCTGTTTTGCATTTGTGTCATAAACTTGCTTGTGGTGGACACTTTGGACCCCAACGGACAGCTAGAAAGGTTTTGGACTCTGGATTATATTGGCCTAGATTATTCCATGATGCCCATGTGTTTTTTAAGTCATTCTCTCGTTTCCAACACACTGGGAACATTTCTAAGAGACATGAGATGCCCCAAAAATCCATACAATTCTGTGATATTTTTGATGTATGGGGCATTGATTTTATGGGTCCTTTTCCTAGTTCATTTGGATTTTTGTATATTTTGGTTGTTATTGATTATGTGAGTAAATGGGTGGAGGCCAAGGCCACCAAGACTGACGATTCTCATGTTGTAGTGGATTTTGTCAAGGCTCAAATTTTATGCAGGTTTGGAGTACCAAAGGCCATCATCAGTGACCAAGGGACACACTTTTGCAATAGTAATTTTTCTTCCCTCCTTCAAAATTATGGGGTGACACACAAAACATCAACACCATACCACCCCCAAACAAATGGCCAGGCTGAGGTTTCAAATCGTGAGTTGAAACAAATCTTGGAGAAAACTGTGCAGCCAAATAGGAAGGATTGGAGCAAGCGCTTGGATGATGCATTGTGGGCTTATAGAACAGCATACAAGACCCCCATTGGTATGTCCCCATTTCGGATTGTTTTTGGGAAAGCATTTCATCTCCTAGTGGATGTCGATCATCAGGCTTATTGGGCTATAAAGAAATGCAACATAGATTTGGCCCAAGCTGGAATCCAAAGGAAGCTGCAAATTCAAGAGCTTGAGGAGATTAGATTATCATCATATGAGAACTCAAGGCTCTACAAGGAAAGATCAAAAGCAGCTCATGACAAAATGATCCAACAAAGGGAGTTTCATGTTGGAGATAAAGTCCTTCTCTACAGTTCACGACTGAAGCCGATGCCTGGTAAGTTGTGTTCCAGATGGTTAGGTCCTTATGTTGTGACTAATGTTTTTCCTTATGGTGCAGTGGAGATCACACAAGAGGACACTGGAAGGAGCTTTATAGTCAATGGGCATAGTTTGAAGAGATGCATTGAGGGACTTCCTACTGAGGCAGTGGATTTTATCACACAGCATGACCCCATCGTCACTAGAGCACATCAGGTTGTTCCTAACCCTTTCACTTTTATATTATTTTTCCTATTTAAAAATTCTGCATTTCATGTGCATATATCATCTCATAGGTTCACATTGAGGACAATGCAATATTTTAAGTGTGGGGGATGTAACCTTTTAGTTTATTAATTTCAATTGTCTTCCTGTTTTAGAAAAACCAAAAACAAATTGTGTGTTTTTCATATTTTGTGTGTTTATTTTTCAATTTTCTTTGTGTTTTTGAAAATTTTGAGCTAAAATGATTCTCATCACCATTTTTAAATCCATATCAATAAGTGAAACAATTTACCCCTTGAAACTAAGCTTAAATGAATGTTGAAATGACTTTGTTTCAAGATCAAATATTTAGTAATTTCATGAAAAGTACGCTGAATTTTGAATCCCATGCCAATCTCACTGTCTTTATATTCGAAATCACTTTCCTGTGAGGCTTCTAAACCATTATTTTCATATTCTTTACACTCACCTCACTTCTTGAGAGAACCAAACCATACTTGATTTAACCATAATTTGATCTATTCCTGTCAAAACTTGAGGGTTTGAGGTACTTATGTTTAAATGATTAAGGCATTTGTTTGGTATTAAAGCCCCTATTTCAAAGAATCCTTTTTTTTATGGCCTACCTTGAATATTTAATCCTTTTAGCCCTTAGAATCCATGCACAGCCTCTTAGGTTAGCCACATTACAAGCCAATTTTCCCTATCCAACCAACTATTGAAGTGAAATTGCATAATCTAGTTGAGCTAAAGTGTGGGGGAAGTTGTCTTGTGTTTTGCCACCACATTCTGTGATACTTTGGGTGGAAAATTAAATTCTGAAGAGATGTGTTTGCTGCTAAATAAAGTCATTATATTGGAAGTTGTGCCTTTTCTGGAGCTTTCATGACAAGTGAAGTTGTGCCTTTTCTGGAGCTTCTAATTGAGGTGGAAAGCTGTGCCCATCGGGAGCTTTCAAGAAAATCATGTTTGAGAAGATTGACATTTTTTATGCTGAAATGATGAATGGTGTAAACCTTTCATGACTTTTCATGATGATGGAGCTGAATTGATACTATGGGGATTGAAGAGAAGACCATATTTAAGTGAAAATTAGATTAATGCAATTTTTCTTCAAAAGAGTCAAGCCCTCCTCATTCAGCATCAGAGTTTTTCCCATCTTAATCCTACCAACCGAAATCCACAGAACAACACTGAAAAGTCCTCATGATAAACATATTTCCTTGACTCACATCGGGTAGTGATGTAGGAATCTATCAAGCCTATGGTGATCCTTGTATGAGTTTGGATGAGAAAGACATTGCAAAAAAAATTGATATTTGAGTGATGAGAGAAAATTCAGGCGAGGTAAGTGTTTTGTGCATGGGAGGATAAATGAAGTGGAAATATATTTAATGATATAAATGGAGAACTTGAAATAAGGTTTTTTATGAGGCATGATATCTTTTGATTCTTGGGGTGTAATTGTTTGATCTCAAGGATATGTGTTTTAAAATTGGTTTTGATTTGATATTGATGTTTACTAGACATGAGGTTTTGCCCAGGAGTCTAAAAGGGTAAGTGTGGGGGAGTTGATAAAACACTAATTTATTTAATATTTTATTGATAATAAATGATATAATTTCCTCACATTGTGTTAAATATGTTTATTTATAAAATATTTGGGATTAGATCATTCATTTGAATATTTGATGAAACTTCCAATTTTACCCTTTATAGTTCACTGTAGTATTTCGAAGATAAATATTTTTATATTTATTATTTGAATTTCAAATTTTGTAACAGTGTTCCTAACTTAATTATATAAAACTTTTATTCAGGACACTAGATCAAAAGAATGCATTTTAATGGATTAATTGGGCCATAAAGTCAAAGCTGGGCTGGGCTCTCCAGAATGGAGAAGCTTCTGCATTTCGGCCATAAATTTTTCATATGGGCCCGGATTGAGCCCACATTTGGAGAGGAGATAGACAACCCATATCCTAACATTTTATCCGTCTGGAAGGCTGGACAATTCACGCGTTTTGGTGGTCAAATGGGCGGTAAAAGTTGCATTAAAATATTTGGCCGAATTTCCACATTCACACTTGAAACCACTTGTAACCTCTCCTCCCCTCCCCTCTATAAATTGGAGTTTTTCTCATTTGGAGGGGTTGGGACATGCATTGAGAGATTGGACGCAGAATAGAATTTGTTTCACCCAAATTCTCCAACCATTGTAAGAGGGTTATCTCTTGAAGCAAGGATCCCCTCATCGAAGCCTCCTTCTCTTCTTTATTTTGTAATGTTTTCATTTGTGTAATAAACTTCTTTGTTATTCTTTTATTTCTTCTCTTTTCTTATGTTTTGTTTAAATTTATTCTTCTCTTTATCTTCCTCTTTGGGCTGGAATTCTTGAGTAGAAGCATTATTGGGTTATACCCATTATAAACCTTTGAACATGCAAAACGCTTCTACGATGATTACGCCACTCATGGAAGAGTAGTCTTTTAGTAATCGATCTATCTTCTACCCTATTCATTTAATTATTTTGAATCATTGAGATAATGTAATTAACTTAATATGATTCATGAATTGTGTTTTTAAATTGTAAGAAACTAAGCAAGCAATTGAACAATTAACACAAAAACACGCGAGGTTGGGATTTTGTGTAAATTGTGAGAGCGCGATCTAAATCGGTAATACAAGACCACACGGGATAAATTTGTAGAGTTCAAATATAATCCCTAAACACAATTCATCCTCATTTAAAGAATGGATATGTTCCTTAATTTACTACTGAACATAATCTAATCTTATAACATCAATCAAAGCAGGGTGCTGCGATTGCATGTTCCAAAGTTATCCTAGGTTTAAATTCACATCATCTTTGTGGTAAAGTTAATTCTCGTAGGGCTCGATATTTAACAAATTAAGGGATAATAAATAAGTGAATGTTAATTTAAATGATAATGATTAATAATAAAGTGAAGAGGTATAGTTAGATCGATTACGCTTTTTAAATAGATTTCTAAAAAAACATCTTCTTGTTGTGTCATTTAAATTGAAATTCATTTCAAAACTAAAAAAAAATTATACAATCTTCTTCCAGCAAACTTCTTCTAGATTTATAAACTATAAACAACCACCCCCATACGTTCAAGTAGTGTTTTTACTCTATTATATTTTATTTCTTTTTAGAATACCTTAAATAAGTTGTTAAATTCACTTCCTCCTTTGAGAGACGACCTTGGCCAGCCACTCTGCTGCACCTAAGTACCCCAAATCACAATAATCATTTGAGGGCACCCACGAAAGCGCTCTTTCAAATTGGCGTCGTTGCTGGGGAGGCAAGTAATTATTTCAACCAATTAGAGGTATTTATTTTATTTTACATTTTATTCTCTTCCTCTCTTCTTTCTTCCTTCTGTACCCAATCTGATTGTTCTTCCTCTTCTTTTATTTTCTTCTACTTCTTTTTGGACCATCAACTCAAACTTCTCATTTTTATTTTACTATGGTCCACTTTCTTTCTTTTCATTTTTATTTGATCTATGAAACGAACTAATCTCAAAGATCTCTTATATCTTGACCCTGATATTGAACATAGCCTTAGGGCTCGAATCAAAAATTCTCAGTCTACGGGAAGTTTCAATATTCAACCAGTTGGTGAATTCCTCTCTTCTGGAAACATTGAAATTGGAAGTAATTCAAATTTAAACATAAAAGAGGAACCAATGGCTTTAAACAATGGAAATGAACTTAATAGAACCATTCTAGAATTGGTTGCATCTGATGTTAACTATCAACCAAATTGTATTGCATACCCAAATCTCGAATCGGACTTTGAACTAAAATCTGGATTAATTCACTTACTTCCAAAGTTTCATGGCCTCTCTGGTGAGGATCCCAATAAACATTTGAAGGAATTTAATGTGGTTTCCTCAACCCTTAAACCAAGAAATGTTTCTGAAGATCAAATCAAATTAAGAGCATTCCCATTCTCACTTGATGGAGCTGCAAAAGATTGGATGTATTACTTGCAACCTAAAGATGTAACATGTTGGAATGATTTGAAACGTCTTTTCTTGAAAAGATTTTTTTCAGCATCAAGGACCACATCCATTCGAAAGGAGATATCGGGGATCAAGCAAGCACAAGGGTAGACAATGTATGAGTACTGGGAGCGATTCAAGAAGTTGTGTGCAAGCTATCCACATCACCAAATCAGTGAGCAACTACTCATCCAGTACTTCTATGAAGGACTCACACCCATGGAGAGGAGCATGGTGGATGCTGTAGCTAGAGGAGCATTGGTGGACAAGACGTCAGTAGCTGCACGAGCATTGATAGACAAAATGGCCCAAAACTCTCAACAATTCGGTGATAGAGGTACACCACATGTTCGAGAAGTACATCAAGTAAGTCCTTATTCTCTTGAAAGTAATTTGACTGATACAAAGTTAGAAGAATTGACCACTATGGTGAGGCAGATTGCTTTGGCACAAAAGACATCCCAACCCCCTCCTTCAGGGCCATGTGTCATTTTCACTGAGATAAGCCACCCAACTGACTGTTGCCCACAACTACAAGAGACAGAATATTGTGCAGTAGTGTTCCCTGGGAGACCATTTCAGTAGCAACAATAACAACCATATCCCCAAAAGAAGTTTGATACAGTATACAACCAAGGGTGGAAAGATCAGTCAGACATGAGGTATGGCTCTGGACAACAAAAAAGGCCCCCTTTTCAACCAAACTTCCAGAAACCTCCACCTTACCAACAGGGTTTCCAACAACCCCAAAGGAGATTCGAAGCTCAAACATCGACGAATCGGCAACAAGGGAATATCCAACACAAGGTAGACTCTAACACTGATGATCTTTTGAAAAAAATTGTTCTTAATCAACAGAATGAGTTGAAGAGTCAAGGTTCGGAGATGAGAGAGTTGAAGACTCAAATGAGTCAGATTTCCACCTCCCTCCATGAACTTGTGAGTAAGAATTCTGGAAATCTACCTTCCGAACCCACTCCAAATCCAAAGGGGAATGTTAGTGCCATCACATTGAGAAGTGGGAAGCAAATGAATGATACATCTGGACCTACCATTCCACTGGGATTCACCTCTACTCTAGAGAAGCCGCATTCCATACCAACTGATGAGAAATCCAAGGATAAAGATAAAGGTAAGAAAAATATTGATGATGTACCTCCTAAACCCCTTCCTTTTCCAAACAGGGTTGTTCAAACCAAGAAGATGGCTGAAGAAGAAATGAAAAAGGGGGTTTTGGACACATTTAAGCCTGTAGAGATCAACATTCCTCTACTTGAAGCCATTAATAAAATTCCAAGGTATGCGAAATTCTTAAAAGAACATTGTACCAATCGAATAGGGCTCAAGGGAAATGAGAGGATCAACCTTGGAAGGAATGTCTCAGCACTCATTACACTAACTCTAGCAATGCCAACAAAGTGCAAGGATTCAGGGACATTCACCATCCCGTGTACCATAGGGGAGTTGCACTTCTCTGATTCTCTTTGTGATTTAGGAGCTTCAATAAATGTGATGCCTCACTCTATATTCTCTTCCTTGCAGGTTGGTGAGTTGAAGCCAACAAGAGTAGTGGTGCAATTGGCGAATAGAGCTACGGCATATCCAGCGGGAGTTCTTGAGGATGTACTTGTTCGGGTAAGAGACATGATCTTTCCAGCAGACTTCTATATGCTTAACATGGAGGATGATCAGGTAAGTTCTCATGCCCCCATTATCTATGGTAGACCCTTTTTCAAAACTGCAAAAACTATCATAAATGTCAATGAGGGTACACTTTCCATGGAGTTTGGAGATGAAGTTGTGATATTTAATGTTATGGATTCCATGAAGTACCCCTTAGAGGACCATTCTGCTTTTGTTATCTCCCATTTTGAACCACCATGTAAAAACATCATGGAATTGGATTGTCCTATGCTTAGGGAGATTATGAGTATTGGTTCTAGTTTGATGTCTAAGAGTACTTATTCACCCGTTTTTAAGGAACAAGACTCTCTAAGATTTGATTATGAAATGGAATCATATTCTGATTTTGATCATGTGAACTCTGATTATGACATGGCTATTGAGTATGCTAATGGATTTGGTGCTTTATTCTCTGATTGTGATTATTTTTATTCTGATACTGATGTTCATTGTGCAGATATGTCTGTTGCATCAATTTCTCCATCCATACATCACCCACCTACATTGGAACTCAAGCCATTGCCCCCAAATCTCAAATATGCATACTTTCTCAGTGGTGATAGATTACCTGTCATAATTGCTAACAATATCTCTTTTGAACATGAAGAAAAAATTTTGAATCTTTTGAGAGATAACATTAGGGCAATTGGTTGGACATTGGCAGACATATCAGGTATTATCCCCTCCATTTGCATGCATAGGATTCTCTTGGAGGATGGGGCTAAACCAGTGAGACAGCCACAAAGGAGACTTAATCCCACCCTCCTAGAAGTTGTTAAGAAAGAAGTTGAAAAATTACATGAGGCGGGTATCATTTACCCAATTTCTGACTCACAATGGGTTAGCCCTATTCAGGTTATACCAAAGAAAACTGGTTTCACTGTTATAAAAAATGAAAATGATGAGTTAGTTCCTGTGAGAGTGCAAAATAGTTGGCGTGTGTGTATTGATTATAGGAAACTAAATCAGACCACTCGCAAGGACCATTTCCCCCTCCCATTTATTGATCAAATGCTCGAGAGACTAGATGGGAAAACACACTATTGTTTCTTGGATGGATTTTCTGGATATTTTCAGGTTCCTATAGCTCCAGAGGATCAGGAGAAGACTACATTCACCTGTCCCTTTGGCACATTTGCCTATCGAAGGATGCCATTTGGACTTTGCAATGCCCCAGGTACCTTCTAGAGATGCATGGTGAGTATTTTCTTAGATTTCATTGAGACCTGCATGGAGGTATTTATGGATGATTTTACAGTTTATGGTTCCTCATTTGATGAATGTCTCTCTAGTTTGGGTGATGTGTTGCATTATTGTATTGAGAAGAATCTTGTCTTAAATTTTGAAAAATGTCATTTCATGGTCGAAAAGGGAATTGTCTTAGGTCATATAGTCTCACAACATGGCATTGAAGTTGATAAATCTAAGGTAGACATTATTTCATCCCTCCCATATCCTACATGTGTGCGTGATGTTCGATCATTCCTTGGGCATGCTGGATTTTATCGACGCTTCATCAGAGATTTTAGTAAGATCGCTCTACCCTTATCTCGATTGCTTCAAAAAGATATTGAATTCAATTTTGATGAGTCATGCAGGGTATCATTTGATGAGCTGAAGAAGTTTCTGACCACTCCACCAATCATACAGCCCCCACAGTGGGACCTTCCATTTGAGCTTATGTGTGATGCCTCCAACTTTGCGGTTGGAGATGTCTTATCTCAGAGGGTGGAAGGACGTTCACATGTGATCGCTTATGCATCGAGGACACTGGATTCAGCCCAATCAAACTACACAACCACGGAAAAGGAGTTTCTTGCTGTCATATTTTCTTTAGATAAATTCCGTTCATATTTATTGGGCTCTAAAGTAGTTGTTTTTTCTGACCATGCAGCTTTGAGGTACCTCCTGAAGAAGCCAGATGCAAAGCCACGACTTATTCGTTGGATGCTCATTCATCAAGAGTTTTACATCGAGATAAAGGACAAAAAGGGGTCAGAAAACATGGTGGCGGACCACATGAGTAGGCTTACTCACACACTAGAGGATGACACCTTGGATCAGGTACCACTTCGGGACACTTTCCCTAATGAGCATCTCTATACCATCTCAGGTACGCATCATTGGTATGCTTATTTAGTTAACTACCTTGTTGCTTCTGAAATCCCTGTAAATTTAAAGAAACATCAAGTCCAAAAATTAAAGAGTGAGTCAAGATTTTATGTTTGGGATTATCCATACTTATGGCGCATGTGTCGTGACCAAGTCATTAGGAGGTGTGTTCCCAATCATGAGTTTGAGTCTGTTTTGCATTTCTGTCATACACTTGCTTGTGGTGGACACTTTGGACCCCAACGGACAGCTAGAAAGGTTTTGGACTCTGGATTATATTTGCCTAGATTATTCCATCATGCCCATGTGTTTTGTAAGTCATGCTCTCGTTGTCAACACACAGGGAACATTTCTAAGAGACATGAGATGCCCCAACAACCCATACAATTCTGTGAGATTTTTTATGTATGGGGCATTGATTTTATGGGTCCTTTTCCTAGTTCATTTGTATTTTTTTATATTTTGGTTGCTGTTGATTATGTGAGTAAATGGGTGGAGGCCAAGGCCACCTGGACTGACGATTCTCATGTTGTAGTGGATTTTCTCAAGGCTCAAATTTTCTGCAGGTTTGGAGTACCAAAGGCCATCATCAGTGACCAAGGGACACACTTTTTCAATAGGAATTTTGCTTCCCTCCTTCGAAAGTATGGGGTGACACACAAAACATCAACACCATACCACCCCCAAACAAATGGCCAGGCTGAGGTTTCAAATCGTGAGTTGAAACAAATCTTGGAGAAAACTGTGCATCCAAATAGGAAGGATTGGAGAAAGCGCTTGGATGATGCATTGTGGGCTTATAGAACAGAATACAAGACCCACATTGGTATGTCCCCATTTCATATTGTTTTTGGGAAAGCATGTCATCTCCCAGTGGAAGTCGAGCATCGGGATTATTGGGCTATAAAGAAATGCAACATAGATTTGGCCCAAGCTGGAATCCGAAGGAAGCTGCAAATTCAAGAGCTTGAGGAGATTAGATTATAATCATATGAGAACTCAAGGCTCTAAAAGGAAAGATCAAAAGCAGCTCATGACAAAATGATCCAACAAAGGGAGTTTCATGTTGGGGAGAAAGTCCTTCTCTACAGTTCATGACTGAAGCTGATGCCTGGTAAGTTGTGTTCCAGATGGTTAGGTCCTTATGTTGTGACTAATGTTTTTCCTTATGGTGCAGTGGAGATCACACAAGAGGACACTGGAAGGAGCTTTAAAGTCAATGGTCAATGTTTGAAGAGATACATTGAGGGACTTCCTACTGGTGCAGTGGATTTTATCACACAGCATGACCCCATCATCACTTGAGCACATCAGGCTGTTCCTAACCCTTTCACTTTTATATTATTTGTCCTATTTAAAAATTATGCATTTAATGTGCATATATCATCTCATAGGTTCACACTGAGGACAATCCAATATTTTAGGTGTGGGGGATGGAACCTTTTAGTTTAGTAATTTCAATTCTTTTCCTGTTTTTAAAAAAACCAAAAAAAATTGTGTGTTTTTCAAATTTTGTGTGTTTATTTTTCAATTTTCTTTGTGTTTTTGAAATTTTTGAGCTAAAATGATTCTCATCACTATTTTTAAATCCATATAAATAAGTGAAACAATTTACCCCTTGAAACTAAGCTTAAATGAATGCTGAAATGACTTTGTTTCAAGTTCAAATATTTAGTAATTTCATGAAAAGTACGCTGAATTTTGAATCCCATGCCAATCTCACTGTATTTATATTTGAAATCACTTTCCTGTGAGGCTTCTAAACCATTATTTTCATATTCTTTACACTCACCTCACTTCTTGAGAGAACCAAACCATACTTGATTTAACCAGAATTTGATCTATTCCTGTCAAAACTTGAGGGTTTGAGGTAATTATGTTTAAATGATTGAGGAATTTGTTTGGTATTAAAGCCCCTATTTCAAAGAATACTTTTTTTATGGCCTACCTTGAATATTTAATCCTTGTAGCCCTTAGAAGCCATGCACAGCCTCTTAGGTTAGCCACATTACAAGCCAATTTTCCCTATCCAACCAACTTTTGAAGTGAAATTGCATAATCTAGTTGAGCTTAAGTGTGGGGGAAGCTATCTTGTGTTTTTCCACCACATTCTGTGATACTTTGGGTGGAAAATTAAATTCTTAAGAGATGTGTTTGTTGCTAAAGAAATTAATTATATTGAAAGTTGTTCCTTTTCTGGAGCTTTCATGACAAGTGAAGCTGTGCCTTTTCTGGAGCTTCTAATTGAGGTGGAAAGTTGTGCCCATCTGGAGCTTTCAAGAAAATCATGTTTGAGAAGATTGACATTTTTTATGCTGAAATGATGAATGGTGTAAACTTTTCATGACTTTTCATGATGATGGAGCTGAATTGATACTATGGGGATTTAAGAGAAGACCATATTTAAGTGAAAATTAGATTAATGCAATTTTGCTTCAAAAGAGTCAAGCCCTCCTCATTCAGCCTCAGAGTTTTTCACATCTTAATCCTACCAACCGAAAGCCACAGAACAACCCTAAAAAGTCCTCATGATAAACATATGTCCTTGACTCACATTGGGTAGCGATGTAGGAATCTATCAAGCCTATGGTGATCCTTGTATGAGTTTGGATGAGAAAGACATTGCAAAAAAAAATTGATATTTGAGTGATGAGAGAAAATTCAAGCGAGGTAAGTGTTTTGTGCATGGGAGGATAAATGAAGTGGAAATATATTGAATGATATAAATGGAGAATTTGAAATAAGGTTTTTTATGAGGCATGATATCTTTTGATTCTTGGGGTTTAATTTTTTGATCTCAAGGATATGTGTTTTAAAATTGGTTTTGATTTGATATTGATGTTTACTAGACATGAGGTTTTTCCCAGGAGTGCAAAAGGGTAAGTGTGGGGGAGTTGATAAAACACTATTTTATTGAATATTTTATTGATAATAAATGATATAATTTCCTCAAATTGTGTTAAATATTTTTATTTATAAAATATTTGGGATTAGATCATTCATTTGAATATTTGATGAAAATTCCAATTTTACCCTTTATAGTTCACTTTAGTATTTCGAAGATAAATATTTTTATATTTATTATTTGAATTTTAAATTTTTTAACAGTGTTCATAACGTAATCATCTACAACTTTTATTCAGGACACTAGATCAAAAGAATGCACTTTAGTGGAGTAATTGGGCCATAAAGTAAAAGCTGGGCTGGGCTCACCAGAATGGAGAAGCTTATGTATTTTGGCCATAAAGCCTTCATATTGGCCTTCATTGAGCCCAAATTTGGATAGGAGATACATAACCCATATCCTCACATTTTATCCTTCTGGAAGGCCGGACAATTCACTCGTTTTAATGGTCAAATGGGCGGTTCAATTTTCATTAAAATATTTGGCCGAATTTCCACATTCACACTTGAAACCACTTGTAACCTCTCCTCCCCTCCCCTCTATAAATTGGAGTTTTTCTCATTTTGAGGGGTTGGGACGTGCATTGGGAGATTGGAGGCAGAGGAGAATTTGTTTCACCCAAATTATCCAACCATTGTAAGAGGGGTAGCTCTTGAAGCAAGGATCCCCTCATCGAAGCCTCCTTCTCTTCTTTATTTTGTAATGTTTTCATTTGTGTAATAAACTTCTTTTTTCTTCTTTTATTTCTTCTCTTTTCTTCTGTTTTGTTTAAATTTCTTCTTCTCTTAATCTTCCTCATTGGGCTGGAATTCTTGAGTAGAAGCGTTATTGGGTTATACCCATTATAAACCTTTGCACATGCAAAACGCTTCTACGATGATTACGCCACTCATGGAAGAGTAGTCTTTTAGTAATCGATCTATATTCTACCCTCTTCATTTAATTATTTTTAATCATTGAGGTATTGTAATTCACTTAATATAATTCATGAATTGTGTTTTTAAATTGTAAGAAACTAATCAATCAATTGAACAATTAACACAAAAACACGTGAGGTCCAGATTTTGTGTAAATTGTGAGAGCGCGATCTTAATCGGTAATACAAGACCACACGGGATAAATTTGTAGAGTTCAAATATAATCCCTAAACACAATTCATCCTCATTTCCAGAATGAATATGTGCCTTAATTTACCACTGAAAATAAGCTAATCTTATAACATCAATCAAAGCAGGGTGTTGCGATTGCATGTTCCGAAGTTAGCCTATGTTTAAATTCACATCATCTTTGTGGTAAAGTTAATTCTCGTAGGGTTCGGGATTTAACAAATTAAGGGATCATAAATAAGTGAATGTTAATTTAAATGATAATTATTAATAATAAATTGAAGAGGTAGAGTTAGATCGATTACGCTTTTTAAATAGATTTCTAAAAAAACATCTTCTTTTTGTGTCATTTAAATTGAAATTCATTTCAAAACTAAAAACAAAAAAAAAATTATACAATATTCTTCCAGCAAACTTTTTCTAGATTTATAAACTATAAACAACCACCCCCATACTTTCAATTAGTGTTTTTACTCTATTCTATTTTATTTATTTTTATAATACCTCTAATAAGTTGTTAAATTCACTTCCTCCTTTGAGAGACGACCTTGGTCAGCCACTCTGCTGCACCTAAGTACCCCAAATCACACTAATCATTTGAGGGCGCCCACGATAGCGCTCTTTCAGGCTCCAAAGTGTATTATTTAAATTTTAAGGTGGGTATGGGTCTACAACCACTAAACCAATAGAATTTAGACAGGTTTTGGTCATTATATTAACCTTATCTTTTAGTTTTAACTCTTAGTTAATTAGTTTGACACTTACCATATCACTTTGTATTTTTATATTATATAGTTAATAAACATACAATATACCTCCAAGAGACCCCCATGTGGTCCATTAATGATACATCTATCATGATATAAGTCTCTTGGCCGATCCTTCGATTTTTTGGAATTGAATATCAATTAATAATATAATATTTATTTTAAAAACTCTTTTATGTCAATTTTGACAAAATTTGGAAAATTGATTTTTGTGAAAATCATAACAGAATGATTACTTCGAAAAAAGTTAATTATATCCTTACTACCATGTCATATTAACCTATAAAATTAGTTTAATTCATTAAAAGTCTCAAATTATATTTATTTGGGTATTTATAATATCAATTATTTTAATTTTTCACTATTATGGTAATTACTGCATCGTCATTGGGTCATAAATAAATTAAATTATTTAATCTCTAAAAATTATAAATAAAATACCATTATGTAGGAAAACATTTTATAATTCTAATGAATATTTAAAATCGAATTTATCTTATTTATAACCCAATATTAAAAATAATTTAGTAAAAAATCTTTGATTTTAAATCTTTTAACTCTTCTTTGAATTAAATAATAATAAATGTCCTAATCTAATCCAAGTGGACCTACATGATAATATTTTATTCCTAAGATTTTTTTTGGCCGAATTAATCTTATCCAATAGAATTAAGACATGTTTTACGGTAATATTAATATCATTTTTACCCTTAATTGCCCTATTTACTTTTAACTGTGGTAAATAAAAGTAAAAAGTTACTATTCACCAAAAATTATTTTCATCTCAATGAACCACATTTTAGTCCTTCATATTAACTGTGTCTCTTGGATTTTTGAAATTACACTCATAGAAGCGGTATAATTAAGTTTTATGAAAAATTCAGTTTTTTAACGACCACTTAGTGGTTTCACTATTCATCAAAAAATTAAAGTTTCCAGAAAAATACCAAAAATTAGACCTAAGATATATTTGATATTATGAATCCAAAAATGATGTCTATTTTACCAAATTCAAAACATATTAGTTGCATTAATTAATTTAAAAATTAATTCCCATTGTCAAAACAAATAGCGTGTTTTTAAGAGATAATAACTATCAAAAGATTGACACTTGTTTATGTTCGGTTTAATTGTTAAATTATGTACAATGGCCAACATTGTATTGAATGGTAAAAAAAATATTCTAAATATACTTGAAAACCACTAAAATTTATAATTTATCAATATAAATTATTTCGATTAAAAAATTTGTTTTTAATTAAAATTTTGTAATTTTCACAATTCATCAAAATACAAATATTATCCGAAAAGTTCCAAAATTACACCTTAGGCTAAATTCGATACTCCGAATAAAAAAATGAAGTCCATTTTGAGAGATAAAATTTTAAAAATTTCTAAAAGTAGATATTACTATTTAAAACGGCTAGTTTGATTGGTTGTGGTGTGTGTTAGAACTCGAAGTTGAGTACAACACACGCTACTGTATTATTCAAAGGAAAGCGTACCATGGAAGATTGGGATGTTTCATTGTAAAATTTTTTGATGTCCCCATTCTAAAAGCTAAATTTATTTAGTCAAATTGAATATATAAAAGATTAAAATATTGGATTTTAAAAAGGTTCACCATTAAAAGTTGGTAAAAGTGAAATACTGAAAATGAATTTTTTCTTACATTATGTCTAAGAAACACATAATATGGATTCTAAAATTATAATGATTATATAAAGTTTAAAATTTAGTTAATACTATTTATAACCTCCTTTGAATTGGTTTTTGGTATGTCATGGTGCACTTTAACTCAGTATTGCGTGTAGTGCACGTTATTGAATTATTTTGAAGAAATAACACACTCTGAAATCATGGGGTGTTACATTATCCCCTCCTTCAATAAATTGTGTCCTCATAATTTGAAATTATTTTTCAAAAATAAAAGGTTGAATATAGAAAATATCTTTGTGGGAAAACCCACATCGTAAATTTGGTTAATAAAATTTAGTCTTAATAAGAGGAAAAGAGAAATGAAAGGGTCACCACCAAATTATGATCTCTATTCAGAGAACATTGGTGGAAATTAAATACATATAATTGGAGGAAAAACGTAAATATTTATAGGTAGTGATTGAGGTCATCAATCACAAACATGTGTAAAATTGAGGGCCTTAAATTCATCAATCTATGATGATTTAAAATACCATCGGTTCAACAAAACATATGGTATTAGGATAAAAAAAATTTTTGTTTTACGATCCCTTCACTAAAGTATAAGAATTAATTTCTTCATTGAATAATAGAAGAAGAAAAATATATACTTGAAAACTAGAGTCTCATCCTTTAACTAAGTTCTACCACAAACTCATCTTTCATACTAAAATATTATCGAACTTAAAAATAATATTCTATTCGTATAGGGTTAAAAAATGAATTTATAATTCATCTAGAAGAACCATTAAAAAAACGACATTATTAAATCCAGGACATCATGTTGGTCAGTGGTAGGTGATACACCCTTGTCACCCTTCGGTTGTGGGTTCAAGTCTCGCAGCCTTGCGGACGCGACGGGTTGCCGCCTGACCTCCGGGTTGTCCTTTTATGGAAATCCAAAATAATCCAAACTAGAACTATCCAAAATTCTTCAGTCCAAAATTTATAAGTAAGGTAAACACAATGACGATCCTTTTTCCCGTGTAATAACATGTGATCACCTTCATTGTGTCTTCTTTTAAAACACTACAACATCCTGAATTACCATAAAACCTTATTGATTATATTCATGATCCCTTATTCCATAATGAATAATAGATATACTCCTTCAATCCAAAAATTTCGTAAACCCCAACAATGATGGAATATGCAAATCATTAATCAGTTTCAAGGTAGTCAAGAATATAAAATATAATTTATCCAAATCAATCATGTATTATTCTAAAATCACTACCTCGGTATCAGAAACATATTATGGTTTATCTTTCTCTCAACCATATATTTTCCAAAAATTTAACCTGCTGTTGAGTCACTTTTCTTTGTTCCACACAATCTCAAGTCCTTAATGAAATAGTACTGTAGTACAATCCTTATATACTGCATAATTATTATAACAAGTACATTGTAGATACAACACTCAAATGACATAATAAACATAAGAACTGTAATCATTCCTCTTCATCTGTGGTAGTATCATAAATTGATTATTATCCAACAGAATCATTTGCGGCATAGTCTGATAACTGGGACATAGGTTCGTGTAGTGTCCTAACTCCTTGAAAATGAAGAATTGTACATTTGAAACCATTTTCTTACACATGCAGTCACATACTTTGGGCCCTTCTCCTCCACACTTATAACAAACTCCCATTCCATTCAGGCAAGTTCCAGGGTGTTTCTTCCCACAGTTATCACATATTGGAAAATTCTTCTTTTCCCTATTCCCTTTATCCATCTTTATCTCTTCCATCCTTTTCTTCTCTTGCTTCCCTTCAAAGCCATAGGACTCAGTAAACTCTTTACTTAGCTTATCAACACATGATATTATTTCTTCATATGATCATAATACATGGGAGACTATTTATCTTATAAATTCTTGCTTAAGACCATGAAAGATATGATCCTTCTTTCTCTTTGGATCATGTACATTGTTGGAGTTCTCATTCCTTCTACTAGGCGCCATTTGTAAACAATGTAAAACACTAGATTAGTTTATGAATAACAATACCTAATCCCGAACATGTAAAACCCATAAAATAAATTAAATAGTTTTTGGATATGATCCTTAATCATAAAAATGTCTCCTTTGAAAAATTAAATACTCATAAACCCTTCATAATGGTTTATAAAGAAAATGATAATTATCCTAAGCATATCCCCCGAGAGTGACGTAACCAAGAGTGCGTCAAGGCCCGTTGTCGTGCACCAGTTCCTGTTCGAGTCTAGCTCAAAGTGGTGTTTTTGGGTTTTACCCCTAGGTACATTTGTGTCAGATCCACCTCTACCTGCTCGTATCCAGACAGGGATGTATTGCTCAGAAAACTCACAAAATATCTACAATACCAAAATTCTAGGATGTTATTCTTTACTAATCCTAAAAGTTCATCTTAGGTCTACGTGCTCTAATTAGAGTTTATCTAAATCTAGCATCCAATTTTTGTACTAAACATCCTATGATACCAACTGTAACGCCCTGATCAAGTCTCGAAAGACCGATTAGTTTAGTAGCCTTGGAATAACTAGATACATTTATAAAGATTACATTACATCATAAAATGAAAACAACAAAAATATAGTCTCCATAGACCACACTATTATCCTCTCATACTATCCCTGCAGGACATTCATAATTTACTTCTTCACATCCTGGAAAAAATAAAACATAGAAAAGGGGTGAGCTCAAATGCCCAGTAAAGATAACAATATAGTAGAAACTTTCATAAATAAGAATAAACATTTAAGTAAATGTATAACTAAAACAAAATCCTTTTAAACTTGAACATAAACATAGTATTGCAAAAATAAAATGAAATTATGCCATTTACTTATTCAAATGGATATTCTACTAATCGAATAATCACATTCAATAACAATAACCACTTTCATAATGATGGAATGCATAATGGAAAACTATTATAACCACATAGCCAAGGCCTCATGCCAAGACTACAAATAAGGTTTTGTCAAGGCCTTATGCCAAGACACTAGTTTTTCTCATGAGACCTACTAATGCATCGAGGAGCTATAGCGGGCCCCACCCTTCACATATTAAGTCCAATTCATTCCTCATATGAACAGGTTTAAACATAACATAAACATTTGTATTAAAACTGGCATATGGAATGTCAATAATTTCTCCATAAACCAGGAATGGTATAAAAATAACACATCCACAGTCAAACATATCACAAATCCTTCAATACAATATGGAAGTTTTGTATCATAATAAATAAACTTCAAATAAGCTTAAAATCCATCAATGGATGTTGACATAGATGAAATCAAAACTATTTGAGAGAAATATCTCTTTTTTTTAAATTATTTAAAAGTCACATAATTATAAAATAAAACATTTACTTTGAAAATATTCTTATAATCTTGTAAAGGAATCTTTGAAGATTTTATAACGGCGGAAAATAGCTGCACCCGCCATATAAGTTAAAAAAACATTCCTACCTCAATTTTGTCGAAAAGGTTATAAAGCACCTTGTTTGGAAAACGACAGAAAGATTACTTTATAAACTTCTTATAAAAGTCAAACAAGGGTATAAATGAATTTAAACCATATTTTGTAAAATATTAAGAATGTTTTGAAATACATTTTTAAGAAACATGGATGTGGATGACAAAGAGATCCCAGTAGATTATTACGTATAAACAACCTCGAATAATGAAGAGATTGAGAAATAAACCCTTACCTTGTACTTTCCCTCAGTTGGGGGGTAGGTTAACCTCCTATATAATGGTGAAATAATTGTTATTAAATTATTCAAGAATAATATACATTATTATTTATCATATATGATCTTTTAACATTGCTTTGTTAATAATATCTTAGTATTATCGTCGTTTCGGGTGTTAACTTACTCGTTTTCTTTTATATGTTTTGTTACGTAAGACTTGTTTGTAATGGATAGTTTGTATCTTATTCATATCCATAATGATATAAAGTCCTTAAAAATTATTTTTAAATCATCAAATGATAATTATACTTGAATGGATACGATGGAAAATGAATCTCATCGCGTTCGTGGAGACGGTAGTCTGTACGTACGCACAAGCGACAATATAATTCATTTGATATCAAAATAATATTTAATTTTATGGTATATCTTATATACAAGAACCTTATCATGTTATATTTATTATTTACATTAATTAATCATCATTATTATACCCATCCAAATAATAATTTATTGAGTAACAGTTACACCACGACATGGAGACGGTAAGTCGTACGTACGCACGTATGGTGACATGTTATTCAAAGGATGGATAGAATACTGAATATGGAGGTATGATATTTATCATAACATCACAGTATATATAAGATACTAGAGTTATTATTTTATAATGGTAATAACAAAGAAAGAAGAAGTGGAAGAAGAATGGAAGATGAAAAAAGGGTGGTGAAATCATTACCTCTTCTTCGGGTTCTTCCTTTTGATTTGATCAAAAGGGATCCTTAAGATGGATTTCTGACTAAAGAAAGACCTCTAGGATGAATTGAGGGATGTTGAGAGAGTATTTTTGTAGAGTTTGGCCGAGACAAATGGCTTTGAAGGTGTGAATTAATGAGAAGGGGGAGTGCCCTTTTATAAGAGGGGTGAGGGGCACCTTTGGAAATGCTAGAAATATTATTTTATAATAAATTCATATTCGGTTTATAATGGCTCCAAAGTGTATTATTTGAAGTTTAAGGTGGGGATGGGTCTAAAACCACTCATCCAATGGAATTTAGACAAGTTTAAGTCATTATATTGACCTTATATTTTAGTTTTAACTCTTAGTTAATTAGTTTGACAAATACAATGCCACTTTGTATTTTTATATTATATAGTTAATAAACGTACTATATACCTCCAAGAGACCCCAAAGTGGTACATTAATGATACATCTATCATGATATAAGTCTTTTGGCTGATCCTTCAATTTTTTGGAATTTAATATCAATTAATAATATAATATTGTTTTAAAAAACTCTTTTATGTCAATTTTGACAAAATTTGGTAAATTGATTTTTGTGAAAATCATAACAGAATCATTACTTCGAACAAAGTTAATTATATCCTTCCTAACATGTCATATTAACCTATAAAATTAGTTTAATTCATTAAAAGTATCAAATTATATTTATTTGGGTATTTATAATATCAATTATTTTAATTTTTCACTATTATGGTAATTACTGCATCAGCATTGGGTCATAAATAAATTAAATTATTTAATCTCTAAAAATTATAAATAAAATACCATTATGTAAAAAATAATTTTATCTTTCTAATGAATATTTAAAATAGAATTTATCTTATTTATAACCCAATATTAAAAATAATTTAGTAACTAATCTTTGATTTTAAATATTTTAACTCTTCTTTGAATTAAATAATAATAAATCTCCTAATCTAATCCAAGTGGACCTAAATGATAATATTTTATTACTAATATTGTTTTTGATAGAATTAATCTTATCCAATAGAATTAAGACATGTTTTACGGTAATATTAATATCATTTTTACCCTTAATTACCCTATTTACTTTTAACTGTGTTAAATAAAAGTAAAAAGTTACTATTCACCAAAAATTATTTTCATCTCAATGAACCACATTTTAGTCCTTGATATTAATTGTGTCTCTTGTATTTTCTAAATTCCACTCATAGAACCGGTATAATTAAGTTTTATGAAAAATTCAGTTTTTTAACGACCACTTAGTGGTTTCACTATTCATCAAAAAATGAAAGTTTCCAGAAAAATACCAAAAATTATACCTAAGATATATTTGATATTATGAATCCAAAAATCATGTCTATTTTACCAAATTCAAAACAGATTAGTTGCATTAATTAATTTAAAAATTAATTCCCATTGTCAAAACAAATAGCGTGTTTTTAAGAGATAATAACTATCAAAAGATTGACACTTGTTTATGTTCGGTTTAATTGTAAAATTATGTAAAATGAACAACATTGTATTGAATGGTAAAAATATATTCTAAATATAATTGAAAACCACTAAAATTTATAATTTATCAATATAAATTATTTCGATTAAAAAATTTGTTTTTAATTAAAATTTTGTAATTTTCACAATTCATCAAAATACAAATGTTATCCGAAAAGTTCCAAAATTACAGATTAGGCTAAATTCGATACTCAGAATACAAAAATGAAGTCCATTTTGAGAGATAAAATTTATAAAATTTCTAAAAGTAGATATTACTATTTAAAACGGCTAGTTTGATTGGTTGTGGTGTGTGTCAGAACTTGAAGTTGAGTACAGCACACGCTACTGTATTATTCAAAGGAAAGCGTACCGTGGAAGATTGGGATGTTTCATTGTAAATTTTTTTGATGTACCCATTCTAAAAGATAAATTTATTTAGTCAAATCAAATATATAAATGTTTAAAATATTGGATTTAAAAAAGGTTCACCATTAAAAGTTGGTAAAAGTGCAATACTGAAAATGAATTTGTTCTTTCATTATGTCTAAGAAACACTTAATATGGATTCTAAAATTATAAGGATTATATAAAGTTTAAAATTTATTTAATACTATTCATAACCTCCTTTGAATTGGTTTTTGGTATGTCATGGTGTGCTTGAACTCGGTGTTGCGTGTAGTGCAAGTTATTGAATTATTTTGAAGAAACAACACACTATGAAATCATGGGGTGTTACATTCTCCCCTCCTTCAATAAATTGCGTCCTCGCAATTTGAAATTATTTTTCGAAAATAAAAGGTTGAATATAGAAAATATCTTTGTGGGAAAACCCACATCGGAAATTGGGTTAATAAAATTTAGTCTTAATAAGAGGAAAAGAGAAATGAAAGGGTCACCACCAAATTATGATCTCTATTCGGAGAACATTGGTGGAAATTAAAGACATATAATTGGAGGAAAAACGTAAATATTTATAGGTAGTTATTGAGGTCATCAATCACAAACATGTGTAAAATTGAGGGCCTTAAATTCACCAATCTATGATGATTTAAAATACCATCGGTTCAACAAAACATATGGTATTAGGATAACACTTTTTTTTCTTTTAAGATCCCTTCACTAAAGTATAAGAATTAATTTCTTCATTGAATAAGAGAAGAAGAAAAATATATACTTGACAAGTAGAGTCTCATCCTTTAACTAAGTTCTACCACAAACTCATCTTTCACTCTAAAAGATAATCGAACTTAAAAATAATATTCTATTCATATAGGGTTAAAAAAATGAATTTATAATTCATATAGAAGAACCATTAAAAAATGACATTATTCAATCCAGGACATCATGTTGGTCAGTGGTAGGTGATACACCCTTGTCGCCCTTCGGTTGTGGGTTCAAGTCTCACAGCCTTGTGGACGCGATGGGTTGTCGCCCGACCTCTGGGTTGTCCTTTTATGGAAATCCAAAATAATCCAAACTAGAACTATACAAAATACTTCAATCCAAAATTTATAAGGAAGGTAAACACAAAGACGATCCTTTTTTCGCGTAATAACATGTGATCACCTTCATCGTGTCTTCTTTTAAAACACTACAACATCCTGAATTACCATAAAACCTTATTGATTACATTCATGATCCCTTATTCCATAAAGAATAATAGATATACTCCTTCAATCCAAAAATGTTGTAAACCCCAACAATGATGGAATATGCAAATCATTAATCAGTTTCAAGGTAGTCAAGAATATAAAATATAATTTATCCAAATCAATCATGTATTATTCTAAAATCACTACCTCGGTATCAGAACCATATTATGGTTTATATTTCTCTCAACCATATATTTTCCAAAAATTTAACCTACTATTGAGTCACTTTTCTTTGTTCCACACAATCTCAAGTCCTTAATGAAATAGTACTGTAGTACAATCCTTATATACTCCATAATTATTATAACAAGTACATTGTTGATACAACACTCAAATGACATAATCAACATAAGAACTCTAATCATTCCTCTTTATCTTTGGTAGTATCATAACTTGATTATTATCCAATAGAATCATTTGCGGCATAGTCTGATGACTGGGACATAGGTTCGCGTAGTGTCCAAACTCCTTGCAAATGAAGCATTGTACATTTGAAACCATTTTATTAAAAATGTAGTCACATACTTTGTGCCCTTGTCCTCTACACTTATAACAAACTCCCATTCCATTCAGGCAAGTTCCAGGGTGTTTCTTCCCACAGTTATCACATATGGGAAAATTCTCCTTTTCCCTATTCCCTTTATCCATATTTCTCTCTTCCATCCTTTTCTTCTCTTGCTTCCCTTAAAAGCCATAGGACTCAGTAAACTCTTTACTTATCTTATCAACACATGATATTATTTCTTCATATGATCATAATACATGGGAGACTATTTCTATTATAAATTCTGGCTTAAGACCATGAAAGATATGATCCTTCTTTCTCTTTGGATCATGTACATTGATAAAGTTCTCATTCCTTCTATTAGGATCCATTTCTAAACAATGGCAAACACTATATTAGTTTATGAATAACAATACCTAATCCCAAACATGTAAAACCCATAAAATAAATTAAATAGTTTTTGGATATAATCCTTAATCATAAAAATGTCTCCTTTGAGGAAGTAAATACTCATAAACCCTTCATAATGGTTTGTAAAGAAAATGATATTTATCCTAAGAATATCCCCCGGGAGTGTCGTAACCAAGAGTGCGTCAAGGCCCGTTGTCATGCACTAGTTACCATTCGAGTCTAGCTCAAAGTGGTGTTTTTGGGTTTTACCCCTAGGTACATTTGTTCCAGATCCACCTCTACCTGCTCGTATCCATACAGGGATGTATTGCTCGGAAAACTCACAAAATATCTACAATACCAAAATTCTAGGATGTTCTTCTATACTAATCCTCAAAGTTCATCTTAGGTCTATCTGCTCTAATCAGAGTTTATCTAAATCTAGCACCCAATTTTTGTACTAAACATCCTATGATACCAACTATAACCCCCTGATAAAGTCTCGAAAGACTGATTAGTTTAGTAGCATTGGAATAACTAGATACATTTATAAAAATTACATTACATCATAAAATGAAAACAAAAAAAATATAGTCTCCATAGTCCACACTCTTATCCCCTCATACTATCCCTGCAGGACATTCATAATTTACTTCTTCACATCCTGGAAAAAATAAAACATAGAAAAGGGGTGAGCTAAAATGCCCAGTAAAGATAACAATATAGTAGAAACTTTCATAAATAAGAATAAACATTTAAGGCAATGTATAACTAAAACAAAATTCTTTTAAACTTGAACATCAACATAGTATGGAAAAAATAAAATGAAATTATGCCATTTAATTATTCAAATGGATATTCTACTAATCGAATAATCACATTCAATAACAATAACCACTTTTATAATGATGGAATGCATAATGCCAAACTATTATAACAACACAGCCAAGTCCTCGTGGCAAGACTACAAATAAGATTTTGTCAAGTCCTTGTGCCAAGACACTAGTTTTTCTCATGAGACCTACCGATGCATCGAGGAGCTATAGCGGGCCCCACCCGTCACATATTAAGTCCAATGCATTCCTCATATGAACAGGTTTAAACATAACAGAAACATTCGTATTAAAACTAGCATATGAAATGTCAATAATTTCTACATAAACCATGAATGGTATAAAAATAACACATCCACAGTCAAACATATCACAAATCCTTCAATACAATATGGAAGTTTTGTATAATAATAAATAAACTTCAAATAAGCTTAAAATCCATTAATGGATGTTGACATAGATAAAATCAAAACTATTTGAGAGAAATATCTCTTTTTTTTAAATCATTTAAAAGTCACATAATTATAAATTAAAACATTTACTTTGAAAATATTCTTATAATCTTGTAAAATAATCTTTGAAGATTTTATAATGGTGTAAAATATCTTCACCCGCCATATAAGTTAAAAAAACATTCCTACCTCAATTTTGTCGAAAAGGTTAAAAAGCACCTTGTTTGGAAAATGACAGAAATATTCCAATATAAACTTCTTATAAAAGTCAAATAAAGGTATAAATGAATTTAACCCATATTCTGTAAAATATGAAGAATTTTTTGAAATACATTTTTAAGAAACATGGATGAGGATGACAAAGAGATCCCAGTAGATTATTACGTATAAACAACCTTGAATAATGATGTGATTGAGAAATAAACCCTTACCTTGCACTTTCCCTTGGTTGGGGGTAGTTTAACCTCTTGTATAATGGTGAAATCATTGTTATTAAATTATTCAAGAATCATATACATTATTATTTATCATATATGATCTTTTAACATTGCTTTGTTAATAATATCTTAGTATTATCGTCATTTCGGGTGTTAACTTGCTCATTTTCTTTTATATGTTTTATTACGTAAGACGTGTTTTTAATGGATAGGTTGTATCTTATTCATATCCATAATGATATCAAGTCCTTAAAAATTATTTTTAAATCATCAGATGATAATTATACTTGAATGGATACAATGGAGAATGAATCTTATTGCGTTCGTGGAGACGGTAGTCCGTACGTATGCACGAGCGACAATATAATTTTTTTGATATAAAAATAATATTTAATTTGATGTTATATCTTATATAAAAGATCATTTTCATGTTATATTTATTATTTACATGAATTACTCATCATTATTATACCCATCCAAATAATAATTTATTGAGTAACAGTTACACCACGACATGGAGACGGTAAGCCGTACGTACGCACGTATGGTGACATGTTATTTAAAGGATGGATAGAATACTGAAAATGGATGTACGATATTTATCATAACATCACAGTATATATAAGATATTGGAGTTATTATTTTAGAATGGTAATAACAAAGAAAGAAGAAGTGGAAGAAGAAAGGAAGATGAAAAAAGGGTGGTGAAATCATTACCTCTTCTTCGAGATCTTCCTTTTGATTTGATCAATAGGGATCCTCAGGATGACCTTCTGACTAAAGAAAGGCCTCTAGGATTAATTGAGGGATGTTGAGAGAGTATTTGTACAGAGTTTGGCCGAGACAAATGGCTTTGAAGGTGTGAATTAATGAGAAGGGGGAGTTCCCTTTTATAAGAGGGGTGGGGGGCACCTTTGGAAATGCTAGAAATATTATTTTATAATAAATTCATATTCGGTTTATAATGACTCCAAAGTGTATTATGTGAAGGAAAAGGTGGGTATGGGTCTAAAACCACTCAACCAATGGAATTTAGATAGGTTTGGGTCATTATATTGACCTTATCTTTTAGTTTTAACTCTTAGTTAATTAGTTTGACAAATACAATGCCACTATGTATTTTTATATTATATAGTTAATAAACGTACTATATACCTCCAAGAGACCCCCAAGTGGTCTATTAATGATACACCTATCATGATATAATTCACTTTTCTGATCCTTAGATTTATAAGAATTTAATATCAATTAATAATATAATATGTTTTTTGAAAACTCTTTTATGTCAATTTTGACACTATTTGGAAAATTGATTTTTTTTAATTATAAAAGAATGATTACTTTGAAAAAAGTTAATTATATCATCCCTAACATGTCATATGAACCTAGAAAATTAGTTTAATTAAAAAAAAGTCCCAAATTATATTTATTTGGGTATTTATAGTATCAATTATTTTAATTTTTCACTATTATGGTAATTACTGCATCATCATTGGGTCATAAATAAATTAAATTATATAATGTCTAAAAATATATATATAATACCATTATGTAGGAAATATTTTTATATTTCTAATGAATATTTACAATCGAATTTATCTTATGTATAACCGTATATTAAAAATGATTTAGTAAATAAACTTTGATTTTAACTCTTTTAACTCTTCTTTGAATTAAATAATAATAAATTTCCTAATCTAATCTAAGTGGACCTAAATGATAATATTTTTTTCCTAAGGTTGTTTTTGGTCGAATTAAGCTTATCCAATAGAATTAGGACATGTGTTAGGGTAATATTAATATCATTTTTACCCTTAATTACCCTATTTACTTTTAACCATGGTAAATAAAAGTAAAAAGTTACTATTCTTAAAAAACTATTTTCATCACAATGAACCACATTTTAGTCCTTGATATAAACCGTGTCTCTTGGATTTTCAAAATTCCACTCACATAAGCGGTAAAATTATGTTTTATGAAATATTCAGTTTTTTAACTACCACTTAGTGGTTTCACTATTCATCAAAAAATGAAAGTTTCTAGAAAAATTCCAAAAAATTATCCCTAAGATATATTTGATATTATGAATCCAAAAATGTTGTCTATTTTACCAAATTCAAAACATATCAGTTTCATTAATTAATTTAAAAATTAATTCCAGTCATCAAAACAAATACCGTGTTTTTAAGAGATAATAACTCTCAAAAGATTGACACTTGTTTAAGTCCGTTTTAATTGTGAAATTATGTACAATGAAAAACATTGTATTAAATGGTAAAAATATATTCTAAATATACTTTAAAACCACTCAAATTCATAATTTATCAATATAAATTATTTTGATTAAAACAGTTGTTTTTAATAAAACCTTAGTAATTTTCACTATTCATCAAAATATAAATGTTATCCGAAATGATCCAAAATTTCACCTTAGGCTAAATTTTATACTCCAAATACAAAAAAATAAATTCCATTTTGAGAGATAAAATTTATAAAATTTCAAAAAAGAAGGTATTACTATTCATAACGGCTAGTTTGATTGGTTGTGGTGTGTGTTAGAACTCGAAGTTGCGTACAACACACGCTACTGTATTATTCAATGGAAAGCGTACCACGGAAGCTTGGGATGTTTCATTGTAAATTTTTTTGATGTCCCCATTCTAAAAAGTAAATTTATTTAGTCAAATTGAATATATAAAAGTTTAAAATATTGGATTTAAAAAGGTTTCACTATTAAAAGTTGGTAAAAGTGCAATACTGAAAATTAATTTGTTCTTAAATTATGTCTAAGAAACTAATAATATGGATTCTAAAATTATAAGTATTATATAAAGTTTAAAATTTAGTTAATATTATTCATAACCTCTTTTGAACCGCTTGTTTGGTAAGTCATGGTGTGCTTGAACTTTGTGTTGCGTGTAATGCAAGTTATTGAGTTATTTTGAAGAAATAACACACTATGAAATCTTGGGGTGTTACAATGTATCAATTAATAAAAAATTTACAATGATATATTCATTAATAAAATTATTTCGCAAAATATTTTTTTCCATATATTTTTCTCTCTTCTTTCCTGTTGTAATATTTATTTCATTCAAAACCAAATGAAATGTTGAATTATATTTATTTTGGTAAAAATAACTTCATAAAACAATGTGAATAGACATGTCAAGTCTTCTAATTTACAAGTCATAACATTATGCTAATAAGAACGTTATATTTCCATTTTAGACTTACGACTCATTTCATTTGTTTATATGTAGATGGATGATACCATACGACTTACCCAGCAGTGAAACCATATTTTGTAGGCCATGTTAGTGGGTCGTGAAGATAAATCAATATGGGTGCGTTGAGCACCACATTTTCATCACTTGGATCCTCCACATTGCATTAGACCATGCTTGTTCCATCCTGGCTTCTATGGCCTTACCATATCATATTTCATTTTTATAGATCATTACCTACTTGCTGTCCTCATTGAGAGTTGGAGACCAGAGACGCACACATTCCCCCAGCCTAAGGGAGTGATGACCATCCCCCTTGAGGATGTGTCGGTGATTCTCAGTCTTCCAATCCAATGAAGACCATTGATGGACTCACTCGTGTAGCTTGTCCAGACCTTGAACAATTCTTTTTAGGTGTTTTTATTTCGTCCGACCATAGGGCTACAGATGGATCGTCCATATATATGCCTTGGATGGAATCTTAAAATCCACATTTACATGATGATGATGATAAGCAGACAGTCACGCATTACTCCCTTGAAGATATATTACGGCTCATTGGCGGGACAATGTGTACTGATCACTCGGGGATGCACGAGCACACGATGTATCTATGTCTAGTAGAGGACTTTGATCAGGCTAGGACGTACAGCTGGGGATCAGCCTACATGGCATACATTTACAGAGAATTATACAGGTTATTCCACAGGGATCACACAGGTCTCATGGGATGCATCGTCCTTATTTGGATGTGGGAATGGGAGTGCATCCTTGCATTCCATGATGAGATTACTGGTCCACCTGTCTAGATGGAGGTCCTGCATGACACTCCACATGTACACTGGTATGATTAGTAATTTCTATTGGTTTCTGATTCTACTATGAGTTATTAACTTTAATTTATCATTATCTGTCACTATTGAAGATGTATTTTATTGGTGGTGTCAACGAGACAATTTTGACATGGTTCCGAGACAACATTTGGGTGTATATTGTCTATAGTTGGACTGTCTCTTACCTGATCTGGTATATATATATATAATCTATAATTTTATTTCATTTTTAATAATAGAATCAATTTTGGTTTTTAGTTAGTTTCTTTTTTGACAAAACCACTTGTTATTTTATATTTCATGGCTTCTATAATTGATTATTACATACAAGTTTCTAGCATACTGCACTAATGGGAAATAGGATGCTAGGGCTATGGTGCCCCACATCCACTTCAATATTATTGAGTGGTAGAATCCTGACCGAGTCATGTGCTATTTTTTCCTAACTCGGTTGATTCCATTCCCCTAGAGAAAAACAGACCAACTTCGTGGGATGAAGCTGACAGGGAGGAAGGATGATGAATGGTCACAAGTAAATTCCCTCTTTATAGACTATTAGAATAGATGTGCAGATTTTCATATTCAAGGTGTTCTTATGAATCGATTCTATCTTTCAGAGTAGGTTGAGTATGATCCATAGTATAGAATAATGTCTATATTGTATCTTACTGAATCCAGCATAGAGATGTCGAGGATGCTAAGTCAATTAATATCCATTAATTTGTTTATTAAACTATTTTCTAATTTAATTTGAATCTCTCTATAGGGTAGTCACACAGAGAATCTTGGTTGCATGAGTTATGAAGATGAGGAGGGGATCTTCATATGAGTAGCCATCTATACTACAACTCTAGAGGCGATGGCATCTTTTCGTGCGCTTTCAGGGAAAATCTTCGTGCATCCATACTAGAGATCAGAGGATCCTGCTCTAGAGGAACATCTAGCATCTACTACTGGTGTTGTGGACCACGACAAAGGTGACAAAGACAGAGTCGTACAACATGTGTGGCCTCACATGTTCCACAGGCAAAGGTCATCCCTCTAGTAGTCCAAGATCATTTGATTCAGGATGTTCCTCTTGTGGAATGGGATCCATATTTCCTGATAGGACATCCATAGTTATCTCCATCTTGCGATTAAGATACATCACAACTCTAGGCTCCATCGTTGCCTTGGGATCTAGATCCCTTTCCGTCTTGGGGTATAGCTCCATCGTAGGCGTGCTTCCCCACTGCGATAGAGGAAGGTCTCTCTACTAACAGTGTGGGAGAAGGATCAAGAGGGCAGTACGAGATGCAGTTGATAGCTCCTCCCACTGACACACAGATAGAGGATGCACCAGTCGACATTCTAGTGCTCAAGGATCATCCTTCTCTACGTCATCACACTCCAATGCGCACTCTACGCAGACATCATATTCGCAGACCACAATGTGGGACATAATATTCTCTCCACAAACATAGAATTTGATTTTACATGTTTATTTATGAGTTTTATGTCTACTGAAATAAAAATACTAGTATTGCTATTAGATATTCTTATATGTTAATATAGTATTTCAATTATCATTTATATTTTAAGAACAATTTATATTTGACAACTTTCAAAGGTGACTACGTGAATCATAGAAATAATTAATAAATTTCATGTAAAAAACATTAAAAGATTAAAAAATATACAGTATAAAAACAATGTATGTTTAATTTAAGATACAGACTAATCATCTAAAAATATATATAAAATAAAGAGTTTCATAAATAAAATAAATAAATTATATGAAAGGAATGTAAGAAATGTGACTCTGAAGTGAGAGAGAAAAGAATTAATTTCTAGGAGGATCCTAGGATACCTACATGACTTTGAAAATCTATAAAATATAAACTCTAATATCTATATAAATAAAAATTAAAAATTCAACTCCTAGTTATATTTTGACGCAATGTTCCAAATTTCATTCTTATCGGTATTATGGTTTATATTATATAGCCTAGAAAATTAACATACTTGAAACATTTTTAAGTGTCAAGTAGGTGGATTAGAATTCTTATAAATAATTTTTCACTAACAATTTTTAAGAATTTATTTTTATTTTGGACTACGAGTTTTATGTTTATGAAATGTTTAATATTATATTCTTATCGGTCTGATTGTTTATATTATATAGGCTAGCAATGTCACGTAGTTGAACCATTTTTAAGTTTCAAGTATGTGGATTAGAAATCTTATAAATAAATTTTCACCAACAATTTTTTAGAAATTATTTTTATTTTGGACTAGTAGTTATATTTTTAAGCAATTTTAAAAATTTCATTCATATGGGTTGTAACACCCTGAGCTTCCACGATACGCTTCTCTTTCAATAATGCAATAGCTTGCATTGTACGCAAGTTCGAGTTCTAACACACCGCGACTAATCAAAGTAGCCATTATGAATAGTAATACCCACTTTTTAAAATTATAGAAATTTTATATTTCAAAATGGACTTCATTTTTATATTTGTAATATCGAAATTATCCTAAGTTGAATTTTTGGTATTTTTCTAAGAACATCAAATTTTTTATGAATTGTGAAAAATTATTAAAAACAACTTTTTTAGTCAAAATAATTTATAGTGATAAATTATACTATTGAGTGGTTTTAAAGTATAGTTAGAATATATTTTTACCATTTTATGCAATTGTGTTCATTTGAATTAATTTCACATTGAAATTGGAGAAAAACAATTGTCAATATTTTGATATATATTGTTTCTTAAAAACACGCAATTTGTTGTGACTGTGGGAATTAATTATAAAATTAATTGATGAAATTTATATGTTTGTAATTTTGTAAAATAGACATCATTTTGGAATTCGGAATATCAATTATAGCTTAGGGTGAAATTTTGGCACTATTCTGAAAAACTTCAATTTTTGATGAATAGTGAAACCACTAAGTGGTAGTTAAAAAGACTGATTTTTCATTTAAATGATATTTTACCACCTCTGTGATTTGAATTTCAAAAATCTGACATACATGGTTGTCATTAGGATATAAAATGTGGTTCAATGGGATTAAAATAATTTTTTGGTGAATAGTAACTTTTTAGTTTAATTAAACGCAATTAAAGGTAATTAGTGGCATTTAAGGAAAAGATAATGTTATAATAATATGAAATGACCTCGACACCTATCCTAAACATATTGGATGAGTCATGGCCGACCAAGAAAATCCATGGGTCAACTTGGGGACCCCATGGAGCCACTTGGGTATGAAAATGACAATAATAACTTTTTATTTAAAGTAAAAATAAAATTGTCACAAACATGAGTTGTTTTACTAAAACAATTATTACATGGGGTTATATAAGGTAAATTTTCGACAATAAATATTAATTGGAAATCTAAAATGATTTCCTACATCATGATATTTGTTTTATAAATTTTAGACATTAATTAATTTAAATATTTTATAACACCATGATGATGCAATGATTACCTCATTAATTAACGATTTAAATAAAATGAAGAGATAATGTAAAATCTAAGACTTAAACTTGTAAAAAACCTATAAAATGAGTATATTTAGAACCCTTATCACGTTATCCTCGAAATATATAAGTTTGGGACCTTTAAAATCCGAAACTCATTATATAATAAAGTAACATTTCATGACTTTCCAAGAGTGCCCCTCCTCTACTCTTATAAAAGGCCTCCACCACTACCACCTTATTCACACCTTCAAAGACTTTTGGCTCGGCCAAACACTGCCCAAATACCCTCTAAACTTCCCTCTCTTACTCTTAGAAGCCTCAATTTGGGAATAATTCTTCCCAAGGAATCCTTTGTCTCAAATCAAAACAGAGTTACCCGATTTTAAGGTAATGTCTCCTCTTATGTTATTTTGTTTTATTTTGCTTCTCCAACCCATTAAACTCTTTTTATTCCTTTATATTGTAATGAAAAAAGTATATTCAATATACTAGGATGATTTTATGAGAATTATTTTATTTACACTTACACACAGCTTCGTCTAATGGTTAAAGAACATACGGTTTCGGTGGTTGGGAAATTTCTACCTCACGAAACGATGATTGTTCAATCTTCTTTTAACACCTCTCATGGTGTCCATTATGATGACACTATTTTTATATATGATATATATTATGTTTTTGTTTTCCTTATGATTCTGTATTTTTCATTTATGGAATACCTTTACGATTTCCATTATGGGTAAACGTGATAATTTCATTTTAGGAAGTGCGGACTACTGCCCCCTCAAAGTGATTTGAATCGTTAATGCCATATGTTGGATGTATAAAGGATGGAGTAAATGGTTTTATACATTATATTATACTGTAAGTATATTATACCTTTATATAATTATAACTTCATTCCATTAAATACGAAATAGAAATGAAAGTAGCGTTCATGCGTACGTACGGCTTACCGTCTCCATGAACTGTGCATTTCATTTCATACCTCGAAATGTTACGTAATATTATGAATGAATGTATATACTGGATATATATGATATATATGATATCTAAATCATGACTATAATTCTGGATATAATAGATATTTCACCACATGAACAACTTGTAATAATAAGAAGTTTACTTTTGACTGAAGTACCAAAGATCGACAAAATGACCGTTATTAACTTAAATAATTACATAATGTTCATAACATGGTAAAAAGTGATATAAAAGGAATAATGACTATTATTAACTCTAGTTTATTATTTATGAGGTTAAATAACAATCGAGTCAAATCAGACATGAGGTAAGGGAACTTCTTAATCTAATTTTTGTTCTTTGGGTTAATCTCCTACTTTCAAATAATGCAATGATATTATTATGTCCTATCTTGTATTTGTACTTTATTTATGTGTACTTATAGTGGATACACATAATAGATCTATTTTATTTAAAAAAATTATCTTTGTAAGGACTTCATCTCAATCTCCTTTCATTGAGGCATATTTTATTTTACACACAAATTTCTTTTATACGGGGTTTAAACCCCTTTGACTTTTAAGTTTATTCAAAAGGAATATTTTTTATATGAAGCGTTTTACTAAATGACAAAAGGGAATGTTTTTTTTTATTGTACGTATGCAGCGACAATGACTTCTCTTCCACCATGACCATTATTCGAGTTTCATCTTCCTCTACAATCCATAACCTTTTTAAATGAAAAATAATTACAAAGTTTTAATTTTTATTCATTTTGGTATTGAAAATGGTTTTGAAAGTGTTTTTTTATATCAATGTGTTGTATTGATATCGTGTGATTGAAATGTAGAAATGTTATGTTTCCTTTATGCATGTTTTATATGATACGATTATGTTATGGTTTATGATATGTTTAAACCTATTCATATGAGGAATGAATTGGACTTAATAAGTGACGGGTGGAGCCCGCTATAGCTCCCCGATGCATCGGCTGGTCTCATGAGACAAACTAGTGTCTTGGCATGAGGCCATGAAGAAATATTATTTTTAGTCTTAGCACGAGGCCTTGGCTACGTGGTTATGATAGTCTGGCATTATGCATTCCATCATTATGAAAGTGGTTATTGATATTGCATGTGATTATTCGACCAGTAGAATATCCATGTGAATAAGTAAATAGAAATATTTCATTTTACTTTTGCCATATTATGCTCAGGTTCATGTTTAAAAGGCTTTTTTTTAGTTATACATTGCCTTAAATGTTAATGTTTATTTATGAAAGCTTCCGCATAATTGTTATCCTTACTGAGCATCTGAGATCACCCCTTTCAATGTTTTAATTTTTCCAAGATGTGAAGAAGTATTTTAGGAATGACCTACAGGGATAGTCTGAAGGGGATATGAGTGTGGAAAATGGAGACTATGTTATTGTAGTTTTTCACTTTATGATGTAATGTAACATTTATGAATGTATCTAGTGTTTCCAAGGCTACCAAACTAATCGGTCTTTCGAGACTTGATCTTTTGTGATCATGCCAATGTTACGCAATAATGCACCAATTCTGGGTAACTGGGGTCTGGGCGTTACAGTTGGTATCAGAGGAATTTTAGTACTAACCTTGGAAGATAGATTTAGATAAACACTGATTAGAGCACATAGCCCGAAGATAGACTTTGAGGATTAGTATAGAATAACTTCCTAGAATTTTGGTATTATAGAGATTTTGTGAGTTTTCTGAGCAATACATCCCTGTCTGGATACGAGCAGGTAGAGGCGGCTCTGGCACAGATGTACCTAAGGGTAAAACCGGAAAACACCGCTTTGAGCTAGACTCGAACGGGAAATGGTACACGACAACAGGTCCTGCTGCACTCTTGGTTACGGCACTCCCGGGGGATATGCTTAGGATAATTATCATTTTCTTTACAAACCATTATGAAGGGCTTATGAGTACATACTTCCTCAAAGAAGACATTTTTATGATTATGGATTATATCCATAAATAGTTCAATTTATGTTAAGTGTTTTACTAGTATAGAATTTTGTATTGTAATTCATAAACTAATCTAGTGTATGCCATTGTTTATAAATGGCACTTAGTGGGAGGAATGGAAACTGTATCAATGCACGCACTCCATGTAGGGATTTCCCTACTGCTCAAGATAATTATTGTGGAGTTGGAGATACAACTGGTGCTGATCAACTAATTATCATACTGGGACAACTCACTCAGGTTATGAATAATAACCTTACTCGTATGGAGCACCCTGATCCGCAACATGGAGGATGAATGTTAGACCACTTCATGAGGAAACAACCACCAACATTTAATGGGGGTACAAATCCATTAGTAGCTGGGCAATGGATAAACTCCTTAGAGAAAATATTCCACACCTTGGGGAGTAGCGAAAGGGAGAAGGTTGTCATGGCAGTCTACCGCCTCACTGGAGATGTCGATCAATGGGGGTCGGTGATTCAAAACACAAAGGAAGGTGAATAAGTATCAAGTGTGGAATGGAGGGAGTTTAAGGAAATTTTCATAGAAAAATACTTTCCACATGACCATCGAGCAGATATGGAAAGGAAATTTCTAAGTCTGAGGCAGAAGGAGGATGAGAATGTCGCAAAGTATAGGGCCAACTTTACAAGGTTAGCAAGACATTCTGCAGATTATATATGTAACCCAAGAAGTAATATTGATCGTTTCTTTGATGGGTTAAAACCATTTCTCCATTGAGCATTAGTATCACAATCATTCTCAACATACGAAGATATAATCTCATGTGCTATCAAGACAGAAAAGGAATTCTCTAAGTCTTATGACAACAAAGTAAAGTAAGAGAAGAAGAGAATGGTGGAACAAGAGACAGATAAAGGGAAAAAGGGAAAGAAGGATTTTCCATTATGCGATAACTGTCGGAAGAATCACCCTGGTACTTGCCTAAAAGGAATGGGAGTTTTTTATAAATGTAGAGAAAAAGGTCACCAGGCTCGTGATTGAAAGGTAAAGAAAGAGGCTATCAATGTTGAATGCTAAAATTGTAGGGAAATGGGTAATTATGCAAATTAATGTCCTAAGAGTTAGGGAAACATACCTCAGAAAAGGCCAAGGGATCAAGTACAATCTTATGTTGTTACTACAGTTGAAGTGGAATAATTAATGTATTAGTGCTTTTGGACTCGAGGATTATATTCTGGTTATAAGAATTATGTGATATATACAAGGATTGTACTGCAGTACTTGTTGTTTTCATTAAGGTTTTAATATGACGAAGGTAATCATGTTTTTTTCATGTGACAAAAAGAGAAACTTTACCTTGTTTGGTGAATATGATGCTACAATTGATTTAGGAATTTAGAGACCTTTTAGAGAAATTCTGGACAGAGGTATTTTGGGTAACTATAAAGGTTTGAATGGATTAAGTTGAACTTTGGATAGTATTGTTTAGGGTTAAAACATTTATGAAGATTATTTTTGTAATATTATAATACTATAGTTTTAGGAAAAGGACAACCTGCAGGTCGGGGCATAACCCGTCGCGTCGGACAAAGCTGCAGGAATCGAACCCACAACCATAGTGTGACAGGCCTTTATTACCTACCACTAGCCTATAGGAAGTCCCTGGTTACTACAAATAGTTTTCCTAATCTAAATGGTATGTGTTAATATTTGGAACCTTATACAATTAAGATAAATAGAATATTTTTGAATTCTTTTACCATTTGGAGTGAAATATGGGTTTGTGGTAAAAATTTATTAAAGAATGAAAGTCTACATGAAAAGTAAGTATATTTCCTTACGTTCTTAGTAAATCTCTTAAATAAATTCCTCAACTTTATGAAAGGTAACTTAAAACAAAAACATTGTGGGTTAACTTTTCAAAATGTGGATTCAATGACCGGTTAAAAAATCACAATTTTGTGATTTTCTTGTGGTTTACTTTCCCCTAATCCTGTTTTCTACAACTCTCCATCATACCTTGATGGTTTTATTTTCCTCCATATCCATATTTTCATAGAATCTTAGTATGGGCTATCTCGGGTGACCTTTGTACTTCTCTTTCTTTCTTTTAATGTTATATTTTTATTAACCTTATTTCCGATGTTAGTTTTCCACAAAGGTATTTTCTATTTTAAACCTTTTATTTTCATTGAAAATTTTCAAATTGCGAGGATGATATTTATTGATGGAGGGGAGAATTTAACACCCTGAGATTCCATGATACACTTCTCTTTCAATAATGCAATAGCTTGCATTGTACGCAAGTTTGAGTTCTAACACACTACGAATAATCAAAGTAGCCATTATGAATAGTAATACCCACTTTTTAAAATTATATAAATTTTATATTTCAAAATGGACATCATTTTTTTATTTGTAATATCAAAATTATCCAAAGTTTAATTTTTGATATTTTTCTGAGAACTTAAAATTTTTTATGAATTGTGAAAAATACTTAAAAACAACTTTTGTAATAAAAATAATTTATAGTGATAAATTATACTATTGAGTGGTTTTAAATTATAGTTAGAATATATTTTTACCATTTTATCCAATGGTTTTCATTATAATTAATTTCACTTTGAAATTGGACATAAACAATTGTCAATCTTTTGATATATATTGTTTCTTAAAAACACGCAATTTGTTGTGACAGCGTGAATTAATTATCAAATTAATTGATGCAATTTATATGTTAGTAATTTTGTAAAATAGACATCATTTTTGAATTTGGAATATCAATTATAGCTTAGGGTGAAATTTTGGCACAGTTCTGAAAAACTTCAATTTTTGATGAATAGTGAAACCACTATGTGGTAGTTAAAAAAACTGATTTATCGTTTAAATGAAATTTTACCACCTCTGCTATTTGAATTTCAATAATACAACATACATGGTTGTCATTAGTATGTAAAATTTGGTTCAATGGTATTAAATTAATTTTTTGGTGAATATTAACTTTTTAGTTTAATTAATCGCAATTAAAGGTAATTAGTGAAATTTAAGGTAAAGATAATGTTATAATAATATGAAATGACCTTGACACTTGTCCTACACTTATTTTATGAGTCATGGCCTACCAATAAAATCCATGGGTCAACTTTGGGACCCCATTGAGCCACTTAGGTAAGAAAATGACAATAATAACTTTTTATTTAAAGTAAAAATAAAATTGTCACAAACATAAGTTGTTTTACTAAAACAATTATTACATGGGGTTATATAAAGTAAATTTTTGACTATAAATATTAATAGGAAAGATAAAAATATTTCCTACATCATGATATTTGTTTTATAATTTTTAGACATTAAATAAATTAAATATTTTATGACACCATGATGATGCAGCGATTACCTCATTAATTAACGATTTAAATAAAATGAAGAGATAATGTAAAATCTAAGACCTATACTTGTCAAAAACCTATTGGATGAGTATATTTAGAACCCTTATCACCTTATACTCTAAATATATAAGTTTGGGACCTTTAAAATCCGAAACTCATTATATAATAAAGTAACATTTCATGACTTTCCAAGAGTGCCCCTCCTCTCCTCTTATAAAAGACCCCCACCACTACCACCTTATTCACACATTCAAAGCCTTTTGGATCGGCCAAACTATGCCCAAATACTCTCTCAACTTCCCTATATTACTCCTAGAATCCTCACTTTGGGCATAATTCTTCACAAGGAATCCTTTGGATCAAATCAAAAAAGAGTTACCCGATTTTACGGTAATGACTTCTCTTATGTTATTTTGTTTTATTTTGATTCTTCAACCCCTTAAACTCTTTTTATTCCTTTATTTTGTAACAAAAACAGTATCTTTAAAATACTAGGATTATTTTATGATAAGGATTTGATTTAAACTTACACACACCTTCATCTAATGGTTAAAGAACATACGGTTTCTGTGGTTAGAAAATTTCTGCCTCACGAAACGATGATTGTTCAATATTCTTTTAACACCTCTCATGGTGGCCATTATGATGAAACTATTTTTATATATGATATATATTATGTTTTTTTCCTTATAATTCTGTATTTTTCTTTTATGGCATACCTTTACGATTTCCATTATGGGTAAACACGATAATTTCATTTTAGAAGTGCGGACAACCGCCCCCTCAAAGTGATTTGAATCGTTAATGTCATATGTGGGATGTATAAAGGATGGATTAAATGGTATTATACGTTATATTATACTGGAATTATATTATACCTTTATATAATTATAACTTAATTCCATTAAATATGAAATAGAAATGAAAGTAGAGTTCATGCGTATGTACGGCTTACCGTCTCCATGAACGGTGAATTTGATTTCTTACCTCGAAATGTTACGTAATATTATGAATGAATGTATATATTGGATATATATGACATATATGATATCTAAATCATGAATATAATGCTGGATATAATAGATATTTCACCACATGAACAACTTGTAATTATAAGAAGTTTATTTTTTACTCAAGTACCAATGATCAACAGAATGACCGTTATTAACATAAATAATTACATAATGTTTACAACATGGGAATAAGTTATATAAAAGAAATAATGAACCTGGAAAAGGTTCTTAAGAAAATATAAATTAACTCTAGTTTATTATTCAGAAGGTTAAATAATGATCGAGTCAAGTCAGACACGAGGTAAGGGAACTTCTTAACCCAATTTTCATTCATTGGGTTAATCTCCTACTTTCAAATTATGTCATGATATTATTATGTCCTATCTTGTATTTGTACTTTTTTTATGATTACTTATAGTGGATACACATAATAGATCTATTTTATTTAAAAAATGATCTTTGTAAGGACTTCATCTCAATCTCCTTTCATTGAGTCATATTTTATTTTACACACAACTTTCTTTTATATGGTGTATAAACCCATTTGACTTTTATGTTTATTCAAAAGAAATATTTTTTATACAAAGCATTTTACTAAACAACAAAAGGAAATGTTTTTTTTGTCGTACGTATACGGCGACAATGACTTCTCTGCCGCCGTGACCATTATTTGAGTTTCGACTTCCTCTACAAGCCATAACCTTTTTAAATGAAAAATAATTACAAAGTTTTAATTTTTATTTATTTTGGTATTGAAAATGGTTTTGAACGTGTTTTTTTATATCAATGTGTTGTATTGATATCTTGTGATTGAAATGTCGAAATGTTATGTTTCCTTTATGCATGTTTTATATGATACGATTATGTTATGCTTTATGATATGTTTAAACTTGTTCATATGAGGAATGCATTGGACTTAATAAGTGACAGGTGGAGCCCGCTATAGCTCCTCGATGCATCGGCAGGTCTCATGAGACAAACTAGTGTCTTGCCACGAGGCCTTGACAAAATCTTATTTGTAGTCTTGGCACAAGGACTTAAATACATGGTTATGATTTTCTGGCATTATGCATTCCATCATTATGAAAGTGTTTATTGATATTTCATCTGATTATTCGACCAGTAGAATATCCATGTGAATAAGTAAATGGAAATATTTCATTTTACTTTTTCCATATTATGCTCAAGTTCATGTTTAAAAGGATTTTGTTTTAGTTATACATTTCCTTAAATGTTAATGTTTATTTATGAAAGCTTCCACTATATTGTTATCCTTACTGAGCATCTGAGCTCACCCCTTTCAATGTTTTAATTTTTCCAGGATGTGAAGAAGTATTTTAGAAATAACCTGCAGGGATAGTCTGAAGGAGATATGAGTGTGGAAAATGGAGACTTTGTTATTGTATTTTTTCACTTTATGATGTAATGTAACATTTATGAATGTATCTAGTGTTTCCAAGGCTACTAAACTAATCGGTCTTTCGAGACATGATCTTTTGTGATCATGCAATGTTAAGAAATAACGCACCAACTCTGGGTAACTGTGGTCGGGACATTACAGGGGTATTATATTTTATATTATATGGACGGGAAAATTCATGTATTTGATACATTTTTATGATTCCATTAGGTCGGATTAAAAGGCCTATAAATAAATTTTCACCAACATTTTTAAGAATTTATTTTTATTTCGGACTACATTTTATATGTTTAAGTAATGTTTAAAATTTAGTTCATATATATCGTACAGTTTATTTTAAATAGGCTAGCAGAGTCACATAAATAAAACATTTTTAAGTTTCAAGTAGGTGGATTAGAAAGCCTCTAACTAATTTTTCACAAACATTTTTGACGAAATTATTTTTATTTTATACTAATAGTCATATCTTTAATGAATTTTTAAAATTTCCTTCATATCGGTCTTATAGTTTATATTTTATAGGTTTTCAAATTCACGTACTTGAATAAAAGATAAATTATTTTCAAACATGAAGTTATATATATATATAACCAAATTAACATTATAATAAAACAACAAAACTTTTAATATATTAAAAACATAATTAAAATAGATAAAAATTTACTATTTTCGGGAAAAGGGGGAATTGAAGATGCTGCCTTTAAGCAGTATTTTAGAAAATATAAACCTAGGAAATATAAGAAAAATTTAGAAAGTGTATTAAAAATCTCTCTATGAGCAGTCACAAACCTACTACAAGTTCATTTGTGAGGCACTAAACTCTAGCTATAGTCATCAGGTAGTGAGCCCCGAATTTCCAGTTCATCACCAGGAAACACCATCTTCGGTTGCAGTCTTCTATGGAATCTACTAACCATGAGGTATTTATTTTTATCCATATTTTTACACCCACTCCATCCTTGTGGGTTTACCAATAATAGATTTATTGATTAAGAATTATGTTGTGAGGCCCAATCAAGTGAATGTTTTACTATGATCTTGAAAAAAAAATGAACTATACGAGAATCCTGAATTGCCAGATGGGAAGACAACTGATGAGCACATGTATCTTTAAATAATAAAATTAATGTTACAGAATGAGGGATATTTATTTGCATGTTTGAGGTGCTGGAAATTTTTTTCACAATTATCAATGTGAGTGGGGTACAAATCATTTAAAATGAGAGGGAGTAGAAAAAAGGGGGTCTTTTAATAAAATGTGAGATATAGGCTTATTTTTTGAGTACTCACATTGGCAAGAAGATAAGCGCAACAAATTGGATGTTCAAATCTAGAGGAGTAATCTACTCCCTGAAAAAAAAATCTCAACATTTCCCCCCCATTTTCTCTAATTCCTTATAGTTTATTCATTCTACAAAATATTAAATTTATTATATTTTTTTTCTAAATATATCTCATGGAATTATATTCTTCTAGTTTTTATCATTTTATTCCATGAATGTTTTTCTTTTGGATGGTATTAGTTGATATTATTATATTGGAATGAACTTTTTTTCAAATGATAAAATATTAATGGCATAAAATCGTGAATATAATTTGAAAAATTCTAAGTATAATTTTCCTCAAAAAAATGATAAGAAATTTTCTAATTAATCAAATGTTGATTCACAACACACCATGTTTTAGAGAATATTGATTTTGGTGACCATAATTCAATCATTTCAAGTGGAAGATGTATTTAAATAATTGAAAAACAACATTATTTTACTTACCACATATCTATTTCACAATATAGTCGGTAGATATTTTTGTTTATTGAACAATGATCCAGTCATGTATGTAAATCATAGAATTTAATTCCAAATACCAGAAAATGGAAATTCCTCTATCTCATAAATTTCTTGTTACTATATTCTTGTTCTTATTAGTCTTTTTTTATCCTTTAGATAGACCTAATTTCTACTCATTCCTATTTTTTCCTTTCATAGTTAAACATCACACCATTTTTTGTTTCTACTTCTCATTTTAATATTATTATTTTTTACTCGAGGTTTTGTTTCTTCATTTAAAAACACAAAATTTTCATATCATGTATTAAATTGTTCTTAAACATACTAGTTTTAGTATGTAATAAATAAATTTTATAACTTTTATACATCTAAAAACAACTGGGTTCTGTTTGTGATCAGTTAGATATGAGGGGTGGTGCATTACTGGTGGAATATGCACCCTTGGAAGTAGAAGGGGGTGGTTGATTCCTATTTTTATTTCCATTAGTAGTTCTAAATGATGTTTTTTTCATTGTAGATGTAGCTGATAATGTGGTAGGATCATATCTCACATAATCAAGTGAGACAAATAGTACAATAGCTCAAGATCATTTTCAAGAAATTATTATATTTTTCCTCTGATCCTTTTCCAAAAAAGGATTCCATACCAATACACCATGAGGATACATTACATCCAGTGATTAGATATGTAGTCACTCCATCTAAACATATTATTTACGAAGACACGAAGAATAATGTTGATGTGATCCTGAAAATGGACTCATATGGTGGAATTCATAGAGAGGGAGTTCAACTGTGTTATTGAGGGATCAAATTTTTGTGAGGGGCTTCCAAATATTGAGGAAGTCGAGGTTTCAAATAGTAGGAAGTAGGTCATTGCTATCTACATTTCACTTTTTTGGGAAATTAATGAGGAACAATGATTAGTTTCCCAATTGTGTTTTTTTAGTAGAGAGGTCACAATCATCAGTGGTTCCAGTTACCAACAACTTTGGAATTTCAAATTTTCATGGATGTTCGGTCCCCATTATAATAGTAGTGGATGATGAACCATAGGTCATATCAATAGTAATGGATGCTAATATTTATTTAGTAGCCTTGTCAGTAGGCTTATGCCTTAGTGATGGGATATGATGCTGGTAGATGTCATCCTTTTTATGAACCCCAGCCTCATGGACCCAGACCTGAGCATGGTCCTAGATGTTGAAAAAAATTAAATATAATAATTTTGTATATACTGAGGCAATCCTTGTAGGATCTATTTTCAAAGGTACCATAGGTTATTTGAGGCATAATTATGTTATTATATGAATTAGTTTTACCATTGTTTTTATTCTTGAGATTTCACTCCTTTGTTTCACTCTATTTGGTCTATGCATTAGGATTGTATGTGGAGAGACATCCATAGCATATTTTATTATACTATCTTGTATGATGTTAGTATATGATTTTTATGTGTTTTTGGGACATAGATTTATTATGTGGAAACACTTGTTGATGTGATAGTTCTTCATATTGTCGAGTCATATGTTTGATGTCATCGTAAAAAGGGTCATATTATATTATGTGTTTGTAGTAGTATATTTATTCCATATAGGGCCAAAATTTCTAATTTAAAATCTCAGTGAGTGGACTATGTAGGTGATGGGGATATTGGATTGGAAAAAGTATTGTGGATCCTCTTCATTCATATTCTGAATTATTTTCCTCAGAGGATCAGGTGGTGAAGGATCCTAGCTTCATTGAGGAGTTTCTCAATGTCTTTTGAGATGAGATTGTGACAGTCACCTCTCGATATGATTTCAAGTTTGGGATAGATATACAACTGAGTTCCACTCTGATTTAAAATAATTCTTATCACATGGAACACCTGGAGATGCAATATTTAAGGATATTGATCAATGAACTATTTCAGAAGGGATTCATCTGGCCCAACGAATCTCTTTGGTTTGTTTTCCTGTTATTTTACAAGAAGTAAAAATTCATATGTAGTTATGTATATAATTGAAGTGGTCAAGATACATGATGGTCAATAGAAGTTACCATTTTTTAAGGAAATATGATATGTTGAACTAACTAAAAAATGTAATTTTTTTCAAGGATCTTTTTGCTGTTAGAACATATCCCAATTAGGGTAACTAAGGGGGACATCATGAGGAATTACTTGAAATTTATGGATAAGATGCATAATGTTCATAGTCATTTCATTCAGTGTCAGGAATATTCCATATATTCTCATGAGGATCATTAAATATATGTTACATTTTTTTATGAACCCGTTCATAGTTGTGCTCCTAGATGACTTAATCATATAGTTGATGTCAATGGTGGAGCATGTCGAGTACCTATGATTTTTCTAATATATTTTCTTCCACCATCAACTCTACAAGAATATATACATGTGAATGTTTTTATACAAGAGGTTCACTTCCTTGTTCATGTAATGTCTCAGTGGGGTGTGTTCATGGACTTATTGAATATCAAGGAATCTATTTATTGGGTGGAATATAAAAATGTTAAAGAGGTCCACAAATTTATTATTCTTGTGGGATTCTATGAATTGTGTGTGTCCAAATTCACTCGGAATTCATCCCTAGTAATGAATATTACTAGGACAGACAATTTCTTCATCTAGGATGATCAGTATCATGCATAATTCACCAAACATATGGAGGGGATGATTAGTTACCTAGTGTTTTGGTTTTCAAAGGATGGGGTAATGTTTGATGAGCTCTTTGATACTTCATGTCTAGGATTCTGATGCATATTGAGTCAAAATATGTGATTGATATATACTAGGATTAGCTAGTTCCACCCCTATGGATTTACAACACCACCCATGAAATGTGGTTACCATAAATGGTATTTTCCATGTTTCCATGGTCAAATTACCTCCTCAATGAGCGCTTAGTTTTCTTAACATACCAAAAGAGTTTGACATATGTTTTTTATATAATAAATTGAATCGATATCAGTAACGGTGGATATAGTTTCTCTAGGATTAAGATATTTAGATATCCTATACCCCATGAAAGGAGAATGTGGTTACTAAATCACTAATTCTGAAGATATAGGGAGATTTTATTTAGTAATCTAAGAAGATTTGGAAATGGATGAATAATATTACCGTAATGCATCTACATGTGGATTAACTAAGTGTAAAATTATGTCCATATCATATGAAAGTATAATCATATATCATAAGAATGGAGTAGTCTTAATAGTATAACTCAAATGTAGAGGTTATGTGGACCCCTGTTAAACATGATGATTATCCATAAAGATGGAATGAGGAAGGTGAAAATCCATTTTTTTAGAGACTATTAACCCTATGAGCCATGCATGAGGGAGTTCTATATGAGTTCCATAAATCACGGTTAGAAGTGAATCCATGTATGTGAAAGATGTAATACATATTGAAAAGGTGGTTTTTGTGTCTTGTGATGAAGTGTTAGAGTTCGTGACATGATGTTTGGTCTATCTACAGGTGAATGTAGAGAATATTATTTCGAAGGATTATTACAACCCCTGAATATATAATTGGATTTCATCATATTGTTATCTTGACCTCAGGGAGGTTATGTTTTTATTTTGTTGATTGTGGACCAACAGATGAAGTCAACTAATTTTTTTGGTGATTTACTTGATCGGAACCATGGATGTTATGGGGATGTAGTACGTACATACTAGTGAAGATCCATGAGTTACCAAGGACTATCATCTCTTACTGGGAATCTCTTTTTAAATTATCGATATGATGGAGATGAAAACATTATTTTGGATCCTTGTTATTACTTCTCACTACGTTCTATTCCGAAAAGAATGACCAGATGGAGTAGACCATCTTTAAATTGGAAAATATGTTTCAAGATTGAATTTTATATTTTATTATAAAATGGAAATTAATTTACCCTTTGATTTTTTTTCATATAATAATAACTACAACTCATCCTTCTATATGTATTAGTTCAAGTAATTTTATACAAAAATATGTACATATACCTTATTCTATACCATGGTTAGAGATTCAATAGATCATGGTTATGATGTAGTACATGATATGTTAGGGGAAGTATATATGTATTAGGAGTGGATAATGGTGGTGTAGTACTTCTTGAAGTTCAATGATGATCAGAGGCGAAGTACCCTAGTTTTTTATTATGGAGGCCATGTATTTTTTAGATTATCCCCCATATAGGGGTAGTGAAAGCCTGTCTAGGGAAGTAATCTATATCCCTTGTTCTTCAGGTTTTTAGAAGTGTTTCAATACGTTAGTGATGTGGTGTATCAGTAAACACTTCCACCATAGATAGATAGGTCCACACCATCATCATCGTTCCCCAACGTCAATGATATATTCATGATGAATACCATGTCATTGATTGTGGAGTGTTGGATATTTAAAATAGTGTATCATTCATGGAATAACAATTTGAGATCTAGGGTCATCAGGAGAAGGTGTTGTGTGGTAATTACATTCCCTTGTATCATGATTTATGGAGGTATAGTGGTCTGGAGGATAGTATATGGGTGTATGATTCAGAGATTCATGGTTACTACAGTGACATGTTATGAAGATTTATTAATTTTTTTTATTTGGTATTTTAATACATGAATTACTATTTTTAATGAAATTTTGTTTTTTTTCAAACTCTTTTTGTTTGTTGGTTGTTCTATTTGGTCAGTGATAAGATTCCAGAGAGTTATCTTATAGGATGTTTGTTTGAGGAGCCTATATTGTCCTTATATTCGAGGATTGGTTTGGATACTCAAAGACGATAATCCTTTTATAGGTATCTAGGTTAATGGTTCAGACCTTCACGGCCCATTATAGGGTGATATTTTGGAGCTAGAGAAGCTAGGAGGAGTTATAAGGAGAATCTTGTACAATTAGAGTTAAAAGTATTAGTTGGGGAGGATCATACTACCTATAGATGAGGTTAGTGGTGTAGTGTATGGCCTTCATCATTGTTGAGTCATTTAATCATAGAGTAACCATGATGGTGGGTATTAGTCTCTCTTCTAATTCTGGAATGGCTACGGTTCAAGGATGGGTTGTAAAATGATGCAGTTTTGAGGTGGTTCGTGCGTAATAGAGTTTTTCATATTAAATTGAAGATCAAGGGGATGGGTTTCCCTTTTCCATGAATATTTAGAGGTGGTTTTGGAATTGTAGAGAGTTGTAGAGGGGATTCTTTGTGTGGTTAGTTCTTATGTTCGTGTCATTCTGGGGGTGGCTATGATGTGGTTCGTGCGTTATGTCGTAGCCATAACATGGGATTATAGGGACTCGATGAAATATACAGTGTGGATGACGATGTAAAATTATACTAGGGTTATTTCATTATATAACTTATACATTCATAATGTTATGGGGTGATAAAATCTTCAATACAATTTGGAAAGTTGTGTTACACCATGGTCTTATAATTAATCTACTGGGTAATGATTGGAAACCACCTTTGAAAAACATAATTCTTGTAACATTTTTCATGACTAATTGCTGACCTTGGTTGGTCTATGGGAGGTCTTTCATCCTATTTTCATTTTATTTGTTTCCCAAACTCTATATATTGATTCATGGATGTCTTTGGTATGTTTTTTTCATTCCTCTCATGTTTCTCCCATATTTCACTATCTAGATAATGATATGATAATGAGAATGAATTGTTTGGGGGATGTTGTTTCAATTACATGATGTGGAGAATTGGGTACTAGGTATATGATAAATTATTGGTGTTCCTAGGAGTGATTCCTCCTTATTGATCATCTTTTTCCTGTATGGATCTTGCGTAATGAATCGAGACACCTTGTCGGAAGAAGGAGATACATTTTACTCCATATAATATTACATATGTGTGGTTAACATGATTTTATTTTACAATGGTTGAATAATATTGTTTGACCAAACATGATAATGAACTAGATGTACTAAAATTTAAGTGGAATGGAGATGATTTAACATGTATTTATTAGTTCCATTATTATTAAAACATACATTCCAATTAGACATGACACTACATGGTTTATCATTTTTTCCATGTCAATTTTCCTATGGGTTATACAATATTACTATCATCTCTAGTTTGAGAACGCATTTCAAAAAAATCTATGCACTTATATAAGTGTAACAAACTGTTTGTGTGTGAATTTTGAAATCATGTAAAATCACCCATGATAGAGATGTTTAAATGTTATGAAAAAACCCTTGAAACTTAACTACAGGAAACTATGGAAGATGAATTATACATTAATGTGGGTTTATATGTATTTTTGTAGTGGTTGTGTAAAAATTGTGTGGATTTAATTATGATGCTGGTGAAACTTTTAGTTATGGAATATATTAAGCCATCATGGATATATTTTTTTAACATGGGATGCATTTTGGATTGAGTTGTGGTGGTAGGTTGTTGGTTATAGGTGCATGATGGTTAGGGAATTGTTATTGATAATTCATTAGATGAGGAATTGTGATTATGAGATAGAGTTAATGTTACGTAGTTTAAAATTTTTTGTTGTGGCATAATGTCTATATGATGAGGATAGTAATGATAAAAGTGTAATGACATGCACTTGATTTAAATAAAATTAGAATGAAATTTATTTTGTGGGGATTGATAAATGAATTGAATGATAAATACTATTTATAAACCAAATGAAAAATAGAATATGTGAATAAATCTTTTCATGATAATGTTTTTTTCTTAAATATAGAATTGAGTGGGTGTTAAATGTAATATGGTTAAAAATTTGGAAAATCAAGAATTGGCTAAATCTATAGATAAATGAAAGGACAGTGTCACATTTTTTGGTATTATATTATCATGAGTTTCTTTTTGTGCTGGTAATGTTTGGTGGAGAGTTTCATGTTATGATGTGGTGGTGTTGTGGTAAATACTAGTATAATTGATATAGAACCATTGGCTGGGTATTATGTGATACTATATATTCTATTATTTTCTAAGAAACTCTTTTATACACCTCAATAGTGTTTTTTACGATGTATTGGTGCAAAAATGTGTTGGGTGCGTGTTTTCCTCAACATAAATGATTGATATGTAATTGATGGATAATTTCCCTATATTACCCACTATTCCTTTCATAGTTGTATGTTGTAGTGATACCTATTTTATGGAAAGTACTGGCTGAAAAAAAACATAATTGGTGGGAATTATTTGTGATTAGAGAATGTGATATGTGGTGAGAGTCTTTTATTTTAGGATGATGAAATGAGGTGGATTTGTATATAGTATATGATAGGAAACTACACTGGTTATGAGTATTAAGTTATATACATGTTGGCATAAATGATGGTTTTGCAGTGTTAATTGATATGTGATATTGACTAATACCAGTATAGGATGTTATCCCTTGAAGGAGGCCACAGAAGGTAGGTTTGTGACTCAACCCACATCAAACATGACTTGATATGTGAATAATGTTATACAGATAATTAATGGCCGACATAGATGTTTTAAATTGGGATAATTTGTCAGAAACATAATGATTATGTGGATATGGGGTGACTTTTCTTATTTTTTACCTTTATGTTTTTTTAATACATTGGATGAGTTATTTGGTGAGTGGTCATGGTGAGGCTGGGATGGCTGGTTGACCATCTTTGGTTCCTATTAGTTGTGTCGATTATTCTCTTGTCCATTAGTATTACATTCTCAAATTTTCATGATACAGTTCGTATGTTCCTACTAAGAATACCTATTATGTTATCCCAATATGAATGTAAAATACAGTATAGGTTTTTAGGAGGAATTTAGAGACTGAGGAATACATTACTAGCTTGGACGTTCAAATTATTGTATAATTATTTATTTCATATTTCTATGCTAACATTTTTATTATGAAATATTTAATTCTATCACTTGAAATTCATTGTAAAATATTGGTTATCGTATATTTATTACATGGTGTTGATTGGTCAAAATAATATTATCTTTTTTTCCTTTAAATATGTTTTGAGTATAGTGCCTCCCAGTGTATGTTTTATACCATCAATGTTATTTTGAAACATAAGGCCAATTAGAGGGGGACTTTTGGGATCACCCATTATCATCATTTCTAGCCCAGGAGATGTACTAGTATATGGATTCATGATAGTTCTTAAAATCAATTTACTCATCTGAAGACATAGCTGACTCTTCTAACATTATTATCAAAATTTTCTAAAGTCAGTTGTTACACTTATGAAAACATGTTTAAATCATCTAATAATTGTATTTACTCTTCTAAAATCATGTTTTAATATGCTTATTTATTAAGATCCTTCTATATTTTTCAAATTTTTTGTCAAATAGTAGGAACTATCTTACGTCAGACAAAGAGTGATTCTCAGTTCCAATTCATGTTTTTTTTCTGGATTTTACAAGAAAATCACAAAACCATTTTTATTCATTCTCAGCTATCTATGAAAATAAAAAACACTGAAATCATATTCATAAAATGTCATTACATGTTCTATATTTCAATTTAAAAAATGAAATTCCTTCAATAATTCCATCAGTAACATCAATAACTATCTATAGATTTTTTTACCTCAAACAAATATTTCAAAATCATCCTCCAGACTCAATAAAGATTCAATCATATAATATCTCACATGATATGTATGTTGAAACAACAACCTAGGATAATGTTGCATTTTTATATACTTACGTTGCTCAATGAAAGGAATATTTTCCCAATTAATTAGATTTTTCAACCCATTAACTAAATCAATGTCCATTTAATTTTAACTCTATTTTAATTTTAAAAAACTCTTGAATTTATGTGAGATAAAAATATTCATTACCATAATCCATAATATTTGATCACATATTCTCTATAATTGAAAAAAAAATTACAAATAATCATTTTCGACTATTCTAAATATTCCTCAACAGATATGGGAGATATAGACATTCTTTTTTATCATTATAGTCTAAAACATTTCACTTGTCATTACCTTAGTGAAAATATCATCTAGATAGATTTAGGTAGGACGAGATTTCAATTGGATGTCACAATTTTCTACCTTCACATTTAAGAATTTAATATTGATTTCAATGTTTTTGATCATGACATATAGATGTGTGTTGTAGAAAAATATATAACCTTTTTTATTATGATAGGGAAATATGAAAGAATAATCAATCATACCCCAAAAATTATTAAGTATCACCTTCACATAAATCAACTTTCCAAAATCATTAGTATCAACAATATATCGTGTCTTTTTGACAGTATGAAAAATTAATATATTTTAGCATTCCAACTCACTCAAATTATTCATAGACCATATATTCTTCCATAAGTGGGATCATAATCATCACCTTCATCATCATAATATACATTTTTTAATCTATAATGATACATGTAATATTTTTTTATATTTAATTAAAAAAATAAAATCCAATTTGTGATATATTTGGAAACTCTTGAAATCCATTATGTTTTATTCCATTAGATCACTTTATTACATGATACACTGTATTGCATTAAAAATAAGGTATGGAGTACAAAATATATGATAGAAGAGTCAACTAATATGTTTTTAAATCTCATTCACAATTAAACATTTTCCTCCAATATCTATAGATATTTTAAATCAATCATAGAAAGGTGAAGACATAATCACTGAGACATCCATTATGAATTTCATTATTAATTACCTTTTATATTTTTATTGGGGAATAAAAATAAATTCTTCCTTCTATTACATTTGTATCCCCTTAAATATCCTTTTTTATCCTATCATGGATTAATCAATCTAATTTTTCATCTATTTACAAAATTATACATAATACTTTATTTATCACCATCAATATTGATTTAATTAATGTATAAAATTACAATGAGATTACCATCCTATGAATTATTTATGCAAAGGAAGATATCCACCTTTTGTTTTGTGAATATGAATTCCTTCATACAGTTATCAATCCATGTGTATTAGGCCTTGAGGTCATACATTAATCATTATAAACACTATTCGACATACATAAATTGGATCCATAATCCTAAGAATTAATCCATTATTCTAATAAAAATAATATTTTTTGTCCTTATAACGTTTCAAGTATGCAGATTTGACATCGATCTGATATATTTTACACTCCCTAAGAGATGAAACTATAATAAAAATTCTTATATCCTGAAACTATCAAATAAGATAAATGGTCTCTTTAATATAAACAACTTACAATTCCTATTGACCTCTAAAATGATATATATGCCCTTATTTATTGTATCTTCTCCATTATCATTCGATTTATTTCTCAATACCCACATTTTTCCAATAACATTGTCCTCATTTGGTCATGGAATGAGATAATAAGATGAAATATTCTCTATTTAGTCTGATTCAACTTTCATAGCTCCAATTCATTGTCCATTTCCAATAGATACAGTTTCCAATTATTGCTCATTTTGTTAAATTAGCGAATTTTTTTCTCACGTATTTTTTAATATATTTTGATCAAGATTACTATGATTTATAATGACATTTTTTTATTGTTACCAAATGATTCTTAAATATAAAATACATCTAATTTACATCATCTAGAAGGTACACCTCAAAATTAGTCTTATCTAATTTCTCATCCAATTGATGTGCCACAAACTCAAAATGTTCTCCAATACTTATTATAGAGTTCAAAAAGTTATCATCAACTAAAAACACATATTATGAAAAATTTATAACATTCAAGTTTATTTTAGTTTCAATAATTTTTAAATCATAACATTAAAAAAACTATAAATTAGTTTATTATTTCATCTTAATCTATTTTAATTAAAAAAAATTCTATAATTATGCCTTCTTCAAACATATCATAATATATATCTAGATTTATTCTTTTAATCATTAGAGAACAAGGACAACAAAACACCCTAATATAGTCCACATTATGATTCATCTTATAAAACATATCATAAAAGGACATGTTATATTTAGGTCTTAACATGAACCCATTTTTAATGTGGATAGATAGGGAAAAACTCCCTTCAATAGTACTTTAAGAGGATGTGTTCTACCAAAAATGTCCTCCTCATCTCTATCAAATATTTTTTTTCCTCATGGAAACTCTAGTTTTTTGGGTTGTATAAGGAGTAATATAATGATGGTTAAAGTCATTATTTTCATGATATGATTCAAATGATATATTTGTAACAACTTTCAAATTATCATATTTAAATTTATCAATTCATATCTAAAAAATATTTATCAACAACACTCCTAAATATTTTAAAACGGTATATTGCCTTTATTTTTTGATGTATGATCATTACACATGACTCTATAGTAATCCATTTTTTAATATTTATGATATAAATATAATATAAAGTATAATTATGTATCTTGGGTCAATGTGGATGAAAATATATTAGCTCAAGTTTCTTTGTATACTGGATTTCATCCATTTTATGACTAGGTTTTGTGCTTTTTAAATTTTTTAATGTCCCACAAATTTACTCAATTTATCTATTAATACATGGTATGTTTCCCATGAAAAATCCATTTTATTTCTTTCAAAAACATATATAATAGTGGTGACCCAATATTTTTTCCCATACTTTTTTCTATCCTTATGAACATAGATAGAAGGAATTTCCTGATTCATCAATCTAGAAAAGGAATTATTGTTCATTTACCTGATGTAGTAATTTTCAGATACATTAACCTCTTGAAAAGAATGTGTTATTTTTAATAATATATTGAACTCCATAATCACCAAATTGTCTCACAAATATAAATTTATGGTAATCCCATCAAATAATAAATCGTTTTTTCACTTAAATATTTTTTGGATTTAATCTCAGTTGTTTAAATTTATCCAATCTTTAGAGATCTTTCATTTCCAAAGGTTGCAACACCCCCATCATTGTATTTAATATTTATCATGAGCATTTTTTCCCTATTAATATGATATAATAAAACACTATCAAGGGTCCATGGAGTGTTTCTATTTTAGGCTTTGAGTTCAACCTCTATTATGAATATAATCTCTATCAAGTTATTATTCTAATTTATCTTGTAAACATTAGTATGTTTTCATTGAGATGTATATAAAGTCAAAAAATCCAATTTGTTGTGGTATTTATTGTAATATCTTCTATATATATCATCATGGAAAAAAAACTTATTTAATATAGGTATCACTGATGTACATTGATTTACTATCCTCTTCCTCAATAGATTGAAACTTTTATCCTATAGAAATCAGTCAAATTATTCATTCCTTATCTATTTTAATGTAAGAGAAATATTTAACTACAAATCAAATTATTTGTGCTAGAAAAACCTAAAACACTACCAATACACTTTATAATATGTTTTGCACTTATTTTTTTGGTTTCCATAGAATTTATAGCTTACTATATAGCCCAATTATTATCTTACTATATCTTTAATTTTGGGTAACTATTATTCATTATACAACCTTTTGCCTTACTGGAAATATATGTGTGATTTGTTTGGTGTTTGAAAATACTATATAATGACTCTATCCTTTTACATATAACAATATATGATTTTAAGCATAATTATACATCAGAGTACAATCCAAGGATTGTAATGTCTACTGTCTTGGAAGACAAGGTACATAAAACTGAAAAAATGGAACTAAATATAACATTTCATTATTTGGTCTTCATAAAGATCCCCTAACATAAATTGTGTTCATACACATTCATTGGATAAATTGGGTATAACATGAACAATGGGATGTTCTAATAATCCCAGCAAGGGAATAAACATAAGAATAAATCTTGATAACATATGTTAGAAGGTATAACATAATGATATAAAAAACGCATGGAACATATGGAATCATAACATATAATCATTGGATCATAAAAATATGAATTCATAGTAATGTGTAATAAACATAAAACATGATGTTAAAACATGGCATGGATAACCGCCAAGACTGTTTCACATGGTATCACAAGCCAAGGCTAACCATCATGACTGTCATACATGGTAGTACAAGCTAAGGCTAACCGCCAAGATCGTCACACATTATTGCACAAGACAAGGCTATCCTCAATGACCATCACACATAACGTCTCATGAGACTAATTATTACCTAGTGCATTCGATATCTAATAGGTTGCACCAATATTATAATTTCGTGTATGTTTATCTCCAAAAAGAATCATAAATAATAAATCTTACATAAACATAAGGATTACTCACGGAAAGAATATGGTGCCATAACCATGTCATAAAGCATTAAAAATGGGAACATCATAAAAGTGTCAATGAAAGAAATGAAATAAAATATAAATGGAAATTAATAATTGAAATAGGCACGCATCATGGTATGTGATGTCAGGTAGATGATCCAACATGTAAGAAATGTATTAGTGAAATTTTAGCATTAAAACATTTTTGTGCAGTTTTAAGGAAAATATCATAGATCCTTTAAAAAGGAAAAGGGAAAATTCATTTATATAAAACCAAGAGTGAAAATAGAAGGTTTTAATAATAAAAATTATTTTTTTTATAAATAATGCGTTTGCATAAAATGTAATATAGTGTTCACTTGAAATCAGGTAAAATTACAGAAGTTCCCTCAAAACATGTTTTTTTATCGGGAAGTGTATAGGAGGGAATAAATTAAAAAATATGAATATCCTTGAAAGATAATGATGAAAGGGTATTGATAATTTAATTTAGTAATTTTACACAATATTTAGAATATTCAAATAACATGATAAGATATCTTCATTTTGGTAAAATTAAGATAGAGCAACGTGGAGGAATAAAAGATGTTCGGGTATAATCTCATAAAGATTGTTGACATGGTATTGGGTGTACTTAATAGGGAATAATGAGAGAGAAATGGGTTTATATTATTTTATGAATCATGAGGTAAGTATGTTGTTGGTTATAAATTATACAACATCATTATTAATTTCTCATAAAAGGGAATTACATATTGGAGATTCTTGAGTAAAAGTGAAATATATAGGATCCCTTACCTTAAGTTTGATGGTGTTAACCACATGATATTAATGAACTGAGTAGTAAAATTTAGTTCATTAATTAGAAATTAATTAATATATTATATATTTAAAATATTAATTATAATATATTTATGTTCATTCATAACCATTTCGATTGGTTATGACGTTAAATTTGATTGTTCGGGGTTGTTTTCTTACATTGTTTAAATGATCGGTTAACTTATATTCATGTTCGGATAAACATGTATGATGATGGTGGTCATAAATAATTGATGTTTTATATTATTATTGAACATCCATAAGGTTAAATGGTTGAAATTTTTACATGCTTAATTTGAGTAAATTTGAATCGTTATATAGAACATTAGTGACAACCTTTTGGGTTAAATGGTGGTTTTTGACCACAATGAACACATATTGTTTTATAAACTGAAAACATGAGTAAAAAAGGATTCGAAACCAATATATGAGGAAATATAAAAATATTATGGGCTGGTTCAACCATGAAAAGTTTTCATGACTAGAAATAAAGATGGTAATAGAAATTGAAAACCCATCATTCTTGAATGTGGTAAATTAACACATCTAGGATGGTGTCTTTAATACAAATATAAAAGAAGAGTGAAGAATATATGATAATAAAATTTTCCAGTATCATAAAAAAGTACATTAAATTCTTGTAAATAGTGTTTTCATATCATTTTGTCATGTATAGGTAATGATATAAAATAAAAAAAATAGAACTTGAAAAGATAAAGAATGAAATGAAAAGAGAAATGTACATCAAGATTTAATTTTCATAGAGGGAATCATAAGGGGAGTGGATTTGGTCTTTTGATGAAACCATGATCTATTAGACGTGGGGGAGGATCTTGGGGATTTGTTTTCATCGAATTTATGGAAGGCACAATGCTTGATAGGAGTGAAGATATGATGGGAATGTGGGTAGTCTGTATACTATAGGGGAGTAGAGTTTTCTTTATATTTTAATCATTAGTTTAATATTTTAATCATAAGACCAGCAATAGTAATAATTCATGTGATGAAAAATAGTAATATGTGCATGTGAATTCAACAAAATGGATATTTACATCCTCTATAAATCAATCATGAAGCATAAATTCTGGTTTTGTAATTTATTGTTAATTATCTTATTTTACAATTCATAAAAAATTCATGTATTTTAGAAAAATCCCAAAATTTCACCCTAACCATTTTTTGGTGTGTAGAATCCAAAAATGAACGCAATTTTTCAAAAATATTTTTCTAAATAATATTAATTAAAATCATATTTTACTTGAAAAATACGGATTTAAAAACTATAACTGATTTTATAATGCCTTCAAAAATTACAGAAGGTCTTTTAAAATTATAATAAAACCAAAAGAAATTTAATTTTTTATTTATGAATAAGATTGAGGAAAATAGAATTTCTTTTCAAATTATTTATAACATACAAAAATACAAATACTTTTACAATGGTCATATTTTCACTTTTAAGATTCCAAAATTTTATTTATACATTCATGGATGTGGTTGGTATTTCTTTGATAAATTTAATATTAATAAGGTTCATCTTACTATTAATAATGGCATGTTACTATTCATAAGGGTGGGTTACTATTCACCGAAAAATTAATTTTTTTCCATTAGACTCCAAACATCTTACTGATCGCAACCATGTATGTCATATTTTCGAAATTCAAATCACATAAGTGATAATATTATGCTTAGAGGACACCTAAAACATAGTATTTCATTGTGTTTTAATTTTATATGATTAGATGACATAATTATAAGAAGTTAATTTCAATTGATAAAACATTAGGTCGTAACATTATTGCACCCTTAAGAAATTTCACCCTCTAAAATTCATTTTTTATTCTATGACATTAACAGGTAATTGTACTTTACCTTCATTTCCACCTCCAATTCCCATGTTGCCTCCTCATACATATGGTTTTGCCACAATACATTGACCCGGTTAGTAGTCTTGTTTTATAGAACATTATCTCTACGATCCATGATCTTCACTAGCTATTCCTCATAAGAATGATCATTTACCAATTGTACCACATATGAAGAGAATACATGTGAGGGGTCTGGTATATACTTTTATAAGATGGTTAGATGGAAGACATTGTGTACTTTGACAATGGTAGGTAGAAGTTCTAGTCGATAGGCCACCGCTCCGACTTGATCAAGGACCTTGAATGGGCCGATGTACCTGGAACATTGATTTACTTTCTTCCCAAATATAAGGACCTTATTCCATGGATCTATGCATTGAAAAACCATGTATCCAACTTTGAACTCAAGGTCTCATCTATGATTTTATGTATAACGCTTCTTTCGACATTAGGCTCCCTTGATGTGAAACTGAATGGTTTTCACCATATAAACCATTTCTTCAACCATTTTAGGTCGAAGATGTTTACTCTCACCGTCTTCATCCCATAATGTCGGTGTTCTTCACATTTTTCCATAATGTTCTTCATATAGTTTCATTCGGATGCTCATGGGAAAACTATTGTTGTGGGTGAAATCATCCATTGGAAGATTTTGGTCCCATCCTCCATTGAAGTCCATAGAACATGATCTCAAAATATCAACCACTTTCTAAATAGTTCACTTAGATAGGCCTTCAATTTGAGGGTGGTATGCTGTACTGATGTTTAGTTAAGTCCTTAGAGAATGTTGGTGTCTTTTCCAAAACTTCAAGTTGAATATCAGATCTCGCTCAGATACAATAGATAGCGGTACTCCAGGTAGCCTTACAACTTCTTTGATATATATATATGTGTGAAATTTAACCCAATGATAAGTCATCTTGAATGGTGATAATGTGAGTTGTCTTTGTATGATGATCCACAATGACCCATATTGCATTGTTTCCACTGGAGGTCCTTGGAAGTCCTATGTCAAAGTCCATTGTGTCATTCTCAAACTTCCATGGGGCTATGGGTAGTGGATGAATACTCCCCTTATACATTTTCCATTAATCCTTCACTTTTTGACATACAAGGAACTTTGATGTATATTCAATAATCTTCCTCTTCATATTTTCCTACCAAAAAATTTATGAGATATATCGATACATCTTTGGGCTCATTGGGTTAATAATGAAGGTTGATCTATGTGCGACATTTAGAATCACCTTCTATATCTTTGTATCAGATGGTACATATAATCATGAACAAAATATTACAAATCCTTTGTCATCAATCATGAACTCTAATGATTTTCCATTTCTAACAGCATCCACACTTTTAAGAATTTCTATATCTTTTCAGTAAGCATATATTATTTTCTTCATGAGGTACGGATAAGAAATCCTTTGAGAAAGGACTAAATATATTCCTCTCATAATGATTTCCATGTACATCCTTCGAAAATTTAAGAAGATTTTCTAATTTTCAATTCTAAATGTTGATAAATATGAAAAATCCATTCTAATTAGAGCATCTTCCACCTTATTTTCTTTACCTAGATGGTAGTGGATTGTAAAATAATAATCCTTTTTGATCTCTATCCATTTTCACAAGAGCATGTTAATATCATTTTTTGTGAATAAATTTTTGAGACTCCATTGATCAGTATATATCTCACACTACTCACCAAAGAGATAATGCCACCATATTTTTAAAGAAAAGATCAAACCTTCCAACTCCATATCATGCGTAGGATAGTTTTGAACATTGATGTTTATCTTCATTGAGTCATAGGCTATCAATTTATCAGTTTTCATCAGAACGTAGCCTAATCCCTTCTTTAAATCATCACTTTACACTAGAAATAGACCTCCACTTGCTGTGAGTGTGAGTACTAGTGCAGTTATTATCCTGCCTTTCAACTCCTTAAAATAGTCTTCACATTCATGTGTCCAATAAACCTACACTCCCTTTCATGTCTTCTTGGTCATTGGGTTTCAAAATCGTGATAAGTTCATTACAAATCTTTGATAAAACCCGTCTAGACCCTAAAAGCTACGGATCTCCATTATAGATGTTTTCTTGGTCCACTTTTCAATTGACTTTCTCTTGTAAGGGTCCATAGATATCCCTTTGTTGGTAATAACATGCCCCAAAAATGATACTTCCTCCATCCTGAACTCACATTTATTATACATTATATTCAACTTCACAATTAAAAATGTATTTAACATAGTATTCAAATACTTCTCATGATCCTCCTTGCTCTTGGAGTATATCATAATATCGCCGAAAAAGACTACCACAAATATTTCAATGTAATCTATAAACACTCTATTCATTAGATATATGAAAAATTTTGGACCATTAGTAAGTCATAGATGAATCACTATGAACTCATAGTGTCCATACCTCATTCGAAAGGTAGTCTTGGAAATATCATCCTTACTCACCATTAATTGGTGATATCCCGACTGAAGGTCCACCTTAGAGAAATTTCATTTCCCTTGATGATGATTGAACAAATCATCTATTCATGGCAGGGGATACTTTCTTATATCATGATTTTATTTATCTCATGATAATCAATGTCAAGTTGCAATGATACATCCTTATTCTTAATGAATAAGGACAGCGCACCACATGGTGTAGCACTCGGGCTTATAAAACCCTTCTCCCAATTCTCATGTATCTCCTCCTTCTACTCTTCCAGCTCTATATTGGCCATTCTATAAGGATTCTTTGATAATAGAAGAGTCGCAAGAATAAGATCAATTGAGAACTCATCTTCTCAATTAGGTGGAAGACCATTAAACTCTTTAGGGAATACATCTGTGTAATCCCTCATGGTGGGTATGTCTTCAAGCGTGATTCAATCCTTTGATTCAATTATTTGAGATAGACATGGTTTATAATAATAAATCAATATCAACACCTGAGACAATGATTCTAAATTCGAATCATCTTCCCCTTTACACTTGTAACTAATTGGAGGATGCTTTAGGATGTGAAGAGTGATCTCCCTTTCCTCACAATTGATGTTGTCTTTGTATAAATATAACCAATACTTGCCCAAGATAATTTCAAACCCCACTAAAGGAATTATGATGAGATTTTTCAGGATGTTCAGTCCAGTAAGATTAATTAGGAAGGATTTATACACTATAGAAAAATAATTTCGCCTTTTTCTATTCTCACATATAACTGATCCTCCAAATATTGAGGTTATTCTTGAATAGTTCTTATAAACATCCATGATATTAATTAATTAATAGATTGGGAATTATTTAATGAATAACTTGTGTACTTTTCACAACATCATTATAATAATCCAAATTAGTAGTATTGATAGAACAATCCCTTCCTTGTTTCCTTGGAGGATATTGTTGATTTCCTCTGATAACCCTCGGCTTAGGGAAATTGTTTGCATAATTCTCATGCGCCTTGTAGTGGAAAAATTGCAGTACAAGCTGAGTGTTGATCTGAACCATTATTTATTCTTCTACATTAGTGGGATTATTCATATCATGTCAGTAATATTTATCCATATGTCCCGACTTTCCACATTTGAAGCAATTCTCGGTTCCCTTTAGACTATTTCACATATGCTTCTTTCCAATAATTTTTTCATGTGGGATGATTGAGCTTCTTCAAATCATGGAATTTATTTGTGGGACCCCCACATGAGATTAAATTTTTCTCTTATTATTATTGGGGCCACAATACCACTGAGAGACTCCTATCTCCATTTCAATATTGATGGAACAACGAACAATATCCACAGAACTGTAAAATTCTGGAATCGAAAATTATTTTCATAGACTCAAATTTAGTCCGAAAAAGATGCAATCCACCTTGAACTCAGTGATCATGACAATTCCAAAGGTGTACCTTGCAAGCCTTGAAGTGTTTTATTCATATGCCTTGATTGACTCATCATCCTACTACATGTGTTTGTGGCACTCTCTTTCTATCTTGTGATGGAGGGTTTGGGGAAAATATTTATTGAAAATTATTCTCTTGAATATTTTCTGATCCATGGAATCAATTTCCTCCTGGAAATTTGTATTCTTGATTAGTTTCCCCCACTAATCAGCTTCCCCATCCTAATGATAGACCTCTAATACAACCTTCTCTTCTTCTCAGGACTCTAGGATAGAGAATATGTTTTCAATGAATTTAATACACTACTACACAAGGAGGGGATCAGATGATCCACTAAACATGAGAGGCCTTTTCTCTATATATGATTCCAAAAAAAATATTCTCTATCCATGGAGTTGGAGGGAGTTCCACAAGATTCAATTTATTATTCATAACTTGAGCCATCTGAGAAAGTACAGTCATGATGTTTTTAGAATCCATCCCCATCATATATGTTATATCATTAGGTCAATCTCTAAATTCCCTACAACAAAGATTGTTGGAATCTGTTCTAATATTTCCCTCCATTAGCTAATAAATAATGTGTATAATTAGAGGGCATGAATACATAGCTATTGTGTATAATAAGGAAACATTGATCATAAGAGGATAAACATGTAAAGGAGAAGTATATTCAATCTTTTGATTACCTATGTTTCAATCATTGTTATCCTTGATCTATTTTTTAGATAATATTCTTATGGGGACTTTTTTTATTTCCCTAATAATGGTTTGTACTATGCTCATGATTTTACCAAAGCATATCCCTCAGGAGTGTCAAAACCTTGAGTGCAGCAAGGCCGGTTTTCTTGCACGAGTACATGTTCGAGTCTAGCTCAAGGCATTTCTGCTGGGTTGTACCCCAAGATACATCTATACCAGAGCCACCTATACATATTTTTATCAATATTGGGATGTATTTTCTTGATAAACCACTTACTCTATAAATACAATAATTTAAGGGTGTTTTCGTATACATAGTCTCATTCATAAGGTTATTACTAAAGTGCTCTATCCCAAAACAAAAAAAAACAAGTAGACCATCCCATGATACCAACTATAGTGACCCTATCCATTTACATCTAACATTACATTATTTTAAGTAGTTTTATAAATCAATGGTCAAGCTAAGGATCGTAAATTCTAGTGTCTTGGAAGACTAGGTATATAAAGCTGAAAGCATTAACCAAAATATAACCTTTATTTATTTAGTGTACATAAATATCCCCTAACATCCATCTTGTTCATACTTCTTTAAATAATATCCTATGGATAACAGGAATAACGGGATGAGCTAAAAATCCGTATAATGGAATAAACATAAGAATAATGTATTACCACATGTGTTAGAAGGCATAAAATAATGATATAAAAAATCATGGAATATATGGAATCATAACATATATACATGGGGTCATAAAAACATGAATTCATAGTATTCTGAAAACAACATAAAACATGATTTTATCATGATTAAAGGCAAAAAACCAAGACAATTTCACATGTTAGTTCAAAAAAAGGCTATCCGCCAAGACTGTCACTCATGGTAGCATAAGCCAAGGCTAACCGCCAAGATCATTATACATAATATCAAATGAGACTAAAAATTACCCAATACATTAGAGCTCAATATGGAACCACCCATATTTAATATTCATGAAAAAAATTCCATATAAATAGTCATTCATAATCAATTTTACATCAACATATGCGCTACCCATTAAATGAATTGGGTACCATAATCATGTCATAAAGAATAATAAATGGGAATATTATAAAAGTGTCGTGAATGAAAGGATCCAAAATATACCTCAAAATTAATAATTTAAAATATGAATTTATAATTGTAATTTATGTAAAGTTGAATTTCAAACATGTATGAATCGCTTTTTGGGAAATTTTAGCTTTAAAAAATTTATGTGATGTTTTAAGACAAAAACTATAGAGCCTTTAAAACCGAAAAGGGAACAATCCTTTATATAAAACCATCGGTCAACCAATATTTTTTTCATAAAAAATGAACGATTTTATAAATTCAAAGGCGGTTAAAACATTAGATAGTGTGAACTTGAAATTGGGTATGAATTTAAGAAGTTCCCTAAAAATAGGTTTGCTTATCGGGAAGTATAGATGAGGGAATATCATAAAACATGTATATCCCCCAAAGAGAATGTTGAAATAGTATTGATAAATTAATTTGGTACATCTAAAAATAATTTACTGGATTCACATAATAATATAAGATAAATTCATTTTAGTAAAAGAATGATATTGCATCCCGAAGGAACAATGTATCATTGTGTAGAATCCCTTATAGATTATCAACGCGGTATCAGATGTAGTTAAGAGGGATTAAAGAGAGATAAAATGGATTAACATATTTTATAAATCATGTGGGAAGTGTGGGAATGGTTCTAAATCATTACCAATAATTAGGAATTACACATAAAAGTTCATAACATTGAGGAAATTTTTGAATAAAAGTTAAATAGAGAGGATCCCTTTCCTTAAGTATGTTGGTGATATCCACATGATATTATTGAAATGAATAGTCAAATTAGATTAATTTATTCATAATTCTTTAAACTATTCAATATTTAATATATTTATTATAATCGTTTTATGTAAATTTAAAACTATTTTTACTGGTTATGAGGTTCAATATCATTTTTCAGGTCCGTTTTCTAACTTTGTTTTAATGATCAGTTCTTTTATATTCATGGTCGGATAAACATGTATGATGAAGGTGGTTTTTTATAATTTAAGTAATATTTTATTTTTAAAAATTCATAGGTTTATTTGGTTGAAAATGTAATTTGGTTACATTGAGTGAAGTTGAATCATTATATAAAACTTTGGTGACACACTTTTGGGATAATTGGATTTATTTAACGATAATGAACACGTTTTGTTTTATAACCCTATAACAGGTGCAAAAAATTATTACAAAACCATTGATGACTCATAATACATATATTACGATCTTTTCCAATAATAAAAATGGTTTTTTAACCAGAATTGAAGATGATAAAGGAAATTGAAAACCCATCATCCTTGAATGTCATAAATTAACACATCTCAAAGGGTGTCTTTACTACTAAAATAAAATAATATTAAAGGATAGATGATAGTAAATTATTCCATTGTCCTTAAAAAATTACAGTACATGTAAAGAAGTAGTGTTTTTGCATCATTTGAATGAGAGGTGGTAAGGATGGAAAAGAAAACAAATAATCATGAAATGAAAATGAATGAAAAGAAAATATGAAATTACATCTTGATTCAATCTTCCTTGAGAGACTCTTAAGGGTTGGGGATTTGTTCTTTTGAGGATAAAAAGGTATGTTGGATGTGGGGTAGGATCTTTGTAAGACCCCAAGATTTCATAGTGTGTTATTTCTTCAAAATAATTCAATAACTTGCACCACATGCAACACCGAGTTCAATCGCACCATGACTTACCAAACAAGCCATTAAAAAGAGGTTATGAATAGTATTAACTATATTTTAAACTTTATATAATCCTTATAATTTTAAAATCCATATTATGAGTTTCTTAGAGATAATGTAAGAACAAATTCATTTTTAGTATTGCACTTTTACCAACATTTAATAGTGAACCCTTTTTAAATCCAATATTTTAAACTTTTATATATTTAATTTGACTAAATAAATTTACTTTTTATAATAGGGACATAAAAAATTTACAATGAAACATCCTAATCTTCCACGCTACACTTTCCTTTGAATAATACAGTAGTGTGTGTTGTATGCAACTTCGAGTTCTAACACACACCACAACCAATCAAACTAGCTGTTATGAATAGTAATACCTACTTTTTGAAATTTTATAAATTTTCTCTCTCAAAATGGACTTTATTTTTGTATTATGAGTATCGAATTTAGCCTAAGGTGAAATTTTGGAACTTTTCGGACAACATTTATATTTTGATGAATAGTGAAAATTACTAAATTTTAATTAAAAACAGCTTTTTTAATGAAAATAATTTATATTGATAAATTATGAATTTGAGTGGTTTTACATTATATTTAGAATATATTTTTACCATTTAATACAATGTTGGTCATTGTACATAATTTCACAGTTAAACCGGGCATAAACAAGTGTCAATCTTTTGATAGTTAGTATCTCTTAAAAACACGCTATTTGTTTTGACGACGGGAATTAATTTTTAAATTAATTAATTCAACTGATATGTTTTTTATTTGTTAAAATAGAAATCATTTTTGAATTCATAATATCAAATATAACTTAGGACTAATTTTTCGTATTTTTCTGGAAACGTTCATTTTTTTATGAATACTAAAACCACTAAGTGGTAGTTAAAAAACTGAATTTTTCATAAAACATAATTTTACCGCTTCTGTGAGTGGAATTTCAAAAATCCAAGAGACACGGTTAATATCAAGGACTAAAATTTGGTTCATTGAGATGAAAATAATTTTTGGTGAATAGTAACTTTTTACTTTTATTTACCACGGTTAAAAGTAAATAGGGTAATTAAGGGTAAAAATGATATTAATATTACCCTAACACATTTAATAATTCTATTGGACAAGTGTATCTCGACCAAAAACAATCATAGGAGTAAAATATTATCATTTAGGTCCACTTGGATTAGATTATGACATTTATTATTATTTAATTCAAAGAAGAGTTAAAATAGTTAAAATCAAAGTTTATTTACTAAATCATTTTTAATATAGGGTTATACATAAGATAAATTCTATTGTAAATATTAATTATAAAGATAAACAGATTTCCTACATAATGGTATTTTATTTATAATTTTTATAAATTATATAATATAATTTATTTATGACCCAATGATGATGCAGTAATTACCAAAATAGTGAAAAATTAAAATAATTAATAATATAAATACCCAAATAAAAATAAGTAGAAACTTTTTAGGAATTAAACTAATTTTCTAGATTAATATGACATGTTAGGAATGATTGAATTAACTTTTTTTGAAGTAATCATTCTGTTATGATTTTTACAAAAATCAATTATTGAATAGTGTCATAATTGACATAAAAGAGTTTTTAAAACAAATATTATATTATTAATTGATATTAAATTCCTAAAAATCTAAGGTTCGGCCAAGAGACTTATATCATGATAGTTGTATCATTAATGGACCACTTGGGGGACTCATAGATGTATATAGTAATTGTATTAACTATATAATATAAAAATACAATGTGACATGGAAACTGTCAAACTAATTAACTAAGAGTTAAAACTAAAAGATAAGGTTAATATAATGACCCAAACCTGTCTAAATTCCAGTGGTTGAGTGTTTTGCGACCAATACCCACCTTAAAATTTAAATAATCCACTTTGGAGGCATTATAAACTGAATATGAATTTACTATAAAATAATATTTTTAGCTTTTCCAAAGGTGCCCCTCACCCCTCTTATAAAAGGGCACTCCCCCTTCTCATTAATTCAAACCTTAAAATCCATTTGGTTCGGCCAAAAACTGCCCAAATACTCTCTCAACATCCCTCAATTCATCATATAGGCCTTCCTTTAGTCAGAAATCCAACCTAAGGAGCCCTTTTGATCAAATCAAAAGGAAGAACCCGAAGAAGAGGTAATGATTTCACCACCCTTTTTCAAGTTCCTTTCTTCTTCTACTTCTTATTTCTTTGTTATTACCATTCTAAAATAATAACTCCAGTATATTATATATACTGTGATGTTATTATAAATATGGTAAAACCATATTTAGTATTCTATCCATCCTTTGAATAACATGTCACCATATGTGCGTACGTACAGCTTACCGTCTCCACGTCGTGGTGTAATTGTTATTCAATAAATTATTATTTGGATGGGTATAATAATGATGTGTAATTCATGTAATTAATAAATATAAAATTATAATTATTCTTTATATATGATATACCATTGAATTATATATTCTTTTAATATCAAATGAATGATATTGTCGCTCGTGCGTACGTACGGACTACCGTCTCCACGAACGCAATGAGATTCATTCTCCATTGTATCCATTAAAGTCTAATTCTCATTTTATGATTGATAATAGTATGTAAGGACTTTATATCATTATGGATATGATTAAGATACAACCTATCCATTACAAACATGTCTTACGTAACAAAACATATAAAAGAAAACGAGTAAGTTAACACCCGAAACGACGATAATACTATGATATTATTAACAAACCAATGTTAAAAGATCATATATGATAACATAATAATGTATATGATTCTTGTATAAGTTAATAACAATTATTTCACCATTATAACGGAGTTTAACCTACCCACAACCAAGGGAAAGTACAAGGTACGGGTTTATTTCACAATCTCTTCATTATCCAGGGTTGTTTATACGTATTAATCTTCTGGGATCTCTTTATCATCTCCATCCATGTTTATTAAAAATGTATTTCAAATTTTTTTTACTATTTACAATAATATGGGTTAATGTCATTTATACCCTTATTTGAAATTTTATAAGAGGTTTATAAAGGAATCTTTCCGTCATTTTCCAAACAAGGTGCTTTTTAACCTTTTCGACAGAATTAAGGTAATAATGTTTTTTTAACTTACACAGCGGGTGCGGCTATTTTCCGCCGTTATAAAATCGTCAAAGCTTCCCTAACAAGATTATAAGAATATTTTCAAAGAAAATGTATTATTTTATAAATATATGACTCTTAAATTATTTCAATATAGAAAGATATATTTCTCTAAAAAGTGTTTTGATTTCATCTATGTCAACATCCTTTGATGGATTTTACGCTTATTTGATGTTGATTTATTATGATACAAAACTTCTATATTGTATTGAAGGTTTTGTGATATGTTTGACTATGGATGTGTTATTTTTATACCATTCATGGTTTATGGATGAAGTATTTACATTTCGTATGCTAGTTTTAATATGAATGTTTATGTTATGTTTAAACCTTTTCATATGGGAATGAATTGGACTTAATATGTGACGGGTGGAGCGCGCTATAGCTCCTCGATGCATCGGTAGGTCTCATGAGACAAACTAGTGTCTTGGAACAAGGACTTGGAAAAAAAATATTTGTAGTCTTGGCACGAGGCCTTGGATATGTGGTTATGATAGTCTGACATTATGCATTCCATCATTATGAAAGTGGTTATTGATATTGCATGTGATTATTCGATTAGTAGAATATCCATGTGAATAAGTAAATGGAATTATTTCATTTTATTTTTTCCATACTATGTTGAAGTTCGTGTTTAAAAGGCTTTTGTTTTAGTTATACATTGCCTTAAAGTTTTATTCCGATTTTTGAAAGTTTCCGCTATATTGTTATCCTTAATGGGCATTTGAGCTCACCCTTTTTCTATGTTTTATTTTTCCAAGTATGTGAAGAAGTAAATTATGAATGACCTGCAGGGATAGTATGAGGGGAAAAGAGTGTAGACTATGGAGACTATGTTGTTGTAGTTTTCATTTTTATGATGTAATGTAAAAATTTGTGAATATATCTAGTTTTTTCAAGTCTACTAAACTAATCGGTCTTTTGAGATTTGATTTTTCTTGTGATCATGCCAATATTATGTAATAATGCACCGACTCTAGGTAACTGGGGTTGGGGCGTTATAGTTGGTATCAGAGAAAGTTTAGTGCAAACCTTAGAAGCTATATTTAGACAAACTCTGATTAGAGCACATAGATTTAAGATGGACTTTGAGGATTATTATATAATAACTTCCTAGAATTTTGGTATTGTAGAGATTTTGTGAGTTTTCCGAGCAATACATCCCTGTCTGGATATGAGCAGGTAGAGGCGGCTCTGGCAGAGATGTTTCTAGGGGTAAAACCCGAAAACACCGCTTTGAGCTAGACTCGAACGAGAACTGGTGCATGATAACAGGCCTTGATGCACTCTTGGTTACGACACTCCCGGGGGATATGATTAGGATAATTCTCATTTTCTTTACAAACCATTATGAAGGGCTTATGAGTATATACTTACTCAAAGGAGACATTTTTATGATTATGGATTATATCCAAAATCTATTTAATTTATGTTATGTGTTTTACATGTTTGGGATTATGTATTGTTATTCATAAACTAATCTAGTGTATGCCATTATTTAGAAATGGTGCTCAGTAGAAGGAATGAGAACTCCAACAATGCACATGATCCAAAGAGAATGAAGGATCATATCTTTCATGGTCTTAAGCCAGAATTTATAAGAGAAATAGTCTCCCATGTATTATCATCATATGAAAAAATAATATCATGTGTTGATAAGATAAGTAAAGAGTTTATTGAGTCCAATGGCTTTGAAGGGAAGCAAGAGAAGAAAATGATGGAAGAGAGAAAGATGGATAAAGGGAAGAGGGAAAAGAAGAATTTTCCAATATGTGATAACTGTGGGAAGAAACACCCTGGAACATGCCTGAAAGGAATGGGAGTTTGTTATAAGTGTGGAGGAAAAGGGCACAAATTACGTGACTGCAAGGGTAAGAAAATGGTTTCAAATGTACAATGCTTCATTTGCAAGGGGTTTGGAAACTACGCGAACCCATTTCTCAGTCATCAGACTATGCCGAAAATGATTCTATTGGATAATAATCAAGTTATGATACTACCATGATGAAGAGGAATGATTAGAGTTCTTATGTTGATTATGTCATTTGAGTGTTATATCAAAAATGTACTTATTATAATAATTATGGAGTATATAAGGATTGTACTACAGTACTATTTCATTAAGGACTTGAGATTGTGTGGAACAAAGAAAAGTGACTCAATAGCAGGTGAAATTTTTAGAAATTATATGGTTGAGAGAAAGATAAACCATAATATGGTTCTGATACCGAGGTAGTGATACATGATTGATTTGGATAAATTATATTGGATATTCTTGACTACCTTGAAAATGATTAATGATTTGTATATTCCATCATTGTTGGGGTTTACGACATTTTTGGATTGAAGGAGTATATCTATTATTCGTTAAGGAATAAGGGATCATGAATGTAATCTATAAGGTTTTATGGTAATTCAGGATTTTGCAGTGATTTACAAGAATACATGATGAAGGTGTTCACATGTTATTATGTGGAAAAAAGGATCTTCATTGTGTTTACCTTCCTTATAGATTTTGGACTGAAGTATTTTGGATATTTCTAGTTTGGAATATTTTGGATTGCCATAAAAGGACAACCCGGAGGTCAGGCAGCAACTCGTCGCGTCCGGCTAGGCCGCGAGACTTGAACTCACAACCGAAGGGCGACAAGGGTGTATCACCTACCACACACCCAAATGATGTCCTGGATAGAATAATTTCGTTTTTTAATGGTTCTTCTAGATGAATTATAAATTCATTTTTTTAACCCTATACAAATAGGATAAATAGAATATTATTTTTAAGTTCTATTATCTTTTAGAGTGACAGATGATTTTGTGGTAGATCATAGTTAAAGGATGAAACTCTACTTTTCAAGTATATATTTTTATTCTTTTCTTATTCAATGAAGAAATTAATTCTTATATTTTAGTGAAGGGATCTTGAAACAAAAAATGTGTTATCCTAATACCATATTTATTGCTGAACCGATGGTATTTTAACTCATCACAGATTGATGAATTTAAGGCCCTCAATTTTACACTTGTTTGTGATTGATGACCTCAATCACTACCTATAAATATTTATGTTTTCCTCCAATTATAATTCTCTAATTTCAACCAATGTTCTCTAAATATAGATCATAATTTGGTGGTGACCCTTTCATTTATCTTTTCCTCTTACTAAGACTAAATTTTATTAACCCAATTTCTGATGTGGGTTTTACCACAAAGATATTTTCTATATTCAACCATTTATTTTCGAAGAAAAATTTCAAATTGTGAGGACACAATTTATTGAAGGAGGGGAGAATGTAACACCCCAAGATTTCATAGTGTGTTATTTCTTCAAAATAATTCAATAACTTTCACTACACGCAACACCGAGTTCAAGAGCACCATGACTTACCAAACAAGCCGTGTAAAAGAGGTTATGAATAGTATTAACTAAATTTTAAACTTTATATAATCCTTGTAATTTTCGAATCCATATTAAGAGTTTCTTAGACATAATGTAATAACAAATTCATTTTCAGTATTGCACTTTTACCAACTTTTAATAGTGAACCCTTTTTAAATCCAATATTTTAAACTTTTATATATTAAATTTGACAAAATAAATTTACTTTTTATAATGGAAACATCAAAAATTTACAATGAAACATCCCAAGCTTCCACGATATGCTTTCCTTTGAATAATACAGTAGCGTGTTTTGTACGCAACTTCGAGTTCTAACACACACCACAACCAATCAAACTAGTAGTTATGAATAGTAATACCTACTTTTGAAATTTTATTAATTTTATCTCTCAAAATGGACTTCATTTTTGTATTCAGAGTATCGAATTTAGCCTAAGGTGCAATTCTGGAACTTTTCAGATAACATTTATATTTTGATGAATAGTGAAAATTACTAAATTTTAATTAAAAACAATATTTTTAATCAAAATAATTTATATTGATAAATTATTAATATGAGTGGTTTTAAAGTATATTTAGAATATATTTTTACCATTTAATACAATGTTGTTCATTGTACATAATTTCACAGTTAAACCGGACATAAACAAGTGTCAATCTTTTGATAGTTATTATCTCTTTTAAACACGCTATTTGTTTTGATGATAGGAATTAATTTTTAAATTAATTAATTCAACTGATATGTTTTGAATTTGGTAAAATAGACATCATTTTTTAATTCATAATATCAAATATAGCTTAGGCCTGATTTTTGGTATTTTTCTGGAAACTTTCATTTTTTGATGAATACTGAAACCACTATGGGGTAGTTAGAAAACTGAATTTTTCATAAAACTTAATTTTACCGCTTCTGTGAGTGGAATTTTGAAAATCCGAGAGACACGGTTAATATCAAGGACTAAAATGTGGTTCATTGAGATGAAAATAATTTTTTTGTGAATAGTAACTTTTTAATTTTATTTACCACAGTTAAAAGTAATTAGGGTAATTAAGGGTAAAAATGATATTAATATTACCCTATCACATGTCCTAATTCTATTGGACAAGTGTATCTCTACAAAAAACAATCTTAGGAGTAAAATATTATCATTAGTTCCACTTGGATTAGATTAGGACATTTTTTATTATTTAATTCAAAGAAGAGTTAAAAGAGTTAAAATCAATGTTTATTTACTAAATCATTTTTAATATTGGGTTATACATAAGATAAATTAGATTGTAAATATTAATTATAAATATAATGATATTTCCTACATAATGGTATTTTATTTATAATTTTTAGACATTAAATAATTTAATTTATTTATGACCCAATGATGATGCAGTAATTACCATAATAGTGAACAATTAAAATAATTGACATTATAAATACCCAAATAAATATATTTAGAGACTTTTTATGAATTAAACTAATTTTATAGGTTAACATGACATGTTAGGATTGATTTAATTAACTTTTTTCGAAGTAATCATTCTGTTATGATTTTTACAAAAATCAATTATTGAATAGTGTCAAAATTGACATAAAAGAGTTTTTAAAAGAAATATTATATTATTAATAGATATTAAATTCTTAAAAATCTAAGGTTCGGCCATGATACTTATATCATGATAGGTGTATCATTAATGGACCACTTGGGGGGTTGATTGGATGTATATAGTTAGTTTATTAACTATATAATATAAAAATATAAAGTGACATGGTAAGTGTCAAACTAATTAACTAAGAGTTAAAACTAAAAGATAAGGTTAATATAATGACCCAAACCTCTAAATTCTATTGGTTGATTGGTTTTCGACCCAACCCCACATTAAAATTTAAATAATCCACTTTGGAGCCATTATAAACTGAATATGAATTTATTATAAAATAATATTTTTAGCTTTTCCAAAGGTGCCCCTCACCCCTCTTATAAAAGGGAACTCCCACTTCTCATTAATTAACACCGTCAAAGTCATTTGTATAGGACAAACTCTGCCCTAATACTCTCTCAACTTCCCTAAATTCATCCTAGACACCTTACATTAGTCAGAAATCCAACCTAAGGAGCCCTTTTGATCAAATAAAAAGGAGAAACCCGAAGAAGAGGTAATGATTTCACCACCCTTTTTCAAGTTCCATTCTTCTTCCACTTCTTATTTATTTGTTATTAAGATTCTAAAATAATAACTCTAGTATCTTATATATACTGTGATGTTATTATAAATATGGTACAACCATATTCAGTATTCTATCCATCCTTTGAATAACATATCACCATACGTGCGTACGTATGGCTTACCGTCTCCACGTCGTGGTGTAATTGTTATTCAATAAATTATTATTTGGATGGGAATAATAATGATGTGTAATTCATGTAAATAATAAATATAACATGATAATGATTCTGTATAAAAGATATACCATCCAATTATATTTTATTTTAATATCAAAAGAATGATATTGTCGCTCGGGAGTACGTACGGACTACCGTCTCCACGAACGCAATGAGATTCATTCTCCATCGTATCCATTCAAGTCTAATTCACATTTGATGATTAATAATAGTATCTAAGGACTTGATATCATTCTGGATATGATTAAGATACAACCTATCCATGACAAACATGGCTTACGTAACAAAACATATAAAAGAAAACGAGTAAGTTAACACCCGAAACGACGATAATACTAAGATATTATTAACAAAGCAATGTTAAAAGATCATATATGATAACATAATAATGTATATGATTCTTGTATAATTTAATAACAATTATTTCACCATTATACTGGATGTCAACCTACCCTAAACCAAGGGAAAGTACAAGTTAAGGGTTTATTTCACAATCTCTTCATTATCCGAGATTGTTTACACGTAATAATCTACTGGGATCTCTATATCATCCACATCCATGTTTCTTAAATATGTATTTCAAAACATTTTTACTATTTACAATAATATGGGTTAATGTCATTTATACCCTTTTTTGACTTTTTATAGGAGGTTTATAAAGGAATCTTTCCATCGTTTTCCAAACAAGGTGCTTTTTAACCTTTTCGACAGAATTAAGGTAAAAATGTTTTTTAACTTATACGGCGGGTGCGGCTATTTTCCACCATTATAAAATCGTCAAAGATTCCCTTAAAAGATTATAAGAATATTTTCAAATAAAATGTTTTATTTTATAAATATATGACTCATAAATGATTTTAAAATAGAATGAGATATTTCTCTAAAAAGAGTTTTGATTTCATCTATGTCAACATCCTTTGATGGATTTTACGCTTATTTGAAGTTGATTTATTATGATAAAAAACTTCTATATTGTATTGAAGGTTTTGTGATATGTTTGACTGTGGATGTGTTATTTTTATACAATTCATGGTTTATGGATGAAGTATTTACATTTCATATGCTATTTTTAATATGAATGTTTATGTTATGTTTAAACCTTTTCATATGGGAATGCATTGGACTTAATTTGTGACGAGTGGAGCCCGCTATAGCTCCTCGATGCATCGGTAGGTCTCATGAGACAAACTAGTGTCTTGGTACAAGGCCGTGGAAAAATATTATTTGTAGTCTTGGCACGAGGCCTTGGCTATGTGGTTGTGATAGTCTGGCATTATGCATTCCATCATTATGAAAGTGGTTATTGATATTTCATGTGATTATTCAATTAGTATAATATCCATGTGAATAAGTAAATGGAATTTTTTCATTTTATTTTTGCCATACTATGTTGAAGTTCATGTTTAAAAGGCTTTTGTTTTAGTTATTCATTGCCTTGAATGTTTATTCTTATTTATGAAAGATTCTGCTATATTGTTATCCTTACTGGGCATTTGAGCTCACCCCTTTTCTATGTTTTATCTTTCCCAGGATGTGAAGAAGTAAATTATGAATGACATGTAGGGATATTATGAGGGGATAAGAGTATAGAGTATGGAGACTATGTTGTAGTAGTTTTCATTTTTATGATGTAATGTAAAACTTTATGAATATATCTAGTGTTTCCAAGGCTACTAAACTAATCGGTCTTTCGAGATTTGATCTTTCTTGTGATCATGCCAATGTTATGTAATAATGCACAAACTCTATGTAACTGGGGTCGGGGCGATATAATCTTGGGGAGTTATTTTGGAAGAATATCGGGTAGGCACAAGGCTTGAGAGGAGTGAAGAGAATAGGGGAGCATGGGTGGTTTTTATAGCGGAGTGGGGGAGTGTTTTTATAATATTTTAATCATTAGTTTATTTGTTTTCAATAAGAGAAGAAATAGTGATTATTGTTTAAAAAAATTGTAATATGTGTATATGAGTTCTAAAAAATGGCCATTAACATAATTTATGGCTCAAGAATGATGTAGAAATTCTGGATTTAGCATTTATTGTGAATTGTTGTATTTTTCTATTCATAAAAAAATCATGTATTTTAGAAAAATACGGAAAAATCACCCTAACCATTTTTTGAAATGTATAATCAAAAAATGAACTCAATTTTTCAAAAATAATTTTCTTAATATGTTTGGATAAATTCTCAATTTAAATGAAAATACTAATTTTAAAACTATAATGGAATTTATAATCCTTTCAAAAATTACATACGGTCTTATAAAAATATTTTTAAAATCAAAAGACATAAAATTGTTATATTATGAATAACTTTTAGGAATATACATTTTCCATTATACTAAATTATTAATTGTAAATAAATATTATTGACATAAAAAACAAAAAATACTATTACTATGGTTATATTACCACTTATAAGATGCCTAATTTTTATTTATACCTTTATAGATGAGGTTACTATTATTTTGGAAAGTTTACTATTCATAAGAGTCATATTACTATTCATAATGTTATGTTACATTTCATAAGGGTAGGCTATCATTCACAAAAAAATTATGTTTTCTGAATTAGACACCAAATATCTTAATGATCGCAACCACGTATGTCAGAATATGGAAATTTAAATCACAGAGGTGACAATGTTATGTTTAAAGGACACATAACACTTAGTAGTTCATTGTATTGTCATTTAATGTGATTATATGACATAATTATAAGAACATAATTTCCATTGATAAAACATTGAGTTGTCACATTATTCCCCCTTATGATATTTCTCCCTCAAAATTTTGTTTTTCATTCTAGGACATAAATAGGTGAAGATACTTTTCCTTCAGTGCCTCCTGTAGTTCCCATGTTTCATCTTCGTACATATGGTTCCTCCAAAGTAGATTGACTAGGTGACTAGTCATGTTATGTAGACCTTTATATCTACGATTAAATATCTTCACTAGATACTCCTTATATAAATGATCATTCCCCATCTGTAGCACCTCTAATGATTGTACATTTGATGGGTCTGGTATGTTTGTATATTTAAGATGGATACATAGAAGACATCATGTACTTTGTCCATGGTAGGTAGAAGTTCTAGTCAATGGGCCACCACTCTGACTCGATGAAGGGTATCGAAGGGGCCGATGTACCTTGGAATTAGCTTTCCTTTATTCCAAAATCTCATTAACATATTCCCTGGAGATATACATTGAAATACTGTGTCTCCAACATTGAACACATGATCTCTTCAATGATTGTCTAAATAACCCTTCGGTAGAATTTGAGAAGCCTTGATTTGCTGAAGAATGGTTTTAAAATTCTCCACCAATTATTTAACCATTTCATTTCCTAGTATCTTATGTTCATGGACTTCATCCCAACATTCCTATGGAATTCCCCATTTCTAATAAAGTACTCCTTATTGTGTAATTCAGATGCTAGAGTAGAAACTGTTGATGTAAGAGAATTCAATTAGTAGATGATGTTGGTCCCATAATCCTTTGAATTCCATAGAACATGCTCTCAATATATCTTCTAGTGACTGGATAGTTTGTTCATATTGGACATCAATTTGAGGATGATAAGTCATAATGATGCTTAGTTTAGTTCGTGGATCATGTAGGAGAATTTTCTAGAAAATCTATGTGAATCTCGAATCTCTATTAGATACAATAGATAGTGTCACCCCATAAAACCTTACCACTTCATTGAAATATATCGGTGCTTCGTGATACAATGATAATTCCTCTCAAATTGTGATAAAGTGAGCTATCTTTTTATGATAATCCACAATGAACCATATTCCATTGATTCCACTATGTGTCCTTGGATGTCATGTGAAAAAGTCCATGGTGATGTTCTCCCATATTAATGTTGGTATGGGTAGTGGTTACATCATCCACTTAGAATTTTTTTCCTTCATTCTTCCCTTGTTAACATACCAATAACATTGATCTATATTCAACAATATACTACTTCTTGTTGTCCCACCAATAGTTCCCTCATAGATCTCGATACATCTATGTGCTCCCAAGGTGGATAGAGAAGGTTGAGCTATGTGCATCATTCCGAAAGTCCTTCTTTATCTCTGGATCAGATAGTACACATAATCAAGACCCAAATCTAACAACTCCATCCTCATCAAACTTGAACTCTGAGGATTTTCCATTTCTAGTAGCTTCCAGAATTTTTTGAATTTCAATATATTTCCTTTGATCATCTCTTATTTTCTCCATGAGGGATGGTTGAGAAATCATTTGAAAAATTATTGAAGATGTTCCTACCTTAATTATTCTCTTGTTCATCCTCTAAAAATCTATGAATATTCGATCCTTTTATAATCTCTTCATTGATAATGTTACAGGATCATTTATACTTATAGAATCCACCACCATATTTTCCTTACCATGGTGGTAGTGTATTGAGTAGTTATAATCCTTGATGAGTTGTATCTATATTTTTTGGTGTATGTTAAGATCCTTTTGTATGAATAAATAGTTGAGACTCTTATGATCATTATATATCACACACTTTTCCCTTTACAGATAATGCTGCATGAATTGTAATGAAAAGATCATAGATACCAACTCCATTTCATGCATATGATTGTTTTGCTCAAATATTTTTAGCTAACTGGAGGCATAGTCTCTCACATTGTCATTTATCATCAAAAAAAAATCCAAAGCCCTTTTTTAAGCATAACTATACACCACATGTAGTTCTCTACTTACTAGGAGTGTGTGTACTGGAGAAACGATTAACAACTTTTTCAACTCCTTACAACATTCTCCAAATTCTTGATTCTATATAAACATCACTCCCTTCCATGTAATCTTTGTAATTGGGTTTGAAATTTGTGATATGTTCTCAAAAATCCTCGATAATACCCTTCTAGACCCAAAAAGAATTAGATCTCTATTACAGATGATTTCCTTGTCCACTCTTCAATTTCCTTTATCTGGGAAGGGTCCACAAATATCCCTATTATGGTGATAAAATTCACTAGGAAGGATATGTCCTCCATCCAATACACACATTTACTAAACTTTTTTTATAGAGTCTCCTTTCACAATGCCTTTAACATAGTATTAAAGTGGTTCTTGTGTTCTTACTTTCTCTTAGAGTATATCAGAATATCATTGATAAATAATACAACAAATTGTTCTAGGTAATATCTAAAGACTCTATTAATTAAATCCATGAAAATTTCTAGTGCATTAGAGAGTCTGAAGGAATCCACTATGAACACATATTTTCCAAACCTTGCATTAAAGGAAGTATTGGGAATATCTTCCTCCTTTAACTTTAATTGGTGATATCCCAACCAAAGGTCCACCTTTGAGAAATAACATCCCCACATTTCTTATCGAACAGTTCATCAATCTGTGGAAGGGGATACTCGTTCTTCATTGTTATTTTTTGAGCTCACGATAATAAATGTAGAAGCTCATTTATTCCTCCATATTCTTTATGAAGAGGACTAGTTCACACTATGGTAAAGCACTCGGGCATATAAAACCCTTCTCTAGATTTTACTATAACTTCTCCTTCATCTCTTCCAGCTCTATGGTGGGATATTTATAAGGTGTTTTGATATTGGAAGATATATAAGAAAACGTTAAATTGAGAACTCAACTTATCAACCATGAGAAAGACCATACAACTCTCTAGGGAATAAATTAGTGTAATCCCTGACGATAGGCATGTCTTCAAGAATGATTCTCTCCTTTTTCTCAACCATTTGAGCTGGACATTCCTGCTCATATTGAATTAATACCCTCACCTAAGACAATGATTATAAAGGAGATTAATTTTCATCCTTACACTTGTAAATAATTGGAGGATGCTTCATGATGTGAAGATTATTCTCCCTTTTGTGATAGTCAATGATGTAATTCTATAAATATATCCAATACAGGCCCAATATAGTGTCTAATTCCACTGATGGAAGTATTACGAGATTTTATGGTAGGTTCATTCCATAAACGTTATCTTACAAGGATTTATAAACAATGGATGTAATAATTTCATCATTCTCTATTTTCACAGATAACATATCCTCCAAATTTTGAGGTGGTGCTTTAATAGTTCTACTAAACTTAAAAGATATGAAAGAATGTGTGAAACCAAAATAAAATATTACATTTTATATTTTTGAATGAATAAATAGCATACCTAACCCCACTTCATTGTCTGTCAACAAATCAGCTATTGTAAATACACAATCCCTTCCTTATTTCCTTGGATGTTGTTGTCGATTGCCTCTTACAACCCTCAGATTAAGGTAATTATTTTAACAATTCCAATGCTCCTTTAAGATGTAACACTACACTATAGGATGGGTGTTCATCTGAACCTTCTTTTCATCATCTGTGTTAGTGGGATTCATCATATCCCATCAGCAATTGTAAGCCAGATGTCCCAACATTCCACATTTTAAGTAATTCATGCATCCCTTTAAAAAGTTCCTAGGATGATTCTTCCAACAATATTTAGACATGGGATGATTGAGATTCTTCCAATATTGTAATTTATTTCTGGATCACCCACATAAGATTCCATTTTCCTCTTGTTTTCTCTAGGTCTAGGATACGACTGAGAGTCTCTGATCTCCATTTCAACCTAGAGGGAACAATCTACAATCTCCTCATAAATTTCAATGTCTTGAAATGAAAATTATATTAGTAGACTCTTACTTAGTTCATTAAAGAAGTGATCCACATTGATTTCAGTGATCAAGACAAAACCCAAGGTGCACCATCCAACCCATGTAAATGTTTCATCATATTCCCTAATTGACTCATCTTCTGTCTTCTTTATTCTGAGGAACTCACTTTCCATCATGAGATGGAGGTTTCATGTAAAATATTTATTGAAATAATTTCTCTTGAATTCCTCCCAATCCATGGAATCAATTTCCTCTCAGGGCATCATATTCTTGATCAATTCCCACCATTGATCTTCTTCCACATCAAAATGATAGACTACAAGTATGAATTTATCTTTATCTGACCACTGGTGAATAGAGAATATCTTTTCAATGGAGTTAATCCACTCCTCTGCGAGGAGGGGATTATATGATCCACTAAACATGGTATGCCTTTACCTAATGAATTATTCAATAGAAACATTATATTTCCTTAGAGGGGGAGTGTGTTCCATATGATTCTAGTTTTTATTCACAACTTGAGCCAACTGAGCATGTATTGTCATGATTTTTGAGCACCCATCCCCATCATACCAGGAATATCATTTCTGAAATCCTCACATCCACCATCACATTGATTGATGGAACGTGTTATTCTATTTCCCTCCATTATTTAAGAAAAAGGACATAAAATTTGAGGGCCGGAATACATATGTATTTAGCATAAAAAATTGAATATAAGAGGATAAAATTGTAAAGGAGAAGTATGTCCTAAATTGTGATTCCCTATGTTTCAATCGAGGTAATCCATGATCTACATCACAGATTATATTCTCACGGTCTCTTTTTTTATCCCCTTAATAATAGGTTTTACTAAGTTCATGAATTTACCAAATCCTATCCCCAGGAGTGTCAAACCAAGAGTACAACATTTCCCATTTTTTTGTTCTAGTTTCCATTTGACTCTAAATCAAATCATTGTTATTTGTTTTTACCCCTAGATTTTTTTTTCCAAAGGCACCTCTAATTATTTATATCCATAATGGGAATTATTTTCTGGATAAACCATTTACTAAATACTTAGGGGTGTTTTCTTATATATAGTCTCATCCTAAAGGTTTTTACTATAGTGTTCTAATCTTAATCTCAAAAAATAACTAGACCACCATATAATACCAACTATAGTGACCCTAGCCATTTACATGTTACATTACACAATTTTAAACAAAATTATACATCAGAGTACATGCCAAGGATCATAATGTCTAGTTTCCTAAAATTCTAGGTTTATAAAACTGAAAGCATGTAACTAAATATGACATTTCTTTATTTAGTATTTGTAATCATCCCCTATGTTCCATTTTGGATATACATATTCATATGATTTCTTGTCGATAACATGAAAAGAGGGATGAGAAAAAAAATCCCAGCAAGGGAACAAACCTATGCACAATGATTTAGCTCATGAGTTAGAAGGAATAACATAATGATATAGAAAATGCATGGAACATAAGGATTCATAACTTATAAACATGGTATCATAAGAACATGAATACGTAGTAAATTGTTAGAAACATAAAACATGAGTTAATAATGATTCAAGGATAACCATCAAGACCATTTCACATGGTATAACAAGCCAATGAAAACCGCCCAGACCATCACACATGGTAGCACAAGCCATGAAAAATCGCCAAGGCGGTCGCACATAACGTCTCACAAGACTCAAATTTACCCAATGAATTGGAGTACTATCTAGGCACACCAATATTCACATTTCATGAATATGTTTTCCACATAATTAATCATACATAATCAATTATGCATAAATATAAGGGTTAACCTAGAAAGAATTTGGTATAATAATCATGTCATAAAGCATAACAAATGGGAGTATCATAAATGTGTCAATGAAATGAAGGAACTAAAATATACATGCACATTATTAAGAAAAAATTGGCATGTATCATGGTATGTGATGTAATGTATATGTGAAAATATTTAATAAATGAATTGGTGAAATTATATCATTAAAACATTTTTATGCGGTTTTGAGGGAAATACTCTATAGCCTTTAAAATAGAAAAGAGAAGAAACATATAAATAAAAAAATTAGTGAACTGAGAATGTTTTCATAAAAAATGAATTATATTATAAAGTAAATGGTGGCTTAAAATAAGAGATATAGTGCATATTAAATCAGGTAATAATTTATAAAGTTCGCTCAAAACAAGTTTTCTTATCGAAAACTATAGAGGTGGGAATCACATAAAAGAATTTATATCCCTAAAAGAGAATGATGAGAGGGTATTGATAAATGAATTTGGTACATGTAAACAGAATTTATAATTAGCCCATTAAAAGGTAAGATAACATCATTTTGGTAAAAGGAGTATAATGAAACCCGAAGGAACAAAGGATGTTTAGGTATAATCGCTTACAGATTATCGATAGGGTATCAGTTGTACTGAAGTGGGATTAATGAGAGATAAAGGGGTTTATATTCTTTTATAAATCATGAGGGGTGATTGGGAGAGTTTTTAAATTAAACCCCATCATTTTAAATTACACATAAAAGGGCATAACATAGAAGAGATTGTTGAATTAAAGTGAAATAGAGAGGATTCTTTAACATATGTATGATTGTGTTCTCCACATGATATTAATGAACTAAATATTAAAATTAGGATAATTAATTAATAATTACCAAATCTATTATATATTTATATCAATTATTTTAATCTTTTTGTGTTCATTTATTTCCATTTAGGTTTGTTACGAGGTTCAATTTCATTGTTCAGGTCCATTTTCTTACTTGGATTTAATAACTGTTTCACATATATTCATGTTCAGATAAACATTTATGATGAAGGTGGTTTTCAAGAAATGAATTTATATGTTATTATTGAAAATAAATATTTTTACATGGATGAAAATTTAATTTGGTTACTTTGAGTGAAGTTAAATCATTATATAAAACATCAGTGACATCCTTTTGGGTTTATTGGCTATTTTTTACCACAATGAACGCATTTTGTTTTATATACCAAAACCATGTGTACAAAAGAATTAACAAACCATAGAAGAGTTATAATACATATATTATGGTCTTGTTAAACCATGTAAATGTTTTAATTTCTAGAATTGATGACGGTAAAGTAAATTGAAAACCCATCAACCTTGAATGTGATAAATTAAAAAATCTCAGATGGTGTCTTTACTACTAAAATAAAATAAGAGTTAATGTGTGATGATAATAACCTTTTTTGTTATCTTAAAAAAATCCATTACATGTATGTTACTAGAGTTTTCATTACATTTTGATGAGGAGAGGTAAGGATTGAAGAAAAAACAAATGATCTTGAAAAGAAAAAGAAGGAATTGAAAAGAGGAATTTACCTCTAGATTCAATCTTCCTTGAGAGCCCCTTAAGGGGTGATGATTTTAACTTTTGGGGAGAAAAATGGATGATATAGGGGGGGAATATCTTGGGTATTTTCAAGGGATGAATTTAGGGAAGGTACAAGGAATTATAGGAGTGAATAGAAGAGGGGAGTGTGGATGGTTGTTATAGTAGAGGGGAGGATATTTTTATGAATAATTTAATCATTAGTTTATTGTTTTTCCATAAGACCAGAAATAGTAATGATTCTTATGACCAAAAAAATTAATATATGCATGTGTTTTCTAAAAAATGTCTATTTACATCATCCACGACTCAATCACGATGTAAAAATTTAGTTTTTTGCATTTACTGTGAATTATCATATATTACTATTCATAAAAATTGATGTATTCTATAAAAATCCTTGGAAATCACCCAAACTATTTTTGGACGTGTAGAATCAAAAAATGAACTCAAATTTTGAAAAAAAATCAACTAATGATTATTTAAAATAATAATTTACTTGAAAAATAGGAATTTTGAAATTATAACTGATTTTATAATGCTGTCAAAAATTACATAAGGACTTATAAAATTATGTTAAAACCAGAAGAGATAAATTTTTTAATTTAAGAACACATTTTTGGAAAACACATTTTCTTTAAAACTAATTAAATTATTTTTATTAATTATTTATGGCTTACAAAAAAACCAATACTTTTACTATGGTCATATTATCACTTATAAGATTCTTAAATTTTATTTACTTATTCATGGATGAGGTTACTATTCATTTGGACGATTGACTATTCATAAGATTCAAATTACTATTTATAATGGTATGTTACTATTTATAAAAATATGTTACTATTCAACACATATATTGGTTTGTTCTATTAGACTCCAAACATCTTATGGATTGCAACCATGTATGAAAAATTTTGGATATTTAAAAAATAGAGGTGACAATATAATTTTTAAAAGTTACATTGCTCTTAGAAGTTCATTGTGTTGTAATTTCATTTGATTATATGACATAATTATAGTAAGGGAATTTTCATTTATTAAACATTAGGTATTTACATTATTCCCCACATATGAAATCTCTCCCTCATAATTTCATTTTGAAGTATAAGGCATAAATAGGTGCAGTTACTTTTCCTTCATTACATAATACAGTTCCCATGTTGAATATTCATACTTATGGTTATGCCACAATACTTTTGACATGTGTGTAGTCTTGTTACATATAACATTATCTATATGATCCAGGATCTTCAATAGATACTCCTTATAATAAAGATCACTCCCCAACTATACCACCACTGAAGAGAGTACATGTGAAGGGTCTAGTATGAACGTCATTATGAAGGGATATATAGACGACATCATGATCTTTGGCCTTGGTAGGTGGATGTTCCAGTCGATAGACCACCACACAGACTCGATCAAGGATCTTGAAGTGGTTGATATAATTATGACTTAGCTTTCCTTTATTTTACAAATCTGATGAACTTCTTCGATAGACATATGCACAGAAATACCATGTCTCTGACTTTGAACTCAAGGTCACATCGATGATTGTATACATAATTGTTATGTCGACTTTGGGCTTCCATGATGTCCTTTGGAATTGTTTCCACCTTCTCCACCATTTCATCAACCATTTTAGGGACTATCAGCTTACGCTCACTGACTTCATCCCAACATTCTATTGTTTTTCACCTTTTCCCATAAAATTCTTGGTATTGAACCATTCAGATGCTCGAGTGGAAGTGTTTATAGATGGAGAATTTAACTAGTGGAAGATGTTGGTCCCATTCTCTTTTGAATTCCATAGAACATTATTTCAAAATATCTTATAATGTCTGAATAGTTCTCTTTGATTGGACATAAATTGGAGGGTGATAGGATGTACTGAAGTTCAGTTCAGTGATTATAGCATGTTGGATACATTTCCATAACTTTGATGTGAATCTTTGATCTTGATCAGATGCAATAGATAGTGGTAGTTCATGCAGCCTTACCACTTATTTAATATATATCTATAAAACTAGAAGTAATGATAAGTCCCTTCAAATTGCGATAAATTGAGTTTTACTTGATAGAATATACACAATGACCCATATTGTATTGTTTCATATGGAATTCATTAGAAGAACAATGAATAATTACATGGTGATGTTCTACTTCTTCCATGTTTGTATGGGTAGTGGTTACAGCATCCCCTTATACTTTTGTCTTTCAGCCTTCAATTGTTTACTTACAAGGCACATTGATGTATATTCAGCAATCTCCTTATTCATATTGTCCCAATAAAAGTTTTGTTGGAGATCTCGATACATCTTTGTGCTTCCTATGTGTATAGAGAAGGTTGAGGTTTGTGCGTCATTCAGAATATCCTTCTATATCTATGGATAGGATGATACACGTAAGCATGACCCAAATTATACAACTCCTACCTCATAAATTTTGAACTATGCGGGTTTTCTATTTCTAGTAGCATCCACCCTTTTCAGAAAATCAACATCTTTTCTTTGTGCATCCATTATTTTCTTTATAAGGGATGGTTAATCAATCTTTGGAGAAAGGACTGAATATGTTCATCCCTTAATGATTCCCATGTCCATCATTTACAAATCTAAGATGATTTTTCCTTTTCAATTATCATCATTGATAACGATGTTGGATCCTTTATACTTTGAGAATAATCCACATAATTTTCATTACCAAGAGGGTAGTGGATTGAGCACTCATAATATTTGATGAGCTCTATCAACATTCACAAGAGCATATTAATCTCTTTTGGGGTGAATAAATACTTGATAATATTGTGATTAGTATATATCACACACATCTCACCATTGAATGAATGCTAACAAATTCTTAAATAAAAGATCACCACCACCAACTCCATATCATGTAAAGGACTGTTTTGTTCTTGGATTTTCAGAAGCCTTGAGGCATATGCTATAACATTATCTATTTGCATCAGCACACATCCAATGAACTTCTTTGAATAATCATCCCACACCACAAAGAGTTCTCCAATTTCTTGGAGTTGGAGTACTTGTGCTATGATTAGCCTCTTTTTCAACTACATAATACAGTCATCACATTCAAGAGTCCAAAAAAACTTCATTCCCTTCCATGTTAGCTTGATCAATGGGTTTTAATATCATGATATGTTCTTCCAAAATCAACAATAATACTTGTATTGACCCATAATGCACTGGATCTCTGTTACAGATGTTGTTCGGGTCCACTCTTCAATTTCCCTCATCTTGGAAGGGTCAACAAATATCCCTTTTCAATTGATAATACTCCCAATGAATGACAATTATTCCATCTAGAACTCATAGTTACTATACTTTGCCTCCATCTTCTCCCTTTTCAAAGTCTTTAACTCAGAATTAAATTTCTTCTCATGTTCCTCCTTTCTATTACAGTATATTAGAATATAATCAATAATGACTTCTACAAATTTTTATAGGTAATATCTAAATAATCTATTCATCTAATACATGAAAATTGTAGGAGCATTAGTGAGTCTGAAGGGCATAAATATGAACTCATAGTGTGCATACCTCATTCTAATCACTGTCTTGGGAATATCAGCCATTCTCACCATTTATTGGTGATATCCTGGCCAAAGGTCCACCTTAAAGAAATAAATTTTTAAATGATGCTGATTGAACATTGAATGCATCCATGGTAGGTGATAATTGATCGTCATTGTGATTTTATTGAGCTCTTGATAATCAATTTATATGCACATTGACCCATCCATCTTCATGATGAAGAGGAATGTCACACCCCATGGTGAAGCACTCAGGAATATAAAACCCTTCTTCAGATTCTCTTGTAACTCCTCCTTCAACTATTCCAGCTCTATAGTGGCCTTTATAAGGGGTGTATTTGATATTTGAAGAGATCCAAGAATATGTTCAATTGAGAACTCAACTTCTAAATTTGGAAGAAGACAATGAAACTCTTTAGGGAATACATCAGTGTAATCCCTCATTATGGGAATGTCTTCATGAATGATTATATCCCTTTTCAAAATCATTTGAGGTATACATGCTTGCTCATAAGTAATTAATATCCACTCATAAGATAATGATTTTAAAAGAGATTCATCATCCTTCTTATAGTCGTAGAGAATAAAATGATTCTTTTTTATGTGATGAGGGAAGTCCCATTCCTGACAGGTGATGTTGGATTTGTATAAAGATATCCAATTCATTACCATGATACCGTCAAACTCCAGTAAAGGATGTATGGTGAGATTTTCCAGAAGGTTCAGTCCACAAACATTAACCGTGTATTATTTATAAACCATGGACTCAATAATTTCACCCTTTTCTATTTTCATAAATAACTTATCCTCTAAATATTTATGTGGTTCTTGAATAGTTTTAATAAACATGCACGGTATGAGCGAATGTGTAAAAAAAGGATCAAATAGTAAATTCTCTATTATTGAATGAATAACATGAATAACTATCACCACATAATTGTCTTGATCATCCTTAGTAGTAGTGATAGAATAAGCCCTAACATTTTAGGTTGTTTTTTATTGCCTCCAAGAACCATTGACTTTGGGAAATTGTTTGCATAATGCCCACACTCCTTACAATGTACTACAGGCTGAGTGCTGATCTAAACCATCCTTTCATCTTCTACATTATTGGGGTTCTTCATATCCCGTTGGTTGTTTTTATCAAGATGTCCCAACATTCCATAGTTTTATCAATTCCTGGTTCCCTTTAGATAGTTTCCATGATGCTTCTTCCCACAATTTTTTCATGTGGTATGATTGAGCATATTTCCCTCAAGGAATTTATTTGTGAGACTGCCCACCAGATATTACATTGTCATCTTCTTGTCGTTGGGGTCACGATACAACTAAGAGTTTTTGATATCCATTTCATCCTTGAGGGAACAATGAAAAGTCTTCTCATATCTGTCAAAATCTCCAATCACCAATGCATTTTGTAAACTCAACTATGGTACACTAAATAAGTGATCCACCTTACATTCGGTGTTCATTATAAAGCCAGATGTGTACCTTGAAAGCCTTGTAATCTTTTCCTCATATACCCCAATTGACTCATCTTCTATCCACTTGAGTATGAAGAACTCTCTTTTCATCTTGAGATTGAGGGTTTGAGGAAAATATTTATGGAAAAACATTCTCCGGAATTACTCCAAATCCATGGAATCAATTTCCTCGCAGGGATTTGTATTATTGATCAGTGTCCACCACTGATCATCTTCTGCATGAAAATGATAGACCTCTTGAACAAATTTCTCTTCTTCTAAGCACTAGAGGATATAAAATAACCTTTCAATGGAGTTAATCAACTCTTATATGGGGATGGGATCATATGATCCACTAATCATGGGAGGCCTTTGCTGCATAAAGGATTAAATGGAAACTTTCATTTTCCTTGAAGTCAGAGGGTGTTCTACATGATTCATGATATTATTCATATCTTGATCTTGTTTAGCATGTACTGGCATAATGTTTTGAGATCTCATCCCAATAGTATCAGGCATATCCTTAGGGAAATCTTCAAATTCCCTATCCCATTGATTGTTGGAACATGTTATTTCATTTCCTTTCATTACCTAATAAAAATAACAACAATTAGACGGCTTGAATACTAAGGTAGTGAACATCAAAAAAGTAAACATTAAACCTAATAGGATAAACTATTTAATGAGAAGTTTTCCAATATTGTGATTCCCTATGTTTCAATCAAGGTTATCCTTGATCTGTTAATTAGCTTATATTCTTATGGGATTTTTTATCCCCTTAATAATGGTTAATACTACGCTCATGAATTTACCAAATCATATCCCCCGAGAGTGCCAATATAAGTTTTTAGCAAGGCCCATTGTTGTGCACCATTTCCTATTCGAGTCTAGATAAATGCATTCCATTTTAGGATTTACCCCTAGATACATTCGTGCTAGAGCCACCTCTACCTATTTTCATCCAGATAAGGATATATTTTCATGATAAACAACTTACTCGATAGTTAACAAAATTTTGTGTTGTTTTCTTATACTTACTCTCACCCTTAAGGTTTCTTACTAATGTTCTCTATAACTAATATCTTAAAATAACTATACCATCCTTCAATACCAAATATAGAGACCCTATCCTTTTACATATAACATTATAGGATTTTAAGAATAATTATTCATCAGAGTACATGCCTGGGATCGTAAAGTCTACTGTCTAGGAGTACTAGGTACAAAAAACCAATTGCATGGAACTAAATATAACATTTACTTATTTATTATTCATAAAGATCCCCTAACTTAAATTTTGTTCATATAACTTCATAGGATAACCGAGAGATAACATAAACCAAGGGATGTTCTAGAAATCCATTTATGGGAATAAACATAAGAATAAATCTTTAACACATGTGATAAAAGACATAACATGATAATATAAAAAAGGCATCGAACATATGGAATCATAAAATATAAACATGGGATCATAGAAACATGAATCCATAATATTGTGGAAGCAACATAAAACATGAAAATATCATGATTCAAGGATAACCTCCAAGACCGTTTCACATGGTAGCACCATCCAATGATAACCTCCATGACCATTACACATGGCATCCCTTGCCAAGGATAATCGACATGACCATCACACATAACGTCTCATGAGACTCAGCAGTCCCATTGAATTCTAGTGTTTTCTTGGCGCATCAATCTAAAATTTTCATGAATATTTTTTCCACATAAATAATCATATATAATCAATATTACATCACCATAAGGGTTACCCATGGAAAGAATTGTGTCCCATAATCATGTCATAAAGCATAACCAATTAGAGTATCATAAAAGTGTGCATAAAAGAATGTAACGTAGATATACATGGAAATTCATAAGGAAAAACAGCCACATATCGTGGTAAGTGATTTCATGTAGAAGTGACTTCATGTAAGAATCTTATTTGATAAATTTTAGCATCAAAACATTTTTTTTCAATTTTAAGGAAAATACTATAGGGCCATTAAAATAGAAAAGGGAACATTCCTTTATATAAAACCTGAAGTGAACCTATAATATTTTTATAATAAAAATGAGTGATTTAATAATGAAAATAGAGGATTAAAATAGAAGATAGAGTTCATTTGAAAACGGGTAAGAATTAAAGAAGTTCCCTCAATACTGGTTATCTTATCAGAATGTATAGTGGAGGGAATCACTTAAAACATTTATATCTCTCAAAGAGAATGATGAAATGGTCTTGATAAAATAATTTAGTACATAGAATTTATATGATTCACATAAAAATATAATATTAATTCATATTGTTAAAAGGAAGAAAAAGAAACCCGATGAAACAAAGGATGATCGGGAAGAATCACTTATAGATTATTAACATGGTATCAGATGTGCTTAAGAGGGATTAATGATAGATAAAGTGGTTTATATTATTTTATAAATCATGAGTGAATAAATGGGGGTATAAATCATCCCCCATAATTAGTAATTCACATAAAAGGGAATTACATAGAGGATATTCTTGAATAAAAGTGAAATAAAGAGGATCCCTTACCTCCAGTCTAATTATGTTATCCACTAGATATTAATGACCTGATTAGTGAAGTTAGGTTCATTAATTAATAATTCCAAAATATATTGTAAAGGTAAAAAAAATTTATAATCATTTTATGTTTATTAAAAAAATTTGATTGGTTTTGAGGTTAAATTTAATTTCTAGGTCCGCGTTATTACTTGGTTTTAATGATCAGTTCACTTATATTCTTGTTCAGATTAAAATGTATGAAGATGGTGGTTTTACAGAATTTAAGTAATATTTTTCTATTGAACATCAAGAAGGATAAATTTTTGAAAATATAATTTTTTTACTTTGATTGATTTTGAATCATGATATAAAACTTTTGTGAAAACCTTTTTGGTTAATTGGAGGTTTTTGACCACAATGAACACGTTTTGTTTTATAAACCAAAACCATGTGTAAAAAAGTATTCTAAAACCATTGAAAAGGAATTATACAAATATTATAGTATATTTAAACCATGAAAATTGTTTCATGGCCATAATTGAAGATGATAATAGAAATAAAAAACCCATCATCTTTAATTGTGGTAAATTAACACATCTCATATGGTATCTTTACTATGAAAATAAAACAAGTGTAAAGGATATATGAAAATAAATTATTTCATTATAAAAAAATCCATTACATTTTTGTTAATAGAGGTTTCATAACATTTGGTTGTGTAGAAGTTATGATGTTAACAAAAACCAATAAACTTGAAAAGAAAATAAAGGAATTGAATAGAAAAATTTACCTCTTGAATAAATCTTCCTTGAGCGGCTATTAAGGGGAGAGGAATTGTTCTTTTGATGAGACCAAGTGATGTTGGACATGGGTGGGGGATTTTGGGGAGTGATTTGGGAATATTTTAGGGAATACAACAGGCTTGAGTGGATTGAAGAGAATATGGTAATGTCGGTGGTCTCTATAGTGTAGGGGATGAGAGTTATTTAAATGTTTTATTCATTAGTTTATTATTTTTCCATATGAAAAGAAATAGAAATGATTATTGTTACCAAAACTGTAAAATGTGCATTTTATTTCTAAAATATTTTAATCTACATCATCTCTGACTCAATAATGATGCATCAATTCTTGTTTTATCATTTATTGTGATTTATCGTATTTTACTATTCATAAAAAATCCACGTATTTTAAAAATTCACAAATATTCACCATAACAAATTTCAACGTTTATAATAAATAAATAAAATTATTATTTTTCAAAAATAATTTTGTAAATTTGATTAAAATTAATCATTAATTACATGAAAAATATGGATTTTAAAACTATAACTGATTTTATAACGCTTTCAAAAATTACAAAAGGTCTTATAAAAATATCTTATAACCAGAAGACATAAAATTGATAATTTATGAACACCTATAATGAATATAAATTTTATATTAAATTATTTATTTAATTGAAATTAATTATTTATAAATAACAAAAATATCAATACTTTTACTCTGGTCACATTATCACATATAATTTTCTGAAATAATTTTTATACATTCATGGATGAGGTTACATTTCATTTGGATGGTTTACTATTACTATGGGTCATATTAATATTAATAAGGGTATGTTACAATTCATAATTTTATGTTAATATACACACAAATAATTATGTTTGTTCCATTATAATCCAAACATTATAATGATTGCAACGTGTATGTCAAATTTTCAAAATTCAAATCATAGTTGTGAAAATATTATGTTTAATGGTCGCATAGCACTTAAAATTTCATTGCGTTGAAATTTCAGGTGATTATACTACATAATTATAATAAGATAATATCCCTTGAAATAACTTTGGGTCTTTACATACTAGGTTTATCTTAGATTTAATCTTAGAAACCACACTATTGGGATTAGTATATTTTTTATTTTGGTGTGTTTCTTGGGTTTTTTAAAATGAGATTTCATTCTACATTTCTCAAAATTCTTATATTACACAATTTATATGTCCATATCATTATCATTTAATTCCATTATTCTCCAATATAATTTTCTCCATAAAACACCTCAATTATTTTATTTTTAATTCATTTTATTTAGTAGTATCTTTCTTCACAGTCACTTACAAGAATCTCTCTTTTTTTAAATGTTTTACACTGTGATGATTCATTTCCTCAATAAGATCATTATCTCATGTTTTAAAATTTTCATTTTCAATTTTCTAATATAAAACCCATTTCTTCAATGATTTTATATCATTTTAGATAATTTTTTATACTCAAGGAATACTTTGAGATCATCCATAAGTAAATTGATATATATAGGATTCAACACCTTACACTTCACTGTGTGAATTTTATTATTTTTTAAATACATGGGATGTGAAATTACTATCTTGAACATCACATTCATACTTAGAACTACATGATGAATATTTTTCATCTTCACCTTTTTTAATAAAATCCATTTTCTATCATAATTTAAATTTTCTGTATCTTAAAGATCCTTCAAGTATTATTTAAGACATATTCCTTTAACCATTAATTTATGCCTCTATTTATATTATTCATACTTATAGGCCTGCTCATTTTCATCATAATATTACTTAAATACTACCTAACCCAAAAACCCATGAGGCAACTGAGAGGTGATTTTCCCTTGAACATTCCATCAATATTTATTAAAATCCATAAAAATAAATTTCATTATTATTTTCTGAATCTTGTTACCTTCATTATATTATTCTAAATGATAAAATTATTCAACTTCAGCATCCTCAACATTAAACATTTTCATGGATATAGATTCAATCAAGTCCTTTTCTATTTTCTCAAAAAATAGAGCCTTTCACATTTCCTAATTTATAAGAGTATTGTTTATCTCATCTAGGTAAAGTTATTTTTATTATTTTACAGTATAAATATTTGGATGAAATCTATTTTGAAGGTTTCTCAATATTTTTTAACAATAGAAAAATATAACAGCTTGTATCTAAATCCACTGATATGACTAACTATTTCATTCAATATGGTGAAGTAGACACCAACTTCAACCATTCTAATAACATAAAATTTATCCCCTAAAATTCTTAATTTTGATTCATTGATTGTGAAATTCTCTTCATACATGTTTCATACCATTCATTGCATATCTTTATTATTCCTTAGATCCATGGTATTAGTGTATAAATTATTATATAAGGAATTAAAATTTATATTTCTAGTATTGAAATCTACTTTGAGGTTCCATTTATTTATGAAGATCATGGGTGAATCACATCCATGAGGTGATAAACCCAATATCATGAAATCAAAATCATATAGGATTTGTGAGAGTAAGTATGGTAGCATTTTGTTTTTTATATCAATTAATGCTCATCCAATCAATACTAGGAACTCTCCTATTAATCAAAAAAAATATTTATTTCCCGATTTTTTTATAAAATATGTAGGACCCAAGAGGGAATTTTGTCTTCTATGATACCAATTGATGTGAAAAGGACAGTTGTAGTACAACTAAGTGGGGGTAAATCAATGGTATGCATTTTTATAAATTTTTCTCTAATTAAAAATTTTTGAATTTATGTATTCTTGAAAAACTCAATATAAACTCTCCAACATATGATATGAAATAGTAATGAAGGAATACACGACATACAAGTTTTGTAAACAAGGTTCATCCTCAATGTGAGAGGATACAAAATTCTAGGTTTTGGTAGAGATAGTTTCCCTAGATTATTATTATCACTCCTAGAGAAGTGGCACACAGTTGGACATAAATAGACATATGTGAGGACTATGGAGCTGATCAAAATTGTTTAATAATATTGAATAAATTCTTAAATAATGTTCATTGTGTATATTAATATGATAGTGTTATCCATTAAACCGTGGTAATGACTATGGAGGATCATATAAGATGCCAACATAGGTATAGTGGGTCGGTTTGTAAAAGAATGACACAATAAAGAGCACATTAGTTGTGAGACCATGCAATGTGATTGGGAAAAAACCATTAGTGGGGTAAATAGTATTACACATAAAAGAACCAAAAACATTATTGGGTATCAATAGAGCGTAGTGTCTTATAATTATGTTTTTGGCCTCATAAATGATTGATGTTGCAAACAAAGGAAGTGATATACTATAAATATTTTTAAAATGTTACAATAATGACATGGGTAATCATATTATATCAATAATCACCATTGGATCAAAAGTTCCATACATTTTAACCTCCTATAATCCTACTAACCTTACTATGCATGAGTCTTTTTTAACATCATGATACCCATAAATTAGGTTGTGCTCCAAAACATTCAACCTTGAGATGATTTATCCATAAATCATCATGAATGAATACATCTCTTGGAATGTGATAATAAAATTAGTATAATATCACTACCACTTATGTTAAGTAAATAAAAACATGTTTTTGAATAATTTGTCTGCCCATATGAGATCAAGCTGATAAAATAAGATAATGCATTTGTTATAAATTATATGTACATGTGTACACTCCATGAAGGATGAATCTGATCATGTAGAGCGCTATTCCATTACAAAATTAACATTTCATATTGTTTTGAGAGTATTAATATAGGATGATAACTTTGGATCCATTAAAATATACATTCATGAGTAATTTAAACCATAGAAATAGAGGAGGAGGGTAATGGTTCTTAAATATTGCGGGACATGAGGTATAAAGGACATAAAAAATTATGAGAAATATGATGTTTGATTGTTATGTTCTCAAGTAGGACTTCTTTCATGGGGTGCCTTGAAAATCCATTCCATGAGGTAATCATGTAGACATGTGGTGAGGACTGTTTGGGAGGATTCCATGAAAACATTTGTTTCAAAATATTGAGTATGAAAGGTCATCAGGTACGCAATGATACTTCGTTGAATAAGTATGAATCATGTGATAGAGACTACACAAAGAAGTATTCTGTTAAATAAGATTCATGTGAAAAAGAAATAATAGAATACATATATATAAGTAAATTGCCTTAAAACATCATTAATATTGAATTAAATGAATAATTCACATTGAGGATTTTTCATGTTTAGAGTTTTAGAGAATTAGTTCATAACTATTACATCTCAAAATACTACAAAGTAAACACTTAAACTAAGTTTCCATAATATAAAAACTCTTAAAAAGAAACATGTCTACTTCAATGTTTTAGATAGCATGTCTTTCTTTGATCCCATCCTTGACCCTATTCATCTTTAAGTCCTGTGGAAAACATTTCAAAAACTTGGGATGGGCCTAAAAAGCCCAGTAAAGGATACACAAAGAAGGAAAATTGTTAGTTTTTTAAAACAACAAGTAAACCATGAATACTTTATCAAAGTTATACTTTTTACCTTTCTGATGTAGTAAATACTCTTCACTGAATAAAAGATCACTACTTATCCTTTGTAACCAAAAGATTACTCTAAACCCATATAAAGAACACATAACATATAAAGGTAACTTGGGACGTAAACATACCTAAATGGAATAACCATACGGTCGACTTCCACACATATCTCTACATGGAATATCCATATGACTGACTTCCATACCCAATGCATTGGAGGTTATAACGTAACCACCCATCCTGGTATTCACGGCACCACCCATCAAATGGTTTATCACGTAACCACCCTTCAAATGTCCAAGTACCATTATAAAAAATAAAATAAATCAAATATAAACAATTCTCTAATAAAATTTCATTTTAAATCACAAGAAGTAATTTCAAGATATTGATATAATCAGTCCATTTTCATAAACCATTTAAAAAGAGATTTTTGAATCAAAGTGTCCCATAACACTTTGAAGCTTTTAAATGAATTATAATTTCATAACATTAATGTCCATATAAATAAATACTTAAAACCATTTTTAAAACATGGACATTAAAGATAATGATTTAGAATAATAAATCATTAAAACATTTAAAACGATATTTTAGTTAAAGAGTTATTAACAAAATGAGAGACTCTTTAATACAAATAATTGAGGAATAACATTTAATCAGAACATTATAATATCATGATAATAAAGGGATTCATGATATAATATGTCAAAGGACATTATATACACCATATAATAGGGGATTGGTGCATAACAAAAATGAAGTCGCAATGGAAATGTCAATTGAGATGAAATCCCTTATAAAGATGGTATCCTTAAATTAATGATAAATCAATCTCATAATTATGTGTGACAAATATAAATACACCCAATAAAAGTGGATATTAAGTTTAAAATAATTATAGGTCATTCACACATATTCATAGGATGACATATTCAATAAGTACATGTTGAACCCAAAGAATCGAAATTGGGTTAAGAAGTTCCCCGGTAAAATTTCGACAGCCTAATGGCGTCACCATAAAATTCAGAGAATTAGTTGATGAGAGAGAAAATGGTATATAATCACTTGGATATAATATTTACATGAATAAGGATATATAAGAACATAACCCAACATAACAATATGTAAATTAAAGGACCCCATAAAATAAGTCTTTTAAAAAGAGGAGGGTGAAAGGTTCCCTTACTGAATTGGGTAACTTCCGAAACCTACACCCCTTGAATAAAGGACTAGACAACATTGATGTAAATACCCATAAATGAAAATATACTAAAAAAATATTAGAATAATGGGCAGTGCATACACAAATCAAAGGAAATGGTGGAAAATGTAGCATAAATCTCACGGGAATAAAAGTGAGATGAAAAATCCCTTACGAAAATTCGGCAGCCTAACGACGCCACTTAAAACATCCAAAAAAGGATTTGTGAGATCAAATAGGGTCTCTAATAATATAAACATAAAAATTAAAGTATTAGGAATATAAAATAACATCCCCAAACATAATAAAGATGAGTTTAAAATAAATGACATAAAAGAGAGTAATTAAAAAGAAACAGAGAGGTAGGATCCCTTACCTAAAGTCTGACTTGTCTTGTTCGTTTCTTTATATTCATCAATAATAAACTTTGTTCAATTTATAATTTCTTAATGAAATCCTTTAAATATTATTTTTCAGTTCATATCCCATATTATAATGTTATAATAATTGGTTAATAATTTAAGTTCATATCAGACGTTTTTGTCGATGTTCGGTAAATGAGTCAAAATTGAACTTGTTGGAAAATAATTTTCCATGTAGTTATAGGTACATCATCACAAAAATAGTATTAATTATTTAAATATCATATATAACCAGTATATATTCATTTTATACTATTCCATAACATTTTTAGATAAAAAATGAGAAGCACCGTTCATGGAGACGGTAGGCTGTACGTACGAATGAACGATACTTTCATTTTTTTCATATTAATGGAATTAAAGCTAAAAGAGAGATATATATATTATAATTCCAGAATTATATCCATAATTTAGATGTAATATATGACATATATATACATTATATATATGTACTTATAATTGTACATACCATTTGGAGATAATAAATGAAATGTACCGTTCATGGAGACGGTAAGCTGTACGTACGCATAAACGCTACTTTTATTGCATTGGCACAATAATGGAATTAAAAATAGATGAGAGATATATGTATATTATAATTCCAGTATAAAATATATGTTATATTTATCAAATATGTTCATAAATTTCATTCTTTATACATTCCATGTATTGCATGAACGAGTCACATCACTTGAGGGGGTTGTAGTCCACACTTCCTCAAATGAAATTATCGCATTTGCACAACATAAAAATCATAATGGTATGTATTAAATATAAAATACAGAATAATAGAGAGGAAATAAATTTAATATATATCATAAATAAATATATTTCCATCATAATGGCCACCATGAGAGGTAGTAGGAGAAGATATAACAATCATCGTTTCGTGAGGTAGTAATTCAACATCCACAGAAACAGTATGTTATTTAAATATTATATGGAGGTGTTTGTTAGTGTAGCTAGAATAATTATCATAAAAACATACTAGTATATTTAATATATGATTTTTGTTATAAAATAAGGAAATAAAAATAGTTTAGGGGGTTGTAGAAGCAAAATAAACAAAAGAACACTAGGGAAGACTTTACCTTTAAATCGGGTAACTCATTTTGATTTGAGCTCAAAGGCTTCCTTGGAAAGACTTCTGCCCAATGTGATGATTCTATGAGTAAGATAGGGATTTGTAGATACAATATGAGTAGGGTTTGGATGAGCCAAGGGCTTGATAGGTGTGGTTAAGGAGGTAGAGGTGGGGGCCTCTTATAAGAGGGGGGAGGGGCACTCTTGGATTGTCTTGAAAAGTAACTGTATTATAAAATGATTTTAGGATTTTAAAGGTCCAAAAATTATATATTTAGAGTATAAGGTTATAAGGGTTCTAAATACTCCCATCCAATATGTTTTTAAAAAGTATATGTCTTGGATTTTACATTTTATTTTCATTTTATTTAAATCATTCATTAATGAGGTAATCGTTGCATCATCATGGTGTCATAAATAAGTTAATTTATATAAGGTCTAAAAATTATAAAAAAAATACAATGATATAGGAAATATTATTATATTTCCAATGAAAACTTATAGTCAAAAGTATTACTTGTATAACCCAATGTAAATTTTTTCTGTAAAACAATACATGTTTGTGACATTTTTATTTTACCTTTAAATAAAAAGTTATTAAGGTGAATTTCTTACCCATGTGGCTCCATGGGGTCCCCAAGTTGTATCATGTATTTTCTTGGTCGTCCATGACTCATCCAATATTGGTAGGACATGTTTCACGGTAATTTCATATTATTATAACATTATCTTTACCTTAAATTACACTAATTACATTTAATCGTGATTAATAAGACATAAAAGTTATTATTAACCAGAAAATTATTTTAATCCCATTGAACCACATTTTACATCCTAATGAAAACCATGTATGTTTTACTTTTGAAATTAAAATCACATAAGTGGTAAAGTTTCATTTAAACAAAAAATCTGTTTTTTAACTACCACTTAGTAGTTTGACTATTCATCAAAAATTGAAGTTTTTTAGAAAAAGACAAAAAATTCACCCTAAGCTATATTTGATATTCCGAATTCAAAAATGATGTCTATTTTAAAAAATTCAAAACATATAAGTTTCATTAATTAATTTAACAACTAATTCCCACTGTCAAAACAAATAGCGTGTTTTTAAGAAACAATATCTATTAAAATATTGACACTAGTTTTTGTCCAATTTCAAAGTGAAATTAATTACAATGACCACCATTGGATTAAATGGTACAAATATATTCTAATTTCACTTTAAAACCAATTAAAAAGATAATATAATCATATAATTAAATTAGATTAAAAACTGGTTTTGAATTCAAATACAACATTTTTCACTTATTCAATAAAAAAGAACTTTATCGAAAAAAATAACAAAAACATACACAATGTAAATTTTGACGTCCCGATTCTGAAGAGTGATTTTATTTGGTCCAATATAACATATGAAATTTTCAAAAACTGTATTTAATAAGGGTTCTCCATCAAAAGGTTGTTACTCATCCTTTTAAAGAATATTAGAATATTTACGCTTAAAGTTGGATTCATTCGCATTTTAAGCCTATAAACATTTATTTGAAAAAAGTAAAAAATATTGGAAAAACATATATAATCATTTTTTAGTTAGTTATATTCATTCTCGTCATTACAATGTCTAGGCGTTAACTACCATTTAAAAAAATATTATTTTATTATTAGAGTGTAACTTAAGATTTCTAAGAAACTCGTTGTTGCGTATTGGGTACGCCATCGAGCATAGCGTTACCTTTAAATTAATATTAATATTTTATTCACAAAAATTGATAAAAATGAGAATGTAATATTATTTATTTACCTGGGATGTTATATCCTTCCCCCCTTTTGGGAATTTCATCTACACAATTTTAAAATTGGGCATGGAAACATCATTGAAAGTCCCACATCAGAACAAGAGTCAGTAAAACTATTCCTTTAAAATAAAGAGAGAGAATTAAAAAGGTCACCCGAGTAAACCCAAACTATGATTTGATGTAGGAAAACATGGACATGGAAGAGAAAACAAATGGTCATGTTCTGATGGAGAGTGATGGAAAACATGATTAGGATAAAGTTAACCTTAAGAAAATCACAAACTTGTGATGGGTTAAACAGTATTTGATTCCCCAGTAGGAAAAGTTAAAAGACAACATTTTAGTTTTATGTTACTTTTTGTTGAGGAATTTAATTATTAACATAACTAAATCACAAGGAAATATACTTAATTGTCGTGTATACTTTCATCACTTACTAGATTTCTTACACAAACTCATGTTTTTTTTTCAAATGATGAGTATTTAGGATGACTTGTTCACATTAAAAGTGTTATAAAAAACATCTAGAGAATCACCTAATCCACAAAAGAGAACTATTTATTTCTGATGCCTTTAAACCTTAACCAAAACCAGAATTCTTAGAACATGATCAGATAATCCAAAAAGAATAATCCTTTATAAAAAGAAAATCTATTATTAATTTGAAATTTTTTTCCAAAAACCCCAATGTTCAATGAATACCATTCAATAAACAATTTTTCCCTAAAATTCATCAATGTAAAACAAACTAAGATTGAACCCCAAATATTTGAAAGATTTAATCAAATAGTCTTCCAAGGTAAAAATTAACATTTATCTCCAAATATCATTATTTTCTCTTAAAGTCTCATATTGAAATGTAATTAACCTAATCAAATATCCTCCATGATAGGTCAATATTTTCCTAGATAACCCAAAATAAACTTATCCTTTATTCATAAAATTATATAACTGAAAATAATTTGTCATTATAACCAGGGACTTCACGTAGTCCAGTGGTAGGTGATAAATACCAGTCGCACTTTGGTTGTGGGTTCGATTTCCACAGCTTTTTCCGACACGATGGGTTGTCACATGGTCTGCGTGTTGTCCTTTTTCCAAAACTATATAATTTTTAAAACATTCCCCAAAAAGAGATAAAATCTTCAAAAATAACCATGTCATAATTTAACCTCAATTTTACCTCATGCCTTTCATCTTTCATCATATAGTAACCCATAATTACCACAAAAGTAAAGATCATATAAACCCTAATGGTTACCTTTATAATTATTACCTGAACTTCCACATCGAATTGGTCATCTCATACATGATGCATTAGAGAACTCACCAAGGTTAAAGTGGTTTATCATGACTATTTGATTGTTGGTTTAGAATAACCATGAGATTCTCCATTTCATCCAGTCTCTTAATCAGAGAACCACCACAATTTCCTTTAAACCCATTGTCACTTTGGTGCCTGCTAGATCCATCCATTTTCTAAAACCAAAAAAAGTTAGTGTGATTATATCAACAGAATTATCATGAACTAATGAGGAAGATAAACACTAAGGTATACTAACTCATTCACATTATCTAAAACTATGACTCTTCTTGAAATCCTAACCATTATGGTAATGTCACTTATGATCAGAGAGTACCCTAACATATAAAGTTATCTAAACCGACCTCTAATACCAACTATAAGTCCCCGGCCTTAAAACATCATTAATATTGAATCAAATGAATAATTCACATTGAGGATCTTTTTAGGTTTATAGTTTTATAGAATTCAGTCATAACTATTACATCTCAAAAAATTACAAAGTAAACACTTCTACTAAGTTTCCATAATATAAAAACTCTTAAAAAGAAACATATCTTTCATTGATCCAATCCTTGACCCTATTCATCTTTAAGTCCTATGGAAAACATTTCAAAAACATGGGATGAGCATAAAAATCCCAGTAAAGGATACACAAAGAAGGAAAACTTTTAGTTTTTCAAAACAACAAGTAAACCATGAATACTTTATCAAAGTAATACTTTTTACCTTTCTGAAGTAGTAAATACTCTTCACTGAATAAAAGATCACTACTTATCCTTTGTAACCAAAAGATTACCATAAACCCATATAAAGAACACATAACATATAAAGGTAACTTATGACATAAACATACTTAAATGGAATAACCATATGGTAGACTTCCACACATATTACTACATGTAATATCCATACGGCCGACTTCCATACCCAATGCATTGGAGGTTATAACATAACCATACGTCCTGGTATTCACAGCACCACCCATCATATGGTTTATCACGTAACCACCCGTAAAATGTCCAAGTACGATTATAACAAATAAAATATTTCAAATATAATCATTTCACTAATAACATTTCATTTTCAATCACAAGAAGTAATTTCAAGATATTAATATAATCAATCCATTTTCATAAACCATTTAAAAAGAGATTTTTTAATCAAAGTGTCCCATACCACATTGAAGCTTTTAAATGAATTATAATTTCAAAACATTAATGTCCATATAAATAAATACTAAAAACCATTTTTAAAACATGGACATTAAAGATAAGGATTTAGAATAATAAATATTTAAAACATTTAAAACGATATTTTAGTTAAAGAGTTTTTAACAAAATGAGAGTCTCTTGAATAAAAATAATTGAGGAATAACATTTAATCAGAACTTTATAATATCATGAGAATAAAGGGATTCATTATATAATATTTCAAAGGATAGTATATACACCATATAAGAGGGAATAGTTTCATAACAAAAATGAAGTCACAATGGAAATGTAAATTGAGATGAAATCCCTTATAATGATGGTATCCTTAAATTTAGGATAAATCAATCTCATAATTATGTGTGACAAATTTAAATACACCCAATATAAGTGGATATTATGTGTAAAACAATAATAGGTCTTTCAAACATATTCATAGGATGACATATTCAATAAGTACATGTTGAACCCAAAGAATCGAAATTGGGTTAAAAAGTTCCCCTGTAAAAATTCGAGAGCCTAAGGGCGTCACCTTAAAATTCAGAGAATTAGTTGATGAGAAAGAAAATGGTATCTCATCACTTGGAAATAAAATTTACATAAATAAGGATATATAATAACTTATCCCAACATAAAAATATGTAAATTAAAGGACCCAACAAAAGAAGTCTTTTAAAAAGAGGAGGGTTAAAGGTTCACTTAACGAATAGGTTAACTTCCGTAACACACACCCCATGAAAGAAAGACTATAAAAAATTGATGTAAATACCCATAAATGAAGATATATTACACAAAGAGTAGAATAATGTCCAGTACATACACCACTCAATTGAAACTGTGGAAAATTTAGCATAAATCTCACAGGAATAAAAGTGGGATGAAAAATCCCTTACGAAAACTCGGCAGCCTAACGGCGCCACTTAAAACTTCCAAAAAAGGATTTATGAGATAAAATAGGGTCTCTCATAATATGAAAATAAAAATTAAAGTATTAGGGATATAAAATAACCCCCCCAAACATAATAATTATGAGATTAAAAGAAATGACATAAAAGAGAGTACTTAAAAAGAAAGAGAGAGGTAGGATCCCTTTCCTCAAGTCTGAATTGTCTTGTTCGTTTTGTTATATTCCTGAATAATAATATTTGGTCAATTTATAATTTCATAAGGTCCTCCATTAAATATTATTATTCATTTCATATCACATATTGTAATTTTATAATAATTGGTTAATAATGTGAGTTCATATCAGATGTTTTTGTCGATGTTCGGTACATGAGTCAAAATTGAACTTGTTGTAAAAGAATTTTCCAAATAGTTATAGGTACATCATCTTAATAATAGTATTAATGATTTAAATATCATATATATCCAGTATATATTCATTTTATACTATTCTATACCATTTGAAGATAAAAAATGAAAAGCACCATTCATGGAGATAGTAGGTCATATGTACGCATGAACGCTACTTTCATTTTTTTTGTCATATTAATAGAATTAAAGCTAAAATAGAGATATATATATTATAATTACAGAATGATATCCATCATTTAGATGTAATATATGAAATATATATCCATTATATATATTTACTTATAATATTACATAAGATTCGGAGATAAGAAATGAAATGTACCGTTCATGTAGATGGTAAGTCGTACGTACGCTTGAACGCTACTTTCATTGCTTTGTCACGTTAATGGAATTAAAAATAGATGATAGAGATATATATAATATAATTAAAGTATAATATATATGTTATATAGATAACATAATTTCATCAATTTTATTCTTTACACATCCCATGTATTGCATGAACGAGTCACATCACTTGAGGGGGCGGTAGTCCACACTTTCTCAAATGAAATTTTTGTATTTTCACAACATGAAAAGCATAAAGGTATGTATTAAATATAAAATAAAGAAGAATAGAGATGAAATAAATATAATATATATCATAAATAAATATAGTTACATCATAATGGCCACCATGAGATGTTGTAGGAGAAGATAGAATAATCATCGTTTCGCGAGGCAGTAATTCTCCATCCATGGAAACATAATGTTCTTTAACCATTATATAGAGGTGTGTGTTAGTGTAGCTATAATACATCTCATAAAAACATCCTAGTATATTTAAGATATAGTTTTTTTTTAAAAAAAGATTTAAATAAAAAGAGTTTAGGGGGTTGGAGAAGCAAAATAAAACAAAAAGAACACTAGGGAAGACTTTACCTTTAAATCGGGTAACTCTTTTTGATTTGAGCTCAAAGGATTCCATGGAAAGACTTCTGCCCAATGTGAGGCTTCTAGGAGTAAGAGTGGGATTTCTAGAGACAATATGGGCAGCGTTTGGATGAGCCAAGTGCTTGAACGGTGTGGGTAAGGAGGTAGAGGTGGGGGCATTTAATAAGAGGGAGGAGGGGCACTCTTGGAATGTCATGAAAAGTAACTTTATTATAAAATGATTTTCGAATTTTAAAGGTCCCACAATTTTATATTTCGAGGATAAGGTGATAAGGGTTCGACATCCACCCATAAAATAGGTTTTTACATGTGTAAGTCTTGGATTTTAGATTATATTTTCATTTTATTTAAACCGTTCGTTAATGAGGTAATCGTTACATCATCATGATGTCATAAATAAATTAATTTATTAAATGTCTAAAAATAAAAAAAAAATACTATTATGTAGAAAATATTTTTATCTTTCCAATTAATATTTATATTCAAAAATATGACTGGTATATCCCCATGTAAAAATTGTTTTAGTAAAACAATATATGTTTGTGACATTTTTATTTTAACTTTAAATAAAAAGTTATTAATGTCATTTTCTTACCCAAGTGGCTCCATGGGGTACCCAAGTTGACCCATGGATTTTCTTGGTCGTCCATGACTCATCCAATAGGGTTAGGACATGTTTCGTGGTCATTTCATATTATTATAACATTATCATTACCTTAAATTACACTAATTACCTTTAATCGTGATTAATAAAACATAAAAGTTACTATTCACCAAAAAATTATTTTTATCCCATTGAACCACATTTTAAATTCTAATGGCAAAAATTTATGTAGGATTTTTGAAATTAAAATCACATAAGTGGTAATGTTTCAGTTAAACAAAAAATCAGTTTTTTAACTACCACTTAGTGGTTTCACTATTCATTAAAAATTGTTGTTTTTCAGAAAAATACAAAAAAATCACCCTAAAAAATATTTGATATTCCAAATTCAAAAATGATGTCTATTTTACGAAATTAAAAACATATAAGTTTCATTAATTAATTTAATAATTAATTCCCGTTGTCAAAACAAATAGCCTGTTTTTAAGAAATAATATCTATTAAAAGATTGACACTAGTTTAAGTCCAATTTCAAAGTGATATTAATTCCAATGACCACCATTGGATTAAATGGTAGAAATATATTCTAATTTCACTTTAAAACCAATTCAAAAGATAATCAAATCATATAAATAAATTATATTAAAAACTATTTTTGATTAAAATACAACATTTTTCACTAATTCATTAAAAATGAACTTTATCGAAAAAAATAACAAAAACATACACAATGTATATTTTGACATCCCTATTCTAAATAAATATTTTATTTGGTCCAATATAACATATTAAATTGTCAAAAAGTGGATTTAAAAAGGGTTCTCCATCAAAATGTGGTTAATCAGCCTTTTAAAGAATATTTGAATATTTCCGTTTAAAATTGGATTCATTCGCAATTTAAGCCTCTAACATTTATTGGGAAAAAGTAAAAAATATTTGACAAACATATATAATAATTTTGTAGTTAGTTCTGTTCATTCCTTATATTACAATGGCTAGGAGTTAACTACCATTTAAAATAATAATATTTTATTATTAGAGTGAAACATAAGATTTCCAAGAAACTCGTTGTTGCGTATTGGGTACGCCATCGAGCATGGTGTTCCCTTTAAATTAATATTTACATTTTATTCAAACAAAATGATAAACATGAGAATTTAATATTATTTATTTACCTGGGACGTTACATCCTTCCCCCCTTTTGGAAATTGCATTCTCGCAATTTTAAAACAGGGCTTGGAAACATCATTGAATGTCCCACATCGGAACAATAGTCAGTAAAACTATTACTTTAAAATAAAGAGAGAGAAGTACAAAGGTCGCCCGAGTTAACCCAAACGAGGATTCCATGTAGGAAAACATGGACATGGAAGAGAAAACAAAGGGTCGTGTTCTGATTGAGAGTAATGGAAAACATGATTAGGATAAAGTTAACCATAATAAAATCACAAACTTGTGATGGGTTAAACGGTATTTGATTCCATAGTAGGAAAAGTTAACAGACAACATTTTAGTTTTAAGTTTCTTTTCATTGAGGAATATATTTATGAACTTAACAAAATCACAAGGTAACATACTTACTTTTCATGTATACTTTCATCACTTACTATATTTATTACACAAACTCATGTTTTTTTCCAAAAGACGAGTATTTAGGATGACTTGTTCACATTAAGAGTGTTATAAACAACTTATAGAGAATAAACTAATCCACAAAAGAGAACTATATATTTCCCATGTTTTTAGACCTTAACCAAAACCAGAATTTATAGAACAAGATCAGATAATCCACAAAAGGATAATCCATTATAAAAAGAAAATCTATTCTTAATCTCCAAAATTTGTCCAACAATACCCAAAGTTGAAAGAAGGCCATTCGATAAATAATTGGTCCATAAAATTATTCAAAGTAAACCAAACTAAGATTGAAACTCAAATATTTGAAGGATTTAATCACATAGTCTTCCAAGGTAAAAATTAACACTTATCTTGAAATAACATTAGTTTCTCTTAATGTCTCATACTGAAAAGTAATTAACCTAATCATATAACCTCCATGATAGGTCAATATTTTCCTAGATAACCCAAAATCAACTTATTCTTGATTCATAAAATTATATAACTAAAAATAATTTTTCATACTAACCAGGGAATTCACGTAGTCCAATGGTTGGCGATAAATACCAGTTTCACATTGGTTGTGGGTTCGATTCCCACAGCTTTGTTCGATGCGACGGGTTGTCACACGGTTTGTGTGTTGTCCTTTTTCCAAAACTATATAATTCTTAAAACATTCCCCAAAATGAGATAAAATCATCACAAATAACCATAAAATAATTTAACCCCAATTTTACCTCAAGCCTTTCATCTTCCATCATATAGTAACCCATAATTACCTCAAAAGTAAGGATCATATAAACCCTAATGGTTACCATAATAATTATTACCTGAAATTCCACATCGAGTTGGTTATCTCATACATGATACATAAGAGAACTCACCAAGGTTCAAGTGGTTTATCATGACTCCTTCATAGTTGGTTTAGAATAACCACGAGATTTCTCATTGAATACCCTATTTCATCCAGTCTCTTAATCAGAGAACCACCACTGTTTCTTTCAAACCCATTGTCACTTTGGTTCCTGCTAGATCCATCCAATTTCTAAAACAAAAAAAAAATCAGTGTGAGTATATCAACAAAATTATCATGATATAATGAGGAAGATAAACACTAAGATATACTTACTCATTCACTTTATCTAAAACTATGACGCTTTCTGAAATCCTAACCATTATGGTAATGTCACTTATGCTTAGAGAATACCCTAACCTCTAAAGTTTTCTAAATTGACCTCTGATACCAACTATAAATCCCCGACCTTAAAACATCATTAATATTGAATTTAATGAATAATTCACATTGAAGATCTTTTCCGGTTTAGAGTTTTAGAGAATTCAGTCATAACTATTACATCTCAAAAGATTACAAAGTAAACACTTCTACTATGTTTCCATAATATAAAAACACTTAAAAAGAAACATGTCTAGTTCTGAGATTTAGATAGCATGTCTTTCCTTGATCCCATACTTGACCCTATTCATCTTTATGTCCTGTGGAATACATTTCAAAAACATGGGATGAGCATAAAAGCCCAGTAAATGATACACAAAGAAGGAAAACTGTTAGTTTTTCAAAACAAAAAGTAAACCATGAATACTTTATCAAAGTAATACTTTTTACCTTTCAGAAGTATTAAATACTCTTCACTGAATAAAAGATCACTACTTATCCTTTGTAACCAAAAGATTACCATAATCCCATATAAAGAACACATAACTTATAAAGGAAACTTGGTACATAAACATACTTATATGGAATAACCATACGGTTGACTTCCACACATATCACTACATGGAATAGCCATACGGCTGACTTCCATACCCAATACATTGAAGGTTATAACATAACCACCAGTCCGGGTATTCACGGCCCCACCAATCATATGGTTTATCACGTAACCTCCTTTCAAATGTCCAAGTACCATTATAACAAATAAAGTATTTCAAATATAAACATTTCACTAATAATATTTAATTTTCAATCACAAGAAGTAATTTCAAGATATTGATATAATCAATCCATTTTCATAAACCATTTAAAAATAGATTTTTGTATCAAAGTGTCCCGTACCACATTGAAGATTTTAAATGAATTATAATTTCAAAAAATTAATGTCCATATAAATAAATACTGAAAAACATTTTTAAAACATGGACATTAAAGATAAATATTTATAATAATAAATATTTAAACCATTTAAAACAATATTTTAGTTAAAGAGTTTTTTACAAAATGAGAGACTCTTGAATACAAATAATTGAGGAATAACATTTAATCAGAACTTTATAATATCATGAGAATAAAGGGTTTCAAGATATAATATGTAAAAGGACAGTATATAGACCATATAAGAGGGAATTGGTGCATAACAAAAATGAAGTCGCAATGGAAATGTAAATTGAGATGAAATCCTTATAAAGATGGTATCCTTAAATTAAGGATAAATCAATCTCATAATTATGTGTGACAAATATAAATACACCCCATATAAGTTGATATTATGTGGAAAACAATCATATGCCTTTCACACATATTCATAGGATGACATATTCAATAAGAACAAGTTGAACCCAAAGAATCGAAATTGGGTTAAGATGTTCCCCTGTAAAATTTCGACAGCCTAACAGCGTCACCTTAAAATGTAGAGAATTATTTGATGAGAGAGAAATTGGTATCTCATCACTTGGACATAAAATTTACATCATTAAGGATATATAAGAACATATCCCAACATAAAAATTTGTAAATTAAAGGACCCAACAATAGAAGTCTTTTAAAAAGAGGAGGGTGAAAGGTTCCCTTACCGAATTGGGTAACTTCTGAAACGTACACCCCATGAAAGAAGGACTATAAAAAATTGATGTAAATACCCATAAATGAATATATATTACAAAAAGAGTAGAATAATTGTCAGTACATACACCACTCATTGGAAATGGTGGAAAATGTATCATAAATCTCACGGGAATAAAAGTGAGATGAAAAATCCCTTAAAAAAACTCGGCATCATAACAACGCCACTTAAAACATCCAAAAAAAGATTTATGAGATAAAATAGGGTCTCTCATAATATAAAAATAAAAATAAAATTAATAGGAATATAAAATAACATCCCCAATCATAATAATGATGATCTTAAAAGAAATAATAGAAAAGAGTGTACTTAAAAAGAAAGAGATAGGTTGGATCCCGTACCTCAAGTCCAACTTGTCTTGTTCGTTTCTTTATATTACTGAATAGTAAACTTTGGTCAATTTATAATTTATTAAGGACATCCTTTAAATATTATTATTCAGTTCATATCACATATTATAATTTTATAATAATTGGTTAATAATATGAGTTCATATCAGACGTTTTTGTCGATGTTCGGTACATGAGTCAAAATTGAACTTGTTGGAAAAGAATTTTCCATGTAGTTATAGGTACATCATCTCTAGAATAGTATTAATGATTTAAATATCATATATATCCAGTATATATTTATTTTATACTATTAAATAACATTTGGGGACAAAAATTTAAAAGCACCGTTCATGGAGACGGTAGGCCATACGTACGCATGAACACTCCTTTCATTTTTTTTGTCATATTAATGGAATTAAAGCTAAAAGAGAGATATATATATTATAATTATAGAATTATATCCATAATTTATATTTAGTATATGACATATATATCCATTATATATATGTACTTATAATATTAAATAACATTTGGAGATAAGGAATGAAATGTACAGTTCATGGAGACGGTAAGCCGTACGAACGCATAAACGCTACTTTCATTGCTTTGGCACATTAATGGAATTAAAAATAGATGATATATATATATATATATATATATCTTATAGTTCCAGTATAATATATATGTTATATAGATCACATAAGTTCATCAATTTCATTCTTTATACATTCCATGTATTTAAAGAACGAGTCACATCACTTGAGGGGGCGGTAGTCCACATTTCCTCAAATGAAATAATCGCATTTTCACAACATGCAAAGAAAAAAGGTATGTATTAAATATAAAATACAGAAGCATATAAAGGAAATAAATATAATATATATCATAAATAAATATAGTTCCATCATAATTTCCACCATGAGAGGTTGTAGGAGAAGATAGAACAATCATCGTTTCGTGAGGCAGTAATTCACCATCCATGGAAACATTATGTTCTTTAACTATTATTCAAAGGTTTTTGTTTGTGTAGCTAGAATCATTATCATAAAAACATCCTATTATATTTAAGATATTGTTTTTTTTACAAAATAAATAAATAAAAAGAGTTTAGGGGGTTGGAGAAGCAAAATAAAACAGAAGAACACTAGGGAAGACTTTCCCTTTAAATCGGGTAACTCTTTTTTATTTGAGCTCAAAGGCTTCCTTGGAAAGACTTCTTCCCAAAGTGAGGCTTCTAGGAGTAATAGAGGGATTTGGAGAGACAATATGATCAGAGTTTGGACGATCCAAGGGCTTGAGAGGTGTGGGTAAGGAGGTAGAGGTGGGGGCCTTTTATAAGAGGGTGGAGGGGCACTCTTGGAATGTCATGAAAAGTAACTTTATTATAAAATGATTTTCGGATTTAAAAGGTCCCAACATTATATATTTCTCGTATAAGGTAATAAGGGTACGAAATACACCCATCCAATAGGTTTTTGACAAGTGTATGTCTTGGATTTTACATTATATTTTCATTTTATTTAAATCGTTCATTAATGAGGTAATCACTGCATCATCATGGTGTCATAGATAAATTAAATTATTTAATGTATAAAAATTATAAACAAAATACTATGATTTAGGAAATATTGTTATCTTTCCAATTAATATTTATTGTTAAAAATATTACTTGAATAACCCCATGTAAAAATTGTTTTAGTAAAACAATACATGTTTGTGACATTTTTATTTTAACATTAAATAAAATGTTATTAATGTCATTTTCTAACACATGTGGCTCCATGGGGGCCCCAAGATTACCCATGGATTTTCTTCATCTGTCATGACCCATAGAATAAGGGTAGGACATGTTTCATGGTCATTTCATATTATTATAACATTGTCCTTACCTTAAATTCCACTAATTACCTTTAATCGTGATTAATAAAACTTAAAAGTTACTATTCACAAGAAAATTATTTTAAATCCATTGAAAGAAATATTACATCTTAATGACAACCATGTATGTCTTATTTTTTAAATTCAAATCATATAAGTTGTAAGGTTTCATTTAAATTAAAAATCATTTTTTTAACTACCACTTAGTGGTTTCACTATTCATCAAAAATTGAAGTTTTCAGAAAAATACCAAAAAATCACCCTAAGATATATTTGATATTCCAAATTCAAAAATTATATCTATTTTAAAAAATTAAATACATTTAATTTTAATTAATTAATTTAATATATAATTCCCACTGTCAAAACAAATAGCGTGTTTTTATGAAACAATATCAATTAAAAGATTGACACTAGTTTAAGTCCAATTTCAAAGTAAAATTACTTCCAATGACAAACATTGGATTAAATAGTAGAAATATATTCTAATTTCACTTTAAAACCAATTTGAAAGATAATATAATCATATAAATAAATTAGATTAAAAACAGGTTTTGAATTAAAATACATCATTTTTCAGTTATTCATTAAAAATGGACTTTATCGAAAAAAATAAAAATAACATACACAAAGTAAATTTTGACGTCCAGATTCTAAAGAAGGATTTTATTTGGTCCAATAAAACATATGAAATTGTCAAAAAGTGTATTTAAAAAGTGTTCTCTATCAAAAGGCTGTTAATCGAACTTTTAAAGAATATTTGAATATTTACGCTTAAAATTGGATTCATTCGCATTTTAAGCCTATAACATTTATTGGAAAAAATTAAAAAATATTTGAAAAACATATATAATCATTTTGTAGTTATTTCTATTCATTACCACCATTACAATGGCTAGGCATTAACTACCATTTAAAATAATATTATTTTATTATTAGAGTGCAACATATGATTTCCAAAAAAATCGTTGTTGTGTATTAAGTATGCCATCGAGCATAGCGTTCCCTTAAAATTAATATTAAAATTTTATTCACAAAAATGGATAAAAATGAGAATGTAATATTATTTGTTTACCTGGGATGTAACATATATGTTTTTAAATCCTTCATATTATGATATTGTAGGTCAATAATTCTTGAAAAAATCATATTACGAAAAATATGATTAGATGGGAACTATAATATGTAGATTGCATTAATACATGAAGTTATTATGGGATTACATGAAGCCATACTGTATATTATGTGGACATGGAAATCTATGAGGATTAGTTTTGGAAGTTATAAAGATGACATGGTGTTCATTCACTTGAAATATAAGGGTGTATGAAGATTTTCCGGATTCCACGTGATTTAATCTTTATATAGAAAACAATATCCCTGGATATCCGGAGGATAGGGATGTTATTGAAGATCATACATGACTTTTGATCACTTAAGTGATTGGAAAACAAAGTACACTGTATGTGATCAAATTGGTACACACTTAGTTCGAAGGAACAAGATAAAACACATCACTATTGAAACATATCGAAATACCCTAAATAAGCATACATTATAGGAATCAAAAATGTGGAAGCCTCTAATTTGGATGTATAGTTAATACTTTCTACTTTGTAGATGGTATTCATACTAAGTGATGTTATGAAGCTATTTTACAACACCCTTATCTATATGTAAGATTTTACATGATTTCCACCCTCCATAATGGTTACTATGCTGTGTTGTGGAAGATACCATGAATATCATAATTCTAGAAGGAAAATCCATCACATACCTTAGTGTACCAAACCATGATGGTGCACCATCCTCTCACCTCTTCTACCTTGACGTTATAATTTTATGTAATAGTTGTTCCAACTGCAGGCTGTACATCATATATTGATATAATTCTACAAGACATACCCTATAAATCATGATATCCACTTACTGTATAAACCCCAAATAAATATTCTAACATTCCATGAAATCTCATGTAATCAGGTAGGAAATTAGGCCATAGTACATGATACATTTATGGAATAGACTACACAAAAAATTAGTTCACATATGAATCTATTAATCCATTAACCCAAGTAATAAATACATAAATTCTAGGTGTTCCCACATAATTGGGTATGAAATAAGTCATGGGGAATGTAGAATGGTAATGGGATACCTTAGGTTATCAACCCAAACCAGCTCATCTATTAGGTATAAAGGAATTAAGTTACCTTGGTTTCATGGTGTGTGATATGTTGATTGATGGGACTACACACCTGTGTTCAGTACTTATAATAATATTTTATAAGCGCTTGATGCTCCCTTCATGTACAATTCCTATGTTTGGTTGCCTATCATAGGGTCAAAAGGTCCCAAAGTTTTGTTATTAACTCATATAATACTATTACTTCAACATACTAGACTGCATGGATCATGGTGAATAAAAAGACCATCGATATCAAGAATTCCCCTTCATGATATATTTAATGTTAATACCTTTTTAGTTGATCTAAGGTAGAAAATCATGGGAATTAAAACTAAGGAATGAAAATTAATTTAGGAAAATTGAGTTACGAAAAGGGTTTAATCCCCCCTATGCATGGTCACCATACCAATGTACCTACATCCTCACTAGTGTATGATTATTATCCATAGAAATTAGTACAATTGGATATATGTATGGTATATAAACCAGAGACCCCATTAACGTAATAAAAATAAAGTGTTGTTCATTGGTTCCACTACCTACCCTGTAAATAGTATGATTAATCCGATTATCTCACAGCCCACATCATATCCATTTATGCAGATCTGAAAAACCTAAAATAACTTCATTTATCCTTTTTCTCAAGGAAAAGACCATAAGACAGATAGGCTTCCAGCATCCTCAAATACACTAGAACACTATAATCAGGGATTACACACAAACCTATATCCATTTGATATTTATTTCCATTGATAATAGGAGGCTTTTATTCATCCTTCCATATAGGTTGAACCCTAAAGGGAACTTCAATCTTGTATTCCCTTAATAATGGGAATCCCTAACATGCAATAATTAGAGAAATATCTTCCCAATCGATGGTTGATTTCTTCTCCATCCCATGTGTTGGGATAAATAGTGCATCCCAACTAGAGTAAGCACATATTCATTCTTATTGTAAGTTATACTTGTAACACTATATTATGTACCACATATAGTCATGTAAATTAGAAGAAATATATAAGTTTGGGTTTTCACTTTGATCATGACACCCAAGAGGTTGTTGTTGACAATTTAATCAAACTTTAATTATCAAAGTGCTAATGAGGGAGAAAGAGCCTTGGGTATCCTCATTACGTGAACCTCATTTAAATTTAATTAATCATTTCCATACATTGTACTTTAACATCTATTACTTCTTGATTCTTATATATGGAATGACTCATGTGATATTAGAGGTATGTGTTGAATATTCAAATAACATAAAAAAATTCAATATTTGTTATCCTTTCAAAGTGTAAGCCCTAATAACAATATTTGAATCTCCCCTGATGGATATATTCCTCATGAATCTTTCTTGGGTATCCCCATTTCTGTAATCAACACTCAATCTTCCATTTCCACATCTTTCATGACACACAATTCCTAGTTCCATGATGTTAAATTTCATAACAATGTCTTTACCACATGATGTAAAACAACATGTTATAGTCATTTCACATGGCCATAAAATATGTTATTCAAACTATATGGTCCATCAATCATATTTCAATGGTATATGTAGCATTCATCTCTATGGTTTAAAACAAACATCATCGATGTTCTCTTCACCACCATTGGTTCATACCCTCAGATAAACCACCACCACACCTGGAGGTCTATATTCATCTTAGGTTCCTCATAATATCACCCCCATCAAACTATGTTTTTCGAACATCCCATCCACATATGGAATCATACTTTTGGATATCAAACAATCCTTATTTGGAAACATTACCATAATGGTCAACTATAAAGGGATTATCATGCATAAGTCCCTCACCAACCATTGATATTAATAATTTTTCTTATCATCCTTACCGTAAGATGTTAAGCAATATTGATATATCCTTTCCACATGACCTTAGAAGGTATGACATGTTTATTTTTGTGGAAATTAACAATGTTATTTATAATTCCTTTTGCAATGATATATATGATCCCCCTTTCACAAGTGATGATCCCAACACCACAAATACCAATCGCCTTCTTGGATCGTGATAAAATATAGAGCACCAAACTCGGTGGATTTAAAATATACTGGCCTATAGACCAAAACAATTTATTAATACTAAGATCAATACGAGGAACCTTCGATACATAAAATTTATTAAATAAATGGGAAAACTCAGATATGTACATATATTGACCTTGAAATATACAAATAACTAATTTATAGCTTGAGGGTATCCTATCCCATATTGTAATTTTGTAAATATTCACAATCATGACCTATATAATTAAGTGTGTTTTGTAGTAGGAAATAATTCCCCCAATAGTGTGTGATGATACTCACTTACCATCATTTTCAAAAATTTGATTTCCTAATCATCGTCGGTGAGAAACAACAATTAACACTTTCATTTGGAATAAAGGCAAACAGTGACATCTCTTTCCATCGATGCATGATTCGTTGGATGTTTCTGGTTTTTGGAATAATCCCCATTGGAGTCCATATAAAATAGAAGTACAGAACAAACATGAATATTATTCAGCCACACTCAAACCCTCTCCATAATGTATTGGGCCATCCTTTCATAGGTCAAAACCAAATTAGTTAATTCGACAAGAATATTTCAGTAACAAAAATTAATTTTATTTCCCACACATTTGTAAATTTTGTTTTATGTATAATATGACAAAAATGTTAATCCTTATGTAACTCAATATCCAGTGGAAATGATTTGTTGAATCAGAAACTACTTTCAATGCTGTAATAATCAGTATTCATGTTATTTTTACATACATAGGGTACCCTTATCATGATATATCATCAATATAAAGATATAAAATCATCATTAAACACTATTTTTGGGGCTTTTGCTGCCATGACTGACATGGAAATTATTAACTGAATGAAAAAAATCACCTTCTCAATAACTCAATCACATAATGGTAATTGAGATGTTATGTGAGTACCATCACCATTAAGAATAATTGAATAATCCTCCACCCACTCATTGGGGGTGGTTAATCTACCCATAAGAATTACATCTGAGAATCTAGTTGTTTCGGTATAAAAATGAATTGTATTTTTGAATTAATAAATTGAGGAATATCAATAGATCCCTATATTTTGGATGAAAATACCATCAAGACATTATTGTCACTTATTCCTAGTAAAAACTGATATAAGTAGATTATGGATGTCATACGATCATTTCAAACATCACCAATCAATCAAAAAAATATGAATATTCATAAAATGATTAACCATAACTCCTCAACACTATAATGTATCTTTCTATATAAATGGACCCATTGAAGGGAAAAATGATCTAGTAAAACTTAAAATGAATCTTTTAATGTCCCCGAATTTGAATGTAATTTTTTTTAAATTAGAAGGAATTATTTTGAGACTAGACGCTCTGACGAAACCTGATTCAGAGGCCCAGTGGGCCTGGAATAGAATATTGAAATTTTTTAGTTCATTTAAATAAACGAGAGAGCTGGTTTTTTCTAACAAAAAACAAAAATCATAAGGCATTGTTGTACTCAGAATAGTAGGACTCTCCTAAAAGAGAATTAACATTGACTGACTTTGGTATACCAAAAAATATTGTTTTTGGAATAATCAAATGTAATAAAATAACTTAAAAAGTAATTTTATTTTATTTTCTTATTGTTCAGCGGTTGAATGCCAACACTACGGTGTGGTGACGAGGTGATGACAATACCCTTTATTGAGACTCTTTAATGGAAATGAAAGTGACACACTGTTTAATTATTGAAACTGTGTAATGGCATAGTAGTTGGATTTTGTGGGCATAGACCCAACTACATTTTACATTATTCAGTAATAAATCCCTTATCACATATTTATTGTTCTTCGGCATGACAATTCATGTGATAATGTCTTCAAGATAACTGTTGCAGTAAAGGTTTATAGCTGATCTCTACTATGATGAGAACTCGAAAGTTCCATAACACTATTCATGAATATATATTCTATGGCCAGATGATTATATTTTAGGGACTCAAATAATACAAGCCATTAGGGGTGAGGAATCAAAAAACATTGAGGCATGTTATCATAGTTTGTGCCCTTTGTAATATCTAGGCGGATATTATGATAATGAGACTCACATGAAGGAAAACCATATTCCATAGTGTCATTTGATGTTTCCATCTGCAGATGTGTGTATTGGTCCTTAGACTTTAAGATTATTATTAATGTGTATTAAATATCACTCTCTTGGATGTATTGATGAAAACTATAAAGACACGCTATTCGCAGTGAGGTAGGATATGTTGGGTATGTCATGAATAATATTGAATTAATAGATAATGTGAGAAAGGATTTTAACTTTATGATCCATAATAGAAGTAGATATATCTGTCCCATTGATTTAATTGATATAGCATAAATAAATCAATTTCCATAGTATGGAATGGGAGAGATTAATTTCGGAATGTAAACGAAATAATAATCGAGCACATGGGTGGATGGAACTAGCATGGAACACGCTTGATTCGAGATATCGAGATAGAGCGATTACATTACACGGTAAGTGTTCGTAGGAGGTGAGACATCATTGCATGGTTATGTTATTTATTTATGGGTACCTTCATGTGTTTCTAGATGCTAACCTTGGACATTAGGAAGGATCTGTCTAATGCTACCGAGAAAGAGGACTAAAGGGTCACACACTATGGGTGTCCAAGAATCTGAGTTAAATATTAATTTACAAGTTGAATAAATATTATTCCCAATTTTTGGTTAATAATTATTCAAGGATGCATGATCGCTTTTATTTCGACACTAGTTATTCTAGATAATATATTGTGGGAGGAATACAAAATTTATTGGTGAGTAATGTAGTGATATTTATTTGAGAAATAAAGAGCCCTTATTCATGGTCTAATAAATGTGGTTGTGGAAGTAATGAAAATAGAAAAACAAAATTACATGCCATGTATATTAATATAAATGTCATGTAATTTTTAAGGGGATTTATGAGATATAATATTACTTATTTAATTAATTAATATTATGTTTAATTCCCTAGGCGAAAGTCTTGTAATTATAATAGTAAACTATTATTAATATACATGGGGTCTTACTAAGAATTAAATGAAATGAATAAATGATTTTGGTTAATTTATTCATTTTATTATTCTATGTAATTAAAATCCCAATTATATTGTTCTCGTTAGAATAGTTTTTTGTGGTTGTTGTACACGACATATCTATATAAATCTATCAAGACAAGAGATAATTTTTTTCTACCAACAACACTCTCAAGCTATGAGAGAGATCCTCCTCCACCGGATCAAGGATAGTGCTTTGCAAGTGGCATTGAAGGTGATCGATGGCGGACATCGTAATGAAAGGCTCATCCATGATAGCACCTGGAGATCCCTTCGGCGATATCCAGAGATATGTGGTGTGCATGTGGATCACCACTAGAGAAATATTATACTTAGATTGTACGGCACAACGAAAGATCACATCGAATCGTGACCGAAAACATCAATGAAGAGAGAATTCCATCAAGGAAATTCTTGTCTTTAAATTAAATTAATTATATCTAACATATGATGATCATATATATTGTTCTGGGAATCCCTTCTTTTCTTGTGTAATTCGTTCTATTCTGAAGATCTATCATTCTATTATCATGACAGATCTCAGATGGATTATTTTAAACAGTGAAATTAATGTTGGGTACACCCACCAATGTATTTTCACTACACACGGAACATACAAGTGGTATCATAGGGCTCATATCATTGATTATAATTATTTATTTATTTATTTAATGATTTATGTATTTAAAAATTTAGTTGTTTCAATTTTGGTAAATCATTCTATAAATCATAATCTTGATATCTATTCATCCTCTTTCATTTCTCATTCACCTTACAAAAATGATTTTTTCTTTTAATAATGATTAATATAAAACAACAGATCTCATTCAGAGGTGCAATTCTTTCTGGGAATAAAACACCAGAACACACAGTGTGTATTCGATAGTACAAGTTGTGTAGTATAGTATTCATGCACTGGGATGGTCTTCCAAACTAGGCCATGTAATTAGATTATATATATGTCTTTAAGACTCCGTGTGTTGACAAGGAATAGCAGGAACACCATTTCAGGATTACAATCCATGTGGCCCACTAACCACGGTTTGTAGTCCCTTTAGGATAGGGTTGGACCGTGTACCCCGTACATGGATTGCCTGGTTGGAAAATTTGTAATGCGGATACTACACAGCATGTGTCCCACTGAACACATTGTATACTCCGAATATTTCTAAAGTTCATCCACACGCCATATCCCCGGGCATGTACTTCGGATGGATGGTGAACAAAATTACACACCATGTGGTCGGAACTAACCACCATGTAGTCAAACAAATAATGCAAATTTACTAAATTTTTTAATTATATTATACAAAAACTAGATACGTGTACCATTGTGCAAGAATAATTATGAATCACAACACGTGATTGGTTTTATATATATATATTTGTTTTTAATTTAACATATGAGTAATGTATTTTTTGACTTATTAGGTAGTAATAAACAAGAATTCACCGGGTTGACTCCACGGTACATGTTACATACAAATATAATTTTAAATGAATTTATTTGATTAAAATTATGATTGATGTGAATCTAAAGGAAATTCATAAAAAAAGGTAAAGATAAAAGGATTGATTAATTAATGATGATTAATTGATTCGACCATGATTTATCTTCAATAACAATGATTAAAGAATCCAATGCTATTTTTATTTAGGCCTTAATATCATTGCATGTATGGATGATCGTGAGATAAACCAAGGCCCTTGTATGTGAATGGTATCATTTAATTTATTTTTTTAAATTAAATTTGTTGGCATGTGAGCCTTGTCCTCATTAACATGTAGGGCCTACGTGCCCATGGTTTTTTTATATAGAATCTCATTTTACCCATCACCTGCAAGAGAGATAAAAGCATATGTAACTGATAGAGCTTCGAAGATATTGGAGGAATATCGTGTAAGGATCCAAGGTGAATCTAATCTAAGGAGATATAAATTTTCATATGTGGAAATCTATAAACTCAAACACAAAGTGTTCAATGTGTTTATCCCCAAGGTCTTGGGATAGTTTATCAAATGCTAGATAAACCAACCAATAGAACATGCTCATTATCATACCATTTATTTTATTTCTATCAATTGAATCATTTATTTATTATGGGTGTATTTTCACGATCACAAAAATAATGAATAAAACAAGCATAGAAGAAGGAACTAAATTAAGATAGGATTATGTAGAAATATTGTATTACACATAGTTAATCACTTATGTATATCCGACATAATATTACAAATCATATAATCCTAGATTAAAAAATTAATGTTTAAATATAAGGATAAAATCTCACAAAGAAAATATTACGTTAGTTTAGCCTTCCCTAATCATGGATTGAATCAAACCATAGTTTAAAGTGATTGACCATCCCTAGATGGGGTGATTTCAATTATCAGGGAAATATAATTTAATATTTTTTTGGACATGACTTGGTTCATATCAAGGGTTCCCTTTAATAGCTGGAAATGGTGTGACCAAGTAGAAAAGTTAGAGGAAATCCAAAATAAAAGGATTTTAGGACTTGGGAGTCCCACCAGCTAATTAAGGAGCTGTGAGTTAATACAGTCAGCATTACAAATGCCTACCTAAAAACCATAATGTTTCTTGAACAACCTGAATATGGGTTATACAAAGTAAAATTTGGATCCTTTCCACTAGAATATTCAGGCTACAAAATATTCCAAAGTAAATTGTGAGGGATATTGGATTTTGATACAATAGTGTGAGAGTAATAAATATTAATATATTTATTTGTCTCAGTTTCATCATGATAATTTAATAAACTATTTCTCATCTTAATTTATATTAATGTAAATAAAAATTTCTTCCAACATATCACTACAAACTATACTCAAGAAGGAAAACCTTTTCACCGGAATATATTTCCAATAATGTCACAACCGTTTACGCGCCATCTGTTTCCATGAGAAGAAATTTCATGTGTTGGAGGAGCCTATTCCTGTTGTGCCTGGAAAAGAGTCCAGTGATGAGGAACTATCCCTCTATATGAACAAGTGGATGATGCGACAATTGTCCAATATTTCATCCTTTCATCCATGTCTAATGATCTCTTGAAGAAAAATGAAAACATGGATGCGTAAAACATTATGTCTCATCATAAGGACCTCTATCAAGAGTAGGTGAGACTAGAGAGATATGGGATCTCCGACTCTTTATTTTCAACAAATCTTAGAGAGTATATACTTCATGGGCATCATTTAGTCAAGCTTATTGGCTACATTGAACATCTGGACATCTTAGGGATTATGTTACCAGATGATTTGTGTACAGATCTCATCCTATCATCACTACCCAATTCCTTATCTAAATTTATTTCCAAGTAAAACATGAGAAAAAATGAGAATAGTCTTTTGGAACATCAGACATTAATTCCCCAGGTATATAAGGACATGGGTCATGAAAAACCCAAATTCCATATGTTGAATAAGAAATAGAATGACAAGGAAAAGGGGAAAAGGATTCATAAATGGTCTGAAGCCCCAGAAAACCTTCCCTCAATGAAGGGGAAGATCAAGTGGTGTGGAAAGGAATGGAAGGTGGTATGTTTTTCATGTGGAAATCCTAGCCACAAGAAGAGGAACTGCACCCAAATGAATGGGGATGCTAAAGGTTCATTCGTTATCAAGTGTAATCATTCCATTTGTACTCATTGGGTATTATATTTAGCTTGTGGGGATCACATCTGTATTCAAATGTAGGAACCAAGTAGATTTTGAAATATTGCTAGAGGATAGGTGGATCTTCATGCTTCCAATAGTGCAAGGCTATATATTGTTGCTATTGGATATTATAATCTCTCATTGTCAACTGGAATGCTATTTGTTTTATGTAACTATTATATGTCTCTACTGTTACCAAGAACATAATTTATGTATCTTGTTTGTATATGGATGGATTTATTTTCAATTTTGAAAACAATGGTTGTTTCTTTTATAAGAACAACATATTTTATATTATGGAGCATTAAAATAAAAATTTGTTTGTATTAAATAATGAAAACCGTGTATTGGATTTCGATAACGAAACAAATTTTTATGACTCATACAACACCCAGTTGTGGCATCACCATCTTGGTCATGTAAACGAGAAGCTCTTTAAAAAGATATACCAAGATTGTTATTTAGACTCTACTAATCTAAAACCACTTGATAGATGTCACAATAGTTTACAAGGTAAAATGACCAAGCCGCCTTTCGTGGGACAGAGTAAAAGGGCTGCAGATCTTCTAGGATTGGTGAACAACGATGTATGTGGACCATTTCTAGTAGAAGAAAGAGGTGGATATTCTTACATCATTACTTTTTACTGATGATTTGATTATATATGAATATGTATACTTAATGAGGTATAAGCTATAGTCCATAGAGATATATAAATAATTCAAGAATGAATTAGAGAATCAGCTTGGTAAGAAGATAAATAAATAATAATTAGATCATGGTGGAGAATATCTGATCCAAGAGTTCATAAATATTCAATGGGAGTTTTGGATTCTTTCTCATCTCACTCCTCCTTGTACACCACAGTGGAATTTTGTTAATGAAAGGTGGAACCATACCCTTTTGTACATAGTGAGGTTGATGATGAGTCCAGAAGATCACCCATTATTCTTTTAGGGATATTCATTACAAACTACAACATACACATTAAACCGAGTACCAACGAAGGAGAAAAATGAATTTCCCCATGTGTTATGGAATGAAAAGAAACCCATTTTATCGCACAAACAAGTATAGGGATGTGAGGAGATTTTTAATTCCTTCTTTGGTATCAAACTTGCACCATGTGTCATGAGGTGTATCTTTATAGGATATCCCATGTAAATGAATGGATATTAACAATATAATTGTCCATACAAAAAAGTGATTATTGCAATACAAGCAATCTTTCTTGAGAGGGATCACATCCTCAAAAAGGATAGTTGGAGTAAGACTTACATAGAAAAAGTTGATGCTCAATATACAAAGGAGTTGTAATAGGAACAAGTTCCACATGTCCCCATGGAAAAGGTACATGAAACACAGGTATTACATAGGAGCTCAAGAGAAGTAAGGGAACCAGAGAGATTTCGTTTTCTGGTTCTTTGGGGATGGTGAATCAATATTGTTGGAAAATAATGAACCTATCTCATACAAGGAAGCAGTATAATTATAATATGCTATAAGATGGCTAGAAGCTATGAATTCTAAGATGGATTCCATGTATCATAAAAAATTATGCATATTGGTCGATGATCCAATTGATGTAAAGCATGATGGATGAAATTTGCAATTCAAGAGAATTTTGAAAATAAATAGTCATGATAGCACCTATAATGTAATGTTATGGGCTAAACCATCCAGAAATTGTCAAGAAATTGACTATGATGAATACTTCTTGCCTATTTCCATGTTTAAATCCATTAGAATCATACTTGACATAGGAGCTTACAATTCCTACGAGAGTTGACAGATGGAATAAAAAATAGCATTCCTTAATAGGATCCTATATAAAGATGTCTTTAGGACACAACCAGAAGATTTTGTGACACCAGGTTAATCCAAACATGTTTGAAAGAGGCAGATATAAATTTATGGATTAAAGAAATAATCCAAATCATGGAAAAATAAATTTGAAGAAGCCATAGGGGAATTTGGTTTCATTAAGAATGAATGTGAGCCACGTTTTTATAAGTGGTTTAATGGTAATACGGTCATTATCCTAGTAGTATATGTTGATAACATATTACTTATCAGAAATGATCTACCAATCTTATAGTTAGTTAAAGAATTATTGAACAAGTGAATCTCCTTGATGGACTTAGGTGAAGCAGCCTACATTCTAGGGATCAAGATCATTAATGATTGATCTAATAGGATTCTTGGAAAAAGTCATGGTACATTCATTGAAAAGATACTAAAGATATTTATTATGGAAAAATCTAAAAGGGGATTGGTTCTAGTGTCACATGGACAACATCTTTCTAAGATAATGTTTCCTCAGTCATAAAAGTAGAAATATAGAATGAGCAAGATCCCACATGATTCGGCTATAGGATCCATCATGCATTCCATGTTATGTGCTAAGCTTGATGTTTCCTATGCACTGAGAATGGTAGGTAGATATCATGAAGATCCAGGTGAAAAACATTTGACTAATTTAAAGTAAATACTTAATTATATATGAATAATGAGAGATAAGTTCCTGGTGTATGGAGGATATGAGGATCTTGTCATCAGAGGTGTAATAATGCTCGTTTTTAGATAGATCATAATGAACTGAAGTTGCAATACGAACATGTCTTCTGTCTCAATAGAGGAGTTGTGTGCTGAAAGTGTTCAATATAGCCTTTTTTTTCCAATTCTACATTAGATTATGAATATATAGAATCTTATGATGCAACCATGGAAGCTGTATGGATTCAAAATATTGTTCAGGAGATTGATGTGGTGCCTAATATTAAAGATCCCATCACATTGTATTATGATAATACTGTAGCGGTGGCTCCCAAAAAATAACCAAGGTCACATTAATGGGAAACAAACATTTTCCAAAAGTATCACCTCTTGAGGTATTTCTATCAAAGTGGTACAATTGAAGAGATCAGAGTAGCCATATAAGAGAAGGTGGCAGACCCCATGACTAAAGTCCTATCATAGTAAAAGCATGAATATCATGTGAGAGTTTGCGTGTTAAAGGTTGTTAGTAGTTGGCTCTAGTACAAATGGGAGTCTATAAGAGTTGGTAGACTAGAACCAACCATTTTTTACTTTATTCATTAATAAATAGCATATCACATCTTGATTATTCTTCTACGTGACAATTCATGTGATAATTTCCTAAGGATTGTTGTTGCATTAAAGGGTCATAGTAGACCCCTGCTATGATGACAACCTGTATGTGCCAAATATTGTTCTTGAATATATGTTCTATTTCTGTATGATATTATTTGAGAGACACAAATAATACAGTCCATTTGGGGTGGGGACTCAAAAAACATTTAGGAATCTTCTCATGGTATGCGCCCTTGGTAATATTAAGGAGTATATTATGAGAACAAAACCTTCCATCAAGAAATCAACATTTCATAGTGTCATTGGGTTTTCCTATCTATGGACGTGTGTATTGGTCCTTAGACATTATGATTATTATTAATTGATATTACAACTCCCACACATAGATGTATTGAAGAAAACTATTATGACACATTATTCACAGTGAGGTAGGATATGTTGATCTTCTCATGAGTCATACTACATTAATACATAACGAGAGAAAGGATTTGTCCCTTATATTCTATAAAAAAAGAACATATCTCAATCCCTTTGATAGAATTTATATATCATAAATAAATCCATGGGAATGTTATGGAATGGGGTAGTTCAATTCCAAAAAGTCAAATAATTATTAATTGAGCATATGGGTTGATTAAACTAGCACGAATCCCGCTTGATTTGAGATATCAAGACAAAGGGATTACATTACATGGAAAGAGTTCATAAGAGGTGAGACATCATTATATCGTTAACTTCTTTCCCTATGTGTGACAGCGGGTCTTTCTAGACGCTAACCTTGGACTATAGGTAGGATCCGCTTAATTCCAATGAGAAATAGGCCTAGAGTTCCACCCACTATGTGTGTCAAGTATCTCAGTTTAATATTAATCTGACATGTTGAATGAAGATTTTTCCAGATTGTGTTTTAATAATTGTTCAATGATGCTTGATCACATTTAGTTCGACACCAGTTATTTGAGAGAATATATTGTCGAAAAAATTATATATTTATTAGTGATTAATGTAGTGATATTTTTTTGAGAAATAAGTTTCCAATATGTATTGTCTAATAAATGTGGTGGAAGAAGTACAGAAAGTAGAAAAACAAAAGTATACACCGTGTATATTAATATACATGCCATGTAATTTTTCTACGGATTAGTGAGAAATAATAATATTTATTTAATTATATAATATTAGGTGTAATTCACTTGGTGCATGTCAAGTAATAATAATAGTCAACTATTATTATTACACATGCGGTCTTACTAATAATTAAAAGAAATGAAAAAACGATTTCGGGTAATTAATTCATTTTATTATTCTAGGAAATTATAATCCAAAGTATATTATTTTCATTAGACAAGAATTTTTTGGCGGTTGTGAAAAATGGATCTATAGAAAGGGTCTAAAGCCAAGAGATAATTCTTTACTTCCAATAATTCTCTCAAGTAACAGGAGAGATCCTCCTCCACCAGATTACTAATATAACATTGCAAGCAGATCTCAAGGTGATTGAAGGAGGACATCAAAAGAGAAGGATATTCCATGATAGAACCCGGAGATCCCTTCAGTGATGTCCAGAGATACATGGAGAATGTGTGGATGACTAGTAGAGGAATCCTACACTTAGATTCTACTATGAAAAAATAGATTACATCAGATAATACCCAAAAACATCAACTGAGAGAGAATCCCATCATGGTAAATCATGTATTTTAAATAAATTAATTATAACCAACATATGATGATATTCTCTATGGTTCCTGGACTCCCTTAAATTATTTCATTCTTTATTATAATCCAGATATATGGTGTTCTCTTATCTTGAAAGATCTCAAATTGATCGTTGTTAATGGAAAAATTATTGTTTGGTACACCCACCAATGCGCCTCCGCTGCGCCCGGAACCTATAGTGGAGAAACAACATAACTTGAAATGTTGAGACATGTCTCACCATTCATGAGATAATACATAGGGGAGTAAAATGAGGAATTCCTCTAATGAACATATGGAAAATATACTCTCCAACTACAAATGACGAATACCTAAAAATCGCTAGCAACGTTAAGCCTCCTCGAAGAACGATATTGGTGATTGATGAACATTGAAGGCCTAGAACGGATCCTGAATCCTCATGGGTGGATCGCTTCAACGACGAACTCCAATGTGGTAGGGGTATGTTTTGTTTTATATTTCCCCATTCATTATTCTAGACAATGAACATGGATCAACCCACGAAAATGTTGATTTGTGGATTTCTTATTCAGGTAAGAGGGTGTTTTTATTGGGTTTTCTATACTGGTATTGATTATACATTTATAGAAACTTAATACCAAACCTCCCCACGTGTAATCTCTTAACACAGAGGTTGTGAGATAACACGAATAAAGCCTGAACACTCTTCTATGTGTTTGTTTTGTTTATTCTTCATGACCACATCACTGAATTAGAAGGAAGTATGAATCAAAGACATAACAAGAATGATGTAATCCTCAGAAGGCCATAGGCACAAGTGGTGTGATGAATGGACCATCGAAGCAGATCCTATGGTCTTGTAATTCACATTCTGGCGCGCCGGTGATAGTGGTTGGGCGGAGGCATTCCACGATGACACAATGGGAGGAGCACTACTGCCAGATCAGGCTGTGACAGAGTGGCTAGATCCACCGGCCACCATGATGGTGGGTGGATGCAGCCACCCATATTCTTCTAGTACATTGCGGACGTGGAACCACACCGCATCCCATGCACCAAATTTCGTGGTCTATTTATTGCGGTGTACAACGAGGCCCGGTAGACGACCCACGAGGTAGGGGGATCGGAAGCGACTTCTAGCCGAATCTTGGAAAAGAAGAACTAGTACTCCATAGTGGGATGGGCTTCACATAGGATGAGATGGATGCAGGTCGATTTAGTGGCCAACGTCGGGTCAGTTTGACCGGGTCATGCCAGACCCAAACCCATCAAGACCTATTTTGGAAAAACAAAAACATCATTCAATATGGGCATCCGATTGATGATCATTTTGCAACATTGAAACCCTCACGATGAGGGATATCATTTTTCATTATATAATAAGAATTTAATGGATGTTTAAATTTGAAGAATGGATTTTGGAGTGGTTCTCCTAGAACAATCTCACTATGTGCGGAGAGTCTACTGTTGGTTGTGAGCTAAACAATGCTTACAGGTTGGACTTTGTGGATCAGATATGATGGACTAGTGGGAAGCAACATCTGTGAGACATGGTCGTCCCATGGCGAGGAGCATCATTGTGTGACCTGCCAAACCCACAATACTCGATAGGAGGAGTACATCATTATGGCCAATGTGAGAAGTGACATTTGTGTGACCATTCATGGGCACAGTGGGGAGAGACTTTTGTTTGACCCAGCATACCCATGATACTTATTAGGGATATGTACCTCAAAAATCCAAGGCTAGTGGGAAGTTGCATCTATGTGACCCGAAAATCCCATTGTAATAATTTATGAGAAGTTCTCTAGCATCCTATGGTTTTTGATTATATGACTTATGGTCTTACTTCCCTACTATAGATTATACCTTGTGTGATATGACTTGCTTCTTTGATTCGATTATGGATTTCTTTGTGATTTTTCATTTTTATTTTTTTTCCTAATGTGTATATTGTTACTCCCACGTGCAGTGTCATCACCCGTATGTGTTGTGCCTAGTGCTGATGATCACCGCCTTAATGGAGGACTTGGTGGCCTAGGATCCAGTGCTGCCCACTAGGACCAGGTAGGCTTGGTGTTCTTCAATAGCTTCCAGCAGCAACTCTACATTTACCCATCAATGTATGGTGTGTCTATGAGGATAAGACCTGGTATTCATTCACCTGTGAGAAGAGAAATTTTATAGTATTGGAGGACATTCTTGGAGGTGGGTGGATCAGATCACTAACCAATTGTCCAGCCTCACCCTCGGTGTGGAATATGAGAGGAGTTGAAGCATTCCTATAGTTGTAGATGAGTATGAGGATATATTTCATAAGGATGATTAGGTTATATCTATTTGTAGTGAGTTAGAATTCTTTATCGATCTGTACACGGGGATGGAACTAATATCCACACCAACATATCAGATGGCTCTAATGGAGCATCAGGAATTTATGTTACAGTTAGTGGACTTGAAGGATAAAGGCTCCGTGAGGCCCAATATTTCACCTTGGGCAGCCCCAGTTTTGTTCGCCAAGATGTCAGATGGGATTTTGAGGCTAAGTGTGGATTTTTAGTTCTTGAACCAGGTGACTATGAAGAACAAGTATCCACTACCGAGGATTTATGACCTCTTCGACCAGCTGAATGGAGTGAGGTAGTTCTCAAAGATCGAACTCAGATCAGGCTATCATCATCTTCGTGTATAGGATAAGGACGTACCAAATACATCCATTAGATGCTGTTATGGACACTCAGAGTATTTTTGTGATGCCTATAGGCATAAAAAATGACCCATTCGTGTTTATGGGACTCATGAACAAAATATTTTGGCCTTACCTCGATTCTTTCATGGTGGTCTTCAATGATGAAACATTATAGTACTCAGTGTCAATGGTGGAGCATGATACACACATGTGGATAGTCTTGGATATAGTCCATGAGAACCATCTTTATGGTATGATCTCAATGTTCCTATTCTGGATTTGAGAGGTCCACTTTCTGGGACATGTCATCTTAGAGGCAGGAGTTGTAGTGGGTCTGTTGAAGATGGAGGTAGTTATTTCTTGGAAGCCAACCAGGACTGTGACTTCAGTGAAATGTATCTCAGGGTTGGCTGGATACTACCGGTAGTTCTTGCCCAAATTTTCAAGAATAGCATCACCATTATCAGCTTTGACAAAGAAGGGACATCCCTTCATGTGGATACAGATGTGCTAGAAGCGTTTCCAAGAGCTGAGTCAGAGACTGATTAGTTCCCCCCATCTTGAGACTTCTAGAAGAGGGTGTTGGGTATGTAGTCTTCTCTAATACAGCAGGGAATAGATTGGGTTGTGTCTTGATGTAGGAGAGAGTAGTGATCACCAATATCACAAGGAATTTGAGGCAGAATTAGCATAACTCTGTGACCCTTGATCTTGAGTTTGCAGCAATGGTCATTGCATTGAAGATGTGAAGGAACTACTTGATTGTTGAACAGTTTACTGTATACACTGACCACAAGAGTCTTAGTTTTATCATCTCATAAATTAACTAATCATGATACAAATACGATAGATATAGTTCCACTAGGACTATGAATTTGAGATAGTATATACTCTGGGAAAGGGGAATGTGGTGGTTGACGCGCTCAACTGAAGGTCCGGTTTGTAATTGCTGAGTTAGGCAACATAGTAGCTAGCCACGCTGTAGAAATCCTTCATGGACGATGATGTAGTAGCTTACCTTCAGTCGATGATTGTCCCTTCTTCAATCTGATAGTTATTCAAGGAGGCACAACATTTGGACGTTGACAGTGAGGCCCAACGTGCTCAGTTATCCTCATGACAGACTCCAGAGGGATTTTCGATAGGTTGGGAAACATCATTCTTTTCAGAGGATGGGGAGTTTTAAAAATGATGTTGTTGGAGTAGGTGTTGATGAAGTTTCAAAAATCCCCTTTGTTGGTTCATCATGGTTTCGAGAAGATGTTCCAAGACCACTGATATCAGTACCTATGGCCAAAGATGAACAAATCAATGGAAAAGATTGTTTCACCTTGTCTCACTTCTCAACATGTGAAGGCTAGGCATCATGTTCTAGCAGGGTCGGACCAACCACATGAGATACCAGAGTTGAAATGGGATGGTATCCTTATGGAATTTGTGACATGGTTACCAAACACATCCATGGGCCGGGATTCTATCAGGGTGATCAGTGAATGACTCACCAAGTCGGCTCACATCCAACCCATCTGGGAGTAGGGATTGATATATGTCTCGAGACACCACTACTTACAAGAGATAGTTTCGATTCATGGGGTGCCTTCAATGATCGTCTTAGACTATGACACATGATTTATATCCTAGTTAAATAAGGGATTGCAGGAGGTGTTTGGGACTCATCTGCGCTTGAGCACCAGTTTTCACCCTCAAAATATGGTCAGACGGAGCATAAAATACAGGACTTTGAGGACATTCTCTGTTCATGCATCCTTGATGTTGGTCGTAGTTGGGAAGACCACTTACCAGTGGTGGAGTTTTCATACAATAATATTTATTGCTCCACCATTGGCATGGCACCATTTGATTCCTTGTATAGGCAACCTAGAAGATCACATCTGTGTTGTACAGACCAAGTGGAGTCGGCACTAATGGGTATATAGTTGGTATGGGCTACTCCTAAGAAGGTTCATATCATTCAGGAGTGGATAAGGACTGCACATAGTAGAAATAAGCCATATGTTGATTGGATATGGAGACCCTTGGTGTTCGAGGTGGGAGAACATGTGTTCCTTTGGGCCTCGCCCTGACGGGGATTGCGAGATTTGGTTGGGGCAGTAAGTTATCTCAGAGGTTCATCAGAACCTTATAGATATTGAGAAGATTTGGTGATGTGGAATACCCAATAGATCTTCCCCCATAGATTCACTAGGTGCATGATTCTCTTTCACATGTCACAGTTGGGGAGGTATGTGCATGATCCATCGCATGTCATCGAATGGGGTGAGAAAGACGTTGACGACGGGGTGACGTTTGAAGAGATTCTAGTAGAGATGGAGGATCAATAGGAGTGAGTCCATCATGGATGGTTGATTCCTCTTTTGCACGTTCGGTGGTACATGATAATCTCTAGGGGAAAACATGCGAGTATGAGGCTCTAATTCATGCTCAGTACCCCCATTTCATTATTTAGCCTTGTTTTAGCTTATGAGGACAGGAATTGTAAAAAATGGTGGAGTAATGTAATGTCTCGAAATTACCATGTAATTTTCAATAAATTTTATGCAATTATTTTGAGACCAAATACGATAATGACATATGATTTTGAGGCCTAGTGACCCCGGAATAGAATTTTGAACTTTTTTAGTTCATTTAAAGAAATGTCTGAGTATGTGATTTTTAACATCTAAACTGGTGATAGAATGAAAAATATGAGTTCATCGTTGAACTCATAATAGTTGTATTTTCTTATAATAGACATAACATTGACAAGTGATGGTCGATCAGAAAAGATAGTTTTCTTGCTTTTCATAAATTTTAAAAAATCATAAAAAGTAATTTTATTTTATTTTCTTATCATAGAGGGATGGCCCGCTGACACTATGGTGCAGAGAAGAGGTGGTGACAATACCCTCGAACGAGATTCCTAAATGGAAGTAAAACAGACACACAGTTTCATTAATGAAACAACATAACAACGTTGAAACACAGCGTAACATAAACGGTGTGTCCTATTTCTCTATTAATGAGATAACACGTTGGGGAGTTAGAAATGGATATGCTCTAAAAACCCTATGTAAATACTCCTCTCTAAATATGAATTATGAACTTAAGTGAATTTCTAGACACATTAATGTCCCTCGGGGAACAGTAGGGGTGGGCGACGAACGCCGATGACATTGAACAGAACATGAATCTTCAAGGGAGGAATGCATCAACGACGAACTCCAACAATGTAGGGGTTTGTGGATCACTCATTCTTGTGGGATGATGTTTTATTAGGATTTCAATACTAATATTGATTATTCATTGATAAAACCTGAATCCCAAACCCCACCATGATTCAACCTCAATGTTTAGGGCGCGGGCAGACACGAACAAGGACCAACCCATTTTCCTTGTGTGTTTTTTGTAAATTCTTTGTGAACAAATATTCAAAATGGAAACAAGGAGGATTAAAGGCCATAGAATGAATGGTGTCATCCCTTGGATTCCATCGGCATTAGTGGAATGAAGAATAGACCATCAGGTCTTCTCTGATGGTCTGCGAAAGAACCTGCAGGTGAGCCGATGACCACAGGTTGTTGGCGGCACGCCACGATGGCACATCGGGAGGAGAGTCATGGTTGGATCTTGCTATGAAGGTGTGGAAGGAGCCTCCAAACTCCATTACAACGTCCACATCGGGTGAACCATAGTTTCGTCTCATTCAGCAAAGGCCATGGTCGATTGACCATGATAGAGGAGTCGGCGCTACGAAAGACCCATGGGGTAGGGGGAACGGACGCGGCTTCCAGACGTGTCCCAACTGAGAAGAACAGGTCTATATAATGTTTGTCATCCAAGGAGTGAGCAAACCCATCATGGTAGGCTAGAGATAGTATGGGCTCGCTCCAGGTCAGTTTAGGTTGGTCTGACTGGGCACAGACCCAACATGGTCCTTTTTGGAAAATACCAATATCATTCAAACGAAGCATCCAATTGAAGATCTATTTGAAGCATTGGAACCCTCAAGATGAGGTTGATATTTGAAAATATATAAGGATGATTTAATGGAAGTTTAATTGAGTAGAATGTCTTGAGGTGTGGTTCTCCCGGAATCAAGCGCACTACGTGCAAAAACCCTATGGTTGGATGAGACCTGAAGACTGCTAACATGATACCCCGTGTGGATCAGCTATGATGGCCTAGTGGGAAGGGACTTCTATGTGAATAGATAGGCCCATGGTGATGATAGAATATTTTTGACCCAATAGACACATGATACTCGAGAAGCAGAGTACCACAGTATGGCCAAGATGGGAAGCAGCTTCTGTGTGACCCAACATGCCCATGGTGGGGAGTGGGTTCTTTGTGACCTAGCACACCCATGGTACTTTTCACGGATGAATACCACATCAGTCCACAGTTAGTGGGTAGTGGGTTCAATGTGACCAAGAAATCCTATTGTACTCTTGGTGGAGGAGTTCCTTACCAACCCAAGGTGTTTGATTATTTGACTGTTGGACTGACATCCCTACTCTAGATTATATATCGTGTGAGATTTATTCCTTAATGGTTGTCATTGTTGATTTCTTTGTTGTATTTACTTTTTAGTTTTGGTACCTAATGAATATAATGTTACTCACCTCTACAGGGATTCTCCCACATGTGTTGTGTCTGGTGGAGACGACCACTGCCATGATTGAGGACATGGTGGCGCATGATCCGGTGATGCCTAGTTACACCATGCAGGAATGGAATAATTCTACACCTTATATACGCAAATCTATACACACCCATTTGGTGGGTTTTTAAGTGAATGAATTTTAGAATTTTCCTTGTACTTTCATGTTTTCATTTAGTTTTTTTTGTTTTTATTTGGCCCCACAAGACCAATAGTTGTACTTTTAGTCATTGGGTTTTTAGTGGCATGCATTTTTAGCTTTAATATCTTCGAGACGTGGTTGTGTGTGAGTACGTACATGTACTTGGGGAAATTCCTCCTAGTTGCTGGGTGATGCCTTTAGTGCTAGTTTCCAACCTTTGGCCTTTGGGATGTGGGCTTGGGGTTTGTCATGACATGAGTTTTGGGGACGGGTCATGAAAAATCCATATCCCATATTGGGGGATGTAAAACATCCTCCCCCAAATTTATAAAATTTAGTTTTCCTAGAGATCAATGATATGTGATATCTAAAGTTTCATTAATCACATTCCTTATTCTAATATAGCCCCATGATGTGTTTTTGGGACCTAAAATACGTAACAATGATGAGGTTTATAGTATATACATCAATGGGAATTAATTTAGTTTGGTATAATATCTTATCCACAAGAACCATCATAGGCTGGAAAGACCATCACCAAAAGTTCATTTAAAAATATATCTCTATGTTTATGAGAAAACGATTTTTTATCTCACAAAATATATACATAATCAAAGTGATAGGGTAAGTGACCTTATCACTAGATGGAAAGGTCTTACGTACTCTCATAACATTTTCCCCCACATGATTAGTTGTTGGAAAATTTAATAGAAAACCTTCTACATTAACTAAAAATATCATTAATAATATTGAAATAACTAGGTAATTTATAGAAGTATTCATGCACATGACATCTTATAAATAATATTATTCATCAAACCAGGGAAAAATATTGGTCTAATCCCATTACATAAGGGAAAATGGTATATAATATCAAAACTACCACTGTTAAATTAAAACCTACACTGGTGATTATGAAATTAATTAGGGAAATTTCACATCATGAGGTTCCACACACTAAGAGACAACAAAAATAAAAATAACTCAGCCCATAGGTAAAGAAATATCATGACCGGAAATGATATCAGGAATGAAAAAAACCTTTTACTTTTAAAAATAATAAATTCATGTTAACTTAATTGCATTCAAGGAAACTAATCTCCTAATTCTTTATAAGCCCACGAGACCCGACTAAGTCAACATAAATAATCATCATGACTATTCTTATTTTCTCCAGAAAGTATACCACACTATCTAATACTTCATTATATTTAAATACAACATCCAGAACATGATTTATTGTGTCTAGGTGATATTAGTAAAATCCCTAATTCAAGTGGACAATCAATTTATCATCCAATAATCGGATAAAGGTGACTAATAAAAAGTATCATCTATATGTGGGTGCATGTTCTGTAACTAGATTATCTGATAAATGGTTGATAACATTCATGAAAACATTATTGAAAAATGTATTCAACAGATTTTGTTCCCATGCCCACTTTAAATATTCAATGGGACACCGTTGATCCCCTCCTTTGGAGGTAGATACTACCTGTTGAAATAATATATTGTGGAGGATGAATATTCTCATGGAAATATGAAAATACCCTATCATTTTAAGGATTTACATCACTCACCATTCAGATCGTGGAAATAACCCCTGTAATAAAAAATCCTCATCATATGAAAATCAAATTTTCGATTCTATTAATTTCATTCATTTAGAAGACACATTCTTCAAAGAAGAATATATATATTCAAATATGTTAATTTTTCTTAACTAGGTATTCATAGGATTATGATATAGAAAATGGGGGAATAAAGTGAGACACAATCATTTAAAAGATTATTATTATAAACCACATCCCAATCAAAGTTATATACATGACCAAAAACCCTAGAAAAATTCTTGAGTGATCCCCATAAAACCATAGAGACACCCTCAAAACCATAAAGTGTGATCCATTAACTATTTTATTACATAATCTACTGGAAGGGTGTGAAATTATGTAACTATCCCAGATATGTGGGTAGATTATCTCAAAAAATATTAAGTAATATTTATATCTTAAATTTATATATATTATTAATAATCATCTACTTCAAGACCTTTGACATATATGTCATGTGCAAATAGTATCCCCACATTGGGAATCATTGAACTCTAGTGTATAAGAATTACATATTTAAATAGTTAGTGGGAATCCTAGCTAATATCTTAATTTTAGAAGTTATTCCTTTTTAAGTAAGATTACTGATGTTATTATCAAGTCCCTCCAGAGTCTCTATGAGTTTGAGGTATAAGTGATTGGAACTAATTTGTATTTAGTATAAATTTTTAAAGCATAATTCTATGCCACTATATAATTCATAGAAAAAGATCAAGAGGATGTCGTTTAGGGTAATATTAGATACCTATAAATTTTATTGAATGTTGTTGATTTTTATATTTAACAAGATCTAATTAATGAAGGATACAAGCTCAATATCATCCTTGTAAGGACTCCAATATGTTTAAGATGTAGTGTGGATGATCCCCCTTAAATCTGGTCAATAAATTGTACGATATGTTCGAGACAAAGCCTGTTGGAATTGTCAAACTTGGTGCTTAGTCTGGAGATCTATTCTATTACATTTACTTTATAGTTATGTTGTAGGAAATAACATATATTTTTGTACTTAGAAGACCTTGTTTGTAACACATAGAGATTTTTGAATATATATTTATTTAAATAAATACTTTTTTAATATATTGTTATAAATCTAATATTGATTTAAAAAAACTGATACAATAAAATAAAATTTTTTCATTGTAATATATATTTATAATTATCTTGTATAATATAAATTAATCATATTATGAAATATAAAAATAAAATGAAATGGAATTGGATCATTTATTTTAAGCATAGCTTATAAATCTTGTTTTTAAAATATTGTAATGAAATTATCCTTACTAGGGTTTTCCTTATGCGAATACCAAGCTAATCTCAAAAAATTACAGTATGATAAGAATCATATGTGAGAGAAATTAAAGGAGTAGAAATTTACCCAAGATCTATAATATGGGAATAACGACCCAAGAATTCCACTAGAACAATCCTTATGATTAGATCTTTTGAAAATCTTACAATGGGATAAGAAAATTGAAATTTTGATGGCATAATCTAGTAATTATTTATTTAATATGTAATTTATCACATGTATTTGAAAAATATCACATTTTAAATTTTGAAGGAAAAAATAAAATTTATTTTTCTAAAAAAAATTCATTATATTTCACATTTGAATGATATTTTAATTAGTTTTCTAATTTTAATTCAACAAAATTATCATCATTTTTAGACATAAAATAATAATATTATCTTTATATAGTTTTTTTTATATTTCTAATATTATTGAATATTTAGTCGAATAGAGGAAATAACATTTTTACCAAAACTACAAATTTATAATTATATAATAATATCCAAGAATTTCAAAAAAAAATTAATTGGTCAAATATTTATTTTAAAAATACTATGGATAATTTTGAAAACCATGGTTAATATTATAAGGACTGAAGTAATATTTTCTTATAAATACTATTTTTTGGAATTTTATTTGAACTGAATAATATATTTGTACACTTTTTGTTTCGGATTTATTTTATTGCTACATAAATTTTACTTTTCTTACAATAAAACAATTAATATCATGAAAATTAAATTAATTAATAATTTTTCAACACATATACAATTTGTGCTTAAAAATATTCTTCTAAAAACGAGTTTTTACGTGTTACATTCACTAATGTAAAAATTTGAATTTTCTCATACATAGAAATAATTTCCAATAATATGGATCTAATATTTATATTATTATTTTAAAACAATTTATTAATTTAAAAGTTTATTTTAAACATTAAATTTAAATTATCTAGGTAAAAAAAATTACCATGACAAATCCAAAAATGGCACAAGTTAAAATTATAAAACTAATGGACTTAAAAGAAGATTTAAACATGTGAAAATAAATTTTTGATGTTTGATAAACCTTATCACATCCAAATTTACATTATATTAAATTTCAAAGTTTCCTTGAGATGTGAATCAAGTTGTCTCTTTATATTATGTTGAAATATTTTTAAAAATGCCTTTCTCACTAACTACAAATGGGCCCTCTCACGACCCCTTCAAGACCACCCTCAAAATCCTATTTGACATCAAAAATCATACCCTATTACTATATATATATATTAATTTATTTAAATCATATTTATTATATCTTATATTATCATGATATTTTTCATAATACCTATATTTCTGAGTAATCCTCCAAGGAAAACGTAAGGATATCAATGTGAGTAATCATTATTTTTCCTAATTTATACTCCTTTATATCTCACATTTCAAAATATATATATATAATAACTATATATGACCATAATAATATATTATATATTTAATTTCATTATTCTAATTTAAAATCTAGTAACAACTTATTCCCTTTATCCTTAAGAAAAAAGAAACTACAATTCATATGTTGTGCGGACTACTGCCTCTATAAAGCGACAACTTCCATTTTTCATCAATGCCTCTCTTAAATAATTATAATATTAAAATTAATTACTAAATGTGAAATATATACTATCACGATTATTATAAATAGAAAAATTTTAATTCACTTTCTTTCCCTCTCATTATTCCTGAAATTAAAATGCTAAGGTTACGTTGTGTGAATTACTATGATCACAATGTAATGTAGTTTTTCATCTATTTTATTACCTAATTATTAAAAATTACTAAAATATGATTCAACATAATAAAATTATATAAATAATATAATTATTGGTATTTTATAATGAAAATATTCCAAAATAATCCACATTCATAATCAAAATCACCCATTAATTATGGTATGTCCAGGTATGGGGTGGTCTAACAACCTACATGAAATGTGATACAAAATATTTCCATGGATGACTATGAGAAATTAATTACTTATAATATATATTTCAATTATGTAAATAAAGGTTTTATTTTTGTTCTATAATGGATAAATTAATATTTAACTCATTAATTTTGATTCTAATGTTTTTTTTAAAAAACATTGATACATCTTCATCAGCTATTTTATCTTTAAAAATCACTACAAATACACACATAGAATAAATTTAAAAAATTATAAAAAATTATAAAAAAATTAATTAAATAATATTATATATTTGGTTAATGATGAAAATTTATTTTATAATTATGGAAAACAATTCTATTATTAAATTATATCAATAAAATAAATATAACTCATAATATATTTGAATATAAATAATAACTATTAATATAAATGTAGTGAAGTATTGTAAATAAATTTTATAAAAATTTATATATACGGATATTTTTATAAAATATATTATTAAGATATTTATTTTTTCTACATAGGATAATCAAACCATTTAGTGTCTGTTAGAAATTAAGATATTGTTTTCTTATCTCAAAATTTCACCCCCTATGACATATTTATCACTATACACCATGTTTTCTTAGTAATGGTTTATCTACTAGACCAATTTTATATTTTTATCATGATCCACTCATTATTCTTAAAAAAATGTTTTAATTTGAAACTGTATCCTTCAAGGGGTTTGGCTAATATTTTTATGAGGATTAATTGGATTTTTTTCTCAAATTGAATTTACTGGGACATGTTTCATAATAAGAACCATGATATCTTCGATATGGAGTGATAAAAACCTAATTAATGTATTTTATCATTTTCTTGTAATTCATGGCTGTTAAAAAGACATATCATTCACTTTCATCAAATTATATTTGATTTAAAATATAATAAATTTAACAGATTCTTTGTTAACTCAACTCCCTTTATTGTGTTGTTTTATTTATTCTAGAATATCATTCTTACAAGATTGGGTTCTTCCACCAAATATTTTATTTAAATATAATTTTTCTTTTGACTAGGTGATAATTTATCTTTTAATTCATTTCAATTACATGATTAAATATATTTGTAAAAATGATATCACTGTGTGAAATAGTTTACAACCTCTTTAATGATATCTTACACTCTATATCCATATTTTTCATTCCCAAAAACATTATCCAATATAATTGTAAACCAGATAATGTATTACCCAATGTGATGTAAATATTTAAGTTCAAATATTCTAAAAATAAAGTTTTTACCCATTTTTATGATGTGGGTTCTCAAAAATGATATATCAAAATATTAAAATTGGTTTTCCATCATTTCAAATATCATTTTTTTATATTCCAATTCACATTTATAATAATCACTTTTATCTCATTTTAATGATCTATTATTGATGATTCATATTTAAAACAAATTTTTTCCTATTATTTCACTTCAACTTTTTGAAAAATTTATGTATATTTAAGGGAATATTTTTTATATATTATATTTTATTAATTTTTTCAAACTTGTACAACTTTATATTTTGAAACCGTTATGTCCGTTAAAAGTGTAACTTTCTCATATTCCTGGAAAGTATTTCATGGATTGGTGACCTAGCATTATGATTATTGTCATTGAACCTAATTTTTTTGATAGGTTGATGGGTTCCATGTGTTGAATTTATTAGAAAATATATCTATGAGGCCTCATTTTTCATAATCATTCACTATATGCAGATTTTTGTGAGGGAAATATCATATTTCATTTTTTTGGAAATTTGTGGGAACATGGGACCTCAAGTATCTAGTGGTGGTATCTCATTATTTAAGATCATATTTCAAAATTCCATTGTTCTCATGGGAAGAAATTATTTTTCTTTGTCGAGGGATGTGAGGATATGTGGGGCATGGTGATTCTCTGTTTCTCATTGGTTTTGGAATGATCATTTTCGGATGTATTTGAGCAATTCTATTATCTAGGTCAGGAATTTAAGGATTCTTATTCCAATAAAAACACCTAGATGATTCAATTAGTGGATAATTATTTTGGATATGTTATATTATCGAATGATAGATTATAAAGCCTGAATTTAGAAGATTTCCCTAGAAATTTTCTTGAGGTGGAGTTGGCCCCGAAAAATTATTTTTGTGTTCTGATCATGGAGGGTGGTTTTTTTCCTTTGTGGAAGTGATTGTTATATTATGAACATTCGTATTTGGTGATGAATTTATCCTATATGGCCATTTGAATTATTTTTACAATAATAGGAAATCGTGTACCTTACTAGATAGTTTAGTGGATGGAATAGATATAGGTGATCCTGTGCATCCCGGTATTATAATGGTATTGGAGTCAAATAATATAATGGTGTAGAGTTCACTTTCGTCCACCTCCCTTCATATCTGGGAACTGGTTGTGCATCATCCTGTGAGCGAGGACATTCAAATTTGATGTACGCTTCTTATGCACCCATTAATTGTTAGAGGTCCATGGATATTGTGCTTCACCTAGATCCTATCACTTCATGAATGGATGATCATGTATGTTTCCCTGCTTATCCTGAAAAACCATTCATCAATTATTATTTAATTTTTCCACTTTCCTTTTTGTCACATGTGGTTGTTTAGCCATATATTATTTATGGAGATATAATGCCTCCAACTTCTAGATTTTAGATGGCCGAAATTACCCCTTTATAGAGATCCAATGGCGATCCGTCACCTAGATATCCCTATAATGGTCTGGTTCAGTTATCAGTGCGTCTTGAATCTGAAAAATCTATTGTAGGAGAGAATAGAGTTGCAGGGAATCTCCTGGGGTAGTATTCATGTGTTCTCTTCTTCTTGTGGCTGAAATGGGGATCAATAGGGAACACATAGAAGGCATTCAAAATATTTTCGAGATGCTAGAAAGTTCATAGGAGATGGGGGATGGTATTTATTATCTGGGAATCAAGGATTATAGAGTTCTAAATGTTTCTTCTCCTCCTGTGTGGAGTGGGTACACCACTTGCTCTATATTAAGACACGTGTCCACCTCTATATCAGATGATAATTTAGTTGTGTAATTCAACCATAAGTCATTATCACCCATTTATTAATGGGTCCCATCCTCATTTAGAAGATCTATGGATATGGGTCATGGTAAAATAGTTTTTACGATAGCAGTGAATAAATTATATTGCATGTCTCCATTAGTTTATCTCGCAGTCCAAGGGTCATGTTGATTGTATCTCCTCTATTTTCAAAGACATGAGATTATCTGATTGAACAGATGAGCAACCATGTAATGAACAATTCTATTAAATTTGGAAGAAATATTTCATAGTGAAATTGGTTGATGTGACTCAGTAACATTTTCAACAAAACAAAATAATGGATTATTTGATTTATTCTTCTCATTTATATAGTTAATGTGTTTCAGTAGACATGTTGTATCTCTACAAAATACATTCACTTATGAATTTTGGGATTTTACCAAGGATTGTGGGGGGCTATTTCCACACCACAACTTACCATTCAATGAAAAAAGCTATTGATTCCTCATCTAGCAAAGCATTTCAAATCATCTGGTATTTAATGTATTTTAATAGAAATTTCTATTTACGGTTTTTTGAAGAAAATATTTAGATGGTGTTAAAATCACAAAGGAAGTATAAGGATCTGGAGTTAGGTGGATCATTTTCTTTCAACATATAAGGTAATGAAACCTCCATGTAGGCTTCTGTAATCATCTCATAAGATAAAATTTAGATCATGTGACTTTAGTGTTTCATTTTAATAGAGAGGTTACAATGGATAATCATTTCTAATTCTCCTCTACTGAGATGAGGGTATATGTTTTTATTGATATATTCATAGAGTTTTAGGTTCACATAATGATAGGAAATTCATGTGTTATCCTGGGGAACCATCTCTAATGGTTAAATAGGTATATGATGTTGTGGAAATATAGTAAAAAAAGTACATATTATAACATTGATATTCCTAAGTAGGACATTGAAATGTTAATGGAGAGTCTCCATGAAAGTTTGGATGATGATCGCTTTGTACTCTTGGTAGGAAAAACAATTTTTTGGAAGATATGTTAATAGATATCCAATGATTTTGAATGGAAAAAAGGAAATGAGAAAATGTCTTGGGAGGGAGATAGGAACATTACATCTGTTGGAATTTCTAACGGGGAAGAATGATATATAATAGATTAATATAAAACTAGATGATGTTTCTTTTATAATGGACATTGAGTAGGTTGGTAATATGGAAATTGATTAGTTTACATAAATTCTAGAAGACGTGGGTAATAATAGTGGGGGAAGGCATAGTGGGATGAATGGGGAGAGATTATTTTTATGCAACATTCCTAGAGTAGTGAGTAGTTTTGCTAATTAAAAATTGTAATATGTTATATAAGAGGAGGATATTATAGTAATGATCCTTAGAATGAACTATAACAGTGATCTAGGTCCATATGGTTTTTTATGATCCTACTTCATGGATACATGAGAAATTATCAAGAAGTTGGCTATGGATGTAGTGAGGGACTCCTTTAGGTGAGGGGTGCTTAACATAGAAGCGAGTGCTCCAATAATGACTCTTATTATAAAGAAAATATAGAATTAGGATCTGAATTATTATTGGACCATCTTTCTATATGACTTACATATAAAATTCATACTTCTCTCATTACTAGTAGGATTAACCACATTATTCCAAAACTAGTGTCATAGGAACAACATGGTTTTGTGCAATAGAAGAGCTTATAACTAATGATATAGGTATCTAAAGAGATAAAAAATGATATCAATAAGAAAACATTAGGGTCCAACGTTATGGTAAAAGGGATATAGATAGATATTATGACTGGTTAGAATAAAGCTTCATCATTAGGGTCATTCGGTAGTTTCGTTTATGAGAATGGGTATGTGACCATTTCTTTAGGTTCTTTACTTATCCATTCCCAATCATATCTATTATAGGGGAATGATTTGGTTTCATTAAGACATGTGAGAATTAATGGATTAAGATCCTAGGTTTCCTAATTTATTTATCACGGATCAGGAGGCTCTCAAAAAGAATATCAAAAGGGATCTGAAGGTGGGGAGGATAATGAATTTTAAATAAAACATATAGGGATAATATGGTGAATCACCATATTCTTTCTGATTACATGATTTTCATCATCAGGGGTATTTAAACTCCATTATATTATTTCACAAAATAATGGGAGAATATGGAAAAAACAATTTCCAATAGATCAATCATACGGAAAATAGAATTTATGATTCCAAAGAAATTTCATGATGGGATTGTAAAATGATTTAAGATAGACATGGAATAAAAAATGATTCCTTCCAATGGTGTACCATTGTGTTTCTATAATGGATGGAAGGATTACGATTGTGTTTTTTGAACATATCATCAGTTGGATAATGGGATGAATCTGTAACTCCAAAACTATTTCCTCTCATTTAGGTTTCATATTACACTGGTTAACAATGTGCTCTCATCTATCCCAATGTATGTATTGTCTATTATCTACGATTTTAATGGGGAACATAGTTAGATGGATAAAATTATATAAATTTTTAAGTAGGATTTGAACTAGATAGGGAGACATCAGTGGATAAAATGGAATAAAATAGAGAGACCGTCAGATTAAGGAAGAATAAATTTTAGTATTCTTACTGAAACCATGTAGTCCTTGAAAAAGATTATGATATCATATATCATTGAAGGGAAGTCAATTTGGGAATGGTTTGTGAGGAAAATATATGTGGAATAATATAGGGAATAAGAGGAGGAAAATTTAAGAATTACTATCCCAGAGAGATGCATGGTGGCCATTTAGAGGTGCTTCAAGTTAAGATGCATTAGATAGTCGGGAATGGGGATATCAACTATTGGTAGGACAACTCGGCCAGAGAAGGTAAATTATTCTTGGGGTGTCCAATGATAGATATTTATTTTATGGAAGCCAATACGTACACTGATTTTATCATGACCACTCTCTCAGAACTAAAATAATGATTTACATGGAAATATCATTTTGATGTAGGAAAATAAAAAATGAATATTATTAAATTCGTCCTTGATTGATTTTAATGGTCGATACATCTAATGTATAATGCATGTGAATAATGGAATAGATGAATTGTGAATAAATATATGGAACAAGGGGATTTGGAAAAAAATAATTTTCCTTGTTTAGTGGATAATTAATCATTCACTTTTTATTGATGAAAATTTGAAAATGAATGGTGTGTTACTAGATGTGATGTGTCATTGTTATGTTGTACCGAGTTTGTAGATTGCCCGCCAACACTTTTTTAGATGTGAAGGGGAGATCAATACATTTTATTTTATTGGAAAATAATGAGAATTATTAATAGACGAGATACAATGTGTGAATTCATGGGGGAATGGTTCCAATGTGCTGGAAAACATTGTGTCAAAGTTAATGTGGGTATATTTTCTTTTTTCCAAGGTTTTTGGTTGATTATAGAGTCTATAAATGATGTGAGAGGTGGAAGAAGGATCCCATTACTATTTTTTCAAGTTCATGTTATGTATCTAATAGTGTAGTTGGGTACTCATTTCAATGGTGGGGCCTTATGTTACACTAAAAAAGATCCGCCCAATAATTTTCATGAGTTTAAATGGGGTCGATAGTAGAATCCAAGGTAGGAGGGTGAGATGGACTCCTCAAAAAATGGGACTAAAAATGAATTTATATGGTTCACATGTTTCTATATAAATTACAGGGGGAGAACTGGAGACGGAAAATAACTGGTCAATTGTCTTGGCATTCAACTCTTATTATGGTCTAGGAAAATTGCTCAGGGTAGAGGAAATGGATATTATCCCAAGGAATTCTTTGGTCAAGTTGTATGAAATTAATATCATGATGGTTGAATCTGATTTTTATATTCCGGTTGGGCTCCATCACAGTAATAACAAACCGAATTTGTATTTTATCTATTTTGGGAGGAAATGAATATGGTTTATAAACTAGGGCATGGGTTTGGAACACATATGGAGAGAAGGGGATTTTATGTAGATTATTTGTTGATAAAAGGGATTACAAGAGAAATAATTATTATATTTTCATGTATGGGTCCCTTTGATAGATGTTTATGAGATCATTATAAGGGTTTAATCTCTATTAATTGACCATTTTGACCTCCCCTTAAAATGTGGGTTGTAATTCTTTCAGATAATATAAATTATGAATATATGTTCACTCAACAGGATTTATTTACTTGTAAATTATTTTACACGAAATAGCCTCTAAATATTCTAATAAAATAATCCACCTGGGTGATTTTATTTTGGGGGTATCAACTGCTAACATGATTGAGTTCAATTTTGTAGATACCAACATGAATTATACTCAATCCCATTTTCCATTACACAGGCTCATTATGGTGAGATGAATGGAACCCATTTTCTATCCATGGGTTCTTTGTGATATAATTAATGATTGATTTGAAGTGGCACTCATATGTATGGATGATTTATGTCTGGGGCCCTATATCACCCTATAATTAATTGGCTAATGTTGGATATCACATTTCATAAGGATAGTGAAATGGGAATTTCATCCACAAAAATATCATGGTAAATTTGTTTTTTACAAGACAAAGTGTGTGAATTGTTTTTCTAACAATATTTAACATGGGGTTTTGGTGTGTTAATAATAAAACGTGTTTCTATTTTATATTTTCAAAACCAAAAGCATGCCCATTTTTTTAGTTCACAATTATTAAATTTCCATAGTCTTTTGTTTGATATAACATTATTAATTATTCTTTGTCTAATAGGCTTGTTACCAATCCATTCCATATATTTGTGATTATTCTATATTTATCATGTTTATTAATTCATTATTTTACACCATTTTTACAAGGTATATGTTTGTGAATTTGGATTGGAATAACCAATTTTCTTGATTTATGGACAAATATTATTTTTCAATGTTCTTTTTAACATTATATTATTTTACCTACACATGATTTATCGTATTCTTATGATTATGAACTTATGAAATGTTGATTAGCTTTTTCCATTATTGAGAATTTGATATCAAGTATTTTTTCCCAATCCCCGGGTTATGAAGATTATTATTACATATAGGAACTATAGAAGTGAATATAGTGAGGCACAATTATATAGGAGTATTTAGTAGTGTTATAGAATATGATGATTATGTATCTAGTCCCTAAAGACACTAAACCATCCACTCTTGGGACTGTGAGGTGATTTGTGAGTCTTAATGATTATCGTAAAGTAAATTAGGTATAATAAATTGTTTTTTAACTTGGGTCACTATATTTTTTATCATATAATGTATTATTTATTTTTTAGGATGATGATAGTTGTTTTTGGGGAATAAAATTAGATAAATTTTTTGATAAGTAATGGTATAATCCTAAATTATATTTCTAAATATAAGATAATATCCCAATTTTTATATAATGTTGATATTTTTTGGATCTCCTAAAAATTAAATCACTGTCCAGAAACTGGGAAATGGATGCAAATATGTCTTAATTGTTACTAGGGGTAAACACCCTAAACAGGATATTTGAGTATCAAATCAATAAATAATATAGTGAATGATGACTGGAACTAGGATTTCACCCATGACGTGACTCTATCCGGGGAAATTGTTTTGGTAATGAAATTATTTTTAAATTATATTATAATGGACTGATTATGATAATGAAATTTGTTAAGGGAATATGAGATATCCCATTATAAAGAAAACTATAGTGAACCAAGAATTATTCAGGTTGACCTGAAATATAATGATATGGTGATGTGGAGTAATATATTTCGAGGATCAGTTCTTATAGTATTTTTTTATGATAATTCAATTATACTTTTAATATTTATTACTCATGAATAAACATTTTTTTCGTAGAAATGACTGTATCTAGGAGGAACCATGTTAATAATGGACATGATTAAAAAAAATTACGTTACTAATAAGAAACCATGTTGGATAGAACGTACTATTGAATATCATAGGATTAATCACCTTACTATCTCAAATTATTATTAATAACATGAGTCTTTCAAAAATTTGAACAAATCAATGAAATTAAGGATGAAGTTTCAAAAAATATCATTTTTTGATGATGGATATTGAAATAAAATTTAACTTCATAAGTGTCCAAAATGTTAGAAGAATAACCTATGTTAATGTGTCAAAGGAATAAAACAATGCTTCAAGAGATGAAGGATTTTCTAACAATATCATGATTATAAAATAGGGATAAATTGGTTATCCAATTTAATAGATGTCATCTACATCCCCTAAAATACACCATCCACACATAAAAAATTAATATATAATGAGTATGATAATTATGTAAAGTGATGCCCCAATAAAAGGTCTAAGAAGGATTATATGTATCAAAAACTACCTAAAACTAGGTAACATGTGAATGATTATCCCATTAAAACTACTGATGTGGATTGAGATAATACAATCACAAGATTTTACACTCATTATTTGTGGATGATTTATTCGAATATGGTTTAGGGAATGTAATAATATTTCTATGAAAATTATATAACGACCCAAATAATTTGATTATAAAAGAAACCGTATTTTTTGTATTTTAATAGGATTTGATTTTTATCGGAATGTTCCCTGTATAAAATCACTTTATCATTCTATTATATGAATTTTATGTAATTTAATAATGGAATATACCCCTCTACATAGAGGAAAAATCATTTTGAATAAGAAAATTGAATTTCATATTAACCTATCATAGTATTTCAATTAAATGGTGTGTAAGAACACCATTTAAAAGAAAATTATATAATGTCTATTTTTATACCGAATGAAAATTGAATATAAGACCATATGGTTGGAGATTACTCACGTATTCAAATAATCTTATGATAATAAAAATATATATATTTCCTAAATATGTATGGTTGATATCAATTTACTAATTGAATCATGAGTTAATTATATATGTTACAGGCGGTTATATATTTTCATTAGAAGATAAAAATTAAAACATTAATAATGTAATTTATTTAAGGGGAAAAATGTGGCAACTACATATTTAAAAAAAATTATTAAAATAAGTATTATATTAATTAATTATTCTAAAATAATTAATAAAACACTAAAATTTTATATATTTTAATATAAAATTCTACCATAATAATAGATTTATTTTATTATACTATATAAAATTAACTAACCATATTATGAAATCTATGATTAAAAAGGAAACAGATTCCATTGGGTAGTGGAAGTGTCTATTATAAAGCTCATTTTTCTTGGATTGGAAAATAGGTATCTTAACTATGATTTTTCATTGGATAATTCCAATATTAACATTTTTTTATGGTATGATCAAAATCATAAGTTGGAGAAAATAAAACTCAAATAAATTTCATCGACATCAATGCTAGCAGAATCAAACCCTTGATAACCATCATATATTACCTTGAACTTAGAACTTATTTAGAGATCTTTATGGTAAATGTAACTAAATATTATTTTAATATAATCTAGAAATTATCAATTTATTATGTTATTTGTCATAGGTGTTGTATATATTTTTAATTTTAACATTTAATATAAAAAAATTAGTTTTTTACAAATAGTGTTTTTATGTATATTTAATATTTGAATGATATGTCTATATATATAACAATATCATTTTAAAAATATCATTGAAATATTTTATCTTGGAAAAAATATTATATTATGATAATTTTATGGTACATTAATGAAATAATTTTAATTTTTTCAAAATAGTGGAAATGCCATTTTTACCAATAACAACCTTTTTTTCATTTCTTATAATTAAAAATATTTTTCATAAAAATTGGATTTATTTATAAGAAACATAAAATTTATTTATTTTAGAATAAACAATCTTTATCATTAAAATAAAATATATTTTTTATTTTACCATTCACATAAATTTTAAACTAAAAAATACAGAATTTCTAAACACGGCTTTTATTTTTTACATGCCCTGATATTAAAATTTATTTTTATTAAAAATTAAAATTTAATTTTATAAAATAGATTTAATATTTTAAATATATATTTTTAAATCATATAATATCTTCCATTTTATTTTTATGAATTTAAAATTAAATACATAGGTAAATACTGGTTACGATGGTAAAACCAAAATTGATAATATTGAAACTTGTAAGAATAATGGACACAATAACATGTTTAATACATGTGTTGAAATTATTTTTTTAGCTTATATAAACATTAAATCAATCCAACATTCCTGTTTTTCAATTTGCGAATCTTTATTACACATAAAACATGTTCCCTCTTTATATTGAGGTGAAATATTTACAAAATTTCCATTAACACCACTTATAAAATGGGCCTATCAGAAAACATTAATGACCATAATAAAAATTTATTTTCCCCTGAAATATATAAAATTTTATACAACAATAGAAAATTATTTTCCCTCAATCATCTTACCATATGATATTAGTATTAAGACCTCTATTTTCAAGGAATTCGCAATGAAAAAGGCAATTATTTTAACATGGGAACTCAATGTTTTCCTATATTCATTTCCTTTATATATATATTTAGAAATAAAATATTATAAATAATATATAATTAAATAATAATTTATTTTATAATTAATTTTACTAATATATGTTAATATCTATTAACCCACTTTCAACTATCTTATTCATCAAATCAAAACCATTATTTGTGTGTTGTACATACTGCCACCTCCGCGAAGCGATGAACTCTATATTTTCTGCACCACCACTATTTGATGATTATAATAGTTAAATTAATGGCTAAATGTTACACATATAATATAATTATTAAAATTTCTTAAATAAATATAACTCACCTTCATTCCCTATCATTCTTCATAAAAGGGAATTTTTAACCATTCGTTGTGAGGTCTACTGCCTTCACAACGCAATATATATAATTTTTCGTCTATTTTATTTATTATTTTTTATAAAAACTTAAAATATAGTTAATTTCATTAAAATTATCTTCATAATATCAATATTATTTATTAATAATCTCATTATTCCTAAAAAACCACTTTTATAGTCACAATCATCCACTAATTATTATTTGTTCATGATTGGCTCTATCTTACCATCAAATGGAAACATGATTTAAAATAATATCATGTATGAATTTTTGAAATTATTTATTGATAATATTTTATATAAATAATTAAATAATGAATTTATTTTTAGTTCTGGAATGAAAAAATTAATATAAAACTCATTAATTATGATTCAAATATTCATTACTTAAAAATAAATGACACATGATAATCCTTGATATCAACATTAAGGATTATTAAAAAAAATATAATATTAAAAAATTAAAAAAATATAAATATTATTAAAACATATATTATGGTAGCTTTTATTATCTAAGAATGTTTAACATTGAGATAAGAATGAAGAACCCCACTGCTCTTATGAAACAAATACAAAATGATCATGACCCCTCCGACCCTATCTTGAGTATAGATAAAAACTAAAAAACACAAATATATTAAATAATTAAAAATTAATAATATATAATTTTATGGATATGAATATGGTTTTGAACTAAATTACTAAAATACGTATTTTTCACAATAGATTAAAATGATTTAGTGGAGGTCACGAATTTTGGTAAGGAATTATTTTCTTATATTTTTATCCCTTTAGAAATATATATCATTATACACCTTGGTTTATTTTGAATGGTGTAAAAACTATCCCTTTATTATTTTTATCATGATCCTCTCATTATTAATGTTATATATTGTTACATTTGAAACCAAATACTTTAGGCAATTTGAATATAATTTTTCTATAGTTGTAAGGATGTTCTTGGTCTCAAATTTAATTTCCTGAGACATATTCAATATTATACACCATGGTAACATTAATATATAGTGATTAATGACTAATTAATTTCATTTACCATATTCATGCAATTAATGTGATTTTTAGACCCATATAATGTTCTTTTTCTAAATTAATTTATATTGAATATATACCAATGTTGAAGGGGTTTTTGGAAACTCAACACCCTTCCATGATTATAATTCTTCTAAATCAACATATTTTAAAAAATATTAGTTTCATAAATGATAATATATTATTTAAATTTACATTATCATACTACATAGAGTAAATTTACCTATAAATTCAAATATTTCTCAATGAAACATTTATTTTATAAAAATTATATATTTGGTAGGAATAATTCACACCCAGTTTAATGATAGTTTCCCTTCCATATCCATATATTCCATTCCCACCAAAGTTCTCATTTTGTAATTAGAATCCAAATTATTAGTTATATCATGTTACATTTTTTATTTCCCTTAAATTATTTTTATAATGATGTTTTTTACACTTTTTATGATACAATTTTTAAACAAAGGTATTTATATATATATATATAAATGGGGTTTCATAATTTCCAAAATCAATTGATTTATTTTCTAATATATATTTATTTTCATAACCATTATATCAATTCAAATATCTAATATTGATGTTTCTATTTAAAATTAAACATTTTAGAATTTTTTCACATCACTATTTTGAAATAATAATGTACTTTTTAGGGATAAATTATTGATGATTAGTTATTAAAAATTGATAGTTTTCAAAATTATTTCACTACACCATTTTAAAACCTTTATGTTTTTTTCAAGGAATCATTAATGTGAATTATTTATATTTTTTATTTTGAATTTTCCTTATTTTAAATTTCCCAAAAGTTAGATTTTTGAAACCATCTTTTCCATGTGAAATTAACTTCAGATTTCATAATGAATATAATGTTGTTCTCTAAAAACTATTTTTTGATTACTCAAAAGTTCTCTCTTTATCTCAAAAGGATTAAATAATAAGGAAATTATTTTTACCAAATTTCAAAATAAATATTCTTATGAAATACTCTTTTGGGATGATATGATTTTTTGGTATCAATCATTTACATACTTGAGTAAAATTTTGAAGTTATCATCTTGATGTGTTGTAAAACTCAATTTCTATTTCATGGGATAATTTTTATGTGATTAACGAAAACAAACTTCTCTCTACAGGTTCATTATGTTTTAATTGTTGATTTTTTTCCATTTCAACTTATATATACGGATGCTTGACTAGTGGCAGTACAATATCACCCTCTAATACATGGGTTAATGTTTTATATCACATGTGATAGTGTTGTTGATAGTTTGAATGTTGTCTGTTCATAACATATAGAAATGTTTTTTCACAACTAATATTGATGGATTTTTTTAACAACATACAAAGTTTATCTTTTTTATATTCAGAATAGGATGCCTGAATATATTATTTATTTAAATCAAAAAGTATGGAATTTTTTAATCAAAATGTTATAATGAACAATGCATATATTTATGTACACATTATTTATTATGTTATATATCAATGGAATGTTTAATATCTATTCCATAATACTATTGTTACTATCCATGGATCTTATTTATCAAATCATGATTCTACTATATTTTGAAAATGTATATGTTTTTTTATTTGAAATTTTATTTATTCCTTCACAAGCATTGATCAAATCTTACTATTCCTTGTTGTTTTTAATAATTGACTGAAAGTTTCCTTTTTATTAAATATAATGTTAGCATGAAAACAATAGAGGAGACCCTCAAGGGGGTCGGAAGTGATGGAAACCAAAAGTCGTCCCCTTGGATCACCATCCTACAATCAAGCGGGAGACATCCTATATAACATCCCAGGTAAATAAAGAATAAAGAATTTTCATGTTTATTAATATTTATGAATTAAATATTAATTTTAATTTAAAGGGGTTGCTATGTTCGATAGCATACCCGATACGCAACAAAGAGTTTCATTGAAATCTTACGTTGCACACTAGTAATAAAATAATATTATTTTAAATGGTAGTTAACACATAGTCGTTGTATTGGCGAGAATGGATATAAATAACTAAAATATGATTATATATGTTTTTAAATGTTTTTACATTTATCCAATAAAATATAAAGGCTTAAAATACAAAAATAATTCAATTTTAGGCTTTTATACCCTAATTTTCACTAAAGGTTCACTTATCGCCTTTTGATGGCGAACCGTCATTAAATATAGTTTTGGTCACTTTTATACATTCTATTGGACCAAATAAAACTCTTTTTTAGAATTGGTACATCAAAATTTACTTTGTGTAAATGTTTGGTATTTTTCCGATAAAGTTTATTTTTTTAATGAACAGTGAAAAATGTTGTATTTTAATTCCAAACCTCTTTTTAATATAATTTATTTATATGATTATATTATCATTTTAATTGGTTTTAAAGTTAAATTAGAATATATTTTTACCATTAAATCCAATAGTGGTCGTTGGAATTAATTTCACTTTGAAATCGGACTTAAACTACTGTCAATCTTTTGATATTTATTGTTTCATGAAAACACGCTATTTGCTCTGACAGCGGGATTTAATTATTAAATTAATTAATGTAACTTATATGTTTTTAATTTGTTAAAATAGACTTCATTTTTGAATTCGGAATATCAAATATAGCTTACGGTGAATTTTTTGTATTTTTTTGAAAAACTTCAATTTTTGATGAATAGTGAAACCACTAAGTGGTACTTATAAAAACTGATTTTTCGTTTAAATGAAATTTTACCACCTCTATGTTTTGAATTTCAAAAATCCAACATAAATGGTTTTCATTAAGAATTAAAATTCGGTTCAATGGGATTAAAATAATTTTTTGGTGAATAGTTACTTTTAAGTTTTTAATCGCGATTATAGGTAATTAGTGTAGTTTAAGGTAAAAATAATGTTGTAATAATATGAAATGAACTTGAAACATGTCCTAACTTTATTGGATGTGTCATTTCAGACCAAGAAAATCCATGGGTCAACTTGGGGACCCCATGGTGCCACTTTAGTTGGAAAATTACATTAATATCTTTTTATTTAATGTTAAAATAAAAATGTCACAAACATGAGTTGTTTTACTAAAACAATTTTTACATGGGGTTATACAAGTCATATTTTTGACTATAAATATTCATTGGAAAGATAAAAATATTTCCTACATCATGATATTTTTTTAATAAATTTTATACATTAAATAAATTAAATTATTTATGACAACATGATGATGCAGCGATTACCTCAGTATTTAAAGATTTAAATAAAATGGAAAGATAATGTAAAATCTAAGACCTACACATGTCCAAAACCTATTGTATGGGTGTATTTAGAACCCTTATCACCTTATACTAGAAATATATCAATGAGTGACCATTAAAATCCGAAACTCATTCTATAATAAAGTAACATTTCCTTACTTTCCAAGAGTGCCCCTCCTCTCCTCTTATAAAAGGCCCCCACCTCTACCACCTTACCCACACTTCCAAAGCCTTTGGCTCAGCCAAACCCTTCCCATTTTGTCTCAACACATTCCTATCTTACTCCTTGAAGCCTAACTTTGGGCAGAAGTATTCCTAAGTAAGCCTTTGAGCTCAAATCTAAGAGAGTTACTCGATTTTAAGGTAATGTCTTCACTTGTGTTCTTTTGTATTATTTTGCTTCTCCAACACCCTAAACTCTTTTTATTCATTTATTTTGTAACAACTCTAGTATCTTCAATATACTAGGATGTTGTTATAAGAATAATTTGAGCTACACTTACACACATCAACATCTAATGGTTAAAGAACATATTGTTTCTGTGGTTGGCGAATTTCTGCCTCACGAAACGATGATTGTTCAATCTTCCTTTAAAAACCTTTAATGGTGGCCATTAAGATGTAAATATATTTATATATGATATATATTATGTTTATGTTTTCCTTATTCTTCTTTTTTTTCATTTGTGGTATACCTTTATGGTTTCCATTGTGGGTAAACACGATAATTTCATTTTAGAAAGTGCGGACTACCGCCCCCTCAAAGTGATTTGATTCGTTAATTCCATATGTGGGAAGTATAAAGGATGGATTTAAAGTTATTATATATGATGTTATACTAAAATTATAATATACCTCTATATCATTATTATTTCTTTCCATTAAAGTATGAGATGAAAGTAGCGTTCATGCGTACGTACGACTTACCGTCTCCATGAACGGTGCATTTCATTTCTTATCCCCAAATGTAATGTACTACTGTAAGTACATATATATAATGGATATATATGATTTATGTTACATCTAAATGATTAATATAATTCTGGAATTAAAATATAAATACCTCTCATTTAGTTTTAATTCCATTAATATGACATAGAAATGAAAGTAGCGTTCATGCGTACGTACGGCTTACCGTCTCCATGAACGGTGCATTTCATTTCTTACCTCTAAATAATTATGTGATATTATAAATACATGTATATGCTAGATATATATGATATATATGATATCCAAATCAGGAATGTCATTCTGGATATAAATAACCTTTCACCACACGAACAACATGTAATTTTAAGAAGTCCACTTTCGACTTAAGAACTAAATATCGACAAAACAAACATTATTAACTTAATGATTACATAATGTTTATAACATTTAAATAAGTGATATAAAAGGAATAATAAGCTTGAAAAATGTTCTTAAGAAATTATAAATTAACTCAAGTTTATTATTCAGGACGTTAAAGAACGATCGAGTCAAGTCGGACCCGAGGTAAGGGACTTCGTCTCAATCTCCTTTCATTGAGGCATATTTCATTTTATACACAACTATCTTTTATACAGTGTATAAACCCCTTTGTCTTTTACTTTTATAAAAAAAGGAATCTTTTTCAATGAATCATTTTACTAAACAACAAAAAAGAATGTTTCTTTTAACGTACGCGGTGACAACGACCTTTTCCGCCACTGCGAGTATTATTTGGTCTTTGGATTCCTCAAGAATCCGTAATGTTTTTTTAAATGAAATAAATACCATATACTCTTTTATGTATTTTGGTATTGAAAATGGTTTTTATAATGAATTTTTTATGTCAATATATTTATGTGATATATTGTGATCAAAGTGTGGAAATTTTTTCTTTCCATTATATTTGTTTTATGTCTTATGATTTTATAATGGTACTTAGACATTTGACGGGTGGTTACGTGATGAACCATATGACGGGTGGTGCCGTGAATACCAGGATGGGTTGTTACGTTATAACCTCCAATGCATTGGGTATGGAAGTCGGCCGAATGACTATTCCATTAAGTATGTATGGAAGTCGGCCGTATGGCTATTCCATTAAGTATGTATGGAAGTTGGCCGTATGGCTATTCCATTCAGTGATATGTGTGGAAGTCGACCGTATGGTTATTTCACTTAAGTATGTTTATGTCTCAAGTTACCTTTATATGTTATGTGTTCTTTATATGGGTTTTATGGTAATCCTTTGGTAACAAAAGGGTAATTAATGATATTTTATTCAGTGAAGAGTTTTTACTACTTCATGAAGTTGAAGGTATTACTTTGATAAAGTATACATGGTTTACTTGATGTTTGAAAAACTAACAGTTTTCATTCTTTGTGTATCCCTTACTGAGATTTTTTATGCTCATCCCAAGTTTTTTGAAATGTTTTTCACAGGACATAATGTGGAATAGGGTCAGGGATGGGAGCAAGGGAAAGTCATGCTATCTAAAACAGGTAACTAGACATGTTTCTTTTTAAGAGTTTTTATTTTATGGAAACTTAGTCTACTTTGTAATCTTTTGAGATGTAACAGTTATATCCTAATTCTCTAAAACTCTAAACCTGAAAATATCCTCAATGTGAATTATTCATTTAATTCAATATTAAGTAATGTTTAAGGCCGGGGCCTTATAGTTGGTATCAAAGGTCGGTTTAGACAACTTTAGGAGTTAGGGTATTGTTTAATTAATGTCCATAAATTAATTTAAGGTCAAATTGAAATGATATAGCATTTACAGATTACCATGTTGCTTCGCTTAAGATATTTCTGTGTTAAGAATCGTTTTTCATAGAGGAAGTAGAGCAGCTTTTCTGGGAAGGCATACAGAAAGAAATGACCTTCCAAATCTGCATCCTGAGATGGTCAGAACCATAATTGAGCAGTTTAATGCACTAATGGCTTAGTTGAATCAGGTGATAAATGGTGGTTGTGTTTATTGATGATATTTTGGTGTTTTATAAAAGTAAAGAGGAGCATGAAAGACATTTAAGGGTTATTTTGAAAACCTTAAAAGAAAATAAATTGTATGGGAAATTCAACAGGTGTGAGTTTTGGTTACAACAAATTTCTTTCCTTGGTCACATTATTTCAAAAAATGGCATAAGTGTTGATCCTGCTAAAACAAAAGTTGTTGAAGAATGGCCAAGACCCACAAATGTAACTGAGATCCGTAGTTTCCTTGGTTTAGCAGGTTACTACCGAAGGTTTGTTGAAAATTTTTCACGATTATCGAGTCCAATGACTAAGCTAACTCGGAAGGGTGTTAAGTTTATCTGGACAAAAGAATGTGATGATTGTTTTCAGGAGTTGAAAATAAGATTGGTGAATGCTCCAGTTTTGGCACTTCCTTCCAGGAATGGTGAGTTTGTTATCTACAGTGATGCTTCATTGAAAGGACTTGGTTGTGTCCTAATGCAGAATGATCTGGTAATTTCTTATGCTTCAAGACAATTGAAAATTCATGAGGTAAATTACCCTACACATGATTTGGAATTAGCTGATGTTGTTTTTGTTTTAAAAATTTGGAGGCATCATTTGTATGGAGTAAAGTGTGAAATATATACCGATCACAAAAGTTTAAATTATATATTCACTCAGAAAGAATTGAAAATGAGAGAGAGGAGATGGATGGAATTAATTAAGGATTATGATTGTACAATTCATTACCATCCGGGAAAAGCAAATAAAGTGGACGATGCTTTGAGTCGAAAATGTAATGCTTCATTAACCATGCTACGTTTGGAACGAGATCCTTTTGTTTTTGATTTGATGAACTTTGGTATGGAAATTTTTGGTGCAGGAAGTTCTTCTTTTTTGTTTCAGGTATCAGTGATATCATCCCTGTCAGACAGAATTAAGCAAGCACAGAGGGAAGACAGTGAGTTGCAGAAAAAGGTAGAGCTGGTTTAGAAGGGTAAGTTGCCTGAATTCAATATTGATAATGATTGTGTTTTGAGGTTTGGTAAGAGATTATGTGGGCCATGTGATTCACAGTTGAAGAATGAGTTGTTATGTGAGTCTCATAGTTCCCCGTTTTCAGTTCATCCTGGCAGTACTAAGATGTACAGAGATCTGTGGGAGTATTACTGGTGGGATGGAATGAAAAGGGATATTGCTTATTTTACTGTGAAGTGTTTGACTTGTTAGCAAGTTAAGGAAGAGCGGCAGTTACCAAAAGGGATGCTTCAGCCTTTACCGGTGCCAGATTGGAAATGGGAAAACATATCCATGGACTTTGTTGTGGGATTACTGAGGACATCTCGAGGTAATAATGCAATCTGGGTTATTGTTGATCGCTTGACTAAATCTGCTCATTTCCTTACTATACGAGATAATTTTTTACTAGATCAACTTTCCCGTTTGTATCTTAAAGAGATAGTCAGGTTACATGGATTTACTCTCTCCATTGTGTCCGATCGTGATCCCAGGTTTACTTCTAACTTTTGGAAAGGCCTTCAGAAGTTATTGGGTACTGAATTAAATTTTAGTACAGTTTTTCATCTGCAATCTGATGGGCAGTCATAACGAACAATTCAGACCTTGGAGGATATGCTACGAGCTTGTTCGATGGATTATCCTGGAAGTTTGGACCAACATCTTTCTTTGGTTGAGTTTTCATATAATAAAAGTTTTCATTCTAGTATACAGATGGCACCGTTTTAGGCTTTATATGGGAAGCGGTGTCGAACTCCAGCTTTTTGGGATGAAGTAGGTGAAAGGAAGTTGATGGGACCAGAATTGATAGAAGAGTTGGCAGAAAAAGTTCAGTTGATTCAGAAACACATGAAAACAGCTCAGAGCAGGCAGAAGAGTTATGCGGATAACCGGAGGAAGGATCTATCTTTCGATGTAGGTGATCATGTTTTTCTCAAAGTTTCACCCTGGAAAAGTGTGATGTGATTTGGTAAGAAAGGAAAGCTGAGTCCAAGGTTCATTAGACCATATGAAATTTTGGAGAAAGTTGGATCAGTTGCTTACCAAGTGGCTTTACCTTCGAGTTTATCTTAGGTACACAATTTTTTTCATGTTTCGATGTTGAGGAAGTATATGCCAGATCCATCTGATGTTTTGAGCCCAGAGGTAGTTCAGTTGGAAGAGAATCTCTCTTATGAAGAACAACCAGTCCAGATTCTTGACCGAAGAGAGCATGTGTTGCGAAATAAGGTAATCCACCAGGTAAAGGTTTTTTAGAAAAACCATATGGTTGAAGAGGAAACGTGGTAATATGAAAATGCTATGAGGCATAAATACCCCCACTTATTTTGATAAGTGAATAAAATTGTGAGGACGCAATTCCCAAAAGGGGGGAAGGATGTAACATCCCAGGTAAATAAAGAATAAAGAATTTTAATATTTATTAATATATACTAATTAAATATTAATTTTACTTTAAAGGGGTCGCTATGTTCGATAGCGTACCCGATACGCAACAAAGAGTTTCATTGAAATCTTACGTTGCACACTAGTAATAAAATAATATTATTTTAAATGGTAGTTAACACATAGCCATTGTATTGGTAAGAATGGATATAAATAACTAAAATATGATTATATATGATTTCAAATTTTTTTACATTTATCCAATAAAAGATAAAGGCTTAAAATATGAAAAGAATTCAATTTTAGGCTTTTATACCCTAATTTTCACTAAAGGTTCACTTATCGCCTTTTGATGGTGAACCGTCATTAAATATAGTTTTGGTCACTTTTATACATTCTATTGGACCAAATAAAACTCTTTTTTATAATCGGGACATCAAAATTTACTTTGTGTAAATTTTTGGTATTTTTCCGATAAAGTTCATTTTTTTAATGAACAGTGAAAAATGTTGTATTTTAATTCAAAACCTATTTTTAATATAATTTATTTATATGATTAGATTATCATTTGAATTGGTTTTAAAGTGAAATTAGAATATATTTTTACCATTAAATCCAATAGTGTTCGTTGGAATTAATTTCACTTTGAAATCGGACTTAAACTAGTGTCAATCTTTTGATACTTATTGTTTCATGAAAATAAGCTATTTGCTCTGACAGCGGGAATTAATTATTAAATTCATTAATGCAACTTATATGTTTTGAATTTTGTAAAATAGACTTCATTTTTTAATTTGGAATATCAAATATATCTTAGGGATATTTTTTGGTATTTTTCTGAAAAAATTCAATTTTTAATGAATAGTGAAACCACTAAGTGGTACTTATAAAAACTGATTTTTCGTTTAAATGAAATTTTACCACCTCTGTGTTATGAATTTAAAAAATCCAACATACATGGTTGTCATTAAGAAGTAAAATTAGATTCAATGGGATTAAAATAATTTTTTGGTAAATAGTAACTTTTAAGTTTTTAATTGCGATTAGAGGTAATTAGTGTAGTTTAAGGTAAAAATAATGTTTTAATAATATGAAATGAACTTTACACATGTCCTACACTTATTGGATGTGTCATGTAGGAACAAGACAATCCATGGGTCAACTCGGGGACCCCATGGATCCACTTTAGTTGGAAAATGAAATTAATATCTTTTTATTTAATGTTAAAATAAAAATGTCACAAACATGAGTTGTTTTACTAAAACAATTTTTACATGGGGTTATAAAAGTCATATTTTTTACTATAAATGTTCATTGGAAATCTAAAAAGATTTAATACATCATGATATTTTTTTAATAATTTTTATACATTATATAAATTAAATTATTTATGACACCATGATGATGCAGCGATTACTTCAGTATTTAACGATTTAAATAAAATAGAAAGATAATGTAAAATCTAAGAACTACACATGTCCAAAACCTATTGGATGGGTGGATTTATAACCTTTATCACCTTATCCTAGAAAAACATCAATGTGGGGCCATTAAAATCCGAAACACATTCTATAATAAAGTAAGATTTCCTTACTTTCCAAGAGTGCCCCTCCTCTCCTCTTATAAAAGGCCCCCACCTCTATAACCTTACCCACACTTCCAAAGCATTTTTCTCAGACAAACCCTGCCCATTTTGTCTCTAAACATCTCTCTATTACTCCTTGAACCCTCACTTTGGGCAGAAGTCTTCCCAAAGAAGCCTTTGAGCTCAAATCTAAGAGAGTTACCTGATTTTAAGGTAATGTCTTCACTTGTGTTCTTTTGTTTTATTTTGCTTCTCCAACCCCCTAATCTCTTTTTATTAATTTATTTTGTAACAACTCCAGTATATTCAATATACTAGGATGTTTTTATAAGAATAATTTGAACTACACTTACACACATCTACATCTAATTGTTAAAGAACATACTGTTTCTGTGGTTGGTGAATTTCTGCCTCACGAAACGATGATTGTTCAATATTATTTTAAACACCTTTAATGGTGGTCATTAAGATGTCACTATATTTATATATGATATATATTATTTTTATGTTTTTCTTATGCTTCTGTATTTTTAATTTGTGGTATACCTTTATGGTTTCCATTGTGGGTAAACACGATAATTTCATTTTAGTAAGTGCGGACTACCGCCCCCTCAAAGTGATTTGATTCGTTAATGCCATATGTGGGACGTATAAAGGATGGATTTAAAGTTATTATATATGATGTTATACTGGAATTATAATATACCTCTATATCATTATTATTTCATTCCATTAAAGTATGAGATAGAAATAAAATTAGCGTTCATGCGTACGTACGGCTTACCGTCTCCATGAACGGTGCATTTCATTTCTTATCCCCAAATGTAATGTACTACTATAAGTACATATATATAATGGATATATATAATTTATGTTACATATAAATGATTAATATAATTCTGGAATTAAAATATACATAACTCTCATTTAGTTTTAATTCCATTAATATGACATAGAAATGAAAGTTGCGTTCATGCGTACGTACGGCTTACCGTCTCCATGAACGGTGCATTTCTTTTCTTACCTCTAAATGATTATGTGATATTATAAATACATGTATATAATAGATATATATGATATATATGATATCTAAATCAGGAATTTCATTCTGGATATAAAGAACCTTTGACCACACGAACAACATGTAATTGTAAGAAGTCCACTTTCGACTTAAGAAGCAAATATCGACAAAATAAACATTATTAACTTAATGATTACATTATGTTTATAACATGAAAATAAGTGATATAAAAGTAATAATAAGCTTTAAAAAGGTTCTTAAGAAAGTAGAAATTAACTCAAGTTTATTATTCAGGACGTTAAAGAACGATCGAGTCAAGTCGGACCCGAGGTAAGGGACTTCGTCTCAATCTCCTTTCATTGAGGTATATTTCGTTTTATACACAACTATATTTTATACGGTGTATAAACCCCTTTGACTTTTACTTTTATACAAAAGGAATCTTTTTCAACGAAGCATTTTACTAAATGACAAAAAATAATGTTTCTTTTAACGTACGCTGTGACAACGACCTTTTCCGCCGCTGTGAGTATTATTTGGTCTTTGGCTTCCTCAACAAGCCGTAATGTTTTTTTAAATGAAATAAATACCATATACTCTTTTATGTATTTTGGTATTGAAAATGTTTTTTATAATGGATTTGTTATGTCAATATATTTAAGTGATATATTGTGATCAAAGTGTGGAAATGTATTCTTTCCATTATATTTGTTTTATGTCTTATGATTTTATAATGGTACTTGGACATTTGACGGGTGGTTACGTGATGAACCATATGACGGGTGGTGTCGTGAATACCAGGATGGTTGGTTACATTATAACCTCCAATGCATTGGGTATGGAAGTCGGTTGTATGGCTATTCCATTAAGTATGTATGGAAGTCGGTCGTATGGCTATTCCATTAAGTATGAATGTAAGTTGGCAGTATGGCTATTCCATTAAGTGATATGTTTGGAAGTCGACCGTATGTTTATTCCACTTAAGTATGTTTATGTCCCAAGTTACCTTTATATGTTATGTGTTCTTTATATGGGTTTTATGGTAATCCTTTGGTTATAAAAGGGTAAGTAATGATATTTTATTCAGTGAAGAGTTTTTACTACTTCATGAAGGTGAAGGTATTACTTTGATAAAGTATACATGGTTTACTTGATGTTTGAAAAACTAACAGTTTTCATTGTTTGTGTATCCCTTACTGATCTTTTTTATGCTCACCCCAAGTTTTTTGAAAAGTTTTTCACAGGATTTAATGTGGAATAGGGTCAGGGATGGGTGCAAGGGAATGTCATGCTATCTAAAACATAGAACTAGACATGATTCTTTTTAAGAGTTTTTATTTTATGGAAACTTAGTCTACTTTGTAATCTTTTGAGATGTAACAGTTATGTCCTAATTCTCTAAAACTCTAAACCTGAAAAGATCCTCAATGTGAATTATTCATTTAATTCAATATTAAGTTATGTTTAAGGTCGGGGCCTTATATCCTAAGCTATTGTAGATGATCATCTGATTGGACGAACATCCCTTCTGGGAAATCGAGTCATCCACAAAGTTGGCCTCTCTCCAAATGTGATGCACCTTCTTCCCAAAGGAGGTCCCCTTGGAACCGCTATGAACTGAATACTCCAAGCTATAGGGCACCTCATCCCACCCCTATATTGACCACAAAAGAACCATAGAATCAGACTCAAATTTTACCTCTTCAAGACCGTATTCTCTACAGATCGCTATGCCAGAAAGAAGAGACTCAACTTCCACAGCTAAGGAAGACCCCATACCATAAAAATCATTGATCCCCAGAAGAACTAAGACTTAGGAGTAATGAATAACACCTCCACCCTTCATCATCCCCTCATTAAGGAACCGTTCATGTTCAGCTTCAGGCCTCCCTAAGTTGGAGTCCACATAATCCATCGACCCTCCTACCGTGAAGGTGCAGGTGGAATGTTAAACCGGTTGCATGAAATATTTGATAGTTGACTCTATTAGAGAAATGACCCAAGTTCAAATAATGGAGATTTAACTCTCACATTCAGGGAAAAAATGTGATCTCCTGTTTCCCAGCCTAACATGTTTGCGGGCCTCCCATAACATCCCACACAGTAAAGAGAAGACAATATACTATACCCTGCATTATGTGGCCCTCCAATTAGTTCTATGATACTCGGATCCCAAGAATCTTTGCAGTTAGGTCTGGTTGGTATATAGGTAGAGACGTGGATAGAATATGGACAATATGGAATGAGCCCAGATTCTCTAGAAGAAGAGATGAAGGGATGTTTCATTCTGCGGTTTCTCGAAACAAAAGCATCGTTAGGCCAAGAGAATTCCCTTCCGCTGCACATTTTCATCTATCGGTTTTTCCATGTTCTTTATACACAATGTTAGGTAGTTCATTTTCTTGGAGATCCCCTTACACCATACTTTTGAAGCCCACTCTTTGTAAGGTCCCTCTGCATGCACAAGGTCCATGTAGTCTTTCGTAATAAACTTCCTTGAAAAGGATTCGGTGAAGTAAAATTTATTGGGTTCTTCATTCATCACAATATCTTCCTAAAATATAACATTATCAGGAGTGAGAACATACTGGATGAATCCTAGGTGGCGGTAGGATTTTTTGAATGAAATCTCTGAAATATTGAAGCCTAGGTAATCTTACACCACGCCTTCCCAATTAACCTTCCATAAGAAAACGCCCACTTTACCCATTATCCACCTAGTAGAACCCGAGTGCGCCTAGAGGTGTTAACCCATGAATACTTCCATGATCGAAGGCCGAGAGCCGTGACTACGAGAAAAACCCAATTTCATAACATATCAATACCTGAAAAAACGTTTCCACAAGGATTATCCAACAAATGATATGCCATGGAAGTTGGCCTTGCATGCTGTGGATTGCCACTTTAATGTTTCTGAGGCTGACCCCTCCCTCAAAAACGGTTTTTCCCATGCACTTATGAGAGGCCCAACAACTATGGACCACCTAGTTGGCGTCCCACACAATAGAGGTAATGGTGTTTTCAATCCACATGATAACTCCTTTGGGTGGGTTGAGCAGAGAAAACATGTTAATTTGTATGGATGTTAATACACTATTGACATGTGGAATCCCACTACCGAATGTTGGAATATTATTTTTCCAGTTGTTGATTATTCCCACTACTTGATTATAGATATACTCAAAATGTGACTTCAAATGAAGCCATAGGATAGTGGAACACTCAAATAATGAATTGAGATCTATTTTTTGAGGCCCATAGTATGTTCTGGATGCCCCTATAGAACCCGCAAGAACATCTATTTGAGATGAAGACTTGAATTTTCGAGGAATTACTATGTTTCCCACTCAAACAAGAATAATTTTTGAGAAGGTCCATGATGTTAAGTAATGATCTCCACCTTCCATTGGTGAATATTATGATGTCATCCACGAACAATAGAGGATAGATGTTTTCCATTCACCCCTTGCTAAAATAAAAACCTAGCGTACCATTCTCATCTCCCTTGCGCAGATTATGGGAAAAATACTCTTGGGAAAAGATGGGGAGGCTTGGGGATAAAGTATCCCCCTGGTGCACCCCAATTACTTATTCGATGAAGCTAAATCACCTCCCCATCATTGAAAGTTAGAGCCATGGTGAGGAGAAACTGTTGAAAAAATGATCACAAAACCACTCCTGATAACCATACCGGCATTGCACATGAATGATTAGAAAATGTAATTATTGATAAAAATATTTCGTCAAGGTCAGATCGCTATATTGGATTATTATCCTTGATGTATTGTCATTGTCATACAATCAATTCTTGAAGTAATTTATCAAATAGAAATGTTATATTACTCGGTGGTGATACCACCCCGTAGAATCTAATGATTCCTAAACAAATGAGTTAGGGTTAAATAATATATAAGGGAATAAATAAATAATATAGGTAAATGTTTTGATTATAACTCAATTTTTATTGGGTACATCCCTTACAAACCCTTGGTTCTTTCTCACCAATGATTAGGAATTTCCTTCTAACGTAATAGAGGAAACATATACCACTATAGAGACTCAATATAGTTCAATGTCCTCATTTGTTTATGTCTATATAGTAACAACCACACTAGATATAATTGTCCCATTAATAAAAACCAAGGTATCACTTTGGAAAAATAATTCGATATGTAGAAATTCATTGAACATGACAGATCCATTTCCCTAAATAAATTATAAGGAGACCCTAGGTCAACACGATTGATCATTGAACTCACTAGAACCATTTGAGGAAATTCAAAATTCTCATTAGATGTATCTTAAATCTCAATATCTCAACACTTCTTCTAACCCTAATGACACCCAAAGATGAAAGTACAAAGCTATGGATTGATCCCATTCAAGGTACACATGTATTGGAAATACTATGGATTAATAATGACTCTTCATCATTCATAAAGGATATTTATTACCTTATAATATCTATTTATATTGAAAACTTTTATGTCAGTGTTGATATGGATGAAGTATAGGATGACCTGTGAGGTACCCCTATATCATTTGATAGAGGAATCTATACCACCATCGATGGGTTAATAAAATTAAATCTTGTTATAGAGGAGTTTATTTGACCCAAATTAATTAGTACCCCCATACATATACAATTTTATGATACATATATATCCTTATTTCAATATAATTGATATAAGTTTTTCTTGAATTAAACAGAGATGCAGGGGCTGGAATCAAAGGCGGCCACTCATCAATTGGTTATACCTAACAATCATTACGGTTTCCAGTAGGAGTCCAAGATAATTAATCAATTATATTATTCCATGTTATGGTTGAACCAATTTCATTTAACACAAAAAATTACTAAAATCAATCACAAACATAATCCCCATTAATGAAACAAATGTTCACATTCTGGTCTACATCGAATTTTGGGATCTCAATCAATATAGTTAAAAGATGATCTCCCAGTTCTAATTAGGGAACCACTAATTTATATGATTATAGAATTAAAATATATTTACTATATATATGATTACTTAGGGTATACTAAAATTTATATATCTCTTAAATATGATCAATCCACAACTTTAGAACTCTATAGGGGGTATTCTGCTATCAGGTTATGACCTATAGATTAATGAATGTTAGAGACAAGTAAAAATGTTCAAAGAATCACATATTAAATCCTTTTTTGGGAATAATTATGGAATGATATGTATATGATATGGTGGTTTTTTCCTAGAAACCCTATGATCATTTCATCGACCATTTAAAAATCCTTGCAATGTTATAGCAATATTCATTGAAAATGAACCATTTGATGTGTGATTTTAGGGTAACATTCAATGAATAACTTGGATATTTGGTATTATACCTCATTATCCAGGTTTAACCTATGAGTAGTAGTATGATTATAATAATTACATCTTTTAAAACTTAATTATTAGAGTGGGACTTGAAGATTTCTAACATACATCAGGTTTTTTATAACAAATCATGTTGGAAGATTTCTCCCATTTAGGATGTTGATGAAGAAATGTGTCACATATTGACAGAAAAATATGGTAACCAATGATTTTCATGCATATAAATTATATCGTTTAATATGAACATTAAAATCATTACACAAACAAACAACTAAGGATTGTAACTGTATAGTGCCTATAGAAAAATGGAAACATAAATAACTGGTTTGTATGTAAACTACATCACCTCCCACTAAGTTCTTCACGAATACAACCATTCTTAGACACTTCAATACATGTAAAATTTCATCATAACCATGGGAAATGATTCATTACTATGTCTGATATCAAAATTTAGATAAGGGGAAAAGGGAGATACATAAGCATAACATGAACATAAGGTTGTGAGAACATGAGCATAACATTTGAAAACCATAACCTAGATTAAAAGATCATAATATTCAGTAATAGAATTAATATTGTCAGTTCATATGATATTAATCCTAATAAAATTAAGGAAAATGATCCATGACATCATAAAACAAGAATAAGGAATGGATTTATGGAATATACATAAGAATATATATTAATTTATGCAGTATTCAAGGATCACTGCCAAGGATGTCATAGTATAATGGGTTCAATCCAAAAACCATCATAGTTATGAAGGTCCACTCTGAGTACCATAACAGTTCCCTTACTAAACAAGGTTTAATTTTTATTCCAATCATCTATATCTCATGAAATATAAATATTTACCCAATGCATTATAGGGAGATATTGGTCCCACATTTCACATAATGAAATTCATGTGTTTGAGTTCCATAAGATCATAAAACCGTCATCATATTATAACCCAAAAATCAAAAAAAAATTATAAACATTTCATCATAATTAAACTAGTGGATTACAGACAGGTTTCAAAATCATTTAACATTTTGAATATAATAAAAACTATGAAAATAAGTGATTTTCATAATAATAATTCTCATGGTATAACCTGTAGTAGAAAAACATATTTCATAAAAATCATTCAATATAAAGATAAACCATTCATAGAAACAATAAGAATGGAATCTTTGGATCATATCTCAAGTAAGACACTGTAACATCATTGAATGTTATCTTAAGTGGAAAATGATTTTGAATGACCTTTAAAAACATTTAATGAGTGAATTAATTTTAATTGAAAGTAACATAATAAAACTAAAAATTTAAAAAATATTACGGAAATACTTTTCATTGATTAAAACCATGAAATCATATACGTGACGATTTTAAAAATTATATAAAACATTTCCTTGGTAATATATTATTTTGTCTATGAAAAAAACTTTTTATAACATAAAAATTTATCAAAATACCTTTCTTTGGAAATAAACATGGAATATTATAATAAAATATTAAAATAAAATATTCTCCAATATGGTGGATGATTCTATTCACTACTTAAATGGTAAAATGAATATCCAGTTCACATTTTTGGTAAAATCCAAACATGAATTATTTATAAAATGACATGAAGAATCCATTAAAAAAATTTCCGAAATTTAAAAAAATTGTAAAAATTACTTTAATACATATTTTAAATAATGTTAAAAACTTTTTTGAAAGTTGTTTTATAAAACATGGTTTAATATGAAAATTGGTTTTTTGACCTAAGAGAGAAAGATAGTCTATTTTTATTAAAAATAATTTTTTAACTCTTTATTTCATAAAGAGAGAAAATTAAAAAGAAAAATGTATTATAATGAAATAAATTGATTACAGAAAAGATCACAATTTTCATGAGAGATACATAATAATATTTCATTTGTATAATCATAATAATAAAAAAAATCCTGATAAATGATGGGATCGTATCAAGAAAATACAATTCCACCTTGCTAACATTTAAACCATAAACCCCATAAAAGAGGATCATAAAATGTGAATAGAAATAAAAATAATGTTTAAGATAAGATCATAAAATTCATTCATGGGTATTATATACACTATATAACGAAACTAATTGTAAATATGGCTTGTGTCTCACTAAAATTAATGTCAGACGAAAATATCTTACCATAAGTCTCAAATTATGTCACACATGTTAAAAAATACTATAAAATATTTATATGTTTGTTATAAATATATTAGATAACCATAATATATATATATATATATAATATGATATAATAATTTCTTAAGACCTTTTATTACCCATTTATTATTAATTTCATGTTAATGTTACATTTTGGGGGACAACTACTTGGTTTTTCGTGTATGTTTTGATTTTTTTTCCTAGTACTAATAATTTCATTATTGTACAATATTATATGTAATTATAAAACATGATATAAATATCATCTATATTTATTAAATATGAATGTATAGTACTATATAAATGTTAGAGAGTGAAAAAGAAATACACCATTCCTAGAGACAATAAGTCGTACGTACAGATGAATACTTTATACATTTACTTCATTATCTGAAAGATAAAATGATAATTGATATATTACAATTAAAGAATAATTTTATTATTATAAATATCACATATTTTCATTAATGTCGTTATTATTACCTTCCATGTAAATTGTGAAGGAATTACTTCACAACGTGAAGTGGTAGTCCACTATTTAGAGAAATGATGTTATTGTATTCCCACATAATGGAAAGTATGAAGAAATGTGTGATATAAAGATTATATTAGTATAACAATATCTTAAATATAACATATAAACAATATATCAATCATTATATCATACAGTGATGAGTGGTAACGAAAAAACCAATGACATGGGTTCATGGGGCAGTAATCAACTGTATACACGAATGATGGTTTCATATCCCATTTGATAGAAGAATAGATGGTTTTAGCACATGACATTAACTTTAAAATATATCATTATATGTAATATAAATAAGATATAATATCAGTTCTGTTTAATAATAAATGAAGTAGGTGGAGGAAGAAATAAAATAAAACCCTAGGTTAGGGTGGTTACCTCTTCTTTGGAGAAAATCTTTTCATTTCCACAAAAAGTATTATTAAGTTACCTTTCCAAACATATAAATTATTATAAGATGGTATGAGTTATATAAGGTGCTAATTTGTTTAGTTATTTAATTATCCTATGGTTTTTGGATGTGTTAAGAGGATATGAGAATGTGCATTCTTTTATAAGTGAGGTGAGTGGCAGAATTTTAATTTTTTAAAAGGAAAAGGGGTTTCCATGTTTTTATCATGCCAAAATGACCCAAAATAGAGCATAATTGAATCTATAAAAGAAAATTAATAAATATGTACATGAAATGTGCATTGGAAAATTATTGGGTAATTTTTTACACTTATAATTTTATTTTAAACCCCGGACAACCCATTTGCGCCATAACCACAATAATTTTTTATACTAAATGTAGTATGAATTATGGTCAAAAATCCAGTTGAACATATTATATAATATAAATTATTTTAATATAAAATTAATTATGTTGTCACGATAAGAAAGATGGGTTTTTAAGTAAAAAATGATGAAAAGTTCAAAAAGTTTTTATATCAAACTTCTATATGAATAAGACTACAATAAAATAAATAGGATTAATATATATATAATTGAATTAATTTAACATTAGAACCATTCTAAAGAAAAAAAAATAAACTTTTAAATTCATTAAATCAAAAGGCAGTTGGCATAAAAAAAATCATTATTCACTAAAAATTAATCTTTACAGAAAAATACATAAATTAACAGTAAGATAATTTTGAAACAATGATTTTAAAAAAGTATTCTTACTTTAACTTGTTAAATTTAAAAAAAAAAATATCTTTATAATTGTTCTAAAATACAAATAAAAAATATTTTTTTGAGAGAATATTATTTTAGATATATTTAACGAGTATATATAAACTTAATTATATTTTTATCAATATGATTTATAAATATAAATATGTTATAAATAATGTTTACTATTTTATATCTATTCATGAAACTAGGTTTAGAGGATATGTAACAATGGTTGTGTTTAAATAATTAAATTAGTAGTTTGTCATAGTTCATTGAATCTCGGTGTTGTGGATAATGAAATCCATTTAAGAAATTAAATTTATTCAAAAAACATTTTCATGAAAGATAAGGGTGTTACATTATACACCACATAAAATGAAATTCATTCCTAAATTTTTCCCTCTGATACAATCAAATGAGGATAATTTTTTCTCATCATTTTCTAAGGTTCCCACATAGATTTTTCAAACTGGTGGTTTCTCTATAAAACATTGACCTAGTTAGATGTCATGTTCCATTACAATTTCTCTATATGATTTAGAATATCCACCAGTTTCTCATTATAATAAAGATCATGCTACATCATTATAAAATCTAATTTCATTATATGTGATGGTTCACGTATACATTTCATTTGGAGATATAAATGGAACACATTTGGTACTTGATAGGTTTTTGGTGGATGTGCTAACCTGTAAGCTATTGTCCTTTTTGGATAAAAAATTTAAAAGTGACAAATATTCAGAGGTATTCATTTAATGTTCTTTATGAATATCATTACCTTATTCTGTGGGGAAAATCTTTGAAACATTTTGTCTAGAAATTAAAATTCTAGATCACTCTTTTGATTGTTAGAATAATCTTTCTACCGAAACGTAGTTTCCTTGCAGTGTTACTGAATGAATCATTCCTTATCTTCCATTCCTTCATCTATATCAGTTAGAAATATATTTCTCAGCTCAAACTTCTTTCATGCATGTTGAATCTCAGCAAGATTATAGTGTTGATCCCAACAACCATTGAAATCCATAGAGTAATATCCTATTATATCCTATAGGATTTGAACAGTTCACTCGGACTAAAAATATATATTAGGATGATTCATAGTGTTGAAAGTCAAATTTATATCAAGTTCAAGATAAATTATTCACTAGATCACCGAGGTAAACTTCAGATCTCTATAAGACTAATTGAAAGTTATCATTTTTATTTTTAAAAAATCACAATACACAGAGAAAGAAGCATCACAAAAGTCTAAAGTAATGCAACCCCAAAGAGTAATTGACCACAAACTTCATCCTTTCACTAGGAAATGATCCCGATTTGAAAAAAGAAACCATACGCAGTTAGATGATGCCCTTGAAGCCAGAAAATACGTTACTAAATTCCCCTCCTGACATGTATGCGATATCTCCGTGTGAGACCCCATTAGTGCTTTGCATCTCCTAACAGCATAGACAATACTCCAAGGAATTCTCCCCATATCCAGCAACGCCCGATACAGTAGAAGGGAATCCTTCTCCACCGAGGACACGCAAATCTTCCTGATGTAGAAAATGTCCAAGCCCTTGGCCAAATCCAGGTCCTCTGCCTGAAGAGAGTCGCCCTCCTCGAACGATGCAGTGAAAGCCGCAAATAAAGACCCAAATTTGACTCTCACGACACCTCCCCCATGTATCTCCCCCCCCCCCCCCGCACAGCGAACCGTCCAAATTTAATTTAAACCATTCTTTCATAGGACTCCACCAAATCCAACGACCCTGCCCAACACCAATCGACTGAAGTTCAGTAGGTAGAGGCGGTACTAGAGCACGAACCGCGGGCGCCAAGTGACAATCTGAAGATATCCGAAGCAAATCCCTAACATTATTCTCCATTTTGAATAGAATTCAGGCCAAGAATCCAGAATAGTTTTTGTGTCTACCATCATTCCGGGCCTTCCAAATTGTCAAACACACAGCACTTAGGATGATCGATCTGGCCTTTCTCTCCACCCCTTGGTTTCCAGCTCCACTAAACCACGCCTGGAGAAAGTTAACTGTAGATCCTTCATATCCATTCCAACCGAAAAAGGCCCCATAGGTTTGCCAAATCCCTCTGGCCCATTCACTATCATAGAAATTATTCCCAACTGATTCTTGACTGAAAGCCCTTCAGATAGAGGTCTTGCTAACCGTTTCCCAAAGCCCAATGATGCCTACCTTCCAGCTGACCATCCCAAATGAATGACACCATAATCCTTTCCAACTTGGAAATAACACTTTTTGGGACCATTAGAGTTGAAATAATATGCATGGTGATGGAAAGAAGAACACTGTTGACCAAAGTGATGCAGCCTCCAAATTAGAGAAATCTATTCTTGCAGTTATCAATTCTCCCTGTAATTTTGCTTATGAGATTGTGGAAGTGATGCACCTTCAGAGAAGAAGGACTAATCGGAGCTCCGAGGTATTCTAAGGGGAACGATCCCATTCCCATGCTCATGCTGGCTCTCAATATCCTCACCCTACTCAAAGGAATCCACCTTGATGTAATGAAAACACTTTTCTCCTTGTTCACCAGCTGCCCACTCCACTTGCAATATTCCTTCAAAATATCATTGAGGCCCCTCACTGATCTTCTACACCCATTGATAACAATAATGGTTTCTTCTGCAAACATCAAGTGTGCAATTCCCCTTGTGGCATACCTATTGTGAGAAGGAAGGATTTTACCTGTGAGCTAAGACCCTTGTTGATGTAGCTACTGAATTCATTTTGAGCAAGAATGAAGAGGGCAGGGGATAAAGGATCCCCTTTCCTGAGACCCCGGCATGCCTTGAAAAAACCAAAGTGCTTGCCCATGAAAGAGGTGGAAATCCAAGCTGAGCTAAAGCAGCGGAAAAGAAGGTCAATAGTCCAGTTGGATAACCCCATACAAGCCAGGACTCTAAGAACAAAACCTCATTCCATCCTATTATACGACTTTCTCATGTCCAATTTAACAACCGAATTTCCCCCGAAAGATATGTTGTTGATGCCACTGATCATTTCTTCGACCAGCCCAATCGCACCCTGAATGGACCACCCTTTAATGAAACCATAATGTTCTGGATTCATCCACTCGTCCATGTGAATGGAAAATCCCTTATTTAGAATAATGGCTAGGATCATGAATGGTAAGTTACATATACCGTTGGGTCTAAATTTATCAATGGACTGAGGATTATTCACCTTCGGGATAAGAATCATTTTAGTAGCACAGGCTATACGTGACAAATCCCCTCCCTGGAAGAAATCCTGCACAACCCGAACAAGATCCCCTTTAATAATCTCCCACGAAGCCCTGTAAAAAAGACCAAGGAAACCCATCGGACCCTGGAAAACTATATGGGTTCATGGTCCAAGCCACTTCATGCACTTCATCCTCATCAGGAAGTCTTTTTAATTCAGCATTGATGACCTCTGAAACCTTGCTAGAGATACCCTCAAAAATCTCTGCATCACCACTCAGGTACCCCCAGCCATGGTAGGATTAGGATCTATTATTAGAGATTGAATGGCTTTATTGATCAGAACCCCAACATCCTCTCGATCTATGCAGAAAGATCCATCATCCCTGAGGATATTGGGCCTCTCGACTCACCGACGTTCCTTGATGCAGGCATGAAAATACCCTGTATTCTGATCCCCCTTCTGAAGCCATCTCACCTGTGCTTTCTCTGTAGCCACCCTTTCCTATTTAAGCAGGCTATCGGATAAAGAGTCATTCTTCCTTCTCAGCTCAGAAAAAATGGATTCATCCCTCACTTGTTCCAATATATTCTCCAGACAATCCACCTCCTCACTGATCTTATTGACATCATGGTCGTGGGCTGGGATGAATCTCCTCCATCTCCGTAGAATATTTTTAACCTGCCTAAGCATGTTGTGAAAAATAGTCCATGGATTCCCCTGGTAGTGTGAGTCCCATGCTTCTCTGACCACTTCTAAGAAACCTGGTTCCTGCACTCAAGATGAGGAAAACATATCATGTTCCTCCCGTGGAACCCCCGCACTAAGGGAAATGCATAGTGGGGAATTATCAAACAAACTCCAAGTCAAGTGAGCGAATTGGGAATCTAGGAACATGGATATAACAGCATTATTCATCAGGAAATGGTCAAGCTGACAATATGAGCACCTCCCCCCACGTAGGTTGTTGAACCAGGTAAAGATACTGCCCTCAAAACCCACATCCAACAAGCCGCTCCGAGCCATGAAAGAAAAGAAAGAATTACTGGCATTCATGGGGAAAGCTCCACCCACTTTTTTCTCCTACGTACAAGCCACAATGTTGAAATCTCCCCCAACAATCCAGGGAGTCGCAACAGGATTGAAGCCCTATAGATCACACCATAAAGACTCCCTGTCCTGAGCATTGCACATGGTATATATAAATGAGAAGAAAAACACTTGGAGCCCCACGATTATCTTGGTGTTAAGAGACTGATCTATTGTAATCAATAGATCAACATTGATATGGTCTTTCCAGAACAGCCAAATGTGTGAGTTAGAAGGGTCCCCATGTAAAAAGCCACGAAGTTTTAGCCTATGAGCAAACTCAGAGATGATGCTGGATGCATGTTCTGGTTCCAAGAAGGCCACCAGAGATACTTGATTATTAACTCACTGAGAAAAAAATATGACGTGACCCTGGCCCCAAAGCCACAACCATTCCATATCATGGCTTTAAACATTGACACGCGCCTGTCTAGCTTTGGCCCCAGACTCCTGGCCCTTTACCTTAATAGAAGAGATAACACTAACACCCTCATCAATTCTTTCTTTTGTCCTGGTTTTAACACCCATGTGCACCTGCGAGGAGGAGGTCATAAGAGATAGTCCACTGCTGGACAGCACCCTGCATGGGACCTCTACAGAATCAAAGCACAGGTCCTGACCATGACTCTGATCCACAGGAGAGGAGGAACCAATTGGATGGAGAGGAGCTGTTTGCACTACTGGCGAGGAGGGAGGAGAAGAGATCACTGGGATAGGCAGAGGATGAATCCACAAGAAAGGGATCCAATAGATGGAGGGGTATCCCCTCAGAATGCTGAAAATCCTACTGATCACACAGGCCCGACTCAACCACAGAGATGGCAGAAATGCAACTACTTATGGGACCACTGAAGTCCACCATTGGATCACGAGGCCTAAGGAATCTCCTAATGCCCATCTCGGAGGAAAAGAGCTCTGCCACTGACGGGGGCATATTATAGCCATTGCCTAGAGAACTCCTAACAGGAACCAGAGCGCGACTGGGGGAGACCATCCCCTCCCCTGCCTGCTTGGAAGATGAAGCCACCGATGGAAAATCTGGGAGACCTGAAACCTTACCACTTTCTCTCCCACTTCCATTAAAGCCTTAAGATAGGCCCCGATCAGAAGACCTAGAATGCACCTGGACATCAACACCCTTCGAGCGCGCTTGGCGGCAGACCTGCAGTGAGTGGCCATAGAGATGACAAAAGGAGAAGAATCTGGGATAAACAGGATAAACCAGAGGTTGAAGCCTATCCGGCTGCCCTTCAATCTGCAACACCATATGATCCTGCAACGAGTGGGAGAGATCCATATCAATGCAAATCCGGGATACTGATGCCTCCGCCAAACGGAGAGTAAGATCGTCCGTGCACAGGAAGCAGCCCAAAGAATCCCCGATGATCATCAGAAAGGGTTCGCTCATGAGAGTCAGAGGTAACCCCGACAAAGAAATCAAGACCGCCATGCGAGAGCTTTCTCTGCCATGATGTGCATCCATAGACCACCGTGAGAGGGTGAACCTCCAGCGCCCCACAGACCGAGGCCTCTTACACCAGGCAGAGACAAAATCTTCCCTCGACGGCAAGACTATGCAAAACAATTTGTGATCCAGAATTGACAATGAAGACAGACAATCAAGATGTCGACGCCTCACGAAACCTTGAAAAAATTCCAGAGAAGGCTTGTTCGCGCCAAACCATGTGACCAATGTCCACTAGGGATTCAATGCCACCTCAAGAAATGACGCCGCTGAAACCTCGAGCACTGGCGAACCAATTTCCAAGAAAGACGAAGCAACATCCAGGCCCGCCAAAGCATCACTCTAAGGCAGATCCACACCCGAAACATGCTGATGAGGAAGAGATTCCTTGAAATAGATACCAGGGGGTGAGGAAACCCCTCGCCGGACGGCAAAGTGCCTGGCTCAGAACCCTTTTTCAAGAAAGCAGATCCAACATCCGGGCCTGCCGGTGCAGTGATCTGAGGAAGATCGCCACCCGAAGGAAGCTGGTGGAGAAGGACATCCATGAAAGAGAGACCGGGGAGGCGAGGCGAGCCCGTGCCAGTCGCCGGAGTGCCAGGCACTGAGGAGGACGCGACCCCGTGGAGTGGTGGAGCATCGGGTGGGAGAGCGTTTGAAAAAGCCATCTCAAGACAGATCTCTATAAGAAACAATTGAATATTGTATTCCGTGTAACCTTAACACTTGGGCATCAAGATAGATGTATTATATTTTAAAATAAAGTGTGATGAGTTTTTAAGATGATCGAATACTAGCCATATAACTTTATTCCATGTGGACATTTTTTAAGTGCAATGAAAAAATTTATGGTGATTTCTTCATATTCTAATTTTGGAAAGTTTCACGACCCTCCTTCACCAAGATGAGGGAAGGGACAATAGGTTGTCAGACCCTTCCTTCATCGTGTTAATGGAAAGATAATGACCAACTACAACCACCTTCAATAGGTCCTGAAGTGGCGACTAGCACCAAGGGTATTTAATCACACACAAGACGGAAGACATTACCCTTTTTATTTAATAGGTTCGAGAGATATGATAGTAAATCCCAACACCACCAAAAGTGGAAATACAGGTAAAGTCAAAGCAAACCATTCCTAAATTCATGTTCCAATAGTAAAAAAATGATACAAAGGTAAAAGAAAACCATAAAAGGAAGTACCAAAAGAATGAAAACTAGCCACAGTGACTATCCAAACGTCTGGACTAGTACGACCCTGCACGATCACTGATGTCCTCCTGGAAACCTCAATGCAGTTTTATATACAAAGGGTGAGGATACATGTATACTCAGTATGGAAACCAAAAGATCTCGTGCACAAGTGGAGAGGCATTCTAATGCCCTGTGAGAAAAGAGATAACTGAAACACCTAGAAAGGAAAATGGCCCACCCAAGCCTCACCAAAGAACACTCCCCAAATAATGCATGTCATGAAATATAATAGTAATAACAAATCTATGTTGGGTACCCCGCTCCACTTCTCCACTAGTTATTGAAGACATCCTACGCATCGAACCTCTACCGACATTCTCTCTGCAGTCTCACTACCACACCCCGCCCGCACACACCTAGGACACAACTGCACATCCCGCCCGCAATCACCTGGGCCACAACAACCACGCGTAACCCCGCCCACAAACACCTTGTTCCGAACAACAACTGCCATGCCCGAAGACACTTGGGCCTTATCCCGAAGACACTTGGGATCAACATTACCACACACTCCTGGGCCAACCACCACAACTATTCAGCCTGAAGAACCTTGGGCTATAATGGACCTCATGCCATCACATCCTACCTAATGAATCTTGTGCTATTCAAGAAAGGGAGAAGAAAAGGATCTAATCACCAGCCACTCATATGAGTGTTGGAAAAAACACCCTCATCCATGAAATGGGGGTGTTTGGTACGAAGTCCTCAACAAGGGTGGGGCACGAATAATAAACATAAAATAATACAATTAAATGTATAGGTAACAAGCAATAATCCCAACCTTAGGGTTCCAAAACCAAATTAAGCATGAACACCCTCATTTCAATTCATTCCTAAAATAAGTGTACATCACTTACGGCCAAGTCACAATTCATTCCCAAAACCAATTCCCCATTTAACCCATTCATGTTTTCATGTTCAAGTGATCCAATTTAAGTGAATTCTGTACTACTGGGCAACAAACCGACATACCAAGAAGCCAGAGAAGGAGAAATATCCAAACAACAATTTAAGCATTCACACCTGGTTATCTTGTGAAGTCTCAACAACAAAGGGATCATTGTGATCTCTCAAAGTTCTGGAACCAAACCAAGCCTCGAGATACATCCCCCACGGCTTTAGATTCACAACCATCAATCGTACTCCAAAAGAGGACCCATACTCATCCACATCACCTCATAAGCATCTAGTAGGAAAACACACCTACTACCAAACAGAGTAGGGAAACATCCAGATTCAAGCATATTATTCATTAGGTTCTTCTTTCTGTTGGTTAACCGGGGTGTTCACAGAAGTATTGTTGTTAACTGGACATTCATTTAATAGGATGGGTTTACGTGATTTACCAAATTCCCATGTTGGATCCATTCAATCATCAAAGAGGACAGAGGTTCATTAATGCATAAAGAATTTCCACCAACAGCCATGATTTTCAGTGGCCATAGGCCCGCACAATTCAGAACATAAATAATCATGAGTAAGGAAAATATAATAGAAACATCGACCACCCCCCCCCCCCCTTTATTCTTTAAAAATCCATTTGATATCTTCATTAATGTTGGGTTTCATCCATCCTGCAGAAACAAATAGCATACCATCCCCGCATTATACATAGTAAAGAGAGACGAAGGAAAACCGTACTTGGATGATCAACGATGAAGTCTTTCTCCACGCCCCAATAACTGAGGATGCACGGCTTGTAGGGGAGGAACTATGGGGACTCCGAGGATGAGCATAAATCTCCTGCAAAGGTGCACCACAATCCTCGGAAATAAAACTCCAAACGCTCCAAGGAAAGAGCGAACCCGGCCAAGCAGAAGAAAAGGAGGAAAGCTAGTGCAATAAAAAGATGAGCCCATGCGTTACTAGATATCAAGATCTTCGGTGTTATTAAAGGAGGATCATGGTTTCAAAATGCGATTGGGTGGTTACACACGACAGGATAAATTTTTATTTAATATCTCTCATTGGTAAAAGGTGGTAACAGGTGTGTCTTTAAAGGATTTTATATAAACAGTGGGGAACGTTACACGGACACAAAACTGGGTCCGTTGAGGGTCTCCCCACTCTTAAGAATTTAAACATTGATTATTGGGATAAAAGCGGCCTTGAACCATTTCAAAAAGGTTAAAAATGTTTAAAAGTAGTGTTATGGGAAAAATTGTAGAAGAAAAATTTGACATGGTTGTGTGACACCGATCGTATCTGTAACAACCCGAGAATTCATGTTTTGTGTAATGATATGTTTCCCCTTTTAGTTGGACCATCTTGCTATAAAAATAAAATGAAAATAAATGAAAATCCGTAGCAACAAGCATGAATGAAACACTCCTTTATTAAGAAACATGACGATTACAACTTCCCACGATCAAAACATCACTAACCAAGGATTCCAACCAAAAATCCGATTACAACGACAGGAAGACTGCTTAGAACTACTAGGAGCCCGAATATGCAGTAGGGATTCCGAACATCCATCATAAGGAACATAAGTATGGCTGACGCCACCGCGACCGTACTCAGCACCAAGGGGATCATGCGAACCATCTTCCGTTCTTCTTCGATCACTTGGAGCAAGGGACACCCGAGACCAAACCCTTTTATAAGCACCAAAGATGACCGTTGGACCTCAAACGGCCACAAATCTGACCGTTGGACCTCAAACGGCCACAAATCTGACCGTTGGACCTCAAACGGCCACCAATCCGACCGTTGGTACCCAACGAATCCCATGTTCATTTTGACCGTTGGGAGTAAAATGATCGGAATGATAGGTGGGTTGTTTTTCTAAAATGACACCAACATTAATTACCTTTTGTTTTCCAAAATAAGAATTTTATTTTATGTTTTAAATGGAGAAAAATTAATATTATTGTCCTCTTCCACTATACTTTTTAATTAAATAATTAAACATTTGTTTTTCTAGTTATATCAAACCTGTTGGATTTCATTTATGAGTTTGCATCAAAATAGATACCTTATTTCTCGTATGATTAAACCTTTTATTAATTATTTTAGAAACTACGTCAAATTATGGTTTCTTTCACTTGCGTGTTTCGTGGTAATAATCAACACACTTGTATGTGTGATAAAATATAGTTGCATTAAATGATACCTTCTAAATTAAGAAAATTAGGATAGTTAACTAGCAAGGGAAATTAATATATATATACTTGTGTTATGTTTTTATTACTCAATGTTCTTGATCTTTAATTATCATAATGAAATACTAAGTAGTTAATAAATAAGGTTTAATAATAATGATAATATAATTAAAATTTTGGATGTTTTAAAAATGAAATATATATGTATGTACATATAATAAGATGTTTTGATAAATTTATAATTTTATTTGACCAATGTTTTTACTAAAATAATAAAAAGAGGTTTAATAATAATAAAGATAGCATAATATGAATTATTGGTGTTTTAAAAATAATATTTCTATATATATATAATAATAATAATAAACTGGAATAAATGTTTAATACTATAAAAAAATAAATTATTAAAAACAACTTTTTTTACTGCGGGAGCCGCGTTTTAAACCCGCGGCGCAACCCCAGCCGTCTGATCCCTCCATCTTTTGATCACGGCCGTCCGCTTCTTTTATCGCGCTGCATCCTCAGCCGCTTGATCGGGCCGCGTTTAATCCCAGCCGTTGATCTGTTTTTACATCCTTCTCCACGTCGCGTTTCTTCCTCCTCGCGCCGAACCAGCAGCACTGCTGCACTGCCTTTTTCTTTTCTTTTCTTCTTCGCCGTGTAGACCCAGCAACGCCCCCCTTTCCACGCGGTTGATGCCGACACTCCACCTCCCCCGAAGTCCTCCTCTTCTCCTCCTTCGTTTTGTTTTTTTTAAGCCCCTGTTGCACCGAGGATCGAGGGAACGACTCCTGAACTCTCTGACCTCCAGGCGACGCTCCGGCCTTCCTCCTCCTCGACGAACTGTTGCACCCTACTCTTCCTCCTCCTCGACGAACTGTTGCACCCTACTCTTCCTCCTCCTCGACGAACTTGTAAGGGTTGTGTTTTTTTTTTCCAGTTTGTGTAAACACCGGTTGTGTATATAGTTATATACACGTTTATACTTGATATATATATATATATATATATATTCTATGTTTATACCCTCGGCTTCTGGATCTGGTTTGCTGCACCATCTCTTTTTCTCCTCCCCTTCGTCGAGTTCTGGTAAGGGTCGTTTTTTTTAGTTTATGTAAAAACCGGGTTGGGTATATAGTCGTATACACTTTTATACTTGTTATGTGTTTATATATATTTCGGGTATATGTGAACCGGGTGCGAACCCAGAATTTGAGGTCTCTCCCAGCTTGATAAATCAGATAGTGGGAAAAGAGGGAAAAACCCCTTCTTATGTTTAGCTTCCTTCGGCCTTGGTACATTATAATTTATACACACCTTACATGAGTATATATGCGTATATGAATTTGCATCATGGCCTTAAGAACTGGTTACCACTATTTCCTTCATCTAGAATTCGATTAGGTTAAAGGCAGTTTTTTTTCTTCGAGTTCTTTTTATCTCAGTTTTAATGTTATACACATAGTGTATGTAAATATATATATATATATATATATATATTTATATACACATAAGAATAAGAGGACATTTGCAAATATACAATTCTTTTTCTTGTTTATAACCCTGGTTTTTTTAATTTTGCCTATAAACATGAAGGTTTTTGGGTAATTATACGAACAGGCAAAATCATGCAAGTATACGAAGTATATTGGTAAATACATACATGCGATTATATCGATGTGTATGTACACCAACGTGTACTTGGTTTTCTTATCCCTTTTGTAATGAATTTTGGTATAACATGATGAATTTATGGGTTGGTTGGATTTCAAAATCGCTCTCGAAACTAAGAATTTTCATTTATCATTGCTTCGGATAATCAGGATTTTTCTTAAAATGGATAGTAAGGGTTTCTGAACTTTTATAAACACATTCATGTATTAGTAGGTGTGTTCCCTTGTGATAATGGAAAAGTTTACACAAACGTACATAATGAACTGATTATGCACTTTGTAACTCCAGCTGCCTGTATTAAACGCCTAGTATATCCATTTATCATCACATGTGTAATTAATGGATGACCATGCTTTAATTGGGAATTTTGATGTATGGAATATTAAGTGTTATGGTTACTTTATTAAAACCCATGTGAACTTTTTATGTGCACGAAGCATGAGCATGCATGTCTTAATGTTTTAATGAAAGGGTCCTGTTTTAATTTCGGTTGAGTTTTTACAAGAATCGGTGGTTATATAAATTTGTATATACATATAAATCATTGTGAAAGTGAATTCTAAAGCAACGACATGTTTTCAAGATAGAAAACTCCAGTGAAAATATATATGTAATTAAGGCAAGCTTAAAATGATTTGGAAAATTCGGTGCTTGACCGTTGTAAACAGGAAGGAATTGGGGAGTGAACCCATCCTTCGTTGAGTGGGTAGGCCCAGACAGCCTTCAACGATTTCAAGCGACCTCAGCATGATGTTTTAATTTTAAAAGCTTGCGTATTACTTTCACAGACACTGGATTATTTTTATGAAATTTTGAACGTAGTTATTTTATAAAATGATATAGTAAGTAATTTAAAACTATGTTTTAAAAATGATATTTATTTTCAACTCATGAAACCGAGAACTTTCATTTATCACTGCTTGGGGTAAATGAGGAATTTTGTGAAAATGGGGTTTAATTAAGAATGCATGAAACCCTATGAACGAATGGCCACGTCAAGACATGTAAGGGATGTATAGGAATACATGTGACGGGTGCGCCCGGAATTATATAGAGCTCCAATGCATTGGGTAAAGCAAGAGTCTCATGAGACGACCATGTGCGACGGTCTTGGCAGTTAGCCTTGACTTGTGCTAAAGAAACAGGGCGGGCAGTGAGCCTCGACCTGTTAAGTATGTTATACGGTCATGATGAAAAGTCATGACAAAGTCCAGGATTATACATTCCCTCTACATGTAATGATAAAGGATAACCAGGGGTTTGTTCAACTAACAGGACAATCCCTAGTTAAAAGCTCCCATGATCATGAAATTGTATTTTATGTGACAAGAACTGTTTTCTACTCACGAACCATGATATGCATGTTTTACTGCTTAGCCATAGAATTTCCCTTGTAATTAAAGTAATCTTGTTTTAACATTATGCATTGCTTACTCTGTTTATATTGCGCACTCTGGTCTTGTTTAAATTAAAGCTCATTTCAAGTACGTGCTTCTTGTGCAAGTGGATTTTCAAAGAAAGATGATTTTCTTGTTTTAAGAAATGATAACGTTTTGATTTAGAAAAGTATTTTTATTCCTTTCAAAAGGACTGATTGAAGAAAGATTTTTCTTGAAAATGTTTTAAAACCCCCTTACTGGGCATTTTTTTTGCTCACCCTACGTTTTGTTTAAAATTTTTCAGGCACGGTTAATATTAATGAAGCTAATCAGAAGGAGCTGGTTTCCCAGAATCCCGAGCCTCACGATCCTCTATTGTGATGAGACATGATATTTAAACTTGAAATGATGAAATGTTAAGTGTATCATGTCTCATTAAGCACCCCAGTTTTGGGGGTCGCTATAGTTGGTATCAGAGGATGGGTTCGGGAAACTCTGGAAAACCAGGTGATATAAATATATTGCCAAGACTAACTAAGTAAAAATAATTTTCAGATGGCTGATGTACCTACTGACCTTCTGTCACTCCCCACCGAGGCTCTAGAGAACATTATGTCTCTAGTCAGCCGTGAAAACTTCCTGAACTATGCTCACATTCGCATGACATGTAAGCACTTGTACGATGTGTCGAACTCATCTAGGGTGCTTAGTCTCCACCGGGGAATGGGGATGGACTATCTCCTAATGATGATGACTCAGTTTCCCTCGTATGCACGTCGAGGAAGGTATCACGAAGGACTCTTCCGAGTGTTTACTGCGGGCGAGGAGTTTGGCACAATGCTAGATAACCCTTTCCAAGAAGCTGCTGCTGCCGGAGATCTTCGAGCGGCTTATCTGTGTCAGGTCCTGCACTATGGCTTCTGGGGCCAGTTAATGGACTTCGAAGCATTGGAGAATGAGTCCACTCGTGTGTCTCTTAGGCAAGAAGTGTAAACTGACGTTTCCCAACTTCACACCCCTCACGCGAAACTCTAGAGGCGATATAAATGTCCCCATGAGTTTAGTTCTGTATGTTCATCCTGTGTTTGGTTTGTGGAGTTAGAGAGTTTTGCCTCTCTTTGTAGTGTCCGTCTGGAAAACTCAGACTTTAATGTGTAAACCTTCTTAATTAAAAAGTTTATGATCTCTTTCTTCTTAGTGTTGTTAAGTGACCTCTCTTGTATACCTTTTCTTCCAGATGGCAAGTCAGATGAACCTCTCGTCTCTACCTGACGAGTTAGTAGAGGTTGTTTTGATCAGAACTTGTATGGTGGACTTTCCCTCTTTTCTCCACCTACGAGGGTCCTGCCAGCGTTTTCTAGATATAGAAAATAGTCCGGAAATTCTTCGTGCATGTCAGGAGAATGAATATGTGATCCACCTCCTTGCCACCACCCAGCTCCCCTACTATAGGCGAAGGGGGAGATACCATGAAGGGATTTTTCAGTGTTTCTCTATGGCACAGAACTTCTCCGCCAGAGCCTGCTTTCTCATAGCATCTCAGGACGGTAACCTCAGAGCCGCCTACATGTTTCAGATCCTGAACGTCAGCCTTCTCAATCGCGTCGTACCCCTCAACTACCTCGAGCGTAATGAAGTTCGAAGGGTTACTAGGGGATTCGTCCGCTCGGACGTCTTAGAGTTGTTTATTGCACGGGCCTCCCTGTGGAAGCCTGTGTGTAGTGCCCATGAACAGGAGCACAGGTCTTATTGCTCAAAGTGTATCTGGGTCAAGGAAACAGAGGAGCTTTGTACCAGCTTAGGGGTACCGTTAACTGAGCCAGGCCTTCAGTTTTGGTAATGTTGTGCGACCGAAGTCTTTATCTTGTCTTTTTATGAATAGAATTGCGAGGACGCAATTATTTTAAGGGGGAGATAATGTAACAACCCGAGAATTCATGTTTTGTGTAATGATATGTTTCCCCTTTTAGTTGGACCATCTTGCTATAAAAAGAAAATGAAAATAAATGAAAATCCGTAGCAACAAGCATGAATGAAACACTCCTTTATTAAGAAACATGACGATTACAACTTCCCACGATCAAAACATCACTAACCAAGGATTCCAACCAAAAATCCGATTACAACGACAGGAAGACTGCTTAGAACTACTAGGAGCCCGAATATGCGGTAGGGATTCCGAACATCCATCATAAGGAACATAAGTATGGCTGACGCCACCGCGACCGTACTCAGCACCAAGGGGATCATGCGAACCATCTTCCGTTCTTCTTCGGTCACTTGGAGCAAGGGACACCCGAGACCAAACCCTTTTATAAGCACCAAAGATGACCGTTGGACCTCAAACGACCACAAATCTGACCGTTGGACCTCAAACGGCCACAAATCTGACCGTTGGACCTCAAACGGCCACCAATCCGACCGTTGGTACCCAACGAATCCCATGTTCATTTTGACCGTTGGGAGTAAAATGATCGGAATGATAGGTGGGTTGTTTTTCTAAAATGACACCAACATTAATTACCTTTTGTTTTCCAAAATAAGAATTTTATTTTATGTTTTAAATGGAGAAAAATTAATATTATTGTCCTCTTCCACTATACTTTTTAATTAAATAATTAAACATTTGTTTTTCTAGTTATATCAAACCTGTTGGATTTCATTTATGAGTTTGCATCAAAATAGATACCTTATTACTCATATGATTAAACCTTTTATTAATTATTTTAGAAACTACGTCAAATTATGGTTTCTTTCACTTGCGTGTTTCGTGGTAATAATCAACACACTTGTATGTGTGATAAAATATAGTTGCATTAAATGATACCTTCTAAATTAAGAAAATTAGGATAGTTAACTAGCAAGGGAAATTAATATATATATACTTGTGTTATGTTTTTATTACTCAATGTTCTTGATCTTTAATTATCATAATGAAATACTAAGTAGTTAATAAATAAGGTTTAATAATAATGATAATATAATTAAAATTTTGGATGTTTTAAAAATGAAATATATATGTATGTACATATAATAAGATGTTTTGATAAATTTATAATTTTATTTGACCAATGTTTTTACTAAAATAATAAAAAGAGGTTTAATAATAATAAAGATAGCATAATATGAATTATTGGTGTTTTAAAAATAATATTTCTATATATATATAATAATAATAAAAAACTGGAATAAATGTTTAATACTATAAAAAAATAAATTATTAAAAACAACTTTTTTTACTGCGGGAGCCGCGTTTTAAACCCGCGGCGCAACCCCAGCCGTCTGATCCCTCCATCTTTTGATCACGACCGTCCGCTTCTTTTATCGCGCTGCATCCTCAGCCGCTTGATCGGGCCGCGTTTAATCCCAGCCGTTGATCTGTTTTTACATCCTTCTCCACGTCGCGTTTCTTCCTCCTCGCGCCGAACCAGCAGCACTGCTGCACTGCCTTTTTTTTTCTTTTCTTCTTCGCCGTGTAGACCCAGCAACGCCCCCCTTTCCACGCGGTTGATGCCGACACTCCACCTCCCCCGAAGTCCTCCTCTTCTCCTCCTTCGTTTTGTTTTTTTAAGCCCCTGTTGCACCGAGGATCGAGGGAACGACTCCTGAACTCTCTGACCTCTAGGCGACGCTCCGGCCTTCCTCCTCCTCGACGAACTGTTGCACCCTACTCTTCCTCCTCCTCGACGAACTGTTGCACCCTACTCTTCCTCCTCCTCGACGAACTTGTAAGGGTTGTGTTTTTTTTTTCAGTTTGTGTAAACACCGGTTGTGTATATAGTTATATACACGTTTATACTTGATATATATATATATATATATATATATATATATTCTATGTTTATACCCTCGGCTTCTGGATATGGTTTGCTGCACCATCTCTTTTTCTCCTCCCCTTCGTCGAGTTCTGGTAAGGGTCGTTTTTTTTAGTTTATGTAAAAACCGGGTTGGGTATATAGTCGTATACACTTTTATACTTGTTATGTGTTTATATATATTTCGGGTATATGTGAACCGGGTGCGAACCCAGAATTTGAGGTCTCTCCCAGCTTGATAAATCGGATAGTGGGAAAAGAGGGAAAAACCCCTTCTTATGTTTAGCTTCCTTCGGCCTTGGTACATTATAATTTATACACACCTTACATGAGTATATATGCGTATATGAATTTGCATCATGGCCTTAAGAACCGGTTACCACTATTTCCTTCATCTAGAATTCGATTAGGTTAAAGGCAGTTTTTTTTCTTCGAGTTCTTTTTATCTCAGTTTTAATGTTATACACATAGTGTATGTAAATATATATATATATATATATTTATATACACATAAGAATAAGAGGACATTTGCAAATATACAATTCTTTTTCGTATTTATAACCCTGGTTTTTTTTATTTTGCCTATAAACATGAAGGTTTTTGGGTAATTATACGAACAGGCAAAATCATGCAAGTATACGAAGTATATTGGTAAATACATACATGCGATTATATCGATGTGTATGTACACCAACGTGTACTTGGTTTTCTTATCCCTTTTGTAATGAATTTTGGTATAACATGATGAATTTATGGGTTGGTTGGATTTCAAAATCGCTCTCGAAACTAAGAATTTTCATTTATCATTGCTTCGGATAATCAGGATTTTTCTTAAAATGGATAGTAAGGGTTTCTGAACTTTTATAAACACATTCATGTATTAGTAGGTGTGTTCCCTTGTGATAATGGAAAAGTTTACACAAACGTACATAATGAACTGATTATGCACTTTGTAACTCCAGCTGCCTGTATTAAATGCCTAGTATATCCATTTATCATCACATGTGTAATTAATGGATGACCATGCTTTAATTGGGAATTTTGATGTATGGAATATTAAGTGTTATGGTTACTTTATTAAAACCCATGTGAACTTTTTATGTGCACGAAGCATGAGCATGCATGTCTTAATGTTTTAATTAAAGGGTCCTGTTTTAATTTCGGTTGAGTTTTTACAAGAATCAGTGGTTATATAAATTTGTATATACATATAAATCATTGTGAAAGTGAATTCTAAAGCAACGACATGTTTTCAAGATAGAAAACTCCAGTGAAAATATATATGTAATTAAGGCAAGCTTAAAATGATTTGGAAAATTCGGTGCTTGACCGTTGTAAACAGGAAGGAATTGGGGAGTGAACCCATCCTTCGTTAAGTTGGTAGGCCCAGACAGCCTTCAACGATTTCAAGCGACCTCAGCATGATGTTTTAATTTTAAAAGCTTGCGTATTACTTTCACAGACACTGGATTATTTTTATGAAATTTTGAATGTAGTTATTTTATAAAATGATATAGTAAGTAATTTAAAACTATGTTTTAAAAATGATATTTATTTTCAACTCATGAAACCGAGAACTTTCATTTATCACTGCTTGGGGTAAATGAGGAATTTTGTGAAAATGGGGTTTAATTAAGAATGCATGAAACCCTATGAACGAATGGCCACGTCAAGACATGTAAGGGATGTATAGGAATACATGTGACGGGTACGCCCGGAATTATATAGCGCTCCAATGCATTGGGTAAAGCAAGAGTCTCATGAGACGACCATGTGCGACGGTCTTGGCAGTTAGCCTTGACTTGTGCTAAAGAAACAGGGCGGGCAGTGAGCCTCGACCTGTTAAGTATGTTATACGGTCATGATGAAAAGTCATGACAAAGTCCAGGATTATACATTCCCTCTACATGTAATGATAAAGTATAACTAGGGGTTTGTTCAACTAACAGGACAATCCCTAGTTAAAAGCTCCCATGATCATGAAATTGTATTTTATGTGACAAGAACTGTTTTCTACTCACGAACCATGATATGCATGTTTTACTGCTTAGCCATAGAATTTCCCTTGGAATTAAAGTAATCTTGTTTTAACATTATGCATTGCTTACTCTGTTTATATTGCGCACTCTGATCTTGTTTAAATTAAAGCTCATTTCAAGTACGTGCTTCTTGTGCAAGTGGATTTTCAAAGAAAGATGATTTTCTTGTTTTAAGAAATGATAACGTTTTGATTTAGAAAAGTATTTTTATTCCTTTCAAAAGGACTGATTGAAGAAAGATTTTTCTTGAAAATGTTTTAAAACCCCCTTACTGGGCATTTTTTTTGCTCACCCTACGTTTTGTTTAAAATTTTTCAGGCACGGTTAATATTAATGAAGCTAATCAGAAGGAGCTGGTTTCCCAGAATCCCGAGCCTCACGATCCTCTATTGTGATGAGACATGATATTTAAACTTGAAATGATGAAATTTTAAGTGTATCATGTCTCATTAAGCACCCCGGTTTTGGGGGTCGCTATAGTATCGCACCAATTGGCGACACACCGATCAGTCGCACTGATTGGCGACACACCGATCTGTCGCATTGATCAGCTACACACAGATCTGTCGCATGGATCGGTGACACAACGATCGTGTCCCACCGATCCTGTCACACCGATCAGTTGCACCGATTGGTGAAACATTGATCATGTCACGCCGATCGGTCGCACCAATAGGTGACACACCGATCGTGTCACGCCGATTGGTCACACTGATCGGTGACACATCGATCGTGTCACACCGATCAGTCTCACCGATTTGTGACACACTAATCATGTCACGCTGATCGATCGCACACCAAAATGACATCCTACCACCAAGACACCACACATAGGATCCGTATGTTGGAAAAGGGATGGACCATGAGGGTCTCGAACATTACATTAGAAACCTCTCGAACTATTCTCATCCTAGAGAATCAATTCTAGACCTGAAGAGGAGATAGGGTTCCGAAAACCTCTCTTCGAAAGATACACCTCGGGGAAAAACCAACCCAAACAGTCATGCCGAACTCAAGGTCATTATTGTCTTGACACACGGTTCCGAGAGTTGCTTCCTCCATGTCAAGATACTATCCGTTTTGGGTGGCACTGACTCACCAGCACAGGTTTAATCGCATCCACCTTAATGCGTCTTGGTTAGAGATAAAGTCCTCCCTTCACCACATATAAGGAATTTTCATAACATTCGTATGGTAGGGGAACAAAAAACCTCATAAACCAACAAGTTCAGTATTACATCACAAAAAAGCACAAAATGAAACAGAACAAAACTCAAAACAGATCTGGGTTTTGGGCACACATCTATCCCTCCCATTCCCAGGTACTCTCTTCGATTCCACCATGCCTCCATCACACACTAACCAATGGAATGGTCCGTCCATGGAGCACCTTCTCCTCACGATCCTCGATTCTCACAGGTATTTCCAAAAACGTCACGTCGGCCTCGATGTCCAGCTTCCCCCAATCTAGGACTTGTGAATCGAAGTGTAGATAATGTCGGAGTTGTGACACATGGAAGATATCGTGTATTCTCAGGAGCGGCTGTGGTAGAGCTAGCTGATAATCCACCATGCCAACCCGCCACAGTACTTTGAACGGTCCGATGAACCTAGGGTAAAGTTTACTCCCCCTACCGAACCTTCGTTGTCCACGCCAAGGGGAGAACTTCAGGAATACATGGTCCTTGAACTAGAACTCTAAGGGTCTCCTCCTATTATAGGCGTATGACATTTTTCGGTCTTCGGATGCCTTTATCCTCTCTCGTATAAGATGATCCTTCTCTGTCATGCTCTGCACCACCTCCGAGCCAAGAAGACCTGCTTCCCCAACCTTAGTCCAACATACAGGTGAGCAACAGGGCCTTCCATAAAAAGCATTGAATGGAGCCAGGAAAATGGTAGGGTGATAGCTATTATTGTAGGTAAACTCTACTAGAGAAAAGTGTTACACCCATGATCCCCCAGAGTCCAGAATAGATTCTCGTAGCATATCCTCCATTGTCTGGATGGTGGGCTCTGTCTGTCCATCTGTCTGGGGGTGGAAAGCAGTGCTAAGACGAACTTGGGTGCCAAAATAATGTTGCAATCTTCTCTAGACTAATGAGGTAAACCGTTCATCCCTATGCGAGATTATGGAACATGGAAATCCATGAAACTGCACCACCTCATCCACGTACCATCAAGCTATGCCATCCACTACACCCGACTCCTTGATCGCCAGAAAGTGATCCGACTTCGTCAACCATTCCACCACTACCCAGATAGCATCCTATCTTCCTTGATCCATGGGTGGTCTTGTGATGAAGTCCATCTAGATTTCATCCCACTTCCACTCGGGGACATCTAAAGGTTGCAACAAAGCGCTTGGAACACGGTGTTCAACCTTCACCTGCTAACACACTATGCACCTGGCCACGAAGTCTGCCACCACTCGCTTTACCCAAGGCCACCAAAACTGACTCCTCAGACCGAGGTACATCTAGTAAACTCCCAGATGCACTGCTAGGGGTGAGTTGTGGAACACACTGAGAACTCTCTCGTGCATCGTCTCTTGAACAAACAACTTCCCTCTGAAAATCATCTGATTCTGATCATCCTCTGTCCACCCTTTCGGAGCATCGCCTTGGTTAACCTGGTCACACATTACTTCACTCTCTATGTCTCCCCTCTGAGACTCCTCCACCTTCCGTAGGAGAGAGTTTTGGACTATCATATGAAACAGACAACTTCTACCACCATTCTCTATTACATCCATGTGCAGGGCAACCAACTCTTCCATCGACTTCCAAACATCTGTCGATTCTCGAACTGCATTCTTCTATGAATTCCTGTACAAGGAATCGACCACCAAATTCCTCATTCCTGAGGTGTAGGAAATTAGGAATTCATATTCCATAAGGAACTCCACCGACCTTCGTTGCCGTAAGTTCAGGTCTTGTTGGGAGAAGATATACTTCAAGCTTTTGTGATCTGTGAAGACCATGAAGCGCTCCCTGATGAGGTAATGCTGCCACAATGTGAACACGACCACCGTAAGCTCCAGATCATGGGTGGAATAGTTACGTAAATGGGGACGTAACTATGTAGACCCATAAGAGATTACCCCTTGTCGTTTCATTAGAACACACCTGAGGCCTTGTCCTGAAGCATCACATAACACCTCATACGCTACCCCTTCTTCTAGAAACCTCAGAACTGGGGAACTAACCAACTTCCCCTTTGGATGGCTGAAGGCTACCTCACACTTCCCACTCCACACGAATTCCTGGACCTTCTTGGTCATGGCTTTCAAAGGTGCTGCAACTCGGGAGAAGTTGGTCACGAACCTCCGGTAGTAACCTGCCAGACCTAGAAAACTACAAATTTATGTAACACTCTTGGGTGCTTCCCAAGAAACAACTGCCTAGACCTTCTATGGGTCCACCACTATTCCTTTCTCGGACACTATGTTCCCATTTATGTGGACTTATCACATCCAATACTTGCACTTGGACAATTTACCATAGAGTTGGTGCTGTCGGAGGACCTCTAAAACCGTTCTGAGGAGTTCTGCATGATCCTCCTCTGACTTTGAGTAGATCAGGATGTTTTTAATAAAAATGAATATGAACTGATCCAGGTATTCCTGGAAGTTGGAGTTCATGAGTCCCGTGAACACAGATGGTGCACTCGTAACACCAAATGACATGACTACAAACTCAAAGTGTCCATACCTACACTTGAAGGCAGTCTATGAGATGTCACCCTCCTTTACCCTCAACTGGTGATATATAGATCACAAATCTATCTTAGAGAACCAAACCACTCCTATCAGCTAGTCAAAGAGATCATCTATCCTCAGGAGAGGGTAACGGTTCTTGAACATTACCTAATTCAGTTTCCAGTAGTCTATGCACAGCAAGAGACCACCATCTGCCTTCTTGGCGAACAAGACAGGAGCACCCCAAGGTGACGCACTTTGTCGAACAAAAACATTCTTCATCACATCATCAATCTGAATCCGCATATCCTACAATTCAGAAGGTGTCATTGGTAGGGAGCCATAGAAATCAGACGGGCACCAGGTTGCAGGTATATCTTGAACACTACATCACGTCGAGGGGGTAGAGTTTCCAATTCTTCAGGGAAGACATCCATGAACTCACGGATGATCCCTGGGACTCCTACCATTTTCATATCCACTGACTCAACTTATAGATCAGCTAACAAAGAAAAGAGGGGCTCCTATCACCTGCTACATTTTTGGAAACCCCGATCGTTGATGAAAGTTATACGTAGACCACCCAAATCTGAAAAAAAGATCCTTCCTCAGAAGCAGTAAATGACAGAACATACAATGAAAAGTCAGTAAATTCCTAGGATGAAATCATATGGTTGTATCTACAATAGTAGAAGATATCTGATAGACTGATATGTCCCTACCATCAGTCTACTCCCTCAGAAAACCTAAAGTTAGTCGTTCTGACCTCTGACCGGCGTGCTCAGCAGCAGGGGCATTGGAAGTATCATAGCGTCTAAACATAGAGCACATGCCAGACTGGGTGCAACAAAGGAGTGCAAAGCTCTTGTATTTAACAATGCATAGGAAAGATTACTAAACAAGCTGATCGTACCCCGAATGACTTCTGGCCTTGCTGGAACTGCTACCTCTGCGGAGTTAACTTCCCATGCCTAGCTCCACTACCTCTCGGCTGTTGGCCACCTCCCCGACCACGCCCTCGTCAAGGACCATGAGGGACACCCTAGGGTTGTCCTCATCATACCACATCAGGTCTCGGAGGGGCGGGAGCTTTGCGCCCCTGCTGCTACTGTTGAAGGGGCCTTGCTAGAAAATGTTGCTGCTATGGTGCGCTTTGAACCTACCCACCCCCACTGTATTGCAATCTTTCTGGGAATTGATTCCTAAGGTGCCCATGGATTCCATAGACGAAGCATCTTGGTCTTGGGCTTGAAAAGAAAAGGAGAGGTCTGAGATAAAGAGGCTTAGTATTTGGATTTGGAATTCCTTCATATGGTAGTAATATGTGTCATAGAAATTATACACATGGAGATCTGAATAGTGGATATACTCATTTAGTTAGCCAGGTGGTATGATACCCGTGCGGGAAAAGCGCGCATATGAGGCCACATTACCTGAGAGACCTAATTGAGTGCCGATAATGCGGCAAGATGTGACATATTTATCATTTTTCTCATTTTTCTCACCATCAACTAGTGATAGGGTTTCTTCTATAACTCCACATTTAAGAGTAGGACCACCGATTTCTTTTTAGTCAGGGAACTGGAGTTCGTCTGGCCATTTCGGCCAAGGTGGGGGCCATGGTCGTAGTTGTTAGACACATGGTTTTCGATAGCTGTAGGGTGGATCGCCTCTGGGATCTCAGAAAACTTCATAGGGCCATGGAGGATGTCAGGAAATTGTGTATGAGCATACCCAGTAGGAGCCGGATCCTCTACCCTCTACGGTTACAGGTATGATTTTGGTTGCCTCTAGTTTAGCTTATACTCTTTTCAATATAGGGGATTCCCATAGCTTTATATATGTTCCTATTGTGGAGAGTCATGGCCTCTATAAACATACTTCTACTAATATCATGACACATGACACTCATTTGGGGACTTCAACAACTAATGTACATTAGTTCATGGAGTGCCTCTTGAGGTTGTTGGGTGTCACTTCTAATGAGACCTTTATATCTGACAAATGACAGGTTATGAAAGAAATCTCAGAATTGAATGGTTAGTTCCCTTTGAAGAGGTTGTCGATTTCTATCATTGTAGGGTGAGTTTCAAGTCCCCTTAGGGAATATTGCTTCTACATTAGGTATAATGGGATGTCTAGGCAAGTAGAGATAGAGACGAGCATCATGGGTTTGGATGAGTTACAACCCAGATTGCAAGTTTGTATTTGGATGACTAGGGGGATTCACAGATTGACTTTCCTCCAGTGGTAGATATTTTTAGGGATGTATTTTCAGATGAATTTTTAGGTTTTCATCTAGAGTTAGAGGTAGAGTTTTCAATTTATCTTATTATAGGAGAAACCCTGGTGTCTATTCATCCTTATATGATGGGTACTACCGAGTTACATGAGCTCATGCGACAGTTAGAGGAGTTACTGGAAATGGGTTTCATCTGACCCATTAATTACCCTTAGGTTTCACCTGTCCTATTCGTGATAATGGAATATGGTTCCCTTAAATGTTGTGTTGATTATCAGAAACTAGAACATTTTATGGTCAAGAGATGATATCCCTTACTGAGGATTGGTGATTTCTTTGAGCATCTTCAAGGAACTTGGGTGTTCTCAAATATTTACTTGAGATCTTGTTATCATCAATTTCTCGTTAGACCATTATATACAACACTTATAGCCTTATGGAGTAGGTATGGTCTATACAAGTACATGGTTATGTAGTTCGGTCTCACGAATGAACCTGTTGTTTTTATGGAACAGATAAACCAGTTATTCCATCCATACTTAGAATATTTTGTGGCGGTTTTCATGGATGATATCATAGTGTACTCTCACACTCGACACGACCATGTTACCCATCATGAGATCATTTTTATTACATTGAGAGAGAATCCGTTATATTATATGCTCTCAAAATTCCACTTTTGAATGGAACAAATTCACTTCTTGGGTCATGTTATCTCAGAGATAAGAGTATAAGTAGACCCATATATTGTGATAGTAGTATTTTCCTAGGAGTATACGAAGAACTTCATTGAGATACAAAGTTATCTATGGAAGGAACATTATTAAATATTTTTTTATACAGGACATTTTATTTTTAGAAGTTCCAATGATGGACCTGACATAGAAGGGTGTGATGTTCCTTTTGACCGACACCTACTATTCATCCATTAAAGAGTTGAAAGGGAGATTGACTTCCTAACCAATACTAGTTTTTGTAGATCTGAACTGGTGTTATAATATTTACTACAATGCATCATGTATCAATCTAGGAGCAATGCTTATTCAGGGGGAAGGAGTCGTGGCGTACGAGTCTCAGAAGTTGTGGACACACAAGAAGAATTATCATACACATGATCTTGAGTTGGCAGTAGTTGTTCATGTCTTGCACTGTTTGAGACATTACCATCGAGTAGATCATTTTGTGGTGTACACTGAATACAAAAGTCTCAAGTATATCTTTACCCAATGTGACCTGAATTTGAGACAGTGAATGTGGGTTGAGTACCTTCAGTACTTTGACATTGAGATTTCCTACATGACTGGGAAAGGGAACAAAGTGGCTGATACATTGAGTAGGAGGAATCAGGTACATGATGTTCAAGAGTCTAGCAATGAGTGGCTACTTATGGCTCTATTCTATGAGATGCATTTGATGGTACACGATATGAAGGGGTAGATTTTTCTTTATTAAGTACATTATATCTAAACTCTACATGATCGAGTTCAAATGAGGTAGCTATTATATTCGGAAGGCCTAGTTATATGGTAAAGTGTGTTAGGTGATGACCCTACTACTATATATGTCATAGGATAGGATTTGATCTTGCCTATTCAAGGGTGTGGGTGGGTGTCAGCTGACATACACGAGGAGATTTTGAGGAATTTTCATTCCTCTTTTTGGGTAGTTCATCATGGTTTCACTATGATGTATTGAGATCTACACTGTCAGTACTAGTGGCCTGGTATGAAGATAGATATTGCTGGTTTTATGATCATGTGTTCCACCTATCAACAGCTGAAGGTCAAGAATCAGTGACCAGCATGCCTTTTGCCTTAATTACCCATTCCCAATTGTATGTGGAATGGTGTCGCGATGGACATCATGATAGGTTTACCGAGGTCGCCTATTTGGAATGATGCAGTTTGGGTTGTCATTGGTATACTCACGATGGTTGCTCACTTCTTACTGATCTAGGGGACCATCAGTGTTGATGAGCCTAGAAGTTTTTATGTCTATGAGATTGTATTTTTACATGGGGTTCCAAACTCCATCGTTTCAGAAAAGTATGATTGTTTTACTTTTCTGGTCTGAGATGTACTATATAGGGCTTGGGGTACACATGTACTTCTTGGTATTGCATACCATCCCCATATAGATGACCAGTCTGAGCGTATGATTCAGATGCTCTAGGACATGCTTCGAGCATGCGACCTAGATTTTGGAGGCTGTTGGGAGAAGAACATACCTTTGGTTGAGTTTTCTTACAATAATAATTTTCAGGAGATTACTCAGATATAACCATATGAGGATTTATATGGTATGTCATGCTGATCACCCCTATGTTGGCTAGAAGCATGATATATAGAAATGAAGGGACCTTTTCTTTTCCAGGAGACCATACAGTAGGTGGAGTTGATTTGGAAGAGGATGGATATTGCATAGTGACGACAAAAGTCTTATGATGATAGAAGGAAACAACCTCTGGTGTTTGAGGTTTGAGATCATGTTTTTCTACGTGTATCACCGATGATGGGACACATGATGATTATGATATAAATAAAGCTTTCACCAAGATACGTAAGTCCATTTTAGTTTTTATAGAGTCAGTGAGTGGTCTATCGATTGCAGTTACCTCAGAGATACCGGTCTAAGCACGACATCCTCTATGTTTCTCAGCTGTGACATTACTTTTTATACTTGTCTCATGTTTTTCAACCCATGGTGGTTGATTTTGAGGTGGATGCATCATTAGAGAATAATCTTATCCAGATTGTGGATCTGAACATGATGGTTCTATGTGGGTGGTCTATTCCTCTGGTATATGTTTTGTGGTATCATAGGCGACTGCAGGGCGCAATTTTGGAGAGGAAGTGTTTTTTGAGATCATAGTTGTCGGAGCTGTTTTAGGTTTCTTCATCACCAGCTTGTTAGAGAAAATTGTGGAAAATTTTATTTATGGGGGGAAGTTTGTAAGAACCCAGTTCTTCTATTTAGGTACATATCTGGTTTTCATGTGTTTTTTAGGAAGAAGTGTGTTTTTGGAAAATTCATAAGTACACACCGTGAACATAAGAGTATGCACCGTGTACATGGTTGTCGCGGGTATCTCTATACTAGACATGTAATAGTTGGGTACATGGCTGTGTGTGGGGACATAAAGACCACCTAAAGTGGGAGCTGGTTATGGCATGTACATGGAATGTACATTAAAATAACACATCATGTACTTTAAATTTTATTTGTACAAACGTAATGGGTTCACATCTAATCCCTAGAATCGTCTTCTTCGAACCACGTATCATCCAGGAGCGACCGAGGGCAACAATATTTCTCCATGGAAATGAACTGTCATCCATTCTCTCAAACAAACACTTTCAGTTGCATTGAAATCACATCAGGGGTTATTTCTTCTTCTAGAGTAAGGTTCAACATTATCAATTGTACAACATTGAGTTATGTTGTTTTTTCCTTTCTGTAGTTATCTTTGGATTATATGTGTAAAAAGTGACAAATACCCTAGTTTATGTTATTTCTATTTTTGAAGATTTAACACAGTTTTAGGGATGTAATGGTTTGTTTTCTTGATAAAGATTTTGGATTATGATTTACGTATATTACACTATTTATGGATTTGTTTCCCAAGTTTTTTTGATATTGGTTGTTGGGTTTAGAACTATCTATTAGGATGCTTTTTTTTCGACGCATAATGATGTTAGGGTGGAGTTGATATTATATTACATGATATTGATAGGCATTGTAGCTGCGTAGCCTTATTGTATATGATATTACATTGGCTATTGTATATCGTTTATGAAGGATTGTATTACAGAGGGCTGTGAGAACATTGTGTAGTTAAACTATAGGATGAATTGATGCTGAGGGCTTCCATAGAGTGCATGTTATACTCATTATGTTGTGATACCATAATGGGTACGGATGGTGAGTTCTACCTTAGAGTGTCTATAGTATACAATTAAAATACCACGATGGTAATGGATGTTGAGTGCTTCCTCATAGAGTATTTAGTTATCATTAAACGATCACATGGGGAATTAAAAGTGAGTGCTTCCTCAGAGAGTCATTGCCCTTGTAAAACCAACGGGGGTAGACTATGAAAACAATACCAAAGGGTTTGTAGTGAATGTTTGGTTTAATAACTAATAATTGTATATGAATGTAGATTGCAATTGTAGGATTTTTTAATTTTGAGTACATCATTGTTTGTTACTTATTTTTTCAGTTTTCCTTCTATATATATTCACTGAGAGTTAGGAATAGATATTTGGGTGGTTTCCTACTGAGATTAATCTCACAGGCTATTTGAGTCAAGATTTTGGGCCCAAATAGAATATATTGTTGCATGTATAGATAAGGGAAATATCCCTTCAACTTCAGGTACATTATGGTTGTAGAGATAGAGAGAATGGGACCAACCTGAGGCTTGCAATGCTACTGGAGTTTACTTGTTTTCTTTTTTTTTGGTTTAGAACTGTATTTACTTCATTGTGACTTGATTTTATGCTTTCTTAGACACATGTGACTTGAATAATCCATATATGTGCTCTAGTTTTTTATTTTATTTCAGTCTTCAATTGTTTATTTTTTTGTATGGTATTACTACTTCCATTTTTGTTTATTATTTTTATTCTAGGGTGTTACTATACCAATGAGGTAATTGGTTCCCCACTATCACACTCAAGGCCCTTGATGGTAGTCATAAACCTCTAGAATTCTGGGAAATGTTCTTAAGGCCATGTGACCAACCAGGTACGAGGCACCTTTTAGAGACACTCGGAAGCGAGACGTTACAAGCACAAACCTCAATGAACCAATGAGATCGACCCCTTTCATATTTATAATCATCTAGTTAAACATCATGCAACAACTGGAACATGTCACTTTAACTACCACTAGTGGTAAAAGCAATAAGTACTCTGATCAATTTTTATTCAGGGGGTATAGTGGCTCAACCCTATGCTAACCAAATGTAGATAAAAATAGAAACCCACAGTTCATATCTACCCCTGTATGAACATGTCTAAATCCTCAAATGGTATTATGTGTTCAAGGATAACAAGAAATACACAAGGGTATTCACGAACAAAACAAGGCTGCCCACAAGAAAATGTTGTTTATTACTAGACCCTCTGTCTACATCCTCCAACGACCACACAACTTGTCGAAACTCAAATACTACCCCATTCACTAGTGGTAATCCTGGTGAGTATGGATTGTAAAAAACCATTTCATAATGCAGAAACATCATGGGGTCTAGCTCTACCACCATAGAACATTTCTTAGATTGACTCTTCCTAAGAGTCCACACTGTTCTTCCTGATTTTTCCATTCCCCGGATGGAAATCCTATTTTCAACATCATGCACAAAGCACATCCTTTGAATAATATAGTCAATCTGGGTATGAAAGTTAGTATTCCATAACAAGAACAACATTTTAAGGCCTAGAAACCATGACTAAAAGATACCAAATTCAACTCTCACCTCCAAGATCCAGATCACACTATCATCACTAGTGTGTGATCAATGGGAATACTCTATAAATAGTATATAATAATGAGGGAAATGTCCAAGGTCTGACAACAACCTCTATTTCTTATAAACTACTCATGTAAAAAGGATAATGACTAGAACATGTGTCTATTAAAATGAGGAATCCAAGAGAAAAGAAACAGATCAAACCTCGAATCTCTCTAAGAAATTCATAGTCATAATCCATGATTGCATGCACCTATCCTCTCCCTCTCTCTATCTTCATGAGCCTGGTGCATACCACCTCCTTCTTCCAGGTCCTCTGCCTCATCCTCTAACCTGGTGAACATTATGCTCCATGTGATGTCTCTGTGAAAGTGGCTCATCTACTGACTCTATCGTAGTGTCATGGCGGGTCAGAAAATCTCAAGTGAGATGACCTCTTCTATTTCAATCATTATACCACCTCTCATGTGGCTCATCAGATCCTTGGCAGTGCTTCTATGCCACAAAATCACTTGTCTATGTTTGGACATGAGTATGCCTCCTACTTCATGATCATGTATATAGTCATCTGCTAGATCCATAAAATGCCTATAACTCGTGACCACTGTTGTAGGTCAAATCAATCTTCTCCTTCATGAGGTATTTTTCAACACCCAGGGCTTTCTATAGCACCACATCATATGACAGAATGCCAAGGGGTATAACTGATTCCATGATCTCCTAGCGTAGTCCCTGCTTGATGGTTCAGGCAAAAAAGTAAAGGTTTCACACCATATCTGTAGTGTAATGAGAATGATCCTTGAATCTCATTGAGTACTATGATACAACCATGTTGTCATTCCATAGGTGAAACAACTCCTGTATACGAACATAGCGTAATGTCATTGGAAATAAATACTCCCTGAAGAGGTGCTTGAAGTCAATCTAGGTGAGGGTCACATCGCCTTGTGTATGGATCACCAAGCGCCACCACCATCCTAATGAGCCTTGTATAAGGGTCACATCTAGTACTTGCATCTGGTCCAGAGGCATCCTCGCTAGGAGGAAGACTTTTGTAACCACCTCAAGACAATCCTCAGCTGTAGGAGGATTTGTCCCACCTAGGAAGTCTCTTCCTCTGGAACTCATGTAGTGAACTCAGCCTGTGTACATCCTCCATTAGTATTACTAGTAGCAACTGTTGATCGACATGGAGTTGCATCACTGGTGCATGACATGGAGGTAACACCATAGATTTAGTGCCCTTCACTAATGCCTCTACTTGGGGTGGATCAACATCTTGATCACATTTTATAATCATATATAAATGTCATTAGGGTGGAATCCAAAAATATATCAGGATGAATCACAGTTAATGAGTATATCAGGAGAGCTGACTCATGGACCTGTAAAACAAAACCATTCGTACATGACTCATGTACCCTTTAATTCCCCACAACTAGTGTTTCCATGTACCGAGTCGGAAAGTAGGAATACAAACTCCTGGTGAATGGATACGTCATCCACTACACCAACACTATAGTCCATTTCCTAAAGTCCGAACACGAAATACATAACATTTTTTCTAAAGAAAACAATAAACCCCAAATCGTTGATGTAGAACAGAACAAATTTGGTAAATATTTGTCATGAACCATCCCACAGGGCCCATGTTGGGAATACCCCAAGCCATCATCCCAATGAAAAGGGGCAGGTAACTAGTACCAAATTTATTATCCCCCAAGTGGGAGTCATTTTCTTGAGTACTTGTACCCATGTACAAAACTCCAAGCCTAAGCTACTAGAAAATAAAAGACAATGAAACCATTCAAGCCATCCACTAAGTAAATCACAACCAGAGTATAATAGAATGTAATGTACACAGTGGAAACCCAGGAAAGTATAAAATCCCATCAAAAGAAAAAAATAACAAATGTAAAACTCTATGTCCCTAAAGATCATCTTCCCAGAGGCCTACCAGAAGTGCATGTGAAGGATAGATGCATGAAGATATAGTAGGACACATCTTCTATCTGATCTCATTGAACACCATCAATCCTTGGTCCTCCATGGGATCCATCAAAGCATCAGTCTTCTACTTAAGACCAAAAACATGAAGGAAAATCCCATGCATGGGTGAGTAAAACAATAATCACATATGGACCCCGAAACCACAAAGGTAAATAACAAGAGAAAAACCAAAAAGGAATGCACAGTCAGCTCAACTCGGGTATATGCCTATACATATACCACGATCATATTGATATACTCATATCAACCACATAGAAAACTAATTTCCCAAACCACTAAACCGGTCTATGGATTCTAATAAAAGGCTCAAGTCATAAGACACAAACTAGAAGATCACAATCCAGGAGCTCATCCCTCCCTGATGCAACCTGCCTGAGAGATGCACTCCACCAAGTATAATCCTACCATTATTACTGGTACATCCAAGTGAACATGATCCATTGATAATATTTTACAAGGTCCAACTCTAGTGCCCAAAACTATAGGTACATTCATCACAAATAAGAACCCGATGCAAGAATAAGGAAACCCAAGTAAAGAGGCCCACCCTCACTACTGTACACATAATAGTTAGCCATGCTCCTAACAATCCCAAAAAATCTCTATTGCTTCTAAAAGGCGTGTCCCCCATGTTATTCTTTCAAGGGACCTATAGCTACTATCTAGGTATTGATTCACCACATGGATGTTCCCGCTCCTAGATACTATGTCCGATAGTCGATAGAGCTTCACCACCAATCAGGGACCCACGCCAACCAGATATGGGAGTACTATGCAGTGGAATGTAGACCTAATCCCTGGTATGATAGTGTAGTACCAACTCTTTCACTTCATGTGTGGATGAACCACACCCTAGTATGACATGGCAGTACCGAATCCTATAATAGAGGTCCTACAACCTACTCATTAGGGGCATGTTGACTATATTTTATCATGTGTGGAGGAACCACTCCCAAAAACAGCAGGGGAGTAACAACTCTGTTAGTTTGTTCTCTCCCAGGGACCTGTGCCCTAGTATATTAGGGGTGTACTGACCCCATGCTAGAGGATCTTCTCCCTAGTAGGATAGGGGTACCAAAATCTACCGTAGCACTGTGTATGGATGACCCACATCCTAGAAAGGTATTGGAGTACTGACTCATACAATAGAGGTCCTGCACCCTACCCAGTAGTGGAGTACCGACTCTATATACATTATGTATAGAGGACCCACACACTAGTCAAATTGGGGATTATCGACTCCCAGGATAGAGGACCTACACCCTAAAATGTGGGTAGTACCATCTCTAATGGATGAAAGGGATATGGAGTACCAAATACTTGTGTCCTCAAGGGAATAACTATCATAACATCTAATCATAAGAATCACTGTGATTCTACCCAATATCTCTCCGTACATAGAGGGACTAATATTAAAATCAAATATTCCATCATAAAACATTATGAAAAAATCACTTATATTATATCAAAAGGACCATCTCGTTGAATAGTTCCAATCACCACAATTGTCTCATTAATCAGATGCTAAGATTGAATGTTACAAGCATTTTTGTGAAACAGGGACCAGTAGGGTTGGGGGCCTTTCCGAGCCGGGTCCGACCTGGGATGGACTTGCTAGGCCAGGAACACAGGGCCATGGGTATTTCCCACAATGATAAGGGTCCAGAACATAGGGCCAAGCCTTATGTGAAGTGGTTCTGGCCCGCTCGCAGCCCGACCGATGTCACATAGCATGTAACTCCAGCATAACCCGACACGTATCAAAGAGGGAAGCCTCCTCTAGACCAGACGCGACACAACCACATCCATTGCCACCAGGCAATGCTAGATGGGGCTGCCACTTCCGCCAACCGGTCCTCTACACAGATTGAGTCTTCCTTATAGATTTGCGCCCATAGATCTAGCTTGTGTCATTGCTGGAGTCTGAGAATTTCTTCACATGGATTCCATTGTCGTGGCACACCAACCTGCCATCTAGCACACGACCTTCACCGATGGCCTGACCTAATTTTCCGAAGACCACCAGGCTCACTCTAGTGGCCTGTTCATCAATAAAGAGGGTGTTATTTTGTCTACAGTTCATGTTCATTACTACATGGTGCTCAAAACTGACTTGTGATCCCTTCTGTTGGAAAGCGCTAAATTAGTGGTATTTCCCACGTTATACTGATTTGATCGTCATCTATCGTTGTCGCGCCTCTTCTATCATTGCATCAAGAAGGCTTCATAATGACCAACCGTTCGACAACCATCACGAAATCTAAGAACACATGGTAAGGGGATAGGAAAACCAAATAATTAATTTTGAGGAACAAACCTCGGATGTTTTTTTCCAAAGCATTAATCCACACTTATTGGAAGGGTTTAGTATAAAAACATTGAGAAACTCAAATTCTCAAATGATAATCCTAATATAAAAATCTCTCTCGCAAGAATGATCAAATTGTGTGTCAACCTATTCATGGTTTGATTGTGCTCATATTTTAAAACAATGATTGGGGAGAAGATCATAATTTAAATAACAACCCCACCATTGATTCTGTTCTTTCCTTAAATAAGAACATCCCCACATATTTTGTGTTCTTCCATGATTGATCCAATTTTTTGTCAGAGACAATCGATCTATATTCTCATTTACGATCTCCAAAGGTGTTGTTGCCACTTCTCAGTTCACTGGAATTCATCATTGGAGGGGATTACTCACTATCGTTGTTCGTTCCCCAACGAATTCTTCAAGGATTCTAAGAAAAAATATAGCATCCTCCCCCTCACTTTGAATCCTTGTTAATCCATTAAATGAAGAACCGTGAGTCTGCATTTTTTATTACACTACGTTACAAGATCGTTACACCATTTTATTAATTAGAAAACGTTTTGGTTTTGTTACATTATACCACATTTCACTGTATTAGTTTCGAGAGTTCAAACAAAAATAAAATAAACAAATTTATTTTGTTATAATTTTTTCCTAAATGTCCAAAAAACAATTATTTTCGTCCATCCCAAGTTGATCAATGTTGAGTCCATTCCTTGTTAATTTCTTCATTCTTGATGCAACGGTGCCCTCATATTTTCAATCTGGCCACCCATTCAGACGTTGGTAAAACCAGACACCTATTCCATATTAATTTTCTTAAAAAATTCTCAAAACTAGCTTTCACCATCGACCCATTCTGTTTGATGTTAAACTCCACCTAAGGGAGACTATCCCTCACGAGCTCAAAGGTAGTCTCATATTTCAAATTGAAGATAATGTTTAAGAGTTATAATAATTTGAAAATAAAATAATAGTTACATATTTAAATTTTTATGACCAAAAAATAACATTCACTGTAGGCCCGCACTGGCCAATGTTAGTCCATTTCTAGGAGAATCCAAAAATTCTGGTTTCAAATGTGATCTCATATTTTTTATCAGAGCACCAGTTTGAAAGACTGAAAAATGTGCTTGAACGTTTAATTAATAAACTATAATTTTTTTTGAAAATCCTTTCCAAACACTCCGGGTCTCATAAATACATTCCGTCTTATAACATGGTCTCATAAAAATTCAATTTAAATTTGAAATAAACCTCCATTGAAATATGGGACATTACATTATGGGACGTTACATGATCTCACCCTTGTATATTTCCATTTCCCCAGATTCACTACTACAAAATTTGAAATATACAAAATACATACACTAGAAGGACACTCCAACTCCATAAACATCTCTTTCCTGCAAGAAGAAGACAATGATGATTGAGAAACACCCTAGTCAGTAAATAAACCCCATGAAGGGTGAACAATCTGATCACATCATTCTATACCCATTTTTATCACTTTCAACAAACTAGCATCATCATGATCATCTGAATCATTTCCACTACCATTTATTATCTTTATTGTAGATAAATAAGACCCCCATAGTAATTTATCCAAGAATTATCACAATTAAATTCATATAAAGTACAATTCAGTCTAGGATTCATAGACCACATGTTGTTTTCAACGGTACTCCTCACCAATAGTATTCCAATCATACTCACACAGAACCTCTGACACATTCATTTCAAGACAATCACGCAAGTTGATATAATTGAAAAGGGATTCAGTGAGACTATTTGTGCACATATATATACCAACAAGGTTCTCAGGAATACTAATAATATTTAGTTATTGAAATGATAGGGGGAGATTAGGAAAAATCACCCAAATCTCCATTGATGGAGGTTAATGCTTTATATGATAATTAAAATACCATCTGAATATATAAAATCTAAATATGTTGAAGATACGAGGTGAACATAACCATGATCTGATAAGATCTAGATATGATGAAAAATAAATCATAATATTGTGTCTATCCAATAGATTATCTATCTCCCTCTACTAAAATCCCATGCACTGAGGACATACCAATCGAATGAATCAACTGATGGATAATGCTTCTTGAACTGAGGAACCAATGTAATCATTAGGAGCGATGAGGATTTGAAGAACTCCGTGGTTGAAATAGCGATATTAGGTAAACCATCAATCAAATTAGTAACATTCTGGTAGGGAAAGATATGAGGGAATGGTGGAAGGAAATAATGATTTGAGGATAGAAGGAAGGATGAATCCACTTTATTGTTGGATGTTGGGGTCCCTCCCCCACTAGTGAGAGAGGGACCGACACACTGTCCTCCGCAATCATGAAGAGGAGAGCATCAAGAGATTATTTTTTACACTCTATCCATTATTTAAGTTTCCCTCCCACAAATATGATTGGATCTTATAACCTCCCCGCCTCATAGAAACTCATCCTCAAGATTTTACAAGATTCACTGTGAGGTCTCAGTGTACAAGTTTTGAAACTATGATTAGTTATTAGACTCCCTCTCATAGGTCTCCTTCATGACTTTCCCACAAAGCCACTATACCCTAAAAAATGATATAATCCTACTCTAATTTTATTTCTCACTAGTATCTTCAAACTTAGTCAGATTCTCCTCACAAAACACATTACTACAAACCTCTATATCTACTACATCTATCACCTGGGAAGTTTATAAATGCTATCTTAATAACTGAAACATTTGGAACAAATCATGCATGCAATTATAGTGCTTTGTGATGGAAAAAAATTATTCCACTAGATAAAACCTTACCACTATTTCAAAAAGCACAAAATAACTTGATTCAATCTTGAACTATTTATTGATACTACATTTCACCAACCTAGGAGAAACCTGATGGTAAAATTATTGAAAAACCTTTAATTCCATATGGAATATCTAATAGATGGTATATATATTTTTCATTATCTATGTATTCTAAAACCACTGGATGATCAAATGGATGAATTCCAATCTATATTTTATGATACTAGGCACAACAAGTGTTGACTCAACTTCCCGCATACAACAAATAGAAAAGAAAATTTTCTTTCCATACAAAGAGTCAAATGATTCCATTTAGGTTGATTCCAATGAGATATTAATATATGAAAGGTCCCTTATTACTATATATTTCTCCCATTAACCACCAAATTCATGAACATAGACTCGTAACATATACTATAGAACCTAAATAGTCCATTTAGACTGACTCTCAGTCAATGGATGATAAGTTATTATTAAAGGAAATCATTATCTCAGGGATTTCTTGAAGACCCTTCACGAAATGTGATGTGATACTGGATATATTATTTAAATAATTCTCCTCATAAAATCATGCATCTGAACCACCTCACGTAGGTAAATACTACCAATATCATAAACTATTAAGGTTTCCCTATTAGGTAACAAGTGGGAAACCTTATTATGTCGATCCAAAAAAACCCATAAAACATTATTCTTAAGGGTCATCTTGGATAGTCCATGACAAAATCTATTATGAAATAATCCCATTTCCCCTACAGAATGGGTAAAGGCTGCAAAAGTCCAGTTTTCATATGGTTCTTGGCTTACATTCAATAGAAAGAATAATATATAGAAATAGTGCTTTCCAACACCTTGTTCATTCCTGAACAATAATAATTTCTATGGAGATCATGATATATCTTAGTTAAAATAGGATGCACCGCCCATCTAAATGTATGACCCAAGCCTTAAGTATTACCAAATATTGATTTAAGTTAATAATTCTAATTGATAATCTTTTCAAGTTTAGATAATTAGAGAATTAAGTCATAACTTTTATATGAAAACTTGAATATTACTTGTAGACACTTCTACTAACTATCCTTTTTTTCATAAAACTAAAACTGTAAAAAAAGGAACATGTTTAGTTATATGTTCTGACATGACATTTTCTTTATCCCATCCTTGAACCTATTCCTATTTATATCTTGTGAAAAACATTTCAAAACATGCATGAGCACAAAAATCTTATTAAAGTATACACTAAGAAGGAATAGTGTTTGTTTTTCAAAACAACATGTAAACCATGAATAATTTATCATAAATTATCACCTTTAACCATGAAGAAGTAGAAAAAACACTTCAATGTATATGAGCTCATTGTTTACCATTTCTTGTATCCTAAATATTACTATAAAGCCCATAGAAAATGACATATTGAATATAAAGTTAACATGGGAAAGAAAAATACTAAAATGTAATAACCATACGATCGACATCCACACATATTACTAAATTTAATATCCATAAAGCTATATTCCATACCTAATGAATTGGACATTATACTGTAAAAAATCATCCTTGTTTTATCAAGGAATCACCCATCATTTGGTTTACCTCATAACCACCCATCACAGGATTATCATGTAACCACCCCTCAAATGTCTATGTACCATTATATAATCACTATACATAAAATATTTCAAATATTAAAATTTCACTAGAACATATCATTTGTAATAAAAAGAAATCATTCTAAGATATTGAAATAGAAAATCCACTTTTAAAACAAATTTCAATACCAAACCAAACAAAAAGAGAATAATGGATTTATGTTCCTTTTATACAATCATTAAGGCTTATAGAAGAAGAAAAATATAAAATAATGGTTACGGCGATGGAGAGTTCATTATTTTCGTGTAAGATACATGAATTAATTTAAAGGTATTTTTCATTTAATTTCTACCATTTCTTTGTTAAGTGGGTTTTCCATGTAATTTGTTGGAAATGGTGGGTTTTCAAAATTTGGGCCAATCTGTGAGATTATTTAATTATTTAAAAATAAATTTTGTTTGCTTGTAACTTCTTCATTATTCCAAATTTCACACCCATTACACTTCCCAATTGGAATAATCATGTATATTAAAACCACCATTTAAATTTTCACTCCATAGGCTTCCATAATATTGATGGATTTTTGTTTTTTATTATGGTGTTGGGACTGCCCGAAATCCCATATCCAACTTTAACTTTATTTCCATTATTTAATATATCATTAAAATTTTATGTTTTTTCGGTGATTACAACTTTCAACTGAGACCACATACCAAAGGCACGACCCCATTCTCTCCTCCCACTTATTGGAGATCTTTTTCATAGCAATGGTGGGCGAAACATCTCTTTATTTCCAAAATCTACAAGATTTGATGAGGTAAATTGGTTCTTTAATAAATCCTTCTATTTTTACACCTTTTTATCCTATTATAGTTCCCACATGATATCCTCAGCCTTATTAAAACCATACATTCATTTGTGGTTGTTTTGAAATTTAGATACTGAAGTATTAGAGTTTTTTATTTCAAAATTTATTTGGGTAAGTGTTTTTTTATTCATTTCCTTCTTTCTCCTTTAGGTTTCCTCCCTATTTCATGAATTTATAGAGTATCCATAAGTTAGGGATCATACCTAGGGTTTTTTCGGGTATTTTCTGGTTTAGGTTTTGTTTTCACTTCCTTGTGGCGCGATAGAGATGCGGTTGAGGTTTCAAAACATGAATCAAGGGGTTTTACTCAAAAGGTAGGTGATTCCATGTTTAACCATTTTCCTATGAGTTAGTTTACATGTTTTAATGATTTTATATGTTCCTAATATGTTATGTGTGGTGCAAAAATAGTTTTTTATGGATCTGGTTAATAATTTAATTCTATTGTTTCATTTTGATTTAAATTGGGTGCATTTCCATGTGAAACTCTTGTAGTATTTTTTGGGTTATTCTCTAACTTATTCAAGTGGTTTAGTAAATGTTGTTCGGGATTCCAAATTTTATTTGGTATGGTTTTGGTGTGAATTTGGGTTTTAAATAGGTATTTTGAATGAGTTTGATATGTAAAACCTTGTTATACTTCTTGGAAGAATTTTATGTAAATGTGGGTTTCCATGTATATTTTTTGAGGTGTTATTTGAGGTAATTTTATAACACTTTTGAGTGGTTAAAAAATGTCTCTAGGGATTAGAATTCTGTTTTGGGTTTTTATTGGTGGGACTTTGGCTTGGAAAGAGGGTTTTAAAATGGGTTTCATGTGAAAAGATTAGGTATACTCCTTAGAATTGTTCTATGAATGTTTTGAATGGTTTAATTATTTTTGTAAGAGGTGAAACCATGTTGGAAAACTATTTTGGGTTGTGTATATTTTGAAATAGTCCATTTAAAATGTAAAAGATGATTTTTTTTGTTATGTGTGACATCTTGGAAATGTTTTATATCAATGGTTAAAGGATTTACTGAAGTGTGAATGAGATGGGAATGTGATGTGTGCTGTTTGGTGAGAGTGTGATGTCAAAAATGAATTTTGTTGTGAAAGGAGTATTATCTGTCATTTGTGTGAGACGTTATGTTATTTTCATTAAATTGGAATGTTTTTATATAATTGGGTAATCGATTTGTGGAAGTGTTAATGAAATGTGAAAGGTTTTGTGGGCTACTTTGGTGTGAGTTTGATTTCAAAATAAATTTTAATAAAAAAAGGGGATTTTTGTGACTTTTGTGATGAAAATCTGAGATTTTTGGTGAATGTGTAATGTGAAAGTGTTATATGCATGTGAAAATTATATTTCATGGCTTGTTGAACTTGTTTGAACAGAAGAGGGAAGCCTGGGTATCTTGGTGGGTGGATGTGTACTAGTATGCTACTGATCCCGTGGGGTTTGGCATCAGTTTCACGTAACAATATTGACGCTTACAACTCTAACTAAACTATGATGATGATGGTGTGGTACCACTATTTTATGATTATTTTCTCTACTTGTGGCTCTTTCATGAGAACAAATATTTTTTGTGGTCACTTTCACCAAGATACTAGGTACCTGGGTCCCACAATGAGCTAGTTCCTAGGGGTTATTTTCCATTGCTTGTGATCATTATTTACACTGTTCTTACCATCGACATACACTATGTTTGAATGAATAATTCAGTATCTTTGCAATTTATTTTAAAATTGATGATTCATTAAATCATCCCACATGAAAACAGTTTTTATTTAAAGTTGCATGTTATAGAAATTGTTGCTAGCATTTCATGTTTTGAAAACATGCATGATTTTTGTCTCCAAATTTTTATCACATGGAATCACATAGTGGTGGTATGCTACTGGTCTTCGTCTCACACCCTACATACACCACTGGGTGTATGTATACTTGGTTGTTTTTTTCCTAGGTTTGGGTACAGTTTTTAGTACCAGTTGTTCGAGTTTCCATCATGTCATTTGTGGTGATGTCTTATAGATATGACTTGAGGGTGGTGAATCATTCCATGAGGATGGTTATTGGGATGTAATTTTTGTTTTTACTAATTTTTATAGACTTTGAATGTTTTTTTAAAACATGTAATTCTGTTCTGTTACATTTTAAAGGATGGTTTTATTTGAAAAATCCAGATTTGTTGTATTAGGTCGGTTTGTTGTTTTATGTTTATAAACATGGGTAAATCATTCACAATTTTCAGTTTATGATACCTGGGCACATTTTCTAGAACTTTAGGGTTGGGAAGGCCCTTCGGGCCTTGAAATGTACCATTTCAGGTGTCGGTGTTGACAGAGACCAGATCTGGTTTAGGACAAATGGTATCCAAGGAGGTTCATGTTAACTCTATTTGTCATATTATTTAAGGAACAGTCATGATAGAATGGAGTTAGTATTTTTGGTACTTCGACATACAGATATGGGTAGTATTCCTGATCACCACACCACATAATAGGATTCATGTCAACAGGGGGAGTCGAGACCTCTTCAAGCCCTTTGGTTTTCATGGCTTGATGATGATTAGGGGAAATGAAAAAAATGTAGAGATAATGGTCTCAGTGAGCTCATAGGGAATGAAAAGCCATGTCGTGCCAGGGATATTTCCCTCGAAAACTCTCTATGATGGTTAAGTGATTAGAGTATGTCCACCAACCATATGACCAAGTCAACTACAGAAACTAGTTTCTTCTCGCATTGTCTTGTGTCCTTTAGTTTGGAAATCATGGATGTTGGTTTTTAAATAAAATATTAAATGGTTTTATGAACTATAAATTTTCTGTGAAATGGTTTTCTAATATACATGGAAGGGATTTATTTTTTAAATGATGGAACTGTAATCTTAGAATTGTTTATAAAGGGAACATGGTGTGTTTACACCTCTTTTGAAAGTAGGAACTATGTAAAATTTTGTTTTGAGAAAGTGTTTCCAATAGAGTTTTTTAAACTATTGAAAGGTGTTTTAATGGGATAATATGTTTTGAAACTGATTTTAATAACATGAAAGTGAGTTCTTATTTGAATGGTTTTGTTTTTCTAAATTTTTTTTATGATTTAAATAGTATTTTTGATTTCGTGGTTAATGGTCTTGAAGAAAAAATGAAGTATTGGTTGACTGTTTTGGTTTTGAAAAGTGCAAATGATTCTTTTTTTAACCATTGGTATTTCCATGAGAGAACACATGCATGTGGTTATATGGGATAATATATGTATAATGGCATGAGTAGATGAGTGTCAGGATGGATATGAGGAGGGTGACCAGTGGCTTGTAAACATGCATGTGTGGGGCCCATAGGGTACCACTGGTTGATATGCTAACTGCTGAACCATTTTTTTTAAAAAAATGTTCATAAAAGATAAAAATGATGTGTTGATGACTGAGTTGGGATGGTGTGTTTTCTGGGTTTCTTTTTCAAAATGTTAATGTTGTGGGATGTTTTCAGCCCAAGATCTTCTCCAGTTTGAACGGTGTTTTGGGGTTCTTGTTAGGTCGGTAAGGTGGGTTGATGGTTTTATTAATGGTATCTTTTGAGAAATTTTTTGGGATGCCTTTATGGAGGTTCCCTTATGTGTTTGGATCTGTTTTGTTGAACATTTTGACCAAAATTCCATCTTGGTTGGTTCCATGGGTTCTCTTGTTGGATAAGGTACCCCCCCCCCCAATTAAGGGTTAGTGAACGACTGAAGTGAAACCCATATTGTTTCACCATTGTAAAATATTCTAGTTGATTAATATAAGGAATCCTTTTCTCGAGATTGGGAGATTGAGATTACACCATTTCCATTCATTATTTTTGGACCCTCTTGTAGTGAGATAGTTCTCGTTTAAGGTTTAAAGAGACCTTAGTTTCTTATGTTACTTGAATCATTGATGGTGGAAGTGGTATGGGGTTGTTAGTGTGGTTGAGTATTATGATGGTGTCTAATAAGGCCACTAGGTCCTTTGTAGTATCATTGATGCAGGGGTTTATGTTAATCCACCCGTGTGGGAAATCTGGTAAAGAGAGACTATTATGGACACTTTCTAGACTTGTTTGTTGTTTGGGGACATGGAATAAAGACCCCCTTTTTGTATTTTTTCTATCAGTCACCATGGTCACATTCGATGATGCCTTGTGATTTTGTGTTATCATTGACTGTAAATGTGAATGTCGTGCAATCCTCTAAGAGCCTCTATCATGTTGGGAGTATCCATCTCATGGGAAAAAATCAATATCCTTTGTTTTAGAGGAAGGTGATTATATGTGTCCTTTACTTCAGTTGGTTCTCACCCGAAGAAACAAGGATTGATGTGTGTGTCCATATTACAAACACTTTATTCAGTGAAATGGTGGGTTAGGGTAATGTGAGTTTTCGAATGTGTGATGTCTTGGTGAACCCATAATTGATTACGGTATAGTTTTCATCGAACCTAAATGAAACGTTCGGTTTAGGGGTTCCCAATGCCTAACAACGAGGCCGAAGATTCCTCACAAATTTGTGCTCTAACCATAGGTCCCAAAGAGAATTTGGTGCATAGTCAGGGGAAATCCCAGGGTTGTTCAAACCCTTGTACAATTTCCTATCCTCAGTATAAATGATAGTAAGAGTTTAAACCTCTAGGGTCAACATCCTGTTCCTATTGTTCACATTTGGTGGTAGAGGTGGGAGGACATCGTTTCCATATTGTAGCTTGATCTCATACTTCCCCACTTTGGTTTCGAACATTTTTTGGGAAAAAAGTTTGAAATTTGTTCTAGGAAGATTAATGAAAATTGTTTATGCATGTTTAGTTCTAATTGTGCTCCAACCTAGGGAATAGTACGAAATGAGACAGTAGCAATCACACGATCTCCAAACTTCCATTCTCCTCTTCCCATGTAACTGTGAAAAGTTTCCCCTTTGGACAGACTGATCGGCACAATTTGGTGCATGTTTTTCCCAACCATGAAGATTAACTATGTGGTCATGCCATATCTTTAAATTTTGGGATATTTCCATGTTAGACCATGCTATTCGGGTTTGATGGTGGGTTCATATTGTGGGGAGATCCACTATGGGTCTCATGTAAGTTTTTTGTGTGAAAATATCTAATTATATTCTACCCCTTATATCGGGGAGTCTGTTTGGGCTTCCCCCTATTTGTGTCCTGAATCCATCTCGGGAAATTTAAGTTATCTCTTATGGTGGGGAGCCCTTGTGTGTCTCCCTGTATCAGTACCTCGGTTTTTTCCTTGGTCTTGGATTGATGATTGTTGGTCTTGTTCAGAGAAATCTAACTACCAACATCATCCTAGGGTAATGTTTGGGATTGGAATGAACACAACAGTTTAGTTAAGTTAAGGTGACTATAACCTTGTACGACGTTGTTGTTCATTTGGGTAAACTACTTGAGTCTTTTTCAGATGGTGTTTGAGGTGTTTTTTGGGGATGAATTATGATTGTGCTTTATTATTGCAATAATGTTGTGTATGTTTTGTATTGTGAGAGTGTTCCTTCATTGATTGATCAACATGTGATATCATAGCTTTTTCGGTTGTGGTGAAACATGGTAAATGAGTCCATTTTGGCCTTTTAGTTGGGTTTGGTTTTTTCTTTAGCCTTCATGTGGAATTCCAAGGGCTAATTGTTTTATGGTGGTGAAAATTTTCACAAACAAGTCTTCTTTTAAATGTATTTTTCATTTAATTTCCCTCGTTGCATTATTATGGGGGTTTTCCATGAATTTTGGTGGAAATGGTGGGTTTCAAAATTTGGGCCAAACCATGAGCACATTTCCATATATAAAAATAATTATTTTTTCTATTATAACTCCATCATTTTTCTAAATTTCACACCCATTTTACTTCCCAATTGGAATCCCCTAGGATATTATAATCACTATATAAATTTTGAATCTATAAGAATCAATAATAATGATGGATTTGATTTTTTATTAAGGTGTTGGGCCAGCCCAAAAGCCCATTTCCTGGTATAATTTTTTTTTAATTTTTTTATATCTCCAAATTTTTTTATGTTTTTTCACTAATTACAACCCTCACCCGAGACCACATAACCAAGGTGTTCTCCCAAGATATCCTCTCCCTCCTTAGAGCTCAATTACCTTGCGAATTTGGGAGAATATTTTCAGGAATTCATAAATCGTCCAGATTTGAAGAGGTAAATCGATTCCTTCATAACTCCTTCTATTGTTACTCTTATTTTCCCATTCTAGTTCCTACATGACCTAAATAGACTTATTAAAACCTCATTTTTATTTATGTTTGTTTTCATATTAAGATACTTGTAACAACCCAAGGTTTTGAAAATAAATATAGATTACAATTTTATAATCTATCCATTAAACCGAAATTTGTCTCTTCTATGTTTTGAATTTCACGAAATGATCATCTAGAGTTGTGTTAGGTAATTCATTTGTAGTCTGATAGAATAAACTTGATTTTGGGTGAATAGTAAAATAACCTTATGAATAGTAATATAAATAGTAATAGGAATAGTAATATGACCCTTGAATAGTAAATAATGATATTATTTTATTTTCTTAAGGCAATATGATAATGGGATCTTAATTAATTTTTCAATTTCACATTAAACTAATTGCACTACAAGATTGTTATTTTTCAAATTAATTATGACCATATTTAAAAATGAAATTAATTACATTTAGAAAATTATTTTTGAAAAATTGATTTCACTTCTGAATTCTAAACATCGAAAAATGTTTTGGGTAAATTTGTGGGACTTTTCTGAAAATATAGAATTTTTGATGAATAGTCAAATACGATAAAATACCGTATATACAAATTATCAGTTAAATACTCTAATAATGACATCACAAGTGATGCAAGGCCACTTGTTTAGAAGTCACATGCGCTTCATACTATTAGGGGTCACATGAAACAATACTATTTGGTTGTCTTGAGAGAAATAATTAAATAATGAATTAAATATTCAAAATATACACCTCTCCTCCGCTATAAAAACCCCTCACCAATCCCTCTTCTCTTCACACCTATAAGCCATTAAGATCCTCAATGTTCTTCCCAATTAACCTTCCCTAGACTCTCCTTACATCCAAGATGCTTCTGGTCTTCACAAAAGACCAAAACCCCTTCCCTTAAGGAGTTTCCCATGAAGGTTATTTCAAGAGGTAAAACACCCTTCTTTTTCATTTGGTTTCATTTCCATTTATCTTCTTTTGTTATCCTCTACTCAACTCCTCTATCCAAATGATTATGATAACTCCAGTATCATCAATATACTATAATTATATCATCTTAATGGAAGAACCATCACATATATTCTTACTCCCTCCCTTTTATTTTTATAAATGAAATCAACGTCCTTGAGGTTCCAATTTATAGTCTTCGTGGACGACGAAGTTTCATTCTTAAATTTATTCTTCATTACCGGTCATGAAACCATATTTATGATTGAACCAGACTATAATATATGTATTATAACCTAATTAATATTCAGGAATCAGAATATGTACATATAATTAAGTTATATGACAAAACTAGTTCATTATAATCCAAATACCACCGAATAATCTAAGTGGTTGTCATCTAATGATTCAACCTCATTCCATGTAACGAAATGATAGAAATGGACATTATCAATTCTGGATGTTCATAAATAATATTTAATTTCAATTCTATAGATTTACATCCATTCCACTTCATTACATAAAAGTAAGTGAACCGAATATGAAAATAAAGGAAACGAACACTCCAGAACGATGAAATTCAATACAATAACTTGTCAATAAATACATAAATGAACTAACAATAATTATTGTAAACTAAATACATGTATAATAGGTTATGAAATATGTTATTAACATGTAAAATTTCATATTCCATGAGCTTAAGTACATGAGAGGAACACGTTTGGAGTAAAGGTAAGGGTTTTCCACCTGAACTTCCATTTTCATTCGGGTTACATTTATTGTCTAATATCATCAATGAAATTATTATGTATTGTTATGTAATCTTCATAAATTTTGTGTGAGTATTATATATATGCACACCAACAAAAATACATTCTTATTTTATGTATAGTTACATGTTTTAAAAGATGCTCTCAAAACTGTTTCCAAAAATACAAGCCCGATACAAGGGAATTTCTCGAATTCATATCTATTTTCAAGGGCAGTCTATAATCTGTTTCTAGAAACCATTATACTTATAAAAACAGTAGTTTTATTATGAAAATACTAACTTAATTCAATTCTGGTTTTATACAATTATTTTTCCAAAAGAACTCTTCTTTTCAAAATAAAAGAGTATTCATCTGAAGAAATGCTTAATGATTTTATATGGGTGTTTTCGTCTAATTCAACACCCTTGTTGATTCCATGATATTATTGGTTTTAATAATTTATGAAGTCATCTACCATATTTTATTTAATGGTTTATGACTAACTCTATTGTGGATGATCTATCCTAAAACCATTCACCATATTATTCCGAATGGTTAGAGTTTTATGTTTGCTGATTGGTGAAAGTTAGTTACCTTTCATATGATAGATTCAATTTGAATGTATATATTGTTTATGTTGAACCCCTATCATATGAGGAATTCATTGGACTTATTATGTGATTGGTGGGTACCTCTATATCCCCAATATGTATAGGTAGGTCTCATGATACATATAGACGTGGAATTGGCCGAGGCCTTTCCCAATGTGAAATGGATTTTGGCGAGGCCTTAATCACTAGATGTCTTGGCCGTGGCCATGAAAAATTGTTTTAGAATTTCTGGAATATTCACATCCCTCATTATGAATCTAGTAATTTAAGGTTCATGTGGATATTCGTCTAGTAGAATACCCTTGATTGTGTTTTATTATGTTAATATTTACTCAGCTTTTATTCCTGCCATAATATGTTCAAGTTTATTATTAAAGGCATGTGTTTTCAATAATTCGGCATGTATAATGTTTATATTACCTTCCGCTGTATTGCTTACTCTTACTGAGCATTTGAGGTCACCCTTTCTTATGTTTCATTTTTCTTAGTATAAGAAGAAGTAAATTATGAATGACATGCTATAATAATCTAGGAGACATGATATTGCTAGTAGAATAATTTAGTGTTGTTTTTCCTTACCATATGTAAATTTGAACTTATGTATCTAACTGGTTTCCAATAGTACTATACTACTTGGTCCTTCGGGATTTGTTTTGCTTTTATGTATGCCAACATAATCAAATAAGGCACCGGCTCTGAGGAACTGGGGTCAGGTCCTTATAGTTGGTATCAGAGGAAGTTTAGTAGAATACATGGAAAGTAGAATTAGAAAATGTAGAATTAGGGAAGAGTCCCTATGATAGGAATCGAGGATTAACATACAAGAAATTCATGGTATTTTGGTAAGGAATAACTTGTGTGGATCATTCAAGAAATACATCACTTGCTGGATACGCGCAGGTAGGGACGACTCTGGCACAAATGTATCTAGGGGTAAAACACGAAAACACTACTTTGAGATAGTCTCAAATGGGAACTAGTGCACGACAACGGGCCTTGCTGCACTCTTGGAGACGAAACTCCTGGGGGATATTCATAGGATAATTCACATTTTCTTTGCAAGCCATTATGAAGAAGTTTAATGTAAATATTCCTCAAAGAAACCATTTTTGTGAATATGGTATTAGTCGTGGGTAAGATCTCAATTTTTCTAAGTATTTTTAATTTAAGATTATAGATTATGATTCATAACCTAATATAGTGTATGCCATTATCTAGATATGGTGCCTAGTGGAAGGAATGGAAATCATATGAATGAAAATGTTCTCTATAGGGATTTTCTTTCGACGCAAGACAATGATGTTGGCTCTGGTGTTGCGATTGGTGCTCAGCAACTCAGAACTATACTGGGACAACTTACTCAGGATATGAATTATAACCTTACCCGTATGGAACATCCGGATCCACCACGTGGAGGAACCATGCTAGATCACTTTATGCGACAACAACTTCCATCATTAAATGGGACTACAAACCCGTCAGTAGTAGAGTAGTGGATATGTTCCCTTGAGAATATATTACTCATTTTGGGATGTAATGAAATAGAGAAGGTTGTTATGGCAGTATATCATCAATCGGGAGATGCAGATCAATGGTGTCACGACCCGTCCTCGGGGCCCGTTCCATGACTACCCCAAACCCTCCTTCCATAGGCCAGGGGCTGGCGACTAGCACCAAGGCGTAAATCCCGGTAAAAAGGGAAGACATTGCCTTTGTAAAGAAAACAAGCACCACAGAGTAAGCAAGCAGAAGAAGTAAACACTAAGTAAAAAACTGGTACAACAGTAAGTGTGGAAAGTAAGTGGGCCAGAATACAAACCCAAACTGAATGTAAAGTACAACTCGAAAGGGAAAACAACAATTGAAAAGTAAATCCGCAACATCGAGCCATCCTCTGGAAGTCCCACATGAAGGGTGGGTACAGACAGCCTCCACAGCTCCTCGTTCCAGCAGTCTGCTCCGAGTACACCCCGCCCGGTGGTCCACCTCCAGGTACCGTCCTGCTCCGCGAACCTCGACCACGATCAGCGTTGTCCTTCATCTGCAACCAACACAACGTAGTGCGGGCATAGCCCATACAGGGGTGAGTATAAGCTACTCAGTAGGGACCCTGAGACCCTCGAAGGTCTCCGAAAATCCACAAAGGATAAATCACAAAGGAAAGATACAATCACGAAGTAACATCCGACACTGCTTATGTATATGCCCATAGATATACCTAAGACATAAATTCCCGTTTGGCTCCAACATCCGAGCCCAAGCACAACCCAGTCCATACAGGAAAGCAAAACGTAAATCCACACAGGATAGCACAACACAATCCACAAAGGAATGAAAAACGTAATCCACATAGGATTGCACAACACAATCCACAAAGGAGAGCAAAACGTAATCCACATAGGATAACACAACACAATCCACAAAGGAGAGCAAAATGTAATCCACATAGGATAGCACAACACAATCCACAAAGGGGAGTAAACAGGATTCAGCTCACACAGGTACTTCTTCGTATGACATTAGAGATGATCAGATGTAGCCACTGATTCATCTAAACCGTCAGACCCACAAAGGATCTGTAGGTACTAACCCCCGCAATGACCCACATAGGATCGATCAAGAAGTTGAACCCAAAGCTATTGGGAAACTCCTTCTCCATTAAGTACAGTGGTTATGCCGCTAAAACCAAGCGCTTCTCTCTCACCTTGGACTACTGTAGTACTCCACCTATCGAGTACTATGGGCCTGCTGCTACAACCAAGCGCTTCCCACCATGGGTCTGCCGCTACAACCAAGCGCTCCCCCTCATAGCCTCTAGAGGTACCCCTTCTATTGAGTACCATGGGCTAGCCGCTACAACCAAGCGCTCCTCTGTCGTGGGTCTGCCGCTACAACCAAGAACTCCCCCGTGATGCTACAACCAAGCGCTCCTCTGTCATGGGTCTTCCGCTACAACCAAGAGCTCCCCCTCATAGCCTCCAGAGGTACTCCTTCTGTTGAGTACCGCTGGTCTGCCGCTACAACCAAGCGCTCCTCCATCGTGGGTCTGCCGCTACAACCAAGCACTCCCCACTGGGCTATCCGTAACACACCGAGTTGTTCGATCAGTAGTCGTCAAGTCTCAACCGGCTCTAGGGTTTCCGCCCATGGAATGCTCGTTCTGAGAGGGTCCACTCCACGAGCTAAGAGGTCGATGCATCAACTGACATGTAGTCTGTAACACCCCAAGATTTTATAGTGTGTTATTTCTTCAAAATAATTCAATAACTTTCACTACATGCAACACTAAGTTCAATCGCACCATGACTTACCAAACAAGCTGTTCAAAATAGGTTATGAATAGTGTTAACTAAATTTTAAACTTTATATAATCCTTATAATTTTAGAATCCATATTATGAGTTTCTTAGACATAATGTAAGAACAAATTCATTTTCAGTATTTGACTTTTACCAAATTTTAATAGTGAACCCTTTTTAGATACTATATTTTAAACTTTTTGACTAAATGGGGACATCAAAAATTTAAAATGAAACATCCCAAGCTTCCACGGTACGCTAGCGTGTGTTGTACGCAACACCGAGTTCTAACACACCGTAACCAATCAAACTAGCCGTTATGAATAGTAATACCTACTTTTTGAAATTATATATATTTTATATTTTAAAATGGACTTCATTTTTGGATTCGGAATATCGAATTTAGCCTAAGGTGAAATTTTGGTACATTTCGGATAACTTTCATATTTTGATGAATAGTGAAAATTACTAAATTTTAATTAAAAACAACTTTTTTAATCAAAATAATTAATAGTGATAAATTGTGAATTTGAGTGGTTTTAAAGTATATTTATAATATATTTTTACCATTTAATATAATGTTGGTCATTGGACATAATTTTACAATTAAACCGAACATAAACAAGTGTCAATCTTTTTATAGTTATTATCTCTTAAAAACACGCTTTTTGTTTTGACAGCGGGAATTAATTTTAAATTAATTTCTGCCACTTATGTGTTTTGAATTTAGGAAAATGGATTCCATATTTGGAATCAGGATGTTCAAATTGTGTAAATAGGTAACTTTTATTTTTAGACATTTTGAATAGTTACTGTGGTAAATATTTTATTTACCATGGTTAAAGGGTAAATCCGGTAAATAAGGGTTAAAAAATAATATTATAATAATACAAAATTACCCTAAAACGTGTCCTAACCTTATTGGTGGACACATACCCGACCATGGGAATCCTTGGGTCAATTTGGGGACCCCTTGGAGCCACTTGTATGTGGTAGAGACACATTATATTAATAAAGTTAAAATAAAAATAAAAATGGCATAAGCTTACATCTTTTAGAAGAACAATTTTTACATAGGGTTATACATGTTGGATTTTCGATTATAAATATTCATTAGAAAGCTAAAAATATTTCCTACATAATTATATTTTATTTATAATTTTTAGACATCAAATAATTTAAATTATTAATGACACAATAATGATGCAATGTTTACCTCATTAATAAATCATTTAAATAAATAAGATTATAATGATTAAAATATTATCTAAAACCTGCCCAATTCTTATTGGTTGATGTTATTTAGAATATGAGTCATCTTATCTTCGACCTCAATGATTTTTGGACCATTATAAACCGAATATAATTATATTATAAAGTAATACTTTCACTCTTTCCTAAAGAGCCCCTCTTCTCCCTTATAAAAGGAGACCACTTCTACTCATTCCTCACACCTCTCAAGCCACTTGGCTCGTCCAAACTCTGCCCAACTAAGCTCCCCACATCCCTCTCCTCCTCCTTGAAGCTTCCCCTTAGGCAGAAAACATTTCAATAAGTCCTTTGGTTCCAACCAAAGTGAGTTACCTAAATTAAAGGTAACGATTTCTCTTAAATTATTTTCATTTATTTTGCTTCTCCAACCCCCAAACTCTTTTTATTTCCTTTCTTTTGTAACAACACCAGTATCCTCAATATACTAGGATGTTGTTATAAGAAGTATTCAAACTACACATACACACAACTCCATCTAATGGATGATGAACATAATGTTTCTGTGGATGGCAAACTAACGCCTCACGAAACGATGATTGTTCAAATACATCTTACCGCCTCTCATGGTGGCCATTATGATGGAACTGTAATTAAATATGATATTAATGATTTATATTTTATATATAAGCTTCTGTAATTCCATTTTATTTCATACCATTACTTGTTTCATGTTGTATATACATACGATAATTTCATTTGAGGAAGTGCGGACTACCGCCCCCTTAAAATGATATGACTCGTTCATACCACACATGGAACGTATAAAGGATGGTGTTAATGAACTTAAGTAACAAATATAAAATATTATATTATACTGTAATAGTAATATACCTAAGTATCATTTGGATTCAATTCTTTTAAAATAAAAATTAAATGGAAGTTGCGTTCGTGCGTACGTACGGACTACCGTCTCCACGAACGCGATGAGATTCATCCTCCATCGTATCCATTCAAGTATAATTATCATTTGATGATTTAAAAATGATGTTTAAGGACTTGATACCATTCTGGATTTGAATAATATACAACCTATCCTTTACAAACATGTCTTACGTAACAAAACATACAAAAGAAAACAAGTAAGTTAACACCCGAAACAACGATAATACTAAGATATTATTATCAAATCAATATTAAAAGAACATATATGATATCAAATTAATATATATGATTCTTTTATAATTTAATAACAATTATTTCACCATTATACAGGAGGTTAACCTACCCCAACCAAGGAAAAGTACAAGGTAAGGGATTTTCTTATCTCACTTTCAATTCCGTGAGATTTCCATTGTTCGCCACTAAATTATTGAAAGTGGTGTATTGTGTACTGCCATTTGATATATATTATCATGATTCTATTTATATTCATGTTATTCTGTAAATAATTTGGTGGTTATTAACTTTTGGCCATACGACTCAGTTGATTAACGTGGTAAGGGGTTTTCATCTCACTCCTTATTCCCGTGAGATTCATGTCATATTGCCACCATCACTTTTTGTGTGGTGTATGTACTACCCATAATTATATTATTTGTGTAATACACTCTAATTTATGTGTATTTACATATTCATTGTATGATACCTCTTTCATGGGTTGTATGTTTCATAAGTTATCAAATTGGTAAGGGTTATTTCACAATCTCTTCATTATCCGAGGTTGTTTATATGTAATAATCTACTGGGATCTCTTTATCATCCACATCCATGTTTCTTAAAAATGTATTTCAAAACATTTTTAATATTTACAAGAATATGGGTTAAAGTCATTTATACCTTTTTTTGACTTTTTATAAGAGGTTTATAAAGGAATCTTTCCGTCGTTTTCAAAACAAGGTCCTTTTTAACCTTTTCGACAGAATTGAGGTAAGAATGTTTTTTTAACTTATATGGAGGGTGCGGTTATTTTACGCCGTTATAAAATCTTCAAAGCTTTCCTTACAAGCTTATAAGAATATTTTCAAAGAAAATGTTTTATTTTATATGGATCTTAAATTATTTCAAAATAAAAGGAGATATTTCTTTAAAAAGAATTTTGATTTCATCTATGATGGATTTTAAGATTATTTGATGTTGATCTATTATGATACAAAACTTCTATATTGTATTGAAGGTTTTGTGATATGTTTGACTGTGGATGTGCTATTTTTATACCATTCATAGTTTATGGTGAAAGTATTGACATTTCGTATGCTAGTTTTAATACGAATGTTTATGTTATGTTTAAACCTTTTCATATGGGAATGCATTGGACTTAATATGTGACGGGTGGAGCCCGCTATAGCTCCTCGATGCATCGGTAGGTCTCATGAGACAAACTAGTGTCTTGGCACAAGGCCTTGACAAAATCTTATTTGTAGTCTTGGCACGAGGCCTTGGCTATGTGGTTATGATAGTCTGGCATTATGCATTCCAACATTATGAAAGTGGTTATTGATTTTGCATGTGATTATTCGATTAGTAGAATATCCATGTGAGTAAGTAAATGGCATTATTTCATTCTATTTATGCCATACCATGTTGAAAGTTCATGTTTGCAAGGCTTTTGTTTTAGTTATACATTGCCTTAAAAGTTTATTCTTATTTATGAAAGTTTCTGCTATATTGTTATCCTTACTGGGCATTTGAGCTCACCCCTTTTCTATGTTTTATTTTTCCCAGGAAGTGAAGAAGTAAGTTATGAATGACCTGCAGGGATATTATGTGGGGATATGAGTGTGGATTATGGAGACAATATGTTGTTTTAGTAGTTTTTCGTTTAATGATGTAATGTAAAACTTATGAATATATCTAGTGTTTCCAAGGCTACTAAACCAATCGGTCTTTCGAGATTTGATCTTTCTTGTGATCATGCCAATGTTACGAAGTAATGCACCGACTCTGGGTAACTGGGGTCGGGGCGTTACAGTTGGTATCAGAGGAAGTTTAGTACAAACCTTGGAAGCTAGATTTAGATAAACTCTGATTAGAGCACGTAGACCTAAGATGAACTTTGAGGATTAGTATAGAAGAATTTCCTAGAATTTTGGTATTGTAGAGATTTTGTGAGTTTTCCGAGCAATACATCCCTGTATGGATACGAGCAGGTAGAGGCGGCTCTGGCACAGATGTACCTAGGGGTAAAACCCGAAAACACCGCTTTGAGCTAGACTCGAACGGGAACTGGTGCACGACAACGGGCCTTGCTGCACTCTTGGTTACGACACTCCCGGGGGATATGCTTAGGATAACTCTCATTTTCTTTACAAATCATTATGAAGGGTATATGAGTATATACTTCCTCAAAGAAAACATTTTTATGATTATGGATTATATCCATAAATAGTTCAATTTATGTTAAGTGTTTTATAAGTATGGGATTATGCATTTTGATTCATAAACTGATCTAGTTTATGCCATTGTTTAGAAATGGCGCCCAGTGGAAGGAATGAGAACTCCAGAAATGCACATGATCCAAAGAGAAGGAAGGATCATATCTTTCATGGTCTTAAGCTAGAATTGATAAGAGAAATAGTCTCCCATGTATTATCATCATATGAAGAAATAATATCATGTGTTGATAAGATAAGTAAAGAGTTTACTGAGTCCTATGGCTTTGAAGGGAAGCAAGAGAAGAAAAGGATGGAAGAGAGAAAAATGGATAAAGGGAAGAGGGAAAAGAAGAATTTTCCCATATGTGGTAACTGTGGAAAGAAACACCCTGGAACTTGCCTGAAAGGAATGGGAGTTTGTTATAAGTGTGGAGGAAAAGGGCACAAAGTACATGACTGCAAGGGTAAGAAAATGGTTTCAAATGTACAATGCTTCATTTTCAAGGAGTTTGGACACTACGCGAACCTATGTCCCAGTCATCAGACTATGCCGCAAATGATGTTATTAGATAATAATCAAGTTATGATACTACCACAGATGAAGAGGAATGATTAGAGTTCTTATGTTGATTATATCAATTGAATGTTGTATCAACAATGTACTTGTTATAATAATATAAGGATTGTACTACAGTACTATTTCATTAAGAACTTGAGATTGTGTGGAACAAAGAAACGTGACTCAATAGCAGGATAAATTTTTGGAAAATATATGGTTGAGAGAAAGATAAACCATAATATGGTTCTGATACCGAGTTAGTGATTTTAGAATAATACATGATTGATTTGGATAAATTATGTTGGATATTCTTGACTACCTTGAAACTGATTAATGATTTGTATATTCCATCATTGTTGGGGTTTAAAACATTTTTGGATTAATGAAGTATATCCAGCATTCTATATGGAATAAGGGATCATGAATATAATCAATAAGGAATATGGTAATACATGATGAAGGTATTCATATGCTATTACGGGGTAAAAGGATCTATATTATGTTTACCTTCCTTATAAATGTTGGACTGTGAGTTTGGACAGAAGTATTTTGGATAGTTCTAGTTTGGATTATTTTGGATTGCCATAAAAGGACAACCCGGAGGTTGGGCGGCAACCCGTCGCGTCCGGCAAGGCTGCGAGACTTGAACCCGCAACCGAAGGGAGACAAGGGTATATCACCTACCACTAGCCCACAAGATGTACTGGATTAAATATTGTAGTTTTTATTAAAAGATCTTGTAGATGAATTATAAATTCGTTTATTTTGGAACCCTATACGAATAGTGTAAATAGAATTTTTTTACATTCTATTATCTTTTAGAGTGAAAGATGAGTTTGTGGTAGAAATTTATTAATGGATAAAACTCTAATTATAAAGTAAGTATATCTCCTTATGATCTTATCCAATCTCATAAATAAATTCCTCAACATTAATAAAAGGAACTTAGAACAAAAATGTTGTCCTAGATGGTACCTTAAATCATCACTAATTTATGGCTTTGGGATTTTTGGCCTTTTCATAGCCATGTTCTCTACCACTCTCCATCAGATAATTGATGGTTAGATTTTTCTTCCATATCCATATTTTACTACATGTAACCCTAGTATGTGTTATTTTCGGTAATCTTCATACTTTCGACTCTTTATTTTAAATAGAGGCCTCATTAATTCATTTTTCGATGTGGGATTTCAACTAAGATATTTTGAAACGTCAAAAATGTGTTATCCTAATACCCTATGTTTTGTTGAACCGATGGTATTTCAAATCATCATAGATTGATGAATTTAAGGACCTCAATTTTACACTTGTTTGTGATTGACGACCTCAATCACCACCTATAAATATTTACGTTTTTCCTCCAATTAAATGTCTCTAATTGCCACCAATGTTCTCCTAATCGAGATCATAATTTGGTGGTGACCCTTTGATTTCTCTTTTCCTCATATTAAGACTAAATTTTAGTAACCCAATTTCCGATGTGGGTTTTCCCACAAATATATTTTCTATTTTCAACCTTTTATTTTTGAAGAACAATTTCAAATTGCGAGGACGCAATTTATTGAAGGAGGGGAGAATGTAACACCCCAAGATTTTATAGTGTGTTATTTCTTCAAAATAATTCAATAACTTTCACTACATGCAACACCAAGTTCAATCGCACCATGACTTACCAAACAAGCTGTTCAAAATAGGTTATGAATAGTGTTAACTAAATTTTAAACTTTATATAATCCTTATAATTTTAGAATCCATATTATGAGTTTCTTAGACATAATGTAAGAACAAATTCATTTTCAGTATTTGACTTTTACCAAATTTTAATAGTGAACCCTTTTTAGATACTATATTTTAAACTTTTTGACTAAATGGGGACATCAAAAATTTAAAATGAAACATCCCAAGCTTCCACGGTACGCTAGCGTGTGTTGTACGCAACACCGAGTTCTAACACACCGTAACCAATCAAACTAGCCGTTATGAATAGTAATACCTACTTTTTGAAATTATATATATTTTATATTTTAAAATGGACTTCATTTTTGGATTCGGAATATCGAATTTAGCCTAAGGTGAAATTTTGGTACATTTCGGATAACTTTCATATTTTGATGAATAGTGAAAATTACTAAATTTTAATTAAAAACAACTTTTTTAATCAAAATAATTAATAGTGATAAATTGTGAATTTGAGTGGTTTTAAAGTATATTTATAATATATTTTTACCATTTAATATAATGTTGGTCATTGGACATAATTTCACAATTAAACCGAACATAAACAAGTGTCAATCTTTTTATAGTTATTATCTCTTAAAAACACGCTTTTTGTTTTGACAGCGGGAATTAATTTTAAATTAATTTCTGCCACTTATGTGTTTTGAATTTAGGAAAATGGATTCCATATTTGGAATCAGGATGTTCAAATTGTGTAAATAGGTAACTTTTATTTTTAGACATTTTGAATAGTTACTGTGGTAAATATTTTATTTACCATGGTTAAAGGGTAAATCCGGTAAATAAGGGTTAAAAAATAATATTATAATAATACAAAATTACCCTAAAACGTGTCCTAACCTTATTGGTGGACACATACCTGACCATGGGCATCCTTGGGTCAATTTGGGGACCCCTTGGAGCCACTTGTATGTGGTAGGGACACATTATATTAATAAAGTTAAAATAAAAATAAAAATGGCATAAGCTTACATCTTTTAGAAGAACAATTTTTACATAGGGTTATACATGTTGGATTTTCGATTATAAATATTAATTAGAAAGCTAAAAATATTTCCTACATAATTATATTTTATTTATAATTTTTAGACATCAAATAATTTAAATTATTAATGACACAATAATGATGCAATGTTTACCTCATTAATAAATCATTTAAATAAATAAGATTATAATGATTAAAATATTATCTAAAACCTGCCCAATTCTTATTGGTTGATGTTATTTAGAATATGAGTCATCTTATCTTCGACCTCAATGATTTTTGGACCATTATAAACCGAATATAATTATATTATAAAGTAATACTTTCACTCTTTCCTAAAGAGCCCCTCTTCTCCCTTATAAAAGGAGACCACTTCTACTCATTCCTCACACCTCTCAAGCCACTTGGCTCGTCCAAACTCTTCCCAACTAAGCTCCCCACATCCCTCTCCTCCTCCTTGAAGCTTCCCCTTAGGCAGAAAGCATTTCAATAAGTCCTTTGGTTCCAACCAAAGTGAGTTACCTAAATTAAAGGTAACGATTTCTCTTAAATTATTTTCATTTATTTTGCTTCTCCAACCCCCAAACTCTTTTTATTTCCTTTCTTTTGTAACAACACCAGTATCCTCAATATACTAGGATGTTTTTATAAGAAGTATTCAAACTACACATACACACAACTCCATCTAATGGATGATGAACATAATGTTTCTGTGGATGGCAAACTAACGCCTCACGAAACGATGATTGTTCAAATACATCTTACCGCCTCTCATGGTGGCCATTATGATGGCACTGTAATTAAATATGATATTAATGATTTATATTTTATATATAAGCTTCTGTAATTCCATTTTATTTCATACCATAACTCGTTTCATGTTGTATATACATACGATAATTTCATTTGAGGAAGTGCGGACTACCGCCCCCTTAAAATGATATGACTCGTTCATACCACACATGGAACATATAAAGGATGGTGTTAATGAACTTAAGTAACATATATAAAATATTATATTATACTGTAATAGTAATATACCTAAGTATCATTTGGATTCAATTCTTTTAAAATAAAAATTAAATGGAAGTTGCGTTCGTGCGTACGTACGGACTACCGTCTCCACGAACGCGATGAGATTCATCCTCCATCGTATCCATTCAAGTATAATTATCATTTGATGATTTAAAAATGATGTTTAAGGACTTGATACCATTCTGGATTTGAATAATATACAACCTATCCTTTACAAACATGTCTTACGTAACAAAACATACAAAAGAAAACAAGTAAGTTAACACCCGAAACAACGATAATACTAAGATATTATTATCAAATCAATATTAAAAGAACATATATGATATCATATTAATATATATGATTCTTTTATAATTTAATAACAATTATTTCACCATTATACAGGAGGTTAACCTACCCCAACCAAGGAAAAGTACAAGGTAAGGGATTTTCTTATCTCACTTTCAATTCCGTGAGATTTCCATTGTTCGCCACTAAATTATTGAAAGTGGTGTATTGTGTACTGCCATTTGATATATATTATCATGATTCTATTTATATTCATGTTATTCTGTAAATCATTTGGTGGTTATTAACTTTTGGCCATACGACTCAGTTGATTAACGTGGTAAGGGGTTTTCATCTCACTCCTTATTCCCGTGAGATTCATGTCATATTGCCACCATCACCTTTTGTGTGGTGTATGTACTACCCATAATTATATTCTTTGTGTAATACACTCTAATTTATGTGTATTTACATATTCATTGTATGATACCTCTTTCATGGGTTGTATGTTTCATAAGTTATCAAATTGGTAAGGGTTATTTCACAATCTCTTCATTATCCGAGGTTGTTTATATGTAATAATCTACTGGGATCTCTTTATCATCCACATCCATGTTTCTTAAAAATGTATTTCAAAACATTTTTACTATTTACAAGAATATGGGTTAAAGTCATTTATACCTTTTTTTGACTTTTTATAAGAGGTTTATAAAGGAATCTTTCCGTCGTTTTCAAAACAAGGTCCTTTTTAACCTTTTCGACAGAATTGAGGTAAGAATGTTTTTTTTAACTTATACGGCGGGTGCGGTTATTTTACGCCGTTATAAAATCTTCAAAGCTTTCCTTACAAGCTTATAAGAATATTTTCAAAGAAAATGTTTTATTTTATATGGATCTTAAATTATTTCAAAATAAAAGGAGATATTTCTTTAAAAAGAATTTTGATTTCATCTATGATGGATTTTAAGATTATTTGATGTTGATCTATTATGATACAAAACTTCTATATTGTATTGAAGGTTTTGTGATATGTTTGACTGTGGATGTGCTATTTTTATACCATTCATAGTTTATGGTGAAAGTATTGACATTTCGTATTCTAGTTTTAATACGAATGTTTATGTTATGTTTAAACCTTTTCATATGGGAATGCATTGGACTTAATATGTGACGGGTGGAGCCCGCTATAGCTCCTCGATGCATCGGTAGGTCTCATGAGACAAACTAGTGTCTTGGCACAAGGCCTTGACAAAATCTTATTTGTAGTCTTGGCACGAGGCCTTGGCTATGTGGTTATGATAGTCTGGCATTATGCATTCCAACATTATGAAAGTGGTTATTGATTTTGCATGTGATTATTCGATTAGTAGAATATCCATGTGAGTAAGTAAATGGAATTATTTAATTTTATTTATGCCATACCATGTTGAAAGTTCATGTTTGCAAGGCTTTTGTTTTAGTTATACATTGCCTTAAAAGTTTATTCTTATTTATGAAAGTTTCTGCTATATTGTTATCCTTACTGGGCATTTGAGCTCACCCCTTTTCTATGTTTTATTTTTCCCAGGAAGTGAAGAAGTAAGTTATGAATGACCTGCAGGGATATTATGTGGGGATATGAGTGTGGATTATGGAGACAATATGTTGTTTTAGTAGTTTTTCGTTTAATGATGTAATGTAAAACTTATGAATATATCTAGTGTTTCCAAGGCTACTAAACCAATCGGTCTTTCGAGATTTGATCTTTCTTGTGATCATGCCAATGTTACGAAGTAATGCACCGACTCTGGGTAACTGGGGTCGGGGCGTTACATAGTCCGTAGTTGACGTATTCCAAGATGCACCGTAGTAGTCACTCCCGAAAACATGGAGGATTCCCATACTGTTTTCATAATCGTCATAGTCAAATCCACTGAGGATCTCTGCACAGTAGTCGTCGTCACAGCAGCAGTTGCAGCCAGCTCTAGGGTTCCCGCACACAGCAAGCTCGTTTCGGAGGGTCTGCTCCATGAGCCGAGAGGCTGATACATAAACTGACACATAGTCCAGAGTTGATGTATCCAAAAGTTTTGTGTCATCAACAGGAACTCAACGTCGCAGACGGCGTGTCAATCGGACGCCCGGTCTGAGAGTTATTGGCTTTTTCGTCCCAGGGGACCAGCTGATTTTTAAGGAAAAACCAACCCGACCGTACTCCACCTGCGTCCAAATCTCAGGCGGAGTATACCAAAAGATTCTTCTCACTTAGAGGAATCCATCAAAGTCAACAACACGTCAATCAGACATCCGAAGCTCAAGATATTTGAGGTTCCGCTCCGAGGGCCTGGTTGGATTCGTGTACGAATCAACCCGGCCGAACCCAAAGTATTCCGAAACCTTGAGTGTGATATACCGAAACGACCGAATCGATACAAGGATCACATCGCCGCTGACGGCGCGTCGTTCGGAGGCCCGTCCCCCCTAGGTCGGCCCGAACCGGGTCGACCCGACCCTGGTCCGGGTCCGACCAGGTTTGGCGCGACCCTGCCCGGCCAGGGTGGCCCGGCCCGGCCTGGGCGTGACCCGGCCGACGGGTCGGCTCGGCTCGGCTCGGCCGAGCGGCCGAGCAATGGGGTGCCGCGGCCCCGCGCTTGGTCAGCGGACACGGCTCTGCCGCGTCCCGTGTCTCGCCGGACCCGCGCGGTCGTGGGTCTGGTCGGCCTCCACCGCCGCGGCTTCAGCCTCGGCGGCTCCATCCGGCGGCGCGTCGAGGCGCCGCCGCCTCCGGCCGCCGGTGCCGCCGGTGGATTACGCAGGCCACCGGAGTTGCTCCGGTGGTCCGATTCCATTTTCGTATGCGCCGTAGCTCCTCCCGGGTCCCATACTTCACTGCGGAAACAACAAATCGTCTCTGCGGCCCGCTTTTTCGTCATCCTCCATTCCACACATCAACGAAGAACTGTGCAGTGTTTTCGGGCCATTTTTGTTTGGCCCGCACCCTCCGCGTTAGGTGATAACAATCGGGAAATAAAGATCAACACATGAAAACATAACAAGATACAATTTTAATAAATTAAAATTGCACTTTCTTCCCGGGCCCTTTGTTTTAGAAGGAAACAACTACGGGAATAAAATATTATTTTCAAATAAAATCCCTACCTCGCCATAGTCATCGAGTGTGCATTCTTTGCAAAATTGATCATCGCAGAAGAAGAGGATCGTCGCGTCGCAGAAGGACGTCGCGTCGTCGTGGAATACGGCGTCACGTCGACGATCTCTGAGGGGTAAAGAAAACACACAGATTTAATTTACACGAATTAAATCCATGTCAAGTATATAATCCACAAAGGAATTTAAAAGATTCACAAACTCCCACATCAAATGGATGTTCGAAGATTTGTCGCGGAAGAAGGAACGTCGGAGAAGAACATCGCAGGAGGAGAATCGTTGGCATCACGGAACACGGCGTCACGTCGTCGATCTCCGAGGGCTCGACTTTCTTCGTCGCCTTTCGTCAAAGGCTGGCGTTCTTCGCGTTTTTCGCATTCTTCATGTTCTTCGTGAAGGAGGATGAAGGACTTGAGGTTTCTGTCAAATCCTCTCAACGAACAACACTCAAGAAGAATAGTGTTGGTCTTATTTTATTAACATGCCAACAAATTGAAACGTGTTAAGAAACGAACAAAATTAATTCATAGAATTAATTTCAACGGATAAACCGCCCAATTAAAAGGAGCGTTTAATATTTTAATAAACGCCCTAGTTGACTTTCATTAAAAAGGGTTTTAGCGGGTGCATTACTTAGAGGAAAAGAAACGGTGGGGCTCGTACGGGCCCCACCTCACAAATATCCTAACAAGAGGGTATGATATTTTGGATTGCACCATATCCGCTTTAACTTAGCTCAAGTGGCTTTAAGTGGCTTTTAAGAGGCTTTAAGTGAAATAAAATAAAGTTTGTCGTACCACATTAATTTATTTCTTAACTTAAAGCCCAAAAATTAAAAACCACACCCGAGCAAACGCAACTCCAGGAGAGGCGTTTCTAAGCAAATACCGACGCTGTGATTCCATTGGTGCCCTCAGAATTCGATTCTGAGCATCGGTTCAAAAGTTATAAAATCCCGCTCGTTCGTTCACTGAACGTACCCGAGCCAAACTTCGGAAAATGATTCCGGGCACACCAGGCTTCGGAATCACGTGTCGTCAGAAACTGCGTTCTTGTGAAATTCCAAGGAAAATTAAGAAAACAATTTCCTTGAAATTTACGGGTCTTTACATCACTCCCACCTCTGGGATTTACGTCCTCGTAAAGCTTTAACACAAACTAGGGTTACAAAAGCGGTACTAAGCACGCATCTGAGCCTTCCACTCCCATGTGCTCACCTGGAGGTTCTCGTGATGCCAAAGAAACTGCATAAGAGGAATCGAACGTCCTCCTAGGATCCATTCCTGTCGATCCTCGATCCCCATTGGAACCTCCGTGAACGTCACCCCATCTCCATCATCCAGCTCATCATGGTCGATGTTGTGTGAAGGATCATGCACGTATCTCCTCAGCTGAGATACGTGGAAGATGTTGTGCACCCGGTGCAACTGAGGTGGTAGAGCCAAATGATAAGCCACCTTGCCAACCCTGCTGAGGACCTGGAAGGGTCCGATGAAGCGTGGAGACAACTTGCCGCCTCGGCCAAATCTCCGTAACTCACGTCGAGGTGAGACCCGTAAGAAGACGTGGTTGCCATCCGCGAACTCCAGTGGCCTCCACCGCCTGTCAGCATAAGACTTCTGCTTGCTCTGAGCTGTCCTCATCCGCTCCTGGATGACCTGGACCTTCTCTGTTGTGGGCTGAACCATCTCCGATCCCACAAGAGCTGCTAAGATTTCTTCTTTTCCGATAAGAGAAATCTGGTCTCATCCCATGGATGAACCACTTTCTTTGCCTAATACAGTCAATCCCGACATAGATGATACTAACCCATACCAAGGATGACGTCGTAAGGCCTCGACGCTACTACCAAGAGATCCAACCGTTACTCTCGCCTCCAAGGGTTGAGTCACACTGTCGGCATCAGTGTGTGGTAACTGGGTCTCCTCCAGTAGGTATCTCTCAAGTGAGGGTCAAGTCAATAGTCTAAACCGGAACCTCTTAGTAACAACACAAGAGAGGACAGGAAAGTAAATGCCACAAGAAAAGGTGTCTTTTATTACTGAAGCTCAAGTACAAAGACACAAAGCATCTACAAACATACATCAACAAAACTAGAAGCAACATGAACAAAAGTCTCCAGGTCTGGAGCTGGTCTCGCTTCTGTCCATCTGCTCCCAGAGCTCCATGATCGTAGGCCTCAGCTTCCTAAAGCTGAGCTCTCCCATGTCCTCCTGTCCTCTGCGGTCAGGGTAGACCTCCTGGTGGTGGTGGTGGCAACACCCTGAAGCGTCGTCCACCTCCAACTGCACAGCCAGCTCCCCTGCCATGGCCGCCTTCTCCTTGCGGCCCGCCCTGATCGAACCTCTGCCTCTGCCTGGGGGGTCCTTCGTTCACCTGTTGGTCATACGTATGGCGGGTCGGACAGTCACGGGCCATGTGACCAATCCCGCCGCAGGAGTAACACTGCCCGCTCATGGTAATTCATTGTCCACCCCGAGTGCCTCGCACAAACGATCCTGAGTCATGCTGTCGACCACCTGTAGGTATAGTCCTCTTGGACCCCTGCGTCATCTGTCTACTGCCCGCAGCAGAAGACTCTGCCGAACGTCAGCTAGTGGTGGGTCCTGCTACTGAAGTCTGCTCAACAAGGAAACTCTCTACTAGGAGGGCTCGCTCCAACACCCCTTCCTGTGTCGGATTTCTGTGAGAAACTAATGAAGCTCTGATCTCTCTCCTGAGCCCCTACTCGAGGGTTCGGGCCCTGAAGAAAGGGTCTCATACCATGTCCATGGAACAACGCGAGAGATCGGTAAACCTCGCCGTGTACTGGGCTACTGACATGCTTCCCTACCGTAGCTGTAAAAGCTCCTGGATGCACATCGCACGGAGGGTGGCCGGGACGAACTCTGAGCGGAAAAGGCTCTCAAAGTTCGTCCAGAGGAGGGATGCCTCATCGTGAACCTGCAGCATCAAGCTCCACCATCTGCCTGCTTCCCCATGCAGGAGGCTCGCTGCGAGGATCACCCTGAGGTCTACTGGTGTCCGCACTAACCGGAAAACTCGTACGACTGCCTCCAGCCAGTCCTCAGCTGCCTGGGGGTCCGTTTCCCCGCGGAACCTGGGTGGTCGCTGGCGCTGGAACTCATCCAGAGCTCCAAGGTGATGTGCATCGTCAGCGGCTAGGGCTGGAAGCATCAGTGGCTCGGCGGGTAGAGGTACCGCCGGTGCCTCTGCTGTCAAAGGGCCCTGCACCGAGGCCTCGTCGCTCGGCGGGCTGTCGTCACGCACCACTCTCGGAACCCTAGCTGGCTACCGTTGTGGGGCCATCCTGAAAAGGAAACAGGTGCGCCACAGTCAGAACAGTATACCTGGTGAGATGAAACAATGTAATCACAATGAAGACTTGAAACACACATGCAATCTATGTTTTCGTGCATTAAGTCGGAAATCAGAAGTCAGGGTCCTGGGGAATGGATACGTCGGCCGCCGCACCAACACTGGGCTCCCTAGACTGTTAACCACACTCAATACGCTTAACACTATTGCTTCTCATATAAGAAAGATCAGAGTCTGAGGTTGAACCAAACTCCTCTGATACCAATTTGTCATGACCCGTCCTCGGGGCCCGTGCCGTGACTACCCCAAACCCGCCTTCCATAGGCCAGGGGCTGGCGACTATCACCAAGGCGTAAATCCCAGTAAAAAGGGAAGGCATTTCCTTTGTAAAGGAAACAAGCAACACAGAGTAAGCAAGCGGAAAAAGTAAACACTAAGTAAAAAACTGGTACAACAGTAAGTGTGGAAAGTAAGTGGGCCAGAATACAAACCCAAACTGAAAGTAAAGTACAACTCAAAAGGGAAAACAACAACTGAAAAGTAAAGCCGCAACGTCGAGCCGTCCTCTGGAAGTCCCACCTGAAGGGTGGGTACAGATAGCCTCTACAGCTCCTCGATCTAGCCGTCTGCTCCGAGTACACCCCGCCCGGTGGTCCACCTCCAGGTACCGTCCTGCTCCGCCAACCTCGACCATGATCTACGCTGTCCGTCGTCTGCAACCAACACAACATAGTGCGGGCATAGCCCATGCAGGGGTGAGTATAAGCTACTCAGTAGGGACCTCGAGACCCCCAAAGGTCTCCGAAAATACACAAAGGATGAACCAAAAAGGAAAGATACAATCACGAAGTAACATCCGACACTGCTTAGGTATATTCCCATACATATACCTAAGCCATCAACTCCCGTTTGGATCCAACATCCGAGCCCAAGCACAACCCAGTCCACACAGGAAAGCAAAATGTAAATCCATATAGGATAGCACAAAACAATCCACAAAGGAAAGAAAAACGTAATCCACATAGGATAGCACAACACAATCCACAAAGGAGAGCAAAACGTAATCCACATAGGATAGCACAACCCAATCCACAAAGGAGAGCAAAACGTAATCCACATAGGATAGCAAAACACAATCCAAAAAGGAGAGTAAACATGATTCAGCTCACACAGGTACTTCTTCGTATGACATTAGAGATGATCAGATGTAGCTACTGATTCATCTAAGCCGTCAGACCCACAAAGGATCTGTAGGTACTAACCCCCGCAATGACCCACACAGGATCGATCAAGAATTTGAACCCAAAGCTATTGGGAAACTCTTTCTGCATCAAGTACAGTGGTTATGCCGCTACAACCAAGCGCTTCTCTATCACCTTGGACTGCTGTAGTACTCCACCTATCGAGTACTGTGGGCCTGCTGCTACAACCAAGAACTTCCCACCATGGGTCTGCCACTACAACCAAGTGCTCCCCCTTATAGCCTCTAGAGGTACCCCTTCTGTTGAGTACCATGGGTCAGCCGCTACAACCAAGCGCTCCTCCATCGTGGGTCTGCCGCTACAACCAACCGCTCCCCCATGCTGCTACAGCCATGCGCTCCTCCGTCGTGGGTCTGCCGCTACAACCAAGCGCTTCCCCTCATAGCCTCCAGAGGTACTCATTCTGTTGAGTACCGCAGGTCTGCCGCTACAACCAAGCGCTCCTCCGTCGTGGGTCTGCCGCTACAACCAAGCGCTCCCCACTGGGCTATCCATAACACACCGAGTTGTTCGATCAGAAGTCGTCAAGTCTCAACCGGCTCTAGGGTTTCCGCCCATGGCATGCTCGTTCCGGGAGGGTCCACTCCACGAGATAAGAGTTCGATGCATCAACTAACATGTAGTCCATAGTTGACGTATCCCAAGATGCACCTTAATAGTCACTGCCGAAAACACGGAGGATTCCCATACTGTTTTCATCATCATCGCAGTCGAATCCACTGAGGATCTCTGTACAGTCGTCGTCGTCACAACAGCAGTTGCAGCCAGCTCTAGGGTTCCCGCAGACAGTAAGCTCGTTTCGGAGGGTCTGCTCCACGAGCCGAGAGGCTGATACATCAACTGACACATAGTCCAGAGTTGATGTATCCAAAAGTTCCGTATCGTCAATAGGAACTCAACATCGCAGATAGCGCGTCAATCGGACACCTGGTCTGAGAGTTATTGGCTTTTTCGTCCAAGGGGCCCGGTTGGTTTTTAAGGAAAAACCAACCTGACCATAATCCACCTGCGTCCAAACCTCAGGCTAAGTATACCAAAAGATCCGTCTCACTTAGAGGAATCCATCAAAGTCGACGGCACGTCAATCGGACGTCCGAAGCTCAAGATATGAGGGTTTCCGCTCTGAGGGCTCGGTTGGTTTCGTGTACGAACCAACTCGGCGGAACCCAAAGTATTCCGAAACCTTGAGTGTGATATACCGAAACGACCGTCTCGATCCAAGTATCACATCGCCGCTGACGGCGCGTCGTTCGGAGGCCCGTAGATCAAGTTATGAGCAAAAGACTGAAAAGGGTCCGGAAACGGGGGGTCTGGGCCTGGACCGACCCGGCCCAACCCCCCTGGGTCGGCCTGAACCGAGCGACCCGACCCGGGTCCGGGTCCGACCAGGTTTGGCGCGACCCGGCCTGGCCCAGCCTGGGCGTGACCTGGCCGGCGGGTCGGCTCGGCCGAGCGGCCGGGCAAGGGGGTGTCGTGGGGCGTGCAGCCCCCACGGGAAGAGGGGCCGCGCTTGGCCAATGGACGCGGCTCTGCCGCGTACCGTGTCTCGCCGGACCCGCGTGGTCGCGGGTCTGGTCGACCGCCGCTGCTGCAGCTGGAGCCGCAGTGGCTCCATCCGGCGGCGCGCCGAGGCGCCGCCGCCTCCGGCTGCCGGCGCCGCTGGTGGATTTCTCGGGCCACCGGAGTTGCTCCGGTGGTCCGATTCCATTTCTGTCAGTGCCGTAGCTCCTCCCGGGTCCCGTACTTCACTGCGGAAACAACAAATCGTCTCTGCGGCCTGTTTTGTCGTCGTCCGCCGTTCCGCACATCAACAAAGAACTGCGGAGGGTTGTCGGGCCGTGTTTGTTTGGCCCGCACCCTCCGCGTTAGGTGATAACAATCGGTAAATAAAGATCAACACATGAAAACATAAAAAGATAGAATTTTAATAAATTAAAATTGCCCTTTGATCCCGGACCCTTTGTTTTAGAAGGAAACAACTACGGGAATAAAATATTATTTTCAAATAAAATCCCTACCTTGCCGTAGTCATCGAGCGTGCGTTCTTTGCGGAATTGATCATCGCAGAAGAAGAGGATCGTCGCGTCGCGGAAGGGCATCGCGTCGTTGCGGAATATGGTGTCACGTCAATGATCTCCGAGGGCTAAAGAAAACACACTGATTTAATTTACATGAATTAAATCCATGTCAAGTATAAAATCCACAAAGGAATTTAAAAGTTTCGCAAACTCTTACCTCAAACGGATGTTCGAAGATTTGTCGCGGAAGAAGGAACATCACAGAAGAACGTCGCAGGAGGAGAATCGTTGGCGTCGCGGAACACGGCGTCGCGTCGTCGATCTCCGAGGGCTTGGCGTTCTTCATCACCTTTCGTCGAAGGCTAGTGTTCTTCACGTTCTTCGCGTTCTTCACGTTCTTCGCGAAGGAGGATGAAGGACTTGAGGTTTCTATCAAATCCTCTCAACGAACAACACTCAAGAAGAACAGTGTTGGTATTATTTTATTAACATGCCAACAAATTGAAAACATGTTAAGAAACAAAAAAAATTAATTCATAGAATTAATTTCAACAGATAAACCGCCCAATTAAAAGGAGCGTTTAATAGTTTACGAAACGCCCCAGTTGACTTTCATTAAAAAGGGTTTTCGCGGGTGTGTTACTTAGAGGAAAAGAAACGGTGGGGATCGTGCGGGCCCCAACTCACAAATATCCTACCAAGAGGGTAGGATATTTTGGATTGCACCCTATCCACTTTAACTTAGCTTAGGTGGCTTTAAGTGTCTTTTAAGAGGCTTTAAGTTAAATAAATTAAAGTTTGTCGTACCACATTATTTTATTTCTTAACTTAAAGCCCAAAAATTAAAAACCACACCCGAGCAAATGCAACTCCGGAAGAAGCGTTTCTAAGAAAATACCGGCACTGCGATTCCATCGGTTCCCTCGGAATTAGATTCCAAGCACCGGTTCAAAAGTTAGAAAAACCCGCTCGTTCGTTCACTGAACGTACCCAAGCCAAACTTCAGAAAATGATTCCGGGCACACCGGGCCTCGGAATCACATGCCGTCAGAAACTACGTTCTTGTGAAATTCCAAGGAAAATTAATAAAAAAATTTCCTTGAAATTTATGGTTCTTTCCAAATGGTGGTCATTAATCCAAAACACAAAGGAGAATGAAGAGATAAAAGAGATGGAATGGAAGGATTTTATGGAATTCTATGAAAATTATTTTCCTCGTGAGCAGCGAGCAGATATGGAGAGGAAAATCTTGAATCTGAGGTTGAAGGAGGATAAAAATATTTCTAAGTATGAATAAAACTTCACAAGGTTAGCAAGACATGCTATGGACTATATTCGAAATTCAATGAGAAAAATTGATCAATTCTTTGATGGCCTAAATCCATTCCACCGACCGGCACTGGTCTCCCAAAGTTTGTCATCAAATGATGATATAGTTTCGTGTACCATCATGACAGAAAAAGAATTCTCTATGTCTTATGACTTTAAGGGAAATCAAGAAAAGAAGTGGGCTGCTAAAAACATTGGGAAAGGAAATAAGGAAACGAGGAAGAAGGGAAGAGTCGAATTTCCACCATGTGAAAATTGTGGGAGGAAACACCCCGGTGCATGCTTAAAAGGAAAAGGAGTATGTTACAAATGTGGTCAGAAATGCCATATTGCTGGTGATTGAAAAGGTAAGAACGAAGCCAGTGATGTTCAATGCTATAGTTGTTGGGAGATGGGACACTATGTTAATGATTGTCCAAAACTTCAAGGAAATATACAACAGAAAAGGGAATGGGATCAGGTAAAAGCTTATGCAATCACAACTGCAGAGGTTGAAGTTCCTAATGACGTGGTGGGACGTACGTTAATTGTTTCCTAAAGTTTAGCCAATGAATTATTTGATTCTAGATCATCACATTGTTTCATATATTCCTAGTTTGCTAGAATGTGAGATATTTAAAATTTTATTTAATAAGGGAGTTGTCGGTAAAAACTCTTAAGGAAAGTGTCAATGCTACAAAGTTCTGTGAATCAGTTCCAATTAGGGCATAAAAATGTTCTATATCTGCTAATCTCATCATCATACCCATGATTGAATTTGATATAATCCTCAGTATGGATTGGCTTTCAGACCATGATTAAAAAATTTATTGTAAGAAGAAGGAGGTTATGATTTTTGATGACGATGATAAAGAACACCTTATAATTAGATCAGAATCGTCACCACCTGATTCTAATCAAGATCCACCCCTAGTAGCTCAACTAAATTCAATTATTGGGGAGGAAGAGAATGAAATAACTGTGGGTGAGGAAAGGAATGTTCAAATAGAGGTTGTTCCTATTGTGAGAGAATATGTTGATGTGGTTCCAGAATATTTACCAGGACATCCTCCAAAACAAGAAATTGAGTTTTCCATTGATTTAATTTTTGGTTCAAGGACCATATAAAAGAACCCTTATAGAATGGCCACTGTGGAACTAGTGGAAGTAAAGAAACAATTAGAGGAATTGAGTAATAATTGATTTATCTGCACTAGTGTTTCTCCATTGGGAGTCCCAGTCCTTTTTGTTAAGAAGAAAGATGGATATATGAGGTTGTTTATCAACTACATGGATATCAATGCTATAACAATAAATAACAAGTATACCCTACCTCACATTTATGATTTATTTGACCAACTGTATGGAGCTCAATACTTTTCAAATATTGACCTTTGATCTGGATATCATCAGTTGAGTGTGAAGAAGGAATACATTCTGAAAATAGTGTTTTGAACTAGGTACATGAATTATGAGTTTACAATAATTCCTTTTGGGTTGACTAATGGACCCTTTGTCTTCATGGATCTAATGAACATAGATTTCAAGGAATATCTCGATGATTATGTAGTGGTATTTATTGATATTATCTTGGTATACTCCAAAAGCTATGAAGAACATGAAAATCACTTGCAAATTATCCTAAAGACTCTTAGAAGACATGAATTATAAGTTAATTTTAGCAAGTGTGAATTTTGGCTTCAGGAGATTTATTTTCCTAGCCATATTGTCTCTAAGGATAGAATCCAAGTTGATCCTACAAAGACAAAGGAAATACAAGATTGGCCCATGCCAACAAACATAACTGAGGTACATAGTTTTATTAGCATAGCAGGTTATTATCAGCGTTTTGTACAGAATTTATCTGACTGGTAACCTGCTAACAAAGCTCACAAATAAAAGAGTTAAATTTGTTTGGACAAAAGATTGTGAAGAATGTTTCGAAGAACTGAAGAGAAGATTAGTCAATGCTCCTATATTGACTATACCATCGGGAAATGAATGGATTATTATTTGTAGTGATGCTTCAATGAAAGGAATTGGTTGTGTCCTTATTCAAAATGATAGGGTTATTGCTTATGCCTCACGACTACTAAAAATAAATGAACAAAACTATCCTACTCATGATCTTGAGTTAGCTGCTGTAATATTTGATTTTATGATATGGAGACATTATATTTATTGTGAAAATGTGATATTTATACTGATCACAAGAGTTTGAAGTATATTATCTCACATAAAGAACTCAACATGAGGCAAAGGAGATGGCTTGAACTACTCAAGGATTCCGATTGCACGATACACAACCACTCGGGGAAGTAAAATAAGGTGGCAGATTCCTTGACCAGAAAGGATCGTGGAGTTTTGAGCAAGATGATAGTTGAAAGGGATACTATTTTCACGGATCTAGTAATGATGGATATGGGAATAAGCATTGAAGGTGAAACATCAATTCCTTTTCAAATGTTTGACAAAAAATCTTTACTAGAAAGGATAAAAAATTCTCAGGTTGATGATAGGGAGTTTCAAAAGAAGAATAAAGCTGTGAATGATGGGATATTGAGTGACTTCATATATGAAGATGTAATTTTAAAATTTGGGAAGAGACTTTGTGCTCCTGATATTATGATCTAAAAAGGGAATTGTTGGATGATACTCATAGTTCCAATTTCTCTATACACCCTGGTATCACTAAGATGTATAAATATTTGAAGGAACATTTCTGGTGGGACAACATGAAGAGGGAGATTGCTGATTTTGTTTCAAGAAGAATGGTTTGTCAATAAGTTAAAGCTGGAAGGAAACATCCTGGAGGAGTATTGAAACCCCTTACCATTCCTGAGTTGAAATGGGATAATATCACGATGGACTTTGTCATGGGACTACCAAAGGCTCCTAGAAAGAACAATGCAATATGGGTCCTTATCGATCGTCTTACCAAGTCAGCACATTTTCTTTTCATAAGAGAAGATCTACCACTTGAATGTCTAGAAAGAATATATATTAATGAATTAGTGAGACTACATCGAGTACCCCTATAGATTGATTATGATCGGGATCCACGTTTTAAATCATGATTCTGGAAAAGTCATCAGAAGGCCCCTAATACTGATCTTTGTTTGAGCACTGCCTACCACCCACAAACTGATGGACAATTAGAGCGGACTATTCAATAATTGGAAGACATGTTGAGGTGTTGTTCACTTGAATTTCAAGGCATTTGGGATCAGTAGTTACCTCTCATATAATTTTCCTACAATAATAACATCGATTCAAGTATACAGATGGCACCCTATGAAGCATTATATGGGAGGCGATGTTGTACACCAACTTGTTGGGATGATGTTGGTGAATGAAAGCTCGTGGGCCCAGAACTTGTTGAATAAAAAATGGAAAATTAGAAGATTATCCAAAACCATATCGAAATAGATCAATGTAGGCAAAAGAGCTATGCTGATAACCGAAAGAAGGATTTAGAATTTCAAGAAGGTGATCACGTTTTCATAAAGGTATCTACATGGAAGGGTATTATACGATTTAGTAAGAAGGGAAAATTAAGTCCCTGGTACATCGGACCTTTTGAAATTCTGGAACAAATTTGAGCTATAGCTTATGGTTTGGCAATGCTGCCAAGTCTCTCCAAGGTTTAAAATGTGTTCCACGTGTCAATGTTATGAATGTACATGCTAGACCCAACACATGTACTCACTTATGAAGAAGTGGAACTTCATCCCAATCTATCTTACTATGAAGAGCCTATCACGATTCTTGATACTAGAGAACAAGTATTGATAAATCGGACGAATCGTCTGGTGATGGTTCTATGGAGGAACCATAAGATAGAGGAAGCAGCATGGGAGCCTAAGGAGCTTATGTTAAAGGCATACCCGAATCATTTTAGGTAATATTCTATGAATTTCGAGGATGAATTTTTTTAAGGATGAGAGTATGTAACACCATAAGGTTTTGAAAATAAATATAGAATGCAATTTTACAATATAACCATTAAACACAACTTTGTCTCTTATATGTTTTGAATTTCAAGAAATGATCATCTAGAGTTCTGTTCAGTAAGTCATTTGGAGTCTGATAGAACAAACTTTCTTTTTGGTGAATAGTCACATACCCTTATGAATAGTAATATGAATAGTAATATGACCCTTGAATATTAAATAATGATATTATTTAATTTTCTTAAGTTAATATGATAATGGGAACTTAATCAATTTTTCAAAGTCACATAAAACTAATTGCACTTCAAGAATGCTTTTTTTTTCAAATTAACTATAACCTTATTTAAATATTAAATTAATAATATTTGGAAAATTATTTTTGAAAAATGGATTTCACTTTTGAATTCTAGAAATCGAGAAATTCTTATGGTAAATTTTTGGGATTATTCTGAAAATAAGGAATTTTTTATGAATAATGAGATACGATAAAATACCATATATACAAATTATCAGTTAAATACACTATTCATTACACCACAATTGATGAAAAGCCACTTGGTTCTAACTCACATGCACTTATTACTATTAGGGGTTACATGAAACAATATTATTTGGTTTTCGTGAGAGAACTAATAAAATAATGAATTAAATATTCAAAATATACCCTTCTCCTCCACTATAAAAACCCCTCACCACTCCCTCTTATATCCACAAATAAATGCCTTGAAGATCCTCAATTTTCTGCCCAATTACCCTTCTCTAGTCTCTCCACACGTCCAGGAACCTTCTGGTCTTCCCAAAAGTCCAGAACCCCTTCCCTTAAGGAGTTTCTCAAGGATGTTATTTCAATAGGTAAAGCGCCCTTCTTTTTCATTTGGTTTTATTTCAATTTATCTTATTTTGTTATCCCCTCTACACCTCCTCTGTCAAAATGATCATGATATCTCAAGTATCATCTATATACTGGAATTATATCCTTTTAATGGAAGAACCATCATATATATATTCTTACTCCCTCCCTTTTATTTTTATAAATGAAATCAACGTCTATGAGGTTCAAATTTATTGACTTCGTGGACGACGAAGTTTAATTTTTCAATTTCATCTTCATTACTGTTCATTAAACCATATTTATGGTTGCAACATACTATAATATATGTATTATAACCTAATTAATATTCAGAAACCATAATATGTACATATAATTAAGTTATATGACAAAACTAGTTCATAATAATCCTAATACCGCCGAATAATCGAAGAGGTTGTCATCTTATGATTCAACCTCATTCCAAGTAAACAAATGATAGAAATGGAAATTAACAATTCAGGATGTTTATAAATAATATTTAATTTCAATTTTTGAGATTTACCTCCATTCCACTTCATTACTTAAAAGAAAGTGAACCGAATATGAAAATAAAGGAAACAAACACTCTCGAACGACGAAATTCAATACAATAACTTGTCAAAAAAGACATAAATGAACTCACCATAATTATGATAAACTAAATACATTTATAATAGGTTCTGGAATAAGTTATTAACAAGTATAATTTCATATTCCAGGAGCTTATGTACAATAGCGGAACACGTTTGGAGTTAATGTAAGGGTTTTCCAACCTAACTTCCATTTTCATTTGGGTTACTTTTATTGTCTAATTTCATTGATTAAATTATTATGTATTGTTATGTACTACTCATAAATTATGTGTAAGTATTATATATATTCACACCAACCAGAATCCTTCGTTATTTTCTGGATAGTTACATGTTTTAAAAGAAGCTCTCAAAACTGTTTCTAATAATACGAGCCTGATACAAGGGAATTTCTCCAATTAATATCTATTTTCATGGGTAGTATATAATATGTTTCTAGAAACCATTATTCATATAAAAACACTAGTGTTATTATGAAAATACTTTCTTACATCACTCCCGGTTTTATGCAAATATTATTCCAAAAGAACAATTCTTTTCAAACTAAAATAGTATTCATCTAAAGAATTGCTTAATGATTTTATAAGGGTGTTTCCATCTAATTCAACACTCTTGTTGATTACATGGTATTATTGGGTTTAGAAATTCATGAAGTCATCTACCATATATTATTTAATGGTTTATGACTAACTCTATTGTGGATGATCCATCCTAAAACCATTCACCATATTATTCCGAATGGTTAGTGTTTTATGTTTTATGATTAGGGAAAGTTAGTTAAATTTCATATGATAGATTCAATATTAATATATATATTGTTTATGTTGATCCCCTCCCATATTTGGAATGCATTGGACTTATTATGTGACAGTTTGGTCCTGCTATAGCCCCTTGATGCATCGGCTGGTCTCATGAGAGTAATAGACGTGGAAATGTCCGAGGCCATTCCCAATGTGAAATGGATTGAGGCCGAGGACTTAATCACTAGATGTCATGGCCGAGGCCATGAAAAAATGGTTTAGAATGTCAGGAATATGCACTTCCTTAATTATGAAGCTAGTAATTGAATGTTCATGTCGATATTAGACAAGTAGAGTACCTTTGATTATGTTTTATTATTTTAATATTTACTATGCTCATATTCTTGCCATAATATGATCAAGTTTATTATTAAAGAAATGTGTTTTCAATAATTTACCATGTCTAATGTTTATAATATCTTCTAATGTATTTCTCACTCGTACTGAGCGTTTGCGCTCACCTTTTCTTATGTTTCATTTTTGTCAGGATATGAAGAAGTAAATTATGAATGACATGCAAGCATAATATTTGAGACATGATGTTTTTAGTGGAATAATTTAGTGTGGGTTTTCCTTTCCGTATGTAACATAAAACTTATATATGTATGTTTTTTCCAATAATACCAAACTACTCAGTCCTTCAGGATTCATTTTCCTTATATTTATGCCAACTTAATCAAATAAGGCACCGACTCTGAGCAACTGGGGTCGGGTCCTTACAATACATGTGTATTTGGGTCGTTCTCTTTAAGACTTATTCGGGTAAGTGTTTCTCTATTCATTTACTTCTTTCTCCATAAGGTTTCCTCCCTAATTTATAAATATCTAGAGTGTCCAGAAGTTAGGGATCATACCTAGTGTTTGACGTGGGGTCTTTTGGTGAACAATTGTCTTTTAGGGTTTTTTTTCACTTCCTTGTGGTGCGGTAGTGGTTTCACACCCATATTTAAGGGTATTGACTCAAAATTTAGGTGATTACACGTGTATCCATTTCTTGATGAGTTAGTTTGTTTTATTTACTGATTTTTAAGGTTTTTCAAATGTTATGTGTTGTGCGAAAACCCTTTTCAATGGATTTGGATGAACATTTAATTCTGTAGTTTCTTTAAGATTTAAATTGGGGGAATTTCGAAGTGAAACTCGTGTGGTATTAATTGGGAAAATCTATAACGTATTAAAGTGGTTTAATAAAAGTTTCAAGGTGGAAAATTATGATTTTGTAGGTTTGTGGTGTGATTTTGAGTTTTAAAGAGGGTTTTTGAATGGGTTTTATGTTTAAACCCTTGTTATACTTCTTGAGAGTATTTTATGAAAATGTGTGTCTTAATGTGTTTCTCTTGTGGTGTTATTAATGGTAATTTTATGACACTTGTGAGTTATTTAAAAAATGTCACTTGGGCTTATAATTCTATTTTGGGTTTGTATTGGTGTGATTTTTTCTTGGAGAAAGTGTTTTGAAGTGTGTTTCATGTGCAAATCTTGGGTATACTCCTTAGAATTGTTCTACGAATGTTTTGAATGGTTTAATGATTTATATAAGAGATGAAATCATATTGGAAATTTTTTTGGTTTGTGTATATTTTGAAATGGTAAATTTTAAATGTGAAAGGGCTTGTTTTTTATGTTTTCCATCTTGGAAATGTTTAAAAAAAGATTAAAGTATTTAATAAAGTGTTAAAGAGATGTGAATGTGATGTGGGCTATTTTGTGAGGGTGGGAAGTGAAACATGAATTTTGTAGTGAAAAGAGTATTATGTGACATGTTTGTGGGATTTTATGTTATTTTTTATGTCTTGGAATGTTTTTATAAAATTATTTAACGGATTTTTGGAAGTCATGATGAAATGTGAAAAGTGTTATGGGCAATTTTTATGTGAGATTGATTTCAAAATCAATATGAATAAAAAGGGGGATGATGTGACTTTTGTGATTTACATGAGTGTTTTTTGGAAAAATTTTTATGTGAATGTGTTATTTTCATGTGCAAATTATATATCAGGGCTTTTTGAACTTGTTTGAGAATAAGAGGGAAGCCTTGGTATCTAAGTGGGTGGACGTGTACTAGTTTTCTAGTGATCCCATGGGGTATGGCCTTAGTTTCACGTAGCAAGATTAAAACATAAAACACTAACTAATATATGATGATGATGATGGGGGATAGTCGGTAATGGGAATGTTACCTACTAGTGGCTCGTGCATGAGAACATATATTTGTTACGGTTACCTTCACCGAAATACGAGGTACCTGAGACACACAATGAGCTACTGCCCAAGGGTTATTTCTCATTGTTGGTGCTCAATAATATCTTTGTGCTTACCATCAGAATATGGTATGATTTTATAAAAAATTTAGTTGATTAGGAATTTATTTTAAAATTATTTATTTCTTAAATTATCCAACCTGAATACTATTTTTATTTAATGTTTCATCTTTTAGAAATTGTAGCTAGCATTTCATATTTTGAAAATATGCATGATTTTCGTCTCTTAATTTTTTTCACGTGGAATTTATTAGTGTTTGTATCATAGTGGTCTTTGGATCACACCCTAATTAAACCATTGGGTGTAATTACAGTTGGTTATTTTTGACGCAGGTTTGGGAACAGTTTTTAGTGCCAGTGGTTCAGGTTTCTAGCAAGTCCTTCTTGGTGATGTCATGTGGAGATGGCTTGAGGGTGGTGCCTCTTTCCAGGAGGATGGTTATTGTGCTATTGTTTTTTGTTTTAATCATTTATTATTGACTTTGATAGTTGTTTTAAACCATGTAATTCTGTTATGAAATTTTGTAAAGGATGGTTTTATTTGAAAAATCTAGATTTGTTTTACTAGGATTGTTTGATGTTTTATGTATATAAACTTGGGTAAATCATTTCTAATTTTTAATTAATGATACCTGGGAACTTGTTCCTGCCCGTGGGGATTGGGAACACCCATTGTGTCTTTTCTCAAATCATGTCAGGTTCCAGTGTCGATGGTGACCCGTTTTGGTTCGTGACACACCACATACGTTAAAAAATTCTTTTTTCATTTAGTAAAACAGTTTGTAGAAAAAAATTCCCTTTAAATGAAATTAAAATTCAAGGGGTTTTATTATACACTTTATAAAATAAGGTCATATATAAATAAAAATGTTCCTCAATTTAAGGATATTGAGACGAAGTCCTTAACCTCGTGTCCGACTTGACACTTTCGTTCTTTAATTTCTTAAAAAATAATGCAAAGATTATTTATAATTAATGAGAAATTTTTTTATTTTTTTATTCCTTTTATATCACTTATTACCACATTATAAAAATTACATAATTATATAAGTTAATATCAGTGCTTTTATTGATATTGGGTACTTGAGTCAAAAATGATCATTTTATAATTACGAATTGTCCATGTGTTCAAAAGTAAATTACTTATAGAATAGTATTCATGATATAAAAATCATATATATCTATTATATATGTATTTATAATAGTCCATAACATTTGGATATATGAAATGAAATGCATCATTCTTGGAGATGGTATGTCGTACTTACACATGATCGCTAATTTCAATTATTTGTCATATAACAAAATTGAAAACTAAATGATACATATGTTTATTATAATTAAATTATTATATAATATAACATATACATTAAAAAAGTTCATTAATCCCATACTTTATACATTCCATGACTATAATGAATGAGTCATATCACTTTTAGGGGGCGGTAGTCTGCACTTCCTTAAATTAAATTATCATATTTCCATAATATGGAAAGCATAAAGGTATGGTTTAAATAAAAAACAGAAGAATAAAGAAATTAAAAATATAATATATATCATAAATAATTATAGGGTCATCATAATGGCCACCGCGAGAGGTGGTTGGGGAAAATCAAATGATCATCCTTTCGTGAGCCAATAGTTCACCATACACAAAAACAATATATTCGTATCCATTAAATGGAGGTGTGTGTAGGCGTAGTTAAAATATTTCTCATAAAAAATACCTAGTATATTTTTGATAATGGTGTTGTAAATAAATCAATGAATAATAATATAATAGTGAATTGAGAAAGAAAATAATAAAAAAAGAACTTGAGAGAGGATGTTACCTCTAAATCGGGTAACTTCTTTTGATTTGTGCCTAAAGAATTTCTTGAATTTCATTCTTCCCCAGGAAAGTTTTCTAGGAGTAATAGAGTGATTTTAGGAGATTATTTGGGATGATTTATGACTAGATAAAAGTATTGAGAGGTGTGAGTAAGTGGTTAGGTGTGGTGGCCTTTTATAAGAAGGAGAGGGTAATTTAGGAATGTCGGGGACGAATATTTTATTACAAATTGTATTTCGATTTTAAATGGTCCAAAATTAATTTAATTCTAATATAATTTTATGATTGATTGCAATCCTGTCAACCAATATGTTTTATAAATGTTTTAGGTTCAAATTTAAACATATCATTTGGTTTAACCCTTAGTTAACAAATTTAACTCTTACCATATCTTCTGGTGTATTTATACTCTATGGTTAATATATCAACCATAAAATGCCAATATAACCACAATTGGTTCTATAATTTAATTATAAACATTATCTAAGTAATTCTTCCGAATATTGAATTATTAGGACTGTTATATTATTTAATAATATAGTTTTTATTTTAAAAAATTAATTATTACAATTTTTATAATATTCATATCATGAATATTTAAAAATACAAAAAAAAAACATTATTCAATATAAAAAATTTCATTACTTAAAATATAATAATTCATATTAATTCATAAAATCTGTCGATGGAAAATACAGTTTCAAAATAAATTTATATTAAAAATTATAATCACATTTATTTAAATCATTCTTTTATAAGGTAATCACTGCATCATCAGTGTGTCATTAATAATTTTTTTTATTTGATGAATAAATTTTTTAAATATAATACCATGAAGTAGGAAATATTTTTAGCTTTATAATTACTATTAGTTGTAGAATATATCACTTATATAAGCCCATATAAAAATTGTTTTATTAAAAGATACCTATTTATGTTACATTTTTCATTACTTGAAATTTATTCTTATAAAATGCCATTTTCATATCATGGTAGATACATGGGGTATCCAAATCAAGAAAAGGATGAACATGGTTGGAAATAAATCAATTAATAGGAGTAGGACACATTTTAGGGTAGTTTTATATTATAATAATAATATTATTTTTACCAGTATTTACCAGATTTACCCTTTATCTATGGTCACTAAAATAATTACTTAAGTTACAATTCATAATGTCTAAAAAATAAAAAGTTATTATTTACACAATTTGGACCTCATGATTCTAAAAATGGAATACATTTTCTCTAAATTCAAAATAAATAAATGGTAGAAATCAATTTAAAATTAATTCATATTGTGAAAACCAAAAAAGTGTTTTTTATGAAGTAATACCAATAAAAATATTGACATGTGTTTATGTCTAATTAAAATTTAAAATTACCTCGAATGACAAAAATTAGATTAAATGTTTAAAATATAATCTAATTACACTTTAAAACCATTTAAAATGATAATCTAACAATATAAATTAATCAAATGGAATGAGTGTTCTAACATAAAATGATATATTTTTCACTATTAGTTAAAGATGACCTTTATCAGAAAAATACAAAAAATTCACCAAAAGTAAATTATGATGTCAATCTTCTAAATAATAATTTATTTTTGTAAAATTCATCTTATAAAATTGAAAAAACTATATTTATAATGGTTTCTACATCGAAGGGGGTAAATATACCTTTTAGAAATATTAGAGTATTTATTCTTAAAATTGGATTCATTTTCATTTTAAGCCACTAACTTATATTGGATAAATGTAAAAACATTTAGAAAACAAGATTAATCATAATATGGTTAGTTCTATTCATTGTTTCCAATACAATTTCTAGGCATTAGTAACCATTTTAAAATATTAATATTATATTATTATAATTATTCAGTACGACTCTGCCTTGTGTGCAATATATGATTTCTGAGAAACCCTTTGTTGTGTGTTTGGTATGTCATCGAACATAGAATCCACACTAATGTAAACTTAATATATAATTGAAAATATTAATAATAATAAAAATTTTCTAATCTTTACTTACATGGGATGTTATATCCTATCCCCCTTTCTGAAATTGCGTCCCCACCTTTTTATTTATTTATAAAATAAGTAGGGGTTTTTATCCCTCATATAATTTTCAGATTCCCATGTAGCCTCTTCAACCATTTGGTTTTTCCACAAAACATTTACCTGATAAATTACTTTATTCCGCACCTATTTCTCTAATCATTAATGAATTTTGACTATTTGTTCCTCATAAGAGAGAATCCCTTCCAAATGAACTACCTCAGGGCTTGAAACATTGGATGGATCTAGTATATACATACTCAACATTGCATCATGAAAATTATTATGTACATGTTATAAAAAAGGGGTAAATCCACTCTGTAGGAAACTGATCAAACATTTATATGATTTCATTGGGTCTAATTGACCTAAAACTCGGATTTCACATCATACCAAAACACATTACACTTTTACATGAAGAAACATTGAAATGACATGATCATCCACCTCGAAAAAATGATCCTTCCTTCGGTTATCTACATAACTTTTTTTCCTTCTCTGAGTTTTGCTCATGTGATTCTAAATCAATTAAACTCTTTCTTTCATATAATCTACCAATTCTGGTCCGATCAACATTATTTTACCTATAACATCCAAAAAATCATGAGTTCTACACCACTTTCCATATAATGTCTCACATGAAGGCATCTGTATACTAGAATTTAAACGTTTTTTTATAAGAAAACTAAACGAATGAAATATGTTCATCCCAAATTTCCTGGTAATACATTGAAAAATAATGTAGAATATCTTTCAATGTTTTAATTCATCATTCTGACTGACCATCTAATTGAGGATGAAAATCCGGATTGAAAATTAATTGAGTACCCAATGTCTTTTAAAGGCCATTCCATAAGTTATAAGTGATCCTAGGATCATGATCCGATAAAATTGAGAGGGGAACTCCATGTAACATGACTATCTTCTTAACATATAATCGAGAATGTTGATCCAGAGATAATGTATCTTGAATTGGATGAAAATGATAACATTTAGTAAATAAATATACAGTAACCCAAATTTAATTGTCACCTAGAGAAGTATTCGGTAACCCCACTACGAAATTCATGGAAACATTTTCCCAATTCTACTCAGGCACCAGTAATGGCTGATGCATCCCTTTTAGTAATTTATGCTTTTCTATATCGTATTGATAAGTCATACACTTCCTAGTAAAGTTACCAATATCTCTTTTCATTCAATCAAAACTGTAATACTCCCAAAGAACACTGTACATCATATTGCAAATAGGGTGAACTGAAAATGGATAACTATGAGCTTCACATAAAAAATCATTCAACAGCTCTGAATCAAAATACACACATATTCTCCTCCCAAATCACAAATAATAATATTTATCAATGTTAAATTTTGGAAACATACCCTTCTGAACCAATGCTACATTTTTCTACAACTCACTCTCTTCCTTCCGTGCTTTCGTAATTTTGTCTGATAGAGATGATTTCACCGACACCTGAAACAAACTAGAGGGATCTCCTATACCAACAACATCTATGAAAAATTTCATACAATTGTTAATAAAAATATATAAGTCCAATCATATCATGGTTAATGTAGCATTACTTTTTTTACAAAAATCATTGTCTAATTTATTTAATTTCACTAGATTAAAATGAATTGTGAAATCATAATACTTAATTAATTATACCCACATCATTTTTCTCAAGTTAAATTATTTCTGAGTGAATTTATACTTAAAACTGCTGTGATCAGTATATATTTCACACTTTATGCTATAAAGATGTTTTGTCCAAATTTTTAATGCAAAAAACAGTAGAAAATTCCAAATCATGTGAAGGGTAATTTAACATATGAGTTTTTAACTGGAATTAAGCATAATCCATTACCTAATCATTGAACATTAAGAAAAAAACCATGTCTTTTCAATGAATAATCAGTGTAGATAACATACTCACCATTTCTGGAAGGTAATGCTAATAATAGATCATTCACCAACCGTGTTTTCAATTCCTGAAAACAATCATCACATTCTTTTGTCCAGATAAAATTACCACCTTTTCGAGTTAACTTCATCAACGTTCTGTTTAATTATGAAAATGATTCAGAAAACCACATATACTATCCTAACAAACGAAGAAAACTATGGATCTCTATGATATTTTAAGGTCTTTTCCACTCTTCAACAGCTATTGTTTTAGAATGGTAAATAATTATTCCATATTTAGAAACAATATGACCAAAAAATGAAATTTTCTACAACCAAAACTCAAAGATGCTGAATTATCCATACAATTTATTTTCCTTTATGATTTGAAAGACAACCCTTAAATGAATTTCATGTTCCTCTTTACTTTTGGAATATTCCAAAATGTCATAAATAAACACATCCTTAAACTTATCCAAGAACTCAATAAAAATTCTATTTATAAGATCCATGAATACAGTAGGTGAATTGTTTAAACCAAAAGGCATAATTAAAAATTCATAATGGCCATATCTAGTAAGAAACATGGTCTTTGGAATGTAATATTTCTTTACTTCAATAGATGTTACCCTGATCTCAAGTCAATCATTGAAAAATACGGATCTCCCAGGAGTTGATCAAAAAAATAATCAATACGAGGAAAATGATACTTATTCATAATAGTTATTCCATTCAAGGCTCTATAATCAATGGAATGTCTCATTTAACTATCTTTATTTTTTCCAAAGAAGAAAGAAGAAACCCATGGTGATGTTATAGGTCGAATGAAACCATTATCTATTTACTCTAGCAATTTCATCTTTTAATCTAAAATTTCAATTTGAGCTATTCAACAAGGGGGTTTTGAAATCCATTTAGAATCAAGGACTAATCATCTATAAATTCAACATTTCAGTTAGGTATTATACCTGGAAAACCAATAAGAAAACATCAAGATACCCATTTACTACTATCACATCATTAATCTGAAGAGTTCCGTTGTTTTTAGAAATATGTGCAAGTTAAGATTAATTTCTATCTTTTAATAGATTAACATCTTCCTGATATGTTATCAGAGTTGAGGGTTTATTCTTATACACAAATTGAATGCCTTTTTGAAAACAATCCTTTTTAGCTCTACAATCAATCTTATCATTGTAAACATAAATCCAATCCATTCCCAAAAAAACAACTAACTCTACTAGTGGAAAAACAACAAGGTTTCTAGGTATGATCAATAATTATATAAGGATAAGAATATTCAAAAAAAAAAATTTCTCCGTATTTCCCCAGGTGTTTTTACCATAACAACTTGATTCATTTCTTGAGGTGGAATTCCAAATTTACCCAGAAATTTCTCTAAAATGAATGAATGTGTAGACCCAGAATCAAACAACACATTTCCATAATCAGAAAAAAAAACAATCAAAGTACATGACACCACTTTATTTGATGTCCCTCATCAATCGTAGTAGTAGCAAAAGATTTCTCCAAACCCTTATTCTTTTGATTTCTCAGGTTTTGCAACCTAAGTAATCAAATATTTACACACATTGGCATAATACCAATATTCATCGCAACAATAACATTTTACCATTGGATTTCCATTACTGAAGTGATCATCAAACTTAAAACTATAAGAAATATGACCAGTCTTACAAAACTAGAAGCACTTTCCAGTTTTTGAGAGTCATTCTCCATGATGCATTTTACATACTTCTCACAAGATAGAAATTTAATTTTATTACTCCAGACATCTTTTATGAATAATTTTCTTTTTCTTACCATCAAAACCACTTATTTATCATTCTCTCATGATACACATAATCATCATAAGACTATATTTTTACTTTCCCACTATAAGTGACATGTTTCTCTTAGATTATGAATTCAAAAATAGAAAATTCCTTTATATATTGCAGCTTCAATCATGTGTAAACATGATTTATCTTAATATCACGATCTCAGATGAAATTTGGAGCATACCTTGCTTGTCGAGTGAACGTATCTTTGTAAGTATCCACTGACTCATCCAACTGCATCAATACCATGAATTGTTTTTCCATCCTATTTCGATTTTCCTTAGGAAAATATTTATCAAGAAAAATAACCATGAATTCATCCCAACCAAAAGCATTAATCTCTTCATTGTCCTTGATATTTTTTACCATTGAACACCACTTATCATATTCTAATTCAAATTGGTAATAAAAAAGACTATCCTTTAAATATTTTGTACTTTCGATGACATTAGAAATCATTTCATATTCTTTGATCCATCCACTAACTTGCAGATGGTTAGATGATCCTCTGAAGGTTGGGGGATGTTGCCTCATGAAATTATACAATACAATCATATTCCTATATGGTTTATTTGGTTGATATCATGCATGTACAATACCACCATTTATCGTCTGATTCAACTGATCCATCATTGTAACAATCTGTTCAGTTCTGACTCCAACCATCTGATGATGTTGATTTGAAAGGTTATTCTCTTATGTATCCCTTCCCAACATAGATTCCATATCTCCTTTATGAAAAACTATTATAAAAAAAATATCTTAGACAAAGAAACTTGGTAATATTCAAATGATATATCTTTTAAATTTTAAAATAATGGAAAAGTAATTTATGTATATTCTATTAAAAAAATATAACTCTTAAAGTTATTTAAACGACATCTGATACCAAATTTAAGGCCCAGGCATAAAAATTAAATAATCATGAATTATGTTTATAATTCACATGAATGAAATTTTTAGTTTTATATAATTATAGAATTAAATCAAAAATTATACATATAAACATGAATATTACATGTAGACACTTCTACTCACTACCCATTTTTTCAAAAAAAAAACTCCTAGAAAAAGAAACACGTTTAGGTCCTTGTTTGAAACGACATGGATTTGACATGATCCCATACTTGACCATATTACTCTTTATTTCATTTGATAAACATTTCAAAACATTAGATGGGCATAAAAATCTCAATAAGGGATTCATAAAGAAAGAAAACTGTTATTTTTTCAAAACAACAAGTGAACCATGAATACATTATCATAAAGTAATATTTTTCACCTTAAAGAAGTAGGGAAAACACATCACATAATATAAGGTCATTGTTTAACTTTTTTTGTAACCAATATATTACTATAAACCCCATAGAAAGAAACATATAACATATAATGTGAACTTGGGGCATAAAAATTCTCAAATATAATAAAGATATGGTCAACTTCCACACATATAACTAAATGAAATACCCATATGGCTGACTTACATACCCAATGCATTGGAGGGTCTAATGTAACCACATGTCCTTGGTTTATCATTGAACCACCCATAATTTGGTTTATCACATATCCACTTGTCATTGGTTTATCACTTAACCACCGACCAAATGTCCATGTACCATTATATAGTCATTACATATAAAATGTTCAAAATTTCAACATTGCACTAATAAAATTTCATTTTCAATCATAAGAAATAATACATGATATTGAAATAGCATATCCACATTGATAACAATTTTCAATACCAACACAATCAATGGGAATCAAGAATTTCATTTCCTTTAATGAAAACATTAAGGCTTATAGAGGAATCTAAATAGCAAATAATATTTACTGTGACAGAGAGGTCATTGTCCCCACATACATTAAAAACATTACTTTTGTTGTTCAGTAATACAGTTCATAGAAAAATTATCCTTTTGAATGAATTTAAATGTCAAATATTTTAATTATACACCGTATAAAAGAAGGTAGTATATAAATCATAACATTCCTCAATAAAGTAGGAATGAGATGATTTCTCTTACTTCATGTCTGGTTTGACTCAGTAATTATTTAATTTCAAGAATAATAAAAATAAGTTAATTTAAATATTATTCAAAAACATTATCTATTTTATTAATCTTTTTATATAACTTATTACCATGTTATTAAAATTACATAATTATTTACTTTAATATCAGTCGTTTGGTCGATATTGGGTATTTGAGTCACAACTGATCTTGTTATAATTACAAATTTTCCATGTGGTCAAGTTTAAATTATCCCTAGAATAGTCTTCATGATTTAAACATAATATATATATTGTATATATTTTTTTATAATAGTCCACAACCTTTGGATATAATAAATAAAATGCAGCATTCATGGATATAGTAAGCCGCACGTACGCATTAATGCTACTTTCGTTTACTTGTCATATTAATGAAATGAAATATAAATGTTAAATTGGTATATTATAATTCTAGTATAATATAATATGATATATACATTACATAATTTTATTAATTCCATAATTTATACATTCTATGTATGGCCTGAACAAGTCATGTCACTTTGAGGGGGTGGTAGTCCGCACTTCCTAAAATGAAATTATCGTATTTTCACATTATGGACAACCTAAAGGTATTATTTAAATAAAAAAACAGAATAATAGAAAAAATATAAATATAATATATATCATATATAAATATAGTGCTATCATATTGTCCACCATGAGAGGTGGTAGAGGAAAATCAAATTATTATCATTTCAGGAGACAATAGTTCGCCATGCACAGAAAATGTATGTTCATATCCATTTGATGGAGGTGTGTGTAAGTGTAGTTAGAATACATCTCATAAAAAATATTATTATATTTAAGATACTTGTGTAGTTATTAAATCAATGAATAAGAAGATCATATGGAGTTGAGAGAGAAAATAAAAAAATGAACTTGAGAAAGGACATGCCCCTAAATCTGGTAACTTATTTTGATTAGAGCCAAAAGGATTTCTTGAATTTCCTTAGTCCAATGTTAAGGATTCTTGGAGAACTATATGGATTTTGGGATATTATTTGGGTAAATCCTGGATGAGTGAAGGGGAATTAGGGGTGTGAATAAGGGGTTATGTGTGGTGAACTTTATAAGAGAGTGCATGGGTACTTTAGGAATGTCTTGAAAGATTGTTTTATTATAAAGATAATTTTTATTTCAAAAGGCCCAAAACTTATTTAAATCTATGATCAGATGTGAATTGTTCAAAATACATTCAACCTGTAGGTTTTAGACAAGTTTTTTGTTCATATTAAACCATTTCATTTAGCTTTATCCCATAGTTAAATAATTTAAATCTTACCATGTGTTCTTGTATATTTATACTATATGGTTGACATAGTTAACATAAAATTACAATAGAATCACAACTTATTAATTAATGAAATTTTAAACATTATATATGTTATTGGGCCAAGTAATTTATTTCTAGGACTATTATATTATTGTATAAATTAATATTTATTTTAAATAATCACCTATGTAATTTGTTATACTATTCAAATCATGAATTTTTAAAAATCCATAACAGCTTGATTCATTGGAAAAAACTTCATTAATTAAAATATTAAAATTCAAACCCATCCTTAAAATTCAGTGATGGTATTAAAAATTTCAACATATATTTATTTTAATATTTATAAATTCATTTATTTAAATCCTTCATTAATAATTTAATCACTACATCATCATTCTGTCATAAATAAATTTATTTATCTTATGTCTAAAATTATTAATAAAATACCAAGATGTTTGAATTTTTTTATCATTCTAATTAATATATATAGTTATAATGTCACTTATATAACCTCATATAAAAATTATTTTCCTAAAAGATACATGTTTATGTTATATATTATAATAATATTATTTATTAACCCTTATTTACAAGATTTACCCATTAACCATGGTAAATAAAATAATTACTGAAGTTACTAATCATAATGTCTAAAAATAAAAGGTACAAATTTACACAATTTGGAAATCCTGATTTTTAATATGGAATCCATTTTTCCAAATTCTAAACATAGAAGAGGAAAAAAGTATTATAAAATTAATTCCTATTGTGAAAACCAAAAAGTGAGTTTATAAGAAATAATAACTATCATAATATTGTCATGTGTTTATGCCTGATTAAAAATTAAAATAACATAGAATGAACAAAATTATATTAAATGATAAAAACCTATTCTAATTACACTTTAAAATAAATTAAATTTATAGTATATCCATATAAATAAATCGTATGAAAATATAGTTTTGACTTAAAATTCAATATTTTTCACTATTCATTAAAAATGATCTTTATTAGAAAAATACTAAAAATTTACCCCAAGTAAATTTTTATGCCTATATTCAAAATAAGAAGCTTATTTTATCAAATATAACATATTAAAGTGGAAAAAACTAGATTTTAAGAGGTTTCTCCATCAAAAGGTTGTAAAACTAACTTTTTAAAATCTTAGAGTATTTACGATTAAAATTTGATTCATTCCAAGTTTGAGCATCTAAATTTTATTGGATAAATGTAAAAAAATTAAAAAAACATGTTTAATCATAATATGTTTAGTTCTGTTCATTCCCACTAATACAACATCTAGGCATTAACTACCATTTAAAATTAAAAATATTATATTATTATTATTTTTTTAGTATGACTCATCCTTATGTGCAACATAAGATTTAAAAAAAATAGTTGTTGTATGCTGGGTACACCATCGAACATAAAAATCCCATTGAATTTAAATTAATATTTAATTGAAAATTATTGAAAATTATTAACATGTCATATTATTTATTTACATGTGATGTTACACTTGAAGCATGAAACTCTCTCATCAGCTCCTCATGCAAGCACGTAGGAACCCATACGTAGAAACCGAAGAGAATTTAATTACCATATATGAGAGATCATATTAATGGTGTCTACCAACTATATGTTATTTCATTCAGAAAAAATCCCTATAGTTCAATGATTTTCTCATCCTTAATATAATCCAAAATAATGGGTATAAAAGTTATCGATCTCAGAGATACTTGGACCTAGGATTAATGAACATATAGATGCATGTATTCAAACTGGGACATTATCATGCACTCATTGAAAGAATATCATAATACCTTTGTGTATGAATTTTTTCTCAAATCAATGGAAATTATTGTGACCTTACATGTTTTATAAACCAATTCATAGTCGAAAGACTACAGATACATTACTAACCTACTCTGTCGAAGGTTCGGGTCTTGATGGGAATATATGTACATAAGGCTCTTATGATCTGTGTAAACTAAAAACATCTCACCCATGAAATATTGTATCTAACATCCCAGGGAATGTACCACTTACTCTAAATGCACATCATGAGTAGGTTAATTCCCCTCATGTGGTCTCAGCTTCCTAGAGCCATTAGTAACCACTCGATCCTCCTGTACCAAAAATACTCAGAGGCTGACATTGGAAACATCACAGTACATGGTATATGCTTTACCCAACATAGGTAATGTGGTTTTTGGTTATGAGGTTAACCTATGTTTCAGATCCTGAAATTATCCCTTTCATGGATTCAACCAGACCAACATCACCCTTTTCATGGTTATCAAAAATATTGTTACATCCAAACATGAAAAATCTTGGATTAAACTCTAGTAATAACCTCATATACCCAGAAAGATCTGATTTTTGAAGATATTCTTGTATTTTTACCATGATATAATCGCCATTACATTATCTAGGTCCAAAAACACTCTTTAATATGATATTACATGAAAAAATGGGTTAAATTCATTAATTCATAATCATTATTTGATTATCATGATGTTTGGATTATGCACTCTCAATTCACTCAATATGATTTCATGATTTTTGGGATGATATTATAATGTTTGGGAGTATAGTAATATATTTTTGTAATGAAAACACGACAAAATGATTAATATTTTTTTGATTTATCCTATTAATTATTTCCATGAACACCATGGGTATAATAGTCAACATAAAAGACAAAACTAATAATTCATACGGGCCACACCTTATCAGAAAATTAGTCTGAGGAATTTTTGATATTATAACCCTTAAATGATGATAACCAAATCTCAATTAAATATTTTTGATTTTCATTGACCCACACAACTAATAAAAAATATCATAAATTTGTCAAAGTGGAGACCGGTACTTCATCATCATCTAGTTCATCCTCTGATAATCTACAGATAATTGAAATATCCATATTCCATTTTAGAGAAGAGAATTAGAGAAACCCAAGGGGATTTTCTTTTAAATATCATGCCTTTAAATTATTGATCTTTGAACAAAACCATAAAATTCTAAGGTTGTAATGGTTCTATTCAATAAGGCGGGATAAAAACTAGATCAACTGCCGACATAAGTTCGATTATGAAATCGATATATCAGTTGGGTGGTTTCCTAGAAAACTAGTTTGGGAAACATCATGAAAATTTTATACAACTAGAAGAAAAGAATCCTACTACAATCCACCTTTTTCTAGAGCCAGAATGGTGATCTGAACCCATAAAGAATAAAATCTTCACAGAATTGACCCCACACAACTAGCCTGAATATCCCACACAACCAGGTGAGAATATATTCTTCCTTATAGAGATATGATTCTTAATATAAAAATATAACAATAATTATGTTACAGGAATAGATCTAAAAAATCCATAATATGAATCAAGTTGAAGCTAGTAATTTATATCATGAACGATTCCCAAAATAAACGGTAACCACCAATCCGTAGATAACACATATTGAACTATTTGATATTTTTTGAACACAACACCAATAGTGCTTCATTGTTTATAACCCCATCTAGGGTATCAACATACAATAAAATAACGTTTACAAATAGGAAATATTGAAAAGAATTCAATGCTTATATATCAAAAAACACATGTTAAGGTAGATGATACAAAATTGTACCTCTGACGGTAGATGGTCTGGCATCCACGCTAGCTGGAGTAGACTGCATAACGTGAAAATGACTTTTCCCTCATCCCTGGGATCAATATAACCTAACTTGAGATGTATAAATTTCTTAGTATTTTTTATCATGCACTAGGGTACCTCATCCCCTACCTCAGCCTTAACAGCTTGTGGAACACCATCTACTATAATTCTAAGGGTTAGGTAATCCCCATACACACTCTTGTTCATGTACATATCCTCTTCCACTGGTAAATTGCATAAAGTTAAGACAAAACCTCAGAATATGACTTGATATTACTCATATAGGACACTTGATTGTGGTGTAAGGACACTGTAGGTTCTTATGGACAAAATTACCACAAATATAACACTATAATGGAAAATGTTCTTGAGATGTCATTCCACTACCATGAATGCTCTTCCCACTATGAAGTTGGAGGAAACTGTCATAATGAAACATCATATAACTCAATGAAGAAACCCCAGATCACCATACTAAAATATTCTATAAGCTACTCATGTACTATCTTAGATTCCCTTCCATAATGAGTTCTTGTTTCATCATGCCCTCAAAGATTCCTAAATAAAAAATATTTACCTATGAAATGATATAATAGAAAAAAAATTATAGAAATGTATCACCCTAGATGTAAAGACCCAGAAATTTCAAGGAATTTTTTTTTAATTTTCTTTGGAATTTTACAAGAACGCAGTTTCTAACGGCGCCTGATTCCGAGGCCCGGTGTGCCCAGAATTAATTTCCGAAGTTTGGCTCGGGTACGTTCAGTGAACGAGTGAGCGGGTTTTTCTAACTTTTTAACCGGTGCCCGGAATTGAAATCTGATGGCACCGATGAACTCGCAACGCTGGTAATCACTTAAGGGAACCTTTACTGTAGTTGTGTTTGTGCGGGAGAAGAAGTTAAATTTTGTGGATTAATTAAATAAAGTGAATAAAATTGTTGAATCAATTTTATTTTTATGTTGTGTGGTTAACTTCTCCCATGGGAAGTTGGTGGTGGGCCCACATCCATCCAACTTCCCACGTGTGGATATTTGAAAGGGTGGGTCCCACACGAACCCCCCACCTTTTCAAATTCCTTAAACTCCCTAACCCTCTTAACCCCTCTTAACCCCTCACATTCCAACTCCCCATTAACTCACCTTCTTTAATATTTGACAACTTGTTGTAATTAATTTGGTGAGTTACATGTAGGTTTTTAAAATTCAAACAATTGAATTTTAAATGCTTTGTTGTGTTAATAAAATAAGTTTAGAACTTATTTTATTTGGGTTGGAGTTTAGTTGATTGGGAGCCTTTGGAGAAAAAGCTTAGGAAATCCTGAGTTCTTCTATCTCTACGACGAAGAACACGAAGAACGTCTCTTCCGCCACTGAAGCACGACGACGCCATCTTCTTCATCGTTCTTCAACCAAGGCAAGAAAAGGGAAGCGACGCCCGTGACATCTCCAATGACCTTCATCCGTGTCAAAGGAGAAGACGTCTCCTGCAAAGAACGTCGTCAATGACGATGTCACCTCCGAACGCTCATCCACCAATGACGAGTACCCTTCTTCCTTTCCGACGCATGAGTGTGAGAATTGGGAGTGTGTGACGAACACGACAATCAAGGAATCAATATCCGCCCTTTTTCCGAGATCGTCAACGAACGAAAATTACGAGGTAGGGGTTTGTTTCAATTGTTTATATTTGTTTTAGAATTCCGACTTGATGATTCTTCGTGGTTTAAAACCTTTTATCGAATTACGCGAGGGGGTCGGACCACACAAACACGGCCGAACCCCCCTCCTATGTTCATGTTTGATTCTTGTGGATGGAGAGGAATGACGTGGTGCCGTCGCCCCACGCGAGAATCACACGGAAAGTATTACGTGACGCCGTCACGCCACGCCGTGAAAAGAAAGAACAAGGACGTGATGCCGTCGCGCCGCGTCGGAGAAACCGAAGACATCCGCGGAAGGAGTTGGGCCACGGCGAAGGGGCGCGGCGCCAGCACGCCGCGCCGGAGAACCACGAAGACGGTGCGTTTCATTTTTGACGTGCGGATTGATGGGCGACGACAAAGCAGGCCGTTTGGGCATTTGAATCCCTTCAAAGTGAAGGTGGGGTCCCGGGGGGACCATAGGCGAAGACGACAGAAGGAACGGACCACCGGAGCGCGTCCGGTGGTCCGCGGAAGGCGGCGGCGGCGCGCCGCCGGAAGAGGGGCGGCCGGCGAAACGCCGGCCTCAATTAACGGCGAAGGGCGGGGGATCCGCGCACCCCGCCCACGATTCGGCTCGGCCACGCTGGCCGAGCCGCGGCCGGCCGGTCGGGTCGACCCGGGCCCAGACCCCCGTTTTCAGGCCACTTTCGGTCAAATTACCATAACATGAGCTACGGGCCTCCAAACGACTCGACGTCAGTGGAAACGCGATCCTCGGATCGAGACGGTCGTTTCGGTATATCGCACTCAAGGTTTCGGAGAACTTTGGGTTCGGCCGGGTTGGTTCGTACACGAAACCAACCGGGCCCTCCGAGCGGAAACGCCCGTAACTTGAGTTCCGGACGTCCGAATGACATGTCGTCGACTTTGTTGTTTTCCTATAAGTAAGACGGATCTTTTGGCTTACTCCGCTCGAGTTTTGGATGCCGTCGGAGTGCGGTCGGGTTGGTTCGCTCACGAAACCAACCGGGCCCCTGGAACGAAAAAGCCAATAACTCACAGACCGGGCGTCCGATTGATGCACCGTCCTTCTCGTTGTTTTCCTCTTGATGAGACGGAACTTTTGACATACTTCGCCCGAGTTTTGGATACAGTTGGTAGTGGCCGGGTTGGATCGCACCCGAAATCCAACCGGGCCCCTGGAACGGAAAAACTGATATCTTTCAGACCAGATGTCCGTTTGACGAACCGTCAGCGGCGTTGTTGATCAGATTGAGAAACGGTCCCTATGAGTATACCCTATGAGAGTTTGGGGTACAGTTGAGATACGGCCGGGTTTGGTTCGCTCACGAAACCAACCGGGCCCTTGGGATGAAAAGGCTAGAAGCTCACAAACCAGGCGTCTGATTGACGCGCCGTCTGTTGCGTTGAGACCCCTAGGACGAGGCGGACCTTTGAGATACTTATTCGTGGGACTTTGAGATAATTGGAGTATCGACTTGTGGCTCGTGGAGAGGACCCTCCCAGAGATGAGCGTACGGAGTACGGAGACCGTGTAGCTGGCAGAGACCAGAAGACTGCTTGTCCGATTCGATTCGGAGTGACTTACGTAGCCCAGTGGGGAGCACTACTTTGTGAGGTGATAGACCCACAGCGGAGGAGCACTACTAAGTGAGGTGGAAAACCCATGGTACTCGACAGGAGGAGTACCTCTGTAGGCTATGAGGGGGGGAGCACTACTGTGTTTGGGTGGCAGACCCCGGCGGGAAGCACTACAGTGTGAGGTGGCAGGCCCGCGGTACTCGACAGGAGGAGTACCTCAGTAGTCTTAGGTTAGTGAGCAATACCTCGGAGTCGTGACAGGACCACTGTACACTCTAGAGACGGATCTCTTCAGCAGTTACGGTTTCGATAATGAAAATCCTGGTTTGAGCTGAGACTTTTGACCTTTGTGTTTCCTCATGATTGAGATGGGTCACTTGATAACTTAGGTATATGTATGGGCATATACCTGGGTAGTGGTTATCCGTTGATTTCACAATCCTTGTTTTTCCTCATGATTGAGATGGGTTACTTGATAACTTAGGTATATGTATGGGCATATATCTAAGTAGAGGTTATCTGTTGAGATCTTCTTGTGGTTATCCTTGTTGGTTTAGTGAGACCTTGAGGGTCTCGGGGTCCCTATTGAGTATCGTTATACTCACCCCTGCACGGGCTATGCCCGCACCTCGTTGTGTTGGTTGCAGACGACGGGCAATGCTGATGGAGGCCGAGTGTTTGAGGACTGGTCGATACCTGGAGGTGGACTACACGACGAGTCAGTACCCGAAGGTGGACTACATGACGTGACGACTCACAGAGGAGGTTGACAGACGAGAGCGTGGAGGAGGCTATCTGTACCTACCCTTCAGGTAGGATCCGTGGTGACGACCAGGAGCTGCGCTATCTGTACCTACCCTTCAGGTAGGATCCGAGGAGGACGACCCAGGAGCTGCTTCCTTCTTCCGGCTATTGTCTTTTTGCTGTTGTACCTTGTTCAGTTATAGTCGTACTTTCTTTTGGGTTTGTATTCTGGCCCATTTACTTTTCAACATTTCTTTTGTACTTAGTGTTTTGCTTCCGATTGTACTCTGTGGTGCTTGTTTTCTTTTATAAAGGCAATGCCTTCCCAGTTATCGGGATTTTACGCCTTTGGTGCTAGTCGCCAGCCCCTGGCCTATGGAAGGCGGGCTTGGGGTAGTCACGACACGGGCCCCGAGGACGGGTCGTGACAAATCGGTATAAGAGGAGTTCGGTTCTACCGTAGAACTTATAACTCTGATGTTTCTTTCTGTGAAGCAATAGTGTTAAGAGTACCGAGTGTGGTTTTCAGTTCAGGGAGTCCAGTGTTGGTGCGGGCGGCCGACGTATCCATACACCAGGACCCTGACAACTGATTTCCGACTTTGTGCATGAAAACACTGATTGCGTGGGTGTTTTACAGAAGTTTTATTTAAATGTCAGCACAAACCAAGTCAGCTCACCAGGGATAATCTTTTGACCGTGTCACGTTGTTTGTTTCTTTCAGGATGCCTCCCCGCGGACGACCAACTAGAGCCCCGAGAGTTGTTCGTACTGACAGCCCACCGAGCGATGTGGCCTTAGTACAGGGATCTATCCCAGTTGAGGCTCCAGTGGAGGCACCAACGGTACTACTACCCGTTGGGCCACCGATGCCACCAGCCCTAGCAGTAGAGGATGCACGTCGCTTGAGGGCACTGCATGAGTTCCAGCGCCAGAGGCCACCCAGGATTCAGGGAGGGACGGACCCGCAGGCGACTGAGGATTGGATGGAGGCTATGGTGAGAGTCTTCAGGCTAGTGGGGACGCCGACAGAATTCATGGTGATCCTTGATGCCAGCCTTCTTCAGGAAGCAGTAGGAAGATGGTGGAGCCTGATGCTTCAGATGCATGACGAGGCGACACTTCTATGGGCAGACTTCGAGAGCCTGTTCCGGGTGGAGTTTGTACCAGCCACCCTTCGAGCGGTGCGTATACAGGAGCTACTTCAGCTGCAGCAGGGCAGCATGTCATTAGCGCAGTATTCAGCGAGGTTCACAGACCTCTCACGCTACTCCACATATATGGTACGAGACCCATTCTTCAGGGCCCGAACCTTCGAGCAGGGGCTCAGGCGGGAGATCAGAGCTTCGATTGTATCGCACAACATACCGACGCAGACAGGAGTGTTGGAGCAAGAACTCTTAGTGGAGTGTTTCCTTACTGAGCAGTCTCCAGCAGTAGGACCCACCACTAGTCGGCTTGCGGCAAAGTCTTCTGTAGCGGGAAGTAGACAGATGACGCAGGGGTCCAAGAGGACCAGACCTACAGGTGGTCGACCGCGTGACTCAGGGTCGGTAGTGTGAGGCACCAAGGGAAGTGATAGAGCCAGACCTACCATGAAGTGTTACTCCTACAGAGGAATTGGTCACATAGCACGTGATTGTCCGACCCGCCATACATATGACCAGCAGTTAAATGAAGAACCTCTGAGGCAGAGGCAGAGGTTTGATCAGGGCGGACCGCAAGGAGCAGGCGGCCATGACAGAGGATCTGGCCGTGCAGCTGGAGGTGGACGACGCTTCAGGATGTTGCCACCACCACCACCAGGAGTCCCACCCCGACCGCAGGGGACAGGAGGACATGGGAGAGCTCAACTTTAGGTAGCTGAGGCCTATGGTCATGGAGCTCCGGAAGCAGATGGACAGGAGCGGGACTAGCTTCCGACTTGGAGGCTATTAATCATGTTGCTTCTAGTTTTGTTGATGTTGTCTGTAGTTGCTTTGTTTCTTTGTACTATGAGCTTCAATAATGAAAAGACACTTATCTCTGTGATGTTTTCTTTCCTGTCCTTTTTGTTTGGTTGTTACTGAGTGGTCCCGATTAAGACTGTTGACTTGAACCTCACTTTCGAGTTTTCTACTGAAGGAGACCTAGTGACCAAACACTGATTCCGACAGTGTGACTCGACCCTTAGAGGCAAGAGTGACAGTTGGATCTCTTGGTAGTTACGTCGAGGCCTTACGACGTCATCCATGGCATGAATGCATCATTCATGTCAGGATTGACTGTATTAGGCAACGGATGTGGTTCATCCAGGGGATGAGACCAGATTTCTCTTATCGGCAAGGAAGAAATCATAGCAGCTCTTGTGAGACTAGAGAAGGTCCAGGTTATCCAAGAGCGGATGAGGATGGCACAGGGCCGACAGAAGCCTTATGCTGACAGAACTTGGAGGCCTCTAGAGTTCGAGGATGACCATCACGTCCTTATACGAGTCTCACCTCGACGAGGTTTATAGAAATGTGGCCAGAGAGGCAAGTTATATCCGAGGTTCAACGGACCTTTCTAGGTCCTCAACTGGGTAGGTGAGGTGGTTTACCACTTGACCCATCCACTTCAGTTGTACTAGGTGCATGACGTTTTCCACGTATCTCAACATAGGAGATACGTGCTCGACCCTCCGCATATCATCAACCATGAGGAGCTGGACGATGGCGATGGGGTGTCTTTCACGGAGGTTCTAGTGGGGATCGAGGATCGACAGGAGTGGATCCTACGGGGATGATCGATTCCTCGGGTGAGCTTTCGTTGGAAGTATAGAAACCTCCAGGTAAGCACATGGGAGCAGAAGACTCAGATGCGTGCTCTGTACCGCTTTTGTGACCCTAGTTGTGTTGAAGCTTTACGGGGACGTAAAGCCTTGAGGTGAGAGTAATGTAATGAACCGTAAATTTCAAGGAATTTTTTTTTAATTTTCTTTGGAATTTTACAAGAACGCAGTTTCTGACGACGCCTGATTCCGAGGCTCGGTGTGCCCGGAATTAATTTCTGAAGTTTGGCTCGGGTACGTTCAGTGAACGAGTGAGCGGGTTTTTCTAACTTTTGAACCAGTGCCTGGAATTAAAATCCGATGGCACCGATGAACTCGCAACACCGGTAATCACTTAAGGGAACCTTTACCGTAGTTGCGTTTGTGCGGGAGAATAAGTTAAATATTGAGGATTAATTAAATAAAGTGAATAAAATTGTTGAATCAATTTTATTTTTATGTTGTGTGGTTAACTTCTCCCATGGGAAGTTGGTGGTGGACCCACATCCATCCAACTTCCCATGTGTGGATATTTGAAAGGGTGGGGCCCACACGAACCCCCCACCTTTTCAAATTCCTTAAACTCCCTAACCCTCTTAACCCCTCTTAACCCCTCACATTCCAACTCCCCATTAACTCACCTTCTTTAATATTTGACAACTTGTTGTAATTATTTTGGTGAGTTACATGTAGGTTTTTAAAATTCAAACAATTGAATTTTAAATGCTTTTTTGTGTTAATAAAATAAGTTTAGAACTTATTTTATTTGGGTTGGAGTTTAGTTGATTGCGAGCCTTTGGAGAAAAAGCTTAGGAAATCCTGAGTCCTTCTATCTCTACGACGAAGAACACGAAGAACGTCTCTTCCGCCACTGAAGAACGACGACGCCATCTTCTTCATCGTTCTTCAACCGAGGCAAGAAAAGGGAAGCGACGCCCGCGACATCTAACAACGACCTTCATCCGCGTCAAAGGAGAAGACGTCGCCTGCGAAGAACGTCGTCAACGACGACGTCACCTCCGAACGCTCGTCCACCAACGATGAGTACCCTTCTTCCTTTCCGACGCATGAGCGGGAGAATTGGGAGTGTGTGACGAACACGAAAATCGAGGAATCAATATCCTCCCTTTTTCCGAGATCGTCAACGAACGACAATTACGAGGTAGGGATTTGTTTCAATTGTTTATATTTGTTCGAGAATTCCGAACTGATGATTCTTCGTGGTTTAAAACCTTTTATCGAATAACGCGAAGGGGTCGGACCACACAAACACGACCGAACCCCCCATTCTATGTTCATGTTTGATTCTTGTGGATGGAGCGGAACCATCGCACCATGCGAGAATCAAACGGAAAGTATTACATGACGCCGTCACGCCGCGCCGTGAAAAGAAAGAACAAGGACGCGACGCCGTCGCACCACGTCGGAGAAACCGAAGACATCCGCGGACGGAGTTGGGCCACGGCGAAGGGGCGCGGCACCAGCACGCCGCGCCGGAGAACCACGAAGATGGTGTGTTTCATTTTTGACGTGCGGATTGAAGGGCGACGACGAAGCAGGCCGTTTGGGCGTTTGAATCCCATCGCAGTGAAGGTGGGGTACCAGGGGGACCATAGGCGAAGACGGCAGAAGGAACGGACCACCGGAGCGCGTCCGGTGGTCCGCGGAAGGCGGCTGCAGTGCGCCACACCGGCGCGGCGGCACGCCTCCGGAAGAGGGGCCGCTGGTGAAATGCCGACCTCAATTAACGGCGAAGGGTGGGGGATCCGCGCACCCCGCCCACGATTCGGCTCGGCCACGCTGGCTGAGCCGCGGCCGGCCGGTCAAGCCGGACCGAGCCGGACCGAGCCGGGCCGGGCCCAGCCGGGTCGGACCCGGGTTGGGTCGACCGGGTTCGGCCGAACCAGGAGGGGGTCGGGCCGGGTCGCCCCGGGCCCAGACCCCCGTTTTCGAGCCACTTTCGGTCAAATGCCCGTAACTTGAGCTACGGGCCTCCAAACGACTCGCCGTCAGCGGAAACACGATCCTCGGATCGAGACAGTCATTTAGGTATATCGCACTCAAGGTTTCAGAGAACTTTGGGTTTAGCCGGGTTGGTTCGTACACGAAACCAACCGGGCCCTCGGAGCGGAAACGCCCGTAACTTGAGTTCCGGACGTCCGAATGATGTGTCGTCGACTTTTTTGTTTTCCTCTAAGTGAGACGGATCTTTTGGCTTACTCCGCTTGAGGTTTGGATGCCGTCGGAGTGCGCTCGAGTTGGTTCGCTCACGAAACCAACCGGGCCCCTGGAACGAAAAAGCCAATAACTCACAGACCGGGCGTCCGATTGACGCACCGTCCGTCTCGTTGTTTTACTCTTGATGAGACGGAACTTTTGGCATACTTTTCCCGAGTTTTGGATACAGTTGGTAGTGGCCGGGTTGGATCGCACCCGAAATCCAACCGGGCCCCTGGAATGGAAAAGATGATATCTTTCAGACCAGACGTCCGTTTGACGAACCGTCAGCAGCGTTGTTGATCACGTTGAGAAACGGTCCCTATGAGTATACCCTATGAGAGTTCGGGGTACAGTTGAGATATGGCCGGGTTTGGTTTGCTCACGAAACCAACCGGGCCCCTGGGATGAAAAGGCTAGAAGCTCACAGACCGGGCGTCCTATTGACGCGCCGTCTATTGCGTTGAGACCCCTATGACGAGGCGGTCCTTTGAGATACTTCTTCGTGGGACTTTGAGATACTTTGAGTATCGACTAGTAGCTCGTGGAGCAGACCCTCCCAGAGACGAGCGTACGGAGTACGGAGACCGTGTAGCCGGAAGAGACCAGAAGACTGCTTGTCCGATTCGATTCGGAGTGACATACATAGCCCAGTGGGGAGCACTACTTTGTGAGGTAGCAGACCCACAACGGAGGAGCACTACTATGTGAGATGGCAGACCCGCGGTACTTGACAGGAGGAGTACCTCTGTAGGCTATGAGGGGGGGGGGGCACTACTGTGTTTGGGTGGCAGACCCTGGTGGGAAGCACTACTGTGTGAGGTGGCAGGCCCACGATACTCGACAGGAGGAGTACCTTAGCAGTCTTAGGTTAGTGAGTAGTACCTCAGAGTCATCACAGGACCACTGTACACTCTAGAGACGGAGCTCTTCAGCAGTTACAGTTTCGATAATGAAAATCCTGGTTTGAGCTGAGACTTTTGACCTTTGTGTTTCCTCATGATTGAGATGGGTCACTTGATAACTTAGGTATTTGTATGGGCATATACCTGGGTAGTGGTTATCCGTTGATTTCACAATCCTTGTGTTTCCTCATGATTGAGATGGGTTACTTGATAACTTAGGTATATGTATGGGCATATATCTAAGTAGAGGTTATCTGTTGAGATCTTCTTGTGGTTATCCTTGTTGGTTTAGTGAGACTTTGAGGGTCTCGGGGTCCCTACTGAGTATCATTATACTCACCCCTGCACGGGCTATGCCCGCACCTCATTGTGTTGGTTGCAGACGACGGGCAGTGCTGACGGAGGCCGAGTGTTCGAGGACTGGTCGGTACCCGGAGGTGGACTACGCGACGATTCAGTACCCGGAGGTGGACTACACGACGTGACGACTCACAGAGGAGGTTGACGGATGAGAGCGTGGAGGAGACTATCTGTACCCACCCTTTAGGTAGGATCTGTGGTGACGACCAGGAGCTACGCTATCTGTACCTACCCTTCAGGTAGGATCTGAGGAGGACGACCCATGAGCTGCTTCCTTCTTCCGGCTGTTGTCTTTTTGCTGTTGTACTTTGTTCAGTTGTAGTCGTACTTTCTTTTGGGTTTGTATTCTGGCCCATTTACTTTTCAGCATTTCTTTTGTACTTAGTGTTTTGCTTCCGCTTGTACTCTGTGGTGCTTGTTTTCTTTTATAAAGGCAATGCCTTCCCAGTTATCGGGATTTTACGCCTTTGGTGCTAGTCGCCAGCCCCTGGCCTATGGAAGGCGGGCTTGGGGTAGTCACGGCACGGGCCCCGAGGACGGGTCGTGACACTAGAGATCTTATCTGCTACACAAAATGTAAAAAATCTTTGTTAGTTGTTAAAACGTCCATCATAGTATATTACTTACAAACTTTCTAGTGTCTGATGCATTAAACCAATATTATTTTCATCCATCAACTTCTCATGAGAGAAATGGCACAAGAAATATTCTTTTATTTGCTTCCAAAACAAATAATCATGCTGCCTTGGTTCCTCCAAAATATCCCACCTATGCTTGGTAGGTACAAGAATTATATACACAGCATGCTTCACCCTTCTATCTATGGGTGTATCTAGATGAATAAAGATCATCTGGATTGACTCAATCTGGAACACATATGCATGGTCCCCCACCCTTACCTAGTAAACCACGGTGGATTCTACCTCAAATCTCTATTGTTAGCTAAGACACTGAAGGTAGAGAATTAATAGTCTCCTATTCCATTGATCAGATGACCCACAAGAATATATCACATAGCTAAACATCCATCTTCTCCTCAGAAACTACATTATTCATCAGTTTAATTATGTTATCATCATGTTATTTCCACTCTCCTAACTCTCATGATAAAGATGATGAAGAAAAATTTTCAATACCACAAAAAACACACCTTAGATAACAAGCTAGAAAAAAATCAACACAACATGTGACTACAATAGATAACCACTATCTCCTGGTCTCTCGATAAATGGATTAAAAGTAAATGAGCATGAAACAACAACTTATATCGTTTATCCATTTAAATAGACATATATTGTCATTGTTATACATGGATTTATACATCACATTCATAAATAGGTTTCCACATATCATTAAAAATGAAAGTCAGTATATCCCAATGTGTCTATTATGATGCATTCATTCTCATTTCGCATCACACAAGGATTTTAAAAAAAATAATTTCACACAACATATGAATCACCCAAGGTGAGATAAAATAAATTGTATTAATGAAAAATCATGATAGAAAACCAATCCCTGGGAACTTATATTTTTTCCCACACTTGGGTTAGCTACATTGATCCCCAATATCATTTTCTTGGCCGAAAAAATACAAGAATCCATTGTACATTTCAAAAATATTAATGTAGAAGAAAGGAAAACATGCTCCTTTCATAGAAATTTATGAAATCCCCAAATCTATCACTCTCTCATGTGGCCAGAAAGAGTTGGTTATGAGACCTCACACACACCTCCCCTTATGCAAGAGGCCACCGACTAGTAGTGGAGGAGTGAATTGTATAGTGGGGAGATTTTACATTCTAGTATAACATCTCATATAAGTATAATCAAATCATAATAAATCATAAAAAATAAAATTTTACATAGAGGAAGAAAAAAATGTAATCCAACAAAAAAATACAATAAATCACAAACGGATAATTTAATGTTATAATATAATATAATTAAATGTATTGATAGAACAATATAGCAAAAAGAACACTAGGCCCAAATAAATTGTTCAAATTCCTGGGATCCTAAACCCCACAAGGGTCATGTCTCATATTCTATCACATCCAAAAAAAATTAATTAGTAGAAAATCCATTTCCCCTTTTCTAAACCCGAATCCATGAAATTTTTTCGGGTACCAAAATGGAAGCAAAAATAGGGTGTGAATATAGCTCGATTGGTGGAAACAACATGTCTAAACAAAATTATTCATTTAAGAAGTGTATGTAATAAATAAATCACTAGGTTTATTAATTAATTTAATAATTAACAAAATACAACAACAACCTACATTAGCTCTGTGTTGAAATATATCTGATAATGTCTTATGACCAAACCATCCACAACCTTTTATCAATGGTAATATAACATACTTCAGTTTCATTCCATAATACCTCTAAAGAAAGTATTATGACAATACCAACCAGAACCATACAAAGAAGGTTAAATAACCTACTTCAGGCCATGTTGGATTATCTTTGAGATTGTCTTATGACCATTCCAACCACAACCATATAACTATGGTATACTCAAAAAAATTGATTCAAATCCCTACAAGCATTCAAACATCTGGGGAAAATTTCATGGAGCATTACAATTTGGGATTGGGAATAACCCTATCTCTATAAGCATTACAACATTGAACTAGGCCGATCTCACTAAATATCTTCATTAAGGAATATAAGAGTACATATTCCTAGGCCAAACCAAATATATATTCATTATATAATGGATCATAATCCATGTCATATAGCATGGATATCATAATAAAAAACACAATTCTATATGGTTAATTATGGTAATTACCATTCTTCATTCATATGACATAGTAAATTTAATATACAATTGATTATCAATTATATCATTAAGAAATAAGACACAATTTAGGGATTCTATAACACAAAACCACTATAGGTCCCAAGTCATGCTATGAAAAGTTTAAGATATCATCCAATTCAATTAATAATCCTGGTTCACTCACCACATCTGAATCCATAACCTAGTTAAAATTTGATTTGAATCCAAGGGACATGATAGAATAATTCAAATATGTTAATATAATTAATTTGGTTATAGGAAATGATGGAGCAATTGAAATGTCACATAAAAAAAGAAATTATTAAACCATAGGATTAATATTTAGACCCATACCATTAAACGATAGTCCAATATCACATATAATGGACAATGACCATGAGTATGAAGGTGTATAGTATTTTAAAAAGGCTCCTAGATAAAAAATTATCATGATCGAAACCAAAAATGCAATTGGTTAAATGAATTCTCCGAAATGGTTGGACGAGAAGGAAGAGAAGAAAGGAAACCAACCGAAAATACACACCATGGAACATTCACAAAAATGGATATCCATAAAAAATGATGGAAGCCTAATATTTCCATTATATATATGTATGGTATATAAAGGAATAAATGTATCAGAAAAAATTAAAAATCATCCGCACAAAATGTTCAACAAAGTTGGTCGAGAATTTACATTTCATGTAATCTTATTACACACAATGTAATATTTTTTAATGGAATACTATGAAAACTCTACCACTAATGATTTATTTTATTAAATCCCTTAAAAAAATATATGATGTGTAATTCTTTTACATGGCATCAAAATTTTCTCTAGTTGATTTTTCATCCCATTTTCCAATTAAAAAAACGGATCCTCTTTTATTGTTTCTCAACTAACAAAGAATCCATGAAACACTTAACACAATTATAACCATAGTCCATTAATTAAATCAATAATAAAACCCAAAAAATGATGTACTTCTCTCCAATAAATCTCTCCATGAAAATAATCTCTGATACTTATTAGGTTTCTTTTTAACTAATACCATGTTTAATCAAATGAAATGATTTAATGAAAAAATAATAATAAAAAGATTATCTAAAACATATAGAGACATATACCAGAAATTAGATGGTATATAACATAACCAAGTAATAATACATTATAAACCCTTTAATCTAATTTAAATTCAATAGGATTTGATGTAATCTTTTGTATCTATCCTTATAAATGGATTAAAAAAATAAAATCAAAAATTTAGTCAAATCTACATTTATAAAATTCTTCTTTATTTATAATTATATGGAAATGTTATCACTCTTAATTCTTGAATGGATTTTATTCAAGGATAAAATATATTACCATCATACAATAACGATGATATAAAAAAAATAGGTCTTTATATTTTCATTATTCCAAGAGTCATCATTGTCATCATCTAAAAATTCATCCTATAGTTTTGTTAATATTAAATTCATCATATTTATAAAATCATGTTTCTTTAATTCTTGGTAGTTATGAATTTTAATATTCTATATTATGGTTATCGAATACCTTGAACATCCAAGCCCATATTTGATTCTCCGGACAGAGTGATCCAATTCATTTTTTTTATTCGAGGTCCCACTTATAATAAATCACAATGAATTCACATGTCCATTAGAAATCATAATCACACATATTTGAACAATGTGGTTTTATTGTAATCATATTAAATTGTAATATGGAATTAAAACTGTTACCATCTATCAAAATTTATTCACTTTAGATTTATTTTTCATCCTTCCTATATAGATGAAATTGTGATTTTTAATCTTTTATGGGAAATATTGAAAAATTCTTTTCAATTTTACAATTAATATTTTTGGGTGGTTTATTCATAACTAAAATAGGTGAGGAACTTGTACAATTAATTTTTGAATCCTTATAACCCCCTTTAAGGAATTATTTTTTCCATCCTTATAGTCAGTAAAACCATTGGAAGATGCTTTTATTCAACTTGTGCTTCAATGATGTCTTCTTAGAAAATTTTATAGAACATTAATATTATAAATCATATTTCATTTTGAGCAAAAACATCTCTTATTTAGGTATTATTTTCCACCATATCTCATGAAAATTGCCAAAATTTTACACTACACTCAAAATATCATTAAATTTTATTACATACCCCATTGTCGTAACATCTAGTTAAATTCAACATTACCATTGAATATTTCTTATAGTAAATCAATCAACTTATTTTTTTTGCGGGCTGGTTTTTTTATATTATAGATTTCTCCTGATAACTACTATATTCATTAATTACATGAAATTTCCATTGTGGTGGACTTTCCTTGAACAATATATCCATATTTACAGTAGTAAGAAATACTCTGTTACTTTCTGCATATGTTTCATATTCATTGTAATATCCTTTCTTTTACAACCCTAGGTCTACTTGTATTAATTATTTTACAACTATTGTCGTCTTCTTATAATAGTATTATATTATTTTTTCTATTTCAATGTATAAATAAACTAATAATTACCATGAAAAATTATTTTAAACCATATATATAATTTTTTACTGATTTTCAAATCCATTGAATGTTAATAGTTTTTTCTCCTTCGATAAAGGTTCGAAGTTCTTAGATGTTTTTTAATTAACTTCTAAATTACCCATTTTCTATAGGAAATATTCATTTTTTTGAGTAATGTAAATTCTATGAAGTGTTATATGATCCTATGTTAACATTTTTTACAACACTAATAGTAAATAATAAGTCCTATATTCTGCCATTGAGTGTTATTATTGTCAGTGGATTTTTCATATATAATGATTTTTTTGTTTGCTTTAGTTCAAAAACTATGAGGGTATATTTATTTAGATTGCTCGTTTTATTTATCCTTTATCTATTTGGTGGGGTTATATAATTAATTTTCACCCATATTTCTCTTGTATTGAAATTGTAGCTGGTAATCGTCAAAGAATTGTAATTAGGGGCAATTTAATTCTGAGAACATGGGGTAACCTTTATCTTAAACCTTGTGGAAGATATATCTTCTGATTGAATAAAAGTACTCTTATAACTATATTTACTATTTCTATAAATCAATAATTTCATTGTAATTTTAAACGTGTCTCTTATCATAGTCTCATATAATTATTGATCTTGAGTATATTCCATGTTTTTTGGTTATTTTAATAAATCATGACACAACAGTCATAATTTTTTTTCATAATCTTAATTTAATATAAAATTTTCAAACCATTTGATTTGTATCTTCAAAACTATTTCATAATGAATATTTTTGTTGCTTATGATAGAGATATTACAACCAATTTTAACATTCTAGCTTTATAATTCAAATAATAATTCTTGACTTGAATAGGTTCACTCAATGTATGTGACTCCTTCCTAATTACAGCCATTAAAAATTAATTTTACTATTAATCCAAATAATATATTCATTTCTAATAGTGAAATATTATTCATAGAGTGAAACTTATTGTTCCTTATCCTTAATTATTTTTATAGTGTTATGAATATGTATCTTGTAAGGAAACACCTCATCAATTTCGACTACTTACCACTCTAGAAATTCTTGTTCATCATATATTCCATAGATGAATGAAAATATATAAAGAACATGTTCATGAGGATATTTTATTCATTTAATTATCAAATTATGTATAATTTATCTCAATATATTCAATTTCATCATACAAATTAGATTTAATATTCTCGTATTCCAATGGATTAATTATGAATTCTTTTTATAAAGAATATACAATTTTTATCTTCTTTTAATGATGGATCCCCAAAACACTAATTTCATGAGTGTGACATCGGTTTCGTCTAACCAACATTATTTATTTAGTTGTTAAATGTTTTGGATGAAATATATATGTTTCCATCATGAGTAATAACTTTATTTTTCATTAGTTATGAAATATATTTAATATATTATGTTAGTTGAATCACTACATTTTTGGGAAATAGATACTTCTTATGTATCAATGATTTTTTTGTGAGTATCATTAAATCTATATAGTGGAAACATCATTTTCTATTATAACATTTTTAGGAAAAGGGGACCATGTAGTCACGATGGGATAGGGGTGATTCAAAACTGACTACATTTTACTCATTATGTGAAAATTAAGTTTTCCCTTCCTAAGTCTTGATTCTACATCTGTAATCAGTTTGGTTTTACGTATCATTCATGAACAAGCTCTAAAATTACCCCATCATGAAACACACATAAAGTAAAGGAAATAATTAAAAAATATTTTTAATCATTTAATTTCAAGTGTGAAAAAAATAATCCATTCAATGTATTGTAATCAATTCAATATATATATTTGAACTATTCTACAATTTATTAATAAGGGGAAAATTATTATTCTTATATTGATATTACAATTATCATCTTGAATTCTAAATTCATAATTTGATTCATGTGGTTATGTTGTCTCTTGAAAATATCCTTCTATATCATACTTTTTTGTATGTGATATGTATATAAAGTGGAAAAATGTTTTCACTAATTCTCTATGAACTTATTCAAGATATGATCTTAGACTACTAGTTTTTATCCACTGAACTCTCACACACATCTACCATATTATTGTTCTTGTGAACAGAATATAGGAGCTCTCAAAATACCTCAAATTTTTATTCCTGAAACCTCTATTGGTTGGATCTTGTTATATGTTTAGATTTATATCAGAGAAACTAAATACAAAGATCTCACTAAAATCTTTAGAACATCATGTCCATGTTTTCACCATCTTTAACCGTTTTAACCTTATGGAATATACTTGGTTGGATAGTCCGTCACTTTTTTGAGTCATATTAATATCAGTAACTCTTAATACTTTTTCATCATCCACTATAACTTGAATATTGTTCCCCTTTCATAAATCCTTACATCCATATAATAAATGTGGTGAATGTATTTATATTCATTCCAATATCTCTCTATCACAAAAACCATTAGTCACCCAACTTAAATTTATGTAATCGATATCCGGATATGAATCTACTAAAACATCCAATAATTTTGGATTCAACAATATTAAACCATTATAAAGGAATATTATATAACCCTGAACTAACATTTCTTATTTTCTCTCGTTAAATGTCCCTCAAAACATAATTTAGTCTACATGAGTTGTCAAGAATTAAAATTCCATTTTCAGCATCTGAAAAAACATATTCTATAGGTTTCACTATCCTTGTTCTAGTAATTCATTTTTTCTACACCACTCATCCACTCGCACCACTCTTCTCCAAATAAAAACTTTACTTTTGATCTTATAGTAGTCAATATCCTTTGAACTTATATGTATTTTAATCATTGACTTGAATATTTATTTACCAATAAAATCTACTCCCTATCTTTATATCATTTGATTTTCTCATCATCAAGATTCTAATAATTTCAATATTTCAAATATATGGTCTTCCTAATATTCATTCACCGAATATTTCATAAATTGTTCCATTAATTTGAAAATTATTATTATCATCACATATGGTCATGATAATGTATGAGTCTTGGGACATATAATGCTTCATTTCAACGTCGATCTTCTAACATCTCCAGGTTGACTCTGACTATAATATTTTTAAAAATCCTTAAATATTTTAGTTCCTTTCCATCATATTCTTATACATCTAGTATTAATTTGGGGTTATAAAAAGATCATATCCTTATACATTCACCTGAATTCATATACTCCATGACATTTCTTCCAGCTAAATCATTCATCTTATCAACATGGATGAGATCGTTTGTTCTTCTACAAAAGTGATATAACATAATTGAATTAACACTTCACATATCACTAGATTAAAATTATACAGTTTATGTAAGCTCTATATTTAGAAAATTTAATATTTTTATCATTCAACAATGCAACAACCCAAAGTTTAATTAATGGAAATACCTTCTTATTATTTCCCCTTTTAGTATAATCACATTATGAAACAAAATGAAATGATTTTAAATACTATTTTACCATTACACATAAATTTTATAATTCTATGTTTTGAATTTTTGAAAACTCACATACATGGTTGCTATCAGTAAAATGTTTGGAGTCCGATAGGACAAACATAAATTCTGGTAAACTATATCCTACCCTTATGAATAGTAACCTACCATTTGAATAGTAATATGACTCTTATGAATAATAATTTTTCCAAAATAATAGTATCAATACCTATGAATGATTAAATAAAAAATTGTCATCTTATAAGTGACAATTTCACCAGAGTAAACATATTTTTTTAAGTCATTAAAAATTTAATTATAAATAATTAATTAACTTTATATAATTTTTATTTCCCAAAAATGTTTTCGTAAATAAAAAAATTATATGTCTTATGGTTTTATGAATGTTTTATAAGACCTTAAGTACGTTTTTAAAGTATTATAAAATCATTTATAATTTTAAAAAGATTATTTTTCATGTAAATAATGAATTTAATTAAATATTAAATTAATCTTATTTGGAAATTTATTTTCTAAAAACGGACATAATTATGGGATTATACACATAGAAAAATTGTTATGGATGATTTTTGAGATTTTTATGAAATAAATGAATTATTGGTGAATAGTAAAATACATTAATTTATTGTATAAAGACATTATAATATAAACCCACTATTCCTTACATCACTAGTGATGTAAGAACCCAAATCTAGAACTCAAATTACTTATTTACTATTCTTAAGCATGTAATCGTCACTATGGATTATCTTGGAGGAAATTAACAAACTAATGAACAAAATATTATGAAACCCTCTCTCCCTCCATTATAAATACCACCATTCACACCTTCATTTCCTCACACCTCTCAATATTCAATACATGTATAAAATCATCCAGAAAATAAATCCTTATCCCCTCCCCCACGTCAAAGAGTATCTAGTATCATCAATATAAAATGTCTAGGTTCATTATGTTGGATCTTAAGAGGAAGTTTGAAGTTGTAATTACACACACACTCTCTCTCTCTTCATAAAATTTCCTTTTATTTTCATGTTATTTTATTAATATATCTTCAACTATCCTCATTAAAATTTTATTGTAGCTCCAATATCAAAAATATTCTGTAATGTTATGATACTAATGGGATAATATATCATAAATCCCCATTCTACTCATATTTTTATTTAAGAGAAGAAAACGTTGTTTGTGAGGTGTTAATTTATCACCTTCAAGAACGACATGTTTTCTTTTTTGCATTACCACCTTCTGATCTTATCATGAAACCATTTTTATGGTTTAACCCCATACGATTATATGTATTATATACTATTTAATGTTCTAGAACTAACTTATGTATATATTACTTACTGATTAAACAAAACAAGTTTATTGTGGTCGAAAAACTCCCTGAATTAACCCAAACGTTCATCATTAAATTTTAAAGAAAGATTCATCCACATAGTATATACAATAATTAATTTTAAATTCATTTAAAATCATTTAATAGTATTAATTACTTAAAATATCAGTTATGTATGTTTATCCGTGTTCTACATGAACATTCATTCATGAATACAAGTGGATCGTTCAAGAAAACCATAAAAATAGACATTCCCAAACAATGGGTTTAAACCATGTAACTCATCCAATGGACCATAAAATAAATTAATAGAACGACAATGAACCATATTCATGTAAAAAAGGTTATGAAATTGTTAATTAATGAATCTAATGTGGTTATAAAAGACTTTAATTTAAAGAATGCGTTCAGATACAAGGTAAGGGAAAATTCATGATCCCAACTTTCGTTCTTCAGGTTTTCTCGGTTTCACTCTATTTTTGGTATGGTCACTCCGTAAAAATAAATATTTCATCATTATCTTACTTTATCTGGAATATAAATTCTTTCCACTGAATTTTATGTCAAACAAATGTTTTCTAAAATAACTCTTCTTAAAAAAACACACACCTTTTACATATCACTCAAGGATGATGGTTCTTGTATGAAGTGTGTAATTCACTATTGCATTTGGGAACCCAATGTTTATGAATGTGTTATTATGATATTAAAAAAATACATTTCCATCAATTATTTATGTTCATTTATTATATATGTTTGATGTGTCATGCATTTTATTGCCAATGTTATGATGTGACAAGTGCGCCTAGAATTATACAACGATCCAATGCATTGGGTAAGGTGACATGTCTCATGAGTTAAAGTGAAATTATGTGGGAAAAAGATGATATATTTTTTCATAAATATGTGTGGTAGATTACCAATAAGACATGAATTTTAATTTTTATGCCTTTCCTCATTTGAACTCTTTTATTAATGATTCCTCTCATGTTCGTGATCTTTTTATTACGTTATGATTATACTCACCCATTGTTATATTGTTCTTATCTAACATATTAATAAGATTTTAAATCACCCCTTTTTTTATTTATATACTTAGGTGAATATGTGTACAAAATGATTAGAAGGGACAATAAGAGGCTGGAGAAGAATGAATTAAATTAATTTTTATAAATGTTATATTAAATGTTAAGTTTGGTCCTAGTTTTCCCAAGACAACAAACATCTAGATCCTAGTGGGGCAATACTATTATGTTGTTTATATTTATAATGATGTAATAGTAATGTATGAAATGTTAGGTTCACTATAGTTGTTATAAGATGAAATGATTAGTTAATTAGGGAATTAAAATTTGTGATCCTTAGAGAAAACATCATGTATGAGACTAAGTACAAATATGCACAACAGATGCTTTATACAGGGATACCATAAGTTAGAATATTACTGAAAATGAAAAAAATGAATAAGTTATTGATTCATGATTTGTTGATTTATGGTTTGTTCTATCCTTTATTATTTTTGAAAATGGCGGGAACTAGGAGAAACCAGGAAAACAACCCATGTGAGGGCCAATGCAGCGATTTCCCAAACGACATCCCAAATGCTTTAAGAGTTGGAGTTCCAAACTTCATGACTATTCTTACCCATCTATCTCAAGATATGAACAATAACCAGAATAATGGAGAACATCCTCCTTCAACAAAGATGGATCAACTAGATATTGACTGTTTTATGCAGCAACGACCACCAATGTTTACTGGATCTTTAGATCTACTAGTTGCAGAACATTCCGTCAACTCAATGGAGAAAAATATTCTATTCTTTACTGTTTTATGATAAAGAAGGTGACACTAGCCATTTATAATATAGATGAAGAGGCAGATAAATTGCAGGATTTGAAAAAGAACACTGAGACATGTGCCAAAATTGAAGAGTTGGAATGGGAAGACATTAAGATCATATTTCTTAACAAGTATTTCCTATGAACACATCGTACATAGATGGATAGAATCCATGGAGCTCAAGAAAAAGGAAGGAGATGTTTTCCCAACCTATGAAGAAAATTTCATAAGGATTTCAAGGTACATTTTGGGTTTTGTAATAAAAATTGATAGAAACATTGAACGATTCTTTAGTGTGTTAAAACCACACCTTCAAAAGGCTGTTAGAATTCGAGACTTTGAGAGTTATGAAGAAGTTTTTCAGTTTTCTCTAAAAGTAGATATAGAGTTTGGAGAATGGTATGATGGCTATGGTGGTAATAAAAAAATAGGGAGTTTTAAGCCAGCGTATCTAATGGTAAATGGGGGGAGAAAAATCAACGACCAACATGCTAAAAATTTGGATAGTTTCATAATGGAAACTTCCACAAAGGGATGAGGAAATGACTCAAGAGTGGGACAGAATGAAACTATTCTTAAGAGTTTCAAAAAGTCATGATAATGAAGGAGAATGTAGTAGAATAAAAGGGAGACACCCCCCATGGATCCACTACTCGAAAACGGGTCTATACCCACGGTTTTGGGAAAAACCGTGGGTATAGGGTACCCTATACCCACGGTTTTGAGAAACCGTGGGTATAGGGCTAGTATGGGAACCTATACCCACGGTTCTCCCCCAAACCGTGGGTATAGTTTTTGTTTCAAGACCTATACCCACGGTTTGGCCCAAACCGTGGGTATAGGTTATTTTTGGAAGATCTATACCCACGGTTTAAAGAACCGTGGGCATTGAATATATATTTTTTTAAGACCTATACCCACGGTTTCCCAAAACCGTGGGTATAGCTTTCCCGGGTAATAGTGGGAAAAAAATTAGGCGGGAAATCGGGAAAAAATGGGCGGGAAAATTTTTTTGGCGTTCTTTTATAATATATTTACAAAATTATAAATTAATTGTCAGAAAACTTGCTTAGAGCCGTTGGTAGATCTCCTCCTTTCCTCCCCGCAGGTCTATTGATCGAATCACCGTGAAGATTTGTTTTTATAATAAAATATAATTATTAATATATAAAAATAGTTGCAATACTATATTCCATGAATTCACCTAGCTCGGTTGGTTAGCCCTCCGCATCCTGTACTCCAGGTCGGGTGATCGAAACCCTCTACGTGCATATTTATCCCGCGTCCTGTATATATTAATATATATAAATAAATGATAGTATATATAACAAAAGCATACCGTAGCCGAGTTGGTCAGCCTAGATTAGGGATTCAGAAGAGACGCAGGATCAAACCCTCCTACAACTGGATTTTTTGAATATTTGATGACCCACAGTTTAAGAACCGTGGGCTGTGATGTGATCCCCTTTGGACACGCGTACACACACCTATACCCACGGTTCAACCAAACCGTGGGTATAGGTGAAGACCCCTATCCCAATGCCGTTCAGCCTCACGGTTCCCAGAACCGTGGGTATAACCTATACCCACGGTTTTGGGGGCTATACCCACAGTTTTGAACCATGGGTATAGCCCGGTTTTCCAGTAGTGATCAATGCTACAACTATAGGGAGAAAGGGAACTATGCAAGCCAGTGAACTAAACATCAATTACTCAAGGGTAATTAGTGCAATAAGCCAACAAATCCAAAGGAATAAGGGAAGGCTTATGTCATCACTACTGTGAAAGTGGGGCAATGTAATGAAATCGTACAAGTTACACTTCCTATTCACTCATAAATGGAAACAGTCTAATTTGATTCTGGTTCTACACACTCCTTTATGTCTTCCATGTTTTCTAGTACTATAGAACTGAAGGACTGAATCCTTGATGTATAAATATGTTTAAAAATACCAAGTTTTGAAATAATTTCTACTCATGTGTTTGAATCTTTTCCTGTCAGCATACGTTTGAAGATTCGTCCAGCGAATCTCATAATACATCCCTTCAAGGAATTTGACTCTCTAATGGGAATTGATTGTCTCTCATTATATATAGTATATATCAATAATCAGGAAAAGTAAATATCTTTTCATATTTCGGAACGTCCCATACTCCTCTAAAAATGGAAGGAAGATCATTAATCATCTTTGAAAACGTATTCAACAAGGTGGGTGTTGATACCATATTAAGAAGAATACATCGGAAAAATTGTTGAGTCAAAGGAAAGTGCCAACCCTGAATAAATTCTCATCATGTGGGAATACAATGATTTATTTCTTGAAAATATACCCTGAATTCCCTCATATCATTATGTAAGGCTCCCAATAGTACTCATACACGGATCTACATATACATCAACGTGTTCATATAGTATAGATCCTATCAAAGTGGAGGTGTTAAATAAGAAGCAGCAAGAACATTTAGACAAAAGGTTCATATGCCCATGTGTATCACTATGGGGTGAGCGAGTGCTCTTTACAAAGAAGAAGGATGTAAAAAAAATTTGTGTATCGATTATCATGAATAAAAAATGATCACCGTATTGAACAAGTATCCTATTGCCGGTATTGAAGACATGTTCGATCATTTAAGAGTAGTTCAATACTTCTCAATGGATGATTTTAGTTTTTTATAACATTAGCTAAGGGTGAATAATGAAGACATCCAGAATACGGATTTTTGTACAATGTATGGGCACTATGAGTTTCTAGTGATGCCCTTCGGTCTCACTAATGCCCCTGAAATCATCATAAACATGATCAATAATGTCTTTAGACATTGCCTAAAAAAATATTCTTATTTTTTTTAATGATATTCTCATATACTACATGATTATAGAGTAATATGAAGAACATTTATGACTTATGTAGGCGACATTGAGAATGGATAAGTTGTATGCCATGTTCAGAAAGTGTTACTTTTGGATGAAGCATGTCACGTTCTGGGGACATATGATCACTGGAGAGGGAATTTCTGTGGATCCTTAAAAAAAAAGATGATTAAGGAATGGCCCATGCCCTCTAGTGTCACAGAAATCAATAGTTTTCCTGGATTAGGTGGGTACTACCGATGTTTTTTGAGAAATTTCTCACGATTGTCAATCCCGATTACTATGTTAACATGGAAAGGGGTAATGTATGTCTGGACAAGAAGTATGTGAGGGAAGATTCATTGAGCTAGAGATAATGATGATCCCTACCACTATACACACATTACCGAAAAGTGGAGAAGGTTTTTTGATACACAAAGATTCTTCAAATACTGTCTTGTGTTGTGTATTCCTGAAAATTGATAATGTGATATTCTATGACTCATGGATGTTGATTATATATGAGAAGAACTACCTAGAACAAGATATAGAGCTGGCATCTATTACATTTGTCATGAATATCTCACTACACTATATTTACGATGAGAAGTGTTACACCCCATGATTTCAAAGTACATTATTTCTTTAAATTAATTCAGTAACTTGCACTACACGCAACACCGAGTTCAAGGGCACCACTACTTACCAAACTAGCCATTCAAAAGCAGTTATGAATAGTATTAACTGAATTTTGAACTTTTTTATAATCCTTATAATTTCTGAATCCATATTATGAGTTTCTTAGACATAATTTATGAACAAATACATTTTTTTCAAATGAAAGAATTATATTTCAAAAGAATGCAATTTTACCACCTTTTAATGGCGAACGCTTTTTAAATCCAATATTTGAAACTTTTATATATTCAATTTGAAAAACTAAACTTCTTTATTATAATCGGGAAATATTAATTTAGTTTCAATAAATTTTTGGTGTTTTTCTGATTACTTTCATATTTGGGTGAATAGTGAATAATACTTTATTTTAACTAAAAACAAAATTTTTAATCAAATTAATTTATAGTGTTGAATTATAAATTTTAATGTTTTGGAAGTATAATTAGATTATATTTTTACCCTTTAATCTAATGTTGGTCATTGGGATTAATTTCACATTGAAATTATACATAAACAAGTGACAATCTTTTGATAGTTACTGTATCTTAAAAACACGCTATTTGTTTTGACAACGAGAATTAATTTTAAATTAATAAATGAAACTTCTATGATTTGAATTTGGTAATATAGACTTAATTTTTGGATTTGGAATATCGAAATTAGCCAAAGGTAATGTTTTGGTATTTTTCTGAAAATGTTCAATTTTTGATGATTAGTGAAAAAACATTGAGTTATTGTTTGAAATTGAATTTCTTTGAATTAAATATTTATTTTATTTAAATTTATTTTAGGACATAATAGATACATAATACCAATATAAGTTAATTTTAATTCATTGGAGTCAATTTATAATAATTTTAGATATATAAAAATTCTATCAAACTTTTACCGTCTTTTACCTACATTTAAGAGCATTTGCAAATTTAAATAAAAAATAATTTTACCACTTCTGTCAGTTGAATTTCGAAAATACGAGAGACATGGTTAATATCATGGAGTAAAATGTTGTTCAATAAGATAATAATAATTTTTTTTGAGTAGTAACTTTTTACTTTTATTTACCACGACTAAAAGTAAATAGGGTAATTAAGGGTAAAATGATATTATTATTAGCCTAAAAATGTCCTAATTCTATTGTATAAGTGTAATTATACCAAAACCATCCTTAGGAATAATATATGACCCTTTTTGATCCACTTGTATTAGATTAAGACATTTATTATTATTTTGTTTAAAGAAGAGTTAAAAGAGTTAATATCAAAGTTTAATGACAAAACCATTTTTAATATAGGGATAAACATTAGATAAAATAGAATATATATATTAATTATAAATTTAAAAATCTTTCCTACATAATGGTATTTTATTTAAAATTTTTAGTTATTAAATAATTATATTTATTAATGAGACAATGATGATGCAATAATTACCTTATTAATGAATGAATCAAGTAAATGGTGTTATAAATATTAAGATAAATATAATTTCAAAGTCTTTATGACATAAAAGAATTTTCTAGGAGAATAAGAAAATATAGTATTGATTCGATGTATTTTTATTGAAGTAATCATGCTGTTATTATTTTAACAAAAAAACAAATACCAAACAGTTTTAAAATTGACATAAAATAGTTTTTAAAATATATATAATATTATTAATTGATATAATGGTCCTAAAAATATAACAATCGGAAAAAATACTTATATAATATTATATATGACATTAATTAACCAATTTGGGTTCGATTGGTAGTATATAGTATGTTTATTAACAATATAGTGTAAGAATACATGAAGACATGGTAAAAGTTAAATAATTTAACTTAGAGTTAAATCGAAATGATAAGGTTAAAATGATAATCTAAACTTGTCCGAAACATATTGGTTGAGTGATTTTCGACCCATACACACGTTGGACTTTAAATAATACATTTGTGATCCATTGGAAACCGAAAATGATTTTATTATAACATAAAATTTTATGTTTTTCCTAAGGTGACCCTCACCCCTCTTATAAAAGGGAACTCCCCCTTCTCTCTAATTCAAACCTTCAAAGCCTTTTGGATTGGAAAAACTATGCCCAAATACTCTCTCAACTATCCTACATTCATACCAGTGTCCCTACTTTAGTCAGAAGGCCGACTTAAGTAGCCCTTTTGATCAAATCAAAAGGAAGAACCTAAAAAAGAGGTAATAATTTCACAACCCTCTTTCATGTTCTTTTTATCATCCACTAATACTTTATTTTTTATTTCCATTATAAAATATTAGCTCTAGTATCTTATATATATTGTGATGTTATTATAAATATGGAACAACTATATTAATTATTCTTTCCATCTTATGAATGATAATGCCACCATGCTTGCGTACGTATGGTTTATCGTCTCAACGACGTGGTGTAATTTGTTATTCAACACTATGTTATTTGGAAGGATATAATGATGAGTAATGTGGATATAAATAATGATAATAACATGATAATTTCTCTTTAAAATTAATATACCATCCAATTCCACACCTTTAATGAAATGATATTGTCGCTCGCACGTACGGACAGATTACCGTCTCCACGACGCGATGAGATTCATTTCAACGTTTACCATTCATTGACGATTAAAAAAAAAAATTACATATAAGTATGTAATATATGACATAATAATGATATTGGATATATATATATATATGTATATGTGTGTTTGTGTGTGTGTACTTAAATATATCTTATTCACTTAGTTCAGTTAAATACGATATGAAAATGGAAACAATGTTTATGCGTACGTACGGACTACCGTCTCCATAAACGGTGTATTTCATATATACATATATATATATCTATTATACATATTTATATTCTAAATATATATGATATATAAATCACGTTTTATATTCAGTATGTATTTAATTATTGATCTAAGTGATAAAATCCATAGTTAGTAGTTAAAACACATACGATAAAAAAAGAGATTATTACCCGAAATGTTAATTTAACATGGGAATTATTATTAAATTGGTCATATAAAGTCATAAATGAAACATATATGATATCATAAATATTAATATTGTTCTGGTATAATTTAATAACATACTACGATCTTCATAAAGGGGGTTAAACGTACCCTCGACTAAAGGAAAGTGCATGGAAAAGGTTAATTTCTCAATCTCATTATTATCCGAGATTGTTTATGTGTAAGTATTTACTGGTACATTTTTATCATCCATGTCCATTTTTCATAAAAATGATTTCAAAATGAATATAATTTAAGGATTTTTGAAAGGTACTCTTTTTTAATATCAGAATTCTAAATGTTTTAAAGATTTATCTTTCTAGATCTTTTTAATTAATGTCCATTGTTTCAAAATAATTTTAAAGATTTATTTATATGGACATGAATGTTTTTAAATGATAATTCTTTTCAAATGTTTCAAAGTGGTATGAGACACTTTGATTCAAAAATATCTTTTAAATTACTTCCTTTATAAATGTGTGAATTTTAAATGATTTTACAAAAAGGACATTTCTCTCAAAATGTTTTAATCATCATTTTCAACTATGTCAGCATCCTTTACTGGATATTATTTTTGATTGAGGTTGATTTATTATAATAAAATATTCCATATTGTATTGAATGACTTATTATATGTTTGAAAATGGATGTTCTACTTTTATATCATTCATGGTTTATGGTTAATGTATTGACATTTAATATGCTAGTTTTAATATGAATGTTTATGTTATGTTTCAACTATTCATATGAGGAATGTGGTGGACAAAGTAAGTGATAGGTAGAGATTTCTATAGATCCTCATTGCATTTTTAGGTCTAATGAGACAAACTAGTGTCTTGGAATAAGGCCTTGACAAAAATTTTATATTTAATCTTGGCACGAGGCCTTGACTATGTGGTAATGATGTCCGGTATTAGGCATTCCCTCATTGTGAAATTAGTTATTACAAGTGATTATTAGATTAGTAGAATATCCATGTGGATTTTTATATGGTAATGTTTCATTTATTTTTACCATATTTTTATCAAGTTTATTTTAAAAATATTTTTGTATTACACATCTTTCCATAAAATTTTATAGCTTCCGCTAAATTATTTACCCTTACTAACCATCTGAGCTTACCTCTTTCTTATGTTTTATTTTCCCAGGATTACAAGAAGTGTATTATGATTGATATGTAGGGTTAATATAAAGGAAAAAATGGAATTATCAAAGAACTATCTATGCTGTGTTTTATGGTTCAAATTGTAATGTAAGGTTAATGTATGAAATCTTTTTTCCAAGACTGTTTAACTGATCGGTCCTTCAGAAATTGATTCCTTGTAATCATGCCAATGTATTAAAATAATGCAACGGTAATGGGTAACTAGGGTCAGAGCATTACATTTGGTATCAGAAGAAATTTAGAAATAACATTCGAAGCTATATTTAGATAAACTCTGATTAGAGCACATAGACCTAAGATAGACTTTGGGGATTAGTATAGAAGAACTTCCTAGAATATTGGTAATGATAAGATTTTATGAGTTTTTCAAGAAAATACATCCTGGTCTGGATATGAGCAAGTAGAGGCGTCTCTGACACAAATGTACCTAGGGGTAAAACCCAAAAACACCTCTTTGAGCTAGACTCAAATAGGAACTAGTGCCTGACAACAGGCCTTGCTGCACTCTTAGTTATGACACTCTTGAGGGGTATGCTTAGGATAATTCTCATTTTCTTTACAAACAAATATGAACGGTTTATGAGTATATACCTCCTCAAATAAAACATTTTTTTGATTATAGATTATATCTATAAAATTTTCAATTTACGTTATGTATTTTACATGTTTGGAATGACGAATTATGATTAATAAACTGAGATAGTGTATGCCATTGTTTAGAAATGGCGCCCAGTAGAAGTAATGTGAACTCCAACAATACATATGATCCAATGAGTAAGAAGGCTAATATATTTCAAGATATTAAGCCAACATTTTTGAAGGGAAATAGTCTCCCATGTATTCTCAACATATGAAGAAATAATATCTTGTGATAATAAATTAAGTAAATAATTCCTTGAATCCTATGGCTTTGAAGGGAAGCCAAAGAAGAAAAGGATGGTAGATAGAAAGATGTATAAAGGGAAATAAGGATTTTCCAATATGTGATAAATTTGGAATGAATCACCTTGGTAAATTATAGAAGGAAATGAGAGTTTGTTATATGTGTGGAGAAAAAGGACACCAAGTACGTAATTGCAAGGGTAAGAAAAAGTTTTCAAATGTTAAATTATTCATCTGCAAGGCGTTGAGAAACTACACAAATCAATGTCCCATTCATAAGAGTATATAGAAAAATGATGTTATTGGATAACACTAAAGTTATGATACTACCTCATAGGAAGAAGAATGACTAGTGTTCTTATGTTGTTATTATAGAATTATTTCATTTGAGTGTTGTATCAATAGTATACTGGTTACATGAATTATGGAGATTAATAAGGATTGTACTGCATTACTATTTCATTTAGAATTTGAGATTATATGGTCCTGATACTAAGGTTTTAATTTTGGAATAAGATATTATTGATTTTGGTAATTCTGGATGTTGTGGTGTTGTAAAATAATACACGATGAAGGCGTTCACATGTTATTACTTGGAAAAAAGGATCCTCATTATGTTTAACTTCCTTATAAACATTTGATTGAGTGTTTGGATATAAGTATTTTGTATAATATTAAATGTTGTAATGGATTAACTTTGAAATTGGATACTATTTTTAAGGTTGTTTTTGCATTTCCATAAAAATGACAACTCAGAGGTCGAGCGGCAACCCATCACGTTTGGCAAGGCTGTGAGACTTGAACACGCAACTGAAGGGAGGAAAGGGTGTATCAGCTATCACTGACCCACATGATGTCCTGGATTGAATAATTTAGATATTTTAAAGGTTCTGATATGTGAATTAGAAATTCATTTTTTTGGTACCCTATAAGATTAGGATAAATAAGAGATAGATAAATATATATATATATATTTGAAATCTTTTAGTGTGAAAGATGAGTTTGTGGTAGGAATTAGTTGAAGGATGAAACTCTACTTGTCAAATATATATATATATATATATATTCCCTCTTATTTTATGGATAAATTAATTATTAAACTTTAGGGAAGGGATCATAAAACCAAAAATGTGTTACCCTAATACCTTACATTTTGTTGAATTGATGGTATTTAAATAATCATAGATTGGTGCCTTTGAGACCCATAATTCTACAATTGATTGTGATTGATGACCTCAATCAATCCCTATAAATATTTATGTTTTCCTCCAATTATGTGTCTCTAATTTCAACCAATGTTATCCTAATCGAAATCATAATTTGGTGGAGAATTTTTCATTCCCCTTTTCCTCTTATTAAGACTAAATTTTATTATCCCAATTTACTATGTGGGGTTTCCCACAAAGGAATTTTCTATTTTCATCATTTTATTTTCAAAGAACAATTTCTAATTGCAAGGAAGCAATTTATTAAAGGAGGGAAGAATGTAGCACCCCAGGATTTCAAAGTACATTGTTTCTTCAATGTAATTCAATAACTTGCACTATGCGTAACACCGAGTTCAAGCGCACCACAACTTACCAAACTAGCCGTTCAAAAGAAGTTATGAATAATATTAACCGAATATTGATCTTTATATAATCCTTATTATTTTAGAATCCATATTATGAGTTTGTTAGACATAATGTAAGAACAAATACATTTTTTTAGATAAAAGAATTATTTTTCAAAAAAACTGCAATTTTACCACATTTTAATGGAGAAACCTTTTTAAATAAAATATTTGAAACTTTTATATATTCAATTTTAAAAAAAAACTTTTTCTTTAGAATCAGGACAAAATAATTTAGTTTCAATAAATTTTTGGGGTTTTTTCTGATAACTTTCATATATGGGTGAATAGTGAATAACACTATATTTTAACTGAAAACAACGTTTTTAATAAAAATTATTTATAGTGTGGAATTATAAATTTTAATGTTTTGGAAGTATAATTATATTATATTTTTACCCTCTAATCCAATTTTGGTAATTGAAATTAATTTCACATTGAAATTATACATAAATAAGTGACAAGCTTTTGATATTTATTATTTCATAAAAACATGCTATTTGTTTTGACAACGAGAATTAATTTTAAATTAATAAATGCAACTTCTAGGTTTTGAATTTGGTAAAATATAATTCATTTTTGGATTTGGAATATCTAAATTAGAATAGGGTAATTTTTTGGTACTTTTCTGAAAATGTTCAATTTTTGATTAATTGTGAAAAAACACTAAGTTATCGTTTAAAACCGAATTTTTATTTAAATAATTATTTATTTTATATAAATTTATAATAGGTCAAAATAGATACATAATACCAATATAAGTTCATTGTAATTCATTGAACTCAATTTATAATAATTTTAGATATATAAAAATTTCATCAAACTATTACCGTCTTTTACCCACCTCCTAAGAGCATTTAAAATTATATAAAACATAATTTTACCGCTTTTGTGAGTTGAATTTCGAAAATCTGAGAGACATGGTTAATATCAAGGAGTAAAATGTGGTTCAATGAGATAAAAATAATTTTTGGTGAAAAAGTAACTTTTTATTTTATTTAACACGATTAAAAGTAAATAGGGAAATTAAGGTTAAAAATGATATTATTATTACCCTAAAACATGTCATAATTCAATTGGATAAGTGAAATTCAACCAAAAACAACCTTAGGAATAAAACATGTCCCTTAAGGTCCACTTGGATCAGATTAAGACATCATTATAATTATTTTTTAAAGAAGAGTTAAGAGAGTTAAAATCAATGTTTAATGACTAAACCATTTTTAATATTGGGTTATACATAAGATAAATTAGACTATAAATATGAATTATAAATCTAAAAATATTTAACACATTATGGTATTTTATTTATAATTTTTAAAGACAAAATAATTAAATTTATTAATGACTCAATGATGATGCAGTAATTATCTTAATAATGAAAGAATTAGATAAATGGTATTATAAATATTTAAATAAATATAATTTCAAAGTAATTATGACATCCACGAATTTTCTAGATTAATATGACATGTTAGGATTGGTTCAATGTATTTTTTTTAAGTAATCATGTTGTTATTATTTTATCAAAAAAACAAATACCAAATAGTGTCAAAATTGTCATAAAATAGTTTTTAACACAAATATTATATTATTAATTGATACAATTGTCCTAAAAATCTATGATTCTGGAAAAAGAATTATATAATAATTCATATGACATTAATTAACCAATTGGGATTTGATTGGCCTTATATATTATGTTTATTAACCATATAGTGTAAGAATACAAGAAGGCACGATAAAAGTTAAATTATTTAACTTAGAGTTAAATCTAAATGATAAGGTTAAAATGATAAACTAAACTTGTCTAAAACCTATTGGTTGGTGTTTTTCAACCCATACCCACCTTATACTTTAAATAATACATTTTTTATCCATTATAAACTGAAAATTATTTAATTATAAAATAATATTGTAATTTTTTCCTAAGGTGCCCCTCACCCCTCCTATAAAAGGGAACTCCCCCTTCTCTCTAATTCACAACTTCAAAGCCTTTTGGAAAGGCCAAACTCTGCCCAAATACTCTCTCAACTATCTTGCCTTAATCCTATAGGCCCCTCTTTAGTCATTAAGCCAACATAAGGAGCCCTTTTGATCAAATCGAAAGGAAGAACCCGAAGAAGAGGTAATAATTTCACCACCCTCTTTCAAGTTCATTTCTTCTTCCACTTCGTCTTTCTTTGTTATTTCCATTTCAAAATAATAACTCCATAATAATATATATATTTTTATGTTATTGAAAATATAGAACAACTATATTCATTATTCTGTCCATATTATGAATGATAATGTCACCATGCGTGCGTACGTACGACTTACGTCTCCACGCCGTGCTGTAATTTGTTATTCAACACTATGTAATTTGGATGGATATAATGATGAGTAATATGTATATAAATAATTAAAATAACATGATAATGTCTCTGTAAATTTAATATTCCATCCAATTCTATACCTTTAATGAAATGATATTGTCGCTCGTGCGTATGTGCTAATTACCGTCTCCACGACGCGATGAGATTCATTTCCACGTTCACCATTTATTGACAATTATAAAAATATATATTACTTATAAGTATGTAATATATGTCATAATAATAATATAGGATATATATATATATATATGTATTTACATATATCTTATTCACATAGTTCCATTCAATACGATATGAAAACGGAAACAACGTTTATGCGTACGTACGGACTACCGTCTCCATAAACGATATTTTTCATTTCATATATATATATATATATTTCTATCATAAATTTTTATATTCTAAATATATATGATATATAAATCATGTTTTATATTCTTGGAAGTATTTAATTCTTGATCTATGTGATACAATTCAATGTAACAAGTTAAAACACATACGATAAAGAAAGCGATTATTACCCAAAATGTTAATTTAACATGGAAATTATTATTAAATGGGTATTATAAAGTCATAAAAAATCATTTATGATGTCATAAATATTAATATGGTTCTGGTAAAATTTAATAACATACTATGATCTTCACACAAGAGGTGAAACGTAACCTCGACTAAAGGAAAGTGCAAGGCAATGGTTAATTCCTCAATCTCATTATTATCGAAGATTGTTTGTGTGCAAGAATTTAATAGGAAATTTTTATCATCCATGTCCATTTTTCATGAAAATGATTTCAAAATGAATATATTTTAAGGATTTTTGACAGGTGCAGTTTACCAAGATTAGCATTTTAAATTTTTTAAAAATTTATCTTTCAAAATCTTTTTAATTAATGTCCATGTTTTCAAAATGATTTTAAGGATTTATTTATATGGACATGAATGGTTTGAAATTATAATTCTTTTAAAAAGATTTTAAGAGGTATGGGAAAAATTGAATCAAAAATATCTTTTAAATTACTTCATTTATAAATGTGTGACTTTTAAATGATTTTACAAAAAAAAGATATTTCTCTCGAAATGTTTTACTCATCATTTTCAACTATGTCAGCATCCTTTACTAAATATTATTTTTAATTGAGATTTTTATATTATAATAAAATATTCCATATTGTATTTAATGAGTTATGTTATGTTTGACTATGTATGTTCTATTTTTATACCATTCATGGTTAATGGTTAATGTATTGACATTTCGTATGCTAGTTTTAATACGAATGTTTATGTTATGTTTCAAATATTTGTATAAGGAATGTAGTGGACTTAGTAAGTGACGGGTGGAGCCCGATATAGCTCCTCGATGCATCAGTAGGTCTCATAAGACAAACTAGTGTCCTGGAACAAGGCCTTGACAACAATTTTATTTCTAGTCTTGGAATGAGGCCTTGACAATGTGGTAATGGTGTCTGGTATTAGACATTACATCATTTTGAAATTAGTAATTACATGTGACAATTTGACTAGAAGAATATCAATGTGCATGTTTATATGGTAATGTTTAATTTATTTTTACCATATTATGTTCAATATTATGTTTGAAAGGATTTTTTTATAACACATCCTGCCTTAAAATTTTATAGCTTCCCCTAAATTATTTACCCTTACTGAGAATCTGAGATCACCCCTTTCTTATGTTTTATTTTCCCAGGATTCCAAGAAGTGTATTATGATTGATATTCAGGGTTAAGCTAATATGGAAATAGGAATTATCAATGAACTATATATGATGTGTTTTATGTTTCAAATTGTATTGTAATTTTAATGTATTTAATCTATTTTCAAAGACTACTAAAATGATCAGTCCTTCAGGATTTGATTCCTTGTAATCATTTCAATGTATTAAAATAATGCATCGGATCTGGGTAACTAGGGTTGGGGTGTTACAAAAAGTGTGACAGATACCCCAACCACAAGAGCCTGAAATATATATTCACACAAATAGAGCACAACTTGCATGAAATGAGATTGTTAGAGCTAATCAAGGATTACAATTTCTCTATTCACTATCATATTGGAATGCTGAACAAGGTAGCTGATGTTCTAAGAAGAAAAGACCATGTAAATCTATCCATGTTATAGATTTATAAAGACCATATATTCTGGGAATAATAATGATGGATTTGAAAATAATAAAGTTAGGGGATACATAATACCTTTCCCAAATGATTGTGCAACAATCAACCTAACATATGATTAAAGAGGCATAAAGTGATGATCTAGAGTTTAAAAAAAAGGTGAATGCAGTAAAGCAAGTAAATATACAATAGTTCCAAATCGCTAATGGGGGTATGATTTTGTATGGGAATTGGATTTGTGTTCCTTCATCAGCCAGGGTAAAGAAGGAGTTGTTGGACAATTCACATTTCTCAACATTCTGTATCCATCTTGGTCGCACCAAGATGTTCCAAGATCTCCGAGAACACTTCTTTTGGGATAAAATGAACACAGAAATTGTGGAATTTATCTCAAAGCCCTTGGTATTTCAGTTATTTAAATAAGGGAATAAAATGTAAAAATGGATTATTCAACCATTTCTTATAACAATGTGTAAATGGGAGAAAATCACTATCGAATTTTTCATGGGTCTCCCAAAGACGTCGAAGGGAAATAATGCAATATGGGTTGTAGTTGAAAAACTCACCAAGACTACCCATTTCATTGCTAATCATGAAGATATATCCCCTAAATAAAATTCAAAGATATATATAAAGTATGTAATGAGACTTCATTGTGTTTCACAATTTATTGTCTCTGATCGTTATCCAAGGATCACATCTAAATTCTTGACAAGCCTGAAACATTCTTTGACTAATGAATTAAATTTCCGCACGGCCTATCGCACCCTAACAAATTGCCTATCTGGAAGGAATATTCAGATTCTTGAATACATTCTAAGATCATGTTATTTAGAATTAAATTATGGATGGGATAAACGACACTCATTGGTTCAGTTCTCATACAACAATAACATCCACTCGAGTATTCAAATGGCTCCATATGAAGCTCTATCTGGAAAGAAATGTAGAAATCCAACCTGATGAGATGATGATGGAGAAAGAAAGCTACTTGGACCTGATCATGTGAAAGAGATGATATATAAAGATCATGTCTCCTATAAACACATCAAAGATTCTTAGAGTTTGTAAAAGAGAAATGCTGACAACCATAGAAGGGACTTGAATTTTGATGACGGAGATAAAGTCTTACATTGAATATCTCCATGGAAGAGGGTCATGCTGTTTGGAAAGAAAGGGAAGCAAATCACAAGGAACATTTGCCCTTGGGGGGTCCTTGACCACATATGAGATGTGGAATATCAACATGAACTTCCACTGAATAAGGATCAATTTCATGATGTGTTTCACGAATCACTCCTGAAGAAGTACATACCAGATTTCTCACACGTACTGAATTCAGAGGTGGTACAACTAGAATTTCATATCTCTTATGGGAAGCCACCATTAAAGATTTTGGACTAGATATATAAGGTTTTATTCAACAAGAAAAACCACCTCGTCAAAGTCTTGTGTAGAAAACATAATTTTGAAGAAGCAACTTCGGAACTAGAAAGGGCTATGAAAGATAAGTACCCACACTTGATTATGTAAAATGAAATTTCAAGGCAGAAATTTCACAAGGAGGGGAGAATGTAAATACCCAATGTTTTATAAATTAAAACACATTCTTATAATTTTTACATTATAATAACTTTTGGAATCACAATTAAATGATACTAAATACCATGTGACCATTATAAATTATTTCTCCACTTATATGTTTTGAATTTTGAAAATTTGACATACATGGTTGCAACTAGTAAGATGTTTGTAGTCCAATAGGGCAAACTTAAATTTTGGTAAATAGTAATCTACCCTTATGAATAGTATCTATCACTTATAAATAGTAATATGACCCTTCAGAATAGTAAATTTTCTAAAATAATAGTATCCTTACACATGAATAATTAAATTAAATATTGGCATCTTATAACAGAAAATATTACCATAGTAAAAGTATTAGTATTTTTGTAAGTCACAAATAATTAATTAATTAATTTAAATAAATATTTATTTTCATAAAATTTGTTCATAAAATAAACATTCTATATATTATTGTTTAAATATAATTTTATAAGACCGTTTGTAATTTATGAAAGAGTTAAAAAATATGTTTTAATTTTAAAAAAATGTATTTTTAAAGTAAATTATGATTCTAATTAAAAAATAAATTAATAAAACATAAAGAAATATTTTTGAAAAATGGTCATAATTTTTAGATTCTACACATTAAGAAATTATTTGGGTAATGCTTTGTGATATTTTTTGAAATACTTGATTTTTTGGTGAATTGTAAAGTACATTAATTTACCGTGTAAATAAATTATAATTTAAACCCACTATTCCAAAAATCCCAATTGATATAAACAAAAAATTCACAATATGACATTCCAAATTTAATAATAATGGTCATGGAATTATCATTATTTTTTATCTTGGTGGAAATTAATAAACTAATGATTAAAATATTAAGAAAACTACTCTCCCCTCCACTATAAATACCACAATTCACACCCTCATTTCCTCAAACCTATCAAGCTTCATGCCTTGTCTAAACACTCCCAAAAAAACATACCTAGCCCCTCCCCCACATTATTGTTCTTCTGGTTTCATCAAAATAAAAATCCTTGGTTTTTTAAGTAGGTTCTCAAGAGGAATATTCAAGAGCTAATTCCCCTCTCTCTCTTTTCCTTTAATTTCCATTCAATTTCACGTTCTTTCCATAATCTCTCCCCACAAATAATAATACACATGGTATGGTAACTCTATTATTATACATATAATGGAATATTATGATACTAATGGGATAAAATATCATGAAACCCCCATTCTCCTCTTTTTTCAATTTTATAAAAGAAAACGTTGTTCATGAGGTGTTAATTTATCACCATCAAGAATGATATGTTTTATTTTTTTTTTCTATTATTTCCTTCAGATATGGCTATGAAAACATTTTTATGGTTAAAATAGTTTTTTTTATTTGTATTATATCCAATTTAATGGTCTATATCTATCTTATGTACATATTACTAAATTGGTAAACAAAAGAAATTTGTTGTGGTTGAAAAACTAACCGAATTATCCAAAACGATCATCATTAAATTTTAAGCAATGATTCATCCAAATGTTATATAAAATAATTAATTTTATGATCATTTAAAATCCATTAATATCATTAATAACATGAAATATATGTTCTGGATGTTTATCCATGTACTACATGATCTTGCATTCATGAATACAAGTGAACCATTCTAGAAAACCAGAGATACAGACACTCCAAAACAAAGGATTTAAACAACATAACTCTTTCAAAGGCCCAAAAAATATCAAAATATAACCATAATGAATCATATTCATTTAGAAATTGTTCACTAATTGTAAATTACTTAATATAATGCGGTTATACCTGACTATAATGTGAATAAAGTGTTCTGATACAAGGTAAGGGGAAATTCTCGAACCCAGCATTATTGATTCTTGTTCTCCCTCCTTCACACCATTTTTGGTATGGTCACCCCTTAAAAATAATTATTTCATAATTACCATACATTTTAGGGGATATATATGTTTTACCCTATTGTTTATGTTAGACAAATATTTTCCAAAATAACTCTTCTCTAAAAAACTCACCTTTTACTTCTCACTCAAGGTGTACAGTTCTTGTTTCAAGTATGTAATCCCCTCTATATTTTGGGAACCCAATATTTATGAATGTGTTTTTATGGGATGAAACCAATTAATTTCCTTGGGTTATATATGTTGATCTTTGATATATGCTCTATGTGGCATGAATGTTAATGACATTGTTATGATGTCATGGGTGCTCCCGGAATTATATAGCATAAAATAAATGTTATGATGTGACAGGTGTGCACAATATTAAACAAATAGTCCAATGAATTGGGTAAATTGATGAATCTCATGATTTAACGATAAATTATCGGTTAATAATATGCATGATTTGTTCACAATGTATATGACCACTAAGACATGATGTATCATTTTTATGCATTTCCACATTTTAAGTATTTTATTAATGATTCATCTAATTATCATGATCCTTTTCATATTCTATAATTATTTTTCCCATTTTTATATTTTAATTATCTATTCTATTACATGAAATTTAGGTCACCCATTTTTGATTTATATCATCAAGTGAATATGTGTACTAAAGAGATTATAAGGGAAAATAAGAGGATGCAGAAGATTGAATTAAATAAATGTTGATGCGAGATGTTGTAAATGTTATGTTTGATCCTTTTTTTCCAAAGACTATAATCCTATGTATCCTCACAGTGTAATACTATTATGTAGTTTATAATTCAGTAATAGTGATTTATGAAAAGGTAGGTTCACTATAAAAAATATTTCATGTATTTATTTCCATTATATCCTTGCGTCATGTTACTTCCACATATGTTGATCAATATATACTAAACATCACGAATTTTCCATATTTTCAAAACCCTACTCAGGTTTATCCTTAAAAAGGATTCTTCAACACCCTATTTTATTCTAATGATAGTAACATTTATGACCATGAACATCTTCATCCTCCTGAAGTTCATTTTTTAACTACATGATAGATTATTTTATCTAGAATTAACCATTGTTATTAATCTCAGTAGTTGGTTCTTCATCCTCTAATATCTTGGATTCACCATTAACTAAACACTCTTCACTCCCTTATTTTTTTTACCAATTTTTTATACCATTAATTGCAACATCTAAATTTATGTTATTTGACATAATGAATATATCACTAATCTTATAATGTTTTTCCTAATTCGAAAATCATCATAAAGGAATCCAAAATTAAATATGTTTATAATAGTACTTATTCATCCCTCAAAACTAGTAATAGAATATAATGAAAATCATATTTGTTATTTATCTATTGTTTTTGATTATTTATGATATAATTTTCTAGATGAATTCACAATTTCTCTATAAACCACAATTATACTACTTCTATTCATTACATTAGGTGATATGAGTTCCTCATATCATTTAGTTAGATAATAGGATTTTCATTTGTGTCTTATAACTATAGAGTTACCTATATCTACAGTGATCGTTATTTTATTGGTTCCACCTTAAAGAGTTTTATATTCTTGTGGAGATAATTAGGAAGCACCAAGATACATATTCAATTACTAAATTTCAGCATAATATTAATATCATTATTAATAATTCACACTCATTAATAAAAAAAATTACTACAATAATTTTTATCCATCAGATGATATACTTATGAAGATTGGGTCAATAGGTTTTATTCATTAAAAAATGATTGGTTAATTGTGATAAAATTTGACAGAACAGAATGGAATTTCATTTAATAATAGTTATTTTAAAATTTATATGTCTCATCTTGTATCTTGATAGAAAAAGGGTTATCATGGAAAATTAGAACTCAATATGTGGTACTAGGAAACATATTGGGGTTTCTAAACCAAATCTGAGAGTTTCATGCTAGAATTTAAAAATAAAAATGATTAATATTTTATATTGTAGTTTCATGTCATTTAATGGAAACAATGATGTTAATATAGTGACAATATTCCCTCATCAAATACTATGAAATTATTTATTAGGAGAATACAACTTTATGTATGAATATAATATATTCATGAATTTCATCATTATTTGACGTTGTGCTAATATTGCGGTATTGAATGATTATTTTCAGGATACCAATAAGTTTTTACTACCACATAAATGTGGTATTAATTATATTATTTTTAGTTCAATAATTTTATTATATTCTATGTTTTATATATGGTGTCATGGGTTAGAGCTAATTAGGGGGATTTTGAGGGGAGTACTGAAATGATATTTATCAAAATTAGAAAATAATTAAGGACCCATGTTGAAAATATGTTCATAGAAATCAAGCGATATAATTAATTGATAAGAATATAATTTCATAGATTGAATCTAAAAAGGACTCAAACACTTATTCTTTATTTATTAATTATAAATGTTATTTGTTTGTTTGATTTAGATAATAAAATGATTTATTGAATAAATTTTTTTCTCAAGTAACATGAATATAATATTGATGTTTGTGACATGAACATATTTACTTTTATTTAATTAAAATCTTATTTATCATATTCACACTCATATTCTTAATATTGTAGTATTTTTTTATTGGCTAAAATTCCAGGTGGTAATTTCATGTACTAAAAATCCGGGAGTAAAATAAAATTGTAGTTGAGTAAATGGATTGGATCTTAAAGTTGATAAATATGAAATAATTTATTAAAAAAAGTTCTATCAAGAAATTGAATTAATTTTTAAGAGAAAACATGTAATTTTATTTAACACCATACACCAAAAATTAATTAATGGTATGAATAATCAAATCGACAAGTGGCGGATAATCAACATTATATATAAATAAAAAAGATAAGTTTATTGAAATAGAAGAGAGGTTGAGAAAACATTTATTGACGATCATATGTTGAGTATTTTGGGGAGCGAAAATGATGTTAAATCTTTAATTTCTAAATAGGGAGTATACTTCTAGAGCTACAGATGAATAGATATATACTTTTCATTATTAGTGTCAAAGAGATTGTTAAAATTTTTGATGTCCCATTGAATTATTATTATAAGGTGGTAGTAAATAATGGAAAAATGAATCCATAGACATATAAACATGTATATATATTTTTTATTATAGTTTTATGATATTATTAAAAAAATACAATGAAAATAATAATAAAAGGATCGATGGAATTTGGTTTTGTAATTATATTCAATAAATTTATTTTTTTACAAATTCAAATGGTGATGATGGATTTTATTTCTTTTATTAAAGGATCACTAAAATTGAAAAAATATGGATGTTTAAAAGTAAAATCATTACATTTTGTAGTAGAACAAGGATTTATATTAGTGGCTATGTTACATTCTAGATATTATTTGATAAAATCATGGAAAAAGGTAATGAAAAATAATGTTAGTTATTTTTTTGTAAATATGTCAATGTGTTATGTATTTTGTAAGATCATAAAAAAATTAGGGAAACACCAAGATATAACCCCTATAGTATATATCCACATTGGTTAGTTTTTGAGATAAATAGTGGCATATATCTATAGAAACATTGCTGAGAAGGGAAGAATATCAACCATGAATTGATAATATGTGAGTGGTATAGAATCATTGAGCGATTTGGCCATAGTTTTGGGTAGTTCCATGGGAAATCAACAGAGATTTAGATTTCAATTTTACTAGAGTTTTAAACTTTATTGATTCATATATATATGATCACATTGGAATAAAACATATCAAATAATACAATTGGAATGGAATAAAAAATAATTTATTTTTTGTCCACAAATTATGGCATAAAAAATATCAATGGGCATAAATATTTAGATTACTCCACTCTATGGTGAAGTATTTGAGATGTAATAATATTAGAGATCAAAAAAGTATTTACCAGGACATGTTGTGTTATAGTATCTATGATATGGAGGATTTATTATGGAACTATTAGAGGATTATGTTTTTTGTTCCTACATTTTATTGTTTTATGTATTAATAGACTATACCTAAATATGACTACTGTTAGAGAATATGTGGAAGAGATTTCATCAAATTTAGAAGGAATAAATTTTTCAAAAATTTTTGGGTTTGATTATTGTCATAGAACATGCCAAAATGAACTAATACAAGGAACAAAATTAAAAAAATTGTAAAGATTACCCCATAAATAAGGAGGCCACTTTATAGTGAATAAATCTATAAAATCCACATGTTTATTTTTGAATGTAAATTATAGAGAAATGAATAAATAATTTAGGGATTAACATGGTTTAAATAGAACATAACATCCACAAAAATTCATTATGATACACTTATAATATATGATATAATTCGATGGTTTTGTATTTATCCCAAAAATTACATCAAAAGGGAAAATTATTGTATAATTATAAACAAATATTTTTTAATTTTTATAAGACTAGAGAATATAGGATTCATATTTATTTCTATGTTTTTTTGAATGGACGAAGTGGATATCCCCAATGATCATTTATTTCTATATTTGTTATATTTTGAGTGTGACAGACATATTTAAAAGAGAATCCATAACACAGATACATCCAAATTTTAGAGAAAAAATAAAAATATGATAATTCAAATTTGTAATTATCTTCATTTGTATGTGAAGTGATAATTATAATCATGGAAGAGGAAAAATTATTTATCCCTAACAAAGAGGTGTTGATCACATCTAGGAAAATAGAAGGATAATATAATAAATTATAACATTATTGATCATTTACCTAGTGACGATGATTAAAGGTATTTCAATAACAATTATTTAATTTAGATAATCCCACAAGTCTATAAAATATTCTAGAAGACCCCAAAATCAATAAAATATATACAATTCCCCTAAATTATTATTTCTATATAAAATAAGGGATATTTCACAAAGATTAGTAGTTTTCCATTATAAAAAACTGTATCCAAATAATCATTAACTAATAGTAGATTTTATATTAACCATCAACAAACCATGTGTAACGCCCCGACAATAGTTACCCAGAGTCGGTGCATTATTACATAACATTGGCATGATCACAAGAATGATAAAACCTCGAAAGACCGATTAGTTTAGTAGCCTTGGAAACACTAGATATATTCATAATGTTTTACATTACATCATAAAATGAAAACTACAACAATATTGTCTCCATAGTCCACACTCTTATCCCCTAATACTATCCCTGCAGGTCATTCATAAATTAATTCTTCAGATCCTGGGAAAAATAAAATATAGAAAAGGGGTGAGCTCAAATACCCAGTAAGGATAACAAAATAGAGGAAACATTCATAAATAAGAATAAACATTTAAGGCATAGTATAACTAAAACAAAAGCCATTTAAACTTGAACTACAACATATTATGGAAAAAATAAAATAAAATAATGCCATTTACTTATTCACATGGATATTCTACTAATCGAATAATCACATGCAATATCAATAACCACTTTCATAATGATGGAATACAAAATGCCAGACTATCATAACCACATATCCAAGGCCTCGTTCCAAGACTACAAATAATATTTTTCCAAGGACTTGTTCCAAGACACTAGTTTGTCTCATGATACCTACCGATGCATCGAGGAACTATAGCGGGCTCCACCCATCACATATTAAGTCCAATGCATTCCCATATGAAAAGGATTAAACATAACATAAACATTCGTATTAAAACTAGCATAAAAAATGTAAATACTTTATCCATAAACCATGAATGGTATAAAAATAACACATCCATAGTCAAACATATCACAAAACCATCAATACAATATAGAAGTTTTGTATCATAATAAATAAACTTCAAATAAGCGTAAAATCTATCAAAGGATGTTGACATAGATGAAATCAAAACCCTTTTTAGAGAAATATCTCTTTCTATTTTGAAACCATTTAAGAGTCATATATTTATAAAATAATTTTTTTTTGAAAATATTCTTATACGCTTGTAAGGGAACCTTTGACGATTTTATAACGGCGGAAAATAGCCACACCCGCCGTATAAGTTAAAAAAACATTCTTACCTTAATTCTGTTGAAAAGGTTAAAAAGCACCTTGTTTGGAAAAGAACAGAAATATTCCTTTATAAACCTCTTATAAAAAGTCAAACAAGGGTATAAATGACTTTAACCCATATTACTGTAAATTGTAAAAATGTTTTGAAATACATTTTTAAGAAACATGGATGTGGATGATAAAGAGATCCCAGTAGATTATTACGTATAAACAACCTCGGATAATGAAGAGATTGAGAAATAAAACCTTACCTTGAAATTTTCCTTGGATGAGGGTAGGTTAACCTCCAGTATAATGGTGAAATAATTGTTATTAAATTATACAAGAATCATATATATTAATATGATATCATATATGATCTTTTAACATTACATTGTTAATAATATTTTAGAATTATCGTCGTTTCGGGTGTTAACTTACTCGTTTTCTTTTATATGTTTTGTTACGTAAGCCGTGTTTTTTACAGATAGGTTTTATATTATTCATATCAAGAATTATATAAAGTCCTTAGATAGTATTATTAATCATCAAATGAGAATTATACTTGAATGGATACGATGGGGAATGAATCTCATCGCGTTCGTGGAGACAGTTGTCCGTACGTACGCACCAGCGACAATATCATACTTTTGATATTAAAATAATATATAATTGGATGGTATATGATATATAAAGAATCATTATCATGTTATATTTATTATTTAAATGAATTAAAAATCATTATTATACCCATCCAAATAATAATATTTTAAATAACAATTACACCACGACGTGGAGACGGTAAGCCGTACGTACGAACGTATGGTGTCATGTCATTCAAAGGATGGATAGAATACTGAATATGGTTGTACCATATTTATTATAATATTACAGTTTATAGGAGATAATGGATTCATTATTTTACAATGGTAATAACAAAGAAAGATGAAGTTGAAAACGAAAGGAACTTGAAAGAGGGTGGTGAAAACATTACCTCTTCTTCGGGTTCTTCCTTTTGATTTGATCAAAAAGGCTCCATAAGTTGGCTTTCTGACTAAAGGGAGGATTATATGATGAAGTGAGGGATGTTGAGAGAGTATTTGGGAAGAGTTTGGACGACCCAAATGTCTTTGAAGGTGTGAATTAATGAGAAAGTGGGGTGCCCTTTTATAAGAGGGGTGAGGGGCACCTTTGGAAAAGCTAGAAATATTATTTTATAATAAATTAATATTCAGTTTATAATGGATCCAAAGTGAATTATTTAAAGGTTAAGGAAGGTATGGGTCGAAAACCACTCAACCAATAGAATTTAGATAGGTTTGGGTCATTATATTAACCTCATATTTTAGTTTTAACTCTTAGTTAATTAGTTTGACACTTACCATGTCACCTTGTATTTTTATATTATACAGTTAATAAACATACTATATACCTCCAACAGACCCCCAAGTGGTCCATTAATGATACATCTATCATGATATAAGACTCTTGTCCGAACCTTAGATTTTTATGAATTCAATATCAATTAATAATATAATATTTGTTTTAAAACCTCTTTTATGTCAATTTCGACACTATTTGGAAAATTGATTTTTGTGAAAATCATAACAGAATGATTACTTCTAAAAAAGTTAATTAAATAATTCCTAACTTGTCATATTAACCTATAAAGTTAGTGTAATTCATAAAAAGTCTCAAATTATATTTATTTGGGTATTTATAATATCAATTTGTTTAATTTTTCACTATTATGGTAATTACTACATCATCATTGTGTCATAAATAAATTAAAATATTTAATGTCCAAAAATTAAAAATAAAATATCATTATTTAGAAAATCATTCTAACTTTATAATGAAGATTTATAATAGAATTTATCTTATGTGTAACCCTATATTAAAAATGTTTTAGTAAATAAACCTTGATTTAAACTCTTTTAACTCTTCTTTGAATTAAATAATAATAAATGTCCTAATCTAATACAAGTGGACCTAAATGATAATATTTTACTCCTAATGTTGTTTTTGGTCGAGATAAACTTGTCCAATAGAATTAGGACATGTGTTAGGGTAATATTAATATCATTTTTACCCTTAATTACCCTAATTACTTTTAACAGTGGTAAATAAAAGTAAAAAGTTACTATTTACCAAATATTATTTCATCTCATTGATCCAAATTTTACTCCTTGATATTAACCGTGTCTCTTGGATTTTCAAAATTCCACTCACAGAAGCGGTAAAATTATGTTTTATGAAAAATTCATTTTTTTAACTACCACTTAGTGGTTTCACTATTCATCAAAAAATGAAAGTTTCCAGAAAAATACCAAAAATTAGGCCTAAGATGTACTTGATATTATGAATTCAAAAATGATGCCTATTTTAGAAAATTCAAAACATATCAGTTTCATTAATTAATTTAAAAATTAATTCCCTTCATCAAAACAAATAGAGTGTTTTTAAGAGATAATAACTATCAAAAGATTGACACTTGCTTATGTCCGGTTTAATTTTGAAATTATGTACAATGACCAAAACTCTATGAAATGGTAAAAATCTATTCTAAATATTCTTTACACCCACTCAAATTAATAATTTATCAATATAAATTATTTTTATTAAAAAAGTTGTTCTTAATTAAAATTTAGTAATTTTCACTATTCATCAAAATATAAATGTTATCCGAAAAGTTTCAAAATTTCACCTTAGAAAAAATTCGATACTACGAATACAAAAATGAAGTCCATTTTGAGAGATAAAATTTATAAAATTTCAAAAAGTAAGTATTACTATTCATAACGGCTAGTTTGATTGGTTGTGGTGTGTGTTAGAACTCAAAGATGCATACAACACACGCTACTGTATTATTTAAAGGAAAGCGTACCGTGGAAGCTTGGGATGTTTCATTGTAAATTTTTGATGTACCCATTCTAAAAAGTAAATTTATTTAGTCAAATTGAATATATAAAAGTTTAAAATATTGGATTTAAAAAGGGTTCACTATTGAAAGTTGGTAAAAGTGCAATACTAAAAATGAATTTGTTCTTACATTACGTCTAAGAAACTCATAATATGAATTCTAAAATTATAAAGATTATATAAAGTTTAAAATTTAGTTAATAATATTCATAACCTCTTTGGAACGGCTTTTTTGGTAAGTCATGGTGCGCTCGAACTCGGTGTTGCGTGTAGTGCAAGTTATTGAATTATTTTAAAGAAATAACACATTATGAAATCTAGGGGTGTTTCATTCTCCCCTCCTTCAATAAATTACATCCTCGCAATTTGAAATTGTTCTTCGAAAATAAAAGGTTTAATAGAAAATATCTTTGTGGGAAAACCCACATCGGAAATTGGGTTTATAAAATTTAGTCTTAATAAGAGGAAAAGAGAAATGAAAGGGTCAACACCAAATTATGATCTCTATTCGGAGAACATTGGTGGAAATTAGAGACATATAATTAGAGGAAAAATGTAAATATTTAGAGGTAGTGATTGAGGTCATCAATCACAAACAAGTGTAAAATTGAGGGCCTTAAATTCATCAATCTATGATGATTTAAAATACCATCGGTTCAGCAAAACATATGGTATTAGGATAACACATTCTTTATTTTAAGATCTCTTCACTAAAGTATAATAATAAATTTATTCATTGAATATGAGAAGAAGAAAAATATATACTTGACAAGTAGAGTCTCATCCTTTAACTAACTTCTACCACAAACTCATCTTTTACTCTAAAAGACAATAGAACTTAAAAATAATATTCTATTAATCCTATTTGTTTAGGGTTAAAAAATTGAATTTATAATTCATCTAGAAGAACCATTAAAAAAGGACATTATTCAATCCAGGACATCACGTGGGTCAGTGGTAGGTGATACACCCTTGACACCCTTCGGTTGTGGGTTCAAGTCTCGCGGACTTGCCAGACGTGACGGGTTGCCACCCGACCTCCGGGTTGTCATTTTATGGCAATCCATAATAATCTAGAACTATCCAAAATACTTCAGTCCAAAATTTATAAGGATGGTAAACACGATGAAGATCCTTTTTTCCACGTAATAACATGTGATCACCTTCATCATGTATTCTTTTAAAACACTACAACATCCTGAATTACCATAAAACCTTATTGATTACATTAATGATCCCGTATTCCTTAAGGAATAATAGATATACTCCTTTAATCCAAAAATGTTGTAAATCCCAACAATGACGGAATATACAAATCATTAATCAGTTTGAAGGTAGTCAATAATATCCAATATAATTTATCCAAATCAATCATGTATTATTCCAAAATCACTCCCTCGGTATCAGAACCATATTATGGTTTATCATTCTCTCAACCATATATTTTCCAAAAATTTAACCTGCTATTGAGTCACTTTTCTTTGTTCCACACAATCTCAAGTCTTTAATGAAATAGTATTGCAGTACAATCCTTTATACCCCATAATTATTATAACAAGTACATTGTTGACACAACACTCAAATGACATAATCAACATAAGAACTCTAATCATTCCTCTTCATCTGTGGTAGTATCATAACTTGATTATTATCTAATCGCATCATTTGTGGCATAGTCTGATGACTGGGACATAGGTTCGCATAGTGTCCAAACTCCTTGCAAATGAATCATTGTACATTTGAAACCATTTTCTTACCCTTACAGTCACGTACTTTGTGCCCTTTTCTTCCACACTTATAACAAACTCCCATTCCTTTTAGGCAAGTTCCAGGGTGTTTCTTCCCACAATTATCACATATGAGAAAATTATTCTTTTCCCTCTTCACTTTGTCCATATTTCTCTCTTCCATCCTTCTTCTCTTGTTTCCCTTCAAAGCCATAGGAATCATTTAACTCTTTACTTATCTTATCAACACATGATATTATTTCTTCATATGATTATAATACATGGGAGACTATTTCTCTTATAAATTCTAGCTTAATACCATGAAAAATATGATCCTTCTTTCTCTTTGGATCATGTGCATTTCTGGAGTTCTCATTCCTTCTACTGGGCACCATTTCTAAACAATGTCATACACTAGATTAATTTATGAATAAAAATACCCAATCCCATACTTGTAAAACACATAACATAAATTAAATAGTTTATGGATATAATCTATAATCATAAAAATGTCTCCATTGAAGAAGAATGTACTTATAAACCCTTTATAATGGTTTATAAAGAAAATGAGAATTATCCTAAGCATATCCCCTGGGAGTGTCGTAACCAAGAGTGCAGCAAGGCCCGTTGTCGTGCACCAGTTCCCGTTCGAGTCTAGCTCAAAGCAGTAGTTTCGGGTTTTACCCCTTTGTACATCTGTGCCAGAGCCACCTCTACCTGCTCATATCCAGACATAGATGTATTTCTCCGAAAACTCACAAAATTTCTACAATACCAAAATTCTAGGAAGTTCTTCTATACTAATCCTCAATTTCAATCTTAGATCTATGTGATCTAATAGGAGTTTATCTAAATCTAGCTTCCATGATTTGTACTAAACCTCCTCTGATACCAACTGTAACACCCCGACCCCAATTACCCAGAGTCGGTGCATTATTACATAACATTGGCATGATCACAAGAAAGATCAAATCTCGGAATATAGATTAGTTTAGTAGCCTTGGAAACAGTAGATATATTCATAAAGTTTTACATTTCATCATAAAATGAAAACTACAACAATATAGTCTCCATAGTCCACACTCTTATCCCCTCATAATATCCCTACAGGTCATTCATAAATTACTTCTTCACATCCTGGAAAAAATAAAACATAGAAAAGGGGTGACCTCAAATGCCCAGTAAGGATAACAATATAGAGGAAACATTCATAAATAAGAATAAACATTTAAGAAAATGTGCAACTAAAACAAAAGCCTTTTAAACTTGAACTTAAACATATTATGGAAAAAATAAAATGAAATAATTCCATTTACTTATTCACATGGATATTCTACTAATCAAATTATCACATGAAATATCAATAACCACTTTCATAATAATGGAATGCATAATTCCAGACTATCATAACCACATAGCCAAGGTCTCGTGCCAAGACTAAAAATAAGATTTTTCCAAGGCCTTGTGACAAGACACTAGTTTGTCTCATGATACCTACCGAGGCATCAAGGAACTATAGAGGGCTCCACCTGTGAAAGAATAAGTCCAATGCATTCCAATATGAAAAGGTTCAAACATAACATAAACATTCGTGTTAAACCTAGCATATGAAATGTAAATAATTCATCCATAAAACATGAATGGTATAAAAATAACACATCCAAAGTCAGACATATCACAAAACCTTCAATACAATATAGAAGTTTTGTATCATAATAAATCAACATCAAGTAAGCGTAAAATCCATCAAATGATGTTGACATAGATGAAGTCAGAACCCTTTTTAGAGAAATATATCTTTTTATTTTGAAATCATTTAAGAGTCATATATTTATAAAATAAAACATTTATTTTTAAAATATTCTTATAAGCTTGTAAGGGAAGCTTCAATGATTTCATAACGGTAGAAAATAGCCGCACCCACCGTATAAGTTTAAAAAACATTCTTTCCTTAATTCTGTCGAAAAGGTTAAAAAGCACCTTGTTTAGAAAAAGATGGAAAGATTCATTTATAAACCTCTTATAAAAATTCAAAAAAGGGTATAAATGACTTTAACCCATATTCTTGAAAATAGAAAATTTTTTGAAATACATTTTTAAGAAACATGGATGTGGATGATAAAGATATCCCAGTAGATTATTACGTATAAACAACCTCGGATAATGAAGAGATTGCGAAATATAACCTTACCTTGTACATTTCCTTGGATGAGGGTAGGATAACCTCCTGTATATTTTTGAAATAATTTCTATTAAATTATTCAAGAATCATATATATTAATATGATATCATATATGATCTTTTAACATTACTTTGTTAATAATATTTTAGAATTATCATCGTTTCGGGTGTTAACTTACTCGTTTTCTTGTATATGTTTTGTTATGTAAGTCATGTTTGTAAAGGATAGGTTGTATCCTATTCATATTCATAATGATATCAAGTTCTTAGATACTATTATTAATCATCAAATGGCAATTATACTTGAATGGATATGATGGGGAATGAATCTCATCGCGTTCGTGGAGACGGTAGTTCGTACGTACGGACGAGCGACAATATCATTCTTTTTATATTAAAATAATATATAATTGGATGGTATATCATATATAAAGAATCATTATAATGTTATATTTATTATTTACATGAATTAAAAATCATTATTATACCCATCTAAATAATAATATATTGAATAACAATTACACCACGACGTGGAGACGGTAAGCCGTACGCACGCACGTATGGTGACATGTCATTCAAAGGATGGAAAGAATACTGAATATGGTTGTACAATATTTATAATAATATTAAAGTATATAGGAGATACTGTATTCATTATTTTAGAATGGGAATAAAAAATAATGAAGAAGTTGAAGAAGAAAGGAACTTGAAAGAGGGTGGTGAAAACTTTACCTCTTCTTCCTGTTCTTCCTTTTGATTTGATCAAAAATGCTCCATAGGTTGGCTTTCTGACTAAAGGAAGGCCTCTAGGAGGAATTGACCGATGTTGAGAGAGTATTTGGGCAGAGTTTTCCCTAGAAAAATGTCTTTGAAGGTTTGAATTAATGAGAAGGGGGTGCCCTTTTATAAGAGGGGTGTGGGGGCACCTTTGGAAAAGCGAGAAATATTATTTTATAATAAATTCTTATTTGGTTTCAAATGGCTCCAAAGTGGATTATTTAAAAGTTAAGGTGGGGATGAGTCTAAAAACACTCAACCAATAGAATTTAGAGAGGTTTGGGTCATTATATTAACCTTATCTTGTAGTTTTAACTCTTAGTTAATTAGTTTGAAACTTACCATGTCACTTTGTATTTTTTAATTATATAGTTAATAAACATACTATATACCTCCAAGAGACCCCCCAAGTGGTCCATTAATGATAAAAAGATCATTATATAAGTCTCTTGGCCGAATCATAGATTTTTAGGAATTGAATATCAATTAAAAATATAATATTTGTTTTAAAAACTCTTTTTTGTCAATTTTGACACTATTTGGAAAATTGAATTTTGTGAAAATCATAACATAATGATTACTTAGAAAAAAGTTAATTAAATAATTATTAACATGTCATATTAACCGAAAAAATTAGTGTAATTCATAAAAAGTCTCAAATTATATTTATTTGGGTTTTTATAATATCAATTAGTTTAATTTTTCACTATTATGGTAATTACTGCATCATCATTGTGTCGTAAATAAATTAAATTATTTAATGTCCAAAAATTATAAATAAAATATAATTATGTATTAAAGTTTTTTATCTTTCTAATGAATATTTATAATCAAATTTATCTTATGTGTAACCGTATATTAAAAATGTTTTAGTAAATAAACATTGAATTTAAGTCTTTTAACCCTTATTTGAATTAAATAATAATAAATGTCCTAATCTAATATAAGTGGACCTAAATGATAATATTTTACTCCTAATGTTGTTTTTGGTCGTGATACACTTGTCCAATAGAATTAGGACATGTCTTAGGGTAATATTAATATCATTCTTACCCTTAATTACCCTATTTACTTTTAATCGTGGTAAATACAATTAAAAAGTTACTATTCACCAAAAAATATTTTAATCTCATTGAATGAAATTTTACTCATTGATATTAACCGTGTCTCTCGGATTTTCGAAATTGAACTCACAGAAGCGGTAAAATTAAGTTTTATGAAAAATTCAGTTTTTTAACTACCACATAGTGGTTTCACTATTCATCAAAAAATGAACGTTTCCAGAAAAATACAAACAATTAGGCCTATACTTTATTTGATATGATGAATTAAAAAATTATTTCTATTTTACCAAATTCAAAACATATCAGTTGCATTAATTAATTTAAAATTAATTCCCGTCGTCAAAACAAATAGCGTGTTTTTAAGAGATAATAACAATGAAAAGATTAACACTTGTTTATGTCCGGTTTAATTGTGAAATTATGTACAATGACCAACACTATATGAAATAGTAAAAATATATTCTAAATATACTTTAAACCCACTCAAATTCATAATTTATCAATATAAATTATTTTGATTAAAAAAGTTGTTTTTAATTAAAATTTAGTAATTTTCACTATTCATCAAAATATAAATGTTATCCGAAAAGTTCCAAAATTTCACCTTAGGATAAATTAGATACTCTGAATACAAAAATGAAGTCCATTTTGAGAGTAAAATTTATAAAATTTCATAAAGTAAGTATTTATATTCATAACGGCTAGTTTGATTGGTTGTGGTGTGTGTTAGAACTCGAAGTTGCGTACAACACATGCTATTGTATTATTCATAGGAAAGCGTACCGTGGAAGCTTGGGTTGTTTCATTGTAAATTTTTTATGTACCCATTCTAAAAAGTAAATTTATATAGTCAAATTGAATATATAAAAGTTTAAAATATTTGATTTAAAAAGGGTTCACTATTAAAAGTTGGTAAAAGTGCAATACTGAAAATGAATTTGTTCTCACATTATGTCTAAGAAACTAATAATATGGATTCTAAAATTATAAGGATTATATATTTTTTAAAATTTAGTTAATACTATTCATAACCTCTTTTCAACGACTTGTTTGGTAAGTCATGGTGCGCTTGAACTCGGTGTTGCGTGTAGTGCAAGTTATTGAATTATTTTAAAGAAATAACACATTATGAAATCTTGGGGTGTGACACCATTAATTAGCCACAATATTTTCACTTACTGGAGAATGATGTAATATCCCATTGTATTTAATGCTTTACCTTTAACATTAATCAAATTTTTTTTCAACAATTATGACTGTGAGAAAGAGCTCTAATTCATTGCAATAAAATTTATAAACACCATTAAACGTATAAGAATGAATAAGAAGTTCACTATTATAATTTTAAAAATTATTTTTTATAAACACCATTAAACGTATACAAAAATGATATCCATAAATGAAGATCGTAAAATATATTCATAAGAGAAATCCATCATATACGTGACTCATAAATGGTATCAAAACTACCTTTTTTGAACTATAGTATTTTCACACAAAAAACAGCTGAGAGAATTAATTGATATCTTGTATACATGTCACTTCCAAACGATGCCTTTTTATTTTATTCATTGTCTAATTTTTTTAGGTATTTCATTTTTATTCCTATAGGCTCACATGAATATATAATTATGGTCTATTATTCAATATGATGCTCTAATATTCGAATTCAAATCCACTCTCCACAATCAATGGTATTGATTAGGAATTAAACATGAAACTATTGATATTCATTTAGTAATCAACAATATTCGATTATCAAGATTAATATTATGAATAACCTGAGAAAACCTATTTAATCATACATAACCTTATTGATGTTATTATATATGAGGTAAAAGTAATATGTTATTTTTATGTATCTTCAAACATGACCATACACATGAAATAGAACATTAGAGTTAATAACTAATTTCATCATATTATTTATATGAATGACTTAAATTTCTTTTATGTTATATAGTGTGGAATAAAATTTAATTTTACACACATTTAACACTCTTCCAAAATATGAAATTTTGATATCATACTCAAATTTATAGAACTATTCTTATAGTCAACTCAAATAATCCTTAGGAACCCTTGTTCCCATTATTTCAACTCCAAAAAAATATTATTTATTATCTTAAATTACTAAAATCATATGTGGGGACCGATACATATAGTGGTTCAATATGCATACCCAATCATATGGCCCAATTTTTCCACACACCATCCAAGCTAAACTGCCAGAGGTCATCTCCTTAGACACCCCTTACTGGACCACGTCACCCATCACATCATTATGACTCAGGTTCTATAGTATTTTCATTCCATGTGAAGCAAAAATTTTCGCTCTATTGATGTGTTCTAAAAAAAGGATCACAGAAAATTCAAAAAACCCATCAATAATTTCTATTTTCTCTTTATTTATAAAGAATTTTATCATAAAATATTATTGTAAGGTAAAAGGTATACTCATTGTGTTTATAGAAAGTAAGAGTTATTGTTGTTTCAACTTTTGACAATATATGTTCATCATAGAGAAAGGAATATGTATCTATATGTCATGAAACTATTCAAGTGGGTATTAATGAAGTATGATTACGTGGATTATTTAAAATGATGACTCACTTTTCAATTACTGAAGATAATGTTCAATTTCCCTCGATGTTATTTTAATTCTCCCAATATTCCGTTGTTGAAGTGATATTTTATATAGATAAACATTACTATTTTAAATTATGTCTTTATAGGGGTCTTATTACATTTGTATTATTATGGAAATATTAATAATTATGGACCCATTTATTATTATTTAACTATAAACTGTAGTATATCATTTATCAACAATTTTGTCACTCAGATAGTAATGTTGTGTCAAAGTCATTTGATAATATTAAATAATAATTATACATTATTTAAATCTAGATTATAATATGAATTTAAATTGGAATTCAATATGCACTGATGCCTCTATATAAAATTTCCACCGTAAATATAAATAAATATAAAGAGGATAAATCATATATTGGAGGACATTCTAAATGAATAATTTTTTATTTGAAATGTTTGTTTGGTGGAGAATTTTCATTAAAAGGATTATTTATATAATAATTACAAGAAACATAATATTATAATGACAAATAATGTGGCATTTTATAAAAGAAAGTGTAGATAAAACAAATTTAGTCATGGATAATAGGGATAGTTATTTTGGGTTAATGTTTTTCCATGTAATATGAAAAAGAATGTTTTATTGATTTAACAAAGTATGATGGTAGTTCTGAGTTGAAAAAATCATATGCTGATCATAGTGAATGAAAATTATTTTATCAAATTTATTGAAATTTACTATTAATGGTATAATATTTTTATATTAAATATATTTTTGGGAAGAGGATAAATCTTACCAAGAGTTTTTTGGGGCCCTTTATATATTCCAAATAGAGTTACAGAGGTGGAAAATCTGATAGCATTACCACCTTATCAAAAATGGGTAAATAGTGTATTCCATGGAATTTAGTTGTAGATATATCATTATAAAAAATATCATATCACACAATAGTTTGATATGAATTTGTATGATTATTACACTTTTTTGAGAACTCATAATTAAACACAGAATCATTATGGGCATGTGTAGAGAGTATATTCAATTTTTATCATTATCGTCTTATGGATTAATGGATGAGTAGTGGGGAGAAATTGAAAAAAATAGGATTCGTGCATGGTTAATGCCCTCATATCTTCACTAGAGGTATATAAATAAATTTTTTCTATTATATTTGAAGTATCCTTTTTGTAGATTAAAATTTTAAAATGATGGTAACTTTTATATTATGACATATGTAGTCTTAATTAAAAAATAATTCATGAATTATATAGGATTAGAAGCAATGAAAACCAAAACAGCAAGAATTACAGTGTCATTGGATAATTAGGTACATTGAATAATAAATTAAAATGGAGGTACATCTGTATTATTGAAAATTTTTGTAACATTATCTTAATTTTTCATCATTCTTAATACTACATGGGATAACCTAGGGACACATATGAGAATACGATGAGATATAAATCCCAGTTTTGGAATAAACAAATAATAATATGAATAATTTCTGACATGTTATACTATATGAATTCAAATGGTACATGAATGGGGTGATAATAACGACCATGAACAAAGAGGTAAGATATTACTTGATTTCATAATGGTAACATGGGAATGTTTCAAAAACATTAAACATGACATCCTAAACATAGGTCAAGGATAACCAAAAAATAATCAAGATATATTGTGATTATTATAACCTCCCATACACCTAATATGGAATATCATGAGACTAAAACATTACATAATGCATTGTAGTGCTATTTGAGAGCACCCATCATACTGATAACATATACATGCATAAGTGTGTGACATAAATTATATAGAGTAAGAAATTTTTTTGTTGAAATTAATCCCAATATTATGGATTTTGGGTTACATAATTGGAATTAAAAAAAATAAATGAAGTATAGGTAAGACTAGGTGAATAAGCATTGGTGGAAATGGGTATGATTATTCTCCTCCAAAATGATTGGCATGAAAAATCGTAGTGTCATTTCTACAACGTAACGACAACACACGAAGATTCATAAAATGGTCCAATAAGAGAAATAAAAGGTCTTATAATCTAATTGATGTAAAAATTATATTATGAGATTTAATTATTAACATAATATTTAATTATTATTCTTTAATTAATATGAATAATTTTAGTAGGGTTCTTGAATAAAATCATTGAATTAAAAAATCACAATATAATTTCACCAGCACAACAGGGGAACATAATGAATCACTTGAGGTATTAATGAGAGTGAAATGGGGTAATAATAAATTTTAAAGAATAATGGGATTACTATGTATATGTAAGATTATGTCCCTTAAATATAACTTCGAAGAAAATGATCATATTATAAATATGGTTATTGAATTAAGAGGTGAAAAAGAGGACCACTTACAAAATTTTACATAGAAATGGATTAGGTAAATTCTATAAAGATATGGGATAAATAATCTATAATTATTATGAAATAATTTTTATATTATATGTATCTTTATAGATTCATGACAATATGAAATTTTTTGATTTGAGAGGCTAATTACAAAGAAGGGACTTGAATTGAAAAGATGATAGAGAAATCACTTACATTGAGCGGGTGATTCCAACAGTTTGGGAGGAGGTTATTGAGACTGTGGGAACCATAAGAGGAATCTAGATAAGGGAGATCATATAAGGTATGTTCTCCAAGTTTTTCTAGTGATGATGAATGTGATCATGGGTGGGTTTATATAGGAAATGAGATAGGGGTTCATTATTATATCCCAAAATAGTTTTAAGACTATATGAAATATAAATCAAAAACCCAAACCATCCCATTGTTTTTTATATTTATTTTTTACAAATGTTAGTGGTTTCAGTTATTTTATAAGGACATTAACATAACGAAAAGTAATTTTACACTTGGTTATTCGAAATTGAGTCCAAATTTTAAAGAAATGAATTCAAAACCTTAATATATTGTATAGGTTTTAGATGTTTCAAAAGTTTTTATAAAATATAATAAAATAACATAAAAATTAATTATTTTGATTAGTATAAATTTTTATTTAAAGGTTAAAACATATATAGAATTTATTACATCATTTTTGGGTCATTATAAGGTTAGACTACACATAGTATGTTTATAACATATTTAATTTTTACCCAAAAATTATTTTGCACCATAAAATTGTGAAAAATAATTCCTTAGAGAATATTCACAAAATAATTCCAAATATCATATTTTATTTTATCAAAATAAATATCTAATTATATCAATTTTTAATTTTAAAACAAAAATTTACATTTATTGAGAACTGAAGGTATTTTTTACAATAGCAGTTTTCATACCCATATAACAATTACATTTGACATAAAATGTATATTATCCTAGAAAATTAATAAAAATTATTCATTAGTATTTTTTATTGAAATATAATATATTTTTAGAATTCATGACTACATCACAATGGAATTCCATAATTCAAATTTCTTGTTGCATTAAATTACAATTTGTGTTTTATCATTTCAAAATATAATTATTATCAAAACCATTTAATATTTATTTATAATGAAAAAATATAATAATTATTATATTGATATTAAAATATAAATATTCATTATTTTAGGGTTACACTGTTTCTATTCCATATTATATTATTTTTACCCTTTATTAATCTAATTTCAATTTACCGTGGTAATAAATATTCATTACAGTTACTATTTATATTATAAAAAAATAAAATGAGAATATTTCCTAATGTTAATTATTTTTACTCCATATATGGAATAAATTTTTTCAAAATTAATTTATATAGGTTTACTAATTTAAATTTACATAAAAACCACAGGTGTGATTGAAGTCGGTTTTCTAAAAATGTAATTTTTATGGAAAATTATATTTTAATTTAACATTATACATAGTAAAATTCACTAAATTATTTCAATTAATATTGATAGATATATTATCCATACAGTTTATTTAATTCATTCCCAATTTGGAGTTATTTTTAACTAATTAAAATGGAGAAATATTATTCATATTGGAATATTTTTTTTGAGAAAAAATTTCATTTTGAAGCCTAAAAATAAACATAATCTAAAATAAAATATAAATATGAATAAAATTTAATTAATTAGATTATAAATTTTTAAATAATAAAAATTTTAATTCCAAATAAAATTATTATAATAATCAATCTTTTATATTAATTTATGTATCAAAGAAAATGACATTAAAAATAATATTTTTTCAATATTCAGAGGAAAAGATAATATTTTACAAATATCCAATAAAATTCAACAAATGATAATTTTATTTTAATGATTTCCCAAGTTCTGTAAGTTTTATTAATTTATTTTTCTAAATTTTCCATTAATTAAATATAATACCATTAGACAAAAATAAATAAAACTCACTTTTGATGAAAATGTATTTTCGAAGAATAAAATGTCATTTCTAAAAATTGAAAAAAAAATTACTTGGAATTTATAAATATATTTAGGTTCTGTAGAAAATTATATATAAATTTCATAATTTAGTTAATCATATTAATATCCTCAAATATAAATTCTAGGGAAAAAATTCATATTTAAATAATCATTATTTCTTTGGGTCTTGTGTTGTCTGTCACATACGTTATCACACCTAATTTTCTATTTTTAAAACTATAATAATTAAATAAATCTCTATTAATTAAATGTTTTCCTTGAAATTTATTCTAGATCATGGTTAAGAAAGGTTTTTAAAACATGGAAATATATTTTTGGAATACCCATATTGTAAAAGGGGTAAATAGAACATCATCATGAAAAGATAGAAAGAGAAGTATCAAGGTAATCACATGAAGAAGTTTATGAGAAGAAGAATATTAGTTATAATTGAAAATATATAAATGAATGATAAATAATTATCTAATTTGAACTAATAAGTAGTTATATATAACATGGTTAGTTTAAATTCATTGAACAAAAAACCATAAATTTGTGACTGTTTAAAAGGCCATCAATTCATAATATAACAAAAATGTTTTCAAAAATAATTTTATAGAGTTAAGTAACTCCTTGAACATATATCCTTGTAAGATAAGAAAATATACATTCTGGAAAATTATAATTTCATCCAAAAAATTTCCTCTTTCCCTTAATAAATATAGAATGATTATAAAAAATTACGATAATTATAAAAGTTAATTAACCATAATATAATAATCTCAAAAATTCAATAAAAAATCACAAAGGCATAACAGAGATCATTCCATTAAAAAATACCCCAATAACGAAAACAAAACCAATAACCTCCACATAATCCCAGTTGAGGAGATACATGCATGACCCATATCACGTCATCTACCATGGAGAGCTGAACTTGGATGATGGGGTGACGTTTAAGGAGATTCCAGTAGAGATTGAAGATCGACATGAGAGAGTGCTTCGTGGGTAGTCGATATATCTGGTGCATGTTCACAGGTAGCATCAGAGTCTCTATGGGTGAAAATGTGAGGCGGAGGCTTAGATTCACGCTCAGTACATCAATTTGATTCCTAAGTCTATGTTGAGGCTTTCGAGGATGAAAATCCATAATGTGGGTAAAATGTAAAGACCAATATTTTGCATGAAATTTCATTAATTATATGGAATTTAAATTGTCTACGAATATATACTACACGTGAATCTGAGGTCAGGTCTACCCGGATTTAATTTCTGATCTTTATTAAAGGTACATTAAGTAAACGTGTAACCAACTTTTTCTTACATTTGAACTGGTGCTTGGATTAAAAATCAGAGTATAGTATTTAATCTACAGTGCCAGGATTCGCTTATTGGACACTTTACTTTGACCGTAGTTAGTCCAAAGAAGAAGTTAATTTTTTTGACTTTTAAACGAAATGAAATAAAATAATTTTATTATTTTATTTATTTTCCTCCAACAGAAAAGTGGATCATGGGACCCACGGTGAGTCGGGCCAAGGAATGTATTGACTTACCATATCCTAAGTAACATCGTCGTTGAAAAATTAGATGTTTCCTAATTTATGGGCCCCCATTAACTCCCTGCATCATTAATTACCCTCCTCCTATAATATAAATATAGAGGATGGGGTGGGGTATCAGACATGATTCACCAAGCAAAGAAGTTTTGTAGGTGTTCTATAATGTCGTTCCCTTTGAGGATGGAGGCGATCCCAACATGAGGGGACATGCCACACCAAAACCCCGTACTAGAGTTTGACTTTTGATCGACGGTGAGGGTGGATTGTTCTGTAGGTGTTCTCTAATGTTTCAAGGTAGGTGGTTGTGTTGATTTATTTTTGTGCTCTGTGAAATTTTCATACTAAAATGACAGGAAGGGATAAAATCATTAACAAATTGATCCGTTAAACAATATACATATGAGGGAGGTTGTGTTTCTCTTTTTTCTAGAACGGAATTTGAATTAAAGCCTAAAATCTAGTTGAAACTTTCCTGAATCTCCCCCAAAATTGCCTCTAATGTGGAGGTCCCAGGCTAACAAGAACAAGACCCAAGCACCTACGTTCGTGCATTGATTGTGATACATATTTTTTGATGTTGGAAATAAAACGATGCATGGCCGACCGCAGTGAAGAACGCTATCCTGGGAGGCCACAGGAATAGACGACGCATGAATGTGGGACACTGGTGCCCGACTGGTGACCCGGAGAACACCCTTCCCCTGGCACCTGCATCGGTGGGGGCACACAATAGGGTGACAGTGGAATGCGGCGGTGCTGACCGCATGTCCGGCGGAAGACCGGCCACTAGCCCTGGAGGTTGAGTAGAGGAGGTGGGGCGTGCCCTCGGTGATACACACACTCGGTAGCAGGGCCACAGACTGTGATGGTCGTTGCGGGAGTAGAGCCGCCTGTTCGATCAACAGCTGCTGGACGGGGTGTGTGCCGGCAGTGCACCTGGTGATAGAGCCACGACCCATTGGTCGCGGCATGGAGGACACGCGGTGCCACATGGTGCCGGGATAGGTCAACCCCATAGGGTTGACCCCCTAACGTGGCCCCATGCCACATCAGCCCTACCTGGATGCATTGCATCCGAATGTCCCTAGCGGCCCACTATTCCATGCAGGATGCACCACCGGGTAGGTCTAGCGGAATGACCCACCACCCTGTGGGGTGACCCTCGAACCCACGGGCCGACCCGCGGCCTAGCTGGGTCTGGTCAGGCCTAGCGGGCTGGGTTGACACAAGCCGGGTCGGAATCGAGTTGGGCCGAGTCGACCCAGGTCGATCTGAGTCAGTCCATGCTAATCTCGGGTGGGCCGGTCTGACGGAGGTGGACCGAACCCAGACCCAATACCGATTTGTTAGACAAAATAGGCCCCAACTCCTAAATCAGACATCCATTTGATGAACCGTCTGTGGATTTGGGATCCTTACGAAGAGATGGTCCTTTTGAGATACTCCAATTGAGTTTTGGAGAATGTTGGTGTGTGAAAGGGTTGGATAGATTACGAATCCAATGGGGCCACCGGCAATAAAACACATGTATCTTGCAAACCACACATTCAATTGGCGATTTGTCTGCAGCTTTGGGACTCTCTTTAGGAGTCTGATATTTTGGCATTACTTATAGTGAATTATATGGATATAAATATGCATAGAGTGGATTGGGGAGAAGCTTCCCAATGTAGACCACATACGGAACCATGCGATTGGATACGACCTGACGACTGTTGACTTTTTGACTCGTAGTGACTCAATGGCCGTGGTACGTGATGGGGAGGAGAACCTCAGCAGGGCACAGTTGGGAGCGGCTGCAGTACACGATGGGGAGGAGTACCTCATCTTGCCACAATGGGGGAGGGAGGATATGTGTGACCATGAATACTGACGCTATGCGTTGGGGAGAAGTACCTGAGTAGTTCAGGGTTAGTGAGATGCGAGTCAGAGTGTCCCGATAGGCCCACTGTACATGATATAGGAGTTGTTCTCTAGCAGCCTAAGAGTTCATTCATGTGATAAGCCTTCTACCATTGACCTAGAGTGATACATGGTGTGAGCTGACATATGTTTTGTACTTTTTCTTCAAGCTTTGGGGTTTTTTCTTTGAGTAACTCCAAGAGAACTACAGGTGTATCGAGGTCCCTACTGAGTATCGTTATACTCACCCATGCATGGGCTTTGCCTGCACCTTTTTGTGTCTGGTTCAGATGATATACAATGTTGATCTAGGCTGAGGGATCTAGGACTAGATAGTTATTAGATTTGGACCTTTTTGGCGTGATGTGGCGGAGGGGCTACTGATCGTGAGTTTTACATACTCTTCGGGTGGTATTTGTGGTGGAAGATCTAGGAGCTACCTTTCACTTTTCAGATATTTTTTTCTTTACATTTGTACATGTACATTTTCTAGTTAGCCTTGTATTTTGACCCCATTTATTTTTATCACTCATTACTACATCAGTTTACATCACTCTTGCATTTGATTCATTTTGTCTGTGTGGTTGCCTCTTTTTGCATTTTAATCTATGAGTTTGTACAGGTTTAAAGGCAATGCCTTCCCATTTTAGGGATATTCCATTCAGTGCTAGTCGCTAGCCCCTGGCCTAAGGAATTCGGGCTTGAGTTAGTCACAGAACGGGCCCTGGGGGATGGGTTGTGACAGATATATATAAATTTCATTGTTTTAAAACAACATTACATTGATGTGACTATGGAAACCAAAAAGGATTTTGACATAGGTGTCAAATATCCTTGAATAAAATTTATTGAAGGATTCCACTACAGAAGGGATGATGAAATGGATTGATTAGTAAATTGAGTTAATTCCCATTAAAAATAAATATATACTAGAGTATATATACTGAATAATATTACCTATTAAGGTAAATTATTTTAAATAGAGAATGATAAATATAAGTGAAAACATAAAATACAATTGAGATTTTTTAAACTTTGATGTAAAAGATGACGTTACAGGTCACTTCCAAGATAAATTTTCAAAAGGTTAAGTTAAAAATCATTGAAATCAATTACATAATAAAATATCCAATAATTGAGGCTTTAAAAGATATAATGGTTATCTTGATAGAAAGAGTAGACGCGTAAAAAAACTTATGATTATGATAGGAATCCCCCTTTTTATTAATTTCAAAATACCATTGATCCAAAATCACATTATAACAACAATATCAACACAAAAATATGAATAATAATATCATTTTTCCTCATAGAGTTATATAAATTATTATATAATAAAATATTAGTGGAAGAACCCATTAGTGGAAGAGTAAGATCATGATGAATCTATATAACTCAAGGAAATGTGGCTTGAGTTATAAAAAATCTGTATATGAAACATACTCTTTAAAGTGAGAAATATATCTAAAAATTTTATTATATGCTAAAATATAAATTAATTTAATATAATTTTAATTATATATAATATAATAAACTGATATATTTTACCAATACTATAAGTCAAAGAGGACGATCAGAACTCCATGAATGCTTATTAGTTTACAAAAACATTTAAAACTGGGGTTTAGATTTAGTAAAATCCATATGATTAAAAGTAAATAATTTTTATTAGTATTTAAAATGAATAAATATATATATTATTATGATACATACATGAGAATGGGTTAAACTATTTAATGTAATTCATGGTTTTTAACATAAACATGAATCAATGAACAAATGTTTGAGACAATGTCTTCATGCTGCTTGAATAAAATTTTAAAAAAACCTCATGAAAGAGTTTGTTAGTAGTTGGAAATCATATACCATGATTAAAATACAATTCATGATATTTTATGTCAAATAGGTTTTAGATATACGACATAAATAAAATTTGGTTCTTAATACCCATCATGTCTAAAATAGTAAAATTTGATATGAAAACTAATATATTGGTCTAGATCTATAATAAATGGTCCCCAAACATCCTGAATAATTAATTTATGATAATTACATATATACCGAATAAACATAATCATAAATATAACCATATATTATCCCTATTTATATGTATTATAAACATATAAATACTATTTTTTTTTACCTATTTTCAGAACCATATATAAGTAATCTATATCAGATTTAACTATATATATATATAAGTGGTGTTGGTAAATATATTTTTCCAAAATTATATCTTTATTATAACATAGAAGGAACTAGAATAGTTTTTCATAGATTCAATATTAATCTATATTATCATTTCGAGTTATTTTTTGTTACGTTCCATGGGGATGAAATAAAAAATGAGCACAATTCAATGAATTTCTAAAAATTAATGACGATTCATTATTTAATGAGTTATATGTTAATATAACCTTATAAAGAACAAAATTATATTTTATATATTTCTATAATATTATAATTTTTTAAAAGTTCTCATAGTAAACTGTGATATAAATGAATAATATTTTTCTTGTACGGTGTTAAAGCAGACAAAACATGAACTTATCATGATTAATGAATGATAATGTGATTGTTTCATTGTAATATTATTATAAATGAAACGAAATGATCTTATTTAGTGTTTATTAGTGTGATGTATCATAATAAAAAATATGTATAATGTAACACCCTGATATTTTAGGAGAAAAATATTGGGCTCGATAGTGTATATGACATGTGACGGTGGGAGAATATGAGAATATTGCATCATGAAATTTTTTGATATATTGATATCAGTGAAAAAATCACTTAGATGTATTTGAATGCACGTGACACTGGGTTTAAAAAACCAAAATACTCTATTAAAATATTATTATTTTCAACATGATCAATATAACCTAGTCATGAAGATGGTGTTTATGAATCATAGTAAATAAATTATGAAAATATTATGTTTTTACAAATTTATAAGAAATTTTATTTTTTAAATATTTATTATAAATAAATTAATACTCATATAAAGGAAGAATAATAATTTTTGAAATTATGTATCTTCAAAAAAGGATGTTTAATTTCTCTTTACGCACATAATTTAAAGTAATATTTTACCATTTTTAGAAAATGTATTTGAAAAATTAAAATAAATATTTTATATCCTATTAAATTATTATCCTTGGGTGAATTTTGGAGATTTTTTTGGAATTGTTTTTTTGATAAACAATGATAAATACAGATTTTTATGGAAAATTTCCCTTTCATTCAAATTATTATCTATATTAAATTAAATTTTTTGTTAGTTTCAAATTTAAATTAGTTAAATTGTATTAATATTTCAAAAAATCAGGCATGTTTAATAAAAATAATATTAAATTATTATGTAAAATAACATTGTATACATTTGAATGTTTTTTTAGAATAAAAGTTTTTTTCATGTGTCTTCCCGTTTAATTTTAAATTGGGTTTTTCAAATTGTGTGAATTTAATTTGAAAAAGTGATTCCCTATTTTAAAATCAAAATAAATTATATAATATAATACGTACCCATTAATTTATGAGCATAATTAAATTCAAAATAGGTAATAATTAATTACCTAGCTAAGGTAAAAACATGATCACCACATGTTAAACTGGGATGACAAGGGTTACTAATGACCAATGTTTTTCCAATATTCCATTAAATTCCATATTTAAAACGTTAAAACTATAATATTTGATAACGAACCATTTTAAATACTTTTAGTATGTTTAATACAAGGGTACACTATTATTTTTGAAAATTCCATGTATGTCATCTCCCTAACTTATAAAAGGCCCCTCCCTTAACTAATTAACCCACATAAAGACCATTTACTCGACCAAAACTAGATAAAATCAATCTATAAAATCCATAGACACATTTTAGAGCTTTTTGTCTTCCAAGAACACCTACCATAACATTCATAAGATGAAATTAAATTGAGATCTATCCAATAAAAGTTAATATTCTTAAAAAATCTCTTCCATTTTTTATTAAATTCTTTATTAAATTATATATTATAAATTAATATATAAAAAACCAATGTATACAATAAAATTATATCAAAATATGTTACAGAAATAATATTTATCATCTCATTATCTATAAAATTGGAATGAAACCATAGATCATGTATACGATAGACTACAACCTCACGAACCAATTCAACTTGTTTTGCATCAAAACATAACACAATTTTTAATAATTATGGAAAAAAATAAATTTAATTAAATATATTCATTTTTATATATGTATAGAATAAAATTAAAGTATAATTATTATGTCATATATGTCATATATTTTAACTAACCATATCTATATTACATTCTACATAGTGTTTGAATGAACTACACCCCTTTATGGGGGCAGTAGTCCACACTATCTAAAAAAATATTATTGTATTTAAACAAGCTAGATACTATAAGGGTATGTTATAATTAAATATAAATTTGTATAAATACATAATAAAATTTATAGATATAATATATAAATATGTTTTCTATCATAATTTCCACCATGAGAGATGATAATAGAAAAATGAACAATCATCATTTCCAAAGGCGGTAGTTCACCACACACATTAACAATATGTCTCTTACACATTAGATAAATGTGTGTGAAATTGAAGGTTAAAACATTAGCATAAAATAATCCTATTATATATTGTATACTAGTGTTTCTATTCTTTCATTTAATTAAATATTTTTAGATAATGGAGAATGGAAATAAACTAATTGATCTTAAAAGAGGGTGTTGCCTTTTAATCTGGTAACGCCTTTTTGGTTTACACCAAAGGGATTAAAAGGAAGAATTTGTACCAAAAGGATGGATTTATGGATTAATAAAGGGTTTTTTGGATGTTTATTCGGTAGTTATTGTCCAAACCAAAATTTTTAGAGAAGTATGAGGATCTGGGAGAGGTAATGGACTTTTACAGAGATGAGAAATGACCCATTTAGAGTTTTTGAATCATGTTATGTGTATCCATGTTATTTCCTAAAAGATAAATAATAAACCAAGAAATAAATATTCGATGAATTATGGAAAAAATATTTCAATGAAATTGGATTTGGAGAAAATTCTATGACATTGGGCATTTAAATGTAAGGATTATTCCACTGTTAAGCATAATTTTACAACAATAACTATAATTAGTTTTATCTATATTCAATAATTTTTTCTCTCAAAATAATGTTGAACTTATTTGAAATTAGAAATTATTCTTATTATAAACATGAAATAAAATTTTCCAAATTCAAAACATATGTGTGGAATAAATTTATTTAAAATTATTTTTTTAAAGTGGATGACAATGTGTTTTTTAAAAGTAAAAACATACAAAATTTTGTGAGTTTATTATAACCAATTTCAGAGTAAAATTTATCATATTGAAAAAAATTAGATTAATTTATAAATTTTTTATATAATTACCAATTTAAATTAATTTAACTTTAATGACAATGTAGATGAAAAAGAAGTGTCAAATTAAAACTCAGTATTTGAAACAATTCATTCAAAAAATGATAACTTACAAAAAATACCAATAAATTGTTAAGAAATTATTTGTATGTTCTTATTTCAATGATGAATATTATTTTTTTATAAATTGATAAAAGTGGAAAATTTGGATTTAAAATGTTTTCTGAATTAAGAGGTGGTAAAACTACATTTATTAAAATGTGTGGTTTGAAGTATAAAAAATGTTTTGTTCTTAACAAATTTCTATAAAATCTATTAGATGATTATCTAAAATATTTTTTTGAATATAGAACATATAAATTTAATAATATAATTCACCTTAAAAATTTATTTAAATTATTCTTATAAATCAATTTTTAACATAAAAATATCCTTTTATAAAATCATTCCCTTTATATTTCTTGGGCTTCTATATTATTTTTCAATTAAAATGAAACCAATGGATTGAAATATATATATATATATTAAAATATTATTTCATCCTATATACATTATTTTAATTAATATTTTGTATCTTATTAAATAAAAATATTTTAACAATGTATTATTGTTCGATTATGCCCAGCCTTTCATGTATCATAAGAGATTTAGGAAATCCAGTCTTGCATGCAATGTAAAATAACCTCGACGTTTCATGTAGACAAAGATAAATTTATGTTACTTGAATTCAACGATTAACATTCTATTGTATATAGAATAATATATAAAAGTACATTAATATAAAATAAAAAAAATTTACTGTTTGATGTGAAAAATATGAAAACTGTTGTATTATTTCTAAGAGTAAATTTAAAAAATCCTTGTGTGATTAATTCAACCCCGTAAAAATGAATTTCTGTCCCCGAATTCATTAAGGTTATAAATTATAAATAAATTAATTTTTCTTTCATAGAAACCAATATCATAAATGTGAATTCTAAAAAATCCTTTAAATATCCAATGTTGTAAACATAACAGTTCTTCAAAGTAATATATATATATATATATATATACGGTTCCACATAGGAGAAAATAGGTGGAATGTGAAAATATGGACTTCAAGGAAAAACATAAACATTTGTATGGAGTGTTTTTGGTTATCAATCACAAACAACGGAATGTTCTGTGAAATGTTTAGGGACATAAATTCATAAATCTAAAATTATTTAAAAAGAAATTGGTTCAAAATAAATTAAGGTATTAAAACAACACTTTTTTGAATCAATATACGGTGTTTATGAAATTCGTTTATTGGCCAAGAATGTTAAAAACAATTAAAGATATGGTTCTATAAATAAAATTAATTTTTTGGTTTTTATTTTATCTATTTCTTATTCATCCATTAAATCAGTATATGGATGTCTGGAAATTGACTTTCATTCCCAATGCAATAAAATACTCTTCTAGCAGATCTTAAGGTTGATAAAAGAATGAAAAGTGTAACTATTTATCTCTAAAAATCCTTGTAATCAAAAGGGTTAATATATATCTATTTAAACATAAAAAGTTACCATACTCTTTTATCAAAAATAGTTATAAATAAAAAATAATTATACATTTACCCAGACATTCCATATGATAGTGGATGGAATGAAACCCATATCATTCATTGGTCATTGGTTCATGACCCATAACCTTTACATACATGATTGGTTTTCACACAACATAAATGATTTATTTTTATAATACCACACTAATATAATATACAAAATATATTGGACATCCTTGAAATAAAGATAATCACTAAATAGACTTTTATCAAAGGATTCTACACAATCTCAGTACATACATCGTCTGAAATTTAACATAATCTTTTCATGAATGGTTATCCTCTTATTCCTTCTGAATGATGAAAACCCAAACCATTAGAAATAAGGTCACAAAACCATCTTTACATTGATACCCTATATATCAAAAAGTAGCTCTAGTTTTTTATAATCCGAACATGTAAATATCATCTTTCTATATTATCATAAATCAATTTAATGAACTAAATAACTATAAATTATTATTGAAAAAATGAATTCGTACTTATTCAAAAGTATATTGGATATATTATTTAAATCAAAAAATGTATTATCAATCTGTTATAGTATAAACCACTTGTAAAAAATTAATTAATGGATTCCAAGGTGATTAGTATCATCCAATTTAATTATCCATATCCAAAAAATATTTATACAAACATCATAATAGAAACATAAGAAAAAAATTAAGGGTTACCATCCCTTAGTCAAATTATCTAATTTCCATGAGATATCATTTATAACACATCATAACCATTTTACATACCCATATAAATTAAAAAATAACTTATTTAGAAAATACTTATATATTTCATGATTAGTATAATTTAATCATTGAATTATATAACATATACCCTTAAATATTTTAAATTTATTCATAAACAATTACATAGGATTTGGAAACGTATTCCTTAATACCTATTTAATATAATATGAAAATTGAATCCTGTATTTACAATTATAAATCCAAATCTAATAATTATTATAAAAAATAATACTAAAAATGCATTCCTTAGATATGTCATACCTGGTCACTTCATCCTTAGTAGAAAACCCATTACTTGTACAACCTCTCTAATTATATTCATGAGCCTTCCATATCTGAAATTTATTTTCATAATTGACATTGTATTAGAAATTTAATAAAATCATCAATGGATAGTACCATATAGAGGTCAACATTCTCATCCATTGTGTGAATTGAAATCCTCATTTCCTTTTTATAGTTACTTTCTTTATGTCCTTCTTTTCCAAATCTAAAACACCTTCTTGTTCCTATTAGACATTCACTTTGTAGATTCTTTTAAAATTATTAACATAAAGGAAAACTAATATACATTCCTTTATGGTCTCCATTACTAGAAATATTAGGGAACTCAATTCTTATCTTCTTTGGTGAGTCCAAGACATGGTTAATGTAATCATTTTTTAATCATGTTCTGAGAAAATTTATTAGGAATGATAACAACATCCTTCACTATAGTGGTTATTACCTTTGAAATCTCGTCAGAATATTTTCAATCACATTAAAATTTAACGATGTTTCCTTTTATTATGCCGATTATCTAAAACCCAAAAGCAATGAATAAAAAATGATTATCATAATGAAGACCCACATAATCATGAAAAGTCACCTATAGGATTTATATGTTATGAAAATTTCCATAATATATGAAACCATAAGTTTATAATTTTTTATTTATAGTTATCTTCATTTAAAACAATTAAAAATTGTTCTTGTAGTGTTTGTGAATTTCCAAATCATATCCCTAGAGTGGATCACACCAGGTGTCCAGTAAGGCCCATTTTCATCCAAAATATTGCCCTGAGTTAGGACTGAGACATCCTATCGATGTTTTTAAGAATATGTGTATTTTTAAATAGAGAAATCCACTAGTATTATCTATACATGGATGTATGACTAGAAAACCACTCACTCCATTGTTTTCCAAAATTCCAGGACATTATCATAAACATTATATAATCCTTAGACTTATCCTTAGAGACATCTATAGATATATATTTATGAATATCCCAATGTATCACACTAAATTTTTCTCAACCATATTTCAAAAGTTTAAATTAATCATTTCCCTAATGCAAACTATATTGAACCTCTATTTTTATACATTATCATTACATAAATTTTGAGGTATACAATACATGTTATATAAAAAGTCACCCAAAGACCATAATTGGTATAATACCTTTTGAAACAAGTTGACATAAAAACTAGTACATTTGAAAGAAATCATATCTCTTAAAAGGTTCTTTATGACAAGATAAATTCTTTGAAATAACATAAATAATACTTATATTTTAAAAATATTGATGGAAACCTAAAAAAAGGATATCTGATGCTCAGTAAGGGTAAACATGTGAGACCTGTATGCATAAACATGAGCATACTAGAATTATAATGTGATCATAACAACATAAGATCATACCTTTCATATCAAAGATCATAAACATAAATAATGGAATAGATATTGGTAGTTCATAAGTTATGAATCACATGAAAATAATGAAATTAAGACATGAAATCCTAACATAGGAATAAGACATGCAATTTTAGCATACATAAACTTGTGATATAATTTTTTATAATGGTATATGAATTTCAAGAATATATCAAGAAACTTCATGGGAACATCCCCTTGTGGGTGGGACACACCTCCATCCCCAGCCACAGTCCCTTACATTTAATGGATCAATGTTCCCCAACTTCCTATACTGGATTTGTTTCTACCTCTTCCGATAGCGGTTTGGGTTTCACCGACATCCATATTTATAGAGATTAAACCAAACTGGTGGGACACACCACCATCCACCTGGATGGTCTTTTTGATGTAAAGGATCAGGTTTCCAAACCATCTTATAGTTGATCGAGACCATCCACATGATTTCCATCATTATCTCACGAGATATAAATCCATACCCAATAAATTGGAGGGAGATACAGGCCCCACACATCTCATAATTAAATATTTCATACATTTTACACAAGATAATAACACATTCATCATATAATGACCCATAAAAAGAGACTAGTTTTATAAACATCATATAATAATTTCATGAAATAAAATGGGTGTCATGAATGTGGAATTATATCATAAACATCGAAAAATGAAAGGTTTCATATTCATTTCCAGAAATCCTAGCATAGGAAAAGAATCAATTATCAAAATTATAAAATGTGTTTAAGAGTAACCTTATTCATAAATAACATGTAATCAAATCATAAACCATTCAATAAAATAATAACATTGTAGCCTTTGATTATTTTACTATAAGGGAATGAGTAATATCAATGTATTTCATCGTTGATGGAGAATAAATTTTATATATATTTTAATAACATTTATTGAGAAAAATAACTATTTTTTTCATGTAAAAAGGTTATTGAAAACATAAAACAATATGAAAACCATTTTACTAGAAGATTAATAAGATATATCTGAAAAAAAATTTCAATAATTTTTCTTTGAGAACATTTAATTTGTTCTTGGAAACATTTTTAAATACATTTTATTTAATAAGTTATAAAATAATTATGAAAACGCTTTGAATCCTATTTCCGTGAAAATACATTGAAAACATATGAATAAAGCATGAAAATGTTTTGAAAACCATATTAGTTGAGAAATTATGAGAGAAGAATGATTTTTTAAAGAAAATATATAAAAAATTATGTTAAATGATTGAATAAGTTTCTAAAACCATTTTACATGAAATGTTATGAATTCATATTTAAATTTTTTTTAAAACCAATTTACTTGAAAAGTTATAAAAAAACATGAAAATGTTTTGAAATCATTTTTCTTGAAAACCTATATAAAAAAATCTAGAATATTCAGAAAAATTTTCATTTTAAAAAAATAACAGTATGACCTTGTAATGGAATCATCAATGGAATAGAGTTTATGAAGGTGGGTAAATCTGTACATACTGAACATTCCTCCCCACCCCCCCGAAAAAATATTAAAATGTACCTCAATTGGAAAATGAAAAAAGATTCCCTTTTTAAAAATCCTTTGTATTAAATGGTAAAAAATGAGTAAATATTTATTTTAAATATCTTAGGTGAATATTAGAATATTGTTTAAATCCTTATAGAAAACACGGTTTTAAAAGAACATAGGTTTCCGACCAAAGAGAGAGGTAACATCAGGTTTTCTTAAAAACAAAATTTGGATAATTTTATATAACATCATGTAGAAAAAGAATCCATTACATTGATATAACATGAATAAACATTTGTTATCAAAAATCATAATATTTTTTGAGATATGGATCATAATATGTAACCAAAGCGAGAATAATGGTAAAGAATCTCCAAAAATGAAGAGATTATAGCAATAAACCATTAAAAATTTGGTAACATTGGACTGTAGAAGAATTGAATGAAAAACATAAAGTGGAGCTATAAATTTTATGATAATATTGATATTCATGTTATAACACTTAGAATACATTAAATACACCTCATTGAAAATTATTGGTTCATAAAAAACCATGTGTCTCAAAGAAGGAAAATTAATATATAATCACTTTACCAAATTGGTAACGTTTGAATCATAGACCTCATGAAGAAAATATCATAAAATGTATATTTAATACCCAAAAATATATTTATAATAATCATATATTACATCAACGGGAAGTGTACACACCATTCAAATTAAATTAGGGATTTTTAAGGCTTCTGTCTCACAAAAAAAACGTGATATGTAATCACCTTACCTAGTGTACTGAATAATTTTGTAATCATTCTATCCATCTATATAATAAATTTATATTTATTATTAAAAAATTATTGAACCATATTCATATATATATATTATCATATATGGTTTTTCTATTAATTTACTTTTCATTATTTTTAATAATTTCATGTTATTGTTACGCTTTGGGTAATATTCGATTATTTTCTTCAACTTGTTTCTTAGTTTGTTAAATATTTTGTCCTTATAATGATACCGTGACTCATTGAATGTAAAAAATGATAATATTATAATTTATATTCAGTATATTTGTTTTATAATAATCTATATTATATATAATTATGAAATGGAATAAACAGTTCATGTAAATGGTAGGTTATACATATGCATGTACAATGTTTCAATTTTATAAAGGTATTGAAAAAATCAAGGTAAATAAGATATCTGTATATGTATATATGTATATAATTTCATTAAATTAGAGTTTTAAAGTCACACATATCAAATATTTTAACTAATCACAACCTTAATACATTTTAGGTAGTGTGTGAATGAATCACATCGCTTCGAGGGGGGCTGTAGTCCACAAATGCTCAATCAAAATTAACGCACTTTCACAAGATGGATCAAATATCGGTATGTTATAAATACTAATTAATTAATAATAAATATATTATTAATATCATATATATAATATTTAAATAAATTTTCCATCATAATTTCCCTCATGAGGGGTAGTAAAGATAAAATGAACAATCATCATTTCATTAAGAAATATTTTTTCGTACAAGTAAAAAGTATGACTGTTACGTATTAGATGGATGTGTGTGTATGTATAGGTATAAAAAAAAAGAATAAAATCTCCGTATTATATTTATGATACTATATATATTATGAAACCATTTAATACGAACAATTTATGTAGTGGGGAATGAAAATGAAAAAAGGATCTTGGCGGAGGGTGTTACCTCTTAATCGGGTAACTCATTTTGGATTTTAGAAAAGGGATTCATTGGATGTGTTTCATCACAAATGTATGTATAAAAGATTAATTTAGGGTTTTTGGGAAGTAAATTTTTCATATAATGGATGATCCAAAATTGTTTGAGAGGTGTGATTAAGTGGGAGAGGAGGTGGCATTTTGGGAAGGGAAAGGATGCACATGGAATTTATGGAAAAATAGTAGGTGAACCGATATTTTTAACATTAAAAAGTAATACTAAAAGAAATAGATATTTTAATATTTAATTACTATAAAATTCCATAAAATGGATATTTTAAAACTATCTTGGTCAATTGGAATCGTAAATTTAAGGATTATTCAATAGTTATGCTTAGTTTCACCTTCATAAATTTAATTAATATTAATTGCATCCAATAATCTATAGGAAATAATATAATTTGAACTTATTATAAATATAAAATTATTATTATTAAAAATATGTAATCAATGTATTAAAATTCAAAAAAATATAAGTGGCCGAAATTAATTTAAAAATAATCCCGCAGATGGGACAACAATGGAGATTTTGAAAGTAAAAAACACCAAATAATATCTATATTCTTAAACCAAATCTGAAATTAAAATTGATTATAATGACATAATTTGGTTTAAATAATTAAATATTTATCTAATTATCAATTTAAACAAATTTTAATTTTAATTTAAACATATAAATAAATTAGATAAAAACCCATATTAGAATTAAAATTCAGTATTTTTAACTATTTGTTTAAAAATGAAACCATACAAACAAATACGGAAAATTTATCCAAACCCTATTTTACACTTATAACTGACCTATGGTGATTATTTTGACACATTAAATCTATAAAATTAAAAAATATCGATTTAAAATGAATAATATATTAAAAAGTTTTAAGGTGACCTTTATAAAAATATTAGTTTTAACCAAAAAAGTGGGTTTTATTCTTATCGAGTATCTATCAAATCTATTATATGATTATAAGAAATATTTTTTGAATAGATAAAATATAAATTTAATTAATATCATTAAATATTAGTTATTAATTTAAATACTTAATATAACTAGTCTTTTTAAAATATAAAAAGAGTTTTTTTAAAACCAATCACTTTATATTCTTAGTTTTTCTAAATTATTTTCTGATTAATAGGTAACCAAGTAATTAAAATATATATATTCAAAAGTTATTTGATCATATAATATTCAATTGATGTTCTATGTAATATATTATTAAAGAATAATATTTTAGAAATCAAGTATTGTTCGATAACACATGGTCATTCCTGTTACACTACTCACCAAAGATAGACAGTTTTGTGTGTAATGAATGAAAACCTTAGTGTTCAGAGAGAAATATAATATTTATGTTCCATTTACTAATTATTATATTTTAAAAAAAAACCTGAAGTCATGCATATTTATTTAATATAAAAGGATCTATTTTTAGTGATTTGAAATGATAAATATGAAAAAGATTATATTAATTTGAGAAAAATAATTATCAAAATATCACAGTGTTAAAAGAATTAATTTGTTATTATCAATGATATTTTTATAATTACATTAACTTTATATGAATATAATTCATGGTTTATTCAGAAAATGTAATGATTAAACAGTTTTTTTCCAAATTTATTATTACTTATCTAATAATGGAAAAAAAATTAAAAAGAATGTGTGTTATGTTATATAGCTATATATGTTGATTATTAATATTGATTCATAATAGAATAAATGTATATAAACATTACTGATTATTTTATATCAACCGTATTTTGTGTTCTATCACAAGAATCAAGGTAATTTACTAAGAAATAAATTCTATAAAACGATAGAAGGAATAATGATTTTATCAAAACAAATTTTGTTTTAATTTTGGTATTCAAATATAATATTTGAATATATTATTAATAATTTTAAAAAAGGATAATAAATTATTCGGTCATTTGGGATGCGATCAATTATATATATTGAAAATTTAATAAATTAGACATCGACTCGGGTTTACTGGGGTTAGGGTCTCTATTGTTTTTTTAGAGTACGTTTAGTAGAAACCCTAATAAATTGATTTAGGAAAACATATATTAGGGAACATATCCCTATTAATTTTTTTGATGATATGTTTGAAAAGAAAATCATAATTTTTTTGTATGGAAGAGATAATTTTGTTTTTTAGAAATCAATTAGTTTCTAGATACTACAAGTGGACATGGATCTGGAACATATGCACACGTGTATAATAACACATTAAAAAAAACATTTGGCCTGACATGAGAATTACTATGTAAATAATAATTGGACCTACTATGCACATGGTTTTTCACTCATAGGGTATATTATTTGGATAATTTACCTTTATTTTACATACTATTAAGAAGGATTTGAATAGATGAATAAAATGAATGAACTAGGATAAACCTAATGAATCTTTTATTGAAAATAAGGTGTCATGCTTTAATAATCCTAAAAATGAATACATTGGTGTATAAATATAAATATTGTTTGCCACACTATGTATTTTTTTGGAACTTTTTGGAACCTGAAGGAAGCGTATTAACATTGAATATGATGGAAAATGTGGTTATTATGAAAAATAATATTGTATGATGACTAAATTGAATGATATCATTATTATTATTAACCAACAATATGGAAATATGATTAAAAAACTATTCATTAACCAAGTACAAGACTCACAAAAATAAGATAATTATGAAGTTCATTAAGAGATCAAATTATGGAAACAATTTAGGTAAGAATTATCATTTTCTTTCATGTAAGAAATATAGAAAGAGAGTCTTAATAAAGTATCTCAAATGAAATGGAAAATGATTTATGAGCAGAAAATAAGGATATGGAGCAATTAATTACCAAGAAAAAATGGGTAGTATTATAAAAGGAAATAAATTTAATCCAAGTTGTACATTTATAGTTATTTATATTAAATATGGAGATCTTTGTAGTTATCCATCTCAATTATATATTTCAAAGGTTATCCCCTAGACTATGGAAGGACCTATTTTGAAATTAATTTGATATATTATTTATGTATTTGGATTCAATAAATAAATTGTATAAGTGCTCTTTTAACATTGGTAATTTTCTTATAAGAACAATGAATAATATATTGAATATATTAAATATTACAAGAATATATGTATTCATTAACATAAAATTTATAGATACTGTCATGGGTTAATGAGTTTTAGTTGGATAAAAAGATCAATGACTTTAACCCACCATTTGAAACTTTATTTTGTAGGAACATAAAATTATTATGGTTATTTTTACAATTCAATAATAAAATTATATATGTTTTTTTACTAATCATACATTGGTTATTATAATAAAAAATAATCTAAATATTGTGTTAATTTATATCATAATTTATGTATTCATTAACTTAAGATATATAGATATCATTAGGGGTTTATGAGTTGAAGGTGGATCATTTGTTCAGTGTCTTCAAAACCCCATTGGAAAATTTTTGTGGAAGTATAATAACAGGATTAAGAATATTTTTTTGCAAACATTTATGGAATTACAACATATTGGTTTAATATATGAATGAGTTATTTCCAGAATAATTCATTTTCATTATTTTTGATCTAAGATTAATGTTATTGGTTACCATTAATGTCTTTCTTATAGTTGGTGTTTTAGTAATTATGATTCATCAAAATTTGAGAATATTATAGGAATTATATTCAACTGGTTTAGGGAAAGGACGACCCACTAACCAAGTGATAACCAATCACATCCAAAAAAGGAATAAGTCTTGAACCCAATACTTAAATACAATAAGGGTTTCAATATGATCACTAATTTATGAATTGGTTTGGTTAATATATAATTATTTTTACATCAATGATTTTATAGATAAATGTAATAGGTGATCCCATTCATTTAATGTTGATATTTAGATATTAATGTATTATAATTGAAAATGTGTTCTATACTTATTTTTTGGAAATATATAGAGAGAGATGAAATTATGTTTAACTATTTTATGGTTTTTATGATGTTTTAAAAGTTAATTTTTATTCTTCATGAATATAAATAATTTTGTATATTAATTTCATAAATATAGAGATAAATATGTGATTTATCAATGAACAAAAAAGATTAAATTATTCTTATGAAATAGAATTATATTAATTAAGTATATTTCATTATGCTCATAGTTAATATGGTAATGGTATTCCTCAACATTTTTAAAAAGGAACAAAATAAACATTTTATGATATTACCATCATATTTGATGACTGAAATTGTCTTTTAAGTAATAAAATTTTCTTAGATACTTGACCTTCCTTTTCTAATTTACATTATTATGATCAATGATCTCAATCAATGTATATAATTATATATAGTTTTCTTCAATGTTTATATCCTCAATTTCATACTATGTTTTCCAATTTGGAAATCTAGTATGTTTTATTCCAAAAGACCCTTGTACATCAATTTATCTCTAATTAAGATGATGTTTTATTAATCCTTTTTATTACTTTTTTTAAAAATTGGTATTTTTTATTTTAAATTCATTGATTATCGAGATCATGATTAAATTGTGGGTTGTAATTTAGTTTAGAAGGACAGATGTAACACCAGCAGATTTTAATAGAAGAATATTTGGTTTCACAACCTCAATTTCATGTGACAAAAAAATAATAATATTGTGATATATTATGATATGTTTTTGTAATAAATTTAATAACTTTTATATTTTTTGATACACACAACATTAGGTTTAAGCACAACACTGTGCTCTATTAAAATATTATTATTTAAAATTTGACTTTTATAACCTAGCCATTAAATTGGGTGGTAATAATATTACTAACTAAATATGAAACAAATATGGTTTAACCAATTAATAAAAAAAATTATTTGTTATATACTAATTAGAAATCAAATAGTAATCATCTGAATGAAAAAGGAAACACTTTCTAAAGAAGAATATTTTAAATAATGGCCTCTTAGTCTCGCACTGTCCATATAATTTGAAATAAATTTTTACATATTTGAGAAAAATTATTTGAAAAATAAACATAATTTTTCAAACCTACATTTAAATATTAAACATGGGAAATGTTTTGGTAATTATAAAAAAATTTAATTTTCCAAATGAATTATGAAAATACTGATTTTTATTGGAAACTGCCTTTTGAGTTAATTTACATTATATATTTAATTATATTTTAAATATTTTTTAGAGTAAAATAATTTCAATTATATTAAAAAATTACTAATTTAGGTCATTTTAATCAATTCATTATTGGAATATGTTAAAAAACATTTTAAATTTTTTTATGTTTTCTTTGGGTAAATATTTTTTTCGACGTCTCTACAGGTTTAAAATTAAACTAAATTCTTCTAATTTTTCTTAATTGATTTTTGAAAAATATATTCCTTATTGGGAATAAGAGTAATTTATATTATCTAATAAATTCAAAATAATTTTTTACTATAATAAATATTAAATGTAGTAACAATTTGTTACCATATTCAAGGTAAAAAATAGATTTACCAGGGGTTATACTAAGAAGATATGGGTTAAAACTACCATAACACTTGTAAAACAATTATTTTTTATAAATATTTAAAACATATCTCATATATTGTTTTATAATATCACATTTTATATCCTTTTTTATGGAAAATAATGTGGCCAAACATTATCCTTTTCTAAAACATCATATGTTTCCTCTCCCCCATATATAAATGGACACTCTCTCTCTTTACTTGTTAACAAATCCCAAAACCATTGTATCAGATAAAAACTATAAAAAATATGTACCCAAAATAATTATCCAGTTTTGAGAGCATAAATTCTTACCAAAATACTAACAATAGATATTGTAATAGGAGATCCAAAAGAGGTTTCTCTAAGAGAATGTTATTGTCATAACGAAGCTATTTCACTCTATTTATTCACTTTCCACCTAACATTAAGTCTTAAAACATCCAATATAATAAAAACAATTTATAAAATAAAATTATATGTTATAATGTTTATTGAATAATATGTATCCATATCCCCCTCCATCTATTAAGAAATGAAATCGTTGATTATGTGTGTGGTGAACTACCTACTAGAGGACTGATGTACCTCATTTTCCATCCAAAAAATATCAACTTTGTATATATTGACGGATTATATATATATATATATATATATTATATTAATATATTTATGGAAATATATTATTAAATATAAATTATTACATTCCCACAATTTAAAAATATGAAAATGCTGCTCTGCTGTACGACAAGCTACCACCTCACGAAGCGATGTAATTCACTTTTCACTTATGCATTTAATGGATGGAAATTAAGATAATTATAATAATTATACGAAATATATATGAAATAATATTTTTATATTAAAATTATTATACATTAAAATTCCACATAATATCACTTTTTAAGGGTATGTTATCAGTGCTCATGCCTACATATGACCATGGATCACTACAAAGAAATTTGATTCATTTTCATTGAAAAACATTCATTAATGATTCTAGAAACTAATCTCATGAATAAATATCAAATTAATAACTTTACTATAATTATGAATATTATTTTCCTATATCCTACGACCAATAAAAAAAAATTCCTAATAAAACAGGTGTGAGAAAACAAGGCAATTAACAAAAAATAATGAATATATTGAAATATAATAAAAAATCGGTGGTAAAATGTTTTCATAGGATCATATATGATATTTTAAATATTAATTTATATTTGTATTATTTAATAACAAGATTAAAACTATTTTACATGATGTAAAGTCCCGTTCAACCAAATAAAGGGTGATATTAGAGTGATTATCTTAATTTTCCTTCATTGTGGCATATTTTAATTTTAAGCACATAATATGTTTTATACGATGTATACACTGCCTCTTTGACATGAATTATAATTATTTTTTTATAATTCATTTTATTTTTAGTTTCAAATTGAATTTTTAATGGGTTTTATCTTAAGAGTTACCAAGTGGTAAATAATATCATACTAAGTTTCATTTTTTGGGTTATATAAGTTCTATATATCATTTGATAAGAAAATATTCTATTTGTAATGAATTATGATGATATTATTACGTATATAAATTTTTTTGTATTTTAATTTGAATCAAATAATTAATTCATTGATTAATTCATAATTCAATATTATATTAAAGGTTGGTTTCGCTATCACATTTTAATCGGGATTGTTTGTGTTTAAATTTATATTGAAAGAAATTATTTCATCAATTTCTAATGAAAAAATTATTCTATTATACAAGGTTTATCAATTATTTCTATAAAAATATTACCATTTTCCATTCATTGGTAAATAAAATGATTGATAAAATGTTTTTAATATAATCAGATTTTATTGATTTATTCAGTCAATAATATTTTAGCCTATAAAACCATGTTTTCTATATAAAAAATTCGAAAATGTTTTTAAAATTATAAAAATAAATAATTAAAGACGTTTTGAACTGTAAATTACTTTTTAAAATTTTCTGTGAATGTAATATAAATTTACATTTCCAAATAAGGCATGTTCGGATTTTACTATAAAATGTTAAAGGAATAATTAGATTAATGTCTATGACATGTACATAATTTCCCAAAATCATGAACAATAAATTATTTAATGATTACATAATAATATTCAGTTGTAATTTTAGACGAAATTAGTTTTTATTTTTTTTGAAATATTAGATTTTTATTAAATTTCTCAAAGTAAAAAAGGGTTATTTTCCTCAAGACTTTTTTAATGAAATTTTTGTGGAATTTCTATTCAAGAATGACCACAAACTATTGTATTACTTATAGTCCACTAGGGGTATGTTATATTGATACCATACATATTCTATATATCAAATTTTTATGATCATTTTGACCAAGGAAAGTATTAAAATTTACAATCCTGATTCAATTTTTATTACTGAACATCACCATGAAATTTTCATATTTTTATAATAGTTGGAAATTAAATTACCCCAACATATCTATATTATTTATCATTAATATATTTCTTCCATAAATCGCATAAAATTTAATCATATGGCCTTTTACAAAATTAATTATTTGATTATCTGGTTAAATATTTATAACTCTATTTTTGTAACTCAATACTGATATTTGATGATAAGGCCCATTTTCCATAAATTATGTAGATTATTTGATATATGGGAATTTATTTGGAAATTATGTTACTGGTGGGGCTAGGTTTTAGATATACCCACAATACATAAGTAGTATAATGAGTTGAATCAAGTGGAAATATTTAGTTAAATCGGTTTCTGGTGTATACCTATAAATCAGTTTTAAATAGTCTTGTGAAAGGTCTTGACATTAGAGGTACCATGATTATTGGAATCAGAACATCCATAAATTAGGTATTTCATTTACTAATAATTTATTTATAATTATCCATTAGATTTTATCAATAATATATATATATATATATGTGCATAACATTTTTAGCATGTTGAGGGAATGAATTTTTTTCAGTTATTTACCTTTTCATATTTATGATTAATTATCTAATCATGATAGAAAATTTATTTAAATGGAATTCATGTTTAGTTATTTAACATTATATGGTAATTATTATTATATATTCATGATAGATTCTAGTGTACTTAACTCTTGCTATGAATTTGAGATCACCGTTATATTCTTCCTTTACCAATAATCCTGGATGTATATTATGAAATATGTTAAGAAATATTGTAGAGGGAATAATGATATTCTCAAAAATTATTATGTTTTAATTATTATAATAATATATAAAATTTGAATCATGAATGAATCTAGTTTATGATGAATAACTGGCTATTCATCCATTTGGGATGAAATATTTTATATCTAGTAACAACATCATAAATTAGACACCTTCTCTGGGTCAGTGAATTTAGTAGAGCTATATATAAATGGAATATAATTTAAATAATGTTGTTAATAATAATTAAGAGATTATTTTCCTCTATGTTTAATTCATTTTAAATGATTGCGTTAATAATAATTTTTTATCATATCATTATTAGGTTCTAAAAATGTTTGTACCAAAACCATTATGATATAATATACTTCAAATTTAACATGTAATACCATGTTAATGAATATCCATTAATGGGTGTTAAAAAATAAAAATTAATCAATCCACAGTGGTGGTATTATACACAAACACATGGTTAATGATTTCATTTTCCAAAGAATCAGAGAAAGAAGTAATTTTGTTTATTATTTAATAATATTAAATGTGATATAAATATCATAATTATTTATTAAATTTATAATTTATACCATCCTTGTAGGGTGGTGAAGGAAAACAACATGTTGTATCATGGAGGAAGTAGTCCACAGAATTCATGAAATATGGTGTAATTTTCCATAATAGAAATGGGAAAGGGTGATTAATGATTATTACCATAAAATAATAACATTTTGTATATATCCTTTTGCGACTTTATCATATAAAAATTTAAAAATGATAATTGGGAAGGGAAAATGTTAAAATAAATATGTTAGGTAAAATATTACAAACATTAAAAACTATGAGAATTTCTTAATAGATCCCTTGAAAAAGAATTATATATGATAATGTCTAATGAATAGAGGTTAAATAGAGTGTTATTGTGTTATATAAGAAGGAAAAACTATATGTATTATTGATGAAAAATAATATCTTTTTATTCCTTTAATTGGTGGTGAGAGACCCCTTTTATAAGTGGTAATAATAGTATATTTGTAAATATTTAAGCTTAATGTAAAGGAAACCTTGTTAAAACTATTATGTGGCTCCAAAATTGATAAATAATTTACCATGAGGTAGATAATGTCAATTTCCAGCTCATAAACTCATTTAAATACATTTTTTATCATATCCAATCCCATTACCCCTTAAATAATTAAATTTAAAATTTTATGATTCATCATGGAATGTTGTTTTTACCTAAGAAAACCTAATCTATATGAATAAATTTTGTTTTAATTATTAAATAATTTGGACCCAATGATTTTAAGTTTTTAATCCATTTAATTTTACTAAATTTATAAAAGTGATCAAATTTTATATAAATATGTAATGTGTATTAAAAAGGATTTTAGAGATAATATAAATTTTATTATAAAATATCAAAATAGGGTCTGTAAAATCCAAGTAGAATTTATAAAATAATAAATTTTCATAAAGATTAAAAATTTGGTCATACCAAAATGATTCATGAATTTAAAATCCTTAAATATATAGCAATAATTCCATGAATGTCATGTTATTTGTAAGAATGAAATTTTTCACTATTCACCTAACAATAATTTGATTTAAAAATTACAGAAAATGTTATTATGTTTTAATTATCATTATTAATTTAATAATGATATTAAATATGTAAAAGTATATTTCTAAAAATTTATAATTTAATATTTAAATAAAATTCTAACATATAGTGTAAAACAGTTCATATTGGAATATAGATTTTTAAAATTTTAATCATTATATATTTTTATTTCCAAAGAATTACTAAATTAATTTTTTGGCAACATATTTTTAATATTATTAATCTATTTTATTATTTTATTAAATAAATATAAATCATTATTGAAAAAAATTAATTTTAGAGATATATACATTTAAGCATAAAATGATCTTCATAGTCCTTTTAGTAATACAATTATATTTCATTAATACTAAATTATTCAATTTTTTTCATAATATATATATATTTAATGATGGTGGTAATCATATTGATTAATTATAATTAAATGTATAGTTATTAGAATTTAGAATTAAATATTTATATTTTATTTAAATATACTATGGTTTCTTTTATATCTGGTGTTGCGTGTGGTGCCCTGTATCGAAACAATTTTCATATTTAAAGGAAATATTTTTTATGATATCAGGGGGTTTAAATATTGTTTCCATTTATACAAAATGTTAATATATGTTTAATAATTTAGTAATTCGGAAAAAAATTATTTGGCGCAATGAATGTTTTTTTCTTGGGGATTATGGATTATGTGATGGTGAGACTTTAATGGGCCACAAAACTCTTGATTCTTCCCTAATTGGATGGAATTGGCTCATCGAGCGAAGATTCATTCTATGTGTAGTTGTTTTTTTGGGTTAAAATCATTTTATAGGTTATTGTATGGGATATTTAATATTTATTGGTCTATTTATTATTATTAAGGTCATTTTTAATTTAATGAATTTCATGGGGTAAAATGTTTTATAATATGGAAAATTATCACACTACGACCATTATGTTCCTTATTATTTTATTTATTTATGGATGTTTCACTTTGTCCTTGTGTTTCATGGTGGCTATATACATAATTTGAAATTTTTTATGTTTTTGATATAGAAGCACGATTTTCCATGGTTTTTATATACCATATGGAAACCATTCATATGTTTTGGCATGTTGACAGTTTTGATTCATTTGGCCATAAAAAAGATTCTAAAATCATTTATCCTAAATATGTCAGTGGCTTGGTGTGTCTAGTGAAGGATGTTTTTCTGAGAGCTCAGAGATGCACTGAAGAATGATATAAAAAATTATCTATTTCAATGGGGTAACAACATGAACATCATCAGATAGTTGGTCTCCTATTAAACCACTAGATAATGGTTCTTGTGGTTGTATCATCCTATAAAATAGAATGTTCTAAAAACCAATGAATGGAAACAAGTAGAATCACCTGACATTGGTTTGTCCAAAAACTACCCCTCCAAAGTCTATGATATATAAATAAAATTATGAATACATTATCACAACAAAAACCCATCAAACACACATCACATAATGTAGAATAAACAAATGAAAAAAATAAGATTATGCAGTACGAATAAATGAACTACATCTTTGGGATAAAATTGAAAATATAATTCATTATGTAGTTAAATGGAAATTCAAATCTAGTAACTCAATTTCTATTCAATACACAAGGATTTAGACAAAGGAGGAAGAAAAAATAAAATGTTTTTCAACACTCAATATTTTTTGTTATCGTACATATAAACATTTATCTAGGACAAAAACTATCAATTTAGCCATCTTCATTTGGTGAATAGGTTGAACATTTCTATAAGAATAATAGTCAACATCCCATTGACCAAGAAGATTTCCCATACACTATTAAACCATGTAATGAAAATATAAACTAATGGTACCTAGGATTTCGTCCCACATAAAATGACTTTAGTCATATAGACTCTATCCAATGTGATTAAATTTGATGGACTCGATCCAATGGACATTTCCCAATACCACTCCATCTAATGAACTCTTCGGGATGGAATATTTCTAATGGACTCCATCTGATGACACTCTGTCCAATGGGACTTAATCTGATGAGTCTCAATTCTATAGACTCCTTTCTGATGTAGTCTTTACAATTATGTATTTTACCCAATTACATTGATGGATAATGATATGACCTCATCATTTGTAAATCAATTACCAATATCATTTATCTAGAAAATAAAATATAGTGGAAATGAATAATTTACAAAAATCCCAAAAATCCCCCTATTAAAATTTGATTACAGATTTCAACCATATCTAACCATCCACCTGAGCACATCTATTATCTGACGCATGTAGATTTTTCTTCTCAATTCAATAACTTGAGTAAAAGTGAGGAACAATGTTTTCTTAAACATTCATATTATATCAAATTTTATAAAATATCAGTAAGATTATGATTCCAAAAGATCTTTTACATCCACATTAATTAATCTTCGGTTGAACATCTTATAATGTGATATTTCTAGTAAAAATGATTTTTCTCTTGTAGAACACTGAATTTTTTTACAATATGAATGGAACTCTATATATCATAGAATAACGATCCTTTGTATGATTCGTTTCCATGTTCCTTCTAAAAATGTAATAACCATATAAATTCCTTTGCGAATTCTAATGTTTCTAAATACTATAAATTAGTTATAGAAAAATTAACCACTATCTATAACTAGAATATCTAGCTGAACACTAATCTAACAAATATAAACACAAATAATTATTAAATTTTTTAAAAATAAAGGTTTTGTGAAAAAATCCATATATATAAACCCCTTAAGAAGATCATCAACATAAAAACATAATGATTTACCATCTAACCTCTAAAGAGTATAATGACCCATTTCATAACATCAAAATTTTTTCACTAAGTATTTTATATGAAATAGATTACATTTACCACTGAAAAATAAATTTATGGTCCTAAGAAAAACATTACATACATAAAACATCCATCAACATCCTTCATCAAATGAAAAACCCATTTGTTTTATAGTGCTCATTTTCCAAAATCTATATCATCAAACAACCATAATTTTGAATTTATGAAATTAAGTCCCTCCCCCATGGTTGTATCAAACTATTTGAAAGTACTATGAGTAGTTGCGTCTTCTGTATAGTCTATTTATATTACATTTATGAGAATTATAATGATCATACCTGATCGAATCCAATGAACTAGTTTTCTAATATAAGTGGATATACATGAAATACCATCATGTGTTCCTGTTATATCCTTTGTATATATTATTTGTTTCAAACAATCATTGTCTTTGTGTACATGTATACATGATATTCTTTATCTGATAGCAGTCCTTTCTAAATCTATTTATCTAGTTTCCATCTGTATGAACACTCTTTATCATGTAAATCACTATTGGATTACCAACCTCTAAATTTTCCTATATGTTTCTCGATAAAGTGTTAATTTACTATCCTATGTCTGATTTATTTGATCTTAAACAAACTTTTTCTCATGTTGTGATCTTTCCAAATAATCACATAATTGAAAATAATATCTCTAATCCATAATATTTGTTTCTTTTCATCATCAAATAATAGATATCTAATATTATCATCACCACATCCAACTATAAATCCAAACTTTTACACACATATATTATCAATATCATAATAATTGAGACATAAATTATTTATATTACTAAAAAAATTGATATTATTTACCTTTGGTCTATAATTAGAAAAATGCCTATCAATTAGACATTATCCCATATCTAAAGAGGGTCATCTATTCAAAAAAAATATTATGTATTTATTTATTTATCCGAAATTGCCTTGAGAATTTCAAAATAGAATCTTAATAATTGAATCATTAAATTTCAAATTGTGATTCATCCTTTAAAGTACTCAACGTTTTTGGAGTTTTGGGAATAGTATTGTCATTATTGATTTCATTTTTTCGATAAAATATATAAAAGTTTTGTTTAGTGTAATCACTCCCATTTTCAATCCAAATACACTAAATCTACTACTGACATCCACATTATACTAAAAAAAGAAACTAAATAAATTACTAGACCACATCATATATAATTTTTAGGATGTAAACCCAATCCTCTTGAGTATAATCAATAAGGATGTTTAAAAATTATATATTTATTAATTTTGAATGAATATAGGAAGGTCCCTAAATAAAATAATTAAAATTTAATATATTTTTATTAGTTTGATTTATATAATTGAAGTTAAAGGAATCCATTTAAAAATTCATTAACATACCACTTTCACACAACCCGTGGTCAATGTGACTAAGTTTAATTATTCCTCAAACCCCTAGAACTATCAAATTATTTTCACTTATGGGATCAAACCTCTAATTCAACATCTAATGACCATCTAATGATGTGATCCTAATATATACAACAATATCCTTTCATTTGGTCATGTACAAGGTTACCTCCTTACACCATGATTAATGACCATGGATCCTCCATTGATTTTATAGTCTATATTCAGAAAAGTAATTTCTAATCCAAATTAATCCTTACCTCTATTCAACTATAAGGTTCTATTATTTACATTCTATGAATTTTAGTTCATGTCTTATAATACTACTTGATACAAACATTAACATACATTAAATTCAATATTCTTGACAAAAATAGAAAACAAAATAAATAAAACAACATAAAATATAAGGATAGAAACACATTTGTGTTGTCAGTGTAAAAGAAACAATCATTGATACTTCATGTTTGGACATCTCAAAGTGTTGTTGAAGAATGATGGACTAATGGATCCTCAATTTAAATTTACGAAAAAAATAAGAAATTTATACACCTGATAAACTCATATAAATTCCCCATACCATGGTTCACCAGATCATCTCAACTTCTATTGGAGAAGGAAAAAAAACCAAATTATAACTGATCACATCACTAGAAAAAGGTTTGTCTCACATCATCCCCCTCTAATGTATTTTCATTGGATCTAGTATTATAGAAAGACTAATTACCATACAAACTCATTGAAAACACATCAAACAGTGAAAAAAACAAATCGGAAAACATGGTTTTGAGATTTATAAAAGTATCTGATATGTATTGAAGAAGACTATAAATATCATTCATTAAGGTCATTTTTGAATATCGAAACACTTCTCTTGATTCCTATCATCTCTATAAAGTTATAGATATATGAATAAAGAACAATCAAATTTATCTAAACTATTATCATTTCTTATAATAAATATATATTTTCAGTTGGTCCAACACCAATAATTATAGAGGTCCTCACCTAGTGAAAAATATTCACTAACTGCTGATATTCACTGTCAAGCTTTTGGTGACCGAGGAAACCTTAGATACATTTCTGAACCATTTAATGAAACTTCCAATAGATGGTACCCATGACTACATCCTACACCTAAATATGGAATTCCAGTGGACTCCAACTTTTATGAATCAATCTAATGGACTAAAATTGTATAGACATCGTCAGATGAGACTCCATCTGATGAATCTCCATCTAATGGACTCCTCCAAATAGATTCCATCAAATTAAATTTATTCGATGGCACATAAAACATTTAGACTCTATGAACTATTTCACCCCATTTCACTGAATCCACATGTTAAGATTACTCTATCCAGTTATCTATGTTTTTGAGCCACCATCTAGAAATGTCATTCCAGTGAAATTGAATAATTTTATCAAAACTCAATAAGATTCATGGTTTTAGGCATTATTAAATCATGCAAAAATAGTTTGATTTACATACATATTAAAAAAATTAAAATTTTTAATATATCCTAAAAAAAATTAATACCACATCATCCTTGTCCCTCCCCCTCTTGGCTAAATCTTTTAACACATCATAGGGGGGACCCTAAGGTGTTCTATCCCTCATTTATCTTCCCAACATCTATACAAATCTTCCCATAAATTTCATGAATTATTTTCAAAAATTAGGCCTTCTTTACATCCTCCTAATTCATAATTTCATTTCAAATATTTTTTCCTTTCATCCATTGATAAAGATGTCCATTGTAGTACCCTAGGCGGAATTTCAGTTTTATTGTATTTATATTATTATTTCCATGGTGTTTGGTGTGTTATTTAGGGCTTGTTCATTTTTTAATTAAGAGTCTTATTAGATCCACACAGTGTTGAGGTTGATATATTTATCATCTTCATTTTCAAATAACACTTTAGGAATTTTTTTACATTCAATCTTTTTAATATCCCTTATTTTTTAATTCATAAATTATATTTTGAATCATTAGGGTTTGAGATTTTGTTTAAAATTATAATACTTAAGAGTTTACTGGTTATGGTTTGTTAAAAAAATTAATATAAAAATATATATAATAGATGTTTTAAAACTTGCCTAAGTGGCCTTCTTAAAGTGTATTTTTTAATGTGAATATTTACCATTTATAAAATTTATCATGTCATATTATGAGTAAAATTATGGTAGGATTTAATTATTTATAATTTGAGACTTAGTGTATTATGATTGAATGTCCATGTAATTTAAATAATTATTTGAAATACACATACTGAATTGATAATTTCCCATTAGTTATGTATGTTATTATATATTAACATGGAATGTAAATATCTATGTGTGAATGTGTATTCATTTATATATTTGTACAAGTATATATATGGAAAATATATAGAAATAATTAATAGAATCATGGTTTTCAAAATCATCATTCTTTTCAATAATTCTACCCAAAAGAGGTTTCAATGATATTTATTTTCTCATTATGTGATTGAATTCCCATTTGGAACATTAATAATGTTCCATGACCCATACCATGATATTTTAAACATAATTTAAAAAAAAAATCCATTCTTATAAATTCATTAATAGTTTAAAATGTTATGTCCTGATTGGAGCATTGGAACATCTTATGTTATACTTTACACTTTCTGGGAACCCCTCTCTGCCATGGTTGTGTTGGAATGTTATGATTTTATTTTAAATAATTGATTCAAATGGATATGTATAGGGATATGGGCCTAAATTTGTGGAAATATTATATTTATTATTGATTGATACATTATATATATAGGATTCCTCACCTGATAACATTACTATCATAAAGGGGTCCTTTTATTATTAGTGATAGATGCGCTAAAAATTCTATCTAGTTCCAATTAACGAAACTAGATAAGTTATGGCATTATAGGCTATATGGGATTGCCACTAGAGATGTTAGTTGAGTCTATATGGTTGGTTATAGACTTATGAATTAATTTATAGTCAATTTTTTTGATATATATTCAGTGCATACAGAGTCTCCTTGTGATATTTTATATATTTCACAAGATTATTTATACTTTACTATATTTCCTTATAAAATTATTTTCCCTATTTATTAAACTGTAGTATTATAGTTGTTGTATATTATGCACTTTTGTTTTCCCTTTTACACTATTCTCCAACATTGTGGATATGGTTTATGCATTTATATTATTTTATTAAAATTCATCTAATGAATTTAATATGGTATAATTATAATGTGTATATTAAAATATGTTTAGAATTTTTGATTCCAATTAAAAGGACTAAGGATTTGTAATGGTATCAAACCGATTATTTACATTTAAAAATTGGAATTCTTTAATTTAGATTAATGTGATATTGGATTTTTATATACATGGGAGTAGAAACCATATTTTTGAATTCTATTTTATGACCAGAGTGTGTTGTATGATTTGAGAATGGAAGTTAATAGTCTATGTGGTGCTTACTTACAGGGTTGTTTTTCCAAACACCGTATACAAACTAATAAGTTTTTGTTGACTCAGTGGATCTTACAGGATCATGTTTTGAAAAAAAGGAGTTAAACCTCATGGGTAATTTTCTATTGGATGATATTATAGTAGGATCTATTGTTGGTTCATGGAATATGACAGTAGGCTTCATGATATATATTGTTATGGTAAGTTATTTGTATTTTTTCCTTTGTTACTTCATCCTAATCGAAAAAGCCTATTTTTTTCTATTATATCACACTTCCATAATGGAGGGGAATAATATTAATTGTGTATTTTAAAATAAATATATTGGTCTGTTGTGTGTAAGAGAGTTGAAGGAGATGTTATGTATTTTATTTTTTAAAATTGATTTTATGTTAAAATTTTTCATTTATTATTATTCATTGAACGTTGAAGTACAAAGGGGTCATATTATTTTTTGGATATTAGTTTTATTTATTTTTTGTGTGAAATTATTCCAATTTTGTATTTTCTAATGTATTATAACATCTCATAGGTATATGGGGGTCATCAAGACCGCTTAAGAACTTTCAAAAACCAACATAGGTTGTTGATAGATGGATGACCCGGAGTGGTTCATGAAAAATATCATCTTACTCCAACATGTTGGGATAAAGTTAGTAAAATAATACTTGTATAAAAAAACAAGTTAAAGATAAATATTGGATTATTTGAGCTATCTAAAAAAATAATAGTACATCAAAAATCAAATTTAAAATATATACAAATTATTATCAAATTAATATAGAGTTTCATGTATGGGACCTTGTATTCTTAACGATATAACCATGGATGGAAGTTGTAATGATTAGTAAGAAGGGAATGCTATGACAAAGGTATATTAAATTTTTTGAAATTTTATAAATAATTGGATCTATGTATTATCATTCAACTATTCCACCCAAAATCACTAAAGTGAAATAGATTTATTAATTATTTTGGTAAATATGTACAAAAATAAGGAAATCTATTCATAGAACATAGATGAAATTTTTATAAATAATGCCTTTCTTAATGAAGAAGTTCCTAAATTAATTCCTTACAAAATTTATTATATTTTTTAATTTAAAAAATCTCAACTAGGTATGGTACATTTGGTGATATAAAGATAGTGGAGGAAACACGTTATTCTACAGAATACAAGAGGAAACATTAGCACAAAATAATTTTGCATTGATGTATAACCTACATTTTGAGCGAAAAATTATTTAAGTGAAAGAATCTAACAATCATGATTGAACTATAAAAAATATAAAATTATAATGAAATTTCTTTTATTTCCCTATAACACAACAACAAAAGTATAAAATTACCAATACGATATGATCAATAAAAACTGATTAAATGACATAAAAATATATAATTGTGTCATAATATAACACTCTAGAAGATCATAATCTCCAATGAATAAAAATAATAATCGATACATCTATATTGTTAATAAATCTATAATCAAATTAATTGAAATTATAATGTACATGAGGGAATATTTTAAGCAATGCTAGATGATAGAATTATGTATATTTATTTTGGATTGTATGATCTTTAGAACAAGTTCATTAAAATTTTCATAGTAATTTGAATGTTATATTAATTTAACATGTATAATATATAATATCATCTATACAATGTAAAATTAATTATTATATTTTAATGGAAATATGCTAATGAAATATAAATATAATTATCTATATAATTATTATTAACCAAATAGTGCTTTGTTAATGTTTATGCAGAAATTCCATGATTTTAAAATAGACTTTACATTCTATTTAATAATTAAAATTCAGAAAAATAGAAAAATATTTCAATAAATATATAATATTTTGATATTCAAAAGTTGATATTCAGTAAGGATGGATGTCTATTTTTCTCCATATAATATATTTTGTTGAATAATTATAAATGGATTGTATGGCTATGAAATACATTTTTTGACATCACCATGATATATTAATTTCTCAAAAAATTATAAATATTTATTGACACATTAAAATTTATTCCATGATAAAAATAATTCATTTTTAAATAATATACTTAATTTCAATTAATATAATTAAAAATTTTCATATATTATGTTTAATTAATTTATTATATGTCACTACATTTGGTCTATTACATTGTATAAAAAACTCAAGGTGAAATTCAGTTATTAGATTTATTTTTTAATTGCATATAATAATTTATATTGTAATAAGACATAACATAAATTTATAACAATTATATAAATTTATATTTATGATAATAAATATTAAAATAATTTACACATTTTTTATATATACCCATCCGCCTTGGATGTAAAAACAATCATTCATGACCTCTTTCTCATCACATATAAATACTCCCTAAAATGACAATTACCTTCCAATATACATTAATAAAGTCTCTTATATTCTTCTTTGAAACATGATTTCACCAAAATATGCACCGTTAATGGAACTATATTCAATCTAAACAAAATTAGATAATGGAAAGGGAAGGGTTACCAGGTCACTTATTCCATAATTTTTTGATATTATTTCTCTATATAACTCTCTAAAAAACTCTCTTATTTTTCATTAATAATTATATTCCACGAAAATTAACATCCTAATAACCATTTATTTATATTATAGAAATCATTCTCTCTAATATGACCTTTTTACATATATTTTTACTATATTGAAATATAGGTTTCACAACCCATGTCTTATAATTTCATATATCAATATATGTTACTACCCCGTGTTTTGAAATGATATTTTTATATTAAAATAAGTGTATATTACATTTTATTATATAGTATTATTCACATACTACACATATATAAACCAAAAACACATTATTTAATTAATGATAATAGTTTCACAATTCATAAATTAATCCCACTATTATTAAAAATATTAAAGGGGAAAATATAAAATATAAAACTATGATTTGAAAATTTTGATCAAACTAGTCGGCTAGAATTATCCCTCCCACAAACAACAGTATATTAAAAAATTTAATATCAGTAAACCAATCTGAATTACAGAAAAAAAAAACATAGAATATTTAGAGTAATTGAGGTGAATAATGATCAAGTGAATAAATAAGTATTTATAAGAGTTAAATTTATTCTTAGAATCGTAATGTGTCCATTGGAATAGTAAGTTGATCACTGGGAATAGTAAAATATCTATTGAGAATAGTAACCTGCCTCTTGGGAATTGTAACATGATCATTGGAATAATAATTTCACCTGAAAAAAAATTACAAAAAAATAATATTTATCATGATTATTTTAAGTATATATAAATATTATAATGTAAAAAATAAAAAAATATCATGATTAAAAAAAACAAATAAAATAATAGAGCATTTGTAAAAAATTATTTTAATGTATTCTATATAATATATACATTATATATTAAAATTTAAAATTAGCAATTTTAGAAAATTATTTTGAAAAAATAAATACCATTTTGAAATTAACATGTTCATCATTTTCAATGTTTATTTTTTTTGTAATTTTATAAAATAATTATATTTTTAGGTGAATAGTAAGAATACAGTTTTTCCATAACTGGTTTATCATGAATTACGTCTTTCAGAATGGAATATTGACCTAAACATTTCTATACCATTAAGATCAAGGAAAAAAATTATTCAATTTAAGAAAATATTGATTAAAATAAAATAATCATGTTTTAAAAAACAAATAATTACTTTACAATGTTTAAAATCTATCATATTACATTAAAATTACATTTCCACATTTTCCAACATTAATTTTTATTTATCAAATGAATTACAATTATAAATTTATTAAAAGCATTAAAATAAATTTATTTAATTAAAATATGATTTATAATATCATAAATATCACTATTACATGTTTTTCCATAGATATAGTATTTTATTCAATATATTATGCTAAAACTACCCATCTCCTCATGTAAAAATAACTCGTCTCCCTCCCCTTGGAAAAGAACTCCTCCATTATTTGGAAACCCCAATGATCATCCCTATTACTCTCTCCAATTTTTAATAAAATACCTTGTGTAATTTTGGATCCACTCAAATCCAAGCATAAAAAGATTTTAGAGTCATAAAGAAGAAGCATAACCGATAAGAATGTAAGTATGTCTATAATTATTCATGTCATTACCCGCTAATCATTCTCTTTCTCTCCAACCCTTTATAAAAATCTAATAATGATTGTTAATTAGTATGTTTACATTATTAAATTTATTTTAACCTATAAGAATTATTTTATTGATGAAAATTTAAATTTTCATATTTAACATTCCTCCTCTTTTGACAACATGTCGTTTATAGTCAGATACCACCAACGATGACGTTTCCATTTATTTTGTTACTCCCAAACGTATAGATGGTTATAATAAATTTTTTATGATACATAAATGTGTAAATAAATTAAATTTATGAATATTAAAATAATACTACAAAATTTTATATTACATTGAATAAAATAGTGAAATCGAAAGAAAATGGGAAAATATTTTGGAAGACATGATATGAAAATGTATAACATTTATCCAAGGAAATTATGAAATATGATAATATAAATATAATTGATTTATATTTTTTAAAATTAAATTGATTCACTTCTTGAAAAATGTTTTAGTAGACCTCTATTTATTAATCTAGAGGGAATAAATAAAAGAAATAATGTCATATATAATGTATGGGGACTCTCAAACCCCGCACCTTTACATATATTTATCCCCCTTTCAAAAAATATTTGGTATGATTGTTTCTATAATGTTAGATAAAAATCATTTCACTAGTCTTACCTTTTAATTTCTTGGATATACATTTTCCCACCATATTTATAAGCCAAATACGAGGATTTCCTGAAAATATTTTTCTTCTTAAAACAATTATTTGACTCATAATAAGATTTCTCTTATATGATTAATAATGATGATGTATGTATAAATTATTATTTTCCTTATTCATTTGGGAACCCAGAAGTATCTTTATGAAAGTATTTTTCTAAAATTTGTAGGAAACCAATTCTTTTCCATGAGTTATTTCTTGACTATAAATGTTATACGTCCCTTGTCTAATGTATGATTATGAGAATTTATGATGTTATTTCTATTTCTTTAAATATATATACCTCAAATTCATTGTTTTGATGTGATATATCTCATTATATTATTTTCACTATGCATGAAAAATATTTTCTCTTTTTTCATAATGATGATGTTTTTATTTGTTCACATATGTTATGAAAAAAACAATAATATATTTCTTCTCATCTTTATTGTGGTATTTGGCCACTATGATAGTAGTTTTAAATTCTATTGTGTATTAGATATTCCATTCCTTTAATAAAATGTTTCCCTAATTATTATTATGGAGATCATATGATTTTTTATGATGATAATAATTACTATCACCCATTTTATATTCTATAATGTCCCTTATTTCTTATCTTACCAGAATTTTTTCTCACCCCATTCATTGTTGTATATCCTCTGGTTACTATATGTACAAAGGGTAATGTGATATTTTTGAAGGATAAAGAAGAAATATTTAGATAATTGATTATATTTTATTATGTATAGGTAATGTATGATCATAATTTTTTTAATATATTCATCTTATTGATCATTGAATACATAATACTTATGTTGATTATATTCAAAATGATGTAATAGTATTTTAAGAAAATGATTGGTGGATAAATCATACCCTATATAAAATATAAGTGATCATTAAATATATCAATAACAATTTTGTATAATCATAATCTAATTTTCTAAAATTGTATGTTTGTATGATTTTCCCTTATTTTTAACTATTTCATAAAAGTCATTCACCCTTGGTTGTTTTTCACTGTGTATGTTAATAATGACATTTTATTAATCAATTGTTTAACTTGATATATATACATAAAATTGGATTTAATTATATAATATTACTTTAATGAAATCTTATATTCATTTATGTCATTCATAAATGAAAAAATAAAAAAAATATTATTGATATTAAATGTAACCAATAAATCATTTATTTTTTTATGATAATCCTAACAATGATGATTTTATTAATTAAATCTATCTATTTACCTATTGAACACCGTCACATTAAAACATTAAAAAAATGGAATATATGAAAACAAAATATTCTCATGGAAACACTAAGTAGTTACATTCAACTGATACCATTACCTCAAAGCAGTTTTTGAACTATGAACTAAATAATCTCAATAAATCTAACAAAAGAAAAACTAATTCATCAAAATAATAATACAATTTAATAAAGCAATCAAAATGAATATAAATAAGAAGTATTTTTTTGTTCAGAATTATAGTGGAGATTGTGAAGGGAGACTGATTAGAAAGAAATGGATTATCTTCTAATTCCACTAATTTTCTTTTAAAAAATGATTCTATATTACATTTTACAACATCTATATCATTACAAATAGGGATTGAATTTTTTAAAATATGAATGTTATATTTATTTATATCATAATATTGTCTTTAAACATCTCGTATTAATTTATAGCTCATAACTTAGGTTGTTTGTAATGTATCTCTCCCACTACCTTTTTATTTTTTTTAAATATAATCTCTTTCAAGTCAATATATTTTTATATTTAATTTATTTTTATCCTATGTTCATCTTAACTATATCATGTATAAATTCATTAAATTATCTATTTTTTCAATAGATCTATATTTTTTTCTGGAAAGTATTCCCATTACTTTTACATAGAGGTAAAATTATTTTTGTTATTCTAGATTAAATTGTTTTAACCTAGAATGTTATTATATTAATTTTATATGTGAAATTTTGAAAATTCCAGTACATTTTATTATAATATAGAAAATTATTGAATGTGTATCGATGTACATTTAATAGTTTCGTATGGAATATTAATTATTGGATTGTTATTCATTCCATTCATATGATGAAAGTGTTGTACATATTATGTGATGAGAAGGACATGGAATTATATTTGACTCGATACATTAGTGATTCTCATAAAAATCCATAATTATGTAATGGGAGGATCGTTACGCATTATCTATTATTTCTGAAGTGCACTGTGTTGCATTTGTTGTCAATGAGACATGAAGTTGTCTTGGAATGAATGGAAGTCAAGGAATTGTCAAGATGTGAATGCCAAAGGGTGTGATGGTGATGGTGATGAAAAGAGAATGGCCATAGTACTAAGAGGCATGTCACTTAGGAGATTCACTAAGTGACATAGGAGATGATGGTTGAAACATTCTCTAAGAACATCTGACGATTGTTGAGCTGCTCTTTAAGTTCTAAGAACTTGTATCCTGATGATACAATGTCACAACATTGATTTAAGACCATGCATTGTCTTCACAATGCATGAGGAGTTGAAAGGAGTTCCATCCACAACTACTAAGTGGATGATGTGCATTAAAGAAGTCCATGTACTAACTCTTAGTGCATGTGAATTGGAAGTGATCCAACTTGATCTCTGATTAGATCAATGAAGCACATTGGAGAATTCATGTTGATTCAGGAGTTCTGTTGAAGATGAAGAACCTTCAAGAATTTCCATTCCTAAGTGATGAATACATGTTGAATAGAATTGGAGGAATTCTAATGAAGAAGATGAAGTAAAGAAGAAGAAGAATAGAGGAGGCATTTGGCATATAGAATTGGTATTTTTTTATGGAGGACTTTGTTTTTGACAAAGTCTTATTTGTTTACTTTGCCAAAAAATTGGCCAGCCCGTGAGCACCTTGTGGGTTCAACCCCAAGGCTCATGTGGGCCTAAGGCGCCACGCCCAAGGGGGAACCCGTGGGGCGAGCTCAGGGCGGCAGGGGCGCACCCGCAGACACCACAGAGGCGCTGGGGCACGCCCGGAGGAGCGCAGGGAGCATAGTGGGCGCCAGTGGCGCGCCCGAAGGAGGCATGAGTGGGCGCAGAGCGCGCCCGCAGAGAGAACCCGGTGCGGGGCGGCACCGGGAGGGGAGAAGTTTCAACTGGCATGTTGAGGGAGCGCCAGGGTAATAAACCGCGGAAATTCCGCGAGAGAATTCGATGTGGGACGGCGATATTTCACCCGGAAGAGATCCTGGCCGCTCATCCAATCGCGCGACTGATCACAGCCGCTCATCGCATCCCGCGCGAGATCTTCAGATCGCGGTCGTCCGATGTATTTCAAACGCCCGATCCAACGGTCGGCGAGTCGTCCTCTTCCCCGAGCTCGGCTGAGGCCTCCCCGCGCATTCCCGCGGCCACCAACGAACCAGGAGCAACCCGTGCATGGTTTTTGAGATTCCGGCCACCTCTGAAGAAGCCGAAGACACCAATGAGTTCGTATGGATCTAACGAACACAACCATGCTTAAAAATACATTTGCATGCAACACATGGGAGATTTCGAGTTTGGCTGAAGCAACCGGAGGTGCGAGGCCACGTAATTTATTTTCTGCATGGTTTGGACCTAAACCGAAGGCCGTGCATGCGTTATAAATCGCATGCACGAGGAGGAAAGAAAAATAAGTGAACCCGCGTGAAACAGATGAAGAAACGAGATTTGAAAAAATCTTTAAAGATCCGAAGATCTCGGGAGTTTGAGATTTATTGCACGCGGATGATTCGGGCATCCCTCTGCCTATAAAAGAAGAGCCAGAGGCTCTCATTTTGCTTGCTGATCCTCTGAAGAGAGAAGTCCCGCGAAGCCTCTGCCTCGCGAAGTAGAAGCCCCACGCAAGTACCTTGCGTGGCTGGAGTCCCTTGCGCGCAACATCTTTGCGCGACAAGAAGAGGAGTCCCCTGCCCGCACTCCTTGCGCGACAGGAAGAGCCCTGCTCCGTGCACCGTGCCTCCTGCGCGGTTTGCACTAGCGCGGCCAAGGTGTGCTTGACACACTTGCGCACCTGCGGTGTTATACCCTGCGCGCCCGCGGCTACCCATTGCATTACCTTGTGTTCTTTGAGGCTTGCGCGGAAGAAGACTCCTTGCACCCTTGGAGCTTGCGCGACAGAAGTGTCCGCACCCCTGTGCGGCTCATGCCTTGTGCTCCTTGAAGAAGAAGTGGAAGTGGCCGCACCCCTTGCGCGCCCTTCTCATTGGAAGGAGGTTCGGGTAGTATGAATTACACACCTTGTGTGTGGGTGCTTAATAAAGACTACACCCTAGCCGTGTGTATGCAAGGAGGAGAGGAAGACCACAACTAAATCCAAGTTGTGTGTGCAAAGTGCAAATAGACCCTACGGTTTTGTGGGTGCAAAGTGGACAAGAAGGCCGAGGGCACACTTTGTGTGTGTGAAAAATTGAAGAACACAATTTGTGTGTGCAAGTGAAGTAGGCCGTATCCCTTGTGGGGTGCACACTTTGAAGAACAAAGAATAGTTTGTGTGTGTGCAAGAAGAAGTGAAAGGCCAAGCTTAAGTGTGTGCAAAGTGAAGAATTTGTGTGTTCTTAACAAGTGAAGGCCGAACCTAGGTGTGTGCACTAAAAAGTGTATACACATTAGAAGAAGAAGAAGAAGTTCCACACTAAAGTAAAACACACTTCTAAGTGTGTGACCAATTTGGATAAAGTGTGTGAAGTGCAGTGAAGGTGTTTGCTTAAAAGAATTACACCCTTTAAGGGATTATTGCACCTAGAAGAAAGAAGAGGAGAGTGCATGCATGCATGCATGCACGTGCACACGTGAACAGTGCCAAATCAGTGGTGTGCATTCTGAGTTGTCCAAGACTTGAAGTTCTTGAAGAATTGAGAAGGCCATGCACTCAGTGCATGATGTTGAAGTAAACTGAGACTGAGCCAGACTGAAGTTAAAGAAATTGGTTGTCTGAGTTTTCAGTAGATTGAGAAGACCCTGATCATCACAAGTGATCAGAGGTATAGAGCAAGGCCAGCAGTCTTTATCCCAGACTGCTGAGGATACTTGAAGAAGCTTAAAGAGAAGAAGAGCTACTCGTGTGACTCGAGGAGCCAGGAGAAGACCCTGTGGGACTCAGGGAGAAGAAGTCTTCAGTGGGATTCTGGAGCAGGCCAGTGGGACTCTGGTAACACTGTGGGACGCAGTATAAAGACCCTCCTGTGGGACTCAAGAGAGATACGGTGGGAAGCTGTATCGACCATTGTAATACTAACCGATTATAATGGGAGAATCCATGCTGGGAAAGCATGGCAAGGATGTAGGCCTTTGGTGCCGAACCTTGTAAATCCTTGTGTCCAGTGCCTTTACATTTCCTGCATCATTCGTGGAAAGGTGAGAGATACAAGAAGAGTGGATCGAGGCCTTAACAAGCCATAGAGGTTTAATTGATTAAGAATCAATTAGTAAAAAGTTTTAAAGGATCACTGATTCACCCCCTCCCCCTCTCAGTGATTCACACTGATCTGGGCACTTCAATTTCTTATCACAAATACATTATAGTGAGGTTCAGGTTATAACCAATATGCATTTATTCATTGTAATATATAATTCTGGTATTCCTATAAATATTAATTTCTATTATTATATATATTGTATATTTTTACATAAAATATATTAAATTTATTTTTCATTTTATTCATTCTATATTTTGGTTTTCACGCATAATCTATAATAGCATCATCTTTAAGCTACCCCAAGACGAGTCTCTATGTTTACCATATTATATTGATTACATATAATCCATGGAATCCATGATGAATGATATATGATATCTAAGTAACATAAATTAGTTTATAATAAATACTTATTTTTATTGTCAGGATTTACTGTAGATTCCAATTTATTTTTTATGATTAATAGTGTATCTAGTTCTATATGACTAATAAAATTTTAATTTAGTGTATTGGGAACTATATATTTTCATTCCAATGTAATAATTGGAAACATCATATGTGAAGACGTTGTTGAGGTTATTGAATCCATATTTTTTGAGGGAGATGTATGAAAAAACATGGATAAATAAAATAATTTCAACTAGATCAACTATAAAATGATTAATATTTTATATTAAACTTGATTTGTTCGAGTCTCTCTAGTATGTTTTAGATCCTGAGGTCCATTTTTATTATTGGATTATCAATTGCAGGTATAACTATGACTATATATATGAAAATTGTAATATGGTGTGAGAGGATGAATGTAATTTTTTTGATAAAGTAAATGAAATGAGAATCTTATCTAACAGTTCTATAAGGGTCTTATATAAAGTCATAAATATGATATTTTATATAATATATTGATTATTATTAATGTGTAAATTAGCTAATTAGGATTACAATATAATATACTACTTCTCACCCAAGAATTAGAATGCATATATTTTCAACATTTTACTATGAATAACTCCGAGACATGCTTGTAGTTTTTGGGGAACATTAGGAGATTTTTTGAAATAGTATTGAAATTTATTTATATTAAGACCTTAATGTAATATTTACATTTTTTATTTTTCTATATACTTATGGTGATTATTTTTTATGGGTTATTCTTAAAATAAATATGTATCTTTTATACTTTGATTGGATATATGTTTTCTTGATGTTGATTTTATTCTAGAGAGTTTTATGTAGAAGGGGATATTGTATTAATTTAGGTAGTGTTTCCCTTTTTTGTGTGGATATCTCTAATTTAATTTCTAATCAAATTCCATTGTATGTGGGTCAATAGAGATCCATATTAGTATGTTGGTATGTGACCTAACATACATCATTATATATATAAGTAAAATTATAGTATAACCAATAAAATTTATATAAAACAGGTGGTTTATATTATATTGTTACATTGTCAATCAAATAAATGAGTCCATTAGATTGAATAATTTTTATAACATCAATATTTCGTGATATTCATTACCAAAATTTCCTTAAAATAATTTATAATAACAATGACCAAATCAATGTTTTTGTTTCTCAAAAATCTAAAATGGTATTAGATAATTTTTGTTTAATTTAAATTATTTTAAACATTTTTATTTTTTATATAAAATTTATTGGTCACATTTTATATTATTTAAAATAATTTTGAACTCCCATTTTATAAATTTAAATATATAAATCAATAAATAAATTTATTTTTCATATCTTTATTCTTATTTTCTTTTTCATTTAATTTTTTTTTATTTTTATTCCTTATTTTTATATTTGAAAATTACCTTTATGTATTTTATTTTTTATTTTTTATTAGAAAAAAATAATTTGTCATATTTATATTATTTCAATTATTTATTGAAAACATTTCCCATGTCGGTCATAAATTCATATAAACATATATTTTTTATCTAAATCATAAAAAATACAATTAATATAATAATTAATATAAATTTATTTTTAATTTAACTATAATATACATAAATCATTGTAAAATCTTCTTCAATAATGAAATTCAACATTTTTTATGTATTTATAATATTCTGACCTTGATAACCCATCGATATTATATAAAAACTTATATAAGAAAAGGCACAAATACCATTATTGTTCCCCATGATTTTGAGACTAGAACATGGACACCAAAAACCCATAAGGAATAATTTTACCAACCTAAACAAGAAAACAATACCCACACACATAGAGAATATTGGGAAAACAAAAGAAAAACATGAATAAATATATACCATAACAGAACGAAAATACAAGAATCTATAAAAGTGGTAGTAGTAAGATAAAACCAAATGTACAAGTCCAATAATAAAAGAAAATTAAAAAAAAATCCTAATACATGATGTGATAATGTGAGGAAACTCCAACCATATAACCACCAACAACCCGAATCCAGGGATAGAAACATCACATCATCACAATGATGCCTTTCCATTATCGACATCTAAAGATATAACCAGGTCTACACATCACCCAAGGAGTGTGAAAGGTATGAGATAATAGGATCTTCAGAATGATACACAGGTCATCGAAATAAAGTATGTATGCAAACAATCCAAATATTCTCATTTTAAATTAAAAATAAAATTATAAATTATACATTAGTTTAAATAAAAATTAGGTAAAATAATTCTTAATCTCCACTTTTCTAAAGTAGGTCAGAAAAAATAGTATCATTTAATAATATCCATAATCATTTATGAGATTCCAAATATTATATCAATTATAGAAAAATAAATCTATAATTCATTTGATTAAAATGCCCCGGATCATATCCATTCAGGCTTGAAGACTACACATTTCAAAAAAAATACCATTGTTCACTAAAGTCCCTAGAAAAAAATCCTAGGGAGTAGAGAAAAAACCCCTGAGTGAAATCCCCAATAATTGAAAAAAACTCCCTATAACAACATGCCTATGGATCATAAAAACTGTCTATTGGTTTACCCCCCAATAATAAAAATGATGATTTCTATAATATACACCATCCAACTCTTTCACTAAGGCTTCCTATGTGCAACATTTATGATTCCATATTAAATGGGGTTTTCACAATAAATTTAAAACAAACCTTTTATATTATCAAAAAAATTTAAATTTCCATTTTCAATTCATTGAAAACCCCATTTTATTTTTACCAAAACCGAGGGAAACCCATTTTTTATCTCAATTTAGTTTGTGAAAAAAATCATTCTAATCTATTTATAAATAAATTTTTAAACATGGAGAAATTTAGGCCCATTCAACAATGTCTATAGGAAAAGAAACCTAAAAATTATTGGGTCAAACATGTCTAAAACAAGATCAAACAACATATGAAGGACTAGAAAGACATTAATAGAGTCCATAAGATTTATTCTCAAATACTAGGATCAAATTCTCTATAAAAAATAGAGGGAAGAGAGGGTAGATCACAATATACCACAAAAAACAAAAATCCTCCACACCACAACAAATAAAGGACTTTCCATCATAAAAATATCTCATTAAAATATCACCAAAGGGTCATTTAATCTAACACATAGTGTAATATTTTTCTAGGAAAAATAAAAAAAATGAAGTAGGGAGGTTTCATATAATGGAGAATCAATAAAACCACCAAGGGGATCAAACATAGAACAATAGAACATAGAATGAGCTGAGACCACCCAAATCAAACATGGAACTACCTAGGGTTTGAGAGAGATGGGTTATTAATGGATAAGAAAAATTTATGACTTAAAACATGACAAACCTATTTGGAAATTGTTTTTAGAAAAACAACATTTTCTACGATGTAAATATCACATAACTAATGTATGCATAAAATTACATCAATTTGAGTTAAATTAATAAGAAATCAAGATTTTACTATTTAAAAGTGAATCTTATGGAACAAAACAAATTCACAAAATAAACATGATTTTTTGGATTTATAGATTATTATGCCTCAGTCAATCTTATGGATGGTTCCAAATGAAGAAATTACAGTGTAAGCTATAACATATGATATAAAAGTGTCCAAAATGTAGTCTTCCTAGTAAGTTCTACAAACACACCAAAAAAACATTATTTCCATCCAAAACTAAAAAAATATTAAAAATTAAAAAAACATTAGATTGAAATTTATGATGTAACAATATCCTCACCATAAGACTTTCCATCCATATAAGGTCATGTTGAATAATAGTGCTCTAGAAATATATGAGGTCACTGCTCCCACAAAAACAATTTAAACTCCCAAATATCATTGGAAGTTGATCTGTTTCACCATAACACTTTGACCAACGAGATAACCATTATAGACAATTATCTCACTAAATAATAGATGAACTCTAGAAGATTACCTAGAATTTATATTTATACATCCAACTAGATCTATTCCCAACTCAAAACATTAGATGGATCAATATTGTACTATGCGAGTTGAGATATATTTAAAAACTCATGGATACCTATCAAATGAGCTAGATATACTAACTGATACGAAACATATGCAATCCACTCATTAACTAAGAATGATACCATATATCTTGGATCAACTGTCTCTATTTCTTGAGATGTTGGTGACCGTATAACAGAGAAAATTTTATTATAAGTCACCAACTAATGAAAATATCCAATGGAATACATTGATGATATGAATATAAAGTCTTTTAATTGTTTTGTATAACCATCTATCAATGAATGTACTAAATCCTCAAACAATTATCTCAAATGAGTGTCAATTCCATAAATAGAAAATTCCCACCTCTACCAATATATTAGTTATCTACAAATGTGACTATACAAAGAATCCATGGATTCATTACAATCCAAAAATTATAAGAACATTATAGAAACATAAACCAGTACATGATGGTTACCCCACGATCCACTAAAATCTAAGATTACGACACAAATTATAAACTCTGGGATCTAAATATTAAACTCAATATGACCATCTATCTTTCGATGGTATGTTGTACTCCACTGAACCAATGTTCCCATCACCTCTTAATTTCTCTTACAGAACTATGATATAATCCAAGGATCCCTATCCCAAACATCAATAGAGGGAACACCATTTATCCCTACTATATCTTCAATATACAACATGCCAATATTATTACTCTATGTGGTGTCCTAAATTAGTATAAAATTGACAGATTTCCTCAACTAATCCATAACCACCAAAACATAATTCTTCTCTTAGGAGTCAATGGTTATCCAATAATTGAATACATTGACCCCTCATACCACTTCAAAATTGGAATAAAAAGATGATTTTGAAAACTGAAAGGTTTTCAGAAGAATTTTATATCTGTTGGAAGCTATAATTGTGGGACACAAAATCTAAAATGTCACACATCATACTCTGCCACCAAATACATAATCTCATGTTATAATATATCTTCATAGTTCCATGATGAATGAACCATGATAAAAATTTACAGTTAAAAAAATTAACCACTGAATTATTCTAGGATGACAACTCGATTATGAGAGCAATGAATTCCATTAGAACGGTGGGGCCGATAAGAAATGGTCTCCCCACTATAGAGGGTTTCACTGATTCCTATGAAATCATCATCATGCTGCAAACTATGCATAATAGACACAATTAGAGATGAAAATAGATAATGATGATCGGTAACCATACCTCAACAATCATTCCAAGCACCAAGAAGATACTATGTAAATAATAGAATTAGATTCAACTCTTACATCGATTATAAAATTTCACATGATGGTGATTTCCTATTGAGAGAGTCTTTGACAGCATTCCGATTCCAAGGGTGTAGTAGATATCAAAATCAAACATTGAATGATATTACAACCACCATATCTATCTAAGTTTCAATTCCCTATGATAAAATATACTACTCCAGATCCTATGGTCAATAACGACATTTAATATCTCCCAAAAAGATATTTTCATCATCATTTTTTGTCATATATAATTGAGTAAGAATTGAAATCAAGAGTCTTGTAGGTCTTATCACAAGTTTGAAGATGTGGAGACCCATATTCCATAACACTATTATCATGAATAAGCATACAACCCAAACTAGCACTAAATATATCACTTATCAAAACATACCCCTTATCGGGATTAGGTGAGATCAACATCGGTTCCTACATTAGAAGTCATTTCAACTCATAAAAATAAGCCTAAAACATGGAATTCCAAATGCGTTTACCCCCATCATGGGAAGATATATAAAAGGTGATTATAACTTTAATAATTCCTTGAAGATATTTGGATTATATCATGTACGACCAAGTAATCATTGCAAAAAAAAAAGATGTTTCTCGTCGACCCCAATGAAAACACATCATCCACATTTATTGAATTAGACGATGACCCAAAATTAGAAAAATATTTCTCTATGAAAATCCCTTAATTGGTTCAAAAACTAATTTTTTCAATATTTCCTTAAAAGTGGTGACTCCTCATGATTTTATAAAAAATGATCTGATGGTGCTCGTTCATAGACTCAGACCTCAAATAAATCTAAATATCATCTATCGATACTACCATAATGGTGTCAAGATACTGATGGAATATAAAATTCATAAGATCCATAAAAACAATAATTAAATTATTCATACCAAAATTAATCATATGATATTTAGAATATCCATACATACTATTAAATTTTATCATCAAAATATCTAACTCTTCAACTCTAAGATGATGAAAAATGACCAAATATCAATCATTAAAAAATAATTACCCTCATTTACCATCTCAAAAAAATAATCCACATGGGGTAAAGGAAACCTATTCAAAACTATTACCCATTTATTCTTTAAATTTTCTTCACACAACTGAATTGAACCATTATCCTTCTTAGAAAAGAGAACAGGGTCTTCCCATTGTGAAATTCTTGGGTGAACAAAACCATTGCCGTACAGATAATCCAAATAAATCTTCTGATAATTATTTTTTTCTACTTCCATGTTATAGGAGAAAATATAAATTAGGTGCATTCTAGGTTAATTTTAAACTCATCCTCCATCTATGTGGTAAAACAATAGATGATGTTTGGGGAATGTAAGGAAATTACTAATCAAACGAGGGAAGATAAAAAATAGAGGAAAACATATCAGGATCGAGTGTAACAACATGAATCAATGCTTTAGTCTCTGGGTGATAAGGTGATTCATTACAGGACCTCAGAACCCATTATCTCAAAATACCACATGAGATCTCATTAGTAGATAAAATGACCTAATCTCTCTTCTATATTTCTTTGGAAAAAAATAAAGGATGATATAAATGATTGTTGGATCCTACATCAAATCAATATGTTTATATAAAGAATGAAAATGGAACCTCTCACTATCAGAACACCTACATGAAGCACACCCATAAATTCGTCCATGTTGGGAATGTTCTTCTATCCATAGGACTTTTTCTAGATACCTATGGACATTAATGATTTTGATTACACCTTAGTATCCCTTATTGAAGAAGTTCCATAATGAGTACAATGGTTATAAATATATTGATTTAATTATTGTAGATGGCCATAGAGGACCAAATAATTACACATCATTTTTTGGGTAGGATAAGAATATTAGATGTTCCCAACCACACCATTATGATATAATGATAGGGGAACAATACTTGTCGTAACTAATATTAAAGACTTATCCCACTACGAGGAATTACCTCCAGGAAATCGGAGATGCACCAACAACATTCTGGTCATTCCCTGAATGCCAATAATGTTTCCATTCAGTGAAAGAGAAATTATAGAATAACCAATATTAACAACCATATCTGTCCCTTCCATAATTTCCCTATCTGTCATCCAAATAATGGAAAAAAATTAACATAAATATGTATGATCTAATATCTATTCAAAAGTCCTATAGATATTTTTGATATTTCAACTATTTTTTAATTACAATATTTATAAAAAAATAAACCAAATCCATTAATGGATTAGTGTAATCTAACACTAAGAAATCATATTTCTACAATAATAGGAACTCCAAATAAGAATTCAACCCCACAGTCACTAGGATTCACTATATCAAGAAGAATGTCATGAAACACATCCAATCAAAGCCCATGTGTCTATCTGATTTCACTATAGTATCAAACCATCTTTTACTGTAACCCTCAATTATGAACATTGTGGACATAAAATTGATATTACTTGGTGTATTTAGAAATTCAATTATCTGATCTATCTCCTCAAGATAGTCATCTACCTCTTTATTATCATTCATACATTCGAAGGATGGCAGTTGCTTATATACATCTCTAGAGATCAATCCCTATCACCCCCATATCTTTAATCACTACATAAAAAAATGTTTTCACATCGATTATTTTTTATTTTTTACATCGGTTATTGGGAAAAGTTATTTCAGGGCATGTTATAAATATTGATTTTTACGTCGGTTTTTTTAAAACTGACAAAAAAAAAACAGAAATCTAAAGCCATTTTCACGTCAGTTCCTAAACAATCGATATGGAATACAGTTCGGAGAAGTGATTTATTATTCATATTTTTAAATAACCAATGTAATATGTTATTTATTTCATTTTTATTAAATAATAGGCATAATAGACAACCCATACAAAGAGTTTTTCACATCCTTTATTAGAAAACCGAAGCAGAAAAAAAGGTTATCACGTTGTTTATTTACATAACCGACCTGATAAACCAGTATGTGAAATGGGTTTTCACATCGGTTAAAAAATAACCAATGTAAAACAAATATAATATGTTAGTTATTAAATAAACATCATAAAAAACCATTCCCATGGATTAATTATGTCAAATATAATATAAATAATGAAAAAACTATTTTTTTAATAAAACACTTCAACCATTACATTGTGTAGACAATGAAGACCTGAAACAAGCAGAAAAAAGAACAAAATTAGACCAAAACCACTCAAGTGCCCCACCCCCTAGACACCCCCCCCTTGGACAGACCCCACCCATCAGGACACCCCGAATCTATAGACACAATCCCACCCTTGTAACCCCCCTAGACAGCCCCCACCCCCCTCGACACCTGCTGCCCCCTTGGACTCCCCCCAACCACCACCCTAGACACCCCCACACACCGAACACCCTCCCAACCCGGGACACCCCCAACCCCTGTAGAGCCTCTCCCACCCCCTAGAAACCCCCACCCTGAGAACCCCCCCATACATTCTCTTACCCACTGGATAGCCCCCACAACCCCACCCATGGACACCCCTACCCCCATGGACATCCCCCCCACCTGGACAGCCTTGACCCCTTGGACACCCTCCCTCCCACTGAACACCACCCCACCACACTAGACACCACCACACCCTACTAAACATACCCCACTACCTAGACACCCTCCAACCCCCTAGGCAACACCCACCCACTAGACACCACCCCCACCCCACTAAACCCCCCACACCCCACTAGACAAACCCACCCCCTGGACAGCCCCAACCCCTTGACAACCCCCATCCACTAGACACCACCCCACCACACTGGAAAGCCCCACCACCCTCTAAACAACCCTAACCCTGGAACCCCTCCCATCCCAGGGGTATCCCCCTCTCCCCAGACACCCTACCACCCACTGGACAACACCCACCCCACTGGACAGACCCCCACCCCTTGTACACCTACCCAGCCCCTAGACACTCAACCCCCTGGATTGGCCCCAAAAACTGAACACCCCCACCCTTCTGGACTGTAAAGACCCGGAAATTTCACGAAAAATTATTTTTTCTAAAATTACTTTGATATGTTATGAGTCTGTGGCTTCTAACAGCACATGATTCCGAGGCCCGGTGTGCCCGAAATCAATTTCCGAAGATTAGCTTTGGTACATTCAGTAAACGAATGAGTGAGTTTTTCTATATTTTGAACTGGTGCTTGGAATTGAGATATGAGGGCACCGATGAACTCACAGCGCCGATAATTACTTAAGGTAACCTCTACCGTAGTTGCATTTTGACGGGAGAATAGGTTAATTTTCGGTTTGTTTTTAAGGAATAAATAAAAATATGTGTTTGATATTTTTATTTGTGGAGGGTGGTTATTATCTTAGAAAGGGGGAATTAGAGGTGGGGCCCATACCCACCTAACCTCCCATGGGATGGTTTAGTGTGGTGGGGCCCACACGAGACCCTAACTCCTCACCTCCCCCTCAGCTCACTAAACCCCCCTTTATCACCCCTTAAATTTATTAATTCTCCTCTTTAATTATGTAGCCTCTCTACCATCCAATCCACTATTAATGTTTGCCTACACACATAATTAATGAATTGATTATTTGCATTAATTTGAAATGGTTGTCATTATTTAAAATGGGAGAAGGATTTTATAATATTTTCCTTGGAAAATAATTGGGGGGGGGACCTCTGGATAAATAGAAGATCTCCCCCCCTTTACGAAGAACAGTTCTCCTTCAGATGGATCTCCAAAGAACGGAGTTCGAGCCGGGACCAAAGGACTTTGAGAAAGTGACGAACACCAACGATAATCGTCACCTTCATCTCCTCCCTTGAGATGATTTCAACAAGACGACGTCCATCCTTTTGCGATATTTTCAATGAAAATATAACCTTGAGGTAGGGGTTGTTAAGTTCAAGTTTTAATACCGTTCATCATCGTTATTCTATTCTTGAGTTTCATTTGGCCGCATGATACCATCTGGATGAGGAAGGGCTCAGACCGCACGAACACGGTCTGACCCTTCCCCTCTTGTTTTTTGTTTGTGGACGATGGAGGGGGACTACAAAGAACCGGACGACGTCGGGACGACCATGAACGGATCTTCAGTGCATGATTTTCGGGTCGCCGCAAAGGCGCGACACCGTCGTGCCGTGCGGAGTAGATCCGGACCGTGGCTGGGGCGAGCCTCGGCGGAGGAGCGCGGCATCGTTGCGCTGCACTAGAACTACATGGCCCGTGGCCGGGGCAGGCCAGGGCGGTGGAATGGGGCACCGTCACCCCGCGCCGGTTGAACAGAGCCATAGCCTAAGGCCACGCCAGACCTGGAAGGGCGACCGGCTATGCCGGCCGTAGGTGCCACCGAAAGGTGGGACCCGAGGGGGTCCCATGGTTATCCAAGGGCTGGAATTCATGGCCGTACATTTCAAAGAACCAAGGTGGTATAACCCCCCTTGAACAGTGGCGAGGGTGGTCCACACTGGGCACTGCCACCCCCCCTGGTCGGCCAGCCACCCAGCCAGCTCCTTGGGCCACATGGGCCGGGTCCGACCGGGCCCATACCCTCTATTTTCTGACCTTATTCAACTAAATGACCATAACATGACTTGTAGACCTCCGATCAATGCACCGTCAGTTGAATATGATTCCTCGGATTGAGACGGTCATTTCTGTTTATTATACTCCAAGTTTTGGAGAAGTTTGTGTATGGCCGAGTTGGTTTGAACTTGAATCCAACCGGGCCCTCAAAGCGGAAACGCTTATAACTTGAGGAACGGACGCCCGATTGATGTGTCATCGACTACGTTGGATTCTTCTTGATGAGACGGCTATTTTGGAATACTCCACCGGAGGATTGGATGTTGTTGGAGTACAGTCTAGTTGGTTTAGCTTATTAACCAAGCGGGCCCCTAGAACTGAAAAGCCCATAACTCTCAGACCAGACGTCTGATTGAAGAATCGTCAGCGACATTGCTAATATCGTTGTAAAATGGTTCCTTTGAGTATACCCCATTGGAATTCTGGGTACAGTTGCGATACGGTCAGGTTAATTAATACAGGAAACCAACTGGGCCCTATGTACAAAAAGAATAATAACTCACAGACCGGGCGTCCGATTGACACACCGTCTGTTGCGTTGAGATCCCTATGATGTGACCGATGATTGTGAAGGTTCCTTGTGGGACGTTTTGATAGTTGGAGTGTCGACCAGTGGCTCATGGAGCAGATCCATTTGTAAATGAGCATACGGAGTACGGTGACCTTGTAGCTGACTGAGATCTGATGACTTCTTGTACAATTTGATTTGGAGTGAGTTTTATAGTAAAGTGGGGAGAACTACTTTGTGAGGTGGCAGAACCATGGCGGAGGATCACTACTTTGTGATTTTGTAGACCTGCGGTAATCGACAGGAGGAGTACCACTCTAGGCTATGAGGGGGAGCACTACTATGTGAGGTGGCAGAACCATGGCAGAGGAGCAGAACATTGTGAGGTGGCAGAACCACAGTACTCGACAGGAGGAGTACCTCATGAGTCTAAGGTTAGTGAGTGGAACCTCGGAGTTGTGGCAGGAATACTACGCTCGATAGAGGAGTCATTCTCCAGCAACTGTGTTTTCATCTTCGTGAATAAAAATCTTGGTTTGAGCTGAGTCAATGACCTTTGTGTTTACCTCATTAGTGAGATGGGTTAATTGATAACTTAGGTATATGTATGGGCATATACCTAAGTAATGGATATCTATTTAGATCATTATTTGTGGTTTATCCTTTTCGGTTTTAGTGAGACCTTAAGGGTCTCGCGGTCCCTATTGAGTATCGTTATACTCACCTCTGCACAGGCTATGCCCGCACCTCATTATGTTGGTTGAAGATGATAGAAATCACTAATCGTGGTTGAGGCTTGTAGAGCTGGATGGTACCCGTAGGTGGATCTCACGACAAGTCGGTACCCAGAGGACACGAATGGACGTGGAGTGCTGAGTAGGACATCGGTACCTACCCTTCAGGTATGAACCCAGAAGATGATCCAAGAGTTGCTTTTCCTTTCAGCTGTTTGTATTTTTAGTTTTACTTTCACTCAGTTGTAGTTGTACCTTTCTGTTGGGCTTGTATTCTGGCCCCTTTGTACTTTAATCACACTTGTTATACTTCTTACTTAGTGTTTTATTCTTCTTGTACTATGTTTGTGTGTGTTTACGTTTCATAAAGGCAATGCATTCAATTTTTATCAGTATTTACACCTTTAGTGCTAGTCGCTAGCCCCTAGCCTATTGAAGGTGGGTTTGGGGTAGTCCCGGCGTGGGCCCCGAGGACAGTTCGTGACAAATTGGTATCAGAGGGAGGTTCTACCGTAGAACATAGGACTCTGATATTTTCTTTCTTTGAAGAAATAGTGTTACGGGTACAAAGTGTGGTTCTCAGTTCAGGGAGTCCAGTATTGGTGCAGGCGGCTGACGTATCAATACACCAGGACCCTGAATTTTTATTTTCGACTCAGTGCACGAAAAAACTGATGGCGTGTGTATTTTCAAAAGTTTCTTTTAAGTCATCTCAATCCAGGTTAACTCACTAGGTATAGTCTTTTGACCGTGTCAAAATCTGTTTCTTTCAGGATGTCTTCACCAAGTCAGTCTGCGTAGGTACCAAGTGGAGAGCGCGATGATAGCACACCGAGCTGCAAGGTCTCAATATAGGGCACTATTCTAGTTAAGACACCATCAAAGAGTGGAAATTTCTTGAGCGCACTGCATGAGTTCCAGCGATAGAGGCCTCTGAGGTTTCGAGGCCAGTCAGATTTTCAGACGGCTGGGCACTGGCTAGAGTTTGTAGCACAATATTTCAACATAGATGGGACACCCACTAACTTGATTGTGTACCTAGGTGTTAGTATATTTTAGGGAGAAACTGATAGGTGGTGGTTCTAGATGATCTATTTTTGCGATGAGATGACTTTCACATGGGATGATTTTGAGAGTTTTTTTCATGGTAGAGTTTATACCAGCGACTCTACACTCTGTGCATGCTCAAGAGCTGATGCCCTTACCGCATGGTTTTCTGTTAGTAGACGAGTCATCTATAGGTAGTATACAGATGATGCAGAGGTCCAAGAGGACCATACCTACAGGTGGTCGACCTCACGACTCATGATTGGAAGTGTGGGGCACCCGGGGTGGAGTTAGAGCTACGCATACCAGGAATGCACAATTTTTCTCCTACGACGGGCTTGGTCACATGGCACGTGACTATCCGACTCCCCGCACAGTTTATCCAAATGTGTTTGAGGAGCCAATGAGACAAAATCAGCGGCTGGAGATTGAGAAACAACCAAGTGGTGGACAAGGCAGTGGAGCTCCGAAATCATGTGGAAAAGAGCGATACTAGTTGCAGGCATGGAGGCCTTTGTTCTTGGTGATTCTATTTTCTGTGTTGTTATTGTTTGAGGTTGTTATGTGTCTTTGTACTTGGAGTCGTAGTATTAAAATACACTTATCTTTGTGATGTTTACATTCCTTTCCATTGTGATTGGTTGATACTGAGAGGTTCCAGTTAAAACTGTTGACCTGAACCTGACATGTGAGATTCGTACTGGAGGAGACACAATAACCACGCACTGATGCCAATAGTGTGACTCAACCCTTGGAGGTTAGAGTAATCGATGGATCTCTTGGTAGTAGCATCGTAGCCTTACGACGTCATCTATGGCATGAAATAGTACTGTTCATGTCAGGATTGACTGTATTAGGAAAAGAACATGGTTCATCCAGGGGATGAGACCAGATTTAACTTTTCGGTAGAGGAAAAATCTTAGTAGCTCATTAGTAGAATATAGAAAAAGAATGGTGGAGATGAGTTCCTACAATTGAAAAGTCTCAACCAATACTCGTTGAGTGAATGGTTTACAGTTCTCTGAACTCAATAGTCTCAGGTGTATCTTCTCTCTGAAATACATGAACCTGAGATAGCGGTGATGGCTTGAATTTCTCCAGGACAATAACTTGGAGATAGTTTATACTCCTGGGGAGGGGAACATTGTAGCAGATGCTCTTAGTAATAGATCGGGCATTCAGCTATTAGGAGTGGCGAGACAGAAGCTGGCCATGTTTCAGTTATCCTTTGTGGATAATGATGGAGTCAACATGTGTAGAACCAGAGATGGTTCAGGCTACAACGAAGAAGGTGAAAATCATCCAGGAACGGATAATGACCGCACAGAGCAGACATAAGTCCTATACTGATAGAAGATGAGACCACTGGAGTTCGACGGTGATGACCACGTCTTCTTACAGGTCTCACCATGATGAGGTCAAAGGATATTTGGGTGGGGCGGCATGTTATCTCCATGATTAATCAGGTATTTCAAAGTTCCCAATAAAGTAGGTGAGGTAGTTTACGACCTGTAATTTCCACCTCAGATGGACCTAGTGCACGAAGTCATCCCCATATCATAGCTAAGGAGATGCGTGCACGATCCTTCCCACATTATCGATCATGGGGAGCTGGACATCAATGACGAGGCGACATTCGCAGAGGTCCCAATAGAGATCGAGGATCGACAGAAGTGGTTCCGACGTGGATTGTCGATTCCTCTGGTGCACATTCGTTGCCAGTATGGGAAACTCCAGGAGATCACATGAGAGAGGGAGGCTCAGATGCATGCTTAGTACCCTCTTTTGTTTTCATAGACTATGTTATAGCTTTATGGGGATGTAAAGCCTTGAGGTGGAAGTAATTTAAAGACCTGTAAATTTCAAGGATATTTTTTTCTTAAATACTTTTGAATTTTACGGGTCTGTGTCTTCTGGTGGCACTTGATTCCAAGGCCCGGTGTGCCAGGAATCAATTTCAGAAGTTTAGCTTGGGTACGTTCAGTAAACAAATGAGCTGGTTTTTCTATCTTTTGAACCAGTGCTCGGAATTGAAATCTGAGGGCACCGATGAACTCGAAGTGCTGATAATTGCTTAAGGGACCATTAACGTAGTTGGGTTTTGACGAGAGAAGAGGTTAAATTTCTTTTTGTTTTTAAGGAATAAATAAAACTATGTGTTTGATATTTTTATTTGTGGAGGGTGGTTTTTATCCTAAAAAGGGGGAGTTAGAGGTGGGTCCCACACCAAATTAACCTCTCATCGGAGGGTATAGTGTGGAGGGGCCCACAAAAGACCCTAACTCCTCAACTCCCCCTCAACTACCTAAACCCCCCTTTATCACCTCTTAAATTAATTCATCCTCCTCTTTAATTATGTAGCCTCTCTACCATCCACTCCTCCATTGATGTTTTCCTACACACGTAATTAATCAATTGATTCGTTGAATTAATTTGAAATGGTTGGAATTCCTTAAAATGGGAGAAAGATTTTATAATATTTTCATTGGCTAATAATTTTGTAGGGGGAACCTCTAAAGAAATAGAAGAGATCCCTCCCTCCACAAAGAACGGTTCACCTTCTGACGGATCTCCAATGAATGGCGCTCGAGCCGAGATCGAAGGCCTTTGTGAAAGCGAAGAATGCCAACAATCATCGTCACCTTCTTCTCCTCCCTTGTGATGATGTCAACGAGCCGACGTCCATCCATTCGTGATATCGTCAATGACCGGTGAACATTGAGGTAGGGGATGTTATGATCAAGTTTTAATACCGTTCATCATCGTTATTCAATTATTGAGTTTCGTTTGGCCGCATGATACCATCTTGATGAGGAAGTATGGGACCGCACGAACATGGTATGACCCTTCCCCTATCATTTGTTGTTTATGGATGATGGTGGCGGACTGCGATGAACTGGCCAACGTCAGGCCGACCACAAGCGGATCGTCATCGCATGATTTCCGGGTCGTCGCAAATGCATGACTTCATCGTGCCGCGCGGAGTAGCGGCGGACCGCGGCCTAGCCGGGCCGCGGCTGAGGGGTGTGGTGCCATCACGCCGCGCTGGAGATACAGGGGCCGCAACAGGGGTGGGGGGCAGCAGCGGTGTACAGTGCCGGCGCACCTCGCCGGTTGAACAGAGCTGCGGCCTAAGGCCGCGACGGACCTGGATGGGGGGCCGGCTGTGCCGGCTGCCGGTGCCACCAAGAGGTGGGACCTGAGGGGGTCCCGTGGTTACCCAAGGGCCGCCCATCATGGCCAACCATTTCGATGAACTGGGGGGGTGTAACATCCCCAGAACAGTGGCTAGGGTGGGCCCCACGAGGCGTCTCCACCGCCCTGGTCGGCCAGCCACTCGGCCAGCCGTGTGGGCCATGTAGGCCGAGCCGCGTTAGGCCGCGTCGACTGGGCCGGAGCGTGCCCTACCGGGCCACGATGCGCCCAACCGGGCCAAGCCATGCCGGCTGGGCCGAGCCCTGCCCAGCCAGGCCGGACCCAGACCCGGATCGGGTCGACCCGGTTCGGGCTGACCTAGGGGTTGTTGGGCCGGGTCGGATCGTGCCCAGACCCCATATTTTCAGACCTTCATCAGTTAAACACCCAATACAAGAGTGGTAGACCTCCGATCGATGCACAATCAGTTGCATAGGATTCCTTATATAGAGACGATCGTTTGAGTATATTACACTAAAGGATTCGGCAAAATTTGGGTACAGCTAGGTTGGTTCGAACTCAAAACTAATGGTGCTCTCGGAGCAGAAATGCTTATAACTTGAGGACCAGACGTCCGATTGGCGTGTCGTCGACTGCGTTGGATTCCTCTTAATGAGTCCGTTATTTTGGCATACTCCTCCTATGGTTTGGATTATATTGGAGTATGTATGGGTTGGTTTAGCTTATAAACCAACCAGGCCCCTAGAACGGAAAATCCAATAACTCTCAGACCGGACGTCTGATTGACGAATCGCCAGTAGCGTTGGAAATCTCATTGAGAAACGGTTCCTTTGAGTATACCCCATAGTAATTATGGGGTTCATTTGAGATATGGCTGGTTTGGTTCATGCACAAAACCAACCGGGCCCCCGGGACAAAAAGGCTAATAACTCATAAACCTGGGGTCTAATTGATGTGTCGTCTGTTGCGTTCAGATCCCTATGACGTGACAGATCATTGTAATACTTCTTCATGGGACATCATGACACATCGAGTGTCATCTAGTGTCTCATGGAGAGGATCCTCTCAGAGACGAGAATACGGAGTATGGTGACCTTGTAGCTGGCTGAGACCTGATGACTGCTTGTCCGATTTGATTCAGAGTGACTTGTATAGCCCAGTGGGGAGAACTACTCTGTGAGGTGGTAGTCCCATGGCGGAGGATCACTACTTTGTGAGGTGGCAGACCCATAGTACTCAGTAGGAGGAGTACCTCTTTAGGCTATGAGGGGGAGCACTACTGTGTGAGGTGGCAGACCCATGGCAGATGAGCACTACTTTGTGAGGTGGTAGACCCGCAGTACTCAACCGGAGGAGTACCTCACCAATATATGGTTAGTGAGTGGAATATCAGAGTTTTGGAAGGACTAATGCACTCGATAGAGGAGGAGTTCTCAAACAACCATGTTTTTTTCATCGTGAATAAAAATCCTGGTTTGAGGTGAGTCAATGAACTTTGTGTTTACCTCATGATAGAGATGGGTTACTTGATAACTAAGGTATATGTAAGGTCATATACCTATGTAAAGGTTATCTGTTGAGATCTTTCTTTGTGGTTTATCTATATGTGTTTTAGCGAGACCATAAGGGTCTCGGGGTCCCAAATGAGTATCGTTATAGTCACCCTCAATGAGCTATGCCCACAGCTCGTTGTGTTAGTTGCAGACGACGGACAACACTGATCGTGGTTGTGGTTTGTAGAGCTAGACGGTACCCGGAGGTAGATCTCATGACGAGTCGGTACCCAGAGGAGACATAAGAATGTGGAGTGCTGAGGAGGACATCTGTACCTACCCATCAGGTAGGAACCCATAGGATGATCCAAGAGTTTCTTCACCTTTTAGTTGTTTGTCTTTTATGTTGTACTTTTGTTCAGTTTTTTTTACGTTTCTGTTGGGATTTTATTCCGACCCCTTTTTACATTCTGCACACTTGTTATACTACTTACGTAGTATTTTCTTACTCTTGTACTCTGGTTGTGTGAATTTACGTTTCTTAAAGGTAATGCCTTCCCTTTTTATCGGGATTTACACCTTTGGTGCTAGTCGCCAGCCCCTGGCCTATGGAAGGAGGACTTGTGGTAGTCACGACATGGGCCCTAAGGACAAGTCGTGACATGGACCCCCCCCAGACACCCTCCCAACCCCTGGATAACCCCCCCCCCCCCAAGACAGCCTCCCACTCCATAGACACCCCCACCCCCTGGACAACACCCCCTAGACACCCCACCCCCTGGAAACCCCCTGGATACGCTCCAATCTCTAGAGAGACCCAACCCCCTGGACACCCCGTCCCCCTTGGACAACCCCCACCCCTAGACGTCCCCACTCCCTAGACAGTGCCTCCAGCCCCCTCCTGAACACCACCACCCATGGAATCACCCCACCCTCAGTACACCCTCTCACTAACTAGACAGTCCCCACCCCCTAGACACCCCCTACAGCATTGGACTACCCCATCCCCTGGACACCTCGAACACTGTTGACAAACCCCACCCATGGACCCTCCAACCCCCCATGGACACCCCTACCCCTTGGACACCCCCCGGACACCGAAAACCCCTTTGACCACCCCCTGGACAGCCCACCCTCCCACCGGATACCCCCAACCCCATGAAATCATTACTATGCTTTGCCAAAGTATGAAACAAGGAGAAACCAGACCAAAATCAGACCAAATCAAGACTAGAATCCAAACCAGAAAAACACCAGAACTAGACCAAAACAAGAAGTATTAGAGAAAAATTAATCATTCACATATATAACATTCAAAACATACAATTTCAACTGAAAAACCTAAATCCAACCAAAACAACTACCAAATACACAATTATAATTAAAATATTCAAAATTACATTTTACACTACAAACAAACTAAAATCCAATCAAACCTGTAAAATAATTTTATTATTCCACTTCTAAGTGTTTGACCTCATGAAGAATATAGGGTTAAGTGTCATTAAATTGATACAAATTAAAAGGATAGTAGTTAATATGTATAATGAATAAAACAAATGATATATTAAGGAAAATTTTGAAGGAAATCATACGAGGCTGAACTTCACAAGTGTTCTAGTTGTAATTATTTCATACATAAATCTTAGAATATAATATATGCAATCGACGACGCCTTTTTGTTCCTGAAATTTTTGATTAAATGAGTGTCAATTCAAAATATCATATCTATGTTATACATTGAATTGTACAAATTTTAAATGGATGTTTACCTTTACTTTTACATATTTGATCTTTTCACTCTTTTTCTTTGTTTTTTTCTAAACCAGACCCATCTCCTTTTATAAAATAATACAAATGGGATAAATTTAAAATTCATTATAATAAAAAAAACTATTAATAAATTGAAACATAATTTTCCAATATATTCTAAAAACATCCCTGCACATCACCATGGATAGAGAATATCCAATAATGTGTTTCCTCTCTTAGACAAAAAACACCTCACATCCAATGATAAATGTTGTAAAATAACTTTTAAGGTTAGTAGTTTTGTATGTTAAATGATAATGAACACTTTACCAAATATATGTTTCATACCTCTCATAAAAAGGCATCAACCAACCCTGCGTGATTATATTTTGTTAAAATCTTTCATCAATATAATGTGTTATTTATTCCTCATCCAATTCATGCCCTTCAAGGTTCATGAAATGTATGTCCCTGAATCCATAAACATCTGTCATCTCATTCTTATCACACATGTTATAAATATACCAAATAAAAATCATACATAAGTATACATTTGTAATAAATATAACCCATTGAAAAGTGTTATGACTTACATGGACAAAATTAGCACCACCTTGATGCCCAACATATCTCCAGTAACAAGCTCCATGATATCATTTTTCACAATCCCCACATTTATTTCCCCTCCATAAACAAGAGCTTTCAATGGAATCTTATAATGATCTGCCAACAAATTTGAATATCTTGACCATCTGTCATTAATAATTGAATATGTATATGATATCATAGCCATTTTCAATTGTTATTTTCTATCAAGTATTTCTTTATCATTGATGCATTTCTGTAAAAATAAATAGAAAAATATATTATTTATGAAATGTTAAAACTTTAATAAAAAATAAAATAAGAGTTATAACATACATACCTCTATGGTAATGAGTCACATAAGTCTAGATAGACATACTAAAAAGTGGCTAATACTATGTCAAACTGTGGTCACAACATCTGTAGGTAATGGTAGTCGAGCTGATCTATCTATAATATCCTGTATAGTGGCCTTATGATGCTCTACCTCTAACTGTTGATGATAAACTACATCTTCGATACTATATAATAGCCCATATGAAACTATATGATGGTGAGGATCATGAACATTAAACACACAATAATTAGGAATATATGGTGGAGGAGTAGGAAAAAAATAGGGTTCGCAAGATGATGTTGGGGAGTGTGAGCAATTAGGGGAGGTGGAGGATAAATAATAGGGTTTTTCGGGGAAGGATGAGGAGTGAGAGCTGCAGTATATAATTGTCTTTGCATGTCTGCAAAAATATTCTATACATATGCTATAATATTTTCCTATATCATCACATTAATATTATGTACATCATTTTCAATGGTTTCTATTAGTTTTTAGAAACACCCTCAATGGAAGAAGTTGACGAAAGTGGAAACTATTTTCTTACTGATGCACCCTTCAGATATCCTTGTACACGTCTGCGGTTTTCAGGTTTTCCCAATGCTTGAGATAAAATACCTTGCCTCCCAGCAGCTTTAAATACCAACTGTGAGCTCTTATTCTCAAGATAATCCTGTAATAATGAATTGATCATTTCTATAATGATTCAAATTATATAAATAATTTAATTAACCTAAATATATATAATAAATATCTTACAATCCTCTACTTAACTATTCTCAATTATTTTTAATGATATTGTCTCTTTTGGCTCATCTGAGCTCTCTTCCATTTTTTATGTCTATATGGAGAGGATGGAGGGGAAACATCTCCAGAGCATGAGGAATCATCTCTTGGTTTTTGTAATTTTTCCACCAGCATTTGTTCTTCCAATAATGTATACCCTACCTGAGATAAAAATTGAGGGTATAAATTTTTAGATTGGATCTCCTGATGATATGTCCTAGTTTTCTATAAATTAATAATAATAAATCATTAATTTTTTTTTAAAAAGATCATTTATATAAGAATGATTATAAAATTTTACATTTCCCTAACCAAAAATGAATCATTTATTTCACTTTAAACAAATTGACTATATGTTTCTCCTCCTTTTAGAGGATATATATGACATGGATTTTTATAATTCCTATGAAAAAAATAATATTAGATGTGAGGGTAGATTTGAAATCCATCTATCTCTGGGCAGCCATCGATAAGCATTTATACATAACTCCTCTAGTGTCAGGAATATCAAATGCCATCTGATAAAGAAGAGGTAAACCATAGTATACTAGAAACATATAAAGATTATTCAAACAAAAGAAAATTATCATATCAAAATTGAATCCCACAAATGATATATCATATATTTTTCCACACTTATTCAAACATCATACAAAATGTTTACATTGATTTTAACCATAGTTGATAGAAAACACTTAAAATATTTTTTATTTAGACCTTTAGGAATATCATTCTCATCATAATCAACTAGTATCATCTGGTCCTGGCTATGAGTAAGTGATAATTTTGGTAAATTTGTGTAGCCACGTTTACTAACAATTGAAATATTCTTTTTCATTATAAGAGAACCTGAGATAGATTGGGGAACATCAAGAAGAGCATGTGAATGTTCAACCCTAGAGGTATGATCATTATTCTCATCTCCAGAATCATGTGATTGATCAGCTGATTTATATGTCATTATCCTCCAAATCAAAAAAGGCAACCATTTGTTCACAAATATACAAATTAGAATATTAGATTAATAATGTAAATAAAAAATTGAAAAATAAACTATGTTACATAATAGAAAACATTATAAATTTGGCGAGCATGTTAAACATTATTAAAGATTGTAATCGTGGTATTGTAATTTTCTTTCAACAAAATCAATAAATATTTATGTTATGTAATGTTAAACTGTTGTAAACTATGGTAAACTATGGTTAACATGGTAAACATTGTGAACATTGTAATGTAATTTTCATTCTACAAAATCATTAGATATGTAAGTTATGTAATGGTATATATGATAAACTAAACAAAAAATAATTAATGTAAACAAAAATATGTACTTTATTGTTTTAATAAGCGTTATAATAATTAAAGAAATTACAATATCTAAAATTTGATGGAAATAATAAGTGTAAACATGAAATAGACATATGTTACCTATAATATTATGAATGTACAGATGGATTGTTTTCCCAAATTACTTTCTCATGATCGTTCTTTATTACACAAACCATGTCTTCAACAAGCTCTTCATTATTTTCTACTAATATTTTCATAGAAGTAGGGATCTCTAATAAAGCATCGTCTTTATCATGTTGATCCTCACCAACATATTGTTTTTTTCATTTTAAAACAACAAACCACTGAATATCTGATTGACCAACTATATAGAAAATGTGTTTTGCATGTGCTGCAATTATAAAAGAATCTAATGTGTCTTCTAATATATTTAGATTAACAACATTCATTCCAAATTCATCGTGTATGAAACTATAGTTACCGATAAACCATCTACAGTTAAAAAAATTTACATTAATTTTATATTAATCTACCTCCCATATTTCTTCAATGAATCCATAATATGAACTTGATGCAGAAATTGGAATTTTATCTTTAGAACTCGAAAAATGCATTCCTTTTGCAAACACCAATACACCACTATTCTAAATTGCACTTCTATTTTCATGATATTTTGTAAACATTTATGGCCATTAATGTCTTACATGGACCATGTTATCACATTTAATCATAAACCATACACTAACCATCTTAATGCCTCTGATAAATCCGATTTACCGAGAAAGGTATTTTTAATCAATGGAAAATTATTTTGTTGTGATCATTGAAAATCCACATTTCTTTCATTTTTAGCTGACATTTTTTCAAGACATTAATATGCAATGTGATATATAGTAGAGAATCGAATATGTATTTAAAGATGTATAATTCATCCTTCTTTATCTATTCAGCTAAAAACGATTTTACTTTCAAGAAATGCATCCCCTACCCTCATAATTAACTCGTTCATAGAGAGATGGAGGAAAACCTATGTGCTCTGCCACATCCAAGTAGCTCGTACAAAAATCCACAACCTCCTCTGAAATATAAATTTAAATAATGGGGGCTTCAGGTCAATATGGATTCATAACATACCCCTTCAATATTTTCTTTTACATTTCAAAAAGATACATCCAACAAAGATAAAATGTTCCCAAAATCATTATTTCTCATAACAGATCAACCATTAAATTCACCATTATATCAAAAAAATATGGAAAAAATAATTTTCAAATTGAAAAAGTATCGAAATTGAAACCTTTTCCAAAATGTTCAAAGCATTCTCATCAATCACCTTATTAAAAATTTAATTGAAAAATTAACCCAACTTTATTATAGTCTTTCTGACACGGATGAGAAATTTTCCACGCATTGCAACTGGTTGAGGTTGTTGCATCATGACGTGAAAATCATGAAATTTCATACATATCAACTTAAAATCCTTCAAAGGAACAATTTTTTACATTTGTAGAATAAACTTGATGCACTTTTATATCATGCAGTCACTGAAAATAGAATATTTTCTCCCTCTTGGATAATGTATAAAATGACTGGGGAAGAAATGTTTTTCTTCCATTAGAAGTGGGAGCTAACTCCAAACATATTCCCATTTATAGTAAGACTATTCTTGCATTAACCCATATTTAGTCATTCCTTTAATATATAACAATGTTCTAATCAAACTGTCATAGATATTCTTCTCCACGAGCATGACATCGATATTATGTTCCATATCATGATATATCCAACATAGTAGCTCAAACAATTTTTACATTTTCTTCCAAATATGTCTATCTTTACCAGATTTATGTGTCTTTCCCAATGAAACATCATGGTTTGGAACCCTACCAAAAAACACATTTGGGGATAAAGGTTCTGGAGAAACATAAAATTCTTTTGAGCCATTGAATTCATTTTTATGTCGTTTATAAAAGTGATCCATAGGAAAAAACATTTGATGAAACATGATTACTATTTTCTTCCCATGATTAAATTGACAATATGAAGTATATTGTTCAAAAATTTGTCATTTTTATGCCCCTAAACACTATATGAAGACAATTTTTTATGCTATGATGTCATTAATATTGAATATAAGAACTGCATACAGTTGAAAATAATCAATTTTAAAATAATCATACACCCTAATACCGTCCTCCCCAAAAAGATTCATACCATCAATCAATGGTGACTAGAAAAAATCAATATCATTTTTGGGTTACTTCAGACCTGAGATAATTATAATCAATATGTCCTACTTGAACTGCATACAAACTTCAAGAGATAGGTTTTAAATTACCAATAAAGTAGGCCAGGAACTATGTGTGCTACTGAGGGTTCGATATGGATTCATTCTATATATTCACAACCTTATTATGAGATTTATAATTTCATTTCTAAATGTATGATACTACTCATCAATTTTATTTCATTGTGTGAAATTAGCTGGATGTCATATTTTTCAATCACATATCCACTCATCAGTATGCCATCTTATCCATTCTGAATCATGTGAATTAGCATATAAAAATTTCAAATTATGATTTCTAGGATGATACCAAAATACCTGGGTAGGTATCTTTCTAATCTCTACATCATCCTGTGATTTTTTTTCAATATATACTGTGATGTCCCACATATAGGACACTATAATAGAAATTCATATTCCTTCCTATATATCATAATTTCATTCAGAAAGGCATGTATTTTATGGAATCCCAATCCAATCGGGTATAATATTTTCTTGGCCTTATAATGTGTATCTGGAAGATTGTTTTCTTTTGGAAGAGTATATTTCAACAATTGAAACATATCCTTAAAACTTATGTCTCTCCATCAATGTTTATCCTTCAGGTTAATCAATCTTAACATTTCCAACAAAACTGTAAAATCCATACAACCAGGATATAATGGGTTTCCATCATCACCATATAGAGGAAATACTTTATGTTCTATCTCAATTTGTTCTATTGCAATATCATGAATCATTTCTTCAATTCCATTAGAGATACTATCCAGAAAATCATCATCATCAGTAGATAATACATTTTGTCCAGTTTCACCATGCCAATTCCAAAGGCTTTAACTCGGATTATAACCATGACATATTAGATGATCTCTGATGCATATACATTTCAACTTCTTCATATTCAATAATTTTAGCCATGTACTGAAAAACATGTCACTACATGGAAAATATCATTTAGATAATTCCAAAAATGAATCAATACCTTCCTCATATTCATTACACATTCTATGTGTTTAATCCAACTTAGACTCATTATTACCTATAACAAATATCAAAAATATACATCTTGGTAATATTGGAAAATTTTATATTTATGTGAAAAATATCATTATTTGAATGTAAATTATTTTGAAATATAATAAAAATCTATAAATATTTGAAAAATAGATGCATGGAACTGATTTTAATTGTAATATATAGTTATATATAACAATTTTAAATTCATATTGGATCCTTTCTTCTTATAGTACATAATGAATACATATTGGTGCACCTGGAAACCATATTCACCATTCCGTAAACCAGAAATAAGAAGTTAAAATATTAATATATGTATACATTCACTACTTAAAATTACACATATCACAACGATTTGAAACCATAAGAATATAATATCCTAAAGGATACACACATCGTTTGCATGATGGTCATCGTAATATCCCTATACCAACGGTTTTATAGGAACTGTTGGTATAAACTGCCTGAAGTTAATATATGCCAATAGTTTTAATGAAACTGTTGGGATATATATATATACCAAGGGGGTGTCCACGGGGGTAGGGGCTCTCTAGGGGTGCTTTTGGTGGTTTTCCAATGGGGTAGGGGCTATCCTATGGGGTATGTGTTTGTCCAAGGTGTCTAGGGTGTGGGGGTATATAGAGGGTGGGGGCTGTCTCGGGGGTGGTTGGGTGGGTGTCCAAAATGGTGGGGTTTTCCATGGGGGTGGGGGAGTGGTGTCCATGGGGTGTGGTGGCTGTACAACCCCTATCTCATTAGACACCCCCCTTATCCATCGGACAACCCCCGCCCCTGGAAATCCCCCCCCCTTCATGGACAGCCCCCACCCCTTAGACACCCCCATCCCTTGGACTCCTCCAATTCACTTGGATATCCTAATCACCCCATAGACACCACCCCCACTTCAGGGACACCCCTACCCCCTTGGACAAACCCCACCCCCTAAACAACTCCCCCCTCTGGACGCCCCAGAATACCCCAGACCCCCATGGACATCTGACTCGCCCCTTGAACACCACCCACCCCCTAGAAACCCTAACCCCCTAGACACCACCCAACCACATACCCCCTTGGACACCCCCTTGACACCACCACCCCTTAGACATCCCCCAACCCTTGATAGCCCCCACCCCTCTAGACATCCCCCACCCCCTGGACACCCCAACCCCTAGACACCAACTACCCCCTTGGACAGACCATTCACCCAACTGGACACCACCCCACCCCCTAGTCACCCCCACCCCCGGAACAACACCCCCACCCCTACCCCCTAAGACACCCCTTGGAAACCCCCATCCCCTAGAAACCCCCCTCACCCCTTGGACCCACCCCCATCACCCCCTGGATACCACCACCCACCCCCATGGACACACCGTAGACACCTTCACCACCTTAGACAACCCCCACCCCCTACACAACCCCACACCCCTATAGATATCACCCACCCCTAGACATACCCTAACCCATGGGATAACCCACTCACCCCCATGGATACCTCCCCACCCCCTAGACACTCCTACCCCATTGAACTGCCCACCCCCTAAACATCCCCCACCCCTCTTGACACCCCCACCCCCTGGAGAACCTAACCCCTGGATGCCCCTACCCCCTTGGATAGTCCAATAACCCCTAGACATCCCCCACCCCTAGACACCCCTACCCCTATGGACAACCCCTTATACCCCCCCTCACACACCACCCCACCCCCTTGGACATCCCTACCCCCTTAGACATCCCCCACACCCCCTGGACACCACCCCCAAACCTATGGACACGCCCACAAACTTGGACAACCCCTACCGCGCCAGACACCCCCACCCACAGGACATCCCCCCCCCCCCCCCACCGTCGGGACACCCCCACCCCCTTGTAAAAACACCCACCCCTGGGACACCCACTTTACATGAACAAACACATGATAGAACACATAAAAATAATAAACTTTCCTAATATTAGTTCCATAGTTTATTTTACCATTAAAGAATTCAGCATGGTATAATAGAACACTATGAGACATACCATGATTTCAAGAAAAAAGATAGAACAATTACATCTAAAAAAATAATATTAGGAAATCATGAAAAATAATAAATTAAACCAAGCCGTGTGAGGAATAATTGAGTGTTTCCAGTCGACATGATAGATCCGGTGATAATAATTTCGATGAATGATGTTGAAAAAACAAGGCTAGGGGGAATAACTTTGAAGAATCCATTCTATATTTCCCGCACAAGAGAGATGAGTCATAGTTCACCCGATCGAAGAAAACTGAATAAATGACTATGGGGCATGATAAATCATTTAAAAGTATTATCAAATGAGTTATTAAATAATCAACATGATAATTTTTTTTATGTTTATAACATCGTTTATTTAATAACCGTCATAGAAAATTATTTATCACTTCAGTGATTTTATAACTGAAATTATAAATTGTGCTTTAAAACATAAGTTATTTTATAAACGACATGATAAATTTCTGATATTTTGTTTATCACTTATGTTATTTTTTAACTGGCATGATAAATAACTCAGATTTGATCTTTCACATCAGTTTTTAAAAACTGACGTGATAAATCTAATGTAAGTAATTTTTAGGACAATTATTTTATAACCGATGTAAAAAATTAATTCTCATCGATTTATGAAATCATTTATAAAATAACAGACATGATATATTGGTTTTTACAGCTTCTCATGTCGGTTATATAGAACTGACGTTAAAAATGTCCACATGTTTAATGTTTTTCTCACTAGTGGATGTTCTTGAAAAACTATATTGTTGTCACGTATTATTTTTTGTCTATAATATGAACATCTCTAAAATTAGTAGTTATCAAATTCTAATATTGATTCTGATACTTTTGAGGATCATTTGTTGATTTATCTTATAGAACGATAAGAATACATCTCATTGTAATATCACTGCACATTGAAAACAAATTATTGAAGCATAGAACAATATTAATCTCAGTTTAAAATAGGAAATCATAAGAAAAACTAATATTAATATCATGAACTCAACACAAGAGACGCATATCCATACATTCCATGATAACATGAATCTCGTCACAATAACAGTTAGACATGCACTCAATAAAAACTACCTTAGATGTTCCAACAATACTATCCCCCATATAAAAAATCCCAATATAGATAATAACTTGCCTCTCATGAAACAATTCTCACATCACGACAAAGATAACCTATCCATATATACACTGAACTGAAACACAACATCACTAATAAGGAATTCTTGATCCCTACAACATGGTTACTGGCACCCAAGCATCAACAATTTCTAGAGGGAGAAATATCATCTGACCTGAAAAAGACAACAAGGAAAACATATGCATAGAAGAAAAAAAACTAATAAGAATCTAGAAGAAACATATTCCATTACAAAAAAATATGAAAAGTGATACAACTCAAATCATTAAATAAAAACCCAATATACAAGTAAAAAAAGTACAAATGAATCAATGACAACTAATCCATATGATATTATTGAAACAATCTTAACAAATCTTCATTGGATACACGACTCCAAATAATAGAAGCATTGAGTCCACACTACAATGTCTTTATTATCCTAGAATCGGAAGTCATAACTACATCTTTAGACTCTCTAATGGTTATGAGAGGTGTGATATAATAGGCTCAATAGGATTCCACACATGTGATCCCTATCTTGTATCTATAATAAAATAAGAAAAATTATTTTAAAGGAAACATGGTCTGATAAATAATAAAAGACTTAATGTGAAAACCATGTTAAATATATCCCTTCGTCTTTTTTTTCCAGAACACATCTGGAAAAAAATTTCAATTAATATTTTCTATATAATCTTTTCAGAGTCAAAAGAGGTATATCATATCCAAAACAATACTAATACAATTCATATGTTAAAAATTCCATAGATAAAATCATTGAAATAATTTAGACTCTTCACACAATAAAAATGGATATTGTTCACTCAATTACATTTAGAAAATGTTTATGGAGTAGAGGATTACCCTAGGAAAACTTCCAACAATGTCAAAACACATCCCTTAAAAATAGTCTTATGGAGTAAAGGAACACTCCATGATTGAACCCCCCAACAATAAAAGTGATTGTGAAACTAATATTCACCTTCCACCTAATTACCAAAAGTTACCAATGAATTTAATTTCCCAAATACTGTAAAAAGGAAATATTATAATAATTTTCATTCCACCCTTTTCATTTTTCAAAACTACTTTATAAACACATTTGAAAACTCATGTCACAATGATTTGAAAAAATCATTTACCATTACCAAAAGCCATGGGGAAACCATCTATTATCAAGAATCAATTTATGCAATAAAATATTGAAAATTTATTTATAAATTAATTTATAAAATATGATCAATGATGGTATATTCAAAAAAGGCCATATAAGTGACCATATACATGAAACTCAAGCCGCACATGCCTTCAATAGAATAACCAATATAATGAGGTATGAAAATAAAACAATAATGGAACATAGACAGATTCTGAAATATTATAACCAAATTATCCTAGAATAAAAGACGGAACCGAGGGTATATCACAACATAAAAAAATGAACATTACCCATATGTATCACAACCAATAAAACACATACCTTTGGAATAAGATCACACAATAGATCTAGATTTATAAAACAAAACACCACCACATGGTCATAAAATCCAAATAACAGAACTTCACTATTATAGAGTCCATCAGAAATGAATTAATATAAAGTCCACATACTAAGTAGATCTGATGAAAAATCCATAATTATCAACCATTAAATTTAGGAACATAGAAAGGGAAGAGACCTTAAATATCAAACATGGATTTTTTTAGGGCATGTTTGAGAAGGGTTTCATGATGAATAAGAATAATTTCAGACATGTACCATGATAAAATATTCTCAGCCAATGGTTTTATAGAATAAATTTTATTATTATTGAATAAATATCCCATTACTATTATATGTTGGAAAATATCTATCCTCGAGATAAATTTTCACGGATCGATGATTTTATGTCTTTGAATATAATCTTATGGAATAAATGGAATTTATGGTGTAAAAATTGTATTAAATCATGAAATATTACTATTATTTAAGCTATCTAACATCTACTTACCTATGAGGTACTTACACTATCAAAATGAACATACAATGTAATTGTGTTTAGAAAGAAGTCTCCACCTCATGTTCCATAGAAACACTCCAGAAAACATCAATCATTCCCACTAATCCTGAAAACACACTCTCAATCATCAATAAAGTGTTCCTTAAAATCTATAATGTTATAATATTTTTCAACACTGATATGTTATTTTCTCTATAATGAATGACATATTTACTTACATGTTGATGTTTTTATTTTTTATATTGAAAAGAGAATAATTTTTTATAAAATGTAACATTGATATTTGAAATTATATAAAAGGATAGTGAATATAAAATCTAATAGATACTTTTTTAGATTATTGAATTTATTACCTCAATATCATATGAAACTTGAATACTAAATGAATTAAAAAAGATGACATAATATTAAAAAAAATCGATTCATAAACAACAATGATAATAAACCTTCCAACATCATTGGTGAAGCATTATTAACTAAAACTCAAATATTATCAATGTTAATATAATTATATTCAATCTATGTTCATTTTTAAAAAATTATAAAATTTATATCAATGTATAATTGAATGTTAAATGATTATATAAGAACACCCTTGCTGAAAATTCATTAAACAAATATGTGGTGTAACCTATGTAGTCATTGTATATTGATCTAAAATTTCTATGATGAAATTTTTTATATCTTTTATATAATATACATTAATATTTATGAACAATGTGTATTGAAAAATTACACCTACTATATATTTTCCATATAATGAATTTTTTATCCCCATGGGTTTGTATTTAATATAATTACAATTTTCATAATTAATTATAATGGTTCGATATAAAATATTCTATATATTTTATTAAATATGAGTTTCTTAAACGAATTCATATTGATGGGGGGCAATTAATTATACAGTACTCTAATGAATTTGGAAATAAAAATATATTATTGACACTTTGGTTTACACTATTTTATTAGAAAGAATTATTATAGTAGTAATAATAAATTGAAAAAACATTTACAACCAGAATATGATGTATGGTGTTTCTTAGTGTAATTTAATCCAATTTGTGACTATAAATTTATTAATGGATCTATATGAATCATTGTTTCATCCCCAAAAAACACCTCAGGTGTAAATAGTATTTTTTGGTGGTGGTGTCACAACCCTTAATTTCAAACATGTAGTCCATGTATATTCTAGGATGTTGACACCATGTTTTATTTGTAGATATTGAAACAGCCAATGGATTCTTTATTTGAGATGTGTCATGAACTAGGTTTCCAAAGGTATCTGTTCATTACAATATGGATCCAACAATTCTTATGAACTCACATTGGCCAAGATGATGGTAGTTTCGTCCCATTGATCCTTTTAGAGGTAATTATTTTATTATATGAGACTCTATTATATATCTCTTATATATTCATGAAGACTTTATTAAATCCAAAGTATCAAAAGTATCTCCCTTCTATTAACAATAATGTTTTAGAATGTATTTTATTTTAAATATTATATATTTATCTGTGGTTCAAGATCGATGGGGACTTATGCATGTATCTAGTGTTCTCAATCAATGGAACCATTTTGTAGAAGGATTGGAGATTAATTTTTCATTTATTATTATGACAATGATTTTATGTCATTTAATCGGGCGATCTAGATTTAATCATCATCTATGAATATGAGAGTTGTGTTGATGTCAGAATCAGGCCCATTATATGGATATCCAATGTATCCTGGTGGAATGAATCAAAACTCATGTAATTGTGTGAGACATATTGGGAGATATCAAACCATTTAAAGTTGTGTAGATTGAACCAATACGTTCATTTTAACATCATATAGTAAGGATGATTAGGAAGAAGTTTCCCAGTTAAGGGGTTGTGTGAGTCTTCTGGAATGAAAACTAAGGGACTTGGAAGAAAAGTATTCCCCTAGGATGTATAATTCTGTACTAGGATTGTGGACTGGAGAATATTAGTGTGAGTTTGGGGTGATGGGATTGGACCTCATGTAGTATTTCTTATACATCTCATTTATGATGGAAGAAAATCCAATGTAGTTCGAATGGTTTTAGGATTACACCTTTGGTGGAGGCCCAAGGTTTTTGGATCTAGAATATGTACCATTAAATATATACCTCCTGGTGAATATGGAAATTTGAGATGGAGATAACATGGTGGGGGAATATACTAAACAAGAGGATCTCTGATTATGAGAGGAAGATCTGAAAAATTATCCCCCTCCAAAGGTATGTATTTGATCGTGTGGAAGACATGATAATCAATTAACTCTAAAATCATGTGCGTCATGATCTTTGTGATAAATAGTAGAATGTGAGAAACATGAAAACCACAAAGTCTCCATCAGCCACATGTAAATGAGGGTGTGCGAAGGGACCCCATGAATGACTAGGGGATTACTCTAGGAGGTATTACCTAATGAAAGGCAAAGGAAGATGTATAAATGCATTATAGTCCAAATAATCATACTCATGATCTATTAATAGACACACGTAGAATCACTCAATGGATTCTAGGAGAGGAAAATAGAACTAGTATGACTGTATCATCTCTTATGATAAAAATTTAAGTCCTATTATTATCCACAAAGTTTTGATCCTCATTAGCCCAGAAATTTATAGTAAAATTACTCTATTTGGGTCCCCCCAATTATATAGGATAAATTCATGAACTCAGTTACAATAATAATGTAGAATTTGGAGGATTCACAAATGAGGCATATTCTATAATTATTCAAATATAAAGGCTTCGTAGGTGGACACAACATACCCCCAAGGATGATGGATCCAATGGAACGGGGTCAATGCCATTAGTGGAATGAAAAGGTGTCCCAAATGTCACTCATTTTGGTGTGAATAGGGAAAAATAAGGTGGGTCCCACAGGTAAGGGATGTGAAAGCATAAATCCATTCACATTGGGAAGATTTTGGAAAACATAATAGGTCTCACATATCGTAGAACTAGGTGAGCTTAAGTGGTCTTGCATGATAGAAAGCCAGGGAAAAAAACATTTGTCATGCCTTATTCATTACTCATGGTGTCTCCTCATGTGTCCTTGGATAAATAATGCTCAATATTTTAGTACTAGAAGGGTATTTATCCTTGGTAGTTTTGTCATTTTGTGAGTATTTCCTCTCATGTTTCTTATTATTTTAGAACGTTAGGGACATCAATCCATTTATTTTTAATCATTTACTCATCTTTTTTAGGGTAATTGCACAACCAGATGGTTTTGAGGACATGAGCGAGAAACATAGGCTAGTAGATATTCATGTAGTCTCTTAACTATTAATTAATTAAAAATAAGGATCCCAAGGGTCCTATGTATTATAAAATTTTTAACCTTTGGAAAAAGAGGAAATCCAAATAGTTCTATCAAACATGTTTCTCATGTAGCCTCCTCATATTGGTATGCTCCTGGTAGGATGCACACGCAGGGCCCATGTGAGGCTCTTGGAGTGCATGGGGGGTTTTAGAAGTTGTATTATGAGATTTACATTGTTATACATGTTTCCCATAAACTATTTATTACATGAGGATTCTTCCTTTTAAGATTCCCACCCTCATTTTAAAAAAGATGTGTCAAAAATATCCCCCATCGAGATTGGATTTCATTTGATGAAGATATCCTTATAATGTGGTTGATGAATATGTACATTTACTAATCCTTTATTTCCAAGCCTCCACCAGTTATAGAGCACCCTTGGGTTGAATTCAAGGATCACTACTTCATCTATGAAAAAGGGGGACAATAGATCAAGTAAAAATTTCAACCATGTAGTACATCGATATAGGTCAACTGTGCAGGTCTTCCACAATGGGTGTGTTTGTAGATAAAATATATTGGCCAGACATATAAGTGATTAGGAATCTGTAAATAGGATCAACTTTAGGAATTATTCCTCTTTTATTAACACTATATTATTTCTCTCACCGTGATATTATTTAGAACAGTTGTATTGGGTAACTCTTTCTCCCTAGTCATATTGATTACCTTTTGGTATACATTTTTCAATAATCTGGGTGATTTACATTCACAAATATACATGAGCGAGTGACGTACATGATTTCACTGGAGTGAGAGAGCTATTTCTGGTTACCTGAGTGAGTGAACCATGCAAGGTCACCTGAGCAACTCACTTTCACTAGGTCACCCTTTAGTTAAACATCCTTACCAAATTGATGAAGGTAATGACCCACCTTATGTTTTATATCCATACTTCCAATGAAAAATAAAATGGATTCCAATGATCTATCATTATCACATGTTTCAAAAATCATCTAAATCATTGGGCTAGAATGTTATGAAATTTTTGAATATTGACATCAAAACATAGGAGAATATATTATAAGAACCCATCTTGGGTACCCACTTTGTGATTATATTATTTAGCATTCTCACTGAATTATGAGAGATGAATTAATGCCATAGATGAAGATTTATACCCTTAAGTTCTATTTTTTGGAGTACATTGACTATCACACATCAAATATTTCCTCCAAGGCCATATTTATCAATGAAGGAACCATACCCTTGACATGCATTTTGCGTTATAGACTGTACAAAAAATATATAAATCCTCACAAAAAAAGAATCAAAACAACACTACTACTAGTAAATATGTAGTTCTTCCATGAATGGTCAATTGAATGGATGGAATGAGGTTTGGGTATTTAGCTTTGGAGGGGAGTGAAGACTGAGGGGATATGGGAATAATGTGTGCACAAAAGATGAGTGGAATTTGAAAATAAGTTGAAAGTATCTCGAATATATGAGGCTCTTTGTCTTGTACATACGTACATGTACATGATCCCATACATCTTCAATGAGATATTGAGATAATAGAGCCCACTGATGTATACTTTTTATCTGGTACTTGGGGATATAATCATATTTTTATAGAATGTATAATAAATATCCTGAGTTACCATTCTTTTAGAGATGTATGTTGACTTCATCCCATTAATGAATCATGGGATGATACAGAAAAGAAGTAACCTCATATTGTGAGCTGTAAAAGCTATCACAGAAGAATAAGATGAAATACACTCTCCTAAGGGGATATGACCATTACAAAATATTTATGATGGTGTTCCGCTATCCAAATTGTGAAGGCCCTAATTACCAGAACCTAATTAGATTCCCATAATTAGAGATTCAAATAATTTTTATAAAACTTTGTCATACATTGGAATAAGGAAAGTCTGACTGGTGGTCTCATAAATTCAAGTTTGATATATGAGGCCCCAACCTTAAACATTATATAATCTTGAATTAAGTTAATAATTCTCACTGAGGATCTTTTGAGGTTTATATATTTAGATAATTAGGTCATAACATAAAAATAATAACTAAAATATTACATGTAGACACTTCTACTCAGTATATTAGTTATTCAAAAAATAAAAGCTCATAAAAAATGAATCATGATTAGTTCCATGTTTTAAACAACATGACTTTTCCATAATCCCATCCCTGACCATATTCCCCATTATGTTCTATGAAAAAAACATCAAAAACAAGGGATGAGAAAAAAAAATCACTATAATGGATACATAAAAAGGAAATCGATTAGTTTTTCAAAAGAACATTTAAAACCTGAATACATTATCATAATGTAATACATTTCACCATTAAGTTGTAGAAAAAATAATTCACTGACTATATGATCATTGGTTACCCTTTTTTGTAACAAATATATTACCATAAAATCCATATAAAAAAACATGTATCATATAAAGGTGTCTTGGGACATAAGCATACATAAATGTAATAACCATATAGTCGACTTCCACACATATCACTAAATGGAATATCCATACGTCCGACTTCCATAACCAATGCACTAGAGGTTATAACATAACCACCCTTCCTTATATTATCACAAAACCACTCATCATTTGGTTTATCATATAACCACCCATCATTGGTTTATCATGTAACCACCTGTCAAATGGTCAAGTACCATTATATAATCATAAAACATAAAATTTTAATAATATCAATTTTCACTAATAACATTTAATTTACAATCATATGAAACCATATTAATATATTAAAATAATCAATACATTTCAAAAACCATTTTCAATACGAAAACTCCCAAAATGTAATTAGGGATTTCTTTTCCTTTTAAAAACATTTTGTCATATAGAGGAAGCCAAATAATGATTACAGTGGGGAAGAGGTAATTTTCAATACAAATCATAAAAACATTCCAATTGATATTAAGTAAGTAAATTTTTAGAAAAAATATTCCCTTTGAATGAAATTAAATGTCCAAGAGGTTTGTTACACACTGTATAAAATAGGAGGTGTATATTATCAAGATATTCCTTAATGAAAAGAGATTGAGACACAGTCCCTAACCTCAAGTCCAACGTGACTCATTTGTTATTTAATTTTCTAAATAATTAAAAGAAGTTAATTTATACAAACTTCAGAACCATTTTCAAATTTATTATTCATTTTATATCACTTATTACCATGTTATTAAAATTGCCTATTATTTATGTTCATGCTAGACATTTTGTCGATGTTCGGTAACTTAGTCAAAAATGAACAAGTTATAATTACAAATTTTCCAGGTGGTAAAAATTACAATATCTATAGAATATTATTCATATATATATATATATATATCATATATACATTTATATTTATATATAATTAGAATACCAGTTGGAGATATGAAATTAAATGCACTTTTCATGGAGACGGTAAGTCGTATGTACATATGAACTCTACATTCATTTCTATTTCATATTTAATAAACTCAAAACTAAATGTTACATAGGTATACTATAATTCAATTATAATGTCTTATGTTATAAATTTTACATATGTTCAATAACATCATCCTTTATACATTGTATATATGGCATGGACGAGTCATATCACTTTGACGGGGCGGTAGTCTTCACTTACTCAAATCAAATTATCATGTTTACACATCATGAAAAGCATAATGTTATGATGTAAATAAAAATTAAAAAAGAAAAAAGACAATGAAAACATAATATATATCATATATAAATACTTTTCCATTGTAATGGATACCATGAGATGTGGTAGAAGATAATATGACAATAATAATTTGGTGGGGTAGTAGTTCGTCGTATACAGATGATGTATGTTCGTATCCATTAGATGGAGGTGTTTGTAAGTGTAGTTCGAATCCTTTTCCTAAAAACATCATAGTATATGTAGGATAATGGTGTTTTTATGTAATCAATGAATAATAATATAATAGATAGTGAATAAGTAAATTAAAACAGAATGACTTGAGAGAAGACGTTGCCTCTAAATTGGGTAACTCCCTTTGGTTTGAACAAAAAGGATTTCTTGAATTTAATTTTTCCTAAGGTAAGGCTTCTATGAGTATATAGGGATGTTGGGAGATTATAAGAGTAGTGTTTGAAAAAGAAAATGGGCTTGAGAGAAGTGATTAATGGGTTATATGTGGTGACCTTTTATTAGAGGGAGGAGTGGCACTTTAGTAATGTATGTAAATATTATTTAATTAAAACTTTAATTTCGACATTCAAAAGGTCTAAAACACATTTAATTAAAATATAAGAAAATTATAGTCAGTAATCCTCTCCAAAAAAATGGTTTAGAAATGTTTTGGTTTCAAATTTAACCATATCATTTAGCTTTAACTATTAGTTAACTAATTTCACTCTTACCATGTCTTCTTCTATATTAATACTATATGGTTAATATATTTACCATAAAATGTCTATAGAACCTCATGTTCTTTGTTAATGACTTTTCCAACATTATATAAGTAATTTTTTCGAATCTTATAATTTTAGTAAAGTTATATATTTTAATAAATTATTTTTTAAAAACTCATTTATGTCAATTTTATACTATTCATATCATGACTTCTTCAAAATTCCAAAAAAATTGATTCATTCAAAAAAAATTTAATTCAATGATTAAAATTAATAATCAACTATAAAAATTATTTATGACATGAAAAGTTTCAAAATATATTCATTTTAATATTTTTAGTCTCATTTATTTAAATCATTCATTTACGAGGCAATCACTACATCACCATTGTTTCATTAATAAATTTATTTATTTAATCATTTAAAATTATAAATAAAATTACATGATATAGGAATTAGTATTATGTTTCTAATGAATATTTAGAGTGAAAACAATAACATATATAAGAACATATTATAATTGTTTTATTAAAAGTTTCTTGTTTAGGTAATATTTTCCTAAACATTAAATTAAAAGTATTTAAATATCATTTTCACACAAAAGTGGGTCCATGGGGTCCTCAAATCACCCCAAGGATGGAGATGGATACAAATATCTATTCCAATAGGGTTAGTACATGTGTTAATGTAATTTAATATTATTATAATATTATTTTTTACCCTTATTTACCAGATTTATCCTTTGACTATTGAAAATAAAATAATAACTGATGTTACTATTCATAAAGTCAGAAAATAAAATGTACCTATTTACACATTTTAGACACCTAATTACAAATATGGAATCCATTTCAACAAATTCAAAACACAGTATTTGTATAAATTAATTTAAAATTAATTCCTATTGTCAAAAATGAAAACGGATTCTAATAAAGTTTTAACTATCAAAATATTGACAGGTGTTTATGTCAAATTTCCAATTGAAATTACTTACAATGATTTTTTTTACTAAATAATAAATATATAATATTATTACACATTAAAACTAATTAAAAATATCATCTAACAATATAAATAAATCATATGAAAATGTAGTTTTGACATAAAATGCAGTATTTTTGACTATTCATTAAAAAACGAACGTTACCAGAGAAATCAGAAAACATTCCAAAAATAAATTCTTTTTTCCTGATTCTAGAGAAGAAGTCTATTTTTAATATGTTACATATAAATTTATCAAAAACAATATTTAAATTTGGTTCTCCAACAAAAGGCAGTAACCTAGCCTTTTAAATTTATTATCGTATTTCATGCTTAAAATTAGATTCATTCTCATTTTAATTCACAAAACATCATTGGATAAATATAAAAACATTTAACGAATGTGTTTAATCAAAATATAGTTTGTTATGTTCATTATTTCCAGTACAACAACTAGGCAGTAACTACCATTTTAAATAATAATAATATTATATTACTTTTCGGTACAACTCAACGTCGTCTGCCACATAAGTTTTTAGAGAAACCTATTGTTGCGTGTTGATTATTCTATAAGATAGAGAAACCCCTTTAAAGTAAAATTAATATTTGATTAAAAATATTAATAAATACCTAAAAAGTAATAATCTTTATTTACATGGGATGTTACATCCTTCCCCCTATTGAAAATAACATTCCCACAATATTATTCAATTATCAAATAAGTGGTGATATTTATTCCTCATAGAATTTTCATATTCCCCTATTTATTCTTCAACCATATGTTTTTTCCAATAAAAAAACTATTACCAGCTACATTACCTTATTCCCCAACACTTTCTCCCCTTGGGCATGAATCTGTATTGGTTTTTCCTCAAAAGATAGAATCTCCTCAAATGAACTACCTTCTAAGAAAAAATATGATATGGATCCGGAATATACTTTATCAACATTGAAAAATGAAAAACAATGTGTACTTTGGATAAATATGGAGGTTAATCCACACTGTAGGCTACTTATTCAACTTTTTCCAGGATTTCTTAGGGTCTAATGAACCTCAAACTTAGCTTTCCCTTCAAAAAAAAAACACATCATTCTTTTCCACGGATAAACTTTGAGAAATACATAATCCCCTACCTCGAAGGAAAAATACTTCATTTTTTTATCCATAGAACTGTTCTTCCTACTATGATCTATTCTCATGTGCTTTTAATGTAGCTGAACCTTTTTTGCCATCTCTTCTTCCCATTTTCGTCCCATCAACATTAATACAGCTACATCATTCCAAAAATCTAGAGTTCGACACCGATTTCTATATAATGACTCAAATGGTGCCATATGTATAATGGAATGAAAACTGTTATTATAAGAAAATGTAACCAAAGAATGATATTGGTCCCAACTTCCATGGTAATCCATAGAACATGGAAATACCCTATTATCCATGGTCATAATTTTTCATTCTGACCGCCCATCTATTTGAGGATGAAAACAAGTACTGAATTTTAATTCAGTACCCAACGACTTCTAATGGCCCATCCTAATGTTAGAAGAGCACCTTGGATCACGCTCAGATACAATGGATTTGGGAACTCCACATAACCTGACAATATATTTAATATAAAATCGAGAATTTTGATCTATATATAGAGTATCTCGAATGGGAATAAAATGAGTAGATTTAGTCAATCGATCAATAACATCCTAGATTTTATTGTTACCTCTTGAAGTATTTGGTAATCCCACAATGAAATACACGTACACATTTTCTCATTACTATAATTGGAAATGGAGGAATCATCCCTATTATTAAAATCCAATCTGCTTTAATATGTAGTTAAGTTAAACACAACACAGTAAAGTCAGAAATATACAATTTCTATCCATACAACTATTAATATTCTCAAAGAGCTCTGACCAACTTACTACTACGAGGATGAACTGAAAACGGTGAACTATAAGCTTCATATAAAAATTCATTCTTTAGCTGTGAATCACAAATCACACATAATACCTTTCTAAGCCTCAAAACACAATCATTATCAATTTTAAATTCAGGCAACTTACCCTTCTGAAACAATTCTTACTTTTAATGAAAATCCCAATCTTCTTTTCTGAACATACTTTATTCTATCTGGAAGATATGATTTCACTAACACATGAAACAAAACAAGGTATTCTCCTACACTAACAAATTATAATCCAAAATTAATCGAATCAAAAACCAAAGGATCTCACAATAAATATAGAATGGTAATGTATCATTCCTTTTTGACTCGAATTATCGTCCACTTTATTTTCTTTTCCTGGATGGTAATGAATTGTGTAGTCATAATCCAAGATTAATTCCATCTGTCACCTTTGTTTCATGTTCAATTCATTATTACTAGATATATTTTTCATACTTTCATGGTCGGTATATATTTCATATTTTCCTCCATAAAAACTCTTCCTCAAAATTTTAATGAAAAAAAACAACTTCTAATTCCATATCATTTGTATGATAATTTAACCAAGAGTTTTCAACTAATGTGAAGCATACACAATTACCGGATCATTCAGAATTAGGACAAAACCATGTCCTTTCCATGAAGCATCATAATAGATAACAAATTCACCATTTTGGAAGGAAAGGAATAAACAAGAGCAATCAACTATCTTCTTTTCAATTCATGAAATCTATCATCACATTCTTTTTTCCTGATAAATTTAACAACATAGTTAGTGGGCTCTATATCTGTGAACAATTTTCAACAAACCCTCAGAAATAGCTATCCAAACCAAGAAAACTACAGATCTCTATGATATTGGTTGGTCTTGTCCACTCATTAACAACTTTTTTTATATAGGTCAATAATTATTCCATATTTAGAAACAATATGACCATGGAATTAAATTTTTTCCAACCAAAACTCACAATTTTTGAATTTCCCCTACAATGTCATTTCCTTTATGGTTTTCAAGACAACCCTTAAATGACTTTCATATTCCTCTTTATCTTTAGAATATTTGAAAATATCACCAATAAACCAAACCACATTATTATCCATGACCTCCTAGAATATTCTATTCAAAAGTTCAATAAATACAGCAGGTTCATTGGTTAAACCATAAGGAATAACTACAAATTCATAATGGCCATATCTATTATGATCCATGGTCTTTGGAACATCTCATTCATTTACTTCCAACTAATTTTACCCACACCTCATGTCAATCTTTGAAAAATAATGAGATCCCTATAACTGATACCACTTCATTTTCAGGTCCGACATCAACCATAGTAGTAGAAAAATATTTCGCCACACTCTTCTTCTTTTGATCTATCTAGTTTCTACCCTTGGAAATCATATTTGGACACACATTATAATAATTCCCAATCTCATTGCAAATAAAACATCCTACCGCTAGATTTCAGTGCCTTTATGACCAAATTCCTTACAGTTATGACCAATATGACCACTCTTACCTCCCCGGAAGCAGTTTCTAGATTTTGAAATACCTTATCCAATATACTTTTTACTACACTTCTCACAAGATAGGAATTTAATTTTCTTATCTCCATACTTCATTGATTAATACATTTATTTTTCTTGTAAACTGGACCTCTATATTTGTCTGCTCTCATGGAACACATGATTATTTGAAAACTCCATTTATACATTCTCAGTAAATTTGAAAATTTATTCATATCTTTTGAATTAACGAGAGGCAAATGAATTTCAATATCACAACTTAAATACATAGAAAATCCGATTTATCTTACTATCAATATCTTGAATGAAATTTAGAGCATATCATTACAATTGAGTGAACTTTGATTGGTATGTAGCCTCTGACTCATCATCCTGCCTGAATTCCATGAATTTTTTTCCATCATAAGTCGAAAAACCTTAGGAAAATATATCTCAAGTAATATACCTTTATATTCTTTCAAACAAAGAACACCAATCTCCTCAGAGTACCTGATATTTATTACCATCGACCTATACTGATCGTCTTCTCCTTCAAAACTATCTATAGAATGACTAATCTTTTTATTGTATATACACCCCATTACATAGAAAATATTTTCTATTTCTTTACTCCTCTCTTCATCTATCACAGGGTCAGATGATTCTGTGAATGATGGGAGATGTTGCCATATGAAATTATCAACTACTGAAATGTTTCATTGTGGTTGATCTGGCTGATCACATGGATGGATACCACCACCATTTATATCCTGATTCAACTATTCCATTACTACAACAAATTGTTCAGTTTCAATTCTGACCATCGCAGGACGCAGATTTAGAAGCTTGTTTTCCTCTAAACGGTGTCCCACCATACTTTCCCTATTTCCTCTCTGGAAAACCACTCTGATCAGAAAAATATTTTACGTGAAAAAACATGGTAATATTCAAATTTTATATCATTTCAGTATTACCATAATGTAAAAATAATTTATAGATATTTATATAACAATATTCTTACTCTTAAAGTTGTCTAATCTAAACACTAATACCAACTATAAGGGACTAGACTTAAACATTACATAATTTAGAATTAATTTAAATATTAACAATGTGGATCCATTTAAGTTTATATATTTAGATAATTAGGTCATAACAGAAACGAAACTACTTGAATATTACAGGTAGACACTTCTACTCATTTTCCATTTTATCATAAAAAACAAATAGAAAATTAATCTTGTTTAGTTACATGTTTTCAACATCATGACTTTTCCTTCAACCCATTTTGACCATATTCCACATTAAGTCCTGTTAAAAACATTTCAAAAATAGGGGATGATCATAAAAACCTCAGTAAGGGATACATAAGCAAGGAAAACTTTTAGTTTATCAAAATAACATGTAATGCATGAATACTTTATCGTAAATTAATAATTATCAACATTAAGAAGTAGCAAAAACACATCACAAAATATAATCCCATTGCATACAATTTATTGAAATGATAATATTACCATAAATTCCATTGAATGGAACATATAGAATATAAAGGTAACATGGGACATAAACATACTTAGATGGAATAACCATATGGTCGACTTCCACACATATCATTAAATGGAATAATTGTTTGACCTACTTCCAAACCCAATGCACAAGAGTTTATAACATAACCACCCATCCATGGTTTATCACATAACCACACATCATTTGGTTTTTCACGTAACCACCCGTCATTGGTTTATCACGTAACCACTCGTTAAATGTTCACATAAAATTATATAATCCGTAAAGCATAAAATATTTCAAATATTAATATTTCGCTAATAACATTTCATTTCCAATAATGAGAAATAATATCAGGTTATTGAAATAAAAAAAACATTTCAAAAAAAATTTTCAATACAAAAACACCCAATACTGTAATAAGGTAGTTCTTTTCCTTTTAAAAACATTAAGTCTTATTAAGGAATCCAAATAAATATTACTGCAGTTGATAGGTAATTTTCACTACAAAAGTTAAAAACATTCCTTTTGTCATTTAGTAAAACAATTTATAGAAAAAATATTCCCTTTGAATGAAATTAAATATTAAAGGGGTTTATTAAACAACGTGTAAACGAAGGATGCATATATTATCAAAATATTCCTCAACGAATGAAGATTGAGACAGAGTCCCTTACCTCGTGTATGGCTTGAATCGTTCGTTCTTTAGTTTCCTAAATAATAAAATTAAGTTAATTTCAACTTGTTTGAGAACCTTTTTCAAATTTATTATTACTTTTATATAACTTATTACCATGTTTTAAAAATGAAATAATTATTTATGTTCATATCAGATGTTTTTGTTCCATATTCGGTACCTCAGTCAAAAATGAAATTTGTATAATTAAAAATTGTCTCTGCCTTCGAAATTCCATTATATCTATAATATTATATATATATATATATATAATCCTATATATTTTTATTTATTATTTTTAATTACATTTTCAGATAAGAAATGAAATTCACTATTCATGGAGATGGTAAGTCGTACGTATTCATTAACACAACACTCATTTCTATTTCATATTTAATGAAATGAAAAATAAATGATTCATAGGTATATTATAATTAAACTATAATAGAATATGATATTTATTTTACATAAAATCATTAATACCATCGTTTATATGTTTGATGTATAGAATAAATGAGTCATATAAATTTGAGGGGGCGGTAGTCTACACTTCCTCAAATAAAAGTTTCATGTTTACACATTATGAAAACATAAAGGTATCCTGTAAATAAAAATTAAAGAATAATAAAGCCAACGTAAACATAATATATATCATATATAAGTACACTTCTATCATAATGGCCATAATTATAGGCGGTAGATGTTCATTGAAAAATCAAAATTTCATGAGGTAGTAGTTCGCCATACACAGAAACAGTATGTTCATATCCATTACATGGAGGTGTGTGTATGTTTGATTATAATCATAATAATAAAATCGTCCTAGTATATTGAGGATACTTTTGTTTTTATGAAATCAATGAATAAATATATAATATGGAATGAAGTTGTAAAATAAAAGAACAAAACGTGAGAGAAGACAATGCCTCTTAATCGGGTAACTCCCTTTGGATTGAACCAATGGGATTTCATAAATTTCATTTTTCCAAAGGCAAGGATTCTAGTAGGAAGATATAGACGTTGAGAGGTTATTGGAGCATAGTTTGAATGAGCTCATGAACTTTATAGGTGTGATTAATTTTTTAGAGGTGGTGGACTTTTATAAGAGGGAGGATGGGTACTTTTGGATTGTCCAGAAAGATTAATTTATTATTCACAAAATTTCAATTTTTAAAAGGACCAAAGAAAATATAATTCAAATATACGTTGAGGAGTTTTTTAAATCTTTTCAACCAATAGGTTTTGAATATGTTTTGGTTTCAAATGTATCCATATCATTTATCTTTAACACTTAGTTATCTAATTTATCTCTTACCATGTCTTCTCATATATTAATATAATATTGTTTATATAGTTCCCATAAAATTAAAATCGAACCTCAAGTGGTTCATTAATGACATTTCCTACATTATATAAGTCATTTTTTAATCTTATATTTTTAAGAGTGTCATATAATTTAATAAGGTAGTATTTTTTTAAACCCATTTATGAAAATTTTTATAATATTCATATAATGACACCAAAAAAATCAATAAGAACCTCATTATATTGAAAATGCATAATTAATAAAAAAGATAACAATAAATAATCATCCATAAATTTTTTTGATGATGTGAAAACATTGAAAATAAATTTATTATAATATTTATAATCTCATTTATTTGAATCAGTCATTAATAAGGCAATCACTACATCACCATTTTTTCATAAATATATTTATTTATTTAATCGCATAAAATATTTATTAAAATACCATGATATATGAAATTGTTTTATATTTATAATTACTATTTATAGTTGAAAACCTCACTTATATAACCCCATATTATATTTTTTTTCTAAAAGTTACTTGTTTAGGTTATATTTTCCATAACATTAAATTAAAAGTAATTAAATGTCATTTTCACACACAAGTGGATCCATGTGGTCCTCAAATTGACACAAGGATGATGATGGTAAAATTTATCCTATTAAATAAGGTTAAGACATTTGTTAGTGTAAATTAATATTATTATAAAATTATTTTTACCTTTATTTAGTAGATTTACCCTCTAACCATGGTAAATAAAATAATTACTGAACTTACTATTCATAAGTTCTAAAAATATTAAGTACCTATTTAAACAAATATCGACCTCCTGATACCAAATATAGAATCAGTTTCTAAAAATTCAAATCATTGGTGTTTTATAAAATAAATTAAAATTAATCCTCGTTTTCATAACCAAAAAAGTGGGTTTTTAGAAGTAAAAACGGTCAAAAGATTGACATGTGTTTTTGTCCAATTTCAATGTAATATTAAATTAAATGACCAAAATTATATAAAATGATAAATTAATAATCTAATTACACTTTCAAACCAATTAAAAATAAAATATAATATATAAATAAATTAAATGAAAAGTTAGTTTTGACATAAAATGTGGTATGTTTGACTATTTATTTAAAAATTAACATTATAAGAAAAATACCAAAAATTTATCCAAAGTAAATTTTGATGTCCGTATTATAAATTATAATTTTATTTTTCAAATAAATAATATAAAAGTTAAAAAAAACTAGATTTAAACAGTGTTTGAAATCAAACGGTTGTAAACCGACCTATTAAAATTATTAGAGTATTTGATGATTAAAATTGGATTCATTCTAAATTTAAGCCTCTAAAATTTATTAGATAAATGTAAAAGTATTTGAAAAATATTTTATATCATAATATATTTATTTTTTTTCGTTCCCACTAGTACAAAAGCTAGGAGTTAACTACCATTTAAAATAAAAATATTATCATTTTATTTTTTGCTATAACTCAACGTTGGGTGAAACATAATATTTTGGAGAGACCCGTTGTTGCGTGATGAGTATTTTATAGTACAAAGCATTAGATTTAATGTAAAATTAATATTTAATTAACAAATAATAATAAATAATAAAATTTCACAGTCTTTATTAACTTGGGATGTTACATCCTTACCCCATTTTGGATATTTCATCCTTGAAATTTTATTCACTTATCAAATAAGTGGGATTATTTATCCTACATATAATTTTCATATTATTATTTTCCCTCTTCAACCATATAGTTTTCAAGAAAAACCATCACCTGATTAATTATCTTATTACGCAACACTTTCTCTCTTAGGTCAAAAATCTGGACTGGTTGTTCCTCATATGAGAGATTCTCTTCCAACTAAACTACCACTAGACTGAAAACAAGAGATGGATCAGAAATATAATTTCTCAAAATTGAAACATGATAAACATTGTGTGTATGGGATAAAATTGGAGGTAAAACCACTATGAAGGATATTTATCCAAATTTACCATGGATTTCATCGGGTCCAATTAACATCGAACTCAGCTTTCACTTCTTAACAAAACTCATCAAACATTTACATTGAGAAACATTGAGAATTACCCGATCACATACCCTTAAGGATAGATCATTCCTTCAGTTATCTACATTACTTGTCTACCAGATCTAAGCTGTTCTCATGTGATTTTTAATAAAATAATATTATTTTACCATATCTACTTCCAATTATGGTCCCATCAGCATTAATTCACCAACATCATCCCAAAAATCCAGAGTACGACAACTCTTTCCATATAATGCCTCAAATGGCACAATCAGGATACTGGAATAAAGTTTTTATTATATGAAAACTGAACCAATTAAAGATGTTGGTACTAACATCCTTAGTAATCCATTGAAAAAGCGTGTACCATATCATCCAAGGTCTGAATTTTTTGTTCTAACCGCCCATATGATTGAAGATGAAAATTTGTACTGAAATTTAATTCAGTACCCAAGGACTTTTGAAGGACCTTTTACAAGATAAAAGTTATCCACGGATCACGATCAGAAACAATGGAGACATGAACTCCATGTAACCTAACTATCTCATTCATATACAATCAATAATGTTTATCTAGAGATACAGTATCTCGAATAAGAAAAAATTGAGAATATTTAGTCAATTGATAAAAAATAACACATATTTCATATTTACCTCAAGAAGTATTTAGTAATAAAACTACGAAATATATGGACACATTTCCCATTTACACTCTGGAATTGGTAATGGATTAAGTAACCCATTCTATAATGTCCTTCTTTTGTGAACCTGTTGAAAATAATAATCAATTCACAGTAAAGTTAGAAATATCTCTTTTCATTAAATCCCACCAAAAATACTCCTGATGATCTACATACATCTTAGTAATAATAGGATGAACTAAAAATGGGGAACTATGAGATTCACTAAAAAAACTATTTCCATAACTGTGAATCATAAGGAAATATACTCTTTTTCCAAACCTAAAAAAACAGTCTTTTTCGATGATAAATTCAGGTAACATACCAATCTGAACCAATTATAAATTTTTCTTCATCTCAATATCTTTTTTATGAACGTTTGTTATTCTATATTCTATGGACAATTTCACTACCACCTAAATGAAAATAGGGAAATCTCTTGCACCATCAACATATAATCCAAAATTCATCAAATCAAAAACCAAAGGATCTCATTCCGAACATATTGTAGTGAATACAACATTATTTTTTCGAATGAAAGCATCAGATACTTTATTTGATTTTCCTAAATGGTAATGAATCTTAAAATCATAATCCTTGGTTAATTCCATCCATCACATCTATCTCATGTTAAATTATTTTTTATTGAATATATACGTCAAACATTTGTTGTCCAAATATATTTCACATTTTACTCCATAAATATGATGCGTCCAAATTTTCAAAGCAAAAACATCAGCAGTGAATTCCAAATCATGTATAGGATAATTTTACTAATGATTTTCCAAATGACATGACACATAAATATAGATAAAAAATTCACCATTCTGGGAAGGCAAGGAAAAAACTAAAGCATTCAGCAATCTTCTTTTCAATTCCTAAAAACAATCATGAAATTCTTGTGTCCAGATACATATAACTCATTTTCAAATAAACCTTGTTAGTGGGCTAGAGAACTGTACAAAATTTTCGAGAAACCTTCTGTAATAGCCTATCAAACCAAGAAAACTAAAAATATCTATGATATTTGAATGTCTTGGACACTCATCAACAAATTTTTTTTATAAGGGTCAACAATTATGCAATATTTAGAACCAATATGACCATGGTTAAAATTTTACCCAACCAAAAATCACACTTACAAAATTTCCCCTACAATTTAATTTCCTAAAATATTATCAAGTCAGCCCTTAAATGAATTTTATGCTCCACATTTCTTTTGTAATATAAAAAAATATCATTAACAAACAGAACCACAATCTTATCCAATAACTAATAGAAAATTCGATTCATAATATCCATGAATTTTTAAGGTGCATTGGTCAACTAAAAATGAATAACTACAAATTCATAATGGACATATCTAGTGAAAAATGTGTTCTTCAAAATGTATGCTTTAATTACTTTCAACTGATGGTACCCCAACCTCAAGTAAATATTTGAAAAATACTAAGCTCCTTAGAGATGATACCACTTCAATTTCAAGTCCCACATCTGCTATAGTAGTAGGAAAATATTTCTCCACATCCTTCTACATTATATCTATTTTTTTCCACCCTGGGTAATAAACTTTGGACACACATTGGCATAATGCCCAAACTCATTGCAACAAAAACATCATACCTTTGGATTTCATTCCCCACTTGATCAGGTTATTTATACTTATATGCAATATGAATCATCTTAGCATACTAGAAAAACTTTATAGATTTTTAAATACATTATCTTGGAATATTTTTTCCACACTTCTCATAAGAAGGAAATTTAGTTATCTTACCTTCATACTTCTTTGATGAATACATTCCATTTTCTTACCAACTCGAATTATTATATTGCTTTCTCTCATTTTAACATATAATCATTAAAAAACTCTGTTTCTAATTTATCAGCACATCAGACAAGTTTATCATAGCTTTCGAATTTATAAGAGGCTATTTCCTTTTGATATCATGGCTTCAATACTGTGTAAAAATGATTTATCTTACTATCATGATATCAGATGGAATTTGGATCATACCTTGTTAGTTGAGTGAAGATTGATTCATATGATGCTACTGAGTCACCCTCCTACCTCAATTCAGAGAATTGTTTTTCCATCTTATGTCGATGGACCTTATGAAAATATTTATCAAGAAACAAACCTTTGAATTATTCCCTATAAAGAGATTTAATCTCCTCATTGTCCCTAATCATTTTAATCATCAAGAAACACTAATCAAATTATCCTTCAAAACGATAAATAGGAAGTCTATCAATTTATTATTTTTACACCCCATGACATTGAATATGTACTCATGTTCATTGATCAACTCTTCATCATTCAAGGGTCATATGATCCTTTCAATGATTGGGGATGTTTCCTCATGAAATCATCAACTACTAACATGTTCCTCTATGGTTGATCTTGCTGATCTCGTGCATGGATACCGCCACCATTTATAGAACGATTCAAGAGTGTTGTCACTACAAAAAATTTTTCAGTTCCAATTCCAACCGTCTCATGTTTATTTTTTGGAAGTTTGATTTCCTCTGGATGTTGTTCCATCATAGTTCCCCTATTTCTTCTGTGGAAAACCATTATGATCACAAAAATATTCTTGGCAAAGCAACACAGAAATCTTAAATTTATATATATTTTAAATCTTACTACAAGTAAAGATAATTTGTGGATATTAAACTAACAATATCATAAATCCTAATGTTTCCTAAAATGACATCTGATACCAACTATAAGGCCCCACCTTTAATCATTACAAAATTTGGTATTATGTTAATAATTCACATTAAGGATCATTTCAGGATTAGAGATTTATAAAATTAGGTCTCAAATTCTATATTATGAAATTAATATTACATGTAGACACTTCGACTCAGTATCCACTTCATTCATAAAATTAAAACTCGTAAAAAAATGAAACATGTTTAGTTCCATGTTTTAAAGAAGATGACCTTTCCTCGATCACATCCTTGATCATATTCCACTTTAACTTCTATGAAAAACATTTCAAAAACAAGGGATGAGAATTAAAAGCTTATTAAGGGATACATAAGGATGGAAAGCTATTAGTTTTTCAAGAAAACATGTAATACATGAATACTTTAACATAATGTTATACTTTTCACCGTTATGTAGTATAAAAACACTTCAATGAATAAAAGCTCATTGATCAACATTTTTTGAAATGAAATGATTAATTTAAAACCAATAGAATGTAACATATAGCATATAATGTTAACATGGTACATAAACATCCTTAAATGGAATTACAATACGGTCGACTTCTACAAGTATCACTAAATCGAATATCCATACGACCGACTTCCATACCAAATGAAATAGATATTATAACATAACCACCCATCCTAGGTTAATCACAGAACCACCCTAATTTGTTTTATCATGTAACCACTACCATTAGTTTATCATGTAACTGCCCATAAAATGTCTAAGTACCATTATATAATTATAAATTATAAAATAATCCAAATATCAATATTTCACTGATAACATATAATTTGAAATCACAAGAAACCATTTTAAGATATTGAAATAATTAATCCATTTCAAAAACCAATTTGAATACAGAAACACACCAAAAGGGAATAACGTATTTGTGTTCCTTTTGATGGCATTAAGGGTTATAGTGGAAGCCAAATAAAAATTACGGTGGCAGAGAGGTTATTATTGCCGCAAATGTTAAAAATATTCAGTTTGACATTTATTAATATTCTTCATAGAAAATATATCCCCATTCAATGAAATTAAAACTCAAAGGTGTTTATTATACTCTATTTAAAAGAAGGAGGTTTATATTATAAAAATATTCCTCAATAAAAGGAAATTGAGACAAAGTCCCTTACATCGTGTCTGAATTGGCCGGTTCATTCTTTAATTTTTTGAATAATATAATTAAGTAAATTTCTACTTCCATAAGAAGATTTTTCAATTTTACTATTCCTTTAATATCATTTATTACCACATTATAAAAATTAAATAATTATTTATGTTTATTTCAGACGTTTTTTCCGACATTCGGAACATGTGTCAAAAATGAACATGTTATAATTAAAAATTGTCCATGTGGTGAAAAGTCCATTACATCCAGAATATTATTAATATTTATAAATATATATATCTTATATATCCATTCTATATGTATTCAAAATTTTCCATAACATTTGGAGATCTGAAATGAAATTCACTGTGTATAGAGACAGTAAGCCGTATGTACACATGAAACTGCTTTCATTTCTATTTCATATTTAAGGAAATGAATATGAAATGATACAAAAGTAAATAATAATTCCAAGATAACATAATATGATATATATATATATTACATAATTTCATTAAATCCATCCTTTATTCATTCCATGTATGGCTTGAATGAGTCATATAACATTGAGGGGGTGGTAGTCCGCACATCCTAAAATGAAATTATAATGTTTACATATCATGAAAATCATAACGGTAAATTTTAAATATAAATTACAGAAGAATAAAAACAATAGAGATACTATATATTATATATAAATACTGTTCCATCACAATGGACACCATGAGAGGTGATAGAAGAAAATTGAACAATCATCGTTTCATGAGGCAGTAGTTCGCCATACATAGATTCAGTATGTTCGTATCCATTAGATTGAGGTGTGTGTAATTGTAGTTCGAATAATTATCATAAAAACATTATTGTATATTGAGGATACATGTTTTTTTATGTAAACAATGGATATGAATATAATAGATAGTTAAGAAGTAAACTAAATGAAAAGATCTTGACAGAAGACGTTACATCTAAATCAGGTAACTCCCTTTGGATTTAGCCAAAGGGCATTCTTGAATTTCATTATGCATATTGTAAGGCTTCTAATAGGAATGGAGGGATGTTTGGAGACCATTAGAGTGGATTTATTACTATTAATTGGGATTGCGATGTGTGAATAATGGGTTAGAGATGGTGGCCTTTTTTAAGAGGGAGGAGGGGTACTTTAGGAATGTCTTGAAAGTTTATCTAATTAGAAGCTGAATTTCAATTTTCAAACAGTCCAAAACTAATTTAATTAGAAAAAATGATTAGTATAGTTAGAATATACTCTCAACAAATTGTTTTTTGACATGTATTGGTTTCAAATTTAACCTTATTATTCACTTTTAACCCTTAGTTAACTAAATTTACTCTTACTATGTTTTCTTGTGTATTCATACAATATTGTCAATATAGTTACCATAAAATTACAATATAACATCAAGAGGTTAATTAAAGACATTTTTAACATTATCTATGTCATTTTTCAAAATCCTATATTTTTAGGACTGTTATAAAATTTTATAAAATTTTATTTGTTTTAAAAACACATTTATGTCAATTTTTATACTACTCATATCATGGCCTTTTTCAAAACCAATAAAAAATGATTCCATAAAAGGAACTATATTATTTTAAATATAAAATGTAATAATCATACATAAAATTCGTGTATGACATAAAAAGATTCAAAAATATATTTATTTTAATATTCATAATCTCATTTATTTAAATCAGCCATTAATAATGTAATCACTACATCACCAATGTGTTACAAATAAATATATTCATTTAATCTCCAAAAATTATAAATGAAATACCATGATTTTGGAAATCATTTCTAATTTATAATTAATATTTATAGTCCAAAATATAACTTATATAACCCCATATAAAAATTGTTTTACTAAAAGATGCATGTTAGGTTAGATTTTCCGTAACATTAAAATACACCTTAATGAAAGGATATTGAGATGAAGTCCCTTTCACCGAGTCTGATTCATCTGGTATATTATTTATCATAATAAAAAACAAAAAAGGTTAATTTGTACTTTATTGAGACCCTTTTTCATTTTTATTATTCCATTTATATCATCTATTAACATTTTGTACCAATTAATTATTTATTTACGTTTGCTTGACAAATTTTGAGGATATTATGTACTCAAGTACAAAATCATTTGGTATGATGTCAACAATCAAAGTTTTCATTAGTTCATCATCTATAAATAAAATTCATGAAATTATATCACATTTATACATAATTTATACTTTTAAATCATATCATTATTTATTGTTACAAAAAATGCACAACATTAAAATCATGGAAGTGGTAAGCCATACATACACAAGAGTAATGTTTCAATTTTTCAGTAATTAATTTTTGAAGAAGATATGTATTATTTTATCATTCCAAAAGGATAATAATATCATCAATATCATTGTAATATTTGAAATATAAATATATTTATTATCCATGTGATGTGGTGTTTAAAAATTAATCACATCACTTCATGGAGGTGATAATTCAAACATACACACGAACAATGTTATCATTTTTATATAAATATAAAATAAGAACTAAATTTATATATAATTAATTTATAATGGAAAATATATCCGGAATATCACATATTAAAATTAATTAAATCATTATAAATAGGGTTTAGTGATGTTAATGGTAAACAAATTATATCTATTCATGGATGTGATAATTCAAAAATTCACTCAAATGATTAATTCATTTCCTATATGATGGAATTCGAGAGGGGTTTAGGGATTTATATTAACATAATAACATATCAGTATATTCAGGATACTCTATTAATTATTTTATAATGATTTAAGGATATTTGAAGTAATATAAAGAAGAAATAAAGTATACAAACTTAATAACTTTTACTAAAAGATGCATGTTAGTACATGTTTTAGGGTAATTTAATATTATTATCATATTATATTTTCCTTTATTTAAAAGATTTACCTTTTAACCATGGTAAATAAAATAATTGCTGAATTTACTATTCATAATATATAAAATTAAATGATACATAATTTCACAATTTGGATCTCATAATTCCAAATATTTTTTTCCATTTCTCCACATTCAAAATAACTAATTTGTATAAATAAATTTAAAATTAATTCCCATTGTCAAACCCAAAAAGATGTTTTTTTAGAAGTACTATCTATAAAAATATTGACTTCTGTTTATATCAAATTAAAATGTGAATTACATAAAATGACGAACATTGGATTAAGTGATAAAAAATATTAAAATGGATATTTTAAACAAAAATGAAAATATAATCTATCCATATAAATATATTAGATGAAAAAAAATATTTTAAATAAAATGTAGTATTTTTTACTATTCATTAAAAATGAACTTTATCAGAAAATACAAAAAATTTACCCCATGTAAATTTTTAATTCCCGATTATAAAAAATAAGTTTACTTATTCCAGTGGAGTATATAGAAGTGACAAAAACTAGATTTAAAAAGGTTCTCCAATCAAATGACAGTAAACCGATATTTTATAATTATTAGAGTATTATATGCTTAAAATTGGATTAATTATCATTTTATGACCATAAAATTTATTTGATAAATGTAAAAACATTTAAAAACATGTTTAATAATAATATAGTTTGTTATGTTCTTTCCCTTCAGTACAACAGCTAGGAATTAACTACCATTTAAAATAATAATAATAATATGTAATTTTTTGGTATAACTGAACATTGTGTTCAATGTAAGATTTCAGAGGAACCCATTGTTGCATGATGACCCATTGTTGCGTGTTGATTATGATCTCGGACATAGGATAACCATTAAAGTAAAATTATTATATAATTCACAATTATTAATAAATATGAAAATTTCATATTCTTTATTTACCCGAGATGTTACATGACATACCTACAAGTACCCGTTTTCGGCTTTCCTACGATGTGGTTTAGTGCCTATCTCCAGTTAGCGCATGAATATTATGAATGAATATGTATAGGGATGTTCATATTAGTAGAAATTTTTTTATAATGGAATGAAAATAGCATGGATTCCACTATTCCAGTGAAAATATACTATTTATTATTTGAAAAATACATACGGAATCCCACCTACCAAAATTTAGGGACATTTTTGGTTTTGTGAGGGTAGATTACGACAAAAATTAATTCTAATTGTATTCTAATTGGATTTGACGTTTGGGATGATCAGTTTAAATGATTCTATTAGTTTATTTTTTGGTATTTATCACTAATCTTTGAAATATCACAAATCTATAAAGAATATGACTATCATGGGGGAGTTTAATATTTTCACATAAGATGACCCTCCTATTTAAAATTTCATTGAAATAGTCTATTGAGATGATGATATGAGGACAAACTAGATTGTATTTATAGGAAGTGTGTTAGCATATGGTATTGAAATCTATATCTTCTATGAAGTGTATTCTCAATAACAATTTTCCCATAAGTTCATCTATTTAAAATATTCCGATGTATCCCCCCACAAATTAATTTTGAAAAATATAAGACGATGGACCAACAATTTTGGATCCTCATGGCCCTATAGGTATCTAAATAATCAATCACGATACCTCCATCATGTTGATCCATCTAGTTAAACTATTGGTATGATAGTACCTAGATTTCATCCTACCCATAGTGGGTTTTTATAGAAATCATCTCTTGATTTGAGGACGTGACGATTGATGGATGTCGTAGTCATGGTAGGAAGGCTCGGCCTGGGGGTGATTACACCAATGACCCAAAATCATCCAATGTATCTCAATTTATCTCTCTTTCATTTCTATCAATTATGCTCCAATGTTAACAACAAGTCCCATATGCTATCTAGTGCCATTGACAGAAAAAACTGGTCCTTAGGGAAGAGTATCTATTTCTATTCAACCTGCAATAGAATCCTGAGTTGATAATCCATCAATGTGGGTGGAACATGGGTCCTCATTGAGTGAATTATTCTGAAAGAACATCTATAACTTTAAAATTTATTTCATGTAAGACATGGAGGTATATATATTATTTCATGTATCACAAAATTTCATTTTGTGATACATATCGATGCTAATCTTAGAGAATCATATTGATGATATTTTGTCATGAAATCAATAAGTCCCAAACATGTATTCAATTTTCATGTTTTTAAAATTGTTTACTAAAAGATCCTCCCAGACATAAAGTATATCATTCGACAAAACGAAGATAAGAGAATATCAAATTATGATGAGACACAACTAGTGGGGAAATTTTATGATCTTAGTGTTGTTTTATCCTAGTAAAATCTTAGCCATGCCATGTCGGTGGAGGAGAATCAATACCACATTAGAGAGAAACATCTCAAAATGGTTTCCTTCCTGAAAAATTAAATGAAATCAAGGAATATATTGTCTAAATCCACAAATACATAAATATGTATTTGGTAGATTTATGATATTTAATTTTTGGTGATAACAGGAAATTAAATCACACCGAAGAGGCCATATCCATAAAAATGGGTTTTAAAAATCTTTGGATAATGCTCATGCTATAGTTCAATAGATCACTGCCTATGTCGAGGAACACTTTTAGAATATAGTGGTGATACTCTATCATGTGAATGTTCCATCACATTTTAAAACATGAATGAAAATAATTGTTTGGTTCCTTGATGTTTTGTTAAATGATCTTGTCCTTATCAAAACCATAACATTACATTAAAAAAATACTCATTTGATTGATTGAAATTTTTTCAATGTGGTTTAATTAAAATTTTATTAATGATAGAGTGATCTTATAATTTTATTCATACATTGTACCTATAGAGTGTAGCTATACTATTTTTAGAATCACATTATCGATCCATGGAAAATTTGAGTCTTTTACATCATTGACCTAATTTTTCCCATGTAAAATTTGAATATGTCTAAGTGAGTGTGACATTAATTTTTCTTAAGAATCCCATTTCTTGTTTTCATTCTAAAATTTTTAAGGCCTATTTAATTTTATTTCTCATTTATTTACTTAAACATGTGGAGTGAACATCATTTTAATTAAAAATTACCTTTTATATTAGTCTCCCATTGTGGGTTTTCATCGTGGTGAGTAATATGTTTCTTTTGATGATATGTTCAGAGTTTTGGAATCCTGAGTAATGAAAATGTTTTTTTAAGTCTAACAATATTGAGAATGATTTATAGGATGATGTCCAAAATAAGGATTCCTAGACATCAATGTTCTAGTATTCATTAGATACAAAAAGTTTAACATTAATTCATAGATTTGTTATTAATATATCTATAATAGGATATGTGAAATGTATTCATGTATTTACTATAGTCTATGTTCAAAAAGAAGTTTCCATCATTATATTTTTAGGTATTTCATATATAGAAGTGGTTTCTCGTAATGAAAAAGTGATAATGGTTGATAATCCTTTTGGTGTTGAATTATAAAAATAAAAAACTCATTAGTATTAGTTTATATTAAAAAAATTCTTATGGAATCATAAATTTTATTATCAATGTCCTGAGAATTTTTTGAGGATGAGATTTTCTCCTCACCATGAATGTAGTCTTTTGAATGGAATGTGTCTAAAAATTGAAGAACATAGATATTTTTTCAATTACAGTAGTTGGTACTAGAATAGAGGAACAAGGTATCACTATATGTCTTGATGGAATGAGTATCATGTCACATGTACTTCATAAGAGTGATACAATGGATAACCAAAACCATTGAAAATGGATCCTCCTTTATGAGAGTTGAAGAATGATACAGTTTAATTTCATGTGACTAGGATTTAAACCATGAAGTTTAACGTCTTATGACAAGAAAATTGAAGAGTAAAATTTTATGTGGTTTATATTTGAATGAAATATTTGAAATATTCCATTTCATGGTGATATAACAAGGAATTCTGTATCACATTCAATAATAATTATTGAAATTTGTATGATGACATCATGTTGATTGTAGATATGAAATGTGATTTTGGAGAGGAATTAATGGAATGATCATACAACATGTTAAAAAATTGGTTTTTGTTATAAAGGTCTCAGGTTTAACTTAGGAAGAAGAGGTTTCTCCTGATAATGAATGTGCCTCTCATTGATAGGACTTTTGGGAGTCTTATGTAAAGACAAATAAAGTGTATCGATGAATTGTAAAAAAGGTTCCCTTAGGATTCATAAATTCTATCATTGATGGAAAGGGAGATAATATTGAGATTCATATTTCCCCATATATAGAGAATGATTTTTGTAAGGGATGTTCCAAACTGTGAAATGAGAATTTTATGTTGATATCGCCCAAGAAAGGGGAGAAATGATTCCAATGAATTGTGGACCCATAATCTGAAACTAGTTTTATTAAAATTAATGTTGGAAAAAATACCTAGGATCCAATAATTTCTATGTATAACATCATGGAGAGAAGCAATCCACATGTAGATCTAAGTAATAGTCAACCAAAATAAAAAATTCTTTTGTGTAGAGGAGTAATTTATTGAATAATATGTCAGGAATGGTGTGAGAACCTATACTAGAGGAACCTACATAGATCTAGATCATACATAATAGAGTGGGGGGATTTTCCATTTTATTACTGGAATAGGATATGGGATCCATGAATCAAAGTGTATCTTGAATGATAGGGAATCAAGTCCCACATAGTTGTATTTTAATGCCACATAAGAGATATCAACCATGAAATTTCACATCATGTGGTAATGACAATTAGTGTTCCTTTTGAGGTCTTGTATCTATGACCATGCCCACCCACATGTGTACTAATATGCCTTGATCACGTAGCGATGCCTTTACAAAAAATACAGATCCTGTATGATCTATTATTGTTCTGAGAAGAATGTATTGATAATGGTTTTTTTACAAAACCATAGTGATTAAATAAATGGTTATGTTCATTTCAATCATGTTGTGGATGCTCAACGATGTCCGATCCATTCGCCGCTATGAATATAATTTGAATGATAATAAAGATGTATTAGTCCTTTTAGAGCATTAATTTAAACATTGTGTGGTAAGTATGATATTAACCCACATGAATAATAATACATGATCCACCCTAAAAACTATTCAAGCATTCAAGGAATTATCTTATGAGAGGAATCCCATGTTTGTAAAATAAGGCTTCCAAACCTCATTTTCCCTAACATCCTCTACTTGGTACACATGGTACGACTAAATATTAATGTAATGTGATGAAGATTATTTCATATATTATAATATCATATGACTAGGATGAATTTTTTTAGTTATACATCATATGACTCAAACCATACAACTTTGAAATAATATGTGATATAAGGAATACCGATCCAATGATTTTCTGACATACCTTGGATGTCAAGATGGAAATTATAAATCATGATATTGGGGAAAATGGATCAGATGATCGGACATGTAAAAAAATGAATGACCATATGCCATGGTCATAAATGGGGTTCTAGCATGATATTGAATTTTATTTTAAAGGTATAAGAGGATTATACTATGAAAAAATGTGCATAATGTTTGTATGTATTTTGTGGGATACTTATGAAATTCAAAAACAGAGAGTATCAATGCATATTAAATACAATGGTGTCCCCGTAAATCTAAAATCTATCACTGTTAACCAAGGAAAGCATATAGAGTTCCAGATTCCCTAGTATATGGAGTATGATTAATGGAAGGGATGTGTCTGAGAACAAAAACTATACATGGACCAAAATTTCTCATGGATTACAAAGTTATCTGTAATGGTCTTTGTTCATATATAGGGACCATGATATAATATATTTTTAAGGTATCTTGAACTAGGGAACCTAATGGCCATATCTCTGGCTTCTGTAGGGGTTATAAGCTAGAGTAATGTGACATGTTAAATTTTATTTCTTCGGCTAGGCGTAGGTCTAGGATCATCGGGATCACTACATATCCATTGAGTGAAGGAATCCACCCACACATAGCTCTCAATCTGAAATATGTGAAAAAAAAATTAAAGGACTCATTTTAGAGCCTTCTACATAATCATTATGTTGTAAACATTAGGGTGAATTTTTATTACTTATTCGATATGCCTAGTACATATTGTTTGAGTGTCACTATGTGTCCCATTAAAATAAAAATCAAGTGACATGTGGTTTTGGAATGGAGGTATGGTGGGAAGAAAAAACCAAGGATTTTGTTCCACAAAATAATCTAATGAATTGTTATGAAAGTTTACATCGTGGAAAAAGGAAATGAAAAATTATGTTTTATATCATATGGAAAGGACTTTATTGTATGGTTTAATTTATTTTTACTATGATGTTAGACAATGTATCTATGTTTGAATATTCACATTATGGTATCTTTTTGTATTTGGTTATATGACTAGGAATATATGTCATGCATTTTAAGGTCATGATATGAAGACCATTTAGAGTTCCATTTATGTCATTAAATAAAATACCACATGATGTGATTTTATGGTCCTGTATCCTGGACCAAATATTGTACCTTTTAAGGTAGTGTATTTTTGACTCAATGGATTTACGTTTATGATCATAATGATTATTGTAGTGAGACAGGGATGCATTTTATGGGTTATCTCATGAATTATTTACTGAGATATCATGCATTGGTAGGTTCTGTTAAAATATCCCTATCTATTTTGATTATGTAATATCCTCTATTATAGTAGAAATTGTTTATTTAATATGTTCCCTCCAACATTTTCTCATGTTTTTGATGTATCTTCCCTAGTATCATCAATGTCCTGAGGGATATTACTATTTCTCTTGGGAGGAATAGGAGGTGGTATAATTTCTTTTTTCAAACATATGCTATCTATTTTTTGTGGACTTCAAAATGATATGAATAATGTTTTTTACATTGAGTAGATCTAATTCATCCATCAATTTTTGGAATGATCATCTATAGATTGTTTACCACATATTGTAATGTGAATTGAGGGATATTGGACCTCAATAGATATGATTACTTCTATCCTATATACAATTGAATAAGGGTTCTCCCATACAGTGGTTCATGTTATTGTTAAATATGATCACAATGAATTAAATAGCTTTTATAATAATGAATTTTAACCCATATCCCCCATTTTCGGGTGGATGTTTGATATGTTAATTTTGAAGGAATATTTTTATCCATTAGTCATTACATGAAAGTGGGATAAATAGCTTGATTAGATATTATAGTCATGATATAGTTTGTGTAAATCCAAAAAACCATAAATTGGTCACATGTTTTTCGATATCATAAGAGGGACACCTAATTGGGTAACAATGTTGGAATTTAGGAAGATGAAAATTATTTTGGTCCTGAATTAATTGAGGGGTATTGATTTTACCCATTTAGAGAAGATGTATGTAGTAGTGGGGATGCATTTAAATTTATTATCCATAGCTAGAGGATATGACACTACAACATCTATTACCCATAAGAAAAATTGAATGAATTATATGCATCTTTTTATCAAATATAGGGGTTTAAGGATGACTCCAGCGTGCCCTTGGAATGAGTGGATTTGTTGATGAATATCATAAAATCAAATTTAATTGATGTCTAGATGTTTCAAAGACATTATAATTCTTGGTAAATCATACACTATGACTCTTGGCTGACAAAGAACCGTGTATATACTTAATTCATAATAGAAATAGTCTTATCGCGATAAATGTACCTGATAAGTAGTCTAAAAGCATCATTTTTGGGGGTATTTTTGGTGATTTAGGCCATCATAAATTGTGAATATAGTTTACCATCATTATATTTTCAATTTTATAGATTTATTGGATCCAAGCATTCCATTTTAAAGGTAGGACATAAATTGGAATGATATAACTAGTTGTAGGAATGTCTGGTCTAGGAATGGAATTATCCTAAATGATTTTGTCCATGTTGACCCGAGAAAAATGTGAAACTACTTGGCGGTGCACAATGGTGAGGACTATTTCATCCTTGTCTAGATCCCTCAAATCCAAAACAAATTTTTTTAATACATCATAACAGGAATTTTATGATGATATAATATGAGTGAATTTCAACTCTGATGGGAATATTTCAACTAGTCCTTGGATATAGTCATGCATAGAGATTAAATCATCCATTCTGATGGAAGAAACACTATTTATATGCTTGATTACAAACACAAAATCACTAATTTTTTTAAAGTGGACTACTATAATTTGATGTTCCAAATATAGGCCAGTAAATATGTGTGGATACTATAATTTAATTTTTGTTCAGCCTACTAACCCAAATAAGGATAAAGGAAGTACATCATTTTCTAGAGGGATAAACATGAATCGGATCCAATTTTTTTTGTGATGGGTTCTTCTAAACTCTCCGTTGTTGGGATTATAGATTCACCGTAAAATTAAATCTCACATATATAAGGTCCCTATAGAATATATAATATTTATTCATAAGTAAATATTGTATTGAATGATTTTTTTTTTGGAAATGGTTGTTCTACAATGAATTTTTATACTGAATAACATTCTACCAGTTTCTATGGAATGAACTAAATGTAAAACTGGTGTATGAAAATCACCAATTATGGCTAACATCTACACATCCAAAAATATGTAATGATGAATTTGAGTGGGTTGTTATAGACAACCAAATGGACCTCATGACACTTTAAGTTTGTCCTCTACATCAAAACAGTGAAGATTAAAACCAGAAAACTATTCTTAATATCTGAATAACAAGTCATGGTATTGAGAATAGTTTGGATAAGGTAATGATTGATATATTTCATTCATGGAGTATTTTTTAGTACATATCTTAATGATCATTATTAGGCGATCACAGACAAAATGAGTGATATCCTCCCAATAGGTATCATTAAATGTAGTGGAATAAAAAGATATTTCATGGAAAAGAAAAATGATTCTTCAGAGATGTGAGTCTAGAAATATGTGACCCCATTTTCATTAAAATGGTGATGGGAAAACATATGTCAATAAGGTTCTATATAATGCATTGAATGTTGGAATGGGTTCCCTATAATCCCATTAACTCATTTAGTTTTTTAGGATGTGACATATAAAAGTAAGAATTATCTTTATTAGGATCAACTTCGATGAAATGATGGCATGCCACGACCATGAGAAACGTTCCCAAGGTAACCTCGAAATCACATTAGGTGGGATTCATCGCAATTATATGTTATCAATGTTTATTTTGATTGGTTTATGGTTATCTAGGTGGTAATAAATTTTCATATATTTAATAATTATATCATTCACATAGAATTTTTCAGAGCTCCCCCAAAAGAGATTAAATATATGATGCATGGATCATTTGTTCATAGTGCCAACATTCATCATTACAAATGGAAATAACCAATAGCAATATAACCCTTAGGAGTGATATAACGGTGGTATATTACTCATTGTTAGAGGCCATTAATGTTTGGAGGTACCCTGAATATGCTTGAATGGAGGAAAGGGACTAATATCTAGAAGTATCATGAATTAGTAGCTCTATGATAGGAGTTAGGATGTAATATTTTCAAAAATCCTAATAGAGATCTATGAAGTCAATGAAAAACCTTATTTTCCCATTCTTCAACTTTACTGGGACTGTGATGGAATTCTATTATGGGTACTACATTTCCGGAAAGAAATTGGACATTATAATATTGTCAACAATAGCCTCCAATTTGATGTTGTGATTTAGGTCTTTCAATCTAGCTGTCTGATAGTAAACTCATAGGTTTTACGGAAATCCTATGTGGTGAGGGGAAATATTGGGAATGAGGCCTAGAAATTCTATGTAATTATAGGAAAAAAATCATGATGTTTGTATAGAAAAGAGGTAGATACCTCTTATTAATCAGAATAAAAGGTCCCACTAATCAATGTGATCCAAGATTCCACTATTGTTCCTTGATTTATAGTTCTATGTTTATAGATGGTGGTATACACAAAATCCTGCAATACTAGTGGGAACTCAATACGGTCCCCCTACTATCCATATTATTATTCCTCTTCCTCTTCAACCTTTTCATCACTCTTAGGGGGATTAGTTGACTATGAAAAATTAGGAGAGGAGTCAACATTTTGACATCTTGAAGAAGAATCTTCTTCCTCTAACCAAGATTATAATGTAGGGATAATATTAATTTCTTGATGAGGGACAATGATTCTTCCTCTGATAAAGATAATAATGCAGGGTTAATTTGATGTTCTTGATAGGGGACAATGGATATAGAAGGAGTATCTTCACTCCTCCCCAAAGATATGAAAACCTATTCTATATCAGATGATGAGGTTGGGATCTATTGATGTTCAATGTATGGAATGAATATATTTTACCCCAAGATTCGATCTATTTATTATTGTATATTTCCACTTAAAAAACAATAAGATCATTCCTCTAGTTTTAAAACCCGATGCTTAGAGAATATGTGTCTGAATTATGGCCCATTCAATCAATATGATTGATTGGAAGTATGTATTCTTCACTATTATGTTTGATGGGGTAGGATCGGTTTATATAGAGACTATTTGAAGTAGTTACCTATGTGAAACAATCTGTCATTAGTTATTTCCCATCCGTATTGTAGAATACCACATTAATATATTGAAATTGAAATGATTTTAATGGGGATCCATCACCATAAAGAATACCACTTTCATCATTAATGATATATTTGAGGTATTGGTTGTACGAAATGTGGAATACCACATGATGATGCAACTAATTCCATACTCAAATAATGTTGAAGTCCATGTGTTTCCAAATAATGAAGAATAATGAGTTTGATATGAGGTTTCCAAAAGAATCCCTGGTATTGATTCCATAAATATTATTTTATTAACTTTTTTCATAACCATATAATGTTAGAGGGGAAGGGGATTAGTGGGATACACTGCAACATTTTCTATTAAGTGTTTGGACTAGAATTAGGTTAACTCCTAATACATCTTCAATGATATCCCATTATATATCTACCATGTATCTCTAGATAGACACATTTAAGGATCATATGTGTCCTTATATAAGAGAATCCATTTCCCACGCCTTGTAATAGATGATCATGTCGAATTATTCATGATAAATATCAACCTAATATTCTTCTATAGAAGAAACCTCATATTTAAACTTTTGACGGATAATAAAATATTCATTGAGTGTTTCCTAGAGGCCATTTAATAGATTCAGAAAATACATGATCAACATCATGGATAAAACCATAACTAATTTATTTATAATATCATTCTTCTAGGATAATGTTCTAAGCTTTCTAGTGTGAAATTGGTCAATCATAGGACCGTTTAGAGTAAAATTACATGATGTTGAAATATCACCTCTTGGAAGAAGAGTTGATGACATTCCTGTTTATGTTGGGTAATATTGAATATGTCCACCAACATTCTGATGTTAATCCAATAATTCCACCCCCTCATGTTTATCTTATAATAATACCAGGTTAGGGTGACCCCTTGAATATGTTGGTGGACTTACCTGGTCCCACTATCCCCATTGGAGGTCCTCCCAATGAGTTAATGTTTCATAGAAGGATCACTTAGGGATATAACCATACCATGGAGTCCATCCACATCAGTGACTTTCCTTGTAAATTTAAATCATGATGCCTCTAATTTTCCAAGGATCACATAACAATTGAGAGGGGGGAGGGTGAATTAGTTCGTCACAATTTATAAGTTTCAAAAAATTTAAAAACATATAACTTACAACCTGTTAATATTTATTTCATTATCAACGTTTTTAAAATAATTATTCTTGCAAGAATGGCAATGTATGTATGGAAAACATGATTTAAATGGATAATCCTTAATGTGAGAACTAACATCCTTTCCATAGCCACACCCAACAGCCTATAGAAATCCACTATAATTAAGAAGTGAATAAAACTTATGCCAACTCCTATTAGACATGTTATATCTCCCAATAAGAATGATTATACTGACTCTAGTCTATTTATAATATTTTATAACAGAAAAATTGATCCAAACCATAGAATAAAAACAATTTTGAATGATCTCCACAAATTCTTAGTCTAACTACTTAGACCATTTTGTCTATTTATGATCTTCTCTATATGATACAGATGATTTCAATTTTTACCTGGCCAAACACTAAAAAATCCTTCCTTATTCCGGTGGGAACTTTTCACATTGAATTATATAGAGCTCTAACATTTGCGTCTATGTAAAATATAGAAATGAACAACTGATCTGAGAGAATTTATATAGGAAATTCAATAATAAAGAGTTGGAAAATTTAAATCATTCTCGCCTCCTAACATCAATAAAACTCCCAAAATATCTCTCATTAAATGTAAAATCGTTGAATTCATTAGGCAGGATTAAATTTATTATAGATGTACACAAAATTGAAATTTTTTGCATTAGTTCTTAAATTCATCATATCATTCTTAGTAAGATAATGCTAAATATTGGATCCGATTTTCTAAGAAACGTGCTCAAATAATTTTTTCGGGTTTTCTCCAAAACATGCATAGAAATTATATTTAAATATTCTATGAAACATGCTCATAAAATTTGTTCATATTTTCTCAAAACCATGCTCAAAATTGTGTTAACTATTTCCCCAAAAACATCCATAGAAAAATGGTTCTGATTTTCTTAGAATGATAGTTTTTATTTTCCATGAAAACAGGTTCTAATTTTATCTAAAATCAGGTTCTAAATTCCTCAATGAAAAGGTTCTTCTTTTTCCAAGAAACATGCTCAAAAATGGGATTCTGATTTTTTCAGAAAATAGGTTCCAATTTCTACAGAATTCAAGATCAAATTTTTCCAAGGAAAGTTCTCAAAAAACTGATTCTGATTTATTTAAAAAAGGATCCAATTAGTATAGAATTTAGGATCCTATTTATGCAGAATTTAGGTTTTGATTTGGGCATTATTCACCTTTTGATTTGTATTGAATTACTATTTTAATTTTTGTAGAATTCAGATTCTGATTTGGGTTGATTTAAGGTTCCCATTTGTGCAAAATTTAGGATTCAATTTGTATAGATTCCAGGTTCCAATTTTGGTAGAATTATCTAGTTTAGTTTGAGCCAAATTATGGTTCTGATTTGTGCATCATTCAAGTTTTAATTTTCTCAGGAAATTTGTTCCAATTATTAAATTCTTCTTAGAGATTCTTATTTCATCAAACCTTACCACCCTTTATTCAAATGTTTTATCAGGAATGTTATCATTATTTGTGAGAATATCATGATCAATAATGAATCATCTGATTTTGATTAGAATGTTGTGAGAAACTTTCAATCTTATGAAATTTCACTCATTAACAACATCCTCTCTCAAAAAATAATCAGCATCGAAATGAGTACTTATTTCTGTAACATATTTAAAACACAACAACTTATTTCAAACACAAAAACTTCCTTCAAATAATGAAACTTCTTTCTTTATCTGATAATGAAAATGAAAAAATTCAAGCATAAAAAAACTTCAACTTGTTATATATCAAAGAAAATCATGCACATGAAAGGTTAGTTGTCAAAAAATACACATCCTTGTTAAAGGAAAACTCCAAAAATGATCTTCAATATCCACCTTTGGATTTTTTTACAACCCTCATTAAAAACTATTCTGACCCCCATATTTTTTCACAACTAATATTTTTCACACAACTAAAGTTTTTTTACTTTTATCACAACTTAGGCTTTCTCAAAATAGCGTGACCTAACACCACAATACGCGATAAAGTAATGTTTATGAAGGAATTATATCCCTCAGTGGCATGTAAATTTTGAGCTCATGTAATGCTAAACCATACATCCTTTCTCATTATCTCAATATGATCTTGTTTTCCTCATTTTTATTTTTCTCTCCCCCATTATATGATAACCAAAGCATCATATTAAATAAATGAAGATATGTAGATCTTATTAGAAAGAATAATTTCTTACATTGTATCACCCTTTTTTTACATAATTCAAAGGATATTGGGGGTTTTCCATTATGAGGTTTAGAAAGACATGGGAGGTGGATAAACATGAAGTTACAACCAAAATTCAAGAAACCATTCATTCGACATTTATTTTGTAATGATATAAGAAATATGATACAATGTTGAAATGTATTCAATAAAAACATCTCTAGAAGTAATGTTCTATTTTATAATGTGAATGTTTATATCAATGTTTTTCGATATTGAATGTTGGATATTATTATTAGTTATATCAATTGCATTCCGATTATCTGAAAGTATCTTCAATGGTTTTGAATCATTTAATTTTAGAACATCCAACTGTACTATCATCCACATCAATTGACTAAAATCCTTAGTGGATGCAACATATTCAGAATCATTTGTGCTTAAATTTACTAAACTTCATTTCATATTGTGCTTACTAAGATAACATACACCTAGAATAAATGTCCCCCCTAAGGTTGACATTCAATCATTAAATATCTAACCCAATCACCATCAGTATAACCAATAAAATTCATCACATTTTCTCTTTTGTATAACAAGTCATGTGAATTACTTCCTTCAACGTATATCAAAATACCCTTTTCAACTAACATATCTGATTCTTTCAGAATAGTATAATAGCTTGAACATAATTTCAAAACATAAACAATAACTATGATTAGATCTATATGGTAATGAAGACATCCAATCAACATCTAAAATTCATTCGGTTTCACACTTATTCCAAATTCATCTTTACTCAACATTGTGCTCACTTAAATAGGGGTTGAAACTACTTTGGATTCTTCCAACACAATCATCATTAAAAATTACAGGTCATACTTTTCATGATATTGGATGATATATTTTTCCATTTTTAAATTTTAATCCATGTATGAATGTTCATTATCCCATCATTGATATTCCAATTTTCTGCTTCATCTCTATAGAAAACTATTCACAAACCATTTCTTCATCAAAAAGAAAAATTTATACCATCCACATAAATAATTAAAATTAATTTTCTGGTGTCAACATGTTTCACATGAATGTTTATATCAACATTTACTTTAGTAAAATTCATCATTATAAAATATTTATTATGGTTACAATACCAAGAAAATGTATATTGTTTCTTTCTATACAAAGCCTTCGTTAATTAACAAAATCATTTTTTCATCCTCATCGAGTAAAACCCACGAGGTTGTTCAATGAAAATGTCTTCCTCTATCTAAACATTAATTAATGATCACATTACATTCATCTCAAATTTTTTTTAATTATAATGAGTATCCACTTTAAGATACATTTGAATAGTTTCTAGCCTTGCAATGGGGGGAAATATTTCATCAAAATCAGCACATTCCACCTATAAATATCCTATACAAACAAGTATTTTTTTTCTTGAAACATCTCCTTGGCTATTAAAATTGTTTCTATAATCCAATATCGTTTCAAGAAAATTTTCATTTGACATCCTCAAAATAAGTTCCCATATTTCATTGTTCTCACTTTGATCCAACACCTCATTAATTACAACCAATTATTATTATATTTTGAATAGAATCTAAAACAAATACCGGATCATGTTTTGAGATAAGTGAACATGGATTTTATAATATCTACTTTCATTTGTATAAAATAGAGCATTCAGATTCCCAATAATTTTTTCAGATTGAACATGCATTCTTAAGTTATGAAATCTTAGGGTTTTGTTCCCAGCTTCACTATAATAACCATGTGACTCATCAGAGACACATTCACTTTTTGGGGATTCTATGATTTATCATCCACGATACTCTTAACAAAATGTGAATATGAACATGGGTTTTAAATTACCATTACATCATATGAGATCATCAACTATTGTAAATTTTTAGTAGCATTTGTATATTCATCTATTTGGTGAAGAACCAATAGACATTCCTTCCATATATTTCACATCAAATATTTACATATCCATATTTTTTGTTTTGAGAAAACATTTCATTTAAAAATAATCAATTATTTCAATGAGGGTTTTTTATTATAACAAAATTCATAAGGAGTCATGTTGGATTTTGGACTCAATCAGCATCTATTTTGAACATGTACAATAGTAAAAATAGTTTCTCTCCAAAATAATTTTGATTGGTTATATTCTACTAACATAACTCTTCAAATTTCAAACAAGATATTTTTCTTCCTTTCGACTAATTAATTTTTTTTGGAGTGTAGGAAGAACAACACTAATGTGTGATACCATGCAATCTCAGATCTGATTCAAAAGAATTATTTGAGAATTCAGTACAATTACTTTCTATTAGTTTCTTTATGGAGACCTTCAATTCCTTCTCAACATCTTATTTTCTGAATTTGAACATGCTAAGTGGCCTCTAACTTATGATTCATGTTAATGAAGTTTTTCATCTGAATGAATAATCAGTAAAAGTCATAAGTTAAAAACCTTTGTTAATCGATTTATCATTGTTGCACACTGATTGGAATGAATAAGATCATGTGGTCGGCTATATTGAATATCAACTCTTTCATGATTTTTGTTATTCGTCTTTACTCTCTAAAAAGTAATGAAACCATTTAATATCTTCTTTTTAGCTCTATAAAATTACAAACTTCATCAACATTACATTATTGTTTCATTCTTTTATGACCCAGGTTCCCATTTCATCGGATCCAAAATTATTTTTACCTTCTGCACTAATGTAACAAGACTTATTGAGTTCTCAAATTTGAAATAGATTCCCTATAGTTCATTATCCTTCTGTAAGAACTTTTACATCTTTCGTACATTTGATGATTCAAGAATCCTTTTTGAATATTACTTGTTTTCCATCATCACAGAGTTGAATTAAACTAAGTAAGATATATGTTAACCCATTCACATGTATGACATCCTTGGAATTTAATTTTTAATATTCAATATCTGGCATTCAGATTCCTCCGATTTATAAGGAACCAACATTACCATAAGTAACTACTCCCCCATCACGACTTTCTACATGATTCAAAATTTTTATATCTTCTGTCATATGTGAAGAATAACCACTATCATGTATCCATTGTTTGTTGAATTTTATTGATTTCAATGTTGTCTCAAAAACAAAAGCACTTTCCTCAACCTTTTTATTTTCATCATTATTTATTTTCTTATCATAAGAATATTCTTCTTAATGGAGTGTCATATATCTTTCTGAATGATGAACAGACTAATCACATCATCTAAAAACTTCTTCCAAACAATCAAATTGATTTTTTTAGTAATGTTTCTTAAATATTGATAATTTACCTTTTCAACTTTATAAGAGTTAGGAATGTTAATAATTATTCTTTCAATATTTATTCCACATTCCACAATCCTTCTTCCAGGTAGAGATAAATTGTGAAACAAATTATACGTTCTATAGTCATAAATTCAACAGGTCTAATAATATCCTTCAAATCCTGATTTTTTATTCATGAAAGAGCATTATCTATAGAAAATGTGTTGATGATGATAACATCATTCAGTTCAAACACACTCATTATATGGACCATATTTTCTTTTGAGTGAGTCTTAAAATTTTGTAGATTTGATTGGTTTCTCACATTCATTCTCTACCAAATCATTTCTGATACTTTTTTATAAAACCTAAACTGTTAGAATAATCATACGAAACATAATTTTTTGGAAACAGAAGATTTCACCTTATTCTCATAATGATCATTTTTGTTTTGCAATTTTAGAATTCTATGATATTACATTTGTAGTTTTGTTGATATTTTCATTCATCCACCTCAGGGTGTTTTAAGACTCCAGAGTTTCTTATTAGATCAGGATGACCTATTATTTCTTAGTTTCCATTTTCTTAATAGGATCCTCAATCATCTATCCATGTTCAAGAATTATATGTTCGTAACTTAAAATCACTTGAATATGTTCATCCTCTTTCTTGATGCCATCTTATCATCCACCCTTAACATATTCATGATCATTCTTCATTACTATAATATATTTCTTGATAAATTTTTTTCTCAATACATGAAAGAAGAATATCTCTATGATGATACTCTCTATAATATTCATTAACTCCTACTTCCCTCTCTGAGGATTATGTTGTTTTCGAAAATTTTATCAATGAAGGTTCTGAAATTTTATTAACATTCATATTCCAAATAATCATTGTCATTTTAGTTTGATTCAACTTTCTTACTAATCAAACTTATTTTATTTCTAGAAAACAGTTTATTGAATTCATTTGAATACTTCTATTCATTTTCATTTTTGTTCCACTTCTTCTATCATGTTCTTTCATTGAAATCATGTTGATATTCATTATCAGTTTTATTGGGGGAATTCACAGCAATTCTCTTTATTAAACCACACTCAAAAAAACTTGAGAGTATATTTTCATCCAAACATTAATCTTCCTCATCAACATTTCATGGATATGAGAGACATTATATTTTCATTCAACTGAATATCCGTTTACTCTTCAGACACACAAGGATCTACTTATACAATATTTTGTAATTAAAACATTCTCACATATTTCCATGTCATTTATTCCTTATTCTTTTATTAAACATTGGGGGTTTGCACATTTCTTAAGTAGAAGGAAGGTTATGAAATTAATCAAGAGGTATTTCATCATTATCTTCTAATGATGAAATTTTAGATTCCAACCTTTCTTTATAGTTTCTCATAGGTTTTTCCACAATTGTACAATCCTCCAAGATAACATAGAATACAACAATGATGCAAACAATTTCATTTACTTTGGTGAAGTTGTCATAAAAGTTTCCATCATCCATTATTATGATTTCTTTATTCATAATACATAAGCTTTTTAGCTTTGGTTCCTCGATATTTGTATTCCATTTGAAAACACTTTCCAGCTTGTCCTAAATACTTTTTAATGTATTTAGACCCAAATTCCTCTGATTAAATTTTTCTAATGAGGACATATGTATAGAATTTATAGATTTTCCATCAACTTCTATATTTTTCATATCATAAAACGTCATATTAGAATTATTCTCAATAGGTGGAAAACTGGTAGTAGCCACAACAACAATTTCAAGACCATGAAATAGGAGATATGTAACCATCCTTTTTTACCACCATAATAATATGTGCGATCAAATGTGGGAATTCCTATACTATTGACAGAATCGATTTTATCCATGATAAGGATCCAGCAATGGAACTACACCACTGATACCGGTTGAAGTTCCATGAATTGAATAAAACTTTAGAGGGGCGGGGGGTGGAACTGGTTGTTGAATTTTTATATTTTTTTAAAAATTAAGAAACATAACCCCTCTAACATATTAATATTTATTTCCTTATCAACCATTAACAAGTACAAATGTATTAATAAATTGAAAATAATGTAATTATTACATGATTTACAATGTCCGAACTCAATGTGAAAACCTATGTTCTATCAATAGACACCCCCATGGTTCTATAGAAATCCATTATAATGTTGAAGTGAATACAACATGTGCCAAATCCTTTGATATACCTTCTTTCCCCTGATAAAAAAGATTATACTAACTCCCATCATTTTAAAATGTTACCTTATAGAAAAATTGATCCAAGAAAAGAATAACAACATTGATGAAACATATCAACAATTGATCAGTATGAATTCACATTATGATTTTTGTATGTTTGATCTTCTTATTAATGATATGACGAATCATATTTTTACATGCTCAATCCCTCAAAGAATACATTTTCAATATGGTGGGAACCTTTCTAATTTAATTTTCTAGACCTCTGAATTTTGTGCATTTTAAAAGTTAAAAATGAAAACAATTATGAGAAACTATTTATTGGAAGCTCGAAAATAAATAGTAGGAAACGTGAAATCCTTCCTGCTTAAAAAAATACGAGAAACTCTTCATGTAACACTCATTTAATGATCGATCATGGACTTCTTCAAACCTTTTTAAATTTATCTAATGATTATGAAAAATGGAAATTTATGCTTTACTTATGGAACCCTTTATATTTTTTTAGTGTGGTAATTCTGGATATTAGTTATGGTTTTCTCGGAAACATGCTTAGAAATATTGTTCATATTTTTTAAGAACAGTCCTCAGAAATATTGTTCAGACATTATCAGAACCATGATCTGGAATGTGGATCCGATTTCTTTAAGAAACATGATCATAAAAGTAGTTCTGATTTCTTCAATAAATAGGTTTTGATTTTCTCAGATTATAGTTTCATATTTTCATAGAAAATAGGTTCTTATTTTCTCTCAAATCAGGTTATGAATTGCTTACAACGCATGTTCCTACATTTTCCTATAAAAATTCTCAGAAAAGTGAGTCCAATTTTACCAGAAAACAGGTTATGATTTTTTTAGAATTTAGGTTCTGATTTTTCCAATAAAATTCCTAGAAAATTGTGTCTGATCTATTAAAATAATTGGTTCTGATTCTTGATTTTTTTAGATTTTTACAGAATTTATGTTCTGAATTCTATAGAATTTAAGTTAAATTTTGGACAATTTAGGTTCTGATTTTGTGCATAATTAATATTTTCATTTTTATAATTTAGGTTTATATTTTTATTTAAGTATGGTTTTGATTTTTTGCATCATTAATGTTCTTATTTTTGAAGAATTTAGCTACCAATTTGTACAGAATTATGGTTCTGATATGCTCTAGAAATAGGTTCTAATTTTTAAATTCTTCTTATCTATTATTATTTATTCAAAACGATCCACCATTTTATCAAAAATATTTATCATGAATTTTTTCTTGATTTGTGAGAACTTCTTGATCAGCAAAGGATCATATAATTTAGTTTATAATGTTTTGAGAAACTTTCTAACTTCTAGAATTTTATTCCTTGTGAACATCCTTTTTCAAAAAATATTCAACAACCAAAGGACTTCTTATATCAGCCAAATATTTCAAACTCAACAATTTTTTTCAAATGATTTAACGTCCATAATACTCAAAATCTTATATCTTTGTCTAATTACGATGAAGAAAAACATCCATCAAACTACAACATAATCTTCATAAATATAAAAAACACTACCAATAGAAAATATTACTTGTCTACAAATACAATAAAAATATAAAACCCAAACACCATAAAAGTCTTAAAACTACAAACACTAGTTCCCCAACTGGGGGATGGAAATCAGATTCCTGACCATATTTGATATTATATAACGGTTGTATTATGTGAATAACATTAATGGAACTAAATATTAATTCTTCTTCGGATGATGCCTCCATCTGGAAAGTCAATTCTTTTGTTAACATTTAGTGGGGTCATGCTCATCTCTTCTGAGATAGAGCCATAAATTTTTCAGTGTTATGATTTGTTTTGAAAATTTTAAATTAATGTATTCCTATACATTATTTTTTTTCTTCACTGATTGTGCATGTTATAGGTGGACCAATTCATGGGGATCACATGTTCAATGAAGATTGGTTTTCCATAGTAAGTGAAACTAGGGATATAGTTTGTTGATTCAAGTATGTTATTATGATATAATGAGTTCAATTTATTTTATTCCTATTAATAAAATCATTTAACATATGTGTAATTATCTAGAAACTTTCTATCACTCGCAGTTTTCCTATGGTATAGAGATGGAAGAACATTACACTTGCACATGTGGTTTTACCAACGTCACATTCCTAGATTCAATCATATTTTGATTGATGTATTAATAAATAAACAATTCATTGAGGGTATTCCCCAATTTCTAGTGAAGGGGAAATCTATATGTAGATCATCGAGGATATCTTGATCGGGACACTTAGTCATGGAAAATTAAGTATGTAGATCTCTAATGATGATACAAATTTTCCAAGGACAAGATCATCTAGGAATTAATAAACATTATTCATTACTACCTTAAACTGGTTTCATCTACACATCTATAAATATTCCCAATAATACGAGAATTATTACTGAAACAGTGGAGGGGTTTCCACAATCAATGGTGTAATATTTGGAGTCGGAGCTAGGTTAAGTGTGATAGTGGAATACATTGATTTACATTTTCTATTATATTGGTAAATTTTAATTAATCTAGACATGATCATAGTATGCATGATGCAATCCATTAATCTCACTTAAATTTTTATAAGATATCATACCTGTATTTTTTATTGTAAAGAGTGTTATTTTCCACTCATCTTTATGATTATATATTCAAGGGGATAAAAAGTAGACTTAGGGAAGCTGTAGGTTTAGGGATTAATTCAATCCTTCCCACCTACCAATGAAATATGAGACCCTATTATCCTATCATTGATTTCACTTTTATAAGTCTGAAATTATTTTCTTATGTACCATTGAAATGAATTGAATGAGAAACTATCCATGAAGATTTTCCCATTATGTGATTAACTGCGCTGATAAACTCGTCGACCATATGATGGTTCGACATTGTAATGTTTGTATGAATAACCAATGATTCACTACTTCTTGTTATGTTGGGGTTCCCATTATGGGATCATAATGGGAAATGAAATGTGTCTAATTCTGATATGAGTCCCCTGATCCACTAAAAATTGGAAATGCCGGGTTTTAAAAGTTTTGCGGGGGAGGGTTCTATTCCACACATTTTGTGTAATTATTTAAATCTAGATTTACTAGTGTTCACCGTTATTCCAAATATTCTAATAGATATTAGATTTACTCTATTGTATTGAAGAGACCTTGGGGAAGGTTTGGCTTAGAAGGAGCTTCAATAGGGATAGAAACATGTAGGTCATGATGTGTTGGATCTTCTTGTTCCCATGGTGGGTAACCTATATTCGATGTCCTTTTAGGATGTTTAGGACCAATCGGTTATTGTAGATGAAATGGAGGGAAATCATGATATCTTTCTACCATGGTGTTTAAATATATTGGTTGTTGGTACCTCACATTGTGCGAGTGTTATGAATCCATTTCAGTTACAATAAAGATACCTATTTATTGGGATACTCTAGTTCAGAGTGTGATTTGAAACATTTATAGTAGAATATATAATATTGGGATATTTACATATAGTAGTTATAAATTTATTTTTATCAAATCCTTAATCTCTTTATCCTATTAATAAAATATTTCTTCATTTGCGAGTAGTTCATCCTCTTTAGCTGGTTATTGAGGTATTACTACACCATTAAAATTTTCATAGATTGATGGTCACCTTGGAGGTATTAAAGGAATAGTTGGGGGAATCCATAAATTAAAATATATACTCTATTTTGAGGTATGAAAACATTTAATAATGATTTTAGTGTTGACTATTCTATAAACATAAACCCCTTCCTCATATTCCATTGTACAAGCCTTATGTAGTAAAACTATTGTAGTGGTGGTGATAATGACCATCAGCGATGCATTGTGTTTTTAAGGAATTTCATTAGTATATTTGATAGACTTCTTTTGTATGATTACTCAACAAGGCCTCATTATCTCTTTTTTTGGTCCTTTATAGATCATATGATGAATTTTGATCCAACAAGATTCATTGTATAATGTTCTTTATTCATGTTCATAGTCAGTAATTTGTGTCACATGATAGGATTAATTGGGCGGATTTTTTTTGTGTCACCCCTATAAATAAGAAAAGAATGAATTCCATTGTGGATGAGGTTGAGGTAAAAAATTATCATGCCCTGTGGGTTGGTTATAAACCCATTCCATTTTCTCAACATTTCATTAATTTTATTTCATCCTATGTGATTTGATTAAAAAATATCCTTCTCCTGCTGGCTAGGGTTTCTCTTATCATTCCATGCCAACTATTTTTGAAACTACCCTCTTGATTTTATAGATATTTTTTTAGACATGGAATGGGAGCATTGTAAAATGTATTCCCGATAAACTATCATCCAAATATATTGGTCATTCATTATTATTGGACTCCGTTATGTCAGAGTCATGCTCCTTGTTTTCAGATTCTTGATGTTGGATTATTTCTATAGCCCACTCATTTTTGGACCTTTGTATCTGAGAATCTTTCTGAGCTAGTTTTTCTGAGTATACTACATATTGTGAGTAGATAATATTTCCCAAATACAGCCTAATTATTTCACATTACATTATTTCATCTTTTTTTGATTTTCTGATCAGAGAGACAGGTGAAGTGAAACACATCATAGTCTCCCCATCCACTAATATGAAGACTTGATGGGTCATCTACTATTATCATATGAAATGATTCTAATTCATTTAGACATGTAAATTAAATGAACCATTTATATTATCCAAATTGTTATTTCCATACAGAAAGGAAAGAATATAACTCAATATAATGGTGTATCCATTCTATTAACATGTTGTGGCTTTAATATTATTCATAAGGAAATAATTTTTTTTTCTATGTGAAGAGTATCAGTATATATATTTAAGAATATTTCATGATCATAATTGTTTATAAAAATATAAGAAAATGTTGTATTGTAGAGTGGATCAAGGTGGGAACAAGATTGGTATATTATATCTCGATAAATATCTCTTCATTAAAAATTTATCTTCTTCATCTTTGGAACGAGGTCAATAAAACTAATATTACATAAGTGGAAGTTTCCAGGTTTTATTGTTGTAAACAATTGGACTGGTAGGTATTTCCATGGTCTATTTTCCAGTTTAGAATGGATATCACTTGTTACTGATGAAGAATCTAGCATTATTAGGCTCATTTTCCCTAGATCCCCATGATAGTAGGGATTTTTCATAGTGGAAATCATATGGGAGGACCTACTTGAAAAAATGTAATGTAATGACTGGGAGGAACTTTATAGTGAATTCTCTCATATGGAGGACTACCATCACAAATTCTCATCTGATTTCAAGGAGGGTTTCCATGATGATCATTGGTAGATAGGATCTTGTTATTTATTGAATTATGTAAATGATGTATGCCTTCATTGTATGATGTTTAGTGATGATATAAAAAAATATGAAAGAAAAGTGGTGAGATGCACCATCACAACTGTTACAATTATCACTGTAATATGGTATCGAGTTAGTAGGATACTTAACCTAAAATAGGTAAATGTTTTAGGGATTCAAGAAAAATATAGTTCAGTATATCATAGTATTGTACAAGATATTAATTTCCCAAAAACATTTGTTGAGGATTACATTTATATTCTCTCTAATTGGGGAGTGTGTGCACAGTATTTGGATTATGATTTTAATATATGTATGTTGGTTTAGTTATTACCTATGTTGTTATTAGAAAATTTTAAAATATCATTAGAATTTTGATAGGTATGTATGCCCACCGTAGATGTGAAATTTGGATAAACTGATGAAATCTATTTGTAATGGTGGTATGGGCCTATTTAAATTGTCAATTTATAATCGGATTTTCCCCACAAACCACTTGGAGGGGAGTGGGAAGATGTGTATTATCTAATGTGACACATATGTTGTGTTGATGAGCCACCCCATTTTCAGGGACATATTTTTTTTCTTCACCTCATCCATTGATGTTTCTATTACAATATCCTGACAATTGTTTTGTATATGGGTGTGAATTTACTTTCGTACTTTTATTATTGTCAAGATATTCTAACTGACATCAGACGACAGAATGGTGTAATATTCCCATTCTATGGTCAGAGAAGGTATATGATCCAAATATCATCCTCTTTTTATTATCTATATATATTAGTAATAATCAGTTGTGGTGTAATAAATAGGGCTCCTCCAGCTATTAGTCACAAGGATATGAAAACTCATACCCCGGGAAGCCTTCAAACTATGATGGAAGTATTGGTATATTCTAGTATTTTTGTGTGATTGATCATAGTCTTACACTGTTTATGGTTGGGGGATTTTATGGAGAGAACATAGTTATGGTCATTATATTAATTTCATGGTCACTACCTTTGGTGGGATATCCTGGTTGCTCGAGTCCAAGTGACCTTACTTGGACTCCCAAGAGAAACACCCTCATCATGGTAAGGTTTTTTTTCTGCATGACATTGGTGGGGAAGCTTCTAGTAGGAAGACCTTATAAAGAACCATGTGTTATCTATATGAGGTAGTTATGGACATATTGATATCCAACCCTATTATAATGGAGAAACATGATTCTTCATTTCATGGATAGACTCTTGAAACTATTTGAAATGGAAACTAGTGTCATCTCCTTCTGAGCCATCAATCATCACCAAGTGGATAGTTAGTGGGGAATCATGTGGTAGAGGTATTGTAGAGAATCCTACAAATTTGGGGATGTAATATTATAGTGGTACACTCAAATTAGTTCTTTTGTAGTCTGATATTGAAGATGTGGTGTTAAAGATGGTGTATTCAGGTTATATTGGGACTCAACATGTTCAATTGTTGATGAATATGTTCGTGATAGTAATATGGATTCCATTGTATTCATGGGAGCTCTTAATGACTGTTACTAGAAATATATGAAGAAAAAATAATAAAATCCCCTCAAAAGGGAATAGAAATGAATGACTATAAGATTAAATTAAAGGTTTAGATCCATATTTTTCCCGATTACATTTTGAGAGTGTGTGAAAGGGTCCTAACATATTGGCGAAACATTCATTTTGGTTATGGTTTAACACAGGGTTCACCATATTTGATTCTTAAATAAATACTATGTGGGGTTATGAATGGAGTTTTGGGGTAATGGTGGAACAACCCTTTATATCAGACACATCTTTCCACATCCATTCCACATGATATCTAATTAGTTTTATTCATAGATCCGAAAACACCAAAAAATTACACTATAAAAGATTTGTGACCAAACGAATTTCGAAGGGTTTTTGGTCAATAGGAAATATCTCAATAAATTCACAGAGAATAAAATTGTCTAAGAGGATGGGGTTGGCCTAATAAAACATTTTTAGTGTAATTATTTACTACTATAACACTCCCTTATTGATTTAAGAAATGTTTCTAAATCCTTCATTAAATACCAAATAAGAAATATGTCAACCTGGAATTAAGAATCAAATGATTGAATTTATTTTAATTGGAATAATTTTTTCCTATCTATAGTTATCTATTGATTTAGATATCTATATGATTCTAATGATCTCCATTCATGGTAGCCATTTTTAAATAGATTAAATATTCTTATTTCATTCATTATTATGATTATACTTTCATTCCACATAGTGGGGCACTATGGATTTTATCATTGTTCATAAATATGGGAGTTATGTTGATGATAGGATAAGGTCCATGGGATAGATGTCATACATATCCTTGTGGAGTAAATTATAACCCACAAGTTTGGTGCCACATACGGGACACACCATACCTTTTAATGTCATGTGATGAGGGCTAAACTGTACTTTTCAATTTCATGCAGTGGAGAAAATTAGGTGATAGGTTATTAGAAAATTTATGGTGTGGTATTTATAACAACTAATCCCATGGGACTATGAAGGGATGTATTTTTCCAAGTTTTGATGTAACAGTACATGGAATGTGGCCCATATATGATTAGAGCTATTTTGGGGTGTTGGGTTTGTGTATTTGGGAGGGTTCCTATATATAAAATTTTGATATTAATAAAATACCACATAATTTGAAAGGATTGAGGAATACACCTATGGAGTATTCCCATGGTTTCTTCATTAATAATATGTTCCATTTGATGGTTTTCCTCATGGGGAATATATAACTCAATGGTGGGGATGAAATGGATAGAGAATATAATAAATATGAGTCTTGTGGGAACACAATAAGAAGATCACAAACATTATTCATCCACATAGGAAGGTATTTGATCATTGAGATGTCAGGTTTGTCACTATCCTTTAATCACACATGATTAATTCATATTGTTTGAAAAATATTGGAAATGGAAGATCTATAAAACCGTATTATATCCTCTTTCCACTATTAGATTATGGAGGGAGATTGACTCACAATAACAATTAGGTAATAAATAAAAAAAGGATTCCTTGAGGGAATATGAGTGAAATATCCATTAATGTACTCTCTCCCTAGATATTTCAATACTCCTATACTGATAGACGATCGTAGAGTCACATTGGGGAATCATAGATTAAAATTGATAAGGTGTTCTAATATCATTTCTTATTTTAAAACATGAATTTATTTCATTATCTATACTATTTATATTCTTTATACCATGAGAATGTATAATAAAAAACACTTTTAAGGACCCACCAATTAGGTATGACCAATTTAGGACAAACATTTCCACATTAATTTATTATTGAGAGGTCACTCGGATGTACACTATGATATGATTATACATATCTGGATGCCATGGGGGATACCTCATCTCGGTTCCACATTTCCATGGGATCTATGTATTGAGGATACCTAACATTGGATTTATTAAAGAAGTACCAAAGGATGTATCATGTATGTGATGACTACGAAAAAATGTGACTTGCATGGGTAAGGCATGGGGGAGTAGAAATTCTACCACATAGGATATTCATGGGGTAAAAAAAGAGGTCTCAAACTTAGTAGACCAAGGTGTGTTGTAAAGGTATTTGGCTTATTTAAAACCTCAGAAACAACACTATGGAAAGGCCTTTTATATAGAATCTAATGTTCTCCTTAGGTGTATTTTGATGACTTTCTCTCATTTTTGACAAGTGTAAGGGGACATATAACTATTAGTTTTCACTATAGATGAGTGTTTACAATAATGGATGATATTATTATATATCTAGAGGTAATTAAACCTAGTTATTTATACTAATTATCTATTCCATTGTAGTATTAAGGTACAATATATGGGTTCAGAGGCCTTGGGAGAGATAATTGGGTGAGCATAGTTTCAAGCATTTTCTTATTCATTTATAAATAAACATGCTAAGGGTATTATTTATAGTAAATAGCATGACCATAATATGTAAATATCATAGGTGTCTCATGAAAGGGTACTCATCTATATTTTTATGCTCTTGCTAGGCCACACTGGAAGGCCAACATGAGCCTCTTGGTGGGAAGGTAGTATTTGTGAATTTTGTCTTATGAATGTACTTGATTATCAATGGTTCCCCTCAACTCATTATTATTGAGGTATATTCCTTTGAATCTTCTAACACTATTATGAAAAATAGGGTGTCAAAAAGTAGACTACACATCAGGATATATTAGTGTGCTTCACGGCCTACCAAATATATTTTTCTTTATATACAATGTTTCATGTTCTATCTCCTCTTATCAAAATTTATGATAATTGCATGTATCATGAATATTTAATATTTATATGGTTATTAGATCTAATGTTATGTTATATTTTCAATGTATAGTACAGTTGTTATGATTATATAAATTAATGTTTCTGTGATAATATTTTCTCATTATAATCATCTATATATAGGGTGAACATGTGTGACATACATTACGGAATCCAATTTGAGTTCATTTTGAAGTCAAATAATCTAAAACTCTAAATAATTTTCTTATTAATTTTAATATTATAACCTTTTTATGAAATGTAACAATATCAATTCATTATCATGGTTAATATAGTTGGTATTAGAAAAATTCGTACAAAAATATATAGTATAAAAATGTTTTTTAAATTATTTTTGATTATAAAAATAGGTAGTCATAGTATTATTTAAATATATCCTAATGTTTTTTTAATTAAAATATCATTATAGTTCACAAAATTTTATATTTTCTTATTGCGACTATATTAACATGATTAGTAGTAGATGTGATGGGAAAAAGTGAATAAATATTGAGTAGAAAAATAATATTAAAACACAAAAAATTCAAATTAATTATTTAAAATGGTTGGATATAGATCTAAAATATTCTTAGTTTGGTTGGATTATGTATTAAATTCCATATTTAGTATAAATTCAATGATCAAAACAATAAACAAATTTCGAAGAAGAATTAAAAAAATTAATAATTCATGTGATAAAAATTATAAATTATAAATTATCATTAATAATGATCCTATTTGATGGCACAATACGTGTTTTCTAAAGTATATTTTATTTATTTTGTGGATCAAAATAACATAATGATTAAATTTCAGTCAATTTATTTGAAAATGAGACTAATATGTTGTATTCTCTTGAAAAAATAATAATACCCTATAGCATAATATAATTATTTTTATATTACATGAGAAATATTTTATTGTTGTTCTTTCACATATAATTGTGAGGCAATTTCATATGATAATGAAAAAACTATTCATTTTTTTCATATGAAACATAAATTAGTAGTATTGATATTTACTAAATATTTTTTTTGTCTTTATAGAAATAAAAATTGAATGATTTTGTAAAGGTCTAAGGAAATTCATAAAATTTATATGTGGCTCTCATTAATAGAAAATCTCATATGGAAATTTTCATTATATTATAATAGGGTGGGGATGGTGTTTTTAATATCAACTAGACATTGATATATCATATATATATATATATATATTAATAAAACCAATTCGATAAGTAATGGGATGTAATATTCCCAAGAGTCATTTTAGGGAAAGTACAAATTTTGTATCATTATACTAATATATAATATGATATATATGTTAGTTGCATATAGAATATATAAAATTTTAAAAGTGTTCCAGGGTAAGACACATGACCATTTAGTGTGAGAATGTGAAAAATAGTAATGATGGATTAAGAAAAATATTGGTCAATAACTCAATCAATGTTAGATATTTAGTAGTGAAATTATTTCGTTTAACTTAAATGTAAATTATATATATCAATTATCTTGGTGGAAGAAACAAATAAGGATACCTAGAATATTATAAATAATTTTTTTTGGATAATTAATTTTTTATTGTAGTTACAGATATTGAAAATCTAAATATATTGTTAACGTTGTCTATTGGATTTTAGTATATTAAGAAGAGTTTCATTGTAACAGTAATAATTTGATATGAAATATTTAATATTAATACATTTTAGTGTTAATTATCATAATAGTATCAACGATATCAAAAAATTGAAAATATAATAAGAGTTTTTATATCGATTATTTTAGGATGTATGTATTGTGATATAAGTCAACTTTCCTATTTATGGATTTGTAGATGCGTTATAGGGAAAAAGATATGAAATAAAAATGTTAAATAAGAAATAATAAAAATATATTTGAAGAGTTATGGTCAAAATAAAATTTTATAGATCATTTTACTATGGGGAGTGAAGGTAGATCCCATATCCTCTTAAAATATTGTGTTTTTTTGTTTTATTTTTAATTATTCATTTTTTAAACCATTATTTTTTATATCATCATCCTAAATTCTCATAAGTATGAACATAGAAAATATGAAGGATTCATTGAATTTAATATTTATTATCTCTAAAACAAAAACTATTTATCAAAAAAATTGAAATTTATTATTTGATGATATAATTTTACCTGATTATAATTAGGAATAAAATTTAATTACTATTAATAAACATGGGAAATACCAAAGAATAAAATATATAAAAAATAGAGGAACATAATTTTCATGATAACTAATAAATGGTATAATTAAAATAAATGCATTGGTGATAGTGATATGTAATAATGGAATCAGTGTGGTAATTCTAAATATAATCAAAGTACACAATGCTATAAAAATTAGAACCATATTTTTGAAATTAGAGTAAGAAAAATAATTATTATGAATTGTTATGGGATTGTATTTTATAATAGTCTTGGGAAATAATTAATGAATATATGATTGAAATGATCATTGGATTAATGAAATGATTGTATGATAAATCTACTAGATATCAGTAGTTCAATTATGTGGTATTTAATGTTATCTATTAGATGTAATTATTTGAATAATTTGTTCTATATTTATATTTCTATCCATTTAATTATTAATTTATGTCAATTAAATATAATCCCTTTTTTAAATATGTTTTAGTAATTTCTTATTCATTATATTTTCCCTAGTTAGATAATTTTATTCATAATACAGATTTTTATTATTTAAGTTGGGTATTGGAATTATTTAAAGTGTTTGAAAACAAAGAAATTTGTTAATTATTATTTAGCTCTTTTGAAATATATAATACATACAATAATAATAATACAATTGAAAGACAATTAATTGATATCAAATTATATTTTAATATGTATAAAATATTTATAGGTTTTTTATGAATGTATTTATAATGAATGTATTTAAACAATTTAATTAAATTATATACATGATTATTATAATAATATAATAAAAAATTGAATATTAAATAATTTAAAAATTAAATACATGTTACTAATATTTATGAGTAGGGTCTTTTTAGGGAAAAAATTAAAAAAATATGTGATACCATGATTACTTAGGGATTTATATGAACTTAAAATGAAAATAAATCCACATAATAACATATACTATAAGATATTTGATAATATAATAATGAAAATGATTTTGGCATATATTAAATAAAATACCTTTTAAGGTATTATAATTGAAAAACTAATATTTCATAAGAATGATGAACAGAAATTAATTTAAATCATAATGTAAGATCTGCTAAGAAATATAGATTTTTTAAAGTTAAATAACATGATTATATACAAAAAACTAATACAAATGTTTGGTTCCACCTCTATTCTTAAACTATCAAATTGAATACATAATTTCATAAAATTTTATTTGTTATTCACTCTCATTCATAATTGAATTTTAAAATTTTATATTTATCATTCTTAATAATCATCTAAAATGAAGTTTACACTGATCAAATCGACCATGGTAATTGTTTTTTTAATTATTATGATATGAGTTACCCATTACTATAAATAAGATTTCTTTTTTATTATAAATATACTTGTTATTTAAAACTATATATAGATCATTAATAAAATAGAAAAATGACATTTAATACATAGTCATTTATTAAAAAAAAATAAAACCAAAATATTATAATTTTGTTATCCACAACATTTGATTTTGTTTAATTTTATCTATTTGTTGTTATTTTTTCTCAATATCATTAATTATTTTTTTCATAACTAATTTAAAAATGGGGTTTTATGGCTTTTTTAGGGGTTAAATTATTTATTTACCAATATAATATGTATACTTGTCAACGTAAATATTTTATATTATGTACATGTATACAAAAATAATATAAAAATAATGATTTATACAAAACCTACGAAAATAATCAAAATAATTAATTAAATGGCGAGTTGTTAATAATTTTAATAAATTAAATTTATATTAGTGACAGACCTGAACTAGTTGGGGAACATAATATATATATATGTATATATAAGAATATGTGAACTCAATATTAGTGTCATCTTCATAGTAAGAAAGATATTTTCATACATATTTAATTATAAAAAATATAAAATTTCTAAAACCATTAACATAGTATAAAATGATTGTATAATGAATATTTTTACTACAAGAGAAATTAAAAACACTAATATTAAACAATGAATATGAAATGTATGAATCACTAAAATGATTGGATAATTGGAGACTTCAACTATTGAAAATAATAATAATCAATTTCATAGAGATATAATTTTCTCATGTCTTGACATTTAATATTTTAATATCATATGATTTGATGTTAAAATTTAAAAATATAATGTCATGTAATATTATTTGATTTTATCATACTACATATTAATTATAAAAGTATATACATATTAAAGAAAATATCCTCACTCAAATATTTTTTATACTAGAAAATCTATATAGAAAATTTTAAGAATATATGATAAGGGTTTTCCTTATTTACTTCATTTCAATTATATCACTCTCTATTGTACTTTATAATTTTTTTAATAATTTAAATAATGGTAGACCTTTTCATTTATAATATTATATTTTTTATTATTTTTCACTCAAATAGGAATCATTTTATCTATTAAATAAATTTTAATACTCATGGATAGTGGGTTTTTCCTTTAATTTATTATTATGATTTCAATATAATTTTTTCTTTCTATTATCGATGTTGTTTGTTTAAATTGAAAAAATATATTTTTTGAGGGTTTAAAATTCAATTACCATTTAATGCATCAGATAACTAAATTATTCAGTATAAAAATTATGTTATGGGATTATGTATATAAAACATCTCAATATGGTAATAATTAATTATAAAAATATTTTTTATATGAATTAAATTTTAAAATTTTAAATATGTTATCCTATTAGTTTCACAATTTAATTTCTGTTTATGTTATTTTATGATCCATATTCAAAATCATGTGAATTGACATATTTCTTAGTTGATAATACAATATTCTTAACTTTCTTCTAACATTATTGTACGTGTTCAACCATCTATTCAAATTTTAAATAATTCATTATAACTTGAATCGTTAAATTTATTATGATAAATAATATAGAACCTTGATAAATTTCTATGAAACATTAATATAAAGGGGATATTATAAAAAAATGTTATTTAAATTTTTTTACACTATATTTAACTCATTAATTATGGGTTATAAATTTTTTTCAAGAATATTAATTATTAATATTGACTCAAGTAGAGAAAACATTGAAAATATCCTAAATGGTTTTTGGTTTGATATTGGATGTGGTTGAGGGATGGGAGAAAGTTTTTTATTTTCTTATTTTCATTGTGAGACACTCTAGAACAACCATCCTATGTCCATGGATAAAGAAATATTCATTTATTAATTTAATTTAAACCAACTGTGGAGAACCAAACCTAACCATATATAATTACAATATAAATTTCCATGACACCCCTCCACTAGTACCACTCCTGGGTTTAAATTTTAGTGAAACAGTGATCCTTGATTACCATCTCAAATAGGCATTGAGTTTGTAACGAAAATAGAGTTTATAAAACATACTATAGGAGGTACTAACCTCATATAAAATGACAAGTAAAATTGAAAAATTAAATCCTTAGATAAAAAATATAATTAAAAATAAAAAAATAACTATGATCTCAAAATTAATGTGAATATATTCAATTAAAATTTTGAAGATAAAAAACTAACCACTGAAATATTATGAAAAACATGACAAAAAATATCTCCTCTAATAATGTAGTGTACAAATCATTATCCAAAACCCTCACAGAAATAAGAAAAAACATATATATATATATATATCTCTGTGTGTGTGTGTGTGTTTGTTTGTTTGTGTTTGTTGTGAGAATATCATGTATATTGTGCAGGTGAATACCCATGGTCTTTCATGAAAATGTGAGAAGATAATTCCAATTCTATAGTGAATGAAAAAAAAACTAACATGAACCAGAATAGTCGAAATAATCCACACCAACCTCACTATGGATCACTCACATAATATTTTATCCAAAGTTGTAAGATAATATTATGCAGCATAATTTATGGTTCTTCATAACACACCCAACTAGTTTTTTACTCCCAAACTCCATCATCTAACATCCCATGATCCATAACATAAATAATCCACTAATCATATATTAATGAACTCAATATCATCCTTGATCCTTATATCAAATGTATTAGGGTCTCATGAAATTTAAGGATATACCACTTTTACTCAACTCTTACCAAATAAGACTACTACCATGAATCACATCGTGTACTCACCACAATAGATATTTCATCATTTCTAGGCATCACCTCCATCTAAGCCACCAATATTATCCATTTCCACCAGGTAACCCACAATCACTATGCATCAACTCAAACATATATGTTGTCATTAGGAACATCCCATAAAAAATCCACCATTTTGACATACCTTATAAGAAGAGAAATATGGGAGAGGGGGTAATGATCCATCTATTATCGCTAACAATAATGTTGGAAAAAAATGAGACGCAACATGTTTTTCCATTATTAATGAGATCCAACTCTAGTGTGTTACATTCATATATCACATTATAAATATAATAATTAATATAAACTGATATTACCAATCATTGTGGTCGACATCAATCAATAACTACATTTCGCAAAACACTACCAAATTACCCTAAAATATCCACCACCAACTAATTCCACCAGTAAATACAACTCATCAAGAAAAATAGCTATAAAATATTACAAAATTTAATTATTTACTCATAAGATAAAATATATCAAGATTTAATAGTAAAAAAACAAATTTTATTTATTTGAAATAATGTCTCCATATTTAATGTAATCCCACTCATAGGTACACCATATTTTTAATTACATCTACTAACCATATAATTCAGACCAATATACCAAAAATAATTTATTTAACAAATTATCAGAAATCGGATTCTGACAAGAAATATAATATAATACTCGCTCATTCCATACCAATTAAATTATTGAAAATAGAAAACCATAGATACTGGGAAACTAAAATAATGCCCCAATACAACATCCAATCCACCCCAAAGTAGAATCCATCAAAAAACAACCATATCCATCCCTTAAAACATCCCATACCAAACCAACAACAATCATGTTGCCTCTAAACATTCTTTCTCAGAACTATTCACCATTATCCTTGTAAAAACCCTAAAATAACAATATAACCACATTGAATTTTATAGAATGAAAATCAAAACTTGTATCAATAGATTTTAGTTTCATTATTTTGTACTATTTTTCATAAAGATGAATTTCAAAACATTTAATTATTTTTTCATTCATGTTTTCAAGGAATATATATATTTATCTAGAACTAGTATTTTAACATTTATATGGAATTATAATTTAATGAATAGTGAGTTCAAAAAATTCAACATAAAAGGATTCATAATTCACAATAGTTAAGGATTCAATATCATAATAGAATTAGTATCTCAATATAGGGAACACCAATGGAAATAACATAAACTAGTAAACATATTAGAATTCCACATCCCTGTTCAATTTCATTATTTTTTAATGATTAACTTTTCAATTAAACCCCACTATCCTCCAATAAAAAATTAAACATACTAATTTTAAAAATTCACAACATAATGATAGAAATTGATTTTCTACCTAAAATGGAAGCTTTTCAAATTTCTATACCAGGAAATAGTCGATAATAAATCATTGGTAGTCAAAAGTCTCATCAAATAAGTATAAAAAACCTATAAAATAATGTTCTTGAAAAATATATTATGAAAATTCATCAAAAATAATAAATTTACATAATCTAAACCTTTTGTAGAATAAGAACAGGATGGGAAATAGATGGTAAATGATGTGTAATAACCAAAGATCACTTAAAATCAATCTCCCAATGGTAGGTGATAAAGAAAATTTTGATTTGATTAAATACATTGTAAAAATATACATAGGGCACTCGATAGTAAGGAGAATTGATTATAGAATAATGAGTTTCTATTGGGTTATTTAATTTATGCGCAATATATATTTATAAGGGATAGGGTGTAACCCTATTTTATACATCACAATCAGTATGATTTTTCAAAGTACTCTATTATTTATTGAAGGATGCTATACCATAGAGGGGTCTGGGTCCAACCTACCATAAAATTCAAATAACTATTAAATACATGATCCAATTTAGCTAGTGTAATTTTTTTTAAATTTTTATAAAACATGATGTAGCCACCCCCAAAAGAAATAAAATCATATATTCAAACCTCAAAGGTCCCTATGGTGCACCAAATATAAAAAACATAGGGAATGGTCAAAAAAATTTAATCTCTCTTCTATATTGCTCCCCTATATTCCAATGACATGACACATCATTCCAGTCACTATGAAGTATTTCATTTCTATTTTATAACCATGAAAAAATAAATAGATACCCCAAAACCATAATTATGAGCCTCTACAATACATGACCACAACTGTAGTAGAATTGATGGTATTTAATATTACATGAAACACAAAGGATACAAAAATTGAATTCCTACAACATATAAGTAAAGTGCACACCACATAAATTCCCCGACCCAACACTCCTATGTAAATACCCAATGTTAAGTGTCATAATATAATCCTATATCTAAAATATCTACACCATCTCCACAATTTCCCCATGAAACTCATTTCAAAACCCCCAACACAAATATGAATCCATGTAATGAGTCCCAAAGGTCTTGAATGTTAATTTTTATACCACTAAAATGATTATAATACTATAGAATAAAAACCATGAATGGAATGTAAATAAAAAATGTAAGGCCTTAACATACAACCCATTTGATACCTATTTGAAAATAATTATATTAGAAAAAATACAACCAATAAAATTTAAACTACTAGAGGAACAAATAGATCATATGAAAATATACATATTCATGATTTCTATCACCAAAGGAAAATAAATTAAAACGTCATGGGATGTCAGGAACACGTTATCATATCATTCTCTAATGCTCTCTATTTCACAGAACCATAATTTCAAACACACACACCAAAGGAATAACTCACCCACAAAGCACCATCCCATGAAAATAATGAATCTCAACCAAATCTTCCACACATGTTATGTCATACTCTATATTAAAATCTCACTATTCTAGGACATGGGATCCATCATGATGATAATGTTGAACCTAGGATATAGAAAATACATAGTATATCTAGTCTGAACATATAAGATGAACCCAATTATACGCCACCAAACTGACATTATCTAACTCCTCAAAATACCCAGAAAAATATGTAAGATATATTACTACCCTAACCAATCCCCTATGGACCATGTGAGGAGAAACTATAAAAAATAAGTGGTATCCAACCTCAGACTCAATGGGTCATAAAATTCAATCATAATAATTCTTTATGGTGGTCTTATGACACCTTCATCCACTTCCAAACTATTTGGATCTTAATCATCATATAATGATCAATTTCTATACCAATGAACATGGAATTTCCAACCTTAGTCTAGAGTAATGAATATCGATAGGTCATCCAATAAAATTCAATAAATAAACATATATTGATAGATGTGTGATAGATATTCTTGTGTAAAAACTCAACCATGGATTGGTGTTTGGCCATGATCTGTTAAAAACTGTAATGAAATCCCAAAATATATCATCCAATGAATGGATGATATGTCCTATCAAACCATCCTTATAAGGATGAAATGTATAATTGAAGTATTTATTGGAACAACATAAATTTTATGATCCCTTGTATACTGGGGAGGTGAATAGAGGATCCCAATCAATTATGATGGTCCATGGTACCACAAGAAACATCACTACTTCTCATGTGTACCACCACAACCGAACATCCCTGAAAATATTAATTTATAAGTCCCCTTGGATATCAGAATCTACTATGCTTGGATAAAAACCTACAAAAAACTCATTTATCCTTGAATATTCTTCAGACAATCAATTGATATATATTCCTGAATTCCTTATATCTAATTATGGATACCAAACTTCTTTTCTTGTGTGTAAGAGTTCATGAAATCATAATCAAAAAAACCATTATCCAGAATTTATGTTGATCCAGATATTATTGAGTGATAAATGACCTTATACAATTGTAGTCTGTAAAGACAAAAGCATATCTTTTATGGGGTAATGTTATGATATATTTCAAAAAAACTACTACCACTAATTTGAGGTAATGGGTGGAATAACCATTATTGTGGAGATACAACTTCTAGAACCCATAATTTATCACCTCCCAATGTTACATAAAAACATACATAATCCATTATAGAATCATTCAAAAATACCTCAAACATCTAAATATCCTAAATAAATAAATGAATTAGGGAACTAACCAATGCATTTTTTGTGTAAAATTCATCAATCCACTAATCAGTAAATATATTTGTCTTTCCATTCATACACGTATCAATTAGAAGATATTAAATTAGTGATATGTTAGAAAAACAACATTTGATAATATTAGGGTAGATCTAAATAGTTACAATCATCTATGGTGATCAATAAACTCCACCACAAACATTAAAAATATGATGATGCTGCTTATGACCATAACTATGAAATGGTAAAGGACTCAAAAAACATACAATTCATAATTCCCATCAATGACATGAAAAATTTCATTACACTAAATGACATGACCATAAACAGAATGTTCCAATACCATCACATAATGTTAGTAATCAGAATATCCTCCTGCATCATTGTGATATGATTATATTTGAACTAAAATCCATTCATTGAAATGAAACTGTCTCCTATCAGCTAGTAAAATAGATCATTTATCCCAGGGGGAGTGTATCTATTTTTATCTGTGACCTGATTAAATATTTTGTTTTCTAAACAATGACATAGAATATCATCCAGATTTTTCAAAAAAAAACATGGGTGCACCCCACTCATATACAATGGGTTTGACGAATCTATTTAGGAGGAAATAATTTATTTGAATTCTCAACCACCACTTCATTCTGGGTAATATATGATACCAAAACATTGAAATCAGTGATATACATGTTTCTATTACTATCCCACACCTAGCATTAGATCTGGGAGGGTGGTTCATGTCAGAACCATAACAATAACTTTTTCCAGAAAGTCGTCAAAAAATTTGCGAACCTCTAAATCATTTTCATCAATGGAGAACTCATCCAAAATATATTGATCCATAATTATGGTTGTTCTTCCCATTCGATAATATGGATCACTAATGAACACTACCGACATGACATCCACATTAAAAAAAGGTTTTCCCATAGAAAAAATTGACAATTGTACTAATACAATACATCCAATCCATATTAAGGTTGAAATCGTGTGGATCCATCTCTCATAAGATGAAATCCCCCATTTACAAATATTTACCCATTATCATTATACACCGAAGGGACACATAAAATATCCTAACCAAACCTCTAAATAGAATGGATTTACTTAGGGGAACAATGATTCTATTGACCTAATGTTCGTATAGAAGGACCAATAATTGATTTGAAAAGGAGTGATAAGAATTAAATAAAAACATTGTTATTTATAATATACATGATAAAATTATTATACCTTGAACACCCACATAACCATATGGAAATAGATCCTCGATAGGGAGCCTCTATCTGTAGATATCTCTTTTACTTTTTTACTAACAACCCGTACATCCTTGATTTGTTCAAGGCCATTGAATACAAGGCCCTTAATGTAGACGACTTCTACAACCTAAATATCCTCTCTACCAATTAGGAATTAGATAAAAAGTATATTAATGATGAATTATTAGTCATTTATACTGATACAGTCTTGAAGGGTACCTCTATTATTATTGTGGAAATGGGGGATGAAAAAACATACAAAAATAACCTCTTTCACTGGTTAATGTTTTTATTAATAGTAACCACTTCTCATAAATTCATTTCACACAAACTGAAATAACTGGTTAAATTCTTGGTAACTACCAGCCATAGAATATTTTGATCATATCCATATTAGTGGACCGCTTCAATTCCCCAACAACCATAATCCCACACTTGAATATCTAATCCAAATAAACTCAATTGAACATCAGGACATGTAACTACTGCCTATGAATTCATCTACTTAACAAATTCATCCTTCCTCTACCCCTAAATGTACATATGAAATTTATCTAGGGTGATTTCATATCAAAATAGTGTATTTAGTGCCACATCAATACTATACTCTTGGTACTCCTCTCCCAAAAACGTTTATGAGAAAAACAATGTGTAATAACCTAATAAATTATTTTATATAGCTTGTTAAAAAACACTATTTTTCTTTGTGTACACCGCATGTCACCCTATGCTGAAAGGAATATAAATATAATATTATTTAAATAATATAATTATTACTAAAACCTTGGGTTGGTGAGTATGAATATGAATAATAACAAATATAAATTATATAAAAGGGAAATATTCATTAATGTATGTAAATAACTAGAGGAATACGGTTAATATTCATATAATTGTTTTTAGGAAAATAATAATAAGAACTACATTGTATTTTTTAAAATTATATTACTTTTGTAAATGTTTTTTAGAAATTTTGAACACATATAATTAATGTTATTTTCTACATTATTTGGAAATTGTATTTAAAAAAATGGAAATAATTTTTAATATCATAATGTTATAATAGTCTATGGATTATGTTCTAATATTTTTGACGAAAATATTTATTTGTCAATGAATAATAAAAAATACATATTTTTTCTTTACTTTCATTTCATGTCTTCAAATAATGTAATTCAAATATCCCATTTTATTTTTGGATTTTTTATAAGAGTAAAACAAATATCATTTATATATATAATAACAAAATTAATTTAATAATAATAAATATTTTATATTATTTTTCTATTATTTTATTTAAATATTTAAAGAATTATTTTTCTAGAAACTGATTTCGATATTCTATCATACATAAAATAAAATCAATTTCATCAAATTAATGGAATTTAATAATGTACCATTAGATATCAAATTTATAATTATTATGTTATAATTTGTAAAATAGTTTAATTTTGTAGTAATAATTATTACTATCCATTGTAGGTCTATATCACCACATTAATTAGAAAACATGTTAATTATGGAAAAAACTAGGGGTTAATGTCTGAAAATAATCATGAAAAATTTCATTATTTAATTGGATGAGAATAATTCGACCATATGCATCCTAAATTATAATATATGGCATGTCGGATACACTTCCTTTGAATTATGATAGTTATATTATTTTATGTACAATAAAATATAACAAAATCTAACCTCTTTGTTTTATTGTCTCAAATATGATGTTATAGGGGAAAAGAATATATTGACAATTGTAACTGTGTATTTTGAATAATAATGATATATAATTATATCATTAATTAATTATATAATTCTATAATTAATTAAATTTCCTGTAATGCTTAAACAATGTAAATTCAGTGATTGTTCAAGCCTGAGAAAATTAAAACAAGTGATTTTAACAACATGAAGAATACTATATTTTTGATGAATTACGGTCTCATAAACATTAATGTAAAATTAAGATGTATAATTTATCATTAATGATTTAATATCCAAATTTATATTTTTCTTCATGCCTCTAAAATCACTATATGTGAATAGTAATAAAAATTACATTAAATTCTATATAAGGGTTAAAAATTAATATTAAGTAATTGTATATTTTTATGAAATCATATAATTACTAATGTGGATGGTATATTTTCTATCCAATCATTCAGAGTTCATTTATGTAAAAAAATTTATTTTTAAAATTACTTTTATTACTCAAAATGTGTGAAATTGTTTTTGCTATGGTTATGGTTAAAGAAGATTAATGAGGGGGTTAAATCTAATATATGTTTGAAAATGTATTTTATAGTTTTCAAAATTTTACTAATGGATTAAATTTAAATACTAAATTGATTTTATTTTAATATATGGATATTTCAATCTAGTTGAGTTGAGTTTTGTAGATAATATTTATTAATATTTCAATTATTTATATGTATTTCAACTACATAACTAATAAATGTTCATCTCCTCTACTCTATTATAGAAAAACCATGAGACAATTATATAAAAAAATTATGAAAAATACTATACTATATTCCTTATAAAAAACTATTAACTCCATTTAATTCCCTATGAGCATCCTTTAAATGATTAATGTATATGATAATAGAGAATTTTAAATACGAGTTATAACTCTTAACAATATTCATTCATTATATTTGTTCTTCTATAGTGTTAAATTATATCACGAAAAAAGGAAAAACAATGATATTAATATCATGAATATATTATAATTATATAATATTGATTTAATAACATGTAACTATCTCATTTTCATTCTTTTGATAATGGAAAACATTGTTTATGTGTATGAGTTGATTACCACCTCCATAAAGTGATACATTTATTGTTCCATAACCTCTCCAAAGGAATGGTTAATATGATATATTTAATGAATATATATATTTATAAATTTATATGATATTCATCACTAAATTTTTATATATATATATAATATAATACTAAAATTCTTATCCATATTTCATTTCAAAAATGGTAACATCATTTGTGCATGTGTGTAGACTACTACATCCACAAAGCGATGTGAATCATTTTTCATGTCATAATTTAATGGATGATTCTAAATTTATATTTAATTTATTAAAATTATTATTATTTTATCAATAATATTATCGATATAATTAAACCATTAATTATTTGAATGGACCAAAAATAGTAATCTAAAACATGTATGAAAAATGATATTGTTTTCACATAGAATATTAATTTAATGAAGAATTATTAATTAAATGGAGATGATATTTTATTAGTGAACAATACATGGCATAAAAAATATAATTAATTTTATATTTTTTATATAATAAATGTTTATTTATAATATAGGCAGTTAATATAAAATATGAAATATGTTGGACATGGGGTTTTTGTAATTACGACTCATTTCAAATTCAATGAGATATGTTTTACAATATGAACATCATTTATTTTCCATGATGTTTGTTATACCGGCTTCATAATTTATATCATAAAAGCATACTTATTTATTGTATTCAATTTTTTATATTCATTTTTTATCTTTGATGGTTTTTTGATTCAAAAGTTACCAAAAAATTAATGAGTTATTTCATAATCTCATTTTTAATCGAGAGTGTTTATGTAATATTTTTGTTAAAATATTATTTTGATATATTGTCCTAAAACTTAAAACACAATATATTTACAAATTTTATGTTTTGAATATATTTTTTATTTTCATCCCAATATTCAACTATTTTTTTTATTGAAAACCACTATGAAATTTATTTTAAGGAAAGTCAACCTTATTTTCACTTTGGTCAATGTACATTTTATTCTATGTCTATGTTCCATAAAATATTTTTAAGAATGTTATTTTTTATGATAAAATAATTATTTTTGGTTACTTTAAATAATATTTAATATTATATAAATTTTTTAAAATAAATCTCTGGGTCATTTTATGAAATTTGTATTTCTGATTTTTTATAAAAATAGTGAAAGTAATCAATGTATTTAATGTTTACTCGATGACAATTTTTTCCCAACGTCATGGCTATTTTGTTATTATTCCATTAAAATATTCCATGTGTTGGTTCAAATAATATATTTCCATCAACATTAGTTTTATGTTTAATTTAAATTATAATTAAATAAAAGGGTATTTGTTTCTTAAATGGATGATTTTTTTGAATGTGAGTTATAAAATTTTTTGTAAAAAAATTAGGTTTTAAATTTATTTATTCTTATCATTTTATACTACAGAATACCATTTTACTACTATGTAATATTTATTTATAATTTATTTTTTGTCTTCTATGGTCTTTTAATGATTTATTGTTTATTTGTACTTGACATTCATTTGATCACATTCCCTATAAAACTACATCATTTCATTATATGTTATTTTTTCATCCATTTCAATATTTTAGGTTTAATGAACTTATTAAACACAGACACTTGCTTCTAGTACTGAAATATTACATAATTTTATATTAATATCCATTATATATCATTATGATCCATACTAGACCTATAAAGGATCCGTGTATTTGGAAACATGGTTATATAAACAACTAGTATATAATTGATCTACATAATTTCCCATAATGTTCTTCAAAAATAACAACCTTAAAACGAGTAAAATACTTAAAACCAATCATTATAGCCTAGGGAAAGGAAATATAAGAAATGATCAACTCATATTCTAATTAAGGGTAAACATAAGTGATATAAATGGATGATCATAAGTTGTCATAAGATAATCATAATGGTATGATAACATGATCATAACTTACAATAATAAAAGCCAAAAATTTGATGATAAATAATAATAAATTATAGAATAAGGCCTTATCATGTAAAAATATATAATTTATAAGTGCCAAAAGTTATCAATAATCAACCATGTTACATGAGAACATTACATAAGTGTAAGACATATTTTTTCATAAAAATCTAACGAATAAATCATTATTTCCATTATTTTCGATCACTTCTAGTACTATCACAAAGGATTGGGTTGACTCATTATTCCAACATATACATTGTCCATGTTCAATTTAAATACTAACACATTGGAAAAAGTCCGTTTCGAAATAGGGTAAACTCTCTATTTTAGTTTTAATTATCTCATGAGATACTGATATTTACTGAAATCATTGGAGTGACATATATTTCGGGCCCCACCAATCAGACAATCATAATCCATTAATATGTGATTCATAAGTTAAAAAAACATTCATCATATCTACATATGATAACCCTTTGAAAAAAATGGGTTTAATAATTATTTCATAATAGCATAACATAGGTAAACTAAATGGGTTTTTAAACATCTCATAATCATAATAATAATATATAAAGATAAATTATAAAATTTTTATCATTTTTTAATATCCCAAGTAAGGAATAATTAACATAAAAATAATTTATCATTGATGAAAAATTCCACAACAAGATTAGGAAAATATTTTTTTGAGGATAAACCACTTTTCAATATCAAATCACATATTTAAAATCCAAATATTTAAAAAATAGTATAAAAACTATTTATTTGGAAATAACAATGAAATGTTTTAATTTCAATGTAAAATTACTATGTGGTCATGATGTAACAAAATTTTATTCATGCCATAATCTCTAAAACATGATTTTTATCACAAATTAGATACAAGGTAGATTGTTCAGAAAATGAAAATATGATTCATTATAAAAAAAAATTCAACATAATATTCATGTAAAAGTTAATTTAATATATTATTGAATAATACTTAAAAATATTCCTGAAATATTTTTAGAAAACATGGATATGATCATAAATAGTTTCCAGAAAAAAGTAGACAAATATAATTGGATATTCTTAAAAAAATTCAGAACCATTTTGATTAAAAAAGAGATGAAAATTGAAAAATAGAATTAAATTTTCAAAAATATGTATTTTATGAAAAATATTAATGGGATTTAACAAATAAGGGTCATATAATTTCTTGAATATAAATTCAAACATTAAAAATCCTGAATAACATCAGACCAAAACAGAAATCTCATATTTCATTTGTATCATTTGAATAATAATAAACATGAAATAATAACATCAAATTATATATTAAATCTCACAAAAATATTAACATTATTTATATAACTTGTTATTTGGGTTATATATACTCCTCATAAAATAAATAATATGAATAACAAAACATATGTTCCAAAGAAGTTAATTTGTGACATCAAATCCTTAAAACTTCAATGATATATGAATCTAAACAACATGATAGATATAACATTACATGTAATCATAAATCATCTTTAAATTAATTAAAAACATCATAAAATTTATTTAGGGGAATTATATGCACCATATAGTGGTATCAAGTGGTAAATATGGATAATCGCTTATAGAAAAAAAAAGTGAGATGAAAAAACCCATACTTCCTGTCATGTATTCCATTGTACTTGTTTCAATATATTTTATAAAATATATATATTATTAAACAATACTCATATATATAATTCTAATATAATTTTCTTATAACATCTTATCACCATTACTCTAACAATTCTTTATTAAAATCACTATTATATGTGATAACTACATCATTTTTTATGTATGTTTTTGTGAGATAGTTATTGTACTTGCACCTAGGTTTTGGTTTCATCATATATAGAATCATAATAAAGAAATATTTATAATATTTATTCATCATACCCACTTTTATAATGATTCATATAATTTGGTGATGTAAAATGAATTATATGACCTCATATAGATTATAGTCTGTATGTACACATGAGTGATAGTTCCATTTTTCTATGGTTGTAATATAAGAAAGGAAAATAATAATTAAAATTTATATAATAATTATTATCTAATTTATGTTTGATATTTTCATTAAATTTATCCAGATAAGAATACATTTAATACCAAAATGAAAAATTATCACAATTCTTCATTGAGGTGGAGGTTAACATGTATACAAAATTGACATTATCTCTTTCCAAAAAACCAAAATATAGGAAGATAGATAATTTATTTTAATTATATAATATTAATTTATATAAATACCAAACATGAGAATTAGATCCATCATAACAACATAACGTGAATTATGGTGATAAAAAACGAATAATATCATTATGGGGAGGTTGTAGTAAACATGTAAACATGAGTTATCATTTCATTACATAATTAATGGAAATGAGGGTGGATAAAGGTTGTTAAATCATCATAATAAAATTACCATCTATTCATTATAATTAAATTATAATTATATGATTAATTATATATATTCAGAGGATGTGCAAGAATAATTAAATTGAAATAAGGTTGGTATGTAAATTATCTATTCTTTTGTAATCCTCTTTTATAACCCTTATTAAGGGTCATTAAAATGTTATTTTCTAAACAAAAAGACATATATTTTTTTTTTATTTTTATAAGATAATATTGATGGGTTTTTTTACGATAGGTTTATCAATATTGTGCAAAGAAAAGAAATTATAGTTCCCTTTTATAAGTGAAGGAAATGAAACACATAAAATTAATAAAAAATATAAAATGAAATAAAATAATTTTCATGTGAAATTTGAACCATGATGATATAATTTATAATCTAATCTTGGATATAATTGAAATCACTTCTGAAAATAAAATTAGGATTAGTATATTTAGTATTTTAAATGATATCTTTCTGTCTAACACCTTTGTTAAAAAAATTTAATGTTAACCACATTAACATCTATATCAATTTAAATGTGTTATTATTTTATTTACAACAGACAAGTTGGATTATAAATGTCTATGTGATTATATTTTAGACCATTTATCATCTTAGTTTTCTTATTTAAATTTTTCAATGATTTTATATAATTTAAAAATGTATTATTTAATATAAAATATCAAATATATATTTTTTTTGACTGTTCATTTAATTTATATTTAAATACATGAATATAGGTATTTAATTGGAATATAAAATCTATTAACATCAATTTTACATTTTTATTAACCATAAATATTTTTGTTACACCATAATTCATCAAAAAAATATTACAATTTTTGATTTTTAAATCAGTTACTTTATTTTTTTCATCTATAAGAACAAACACTATGTCAATACTATGTAAAAATCAACAAAATTATACCATTGAAAAAAAATTAAAGATTTATTTTAATTAAAATATAAAAATAATAATGAAAAAAATATTTTTTTATATTTATTAAAAACATCTTAGAATCCTAATGTGAACATAAGTGAGAAAATAAAAATCTAGACAATGACTTTTTTGATTTTTCTTTACCTAAAATAATATATATATATTATTATCAAAATAAAATGGCCCCAAATTTCTATAATTTATTATATAGTATCAATATAGTCTAATTAATCACATTAAATTACATTATGTAATGTTATGGATTAATGTTTAGACCATATCCCAATATTTACACCCATATTTACCATTTTATCCTTGTTGAGGTGATATTTATTCATGAAATTTACTCTTTATAATGACCAAATATAAAAGGGAACTACTTTCATAATTTTAACCTACTGATTTTAAATATTATATACATATATAAATAGTTAGACAATACAATTTTCAAAAATAAAAATTAATATACATTAATAAAAGGTGATGAATTTTTTCTTTTCATAAAATGTGTTTTAAGCAAAAAATATTCTGATACCAAAACCAGGAATATTACTCATCCAATAGATATTGATTTTACATTACTAAATTAATGTATACTATATTACACTTTAATTAAAATAAATAAATGTAATTGGATGTTGTAATTATTTTATTTAATGAAAATAAATAAATGTATTTGAAAAATTTATTATATTTCACAATTCACAGAAAAACAAATCATTTCTGAAAAATCAACAAAATTCACTCTTATTTAATTTTGAAATGATTATTTCAAATGATATTTTAATTTTTTAAAATCAATTTTATAAAATTTGAAATAATTAATTGTAATTTTATTTTATAAGAAATCTAATAAAAACAATTTTAGAAGAAAATGAAATTTTAAGCGCAAAATAACATTACTACAAATTGAGTTCTTATTTAATATGAATTAATATGTACATTATATTTTAGTAGGATCATTGTAGATATATTTAATAATGTGGTTACTCATATTCATACCAACCAATTCAATGGCTATGTAATGAAAATTATATTTAAATAATATTATTTTTATAATATAAATCAATTCACATAATGATATGTGTCATTGGAAAACAATTCATGTATATCATTAGTATTTGACAATAAATATTCATTATATAATATATATTAAAACATTTCACTAGTAGAAATAGTGATTTCATCATCAACGATATGGCGTGATTTTATTCTAAACCACTGAAAAATGTATCAGCGACAAAATTTTGGCATCGATTTACACATAAACAGACCCCAATATATATTTATACAGATTTTTTGGAATTAATTTTTTAGATAAATATTTCCAAAAACTATAACGTGTGGATTTATGGAATCATTTTCTTTATAAAACAAATCTATAAATGAAAAATAAAATTCTTCTTAGGTTTTCTTCAAAACTAACAACATAAAACCCAAAAATAATACTTTCTCTAAATATTTTTGATAGAAATGATATTGAATTGCATAAAAAAAATATTTTTCGGCATCAGTTTAGGTAATCAATGACATCCAAAATAGTTTTATAAAATACGAGAGCATGAAAACCACATTTTTTTATAGCTGCGATGAGTTGTTCATAACAAGTGACAACCCTTACGACGGCCCACAAACCCTCAATGACCATTATTGCTGTTTCTATTCCATTTTATTATCATTTCATGATTTGTGATCTATATTAAACATTCTCTATCATTATTTCAACATTTACTAAATTATTTCTCTTCAAAATCCATTTTTGAACGAATATCTACCATAATTTTAATTTATTTCTTCCTTCCTATTTATTGATTATTTCTAAAAACACTTTTTTAGATCAGTTAATGTTTTTTAACCCAAATAATTCATGGATTCAATTTAATATTAAGGGTCCATTTTTGTTTACTAAATCCGAATCTTTCATGTTTCTTTAATTTTGATGTAAAACTGTTTATCATTTAGATATAGGTACAGTTATTGTTTTAATTATTGGTATACAGTTGATTGTTTGTTATAAATATTTTTTTAATGTTTGTTTATTTTGATATATTTTTCATTTTAATATATTAATCAATGGACAATGATATATAGTGTCATTATTCATCAGTATAGTGTACATCACATTTAATGATTCCAGATTTTTCACCTTTTATATTAGTTCAATCTCTAACACCTTTAGACATTTTTGACAAAATAGTGATTTAATAGTTATTTTAATTGAATTTATATATTTTATATTATGTAAAATATCAAATTATAATATAAATAAACCAGATGTATATAAAATGAAAAAAATTACTCTTTGAATATTAAGAAGATATAATTTTATACTTCAATATGAATTTTTCTAAAATAACATATGTTTAAATTTTGTGCAACTGACAATAATAAATTAATTTAACAACTTATAAATGTTTGGAACAATATATTATAATTCCATATATGAAATAACATATTAAAATTATATAATTTTCCGAGTATTTTGTAATAATATAAAAAAATATTCAAATGGTCAAATTCCAAACAAAATTGTTTTAATTTATATAAAATACTTCATTTAAAAAATATAATGTATAAATTTAATTTTTTAAAATTATTTTCATTTATTTATTGGTTTTGTATATATGGTCGATGTTTTGATTTTTTTTATTTATGAATAAAAAATGATTTTTCGTGTGAATAATGATTAGTACTGTTTTTACTAAAATGATATTTTCGATAGAAGCGAGGGTCTATGGAGTTACCAAGTGGTGACCATACACCCTATATTAGAATTTTAATTTGTTAAATAACTAATCATGTATCATAAAAACCACAAAAATTATTGTATAAAATCAAATAAACATCCTAATATTATAATATGAGATGTGGAAAACATACATATAATGAAAAAATCGTGATTTCTTCTAGAAATATCCCATATATCTATATAGAAAAATAAAAGTAAATAAAATAAAATCAATTAATATATTAATATATTACTTTATGAAATAATGATATTATAATTTCTACTAGAGTAATTACATGTGATGTCCATTGGATCACCATTACACACATCACATAAATCCAATACCTTGAAAAGATTAGTTTTTATTTTATTCAAAATAACGTTTCATGTTTCATTTCTTATTAATAATAAATTTTATTTATTTTATTTAAGCTTTTTAATTTATATATATGTGTGTGTGTTTATATTTTTTATAATATTCACTGAATATATTGCAATATTATGTATTAAATGGATCATAGTTTGATAAATTAATGATGAAAATCTACTGAATAAGAAAAAATAGTTGATGATTACTTTGAATACTATATATGAAATCAAAAAGACATAGATTTTAATTTTTATCCATGTGTGAATTGTTTGTATATGAGAATGTTAAACCCCCAAGAAATCAAGGATCATCACATTTTCATTGGTTTTATCCTTAATTATAACCATTGGATATGGAATGTTGAATGAACTGGAAATTGCACATGTAATGTGGATGAAAATATTCACAATGTGAAATCAGGTCATATTGAATAATTATTTACTTATTTAGGTATTGAATCAATAAAATAGGAGAAAATACTGAATGATTTTATGGAGATTATGGGAAACCATTATTCTCTGGTTGTAGTAAATATAAAGTGTTATTAGATGTTTTAAGATTAGATAATGTGAAAGTAAGAAATGGGTGGACTGATAACACTTTATCCATCGTAATTGAGCTTTTAAAATTGCTACCTCCATAAGGAAACCAACATCTAGATTCCAACAACAACAAGAAGAAAATATTATGAAAATTTTAATTGAGTTTTGTAATGATACATGCTTTCCCCATTTATTGTGAGTTGTATAGGAAGGAATATGAATATTTATCAAACTGTCTTTAATGGTATAAATCATGTTATAAGATGGATGAAAAAGTCAAATCATATTTGTTAATAGTTACTGTTATCTAACCTCATGAAAAATCAACATATAATACCTTCTAATAATTTCATCCATTAATCCCTTCTTATAATTTTCTAATTCAATTGTGATTCATTCTTCGGTATGAGAATCAATGATTCTGATATATAAATTTACTTACTTCCAATAATACCTCATTTGAAGCCTTTATTTTCAAATTCTATTGATGTAGAAATGCTAATATGGAATTATGATGATAGAATCTCTAATGGTAACTTACGTCATCCTACTGATTCACTGCAGTGGAAGAGATTTGATAAATAATTTCATGATTTTGGAAGTGATGTTATGAATCACTGAATGGGATTGTTTACTGATGGAATGAATCTATATCGGAGATTATATAGCTATTCTAACCAAGTATGTTCTTTGATGGAAACTGGGTTTGGATTTTTCCTCAATCCATGAAAAGATGGACAATATATTATCAAGAATATTTCTAGACCAGGGATCATATAGTTTATGCTTAGAATTTCATCTTTGAGATTCAAAAAATTTGGTTTGTCTTGTGTTAGTTGTGAAGGCGTGTTAAGCGATTAAAATAATTCGACCTTTGAACTTTATGAAAGGTATTCTTCTAGATTCATCATTTTAGAAATAAGGTAAAAGGTATTTATTTATAAAATATTGGCTAGAGTATTTCCATGAAAAGAATCATTTCAATTTTTGATGGTGTTGCTTCATGATTACAAGAATTGGAGAATTGTGGCGGCACAATGGGATTTGAGGGAGAGATCTATGATTAAGACAAGCATTGAATATGGGGAATAACTATGGATCTATACAAAGTGATTTGTTCTTCGAAGAAATTTTTGACTAATATAGAAATAACACTGGAATCAGTAGGGCTTCGTGTTCAATAATTCCTATAAATTAAAGGCCACCCCTCTTTCTTCCGAACACAGATAAGAGAGAATAAACGAAAACAATTTGATTTAATGATTAATGGTGTTATTCGAGAATCGCGTTTTCAAATATATGTTGATATTTGTCAAATGACTATTAATTTATTGAACTATGTCAATGACTCTATGTATTGAGTACTTCACAAAGATGAGTTCTTCTGCATTGGCTTAGTGAGGATCATTCTGTAAGGAGTTTCACGAATGTAGTTAGATTCATGATAAAAGTATGTTCCATGAATGTAGTTTTCTTCACGATGATAATGATTTCGGAAAAGTCACATGATCTCTAGTAAGGCTTGAACTCTACAAATGATTCAGGTATGCGAATCACATATCTCTACGAAGAAGTCTTCTCTGTGAAGTAGTGTGATTTGAGAATGGTTGAACAATGTAAAGGGGGTTCACAAATGGCAGTGTGGAATATCATATTTATGTATACATGGGTTTATGTGAGCATAAAATTCGATTTTTGATGCATGTTATATCTCGTACTATCTTAGGAATGAAAAATTTAATTCCTATCCATTGAAGTTAACTTCATGTTAATAAACTAAGTTTGATATTTCTCAGAGCAGTGACAAAGGGGGAGTCAGTACAAGTGTTACAAGATACATAGTGATAGATCCTTAATCATTTTCAAGGAAGTGTTCTTGGAACAGAGTGAATGTGACAAATCCTATTCATACTAGATCTTATGATGATTTGTGGATTTTGTTACGACCGATGCATTGTCCGTGTATGCTCCTTTGGAACATCCCTTAGTGGTTAACCATGTAAAAGTGTTGTTTCATCACTTTCCATGTAAATGTTTGGGGAATGATCATATACATCATAGATTTTTAATGATTTCATACCAATTTGTAACATGACCCATCACGTTAAAAGAAAATGTTGACCCCCAGATTCACCCCTCACATCTTAGGGAGCCTCGGTGTCCTACAAGTGGTATTAGAGGGAGGTTTCTGGTGTAAAATATGTTCTTTCTTTTTTCCATTAAGAATTCAGAAAAGGCAGGGGCATTGCCCCTATTCGATGGTAGTAATATTCAGATTTGGTATAACATAATGAGTTCACATAAAAGATCTATTATAATTGATTTCCTTTTTGTTACTAATCAAGGAATTTAAGTCAGTAATATAAAAATGATATCCATGATTGACACAGGCCGAAAAATTCGTGATGTAGACACTAAAGTATTGAATGCTCCCACTGCAACACTTTCTAATCAGATCCATCCAATTTTAATGAGCCACACCTCAATGAAGCCTATTTGGAAAGAACTCGAAAATATTTATAAGCCGATAGTAATATGAATGAGGTGAAACTCCATGTTTTGTACAATAGGTCTGATGATATGAAGAAACAGCCTAATAAAAATGAAGATTCCTTCTTCAATCGAATTACTAATGTTAATGTAACAATTCTATGGATTAAAGAAGTGATCAATGATATCGAAATTTTAAATAAAAGAATGAGAAGACTTCCACCACGTTACAATGCAATAGTATCAGCTCATTCGGAAAAGGATATATCTAAGCTCTCTTTGGATAATCTACTGAGTAGCCTAGTGGCATATGAGATGAGAGTCAAACTAGAATATGCAATAACTCGTTTAAGAAAGGAAATGGAATTAAAATCCATGGAAAAACATAAAATATTAGTATAGAGTGTTGATGGAGATGATGAGGAAAAATAAAGTATTTCCCTCATTGATTCGATATTCATGAAGGGAAATGGGAAATTTGAAGGTTACCTACCTATGGATTGTTTTCATGGTATCATAGTTGGGAACATTTCCTCTCGATTCACAATCATGTTTGATGATGAAGTGAGTGATAATAGAGATCACTAGATTCCTATGAAAATGTTTTAAAAAAAGGGATACATCAAATATAGAATGAAACTATAATGAAAGAGTTTTATCATTGAACAAGATGATGATGTTAGTGAATTATTTTAAAATGAAGAAGCATAATTTATGTTTGAAAACCATGCTTCCTTGATATCTACATTTAAATAATCAGGACCAAAAAGAATAATTTATATAGATAATCAGTTGACCACTGATGCAAAACATAATTGTCAAATTAAGATTTCATTTGGTAAGCCTAATAAAAAATGTATGACTTGAAATAAATGGAAAATAAATTTTAATGAATAATCAAAATATTTTGATTTTATTTCCGCTAATATTGAATGTATGGAAGAATCGTGGAATATATAATCATCAATCGATGAAATAATAGAAGATAAAGTGGGACTAAAATAGAGAATTGTTGTATAAGAAAATATTACTAATTACCGTACATTGATATTGGTTGAAATTCACAGAACTGTTGAGGAAATTGAATAAGAAGTTGTTACTCTTAGAAGTAATATCAAAAGGGTATCAAATTCAAAAGACGAAATGTAGAAAATACAATATGGAAAATTCTCCGATTGTAAATTACTGGTGAGGGATATGTGTGGTTCTAAAAAAGATGAAAAATGTTTGAATGATCACAGAACTGAATTCATGGGAAACAGTGGAATCAGGTGTGATGAAAAAACAATGAATGCTGCAAGTAATATTTTCCATAATAATGGAATAATGAAAATTCTTAATTTTTAAAATTCATTTGAAGTGCTGAAAATCAAACCCTCAAATCAATTTGAAAGAAGAAGTAAAGACTTTCCTCCAGTTTGAATAACTTATAGGGAGGGGAATAATGTTCTAAGGGTAAGATACATGTGGAGGAATCGAAACACTAGTGCAGAAAACGTTTTTTACGTCACCATTTTTTATGTCGGTTATATAAAACGGACGTCATAATATGTAAAACGAGGTTTTTTACGTCGGTTATTTAATAACCGACGTAAAAACCTGTGTTTAGTACACCTTTAACGTCGGTTTTTTATATAACCGACGTTATTAATCGCGCGGCTTCGTTTTTTACGTCGGTTATACATTAACCGCCGTAAAAAACAGAAGCGGGGGCGTTTGTTACGTCGGTTATTCAATAACCGACGTAAAAAACGCGGTTTTTGAAGGCCTTTTTACGTCGGTTATTTTATAACCGACGTAAAAAAATAATCCGCAGATGTTTTTGACGTCGGTTATGGAATAACCGACGTAATAAAACGCGGATTTTGAGCCCTTTATAACGTCGGTTATAAAATAACCGACGTAAAAAAAGAATCGGAGGAAGGTTTTTACGTCGGTTATTCAATAACCGACGTTATAAATGTTTTTAAAAAAATTATAACGTCGGTTATTGAATAACCGACGTGATAACTCATTTAAAAATTTACCCAGACCCGTGGATTGTCATTCGCGAGTTTACCTTCGACAGTCACGACTCGTCTCTCTCACGCGTAAACCCGAATCGGCTCGTCCATTTCGTGGGTTTAGATTCGTTTTGCGATCATCATTTCTCATATTTAATCTCCTCGGATCAATCATCTAAACTCGCAGCACTCAGGTAATCCTCCCACTCGTTCGTTTTTTTTCGCGGATAGTATATATATATGTGTTGTGATTTTTTTTGTTGAAACTAGCTAAGATTCTTCGATTGCGAACCCTTTTAACTCGTTTTGGCACCATAATCTTATTTATCATCCCTAGATCTATTAGTTCGACTTGCAATATTGACTAATTTTATGATTTCACTAATTTTTCATCGTTTTCTATAAATCCATGAGAGGGTTGGGGCGTGTCCATTTGGATGGGTTGCCCTTTTATAGTTGTTACTACTTTATTCACACACAACCATGGCATAGGTGCATGGATTTGGGATCACATCACCATTTTCACCCCCTACAAACAAAGTTTCACAAGGAGGACTCTCCAAATTTCCCCTCGGCATGTTAAAAATTTTAGATACCCTCTTTTCAGCAAGTAAAAAATTAACTAGTTTTTTCTTCACTACTTATCCTAAACAAATAAAACCACCACTCTTTCAAGAACCTCTACTAGATCCATTGCATCCATCAACATACATATTTGGATCTGAAAGCATCCCTTAAGCCTTATGTTCGATGCTAACATCCTTTACTGATCTATAGAAAATATAATGTTCTGCTAAGCTCTCCATTTAAAAGTCAAACCCCACCAATTATTCATCCTCATCATGAGAAAATGGCACAACATATGAATTTCTGATTCAATCTCTTGGGTCACTGAACAAACATTAACTCCTTCAAATCCACACCTGGAATAGACAACCTAATGTCGAGTTCCTTCTCTATCTATTGAAACTCAGTTCTTCCTCCACATCTAAAAACATTCTTTGAATGACCCAACTTCTTGTTATGGTAAATTTTCAGTGATTCCAGGGGGGTGGGAGGGCTATCAAGAGGGTTGGGGGGTGTCCAGGGGGGTGTCCAAGGGGGTAGGGTGTGGGGGGTGGTGTCCAGGAGGGGTGGGGGGCTGTCCAGAGGGGTCGGGGGGGGGGGGGGGGTGTCCAGGGGGGTTTACAAGGGGGTGGGTGGGTGTGGGGGGGCTGTCCAAGGGTGTGGGTGGGTGTTGGGGGGTGTCCAGGGGGGTGTCCAAGGGGGGTAGGGGGTGGGGGGTGGTGTATAGGAGGGGTGGGGGGCTGTCCAGAGGGTTGGGGGGTGTCCAGGGGGGTGTCCAAGAAGGTCGGGGGTGGAGGGTTGTGTCCAGGAGGGGTGGGGGTGCTTTCTAGAGGGGTCGGGGGCTGTCCAGAGGGCCCGGGGGGTGTCCAGGGTGGTGTCCAAGGGGATGGGTGGGTGTGGGGGGCTGTCCAAGGGGGTGGCGGCCTGTCCAGAGGGGTTGGTGGGGTGTCCAGGGGGGTGTCTAAGGGGTTGGATGGGTGTGGGGGGCTGTCTAAGTGGGTGGCGGCCTCTCCAGAGGGTATTTGGGGTTGTCCGGGTGGGTGGGGGGGGGGGGGGGGGCTGTCCAGAGGGTTGGGGGATGTCCAGGGGGGTGTCCAAGGGGGTAGGGGGTGGGGGTGGTGTCCAGGAGGGGCGGGGGGCTGTCCAGAGGGGCCGGGGGGGTGTCCAGGGGGGTTTACAAGGGGGTGGGTGGGTGTGGGGGGCTGTCCAAGGGTGTGAGTGGGTGTTGGGGGGTGTCTAGGGGGGTGTCCAAGGGGGGTAGGGGGTGGTGTTTAGGAGGGGTGGGGGGGGGGTGTCCAGAGGGTTGGGGGGTGTCCAGGGGGGTGTCCAAGCAGGTCGGGGGTGGGGGGTTGTGTCCAGGAGGGGTGGGGGTGCTTTCTAGAGGGGTCGGGGGCTGTCCAGAGGGGTCGGGGGGTGTCCAGGGTGGTGTCCAAGGGGATGGGTGGGTGTGGGGGGCTGTCCAAGGGGGTGGCGGCCTGTCCAGAGGGGTCGGTGGGGTGTCCAGGGGGGTGTCCAAGGGGTTGGATGGGTGTGGGGGGCTGTCCAAGTGGGTGGCGGCCTCTCCAGAGGGTATTTGGGGTTGTCCGGGTGGGTGGGGGGGCTGTCCAGAGGGTTGGGGGATGTCCAGGGGGTGTCCAAGGGGGTAGGGGTGGGGGGTGGTGTCCAGGAGGGGCGGGGGGCTGTCCAGAGGGGTCGGGGGGTGTCCAGGGTGGTTTACAAGGGGGTGGGTGGGTGTGGGGGGCTTTCCAAGGGTGTGGGTGGGTGTTGGGGGGTGTCCAGGGGGGTGTCCAAGGGGGTAGGGGGTGAGGGTGGTGTCCAGGGGGGAGGGGGGGTGTTATATCTTACTATATTTTGTTTAAAAAATAATATTCAAGCATATTTTTTTAAATACACATCGATTTGTTTTATATTTCAAAATTGTTTACATTCAAATTATGATTTTTTTATATAAACATATATTTGTCTTATCTAAAAAATATATATATTTTTTCTATTTGTTATAGGTAATAATGAGTCGAAGTTGGATTACGGCACATCGAATGAGCAATGAATATGAGGAAGGTGTTGACGCCTTTTTGGAATTTTCTAAACGAAATGTTCCAAGTAGTGACATTTTTTTCTGTCCATGCCTGAAATGTCTGGATATGAAGAAGTTGAAAAGTAGAGAGATAAAAGATCATCTGATTTGTCATGGTTTCAATCCGAGTTACAACCCTTGGATTTGGCATGGCGAAACTGGACAGAATGTCACTGATGATAATGAATCGCAAGATGGTAACTCCGATGGAATTGAAGAAATGATTCGCGATATTGTAGCAGAACAAATTGAGATAGAACCGACAGTTGCACGTCTATATGGGGATGCCGAAAAACCATTATATCCTGGTTGTACAGATTTTACGGTTTTGTCGGCGGTGTTAAGATTGATTAACCTGAAGGCAAAACATGGATGGAGTGACAGAAGTTTTACAGAGCTGCTACAATTGATGAAAGACATTCTTCCAAAAGATAACGATCTTCCAGATTCACATTATAAGGCCAAAAAAATATTATGCCCGATGGGATTGGGATACAGGAAAATACATGCCTGTCCGAATGACTGCATTATATATAGGAAGGAATATGAATTTCTGAAAGGGTGTCCTAAATGTGGGACATCACGGTATAAGGTGAAAGAAAAATCACAAGATGATGTAGAGATTACAAAGCTCCCTTCAAAGGTATTTTGGTATCTTTCTATAATTCCTCGTTTCAAACGTTTATTTGCTAATTCACATGATGAAAAAAGGTTAAGATGGCATGCTGATGAGCGGGTATGTGATGGAAAAATACGTCATCCAGCTGATTGTCCACAATGGAAGAAAATTGATGCCCAGTACCCTACATTTGGAAATGAAATTAGAAATCTGAGACTAGGCTTGTGCACAGATGGAATGAATCCATACCGAACCCTCAGTAGCACACATAGTTCATGGCCTGTTTTATTGGTAATTTACAACCTCTCTCCTGAAGTTTGTATGAAGCGCAAATATGTCATGTTGAGTATCATGATCTCTGGTCCAAAGCAACCCGACAATGATATTGATGTATACTTGTCACCGCTGATTGATGATTTGAAACTGTTATGGGATGATGGTATTAGGGTGTATGATTCTTATAAAATGGAATATTTTCAACTGCATGCAGTGCTTCTATTCACTATAAATGACTTCCCAGCATATGGAAATTTGTCTGGATACAGTGTTAAAGGGCATAAAGCATGTCCAATTTGCGAACAACAGACGTCATATTGTCAATTGCATCATGGGAGGAAAACAGTGTACATGGGTCATCGAAAGATTTTGCCTATGGATCACCCTTATAGAAGACTAAAAAAGGCATTCAATGGCTCACAAGAATTTGATACTGCTCCAAAACCTTTATCCCCAGATTTGTATTTTGAGAGGGTGAAAAACCTTGATGTGACATTGGGAAAGACACAAAAATCTGGTAATGATAGACATATTTGGAAGAAAAGGTCAATATTTTTTGAGCTACCATATTGGAGGTATCATGAAGTCAAACATAATATTGATGTCATGCACGTGGAGAAGAATATCTATGATTCTTTGATCGGATCATTGCTAGATATTAAAGGAAAGACAAAAGATGGGTTGAATGCAAGGTTAGACCTACTATCAATGAGAATACGTTTGGAGTTAGCTCCCACTCCTAAAGGAAGACGAACATTTCTTCCCCCGGCTTGTCATACATTATCGAAGAGGGAGAAAAGTAGCTTCTGTCAGTGTCTTCATGATATCAAAGTGCCTCAAGGTTATTCTTCAAATGTAAATTTTTTTGTCTCATTGAAAGACTTGAAGTTGATAGGTATGAAATCACATGATTGTCACGTCATGATGCAACAAATTCTACCAGTTGCACTGCGTGGAATATTGCCCATCCGTGTCAGAAAGACTATAATGAGGTTGTGTTATTTTTTCAATTCAATTTGTAACAAGGAGATTGATGTGAATGCTTTGAACATTTTGGAAAAGGATGCAATTTTTATACTTTGTCATTTGGAAATGTATTTTCCTCCAACTTTTTTTGATATGATGGTGCATTTAATGATTCATCTGGTTCGAGAAATAAAGCTTTGTGGACCTGTATATCTTCGTTGGATGTATCCTTTTGAAAGGTATATGAAAATATTAAAGGGATATGTTAAAAATCCATATCGACCTGAAGCCTCCATTATTGAAAAGTATATTTCTGAGGAGGTAGAAGAGTTTTGTACGAGCTACTTGGCTACGGTGCAACACATAGGTTTGACTCCATCTCGCCATGAACGGGTTAATAATGAGGGAAAGGGGATTCGTGGCTTGAAAGTCAAATCACTGTCAGCTAAACATATGAAGAAGTTAGAATCATACATCTTGAATAACATAGCTGATGTTCAACCATATATCACATTGAATATTAATGAGTTGAAACAATGTCATCCAAAGAAGAAAGAAATGTGGATTTTGAATGAGCACAACAAAACTTTTTTGCCATGGTTTAAAAAGACCTTTCTTGGTAGATCAGATGTATCAGAGACATTAAAATGGATAGTGGGTGGTCCATCTTTAAATGTGATAACATGGTCCGCTTATGACATTAATGGCTATACATTTCATACGAAAGCTCAGGACAACAGAAGTGCAGTTCAGAATAGTGGTGTATTGGTGTTTGCAGAAGCAATGCATTTTTCGAGTGCTAAGGACAGAAACCCAATTTCGGCATCAAGTGCATATTATGGAGTGATTGAAGACATATGGGAGGCTGATTACTTTAAAATTAATGTTCCTGTTTTTAACTATAAATGGTTTATCGGTAACAACAGTGTCAGACACGATGAATTTGGAATGACACTTGTTAATCTGAATAGATTGGAAGACACAGTTGATTCTTTTATAATGGAAACACATGCCAAAAAAATTTTCTATGTAGTAGATCAATTAGATATGCAGTGGGCTGTTGTTTTACAAGGGAAAAAAACAATATGTTGGTGAGGATGAATTTTATGAAGATGCTGATTTATGTGAGATCCATACTTCCATGGAAAGATTAACAGAACATAATGATGAGTATGTTGAAGACATGGTTTGTGCCATAAGGAACGATCACGACGAAGGAATTTGGGAAAACAATCCAACTGTACATTCCTAAAATTACAGGTAACACATGTTTATTTCTTGTTTACATTTAGTTTTTTCATATAATGTTAGATATTGTAAATTTTTTACTTATTAGAACATGTATCAAACCAAAACGATAAAACAATAAAAACCGTTAAAGAGGAGAAGTCCTGGGCGCACTGGCTGGCCGGTGGTGGATCACCGGTTGACCGGTGGTCCAGAGCAAAGCTCTGTCTGGTCCACCAGCCGGCCGGTGATGAGCCAGCGGCCGACCGGTGGTCCAGACAGAGAGGAAGGCTCTCTGTCTGGTCCACCGGCGGGCCGGTGGTGAGCCAGCGGCCGGCCGGTGGCACCAGGCAGTGGGCAAGTCTACTGCCTGGGTCCTCCGGCCGACCGGTGAGCTCACACCGGCTGACCGGTGGACTCAGTGAGTCCACTTTTCAGCTTTCTTGGGCCAACTCCTTGGCAACCTTTTGCCTGTGTTTACCATGTTTATCATTGTTTAACATGCTTACCATATTACCAATGTTTACTATTATGTAATTTAGTACACTTTTCTATTTTCTGATTAAGTAGTATTACAATATTTGAATTTGTATATTTGTGAACTAATGTTTGTTTTTTTGATTTGAAGGAAAATGACAGATCAATCAGTTGATCAGCCACATGATTCTGGAGATGAGCATATTGGTCATACATCTGGGGAGGAACATTCATATGCTCCTATTACGAAAAAGAGTTCAAAGGTTGGTAAGCGTGGGTGCACACGTTTACCAAAATTATCACTTGCCCGTACGAAGGAGGAGAGGATAGTCGTGGAGTTTGATGATGATGATCTTCCTAGAGGTCCAAATGCTAAAGATTTTAAGGGTTTTGTAGCAACTCAGGCTAAGAGCAAAGTAAGCATTCTCTATGATGATTGGAGAAGTGTGGATAAGGCGATAATTTCTCAACTGTGGGAGACCATTTGGTAAGATCTTTTGCTTTTGTTTGACTGTTCTTTAAATGTTTCTAGTATATATAATATTTTTAACCTCTTTTTTATCAGATGACATTTGATATTCCTGATACTGGAGGAGTCAAGAAGAAATTCTTATCGTTGGCTGCTAGGAGATGGAGGGATTTCAAATCAACCCTCTCATCTGATTTCATTTATGTTCATAGGAGTCGTGAGAATCCATGTCGTATATATCCTTTTATAGATGAAGACACATGGAGACAATTTTTTGAAAGTAGAAGAAAAGAATCATTTTTGGTAAGGGCAATGTAAAATTTTATAAGCTTTCTTATATAAATGATCTTATTATTGTTTTGTTAATGATTACTTATTCTTAATTTACAGCAAACAAGGAAAGCTCATCAAGAGATCCAATCTAAAAATGTATACCCTCATAGTTTATCTCGGGGAGGGTATGCATTATTGGAAGAACAAATGATGGCAGAAAAATTTCAACAACTAAGAGCTGAGTCTTCAAGCTCTAGAGAGGTGGCCCCTCCATCCCCTCCATCTAGACATGAGAAATGGAAAAGATCTCGGAAGGGAAAAAAGGACAATATCTTTCGGAAGAATCGAGACTCGTAGTTGAGAGGATTGTAAGATATCTATTTTATTTATTTAAGTTTACTATTTTCGTCATATATTTCCAATCATTATAGAAATGTTCAATTAATTATTACAGGACTCTCTTGAGGAGCAGAGTTCACAGGGGACATTTACACCATCTGGAGGGAAGATATTTTATCTGTGGCATTGGGAAAGCCAGAACATCCTGGCCGTGTAAGAGGATATCCGGCAGGTGTATCGGTAAGAAAAGTGTTGCCACGTTCCTCAACTTCTAACGTTGAGGGAGTTTATAAAAAAATAGAATCCTTGGAGGCTGAAGTCCATATTATTAATGCGACAATGGAGGACAAGATTAGAGCATCAGTGCAGTTTATGTTTGCAGACTTGAAAAGACAATTTCAGGGTGCAGCTCCCACTCCACCTCTCCCAGTAGCTCCCACTCCCCCACCTCAGCCTGCGGACCCCATTTTTGATCCTCCTCCTCCGCCGCAGCTACCTACTTATTGTGAGTTGTATGATGATGATCCTCAACATCATATAGTTGCATATGGGATGGTATATTGTATAGGAGATACAGTTCATCATCAACAGTTAGAGGTAGAGAATCAGAGGGTCACTGTACAGGATATTATAGATAGATCAGCTCGGATACCATTACCTACAGATGAGGTGACGATAGTTGGACATAGTATCGAACATTTTTTACTTTGGCCATCCAGACTTCTTCGACTCATTACCATAGAGGTATGGATGTTATATCTTTTATTTTATATTTTTATTAATGTTTTATCATTTGAAAACTAATATATTTTTCAATTTATTTTTACAGGAATACTTCAAAGGTAAAGAAATACTGTATAGACAACAACAAAGACAGATAGCTATGACATCAGATGCAGATACTAGCAGTCTTGACAAATTGTCAAGATATTCAAATTTGTTGGCGGATCATTATGACTTTACAATGGAAGTTCATGTCTGTGGACGTGAACTAAGTGTGGGGATTATGAAAACTGATATCATGGAGTTTGTCACCGGAGATAAGTTGGGCATCAACGTGGTGCAAATTTTTATCATGTAAGTCTTAACACCTTTTCCTTGCGTTATATTTATTAAAAATGTATACTTATGTCTGCTTTGTATTAGGTATCTGTATAAAATTTGTGAGAGGAATGAGCTGACAGATGTATATGGATTCGTGGACCCACAATTGATTTCCCCTGAAGCATGTGCATTGGATGAGGAACAAAGAATGCTTTATATTGCTGATAGATTTGAAAAGAATGTAATCACATAGTGTTGGATGATGCCTTTTTGTGAGAGGTATGAAACACATCCCTCTCAAAGAGTTAATTATCTTTTAACATAAAAAACCACTAACGTTAAATTTCCTTTTATCAGGGATCATTGGATGTTAGGGGTTTTTTGCCCTAGGGAGAAAAAAACTTTATTGGATATGCTCTCTCCATGATGATGTGCGAGAAAGTTTTAAGAATATATTGGAAACGTAAGTTTCAATTTCACAATAGTTTTATATATTATAATGAATTTTAAATTTACCCCATTCGTATTATTTTCTAACAGGGCATGGGTCCACTTTCGAAAAAGCGCAAAGAAAAGGAATTTCAAGATCAAATATGTACATGCGAAGGTAAATATCCATTTATAATTTGTACATTTTGATTTATTACATAAAAATAATATATTGAATTTACACTCATTAAAACAGAAATGTCATGAGCAACAAGGCATCATCGAATGCGGATATTACATGTTAAGATTTATGTATGAAATAATAACAACTGGGACAGTTCTGAGTTTTGACCTGGTAAGATTTCCTCTTCTCATAATATTTCAATTTGATTTATTCATTATACACGTTGACTACTATCCTTTTCCTTTGTAGCTTTTTGATGACCCTCAACCCTTTACTGCTGAAGATATCAAACACTTACAAGTGGAGTGGTCAAATTATTTTACAGGTTTGATTGACTTTTAGTTGTTTGTAATGTAAAATGTAATTTTGAATATTGTCAATGTAATTGTGTATTTCTTAGTCGTTTAGGTTGGATTTAGTTTTTTTTTTGAAGTTGACAGTGTAAGTTTTGAATGTTATATAAGTGAATGTTTAATTTTTCTCTACTTCTTGTTTTGGTCTACTGTTGATGGTTTTTCTGGTCTGGATTTTTGGTATGGGGGGAGAGGTTCCAAGGGGGTGGGTGGGTGTTTGGGGGGTGTCCAAGGGATATGGGAGGGGTGTCCAAGGTGTGTTTGGGGCTGTCCTAGGGGTCGGGGGGGGGGGGGGGGTGTAAATGAGGGTGGGGGGGGGGATGTCCAAGGGGTGGGGGGGGGGGGTCCAAGGGATATGGGAGGGGTGTCCAAGGTGTGTTTGGGGCTGTCCAAGGAGTCGGTTGGGTGTAAATGAGGGTGGGGGGGGGGGGCTGTCCAAGGGTGGGGGGGGTGTCCAAGGGATATAGGAGGGGTTTCCAAGGGGTGTTTGGGGCTGTCCAAGGGGATGGGGGGGTTTCCAAGGGGTAGGGGGGTTTCCGAGGGGTCGGGGGGGGGGGGGGGGGGTGTCCAGGGGGTGGGGGGCTGTCCAAGGGGTGGGGGGGTGTCCAAGGGGTGGGGGGGTGTCCAAGGGATATGGGAGGGGTGTCCAAGGGGTGTTTGGGGCTGTCCTAGTGTTCGGGGGGTGTAAATGAGGGTGGGGGGGCTGTCGAAGGGGTGGGGGGGGGGTGTCCAAGGGGTGGGGGGGGGGTGTCCAAGGGATATGGGAGTGGTGTCCAAGGTGTCTGGGAGTTCTATCCAAGGGGCCGGTTGGTGTAAATGAGGGTGGGGGGGCTGTCCAAGGGGTGGGGGGGTGTCCATGGGGTGGGGGGGTGTCCATGGGGGGGGGGGTGTCCAAGTGATATGGGAGGGGTGTCCAAGGTGTGTTTGGGGCTGTCCTAGGGGTCGGGGGGGGGGTGTAAATGAGGGTGGGGGGTGTCCAAGGGGTGGGGGGTGTCCAAGGGATATGGGAGGGGTGTCCAAGGTCTGTTTGGGGCTGTCCAAGCAGTCGGTTGGGTGTAAATGAGGGTGGCGGGGGGGGGGGGGGCTTTTCAAGGGGTGGGGGGGTGTCCAAGTGGTGGGGGGGGGGGTGTCCAAGGGATATAGGAGGGGTGTCCAAGGGGTGTTTGGGGCTGTCCAAGGGGATGGGGGGGGGGGGTTTCCAAGGGGTAGGGGGGGTTTCCAAGGGGTCGGGGGGGGGGGGGTGTCCAGGGGGTGGGGGGGCTGTCCAAGGGGTGGGGGGTGTCCAAGGGGTGGGGGGTGTCCAAGGGATATGGGAGGGGTGTCTAAGGGGTGTTTGGGGCTGTACTAGTGTTCGGGGGGTGTAAATGAGGGTGGGGGGGCTGTCGAAGGGGTGGGGGGTGTCCAAGGGGTGGGGGGGGGGGTGTCCAAGGGATATGGGAGTGGTGTCCAAGGTGTCTAGGAGTTCTGTCCAAGGGGCCGGTTGGGTGTAAATGAGGGTGGGGGGGGGGTGTCCAAGGGGTGGGGGGGTTTCCAAGGGGTGGGGGGGGGGTGTCCAAGGGATATGGGAGGGGTGTCCAAGGGGTGTTTGGGGCTGTCCAAGGGATCAGGGGGGGGGGTGTCCAGGGGTCGGGGGGGGGGGGGTGTCCAAGGGGTCTGGGAGGGATGTCAAGGTGTGGGGGGGTGTCCAATGGGTGTTTGAGGCTGTACTAGGGGTCTTGGGGGTGTAAATGAGGGTGGGGGGGGGGGGGGGGCTGTCCAAGGGGTGGGGGGGGGGTGTCCAAGGGGTGGGGGGTGTCCAAGGGATATGGGAGGGGTGTCCAATGGGTGTTTGAGGCTGTACTAGGGGTCGTGGGGGTGTAAATGAGGGTGGGGGGGGGGGGGGGCTGTCCAAGGGGTGGGGGGGTGTCCAAGGGTTGTGGTGGGGCTCCAATGTGGTGGGGGAGGGCTGGCCAGGTTGTTAGGTGGGTATAGATGAGGGTGGGGTTCAGTTGGGGCTTGGGGAGGGCTGGCATGGTTATTTTTGTTGTTTGGTTTCTGGTTGCTTTTTGGTGAGAGCAGTGCAATTATTTAAAAAAAAAATATCACTTTCACGTCGGTTATTTTATAACCGACGTGGTAAATAAATCGGTAGGGGTTTATCACGTTGGTTTTTTCGAGAACCGACGTGATAAACCATTCCCGGGCCTTTTATCACGTCGGTTCTTACTATAACCGATGTGCTAAAAGGCCTGGGAATCGATTTACCACGTCGGTTATTGGATAACCGACGTGCTAAAACGTTTCCCAGGCCTTTTTATCACGTCAGTTATTTAAGAAACCGACGTGATAATAGGCCCGGGGAAGGGTTAATCACGTCGGTTATGTCATAACCGACGTGATAAACGATATCCCAAGCGTTTTATCACGTCGGTATAGAAAATAACCGACGTGATAAACCCCCCCGCGCATATTTATAACGTCGGTTATTAATGAACCGACGTGATAAACACCGTGATGTTAGGGATGTTACGTCGGGTTTTAAATAACTGACGTAAAAAACGTTATTTATAACGTCGTCCGTATTAATGTCGCCTAAAAACCGACATTAAATAATGAAAAATAACCAACGTAAAAAATGTTTTCTGCACTAGTGAAATTAGAAGAAGTTTACATTTATTAAATTTCTATTCTCTGGCTATTTGGGTCATACCACAACATATTATTAATTCTACGATCTACTTGATTGGGGAAGAGATAAGACCTCAACCAATGATAACAAACTCACATCATACTCCTTAGAGAAGAAATAACTTCTATGAATATTGTTTTTGGTGTTCTATCTTTTGTAACTAAGCTACGTATTGCAACCAGAGTAATGACAGAAAAAATTTCTTCAATTACCAGAATAGGAAAATATTCATCAATTAGAAGGTGTGGCTATTTCAAATAGGTTTTTACCTTTAGATGAAGAGTATGAGTTTAAATAACCCACCTAAATATATTAGATAATTGAAAGGTCATTAGTGTACCTTTGTTAATCCAATAACTCATGGAATGAAATGATAAAAATTGAGAATACCAACATTACCAAGGTACCTCTCAAAGAAACCATTAGAAAAAATACACGTATTCTTGATTGAGAATATTCATATCACATGATGAGTAATGATGACCTATTAACAAATGTTAAGAAAAAGTTTGATGGAACACTTAGGATCGGTAATTATAGTGTGTTGAAGATCAAAGCAAGTTGGGCTATAAAAATTTCTAAATAGAGAGCAGAAGAAAAATGAAGATATTTATGTGTAAAGTTCACATTTATAATCACATTAGTGTGATTAATATCTATGAATGATGTCTTATTAGAACATTCAATCAGAATGTCTTTACTATAAGATGAACGATAGATAATTATCCTCTAAATGGCTGTAGATAAAAATAGAAATATATCAAGTTTACAGTAAGGAAAACAGTTTCTATGTGACCGTTAGAGAAGAAATCAAAATTTTCAATAGGATATTGGGAAAAATTAATCAGAAATACATGGAAATGATATCTAGGATTAATATTGTCATGGATATTCCCAACCTAAATCATGAACATGAAAAATATTTCATGTGTGGCATGCCTGTCTGCAGTTCCTACATTCCAAAGAGAAAAAGGGTATCGAATCATCTTGATCTCACCTATACATATGTATGTGGCCTGATAAATGTTTATAGATTTCATGGAGAAATTTAATTTGTTAATTTCATTAATGAATACAGTAGAATGGATTTTCTGATGGTTGTACAGAGGAAACATCCAGTGATTTTTTATTTGAAAACATATCGCCGAATTGCTGAAAATGATACTGGGTGAAAAATAAATGTATTGAGATATGACCATGGAGGGTAATACACGTATTTTGAGTTTGAAATTTATATATAGAAGAATGGAATTCCACTTTAGGTGGATGTAGTGATAACCCAATGAAAAATGGAGGTGTTGAGTTCCAGAATCTACAGGTGAACAGTATGACCTAAACTATACAGATTGAGAGTCAAATCTCCCTAAATTATTGAAAACATTATAGCAGGAACTGTCGAATGCACTGTAGTAGAATTATAGAAAACACTAATTAGTTCTATAACAGTGAAATATATTCATCCATTTGGGATTTTAGTGCACCAGTTTGGGCCACAAGTCATTTAAGACCATCAAGCCACCCAATGCCTTCAGACAAGTAAAACGTTTGGGCCACCTCAAGGCCTTTGGGCCACTTAAATTCCTTCACGTCACATCAAAGCCTTCAGGCCACATCATGGTCATTCCACCACATAAAATTATGCATAAAAGGATTAGATAGAATCTAATAGGATAAAACTCCAGGTGAGGATTCATAGTAGGCACACTCACCAAAATAGAGGCATAGAGGTTTTATAGAAAGAGAGGGTATTGCATTTCCATCAGCCCCAGCCTGTGCATTCATGGGAATCCTAGTCAAACAAGTCATGTGGATTTGGAGAGCTGATATCACGAAGAATAATATAGGGGAGGATCAGTTCTATGTATAGTCTGTATATTTCATAAGTCCTACGGGTCTTGTTATATCTAATCCTATGACCCTTGTAATTTTTACCTTATATCCCTTAAAAGGGGGGTTATCAAAAAATCAATAATAAAGATGGCCTTCAGGCCATTCAGGCTAAATAATAAAATCTGAACAGGGCTATATATGAGAGAAATGAAGATAACGTAAGATTTGGGTTATAGAAGGAAGCCCTAATTAAATTATTTTTGTATTTTTAGAAGTAAATTATTTATCACAAACAAAGATGGAAACCAATAAATGTATAGTGATTTAAATGATGATGGAATATTACTTTGATATTCAATGAATATCAATACCTACAAATGCTTCAATAAGAATCTCTGAAATATTGTGGAAGGCACTGATGTGATCATAATTTAAGAGAAGATCACAACTTATATGAGGGGATCATATGTAGATGTGATTAAAGAAGAATAAGATAGAGGACATTGAACATATTTAAAGGTAGATGAAGAATAAGATGTGAATCTCATTTAGTCGCCTACACATGATATTGATTCTAAAGAAGTATCTGAGGAGGAAAACATTTATGGATAGAATGCAATTGAACCTCAATGGATAATTCAAAGACAATATATTGATCAATCCAACATCATTATTGATTGGAATCCATGCACACAAACAAGGAGAATGAGGAACAAAACACAATTATCATTCCTTTTTAATTTTGGAACCATCCTCATTTGAAGAAGCTACAAAGGTTGAATAATGGGTTATATCCATGAATGATGAGAAATATCAGATTGACATGAATGGAACCCAATATCTAGTTAAGAGACAAAAATAACACACTGTTATCGATACATGATGGATTTTCAAGTATAAATTCAATGAGCATGACAATGCGATTAGAAACAGGGAACAACCAGTGTGTATAAGATATTCATTGATTGAAGGTGTTGATGTTGAAGAAACATTTTCTCCAATGGATATAATGTATTAAATCATGGTATTTATTTCCATAGAAATCCTAAGAGGGTATAATGTGTATAAAACTTATGTGATGATATAATTCTTGAAAGGTGTTTCTTAAAGATGAAGTATACATTGAACCACCCGTGAGTGTATTTATTGGAAATGACGAAATATAGCTTCTCAAGTTAAATAATGCACTCTATTGTCTGAAGTAGGAAATACAATCTTGGTATTCATGGGAAAATCCATTCCTAAGTATGCTCGAATTTATAAAAGGTGTAGTGAATAAAAATCCTTATTTAATGAATTCTCTGAAAGAATAGTTCATAGTGCTGGTGTATGTTGATGATATTGTTGTCGGTGAAAGCAAGAAAGGATTAATGGAGGAATTGTAACAACCCAAGATCATATGAGAAGTATTATATATATTCTATTTAAAGTCTTGTGTTGTATTCTACACCATGATTATCTTGCGCTATACACAACACCATATTAGCTTGCAGTATACGCAACACAATTCTTGGATCGTGTTATACACAATTTCAAGTTCATTTGATAGAAGTTATTCAACGCAACATTGAGTGTATATATATATATATTCAATGTATAAATGAAATACGGTTGGATTCTGTTATACGCAACAACAAATGAGTCTTTCACTACACGCAACCCTGACTTGGCTTTCATTACACGCAATCGCGACCTTCCTTGATAGCGTGTGTTGTACGCAATACCGGGTTTCACTAAACAATGATATATAGTTATAATATTATCACGAACTAGAAGTTATGAATAGTATAATATGAATTTTGAATTTTAATACATTATTAATCATCTTACAAATTTTTTAGAACATGGTATAAGAACAAAATATTTTTTTTGGGTAAAATAAGTATTTTTTAAAAAATGCAGTTTTGACGCCTATTGATTGCGCACCCACATTAAATATAGTTTTCGACATGTTTATAAGATAAATTTTAAAAAATAAACTTCTTATTTTGAATCAGGATATAAAAATTTACATTGTATAAAGTTTCAAAATATTTCTGATAACTTTCATATTTTAATGAATAGTAAAAACACGCTATATTTTAATTAAAAACAACTTTTTTCACCATAATAATTTAAATGGTTAAATTATATTATTTAATGGGTTTAAAGTATAAATAGAATATATTTTTAACATTTAATATAATGTATGTCATTAGCATTGATTTTACCTTGAATTCGTAGGTTAAATCAATTCAATCTTTTGCAATGTTTTAAACAAAAACCCGTTTTCTTTCGACAACGGGATTAATTTTAATTTAATTTCTGAAACTTTTGTGTATAGAATTTGGAAAAATGGATTCCATATTTGGAATCAGTGGGTCCAAATTATGTTAATAAGCTACTTTTTATTTTTGGACATTATGAATATTAACAACGATAAATTTTATTTACCATAATTAAACTTAAATAGGGTAATAAAGGGTAAATATAAGATAATAAAATTACCCTAAAACCTTCCAAAATCCTATTGGATGACTAAAAGTCGACCCATATCACCTAAGGGTAGGATTAGATTCATTTAATGGACTTTTTTGCATGAAAATAATTTAATTATTATTAAAATCAAAGAAAGTGACAACATGTCACTTTCTTAAATCTTATAACTATAATAATTTTAATTTAGTGATAAAAAGAATGAAACTTCGAACATGAACAGTATACATAAATCTAATACAATTATCTACATCATATGAATTTATTTACAATTTTTAGGGATTAAATAATTATCATTAATTATGACAAATAGTGATGTTGAAATTATTTTATTGATTGAAATATCAAATAAATAATCTTAAAAATATAAAAATAAATATTATATGAACTATTTAATGTTCTACACTAATTTTATAGATACATATGACATTTTATAAATCTATTAAAGCTTTTATATCGAACATATCTTCCGTATATATTTTATTTAAATTCAAATTAATGAATAGTGTCAAAATTGACACTATTGTTATTTTATAAAAATAACATATTATAATATTGTTTAAAAATCACAAAAATATTTAAAAATTATGAATTAAGATTTATATGGTCGACATTGTCATTATGTGTCAAATTATGGAAAATTCACAACACATATGTAATTATTTATAATAATTTAAAATTTAGAGTATTATTACCACAAATAAAATTAAATTGATAAATAAGGATAAATCAAGTTGATAATGTTAAAAATAAATTCCTAACATGTCTAAATTTTATTGGTTGATGATATTACAACTCTATCTCATCTAATATTCGGATATGAGTCATATTAGAAGTTTCTATGAGGGTTTGGGATTTAATATAAACTAATATTTCTTATATTTCCAAAGGTGCCCCTCTCCTCCCTTATAAAAGGGAACCTCATCCCTCTCCTCCTCACACAAATTTGAGCCTTCATGCTCGGCCAATCCCTGCCCATTTAACTTCTCAAATTTCATAAAAACATCCAAGAGGTCCTGGTCTTCTTCAAAGACCAATTTTAGTACCCTAAGAGGAGGTCTCAAAGAGGCGCTTCAAAGAAGAGGCAATGTCTGTTACCAATTCTTTCAAATATATTTCTTCTTCTACTTATTCTTAATTAGTTGTTTCATTATGAAGTAATAACATCAGTATCACTCATATACTGATATGTTATTGTAAATATGAATCAACCCCATTTCACCTTCTATCCATCCTACAGAAAAAGAAATCTCCTTGCGTGCGTACGTACTGAATATCGTCTCCACGACGTGGTGTAATCTATTTTTCCACAAAAACCATACATTTATGGGTATAATGGTGTAACGAATAACTATATATGGTTATTATAACATCATATGGATTCTGATTTATTTTACCATCCAACCCAATTCTATTCAATAATTATGGGAACGATATCATCGCTCGTGCGTATGTACGGATTACCGTCTCCACGACGCGATGAGATTCATTCTCCATGTTAACCATACAAGAATGATTATAAAGTTTATATAATGATTAATAATGAAATATATGAAATAATAATTCTACTATATTTATTTATATATATATATATATATGTATTTCATCTATTTAGTTTCATTCAATTCAATAAGGAAACGAAAACAACATTCATGCGTACGTACGACAAACCGTCTCCATGAACGGTGTATTTCATTCCTTTTATTGATCTATAATATATATGTATATGATAAATATATAATATATATAAATATTGTTTTACATTCTGGAATTATTTAAATCAGGATATAAGTAATAATATCATGAACGATAAGTCGAAACACATACGATAAATGAAATGATTTTACCCAAAATGCTGCTTTAACATGGAATTTACAAAAGAACGGGTAATATAAGGTCATAAGTGAAATGTATATGATATCATAACAATGAATATGATTATGTAATAAGTCAATGACATTATTTAAATCATTATACATGAGGTTTGTATGCATACGATGAATTTCAGACCTAAGGTAAGGGATAACTTTTCCAATCTCGTTCTTATCTGAGATTGTTTATTCGTAAGTATTTACTTGGGTTATTATTCTCATCCATGTACATGTTTCTTAAAAATGGTTTCATGTATGTTTAATGTCCTTTTTACCCAGTTTTTACTTTTACTACATAGTATCTATGGAATCTTACTTTTACGAGGTACTTTTTGACTTTTCAGACAAAAGTACGAGAAAAATGTGATTTTTAACGTATACGGCGTGAATGGATTTTTACGGTTTAATAAAGCCTTACCTTAATGAAGGTTCCTTTAAAAGATTTCATGACTATTTAAAAAAAATACTTTTCATTTAAAATTGCATGGAATTTTGTGAAACGAAAATGATTTTGAAGAAGAAAGGATATTTTCCTCAAGAATTAATTTCAAGTGTTTTATCAAAACCATTTTCCGTCTAAGATGACATTATTTCATATGTTTATGTTTCAAGTATGAAGTCTATATTATTTACATGGTTTCAATTTTCTTATTATGAAATGATATCCATTTCTTTTATATGGATTATGTGATGATGGGATGATGTTTAAGAAACCCATATTATTTGTTGGGTTATTATGAATGATGTATCTTTATTTTGTGGCATAAGTGAGAATGATTTCATTATGAGATGGGTGGGACCTATATGTCCCTCCAATTCATTGGGTAAAGATTTATATATAATGAGATAGACATGGCTGGAATGGTAAGTTAATCCTGTTTAGTGTTACAAGACTGAAATGAGGAGTGAACTCGACTCAGAAAGGGACTTTGTCCACTAAGATGGTCTTGGCAGCAATACCTTGGCTACTATTGAAATCATAACATGTTTTGAATGGTTTCCACAATACATGTTTTATTCCCATTATATTTTATCATGGTTGGTGTTCCATTATGATATATACCTTACGTACTTCCACGATTTATGTCTTTGCTCATTATTTTGATGTTTAAATTTTATGTTCAAGTTTTTGCTTCCAAATGTTTATGGATTGTTTTATGTTATCTATGTTTGCCCTTCCTGAAAATTTGAGCTCACCCTTTTTATGTTTTATTTTCCCCAAGAAATAATGAAAGGTTTTAGGTAACGAAACAAAAAGGGGAAGATCGTTATGGGAGTTGTTGAAGATATTTCAACATGAATAGAAGTTTATATTCCGAGTTTCCAAAGACTCTAAACAATTACGATCCTTGTGTATCTATTTTTGTTATGTATTAAGTTATCCGCAAAAGTAATGTAATGTCCATGTACGTCATGTTTTGAGTCTCTACAGTTGGTATCAAAGGAAAGGTTTAGTCAAAATTTGGAAACTAGGATGCGAAACATTAGTGAGATCCCTAGAGATATTTCTATGGCACGTCTAGGGATGTCCCTAAGGATAAGTATACATATAGGATATAGTCATAGAACTATAGTAACAATCTTAGAATTTAACCTAAGATGTTAGATATTGAGGGTACTCCCCCTTTACTATGTTGTTTTCCCAAGCATGATTTTTTCCTCTGACAATATTCTTTTGGGTTTTAGAAAATGGATTGAAACAGGAAGATTCATGATAATAGAGGATATGACGGACAATAGAATGATATTATTCATGAGAAACAAAATGAAATGGGATTTGGAAGTCCACACATCGTTATTATGCTTAATCCACAATCTCATAATATGATCAATAATCTCAACTTTGGTAAGTTTCTCGACTCATATAAAAAGAGAAAGATGGAGTTTCTTGATGATCATAGAGGAAATAAAGTTCAATTTCCCTCATGTAAATCATGTGGGAAGAGGCATCAGGGAGATTATTTCAAAGGAACTGGAAGATTCTTTGGGTGTGGAAAAGGACACAAAGCTAGTAAGTGCAAAGGAAAAGGATCTGTTAACACCATGGTCAAGGATAATGGTATTTCTATGACATCAACAATGATTAGATGTTTTAAATGTGTAATGTATGGGCATTATGAAAACCAATTCCCTAAGGGAAAATCTCATGAAGAGAATAAGCATGGTCATATGAGTAGTATTTATGTGGATGATGATGAAGAGACTACAAATGAAATATGAGATGAAAAAATGATGAAGCTCAGTCAGTGGTTTAAAAAGTTTGTGGAATGATTGTATGTTTAAAAAGAATAATGTATGGTACTATGGAATAAAGAATCATCTAAGAATTGTTACACTGTTGTTTTTCCTAAAGTATTTGAATGTATATATTGAATGGTACTGATAACCAAGGTAGGTTATTCAGATATTTAGGGAAAGTAGATAATATGCGCATAATGAAGGGATAAGAAGATAATGAGATGTTTGATTGTATTCATGATCTCATGACTTATATAAGGACTAAGTGATATAATGGTTTGATTATATAGATTTTTTTTGGGATTTTGGTATGTGGAAAGAGTTACCTTTTGACAGTATTCATATTTCACTAAGGCTCTATGGTAATTTATGTTTCAAGAGAATATATGACTAAGGTATTCATGTGTTTGGAATACAACAAACAAGATATATCTTATGATATATGTGGGATAAATGATTTTATTCACATTCTTGGTAGATAACCTTTCTAGTAATTGTTTTCTTTGTACTATGAGCTTGGATCGAAGGATTTTAGATAAACCTAATGATTGGAATGGATTATTTTGGACATAAGTTAGTCTTATTTAAGTATAGAACTTTTTTCGATATTATTGATGGGATGTTATAGTAATGTAGTTTTAGAAAAAGGACAACCTGCAGGATGGGCGAAAACCCATCGCGTCAGATAAGGATGTGCGAATTGAACTCACAACTCAAGTGATACTGGCCTTTATCGCATACCAATGTCCTACAGGATGTCCCTGGTTAGTAAAAACTAGATTTATTTTATTAAGCGGCATGATAGATGAAGTATAAGTTCATTTTTGGATTCATATGCGATTAACCTCACCATAGATGGACTTATGTATATTTGATAACTTTTGGTAACCTTTTGTTTGAAACAAATGGAATGACCAATCATTCTATCACATGATCTGTTAACACTTCACGAATAACAAATTCAACATCATTTCATTAAGAGATGAAGTGGAAATTGTTCAAAGCACAAACAACAGTGAGATTGTACCAAAATCAAGTAAGTATTTCTTCTAATTCAAAATTTTCAACTTCAGGGAAATGATCTTGAAAACCAAAAATGTTGCCCTAGTGCCCTTATATCTGATGAATCAGATGGTACCCTAGATCATCACAAATTTATGGCTTTATGATTGTTTGCCTTTTCATATCCATGTTCTCTACCTCCCTCCATCAGAACATGAAGGTTAGATTTCTCTTCCATATCCATATTTTCACCTATGTTCTCCTATGTGGAAACCCAGTGATTAGTTAATTTGGGTAACCATTACGTTTCATACATTAGTTTTTAAATTCATGTTTTGGTATTCCTTTTTACGATGTGGGTTTCCATTAAAAAAACGTTCAAGTAGAAAACAATTTATAAACCTGACGATTTTCGAGGGCGAAATTCATTTTACGGGGGGTAGAATGTAACAACCCGATATTTTATGAGAATTATTATTTTTAATTTATTTAATGTCTTGTGTAGTATGCTACACCAATATTATCTTGTGCTATACGCAACACTATATTAGCTTGCAGTATACAGAACACAATTCTTGGAATTTGTTATACACAATTTCAAGTTCATTTGATAGAAGTTATTCTACGCAACATTGAGTGTGTATATATATATATTCAATGTATAAATGAAATATGGTTGGATTCTGTTATACACAACAACATAGGAGTCTTGCACTACACCCAACCCTGACTTGACTTTCATTACACGCAATTGCGACCTTCCTTGATAGCGTGTGTTGTAACCAATACCAGGTTTCACTAAACAACGATATATGGTAATAATATTATCATGAACTAGCCGTTATGAATAGTATAAACTAAATTTTTAATTTTATAACATTATTATTCATCTTACACATTTTCTAGAACATTTTATAAGAACAAAATAATTTTTTCGGGTAAAATAAGTATTTTGAAAAAAATGCAGTTCTGTCGCCTTTTGATTGCGCACCCACTTTAAATCTAGTTTTGGACATGTTTATAAGTTCAATTTTTCAAAATAAACTTCTTATTTTGAATTCGGATATAAAAATTTACATTGGATAATGTTTTGATATTTTTCTGATAACTTTTATATTTTAATGAATAGTAAAAACATGCTATATTTTAATTAAAAACAACTTTTTTCATTGTAATAATTTATATGGTTAAATTATATTATTTAATGGTTTTAAAGTATACATAGAATATATTTTTACCATTTAATATAATGTATGTCATTATCATTGATTTTACCTTGAATTCGTAGGTTAAATCAATTCAATCTTTTGAAATGTTTTAAACAAAAACCCGTTTTCTTTCGACAACGGGATTAATTTTAATTTAATTTCTGCAAATTTTTTGTATTTAATTTGGAAAAATGGATTCCATATTTCGAATCATTGGGTCCAAATTATGTTAATAAGCTACTTTTTATTTTTGGGCATTATGAATAGTAACTACGGTAAATTTTATTTACCCTAATTAAAGGTAAATCGGGTAATTAAGGGTAAATATAAGATAAACAAATTACACCAACACCAGCTAAAATCCTATTGGATGACTAAAAGTCGACCCCTATCAGATACGGGTCGGATTAGATTCATTTAGTGGACTTTTTTCCATAAAAATAATTTAATTATTATTAAAACCAATAAAAGTTAAAACATGCCACTTTCTTAAATATTTTAAGTATAATAAATTTAATATAATGATAAAATTAATAAAAATTCTAACATTAATAGTATCCATAAATTTAATAAAATTATCTATATCATATGAATTTATTTATAATTTTTAGGTATTAAATAATTATCATTAATTATGACACAATAGAGATGTTGAAATTATTTTATTGATTGTAATATCAAATAAAAGATCCTAAAAATATTAAAATAAATATTATATGAACTATTTAATGTTCTCTACTAATTTTCTAGATACATATGACATTTTATGAATCTATTAAAGCTTTTATTTCGAAAATATCTTCTGTATATATTTTATTTAAATTCAAAAAAATGAATAGTGTCAAAATTTACAGTATTGTTATTTTATAAAAATAACATATTATAAAATTGTTTACAAATCACAAAAATATTTAAAAATTATAAATTAAAATTTATATGGTCTAAAATTTCATAAAGTGTCAAATTAAGGAAAATTCAAAACACATATGTAATTATTTATAATAATTTAAAATTTAGAATATTATTACAACAAATAAAATTAAATTGATAAATAAGGATAAATCAAGTTGATAATGTTTAAAATAAATTCCTAACATGTATAAATTTTATTAGTTGATGCGATTACAACCCTATCTCATCTAATATTTGGATATGAGTCATTTTGGAAGTTTCTAAGAGGGTTTGAGATTTAATATAAACTAATATTTCTTATATTTCCAAAGGTGCCCTTCTCCTCCCTTATAAAAGGTCACCTCCTCCCGCTCCTCCTCACACCAATTTGAGCCTTCATGCTCAGCCAAACCATGCCCATTTCACTTCCCCACATCCCAAGAAAAATACTAGTGGTATTGGTCTTATTAAAAGACCAATTTTAGTTCCCTAAGAGGAGATCTCAAAGAGGTGCTTCAAAAAAGAGGTAATGTCCGTTACCGATTCTTTCAACTATATTTTTTCATCTACTTCTTCATCTTTAGTTGTTTCATTATGAAGTAATAAAATCAGTATCACTAATATACTGATATGTTATTATTAATATGAAGAAACCCCATTTCACCTTCTATCCATCCTACCGAAAATGAAATCTTCGCACATACGTACGTACGGAATACCGTCTCCACGCCATGGTGTAATCTATTTTTCCACCAACACCTTACATGGTTGGGTATAATGGTGTGAAGAATAACTATATATGGTTATTATAACATCATACTTATTTATATATATAATACCATCCACCCCAATTCAATTCAATAATTTTGGGAATGATATCATCGCTCATGCGTACGTACGGATTACCGTTTCCACGACGCGATGAGATTCATTCTCCATGTTAACCATACATGAATGATTATAAAGTTTATATAATGAATAATAATGAAATATATGACATAATAATTCTACTGGATTTATGTATGTATATATATATATATGTCATCTATTTAGTTTCATTCAATTCAATAAGGAAACGAAAATAGCGTTCATGCGTACGTACGACCTACCGTCTCCATGAACGGTGTATTTCATTCCTTTTATCGATCTATAATATATATTTAAATGATGAATATATATTATATATAAATAATTTTTTACATTCTGGAATTATGTAAATAAGGATATAAGTAATAATATCAAGAACGACAAGTCTAAACACATACGGTAAATGAAATGATTTTACCCAAAATGCTGCTTTAACATGGAATTTACAAAAGAATGGGTAATATAAGGTCATAAGTGAAACATATATGATATAATAACAATTAATTGGATTATTTAATAAGTAAATGACATTATTTAAATCATTATACAGGAGGTTTGGATCCATACGAAGCATATCAGACCTAAGGTAAGGGATAAATTTTCCAATCTCGTTCTTATCCGAGATTGTCTATTCGTAAGTGTTTACTGGGGTTATTGTTCTCATTCATGTCCATGTTTCCTAAATATGGTTTCATGTATGTTTAATGTATTTTTATCCATTTTTGACTTTTACTACATGGTATGTATGGAATCATTCTTTTACGAGGTACTTTTTGACTTTTCCGACAAAAGTACGAGAAAAATGATATTTTTAATTTATACGGCGTGAACAGATTTTTTCAGTTTTATAAAGCCTTATTTTCATGAATCTTCCTCGAAAATATTTCATGAATATTTTCAACAAAATACTTTTCATATAAAATTGCATGTAATTTTGTGAAACCAAAATGATTTTGAAGAAGAAATGATATTTTCCTAAAAAATTCATTTCAAGTGTTTTATCAAAACCATTTTCTATCTAAGATGACATTATTTCATATGTGTATGATTCAAGTATAAAGTCTATATGATTTAAATGGTTTCAATTTTCGAATTATGAAATGATATCCATTTATTTTATATGTATTATGTGATGATGGGATGATGTTTATAAAACCCATTTTATTTGTTGGGTTATTGTGAATGATGTATGTTTATTTTGTGGCACAAGTAAGAATGATTTTAATTATGAGATGGGTGGGACCTATATCTCCCTCCAATGAATTGGTTAATGATTTATATCTCATGAGATAGACATGGATGGAATGATAAGTTAATCCGGTTCAGTGATACATGACTGAACTGAGGAGTGAACTCGATTCAGAAAGGAACTTTGTCCACTAAGATGGTCTTCACAGCAATGCCTTGGATACTATGGAAATCATAACATGTTCTAAATGGTTGCCACAATTACATGTTTTATTCCCATTATAATTTATCATGGTTGATGTTCCATTATGATATATGCCTTACGTACTTCCACGATTTATGTCTTTGCTCAAGATTTTGATGTTTACATTTCATGTTCAAGTTTTTGCTTCCAAATGTTTATGGATTGTTTTATGTTATATATGTTTTCCCTTACTGAGAATTTGAGCTCACCCTTTTTATGTTTTATTTTCTCTAAGAAATGAAGAATGGTTTTAGGTAAGGAAACCAAAATAGGAAGATCATTATTGGAGTTGTTGAAGATATTTCAACTTGATTAGAAGTTTATATTCTGAGTTTCGAAAGACACAAAACTATTACGATCCTTCTGTGTCTGTTTTTGTTATGTATTATGTATTCCGCAAAAGTAATGTAATATCCATGTACGTCATGCTTTGGGTCTCTACATGAATTTTCCAATCACATGAAATTAGAATTATAAATGTCTGTTATTGGTGATCTCATATACTTTTTGGGGATTCAGGTGTTACAGATGAATGACTACACATTCATTTCTAAAGAAAAATATGCAAGATGGATACTAGGGAAATTTAATATGAATGACTCTAAAACAATGTCCTCTTCAATTACGGTTGGAACCATACATTTAATTAATGAGGATGAGACCTCTATTGATCCTACCATGTATTGGAGGACCTTCTGAATCATACTATACCTGATAGCGACACATGCAGATATTTTATTTGCAATATGATTTTCAGACTATTTTAAATGTAATCCAAAGGAACAACATATGTAAGTGGTTAAAAGAATCATGTTTTACATTCTAGGTACTCATAATTTTTGGTTATAATATATTGAAGGAAAATATAGTGATATATTAGCATTCTTTGATGCTGACTGGGTTTGATATATAGAGGATTGAATGTGCACCAGTAGTGGATCATTCTATATTAGGATGAAATGTTTGTCATGGCTGAATAGAATAAAAGAAATTACCTTTACGAGTACTTATGATGCTTAATATATATCCTCTATAAAGGAATGAACTCAATTAATCTAGATTAAGTAGCAACTAACTGATATTGGTGATGAGGTGAAACCACGGAAGTTCATTCACTACGCTAACAAGATCACGATTGATTATACAAAAAATCTTGTTCAGAATTATCGTATGAAGCATATTGAAATTAGATATCATTTAATAACTAATAAAGTTTTTAAATTATTGATTAGAATAGATCATTGATGAATTGATGTGAAATTGTATGATATTATGAATAAGCCTTTGGAAATGGCTTAGTTTGAGAAGCATTGGTTGAAACTCGATGTTCAATCACCTCACAATGCATATGGAGGTCACAAAATTACGATCTAGGAGAGTATTTTCTAAGATAATAACTATAGTAAAACCAGTGATTAAAATTATTTAAAATGGTGGAGAAATGGATAAATTAAATGTGGATGTTGAAAAGGTTTTTTTGGATGTGGGATTGTTGTTGGAAAATGGAGAAAAGAGAAATTCAATGAGTTACAACGGATAGAATATGAATGGAGGAACTAGGTAAGTATTCCAAAACCCAAGAACTGAATTCATGTTTCTCCAATTATTTTCTACACCGATAATTACTCACATAGACAAATAGAAATGGTTATGTTCATTCTTGGATATAATGTTCTGATATTGGTTCGAACTCTATTGAATTTATCACTATTTTTAAAACATAGCAAAATTGGGGTTCTTGGATGCAAGGTTGTTATTTACCAGAAATGTGGGTTGGTTTGTGTTTGTTGTCAACTGTCACATGGAAGACCATTGTATGATCATAGATATTGCATGAAAAATGATAATACAGTTCCAACATTATGTATAATTGAATGTGGTGTCATTTCATAGGGATTTCCAAATTTATGGGGCAAAACATTTGGAGAATGGAAATCATAGTTAATTGTGTATTATTTGATTTCCTTAATAAAATATGTCAAAGGAATGAGTTTTGAATATATAATATTTATCAAGTGTGTTTCACAATGACATGAATATTGTAACGGTGTGCTCTATAATTATGAGAATTTGAGATTTGAGAATTGTGAAAGGTATTTTTTAGGAATCAACTTTTCATAAATATGGTAATTGAATGGATTTCCAAATGGATGGACTAAGGGGTAAAAAAATGATACATTGCGATTTAAGAATGTGTGGCTCCCTGAATTTGAGAATAGGAGTATTCCAATTGTTTAAAGGGATATTTTGGAGAGTACTACTACTATAATAATAATTTAAAATGGGGAATATTCATGGAGCCTTGTGAAGTCAGATGCTCCTCGAAAATATTTTTGACCGATCCAAAAATCACATTAGATAAAGAGGAGGTCTGTCCTTGACCACACCTATAAATAAGGGGCCGCCCCTCTACCTTCAGAATGCAGATAGTGAGAAAATAAGGAAAATCTATGATTTCATTAAGCATTGGGTGCTTCCTGAAGCATGGTTTCCAATATTTCTTGAGCGTTACAAAAAGACTATTGATGTCATAAATGAGGTCACACCTTCAAATTATTGAGTGCTTCACAAATATTGTATGTTCTATGTTTTCTATGTGATCATCGTTCAGTAAGGAGTTACATGAATGTAGCTTTATTTATGAAGATAATAAGTTCCATGGTGGAAGTTTTCATCGTAATGAAAGTGAGTTCCGAAAAGGCACCTAAGCTATAAGATGGTTTTCCCTCTGAGAAAGTTTGGGATTTGTGAAGATTATTTCTCTGTGAAGTAGTGTGCTGTGCAGATGATTGTTCTTTACGAAGGGTTGAGCATTACGAAGGCGCTTCACGAAGGGTTGTAATTATATCACATTTAGGAATACATGTCTTTCACTATGCATCAAATCGTGTCTGTGATGCGGGAAGTGTCATGTGCAAAGCCAGTGATGGAGACTTTAATGTGAAACCATTGATGTGACCTTCAATTCGATAAAATGATTTTGGCCTCACTTAGATAAGTGAGCAAGGGGGAGTCAATGGAACTCTTCCAAGGGACATTGTGAGTGATCCCTAAAACATTTTAAATTCAATGAGTTGGTCACATAGTGATTGCGAACAAACTATTTTATTCCACGACTAGTGAATATTTGTGGATTTTGGTATATCTCACACACTCTCGGTGTATGCTCCTTGGACGTATACCTTAGTGGTGAACTAAGTAAAAGTGGTTTGTCATCTCTTTTCATTTATTGTTTGATTACTGAAAATATCCATTATATAGGTCTAATAATACCATAACAATGTGGGAACAAGATCAATCAAATTAAATTAAAATGTGGATTCACTAATTCACCACTCCCCACTAAAGGTACTCTGGGGTCTTACAGTTTCCAAAATAGTTCGTGGAATGTTTTTTGTCAGATTAAAAATTGTAACAACATATAAGTGTAAGGGAAAAATATGACATTATGATCTTGATGATTACTAGATTAAAATATCAATTAAATTATATTGATGTTTATCATTCACAATTGATTGATGATCTCAATCATCTATATCAGACATGTGGTAAAGTCTCCGATGCATAAAAGAAAGAGTATTTTATTCATCATTCTATGATAATGTTTAATATAAAAAAAGTTACTACATATGGAATCATATATATATATAGTTTTATTGGACATAAATCATTTCCAATTTGTGTGGAAGAGACATCATATTATCAATTGTGGAATAGAAGAAATAATGTGTAAAATGGACATCAATGATTTTTTCCAATTGAACATCCATATCATAGATTACAAATAATAATTTAATGGATTAAAACAATAAAATCATCCCTCATGACAATATTCTATTAAATAATATTATGATATTGGGAAAAATATTAATTCTACATTTTTAATAAAAATAAATCACGGTCTTCAAAAAAATCTAGAAGAAACACTACATATTTTTTAATCTACTATATTAGTGATTTCTCGATATAATACATAACATTGATTTTATGAATGTTGAGAAAAATATACGTGAGTATGTGATTTGAACATTGTATAATATAAAGGGGAAGACAAAATATTGTTTTTATACTAGATTGGACTTGATATCAAGGGTAATACATATAGCATTAGCTCCCACTATGAAAGGAAATACAACATATTTACCTCCATCTTGTCACATATTATCTAAGATTGAGGAAATGCATTTTTTATGAGACTTGATGGAATTAAAGTACCTATTGGTTATTCTTAAAATGTAATAAATTTAGTTCCATTGACGGATTAAAAATTAATAGTTATGAAAACTCATGATTGTTATGTATTGATGTAAGAACTTCTACCAGTCACACTGTGTGGTATATTTCAATAAACTATAAAGTAGACAAAAACCGGGTTATCTGAATTTTTTATATCCTTTTGTATCAAAGTCATTGAACCTTATTTTTTATATATGTTGGATAATGAAGATTTTTTTCCTTATTCATCAACTAGACATGTATTTTCCACCAATATTTTTTGATATAATTGTTCATTTGGTGAGAGAAATAAGAATATGTGGGAAAATTTATTTACAATGATTGTATCCTTATGAAATATATTTGAATAATTTGATTGGTTATGATAAAAATACTTATTGAAAAGTGGCCTATATTGATCAAAATTATGTATTGAGATATTAAATTGAGTGTTGTAATAATTATTTGAATGATTTAGAGCATATTCTTTCTATATATCTCGACATATGAAAAATGACAGTGATGGTAGAGGGATTATGTAATGGCCTGGGCAGTGGCTCGTTGAGGAGTTTTCCAAAAATTCAGTTCCATCAAACGGTTCCAAAAAAATGTTGGCACCAATCACTATTGCAGGCCGAAACGGAGGAAGCGTGATGGTGGAACTGCATATGGTGTTCCACCAAATCGGTGGCACCGTTACGGTGACACAGTGACGGCGGTACCGTGACGATGGAACTTTGATAGTCGCACCATGTATGGTGTTCCACCGAACCGGTGGCACCATTACGGTGACACCATGAGGGTCGCATCAGGACGGTGACACCGCTTACGGAGTTCTAGTGAACTAGGGTGGCACCGTGATAGTGCCCCCATGATGGTAGCACTATGATGGTAACACACAAAAAAGGTGGCACTGGTCATGGTGGCACCGTGACCATGGCACCATTACGGTGTCTCACCGAACGATATCCCACCCTTCATTCATTTTCCAGTTCCACTGCTGGAAAATATCATTTGATGTAATAGTGTTTTAATACCCCCCATTTAAAGCATTTTTAAAGTCCATTATTGATATCTATAATCCCCCATGTTTTGGGTAACCCCTTACATACGAAAACGTGTGGCTTTTCCTGGGTGTTACATCCTTCTTCCTGTACCTTCCAGTTTCACCCATGTTGTCATTTTCCACTATTTAAATGAAACCCTTTAACTCATAGCCACTATGTATACCTATAAAATGAGAAATATTAAATGAAAATTAATTCCATCATGTGTAACCACCAAACCTCTTAGGGAAACAATGATCCACCTTTAATGCCATTCAAAATTATTATCTCGTAACTCAACGATCTCACCTCTTTATCACCCAAGAATTCATTCTTTCCTTATTTATTCTTCTTGGTTGGTTTCTTTTTCTTTACATCATGTGTTTGGAGTCCCTCCTTCCCAAGTCAAGTGGTGCGCCAGTGCTGGAGCATTGCTTCTCACTCTTGGAGTCCTCAGAGTTCCTACTCTGTAAGTTGTGCATCCCCAGTTCTGGGCGCGGGGAGAAAAACTTTGATAGTTGATCATCCAAGTAGGGTTCTTCCTTCGTCTCTCTTTATAGTGTATCAAGTAGGGTGGGTATGCTAATGTTTCTACTGGGATGGATGAAACTAAAACCGTAATGAAGGTAATAAACTGACTTTTAAATAATGGTTTGGTGTGTTGGATGATGCACCTATATTATTATTATTTTTCTTATATGTAGTAAAATACATGGGTTTATTTAAACTGAAAATAGTGGTCATTTTTGGTCATTACTTGAACACTAATGAAGATTTTATTTCTAGATAATTTTTTGATTGAATGGCTGTAACATGGAAACTGGTTAATCATGTAATCATGGTTGAATAAATTAATGTCTGATGAATAAGAACCCTTGTGTAGTCACCATATTAACCAAACATAAAGAGAGAACTAAATAAAAGGTGTGTATAAATCTGGAAACTCTCTTACTCTGTTCTGGTGATGTGTATTGTTTTTCTGCTTGATGCTTTTGAGGTGACATAGATGGGGCTGTGATCCCCTGTTGTGCAGTTGTTAGCTTGTGGATGTGGGGGCCATGTGGGGTCGTATGTTTGGGATTGGTTTGGTTCCAATACATTGAGGGATCTCACAGATCCCCTTTTATGTTGTCACTTTATAAGAGAATTGGGTTTCAATTATTAAATTGTTGTTGTCTGCTTTCCTTCCTTGATATGTGGCTATGGCCGTTAGTTTCCCAGTAGTGAAGAATTATCTAAATTGACTTACTTGAATATGAAAGCAATATTGGGTTTAATGGGGAACTGATTTCAGGAAATGGGTTGTTACATGGTTGTGGTTGTGGTACTTCTTATGAATGAATGTAAATGAGGGTGTTTGTGTATGGGCTGGTTTTGGAACCTCTAGGTCTAGATGAGTGCTTGTTTACCTATATGTATAATTTAGTGCTTATGATTCTTATTCAAACCCACACAAGTTGAGAACATCGTGCCGAACACCACCATTTCATGGGGAGGGTGTTTTTCTGAACACTCCTATGAGTGTTTGGCTATTAGATCCTTTTATGCTCCCTTTCCCGGGTATCCCAAGATCCATTTTGCAGGTTGTGAGGACTTGAGGACCATTATAGCACAAGATTCTTTCGGTGGGATGTTGTGGGGGTTGGCCTAGGTGTGTATGGGCATGTTGTTTCTCAAGTGTCTTCAGGATGAGGCACAAATGTCTTCGAGTGTGGAAGAAGTTATTCTAGGCTAGGCATTTGTGGGCGTGGTTATGTGTGGTTGTGGCCCAGGTGTTTTCTGATAGAATGAGTGTTTATATACCATGTGTGTGTGTGCGGGGTATGGTAGTGTGACTATAGTGAGAATGAAGGGAGAGGTCTGATGCGTATGATTTTGTCTATAACCAGTGGGAAAGTGGCACGAGGTACCGAAACATCGATGTGTTATTACTATTACATTATTTGACTTGCGTTATCTAGGGAGTGTGTCTTGGTGAAGTTGGGGTGGATAGTTTCTTTTATAGGTGCTATGGTTATCTCCTTTTCTCATGGGTCATTAGAATTCCTACCCACATGTGCACGATAACTTTTGGTTTTCTCTACTTAGTATACATGTTTACTCACCCTACGTGTATAAACTGTTTTCATGATTCCAGGAGGACATAGAGGATCATGTAGAACCATACTAGTTCAGACCTTTGGACAATAGTTGTTGGTGTTTTTCTTTTCGTTTGTACTTTCCATTGGGGGTTTCTTCTACTTTTGTGGAATTTACATTAGGATATGCATATGGGAAATGTTTTCTTTTATCATTACTTTTACCTCTAGTTTTGGTGTTGTTGAGATTTACTATCTTATCTCCCGATCCTACTATCTAAAAAGTGAAATGCCATCAATATTTTGTGTGATTATATACCCTTGGTGCTGGTCACCACTCTGAGACATATTGAAGGTGCGTCTCAGGGGTCATTATCTCTTCCTCAACCTAAAGAAGTTAGGTTTTGGAAATATTATGTACCTTCCCTCATCTTGGTGAAGGAAGGTTGTGATAGAATAATATCAGAGGTAAGGACGATGGGTGAGAGATAGGATAGATCTTGTGGTTATGCATAGTGAAGTTGGAATGGAATGGTAGGGGAACAGTGTTAGGCAATCGTGGTGTCTGAAATAGGCTATAGAGGATCGTCTAGGACACAAGATTTTAGGGCCCCTGTGATCCGATTCAAGGACTCTGGGCCTACCGAATGACCAAGTGAGGCTACACAGATAGAAGGGTAGAGACCCTAGGACTGGTACATAGATTATAATGACATGAGTTCTTGTGTCTCTTAGATATTTTGGGGGTTTAATATTTATAGGAATTCAATGAAAATTTAAATCCAATTTTCTACAATACATAGGCTTAGGCATTCCATGTTTACCTTGAAGCTATGGAACCTGAATGAAGACCATGAGTATTGAGGGTGATTGAGGCCTAGGAGGATGGATTGTCTGATCAGTAGAGGACTAACCAAGAGGAGGAGGTTGATCAGTGGATGAGGATGCTTCACGCCTTTCAGCGGATGAAGCTTAGGAAGTACGAGGGCCACACCTCAGAAATGGAGACGGGGAGCTGGCTCGAGGAGGTGGTGATAGCTTTCAGCTTGATCTATTCACTGACAGAATAATATGTTCTTTTAGCTGTAAGCCAAATGCAAGGAGCAGTGCGTCCGTGTTGTACTCTCTACTTTGGGGAGAAGAGGGAGGCTATGGTGAAATGGACTGTCTTTGAGAGGGAATTTTGGGTGGAATTCATATAATCTACGATAAAGGAGGAGAAGAGGGCGAATATAATCTCCATTTAGTATGGGAAATTATTAGTGAGGGAGTTAGGGAACAAGTTCAAGGATCTCCTTAAATTTTCTTGTGTATCTTTTTTCCGAATGATGAGTCTCAGGCGAGATGTTTAGAAGGGGAACTCATTCCTTCTCATAAATATGTTGTAACCCACTTAACCCTAATGGAATACTTTGAGGTCATGAAGAAGGCTGAAGTGGTGGAGAGGATGTACAAGCTGGGAGGTGTGCCATGAGAGAAGAGCAAGTTGGGATCGTCAAAGGGAATGGTTGTCAGCAGTAGGACTCCAGCGGAAAATACTTCTAGGTTTCAGCCTGCAGGGAGCAGGCCCCGACAGTTCCAGTCTCGATATCTTGGTCCCCTACCTTTAATTTCATACCCATGAAAATGATCCTTCATCTATGGTAGCCATGTGAACCATTGGAATCCTTTCACAGACTGAGTGCAGTTCAGTGGGGGTCGGTCGGTTCAGCACCTGGCTCAGTAGCAGCAGTTTTCAGGAAGGAACTTTCTATAGCTGCAGCCGGGAAAATGATCTCCCACTCCTCTAAGAGTAGTCATTGAGGAAGGAGGCTGACCTCAGGGACCTCGACCTGAGCTTGGTCATAGAGGTGGCTGTCAGCCAATGGGCAGATGATCCAGGCATGGGTAGTTAAATGTCGCTGATGTAACAGTTTCAACAGGGCTAGAAGTCGTTCGAGGTAAGATCATCATGTTTAGTACTCTTTCATATGACTTGTTTGATACAAGAGATTCACAATCCTTTTTTTCACCTGGTCTGGCTCATGCTCTGGGTATAGATGCTGAGAGACTTCCTTGTCCCCTAGTGTTGAGTATTCCAATCGGTGGTCAGACCGACTTGTTTTATGTTTTCTGAGGGTGTAAACTTATTATTGGGCCACATCAATCTAGCAGGGATCTTCTCCTATTGTAGATACAACCAAATGATGTCATCCTAGGAATCAACTGGCTATTTTCAATAAATGCTATTATCAAATGTTTCTAATGAAGGGTTATGTTCTTCGACTAGGATGGACAGTGTGTGACTTTCACTGGCGAGCGGGGGTTTCCATGAATGTAGCTGATGAGTAGAACCCATCCTTTCCTTGATAGTTGAGATATCAATTGAGTATTCATATACAGAGATGGTGGAAATCCCGAGGATCTCCGATGAGTTCATGGACGTCTTTCGCAAAGAAGTGGTGACTCTACCGCATCAACATGATGTTGAGTTTGGGATAAACATGAGACATGGGGATTGTCTGATTTTGATGGCTCTGTATCGGATGGCAATGTAACACCCTGACCCTAGATTCTCAGATCCGGTGCATTATTTTAAAACATTGTCATGATTACAAGGAATCATGTCCCGAAAGATCGATCAGTTTAGCATTAATGGAAAATAGATTGCATACATGAACATTACATTACACTTTCTAACATACAATTAAAAATTAATAGTTAATTGACAATTCCATTATTCTCTTTAGAATAACCATGCATATCAATCATAATACACTTCTTGGAATCCTGGGAAAATAAAACATAAGAAATGGGTGAGCTCAGACGCCCAGTAAGGGTAAATAATTTAATGGAAGCTATAAAATTTTAAGGCAAGATGTGTGATAAAAACAACAACCTTTTTAAACATAAACATGAACATAATATGAAAAATTAAACCTAACATTACCCTATAAATAGGAACATGTATTTTCTACTATTCGAATAATCACATGTAATAAGTAATTTCATAATGAGGGAATGCATAACACCGGACATCATTACCATATAGTCAAGGCCTTGTGCGAAGACTACAAATAAAATTTTTGTCAAGGCCTTGTGCCAGGAAACTGGTTTGTCTCATGAGACCTACCAATGAATCAAGGAGCTATATCGGGCTCCACCTATCATTTACTAAGTCCACTGCATTCCTCATATGAAAAAGTTGAAACATAACATAAGCATTCATATTAAAAATAGCATACATAATGTCAATAAATTATCCACAAACTATGAATGGTATAAAAATAGAACATCCACAGTCTATCATATTGTAACTCATTCAATACAATATTTAATATTGATTTATTATAAATCATCCCCAATCATAAATAATATACAGTAAAGGATGCTTCCATAGTTGAAAATGATGAGTAATAATTTTTGTGAGAAATATTTTTTTTGTAAAATCATTTAAATTTCACACATTTATAAATGAATTAATTTGAAAGATATTTTTGAATAAAAGTTTCCCATAACACTTTGAAACATTTTAAAATAATTATCATTTCAAAACATTCATTTATATATAAATAAATCCTTAAATAAATTTTGAACACATGGACATTAATTAATTTTTTTTAGAAAGAAAAATATTTAAAACATTTAAAAATATGATTTTGATAAAGATTACCCTATAAAAATCCTTAAAATATTCATTTTGAAATAATTTTTATGAAAAATGCACATGGATGATAAAAATGTTCCAGTAAATACTTACACATAAACAATCTCGGATAATAATGAGATTGAGGAATTAACCTTTACATTGCACATTCCTCTAGTCGACGATACATTTATACTCCTATATAAAAATTTTATTAGGTTATTAAATTATACCAGAACCATATTAATATTTATGATATCATACATGATTCATTTATGACATTATACTACCCATTTAATAATAATTTCCATGTTAAATTAACATTTCAGGTAATAATTGTTTTCCTTATCGTATGTGTTTTAACTTGTTACTCTTGACTATATTACTTAAATAAAGATTTAAATAATTCCAGAATATAAAAAATCATTTATATATCATATATATCTAAAATAAAAATATGTATACTATAGATATATATGAAATGAAAAATACCGTTTATGGAGATGGTAGTCCGTATGTACACATAAATGATGTTTCCGTTTTCATATCATATTGAACGAAACTAAGTGAATAACATATATGTTAGTAAATATATATATATATATATATCTCCATTAGATTTATTATTTCATATATTACATTCTAATTGTTAATATATATTTTTATAAACATCGATGACTGGTGAACGTTGAAATGAATCTTATCGCGTCGTGGAGACGGCAATCTGTTTGTACGCACGAGCAACAATATCATTTCCTTAAAGGTGTGGAATTGGATGGTATATTAATTTCACAGAGAAATTATCATGTTATTTTCATTATTTATATACATATTACTCATCATTATATTAATCCCAATAACGTAGTGTTGAATAACAAATTACACCACAGTGTGGAGACGGTAAGCCGTACGTACGCACACATGGTGATATTATAATTCATAAGATGGATATAATAATGAATAAAATTGTGCCATATTTATAATAACATCATATTATATAGTATATATTTTATTTATTATTTTATAATGGAAAAAATCAAAGAAAGAGTAAGTGGAAGAATAAGAGAACTAGAAATAGGAGGGTGAAATCATTACCTCTTCTTCGGGTTATTCCTTTTGATTTGATCAAAAGGGATCCTTATGTTGGATTTATGACTAACATAATGCATATAGGATAAATTTATGATTGTTGGGAGGATATTTTGTCAGGTTTTGTCCGAGTCAAATGGATTTGGAGGTGCTAATTTTAGAGAAGGGGATGCACCCTTTTATAAGAGGGGTGAGGGTCACTTTAGGAAAAGATTAAAGTATTAATTTATTATACAATATTATTCGGTTTATAATAGTTCAAAATGAATTTATTTCTAGCCATAGGTGGTTATTAATCTTCATCCACTAATCCAATAGGTTTGAGATGTGTTCAGGATAACATTTTAACATTATCTTTTAGATTTAACTCTTAGTTAAATAGTATTACTTTTACCATGTTTTCTTGAATTCTTACTCCCTATGGTTAATAAACTTACTCTAAACTATAAGAAAACATAAAATGGCTCATTAATGACATATATAATTTTATTTAAGCCCTTTTGACCAACCATACATTTTTAGGAATATTATATCAACCAATAATATAGTATTTGTTTTAAATATTACTTTTTGTCAATTTTGACACTATTTGGTATTTTATTTATATGAAAGACATTAAAACTTGATTACTTCAAAAAAGATACATTTAATCATCCCCAAAATTTAATATTCACCAAGAAAATTTGTGTATTTCATAAAAATGTTGAAATTATATTTATTTTAATATTTATAATACCATTTATTTGATTCTTTCATTAATAAGGTAATTATTGCATTATCATTGTGTCATTTATAAATTTAATTTCTTAATCACTAAAAATTATAAATAAAATACCATTTGTAAGAGATATTTTTATCTTTCTAATGAATATTTTTATTCAAATTTATCTTATTTAGAACCCTATATTAAAAATTGTTTAGTTATTAAACTTTGACTTTAACTCTTCTAACTCTTCTTTAAATTAAATAATAATAATTGTCTTAATCTAATCCAAGTAGTGAAAAAGGATCATATTTTATTCATAAGGTTTTTTTGGTCTAATTACACTTATCTAATAGAATTAGGACATTTTTGATGATAATAATTATATCATTTTTGCCCTTAATTACCCTATTTACTTTTTACCATGGTAAATAAAAGTAAAATGATTCTATTCACCAAAAATTATTTTTATCTCATTGAACCACATATTACACCTTGATATTAACCGTGTCTCTCATATTTTCAAAATTTTACTCACATAAGCTGTAAAAATATGTTTTATGTGAATTTACAAATTTTCATAGGAGGTGGGTAAAAGACTGTGAAAAGTTCAATAAAATTTTTATATATCTATAATTATTATAAACCGACTCTAAATAATTACATTGAACATATATAAGTATTATGTATCTTTTTTTACCTAAAACAATTTTAAATAAAATAAATAATTATTTAAATAAAAATTCGGGTTTAAACTCTAACTCTACGTTTTTGACTATTTTTCAAAGAATTAAAAGTTTTTAGAAAATTACCAAAAATTCACCCTAAGATAATATTGATATTCTGAATTCAATAATTAAGTCTAATTTACCAAATTCAAAACAGAGAATTTGAATTTCTATTTTAAAATTAATTCCTTCTGTCAAAACCAAAACTCATATTTTTATGAAATAATAACTATCTAATGTTTGACACTTGTTTTTGTCCAATGTCAAAGTGAAATTTCAGTCATTGACCAACATTGGATTAAATGGAAAAAATATAATCTATTTATACATCCAAACGATTAAAATGTATAATTTATCACTATAAATTATTTTCATTAAAAAAGTTGTTTCAGTTAAAATATAGCATTTTTGACTATTCATCCTAATATGAAAGTTATCAGAAAAAACCAAAAAATTATTGAAACAAAATTCTTATGACCTGATTCTAATGAAGAAGTTTATTTAGTCATATTGAATATATAAAAGTTTGAAATATTTAATTTAAAAAGGTTTGACCATTAAAATGTGGTTAAAGTATATTTTTTGAAAAATATATCTTTTATATGAAAAAATGAATTAGTTCTTACATTATGTATAAGAAACTAATAATATTGATTCTAAAATTAGACGGATTATATATTGTTCACAATTAAGTTAATACTATTTATAGCTGCATTTGAACGACAAGTTTGGTAAGTCATGGTGTGCTAGAAATCAATGTTGCATATAGTGTAAGTTTTTAATTACTTTGAAGAACTAACGAAATATGAAATCATGGGGTGATACATTCTTCCCCACATCAATAAATTGCATCCTTGCAATTTGAAATTTTAATTTGAAAATAAAAATTTGAAAATATAAAATACCTTTGTGGGAAAACCCATATCGGAAATTGGGTTAATAAAATTTAGTAATAATAAGAGGGAAAATTTATATATAAATATATATATACATGAAATATAGAGTTTCATCTTTCAACTAATTCTTACCAAAAACTCATCTTTCACTCTGAAATATTTCAATAATTTTTTTTATCCTAACCGTATAGGGTTCCAAAAATAATGAATTTATAATTCATTTATCAGATTAATTTTAAAAATCTAAATTATACAAACCAGTACATCACATAGTCCAGTCATAGGTGATTCAACCTTGTCGCTCTTCATTTGCGGGTTCAAATCTTGCGGCCTTACTGGACATGACTAGTAGTCGACTGACCTCTAGGTTATCCTTTTTATAAAAATCCAAAAATAACCTAAACAATAGCATCCAATTTCAAACTTAATCCATTCCAACCTTTAGACTTATCCGAAATACATATATCCAAACAATCTGTCCAAAGTTGATCAGGAAGATAAACACAATGAAGATCATTTTTCCAGCTAATACCATGTGAAGGCCTTCATCATGTATTCTTTTAAAACACTGCAACATCCTGATTTACCATAAAACCTTATTGATTATATTCATTCTCCCTTATTCCTTATATAATACTTGATATATTATTTCTATCCAAAAAAATGTGGTAAACATTAACAATGATGGAATATATAAATCATTAATTAGTTTCAAGGAAGTCAGTAATATCTAATATGCTTTATCCAAATCAACAATCTCTTATTCCAAAATAACTACCTCATTATCAGGGCCATATTAAGGATTACCTTTACTTCGACCATATATTTTCCTAAAAGTGTTGATTAATATTAGGTCACTTTTCATAGAACCGTATAATCTCAAATCCTCAATAAATATATACCGTAATAAAATCCTTTTTTATCTCCAAAATTCATATAACCAGTATATTGTTGATACAACACTCAAATGAAATAATTCTATATTAACAACATAAGAACACTAGTCATTCCACTTCACATGAGGTTGTATCATAACTTGATTATTATCCAATAGCATCATTTAAGGTATAATATGATGACTGAGACATTGATTCATTTAGTTTACCAACACCTTGTAGATGAAGCATTATACATTTGAAATTTTTTATTACCCTTGCAATCACGTACTTGGTGTCCTTTTTCTCCACATATATAATAAACTCCCATTCCATTCAATCATTTAACATGGTGATTCTTTCCATAGTAACCACATATGGAAAATCCTTCTTTTCCCTCTTCCCTTTATCCAAATTTCTCTATTTCATCCTTTTCTTGTCTTGCTTACCTTCAAAGCCATAGGACTCAGAGAATTATTTACTTATCTTATTAACACATGATACAATTTTTACATATGTTGAGAATACATGGGAGACTATTTCCCTTCAAACTATTGGCATAATACTATGAATGATATGATCCTTATTACTATTTGGATCATATGTATTACTGGAGTTCACATTTCTTCTCTTGGGAGCCATTTCTATACAATGGCATAAACTAGGTCGGTTTATGAATCAAAATTCATAATTCCAAACATGAAAAATACCTAATGAAAATTTAATAGTTTGTAGATATAATCTATAATCCAAATATTGTTTTCTTTGAGGAGGTATATACTCATAGACCCTTCAAAGTGGTTTGTAAAAAAACGAGAATTATCCTAAGCATATCCCCCAGGAATGTCGTACCCAAGAGTGAAGCAAGGCCCATTGGGGTGCCCCAATTCCCATTCGAGCCTAGCTCAAAACAGTGTTTTGAGGCATTAACCCTCGGTACATCTGTTCCAGAGCCAACTCTACCTGCTCGTATACAGACATGGATGTATATTCTTGTGAAAACTCACAAAATCATTACATTACCTAAATTCTACAAAGTTGATCTACACTAATCTTCAAATTATATCTTATGGTAATGTGATCTAATCAGAGATTATCTAAATATAGTTTCCAAGGTTATTTCTAAACTTAATATGATACCAAATTTAATGACCCGACCCAAGATTCTTAGAGTCGGTGCATTATTTTAATACATTGGAATGATTACAAGGAATCAAGTCCTGAAAGACCGACCAATTTAGAAAATCTTGGAATATATATTGCATACATGAACATTACATTACACTTTCTAACAAAAAATACAAAAAAATAGATCTTTTAGAATGACATTATTCAATTTACCTTAAACCTTCATATCAATCATAATACAATTCTTGGAATCCTAGAAAAAAAACATAAATAAGGGGTTATCTCAGATGCCCAATAAGTTTAAATAATTTTGTAGAAGTTATAATCTTTTGAGGCAAGATGGGTGATAAAAACAATAGCCTTTTTAAACATAAACATGAACATAATATGAATAAAATAAATCAAACATTGCCTTATAATCATGCACATGGATATTCTACTTGTCGAATAATCACATGTAATAACTAATTTCAGAATGATGGAATGCCTTACGCCAGACATAATTACCACATATTCAAGGCCTTGTGCCAAGACTACAAATACATTTTTTTAAAGGCCTTATGCCATGACACTAGTTTGTCTCTAGAGATCTACCGATGCATCGAGGAGCTATAACTGTCTCCACCAGTCACTTACTATGTCCACCGCATTTCTCATATGAACATGTTGAAACATAACATAAACATTCGTATTAAAACTAGCATATGAAATTTCAATACACTAGCCAAAAAACATGAATTGTATAATAATAGAACATCCACATTCAAACATACCATAACTCATTCAATACAATATGGAAGATTCTATTATAATAAATCAACCAGAATCAAAAATAATATCCAGTAAAGGATGATGACATAGTTGAAAATGATGACTAATTTTTTTTGAGAGAAATCAACTTTTTATAAAATCATTTAAAAGTCACACATTTATAAAGGAAGTAATTTAAAATATATTATTGAATCAAAGTGTCACATACCACATTGAAGGTTTTGAAAATAATTATCATTTCAAAACATTCATGTCCATATAAATAAATCCTTAAAATCAATTTGAAAACATTGACATTAATTAAAAATATTTAGAAAGATAAATCTTTAAAACATTTAAAATTATGATATTGATAAATATTACCCTTCAAAAATCCTTAAAATATTCATTTTGAAATCATTTTTATCAAAAAATGACCTGGATGACAAAAATTTCCCAGTAAATACATACACATAAACAATCTCAGATAATAATGAGATTGAGGAATTAACCGTTACCTTGAAATTTCCTTTAGTCGAGGGTATGTTTAACCTTCTGTTGGAAGATAGTAGTATGTTATTAAATTATACCAGAACCATATTAATATTTATTATATCATACATGATTAGTTAAGGATATTATACTATCCATTTAATTATAATTTCCATGATAAAATTTCATTACGGGTAATAATCGTTTTCTTTATCGTACGTGTCTTAACTTGTTACCTTTGAATGTATCACATAGATTAGGATTTAAATACTTCCAGAATATAAAAAATGATTTATATATCATATATATATAGAATATAAATATTTATAATAGACAAATATATGAAATGAAAAACACCATTTAAGGAGACGGTAGTCTATACGTACGCATAAATAGTGTTTCCGTTTTAATATCATATTGAATAGAACTATGTGAATTAGATATATGTAAGTACGTATTTATTTATATATATCTCCAGTAGCATTATTATTTCATATATTACATACTTATTCGTAATAAATATTTTTATAATCATCAATGAATGGTGAATGTGGAAATGAATCCCATCGCGTCGTGGAGACGGTAATTCGTACGTATGCACGAGAGACAATATCATTTCCTAAAAGGTGTGGAATTGGATGGTATGTTAATTTTACAAAGACATTATCATGTTTTTTTACTTATTTATATACATATTACTCATCATTATATCCATCCAAATAACATAGTGATGAATAACAAATTACACCACGCCGTGGAGATGGTAAGCCATACATACGCCCACATGGAGACATTATCATTCATAAGATGGATAGAATAATGAATAAAGTTGTTCTATATTTTTTTAAAAAATCACAATATATAGAAGATACTGGAGTTATTAATTTATAATGGAAACAACAAAGAAAGAGTATGTGGAGGAATAAGGGAACATGAAAGAGTGTGGTGAAATCATTACCTCTTCTTCAGGTTCTTCCTTTTGATTTGTTCAAAAGGGCTCCATAGGATGGCTTTATGACCAAATTTAGGCCTTTAGGATGAAGGTAGGATAGTTGGGAGGTTATTTGGCCAGGTTTTGGTAGATCCAAATGGCTTTGGAGGTGTTAATTTGAGAGAAGGGGAAGTGACCTTTTATAAGAGGGATGAGGGTCACTTTTGGAAAAGATTAAAGTATTAATTTATTAAACTATAATATTATTTTTATAATGGTTCAAAATGAATTTATTTCTAGACTTAGGTGGTTATGGGTCGAAATAAACTAAAATAATAGGTTTTATACAAGTTTAGGTTACCATTTTAACCATATCTTTTAGATTTAACTCTTGGTTAAATAGTTTCACTTTTACCACGTCTTCTTGTATTCATACTATATATTGTTAATAAAATTACTCTAAACATCCAAGGGAACCTAAAAAGGATTATTAATGACATATATAATATTATTCAATCCCTTTGTATGATCCTTACATTTTCAAAAATATTACATCAACCAATAATATAGTATTTGTTTTAAATATTAATTTTTTTCAATTTTGACACTATTTGGTATTTTGTATTTAAGTAAGTCACCACTACATGATTACATCAAAAAAGATACATTTAATTATCCATATAATTTCATATCCATTTAGAAAATTCTTTTATTTCATAAAAACTTGAAATTATATTTATTTTAATATTTAAAATACCATTTATTTGATTCTTTCATTAATAAGGTAATTACTACACCATCATTGGTTCATTAATAAATTTAATTATTTAATCACTAAAAATTATAAATAAAATTTCATTATTTAAGAAATAGTTCTATATTTCTAATGAATATTTATAGGCAAGTTTATATTATTTATGACCCTATATTAAAAATGGTTTAATTATTAAAAATAAATTTTTACACTTTTAACTCTTCTTTCAATTAAATAAAAATAAATTTCTTAATCTAATCCATGTGGACCTATAAGGTCATTTTTTATTCCTAATTTTCTTTTTGGTCGAATTACACATATCTAATAGAATTTTGACATGTTTTAGTGTAATAATAATATCATTTTCCCCATATTTACACTATTTACTATTAACCATGGTAAATAAAAGTAAAATGTTACTCTTCACCAAATTTTTTTATCTAATTGAACCAAATTTTACTCTTTAATATTAACCGTGTCTCTTAGATATTTGTAATTAAACTCACAGAAGTGGTTAAATTATGTATTATGTGAATTTACAAATTTTCCAATGAGGTGGGTAAAAGAAGGTGAAAAGTTAATTAAATTTTCATATATATAAAATTATTATAAATTAACTCCAATGAATTACATTGAACATATAATGGTATTATTTATCTATTTTGACATAAAATAAATTTAAATAAAATAAATAATTATTTAAATAAAATTTCGGTTTTAAACAATAACTCAGAGTTTTTCACTATTCATAAAAAATTAAAAGATTTCAGAAAAATATCAAAAATTCACCCTAAGATAATTTTGACATTCCAAATTCAATAATTAAGTCTGTTTTACCAAATTCAAATCATAGATGTTGAATTTATAAATTTAAAATTAATTCCCACTCTCAATACCAAAAGGCGTGTTTTTAAGAAATAATCACTATCAAAAGTTTTACACCTGTTTTTGTCCAATTTCTAAGTGAAATTACTTACAATGACCAGAATTGGATTAAATGGTAAAAATATAATCTATTTATACTTCCAAACCATTAAAATGTATAATTTAACACTATAAATTATTTTGATTAAAAAATTACTTTTCTGTTAAAATAAAGTATTTTCACTATTCACCCAAATATGAAAGTTAACAGAAAAACAACATAAATTTATTGAAACTAAATTCTTATGTCCTGATTCTAATGAAGAATTTTATTTTTTCAAATTGAATATATAAAAGTTTCGAATATTGTCATTAAAAAGGGTTCACCATTAAAAGGCGGTAAAGGTATATTTTTTAAAAAATACATCTTTTATCTGAATAAAATTAATTAGTTCTTAAAATATTTCTATGAAACTTGTAATATGTATTCTAAAATTATATGGGTTATATATAGATGAAAATTAAGTTAAAACTATTCATAACCGCTTTTAAATTGCTAGTTTGGTATGTTGTGGTGCGCTTGAAATCGATGTTGCGTGTAGTATGAGTTATTGAATTACTTTGAAGAACAAACGTAATATGAAATCCTAGGGTGTTATAGGAACCTTCTGAGATGTGGGAGTTATGAATTCAAATTGGTGATTTGATGAAGAAGGGTTTGGTTCGACCAATCACGTCGTCACGGGGTTCCCCATTGTTGTTCACGTAGAAGGAGGACACTGGTATCAAGCTATACCAATACTACCGGAGACCGAATCAGTTAAAGGTCAAGAATTGATACTCCCTCCCAATTATAGATGACCTTTTGACAAATTGAAGGGGACATTATGGTTATCCATGATTGACATGCGGTCAAGATATCAGTAGTTGTGGGTGAAAGTGGGGGACATCTCGAGGACTGCCTTCAGATAATGATATGGGCACTTTGAGTTTGTAATCATGTCGGGCGGAATTACGAATGCACAAGTGGTGTTCATGGGGATCATGAACTCTGTATTCCATGAATATCTATACGAGTTCATAATCCTGTTTATTGAAGACATCTAGATCTACTCAAAATCATAGGAGTATCACATTGAGCATCTAAGAAGGGTTTTAGAGGTTCTCTGACACCACCAGCTATACGATAAATTGTCAATGTGCCTGTTCTAGATGGGAGAAGTTCCCTTCCATGGAAACGTGGCATTTGAGCAGGGAATAGCAGTGGACCCATCAAAGGTGGAAGCAGTTGTTTCTAGAGTTTCATCCAAGAATGTAGTATACGATCATAGTTTCCTAGGTCTGGAAGGTTACTACTAATGATATGTGCGCAATTTCTCCCAAGTTGCAGCACATTTTTCCAACATGACCAAGAAAGACCAAGCGTTCATGTTTAGTTGAAAGTGTGAGGAATCCTTCAGTTATGTAAAGGGGAAGTTGGTTAGTGCCCCAGTGCGGAGGTTTCTAGAATAAGGAGTGGTGTTTGAGGAGTTTTGTGATGCTTCTGTACATGGCATGGGGTGTGTGCTGATGTAACATCAGCGGGTGATCTCTAATGTGTCTAGGCAGTTACGTTTCCATGAATGTAACTATTACACCGATGACTTGGAACTTTCAATGGTTGTGTTCTCACTAATGTAATGGATGAATTACCTCATTGGAGAACACTTTGGGGTCTTCACAGATCACAATAGATTGTGAATTATCTTCTCCCAGTGGGACATGAATGTGTAGTAGCGGAGGTGGAATGATTATTTTTCAGGACCGTGACTTCGAGATTTCTTACACCTCAGTTAAGGTAAACATGGTGGTCAATTCCTTAAGCAGGAAGCCCCAGAAAAATGTTGTTTTAGAGTCAGAAGATGCATTGAAGGCGATGGAGGAGTTCGCATCCCTGTACCTAGATGCAAGGGTTGATGGTGGTTGAGGTTGCCTGTTTTAGATGGCAGTGTAGTCCTCTCTGTGATAGTAAGTAGTGGAGTCTTAGTGGATATACTCAGAATGTGATGTAATGCATGATCGAGCTTACCACAGAAATGCTCCAGAATGGATTTTCAGAGGATGGTCAGAATAAGATTCTGTTCTGATTGAAGTTGTTTGTTCTAGAGGCGATACATAGGAGTGTTCTTGGTGAGTTTCGCAACACACCCCTTAAGGTTCACCTAAGAGATTCAAAGAAGTACTGGGGACTGAGGGAACGGTTTTGGTTGCCTGTGGTGAAACGGGATGTGGAAAAGATTGTGTTATGGTGGCGGGTGTGTCAGCAGGTGAAGACTGAACACTTCATTGTCGGAGGTTTATTTCAGCCTTTAGTTGTCCCAAAATGGATGTTGGTGGACTTTTTGATGGATTTCATCACATGACTACCCAGGGTTTAGGGAGGTTGTGATGCTATCTGGGTAGTGGTAGACCGACTGACGTAATCAGCTCACATTCTAGAGATCAAAGAGTCAAGTTCGGTTGATTCCCTATCATAGAAGAATGTGGATGAGGTGTTGCGGTTGCATTGGGTTCCTAGGTCCTTAGTCTTTGATTGGGATACCCAGTTTACCTCACAGTTCTGGAAAGGATTTAAAAGATATTTTGGCACCTAGCTATGCCTCAGCTCTACTTTCCACCCCAAAGAGATTGGAAAATAGAACGCACCATCTAGACGATGGAGGACATTCTACGAGCATGTGTTTTGGACTTTGGGGGGTCGTGGGTATGAAACTTGCCTCTAATAGTGTTTTCCTACAACAATATCTCTTAATCTACCATTGTCATGGCTCCATTTGATGATTTGTATGGGAGGCCATGTCGCTTACCCATATGCTGGACAGAGGTCCGGGAAGCAGGTGTTCTTGGCGTGGCGGTATTTCAGAGGACGACCGTGAAGGTTCTGTTTATACTAGAGAGGATGAATACGACTTAGTACCAGCAGAATACATATGACTATAACTAGAAAAGGACATTGGAATTCGAGGTTAGGGACCACATGTTCTTAATAATCTCCCAACGGCGTGGATAATAGAGGTTCGGCAGGGGGAGTAAGATTTATCCCTAGTTCGTCACATCCTTCGAAGTGTTACAGCGGGTTGGCGAAGTGGCTTATCAACTAGAACTACCACCGCTACTATTGAGAGTGCACGTCGTCTTCCAAGTGTCTCTACTCTATTGATATCTACATGAAGATTAACACATCCTCGATAGGGTAAAGCTACATATCGAGGACGATGTGTTGTCCATATAAAGACCTGTTAAGATCAAGGATCATGTGGACAAGGTTCTCCGTGGATGAACCATCCACTTGGTTTGACTGTTATAGAGGCATGGCGGGCACGAGGAGAGTACCTTGGAATGAGAAACACTGATTCGCGCCCAGTACCATGAGCTATATTGAGTTTTTTTGGTTTTGTTTTATACTTGTTGAGATGAAGCAAATTACCTTGTTAACAAGGGGATGTATTGTTTTACTTGTTCTCATAATGTGTATGAAGAGTCATGACTATGGGATGGGGTGGACCAGATTCTGAATAAATACACATTATAGTAGATGTGGTAAACCCCGTGCGTGCATGTTAGTGCCACCCAAAGTGGATAGTATATTAATAAAGGAGAAGGGACCCCCAAACCCATATGACTGGACAATATGACCTTTGAATGTTTGTGTGGTTACTTGGGGCTGAGGTGTTCCAAGATGTCGATGAGGTTTACTCTTGAGAGGTATCCTTTGAGGTGGTTGTTCAGACCCCTCTATATTAATTGGGTATTGTTTTAATTTTCAAGGAAGAGAATATATTGAGAGGTATCTAATTTAATGGCCTTGTTAGTGGTTTTCCAAAAAATCGATTCTATTAAACAGTACCCCCGAAATGGTGGCACCGTGACGGTGGAACCGTGACGGTAGAACCTTGACTGTGGTTGTGCGTATGGTGTTCCACCGAACCGATGGCACCGTTATGGTCACACCGTGATGGTCGCACCACTTATAGTGTTCCATCGAACTTCTATCAAATCATTACCGTGAAACACGGACAATGGCACCATGATGGTGGCGCACCGAAATGGTGGCACCACTCATGGTGGCACCGTGACAGTGGTACCATTATGGTGTCTCACTGAACGGTTTCCCACCATTCATTCTTTTTCCAGTTCCTTCCCAACAATGTATCTTTATACGTAAGAGTGTTTTAATACCCCCCCCCCATTCAAAGATTTTGTAAAGACCATTAATGATATCTAATATCACCCATGTTTTGGGCGACCCTTGACTTACCAAAACGTGTGTATTTTCCATGGTGTCACACCCTTTTTCCCATTCATTCCAATTTCACCCTTTTTAACATTTCCTCTTTTAAAGGAAACCCTTTAACTCACAGCCGTTATGGCCACCTCTCCATTGGGAATTAATACATTACAATTACTTCCATCATTTTTAATAACCTAACCTCATGGTGAAAGCACGATCATCCTTTAAAACCATTCTAAATTCTTGTCCTGTAACTCCAAGACATCACCTCTTTATCACACAAGAATTATTTCCTTCTTTCTTTCTTCTTATTTAATGGTTTATTTTCCTTTCCTTGATGCGTTTGGAGTCCCCCCTTCTCGAGCCATGTGGTGCGCCTGTGCTGGGGCTTTTTTTTCCAACTATTGGATTCCTCAGAGTTCCTACCTAGCAAGTCGTGTTTCCCCAGTTCATGCCTCATGGGAAAAAAACATTGATTTTTGATCATCGAGGTAGGTTTCTTACTTCATCTCTCGTTACAATCTATCATGTGAGATGAGTATGATAATGTTTCTACATGGAAGAATAAAACCAAAACCTTAAACATTTAATAAATTTTTTTTTAAAGAATGATGGGGTGTGTTGGATGATGTGGTTGTACTCTTTAACTTTTTCTAATATGTTTTGAATTACATATTCTTATGAACACAAAAAATCGTGATCTTTGGTGGTCATTCCTTGTTGAATAATGAAACATTGTTTTATTGATTATTTTTTAATTGAATGTTTGTAACATGGAAAGTGGCTAAACACATAAACATGGATGACTAAATGGATGTCTGATGAATAAGGAACATTGTGTGGTCACCCAGTTATCCGAAAGGAACAACAAAACTGAAAGAAATGTGTGTATAAATATAGAAACAATATTACATTGTTCTGGTTATGGTTGTAGTTGTTCTTCTTGATGCTTCTGAGGTGACATGGATGGTGATGGGATCCCAGATTATGCAATTAGTAGCTTGTGGATTTGGGGGCCGTGTTGGGTATCATGTTGGGGATTGGTTTGGTTCTAGTACTTTAATGGATCCCACTGATCCCATTTTTTCATTTTACATTACAAGAGAACCTGTTGTGAATGCTTAAATTCATGTTGGTTGTCTTCTTTCATTGGATTGTGGCTATTCCCTTTAGTTCCTCGGTACTTATGAATTATCTAAATGGAATCACTTGAATATCTAATAAATAATGGGTTTAATGCGGAATCATTTTCTGAGAATGGGATGGGACATGGTTGTGGCTTTTGAGGTTCTTATGAATGAATATTACCAAGTGTGTTTGTGTATTGGATGGTTTTGGAACCCCTAGGCCAGGACGAGTTCTTGTTTACCTATATGTATAATTTTGTTATTTTATTTCTTATTCACACATCACCCATGTGGAGCACTTCGTTCCAAACAACCCCATTTCATTGGGAGGGTGTTTTTCCCAACACTATTATGAGTGGCTGGCTACTAGCACTTTTTCTACTCCCTTTCCTGAGTGCTGCAAGTTCATTCGAGATGGCTATGATGTCTTGATGTCCATTCTGGCCCTGTATTCTTTGGGTGTGGTAGTTGTGGTGGTTAGCCCCGGTGTGTGAGGGAAGGTAGTTTCCCATGTGTCGTCGGGATGAGGCTCGGGTGACTTCGTGCATGGTGATAGTTGTTCTGGCCCTGGTATTTGTGTGCGTAGTAATGTGTGGATGTGGCCCAGGTGTTTGCAGGCGGGATGTGTGGTAATGGCCCAGGTGTGTGCGGGCAGGGTATGGTAGTGGTACTGCGATGAGAATGGTGGGAGAGGTGTGATGCATATGATTTCTTCAATAACTAGTGGGAAAGTGAAACAGGGTACCCAAACATCGATGTGTTATTACTATTACATTACATCACATGCATTGTTTTGGGAGTGTTCCTTGGTGAGGTTGGGGTGGATAGTTTCCTTACTAGGTTCTCTAGTAATATCCATTTCCCACGGGGCATTAGAATTCCTCCCTACTAGTGCATGAGTGATTTTGGTTTTCACTACTGAGTATACCTGTATAGTCACCCTATGTATACAAACTGTTTTCAGGTTTCCAGGAGGACTTTGAGGATCATGGAGGACCATACTAGTTTGGAACTTGGGATAATTGATGTTTCTGTTTTTCTTTTCATTGGTACATTCAATGGTGGTTTTCTTTTTAATTTGGTATTTTTTAATTTTGGACACGCATATGAGAATGGTTTGCTTTTTTATTTACTTTTACATCCATTTTTGTTATTGTTGGGAATTACTAGCATTTATCTCAATCATACTAAATAAAAAGGGTAATGCCTTCCATCTTATGTGTGATTATATACCCTTGTTGCTAGTCTCCACTTTGGGACCTATTGAAGCCATGTCTTGGGGGTCATTATCTATTCTTAAACTTGAATAAGGAAGGGTATGACAATCTTTTTTCCTTTCCCTCATCTTGGTGAAGGAGGGTCATGATAGATTAGAGGATTAGAGGTAAAAATTATTCGAGAAGATGAATTGATGAATAAACATTTATAAATTTTTAACAACACATATGATGCTCACTCATATATTATATCACATACATCTAGATTAAAATGAAATCATACTAGAAAAATTGAAAATTGTATGATGATTGATTATAAAAAGACATTTTATTCAATTTCTAAATAGAAATTCAACAATTATATATCTTTATTAGAAAAATTGAAGTGGCTTGATGGGGGAACATATCTTAATGTAAACACAATGTTTTCTTTTGATATAATTGGGTAAATATTTTTAACAAAATAAGAACTGGATGGAAATAGTGCCATTAAAAAATAGTGGTATAATGGTCATCACTGAAGCACTTCATTTTTCAAGTGCCAAAGAAAGAAAAACAATTTATGCATCAACTTCATATTTTTGAGTTCTACTACACATATGGGAAATTAATAATATTAGAATTTAAGCCACTATGATTAATTGTAGCTGGTATTCATGTAATAGTGGTGTTAAACATGATAAATATGGGTTTAAACAAGATTATTTATAAATATTTAATTTCAATGAGGAATTATTTTTCATAGACTCACATGAACAAATAATATTTCTACCTCATTGATCATTCAAATAATCATTGGTCCATCGTTTTCCAAGGAAAAATAATCTTTTTTTATAAGGTTGAAGATGTTATAAATTTATACAAGGATTTTTGGTCTGTAAAATGAGTTATAGATAAAAATAATTCTAATAAATGCATATTTTATGTAGTACAACATGATCATGTAGAACAGATATGGGAAATCAAAAAATTCCCCTACAAATTAATCTATTAATTATTTATATTAGTTTTCATTTTTTGAATCATACAAGTATAAAAACAGTATTATTTAGTAACTATCTGATATATTAATTTATAAATGATTATATAATTATTGATTTAATGATTATATTTAATATTTAATATTTTATATTTTTTGTGTTACGATTAATAACAACATTGTTTTTTTCCTTTAACCTACACATGTGTGTCCTTTATTAATTACATATTTCCATTTTCATATTTTTCTAATTATTCAACAAGATAATAATATGTAGTTCCACAAGGATTGCATTATAATTGGTTGTTTTAATGAAAAATACAAATACCAAGATAGAGGAATGCGTACAATGGTATTTTCCTATTTCATATTACTAAAACTACCCATTAATATAAATCATTAATGAAAAAATCATTTAGTTTACAAAAACTAATTACAGTACTATTGATGAGACTTCATCCATGGATTACATTGCTCTTAAATTTACAAAATAGAGTAAACGAGTTGGTAAATGTTACATTATTCGTTTACAAAAACATCCACTTGCTCATGGAGATGGGAGATTACATATTACTTTTGATGATAAAAATAATTCAACTGGACCATATAAAACACAATTGATCATTTATCTCTATTAAGATCCATTTCAAGATTATAAAATTGTATCCTAATTGTATGTTCATTGGAAATATAATGAAATATCATATTTGGGAGTCCATAACTGATTACGATATCAATTTATTTATTTATTTTATATTTTTCGAATTTGATATATTTTACATAAATTATTTATTTTATTCTAATAAATATGAAATTAAATATTAAATAATCAAAATAAACTAAGAAAAGTTTTTATATGTTATCAGAAGTTTGAATGAGGGATTTCAAAAGGCTATTAAAAAAATATTTTTTTGGGAATGAGAGAAAATGATAACCCATGCCTCATGTATGAGTTTATAAATGCAAATAAAGGGATAAAAATTTCATCCATTTGACATGATAAATAATTTATGGTATAGTAATGATATTATAATGTAAAATTATAAATATATATATATATACCTATTTACTTATTTTTTTTAATTATTATATAATATTCTTTTAAGAAATTCTATCTTGAAATCCAATTGTAGAATGTATTCCTTCATACTTTATCATATAGAGGGTATCATTAATTGGAGAAAAATAAATGAGGAATATTTTAAAGCACTAATATCTCACTCCACTTGTGGTTATGATGAGTTTCATTTTAGTCCCCATCTTCCCCAACTCACAAGGAAAAATAGAAAAATTATATAAGAAAAAAATGAAAGGTATCTTATAAGGAAATCATTGGAAGTAGTTGAATGATTTGTTAGTAAATATTACATGTTTTACATGAATTCTTCTATTTTATAACTTAAAAACACAAATACAAAATTTTTATATTTCATTAAAGGAAAAACATAATGAATAAGTGACACAAGGTAATATTATCCCAAGTGATATGAGAGATATCCTAACCACAAATTTTGGAAATCTTGAACTCCCTGACAACTTAATAAGATGTCAGGTGGGTGTTAGTGTTCATAATGTTGTTGGTATTTTTATTATGCAATAAATATATCTAGATAATAAATAATTAAATTTTGAGCTATAATATATAAAAAAATTCCCTGGGAGATCAAATTTATTTTGTTATCTAATCTATGGTAGAGAAATTGACCAGACAATCATAGGCTGTTTAAACTTCCTAACCCTTCAGGCCTTCCCAGATGGGTGTAGATCCTATACAACCTTACCATCCAAAAACCTCTTCACATCCTTCCCATAATGATCCCACACTTCCTCACTCGAACCAAAAATTATACTTTGAGTTATATTCTAGAGATCCTCACATACATATTGTAGCTTTAAAACTAGTTCATTTTATGGGGATTCAGTACACCACTGACATATGCAGATTTGATAGGAAAAAGTATCAAGACTTGATATTGTTGATCATACTCATATACAACCATTTTATACTAAATATGATACTAGTGTTGGGGTTTGTATGGGTCATTTCATAAATTGTTTATCTCGAATTCTTCATTTTACTTCATATGTGGTAATAATTTTTTTAAATAGTAATTATATCAGATTGAATATTTTTTATAATTTTTTTACATTTAACAAATATATGAGTGTATAATACAAATATTAATAACCCAAATGAAATAAAATGTACATGATGAAACAATTATAGATACTTTTGATATTTATGATGAGATACTATTATTTTATATGGCTTCTTATTCTTTCAGTAATATATATAAGAATCATACGACGTTCGATATATGAAAAAGTGAAAATCCATTGAAAATATTTAGAAAAGATATCACAAATCTAATTGATTTTGATGAGTATTGTGTGAATGTTTTGTAGTAATTTCTACGTATGTAAATTAATGTTTCAATTTTTATTTCATTAATTATAGATGGTCTAAATTGAGTAACTATATTACATTTTTAATTAGGTATCTATACATTGTTATTATAATAAAATGAAATATCATGGTGTTATGGGTTTTTGGATCCATAATTCATTTACATTGATGTGAAGGAGGTGAAAATATTTATATAATTCCATATATATTTGAGATATTATAAGTGATGTATATTGGGAGTTTGGTTTTTTCATAATGGTTAAGTACAAAAAAATAATTATGAACTAATGTATTTATTATTTCATTGATTGTGATATTTTTATATTGTAGGCCATTAGATGTTAGTCGTATTCCACACATGTGAATACACCTTGTATTTGTTTTTAACTTTAATATGTTATTTTCGTAAAGAATTTATCACCATGTTAGATGTGTACCTTTTATTATTATTTTTAACTTCATTATATTTAAATATTTTTATATATACATTTATTATTGGTTGATATTTAAAAAAATAAAGGCCATGGATAAAAGATAATCAAGCTCATTTGTCGATAAAGCCATGAAATGATATCAAATATTTTAATATAATGGTACCTATATTTTATATTTTATATTATTCCATTTATAGATGTATATATATAGAATGGTTTTTATTATCATGAACATGTTTTATAACAAAAATATCATCATCAACAGAACATTTTGAAAGTGGTTAAAGTGGTCATATATTCCTATATGAGATAATCACAAGTGTGGTAACTACTGAATTTGATAATGTCAGTTACATTAGGTTTTTTATATTATTTTGACATATTTTTCAATTTTTTAAATTTGATATCATTTAATGTTATTTAAAACATTCACTAATGACAAGAAATATATAAAAAATTAAAATACCTATCTTCAATATTTTTTTCAAACTATTTCTTATATATTATTGTGATTTATGGATTTTATATTCTAATGTTTTTAGTTAATAATACATTTTCCTAATAACATGTGTTGAAAAAATAAATTATTTTTTTAATATGTGTTTGAACCACTAGATAAAAATTTTATGTTTCGACAATAAACATCAATGATCATGTTTTAAATTTTAGGTATGTGTTTTTTAATTTTACATTATAATACAAATGTGTTGATAATGTTTTGATTAACTAGTCAAAATAATGTATCTTTTAATAGTTTTATAGTCACTGAAACATTTTTTTTATTAATGTATATTTTTTCTATTATATGGATTTTAATTATTTTGGGGTTTTATATTCAAATGTTTATAATCTGTTACATATCAGCGTTGGTTTTTATAAAAAACGATGTCTAATAAATAAGTAATGTTTTTTCAATCAATTTATATAAAAACCGACACCAAAGAGGGTGACATGTATTTTTTTTAGTGATAAATTTTAAACAACCAAAATAAATATCATTCTTTTTCACATCACCTTTCTATAGTTCAGTTTAAAAATGACGTCAAAATTTAAAAATCCAATGTTAAATCATGTTTTGTCATTATGGTTTCCACCACATTTATGTGTCTCAACTGTGTACCATATATATATATATATCAGTTGAATGAATTTTATTATATAAGTTATTTAATTGATGGGAGAATATATCATATTATTGATTCAATATAGCTAAATATTCATTTATAAGGAAAATTTAGAATAAATTGAATTTATCATTCCATAAATAATGAAATAATAGCTTATAAATATAATGGCTGGATGTTAGTTATAGATAACCCCCTGATTAATTGATAGGTCTCATGTGGAAAAAGAATCCACATCAGTTGGGTAATTTGTATATATCGATCAATACAATGAATGTCTCATAGCCATTGATTTAGTGGTATGTTTCCTCATATCATGGACTATGCATTGAAGATAGTACGTTGAATTTATGAATTTATGAGTTTTAATTATTAATAAATTATTTTCCATTATCAATTTGATTACATTGTCGATATTATCCATATATGTTCTTAAAACACATTTTTTCATCAAATAGCATGTGTTTCATTATTCACTCATCTATGTTGATTGTAATTTATTTATTATTTATTCATTCCACTAGAAGTTACCAATACTAAGAATTTTACCCCGCTGTTTATTTTTTCCCTTTCCTAATGATGTGTAGGAGGAATATTTGAATTGTTTTAAATGTTGTAAGATTGTTTTCATACTTTTTTCAATTTTTAATATAATCTAGAGGTCATGTATATATATAGATTCCCAAAACACATAGACATGTTGATATTTTTTATTTTCATCCATTGTATCATTTAAAATGGTAAAATTTTCATGATTTGGGTTACTTGGGGTGGGGTTGAAAGTATTTGTATCAGAGTAGGTTTTTATGAACATAGAGAACTAGATTTAAAAAATATACATAACATGAGAATAATAATTACTTATAATATTTAAATGAATTTACATTAATAGGTATTTATAATTCCTAAAACAACACTGATAATGATTTTGATATTATTAAAGGTGTAATACAATTTAAATATGACTCCTAGAGTAATTAAAGGAATAAAAACTCATGGTTAATGTAAGGATTTCCATACTGAACATGCCATTACAGTGGGTGTTCAAGTTGAGTTGATCATGGACATATTAGGGAATATGAATCAGGTTATGATTAATACCCATATTGACATTGAGAAACCAAATTAGTGAGAATATGGAGTGAATGATCTTATGATTATGCTTAACCAACATTCTTGTGATTTATCAAAAATAAAAATGTAACTAATTTTTATAAAAATAAGAGAACAGTTGATTTTCTGAATTCTATAGTCATAATGAAAATTGAAGGAAAATGTTTCAACATTATAGATGTTATGAATGTAAGAATAAATAAGTAGGTAAATTCCTAAATGTAATTTTAGTCTATCACATTGGTGGAGAAAGAGAAAAATAAGATCATAATTTGAAGGGAAATAATGAATATATTATTGTAATTTTCTTTAACTATAATTTGATAGACAATAATTAAATGAAATTCCACAAGCATTTAATATGTCCCTAATAACTTTCTTATGTTATTTATTAATGTTATCATAAAATAAATTTTGTATTATGAAGATCCCAAGAATAACACGAGAATTATTAATAAAGAAAATGTGTGTGATGATTTCGTGAGGTTTATTTGCATCTACATATTGTCTCAATCTATAGAATTTCAATTATTAATTATTAATCAAAATCATTTCATAGAATAACCCTTGTGGATGAATATAGCCATTAAGGATTTAAATTTTGTGTAATTATTGTTATATATTAGAATGTATTATTATTATTATTATTATGTTTTGGTATTTTTCAATTGAATTTTACTAATAGAATTATGAGAAATCATACAAGGAATTTTGTAAAAATATATATCTATAAGGAAAATTTAGATAATGTGATTAATGGATACATATTTCGAATGGTATCAATCATCAAGGAAATTGTTTTTTATGAAATTGGGATATTTTATGATTTCGTTATTGATGAATCTATATATGAACATTAGGATTATTATGATATAATAAAATATGATCCATGGTAAATTTTATTACATTTATAGTAGTTCATTTTGAAAGAATTATATTAGGGAATAAACATATTCATGTGATATATGTTTTTTGAGGAAAAAAATAGTTTTTTTTTGAAGAATATGTGATCAATAATTTCTAATTTTTGGGTTCAAATTTAGTCTATAATATTTTGGTAGTTTTTAATTTATCATTTGTTAATATTATGATTTTGGAAATTAATTTTTATGATGGTTTATTCATAGTGGTCATAATTATAGTTTTTTATTAAACAATTTAATTATATACTAGAGGAAGAACCTTTCACCTATTTATAGATATTGTAGTCAGTTAAAAGTTTATATTAATACTTCTAGGATGAAAAATTCAATATGATCACAATGATACAAATTGAATGATAAAAGCATACATATGGAATTTAATTTATTCCAGTATTTGAATTTTATCATATTTTCCATCAAAATGGGAAAAAAATTCCTAAATTCCAAAAAATCTAGGTCAATCTATCCAGTATTGTATTGATAGTTACACTGATAAACCATGGAATCTTTGTAAAAAATCATTTTCATGTATGAGACATAGATACTTAAAATCATAATAAATTTACTGGTAATAAGCGGGTAGATAATTTTCATGAGAAAGTTTCACAACCTAAAAAACACAAAATGTACACCTCAAAGGATTGAAATGATAGTGGGGATATAGAGACTACCTGATTCTAGTATCCAGAATTACTTACATTTGTGACTAGATCCAAGAGTATAAAAATCATCAATATGGTAGGAATTTACCACTAAGAGAACACATGGATGAAATAGGTAATAAAAATACAACAAAAAACACCTGACTATATATATATAAAGAATGAAAACCCATGTGGACAAAATTAAATTCCATAAAGTATTATAGTGACTGAAAGGGAAACTACAAGAACAAAAAATTAAATAATGTGGTGATCATGAGGCCCAAACATGTCCTATGAAACTACGAGCTCAAAACTTATAGCCTGACTCCCAACCAAATCCATCTAACCTAAAAATTAATATATATACACATAGGGTGATAGTAATAGTACACACAATGGGGTCCTCTCTTGATCCTCTCATTAAAAACATATAGAAACAATGCCGAATAATAGTGAACAATAATGAAACTAACTTGTCACCTAAACATGCATACAAAATTATAGAATCACCATTGATAAATTTTACCATTTATCTCATTCAAGATAGAATATAATATAATAATGAATCATCAAAGGATCCCATATCCGACTTGCCTACTTGTTTTCTCATCTACCCCAACTTTACAAGTCTAGAGCCATATCTCTCTAAAATATACCAGTCTAAAAACACCATGGAAATGAATTACACCGTACACCTCATCCATCACCTAATCACTTCATCCCATCCAAAAATCATGATATATTAACCATGTAGTTTTTGGGGGTCACTATAGCATTTTTTATGTATATCATTCATTTGGTATTAGACATCAGGTCGTCACATCCCATACACTATGTATGTACATCATGACAACACATCCATACACTTTATACAAATATTAATCGTTTGGATACCATATCTGGCATACATTCATATATATAAACACAATCCATCATAACCATATACACACATATATGGGGAAAATAACTACTATGAAAACCAATACCTGTAAATACTAAGAGAGAAGTGTGGGGAAATTGGCGATAGTTGGTCACCCATTCTCTCTCATGGATATTGGAAATAACCCTCCCAAAGCATGATGGGATGAATAACCCAAATTGAAATGGGTGGTGTAATGTATGAAAACAAATAATATTCATGATATTTTTTTATCCCATGGAATAGATGTGGAAACACGGGGTGGGTGAATAGTCCTATTTGAATGTTTTAAAACAAATACTAATTTTTTATAGTTATAATGATGATAAAAATTTCAAAAAAAATATAATAGATAACATACGATGTTTTTATAGAGGTTCATATAACCAATATCCTAGTCCTCTCATTAGTCTCTATAGTCTACGAGGATACTAGTATTCACTAGATCCTCCCATATGAAAGGGAGTGATAAACCAATTACACATAGATAAAACATTCCATTTTCACATCTGGTCGTTTAACCACTGGGTTTCGAAGGTGTCATAACCTACCTTCCTTTTTTATTGGATGAACAAACCAACCTTCCTTTTAGAAGGGAGTAATTATCCAAGGAGATCATTTGTACTGGGAAATATTATACCGTAATATAGAGAAAAAATGGATGGTGGGACGAATTTTAGGGGAGAAATAAAAAAATAAAATAGAATAAGGGAACATGATGTAGAAATTCAGTGTAACTCATGTTCTGTGATCACTCCAGTGGTGGAAGATGATTTTGAAGAAGATTTTAATTGATCAGAATAATACTATATTTGTCGAAGAAGTTTATATATCAATTCAGTGTAGTAGAAATATTATAACCGTATTATGTTGAATGAATCATATTCAATGGTATATGATTTAATACCTTAATGAATATTCTGGATCATTAGATAATGATCTTCTAGGATCCTATCTATAACCAATATCTGAACGAAACATGTTAGTGCATTAAAATATTATAATATGATAGTTAACTTTTAATTATTAAAGACTCTTTGTAAAAAACATAATCGAGATTCATAATTCATCAAGAAATAATAAAACAGTAAAATTAATATTTCATGTATTAAAAATCTACCAATTTACAATTTAAATACAATTCTATTAAGAATAATATCATCCAAAAATTAAACACAGCTGAATGACTTAAAAAATATTGCATCATATAAATATCAATTATTCCTTAACCAGTGTACATAAAATAATGACACAATAAATTTTTATATAATATTTCAGCTATATTATTCTATAAAATTATAAAATAGATATGAAAAAATATAATTTTACCAACATTAATGAAAATATAAAAACAAAATTTTTGATCCAAATTTTTACTAATGATGGATCAACGAGATATCATTAGAAATAGAGAGGGATGGGTCATTTATCCGCCATTAGAAAACTGAGGAAATTGCTTTGATATTAATTTTATTTAATAATAAAATAATACAACCATAAATAATTTATTCTATTTTACAGTACAATAAGTGGATTATGGATATGTAATAACCAAATTTCTGAGGATGGAAATCCAATGGTGACCCATGATTTATTATTACATGAATCAAACATGGGTTCAGGGAGAAACGTTTGAAATTTGTAGTGGTTGATTTCTGAGAATATTTACATAATCTATACCGAATTTATAAATGAAGAAATTTAAACTATTAATTCTCAAAGAAGCGTAAAATAGTTAAAAAATGGAATGAAATTAATTGAAGCAATTTAATGATTCTATTGTCATCAATAAATAAAACAACATAATGAATATATTGTTAATCATTGGTTATGAGTTATGATAAAAAATAATACAAAAAAAGAATTGAATAAGAGAGTAAACTCATTTCATATTTTATAAGTGTATTCAGAACCTATTGGTTTTAGAAGACCCAATAGCAAAGGATTTGTATTGAAATTAGGAATCAATTTTTGGTGAAAGTTAGAACCAAAATTTAGGTCCAATGGTGGGTAAAAATACTCATCGTTATTGTATAGAATTGTTTAAAAATGATTATTATAGAAGTCCAATAGTGATTAAAACCAACAAGTGCTGAAATATAGTTATTAGTCACATGACCATTATTGGTATTTATCAATGGTGAATTGTTACCCACCATATTTATTTACAAATGGTCAATTATTAAGAATTTGGACATACTCATCAAACCATGGAATAACAAATTGGGGAAGAATAAGATGATCAAAATTTTACTAATAAAACTCAAAATTAGATAAAAAACAAACAACAAATAAGTAAAATAACCTTGATCAAATTGAGTGGTCGAGTTACTTAAATTTTCTAGGGATGAAAAAATAATATCGATTAAGAATTAGGGATATGTTGTGTCGCATGTTGTTGTACTAGAGCTCAAGGGATGATGAAGGAAGGATACAAAAACCAATCCAAAGGATGTGTGGGTGTTTAGAAACATGTGAATTTAGGGTAATAAAGGGGAAATAAGTGGTTGAGATTGGATTGATCCATTGGTTGATTAGTTCATCATAGCATTCTATGGATTTAAAAGGTGGATGACTAGTTAATCATAATATAGAGTCCCACATCGATATGGATAATGATCAAAGGATTGACATATCATGAAAATATCACTGAAGCTATGTCAGAATTAAAAAAAACATAAAAAGGTGGATGATCTTCGCATGGGGGTTCACCATTGGGACCCCTAAATATAGTTTTAGGATTGTACAAATGTATTGTGCAGATGGAATTATTTTTTACAACACAGAACCTAAATAATAAAGTAAATACTATAATAAATAAAAACCAATGATCCAAGAGAAGATTAGTAAATGTGAATAAGAATGATTATTTATAAACTATATTGAATTCAATTATATGTTATGTAATATTAATTTATAAAAAAGAGATATTTAAATGTGTTTATATCCAATTTCAAACAATATACTCATTATTCTGGTAATAAATATAACATTAATTAAAATTTCAATCCAATTTGGAAATAATTTATTAAAAAATAAAATTCAACCCTAAATTTTTTTATCAAAAAGTGAAATAGAATTAAATGATTAAACCAGTTTCCTTATTAATAAATTATTCAAAAATGTTACATGGTAAAATATAATCATGATGGATATGAAAAATAATATATTCAATGAAATAATAATTTCAACCATGTGATAGTTTAACAGTCCATTTTAAAAAATATGATATAGTTATGAGAGTTGGAAATAGAAAATATATACCTAAATCATGTAAAACCACATTTAAAGTTTCGAATTAAACTTATAGAGATTTATTTATTTTAAAATACCTAATGATTTTTTTTCTCAAACTTAACATAATTGAATGGTATTTTGAAAATGATAGTAAAATATTACTTATTATAAGAAAACAAATAAATATATATTAAATGATCCAAAAGGATATGAAATATAACATAAACATGTATATTTCAAGAGTTATAAAGAGATATTTTGAAATGAAAATAGCACTTGTGTTATAAATGTTTTTAGTAATTTTATCAATAATAATAATTATATCATAAAAAGTTCTTATTTTCCAAATAAAATGTGAAAAACTAAAAGAATCATCAACATACTCATCCTCTGATGTCAAAGAATATGTTTATTGTTTTTTCTTAGAACTCCATGAAAATAAAATATTTCCTAAAAACATGGAAATACTAAAAGTGATTTATCTGTGAAGTCTGAATCCTGTAATTTTAGGATTAGTGTATGACAAAAAATCAAAAAAATTCACATTTAAATAGACAAATCAGGAAATAAGTGTCCCCCTAATATAACAAAATACACATTTAACATCATTAAGTGGAGTATCTTAGGGATTGACTGATTTGTATAACCCATAAAAAGATAAAAAACAATATATATCCATGATGTAGAATGATATATAAGGGTTCATATCAGTATTCAATTTAACCCATAAAAAAATAAATTTCAGATTCAATTTTATCATGTTTAGTGACGATACCTATAGTATAAGGACCCGACCATAAAACATTACATAATCTAGAATTAATTGAATAGTTCATATTGAGGATCTTTTCTGGTTTAGAGTTTTAGAGAGACAGAGCATAACTATTACATTGAAAAATATTACATCTCAAAAATACAATATTGACACTCCTATTCAGTTTCCATTTTTTCACAAAATAAAAACTCTTGAAAAAAAGAGTCATGTCTAATTCCATGTATAAGAGAGAATGACTTTTCCATGATCCCATAGTTGACCCTATTCCACATTATGTCCTATGAAAAACATTTCAAAAACAAGGAATGATCATAAAAATCTCAGTAAAGAGATACACAAAGAAATAAAATTGTTAGATTTTCAAGACAACAGGTAAACCATGAATACATTATAATAAGTAATAATTTTCACCTTTATGAAGTAGTAATTACTCTACACTGAATAAAAGATCATTACTTACCCTTTTGTAACCAAAACTTTACTATAAAACCCATATAAAGTGAACATTACATATGAAGGTAACTTGGGACATAATCATACAAAAATGGAATAAACATACGGTCGACTTCCACACATATCACTAAATGGAATAGCCATATAGCCGAATTCCATACCCAATGCATTGGAGGTTATAACGTAACCTCCTGTACTTGTATTCACGGCACCACCTGTCATTTGGTTTATCATGTAACCACCCATCAAATTTCCAAGTACCATTATAAAATAATAACATATAAAACAATTATAAAGGAAAGAAAACATTTCCACATTTTAATCACAATATTACCCTTAAATATTTTGCCATAACAAATCCATTATCAAAACCATTTTCAATACCAAAATACATAAAAGGGTATATGGTATTTATTTTATTTTAAAAACATTATGGCTTGTTGTTGTAGTCAATGATCAAATAATACTTGCGGCGACGGAAAAGGTCATTTTCACCGCTTACGTTAAAAGAAACATTCTTTTTTTCATTTAGTAAAATGCTTCATAGAAAATTATTACATTTAATAAAAGTAAAAGTTAAAGGGGTTTATACACCGTATAAAATAAAGTTGTGTATTAATGAAAATATGACTCAATGAAAGGAGATTGAGACGAAGTCCCTGACCTCGTGTCCAACTTGACTTGATCGTTCTTTAATATCCTGAATAATAAACTAAATATAATTTCTACTTTCTTAAAAATAATTTTCAAGTTTAATATTCCTTTTATATCACTTATTTCCATGTTATAAACATTATGGAATCATTAAAGTTAATAATGTTCGTTTTGTCGATATTTGGTACTTTAGCCAAAAATGGAATTCTTATTATAGAATGTTGTTCATGTGGTCAAAGGATGAATATATCCAGAATGATATTAATGATTTGGATATCATATATATCATATATATCCCGAATATACATGTATTTATAATAGTACATAACATTTAGAGGTATGAAATGAAATGCACCATTCATGGAGACGGTAAGACGTACGTACGCATGAACACTACTTCCATTTCTATTTCATATTTAATGGAATGAAACCATAATGATACAAATTTTTATTAAAATTCTATTATTTTATCATATATAATATCATTAAATCTATCCTTTATAAATACAACATATGCTATGAATGAGTCAAATCACTTTGAGGGGCGGTAGTCCATACTTCATCAAATGAAATTATCGCGTTTACCGATAATGGAAACCATAAAGGTATGATAAAAATTAAAAATATAGAAAAACAAAGAAGACATAAACATAATATATATCATATATATATACATTACCATCATAATGGCCACCATGAGAGGCGGTTGGAGATATTTGAACAATCATCTTTTCATGGGGTATTAGTTTTTCATCTAGAGAAACATTATGTTTATCATCCATTAGATGGAGGTGTGTGTAAGTTTAGTTTTAATTATTCTCATAAAAACATCCTATTATATTGAGGATAATGGTTTTGGTACAAAAAAATGAATAAAAAGAGTTTAGGGGTTGGAGAAGTAAAATAAAGAAAATAATTTAAGAGAAACCGTTACATTTAATTTGGGTAACTCCCTTAGGTTTGAACAAATGAACTTTTTGAAGTGTCTTATGCTTAAGGTAAGGCATCTAAGATAAAGAGAGGGATGTAGGGAGAGTATTTGGGCAGAATTTGGATGATCCAAAAGGCTTAAAAGGTTTGTGGAATTGGATAGAAGTTGTCACCTTTTATGAGGGAGAGGAGGGACTCTTTAGGAATGTGTGAAAACATTATATTATTATAAACAAATATTCGGTTTCAAAAGGACCAAAAATCATTAAATTCTAGGAAAAGATTACTCATATTCGAAATAGAAACATCCAATATGAATTGAACATGTTTTGGATAATATATTAATCATTATAATCTTATTTATTTTAATCATTTATTAATGAGGTAAATAATTCATCCTTATTGTGTTACAAATAATATAATTTATTTGATGTATAAAAATTATAAATAAAAAAATGATGTAGGAAATCTTTTAATCTTTCCAAATAATATTTATAGTCGAAAATAGTTCTTATATAACACCATATAAAAATTAATTTACTAAAATATTTCTGTGTTTATCATGTTTGCCTTTACATTAAATTAATTAATCTAATTGTCATTATCATTCATAAGTGAATACATGGGGTCCCAAAATAGACCCAAAGATTCAAATGGTCGTCCATGACTCATCCAATAAGTTTTTGACAAGTGTTATGTTAATTTGGAATTATTATAATATTCTTTTTACCTTGAATTACCTTATTTACCTTTAACCGCTGTAAATAAAAGGCAAAAGATACTATTCAACACAATGTATTTTCATCTTATTGAACCACATTATAATACAAAATAAAAAACATGTATGTTGTATTTTCAAAATTAATTTCACAGAATTGGTAAAAACTCATTTAAATGAAAATGGCAGTTTTTAACTACTACTATGTGGTTTCACTATTCATCAAATATTGAAGTTTTTTGAAAAATTCTAAAAATTTAGCTTCAGAAATATTAGATATTTCAAATTAAAAAATGATGTTTATTTTTCCAAATAAAATACATAAAAGGGTCATTAATTAATTTTAAAAATAATTACTATTGTAAAAACAAATAGCGTGTTTTTAAGAAACAATAACTATCAAAAGATTTACACTTGTGTATGTCCAATTTCAAGGTAAAATTCATTACAATAACAAAAATTGGACTAAATTGTGAAAATATATTCTAATTACACTTTAAAATTAATTAAAAAGATAATATATCTGTATAAATAAATTAGAATAAAAGGAAATTTTGAATTAAAATACAATATTTTTCAGTATTCATTAAAAAGGGAACATTATCATAAAAATACCAAAAAATTACCCAAAGTAAAATTTGATGTCCAAATTATAATGAAGTATTTTATTTGATCATTTTTAATGTATTAAAGATACCAAAAGTATATTTAATGAGGGTTCTCCATTAAAAGGCGATAAATCATGCTTTTAATGTAAATTATGCTTAAAATTAGATTCATTCAAATTTTAGGCCTCTAAATTTTATTGGATAAATGTAAATAAATATAACAAATATGTATAATCATATTGTAGTTATATTAATTAATTCCCTCAAATAAATCAGTTAAGAGTTAACTACCATTTAAAATAATAATTTTATATTATTATTGTGCAACGTAAGATTTCAAAGAAACCCATTGTTGCGTATCAGGTATGCTATCGAACATAAAAAACCCTTAAAAGTAAAATTATTATTTAATTCACAAATATTAATAAATATGAAATATGTCTTCTTCTTCATTTACATGGGATGTTACATATAGGTTTCTCATATATTTACAAGAATCAAGTGATTTTTTTTAATAATTTATTTTGAATAACTATATTGATATTTAGAAATTTCTATATTTCTTTTTGATGAATTGTTAAAGCAAGGGGATAAATGAAATAACCTAATTAAGATCATATCAAATTTAATCTTTAATTAATTTTTGAAAACTCATTACAATATTTATCATTTGTTGAACAAAAAATATTATCATCAATATAATTCTATATAATAGTTATATCACTTGATAAACTTTTCATAAATATGGTTGGATAATATTTAGCTTTATCAAAATAATTTTGAATTAAAAATATATATAGTATTTCCTACCAAGATTGAGATGCTTTCAGAAAACCATATAAGACAATTTGAAACCAATATTTATAAATTTATTATTTTTAAGAAAAGTTGGGTGTTTAAAATAAACCACTTATGAAAATAAAAATCTATATAAAAATAAATTCTTTCATCCATTTAATAATGTTTTAATGTTAAAAAATTTTAAAAACATAATAATTACTTAGTGGATTCTAATATAAAATGTGGTGAAAATGAATCTTCAAAATGAATTATTATTCTCAATGATAACCATGGGTAACTAATCATTCCTTATTTATAACTATTTTACCATATTAATCCAATTAATTTCAAAAAATATTTTTGGATCCTATAAAAATATATTTTCCAGAAAATTAACTACATTCTATACATTAATTTTACCAAAATTTTCATGATAGTAATGCATGGAATTAATATAGTTAGACTTTCTCATAGATTATTTAAAATTAAGAGGAGAAAGGTAAACTACAAATGCCTATTAATGACATAAATTTAAAATAGATTCTCTTGACCTAATTCCATATTATGAATTTCCTATAATTTTTTCTATAGAGAGAACTTTTTGAGTTAACCAATTTGAAGAAAAATATTGAGATACGATATGCTCCCCCAGAATTGATGCATTACAATTTTCTTCATTTCCTCCAAAAATGATGAATGCTTTAAAATCCTCAACATTATCAATATATTCATTACTATATTTTTCATTATATTCAATGAACGTTACATGAATTGATTCATCCATTGACATAGTAATATAAATATAGCCCTATAATTTTTACTGTTATTATGTTATCGTAATAATATACCACAATCAATTTTAGAATCAATTTGTTTGTTATTATATTTATTATTTAAAATAAAGGAAATACATCCAAAAAATTCATAATAACCAATTATTGGTTTATTGTTGTTAAAATGTTCGTAGGGAGTTTTTAGTGACAAGGGAATGCTATAAAATATAATTAAGATATAGAAATTAGTGATAACTGATTCAACCCAAAAAACTTTTGTGGTTAAATAAATTAAGTAATGATCATTCAATTTCATGAATTGTTGGAATTTTCCTCTCAATGGAACTATTATTTAATTGTTTTTAGGGAATTCATTATTTTTAAAATATCAATTTTTTCAAAAAAAATTCAAATTATAAATGAAAAAGTCACATACTTTATCACATATAATATAGTGAATTAAATGAGAATTCTAATTTTAAATTATCTTATAAAAGTATGAATTTTTTTTAATGTTCCACTTTTATGAGATAACAAAATATACAAGGTTAGTCTAGTAAAATTATATACAATTGAAAACAAATCACATTTAGAACATAGACTAGTAGTTCTCATGGGTCCAAAAAGATGAAGATGAAGCAATTATAAGAATCTAACCCTGTTGAACAAATTAACCTGTGTAAATGACTCTTTGTGTTACCTTCCTTTTCAACAAGGATTAAATTCATAATACATACATTTAATCCATTTTGGATGTACTAGATAATGTTTATTTTTCTCCATTATGTACAAATATCAATGTTGAACATGTCCCAACGTTTTATTCAAAATAATGTGATCTGCATCTACGATAGTTAATATATTTACATTCTAAAGGGTTAGTTATGAATAATCAGTAGAATATAAATTTAAATTTATATTATAAGAAATCATTAAATAACATCAATATACAAAATAAAATTTATTATCTTCAAATTTTTCACACATATTATCTTAAAAAACTAGTTATATGATGATTAGATTGTTCTTTAATCCCTCTATAAATAGTACATTAGAAATTATAATAGAAATTGAAATTCATACATCTCCAAAACCTTTGTCCCTAACATTAGAGTTTTCAATAAAAGAGTAACTACCTCCATGACAGGTGATAAAAGATTGGAAGATATATATTCCCTCAATAATGTACTTTAAGGACCCAATATCATATACCTCATGACATTAGAACACTTTATGTAGGCATACTCCAATAAAAAATCATGTTAATCGACATTTTGGTAAACCTAATAGTTTGGATTATATCTATATTGTAGGAAAACAATTTTATACCCAAAAATATTTGAAACATTAATTGTAGTTTACTATGGAAGGAATATTTATAAAAAAAAAATTCATATTTTAACCTAATTATTTAGTAAAAATATAACGAAATTATTTTTCATAAATTCCTTAAAATTTGTGGCTAAATAATGTAAAAACTAGAGTAGTACCATTTGTGGATTAATTAAAAATAATACTATACATATTAGGATCATTATTTTTATATCCACATCTTATTTTTTCATACTTTGTTTGATCATAGCCTTTATCTTACAATATTTCCCATGTCCTTGAATAAAGATATATATGAATTCCTTTAATCTAGTAATATCATTTTTAAGGTTTTGATTCCCTTTAGTAATATATTCCAAGTCATTATATGTTTTCACATGTGAGAAGATCCAAAAAAAATTTCTTCTTGTATTCATATTTAATATTCTTGAATTACTTTTGAATTTAATATAAATCATATAGAAAAATTTATATCTTTTTCTAAAGCTTCATAAATTTATGATAACAAATCATTTATTCTAATATTATATTATTTATAATTTAATAGTTAAGAATGTAATATATATTTCACAAATATATTACATAAAATTGATTCTTTCAATTTTTCATCTTCATCTCTAATATACAGGTTTTGGTTTTAAAAACCCTATACCTTTTATCCATTATAAAGATATCTATTTGAAAATTTTAATTTGGAATAGTAAATTATTTTACATAATTTTAAAAATCATATTCAAAACCAAAATTGTAATTGAAATTGTTGTGTACCGCATTTACATCATTATCCATAAAACTATGATTAGAGATTCTATTTCTATTTTAGAACAAACATCACAAGAGTTTGACTCTTCTATACAACTTCATCATGCATGATAATCCTTTATTTTGTACTTATTATTTTTCATATCATATCATTAATTATTTAATATTTTTAATTTATTATTTTATTGGACCCTTTTTACTGCCCTCAAAGAATAATAATTCAACTCATCATAATAGAAAATTTTAATTATTTTAGTAACATTTCAATCATCTTTATGAATATATCGTCTAGAACACTTCTTAAGGCCTTGATTAAGCTTCATGTACCTATAAACTGCAATGGAGAAATTTCAATTTTCATCCTTTTAACATTCTAATAACTCATAATAAAATGAATTAGTTGTAATATTTATATTTTATTTAAATTATTTTCATTTTCCTTAATCATGGTCGTGAGTATTATAATTATTATTTTAAACTCTTTTTAAAGAAGTGATCATGTAAACTAATACAGTGAATATTCATTGAAATTGATACATTCCTCAGTAATAATATTCTTTTAATTCCATCTCTTTGGTATAACATGAATGAATAATTTTATGGGAGCATCATTCATCATGGTATATCCAAGTGTAACCAAAATGTTTATAATTTTGGTGAATGTACTGTACACATCATTTATAATATCTTGATTAGTCATTCTAAATTCTTGAAATTGATCTCTGTGTATTCCTAGCTTGGTTATCTACCACTTATCACATACTGTAGGAGTGACTTGTATTGTCATACATATTTTCATGGCATTGGAATAAGATGAAATATGACAATTCATGTTTTCTACTTAGTTAACAGTATATGTCATTCACGAAATTTAATTTAAAATTAATTTTTCAGAATCATTTTTAGTTAGAGTTTCTAAATCTTCATCAGGATGTTTATATATTTTTAAAATTATATCCACATACTCATGACATATATTTTCAAGTAATACCTCCATTAGTACATTCATCTAATCATATTCACTTCCACTGTAGTGAAGTTGTCTGATTGGATTTAATATCTTGAAATCTTGAATTACCATAACAAAGTAGTGAATATTTTTCCCATAATTATATGTCAAGGATAATGTTTGGATAAAAGGCACATAAAGGAATTACTAAAACTAGATACTTAAAAATGAACCACATTGTAATAGAAATTGTTAGGCACCTCAGTATGGAAGTACTGACTAGTGTGTGAGAATACTGATTTATTAATTATTTAAAACACATAAAATTTTATCAGAGTTAGAATAGTGTAAAAAGTTTTAATAAAATTAAAATATATAACACATGAAGTTTTTATCTAGTTTTATATAACCAGGATTATTCTACCCTTTCAAATATCCAATACCCCATGAAGAGACAGTAATTAACTAGATATTCACTTTTTAATCCACCACTACTGAAAATTATTATTCAAATATAAGAAATGGGACACACAAGTAGCCGCACAAGAATACTAGGAATAGAGACTACTAAGGTCTAACTTGGTCATGTTCATGGGAATACCCTCTATGAATTTTGATCCCCATTGGTTTTAGACTTTGAGGGGTGTGAAAGAAAAGATCCTCTAGTACATAATAAAATATCGATGAATGGTTGTTCTCAAATTTATTTCCCTCTCACCAGGTATGTGATACTTTGGTGTTGATGCCAAAGATACCCCGAAACATCTAGATGATATACTCAATAGACCATATAGAAGCCCAGAGTCCCAATACAACATTAGAGAGAAGCATGGAATCATTTTCACCTCAACTGGAACAATAACCATTTGGATTCACACATGGAGTCATGCCAGCATGGTCTTCGCATCTACTTTAAGAGATGTACCGTGAACCAAACAGATAGAGAGGGAAATAATGACGGATCCATTACTATCACAGACAAGACCCCCACCACACACAATGCCCACAATATAGTATATGTTGATGTTTAGTATTAAAACATTACAAGGGGGGATCCATCGAACCAAATTTCTAGATGATAAAGCGAGGAACGCACAAGGGTTTTTCACAGTGGGAAGAAGTCATTGAAGGGTGCAAGTCTCCCTCCATGAACTGAGAACCCATGAACATATCATGTAGAAAGATCTTTGTTTTAAAAATGATAGTTCAAACAGAAGAGGCAACCCCTTCATGTAGGTACTCGTTCCATGCCCGCCCCGTGCACTAGCATCCTCGACTGAGCACTAGAGTGTATTCTCTTCTCTCTAGGACCTAAACACCCAAGTAGTGAAACAAGTGGGTATGGAAGGATTGTTTCTCTAAGGATGGAATATAAAATCCAATTAAATCATTAAAAAAATGCCACACCTCATTCTCCCAATCTTTTTGAAATAAAATATGATCCGAGGATACCTTTTTATGGTTTTTACAGAAAAAAAAATTGGTGGCGCAGCTCACCCAACAACTATTTATGATCTCATTAGTTAGAATGTATCTATGATAGATTCTTCATTTAAGGATGTTGAATTTTATGAGGATAAATTTATCCGACAAGACATCACACCAAACATCCACAACTGTTTGTGTGAAAGACACACCAGGATAATATTTGGACCTGAATTGGAAAAACAATGATGGGGTAAAAACACACCTATCTGGAGACATAGTCAACTCAATAAGGTGATGAAAATCCTCATGGTTCATGTCAAGAACAATATTAATGAAAGGCGGACGTTTTCTGTCACCCATGATGAAATTTTGGTGACAGGGCACCCAAGTTACTCAATTACCTCCTTGCACCAGTTTTCGTGCCAAAAAGAGGTGTCCCCTTTTCCAATAATCTTGCGAGCCTGATGTGTAATGGGGTTCACTAGGGGGATAATATCACGCAAAATATGGAAAGTATTCTAGTCCCTAACACCCCCATTCCCAATGTATCATACATGCATGGTCAATCACCATATTGTATGCTTCTCCAGCACTTCCCATTCCATTTTCACACGAATGAAGCGAATGGAATCAATGAGATTCCATACTCTAATACCACCATCATTGACTAGTCTCACAATCTTATTCCAAGAAAAATAGTGCCTTATACCCACATTCATGTGGTCCCAAATGATGCCTGCTGATATCTTATCCATGTGGCGGATAACCACTTAGGGACCTTAATTGAAGATAGGGTGTGGGTCAGGGTGGCTGTAAGAACGTTGTTGACCAATGAGATCCTGATTCTGAAGGATAAATAACTGCATTTCTAGTTAAAACCCCTCTCTATGATTTTTTAAAAAAATAGTCAAAATCATGAATACGCAAAGGCCTCTGCGATATTTGGGCTCTCAGGTACATCTTGTAATATATCCTTTTTGCATGCCCAGATTGTGATGCACATTGAGAATAAGCATACTAGACAATGTATTAGAGAAATTGAAGTTGACATTACTCTTGTTTATGAACTGAAAACTAAAATGGAAATACACCAACAATTCTCCGTTCAGGATTCACACAGACCTTCTGGATGCATTGATGAAAATAATGGAATCGTTTGCAAACAAAAGATGAGAAACATTTGGGGAGTGTATCCTTCTGCGGAAGGGCCAGATCGCATCTCCCGCAAGGTTTAATTGAATGAGTCATGTGATAAATTCATCAGTGATTCTAAAGATGCCTGGCGAGATTGTATCTCCGTGATGAACACCACATGTATATATAAAGAGGCCGTTTTTTACATAAAAAATATCGACATCCAGGATGAATTGCAGTAACAGAATACGATATCAATATTCTATAGAGAGAGACCTATTCCCCAATAACATTTATTATGATTCTCTACACCACACGATCATATTCCTTTCTTATATCCAACATAACAACCATGTTGGAGCTTCGAGTTATAACGCTGAGATCCATGATCATTTCTTGTGCGAAGCTGATCACCCCTGGATAAAATGCTCATTAACAAAACCATGATGTTATTTAGAGAATCAATTGTGAAGATGGATGGACAACCATGCATTAATAATACCTCCGAGGATTTTTTAAGGAATGTTTCACATTAAGATCATTCTAAAGTGATCAATTTATATAGGAGTTTTGAATTTGGGAATTAGATATACTTTTGTTGCACAAGCCACTCTAGGCCGAGGCCCTCCCCTAATGAATTCTTGGATATCCATAATTAACACCCATTTCACGATGTCCCATGATGCTCTATAAAATCTTACGGAGAAGCCGCTAGGACTCGCCACACTATTGAGATTCAGATCCATCATGGCTACACATATTTCTTCTTCTTGAGGAATACCACTTAGGACCTCTTTATCATTGTTCGAGAACATAATATGGAGGTTATCGAGGAGCCCCATGCCCCCCATGTATACCCATTTGGAAATGTGGTTGTAGGACCAACATGCAAGTCCTGGATGTGAGAGTTAGCAAGAGACCCTACCACATACCTGTCATCTGTGAAGGATACAACCCCCATCTCAATATTTGTCTTCATCTACATTTTCTTCTCCTAGATTCATACTTGTAAAAATGATTAGTTCTTATCAAGATTTTTAAGACAGTTTCTCCTAGAATCCTCTATGTCCTAACGTTCTTTCCTCAACAACATGTCCGAGAGGAGTTCCTTTTTAATATAATTCCCCTCATAAATCATGACATTTCAATCATCCCCATGACACCTTTCAATCCAATCAACATCCTTCATGACTACATTGAGGTCTCTACCTGAAACTGGTAAAGCCTTAGGCCATGACTAAAGAATATGCTTGGGCCAAATTAGCTTGTTATGGAGATTACATCTTTTATGGATCTGAACTGGGGGATACCAAGAGTCAACATCAAATCACTAAATCCTAAGATTCCTATCCAGTGATGATAAAAATGAAAACATGTATGTTGATCTTGACCGGATGACAACGATATAAGGAGTGGGGAATGATCGGACAGATCATGCTCTATGTGTGTATCCCAAGTATTTTCATAAGATGATATTGCATAAATTTTGGCCAAGCATCGATCCAATCATCTCCCGGACCTATTAGGACCCCACTGGTTGCTACACAACATGAAGTGGTCCCCTGAAAAACCCTGATCCATGAGACCTTTACTGGCCTTGAATTGAGAAAAGACAAGACATAACTTCCTATTAAACAGACCTCTTCCCCTACATTCTTCTAGATCAATGGCTACATTGAAATCCCCCCTACGATCCAAGGAAGAGTAACGAGATCAAAATAATTTAGGTGACTCCCCAGGGACTCATGAAGATGAGATTGAAATCATCCATAAATGAAAGAAACAAAGAAGGAATTAGGGTCTTGAGTAACCATCATAGTTTTGAACTGGTCCCCTGCCTGGGTTAGAGTTACAGAGGAACTCCGGTGCCAGAATATCTATGTGTTCTTGTTGGTCAGTTCCGCAATCATGTAGCCATGAAAATTATGTTTTGATGAGAACATATATATCGTTATAGGTTGTTTCTTCTTCTCAATGAAGAAAACTAAATAGACCTTATGTTTAGGAAGATCTGAAGATAGGAGATCTATTTTTACATGATCTCTGATACGTCGGGAATTATAGATGAGTTGGTGAGTCATTGGAAACTAATAGATCGATGACTGGCGCCAAACTAGATTGCCTGTATAAAATTGGAGGTCAAACGACCCATTAGTTTCCTATACTGTGATCTAGTGTGAACACCAGTTCCATTTTATGGAGATGGATGGAATAGGGAGTCGGGTTTTGGAGAAGGGACACTGCTATCCCCATGTTTCATCAAAGATAATGCTTATTCTCATGTCCATCAGCCTCCCACTGTGATGCATCCTAGATGAGAACAACATTGTATCTCAATGCATTGAGATAAGTAGTTCCTTAAAAGAAGAAACCCAGAGAAACTAACACAAGGGATCACACACCCTCACCTGGACCACCATGAGCAAGAGGAAGAGGGGTTAGGGAAGAAGGAAAAGGGGAAGAACAAGAGATGGAAGAAGGAAGACATCTTGAACCTGAGGTATTCACAGTGGAAAAAAGGCACTAATGATTGACCCACCTCTCTGCCTTCCTCTGATAGTTTTCTAAGAGTATTCTCAAATGCCTTGACCCCCAGATGAGACACCACAACCGGTCTTGTGGAAAGGGTTACCTTACAGTACACCCCTGAAAAAACACCACAGGATGGAGATATATGATCACCTATGATATTATTTGGAGGAAACAGATGAATCCACAGAACCGCATAGAGGTGACGACTCATCTGAATAGAGTACCCTTGAATGAGGCAATGAGAGGAGATGCACATGAACACCGGATAGGATATATATTGAGTCTAGAAAAAGTAATATTTCAACAGGAGGATGATCTGACCAGGAATAAGTTGGGAAAGGTCACGTTCGTTGCAATTCGGAGACACAGAGGCCTCTGTTGGTCGTCAATTTTTAAAGGGAGTGATAACATTATTACATAGAGATGAAACATACCTTTTTCACACCTCATCGTTTAACCAAATACTATTATAGGATTCAAAACCTACCTTCCATTATTTTGGTAGGGAAAACAATTCTTCCATTTTGATGGGTGGAATAACCCAATGGGATCCTTTTAATGAGAAAATATTAAACTAGATAATAGTGGAAAAATTGATGGTGGGAAGAATGAAAATGTATAAATATGAAAAATAATTAAAATATCAGTTGTGTAAATGATTTTTAAAATTGATGTATCCCATGTTCTTCTAGCACTCTAGTGGTAGAATATGAAATAATGGAATATAATCTATGATCATAGAAGAATAACATAATTTGAATAAGTTTCATATTAAATTAAGTGTACAAAATACATTATCATCATTTTCCCTCGAATGAGTTATTCACACTGGTACATGATTTACTCCTTGAAGGGATCTACTAAATAATTAAATTAATAACCTCTTAAAGAATATACATAACTAATATATCCACGACATAAGTCTACGTATATCAATATTATAATATGATCATTCACTTTTTGTTTCTAAAGCCTTAATAAAAAAAATATAATTTTCCCCTATAAGTATATTTGAAATATTAAAACAAAATATATAATATTTTTTTTATTAAAATAAGAAACAATTAAAATTTTTGTAAACATTGTATTAAGAATATAATATTCTAAAATGAAAAGGCAAAAAATGTGTTGTAAAATAGAGAATAAAATAAGTATCAATTCATTAGTAACATGTGTACATAAAATAATGTTATGATTAATTTTCATAAACTACATCAATTTTATATTTTCAGAAAATTTGTAGTCATTTAAGAATGAAAATTAGTCTAAAAGCCATAATAATTATAAGAAATAATTTATTTGTAATTTTAATAACAAACTATGGTTTAATGAGCTACCACTGAAAATAGAGAGGAGTGGGTCATTAAACAGCTATCAGAAAATATTAAAATTTATAACATTATAGTTTTAATAAAAAATAAAATAATCCAACTAAAATAATATTTTTTCATACTTTATAAAAACCGCATTCATCAGAAAATGTAATAAAAAAATTTTTACTATTGGAAATCCAGTGGAAACATCATGAATCACCATATTAAAAATCCAACTATGACTCATGACCTTCGATGGGAAATTTACAATAGTAAATTATGGAAATTTTTTCAAATCATAAAATCAAAATTAGAAATAATGAAATTCAAAATATTATTTCTAAAATATTTATAAAATAATAAAACACATGAATATAATTAAGAGTTACTACTTTTGAGCTTCTATCCTCCAGAAGAAATAGAACACCATGAATATTTTTTAGTTAAAAACATCATAAGAATCTGGGATAAAAAATAAAAAAAACAAATTAAACAAGGGAAATAATTCATTACACTTGATAGATTAAGATTGTGATCTTTTTGGTTCTAGAGTATTCTACTTCTAAATTTTTTACCCAAAATATGAACCCACAGATGGATAGAAGGTGAAAAACCATTGATATTCAATAGTGGGTGAAAAAAATCATCATTATTGTTCAACAATGGGTATGAACACTTATCCTTGATGATCAGTGGTGACTATAATTACTCACCAGCGAAATATGGTTTATATGGTGAATCATCACCTATAATTTATATTTATAAATGATGAATAATTTGTCATCCAATATATATTTATAACTAAGAAACAAAAAACAAAAAAATAAGATGCTGAAAATTTTATTAATAAAATCTGAGCCAAGATAACATTAGATATAGTGAACCAATATATAATCCATGAATTAATAAATTGGTTGAGAAAGTTCCAATGGATTGGGATTAAATAGTAGGTCTATTTGAAAATAATGAGATATTATGTAACATGTAGATGTAATATAGATTGATAGAAGATGGAGTTAGGATACTGACAATCGAATACAGGGAAGTGAGGCAGTTGAAAACATCAGTGCGTGAGATAAGGAATGAAAAAATGGGTAGTTGAGATTAGACAAATCAGTTAGTGGATCATATCAATGTAAATGTCTATGGTTTTAAAATGTTGATTAACAATAAATATCAAAATATATTCCAACATTGGTTTATAGAACGATCGAATGAGTGGTATATCAAGAAAATAGTGAGGATTCTTGGTCTGAATAATACACCACACACACCTAGAACAACTGGCTTTCTGGGAAACCCAAGCCCAACCCATTTTCCAAAGGGAAGACACTATAAGCCTTATAGATGGGCCCTACATGTGATGTGAATGAACTTTATGCAACATAGTTTTTTGTACAGTCCATAAAGGTTGAACCATCCATGGGGGTTGTCCTATGGGTCCCCATAAATGGGCTAATAAGATTGGCCTAATTGGCACGTTCAAATGGATATATATTTTATAATATATAACATAAAAAATTATGTAAATAGTATGAAAAATAAAAACCAATGATCAAATATAATATGAGAAAATTTTAATATGGATTTTTATTTTTAAACTATATAGAATTTAATTATTTTTAATGTAAGTCTAATTTTTTAGAATAAATGGAGAATTAATATTGATAATACCCAATTTCAAAAAGATATAATATAGTTCATTTCCACACTAAAGAAATAACCTAGTCTTAGACTCACATTGAGATAACATCACTCTGAATCATGAATTTCCTTACTATAAGTTGATATTATATAATTAATTAGGAATTTAAATATCGAAAATAAATAATTATATTAATTTTGTCAGTTATTTTTTTTTAATTCATCATCTTTCAATTAAATAATAAAATTATTCCAAATTACCTTACATGATGCATCATAATAAATTCCATTCCCTATATGAATAATCTAAACTGATACAACGGTTTATCAAGACTAACCTATTTTTATCATTTTCATTCCATAATTACCAACATCATGGGTTAGGATTTATTTAATTCATTATTACCATCATTATCTAATCTATGTATTCAAGGAAAACTATTTTAATATACTAAAAATAAGAAAGATGTAACGAAACACCTTCAGATTCCTCATGAAGTGGGAAAAGGAAGGGAAAAAACATATATCCTAGAAATCATCCATTAAATAGAATCACAAGTGACTATAACATCCCCAAGAATATCATCAATGGGTAATACCTAATTCATCTCATTCCATCATTTATATTGCTATCCTCTACCCCCATATTCATATCCGAATGTATCTCACCATCATATGTGTAAAATACAGCCACATCATCCATGGTCTTCTAAAAACTGTCAATATCCCCATAGATCTATAACCATGGTTTAGAAAAAATTATATGTATATACCATTACGTCGACATCCTCATTGCGGTTCCCCTTCCCACCTTGATGAAATCCCTTATTCTCTCCTCTCACACTAGCATATACATCCCCTTTCCCTTCCTAGGTGACATTTCACCCATCATATATGTGTTATTACTCCATTTGTCAAATTGTTTTTGTCTATATTTAGAGGTATGAGTTACTACACTACTATTATTTCCTCTTTTATTTTATCCATCATTTTCTATTATTTCAAGGACTTTTTATTCCATTATTTTCAACATCATATTATTTTTTCATGAACCCTTATTCTATTTTATTTGATGTTATTTATATTATTTCTAGGAATGTGACTATATTGGAGTGTGTTGGAATTAGATATATCATTTTGTTATTAAATTTATAGTCTAACACAAATACATTATAGTATATTAAATTCATCCAATTACTATTTTAATTAAAATTAATTTATTTCATAAATGATCTTATTGATTCTATTGTATTTTACAAAACTTAGAGACCATTTTTAAGAATTTTTATATTTTATAGGTATTTTTAGTTTTGGGAATCATATTTAAGTCATCTAAATGTGTTAAATTTGGTTTTTATTACCCTAGATTTATCAGATTTATTATTTGAAAATTAATTTTATATATAATGAACCATGGCTAAACTAATTATTAGTTTGTTTTAATGCAGAAATAAATAATTTTATGATTTTTTAAAATATTATACTATTATATACAATTCTATAACATTTATTTATCAATTAAATAAAGGATTTGTATCATAAAATTGTAGGGAATGCTTTAATTATGTACACTTGATGGATCTTCTCCAAATTAAATACTTCAAAAATTGAAATATAATTTCATATAGAATCTATACAACATTTTTTGAATAATATAAGTACTCATAACTATATATAAAATAAGTTCAGGACTAAATTTTTACCTGAATTATCATTTCAAATTAATTGACCTCAATGTATTATAAATACAAAAATTTCAACTATTATTCCTTAGATGTTATGTATTACAATACATGTACCTTTGTATGATTTCTGTGATTATGCCTTGGATTTTTCTTATGATTTAAGAAATTCATTGTTTGTATGGATAATAGATTATTAAATAATTGTCACTTTCATCATTCAATGTATTTAATTTCTTTCATATTAGTGTTCTTTAATTTTTACTACATAATACTTTTGATTTTTATTCAAATTTTGATATAACAATATTTATGGTTTATATTGTTGATTGGAAATAATCTTTTTCCCCAAGTAATAGAATGGATAAAATATGGTTGTATAGTGTCTATTAGGTTCTAATTGAGTATGAAATGAATTTTAATTATTTTTCATTTAACATTTTAAAATTCATCAGATGGCGGTTATATATAGTTTCAATGATATAAATGTGTCATAAGACCATGGAAATGATATGGAGAAGTTATATACCACATATATAATTTTGGTTATCATATTCGACAGAATAGACAATCTTCTAGTATTCATGACAAAAAATAATAATTGGGAAGGAATATTTGATATTAGATTGGTTTCGATTTTTGTATCATCACAAAAGATATATTTTTCTAGTGAAAAAGGAAAATAATTTAGTACACATGAGGAATATAATAAATATGATGATTTTTATATAGTGAATATTTTAATGGATTTTTCCAGAACTATTGATTTCAAGAGTGTACCAAAATGAAACATTTGGATTTTTTTAATGTTGTTATATAATAGAAACCCTATGCATGGAAATTATAAAACTTCCACCAATTATATTCATATATTTTTTAAGGACATTATTATTTATGCTGTACATATTCTATCAAATGATTATAAATAATAGAAGATAAGTAAGAACAACAGATTTCCTACTAATAAAATTCATGCTTGTGTGAAACCTATCTGTTTTTTGGGAGGAAACAACTAACCTTAGAGACTGTAATGAATTTGGTACATCCAAATGTAAGTAAAATGCATATTGATCACTATATCTTGTTCCGAATAAATTCATTTCGAATTTTCCATTTAATATTGGGATTCAAAATCTTTTCATGTGTACAAAACTCTCAGCCAATGTGTGATGGTATGATGCTTAGAGAATTAAAGGTAGTAATGAGTTTGTTCATCCTACAGATGGATTTTAATGACATGAATTTTATTCAAACATTCCTATTTTTAATATTAGTAATGTAATGTTATGTTGGGTCTATTTTTTGATGGTTTAAATCTATTTTTTGAATTGAATAATCCTTATAGTATGTGGAAAAGTTTTTTTAATATTTATAATCTATCTCCATTAATGTGTATGATAAAACCATTCACATTAGTGGGTATAATATTAATTATAAATTTTTAACCTGAAGATGATATAGTTTTATACATAACATCATTGTTAAGACATTTTAAGTATCTATCTAATATGGGTGTGCGCAAGATCGATGCTTCTTCAAAAAATATTTACCATATGTCATCTTCAATTCATTAGAATATATAATATTTCCATTATGTTTCAATGATTTATGGTTGGAGGATGATGGGAAAACTCTCATGGAATATTTTTATGATTATTTCCTTAATGATAAGTATAAAACATTGATTTATTTCTATGTTTATGGGGCAATAAAAATTATTTCTAATGGATCATCAATACAGGATGAATCAAAGGAACTCGGATATTACTGGTAAAAATGAATAGCCACCTTGCCATATGTTAGGAACTAATCTACTTAATCAATTTAAATATTTCTATTTTTTATTAGGTAAATTTGTTATTAAATATAAAAATAATTTTTTTTTGAAACTGATTAATCTTACAGTTGAAAGAATATATGTATCTTTACTGAGTTTCCAAATTGGTTAACAAATTTGTTATATAATTTTTTTGATACAATGATCATTAGGAAGACCATATGTGAACTATTTCTTTCAATTATTCTAAATAACAAGGGTAAAAAAACAAGACATATGATATCTCTGAGACATGTTGGATTGGGGTAATTGACACGAACTACATAATGTGTGTATGAGTGAAAACTAATGAAATGTTCCATGCAATTCTTTTGTAAGAACAACATTAGAGATAATTTGTTTTTTAAAATATTAAATTATGTCAAGGTTCCTAATGGTTATTCCAAAAAACAAAACCAATTGATCAAAAGAAGGGTTTTGAAACTAAAATCCCTAATATCTCTTGATTATCACATCCTTTTTCATGAATTGATTCCAACAGAAATTTTACAATATCTATTCAATAATGTTATGGTGACTGTGATTCGCTTTTGAAAATTTTTAGAGAGCCTTGTTCAAAAATTCTATCAATGTATTTATTTTAAAAAATTTAGCATGGGGGATACATTAATTTTTTGTGAGTTGTATAAAAATAACCTCAATCAATTTTAACAAGCATGTTGTATTTAATAGTTCATCTTCAAAATAAAACACTTCTTGGGGACCCGTTTCTTTTCAGTGGTTGTATCCTAATTAAATAAATATGTGCACAATGAAATATAATGTCTAAAAAAAATATCATAAAAGTTTCCATTGGGAGAAGATAACTAGCTCATGAATGTATTGATTATTGGTGAATGCATTTTTCTGATGTGAGAAAAATACATAACCAGATAATGAGAAATAAATACAAGTAGTATGGAGAAATTGAGCCCTCACTTCCATATCTACTTAAAATAATAGGAATTTATTAATCATACACACTGTCCTTTTGGCCTAATGGATAATTGGCCAATATAAATATGGGACTAATTACGTAATGGATTAATTTTCCCTAATCAAATAATCCAAAGGAACCAATGGAAAATTAGCATATTTTCCAAATGGACAATTGTACAATTTTACCAATGGAATCATGGCCTAATAACATAACGAACTATTTCCTTAATTGGTTAAGGTGTTATTGACTCATTGGCCAGTGGCCATAATGGAAAAAAGTCCAATTGGGATACTGGTCTAAAGGTCTACCACCCAATTATCCTAATGGAAAATTGGCCTGAAGACATTATAGACTAATTAGAATAAAAGGAAGAATTGGAATAGTGTCCTAGTTGTTATAAATTGAATAATTTACATAATGGAAAATCAGAATAATGTCGTATATTCCTAATGACCTTACAAATTAATGAACAATTTTAAAATTGGAATACTGGTCATTTCAACAAAATTAATAATGGACTAATTTCAAATTTGAAAATCTTTTTAATGAACTAATGAAAAATTGACCTAATGGCCTAATTTCCTAAGGTCTAGTTGGACTAACATCTTATTAGAAAACTGGCCTAACAACCTAAATAAAAATTTTACATGTGGCTGAATGGAAAATTATCTTAATGGCCTAATGTATAGTCGTTATAATATCCTAAAAATAAATTGGCCAATATGAATAAAGGAAAATTGGATGATTGGCCTAATGGGCTAATGGAAAATTGGCCTAATGTACATATGGACTAATGGAATAATAGAAAATTGGACAAAATTAATAAATACCAAATATCCAATTTGATTAATGGGATACTATAATAACTACCAATTGAAAAAATGGTCAATTAGTCTGACAGTCTAAGGGAAAATTTACCCAGTGGCATAATAGAAAATTGGTGAATTGGCATAATTCCTTAATGGCCTAACGACTAATTGGAGTAAAGGCATAATTTCCAATATTCCTAATGATCTATTTTTCTATAATCCAATTGGAATAATGCCAAATTTAACTGATATATTAAAATCCTAATTTTCAATTGATGGTTTGGAATAATATACTAATTGGCTAATGTGAAATTGACCTGATGACCAGACAGACAGTTGGCTAATTAGTCTGATGATGTAATTAATAATTATCATATTATCCAAAAGACCTAAGGGCCAATTGGATAATTTTCTTGCTGAACTAATGAATAATTAGTTAATTCTCATAATATGCCAATGTAAAAATGATATAATTTCCAAATAGAAAATTTAACAATTCTGCTGATGGAATAGTGACAAATTGTTATAATGGAATAATGTCCTAATGGAAAATTGGCCAATTGGCCTAATGTTCTAATGTCTAATTGGCCTAAAGACCTAATTTAATAAGGGAAAATTATCCCTATGGCTAAACAAACAATTTTCCAAGTGATATAATGTTCTAATTTCCAATTGGAAAATTATCCAATAGGCCTAATGACCTAATGTCCAATTCGCCAATTGGCATAATAACCTAAACACCAATTTTCCTAATATCCTAATAACCAATTGATATAATTGAAATAATTGACATAGTTTTCTTAGTGAAATAATATTACTAAATAAAAGAAATGAAATAATAACCAATTTTTCAATTTGCATAATAGAATAATGGACCAATGGCCTAATGGCCTAAAGGCCATTTGAGTAATGTAAAATTGGACTAACAGCATAATGGACAATTGTTCTAATTCCCTAACAACCTATGAGCTAATTGTACAACTGATGAAATGAATGAATGACCAATTGGCCAATTGGCCAATTGGGCTAATGACCAAGGGGAACATCCTCCCGATATACTAATTTTCAATTAGCCAATTGAACTGATAGAATAATGGCCAAAAATTCAATTGGTCTAATAGCATAATGACCAATAGTCCAATTTTCCTAAGGGCCAATGCTCTAATTGGCTAATGGCCTAATGGATTTTTGCCACTTTTCTTACTGGCCAATTGGATAGTTGGCATAAAGACCTAATGGACCAAATGGACAACATTCCTAGTGGACTAATGGCCTATTATCCTAAATGGTCTTGTTATCCAATTGACATAATAGAATAATGAAAGATTGAACTACCAGACTAATTTTTTTTGGCTGAATAGACTAATGGACAATTGTTAGAACAACTTATTGGCCTATTGGCCTAATGTATTAATTAAAAATGACCTAATTGGAAAAAATGGTCAAATTATACCTAATTTTAAAAATTTCCTTAATTTTCTATATAGATTAAACTATCATAAATGGTCTAATCGAAAAAATTGTTCTAATTGTTCTGAATTTCGTAATTGTATTGAATGGGATAATTGGAATATATAGCCTAAATGACCTAATTGTCTTAAATGGACTAATTTCCCAAAATGGACTATTTTTCCAAAATGGAGTAACTCTTAAACAGTCATAATTCACATTTTATTAATATTGAAGAAAATGCCATAATTTTCCTAAATGGACTAATTTTCTTTAATGGAAAAATTGGAAAATGGACAAATACCCAATTGTCAAATTTAAAAATTAACCAATTTACCATTTAAACAAATACCCTATCATAAAAATTAACCTAATGATGAAATAAGGAAAATTACATAGTGAATGAATATAAAATTAATATAAGACAAATATAAATGGACTAGAATGATCTTATAAGAGAAATCCATAACATACATATATTTAGCATATGATTTGTATTTAATTTTTATGTTATTATACTAGGATGAAATTTACAATTAAGGTTATATTTACTTTCTTATTCCTTTTATTGATTTAGTAAATGGTTATAATTTTAATTCATTTCAAGCTTATTACTTTCTAATTAATCAATATTGTTTTATAATACTAATCAATTTAATTTTTAGCTGCGATATTGGGCATCAAAGGTAGGGTGCCTCAAAATAATTATTTTTCTTGAGTATGAAGACAAATAATGGATTTGCCTCAAATGAAAAAAGGAAAGAAATTATTTAAATTTTTTTAATTTATATGTCAAATATTTCTATAAAATACATAAATAAATATAGTTTTTATATTTTCAACAGTATTCCCTAGAGTACCTTTATTATAAATAAGATAATTTTTTCAAATATTCATTTGAGTAAGGTATTAGCTAAGGAGAACTAGGGGCGAGTTTGATGTAGTCCAATTATGAACAATGTCCCCAATTGTCATTGGTCCTCATATGGCTCCTCTCAAAACTCTCTGACCACTGATATTTATAGAACTCATTCATAAGTATCTTTGGGAGAAAAAACATCCTTAATGGGGAATGAAAGAATTAAAGAGATCACAACTAACTTCTTAAAATCTATGTCTATTATAATTCAATAATTTCCATTAAAAAATTATACTAGTGTTTATTTATATATGGAATCAATTATATCTTTAACATATTTTTTTAGTAATGCTAATTAAGGTCCTAGTGGTTGTCGAGATTATTGTCGTGGAAGTGATTTTGGTAGTGGTGATGATGATGTTGTTGTTGTTTTTGATGATGATAATGATGATAGTATTGCTACTCCAAATGATGCTATTGGTGATGATGATGTTGATGATGTTACTAAGGATGATGATGTTTGTGATGAGGGAGATATTGATCCCTTTTTTTTACACTGACATAAAAGGGCATGTGGATGTTTTTTAATGACTTTCATTGATTGACATTATGGATTTATTTTCATGCTATTGTATGTTAAATTAAATAATTTTTTTCAAGAATATAATTTAATGGTAAAAATAAAATATTTGTATTGAATTGAATTTACAATATAGTTTATATTTTATTTACAGTTTCATGATGTCTTGGAAGTGCTACTACTGCTACCAAATAAGGACAACAACATATACACACAATTCCAAAAACCATGGGTATTTTTTTTATGCTCGGATAATAAATACCCATGGTTTGAGGAAATCTTGGTAGAGAAATATATCAAATATTTTGATTAATCCATGGGAATGATAAAATATATGAGGTTATACCCATAGATTCTATTGAATCCATGGGTAAATATCTATACAAACATCTCCATCAGCAACATTTCTAAAAATAATGGGTAAATCCTATAATTAAGGTTTTAAGGGCTATTACCATTGTACTAAATCATTGATATTTGGAAATTTTCCAATATTTATCCCCCATAAAACATATCACATAATTCATCCAATACTCATACATCCTAAGATGATATCACGTCTCGAACCCCTTTCAATAAAACAAAAAATTACAAATCTCACATATTGATCATATAACAGAACAATATGAAATAAAAAATAATATACAATAGTGAAATCTATTTCGTAAAAACATGGTTTCTAGATTTCACAAATAAACGGGCTGTCATGTCTCAAAACTCAATGCACTCAGCCTTATGAAGCATTTATGGAACTATGTCCCGATAAATTATCATTACCAAGAAACCACTTCTTATCCATCTATAATTATCTGATTCATTATTCATAGGTTCCAACTATAGGGAACATAATGTATCAAGATATAACAATCTATAAATAGTTAAACACTATCATAGAAATGAACTATTTTCAAAATATTATAAGAATAAATATTTTCAAAAAATAATCCCTTTTATTATTATCAACAATAATAAATGAAATTTCCATTATTTATCAGTCTCATTATTCTCATGGACTAATATTTTTTTTATTAATGAAGTTCATTGCATCAATTTCATAATTATAAATTTACATTAAAAACCATATAACACACATTCTTATTCCATATTTCTTTTACCAATTGATTAAAAATTTATTATGGGAACTACTGTGGTCAAAACATTATTATTCTACTCCACGAAAATCATCATTATAGTAAAACATTACAAAAAATTTATCGATTTCATGAAAATCATGTTGAATCCCACTACCATGGTATAAAACACATCAACATGAGATATATAACCAATTATTTATTAATTTAATTAAATAATTATTAGGTAATTTTCAATAACATCTAAATATTTGACCCATGTTATGTTTACGATGGAAAATAAATAAAATATGGGAATCAATGAATCCTTTATGTCAAATTCATTGAAATTATTCACTAAATAATGCATCAACACTGCAGATCACCATCACATAAAAAAAGATGCATCCCTTCAAGTACGTTGTGACACATACAAAAAAAACCACCAATAAAAAACCATTACAAAAATGGGATATTATGTGCCATAGCATTGAGAGACTAAAAGGGATGAATGAAGTCCAATCACAGAGAACTCGATATAAAAAGAATATAGAACACTACTTGGAACACCATGGATGAATGAAAAAAGAAAATGATTAATCCAGGTCAAAGTGATCCCTAATTATAGAAGAGGGAACAACTTGATCACCTGGAATCGAGAGAAGGAGAATAGGATTTGAGAACTCATATGTTTCTTTACCATTTATAGAAATGTTGCATATGGGAATTACCTGGCAGGAATCCCTTTAAAATCATTTAAATAGTAGGAATAAGATCTCATAGGGAATTGTGTTTTTTTAAATAATTTTGTACTGAAAATTTACATTCCATGTAACAACCATTGTCTTAGATTCATAAAACCATGAACAAATTTAATTCCATAAATGAAGCTCACAGAATCCATGAACTGATAATAAATTGCACAAAATATTTACACACTATGAATTCTACCAACATATTTATTTTTGGTAGACAGTTAGTTTCATATCCACCATACACATCATCAAAAGAGAACTATATTTAGAAACATGTTTAGTTTTCAGCTATATTAATGTGGGGAATTATATTATATAACTCTAAAAATATTATTATAATCGATAATCCCAAACCAAAAAAAGTCAAAACAAAATGGCTTTCCTAGACAGCCACCTTGTTGGATTCCTCTCATGGATCATTCCATCTATAGAACTCGACCACATCACATAAAGAAATAATTTAAATATAACAAGACACCATTAAATTACATCTACAAACTCTCCAAGGAATGATCCCTCTCAAAATAGAGTGAAGACATGGTAATAAACAACATGAAAACCATCTCATAAAAGAGAAAGTTCAATATCCACAAAGGAAAAAATGTTTCAAGAGAAGAGTTAATCATAAGAAATCATGGGGTAATGAGTGTGTATCTATGAATTACATTCATTGGAAATCTCTTCCATTCCATATTGAAGTCAATGTAAATGAAATAAGAAAATAGAATGTTAGTGAAAACGCTTATCGTGGTGATCTAGGATGTATATTGGATTCTCTTCAAAGGTTGTATCATTATTAACATCGATCTCACCCTATTCAATGACATGAGTTCATCATTAAGACAACAATAGTGACAGGAAATGTCAAAACATCATGTAATTAGATAATCATCATGGGAGGTTCTATATGATAACCCATTTATCCAACATGATCCAAAACCTCAAAAGGAAAAAATAATTTAGAGAAATCATTCTCCAATGAACAATAATTTTCTTCCCCTGAATAGGATTAAAAATTAGATATTCATCACTAAAATCCAGAGGTATCCTTAAATGATTGACAAAGGATTTATGAAAATCCTTCACTGACTTCCTTCTTCTACAAATTACCAGAACCATATTTATTGTACTATGTACAAGTTTCGTCCTGAGAATTTCTTCTTCACCGAAAATGTATATCAAATTGGAGAATGGAATAGATTTACATACAAAGCGTAAAATGATTCCATAATAACGGGGGAGTGGAAATTATTATAATAAGAAAACCCTACAAGGGGATGGAGTCTTACCCACTATCATCCAAAATTGAAGGCAAATGAGCACAACATTTCTCAAGTTTTTGGGATGTCTTTCCGTTTTAGCTATCCATATGTGGATGAAATGTAGTACTAAGTCACAATTGAGATATAAGATCATGATTAATACCTTTTCAAAACATATATATAAAATGAGTATCTCCATTATAGATGGCCATTATCACGAATATGTATAGTTTAACAACGTCATCAAGATATATCCTTAGCTAAAACTATAATACGATTGAAATACATATACATATAAAGTGGGTTGATTTCATAAAACAACATACTATCACACACATATATTAACAGTCCCTTGATGATCATGGTAAACATGTAAGAAATTCCACCAATATTTACTCCCACATAAACTTTGGAACATTTAATAGCTGTAGAAATCCACCAGGAACATTGTGCTCATCCCTCACCTTCATGAAGACATAACATCGAGAAAAAAACTATTAATCATCCTAATTCTACCCATACCACAAAAAATTCTCTCTCCAAGAATAGTACATATTTTTCACATTGATATATATGTGCAATGGAAAACAATGAAACTCAATATGAACCTTCTCATGCAATATCTAAGGGTATCTCTCAAAACAACTCGTTATCTATAGAAATCCAACTCTAAATCCCCCATGTAGGACTCCTCCAACTATTGCACTGATGACAAAAACACATTTTCCTAGATAAGGGAACCCATAACTCAAGCCTATCCCTTTTCTAGAATCATCTAGGGGAGTTCTTATATTATTATTTCAAAATTTTTAGATTCACACAAAGAATAACTACGTTATTTCCTACTCAAGGCATTGAATACAACATTTCTAATTCCACGATAATATGGAATAACAAATTCATAATCCTGAAATAATTCCATCCACTGATGATTATGAATGTTCAATTAACTATGGTTGAAGACAAATCCAATGTTTTTAGAGATATTTAAAACCACAAAAATGTTTCTAATGAGATAATTATCCTACTATTTCAATGAAAAAACATCTTATTCTGACATAGGATCATGGGTTTTAATGGTGATGTAACTAAGTAGATCTATTAGAAAACAAAATCTATACTGCATTATAATGCAAACCAATAAATGATATAACGATTAATAGAGAACAAAAAACTGGACTCCCTATACGTGAAATCAATGGACTTGGGAGTTGAATTTCATCACATTCAAATACTCAAAAGTTACCTAACATTGTTCGGTCCACAATACTTCGCAATTATTTTTTGTCAAAGCTATCAAAGGAGTCACAATCTGATAAAAATCCTATATAAACCACATGAAATAGCCTGCAATACAACAGATACAATACACCTATTCCATTGTATTAGGGTCTTCCCAATACACAAAAACATATATCTTCAAAGGATCAAAAAACAACCTTCTACTAGGTCACAACATTCCCTATGAAACAATTTTAATGAGCCCAAAACATTCACCTTAACTGTTTCCCAAACAAATGGTCAAGAAGAAGAACCCCCAAAATGGAACATTGATGCTTCACATTCTCCTCCTAATAAGTAGATTAAAAAACAATTTAGTTCATGAGAATCTCTATAAACATACCCAATAAATCTATGAACACTACATTTTTCAACCCCATGTACATAGATTTAACATTTATCACACTAAACTACATTAAAAACAAAAAGATAATTTCCAAGATGATAATTTAATAAATACTTCTAAATATCCTCATCAATCACCCGCATCTTACAATATCCTGGCTATAGATTTATCTATGATAAAAAAACATTCTTTCATCAAATGAACGAATAAATAATAAATCAGTGGAAGAGGGTATTAGTTCTTCCCCATCACTAGGTTTATGAAACAATAATCCATACAAGACATAAATATACTATCACCCTTCTTCATGAACAAAAAATATTAACCCCAATTTGAAAAAGTTGGATGAATAAAACCTCATTGCATTAGATTTTCAAGATGTACTCATGATTCTTATAACATAGAAGGCTCTATTCTATACAGAGACATTGAGAATGGTGACACACATGGATATGGATCAATCCCAAACTTAATCTCCCATAAATCGTGTAACTAAACAATTTCCTCCAGAAATATATCATGGAACTCTTCTAAAAACCTTGGAAACACCAACTTCATATCCTCTAACAAGATTGGAATCATCTTGGCCATTAATGAATATAAGGAAAAATAAAGTTACTAACCCATCAGATGGTCTCTCTAGACAAAAAAACCTACTATATCTACATCATCATAGAAACCAAAACCTTCCACTTGATGTATTCAATGATATCCTACAAAATATATATCCAATCCAGTTCATGGATGATTTCATATTACTATATCCATAAACATAAGAAATATAACTATGATATATTCTCCCAATGCACAAACTCGGAATCTCTACATACTTCATACAAGTCATCTGAACATCTAATTGGTGTCGTCAGTACCATGGGGAGATGTATCCTCTTTATCGCAACCTCTAAATCATGGATGGGGGTATGTGATATAATGGATTATTTTTCTCCTTAATGAAAAAAATAATAAACCATTATAGAAAACATTAAAATGGTACCTCAAATAATTTCATACTTAAAGGGTTATAGTAATTCTAAAGTGTGAGGATGACCGAAACCTTCATTACAACATATATACAACTACTAGAGACATCCTCCATGTGAATTATATGATATATTAAGATGAGGATCATCTTGGAGATGTACACTTATTTACCCCACCTATTAGGTGTTGTTACCAAACTAAAACACCTTGTTGTTGTCAACATGGTTTAAAATACCTCTATGGAGGAACATAAAGTGTGGAACCTGGCACATTTTGACTACTCATAATGGTTGTACACTCTCACCACTTATGACATAAACCTCAATAAAAACACACATAAGAACCCTTGGAATTGGTACGAGAGTATAAGCCTTTAGATTAATAGGGTGATGAGGGATGTGACCTAATCCCTACTGATTGAATGTTCTTTTGTCTAGGAAACTGAGATCCATGGACTATAACCCTTCTTTATGATTAATCCAAATGACTCCCCAATAGCGAAGATCTGATTATAAATAGTTTTACTCAGTATCCTATGCTCTCACCAACTAAGGATGATATGTATTCAACATAAAAGTGGTGAACTGGGGAAATATCTATGGATATGGAGCCTCCTCAAAATTCCTATCGATGACCTCCTCATCTAGAAATTGGACCGAAGCATATCACAGAAGGATTTAGAGATTGATTAAAAAATTTTCATTTAAACTCTACTATAAAATGGTAGGTACCTCATAGTGTTTAACCACCATCACAGTCATGAATGTAACTCATCTCTGAACTGATCTGAACACTTATCCCACAAGACTATTTACTCCATGTAACCCCTAATCAATATGAACCTCCACTGCTTCACTTCTACACACAATATTTTTATATCAAATGAAATGGTGTTCTCCTTATAAGCATATATCAAATTTAAATATATCACAAACTCATTAAACCATTATTATATTAATAAATATAAAATTTATTCATTTTAATTATTTAGATTCTAGTGTTGAAACTCTCAATGTTTCTTACACCATGTTTCATCATCATCAACTTCCAAAAGATGATGATCTATTATCACATTCTATTGATCATATGCAGTAAACCTGATGGGGATGTCCCCTTTGAGCAATGCCTAGAAAACGAATAATACATTATAACTCCCAGAAATATAAAATTGAATACTTAAAATTAATATATTTGTTACTTTAATGTCTAGTTTAATGTTGTAGCTTATCACAAGGTCTATCCATTTCAAAACAGGCCCATAGAAGAATGATGCGTGATAATTTACTTGGAATATACCCTTCAACCTGTATGAAATCAAATATTAGTCTCATTAAACATAATTTTACACACATTAGATCACAAGGGAACATAAAAAACCATTTTTAATTTGTTCTACATTGATTACATCAGTTCCAATACATATCTGACACCATTTCCCAACCAACACATGAAATCTCCCCAGTACCATATACCAAACCCCATCAAATCTGTAAACATAAACCACTATTACAACTGTATACTGACCCCATCCACCTTAATTGAACCAATTACATGAAAAAAATATAATTTAATAGAGATTGTGACTGCCTGAGTCCCACCTTCAGCAGTCCTTAAGATGGGGACTAGCTCTGAGGGTATGAAAATAAAGCATTCGTTAGGTATTACCCTTCTAATAGAACATGAAGAAGAGGGAGACAAAATTAATAAACCAAAAAAACACCTTCTTAGATATATATATATATATATATATATTTTAATAACTCAATTAAAAACACAAAATCCCAAACAAAACTATAACTACTAAAAGTGAAACCATATATTAGTGATGACAACATCAACCATGAATCCAAAACAAGTTATACAAAACCCAAAAGAAGAAATATCAATATTAATCTCAAACATTGCCTATATGACTAAAAAATTTATTTATATATACATAGGTCAAGAATAAAATTAAACTAATTATAATCCTATATTTGTACTCTCATTTTAATGTTAATGAAATCATGCTAAAATACAACGAACAATATTGAAACTAATTTATCAATGAAATATGTATAATTAGTTACCCCCTAACCATGGAAAACTCCCACAAAGTATCACATATATGAGAGAATGAAAATATTAATAAAACATCATGGGTTAACCTCCCTCCAAACCATTGGTTTTCCACTCTTACCCAACATAACACGTCTTGAGCCACCTCTCTCCAAAATATATGAAATCGAATACACCTGGGGGAGGCATTAAAGCCCATACCTCATGTGTTATCTCATAACATCATCACATACACATATTAAAATATTGGAACAAAGTATTTTTTGGATCTTCTATATCTTGTATGACATGTATCATACATCAGTTATTATACCTTAGGCCAACACATCCTTTTCACTGAGTAAGTTCCTCCAACCATCACATCCAATACACATTATAACTATGATTATACATTGGATTACATATATAAGTCGAATATTGTGTGAAGACAAATATATATCAAATCTATCTAGACACATATATGGTGAAACTAACTATGATTCAATCTATCATGGGTAATTACTAAGAGAAGAGAGTAGGGAATGAGGGTATAGTTATCCATCCATCCTCCCATCAGAATGCTGGGGAAAGAACCTCCTAGAGTACACTAAGATTATTTCTCCCTAAAAAACATGGTTGGGGTAGCATATTAAATCATATATTATATATTATATAATATAGATAAAAACCACCATTTGGTAATAACATAGTTTCAGAGACATCTATGGTTAAATTTACCCTGAGTCCCGATTTCTGTTGCAATGACAAGATATCATATAATAAATAATGAATTCAAATAGTTAAATTAAAAACTTTTTTTTTTCTAATTTCCATGCTTTAATTAATGTATCATCCTTCGATTAACCATTAAAATTATTTCTCATTACGTTATATAAATCATCAAAACAAATTTCATGTCCACTATTCATAATCAAATTTGAGTCCCTAGTGTATCAAGATTAACAAATTTTTATTATATTCATTCAATCGTTACCAACCATATGGTTTATGAATTATTTATTTTATTAATATAATCATTATATATTCTAGGTACCATAAAAAAACCATCCTAAGCTACCAAAAAGCAGAAATGTGCATGCATGTACATCTATCTTCCTTCATCAAATGTGGAATGGAATGATGAAAAATCAAGAAATCCACCGTCGACCATTAAATACGTTCCCAAGAGATCATCCCAAATAAAAAAAGCACATAAACAATTTATCCTAGCTTCAATGCATTCCATCATATTTGGGGCTATCCTCAACGCCCAAATGCATATCCTGATGCATCTCCCCATCCTAGAAATCGTCAACTACCAAATTATCTGGTGTTACCACCCATGTATCACATTATCCATCCTAAAGGCTCATCCAAACCTAAATCATATCACATTTGGGCATCCACATCACATATCACATTACATAGTGAAGATTAAATAATAATTGCAGCACAAAGTATACAGGAAACAATCATGTATAGCCATCCTAGAAATCTAATCCCTAAAAACATGGTATCCAACCTTAATACATAAATGAGCTATAAAGACTACATACTCATGGAACTTTTCCTTCTGAAGTGGATGGTAAACATATCCCAATATCAATTATGTATATCAAAAAAAGTTTCTTATTCCATTATGACTTTACCAATTCACTATTAATAGGTTCATACTTTGGGAAACCTATTACATCATTCCATGGAAAGCTAGTAAAAGATAAATATTCTCTATTAAGTAAATGAGTTTTTACAAACTAAGAGAATAAATATTCTCAATTTTGATACCATTTTTTAACAATAAATAAGCCAAAATATGCTATTATTATTTATTAATTCAATTATTCACAAGGACTATCATTTTCCACTAAAAATACATATTACAACAATTTGGTTATTTTCAAATTACATCAAACACCCTATTACAAACATGGATCTTATTTATTTATAAATACAATTAATTAACAATTAATTAAGAATTTAGATTAATTATCAATTTCGTCATGCTACTTTATGAATAACAGTATTCTTACAAATTACATCATAAATATCACACAATATAGAAAATCAAGAGGAAAATCAATTTCAATATACAATGTACATTAACATGCAAAAGATAAAGAATTATTTATCAATATAGTTTAATCATTATTAAGTATATTTCACTATCCACAGGCAGGAAAAACCATTATCAACATTAGATTTTATGTAACTAATATCATGCAGTAAAAAAACCCCTACCTTAAAGACGTCAATGTTATCATATTTGATTGGAACATTGTTGCGGATCACGATCACATCTCTCACAAGAAGTTACAAATATATAAGGATACCACAACACAAAAACAAAAATAAATGACCAACATAACCCCTATTTGAAACATGGGAGTACAAGAGACAAATAATTTTTAGAAGAAATTGGAGAAATCAAGGATGATTATATAGAAATCAATAAAAAATTAATCCTGAATAAACCATGGATCACCATAGTTCAAAGAGACAATCCTAGGATTGGTTTCCATCAATGTAATTCCAAAATAATTATGTGGGTTCCACTATATCACATCTAATTGGGAGATGTGGCATAATGTTTGATACCTATTGAGATATTACTACCATTATAGGTGTGTTGTGGTAGGGATTTACAAAGAGTAAATCCCATTAACATCATTTAAATGTCAAGATGTAGATATATTTGAAAAATGATTTTCCGTGATGAGTTTAATATTTAAAATATATAAACTATATAACACCCATATAAAACCACTATAATCATCCATTGATCAAAACATGGTTTATAAACATGTTAAGAACATGAGCCTCAACCCAGTTGGTGAGGACTCGTTAGGTGCATCGAAGATATCAGGGATCAAATCTTGGTGGATGCATATTTCTGGGTACTATAGCAGCACTGTAGCAGGCACTAAAGTAGTACTAAAGCATGCACTATAGCAGGAACTGTTCGGTACTATAGCAACCAGAACTATTCATCTATCTGGGCCATCGAGCCACCGGTTTGGTCCTCGGGCCTGCATGGATAACAGGCCACCCAAGGCCTATGGACCAATTTATTCTCAAGGCCTTAGGGCCTTCTTAAGGCTTTATGGCCACCCCAAGGCCTTCGGTCCACATGAATGCAGGTTCGAGACACACTACAAAAAAGGAGCAGCCCTAGATGAGGATTCAGAGCAGGTGCACTCCCCACAGCAGAGTGAAATGGATTGTAAAAATGAGAGGGTATGGTTATGCCATTGGTAACAGATTATGCTTACACGGGAAGCCTAGCCAGATGGTCATGGAAAGGTGGATAGCTACTATCCGGATGAAGATGCTGGGGAGGGGATGATCCTTGTAGATAGTCTGCTTGAATTCCCTAATACCTTTGGGTAATGTAATGTCCTAAGCCTACGGGCCATGTAATCTCTAAGCCTATAGGCCTTGTAAGGGTTCCCCCTCATCCCTTGAAAGGGGGGTTATCAAAAAATTCAATAAAATTGAAGTTTGTTGGTCCATTCAGGCATATAAAAATATAAGGGTTCATACAATACAGATCCATGAACTTCCTAATGTCCATATTCTATTTTATTATTATGTTATGATATATTAATTTTTTTAAAGATGTATTAAAATGATGAGGAAAAAATTTCTATAATGAGGGGATAATGTAATATTATATATATAATAGACAATATTTGGATTTATAAAACACATTATTGATCGAATATACCACCTGAATCCCCATGTTTAAACAAACTTCAAATTAATATTATTTAGATATGATTGTTAAAACCTAATTATTGGGATGGAAGGTATGAATATTAATAAAAAAACAAGAAGTGTAAATAAATTAATTTTTCCTTAAATAAAAATAATTTCAGTAACAGATTTTAACTTTTATCTAATTTTTTAATTAAGAAAATAATAATAATAAATTCAATTTATGATTTAAAATAACTTTCCTATTAAAATTTTATTATAGTTATTTATACATAGTTAAATAGAATTAATTCAATAGTGTTTTTATCAATTTTTTTTGAAAATTTATATTATTTTTTAAATCACGATGACATAATATGTTTCAGAACGTTTTTAATTTTTTTATGAAAATATTTATTTTTGAACATGTAGTTAAAAATGTCACTTTTTAGAAAATTATAAACATTTTTCACTATATCATGTAATTAATCCACCCCATAATTTTTGGATATAATTTTGAAATAAAATAACACCCATTTAATTAAAAATAATCAATTTAATTCCATATGATTCATCATTATATATCAATTTTGAATTAGTTAAATTATAGGATTAAAAGAAAAATTTTCTGAAAAATGTTTGCGATGAATTTTATGTTCATAAGTTAAAATATATTCCTTTAAAATATTGTTATTAAATCATTAATTTTTTTTTTAATATTTAGAATAATGTGGTTCAAATTTAAATGTATTTATATTTCCTTTTTAGTCACAATTAATAGTAACAATGTTATAATATCTTCAACATGTTAATGAGTAAAATAGGTTATTTAAGGATAAATGTCTCAGATAAGGTCTCAAAAATCCTTACTCTATTTATACTAATTATATTAATTTTTCCATAACAATCGTAAATTCTAAATATGTCATTTGTGTTCAACTTTACATTTAATTTGAACTTTGTATTATATTATGTTATGAAAAACTAAAAAAAGTTATTATTATCATTTTAATATTTCTAATATGTTTTAATAAAGATAAAAATAATATATTAATATCAATAAATATATTTTTTGATTACGAGAAGTTCATATTTATGATTATAGTTTTTATTTATTTTAAAATATAAAAACATTTCCTAGAATGTTTATACAATGTCGATGCAATGATTGAGAAAGTTGTAGAAACATTATATATATGATTTTAGAAACTTTTAATGTAATATTTTTTTGATGAATTGTAGTTAAAGAAGAATATATTTGAATATTATAATGTGAAAGTTATTATTAAAGTGTTTATATTATAATTAACTACTATCCTGATACTTTTAATGTCATGATAATTAAATAGTCAAGAAAATGACCTTAAATAGTATTTAATGTTGGAAAATTATTTTTAAATCATTATATATTTATAAAAACCATATATATAATCCATTTTATTTGACATTTTATATAAAATAGGTAATGGATAATTTATTTTCTACTTTGAAGTTTTAAAAATAAAATAATGTAAAATAAATAGTGAAAAATACTTTATAATGGCTATGGATAAACATGTTCACAAGGGGGTTAAACCTATATAAAATTCTTAAAATGAAACATAAACTTGTATAAAAATTGTTTTTTGTTTATGTTTATAAATTTATATCATTAAAACATATTATAATTAATATTTAATTAATGTTTTATGTTTTAAAAACATTATATATATATATATATATAAATATAAATTTCATGTATGTAAATGTTTTTGAACCTCATCACTTATAAATTTGTATCTTATATGAACACAAATTTTAAAAAAATGAGCTATTTTTTTCAAAAAAATACATATAAAAATAACTTCATATATTATTTCCCCACATCATATTCATTTTGATCTTTCCCTAATACCATCCAATAAAATATTAATGCATAATCAAAATGATGATCCCGAAGTAGAGGTATAACTCTTAACCGAGTTCATTTATTTTATTTCATCTTCTACCTATATCAGTTATTTTGCAAATATGTAGCTATTATAATACAATTATCAAAAATTTAATTAAATATTATCATGTTAATTGAAAAAAATTATTAATTGATTTTTTTTATTCTATGAAAAACTAAATCATCCATTGTGCGTAAGTATAGACTATAACATTTACAATGCGATTTACAAAATTTTTTATTACTCCCTCAAAAAGTTAGTTATTATGATTGATTTAATGAAAATATATTATATTCATTAAAAATTTATTATTATAACAAAAGGATATATTACATAAAATCTTATATATCAATCTGTTGGAAAATGATAATTTAGTTCTTGTATATGTGAGGATTACCACCTCCACGAAGTGATGTGATTCATTTTTTCATGTAGGACATTCATGGAAGATAATTAATTATTTAATATAAATTTTATTAAATTTTATTATAATTATTATTATATATATGATCATATAATGACGAATATGTGGGGATAGGAACTCCTGAACTGAAAAAACTATGAAAACGGCAGTAGTTTTCCCCAGAAATGGAATTTTAATGATGAATTGTTAATTATCGAGGGACGAGATATAATAAATGAATAATATGTTATATTCTAATAATTAATATGGTTATTTTTCATATATATAATTAATATAAATTTATTTTAAAGGATTTCAAGAGTGCATAAAAAACATGATGGACCTATATATTGGGTAATTTTGTCCCATTTCATCTTTAATGGGATTTTCTTTATAATATGCACTAAAACGTTCCTCCATGTGTTATATACTATAACATTGAAAAAATATAAAATTATTCCATATTTATTTATTGAATTCAATTTTATGGTAATTTTTTCTCTTTTAAGATGTTTATATTAAAAATCTATCGAAGAAGTAAGGATTTTTTTACAATCTCATTTTAATCAAGATTGATGTGTATAAATTTTGGATCAAATAATATTATGATATATTCCCTAAAAACAACATCTATTTTCATATATGATTTTTTGTTATTAAATATAAATATGTTTATCAATATTTTCCCATATATGGAATTATAAATATTCGATAATTTTTAAAAAATGGTCAACCTTATTTCGACTTTGATCGATGATGATTTTCCTCAATGATTATGTTCTCTAAAATGATTTCAGGAATGTTACGTTTTATTATATAATTTTTATTTAAATAATTCATAAAAACAATTGGTCCCTTATTTAATTTCTTTAATATTAATTTTCACTATGTTTATCTAAAGTGTTACTCTTGGAATTTTTTGAAAAATTATTAAAGGATTTATTATTTTAAAATGTTATCAAATTATTTTTTCCATATTAATGAGAACTATTTTATATGAGTATTTATATAAATGTTTCCATGTTTATTTTTAAATAATAATTTTTCTAAATATTCTTGTAATTTTAATATAAAATTATATCAAAATATAAAAATCAGTTATTTTCATAAAGAAAATAAAATAATTATGAAAGTGGTTAATATATTTGTTTTTAGTAAAATTTATGAGGACTTATTTTTATATTAATGATTTTTTGTGCCTTTTTTATTTCAAAATGTCAGTTAATTAATAAAAACCCTTCATTGTTTGACTAATTTATAGTCTCCTTTAATTATTTACTAATTTCTAGTTTTATTGATATTAATATTATCTTGATTATATTCCATATCATTTTCTATCATTTCATTGAACGTTATTTACTCATAAATGTTTATATTTTAAGTGTCATTGATTTATACAACATCATTTCCTCCACTTTTATGTTTTCATGAAAATGTATCACATTTTTTTATGGTATCAATTAAAGTAGTATTATTAAGAAATTTATATCATTGTCTAGGTAAATATTCCATATTATTAAGTCAATGTTGATAAATTTTGATTTATGAAGTGTTTCAATAAATATGATTATTTATATTCATATATATGAGGAATATATAAGACCTTAAAGTGATGGGTGGGGCATTGTTATATACTTCCCCTCCATGCATTAATAGGTCTTATGAGACAAAACTGGTTGCTACATTGGTTGTTTAATTAGTGTATGCATATCCATTTTTTAAGACTATATTGTATAATTCAATGATGATAAGATTTATGATATCATGGATGTGGCCTTGATGGTAATAACGATAATGTGAAGATTTATTCCTTTCTTTTATTATAATTGAATTTTTTTATTATTCATGTGATTCATATGTTTATATTATTTGTGGATGTAATTGGAACTAAATTTTTTTATTGAATTATATCTGTTTGATTATTTGGAATTCTATATTCATAATTCATTAAATAATTATGATATAATAGTCTATAAGAAATAATTACTAATAATTTTAGCTCACTATATTTTCCATCCTAAGGATATGATAATGGAATCGATGAATTTTTCTCTAGGATACAAGAATGTTTTTGTGATTTGTTTTTAACTTTTATTATAGTATTGAAATAATGTATGTATATAATTTTACAAGAATAATAAAATAGTCAATATGGGGGGTTTTGACACCCTTCATTTTGTACCAACATAATATATACTCTAAAACTCCATTCAACTGGAGTCAGGGGTGATACCCAAAAAACACCCTTGTACCTGAACCTGAGATCCTGCATGATTAAGATCCCTTGATAATGATAGAGGATATCATTTACCTTAATATCCTTTGTCAGTAGTGAAAAAATATTTAATGAAACACTCTGGATAATTAAACTCAAGAAACATCCCCCAATTTCCACATCCCAACATATATCATTCTTAAGTGATGTTCTTCCTTAAATATCTAAATAATCTAAAATGGAACCCAATAATTAATTAGAGACTCTATCAATTAGAATGATATCTCAATATCCTCCTATATGTACTCTTCCTTAAAATCAGATATTACATTTTAAATTTACTAAACAATTATATAAGAAGGAACTAACACATGCTTCCACATATTATCATCCCTAGATTGATAAATATTATAATGATGAATTGGATCGCCATACTAAACCTATCATATTGGAACAGTACATAAAATTGGAAAAAGATGTATTTATAAGGAATTAAAAAGGGAATCCATAATCCTAGTAGTAGTTAAATTTTTTTAGATTCATTTATATTGCATCTTTTTAATTTCCCAAAAAATATCATTCAATCATATGTGGGAAAAAATGTTTTATTAATATCTCATAGCACTGTAATTGTTACCAAATTTCTCATTACATTGAGTGTTCAAATGGTTTATGGTATTTTCATCTGATCATATACATTACTGAAATCATGTAATCTTTATATATTCTCATTCCGATATCATATGTTATTGTAACCAGAAACAATTTCCAAACCCATCCTCGAAGGCCTCAAAATATCCTATCCACAAGATCCATAATATCCCTAAAACATTCATTAATAAAACTATGAAAAAACCTCCCCAAATAGATTCACTCATAGATTGGAAATGATGAAAATGTATGGACCATAAATCCCACCTCTAATATTCTTTCTGGTGATGACTGAAATTAATAGTTTCGAACAAAAAATTAGAGGCCTTACCCTTATATAGTATGTTAGGGATAAGAGTTACGATAAAATACATAAATTAAAATATATATATATAATTATTAAATAAAAACCTTCTCACAATTTATTTTATTTGATGAAAATAATTGAGAAAAACTAAAATAATACCCAATAAAATTATAAGGCAGTAATTCAAAATAAAATCCAACAAAAAATGTATATGTTTCATTATAACACACTAAATCAATCATGGAAACTATAAATTTTTTTATATATATGTTTTCTGAACATAATATGTTTGTTCATTAATATCAATCCTATGTTATCTCATCCAATTATGAGAAAAACCATCTAATACACCAATGATGTTACATCATAACTAATTTTCACCTAATTAGTTCTGGCAATCCACCCAAACACAATTAGGATCACTCACTATGTCACACATATAAGGTTTAATGATAATATAAAAGAGAAATATATCTTGGAACCTATAAACCACTTCCTTATAAGTTTTCCACTTTCTCAACCCTACATATGACTTCTTATACATCAATCCCATTTTAAATCAACTTATCATATTTCAACAATATCATCATAATCCATGCATCCCATATACAGGGTTGTAGGGTATCAATGGACATGACTGAAATCATCCTCAATCACCCCTCCTACCTTTCAATTCCCCCATAATTAATCACATAATTATCTACCAATAACTGATAATCAACCTACACAATTACTTTCCTCTAAATATTTTATCCACACTAGGAATCATCATCAACTAAGACATCATCATTAAAAATAACCAAAAAGTTTCCAATCATCCCTTGTCATCATCACTATAAGTTTTTTCACCAATACATAACTAATATTAATATATAGTAGGGGAGATGGTTTATTCTTCCATCATCCATTTCAATCATGGATGTTGAGAAAAACACATGGAAACCAAAACATTTGTTTGTTGGTAAGAATGTATAACATAGGTTCTATGACATCATAAATCATATAAAATACATATATACTTATTATCACATAATAAAAATGATAAGGATATATATTTAAAATCACTAGTATCACCCAAAAAAATTCCCCATTATATTGTGACATCCACCACAAATGACTTCATACAAAAAAAGCCACTCACCACACAGAATTGACATGAATCATATTTCCATTTCCTTATTTGTTCAAATATGAATCACTTTCATGATTTACAAGTAATTTTTTTATATATATTGAAACATATAATTCCGCAATTACTAATAAAATAATCTCATGAACACTTCATATTTAATTTCATCCACTAACCATTTCATTCTAATCCAATTATGAATATTGGTTTTGTTAACAAATTATCACATATTTAATTACATCCCACCATTATATAAATTAAATCCCATTTCATGGACAATAAATCCTTAAAAATCATGTTAAATTATTACCAGATAATTACAAAGACATCATGAAAACACATGTCAACCATCTCACATCAACAATCATCAACAAACCACCACAACAATCCTTCAATATATCATATTACATTCAAACTATTTTTATACTATATTATTACATTCCACCTCAATAATAGTTACCAAAATATCCATAAGAACCCAAAAATATCCATATTACCATAATGAGTCTTACATAATTCACATAATAAAACATAATACAATATATAAACATACATAGTTTAATCTATTTGAGATTCAGGAGTGATTTCAAAATATTACATCCTTGCTTTTAAGGGTGTTTTCATCAAATTTTTCAGATTTACAAAAAAAAAATCGACCCATATATATGTGTCTCACCTTTAAGAAATGTTGAGTTAAATGAATCAAAAAATGGATTAAGTAAATATAATAGTTACATCATCCAGATAAAAACATAATTTATGTTTCAATGATTGTAACTACAATGCAAATAACATAATAAAGTTAATCACATGGGAATAAAACATTCCTTATTATTTTATTAGTTTTTATGTATTACATTATTATATTATTCCTCAAAATCCACCCAATGAAATAATAAATGATAATTTCATAGATAAATTAAATAATATTGGACATGGGTATGAGTTAATGTGAACGGAAAATGTTAAGAAGAAACACACACAAGACTAGAATCCCACCAAAGAAGTATATTAGACATAGAATATAATGATTCACAGTAATATATTGACAAATATTCTTCAAAAAATAATAATTACCACATCAAAATTAGTCTCTATAATAATAACAGGATGGAAAATAGAATGGAAAATAGGAGGATTCATCTTAGATCACATACAAACTAATATCACAAGGGAAAGTGTTAAATCCTAAGAATAGGGATTGAATGAAATACCAAAAATACAACCATGTATCACAATATTTGTTATAGAATTTTAGATATTGATGAGTTTTAAAGGTGTATGGTAAATTTTTCCCAAAAAATTATAAATGGGATAACGATTTTAAACTGTTGGATATGACAGAAATCAACAGGTTTTAGAATAAATATTGGGTTAAATGAGGGTAAATACTATAAAGAGGGATCATAGTCTAACAAAAATTAAAATTAAAATATTATTCAATGTTAAAATATTATTTACCTAATGTGTGACTATGTTTAACGCTATACTATGTGTTATAATGAGCCTCAAATAAACAACAATATAAAATATGACCATTGAGGTCCCCAAGCATTATCAACCAGCAACATTATAGGGGATGATCCCACAAAATTAACCTATATGTCTAAAATCACATTTAAAACACATCCACTAATACACATTTAATTCAAAAAAAATATCTCATCTTGATGCACCAATCATGAAGAAAATAATATGATGCACAAAAACCATCATCTTGATTCTCCACAGCATAAAATAACAAAACAGTTTCATGTTATGGTACCTATCTTTCTATAAAACCAAAATGAAACTATGTATGGTTCATACACCATAGTATCATAAGATATTCCATAATACTACCCCTATTGAAATCTCTTATGCCACAACCAATGGAATTAGGCTTCAGTGTAAATCTATTGGTGATATCTCATCTCTAACTCCACCGGATTATTCAATATCTTCCTCCCAAAACAATAAAACCATAACATATACATGTAGTTAGTTTTGAATGTTTGATCTATTTAATCAGTAAAAAAAATTATTTTTTACATAACTAGAAACATTTAGATTTTTAATTTCAATGAATTAGTAAAATATATTCAATAACAAAACATATATCATTATAATCAAATAATGTTTAATTCAACCATAAATGAAATTAAATGTTATATAATATGTATTAAACATTTCCAAAAAAAATACTACATATAATACCCATCTAGACATATCTTACACAATATCCATCATTATAAATTTTTGAAATGGAAACATGGAACATGTGAGTTCAAAAACTCAATAAAGGTCAACATAAGGGATAAATGTTTTTCCCCAAGTAAGAATATGATAAAATATAGGTTCTATATAATAAATAAGGTGTGATCATATAATGTTGGATAATCATAAATAATAAAACATTTTTAATAAATCATGGGTCAGGGAATAATTCACCAGGAGTAAGACATGAGTTATTAGTCAAGAATATTTATCCATGGGAACTTACCATAGGTATGTCATATAACATATAAACATTTAATAATAATAATTATAAATAATCATAACATTTATTAGAAACCCAATCACTCATAAACATTATTTTGTGAATAAATACTACCATTTCAATGAATAAATTCTTTATCTCAAGGTATATAATAATTATACATGTTCATTGAAGGGATTTATAGCACCCACTAATTACATAATGATAAAATATACATATTAATACTGTTAGAAGATAAATTAAATAAACATTCCTTAATATAATACTTAACCCATTGAAAATAGACAAGTTTCATAAAATTTTCCATAAATAATTATAACATACAATCCGGTGAGTCAGGGTGTATAGTATCTTTTGATAATTTCCCTTCTGAATACCACAAATTATTATAGGTTGTTGAAATATATGATTTTTTAATGATTTTATTCTCCACACTTTCATGTTTTATCAAATACAAAAAGATCAATAATAATATCATTTGACATTGTATGTTTAATATCCAAATATAAGAAAAAACCATATGAGTGTTTTTTGGGTAATATGTGATATATAAAAATAAAGGAGATATGTAATTTATATTTTTAGATAAAAATATAAGATAGATAAAAAAATATTAATTAAATTTATAACATGTATGTTCAATGAAACATAGTTGATACTTTAAAATTTCAATTCATGTGGACTAATATAGTACAATTAATACCAAATTTTAAATTCATTCCCAAATACTAATACTAATAAAAGTGATAAAGACAATTATATGAATTTTTTGGTAGAAGATAAAAATATACATTAGTGAAATGAAATCATTTTATTTATTAATCCAAAACATTAACTATTATTTTTAAAATTAAGAATTAAAAACTTAATTACAATATGTTTTTATTTAAAAAAATATTAAAATATGGGAATGGATATTGATGTCAAATAACATAAATAATGACATAAAACTGTGATCATGAACTAAATGATAAAAAACATTCATTTCACAAATTTTCAAATGAAAACAAAATCAACCCTATAGATAATATTGAAAATTCATTTTAAAACAGTTTTAAATAAATTAAAATATATAAGAAAATTTAATTTAAAAATAAAATTGGTATAAAAATATCACTCTTGAAAAAATATTAATAAAATTTACTTGGATATTTTTTTACTAAACCTAAAGAAGTGATACTTTTGAGTCCACATGTATTGACTGTTATTTTTAATTGTCAACTATATTAAGTTGTAATATTAATAATATTTTAGAAAACAAATATGGATTATTATATAATAAAATCATAAGGTTATAAATACCAATCATAGAGGGTTTATGCTAAATAATAATGTTTTCTCTTAATGAATACATATTTAGTCAACATAATACATCATAACTTATGTACTGTATGAGTCAATGGAAATAAAATTTTAAGTGATTAAATGAAATTGAAACTACAAGTAATAAAAAAGTATTTAACATTAAATAAATAAACATAATATTATTTACACTATATAGATGTTAATTGGTTATTAATGAGAATCTGATCGCAAATAATTGAAATTATGTAAAATAACTCTTACCTAAATCTTATTATTAGTTTGATTTGATCTAATTTCACTAAATAATAAATTCAGAATTATTATTCATATTAATATGGATTTTACGCACATTTATTTCAATTTATATCAATTTGTTATTATTCTAATTTATACATACATTAAATGTTTATTTTTAAAATAATCAATGAGCTGGTAACCAATACATTTACATAAATTGTTTATAGTCTATAAGATCTATTAATTGAGTCTTGGTGAGGGATTATAAATATTATGAAATGTATTCTTTGGTAATAATTATCTAGATATATATCAAAATTTTCATTGTCATTTCATGTAATTCATGGTGATGGTTCTCATGAATAACATAAAAATTAAATATTTTGATGTTTATTAAATTATACAATTAATTAAATATGATGGATAATTTAATATTAAATAATAAAAATATATAATTAAAAAATAATACTAAATTAATCATTATATTATTTTATTAACATTATTTATATTTAATCAGTCATTTATGAGAAAAAAATTATCATAATGTTCATGTAAGCTGTAAAAAAAGACAAAATAAGAACATATTATAATAGTTCAGTGAGTAAGAACATTTTTATATATATTTAATATATAAATTATATAGAATATTATTTGTTTTTAATAAAATATTAATGAAATAAATATATTTAAAGAAGAGGTTTATGAAAAATATAGAGAAGAATAACTAAAAATGTGATATCACATATGTTGAGTGCAAGGATCTACTCTTGTTGAACCTACTAGGAATCGGAGGTTGAAGACTTCTTCTAATAAAGGAAATTTTAATAAAATGATATGATATTTATATTGAATGATATATTAGAGACCACATGGATAATTTTTAATTTTGGTGTTTAAATGAATATAACCTATTGGGGTCCTATTATTTGTGAGGGGAGTGACTATTGTTTTTAAATAATAGTTTATTAGATTAAAATGGGAACTCATTTTCTTGTAATATTGATCAAAATTTACAAAAAATTTTATAATATAAAATTTACGTCAATAATTAAAAACCCATACAAATTAGATATATGATTGTGAGATATTTTTTACTATATATCTTAATTTAACCACATTTTAATAATTTTTACATTTTTCGAACTGATTAAATTTTACCATGGAAACTATTTTTATGAATAAAAACAATATAAACATTTTGTTATAAATTTATAATTATTAATTAAAAATTTTAAACAATTTTACAGGATTCAATTTTTTTGGTTTAAAATAAACATTATTTTAAGTGGGCTTCAAGTAAGAAATTCCAATTATTTAAAAGAATTTGTATTTTTAAGAATAAAAATAAATTTTCATAAAAATGTAAAATATATATTCACGTGAAATTTTTTAGATTATACAAATAATATTTTTGTTTCATTAAGTTAAATATTCATTTTAATGGACCCTGGTGATTTCATAATTTAAGGAAGAGTATAATTTTGGTTGAATAAAATAAATCATACTATCCAAAAATGACAAACCTAGCATTATAGTTTCAATATATATCAATTAAATTATTTATCAAATCAAAAAATCTATATTTGGTTGATACACTTTTTTTGTTGTTCTTATATCAGTATGATTTAATTAATGTTTTGGAATATGTTAAAAATGAATTTTTTTACTATCAAACCAAGAATAATCCTGTTTAGAATTATCTCTAAAATTCACCACAAGATAATTTTTACTTGTAGAATCAAAAAAATCCATATATCTAAATATTAATCTAAAATTTAGATATTAAAAATTTATATAATAATAAAAAATAAAATAGAAGTCTAATTTTATTGAAATCTGATTTTTTTAAAACATTGTGGGTTTTTATTATTTTCCGTTTCAATTTTTTATAAAATAACAATAAATATATCAGTTTATGAATTATAAAATTACATACTAGTAGACTAATATTTTAAAATTTATTAATATAATTTATATAGATAAAATTAAAACGATCTTAAAATCCAGTTCTTGGGAAATTCTCCATTTTTAAGATAGGATAATTTTAAATATATTAGATTAATTATTAATAGTCTAATCATTAATGTTGATCAATACACTGGTTATATAATATATCAAATCGTTCATTATAAAGACTAATTATAATATGCAACGAATTATAATACAAATGTTTTGTAATAAATCATTATATATAAATGTTTTATCTTTATTTACTTGAGGTTTTACACATAGTGTAATTTTTATAATAAATTATCATATTATATTCCCATTTTTTATTAATTTTTAACTAATATTACACAATTTTATCAAAATAAATCATTTCTGGTCTTATTGTAGTTTGGTGTTGATTCTATTATAAGATACTAACAAACTATTTATTTAAAGGATATCACAAAATAAAAACTCAAAGTGTTACACATTTGGGTATGACTGGGGTTTCCATTCTGAAAATTATTACATTAGGAATCCCACCAGATTGGGGAGGGAGATGTTCATGTCATTGAGGTTTAATATGGGGAGGGATAAACACAATGTTTAGAGGATATGGTTCCATGGTGAGAATAGCGAATGAGGGTTTTAATTGTGGGAAATAGACATAAAAATGATTTTCTTTAGATTCTATGATGTGACAAAAAAAAAGATGGATATTTGATAACCATGTGGAGTCAGGTTTTATAGGGTTTCTAATGTGGGAAAAAACTTTATTAATCCATGCAGTCATGTCATAGTAACATTATTCGTATATTTTTTAAAAATCGTAGGGTTTTAATTATAATACAAAAGAACATATTTTTGATTATATTTTTTTCTTTGACATAAATAATGCTAGGGAGTATTGATGAGACTAATTTGTCTCTCCAATGTGTCTTATTTGGGACTAATTACTACCTACATTATGTATAATTTAAAAAAATTAGTTTTACTTATTTTAATTAATGAATCCCCCTCATTATATGTTTCTCATATCTTATAATCATCCTAATTTCAATTTACATTGTTTATGTTTTTGAAATCCAATCCCATGATGGTATGGAGAAAACATTTCACTTCAAGGGGTATTTGATGTGTGTCTTCTATGGGAGTTCATAGATAGTGATGCTCATGTCACTGATAATTTTTTATTATGTTATATCACCTCAAGTATTTATTTAGAGTTTTATATGATATTTTTTTATGATTATCTTTGGTATTTGGTGAATTAATTTTTAATTTTTAATGTCATATGTTTAGGTGTGTTCTAGGTGTGGACCATACAACCTTTTCTCAATGTTCAAATTGGTTATATCATCCAATGATTTTGGGTATTACTTATTCCATCATGATATTTGACTTTTGGATGCTTGGTTATTTATTTAATGGTGTTTATGGTTGAGTTAGGTTCTCATTGTAACACCCTGATAATTTACGATTTTTTCAAATAAATTTAATTTCATTAATATCTTGCATTACACAAAACACAATGTTTTATCGAAACATGACATATGATTGAAATATTATTATTTAATATGATAGGTATCACCAAGTTATTATAATGGTGTTCAATAACAGTATTAACTAAATTATGAAAATATATGTGTTATACATTTATAAAAAATTAATTTCGTGGTCACAAATTAATTATATATGAAATTGAAAACCATCTAAAAATAAAGAAAATCTGTTTATAAAAAAATATTATCATTCATATTAAAAAGATTTATGTTAATAAATTAAATAAACCAATTTTTGTGAATGGTATTAATAAAATTTATATATTATATTAAAAAAATAATATTCCACTTATTTGTTTTCTTGGCATGAGATTTGAATAAATAATATTTTACACAAAAAAACATAATTTTTTTAAAAAACTATTTTATTTCATTTGAATAAATTATTATAAATTTTTTGTCAAATATTTAAAATTTTATTTTTAAAAATGAAATTACTTTTTTTAACCATAGATTAAATGCTTCTCCCCAACCCCAGTTACCCAGAGTCGGTGCATTATTAAATTACATTGCCATGATCACAAATGATCTAGTCTCGAAAGACCGATTAGTTTAGTAGCCTTGGAAACACTTGTTATATTAATAAGTCTTACATTACATCATAAAGTGTAATCTACAACAACATAGTCTCCATTTTCCACACTCAGATACCCTCAGAAAATCCATACAGGTTAGGAATAAAATACTTCTTCACATCCTGGGAAAAATAAAACGTAGAAAGGGGTGAGGTCAGATGCTCAGTAAGGATAACAATATAGATGAAACATTTATAAATTAGCATAAACAATTAACGAAATGTATAACTAAAACAGAAGCCTTTTAAAGTTGAAGTTCAGAATTATATAGCAAAAATAAAATGAAATAATTCCTTTTACTTATTCACATGGATATTTTACTAGTCAAATAATTACATTCAATATCCATATCCACTTTCATAATGATGGAATGCAAAACGCCAGACTATAATAACCACCTAGTCAAGGCCTTATGCAAGACTTAAAATAATATTTTTTCAAGGCCATGTTACAGGACACTAGTTTGTCTCATTAGGACTTCCAATGCATCGAGGAGGTATAACGGGTTCCACTCGTCACTCACTAAGTCCAATGCATTCCTTATATGAACTGGTTTAACCATAACATAAACATTTGTATTAAATTTGGAATACGAAATGTCAATACATTCTCTATAAACCATTAATGATATAAAAATAACACATACATAGTCAAACATATCACAAAACCATCAGTACAATTTGGATGTTTTGTATCATAATAAATCAACTTCATAAAAGATTAAAATCCATCAAAGGATGTTGATATAGATGAAATAAAAACTATTTGAGAGAAATATCTTTTTTTTAAATCATCTAAAAGTCACATGATAATAAAATAAAACATTTACTTTGAAAATATTCTTATAAACTTGTAAGGGAAGCTCCGGAGATTTTATAATGGTGGAAAATAGTCGCACTCGCCAAATATGTTTTTAAAAGACCATGTTACCTTAATTTTTTCAAAAAGTTTAAAAAGGGCATTGTTTTAAAAATAACTGAATGATTCCTTTATAAACATCTTATAAAAATTCAATCAAAGGTATGACTAACATTAACACATAGTATATAAAATATTAATAATGTTTTGAAAAACATTTTTAAGAAACTTGGATGTGGATGATAAAGATGTCCCAGTAGATACTTACGTAAAAACAACCTCGGATAATAATGAGATTGTGAAATTAACCCTCACATTGTACATTTCCTTGGTCTAGGGTAGGTTAACCTCATGTATAATGGTGAAATAATTATTATCAAATTATAAAGGAATCATATTCATTAATATGATATCATATATGATCTTCTAACATTTATTTGTTAATAATATCTTAGTATGGCCATTGTTTTGGGTGTTAACAGATTCGTTTTCCTTTATATTAATTGTGATGTGAGTTGTATTTTCTATGGATTGGATGTATATTATTCATATCCAGAATTATATTAAGTCTTCAAATATTATTTTAATCATCAAATGAAAATTAGTCTTGAATGGAAACGATGGGGAATCAATCTCATCGCATTCGTGGAGACTGTAATCCGTACGTACGCACAAACGACAATATCATTTTTTTGATATTAAAATAATATATAATTGGATGTTATATCATATATACTAAATAATTATCATGTTATATTTATTATTTACATGAATTATACTTCATTATTATACCCATACATATAATAATGTATTGAATAACAATTTCACCATGACGTGGAGACGGTCATCTTTACGTACGCACGTATGGTGACATGTAATTTAAAGGATGTATAGAATAATCAATATGGTTGTACAATATTTATAATAACATCACATTATATTTAATATACTAGAGTTATTATTTTATAATAGAAATAACAAATTAAAAGGAAGTGGATGAATAAAGGAACTTGAAAGAGGTGGTCAGATTTTTATCTCTTTTTGGGTTCTTCCTTTTGATTTGATCAAAAGGGCTCCTTAAGATGGCTTTTTGACTAAAGTAAGGCCTCTATAATGAAGATAGAAATGGTTAGAGGATATTTGGTCGGGGTTTGTATGAACCAAAAGGCTTTTAAAGTATGACTGTGAGAGAAGGGGTAGTGCCCTTTTATAAGAGGGGTGAGGGGCACCTTAGAAAAGCACAAAATATTATTTTATAATAAATTCATATTAGGATTTTAATGGATCCAAAGTGACTTATTTAGAGGCCAAGGTGGGTATGGGTATAAATAATTTCAACGAATATATTTTATACAGCTTTGGGTTACTATATTAACCTTATCATTTATATTTATCTCTTAGTTAAATAGTTTAAAATTTACCATGTCTCTTTGTATTTTTATATTATATGGTTAATAAACATACTATAACAATCCAAGAGAACCCTAAGTGGTATATTATTAATATATATATCCTTATCTAAGTCATTTGGCCGATCCTTATATTTTTAAGGATAGAATAACAATTAATAATATAATATTTGTTTTAAATACTCTTTTATGTCAATTTTGAAACTATTTAATAATTGATTTTTGTTAAAGTCATTCAAAATTTATTAATTAGAAATAAATTCATTTAATAAATCCTATCATTTTATATTAACCTATAAAATTAATGGATGGCATCAAAAAATTCAAATTATATTTAGTTTAAAATTTATAATACCATTTATTTGATTCTTTCACTGAAAAAGAAAAATACGGTATCATCATTGTATCACAAATAAATTTAAATAATCAACTTCTAAAAATTATAAATAAAATATAATTATGTAAGAAATATTTTTATCTTTATAATAAATATTTATAGTCTAAGTTATAACATATATAACCTTATGTAAAAATTATTTTACTAAATGATATATGCTTATGTCATTTTTGTATTTACATTAACATTAATAATATAACGTGTCATTATCACATAGAAGAGGCTCCATGGGGTCCCAAAATCGACCCAAATATTTCCATGGTCGGACATGTATCAGACAATAGGGTTAGGACACGTGTTAATGTAATTTAATATTATTATAATATTTTTTTACCCTAATTTACCGGATTTACCCTTTAACCATGGTAAATAAAATATTTATCGAAGAAATTATTCTAAATGTCTAAAAATAAAATTTAACGATTTACACAATTTGGACCACCTGATTATAAAAATGGAATCCATTTTTCAAAATTCAAAACACAGAATTGGCAGAAATGAATTTAAAATTATTTCCTGTTGTCAAAACAAAAAGCGTGTTTAAAAAAAAATACTAACTATCAATAGATTGACACTCGATTATGTCTAGTTTAAATGTGAAATTATGTCCAATGAACAACTTTGGATTAAATTGTAATGATATATTCAAACCATACTTTAAAACAACTCAATAGTATAATTTTTCAGTATAAATAATTTGGATTAAAAAAGTTTTTTTTTAATTAAAGTATTGTATTTTTCAATATTCATAAAAAATTGGAATTCCCAAAAAAATACCAAAAACACACCCTAAGCTAATTTTGATATTCCAAACTAATATGAAGTCCATTTTGAATGATATAATTAAAAATATTTCTAAAAGTGGGTATTATTATTCATAACGGTTAGTTTGATTGGTTGTGGTGTGTTAGAACTGAAAATTGCGTACAACAGATGCTATTGTATTATTCAAAGGGTAGCATACCATGGAAGCTTGGGGTGTCACATTCTTCCCTCCATCTAAAAATTTTTTCGGAGAAATTTATAGAATATTACTGCATAAAAAGAATTGGGTGGTTCTTCATCATAAGTTCCTTGGGTTCCCACATTACTTCTTCCATCTTATGGTTTTTCCAAATAACATTTACCAGACAAGTCGTCCGGTTTCTTAGCACTTGTTCTCTCATCTCAAGAGTCTTTACAAGATCTTCGTAATAAGAAATATTAGGTTCATGATTTAATTCATCATAGGTGAGTACATGTGTTGGGTCAGACATGTATTTTTTCAATAGTGATACATGGAACACATCGTGAACATTGGAATGATTTGGCGGCATTGCCAAATGATAAGCTAGAGCCCCATTTCGTTCTAGAATTTCCAAAGGTCATACATAACTGGGACTCAATTTACCTTTCATACTGATGTTGGATCGTATAGTAGATATATTTGTCTATTAGATTGAACAATACAAGAGGGGGGGTGAATTGTAGATTTAAAAACCTTTGAGTTTTAGCAACAAAGGGATTAGTTTAAATGATCTTAAACTAATACAAATACAAACACCCACAATTGTATTGAATATAAAAGGTATGAAGTATTGTAATACTAATGTAATGTAAAACAATTGTATTCAAGGTGAACACAATAATCAGAGTAATACAAAGATGAATGATTCTACCTTAAAGCGTATAGAATCAATCAATACAAAATGTAATAGAATGATTGTAATTGAAACAATTACAATTGAATATGTAAAGAAGAAAGGAAACAATACAAATCCCTTTCTAATACAAGTAACAACGGAAATGTAGAAGTTTTACAATTCTTTTAACCCAAAGAGAAGGGTTATCCTTTCACCTAGGATAAAAGGTCTGTCTCACCAACACCTTGGTGAGCCCTCGATATGATGATCGACACGTCTGTCTGCCTATCCCCGGCAGCCCTCGATACGATGATCGAAATGTCTGTCTTCCTATCCCCGACAGCCCTCGATACGATGATCGGCACGTCTGTCTGCCTATCCCCGACAGCCCTCGATTTTGTAGGTAATCGACACCTCTGTCTTTCAATTACTTGAAATCCCTCGATACGATGATCGGACACACAAGGCAGATGAGAGAAGTCACAATGTCTCTCTCTAGAATCTTGGTAGTTCACAGAGTCTCTTCATTCGTTCTCTTCATTCATCGTCATTCTCTCAGCTTCAAATGACCTCCTATTTATAGGCCTCGGGTTCCAACGATCATATTGCCTCCAACGGTCATATTGAAATAGAAATCACGACATCGTTTTGATTAGTTTTTAACTAACTCAACGACATCGTTTTGTTAGGACAAGAGATATATAGAAAAGTAAAACATGAGTATGATTCATATGCAATGAGTGTTTTTGACTAAGTACCAAAACAAATAATGAATATCTGAATAGCAGAGTCAGTACGATACGATTGACAGAGTCAGTATGGTACGATTGACAGAGTCAGTACGATACGATTGACAGAGTCAGTATGGTACGATTGACAGAGTCAGTACGATCAGTATTGTACGATACGATAAACATGATAGAAGACAAATGTAATTTCCAAAATATGATAGAATGCATTTGTGATTTCCAAAACATGATATAGAAGTCAAAAGAATACTTTTGACTTAAAAATCTCCCCCTTTTTTGAAAGTACGACACACAAAGTAAATGTAACAAGAAATACTTATCTCCCCCTGAGTTATTGAAAACTCTTCTGAATAAGAAATTGAATACAACTAACTCCCCCTTAGGTATGGACTTTCCTAAGGATTGTATTCGTAGATTTTCCTTAAGAGTGTTGTAAAGCATTCTTCCCCTTTATAAAACATTCTCCCCCTTTGTAAACATTCTCCCCCTTTGTGATTTACAAAAAGAAAGGAGTAATCTTGAATTGTATGAAAGAGTTAGAAAAGCAATACAAGACAATGGATAAAAGAAAAGGATCATAAGAGTCATTACAAAACAAAGACAAATTCCAAAAGAAAACAAATACAACAATCATTTGTTTTCTCTTTCATTCTCATTCTTTATAAGCTCATACAGAACAACTTTCATCTTCTTGATCTCCTTCTTGTCTTCAGAAATTGATTCTCCCTGAGTTTTGAGAATCTCTTGTTGGTCCGCAAAAATATGATCTTGATTTCTAATAGTATCCTCCTGGACTTTGATTACTTCTTCAAGGGTATCAATTCTGTTTTGCAAATTCATGTTATCTTTGGATAACACAGAATTTTGATTCTTCAGCAAGACCATTTCATCCTTGAAAGATGAAACCTTCGAGAATTCAGATTGAAAAACATTCAATCTCTCTTGCAAATCTTTCACTGAAGGAACATCGGCTCTTTGAGAAGACAAAAGGTTCAACCTTGCAACCATTTCTTTGTCAAGCTTGTTGAAAGCAATTGCAAGCTCATTTGATAACCTTCTTATATCTTCAATAGCTATCTCATGATCATTGATTGAGCTCCCTGTTTTGTACGACCACTTGGTCATCTTATTACAAGCCTTCTTATGAGCAACTGAGCTTTCTGAAAGAACTTTCAAATCGGCTTCTACTGACAAAACTTTCTTCCTCAATTCTTTCACAGATCCAAACTTCTTCTTTTGATTGTCAGTGATAAAATAAATCTTCCCTTCTAGCCTCGAGAAATAAGGAATAGTTTTCTCAACTCTTCTCAAAACATGAACAATATAGTCACTCTTCATGAGAGAGATTGTATGCTCTGAATCGGTATCTTCATCATACGATGCTAGTTCATACGATATGCTTGAATCAACAACTGGCTGTTTCCCTTTTGCTTTTTCTTTTTTGCTTTCTTTCTTCTTCCACTTTGTCACTAATGACAACAACTTTTTCAGAATGAGAGGATTGAGTACCTTGCTTTTATTGAGATGACATTCTGTCCGGATATCATTCCTGATCGGCATGAGGAGTTTGTTGAACAACTTCACTCAGCTTTTGCACCGATTCCTCTCTAATCTTCTTTGAACTTTGAAGAAATTCTAAAAGAAAGTCTCCTTCTTCTTCTTCCACTTCTTCTATCTCTTCCATCACTTGTTTTTGTTTTCCTTCCTCAAGGAGACTCTGTACGATGGGCTCTTGATGCACTTCTTCTGTTAGTTGGGCACTGGAATCCTCAATCGCTTTCAAGATTTTAGAGACATCAAAGTCCCGAGCCTTTCTTTTCAAAAGAACCTTCTTCTTCTTTTCAGCCTGAAGGGTTTCTTCTACCCTTACTCTTTCTACAAAGGCCTCAGCAGGGTCAAGACCAAACTTCGGATCACCTTCCTTTCTCTGTTCCTTATCCTTTCTCCATTTTGCTACAACCTCCTTACTGTACCTTGGCTTCTTCTTCGGCTTTGAACTTGTTTGCGGATCAGACTTTTGAGTAACACCGGTAGATTGAATGTCTTTCGCTGGCATAGGTGCCGATTGATTCTGAGCCAATTCAGCTTCTACATCTCTGACAAAAAGTTTTGAATTCTGATCAAAACAAACATTCAGCTTTTTCATCGTACTCTTACTGATCCATGATGGCCTCAAAGCCATGGGTTTTCCTTTCAAAGGAATGTTACAAAACTTCATATTCTCAAGAATGAATTTCGTAAGGATAGCTGGATACATAATCATCTGGGACTTAATCCCTCCTGTCTTGACATTCTTAATTGTTTCAAAAACATATCCCATGAGATTTACTTTCCTTATATTTACAAGATAGTCGAGCATAAAGATATCAGAAACTTTCAGAGTTTCTCTATCCCCTTTCCTTGGGATAAGAAAACCTTGCATCCATAAGGTTACAAAACGATTGTCCGGAGAAAGATGAGACACTTTTCTCTTTTCTTCATTAATAACAAACAAAGTCTTTTCAGAATTTTCTCTATTGAACGTACCAACTTCCTCTGGTAGTTTGTGCGATGGATAGAAAGAATCCCCTTCTATAGAAACATTCTGAAAATGTGCCGCTTGTTTCACAGACATAGACAATTTTCTATTGTACACAGAAAAGTTTATAGTTATGTCTTTGTCGAAAGAAACAGTTTTATAAAACTGACAAACTTCATCAAGAAGAACCGAATCTTGAGAATCAGGCTTTTCAACACACAGATGTTCCCATCCTTGAAACAAAATGATCCTCCTGATTGTAGAATCGTATGTATCGAAAAAATCCCGAGATACTAACCTTTCTCTGTTAAAGTCTTTCTCTGTAAAAGTCTTTGAAGACATTTCGGCAGGAGTATTAGCAGAGGATTGAGACATAATGGTTCTGCCGGTGAGAAGATCGTACGATGATTTATAGCTGGTGGAGCAGAGCTTCGCCTTAATTCCGGAAAAATCAATGTGGGTTTGGGGAGGGGAGAGGGGTATCTATAGGCGATAAAGAGGTGACCGTTGATCTTCTACGGTCGAAAAAGGGTGACCATTGATCTTCTACGGTCAAGATTTAGAGAAAACCAGATCAATGGTTAGGATTAAAACAAAGGAAAAAAAATTTATAAAAAATGAAAAAAAACTGTCGGAGAATGTAAGGTAATTGTTGGTTTTGATATCAATCAAAAGAAAATACAATCGTAAGGAAACAAAAAAGAACATCATCATGCCGATGGAAAACAAAGTCATTACTATGAACTGACCGTATGATAGAAAACAGTCTTGTTACCATGAACTGATAATACGATGGAAAACAAACTCGTTACCATGAACTGACAGTACGATGGAAAACAATCTCAATACCATCATCGGTCGATTCGATAGAAAAGAAAATCATTACCATCATCGGTCGATACAAAACTATTGATACGATGGAAAAGAAATTCAATACCATCATCGGTCAATTCAATACTATTGATTGATTGGTACGATGGAAAACAAATTCAATACCATCATCAGTCGATACAAAACTGTTGATACGATGGAAAAGAAATTCAATACCATCATCGGTCAATTCAATACTATTGATTGATTGGTACATTGGAAAAGAAATTCAATACCATCATCGGTCGATACAAAACTGTTGATACGATGGAAAAGAAATTCAATACCATCATCGGTCGATTCAATACTATTGATTGATTGGTACGATGGAAAAGAAATTCAATACCATCATCGGTCGATACGATGGAAAATAATTTGATTACCATCATCGGTCGATAATAAATGATACTATGAAACTGTCAATACAATAAACAGGAAAAATGAACGAAACAATAAAACTGTCAATACGATAAACAGAATGGAAAAAATGAATGAAACAATAAAACTGTCAATACGATAATCAGAAAAAGATACACATATTGAGAGAGTAAATAGTTAAAGATCATAAGATAAGAGAAAACATAAAGACATAGAAAGAAATGTCCTCCCCCTTTCTACGAGGAGTTTCTTACTATTAGGAGAGATGTAAAACAGGAAGTAGATATGAATGATTATTTTAACGTAATCATTCCTAGCTTCTGTTTTATATATTCAAATCTATCGGAAGGTAAAGGTTTTGTAAAAATGTCAGCAAGTTTTTCTTGCATTCCAATGAATTGTAAAACAATATCTCCTTTTTGTGTGTGATCCCTAAGAAAGTGATGCCTAACATCTATGTGTTTTGCACGTGAGTGATGTGATGGGTTTTTACTAAGAGCAATGGCACTTGTATTATCACAAAGAATTTGAGTTTTGGAGAAACTCAAACCATAGTCAGTGAGTGTGTGCTGCATCCACAAGGTAAGTTTTGGTTCCTAAGGTCTTCTAAGTTAATAGTGTAAACATTCTCTTGCCTATGGGCAGATAGAATGAACTCATCCTTGGAATTGTGAACTAGACACTTATCATTTCTAAAATTCAAAAGGTAACCTTCATCACATAATTGACTTATGCTGATGAGATTGTGCCTAAGACCTTTAACAAACAAAACATTTGAAATAAGAACTTTTCCAAGAAAAACAATATTACCTATACCAACAATCTTTCCTTGAGCATTATCTCCAAAGGTAAATTTTCCACCTTTTGTTTTGATAACCTTTTCAAAAAGATATTTGTTTCCAGTCATATGTCGAGAACAACCACTGTCCATGTACCAAATGTTCTTATTGGTACACTTCTCGTTTTCCTGAAAAAGAAGAAATTAGATTTTCGGAATCCAAACTTGTTTGGATCCAGAAGGGTTAGATAAAAGAATTTTAGGAATCCACATTTGTTTTGCAAAATGAGCCTTATGAAATCCTAAAGATTGAGTTTTGTTAAGAGAATGATCTCTTCTCCAGTGTCCACCACATTCACACTTAGAACAGAAAATGGTTTTTTGAGGGACAAAATAGTTATTGCTAAAAATAGGTTTGGAATAAGTATAACCAAGACCAGAACGGTTTCTCAAAGGTCTAATTTGAGAATACATCCTGTCAAAGTTTTATTTTCCATGGGTAAAGTTTGACAAACATTTCCTCAAAGATAAAATCTCTGACTTTAGTTTTAAAACCAAATTTTTGTTTTCTAAAACATTTGAATTTGAACAAGAGTTAGATTCTAAAATATTTTTCTTTGAAATTACAGTTTCAAGATCCTTAGAAAGTTTATCTTTATCAGATTTAACTTTCTAAAGGGTTTTGAAAATACTTTCAAAATCAGAAGTTTTCACATCAAGATCTTTAGAAAGATCTGATACTTCTTTAGTAAAAATTGAAATTCTAGAATTTGCTTTTTCAAATCTCTTTTTGAGTTTAGAATTTTCATTTTCATGTAATTAGCAAATCTAGATACCTCTTCAAAAGAAGGTAATGTATCATCCTCTGATGATGAGGATTCATCATTTGAAGATTCATAATATCTATTATCAATACAATTTGCATTCAAAGAGACATTTGTAATAGCTTCAGCATTATGTACCTTGGCCATGAGACAATGATCTTCAATTGGTAATCTGGCTAGAAGTCCAATATTTCTTTGTCCTGATGTCTCATATTCTGAAGAATCATCTGAGGAATCACTACCACTTGCACTCCACGTATCATTTTCTTTCAAGACCTTCTTTGTCTTATAAAACCTTTTCCCGTTTCTTTCAGAGTGCTTCTCTTTTCTATCTTTCCTCTTCAGTAAAGGACAATCAGGCCTTATATGTCCTGCTTTATTTTATTCATAACAAGTTACCTATGAATCTTTCCTATCTTTCCTATCTTTCTTTTTGAATCTATATTGAAAATCATTCTTTCCCACAATCTTGTTCATCCTTCGAGCAAGATTGGCTAACTCATTATCCGAAAGATTACAATCACTTGAATCAGATACAACAACTTTCTTGGATTTAGACCTTGTAAGCCTTTCAGGTGTTTTAGCTTTAGATGCAAAAGCTACACTTCCATTCCCATTCTTCTTCTTATTGAAATCAGCATCTCTCTTCATTCTTGTCTCATGCTGTAGTAGAGTTCCAAAAAGTTCATCAAGAGTAATCTGGGAAACTTTTCTATTTTCATCAATAGCTGTCCTTTTTGACTCCCATTCATTTGGCATAATATCTATAATCTTATCAACAAGAGCTTCATCATCAAGACCTTTTCTCCCATAGATTGCAAGCTATTTACAATCGTCATAAACCTTTGTTGAACTTTACATACTAGCTCTCCATAAGGAAAGACAAATCCATGATACTCTTCTCGAAGCATTGCTCTCCTTGTTTCTATAACTTTGGATGTACCAAAATGAGTAACTTCTAATTTCTTCCAAATACAATTGGATGCTTCACATGAAGATATCTGACTATATATATTCCTGGTCATAGAGCATAATAAAGTATTGCGTACCTTGTAATTCAGTTGATATTCTTGCTTCTCTTGGTTGGTGAACGTGCTAACTTCTTTGTCAGGAATTTTGTAACCCCCAGTAAGCATAATAAAATTGTCTACACCAGTATTGATAACGAAAGTCTTCATACGATCTCTCCAATACTCATAATCATTCCCATCAAAGATTGGTGGTCTAGAAGGATTCAGATTATCTATTGACCCGATATTCATTCCTGCCATCTAATACAACAAAAATAACTTTTCCACTCCACACGTTAGTGTAGTAAGTATTCAAGATAGTAATAATAAATAAAGCTAGTAATACAAATCAGTGGAAAACCTCCTCTGATACCAATTGTTGGATTGAATAGTAGATATATTTGTCTATTAGATGGAACAATACAAGAGGGGGGGTGAATTGTATATTTAAAAACCCTTGAGTTTTAGCAACAAAGGGATTAGTTTGAATGATCTTAAACTAATACAAATACAAACACCCACAATTGTATTGAATATAAAAGGTATGAAGTATTGTAATACTAATGTAATGTAAAACAATTGTATTCAAGGTGAACACAATAATCAGAGTAATACAAAGATGAATGATTCTACCTTAAAGCGTATAGAATCAATCAATACAAAATGTAATAGAATGATTGTAATTGAAACAATTACAATTGAATATGTAAAGAAGAAAGGAAACAATACAAATCCCTTTCTAATACAAGTAACAGCGGAAATGTAAAAGTATTACAATTATTTTAACCCAAAGAGAAGGGTTATCCTTTTACCAAGGATAAAAGGTCTGTCTCACCAACACCTTGGTGAGCCCTCGATACGATGATCGGCACGTCTGTCTGCCTATCCCCGGCAGCCCTCGATACGATGATCGGCACGTCTGTCTGCCTATCCCCGGCAGCCCTCGATACGATGATCGGCACGTCTATCTGCCTATCCCCGGCAGCCCTCTATTTTGTAGGTAATCGGCACCTCTGTCATTCAATTACTTGAAATCCCTCGATACAATGATCGGCGCACAAGGCAGATGAGAGAAGTCACAGTGTCTCTCTCTAGAATCTTGGTAGTTCACAGAGTCTCTTCATTCATTCTCTTCATTCATCGTCGTTCTCTCAGCTTCAAATGACCTCCTATTTATAGGCCTCGGGTTCCAACGGTCATATTTCCTCCAACGGTCATATTGAAACAGAAAGCACGACATCGTTTTGATTAGTTTGTAACTAACTCAACGACATCGTTTTGTTAGGAAAAGAGATATACAGAAAAGTAAAACATGAGTATGATTCATATGCAATGAGTGTTTTTGACTAAGTACCAAAACAAATAATGAATATCTGAATAGCAGAGTCAGTACGATACGATTGACATAGTCAGTATGGTACGATTGATAGAGTCAGTACGATACGATTGACAGAGTCAGTATGGTACGATTGACAGAGTCAGTACGATTAGTATTGTACGATACGATAAACATGATAGAAGACAAATGTAATTTCCAAAATATGATAGAATGCATTTGTGATTTCCAAAACATGATATAGAAGTCAAAAGAAAACTTTTGACTTAACAACTGTAACATATAACTCCCTACCATAGAGATACCTTCATTAAAACATGATCTCTTACCTGAAATTCCAAATCCTTCCTTCGGTTATCGACATAGCTCTTCTACCTACATTGAGATGCTTTGATGTGGTTTTGGATTACCTTCACCCTTCCAATCGTTTCCTCCACTAGTTCTGGGCGTACGAGATTTCTTTCACCAACAACATCCCAACAGGTTGGTGTGCTACATCTCAATCTGTATAATGCTTCATATGGTGCCATCTGAATACTTGAATGGATGCTATTGTCATAGTAAACTTCTACTAGAGGTAAATATTGATTCTACAAACATTTAAAGTCAATTGAGAAATATCTAAACATGTCTTCTAATGTTTGAATAGTCCGTTCTGATTGTCTATCAGTTTGAGGGTCGTAGGAAGTGCTTAAACGAAGTTCCATATCTAGGGATTTCTGAAGACTTTTCCACAATCTTGAAGTAAAACGGGGATCATGATCAGAAACAATCAATAAGGGTACTCCATGAAGTCTCACAACTTCATTAATATATAGTCTTTCCAAATGTTCAAGTGATAAATTATCCCTTATAGCAAGAAAATGTGCTGACTTGGTAAGGCGATCAACAATGACCAATATTGCATCGTTCTTTCTAGGAGTCTTTGGTAGTCCCATGAAAAAGTCCTTTGTGATATTATCCCATTTCTACTCAGGTATGGAAAGAAGTTGCAAGACTCCACCATGATGTTTCCTTCCAGCTTTAACTTTTTGACAAACCATACATCTCAACACAAAATCAGCAATCTCCCATTTCATGTTATCCCACCAAAAATTTTCCTTCAAATATATATACATGTTGGTGCTCCCAGGGTGTATAGAGAAATTGAAACAATGATAATCATCCAACAATTCCCTTTCTAGATCTGGTATATCAGGAACACATAGTCTCTTCCCAAATTTCAAAATTCCATCTTCATACACAAAGTCACTCAATCTCCCATCATTCACAACGGTAATCTTCTTTTTAAATTCTTCATCATCGGTCTGATAAATCTTTATCGTTTCTAATAAAGATATTTTGGGAACCATTTGAGAAAGTATTGCTGTTTCACATTCCATGGTAATTCCCATATCCATCTTCACTAGATCTATGAAAATAGGACACCTTTCAACTCTAATCTTATTCAAAACTCTATGATCCTTTCTACTCAAAGCATCATCCAACTTATTTTCCATCCCCAGGTGGTACTATATCGTGCAATCATAGTCCTTGAGTAGTTCAAGCAATTGAATTTGACTCATGTTGAGTTCTTTCTGTGAGAAAATATACTTCAATCTCTTGTGATCTATATATATCTGACATTTTTCCCCATAGAGATAATGTCTCCATATCTTCAAAGAAAATATTACAGTAGAAAACTCAAAATCATGATTTGTAGAATTTTTCTCATGAATATTTATCTATCGTGATGCCTAGGAAATAATCCAATCATTCTGCATAAGGACACAACCATGTCCTTTCATTGAAGCATCACTATAAATAACAAACCCATCATTCAATGATGGTAGAGTAATGACAGAAGCATTGAATAATACTCTATCCAGTTCTTCAAAACATTATTCACACTCTTTTTTCCAAAAAAATTTAACCCCTTTACATGTGAGCTTCGTTAATGGGTTAGCCAATCGAGAAAAATTATGGATGCAACGTCAATAATAACCTGCTAAACCAATAAAATTGTGTACCTCAGTTATACTGGTCGATGATGACCATTCATGGATTGCTCTTGTCATAGAAGGATCAACAAAGATTCTATCCTTAGAGACAATAAGGCCAAGAAAAGAAATCTCTTGAAGCCAAAATTCAGACTTGCTAAACCTCACATATAATTCATTGCTTCTAAGAGTCATGAGGATAATGCGCAAGTGATTTTCGTGATCTTTGTAGATTTTGGAGTATAAAAAGAAATCATCAATAAATAAAACTACAAATTCATCAAGATATTCCTTGAAAACTCTATTCATTAGATCCATGAAGATAGAGGGTGCATTAGTCAATCCAAAAGGCATTACTGTAAACTCGTAATGCCTGTACCTAGTTCAAAATGATATCTTCAGAATGTCTTACTTCTTCACACACAACTGATGGTATCCAGATCGAATGTTAATATTTGAAAAGTATTGAGCATCATGCAGTTGGTCAAATAAATCATTACTGCGAGGTAGGGGATACTTCTTCTTTATTGTTATAGCATTGATCTCCCTGTAGTCAATACATAACCTCATAGATCCATGTTCTTTCATAACAAAAAGAACAAGGTCTCCCAATGGAAAACAATAGGGCGAATAAATACCTTATTACTGAATTCCTCTTGTTGTTTCATTAGTTCTAATAATTACCCGATGGCCATTATATTAGGGGTCTTCGATATGGGCCTTGATCCATGAATTAAAACAATGGAAAACTCAATTTCTCATTCTGGAGGATGTCTAGGTAAATCTTTTAAAAACACATCAACATATTATTTCACAATAGATACATCCTATATTTTAACATTACATTCCTCACCCATAGATAATTCATTCTCTTCTTCCCCAATAATTGAATTTAGTTGAGCTATTGGGGGTGGATCTTGATAAGAATCAGGTGGTGAAGATTTTGCACTAAAGATAAGGTGTTCATTATCATCATTCTCAAAAATAGTAACCTCAATATTCTTACAATAATTTTCTTCATCATCATCCTAAATCCAATCTATACCAAGGATTATGTAAAATTAAATCATGGGTTTGTCGATGAGATCAGCGGATACAGAAAATTTATATGCCCTAATGGAAACTTATTCACAGAACTTTGTAGTAATGACACTTCCCTTAGGAGTTCTGAATGACAACTCCCTTGTTAAAAAAATTGGAAATATCTAATTTTCATAGCAAACTAGGAAGATATGAAACAATGCGATGATCTATAATCTAATAAAGCATTGGATAAACTTGAGGAAACCATTAAATTACATGCCACCACCTCTTTGGGAGCTTCAAACTCATCAGTAGTGATCACATAAGCTTGGCCTTGATCCCTTGGAATTTTCTGAGATAAGTTTCCCTGACGCTTAGGACATTCATTTGCATAATGTCCCATCTCCCTGCAATTGTAGCATTGAACATCAGTAGCTTCTTTCTTCCCCTTGAAATCTCGAGCTTTGTGTCCTTTTTCACCACATTTGTAACAGACTCTCATTCCCTTCAAACATGTAACAGGGTGTTTCTTCCCACATTTACTGCAGGATGTATATTCAACTTATCCCTTATTCTGCTTATTTACATTTCTAGAGTGATCAGAAAATCTCTTCTTCTCTTGCTTTTCTTTATAGTCGAAGTCTTAGAAAATTTCTTTTTTGTCTTGATATCACATGAGACAATATCTTCATACGGCGAGAAGGATTGTGAGACTAATGCTCCATGGAGAAACGGTGTTAACCCATCAAAGAAACGATCAATCTTACATATTTGGTTATTTATATAATCTATATCATGCCTCTCTAACCTTGTAATGTAATCCTCATACTTTGCGAAATTCTCATCCTCCTTTTTCCTTAGACTCAGAAATCGCCTTTCTATATCTTCTCGATGGTGATGAGGAAAGTTTTATTCCAAGAAAAGCCCTTTAAGCTCCCTCCATTCCATATTTGATACTTCATCATCTTCATTTGTGTTTTGAATCAATGACCTCCATTGATTAACATCTCCATTGAGGCGGTAAACTGCACTGACAACTTTTTCCCTTTCGCTACTTCCCAAGGCCTGGAATATTTTCTCTATTTAATTTATCCATTTCTCCGCTAATAATGGATTTGTACTCCCATTGAATGTTTGTGGTTATTGCATCATGAAATGATGTAACATTGATCCTCCACACTGTGGATCAGGGTGCTCCATATGGGTAAGTTTATTACTCATTACCAGAGTGAGTTGTCCCTGTATGGTGATTAGCTGGTCAACACCAGTTGCCTCACCAACTCCACTATAATTATATTGAGCAAGAGTTATATCCTTACATGGAGTGCTTTCATTGATACAGTTTCCGTTATTTCCACTAGGAACCATTTCTAAACAATGGCAGACTCTAAATTAGTTTATGAATCACAATACATAAATCCTATCTTGTAAAACACATAACATAAATTGAACAGTTTATGGATATAATGCATAATCATAAAAATGTTTTCTTTGAGAAAGTATATACTCATAAACACTATACAATGGTTTGTAAAGAAAATGAGAATTATCCTAACCATATCCCCTAGGAGTGTCGTAACCAAGAGTCCAACACTGCCCATTGTCGTGCAACAGTTCTCGTTCGAGTATAGCCCAAAGTGGGTTTTTTCAGGTTTTAATTCTAGGTACTCTTGTGCCAGAGGTGCCTCTACCTGCTCGTATCCTTACATTGATTTATTGCTTATAAAACTCAGAAAATATTTACAATACCAAATTTCTTGTAATTTCTTCTATACTAATCCTCAAAGTATATCTTAGGGATATATGCACTAATCAGAGTTTATCTAAATCTAGATTCCACGGTTTGTACTAAACTTTCTCTAATACCAACTATAACGGCCCGAACCTAGTTACCCAGAGTCAGTGCATTATTACATAACATTGGTATGATCATAAAATATCAAGTCTCTGAAGTCTGATTAGTTTAGCAGCCTTGGAAACATTAGAATCATTCATAAATATTACATTAAAACATAAAGTGAAAACTACAACAAAATAATCTCCATAGTCCACAATCATACCCCCTTAGAAAATCCATGAAGGTCAGTCAAAAAATACTTCATCACATCCTGGGAAAAATAAAACATAGAAATGGGTGAGCTCAGATGCTCAGTAATGATAACAATATAGCGGAAACTTTCATAAATAATCACAATCCTTTAAGGCATTGTATAACAAAAAAAACATTTTGAACATGAACATCAGCATCAAATGGAAAAAATAAAATTAAATAATTCCATTTACTTATTCAGATGGATATTATACCAGTCGAATAATCACATGGAATATCAATAATTACTTTCATAATGATGGAATGCATAATGCCAGACTATCATAACCAAATAGTCAAGGCCTTATGCCAAGACTACAAATAAGATTTTTTCAAGGCCTTGTTCCAAGACACTAGTTTGTCTCATTAGACCAACCAATGCATCAAAGAGCTATTGCGGGCTCCACTCATCAGTTACTATGTCCAATGCATTCCCTATAGAAACAGGTTTAAACATAACATAAACATTCGTATAAAACTAGCATAGGAAATTTCAATACATTCTCTATAAACCATGAATGGTATAAATATAACACATCTGCAATCAAACATATCACAAAATTGCCAATAAAATATGGATGTTTTGTATCATAATAAATCAACATCAAATAAGCTTAAAATCCATCAAAGGATGTTGACGTAGATGAAATCAAAACTATTTGAGAGAAATATCTCTTTTTTGAAATCATTTAAAAGTCACATAATTATAAAATAAAACATTTACTTGGAAAATATTATTATAAGATTGTAAGGTAAGCTTCAACTATTTTATAATGGTGGAAAATAGCCGCACCCACCGTATAAGTTGAAAAAATAAATTCATTCCTTAATTTGGTCGAAAATCTTAAAATGGACCTTGTTTGGAAAATGAAGGAAACATTCCATTACAAAAATCTTATAAAAAGTCAAAAAAGTGTATAAATAACGTTAACCAATAGTCTATAAAATAGTAATAATGTTTTGAAATAAAATTTATGAAACATGGATGTGGATGATAAAGAGGTCCCAGTAGATACTTAGTTAAAAACAACCTCGGATAATAAAGAGATTATGAAATTAACCCTTACCTTGTACTTTTCCTTGGATGAGGGTAGGTTAACCTCCTGTATAATGGTGAAATAATTGTTAACAAGTTATAAATGAATCATATACGTTAATATGATATCATATATGATCTTTTTACATTTCGTTGTTAATATTATCTAAATAATATCATTCTTTCGGGTGTTAACCGATTCGTTTTACTTTATATTCTTCGTTATGTGAGTCATATTTGTTATGGATGGGATGTAATTTATTCATATCCATAATTATATCAAGTCTTTAAAAATTATTTTTCATTATATAATGAAAATTAGTCATGAATGGATACGACAGGGATTGAATCTCATCACATTCGTGGAGACGGTAATGCTTACATACGCACGAGCAACAATATCATTCTTTTGATATTATAATAATATATAATTGGCAATTATATCATATATACAGAATCAATTACATGTTATATTTACTATTTACATGAATTAACCTTCATTATTATACACATACAAATAATAATGTATAGAATAAAAATTACACCATGACTGGGAGACGGTAATCCATACGTACACATGTATGGTGACATGTCATTAAATGGATGGATAGATTAATGAATATGGTTTTAACATATTTATAATAACATCATAGTATATAGAAGATACTGGGTCTAATATTTTATAATGGAAATAACAATGAAAAAGGAAGTGGAAGGAGAAAGGAACTTGAAAGAGGTGGTGATATATTTACCTCTACTTCGGGTTCTTCCTTTTGATTGGATCCAAAGGGATACTTAAGTTGTATTTATGACTAAATTAATGTCTCTAGGATGAATTGAGGGATGTTTAGAGGATATTTGGTCAGGGGTTGGCAAAACCAAAAGGCTTTTAAGGTTTTAATTTGAGAGAAGGGGGAGTTACCTTTTATAAGATGGGTGAGGGGCACCATAGGAAATACTTAAAATATTATTTTATAATAAATTCATATTCAGATAATAATATCTCCATGGTGACTTATTTAGAGGATAAGGTGGGAATGGGTCTAAAACCTTTCATCCAATAGAATTTTGATAGGTTTGGATAACTATATTAACCTTATCATTTATATTGAACTCTTAGTTAAATAGTTTGACATTTACCATGTCTCTTTGTATTTTTATATTATACGGTTAATAAACATACTATAATAAGCCAACCGAACCCTGAGTGGTTTATTATTAATATATATATCCTTATATAAGTCATTTATCTGATCCTTAAATATTCAATAATAGAATATCAATTAATAATATAATATCTGTTTTAAATACTCCTTTTTGTCAATTTTGACACTATTTAATAATTGATTTTTGATAACGTCTGAAAAACTTTATTAATTCAAAATAAATTAATTTAATTAATAATAACAAGATATATTAACCTATAAAATAAGTGGATGGAATAAAAATTTTCAAATAATATTTATTTAAACATTTTTAATACAATTTATTTTATTCTTTCATTTATAAAAAAAATACTGCATCATCATTGTATCATAAATAAATTTAATTATTCATTGTCTAAAAATTATAAATAACATATAATTATTTTGTAAATTATTTTATATTTCTTCTGAATATTTATAGTATAGGAGATAACATATATAACCCTATGTAAATTTTTTTACTAAAAGATATATGCTATTGTAATTTTTGTATTTACTTTAAGTTAATTAATATAACGTGTCATCATCACATTCAAGTGGATCAATGGGGTCCCACAATCGACCCAAAGATGAAAATGGTCGGAAATGTATCATCTAATAGGTTTAGGACACGTCTTAGGTTGAATTTTATATTATTATAATATTATTTTCACCCTTATTTACTGGATTTACCCTTTAACCATGGTAAATAAAATATTTACTGAAGTACTTATTCAAAATGTCTAAAAATAAAAATTACCTATATACACAATTTGAACCACCTGATTCTAAATATGGAATCTATTTTTCTAAATATAAGACACAAATTTTTTAGAAATTAATTAAAAATTTATTCCTATTGTCAAAAGAAAAAGCGTGTTTTTTAAGAAATAAAAACTATCAAAATATTGACACTTGTTTGTGTCTAGTTTAAAAGTTAAATTACTTCCAATTACAAATATTGGATTAAATGGTAAAAATATATTTTAACTATACTTTAAAACCACTCAATAGTATAATTTATCACAATAAATTATTTGGATTGAAAAAGTTGTTTTTATTTAAAGTGTAGTATTTTTCACTATTCATAAAAAAATCCGAAGTTCCCATAAAAATACCAAAAACTAACCCTAAGCTAAATTTTATTTTCTGAATCCCAAAATGAAGTCAATTTGGAAAGATTAAATTTATAAAATTTCAAAAAGTGGGTATTACTATTCATAACAGCTAGTTTGATTGGTTGTGGTGTGTAAGAACTTGAAGTTGCGTACAATACACGCTATTGTATTATTCATAGATATGCGTACTGTGGAAACTTGAGGTGTTACATTAAAAATGATCTTAGTGTTCAATTTTGATAATTTCTTATGTAGTTAAATTTTTTGTTGAATATTTTAAAATAATGTTTTTATTAAGAACTGTCATTTATTCTAAATAGATTGAAAACAAAAAAACAGGTTTAATATAGTTTAAATGTTATATTAGTCAAATTATATATCTATTAATACAAATTAGGTAATATCAATCACTTTGATATTGATATTTAATAAAATTATCTTTTAAATCTTTTGATGATTTTATCTACGGAAAACAGTTTTATCATCGTGTCTGTTGGAGTAATTTTATATAAAATATTTTTAATTACATATATTAAATTTACAAAATATAATATTTTTTTAAACCATAATTATTTATGATAAATAATTATTTAAAATAAATTTTTAAAAATTATGAATTTTAAAAGCAGAAAAACAATAATTACATCAATTAAGCTAATAATTGGTTTTCTAGGGAGTAAACTAAATTGGTAAGTTATAATATTAAATGGAAAATTATAAAAAAATAATTTTAAGAATATATTGAGAACCAATAAAATATATGATTTTTTAATGTACAGTTTTGGAGGCTTCTCGAATAGGAAAAACATTGTGACACCATTTTCTTTTAAAAATTTATATGTATGGCACTCACATCACTTCTAAAAGGCCACACCCTCTAAAATCCCATTAAATGTTAAAAAAACTATATCATCCAAAAAATACCAAATTTATATAGTTAATATAATTTTATAATCATATAATCTTTATATATAAAAAATAAAACCGTGGAATAATTTTGAAGGATATAAAATGATGTTTTCTAATGAATTGGTAACGCCCCTAAGAGAACAACTGGTTTTATTTACTCGTCATTGAATTTCAATTATAATTAACCCATGATGATATAATAATCATAGTATATAATATATAATTATAATTTTTTTTATAATATAATTACAGAAATCCTTATCATCTACCATCAAGTACGATACAAAATGATCATCTGTTTGTAACACAAATAACCGCTCACGAACCAATCTTATTTGTTTTGCATCACCAGATCTTATGCATAAATATAATTATAGATTTATATTTATATATTATATATTTGAATTTATTACACCAATTTATTTAAAATTACACATTTATCTTCAAACCATTTAACCCATTGGAAGGAAATAGCGTCACTCTTGTGTATGTCATAATACTACCTCACCAACTAATGATTTTTTTTTAAATTCTATTTTATTATGATAAAAATTAATATAGACTAAATGAATATATATGATATTATTTATATAATTTTAACCATTAAATAAATATATAACATATAACTTTTCAATTTCTATTCTTTGGGGGATACGATTATGTTGAACTTGTGTACGGAACAATATCGTCTCATAACGAAATGGGAATTGTTTCCCTCATGCTTTTCATGGAAATTAATTAGGGTCAATTTAATGAATATATTTTCTCTATATGGAATAATAAATATTAATTTTTTTATTATATTGTTTTCATTTTTTATTTCTTCCTTAGATAAAATGGAAACCACATTCAAGCATATATGTGACCTATTGTCTCTATGAATGTGGTATTTCATTTCATACATCTAGCATTAATGTATTAAATTAAATTCATTTATAAATAATTTATATGATATTTATATCATGGGTAAAAATCTTGAGATGATTTAATCTCAATCAATTTAATTGTATAATTTTTTTTTATCAAAACATACATGAAAAAATAATTAGTTGTTACCCAAATCATTATTTTAACTCGGAATTGTCAATAAATGGGTAATAAAAGATATAAGTAAATAATATATGGTATAATATAATTATTTATTTTTCTTTAATATATTTATAAAAATATTATTTTTATAATTAATTATACTATAATGCGTGTGATGGAAGTGAATTTTTATGTGAAAGAATTCCCCTCTAAATTTTTTACTTCTGTGAGACACATGCCATAATCAACCCTGATTTCTTTTATATTGTTCATAAAATACCAATTAATTAATTTTGAGATTATTATACTAAAATTTATATTTATATACATATCCATGTTATTATATTTATTTCATGGGAAATACATTTAAAAATATACACATGTGGTATGATATTTTAGTCTCAATTTGTATTCTTTGAGACATATGTTGTGTTATTCAACTCTCTTCTTTTATGAGGTTTATATAAAGCACCATTTAACATGTTATATTAATAACCTAATTATTCTCATTTTATTTGATGTTTTAATTAATTTTATTCTTTAATGGGTTTTACAAATAAATGTTACAAAGTGGAAAGGGTTTTATGATACAATATTAAAATTTATCAAGATTGAGTATGATTGTTCTTTTGATGATGAAATAATATGATCTATCTCCCAAATATCACATGACATTTTGTATCAATTGGTTATTTCATTAGAATTTATGTTTTAACTTTATTTTTATTTCATTATGTAGTCAAAGTATTAAAATAACTTATTTAATGAAACCCATATTAATTTCCCTCTTCATTTAGAAAACCCATTTATACTAAAATTGTGTTTTAAAAAAATAGTTTTTTAATATTTTAAAAATTATTTATAAAGGAATTTCATACCCATGGTTTAATATTTGTTAAAATTTCTAGAAATTAGTCTCCATGTTGTTCTCCAAAAAAATCATGTTTTATATTTATAGAAAAAGTGAATGAAATATTTATTTTATTGTGAATGGAAATAGTATAATTTATAACCATTACGAATATTACTTTCATGTAAGATAATTTATAAATTTTTATGATATATTATAATAAAATTATTTTGAAGTTTTTTATGTTTTAAAAATATTTTCAATGTAGGAAGAATATATTCTTAGATAAATGTTTTCAAGGATCATTAAAACATATTTTATAGGTTTCCAAGGGTATTGTCAATGAAAGTTATTTTCGAGATGTTTTATATCTTAAATAGTGAGTATTAATGTTATAGGGTGAGTTTCGTCGTGAAATATTCAATGTTATCATTCAATATCAATTTACACATAAGACTTAATTCATTGATATTATATATTTATAATGGGGATATAATCCAAGGATATAATTCTTGTTATTTTGTGAATGGTTTATGTTAATAATGAAAATATATTTATGAACCATACTTCTCATCTATGGGATATAACCAGAAATAACACATAAGATTTCATCTTCCATTTCCAAGAGTTATGATATGATGAAATTATAAAATGGGTAAAAACATGTTTCTTTTCCACAGGTTATTCAAAGATTAAATGTTCACGAACACATTTCTATTTGTGGGAAATTATATGATGAATATTTTATGATCTTGGGGAACATTTATGAATTATTTTCATTTTATGATGGTGGTTACATTAGAATTATGTACGGTGGTCAGATTATAAACCTGGATGTGTGGTAAGTACACCTACTTCCAAATCATTGGGTATTGATTCATATCTCAGGATAAAAATAGGATTGGAATTAGGAGTTAACATAGTTTACTAATAGAAAATGTTCAATGTATTAGGGTAATTATATAACCTTGACTGTTATTAATGTACAGAGAGAAAACCCCATTCCAACATGACAGCCTAATAAATGATCTTTAACAGCATTTGAAATGATTTTATATACGTTTTTATGGAACATTTCAATTTCTTATGACAATGCTATACTCTCACGGATCATGTTCACTAATTTCCTTATTATTTATGTCTTATGAATTAGATTTTTTTCTGTTGCTCAATATTTTGATAATTGATATGCATGTACTGGCTTTCATATATCATGATCAACTCATCATACCCTTATTCTATTATTATGTTAACATATCTCTCATTTATCATTACTGAGAAACTAAGCTCACAATTTCTCATGTTTCCATTCCCAAGTATATGTGTAAAGGTATTATATATGATATTTCTATGAAAGGTGATAATTAATATGTAGTTTTTTTGTGATAATTTAGATCATATATTAGAAAACACTATGTTATTATGTTTCCAAAAGAACTAGAACTAATTTTTTTTTGTCACAGACCATTATGTTATTTAATGAATATTATTCTAAAATCATTTAATATTATTGTATTATTTTTTGTGACTATAAAATTGGTGTTTGAGAAAGACATAGTTGGCCTTTAGAAACTAGGATTAAAAAACCATTGTGAGAACTGTATGAATTTTTCTATGGATATTTCTATGGAAAATTCTAAAGATGGTAATATTTATATTAAAATTTCCTAAAATTATGGTAATGGATTTTTTGTGTGGTTTCAAATCAATTACATCCATTAATTTGTGTTACATGTGGTTCTAGATCTTGTATATAGGTACCCATGTGTAAGAACTATGAAACGAGAACATTTAGTTGGAATCAATCATTATCCGGTGAATGATAAATGACCTTACTACATACCTTTTTTTATACATTAAATGGGTATTATTAATAAATTCATAATCACACTATGAACCTTTTGAAGGTTTTGAATAGATCGTGACCCTGAATTACCGTGGTTTAATGTAAGGTCTCATAAATTGAAAACAATGTATTATTTTTAATAACTATTAAAAATTATTTTCCATGATTTAATGATTCCTCTATATGATTATTGTATCTTACAGTAATAATATTTTTTTAGTAATTTTTTAGTACTATAAGAAAATAAGAAGAGATTTTATGAGATAGAATTTTTTTATTACAATCCAAATGTGATGATAGGAGGAGTGATAGATATTTGTAAAATACTAATCAATTATAATAATATAATAAAAAAAATAACCACATTAACCAACTCTTGGAATCGATGAAGATCAGAAGGAATGTGTACAGTAAGAGATTAGGTGGTAGAGACTATGTACGAAATAGGTTTCATTTTTCTATATGTTGAGAATTTTGAATAAAGAACCCATGTGATGTCTTAGAGGAATGGAGAGATATATTTTGTGTGAAAAATAAGGACACAATGAAATTAATTATCAAGGTAAAATTAAAAGTTAAGCTAATAAAATGGATGATAATAATTTTCCTTTTAATATATCTTCTACAATGTAATTTTTAAAAATCTAAATGTGTGGGAATTTTGAAAATAAATTCCTTATAGGGAATGATAATGAATATAATAAGAAAGGTTGTATGGTTAATCGTTATATTATTTAGGATGATGATACTATTAATAAAAAAGGAAGGAAATAAATGTTATGTGATATGGCAAAGAATATTGGTAGTGGTGTATGATGAAGGTGTAATGATTAATTATTTGATGTAATGGGATTCGAAGAATTAAATTTTTATCCATGGTATTTCAGTTATTATAATCCTGAAACATAACAATATTTTTATATTTTTTTAAATATTGAGTTTTAAGAATATGATAACTAGTTATGATGGAATATGAAAGTGATTTTATTGAATGGTGATATTTTAATTATGGGAAGATACGCCTTAATATGTTCATGATTTTGAGAAATTAGTTTTTAGTTTGGACGAAGATATGATTAATAAGGGTAATGTAAATTAAAAATTATTACCATGTTATTGATTAATATTTGATGAAAATGTATTTTATATCATCATTGATGGGGATTAAAACATTTTTATTACTTATATTTTATATTCAGTAATCTTTTATATTATTTAATGAATGAAGAAAGAGATATTTTTAAAAAGTATTTTTCTTTTCTTTTAGAAATTATGGATATTAACATGTTTTGGGAGAATATATAATCAATGTAATCACATATTTAGTATGTTAAATTAATTAGTAATTCTTGTTTTTGGGAGATTATTGGTAGGTATATTTTTTTAAATTTGCTGACCCTCCATCTATTTTTCAGTGTTCAATTATCACCAGACAAGGAGGATCCATAAGGACTAATATTCGTGGAATGAATTATGTTGAAATTTTGATGTCACTGGATAACCAATGATAATAATTTGTTTTTTAATAACTATAAAAATATTGAATAACATATCATTCTTTTATAGATCTTATGATCCACTAATACTTCAGGTGTACAAAATAATCATCTTCATTTTCATGGAGTAAGTGATAAAGTTTAAATTGAAAGAATAGAAACCAAATGATGAAATTTCTCTTATAACAAAAAGGAAATCTATTCTATAGGTATATAAGTCCCCTTTAAATCCATGATTGTATTGGGACTATATTCTATCTACTGGTTCATTAATGTAAGCAGTATCATGTACAAAATGTGTTTCATATATATATCCCGTTGAATTATATACCTAATCATTCACATATACTAAACAAAGAGGTGGTAAATCTTTTGAATTATACATGTTATATGGAACATTATATTGTGATTATATATTATATATTTAATTCTCTAGAATCAAGTCCACTAACAAGGTCATTTTTTTGGGGAAACCACTTTCATGAAAAAGCATTGTTGGAACCTGATGAACTAATGAGGCAGAAGTATCCTAATTTATATTTATTGAAATGAAATTTTTTAAGTGTGAAATTCATTTTATATAGAGTATAATGTATCAAATTTTTATTTTATGAAATAAATTTTTATCAAATAAATTTAATTTCATCGATATCTTATGTAACATGCAACATCATGTTTTAACGAAACACAAAATAATATTAAAATATTAAATTTAATATGATTGTTATTGTGTGTTCATTTTAATGGTGTCTTTCAATGGGATTAACTACATGAGTAAATCAATGTATTAAAAAAATAAATATAAAAATAAATACTTTTTGACCAAGTAATTAGAAATGAAAAACAATATTTTTATAATCAATGAAATATTTTTATGAAAAAATAATCTTATGAACAAATAATTTTTTCACAATAAATTAAATTAAACTATTTTTTCGAGTGTATTTAATGAAATTATTTTTCTATATACTCAATAAAATCTTTACAATTCATTTTTCCTATTTTCAAGGCATTATATAAGAATAATTCCAATTTTAGGCTTTAAAATGTCTTTTTATAAAAAGATGTTTTGTTTTATTTTTAGCCATTATTTTTAAATAAATTTTTGAAACATCCAGAATATTTATTTTTAAAAACCAATTAGTCATTATTTTAGAATTTAAAGAAATTCATTGCATGAATTTGTTTGAATTTTATGATAATATAATTTTTTGATGAATATTGGTAATTATAGTTTTATTAAGAATATTCATTTATTTTAATGATTTTAAAAACAAAAAAAATTAAAATATCTTATATGTATAATAATTTCTATTATATTTTGATTAATATTAATTTTTAATTAGAATATATTTTATATTAATATTTTATAAATAGATTATTAATCTTTTAAAGATTTTCCATTTAGAAAAACTATTTTTCGACATATTTGGGGGATTAATATTAAGTTATAATTTCTTAATGATGTGAATAGTATTTATTAAAATAGATTTAGTATTTTTTGTAATAATAAATTCTATTTTATAATATGCTAAACATAATTATTTAATATTATAAATTTTAAATGTAGTAAAAATTAATTACCATGGTTATGGTGAAAATGGGTTTATCGTAGATTAAATTAAAAATATAATGGGTAAAATGACCTATATAACTTTAAAAAACCAATTTTTTTGAAATATTTAAACATTGTAAAATATATTGTGATATAATGGGATATTTGGGATCCTTTTTCATGTGAATAACTTGGATACACTTAAAAAAAATTAAACATGCCACTCAACTCACTTATACAGTGTCACACAGTCTTATCTCCTCTTACAATTCCAAAACCATTTAAGTCAGAAAATACCAACCAAAATAGATTAAATAATTCACTATTTTCATTATAAATTCTTATTTGGGTTTTAAATCCAATCTATTATGGTTTTTGGTACAATTAAAAGAATATTTCTAAAGAAGATGTAACATCCCTAACCAAGAATTTTATTTTATTTATTTCTCTACCTCCTTTAATTTTTATTGAAAAACAATGATGTAATAACATAATAATATAACCTAAAACAATATATTATAATGTTAATTTAATAATTTAAATCCATATCCTCTTACATAAAAATGGAATAGGAAATCATCAATCACGTGTACGATGGACTACCGCTACGTGAACCGATATTATTCCTTTTCCATCAGCACATATCACATATTGATACAATGATGTATCTAATGTGTGCATGTGTATATGTATATCATATTTTATGATATTATTATACCTCAATAATTATAGTAACTCATATAACTTATTACCTCCCTACCTTTTGGAAAACAATAACGCCACTCATTTGTACGACAGACTACTACCTCACAAACCTATGTAATGAGTTTTTTCTACATTCAATTAAAGTGGATGGAAATAACGATATATTAAATTAATATATATATATATATATATAATTTATTGAAGTGTTCAACCTACATAATTTATATATCACATATACTTTGTTACATTCCATTCCGAGCGAGATATGATAATGTTGTTCCTGTGTAGAGCAGACTACAGCCTCAATAGGCATTGTGATTAATTATTTAGTAACTATATTGATGGAAAGTAATAATGTTAAATTTAATGAATATTGGTTCTATTTATAACATAAAAATTATATTTAATGGTAATATATTATTTACCATTCTTTCGTACCATCCTTCAAGAAATTGGAAACATCATTTATGTGAAAATATGTCCCACTCTGCCCATGAATACTGAATTTCATTTTATATATTTAACATTCATGGATTACTAAAAATTAATATATAATTAATAAATATTATTTTTATATCATGGTTAGAAGTGTTGAGATGATCGAACCATGATAAAATTTAGTGGTCAAAAAATACAAAATCCAAACGTACATGAAAAACAAAGATGTTATTACCCAAAACATGAATATATGGATGATTTTTTAAAAAATGGGTAAGATATGGTCCGAAAAAAACATATATTGAATGATACATATAATAATAGTTCTTTAAAATATTAATAATAAAATTATATTTATTATAGAAGAGGTTCATTCATTTATAATGGAATTCGAGACCTAGGGTAAGAGATTTCTATCTAACTCTTTACTACTATTTGAAACATGCCATATTCAACACCAATTTATTTAATATAGTGTCTATAAATTCTACGAATGATTTTTTTATTATTATACTAAAAATTATTTGGATTTATAAAGCCATTTTAGAATCTCTCATTCATGTTATTTTCATGTTAAAATATACCAATACAGTAGGTACATTTGTCTCAATTGGATTTTTTTGAAACATATTTTATGTTATGAACCTATATTATTTTATGAGGTGTATATATTAACTATTAGATATATAATATCATGAATTTATTTGTTATAATTATATTTTAGGGGTCATTCAATATTATTTTTTCTTGGGGATTATGAATTAATTTTATAATGGTTGAAAGGGATTTTTGATACAATCATATCATTTACTAGGATTGTTTAATTTTAGGATTCTGATGATGAAACCATATAATCTATATCTCAAAAAAAAAACGAATTTTATTATGCTAATATTATTTCAACACAATACTTGTTTTACATTTATTTTACTCAATTTTGGTTCTCAATAATTCAAATCAAGATTTTTAAAAAATAAAACATTATATATCTCTTTGTTCCAAAATAATATTTTATATAATTGTTATAAAAAATGTGTTAAAAAATATCAAAATTATTTTTAATGTTTTTTACCCATGTTAATTTTTTTTCTTTATTTTTTTAAACGAATATTCATTTCATGTTCAAAAAATTCTAATTTGAAACTTACTAAAAAAGTGAGTGGAATTATTATTTTATGGTCCATGAAATTTTAAAATTTTATTACAATATTGAACATTATATTTCATAAATAATCATTTATAATATTAACAGATTATGTGTAATAAAAAGGGAATAAATATCATTTATGTTTTAAAAATTGGTTATCAAATTGGTGAGGATATTTTACAACAAATATTTTTTTAAATATTATTAAAAATTTCATTTTTGATTCGATGTTTATTTTTAATTAAATGTATTTTGAGAATGATTGATGTCATAAAATGTTATATATAATGTCAAAATCCAATTTTCCACAATAAATGGTCTATGTTATCTTTCAAAATAGTTTTCCATCTACTATGTATTTCTTTTTTAACTTATTCTTTACCATTGATATGATCCAATGATAAAATTATTATTATTTCCCGGAATGGTTTATGTTTATGATGAAATGATGTTTTTGAAACATATTTCTCTTCCATGAGATATAACATGATAAAATTCTAATGAAATGTAGCCCTTTTTCCTTGGGTTATGCTATAATGAAATGTTGAAATGATTATGCCACCTATTTATTTTTCAGACGTTAAGAAATATTAAAAGATTTAAACCCCCATTTATTTTCACGAGTTTTATTATGTTGAATGTTTTATAATAATTTGAAACATGCATTTATAAATTTCATTATGTGATAGTGGGATATTTAAAAAAAATTATGGCTATAATGGTATCACTAAGGATGGGTGGGACCTATATCACAATCCAATGAAATGGGTAATGATTCATTTACTGGGATTTTTTAATTTTAGGATTCTGATGATGAAACCATATAATCCATATCTCAAAAAATATGAATTTTATTATGCTAATATTATTTCAACACAATACTTGTTTTACATTTATTTTACTCAATTTTGGTTCTCAATAATTCAAATCAAAATTTTGAAAAAATAAAACATTATATATCTCTTCGTTCCAAAATAATTTTTTATATAATTGTTATAAAAAATGTGTTAAAAATATAAAAATTAGTTTTAATTTTTTTTACCCATGTTAATTTTTTTCTTTATTTTTTTAAACGAATATTCATTTCTTTTTCAAAAAATTCTAATTTGAAACTTATTAAAAAAGTGAGTGGAATTATTATTTTATGGTCCATGACATTTTAAAATTTTATTACCATATTGAACATTATATTTCATAAATAATAATTTATAATATTAACAGATTATGTGTAATAAAAAGGGAATAAATATCATTTATTTTTAAAAAATTGGTTATCAAATTGGTGAGGATATTTTACAACAAATGTTTTTTAAAATATTATTAAAAATTTCATTTTTGATTCGATGTTTATTTTTAATTAAATGTATTTTGAGAATTATTGATGTCATAAAATGTTATATATAATGTCAAAATCCATTTTTCCACAATAAATGGTCTATGTTATCTTTCAAAATAGTTTTCCATCTACTATGTATTTCTTTTTTAACTTATTCTTTACCATTGATATGATCCAATGATAAAATTATTATTATTTCCCGGAATGGTTTATGTTTATGATGAAATGATGTTTTTGAAACATATTTCTCTTCCATGAGATATAACATGATAAAATTCTAATGAAATGTAGCCCTTTTTCCTTGGGTTATGCTATAATGAAATGTTGAAATGATTATGCCACCTATTTATTTTTCAGACGTTAAGAAATATTAAAAGATTTAAACCCCCCATTTATTTTCACGAGTTTTATTATGTTGAATGTTTTATAATAATTTGAAACATGCATTTATAAATTTCATTATGTGATAGTGGGATATTTAAAAAAAAATGATGGCTATAATGGTATCACTAAGGATGGGTGGGACCTATATCAGAATCCAATGTAATGGGTAATGATTCATTTACTGGGATTGTTTAATTTTAGGATTCTGATGATGAAACCATATAATCCATATCTCAAAAAATATGAATTTTATTATGCTAATATTATTTCAACACAATACTTGTTTTACATTTATTTTACTCAATTTTGGTTCTCAATAATTCAAATCAAGATTTTTAAAAAATAAAACATTATATATCTCTTTGTTCCAAAATAATATTTTATATAATTGTTATAAAAAATGTGTTAAAAAATATCAAAATTATTTTTAATGTTTTTTACCCATGTTAATTTTTTTTCTTTATTTTTTTAAACGAATATTCATTTCATGTTCAAAAAATTCTAATTTGAAACTTACTAAAAAAGTGAGTGGAATTATTATTTTATGGTCCATGACATTTTAAAATTTTATTACAATATTGAACATTATATTTCATAAATAATCATTTATAATATTAACAGATTATGTGTAATAAAAAGGGAATAAATATCATTTATGTTTTAAAAATTGGTTATCAAATTGGTGAGGATATTTTACAACAAATATTTTTTTAAATATTATTAAAAATTTCATTTTTGATTCGATGTTTATTTTTAATTAAATGTATTTTGAGAATGATTGATGTCATAAAATGTTATATATAATGTCAAAATCCAATTTTCCACAATAAATGGTCTATGTTATCTTTCAAAATAGTTTTCCATCTACTATGTATTTCTTTTTTAACTTATTCTTTACCATTGATATGATCCAATGATAAAATTATTATTATTTCCCGGAATGGTTTATGTTTATGATGAAATGATGTTTTTGAAACATATTTCTCTTCCATGAGATATAACATGATAAAATTCTAATGAAATGTAGCCCTTTTTCCTTGGGTTATGCTATAATGAAATGTTGAAATGATTATGCCACCTATTTATTTTTCAGACGTTAAGAAATATTAAAAGATTTAAACCCCCATTTATTTTCACGAGTTTTATTATGTTGAATGTTTTATAATAATTTGAAACATGCATTTATAAATTTCATTATGTGATAGTGGGATATTTAAAAAAAATTATGGCTATAATGGTATCACTAAGGATGGGTGGGACCTATATCACAATCCAATGAAATGGGTAATGATTCATTTACTGGGATTTTTTAATTTTAGGATTCTGATGATGAAACCATATAATCCATATCTCAAAAAATATGAATTTTATTATGCTAATATTATTTCAACACAATACTTGTTTTACATTTATTTTACTCAATTTTGGTTCTCAATAATTCAAATCAAAATTTTGAAAAAATAAAACATTATATATCTCTTCGTTCCAAAATAATTTTTTATATAATTGTTATAAAAAATGTGTTAAAAATATAAAAATTAGTTTTAATTTTTTTTACCCATGTTAATTTTTTTCTTTATTTTTTTAAACGAATATTCATTTCTTTTTCAAAAAATTCTAATTTGAAACTTATTAAAAAAGTGAGTGGAATTATTATTTTATGGTCCATGACATTTTAAAATTTTATTACCATATTGAACATTATATTTCATAAATAATAATTTATAATATTAACAGATTATGTGTAATAAAAAGGGAATAAATATCATTTATTTTTAAAAAATTGGTTATCAAATTGGTGAGGATATTTTACAACAAATGTTTTTTAAAATATTATTAAAAATTTCATTTTTGATTCGATGTTTATTTTTAATTAAACGTATTTTGAGAATTATTGATGTCATAAAATGTTATATATAATGTCAAAATCCATTTTTCCACAATAAATGGTCTATGTTATCTTTCAAAATAGTTTTCCATCTACTATGTATTTCTTTTTTAACTTATTCTTTACCATTGATATGATCCAATGATAAAATTATTATTATTTCCCGGAATGGTTTATGTTTATGATGAAATGATGTTTTTGAAACATATTTCTCTTCCATGAGATATAACATGATAAAATTCTAATGAAATGTAGCCCTTTTTCCTTGGGTTATGCTATAATGAAATGTTGAAATGATTATGCCACCTATTTATTTTTCAGACGTTAAGAAATATTAAAAGATTTAAACCCCCCATTTATTTTCACGAGTTTTATTATGTTGAATGTTTTATAATAATTTGAAACATGCATTTATAAATTTCATTATGTGATAGTGGGATATTTAAAAAAAAATGATGGCTATAATGGTATCACTAAGGATGGGTGGGACCTATATCAGAATCCAATGTAATGGGTAATGATTCATTTACTGGGATTGTTTAATTTTAGGATTCTGATGATGAAACCATATAATCCATATCTCAAAAAATATGAATTTTATTATGCTAATATTATTTCAACACAATACTTGTTTTACATTTATTTTACTCAATTTTGGTTCTCAATAATTCAAATCAAAATTTTTAAAAAATAAAACATTATATATCTCTTCGTTCGAAAATAATTTTTTATATAATTGTTATAAAAAATGTGTTAAAAATATAAAAATTATTTTTAATTTTATTTACCCATGTTAATTTTTTTCTTTATTTTTTTAAACGAATATTCATTTCCTGTTCAAAAAATTCTAATTTGAAACTTATTAAAAAAGTGAGTGGAATTATTATTTTATGGTCCATGACATTTTAAAATTTTATTACCATATTGAACATTATATTTCATAAATAATAATTTATAATATTAAAAGATTATGTGTAATAAAAAGGGAATAAATATCATTTATTTTTAAAAAATTGGTTATCAAATTGGTGAGGATATTTTACAACAAATGTTTTTTAAAATATTATTAAAAATTTCATTTTTGATTCGATGTTTATTTTTAATTAAATTTATTTTGAGAATTATTGATGTCATAAAATGTTATATATAATGTCAAAATCCATTTTTCCACAATAAATGGTCTATGTTATCTTTCAAAATAGTTTTCCATCTACTATGTATTTCTTTTTTAACTTATTCTTTACCATTGATATGATCCAATGATAAAATTATTATTATTTCCCGGAATGGTTTATGTTTATGATGAAATGATTTTTTTGAAACATATTTCTCTTCCATGAGATATAATATGATAAAATTCTAATGAAATGCAGCCCTTTTTCCTTGGGTTATGCTATGATGAAATGTTGAAATGATTTTACCACCTATTTATTTTTCAGACGTTAAGCAATATTAAAAGATTTAAACCCCCTATTTATTTTCATGAGTTTTATTATGTTGAATGTTTTATATTATTTTGAAACATGAATTTATAAATTTCATTATGTGATAGTGGGATATTTAAAAACAATGCTGGCTATAATGGTATCACTAAGTATGGGTGGGACCTACATCACAATAAAATGAAATGGGTAACGATTCATATCTAATGTGATAAACGGGCATATAATGGGGGGGGGGGGGGTAAAACCACTTCAGTAAGGGAAACTGTACAATATTAGTATTGTGATTTACCCTTTAAAATAATGATGCGTTGGAGAGTGAACCCATTCAATAATGGATGCCTTTGAAAAGATCCTTGAATTATTTAGAAATCATTTTTATCTTATTTTATATGACACAATTCTATGTCTCATGTAACTGTTAAACTATCATGGATATTGTTCTTTTTTTCTTTAGGATTTATTCCTTATAAACTAAAATATTTATAACATGTCTCAATATTTTTTTCTTTGACTCAAAATGGTTGGTTTTCAAATGTCCTACTCATGTTCTCATACACTAATTCTCATTTTTAGTTTATATATTTCCTTTGTTAACCCTTACAGAGAATCCTACATCACCTTTTTTTATATATCCTTTCCCTAATATATTATTAAAGGTATTATGTATGATGTTTCCAAGAAGGGTTCTGGTTATGGAGAAATTATTTTTGAGTTGATATAGATCACTTGTTCACTAGTTATATGGCTTTCCATGTTTCTAGAGGCACCAGACCTACATGATTATATTGTGGATGATTATTTTATGTAATGAGTATTCATGTAATATGATGGGTAATTAATTCATGATAATATTTGTTCATTACACTCGTTAAACAATATTTGGTAAATTTTGGATTGATTTTATTATTTGTGTCATTAGTATGGTTAGTTGGATTCCTGAATTATATTTAATTATAAAACCATGATTGAATTGTATTTTTAACTAATTTTTATGATATAATATGATAATGTAATATATTTATGGATCATTATTTTATTGTATTCTAGTTCACAATTAATTTTCCATTGAGAGTTAATGGGTTTCACTCATTTAGAAAATGAAGAAATCTATTTTCATGTTACATGGATCACCAAGTATATATTTGAATAATCAAAAGTTTTTTAATAAAGTTATTTTCAAAATTAAATATTATGTGATATATTTAAAACTGATTTTCATATTTTTTTATCAATCTAATTATGGGTGTTCCAGGATTCTGTTAAATATATCATGTATTAATTATTAGATTATAAAGTATAACTAATTACTATGTTACTTATTCTATTATAATGTGTTTTATAACAATATTTTTAAATGTAAAATAAAAAAGAAATTATTTACTTCTTATGAGGAAAAACTTTTTTATTAACAAATACCCTCTACATGTGATTTTTTTTTGAATAATTTTAATGACATTTTCCTTGTTATATGTTATTATGTTAAATTATATGTATCGATAACAGGTGTTTATTATATATAGGGTGTCTAAAATTGATCAATTTATTATAGTTCCTAAATATTATATATATTTTTTTAGGACATGATTTTCCACATTAATTATATATATAATAGATAACGTAGAGAGGTTAGTGGAATATCAGTGTGAACATGCTATACTATTATATGAGTATTCTATCTCTAGTTTCCACATTATAGATTTCACACAAATTTTTTATTTTTCCCCTGGGTATGGTTTGTCAAGGTGGGGCAGAGAATTAGGGATAATGGATATCCTTAATCTTCATGATATGATAGATTCAATTTTATTATTTTTTTCATCCTAATTCACATAGCCGTTTCCATGATCATATGTTTCTACTTATGTAATTATTGATTTTATATCCCAATACATTTATGGAGATTGACTAGAATTTTTTTTATATATCCTTTCATTACTATTAATTCTATTATTATTTTTTCTATTCAATGTAGATATTAATACTATAAAAGGAAAAAGACTAACCCCTTTCTCTGAAAAGAAAATGTTTTATAATTATTTTGGTACATTAACCCTACATTATGTCGTATATAAATAAAATTCTCAAACATGTATATTCATTATATTTTTCTGAAAATTATAAATGGTATTTTCAACTAATATATATAAAATCAATGTTTCCAAATTGAATCATTTAAAATGACAACATTATGTGAATGGTTTTTAGGTAATGTGGGAATTCTTAAATTAAAAATTTTATTTCTAAATCGCATGAATATATTTATTTTTAAGGATTGTGAATTGAGTGAGGGGAGGTTACCCACTATAAATTTTATCTCATTACTACTATCATTTCCGGTTCTATTTATGTTTCACTAAGATACATTTTTTTCATGGGTTTTTTATTCAATTTTATTTTTGGTTTTAATTAAAGTATTATTTTATTGAAATGTGGTAGGCCATTATTGTATTTTATTTCATTATTACATGTCATTCATTAGTTATATCATCAAATTTCAATATTTTTATTTTCCCATTGTTATATTAGTCCTTTAATTTGGATTTTTCCATTGCTTTTTTGATATGTTTTTTAGTTTTGTTTAGTTTTCTCTTAAATGTAATGTTTTATGTTAAATATGATGAAACATTTTACTGTAGTTATAATTGCCATTCATAATTATTTACATGAAATAGTTTTACATATAAAGTATTAATATTGGACATAATGGTGGATTTTCTATTATATTACATTTTACTATAGTGGGATAAATCATTTCCACGGGAATATATAAGATTTCCATAGGATATATTTGTGGCCATAGGGATTTGGAACATTATACATCCATTTCAATGGGTGGAATTGAGTGCTCATATCTGAGAAGGACTAGGTTGGTTTGTAGAAAAATGATATTACATTTTGATTTTTATATTTTTTAATTAGTGATTAAATATAGATTAGAGATTGGACTATTAAAACTAAAGAGGTATTTTGTGAGTGGTATCCTCCGACAACTTCATGTAACAAAACATGAGTTACTAGGGGAATTCAAGAATATAAAATTATAATTTTTATTTATATTCATTATTATTTGTGGGTATCATTATATCATTGAATGAAGTTGGATGTGTAACTAATGTTCTCTTTTGTTGGGGTTCACAAACATCAGAAAAATCATACAAACCATATGTCTCCCATGTTTTTTGTTTCGTTAATTTATTTACTATTCAATGTTTTTTAATGATTCCATGTGTTGGTTGTGATTTTTGTTTTTTATGAATATATGATAACAATAATATTTCATAATTTATTTTAATATGATTAAATAAAATTGAGATCATTTTCTTATGGTATTATTATTTTTAAATTTATTGGGATTTATATATGCTATTAGGATTTTTTAATTAATTTTATAACTAGAGTCCTTGGAAATTATTTTAAATAAAAAGATATTTCCACTTTTTATGCAATGTAATATTATAAAATTTTAAAACACTATGATGTAATAAATAGTATTCATTTATAGTATGTTTTGCGTTCATAAATTGATGACTTACCCTATAATAAAGGATTCAAAAAAATAATGGTTGAAATGGTAAATATCAATTTCAATGATTAAAGTGTGATAAAAGTAAAAATCTTGAAAGATATTTCAATTTTGGATATTGAACAATATTAATCTTGTAAAAAATGTGTTGTATAATTTTTAATGTCATTCTTCGGTATGTTTTTTATTTTATAAATTAAAATTGAGTTGAAATTATTACTATTGTTAATAATTTTTTGTCTATGGTATTGGATTTATTATTTATTAGTAATTATTAAGAATCCATAAAATTTAGATAGAATTATGTCAATTTAATGATATTTATGTATGTTTTATGTGTTAAAATAAATGACTTATTTATGTTGAAACATAATTTTAATGGGGGTTCACATTTAATTAATGGACTATGGTAAATTAAACAGTAGTTATTCTATGTTTCTAGTTATATTCGTTCTAATTTTTTGTCGTTTTTATCTCTTTATTTTTTCCAATGAATCTTATATTAATATATATATAATAATGAAATTAGACATTTATGAAATAATGTTGTTTGGGAAATTATGATTTCAACAATTGTAATAGAAAACCATATATATAAAAATTGATTTCATTAATATTAATTTTTAATTAATCAAAGATCTTTTATTTAAAGGGGATTTTTATATTTTCATATTTGTAATTTTTTTGATTTCTGATGAAGAAGGATAAATTTATTTCATTATTGGAGGTTTTATAAGGATTTGATTTTTAATTGACAATTTCATACTTATCATTTGTTTTAAATAATATTTTATACGTTTTGGATGGTTCATATTATAAAGATTAATATATTCCATATGAAATATACTGTTTATGAGTACTCGAATTTTTTTCAATACTTTATTATTTGATTCTTCAAATCAAATTTTTTTTCACCAAATTGGTTCACACTTGAATGTAATAATTATTGGTGAAATGAATTAGATGGGGTGTGTTTATTTATATCAATATTTTGATAGGACAACGTTTTTTCATGACATGTCAATATTTTGTTTTGGTGTATGTATATTTGGTTTAGATTGAATAGAAATGAATTTTGTGGGGGATAGATTAAAATATGTACAATGTTTTGGGGACTATTTTATGATTGGTAATATCTTGTTGGGGGTCTATTGTGCATTCTAATGATAGAAAATCTATATGCATGGTGGTTGTGAAGAACTAATCTATTACTAGTTTATTATTTATTGTAAAAAATTTAATTTTACTATTCTTATAGAGGAGAAATAATGTTCAGAATTTACAAGATTGTTTTATATATTTTTTGGACTTTTATGAGGGTTCAGTGGGAGTTTTGGGTTTTCAGATGGTGTTTATGGTTCAATTGGGGTGGCCTCAAATATTATTGTTACAGTAGGAAACTCACCATGGAATGGTAATTTAAGGCCACATCATGGAGTCCCAAATTGCGGAAGAGAAATTTCCAGTGTGGAGGGTGTAATTACTAAGGTGGAATACTGATACATGTTTCAAATTATTGGAAATTGGTATGGAAGTCATTCATTTTAGATGTCATGGAATTATGTAAAATGGTAATTGAATTTGAACTACATAAAGAGTCATAGACAAGGGGGATGCCCAGTGATGAAACCACACTGGGGTGCTAAGGGACACTCAATGGTGAAAACATTCCACTTTTTTAATATGGGTTTTATCTTCTCATGGTGACAATATTTTGAAATCCCAATTGTTCCTTTATTCTAAATAATCATGTTATGGAATAGGGTGGAGCCCAATTTATCTTCTATTATCTTCCTTAAACAAATATGATAAAGAAGGAATTCTTTTCATCAATTATATGTAATAAATCTTTTCTTATTCTCTTTTCTCTTCTCCCTTATTTCCATCCTAATATTTTTTTTCATGACATGTATCTATAAATATCATTAATAATTTTCATAGCGGAATCATTTATCTAAATATGTAATTTGATGTACATCATATAGATAATTCCTCAAGAGGGTTTTTTCTAAATTTTATTAACCAATTTTCATAAAGTATACCTATTTTATGTTTTATTTATGGTTATTTGATATTATAGGGTTGATTAATAATCATCATAGATGAATTAATTGGGGGTAACATAATTAAGATTTAATGTGATCAATGGACTATAATAAAATCCATTTTCTTGGGTAATTGATCTATTTTTTCATTTAGTTAGTTTGGGTGTTGATTATACCATTGTGGGACTCTTTTGGATAGATGGTATATTTATTTAATGGTGTTTTGGTGGATTATTGTGGATATGGAACTAGAGGAGGTTACCTTTGGATTGATGTTGTGGTGTGGGTTTTCTAGTGATGCATAATTCCTCTATCCATGTTTTTTTAATTATAAAACCATTTTTTCTTATCATTTTTATCAAAACATATAGATAACAAAAGATAGAATCATGAATGATTATAACCATCTACGAAATAATTTTCATTAACACTTGGTATTTTATTGAATATGAATGATTCTTTACCAAAAAAAATTTCTCAGAGTTGTCATCATTAAATCAAACACAACAAATAATAGTGTTAATACCAAAATGATTTTAAAGGACTTCTCAAAATTTATGAGAGATTTCATATTTAAAACTAATTTTACAATGATTTCGTATTATTAATTAATGTTATGTCAAGATTCCATTAACAATACAACTTATTCTACATTTTTTGGGGATATACTATTTAGTTTATAAGATTTTATTTTGTTAAAATGGTTTTATAAATTGGTTTCTAAAGATAAATTTCAAATTATTGAAGTTATTATTATGAAGAATTTTTTTTATGAAAACAAACCCTAATAATTTTCCCATTTTGTTATATATATAAAAATGATGGAATTTTCCTTGTATTAATATATGATTATTTTATTATTAATCATTACGAAATGTGTAATCCAACAAAGGGTGTTTATAGGTTTATGTGTGATTCTGATCACTAAATATTATAATATGGTGTTATAACTACATTATATCACACTTCCATATAATATATCCTGGGGAAAATATACTATATTTTGGGATATCATGGAACACATGATATACACAAATAGTATTATTCTCTAGCTAGTGCCTCTTTCTATGGATTTATATATTATTTTTTAATTTTCATTTTTTTGGTACAATTCATTTATGATCAATAATTACTGTAGTTGTATAACATTAGTAACACTGATATGAAAAATTATGTATTATTATTATTCTATATTACCCAATGATCCCCTAGTTGTTCCAATAATAACTAGATTTAGAAATATTATAATAGTTTTGTTGAAACTATTTTTATTTAGTATTTTGTAAAATATTCATCCTACTCTTTCTATTTCTACAAATGATTATATTTTTCAGGCAGTTATTTGTGTTTTTTCCATAAAAGGAAAATAGGATCACCTTCAAGTAATCCAAAATTTTGTCGACAAATTTTAGGATGATCCCCCATATATTTAATACATTAGTACTGTGTACAACTATTTTTTATTGATATTTCTCATAGTAAGTTTTTATTTAACATTTTTACAAAGAAAAGTAATTTTCCTTTTTTACATGGAATGTATAACTTCCATGATTCAAAATGTAATGTTTTAGAATGAAAATATACCTTTATTCATTCGATAAATCTTAAATTTATAGTTTTATTCAAATATATCTTGAATGGATTTATTTTTAGTTATTAAACATGGCTGTCGGTTTGATAATAACTCTGATTTCTTACCAAACATATTATCTATTCAAGTACTTATCACGATTAACTAGGATGCACTGGTAAGCCTTGGGATTTGGGTTTGAGCTCAATGGTGGTGCAAAAAAATTAGGATTTGATTGCGATGAGGTTATTGGTTATTATTTCATATTTTTTCTATATATTTTATTCATGTATTATATTATATAATAACATCTCTTTTACTTTAACATTGTTTTTTAGTTCATCATATTTATATTTATGCCTTATTTTGTATTGAGATGTGAGGTTTTTTTGGATCTGTTTCATTGTAGAATTAAAAAGTTATGTTATATTTTCCTCAGAAAATAATGATAGGTAAAATTGAATTATATTTTTTTTATCTCTGATCATCCAAATTATGAATTCTTCATCTCATAATTTTTGGTGGTCATTTCATGAATTTTTTTACTCTAATAAGAAAATTATTTCCCATATTCATACATTAAATGTTCAAGAACTAGTTTCAAGTTTGTGGGATTACAATAAAATTTCTAATCTTACCCAGGGCTTGATTAGGAGCACGAATTAGTGGTGTCCCATGTTGGATTTTGACATACAATTATTTATAGTCTATATATAGGTGTAATTCATTTTCATACAAATATAGGAAAAAATTTACATTATTAATAAATATAGTCCTCAATAATAATAATTTTTTATCATGGCCATGAAAATATGAAGTTTTATTTTTTACAATTATATTTATGATAATATGTATATTGAACAAAATTTTATGGTGTTAAGTTAGTTTCAATATAAATGTTATGTTAGGAATCATGTGAGAGATTTAGTTTTTTATATTATTGAATGATTTGTTTTTTTATAAAATAATATATTTGTTGGGTTATTATTCGAATAACAAAAATTTTATTAGAATCAAAATATATTTAATATAAATAATTTTAATTAATTATATATTTACGAAGTATAAAATTGATAGGTGAAATTATGAAATAACTTTGGAAGAAATAAACTATGACATAATGTAATGTGAATATAATATATATATATGTTTTGATTTATATTTATAGAAAGGAATTAGTTCCTCAATGTGTAATAAACTAACACCAATTAACCATCAAAATATTTATACCTCATAAAAACCCAATAATGAATTACATTTCACCATAGGTTATCATAATAATTTGGTGCCGTGGATGTATATATTGGGGAGTGATTTTAACACTTTAGAATCTATTAATATTATTGAAAATTCCTATAAAATATTGGAAAACCCCTATAAATTGTTGAGATAATAATAATAAAATTGTTTTCAATATGGAAGTAAACTCTATTATAGGATTAACTATTATATGTATATTTTAATATAGGTATACATAAATATATATAAAAAATAGGGATAGACCAAAAAAACATACAAAATATCTATACATAAAAATGAAACTCCATTGACTTATAAAAATACCAAAAGGTAGAAAATTTTTTTTATTAGGAAATAATGTATGGACTCTTATATTATACATCTATAAAGTAAGATTTAGAGACAAACCTTGTGATCCCTTCTCATATTTGGACACTAAAAGATTGAACAAAATCATTATTACACTAACATAGAATCCTCAAGGATCTCCCAACTATGGTGTTTTTATTATTTCATGATTATTTATAATAATATATGTACACCTCATAATAAGAATCATGTAGTGTGTGAGATCATCATAACCAGAAGGAATATAATTCACAACACATATCTAACTTTAATAAAACAATGTGTATATTGTATGCACCCAATGAATTTAAGGAATCAAAAGAAAACACTCAGCATGATAATTATAAATGCATTAAAAATATATAATAACATTCATTTATTTAGTTAGGTCCATGAACACTATCTTATTTATATAATAAAAAACATAAATACATGAATCACATCATAGAATCACTAATGTACGATAAATCATATAGTTAAAACCAATTAGATAAAATGAAAATTATTTTATTCAGGATTCACTCTATATGTAAGATGATTCATGAGAATATCTCTATGGGGTATCATGTAAAGAGAATATTATCCAATGATATTGGAAAATATGTAAATAAATCATGTTACCTTAGAACATTAATCTTAATATCCTATATCAACTCGATTAACCAAAATATATTTCAAAATATATCCATGTATCATCATATCATTTATATTTAAAGGTAATATATATGAAAATATGGATAATACTATCTCAATACGTATATTGAAAAATAATGGATTCCATTCTAATGAATCATAACATGTAAACAAAATTTGGTATTCATATCAGGAAGAAACTAATCAGTGAGGATACGGTTAATTGTGAACTCACCTCCATCATACTTATTTTTAATATGTTTGTTAAAACATTATGCTACTGAAAAAAGTTTATCCATTGTAGTTTTACATTAGCCACAAGTTTCTAGGTTAAATTTTAGAAAATTTGATAATTCTATCAAACATGATCAAAAATAATAAACATATATAAAAAACCTTTCTAATATAATCGATGGTATCATTGTGATTTGAAACATAGGAACAATATACATACAGATCAATATAAGTGAAATAATCTCACGAGTATTCATTAAGATTTATATCTATAATTATAAAATAGGAAAACCATTATTCATGACATTGTATTCAGTAAAATGTTCTATATGATTTAATGTGGTCCAATGACTCAAAAATTTACTTTCCTTCTTTTCAAATCCATTGTTTTCCAAAAATTTGATAGATTTATAGAAATACAACATTGCTAATTACAAATTAAATTCTTCACCTCCTACTATACGAATATCAATTTTGATAACTATAATATGTGATTATTCATTTCATAATGGAAATTACCTTAATTTCCATCTACGAAACTATGCTACGACCATTTAGGGTGATCTCCCAAAATTATCAAGATATAGTATATAATAATAAGGAAAACCATATATTGACTTAAGGGGTCAATCTAAATGGATGACTTATTATTTTTTATCATTTGAAAATTCTATAAGTGATAAGTGAAAATGCATGGATAAACTGAAATCATGAATTCATTATATTAAATTATCTTCCAAAATATGAATAGTCTACCTAAACTGTCAATAAATATCAGGGAAACATGTTTCATATTATTTTACTTGATAATACAGAACCCGTTGAAATAATTTCCATTATCCAGATATTTACATACTATACTAATGAGGTAAGATACTTGCAAGAACCTCATAAAGAATTATAATTTCTTGAACATATAATGTTCTAATATTATATATATAATCATATTCCCATGTTGTTAATATGTGTGTTTTCTGGTTTATGTGTCCACAATTACCCATACATAATCCCTTCCTCTAAATTATCATATAAATATTGTTAAAAAATCTATTTGTTTGACATATCCATACTCAAATGAAAAATAGGTAATAGAAACTGACAATCAATTGGTGTTCTATATTCATTATCATGAAGGTAAAACACCAATAAATAAAATTTAATATCACATAATTCTTTATATTCTTAAAATATATGTTTTTAATACTTTATGAAATAAATTTTATGGGCTATATATGAACCTTAATGAAATCCATAACCCTCATATAGAGAGATGACATGTAAAAAACTCTAAAATATTACATTAAAATTCCTAATGATTAATACATAAAAGTAGCCTTTATTAAATATAAATTATACATATTTAATATTGAGACCAAAAATTCAAGATCTCTAAATACCCAAATGTATCTCAAAAAATGGTGTAATCATTTTCATAAAACTAATAATCCTCAACATAATATGTGTTATATTATGTTAGTTAAATATAGAATAAATATGTAACATCATAATGCTCAAGGACATCCAACTCATGACCAATAATTTAATCCCTAGATCGCCACTCTTACATTCTTAGACGAACTATCATATTATTATATTTTATGATATCATATAATTTTTTAAAATATTTGTCTATCCAAGTTGGTAATTCAAATAAAAATAAAATGACGAACGATATTCAACTGAAATTTTCCACCTCCGATTTAAATCGCACAAGTATGAGATATAATTATTAATTTTCATATTTTATACAACATATATCATGATATAATGATATTGAATATAGAAATTCGGGGCATAAAAATAACAAACACTATGCAATATTTCATATATTTATTTTCAAGAAATCAAAGCACATTAAAATTATAAGAGAATTCACAATGATCCTAAATTAAAACAAATTTGTGATACACCCGGAAGAATAAAAATAAAAAATGATTCATTTTCATGGATAAGGTATTACAATAAATGATATGGTGGGAAATGGTATCTCATCTCAAAAAAATAAAAAATCATATAGGGTAGAATATATAAAAATTCCTCTATTATTTGTTGTGGTTTTCATTAGAGTTTCTATAATTGAAATTTCTATCATGAGATAATTATAGTATCATATTATCCCTATAATATAGATACTCTATAGGATATTTGTGAAAACATTTTTCAAAATTATATTATCCACCTTAAATATATTAACATATATTCAAGTATTTCGAACCCTACACCAATGTAATTTAACAACCCAAATGTGAAATCAATTTTTAAAATATTCATTATAAATTTTACATACTATTATTATATATGTAATCCTCTAATGAAATATTTTTTTTCATCCCAAAATCATGAGTATACAATAATTTTTTCCAAAAAATAAAACAATTTTTTACTAAATGAGTGAACAAAATAGCATATTAATTAAATAAATGAATTTTTTTTGAGAATTACTTATATTTTATATCATAAAAATATATAGTTTGTTTCCATTTCATCTTCTATAAGAAAACATCATCATATCTTTTGGCTTCTTATAGAGTATATGATTTCAAGAACATATGATAATAATTTAAAATCGTATAGAACATTATAGAAGATCAAATAAATTATTTTTACACAAAATTTGGGGTTATTAATAGTTATAGATTTTTTCATTATTATCTATGTATGAGTACATGATTCCAAAACATATCTTGGAAAAGTGCATATGAATACCTAAAATACTAGTTATTAATTTAATAAATCCATTAGCCTCCTGATCTTTCATGTGAATAGAGAAGTCCCTTCATTTGATGAGATCCATATTATATATAATAATATAAATAATCTCTTATTCATAAAAAAACTCAATAGAACACTCTAATTATCATTTATGAAGTTTGGAATAAAAGTTTCCAATGAAAGAATCAAGAAATATGTTTTCCTTTGGATGTGTGAACCATAGTCCTTTAGACTCAACTACTGTAAGAGTTAATTTTTAAATTTTAAAACTATGGGGATAAAAGTTATATATATATATAAATATTCTTGACCTATTATGTGTAACATATTAATATTTTAATATATGATAATGATTAAAAATTCAATGTGATGAATAACATTCTCCACATAAAATCTAAACTGAAAAAATTGTCGTATTTTCAGACCATTAGGACAAAGAAATTGAATTGGATGGAAATAATTAGAGTAAATAATTTGTGAAATATTTAAATAATTGAAATAAAGTCTCATTTTAATATCAATTAAAATCAATAGATATATATAAATGAATTATATGATCATTTTATGCTTAAAAATATATATATTTTAAAATATATTTTTATGAAATATTTATGTTTACCTAAAATAAATTATATTTAGTGATTATAAAATATATTTGATTTTAATATTTGGTTAATAATAATTTATATAGTAAATAACATGAAATATGAATGATAATTTTTAATATTCAAAAATATATATTTTCATATATTTTTATTTCAATATACACCACTATTTTATATTAATATTAATTTTATAATAATTAGAATTTTTTTTATAGGAAAATGAGAATTATTTTTAGATTCAACGCCGAAATATTTTATGAATATTAATTTTTTGGATTTTTTAAAATAAAGTGATTTGTAGGTGAATTTTATAAAATATCATTTTCACAAGTAACATGACTTTTAATACATTATTAGTATATAAGTATAAATTGGAAATTCATGAATCCTTTTTATAATACCATATATTTATTTTATAAGTTAATTTTTTATTTAAAATGTTGTATTTATTTTTCAAACCAATACACGACATTGTAATTTTAGCATTGTAAAACTAAAATTTACAAATTTAATAAAATTAATCAAATAAATTGAATTTAAAAATTTGAATGAGTGAGTAAAAATTAACAAATAAGGATATATTGATTTTATCATAATGATATAGTTACCTTTGGTAAATACTCATTAATGAAATAAATTATTAAATGGAAAATGCAATACATCATGGGGAAAAGGAATTGAAACATGTAAGAAAATATTTTTAATTGAGTAGTTTTGGTATATTTGAACGTATATTAATGTAAATTTAAAAATTGTCTATTTTAATCCACTTTTCATGTTTAACATGCACCACAAATATATTAAGTTGAATAATAAAAAAATCTATTCTGAACACATAAAAAGGGGCTTATTACCACCCTTTCTACACCACTCTAAAAATATTTTTTTCCTCTTTATAAAATCTATCTAATTTAATAACATAAGAAAAATATTTAAATCTAATAACTTTTTTCAATATATATTATCTGATTCCCTTATATTCCATGTAATCCTCCAGCTGAATCCCAAAGTTCTCATCATAAATTCAATATTTTGACTAATATATATTCCATTAATATATCCAATTCAAATAAATTAACCCCCATATTTAATTAAGAATTCTGTATTTTTAGTATACTATATTTTTTTATATTATCGTAGTAAACACTAATAACCTTTCTCCTTTTATTTAATAGAATCAATGTGATCATTTATGCATTATGCAGACTTCTATGTCCACAACATAATGTGAATCACTTTTATTCACCAACATAAAAGGATGATCTTAATATATATTTAAATATATATTTATTATAGGAAATATTTTATATTCTTAAAAAATAATCCATACTAATCCTTGCATGATTTATATGAAAATTAATTCATTGTCCATGCATTGGTGGGAACTACCACTTCCATGGAATGGTATATTCAATTCTTCTTTATAGCCTTTCATGGATGGATGTAAGAATTTATTAAGAGATAAATTTATTTTTTGTGTTATAATTATGTTAATTTTTTTAAAAATTAGAGAGTATATTAATTATATGATCAATAAATTATCACCATAAATTCAATCATTTATAATGAGAGTAGTAAAAGGAAAAGTAGCTCTTCTTTATATGTAATGTGTTTATATGAATTAGTCATATCTATAAATATTTATAATTATGATATTTCAGACTAATAATCAAAAAATAAGATCGATTTTATTCATTTATAATGATATTACAACACAAAAGAATATAATAGTTAATTATTCAAGCAGGATCATTTTTTTGGTCCATTTTACCACCTACATGAACAATACTATGAATATTTATCACAGATGACTATTATAAATTTATAAGTATTTTAATATGAAATAAAAATTTAAATAATTATTTTTGGACTTTTTATTGTTTTATTAACATTTAACATAATAGTTAAGAAACCAACCTTCATCTGTTAGTAATAAAAAAAATAACTATGTCACTGATTTTATCTTATGGGATCATAATGAGAAAACAACATAAAATGAAATTATAGATTAATCACATATCATGGAAAATATAATACATTACCATATTTAGCCGAATATTTATGAAATTTCGAAAAATTATATAATATAACACAACTTTTACGAAACTAGTTCAATGAGATAATGAATACTTACACTTAGTTACAAAAATTGGTAAAAACTACGTAATATATATATATATATATATATATATATATTAGTTAAAAAAGATAACCATGAATGTTTAAAATTATCAGTAATGTTTTTTGGTAATTATTCAATAAACATAATTATAATTTTTAGGACACTGGTGCAAGTGTAGAAGGAATCAGGATCTAGGTTGTGGTTTTAATATAATATTCATCTATATGAGACATATTTGGTTTTATAAACAGAATTTAATATTTATTGTGTATATAGAACCTATATGTGATACTATATCATTAAATTTTAATAATTTTATTTAATGGTAAATTACAAGCACTAACTTTAAAGGGGATTTTATTAAAATGTTACTCAAACCGCATGAGTTCTCTATCTGAAACATCAATTCCTTTAGAAATTTTTTTGTTAAAAAACGTTTTCATTAGAAAGTCGTATTCGAAATTTATTGATTATAAATTATCATATAATTATTTTATTAATTTGAAATCCTATTCCAAATAATTTCTTTTTCATCAAATAGATTTTAACTATGTTGATTCCAAAGTTTTAAGTGTTTATGGTAATTAATTTTTATTTATCAGGTTATGATCATGTATCTTATAATTATTTCATATAATTATGTTTCATTATACCTTTTGATTATATTATTTTGTATTATATTGATTACATTTATAAAATTTAAACCCCTTTATGATATATTTCTTACTTCATGTAGTATGTTATTCATTAGGGATATTGATAACTCGAGTCTCTTTTATTTTAGTTATGTTGTTTCCTAAGAAAATTCATAATTTCAATGGATTTAATTTTTTTTATATGTTTATTTATATGCCTTAGTGTTTATTTATGAAATTTTCATATATATAAATAATTTTTAGCCTTACTACATTGTGCTCCTTAGACAAAGGTGTTTTGAAATATATAAAAATTGTCATTCATTTCCCTTTCATATCTCCTTCTTTCCTCTTTTAATTTCTCCAAAATAAAAATTATTTCATTTTAAGGCTCCAATATTGGAGAATTTATTCAAATATAATGGTTTAACAAATATTTCATGTTATCATTTCAAAATTTACCTTTTTAATAGAAATTTAAATTTGTATCTTATATCACTGTGGAAAATGTTTTTTAATTCTCTTTTAAGTCCTCACATCAATTTCCCTTATCACCTTATCATGGATTTATCATAGTGGGGTTATTCATTCTTGGTATATGAACAAATATATATATATATATATATGGATTCATCCCTTGGTTTCATACATGTCACATCTTTGACCCTATTTTTTTGATATCATTCAAAACATTGTTTTATGTGGGTGTTTCTCATTTATGTCAACACCCTTCGATGTTTACATGGTTACGATGCATATTTTTTTCTTTTAAAACTCTAAAAATCCTTCATCTAGATATATAATGATCAAGTATTTCCAACATTCACTTAAATTTATAATATTAACCATATAGGGTGTTAAAATTTCATTTTAAAAAATTCATAATGTATGATGTTCTCCTATAAAGAATTTTTATTTATTATGCATGAAGAATTCAAATCCATGGATATTATTGATTATTAAAATATGTTTATTTTTTATTGATATTCACTGTTTTTCATTATATGGATTGCCTTGTATTATTCTTCCAGAAGTTCTTTAGTTAAAATAAATAAATATTTTTTGACCATTTTTTTTATTTTATTGTACTTTTTCATATAAAGGTTGGATAATGACATTACATGGACCCCTAATGAATCAAAAAGTCCCATATGAAAAACAATATTAGTTTTTGGAAACACCATAAAACCATATCATTATAGTGTCTGGGAAAAAGTTCTTGAAAACATGTATTTGTTGTCTGAAATTATATATTCCATCTATTTTAGATCAGTCATACAGACATATGTTTTTTTATTTTTTATTGCCAATATATCATTCCCTCAGTTTTGGTTCATTATAGAATATTGTTGATAATTTATTCAAGAAATATGAAATATGTAATAACTCGTATTTTTTCCTCAAGTCCTTCCGTTGTGAAAATCTAGTGTGGAGGTGTTCTGTGAGCGATTAGGGGAATAATTTTATAGTTTTCCAAATTTCCAATTTTTCCAACGGCAATGGGGAGTTAGGTGATTTGACCTCTGTTGATTGAGGGCATCTGTGGCGGTAGGACCTGGTGACTGTAGGTCAGGGCATTAGTTGGTCAGGTCGTCGATAGTTCAGGGGTCGGTAGGTCCGAGTGTCATTAGGTCAAGGCATCGGCAGGTCAGGGAATTGGTAGGGTAGGGTGTTGGTTGGTCCGGGCGTCAGATGTTTGTTGGGTCGGTAGGCCACGGTGTCGGTAGCTCTGCGTCGATAACTCCCCTACCGGTGACTCATTTCTAGTTTTTTACTATTTTTCCAGTACCCCTATTACATGTTTTCCGTTGTTTAATGTCAATCAATCAAATTACAACATAGAATTATCTATCTCCACTTTTTCTACATAGAATTATTAAATCTCGATTAATTCCAACATGTGAAACTTCCAAGATGTGTGTTCAAACATATGATATGAATTTTATTTACTTCTAAATGGCCTCCATGATTTTAGTATGTGTCCTCTTCCTAAGTCTATATCCTCTCTTCCTTGTTCGTTTTTTGTTTCCCTTGGTGGACCTGGAGGCATCCTCCTGAGATGAGTCTTGTGCGAGTGCTAGATCATGTCCTTATTAGCCTTGGAGTTCTTCCTCTACGTCGTTCCATCCGATGTTCTTAGAACAATAAGTAGCATCGATCCCTAATCATATAAGTAGGGATTTTCATTCATTCCCTTTAATTGTGCATCATGTGAGGTGGGTGTTTTAATTGTGACTTGTAAGGAGTTCTTGGATAAACTTATCAAAAATAGAATTAAGAAAAGATGTAATATGATCAAATGATAACTCACAAAAATAAAATAATGGGAAGGGTGTGGTTTGATGTTGTTTGCATGTTTTATTTTATTATACTTTATTTCTTTATTGTATTTTTTGTTGTAATCGATTATAATGTCATGGTCATTGGTGGTATTTTCTGGTGCACTAGTGGTGTTTGTTCTACTATGGTGTTTTTATGTACATATGTAACAGAAAATATGATAAATCACGTACAATTGGATAAATAAATACATACCCTAGGATACAACATCTAATATGATCACCCTGGTTATATTCATATAGAAACTAAAGAACCCTTATCTGTTAAATTTGAATACTCTTGGTTTTATAGTTGTGGTTATGTGTGGTGTGTTCTGTTCTAGGTGTTATGGGCTTGGTATGAGGGGTGGTACAAGGGGTGTTGGTGTCTTAGTCCGAGAAATTGAATTATTTTGGAATGGATGACCTTGTAGGTAGCTGAACTGACTTTATGTTGTGTTGTGGTCACAAAGCTACATTGATTTGCGGGACTAAAGTGTGGTTATGGACTCATTATGTAGTGATACTGAAATGGGGAATTTTTTGGGCATCAGGGATACAAGGATGGGTTTTCATATTATTATTGTGTGGTATCAAATTGAATAATGATAATTGATATTAGGTTAATAGGGATGTGTAGTGGGACTGAAAGTCTAGTTTTGTGCTCTTGTACAATGGGACTACCATTTGGTTTTGTTCGCTTCTTGGTGTGGTTACGGTTGTTAGCAATCTAGTAGTGACAGAACAATTTAAATATAATAATCTTAAATAAATAAATGGAAATTTAACTAAATGGGTGTTGGGTTTATGTTTGGCAGTGGTTGTTTTATGATTGTGCATATAGGTGTACCGGCAAAAACAGTGCTTGTGTGGGCTTATTGTATGTTTGTGAGAAACATGTAGGTTGTAGATGATTATTTAATTACTTATATATATTTATTTTAGTTCCAATTGATTTCTACTTGCACCCACCAATTTTGGTAACTATGTGAAAACACCTCTATTTCATGGTGGAGTGTTTCTTTCCCAACATCCTCATGTAAGGATGGATGCCTGGTTATTGATTTTCTTTTTCATCACAGCCTCTTCCGGATCTATTTTCTAAGGATAATTCTGGTGGGCTTTAATGGCTCCTGTTCTTTGATACGGGTCTCCATCATGTAGCTTTTGTTGCAAAGAATAGCTTCCAGGAGGGTAGTCAGTGTGTGGAAAACTTCATTATTTGTACGCTGAGTTGCCAGTGGAATCTAAAGACTTAGTGATAGCGGATATTACAAATATTTTTAGTGAGTTCCTTCAAATATTCCCCAAATAGGTATTGACTCTACCCCCTCGGTGTGATGCTGAGTTGATAATAGGCATACAATTTGGTGCTCTTTTGATTTATATGTCTCCCTATCAGATGGTGCCTTCTAAGCTATGGGATTTGTGGATTTAGGTGGATGACCTAAAGGGGAAGGGTCTTATTCAACTAAGTGTGTCTCCAGGGGGTGCTCCAGTCTTGTTCACAATGAAGGAATATGGTGGTATTATGCAGTGCATAGACTATCGTAGACTAAATCAAGTGCAGGTCAAGAACCATTACAACAACCTAAGGATCAACGTCATATTTGACCAATTTATGGGAGCATTGGTTCTCTAATATCAACCTACCGTTTTCATATCACCAGTTGGGGTGAATGAGGGTGAATTTTCAAAAACATTTTCAAGTGCTGGTATGGGCCCTTTGTGTTTTTGGTCATGTCATTCGGTGTTACGAATGATCCAAAAATGATTATGGGAATCATGAACCCTATTTCACATGATTATCAAGACCAGTTTTTGGTCGAGTTCATTTGTGACATGCTGCTCAGCTCATGATTAAATGAGGATCATGTCGAGCATCTATAGACTATTTTGGAGGTCCTCTCATACCACCATATCTACAGGAAGTTGTCCATATTCACGTTCTGGACAAGAGAGGTTCACTTCTTTGGACCTGTGGTATCCTAGCCAAGAATACAATTATACCCTTCAAATGTTGAAGCAATTCATCCTTATGCGACACCCAAAAATTGGAAAGAGGGTTGTAGTTTCATTTGACTGACTGGTTAATACAAGTGGTTCGTACTTCAAATTTCATCAGTTGCGACTTTATGTAAATCTCTAAATAGATAAGAACAAGCTTTTGTATAGAATGATTTTTTCTAGAAAGATTTTAGTTATCTAAAAGGGAAGCTGGTTGTTGACCTAGTGTTGAGGTTTCTAGAAGAATGGGTGATGTTAGAGGTGTTTTATGAAGCTTCTAGGATTGGATTTGGATGTCAGCTGATGCAAGAGTGAGGGGTAATCTCATATGGGTCTAGGATGTTACGTCCTCATGAAGGTAACTATGCCACCCATGACCCAGAACATAGAGTGTTCATGTTCTCACTGATGTTTTGGTAAAATTACCTTATCGTGGAATGCTTCATGGTGTTCATAGATCATATGAGTTTGAGGTATATCTTCTCCCAGTGAGACCTAAACATGCGACATAAAACATAGATGAATTTTCATTAGGAATACAACTTTGAGATCTCTTATACATTAGGAAAGGGGAATGTTGTGGTCAATTACCTGAGAAGGAAGTCACATAGGGATGTTTCTTGGTAGTCCACCGATCCGTGGAAGGCAATTGATGAGTTTTCTACTTTTCACCTGTGCATGAGAGTGGAGGACAGTCGATCCTATCTATTTTAGATGATAGTGTAGTATTCCTTGGTATGGTAGGGTGAGGAGTCTTAGTGGGGAGACTCAGAGGATGAAGTGATGGGTGATTGCATTATATTCGGTGATTCTCTAGATGGATGGTCAGAGGATAGTTGGAAACATATGTTTTTCAATGGGAAGCTACTTTTCCTGTGGAGATGCACATGGGAGTTTTCTGTATTTTCTATAACTCACCAGTAGGGGTACATCCAGGACTCCCCAAGTTGTACCAGGGATTGAGAGGGAACTTTTTGTGGCCCAAAGTGTAGTGGGTAGTGGTAGAGTTTGTGGCAAGGATCCTTGTGTGTCAGTAGGCAAAGGATGAAAACCGTGTTCCTGGAGGACCATTGTATCCCTTAGAAGTTCCCATGTTGAAGTGGGATGACATATCAATGGATTTTGTCATAGTAAAATGCATGGATGATGGAGGCCATGAATACATATTGCTAGTGGTGGATAAATTGACAAAATAAACACACTTATAAGTGGTTAAGGAGTCAAGAATAGTGGATTTGTTTACACAGATATAAGTTGTTGAAGTGGTACAACTACTTGGAGTTCCAAGATCAGTCGTTTCTAATCGGGATGCATTCTTTACAACAAGAGTCTAGTAGATATTATAGTATTTTATTGGCACCTAGTTACACCTCAACACTATTTTCCTCTATCATATGGATTGTAAGACATAGAGGGCCATCCATACAATGAAGTATATATTTTGAGCATGTGTTTTTTAGTTCATAGGATTGTGGGTACAACACCTTCTACTATGGAATTTTCCTTAAATAATATCTGTCACTATTCCAATGTCATGGAACTATTAAAATCTGTATATAGAAGAACATTTCTTTCACCCATGTGATTGACCATGTTTCAGTATGTAAGTGTGCTTTCCCCAGAGGTAGTGCAGAGCATGTTGAGAAGGATCATCATGTGAGTGAATTGATGAAGTCTTCTTAGGACTAACACAATTCTAATGTCGACTATAGGACGATACCCATTGATTTCAAATATGGGGAGCAATTGTTCTTAAAGGTCATACCTCAGTGTAGACAGTGGAGTATTGGAAGGGGGAGAAAGCTATCTTCCATGTTCATTGGACCCCTCAAGTTTTTGGGGCGAGTTAGCATGGTGGCATATCAACTGGAATTACGACATCAGTTGGAGAGGATCCACAATGTCTTTCATGTATCTCAGCTTTGTGTATATCTAAAAGATGAAACCCACATCCTAGACTTGGGAGTGATAGATATCAAGGATGATGTGACATTTGGGGAGAAACCGATGTGAATTAAGGATCATAAGGAGAAAGTGCTCCATGGAAAGTCCATTCCCTTAGATTGTGTGTTATGGAGGCATGATGGCCTCATTGAGAGTACCTTGAAACATTAGGTAAAGACGTATGCCCGTAACATGGATCTATTCTGAATTTTGATATTGTGTTAGATTTTTTTATTTTTTATTATGTAATAATTGAACTCACTTGTTGTATGGTATGTTGTTTCCCCATTCTATGATTTTATGTAAAAATTCATGATTTTTTAGGGGAGGACATAACCTCTAAAAAATACTCAATAATGTTGATGCGATTAAACTCGTGTGGGGAAGTCAGTGCCACCAAAGGTGGATATTATATTGACATGGTGGAAGGATATCCCTAATCTATGTGTATGGATAGTGTGAATTTTTTTCTTTGTGTGGATACATGAGGGTGAGCAGAGGTAACATTTCTATTGTTGTTCATGAAATATTTTTCAAGTAGGTTTCCTTGGATGTTGAGGATTTCTCTCTAGTATTATAACAACACATGGTGGTTTCCTCTTAAGAGGTATCATAAGGATGATTATTTTTTCATCTTTTATTCTGGGTTAGATTTGAAATTATAGTGGATGAGAATAGTATGAGAGGATTCTGATGTGATAACCCATATTTCCCCCCAGGGTCTCCCTTTGTGAAAATACATAGTTGAGGTGCTCTGGGAGCTATCAGTGTTTTACTTCAAGAGTTTCCAAGATTTCATTTTTTAGACAGCATCAGTGAGTCACGTTTTTGGCATCGGCGAGTCAGGGGAATATGCATCGGCAAGGTCGGGGCGTCAACATCAGTAGATAGAGGGTTTCAGAGTTAGTTGGACAGGGTGTAAATAGGTCCATGATTCGATAGGTTAGGGAACCGATAGGTTAGGGTGTATGTACATTATTGCATCGGTAGGTCAGGGATTCAATAGGTCGTTATGTTAGTAGCCTAGGGTGTTGGTAGCTCAACGTCGATGAGTCAGCTGTTGGTGAATCATTTCTTGTTCTTCCCAGTTTTTTTAGTTTCATCCATGTTAGGTGTTTTACACTATTTAATGTTAATCTATCTAATCACATATGTCTCCTATTCTATCTCCACTCTTTGTTATGGGAATTATTAAATATCAATTAATTGTAATGTGTGAATCTTCCAAGACGTACGGTCAATCCATGATCCAACTATATGTAGTTTGAAACTATCTCCGTGATTTAGAATTTGGACTCCTCTAAAGACATGATCCTCTCTTTGTTCTTCCTTTTTATTTCTCATAGTGCACCAAGAGATTTCATTCAGAGGCGAGTCATTCTCCGATGCTACTTCCCATCTATCTCATCATTAGACTTCTTCCTCTATGTCACTTCATCCCCTATTCATGGCACAAGATGTAACATTGATACATGATCATATATGTATGTATTCTATTTTCTTATCTTTAATTTTTCTTCATGTGGTGTCATTATTTTAATTGTTCCTTTTAATTATAACCTAGATACTATTCTTGAAAAGTTAATTAAACAACGATTTAATTTAATCAAAAGATAAAACAAAAAAAATAAAATAACGGGGAGGGTGTGCTTTGATGTTGTTCAACTATTATATTTTTTAATACATGACTCCTTTATGGATGTTCTGGATATATGCATTCTGAAAATCACGGTCTATGGTGGTAAATTAATTTTCAATGGTGGTTCTCTCTTTCATTGGGGTCTTTTAATGTATAAATTTAACTGGAAAGATGATAATTCACATACAGTAAATTAAATAAAAATATTCCCTTATATTAAATGTAGTCTTTGACCACCCTACTTATATTAATGTGTACATTAAAGAACCCATGTATTTTAAGTTTGAATATGCTCGATTTTATGGTTGTGGTTATGTGTTGTGTGTTCTGGTCTGATTTTTGTGGGATTGGTTTGTGGGGTGGTAGAGGGGTGTGTGTTAGTGTCTCAGCCTAAGATATTGATTGATTTTGGAATGTATGAACTTGTAGGAATATTAACTTCATGTTTATTGTGTTGTGGTCATGAAGCGACATCGATTAGTGGGGCTTCAGTGTTTTTAAGAACTCGTTATGTAGCGAGAATAAATTGAGGAATTGTTTGGGAAGTGTGGAAGAAGATCTGGGTTGTCAGAGAGGGAATGGTTGGTATCACATTGAATAATGATAATGGATAGTCATTTATTGGGGATGTGTAGTGGGGCATAAATTCTAGTTTTGTGTTGTTGATTATTTAGACTTTAGTTTGGTTATGTTTGTCACTTGGTGTGGTTACGGTTGATAGTTTCTCGACTGTGATAGAATAATTTAATGTTTACCATCCTAAATAATTTAATGTATCCTTAAAACAGTTTCTGCATATTTTTGGAAGTGGTTATTGTATGGGTGTGCATATTTGAGTAGTGGAAAAGGCAGTTCTGGTGTGGTCATCAAGTCAGTTGGTGAAAAACCTATAGATTGGGGCTAAATTTTTGTTTACCTATATATATAGATTGTAGTTCCATGTGGTTTCTACAAGTACCCCACCCTTGTTGAAAACTATGTGTCCAACACCTCTATTTCACGGGGGATGGTGCCTTTCCCATCATCCTGGTGGGAGGATGGATAGTAGGTTACTAATTTTTTCCATCATCGCTCCCTCTTCTGGATCATATGGGTCAGGCATATGCGAGTGGGATTTAATGGCTAGAGGTTTCCCATATTCCATGATTTTTGTGGAAAAGTATTGTTTTGTACCAGGGGTCAGGTGTTTGAGGGCTTGGTATGTTTCCCAAATTATCATCAAGGTGGGGACAAGTTGTCTTCGGGTGTGGAAGTGGATGTTCTTTCCTAGGTGTCTTCGGGCATGTAGGTGGTTGTTCTGGCCCAGGGGTCTGTGGGCATGGTAGTGTGCAGTTTGAGACACATGTGGTTGTGTGTTCAGGTTGTGATAGTGAGACTGTGTGTGGGAATTGTGGTATAATCAATATGTAAGATTGTTAATAATGAGCAGTTAAAGAGTGAGAATGTGGTGTGGCGATCCAAAAAGTTGATACACATACACTATTACTTTACATAACTTACGTTACTTGAGTGAGTGTGCCTTGGTTAGGTTGGGATAGTTAATAATCATTAGTATGTGATTGAGGTTCGAATGGTTTTCTCTCATGGGAATTAGCATGTTCCCTCAATTATGAATGAGTAACTTTTGTTTCCCTAATATTTATACCTGTATTCTCACCTTACATACGTAAAATTGTATTAAGGTTTCCATGAGGACATTGAGTACCATGTTTTACATTAATAGCTTGGGCATCCGGATAGTTATCGTCTCTATTTAGTTTCTTTTCCAGGGCACATTATTTTGGTGTTCTGTCTTGCTTTATATCTATTGTAATTATGATGATGCATGTGGGAATTTATTATCTACATTACTTTTTCCTTTAGTCCTTGGTTTTTCTATTATTTACAATCTTATTTCATGATCTTGTTCTATAAAAAGAGGAACGATTTCCAATTATGTGAGAATCTATAATCTTTGTTCTAGTTTCCACTCTAGGGGCTACTGAATGCGAGACTTAGGGGTCATTATCTCTCCTTCATCATGAGTATGGAAGGGAAAGGAACTTTGTTTCCCCGTCCCTCATCAAGGATAAGTCTGTTCATGATAATTTATTCCACTCTTATGATTTTGAAAGCTTCAGTTTTTTGATTCCATTATTTATCATTTTAGTTTATCACTTTCTTATATTTCTATTCCAAAGGTAATGTAGAAATGTAGTATACATGACATATACTGAGGTACACAATTTTTGTAAGATTTTTCTTCTGATTTTTTGAGACTAATTATTGATAAAATTATTTTATATATAATGGGAATCATGTATATTTGGTTCCACAATCATGGGAATATATGTTTTTTTATTTTTCAAAATTCAATATATATATAAACCTAAGTGGTATTGGAAATGTATGTAATGAATTATTTTCAATAATTCTTGTAAATGTGGATAGTTTTGTTTGATAATATATATTTGGTATTATTGAAATTATTTAGTGAATGTGTTTATAACACAAGGCATGGGAGTGCAGGTCAGTGGTGCTACAGTTAGTATCACGTAAATGTTTAGATAATATTACAAATTATATTCTTTGCTCAAGATAATTTAATGGATGTTAAGATATGGATTATAATAATTTCAAGTTTTTAGATAACCCATTGGGAATGTTTCTGATTATCATTAAGGTATTAAATATATTTTTTTAGTTTGGTATTTTTGTTATATATCATTACTAAAATTCGATGAAATAAGCCAATGAAAAAATTTGGTGTAATGTATAATACCCTAATGTTTTGATAAAAAAGATATTGTATGGTTCATCTAGATGTTAATTCCCTTTTTGTACACTATATCTGGATATAGGATTTCACACATATGAACCTAAGTATAATAACATAGAAAAAAATCTATTTTTATATTAATTCAGTTATCACATAGTTCAAAAAAATATGTCTAAAAACACCCCTATTTTTAAAAAATTGGGGAATATACGTCGATTAATACACATTCTATTTTTAGAATATACTAAGGGAATTGAATATTTTTTGGTTAGACAACCTTATAGAAAATTGACCATAAATAACAAATATTAAAATCTAGAGATTAATATAGAAAGGTATATATTAATCGATATGTTCATTACACAATAATTTAAACTTTTATTTTTGAGAAAATATGTTTTTGTGTTTTTTGTTTAGAATATTTTAATAAATTTTATGGTAATTTGGGATTTGTATTTTAAATATTACATCAAATAGTATGATTCGACATAACTCAATAATGAAATTTGTTAAACAGAGTGTGATACCACATTATCAATTTCTGATACATGTTGAGTTGTAATATCTATGTTCTGATAAGAAAATGTTATTACATGAGACATATTGAGGTTAAATATTCATACTACTATTAATAATAATTATATTATATTGATTATAACATAAGTTATATCTTTTGGTTTTATTAATGGGTGAATCATAAATGAACGATGTTAATAGTGGTTCCCAAGGAAAATTTAGAAACAGACCCAACAATAAATCTAATGATATAATTACATTATTGGTAAATCTTGTGACTATAACAAACTGGGTATCATGATTTCTAATTAAAAACATGAATAGAGTTTAAATCCCAAACACACCAAATAAAATAAAAATGAAAATAATTGAAATTCATGAGACCAAGATAACTAAAGAATGATGTTAAAATTTAATACATGTAAAAATTAATGGATGAAGCATTATATAAAAGTCTTTAAATTGGCACATAAAGATATATGTTTGGTGATTATTTTTATCAAACTCACATGTGTTAGAGATATATATAAAATAAAAAAATAAATTTCATTAATTTTAAGAGTGTTCTACATTATTTGACTCATTATCCCAATCCAAGATCCAATATGTGTAATAGTCAATAACAACCATGAATAATGGAAAATCAAATAGAACCACTATTGATGTAGTGTATCGTTAGTTTTCACTGTATAATTTATAGTTTCAAATGAATTTTTTGTTTCCACTAAATATTGGATATTTCCTTGTAAATAAAAATCCATTGTGGTATGGTTTTCTTATAAATAATTTTCATGGTATGTGGGGAATTATTATTTAAGGATTTATATTTTGTTCCCTTATTAAATTTAAATTTTAAATTCATATTGTGTTAACTCTTTTACTAAGGTTGTAATAATAAAATTTTATATAGATTAATAAAATTCTAAATTTCAAAATAATATTATGGTCTTGTAGTTATGTATGATAAATTTTGAGTTCCCTATATGAATTAAATTTATATAATGAGTAAAATTAACGGATTATATTTCCTTAGGTCTGATTAACAACGCAAAATTTATGTATATAAATACCTTCAATGAAGACAATATGTTTCATAGCGTGATCCACACAAAACCCCAAAATAAAACAAAAACAAAATTTCTATTGGCTATTATAGATTAATTATTGAATTAATGTGACTAACAATAAGTAATGCCATTTTAAAATATTTTTAGAAATAAATCAATAGATAATTTATTAATGAATGACATTGAAATGGTATAGAAAAAATGCCTAATAGGATAATTTTATATATATACATTTTTCCCATGAATTGATTTTATATGATATGAATTTCATTTTCAAATAAAATATTTTACTGATAATATATATTTTATATGATAAATTGTCCAATATAATTTTAATTAGTAAATAATAAGAAATATAAATGGGAATGGTCAATATTCTAAAAATATTCTAATATAAAATATTATTTCTTTATATCTCAGCTTTTTATTTAAAAGATAAAATTCAGAATGATAGATATTTATTTGGAGAAAACAAGGCATATTTTGTAACCGATCATTTCAATATATTCTTATGTAGATTTTTTTATTTTTCTAAAAGTAATTATTTTTAGGAATGTAATGAAAAATAAAATTTTTACAGATAACAAGATTATTATTAAATTATTAGAATATAAATAATAGGAGGAAACTAGAAAAAAAATTATAATACAATATATATATATATATATATTAAAATTTAATTTATAATTTACAAATTTATGGTTTTAATTTTTAAACACATATTTTACATATTCTAGCAGTAGTTATATTTCAAATAAAACTATGTTTATTATAGTATACATTTTGTATTAAACAATTATTTTTTATCAATATTATAGAATTTATCATATGAAATTAATTTATAATTTATTATAATTGTCTTGAAATTATCTAATAATTTCCACTTTAGATTTGGAATAAATATTTTTTTACATTACGTAACATTTAGTTACAACGGTAAATGTTAAATTGGAAATAGTTAAATTCAAGTGTTAAAGGGGTTGATACATGATAAAATAATGTTTTTAATGGAGTGGATGAAATATTATTGACCTTATATCACACTCCACTAAATTATTATTTATTATTTGTGATAATTGTCATGTTAAACATGTTCTACCGTTATATTAGTGTGAAATATTTATAGAAAATTCCATTATCACCACTTATAAAAGGACCCTAACATTACACCTTTAATATGTCTCTAAAAATTATGTTTCATCTGGATTATATACCATATTTCATTTCAATAAAATCCCATTTACCTCTCATAGTTTTCTACCTGTATGATATTAGACCAATACAAGAAATTTCAAGGAATCCTTCAATTTTATCCAAAATTTTTCATCATAAGTTCAATCTTTTAAATCATATATTTTACATGTTAATTAATATTTTAATTTATTTTGACCAATATTATTGGAAAAATGTTATAATTAATAGTATCCTTTTTTGGTATTGTCTTTTTTATTCAAGAATCATTCAGAAGAAAGGAACTCACATCACATTGTATAAGTTGATGAGGGAAGATAAATAAGTTATAGTAATTTACATGGTAAAGGTGATGATGCATTATTGTAATATATTTAAAAAATATAATATTTTTTTGGAGAAAATTTTAGGCTTTCTTTAGGAATGATAGGGGTAGAAATTTTTTTGCCAATCAGAATGGTTGGTTTTTCCAATGCTAAGGTGGCATATTTTTTCAGTGGTTACTAAATTTTTGGGGTGAAAAATTTAGAAATCGGGGAGCATAGAGAAAATTATATTCCCTTGATGATCTCATCAAAAAATGTAAAAGGAATGAGTTTCATAAATATAGACATTATGACGAGTGAATCACAATGGTTTAATGGATTCTAACGGTGAGCTCTGTGAGTACGAAGGGCATCGCCAATTGAAGAGGAAATGATGATTGGGGGAGTGAATTATGGTAGTGAAGGTGATGGTCATTATGTAGTAACAAAGGAAGAAGGATCTTCATTATGGAAAAAATGATTTTATGGAGAACTCCACAATTATGATGAGAAGTGAAATACGAAAAATATAAATGGAGATTTGGGAAATAGGGAAAATTTCAGTTGAAATTTCTGAGCTCTTCAATTTTCTGGTAACATGGCATTAAGGTGGTAGGAAGGTTCTAGAGTTAGTGAGAAAAGCCTATAAATTGGCATCCACCCTCTTGAGAAGAGATTATAGATTAAAAAATTCATATATCACTCAAATTGCAATGAATATTTTCCATGGTAGTAAGATATGCGAACGATGTAAGCTCTGAGAATATAAAGATATTTCTGGTGGGCTGTTGAGCTTCGTGAAAGATGTGTACATAGCAAAGGTCATCTTTAGATATGTGAAATAGTCATCTCAATAAACTAGTGTTCTTAGAGATGGTCGGGATCTTCGCGAAGGAGCATTGCAAAAGAGCTCTCTAAGTTTATGAATAGTGTACCCACATTTAAGTGGGATGTTATTTCTACGTGCATAATGATTCAATTGGGGTATCACACTAAGTATCCTTACGATGTCCAAGAAGTTCCTATCATCGTCTGGGTGGAAAAAGAAGAGCTGTTTTCAGATATTATATTTCTTCATGCTTTTCATTAAGTACAGAAATATTGTATTCCATATTTGTGCTAATAGGAAGCGCAAACACTATTGGATTGTATAAAAAGTGCAAGAAGAGTGAATTATCACTTCCTAATCATTGTATTACACATCAAAGGATATATTTTTATTGTATTTCATGGTTATGGATTGTTTCTATAGAATATAAGATGATGTTACTACACTTATTGAGTAGGGAACCTTGTAAATTCATGTGTTCCTATGAATGTGTGTCTTGTATGAAATCAATAGTGATGAAAATTAAATAACAATAGGAGAATGTTATTTCATATGTTAGGAAAAATAAATGAAAAAAATATCACTAATTTACCACCTCCCTATCTCAATGATAATTTAATACTAACTAGGAAACATCAATTGGTATCAATGTTCTATGTTCTCTTCTATTATTATTTGTTGATGTTTTAAAGATAATATGTGATGGAAAATCTAAATTGTGTGAAATATAAAAGGATTTCGATATTATATGGAAGGAATTATGATATCTAGATTGATATAATGATGCCTTATCTTATGTTTCTTGGGATTGAATTTCATCAAGCTACAAAAAATGGATATCCTCTTATTGATGAAAAAATTTTACTTACACCTACAGATATGAAAAATCATGAGAATGATGGAAGGGCTAAAAATGCATCACTCACATCACATTCTGAGAATGATTTTTTAATAGTGAAAGGTCTCACAACAACCAAAGTCATCTAGATAATCTAAAAAATATATATGAAGGAAATAAAAAAGTGAAGAATGAAAAACATTATAATTGGAGGCCGAATTATGAAGACATATAATGGGTGATCGTGATTTTTTTGGGTACTTCTTTACAAGGGTTAATGACATTGTCAGCACAATCAGATGTTTGGGTAATATTTTGGAGGATTCTATAATTTTTGAAAAGATAATGAAAATTATTTTCATGAATTTTGATGAAAAAATTTAATAATTAAAATACAGAGACCATAAAAAATTATCTATCTATGATCTTAATAGCACTCTTATATCTTATGAAATGATAAATGAGAATACAATGAAGAGAAAAATAAAATCTGATGGAGAAATTTATTTCAAGGATACAAAAAATAGAAGTAAAATAAGATTAACATTGAAGTTGAAGCTGGTGAATCTAATTATGAAGGCGAGGTATGTAAAATCATTGATGAAATTATATCCTTATTTTCCAAGAATGTGAAAATAGGTACATGTAAATATAAGGGGAAACATCATGTGAAATGTTTTGAATGAGAATATATTGTCCGCTTTGAAGATAATTTTCCTCAAAAAGATAAATATTAAGATAATGATGAAGAATATAGATGGAAAAGAATGTCTTAGATGAAACAAGATGATAAATATAAATATTATAAAATAGGGAAAGTGAAAAAGTTCTACATATCCAAAATAAGAATAATTTTTTCCAAAGAAGAAGAAGAGGATAATGTAGTTTAATACAATTTTTTTTTTCAATGAAATCTGTTGGGAATTAATTAATTGTAATTGTGAATAATGAATATTAAAGGACGAATAGATTTGGAGAAGATGAAAATCAAATTTAATATCATCTGAATGTTGAGATGAATTAATGTTTGAGTAAGATCAAAAGGCTTGAGAAGTAAAATATGAATTTGATTAATGAATATTCCTAATTAAACAATCATGAATGTTTTCATGATGATAAATTAATCTGGAAAAAGGATATTGATGATCTGAATAATTTTCATTTAAGTGAAAATAATCATAATGATAATCTAGTAGTAAAGCTAAAAAAATGAAGATGATTTGGAACATGTGCAACTGAATATTTCTGAAGCAGAATAATAGTATATATGTTCGAAACCTATATCTCTGATTCTAGTTAATGTTATAGTAATAATTATAAATTGAAGGATCAATTTTTTTTTACCTTAAATGGTTTAGAAGTGAAATGAATATAGTTATAATAATAATTATGTTTGCAAGGCTGTGTATGTGGCCAATGAAAGAAAAGCTGAAAATATCAGGTATCTAATAATTCTGAGTCCAGAAATATTTATAATAATTTTAGTTTTGATAAGTCTTAATAGAAATATTTTATAAAGAAGAAAGTTACTATTTAAAATTGGAAGACTAATGGTTCGTACAGTGTTGTTAAGAAGAGTGTTGAGAAGTATATACATAACTATGATCTGTGTGGAATTTTCAATGAGAAATATTCATTATTTGGATAATGATGGTATTGTGGTGGATTTGGTCAAATTGAAAATATGTTTTGATTCAACCAGCAACATTAATACTATTCTAGTAGTTATAAAAGAAAAGGATTGAGTGGGATATAATACAATCAAAAGATGATGTATAGAAAATATGTTTTGACAAAATCTGAGATGGATGGTGGTAATGTTGAAATTTTTTTTTAACTATTTCAAAATATTACTAAAATATGTTAAAAAATGAGAAATATTGACAAGGTATGTCTTGTTTTATTTCTATCATAACACATGGTTCATAAGAAATCTCAAATATTGGTTGTGAAGAATTAAAAGGAAGTATAGAATGCTCTTATTCATCAAACTAACATAAATCTACAAATAGATAATGTCCATAGATTCTTGATAGTGGGTTTTCTTTTAATATGAAAGGATACATAATGTTGATGACGAATCTAAAAGGCTTACAAGATGGAAAAATGACATTTGGATATGTTGAATATCTTACGATCAATGTTTTTGGACCGACCATCATCTAGAAAAAACAGCTGAAATTTAGTAAAACATAATATGTTGATGGCCTGAAATAAAATATATTGAGTGTTTGACAAATATATGATCAGGGAATCAAAATTATTTTTATAAAATATGGATGTTTTGTGAAACATGAATAAGATTCAATGAATGTTACAAGAGGCCAACATACAACAAGGAGATTGTTACAAGTTGGTGAAATACAATACTATTGTTACTTGGGTTTAATGGATGAAAATAAATTATGGTATAACAGTTTGGGATATATGTGTTAGAGAAACATGATCATGTTGTCGAAGTAAGATAGTGTTTGAGAAATTATTGATATGTCACAATGAAGAAATCGGCGTTGCCCTATTTTTCAGAAAGAGAAAATTATAAACTCTGTGCATAATAGAGTTCACATTTTTTCAAAATGAACAATGGAAATCATTCATTATAATATATACGGTACAATGATAAATCAATCAACCATAAGTGATAATTACTTCATTACATTCGTAGATGAATTTACTGGCATTACTTGTGTCTTGTATATGAAGCAAAATTCATATTTAATAATGATGCTAAAAGGTTTCATGAGGAAAGAATAGAAGCAATGTGATTCTACTGTGATGATGTTGATATCTAATAATGGTGGTAGGTATAAGAATGAATAATTCAAAAAATATATTCAGACAAATGGAATTAAGAATGATTTCAATTCACCAAACACACCTCAAGAAAATTGGGTTTCCGAATGAAAGAATATAAGTCTTGTAGAAATGGGGATAACTATTTTTCTAGAATATGGTCTCTCAAATTATTATTTTAGAAAAACCATTAGTACTGTTGTATACATTCATAATCAATTTTTCTATAAGCCAAATTTTTATATCACTCTGTATGAATGTTTTTATAAAAAACACTAAGTCTAAAACTCTTATGAGTTTTGGAGTATTTTATTATAAATAATAAAGGAGGAAGGTAACGACACAATGTTTTATCTATGGAATTCCCTTCCAATAATTATTTATTATAGTATAATCGTATTAGCAAGGACAATGACATATTATTATACTAAATACTATGTGATCATTAAAAATAATTTTTCCAATTCTATGTTTTGAATTTTGAAAATCTGACATACATGGTTTTGATCAGTAAGATGTTTGGAGTCCAATAAGGAAAATCGAATTTTTGGTGAATGGTAATATACACTTATGAATATAAATATAACCCTTATGAATAGTAATTCATCCAAAATAATATTAACCTTACCCAGTAATAATTAAATAAAATTTAGGCATTTTATAAGTAATAATGTGACCATAGTAAAAGTATTTTTCTTTTTGTAAGTCATAAAAAAATAATTACAACTAATTAATATCTATAAAAAAAAATTCATTTTCATAAAATATATTCATAAATTGACAAATATATGTCTTATAATTTTAATATAATTTTATAAAAAAATTACTTAATTTTTAAAATCAATATAAAATCCGTTTTAATTTTAAAAACTATATTTTTGAAGTAAATTATGAATTTTATTAAAAATTAAAATAATAATATTTAGAAAATTATTTCTGAAAAAATGGAATTAATTTTTTGATTCTAAACATCAGAAAATTATTAGGGTGATTTTTTGTGTTTTTTATGAAATACTTGAATTTTTGATGAATACAGAAATACCTTAATTTACAAAAGAAGCTAAATAAGCTAATAACAGAGTCGTGCATGATGTTTTTCTGATCTAAGATCAATTGGTTTCAGATCACATGATAAAATTACTATTATTGTTCATGGAAGACTCACTATTCCTTGTACTGTAGGGAAATAATAAATTAAAGAATTTTATATTGAGAAATCCCCTCTTCCCTCCACTATAAATACCACCTTTCACAGCATCATTTCTTCAAACCTCTCAAGATGAATTTGTTGTATAATGGTTTCACAAACATCTACCCAATCTGCTCCCCCAAATCCATGTGCTTTTGGTCTTATCAAAAGTAAAATCCTATCTTTCATAAGAAGGATATCATGAGGAGGATTCAAGAGGTAATTCCTCTCTCTCTCTCTCAATTTATTTTAAATTACATTCAATTTCACATTCATTTCTTAATCTCTCCCCAACTATCTTCATCCACATGGTATGGTAACTCAAGTATCATACATATACTGGAATGTTATGATACTAATGGTATATTATATCTTCCAACCACCTTCTCCTATTCTTTTTGTTTTATAAAAGAGAACGTTGTTTATGAGTTGTTAATTTATCACCTTCAAGAAAGACAGGTTATCATGTTCCCTTATAACATTCAGATATTGTCATGAAACCATTTTTATGGTTGACCCAGATTATATTATATTTATTATATCCTATTCATGTTCGGTAGCTATCATAGGTACATATTACTAAATGATTAATCAAAACATGTTCATTGTGGTCAAAAAACCACCCAAATTAAACCAAACAGTAATCATTTAATTCTTATCTATTGATTCGTACACCTTGTATTTAATATAATACATTATAATATTATTTAATTTTATGTAATATAATTAATAACATGAAATAGTGGTTCTGTATGTTTACCCATGTTCTACACGAACATCCATTTATCAATACATGTGACCCATAATGTTGTTTAAACACTATAACTCATACAAAGGCACATCAAATCACTTATTGAAACCGTAATTAACCATAATAATATGCAAAAGGTTCTATAGTTGTTAATTAATGAATCTAATGTGGCTATACCTGACATTAATGAGAAGAAATCTTTCAGATACAAGGTAAGGGGAAAACCTCTAACCCAACATTCTTTCTTTGGGTTCTCCCTCTTTCACAAAATTTTGGTATGGTTGCTCCATAAAATTAGAATTTTCATAATTATATTACCTTTTATTGGATATACCTGTTTTCTACAGATGTTTTTGTCAAACAAATATTTTCCAGAAGAAATCATCTTTCAATAGAACACCTTTTACTTCTCACTCGATGTTGATGGGTATCATATCAAGTATGTTATTCCCACAATATATTGGGAATCCAAAGATTAAGAATGTGCTCTTATGATATGAAACCCATTACATTCCATTGTTTAGTTATGTTCAGTTTTTTTTAATATTCATTTTTGCATGCATGATGATGATAATGTTATGATGGGACGTGTGCACCCGGAATTTTACAATGCTCTAATGTATAGGGTAAAGTGATGAATTTCATGAGTTAATGTGAAATGATGTGTGAATAAGAGGCTAGATTTGATCACACGTATGTCTGGTTGTTATCCACTAAGACATGATGTTTCATTTTTATTCAATACCACATCTCAAGTCTCTTATTAATGCCTCCTCTCATGTTCACGATCATTTTCCTATGTTATTATTATGCTCACCCATTGTTATATTGTTTTATATATCCCCTAACAGGGCTTTTAGCACACAACTATTTATGAATATCCTTAGGTGATTACATGAACTAAGGATAGTTCAATTTCCAATAAGAATATTGAGAAGAAATAATTAATGAAACGTTAATACATGATGTTGTAAATGTTATGTATGGTCATAGTTTTCCAAATACAATAAAGTTATGGATCCTCATGGTGTTATAAAATTATGTTGTTTATCTTTATAATAATGTAATAGTAATGTACGAAAATGGATGGGTCTCTATAGTTTTCCTCCGAGGCAAGGTTTAGTTAAATTGGGAATTAATATTAGAGAACCGTAGAAAAAAACTCTAGCATGAGACTACATACCAATATGCACACATGAATCATTACATATGGATCCCATATGTTGTGATTTAAGTTTAAATCATACATATTATTATGTTATTCATGACTTGTTGACTTATGTTTTGTTCTAACAATTTCCATTTTAGAGAATCTTGGGAACCAGGAGAAACCAATCCAAAAACTCGTACAAGGTCCAATGCAATAATTCCCCAAACGACATCCACATTGATTTGGGAGGTGGAGTTCAAAACTTCAGGGATATTATTACCCAACTATATCAGGTTATGAACAAAAACACAAATAATGGGGAATATCCTCTTCACCATAGAGGGTTCAACTGGCTATGGAGTGTTTTATGTTGCAACAACCATCGACCATTCGTGGTTCTTTTGATCCCCTAGTTTCAGAACAGTGGGTTAACACCTTGGTGATGATAATTTCTGTTCTTCATTATTCTGAAATGGAGAAGGTGACACTAGATTTTTATCATCTAGAAAGAGAGTCTGATCAATGGGGGGATTAGATTCATAACACAATGCCAATAGAATAAATTGAAGAGGTGGAATGGGAATACTTTAAGATAATGTTTCTTAAAAAGTGTTTCCCAATAACTCTTCACTCAAAGATGGAGAGTGAATCCATAGAGCTTGAAAAAAATATGAGAATAATCTTGAAATCCTATGAAGTGAATTTCAAAAGTCATGCAAGGTATGATTTTTTTATCAACAATGTTAGGATCATTGATAGATATTTTACTGGATTAAAACCACACCTTTGAAAGGATATTGCAATTAGATACTTTGGTAGTTTAGAATAATTTGTTTGATGTGATCTCAATATAGAGATGGAGTTTGTATTATGGTCCCATTTTTATGGTGATACAAAATGAATGATGGAGTTTCATGCCAATGGATCTAATGAAAAAGGTGGAAAGAAAACTCAATGACCCACATGCAAAATGTTTGGGATGTTTAACCACGGGAACACCCTCAATGGGATAGATAAGTGATTCATCTACGGGAAAGAAGGACACCATGCAAGATTATGTCAAAAATATATGAAAAATAAGGAGAATCAGGTGGAATAAAGGACAGAACGACCCATGGTTCAATGTTACAACTGTAGGGAGAAATGATACTATGAAAACCAATGCACTAAACCACGAGTCCTATAGTGTAATCAGAGTTAGGAGCCACCAAATCCAATAGAACATGGGAAGGATTATTCCATCACTACTGTAGTAGTGGATCAAGATAATGAAGTCATACAAGGTACACATCATATTCACTGATGAATGGAAAAACTATTATTCAATTATGGTTCTAAGAATTCCATTATATATGGGATGTTTGTTAGAAATATTGAATCAAAGCCCCAAAAACTTGAATTTGAGATATCTGTAAAAACACCAAGTGGTGCAATCATTGTAGACAATGTTTTTGACTATTCTCATATTCGATAATGTGGGATTATTCTTCTAGAAAATATCTTAATACATCCTTTGGAGGAATTCTACGGTATAATGGGAATGGATTGGCTCTCATTATGTAGATCACATATCAACTTTCTATAAAATGAAATATCTTTTCATAACCTGAACCATCCCATGTTCCTCTACAAATTAAATGAAGATCATGAATCTCCATTAAAAAAATCCTTCAATGGTTTGGGTTTTGATAACCTATGAAGAATCATTTCTCGCCCAATTGGATGAGTCAAAGGATAGTACCAACCATGCATGAATTCCAATCGTGGGTGAATTTGGTAATGTATTTTGTGAAGAGTTACTCAGAATTCCCATAGATCATGAGGTATATTTATCAATAAAACTCATACACGGATTTAATCCTATATCAAAATATCCCTATAAGATGGATACTTTCAAACTGCAAGAGTTAAAGAATAAAATTCAAGAGAATCGGGAAAAAGGGTTCATTCACCCTAGTACATCACCTTGGGGTGCGCCAGGGCTATTTGTGAAGAATAAGGATGGAACAATGTGGATGTGTATCGATTATTGGGAACCAAACATGATCACTATAAAGAACAAGTATCCTCTTCCAAGTATTGATGAATTATTCGATCAGTTAAGCAGAGATCAATACTTCTCAATGATGGATCTTCCTTCATGATACCATCACGTAAAGGTGAAGAGTGAATATATTCAGAGGGCTGCCTTCCGTACAAGGTATGGGCACTATGAGTTTCTAGTGATGCAAATAGGACTTAATAATTACCCTAAAATTTTCATGGATTTTCTATACAGTGTCTTTAGACAATGCAGGGACAAATTTCTGGTAGTTTTTATTGAAGACGTTCCCATCTTCTCCAAGAGCAAAGATAAACATGAAGAACATCTATGACTTGTGTTGGTGACATTGTGAATGGAGAAACTGTATGCCATGTTCAAAATTTGTGACATTTGGATGAATAAATTCATGTTATTGGGACAAGACATCATAGGGGACGAAATTTATATAGACCCTTAAAAATAAAGGCAATTGAGGAATGGCCCATGACCAATAGTGTCACAGAAATCTATAGCCGTCAAGGATTAGTTGGATACTACCGATGTTTTGTGATAAATTTCTCACGATTCTCAAGAACTCTAAATATCTAAACAAGGAAAGGGGTAAAGTATGTCTAGATGAAATAATGCGAGGGAAGCTTCATAGAGCTAAAGAGAAGGCAAATCATAGCACATGTACTCACACTACTGAAAAGTGTAGAACGTTTTGTGTTATATAGCGATTCTTCAAGGAAAGGATTGTGTTGTGTACTCTAGAAAAAGGATAATGTGATAGCCTACGACACACGACTGTTGAAGATCAATGAGAAAAACTACCAAACACATGATATAGAGCTAGCAGCTGTGATTTTTGCATTGATAATTTGGAAGCAATACCTTTATATAGAGAAGTGTAACATATACATCGACTCTAAGAGTCTAAAGTATCTATTCACACAGAAGGATCTCAACATTTATCAAAGGAAATTTTAGAGAAAAGCAAGTATTAACATTTCTATATTCACTATCATCATGGAAAGACAATCAAGGTAGTTGATGCAATAAGCAGAAAAGAACATACGACTCTATCCATGTTACGAATTGAGAAAGACCCAATATTTTTGGATATGCAGAGTATAGATTTTGAAATCATAAGGGAATGGGATACGCCATACCTTTCCCAAATAATTGTGTAACCATCCATCCAAGATAAGATTAAGGAATCATAATGTGATGATGTAGAGATACAAAAGAGGGTGATTACAGTAATGAAAGGGAAGCCACAAGAGATCCACATCGATGATGATGGTGTGATTCGGTTTGGAACACATCTTTTTTTCCCTTAATTACCTATGATAATGAAGAAGATATTGGAAAATGCACATAGATCAACATTCTATATCCATCTGAGGACTACCAAGATATATCGTGATCTCTGAGAACACTTCTAGTGGGATAACTAGAATAATGATATTGCATACTATATATCTTGGTTCATGGTATGTCAGCAACATAATAAAGAGAAATAAAAGTACAAAGGGATGATGCAGACATCACATATACCCATGTGGAAATGGGAGAATTTCACTATGGACATTGTAACGAGTCACTTAAAGGCGTCGAAGGGAAATAATGCATTATTGGTTGTGTTTGACCAACTCTCCAAGACTTCCCATTTTATCTCTATTCGGGAAGACCTCAAGATTGATAAACATGAAAAGATATATGTGAAAGAAGTGGTCAGACTACATGTAATTCACATCTCAATTGTCTCTAAACATGATCCAAGGTTCACAAACAAATTATGGAGGAGTCATCAATATTCATTGAGTATTGAATTAAATTTCAAGACAACCTATCACTGCCAAACAGATGGCCAATCTGAAAGGAAAATTCAGTTACTTGAAGATATTCTAAGAGCCTCCTCTCTAGAATTCAAAGGTGGATGGGATCATCAGATCCCATTAGATGATTTCGATACAACAACAGCTTCCAATCGAGTATTCAGATGGATCCTTATGAAGCTCTATATGCAAAGTGATGTAGAACTCCGACCAGCTGGGATGAAGTTGGAGAAGGAGAGCTAGTTGGACCCAATCTTGTGCACAAGATGATAGAGAGGGTTCAAGTAATCTAGAATCACATCAATGATGCTTAGAGTTGGAGAAATATATATAGTGACAATTGTCGAAGGGACATAGAGTTTGGCATTGGTGATAATGTTTTCCTTCGAATACCACAATTGAAGAGAGTCATAAGGTTAGGAATGAAAGGAATGATAAGCCCATAGTACATTTGACCCTTTGAGTTCCTTGACCACATATGAGATATGGACTATCGACTTGAACTTCCACCGAATATGGGCAATTTTCATGATGTGTTTCACATATCGCTCTTGAATAACTATATACATGATCCATCACATGTATTGAACTCATAGTTGGTGCATCTGGAAGATTATGTCACTTCTGAGGAGCATCCAATATAGATTCTGTATTAGAGAGATAAGGTTCTACGCAACATGACAACCCACCTTTTAAACATGTTGTGGAGGAACCATATGTTTGAAGAATCTACATGGGAACTGGGAGATGCGATGAAGGAGTAGTACCCTCACCTATTTGTGTAATGTGAAATTTCGAGGGTCAAATTTCATAAGTGGGGAAGAATGTAACGACCAAATGTTTTTTAAATGGAATTCCATTAATATAATTATTCCTTAAATTATAATCACATTAGGAATCACAGTGAAATATTGTGATACTAAATATTATTTGATGATTAAACATAATTTTTCCACTTCTATGTATTGAATTTTGATAATCTGACATACACGGTTTTGATTTGTAGGATTTTTGGAGTCTGATAGGAATGACATAATTTTTGGTAAATACTGATCCTATCCTTATAAATAGTAATATAACCCTTATAAATATTAAATCATCGAAAATAACTGCAACCTTACACATGAATAATTAAATAATACAAAAAATCTTATAAGTATAAATTTGATCATAGTAAAAGTATTTGTATATTTATAACCCATAAATAATTAATTTTAATTAATTTAACAATTTAAAATCAAATAAATTTTCTTTAATTTTATTCATAAATTAACAAATATATTTCTAAAAATTTTAATATAATTTCATAAGTCCAAACATAAATTTTGAAAGCAATATAAAATTAGTTTTAATTTTAAAAATTGTATTTTTCATTTAAATTAGGTTTTCAATTTCAATTAAATTTATAATTTTTTTGAAAATTATTTTTGAAAAATGTAAATAATTTTTTGATTCTACATGTCGAAAAATGGTTGGGGGGAATTTTTTGGATTATTCTAAAATACATGATTTTCTGATGAATAATGAAATACCATAATTTACAAAATAAGCTAAATAATCATATTATACATTCATGCATGATGTTCTCCTAATGTAAGACCAACTGGTTCGGGTTCACATGATAAAATTACTATTATTGGTCATAGAAGACTCACTATTCCTCGTTTTTTGGGAAATCATTAATTAATGAATTTTTTATTGAGAAATCCTCTCTCCCCTCCACTATAAATACCACACTTCACACCCTCATTTCCTTACAACTATCAAGCTTCAAAAACTTTCTAAACACTTCTGAAACATCATCCCTAGAACCTCACCCATGTACAAAATCTTATAGTATCATTAAATAACTAATACTTGCATCCATAACGAGGATCTCAAGATGATGATTCAAGAGGTAATTCATCTATCTCTTTTTTTTAATTTCATTCAATTTCATGTTCATTTCTTAATCTCTCCCCAACTATCTTAATCCACATGGTACGATAACTATATTATCATACATATAATGGAATGTTATTATAATAATGGGATATTATATCATCCAAACCCCTTCTCCTCTTGTTTTTATTTTATAATGGAAACCGTTGTTCATTAGGTGTTAATTTATAACCTCCAAGAATGACATGTTTTCATTTTCCTTTAGATCTTTCAGATCTGGTCATGAAACCATTTTAATGGTTGTACATGATTATATTATATGTATTATATCCTATTTCATTTTCTGAAACTAACATTGTTACATATTACAAAATTATTAAACAAAACATGTACGTTGTGGTAGAAAAACCACACAAATTAACACAAACAATCATCATTTAATTATTATCTAATGATTCATCCACAAGGAATGTAATGTAATTCATTATAATATATTTAAAATTATTTTATATCATTAATAACATGAAATATCATTTTTTAATGTTTACCCATGTTCAATGTGAACTTCCATTTCTAAATACATGTGAAACGCTCAAGAAAACCATAAAAAAAAATTCCCGAACAATGTTTTTTAACTCAATAACTCCTCCAATGGCACATAAAATCACTTAATGAAAGCATAATGAACCATAATCATGTAAAAAGGGTTATGTAGTTTTTAATTATTGAATATTATATGGATATACATGACATTAAAGTGAATAAAGCATTCAGATTCATGGTATGGGGAAAATTTTCAAGCCAACTTTCTTTCTACGGGTACTCCCTCTTTCACACTATTTTATGTATGGTCACTACATGAAAATAAATTTTTAATCATTATATTACCTTTTATATAATATAAATGTTTTCTACATAACATTATGTAAATCAAATGCTTTCCAAATAAACTCTTCTTTCAAAATCACACCTCTTACTTGTCACTCAATGATGAGGGTTATCGTATCAATTATGTTATTCCCACGTTATTTTGTAAACCCAATGTTTATGAATGTGTAATTATCTGATGAAACAAATTATGTTTAATGGGTTAGTTATGTTCATTTTTTATATATGTTAATTGTGGCAAGCATAATAATTATAATTTTATGTTTTGACGGGTGCACCAAGAATTATAGAATGCTCTAATGCTTTGAGTAAAGTGACGAATATCATCAATTAATGTGAAATGATGTGTGAACAAGATTCTGTATTTTATAGCATGCATTTTTTGTAGTTAACCAGTAAGTCACGATGTTTCAATTTTATGCAATTCCACATCTCATGTCTCTTATTAATGCTTCCTCTCATGTCCATGATCCTTTGACTATGTTCTGTTTATGCTCACACATTATTATATTGTACTTATCTATCTTCCTACTATGCTTTTAGCTCATCCCATTTGATTTATATCCTCACGTAACTACAATAACTAAGGATAGGTCAAGTTCCAATAAGAATCAAGAGAATAAGGATTTAAATAATGGTTTATTCATGTTGTATTAATTGTTAGGTATGGTACTAGTTTTCCGAAGACACTAAACCTTTGGATCCTCGTGGTGTAATACGATTATGTAGTTTATCTATAGAATTATTTAATAGTAATGTATGAAAAGGGATGGGTTTCTATAATTAAAACTTTTAAAACATTTTTAAAGAGTAGATGAAGGAATTTTTTTGTTATGGTCTATAAAGAAGAAGAATTTGATGTTAAGAAAAAGAAACAAAAAGAATGGTTGATTCGGTAGATGAGAAAGTGGTTGAAATTGGTGATAAATAAGAGGAGACTTTTTATGATAGATATGTTGAGAAGAATAAGGAATGTTTGGTTAATAGCTCTAATAATCTTACTGATAGTGTTAATCATACTCATGAAGAAGAATCATACTATGTAATTTCATATTATGAGGATGAAATTCAAAAAGATCATCCTAGGCTAAGGATGAATGTTATGGATCAGAACATTATGGGGGATGAAAATCATAGGGGTCAAACTATATGAATAATGAATGATGATATCCATACATCATTTCATTCAAATGTGGAGCCTAATGATGTGAACAGAATTTTTTATAATCCAGATTAGGTATAGTCTATGAATGAAGACCACAATCAAATTGAAAATATTGATACATGGGTACTCATTCTCTTTCTAGAAAACCAAAATTTTATTGGTACAAAATTGGTTTTCTGAAAAATGTTGAAAGAAGAAGACGAAGTGATAATGAACTAGGCAGTATTAGTGTGAACATGTTATTCATAGATTAAAGGAATTGATTTTGATTAACCATTTTCTCTAATTTCAATGTCAGAAACAATAATAATATTTCTTGGTAATTATACCCGATAAGGTTACAATATCATTCAAATTGATATTAAATTATCATTCATTAATGGATGTCTTGATGATGAATTTTACATTGAAGAAAATTGTGGCATTTATATTTAGAAATATCAATGCTGTGTGTGTAGGTTAATGAAGGGTTTTTACAAACTAATAGAAGTCCGGAGGGAATGGTATTCAATATTGGACACTTGATTGAGGAAGAAAAATTTCATGAAATGTAGAGTTGACAACAATATGTAAATCATATAATTTTAGGATTTTTCATTGATCGTATTTTTTTATGTTGATGACATTATCGTTTTCTGGAAATGATGAAAGATGTTGTGATAGATTTGATGAGGAGATGGAGTATGTGTTTGAGATATCCATGTTCCCAAATTTTATAGAAAAAGAATAACAATTTTTTGTTCTTAAGAAAAGTTTGTTATAGATGTTCCAAAAATTTGGCATGGAAAATTCAAAACTAGTTTCCATAGAAATTTTATTTGGAACTATGTTGTCTAATGATGTAATGTCATGGAAGTTGATTAGAAGGGGTTTCGAAAGCTAATTGAATGTCTTCTATATTTGACTTCCTAATTACTCGATAACGTCTATGCTATTACCTTATATGAAAGATTTCATAGCACTCCTAAAAAATCCCATTTGATCGCTAGAAAAAAAATACTCATATATATCAAATGAAAAAAATTGGAATATAGTATGATGGATCGGAAAATATTGATTATTTTCTAGTATTCAGAGGATGAATTAGTAGGAAATTTTGATGATAGAAGACCCACAAATGGAGGAGTTTTAATTCTGGGTATAATTTGTGTTAGATGGAATACAAAGAAACAAAATTCAGTGATTGTCAACATGGTGGAAACAAATTAGGTTTTTGCATCTCAAGATTGTACCTAACTCATGTGGATGATAACACAGTTGTAAGATCTATTTTTTGAAGTAATGCTAACAAATCTCTTGGGATGTGACAGTAAAATTGCTATACATTTTATAGGGAATCTGGTACACCATTCCTATTCAAAACATACTGACATACAATACCATATCATCAAAGATAATTTGGGGAATAATGAGTTGATTTTTTTTAAAGTGAATGGGTACAATTTATTAAAAATAATGATGGAAACTACAAGAGTCTGAAGGAGGGGATATTATAACAATATATTAAATAAAATGGGTGATGATCGACAGGGAGGACATTTAGGAAAGTGATGTCATGGTTGATTGAATTATTGGAAAGGTTATCACCAACCATGTATGCTTCCAGAAAGGCATGAGTGACAATATATTTTATTTCCATGAGAAAATCAAGGCAGCTCAACCAACGAGTGGTTAGCGGCCATGCATGGTGGACCACAACATTCATGATATCCTGAACAATAGTCGTTGAGTAACTTTCAATGTAAATGTTTCTCAAGAAATTTTTCATAAAATCAAATACATGAATCAAAGACAACATCTCCGCTTCCAATGAGGATGTTGAGCCATAGCTTCCAAAGAAATATCCATGACAATGGCGATGAATGTCTCTGAAAATATCACTATATCCTACAGGAACCAGATTGCCTTTAGAGGATCCATCTACAATTACATCGATCCAGCCCAGTATTAGTGCTTTCCAGAAAACCTAAAAAGTGTCCCTTTGATTCCTATAAAGACCATCAACCCTATGTCAGTTAAGGATCTCAAATCCTCTTACAGTGTTGTCACAAGAAGCTTTCAGAATTGAGGCCGCATCCCTAAGAGAGATGAGAATACGCATCTGAACTACATTAAGAATAAATGTGTATTTGTTGTGGCTAATTGAATTTATATCATACCATATCATATGGATAAGCTCATCAATAGAGGTTAGGAAGAGATTCATTATTTTTTGCGAACAGTCCAACTCGACAAAATTATTTAGTTGGGAGCAAATAGAGTTAATGGATAACCATCTGCAGTCAAACTTGCCAGTAATATAATTCCAAAGAGCTGAAGCCAAAGCACAAGAAAAAAAATATATGATTGGTATCCTCACTATTTTTGTGAAAGAAGTGAAATTTAGAAAAAATCTGGATACCAAAATATTGGAGTCAAACCTCCGTAGGAATGTGGTTGTGAACAATACGCCACACAAGATTGATCCCTGAGGGTTTAATCAATGGTTTGTCAACAAAAATAATCCAATGAATTCTAGGGTCAGAATTTGTGAAATTTTGGTTATAAAAACTTTCAGAATCAATAATACCGTTATGGGTGGGCTCCTAGATGAGAAAATCATCGGATTTAGAATATGGGTAATTATCAACCACAGACATGATATTATCTAGGAGATTGAAATTACAAGATTCAATCACATATTTAATATTGGATGTGGTGTTTTAAAGAGGTTCATTATGAGATTACATGGATATATGGGGGGTTCCAGTCCAATTATCTAGCCAATAATACTTGTAAGAATCAACACTAACCATCCATCAAGCATTTTTCATGATGTTAGCGAAGGAATGTCTAATGGATGTCCGGATCGAAGAGTTATCATAGTTCAAATTTACCTTATGTAAATTCATAAGGAAATTATTTTTTAGAAAAGAAATAAATTGTGTGTTATTATTCATCAATCTCTAGCTATGTTTTTCTTGAATGGGGTCATTAAAAAGTTTGAGATTTTTTATACCAAGGCCACCCTTCTTGAGAGGTTTACTGCAGGTGGACGGGGGGATTGTAAAAAGATTCCATTCAAGAATGCTTCCAGACCAAAAAATAATAATGTAAACATTAATTTATTTTAAGGAGACCAACATTCCATTTATAGACCATCATCCAGAAGACCATATTAGAGAAAATGGATGATTTCACAAGACATATCATGCCATCCATTGAGATGGATTTACCTTTCTAGAATGAGAGTTGATTGATAACCCGGTCAACAACTGTGGTTAATTACATGGATTTAGGTCTTCCCCAAGAAATGGGAACTCATATGTAAGTAAAATGGAAGGACACTACTTTTATTCCTAAACTGTTGATGATGTTATTTTTCCTAACAGGTTAAAATATTTTTCAAGAGAGGAAAAACAATTTGTTCCAGCTAACAGATTGACCAGAGATTTATTCATAATAATCTAATTCATGTTTTAGAGTTTGAATGTTTTTCCCCTTGTAAGAACAGGATAATATCATCAGTGAATAAGAGATGCGTTAGAAAATTTATATTTATGGATTCCTGGATGGGTTTAAGCTTGTTTCGAGCTACAAGGAAATTGAGAAATCATTAAAGATAGTCTCAGAAATGTCAAAGAGTATGGAAGATAAGAGATCACCTTTCCTGACCCCCTTAGTGCATTTAAAATATCATTTAGGAGAGCCATTAACATGAATGGAAACAGTGGTCGAAGTAAATAAGGAATTTATTCTACAGATTAATGTACCATTAAAACCAAGAACTTGGAGAACATTAAAAATTAATAACCAATCAATGGTGTCAAAGGATTTTCTAATATCATGTTTTATCACAATATTGCTTCCTCTATTAACATTATTTAATGAGTTGGTGCATTCTGAGGAAAGGAAAATAAAGTCTTGAATAGATCATCCCATGAAAATCCCAAATTGATATTAGGAGATAATTTTAGAGTAAATATAAAAAATTATGTTGGAGAGAAAATTAGTAATAATTATTTAAAGAGAGTTGATGTGTGTAAATAAAAAATTATCAAATGATTATAATGGTGAGTTCTGTGAGTATGATGAACTTCATGAAGAGTAGAGGAAAGGGGACAATGTGGGTGAGAATTATTGTAGTGATGGTGAAGAGTATTGTAGTAGCACAAAGGTAGAAATAGCATCAAATTATAACAAACTATTTTATAGAAAACTCAATGATTACGACAAGCATTGCAATACAAAAAATTAAAGTGTATAATTTCAAAATAGATAGTGTTTCTAGTGTAATTTTGGTTCTCTATGATTTCATGTCGACATGGAACTAAGGTGGATGGATGGTTCCAGAGTTGCTATTCAACACCTATAAAAAGGCCTCAACCCCCATTGGTAAGTGATTAGAGACTGAAAAAAGCTTAGAACTCTCGAATTATGAAGAACGTTCACAACAGAAGTTTTCTCTATTAAGAAGGTAAACACTTCAAAAAGATGGAGCTTCATAGCGGGTCATTGAGCATTGAGAAAGAAGAATACTTCACAATGGGCCACTAGAGATCTAAAAAATTTTGAGATCCTTGAACTAGTGAGGTCTATAGACTAGTGAGATTTATGAACTTGTGTGATTTGTGAAGGTTAGTTGCTTCACAAAGGAGCTTTGTGAAGGAGATCTGCATGTTGTAGAATTGTGTACCCAAATTTACATGGGAAGTGCATTCGATGTGCATCATGATTATACTAAGTTATCTGAATAAGTATCATTTTAAGTCAATGAAGATACTATCAACTTCTTGGTAGGAAAGAAAATTTTATTTTAATATATATTTTTAAAATTTTTGTCATGAATTACAAAATCATTTAATTACAATATTTCTGATAAAATAGAGAACATGCACTGTTGCATTGTTTTCAATGTTCTACAAGAGTGAAATGGAATATACATGTCATTGTATTCTACATAAAAGGATTGTTTTTAGTGGATTGTGTGGTATTGGATAGTTTCAATACCAAACCAAGGACATAGATACTCTTGTTGAGTATTGAACATGAATTTTTTTACAATCCTTTTAAAGATTGATTGGTTTTCAATCATTAGGGAAGGAATTATTAAAAAAGTGGTAAAGGTTGTTTTTTATGTATAGAAACAAAAAATAAAATTAAATCATTGATTCAACCCCACTACCTCTCAATGATACTTGAATACTGACTAGGAAACATCACAATATTTAACGAGTATTAAATATTATTAGGTAAATTAAAGTTTCTTATACTATGAAAAAGCCCATATCCCCTTCCATTTATGAAAAAATAAAACCATAATTTTTTCAATGTGGAGAAAAAAACCTTCATGAAACCACTTGTTTCAATTTTCTTCAACAATATAAGATGTCATAACTAATATTTAACTTTTTGTATAAGTTTGAAATTTATGAAATATTTTATGTTCTATAATTAAAGAACATGTTACACCATTATCTCATTACATGAAAATGAAATCATCACCCATGTGTATGAATTGTTTATTATATTTTTTATTAATAACTTTCATGAATATTTCAAAGGACATATTGAAGTATAAATATTATATTTATGGAATCATTATGATTTTGGTCTGATAAATTTTTAAATATATTAATTATATTATCAACAAATTATCATTATTAATTCAATTGTTTAAAACGAGCATACCAAGAGGAAAATAATCTATCCATTATACATAATGAATTTACATAAATTATATCTAATAAATAATTCATTAAAATTATAATATATAATAATAATAATAACAATATAATATCATGGTTCTTCTTTCATCATGATATTGTAAATAAACTAGAAAATAAACATCCATTAACAATGAAGGTTTAATGTTTTGTTCAAATTATCCACCTATTGGAATAATAGTAATCATTTATACCACTAATGACTATGATAACAAATTTTCTAGTATAATATTAAATAAGTATTTAATTAATATATTTTTATTATATTAAGGTTACGTCAAAATTTTTCTCATCATTTAATAAATCACATTTTTTTAATAATCAGAAAAATATGGTCGTCCCCAATTTTATCCTCATGGAACATAACCAAAATAAACATGGAATGAAATAATATCACTATAACTATCATGTAAAATCTAAAACATTAACATTATTGATCTTGTATTGATGTAAATTAAAAATGGAATATATACTACTATAACATTCCCAAATCATGTTCCATGTGATAATGAGTTAAACAATGATTTTCATCATTAAATATTACATATTATTAGATGAAAATTCATTTCATATCATTTTGAACCATGCTCGAATCATAAGGGTTTATTTACATAGGAAAATTGGATACATGGACATTCTTGCATAAAATTAACAGAATATATACTATGATTTTTTTACTACTAGAACCCTTGTTATACATATCCTACCCAAAACCATTATTCATTTTCATGTGAAAATGAAAAATAATAAATTGTAAGAACGGATGCATAGAAAAAAGTATAAAAGTTATCTAATGAATGATTAGTTGAGAATAAAATGACCATAAGGGAATGAGAAAATGTTCTAAATAATTCAATATCATACCCTGTAATTCCAAGATCGTAATCATGTGTCAGGGAATAAATTATGAAATTACATTTGACGTGAATCATAAAATAATTAAATAAGATTATGTGTGAGAGAATAATGTAGGTCTATGATAATTTAAAAGAATTGTTTCCTAATTTTTGGAATATTCATTTTTATATAAATTATATTTCTAGGATAAAAACCATTACATTTTTCAGAAATTAGTAATCAGTTAACCCCATAGGTTATTATATCATGATTGGGATAAAAACCCATGTACCCTCTTTTGGGATTGGGATAACCTCCCATTTTCAATTTTATAAAATAAAATGTTAATATTTACCCAAATATTTATAGTCATAAAATGGACCCACCAATCACATAATCAAAATACATACATAGTATTCCAAAAGATCATGAATATATTAATCATTTCATTATATTTTCCTGCATGGAAAGAATAATTTTTTTGAAAAATATTTCATCATCATAAACAAAAACCATCAAGAGTAAAAATATAGAACTTCTAAAATAATTTTTTCCCCAATGGATCATAAATAACATTAAATAAAGTTATTAGATATGAAAAATTACTAGAAATGATAAATTTTATATTTCATGAGGAAAATAAAATTTTCATTTTGAAATAAGATATTGCACATATAAAAATTTCATCTATATTTTGGAAAAAAATATATTTTTAATTAGCAATTAAATAATTTTTAATGTATTATTCTAGGAAAATATTATTCACTATGGTTGAAATGTCATTCATAAATTTTATATTTAAATAAATATTCTATTCATATTCAAGTTAAAAAGTCTAAAGTGACCCATTATAAAAATAAATGATGATTCCTTTTAGAAAAGTTTTCATAAATTAAAATATTGATAAAAATTATTTTATTTAGTATTCTACTAATAGATAAATTATTCATGATAACATATTTGATAATATATAGATATAAAAGAAATAAATTTCAAATCAATGCAGGAAATTATGTAATTCATCCTTAAAAAACATTATTTTGGTATCTTGAGTAAATAAATAAATTAAAATGAAAATAAAAATTTATTATGTAGAAATAACTATAGAATATTAATTTAAAAAATCTTTATTGCTGGATATATCTTATAATTTCAAAAACATTAATTTAAGCACAAAAAATCCTTTTAGAAATTTATATTATAATGAACACAATTGTCTAAAAATTATAACAATTAATAAGAACTGTAACAACATATATAATATTTGAAAATTTATTATACTTATATATAAGAACTATTTACATAATTATATTATAATATACGATACAATAATAATTATCAACACCTATTTATTAATAAATGTTTATTAAATTTTTTGTGTTTACATTTTATCTATTTTTTTCATATATGTTATCTACTGAAGTCCCAATACATGAATCATTATCATGGTAACATCATCTGTAATATACAATCCATTTCATAATTAATATATTTAATTATAATATACATTTTTATTATCATTATTAAAAAGAATTTATAACAAATAAATTGCAACACTTCACAGAGACAATATTCTTTACATATGCACAGTTGATGTTTACACATTTTGATGGATGAGAAAAGAAAATAAAATAATAATTCACCTTAAAATAATAATTATTACCTGAAAAATATAATATATATGAAATTATTATTTTACAATCACCTTTCATGAAAATCAGAAATGAAAAACAAATCACATCTCTTTGTGGAGTTGGTAATGTAAATATACCCACAAGTGATGTTATTATTATCCAACAGGGGGAACGATAAGTAGGTTGATAAGGTATTCTAATTCTATAAAAATAATAATTTCTTTAATGTAATTTATAAAAATTAATTCCTTCATAATAAATATCATTTAATGATTGTAATGGAAAATTAATCAAAACATTACATGGATGTGGTAGTCCATATGTATTCAGGAGCAATACTTTAATATTAGATTTGATGGAAATTATGAGGAACATGGTTCTAAAATAATTATAATTACATATAAATATGTTATGAATTCTTCATATATAATGGTATGATGATACCATAGGTTTAGATAATTTGGAATAACAGAAAAGATTATTTACTCGATTAAGAGTTATATTTCTTCCACAGACGTCCACCTTTGTTTACACCTTATGACTTATGAAGATCATATTTTGATAAAAAAATGATCATCTATGAATTTTGGAGATCTCATCATATTTATTCTCAATTTATTGGCTATGATAATAATCTCTTGATGTATAGATATGGTATAAGATGTGTTGTCCATCAATAAGGGAGGTAAATGATTCAATTTGAATTAAATAAAATATTTAAATATACTTAATTTATTTTTCATGTATACAGATTAAAAAAAAAATTATTCAAATTAAATGTTATATAAATTAATATTATCTCAAACAATTAATTATTTTATATGTTTATGTGCAAATCTCACACATATCAATTACTCTAACCCCTAATAAACATGTTGTAACATTATATCTGGTAATAAATTTCTAATTTTTTTTATTCATTATGATAAAAAATGAATGATGAATAATTATAGAATATATAAACTTTTAATCTAAATTTGGAAGAAATTTTATTAATTTTATTTTCTCTATGTTGCGGAAATTAATTTTTAATTTGTCATGATAAATATATTAAAAACAAGTTTTTAGAAATATAATATTTTTTTTCTTAAGATAGAATTATATTTCACTCCATATATAGTATAAACAATATATTGATTTTTGAGATAAATTATTGAATAAATAATCTTAAATTTTTACTAAATACTTGAATAAATAATGATTTGTCAAATTTATTTTCATAAATACTTATTGGTCATGTGAAAACCAATTTATTAAAAATAAGCATTCTATAATATAAAATAGTTTTATACTCATTTGTAACATTTAGATTTATAATGTATGGATGTTTACTAATAAATTTTATTATAAATAAAAATTTAGTTGTGATTGATTTACTTTTTGATATAATAAAACAATCATTAATAATAATATATTTATTCAAAAATTAAGTCTCTTAATCATTATATAATTTCACTAAAAAATAATGGATTATTTATGAACCACTAATAAATTAATTTTTATTCCGGATAAAATATGTACATGAATATATATATATATATATATTGAATCATATTCATACCCATAAATCTAATGTAAATGTTATATAAATATATTATATAACTTGTTTATTTAGATTTCGGGTTCCATGTCATACGATAATCCAAATACATCAGGTTTATTTCAAATTAAATACATGTAAAATATTTGGTTGTTACATTCAGTCCCATTTAGAAGGAATTTATCCCCTGAAATTCCTTAACATTTATTTAAACCTATTAGGTTATCTCTACATCAAAATCACATCTAGGTACCTTGTAGCTTCATTAATTTATTAACCCCTCTGAAGAAGTTTAACATTATTAGTAATGTTGTTAATTTTACTTTATCTCTATGATAATATATATATACTATTTTTTCTTATTGGAAAAGATCATTCCCAAATGGAACACACATTTATATTAAAAAATGTGAAGGAATAACAACATAATTCCTTATAAGTGATACATGGAACACATCAAGAACATGAGAGAGGTTCGGTGGAAGAAAAAATATATTATATGTCGGCCATAATCGATTATGAATATCAATTGGGAAATACACCTAAGGATTATATTTCCATTATTTTTCAATGTTATACACATATTTCATGGAGATATTGATATCGAAACATTAACACAAACAATGCATTCAATATATCCCAGACGATTGTCAGCATAATGCTTTTGTCAACTCTAATATGTTGTACTATGCCTCAAAATGGATCTAAGATTAATTTCCAATTTTTTAGCTATATAGGTTAAAATATCTTTTTTCTATAATATAACACCCTCATATCGGATTTCTACACTTTCTCCATAGTATATTTCAAAATGTGTCTTATGAATGATATTCTAAATGTAATTGTTATAAGGTAATTAGAAAAGTGGAAGCTTTTGACACAAAAAACATTTAAAATCTAATTAATAAGATCTTATAATGACCCCTAGGGTTTGAATGACAATATCATAGTGACCATCTATCCTTGGATGATAAGCAGTATTAAAAAACAACAATATATCCAAATATTTTTAAATACATCATTGAAACGTTGAGGTGATCCTCAAATCTCGATCAAATACAATTGATTGTGCTACCCCATGAAACCTAACCACATGTTTAATTCATGTCAAAGATATATTATCAAGATAAAAATATTATTTGTTTTAAATGAAGCGTTCTAACATCGCAATTTGATCAAATATATCCCAAAATACATTATGTTCTTTATATGTTTTGGAGAGTGTGATAATAAAATCCATTATGAGGTTTTCCCATCTACATTAATGCCCGGAAAATGGTAATAAATTCCATATACACTTGTTTCTATCATCCATAACATTGTAACATAACAAACACTATGATATATAATCTATAATATATATTTTCTTGTTATTCCACCCAAAATTATCTTCTCTATCTTTATACATATTCATACCTCCACGTTGAATAGAGAATGAAGAGCTATTATCTTCTTCTAATTTCTAATTATTTAAGTAAATTATTAATGTTAAAATTACATTGTTCATCAACATTATCAATCCATCAAAAACATGTATTAATATTTGTACATTTATCCCCTTATTGGATAGCTCTACACCTTCCTCATTCAAATGTTTATTCTTGATTAGTTTTAATGTCTGAGAACCCATTTGTGAAATATATTATTTCTATCTTTCCTTATAGATTTCAAGGTTACTAAATTGAAAATATTAAAATATTAAATCTTTTTTTATAATTATCGTATATAAGACAAAATAATCCATTAAACTTAGTGAATCGACCACCTTGTTCACTTTCATTGGACATAAAGGTATTGAACAATGATTATATTAAATCAATTTTATCAATCTTCTTTGGTTAATATAGAAATAATTATATATAAAAATAAACTGTAAACATTTTGGATCAGTATATATGCCACACCCATCTCCATTAAAATAATTACTCTACAAATTTAATAAAAATAATATTAAAAGTTAATTTAAATCATGACCCATGTAATTTTTCTCATAAACCATTAATTTTCGAGAGACATAAACTTTCACAATTTTCTTTTGTATAATAAAGATCCTAACACATTGTCTGGTGAAACAATACAGATAATTATCCCTTCTCTATTATAGGGTAGTGTGAGTATAGGTTCACATGTAGAACTTCATTTTGTGTCCTTGAAATTTCCATCAAATTCTTGTTGCCTGTGGAGAATGACTCCCTTTGGAGTTATTATTGGGTATGGATTATATAGCACTAGGAAATTGTTCACAGAGAATCTACAATATTTGTTCTATCTAAGAAAACTATATATATCTTTCAAAGTTAATGGTTTGGGAGAATTTTTAATATCTTATGTATTTTAAGGATCCCCCGATATACCTTATACTAAGATTTAAAGTCATAATAAGTACACTTTAGGAAGCTAAAAATCGAAATTTTTAAATACCTTATATTTTTTGTCCTTCATATGGATTTTCAGTATAATACCCAAGTGATCACTATAGTATTCCTTACTATTGTAATATATAATAATATTTTATATAATTATTATCCTAAATTGATTATGGTGACCCATAAAGACAATTTTTATTAAATATATAAATATGGATAGGGAATTACTAATAACCTATGTCATCACTATTGATTCATTGAAAATATACCTCATACGAAATGATTTAAGGAATATGTGTTCACTTTCTATACTCAATTGATAGTTTCCATATCAAAAATGAATATTGTAAAAATATTTTTCTCCTCATAATTGATCTAAATATTCATAAATACCTAAATTATGATACATATTATTGATTGTGATCTTGTTAAGTTCTTAAAAATCAATCAAGAGTCTCATCAATTATTAGATAATCATAATGAAGAGTTCCCTAAAACCCCATGGTTACACATTCATCTAAATGAACCCTTATCATGATTTTTCTAGAGATTCTCTTTTTATTTGTATAACTCGTTCATGGAAACTCTATATAATGGATTTGAAATAGGCGTAGTACCAGATATGAGTTCTATTGAAAAATATAAATTATTATTTGGATGATGTCTATAAAAACCTTTATTAAGACAAAAAATGAATAAAGTAGATATATCTTTATTCCTATGTTTTTCCCCAACCAATTGATATAATAAACCCTTTTGAAAAGAAATAATATTCCCTAAAATGAATATTATTTCTTTTGTAATCTCTTATTTATCCTCTTAATTATTTAAAATAACATTTTGGTTTATAATATAAAATGAGAATTCATTTCCATGGAAATTTATGTGGTATTTATATAAATAAAGCTAATTGATGTAAAAAATAATATAAAATTCAACTAGAGGGGGAAAAAATATATTACTAGGAAGTATATTGTAATAAACATAAATTAAATAGTAATTACAGACTGAAGATGTGATGAAATTACATTAACCCTTTGATTTTTTATAAATTCTTTCTTTGAATAATTTAATGTAATCAATAGATTGTATTACTCTCAACACTGAGTTTTAAGAGACCCCAATATACAATTTATATTGTTATTTTAAAATGATATATATAAACATTCTTTAAATGATATACGTATTAATAGACATTAAAATATTTGAAATATTAATTATAATAGTTTTATATAAAGAAAACATATTGATAAAATGTAAATAATCTTTAGGAAAGTCATTATATGTTTGGAAAACAATACTGTTATAAACAATTGTATTTATTTATTCTTAAGAAAAAATTATAAAAGTATGTTACCTCATCTTTTCGAATATGTTCTTAAAAGAGCAAATTAACTTTTTAAATACATATTTGAAAATAATCTGGTAGTGATTTTATGATAATTTTATAAAATTGATAATTTATGGATAAACTGTAAAAAAATACTAACATTGATTAAAAAATTCTTTTTATTTAAATAAATTACAAGATGTATTTTACTTTAATATATTTTAAGGCATGATTACATAAATTATATATTTACTAATCTAATTTAGGACATTTTAATATTTATATTTTTTTCCTTCTATTTTTTTTAATTAGGAAATATTTTCCTTTGGATAGCCACATTTTCATCAAATATGCATTATTACATTTAAATTAAAATTGGAGACTTATGTGGATAAAATTTTGAAAAACTGTTTAAATATTTTATATAATAATAATTAGTATTATAAATCATGGGAATGTTAATTTTAGGTCAAAATTAGTAGTAAAAACTATAAAAATTAATTACTACAACTAAGGATAAAATGGGATCACAAGGGGATAAATTAACGAAGGGTACTGAACAATACAATTTTTAAAAAACCTTATATGGACATATTTATATCTTAAATCCTCTAATATTTGATAAAAAACTTTTTTGGATCCTTTTTACTTATGAAAATAATTGGTACTTTTATTCTATTAAAAAATTTTATGTGTGCCCTCTCCCCCACTTATGAAAGGCCACACCATCTCCTCTCATATTCACACTTCCTAAACATATGTATCAAAAAACCCTACCAAAATTACATCCTTTCATCCCCCACATTCTAGGGTCCTTACATTGATTATAAAACCATCCTGTTAATACTTTAGGTGAAATCCTAAGAGGTTCACTGAAGAATTTTTAAAATTGTTAAAATTGTGTTCTTTGTATATTTATTCTTCAAAATCCTCTAAATATTATAAAAATGATAATATAATAAAAAAATTTATGAAATATACTGATATATTTTTATTTTAATGGCATAAACCAAACTTATCTACTCTACTATCATAGGGGAAATGAAACCATCACACTTGTGTACGACTAACAACTAGGTCACAAACCGATGTTTTTAGTTCTCCATAACCACATGTCGCTGCTACATATAATGTTCTATTTAATTGTTATATATTATTTTTAGGATATTATTTGACATTTTTAATAATATTTTTACATATATCTTTATGCTTTCCATTTTTTGGGAATACTAAAATGTTGGGCGTGTGTTTTGCGGACTACTGCCTCGCAAAGTGATGTGACTCATTTGTCAACATACAATTTACATGAATGTGGAGAATTATAAATTTAATTAATAAATTTTATATATATTTTCTAAAAATTATTTCCAACATATGATATATTATTTTCCTTAATTTCATTTTATTCGTTATGAAATTTTAAAATGTTCGTACTTACGTACCCCCAAACATCCAAATGAACAATAAAATCCATTTTTTATATTTAAATTCTACATATTAATATAAGTAATTATATAAATAAAAAATATAATATTTAAAACATTTTTACCAATATTTATATGATTTATCCTATATCAAAATGAAATTACAAAATATACCAAAAAAATATGAAAAACATTACACAAAACCTGAATTGTTATAAGAAATTGATTAAAAATGTGTAATAAAACATCATAAGTAAATAATATATGGTATGATACCTTATATAATGATTATGTAATATATTTATAAAAAAATAATTTTTTATTGACGATATTTTAATGTGAATGAAATAAGTCAAAAATTAAGGAGAATGAATTGTTTTATAATTTTTCTTCTTCGGGTCATCTGTTATGTTATGCAACTCTCTTCATTTAAAAGGTTTATACAAATCCCATTTGACATTTTATATCCTTAAATTTGTTATATTAATTATATTTAATGATTAAATAAAATTTATTCATTCATGGTTCTAATGATTAAAATGATACGAAAGTGTTAAGGGTTTGATGTTAAAATCTATACATTTGTCGAGATTGATTATACTATGTTTTTGATGATGAAATATTATGACATATTTCATGATAACATCTTTAATTTTTTTTATCCTCATGCTATTTCATTAGAATACATTTATTCTTTTATTTTCTTCTCTTTAGGCACTCATGATTCCAAAATTATGATTTAAAATAAATTCCAACATTATTTATTTGGTTGGTTGAAATAAATTTTTATTCAATATCCCTTTTATCTAAAAATATTTTCATGAATATTTCAATATTCCAATATTATTGATTCAATTAATTTTTACAATTTTCTACTTTTTACATAATGGTTTTAATATAATTGTCTTATCACTTTCCAATCAATAATTGTTTCGATTTTATAAAAATTTGAACATAATTATTATTTTAATATGTACTATACTAAAAGTAATTCCTAGCATAATGACTGAAGAATGACAAAAAATCCCTTACATGTTATAATGATTATTTTCAGATTAATTTTTTATTTAATTTTTGATATTCTATTTATATTATAAATAGATAATTTCAAGTGAAAGTCGTATTATTCCTAATAAATGATCCATGTGCTATTTCAAAATAACATTCCGTCTAAGATGTAATCCTTTTATGTCACATTATCTTTAATGGGGATATGATACAATTAAACCATCCTTATGCTATCTTTGGATGTTTTATAGTTTTTATTACATTATATTTATAATTCCGATTCATTTTCTATTAGATATACTATGATGAAATATTTAATAAAAATCATTTATTTTAATGGGTTATGATATGATGAATTTATTATAATCATTTTGAAAAATATATGAATTATGAGAGTTTTTGGACTAAATCAACATCTATTTCAATGGGTAATTACAAATGTGTTATGAGATCAAATTTTACATAGGTGGTTATTCAAATCCCAAAAGATGGTACATGAGAAGTTATCTCTAGCTTAAAAGAGAGTACAAAGGAGGATTTGAAAATAATGAATGAGGGTACATAATAGATTTTCCCAATCCCAAACAATGTATAAGGGTGGTTATACCAAACTTAACATTTTATAAATGTATTGTTTGATATTATTGACATATTATTTTATATTGTTATTTTCATGAAAAAAACAATATCTTAAACAAATGTTATGATATCATAGTTCATTTAGTTTTATTCTTTTATGACTCATGTCATATGAACTGCCATGATTTTTCCATGACGGAAGATTATGATCTATGATATGCAGGGTATGTTTTTTCATGTTTAATTATCATTTTCTCATAAAATTTTTCTCATGCCATGTTGATATCTCCCTTTTTTACCCATAGTGATTATTTTATCTCACCCATTATTCTGTTTCTTATCCCTATGATAATGAAATGCATTATATCTAATATTAACAAGAAGGGTTCCTGTTATGAATAACATATTGGGAGATGATGTAGTTGTTTCGTTGGAATGAACAACATGATTGACAATGAAAAAAGGTATGATGGGTTCATTATGGGTGTTTGATATCTATATAATCATAATAATTAGGTTCACTAATCTTATTTATCATCCATAGAAACTTACAAATTTTCCCACATCGAGAACTGAGTACAGACACTCCTTTCGTAGGCAAGAAGTCAATTTGGGTTTTATACCAAATGGAATATTGAAAAAACATTGTTCAAGAGGATGTGAGGTAATGCTCATCACAACCTTATAGGGGGACATTGTCGCCTAATCTCAAACTATCTTATATATTTTATATATGTTCAGGAATCGAATCATAATACTAATATGTGATTGGTAACTCTAACATAGTTATCACATATAAATCGTTCCATGTGTAAAAGAGGGAACCTTAATAAGTCCATCTATATTTATCAGAGGTTTTAAATCCATTTCTCCATAATTTGAAGATAATTTTATCATAAAACCATACAACTAGGAACTCCAAATATTAATATCATATTGGGTGGAAATTAATAATTTTTGGATGTTATTTAACCAATATAAGGTTTCCTACGTATGTAGGATATAACCGGAATCAACTCCCTTGTATATTGTCAGATCGATATTGTTTTAATTTCATGAAGAAATGAAACGTATATTGGAATAAAAGATCTTTGTGTTGAACTAATAACATGAGGTGTTGGCCAGCACATTCTAGCTATATAACAATTAGAATAGTTTTAGTAAAATCACAAAGTTGGGACATTCCCAAATGTGGTTACCCTTATATGGGTGTACATATATGATTCTTCTAGTTAGGCCTACACACTGAGGTTTCCCTAGATATTGGAGAATCATGATGTGAATGATATGATCATTGAAAATCCCTAAGCCCATGTGATCCATGCTAAGTGTGAGAATCAAGGGAATCACATTCCGAGTCTCACTACATTAGAATGATAGACTTTTGTGTAGGAACATGACTTTTGATTTTTTTGATTTAGAGATTAAAACATTTGAAGGAGTCCAATTTATACTAGTCATGGAAGTAATCAGAGTCATCTTCATTTATTTTCATACCCAATCTGATGGTGGATGAGGTAGAATGATCATCCCATGTGAGAGATTAGGCCTTGATGGCTTTAATGACAAATACATAGTGGGACTCATGCTAACATTGATTCACTTTTGTGATCCGGACATTAGATGATATCCTTCATATCATGGTTATGGGAGGAATATTATTCATCATAGTTTGGTTGACTACCTGATCCACTGGAGGATGAGTCAGAATGATCAACCCTTGGGAGTTAATGATTTCCAATGGCTGGAATGTCATAATTATAGAGGGAGTCACATTAAAGGGGATTCAGTTGTCATCTCGATACTTATGATGGAATCCTACATATCCTGTTAATGGTAGTAATCATATTTCTTGTATTTTTGATTATTGGGGATTAGTCACTATGTTTTGGCTTATAGATCTACTAGGAATGGTTATCATGACCTTGTGCATCCTATTGAAATTGTATGATTGTATTCAGGACATGTTCAGAATGTTTGCATGAAATGTTCAAATTGCCTGCTTGAAAAATATGTGGATGTATAGACATTCCCTAGTTCCATAGGAGGCATGAATAATTACAATATCATGATCCATTTACTTTTCAATTGGATTTAAAATAATATTAATGACATGTACGTAGACAATTTCATCATCAAGGATGAAATTTCCGTAGGACATCATGTGACTGAAGATGACATGTCTGGAGGGTTCCCCATGACCCAAATAACATCTCTAGAGGACGTAACATTATCCTGGATAAAACATATTGGTTTCAATATGAGATCTTCTTGAATTTTCCATGGAATCACATGAACGGGGTTGACATGCATTAGTGTCACTGAGAGACCTATTTGACTTTTCCATATAATGTTTCCGGATAAAGGTTGTCATGCCTCATTGTCACCAAGAGACCACACTGACTGGTCCTGGTGTCACCAAAAATTATTGGAGACATGTGTAGAGGAAACCTCAAGTATTCGGATTGAAATACATGAGGACATCTTAATACATGGGATGGAGTCCTAGGCGCACTGTGCAACATTATTAACATTTCAATTTGACATAACATGATCCAAATAGTGTGTCGATGTAGAATCACATGATTTGAGAAACATTCCCCATCATTGTCACATTATTTTGTTAATTCATGTAAAGGATATGAGGATCTCCATTTTTTTTCACACGTCTCCCATAATTTATTCATTATTCTATCCTTTGTACGTCATGTTTATTTAGCACAAAATTATTATTTTTTGTTTTGTTTGACCCAACCAACATGTGGAACATCCTGAAAATTATCTTACTGATACAGAACAACTCCATTGTGTGACCTCAAGTGAAAAAAAAGTTATTATGAATGCCCCATGATCCCTTTTGTTTTCCTAAAAAAATATTATTGTATAAAACTATTATGATCGCATGATTGGACTTTTTGATTAATTTTCTCTAGTACTCCCATACACGATCGATCATTGGTCATTTTTCATGCTGAGGTGTATAGATTTATAGGCCTTTAAAATTTAGTTATACTCTACCTTTTATGGTTTTTATATTGTATATTACGATTGGATTCAATGGAGGGATTTTTTTTCATGTGATTGTCATGATATTACCACCGTTCATTCATGGAACTTTGTGACTATCAATGACTGGAAGAATGTTTCTCCATAAAAATTATTATTACACACAGTCTAATCTAATGGATTTGACCTAACCAAAGGAAATTTAATGGGGATTCCACAAGGTCTTTATTACATGTATATAATCCTTTTCGAGATCATCATCTTTATGTAAAGGCTTTCTAGTGATTAATGACGCCTTTTATGTTGTCCTCTATTCGACAAAGGTGGATTTTCTAGTGGGGGTTTGAAAGATCAAGATGCCTCTCTTGAGGGATTCGTGGGGATCATTCTAACATTACATTATGGTCCTCTGTGGGATCAATGGTGGATAGACCCTTTTTCGTAATGATTAGTGTATCATCACATAACAAGAAGCTTCCTCCCTTCCCAATTTTATTTCCATCATTCATTCAGAAGGGATGGGGATCTTGTGAGGGTGGGTGAGTGTTATAGAAAATTGTCAATATTCTATCCTATGATTCATTTCACGAATAATAATGGTTATTGAGGTTATTGACTTGAATATTCATTGAAAATAATTTTTTATTTCAATGGATCTAGAGGGGGATCACATAATCAACTGCACATGTCCGAAACACCTCACACGATAAAGGTAAACTATTAGTAGGATATTTCACAGAAAGGTATATATGTCACCATAAAAATATTGAGGTATTATAGCATGTATGAGTTCATCTAAAGAATATAAAATACTAAGTAAGTGCTCCCCATTTTACATATTTCTCCCCTTCACACCAAATTAATTTTTGGATGGTTTTAATGTGGCATGTTGGTTGAAAAGTCACATAACTCTGTGGAACCCATCAGGAAGTAACCACATGTTAAACAGTGGCTATAGAATTCTCCCCAATAATAAAAGGATTTTCCAAGGGGTCCTTGGGATCCCAAAAATGATAGGTTCTATACAATATTAGTTCACATGACCATTTAATGTTCTTTCAATAATATTTCCTTTGGGTGTTTATGTGATCTGCATTTTCTATCCACCTTCTATTCCACTTTACTATGGGGAAATAGTAGCATAAATTTATGTTTTTATATCCCTATATATTTCTAAATTAACTTTTTAAAGAAAAAAATGAACCCCTCAATGGAGTGACCTCTATTGGGTAAATGTTTTATTTTTCAGGAATGTAAATTTTGCATAGATCCATTTAGGGCTATCTCCATGTAGTGTCTTGGGAAATTATTTTCCATTCGTGTAGCCCATTTTATTTCAAATATTTCCATATATATATATATATATTTAATGGAGGGTATAAAATTAATAATAATAATAATACAACTCATTATATATCTTGAAATCATCATCCTTCATGTTCCCCCATTACAAGACATTATAAAATAACTGATCTGGAGACCTCCCCGTGAGAACTGAATGGATGGTCTATTTAGTGAGGTTGCATCACATGAAATTTTACAATGTGATGTGATCATGAGATCCTCGCTTCTTCATAACATGTTTGAATAAACAGAAAATATAACCATTTTAAGTTGTTGAACCCTTTCCATATTGATGTATTTATGTTTATGTAGAATCACACAGATTGGGCTCATGATCACTCGACAATTATGTAGATCGCTTGACCATGATAGGGTCATGAAATCATGAGTCTCATGACTGGTCATGCTGGTGCAATATGTCCTAGGTTTACGTGGACTATGCGATCTACATGATTCATGTTTTTCAGTAGACCTACATTTGGTAATACGACCACTAAATACAATCATGGTTCATGTGATGAGAAATACGCTTCCAAAATTCTGAATTTCATTTGATTGGATTGTGTTTTGATTTCCCTAACATATAACACTTACATGTGTTTAGATATCATTCTTATCCAATATATATTTTTATTCATCATGGAGTTGGTTCATTAATACTAGTAACTGTAATGATGACCCAAAACATTGTTTAAAATTTGTGAATGTGATTTTGAAGATGGATTCTCTTACCTGAACATCAAAGCTATCATTTATCAATTTGGATTCCCCTATTTGGATTCTTCAATCTAGATTGATTTTATATTCCATCTAATGACTATAATATAATTTCTTGGTTCATATCAACCTCTATTTATTGTATTCATATTAATGCTTTTCAGGATGTCAAAATAGATGTATCATGGTCCCAGTGGTTTTAAAGTATGTTCGAAAACTCTTTTATGGGTGTAGGAGACTATGAAATAACCCATAAATAGATTTCTTAGTTCTACATGAGCATATTTAACAATTATGTTAAAATATCATGTTGTTTAGGGATCTCAAAAAGTTTCATATGACCTGGTGAAATAATTTCCAATGAATTGGTGTGACAGATTTATGTTAGAGACAACTACATATAATTTTCGGACTATATCAAAGATACCAATATTTATGAAGTAGTATGGAACTATATTGTCATTATATACCATCAAATAATTGTTCTTAATTTATTAGATTGGTTATAGTTCCTTATTACAAATTCATTCCATTTTTTCCATGGATATTTAGGAATCAGCCTTTCAGATATCTGCTGACTGAGTGGGATACCCCCATGGAGAAATTTATGATGAGTTTCTCCCGGCTATGGATGCTTGGGATGACACCACACATATCTAATTTTGGAAAGGGATATACTCATCAAAATGAAATAAATGTTTCGGAATTTTTCTAATATGTTCTCACTTATCTCTTTTAAAAATAGGATATAAATGATTTCAATCATAGTGTATCTCGGAAGACCACAATACACCTTTACTCAAGTCCTTCTCATTAGGTACATGGTAGATCCTACTAATACATGGTAATTTTTTATTCCAGAGACTATATAAGATGGGGATATAGGATTATTCGATAGATATCCTTGATCCTTAGGCATGCAGTCTTCAATGTTATATTTAGGAACCAATTCGTTTTCTTGGTTGGAGATGTTTTCATGGGAATCAGAGTTAGTATATTGTTGATAGTATTTCAGTTTATTGAGTGAAAACCACTCAATTTACATATATTTATTCCCACATTCCATTAACATCATTTGGTATATATTAAATAGGGAAACATCTTATATAGAGTAGGTGGTACTTAGTTATTTTTATGTGTTTTGTTGGGGGAGAGTTTCCACCACTCCAGATGCCACAACACTATTGGGATCCCCATTGAGTTGTTAAAATACCGGTCTCTAGAAATATAATAGGTTGACGAAATGATTTTAGTTATTGATGAGGACTTTGAATTTTTTTTAATCTGATCTCTTCAGTTTCATGCCTTATCACTCACTAATTGGTCCAATTACTAATAATTTTTTCCATTCCCATGATGAATAGTCATAATAGATCTCTGATAGAGACAATTTTCTCATAGACTGATTTATTGGGTGATTCTTATTTAATGTATTCCTATAATTGGTTTTCTAAACAATTTGGATACAACCAAACTGTTTTTACCATCTCCTCAGCTGGTGTGCATGGAGAGAGACATCATGGGTTTATGATTCATTTTTTATTAAATTATCATAGGAGGAATCGATTTGTAAGATTATATTTTTACCTTCTATAACCCCTATCCTTATATCATATGATTATGCGTATGCATGGGTAAATCATACCTGGTGGTATTTTGAACTGACTGTTATGTCCAATAGATAAAACATGTGCTTCACTGACCCATTTTCCATGGAATCAATGGAAAAAATTTAGGATGATGTTGAGTCATAGAGGAAAAATCCCCATCCTAGTGAATACCACCCCAGTTGGGGGAATATTGATTTGAGGAATCTCATACCTCAATATTGGTAATAAATGTTTTTTCATTCACTGTAAGGGAATATGATTATTATTATTCCCCTTAAACTTCATCAGATCTACGATAGAGGGATGAACATTGTGTAGGATAATATAGTAGAATATCCATTCATTATTCCCTCAAACTCACATTGAATCAGTTTTTGGATAAAAAGATCATCTTGTCCATGTCATTCATGATTTAGGGATGGATGTCGTTGACTGCCCCCCATTATATAAAATCATGTAAATAATCTTCCATCATTTGAATGAGTTTGCTACGAGTGAGAGGGTATTGGGAGATTTTAATGAACAGACTACACTACACATGCAAATGATGGAATCTCTATATAAATTAGAATTTATTCATTAGCTAATACATGATTTGCATGCCCAAATGTGTGTGTTGAATGAAAATACAGTTAGACATGGGTAGATAACAGCCGGATTAAGCATTAATCTTTCTAATACATCCTTTGTATTAGTAACTACTCATAAAATGTTAAATTATCTATCTACTCGTTGAAATTCTCATCTCCCTCGAGTTGTAGTGGAATATGCAGTGCTTGAAAAACTTCAAAATTAAATAGACAAATCTCTTCAAGAAATTACTCATTTAGAAAATTCAAAAGATAAAATATTACTATAGCATGATTGTCACTATTTATCATTTTGATGAAATTCATGTATAGAATATGAAATGTGGAGATTCCACCTATTCACACTACCCGTTAAAGGATATTATAAACATTATATGCTGTTGTCCAATTTTCTTCCATTCATGATATCAAGGACATTTTATTAATCTGATGCTTCATTGAGCTTCAATGTTACCCTTCTTTAAAAATATATATTTTAAAAATAAATTCCTATATTTAAATTTCTAAACCAAAAAATATATTCTATATAAATCCTCATAAACGTCTACCAACATGAGATTTTGTTATTAATGCCTCTCTTCTAGCTGTGTGAGATTACATCATTCAAAAAATGATAACATCAAAATAATATTTGTAACAGAGATAGAGTGCTCTATATTATTATAATGTATTCTAAGAATAGTTTTATTTTTGATAGGGTAAAATTATTAGACTTACATGATTTGTAATTTATTATTAATATTGTCCTATTTTTTTCCAAATATTTGTAAATTAGAAGGCTTAATGATCATGGGATTGACTTTTTCTCAGGAAAAACTCTTAATGGTTTTTAGTATGACTAGTTCTTTCCTTTTATTAACATTCAAAATATATCATTTTTTTGTTGATGTTTATGTTCATAAATCTAGGAACTTATAATTCTCTTGTTTTATAGTCTTTTAGATCAGACCATATATTTTGTAGATTTAGGGTCATTTAGATCCGAACTTCTATTATTGTAGTATAGGTTATTTTACCTTGGATCATTTTCTACTATAGTTTATGGGTTTTAAAATAGAAATTATATTACTGTAGTTTATAGTATTAAGGATTTTACTTTTATTTAGATATTTTAGGCTATGCTAGCTTGGATATTCTATTGATGTATTTTGAGACCTTTTAGCTCAGTCCTTTCGTTGTTGTAGTTTATGGTATTTTGGATCAGTCCATGAGATTCCTTGCAGTTTAATGTCTTTATTCTAGGAATTCACTGGTGAATGTAAATATTGGGAAAACATGTTATGGATTAACAAATAAAACCTAAGGTTAAGAGTTTGGTTGTGGTATCTCAAGGGCTCATGAGGTTTGGAGTTCATTTCCATTAAGGAATATGTGCCTATAGTTGATAGGTCAAAGACCTTATGCATTATTAGAATTTTTGAAAGGATTCTTATATACTATTTTCTATAGTCCATGGAATATTTATGATGGTAACATTGTTTGAGGGAGAAATTCATGGGAAGCCATGTCAACATGGAATGTTGTATAATTTTTTAGGTAAATCATATCCATAAATTTTCTGTTAAGTAACATTGATGAGGAGGACATATTAGAGATGACCCATAACACCCTGAGTTTTTGTGTTCAACATTGATGTTACAAGGGATGGTATGGATCAGGGTATCTTTCTTGCAAGGGTGAAATACTTCTATATCACAGTTCAAATCCCTTATGAACTGATAGCATTGTTAAATAGAGGTGTACCTACTATTTTATTATGTCCATGAATGATTTTTGAGGACACAAACTCCAAAATGATGAAAGGTGGTATGGGGGTATGGCTATATAGGGAGGGTTTTGAGACAAATTGGAAGTTTAACTCTTTAATTTCAAATCATGGGACCTACATCATGTGCTATTGAGTAATTATGTATGGTCCATCAAAATCCTTGGGAATAGAGTGTCACATTCTAGTATTAATAAGGGGTACGAAACATTGTGACATAACATTCAATATATTATAGCCTATTGAAAAGTATATTTACATGAATATTAAGTCAGGTGCCACAGTGCTCAGTTTGGGAGGATTTCATGGGATAATCGTATTGGGAATGGACCTGATCACCCCAATTTGATGAGTTCATCCACAATCACATGAGGCTCATTATTATTATAAATACCCTTTTTCATGGAAATTGTGAATTCTTTTATGGTCACAGGTGCATATTTCGGATCCATATTCATGCATGTATAATCAATAAAAGGGCCCCATGATGGTTGGTATCCTCTTCTATGGGACATGGAAGGTTTCTGGTGATCCATATCTCTCCAACAATGAAGTGTGTTTTTTTGAAAATGTAAAATTCACGATGGGTTCGAGAACTGAAATAGTTGTGTCACTACCATGTGAACACATTTTCAATGCGAGGAGATGTGAAAATTTATTACCTAAAATTTTTCTTCGACAAGATTGTCTATAATGCCTGGATCTACTTTCAAAAGGATTATAATTCAGTCCCATTTGATATTTTAGGGAACAATTATTTAGGCACAAATTTTCTCCTGATCACTATAGATGAAGTGTTTAGTTATCATGGACATGGGTCTTTCTTTAGATGACCTCTGAGGGTTTTGAAACTTAGAAATTTCATGTCTCTTTTTTTAGAAGTATTTGGTATTTTGATTTGTACTATATTAGGAATTATTTTAAGGATGTGAAATATTGACAACTGTGAAGTCAATTTATGGTCCAGACAGACATGGAACTAATATGAGGAAAATATTATACAAGACCCTAATTATCAAACCTAGTGTTGAGAGAACTCCAAAATCTTTTAGAAAGTGATATGAAAATTTTGTAAATCATGGCTGAAGGATCGCATGTCCTGGGAAGTGACATGGGACAATAATTCCAAGGATGACCTAGAAAAATAACAGGGAATGTGTTCTTCTATAGTAAAGTTAGGATGAAGAAGATCAGAAATACCTTCATATAGAGGAAAGGATTCTCTTGTCGGTAAGTCTATAACCTTAAGAATATATGGAATGGTAAAATATGGATAAGTCTTTTCATTTATAAGGTACATGAATGGTTTACAGAAACCTGAGGTATTGAAGAAGAAATATGGGATTTATATATTGAGGGGCCAAAATGATGGAATAATCACACAATTCTAAGGCTGACCAGGGTCTGTCTATTTGGTTCCATTGATAAGGGGCGAAAATAGTTTATAGTATGAAGCTTTTACCATCATTTAGTAGGGATGAATGTGAAATTTAGTTTTAATGTCACACAACAATGGATTTTTCATTGATGATTAATGTCATGAGTTAGGGACGATCTATTCATTTATGTTTAATGTCAATCGGTATGGATGTTCATTTTACTACCATCTAATATAATGCAGAATGGATTTTTAAACCAACATGAAAAATTGTTGAAGTAGTCCTTCAGGATGCTTTGAACAAGTTGAGGGAATTTAGATATAGGGGTGATCTATTATCCATGAACATTATTATTAGTTAATAACCATATATAGGTTCCCTTATTGGTTATAAATAATTGGATCAATACATTCATACATATATCTGACCTTTTTGTAGGAAAAATGGTCTTATATGGCTCGACCACTTCATTATTTATGGTATATATTACTTCCTTCATACAGTTTAGTGTTACATGGACATGAAATTTATTGTATAGGTCTAGACCATATGTACTTACAGAGGAATGTTTTATCAGTTCATATAATAATAAAGAATATAGTAATTGTCGTTTCATTTTCTCTATGGATCATGTTATAAGAAAAACCGAGAACTATGACATTCTCACAAAGCTCACTGCATAGGTCTGAACCATACGTAGAGAATGGGGTATATTTATTTTGTCATGGGTAGACCCAGTAATTGTATATTTGGGAATCATTGTATATTGGGATGGTATAAATCCATCCAAATGTATGGGGAAAGAATGGTGTTTTACATAATGAGGCAAGGATGTAAGATAGATCACATGAGATGAGAGTATTGGGACTTGGCCGAAGAATTGATGTTAGGGCAACACTATATAACCTCTGATGTCAAAAATCAAGACACATGTAGTTTATAAATGGAAAAGTCTATATATAGTCAGAACTGAATGACTAGGGGTTTTTTTTACTTACTGTATTTTGTATAGGGTCCCATGATAGGATAACCGGGAGTTACAACTTATCCAATGATAATTGGAATTAAGCCATACGTTGTTCTGTAAAAGGAAACTCTCTACACAGGTCTAACCTGTACGTATAAGGATGAATTATTCATGTATATTTTTTCATCTATGATGAGAATTAGATATTTGGTTGTCAATATGTATCATGTGAATATAGGGATCAATCAACACTAGGTTCATGAATTGAAAAATCTCCATGCAATTAGACACATATGCCGTGGTGGGTTTTTCTCCCATTGACTTTTATATCCAGACTAAAGATTATATATTCAGGAATCACTATATATCCAATGATGATTGGAGTAAATAAACATATAATTAATTAATTAGGATGTGGTTGGAGTCCATTACCAATGGTAGTGGTCCTCTTTGGTGAGGTTCATAATAAAGATACCCAAATTTGTGTCATCATAGAGACCTCAATTGTGTCGCTTAATGTTACGTGGTGAGGAAAAGTGGGTTTATTGATAATTTCATGCTTCCATGATCATGATTGTCTGATCACAAGAATCTATATCTTGACCATCTGTTGAATCCCTTACTAAAATTCTCATGGTCCCATTATTTAATCTCATGTTGTGAAAAAAGGTTCTACATAGGTTCATCCACCATGTAGATGAAATATTAATATATATACAATGGAATTTCTTATTATGTGTTAGCTAGTAAAAGATATAGGATTGAGGCATACATACATATATATATAATGGGATTGATAATGAAGTCATTACATAATTATTAATATCCATATAGTTTATTTTAATGAGGCATGCACACCATCTGTGCATATTAACATCATGGAGTATTTACAAAGGAAAATCGACAAGGAAGAGGAAGAATATTGTAGCTTGTCCCATGAAAGAAGGTATTGGTGTAACAATGTATGTTGTGATGGAAGGATTTTTGCATGAAGAAGTCCTTAGATGATGTTATGTTTAGTGTCGGGTGGAATGGTCATCAGTCGTGCGGTTTAAGGTCTTGAAGTGAGGAAGCGTGTCACATAATGTGAAAGAAGATTAATATTGGGGATATGTATAGTTTTTTATTAGGTTGAGGATTCCTTCAATGATGTTTAACTTCATGTGGTATGGATTTATTTTTGAATTTTAACAATATAATATGAGGAAAATTAATGTAGTGAAATTTTATTTTTCCCTACATGGATGTCTTCCATCATATTTAACAATATGAAGACATGGAATCTCTTGTGTAGTTTAATTTCATGTGTTTTGGATGGATTCATTACTAATTACATTCATGATTTTTATATGAATTCTTGAAAATTTATCTTCTTATGGAGAGGATGAATTTGTTTATGGTTTAATATCATGTGTCCATGAAAACTATAATGCTTGAATGAAGAATTACAATGCACTTAATAAGAAATATAATATTTTCAGAGGAGGTGGTAACACATTCTCCATACATCAGGATCAAGGAGTAATATCTCAGTCTATAAAACTTATGTATTTAATGAGACCTTTCCAATTTTCATTTTACCACTAGATGATTCTTTTCTTATATAATTGGGGTCCTTAGAGACATTACATATTTTTCATAATGGAATTAATGAAGGTAGAACTATTTTTGAAGACCCCAGAAATATTATTCGGATGTAATTAAATTTTTTGAGAAGTATGCAATATTTTCTAATTTAGCCACTCCAATTCATCCAACAACATTTTTGAATATAATATTCTGAGATTTCTTTATATACATATCTTAGATGTGAGGGAAATTGGGCTTATATTAATTAAACTACCTTAGTTATATAAATAAATAAATACTGGGTTTCTTATGATTAAGTATAGGTGGTTGTATATTATTCCCATAAAGCATGGAGGATCATTTATGACATGGACTTATTTTCTATTCTCAAAATCGTCTGGAGTATATTCAATTTACTATTATTTATTTCTTACATTTATACATTTTCCACTTTATAAAATTGTTATGAATGGTTGTACTCAATTTTTTATACATGGTATAGTTTCTTCCACATGGTAGAATTGAATGTGGTTCTTTTTTCCATCAATATCATGTGAGGGACCCAAATCCTCGTGATGGTATGAAAATTCATTAATTTGATGATACTATTTTTCCTGAATTCCGTGGGGGTATTGTCTCATCCCACATGGAAAATATATTCGTATAATTATGGATGTACATAATCATCTTAGTTGTTACTAGATGATATGACCCCAAAATATCAATTCCTAGTAGGTAAAATTGAAGGGAATGTTTATCTCTAGGTATAAAAACATGGGGAAAATAGATGAAGTTATCATAAATCACGAATTCATGAAATGTCTAGGTAAATCCCACATAGTCTTATATCATGGTTTTCAAGTATTAAACCAACCTTTTGATTTCGTTTGCGAGAATTTTCCTGGATGGATAGAATCACATGATCATTAACGATCATATTCCTTCATGGTTATATGATAATTCCAAAAAATTTTCACTTGTATAAGGACTTTCTCACGTTTAGAGCATCCCAAGGGAAATGATCACCTATCAGTGCTGAATATATTCTCATCCATTTCAGACTATCGAGAGAAACCCATATTAAATACAAAAATTATGTACTACATCCATATCAGGGAGAAATGGTTTAGTATTATCTAAGGTGGTGTTGACATGATTGATTTCATTTATTTTATAGAGGATAATTGATGATACCTTCCTTCGATGCATGATGTGGATGAATAATTTCTCTTATTCAGTGAATTCTATGTATGTTTCAGCATTATAAAATGATTCATATTAATTGTTATTTTACAAGGGAAGATGGTGAAACATTGGGGGTCAAATGGGTACTCTTCCATCCGTTATATTTCATAGTAGATAAGGGGATAATTTTTCATTTTTGATGGAATATTTACCATTTTTATTCTTTAGCAGTTTCTCTAAATCAAAATTAATAATCTGGTGGAGTATATTATGTTCTATGACATTTTCCAAGACAACAATGAGTTCTTTACCTTCTTCCTCGGAATTATAATAACCTTTGGACATTGATAAAGAGTAGAATAAATTTTATTTTTTTGGAGATACAAATACATTCCCAAAGACAAAAAAATGAGTTTCATGTTTCCCAGTTTCTCACTGATATGAAATTGGGAGGTTTAATCAATACGCATCTCCCATATTTGAGGGGTGTAATAGGAATAGATAAATAATTCATTTGGATGTTTGGTGTCAATTGGTTTACATTCTAGGGTGGTATTGTATGCGATTAAATCATCCAGTGCTGGTCCATTACTTACATTAATGACATGAACTAAATTTCATATTATTATTGAATGACTTCCCACTAGGCTAAAATCACAATCATCATGGGAAAACCAAATATGTACTTGAATATATCAATAAGTGATATGGAACACTCCATTATATAATGGTATGTATCATTTAAATTTTACATCATTGATAGATTATATTTCCTGAAACAACGAGTATTAAACCCTGATATAAAATTAAATATTAACAGGACAATCAGAAAAGTAATATGACCATTAGGAAAAATAATATGTCCATTAGAGTAATACACTCTCCTATAAAATTATAAAAAAATTTATGGTACCCTATAAATGAAAATATGATATATATATATATATGTATAATATAATAAGTAAATAAATGGTTTTAAATGATAAATTTATTGTATTTATTTTTCTTGGAATTTGTATGTTTATTTAGAATTTTTAAATTAAAACATAAATTGAAAGAAAATTTATTTTAATAAAGTTGATTCATATGTTAATATATTTTGAAATAAAAATATTATATAAATTTGTGAAACCGTAATTTTTAAAAAAAAATTTCATCAAATTAGTTATAATATAAAATCGGGATTTATTGAATAATTGATAATTTTTTTTAAAACAAATTTATCATATTTATAAAATTATTTTCATAAAATGCAGTTCTGTTATAAAATAATACATGTTAAAAAATTGTTAGTGTGAATTTTTTAGATTTTTAAATAATATTTGAATTTTTATTGAATTGTGAAAGATGTTAATTTTTGGTATTTAACATTATAAGTACATAAATAAATTTTTGAGTACTACATGATTCATTTATGTTGAAATTTTCAATTGCCACAAACTCACATGTTTTTCTTACTTTATCTAGACATATTAATTAATACCATTGATAGTATTTAACCATAATTATAAACTAATGAATAAAATAAATATGAACCCCTCTCATATACTATAAATACCACCACTTTTAATCACATGTGATAAGATTTGGAGCTTTATTATATTCTAATGAATTACTCTCAAAAAACTATTCCATACATTATGGCCTTTTTAGACACACCAATTTTCCATTTCTAGGTGCCTTTAAGAGGTTCTGAAGAAAACATTACTCAAGAGGTAAAACCCTCCCTCTTTATCTTTTAATTTCATTTCATTCCATATCCATCCCTAAACTCCCCTATCAAAATGGGAATGATAACTACTATATCATAAAAATTATATAATATTATTATGTTAATTTAATATCCAATATTTTGTCTATTATCTTCTCCTTTTATTCTAAAATTGATGGCCTCATTCATGAGTTATAGATTCACTGCCTTCATGGAGGATGATTTTTTTATTATCTCATTCATGTATTGTCATATAACAATTTTATGGTAAATGGTTATTATAATATGGGTATAAAAACTTATTTAACGATTTTTAACTATTATGTAATCAGAATTTTAAATAAAACAATACTAGTTTGAGATGTTCATAAAAACCGCCAAAATAAATTATTCCTTTTTCATTAATTTTTTATGTAATGAATCATCATAATACCATATGAAAATTGATATATGAGGAAAATTAAAAAACCTATAATTATATTTATATTATTACATTCATCTTTTGGTATTTTTAATCTATTTAACAACATCTCCCATATTTATATTGAAGGGAAATGACCAAAAAACCATTTAATAAACAATCATACAACAATGAAATTAATCATTACTACCCATGGAAATTTGCAATAATAAATTTTAAAAAATTAAAACATATGTCAAATTGGTTCCAAATTTTATATTTAATTAATCTAATTTTATTATATATGACAATTAGTACATGTGAAGAATACTATTGGAGAAAAGATAAGAGTTTATCAGATCATTTTAATTTCAATCAGATATTCATAATTCACCAATTATATCTTTTTTCAGTGCATGTATACTTCTCTTGGATATATCATGTCATTAATCTCTTCATATTTACGATATTCAAAAATTATTATATCGTTCTATTAGTATGTGTCATGTGGGGCCTTCTATAGACCATCGTTGCATCAATAGTTCAAAGGAGACAATATACACTGGTTTTTTCTAGGGTTGTACCCATTAAGGTATACTTATTAGTCTAGGCCCTGTTTCTATGATTATGATTTAGTCTTTTATGAATTCACCCATTATGATATTATTTATTGATAATCCATGTGATTATTTAACTAGTATAATATCCATTTCTAATTATCATTTTCATGTTATTATTTTAATAGTGTTATTTGATAAGCTAATATTCCAACTATATTATTCTCAATGATTATGTATTACTTACACCTACTTTTAGTTATTCACCATTCCTTATTGTTTATGATTATTTATGATATATTTTCTTGTATCCATACCTTTATGATCATCTGAGACCACCCATTTCATATGTCTAATATTCCCTATGTATGAAAATATGTAAATAAGGATTGTAATATAGAGATAATATTAGAGAATATGGGTTTCTCTAATTGAGTTACTATGTCATATTTCATTTGAAATTGTAATGTAATAATTATGTTTATATCTAATTTAACAATGTTAATAAAATATGAATTCGTTTGGGAAGATATTCCCTTGTTTATTATTCTAATATAACAATGTTAAGAAATAGATCTTGGATACATGGAGAGGTGTAATTATAATTGGAATCGGAGGAAGTTTAGTAGAAACTCTGAAAAATGTAATTATGAAAACACAGATTAAAGAAATATTAATCTATAACTAACAATGAGAATTTTCCAAATTCAACCAATCTGATTATATGGATATTATTTAAATGTTATGTATTTCACAAGTTGAAATTTTTTATAATATAATATAATTCAACCCATTTTTTAGTAATGGATCCTCTTGTAATGAATGTAAACCATATCAACACACATACTTCATGTAGGAATTTTCCTCTTATGGAAGACAATTATGTCAGTGATAAAGCTAAAAATAGAGTTGAGTAAATTATAACAATATTGGTATTAAAGACATTGGTTATGTTAAATAAACTTACTCACATGGAAAATCCCGATCCACAACATAATGTAAGAATGTTATATTACTTCACCAAAAAACAACTTCATTATTATATGAGACTACAAACACATTTGTAGCAGAGAAATGGATAAGTTACTTATAGAAGATATATATCTCATAAAAAAGTAATATGTATAAGGTTATCATGGATTTTTATCATCTCAAAAGTGATGCATATTATTGGTGTTCATTAATTAAAAAAAGTAAGAAGAAATTGTGAATTTTGAATAGAAAATTCTAATGGGTTTTTTTCAAAAAATTATTTCCATCACAAACAACAAAAAGATATAAAGTGGAAACTCTAGAGTCCTTGAAGAAATGAGGATGGAAAAATGTATATGTATGAATCCAAAATTACATGGTTAGTATGGAGTTTTGTGATCTACATATGTAATCCATTTTGAAATATTTATAGATTCATTGATGTCCTTAAACCAATTTTATAAAGTGCAGTAATATCATAAACATTATCATTATAATAGAATATTGTTCCATATTCCATCATGAAAGATAATAAATATTCCAATCCACATGGAATTTAGTGGAATCATGATATGAAGAAGTATATTGAGTACTCTAGAAAAGGAAATAATGAAAAATGGATGAATAAAATTTACAATGTGAAATAATAATAGAAATAAACATCATGTATCAAGCCTATTGGTAATGAGATTATTTTACAAGTATGGAGAAAAGAAAAACAATGCCTATGATTTCCATGGAATTAAATAAGTTAGTAATGTGAAATGTTTCAACATAATTGATATTGGACACTATAAACCAGAATTTCTTATATTTCAAAAGAACATTCCCCAAAAAAGGGGAAGGGGACAATACCATTCTTAAATAGTCACAACAGCTATGGTTGATGTTCCTAATGATATGGTGGAATTTACATTAATAATCTCATCAAATTTAACGAAGGATTTATTTGAATCTGGATCATCACATTCATTCATATATTCATAGATTGATAAAAAAACTAGAAATATTTGATTAACCTTAATAATGAAGTTGTAATTCATAACTCCTACTATAAACCATGTCGCTAAAAAGATGTTTAATGTAGTTCCTATTATGTCACATAAAAATTTAAAAATTTATGATTCTGTAGTCATTCCTATGATTGATTTTCATATAATACTTCTTATGGTATTGATTACAAAATTAAAAGAAGACATTCATTGAAAAGAGGTAGAAATTATAATTCATGATGAAGATATAAAATTTAATTTCTTTAGAGGGAAGACATTATTTTCATAGTCATATCTGGATCCACCTCCAAAAACTCTTATAAATGGGATTATTGGAGAAGAAGATCATGTAAAATCTATAAATAAAAACATGATCATAAAATTGTGGATGTGACTAGAGTAAAGAAATACATTGATGTATTTCCAAAGGAATTACCAGGAAATTCTCTAGAGAAATAAGATGAGTATTATATTGATTTATTCCCTGATGCATGAAATATTTCAAAAACTCCCAATGTAATTCCCATTATAGGCATACAATATTTTAAGAACAAATTATAGGTATCAAGTGATAATGAATTTATATTCCCTAGTGTTTCAGCTTGGGGAGATCCTATTGTTTTTTTATTATAGAACTAGGATATAGGAGGATGGTAATTGACTGTAGAGAAATTATTTTATTTATATTATAGAACAAGTATCTTCTATCCCAAATGACGAAATATTGGCCAAATTCAAAGAGATTAATTTTTTTCAATGATTGATCTTTGTTCTTGAGAACATCAATTGTGTATGATGTAGGATGATATTAAAATGGAAATGTTTCAAAAATGGAATGAAAATTTATATTTTACAGTAATTCCATTTGGAATGACAAATGAACCCTCTATTTTAATTGATATAATTAACATAGAATTCAAGGAATATCTTGTTAATTTTATAGTGGATTTTATTTTAGTTATATAGGTGTACTATGAAGTCATTCAGAACCATGAAAACAAATTTTGGATAGTTTTGGATACTCATAGAAGATAAAGGATATATGTAAATTTTAGAATTTGTGAATTTTGGATTAAAAAAGTCCCTTTTCTTGGAAATATTTTGATCAATGGATGGAAACACAATTCATGTTGTAATTAAGGAGTGAATCCAAGAATGGACTACACTAGAAAACATAACATTGGAAAATAGTTTCATTGGTTTAGTAGGTTAATATGGGCATGTCATTCATAATTTTTGCTAATTAACTAACTCATTAATAAATATTAGTCATAAAGGGTTTATGTTTATTTGGGAAATGGAATGAGAATAATGATTTGAATAATTAAATAAAAGACTAGTCAATACTAATATATTGACTCTACCTTAAGGGAATTGTTGATTTGTGATATATAGTTATGTTTCAATAAAATTATTTTGTTTTATCCTTTTATAAAATTATCGAGTTATTTTACATTCATCCAGGCATATAAAAAATCATGATTAGAACTATCCCACTCTTAATTTTGAGGCAGAGTTTATAATTTTGTCTCTGAAAATATAAATATGCAATCTCTATAGGGAAATTTGTGAGATATATATGGACTAAAAGAGTTTAGAATATATATTATAATCGAAATAAATCTACATGAGTGGGAGTCTATAGATTGATCTAATCAAGTATTATAATTGTTCAGAAGGCATCCACCCAATGATGGAAAATACGTTATTAAGATTATTGAGATGGATGGATCATGGAGTTTTCAATTAATTGAAAGTTGATAGGGATCCTATGTACATGGATCTAGAAAATATAGATATTGGAATTATCATAGAAGCAGAAACATCACTACTTTTTCCAATATTTCCCATATTATATTTTGTAAAAGTTAAAACTTCTAAATCAGATGATGATAAATTTTGAAAGACAATTAATGTAGTGAAGGATGGAAATTTGGAAGATTTGTATACGATGGTGACATTTGGAAATTTGGGAGGAGAATGTGTATTACATATATACATGAGTTAAGAAGAGAATTATTTGACGATGCTCATAGATTGAATTTCTTTAAACACCATACTTTAAAAAATAACTCTAGATATTTGAAAGAATATTTTTTCCCGTATAATATGGAGTGGGAAATTATTGAGTATTTATCAAGATGTTCAGTTTGTTAAACGGTGATAGATGAAAGAAAAAATCCTAGAGTAATAACACAAACTCTAACTATTCTTATATGGATTATTTATGACATTACTATGTATTGATTCACTTTAATACCAAAAAATCCCTGAATGAATGATCCAATATGGGTATTTTTTGACTGACTTATCAAATCTGCACATTTCCTTGCAATGGGGCATACTTTTCCAATGGAGTTCCTATATTGAATCAATATAAATTAATTTTTAATAATTTATGGTGAAACTCTATAGATTTTATCTAATTGATATCCTCTTTATATAAACAAACTACATAATATTCTTCAGTAGGATGTTGATAACGATCTTCATTTTGGTATTTTTTACCACCCTCAAACCAACATAAATTATGAATGGAATATTCAAACCACCTAAGACATGTTGAGATCATTCCCACTTTACTTTGAAGGAAATGTGTATAAATAATTAACATTGGTAGAATTTTCCTAAAATAATAGTTTAATTTCATGTATTCAAATGAAACTATATGAAGCATTATTTTGAAATAGATGGTGTGAACCAACCTGTTGGGATGAATTTAAGAAATAGAAGACTATAGGACGAAAATATGTTGAAGTGACAATGGCAAAGGTAATGACTATTCAGGATCATATCAAATAAGAACATAGTATTAATAATCATTATGTTGATAACCAGTGGAATAATTTGTTGTTTCAAGTGTAATATCATGTTTTCTTAACGGTATATCCATGGAAGGGTGTTATGTGATTTGAAAATAAAGGGATACTAATCTTGATGTAAATTATTACTTTTGAAATTATGGAAATAATTATATCTATAGCATACCAATTTGGATTTCTACCATGTCTCTCAAAAGGACATGATGTATTCCACTTCTCTTTGTAAAGAAACCATATGGAAGAGGAAACAAATGTTCTCACGTTTGAAGAAATAAAATCAGTGCTTGATTTTTCTTATTAGAAATATCTTATCTAGATCATGGACAGTTTGGAACAGGCTTTGATGAATCATACCATAGGAATGGTAATGGATCTTTGGAAAAATCATAAAATTAAAATGGTGATGTGGGAGCAAGATGAATTTATTATTAAGTAATAGAAAAATATCTTTGTGATGTTAAATTTTAGAAATATTCTGGGATACATTTTCCAATAAGAGGAGTATGTAAAACCCCATTATTTTATGGTATTCCAAAATAAAATTTAACATATTTTCTTACTTATATTTCCCACCCCACCAAGTATATTACAATGATATACTATTAAATTTGAACATGAACATTTTAATAGTAATGTGACCATTAAAAATAGTAATATGGCCATTAGAATAATAAAATCACCTATAAAATAACAAATTAAATTTCGGTTTTTCATAAATGATAATATGATATATATATATATATATATATATTAGAATAAGTGATTTTTTTAAAATATATGATAAAATAAATGTTATTAATTTTTGGAAATGTGACAGTTTATTTTCAAATATCGTAAATCATATAAAAATTTAAAATAAAATTTATTTTTACAAAATTGAATTATAGAATAATATTTTTTTCATTATAATTATAAAATATTTTTTTGATATCATTTTTAATTTATAAAACATTCATAAAATTGTTTATAATAAATAAATAAGTATTTGTTGAATAAATGAATCAGTTTATTATAAAATTAAATTTCCTATATGTAGATTTTTTTTAATAAAATGGATTAAATTTTTTAAACCTACATGTCCAAAGATGTTTATGTTTTATTTTTGGTATTTTTCTGAATTACGTGATTTTTTGTGAAAAAATGATGTATAGAAATTTATGATATTTAATATTTTAGGTAAATTAATTAAATATTGAGTAATGGTTGTGTCATTGATGATTTAAGAATCCATAATCTAAAACTAAAGAGCTCTATTTTAATTATTTTTTCACAAGAATCAATAATATTGTTATTCTTCAGCCATGCTAACAAACCAATGAATAAAATAATAAAAACACCCCTCTCCTCCATTATAAACACCCCCTCACCACCACTTCTCCTCAAACCTTATTTATATTGGAACATGTTTATATTCTACCCAATTACTCTCTAAACTTCTTTTTCACATTCTCTTTTTTAGTCTCACCAAATGTCTTTTTCTATGTGTATTATGGAGGTTCTAAAAGAGACCACACTCAAGTGGTAAACCATTACCTCTTTCTCTTATAATTTATTTTACCTTCATATCCTTCTTTAACCAATCACATACAATGTGGAACAGTAAATATAGTATCATAAGTATAATGTAATTTTTTATGTTAATATATTATCCATGTTTAATTATGCTCTCTTCTTGTTTTATTCTAAAAATGAGATCATCATATGTGGTGTGTCGATTCACCATCATCAGGGATTTTTAATTTTTATTTTTCATTTACCTCCTTAAAATATGTTCATAAAACAACTTCGATGGTTAATAAAGAAAAAATTACATGTATTAAATCTTAGCTAATTTTATTTAACTAGTATATAAATATAATATTTAATAAAATGAGACTAATTCATAAAGGTCATAAAAACAAGAAAAATAATCTATTAATTTTTTTTTTCATATTATCAAATGAATCATCCACATATATTGTGCCCAAAATATAAATGAGGATAATTTAAAATCCTAGATATATATTAATATCAATCCATTATACTTTTGGTGTTTATATGTATTTTAAACGTACTCCTATATTTATACTTAACGTAACCATCTATCAAACCATGAAATGAATGCTCCTGGAATTACTAAATTATACAGTATAACACATCAAATTAGAAATAATTGAATTTAATTAACATATAATAATTAAAATATATATTTAATAGGTTCTTAATTAGGTGAATAATGTGTCTAATATTTTTATCCAATACATTATGTTGATGTGTAAAACACATTCAAACATAAGTTAAGTGATTCTCATTTAAATATTTTTTTTGTGAGATATCCATTATTCCATACTTAGTTCTTATATGTTGTGTAGTTATACTGAACATTTTAATATCATTTCATTAATATCTTTTTATTAACTTTATTCAATGTTTCATTTGACGGTCATTAACTTTATGGGGAACAATGTTCAAATATTTTCATATGGGTATAAGATTTATTAACCCATATTCCATTCTTTTGGTTATATATACAATATATTAATTATATAACGCTATGATTATGTGTCAATTGAATTTTTTTTGATGTTTTATTTACACTTATTTTATATTTATTTTAATCTATGAAATGGAATTTATTCTTTTTGTTAATGCTCACTCTTTCTTTTGAAAATAAAATTTTTAATGTTGTCTTTTTTAATATTTAAAAGAAATGTTTTTTAAAACATATAAAACATTAGATAATTTTCCAACATTCATGATACCTTAATGTTTTCATGACTACTTTATAAGTTTAAATCAATGTTACATTAATAAAATATTATATTGTAAAACTGTATAGCGTTTTCCATAATTGATTTTAACGTAAAAAATTGTATTTCTCTTGATAAAATTTAAAATGTTTTATTAGATAATTTTCAGCGATGGAAAAACTATTTGTTGATTATAATGATTAATTTACGCTAATATCTTAGGATACCATCTAATATATCTTTTTTAATGTTTTATGGTCATTTGGCTGGTGGGTTTCTATATTGATACCATTCTCTAAATTAGTATATATAGTTTATGATTATGTTTTATGATTAGGGAAATTATTATCATTTCATATTCTAGTTTCAATATCAATGTATATATTAATTTTTTTTCACCCCTTTCAAATAGGGAATAAATTGGTCTTTTTAGGTTTCTTGAGGGGCTTTCTATAGCCCCTCGATGAATTGGATTCCTTAAAGAGAAAAAATAGACTAGGATTTGGATAAATCCATACCCATTTACAGACATATATGATGAGTCCATGATGGTCTTTTTACGATGTACCACATTATTAATTACATTATTTTGAGATTACTAATTGATAATCCATGTGATTTTTAAAATAATGTAATATACATGTGTTTGGAAAAAACTGATGGTGAAGGTGATATTTATAGTATTTTTTCCACGAATTCATTAAAAATAAGAAATGTGGTTTGATAAGTATAAAAAATCACCTCACTTTTTATTAGAATAAAATCTTACAGACCATCATATTTTAGAAATCAGACATGAAAGGCCTGAAAAGGTCGATTGAATTAACAATGAATATTTCTAAAAGTAAAAGGTCATTATATTAACACTAGATATATCATGGAAGGATAGATTATATTGTAGGATAATCAAAGGCTTCATGACAATTATTTAATCATGATGATACATTATTGTTATTTTAGTTCACATAAATCATAAATTAATTAGAATACTAGTGTTGAAAGCACGATGATTTAAATAGAATGTGAAAGAGATGACACTAATCATATTTAGAATGATAATATCTAGATGGAATGAGAAATAGGATTCTAGAGACAATATTTAGCCAGATCATAATTGGTCTAATCGTACTAATGCTAATTGAATTTTAGAAAATCATATTTTCTCTATTCTAGAAAAGAATGCTAGTACCTTGAAATTATTGGATGTTACAATAAGTTCAATTTATATTCAGTAGTTTCTAAAACAAATCATTAATGTATTGAAAATAATGAAGCAATTCATGTTACAATATTATGTTTTTAAAATAATGTTTTTCTATATTTAATGGTGATATATTGGTCTTTCTTATTAGAAGTACCATCATATATAGGAAAATTTGTTATCCAAAAAACAAAGGAATTGTAATTTTATTGAATTCAATGAAAATAATAATGACATCGACCAATCAATAATGTATTCAACCATTTAAAATGTCTGAATGAGTTTTATAATTATGATTTTGGATTTTTATGGTTGGTATGATTTGTGACAAATGTATGAATCTGATAGTACAAGATTTCAGTTAGACCAAAAACCAAAAGATTTATCACCTAATTGATTGATGATTTTGGGTTTCAGAATAGATTGGTGTACTGTGATTTGTTTTAAAATTCTTTATCATGTTGACAAAAGGTGGTGTTTAAGTATATGGATGGATGTACGATCATGGGGATAATGAAATTCAAAAAGATGTGTTCATTATTCTCTTCTGTATAGAAATATATTGAAGGAATCATATTGGAAAATGGGAAGATGAATCATAATTGAGTTTTTGAAAAAAATTAAAAATATATGTTTTATCATAAATTTTTGTTTAACTAGTGTAGAGTATCCTAATGAAGATATCATATTGAGTAATCAGAATGAATAAATGAAATTGTAATGTCATTTGAAAAAGATATTAAAAATAAGAGATGATGATGTGAAGATTATTTAAGAATAATTGATAATAATTGATGAAGTTAGAAATGAACCCAAGATTATAAGATACATGAAAATTAGTGTAATTTTATTGAGCGGGATACAATTTCAGAGTCCCTCCAAAACCACATTTGGGTCACCAATAAAAGATGAAAATTACATTTTAATTTTTTCATTTTGATAATGGAATTAATGTTCATGGGATGAGAAGATGAACCAAATTCTAGGGGGATAATTAGTCTTTTTATTTGGGTTCTGTTCAATATGTTTAGATAGGTTTATGTGAAAGGAGAAGACACAAGATCAAATAATTATTCAACTAATCAACATATTTAGTGTCAATCATTTTATTTTTATTTTCATATTCTGGTTGTCATAAAATTTGAGTAGTCATCGTATAGGGAGGTATAATTGTATAAATATTTATATATTGCAATTTTTTGATTGAGGATGAATGATTTAGGGACTGTATTTATTTTATTATGAAATAGAAATGTTTTCCACATTGGGAAATCAAATTTGAATAATTAGATTTGGAGAATCATATTTGTAAAATTGATACGGGAATTTAATTTGAATTTTATATCAAAGTACTCAAATTTCATACCTGATTCTAGGTAATAAATATAATTTTTTTTAAAATACTACATTTATGGAAAATGAAAAGGTAAACTGGTAACACATGTTGTTACATAAGAATTTTATTTCTCCTACTGTCCTAGAGGGTACACACCTAATATTGGATTGTTTATATAGTGATACACAAGATTATAGACATAACGTACTCATTGTATTCCACACCAAAGGATTGTTTTCTAGTGGATTGTGTGGTATTGTATAATTTATAATCCATAAAAGGATGTAGCTATTCTTAGAGAATAGCGAACCTTATAGATAAATTTTTCTTATGGATCTGATTTTGATTTTTTATCATGGAATTAAATGTTTATCAGGTGGAGAAGGATGTTTCATTTTCAAGGAAACATAAATGAATAGGTATAATTGATTCACCACCTCCCCATCTTAGTGATACAATTATCTTGACCAGACTCTTTCTCCATGGGTATGGATCATTATCAAGTGTTTTTAAAGCATAATCATTTGATCAAATGTTATTCAAAACATATTATTCTCATGATTTTATTTAATGGAATGAGTTTTTCATTATCCAGCATGGCTTATTGTTTTGGATTATTTATAAAACCATTCATTGTATGGATTCACTTATTGAGCATCTAAGGTAACACCTTTCTAATATTTTCTTTTCCCCAGGATGTGAAGATGTATTTTATTATTTAAATTATGAGATAATATAATAGAATAGGTATGTATCCATTGGAGTTTCTTTGTTTTCATTCATTCAATGTTTTAATGTAATTTTAATTTGTTTTTCATGTTTCCTAAATATACAAAACTATTCTGTCTATCATGATGAGATTAACATGATTACCATAAAATTTTAATAATGTATGGAATGATCTATGAGATACTGGGGTCATGGTATTTACATGATAGAATATTGGATTTATGGTGATATAAGTAATGCCTCATCTTTTGAGCTACAATGATGTTTGTGAGGCTTTTATTCTTGAAATTTGGAAAACAAATATCTGTTCCTAGAATCATTTGGTTGAGATAATTTATATTGTTTTCTTTCTCTAAATAATTTTTTCTATGTGTGGATAGTGGTGAGGGATCATTCATATTTTTCTACGCAATGGATTACCGGAATTCCTTCCACCACCAACATTATTGCTAGTGGGTGTAGTAGTAACATCATGAGACTCTCAAAGGCTTCATTTAAGTCATCATCCCATCATTAGTATACACCCTTATTTATCATATTAGTGAATGGGAGAATTTTTTTAGGACATGTCGGATATTAAATATCAAATGTATATAGGTTTCCCTTGTGCCCATATTGTTTGTTGAGATTCCAAGTGGTGACATTTCAAGGATTTTGCTTATCTTTTTTGGGTCATCCTCAATTCCCCATTAGAATAACACCATGCCATGAAAAATCCATATTCTTACACCGAATATTAATTTTATAAGACTAATATTCAAACTATGCAGACACAATATGTCAAATAATGATTGAATATATTTGATTTAATTACTTCAATATCATGATTTCACCACTAGGTCATCGACATAACAATGTGATATTATTCCCAAGAAGGGATGAAGATATGATTCATGGAAATTTTATATGTATTATCTTATTACATTAATCTAAATGGCTTAAAATGATAGAAAAAGACCTCATAGGGTTATATGAATGTAGTGTGTTCCTCATATTTGGGGGCCATCTTCATTAGATTATACCTTGAGTACGCATACATGAAAAAATGAGATTGAAATCTACTAGATACATAGATTAGGAGTTGTGTGATCAAAAATAGGAATTCATCCATATAAAAGTGTTAATTATGTTATATTAAATCTATACATAGCCTAATTTTCCCATTTTTTATTAATAGGGATGATGTTGGGGAGACATTTTGGGTATTTCACTTCTCAGAAAAGGTGTAATATGATGATTTTTTCAACATTGGAATCTATATTAGTGGCATTAGTGGAGTGAATCCTCCTAGATGCCTTCTTGAAATCTAACTCAACATTATGTAATCCGAGATGGTGTCTATACACATATGCATTCATTCATAAAAAGTATGTATATATCCATGAAAAAACATTCCATGTGGCTTTAGAAATTCAATAAACATATCTTGATCCTCAAGAGGCATATCAATACTAATTTGTGTAGTTTTCTTGTATTATTTTATTTGTATATTTACCTATATGAGATAATAAATGTTGTTATAGATTCCTTCCTCAAATGTGGGAGGGCTGTTCGTGATGTCATCTTATTATTCTTTTATTTTTATTATTTAAATAAATGTTCAAACAATTATAGAATTATTAGTGAATCACTATCACTATCAGGGTGATATATTCCACAGGAACTGAAATTGTCACCACCTACCACCAATTTCCTTTTAGTGATATTCCAAACATTATTCCCTTTTACATTTTCATAGGGGAAAAATGGTCTTAGACATCTAAGAGAGGGTCAATTTCCCCAATAAGATTAATGGGTAGCATAAAATCCCTATCAAGCATACTCTGGGGATTTGGTGGGGTGTCCGCAAGCCATTAGGGTCTGTAAACTAAATATTTTCATCTTCTATTGTTTATTTTCCATCCCTTTTATTGAAACCCACCACAATATTTGTGGATTCAAAATATTCTAAGGGGGCATAGTTGCCATGTAGTATGATGACCTTTCCATTGATGGGGTATTTCAAACACTGTTGAAATGTTGAAGTCACCTCAATATGGTGGGTATCTTTTTCCTTCCAGGAAGGTAATTTTTATGTGGTTTCTTACTTGATATCCACAAATTAGAGTTATATGTGATATCCCCAAATATAGTATTGAGCTTTATATTCATGAGAGTTTATTTATAAAATTTATCATACTATTAAATGGTCGTCTTTGATATAGATAAATATATATCTAGATATTATGAACGTCTAACAGTCCGAATTGGAAAGAACATATCTTTGATCCATTGTCAACAAAATACATTTAAACATCACTATTATAAGATTTTCTTGAAACATGTAGGTGTAAAATGTGTCCCTAGATGACCTCTTCTTTATCCTTATTTATTAATGATATAGGGACATGAAATTATGATGGTGTGGTTTCCACTTGACAAACCTCATCTATAGTGACTATTGCTTAAAATTTATATGAGATCTTTATTGTTTTAATGCGTTACCCATTGAGTTTTTTTTAAAATTAATGAAATCATGGATAGAGATATTAGATGGGAGAACTGAAAGATCTTTCAAATTTTCATTCCATTGTACCAAAAAGCATCGCCTCCCAAGGTGGTGTTTCTCCTTTTTTATGTCTTTCAAATTATGATACATCTGCGGTAGACTAAATATGTTCCTATGATGAGGTTGAGAGAGAATATTCTTTCAGTGTCATAGTTCACTCTTGCCTTCCCTATTGGTTGGGCTCATAAGATAACATCCCCCCTATGGCCGATCATATATGGTGACCAAGTGTGGATGACCTCATGAGTGTTTTGAGAAACCACTATATATCATTTGGGATTTATGGATTTGTTCCCTATGAGACTCAACTAAATATATCTACTCTGTGGGTATGTGATAGAAATATTTTTTCCTACCATATCCACACAGTCCCTTGTATCCTTGGTTCCAACACATGTGGCATCATATTTCCCAGTTTTTTATGGGGAACTCATACTAAGAGGAATACTCATCATTTGATAAGGGGTATTCCAAGTGTGTTATTTTAATAGAACTATATATTGACTCTTCATATGATCAAGGTTCTATTTGGTGGGGATGAACTTGTCCGTCACACTTTTTGGGGGTGAAATATGAATGCGTCCGAGCATGATTTAGAGCTGAATATTTGTCTCCCCGTTAGGTATTATCCTTCATATGATGATCACATCCACCTATTGGAGGTGTGTTAAATTTCACTTCCCTAGGGCATGATATTTTTATTGTTCAATTAAATTGTTCTATCGGGGTGGAAAAAACTTATTCAACTATCTTTTGAGTCATCAGGTTGACGAATAGCCTCCAACAGTTTCCTGTATATTTTTTCCAATCACATTCTACTTCTCATAACTGAGAAATGGTAATGTTGGTATCCTATTGTAGGGATTTATCCATCAACACATATGCATTAGAGACCTTGAATTGTATGATAACTTTGATGATTATGCAATCCATGATGTTTTGACCCATCCTTCAATAAAAATGGTTATAGTAGAGATGATTAGTGATCAATGAGGTTGTCATAATTGGGATTCAATGGATATAGATGGTTGAGAAAGCATTATTCCTTGGATGAAATGATAGAATAATGGATTTTTACTTTTCTTAATGAGTAATATTTATTCATCCATTAATAAATTCCCCAGATAAAATAGATCAGTATTAATTTTTTTCCAAAGGTTGTTCTATTCTTGAATCCACTAAATAGGATGTGTTGGGATGTTCTGGACCAGCCAGAGTGATTCAATGATGCTACTTCTTGTTTGATGATAAAATCCACATTTTTTCCTTGTCGATCCATTTACCCTATACTGATAGAATGAGTTGAGACTTATCTCAAGTTCACATAATGGAATCAACCAATCATTGCTCATTTTTAATGTACTCAAAAAATACACCTACAATTTTCATCGGGGTCATAGGTTTTTGGATATCATTCCATATATTTTCAGTATAGTGTTCTATCAATGTATACAGTGATAGAGGGATGCTGAGTGAGTATATTAAACCATTATATATGGACCTAAAGTCAGAAACCATGACATTTTGTTATTTCATGACCATTAAATGGTCGAAAATTTTCATTTTCCAAAGTGTCTAGATTATTTTCTAAAGGAATTGATATATAATGTCTTCCCATCATCAAATGCATCTTATAAGAAGACTATTGTACTAGAACCAAGATGACCTTATCAGTGTCTATATGAATAACCTCATCATAGTCCACACTTTCGGATCTCAGGGTCCCATTACCAAACTCATTGGGATACAAAGTGCATGGGATGTTTTTCTAGGTCACCAAGACCACCAATTATGGGGAATGTCTGATTTCATAATTTGGTGGAAAAAATATGTAATCCTCCCATTTTGGATATGGATTTCTCTCAAGATGATCCGGTGTGTTTATCCCTTCCATAGAATCCATTCTGTTATAGAGGGACTCTACAAATTTTTTTTGTTCCAGAGTTCCTATTATTTATGATACCACTACCGTATAGGGATCAGGAGAGGCTTGATGAGGTGGCCTCGGTTTCATCTACCAGTGATTCTAGATCAATTTGAAGATAGAATTATTGACCGAAAAAGAGAGAGGATTTCATCCTAATGGATTAATTTCATGATCATTTTAGACGTCCTAATTAATGTAGACTGATGTCATGAATTCAAAGATGGTTTGATTCTCAGATGAAACTGTTGTAAGAGGACAATATCATTCTTGATGTATGGGAGGAGGAATATTTTCATCATCATGAAGACAATACTCGGTGGGAATGTTTCTCCTTAGCATCTACTTTGTGAATAGTCTGAGATTTTTTATCTCATCCTCATAATGTTCCAACTAATCCCCTAGAGAAGGAATTTCATCTCGCATAGATGAAGATAGTGGTATGAAAAAATCTTTCTACTAATAAGTTGATTTATTACATCATAGAAGTGGAATATCAGTGTTCAGAGTTTCTAGGTTTTGGCTTATACTTCAGTTCCAGGTACATTCATCCTCATCCATTGCATCAAGACCATCATCTTGAGGTCTTTTTTCGTATTGTTTCTATCTGCATCACATCTTTAGCCACTCTATCTACTGTTTTGATGGTGATGAAATTCATAGAGGTATATTTGGTAATGATAGTTTTCCTATTACTCTTAGCATAATAACATGATTCTGCAAAACTCATAATTGGGTAATTTTTTGAACCCTTGCCCTTTTTAGACCATTATATCTTAGGAAACTAGTAGGATATGATTTTATTTTTTATACATACTTCACTTATTGGTATGTTTATATAGAACATGATGGATTTCTTACCCTATTTTATGTACAATAGATGAATATTATTGGTTATTCTTATTGTGGGAGGAATGGGTGGGATATAATTCATTGATATTAAACTCATTACTTGGAGATTAATGATTCCCCATGAACGGATAATAATGAAGTACATTCCACCTACCCTATGGTTTGGGTCCAATCTGAGGACTCCATTTACATTTTTTATCCTACTATTGAGGATCTTATTATTATAGTCTAGGAATTGATTATTCAATAAATACGCATTCAGATTAAAATTCACCCATCATAGTGGATTGGGTTTGACCTCAAACCACAACAGATTTTCTGATGACCATCTTGAGGGAAGTTAAATATGGTGATAAAGATTTATAAAAAATTCCCCAAAGTTAGTTGGATATGTTTTGTTTCCTATAACTATTGTTATTCGTTGTATCATCTTAGATATTGATTTTCTGATGGTTAAACGTGGTGGTAGATATTCCCCTGTATTAGCGGGCTGTGTTTGATCATTGACTCAAGATATGATCGATGCAATTATGACCTGTTTAATGATTCATAGATATGATTGTGTATGAGTTTTGTGATATGGAATCCCTTTATGGGTGTCAATATTTATGGTATATTGTCTCGTTGATTTTAAACATGGATCATCTTTTTGAAATGTGTTTATTTTTCTTCAAGGGGCCTTATTCAGAGAAACAATCAATATCCTCTCACACTATTTTTCTGGTCTTAGAACCATTGATGTGAGGGAATCATGTTTTAGTGAAACAATTTCCCAATTATTTAATATACCCATACATGCAATGATGTATGAAACATTAGATGACACTATATCATAGGATTTATGATATCCAATGGGTGTTTTAAAGGGAATCACTTCATATATTTCCCATACTTGATTATAAAATCATGATGAGGCTTCTTCAAGATGATTAAAAAATGTTCTGATGAAATGGATGAAATCATGATTTGTATTTGCGTTGTGTTTTTACTTTATTAATTCTTTGTTCATGGAGATAGAATCCTGGTCTAGCTAATAATACCTGATATTCATGGACCTATAGTGACCCTTATATACTGGATAATATAGGATTTTAGACTTATTCCACTACAGAGTCTCCCAAATATTTTCCCATAGATAATGTATAAACACCTTCTATAGATAACCTACGATTACATATTTAGAAGATAAATGGGTTAGAACAATGTGGGGAGGTTATTTTTCATCTAACATTATCCATATTTCAATGTCTGCTTACTGTTAATGGTAAATGCATGCCTCTATATATTAAGACCACATATGGTGATTCATGGAGCCTCCTACTGACTGATGTGAAGTGTTACTGGATGTTGATGGAGGAACTATATGAAATTGACCATAATGATTCATGAAACACTATATATGAAGGTGTATAAATTTTGAAACCCTCTCTTTAGATAGGTTTTTATGGGGGGTATTTTCCACTCTGTGAAAGATATAACCATGTGGAGGTTGATAATGGTGACTATCAGGTGTAGAGTTTATGTGATCTATTTCTGAATTTCCATGAGTGGGAATATCATGTTAATGATCATCATCTAAATTGGATTAAGAGACTATGGACCCATGTGTTATTAATAATTTTTCATGAAAAATCTTAATGAAACTATTATTGAGAAGTTTAGGCATATGAGCCTCCAAATGTTTCTTGGATAGAATATAATGGCCTTCATTTTGGGATGGTGTAGGGAAATATGATCCGGTTATGAGGGATTTTATAATATGTTGATAATAATATGATGCTATATTAATACGTTTCCTCAACTGAGAAACATCCAGAATATGTCAAAAAATTATCTTATAAGAAGATGTGTCTATCCTAAGGGTTGTTCCACTCTAACATGGTGATCCTCAATTAGAACTAGGATATGAGTTTGATCCATAGTTTTTAGAGGATGCCACTAGTCTTTTTTACATGAAAATGAGCCTATCCTGGGGCATATTCCACTCTCATATGGTGGGACCCTTTCGAAATGGGAATATGAGCCCAATATGGAAAATAATTGCCAATAAAAATATGCCAAGGGACCTACAGAATGGGAGAAGGAATATAAACATCCTCTTATGTAGTCAATGATGGATTCAAGTGTAGTTATTTAGTAATGGATGATGGTATATGAGCTTGGATTACTTGATCTCTTGGAATATTCTTAGAATATTCACTAACAAGAGAATGATCTTGTCTCTTGGTGTGTGGTGCTATCACCATGTGGTCCTTAGTCACAATGAGGATATGAACCTAATACTGTGCATTTGGAGTATTCATACAGTTTTTTATAGGAATATGATTCTGTCTAGATTCATGTTCCATTCTTACATGGTGAATCCCAGAAAAAACGGATATCTGGTCCTCATCATGGGCCTTTACCGTATAATTTTGGTCTATTAAAATAAGAATGTGCACCAAACCGATGATATGTGCTACCCTAACATGGTGTGATAGAGTTGTGACAAACATATGTGTCATGTCTCGTTACACTTCCAATATAAAAATTTGATTATAATTCTACTGGATGGAAGAACCAATGTGTTTTTTCTCTAGATAAAAAACCTTTTCCTTATAATAATAGTTCTTCTCTATTGTAGTTGTAGGTATAGGTATATGAGCATAACCTTGTGTATGTACCACTATCAGAATACACTATCAAACATTTTTTTACCTATTTCTACGATGTAGTGAATCTTTAGAAATGTGTGGAGGGAATGCATTCCTGAACATTTTCTATATCAACAATATATTGTAAGGTATCTTTAAATGAATAACATATATGATCCATCTTCATTCATCCTTGTGCCAATGGAATATGATTATGGACCTCATGAATGTGGGAAATGGTCCCCCCATTTTTTATGTAAAAGTATTCCGGAAATCTTATTTTGATTGAGAAAGAATATGATCCCACTCACTAGATACCAATAGGTTATACCAACATGATTCATTAGTGTGAGTGAGGAAATGAGGCCACCCTCATTTTTCTATATCCTTTAACACTTGAGGTATTTTCACTATTTATCATTCAAGAATGTCATAGGTTGAAGATGGTCAAATTGTACCTTCTTCCGATGAATAAATGGCACCATCGGGATTGTGAAGATGATGAAATTTGAAAACGTTCAACCTCTATTTCCACTATAACATAAGTGGGTGTTGTTGACTCCATTATCTACCTTAATTATTTAGTTAATGTGGTTTTTTCATTATTCAGTGACAAAATTCTGATGCTATTGGAGGTAGATGAAAATAACACTAGATTCATGTAGCTTTCTTTAAAAGCTGGTCACAAATAAGTTTTACAATTTGGAGACACTCACATGTGGACTCAAGTTTTATGATCATACCATGTCGATGATAATCTCATAAAATTTCATTATCCACCAGATGTGGATGGTGTCAGGAAGATGACTTCCTTATGTGACCCATAAGGGTTGCATCAATAGATAATTATCTAGATCTGTCATATGATGAAGACATTATCTCATGTTGGGTGCTATTTATAAGATTAGTATATAGTGTCATGAATAAAATAAGGAACAAGTTCACTGATAAATGCATCATCTTTGGCATGATATGTTCTCAATAAAATATTCATGTGTAACACAAATTTTCTTTTTTTTTCTCAATCCATCAATCCTACCCACGTGGATTGGTCAAAGTGAGGATATAATTATTTCTTGAGATCCCTAAAAACATTTGGTCAATTGACTGTTATTTTCAATTGAGAGGTTCATTATGAGTTTACTATGATTATTTTGATGAAATGGATTACATGCATGAGGGGGGTGGTCTAATAGTTATTTTTTGGGGGTGTTATTTTTTTAAAATAATCCACATTTTTTCCACTATTAATGTTTATTTTCCGTAGAAATTCCCAATGTTTTCTATATCAATAACTGAGTTCATTTTGTTGTAAATGGATGTCATATGTTGGGATTTCAGAACCAATGGAACATATGAACTCACATTGGTCGATAGGATGGGAAGTATTTATCATTACACCCTTTCGTAGAAAATTGTTTCCATGTATGATATCCTATTTTGGGATTAATCTACCTTCCAGTACCTATTTTTAATCCCATTAAAGGATAAGTTACCACAATAAATTATCATGTATCAAATCCCTCCACCTGTAAAAGTGGACCCATTATTGTGACCATATGTATGAATATAATGTTCATTATCCATTTCCAATCAATGGAAAAATTATTATACCTTGAATACATATAACCATGAAATCCAAATTTTATTTTTATCAATGTAGGTGGTTAATATTTTGAGTATGTGATTGGACCGTTATGAGGAATCCAACATATCGAGTTTATATTGGTAAAAAAACCACATAGTTTGTTAATATGACATAGTCTTTACATCATACAGAAAGGAGACATATGAAGAATCTAAAACACCAAGTTTTGTGCTCATGTGTTAAGGAGATATCTTATTTAACTTATTTATTGAATTATTTTGATTCATCATAGTTTTTTATGAACATTGTGAATTCCCCATTGTCGATTCCCATATATGGGAGTATTTATATCATGCCACTAATCGGGTAATACACACTAAGGATTCCATGGATGGTGGATATTTACTATATGAATTATGTGATCACTATAAAACCCTAAGAAGACATGATATGATATTGGTGTGAGAAAAAAGGGATAATATGTAATAAGTATCAATACATGAGGATGTGGGAATTATTTTCATAGAAGGCCCTTTGCATGATTAAATTTGAGCTCATGACTTAAGAAGGAATCATATATATCTAAGATATGGATGGAATCTGAGTGATTATAGTTCAATTATATTTCTGATATACTGGTGGATGTGGAAGAATGATCATCCTGTGGGATTTATTGGGTACCAATGGATGGAATGTCGATGTCATTTATGTACTCATAAGTTGGTGGGTGCCCTTTTGAACTTAGCCCCTTAATATTATATATCTAATATCCTGGTTAGGGTTAGAATTTGAATCAGAATTGTTTGGTTTCCTTCAAAATTTACTAGTAGATGTGGGAAAAGGATCAGCCTATGCCAGTGATTGGATATTATTAGAAATAATGCCTATGACATAGAGGGAATCACATAAAGGTGGACCCCCTTTTGAGATAGTCCATTATAAAATTCTAATATATCCTAGTTATAGAAGGAATAATTTTTCTTGTAGTTTGGATTGAACATGGATTACCCAATGGGGATTCCCTTATAGATCCCTTGGACAAGGTTAGCATGTCGCATAGAATCGTCTTGAAATTCACCGAATTTTAAATTAACATGTTATTATTGTTTCCTTGAAATGTTTTTATTGTTTTCATGAAATGTATGAGGATATCTAGAGATTCCCTAGTTTCTAAGCTGTCATGCCTAAATTAAATATCATGATCTATTCAACTCATAAAGAGGAAAACACATAACATGAATAACATATCTTCAAACCACTGCACGATCAAGGATGACTGGTCTGAAGAACATCAAATGATCTAAGATGACTTGTCTAGTGGGTTCCAAATGACCTAGATCACTTTTCTGGAGGATGTCACATGATCAAGGTTGACAAGTAATGGTGTCTCTACATGACCTAACTAACCTGCGTGAATGATATTTTATGATCATGGATTGTATGTATTTGTGTCACATTGAGAAATAGTAGAAATTTTTGTTGGATGTTTCATAATCCACCCTAACATTTCTTGATGTCCCTGTGATACTTCTATTTCTTTTCACAGGGTCTCTACACAAATTGGGTGACACGTTTTAGGGATATTACAACATTTTTTAGGAATGCTCATAGGGATTACCAAGACCTTGTTAGCATGATTTGAGGTAATCATACTAATTGAATAACATTTCTGGGGGACTTCACCTGATCAAAATATAATGTTAAGGGAGCATCACAATATTACATAGAAATGTACCAGAGATATTGCATATATGGTTTTTTTATGATAAGAACATGAGGACTAGAATATATGTTATTTCTATAAGTTTCCCATAGTTTTTCCATAATTATAGATTTTTATGGCATATGTACTTTAGTTTTTTCCATTGTTATCTTATTTTGTTTGGTTTCACATGACCCAGCCAACATGCGAGAGCTACTTCACATAATCTAACTGATAGTTGAAATTTCATTCATCTGATCCAAAGTCATCATGAAAAGTTCCTATACATGAACCTTGAACCCTTAGGTTGTTTCCATGATTATTCAAAGTGGAAAATCATTTTGATCGAGTGATTGACCACTTGGATAAGACTTCTCTGTAGCTCTCATGTATGATCGATCATAGATGATTTTTTATGCTGAGTGGGAGGGACTTATAGGCCTCACCGCCTCTATTATGTCCTACCTCAAATGATTCTCATATCAATGATTTTGGTCATATTTAGTGGAAGTATTTACTATCATGCACATTATGTGATCCTACCATCAGTCATTTATAGAGTATTGTGATATTCAATGACCATAAAAAATTCCAACATTTTCATTTTTATTGGACCATGGACAATAAAATGGGTTTATACTTATCATGTGTACATGTCAAGGGACTTCAAAAATTATGGGCTGATAAGTATAGCGGCCTTTATAAGATCAAAATTCCCATTTAACGGCTTTCACGTGATTTAAGGTTACTTGTATGGGTTCTTCCACGAGACAATGTTTCCTTGATAGGGGATCTTCGTGAGATTTGTAGGTCCAATGGAATTCAATGGGTTTATACTAAAATTTAGAGGGGGTCTCCATGGGACCAAAGATAACTATCCAAGGGGTTTAACCCATTTCACATGATTATTTTAGTATCATCACATTCTAATAAGATTCTTCCTTTTACCATTTTATTTCCCTAATTATTTCACAAGGGATGAGGATCTCACATGTTTTCATTAGTGTTTTCAAAAAATCATACTCTGCTAGCATGTGATGCGCCATGTGACAAATAACGAGTCTTTTGGTGATGCACAATCATTTTCATGGATAACCAATTTTATTATCTATATATCCAAATGGGGAGTACATAATATATAGTAAATATTGTAATCCATTTATACAATGAATTGGAAGTTCCAGAACGCTCTTTAGTGTCTCGGTAGACATGTTTCCATACACATCATGTGGCATGGGGGAATTTTTTATCACTTATAAATAAGATAAACTGTTAAATATGTTATTCGTTTTCTCTATATTTTTCCTCATTGTTTGATAACTATTTTTGGAATTTTTATATAGAACCCGCCAGATGAAAATTCATGCAACTCAGAGGAACCCATATCAAATACTACTTATTATCAAGAAAATGTTCTTGGGTGCCTTCATAACAACAAGATGATTTATCAAGAGTATTCTAATGATATCAATAATTTAATGTGATACACAAGAACCATTCACATTACACTTCACATATCTTTTAATATCATATATAATGGTGGTTTATGTGATTAGAATGTTCTTTCCACCTTCTCTTCCAATTACTTAGTGAGGAAATAAATCCCATGCTCTAGATATTTCTTCCATTATATATTTTTCTATGCTCATTTTGTAGGTGTCAACAATAACTCATGTATGGAACATTTTTATGTGTCTATTTATATAAATTCACTAAACCTAAATTATTTTGGAACCGATCATAACATTATGTAATTAATATTAATTAATTGATATGTAATTTTTTTGTGAAGTGTGGATCATTATAGATGGTATCAGAGCACAGTTTTGTTATTCTTTGGAATATATGTATACAAAACATTAGTGATATCCCTAAGGATATTTCAATGCACAATTTTGAGGATAATTCAATGTTTTAGAAAATATCCTAAATTAATGGTCATGGATAGATAGAGTGGTTTCCATGAAATTTCATCCCTCTATGGATACTATAAGTAGAAGTTGTTTTTTAACAGATGTATGTAGGGATATTAAGTCAAAATATAGGTGTTGGGATTAACATGATTGTTATATCATACAAAAAATGGTCTTATTTCCCAAAATATTTGACACTAATGGTAGATATTTTTTTGAAACTCAAAAATCAATAGAAATAGTCATTAATGAATTGAATAATTATAATGAATGTCCTCATTTTAGCCAATTGTTTTTTAGATTGAAAATAATGTGCCATTATGTAGCCATCTTATATTATATTTTTAATGAATACGTGGTTTCCTAGTATGAATATTACTTCATATAATATGATTCATATATTTAGTAAGTGGATGGAGGATAAAGGAACAATGTCAATGGTGAATGCAATGGTAAATGTATTGACATTCCTCCTGAGGAACCAAATGATATAGGAGATGTAATGAAAAATATTTTTTCTATACCCAGAAATCATTCTTATGGTATAATTCAAGATTAATAACCAATTAGGAAAAGGATGGAACAAATTTTTATTGATTACTTCATAAGGAAACATCCACCATGTTTTAGTGATTCTTATAATACACTAGTTTTCGATAAAAAGATCAATACCATTGATATGGGTATTTCATTCATACATTTTAGAATGTTTTAATGTATTGATTTATGGATTTAAATGAATAATCATTCAAATTTTGGAATGAATTGGGTTGGTTTATGTTATATGGAAGGAAAAGATGAATCTGTGGAAAAGGAATTAAAAGGAGTGTAAATACATGAAAAATGGAGAATTAATGGATTTTTGAGGAAAATGGGAACCTAGAAGTTCTGGAAAAATGTTGTCACATGTCATGTACCACAATTACAAGTCACGGCATTATCAGAGAAGCATGTTCCCACTAGAACATTCCATGGCTATAAAACGTGATTTGAATTACTAGTACATGTCATTTACCAATAGTACACAAAATTATGGCTGTCAAACATCAAATTTACAAATGAGATTTGTGAATGATTATCACAGACATGGAGTCAATGCAGATCAGAAGTAAACAACGTGTAGAAAAAGTACACATCTTTTAGGTAGAGAAATTACTAATATCTCACTAGAGACCCAAAAAACATGTTACATAGATTAAAAAAGCATATCTCCATGACCCGTCATTAACCACAAGGCCACATCATGACATTGGTCGAGAAGAAAAAATTTCATGCCTAAAAATACTGGTGTTGGCTGGAGGTTTGGGTCATTCGAATTCAGATGGAGATTAAATCCTAGAGAAAAGTTGTTGTGCCTCCCCAAGAACGTTCTACATATACTTTTATGTTTTAATTTACTTTTCTACTTCCCTCTAATTCTCTCATCATTTGGAGGAGGGTGTAAACCCTCCATTCTTAGGTTGATGTAATTTATGAGCGAATGGTATGTTTGATTCAATTCTATTTATTATTCATTAGTTGGTTTTTGCAATATATATTTTGAACTTCGAATACCATTAATTTAATTGTATCATGATCGTCAGTAATTGAATGAAAAAGAACATTTAAATTATGTAACAGACTAACCTAAAGTCCCCAGGACCATTTTAATAATTTAGGGGAAATTAGGTTTAAAAATTGGAATCATAAAAAAATTGATTCAGCAACACTGTAATCTACTAGACCAAGGGATGTAGGGTTGTCTTATTGGTGAGAAGTAAAATGTCCATAGGATCTCCCTCATATTGACTCTGACATCAATTCCGAATTAATTGACCTATTAAATCCAGTTACACATGAACGTGTAAATTAAAAAAAACTGGAACTCTTTCTAAATATGATCAAAAAATAATCAACCAATATTCATCATTTTCATTATTCGAATCAATGACACATGTATTCTCTCACAAAAGCCTAAAAATTAATAAAATTAATAAAATTATAATTTAAATAGTATCATAGTCTCTGTGGGTTTCATATCAAACATTCCAAATACTATATTTTTATTAATTGTGTAGCATTGTTTGGATTTTATAAATTTTATGAATATTACTGTAGGGAACTAATGAATCCCTGTGGGGAAATCTAATAGGCATTGTTTCCAAAGATGTGTAATTTTTAGTTTTTCAATTTTATTTCAATTTATCTTTTTATGTTGGGTGTGTTCCTGCTGTGAGTTTTAGATTTTAACATGCACAATTACAATAGGCGGTTGAATGGCGATGATATCATAAATTCAACACACAAGTATGAACCGAGAAATGAGGTAAAAGAAAATACAAATATGAAATACTCTGAAAGAAATAAAATTCTTCAATGGGATCCGTGGTTGTTAATGCTTGCAGAATACGGTCGTCCGTCAATTGCAAGATTGAAACTGAGAATCCTTGCACCCCCATTGCTGAAAATAATGTTGAAATCAATCATTAAACGATCTCAATGATCAAAAAAACTATGAAATTCACTGTGAGTCAACATGAATAACCAAAAAATCATCTGGGAGATTTCTTGGATATTTGAGACACATTTCTAGTTCAAAATATCTTTTGTTATGGGGTAGGACATTGTCTTTTCTAATTCTCATTACGTGATCGAACTCTTGACAAGATGAAAAGAATGGCTCATCATTCTATCAATACATGGGTGATCTAAGAACTTTCTCATCTGATTCATCTCACTGTATAAGTCAATAGTCATATAGGTAAATATTTTGAGCTTTTGTGAGTTTTATGATGAATTGTTGTATTATTCATGGGAACATTAAATTGATATTAAAAATAAATTCCATCATCCTAGTATACAGCTGTAGATTATAATCCAATATTTATAGACAAGTTAGTCCTAGGAAAAAAGTTCCCATCATGATGTTATAGATGGACAATCACTGATGAATAAATCACCAGAAAAGAGCTATAACGATTTAGATGATATGGAAGATAACAATTTCTAATAGAAATATGAAGGAAAAAACAGATAGGCATTCATGTAATTAATAACAATGACTGGATGGAAGAACAACTAGGGTCGCTGACCAGGAAGATGGACATCGTGATGGGAACTCAGAAAAACACACATAGTTTGCATATAGAAGATTCCAATTATGCAAAATAAAATCGGGGTATTTAATTTCATGTATGGAGGCCTCATCAACATCAAGGTAAGGTATTTAAATAGAGGCCATAGGGGTAATTGTATCAGGAAAATCAAGGACCCACACTGCTATGATGTGTCCATTCATTGGAGGAGACAATAGAAACATTCATGAAATCCTCTGGGGTTTCACTCAAAAAAATAAGTGAAGAAGAAGCCTAACAAAAGGAAGCATTTCAGAATTTGGAGCATCAAGTTGGCCAAATAACAATGAAAATTAATGAAATAAAAATAGGAGAGGTTCCAAGGTTCACTGATGAATGCCCACATGGGGATTTGAAATATTTATAGGTCTTAAGTGGAAAGAACAAAAAATAATGTGGAATCGATTTATCAGGACGACCACCAATGGAAGAAATAGAAGAGAAGGTAAGAGAAGAGGAAGCTAAATCTCAGAAAGAAAATTATCTAAAGACTAATAAGAAGAGAAACATCGATACATACCAAGGATTCCACTTCCAGAGCAGATTGAACAAAACCCGATCAATATTTAGAGAGGTATATTTCTTTATCATTTTATAAAATTACATATTAATATTATATTTTCGTAGGCTCTCACAAACAAGGAAAACTAAGAAATATCAATGAAAGAGATGGTAAGAAACAAAAATTAGTTGGAATGTGTTGGCACCATCCAACTCACACGATAATGTTTGGTAGTGGTTTCAAATGACAATCCTATGAAGTAAGGAGACCCATGTATCTTTTCAATTCCAATATTTATAGGATATAACTATTGTGTGAAGGCTTTATGTGAATTAGTTGTGAGTTTCAATATCATTTCATAAATGACTTTCTAGAGTTTGGGATTGGAAATATTGAAGCCCCCAAGAGTTTCACATCAATTTGAAGAATCAACTGTAAAACATCCCCAAGGAGACATCAATGATGTCTTGATCGATGTAGAAAAGTTCAATTTCTTTATCGACTTATTATTGTTGGATATGGAAGAGGAAAAGAATATAATAAATTTTGACAGCCCTTTTATGCCACAACGTGTGCATTGATCGATGTTCGGAATGAATAACACTATTTAAGTGTTAGAATTGATCAATTGATTTTCAACATCCATCAGGAAATGAATAATTATGATTTTTAAGAAGAAAATGAATTTAGATAAAGAGAAACATATGAAATTGAGTATGTTTTTGAAATTGTAGTGATACATGTGATAGATGATGTCATTAGAGAAGAAGATTGTCGACTAAAGAATAATGTGAAGCTGATGAACATGTCCAATGACACCAAAGGAGAATCCGACTCCACAACATCATAGAAAGGAAAACATGTATGGATGGTACTTGAAGATCCATTTTTTTCATCATGATTGTGAATGAAATGGTGTATTGGTTTAATATATAACAGTAATATACTACGACATAGGATAATTAATATATTTTTGGAATAAGGAAATGGTCCAACATATGTGGATATGACACAACTAAGACCATTCATTGACCCTGAAGAGGTAACAAATTATTTATCTGTCACATGACCTTGATCTGAAAGATGTAAGGTTGAGCCAATGATGTGAAATAAAAGAAATTTTGGGAGGCGACCACTGTTTTTTGTTTATTATTTGTATAGGAATGAATTCTCTCTCTCGATGTATTTATAAATTAATTGATAATTTAATGTTCTTTCACATGTTTAATTTTAATTTAGTGGACCATCATGACACATGATAGCCGTAAGTAGTATGAAGGAATAGAAAGAACCTACCCAACCATGATTGAAACACCTTCTACATGGTTATTAAGAGTTTCTGTTATAGAATATTCAATTTTACCCCTAAATTTAAAATATTTTAGATATTTATCATAATATTTCATGACACGAACATGATTCATTCATTAATCAACTATACTAGGAGAAATAATCTATATGGGATATTTTTCATTCTAAGTATTTTATATTTCAGTGTCAATAAATTTTAATGTAATAAATGGGATACAAATTCGGGGAGATGAACATGTGCATTCAAATTTGAAAAATCATTATATATGAATCATGTTAATCATTTTAGATTAATTGATTCTTAGATTTTTCCATGTTTTGAATTTTGGATATTTTAATTAATTGATTTAATTATTTGTGTTAATTTCCATGACAGATTGACCAAATCATTTTTCTTATCCCTGTGACATCCACTGAGTCAATATTTCCATCCATTCAATTTAATTTTTCTTGGGAAACATGGGAATATTTTCTTCAAGAACATGAAATACATCTTATCAACGTTTTGACTGACCAGAATCACTTTTTAAATGATTGAGACATTTTTTTGTGAGACATTATCCTTGGAACTAAATTACATTAATCCTTTTATGCCCATAAAATCCTTGAACATCCTTTTTAATAATTGTCCCATGTTGGAAGCTTATTTTATACATTCCAGCCTTTATCTAAATTATTTTCATGATATTTAAAATAATAAGTTAATATTAAGAACATATTGGGTATACTAGGATGTACTTTATTGTGGATATTTTGATTGGGGATTCTCTATTGTGATTTGGGAGAGTCCATTAATTCAGTCATTTTATTATATTGTTCACCCCTTTTATAATAAAATAAAAAAAATGAAAACAAATTTAGTTTCCTCTCTGGATGATAAAAATTGACCAATTTATAAACCGATGATGTTATATCATATGTGGTTAGGTGATTGATTTTTGATTTATCCTATGAAAATATTTCAAAAAATATAAAAGAGAAAGATTCTTTTATTCTATTATTGAGCATATATGTATCATGAACCATATTTGATTTTTTTAGGGGAAATAGTGATATGAACACTATGAAGAGAAAATTTTTGGTTCTTACTTATGATATCAAGAAAATTACTTAATAGTTGAAATTCATTTTAGATCCTTGATTTTTATATCTTTTACCTACCTAACCTAAATGCTCTGAGTCATTTGATCCTAAATGGTGCATCCCTCATGATAAATTGTGATTATATCTTTACACAGTGGAGAATTTAGATGTCTTGAATGCCTATGGTTGGTTACATATTTCTAAGCTAATTGTTGAATTATATTTACATTTGTACACTGAAGATGAGAGGAAAAATTCATGTGAGGAAAATTGAAAGTGACATGAATATTGACAATGGATTGAAAAATGAAGAAGCACAGCTATTTAAAAAAGAGAAAAGTAAAAATCATGGCCTGTTTTTTTTTTAAAAATGATGTGTTAATGAATTTTCGCATGGGATTCTCAAACATTCAATTTTCCATTTAATAAATTGTTTTTATATAAATTGTATTTAATAAATTGTAAGTTGAATGTACTTTATAGTATGTGTAGATTCCAACATTGTGGACAATGCTGAATGAAAGTGTGGGTGGATTGGATAATTTTATTTAATGCGTACATTTTAGAATGTCTTAATGTATTTATTTATGGATTAAGATGAATAATATTTCTTATTTGGAAATTTATTAGGTTGTTTTATGTTTTATCGAAGGAAGTGATGAATATGTGGAAAAGGAACGAAAAAGGGTGTAAATATGAGAATAAGCGTGCAACACCAATTTCTTTTTGGAAAAAATAGAACCTGTGAATTATATAAAGGCATAGTTACATGACTTCTAGTTCATTGTCACATCATGACATCATCAGAGAAGCATCCTTCCACCAAAACAAACTATAGAGAGGAAAAATGCTAAAAATTACAAGTACATGTCGAGTACCTATAGTACAAGATGTGAAAAAAATTAAAAATAAAACTTATTAATGATATTTGAGTAGGATTCTCATAAACACGAAGGAGACACATATAGGAAGTACACGATGTGTAATCAATGTACATGTCGTTTAGGTGAGAAAATTTCCAAAATCTCATTTATGATCCACCCATGATCCATGTAGATTAAAAAAAAGTAGATAGCCATTACACGTTGTGTACCACAAATACATGGAACGATGGAGGTTGAGAAGATACCATTTCAAGCTTATAAATAGAGGCCTTGGCTAGTGCATTGAGGCATTCAAATTCACATAGGGATCAAATCTTGTACCTTAGCTGCTGCACCTCTACATTTTTATTCTTTATTTTATTTATTTTTTTTATTTTCTTTTCTACTTCCCTATTATTCTCTACAGATTAAGTTGAGGGTGTAAAGCCGATATTGTTAGGGTGATGTATTCAAAGGGGGAAAGGTACGTTGGATTCATTTCTACTAATTAATCATGAGTCAGTTTGTGAAATTTATATTTTAATAAAACTATTAATTTCATTATCTATTATCATGACCATATATATTTGACTCAAAACGGAACATTAAATTGCACCACAATATACCCTAAAGGTTCTATGACCAATGTCAACATTATGGGAAATCTTAACTAAAATTTCGTATTGGAACAAAATTGAATTGGAAACACCATAAACAACTATACCAATGGAAATATGGGTGCCGCGTTGAGGAGAAGATTCCAGGACCATTGGTTTTCGTTGTCCCAACACTGACACCAATCATGAATTAATCGACCTGTTTAATCCAATTTCATATAAACCTAGAAATTATAGAACCCTAGAAAATTTCCCGACTCTGATCACAAAACAATCAATCAAACTAGTTCATTCTCTATCAATTAATCAATCAAAAAGTTCTTTTCTCATCGACTTATTTCAATTAATAAAAAGAAATAAATTCTAATCAAACAAATTTCACCTTCTCTGTGGGATCGACTAAAAACATTCCTAATACTAGGTTTTAATTAATATACTAGTATAATTTGAATTTTATATTTTTTTCATTGCGCATCAGGGAACTAATAATGCCCTATGAGGCTATCAACAATTCAATATATAGTTTTAACTTTTCATTTTTAATATCAATATAATTTAATTTTTGTATATTTCCCTTGGAAGAAAATGAGAATAAATGGTGAATTCCAATAAAGAATATGTGGAAAGAAGATAAAATTTACTTTGTGGATTTAGATTAATTTAAGATATTATTATTAAATAATAAAATAGCATGTAATATTCATATGAAAATGGAGAGTGATTTAAAATATCTAAAAATTAAGGATGATGAATCTATTGGTACCTATTTGGAAAACTTTTCAGGACATTCAATGTAATTTTGTGCTATAATCATCCAACTTGAATGTAATGTTTATCAATTTTTTACTTGCTTCATACCAGGTCTCAAAACAATGTCATACATAAGGGAGATTAGAATTTATTAATAAATTGTATGTGGTGATATGAATGATTAAATATAGACTCGACTTACCCTTAAATATCATGTTCTTGATAAGAAAATAATGATGTAATTCAAGGGAAACTACAAAAAACATTAAGAGAAGAAGATGATATTTTCATCATGAAAAATGTAGGGTATGAAACAAGGAAGAAATTTCAATAAGTTTACACTAAACATTTTATGTTTCGGTGGAATGATCATCAATGAGATGCATGCTAATGTCAGGGTAAGATGTTAGATAATGATACAAAAAAATAGAATGCTCTATAGACTCAACCTCGCACATTCAGTGATTCAAATGAATGGTGTTTTGGATATATTCTAACAAGTAATAATTATTTACGGTTAAGGATTATTATTGACTTTATAAACCTCTTCTGAAAATTAAAAATTGTAAATATCATTGGATTGATTTTTTGGATGAGGAGCACGAGAATTAAATGTTGAACAATACACTTTACACCAACTATATAACTATTTATTTGTTACTAAACATTAGATATACCCATAATATTATATCTAATGAATTTTATATTTCTATGAATAATCCACCAAAATTATTAGGTGATAAATCATGGATGAAAACCCATAATGGTACAATGATCACATTTTATGTCTATAATTCATATCTGGATGATGTTTATGGGATTAGGATTATAGAAAATGTAGTTATTTTCATTTGGTTAAATTTGATGTTAAAATAATAATAGATTAACTATATATTCATAAATACCATATAATGATTCAAGGAAGGAAATTTACATTTGATATTACAAACCAACCTTTGATCATATATTAGTGCGATGATAGATGTGATCTTCTTTATAGATACCAAATCTATTATAAGACTTATGATTCAGATTAAAAAGTGGAATTTATCTCACATGGTTGGGGAGATGAATAACATCGATGATATTCTTAATGTTCGAGCATTTTTTTACGTCTTCCTATAATTTTTACCTAGTCTTATACTAAATCATGATGTTGAGTTCCTAATATAACTCAATAATATAGTAACAATAATTTCCATGACTCCTTATTTTATATCCCTAATTGAGTTAAAATAATTGAAGAAGAAAATATAAGGGAACCTTGAGAAGTGATTCAACCATACATGCTTGTCACCACAGGGTGTACATATTTGTTGCTTAAAAAATATGGATTGATGAGACTTTTCATTGATTATTTGGAGATTAACATGATCTCAATCAAGAACACATATCATATATCATGTATTGATGAAGAATATAATCAACTATGTGGATCTCAATATTTTTACAAGATCGACCTCCATTCTGAATATCATTTATTCAGTTTAATGGGGAATATACACCATAAAACACATTTTATAGACACTATCTGTATATTATGTTTCCATTCGTTCCATCTAATACCACCTTTATCTTCATTGATTTAATGTATACATTCTTCATACATTTCCTTGATTATTATGTGGTAGTATTTAAAAATTATATTATCATTTAGAAAATTAAAATTGATGATCATGAAGATAACTTGAGTATTTTATTGAATACCCTAATAAAGGATGAATTTAAAAAAATTACTCAGTGTAAATTATATACGACAAATGATTCATTTTCAGGTAATAAAATCATAACATACAATATAATGGAAGTTCTATCAAGGATATCAGATATTTGGAATTGTACTATAATATCCACATTGTCTGTGATAAATATTTTTCTAGGATTAGATGGATGTTATTTATGATTTATGTATATTTTACCTTTCCATTCCAATCACCATGTATACAAGGAAGGGATCCACGTTCCTATGTATAGATGAGTGAAAGTGAAATTTCAAGGGACTAAATATATGATTAGTTTGTGAACCTGTGGTTACATTAACCTATTGTAGAAAAGGATTTTAAATCAATAGTTATTCATAAAATAAGGTATTGGGTTGCATAATCATGTATAATGAAATGGTTATCAGTTATTCTTTGTGGAAATTAATTTTTCATTAAAAAATTACCCATCACATGATTTGGAGTTAACTATGACAATTTTTTTACAGTAATGATATAAAATAATTAATTTTATATATAAAAGTGTCATAAATATATATATATATATATATATATCACAAAATTTTACAGTATGTATACACACACAAGTATATGATCATGTTCCTAATAATATAGATTGAATTGATTAATGATCATTAATTATTAATATATTACCACATCAGTAAATGTGAAAAACATGACTATGTTTAGAGTTGAAAATATCATTCTCTCTTATCAATGGTGGTGATAAAAAATGTTCCAATATTTGGTGATTTTCAGTGGTAGGATCCTAAAATCATGAAGGGAGGGGAGAAATCCTATCTTTTACAAATTAGTGTTCAACCATATATCCAAATAAATATTAAATTAAAGAAAAAGGAAGACATTAAGACACTTAATTTTGGGAGAGATGTTCCAAAGATTAACCATTATTATAAGGGAATGATAAGGTATATGAACTCTTTTTTTGTTCCATTCATACCCAATTTGAAGAAAGTGAAATTATAATAGGCTCATTGTTCTACATTCTATATTCATTCTTGATGTAAAAAGATGTGTATATAATTGAAAGAGTATTTTTGATGGGATTGTATGAAGAGAGTTAACAAATAATTTGTATCTCATTTATTTGAATGTCTGTATGTTAAGGAAAAGATACAAAATTCAATGTGGATGTCAGATGCATTACCCAAACAATAGTGAAAATGGAATAATATCATTGTGCATTTTTTCTAATGAATCCCAAAATTCATAAAGGGAACAATGATATATGAGTTATGGATGACTGACAATAAAATCCAGAACACCTCATTAATATAAGGTAATATTTCTCTATGTATCATCTTTCCATGATATACATTTTGGAAGTGGTAAGGATTCAATGATTAAGGAATTAAATTTTATTTTATAAGGATCAAGGATTACCTCGATGTTTTGGAAAATACTTCCACAAGATCCTGATGTAGAAATAAGTTTCAATATTCTGTATCATCGATAGATAGATGATCATATTGAGACCAAAAATAAAACCCTAATTGATATGTTGAGATCATGTTTTATTGATTTAAATGTTTTTTATCAATACCTTCCTATAGTTTAGTTTTAAGTAAATACTAAAATTTAATCAGGAATTTATATGGATCCTTAGAAACTCTTCTATTAAAAGAAGATCATAACTTCAATGTAATAGGATGATGTTTGAGAAATAAATATATTGGAGAATAATACAGATAAATAAATCCTATAGAAATTTCTATCCGTTCATAAAATCATAATGGTATAAAAATATTGTAATAATAGAAATGCCGAAAACATGCATCCTAATGAGGATTTGAAGTTGGTGATAAGTTGTTTGTAAGAAATTATCTATGGAATAAGGTGATGAGATTCATGAATAAATGGAAACTATTACATAGGTATATTATTTCCACTAAAATTATTTATTTTTGGGGGATGGTAACATATAATTTGGCAATTTCACTAATGCATTTTCAGGTTCACACACTACTACAAAATGTCCTTTATCAGCACTCATAATGGGCTTTAACAGCGCTAAAAAAGCATTGTAAAGCTCTGCACTAATATAGGGGGTCCATTTTATCAGCACTATGAAAAGCGCTGATAAAGGTCCCATTTATCAGCGCTAAAAAAGTGCTGATAAAAGACCCCTTTATCGGTGCTTTTTTTGGCACTGATAAAAGAGTCCTTTATCTGCACATTTAAAAAGCTCTGATAAAAGTAAAAATAATAATAATAATTATAAATGTGGGGGAGAGCTTTAAACCGTACTAACCCCCCCATTATTTGAGCTAGGAATCATGATGCCCTTACTGCACATCCTCACATGCGCGCACCCCTATGCTTCCACCCGAACTCAAACACGTGACCCCCCCCTTTCGCGGTTGCACCTTTACTACTATGACATTTTGTTTTTCTCTATTTAATTATATATCTATTTATATATATATTTATATTTATTCGTATATTTATTTAGATTTATATATATTTAATTATATTTATTCATATATTATATTATATAAATTCATTTTTATATTCATATATATTAATATTTATTCATATAAATATATATATGTTATAATTTTTTATTCTTAAATTTATTTTTATATTAATATATACTTATATGATTATTTATAAATACATTTAAGAAAAAATATTTTTTAATGTGTGTTTATAAATAAATAAATGCATACGTACATATATATATAGTACACACATACACACACACACACACACACACACACACACACACACAGATACTCATATATATTTACGAATAAAAACATATATATGGGTATTTGAAAATCAATAGAATATTATAACAACAATAATATATAATCTAGTAGCCTGTTTCAACTCTACAACTAGTCAAATCAGAGAAAATGAAACTATATTCGATATTATATGTGGTATAGGCTTAATGGACATCCGGATCAGAAGTTATACTTGTTTAAATGTTAAAAAATCGGGGTATCCCAACAAAAATATCAGTTTTGGAGGCCTTCTGGGCCTTTTTTGTCCTTAAAAATGTGACAGAAGCTTTTCTTAGTAACTAGCATGTAAAGATCTTTGAAGGCTTAGATTTGTTATGTTGTAGAGCTCAAACGGACACCCGGATCAAAATTTATGTCCCTTTGATGTCTTAGTTACATTTTCAACTTATTTTAGATCTTTTATTAATTGTTTTAATTTTTTTGTCTTTAAATTGTTATTCAATGATTTTTAATTGATAATAATTATGAAATTATTAATTAATACTATTTTTTTTAAATATTTTAAATCCATTTTCAATAAATTTCTTATATATTAAATAAATAGTCTATTTATACGTCTCTAAAACATATTTTAAAAAAATATATTATATTTATATATGAATAAATATATTTATATAAGAATAATTTTTTATGACTTTTTTTAAATATATATTTAATCAGCATTGATAAAATCCAACGTATTATGTGATACTAAAAGAAGTGCTGATAAAGGCCATCGTTTTCAGCGCTATTTTTATTGCTGATAAAGGGGAGTTCTTCCCTTACCCATTTTTGTGGTACTAAAATTGTGTTCCATGAATCTCTTTTGATGATGTAGATACCTTATCCATCACATATAGAGAAATCAGAGGTCATACATCGGAGAAATGAGTTTTTTAGGATAAAAATGAAGTAGATATTCTAGACCTTTCTGGGAATGTGCTCTATGAAAAAAAATACCACTTACCTGGTTAATGGTTAGTGGAAAACAACAAGTTTTTAAAGTCCATGAGAGAACATGAGGATATGATGAGCTCAAAGTGTCCTCATTTTCTTATATCAGAGTGAAAATTTGGAAGGGTGAAATTAATTTTAATAGGGTTATAATGTAACACCCAATTCATTTATTAAATATATTTTGGAATAATTTAATTTCTTTCATATCATACATTACGTGGAAAAAAATATTTTAACGAACCACATCATTATATATATATATATATATATTAAAGACTAACAATATAACTAATCAATTAAACATTGTGGAATGAATAATAATAACAAACATTTAATTTTATTTATTGTGGTTTTATATAATGAAATAATATTGATAAAAAAATAATATAATTTTTAGTAACGGCTTTATATATTTCTAGAGTAATATTTTTTAAAAAATTTTGTTCTTTATTATTGTGAAAATAAAACAATATAAAACATTTACAATATTAGTTTTTTTTCAATATTAAATTAATTTCTGAAATATAAAATTAAAAATTAATAATGAGTGAATTTTTTAGTTTTTAATGAAAATATTAATTTCTAGATTAAGAGTAAAAATAATGATTTTTATAAAGAAGTGGATTTTCGTATAAAGACTTCCCAAGATCCCTTAAATTATAATATATTTTTAAAATTATCAATTGTTCAATTATATATTTATTAATACATGTATGGTTTTTGGAATAATTCTTATATTTAATTTTTTGTTAAAACGTTATATACTTCAAAAAAATATCTCCTTTAAAAAACTTATTTTTCATCACATCAATGGGATTGATTTTGAAATAATTTAGTATCACTTTTTTGAATTTATGTTGAATGAATTTGTAACATATTTTTAACAATAATATATAAAATAATAAACTTTGGTAACCTTTTTTTAAAATATGAATTGTAAAAACAGAAGAAAAAATTTAATTTACCAATGTTACGGTTAAAACAGATATGCAAGGATGTTAAACATATATAATAAATGGGAAAATGGATATGAAACTTATCCAAAGCACATATTATAGACATAAATTTACCTCATGGCCTCTCTGTTTATATTATGATCTATTTTTAATAATTTTTTCTTTTGAAAAAAATGCGGGTTCAATATTTCTATTTCAAAAAATTCATGTGTGTCCTCTCCCCCATTTATAAAGGTCACTCCCACATATATCATATTCAAAAATAAAAAACCCTTTTAATAAGGAAATTACTAACAAAAAATCTCCTTCATTATCACCCAACCTCATAGATGCATTATTTTTATTATTAGATCTTTCTAATTAGAGGTAACGTTTAAATCAAAAGAGGTTCTCTATAGAAGTGATATAATTCTAAAACATGATTTTTGTCTTGTTTCTTCATCCACCTATGTTTAATATTCATCATCTATTATATTATAATAACCTAATAATATCTCATAAACTATTATGATACTATTTTAATTTTATAACCCACATTTATCACTTCTTCCATCAAATGGGAAATGGAACCATTGATAGTGTGTATGAAGGACTACCGCATAGGGGACTGATGTCATTTGTTTTCCACCACCACCTATCAGGGCTGCATATAATGATATATTTAACGTTTTATATTATATTTATCATATTTTTATACATAAATAAAATTAAAATCAAATATAACTTTTTAAATTTTTCATTCTGTTATAATACGACAAAGACCCTCGTGTAAACGATAGACTACCACCTCATTAAGTTATGTGATTGGTTTATTATCATAAGCGCTAAATAAAATTTAATAATAGTAAATTTAATTAATTTATGTTATATATATGAAATAAAAATAAATTTTTAAGGTTAATATATTACTTAATTTTCAATCACATCATCCTTCGATAAAATTGATACAACATTCATCCATATGTTAGGCCTAACATCTTCTTCAATAGTGTAATTTATTTTATATCTCCAACATAAATGTATTAAAATATATAACTACATTCTGAAGATATATTATAATTTTATCATGTTTAAAATTATTTATATTATGGTATAATGATCCAAATTAATGTACCAATGATACCATATAAAAACATACCTGAAAAAAGATGTAGTTATTACCCAAAACATGATTTTTTCAACAAAATGAAAATAAATAACTAATAAAAAGATATAAGTATATATTATATGGTATGATACATAAAATCATTCTTAATTAATATACTTATAATAAACCATTTTTTTATTATAAAATAGGTTCTATTTGGTACGATGGTACTCAAAACTTAAGGTGATTGATTTTTTCTCAATTAGTTTTCTTTAGGACATACGTTATGTTATTAACCTAAAATAATTTATGAGGTTTACAAATTACCCATTTGATATGTGATATCATGAATGTATTTATTCTTATTTAATTTAATAATTCATTTAAATTTATTCTTTCATGGGAATTATGATTGATAAGTTTCCAAAGTGTTAATGGTTTGATGTTAAAACATTATTATTTTTTGTGATTGATTATGATTATGACATGGTGATAAAATATTATGAATTATTTATCAAAAATAATCATGAATATTATTATATTGTGTTTATTTCTCAAGAATAAATTTTTGTCATGATGTTTACTCTGTTTATGTACTAAAATTGAAAAATAGTGTTTTAAGGGAAAACAAAATTTATTTGTCCCTTCAGTCAAAAACAGTTTTCCTTCCATATTCAATATTTCTAAAGTAAATTTCAATAATGTTCCAATATTAATCTATTATTTTTTAAATCAATTTTTACAATTTTTTTATCTTTTTACAAAAAGTTTTAAATTGAATTTTCTTTTCATTTTCTAAACAAGCACTATATTGATTTTACAAAAAAAGTGAATATGATATTTGTTTTCATAAGAATATAATAAATGTTATTTATCACTAAAATGTTTGATCGCTAATTTATTTCTTCCATTATCATTTAGAATTTTACCTTAAAAAATAATGTTTTCATTATTATTTCAAAAAATTTCATAATTAAAATAATATATTTAAGAATAAAAGTGTATTTTTCACATGAAATGTAACAAGTGATATATCGACGTATTTTTCTATATAATATTACATCCTTTGATGACACTTATTATTTTTTAGGAATATGAACCAATGCCACCATCCATATTGTTTCTCTATATGTTATGAGGTTATGATGATATGGGGATTATAAAACCCATTCAATTTCTTGGGGATATGATATGGTGAAATGTTTTATCAGACCAATTTATTTTCTATGGTTTTAAAATGTTGATTTTTTTATATGTAATGATAATAATATATGCATTATGGGAGTAGTGGGATAGATAAAACCCTCTAATTCATTGAGTAATGATTAATTTTATATGATCATTAATGGTACATGGGAGTTTATCTCATTTTCGAAATAAGGTACATGTGAGTTTATCCCAAGTCCAAAATAGAGTAAATTGGAGGTTATCCTATGTCTGAAGCAGATACATGAGTTTTAATCCCAAACCTATCATGTTATAAATGTCTTAGTGGATATATTTTACATAATATAATCCTCATTTATGTGTATTCTAAAAATATAATTCATTTTCTAAGGTTATGAAATCATTCATCTTGTTCAATGATTTCAACATGATTCATATCTTGTGAAATAACATGATTAATTTCATGGATCATGTTTATGATCTGTCATATGTAGGTTATTGTTTTTTAAATTTTATTCACATGCTCTCACACTCTAAAACTCTTGTCATGTTGATAACTATGTTGATTACCCTAACTGAGCATATGATCTCTCCCATTCTTATGTTTTCATTCCCTAATATATGAAGAATGATATTTTGAGTGATATATCTATGAAGGTTGGTAGTTATTAAGAACATATTGGGATGGGATATAGAAAACTTAAGGACTAGTTGTTTACGTACCCACACATCCAAAGGCATCAGACCTAAAAAATATAAGTGTGGATCATTATGTTATATAAATGAATTCATATATTAAGGTTTAATATTTTTCTATGTGATGGTTGGGTGTTTACACATTATTGGTTGAAAAAACATGTTACTGGAGGCATAAACAAAGTCATGGCTAGTTCATTGTCAATTCGGGCCCTAATGTCCTCAAAATCCATCAAAACTCATCAAAAAAATGTTTCCTGAAGATACTTCATAGGGATCTCCCAGCTCTATGATTGAGAGAACCTACTATTGTGTATTCATGACTCCAACTAAGTTAGATAGTTCCTAGATTCTCTATAGAGTCACATTTCTTCTATAACAAGACATGTGATTTGACCATTGGACATCCAAGTATTCTGTTTTGTGAAACTCACCGTGAAACCAAATGATGGGTCACCCAATGTACTAATTATCTATGATCTATACATAATTTTGTTCTTCATGGTCCATACATATGGTAGTTATTCCCTTCACAAAGGTATCTTCCCTTCTCAAATAACAGAGCACCCTCGAGTCCCTCAAGGCATTGTGAATCATAACGTCTTCAAAGAGAACTCTAAAAATAGATTGATCTTTTCTATGATGAAGATATTATAAACTATAGTCCTTGTTTTATGAAGCACCATTACTCCGTGAAACAATTGTCCTTCATTAACCCCTTTCCCGCATGGACCTCTTGTATTGTGCGTAGCTATTTTTTGGTTCCCTGAACAGTGGTTCATTTTTCATTTCCCTACCATATGATTCATCACATAGGTATTCTTATTGGTATTTCTTCCTCCTATAGCTATGATAACATGGACCCCTCGATTAACCACTCCCCCACCCCACTCCATTCAAGCATTTTCTTTTCCATCCCATCCACAATTGTGTGTTGGTAAAAGTTATGTAAGTATATTGGAAGAGTAGAGAGTCCACATCATCTAATATAATAAAGATTGAAGCACCAATCACTGAAGTCCTAATGAAATGATGTTAAACTGTGATCAAAACATGTGTTAAATGTCTGAGAGGACGATAAAGTGGATGGTCACCATCTCCCTCATTCTCCTTCTCTTCCCCTTTGGTCTTTTTTCCATGTGAACTTTTGGTAGCCTCTAACTAATACTAGATCCCCCATCTCAAGCTTTCCTCTTAGAGTATGTCCCAACCCCTATATTCATGGGCCACTAGCCATGTGTAAGCCCTACACCACCCCTCATGGACACATTCTTCATGACCTGATCTTCATGTCTACTATCACATATTATTTTCCACACTTAGTATGACTCACATGGATATAGAGTATGTAGATACCATGACATCAACAATTGGTTACTAACCATGTGTATGCCCCTAAAATATTATAGGCTTCCAGCCTTGAATAATCGACATGACCCATCCAAAACTATAAGTAGTATGATCCCTATCATCCAAATAAGTTATGTAAGAAGCCTCCTTGAGGATAAATCCCATGACTCCCCACAATTCATTTTTGTTAATTATTTTTCATCATTTCACATGTACCACTGGAGGATAAACTACACCATTGGAACTACGTGATGTTTGATCCCTTTTGGGTTTGTAGGACTCCACTTTGAGGTTTAATCATAATAAGTGGTAAACCATGGTGCTCTCATCTAAGGATGTACCATATTGATGTGACAATTCCCATTTTTGGGATACTTTTCTCATATACACACTATGAGGTGTTCTAATCCTCAATGGGAAGCAATCCATGCATAAGCCACACAATTCACCATATTCCTCCAACTGAGTGTGTAACAGTTCCGAAGAGCCACTATGCATTAAAATACCCTTGTGTGTCTCCAGGTCACTTCCATTAGATAATTCTTTATTCTACTCCACTATCATGAAGAACATGGTATTTGATTCCCAACTAATGGTATACATCGAAATCCTCCAGGAGGTTCAATCCCATCACCCATTTCCCATCCAGATCGATCCTTTATCCTCTTTGTGACGGGCAGATCATTCCCCAACCTAGAGGATCTACTTCCTTCCGAATTTATCCATATACTACATTATCATGGGTCCCCTATTAGGTGTCCCATCATGACATCTAAAATTAAAAACATTTATTCCAAACAATTGGGACATTTAGGAATTCTATATGAGGTTCAATCCAAACCCTCGTTAAACCATCTTCAATGAATCATCCATATTCCATCATAATTCCTACTCGACTCGCCACATCACTCTGGGATCAGGCCATCCACTCAGGCTGCTAATCATTCATAAGAACCATTCATCCCATTTCTCTTCATAGCACTAGGGTATCTAACAACACATAGGACCCACACATCTCATCAATCAAACCCTGATTGCAACTCTTAAGACGAGAAACTAACCATGTGTAATCCGAAAATTACCCCATCTAAATTCATGTGTTTTGATACATATATTCAATACATTGTATATATGAATCCTTATTGAGGTTTAATACTAAACAATGGTAATCCTTATTGTTGCCCAATTTCGGGTACACCTCCCTAGTCCATCAATTTTGTTGTCCACATCATCTTTCATATTGTGAAACCTTATCTCTATGAGACACACCATCCTAGGATAATCCTTATTGGTAATTTGAATCTATCGATTGGGTGAACCTTCCAGCTGATCTATCCTAGGAACATCCCTATCTAATCTACTCTTATTAGTGTTCTGATCAGTTCAGCCCATCTCTACAATATGATAAAATCTCAAAAAACCCCGTTCTAAACAAGGAAAGCTGAGGAAAACCATTGAGACATTATTTATGTATAGGATACCCCACAATTGACAATAGATTTCCCCAAGTAACATTCCCTTGAGAATACCTCTTATAAGGGACAATTCCTGTGTACCAATTTTATAGCATCTACATATTCCTGTGATTATAAATAGAATTAATATGCTAACAAATGGTTGCTAATAAGATATGACCCTTTAGAATGTTATGATATAATATGTATAATTAAATAGAATCCAAAAATATGTTTAATTAGTGAGTGATTCATGATCATTGTATTTATATTTCTGGGAGACCCAAACTAGGTGAAAAATTCTGAGGACGAATCCACTATAGGATACACTGACATCTCATCATCCATTTTCGATCAAGGAGAAAACATCACTGAAGAGTGGATGAAATCCTCCGAACATTGGATTGTAAGAATGTGGGGTATACTGAAACCACCTCTGAAATGATGAATTCATAGTGTCACACGCCTGATGATTACGTTAAAAATAGAAAATGGTGAACCTGACATGAATCTGTTCTCCTTAAACTACAAGGTTTATTTGAATTCGAGACATCTATAGTTAAGAGTGTCAATAGATCCCGATAACTGGTGCCAAGTCCACCAACCAAATAGTGGGCCTAATGAGGAAGTCACCATAGTTCAGGGAAATTAATCATTGGGAATTATGGTCTATGACATAGTTAGTGTGGATCTTTCAATACATCCATAGAATACAAACTTTTCTCCAAGAACTGGGCACTAATTCCCTATTATATATACAGATAGATAATTATTCATACCTTACAGGAATCAAGATATATGAAACTAGTGTCATCCCACCCATAGACGTTGGTACAAGGTAAATGCTAATGTTGTGATCTCTTGCTTCTCCACCTCTTCCATCATGTCATCAACAACCACAGCTAGCAAGCACCCATGCCCCATCTCAACCATCGAATTTATGCATAGAATATAGATCGACACTGTTATAAGAAGGTATATAAAATGAGGGGATCATACGAAAATGAGATATGGCCAGCCAAGATCAAGAGGCTATTGTTCACCACTATCACTAACACCCCAATGTTCTAAACATGGATCCACTACTCCCCTATCTGACATCGAACCATTTCAGTAGCCTCTCCTGGGAATGCTCTTATGACTTATTTACCTACTCCAATGAGGTATAAGGAATCCAAGTTATTCCGTCTAGGAATATCACCCTAGAGATTCCAATGAAGGTTCCCCCATTCCAGGTTAGCACTTCCATCTAGTCCCCCAGGTAGTGGATCATGTGATCTCTACCTGGCACTACTATCCCTAGTTTGGCTGACTCGATGTCAACACCAGGTAGATGATAATGATGACACATTTTAGGGGGATTCATAATTTAATTATTTAATTCCCCCATACACCACTTAAAATACCATCATCTACCTATTATTATAGTCCTGGGCCACTCCTATGCCTGATCGGGATTTAAACCCTGGCCACCACTCAGGCATAATGGGCTAACTCTTCTAGTCACTGGCATGAGCAACATATATCATAGGTCGACCAATTTCAATGATAGTTAGTATGTAGGTCCACGTCATACCATCCTCATCCATAGTGGAGGTCCTCCCCACTCTTACACTCAACATTGAGGTCCTCCCAACGCCACAAGCATCAACCCACACAAAGGTTCACCCCATTCCCATGATCTCAGGTATGAATATGTCTAACATAACATTTTTCATAAACGTGAAGACCCTCATCATCTCATCACTAGATAAAGAATATGACAACCCTAAAATAGCATTGTCTTAAGGGAATGTCTTATTTACTCTATCATCTACCAACTTGGTGGTCCTCCCCATGTTCTTGCTAGATCCAATAAAGGACCTCCCTGCTCTATCAATCCCAACAATAGAGGCCCTCACAATGCATTTAAAAACATACATAGAATTTCTACCAATTTTCCACTCATCATATTCATGAGTTCTCATCACACCATATCTCACCAAAAAATAGGTCCTCCTTGATCTAGCGATGGCTGATGTGAAGGTCTTCCTCATTTCACAACCTACATAAGATGAGGTCCTCCCCACTTCAACATCAACCTGAGTAGGGGAACCCCCATGTCAATGACATACATTTCCCTAAAGAACCATCTTGGGGTAGGAGGGTGAACTGTCACTACCATTGGATGAATCCTATGAAGTGGCATCTTGTAGACAATCATGTCTTCTTTTTATATTCTATTGTTGAGTGAGACTTGATGATGGATCCTTCATCTAAGTCCTCTATATCTGTGTCTATGGTGGATTCATGTTGTGTGAGAGCTTCATCCTTCCAAAAAGTGAAATTCACCAGATCTCTAGTGCCTTCCATAGGTACATATATGATGAGAAATATTTGGATCGTTTATAGGGTCTCACCATGAAGTCATCAAAAACTTCACCTAGATAATTCTCTTCCTTGACATGTTATTACAAAGTTTTGTTCTATGGATTTGAAGGCAGTGAGCACTAGCCTGATCCTCCATCAATCGATATTTTCCTTGCAGAAGAACTTGTGATCAACACTCCATCATACAAGGGAACGATTATATAGTATATAGTGCCTCCAAGTGATGTCCCTGTGAGAAGAAACATTTATTATTATAAACCATTCACTCCATCATATTGTCCACAATCAAAATGATCTACATCGGTGCAATTACTTGTCCCTTAAAAATCCCCATTAGAGGAATAAGGATAAAATAAGTAGGATACTACATTCTAATGGAGAATATTTTAGGACATTCTAGTGGTTGGACACTTCCTTGAGATATTATGGATGATCATAATCGTTGACATTGTAATTTTGGAGTCCCTCGCCTAGGAAGAAGCGTAGTGATTCCATCGATGTCTATGGGAGGAAAAGTTCTGCCACTTTTATTGTTGGTTAGTTTATTCGAAGGTCCAGGAACATTATGAAAATATTAACCAGCCACGTCGCATGGCCGTCTTGGCCATTTTTTCAATCAATCAGCACCATGCATCACCCGATTATCATCTGACCCTAAAGTAGCAATGTGTTCAGATCATTTATATTCACTGGAGGATTATTGTCGAGGTGTACCCACCTGTATGGATATTTTTCTTGGGAGAGTATGCATCTATCCACTTCAGTACTATCCTACACAAGCACAACATATCATGTGATATTGAGGAGATGTCTCCATGTGAAATCGTAGAGAACATGTGTGACCTCAATCTTCTTAGGGATAATGATACCAAGATAGGGAACACTAAAGAGAACCTTCCCTTGGGAGCAGTGAACCATTTGTTGGAAAAAACATGTTTTGTCACTTGTTAGTAATGACACTTCCTCATCCTTTCCAAACCAACCAAATTAGAGCCTCTTGTTCTAGACCCCAACAATGAAAAATGAAGATCTAGGACTGTTAAATACTTAGACCTATCTATAATGATGTAGAAGACATGGGATTTCCCCAAAAAAAGCTTCACAGCTCCAACATCTCACAGAATGGAAGAACATCACTAAAGATATCATCACCCAATGCCATATTGAATGGAGTCCATATTATGGTGATCCCTAGATTGAACCTATCCAGCCTCCACAATAGGTGTGGGGGCTGAAACAGCCCCCCCCCCTCTGGTAGTTTCATCCCATAAACTTCGACAGACCTATATATCCTTATGTGGAGGTGGATGGAGATTATGGAAATCATACATTGTATTTATTACCGAATCTCCCTGAGATGCATGCGAATATTCTTGGGGACCCTTCCCCAAAAGTTTTTCATCCAATATACCCACATGTTTCTCCTCGAATCATTCATCTCGCTACTTCTTATACCATTAATCTAGAAGTTTATTGTTTCAATACATGAGACACTCCACGTTCATTTATTCAATCCTATCACAGTAAATAGATTTCCAAGAAACTAGGGGTTAAGAATCCTAACCATGACTAGAAAACTCTTTTGGATAATCTGATGGCTCCTCTAATCACTCTTTTTGAGGCCCTCAAGATGCGACAAGTAGAAATCCCACCATTTGGAAACCCAAATCTATCAATGTTGGATGATATGTTGGCACCCTCTACCCTCGGTAATCCCACATACTCACCGTTAAAAAGGACAAAATAGAAACTACAACATCTGGCTCACTTGATTTATAGGTTTGGACCCATGGTAGGAAATGTAGAACAACAACATGCTTCAAAAATTCTGTTCTTCACTCAGAAAATGTAGGGGTAAGTGTTCTTTTCGAAAACCTCACTACCAATCATGTCCACAACTGATTGGGATGATATTTGTAAGCAATATTTTTACACCTTCAACTCCACAACTCATATTAATAGTATTTATGACCTCATCAAGAGCATCAAACAAATATATTATCACATCATTGACTTTGTTTCTATGTAAAAGGGCCTAAAATTTTCACGTGACATAGAATTAACTAAAGATAAGATGAAGATAATGTGATCGGGGAAGGTATATAATTAAATGGTTTTCTACTTCAGAACTCAAAATAAAACATGTGAGTTCCATGATTTTTTTAACAAGGAAAAACACATAGATGATGCGTTACAGTATAATAAGACGACACACTCGTGGCCTCCCATAGACCCTACAATAAGTGAAGTCAAGGATGAGAATTCTATTTTTCACATGTAGACGTCTATAGTATGCCATTTTTGATACTATTCGAGCCCCATCCACTGCCACACCATGAGATACAACCTATAGTTTGGTGTTATACTCAAGATTTCATATATCATAATTTGAGGGTGCCACTACATAATGGACCACCATTACAAATGTGAGGTATTCAGGTTTCACCTCCTCATTAGAATCCGACCTCTCACAAGGGATTTTCTCCCACAGTCCCTTTCCCTAAGAGGTGAAATAAGAGCTATTGTATGAAGAGGATGAGTTCCCAAAATATTAACAAAGATCCTTGGACATGGGAATATAGATGTTTCTAAAATGAATTTATCACTAATAGGGCCGATATCACTGATCGTACCAAATATTTATCCTCACAATGACTCCTCGGACATACTATAATGATGTTCTATGTGTACTAAGATTGTATCCAAGACCAGGTCGAAAAAGACATAGTCATATTGTTTCCATTGCTAACATAGATGGCTTGTGTTTCTACCAAGATAGATAGCGATAGAGGTGATGAGTGGAAATGGATCTCGAGTTTTCAGTCATAGAAGTACACCAACTAGATGGGTTGTAAGGCGTTTGGTCATGATCAGTGTCTAATTTGTATCATTCATAACCTACCCAATCCTTCCAATGCCACTATGCCTCCTCCAGCTTTCAGTTTTACACCCACTTCTTAGCCCTCAACATCTCACAAGTGCATGTCCCAATATCATATGAAACAAATTCCCCTTACCAGTGCTGAACCCATCTCACTGGCATTGAAAGTTCATTCACTTATAGAAGGGATTTTCCCCGTTAATTCACCTAGAAATGAAAGAATCCTAATGTGATAATCTAGTGTTTGCCTCAGTGAACACCTTTAAGATGGTGGACCCGTACATGGTTCCAAATGATGTGGAGTTCCAGAATGGTCGTCAAAATATCCCTAGTCAGTACCATCGTTGGTGAAACCGTTGATATATGAATCATCAAAAATCACCTTACTACACCACAAGCTAAGCTATCCATTACACGTTGACTGTACAACAGTTTCAACCTAGTTCTTAGCATGCATAGTCCTCTTATCCTATCTCTTCATATTCATTCCTACTTCCACTTCTTCTACATGATCATGAAGAGCCTCCATAACAACACTATTATCAGCCATTTTTGACTGTGACCAGACTTTAGTAATTCGACCGTCAAGAATTAGTAATTTTTACCATTTAGCTAGTGAATAGAATGATATAAAAATCACCCAATATAATCTACCAGTTCAACAAGAAACACCCATCATACCACCCAAAAAATTGAAAACTCATATCCGAAAAATGTTTGACTAATAACAAAGTATCATATTTTCAAGTACCATTCTAGCATTACTATAATGATCTCAATCCTCACGAAATTATCCTTGTCCAAAGATATGCATGAATCCATTATAAAGGCTTTGAGAAGGCCCCTTTATTTCGAAATAGAGGACGTAGCCATATATTAGTTCCATGATGAGAAAGTAGAGCATGAATAATAATATTACATCATATCATTCCTACTAGAAGATGAATGTTCTTCCAAATAGGGTAACATCATCCCATTTTAAATAACTATCTAATTTAATATTTATAAGTATACCATTTCTTTATCGACACTGGTTTTGGAATCAATCACATCCTGTCCCAGATGCTCCATAATCTAGGGTTGTATGAAGATGATCTAGATCCCTTTGGCATGATGATTCTTGTTCATGGGAGGACTATGAAATGTTCATGGGGAAATAATCACCTAAAGTCTCAGTTCAATGGGCTGATTGGAAACTCTGAGTTAATGGACATATCACATAACACATCCTACAATGCACTGGTGGGTAGACCCTGGCCCAAACATCATGCTGCAGTTCCATCATTCTATATTCAATGCCTCATATTCTCCCTTAATGGCCGAGTGGCTGTGTTCCGAAGTGAGATTTCCCCCTTCTTCTCTTGTGAATATCTATCTATAGAAGTCAAAAATTATAGTAGAAAGGAAAATAAGGGTAAAAACATTGACATTGATTTCAATACTATTGTAGTAAACCTATTGGAACACCTTCATTATTCTTTAATCCTCTCGATTCAATGGTGTGAGGCCAAAACCTCAGATTTGGGATATTTCGCTATTATCTTAGGAAGGTGTGAGAATTTTGTTCATAGGTACAAGGAGATCTAGAATACCACTTGTTAATCCCACACAAATCAATATAGATTCATTACCGATGAACTTTCCCATATGAGGTATTGGGATGTTTTCCCCATCGAAACAGTAGTACATCATACCTTTTTGTTTTGCTAAGTCAGGTTGAAATGACTCAAGTCGATGCACCACTACTAATGTGATATTACCATTATTGGATCCTTGGGTTGAAGACCTAATGGAATTTGATCAAAATATTTCATCACCATATTTCTTGAGGCGATGGATTGTTAAAATAAATATTCCACCACTGTTGATGTTGGCACCAACATTTTGGACGGATCATCCAATTATGAATAATTTCTTATTTTTGACGATCCAATCAATATTGATGATAATGGGGATTGGTAACATTCTCCTGCAACATTCTATAATTGATTAATTACCACCGTTGATGAGTTGGTATAGGTGAGTATTGGGACCGAGACATACTTGAGGGCAAAAATGATTATTGCAGCTATGCCTGTGAAAGTGAAGAACATGTATTGGGATTTCCTAATGTTTTCTAAGTATTTATTTTCTCAGAGATATTATACGATGATATTAGTAGATTCTCATATCTACATCCACCATCTTGGCCTCCTAGTATGTCATCAAATGTTTAAACAGACACCTAGTAAGATGCCCCCTTCTGACAGGGCCATGATCGATGTGAAAGTTGATAAGCTCATCAAACCCAACATCATCAAGGATGTTGAGTACCCTATATGGTTATCCAATATCGTACAAATACTAAGGACGAATAGATATATCATAGTCTGCATCAACATCTAAAACCTTAACCATCAATTTACGATGGAAAATTTCCCCTTTTAGTGACATAGATATTTACCAAAGCCATGGGTGGATTCCATTCCCTTTCTTCATGAATGGTTATTCGGGGTATAACCAAAGATAAATGGATCATGATAAAGTGTAATTAAACTCCTTCTGAGATCCACTTGGTACTTTAAATTTCAACTTAATTCCATTTATCCTAATGAATGTAGAGGACAACAATCGTTATGTTATGGACCAAATAATCAAACCAATCTTTGGGATATTGGGGTAATGCTATGGGGATGATATAGTGGTCATGTTCCACCAGTTTGAGAACTATCATAGAGATCATGAGAGAGTGTTTGGAATAATCTTTTCCCATAATCTATATAGATAAACCTTGATGTGTGCCTTTCAGTTTACCTATGGAATGTTTCTCAGCATCATCGTCATACTTAGAGGCATTGAGAACGACCAAGATTTGATTATGGAAATCATTTTGATGCCTCCTTTGAGAAAACTCTATGAACACTAAGGCATTAATGTCCAATAACCATATATAAATAGTATAATTAAATATATGTTTGGTATGTGTAATCCCTTTTTCTAGACACATGAATAAAGGATTCATCTATCAATGTGTTTAAGGGTTTAAAACCTATTTTAATGAGATCACTATGTCCCTACTATGTCCACCAGATCTGATGCCACATGTCACTTCAAATCCACTGGTCCTTTATGATATCACCCTAGAATGACCCTCTAGAGCCCTTCTTACCCTGTATAACATTTGATGGACAAAGAATAGTTTCTATTATTATAGAAACATAATTCTCAAAACAGAGAAAATATATTACTCTATTAAGAATATCTTCCTTACACTGGTCTCTGCTGTATAGAAGTTGTGACTTTATCTAAAAAATAATGAGATAAATCTAGTGTTGATATGGATCCGAAAAAGAAAATTTTGAATCTCCCATGTTGATTGGCCATCTATCATAGTGTGATGTGATTATTTAGTATTATGTCATTATATTCATTTTGAATAATTCTATCAAGGTTCAGGTGATAGAAAATTTTATATATGACTATCAAGCTCCCATAGAGTTGTATCATGTGCTTCATTTCCTAGATGAGGCCATCATTTCAGGGGTTCATGGGTTACTGCATGAGAAAATTAACATTTACAGTGCCTCCTAGAGCCCCATTGACAATAGAATAAATGATCCTGGACTCAACAATGTTGGCTTGGGTATTACTTTCATCATGATAAAAGGTTCATCATTCCTCATTCATTCATTCTATCAAATGTATTCACCAATAAAAAATAGGATAACAATATCTCATTATTGGTATCAATTTTACCGATGATATTGATGTTACCCAACTTAATGTGAGTGGGTACTCTAAACCTTTCATCAAGAAGACCAGAAATGACTATATCATTAGGAATCCGAAGCTTGTTCCCCTATTAGATAGTGATTTCCAGATGAATTCCAGATAATGATGTCATTCATGTTACCAAATCATATAATGGTTGATATGATGCCTTTTATACCCTTATCGCATCTCTCAATGCTTGACCAAGATGAATTGATTCATGTGGCACATTGATAAGACATCACACCCATTACTCTAGGTGTTGAAGATATCCAGATGGTAGGCTATCTGTCCAATAGTGCATACACATTAGGACCATCAGGTCCACCTACCATTGCAGAAGAGACTCTTTATTGGGAAAATATTTCTGTTGAGTACCTCTGACATGGTATTATATTGATAGATATAGTCGAGATAATGAAAAACTATCAGTGTGCGACGTAGTTCACCATATAGAGTTGTACCATCATAGATAAGATCCTCTAAAAATGTTTGTTCATTGGATTTCAACTCCACTAAATTCAAGAATATGGGATTACCTAGGTTATGTATGAGGTCAATGCCAGTTCTTGTTGATCTCATTAGGTAGGGTTGAAAATCTCCAACCAGATCTTAAGGTGAGCTACTTCTGGCACACCATGGTTCGAGATTATATTGGGTTCTCCAAGAGGTGTCACATGTGTCATATTCATTCCAATTTCATTCATCTATTTTCAAATCCTCTCTATACTAAATTGAACATTTTTCCCTTCGATGTATGGGCACATGATGTTTTGGGAACATATCCACTAGTAACAATTACACAATGATGTTTCATTTTAAAAACGATGAATTTTATCTCCAAGTAGGTAATAGTGAGTACTCTCAAGGATGATAGAGAACATTATATTATTCATTGTGTGAGATCCAAAATCAACCTTCTATTCTAATTCCACCATACCATCCTCGTCGATTAGGACATCAACATTCAAGAAGCTGAACTGGAGAATTTTCATACAAGGTAAAACATATAGCACATAAATACTTCTCACTATCGCATACATTTAATTAGGTAAATTGAATCATTCAACAATACCAACTATAATTTTTTGCCAAATATGTTTGGTAAAAAAGAGGTCTTCAACTGACAAGTTCACCAATGCTCTCAAGGCGTATCAGAAAAGAACCCATAATTCCATATATGTGACCCCATATTCCATGGTTCATGGAACAGAGGCCGTCCTGCCAATTAATATTCAGTTTTCATCACTATGTATTGGATTCTATGATCTAAAGACATAAAAAAACATATCATATTTTCATTTGGATAAGCCTAAGCTCTCAATGAGAATAGAATATGGACCATGCACAACCTGGAGAGGCACCATAATAGGTTATCCATGGATTTCAATAGTAATATTCAGCTATACTACCTCATCATTTGTGAAATGTTATTGGATATTACTAAATCAATGATACCTTGTAAGAATCTATAGAATCCCTATCCCAAATTGGAAAGACTCTACATCGTTCAGAGGGTTTCTAAAAACAATTCATACTATTTGGTCACTGTGGATGGTGAGCATATTACTCCTCCCCCAATCCAAATACTTCATTAATTAAATCAAATGGGAAAATTTTATATCATTCAAGATGACTTCTGTACAACTAGTCATCATCATCGTCCTGAATGACGTCAAACTGCATTTTTTGTCCCACATGGAATTAAACTACAAGCCTTATTTTTCATTTGTTACGTCCTACATGAAGTTAAACTGAATGCATCTTTTTTCCCCATCACAAATGATTATAAACTATTAATTCTTCCTTAATGTGTGATGATGAACTACACAACATTAAATAAATATGTATGTCTTGATTACAACCCCAATAGGATATGTAGGAATGCCCTGTCATGTTTTATTTGGTCCAAGACCATGTTCCCCTGCATTCGGTGTTACGACCTGAGAATCCTTCTATGAGTAGGTGTTGTGGTGTCGAACACTTTGGTCCTCATTCACATTGGGTCTTCAACATCTTCCCCATGTGTCTCCCTTTGTTATACCTCCATTCCCATATCAATACCGGATGACATTATTTTTAATGGAATTCTTGAACTATGTGTGGCTTGATTCATTCCATCGAATGATATGTAGGAATACCTAGACATTTTATCTTCATTCCCATCACAAATAAATATATGTCTTGTAATATTTCTAGCCTATTTTCCTAAATGTAGTTTCTGGGAATTCCATAGTGGTGTGTGGACACTTCAATCCCCACTCATGTGGTGGTGGAAAACTCCGGATCGTGTATCCCCTTCTGGAGCCTCCCATTTTACCTACATCCTTGTCACATGATGTTAAACTATATTTAAATCATGAAATATGTGTTTATTGAATCACATGATTATGGGATATGTAGGAGTGATTATAAATTTAGACTTCATGTCAAGCCCTAGGTTCATTTTACTTTCTACCGACCCCTTGGACTGAGTTTTATTGTGGGATTATGAATGATGGGGTGTGGATATAATTTTTTTCTCATTAACATTAGGTTATTTAAGACTCTCCATAAACATTCCACTTTTGGATACCTATCCCCCTTAATCCTTTCCTTAGGACATTAATCTTCATGACATTTGAGAATAATCTATGGGTTGACTCCCATCCTTTTGGGATACATAAAAATGATTGTCCATTTTTTTCTTCAGGTCAAGCCTGAGGATCAACAAGAAAAATTTATTCTTTATTACACATGTATTTTTGAGATACCTTCCCTTAATAGGATCATTAAACCTCTACTATGAATCATCAATATTCTCATATTCAATTTGGTGTAGGGTCCAGAGTGCTTGATTCTAAAAGTACACACTCTCATTCTAATTCCATGCGTCACATGCCTTTTTATGTGCACCTTAATCATCCATGACATATGAATTAACTGCAACTATATGGATACTCGACCTAATGGCGCAGCTACCATCATAGAACAATTTCTCAAAGCATTATGAAGGACCTCTTGACATAGGTTCGATGATTCGAATACGGTCAACTGGAAACCAGGTGGTATTTTATCTTATCCCATGCAACATTATATAGATACCTTGTATCGAACATGTCCCACTATTATCATCCATAGTTTTTACACCAAAATTGCATCCCCAAAATTGAGAGTCATGACTTCTCACTCTATATCCTCATGTATAGTTATAGCCTCAATCGACTCGATGTTATACCTCTATGTACCTTCATGTGTCGAGTGGGAGGATCAGTGTAGGGGGGTAATTATTGACTCCACACCTCTATTCAACAGTTTTTTACTTCCACCTGCCGTAAGAACTCTGCTGCCCCTTTTTTCTAACTCCAAGTGATGATCAAGTGGAGTTAGGAGTATTGGTGATGTTCAAACCCACATGGAGGAATTGAGCAATCTCATGGTCTGAACTCCACATCCTTTAAATAAGATTTATAGTGTTAGGTTTTGATGATACAAAAATATATTATAATCAAAATTTTGGCTCTTAAAAGGATATCATCCTATTTGGTATTGGCCATCTACCACATCCTCTCCAGGAACTACATATAGATTAATTACCATTACATATGGGATATGTAGGAATACCCAGACATTATTAATGTTGTCCATCCATACCATTCTTCATATGTTCAACCTCTCAGAAATATTCATCTCCAATGATTTCACATAGTGTGGTTAGGTCCTTTTTGGTCCTCATTTATATTTGGATTACAATAACTGCACCATGTACCTCCATTGAGTTCCATCCTCATAATCCCCATAATTACAAGATGACATTAAAAACCATGGGTATATACATGCTTAACATTTCCCATTATTTTGGATTCAATCATTTTTCACCTCCGAATAGGCTTCTAGATGGTCTTGACATCATGGATTGCCTACCATCCATGGCCAACATCCCCGTGGTTTCCGCAAGACATTTTGAGATAGGTTTCTCATTTCGAATCTGTGTACTAATTGAAATTTACTAATCTATTATCATCCTATTATAAATTATTTAGGCATTAAATTTGGTAATATGAACCCCATATATCATATATAATTACACTGGCCATATTGTGCCCCAAATATTAGAGGTTGTGATTCACATTTTTATTCCCTTCTGTTTAATGGGTCTCCATCGCCCATGCTGTTGTCTCTCCATGAAAACAACCACATCCAGTATAAATTATCTATTGGTTAGGAATTTCCCAAAAAAAATATTTTTCACGACTGTACATCCTCATGTGATGGGGAAATCGTAACATCATTCATTATTTAATACAACGTGTGTGTCTCACATAGGCTTAGGATTTATGGTAGGGTAATACTTGCATATAGGACTGCGTATCCCAACTACCTAAATTCTATGAACATAAACTAATACCCCTTTCATCCATTCCATATGAGGTAAAACTATGAGGCCTCATCCCACATGAAATAAATATTTTTTTAACTATCGAATGACATTAATGTGCATGTACCATTCCAATCATATGACCATAAAATAGAGAATCATTTTCCTAGATGCATGAAAAAATGACACAATATAGTGGTGTTTTATTTTTAGAGGGAATCACTTGTGGCACTGGTTATCCACCATGATATTTTTCATGAACAATAAACAAATTTTTTTCCCACACCGACATCCAAGCTTTTCATTGGGGGATTATCCCTAAAAAAATCAACAAAAAAGAACAAACAAGATGTATCAAATGTCTATTTTCTTACATACATCGGTATGACCTACATTGTAATATTACTTTATGAACATAGTTTTTCATTATTACTGTCATCGTGCGATAAAAAGTGATTCTTGGATCGTCTATCATGGGTCCAACCACCACTTTGTTACACCTTTTCTTGCCAAATCTCCTCAGTCCTTACCACATGATCTTGAACTACATGGTGCTCAGGAAATAAAAATCAATTGATTTTTTCCCGTATAGGATATGTAAAAAAATACATAAATATTATCCTTGAGTGTAGACCCTAAATTTTAGACTCCTCATATCATCGTTTTATCCTCGACACCCCTTTTGAGAATGTGTGGTATAGTTATGACTTATATTGTCCTCATTCACATCGAGTTATGTACATCTCCTCACATTTATTTTCTGTAGTTCCCATATACATGTTGTATGATATTAAACTGAATCACGGCAGTTCTCCTAATTCATGATAAATTGAATGATATTCAAGAACAATTTATCGATTTATTCCCACACTTATGGGATACAAAGAGATTCATGGACATGTTGTGGTCGAGCCCAGCCCCAGGTTTATTAACCATTCTGGACCATTTGGGCACCGAATATGGATGAAACTATATTAAATTAATATAGGATCCCCTAGCCCATGTGACATGACTTTTAACTATTTGATAGGGTCTAAGAAGTATGACCCTAATCTATATAGAACGTCCTATTCATATGATATTAACTAATTTTGTGCATCATCCTCATACAATGATGTTAAAACATGTAAAAATCATCTTCATTGACATGACCTAAAAATACAAAGCATTATATGTCTTCTCAAGGGAGGTCATATCTATATGTATGTTTGATTTTGATTCGGATTACTATGCCCACCTATTATGATTTCACCACAAGGGATTAATTTCAAGGCTTCTTGAATCTGTTCGAACATTCATTCACCTCGTCTTCATGCATTGAAATCCGTATGTTTGAATCATCATCCTCTTTCACGTATGAAAGAACACTGTGCTTTATAAATGTCTGGATGCATGTCTTGCCTACAGTTTTGGGTTAACATTTCAGAATACACTGTATGAAATTTCAATTTATGCCCCATATATTTTAATTCAGTCAGCAGTTGTCTATTTTTTTATTGTACCCATTTCAGGATAACATGATGTTGATGTTGTGTTTTGTATATGGTCAACAATTATCATCAATCCTCATGCCACATTACTATGTTCTGAATTTTGGGTATTGTGCTTCATACTTCTCACTCCCATTTGTTCTATTTCATTCCAAATCCCTTGGTTTTATCCCGCTCTAGTGCTGGAGCACGTTGGTAATGTTAGATTGGCCTCTCTGAGAACCATATTCTCTAATTATGGCCCCTCCCTCAGTATGAATACTAAGACCTGTTGGTGGAAAAATAGAATACCCCAAGTTTTCGATGATTGGCTAGCATTTCCATATACAAAGTTGGTAGTTCTATGATCATCCCTTCATTATGACACTCGACATGTCCTACATGAGATTATGGATTGATCATTATTTATTTAACAAATATGATCATTATACAATAATAAAGGAGAGAAATAAATAATTAACCTTTCATTTTGTTTAATTAACTAGGATGGTAGGGAAGTGAATGTTTCAGTTTTGACAAATGATGACCCATATAGATCTTCTCCCTCAATGGAATTCTTCAGTTATGCCATTCGATGGCATATAACATCATGGGATTCATTCTTCTTCCTAAGCACCTATTTGAAATAAAAGGTCATAGGATGATGTGAATCTCCCCTGATTTGTTATCAGTAATGTTCATCTTGGAGATCTTCTACTTAATGGTTATCCTATGCTAACGACTCATTGGCTTCCTCCAGCTGGGAATTCAATCTTTCAAAGAGCTTCATATTCCAAGAGATGAATGTAAAATGATCTCTCATCTTCTCATTGAGATTTGGGATTTTTCGGTTGACTTTGAGAAGCATGTGGATAATAATAGTCTTCTTACGATACAATGTATTGTCCAATTTCTATCATCCCACATGCATCTAATCTCTGAGATAACATTGATTAGAATGTGAAAATATCATGAATCCACACATCAAGGGAATATATTGAACAAAAAATGGAGATGTGATCTCATTTGACTTATCCACTAAGATTCTAAAAACTCTTCAAGGATCATATTGATCAGTTTCCATGCTCGGTGTTGGGCCATATGACTGCTCTTGACTACATTAGAGTTAGATTCATCCATCTCCAAGGGATCAGAAGGTTTATATTAAAGAACTGTTTGTTAGTGCTTAGTAGAAGTATCTTATTTGTGCATTGGATCCAATGTATCAATATATAGGTCATCAGGTTGGACCTTTTCCGTTGATTCCCCTCTATGATGTCAACCGGGATGACTCCTTGTATCATCCCACTAGTGGGATCAATTGATATAAAAATTGACCACATGTGGAAAACCTTTGCTACCCCGGCTTGGGATCTTGGTTACATATGGATCAAAATCATTCTTGTGAAAGTATCATCATGCCCTATGGTTATATATACCAGCACTACGCCCAGTATTCGGATGACATCTTATATGAAGGTATTTTTTTTCAATTTGATGAGGCATAAAATAGATAAGGCTCTAAGTGTAGAGAACATATAGATTTTATCTACATTTTCTTGCCTCTGGAATGTTAATGTTATTATACCTTGCCCTGGTCCCCCCATATATGACAATGGGCTCTAAATATTCCAATGATACCACCCTTGCCTCCCCAGTGTTATTGGGTTCTTTAACTGTAACGCCCCGACCCCAGTTGCCCAGAGTCGGTGCATTACTTCGTAACATTGGCATGATCACAAGAAAGATCAAATCTCGAAAGACCGATTGGTTTAGTAGCCTTGGAAACACTAGATATATTCATAAGTTTTACATTACATCATAAAACGAAAAACTACTACAACAACATATTGTATCCATAATCCACACTCATATCCCCACATAATATCCCTGCAGGTCATTCATAACTTACTTCTTCACTTCCTGGGAAAAATAAAACATAGAAAAGGGGTGAGCTCAAATGCCCAGTAAGGATGACAATATAGCGGAAACTTTCATAAATAAGAATAAACTTTTCAGGCAATGTATAACTAAAACAAAAGCCTTTCAAACATGAACTTTCAACATGGTATGACATAAATAAAATGAAATAATGTCATTTACTTATTCACATGGATATTCTACTAATCGAATAATCGCATGCAAAAATCAATAACCACTTTCATAATGTTGGAATGCATAATGCCAGACTATCATAACCACATAGTCAAGGCCTCGTGCCAAGACTACAAATAAGATTTTGTCAAGGCCTTGTGCCAAGACACTAGTTTGTCTCATGAGACCTACCGATGCATCGAGGAGCTATAGCGGGCTCCACCCGTCACTTATTAAGTCCAATGCATTCCCATATGAAAAGGTTTAAACATAACATAAACATTTGTATTAAAACTAGCAAACGAAATGTCAATAATTTCACCATAAACTATGAATGGTATAAAAATAGCACATCCACAGTCAAATATATCACAAAAACTTCAATACAATATAGAAGTTTTGTATCATAATAAATCAACTTCAAATAATCTTAAAATCCATCAAAGGATGTTGACATAGATGAAATCAAAATTCTTTATAAAGAAGTATCTCCTTTTATTTTGAAATCATTTAAGATCCATATAAAATAAAACATTTTCTTTGAAAATATTCTTATAAGATTGTATGGAAAGCTTCGACGATTTTATAACGGCGGAAAATAACCGCACCCGCCGTATAAGTTAAAAAGAACATTCTTACCTCAATTCAGTCGAAAAGGTTAAAAAGGACCTTGTTTTGAAAATGACGGAAAGATTCCTTTATAAACCTCTTATAAAAAGTCAAACAAGGGTATAAATGACTTTAACCCATAAAAAATGTTTTGAAATACATTTTTAAGAAACATGGATGTGGATGATAAAGATATCCCAGTAGATTATTACGTATAAACAACCTCGGATAATGAAGAGATTGTGAAATAACCCTTACCTTGTACTTTTCCTTTGTTGGGGTAGGTTAACCTCCTGTATAATGGTGAAATTATTGTTATTAAATTATACAAGAATCATATATATTAATATGATATCATATATGATCTTTTAACATTGATTTGTTAATAATATCATAGAATTATCGTCGTTTCGGGTGTTAACTTACTCATTTTCTTTTATATGTTTTGTTACATAATCCATGGTTGTTTTATCTTATTCATATCCAGAATGATATCTAGTCCTTAAATATCATTTTTAAATCATAAAATGATAATTATACTTGAATGGATACGATGGAGAATGAATCTCATCGCGTTCGTGGAGACGGTAGTCCGTACGTACGCACGAGCGACAATATCATTCTTTTGATATTAAAATAATATATAAATGGATGGTATATCATATATACAGAATCATTAATATGTTATATTTATTATTTACATGAGTTACACATCATTATTATACCCATCCAAATAATAATATATTGAATAACAATTACACCACGACGTGGAGACGGTAAGCCGTACGTACGCACGTATGATGACATGTTATTCAAAGGGTGGATAGAATAATGAATATGGTTGTACCATATTTATAATAACATCACAGTATATAAATGATACTGGAGTCATTATTTTATAATGGTAACAACAAAGGAAGAAGAAATGGAAGAAGAAATGAACTTGGAAAAGGGGTGGTGAAAACATTACCTCTTCTTCGGGTTCTTCCTTTTGATTTGATCAAAAGGGATCCTTAGGTTGGCTTTCTGATCAAACTAAGGCCCCTAGGTTGTAGTGAGGGATGTTGGGAGAGTATTTGGGCAGAGTTTGGCCGAACCAAGAGGCTTTAGAGGTGTGAAGAAATGAGAAGGAGGAGTGCCCTTTTATAAGAGGGGTGAGGGGCACCTTTGGAAAAGCTAGAAATATTAATTTATAATAAATTCATATTCGGTTTCTAATGGCTCCATAGTTGACTATTCAAAGGTTAAGGTGGGGATAGGTCGAAAACCACTCAACCAATAGAATTTAGACAGGTTTGGGTACTTATATTAACCTTATCTTTAAGTATTAACTCTAAGTTAATTAGTTTCACTTTTACAATGTCTCTTTGTATTTTTATATAATATGGTTAATAAACTTACTATATACATCCAAGCGACCCCCAAGTGGTCCATTAATGATTAACCTATCATAATATAAGTCTCTTGGACGAACCTTAGATTTTTAGGAATTTAATATCAATTAATAATATAATATTTGTTTTAAGAACTCTTTTATGTCAATTTTGACACTATTCAATAGTTGATTTTTGTGAAACTCATAACAGATTGATTACTTCGAAAAAAGTCCATTAAATCAATCCTAATATATCATATTATCCTAGAAAATTAGTTTAATTCATTAAAAGTTTCATATTATATTTATTTGGGTATTTATAATATCAATTATTTTAATTTTTCACTATTTTAGTAATTACTGCATCATCATTGTGTCATAAATAAAATAAATTATTTAATGTCTAAAAATTATAAATAAAATATAATTATGTAGGAAATCTTTTTAGCTTTCTAATGAATATTTCGAATCTAAAATCCAACATATATAACCCTATGTAAAAATTGTTGTTCTAAAAGATATATGCTTGTGTCATTTTTGTATTCATTTTAACTAAATTAAAATAAAGTGTCATTATCACTTACAAGTGGATCCATGGGGTCCCAAAATTGACACAAAGATGCACATGGTCGACCATGTATCAACCAATAGGGTTAAGACACGTTTTAGGGTAATTTAGTATTATTATAATATTATTTTTTAACCCTTATTTACCGGATTTACCCTTAACCATGGTAAATAAAATATTTACCGCAGTAATTATTCAAAATGTCTAAAAATAAAAGTTACCTATTTACACAATTTGAAAATCCTGATTCCAAATATGGAATCCATTTTCCTAAATTCAAAACACAGAAGTGGCAGAAATTAATTTAAAATTAATTCCCGCTGTCAAAACAAAAAGCGTGTTTTTAAGAGATAATAACTATCAAAAGATTGGCACTTGTTTATGTTCGGTTTAATTGTAAAATTATGTCCAATGACCAACATTATATTAAATGGTAAAAATATATTCTAAATATACTTTCAAACCAATCAAATTCATAATTTATCACTATTAATTATTTTGATTAAAAAAGTTGTTTTTAATTAAAATTTAGTAATTTTCACTATTCATCAAAATATGAATGTTATCCGAAAAGTACCAAAATTTCACCTTAGGCTAAATTCGATATTCCGAATCCAGAAATGAAGTCCATTTTAAAATATAAAATATATATAATTTCGAAAAGTAGGTATTACTATTCATAACGACTAGTTTGATTGGTTGTTAGAACTCGGTGTTGCGTACAACACACGCTATCACATTATTCAAAGAGAAGCGTACCGTAGAAGCTTGGGATGTTTCATTTTAAATTTTTGATGTCCCCATTTAGTCAAAAAGTTTAAAATATAGTATTTAAAAAGGGTTCACTATTAAAGTTGATAAAAGTGCAATACTGAAAATGAATTTGTTCTTGCATTATATCTAAGAAACTCATAATATGGATTCTAAAATTATAAGGATTATATAAACGTTAAAATTTATCTAATACTATTCATAACCTCTTTTGAACGGCTTGTTTGGTAAGTCATGGTGGGCTTGAACTTGGTGTTGTATGTAGTGAAAGTTATTGAATTATTTTGAAGAAATAACACACTATGAAATCTTGGGGTGTTACATTCTCCCCTCCTTCAATAAATTGCGTCCTCGCAATTTGAAATTATTCTTCGAAAATAAAAGGTTGAAAATAGATAATATATTTGTGGGAAACCCCACATCGGAAATTGGGTTACTAAAATTTAGTCTTAATATTAGGAAAAGAGAAATGAAAGTGTCACCACCAAATTATGATCTCGATTAGGAGAACATTGGTGGCAATTTGAGACATATAATTGGAGGAAAAACGTAAATATTTATAGGGAGTGATTGAGGTCATCAATCACAAACAAGTATAAAATTGAGTTCCTTAAATTCATCAATCTATGATGAATTGAAATACCATCGGTTCAACAAAACATAGGGTATTAGGATAATACATTTTTGACGTTTCAAAATATCCTAGTTGAAATCCCACATCGAAAAATGAATTAATGAGGCCTCTATTTAAAATAAAGAGTCGAAAGTATGAAGATTACCGAAAATAACACATACTAGGGTTCCATGTAGGAAAATATGGATATGGAAGAAAAATATAACCATCAATTATCTGATGGAGAGTGGTAGAGAACATGGCTATAAAAAGGCCAACAATCCCAAAGCCATAAATTAGTGATGATTTAAGGTACCATCTAGGAAAACATTTTTGTTCGAAGTTGCTTTTCTTAATATTGAGGAATTTATTTATGAGATTGGCTAAGATCATAAGGAGATATACTTACTTTATAATTAGAGTTTTATCCATTAATAAATTTCTACCACAAACTCATCTTTCACTCTAAAAGATAATAGAATGTAAAAAAATTCTATTTACACTATTCGTATAGGGTTCCAAAATAAACGAATTTATAATTCATCTACATGATCTTTTAATAAAAACTACATTATTTAATCCAGGACATCTCATGGTCCAGTGGTAGGTGATACACCCTTGTCGCCCTTCGGTTGCGGGTTCAAGTCTCGCAGCCTTGCCGGACGCGACGGGTTGCCGCCCGACCTCCGGGTTGTCCTTTTATGGCAATCCAAAATAATCCAAACTAGAACTATCCAAAATACTTTTGTCCAAACTCACAGTCTAACATTTATAAGGAAGGTAAACATAATATAGATCCTTTTTACCCCGTAATAGCATATGAATACCTTCATCATGTATTACCATATTCTTTATTGATTACATTCATGCTCCCTTATTCCATATAGAATACTGGATATACTTCATCAATCCAAAAATGTTTTAAACCCCAAAAATGATGGAATATACAAATCATTAATCAGTTCCAAGGTAGTCAAGAATATCCAATATAATTTATCCAAAACAATCACATATTATTCCAAAATCACTACCTCAGTATCAGAACTATATTATGATTTATCATTCTCTCAACCATATATTTTCCAAATATTTATCCTGCTATTGAGTCACTTTTCTTTATTCCACACAATCTCAAGTCCTTAATGAAATAGTATTGCAGTACAATCCTTATATACTCCATAATTATTATAACAAGTACATTGTTGATACAACACTCAGTTGACATTATCAACATAAGAACTCTAATCATTCCTCTTCATCTGTGGTAGTATCAAAACTTGATTATTATCCAATAACATCATTTGCGGCATAGTCTGATGACTGGGACATAAGTTCGCGTAGTGTCCAAACTCCTTGCAAATGAAGCATTGTACATTTAAAACCATTTTCTTACCCTAGCAGTCACGTACTTTGTGCCCTTTTCCTCCACACTTATAACAAACTCCCATTCCTTTCAGGCAAGTTCCAGGGTGTTTCTTTCCACAGTTACCACATATGGGAAAATTCTTCTTTTCCCTTTTCCCTTTATCCATCTTTCTCTCTTCCATCCTTTTCTTCTCTTGATTCCCTTCAAAGCCATAGGACTCAGTAAACTCTTTACTTATCTTATCAACACATGATATTATTTCTTCATATGATGATAATACAAGGGAGACTATTTCTCTTATAAATTCTAGCTTAAGACCATGAAAGATATGATCCTTCCTTCTCTTTGAATCATGTGCATTTCTGGAGTTCTCATTCCTTCTACTGGGCGCCATTTCTAAACAATGGCATACACTTGATCAGTTTATGAATCAAAATACATAATCCCATACTTATAAAACACTTAACATAAATTGAACTATTTATGGATATAATCCATAATCATAAAAATGTTTTCTTTGAGGAAGTATATACTCATAAACCCTTCATAATGATTTGTAAAGATAATGAGAGTTATCCTAAGCATATCCCCCGGGAGTGTCGTAACCAAGAGTGCAGCAAGGCCCGTTGTCGTGCACCAGTTCCCGTTCGAGTCTAGCTCAAAGCGGTGTTTTCGGGTTTTACCCCTAGGTACATCTGTGCCAGAGCCGCCTCTACCTGCTCGTATCCAGACAGGGATGTATTGCTCGGAAAACTCACAAAATCTCTACAATACCAAAATTCTAGGAAGTTCTTCTATACTAATCCTCAAAGTTCTTCTTAAGTCTACGTGCTCTAATCAGAGTTTATCTAAATCTAGCTTCCAAGGTTTGTACTAAACTTCCTCTGATACCAACTGTAACGCCCCGACCCCAGTTGCCCAGAGTCGGTGCATTACTTCGTAACATTGGCATGATCACAAGAAAGATCAAATCTCGAAAGACCGATTGGTTTAGTAGCCTTGGAAACACTAGATATATTCATAAGTTTTACATTACATCATAAAACGAAAAACTACTACAACAACATATTGTATCCATAATCCACACTCATATCCCCACATAATATCCCTGCAGGTCATTCATAACTTACTTCTTCACTTCCTGGGAAAAATAAAACATAGAAAAGGGGTGAGCTCAAATGCCCAGTAAGGATGACAATATAGCGGAAACTTTCATAAATAAGAATAAACTTTTCAGGCAATGTATAACTAAAACAAAAGCCTTTCAAACATGAACTTTCAACATGGTATGACATAAATAAAATGAAATAATGTCATTTACTTATTCACATGGATATTCTACTAATCGAATAATCGCATGCAAAAATCAATAACCACTTTCATAATGTTGGAATGCATAATGCCAGACTATCATAACCACATAGTCAAGGCCTCGTGCCAAGACTACAAATAAGATTTTGTCAAGGCCTTGTGCCAAGACACTAGTTTGTCTCATGAGACCTACCGATGCATCGAGGAGCTATAGCGGGCTCCACCCGTCACTTATTAAGTCCAATGCATTCCCATATGAAAAGGTTTAAACATAACATAAACATTTGTATTAAAACTAGCAAACGAAATGTCAATAATTTCACCATAAACTATGAATGGTATAAAAATAGCACATCCACAGTCAAATATATCACAAAAACTTCAATACAATATAGAAGTTTTGTATCATAATAAATCAACTTCAAATAATCTTAAAATCCATCAAAGGATGTTGACATAGATGAAATCAAAATTCTTTATAAAGAAGTATCTCCTTTTATTTTGAAATCATTTAAGATCCATATAAAATAAAACATTTTCTTTTAAAATATTCTTATAAGCTTGTATGGAAAGCTTCGACGATTTTATAACGGCGGAAAATAACCGCACCCGCCGTATAAGTTAAAAAGAACATTCTTACCTCAATTCAGTCGAAAAGGTTAAAAAGGACCTTGTTTTGAAAATGACGGAAAGATTCCTTTATAAACCTCTTATAAAAAGTCAAACAAGGGTATAAATGACTTTAACCCATAAAAAATGTTTTGAAATACATTTTTAAGAAACATGGATGTGGATGATAAAGATATCCCAGTAGATTATTACGTATAAACAACCTCGGATAATGAAGAGATTGTGAAATAACCCTTACCTTGTACTTTTCCTTTGTTGGGGTAGGTTAACCTCCTGTATAATGGTGAAATTATTGTTATTAAATTATACAAGAATCATATATATTAATATGATATCATATATGATCTTTTAACATTGATTTGTTAATAATATCTTAGAATTATCGTCGTTTCGGGTGTTAACTTACTCATTTTCTTTTATATGTTTTGTTACATAATCCATGGTTGTTGTATCTTATTCATATCCAGAATGATATCTAGTCCTTAAACATCATTTTTAAATCATAAAATGATAATTATACTTGAATGGATACGATGGAGAATGAATCTCATCGCGTTCGTGGAGACGGTAGTCCGTACGTACGCACGAGCGACAATATCATTCTATTGATATTAAAATAATATATAAATGGATGGTATATCATATATACAGAATCATTAATATGTTATATTTATTATTTACATGAGTTACACATCATTATTATACCCATCCAAATAATAATATATTGAATAACAATTACACCACGACGTGGAGACGGTAAGCCGTACGTACGCACGTATGATGACATGTTATTCAAAGGGTGGATAGAATAATGAATATGGTTGTACCATATTTATAATAACATCATAGTATATAAATGATACTGGAGTCATTATTTTATAATGGTAACAACAAAGGAAGAAGAAATGGAAGAAGAAATGAACTTGGAAAAGGGGTGGTGAAAACATTACCTCTTCTTCGGGTTCTTCCTTTTGATTTGATCAAAAGGGCTCCTTAGGTTGGCTTTCTGATCAAACTAAGGCCCCTAGGTTGTAGTGAGGGATGTTGGGAGAGTATTTGGGCAGAGTTTGGCCGAACCAAAAGGCTTTAGAGGTGTGAAGAAATGAGAAGGAGGAGTGCCCTTTTATAAGAGGGGTGAGGGGCACCTTTGGAAAAGCTAGAAATATTAATTTATAATAAATTCATATTCGGTTTCTAATGGCTCCAAAGTTTACTATTCAAAGGTTAAGGTGGGGATAGGTCGAAAACCACTCAACCAATAGAATTTAGACAGGTTTGGGTACTTATATTAACCTTATCTTTAAGTATTAACTCTAAGTTAATTAGTTTCACTTTTACAATGTCTCTTTGTATTTTTATATAATATGGTTAATAAACTTACTATATACATCCAAGCGACCCCCAAGTGGTCCATTAATGATTAACCTATCATAATATAAGTCTCTTGGCCGAACCTTAGATTTTTAGGAATTTAATATCAATTAATAATATAATATTTGTTTTAAGAACTCTTTTATGTCAATTTTGACACTATTCAATAGTTGATTTTTGTGAAACTCATAACAGATTGATTACTTCGAAAAAAGTCCATTAAATCAATCCTAATATATCATATTATCCTAGAAAATTAGTTTAATTCATTAAAAGTTTCATATTATATTTATTTGGGTATTTATAATATCAATTATTTTAATTTTTCACTATTTTAGTAATTACTGCATCATCATTGTGTCATAAATAAAATAAATTATTTAATGTATAAAAATTATAAATAAAATCTAATTATGTAGGAAATCTTTTTAGCTTTCTAATGAATATTTATAATCTAAAATCCAACATATATAACCCTATGTAAAAATTGTTGTTCTAAAAGATATATGCTTGTGTCATTTTTGTATTCATTTTAACTAAATTAAAATAAAGTGTCATTATCACTTACAAGTGGATCCATGGGGTCCCGAAATTGACACAAAGATGCCCATGGTCGACCATGTATCAACCAATAGGGTTAAGACACGTTTTAGGGTAATTTAGTATTATTATAATATTATTTGTTAACCCTTATTTACCGGATTTACCCTTAACCATGGTAAATAAAATATTTATCGCAGTAATTATTCAAAATGTCTAAAAATAAAAGTTACCTATTTACACAATTTGAAAATCCTGATTCCAAATATGGAATCCATTTTCCTAAATTCAAAACACAGAAGTGGCATAAATTAATTTAAAATTAATTCCCGCTGTCAAAACAAAAAGCGTGTTTTTAAGAGATAATAACTATCAAAAGATTGGCACTTGTTTATGTTCGGTTTAATTGTAAAATTATGTCCAATGACCAACATTATATTAAATGGTAAAAATATATTCTAAATATACTTTCAAACCAATCAAATTCATAATTTATCACTATTAATTATTTTGATTAAAAAAGTTGTTTTTAATTAAAATTTAGTAATTTTCACTATTCATCAAAATATGAAAGTTATCCAAAAAGTACCAAAATTTCACCTTAGGCTAAATTCGATATTCCGAATCCAGAAATGAAGTCCATTTTAAAATATAAAATATATATAATTTCGAAAAGTAGGTATTACTATTCATAACGGCTAGTTTGATTGGTTGTTAGAACTCGGTGTTGCGTACAACACACGCTATCACATTATTCAAAGAGAAGCGTACCGTAGAAGCTTGGGATGTTTCATTTTAAATTTTTGATGTCCCCATTTAGTCAAAAAGTTTAAAATATAGTATTTAAAAAGGGTTCACTATTAAAGTTGATAAATGTGCAATACTGAAAATGAATTTGTTCTTGCATTATATCTAAGAAACTCATAATATGGATTCTAAAATTATAAGGATTATATAAACATTAAAATTTATCTAATACTATTCATAACCTCTTTTGAACGGCTTGTTTGGTAAGTCATGGTGGGCTTGAACTTGGTGTTGTATGTAGTGAAAGTTATTGAATTATTTTGAAGAAATAACACACTATGAAATCTTGGGGTGTTACATTAACTACTATTTCTCTAGAGGCCATTCCCGATACTTATTACTCTCGAAAACGTGATAACTTATTCATCCCAATCAGTTTTGTACCTGTATATGATATCATTTTTCATAGTTAGATGTCTGTTTAAGAGTAAAGTTAATGTGAGAAGGATAATGGTGTAATGGGATGAGTTAGATCTTACATCAAGGGTTGCGGAAAATCTACTTATGGAAGTTACCTCCATGGACATTATTTCACCTACGTCATGTGATGCTCCATTGGAAGCTACTCCTGCATCACCTATCCTATTATATTCATCGTCGACCGATTCCTACAATTAACTAATGGAGTAAAACTAGGGGAATTACTCTTCTAGCTGATCCGTCGACAACATTGGGGGTAATTTAGGTTCAACAACCCCTCACTCAATTTTTATTGGTCACTCAATGCCTTGAGATTACACTAGTTCCTCCAATTCCATCCTGAAATTTATCCCCATAAATTGACTACATTGAAGATGTATTTTTTGTGTCCAATTCCCCCTCGATCCATCACATACTTATTCATGTCCATCCATAGGTCCTCATTTTTTAGTAACTATTTTAAGAATTCACAGTATTTCAATGCCTTTGGATAGACGACATTAGGGGGAATCACAGACCAGGAAAACAAATTTCTCGGAGCATGGGGTGGCACCTTTCATGGAACCCTTGCAAATTTTTCACTCACTTGAGTCCTCCTAGTCTGAGCCAAGCTATCTAGCACTAATGCCTCTCTTCTTTCAACTTCAGTCGATGCTGGTTTGAAGCCTACTAACCCTACTTCTGCCACATAGTCACCACGACATTAATTGGAAACACCCTCATGATGTCTTATAACTATTTCATGACCCCGACATTGATGTGTTGGGATCACATCATTCATGGAACAAATTTTTGGCTACCATAGCTTCTCACCTGGATATGTGACTGGCCAACACTGTTAATATTTTTGAATGAGCCCGAATACAACGTTTGGTTATAGAAGATAATTACACATCATCCATTACTCTTATACAAACATCAGCCAAAGAAATATCATCATACATGGGTGGTCGTCATGACACAACCCATGTACAACTACGGGGTTAGCCTCATCATGCATCCAAATTGTATTTTTAATATTTGTGGATTGAATGGATCATACATGAGATTGTAGTAAACATGAACCACCAGAACACCACTGTGGATGGGAAAAAGATATGATTATTTCTCTATTTTTTTAGTACAGTCATCTATAAATGCTCTAGTCGGTAGAGAAAATGTGTAGAATTAGAATGGGTATATCCATCCCATCTTACTCAACATAACTATCATACCTTGTTTGAGTGGGGAACACTCCATAATATTATGGGTTTCTGCTCAAGAGTGTTTCACTAGTGAAGAGATGGTTTTGAGGTATTCGTAACCTTCCATGACTGATTTGAATGAGCTATATAGGAAATAATGTGGACGGAATATACCCAATGACCTCTTTCAATAACTGATGTGTCAAAGAAAGTCATATAACTTCTCTAAAACTATGATTTCCAGGTTGATTCATTTCACAGAGGAAAACATTGCCGCTATGATGAATGTGTTTGGTCATACTCCGAGGAGGGTGTCCCTCACTAGTAGCATCTACCCACAAATCATCATCGAGATGAATCCTTATAGCCTTCCTATTGGCCACTTCTCGTCCATGATGTTTATGCCCACATTCCCAACTAGTTAACCACTAGAATCAGCCGGTAATAACTATACCTACCTCACCGAGCTCTCTTAGTATAGTTAGGGTTCCTTATAGATAATATACATGGTGTTGCGTCACCCTTTGCAGGCATGTCTTGTGGGATGTTCAGAAAGTAGAAGAACCACTGTTTGTAGTGGACATCCATGGTGATCTATTTATCATCATTTTTTCCTAGCACCAGGTTCAGTAACACATTTTCTAGTGGATGAATCTATTCCACATCCTCCCTTAAATTATTGTCCATGATGAACCCTTCATTTATTATTCCAAGAATTGGGAAGCCTAAGGTCTATTGTGGATCTGAAAGTCTGATTTCAACCTCCCCATGATGTATGTGAAATTTACTAGTATCCAGATACCACCGACATAAAATCTCAATTATGATCTCCTTCAATTGGGTGATGTTGAATTGGGAATCCCACAAAACTTTTTATAATCCAACATTCCTCAGCATGGTCTCGAACATAGTATAGGATTAGCACACTTCGTAAGCCCATGCTTACCCCTCCTTGAACTAGAAACCCTCGTGCAGATCCTTGCTATTCATCCACCACTTCTATGGATTCCCAATACGTATCAGGATAATTTGTTTATTGATGTGATGAAATATCTTTCTCCAATGCCTTACCATCATAATTGATGATATGGTAGTATAGGGAGTACTCTAGGATAGAGGAAAAATCTATCCCACCATGAAATTTAATAGCCTTGAACCACTCATTTTTCCTTAGTCCACAATTAAACTAGAAGTCCAGCTCATCTCTACTTTACACTTGAATGAATTCATCACCCCGTTATTTAATCCTTAATGTTGAAACCACTTTCATAAAGGGAAATCCTTTTTCTCTTCCATCAGCCATTCCACTAATAAATTATGGACAAATGTACTCAAAATATTTTCCACTTCTACAATTTTGTTCTAAATTGTTTCCCTTGATGTAGAATTTGGATGAACATCCCGAAAAGCTTCCTGAGAAGCCATCTGTTCTGGACAGAAGAATATTTTTTTGGGTATGTTCACAAATCAAACTCATAGAGACCGTTTGTGAATTTGAATCACATGGAGTAGCCTTGTCCCCCACGTGTGTCGCATGGTATCTTTGGGTCATGATTTATGAGTTCAATAAAAATAATTCAAGGAGAACAAGATTGAAGAACCTAGTTCGCAATGTCACATTTGTAGGGTAGATTGGAATGTAGATAGAGTTTTTCAGCACAGTCATTTGTGGACATCTAGTTATAGAAAAAAGGGAACCCTTTCTTTATTTATAGGAGAGTATTTCTCAATCTTTCTGGTGAAATTTTACAATAAATTGTGGGTAACATAGGCCGCATTATCTCCATGTTTTGTTTCTCCCTTTTGGATCTCTGATACCACTTCACGATTCAATGGGATTTTTGGGGACGTACCATCAAAATCTGACCCTCTTTTCCTTCGTCTCCCATTATTAGGGGAGAGGGAATTTTGTGGTGCCAATAATCATTCTACTAGAGGTATGAAGAATACATGGATGCTTCAATGTTAATATGAAACCAAATAGCATCGAAATCCTTTAAAATCGTCAAATGAGCATATGTCGGGGAGCTCCTTCATGGGGAACCCCCACCTCCATGATCGCGAGCACCTGGGATACATTATTCATGAGTTCAGTGGAAGGTGACTTCTCCTTGGCCTCACATTTCGTTTTTGATAATCAATGTTATCGATGCTATGACAAACACTTATGCCAGTATAACCATATCTAATGTTTCCCGATCACTCCATGATGCCAATTTTGCATCATGGTTCCCTTTTTTCCATTGTTGAGTTCTCGAAGAGCTCCATCGACCTCTATTTATAATAAATAGAAGGATACCACCCTCGAAAACATTGTTACTACATCCTTTATCCTTCCAAATATCATGTCACATGAAACAATTCAAGAACCCATAAGATGATCACCCTAGGTACATGATATCCACGAGATATACCACATTTAGTTCTTCATGGACCTTAAATAGGTAGGGATTCCCTACACAATTTCATACTCCCTTGTCGAATGATGGAGCACGTTCAGGTCACTCGAGGCTCCACGAATTCTAAAACTTTCATGAGGAACTCTCTAAAAAAGGTTGTATTTTCTATGGAAAATCTATTGTCCACCAAATTCCTTCTTTCATGACACACCATTCCTTCATGAATCTTCCTTCCATTGCGAAGAACCTTCCCTCTATGAACCCCTTCCCTCTATTAACACCTTTCTCATAAATCCCTATAGTCTAGTGTGATGTAATTTCATGGTTTCTTAATGGGTTATTCATGTTTTTACCCAACATTATGCCTCTCCACATAGCTACACTATTACTTATTTCTTCATTGCATAGAAATTCTAATGTGGAAACCTCAATCAATCTATCCTCTATATAACTCTTTTCATGCATTAAATGTTCCATCACTTCTACAATTGTGGATTGTTGAAAGTTATGTATGTAAAATGGATATGGAGTGAGTCCTCATAGTATGAGTTGTAGGAAACTATATTTCTAAATACCCATGTCCTCAACAGAAGAAATTAAATCATGATCGCCATATATATGGAAAGTATTAGAGGGCCACAAAAGGGGATTGGAACTAGTGCCCTCCCACTATCTCTCTCTTATGGGGCATTGTCACCATATATGCTTGGTAAATCCTCTATACAAGCCCTGAAGGTCCATCTTGTGATTCACTCCTTTAGTAAGTCCAGATCATTATCTTCATGGGAGACCAGCCATGAGTAATCTCAACACCATGACTCGTGGCATCACCCTTCACGACATAATCATCAAATCTACTATCACCTTTTTGCCCACCACATCCATGACTCGCAAGGGATTAGAGTAAGATGAATCCATAATATTCTATTTGGCCTTCTAACCATGGACAAGCCCGAGCATGACTATTGGAAATAACCCATGTGTATGTATGATGCCCATTCCGAAACAATGTGGACATTGATCTATGTCTTCCAAATATGATGCATAGGATGCTTCCCTAATGTTCAATCCCATCACTCTTAAAAATCCACTTGTCCCAGCATTTCACATCGGTTTACTCATCCTCCATGACATTAAACTACACCATTGAAACTATGTGGGGTTTTGATCTATATCATGTAAATATGATGACTCATTGAGGATCAATCCCTTAAAATTGTAACACTTGGATCACCCAACAAGGGATATACCTTTTTAATGTGAAATATTACTTATTTTGGGACACATCTCTTAGATCCACCCATTGCGGTGTTCTGATTGAAATTGGGAGATAACCATGTATAATCTACCACTAAACCATATTCCCCTAATTGAGATTTCTCCTTTTGTGAAAGGCCTATAACCACACACACGCCCATGGACCTTATCTGGTTCACTTTCCTTTGTGCCTTCCCAGATTCTATGAACCCAACCTAAAATACATGGACATTGGTTGAGAACTAATTTGATATGTAGGAAGCATCCAGGATTTTCAATACCATCACCCATTTCATATCATCATATATCCTTTGAGCCTTTATGTCCAAGGAAATCATATAGAAACCTGGAGTTTTTAATTACTTTGGGGTTTTTTATGGTACTCCATTCTCCTGAGCTACATCATTAGATGTCCTATCACCCCAACAAACTACATTTCCATTGATTCCCAACCATTGGGATATGTAGGAAGCCCCTATATGGTTCTATCCTAGGATCATCAAATTCATGTATGTTACAACTCATTAATTCCAAAAAAATCACCAAGTCATCCATCATACATCTTTCTTTTTAAATGGTCATCCACACCCCTTTGGGATCATCCAATCTACATGGGTAGCTAAACATGCATAAGACCCATTCATACCATTTCTCTTCATAGAACACGAGTAGCTAACCATGAATAATCCCTAGAAATAATATACATCCAAACAAGAGTAAGCCACTTATGATGGGTAGTTAACCATGAATTAGCCCAAAAGCACCCCTTGAACTTTGTGGGTTTTTATCACTGTCTTCTAAATAGTTTACATAGGAAACCTTTATGTTGATAAATCCCAGCTAATGTTAATCATTGGTGTTCCCATTTATGGGGTGAAACTCTCCAATCCTTAATTTATGATATTAAGATGAGCCTTGATAGTCTGAAACCATATCTCTATGAGACGCACCATCATGGTACCAATTACATCTCAGATTTCTTTAAAAGGAGACAATCTGATCCAAAGTGTACATAATATGCAACATCAAACATATGAATTTTTATGTTACCTTATAACCTATGGGTTAAAATGTAATTAATAATCATAATTAATTTATTTTTATTAATTTATTTTCATGTGAATTTATTTAATTTATTTGTAAATAATTATTTATGAATGAAAAGAAATCCATTTTTAATTAAAATAATTTTATTTTCTTAAAAAATATTTTAATGAAAATAACTTTCATTATAAATTAATAAAAAAACAATTTTTGAATTTTAGAAATTTAATATATTCAATTTAATGTTTAAAATTCATCTAGTATGTTTTCTAGATATGATAGAAGAACAATTTAAATTTTATGGATAAAATGAGCATTTTTTTAAAATTATAGTCTTAATTCCTTTTGATGGAAAACCCATTTTAAATCTAGTTTCCTTGCACATTTATAATTTTTTCGAAAAAATACACTTCTCATTTGGAAGAGGGATGTAAAAATTTACTTTGGTTAGATTTTTGGTATTTTTATTTTCATATTTTTTTAATGAATATTGAAAAATACTGTAATTTATTTTAAATCAAAATTTTCAGTTGATTTTTTATATGAAAAGGATTTCCATATATTTTGTTTTCAATAGAAATTAGATTAATTTAATTATATTTAAAACCATTTTTTTCATTTTATGTAATTTCCCATTGAAATTCGATAAAAATGAAAACCAATATTTTGATGGAATTAACTTCGAAATAAAACCAATTTTCTAATTTTGAAAATGGGAATAAATTTTAAAATAATTATAGAAACTTTTGTGTTATGATTTTGGATAATTGGATTACATATTTGGAACTAGTCGGTAAAAATTATGTTAATAGGTTACTTTTTTTCTTTATTAATATTATATTTTGTAATGTTTATTTACCATTGTTAAAGGTATGTCAGGTAAATTTGGGTAACCAACTATATGATAAAGTTATTTAGATTACCGTAACACCTGATAAAATTTTATTGGATGAATGAATGTAGACCAATATTATGTAATCATATGAATTTATTCATTTAATGTTCTATTTTCCAAGAATGTGATGTAGTTATTATTAAAACAAATGAAATTGAAAACATGTGGATCTCTTATCTCTTATAGGTATACAAATTTTTATATAGTGATAAACATGATTAAAATTAGAACATAAATAATATCCATAAATCTAATTAAATTATCTAAATTATGTAAAATTATATATAATATTTAAATATATATATTAATTTCCAGAAAAATAGACACCAGAGTGATAAACTTATTAATTTATGAAGATTAATATAGAATAAATGATTTTATAAATAAAGAAATAAATATTATATTTTGAATAATTTATTCCATATATGATTTATATATGTGAATATGACATGATATAACACCATTAAATTAATTGGTTAGAAGTTATTTAAATTTTTTTAATTTCATTAAATTCAATGAAATGAATAGTGTAATAAATGACATAAATGATGTATTATAAAAATAGTAATTTATTATACTATTTAAAGATACTAAAAATCAATTAAAATGAAAAATTATCTTGGTTAAGGTGTAATAATTAAATAAGTATGCAACTACGGGAAATTGACCCCATATAAGTGAAATATATAACCTCTTAGTAATTAAAATGTTTTTATCTAAATTATAATAAAAATTGTGTAATTAATGGCGAATAGAAATGATATCCTTTAAAATAAAATAAATAAATGTCCAAAAAATATTTTATAATATTATATAAAAACATACAATTTTTTTCTTCAAAAAAATTTAGTTTTGGGCCATTTGGAATCTAAATTTATTTTCTATTAATGTAAATTTTTTATACTTTACCGGGGTGCCCTCCCCTCTCAAATAATAGGTACCCATTCCACTCTTTAATGTACTCACTTAAATAATTTTTCACTGGAAAATACCTGCCAAAAAATCTTACTAGAATCCCATTAAAATTCTTCAAAGCCCCCCTTAGGGAAGAAAACCTTACTAGGAAGCCTTTTTTTATAATCCCTAAGAGGTTTCCCAATTAAGAGGTTACACTTTCTCTTGTGTTTTTAACATTAATTTCCATATTCCACACCATATAATCTTCTTATTTAAGGATTAAATAAAAACAAAAGTATCTGAAATATAATAGTATTTTGTTATGATATGGTTTTATCCTACACTTACACACACCTCCATTTAGTTTGTAACAAAAATACTATTTCATTGTACAATGAACTTCTTCCTAACAAAATCACGATGGTTCAATTTTACACTAAAAAATCATGGTGGAAAATATATTTATATATGATATATATATTTTTTGTATTGTGTCTATTATTTATTAATTTATAATTAGAATATATCTTTATGCATTCAATGTTTTGTAAATATGATAATTTCGTTTAAGGAAGTGTGAACTACTTCCCCATCATAGTGATATAAATTATTCCCTATATATATGGAACATATAAAGGATGTTTTTATTAAAACAATGAAACATATATTACTGAAATATAAGACTATTTTTATAATTTAAATATTATTCAATTTGTACGACAAAGAAAATAAAGAATCATTCATGCATATGTAATGCCTACCGTCTCCATGAACGGTGCATTTCATTTCTTATTTCTAGATATTATGGATTATTATAAATATATATATATACTAGATATATGTTATATATAAATTATGAAAAATATTCTCAAGGTTATCTCTTTATGGACACACAGACTAGTGACATCGAAACCATGTTCATTTTCGACTCAAGTACTGAATATCGAAAAAACATCATATATGAACCTACATAAGTATGTAATTTTTATAACGTGGTAATAAATGATATAAAATGATTCACAAACAAGAAAAAATATCTCAATAAACTATTAATTAATCTATTTTTATTATTCACGAACATAACAATTTTATGCGATGAGTACGACTAAAAGTTAGGGAACTTCTAACCCAATTTCTATTATTTGGGTTTATCTTAGACTTTATAATTTTTTCGTGCTATGATTATGGGAGAAATAAATTTGGAAACTAATTATTGTGTTTATACAATATTTATGTTTATTTATAGTGAATACACTCAATTGAAATATTTTATTAGCAAAATTATCTTTGTAATGGAAATCTTAACATTATATTCATTCATTTAGTTAAATATCCATGCCATTGGTTTTGTTTTTCCAAGAATATTTGTGAATGAACTATGATTGTTTTAAACATAATGACAACTTATATTAGGTGAATTTTTATTTGGATCACATAATTATTTAATTGATTTATCCTTAATCTAATGATATGATCTTTGTAAGGGACCTAATCTCAATCTCCTTCAAATATGAATTTTTTTATAATATACACCACCTTTATTTATAGGTTGTCTTATAAACACGTTTTAATTTATTTAAATTATGATATTTTCCTATTAATAGTTTTATTAAATTATAAACAAGATTTTTTTATGTATGTGGTGCCAACGAATCCTTCGATACCATAACCGTTAATTGACATTTCACGTCAGATATAATCCTTAATGTTTTTAAATGGAAATGATATCCCTTATTTTCTTTTTGGGTGTTTTGGTATAAATATTGTTTTGAAAGTATATTTACTATTTCAATATCTTGAAATATTTATTGTTTTTTCATATGAAATTCTACGAGTGAAATGTTTATATTTTCAATCATTACGTATTGTGATTATATAATGTTACATAGACATTTTATGGGTGGTTATGTGATAAACTGAAGACATGTGGTTACATGATAATCCAATATTTGGTGGTTCCATTATTATATTAGGATGGGTGGTTATATAATAAACTCAAATTCATTTGGTGTGGAATTCGACAATATTGTTATTCCATTTAGTGATATGTGTGGTAGTCGATCGTATTGTTATTCTATTTAAGTATGCTTGTCAGTAAATATACCATTATATGTTATGTGATTAATTATTTGAAATTTATGGCAATATTTTGGTCACAAAAATGTATAAACTTGAGCCTATATTTACTGTATAAAATTTAGTACATCATAAAGGTAAAATGTAGTAATTTATAATAAAGTGTTAATCAGTTACATGTTTTCACAAGTCTATAATTTATCATTCCTTATGAATACCTTAGTGATTTTTCATTATCATCCCTGTTTGAAATAATTTGCATGGGTTTTAATGGAGAATATTGTCAAGGTTGGGATCAGGGAAAAACTATTATGTATAAGAAAAAAATAAAACCATCTTTCTTTTTAAATGTTTTGGTTTAATAAAAAAATATGGATAGTGAGTATAAGTGTCTACGTTTTAATATTTGTGTTTTATTATTACTTATGCACTAGTTATATAAAACACTAAACCTGAAAATATCATCATTTTGAAATAATGTCAAATTATTGACATTAATCAATATTATGTAATTTTTAATGCTTGGACTTTATAGTTGGTATCAATGGATAGTTCAGAAAACTTCTGAGATAACAATTACTTCTCTATATTTGTGGATATAGTCATGGGTTCATAATTTTAAGTTTTATTATATGTTCATTTAATTAGAAACCCCATTTGAGACTTCATGTTCTTAAATATTGAGGTTACTAGAGGTATTTGGGAGACTTTTACCTTTAAGGAAATTATGTGATATTAGTTTTTTTGATGCAGAATGATACATATGATATAACCTATAATGTTAAAACATTTTATGGTAATTTTTGAAACCATTATAATATTTTTGGAATGTTATAATAATTATATAGTTTTTTTTTGAAAAGAACAACACACAGACTGTGTAACAAATCATCACATCGAACTAGGCTATGAGAATCAAACCCACACCCAAAGTGTGTAATGCCTTTATCCTCCACAATCCCACATAATGTCCATGATTAGTATGAATTTATATTTGTTTGTCAAAAAGGATATTAAATAACAGAAATTTTTATTTTGAGAACATAATTTTAATCAGATGGATATCCTTGGTATTGGAAATTTATTCGGGGATAGAGTGATAATTGTTATTTTGAAAGACGTTCACTACATCGGGAACCCTATATATCTATATAAAATATAATACTATGGGATTTTATATGAAGAGTAATGGGTTAACTATATTTTGGTTGAATCCATATCTTTATTGTGGACATATAGTGAATTGGATTATTTATGGAAATGATAAATCATTTTTTGACAATATGTGATTAGTAAATAACTTTTCAGTATGAGACATTATGTGTTGTTGATGTTATTTGGTGATAAATTATAAATCTTATATCGGAATACCATGTGATTAAATCCTTCCAGATTTTATGTTTCAATCATAGTTTGGATTTTTTGATGAATTATAATAAAATTTATTTGTTAAATTGTCTTTTTAGGACAATAGAAATTGCTACTGAATTTCCCATATTAAAAGAGGTTATTCATCATACAATGGATTATTATTTTTGGGGAATTATCTTATTTTATCCAAACCATTTTTTTGTAGATGGTTCAAGATTGGATGAATATATAGTTAATATATTGATTAAGTGTTCTCTAGAAGTTGATTCTAGTGCGTCTGGTGTGACCAATTCATCTCGAATAAACATTATTTATAGAAAAGACGCGTTTGGTAAATAAATTCTCTTAATTTATGAAAAGGTTCTTAAAAAAATTCTTTTTGTTTTCCAACTGTAAAATCAATGATCGTTTAACCAATCACATGATTTTGGTTTTCCTAATTTTAACATTCTCCTTGTAATTTTTTATATATCTATCTATCAGAACAAAATATTCTGTTTTTATTTCATATCTGAGTTTTCTTACATGGGATCCAAATATGTGTCATCTCGGGTGACCATTGTACATCTCTTTCTCACTTTTAATTTGGTCATTTTATTAATATTTTTTTCAATGATGGAATGAAATAAATGTATTTTGTAGATTAATACCATAGTTACCAAAAACAAATTCAAATTATGAGGATTAAATTTCCCTAGAGGGCGTATAACATCCTATGTTTATTTTTAAAATGAGACAATATGTTTGATAGCATATATAATATGACACATTGAACTTCAGAATTATTATGTTACCTTATAAACTATGTGATAAAATGGAGTTAATTAACATTAATATTTTATTTATGAATTTTTTATACATATATTTAATTAATTCATTTGTGAAAACTTCATTATAAATATAAATAAAACCATTATTAATTTAAAGGAATGTTTTTTCTAAAAAACTATTTCAATGGAATTTAGAGAAATTATAAAATAATAAAATAAAAAATAATAGATTATATTAATGAATTATATATATATTTAATATATTAAATTTAATTTTTTAAATTCATTTTAAATTATTTATAGATATTATATGAGAAAAAATTCAATTTTACCGATAAATTGAGTGTTTATCACGAAATGTTGTTTTACCGACTTTGGATGGAGAACGTGTTTTAAATATAATTTTTTAAAACTTTTATATGTTATTTTTGAAAAAATAAACATCTTATCTTTAAAAGGGACATAAAAAATTAATTTTTTTTTTCATTTTTGGAAATTTTTGATAATATTTGTTTTTAGTGACAACTGATAAAACGATTCTTTTTAATTTATAAATGATTTTCAACTGAATTATTTATTTAATAATTTTATCAAATTAATTGGATTTAAGGTATAATTATATTGAGTTTATCATATAATATATATTTTTAATTTGATGTAATTTCTCATTGAAATTAGATAATAACCCACAATAATCATTTGATGGGATTCAATTTTTAAAAAAATGTTTTCTAGTTTTAACAACTAGAATTAACTGTAAATAAATAACTGAAACTTTTGAGTTTTGAATTTTGAAAAATAATTTCCATATATTTAATCTGTGGGTCCAAATTAGGGTAACAGGTTACATTCATTGGTCATTATGATTAGTATCTTTGGTGATTTTTATTTACCATGGATAAAGGTAAATATGGTAAATTGGGGTAACAAAAAATAAGATATACATAATAAAATTACCCCTAGATATGCAAATACCCATTTGGATGAATTAATATCAACCAATATAACCTAATGGTAGGAATTGATTCATTTAATGAACATTTTTATATTAAATTGATGTAATTTATATTAAAACAAAAGAAAGTGACAAAATGTCACTCTCTTATATAATATTTGTACAATAATTTTAATGTAGTGACAAACATGATGAGACATTTAACATAAATAGTATCTGGAAATATAATAAAATTATATATATTATATCAAATTATTTATAATTTTTATGGGATAAATAAATACATTGAAAATTGACACAACAGTGATACAATAATTATTCTATTACGAGAAATATCAAATAAATGTTATTATAAATACTCAAATAAATATAATATGAAATAATTTATGAAATCAATGATTTTTATAGGTAAATATGACATGTTTTAAGACTGTTCAATTCTTTTTTTCTTTGTTATCTATCTTTTTGGATTTTATTTAAGTTCAATTAAACAAATTTCATAAAAACAGACATAGTTTATATTTTACAGAAATATTAATTAAATAAATTATTTAAAAATACTATAAATCTTTTAAAATTAAAAAGTATATATTTTATTGGATAAACGTTAATGAGGTGAACAATTATAAAAAATTTACCCCATATATGTTAAATTGATATCCTTTAAATAATAATAACATTTTAACCTCAATTAAAAGTAAAATAGAGTAATTATGGGCAAACTAAAATGAAAATCATCAAAATAAAAAAAATACCAGTCAAAAAATTATTTACTGGGACAATTTCAAACTATCTTCATTTTTTATTTGAAATAAATGTTTTTTGGACAATAAGTAATTGAAATTGATTTTATATTAATTTAATATTTTAGTTCATCCTAAGGGTGCCCATCCCCTCTCATATAAAAAGAAACTGATTTATCTCATTTCCCTACTCTCTCAAATCATTTTATATTAGCCAATACCGGTCCAAAACTATTCCTATAATTCTTGAACTCATCCAATATGTAGAAATTTTGGAAAAAATCATCTCAAGGAATAATTTTGGTATAAACCAATAGAGGTTACCCAATTATGCGGTACCAGATTGTTTTATATTGTTTAACTTTCATTTCCATTCTACACTCCTAATACTTTTTTTATTTCAATTTAAGATATAAAAAGCTATATCCCCAATATAATAAGATGTATATATGATATATTCTTAACCTACAATTACACAATCCTCAATTTAATGGGTAAATAACATAATGTTTCTGTGTAAGGTATACTACTACCTCATTAAATGATGATTGTTCAATTTTACCCTACCATCTCTCATGGTGGCCATTTCGAAGGAAACTATATTTATATAAGATATATATATATATATATATTCTATTTTTATTATCTATATTATTATTTATATTTTATTTAGAACATACCTATCTTCTTTCCATGCTTTGTAAATATGATAATTTTGTTTGTCGATGTGTGGACTACCCCCCCCCCCCCACAAAGCTATATGAATCATTCCCTCTATACATGGAACGTATAAATTATTGTTTTATTTAACCTATGAGACATATAAAACATTAATATAACACTATAGTTATTATTTATTTATTATTATTTTAATAATTAATGTAAATGAATGTAGCGTTCCTACGTACGCACGGTCTACCGTCACCTCGAATAGTCCATATCTTTTATAATCGACAAATATTATGGATTTTTATAAAAAAATATATTGGATATATAAGATATTTAAATAATTTATAATATCTTTGAGGTTATGAAATTATGAGGATAAGGACTAGTGACATCATAACTATTATAATTTCATACTCATGTAATAAATATTAATAAAATGTCTTATATGATCCTAAATAATTATGTAATGTTCATAACATGTTAATAAGTTCAAAAACAGTAATAATATAATTTAAAAAGGTTATCAATAAAGTATAAATTAACCTATTTTTATTATTCATGAACATAAAGATTGTTCGTGATGACTCAAACTCAAGGTAAGGAAACTTCTTAACCCAATTTCCATTCTTTAGGTTATTCCTTTAATTATTGATTATGTCATGATACGATTATATAATAATTACATTTTGATGTCCTATATTGTATTTATTCATTATTTATTTGTATTTTTAGTTAATACACATAATTGCACTATTTTATTAACAAAATTATCTTTGTACAGGAAATCATAAATCAATTTCTATCTATTGAGTTTAATATCAATGTCAATGGTTTTATTTTTGCAAGATTATATGAGAATATCCTCGGATTATTTTACACTATGTATCCACATATATTGTGTGTATTTATATTTGGCATACATTATTATTTCATTTAATAATCCTTAATTTAATGATACAATCGTTGTAATGGGAATTGTCTCAATATTCATTAATGGTGTCATATTTTGATAATACAAACCACTTTCTTAAAAATAGTGTATAATATACCCCTTTGTATATTAATTAAAATGGGATATTTTTCTATAAAGCGGTTTACCAAACAATAAAATGAATGTTTGTAACATATGCAGAGACAAAAACACCTCCTCCATCATAACCTTTATTTGATATCTGGATTCCTTTATAAGATGTATATTTTTTAAAGGAAATGAAATCACTTATTCCATTTTTGTGTGGTTTGGTATTGAAACCGGCATTGAATATTGATTTACTATTTCAATATCTTGAAATGATTTCTTGTGTTTGAAGATGCAATTTTATGAGGGAAATGTTGATAATTTCAATCTGTTACAGTTAATTATTATATAATGATACATGGATATATGATGGATGGTTATGTGATAAACCAATGACGGGTGGTTATGTGATGAACCAAAGATGGGTGGTTCGATGATAAACCATGGAAAAATGGTTATGTTATAAACTCTAATGCATGTTTAGTGGAAGTCGGATGTATGGCTATTCTATTTTGTAATATCTGTGGATGTCCATAGTATGGTTATTCAGTCTAGTTATTTTTATGTCCCAAGTAACCTCAGATGGTATTTGTTTCTTCATATGGGTATTATTGTAGTCTAATTGTTACAAAAGGGGTAAGCAATGAGCTTATATTCAGTGAAGTATATATACAACTTCTTAAAGTTGAAAATCATTTCATTATGAAAATGTATTATTTGTTTACATGTTTTCACAAGACCAATGGTTTTCATTATTTATGTATCCCTTATAGATCTTTTTATGGTCATCCAATGTTATGAAATGTTTTTCACGGTTTTTAAAGGTGAATAGAGTCAACGCTAGGATTAAGAAAACATTATGATGTTTAAACATAAATATAAAACATATTTGTTTTTAATGGTTTATATTTTATGAATAAATGGATCTCAAGTAGAAGTGTATACATGGTAATATTTGAGTTGTTATGTAATAGTTAATGACAAGTTCTATAAAACTCTAAACCTGAAAAGATCTCCAATGTGAATTAAAGTCAAAATTTGGACATAACTCAATATTATATAGTGTTAAATTTAAGTTCTATATTAGAATGTCTTAACATGGTGTTCTTATCCATCCATATGGTTTAACATCTAGGTTATACATCAGCAGAACATAACCATATTATCTGATATTTTAATCATTCCTATCAGTTTGATCTGTCTCTACAAGATGTTAAATGCGCGGCGTACCACTAGTTAAATAAGGGAAGTTAAGGGAAAGAATCAGAGACATGCCTCTGTCATAGGATACTATAAATTCAACATGTGTTTTCTTAGGCAGATTTTAACTCAATAAGACCTCTAATAAGGTTTAGTTCCGGCATACCAATGTTTGACTATCTATACATGCTAGGGCTTCCCAACACGACTACTCTCTTGACCGAAGGATGCTTCCCTATCATGAACCTTTGAAAATGTATTGATAGATGATATATAATTAACCAGAGACCACAATGATATAGAACCATGGAGAGTTTCATAAATAATGTACTAATTATTAAGGTAAACATGAACTGGGAATGAATTCTGGGGAGAAATCCATGGATGGATAGACAAACATCTCATCATCTAATTTCGATCAAAGCGAAAACATTACTGAAGAGGAGATGAATCACTCCCACATTTGGAAAGACTGAATGTGGGGTACAATGTGTCTTCCACCGACATGTTTAATTCTCTCCATCATACCCTAGAATAAATCATTTGAAACAAATGTTCAATTAATATTCTTCACAACTAATTAAAAATCTGATCAAAGCGTTCATAAAGTGATACCCATATTAAATTAATTTCATATAAAGTGGTTGGTAGATCCAGAATGAAATAATACATTAGTAAATTTATATTTGATAGTATGTATACCTTTTCCCACATAGTTATCATATTTTACATTCAAAATAGTGACCACATGAGATTTCACATTGACTATATGATTAGGAGGTTACTTATGTCGACCATCTTCATTAATCCTCTCATTTGAGGATTTGATAGCATAATGATCATACTCTATTCAATTGGAACATAAATGTGTGTGTTGTGTTTTCTAGGGAGATTTCAATTTAATTACTTAATTAATTATCTTGTTTATATCACTTTAGTTTTTTATTTCCTTAAGAACATCATTTTAATTATAAATAATGTATTATTCACCTTAAGATAGTTTCATCATTGTTTATTTTCAGACATATTATATAAACTTAGAATCATCTTTTTTCCCCTATAATTTTTATTATCATCATTTCCATTCATTTTTATTTTATTTTCTCATCAATACTATGGGATTTATTGGAAATTCAATTATCCATTACTAATTTATATCTCATTAAAAGATATTTGTATTACCATTCAATTATATAACAATATCATAAATTAAAAAAACTTATTTTTTAACATTAATAATTGATCAATATTTTTGTTTGATTAGCTAATAATACTAGAATCATACCTCACATGGGTAGTAAAATATTCCTCATATATACTAAATGATTTGTCATTATTCGAAATTATCTCAAGGAATTCAATTTATTTTTTTGTATGAAGAGTATGAGGAAACTATATATTGAAAAATAACCTTCTAAAATCCTAAAACACAATAGAATAAATTTATTCCTTTCACCTAGTTTTCTTGAAAATATTAATCTACTAATCATATTCACGTTCCAAATGATAAACAACAAAAATATAATTCTTAATCATTCAACACTGGATGATGGAAAATATATTTTCTATGGTATAAATTCATTACTCATCAATTAGTGGATTATTGGACCCAGAAGAAGATGTTTGATTTCCTCTATAATGGACTCAATATAACAATTTTCCATGATTATCTAATATTTAATAGTTGATTGATTCATAGAATAAGATATTTTCATAATAATAATAATAATATTTTAAATTATATTTCCCATAAAATCTATTTTCACAAGAAGAAAATAATTTCATTTCCTTGTATTCTCATAATTAATATGTGTTCTTAAGGGTTCATTCATTGAAATAAAAAACATATTGCGATAGAAAATAATAAATGTGAGAAACTATATATTCATGAAATTAATTGATTGATAGATGGTATCATGACACTTTATTGTAAATATATGACACATTAATTCTATCCTATGTCACCCATGTTCATCATCTATTTATATAATTCAAAGTGTTTAATAAATAAAATGTGAAATAACCAAATAATATCCCCCAAATATATTTATATAGGTGTATTGTCTTAGACCCACTCAAAGTGAACTGGTTATGATTTAGGTAATACATAATATTTCCCATTAAATATTTTACATGTGGTGAATCTTTTATATAGACACATAACATATTACTATCTACTATTTGATTTAATTTCATTGAAAACCCAACCCTTTTATTTTCCATAACATTTATTTTTATCATATAGTTACTCTTATCCTATGTGTTCTAACTAATTTTTTCTAATTCTGGTTCCCAAAAATAACAAAACCAAACAATGTTACAAATATTGGTTAAACAATAATTTCCTGCACAACTATTAACATTTATTAGATGATTATTCATTATGTATCATTAAAATATAAATAAAAACCATAACTTTTTAGTGTCTTGGTAAACATGGACACTAAAACAACTGGTACATTTGATAAACACATCATATCATATATTATTCTTCACAACTATCAACCTTATATAACATATCGTACAAAAATCCGTTCTTTATATCATGGGGAAATGGAAACATTATAAATAGTGAACATTAATGATTAATAAGGGTGAAAAAGGGTGATATCAATGATAATTTTAGAATGATTGGAGTATAAGGCTATGATAACATGACCATATGATTTAAAATCCATACCCAATATTTCCAAGATAAAACCCATGATCCATGGAATAATATTTGGTAGATTATATATCATGAACCATATAAAAATCAATCAATTTATTCAAATAGATTATAATATTTGCATAAAATCAAGTCATAAAAGTGTAACATAATGTGTGTTATACTCATAATCATAAAAATATTATGTTAAGGTTTACTAATAAAATATTAATTATATTTTAGGCTATGTTATAGAACCTATTTCCCTTCTTCAAGATATAGATAAAATCCATTGAATAATATTTTAGGCCTTGGAAGACATCTTATATACCCGTAGAGATCATAAAACTGTAACATTTACCCAATGAACTTGAGTAATATAATAGAACTATGAATTACATAAACATAAAATATTTATATGTATACAACAATATAATTATTTTTTTTCATTTCATTATATTTTTTCCCCATGGAAAACAGAATAGGTTTCATCAATGTTTCGTAATAATAATCGAAAACATTATAGAAAAAGAATAATAATGGAATCAAGAAATCATATAACCATTGAATCATACGTAATATTAAATGTTGTTATCAAATAAAAAAATTGAGTTATAAAATTACTAGAATACATCCTGATGAACATTACATTTCTATTTTCAAATCACATCTTGATAATTAAATTTTATTATAAATATTAAGTAAAAGTTTATCAGTGAGAATATCCTTCAAAAATATAATGAATTATTTAAATAATTTGGTAGTGAATATATTTATCATATATATTTATAATTTTTACATTAATATAACATTTACATTAATATTTTAAGAAAAAAATCAATAACACATCATTAAGAAATCGACAGTAGGATTCCTTTTAAATGATTCTTATAGAAATTAATAAATATATATAAATAACTTTATAAAATCAATGTGTAAATTTAAAAACCTTCTGGATGAAATTTTAAACTAAATACTGATATATAGGAAAAATATTTCTATTGGAGAAGATAAGTAGAGTATTTTTTGTTGAAAAACATTCCCTCGGTATACTGAGCACAAAAAAAGAAGAGAATTAGTAATAAAACATTTAATATTTACAAATAACAATTTGAAATGAAACTAAATAATTTTTTGAAGTGACATATCATATTTTTTCATCGTTGGAAATTTAATCACAACTAATTTAATCGGTATAGTATTTTTGAACATGCTTTTTGAGCGCTCAAAAAATCCTTACCTAATGTTTAATCATAAATAATTTAATAGTTATAGTAATATAAAATCCTTACATCTTGTTAAACAAGATTATTGAGCACTCAAAAATAAATTATAATTAAATATAATATATTATAATTCTATTAAATAATATAAATATACATAAAATAAATTACATTATCTACTTATAACATTTAAACAAACATTTAATGATAATAATTTTTTAAAATCTCTAATTTTGAGTGTGTGTGGTTTTGTTTTTTGGGTTTTGTTTTGGATATGATATTTCAATCATTTTATATTGATAAATTTTCTATCTTGTTAATAATCCAATTACTTTAATAGGTTTAGTAATTTTTCATTATATACACTTTTATTATAATTAATATAATTTGGTGAAGAAAATTTAATTATAACAGTTGATAGAGATGATAGTTCATAAGTATACATGAGTGACTTTATTTGTTTAGGATGGATAGAATTAATGAAAGGTAAATAAAAAATGACCTTCAAATTTTTTTTATTATATCATAAATATTAAAAAATTTATTAATCATATAGCTATGACCATTCATGTATATATGAAATAAAAAACCAATCACAATTCTTTGTGAATGTTGTAGTCCATACATACACCATAGCGTTGTTACCATTTTCCATTAGATAGAATTTTAGTAAAGTAGATATGGTATTATAAATAAATAAAAAAATTATTTCATAAGTATAATATTTAAACACAAAATCCATCATTATAAATAAACAAGTATAGCAATGATGGAAAATGAATCATATCACTATATGGATGTGGTAATACGCACAAACTCCCACACGATTCATTCATTTCCCAGTGGATGAAAGTGAGATATAAAATTGTTATGAAATTAAAATAATAACATCTATATATATTTTTTATACTATATTAAACATTTTTTTGACGTATATAGTATGTTTATATAATATTCAAAAAATAAAATAAAATTAAATTTAGTTGATTAGGATTTATACATATTCTTTGGACAACCTTCTTTAACATACACCCTACAAACTATAAGGAATTTATTATCTTAAAAATTGACCTTTAGGATTTTTTTTATTGATTATATTAACGTATTTGGGTTGGAATTATCATATATTATAGGCTCTTCATATGAGTATAAGAGAGGATTGGTGGTGTCTTTTATAAGAGAGGGAGATGACATACTTGGAAATACATGGTAGATTTAAATATGATTAATGTATTTAGTAAGTATAATAAATTAAAATGGAACAATGCTAGATTTTTAGATAATATAGGATCTAAATCACTTCATATAATTATAATTAAAAATGTCTATCATGTAATTTTACCCTTATCACTTAGTTTATCCCCCTTTGTAAATCAGTTTTAACCGTAATTGTGGGAACAAAATTTTACTAGTTTTACTATTAATTATGAAACAAATTACACTGTACAAATTTTTTAAATTTTTTTATAATAATTTATATGATTAAATTTATATTAATAGAATTGTAGAATTTTAAAATAATATCCTCAAATGAAACAAAATTATATTTTTAAAAAAATTCTTTTTTAAGAATAACACTGAAATTACTTTTATTCAATGTCATGCATAGTTTTTAAAATGAAATTAAACGTATTTTATTAAATATATAATATATAAATTCAATTAAATACATTAAAATGTAATTATTTATTATATATATTGGGTTCAATACGTGTTGCTCATGTTAAAATAATATTTTGTAAAATAACTCTTTTTGAATTTAAATGATTTATATGTACATTCATAAGTATTGGATAGTTAATTTACGGATCTTGAATCATACATTTTATATTAATAATATTTAAATATTTATAATTATCATTTTTTATTGTAATATAATGTATTTTGTAAAATAAATTTCTCTAAAAGAGTTCTTTTAATAATTAAATTGTTTCATTATCAAATTAATTATTATTTCATAGGCATTAATCAATACATTTTTATATAGGAAAACATATATATATATATATATCTCTCTCTCAAAATTTGGTTAATAATATTCAAAAAAAGCAATAAAATATCTACATTATAATGGTATACAATATCAAAGGATCATTTAAATTTTGTGTATAAAACATACTATTATATACATTAGGATTATTTTAAATGAAATATATATAATTTCACGAACCAGATTTGGTCGCCATCAAGCTGGCACCACACTTGACTCGTGACAATTCCTGAAGGGCATTCCCAATCCCCACGGGCTGGAAAAAGTGCCTGGGTGTCATATAATGATAATTGGGAATGATTTACCCGATTTTATAAACATTAAACAACAAAAAAACTCAATAAAAAAAATCTGGATTTTTCAACTTAAACCGTCTTGTACAAAATCTCAGAACTAAATTGAAAAGTTCAAAACTATGTTTAAATACCATTACAAAGTTACAAAACCAAATAAGGACACCCCAATAACCCTCATGGCAAGGGGCAGCTCCCTCAATCCATCTCCACAAGACTTCACCACCAAGGACCTACTAGAAAACCGAACCACTGGAACTAAAAATAGTACCAAACCTGTGACAACAAAAATAACCAAGTCTACATACACCCAATGTTGTAATTTGGGTGTGAGCCAAATCCTATGAGGATACCACCTCTAATGGATTCCATTTGATAAAAATTTAATGATGAAAAGCATGCATGTTTTAAAAAAAATGAGATGCTGGTAAAATGTTCTAAAATATTCAACATTAAATAATTTTTTTTTCATGTGGCATAATTTAATGAATAAAAAAATCATAAAAACAAATACCATAGCTACTGAATTTTCTAGACACTCATACCATATGCCGACGATAAGCACAAAATATCCAGTGAACCTATGCAATGGGAAATAACCCCTAGGGTCTAGCTAGTTGTGGGTCCAAGGTACCTCGTATCTCGGTGAGAGTAACAATCACAAATATATGTTCTCATGCACGATCCACTAGTAGGGAACATAACCATAACCTTGTGGTCCCCAATCATCATCATAACAGTTTAGTTAGAGTTGTAAACGTCAATCATGCTAAGTCAAACTGAGGCCAAACCCCACAGATTCACTAGAATACTAGTACACGTCCAACCACCTAGATACCTGAGTTTTCGCATTGTGCTCAAACAAGTGAAACAAGTCAATGAATATACTTTTCACATGAAAGTATCATTTCCATATCATAAATTTACCAAACATCCCACATGTATACAACACAAGTAACAAAAGTCTAATTTTAATTCAGATTGATTTTGAAATCTAACTCACAACAAAATAGCCCACAACACTTTTCACATTTCTTTAACACTTCCACAAATCCATTAAACAATTTTATAAAACCATTCAAATATATTAAAACTCTCATATAATCCCACTCAATTGTTACAAAATTCCCATTTTACCTTCAAAATCATGTTATCATCAAACTTACACGAAACAACCCAGAAAGAAGTTTCGCTCCAACATCACAATTTATTAAAACATTTTAGAAATTTACAAAACATTACAAAATTTTTTGACATATTAAAACCTCACTTCACCTTTAAAAACCACTTAATAGGTGAACACACATACCAAACAGTACAAATTAACCCTTTTCCCACTTTGTTTGACCAACTAAAACATTTTCAATTTTCATAAAAAGAACCCAAGTGGTGTCAATATATCTTCCACACAAAACCCATTTCAAAACAACCATTTAAGACCAAAAACCAAAAAAATAATATACAAAATATAATTGTAATCCATAGATTCATTTATAAAACCACATCCAGGTTTTATAAAATCACCTTGAATAATGCTACAAAAGATTCAACTGAAAACACGTATTTTCATAAAATGCTCTCAAGAAGTATAAAAATGTTTTACACATAAAACCTATTCAAAACCCTATTTTTAGGCTCACATGACACTAATACATTAACAAACTAGAATTTAAAGTCCAAAAAAGATTTAGTAAACCAATTCCATATGTTATAAAATGCACCCAAATAATACCCCACGAGTAACACATTATAACACCCAATTTCAAGTTAAAATGAAAATTTAAAATTTAAAACAAAACCAAATCATTCATAAACCATTTTTTCACAATAAACAACATATGTTTAATATGAAAAATGAATAAATACAGGAAGATAACTCATCAATAATTGTTTACATAGGGAACCACCTACCGAAAGTGTCGAATCCCTCAAAACTTGGGGCGAAATATCAACTGCACCATCGTCGCACCACATGAAAGATAAATCCAGCCCTAGAAGACAATATTTGACCAAAGATACACCAAATAACACCATAGGTTCGAACCCTAACTTCTGGACATTCTATAAATTCAATAAAGTTGGAGGAAACCCTAATGATAAGGGAGGAATTGAAGAGAAAAACACTTACTCAAAACAATCTTGAATAAAACGACCCAAAATCCACCAGAATATGAATTTAAAAACATCCAACCATTCAAGGGAAGTTGGAACATGGATTATGATATCATGTAGAAATTGTATTGTGGGAAAGAGAATATGAATTAAGAGTGTTATGATGGAAATAACTTACCTCCTCAAATCTGCCCGATTTTAGAAACCCTAATCATTTCAACACACAATAGAGATGTCAACGATCTCCAAAGAGGGGGAAAGGAAATGGGAGCGCGCCTGATAATCCTATGGTCTAGAGTGATGTAGAATCACCGAAAAATTTATTATATTGAATATGATATTAAAAACATAAAAAAACAATTTTAAACTGGAAAATGTGCTTTCGGGTTGGCCCAATTCTCAAATAAAAACCCAAACCCCCCCTGATTATGGATTTATAAAAGCTTTAAATTTAAATTAGGTGTTAATATATCAGGGTAGTACATTTAAGAGTTAGAATGAGTGATGAATATTAAAAAATTAAAATCTTAAAAAAGAAACAAAAATTATTTTTAAATCTCATATTGGGATCACGGGTTGGCCCATTTCATGAAAACTCACTTATTCTCCATAAAACCTTTGGAAACCCCCAATATAAAGCATGAATGGAAAATAAATTAAAAATAACTTTAAAATAAGTTATTTATGTGACAATTATCTACACATTGAAAACATTCCACCCCGAAAAGTCACAGCAAGGTCAAAGAAACAACTAAGCTCGACCTAGAAACCAATCGGTACTTCCTTGCCAGGTTTCACCCCCAAAGGCCAAAACACCTCCAGTTATCAATTAAGTATTACTCCCACAACCAAAACTTACACCACATTCATAAAATGATTAATCAAATTCATTCTTTATCCCAAAAGAAAACTCCTCAACCACTATCTGAACAAGACTCAAGCAATTCACACAAATGAACAATAACTTTGAACAAGGTTACACTTACACTTACATTAACTAAACCAATGGGAGCTCTCCGATCCCAATGTATACCCAAGGAAGATGTTGGTATCTATATAGCTCTAGACGATACAATCTACACCAATCCATGACCATGGATAAATCTAAGTTATTGGTACGGGGGGACACAAATATTCTCCCCATCATAAGAGACAACCAATAATTTTTTTCCCGAGAAAGAATCAGGACACTAATAGTGGGAGGCCTGAACGGACTATATGGTACATAGGGTATACATCCATTCAAAATTTCTGAAGGAACATACATGATAAACATAGTGGTTCTCCCCACCGTAAGAACCAACCATCTTAACCGACCAGCATGGACCGACACAGAAAAACCCAAAAATTTCAAGATTTGGGAAGGTCACACAGTTAGGCATCAGAATTTGTGAAACTGTGAACTAACTGTGCTGATCAATCTTCCCACATGGATTCCAAGAACATATTCACTCTTAATCGTTCACAAACCATGTTCTCAGCCTGTCTAGCCAAATTTCCTACCATTCTCCAAAGACTCAATGGAAACCAAAGGGGGAGGGAATGACATTGGGCGATGCCATGGGTACAAGTCCCTCCACCTATTTCCACCAAACGTGAACAACAGAATAATGATGATGATACCCGTGGTTTAAACTCTTCCTATCTTTCATATTTAGGATAATAATTTTTACAAGGGTTTAAATGACCCTGTGATTTCCCTTGACTATGAGACATGTTCTATCCTCAACCTATTGATGGATCTCAAATGATTGAAGCATCTTTGGCCTCCTAGTTAGTCTTTTTAATCCAACTGAATGATAATTCTTCTTTCGATGACACCAATAAATACACCGCAATCCCAGATAAGTTTTCCAGAAATAACACATTCCAAACTCACTTTACCCTATCCCAATATTTCACTAAAACAAGGGCTATGAAGATGCACACACATCACACCTTGTTTCTTCAGGTGAGAAATAATAGAAGTAAATAACACCTACACTCACATTCCACTAAAATGGATGATTTTGATGTTATTACAAGGGATTCATTCCCCCAACATAACAGGGACTCTCAAAGGATTTCACTACATTCACCTATACAGTCAATCGGGAAAATGAAATCATAACGCATCACCGATCATGACCATTGCGACTGATATAAACAATTCATGTAGAGAGATCTTATACAACATCCCCAAACAAAAGACAATTCTAGAAAGTGGCCACAATATCCTATCGTGACCATATTTCCCACACCAGTGGTTTAACATGAATTCATGCTTCAAAGAAACATTGAATAACCCAAAGGCCCTCTTAGACACCATCGAGACACTAATCCACTCTAACAACCCTAGACCACACCCACCTTTGAAGAATCAGGAAACGTAAGAAACTGAGGTCTCTTTCAACCTTCCACGAGCACTCTCTCGTTATAAGAGGATCTAAAAAATCAAAGAAAGGAATGGGTGTAGACTCAATCTACAGATCTCAATAAAAATAATATTCCTTATATTGATGAAATGGAGGATTTTCCAATGGAGAAACAATCTGGTTTGCCCTTCAGTTATGCATTAACACTTAATGGGGGCATACCTTATCCAACAAAAGAACCTAAAGACCCATCCAAGCTGGTCCATTGGTCAAAAAGTGCCACAAACCATATCTAAACACATGAAGGGATCCACCATAATGTTTTCCCGAGACATATCTCACAGGATACTACTAACTGGTCCTTTTACCCAGCTTACTAAACAAACACAATCCCAAAACACAGTTCAAATAGGAGGGGTTCTTGGACACAAAACATCCCACAACATCAAAATTTTCCACAAACACATAATATAAACCATCCCAAAAAATTCATCAAGACATCATGTTTTTCATTAAAAACATTTCATTGAAAACAAATGGTTCAGTGGTTAGCACATCCACCAATGGTACCCCATGGGCCTTACACATACTTGTTTCTGTGCCACACTGGGCACCCTCCTCATATCCATCCCAACACTAATCCAGTCATGTCATCAACCACCCATCTTCCCATATAACCCCATGCATGTGTTTTCTTATGAAAATACCAATGGTTAAAAAAAATTATTTCCACTTTTCCAAACCAACACATCCTTGTTCTCAAAACCGCTAACCACCAGATCAAAATCCCAACTCACATATTACAAAAAAATTCAGAAAGACACAACCATTTAGAAAATAACTCACTTTCAAGAAATTCACATCAATTTCAAAACATATCATCCCATTAAAACACACTTTGATTGTTTATAAAACTCTATTGGAAATAGTTTTCAAAATCAACTTCAATATAGTTCCTGATTTCAAAAGAGGTGTAAGCACAATGTTTTACATTTAAAAACAATTCTTAAAATTGAGTTCCACCAATTCATAAACCAATCCATTCCCCTTTTATTTGAAAATCATTTCACAAAAACAATATGTTTCTTAATACCAAGTCAATTTAAAAACCAAAGTGCCAATATTTCAAAACTAAATCCCAAAACAATGCGAGAGGAAACTAGTTTCAGTGGGTGACTTGGAAATATGGTTGGAGGCCATATTCCAATCACTTCACCATCACAGAGAGTGTTCTAGAGAATATCTCAGGCTCCATATTGCTTGCCAGGCCCTGCGAGCTCACTGAGACCATTAACCCAACTCTCTTTTCATTTCCCCTAATCATCATCATACCATGAAAACCAAAGGACATAGATAAAACCCATTTTCCCCTGGCAACTCGAATCCCGTCAGGAGGTGTGGTGATCAGGCACACTATGTAATGGCCCGACCCCAGTTTCCCAGAGTCAGTGCATTATCGGGTAACATTGGCATGATAACAAAGATCATGTCTCGAAAGACCGATTAGTTTAGTAGACTTGAAACACTAGATACATTCATAAGTTTTACATTACATCATAAAAAATACAAAACTACAACAAAATATTGTCTTCATATCCCCTCATACTATCCCTGCTGGTCATTCATAATATACTTCTTCACATCCTGGAATAATTAAAACATTGGAAGGGGTGAGCTCAAATGCTCAGTAAGGATAACAATATATCCAAAGCTTTCATAAATAAACATAAAAATTTAAGGTAATGTATAACTAAACAAAAGCCTTTTAAACATGACCTTTAACATAATAAGGAAAAAGTAAAATGAAATAATGTCATTTACTTATTCACATGTATATTCTCCTGGTCGAATAATCACATGCAATATCAATAACCACTTTCATAATGATGGAATGCATAATGCCAGAATATCATAACCACGTAGCCAAGGCCTCGTTCCAGGACTCCAAATAAGATTTTGTCAAGGCCTCGTGCCAAGACACTAGTTTGTCTCATGATACCTACTGATGCATCGATGTGCTATAGCGGGCTCCACCCATCACTTATTAAGTCCAACACATTCCTCATATGAATAGGTTTAGACATATCATATACCATAACATAATCATATCACATAAAACAGGAATAAAGGAAACATGACATTTCCACATTTAAATCACAAGATATCAATACAAAACATTGATATATTAAAACATTATCAAAACCATTTTCGATACCAAAATAAATGAAAGTTAAAACATGGTTTTCATTTTTCATTTAAGAAAATGTTATGGCTTGTAGAGGAAGTTGAAACTCAAATAATAGTCACGATGATGGAGAATTTGTTCTCGCCACATACGTAAGAAAAAACATCCCTTTTGTCATTTAGTTAAAACTCTTTGTATAAAAAGTTTCATTTTGAATAAAATTAAAAGTCAAAGGGGTTTATACACCGTATAAAAGAAAGTTGTGTATAAAAAAACATTCCTCAACAAAAGGAGAATGAGACAAAGTCCTTTACAAAGATCATTTTTTAAATAAAATAGATATATTATGTGTATTCACTATATGTACACATAAATACAGTACAAATACAAGATAGGACATAATAATATCATGACATAATTTGAAAGTAGGAGATTAACCCAAAGAATGGAAATAAGGTTTAAGAAGTTCCCTTACCTCGTGTCCGACTTGACTCGATCATTTTTTAACCTCCTAAATAATAAACTATAGTTAATTTCTATTTACATAAGAACCTTTTTCATGTTAATTATTCCTTTTATATCACTTATTACCATGTTCTGAACATTATGTAATTATTTATTTTAATAACGGTTGTTTTGTCGATCTTTGGTACTTGAGTCAAAAATAAACATCTTATAATTACAAGTTGTTCATGTGGTAAAATATACATTATATCCATAATTATATTCATTATTTAGATATCATATAAATCATATATATCCATTCATTTATAATATTACTTAACATTTAGAGGTAAGAAATGAAATGCACCGTTCATGGAGACGGTAAGCCGTACGTACGCATGAATGCAACTTTCATTTCTATTTCGTATTTAATGGAATAAATTTATAATTATATAAAGGTATAATATAATTCCAGTATAATATATTTCATAATACCATTTACTCCATCCTTTATACATCCCACATATGGCATTAACGATTCAAATCACTTTGAGGGGGCGGTAGTCCGCACTTCCTAAAATGAAAATATCGCATTTACCCATAATGGAAACCATAAAGGTATGCCATAAATGAAAAATACTGAAGCTTAAGGAAAAAATAAACATATTATATATTGTATATAAATATAGATACATCTTAATGGCCACCATTGAAGGTGTTATATGAGTTGTGAACAATCATCATTTCATGAGGCAGAAATTCACCATCCACAGAAACAGTATGTTCTTTAACCATTAAATGAAGGTGTGTGTATGTTTAAATCAAATGATTCACATAAAAACATCCTAGTATATTGAATATACTGGTGTTTTTACAAAATAATGTATTAAAAATAGTTTAAGGGGTTGTAGAAGCAAAATAAAACAAAATAACATAAGAGAAGACATTACCTTTAAATCGGGTAACTCTTTTTTGATTTGAGCCAAAGGCTTCCTTGATAAGAATTATGCCCAAAGTGAGGCTTCTAGGAGTAATAAAGGGATGTTGGGAGAGTATTTGGGCAGAGTTTGGCTGAGACAAATGGATTGATGGTGTGAATAAGGTGGTAGTGGTGGGGGCCTTTTATAAGAGGAGAGGAAGGGCACTCTTGGAATGTTATAAAAGGTTAATTTATTATAAAATGCTTTTCGGATTTAAAAGGTCCCAAAAATATATATTTCGAGGATATGGTGATAAGAGTATGAAATATTTTCATCCAATAGGTTTTTGACATGTGTATGTTTTAGATTTTACTTTATCTTTTAATTTTATTTAAATCGTTAAATAATGAGGTAATCGTTGCATCATCATGGTGTCATAAATAATTTAATTTATTTAATTTATAAAAATTATAAAAAAATATCATGATGTATAAAATATATTTAGCTTTATAATTAATATTTAGAGTCAAAATTATGACTTGTATAACCTCATTTAAATATTGTTTTAGTAAAACAACTCATGTTTGTGACATTTTTATTTTAACATTAAATAAAAAGTTTTTAATTTCATTTTCCTACCAAAGTGGCTCCATGGGGTCCCCAAGTTGACCCATGGATTTTCTTGGTCATCCATGACTCATAAAATAGGGGTAGGACAAGTGTAATGGTCATTGTAAATTATTATAACATTATCTTTACCTTAAATTACACTAATTACCTTTATTCGTGATTAATTAAACTTAAAAGTTACTATTCACCAAAAAATTATTTTAAACCCATTGAAACACATTTTACTTCCTAATTAAAACCATGTATGTCGGATTTTTGAAAATCAAATCCTAGAATTGGTAATGTTTCATTTAAATGAAAAATCTGTTTTTTAACTACCACTTAGTGGTTTCACTATTCATAAAAAATTATAGTTTTTCAGAACAATGCCAAAATTTCACTCTAAGTTATAATTGATATTCTGAATTAAACAATGATGTCTATTTTAAAAAATTCCAAACATATAAGTTGCCATAATAAATTTTATAATTAATTCCCTCTGTCACAACAAATAGCGTGTTTTTATGAAACAATATATATCAAAATATTGACAATTGTTTATGTCCAATTTCAAAGTGAAATTAATTCTAAAGAACACCGTTGGATAAAATGGTAAAAATATATTCTAATTATACTTTAAAACCACTCAATAGTATAATTTATCTCTATAAATCATTTTCATTAAAAAATATTTTTTTAAGTATTTTTCATTATTCATAAAAAATTGGATGTTCTCCGAAAATTACAAAAAATTCAACTTAGGATAATTTCGATATTCCGAATAATAAAACGAAGTCCATTTAGAATGATAAAATTTATAAAATTTAAAAAATTAGGTATTACTATTCATACCGACTACATTTATTGGTTGTGGTGTGTGTTAGAACTCGAGGTTGCGTACAACAAACACTGCTCTATTATTTAAAAATGAGCACAACATGGAAGCTTGGGGTGTTACATTCTCCCCTCCTTAAATAAATTGCTTCATTGAAATTTTAAATTTTTCTTTGAAAATAAAAGGTTGAAAATTGAAAACACCTTTTGGGACAACCCACATCGGAAATAATGTTAATAAAAATATAACTTTAAAAGAAAGAAAGATAAGTGCAAATGTCACCCGAGATAGCCCATACTAGGATTCTATGAAAATATGGATATAGAAGAAAAACAAACCATCAAGGTCTGATGGAGAGTTGTAGAAAACTGGATTAAGGGAATGATAACAATAAGAAAATCAAAAACTTGTGATTGGTTAAACGGTCATTGAATCCTCAGTTCGAAATGTTAACTGGCAATGTTATTGTTTCAAGTTATCAATTATAAAGGTGAAGAATTTATTTAGGATATTTGCTAATAACATAAGGGAATATACATACTTGTCATGTAGACTTTCATTATTTAATAAATTTTTACCACAAACCCATCTTTCACTCTAAAAGGTAATAGAACACAAAAATATTTTATTTATCATAATCGTATAAGGTTCCAAATATTAACACATACAATTTAGATTAGGAAAACTTTTTTGTAATAACCAGGGACTTCATATAGGCTAGTGGTAGGTATTAAAGGCATGTCGCACTACGGTTGTGGGTTCTATTCCTACAGCTTTGTTTGACGTGACGGGTTATCCCCCGACATGCATGTAATCCTTTTCATATACTATAGTATTATAGTATTCCAATGATAATCATCATAAACGGTTTAACCTTAAACAATACTATCCAAAGTTCAACTTAATCAATTCCATCCTTTATAGTTATCCAAAATACCTCCGTACAGACATTCTCTAAAAGGTCCTTCAATTCCAAATTCGATTGTAACATTAGATTCCCCAAACAAAGTAATGTTTCTCCTATTGTCACATACTAATAATATGATTGCCTTCATCATATTAAAACCTTAATGAAAACAACAAGTACTGTAGTACAGTCCTTATATATATCACATTTTTCTTATAACCAAAATATAATCCTTGTTTCCAAAAGAACCAATACATTAATTATTCAACTTCTACTGTAGTAACAACATAAGATTGCCCTTGATCCCTTGGACTTTTCTGAGGTATGTTTCCTTGGCGCTTAGGGAATTCATTTGCATAATGCCCCATTTCTCTACAATTTTAGCATTCAACATTGACAACCTCTTTCTTTCCCTTGCAATCAAGAGCCTGGTGACCTTTTTCTCTACATTTTAACAAACTCCCATTCCTTTTAGGCAAGTACCAGGGTGATTCTTCCCCCAATTATCACATAATGGAAAATACTTTATTCCCTTTCCCCCTTTATTTGTCTATTGTTCCACCATTCTCTTCTTCTCTTGCTTTAATTTATTTTCATAAGATTTAGAGAATTCCTTTTTTGTCTTGATAGCACATGAGACTATATCTTCGTAAGACAAGAAAGATTGTAAGACTAAGGCTCGACAGAGAAATGGTTTTAACCCATCAAATAAACGATCAATCATACTTCTTGGGTTATGTATATTATCAATTGCATGCCTTACTAACCTTGTAAAGTTAGCCTCATACTTTGCGACATTCTCATCCTCCTTTTGTCTCAGACTCAGAAATTGCCTTTCCATATCTGCTCGATGGTCATGAGGGATGAATTTTTCTAAGAAAATCTCTTTGAACTCCCTCCATTCCATATTTGATACTTCATCATCTCCCTTTTTGTTAGGAATAAGCGACCACCATTGATCGACATATCCAGTGAGGCGGTAAAATTCCATGATGACATTCTCCCTTTATATACTCCCCAAGGTGTGGAATATTTTCTCTAAGGAGTTTATCCATTTCTCAGATACTAATGGATTTGTACCCTCATGAAATGAGAGTGGTTGTTGCCTCATGGAGAGGTCTAAAATTTATCCCCCACATTGCAGATCAGGGTGCTCTATACATGTAAGGTTATTATTCATAACCTGAGTGAGTTGTCCCAGCATGGTAATAAGTTGATCATCACCAGTTGTATCTCCAGCTCCATAGTAATTATCTTGAGAGGGAGGGAAATCCCTACACAGAGTGCGTGCATTGATACGGTATCCTTTCCTCCCACTAGGCACCATTTCTAAATAATGGCATAAACTAGATTAGTTTATGAATTAAAATACATAATTTCATACTTGTAAAACAATTAACATAAACTAAACTATTTATGGATATAATCCATAATCATAAAAATGTTTTCTTTGAGGAAGTATTTACTCATAAGCCCTTCATGATGGTTTGTAAAGAAAATCATAATTATCCAAAGCATATCCCATGGTAGTGTCGTAACGAAGAGTGCAGCAAGGCCCGTTGTCGTGCACCAGTTCCCATTCGAGTCTAGCTCAAAGTAGTGTTTTCGGGTTTTACCCCTAGGTACATCTGTGCCAGAGCCGCCTCTACCTGATCGTATCCAGATAGGGATGTATTGCTCAGAAAACTCACAAAATCTCTATAATACCAAAATTCTAGGAAGTTCTTCTATACTAATCCTTAAAGTCTATCTTCGGGATATGTGCTCAAATCAGAGTTTATCTAAGTCTACCTTCCAAGGTTAGAAATAAACTTCCTTTGATTCCAACTGTAATGCCTCGACCCCAGTTACCCAGAGTCGGTGCATTATTGCATAACATTGGCATGATCATAACGATCAAGTCTCGAAAGACTGATTAGTTTAGTATCCTTGAAACACAAGATACATTCATAAGTTTTACATTACATAATAAAGTAATACAAAACTACAACAACATCTTATCTTCATATACCCTCATACTATCCATGTAGTTCATTCATAATATACTTCTTCACATCCTGGAAAAATTAAAACATTGGATGGGGTGAGCTCAGATGCTCAGTAAGGATAACAATATAGCTGAAGCTTTCATAAATAAACTCAAACATTTAAGGCAATGTAAAACTAAAAAAACCTTTTAAACATGAACTTCATCATAATATGGCAAAAGTAAAATGAAATAATGCCATTTAATTATTCACATGTATATTCTACTAGTCGAATAATCACATGCGATATCAATAACGACTTTCATAATGATGGAATGCATTATTCCAGACTATCATAACCACGTAGCCAAGGCCTCGTGCCAAGACTACAAATAAGATTTTTTCAAGGCCTCGTGGCAAGAAACTAGTTTGTCTCAGCAGACCTTCTGATTCATCGAGGAGCTATAACGGGATCTACTCGTCACATATTAAGTCCAATGCATTCCTCATATGAACAGGTTTAAACATATAATAAACCATAACATAATCGTATCACATAAAACATGAATAAATGAAACATAACATTTCCACATTTCAATCACAAGATATCAATACAACACATTGATATATTAAAACATTATCAAAAACATTTTTGATACCTAAATAAATTAAAGTTAAAACATGGTTTTTATTTTTCATTTAAAAAAAAGTTATGGCTTGTAGAGGAAGCCAAAACTCAAATAATAGTCACCGCGGCGGAGAATTCGTTGTGACCACATACGTAAGAAAAAACATCCCTTTTGTCGTTTAGTAAAAACACTTCATATAAAAATATTCCTTTTGAATAAAAGTTAAAGTCAAAGGGGTTTATAAACCGTATAAAATAAAGTTGTGTATAAAACAAAATATGCCTCAATAAAAGGAGATTTAGACAATGTCCTTTACAAAGATCATTTTTTGAAATAAAATAGATCTATTATGTGTATTCAAAATAAGTACACATAAATACAGTACAAATACAATATAGGACATAATAATATCATCACATAATTTGAAAGTAGGAGATTAACCCAAACAATGGAAATTGGGTTAAGAAGTTCCCCTACCTCGTGTCCGACTTGACTCGATCATTCTTTAGCATCATGAATAATAAACTAGATATAATTTCTATTTTCATAAGAACCTTTTTCATGTTAATTATTCCTTTTATATCACTTATTACCATGTTCTGAACAATATGTAATTATTTATGTTAATAACGGTTGTTTTGTCGATCTTTGGTACTTGAGTCAAAAATAAACTTCTTATAATTACAAGTTGTTCATGTGGTAAAATATACATTATATAAATAATTATATTCATGATGTAGATATCATATAAATCATATATATCCATTCATTTATAATATTACATAACATTTAGAGGTAAGAAATGAAATGCACCATTCATGGAGACGGTAAGCCATACGTACGCATGAACGTTTCTTTCATTTATATTTCATATTTAATGGAATGATGTTATAATTATATAAAGGTATAATATAATTCCAGTATAAATAATTTCATAATTCAATTTACTCCATCTTTTATACATCCCACATATGGCATTAGTGATTCAAATCACTTTGAGGGGGCGGTAGTCCGCACTTCCTAAAATGAAAATATCACGTTTACCCATAATGGAAACCATAAAGGTATGACATAAATGAAAAATACAGATTCTTATGGAAAAAATAAACATATTATATATCATATATAAATATATTGACATCTTAATGGCCACCTTTTAAGGTGTTATATTAGTGTTGAACAATCATCGTTTCGTGAGGCAGAAATTCGCCATCCACAGAAACAATATGTTCTTTAACCATTAGATGAAGGTGTGTGTAAGTGTAAATAAAACTCTTCTCATAACAACATCCTAGTATATTGAATATACTGTTGTTTTTACAAAATAATGTATTAAAAAGAGTTTAAGGGGATAGAGAAGCAAAATAAAACAAAATAACATAACAGAAGACATTACCTTTAAATCTGGTAACTCTTTTTTGATTTGAGCCAAAGGCTTCCTTGGGAAGAATTCTGCCCAAAGTGAGGCTTCTAGGAGTAATAGAGGGAAGTTGGGAGAGTATTTGGGCAGAGGTTGGCCGAGCCAAATGGATTGATGGTGTGAATAAGGTGGTAGGGGTGGGGGCCTTTTATAAGAGGAGAGGAGGGGCACTCTTGGAATGTTATAAAAGGTTACTTTATTATAAAATTATTTTTGGATTTAAAAGGTCCCAAAATTATATATTTCCAGCCTATGGTGATAAGAGTTCGAAATAGACCTATCCAATAGCTTTTTGGCAAGTTTAAGTCTTAGATTTTACATTATCTTTTAATTTTATTTAAATCGTTAAATAATGAGGTAATTGTTGCATCATCATGGTGTCGTAAACAATTTAATTTATTTAATGTATAAAAATTATATAAAAACTATAATGATTTAGTAAATATTTTTATCTTTCTAATTAATATTTATAGTAAAAAATATGACTTGTATAACCCCATTTAAAAATTGTTTTTGTAAAACAACTCATGTTTGTGACATTTTTATTTTAACATTAAATAAAAAGTTTTTAATGTCATTTTCCTACCAATGTGGCTCCATGAGGTCCCCAAGTTGACAAATGGATTGTCTTGGTAGGCCATGACTCATAAAATAAGAGTAGGACAAGTGTAAAGGTCATTTCATATTATTATAACATTATCTTTACCTTAAATTACACTAATTACCTTTAATCGCGATTAATTAAACTTAAATGTTACTATTCACCAAAAAATTATTTTAATCCCATTAAACCATTTTTTACTTCTTAATGACAACCATGTATGTTGGATTTTTGAAAATAAAATCCCAGAAGTGGTAATGTTTCATTTAAACGAAAAATCAGTTTTTTAACTACTACTTTGTGGTTTCACTATTTATCAAAAATTGAAGTTTTCCAAAACAATGCCAAAATTTCACCCTAAGCTATAATTGATATTCCGAATTCAAAAATGATTTATATTTTAATAAATTCCAAACATATAAGTTGTATTAATTAATTTTATAATTAATTCCCGCTGTCACAACAAATAGCATGTTTTTAAGAAACAATATATATCAAAAGATTGACAATTGTTTATGTCCAATTTCAAATTGAAATTAATTCTAAATAATACCATTGGATAAAATTATAAAAATGTATTCTAATTATACTTCAAAATTACTCAATAGTATAATTGATCACTATAAATTATTTTGATTAAAAAATTTGTTTTTAAGTAATTTTCACTATTCATAAAAAAATTGGAAGTTTTCAGAAAATTAAAAAAAATTCAACTTAGGATAATTTCGATATTTAGAATACAAAAATGAAGTCCATTTGGAAAGATAAAATTTATTAAATTTCAAAAATTAGGTATTACTATTCATAACGGCTACTTTGATTGGTTGTGGTATTTGTTACAACTCGAGGATGTGTACAACACACACTGCTCTATTATTCAAAGAGGAGTGTACCATAGAAGCTTAGGGTGTTACATTCTCCCATCCTTAAATAAATTCTGTCCTCGCAATTTAAAATTTTTCTTTGAAAATAAAAGCTAGAAAAAAGAAAACACCTTTTTGGAAAACCCATATCAAAAATAAGGTTGATAAAAATATAACATTAAAAGAAAGAATGATTAGTACAAATGTCACCCGAGATAGCCCATACAAGGATTATATGAAAATATGGATATAGAAGAAAAAAACCATCAAGGTCTGGTGGAGAGTTGTAGAAAACTGGATTAAGGGAATGATAATAACAAGAAAATCAAAAACTTGTGATTGGTTAAATGGTCATTGAATCCCCGGTTGGAAAAGTTAACCGGAAACGTTTTTCAATCAAGTTACCTTTTATAAAGTTGAGGAATTTATTTAGGATATTTAATAAGAACGTAAGGGAATATACATACTTGTCATGTAGACTTTCATTGTTTAATAAATTTTTACCACAAACCCATCTTTCACTCTAAAAGGTAATATAACTCAAAAATATTCTATTTATCATAATTGTATATGGTTCCAAATATTAACACATACCATTTAGATTAGTGAAACTTTTTTTTTAATAACCAGGGACTTCCTATAGGCTAGTGGTAGGTATTAAAGGCATGTCTCACTATGGTTGTGGGTTCGATTCCTACAGCTTTGTCCGACACGACGGGTTATCCCCCAACCTGCAGTATGTCCTTTTCCTATACGATAGTATTATAATATTCCAAAAATAATCTTTATAAATGTTTTAACCTTAAACAATACTATCCAAAGTTCAACATAATCCATTCCAACCTTTATAGTTATCCAAAAAACCTCCATCCAGACTTTCTCTATAAGGTCCTTAAATTCCAAAATCAATTGTAACATTAGATTTCCTAAACAAAGTAAAGTTTCTCTTATTGTCACATACTAAAAATATGATTACCTTCATCATATTAAAACCTTAATTAAAACAACAAGTACTACAGTACAATCCTTATATATATCACATTATTCTTATAACCAAAATATAATCCTTGTTTCCAAAAGCACCAATACATTAATTATTCCACTTCAACTATAGTAACAACATAAGATTTTCCTTGATCCCTTGGCCTTTTCTGAGTTAAGATTCCTTGGCGCTTAGGGCATTCATTTGCATAATGACACATTTCTCTACAATTGTAGCATTCAACATTGACAACCTATTTCTTTACCTTGCAATCACGAGCCTGGTGACCTTTTTTCCACATTTATAACAAACTCCCATTCCTTTTAGGCAAGTACCAGGGTGATTCTTCCCCCAATTATCACATAATGGAAAATACTTCATTCTCTTTTTACCTTTATCTGTCTCTTGTTCCACCATTCTCTTCTTATATTGCTTTACTTTATTGTAATAAGATTTATAGAATTCCTTTTCTGTCTTGATAGCACAGGAGACTATATCTTCGTATGACAAGAAAGATTGTGAGACTAAGGCTCGAAAGAGAAATGGTTTTAAACCAACAAATAAACGATCAATATTACTTCTTGGGTTACGTATATAATCTTCTGAAAGCCTTGAAAACCTTGTAAAGTTAGCCTCATACTTTGTGACATTCCCATCCTCCTTTTGTCTCAGACTCATAAATTAGCTTTCCATATCTGTTCGATGGTCACAGGGGAAGTATTTTTCTAAGAAAATATCTTTGAACTCCATCCATTCCATATATAATACTTCATCATCTTCCTTTATGTTTTGAATCAGCAACCACCATTGATCTACATATCCACTCAGGCGGTAAACTGACATGATGACATTCTCCCTTTCGCTACTCCCCAATGCTTGGAAAATTTTCTCTAAGGAGTTTATCCATTGCTCCGATACTAATGGATTTGTACCCTCATTAAATGCCGATGGTTGTTGCCTCATGAAGCGGTCTAAAATTGATCCCTCACGTTGCGGATCAGGGTGATCTATATGAGTAAGGTTATTATTCATAACCTGAGTGAGTTGTCCCAGTATGGTAATAAGTTGATTAGCACCTGTTGAATCTCCAGCTCCACAATAATTAAATTGAGCAGGAGGGAAATCCCTACATGGAGTGTGTGCATTGATACAGTTTCATTTCCTCCCACTAGGCGCCATTTCTAAACAATTGCATAAACTAGATTAGTTTATGAATTAAAATACATAATTCCATACTTTTAAAACACTTAACATAAATTAAACTATTTATGGATATAATCCATAATCATAAAAATGTTTTCTTTGAGGATGTATGTACTCATAATCCCTTCATAATGGTTTGTAAAGAAAATGATAATTATCCTAAGCATATTCCCCAGGAGTGTCGTAACGAAGAGTGCAACAAGGACCATTGTCGTGCACCAGTTCCCATTCGAGTCTAGCTCAAAGCAGTGTTTTCGGGTTTTACCGCTAGGTATATCTGTGCCAGAGCCGCCTCTACCTTCTCGTATCCAGATAGTTATGTATATCTCAAAAAACTCACAAAATCTCTATAATACCAAAATTCTAGGAAGTTCTTCTATACTAATCCTCAAATTCAATCTTATGTCTATGTGTTCTAATCAGAGTTTATCTAAATCCTGCTTCCAAGGTTAGTACTAAACTGCCTCTGATACCAACCGTAACGCCCTGACCCCTGTTACCCAGAGTCGGTGCATTATTGTGTAAAATTGGCATGATCACAAATATCAAGTCTCGAAAGACTGATTAGTTTAGAAGCCTTGAAACACTAGATACATTCATAAGTCTTACATTACATCATAAGGTAATACAAAACTATAACCAAATATTCTCTTCATATACCCTCATACTATCCCTACAGGTCATTCATAATATACTTCTTCACATCCTGGAAAAATTAAAACATTGTAAGGGGTGAGCTCATATGCTCAGTAAGGATAACAATATAGTCGATGCATTAATAAATAAACATAAACATTTAATGAAATGTATAACTAAACAAAAACCTGTTAAACATTAACTTCAACATAATATGGAAAATGTAAAATGAAATAATTTCATTTACTTATTCACATGTATATTCTACTGGTCAAATAAACCCATGCAATATCAATAACCACTTTCATAATGATGGAATGCATAATGCCCGACTATCATAACCACATAGCCAAGGCCTCGTTCCACGACTATAAATAAGATTTTTTCAAGGCCTCATGCCAAGACACTAGTTTTTCTCATGAGACCTATTGATGAATCAATGAGCTATAGTGGGCTCCACCCATCACATATTAAGTCCAATGCATTCCTCATATGAATAGGTTTAAACATATCATAAACCATAACATAATCGTATCAAATAAAACATGAATAAAGGAAACATAACATTTCCACATTTCAATCACAAGATATCAATACAACACATTGATATATTAAAACATTATCAAATCCATTTTTGATAAAAAAATAAATGAAAGTTAAAACCTGGTTTTTATTTTTCATTTTAAAAAAAGTTATGGCTTGTAGAGGAAGCCGAAACTCAAATAATAGTCACGGCGGTGGAGAAATCATTGTCGTCACATACGTAATAAAAAACATCCCTTTTGTCGTTTACTAAAAACGCTTCGTATAAAAGGATTCTTTTTCAATAAATGTAAAAGTCAAAGGGGGTTATACACCGTATAAAAGAAAGTTGTGTATAAAACAAAATATGCCTCAATGAAAGGAGATTGAGACAAAGTCCTTTACACAGATAATTTATTTCAATAAAATAGATTTATTATGTCTATTCACTATAAGTACACATAAATACAGTACAAATTCAAGATAGGACATAATAATATCATCACATAATTTCAATGTAGGAGATTAACCCAATGAATGGAAATTGGGTTAAGAAGTTCCCTTAACCCGTGTTCGACTTGACTCGATCGTTCTTTAACCTCCTTAATAATAAACTAGAGTTAATTTAAATTTTCATAAGAACCTTTTTCATGTTCATTATTCCTTTTATATCACCTATTACCATGTTATGAACAATATGTAGTTATTTATGTTAATAACGGACGTTTTGTCGATCTTTGGTACTTGAGTCAAAAATAAACTTATTATAATTACAAGTTGTTCTTGTGGTAAAATATACATTATATCCATAATTATATTCATGATTTAGATAGCATATACATCATATATATCCATTCATTTATAATATTACATAACATTTAGAGGTAAGAAATGAAATGCACTGTTCATTGAGACGGTAAGCTGTACGTACGCATTAACACTACTTTCATTTCTATTTCATATTTAATGGAATGAATTTATAATTATATAAAAGTATAATATAATTCCATTATAATATATTGCATAATACCATTTACTCCATCCTTTATACATCCCACATATTGCATTAGCGATTCAAATCACTTCGAGGGGGCGGTAGTCCGCACTTCCTAAAATGAAAATATCGCGTTTACCCATAATGGAAACCATAGAGGTATGCCATAAATGAAAAATACAGAAGCTTAAGGAAACCATAAACATATTATAAATCATATATATATATATAGTTACATCTTAATGGCCACTTTTTAAGGTGTTATATGTTTGTTGAACAATCATCGTTTCGTGAGGTAGAAATTCCCCATCCACAGAAACAGTATGTTCTTAAACCATTTGAAAAAGGTGTGTGTAAGTGTAAATAAAATAATTCTCATAAAAAAATCCTAGTATATTGAAGATACTGGTGTTGTTACAAAAAAATGTATTAAAAATAGTTTAAGGGGTTGGAGAAGAAAAATAAAACAAAATAACATAAGAGAAGACATTACCTTTAAATCAGGTAACTCTTTTTTGATTTGAGCCAAAGGCTTCCTTGGGAATAATTCTGCCCAAATTGAGGCTTCTAGGAGTAAGATAGGGAAGTCGGGCGAGTATTTGGGCAGAGTTTGGCCTAGCCAAATGTCTTGATGGTGTGAATAAGGTGGTAGTGGTGGGGGGACTTTTATAAGAGGAGAGGAGGGGCACTCTTGAAAAGTTATAAACGGTGACTTTATTATAAAATTCTTTTCGGATTTAAAAGGTCCCAAAAATATATATTTCTAGGATATGGTGATAGGAGTTCTAAATCTACCCACCTAATAGGTTTTTGACAAGTGTAAGTCTTAGATTTTACATTATCTTTTAAATTTATTTAAATCGTTAAATAATGATGTAATCGTGCATCATCATGGTGTCATAAATAATTTAATTTATTTAATGTCTAAAAATTATAAAAAAATTATCATGATGTAGGAAATATTTTTTTCTTTCTAAATAATATTTATAGTAAAAAATATGACTTGTATAACCCCATTTAAAAATTGTTTTAGTAAAACAACTCATGTTTGTGACATTTTTATTTTAACATTAAATAAAAAGTTTTTAATGTCATTGTCCTACCAAAGTGGCTCCATGGTGTCCAAAAGTAGACCCATGGATTTTATTGGTCGGCCATGACTCATCGAATCGGGTTAGGACAAGTTTAAAGGTCATTTCATATCATTATAACATTATCTTTACCTTAAATTACACTAATTACCTTTAATCGCAATTAACTAAACTTAAAAGTTACTATTCACAAAATAATAATTTTAATCCCATTGAACCACATTTTACTTCTTAATGACAACCATGTATGTTGGATTTCTGAAAATCAAATCATAGAAGTGGTAATGTTTCATTTAAATAAAAAATCAGTTTTTTAACTACCACTTTGTGGTTTCACTATTCATCGAGAATTGATGTTTTTCAGAACAATGCCAAAATTTCACCGTACGCTATAATTGATATTCTGAATTCAAAAATGATTCCCATTTTAAAAAATTTCAAACATATAATTTTCATTAATTAATTTTATAATTAATACCCGCTGTCACAACAAATAGAGTGTTTTTTAGAAACAATATATATCAAAATATTGACAATTGTTTATGTCCAATTTCAAAGTGAAATTAATTCTAAAGAATACCATTGGATAAAATGGTAAAAATATATTCTAATTATACTTTAAAACCACTCAATAGTATAATTTATCACTATAAATTATTTTGTTTTAAAAGGTTGTTTTTAAGTATTTTTCACTATTCATAAAAAATTGGTAGTTCTCCGAAAATTACAAAAAATTCAACTTAGGATAATTTCGATATTACGAATACAAAAACGAAGTCCATTTGGAAATATAAAATTTATAAAATTTCAAAAATTAGGTATTACTATTCATAACGGCTACATTGATTGTTTGTGGTGTGTTTTAGAACTCGAGGATGCGTACAACACACGCTGCTCTATTATTCAAAGGGGAGAGTACCATGGATGATTGGGGTGTTACATTCTCCCCTCCTTTAATAAATTTCATCCTCACATTTTAAAATTTTTCTTTGAAAATAAATGTTTGAAAATAGAAATTTTTTTTTTGGAAAACCCACATCAGAAATAAGGTTAATAAAAATATAACTTTAAAAGAAAGAAAGATAAGTACAAATGTCACCCGAGATAGCCCATACTAGGATTCAATGAAAATATGGATATGGAAGAAAAACAAACCATCATGGTCTGATGGAGAGTTGTAGAAAACTGGATTAGGAGAAAGTTAACCACAAGAAAATCACAAACATGTGATTGGTTAAACGGTCATTGAATCCCTAGTTGGAAAAGTTTACCGGAAAAGTTTTTGTTTCAAGTTACCATTTATAATGTTGAGGAATTTATTTAGGAGATTTATTAAGATCGTAAGTGAATATACATACTTGTCATGTAGTCTCTCATTCTTTAATAAATTTTTACCACAAACCCATCTTTCACTCTAAAAGGTAATAGAATCCAAAAAATATTTTATTTATCATAATTGTATAAGGTTCCAAATATTAACACATACCATTTAGATTAGTAAAACATTTTTGTAATAACCAGGGACGTCTTGTAGGCTAGTGGTATGTATTAAAGGCCTGTCACACTATGGTTGTGGGTTCGATTCCTACAGCTTTGTTCGACGCGACTGGTTATCCCTCGACCTGCAGGTTGTCCTTTTACTATACTATAGTATTATAATATTCCAAAAAATAATCTTCATAAATGTTTTAACCATAAACAATACTATCCAAAGTTCAACTTAATCCATTCCAACCTTTATAGTTATCCAAAATACCTCCGTCCAGACTTTCTCAAAAAGGTCCTTAAATTCCAAAATCAATTGTAACATTAGATTCCCCAAACAAATTAATGTTTCTCTTATTGTCACATACTAAAAATATGATTACCTTCATCATATTAAAACCGTAATGAAAACAACAAGTACTGCTATACAATCCTTATATATATCACATTATTCTTATAACCAGAATATAATCCTTGTTTCCAAAAGCACCAATACATTAATTATTCCACTTCAACATTAGTAACAACATAAGATTGTCCTTGATCCCTTGGCCTTTTCTGAGGTAAGTTTCCATGGCGCTTAGGGCATTCACTTGCATAATGCCCGATTTCTCTACAATTGTAGCATTCAACATTGACAACCTCTTTCTTTCCCTTACAATCACGAGCCTGGTGACCTTTTTCTCCACATTTATAACAAACTCACATTCCTTTTAGGCAAGTTCCTGGGTGATTCTTCTCCCAATTATCACATAATGGAAAATCCTTCATTCCCTTTTTCCCTTTATCTATATCTTGTTCCACCATTCTCTTCTTCTCTTGCTTTACATTATTGTCATAAGATTTATAGAATTACTTTTATGTCTTGATAGCACACAAGACTATATCTTCATATGTCAAGAAAGATTTTGAGACTAAGGCTCGATAGAGAAATGGTTTTAACCCATCAAAGAAACGATCAATCTTACTTCTTGGGTTACGTATATAATCTGCTGCATTCCTTGATAACCTTGTAAAGTTAGCCTCATACTTTGTGACATTCTCATCATCCTTTTGTCTCAGACTCATAAATTTTCTTTCCATATCAGCTCGATGGTCACGAGGGAAGTATTTTTCTAAGAACAGCTCTTTGAACTTCGTCCATTCCATATTTGATACTTCATCATCTTCCTTTGTGTTATGAATCAGCAACCACCTTTGATCAGCATATCTAGTGAGGCGGTAAACTGCCATGATGACATTCTCCTTTTCGCTACTCCCGAAGGTGTGGAATATTTTCTCTATGGAGTTTATCCATTGCATAGATACTAATGGATTTGTACCCCCATTAAATGCTGGTGTTCGTTTCCTCATGAAGCGGTCTAAAATTGATCCCCCACATTGCGGATCAGGGTGCCCTATACGAGTAAGGTTATAATTCATAACCTAAGTGAGTTGTCCCAGTATGGTAATAAGTTGATCAGCACCAGTTGTATCTCCACCTCCACAATAATTATATTGAGCATGAGGGAAATACCCACAGGAAGTGCATGCATTGATACAGTTTCCTTTCCTCCCACTAGGCGCCATTTCTAAACAATGGCATAAACTAGATTAGTTTATGATTTAAAATACATAATTCCATACTTCTATAACACTTAAGATAAATTAAACTATTTATAGATATAATCCATAATCCTAAAAATGTTTTCTTTGAGGAAGTATGTACTCATAAGCCCTTCATAATGGGTTTTAAAGAAAACGATAATTGTCCTAAGCATATCCCCTGGGAGGGTCGTAACAAAGAGTGCAACAAATCCCATTGTCGTGCACCAGTTCCCATTCAAGTATAGATCAAAGCAGTGATTTCGGGTTTTACCCCTAGGTACATTTGTGCTAGAGATGCCTCTACCTGCTTGTATCCAGATAGGGATGTATTACTCAGAAAACTCACAAAATCTCTATAATACCAAAATTCTAGGAGGTTCTTCTATACTAATCCTCAAAGTCTATCTTCGGGATATGTTCTCTATTCAGAGTTTATCTTAATCTAGCTTCCACGGTTAGTACTAAACTGCCACTGATACCAACGTTAACGCCCCGACCCCAGTTACCCAGAGTCAGAGCATTATTGCGTAACATTGGCATGATCACAAAGATCAAGTCTTGAAAGACCAATTAGTTTAGTAGCCTTGAAACACTAGATACATTAATAATTTTTACATTACATCATAAAGAAATACAAAACTACAACAACATCTTATCTTCATATCCCCTCATACTATCCCTGCTAGTCATTCATAATATACTTCTTCACATCCTGGACAAATTAAAACATTGGAAGGGGTGAGATCAGATGCTCAGTAAGGATAACAATATAGCCGAACCAATCATAAATAAACATAAAAATTTAATCCAATGTATAACTAAACAAAAACCTTTTAAACATGAAATTAAACATAATATGGAAAAAGTAAAATGAAATAATTCCATTTACTTATTCACATGTATATTCTACTGGTCGAATAATCAAATGCAATATCAATAACCACTTTCATAATGATTGAATGCATAATGCCAGACTATCATAACCACGTAGCCAAGGCCTCGTGCTAAGATTACAAATAAGATTTTATCAAGGCCTCGTTCCAAGACACTAGTTTGTCTCATGAGACCTACTGATGCATCGAGGAGCTATAGTGGGATCCACCCATCATATATTAAGTCCAATTCATTCCTCATATGAACATGTTTAAACATATCATAAACCATAACATAATCGTATCACATAAAACATGAATAAAGGAAATATAACATTTCCACATTTTAATCTCAAGATATCAATACAACACATTGATATATAAAAACATTATCAAAACCATTTTCGATACCAAAATAAATGAAAGTTAAAACTTGGTTTTTATTTTGCATTTAAAAAAAAGTTATGGCTTGAAGAGGAAGCCGAAACTCAAATAATAGTCACGGCGGTGGAGAATTCGTTGTCGCCGCATACGTAAGAAAAATCATCCCTTTTGTCATTTAGTAAAAACGCTTCATATAAAAATATTCATTTTGAATAAAAGTAAGAGTCAACAGGGTTTATACACCATATAAAAGAAAGTTGTGTATAAAACAAAATATGCCTCAATGAAAGGAGATTGAGACAAAGTCCTTTACAAAGATAATTTGTTTAAATAAAATAGATCTATTATGTGTATTCACTATATGTACACATAAATACAATACAGATAAAAGATAGGACATAATAATATCATCACATAATTTGAAAGTAGGAGATTAACCCAAAGAATGGAAATTGGGTTAAGAAGTTCCCTTACCCCGTGTCCGACTTGGCTCGATTGTTCATTAACCTCCTGAATAATAAACAAGAGCTAATTTCTATTTGCATAAGAACCTTTTTCATGCTCATTATTCCATTTATATCACTTATTACCATGTTCTGAACAATATGTAATTATTTATGCTAATAACGGTAGTTTTGTCGATCTTTGGTACTTGAGTCAAAAATAAACTTCTTATAATTACAAGTTGTTCATGTGGTAAAATATACATTATATACATAATTATATTCATGATGCAGATATCATATACATAATATATATCCATTCATTTATAATATTACATAACATTTATAGATAAGAAATGAAAAGCACCGTTCATGGAGACGGTAAGCCGTACGTACACATGAACGCTACATTCATTTCTATTTCTTATTTAATGGAATGAAGTTATAATTATATAAAGGTATAATATAATTCCAGTATAATATATTGCATAATACCATTTTTCCATCCTTTATACATCCCACATATGACATTAACGATTCAAATCACTTTAAGGGGGCGGTAGTCCGCACTTCCTAAAATGAAAATATCGCATTTACCCATAATGGAATACATAAAAGTATGCCATAAATGAAAAATAAAGAAGCTTAAGGAAAACATAAAAATATTATATATCATATATAAATATAGTGACATCTTAATGGCCACCATTGAAGGTGTTATATGAGTGTTGAACAATCATCATTTCGTGAGGTAGAAATTCACCATCCACAGAAACACTATGTTCTTTAACCATTCGACGAAGGTGTGTGTAGGTGTAAATCAAATACTTCTCATAAAAACATCTTAGGATATTGAAGATACTGGTGTTTTTACAAAAGAATGTATTAAAAAGAGTTTAAGGGGTTGGAAAAGCAAAATAAAACAAAATAACATAATAGAAGACATTACCTTTAAATCGGGTAACTCTTTTTTGATCTGAGTCAAAGGCTTCCTTGGGAAGAATTATTCCCAAAGTGAGGCTTCTAGGTGTAAGAGAGGGATGTTAGGAGAGTATTTGGGTAGATGTTGGCCGAGACAGATGGCTTTATGGTGTGAATAAGGTGGTAGTGTTGGTGACCTTTTACAAGAGGAGAGGAGGGGCACTCTTGGAAAGTTATAAAAGGATACTTTATTATAAAATGCTTTTCGGATTTAAAAACTATAAAAAAACTATCATGATGTAGGAAATCTGTTTAGATTTCTAATGAATATTTATCTTCAAAAATATGACTTGTATAACCTCATTTAAAAATTGGTTTAGTAAAACAACTCATGTTTGTGACATTTTTATTTTAAAATTAAATAAAATTTTTTTAATGTCATTTTCCTACCAAAGTGGCTCCATGGGGTACCCAAGTTGACCCATGGATTTTCTTGGTCATCCATGACTCATCCAATAGGGGTAGGATAAGTGTAATGGTCATTTCATATTATTATAACATTATCTTTACCTTAAATTACACAAATTATCTTTAATCGCGATTAATTAAACTTAAAAGTTACTATTCACCAAAAAATTATTTTAATCCCATTGAACGACATTTTAATTTCTAATGACAACCGTGTATGTCAGATTTTTGAAAATCAAATCACAGAAGTGGTAATGTTTCATTTAAACGAAAAATCAGTTTTTTAACTACCACTTAGTGGTTTCACTATTCATCAAAAATTGACGTTTTCCAGAACAATGCCAAAATTTCACCCTAATATATAATTGATATTCAAAATTCAAAAATGATGCCTATTTTAGAAAATCCAAACATATATGTTTCATTAATTGATTTTATAATTAATTCCCGTTGTCACATCAAATAACGTATTTTTAAGAAACAATATATATCAAAAGATTGAGAATTGTTTATGTCCAATTTCAAAGTGAAATTAATTACAATGAATACCATTGGATAAAATGGTGAATATATATTGTAATTATACTGTAAAACCACTCAATAGTATAATTTATCACTATAAATTATTTTGATTAGAAAAGTGGTTTTTATGTATTTTTCACTATTCATAAAAAAATGGATGTTCTCCGAAAATTACAAAAAATTCAACATAGGATAATTTCGATATTACGAATACAAAAACGAAGTCCATTTGGAAAGATAAAATTTATAAAATTTCAAAAAATTAGGTATTACTATTCATAACGGCTACTTTGATTGGTTGTAGTGTGTGTTAGAACTCGAGGTTGAGTACAACACACACTGCTCTATTATTCAAAGAGGAGCGTACCGTGGAAGCTTGGGGTGTTACACACTACGCATAACCGAACTACCAAGTCCCAACAATCCTAACTCTAGGATATCACGACTATTCCCTAAATAACGTGACCCAAAGAGTTAACCAGAACCTCCTTTGATAACAATTTGTCACAAACCGGATCTGGTCACCATCAAACCGGCACCAAACCCACCACGTGCCAGGGCCCGATGGGCATTTCAAATCCCCACGTGCTGGAACAAGTTCCCAAGTGTCATATAATGCTAATTGGGAATGATTTACAAGAATTTATAAACTTTAAACAACAAAAAACTCAATAAAAAAAATCTGCATTCTTCAACTAAAACTGTCTTTTACAAAATTTTAGAACTGAATTACATTAGTTAAAACTATGTTTAAAGACAATTAAAAAGGTAAAAACCATATAAGGACAGCCCAAGAACCCTCATGGAAAGGGGAACCACCCTCAAGCCATCTCCACAAGACTTCACCACCAAGGACCTGCCAGAAACCCGAACCACTGGAACTAAAAACTGTACCCAACCTGCGACAACAAAAATAACCAAGTCTACATACACATAAGGGTGTAAGTAGGGTGTGATCCAAAGCGTAATAGGATAACACCACTAATATATTCCATGTGATAAAGATATACTGATGAAAATCATGCAAGTTTTCAAAAACATGATATGCTAGTTAAAATTTCTAAAAGATGAATCATTAAATAAAAACAGTTTTCAGGAGGGATAATTTAAAGAAGAAAGAATTTATAAAATAAATACCATAGGTACTCAATTTTCAGCCTCTAACACTATTTTCCGATGGTAAGCACAAAATATCTCGTGAGTACAAGTTATGGGAAATAACCCCTTGGCACTAGCTAGTTGTGGGTCTCAGGTACCTCATATCTCGGTGAGAGTAACCATCACAAATATCAGTTCTTGTGCACAATCAACTAGGAGGGAACATACCCATAACCTATTGGTCCCAAATAATCATAATCATATATTAGTTAGAGTTGTAAGCATCAATCTTTCTAAGTGAAATTGATGTCAGACCCCACAGATTCACTAGAATACTAGTACACGTCAACCCACCTAGATACTCAAGTTTTCCATTTGTGCTCAAATAAGATAAAAAAGTAAATAAATATACTTTTCACATGAAAGTATCATTTAAATATCATTAATTCACCAAACATCCCACATGTATATAACACAAGTGAAAAAAGTCCACTTTTCATTCAGATTGATTTTGAAATCCGACTCACACCAAAAAATCCCACAACACTTTTCACATTTCTTTAACACTTACACAAATCCATTAAAAATTTTTATAAAACCATTCCAATATATTAATACTCTCATAACAACCCACTCACTTGTTAAATAATATCCTTTTTACCTTCAAAATCCTTTTATCGTAAAACTCACACGTAAAAGCCCACAAACAAGTTTCGCTCCAACATCACAATTTATTAAAACATGTCACAAATTTACAAAACACTATAAAAATTTTTGACATCTTAAAACCTCACTTAACCTTTAAAAACCCCTTAATCGGTGAACACAGATACCAAACAGTACAAATTAACCCTTTTCCCACTTTGTTTGACCAACTAAAACATTTTCAATTTTCATAAAATGAACCCAAGTGGTGTCAATATATATTGCACAGAAAACCCAATTCAAGACCACCTTTTAAGACCAAAAATCAAACCAATTCCTATCCAAAACAGAATTGGAAGCCATAGAGACATTTATAAAACCACATTCATGTTTTATAAAATCACCTTGAATAATACTACAAACGATTCATATGAAAACACACATTTTCATAAAATGCTTTCAATAAGAATAACAATGTTTTACACATAATACCTATTCAAAAACCCTCTTTTTAGGCCCAAATGTCACTAATACATTACTAAACCAGAATTGGATGTCCAAAAAATATTTACTAAACCAATTACAAATGTTATAAAATACACCCAAATAATACCCCACGAGTAACACATTAAAACACCCAATTTCAAGTTAAAATGAACATTTAAAATTGAACACATAACCAAATCAATCATAAACTATTTTCACACAATAACCAATATAGGAGGAATATGAAAAATGACTAAATTCCACAAGCTAACTCATCAATAATTGTTTACACATGGAACCACCTACCAAATGTGTCGAATCCCTCAAAACTAGGGGCGAAACATCAACCAAACCACCGCCGCACCACAAGGAAGATAAATCCAGTCATAGAACACAATATTTGACCAAACATACACCAACTAAAACCCTAGGTTCGAACCCTATCTTCTGGAAATTCTATAAATTCATGAAATAGGGAGGAAACACTAATGATAATGGAGGAATTGAAGAGATAAACAATTACTCAAAACAATATTGAATAAAATGACCCAGAATCCACCAGAATATGAATTTAAAAACATCAAACCATTCATGGGATGTTCGAACAAGGATTATGAGATCATGTAGGAACTAGAATGGGGGGATAGAGTATGAATTGAGAGAGTTATGATGGAAATATCTTACCTCCTCAAATCTGCCCGATTTTAGAAACCCTATTAATTTCAGCATTCAATCGCGATGGAAACGAGCTCCAAAGAGGGGGGAAAGAAAATGGGCTCTTTCCTGGGATTCTTAGGGTCGAGATGGAGGTGTAATCACCGAAAACCTCATTATAATGAATAAGATATTGAAAAATTTCAAAAACACTTCAAAACTGGAAAATGGGATTTCTAGTTGGCCCAATTCTCAAATAAAAACCCAAATCCCCCATGATTATTGATTAATAAAGGCTCCAAACAAAACTTTGGGGTTAATATATCAGGGGATGACATTTAGGAGTTAGAATGGGTGAAAAATATTAAAAAATGAAAAATTTATAAAAGATACCAAATTTATTTTTAAATCTGGAATGGGGCTCACAGTTTGGCCCATTTCATGAAAACTCACCTATTCTCCATAAAACCATTGGAAACCCCCACCATAAAGCATGAATGGAAAATAAATTAAAAATAATGTTAAAATAAGTTTTTAATGTGACATATAAAATAATAGGGTCTTATAGATTAATATTACTTACACAGAGAGTTAAAAATATGTGACAACTAAATATTATATATTAGTATTAACTGGTCATAAATGAGGATAAAAAATGGTAATTGTTCCAAAAAATGTTCATTATTATTTATTTAAAAAAATTAACTTTATGGTTTAGCACATTCGGTGCTTGTAAATATTGAAATAGGATATATTAAAGAGTTTTCATTTAAAATTCATCTATATAATACTTGTCTTATATTATAAATCTATTTTTATTAATATTGTGTATGGACTTCCTAATTAATATATGATTCCCTTATTTATTTTATTAATCACATTAATTTATGTACAATTATAATACCTGTCTTTAAATGGGGTTTGATTAAAATGTTAATCCTACTAATATAGGTCTTTTTCTCATACATTAATTCATAGAGACATATTTATTATATGGCCCATGTTTTTATTTTAATGTTGTACTCACTACCGATGAATTAATCTTTATCATATATAAATTTAAAACATTTATAGTTCTATGTGGTGTTATATTTATTTATATTTCAACCATGTAAAAAATATTCGTATTATAGGGAGTATATTTCCAGTATGTGACATTGATAACTCATGTCTAATTTACCTGAGTTTTATTGTTTCATCATGAACAGGTTACTTCCATTATTGGGTTAGTTCACAATAATATTTTATTATATGTTACCTAATATACAACTATGTGAAAATATGATATGTTGATACATATGAATGTTTTGTCTCGCTTCATAAAGTTTGAATTTTTAACAAATGTGTTTCAATAATTATAATTGTTGTTTTCATTGAAAATAATATTTTTTTCTTGCCTAAATACTTTATTTAAGATAAATTTATGACTTTCCTATGCACAAATGGTGGGTATTTCTTAAAAGTTAATGTTAAAAAAATTATTCCATGCTCCTTTTTTATTAATTATATATAAAAGTGACATATATATTTCTATTTTAAATAAATTTTAATATTATTATCTGAAATCTATTTTAATATTTTTCTTATATTTCCTTTATCATTTGAAAAATGTTTTACCCAAATGGTTTTCATGTTTCATTATTTATTCACTTATATATATATATATATCATTTTCATGATATTACTCATGGTAAGAACAATTAGATTCACGATCCACTTTTTATGATACCAATTGATGAATTCATTTGTGAGGGTGTTTTTCAGTTATGTCTATACCATTTTATATTTCCTTTATTTCACTTGGGATATTTAATGAAAAAATATACACCTAATTTATTTGGATGGAACATGATCAAGTTATTAAGTCTATTATATAACTATATTGTCATTTCCAATATAATGTTCAAATATCATTTTACAAAATTTATAATAGAGTATATATACATAAAAAAATTCTTAATTGTTTCCTGGGGATATATTAAAATTCATAATTATTTTTGAATTCTATTATAGGTAGATTATGTAATGAAATTTCCTATACTTCATTAGATAGATAACCATATTTCATTCTGTTAGAGGTTCCACATAGAATGGGGTGAAATATATTATTGTCTCTAATATTTAATTGATGGGAATTAATCAATTGATGGGTGGAACCCAACATTATATATCCCCTTAATGAAATATAATATCTCATGAGAAAAAATGCCTTGGTTTTTTATAACTCTCCTCAACATAGATGTTATATATTTCTTCAAGTCCTTTATAACATCATTTTAATGAATGAAATGATACATACCATCAACATGCGATCATTATTATTATATATATATATATCCATGTTTTCATCCTTTCCCAAGGATACATAATGCTCTATTTGATTTAATGATTATTGCTTTAATAAGATCGTTTATTCAAATAATAAAATGTTGATGATTCTTATGTTCTTAACATTTTTAGTATTTTGTTCCCTTATGTTTCTATACCTAGATTATGAATTAATGTACTAAACTTGTTATATTTAATGGGATATCACTTGTGGAATAAATTTGGGGATATTTTTAAGACTCATTATTCATCAGTTAGTTTTATACATAATTAGAGTAATGTATATTAGATGCAAAGGTCGTGTGATTTGTGTGTTTTTCATTTTTACCATAGGTTCTTAAAATATTTGAGAATGTTTGAATATACTTAGTCAACATAACCTATATTTTTAGGGAGTATAAATTTGAAACATATGTATAAAAAATTCTATTCATTTTTCTTTAAATAAATTATTTTTTCTCATATATAATGTTATGTGATGCTCGCATATTAAATAATGAATTATATTTTTTATATGATATTAAATAGGTAAATAGTATATTAGAAGGAACCTTGACATGTTTTCATGGAGACTACACTACTATATAGTATATATCACATAGTCATATAAACAATTTCATATTTAATTTTCATCATTATTTCTTATATCATAGGTGTGGTGATTATTTCATCCATTGAGTTTTGGTTGTATTTCCATTTGTTCTTGTATTTATGTGTGTTATAATCCCAAGATAGTAGGGATAATTGCTTCTAAGGAATATGTATATTGACTCTGTAGACATACAAAGTAAATATTTGAAACCTCTTGATATAAAAAATATATTGGGTTCCCATGAAGGGTAATTATGAAGGGAAATGTTTATAATGAGAGGAGTTAGTAAGGTTTTTGCAATCACGCCATCAATTGACCCAAGAAATTGTTATTAATTTGTTATTTTTATTATTTGAATTTAAAATAAAATTAGTATCTTGTATGACCAATTTTATTCCATAACAATAATTATTGTGAAATTTGCATTCCATGTGAGTTAAATATATTATTTTATACCATCAAAACAAACCATTATCTATAGGATCAATCAAATTATAAAAATATTTATAGTTTGATATCTACGATCCTATGTACTCTTTAATATGTGAAACACTATATTTTTTAATATCATCTCCCTATAATTAGTATGTCCATATGTATTAGATAATGAAAATATTATTTTGTATTCAATTCATGAATAGAAAATATTGATAATTTTTAACTATTTATATGTCATCGAGGATCATATCATGATTAATGATATATTGAATAGTGTTTCTGTATCATAATGTGATCATTTTTTATGTTATTGTCCTTTAATTCTCCCTTTATGAGATTTTTATTCACAATACTGTGTTTGAACTTAATTTAGAATTGATTTAATGTACTATGTGATTAGAAAAAAAATATTTCCTATTGATTTTATAAAATTTGTAATTATTTTAATGGTTACATAAAATTTATTTTTTATAATCACCTCATGTATATGGTTTTGGATTAAACCATATGAATTTATTTTAGTAATGTTGTGAAAATTGGATTTCAAGTAATATAAAATGGTATATTTATGATCTAATTAGAAGATTTTTAGGGTTATTTTTTTAGACTTTAAGACTATTTGATTGTTGAACATTTTGGGCATGAGTTATAACTAAATATTATCTATTATTTATGGATGGAAATGGTATTTGTGATGGAAGGTATTTTTTTGATTGTTTTTTATAAATAAGGTATGGGACATAAAATTTGAGAACTACGTTTTTAGGGGAAGAAATACCATAGGTTTATGCTAAAAAAATGGTTGAAATTGTGTTAAATTATTACTTTTTCTCAAGTATCCATGGTTTATATTATTTATATATTTGATCCATATTGTGGTGGAACTGGTAAGGGAAACGTAACTGGGGAAATAATAAATTTTAATATTTCAAATACTAAAATTGATTTAGCGAGACTTTTGATAAACTATTTTGTTTTAAATGTTCTTACCGAATATTTATTGAACTATTAAATTTATTGGAACTGGATAACATGGTACTACATGAGAGTGTTCTAGGGATATCCAATGGTGTATTCATTGTCACACTTACCATCACATATTAATATGGGTATGTATGTTTGTTTCCTTGAAAAATGATATGAAGTAACACCATTTATCATTGGTGATGGTGATTTATAGTAAATTTGAGAGTGGAAATCAAAATGTAATGAAAAATATTAGAGTTTGAATATGAAAAATTCATATTTAATGGTATTTTAATAATATTTTTTTCTTTTTCCAATATATGAGTCTATTTTATTTTTAATTACAACAATATTTTATTACACACTAAAAAGTATTTTCATTTATTAATGGATTAATTAATTAAATAATGTTTTGATAATATTATATTGTACTTGATTATTTAATTTAATGTAATTAATTACCTAATGATTATGCTTGTCCATTAAAACATGATTTTATAGACTATAAATCGATAAATGATAATAAGAATATGTCTAAAAACTAAATTGTGTATTAGGGTTACATCTCCCAGGACAAGGTCATTAAAAACTTGTATTGAAACATTTTTTTAAAGGCTTTGTGTTTTTATATTAATCGGAATGGAAACTGGGGTGGTTAGAGATCAAGGGTAACAATTTTTTCTTACCTATCCACATTATTATGTCACATGAGAAAACTATCATTTTTAACAATAGATGCGATTCAGAGGTAGTCTGATAACATATTTCTCTATTGTTCCATTTAGATGTATTATTCTATTGTATGTTACGAAATGAAGGATTGTTATTCATATTTATTAGAATATATATGATTGATAAACATTTCATCAAATTTTTATAAATACTTTTCCATCCTCAAATTGGGTTTAAATGAGAAATCAAAAGGGATTCAATTTAAAAAAAAATATATTTCATTTTCAATTTTTTTATATTTTTAAAATTATATAAATTATAAAAACTATAGAATGAATAAACATACATATGAATAGAATTTTGATTCCATATTTTTTGTTATATTGTATTGGTAGAGATATTTTTATCCAATACCACATTATATTTTTAAACTATATTTTGGAGTTTTATATATGGCTTTTATTATAGAGATTGTTTGTGGGGATAATGATAAAAATAAAACTAATGAGAATGTATTAGAGAAATGATATAATGTCAAAGAAAGTGTTCGTAAACTATGGAATGTGTTACCTCATGGAATCAATATTATTTTAATCTGTTCTCATCAATTGAGACCAGAGGAAGTGGATCATGATTCAATTTTCCAAAAATAAAATACTGATGAAATTCGGGGAAATAAAAGTGTTCAAGAAGATGAGTATTATATTCATATGAAAAAATGAAAAAAAATATTTTACACATACATATTATTAAATTTTTTTATATTTAAATTTTAATATTCTCATATGTGAAATTCATAACTAGTGGGGGAATAATACGAATAAAAATCAATATGAGGATTTGATATTGACCAGATTCCATAACAAATTATATTCGGTAGTTATTTTCCTGACAGAGTGATGGTGAGGAAGGATAATGATTTAAATGAGATATATTATTGGAGCATGAGGATTTTGGATAATGAGGCCTACTTTGTAGTGATAGAGAAATTTTTATTGGAATTTAAGAATAATTAAAATATCAAGGCATAAATGTTTGAGATGGATTTGAAAACCATAATTATATAAAATATGATCTTAAATGGGATCAAATTTTTTATATTAGTGGAGAATACACAAGATACAGATTATTAATTCATGAAATATATTAATGTTTTAAACTATTTTCATTGTATGATATAGGTTATAAATCACCTATTCATGGAAGAAGATGAGACTAAATCATTTCTATTAAGATAATATTTAGAAGATATGATTTATTTTTTCCTTCCGGATGTAGAATGTAAGTTGGGGGTTAAAATGGTGGAATCATGCCATATTAGAAGTTTTAATAACCTAATATTCATTTGTAAATGTCCCTATATGGGGAAAAAGAAACAATTTAAAATTATATATAATATTTTCTCTTGAGGTCCTAGAATTTGAAGGTCTAATATGAATCATGGATAAAATATGTTTATAAATAATCCAAATTAGACTATAGTTGAGCCTCTAAAATGTTCCAGTTTTAATCAATGTAAATTTTAATTTTGGATGGGATCGGCATAGTTCTTGTTTGTGGAACATGTATAGGTGGAGATTGATATGGGACCTCATATAAAAAGACATTCTCTCTTGTAATTACTTTTATGGAATATGTTATTCTTATATTTGGGCATCTCATTCCTTGACATTTGTGTGAGTAATAGAATGTTTTAATCTATGTGTGGAGTATATTACTTATTCACTGATGGTTCAATAACCAGATATAATGGGCATAATGTGTGTTCAATTTCCCATGATTTTCATCATAATCAGTGATGTGGAAATCAAATGGAAACTAATGGTTCCTAATATAAACACTTACTATGTCATAACATGGATAAATTATATAATTACTTTTAAAACACTTTCAAACTACTAAAATAATATGTTTTCTCTTAATTAACCCAATTAGAGTGTTCACACATTTTTAGGCGAGTGGGACATCAACTCTCACTATTTAAGAATGATACATAAAGACATTGGGGTTTTGATGAATCTATAAGCATAATTGTTTAATATGATGATAAAATGTATGGATTTTTTTATTTATTTTTTATAGTGAATAATTTCATATATATTTTTATAATATTTCTATAGGTTACCAATAGGGAGAGACCGAGATTTTTTCAATTATAATTTTTGATGAGTATGATATCTTCTCTTTAATATCACACTAATACTGAATAACTATTATAGTTAAAGATTTTACCAGAAGGAATTTATGGAATGGGATTTATTCAATAAATTGATTCAACTTGTGAATCACTAGTTTCATATTGAAGAAGGATAATTTTATCTTATAATCTGTCATTAAATACTCAATGATGAATAATTTATAGGAGAATAATAAATATTATAAACCTCACAATGAAGTGTTTTTTGATAATTATAAGAGATCCATGTGGGTATTGAAGAATGTGGTTGGATTTGGAAATTACTAACCAAGGGTGAATGGGTAGATATTCTAAACTGAAAAAGTAGAACTATGTATTAGAATTATGATTTTATGGTATTACAATTTGATGTTATTAATGAAAATGAGGATTTTCTGTCCTTGATGAATCATATATTTTATAATTCTTGTAACATTTTCATTAGGTTTTTTATGTCTCATATTGTGGTAAATCATGAATCGGAGTATAATCTGGGAATCTTTTAGGGACTATTATTATGATATTTCAAGTGTATATATTATATGAAAAACTATCAAAATATCATTTTTTATATAGGATATAAAGATCATGAGGAATATGAAATCTAAGAACTATGTTTCTTATAATCCTTATAAGGTCACAGTGGTGATTTTTGGAAAGTGTCCCATGAATGTATTTGAGATTTAGAATTGTTTATGTTATAATGATACTATAAATGAGTCATTATGGAATATTCAGTCATTGTGTCTTTAGGGATGACATTAATTTATAAATGAATTAACATTGAATAGAACAATAATATCTGAATATAATTTAATGAGTACATTTAGAGATATCGATCTATTATTATAATGCTTTTACAATAGTCTGGCCAATAATTAATCATTTATATCTATTTTATTATAGTTTTAGGAGGGTATGTGATTATCTAGGATGATAAGAACGGTTTATATTAGTGGATAAAATGATTTATAGAGGAGAAAAATTTTCATATGAATGATTCATAGATAGTTTTAGTGATATTTCTATTATTATTTAAGGACATAAATTATTTATGGAGAAGTTCATTGTGTATTTGTATCCTAAATTTTTGTAGTATATTTTTTTTTCAGATGTATTTGAATATAATCATGTAGTGATAGGTTCATAAACATCAATCAGTTAATTTTGGGCCACCATGTATACGAAGGAAGTTAAATATTTTCATAGATTCCTTAATTATAAAAACTCACGCATTTGTGGAGTGAGTGGATTAATGGGATATTTTTGTAATGATGTTATGATTGTTTTTAGAAGATAAAGAAGACTATTAACTCTTTATATAGTTAGGAAACCATGGAATGATGTTCACATGGGGTGGAGGGGATACTCTATTTTCAAGATAGTGTTAACGTTTTTTTAGTGGGAGGAATGTTGTTATGGGTTCAATCCATAATTTTATATTTATATATTAACTAGGTGTGAATACTATTTTTAACATCATAAGACATTTCATCTAGTAGATAGGGATACAGATAGATATAACTAACATTGTACCGTAGTTCTTGATTTGTCAGTGGATAATAGTGGGGAATCAATATCATATGAGTCATCTGAATCATTTTCTAATTAATATGTATAACTAGGATTACATTTGGATAGTTATCATTATAATTTACCCAAAATAAACTTAGGAGAATGATGTTATTTGAGAGATTATAGAGTTAATCACAAATGCTGCTCCCATATAACCTCTTTAGGAGAATTTATAAGTTGAGGTCCTATGTAAGAATTACAAGGATGAGGTAGTTAAGATTAAAGGAGTTACTTAATCTATCATTTCATTTAATGAAATTTTATTTACATTGAGATTTTGGAAATATTTAATGATTCATAAGTGTACTCAACAAATCATGAGTATAAAATATCACACATTGATGAAAGGGATGTTGGAAGATACCGTACAAAACTAATAGGATATTATTTATGTATATGTTCTAGTTTTTTAGAGATCATGTGAATATAATGAGTCAATGGATGACTTTTTATAATATAATATTTTAAAATAGTGGACTCTGATGGATTTTTTTGTGGTACTATATGGATGAATGTGCTAATCTTCACAATGTTTCGTAGAGTTTGAAGGGATATTATATCTTGGGAGTAGTTTAGTTATGGAGATAGATCTAATTAACTTAATTTGAAATCAATTTCCGACTGCTTGGACATGATAAAATTAAGACATGTATCATTTGTGGCTGCTATAAGAATTTTTTAGAATTTATTCTTCTTGTGAGTGTGGCCATACTTGAAAAATATATAAATTATGAAAAAATGGATATTACCACCGTTGAAGATGTTCCCATTCATGGTATTTGATTTATTAGGGATGTTCTGTAATTTCAGTTACCCAAATACCTATACATCAACTAATCAATGATGTCACAATAGATAAACCACAACTTTTAATCTCTAATGAATAGAATAAATATCGTTAATTTGGATATAAAAAAAATAGACGTGATTCCACCCATCTAAAGAGTTATGTAACAATGAAACAACCTTTCCCAAAGACACCATGACACACCAATGTTTTTTATATACACATTTTCTTTAATCCATCATAGACCAACTTTTCTGATTACCATTCCTGGCTTTTGACAAGGTCTAAGGCACAATATTAATTACAGCCTCACACGAATTGTGTTATAGAATATGGAAATAATCCATTATGAATGATTTACCCACAAAAATCAATGCGAAAAATTGGTATTACGGACATATTCAACCCTACATATTCAATATCTCAGTGTATCAAGTGTATGGAATTAATCTGATAAGAAATATTTTGAAATTAAACATGTTTTAAATTAATAAAAAAAGAATCTATAACCACTTCCATAACCATAAAAATGTATCATAACATATAGAAAAATTTATTATAATTTTAATATAAGATGAAAATGGTGAAATATTATGATAAATGAAAAGAAAGATTATGTTCAATATCATACAAGATCAAAATAAATACATAATAGAACATGACATTGAATGTAAAGTCAAATTAACCAGATCCATGAGTTATGAAAAGAAAATTTACCTTCCACCATAATCTTGTCTAAAAAATCCATATATGACCCATTATGTAAAAGTGGTACACGAAGGTAACCTTATATGAAAACATTTTTTGTGAAAAAGTCCCATTTTCTTCCATCCATAAATCCCATTCCTATCAGTTATAGATTAATCAATGAAATAGTATACTGAATAGAATGATATCAATATATAAGTTTCCTTTCCTAATTATAAATAATCTACAATTTCATGAAATATATATTTATATTATATGAATTAGATAAGAATTAAAATTTAATATATATTTTTAAAATATTACCATTGAAGAATAAATGAGTTCAATAAAAAACATTTAGAATTCACTTTTAAAGCATTCAATTTTTTAAAAGATAATAAAAAAAATATGAAGAGGAAATATAAAAAATAAGATAAATGTTGACATTTAATTTTATAATAAACACACTTTAATGTAGTATCATAATTAATTAAATAGTAAATTTTATTTTAAAATAAATTTACACCATTACAATGTGAATAAGACAATTTATGAGGGTCCAAAATCCATTAATTTCATTAAAAATATAGTCCTTATTGAAATATTAATGTGATGTTATATATAATTATTAGGATTAAAAAATAACGACAACTAATAATCATATTAGCCAACATCATGCAAAACCATTAATAAGATACAATGGGAACACCATGGATTCATGGAGATAATCTATAATGAAATAAAAATGGAACTCAAATTATTGAAAGGCTATAGGACACATCTATGTAGCTCTAATTTTTTTACTTCATGTCCCGAAGAAGGGGAAACCCCCTATGGGGAGAATTATCTCAACATGGTGCCACTCGCTTGAACATGAAAATACACATGTTCATTAATGTTCACTATAAATCCCACCTACATACCCATAGATTCTATTTAAGTAATTTTATTTAAGCTATCAATATAATAAAATTATAGATAATATTTGAAAATACCAAAAAGAAATTTAATATCACATCTCACATTTTAACGCCCTATAAAAAGCATCATATTAGATTTACAATATAAAAATCATATAAAATAAAATCATTATGAATAATCATCTTAGAAAATAATTATATTCAAACTTCTGACTCAGTATGTAATAAGGTCCATATCATAAAAGGTAAAAATGAACCATCATATCAATGATATTTCCCATATATATCATCCATGGAAATAAATATTATCAAATTAGGTAAAATAATAAAATTACCATTTTATAAGAATAACAAAAACATTTTTCAATTATGAAAATAAATTACGAAAAATGGAGTTTTACTAACTGAATAAATAAAATTATAATTTTACAAATTGTTCCTCAATCATTCAAAATCATGTTGGAAAAAGTGATGAAAATAAATATAAATCAAGAGACATTTATTCCTATAAGTGGAATTTATTTTAATATATCAATAATTCATTTTTTTATCCAGAAGTTTTTTTCAATATTTTATATAATATAAAATTTTATGATATTAACGAGTAAGAGGAGATTGAGTTTTAAGGAAATTAAAAGATTAAATGTAATAAAATCAAAAAATTGACACAAATCTATAATAAAACATATACATTAAACAAATCTATGATTACATTCATAGATCTACTGATGATTGAATATTTAAAGGGAAATTTATTTTTCAGGTGATTAAATTTGATTAAATCTTACAAGGATGATGTTATTACACCATAAGATATTAAATGTGATCATAAATAATCCATGTGAAATACTCAAATCATTATAAATTTAAAAAACCTCATTAATTTTGTATCCCTAAGATAAAATAGCCTTTAGAGATTATAAACATACAAAATAGTGACTATGATGAATAAAGAAAAGGAGGTGAGTAACATACCTCTTGAGAACTTGTAGTTTTATTATTAAATCTATGTTTTAATGTATGTGGGGTGTTAGAAGTGTTTGGTGTATTCATGTGGGGTCATTGAGATGAGATCTTGTAATTAGGTATGTTAAATTGTAGGGTTCCTAAATAGGACACCCATATACAAAAATACTTTATTCGAAAAAATTATATTTTTTCATGGGTATGGTGAAAGAGTATAGAGCCTATCTGTACTACATGTGATAACAAATTACTCTATATAAAAGGCCAAAAAACAACAAGTTTATTAAAAAGTAAACCCAAAGTCTTGGATAATTAAACATATCAATATACCTAATAATTACAACACTGGTTTGGAAATTATTCACAATATTTTAATTTCTTCATAAAAAAATTTCTACATGAAAATGGTTTATATCAATATTATTAATGATAAGCTTCCCCCTTTGGGGAATTCCATAAAATCAATAGTTCACTTAGAAATATTTGCAGAACACAAGTAAAATAGGTACATAAAATTCAATGATGAACTATAAATGTTTTTATACGATTAATTAAAAAATAAATATAGCTTTATTAGATCAATGGTTATACGAATAATACAAAACCATATTCCTATACACATGTATATAGTTAGATGTTTTAAAAAATCAATTTTAAGAAGAAGAAAATAGATATAATATATTTATATAAATCCTATTAATTTTGGTATGCTGATACATGGATACATTTATATGTAGGGGCATGTTATGTGATAGCCTAATTCCCTAATAACATGAAAACTGTAAGAGTTATTACTATGGTAGCTTCCCTAAGATATATATTTTTTCCCATGTAAAAAATCAGAGAGAAAAAATAGGGACAGATTCCTAAATAATCAATTTTAATAGTAATAGATCAAATTTAATTAATATATTCAGGTTCTTTTACCACAAGATGTTGAATATTACTTTTATAGGAAACATCACCAATATGTATAGTGGCCAAAAATAATAGTACTTGATATCATACAATGTAATAATGTTTAAATCATCAATTACTATATCAAGTAATACAATTAAGTGAAAAACCATGCTTAAAATACCATATATTGAATACAAAGAAAATAAATGAGGTAAAAGTTTATAGATCTATGAGAATTTATATATAATATTCCATTGAAACATTATAATTTACCAGATAACCATTCATATATTTATAAATGGTTGGTTTCGATGCACCTTTCTTATACAAAACTCCCTTGACGAGTCTTTATATTTGTTCTGACCAACCACACTTATGATAGTGCATCCTAGATAATTGAATAAATTATTTTTATGAAATATAATAGAAAAATGATGTAACCATATATATTCTCATCAATATGGTATGTAATCATTTATTTTAGATATTTTCATCATAAATTATTTATTGTTCAATTACTATTTTTCTAGATGTAATTACATTCCCAAAATCCCTTTATAATGTAAATTTAAATTACATTGGGTTCCCCATCCATGAATACCACATCATTTATAGTTTATACCAACACATAATTCTAAGAGGTCTTGACTATGAGATAAACCAAAAAATGTAGTGGAGTGCGGGGAACAATTTCAAATTATTAATATTTCAATGAATAATATAAGACTAACACTTGTAGATGTCATGTTCACCAATAATAATGACGATCACGGTCCAACATTGACTTACTATTATATTAAACAAAATGTATTTCCTTTTCCATATAAACCATACAAGTTTATATATGATACTTTTGAATCATAAATATTATAAAACCATACCATAAATGATCAAATCAATAGATTCACTATATAGAAATCATCTACTACATTAATCATCAATTATTATATTTTAATGTGGTCAAATATAGTTTATGCGACATTAGAATTTAATGAACACCATGGATTTACCAATCAACTAAAGAATCTATAATACCTCATAAAAACTATAATCCCCTTAGAATATTTTATAATTAAGTCACTAAAATTACGATCATGATATTAAAGATGAAATGTACTATACGTGATTCTAACTCTAGTGACCAGACTAATAAATATAAAGGATTCATAGAATATTTACTCAACTAAAGCACTCAATTTCATAAGATCGCCTATAAATACTTCTTCATAACTCATTATGAAATTTATAATTGTTATCTATAAAAAAATAACAAATAGTTCAAAACATAGTTAGAAATCACATAATGATTAATTATTTTTCAAAATAGCATAAATTAATGAAATTTGGCTCAAAATAAAAAAAATCCACACAATCAAATTTTCAATCAGTTGTTCATCCCAATATGGAATAAAAAATTTCCATCATAAGAAAAATATTCTGTAAAATAATGAAACTCCCCCATTTCATTTTAAACTTCATGATTCATAGAAACGACAAAAAATTACTTTAGAATAAGACTCAATGATCTCATCACAATAATAATGTATTATAAATATCTTCCATAAATATAATTTCTCAATAAAACCATTATATTTTATGTTTTAAAATATGTAATATACCTTAAAATCATTAAAAAATAAATGAGAAATATCAATTATTATCATTATAACAATGGATTATCTGATTCATTGAGTTACTATAATTTAAATCATTTGAAAATATAATTGATTTTTTTACTTTATTTAATAATAATAACAGATGATCAAATCTTATTTTTAGGAAATTGAATAATGTCCCTTGTATTTCTTCACATAATTCAAAACAATTTGTTAAAATATAAAAATGTCCATAAAATCATATATAATTAAGAAATTTAGTTTTGGAAAAGGTAATTCTAAAACTAGATATAAATTAAATTGGAAAAAATTACAATATAGGAAAAAATACCTAAATTAATATAGATCTATTACTCACAATATTAGAATAATATTGTGGAAAATAAAATAAATATTAAACCATAGTAGTCAATATCAATCATATAAATTTATAAAGTATTGATAAGAAAAAATATGAGTAATTGAAAATATAAATAACCATAAAATAACATCCATTCATGATGAAATGCCTATATTCTTAGTTTGCTTCATTTGTACACCACCGATTAAACTCACTGGATTCCCCCCAAACATCCTTAAATGTTGTTATTTATGACAAAATAGAATGGATAAATTTTGTTTGAAAATTTATAAATACTTGAAAGCCCATGGAAACATTTGAATAATACTAAAATTGTTTTACAAACCCTTATCCATTCCAACTTTACTAGATTTAATAGTCGTGTATCCTATATAACATTAAAAAATATGTATTATAAAACAAAATATAGATAAAATAAATCATTTCAATGAAACAATCATTTTCAATGTTCTATATCCCGATTATTTTCCTTTGATAGAGTTTATGGAATTTTATGATACCACTTGGGATGGAAATTAGTTTTCAGGATTTAAAACATAATCTATTAAGATTAATTTCACTAGATAAATCAATAATCAAAAGAGGAAATAAAAACAATCTTCCAACATGAAAACATATTAAATTTGAGAATAATGAAAATGAGGATATGTTATTTCAAAATATGAAGAATTTATGTAACAAATATATAAATAAATTACAACACAAAAATATATAAAACTCATAAAAACAGAAAAACTAATCTTTTTATGTAAAAACCATTCATTATTAAAAATAAAAATTTAAATATAAAATGAAAAAAGAGGTAAATTAATGGTAAAATGAAGTGGAATATACAATTAGATTCATTATAAATCATTTATAATGAAGTCATAGAATGAAAAATCATGTTTCTCTTATCGATGTGTCAAGTGGGAAACCTTTACATTCCATCCCCAATATACAAAAACTCAACATCAATGATCACACACTATACAAAATTATTACCAGATATAAATCTATAATTCATAACAAGTGTGAGAAAAAATAAGAAGTACATATTATATGAATACATAATGAGTAACTAAGGATTAATCAATTAAATTAAATAATAAACATAATGATATAAAAATATTATTTTAATTTCTATAAATAAAAAATATGTGTATTCAATAATGTATGACTACCAATATAATGAATATTTGAATAAATAATTGTTAAAATAAGCTAAGATAATATTTATTTAATTGATAAGTCTTAGTTGATTAAAAAATTCAATATTTTCATTGAATTTAACAAATATTTACTTTTATGTATGAATTATAAAAATTTTTAAAACTAAAATAGGAAAAAATGATGGTGGAAATAATTTTTTTTTGAAAAAAATCTTTTTGAGGTATCTTCATATTCATTTAAATTATACATTTTTCTATGAAAAAATGATACATATAATCAATTATTAGTACAGTATCGAACTGAGTCAAATCTGAAATAATGTTATCACAGAAATCATGCTTGGTGAAAATATAAAATAGAAATATATTTTAATAAATTATAATTAAAAAAGAAGTATAAAAATAATAAAAATATTTATCATCATTGAATTAGAATTAACACATCTACCATGGAATCACCTACCATCCATTGAAATGATCATGGAAAACTCAAAAATGATACTCCTATTATGGGAATTCATTAAAATATAATTTCCTTACACATGTGTTTTCCCCTCATTCCATTACTATATGGAAAAATTCCCAACAGAGAGAAAAGTACTAACATTGGGAATCTAAAAATGGTATGATCAAATAATAGTGTATAACTTATCCAATGGAATCCCCAATAACAACCCAATGATTCAATTCGCATTAAATTATGTGAGTATTCAATACAATACAAATCCACATAACATATATCATTTATTATTAAAATATTATTTTATATCTCAAATTTGAACACCTCAAGTGAACCCATCCTTTCTTTTGTGATATAAAAAACAGAAAAATTAAATTATTTACATATAATGATATATTAACATAACCCCATTCCAACTTAAAATGCAAGAGGAAAAAATTGGAGTTTCCTCAAGTGTTGAAATAAATTATTATAGGATTATTATTGTTGAAATAAATTTCATAGAAAATAATCATTTTAAATATTAATAAAATGATTGAAATTGAATTATTGAATCATTAAATATATTCTATGTATGTGAATTAATACAATAGTCATGTTTATTCCCCTTATTTGAAACATGAATATAAGTGATTTGGCGTGTCTCTATTGGGGTATGTTAAAGGTGAGAGTATGTGAAATAATAAGGCGATAAACAAACCAACCCTAAAAATGTTTTATAAACAAGAGGGTATATATGAAATAGTAGAATCTATAAGAACAATGGAACAAAAAACACAATAAATAAAAATAAATTAATTCAAGTCCATTCACGTCACGACCCGTCCTCGGGACCCGTGCCGTGACTACCCCAAGCCCACCTTCCATAGGCCAGGGGATGGCGACTAGTACCAAAGGCGTAAAATCCCGATATCTAGGAAGGCATTGCCTTTATAAAAGAAAACAAGCACCACAGAGTACAAGCGGAAGCAAAACACTAAGTAAAAAAATAAATGATGAAAAGTAAATGGGCTAGAATACAAACCCAAAAGAAAGTACGACTACAACTGAACAAGGTACAATAGCAAAAAGAGAAACAGATGGATGAAGGAAGCAGCTCCTGGGTCGTCCTCCTCGGATCCTACCTGAAGGGTAGGTATAGAAAGCACAGCTCCTGGTCGCCTACCACGGATCCTACCTGAAGGGTAGGTACAAATAGCCTCCTCCACGCTCTCGTCCGTCAACCTCCTATGTGAGTCGTCACGTCGTGTAGTCCACCTCCGGGTACTAACTCGTCGTGTAGTCCACCTCCGGGTACTGACTAGTCCTCAAACACTCGTCCTCCGTCAGAACTGCCCATCGTCTGCAACCAACACAACGAGGTGTGGGCATAGCCCGTGTAGGGGTGAGTATAACGATACACAGTAGGGACCCTGAGACCCTCAAGGTCTCACTAAACCAATATGGATAACCACAAAAATATCTCAACAGATAACCTCTACTTAGATATATGCCCATACATACACCTAAGTTATCATGTAATCCATCTCAATCATGAGGAAACACAATTATTGTCAAATCAACGGATAACCACTACCCAGGTATATGCCCATACATCTACATAAGTTATCAAGTGACCCATCTCAATCATGAGGTAAACACAAAGGTCAAAAGTCTCAGCTCAAACCAAGATTTTCATTATCGTAACCGTAACTGCTAAAAAGCTCCATCTCTGGAGTGTACATTGGTCATGTCATGACTCCGAGGTACAGCTCACTAACCTTAGACTACTGAGGTACTCCTCCCGTCGAGTACCGCGGGCTTGCCACCTCACACAGTAGTGCTTCCCGCCGGGGTCTGCCACCCAAACACAATAGTGCTCTCCTCTCATAGCCTACAGAGGTACTCCACCTGTCGAGTACCGCGGGTCTGCCACCTCACATAGTAGTGCTCCTCCGCTGTGGGTCTTCCACCTCACAAAGTAGTGCTCCCCACTAGGCTACGTATGTCACTCCGAAGTGAATCAGACAAGCAGTCTTCAGGTCTCTACTGGCTACACGGTCTTCGTACTCCATACGCTCGTCTCTGGGAGGGTCCGCTCCACGTGATACAAGCTGATACTCCATGTATCTCAAAGTCCCACGAAGAAGTATCTCAAAGGACCGCCTCATCATAGGGGTCTCAATGCAACAGTCGGCGCGTCAATCGGATGCCTGGTCTGCGAGTTATTAGCCTTTTTGTCCTAGGGGCCCGGTTGGTTTCGTAAGAGAACCAACCCGGCTGTATCTCAACTGAACCCCGAACTCTCATAGGGTATACTCATAGGGATCGTTTCTCGATGAGATTAACAATTCCACTGACAGTTCGTCAAACGGACGTCCTGTCTGAAAGATATCAGCTTTTCCGTTCTAGGGGCCCGGTTGGATTTCGGGTACAATCCAACCCGACCGTATCTCAAATGCATCCAAAACTCGGGTGGAGTATGCCAAAAGTTCCATCTCAACAAGAGGAAAACAACGAGACAGACAGTGCGTCAATCAGACGCCCGGTCTGTGAGTTATTGGCTTTTTCGTTCCTGGGGCCCGGTTGGTTTCGTGAGCGAACCAACCTGACCGCACTCCGACGACATCCAAAAATCGAGCGGAGTAAGCCAAAAGATCTGTCTCCCTTAGAGAAAATCAACAAAGTCGACAGCACGTCATTCGGACGTCCGGAACTCAAGTTACATGCGTTTCCGCTCCGAGGGCCCGGTTGGTTTCATGTACGAACCAACCCAGCCGAACCCCATGTTCTCCAAAACCTTGAGTGCGATATACCGAAATAACCGTCGTGATCCAAGGATCGCGTTGCCGCTGACGGCAAGTCGTTTGGAGGCCCGTAGCTCATGTTACAGGCATTTGACCGAAAGTGGTCCGAAAACGGGGGTCTGGGCACGGGCCGACCCGGCCCGACCCGACCCGGGTCCGACCCGGCTGGGCCCAGCCCGGCCCGGCCCGGTCCGACCCGACCAGCCGGCCGCGGCTCGGCCAGCGCGGCCGAGCGGACATGCGGGCGGGGTGCGCGGCTCCCCCGCCCTTCGCCGTTGATTGAGGCCGGCGGTTCGCCGGCCGCCTCCTTTCCGGCAGCACGCCGCCGCCGCCTTCCGCGGAACACCAGACGCGCTCCGGTGGTCCGTTCCTTCTTCCGTCTTCACCTATGGTCCCCCCGGGACCCCACCTTCACTGCGAAGGAATTCAAATGCCCAAACGGCCTGCTTCGTCGTCGCCCATCAATCCGCACGTCAAAACGATTAGCGTTGTCTTGTAGTTTTCTAGAGTGACCCGATGGCGCTGCACCCCTTCGCCGCGGTCCGACTCCGACCGCGGTTCTTTGGTTTTCTTCGACGTGGCGCGACGACGTCCCGTTCTTAAACTTCCTTCCACGGCGCGACACAACGACTCCGCGCGTATCCTTCCGCATGAACCACGTGGTGCGACGGAACGGCGCTTTCTCTTACCAACCACAAAGAAACCAAAACGAAAAAATAAGGAGGAGGGTCGGCCGTGTTCGTGCGGTCCGGCCCCCTCACGTTATTCAATATCATTTGGTTTTAAACCATGAAGATCAAATTCGATATCAAATGGTTTTAAACCATGAAGATCATCATGTTGGAAATTCACGAACAAATATAAATGAATAAAACCCCTACTTCGTAATTTTCGTTCGTTGACGATCTCGGAAAAAGGGCGGATATCGATTCCTCAATTGTCGTGTTCTTTACACACTCCCAATTCTCACTCTCATGCGTCAGAAAGGAAGAAGGGTACTCATCGTTGGCGGACGAGCGTTCGGAGGTGACGTCGTCGTTGACGATGTTCTTCACAGGCGACGTCTTCTCCTTTGATGAGGATGAAGGTCGTTGGAGATGTCGCAGGCGTCACTTCCCTTTCCTTGCCTCGGTTGAAGAACGATGAAGAAGATGTCGTCGTCATGCTTCAGTGGCGGAAGAGATGTTTTTCGTGTTTTTCGTCATAGTGAAAGAAGGACTCAGGATTTCCTAAGCTTTTTCTCCAAAGGATCCCAATCAACAAAACTCCAACCCAAATAAAATAAGTTCTAAACTTATTTTATTAACACACCAAAGCATTTGAAATTCAATTGTTTGAATTTCAAAAACCTACATGTAACTCACCAAATTAATTACAACAAGTTGTAAAATATTAAAGAAGGTGGGTTAATGGGGAGTTGGAATGTGAGGGGTTAAGAGGGTTAGGGAAGTGAGGGGTTAAGATGGTTAGAAAGTTTAAGGAATTTGAAAAGGTGGGGGGGGGGGGTTCGTGAGGGCCCTACCCTTTCAAATATCCACACATGGGATGTTGGATGGATGTGGGCCCACCACCAACTTCCCATGGGAGAATTTAACCACATAACATGAAATAAAATTGATTCAACAATTTTATTCACTTTATTTAATTAATCCCCAAAAATTAACTTCTTCTCCCGCACAAATGCAACTACGGTAAAGGTCCCTTAAGTGATTATCGGCGTTGCAAGTTCATCAGTTCCATCAGATTTCAATTCCGAGCACTGGTTCAAAAGATAGAAATTCCCGCTCACTCGTTCACTGAACGTACCCAAGACAAACATCAGAAATTAATTCCAGGCACACCGGGCCTCGGAATCAGGCGCTGTCAAAAACTGTGTTCTTGTAAAATTCCAAAGAAAATTAAGAAAAAAATTTCCTTGAAATTTCCGGGTCTTTACAATTCAAATGTAAAATTTCCCCCAATTAAGATAGGTTCTATACATTCATAACTAAATCACACCCCATTTTAGAATATGATATTAAATTCTATATGTAACTCTTATAGAAAGATAAGTCCATTATATTGAAATATCTCATACATCAGTATATATGTTGCCATAGGTATGGAAAGTTGTGGGAATTTGATGTCTGGGTCCATGATACCCAACCGAAGGGGAAACAAAATTTCATACATTATGCTAGAAGAATAGTAATTACAATTACAATGAATATTGGAATTGTTATAAAAAGTTAAGGAGTTGAAGTAACATCCAAAACCATTGATCTATATAACCTATTAGGGACAATAACACATCCAAAATGTTAACCCAATATACTATCAAGTGGGTAAATGTTTATGTTGATTTAAAATTATAAGAATTTTCACAGAATATATAAGTACAACATTACTATAAAATTATGTATTATATATCCATGAAAATAATAGACTGTATGGAATCTAACATCACTATGAAGTGAATTAATTAATAATAGATATTATCCAAATTAATGAATTCACTTTTAAAAAATTTCATAATCCATAATCTACAAATAGCCATGTTATAAAAAACATAACATTGAGAGAATGTTTTTATATAATATAATGGAACAATAAAAAACTAAATGAAATCATTAATGGAATGACTAACCTTTATTCATGTAAATACTAAGGTTGAATAATATGTATTTAATCTTGTTATTTTTTTCATTTACCTAACGCCAGTCCATTGTTAGTTTACTTTCTCTGTGTAGAATTTGTAGATGTGGTACACCATGTAATGAAGGTATATAAGGTTAAATTTTTGATATAGAATTTGGAAAAATGATGATGATGTCTAAAAAAACTAATAATTGTTTAAATTTGGTCATTACTACTTTTATTTGAGGAAAATGACTACCGCATGAGAAACCAAATTGAAAACATTGCTTCACCGATATAATTACTTAGTAGTAGTTATCCCATATATAATGAATGATATTAAAAACAATATACTAGAATTATAGTTTGATATGGTGAATTCATCCATGGTACCATTGATGAAGAATTATTAAAGTTAATATGAGTAGAGTTATGGAAAAATATTACTGAGGGAGTGATCCTAAGACCATTTGAGTAATTTTAGATCAAGGAATAAAGGTGGGACTTATAGGGGAATTTGAGAGGGAGTTGTTATCTTCAATGGTAAGGTAAACATAATCAAATGTGTTAATATACTAAAATTCACTAATAATTATGTTAACTTTTATGTTTAAAATAAAAAAAATCCCTTGTTAAATTTTGTTCAACCAAATAATTTATTTGTTTGTCAATACTAATTTATAGAATACATAGGGGCTCAAATAGAAACACTATAAGATCAATGTCTCACTAGGTACTCAGATATGAGATTCACGGTTTATGGGACTTATTTCACTTCTGTTCATAAGAATTTTCAGTCTAACTCTAATAATATAACATGAAATAATTTGAGAAATAATGAAAAATAAATGAAAAAATTACAAATATAGAATTGAAATTAACAAAAAAAGGATTTGGAATTTAGTAAATAATTAAAATGGATTCTCATTCCCATTATATTTACCTGCATTCCTAAGGGAACAATTATTGTTTTTGAACCATAATTATAGCTTCCCACTCCATAGTCTCTTCTTAATGTAACCTACAATTCAATATTAATAAAACTAAACAAATGGTTCATTCCCCAGAACACCATCAATTTTTTGAAAAATTTATTATAGGATGCTCTATTTAGGTTGAGTAAGATCATATCATTAAATTTTTCTACCAAATCATATGAGAAGGGTTCTGAAAACAATTCATTTACTATAATATGTTGTTTTAGGAAAAAAACCATTAGACATGGAAGGTATCTAATAGTTATAATACATCTCTCTAACCAGGGATAGTATCTAAAATGTTTTAAAATACATGTGATAGATAATTCTATTATTTAACGTTGTTTCATGTCTTAACCATGAAAAAATATGAAGGAATTCATGGTAAATGAAATTTGTTTCCATGTGTCACCATTAATGTATGTCAAAATATTTCTAGTGATATTTCATTATTATGAGCCACATTGGTATCAGTTTGATCTATTTGGGAATTTCCTAGACGATTCTAAGCATGATCACAATGGATTATTCTATCCATTACTTTTATAAGGGATAATGTAATAGTTCCATGAATAGGGAATCCTAGAGTTTCAATTCGATATATGATTCATAGAAATTTATGTAGTATAATTTCAATAAATAAATGTGATTGAACCATGATCCAAACAATCCAATATGCATACCCATATAATATATCATTCACAATATTAATGCTCCACATACAGTAAAAAAATATATGGGTGAATGAAATTGTTGAACATTACCTATAAACCAAATAAAAATTCATTTCATACATGAATAGTGATTGAAATTTTGAATCTATTTCATAGATGAGTCTAACTGGTAATCCATGATTTTTTTCATCTCTTAGACATATAGATTCCAATTACGACCTATTAAATTTTTCTCTTCAATCAGAAGTATTTGATTCATCTTTGTTTGGAGATCCACAAGCGTAGATACTATGTTTTACTCCTTAGTTTTCTAAAAATGTTAAAAATAAATTTCATTGTAGATTTATCAAATTTCTAAAATTAAAATGATAGAGGATTTTACATTCTTAAAGAATATTCTCAATTTACATTCACTTTGTCCCAAATGCATCATCGAGCATCCTCACTTATCATTAACTTTTTAATTTCATGGATCCAAAACATGTGATAAATATCATAAAGCATCTTAATTATTCTCAGACCCACAACTCATAGAGTATAATGATATTATATTCACACACATTTTTTATACAGACTAAGATACATAATCTTCAATTGAATCTAAATGGAGATGATAGATCTTATATCCACCAATAAATCAGCATCCCACCATCATTTATCTCATAAATAACAGTACAATCAACATCAATTTTTGATGACTCAATGAATATCTATAGAATAGAATATTTTAGGATGATATTCCATACATGTATTTCACTCTGAAAACTGGTCATCTCTAGGTGGATGTAGGTAATGAAGGTCACTAACCTATATTCTTCCATTGCATTCATCACCTATTTAGACTGAACAATATCTCTAAGAGTATCTATAATTATATATACCTTACATAGAGTGTAATGAATTTTATATGAATCAGTTTTCAGATATTCCACATGTTGATGGTTCTGAATAATCATTTATCATTATCATTATATATTTCTTAGGTTGCTGTGTCCCATGAGCTTCATAATGAATTTTCCATAGTAAATTCATTCACCACTATAGGAAATTAAAATAACATTAAGTTTAAAATCAAAATAATTGTAATTAAATTCCTAAGGAATCAACGGTATTAAGGCATATGAAACTACCCAATGATCCTGTACTATCCCAAACCGGCTCACAACTAAACTGGTGGCCGAAAAAGTCACCACATGACCCCAAGCATGTCTCCTCGTATGCTAGAGGATATGAACTAGTAGTAAGGTCAGTGGATTCTCAGTGGAGATACTATACCCTCATATCATAGTTCAATAAAAGACAATAGAAATAAATAGATGATTCATTAATATAAATAATAAAGCAGCAGAAGGTAGAATTTATAATTCTTTTACAAAACACATGACCAATGACAATTAGACAGCAGAAGCATGGATTACATGCAAATGATAAAATTATATAATAATAGTGAGCAAAACAACATGCTTTATATTCTAACACAAAAATAATGAAACAATGACTAAAATCCCCGAGGGTGGTCTCCTCGAATAGCCTGAGCTTCGACTTGGTCCTATACTCATATATCCTAAGTAAATGCAATCATCACAATCCTAAAACCAAATAGAATATAATCGGGTACCCTAGTGTAGTTGAAGCCTAAGTTGGGTGAGAGATATAAATCTTGTTTGGCCTAGACCACCGGTGTCTACCACTAATCATGATATTTAAAAAATAATTAAAACTGTGTGAAAGCATTCATAAATATAGTAAGTAGTACAATGTAACTATATACCAAAGTACCCACTTCAGCCCTCATCTATTGTCTAAAGCTACATTATACATTTTTCATTTATACTCAACAATCATTACACATTGATTTTCATTTATCAATTATTAAATCCTCATTAAATTATGAATGTCTCGAGATTCATCCTACATCCGACATCTGACGTATAAGTTACTAAACAAAGATATCTCTAAGGGCCATATAAGTAATCAATGTAACGACCGAATCCAAACATGTTTATTGGATTTGATAACATGTCATAATATATTCAATTTAATCTTTCATATACTATAAACGAGCCAACCCACTAAAAATAATGATTCCCTCCTGGGTCAATCTACTAATAGTGAATCACCAAATTCATTAATAAATTTTAACCCTTTCTCATATTAAATTCCCAAATCATTATGTCCCAACAATTTTCATTAAACATTAATTCATTTCATGTACAATCAATTGCTCCCATAATCCAATGTCAATTAATGGTTGTAAAACATCATGTCTTGCACCCTCATGAGTTTTTGGAGCATTATACCTTGTTTCACATCCCATGGGTATTTGAAACATCATTCCCTATCCCATAAAATATCATTTGAATGGTAGATGGGTGTAGAACGCTATGTTTACGACCCCATGAGTATTTGGGGCTTCTGTCCTTATCTCACAAACCATTTATCAATCATACATATGTATTTATCATTGATGTAGAAAACCATGTCTATCACCCTGTGACTATTTGGTGCTTCATTACTAATCTCACAACCTGTTTATCAGTAATACAGATATATTTTCATTGGGTTTGAACACCATGTCTAACACCACCAAACGATCCATTAATTAATTCATAAATTAATTAACCCAATTCGTTAATTAATTCAATAACTATTCAACAATATAAATCACCCGTCGAATAAGTAAAAAATTAATTAACCATTGAACATCTCAATTTAGAATAATAAATTAACAAATAATTCTTCTTTGCAAGATTACTAAATAATTTACTCAACATTTACATATCCAAATTATTTAACAAGTATGAACATGTCCACTTAACCAGTGATTTTTCGAGGACATTAACAATTTATATTCCCGTCATAATCATATACAAACATATTGAACAATGCCCATATATTTTCCAATAATCTCACACAACTTATCAAATTTTGAAACAACTCCATTCAACACAACATTTTTCATTGAACATTAACACGCATCAAAAGGGACTATTCACCAACAGTGATAACATAATATCAATTCAAAATCATAATTTAATGCATGAAAATTAATTAATTCAACGATTAATTAATTAAAACTTATCTCTTTAGATAATCATCACTTAATTAATCTTTTACCATTTAACATGTAATAATTAATCCATCCATTAATTATTACTAATTTCAAATTTATATTCCCAACACTTCAAATATTAAATATTCTCAATAATCAGTAGAAGCCACAATTTTATTCCAACTCATAACATGATAATTAATTGTACAATTAATTACACTATTACACATTCAAACCATTCAAATAATTTAGCTATTTAATCATATCACTTGACCGTAATTAAGAAAACATGCTTAAAATCAACACATGTTCATGTCCTCATTTACCTCATGTGGGAGGCATCATTTAATAACATCAAAAGTTTTAGGCATCGACATATCATATATCAGCTCAATCAAGAAGACCTATTAAAAGCCAAACCACAACAAGAATGATATGACAATTCCACCAACCATCAGTTTACCTTTTATAGGCATTTCATGAAATCCTAGAAATTCTTTAATCATGGAAACTCACATTCACATTTTATTTTAAGAAGATATAATTCTCAAATAATTTGTTAAGGATATGGGATCCTACATCGTGGTGGCACCATTTTTATTCTAAAATGATTTAATTTACATGGCAGGAACAAGTCCACAACTAGTCTGTAGTCCCATGCGCACAAACCTTCATATATATATATATATGTTTGTATATTTATATGTGTATATTTTCTATATTGATATAAAAAATTGAATATATTAAATTGGTACCCAAAATCAAAGTAGTAATGAATAATGCACCACTAAAATGGTACCGTGGAATCATAAAAATAATTAACAAACCTCACTATAACCGGTGAAAAACAAAATAATGGGATTTTATAATTTCCTGAACCAACAACGAAGAATCAATTCGAGACAATCTGCCTCACCCTTGGAGCTATATTCCAGATTATGGACTAATGGGTCCTGACTCAACATTATCATATCATAAAAATAGTGGAACAAAATTTTCAGATTAAACCATAAACATAGAGTTTCGGCTGAGCAAACAATGTAAGAGAGAGGAGTAAAATGGATGCTGTGAATCAATAGTTATTTTAAGACATGCTCAACATGAAGATGCCGACAACATTCATGAAGAGTTTGAGAGGAATCGTCACGTGCAATGTGGAGTTTGGAAGAAGGGTGTTGTGCACCTTTTGGTACTTCCCAGATTGGGGCCCACAAATGGGGTCATGCACTACAGGAGCTCTGCCTGAGATTCGTGCTACTACAGAGAGGGTTTCCTGGTGGTTTTGCATTGTTGGAGGTCCCGAGGAGGAGGGATGTGTGGGGGAGGCCAAATATGCTTCTATGTCGCACATGGAGGAGGATAAACATGGGGGGTCGTGCCATCAGCTGACCGCTCCTTCCCTTTTTATTTTATTTTTCCCATTAATTTAATCCATTTAATTGAATGTGATAATTAAAATAATAACACACATTTAATTATTATTATTTTACACATTAAACAGTTATCTATTAATTTCAAAACTCCACATTTAATTAAAAATGATTCTTCATTTATTTTTCCATTAACAAAGTTTTCATAATTAAATATGAAACTCCCAATTGTCATTAAATTATTTTAGAATTTATTTAACTTAATAAACTAAATAATAATAATAATATCATCATCATTATTATTCTAACTTCTATTTATTTAAAACCCAAACTTCCAATTTATTACAATTTCATTAATATGATAAAAACTCCAACCCATAACCCCAAATTTAATTTCCATAACAATTAAAATAATTACATTCCAAGAAATAAATAATATTAATCTTATTATTATTATATTCGAACCGTTTTATAATCCCATCACGACTATTTAATCACAAAACTTCATTAAATCCAAAACTCCTTATATTATTAAAGGTTTCTTTGAGAAATGGAAAAGCCACATTAAATTCCCATAAATGATACATTGTTTTAACAAGAAATTAAAATCTCAAATAATCAAAAAATGTTTATGAAACCATAGTAATAAAAACATTATTTTTTTAGCACATTCCTCTATTTTATAATAAATGGTGCTTTAATAATTTTGAAACTATTTAATTAATTAAAACTTTTCATTCATAAACCCCAAATCCACATTATTTTCATCAACCACCATTTAATTAATTATTTATAATTCATTTAATTAAACAATCATAATAATAATAATAATAACAACATAATTATAAATATTATCAGGATATTCTTTTAACTAATCACAATCTCTCATATAATCTTAATAATTTCAAATAAATAATTTATTAAATAGGGTATACAACATGGGTTGGACCGCAACCATGTGCTGCCCGTGAAGATCCATTAAATTTGAATTTTCTGGATCTGGTGCTCCCACGACTCATCAGGACACCCGCTTTAATTAGAGGGTAATTACACAAGTATAAAAAATGAAACCTTTATATGTTCCAACACTCGAAATAAACTTTCGGAGCTTGATTTAAAATCCAACCAATCGATAAACCAATTTTTTTAAACCACAGAATTTAAATCCAGTTAAAAAACACGGGACTTTATAATATGCCACCATAAAATATTCTCCTCCATGAGAATCCATTGGGAACCACTACAAAAATAACCGACCAACCAAGGTCATTTAATCTTGTTAGAACTAACGTGTTGTGTCTCCAATGCCAAAATAATCATTAACCCTTCATAGGAATAATAGTTGGGCCTTTAAAACAAGTTCCAAATCCGAATTTATAGCATAATCATCGAATCAAATCTTACTTCTGAGGCAAATAGTAGGACCTCTACAATAGAAATGGTTAAATCAAGATCAATAAACAGAACATGTTGCACATTCATCCCATGAAAGTCGTCATAGACCCAAAAACCACATTCGACATTTATCTGATGAAGTTTATTTAAAACTATTTAAAACCCATCCGAAATTATTAGTAATTTCTCAACCGAACTCTGGTGAAATTTCTATGTCACATAATAACTATGATATTTTAAAAATAACTTTTCCCCAACACGAATGAAGGAGTAGGACATAGAAACCACGCATCCTGAGTACAACTCAGATGACAACCACTTATAATTCCCATCAACATTAAAAACATTAGGGAGATGTAATAATGATACTATATTAGTGTCTCAAAGACGAGGTTAAGATAGGGTACATTCTCGTTGTAATTAGAAGAGTCCACTGAGAGAAAACCCATGGTCATTATTAATATCAATCGAACTACTATCATACAAATCTTTTATAGATGATCAATATCTAAATCTAATACGTTTACCGAAAATGATGTGATACTACCCACCTTAGGATTGTCCATGACGTCACAAGAAATGTTCATCCGCTCACCAGTGCACTATTTTAGAACACATTAATGCATGTATGTGACATTATGAAAACCACTATCACAATGTCAAACATTGATCATAAAAACCGTAACATAATCCTTTCAGTGTTCCATAATATCCGAGTCCTAAGAATTACTCCCGAGACATGGGACGAACTTACTTTAATAGATTAGAACATTCTAATGGTACTACCTACCCCATGTTATCCTCTTACGAATCATAAATGTTGTCCCTCTCTCTTGGTCACAGAAAACTGAAATCATATGATTGAATATCACCTTTTTTGTGTTATCCATTTTAATTAATTCATTTCAACCATTCATCATTTGAAATAATTTCAACAGACACTCAAGTACTTCTCACAATAAGACACTTTCTTTTCAAAACAACTCCCTATGGGAAAAAATATGCAAACTCTGACAAAAATAATATTTAATCATTTAACATTATGTTTTTTTAGACATAAACATGCAATTTAGCATCTAAATTCCTTTTACCAAGAAGGTGACTTCTTAAGGTCCCATTTATTCAATCTTGGGTCTTCCTGAATAAATCCAACTATAGGACATTTCTATCTAAACATATTAGTATTACATTTATAACAATTTTCAAACATACTATGGTAATATTAGGTTAAAACACATTGGTATCCATCTACGAATCGATATTTCTCCCATACACATTATCAATGGAATTTGGCTCCTATTTATAGTAATCAAAATTCATTTAACATTTTATCTTTAACAACCCTTTCTCACAAGAAAACATCACAAGCATGTTATCATAATAAGTAACAAAACAACAATATATAACATATAAATATGGAACAAAAAAATTCTAATAAGTATGGAATATAATAACAGAATATTGTTATATGTATCAATTAAGCATTTTATCTATAGAGGAATGCTAAATCATATCGAAACGTGGAATTTCACCAAATGAAAATAATCAAAATCAGCAGTAATACTACTAATTCTACTACATAGAATGTTATATTCATGTCATGTGAATCTCTAAGTACCTAAGATGACGAATCTATGAAATTTCCATTCCAAATCAGGACAAGGAAATTATTTTTAAATAATTTAAAAATCATTAATTAAAGGATAAAACACCAGTAACTCAAGGGGAAATCATATTAACAGTGATATAAAAAAGAATGAACATCAATTCCCAGACATTTCCACTTGTCCATTTCTGGTATATGGTGTGATCATTCCCAAGCACGACTATTAAGCCATGCACCGAAGATTTCCATGTCTCATATATACCAAACCAAAATAAAAATACAAATGAAAATAATGAAAACCTAAACATTCATATAATACCACATTGTAACAATCTGACCCAGTTCAACACTAAACTGGTGGCAGGACCGCTTGCCACATGACCTCAAGAACATATCCCCATATGCCAGAGGCTGCCGACTAGTAGCGAGGGCCTCAGTATAGTTAGAGGGGATACTATTCCATCATATCAGAATTCCATAATTGAAAATGTCTATAAATAGAGTATGAATTCGAATAAATGATAAAGTAGAGAAAAGAAGATTTTATAAATCTTGTACAAAACAAATGACCATTGCCAATAATAATTCAGATTCTTGCATGACATGCTAATGATACAAAAGGTGAAAAAATGCACCAAATAGCATGATTTATATCCTAATACAGATATAAATAAACCAATATTGAAATCCCAGATGGCGGTCTCCTCGAGCATCCTGAAATTCCACTCGGTCTTCCGTTCCTATCTCCCTAGTTAATGAAAACATCACATTCCTACAATGAAATAGAATTTACTCGAGTACCCCAATGAAATTGAGGCCTGATTAGGGTGAGATATATAAATCTCATTAGGCCGGATCAACCAATGTCTTCCCCAAATCAAGGAATTGAATTAATAATTTAAACTGGGAGAAAACATGCATAAATAATCTAATAAGTACAAAGTAACTATATACCCAAGTACCTTCATCATTCTTTAGCTCGTTTCTGAACCTGTATTATTCATTTTTCATGCATACTCAACAATAAATTTCATTTATCAATTATTCAATTTTCAATAAATTTTGAAAGACTCTCGATTCGGCCTAAGACCAACATCCACTATAAAATTTACTCCCCACAGATGTCTCTAAAGACCATATAAGAAATCAAAGTAAACACTCAATCCTAGCTTGTGATTTGTCTTCGATGACATGTAATTAGATATTCAATTTAATCTATCATATACTATATACAAATCCATCCCCTAAAAATAGTGACTTTCTCCTGGGTCCATCCACTAACAATGATTCTCCCATTTCATAAATAAGTCTGAACCCTTTCTCATATTCAATTAACAAATAATTATGTCACTATAGTTTCCATTAAGAATTTATTAATTTAATGTATGTCCAATTGGACCCAAAATACAATTTCAATTAATGGGTGTATAACATCATATATATCACCATTATTGTGTATTTGGAGCGTCAGTCCAGGTCTCACAACCCATGGGTATTTGGAGCATCAGTCACGTTCCCATTAGAGAATATTTTCATTTACGCTTGGTGTAGAATGAAATTTCTAGACCCCCAAGAGTATTTATATCTTCATTACATATCTCACAACCCATTTATCATTAATTCATATGTATTTATCATTGGATTAGAACATGATATCTAGCACTCTGTGAGTATTTGGAGAATTAGTCCTTTACTTAGAACCCATTTATCAATCATACAGATATATTTATCATTGGTGTCGAAAACCATGTCTAACACCCCAAAACCATCAATTATTAATTCATAAATTAATTTATCCATTCCATTAATTAATTCAACTACTAATTAACAACATAAATCTCCCATCAGATAAGTATACAATAAATTAACCATTCAATATCTCAATAGTAAAAAATTAATTTACAATTAATTATTCAAAGTAAGGAAACTAAATAATTAACTCAACATTTAATTATCCAAATTCATTATCATGTCTGAACCCATCCACTCAAACAAAGACTCTACCTAGACATTAAAAAGGTACATGAACGTTATAATCATCTCAAAACACTGTGAACAATGCCTATATATTTTGAAACCATATCACACATCATATCATATTTTTAAACAACTCCATCCATGAAAAATTATGGATTGGAAAAATAACATGCATCCAAAGGCACTCTTGGCCAAAAGTAATGATAAAAAATAATTTCACAATATTAATTAAATGAATGAAAGTTATTTAATTCAACAATGAATTAATTAAATCTTATCTTTTTATCTAATCAACCAATAATTAACAATTTACAATTTTACATGTATAAGTATTTCATCCATTAATTATTACCAGTTTCAAATTTATAATCCGAACATGTCAAATATTAAATATTCTCAATAATCAGTAAAACCCACAATTTTATTTCTGCTAATGATTTTATAATTAATTCAACAATTATTTACCCTATTTAAAATTATACTCATTCAAATAATTTAATTATTTATTCATATTACATTAACTAAATTAGAAAAATATGATTAAAATAAATACATGTTAAAGTCCTCATTTATATTACATGGTCAAAATCATTTAATAACATCAACATATTCATGAATCGACATATCATATATCAGCTCTAACAAGAAGACATATGAAAACACAAACCTCGACAATCATAATAGGACATTACCACTAACTAGTTGTTTATCTTTAATCAACATTTCAAGAAAACATAGTTTTTACACAATCAAGGAAAATTGCATTATCAATTTATTTAAAGAACCTAATAATCATAAAAAATTTGTTAATGATTTGGGGTCCAACCTCAGGGTGGCGCCATTTTTATTTTGCAACGCTTTAATGTACATGGAATCAACTAGTCCACAACTTGCCCACAATATTGTGCATGCAAAAATTTACATATATATATATATATATATTTATATATATAAATACATATATTTGCGGGTTTTCTACATTGGTAAAAAATAAATATATTAAATTGGTGTCCAGAATCAATGTAGTAATGAACAATACACCTCTAAGAAGGTACTATGGACTCCTAAAAAAATTATCACGCCTTAATTTAACCTGTAAAGAACTAAACAGAAGGTATGGAATCTTACCCGATCAAACTACGACAAAAACAGTCAAGACCATACACCTCTCCATTGGTAGAAGATTATGGATTATGGACTAATGGATCAAAATTCAACATTTGCCTTTACAAACAAGAGAGGAATGCAACAATCATATTAAACTCGAACCTTATAGATTCATACGAGAAAACAAGCAAAGATAGGGGAGTCAAATGGACAATGAAAATCATGAGTTATTCAATAATGAACTAAAATTGATGAGGGAGACGTGATTCATGAATAAATCGAGAGGAATCAACGCACGTAATGTGGATTATGGTAGAGGTGGTGGTGCGTTTCTGGGTAATGCCCTGAGGGGGTTTGCGCCACTGGGGTCTCACGTTGTAGGAGCTTTGCCCGGGTGTCACGCTACTACTTGGAGGGTCGCCCAGGGGTAGCGCACTACTGGAGGTCTCGAGGAGGAGGGATGTACAGAGGGGGAGGTTGTAGATTCTTCTACATCGAACATGGATGAGTATAAAAATGGAGGGGGGGGGGACATACAGGTCGCGCCTCCTAATTATTTTTATTTTTCCCCTTAAATTAATCCATTTAATTGAATGTAATAATTAAAAAATTAAAATTCATTATATCATTATTATTATACACATTAAACAATAATCAAATTAGTGAAAAAACCCAATTTAATTAAAAACAATTCTTTATTTATTATTATCTTAATAAATGTTTCGTAATAAAGGATGAAGCTCCCTAATGATTATTAAATTCATTTAACAATTATTTAACTAAACGAAAACAAAAATAATTATAACATCATTATTATATTTTTTCCATATTTCATTTATTTACAACCCAAACCCCCAATATATTAAATTATGATTAATATTATAAAAACTCCAACCCATAACACCTAATTTAATTTACAAAATAACTAAAATTATTACATTCATAAAATTAAAATAACAATAATTTCGTTTTTATAATTTTTGAGTTCTTTGATAAACCCAACACCTTCATTTAATAACAAAACTTCTTTAAATATGAAACTCCTCATTTTATTAAACATTTCCTTGAGAGTCTCAAAAGCCACATTAAATTCTCATAAATGATAAACTACTTTAACATGAAATTAAATTCTCAAAGAATAAAAAATTTATGTAACCGTAATAATAATAACAATAATAAAAGTTTTATTATTAGTGCATTCCACCGTTTACTAATAAATGGTCAATTAATAATTATGGTGCTCTTTTTTTAATTAAAACTGTTCATCGATAAACCCCAAATTCACATTAATTTCTTCAACCATCATTTAATTTATTCCTAATCATTTATTTAATTAATCATCCATAATAGTAATAATAATAACTACATTATTATTATTAAAATATTCATTTAATTAATCACAATATCTAATATAATATTATTTAATAATATTAAATAATTTATTAAATAGTGTAAACTACATGGGTTGGACTGCAACCGTGCACTTCCAGTGTAGATCCATTAAAGTTGAATTTTTTGGATCTGGTTCTCGTAAGGCAAATCATTAAATCTACTAAATTAATCGGGTAATTACGGAAGTCCAAATATGATACCTTTAGGTGTTCCAACACTCGTCATAAAATTTTGGATCTTGGTTTAAAAACCGACCATTCGATAAATCATTTTTTTAAATCCTTCATATTTTAATTGGGTTAAAAAACACAGGACTTTATAGGTCATATGTACGGACACATAATAACACCATTAAAGAAGAATTAAAATGATTATAAAATTATTCTCCTTACTGATATAGAATAGGTAATGATTGTAGGGTAAATACTTCATTATCTCTGGAAAAATTTACTCGCATTATTTTTATTAGATTAATTTTAATCTTTTTTTTGTTAATGAATTAAAATTATTACCATTCATGGATTTATTTTTAAATAACTAGTTATATTTATACATTATTTATTTAAAAAAATTATATGTAAAACACACTAAATGATTCTTTCCTGCGAATTACCTACTCAACATTATTAGTGACAATTAAAATAGAAATTCATAAATGACATGACTATTCAATTTAAACACTAAAATCATGAAGTACAATTTAGATATATGGTCATTATTATAATATTTAATATTGATATCATATAAAACATTGATTTTTCATTAACTAATAGTAATATAAATAGAATATTTTTGGATATGAACAAAAAATCTAACAACAGTGTAATGATTAAATTGGGAAAATGAATGTTCATTAAATCTGCTGATATAATTGGATTATTTATTATGTTAAAAGGTATACCCCACAATTAAAAATTACATTACTAGATTTAAAATTATTATTGTATTAATCAATTTTCTAATTTGAAGATGATCATAGAAAGAGTGACGATCAATATTTGAAAACCCCATTTCTAACTTTAATTTATTTAACATATCATTAATTATTTACAAGTACTAGTTGTTCTTGATTTTATTAGAGATTCTCCTCGGATATACAACAAAAAATTATAGAATCATGTTCAAATTCATAAAAATAATTATTAAAGAACCCTATGGAGAAGTTCTTAGTATGATAAAACATTTATACTCATTCTATTGTAAGTGTTTTTATAACTCCCAGAATCATTTTTTATATATATGATATGGGTAAATTGATATTATTTTTAATGAAGGCACTACATGATGGAAAATTTTACTTTGAACATAAGAGAATATTTAAGAAAATCATTTCGGAATATATCATAATATAAGTCTATCATGTTAAATATGAATTCTCGCACCTTGAGATATCCTACTCTATTAAAAGACATGAAATATATTATTAATTAGTATACATGTCCTTGTCAAGGAACAAATTTTCCATCCAGAAATTTCAACGATACATGGATTTCATAGATATCACAAGTATAGTATACTAACAACACACCTCTATAATAACATTTTTGAGATGAAATCCCTCAAGGAAACATTCTTGTATTTATTGTTTGATTTAATTTTTTTACAATGTTTCTTTCTATGGATGGTTGTGGATGACAAGACATAATTATGACTAGAAATGTTGACAATGATTAATGGAAAAGGAATGGATTCTGTCGAAGTTGTGTGAAAACTATGAACATAAGGTGAGGATATATACGTGTGATTAAATAATATATACAATATTTCAGGGATAAATAGAGTTGAAAAATATATATTTCCTTGATGGACTTGTAAAAATATGATAAAATCATGAATTTTGAGAAGAAAGGGTATCACAAAAGGTGTTTCATGAGGGTTTCTGTCATTTAAAATTAGCATCACGAATTGTAAGTGGTTTGAAGGTAATCTTTGAATGTACGAGATGCTTCTAGAAAGGGAAATTTTCATTGTGTATCACGAAGATAGGGATTATCACGAACGTCATGTCTGACTTGACTCGTATGTTCCTTCTTCTTCCAGAATAAAAAAATTATGTTAATTGATACTTTCTTACAAATATTTTTAATGTTTATTATTCCTTTTATATCAGTTATTACCTTGCTATAACTGTTAATTAATTTTTAGAGATCATATCATACATGTTGTCGATGTTCGGAACTTAAGTAAAAAATAAACTTCTTATAATTACAATTTGTCCATGTGGTCAAAATTACATTATCTAAAAAATTATATTAATGATTTATATATAATTTATATCATATATATCGAGTATATATATGTATTTAAAATAGCACTTAATGTTTGGAGATAAGAAATGTAATGCACTTTTCAAGGAGACGATAAGTTTTACGTATGCAATAATGCTACTTTAATTTCTATTTCTTATTTAATGGAATGAAAACATAAATACATAAAGGTATATAATAATTACTATATAATATTATATATAATTTCAATAAATCCATCCTTCATACATTCCACACATGGATTGAACGAGTCATATCACTTTGAGGGGATGGTAGATCGCACGTCCTCAAATGATATTATCGTATTTTTATATTATGGAAACCATAATGGTATGACATAAATGCTCAATACATAATAATAGTGAAAATATAATTATAATATATATCACATTTAAATACAGTTCCACCTTAAAGTATACAATTATAGGTGGTTGGAGATAATTTAACAAACATCTTTTTTGTGAGGTAGTAGTTCGTTGTCCATAGAAATAATATGTTCGTATCCATTAGATGGAGGTGTGTGGATGTGTAGTTAGAGTACATATCAAAAAAATACATCCCAGTATATTGAAGATACTGGTCTATTTATGTATTCAATGAAAAAGGATAACACAAGGAGTGTGGAAGTAAAATAAAAGCAGAGAACTTGATTGACTACATTACCATTAAATCGAGTTACCCCCTTTGGATTGAACAAAATGTCCATCTGGAATTGCATTCTTCATAATGGAAGGATTCTGGAAGGAATAGAGGAATGTTGGGAGCTTCTTTGAGGAATTTTTGGATAATCCAATTAGGCTTGAGAGGTGTGAGTTATAGGTTAGTGGTGATGGGTTTTTATAAGGGGTGGAGGGGATCTCTAGGAAAATTTGGAGGTATTATTTTATTAAAAAAATTTATTTCAAAAGGGACAGATCATATTTAGTTAGAAGATGATGTTTAAATAAGAATAAATAAAATCAGCCAATAAGAATTAGAAAGCTTTGGGATATTTTTTAATCTTTATCTTTTTTATTAAACCCTTTTTAACTTATTTAACTTTTACCATGTCTTTCTATATATTCATACAATATGGTTTAATATATTTAATAAAAAATTCCAAGAGAGCCAAAATTGATAAATTTCAGAATCTTTTAACATTATATAAGTCATTTTTTCGAATAATAAATTTTTTGGATTATTTTATCATTTAATAAAATAATAATTTTTTTAGAAACACATTTGTGTCAATTTATAAATTATTCATATCATGAATATTTAAAAACCTTTAACAACACGATTATTGTTAAAATCATCATTAATTCTAATATAAAAAGTCATTATTATCCCTAAAATTAGTGGATGGTATAAAAAGTTTCAAAATAACTTTATTTTAATATTTGTAATATTTTTTTTGAATCCTTTATCAATGAATAAATTATTGCTCCACCATTATGTCATAGTTAAATTTATTTATTTAATATATAAAAATGATAAATAAAATACCATTATATAAAATATTGTAATCTTTTAAATGAAAATTTATAGTTGAAGAGATCATATATATAACCCCATATATAGTTGTTTTAATAAAAGATACATGTTTATGTTATTTTGGTCTTTACATTAAATTAATTAACCTAAAATGTCATTTTCACTTCCATGTAGCTCCATAGGGTCCCAAAATCGACCCAATGATGAAATTTGTCATATATTCCAGATTAATAGGATTATTAAATGTGTAAGGATAGTTTAATATTATTATTATATTAATTATAACACTTATTTACAAGAATTTGCCTTTAAACATTGTAAATAAAATATTTACTAATGTTACTATTCATAATGTCTAAAAATTAAATATACCAAGTTACACAATTTGTTTTTCCTAATTGAAAATATGAAATCCTTTTTTTCAAATTCAAAAAACAGATGTTTCAAAAATTAATTTAAAAATAAATCGCATTGTCAAAACCAAAAATTTTGTTTTAATAAATTATAACTATCAAAAGATTGACAATTGTTTATGTTTAATTTCAAACTGCAATTACTTCAAATGACCGAAATGTTATTAAATGGTAAAAATATTATCCAATTACACTATATACACAATTTAAATGATTATATAACTATATAAATAAATTATATTAAAATGAAGATTATAATTAAAATGTAGTTCTTTAACTCTTCATTAAAAATTGAGATTTTCAGAAAAATACCATAATTTTATCCAAATTTAATTGTAATGTCTTGAATCTAAAGAAAATTTTTATTTTTTCAAATTGAACATAAAAAAGTTAAAAAATTAGATTTAAAAGGTTTCTCCATCAAAATGTAAAAACTTTTGACAAACATGTATAAAAATATTACAGTTACTTCTGTTTATTCTCACATATACAACAACTATTCATTAACTACCATTTAAAATAATAATATATTATTTTTTAGTATGAATCAGCCTTGTGTGAAAGATGAGATTTCAGAGAAACCCATTGTGGCCTTTCGGGTACGCCATAGAACATAGAATCCCATTTAAAGTAAAATTAATATTTAATTAACAAATATTAATAAATATGAAAATATAATATCCTTTATTTACCATGGATGTTACATCCTTACCCCTTTGGGAAACTGTTTCCTTGCAATTTTATTCACTTATCATAAAAATGGGGTAATTTACAACCTCATTTCATTCTCGTATTCATATGTTTCCTCTTTAACCATATGGGTTTTCCATAAAACATTTACCTGAGGAATTTTCTTATTCCGTAACACTTCTTCCCTTTTGTCAAGAATCTGGATGGGTTGTTACTAATAAGAGAGATTCAATTCCAACTAAACTTCCTCTAGACTCAAAACATGAGATGGATGTGGCATATACTTTCTCAATATTGAAAAATAAAAAACATTGTATACCTGGGATAAACATGTAGATAACGCCACTCTGTACGCAACTGATCCAACCATCAATCATATTTCATAGGGTCCAATGAACCTCAGACTAAACATTCCCTTAATACCAAAATTCATGACACTTTTCGATGGAGAAACATTGACAATGAAATGATCACCGACCACGAAAGACATATCCTTAATTCTATTATCTGCATAACATTTCTGCTTGCTCCGAACTTTTGCCAATTTCTTATGAATCAACTTTACTATGTCTTCCCCCTATTCTACCAATTCTGGTCCCATCAAATTCTTTTCACCTACTTCAACCCAAAAATATGGAGATCAAAATCAATTTCAATATAATGCCTCAAATGGAGCCATATTTATAGTAGAATGAAACATTTTATTGTATGAAAATTCAAATAATGAAAGATGTTGGTCCCATATTACATGGAAATCCATTGAGCAAGCACATTACATATCATCAAATGTATGAATTGTCCGATCTGACTACCCATCTGATTGTTGGTGAAAAACTATACTAAAATTTAATTTAGTACCCAAATACATTTAAATTGATTTACAAAAATAGAAGTAAACCATGGTTCACAATCAGATATGATGGAGAGGGAAACCCCATGAAATCTGGAAATCAGATTAACATAAAACTAAGAACTTTGATTTAGAGACTGTAGACGCCGAAAAAAGACTGTAACTCTCAGAGGAAGTTTCGAAATGACGAAGCGATGTCATATTCGGAATAAGAGGCCCGATATGGAGGCCCGGGATGTGGTGCGCAAAATAAAGGAGGATCCACATGAAAAATTGTTCTCCGTGCGTAGAATCACCGGGTTTCGCGAAATTGAGCCGATGAGGCGCGCAATCTTTGCACGCCCTATTTCAGCACGACGATTTTTGCATGCCAGCTGCGCTCAGCGCGAAGAATTTAGCGCGCCGCCTGGATTCTGCCCTGGAGGTCGCCTATAAATAGAAGGTGACCCTGAACAGTTTGGGGGTTGAGGAATCTGAAGCAACTCCCGTGCACGCAATTCGGCTCCCCCCGCATGCAAGATGACTTACAGGTAAAACCCTCATTTCCCGCAACCTTGCCCCGGAGTTCACCTTTGCATGTAACTTCACCGACTTATGTGAATTTTCCCCCTCCCCAGGGTACCGGTCTTGCACGCAATTCGTGTCCCGTGCACGCAATACCCTGCCGTGCGCGCAAAACCCTGCACATAATTCCCTCTATGCGCGCAATTACCTTGCTCCAATTGAATGCCATCCCGGAGTTTTGCGTGCAAACCTTCCCTTTTGCACGCAATTCCCAGGACCCCTTACCCTAACACCCCTTGGATGCCCCCTGCACCGGCACCTGATGTCTCCCCTTCCGGGCATGCGCACCATGCGTTGTTTTCCCGTACGGCTTTCCAGGATTGTGCAAAGTAACCTCAATGTCCCTTGGGCCGTGTTTCCCATTGCGTTGCTTTGCCTTATGCTTCTCCGCATAGGCATGCTAACGGCTATTGCTTCTTCGCATAGCCACCCTAACGTGGACCCCCTGGTGGTTCGCCCTACGGCCCCCCTTCACCATGGCCTTGCTGATGCCTTCCCTCCCACAAGGGGTAGAGGGTGTTGGGCATGTAAGCCCTAGGGGTGTGGAGCGAACCCACCTCGTCCAAGCTGCAGGATGTTAAACTGCTAAGTACATCGTCCTTAACACAAGAAGTTAAACTGTGGTCCGACCGCGTGCTTCGCACACAGGGTCCCCCCCAGCTCGGACATTCTTTACGCCCACTCGTCTCCATGGGAATGGACTCTTCCTCATATGGAATGATATCCTCCTTGTCGGAGTGGCGTTTGTCCGTGGGGGAAGGGCCGACTCAGAGCGTAGCCCCTAGCCTCTCTTACGGAAGGTTGCACCCATCCACCTCCGTACATCCCCCTGCCAAGGCCAGTGGAGTTCTTTTCCCACTGCGATTTGTCGCACCACGGGCCTCCACGCTGGAGTAAGCCCCATCACCAAGGGACACTAAGAACGCGTAAGCCCCTGTTTCCTCTTTGGGCCACTAAACACGTAAGCCCCATTCCACTTCTCACGGACGCACCCTTCGCGACGTGATCGTCTGGTCCCTACTGCCTCTTGTTTCCCACACTGAGCATGACTCACGTGTTCTTAGAGCGTGCATCGACCATGACATCCTCATATGGGCTGCCCCAGAGCGTAAGGCCCATCCCAGCAAACTACGTGGACTTTGATCCGTGCTAACGCACGGTACGTAGGAAGCCTCCACGAGGTTCAAGCCCACCACCCGATCGTGCCGACCTCTCCATGTCGGCTCCCCATCCATCTTGGGCCGCCTTAGAGTGTAAGCCCCAAACCCCCCATCCTGCATGACGTTAAACTGTATTCTGTCCCACGTGATGTTAAACTGTATTCCAACCCGCATGACATTAAACTGTATTCCGTCCCGCATGACGTTAAACTGTATCACGTCCCACACAACGTTATACTGTATTCCCCTTCTTGGGCCATCTCAGAAAGTAATCCCCATGTCTCACTCCACCATCCATCCTGATCCTTACCCGAGCCGCCACATCCCGGTGAGGTCATGCCACCCCATCCCACTCCATGACACCCGGGAAGTCGCCCACGAGCTGGCCCCAACATCGGTGTTCCCCCTGGGGATCCTTCAACCCGATCCGTCTCCGCAAGATGTTAAACTTGCGACATAACCCATGTTAAAAATGGGAAGCTGAGGAAAACTTCTGATGGTACATATTCCCCATGTTCGATATAGGATTCCTCGGGCATCGGCGCCCTCAAGAAGCCCTGTGATGAGGGACCAAAGAAAGACATGCCGACGAAGCCCCAATGTGACCATTCTCCTCACCAAAGGTTGCTACCCCGACAAGACCCCTTGGAGCATCTTGATGGAAGCAGCGTAATTAACTGTTGTCCGTGTAGATATGGAACTGGGAATGAGCTTCACGAACCCGTCTTAAATCTATGAGGGAGACCCGGACAAGGTGAAGAGCTCCGAGGAGGAATCCATGGAAGGAAGAACCGACATCCCATAATCCCGGTTTCGATCAAGGAGTAGACAACCCCGAACAAGGAACGGATGCGGGCCGCCTTTGGAATGCGGGAATGCGGGGCAACAAGCAGCGCGTCCTCCCCACAGACGGATGCGCGCGCCTCGGAGAAAGCGTCGGAAACAAAAAATGGTGAACCCGACGTGAAGAACTCCTCAACATGGGGAATGGTAGCCGTCAGGGCGTTGGAAGAATTTCTTGTCACCAGGTCCGGGTAACCCTCACCGGGACGTGAACCCGCCAGGGGTCGAGGCCGTCAGAACGTTGACTACTCCATTCTGTGACGTCGTCAGCGTGGATCCCTCTCCCTGACCATGGATGACGGAATGACATTGGGCCTTGGTTGTTGACCTCATTTCATGTTGATACTAATGGGTTCATCTCCCTGTTTCCATGAATCAGATCACTGCATTCGGAGCTCGATCACCACCTGCCCACCGGTGCAGGGGTAGGGGCAGTACCGACGTGGCTACCCTGCGCGGTCCCACATATTCCACAGTCGCTCCAACTTCGAACGCCGTAGCAGAGTGGCGCGTGTGCCCCCTCTCCCCGTCAGTAATCATCCAGCAGAGGGTGATCAATAACCTAGTTCATAGGTATGACGAGGAAGGGGTTATCCCAACCAGGGGCTAGCCCGCTTGGATCTAGAGGCGGCCGTGCCTCACCACCATCTCCTCCCTCGAGGGCCGTGCAGGGAGCCGCCGCTCCCCACGCCAACGTTCAACCGCTTTGGGAACCTATCCCCGGAGCGCTCTGACACATCCCTCCCCTACGCCAATGAGGTGGGGGATGTCCGGGTCCACCCGATCGGTGATCCATCCTAGGGGTTAACTACAAGAACCCCCTCCAGGCTGCGTCGATGCCGCCGCCCAACTCCCCGAGCTGAGGGGCAGGCAATCTTTATGCCCACACCACTGGTTCTGGCCCATTTGACTCGACGCCAGCGTCGGGCGCGAGCGAGAGAGAATTCCCGTCCTGGGGCACCAGCATCAGCAACCACTGTGACCCGAGCCACTGCTGACTCCTGTTATTAGATCCCTGCGCATGTTGAGTAGGGGCAATCGCATGCCCGACTGGGATCAAAACCCCGACCGCCCTGCAGGCAAGTTGGGTCCAATCTCCCGGTCGTGGACACTGGCAATGGCCACTACGGACCAATCCGCGGTAGTGCCGCTCACCATGAGGGCTCATTCCGTGCCACTGATCAGGGAAGCCGAAATCATCTTCACAACGTCTATGCTCTGGGTATGACCCCTTCCATCTCCCACTGCATGGGGTATGTGGTCACTCCCCCTACTGCCAGCCGCGATCATGGAGCCATTGTGTATCCAGTCTCTCACTAACATGGAGGTCCTCCCCATGTCCCTTTCGACATCTCTCCCAGTGTTTCTCGCACCCTGGCCTTTAGTCCCCTCTGCCCCAGCTCTATTGTGGTCGGGGGACCCCATGAAGGAAATCATCATTACCCTGAGGAGCTACCCAGGGGCAGGAAGGCCGGGCGTCGTTGCCGTAGGAGGAATGTCAGGGGAGTCTGGACGGAAATCAGACCAGTCCGTTTCTCGGATTCTGAGGCAGAGTACGACTCGACAACGGATTCTCCCCCCCCCCAACTGGGGACGCGGCACGTCAGTCTCGTACTCCTCGAATGAAAGATCCATATGATTCCCTCCTACCTTCAAAGGTATATCCAAAAGGATGAGGACTTGGCGTAACGCCAGGGATCAAGCCCGGAATTTCCACTGGACTCCTCGGAAGCACCTCCCACCCCTGTTAAGGAGGGTGAGGAACTTTTCTGGGGACTGACGGAAGAATCACGAGGCGATACACCCTCGGAATGCACCAACACTGTGACAGGAGGCCCATTCACCGGCCCATCCTATCGCGACGTGCCAGCCAGGGCACTGCAACCCCTGGAGGATGACCCGGGGATCGGCGGCCAATCGGCCTATTTGCCGTATTCCCCACCGGCCAGCCCAGCGCCTCGACGGCCTGCCTCAGCTCCATTGAAAATTCCCCGATTTTCCTCGGTGGATGAGCAGGGGTGGCAAATTTTGGACCCCGAACCAGAGCCATGGAGCTTCTGGACCATTCTTGCAGCGGGCCACTTCCCTGAAAAGTTTTGGACGGTCGCAGAAACGGGTTTTGATGTGCCAGAGTCACTCACCCCGGGAGAGTTTGAATGCTTCCACCAGATTCTTCGGGTGACTCACTCCCGCCTCCGCCATCAGCTATCGCCTTAACTCGGGAGCCAAGCGCATCTCGAGGATATTGGTGGGTAGTGCCACCGGGTCGACCTAGCAGCACTCCCCGCGGTCCGGCACCCCGAGTCGCTGGACCACCACGAGGCCCTTCAGAAACAATGCGGCCAGAGTTTTCAAGTACTCCGCATCGTTATTGAGGAGGCCACCCCCATGCGCACGTCCACGGGTGGGGGCAGTACACTGATCTCCTCTTCTGTGCGATCCGCCGATAGCCTGATCCCCTGGGCGGCCCTGAGGGAGCATCGCCAAGGGTAGTGGTAGTCAACATGGGTAATATTTCAGATGAGGGAAACATTGTGGAGCCCCTCGATGGAGACTCACCCCCCGAGGACAGGCCGCTACTAGACCCATCTGGGAGGATTACTCGCCAACAGAGGAGCCTCATAGGTCTTCCTATACCCACGGAGGCACTGGCGCTGGGCCGAAACATCGGCAAGGGTAAAGAGCCCGTCGGGTCTGTCAAACTCGCCGACCTGTCTGCCTCAGTGCAGAAGGTAGAGGAAGATCCCGAGAAGGCCACGCTGCGCCAATAGCTAGCCGAGCAAAAGGGGCTGGTTGATGAGCTCCTGGCCGAATGCATTGCAGAGCGGCGGCCTGGCTACAGCAACCCTAGACCAGGACAACAAGGGAAAGAGCAACTACCCCTTGTTGAGAACCCTCCGGGCAACCGTGACCGTGTCGTGTTCGCCGATAGGGGAGACACTGGAGACCATGGCAAGAGGGAACAATACATTTCACCGAACCCTCCAGAGCGGCAAGACAACCTGGGGGACCCTGCTCGGTTTCTTCCCGTCGCTCCGAGAGTGGCTCCGCCCGCTGCCCCGCGAGCCGCTGCGCGCGACTATCGTATCGAGGAGCCTGGCAATGCTCTTGTGGTTAGAGGTCCCCGTCAGGATAGGAATCCGCATCCGGATGATCTGATGAGGGTACTCATCGCTCGCTTGGAGGCCCTGGAAACTCGGCAGGTGGCAATCCCACCGGATGGGAAGCCGTACGCCGCATGGGTGGATGACATGCCGACCCCGCCGGGATTTGGGAACCCCACTTTTTCCCCCTTTAATGGGACCAAAGACCCACCACAACACTTGGACCACTTCAACTCGAGGTGCGGGCCTATGTTAGGGACTTTGGTGAAGCAGGAGGCTGCCAAGCTCCGATGCTTTGTTCAGACATGGGAAGGACCAGCATTCGTCTGGTACAGCCAGCTCCATGTTGGATCTGTGACTAGCTGGGAGGACCATCGCCGAAAATTCATCTACCAGTTCAGTTCCACAACCCAGAAGACGAACATTGCAGATATCTTCAGGTTCCACCAAAGGCCTAACCAGCGAGTCACGGACTTCGTCGCCCGGTGGAAGAGGCTCACGTACTCCCTTGACATGCCACTGACTCAGGAGAAATTACTGACGATGTGTGTGGGGAACGTCAAGGCGGAGTTGGATCCTTCCCAAATCACACAAAATTACCCTGGAGGGTTCCGGGACATCTAGGATAATGCTCAGTGCCTCGAAGAATCCCTGCAACATGCTAGTCAGGTGCACCCGTTGCCTCCTGTAATCTCTGCAAGGAGAGCCGCCAGAGCCGAGCCCACTGCTGTGGCGCAGATAGAGGCCCCTAGACAGCTAGAGTTGCTGCCAGTGAGGCCAGCTCAGTGGGCTCATAGGGGTCCAACCCCACAGCCTCCGACCCAGTAGTGACTGCCTCAAAATCGGCAGGCGCCTCCACGTAACGCACCACCACCACCTAGGCGAGGTAATCCGGATCCTCCTCATCGGCCTGCTCCTCCGGCCCCTGACCATGGTCAGCCCCCAAGAGTCCCCTTTCCATATAGAAGGAATTGGGATTACTCGTTTGGCGAGTCCCAGGTCCCCGGTTATTTCTGTAGCGCCTTGGAGCAGAGGATCGGGCGACTGCCTGAGTGTCGGAAGCCAGAAGAGGCGTGTCTCACGGATCACCCTAACTACTGCCCTTATCACCGGATCCTGGGAGACACCATCCAGCAATGCTATGTGTTCATGTACTGGCTCCAAGACTAGATTGACAACAACATAGTCAGGTTGGGCCCAACCCCGACACAGGTGGTAGGTGTCTTCGTGGGATCAGATGGCAGTAGTGACAATGGGGATGGGTGGGAACAGGTTTCCAACCATGAGAACCGGAAGTATAATGACTGGATGGCCCATAGGACGGTCGCCCGTGCCCATGGTATCATCCGTTCCCGCCTGGATCAGCCAGAGACCTCGGTGTCTGCGAGCGCCGCTTTGGCATCGTAGTCCCAGCCTACTTCTTCCCAGAAGAGCCGGCGACGACGCAAGAAGAAAGAACGCACCCTACCATTGTCTTCATCTTCTCGCATGCTTGGCGATTTCATGCCCCCGAAAATGGGGATCCCTCCGAGACCCCATCCGATAGTGGATGACTCCTCGAGTGAGAGCCCGGGGTATGCTTCGGTTAACACCGTAGAGTTGGTAAATCCCTTTTTGGATCCCGACGATGAGGAGCGCCAGGTGGACCTCCTCGAAAGCCCAGGGTACACTTCGGTTAACACCGTAGATTTGGTAAATGCCTTTTTTTCTCCCGACGATGAGGAGCGCCAGGTTGACCTCCTCAAAAGCCCGAGGTACGCTTCGGTTAACACCGTAGAGTTGGTAAATCCCTTTTTGGCTCCCGACGATGAGGAGTGCCAGGTGGACCTCCCCGGAAGCCTGGGGTACGCTTCAATTAACACCGTAGAGTTGGTAAATCCCTTTTTGGCTCTTGACGATGAGGAGCGCTAGGTTGACCTCCCCGGAAGCCCGGGGTACCCTTCGGTTAACACCGTACAGTTGGTAAATCCATTTTTGGCTCGTGATGATGAGTAGCGCCATGTGGACCTCCCCGGATGTAACACCCGAGACTTTTATGTTATATAAATCATCAAAGGAATCTTTTTCTACACACAAAACTTGCTTGGCTTGCTTTACACGAAATCACAACCTTCCTCAATAGCTTGCGTCGTACGCAATACCGAGTTTCACTAAACAATGATATGCTAATAAAATATTATTAAAACTAGTCGTTATGAATAGTAATAACCACTTTATGAAATTTTATAAATTCTATTTTTCAAAATGGACATCATTTTTGGATTCGGAATATCGAAATTATCCTAGGGTGAAATTTTGGTATTTTTCTGAAAACTTTCAATTTTTGATGAATAGTGAAACCACTAAGTGGTAGTTAAAAAACTGAATTTTACATAAAACATAATTTTACCGCTTCTGTGAGTGGAATTTCAAAAATCCGAGAGATACGGTTGGTGTCAGTAAGTATAATGTGGTTCAATGAGATGAAAATAATTTTTTGGTGAATAGTAACTTTTTACTTTTTTTACCACGGTTAAAAGTAAATAGGGTAATTAAGGATACAAATGATATTATTATTACCCTAAAACATGTCCTAATTCTATTTGAAAAGTGTAATTCGACCAAAAACAATCTTAGGAATAAAATATTACAATTTAGGCCCACTTGGATTAGATTGGGACATTTATTATTAATTTATTTAATGAAGGGTTAAAATAGTTAAAATCAAAGTTTAATAAGTAAATCATTTTTAATATGGGGTTATACATAAGATAAATTAAACTATAAATATTCATTAGAAAGATAAAAATATTTCCCACATAATGGTAATTTGTTTGTAATTTTTAGACAGTAAATAATTTAATTTATTTATGACACAATCATGCTGCAGTAATTATCTTATTAATGAAATATTGACATAATTGATGTTATAAATACCCAAATAAATGTAATTCGTGACTTTTTATGAATTACACTAATTTTATAGGTTAATATGACATGTCAGTATTTATTTAATTAACTTTGTTCTAACTAATCATTCTGTTATGATTTTCACAAATTTTAATTACTAAATAGTGTCAAAAGTGACATAAAATAGTTTTTAAAACAAATATTATATTAGTAATTGTTATTTTAATCCTAAAAATCTAAGGTTTGGCCAAATGACATAGATAAGGTTATATATATTAATAATAAACAACTTGGGGTTCGTTTGGCTGCTTATAGTATGTTTATTAACCTTATAGTATAAGAACACAAGAAGACACGGTAAAAGTAAAATTATTTAACTTAATGTTAAATCTAAATGATATGGTTAAAATAGGAACCTAAACTTGTCTAAATTCTATTGGATGAGAGGATTTCGACCCATCCCCACCTTTTCTTTGAAATAAATCAATTTGGAGCTATTTAAAACCGGGATTGACTTTATAATAAAATAATATTTTTAGTTTTTCCAAAGAAGCCCCTCTCCTCCCTTATAAAAGGGCACCTACTCCTCCTCTTCCACACACCACATTGAGCCTTCAAGCTCGGCCAACCCCTGAATATTTCTTCTCTCCACTTTCCTAGAAACATCATATAGGTTCTGGTATTCTTAAAAGACCTATTTTAGTGCCATAAAAGGAGGTATCAAAGAAGCACTTCAAAGAAGAGGTAATGTCCATTACCGATTCTTTCATCTTTATTTCTTCTTCACTTCTTCTTATTTAGTGTATTCATTATGAAGTAATAAAATAAGTATCCTTCATATACTGATATGTTATTATAAGTATGAAACAACCCTATTTCACCATCTATCCATCCTACGGAATATGAAATCACCGCGCGTGCGTACGTACGGAATACCGTCTCCACGCCGTGGTGTAATCTATTTTCCACCACCACCTTACTTGGATGGGTATAATGGTGTAAATAATGACTATATATGACTATTATAAAGTGATATTGATTCTGAAATAGTATAAAAACACTCCAATACCATTCCACGATAATAGGAACGATATCATCACTCGTGCGTACGTACGGAATACCGTCTCCACGATGTGATGCGACCCGTTCTACATGATCTTCATTTCATAATGATTATATAAATGAATTAAATGAATGAATATGATATATATTACACTAATAATATTCTGGAAATTAGGTATCTATAACCTAAATAGAAGAATAAGAATTTATTCGACAAAACATGCATAAGAACTAATAGTTATATACACCCGAATAACAAGTAACAATGAAATAATACTACTAAGAAGCTAAGAATATGACCATATATGATATCATAAAAATATTTATGATTATTTAATATGTCAATAACATTATTTAAATCATTATACAGGAGGTTCGGACACGTACAAAGCATATCGGACCTAAGGTAAGGGAAATATCACAATCTCATTTTTATTCGAGATTGTTTATACTTTGGAACTTACTGGGGTGTATTTTATCATCCACATCCATGTTTCCTCAATATGTAATATTTATATCATTATACAATAGTTTCTATTCTATTTTACCCTTTGGTGAGTTTTTAGTAAAAGATATGAAAGGAATCTTTTGTCATTTTTCATACGAGGTACTTTTTGACTTTTTCTGACAAAAGTACGAGAAGAATGTTTTTTTATATACGACATGAATGGATTTTTTAAACAATATTTCCAAGAATATTCCTTTACAAGTTTTCAAGTATATTTTTAATCAACCTATTTAGAATTTAATGACATATTAAGAAAGGAAAAGTGTTTTTTAAGTAGAAAGGATATTTTCCTCAAGAATGGAGTTCAAGTGTTTTATCAAAATTATTTTCCATATAAGATAATATAGGGTTATGTTTCTATCCCTATTATTACATGGATTTGATTATGTTGTGATGGAAATATTTTTATGAATTCCTTTATCTTATATGAATTTTTTTATGATGTCATGTTGTTTAAGAATCCCATTTTTACTAAATGGGTTATGCTATGATGTATGGTTTATGATTTTGTAGAACACATAAGAATGATATCATTATGAGATGGGTGGGACTTATATCTCCCTCAAATGCATTGGGTAAAGATTTTATATCTCATGAGATAGACATGGCTGGAATGGTAGGTTATACCGGTTCAGTGAAACAGGACTGAAACGAGGAGTGAACTCGGTTCAGAAATGGACATTGTCCACTAAGATAGTCTTGGAAATGAGTCTTGACTAATTAGAAATTATTCTCTATAATTATTTGTTTATGCCACAAAGTTTCATGTTTTAAGTTATGATTATTGGAATTACATTTCACTACTATGATTTATCCCATGTTATGAAATTAGGATCTCTTTTGCAGGTTATGATTTCCAAAAGTTATGTGCTTATGTATATGATGTGATTGATATTTCTTTTGTTTACCCTTAAAGAGAATTTGAGCTCAACCTTTTGTATGTTTTATTTCCCCAGGTCAGGAAGAAAGTTATTAAGTAGAATATGCCAAAAAGGGACTCTAGATATGATGAAATAAATGGGAGGACAAGTAGATGATTTACGAATTAGTTGTTTATGTTTCCCCGTTTCTAAAGACACTATACCTATACGGTCCTTTATTGGTTTTTTTATATGTTGTAATAAGTGTGCTTCAATTCTGAAGTAATAATAATGTATGTAAATTATGGGTCGTTATAGTTGGTATAAGAGGAAAGGTATAGTCAACCTTTGGAAACTAGGATGTGAAAGCCTTAGTAAGAACCCTAAGGATAATTCTAGGCATATAACATAATCTTAGTGTTTTAGAAATGGCCATGAATAACCTAGGATAAGACCTTAAGTGTAAAATTTTATCCTTGAAGATGTGGTTTTCCTATTATATTTAGTTATGCTCACACTATTCTTCTTGGTTTTAGTCAATGGCTGGAACCCAAAGGAACCGTGTTAATGCGGAATGCGACGTGAAATGTAATGATTTTCCCCCTGAGCAACCAAACGTTATGGGAGCTGGAATGAAAAATCTTGTAGCCATGATCACACAACTTTTCAAGCTATGAATCATGCATGACTTCCAAACGAGCAAAGGAAGGAGCAAAATTCTGTTGAATCCTTCATGAGACAACGTCCACCTTCATTCAGCGGGTCTACTGATCCATTAGTTGCTGAACAATGGATTAGTACTACTGAAAAGATATTTTCAGTTCTTTAATGTTCTGAGCAAGATAAAGTCATCTTAGCAGTGTATCGTTTGGAAGGTGATGCTGATCAATGGTGGAATCTTATTAAGAATACGAGGCAAAGGGATGAAATTGAATCCATGGAATGGGAAGAGTTCAAGAACTTATTTTTCAATAAGTATTTCCCTCGTATTCTCCAAACAAAGATGGAGAAAGAGTTTCTTGAACTGAAGCAAAAGGATGATGAATCTGTGGGTACCTATGAAGAAAATTTTACAAGACTTGAAAGGTATGCTTCTGGTATTATTATCCAACCTGAGATTAAGATTGATCGATTCTTTAGTGTCTTAAAACCAAGTCATAGAAGGGCATTATCCATAAGGGACTTCAATAGCTACGAGGAAATCGTTCGATGTGCTCTCAATGTTGAGATGGAGATTAGAGTAACCCATCAGTCATATGGGTTTGATAAGAAGAGGAAAATGGAATTCAAAGGAAAATCTAAAGAGCACACTGAAAATAAGATGAGCTTTCTCTTATTCTCAAAGTGTGGAAGGAAACATAGAGGGGGTTGTCTTAAAGGGACAAGTAAATGTTTCAAATGTGGAAAGGAAGGTCATCAGGCATTTGAATGTCGTGATAATTGGAAGAAGATGCCTAATGATGCAAACAAAGGAAGGGATACACAGAATTAACCTACTACACTTCAATGTTTTAAGTGCAAGGAGATGGGACATTATGCCAATAAATTCCCTAATCCCAAGGTTGATGATGATGGTTGACGTCAACAAACTCTTAAGGCTAAAGACAAAGGAAAGTCAAATGCAATTTTTATCAGCGATGTGGAGTACGATAATGATGTGGTGAAAGGTACACTTACCATCCACTCTAATGTAGAAAATGTTTTATTTGATTCTGGATCCACCCACTCCTTTATTTCTGAAGAATTTTCTAAGGGTATCACCGTATTACCTCAACAATTAGATGTTGAGTTAGCTGTGACAACACCTAATGGAACAACAGTTGCATCAATAGATTATAATTCTTCTCTGATTGATGTTTGTGGGAAAGTGATTCCTACAAATCTTGTGATCCTTCCTATAGTGGAATTTGATGTGATTCTTATCATGGATTGGCTTTCTCTACATGGATCTCATATCAATTTCCAAAGAAGGGAAGTCACATTTCATATTCCAGATCAATCTATGATCGTCTATCGATGCAAGGATGAACATAACATTCCAGTGGAAATTTCTTCCATTTTATGGGTATTGATTCCACTAAATGAAGGTTATTTATCTCATATGGTTGGTGAGAAACTCACTATTAAGAATATGCCCATTGTATGGGAGTTTGATGATGTCTTTCCGGAGGAATTACCGGGTCTTCCACCGAATCATGAAGTTGAGTTTTCAATATAACTTGTACCGGGTGATTTTCTTATTTCAAAGACACCTTATAGAATGGCCCCAATTGAGTTGTAGGAATTGAAGAAGCAACTCCAAGAGAATCTTGATAAGGGTTTCATACGCCCCAGTGCGTCACCTTGGGGAGCACCTGTTCTATTTGTTAAGAAGAAAGATGGATCAATGAGACTCTGCATTGATTATCGAGAACTTAACAAGATCACTATCCAGAACAAATATCCTCTCTCGTGCATTGATGACCTATTTGACCAACTACGCGGAGCTCAATACTTTTCCAAGATTGATCTTCGTTCAGGGTATCATCAATTAAGGGTCAAAATGGAGGATATACCAAATACGGCTTTCCGTACAAGGTATGGACACTATGAATTTATAGTGATGCCATTTGGTCTTAATAATGCCCCTTCTATATTCATGGATATAATGAATAGAGTCTTTAGAGACTATCTTGATCAGTTTGTGGTAGCCCTTATAGATGATATTCTTGTCTATTCAAAGAGCAATGAAGAACATGAAGATCACTTGAGAATTATATTGAAGACCCTGAGAAAGGATAAGCTTTATGCCAAATTTACCAAGTGTGAATTTTGGCTTCAAAAAGTTGCATTTTTGGGTCACATAATCTCAAAAGAGGGGATATATGTGGATCCAGCAAAAAAAGAGGTTATTTAAAGATGGTAGAGACCAACAACAGTAACTGAGATCCGAAGTTTTCTTGGTTTGGCTGGATATTATCGACGTTTTGTGATTCTATGAATATAAGTCTATATAAAATACTCCAAGAATAATGGGATAGGTTTGGATATTTTTTTAATCCTTATCGTTTTTATTTAACCCATTGTTAACTTATTTAGCCTTTACTAATTCATCTAATATATTCATATTATATGGTAAAATATATTTACATTAAAATAAAAATAGACCCAAAAGGGATAATTTTTTGACATTTTTATCATTATTCAAGTAACTTGGATGAATCATAGATTTTTAGGATTATTTTAGCATTTAATAAAATATTAATTGTTTTAAAAAATCATTTAGGTAAATTTATAAATTATTTATATCAAGAATATTAAAAAAAATTATAAAAATAAGATTATTTCGAACATATTTTATTAATTAAAATATAAAAATTCATTATTATCCCTAAAATATTTGGATGTCATAAAAAGATTCAAAATAAATTTATTTTATTATTTATAATATCATTTTATTGAATCCTTCATTTATGAAACAATTACTACATTACCATGGTGTAATAATTAAATTTCATTATATAATGTCTAAAAATTATAAAAAAATTAATGATATAAATAATATTATTCAATTTTAAATGAATATTTATAGGATAAAATATCACTTTTATAACCACATATGTAATCGTTTTACTAAAAGATATATGTTTATGTTATTTTTGTCCTTATTTTAAATTAATTAATATAAAATGTCATTATCACTCACAAGTGGCTCCACGAGGTCCAAAAATCTACCCAATGATTATTTTGGTCAGAAATACCTCATTCAATAGGGTTATGTCGTGTTTAAAGGTAATTTAATATCATTATAACATTATTTTTACCCTTATTTATCAAATATACCCTTTAAACATGGATAAAAATTATTTAATGATGTTACTATTCAAAATTTCTATAAATTAAAATTTCTTATTTACACAATTTGGACCTCTTCATTCCAAATATGAAATCCCTTTTTCAAAATTAAAAACACAGAAGTTTCAGCAATAAATTTAAAATTAATTCACGTTGTTAAATCCAAAAAGTGTGGTTTTAAGAAAAAATATCTATTAAATGATTGACACATGTTTATGTTCAATTTCAAAGTGAAATTACATTATATGCCCAAAACTTGATTAAATTATTCCAATACAATCCAATTAAATGTTAAAACAATTTATATGGTTAATGTATCCATATAAATAAATTAGAATAAATGGCACTTTTGAACAAAAATGCAGTATTTAAAAGTATTCACTTAAAAATTGAACTTTATATGAAAAATACCAAAACATTACCCAAATTAAATCTTAATGTTAACATTCCAAATAAAAATTATATTTTTTCATATAGAAATTAAAAAAGTGACAAAAATGATATTTAAAAAGGGTTCTCCCTCAAAAGGCTGTAAATAATCATTTTAAAAAAATTTAGAATATTTATGAATTAAATTAGATCTATTCGTATTTTAAGAATTTAAAATTAATTGGATAAATGTAAATATATTTGAGAAACACGTATAATAATATTTTATTTATTTTTGTTTATTCCCTCTAACACAATAACGATTATTTAACTACCATTTAAAATAATATTATATTATTATTTTTTATTATTACTCAAACTTGTGTGCAACATTATATTTCAGAGAAACCCGTTGTTTCGTGTAAGGAACACCATAAAATATATCATCCCTGATAATGTAAAATTAATATTTATGTCACAAATATTAATAAATATGAAAATAACATATCCTTTATTTACGAGTGATGTTATAGTTTTTTAAGGAAAAATATTTTCAAATTACAGAGAAAATAAAGTCTATTTTAATTAAAAAAAGTTATGATCTCTTCAGTTAATAAGTAGAGATGTATAAAAGAAAGAAATATATTATTATAAAATACCCTATAGTTTAATAAAATTCATTATTTTCATGTGATATGTATGATATGATTTTATCAATTGAAAAAATTCCAAAATATTGATCATAATTGATAAGACTGCAACCTAAGATAGATTTCACTTTGGTAACATTGAATTGAAATCCCCAGGAAGAAATAAGATTAAATAAAAATAATAATTTGATAAAAAATCATTATATTACATATCAATGGGTCTTTATATATTCCACATAAATTTATATAGGTTTATAACGTATCGTACTTCTCAAAGAAAGAAACATTTGAGAAAAAGTCTATTACCATAAGCCTTGACATTCATCATACTAGTTTATAATTATTTTAAAATAAATATAAATTTATTATACAAATATTACTAGAAAAAAAATTATATAACATAAGATATATTATTTTCATATGACATTTAATTACCCTCTTATTAACAATTCCATTTTAATGTCATGTTTGTAGAAATAACTGCTTTTTCCTATATGTTTTGATATTTTATTTTTTTCCACATTCATTGATCATGATTCCATAATATAAATAATTTTAACAATGATATAAATTTAACATATATATTAAATATATGTATTTTTATTAACTTCCATATATGTTATTGATAGAATATTTAATACACAGTTCATGGAGACATTATATCGAAATTACATTATCATTACATCCACTTTCCTAATATATTGAATGAAGGAAAGGTAAATGTTATATTGACATTAAATAATAATTTTTATATCTTATTTTTCACATATATTCATTAAACCCATCCTTATTACATTCCATCTAATGATTGGATGAAAGACAACTCTTTGTGATGTGGTAGTCTGCCATACAAATGAGTGATGATTTCATATTCCCAAAGAGTGTAAATTGTGACTATGTATATGATATAATAATTAAGTAAGTATAATAAAATAATCAAAATCATGTATAAAAATTTAATCCATATTTATATTCATCTCTGAGTGGTGGCGGTGTATATTAATGAACCTCAGTTAGCGAGGTGGTAGTCTACCATAAAAATTAATGAAGATTGCTTATCCTATTTGATGGAAAAGAATAATATTTTAGGTCATAATCCTAACATATCAAAATATATGTATATTTAAGTAATTTGGATTATTATATCTATTTGGTTTAATAATAATTATTGGAGTTGGATTATGAAATAAAATAAAATGCTTTGTTTTTTCTATTACCACATATTGAGAAAACATCTTTTGTTTCTCACACAAAGGATAAATAAGATGATTTTATGAATATGAAAAGGAATCTGCTGTGGTAGGATGGAATTAATGTAATTAATGTAAAATTTATTGGATACACTGAAACATTTGGATGTGTGATGATGAGATTATATGGGTGGATTTTAATAAGTGAGGCGAGTGAAAAACCTACAATTCATTGACAATAAAAGGTATACCAATAATTAAACAAAATGAAAAGCTCAAAAAATGGATCATTATAGATACTATAAGATATAATTTATGAAATTGTCCTGAAAATTTTTTCTGTACAAGTTATGTGGATTTTTTACTCCTAATATTTTTGTTTAACCCTTAATAAATTCATTGTTAGCTTAATCGTAGTAAATAATTTTTAATATTTTTTCAGTCCATTATTGTAAAATCATAATTTTAACTCAATATATCTTATAAAAAAAAGACTAAGAACTGGTGGAAGATGGCCAGAAGAAAATTAATTAAAAGAGTAGTAGGGTTAGGCATACATGGTGTTATTGCATAGGAGAGTGTACAACACCCCACATCTATCAGCCTCCACAAGTGGGGAACAATAATCAGGCATCGTGAAAGACCATATCCCACCAAGGTGAATGAGTGCCTGATTTTCTAGAGCATTTTCCACCTGGTTGGCTTCCTGATAGACATGTGAAACCTGTAGACTCATTTACGTGACCTTGTTGAGACAATCAACCCATTTAGGTAGCACACATCGTGTCACATTACATGTCTTTCTCTTCAGTGCATGTACCACAGGCTGAGAGTCAGATTCAGTCCATATAGATTTCTAATTAAACCGGTCATCATAACTAACAACATATATCATGTCCCATATTTCAAATTCAAAGGTATTTTTAATTCCAAGGGCATAGTGGAAGCATCCCTTTACAAACCCACGGTATGTACGGAACACTCCCCCACATCCAGACATACCTGGTGCGTCCAACGCAGCTGCATCAACATTCCCCTTGAGACAAGGCATAATGGTTGGAATCTACCAAATATGTTTCAGCATTCAAGGCTTGTGCGGCCGACCCGAAATGCCAAGAATTCTATGAATTTGGATATCATTAACAGTTTTAGACATGGCTCCATCCTGGACCATTGAATCAGCATATGCATCCATATGGACAACCATCATACCTTGTTGTTCCATGGAGTGTGCATCACCAAACATCATTCAATTTCGGGGTTCCCAGATATCTTCAATAATAAGCAACAACAACCACCAACAAGAGGTTTTGAATTTTCTCACTGCATTGAGAATACACCATGCAAGACATTAGGTCCAGGACTGGCCTGTAGGTGTCGAACACTATCCCAAACAGATACCCAATGTAAACCCAAAGCTATTGGCACGACTACTGTCTATAAAGACATGTTGTATTGAGTCCTCCTTAGCCCATTAAATGGAACACATAGGGGCCATTTTTAGGCCACCCCATTTGAGAAGGTCTGTTTTGGGAATTCGGTTTTTAAAAATTCTCTATATAAAGAAGAACCTAGTTGGACGAATGAATCCATCTTTGAATTGCAGCATCCACGTCGGTGTAAGAGTTATACCACCACAAGTTGTATTGTAAAAATCCCTACAGATAATCTGCCCTGTTTTATTAGGGACCCAAATCAGAGTATCAACATCCATAAAAGCATATCCATTGATTACATTTTCCACCTGCACAGGAATGTCAATAACATGAGCATGAATTTGTGATTGGAAACCCGAGATGGACATAGTGGCTACTTCAATTGGAACAATAAGATCATGAAGGGGCTGTTTGAGCCACTTTGTTGCCCAATAATTCAGGGTGGAATACCTGTAAACCAACAATTTAGTATACTTCATTATCCTTACAAAAGCATTCTTGAGAGATTCCCAAACTGATGAGGCAAGATAATATTTATATCCATTGAGATGCCTCTTTGTTATTTGATTTGAAAGGAAATCATCATCATCTTGATGTGTGATCAGGTTCGAAGTTAATTTCCGAATCAAACCATCATTGATGGTACAGAGGTCCTTTACCACATGGCCCCAATCTTCACAAGATTTATGCATTCCATCCACGCAACTATAATCAGCTTCCTTTCATTTGGTGACCTGGTCCAGATAAAGTTTCGTACCATGCTCGGACGTTCCTTAATAAGTCCTCTAGGACATCTATAAAGGGATACAGAATAAACAAACATCGATGTGATAACAGAGTTAACCATGTAGACCCTCAAAGACATTGACATAGCCTTCCCTTTCCAACTGGACAACTGACGTATAATACAGACAAAAATTCCCTCCAAATACTACATTTTCACCTTTCCCCAAAACAATGGGCCACCAAGATATTGTAATGGAAGTTATCCTCTCCTCACCCCTAGATACCTTAAAATCATGATCCTTTTGCAAACCAAAACTCCATTCCCCAAGATGATAGATGACTAGTCCCAACTAATGTAATGGATAACCACCTACTCATAATGACTGAGTAGGGCCTTAATTGAGTATATAGTTCTCCTTGAAGCTTGTCCAAGTAATAAGATGTCATTTTCATACAAAAGATGAGATAAGGCCTACCCACTCACACCATGTAACACCCAAGGTAAATAAAGCATATGACATTTTCATATTTATCCATATTTGTGAATAAAATGTTAATATTAATTTAAAGGGAACGCTATGCTCAATGGCGTACCCAATACGCAATAATGAGTTTCTTGGAAATCATACGCATCGCTCTAATAATAAAATAATATTATGGTTGTTAATGCCTAGCCGTTGTAATGGAGGGAATAAACAGAAATTACTAGAAAATGATTATATATGTTTGTCAAATATTTTTTTACTTTTTTCCAATAAATGTGAGAGGATTAAAATGGGAATGAATCCAATTTTAAGAATAAATATTCTAATATTCTTTAAATGGTCGATTAACATCCTTTTGATGGAAAACCCTTTTGAAATCCATTTTTGACAATTTCATATTTTATATTGGAGCAAATAAAATCTTTCTTTTGAATCAGGACATTAATATTTACTTTGTTTATGTTTTTGTTATTTTTTTTGATAAAGTTCGTTTTTAATGAATAAGTGAAAATTGGTGTATTATAATCTAATTTATTTTTATTATTAGATCATCTTTTTAATTGGTTTTAATGTTAAATTAGAATATATTTTTACCATTTAATCCAATGGTGGTCATTGGAATTAATTTCACTTTGAAATTGGACTTAAACTACTGTTAATCTTTTTATAAATATTATTTCCTAAAAACATGCTATTTGTTTAGACAACGGGAATTAATTATTAAATTAATTAATGAAACTTATATGATTTGAATTTTTTAAAATAGACATTATTTTTGAATTCAAAATATCAAATATAGCCTAGGGTGAATTTTTGGTATTTTTATGAAGAACTTCAATTTGTGATAAATAGTGAAACCACTAAGTGGTAGTTAAAAAAACTGATTTTTCATTTAAATGAAACTTTTAGACTTCTGTGATTTAAATTTCAAAAATACTACATACATGGTTTTCATTAGAATGTAAAATGTGGTTCAATGGGATTAAAATAATTTTTTGTTGAATAGTAAACTTTATGTTTTATTAATCGCGATTAAAGGTAATTAGTGTAATTTAAGGTAAAGATAATGTTATAATAATATGAAATGACTTTGAGACAAGTCCTACCATTATTGGATGAGTCATTTCCGACCAAGAAAATCCATGGGTATACTTTGGGACCCCATGGAACCACTTGGTTATGAAAATGACATTAATAACGTTTTATTTAAAGTTAAAATGAAAATGTCACAAACATGTATTGTTTTACTAAAACAATTTTTACATGGGGGTATACAAGTCATATATTTGACAATATATATTGATTGGAATTATAAAAATATTTCCTAAATCATAGTATTTTTTTATAATGTTTAGACATTAAATAAATTAATTTATTTATGACACCACAATGATGCAGCAATTACCTCATTAATGAATGATTTAAATAAAATAAAAATATAATGTAAAATCTAAGACATAATCTTGTAAAAAACCTATTGGATGGGTGGATTTTGAACCCTTATCACATTATCCTAGAAATATATAATTGTGGGATCTTTGATATCCGAAATTCATTTCATAATAAAGATACTTTTCAAGACATTCCAAGAGTGCCCCTCCTCCCTCTTATAAAAGGCCACCACTTCTACCACCTTACACACACCTCTAAAGCACTTTTCTCATCAAGCCTAAGCTCATATTGTCTCTCTAAATCCATCTCTTACTCATATAAGCCTCACATTGGGTAGAAGTCTTTACATTGATGCCTTTGAGATCAAATCAAAAAGAGTTACCCGATTTAAAGGTAAAGTCTTCCCTAGTGTTCTTTTGTTTCATTTTGATTCTCCAACCCCCTAAACTATTTATAATACATTGTTTGGTAACAAAACCAGTATCTTCAATATACTAGAATGTTGTTATGGGAAGTATTCTACCAACTCTAACACACACGTTCTTTTAATGGTTAATGAACATACCGTTTCCGTGGATGGCGAATTACTACCTCACGAAACAATGATTGTTCTATCTTCTCCTACCACCTCTCATAGTGTCCATTATGATGGAAATATATTTATTTATGATATATATTATATTTAATTCCTCTCTATGCTATTTTATTTTATATTTAATACATAACTTTATGTTTTTTATGTTGTGAAAATGCGATAATTTCATTTGAGGAAGTGTGGACTACTGCCCCCTCAAGTGATATGACTCGTTCATACAATACATTGAATGTATAAAGAATTAAATTGATGAAAATATTTGATCTATATAAAATATATATTATACTGGAATTACAATATATATCTCTCTAATCTAGTTTTAATTCCATTAATGTGCCAAAGAAATGAAAGTAGCGTTCATGCCTACGTACGACTTACCGTCTCTTTGAACGGTACATTTCATTTCTTATCTCCAAATGTTATATAATATTTTAAGTACATATATATAATGGATAAATATTTCATATATTACATCTAAATTATGGATATAATTATGTAATTATAATATATATATCTCTCTTTTATCATTAATTCCATTAATATGAAAAAAATGAATGTAGCGTTCATGCGTACGTACAACCTACCGTCTCCATGAACTGAGCATTTAATTTTTTATCTAAAAATGGTATGGAATAGAATGAAATGAATATATACTGAATATATATGATATTTAAATCATTAATAATATTCTGTATATGATGTACTTATAACTATATTCCAAATTCTTTTCCAACAAGTTCAATTTTTACTCATGTACCGAGCATCGACAAAAACGTCTAATATGAACTCACATTATTAACCAATTATTATAACATTATAATATGTGATATGAACTGAATAAAAATATTTAAATGAGGTCCTTAATCAATTAAAAATTGACCAATGTTTATTATTCAGGAATATAAAGAAACGAACAAGACAAGTCAGACTTGAGGTAAGGGATCCTACGTCTCTCTTTCTTTTAAGTACTCTCTTTTATGTATTTTATTTTAAGATCATCTTTTCTATGTTGGGGGATGTTCTCTTATATTCCTCATACATTACTTTTTATATTCATATTTTGAGAAACCCTATTTTATCTCATCAATCCATTTTTTGGATGTTTTAAGTGGCGTCGTTAGGCTGCTGATTTTTTATATTGGATTTTTCATGTCACCTTTAATATTGTGAGATTTATGCTACATTTTCCACTATTTTCTTTGAGTGGTGTATGTAATACCCATTATTCTAATATTTGTGTAATATAATTTCTTTTATGTGTATTCACCTCAATTTCTTATAGTCATTCTTTCATGGGGTGTACGTTTCGAAAGTTACCCGAATCGGTAAGGGAACCTTTCACCATCCTCTTTTTAAAAGACTTCTTTTTGATGGGTCTTTTAATTTACATATTGTTATATTGGGATATGTTCATATATATCCTTATTGATGTAAATTTTATGTCTAAGTGATGAGATACCATTTTATCTCCCATCAATTCATTTTATGAATTTTAATGTGACGCTGTTAGGCTGTCGAATTTTTTCAAGGAAAGTTCTTAACTCAATTTCAATTCTTTGGTTTAAACTTGTACTCCTTGAATATGTCATTCTATGAATATTTGTGAATGAATCTGATTGTTTTTCACTTAATATCCACTTATATTGGCTGTATTTTTCTGTCACACATAATTACATAATTGATTTATCCTTAATATAAGGTTACCGTCTTTGTAAGGGACTACATCTCAATCTCCCTTCATTGAGGAATAATTGGTTTTAATAAAAGACTTTCATTTATATCCTATATAAACACCATTGAATTCTAATTTTATTAAAAAGGAATCTTTTATATATGAATCATTTTACTAAACTACAATGGGTATGTTTCATTTTAACGTACGCAGTGACAACGACCTTTCCCCCGCTGCGAGTATTATACGGTCTTTGGCCTCCTCAACAAGACGTAATGGTTTTTTAAAATGAAAAAAATACCATATACTCATTTCTGTATTTTGGTATTGAAAATGGTTTTTATAATTGATTTTTTATTTCAATATATTTAAGTGATATATTGTGATCGAAATGGGAAATGTTATCTTCCCTTTATAATTGTTTTATGTGTTACGATTATATAATGGTACTTGGACATTTGACGGGTGGTTACATGATAAACCATATGATGGGTGGTGTTAGGAATACCAGGATGGGTGTTTACGTTATAACATCCAATGAATTGGGTATGGAAGTCGGCCATATGGCTCTTCAATTAAGTGATATGTGTGGAAGTCGACCGTATGGTTATTCCATTTAAGTATGTTTATGTCCCAAGTTACCTTTATATGTTATGTGTTATTTATATGGGTTTTATGGTAATATTTTGGATAAAAAGGGTATGTAATGATCCTTTATTCATTGAAAAATATTTTCTACATATTAAAAATGAAAAGTATTAATTTGACAAAGTATTCATGGTTTACTTGATGTTTTGAAAAAATAACAGTTTTCCTTTGTTGTGTATCCCTTACAGAGATTTTTATGCTCACCCCAAATTGTTTTTGAAATTTTTTTCACAGGGCATAATGTGGAATAGTGTCAAGGATGGGATCAAGGAAAATTCATTCTATCTAAAACATAGAACTAGAAATTTTTCTTTTTAAGAGTTTTTTATTTTTTTGGAAACTTAGTAGAAATGCCTACTTGGTAATATTTTGAGATGTAATAGTTATATCCTAATTCTCTAAAACTCTAAACCTGAAATGATAATCTATGTGAATTATTCATTTAATTCAATATTATGTAATTTTTTATGGCTAGGGCCTTATAGTTGGTATCAAAGGTCGGTTTACATAACTGTAGAGGTTAGAGTGCTGTTTAAGCATAAGTGTCAAGTTGAGTATAACCAGAATGGTTATTATATTAAATAGAGGCATTGTTATTTATGAAAGTTGGAATGAGTTTGAGATAACTTGGATAAGTATATCTTAATGTTTATCTTCCTATTCAGTAGATGGTGATTTTCATGATATCCTCACATTGACCGTTTTGGATTTAGTAAATGGATGGATCTAGCAGGAACCAAAGTGACAATGGGTTTGAAGGAAACTGTGGTGGTTCTCTGATTAAGAGACTGGATGAAATGGTGTATTCAATGAGAAATCTCGTGGTTATTATATACCAATAATCATGAGTCATGATCAACCACTTGAACCTTGGTGAGTTATCTAATGCATCATGTATGAGAGAACTAACTCGATGTGGAAGTTCAAGTAATAATTATAAAGGTAACAATTAGGGTTTATTTGAACTTACATTTGAGGTAATTATGGGATACTATATGTTATGAAGGAAAATGAAAGGCATGAGATAAACTTGAGTTTAAATTATGTTATCGTTACTTTTGATGATTTTATCTCTTTTTGGGGAATGTTATAAGAATTATGTAGTTTTGGAAGTGGACAACACATAGACCGTGTGACAACCTGTCACGTTGGATGAAGCTATGGGAATGGAACCCACAACCAAAGTGCGACTAGTATTTATCACCTACCACTGGACTACGTGAAGTCCCTGTTTAGTTTGACGAGTTCTTTTTAGTTAGATGATCTTATGAATGTAGAATAAGATGGTTTTGGGTTATCTATGGAAATTATTAACCTATCACTAAGGATATGTGATTAGTTTAATTACTTTTCAGTATGAGACTTTAAGAGTAACTTATAATTGGAGATAAAGGTTATGGTTTATCTCGGAAGAATATGTGATTTAATCCTTTAGAGATTGAGGTTTAAATTTTAGTTTTGATTAATTTGAATAATTTTATGGATATATGTTTATTGAATGGTCTTTGTTGAACTGTGGGGTTTTTTGACAAATTTTGGAGATTAAGAATAGTTATTTTAATAAAGAATTATCCTTTTTGGGTAATATCTGATCTTGTACTAACCTTTTTAGTTTGGGTTTTGGGTGAGGTCTAAAGAGATGGTAAATATATAGTTCTCTTTTGTGGGTTTAGTGCTTCTCTTGATGTTGATTATAGTGCTCTTAATATGAACAAGTCATCCTAAATACACATTTTTGGAGAAAATATGGGTTTTTGTAAGAAATATAGTAGGTGATGAGAGTCTACACGAACAGTAAGTATGTTTCCTAATGATTTAGTTAAGCTCATAAATAAATTACTCAATGAAATGTATCTTAAAAACAAAATTTTTTTCTGTTAACTTTTCCAACTCGGGAATCAAATACCGTTTAACCCATCACCAGTTTGTGATTTTCTGGTTGTTAAATTTCTCCTAAACATGTTTTCTATAAATCTCCCTCAGAACATGACCCTTTTTTTTCTTCCATATCCATGTTTTCTTATATGTAATCCTAGTATGGGTTAACTCAGGTGACATTTGTACTTCCCTTACTTTCTTTTAAAGTAACAGTTTAAAAGACTCCTTTTCCGATGTGGGGCTTTCAATGAAGTTTCCAAGCCCAATTTTAAAATTGTGAGAATGCAATTCCAAAAAGGGGGGAAGGATGTAACACCCCAGGTAAATAAATAATATTACATTTTCATATTTATCCATATTTTTGAATAAAATGTTAATATTAATTTAAAGGGAACGCTATGCTCGATGGCGTACCCAATATGCAACAACGAGTTTCTTGGAAATCTTACATTTCACTCTAATAATAAAATAATATTATGGTAGTTAACACCTAGCCATTTTAATGTAGGGAATAAATAGAACTAACTAAAAAATTATTATATATGTTTGTCAAATATTTTTTTTACTTTTTTCCAATAAATTCTAGAGGCTTAAAATGCGAATGAATACAATTTTAATCGTAAATATTCTAATATTCTTTAAAAGGCCGATTAACTAACTTTTGATGGTGAACCATTTTTAAATCCACTTTTTGAAAAATTCATATTTTATATTGGACCAAATAAAATACTTCTATAGAATCAGGACCTTACAATTTACTTTGTGTATGTTTTTGTTATTTTTTTTGATAAAGTTCATTTTTAATGAATAAGTAAAAAATGTTGTATTTTAATCTAATTTATTTATATGAATAAATAATCCTTTTAATTTGTTTTAAAGTGAATTTAGAATATATTTTTAACATTTAATCCAATGGTGGTCATTGGAATTAATTTCACTTTGAAATTGGACTTAAACTAGTGTCAATCTTTTAATAAATATTTTTTTCTTAAAAACATGTTATTTGTTTTGACACAGGAAATTAATTATTAAATTAATTAATGAAACGTATATTTTTTGAATTTTTTAAAATAAAAATCATTTTTTAATTTGGAATATCAAATATTTCTTAGGGTGATTTTTTTGATTTTTCTGAAAAACATCAATTTTTGATGAATAGTGAAACCACTATGTGGTAGTTAAAAAAACTAATTTTTCTTTTAAATGAAACTTTACCACTTCTGGGATTTGAATTTCAAAAATCTGACATACATTTTTGTCATTAGGATTTAAAATGTGGTTCAATGGGATTAAAATAATTTTTGGTGAATAGTATCTTTTCAGTTTTATTAATCCCGATTAAAGGTAATTAGTGTTATTTAAGGTAAAGATAATGTTATAATAATATTAATGACCGTGACACATGTCCTACCCTTATTGGATGAGTCATGGCCGACAAATAAAATCCATGGGTCAACTTGGGGACCCCATGGAGCCACTTGGGTAAGAAAATGACATTAATCACTTTTTGTTTAAAGTTAAAATAAAGATGTCACAAACATGTATTGTTTTAATAAAAAATATTTACATGGGGTTATACAATTCCTATTTTCGTCTATAAATATTCATTGGAAAGATAATAAAATTTCCTATATAATAGTTTTTTTTATAATTTTTTGACATTAAATAGATTAATGTATTTATGACACCATGGTGATGCAGCGATTATCTCATTAATGAACGATTTAAATAAAATGATAATATAATGTAAAATTTAAGACATACACTTGTAAAAAACCTATTGGATGGGTGGATTTCGAACCATTATCACCTTATCCTAGAAAAATATAATTTATTGACCATTGATATCCGAAAATCATTTTATAATAAAGTTACTTTTCAAGACATTCCCAGAGTGCCCCTCCACTCTATTATAAAAGCCCCCCAACTCTACCTCCTTAGACACATCTCTCAAGCCATTGGATCGTCCATCCTCTACTCATATTGTCTGTCCACATCCCTCTCTTACTCCTAGAAGCCTACCATTTCGCATAAGTCTTTACAAGGAAGCCTTTGAGCTCAAATCAAAAAGAGTTACCCGATTTAAAGGTAAAGTCTTCCCTCATGTTCTATTGTTTTATTTTTCTTCTCCAACCCCCTAAAACCTTTTTATTCCTTTCTTTTGTAACAACAAAAGTATATTAAATATACTAGGATGTTCTTATGAGAAGAATTCAAGCTTAAATAACACACACCTTCGTCTAATGGTTAATGAATATACTATTTTCGTGGATGGATAATTACATCCTCACGAAACGATGATTGTTCAATATTCTCCTACCACCTCTCATAGTGGCCATTATGATGGCACTATATTTATTTATGATATATATTATATTTATTTCCTGTATATGATTCTGTATTTTATATTTAATACATACCATTATGCTTTTAATGTTGTGAAAATGCGATAATTTCATTTGAGGAAGTGTGGACTACCGCCCCCTCAAGTGATGTGACTCGTTCATGCAATACATGGAATGTATAAAAAATGAAATTGATGAACATATGTTATATATATAACATATATATTAAAATGGAATTATAATATATATATATATATATATATCTCATCTAGTTTTATTTCTGTTAATGTGCCAAAGAAATGAAAGTAGCGTTCATGCGTACGTACAACTTACCGTCTCCATGAACGGTATATTTCATTTCTTATCTCCAAATGATATGTACAATTATAAGTAAATAAATATAATGGATATATATGTCATATATTACCTATAAATTATGTATATAATTCTAGAATTATAATATATATATCTCTCTTTTAGCTTTAATTCCATTAATATGACAAAAAATGAAAGTAGTGTTCATGCGTACGTACGGCCTACCGTCTCCATGAATAGCGCATTTCATTTATTTACCTCAAAATGGTATGGAATAGTATAAAATGAATATAAAATGGATATATATGATATTTAAATCATTAATACTCTTCTGGAGATGATGTACTTATAACTACATGGAAAATTCTTTTCCAACAAGTTCAATTTTTTACTCTTGTACCGAACATCGACAAAAATGTCTACTATGAACTCACATTATTAACCAATTATTATAACATTATAATATGTGATATGAAATGAATAATTATCTTTAAAGGAGTTCCTTAAGAAATTATAAATTGACCAATTATTATTATTCAGGAATATAAAGAAACGAACAAGAAAAGTCAGACATGAGGTAGGGGATCCTACCTCTCTCTTTATATTAAGTACTCTCTTTTATGTCATTTATTTTAAGATCATATTTATTATGTTGGGGGATGTTAGTTTATATTTTTCATACTGTACTTTTTCTGTTAATATTATGAGAGACGCTATTTCATCTCGTCAATCCATTTTTGGATGTTTTAAGTGGCGTCGTTAGGTTACCGAGTTTTCATAAGGGATTTTTCATCTCACCTTTATTCTTGTGATATTTATGCTACATTTGCCACTATTTCCTTTTAGTGGTGTATAAACCACCCATTATTCTACTATTTGTGTAATATAATTTGTTTTCTGTGTATTTACATCCATGTTTTGTAGTCCTTCTATCATGGGTTGTACATTTTGAACGTAACCCGAATTGGTAAGGGAATATTTCACCCTCCTCTTTTTAAAAGCGTTCTTTTTGATGGGTCTTTTAATTTACATATTGTTATATTGGGATATGTTCTTCTATATCCTTATTGATGTAAATTTTATTTCTAAGTGATGAGATACCATTCTCTCTCTCAACAAATCATTTTCTGAATTTTAATGTGATGCCATTAGGCTATTGAATTTTGGAAAGGGATCTTCTTAACCCAATTTCAATTTATTGGGTTAAACATGTACTCTGGGAATATGTAATTCTACGAATATGTTTCAATGAATCAGATTGTTTTATAATTAATATCCACTTATATTGGGAGTATTTGTTTGTCACACATAATTACATAATTGATTTATCCTTAATCTAAGGATACCGTCTTTGTAAGGGACTTCGTCTCAATCTCCTTTCATTGAGGCATAATTGGTTCTAATAAAAGTCTTTCTTTTATAAACTATATAAACACCTTTGAATTCAAATTTTATTCAAAAGGAATCTTTTATATACGTATAATTTTACTAAATGAAAAAATGGTATGTTTCGTTTCAACGTACGTGGTGACAACGACCTTTCCGTATCCACGAGTATTATTTGGTCTTTGGCTTCTTCAACAAGCCGTAATGTTTTTTTTAAAATAAAATAAATATCATATACTCATTTATTTACTTTGGTATTGAAAATGGTTTTTATAATGGATTTGTTATGTCAATATATTTTAGTGATATATTGTGATCGAAATGGGAAATTTTTTCTTCCCTTTATAATTGCATTATGTGTTATGATTTTATAATGGTACTTAGACATTTGACGGGTGGTTATGTTATAAACCAAATGACTCGTGGTGTCGTGAATACCAGGATTGGTGGTTACGTTATAACCTCCAATGCATTGGGTATGGAATTATGTCGTATGGCTATTCCATTAAGTGATATGTATGGAAGTCGACCATATGGTTATTCCTTTTAAGTATGTTTATGTCCCACATTACCTTTATATGTTATGTGTTATTTATATGGGTTTTATGGTAATCGTTTGGTTAAAAAAAGGTAAGTAATGATCATTTATTCAGTGAAGAACATTTACTACTTCTCAAAGGTGAAAAGTATTACTTTGACAAGGAATTCATGGTTTACATGATATTTTGAAAAAATATCTATTTTCCTTCTTTTTGTATCCCTTACTAAGATTTTTATGATCAGACCATGTTTTTTTGAAATGTTTTTCACAGGACATAATGTGGAATATGGCCAAGGATGGGATCAAGGAAAAGTCATGCTATCTAAAACATGGAGCTAGACATGTTTCATTTTAAGAGTTTTTTATTTTTTTGAAAACTTAGTAGAAGTTTCTACTTTGTAATCTTTTGAGATGTAATAGTTATGTCCTAATTCTCTAAATATATAAACCTGAAAATATCCTCTATGTGAATTATTCATTTAATTCAATATTAAGTAATGTTTTACGGCTGGTACCTTATACACCATCTCTGATGTTCTTATACAATCACATTTGACCAAGGATGTTGATAAACCTACTGAGATAATCCTCTGCAAGTGCAAAAAAAAATACCCGAAAGTCGATCACCTTGTCTCACCCCCCTGGTGCACGGAAAAAATCCCCTCGGGACCCCATTGACAAGAATTGATAGCCTTGAAGAGCCAAGAATAATGTAGATCTTGTTCACAAATCCATAAGAGAATCCATACCATCTATGGACATCCAAGGGAATGCCCCATTTCTACATGTCAATAGCCATGGATATGTCAATTTTGATGGAAAAGTTCCCTTCCTTTTACGTCCTTCTCAAAAAGTTGACACTCATAGAGGCCATGAATAGGAACTTTTGGATGTTCCCCCCAGGAAAGAGTCCAAATTGGTTATTGGTGATTATACCGTCAACAGTCCAACCCATATTTCTCATTAAGATCTTACTAATAAGATTGCTTATTGTATTCACAAGATCCACCGGACTGAAGTCCTTGATGTTAAGGGAATTCTATTTCATAGGGATGAGCACAATAAAACATGTGTTATTTATATGTGGCATGTTAGAATTAGAGATGAAGTCCTTAATGGATTGCAAAATAACATTCTACAAAATTTCCTAGGAAAACATGAAAAATTTGTTCGTAAATCCATCAGGGCCCAGTACACTCTAAAGGTTGAGAGAGAGGAGGGAGGATCTGATCTCCTCTTTGCATGGGGAAGCAGTTAGGAGATGATTTGACCGATCATCAATGTAGGAGCTGATGTTTTCTACAATACATTGAATAATGGACTTCCCATTATAAGAGTATATGCCCTTAAATTACTCAACCATAGACATTGCAATCTCATTATCTTTCATGTAGATATTCCCATCAATGATAATCACTTTGGTCCCTTCTAGCAACGTCATTAACTTGTGAATTCTATTTAAGAACATAGAATTTATGTCCTCATCCTTTAACCACCGCGCATTTTGTTGGTTTCTGACCAATCTTTCCCCCACCATTAAAAGATCATCAAGCTTGTTATGGGTTGCAAAATTCCTCTCGAGACACCCTCAACTATTTCCCCTGACCAGTCTGAATCCTGGCCAACTCATTCTATGATTTCTTGATATTCTCTTCTAGTTTTGAAAAGTAATCCTTACTCCATGCTCTTAATATCCCCTTATGATGCTTACGTTTCACAGACATTCATTGCAGCGGGTATCCAATTGATTCATGTTTCCATGCTTCTAACATAATTTCCCTACATCCTGGCTTCACAAGCCATCCATAGTTGAAATGAAATGGAGCAGGGGCTATCCTGGTCACCTAAGTTTCAACATCAACAAAAAATAGGTTGTGGTCAGAGTGGTGATTAGGAAGTGTGAATCTAGAAATACCATATGTTGTAGCATAATCATCAATATGGACAAATAATATATCATCCTTGATAGCTTTTTTTCCTTAACAATTGTATCTACAACATGTGTAATCATCGCCAGAAATTGAAACTCGATCCTGATTACAGGAATCAAAACACTCATAAAATTTAGAGGCAACAATCCTATTAAAAATTGTTATGGTTTTTTCCTTGGGCTACAAAACAGTATTGAAATCACCAATAAGCAACCATTTTTTATCCATCCTCCTAATGATGACTTTTATGGCCTCCCATAATTACTTACTCTTGATATAGTAGATGGAAGCATAAAAAAATGATTACAAAATATCCTGTTAACCAATTCTATAGTTAAACGGAACACATTAAGGACCACTGTCACATGAAGTAATCTGTTGGGTGTTATACAATAACACCCACCAGTGATACATAGAGAATGAATGTTGATTTATGGCCCCAAAATTGTATCCTAGTGAGTCCCACCTAAAACCCTTCTAGTTATCAAATTGAACTTTAGCTTCAGCAATCCTAACAAACATTGGTTTTTAGGTCAAAATATAATGTCGAAGGGCCCTGACCATGCGATAGTTCCCTAGCCCTTGACAATTCCAATACAGAATCCTCATTTCTTACAAACCAGTCATCTTGTTAGAGGTCCCCCTTTCTTCTCCAATGAGGCTTGAATGTGCCCTTTTTTCATTGGACCTCCCTATCCCTTCTTCAGGAAATGCCCAGGGATAGTGGTGCTGTCATGCTGATTGATTACCTACTTTGCCCCGTTGGATTCCTTCTCCTTACCATTACACTGGTTTTGGGAATCATTATCAGTAGGAAGCTCGTCCACTCCACCACTGTGTTCCACAGTAGCCTCAACTATACTGGCTCAGACTAATTCCGTAGGTAGCTTCCCCTCCACCCGATGTGTCTTTCCATCCTTGCCCACCATCCCAAACGATCCCCCGGTAACAGTATCATCACCTAGACTGATTTGATGTGCTTCCTACACATACACCACCTTACTTTCTCTGGCCAACATCCCAACCGCGCCACTACCATCAGGCAGCCCATCGACCCCCGCATTTCCTACATTAGAACGACGATCCTTCTCCACTTCATCTGACCGAAGTCTTCAACTCAGAGGGATAACGATGTTTCTAGACGTGAGGGGAGGATCACTGCCCACAATCATCCTCCTTTATACAGCCTTGGAGGGGGATATCTGAGTAAAATCTCCCACAAGGTCAGAATCTAGATATCGTTCAATGTAGGAATCACCACCAATTCCTTGAAAGCCTGTCACAAGTGATTTGACAGTATGATCGTCCCCCGTCCCTATGCTCTACTCCACATTGGCATCATTATGAGGTATGACATCCACCATATGCACCACAGAAGCAGAATCACCACAAATATAGGGAACCACATGATTTCCATCAACCAGGACACACATATCCAAAGAAGGTCCACTTAGAACCTCATTATGCATTGAATCCTTCACCATTGCCGAAGAGGAAGAGCCATCTATGGCCAGATTCCCCTTCTGCCAAGACCCATACCCTTGACCAGCACCATTTCTTTCCAGGTGCTCCATATGAAATTTTTCCTTCCCCTTCCTTCTTCTACTTGTTCTCTCATCATTTCCATTTATCATACAAGAATGACATACCATGTCCCGCTTACACTCAAAAATTGTGTGCCCAAAGAGCAAGAACCTCAAGTAAAATTTTGGCTTCCTATAATACTAGATATCAAGCTTTATACTGTCATCCATCATTTTTAGAACTACCTCCTCTCCATGTGTGTTTGACATGTCAACATCCACCAAGATTCTGGAATAATTCCCTGGCCTCGGGTTGTCTGTCTGCCGGTCCTTTCGAATCAGATTGCCAACCAAAAATTCAATATCCCATAGAATCCTTGGTTTCCAATACAAACAATTTTGTTTATAAATTCTGATCCATAGTTGGGTATTTGTACTACAGACTTTCATGTGATCAGTGTTTCTATCCCATTCAATCACATTAAGAAACCCCAAATTCAAGGAAATAGTACTATTACTCCATGCTTTCTTCATACCTTCATATGAGGGTAAGTCCACATGGTAGTATCCCATTCCCATCGTGATCATCCGCCAGTCGTCAAATCCCTACACCTCTACAACCCTTTTAGTCAGATCCTTAAATTTCCACAACCGATCCCCCGTAGGGGTTATGAGTCTTGCAATGATTTAATATCTGCATAAAATTACCCTACCTTACACTCATTCATGATTAGAAAACACATGTGAAATCTTCCCCTTCTGTATCACTCTCCCAGGCGAAGGGGCATAAATTTTAGAGAATGAGGGTCCCACGACATTCTTCACCACATCCGCAGAATTCCTCCCTATCTTCATAGAGACTACAGTATTACCATCACCCTTTCTTGGCAATGAGAAAAACTCAAGTAAGAGGTTCAAAACGAGGCATCTAACCACCAGCATCCTCCACACGCATCCTCGAGATGAGATCAGAGGGATCATCTTCATCACCAGATTTGGGGTTCTCACCTAGTTCCGCATGCGCCATCCTCACTCATTATTTCATATATATTGTGAATATTATGAATATTTAATCTATTTTAACCAATTATATTCATATATTTAGATAAATTTAATATAAAATTAAACCCACAAATATGATGAGAAATTGGTTATTCCAAGAGAAAATTTTCAAATGTTTAAAATATTTTTAGATAAAATATCAATGAAAATGTTTTTAAAATAAAATAAATTGTACTAATAAATATATAAATGATATAATTTTACTATTAGAACCTTTAAAAAAAATACTCTATACATTTTTTAAATGAAAACACAATATTAAATAAAATACAGTATTTTGTGACTATTTAATGAAAAATTAATCTTTTCCAAAAAAATCAAAATATACACGATAATCTAATTTTTAAATGACTATTTAAGAAATGAAGTCTATTTTATCATAATCATCTTATATAAGTGGATATTTTTAATTTTAATATTTTTCCTAAAAGGAAATAAAAAATGTTTTTTGAGAGAATAAGATTTTTGAAACATATAAATACACTACAGAAAATAATTTATTTTTATCAATAAGTTTAATTTATATAAATAACTTAGAATTAATTTTTTAGTAAAATATATTACAATTCATGTCTCTATTTTTTAATATTTTTTATATCAGTGAAAACTAAATAATAATAATAATAATAACATTATATTGTGGTTTTTAAAACATAATGTTGTATGTAAAATAAAAGAAACTTGATTCTATGTGTAACGAAATATATAAAATGAAATAATTTTTTTGAAAAATATATTTTATAAATACATGATGGGTTATACTACATAACTTGGGTAAATGTGAATTCATCTATTATTATATAAAAAGGTTAGGTCTATACATGAAATTTTTTCTAGTGGTATAGATCACTATGAGTTGGATACCAAGAGGAAGTGAGGGTTAATGTTTTTGATCCTCCTTATAATTTTTAACCATTATTTATTTTAATATGTGATCATCCAAATGAGATATTTTCTATTGTATCCTTGCTCGGATTTTGAGCTATCACTTTCTAAAATCAATCATACTATCAGTATTTTATTGTTATCTATGTTCTATAACGTAGTATTGGTATGAATTTGGTTGTTTATTTTCTGTTGTGCACTCTGATTGAGGGTATATTATCGCCACGTATCCAATAGAGACCTTACCTATTAGTTAGATGCCTCTAACATATTGGGAATCTATCCAAAGGATATGTGGGATTCCTCCTTGGACTCGTTTGAATGGTTTATGTATCTACACCCACTTCTTCATGTCAAAAATAATGAACATAACCTTACATAGATGGATACATAGGTGTAACACCGTTGGGACTAGTAAAATTTTCAACTTAACCCAATTTCCATGATGGTGATCAACCACCTCCTATAAAATATATATTTGAATCTCATTGGGAGGACTTTATTAGATATGTATTCTACCTAATATACTATAATATACCATAGAGGTAAGAATATATTTAATGCGGTCATACTAGTCATATATCTGAAATTAAATTGATATAAAAGTATAATTTTTCTTGATATTTCTTTTTCAACCATATTAACAGAACTAAAATGATGAATATTATGAGATATGTGATGAATTTATAAAACAACCAAAACATTAAAAAAAAAATCCACCCTAACTAAAATCATATCATCACCTTTTTTTAAAAACTAGAAAAACTATCATCTTGGGTTTGACTAGATAATGGACCTGTTACGCCTAAACCTCTACTAGTTACATTCACTATAATTGAGTATTTCTTGATTTTTTTTAAAATATTACTTATTAAATTAGTTTTCAATTATTAAATATATTCTATAATAATTATTTTAAAATCCCATTACTTATAACCCTCATCTATGATCAAATATTGAGTGATGAAGATTAAATAAATAACAGTGGATACATATTCCACAATAATCATTTCACCATTCTCATGGTATATAAAATCCTCCTCCTTCACATGATGTTGGTTTTCTATATAATATTTCCCTTAGAAGATCACCTGAAACATTACCCATATCTTCCATGGGTCCTTCTTGTACTTTATCATCACATACTAAAATAGAAAATCCACCCTATCCAAACTAATGTAATATATGTGAACCTAGTTGTGTTTATATTTTTTAATTACATTATAGATATAACAAATGTTATTATCAAGAACCATGGAATATTTAAGAGAACATAAAACCAAATCATTAGAGGAATATTGAACAGAAAATAATTCCTAATATCTAGGGTAATCAGATCCATTCAAGTATATTTTCAACATCTTCTCAATGAAACCATGTACTCCCCTATATTAATGTTGGGACATCTATAGGTTGTAAAGGTTGAACATAGTCTTCTTACACATTATTATCAAAAAATGTTTCTATTTATGGGTTTGTCTTCTATAATATAGAAGAGAGAAATAAAAATATTCTCATTCTAAAAAGAGACAACACCAAGTCATCATCATCACTATATAAGACAATTGTAACCCAATCCCCATATCCATGAAATTAGTTAATAAAAATACATATCAGTTTAAGGATCCATTATAAATCAATTAAGAAACAATTTGTTGACCTATGATATTAAATAACATAATATAAAAAATATTTATGTATAACATACAATAAAATAGCTTCCATGAAATGATAAATATAGGACCAATCAATTGAATAAATATTTGACACTTTTTGGCCGAATCATTAATAACAAATACGTGGGAGAAATTTTTAATTTTTATTATAGTTTTAGTTAATATTATCCATCAACAAGTTCTAACTATAATTAAATAAACATGTAATGATAACAAAAAAAATTACCTGAAGACTAGATGAACCACAATTCAATATAATATACAATAAATTTTACTTGAGGCATAAATATTGACTCCTGGTAAATGTTCTTGTGATCAAAGACTACCATAGGAAACACATGGTTAAAATATAATTTTGTTGTCCAGGAATATTTATTGGGTACATACTGTGTTAAAATAGTCATATTACCCCCATATAATAAAAAGTATTAAACCCTAGAGGCCCAAATGTGAACTTTAATGTTGGTTTTTAATTTATTTATTCTATATAATCTATAGAAAAAACGAACATTTCTTTGCAACAACTACGGTGAATCTACGAGTTTTAAGAGACATATATTATTTAATTTAATTATTATTTAATTTATCCTTTAATAATATTTTCTTTCATATTAAAGGACTAGGTTGAGTTAAATGTGTTTTTTTTGTTTTAGAATCTTTTTGAGGTTCATTTGAAGGTTCATGGTTTCTATAAGGGATGTTAAAACCGTTTTGATTCTATAGAAAACAATTTAGCAGGTGTCTGTAAAACTTGGGATGGTGCATGTTTAAGGAGAATAATTTGTCAAACTATATTGCCCCTCTATCATATTTTGTGACAACTCTAGATGTGAAATGTTATTAAGGATCATATACTATTGAACTGTGTGGTCCCTTAACAAACCAAATGACACCATTTAGTGTAAATAACACGAGTTTTACTGGGTTTTAAAAACCATGCACCTGAATTGTACGGGTGCCTATGTAATATAGAAATACTCAGACATTTAATGTAACATTTACCAAAATGTATATGCAGACATTGTGATTTATATATTAATGACGAAAAAATATCATTTAATGTCAATTTAGTATGTATTTATACTAGTTATTCTTTCAGTTAGATTACCTGTAATGGCCAAAATATTTATAAATAAAATAACCATCGAAAATTAATTAAATGAATTGTTATATATTATGGATATATAAAACACATGATATTATGTTGTTTTATTATATCATATATATATTTATAATCTTCCATTATTCTTCATTACCATTGATAATATAGTCGTTTAACACTGGACATATGATTAGTACAAATATGGTGTTTTAACAAATCCAATTGACATAGAAAAATGATGTGATTGCCTCAAATAGTAGGATGTACCCAATAAAATAAATTTATCATAGATCCAAGGGAGATAACATCATTGGGATTTTTCATTGACTAAGACTAAGATAATATTCAATAAATTAAAGCACAAGTGAAACCATCTATCAGAGAAGTTGATGCTCTTTGAAATCACAACCCAAACCATGTACTTAGAACTACCCCATAAAGGTCTCACGAACACACACCATACAGTTATGGTGATTGGTGGTGAATTTAAGGGATACATATTGAGACCCTTATATAATAATTTTTTATATTTTATATAATATTTAATATATTTGTAACTTATTATTTTTTAGTTAATTAATTGTTATGATTTTGATATAATAAAACAAAAAATTTATTTTTGGTTAACATATAGATTAAATTAAAAAATTTATCATCATGAATTAATAAAATTTTAAAATAAAAAATATGTTATTTAAAATTTATTACAAAATAATTTCTTGAAATATTGATGATAAAAAAAATTATAAATTTGAACATCTTTTTTAATGGGTTTTTAAAACTGTTTTTAATAAACCAAGCACTTCTCTATAAATGTATGTTCTTATTTGAAAAGAAAAAATTCACATATTTTAATAATTATTTGGATACAGTTATTAAAATTTTGGTAATCAAGATGTTGAAATTACCAAATGTTATATTTTTCACAAGTTTTTCATACCGTTGGATTTTTTGGTAAATATTAAATTCTACATAAACTGGAAATAGGTATTATGACATCATAATACCCCAATATTTATTTATTAAATACAATAATGGTTTGAAAAAACAAATATATTTTTCCAATATAAAATAATTTTATTTTAATTTATTTGGTTAATTTTATAAAACCTTTATTAATCGTCCAAAACCAATATTATATTATACGTTTTTCAATTGATTTCATTATAGATGATTTACTTCCACATTATAAAGAGTATTAGTTTAATAATTGTGGATGATTGAATTATAAAGTATCAAAAATCACCCATAATTTGGTTAAACCATGGGATAAACCATGGTATAGTTACTGTCTTTTTTTTAACTTTATTATATTGATTCTAGAACCTAAATTTGATAAATAACTAATAACTACCCTTTTTTCCTATATAAATCTTCTAATAATCCAATTAGTCTTTACTAAAACACCTTTTATCACGTCCATTCAACTCAATACCCTCTCTAGAGTTCACCAAATGTTACCCTAATCTCTCAAGAGGCTCCACATAATAAATTTGAATCACCCTCTAAAATTAAGGTGTCCTTTAGTTTTGAAAATTATTCATGTTCTTCATTATGTTATGAATTTTATTTCCAATACCTAGTGTTGGGATATGTTTTTCCATACCCCTATTGTTTTCCATATGATGTACAAATATTTTTAGAATACATTATCACTCATCAACCCATTTTATGAATATTCTTGTAATGTTGTTATGTAGACAAATTGTTAATGTGATTTTCAATGTCAAACAACTATGTAGTGAATGCCCGTAAACATTTCATATCAAATGTAGTCAACTTTATTTACTTATAATTAATTTATTTTGCACTAAGAGTAGATTATTCCACACTCATTTATCTTGGAATAATATATGATGATAAATGAATTTAATTTTTATGATCTATGTGGATCACCTAATCATGAGAATGAAATGGAAGTGACAGGTGTGCCTAAAATTATATAGTGCTCTTATACATTGGGAAATGATTAAATCTCATGAGATGTCACAAAAGGGTTATGTTTCTGATCCTAATCCATCCTGGGAATTTTTTAGACATGATGACCTTGCATTTTCCCGTGACCTATGTTTACCATTCATTATACATAGTTGTTTCAATAGTTCCCATGTTTTCTCTAATGTTTATCATGATATATCATGATTCATTGTTCGTGACTATAAAACTCAATCCTTTTATTCCCCATTGATTTTCCTATTTTCTAACATGAATTAAAATAATCATTTTCTAGGTTTTCCCTTTACTATGATTTAATGATTACCCCATTTCATATGTACGACCTCCACTTATTCCATTCAGTTTTATGTTTGAGGAATAATATCAAAATGTTATGGATGTTTTCAATAAAGATGATGTATTACCTTTATTATGTTATTATGCAATTTATCTAATTCCCAAAAACAGAAAAATTAATTGTCATTGAGGATGTATTATGTGTAATCTCATGTAATAAATCATTAATAAATTTGTACTAAAGAGAAGGGTTGTCATAGTTGGTAATAATGGAAAAGTTTATTTACATTTGGTATTATGATTAGAAAACTCTAGACACGACTATATGAAAAAATATACATATAATAAAACATGCCTAAATTTTGGTAATGAATATATAATGTGTCTTATAATATAAATATACCATCTTATAGATACTAAAAGTGGGTGAGGCTCTATAAAAATATTTACATATGGGTAAATTAAAAAAACGCATTTAGAAAAGATTGATTGAGAATAGTTGAATGGCTACATGCCTTGAAACCCACATGGTTTGATACTCCTATGCGATATTCTTTGGTGAATTCATAAGATCAATTGGAAAAATTATTAAGGAAAAAATACATATTTTAATATATGTCAGAGAATAGATCATTGATAACATAGAGTGATGCCCATAAATTTGAATGTTAAAATGTAAGTGTCATTTATACATTATCCATTTAATGATATTGGATTATTGTTTATCGATTTAATAGTTTAAAAATATTCATCAATAAATTTACCTTTTATATAATCAATGGCCTGAAATAGGATTAATCAGGTACATAACCAATGTGATGACTGCCAAAATGAGATTCCAAAACCAATGGTAGCTGGAATATTAAACCTTTTGAGGTTACTCTCTATACTGACATAGGTTTTGAATGGAAACATAGATCTAGAAAACAACCCTAATTCCAAATAATATAAGGTTTTAATAGTTCTATATTTTACATTTGGAGAAGAAGATTAGTGGTGGATGTTTATCAAGAATATGAATCATAAAGAAAAGATCAATGTGATTGGGTGGTAGAAATTTTTCAAATTACTTTTCAAATACAATTTTCTTCATGTTATGTGACTTAAAATTGATTGGTATTTCCTTTCCATTCAATTTAATGTTGAATAATATATTGGTATTATGAGGAAAACATCAAAATACTTTCATGATATTCCTATATATTTTTCATTAACACAAATTTAAAGATGAACTACTCTTTACTGGTCTAAATCTGAGTCTATGGAAAGCTCTCCAAAGATGAGATTTAGATAGTTATGAAGAAATTGATTGATGTTCCCCGAAGTCAAAATAGAGATTAGTGAATCGCAAGGGTATAATAGGGAAAATACAGTGAATGTGGAGTTGAATTATTAAATTATGGAAGATATAGATAATTGATATATGAAATTTCAACATCCATCACACCAAAGGTGATAGAATAGGGACATAAAAAATTTATTAATGGGGAGGATGAAATGATTCCGGTGAGAGAAGGTAGGAAATCTAGATTGTGATTGTTGACATGTGCAACCCAATATTGAGATGGAGGAATGTAATACTCTAGTCAAACCTCTGTGCATTTTTCATTACATCAAATACACATAACCAACATAATTTGAAAACCAATGTAGTATGCGAAGGGTTTTTGGAGACAACCAACAACCTTGAAGTTCGCAAGGGTGAGATTATTCCATCAAAACTATAGATTTGGATCCATGAAATGAAGTCATGAAAGTTAAACTGGTTATTAATTTAATAATCGATAACATTCATTATTATTATTATTTCAATAATTTCATCTTATCACATATTTTTAGTATAAATATTCAAACATAGCCACAAATAATGGAATTAGAGCTATTGATAAACATTGAAAATGGGAAAAAGTTTCTTACCGAGTATATAGATCATCAACTCTCATGGTTTTTGGGATAAATGAAATAGTGAAACTTATGATAAATCATTTATTGAATTTATTTTCTCTTGGTATGGATTTCAATTCCTTCTATATCCAACAATATTTTTAGTGAGAGAAATAACTATTTGTATCGTGAATCAACCCCTGACTCAATACAATCATATAGATAAGGATGATTCTTCATTAATTACATAATCTCATGAATGGATATTTTTTACCTATGAGAAATCATATATAGCTCAAATTTTTTTTTCTAAGAGGATAACCGTTTTGGTCATTACCATTTTGATGGAATACTTTAATATATTTTCTGAAATATTTTTTGGTCTTCCTCTAAGCATAGAAGTTGAATTTTAAATAATTGTGGAACATTGGCCATTGAAATTATCAAATACTCCTTGGAGACTGGGTTTTTATGGTATATTAAGATTTAATCAAAAATATATACAAGAATATCAATAATGGTTACATATGGCCTAGTTCATCACCATGGGATGCACCAATATTCTTCATCAATAATAAATATGGTTAAATTCGCCTTTGCATTGGAAATATTGATATAAAAAATATCATGATAAAGAAAAATTATCAACTTACATAGATTTATGAATTTTTTGATCCGAAAAGTGGAGAACAGTAATTCTCTAAGGAATATCATTGATTGGGATATTATCCTCTAAAGGGTGAAAATGCGGATATCCTCAAGAATACATTCTATACAATGTATGAGCACTATTATTTAAATTCGATGAAATTAAAATTCTCTAATCCTATTGAAATCCTGATGAACATGATTAATATAGGTTTTATATAGTACAGAAAAAATATTTTGTATTCTTTAGTGATTATATTCTAATATACTAAAAAACCATTAAGGATCATGAGGATCTTTTGATAACCATAATGATGTCCCTATGAATAGAGAAGCTTTACTCCATGTACGTATAATGTGAGTTCTTTTTAAAGGAATTCTCATTCATGGGAAACATTATCTCAAATAATGAGATATATGTGGACCCTTCAATGAAAGAATCTATTAATGGATGGATAAGGCTAACAAATGTGACTGGTATCAGTAGTTTCCATGGATATTCTGGTTAAAATCATAGATTTTGGTGAACTTTTTCACAATTGTCAGACCCTATAACCAATATAACATTTATTTCAGTAAATATATCTATGGAATCAAGAATGTTATAGGAGAATAAAGGGGTTGAGAATGGGGATTATCACTTCAAATGTACAGAAACTAACCATCAGTGGATAACTGTTCATGGTATTTAACAATTCTTAAAATAAGGGATTAGGTTTTACGTTAATGAATAATATAAATGTGATAGCCAATTACATTATGAAATTGAATGTTCCTTGATTGAACTAACCAATGCGTGATCCATATTTGGATGTAGTGATTTTCACATAGATAATATAGTGACATTATCTCTCTAGAAAGAAGTGTGAAATATATATGGATCAAAAAAGCATCATGTATATACTCACCCTAAAAGACCTGAATATGAACTGACAAAGATGGCTAGAGCTGATAATGGAATATGACCGGTCATTTCATTAACATCATATGAATGTTAATAAGGTGGAAGTGGATCTAATTAGAAATGAACCAATTTTTTCATTGTTTATAATTTTGAATGAATCAATATTATTATATTTCAAAGTATAATCATGTGAATTATAAAGGAAAGAGCATCATCAATCCTTTCATAAAGGATATATCAACAGTACCTTATGTAGAAGATATATGATACTAAAAGTGATGTTATTGTAATTCAGATAAAAGTGGAAGCTAAAATAAAAATGATGTCCTTATATATTAATTTTAATGATGATAGATTTGTGAGATTAGGGTCCTGAAATTGTGTACAATAAAAGATTGAGTTAATGGACATCTTGGATGATGCATATAGATCCACATTCTCTATCATTCCAAGAATCCCATAGATGTATTGATATATAGGAGATCACTATTTGGTGGAAAATATGAAGAATAAGATTGTGAAATATACATAAAAATTCTTGTATTACCACAAGTTTAAGCACAAAGGAAATATCAAAGGGATTGACGCAACCATTACCCATATCAACAATGAAATGGGAGAACCTCACAATTGTATTTTTCAATTTAATATGGAAGTCATCAGGAGGATATAATGATATATAGGATTTGGTGGATCATCTTAAAAATAATTATCACTTGATTATACATCAAGAGTAATTATCACTATATCAATTTGGGAGGATAGACATTAGATATTAGGTGAGGATGGATGGATCATCACTATCAATAATATCATATCCATACCAATAATTTACCCCCATGATCTAAAATATTTTCCAACACACTCTAAATAATGGTTTGAACTACATCATGTCGTATCACCACAAATATGATGACCAATCTGAGTGGACTATCTAGACACTTGAGGATATGTTAAGAGAATGCCCATTTTTTTCACAATAGTATGGGATCAATGTATCTCGATGGACTTCTTCTCAAAAAATAAATTTTTATACTCTATCAACCAAATGGATTCAAATGAATCCATTTTTGGGAAGATCTATAGAAGTACTTACTATTGGGATGATGTTGGGAAACAAAAACATCAAGGCCTTGAAATGGTGAAAGAAATGGTGGACATGGTCAATAACATTCAGTACCAAATCAAGGAGACTAATATGTGAAATAAGATATATGCTAAACATCATTGCTGTTACCATGAATATAAATTTTGATATAATTTGTTACTCTTCATATCTCAATGAAAAAATGCATGAGAATCGGGAAGAGTGGAATGCTTATTCCATGATACATCTGCCCCTTTTAGATCATTGATCACATTGGAGTGGTGGCTTATTGAATAACACACCCACCTACCCTATCTCAAGAACATGATGTATTCCATGTATCCCCCTTGAGTATGTACATATCATACCCCTCACATATACTCAATCTAGAGGTGGATACATTGAGAATATACTTTCTTATTAGGGGAAACATGTAAAGATCTTAGACGATAGAGAAAATGATTTATGAAATAAAATAATGCCAATGGATAATGTGATGTGGAGAAACTAAATGTTTGATAATGTGATGTGGGAAAAATAGTAAGTGATATATCATAATTACCTTCTTCGGTTTTAGTGTGGAAATAAAAAACATTTCGGAGAAATTTATCATCATGGGATTATTGTAACGTCTCAAACTTCTAAAAAAAATATGATTGCAAGTTATCTAAATGCATTGTAATATATTATAAATATAGAAGGAACATTCAAATTTTTTGTTTTATTACATCCTACCAGATTTAATATACCACTAATAATCGTTATCATTAATAATATATCAATTAAATGTTAATTATCAGATTATTATAAATAGAGGGTTTTAACAAATTCACTTAAGATAGACAAAGGATGTGATATGCCAAACCAGTATGATCATATCCTATGAATCTTATTTATCAGAGTATATTATAGAGTCATAATCACAAAAAAATCCTCTATATAGACCTATCATATATCCAAAAACATAAGAATGAGAGAAACCATTTAAAAGGGATGTTCATGAACATCATGATTATGGCCCTAACCATATACTCCAACCCCCCCCCCCCATGAAGAAATCATTATAGTGAACCTTACTCTTATGGATTTTTAAGGTATATTAAAGGGATGTGTATCAATACAACTAAAATATTAAAATTTATAAATTATATAATAATAAATATATTTTCATTTTATTATTAACAATTTATAATGATTTTGAGTTTGATATAATAAAACACAAAATATATTTTTGGCTAATATTCATATTTAGTTATGGAACATATTTTCATGAATTAGTAAAATGTTGAATAAAATAATTAAATTTTGGTTATTAAATAATTTTTATTATATATAAATGATTATATAATTTTAATGATGTAAAATGAAATTCATATAAGTGTTTGTAAAATAATATGATCAAAAAACATAGAATTATTCAGTAAATTTCCATTCTCATTTTATAAATTAAAATAAAAATATTTAAAAAAATATTTAAATAAAATAAATATAATTTTTTAATCATAAAGATAAAAATTTTCATTGGATAATATTTCATAGTTCTCCAAGATAGTCAAATTTTATGTTTAAAATTAAATACGGTATAAATATATTTACTGTATTATGAAATCATAATACCCCAATGGATATGAAATAATTAATATAAATGGTAAACGTGACAAAATATACGTTTCAAGTTATAAATAATGTTATTTTAGGTTATTTGAAAATTTATATATGGTCATTATGAATAGCCTAAAAAAAATATTATATTTTATGTTTTTAAAATCAATTTTTGAGGAAAGGGCTAACTCAAACATTAAAAATGGATTTATTTTTATAATTTCATCCCTAATATTTGAAAAATAATGATAAACCACACTATTTTTATGAAACCATGGTAAATCCTAAGGAGTGGTTTGTGGTTTTAATTACATTATTATATAGTGTCCAAAAAATGGTTGAAAATAATAATGAAGTCCCAAATATTTTCCTATATAAACCATAAATATATATAATTTATCTTCACTAAAAAAACATTAATACATTCAATAATATTCCATTCCAAATATAGATTCCTATAAGGGTCCCAAAAATCTTTCATGAATCTCCTCCCAGATATTTGGAGTCACCCTATCAAGGCATGGGATCATTTTGTTATCCATTTTATTCAAACTTATTCTGAAACTATACCTTACATTTCCAATTAAAAACTATGGAATATTTTTTCCAATGTACTAGATACAATCAATTTTATGTTCAAATGGTGATATTCCCTTTTCTCTCTAACCAAACCATTTTAGGAATCATTATGTGATGTCATTTTGTTTCCAAAATCTCACTGTGTTTTTACCTACCAATCAAATGTTTAGTGAATAACCATTCCCAATTTCAAGAAATGGTATTAAACATTATTCACATATAAATCATTGATTGGAGTTACAATTAATTATTCCAAACTCATTGATCATGAAATAAAATTTTATGATAAATTATTCCATGTTTTCTGATCGATGTGTAACACATAATCACAGGGATGAAATAAAATTGTTTGGTGCACTAAGATTTATACAGTCCTACAATGCATTGGTAAATGTTTTAGTCTTCTAATACAACATGAAAGGGATTATGGTGTGGCCCTAATCAATCAAGTAAATGTTTCCATCATTACGCCCTAGTATTTATCCTTGAACTATGTTTATTATTCACTGTTTTATCTTCTTTCAATAATTTGAATGTTGATATTATGATTATCTTGATTAATCATGAATAATTATTAATTTTCATGATTCTTTCTGATTTACATATCCATTGGTACTCTTATTGTCTAACATGAATTTCTTAAATCACATTATTCCACTTTTATTACTTTAATAGATATTGTATCGGTCTGATTTCCATATATTTGGATAGAATTTAGGCCATTAAAATTTATGAATGAAGGAATGATATGATCATGTTATGGTAATTTTCAATAAAGATGATGTATTGGATCCTTTAAGTGGTTATCTAATGTACCAAATTCCTAAATAGACAATACATATTGATGTTTTGGGTTTTTTTATCATTATTGTTATGTAATAAATAAAGAATCCATTTGTATTAAAATTAATGGTTGGCATAATACCTATTGAATATTAAGATTCCTCTAACCAACATTTATGAGTTTCTATCATATAAATCCTAATTATTGTGTATCCCATATTTTTTTAATAGGAAATAATAAATTTTATGAAAGAAATAATTTTTTGGATCTCTTAATGATTAACCCTATTTCACCTGAATTTAATCACAAATCAAACATAGAATTACATGACCAACGGATTATATTCAATGTAATGCTGATTCACTAAATGGTTTCTAGAAAATAGATGGTTTTTTATGTTCCAAAATAAATTCTTTGACTCTATATTTATATATCTTTAACAGTGAATGGTTTTTGGTCATTTTTCATTGGTCCATAATCTTGAGAATCTACAATTCTTGAATATTTTCATGTAACTCTTTTCTAATGTAAGATAGACAGTTGATCAATGATCATTGACTTTGACTGAGGCTATTTATTATGATTGATGAGAAATAATCATCCATTATAAAATTGACATTAGATCTTGTGAATTTATGCTCTACCCTTTTATATATCTCAGAACATGACTTATTGATGGGCTCTTGGATGTATGTTGTTCTATAACTACTATTATAAACATGGAATGTTAGAGCGTATCTTTAATATACCTATAATTCATGATATGTTACTCAATATAGATATCGTTTAGGTCTCATCTAGTTCTCTTTGAATGCACAATATAATTTGGGGTTCTATACACTAACCAATATTGGATAACATTGTAAGAAATCTAATGGTAAGATGTTCCTTAATTTTTGAGGATATTGTATAATATTGTTTAACTAATTTCATATTGTGATGGCATAACTGGTTATCCATGATTTATGGAAATGGATTATGGTTGTGTTAATCACATGAGTTCCATAAATAATTCTCAATTCTATGAATATTTCTAATGTATGTTTTTCAGAAGATTTATATTTATCACATATTGTTATTTGATTCAAAAGTTTCTCTTGATGATATTTTTCTGTTTTCGTTATTATTATCTTACAAACATAGTATATTAACCATTCCTTTAGATGTATTTTCATGTCACAAAATAATGTTGGAAAATCAGAAGGGGAGTACATAAGACATTCAAAAATTAATATAATGGAATTGTTCATATGGTTAGAAATGATGGTTGTGAGTCATAATGTGTTACCCAATTCTCAATTACAACAGCATTGTGGCCTATCACAAAAAAATATTTGAATATGAAAACCATATAGTTTTATAGATTAATGATAACTAATAATTCGATTTCTTAATGATTTCTTAGAATCTTATTCACCACCCAAGATTCTAGATTGTGTTCACATTTATTTTTCATTTTTAATCCATATTGCATAGATGTAAAGTAGGTATAGATAAACCAATTTTTGGATTGGTTATCACTTTAATAATCAATATATAATTGTTTATTCAACCATTGAATTTTATTGTTATCATATAATTCATCATCTATACCTTTTTTTCCAGGTCAATGATTCAATGGTGGTTCCCTACATGGTTTTATTAATCACACCCTACAATGGGATATCAATATTTATGCAGGATTTAGGATCATAGATCAAATCAATGGAAAGTGGCCATTGTTAGGATATTATGATATGGATGATTGAGAATGTTGGAGTATTGAGAGACATTCTTGAGGATATCTATAGAGTTTTATTTTTGGTATACTTACACTTGTACATTGTTTTGTATTGCCACATTTGGAGAATGATTTATTTATTTAAAACAGATATGTTCCTTATATTGTTACTTTAATTTATATTTTCTTCTCCGATGATACTATGGGTTGATTTTATATTCCATATACATTATTGGTGTATAGTAATTATTACTAGAGTCTATTGTATCACATTTATGATTTTTAACCCTCAAATTGTGTAAATAGATGACTACATACGAGGATGTGTACTTAATTTCTCATTGATCTGTAGTTTAGAGATGATAGTGAAGGGTGGGTTGTTAAAAAATGTTTTTGATTGAGTTTTATCTATCTTATTCATGCCTGACTAAGACATGAATAAAAATATATTGCCTATGTAGGACTTGAGTAAGGGATTTTATATATTCTTATCTAACTTAGTTTTAACAGATATCTGAGTTACCATGGATGAGATTGATGTGACAGTTTTCTAGGATATAATTTGTATTCATGTATTATGATTAAGCATATAGTAACACATTATATATATAGGCATATTAGATATTTATAAAAGATTTTTACTTTAATGCTTTTATTTGTAAAATATTTTTTGGAAATCATTTTATACTCTATGTAGGGATATATTTTTCCTTACTATTGTGGTATATATATTCTTGTATTAGTTTGTTGAACATGAATATGCTATTATGTTTGGAATAAATTTTACTATTACGAGCATGTATATACAATGGAAATTGGTATGTTCTTAGAGGAATATAAATAAGATTATGCGTATCCTCTTATTAGAACATTATTCGGATCATATTTACTAATCAAGGTTTATGATAACAGCTTAACATATTCTAATGTTTCATATATATTTCAGAAAGATTCCACCTTCACGAAGACTGATAGTACCACCAGTTAATGTGTTCTCATATGCTCCTACATGTGTTTTGTTCCCTATTCCACAACCCAATATACAGGAGGGTGGTGTGGATAACTCTACCACCCCAAATTTGGAGGCATATCCTACATTGGTCCCCATTATTGGAGTCATTACTCTTATTATTTCCCAGGCTAGAGTGACACCATGTTGTACAGATGAATAAAATAGGGACATGTAACAATAAAAACTGACCACCATTCCAGGAACATGAAAGACAAATTATAGTGATGATAAGATAAACATAATCATGGGTTTATTTACCCTCTGAGAGTCCCCTGTGGGTAGAAAGGTGATGATTAAAACATTCATAATAAAGTTTCCATCCAAGTCATGGTGGGGCTTGATGATACAAGTTGGTCGAAATTAGGTTCTCAGTTAAAGTCATTTAAGGAATCTTTATTTAGATTACTACTCCAAAATGTGATAAATTTTTTATAAGAGAATGAGTTTATATATATTATATAGATATCCTTGATTGTATCTGATTACTCCACTCGTTTCACTGAGATAGTAGTATTTTCTCTTATGTTGTATATATATGAAGCATATAATGTCATGATGTTTGATAAAAACCTATATCCTTATATCATATGGAATCATATATGTTTAAACCTAAAAACATTTTTGGCCCTACATTGTTTAATTCCCCCATGACATTTTTGGGACTCAATTCTCAATCACAATTATTTTTAACAAAAACTATTATTTTTTGAATGAATGAAATACCCAAAGGTTTTTACCAAGCCCTAGACTGCTGATAAGAAACTAGAGAATAATAAAGTATTTTCTTTTGTTATACACATAATTACAAAGGCATGTGGACCTGTTAGTTCTATGATGAGTGCCTCCTTTGGTAGAAGCAAGAGGAAGACTGGGGATGTGTTGAAATCATGTTCTTCGTAGAACCGTAGAGCGAGTATTGATAGAAGGGAATGACATGAAATTGTCGATAGTTATGATCCATCGATTCTAATTCTTTTTTTCATTGGGGTGTAGGAATGGAAGTATTTAGGACTTAATCATCCGGCCATTCTTCTCAATACTATATTTACCTGAAAACAACTCAAATGAGTCATGTAAATTAGGGATAGTGTTTCTGAGCTATAGTGGGTGGTGTACATGCTATGGACCAGAATCTTGTGAATGGTGGTGTAGGATCTTAAAATATTAAATGTAATGTTTTATCACTTCATAATTATATTCTACAGCTTTGATACCAGTACCTACCAATACATGGAATTTCAATATAAATTACAATAATTGACTTACGAGTCAATTTATATTAAGTTATAATTTCCCTTAACAAAACATTGTGAATGAACATGGTCCATCTTCAGAAATTTACATTGTTGTAATGTCTCAGATTTTGTAGTGTCTTATTTTAAATATTATATTGAATTATTATGAGACCAGGCGCTGAGATGACACCTCATTTCTAGGCCCGGAGAGCTTGGAATAGTGGTTGGAATTTTTTTTAAATTAAGTGAGTTAGAACATGTGTGCGGTTGTGGCAGTTTCCAAATGGATGCCCGAATTAAAAAACTAAGGGCACAATTGCGTCCGAGACGGTGAATTTCCACATGAACGGGTCTAACCTAGACCGGTGTGGGTTGAGGGAAAAGGTTAATTTTTCTGATTCTTTTAGTAAAATAAAATAAAATAAAATGAGAAGTTTATTTTATTTATTTAATTGGGAACATCCACTACTGCGCAACGACATGGAAACTTTCTGATAATTATGTCTTGTCATAATGACTCAAAGATAGAAACATTTCCCATTAATGACGTAGTGTAACAGAATGCCGAATCGCGTTCCCCTTTTTAATGGGATTAATTGTAGGGAGTTCTTTGATGAATTGTTGAGAATAACCTTTGGAGAAATCCATAGTGCTGAGGAGAAAACTCTCGGTGATGAATGATGACGAATCGAAGTTGTGAATCGCATCACCAAAAAAGTTAAAGGATCTCGATGATGACGACAGCATGACCCTATCTTCAATTATTGATCCTTTCATTAAAGGTAGGGGTTTGTTATTTCCTTCCTCGCTCCCACATTTTTGAATTTAAAAAATGAACATAGATCAACCATAGACAAGTTGATCCATGGATTCGTACATTCTTGTAGGAGGGTTTTATTGGGTTGATTCTGGGAAATTAATCCATGATGATTATTGTGGTTGATTTTTGATCTGTTTAAGCCAGTAAATTGGATTGGATCAATGCCGTGATGAATTATGATATATGTTCGTTCTTGAATTTGTTTTATTGTATATTCTTTATGATTTCCTTCCTTGCGTTCATTACATTCTTCACGGGGTGACAAAAAATTGATCATTGGGAACCCGTCATGCAAAACGATGATCCCACACTAGAGATTCGAGATCACAAAGACCATATGGAGGTGTGACGACCATGACGGATGACGAATCAGTTCAGATTGGAAGAATATGTTCTTGGAGCATTCTTCACACGTGAGGAATGAAACGCGTCTTCTGGGACGAACGGAGGCCTGAAAACAATAGAAACGACTTCGGGACATCGTGGCAAACTAGATTATGTTGTTTCGTGAAGATTGGATGGTCGTATTGATGTACGGGGTAGAACATGAGGCACGTCGGTGAGGAGCGTCATTTATGGAAAATTCCAGAATACACGGCATGTACTTCCAATGAAAACGTTGTTTTGTGCCGGCGGTAACATCTAGGGCTTCAGGCACTATGGAGGTATCACGCGGCATGTGACACTGGTCAAACGGTGTGTTAGACCTTCCATGAATCTCAGTGTGTACTTTGGAAGATATACAGACAAATGATGGACTACATGACTTCATAAAATAGTTTGTACTCCCTATGCAGCATGGAAGAGGTTGCTACGCGGGACTCAACGTTTATCCAAGGATTACACAGACACGAGGCTTAGTACACGGTCATTTACTACACCACATGGCCAGGTGAGTCCAGTTTCATGAGTCAACCCATGTACCGACTACACAGGCTGGAGTACTCTGGTAGCGGCCATGTATGGGCACATGGCCATCATAAATGGAGCTGACCCCATCTACTCAAAACATGGCGTGTTTCTTTCCTGTATATCGCATAATGACATTATCTTCACGACCGACCTTATGACACGAGATGTTGAACACAAGATGTACCCAAGGTCTGACGACACAGCGTGTTACTTTGCTACACACCATGTACATTTTGTAAAACATCTTTGTCATCTTGCCCACAATATCTTGGACATGCTTCATTTGGGTTTGTTTCCTTCTTCTCATTCCCCTGAAGTTCATGCATCGTTTCCTTTTAGGGATATGATCCCTTCAGCAGGTCATTCTGTAATAGAGTTAGGCATCCCTCCGAGAGGCCCCGAGCGAGATCCTCTATCCATTCCTGACCATTGGTAGAGTGGGGAATCGACATGACCATCTCTACCTGGCGTTGATCCTTTAACTAGATGGTGAATCTAGATGGGTCGCATTATCCGCCATGGCCCCGAAAGTGACCCTCATCTGTGTATCATGATTTTCCCCACTCAAGAGTGTGTCTCTTGTAATGAGTGTATCTATCAATCATGACCCTACCAACTGAAGAGTGAGTCTCCCATAATGAGTGTAACTACCTCTCATGACATTTCCCGATTGAAAATACTTCTTGGAAAAACCTCATTAGAGCTACCAGACTCATGTAGGGTGTTCTCCCAGAAAGAGTAATTCGTGGAATCTTCGAACTGAATCCCTTGATGGGTTATGTAGTTGTGGGACTATAATATATACCGATGGTCTGGGTTTGGAGTATATATAGATTTTGTTTTTCTTACTATATGTATTGTAGACATATAATGTGTAGAACTGACTGCAACTTTACTTTGTGTATTTATTTTTGGTTTTCTGGGTCCTCTTCTATGTATTGTTATAAGAAACCCTACACGGGCTTTGCCTACATGTGTCGTGTCTTGTGTAGACGAGTAGCCTTTTGATAGAGTCCAGGGAAGACCAAGACAGGACCGTGTTTTATGAGATTCCTACAGGCTGAGGTGTTTCTACAGCTACGAATAGTAGTCGTAGTACCTATTTGTGTTTACAGATTGGACTTTGTAGTTTTTATACTCTTTTTTTTGTTGGGCTTGTATTTTGGACCAGTTTACATTCAGCACCTTACCTTTAATCATACTACGTTGGTTGGGTTTAGTTGTGTGCATGAATTTTGTTCTTTATCACTTTTTACATTTCAGCATTTGTTGGATTGGAGATGCGTTCATTTGTATATATACTTAGGAAATGACTCCCATGATCATAATATGCCTACTCATTGCTAGTCACCAGCGTCTGGCCTATTAGAGGCGGGCTTGGGGAGTCGCAGCGTGGGCCTTACTGGGACGGGTCGTGAAAGAGTGGTATCAGAGGTGGTCGGTTCTACCATAGGACTAAGAGTCTGTGAGGTTGGTTTGGGGAAACATTGTTAATTTTTTTGAGATTGGATTTCAGGCCACAGACTCAAGTGTTGGTGTGGGTGGCCGATTTATCCACACACCAGGACATTGATAACCTACTTTTCTAATCAGTAGATGAAAAAACTAGTTGAGGTGAAATAAAAAAATGGTACTTGCATCATATTGGAATGGGGTTTGTTTTCCATGTCTTTTGTGTCAGATATCCTGATATACTCAATGACAATGGTACATCTTGTTTCCTTATAGGATGCCTCTGCGATGCATACCAGCTAGGATTCAGCAGCGCGGTCACAAGGATGACACCCTCATTGAGGAGGCTTCAATACAAGGACCACTTCCCCGGGCTTTGTTAGTAGGTGGTGCACCTGCTATGCCACCACCAGTTGAGAAGCCTGTAGTACCTATAGTACCGACCGATGAGGGGTGCAGGCTGAGCACGCTCCATGATGTCCAGAGATATAGGCACCTTAGGTTTCGTGGCGAGCCTGACCCTCACGCGGTGGGGGAACATCTTGAGGAAGTGATTAGAGTTTTTTGTCTAGTAGGGACACTGAAAAGTAGATGTTGTTCCTAGGAGTGAGCCTTTTTCATGATTCGGTGGGATGATGGTGGAGTCTGACCACACAGACCCATGACAAGCAGACTCTTTTTTGGATGTATTTTGAGAAACTTTTTATAGAGGAGTTCTCTCTAGTTACGCTGAGAGCAGTACACATCTAGATGCTTCTTCAACTCTAGTAGGGTAGTTTGATGGTAGCTGACTAGTCATCAGGATTCACCCACATCGCCATGTACTCGATGGATATGGTCAGGGATTAGTACTTCAATTCTCAGAACTTCTAGCGAGGTCTATGGTGAGACATCCGAGCTAGCATCATTCCTTTATGAATTTCAACTTATTCTGGAGTGCTCGAGTGAGCCATTGTGATCGAGAGATTCTTGGCGGAGCAAAGACAGCTGACGACAGTCAGCAGCTGGTAGGCAGTTTCGGAGAACTCGACAGCAAGGTACCGACGTCAGAAACATGGATCCGGACGTGAGATATGTCGAAGGAGGACACAAGATTGGGGATTGATGGTCGAAGGCTCTCAGTCTGGATCCAGTCATCCTAAGAAGAAGTAGTGTTATGCGTGCGACGATAGGGTACATCTCTCTATAGATTATCTGACCCGTCGAGATGCTGACAGGGAGACAGTGGATGGAAAATTGAGGTAGAGGATGCGAATGGCGCAGGCGGACCCTCTAGGTAGTGGGCATGGTAGAGGTGAATGGAGAGATGAAGGTGGTGGTAGACTCTTCGACATACATCGACCACCACCCCTAGGAGGTCCGCACCAGGCTCAGGGAGCTAGGGGACAGGGGCGAGGAGAACTGCATGTCGTTGAGGTATATGACATAGGGACTCGAGGTATGATACGAGGTACGATCTGTCTCTTCTCTACCTTAGCTACAATAGATATAGTCACAGGTGGCTGTCATTGTTTTATAGCCACATGTCTTGTGTGAAACAATGTGATTTCAGAAGAACTGTTGTCTCGAACCATATGCTACGAGACATCTATGGGGGGAGACATCATGATCACACACCTATGAAGACGGTGGAATATTACACTTGTAGGCATGAGTTTCGGTTGGAACCTCATGGTGGAAGTGTCAAAGCCTTATGAAATCATTCTCGATATGGATTGGTTATCTTCGGTACATTCCCATATTAACAGTTTTAGGTTAAGATTGTGTTGTGTCATTTGTGATACGAAGAGGTTTTCCTTTTTCGGGCAAAAGGAAACCTAGGTAGCACTGAATGGGATCATTCCTAGGAGGGTTTAGCCGATCACTCATGAGTTGGCTAGAATGGCCCTAAAAAAATTAGAGGTGATGATCTGTTTGTTCCCAGTATTAGTGGCGGAGTATGAGGACGTCATTCCTGAAGATGTTCCATGACTACCTCCCTACCGGGAAATCGACTTCTGCATCGACATACACTCCATGATGACACCAATTTCATCGTCATAATATCAGATGGCTCACATAGAGCTTGAGGAGCTGAGGGTGTAGTTGGATGATTTTAATAGAAAGGGTTTTGTGAGACCAAGTGTTTCACCCCAAGTGGCCCTAGTCTTGTTTTCCAATAAGGGAGACGAGAGTTTGAGGTTGTGCATGTATTATCGATGCCTGAACCAGGTGAAAGTGATGAATATGGATCCACTACCAAGAATCGATGAACACTTTGACCTGATCAGAGGGGAACAATGGTTCTCAAAGGTTGACGCTCGATCAGGTTTTCACCCGTTACGGGTACGAGATGAGGATATACTGAAGAAGACATTCAGATATCGCTACAGTAAATATGCATACCAGTTGTTTCCTTTTGGTGTGACAAACACCCCTGCTGTGTTCATGGGACTGATGATCCATATATTCTAGCCATATTTGGACCGGTTCGTAGTGGTCTACATTTATGGAATCCTTGTTCACTCGGCGTTAGAGGAGGAGCACACGAGACACCAACAGATGGTTTTGGACATACTATGAGAGAACCATCATTATGGGAAGCTCTCGAAGTGCTAGTTCTGGATATAGATGTTCCACTTTATGAAAAATTTCATCTCAGTAGATGGTTTTTCTGTAGACCCATTCAAGGTGGTGGCAGTGTTAGAATTGGAGCCACCTCAGAGAGTGATGGTGGTTTGAAGCTACCTTGGCTTGGCAGGATATTATCAGAGATTCATTCCTGATTTCTCTGTAATATTCTCACCGATGAAAGCCATAAACCGAAAGGGGAAAACCTTCTTGTGGGCGAAGAAGTGCCAGCAGGATTTTGAGTAGTTGAGAAATAGTTTGATTAGTGCCTCAATCATGATATTACCGGAGGAGGGTGTCGAGTACAATGTTTTCTACGATGCATCCGGGACAGGGCTTGGTTGTGTCCTAATGTAGAGACAGGCAGATATTGCTTACTGTTCGTGACAGCTTCGGCCCGAGGATAAGAACTATGTGACCAATGATCTTGAGTTGGAAATGGTAGTATTTTAATTGATGATGTGGTGAAACTACCTTATGGTGGAGCAGTTCATTGTATACTATGTCCACAAGAGCATCATGTACATCATATCATATACAGATCTAAATCTGAGGCAGATGTGTTGGCTAGTGTTCCTCCAGGACTATGATTTTGAGATCATATATACTCCTAGGAAGGGGAACAAGGTGGAGAATTATATTAGCAGGAGGATGATCTCACAACTGTTGAGTGTGGTGACATAGTAGTTAGCCACATTGAAGTTATCCTTCATGGATATAGAGGATGCAGCTTACCTATAGTCAATGGTTGTCACCCCTCCACTCTTACAGTGAGTTAGAGAGGAAAATATTGGAGATGTTGACTGTAAGACATTTCACTCTTACTAAAAGTATAGTAATCACTTATATCTCATGCTCATGTCCTTCTATGATAATTTATACTTGAGAATATTTTGGTCAGAGTAGACGATAAAACGATCACCCATATAGTAGTGATGCGACATCCTCACGAAAAAGACTACTATTGCTAACTCCATGTCATGGGTTGCATAGTTCATCCCATGTTTCCTCAACTACCATGATACATAATAGATCACCACTTTCTCCTACATCAAGACACAACCCAGTCTGATCCCTAATGCATCATAAAAGACTACTTACCCAACACCCTCTTCTTTTAGTCTGTAGATGGGGGCACTCATCACTCTACACCTCTGTAAATGGAAACTCAACTGGCACTTCTCTACCCACATGAAAGTTTGTAACTTCTTTTTCAATGCTATAAAGGGTTCTGATACACTGGAAAATTCGGGCCCGAACCTCAGGTAGTATCCAACAAACCCCATGAAACACCACACCTCAGTCACACTCATGGGTGGATCCCAAGAAAGAAATGCCTCTTCCTTGGATGGCTCCACTGAAACTCTCTCCTCTGAGATGACATGTCCTAGAAAGGTGGACCTCCCAAATTAAGAACTAGAACTTCAAGAGAATACCATAAATCTGGTGCTCTCGGAGTGTATACTGAACTATCCACAATTTTGTTTCATGCTCTTCCTTCGACATTGAGTACAAAAAGATGTCATTAATGAAGGCAACCATAAAACAATTGAGGTACAACTGGAAATATTCTTCATGAGTCCCATGAACACTTCTAGGGCATTGGTCAAGCTGATGGGTATCTACAATAACTTTTAGTGGCCAAACCAGCATCTGAAGGCTATATTCAGTATGTCCTCATCCCATACCAGATGCTGATGACATCAAGATCTATGTTTTATCATCAAGAACCACCTCGCTCCCTTCAGGTGATGAAGAGGCTATCAATACCTGATTTTGGATAATTTTTCTTCACAATCACCTGGTTTAGGCTTGGAAAATCCACACAAGGCATAAGGCTGCTGTCTGAATTCATAGAAAACAACAATGGGGAAACACATGGTGAAACGATGGATCTGACGAATCCCTTGTCGTACCAGTCCTCCAGCTGTACCCTCAATTCACAAATCTCTACATAAGCCATTAGATATATTGGTGTGGATATCAGTGTCATCACCATTTAAGAATTGATGCAATATTCTACAACCCTCTAAGTAGGTAGTCCTAGAACATCCTCATAAAATACATCATTATACTCATCCATCACTACTGGATTGATCGGAATCCTCTCATCCACTACACAGATGGAGAAGATTTCCACCTAGTGAGTGACTGGATGGATTCTCCTCCATGAAATTACATCATGAGATTAAAATGTTACTCTCTCACCATTGAAGGAAAAAACTATCCCATCCTTGCAGACACAATACACTTTGCACCTAAAACATTCGATCTGAGAATGGACTATAGATAGATAGTCCATATCCAAGGTGACACTTTAAGGCCTGGACGCCGCAATTAAGAGATCCCAACCAAATATCTTTCCTCCTAGAGTGAGACCACACAGTCGGCACCAATGTGTAATTGTTGAATCCCATCCCATAAGAGTGTCTAATCCTAAAGATAAAGACAAATACTACACAAGAATCTCTTAGCCTCGAATGTGGTCTGTGTCATAGAAATAGTGACTAGAAACATTTTCTGTAATAACTATATCTATGGTGGAGAAGAAAAAGATAAAACTCTAATAATCTTTGAAGATCCTCGGTCATAGGCCTCCATTGGCTAAAAGTGAGCTTGCCCCTGTCTGTCGACTCTTGAAGATTGTGGTGGACAACCTAGGGGTGGAGGTGGTAGCACCTTGAACCGTCATCCACCGCATGCAACATGGACTGATCCCATGCATCTTATGCCACCATATGGACCTCCTCCCTCAATCATTTCCATTTTCCTTGGTAGTCCCTAATTTGTCTCCTGATCATCTATGTGGGAGGTCAGGTTGTCACGAGCCATGTGCCCATACCCACTGCATGTGAAGCATAGCTTGGTTCCCTTCTGACTCACTCTACTTTGGGATCTCTATAATAATGAACCTGAGTCCTGGGCTTGTCCCTTGATTTATCTGATACACTTGACTCCCCTTATATTCTGTGTGTTGCACATCGCTGATGACTCTACCTTCTGAGGTTTGCTGTTTGCTCTAGCTTTCAGTGATTGTTCCTCTAGGAATCCCTCCCCAAGAAGAGATTTCTCTAGCAATCCATTCCGAGTGGGAATGCTGAGAGAAAAAATGGATTCCCTTCTCTCCCATATGATACCCTACTCAAAGGTCCAGGCTTTAATGAAATAATCTTTTCACCATGCCATTGGAGTAGCGAGAGAGGTCAGCAAACCATTCAGAGCACTCAACCACTAATATGGTTCCCTAATACACATGAAGCATCTCTTATATGTCCATCGAGTGAAATGTCATGGGGAAACCGCCTCTCAAAAAAATATACTCGGTGGGTATCCATGTAAGGTTTTCTTTATCGTGTGTCTAGATAGTCAACCTCCAACATCTACCTACTGGGCCCTGCTGAAGGCTCTCAGCCAAGATCTCCATCAAATGAAGATGTTTCCTCACTAAGTAAAATACCTACGTCACTGCTTCTGGCCAGTCCTCAGCGTCCTGTGGATCTGTCTATCCCTTGAACCATTGAGGCATCTATCTTTGAAATTCATCAAAGTTACTAGGTTTGTGTACATCCTATAATGAAAATTCTGGTGGTAACTATTGATCATTGAGTGGTGTCAACAACAGTGCACCATCCGGTAGGGTCATCTAAAGAAATGGTCCCTAAATAGATGCATCATCACTATGCAGGCTATCCTCATAATCAGGCATCAAAATCCAAGTTTTCTATCAATGTTGAGGAGTCCAGATTCAAATCAAGATGTACCATAGTTAATAAATTATACCATGTGAGACTAATATTATTAAATAAGATCATAACAATACTCTTATTCAATTTCTTTTCATTTTTAAAGAGACGAGAAGAAGAATTCTGGGTCCCGATGTATGGATACGTCAGCCACCGGTCATACGCTAGACTCCCTGAATCTGAAAATGGAACCCACAAAAATCAACATTGTTTACCTGAAAAAACAACAACAAACACTTGGCATATGAGGTATAACTGACCACCATCAATAACACTTTTTCATGACCCGTACCCCGGGCCCCGTGCAGTGACATACCCTATTCCCACCTATTGAAGTCCATGGGTTGGCGACAAGCACCAAATCCATCAACCTACAAGTGGAAGGAATTTTACTGAGTAATTGTAAAGATGCACACACAACCAAGTCCTAAAGCATGAAAATTAAACATTCCTAACACTAAAAAACAACTATTTAAATGTAATTACTATAGGTATAATGGGCCACAATAAAAACCACACAAAAGTTAAACTGAAAATGAGAAAGTACAAGGAAAACACTGAAAGTCATCTGATGGAATATCCACCTAATATGAAAGTATAGATTAACTGATGGATGGTGTAATGTATACCCCATCTTTTTGGTCTCATTGTCCACTACCAGGTACTGGGACACCATGTACTCCATTAAAGTGATGATTGTATGTACTACACACAACATATGAAGGAAAATATCCTGAAAGTGTGTAATAATATATTCATTAGGTACCCCAAAAAAACAAAGCAATTTCCATAAATAAATCCACAGATCAAACCATTAATCATGATTATGAATCCTGATTATGAAACTAGACAACTCACACCATTTATATTCTAGAGTATTAAAGTAGTTCCATCAGTCATGTCATTGAACACCTTGGGTTGTTGAAGAACACCTTCTTAATGAGTAAAATGGGCCTACCGAGTCACATAGAAGCTACTTACCACTAACCATGGACTATTTTGGTTCTCATCCCTAATGATTATCATTGGTATGTTGGGTCACACAAAAGCCTCTCCCCACCACGGTCATGATGGGTCACATAGAAGTCACTTCCCACCTTTTCCATATAGAGGTACCTCTCCTATCGAGTACTGTGGGTCTGTCGGGTCAAAAAAAACCAACTTCCTAATCAGCAATAGTATCTGATCCCTATAGGGTCTATTTGTAGTTGTTTTTAGGAATCTACCAACCATAGGGTATCCTCAAATACTACACTTTATTCTAGGAGAACCTCACCTCAATCCATTCGTTGAATTTCAACATCAATGAAATCATCCAAAGAGTATTCCAAAATATCTGCATCATCACAAGTGTTCATATTCAATAAATGTATCTTCAAAGGGATTCTCAGTTTTCATGTTGTTGGTGATTTAGTAAATATGGGTCAATTTCTTCTGGGCATGGTCCAACCCGACCAACCCACCCTAGGGGCCCCACCTGCACCCGTTTTATTTGACTAGCCTGAACTGACCCAGTTCGGGTCTGGGTCAGTCCAATCTTGCCTATATATTTGTCTAGGACCATTAGGCCTTATTGGACCTAGCCCAGCTTATCCAAGGGTCTAGCTTTATGGGTCACCCGATGACCTGGTCTCTTCTTGGATGGCCATAAGGGGGTGGGTCTGGCCTTCTGGGCATGTGTCCAACCCACTAGGATATTTCTGGACAACCTCTTTCTTTTTTTGCCTTTTGTAGACCAGATCCCCTTGGCCTAAACACATGGAACATCTAGTGGTTTCACATTGCAGATCAATCCCAACCATCAAGGGTTCTACACGCAGTCAGAAGACCACATTCTTGTAAAAAATGAAGCATGCGGCCATGACCCCTCCACCAATATTGCCGCTCGTCTGTTTCCGCCTTCACCAGCTGCTAGAACAGCTGGCATCCCATTCTCTCCATCGCAGACTGGGCCAGCTGCATCCCTCCTATCAGTATGACATTAGGGTGCGCCGCCTCAGCGATCCACCGAGTGTGATCCAATGGTTCGTTCTTCATGCCGGTTGCACCCACAGCCACCGGGGAATGCCATCCTTCCTATGATGGCCTCAAAGTTCTCTTTCCGACAATTAAAAAACTCATCCATGAAACATGAGCGAATTATTTTCAAAGTCTTTATTTGATGGAGGAAATTCTCATTCATTTCTAGCTAGTAGGATTGGGGATGGAGTAGAGGGATGTCATCTATAGATAATTCACCTTTTCCCTCTCTATTTTATATTGGTTATTTACCTCAATGTATTATTTTAATTTCTATGTTTTATAAACATGGGGATCTAAATTTATAGAAGATGTTTAATGGGATGTATTAATTTATATTTTAACGTTATTATTTAAATTAATTGGAAGAGGAATATTTTTATTCCTGGATATTGTTCAATAATTTTTCTTACTTCTGTCCTTAATGATGTTATGAAAAATGGTGATAGAGAAAGATTATATTATGAGTTAAAAATCAATAAATCTTAATTTAAATTGAAATATTTATAAGAATATTACAATATATCAGCAGTGTCAGTCATTTTCTAGTGTTTTCATTTTCAAATACTCATTCACATAATTTTTACCTACACTATGTATTGATTGGAGAAAAGTATTACATTAATTTTATTTTATAACTTCTATTGCATTACATCAATAGTAAATGGATTAACTTCTATTTTTTCAATGAATAATAATAAATTAGTAATATTTTTAATGAATGTTCAATATTTAAAAGTTATTTTGAAATTTTCTCACCACATGGTATAGTGGAGTTTCAACAAATATTCGTACATAGCATTTGGAACTTTTATTGAAAAAAATGATGCGAAGAGAAAGTTAATTATTCCTTTTAGTTTTTTCAGTTTCCCTAATTCCATTATTTTTCATACCAATACTTCCATTTATCCTTTTTGAGCAGTATTTTTTGACTTTTAATCCACTTTTTACTTATAACCTATTACATATGATGATTGATTTTTTTTTTGGTTTTTTTGGATTCACATGATTATTTCATTCATTTGTTTCTAAACGTAATCATTAATAACTAGTCGAAAAGATATGATAAATTTTATTTTTATCTTGGTTCAACAACACTCATTAAAAAATATAGTGCTTTATCAATTAAGGGATTATGGGTCTAACTAAAATATAATTAAAAAACATTAAATATATTATAAAATAAAAAAACAAATTTATACAAAAAATAATAAAACTACTTGATATATTTTTTGTATTATTTGTTTGAATGATGTAACAAGACAAAAAATTCACAAAAAGGAATCAACTCAATATTTTATTAATCGCATGAAAATAGAAACTGGACATCAATTTTCATCAATAATAAATAAAAGGTAACTGTAAATTAAAAAATAAATAATGTAGAGATCTAAAAATAGGAATTAAAATCTTAACCCACAACATCTAGAAAATAATTTTCAGAAGATATATTTGATTTGAGAATTTAATGAAATAATTATTTTAACAAATACATGATTTTTTTTCTTACTCCTCTACCAAATAATTGTGATATAAAATAGTCACACTTCACTTTTCAATCCTTTTTAAATGGTCTAAACAATGAATATTTTTAAAGTTTCTTCAAGACCATTATAAAATTGTGAATCAACTTCTTTTGATGGAAGAAAAGATGTTTGGTTCTAGTACATAGATGATGTTATTTTTGAAACATGGGAAAAACAAAATTATTTTGTGGTGGAATGTTATTCTCTAAATTTTTCCATCTAGGCAAGGCACAAAATCACTTTATATTTCAGTGATGTGGGGGAGATATTTCAAAAAAAAATGGGTAAGATTTATAGTTATTATTTGATAGTAAACCAAAAACCATCTTTCTAAACATTTATTAATATAAATTTTTTATAATGGCCTTACCCCATAAAATGAAATCATAGTAAACAAATCATCATGTTGTGATTTTATTTACATGGCAGTCGATGGGCTTATGAATATATTTAATAATATTTGTCAAATTTCATAACCTAAATTTTCTATAAAAATATTTATTGATAAGGGCGAGCCTCATCCTAATTTTTCTCAAATTTTCATTGATAATTTAGTTAGACCAAAATGATAAAATTTTAGAACTCTTAAAAATAAAAATATCTATTATTCAAATTATTATCAACCCATTCAATATGATAAAATTTCCCTTTATGGGCAATTGGAATTGAAATATGGGTTAAAATTACCCCTCCCAAATTAACTATAATATAGGTTATATAAATTGATCAAACCTCTAAAAGAGATATAATGGTGTTTTTATACAATATTCCACTCCGGGATTCAAACCACAACCTTGGATACAATTAAAAAATTAACAAACATTTATGACTTCCAATTCCTATGTGAATTTTGATATGGAAATTATTTGTATGATTAGTAAAATGGTTAATATTATGGATGATCAAGAATTAAAAAATAATTCTAATACAAAATCAAAAATATATTCTTTAAAAATTTAAATGAATAAGCGAAAATTAAAAATGAATAAAATCTCCAGATAATTAGGTTGGATGAGAAATGGAAAACTTATGAATATATGTATCATATTTTATAATTATAGTCTCATGTTTTTCACCACTATAATTGTACTTATATGAAAATATCCTATAGTATTCAGGTTATATAAAATTATGGATAAGATATAAATATTTCTAGAATGAAAAATTGGAGTGAAAAAATCCTTATAAAGTGGATGGTAAGGTAAAAAATAAAGATAATGAAAATACATTATTTAATGACATAAAGAACAATGGAAAATGGAATGTGAAATAATAATGGAATATAAGAAGAGATTTAGGATTTAGTAGGAGGAAACCATCATGTACCTAGTAATTATGCCTATCCCATTCCCAACACTCAAAGGGTTTGTGTAATGAATAATGAACCATATTTATGTAATATCCTTGATTTTCATAAAAAATATAGTATGAACATTCCATTTGTGAAATACTTAACAAAATCCATTAGATTTTTTAAATTTTCATGTATTTTTTATATAGTAATTGAGAAATAAAAATTACTTCCAAAATTTAAATATCTATGGAATGATTTAATTTAAGTAAAAAGGATACCTTATAAATTTATATTATATGAAACATATTTCATTAAAAGATAAATTTTCGTGGTTGAGGATAAAAATTACATTTGTGACTTTGGTGTCAATTTTATTTTCCTTAATAACTCGTTATTTTATCATTTGTCTATAGCGGAGATTATTTTATCTCATGTATGACTTCATTTGGGTGACATGACAATTATTCATACTATTGGAAGGGTCTATGACATATTAGTCAATGTAGGGAATCTTAAATTTACAAAAACAAATATACTGCATGATATGGATGGTTGAAAACATTTCATATAAATATAGGAATTACATTCATTACCATAGTTGGGGATTATATAGATGGTTCAAAGAGAAAATTGACCTTCAGTTCTATTTCTAATATATAATAGTTACATTTTTTCGAGGAATAAAAACATTAGTAATGAAAAAAAATAGAAATATTATTAGGAATAAATATTTAGATAATACACAAGAGGGGAAGTCATGATCATTTTGAGGGATTAATTATGGAGTAAGTGAATTAAATATTCAATGTCAACATTCCTGAATTTAATATAACATAATTTCCAGAAAAAAATATCTATAAATTTGAGAAGCATTAGGGAACATATTACTAAGGACCAAGATATTGTAGGTCATGAACAATGTGATTTTGTTTAAAATTCCTTCTGGGATGTTAATTAATACTAACTATATTATTTTATTGATATAATATACTCTCTTTTACATGGTATACATTCAAAATAGTTTGTGAGCTATAATTAATTTTTATTTGGATTGTGAATATATTTTTTCCATTTCAGGGTTGTTGAATATTTTGATGTAAGTGTATTCTTGATTTGGAGTTAAACATTTGTTTCCAAAACCATATAAATTTTTTAAAACACAATTCCATATTGTTTTCTTGAAATAGCAACTAAGTATATTCTTTTAAGATATGTTATTTAGAACATGGATTTCTTATATTTTACCTTAATGAGTTGTGAGGGTATATTTTATACTCTCTCTCCCAATATCTAATAGAGATGTATAATTTTATATTTATGATTTTAATGACTAGAGAATATTTCAATATGTTTTTCAAATGAATTAGCATGTTTGAATGGTTTTGTTGTGGTAGAATCTTCTGAGAATACTTTTGGGCATAATTCTTTTTTGTATGTTCTATATTGACTAGTTTTTGTACAATGGTTTTGATATTCTAGGAAATGAAATTGATGTTTAAAGAAAAATCAGTCATCTTTCTTTAATGTAATAGAAAATTTTGTTTATATATATAGGGGATCCTTAAATATTTAGAGAACATGATGGAATTTCAAATAAAAGTGAAATTTATACTATTAATAAATCATAACTAGTAATTGGTCATAGATAAAAAGATAAATTTAATGTTTTGATAAATAATATTAAATTAGTATTGCATGGTTTGAAACATGTGGTATTAAAATAATTATTGTATTACTGATATAGTTGAATGGTCTCTCACCTCGACCTTGTATGAACCCACATTTATTCAATTATGAAGTTCACAATAGACCATATTTATAAGGTTTTCTATATTATTAACCATTTTTAATGATTGGTTCTATAATTTATTTTTATTACTATAGTAGGATCCTTAATGAATAAAACATGATGAGATCAAACTTAAAAAAGGAGAGTTATTTTATGAATTTTCATAAAGGAAATAAATAGCTGTCATATGAGTGGCTTTTTGAATTCTTTGTTTTCCCAAGGATTTTTTCTTATAGGTTTAAATAGTTTAATTATTACATGTAAAATTTTCATTATATTTTTCTATGAATCATAGTTCTATACCTTATTTATATGGGGTAAGAGAGCCATACAAGTCAGAAACATTATTCTTTATTTTTTTTAAAAGTTGAAAAATTGAATGTGAAAAAAATTTACTTATTTCAGTTATTTTAACTATTTTAAAACTATTTTTATATGTTGTAAAATTTGTGTACAGTTTTCTTGGTGTTACTATTTTTATATCTATTTTGACATCTATATTCCTTAAAATGTATGATTTAACCATCCAATGTTAAGCCTCATATTAGCTGAAAACCATTCATATATTCTAAATATCACTATAAAGTAACTATCTAGAAAATATAATTAAATTATAATAAATATTTATTATTTATAGGAAGATGTTTTTTTTTTCAGATTTTGGTAACCCCTCTATACTATATTTATTACTACTTATTTGTAAAAACAATGCACACTAAATTGAATTATATTTTCATACCACATTGAGGTTCAACATTTGGTGAAATTCAGACTCTTAAGTGCGGGTCATGTGTATTTTAAGTCGGAAAATTATTTATATATTTTAAATAAAAATAATATTGTATATTTTTTTATAATTTTTTCTTTCCAAAAATCAAAATTTAGTTTTAGTGGTTGAAAAAGTTTCTAATGTTTTTTAATATTGTCTAACATTAAATGGTAAATCATTCCACCTTATATATTAATTCAGTTATGTTTATATTTTTATTTCATTTATAAAAAATACCACAATTTTATTAAATATTGATACTATGATTTATATTATTCTGTGAATTTAAATTTATTGTTTGAAATTTGAATCAAAATTATTTTATTCAAATGGGACATAAATATAACTTTTTAAAAAATTTAACTATTTATTCCTTAAGATTGAATTTATTTATTGTTTATTTTATATGTCACTATTAATCATTAATATTAGCTCAAATTATTCTATTAGTAATTACCTAAGACTATTCACAAAGAGAAAAATAGATGTTTTGACAAATATTTTATTGAAATACTATTGTTTAATTTATCATTTAAAACATTTCAAACACGTAAGTTTTTAAAAATAAAGAACCAAATTTTCAGAAAACTATTTTATTTGTAGAGGATATCATCTGTACTACATGACATATCCCATGGAAAAAATTAATTACAAATCCAAATCCTTTTTTGAACATGAATCATTTAATCATGAGAATAATTTTCTCCTATTAAATATGTATAAATAATTTCTTGAGGTAAAAAAATTTATTATATTCTGGTAAATTTTATGTGACATCCTTTTCAATTGTTTTTACATTGGTTTTAAGATATATTAATGATTTAATATCAATTATGTTTTTTATTGAATATATATAAAATATTTATTATTTTTATGGGAATTTTAATTTCATTCATGTTAGATTTAAAATGTTAATTTCAACTACTAATGCTAATAATATGTTATCAGTAATTAATTTCTCTATATATTTAAAAAAATTGGTTTTAATCATGGTGAGAATTAATTGAAATGTATTTCTAGAATAGTTTTTTTATAATATTGAGTTATGGAGATAATATTTATAATTCCCATTTATCATAATTTCTATGTAAATTATTGGGAAATATTACAATTCATATATTGATTTTTGGAATGAATTGAATTATATTTATTAAATATAATTTTTTTATGAAAAGTTTTCTTATTTTATGTGTATTTTGTTCTTGAATAAGGAAATTATTTTTCATAATATTACATTTTTATATGTGTAAATGTGTTTGTTTAAGGGTCGTGACAATAATTAATTCATAAAGTTATCAATAATTTTCAATCCTCATGTCTGGGTGTCCTTCCCTTTGGAATAACTACATAGGGGTTATACATAAAGGTGTTTGTGCTGCTAAAAACTCACATAAGGGTTTCTTATATTGAATAAAAATAATTTTTTGTTCACCTAAATTAAAAAATTATACATCAAGGTATCATAAATAATTGTTTCATGGTAAATCTCATGCATTCAAAGATGTATAAGTGTAACACAAAACATCATGTGATATATTATGGTCCCACAACCAAGGATCTATGGAACATCAAGGTTATGAGAACACACATAACGATAATCAAGCTATGTCAATATACTTTTGGTTTCAAAAAATATCTTCATGGAATCAAACTCAATGTAAAAAAAAGTACAATCATACTACATAAGGGAAAAATTAGTTTTTTAATAGTTCCATGATGGAAATAAAAACGTGGGGAGCCTAAAAGTTTTCACATCATAGTCATTAAAAAGAGGTTATATTGTTTTTGAACTTAAGTAATAACATTAACCATATTGTAGAATATTGATGTTAATGAATCAAATTTGGAAATATGACCAAGTTTTGAGTTTTTTGAGTTGAATCCAAGCACACATAGGATGATAAAATTTTGTTATAGATGTTTGGATAGAGTCAAAATTATGGAAAAGATATATAATGAACTTACTCACATTAAAGATATGGATTTTACCAAATTTTTTTATTTTTATATTTTTAATAAATATATAATGTTTTTATTAAACATATGAGAAGAGATAGAGAAATTTAATATATTTTACCTGGAGATATGCCATTCATCAATCTAGGATTCTCTAATAGAACCTAAATGTGGATCTTACAAGACCATAGTAAGAACTCCTCATATGTATGCAGTTAATTACTAGATGAGAGGGCCTATGATAGTTTTGGGGAGACTATAAAGCCTACTATACATCCTTGTGATCATGCACTAATTCTAATGAAAATTCACCATGACCCTTTAATATATTGGACTCCTCAAGAATACCAGTACATATAAAAAAGGATCCAATAGGAAACATTTAGTTTATAAGTGAAATAGTTAAATCTATCTATATGATGTATTAACCATACCAGAATAAATCTTGTAGAAGAAAAAAATTTAAAAGGAATATTTATATAAAATGACACATATGACATAATATGATGACCAATAATAGGAAAAATTAGGTCACCTCTTGACTAAATTACAATAACATCCTTACATATATTCATCCTATACAACCTAATATATCTTTAGTTTGGGTCTAGATCCTTGAAATACCTTTATTATGAGTGAAAACATAATAATATTCTCACATGAAACAAAACCCATACCATTTACATTGATATGGGGTTATTATAATGACCTAGAATGAAATATAAAATGAATCAACAAAAATGAGAATATTTAGTATATTTATTTTATCATAATTATATATAAAAATATGTGGCCAAGTTTGATCAACACACCCACAGAGAAACATAATGCACAAGAACATCAAAAATAACATTTCGTTGTTAGGTGTCAAATATAACACCTCAAACCCTAAGAATACATTATTCATCTAATGGTGTATTATCTCGGATCATGTCAAGTAACTAAACCAAAAAATTCCATGATCATGTATACTCATGCAGAAGTTGAAATCAATGATTCCTTGGGGGATAACTCGAGGAAATGAAATATAATCAGGGTCAAAGACATTTACTATGATAATATCATGGAAAATATAAATAGTATCATATCCAAATCTGAGTATTTTTCCCATGTAATTCCTAACAAATTGTCAATCCATGTCCAATGAACTCCACGTTGGAATTCAGAACCCCTTCATAAGGCATCCGAGGAGGACATTATTTACATCACTAATTTTATGGAACTCATCAAAATAAATTTACACTAGTTTCCTATCTGAATAAATGAACCGATCCAGCAAATTTTTACTAACACCAAATGGAAACCTACATGGGTCACATCCTCATAATTATTTATAAGGAATTAATACAAGGAAATCCAAACCAATTGTCTATATAAATCTGTGGGCTCAGCCAATGAATTAAATAATAATTTTGAAAAATAGAGTAATTTCATTTTTGGAATAATGTAACATTGTAAGAGGAATGAATTTTGGATATAAGGGTATTTTCCATGTAATCCAATGTTTCCTTGTACATCTAAGTGAGAAATTCTTCTCAATCTATCCACCTCAAGAAAAAATTTTATGGGGTCAAAAATTTACCCAAACTCATCCAAACAATAGAGGCCAACCTATCATGTTAATGACCTATCAAAATCACTATAGTCCTATAGGCTCGTACATCTAACATGTGATCTATGGAGACTCTTGAAATCCTCACTACCATATCTCGAATGTGTGAGGATGTGGAATTAAACATCATAGATTCTTTAGTTTTATGTCAAAAAAAATATTCTATTAAATTTTAGGACATTTTGATGATTAAATTTTTTGACAATTAATAAATAAATATATAATAAAAACCCCAGATTTCATAATTAATAAACTTCAACACAATAATCATTTTTTCAAAAAAAATTATTTCAAATATATCATTATTTTATTTTAGTATAATTAAAAAAATCATTATCATTGATCTAATCGTTTTTCATAATCTCCATTAATCTAAATTAATTTTTTTAAACATGGGATGATCATAAAAAGATAATCTTAGGACATAAAAAATGGAAATATATTTTTAGTCTATTATGAGTTATAAAAATTCCATATTTCAAAATAATATTTCTACTAAAAATTAACATTTTATTACCCATTAAATAATACTTACTTCCCAAATGACTAATAAATCATTTAATAATAAGACTCAATGTAAAAAAATAATTCCGATAATATTTTATTTTAAAACATGACATAGTCAAGAAAACCCTTTTCATAAAGTTATAATTTTCACTGATAAAGTGTAACATATACATTCCATTGAGATAAACCTAATAAATAAAGTTAGGAAGCCATGATATATTTATAGATACATAATGAGAAAAAGAAAATTAATATAAGTCACTTGGGGAATCATTTTCATATTTACATATGATGTAACCCTCATGGATACCATAAAATAACCCTCTGGGGTATACCTTGCATAACACTCATGGTTATCCTTGCAGTAACTATCATGATATCATTTTTAATAACCACGAGGAAGACATTCAACATACCCAATTAATTAGAGGGCTATAAATAACCCAATATATATTTTTTATAATTGACCCCCCTATCCTCATAATCAATTCACAACAACCATAACATAATCATAAAACATGAATAATTGCATCTTAAAAACATTCCTTAAGGAAGATCTCTTGTTTAAAAAGAATACTAAAAACTTAAAATGGAGTAAATGTTATCTGTAAATAATCTTGTAATCCTGTAATGGATGATTCAAAACTTTAAAAAATTAGGAAACGTTGAAAATTCACTCATTCCATATAAAAAATTACTTTTTGAATTTTTCAAAATGAAACACTTATGTATTATTTTTAAATGAAATTCCCAAAAAACAATATTAAACATATAAATTTTTTATAAATGTGTGAAATTATAAAATTTACATTTAATTTATTCATTTTTATATAAATAAATTCATAAAAATATTTTAAAATAAAATAAAATAAAATAAAATGATTTATAAAATAAATCATTAAAATTTTAAAATGTTATTTCTTTTATAAATATTACCTTACCATATGTCAGTTTGTGTTCTTCAATTTCAATTAATTTCGTGAATAATATAATTATAATCCCTCAACTTCTGTATATTTATGGATGTTCTGGTCAAATTGGAAGAATACTACATAAGTGAAATTATATGGTATTCATGCACTATTGGTGGTTTTATTTTGTCCATATATAGTTTTTTATTCTCAGACGGTAAAATTTATTTAAAAAAGTGTTGATTATAAGTGTTTTGTTAATTTATCAATTTTCCAACCAACATAAATTAATTTGAATTTATTTTATATAATATCTATATATTAGTTCTTGAACTAGAAATGAGTTATAATATGTTTATTAAAATAATATTTTTTGAAAATAATATTTTTATGAGAATTCATGACGATGATAAGGAAAATCGAAAACTCATTGTCCACAAAGATAAATAATGGCCATAATTCCGATATTGGTTTAGTTTCGTTGCATAAGAGGATATGAGAAAATTGATGGATATAAGATATTCCATTATAAATATAAAATTTTAGTATATACATGATTCATGATTTATTCTGAATTGATCAATGAATCATCTATAGAGAATGTTGAAGTAGAAAATAAACTAATAGAGGTCGTCTACTGATATTAATTATTGAATATCACCACTTTAAAGGGCCCCTTACTGAATTTTGAATGGGTCTTATAATTAGACCTGAACCTTTAGAATGTGTCCAGGGAAGTGTATATGGTAATTTATAAGAGTTTGGTCAAGCTAGAAGGTTCAATGTGGTGAAATGATGTTAATGAAGGGGCACCCTTTTATAATTACAGTGAGAGGCACTTTAGATTTTCCGAAAATAAAAAATTATAATAATAATATTAAAGATATAAATAATTTAAAATCGCCAATAAATTCAAAGGGAAATTAATTTTCCCGCATCTTTTATCCATTATGTCTTTATTTAATTAATTTAATTAATTTTTATTAATTTAATACAATATAATATTCATGTAATATCATTATTGAAAAATTAGATATTATTTATTAATATGGCTTTAAAACATATAAAAATTATCAAATACAAATAAATCTTACATATTATATCATATACATGTCATATGTATCAATATAATTCATGTATCATTCTAAATATATCATATTATATTTATTTAAATATTTTAATATCTGTTATTTGATTTTTCCATTAATATAATAATTACTCCACCATTATTGTGGAATAATTTTATTTAATTATTTCATCCCTAAAATTTCAAAATATATTTCCATTGTGAAGAAAAATATTTTAAATTTATGGGTACTACTAATGTAATAAAATAGTTCCCGGGACCCCATATGTAAAAAGTTTTATACTTTTTAAAAAATATAGAGGGAAAGTTGTCTTTTCTTATAAAAAATAATAATGGACTTAATGCCAACCATGTTGACCAAAAGGGTCATAAATTGGAATACTATATATATATTGGTTAAAACATACTCATCCAATAAAATTGTGAATAAGGGTTAGGGTAATTGGATAATATTTATAATATTATTTTATATACTTAATTACTAGATCTACACTCAACCATGGTAAAACAATTATATGTTTAATAATAATATTGTCTAATAATTAAAGTGATATATTTTATAAATTTTATATTTATCAACAATAATATAGAATCCAATTTTCTAAATAAAAAAATCAATGTGGTAGAATTTAATTTTAAATTAAACTGAATGAACCCAATGGAAACTAGTTTTTTTATAAAAATTCCTCTTATAAATATAAAAAGATTTTATGATGAATTAATTCTAAGACACATTTTTAAAATAATAATAGGATTATAATGACTTATAAATTTCTAAATAAAATTTAAAACAAATCCAAATAATATGTTTAACTTGAATATGAAATTCAATTATCAAAATAAAACAAGAGATCCTTACTCTGTGCAAATCAGAGATCCATACTCCATGAAGATGCAGCTACAACTAGAACTTGTGTTGAGATGTAACTCATTGCTCCTCCACCACCCAAGATTCTATTAGAAGTGTATGTGATGGAACGATGGTCTCAAGGTATGTTCTAACCCTTCCAGTCACATTTCTGTTATAGTTTCCATCTCAAACGTCATTCCACCTTAGAATTTTGCAAGTCCCGCAAGGTGGAGCCGGATATTGCCATTGATCTTTCCTATCCTCTAGTGAATCTGGAGGTTTCTCCTGCTAATCATCCTATAAATAATTGTCTAGGTCTAGATTATTAGGGGGAAAATTATTCCTACCTCCCTCTCCATTGTGAATGTAAGCTTCCGTCTCTTCTAATCTAAACATTTTCATGGACCCGGTTCTACCTTTCCATGACATGGTTATTTTAATGTTGTAGGTCTCAATTTATATGAATTCAAGTTTTCCTAGTGCTATGGATATTTTCTCATTCTTCCTAGGGGAGCATATACCCTTATAACTTATGGCACCTTCCATTAAAGAGAATGATCCATGCGAGTATACTAAGAACCTCATGCAGAATTCCTCTATTTTCACTAGTTATCTTCATAAATATCAAGATGTGATTCTTCCAATCCCCTCTATAGTGAGTAAAAACCAATTTAATCTGAATGTTTTGTTAGTAAAATATTATCCTTCTTCTTTGGCATGCCCCTCTTCAAGTATAATGAAGACCACAAGTTGATATAAATTATAATCCAATGTCAGACCCTCTATGAAATTCAAGGGATACAAGTTTGGGTGTAGTGTGAGACATAGTTCCTTGATTTATTAATATTATCCTTTGAAATGATCGAGGATTGGGTTAGTGGATAAAATTTGACATCAATTCCAATTAATTTTTTTTTCAGTTCTCAAACCTAAATAGTTTATAGATGAAATATAGCTCTTTATTAGTGAAAGAGATCTCATGGTTTTCAACATTGTTCTCCTTCTTTCTTGCATATCTATATGTTCTAAAAATCAGGCTTCTCTGTGGATATAGGTTCCATTTTTGAGAAATTTATCAACTCTATGACACTTGAAATGTCCTGGATTTTTCCATGTATTATTTTAATATTATATGGGAATTATATCGAGACCAGGCTCTAAGACAGCATGCAGTTCTGAGGCCTAGTGAGCCTGGAACAAATGATTGAATTTAATTTAATAATTAAATTACACGCATGTGTGGTTTTACTGAAAAGTGATATAACTCCCGAACGGGTGCTCGGATCAGAAATCTGAGGGCACCGTTGTGTTCAAAACATTGATTTTTCCTTAGGCGATGCCTAATTTCAGCCGACACAACTCTAGTGACAAGTACATAGACTCTTTTTCCAGTTGACTATGTTATGGGTGATTTTCATGACAATGAATTTTTATGGTATGATCTATGATCAGTTAAAATAGAAGACACCCATTATATTTAAGGTGGTGATTACAAAGTTGTGTCTAGTCCAGAGGAGAAAAATGGTCCAAACCCTTTTCCTAGAAGAGCTAGTCAGGACCTCACCATGTTCATGGATCACAATGGCCTTACAGATGATGGATTAATAGGTGATCCATTTACCTTGTGAAACAACCATTAAGGAAACCATATAACATTGAGCCAATTGGATCATTGGTTAATTAATGGTGTGTCGCACTTGGATATTCCTGATTTCAACATCCTCCCTATAGTGTGAGGCATCTTAGTCAACTTGGCCCATAGAGTTTCACTGGTAGCTCATGGTATCCTCTAGTACACATGTCATTTTTCTTCCTCTTGGGCGGATGACCCTACTTTCTATGAAATTTTTGGGAGATTGTAGGAATATTATAGATGTGGAAACTTTTGGACTTATCTACAGAATATGTTAAGATGTTTGAAGTACCACCTTATCTCCTAGGTCAACAATAACCCATCAACCGATGCAGAGGTAGCGAATATTAATATAGAGATCCACCATCTTGAAATTAATCTAGAAAATTCCTGGGATGATAAATTTTTTGAGGAATTGCACTATAAAAAAACATTATGTCTGGTATGATTCTTCATTAGGTACATGTTTCTAGTGATGTTTCCCAGAAAAAGTGGCTTTGTTATGGTGATCATAATACAAACCACTTTCATGCCTCTGTCGAGGAAAAAAATGAGTCGCTTGTCCTAACATGTTAATGGATGATATATCCTATTAAAATGAAAAATATATTATTAGGAGCATGGATGAAACTCACATCTGGTCATTACTAGCTGATATGACCCCCCTCATGGCAGGGGCAACCCGAGGGTCTCCTCAGCACTCTTTGACATTATTCCATTATAGGTTTCATAGGAAGAGAAGGTTTTTTTAACAATTTTTACTTGACGAGGAAAACATTTGGGAGGTTTTCTGGTTCATCAATCCTATTAGGGACCCTTGTTAGAATTATTTTCTAAGATCCTTATATAGATTATCCGAGGATACAATGAAAATAATCCTTATAAGGTCTATACAAAACTTTTTTCAAAGAGGTAACCTCCCCTTGGTTGGAGTGTGAAACTAAACGGGTTCTTGTTCCCATAGCCATGTCTCCATTTTCTATAATTCAGTATCAGACATTTATTTTATGTGACATTTCGTACACATTTCTATATATCAATTTGAACTTATGATTTTCCTTTTCTTTTCCAAGATGGGTAGCCCGGAAATACATGGTCTTGTGAAATGAAGATCTATCCAAGTGTCTCTTTACTTGTTCTAGGAAATAATTAGTAAATTAATTTCAAAATACTAGTGATAAATGTTTACATTAAGCATGATATGAGTAATGATTAAGAAAAAAGTGTAACGCAGTTATATTATCAGGGTATTTTTGAGCATGATTTTTTCCCTTGGTTATTGACCTTCTTTTTCTTTTCATCATCTCATCTATATGGACACCTATTTTATGGGAATGAAAATCAGTCTTCCCAATGTTGATAGAGCTTTTCAAAATTGGGAACATCTTTCCCCCTCACTTTTCATAATTTCTCAAAATTTCTTCAGTCCCTACATTAATCAATGTATCCCTATTGGAGAAAAGTCCTCTTATCAGAACAAGATCTCTTTTGGGAGTGTTTTTCTCCTAATGATTGCAGACGACAACATCCTATTTTTAAATTTTATAAGATGGTCAATTTAGGTGGTTATTAAGTCTCATGATGTCTATTGTGGGTGGAGTGGCTAAGTGGTTAATAAACATAAGAGTATTATGTTTTCTCCCACCCAATTCATGAAATGTCGATAACGATTTCAGGATTCTACTGTTTCCAAGCATAAAGGATCCTTCCATATTACTTACTTAGGTACTCTAGTGTCCCATAATTCCCTCCTAAATATACCCTTTGATTTATTCATGAAATAAATCATTGGGTGCAACCCCAACTGGAAGAATAGGTTCTTATCCTTTGGTTGGAGAATTAGACGGATCAACACAATTCTATATTCAATTCCCATACAAATAATATCTACTGTCATGGTCCCAATGCATGTGATTTATAATATTGAATATACTCAGTTTTCTTTCATATGGGGTGGACTCCAATAAAACAAACATCATTGGGATGCTTGGAATAAGTTGGTTAAGCTTATGGAAGAAGGGGTTCTTAACCTCAAGAGGGTTTCTGGATCAACATATGGTTTTCAAGACACGTTGGCCTATGAGTTTATTTAGGGAAGATATTTATGGGTAAATAATATGAAAATCACCTACTATATTGAGGGGATGTCTTCTAGATAAAAACATTCCAAAATTTGTATGTGTATCCTACTGTATATCCCTATCCTTTAGAAGCACACCAGGTGGATTGTTGGAAAAAGCGACACTATCTATTGACATCATAATTAATTGTGGTCTATAAAATGCTTTCCATTTTGCCCCACTCCGAACATATCGTTCAGGGAAGAAAATGTCTATTATCTCCCCATTCAGACAACACTAAATGATGCTTAGGAAAACATCTTTGATAGAATTTTTTCATCTAATGACTAAAATTTGTTTGTGTGCATATGCCCATCCTCAGGTACGTTCCCTATCAAGGACATCCTTAAAATGCAATCTGCATCTTTTCCATTGGACTGATGGGGTGACATTTTATGGTGTAAGAGTCTACCTCCAAATATTTTTGGCCCTCATCTGTTTTGTACGAAATGTAACGTTTCTCACAGATGATAATATTTAGAAAAGAGGTGTTATACTGGATTCAGAGTTCTATTGATGTAGAAAGGCAGAACCTGAATATGTAGAGCACATATTCTATAACAGTGATTGGAATAAAATGTATCTGGAGATCCATCAGTCAGTTTACATGTTGGTCTAATTGGGATTATACTTTTGACTTCTTCCTTAAGAAATGGTTATAAGATTTTAATAGGCCTAGTGAAGAATGGAAGGTTAAAGTGTCTATTATCATAGTTGGTTGTTGGGCCAATTGTTCCCCAAAGAATGTAGTGAAAATTTTCTATTTGGAACCAACTCATATGGGTATTCCATTGAATTTTTGTAACCTCATTCTAGAAATATGTATGTTGTATAAAGACATATAGGCTTCCCCTTCCATTTCGTCGATCCTCCATCATCAATACTTAGCTAGTTTGAGTCATCATACCAAGGGCGTATGTGTTATATGGAAGGTGAAATCTTTGGGGTAATTGTTAATATTGATGGGTTGTGTGACATGGACACCATCCACGGGGTAGTATTCCTCAAATATTTTAATGGATTAGTGATGGTAGCCTTTCCAGTCGTCATATTTATTGGTGATTCTCCCCAACCAGAGACCATTTCTATTCTCTCTGGGCTCTTGTTATGCAATTAGAGGAACTTTTTTATGAGGGAGATTGAGACCAACTCACTTACTATTTGTAATGCACTCTCAGTCATGAATCAGGACCCTTTGTGTATAGTCTCCACTATTATATTTCAAATGAGGCTTATACATGATCATATGTCTATCATTCATACATGGAGGGAGAGGAATATTGTGGCATATTTCGTTGATTCTATTGCATCTTAACATGATCAGTATCTTATTTTTACTAACCGTAGATTATTTACCCTGATAGGGAGTCACATTTTTCAACATTATTTTGTCATACATCACAACATTAGGCCACACTAAATGTATGCTTGTATGAATTTTGTTTTCTTCCCTATATTCTCTTTCCATAATAAAAAAACATTTGTGGTGGTTGTATTCTTATTATGTTGTATACAGAATGTGATCAATGAATGTTTTTTTAAAATTTTGTGATGTTACATTCTCCATGATCCCATTTACTAAATTGTTTCCCTATATCAGAACATGAGTAAAAAACCAGGGGTTTGACTTTTCATAATACCGTTTTTGAAATCCCTCCTAATATAGAATGATTAACAAAACATCACTTGATAAGAGAGAAAATAATGTACAATGGCCAGCTGAGATAAAAAATACAGGGTTTCCATGTAAACAAATTACATCAAATATCTGAATAATTAACAAGGATTAAAAGAGAGTTTTAGTGAATGTGTCTATGAGAAACATAACCACAATAAAACCAAAAATTTGTTATAGATAAAAAGGCTAGTGATTTCTATGTATTCTTTTTGAATGGAAACATTTATTATTTTATAATTACATTACATAATAGTTTAATTACATAGAGTAATACACTTTCTTTATATTAATAAATTCATCCATTAGTTAATTTAAACCATAAATTCATCTTTTTTTCCAGATGAAAACTCTGTATTTTTCATGCCTAACAGTCTATAATCGACACTTATATAATATTAAATCCAAAAACTAAATAAAAATATATTACAATGTTCATTAGATATGAAAAAATTTATTTTTATATGATAGTATAATTACAAAAAATTATTAATCTCAAAAATTCAAATAAGAAAATTTCATTATATTTCCTCAATAATATTATAGACGGTGAATGACAGCCAAAAATACAAAAGTATTTGATCAAATAGTATTTCAAGATAAATTTATATCTAAACAACATCAATAACACTTACTTTATCTATGTATGAAATGTAATTTCCTTATTCACATAATCTCTAAGATATTCTAATATTTTTTAAAAATAACCTGAATTAGCATATTCCAATTTAGAATCATATATTATTCCAAAATATTATTCAACCATTACCCCTCAACTAAAATATCAGAGTATTCAATTTAACATAATCATATAGGGTTCCCAAGATATTTTACATCTTAAAATTTCAAATTAGTCACATTATCCCAAAATCATTTCCCAATCCCATTATTATTTATTCTATAAATAAATTTTTGTAAAATAGGAATTACTCTTTTCAATCAGATATATCAACTAAAATAATTTATTCACCACTAAATAATTGTTGTAAACTCAATGGTTGACTCATACATTTTATTTCACATCACAAATAGTTATAAACCATAATTATCTCGAAAATAATCATTATATAAATCCTAAATGTTATCTATATCATTCTAATTACATCATAAAAATGAAAATATTATTATTCATAAAATAACATGTTCTTATTAAAAATGAGTGGTTTAAATATAACTCAAAATCCATAAAAGTATTCCAAATTTCCCCCATTATCAAAAGAGTACTAATTATTTTAATGTTTTCATCATCCATAAATCTAACAAAACTATTGATTCCCATATATGTAGAACTCAAAATCATTCATAGATATTAAAAATTATTTTAACATTATTTTATTTATTATTCCTTAATTTTAATATACATTAAAAAAATTGAATGATGACCTAATATTCTACAATGTCAAAACATGATCAAATAAATAATACATAATATTCAGGTCTCATTTTCATATTCATCATCATTGGTTTTAATGGTATTACTTATTTCTAAACATTCACCATTATCAATAAAATAATATCTATATATTCATACTAATCCCATTGAAAAGCCATATTCCATGCACATAAATACTCACAATGACCAAAATCCCCTAATTAAAATATTTAATTGATAACTCTGGAATAATATTGTTCCCTTTCATGGAGTAAAATGAGCATTCCTTTTTTCTTTTGAAGATTATTTCTTTATGAGTTCCTTTAATACTTTTAAAGAATCTTCACATCATGATAAGAAATTTACTTATGTTCCAAATTCAACATTCATCCCTAATATATTATTTAAAATATTTAAATTTTTTATCATTAACACCTGATCTTGCATAAGTATTCATCTCTCTTGTATTTGATTTATTAGGAAACACACTAATGTTTGAAGTTGTTAATAATTTCTCCTGATTACTGGTTTTTAATAAATACAAGAGTTATTTTTATGGTTTTAATTTTATATGGTTTCTCATTAACACAACCACCACATTTTCTTTCAAATCCATTATTATATCAGTGCCTTATGGATCTTATTATTTTCTAAAATCAAAAATCTTAGTCTGGGCATATCACAAAAATCATCATAAGAAATATCATATGGAGGATAAACACTATGATAACCTAATTCATATTATATAAATCTCAGGCATGTAATCCAAAATAACTAAGACTATCCCTACCATGATAACTATTACTGTTATATATTTCATTTTACTTATCTAAAATATCATCCTAACCTCATACAATATCTAAACCATCCTTTGATACCAATTGTGAGGACCTAAACTTAAATATCACATAATCGTCATTTTATTTAAATAAATTAAACTATTAATTTTTAAAATCTTTGAATGTTTCTTGTTTTTTATAATTAGTTCACAAATGTTACATAAAAAACCCATACATTAAACATTGGACAGATTAACTATTTATCAATTTTTTCAAAGAAAAAAATCATTAAAATAAAACCATATTTCATTTCATGATAATTTTCACAATTTTCTATTTAATGTCATTATTTACCTACTTTCCATTATACCATATGAAAATATATTAAAACCAATTTATTTAAACAAAAATATTATAAAGGGACATAAAATAAGGAATTAAATCATTTATCCATGAAAACATATAGAAAATTTACTCTTCTAAATAAAATAAGGGCATAAATATGGATTTTATCACTATTAAAATTAAATTTTCAAACAAAATATGTTTATATAACATTTATTAATAATTTTAAATGTAAAATTGAAAAAAATAATTGTTTATTTAAAAAATGAATAACTAATGAAAAACTATAATAAAGTGATAATTTTCACCTACGAAGCGTAACATTTAGATTCCTTTGATCATAATCCCAGCTAATTACTTTGTGAAAACATAATATTTATATAGAAACATAGAGGGTATAAAAAAAATCAAATAATTAACTTAGGAAATCAATGTCATAATTAATTATTATGTAATCCTCACTTTTAAAAATATAAACCTCATTGTTATACTTGACATAAAACTTATAGTTTTACTTTCAGTAACCAGCGATGTCACATTTGGAATAATCACATAGTTGACTTCAAATATTAACAATAAATTAGAGGGATATAAATCAAAAATATGTAGTTTTAAACTTAACCACCTTACATTATCAACATATTTCATGAAACATAACATAATTATAAAGCATGAATATATGCATCATAAAAACATTCCTTGAAAAAAATCACTTATTTTATAAGTATATTGTACACATACAAGGGAAAAAATTTTATTTAAAAATAAAAGAGTAATATTTTAAAGTAAGATGTAAAATATTATGTGTTTATAAACTAGGTGATATCGTCTCTCTCCATGAAGTTAAAAAAAATATATTAAAAAAAAACAATAAAGTGTGATTTTTAAAAGAATTTCCCGAATAAAAAACCATAAAACGTACATTTTTGAAGTCATATTAGGGAAATTATAAAAATTAACATTAAATAATTTATTTAAATATTAATAAACTCATTAAAATAATTTTAAAAAATTTTCATAAATGAAAATGATATAGAAATTAAATGTTTAAAACGTTTAAAATGACATTTTTTTATAGAGAGTCCCATTTTTTATATCTAAAGGAATTCTTAAATGAAACATAATGTGCCAAATAATAAAATTATTTTTATCAATTATATAACTAAAAACGTAATCCTCATATATTTACTTTTTTACATTCAATTATGCCCATTTCTATAGGAATTAAGATCAATTTCTTTATTTTGGTAGAATTCGTTTCAGGGATTCCGGGCGGATAAACTTTTGTATATTTATTATTTTTCTTGTAAAATAGTAATAATACTATAGAAGATAACATATATAGTATTCGAGGCCGTAATTATTATTATATTTTTCCAAATATTAATTTTTTATTCTCAAATATGGATGAATCATTTGATATAACGATGATGATAATTTTTTAGTTTATTTTTGTTGTTTTTCTAACCAACAATAATTAGTTTAATTTTATTTAATGCCATGTAGATATAATAGTTACAGAATAATTAATATGTTGTAATATTATTATTAATATCTTATTAAACCCAAAAAGGGTTTTATGACCTTCCACAATGGTGTTAAAGAAAATAATAAGTCATTATAATAGTGATAACAAATCACCATAATTTGGAAAATGGATTTATTTCATTGAATAAAAATATATGAAAAAATGTAAGGATATAAGACATTTCAATGTAAATAAAAAATAATAATATATATATTAAGCTACATTTATCATTACTTTATGTATGAATTAAGTGAAAAATTGGAAGAAGAAGAAATAAAAATAAGATATGTGGTTTCAGATATGTATCACTTCAATATCATGTCCTTGAAGGATCACATAAGGAAAATTGTAGGGTCCACATGGTTGATTACCCTGAGGGGGGGGGGGGGTAAATCAGGGTATGACTAATTTAAAAATAATGCCTGTTCTGATCTTGTTTCGCTGTTATGAAAAACACTCTTCTGTCTCTTTCCCGTTTTAAAATATAAACAGAAAGTAAAGCATGAACATGACACAACAATTTTTACTTTGTTCGCCGCTAAGGGATATGTCCAAGGAGCATACGCTGACAGGTTGTTTGTCATACCAAATTCCACAAAACATTATTAGTTGTGGATTACATGGTTTGGGAATAGTCACTCAGTACTAGGATTACAGCCTTTATAATGTTTAGGATTAGCTCACTGCTTTCCCAAGGGTCACTCTCTACTTCTCTCTATCTCTAGCACACTACCGGTGAGGAGGATCAGCTTCTTCCTCTTCCTTTTCTCACTACTCTAGAAAGGATACACTCACAGTTTATAGAGTTGTAGGTCTCTTCAATTTAATGAAGGAATTCGTATTCATCTGTATGTAGATACCCTGTTGAAGTCCAGATTTCACCTGTAGATGAATGTCACTTTGCACCGAAGGTATCGGGAAATATTTCAACTTTCACACATCCATGAATAACCGCCGTGAATCAACCCATACATAGCCCAAAAGTTTAACCTACTACTCATGTATCGGTGCGCAGGTCAAAACTGGCACGTAGGTCCACCTCAACCACCTGCGCGACACAACCTTCTTCGACTCCAAACCTGCACGACTCAATTCCTTTTACACCCAAACCAATATTGGCACGCAACTACCAGCTGGTATGAAACATGAAACATTGGTGTGCAAGTCCACCTGCATGACTACACACCACTTGTGTGACTTCCACACCAGAATGATGGGATCTCTAATTTTTCTATGTGTTAAACTCCATTGAAAATGAGGAGGGGAGGTCCAGTATTTATAGGCATTCGATGACCCTGCGCAAGTCTCCCCCAGTGCGCAAGTTTCGGCGTGCACATCTATGCCTTTACAAGTCACCTGTGCGACCAACCCAATACTGGTGTGACCCTCTTTCCTTTGCCAAATTTTGATCTTATGATCTTGAAAAACAATAGGCGTGCAAGTTCTCAAGCCTTCTAAGCATCAGCAAGCAAGTCTCTTCACGTCCCGCAAGTCACCTGCGCGACCGTCTTTCCTTTGCCATATTTTGACCTTATTATCCTAAAAAACTTTTGGCACACATGTTTCCTCTCCATTAAATACAGGGCGTTCAAGTCTCTTTGCCAAAACTACTTTTCTCATTTTGTCAATTTTCAGGTCCAAATCATCCATTCCATTGTCGATGCCACCATGTATCTGTTATTTTTGTACCACCTCCTGATCATCTATTCCTTTGTCGACGTTCTTGAATCAAACATGGATCATTGACCATAGCTCTTGAACTCGACATTCCTCTATGAAATCCCCTTCCTCAACAAATTTGTATGTCGTTGTTTTTCTTTTTCAACAATCACATCACAGTTGTCCACTTTTTCAACAAAAACAATCACCTCAAAAATGCTTCAATGAAGCCTTTAAGGATTTTTTCCCAACAAAAAAATAATTATTTTTGATACAATCACCTCTATAATGTTATTATAATATAATTTTTTGTAGTCTTATAATGGAATAATGCTGATGGTGTTAATGTTATCTGAAGGAATTGATTCCCTTTTATATTTGAGGATAATGGAATTTTAGGATTTCATTACAACCCTGAAATGAATAGTGGATTTAATTGTAACCATATTTTAAACCCTATGTCATTATTTATAATTTTTATGTTTTTTTAAAAATTTAATAAAATATTATATACATAAAATATCATTATTAAGAAATTTGACACTATTCATTACATTGACCATGAACAAATAGATTCTAATTAGAATTTTTTTTATTATATCATATACAAGTCATAGTTACCATTATAAATAGTGGGTATGCTTTAATATATCAAATTATTTATATTTTAATATTATTGATATTATTTACATAATTTTTTCCTTAATTTTATAATTATTACATCATCATTGTGCAAGCCTTTATGAAGACTATTTATTCCCTATAAATTATTAAAATAACATAATAAAGATTAATATTTTATATTTGAATACACTATTTATGGCCTAACATAGCTTCTCGATGATGACATATGAAAAATGGTATTCATATTAAAGTCCTTTGTGTGATACGTTTGACATTACATAAAATATAATACTTTATGGGACGTAATGAATATTAAGTAGCTCAAAATGGTATTATATTTTACCCATGTATTTGTTTCCGGATAAAATTACTCGTTTGATTAAATTGAGACATTTTTTTAGGTAATTGAAAAAAATTTATAATATTATTTATAATATAAATAACCTGATTTACCCTTTACTGTGGTTCTAAAAATTAACATCCTTACTATTAATATTTTCTAAAAAAGGGACCTATTTAACAAATATGAGTCTTATGACAAAAAATTTGAAATCTATTTTTCTTATTTCAAGATAAATATGTGCATGAATTTAAAATAAAATTAAATAGGACAAACAAAATGAAAACAAGTTTTCCTTAAAATGACCTTTTAAATATATAATGATTTTATATTAAATTCAAGTATAAAATAAATTTAAAAAACCATAATTGGATTATTATAAAATAAAAATAACTAAATAAATGTTAAACATAATACAATAAATAATTTTACCTAGAAGTAAAATATATTTTTCAAAATAAAATAAGTATTGTTCACTATTCATTGAAAAATTATTATTTTCTGCAAATTTTAATAATATCAACCTATGTTAATTTTTTTATTCAAAATTATAAAAATAAATTAAATTTATACTATACTATTTAAAAAATTTCCAAAATTTAATTATAATATTAATAAAAAAATTGAAAATCTATATTAGAGTAAAATATACATTTTATAAGAATAAGATGACGTTTCTAAAGAGTGGGTGATTTTTTTATAATTACATTAAAATAAATACATTCTGATTTGTTACATTAATTTTATTTTGAAAATCCTCTATTAATATTCATACCTACTTATTTAACTGTACTTTTATAACAATCACATTGCAATAATATCATTTTGTAAATTTTTTAATCTTGAAGTGGCACATTTTAAATGTTATTGATCATAGTGTTTTCTATTTAAAAATATCATGGTGTCAAATAATGTGCCATCTATTTTATGATAATAGATCATGGACCCACACTAATATCCCGAAGGTCACATCACTCTATGGAAACCTTTTATGTATTCCTCAGTCAAATTTTCATCAAAGGATCTCTGATTTGGACCTTGATTATAATTTCCCCTAATTCCAATTTTTTCTCCTTCAATCCTATATATTAATAGTAAAAGTAATTCAAATACATTAAAAAAAATCATCCCCAATGATGCCAAAAATATATTTTTTTATATATATTGAAAACAAATATCACCACAGATAAAAAAATATCCAAATTAAACCACAAAAATTGATTGCAACATGGTCCATCCAATATTAAAATTTCATTTTCAATCACTTTTACGGGAAAAAGTGAGAACCCTCACACCTTTCCTGGTTTAGCATCAAAAGTCACAACTAATTTGTTAAAAAAATGTTTAAGCTGATTCGAGCAAAGATCTCTAAACAATATCCATAGAATAGACTTTATCTGGATGTTAGGAGCATCCTTTAGAACTCTTTCACAGAGATTTGGAAGTATGTCCCAAGAATGAAAGAGTTCCTCCTTGCTGATCTTTCCCGTGTTACATCCTCTAAGTAGAATGCGGGTCTTGTTGTCAATCCACTTACCCTGCTCCTTAGAAGAGGTCACCTGAAGCGGCCTCTTCTTCTTTAACTCTTGAATATCCAGCGTGTTGTCTGTAATTTCGTCATCAAAGTTCAAAGGTAGGTCCATTTGATTCAGCATCGAAAGTACTTGTCATTGTGAGTCATCATTGTAGGTATTCTGACATTGCTGCACTGAGCCCGAAGGCCCCTTCTCACCCTCAAGGATAGTAGGGACAACAACCTCTCAACTAGCCTGTTGAACCTCCTTGCCTTCCATTATTTCGGCCTTGTGTTCCTTTGGAATTCCGACTTTCTTTGCTGACCGAGTCACCATTGGCCCAGGAAGGTAGTAGTAGTCCTTGCGCCCCTTTTTCCACTGCTTCTTGGACACAATGCAACTTCCAGGGTAAATGTTTTCCTTATTCCCCTTTATCTACTTGGTCTGTGTATGTACTTTCCATCCCCTCCTGTATCGACATCATTCGAGGTTGTCCCTCTCCATCTGATTCGTCTTCAGAGGTACAGAACTGGTTACAGTCTGAGTCCTCCTTGTTGCTCAAATAGTCGAATCTGTTACTTACTTTAAGGCTAACAAAGAGCCCCTCGAGTTGAGAAGAGTACCATCATGCTTTATAGTTGACACCCATGCTTGGGTATTCAAGGGCTGACTGCTTCCAGGTCTGGCACTACCACAAGCACCCACTTCCAGGTCATAAGTACTCGATGACACAGTTCCCAAGGGAAATGGACCCCCAGCTCCAAAGTTTTCCCCCAAAACCTGCTTATCCAGGTTGACATCCCTTATTGATGTCCCTATTGAAGGATCAGGTGCTGCCTCCCCAAGCTCCCCTTGCTGCAAGGAACTAACCGATCCACTTTCTTGATTGAAGCCACGTCCCTTGAATTGAAAATTATGATCTCCTGAGGTCAGTTTTCATGGATGATCACCCACATCGATCTCCACACCAAGTTCCCCATTCGCCTTCTCTAAATTGATTGAAATCTCATGCATATCATTTTTAACCTCCTGGCCAGAGTCCAATTGCACCTCTCTCTCCAATTGTCCAAACTCTTCCGAAATTATACCTACGCTCCAGCTGGTGCCATTACCCTCTTCAGAGAGATCAACAAAATAACAGGAATAAACCATATCCTTTTTCAGGAAGCTAAAAACCTCACGAACTGTAGGTTTCGAGTGAGAATCCTTTGGGTCTATCTAGGGATCCACCATCGTTCCATGGGTCAAAGAACGCAGAGCTTTCTCCCCTAAAACCTCACCGTGCACCACCTAGTACTCCCCCAAATCAGCTCTAACATGTGGTTGATGTTCCACCACTGGAACCACCAACTCCTCCGATGACCTATACCGGTTCATGCGGTGAAATCCTGAGGCCATATAGCCAAGCTTGCTGCATCTTGAACATAACACATGCCAAGACTCAGACACCACCTATTGCTTCCACCTCAACTCTTCTCCAACCGAAATCCACAGCCACTCAGTTGGAGGTTTCGAAATGTCAACATCAATGCAAGCGCGAGGTAGGATGGGGTGACAAAACGCAGCAGTTTGAATATCAGAACATAGGTAGTGACCAACCAAATTACCGAGCATACAAATGATAGAGGGATTCTGGAAGGGTAGAGGCAAATCAGGAAAACGTACCCAAATGGCAGCCAAAGGCAGATCACAGTTCATGTTGAAATCAAACGACCACCATAGGAGGAAAAAACCACAACCATTGAACACCCAAGGAGCACTGGACCAAGCACCGACCAAATCCTCCTCTTATGCGAAGCATACCATCAGTTGAATCCGGTCGAGCAAACCCACCAGCGCTCTATTTTGAAGACACCAAGAGTCGAAGACGAATCTGTCGAATGCATCGACTGAGGGGTGACGACCTCTGAATCGAGCCACCATCGTTGATCTGTGTAGGTCTGAAGCTGCGTTGAACTCTTTAAGTGAAAGTGCGAGATGAGGAGCTCCATCATGAAGAACGAGAACCTTAGAGCTAAGTGAAATCGATGGGGAAGGAGGAAGACACACCGGATTGAAGAAAGGGGTGAATGGACGAGCCACCGAGGGTACGATCCCCCCTCCCCCTGCCGAGGTGGAGGGGGCCGAATCCTCCTTCATCTCTGACCTAGGTCATCACCGTAGGCGCTCTCCTTTCCCAAATACCATTCGAGATAGAGATGTTTTCAATGGTAACAATGCTATAGAAAAATATTTCATCACCCACATAATGAAAAATGCACCAAAATATTCTCATAAAAATCCCCTTCACACACGCCATTAGAATCCAAGTTAAAATAACATTTAAATAGATTTTATAAATTATTATATTTTTATTATATAGATATTATTCACATTTCTAATTCATGTTAATTATTTATTTAGAAAACTAATTTCTCATTTTTAAAATAACAATTCAAATCATCTATAACAAATCAATCATTTCGATTTATTTTTATTGTATTAATTAATTGTGTTTTTAAAATATAATTTAAAAAATACATCGATTTTTTATTTGAATTTAGAATCACATCACTGAAAAAACCGTACAGATGTCCACCATTACCAGTTCATCTAGGTTTCCACCATAAAAACATAATGAATCATAAAACCTATAATGACTATTATATTTATGTGATACCATCTCATTAATTTGAGAGAGACAAATAAAACATGAAATATAAATTTATATATAATAGTAATGTCACATGAATAAAAAATCACCAATTAAGGATGAAACATTGAAAATTCCACCCCAACTAACATAATAAATCTATTTTACCTTTTATCTACACCCCATTAATCACAATATACACATGTCAATGAATGTACTTAGTCCTCAACTTGTATCTAAAAACCTATTATCAAAATTAATTAATTATAACATGGTATTATCAATTAACCAATTATATATTACTAATTATTAAAAATAAAATTTATTTTACAATTTTAACAAATATCTAATAAAAATAACATCTCATAGGGTTACCTCATCACAACAAACTGTCTTCTAACCTCACATGAGGAATTTACAACGTTGTTATGAAATAAATTCTGGTAAAATTTATACCATTCAGAAAAGATTCAATTTAAAATCAATTTAATTCTCTCTTAAAACTTCAATGAATATATGTCATGAAAAAATTAATTTAAATGCATATGAATGATATTTTTTTAAAATTGGGCCATGCTCCCTATAATATATAAGAAACCACACATTATTAGTTGTTTTCACTATAAACTTATGAAATTTTTCAAGAAAAACTATACCAATTTATAACAAACCAGAGAGAGATTTAGATCAATGGAAGAAAATTATGGAATTATTAGTGATGAACTTAAATAGAATCATCGGAGAAACCACAAAAAATCAATACATTCATAGAGGTATTAAAAGATGAAAAATAGGGCAATACTGGGACATTTACACCTCATATAAATGGGAGTATGATGTAGTGGAATGTATCTTAAAATATTAAATCTTTATTTTTCAAATTATACAATGTTTTATAAAAATTCATACAATTCATACTATTTTATAGCATGTTTTTCTAAACCATGTGCCAACTGTGTGGTCAGAAAAGCCTAAGACACACTACCCCACAAATCATTCCAACTACTATCCATTCATATGAAATTAATATTCTTTTATAATTGTGGGACCCATATATTTTTTATATAACAATGTGTGATTTTGTGAGAATACCTTGAACAAATCCAATAAACATTATTTGGCCACACAGTTTCTTTAAATCATATAACAATGTTGTACTAGTAAATTTTCATTCAGAACCCATAAAATTATGTCCAAAGATTCATATAGAATCAAAAAAACATTAATCTTTTATGAAAACTAAATCTATAAAAATATTAACTAGGGTACTCTACCTTAAGGGGACTAAATTTTAAATAATTATTAAAAATTACAACTACATAAGAATTTCCAAAAATTAAAATTTCCTAGGAAATTGATAAAATATAATGGTTTGAAATTATACAACCCCCACCATAATAATTCAAAATTTTGAATACCTCTATGTAATCCAAATCACATGTCTTATCCATATTTGTCATCAATTAACTTCTTACAATCAGGACCCAACTTCAAATGTGAAACGTCATTCCACATTGTTACTCAAAAAACTATTTATGAATATAAATAATTTTCCTTAAAAATTCCTTGTTAAACCCTATAACCACATAGAGAACATTCTAAACTATGTTCTTAATTTAGTTTCTATATGATTTGGTACCCAAAAACCAAAAATATCGTATATTGGTGTACAATAATATTCAAATTAGTGAGTATTAATATAAATATCTTTTCATATAATGAATTTTTCTCATGATAAAGCTGATGTGATATTGTCATAGAGTATTGTATTTGTTGATAAAGTCATAGAAGTTACCTATTGAGATGAGAACCTTGAGATTCCATGATGATGTTATGAACATAGTTATATGTTCTGATAACGTACTATGATAGAACACATTATATATAGATCATCTATTGTGATTAATCAGAAGTGAATGAAGATTACTATCAGGATTTTCACATTTGTTAATATCAAATTTGTGAGATTATGAGAACAGTAACTCTTGAATGTGTTCATTATGATTTATTTTCATAAAAAAATCATGCATGTGAGAATCATTAATGGTCCTTAAACACTAATATTATCCAGAATTGAGCAAAAAAGTTGATGACACATATGTGAAAACATCATGTTGTTATATAATGAAAAAAGATTATATTAAGTAGTGAACATTCATATGTGATTTTAACCATTTCAACATTATGTACTTTATTTTTGGTTTTGTGAACTATTATTAGATAGTAATAATTTATATTAGGTTTAGTCTCCAAATTACAATGAGAAAGATTCCTAGAGGGCCGCACACAATGTTTTTTCATTGATATTGATTAAATTCTATTAAAATTTAATTAATTAAATAAATATTATTCCCAAGACCGAGGAATAAATTTTTTTAGGCTTTATTTATCTTATATAATAATTAAATATTTATACACTAAATTTTGAATCAAATATTAATTTTTGAATGTAATATTTACTATATATATATGGATTTTTCTGTGAATAACATTACTATATTTGAAAATAAAATATATTATTTTGATATTAAATTAAAGTACCTGATTTTGAATGTTCAAAGACCATTTCTAGTGATAAGTATATATTTTTATGCTTTTAAATAATATTAACCATAATGCAAGTAGGCACACATAGTAAAATATTAAAATAAATTTTTTTATTATTTTATAGACTAGGTTTTATGATGGTTATTATTCTATTTAATGGGAGGTGTACAATTAAATATTTTTTTAACCAAAACCATAACTATGTATATAGATGGATATGTCTATTGGGTAGGGTTAATCGAGATGTAGAAAATTTATATTTATAAGGAATTCTAAATTGAATTCCATATTCTATATACATCTAATGAATGAGAAAAAATAAATATTTATTCAATATTGATTTATGATAGATCAATAATAATGATGTGGAACAACTGATTACTAGCACTATAACCTAAAAATAATTTGGTTTCCCCTGTAGATAAAAGGATCTGGTGTGGATAACACCAAGATGGATTCAACCATTGGATCCTCAAATCACAATGAAGAAAATACAAAAAAAGGATTGTTGAGCAGTTCAAAAAATTCATTAAATATGGGATCATTAGATAGTGTAATTATTTTATTTATAACCAAATAAATTCATTATAAATTTAACATGAACAATTCTAATTTATGGTTTCATGAAAAAAATTAAAATATAATGTTAATGTATCACCCACAAGCACATGCTTCAGTTACTCCTGGGACATATAAGTTGTATCTGATAAGTAACATTTGAGATTTATAATTATTAATTTGATATTTGATCTATAAGAAATCATGGTTAAACGATTTATTTCACATTATTTGTTATTTAATCCTATTTTATTTAACATTTTATCAACTTATTAGTTATGCTTTTTATTGTTTAATATTCCTTATGGTCTATGAACTGAACAAGAACGACTTTAGATGCAATTATAATGTTTAGAAAAACATAGTTATTATGCTGGATAACACAACATGTATCCATATTACATGTCATTTACCAATACCTACAACCTGTGGATGTTTTGTGGGGAACATGACACGTAGAGTAGTTATTAACAAACAAATAATTTATTTCAAATCACATGTAGGTTCAGATTATCAGGAACATTGGATGTCATATTAAACAGTGTATAGCTAGTGTACATGTGGTGTAGTATACACAGGTTAGTTACAAAACTAAATCATTCTATTTGAACATTATGTACTGTCAAACTGTGTAAAACTATCATCCTGATGAATTTATTATATACACAATGTGTGTGTGGTGTACACGTTGTGTATTTCATCATTTTCCATGTCCAAAATATAGAATTATTCATTTAGTAAGAATAATAGACACATCAAATGAGATAAATTATATTTAGATGGTGTGTACACTCTATGTAGGCCAATAAAGATACTATTATAAGCCCATGCAATTATCTCAAGCACATAGAAAGTAGTTACATGGAATCCAACTGACTTGTTCTCATATTGTAATCCAATTGAGTTGACATGCCAAATCCCCAGGTGTGTTAAACATATACATGAAATCCAGATACACTATGTGTATCTAGAGATTACATGTCTTGTAATCTCCCAATTAGATGATGAATTAAATTAAATTATATTCATTATTACAACATTAAAACATTATATCAATTTTTGGAACCTTTTGGGTTTGAAAGTTTACTAATGGTGTCAAATAATTTTATATACTCAATAAATTTATTTTAATAATATGTAACAATTAGGTTTTTACATTTATTTGTCACTAATTAATTAATTATGGTTATCTCTAAGGTGATTCATATATTCATTAAATGAAACTATGTTAATTAATTACATCTCATTTATTTTAGTAATAATTAATGAATAGAAAATAATTTTGAACCATTTTACATTTTCGTATTCATTTTAGACATGACTATTCATGATATATTCTAAGACCAATTCTGGTGTTAAAATTTATTTTATTAATTTTTTTTCATATGATTACAATATTAATCAATAAATTAATTTTATTTCATGTGTGTCATCCAGCCCCCATTTATTACACACCACGTTTGTGTCCACTGTAATTTATGTTAAACCATTTTAACCAGTCATTTGGTTATAATCACATTTTTGTGAGTTACATATAATTGTAATTAATGTAGTTTCCTAGGAAACCTGATTATGGTTCAATATGTAACTAAAATGTTACCAATCCAATTATTACACAAGTGGATAGGTGGAATAATCTTACTCATGAAATTACCGATAATATGTGTAATCTCTCCTTAGTGGTTGGATGATCTAAAATCCACTCATAAAATAAACCATAGATATTATCATTAATTCATCATTTAAAATTTATTTAGTTCCTATTTATGCATTTTTTATTTTATGTATTGAAGACCATCATTATATAAATAAATGAATTAATTTGAAAATATGGATTTTAGATAATTGGATTCTACATGATTGTTTTATCAATAAGGGATACTTAACTATGTAAAATCAACATAATATTAACAATATGTGTCAATGATAAAATTGAAAAACATTATTCAGAATAAAAGATATAAATGATCCAAATATTATGTTATACTAAACCTTACGTAAATTTATTGGGAATATAACCATTAAACTAAATGTTTCCATGGAATAATTCTGGACACATAAATTTATCCGTGAGTTATCACGAGGGTTTTTAGGTTGATATTATCAAAAATATGTTGAATTTAACGTCAAATGTTTTTTTAAATGTAGTGGATTATTTTTTGTGAATCCCAGTAATGGTTTTTTTATCGGGGAGTACACTCAATAGATTAATGTGTTGGAATCCTTCAATTTGTAACATTTATTTTCTAAAACATTAATATATGTTTTCTTGTAAACTAACTGGATCATTAGAAAATTTCATATATATCCTTTCTTGTATAATGGTATGGAATCATGAAATTATCAATTCATTGGTGGGATATCTTTACACATTGATTAAATTTTAGGAAATATAATAAAATTTATTAAATGTTTTCCCCACATAATTTGCGATCATGTTAAGTTGTAATAATGTATTAAATTATTATATAAAATGGTTTTGAAAACCACAAAATAGTGCATAAAATAAATAATTATGGATATCTCATTAAAAATAATAATTTATAGATATTGTATAATAGTTTACTCGAGGAATTATTATAATCAATTTTTTTATTAAGTGTTAGAATCTCATACTCATGTTAGGCCACCTTGGTAAGTGAGAAAAGTTGATAAGAATTCATAAAATATATATTTTTAGGAACATTCTTATGTATATTGAATTATACTACCAATTATGTTTGAATATTTTATGATACAACATAAGTATCTGGTTTTTTACACCAAAAATATATCATCTCCAATCACATTATAAATATAAGAAATGTTTTGAAATAAATATGATCATCAATTCGGTATTTAATTATAAAATTGAAGATTGAAATATAGCTACTGAAAATGATTTCAAAATTCAGGGATATATTAAATAATTTAGATACTTTAATACATTTATTTTATTTATTATAATTTTTTATGCCTATTTATGGACTTATTTGTGAGTAATAAGATTCAAATTCATTGTTCTGGAAGCATTCGTTTTCTAGGTTTTCATGGTTAGTTTTCCTGTATAGAAGTATAGAAGTTTATTTAAAATGTTAATTATTATCTACAATCAAAATTATATACTAGTAATGAAATTAAATTAGATTTATTGGTCTTATATAACATTTGGATATATTTTATAACAATGATTCATTTTAATTTTTTTTAATAAAACTGATGTAATTTAAATTGGCGGTTTCTACAACCATAAAAACATATCACATTTTATTTAATATCATGAATATATATCTATTTTGTAACTTTATATAATATATAATATCTATAATAAAATACTATTCAATAATAATAATGGTTTCATGGCTATCCTTGATGGAAATACAAGAAAATGAAAACAAATCTTCCACAATGGCGATAAATCGACACATCAAAGATGATGTTTTTATTTTTAGAATAAAAATACGATGGAAGAGATTTGATGATGGATGATTCCATTTACAAAATAGAAAACAATTATATAAAAAACACTATATATATAATCCAACTACTTGATATAGAAGTGAGGAGATGATATGAAAATAAATTAAATTAAAGAATTATTTAAGGAAAATGAAATATAATTTTACCTCTTGAACATATTCTCTTTCATAACCTCTTTCGGGAAATTGGTTTTGGTCTTTTATGGAGAGAAATGGATTTTTATGGTGGTGGATATACATAAGAGGATTAATTGGATGGATTTAAACAAGCTTCAAGTCCTCAAATATGTGAGGATAATAGTTGTTGACAGGTGGTGTTTATAGGGAGTGGAGCGGGGAATTTTTATTATTATATTCATTATTTTTTTTGTATCAAGACTATCAAAAATGTTAATTATTATCTATAAATTCATTAAAAATGAATAATAGTTTAATATAATGGGCTTACATAATCCATACATAAGTCTTGTCTCAAAAATTAATGTATTTGTACAACACCTTAAACTTTTATATTTCATTATTCCCCATAAATTCAACTATTTTATAAAAATACAAAAAATTAACCCTAACCATTTGTCTATGAATAGAGTCCATTAAGTATCATTTTTAAAAACATTTTTTTACTTCTACCATTATAAATATATATAAAATTTTTATTCATAAGATTCAAAAATTTGTTTATAATATCATAGGTGAGGTTAATATTTAATTGGATGAATTAGTATTCCAAGTGGGTAAAATACTATTACAATGATCAAGATACCATTTCATTAGAGTATGTTCTTTAATATCTATAAATACCAATTATTTTATTATTTTATAATTTTTAATGTTTGTATTATTTTCTTCATTTGATTTAATTTGATTTATATTATATGATATAATTTAAAGAAGGAATTTTTCATTGATAAATTATTGTGTCATTACATTCATCCCTCCATATAAAAATTTTACCTCGAAACATCATTTATATACTAAGGTGAAAATGTGAGGGAACTTATCCTTCATCTCATCATCTAGTTCCCACATTTTCTATTCATACTTATAGTTTAACTATAGTACTTTTACTAGGTAATTATTCATTTTGTGTATAACATTAAATCTATGGTCTAAGATCTTCACTAAATACTATTCATGGGAGAGATTGTTCTCCAGCTGCACAACATTCAGATTCGGTACATGTGAGGGGTCTAACATGTACTTCCTTAAGTGGGATATTTGGAATACATCATGTACTCAATATATAGTTTATTGATGTGATAGTCAACCAGACACAGCTCCGATACTATCAAAAATATTGAAGGGGATGATGTATTAGGGAATTTTCCTTCCTTTGTAGCCAACTCTCATTATCCTATTCCACAGAGATATTTGGTGGAATACCATTTTTCAAACCATAAAATCTTGGTCCCATCGATGAAATTATTTACGTATCTTTCATTGACATTGGGAATCCCATATATATAAATGGTTGGTTTTGACCTCATCTACCATTTCCTTGACCATTTTAGGTCCCAATATTTTTTTTCAACAACATCATCCTAACAGACCATTGTCCTACAAATTTTAACATATTGGGATTTATATGGGGCCAGTTGGATTCTCAAGTGGAAACTTTTGTTATAATATCTTTCAAACATATGTAGAGGTTTTTCAAATCCTTTATTGAAGTTCATATAAGATAACCTCAAAGTTTCATTCAATGTATGAATTTTCCACTTAGACTGGAAATATTTCTGATGATGATAAGCCATACATAAGCCTATCATTTTTCTTAGAGAATGTTATTGACCGTTATAAAACATAGAGGTTTTTTGCATATCTCAATCAAATACAGTTGGTATTATTACTCTAGGAATCCTCACTACTTCGAAAGGTATATCAGTTAAATATTATCTAGTGACATGTCCTATTAAATTATGAAAATGTGATATTTCGTAATAATTTAATCCATAACAACACCTATATAATTGTTTCATAAAGATTTATTTGTATGTTCGGTAACTAGGTCTATGGAAATGTTTTCCCAATTCTATCATGGCATGTGTGATAGTTTCATCATCTCATTTGATAATTTTCATTCACCATTCATATCCGGACATACCAAGAAGATTGATGTATATTCATTGGTCTGCTTATTCATATTGTTTGACCAATAGTTCTCATTGAGATCATGATACATATTTGTGATTCTGAGGTGAATAGATAATGTTTAGTTATGTGTGTCATTCATATTTTCTCTCCTTATCTTTGGATTCTATCATAAACTTAGTCATGAGGAATATTTTACAACTCATTCCTCATCAATATTTAACTCTAATGATTTACCATTCCATATAGCTTCATCCTTTTTCTAATTTTTCTCATCATTTCATTGAGCATAATTTATTTTCTCTATAATGGATTGTTAATAAATCATTGGACAAAGTATTGATGATATTAATTCCTTAATTATTCCTATTTCCAACCATTTCAGGAATAAGAATATTTGACCCTTCTCAATTCTCATAATTGATAATGTTACAGGTTCATTTTTACAAAGAACAGTAGCAGATAGATTTTCCTTAATAGGATTTTAGTAGATTGACCTGTCATTATCCTTGATGAGATCCAGCCATTTTCACTGATAAAATATAATATCATTCAGTGGGTATAGGTATTTGGGGGTCTTATGACCAATATATATCTCACATTTCTCCCAATAGAGTTAATGGCAATAGATTTTAAATGAGAATATTTGAGCTGCCAACACTAGATAATGCATGGGATTGTTTTTTGCATGAATTGTCAACTTAATTGGGGCATATGTTATCATTTTATCATTGGGTAAAATTCATAATCCCTTACTTCAATCACTTTTTATTCCAGCAATTTCCCCCTGCTTGTCATATGTGATAGTACTGGTGTAGTGATACTCCACTTTTTAAACTGTTTGAATTATTCCTCATATTAACTTGTAAATAAAATAAATTCACATTTTTGTGTAACCTTTGGTTGATGGTTCGAATGGAATTATAATTACTTAAAAAATCATCAGAAGAACGTCGCTTAAATAAGGAAACTACAGAACTCTATTAGTGATGTTTTCCTAGGACTCTATTCAATTACCTTTGCCTTGGAAGGGTCCATATACATTCACATACTAGATAAAACATGTCCCATGAATTATAAATACTCATTTCATAAAAAACATTTATTGTACTTTTCATAGAGTTTCTCCCTTCACATGGTCTTTAACACATTATTCAAATGATTTTAATGTTCCTCCTAATCCTTTTGGTATATTAGAATATCTGGAAGGGTGAGTAAAAAGGTCAAATGGAATACAATTTAACTTGGAATATATGTAGGAGAAAATTAGTAGAATGTGAAAAGACTAACTTATAAAAAAACTCAAAACATATATAGAGAGGTAATGAAGTCTTAAATCACAAAAAAGTTACTGATCAATAGAAATGTGTGGTCCTTAAATCCATAAATATTTGGAGATTTCAAAGACTATATGTTCAACAAAAATTAAAGTATTCGGATATATTTTATTTTGAATTAATTTTATTAATATTGTGTAATTATTTTACAAACAATGGATATAAGAAAATATTCATACATTATAGGTTTCAATTTCATATGAAAATCTTATAATTGGGATGTGCATCGATCAAATTCTAATTCAATCGTTAACTCGTCAAAATTAATTACCGATAATGACATTTTTATGTCTGGAGCACTAAAATAAAATTTTAAATCACCATAAGGCCTATAAGAGATTGACATGTCTAACTATTTTTGAAAAAAAAATTTCCAAAACTAATATGTTTAACTACTTATTATCTAATCCTCAAAATATATACAAATGGTTCATTATTATCATTTATTCATCAAATTATTTTACTAAAAACAATGAAATATTAACCAGGACATTACGTTGGTCAGTGGTCAATGTGAAACCCTTATCATCCTTCAATCATTTCTTCAAGACCTAGAGCCTCGCCAAAATTTATTTCTTTTCAACACACATACATGTTTTCCACTTCTAGAAAGAAAAAATTATTATTTTAGAAATAAATATGATAGAAATCCTTGAAAAATGATAACCATTAAACATTATTTTAACTATGGGTTTAAATACATTATCAATACCTTGATACTTCATCCATTAATTTTCCAATACAGTCTATCTTTGGTGTAAGGATTACCCATAATATCATTTATATAATTTATAAATCATAAAACATTATATTTAATCTAAAACACTTTAGGTTTAACCCTTATTTACTTATCAAAATACTTTATGGTGCTTTATAATGAAAATCAGTATTATCTTAATCATATTTCTTTATAATGTCAAATTAGGTGCTCTGTAAGACCCATTGTCATGTAATATCTTATCCCTAGTGAGACCTAGAATACGTTGTTGATGTTTTTACACATAGGTGTATCTATTCCATAACCATGACCACTTATAGTATCTAGACAAGGATTTATATCTAGGAGGACCCAAATAATATATACCTTTACAATATTCTACTATGTTTTCTATACTTATCATCAAATTATACATTTTGGTTATGTAGAATGACCTATCTTTTCCAAAATCTAGTTTATAAGGTTGCCATTAAATTTCCATTAATACTAACTATAGTTTCCGAACCCTAGATGTTTTAGAGTCATTCTCTCCTAATATTACATTATAATGATTACAAGATATCAAACTACAATGAATGAGTGTATAATATTCATGATAATCTGGATATATACTTCTGAAAAAATACAAAAATATTAACATATTTTTTTCTCTTTAAATAAATAACATTGAGGGTAGCTGTAATCTATAAATTAAATCCATACATATCGTTAATAGTTAACTTCATGGATTTAAGGGGAATGAAACATGATAAGGATGAGATCAAATGCTAAGTTAGAATAATATATAGTGGAATAAATAATTAATCGTAGATACTAATAAACATACCAAGTTATATAACTAAACACACATGCAAAAAAATAAACAAAATATTTAAATGTGCATAAAAAAGTGGAAAGTTAATAACTTGAAACCCATGCCATTCAAAAAACAAATTTAAAAACTAAATATAGAAAGGTAAGAAACTGAAATCATATTCCATTTATTCAATGCAATGAAAATGAAATATATATATAGATACTTCAAAGAAAAATCTCTATAATTAATAAAAAATAAAACTAAATAACATAAATTCATTCTTATTGGATTCCATGTGTGAGGCACACAAAATCAAATAACCTCAACAACTTTCACTAGATTGTTTAAAATATTCTTATTTTCGCAACTTATTTTTCTCACGAGATAATATTAATGAAACAAGGAGAGATATAATTTATGGCCTTCACACATCATTTCTAGTTGAAAACATTCCTCATATCAATTAATAAAAATGATTCATTTTCCTTCTAAAATATCAATATTGAATAATGAATAAATAATTATCTATATTTATATAAATAATCAAAAAAGTATCATAGTAGACACCATATGAAAATGGTATACTGTTTAGGAAATAGTAATTTCTATGATGAATGAAATGAATAAGTATGGAGAAATTCAATGTTCAATGATCATTGGAAGTTTAATAATATAAATAGAATAACAAACGATTCAATTAAGGGAATGTGAATACTATACTTGTCTAAATCAATATAAACAATTCACTGGATTAAGTATGGAATTAATAAAACAATCTCATGTGGATTAAAAATAAATGGTTTTGTTTATGACAAAAGAATTACTATAATAATATTATATAAACATATTCTTGATAAAAATATCCTTTTGTTTTTAAAAACCATTTAAAACCCCATTTTATTTGAAAATAAATTTTGAAAAAATTATTATTAAATAATAAAATTTTAGACATTCAGTGGAAGCTACAATTAAATGACATAGTGTTAATCTGTACAAGTTTTACAAGGTAAAAATATCATTCCATTCACATTATTAATGGATAGAATGATATCTTGTTCAGAGAATGAAAGGAATGTTACGTTGAAATAATTGTTAATAGATAAAAAGGGTAAATATGTATTTAAAAGTTAAATTTAATAACATATTATAGAACATGTGAACTAAAATGTTCTCTTAAAAAGGATTTTCTCTTATGAAGAAAGTAATAATGTCGGGTTTTCTGAAAAATATTTTCACAAAACATTTTTCGGTAAAAATAGTGGGAAAATGGTACGAATACAGGAAAAACCACATTAATAATTAGACGAAAATAATTCTAAATGTTTTATTGAACAATGGTCAATTTCATCGAATTGAAATACTATTTAATGATTATTAATGTTATTATTGAGGGAAATAATCATTAAACACTCCAAAGTGAACCATACAACATTGAAACATTATAAATTAATGACAACATGATAAAATAATATTAAATGAATATTTAATACAAAATGAAGATAAAATTATTATTAAAATCATATAACTAAAGGTGAAGTATATACAAAACAAAAATTATGTATTTTATTAACAATACATTTATCTCATGGATGTAAAAATTGAGATGAGAATTCCTCACATTTCATTTTATTTCAGGTCAACATCCTTTAACTTCTTATATAGTAAAATTATGTTAATTTTATTCTTTACTGATTTCCGTTTTCCTATTTATCATTACATGTATTTAACTTTTTACAATATTGTATACAATTACATTAAAATTTATATTTACGTCGGATGTTGTAAAAAAATTCTTTTTATGTTTCCAAACTAATATTGGAATGTCAAATATGATCAAAGCGTTCATTGAATGAAATCTACAGAATAAAAATAATGAAATAATTGTCATATTTATATATAAATTAAATTTTTATAATAAATCATTAAATATGGTTAGGAAAAATGAATCAATGTTATAATCATTGAGAAATTAGGTCGTATGTACGCGTGAGTAAGGTTATTATTTTTCATTGATTGTTATTGATATAAGGTAAGTAAAATAATATCATTACATAATGAAAATTATATCATAAATAACATATTATTTTATTATATATAGTAATATATATATATATTGTGATGATAAAGGAATCACATCACATTTAGGAGTTGGTTGTGCACATGTCCATGAATAACTTTATCACTTTTTTAGCGTGTGACTGTTTAATAGCGAATGTGATATATATATATATATAAAGGCAATTATGTCATTAATATCATTTATATAATTTTTATGTCACATATTTTTTATTTAAACCATGCTTTAATGTTCCCATTATCTTGTGAATGATTCACATTACTTTCTGGGGGCGGTAGTCCTCACTTTCTAAAATGATGTTATCGTATTAACAAAATGGATTGTATTAAACGTATGTGTTATAAATGATTTAAATATGTATAAATAAATAATAACTATTATATATTTCATATATAAACATATTTTCCATCAAAATGGTAACCCAGAAATGTTTGAAACAGAAAAATGAACAATCACAATTTCGTGAGGTAGTAGTTCACCATAAATAGAAATAATATATCTATTACCCATTAGAGGAATGTGTGTGTAAGTTTAGGTAAAATCATTTATAATAAAAACATCATGAAATATTTAATATACCATATTTTCTATACAATTATATATGAATATGATTTTATTTTTTTGATAATGGAAATAAAACTAAAAATAATAAGGAAAAATGTTACCTATTAATCAGGTAACTTCTTTTGGTTTGTAACAAAAGGATTCCTCTAAAAACTTTATTCCCAAATAGAGGACTCAAGGTAGAAGGAATATATTTTGTAAAGTTATGTAGGTAGAACATGTTCGAACCTAATTAGATTGAGTGGTGTTTGAAATTGGTATTTGTGTTGGAAATTTATAAAGAAGGAAAAGTACTCACTTGGTACTTTGAAAAGAAGTTAGGTTTACACATGGAAATACCTAAAGAATTTCATAAAAAATTAAAAAAAAATGGAAATTTAAGTATTTTGTTCTAATTAGGTCCATAAAATTGGTTTTTACAAGTTTATAAGTCTTTTCATCACCTAAGATAAAGGTTAAGTATTTTATTAAGCTTAATTTTACCTTACTAATTGTAATTTATTTTAACCAGCTACACTAATTTTTTTTTGTGAAGAAAATAATATGGTCTTCTTAGTCATTATAAATTGTTTTTATAAAAAATATCAAATATATTTTTTCAAATTCAGGTCATAGAAGTGGAATAAATTAATTTCAAATTCATTTCATAGTTATGTCGACATTATGGGTTTTTTAATGTAAAAAACATTAGAATGTTTAATGTGTTTTTATTATAAATTTCAGTGTGAAATTGAAACCAAAGAAATAAATTTTTTAATTGATAAAAATATTATTTAATAATCATTAAAACTAGTTGAACATTTAATTTAATCTTACAAATAAATTTTATGAAAATCAGTCTTGAACTAAAATATAGTATTTTTAACTATTAATTAAAAAATAAAATGTTTCTAAAAAACATAAAAATATCACCATAACCAAATAATTATGTTTCTCATTCATATATTATGTTTATGTATACATATAAAATTAATAAATTTTTTAAAATTAATAATTTAAATGTGTTCTCCATTAAAAGGACATAAAATCATGTTTATAAAAATATATGTTTTTTCAAATAAAGTACAGTTTGTTCTTATTTTATGTCTTTCAAAACTAATGGAAGAATATATAATATATTTTATTGAATATATAACATATATATTTTATTAAAATAATTCAATAATTGTAATTAATTATTATTATTAATAAAATACTCTTTTTGAGGAATAAATATAATAATATTTATTATTGTTCCTATTTTGTTCTTATTATCATTTGTAATGAATTGGAAACAAATGAATTAATTTAATATTTATATGAACAATAAATTTTCATTAGTTTGTTAATATAATTCATAACTACTAAAAAAGGTCTACGTTATATCATATCATATTAAATAATAATATTTTAATAATATATTGTTGTTTGTTGAAACTCAGTTATTTATTTTACACAAGTTATCTAGGAAGGTCACTCTTGAATGTAACAGAAGCTCTCGAGGAAGGTCGCTCTTGCATGTAACTCCTCGTAACTCGGTGTTTTTGGAATTAAAATATAAATATTGTATTGAATTTATTTAAAATTTAAAATATATATATGATTGTTTGGATATTATATTCCCGAACAAGCATGGATATGCACATCATAAATGATATGAAATACAAAGTCATACATTATAATTATTGTTTGTTAAAATAATTGGCTCTAATAATATATTTTTCCTCTAGAAAATATCCACATAGCATGGATCCTTATTCATGTCCCTCAAACTCAAAAAACAAACATTGGAAAGGGCCATGAGGGTCTCAGACCCTATAACATATACATTTAAACTATAAAATGCAACTAAATTTTTGGGAATATAATGAAAATAAATATAAATAGACATTAAAGTCCATACATTACCAATCCAAAAAAAATAATAAAATATAATTTAACCATAGAGTAACATTTGTAACCTAAGATACCTGATCCATCATAATAAAAATAAAAATAAATTGACCCAAACTAAATATAATGATGCCTTAAATAAACTATATTACCACAACATGTATGAAAGAAATATAAATCACATGTTTTATTTAATTTATCTATAAAATAAACATTAATTGAAAAAACAAAAATGATTAATATTTACAATAACCAAACAAGAATAATCCAATAAAACTTATTCTAATCATATTATTCTCATACTAAACTAAACCAAATTAACCTAAACTGCCATGAGTAAAAATGTTATATTAATAACTAAAAGAATAAACATGAATTGGATTCATATGTGATGAATAAACCTTCTAAATTCTTACAGAAACATACTTCATCTAACCATCATCAAACCATTATAAAGGTAACATGAAGAAATACAATATTTAAAAAAATCTAAAAATATATCCATTGATACTATCAAAATTATTATACAATACATTGCAATTAAATTTAGTTTAATTAATTTTTATTATTGTTCATTATATGTCGTTTACAATATGTTAATTATGCTCAAATATACTGTATTTTTTAATAAATTTTTATTTATTATATTTAATTAAATAAGGTGGTATATATCACTGAAGTGTGTCTTCGCTGAACAATTTTTCAATGAGACTACATAACAATGATAAAAGGGTTACAAATTGACATATATAAACAATATTTTATTTTTTATATTATTATATTAAATTTTTAATCTTGACTTTTTAATCATAATTTTTTTTATTTATAATTTTAATAGTGTACATTGGAAATGGCTAATGATTATGAAGTTGATAAATTTGGGTCGAATGATCATATTCACTAAATATAGAGATTTCAGAAACATGGGATATCATTTTTTCAAAGAGGTAATTCTCTTTTACATATTAGATAATGGATTACATTAGGTTCCTCTAATAATTTTGGTTGTACCATGTTAAAAAAGTATCATGCAGAGATAATAGAGGCTCATACAAAGGAAACATAGACAAAAAATGGCCATGGTGTGTGAATAGTTCCAACAGTCCCATTATTAATTTATGAATTATATGGCAACATTGTGTCTATATTTATAACTAGATACCAATGTGATTTTGGTTACATTCATGTCATTGATGTATCTATTATAAGTACATCAAAATATGGGGATGATGGTCCTAGAGGTGTTTGGGATGATGTCTTCCCTCATTATTGTGATAGTGACAATGATGGTGATGGTGATGTCATTGTTCATTGTGATAATAATGGTGATGATTACGTTGATGGAGATGATGATGTTGGTGATGATGGTGATTGTTATGAATAAGGATATGAGTGAATCGGTGATGATGGTGATTACATTGGTGGACATAAGATAGGGATTGATCCCATATATCTAGAACTAAAATTTATTTTAGATAATATTTTTTATTAGAATATGGTTTCACATATGTTTTTTTATTTTTTATTGTTATCAGTTAATAAAATGTTAGATATACAGTATATGTGTTTTTTATCATTTTATATTTGACTTATTAATTCAGTATTAGTTGTTTTAATTTTTCCATATAGGTTAGAAGTTGGTTTGAGATTTTGTGTATGTTATAGAGAATGTTAGTATGGGATTGTGTACTCATTGAGGGTGTAATTAATTTCCAATTTATTTAAAAAACATTCGTATTATCTTAATATTATATATTTCATTAAAAATTAGTTAAAATTAATTTTAGGGGACCTAATATAATTATTTCATTAAAAATGATGGTATAAGGCCATCCCCACACTTATCCATCCAAATATTTACAAAATTGTTTGTATAGTCTATACAAATAGTTTCCTAGCCTATAAATTTTTTTTCAAAACAATTGGTATAGGGGGAATTCCTGATATTCATTTAGTAGAGGATAACATGTATTTTGATGCCATGAATCATCTATTAGAGAAACTCAATTAATTATGGGTTTGAGACTCTTTTTTTACAAGATGATCATAATCACATTAGATGTTGATTATAGAGATTATATGGGATTGAATTTAAGAGTAAAATTATGGCATGATGTGGTTTCATGTGAGGATGTGATGGGTCATTTTATACTTTTTCTTAACTGACATTTTCCTAAATACTAATTCCTTAAATGTGTATGGAATACCTATTTACCTAGAAAGATGATCCAAAGTAGAAATACATTGGAAAATAAATGAGTATTGGAAAATAATTCCCTCAACCATTAATTTATAATTTTTTTTATATTTTGTGACATTACCACTTTATTTTACCCTTTTACACGATTTTTCCATTACTGTGGTGGAAAATTTTTTCCTTCCGAAAATTTTATGCCAAAATGTTTAGTTGAACATCATACCTAATTTTTTTTCATATTAAATATTAGGACACCATAAAATCCTATTCAATCTATCAATATGTGAAATTAATTTTTTAAATGGTGAAAAAAATACAAAACCTAATTTTATATAAAGAGGAATTATTAAATATTTTGACTTTTCATTGTTTCTATATATAAATCATAAAATAATATAAGGTTCATATTTATATTATAATTTGAAATATTGAATATTATTATAATCAAAATTTATACGTGATTAGTTGAATATATTAAGATTAAAATTACCCAATGCTTTGGAAAAATAAATTCATTTAAAAAATACAAATTTTTAATACTGAAAGATTCTAATAAAATTTATTTACAATAATTTATTTTTCTTCTACAAATCATATTTTAAAAATATATCTATATAAGATTTTTTTATTAATATTATTAAATTTTAATTAATTCAATTAAAAAAAACTATGAAAAAAATATATATTTTTATAATATATTTTTATTAATTAAAATATTTTTGTTTCATTCTATAATTATTTTTCATATCTTAATTTTATAAGAACTAATTTTTTACTAATATTTAATTAATTTCACGGTAGTTTTCAAAAAAAATATAACTAGAACTCATATATCCAATGGTGATAAGTCCAATGACCATAAAAACAATGACCACACATATGACAGTCATATTGCATTGTTATATATATCCTTACATACATCTCAAAATGATTCATTTTTTTGTATTTTTTTGGATTATATCACATTTATAATGTTTTTTATTATTTATATTGTTTTATATAGTTATATATCCTTCATCTGAGATAATGATGAAGAAAATTTCATCATTTTATTAGTTTTACATACTTGTGATTTCATTCCCTTAGTCATTTTTCTAGTTATGATTAGTTTTGTTATGTCATAATGAATCACATTTTTTATTGCAATATTATATTTTAATTCACATTATTTGTGTGTTATGTGTTCTAAACCATATAGATCATTCAATATTTACTTCATAGGATGCTAATGATAAAATCATGGGGTGTTACATTATTTCAACTTAAATGTTTACCACCGTAGAAAAATTAATACTTAAATTAAAATAAAACCAAATAAATGTTTATCATTATATTTATAGGTTCCCACCTAACTTTTTCAAATATTGATTACACCCATGGATTGTAACTAGGTGATTGGTTTGGTTTTATAACACATTATATATAATTACCATGATTTCAACATTTCATTCATCACATGATAACACATGTTGCAATTATACCACCTCTAGTTTCTTTAAATATGATGGTCATGGAAAATATTTCTTCAAAAGGGATACATGGAATAAATCATTAACTTCTGATAGTATTGTTGAAAAATAAGTATGGAATGATAATTAAATATCAATATTAATAATTTTCATAATAATGTGTTGTATTTATTGTTAAAATATTTCTAAGAATTCGGTTTTTAAAACGTGAGAAATAAGTTGCATGCACATTTATATGAATTTTTTATTATGTAGTTATTACTGGAATATTATGATGGCTCCTCATTTTGGTTGAGAAAAATTACATACATGTTTAGAAAATAATTTTTTGTTAATGTTTACTACCTTAATGAAAATTTCATGACATAATATTTTTTTCAATGGAGTATATTGGGATTTTTGACACAATTTTATCAAAATAGATTTTTGTGTGTAGTTTTCCATACATCGAGATCTGAATGATTTTTTAATTCAATTTTTTGATTGGAAATGAACAGGTTACAATATGGATGTTGATAGGTTAGAGATATGGTAATTTGAAGTCTAAATGTGGAATATGTGAAATATAGTTAGTCGACATTGTCTATCTAACTAAGTCCATCTAACAATGATATTTAGAAATATTTATCAATGATTCTTGACATAGGTTACCATGAACATGTCATGGACATACAGTTACTAAATATTTCAGAAATAAAATGATTATATGCATAAAAGGAAAATTTTTGTAGATACTGGAAAAATTATTAATATAATTACAAATGTAGAGAATTCAATAATTGATATGTCAGAATTTGAGTTGATAATAATAAATAAGATCCATCTGTTAAATGCACTATATATAGATGTAGTATGTAACACGAGTCATTAGAAGTTTGAGAGCGATATTAACTGATTTTCATTTGGTAATATTCATGAGTATATACATGTTTTATTTATGTATAGAAATTTTAAATGATTAAGGATGTGTAAATGATTTTCCTAATATGATGTATGATGTTTTATGTTGTGATTTTATGAATTGTGTTGCTGAAGGTAGGCCCTGAAATCAAGTCTATCAGATAAAGATCTAATGGATAGACAAGAATTTGAAAAAATATATTATAATGGGATAAGAAATTAAAAATATTGTTCATCAAACTGAGTTCTATAAGTCATTTTAGTGTATATAAATTGTTCTACTATTTCATGACTAGATAAAGTCATATGTTATAGGAATTCAGATAAAAAAAATTAGACACAGTGAAATATTTGAATTAAAAAACAACATACCAAGCAATCATTAGACCAGATTATGTTTTGGAAGTTATTATTTATCATTGAAAATATCATTAATTTGGTGATTTTTTGGGTTATTGTTAATTTGTTAGTGGTCTGGAATAAATAATGAGAATTTTAAAACATCCTTAAAGTCAAATGTTATGAATTTTGGAAAATTGCTATATTTTATACATAAATCTTGAAGATTCCATAATTTCTATGCATAATATATAATAGATGAGAAGCATCACGTGAATTTATATTAGGTGACATATTTTTTTGTAATTTTATCGATTGAGATAGTGAAATTGATTTCCCTCCTTTTCTATTTATGGAAAACTATAAAACATGATTTATGTATATTAATAAAATGTTTTTAGAACATTGTTCACTAGTGCAAAAAAAACTATAAAATTTAACATGTTAAGTCAGTAGATGTTTCCATACGAATATAATTTTTTTTGTGGAATAAGATTTAATAGATGATGTTTTTGATCAGATAATCAGACATAGTTTTATTTTATAGAATCTAAACCATGCAAATATATAGAGTTTCACAATAGAGTTTGAGGTTTAGTGGTTTGTTTGAATATACAGAGTGAAGGTTATAAAACTTATACACTTTTAATGATGAGTAATAGATGGAGTTTCATTAGCGTAATAAATACCATAATGTTTAGACATTAACGAGTAGAGTAAAACTGATATTGATTTTTGAAATAACCTATTAGTGTTAGTTTTTGAATGTATTACATCTTTTGTTCTAACTCAAATTTTTATGATAATCATAGTAAGATAATTAGTGACAGTATAATAATTTCGATCAATATATCGATAACAATAAATTTGTTTAATGGAACTTGTATTTACATTATAAAAATAGTTAATTTCAATGGGATAATATCTGGTTCCATGTAAGATATGGATGTTTTCACACTATAGTTGAACACTATAAATATTGTGTGTCTTGAGTACTTTTTTATTTTCACACCATTTTTATATTTTTATAAAATCAATAAGAGAAATAAATCTATCATTTTGTAGGGTATAATTTTAGATAATAGAAATTATTAAATTATCACAACTAATTAATCCCCCCATTCTAAGTGGATCTAATGATTCTATTAAATATAAATCTAAGTAAGAGGGGTGGACTCCCTTATTGTATGATTATCATAGAAAATTAAAAGTCAATGACACAAATATGAGTTATTAAATTTGTTAAAATATTATCATAGTTGAAAAAACAAGATGACACCCTATCTTTGATCCATTTTCATAGAGGTCACTAATGAATTTATAGTTGGTTTTGACCAATTATGATAAATAAAGACATGTCACTATCAAACCCTAAGGGTAGATAGTGCCGCTAGAATTGAAGGAGAATGAGCTCATCATAGTACCACAATAGGAATGAGCTCATGACAACAAAAATAATATAAAATGGAAACTTTGTATATATCCATACCAAAGTTGAGAAAAACATCCGGACCATGGTTCCACACAACCTCGTCAACTCCTGAGTGTTCGAGAGATTCAACCCAAAACCTGTGGTTCACGCCCTGATATTTGAAGTAAATCCTACCTCACAATCTGAAATTTTCATCCTCTTATCCCCAACTCATTTATCTTGATTATTCTAATAGTCCCGGTGGTGGTATGTTTTCAATGGGATGCAACATGACATCATAGAATGCATGAACCAACCATACTGATAGCACGCCAAAATGTGGAATGACTAACTAGATGACATTGCATATGAGTATCGCTTCTTAGAAATAGAGTTCTCTTGAATGTGCTCCTCTGTATATGGAGGTCCCTCACAAAATCTAATCACCACCAACTACACCCCAAACATGATCAAGGATACGATATTCTATATCCATTGGTCCAAAAATGGGCCATCAAACTGAAATAACACAAACCTTAACTACCTTGTGTGTTCCCAAAAACCCTAAGATACTCTAATTCCAAAATCCAAAAAACCATAACTAATAGACATCGACTAAATCAATAAAAACAAATCCCTCTATTTGAATCAAAATTGGTTATAGATCATTAATAACTTTTAGAGACATTCCGGGCAGCACATCCTGGACAAAAAGGGTAATACAGACCAAAACTAGCATCAAGACAAATCACAATCAAAATGAACACACCGAGCTAAAAACAACTGGAAGAGAAGCCAATCGAATTCAGGTAGAACAAAACAAAATTGTTTCAAAAATATAAAATTTCATATAAATTTTCCATATCACCATATTTACTAACAACTTTCATTCTTAACACATACCCACCTCAACTACGATCAAAACAAACCACAACCAACAAAAAACCACCGAAATGAAGAACCAGTACCAATTCCTAACCGGACGATGTTGTGTTGATCCATGCCCTAAGTATGAAATGATGCTAAGAAGTCCTTGAACTGGGAACTTGGGCTCCACATAGGTCACCACCCCATGTGAGGCCTCAATATATCCCGATTTGACTCCATTTTCATCCCTCAATCCAAAATAATCCAAGACAAAAGACTCCACTCCTAGAATAACCCTAGAAAATTGAGGATCAAAGCATTATAGAGTTCGTGAAGCTCTTCCCATGCCTAACTCCTGAGTTTGGACAATCCTAATCTCATTCTACTGAAATCCCAAAATAACAAGAACCTCCTCTAATACCATTTATTCATGAACCAACCTATGTTGAACCGAAACAGTCACCTGAGATGATTTGACGAAAGGGTTGGAGGGCATTCCCAATCCTCACGGGATGTAAACTAGTTTTGGTCAACACAATAAGATGTTTAGAACAATTTAGCTTAAACAATATAGAGAAATAAATATATTAAAACTGGGAAATCTGGTAGTGAAGAGAAAGGAAAAAAACTAAGCAGTGGGACATACCTCAAGTGACCCTATGGGTCACCACGGAACATAAACCCCACTCTATCAAAGAGTTTTCCATAACTAAAAGAACATAAAAATTAAAATAATAGTAGGCATGAGCACTGTGATGCTCAGTAGGATTACTAAAAAATAATCATTTCTCTATTCCCTAATCTTTAGAAAAACACCAAATCATGCGTGTTCTAAATAAGACTTCTTAAAATAATGCCTTCCATTATATAAAACTTTAAATAACAAGTTTCACTTTTATGGAAATCATTTCACATCAAATATATTTAGAATGTATACTCCAATATTTCATTAATGTTTCAAAATGAAACGGAAATGATTTAAATTCAAGTATAGTTTTAAAAAAATTGGGAACACGCACGAAACAACTGTAATGAAAATCACACCACAAGAACCATCTAAAAATTGATCACTATCTTCAAATCCCATAAAGTTCATCTAGCTTGTGTGGGTCCCTAGAACCTCACATCTTAGTATAATAGTAACCATGAAAAATATTCATTATTGTGAACGAGCCACTAGTAGGGAAACACATTCAAGACCGAATGTTCTCCAACATCATTATAAATGTTAATTTTGTGTTGTATGCATCAGAATTTGTATGTGAAGCAGGGAAGAGCCACTTAGAATCATTGGAACTCTTGAACATGCCTTACCACCTAGTTACCATTGGCTTTACATATGCTCTATTTCCACTTCTCCCATCATATATGTATCTGCTATTTAACTTTTACCCATTAGAAATATGAATACACAATTAAAAACCACCATTTCTCCTAAGAAAACCGTTTTCCATATTTACACGCACACCAAATCCATATTCAAACCATTTTCATCGTAAATACATTCAAAAACACCCTTTTCACCATACACATAAGTCATGAGACCTTCAAAATACAAAAAAGGCATTTTCAAAATCATTTTAATGGTCTAAATGAACAAAAATGGAATCACACATTTTAATGAAAGTTGCATACCTAGCATAATTCACACTAGTCACTTTTAAAGGTTTAATGGAAAATATAATAATCAAGTACAAATCCATTTTGTTATAGACCATGACCGATTATATATATGTACATAATATATTACATTTATATATAAATAGAAACAAAAAACCATTTAAATTAAATCAAGCAATCATGGAATTCATGTTAAAGACTTAGGCATAGGGAACCAACCTCAAACAAGTCATTATTTTCTGAAGACCACACGAACTGAACCATGGAGAATACACCCACGTTCATTTATACATATATATATACAGAACCCTTGCTGCATTTCAGATATTCCACACACCATAAGGGAATATTTACAAATAGAAAATATATGTGTGTGTGTGTGTGCCTTACCAAAATCATGTACGTGTAGGAATCCTCAACACATTCAGCCCAAAACCATCATAGTTAGGTCCAATACACGACATATAAAATTTAATAAAACAATTTAAACACTTAAAGAGCCATAAAACATTTCAATATAATAAATCTTGGGTTTCCACCAATAAAACACTATACTTCAAGTGAGAAAAGCCAAATCAATACCAAAATTACAACAAAAAGACATAAAAACATAATTTATATCTTCTAAATGAATTTACAGTACATATTGAAAAATTCACAATAAGAAACACACACAAATTCTATTTTGAAAATATGATACACACAAAAACCCTTTGAAAACCTCATATTCATCAGTCACAGAACTAAATAAACGAATCACTCAAATTAAAGACCATTTCCAATGTTAAACAAAATTGTAGAAAAATTTATTAAACAGTTTTTAGACAGATCCGCGTTACTCAAAATACCAAAAATCACTTAAAACATCCTTTTATAACCCAACAAACATTGATGGCATAAAAAAACATGAACAAAAAACCTTAAACCTTATGACAAACAAACCACACAATTTATCAATACATGTAAATAGTTCTTCATGGGCTTTTCATAAAAAATTTTAAACATCCCACATAAACATGATACTAAGAAATTAGATACACATCAAATCTAAAATGAAACCAAATTATCAGAACAGAAACTAATAAATAAATTGTCTGAATTAATTAATCTCACAATATATTTCACAAAAAATTAGTTATATTTTGAATCACCCACCTTTGTGTCAGAGAACATCCCTTCCATGGTGCGCAAAAACCAATTCATGCCTATTGCACCTCAAAAAACATAATTAAACCCTAAAATCAAAACTTTTATCCAATTACACCATAAAGAAACCAACAGAAACCTAAATTACTAAACTAACAACCCATCAAAAATAAGAAACAACCTAATAAAAGAGAAACTCACATATGGAAAGGGTGTGAGAGGATAATGAAGTAAGATCGAGGGATTTTAGAGGTCTTCCACACATTAGGGAGGTCACATGAGGGATATTCTATTAAGAAGGGGTGCATAAAAGGTAGAGTGAGGGTAGTACGAAGCGGGATGAGGTAGGTAGTAGGGGCGGAACACACTAGTTTCTAGTCCGCAAGGGACGTGCAAGTCCGTTTCACTGGAGAAAGAGTGAAGCATGAGAGGAGGACTGCAGTGCACACGGATGTGTGTTGTAGGGTGTGGGGGGAACATGGTGCATTAAGAAGGTTATAGAGGGGGAAGAGAAATTGGGGGGAAAACAAAACAAATAAAAACTAAAAAAAATTTAAACCGACTTAAAATAATAATAAAATTAATGGTATTAAAAAATATTAGTAATTTGTTAATAAGTATAAAATTATGAAAAACATTTATTTAAAGCCTAATTGATGGATTATCAAATATAATAACAATAAGAACAATTAATTTGTGCATTTCATATAAAATTTTTTTATATTAATAACAATTGAATAAATATTTAAATAACTATATTAGACATAATTCAATTATTATCATCTTTTATTAATAATAATATTATTATCAGCATAATAATCTTATTATTATTAAGTTTTAAATATTTCTCGCATATAATTATCACAAAAATTTTATTATTTCAAGCAATGGGAAACCACAAGGGTACTCTATTTGGTCACATGGTTACCGCCAACCATATGTTTCTCGAGCACTAGTTCGAAACCCACCAATATTATTAAACATTATAAATTTCAAACTACGAATCCAAACTCAAAATTTCCAATGATGTGAGACTCTAGGAAGAATAATATAAAAGAGAGTCCTTGTTTTGGGTGGGACATAACTTGAATTTTGTAGAATAATGACAATTTGAATCTCACAAGAAATATAAAAATGGTATTCTTATGTATTTAATTGAAAATATCTTCTTAATGGTTATTGATTTCAAAATAGATAAATAAACATGAGACAAAAATGAATGTATCTTTAGGGGAATCACCTATGTGAGTTGGGAAAATCTATAAATCTTGTGAAATAATATTGATGATTTCAGACATTAATATCATGAAACTATTTATGAGTATTTCAATAGAATAAAAATTTATAACCTCATAGGTTTAAGAAATGTCTTGCGATATTCCATAATAATTAAGAATCTCATGGGAAACTTCTTTGATATTTTTGTTCCAAAATAATAATCATAGAATATAATCATGATTTATCTTGTAAATTGCAAAACATACGTGTTGGTTATGAGATTAGAAAAACTATATCATTTAATAATATAAACAATGATTGAATAAATATTGAACCTATGTGTATTATATGAATCCATGATGCTAATTTTTTATCCAAACAATGTTGAAGATATGGAAAATTATGAATTGAATCAATATATCATGTATCTTACCTTAAAAAAATTAACAATGATGTAGATGAATATATAGAGGTAAAATCCCACTATAATGTTTTTAGTGTCGACGAAATTCATATTTAACTATGAAATTTTTTATAATTTTTTTATAAAATATTGATCATTCTGAAGAGAAATGTTTGGTGGATAAAATTGAATAAACCTTTTATGGAGGATATTAATTCCACTTATGGTAACAAAAAGTTTTCTAGAACTAAAATAATTACATTATTAAGAATTTTCAAGATGATTATACTAAACCAATTCTTTACCCGGTGAAAATATCGAGATTTTTAAAAAATATTTTTGAAATAATGGGGACAAATAAGATTCCCCAAATAAGAGAGAAGATGTAGTTGGGTAATCTTATATAAAACATCATATGAGATCATAATTCATGTTGTGTATTTATAAAAATACTGAATATTTATATTTTAATGACACATAATTAAAGTGCAATGAATTATTATGAAATTAATTATATCCTTAAGCTGGAGGATCATTATATTGAGGAGATCATAAATCTGAAACTGGAAGCCATTCAATTTGGAATGATGATGGATGATATTAGTTAAAAATATATGTTTATGTAAGATAAATTTTCAAAAACATAATATATACATCTTGAGGTGGAAATAATTTTAATAAAGTTGAAGGAAAAATTAAAAAATATTAGGAGTAAATACTAAAACATCTCATATTCACAAAATGACCATTCTAAAATATAGATGAAATATTCACTTACTACATGTTAATGTTCATATGATTTTACTAACCATGAATTGTTTGTATTTTTTATAAAAATATTGTTTTGATAAATTATATGATAATTCCATTACATAGAAAAATATAGAAACCACCTATTTAACAATGATACCCCACATTAAGATGTAACGCTATTAAACAATGTTGTTAAACTCAACAAAAATTCCATATGGATAGGTTATAATTAAATATAACGACATGATTCAATGGTTTTTGTTTCTTCTAGGAAATCTATGGGCACATTAATTCATCTATATTCAGATAAAGTCCATCCCTGGAAAAAATCATGAATAAAAGTGGAGATATAGTGAAATAAAAATTATAAACATAACAAATATATAATATGAATAGAAATAAAAGTTAATAGATAATATAAACAACCCATCATAAAAAATTTATAATATAGAATATTTTTGTGAAATATATGACTAATAATGTATATTTTCTAATGATTTTCAAACACACCTTCCATGGAAATGTTCTAATACTAGGGAAGATAAGGAATCTAGAAATAATAATGATGATAAAAGAGTTTATGTTGTTGATATAGCTCTGAGAAAAATTCCAAAGGAACAAACCATTAATTATTGATAATGGGTTTTCAATGAATATAATTGGTGATGTTAATATCTTGAATTATGTTGATTAATATTAAGGAGGATAAATTTCATTAACAAATAATAGTTATCTAAAAATAAGATTAATGTGATCTTTTTAGATTGAATCATAAAAATGAAAACCATATAATGTTTTATATATTAATAGACTCAAACACAATGTACTGAGTGATAACTAATTTTTTAATTGTGGTAATGAATTTATCTTCAATATTGAATCTTGTAGCATCAGAAGTTCGTATGATGAAGAAAAATTCAAATGGGTAAAGAAATAGATGAAATATATTTTAAATTAGAGAACTATGTAATTCATGTTACCTAAGTGTTGAGAATTAAAATATGTTGTGGCACTGAACACACACTAAAATTGTTTAAAAAAATAAGTAAGCACTTTCTAAAGAAAATATAGTCATAAAATTACTATAACTAAAGATGAAAGATGGTGTTATTGGTAAAAAATATTAAAAAGGGAAAATGGTTAGTGATAAACATAATAATTAATAAATTTAACTAACTATAACTCTTGATATCATACAATTTTTATCCTATGGTTCTAGGAGATATAAATAATATATTTTATTTTCAATTTATTACGATTTTTGAAAAATTTCCACAGATGACATATATAAAGTTTATAAGGCTATTAAAATATTTATACTTTTCAGAATGGATATTGTAAGATATGTGGTTTATTATATATATGTGAAGAATAACAAAAATATAAAGGAGTATACAATAAATTATTTTGAATAATATTTGAAGAAAAAATTAATCAAACATCAATGTGGTTCTACATACCCCCCAAAAAATAGAATATAAAAAATATATTTGGTATAAATTGGAAGAATTATGTTGGATGAGTATAATAAATATAATTTTTACATGATATATCCTATTTGTCTTCATTTTAAAAAAAATATATTTATAATTGTTAAATTCTAAATTGACTTCCTATTAAATTTATTACATGAATATACTATAGTGAAATATGACATGTTTTTGGAGTCCTTTATTATTTTAAGATAAAAATATTGATCTTGTAGAATATTAATAAAAAGATTATGAATGAATTTTATTTGATATTCGACCAATATAAGAAGTTATAAATAGTGGAAATCCATTTTCAAATATTTCTGGAATCATATTATATGAAATTAATTAAAAAATAAAAATCCTTAAAAAAAGTGTTAGAAAATTATGTGGAAGATAAATTGATGACATCTAATGAGAATAAAAATATAGAAGTTTTATTTCAGGAAAAGTAGTTATATTATGAACCAGAATAATTTTATGATGAGGAATGCGAAATTGGAATAAATGTTTTGAAATTTAATTCCCTATAGAAACACGTTAAATATCAGAGAATCATTAAAAATTAAAATACTCTATTTCTAATATATTGAAATCTAAAACTAGAAAATAAGATGTCACATATCTCACATGTTTAACTAGTTTTAGTTTTATAGAAATCTGAGAAATATAATGGATTGATTCTATGAATAAAGTGTATCATCAGATTGAGAAAAATGAAACTTGTGACCATATTCCATGATAGTTGGAAGCAATGTTATATAAACAAAATGGGTATTCAATAATAAGTTCAACGAATATGTAAAAATCTCTAGAAATAATTTTCAGTTACATAGTTTTTGACATAGGTATAATATGATTCCACCAACCACACTTGTATTAAAATTTATAGGTTCAAATTTCAGTGGAAATATTATATATTGGATGTATTTAAACAATTGAAATTTTTAATGACAACCTGAGTGTTATGGATATTTCCAGAAATCATGTACAACATTCAACATCAAATAATGTTGATATTAATTATCATTACTATAAGGAGGATATTTCCAGTGGAGAAGTTATGTATGGGTATATTTCAGTAAAGTAAAAAAATGTGATGTTTTAAATAAATATATACCAAGGAAATAAATTGTGGAATTTAGTCTTCAACTATGCATTTATCCTTCACTAAAGTCTTCTTATGTTTCTCAAAGAAATATTCTCCAATTATCATTGGATTGTATTGAAAAATTGTGAGAATTATAAATTAAATTAATTTTTTTTTTAAAAATTATATGAATATTAATAATTCTTTATCCAGAGATGAGATAAAGTGAAAAATTGAGAGAAAAATGAATAAGATAAAAGCCAGAGGGTTTATCATACAATATAAAAAAATTCTTATTTATGAGGGATGTAATTAAGTAAAAATACGTACAATATCTAGTCGTATCATGTCAGTAAATTCTCTATGAAAGCTGATGTATTTTTATTTATGTTGTGAAATGTTGAGAAAAATAGTTTTTAACAAAGTGTTTTTTGAAAAATTTTGATGTTTAAATTTTTAAAAGTTGATTCCAATTATTCCATAGTTGTAAGGGTTTATTATAATAGGATACATCATTTCGGATGTTGTGATTTTATGAAGTGAGTTTTTAAAGGAAGGATTTCAGATCAAGTCCATCATATAATGATCCAATGGTAAAATGAGCATTTAAAGAAAATTGTTGGGGATTAGATAAAATATTCCAAATATAGTGCACAAGAATAAAATTACAAATAGATGTATCTTATAATGTATGATTTGAGAAATAATGACTGGATGAAGTCATCATATAGAGTCGTTCAGATAATGATGGTTAGATAGAAGTAAATAGAAAAAGGAATTCCCAATAAATGTTATATAAAATACTTACCTTGGATATATTGTTCAAAATTGTTTCATATATTTACTAATAACATTAATATGACTATTAATTTTTTTCCAATTTTTTTTATCAATTTGAGCTTATGAAAATTTTAAAACTTTTTTAATGTATGAGGTTATGGACATTTGACAAAGGTTGCAATTTCTAGAGTATTAATGAATATTTATGATTGATTGTGATTATTATAAATTGGTTGATAAAAATACATTGAATTTAAATTTAATGATATATTAAATTATACAATTTATGCGGGTGGGACTGTGAATATGGTTTCCTATAATTTATATTTCTAGAATGCCTATAATAGTTGATATAAGTAGGATAAAAAAGGAGGTCAGAACAGTATTCACCAGTATAAAAAAGTTGAAACATTGTATAGTTTTTATTAGTGATAAATTATAATAAAATATAACAAGATTGTTTTTTTATGTTTTATAAGATTAATTTTTTTATCAAAATCCAAAAACATGTTTTAATATTAACTGAATGTATAGTGAAGACACACATTGTTTCAAGGCATAATCTAAGGGGAAATGTTTTTTTAATGGAAGGAAAAAATTATAGAAGATAGGTGTTGTTTTAGTGTAGTGTAATGGATATAGTTTCACATGATGAAGAAACAGTGCACTAGATGAAAATTACCATATGGAGTACAATAAATTGATATTTCCATAAAATCAATTAAGAGTAGGACCTAAAAAGTGACAAATATTTTATTGGGGCTATGTTTTGTAATAAAACCATTATAAATTTTTGGGATTCAAAATAATAATTCTTATAAAGATATATAGGAAGTATAATTGTATTTTTATAATTTTTTATCCATATCTAGGTATTTATTTTTCTTTATGGACCGACATGAATCAACATGGTGGGGATGTAGATTTTTATCTTAAGGCTTAACACTTTGAATCATCAAATTCTTGTTTACTTCCTTATCTTTGAATAATTTTGAGATCATTATAAAATTTTATAATGAATTCAACTCTAACCTATTTTAGAGATAAATTTTCGAGAATTGATTATATAAAAATATCTCAACTAATTTAACCCAACATTTTCAGTGGTACCAATAATCATACGGAACATCAAATTTTTACAACATGAATGATGATTCAAAAGAATCAAATTTATCTTTGAAATTAATCTCTTTCTTCTCGAATATCATAAAACATTATCAAGGTTATAATAAAAAATATAATGTTACCTCAAAAATAAAAATCAAAACATATATTAAAATGACCATTAATGTTATTCTATAGATTTTTTACATTTTTAATGTTCAACTAAAAAGGTTGAATATTCATTAATATTACCTTATAAAAATATAATAATAGAATATTATCCTCTATAACATTATCTAATCATGTCGCAGTACTACATATATTCATATATAATTACTCATATGGTTCGATTTCCTTATATAAATATATTTGTATGACAACTCTACATTAGGATGTCATTGATACCAACCTCTATTAAAATCCATTGACTAGAATCTCTATATATTCTCTAGTGGATTAAAGTGTACATTGGAAACTGACCATCCATTTGAGGGATAATATTAAATTAATGTAAAATCAAATTAATATTATTTTAAAATATATCACATGAATTTCAATGTCATCCTGATTTTTTAGTTCATTAAAATTTTGATTGGAACTCATTGTATCCTTACTAATTAATATATCAACATCATGTAATGTTGATTTATATATAAATATTATTGAATACCAATTTTATATACTGAATTTTTAATTCGATAAAAAATAACAAAAATGTAATTTTCGCCTCTATAGTCCATATGATGTTCTATATACAAATCTGTGATAATATTATCCCATTTCTATATAAGAATGTTAAAAGTATATAATAACTTTATACTGTTTTCAATTTTCCTTAATCTATGGGTATACCAACCATTAAGATATGTATTCTACAATATATCGCTTTATGATACCCCACCATAAATTCTCGTTGAGAGCAGTAGATATATTTTAGTTCCTAGGATGCATAAAGAATGATGGGTTGTCTGCACCATCTGATAACACATTCTATAATAATGGTATTTAATAGTTACATATTTGTTTCATGGATTATATATTTCTATCAATTCAATGTTTAAACTTTGGTTTATGTGGTGCATCATTATTATCACTTTATACTCCTTCTATACCATACTGATCGTCACATGGATAGAGGGTTGAGAAATTATTTGGTGGAGATAGAATTTTGTCCTTTCCCTTATGATTCCTAGGTTTGTCCTTCATAAATTATTGTGTATTGTTTCTACTATAATCCTAATCGTTTTAAGGTAATATGATCCTTCAAAATAATATCATTAATCACTATATCCCCATCCAATGTTTTTAATGTAATGAGTTGTCATTATTCTCAATTAAATGTTACTATATCCACTGGAACATTTTCAACAACATCTATATGAATATAAAATTTAATATATTACGCTCAGTATATATATATATATATAATCTTTAACTATAAATATAATCAACTCTTATATTTAATGGAGATACTACAACTACTTACTAATTATCATAAATTGGTTAATTTTCTCATGAACTGTTATTTGACTAGTGATGTAAACTACTATGGTGTCATTATTCATGAGGAAAGATGTCGATAACTCAATTGATACCTCACTGTTTGTTACAAATGCATATCCATGAAAAAATAGTTTGAGATCAAGTTTAGTGACCAACCTTCTCTTAAGAACCTCACAATTGTCTACTTATTCAGCCGTCTAGTTGAACTTTTGTCAATTTTGATATAACAGTGTTTTTAGATATCATTTGTCCTGTGAAATTTATTACAAAACATTGGAGGAATCTAGACAGTCCATGAAATCTATAAGTCACTATTATAGTAGTTTCTCTAGTCCATTCCATAATTATCTAAATCATTTACACATATATATTAATACATTTTATTATAATTACATGACCAATAAATTATAAAATCTATAAACAGAATTCATGAAATATAAACTTACAATATCTTTTCTTCTTCTATGCATCATTAACACAATTCTAAAATGATATTAATGATTTTTTGAACTCCTCAAATTTAAGATAATAAAATTTATAATGACTACTAAAATTTAATTGAGGTACTCTCTAAATAATTTATTCATTATATCCACGAATATGATAGGTTCATTCATAACTCATAAAGGAATTAAAATGAATTCATAATGAATATACATTGGGTGAATGGACGTATTGGGTAAATAATAGTATTTCACCCAAAAATGATAATATCCTAAATTAAGGTAAATGATTAAATTGTATTATTCCCCAAATAGTTTATCAAATAAGTAATTAGCATATTGTTTAGGATACCTATTTAGGATCATGTACTTTTTTTGTTCATTATAATAAATTTAGTGATGTATTCATCAATCCATAATTTAACAATCCAAACAAATTCACCCTTTGGTGAAGCATTTTGTAATATAAAATCTTAAATAATGGTATCTTGATATTTATTCATCAGATATTGTAATTCAGTCTAGGTAATTCTATATAGAGTCATTTATTATAGCCTTACCGAATGTTTTAGTTCGGTTGAAAAATAAACCTCTCAATCATGGGGATTTCTAAAAAAATATTTATAAAAAATATCAATACAAATAGTTATACTGGTATATCTTCCAATGTATGTTTCCCCTTAATGGTTTGAGAAAACTACACCATGTTATTGGGTATTAAGACTAATATAATTGATATAATATCTATATGGAGCCTATATTAGTTAGTACACCAATAGTATATCATGGGTTTATTTGAAAAATAAAATATAATTTCACTATAATAAAAAATAATTTGGACTCTATTATTAGATGTAAAATCTATACTAAATATCACATTAAATTCAACTACATAAAAAATAAAGAGATTTTAGGATAAGGTAATCCAAAAAAATTCTCTTTTAAAGGAGGTATACACATGTGATATAATCATCACACAACCATGATTTCTTATAGATAATTCAATGTTTAATTATTGGGTTGGTGATTAAAATCCCATTGAGAACATTCCATTATAATAGTTTGGGTGGAACAAAAATATTAGAAGAAATTTGTAGTTCATGAGTGGGAAATTAAAATAAATTTTGTAAAATTTTATTTATTAGAAACATTATCTATTACTATAACGAACCAACCAATGTCGTCCCAAATCCAGTCACCTGAGTAGATCTATGGAATGGGCCGAGAGGTGTTCCGGATCCTCATGGGCTGACAAAATGTTCCATGGACATCAAGAGAGTACAACAAGTGAATTATTTATCCCTGTAAATAAATAGACAAAACTAAATAGAAAAAGATGATCATGTAGGCCTATATATATATAAACTAAACTGAACCTATTATACAAGAAATATAATGAGTTGACTACTATAAAAATAAAAAACCGAACTACATGGAATCACTATCACTCTAGGACACTTCAGGTCACTCTACAACATAATTATTGGCCGCCCAAGGTGAATGAACTCAAGTTGGAACATGTAGAAGAACTAAAAATAGGACATAACTACAGGCATGACTATTAAGACCCAATAAACTAGCTCTATAATCAACATCCCAAAAAAATCATTTAAAACACAATAAATATCCATTTCATATATTAAATCCATTAATAAAAAAATATTCTTTTCAATATGTTTTACTTAAATACATTGTACAACACATTACCCTTATTTATTTCCAACCAAGCCTATTCCAACAGTGATACCAAAAACATTTTTTGGGGAATGTGATAATAACATTTTCATCTTTTACACATGTGGATATGGATCCATTTCCTTTATAAAAAAATATTCATAAAAAATTTTAAAACTAACACATCACTTTCCATGGGAAACCCCACACAAGAAGGCACTACAGTAAACATAAAACAAGGTTAATGGAAACAATCATACTAGTGTCTCAGACATACCTGAAAGAAACTAAGATCTAATAGATATAGGTGAACCCAATATATTAATAAGTATAAAAAACATTACAATATAAGAAACCCCATCCCTGGTATCTTTCCATACACAATTAAATCCCAATCACCCAAATGTCTGGCCACCATAAATCAGGACAAACCAAGGGGCCAAATCCCATATTAATAACCCCAAATATATCCAATTATTATGGGCCAATGGTCATTATGTGGCCAAGTAGTGTGTAAATAATTCTTATAAAAATATATGATTATGCTATTTTATTGTTTCTCATGTATATGATGGGGGTTATCCATCCCATGCATGAAGAGAATTCAATCACAACATATATATACTAATAATTCACAACAGACCTCACCTCATGTCTTCCCAAGTTCTAATCTCATGTATTTGAATAAATAGAACACAATGGATTCCAACAGAAGAACCCTATTAATGGATAACAAGGATTCCAGAGTGAGGCCATCCCATATATTATGTATAGACAAATCATGAGAAACATCCAGTGAAGGTTTGCATAATAAACATTTTAATAATTTTCAAAATGTTTCTAAATGGTGATATAGGTATTTATCACAAAACCATCATTCATCATGTATAAAAATAATGCATTCATAGGGGTTGTAAACATAACATTTACCATTTCAAAATTATTTACAATATTCCCTTAATACCATCATAATACCCCTTTCAAAACAAAATTTATTTTATCAAATTGAATGTGGTCCATTCACTAGCGATACAATCATAAACATGGAAAAAATAAATAATCCTTTCTTTACGAAACCAAAAAACACTTTGGAACCCATACTAGGAACCCGAAACCTCACATCAAATAGTAGTAACATTTGTAAACTCTAATCCAATTATTTTATCTCATATGTTTTTGAAAAATTCCAAACAGACATTTAATCAATCACATGGTGTGTGTAACATATTGAAACATTTCTAGTCATAAAAAAACAAGAAATAAAACACCATTTTCACACCATACATTTGAACGAAGCAGAACATTTAAATATTTATAAATTAATGAATGTGTGAAAATAAAAAATTAGGTACAACCACGAAAGCAACACACACAGAAGGAAGAAAATTACATGTAAATCGCATGCTCGGGGACTTGACCCCGCGACCTTCCCCTAACCCCCAAGCCCTAACCACCTCACCACCAACGGTGGGGAAAATAAATGTGTGTAAATAATGAAACTAGTAGTTAATAAATTAAATAGGAAAGTGAATGGGAAAATCTACCTTAAATCCATGGTATAATGCCAGTGCACCATCGAAACCACTACATCAGGTTTATAAAAAACTAAATCTAAGAACAAATACCTTTAATGAGAAACAACACTATTATTATCCCAGTAGAAAATAAAACCCCATGTTACCATGACCTTAGGAGAATAGAAAACCCAGAAGAAAAGACATGATAAAGGAGACAGAGACAAAAGAGAGGTTTTCCTTGAGAAAACCCACCATAGAGTTGAAGGAAACATATAGATAAACACCTAATTATGGGGGATAATTAATGAAAAAAAAGCATAGATCCCCTTTGGGTCATAGAAACCCAAATATGGGAGGAGGGTGTCTTTTGGTTTGAAAATATCAAGATGGAATAATTCGAAATCCCATAATTTAGAAAACATAACAAGTCGTATGGTTTAACAAATTGAGCAGTTACAGTGTGGAAACTAATTCCAATGGATGGAATGAATACACTATTTCTATGGAATAGACTACACAATTTCCCAAACCGTGTGGTATCTGTGCGGCTGATTATGTAACCTTCCACACGGTTTCCTGGACTTACTACACGGTTGTCCCTAACCATGTGACAACTGCGCACCAGGGTCTTCCATGAACAAATGTCCATGATTTCTCCAAAAAATTCAAAATGGTCCAATAATCAACCATGGGTAAACTCTTAGGAAAATATACACTTCAAAACACAACAACAATCACACCCAAATCCCGAGAAACAATCCTCAATTCCCAATCAATACTGAGAACATTCCAAAACTAGGATAACCAGGTGTGAAAATTATAATACAATACTATTTCACATTCTCACATGTAATTTGGTGTTTTTATATATATTTCCGCCACCAATATATGTAATGTCTCATTATTTTGTGTAATTTATAGACTCAAAACAATTGAATAATTGGAGTTTGTATAGTGAATTTGGATGGAAATTACCCATTCTTATTCCATTGGACATCCTTTTTGTATCACATCATCATTCATGTTCACAATTCTATTCACTTACATACATAAATCATTTAACTATTTATTTCATGAAATTGAAAAAAATTATTTTCCCCAAATTATTTGTATATAAATATATGAATATTCTTCACTCATTTTGGTTTTATCATTTGAGTTTTCATGAAATTAAATTTTCCCGTCATTCCCAAAAACTAAGATAATAAGGTGAATTTATAATTTTTATTTCTACCTTGATTTCACATCAAACTATTTCCCTATATCCACAAATATCAATTGTACATATAGTCTTTTGGAAACATGTTTTTATGAAACAAATTAAATGGTCTATTTTTATTTTGGGTCAATGGTAAAACCAGATGTGTACCATGAATAGCTTATTCGGATGGACCTTCAGTCCATGTCAGGGTTCCCTATCAACATAGTTAATTTTAGTATATATCTTGTTAATATTAAATATTTCAAGGCCTTCGGCCTAATGGATAAATATTTTCTCTTATATTTAGAGAAAATATTTCATTGATATTATTAAATAAAAAAATATATTTTTAGTCTAATCACATTCAATAGTATTGATTTCTTCCACTTTCATCATGTTCATATATAGGGATGACCATTTATTAGAATTAGCGAATAAATCATTCATATCTAAAACTATTATTCTATGATCAAATAATTGTACAATTTAAAATTTATTTTCAATTGTTCAATGAAACTATATAACAATTCATAAATCAAATGAGAATCTAAAGGATTTTTATTGTTAATTCAAGGAAATAATAGCGAGTTATTCCATTATGGTTGTTTTTATAAAATCTGAGACCCAAAATCCACTCAATAGTTCCCCATGCCTAGTTGGATACATGGTTTCAAACTCAACACCCCATATTCTAGAGGCTATTGAATATAATTGAAGTCATAATTGATCCAATAGTGATAATATTCCCTCTTCACCATAGTATAACACAGTGTAAGTAAAACACATTCAATAGAGAAAGCTATTAAAAAAGAATACTTCTGAAAATGAATGCAAGACAGTAATATAAAAAAATCCAGAAATGTCTCATATACAATATTGCATATGATACATGTATCTAGAAAATAGAAATATAGGAACATGAAATAATAATACAATAAAAGTATAAAAAATGAAAAAAATGACAATACTTTCTAGCAGAATTTCAAGCCTCTGCTTTTTCCAACACTCTCTTACATAAAATCACCTATTAACAAATGGCACTGGAGAGCATTCCTCTTACATCACATACAACCATATAATCTATTTGGGTCCCCTAGTAAGTCGAAACATGGTGTTAGATAAACATCTGAGTAGGTTTACACCCAAATATATATATAGTTCTAATAATAATATGAAACATGACAACATGTGTAAGTAAAGAATTAATTTATGCTTGAATGCTCATGCCATATGTGTACCATTGAACGTAATACTAAACAGCCTCTCAGGATTCTTTTAATAAGACTTTCCTCCCAAAAAGGTAGTTATGAGCATAATAAACAAGTAGCATGGCTTCACCATTCATCTATCCATAATAAAATCCCATGTCCCTATCGTATAGAGAAGTGTTTTAGAAATCCATGGACTTTATGAATTAATAATTTAGGTATCCCAGGGTCTCATTGTATAAATTTGTCCCCAAAGAAACCAAATTCCTTTCCTGATAATGAAACCATAATTGATACGCACGACCTTGCTATATAGTGACGTGTGGACTATAATTGGTCGGATCCAAGGTGTCGAAGACCAAGGAATCATCATTGAGTCCTACGAGTATCTCATTGGAATCACAGTCAAAGAACTGGTTGGAGTAATAGGAGCTTTTGTGAAAACATTTCCCTTTCAAGGTCATGATAGCCGGATCTATGGGGTATGAAGGCCTAAGGCATCACATAGATTCAATACCCAAGGGGCATAATCAACCCAAGGCATACACTATAGTATTCTAGCTCCATGGAGATATTCCCATGGCATTTATCATACCATTCATTCATACATATAATTTAAAAATTTGCATTACTTATGAGTATACCAAATTAAATCACAAACCACATCACATGAGTATTATAACTGATGTATTCTGTTTCATGTTTAATATTTCACATGGGTATACATACCCATTCATCACTATTTTCACAATAAACCCATCCACATATTTAAAAATACCAATGATTATACCCACTCATGTAACCAAATCCACCTAATCAATTAAAGTAATATAACCAGGGTCTAATATGATAACATATAAAAACGAGGTAACAGATCTCTAATGCAATCCATTCCATTCAATTTTTGTGAAACTGAATTCCTCTAACTCTGAAAGCATAAGATCGCACCCCTTGTATGGGTTAAAAATACAAAACTTATGGATTTTCGAATGGTACACCCCATGGGTGACCTTGATACATGTAATGCATTCCAACGCCCCAAAATATAATCTATGGTCATCTTCAATAGGTCTGATTACATATACTAAAAGTAACCTGCCCAAAAATATGGACGTACTAGAATGTCCAACAGGCATCATATCAGCTGATTACCAATAAAAACACAAATGTATGATTGAAATTGTATACCACCTACCACATATTTCTTGAAGAGTGCACATCCGATATCAAGTCTTGATTTTCCTCAGTTTAGGAGATATATGAATAATGGATGATGAATAAGAAATTAGGGAATACGAGCCAAAATCAAAATGCTGCATCCTTTGTTCTGTAGAATCAATAACTTCTAAAAAGGAACTGATTTCTTACTAATGCGGTTCCAACATGACCAACAACCAAAGAAATGGATTCCCGATATACAATTAGGAGAAGAGCCTATAATTAGATCTTAAAGGAGCTTCATGCTCTTGGAAGAGGGGTGAGGGCTCTATTTTTAAAAATAATAAGAGGCCACATCCTTATTTAAAAAAATATAGTTGGGAAATTACAGAGTATGTAATTTCTTTACATAGAGTGTAATTTCCAATTTTCCCATCCAGAGGAAAATCCATTAAACGTAATGAAAATTCCTCACCATTCCATTGAACATTTTGAAATGAGATGAAAAGATGTGTAACCCCCTTTCAGGTCATGTAATCGACCTGAATCTATCCCACCACTTTCTATCCTCTTCATTATATAGCTTAACCAACTGGACCATAACCCAACATAGGTTCTAAGCCAAAATAGAAAGGAAAAAAACATTTAACTAGAAAGGAAAATATATTTACCTCATGAAAAACCTGAGATCTATAGTTTTTGTGATTTTAGAATGACTCGTGATCTTTTTTATTGATGAATATATATTTTTTATTCTTAATATGAGATTTTATACTACACCACCCAAGCCTTTTGATTTCTCAATGGGCCAATCCCTGAAAATTTTTATTTTTCATATTTTTTAGTCAGTTCCATATGGTTCCAACATATGATTTTAAATAAAAAATTATTTTTTGAGTGTCAAGAAATAATTTGGAGAAAAATTCTATAAGAATGAAAATCATTCTTCATAAGTAAGAAATTATGATTCATTAATTTCAGACAAAATATTATTATGTTTACTAGAAATCACTCTTCGTTCGGCCTTGGTTTTCTCAATTTCAATCCTCTTATTATTAATAACATAATACCAACAAATAATGGAACTCTACTATGATATAAATATATAAAAACAAACAATTTAAAATATACATTTTAATAAATTTTATATGAATATTCATTTCATCGCACTATAAATTACTCATCTAGAAACGTTAGGTTTTATGTCCATAGAGTTTAATACACAAAAAAAAACATTTTAAAAAATAAACTTCAATGTGTTCTAAAACTATTATTCATACATGATACTCATATATATGTATCAAATATAATACTTGTCTTCATTAACTAGTGAAATGGAATCATAAGAAAAGGTGATCTTAGAAATTCATTATAGCGTGATTATAATAGATATCAATCTAGTAGAATTATTCATCATATCAAGCATAATTTAGTAAGAAAACAGAATTAAGATACATGAATATAACATAAATTAATCATAACCAATGAAACATAGATCATGAAATAAGGATTTCAATATAACATGTGAAATGTGGAATGCGAATGTGGGACCATTAGAAAATTATCATAATCCAATGAAACATAACATAGGAATATGCAATAAAATAGAAATGATTAGAACTATTATGGAACTTGTATAAAGAATCACTTTCAATGTCACCACTCACTGCCAATAACATCATATTATATTTGATAGAATCCAATTATCTACTAAATTGGAGTCTCCTAAATTTTTGATAAATATTTTTGGATAGTGTCCCATAGAGTATTATATTTAATCACAAATACCATAGCTGATTTAACATGACATATACATTTCTACATAATATCCTATAGGGATATATAATTTTGGTACCTCCAGTAATATAATGATAAACCAAACATATGATTCAAATATGAAAATGGTGATATTCATAATTTCATCACATCATAATTAACCAAAGTAAATAAGTAAATTTAATGAATATTTAAATAGGATATAATGATGATCCAAAATAAGAGATTGGTTTTTTGTATCATTAGATAATATCCTAGGTAAAACATAATAATCAGTTGAGTATATTTTCATCTATAAAAATAATTTGTAAGAGCATTTTAACGCCCCCATAAATGAATGAGGAGAAATTTACTATAAATTTTGATAAATGTTCTTCTCATAAATGATATTTTTATATATATAGTTTTAAATAATAATGAGGGATATTAATAAAAATAACATAATGTTTCTTCAAAATTAATAATTGGATCCTCATAAAAAACTAAAAAAATGATTAGATAATGTAACCCTATATATGACAATAAAGTATACTCCTTGGAAACATTTGTAAAAAAAATTATAATTTTTTTAAGAATTAACGTAATAAATCCTTTAATTTGTGATAATTAAATCCACTAACTCATATGAGAATCATTTACATGGAAGAGAATTATTCCCAATAGAATAGAAGAGATATGGCCTCACTAATTACTTATATCCTTTTGATTGAGTTCTAAACAAAAGGATGTTTAATATGTAATGAGACACATATAACATAAAAACCCATAATATAAATAAATAACTAAGATTTATATATATATATAACAAGTAATTTCTCTTTATATGAAGTTAAAAATAAACTATCTTGATATCAACATGGATTAGAAAATGTACTCTTTTAATGGATTTTTTTCAAGTCCGACACATATTTACTCTATGTATAATTTTATTTGGCATATTATTAATTTTTATTAGAAATTTATTTATATATATTGTATAATAATATGAATTTATAGTTACCCATTAACAATATATGAATCCTCAATAGTAAATTTATTATTTAGGTGTCTACTATTTCATTTTTCCACAAATGCATTAGTTTGGTAGTTTTAGTCCTTATTCATTGATCATTGGTTCTTCAATTAAATAGTCATTATCAAGATTTTTTTCATGTTATTTTCATAGTTATTAATTTCCATGGTAATTTCCTAGAACAAGTTGTGAATGTTCATATAAAATTATTAAAATTATCTTTTTCATTAACTACATAAAAAACATTAAATTATTACTGAATATACTTTTTTATATTACCATTAAATATATAATATCTAAAACCAAAACCTTTTATGGAGATGTATTTTGATTATTTATAAGTACTAATTTTTTCTTCTATTTATTACATTATTTGGCTTTTACCTTGGGGTTACATGGGTGAAATTTTCAAAAAAATGGAAGAAATAATGTAATGCATGGTTGTCCCATAGTTTTCCCTAACTATGACCCATAGTCTAGAAAATGGTAAAACCGTGGATATAAAGTTTCTCCTGAATGGGCCATGGATTTCAAAACCATGAAACCTAAAATGAGAAACCACACACCCCCTAGATGAGGCACACAATTATGGTTCACTTTTAAGAGGAACTGTGTGCCCCTAGTAGTAAACAGTGCATACGAGATTTCAATCCCCTGAAGATGATTAAAAATATTTGTGGACCCCTATATTATATATCCAAACACATTAGATAAACCCATAATCAATTTCCCTCAATTATAGTGCCTTTTTAAGGGATTCCAAGGCCCCCCGACATTCATTCCTGGAAATTCAAATCCCATTTGGTAGATTTTCCCCTATTCCAGTATGGGGTTTTTTCCCAATTGATTTTATATCTCTATCCCCTTCTTATCCATCTGTTATATGGGTTTTATTCCATATTTTTGACTTTATCTAGATCTGATATAATATATCTAGATATATAATTTTTATGACATAATTCATATGATCATTAATTTTTGTGCTACGATCTAGATCTTGTTTTACATCATTATTTTGTTCGAATTGGAGATCTGTATTTGTGAGTGTTCTTCATCAATCATGGGTTTGGTGGTCTATTATTCAAATAATGTAGTCATTATTTAATTTATGTGCATATAATTATGTAATTTCAATTGTTTTTCGACAATATTATTTTCCTAATTGAATTAATAAATTTGTTAAATTATTTAATTTTGAGTTTAGGAATTGGATAATTAATTGGTGAATTAATTATGTGATATAAATATTTTGAATTGTATAATTAATTAATTAATTATTGAATATTATGTTTTGGAATTGAATAATTAATTAATTATTTATTTATGGGATATTGAGTTTTTGAATTGTTCAATTGATTATTTAATTAATTTTGTGATATATACATTAGGAATTAAATTATTAACTATTTATTTAACTAATGGGATTAACATGATTAATTAATTAGTTAGTTAATTAATTGATTTTATTTTATTAATTATTTGTTTAATTATTTAATGGAATGATATGATTATGAAACTATGAGAATTTGATAAATTAATTAATGGAATATTATGTTGGTGGATTGTGATTTGATGATTAAGGTCGAATAAGCCATATTGATGTGATATCATGATGCAATGATATATGTAATATTTAGATACATGTGATTGATCGATATAAGATTATTGGACTTATGTTGAAGCTAAAAATACTTAAGTGCAGTTGATTTATAGAAAATTTATAACACAGACTATTTCTCCAAATACACATAGTGTGTAAAAATGTGTTCATGTGAAAATTTTTATGTGAAAAGGATCGATTCTTTGAAAACACATGGGGTGTGAGACAAGGATATACGCTCCAAATACTAATATGTTGTTAGAACTAGAGCTCTACACCCAATATATTTGCATTGGATTTCGGTATCATTTGGCTCTGTTGTGAATTGAAATGAGTTGGTAATGAAATACCATTACATTATAAAGTATTGAGAAATAATTTATCGACATGTTTTAGACTCCAGAATGGGCCAAAGATGGTTTTGATATTTGAGTGTCCACAATAAATTTATCGTCAATGTGTTTAAATAATGAGTAATTGAATATATGATAATTTTTATATACTACTAGTATTTATTTTTTATAAAACATCATACATTTTTTGGATATTTATTATTCTGTCAACCATTGGTGGTGGCCTACTAATTTCTAATCACACCCTACTTGAGGTTCCTGATTACTACTTGAATAGATTTCATGGTTGTAGGATATGATATGGTCAAAGGCCCAATGATAGATGGTTGAGTTGGGATGGAGCATGGAGAAGGTATCCATGAGTGATTTGTGTCTCTATTCGGAGTTATCAATGACTTTACTTTGGAGTTTCAATTTCAATTGTGGAATGTACTTTATAATGGAAAATATACTATTTAGTATTGATAATGCAATTGCATTTTTGTCCATCTTGTGATACAGTATTTTTCATATTGTTTTATATCTTTATTTGGTTGTGTTTTATTTATTCTTTAAGGGTATTACTCTAATAAAACAGCGTATAGTCACCCCATGATCAATATTAGATCCTAATTTTAGGTTTTTGACCAATGGGATATGGGGATGCATTCTTGTAGACATCTCACTGACCAGATTGGGGTACATGTGTGTGGAACCCATGTCAAGATGTTACAATATGGTATCATAATGCTATTTTATTTTATTTTATTTTTTATTCCTATTTGGGAAAGGGATATAGGATACTAGGTAGAGTTGACCCATGGTTATGATCATGTTCATGGTAGTACCAAACATATGTACTAGGGAGACCCAAGTACTAGTTTGGGATATTTTATATTTTAATTTGATTTTATAGCTGAATATCATATCAACTTTGATGATGCACTTATTCTGTGACGTGACTAATATATTGAATATTTTTTTATCCTTGATTTATAGGCCTGTATGGAATGACAGTTGAATTTGAATGAATCATTATATAAACTCAGTATTATTGTGACATGAATCATTTTATACAAACACATGAAACAATTTTTGGGTATGTTTTTGGAATTGAATTATTTTCCTCACATGTGAAATTGAACTGAAAATGGTGGATAACAAGAAATTGAAAAGGATTTTAAAATTACACCAGATGACAATAATTCAGTTTATAAATGAGAGTATTTAATAATCATAATTATTTACCCTTTTTTAACAATAAGATATATGTTGGATGGTTACGGGAAGGGATAATGCCTTAGTTTTGACCATGTGGTGGGGTTACGAGATGATGTTCATTGTTTTAATTTACTCTTAATAAAATAAAATATATTTTTAAAATGCCCTGAGATATTTGTTATTAATTGTTGACATGTTCCTCCATGATTAATGTTGTTGATAGAATGGCATAAGGATATAGTGACTAATTATCCACCATAAGTGGAACCCGGGGAAACAATAGTTTTTACTGAGGAATTGAGAGATATTTTATATAACAACATTTCCCAGTTCATGTTTCTCATAGAAGGATACCTATAGTGGGTTGCGAGTAGTATGTCTTATCCGACCTGGGAGTTCAAGTAGCAGCACCATCCTATATTCACTAGATAGGGTGATCCTGAGGGGGATGAGTTTTGGATTGTATCTATCTAGACAATTCCTGAACCCTTATAGACTCCTTCTAATAAAAGACTAATTTTGGTAATCTATGTGTAACATGGTTAGGATAAGTGTTGGTTTGATGTCTAGACCTGAGATGGAAAGTTGTACAACATGGAGTGGAAGGAAAATCAGTAGATGTTCTTAGATCACTTCTATCCATATATTTCATGGAAGGGGAGAGAATAAGATTTCAAGAGGATAACTCAGGGGGAGCATTTCTATGATGAAATATGATGGATGTTTTATAGATTTGAAGGTCTTCATTATAGTGATTTTATTGGATTGGGTTACTATGTAAACAAATTCTATAATGTGTGTCAATGTAAAACTAAGTACCATGTGAATATCTTTAGGATAAATATGTTATTATAAGTTATAATTGATTCTATTATATTTGAGGGGAACCTAATGGAATCTTATAATGGAAGTCATTTGGTTTCTATTGGATGATCACGATGTATGACTAATTATATATGAAAGCATCAGTTCAATAATTTCATCCATGGAAGTAGGAAGCATGGTGTCCATGGGTAAGGATCAATAACTTAGTATCATACATTCCTTCTTTTCCAATAGTGTTGTAGTCCAGGACACCTTCATAAACCATTTTTCCAAAAATGAGTGGAGTTCTGATCTTGTAAATGATGGTACGTCTATAGAGGTTTTTTAGGAACCAGTAGTGGAGGGGTATTGATGGAGGATATAGAACAAATCTGAGCACATACCGTGTATCTTCTACACCATATCATTATGGTATCTATAGTTCTACAATCCATTGGGGTATAGGCATTAGATGTGGTATATCTAGGAATTATCAAACATACCAGCAGGGTGGTGAAACTTAGTGTAGTCATGTTACATCATAGGGAAGAGGGGTAATATAGCTTCATGTTCTTAAACCAACTTTTATGGAGAGTGAGGCCAAACCATCAATAGTGAGATGTACAATTCATACATGATCTTTTCCAGATAATTCCATATTTGATCATGGTTCCTATTATTCAATTATTTTTAAAAAAATTGAATGGTTTTATCCTGGTAGTAAAGTTCATGAGAAGGTTGTTGATGATAGATAGACCGTTGGGAGTAAAGTCTCAAGAAAACATCCAGTGGAAGGGTTGTTCTCTTGCTGATGGGGAGTATCATTATATGTAGGATATTTACATCTGTAAGTTATTATGATTTGTTGTAATTATGGTATTGGGCTAGTTTGAAGCATATCAAGCCCACATAGATTGTTACTAGAGGAGAGTGAATTTATCATATCATGAGGGTGAAAATAATATTCACTATAGAGAGTGGGATATCAAGGAAAGCTATGTAGGGACAATTTATCAACAACTAAGAGATCACACATCCCATTTTTCTATTATATTTCTAGATTATGGAGTTGTCATGTAGGATTTATTTCCACCAGTAGTGGGATATTTCATGGATGTGTTTCCTTAATATTTATATTGGATTCCACAGGAGTGGGACAAGGATACTATTATTAAGATCATGTAGGAGGTCGAGTGAGTAACTATTCCACCATATTGAATGGAACTGACTATGCTTCATGAGCTCAAGACTTAGCTGGAGGAGTTGGTGGATATGGTTTTTATCGATCCAAGCGCATCCCTATAGGTTTTATTAAATGTGGTTTTCTATGAAGGACAATGAGACTCTATTATTCTGTTTCAATGAACAGATGTTGAACCATATGACAGTAAAGAACCGATATCCTATTCCATGTACCATTGATCTATTTAATTATTTGAGTGGTGCTTCCATATTCTCAGGGATTGACCTGAGATCAGGGCATCATGATTTGAGATTTTGAACTTTAGATATAACAAGGATAGATTTTAGAAGTAGTTATGGGCTATAAGAATTCATAATAATTTTGTTTGGTTTTTCGAACACATTAGTAGACTTTCTAGACATGTTGAAAATAATATTTCATCTGTACTAGGATATGTTTGTCATAGTGTTTTTGGATGACATCATGGTGAAATCCAAGACTCATGATAAACATTCCCAATATATTAACATCATCTTGAATACACAAAGTGGTAATCTTCTATATTCCAATATACATAGGTGTAAAATTATGATTGATTATATAAACTTATATGAACTAAAAATCTAAGGGGATGGTCTGTTAGTTGACCAAGAGAAGGTTCAAGAAGTGTTTTCTTAGGAGAAGCCTAATATTTTTTTGAAATATTATGATATATTGGATTAGCTTGATATTAACCTAGACCCATCTATGAATTTTTAGGATTTATATCCCCACTCATGAGTAAGTCCAAGATGGTGATAATGTTTGAATTTCTTCCATTATGCAAGAACACATTCTTGGAGTTAATGAAGTTCATGAAATCAACACCAATATTGATCCTACATGAGTAAAGTGAATAGTACACGATTCTTTGGGACTCTAATAAGATTATACTGGGAGTTTTGTTTTTTAGGGAGATATTGTTGTGTCATAATGGTCTCTAAAGGTGAGGCAACATGAAAAAAACTACCCTAAATATGACCACAACATAGCTGTAGTGGTTTATGTCAATAATTTTTGGAGATATTATTAATTTTGATAATGTTTTACAATGTTTATGAATATTAATATCACGATGTATAACTTTTCATATTGAAATTTGAATCATTTGTATCGTATATGGGTTTAGTATGTGTAGTCATTCACTATTGATCTAGAATATATGATCAGAATGGGAAATTTTTTACTGATTCTTTGATTATTTAAAGATGATGAGTTTACTGGATAAGATTAATTTGGTGGTTATAGAATGTTTTCAAGAGATTAATATGGTATCGGTGTAAATGGAGTCTAGTGTTTAGAAATAGATCCAATATTGATAGAATGAGATTTCAAAATTTTTTCCTAGAGGGAAATCCTTAAAGATGATGAGACACCATTAGACAATGATATATAGAAGGATAAGATCTTCTAATTCAAGAATCATGTTATTTTACCAATGAGTATGTGGTAGGATCATATTCATGGGTATTATTATTTTATGTCGATGTTAAATATAGGCGTGACCAAAATATTAAAATGACATATGGTGAAATTTTTGGTTTCCTGGTTTGAAAATGAAGATACTAGGGTTCGTGATACAATGAGACACCTTTCAATAGGTGAAGGTGGAGCATCAATGAAATGTTGGTTTACTATAGTTGCTTCCCTTTCTATAATGGAAGTTGAAAAAAATTACAATGCAGCTTGTGGGGGGTCACTTGAGGAAAACTTCGATGAATGACACAATTTGGGTGATTTTGCATCATCTAAAAATGGTAGAACATTTAATAATGATACAAGAATTGTATTTCAGTGGATCAGTTGGGAGACTATATGGTCATGAAATAGTCCCTCTATAGGGGTTGGTACAAACTATTATTTCAAACCAAAACATCCATTTGTCATTTAACATCTTGTAGGTCTTACATAAAGATATTGTTATGTTGTCCTTGTTGATTAAAAAATTCCAAAAATAGATAGATGGGTATGTGTATTGTATTATACATGTGTTTGAGGATATTATGAAAGCGTGTGTTCTTGTCTTTGGAGGGTCTTGGTAAAACTTCCTTGAACTGTTGTAGTTTCTTTATAACAATAGTTTTTAAGAAACTATACGTATTTAACCATATGAGGATCTTTATTGTAGTATATATAGAAGCCTTATAACTTGGATGGAGGTAAGTGAGACTGAGTTGTTGGGAACGAATTTCTTTAAGGGTATATCAGAGTAGGTACCAATGATTTTGAGTTATATGGCTATCACTCAGAGTAGAAATAAGTAGTATGATGATAGACGCTAATGAACCCTTTTGTTCATAGAGGGTGATCGTGTATTATTTCAGTTGTCACCTAGATTGGTTCTCTGTAAGATATTAAGATAGGGAATGTTAGCACCCACCTTCATTAGAACATTTTAGACTATGCAGAGAATCTGTTTAGTGGTGTACAGATTGAATCTTCCATATAGATATAGTTATATGAAATTTTTTTTCCATGTGTTTCTAATATGACATTATCATCCAAAAAATTCTCATGTAATCGATGTGTATGAAGTTCATCTTGAGATTGATGATTCATTGGAAGAGAATCTAATATGTGTGTTGGATCGCAGTGAGAAAGTGTTTTGGGGAAATAACATATATATAGTTCCTGATTCAGGGATACATGATCAGGTTCATGAGTAAACAAGGGAGAGAGAACATGATATATGGTCTTAGTGGACCAATTTTTTTACTTAGAATCTTAGAGATGATTCAAAGTATGGATCAAAGATGATCTCTTCTATTATGGGTAGTTTGTAAAAACCCATCAATGTCCTGAGATATCTCGGGATCATTTACATGTACCCCTTTTCCTAGGTTTGAGAAAATTTCGATTGGGTGTTACATTGGGGTGTGATCAGGAGAAATTATGAGAAAAAGGATAAAAGAGGGAAGTGTAAAGTCAACGTATAGTTTTCCCTAACCATGAAACCTAGCCTAGAAAACCGTAAAACCCTGTAAGGAATGTTTTTGAATGGTTGACACAGTGTTTTGTCAAAAAAATTCATCCAAAAAAGGGAAACTATGTACACTCTAAAAGAGGCTCATTGTTAAGTATCATTAAGAGGATAAATTGTGTTCCATGAGTAAAAAACAATATGTAGGGTATTTTAATCCCCTAAAATTTAATTATTAAATTCTATAACCCTTTTTATATATAACTATATTTCCTTAGTTTGACCCATAATAAATTTCACTCAAATCGAGAGCCTCCTGGATGGATGTCATGTCTTCATGACCTCTGTTCTTGGAGATTAACTTCCCAATTGGCATATTTTCACCTCTTCAGATATGTTGTTTCTTCCAGACTGATTTCCTATCTCTCTAATATTTTTCTACCATCTATTGTGGAGTGGTTTTCCACTAATTTTTTGGATATAGATATGGATTTTTTAATTTTTAACAAGAAAAGTATGATCTTTATTCATATTATCATGAATTTAGTTATAATATCTAGATCTCTCTATATGTCCTTATTCTTTTTGAATAAGATATTTCCATTGGTGGGTGTTATTCGTCAATCATGAGGTTATTGTCCTATTATAAAAATCTCATAGTCATGATTTAAATTATATGTATGTAATTATAGAATTCCTCAATTTTTTAGTATTCAGATTTATAATGGAAGTAATTAATTTGCATAATTAATTTATGTTGAGTTTTTGAATTTGATATTTAATTATGGAATTAATTATCTGATATAGAGATTATGAATTTACGATTTAATTTTATAGTTAAATATGGTATATAGAGTTTTTGAATTGTATATTTAAATGTTGAACTAATTGTGGAATATTCATTTAGGGAACTTGATAATTAGTCGCTGAATTAATTATATGATATGATGATTGTGAATTTAATAATTAATTTCTATGTTAATTTAAGAGATTGATGTTTTTATATAATTTTTGAATTAGATAATTGAATTATTTTATTTAATTAATTGTTAGATTAATTAATGTTTTGAAATAATTATTATATTATTATTTTTTGATTATATAATTTATGAATTCATTAATGAATATTGTGATGGTTACTTTTGATAAGAGGATTAATGATGATTAGAACAGATTTATTTGATATTATGATATAGTGATATGTGTGATATTGTGATACAAGTGACCGATTAATATATTATTATGGGACACAGATTGATTCTATAATTACCCATGTTCAATAGATTGATAAAAAAGTGTCGGTCATCGACTAAATTTCCAAATACCAATAGGGTCTGGGACATATACTCATTTTCCAAATACCAAAAGGGTTCCAGACACGAAATTATACACCCATGATATTGTAATTGGACAATGGTTCCATGTGGCAATTTTGGGAATCGAAGTTAATGGATAATGAATTGAAAATTAAATATTTTACAAGGATAAAACAATAGAATGGGCCAAAGTAGGTTTTTAGATTTTAGTATCTATGTGAACCTAGTAGTCTATGCGGTTAAATAAGTAGTGATTGAACAAATTTAAACTATCTACTTTATTGGCGGTAATTATTCTTTATACAATTTCATGAACTATTTGTGCATTTATTTTTTAGGTATTTTTTGTGGTGTCCTACTATGTTGTATGATAGGTTAAGGTCAAGGGTCGTATATTAGATGGCTGAGTGTGGATAGATCATGAATGAGGAAAATAGACATGGATCGAGACCAATTTTGTAGTTTTTAGTGTCTTTACTTTTGAGTTGCATTGTCACACATGGTATGTACATTAGCATGAAACGTCTATTATTTAGTTTTGACAATTTATTTCATATTTTGGTCATCCCGTGATACGAGATTAATCATATTTAGTTATATCATGATTTGGTCATTTTTTAATTTATGATTTTGTATTACTTTGATAAAATAGGTTATAATCTCTTCAAGATCGATATTAGAACCTTTCTATTAGTTGGTAGCCTCTAATATACAGGGAGGTGCACTTGAGGTCATGTGAATAACCATATTGTGGCACCAATGTGTGTAAAATAGATTCAAATGTTACATATAAAAACCTAATAAATTAATGATTATTAAAAAATTTCCTGATTTATATTTTCTCATCTATTAATGATGAATACATTTTGATATCATTCATGAAGGTATAAGAACAAAACTAAACAAGAACATGATATAACTATTTAATAATTTTTAACATGTCATTATATTTTTTTATTATATTTTAGAAAATTTAAATTATTTCAAAATGAATATACTTAATTTTTAAATCATTTTCATGAATATTTTCAAGAATAAAATTATTAAATATTGGAAAACACATACATTGACTTCATGTATCCTCTTCTAAATATTCTATTATAGGTGAGGGGTTTGGGAAAACCTAAACTGACCAAATGGATCCCAAACATGAAAGGATTTTTAGGGATATAATATTCGATATAATTAACTATGAAACGTACTGAAAGGAAATATTTTATAGTCAGTGGAGGGTCATTTTATAGTTCCCTTGATTAGCATTTTCACATATTCTCATTCATTAATGTGTAATAAATGTATTTTGATATTGAAAGTGGATAAAAAAATGAAAAATAATGTAAAAGGGATGAGAATATTTTTATCATTCCCCAATGAACTCATTTTTTGATATTTTTTGGGATATTTTATGAATTTAAAACATAATTCTTACTTTTAAATAATTTTACCATTATAATAGTAACTATATTTTTCATGGTAAATTATATTTATTCTTAAATATATAAAATAACATCATAAATTTTTTATATGATGATTAAAATTTCATACTCCACTAAATCTAATTTTATTTTTACGTATCATAAAATTTACATTTAAAAGAAATCATAAATTATATTGGAAAATTATTTTATCAAAAATAGTTTTTTTAGTTTTATGTTTCATTTATGATTTTTCATATCAGTTACTAATTAAAAGTTTTTGATAATATTTTTTATGGAATTGAACTGTACATTTTATAGTAATCATACAATAAAATATTTTTTTATGTTTATTATATATAAAAAGAATAGTTTGGAAAAAAATCAGTGAAATAATGTCACTCTTAAACATTAAATGATATTAATAACATCTTATTAAAATTGTTTCTCCCTTATAAACATTAAATTTTATGAATCCATTGGCATAATAATCATTATTCGTCTTTTATAAACTCATCAACTCATTCATTAATAATAATAATAATTAGTGATGAATAAGAATACATATTTCTATAATATTTTTTATATAATGTTAATTTTATTTCAATCTAATATTTTTTATTATATATTAATTACATTATTTTAAATATTTTTATAAAAATCCAAAAAAATAATATATTTATCAATAATAATATATCCAATGGTTATATATCTAATTCTTATATGTCCAATGGCCACCTTTCCAGTCCCTATATTTTCCACAATCATATAGAATTATGAAATATATCTATATACATATCAAAATATTTATCATATTTTTAATTTTTTTATTATATCTATAGTTATCATTTGACATATGATATTCATTGCTTATCATGATGATAATATTTTCATCCTTGTAGTATTTTTATTTACTTTTGGTTTCATTCCATTTCCAATTTTACTTATAATTTTTCATTTATAATTATTATTATTATTATTACATTTTGAACTGATGTATATAGGAATAATAAAAATTTGTCATTTTATTTTTCAATTTAATGTATTACAGGGTATCAAAAAATTTTATTAATTTAAAGGGAATTATATATTAAAATAATTGGGTGTTTCAAATCATGTGGATGAAGACTTCAATTTAGTAGTTTTTGTATTTACCAATGGATTTGTCCCTTCAATAATCATCATAAGTATGGATCATACTATTTTCTCATAATTAATTACTGTTTAATATATTTTAATATTTTTACCAAATAAAATAAATTTTTGATCATTTTTTTCTATGTTTCATGAAAAATGTTTTCTTAAATATATTTAAAATAAATTATGGGTTATAGAAAATACATGTTCACTAACATGAAGGGATATTTACACATTATACACTACACCATTGCATTAAACATCCAAATGTATACTATAATAATAAAATTACAATTACCACATTCTTTACATAACCTAAAATGTATGCTTAATATTTATCTACTTCTAAAAAATAAATAAGCAAATATATCTAAATCATAGATAACATATTTATCATTGTAGAAATGGAATATTAAGTGATAGAAAATATGTTTTTATGCATAAAAAACAAAAAATTAATCTAGTATTTTACAATTTGAACATATATATTGAAAGCTAAGACAAATTTAAAACACGATATAGAAAACAATAACAATTTCAAACAATATAATCCTAAATAATGTTAAAACATGGAAATAAAAAAAGATATGAAAAGTAGTATAAGAATATATAAACTGATATAAATTAAAAAAAATCATTCTGTTTTGATAACATGTATATCATTATAAATTTTGTGTCCACATTTATGAAATAATTTTTAAAATCCATTAATAATTGAAATTATCCATTTTATAATCATTTTATCTTATCATAATGTTATTTTTTGTGAAACCAATGAAAATATTTTGAATATATGATTGTAATTCTGACAAAATATATATTAATTTCTTATAATAATGTAATATTAAGAATAAATTCCACCAAAATAATGTTTTTTTCAAATTATATAATTCATTTAATAGTATTTTATTATTAAAATAATAAAAATTACAAAATTGAAAATATATCTATTTTTCATGTATGACGACTTCGCCCATTTTCTTTTTGTAAGAAAATTCAACAAAATATATATATTTTCAAAAACCATGATAAGAAAAAAATGGAATTTCCCCACTTATATAAAAAAAATTAAAAACATAATAGAATATAGGATCTCAAAAACAGGGTTCACTAAACACAAAAACACATATATCCTTGGAATTACATTAAATTTGACACATTATAAATTAAATTTAAAATTAATATATGATAAAGAGAGATTCAGTGAGAGAAAGTTAAAACTAAAAACGGGCTTTTCCATATGTGAAGGATATTTAATGAGATATATATTATTTTAAAAGAATAAATTTAAAATATTTTAAAAAACTACCATATAGTCCACTAGGTACTCCGTAAAAATACATCTCATACCTGGTGTCAACTTTAGAAGCCCAATAGATACATAGAATCCATTTATAACTATTCTTGAGAATACCATGTATATTATGTTAATGTAACACCAAAACCAACTCAAAATCATCTTTTATTCCTCCTAATAACTTTTATAATCCTCAATCATAGAATGTCACTTTTTTAATTTGAGAATAAATCATAAATAAATGAAAACTAATGAACAAAATGATGATTGTCTTTACCAAATATGTATAATTATGTTTCTTTTCAAGAGATGTATCGTAAGAAATTTAATAATAACAATACCAACACCCAATGATATTATTTTTAATTGTTATAATTTAATACATACAAAAAAATATGAAATATGAATCCTCACCTATTGAGACTGTAAAAATACTAACACCAATTTACGACCCATAAAATAGAAGATGGAATAATTAATATAATAGTGGTCTTTGATAAAATTATTAAATTAAATGAATAATATTTTAATAAAACAAAAAAATATACTTTCAGAGTGAAAAAGACACCCATAATAAAATCCACATTATAATAATGTTCACATATTACCTATTTGTCTCATCACACCTTGTATAACTTTAAACATTAGTATAATGAATTTTAAGTGGCTTTTAACTCATTCCATATATTTTGTATAATAAGGAATTAAATGAAAATAAATAATTAAATTCACATCAATGATTTAAAATAATAAATTTATGAATATTTATTTATATAACAAAACATTTTTAATAAAAATTACATTTAAATTAGTAAATGAATCATATTTAAAAATTAAAATACTAATATGACACCAATAATAACCACATAAAATAACATACAATCTCCGAATAATTCACTCACAACAACAACATCATTGTATAAATTGTACTCATCTTAAAAATAAATTAGAAATAATGAATATCAACTAATTTAGTAGTTAAAATAACTATTAAAATAATTAAATAAGAACATTTATTATTCATCATATAATTTCATGTATGAAATAAAATGTTTCATTTCCTAGATATGAAAACCCATAACTTAAAAACAAATAAATTAAAATATTATCCATATATATGATTTTTTTTATTTGAATAATGTTAATTTATTTAAATTACATCCTGAAATAATTAATATTTATTGAAATAACATTACTAAGTAGATAAATTTAATATATTAATTGTAATTAAACTAGATAAAAAAATATATTATAATAATGCAATACTCATCACTAATCTAAATTGGTTTCCAACCCTCTATATACATTTCTTTTTTACTAATAATTAATGATTATTTTAATAAATGAAATCTTTACAAAATCACATAAACCATTAACAAAATATTTGAAACCAAGAAAATTATATATATATATATATATATATATATCATTCTTTCTTTAATCAATAGTATTACAGAAAATTATTATCACTATAGGGAATAATTTATTAAATCAATCCATATATTCATAATATTAATACACAATATTAAAACATAGTTTCATAATATTACCATTAGGAACAATGTATTAAAAAATATACGAAATATTATTTTTAAATAAAAGTGATTAAAATTATTTTTTAAAAAAAATATATTTTTTAGAGAGTCCATTATAATTTTTTTAATATTATACCTTTTAAAATTTAAAAATTCATAATTGAAAATTTAAAAAATACTGAAAGGTTAATGAATTTAGGTTATTTCAAAACTTTCTATACTAAATAATCCCATAAATCAAAAAAAGTATTAATCTAAGAAGAATATTTCAAATATAATTGTGAAATACCCACTCAAAATGGGTTTCAATTATTTAAAAATAATTATTTTGATTAAAATAGATGACTATAAATCAAAATTATATCCTTGAACAATGAATATATAAATATAAATCATTAATAAATAATTTTTTAAAATTCTCACACACATTCCCAAGTAAAAGAAAATTTACTATTATATTATGATAATATATATTAATAAAATGTATTCATAGGAAACAAATTACATTTTCGTTAAGACCATTATTTATAAACTCAATAGTATTTTATAAAAAATAACATATATAAATCCCAAAAATGAAAAAGTTTTTGAAATTATTATTTAGAATCAACCTTATAATTTACTCTAAAATATTTTAAACAAAATTTACACTGAATCATTGATGTTTTATTAAGTACATATTTTTTTAAAATGTTTTAAACTATTAAATTTACCCAAATTTATTTTTATTAAACAAAATAATATAAAAAATGGTAACCAATTCAGAATTTCAAAACCAACCAATTATTAACCATTTTAATTATTCATGGTAAAAATACCTCAATAGAATAAATTTTCCATTTTAAATAATAAGTAAGGAATACATAAAAAACAATACATAAGTAAATACAATATCATGGTTAATATGCATCAACGTAAAATATATAAACCCTATTTGTGTTTCAATTGTATTTTTGGTCAATGGAAAAAAATATGCATGATATGATTTAGAAATGGAGGATAACCTCATGAAAGGAATTTATATAACTCAATAATTTTGATATGTATAATGGGTTTCCTAAACTGGATGCCATTTTGTGGTGATGGCTAATTCTGGCTATTATGCCAGGGTTTTAGTTGCAATTGATCTCAATTCTGATCTGGCTAATCAGGTAGTGCTTTCCACTTCAAAGGATGACATCAAATTGCAAATTAAATATGAGAAGTTACCATCATTTTTCTCGGACTGTCAGTCCATTGGACACAAAAAGGAACACTGTTTTAGGAATGATACTTGTAATTTCTGTTCTGTCAAGGGTCACAACCAGCAGGTATGCAAAAAGCTAAAAAAAGGCAATGCAAGGCAGGATCCTCCAGCCCTCTGTAAGAAAGCAAGGATGATGATGCTGGCCATTTGGATGTGATTGAAGAGCAAGGGGTTATGCATGAGATTAATACTGTTGGTGCTAATGCAGTGCAGGAGCAGGCTGATCTACAAACTGGCAGTGTAAAAACCCAACTGGAAAAGCCTCATTGCCAGGCTAAGGTGATACAGATATCTGGTGACAGGCCTATTGAGCAGACAAGGATTGAGATTGTCCCTTATAGGTCTGGTGGACATGAAGAGCATAAGCCGATGGAGTTGGTTCCTCATTCTACAGACTTGGTTTCTTGTGGATCTGATATTGCAAGCTCTAAGTTTATTGATGATCTCAATGCGTAGTGGAGATTAAACAAAATTGGGGGCAGCTGGAATGACACAGATACTGATGAATCCCCGAAGAAAAAATCATACCGAGATGCTACTAATAAAGGCAAGGTGATTGTTGAAGGTTTATCTTCGGCACCTTTGAAGAAGGAAAGACCAAGGAAGGACTACTCGCACTTGAAACACACTATGAGTACTAGATCCATCTCAAGCAGAAGAAAGGTTCAAGGAAATATTTTCAGTCCATTAGAGGATGAGTCTGATTGGAATTATGATGACAATAATCCTATTGGTTTTGATTACTGAACTGCTTTCTTCTGAATGAGGGCTTTAGGTCTTTTATGACCCCATTCCCCTCCATCTTGTCTTACTTCCTACTTTTAATTTAATATAGAGGCATTGACTCACCTCTCCCCCAAAAATAATATGTCAATGGTAGATGTGTTGAAATTGTTTACATTATACAAATAGAAAATAGTGAAGATTATTATTGATTTCTATATAATGAATCAATTAAATTAGATGATAAAATAAATTGGAGTGGTTATTTCTAATGTATGGTACATTAATATATATATAATCATAGAAAAGATCAGTTAGAATCATAATGCACTATGGTCTGGTGATTCATTTAATTATTTTTTAAGTGGAAATAATTTTTGTAATATTGGTTCACTTTATTATAAATATTATAATATAGTCATTCAATATGATGTTATTCCTAATGTACCTAATTATAAGGTGGGATATCTTCTATGTGGAAGCTTTAGTTTGATGCTTGATGAATTTCCTTCCAGTTAAACACATTACTGGTGAAGTATAAATGCTCAATACAATATATATTTTTTTGAAATTTTTCTTGAAATGAGAAGAATCTTCTCAAAGAAAGGATCTTCAATAAATTTTTGAATCATGATGCAGTAATAGAATAGAGGTTATGGAGACACATTCGATGATGTTTTGAAGTGATTGGGTTGTCCTGACAGTTTTTAAAGATTCATGAAATTTACATAAAGTTAATATGGATTGTCTATACTGGATTTCAAAACTGATGATATAAAATATCTTCTATAGAGGAATGTGTATGAAAATAGATCTATAAATATAATGTTTAAATAAATAAAACATGAAAATATCATAGATGTATATATATTTTTTACCATGTAAAATTATTTAGAAGTATATATGATTATTTTTACCCACATAAGATAATTCTTCTATGCAGTCAAATCATGGAAGAAAATCACTTCAGGGATTTACCATACACATTGATTGTTAAAGGATCACATAAGATAATTTATATTACACATAAAATATTCAATAGGGGACCTTATGATAATTGATTTGCGTGAATAATTCGTAAGATAATTTACCCATGTGGACGGTCTACAATGTTTGACATGGTTGAATTATGAGAACATAGAAGTGAGAGTTCAATAGAATAAAAATAAATGAGATATGATTATATTTGAATATTTTGGTAAAATGATATTTTATGATGATTATGCATGTTTTATTCTCTTTATAGATTATAATTAATGAAAAAACATGTGATCATTGTTCTATATGAAATCAAATTAATACCAAATATATGAGATAATTTTGATACTGAGATGAGTTCCAAAACATTGAGTGAGATATCACTAGTTTCTGTGTTGGTATTAGTTTTATGTTGCAGTATGGAACACCATATAACCAATCCTATATGAAACTATCACGCAATTTAAATTTTTAATTTTTTTGGGTGAAAAAAATTTGAACTAATTATTGAGATAATTCAAATATCTATACAGTAATAAATCTAATCTTCATCTGAAAAAGTAATTATTTTTTTATAATTCTTTGAATCTATGATCCTTCGAATTACACATCCAATATTTGAATATTTGACAAATATGATGTTGTTATATTTATAATTTATCTATATATATCCATACATGGTTAATGATTGGATACATGAGGCTGATTGAATACAAAATATATTATAAAAGTAAAAAAAAGTAGACTGAGGTTCTCACATATGCATACTTATGAATATACTACAATTGAAAATGAATAATGAGAGATAAGAAGTAGCTTATTTAATGATGAAAATTATCTATGTTAACAACATAAGATATTTTCCTAGTTTTTTCATTATTATTTACAACTAAATAAGGGTAAAATGTTTTAGAATTTTATTTAGAAATCTATTCTAACAAACTTTATTCATTGTAGAGTCTTGTTCAATAGTGTCATTATATTTCATTATTATATTTTAGAAAATTTAAATTATTTCAAAATGAATATACTTAATTTATAAATAATTTTCATGAATATTTTAAAGAATAAAATTATTAAAGATTGGAAAACATATACATTGACTTCATGTATCCTCTTCTAAATATTCTATTAGAGGTGAGGGGTTCGGGAAAACATAAACTGACCAAATGGATCCCAAACATGAAAGCATTTTTAGGGATATAATATTGGATATCATTAACTATGAAACGTACTGAAAGGAAATATTTTATATAGTTAGTGGAGGGTCATTTTATAGTTCCCTTGATTAAAATTTTCACATATTCTCATTCATTAATGTGTAATAAATGTATTTTGATATTGAAAGTGGATCAAAAAATGAAAAATAATGTTAAAGGGATGAGAGTATTTTTATCATTCCCTAATGAACTCATTTTTTGATATTTTTTGGGATATTTTATGAATTTAAAACATAATTCTTACTTTTACATAATTTTACCATTACAATAATAAGTATATTTTTCATGGTAAATTATATTTATTCTTAAATATAAAAAATTACATCATAAATTTTTTATATGATGAATAAAATTTCATACTCCACTAAATCTAATTTTATATTTACGTATCATAAAATTTACATTTAAAAGAAATCATAAATTATATTGGAAAATAATTTTATCAAAAATAGTTTTTTTAGTTTTATGTTTCATTTATGATTTTTCATATCAGTTACTAATTAAAATTGGTTGATGATATTTTTTATGAAATTGAACTGTACATTTTATAGTAATCATACAATAAAATATTTTTTATGTTTATTTATATAAAAATAAGTTTTTTGAAAACAATCAGTGAAATATTGTCACTCTTAAACAATAAATGATATTAATAACGTCTTATTAAAATTTTTTCTCCCTTATAACATTAAATTTTATGAATCCATTGGCATAATAATCATTATTCGTCTTTTATAAACTCATCAACTCATTAATTAATAATAATAATAATTAGTGATGAATAAGAATACATATTTCTATAAATTGTTTTATATAATGTTAATTTTATTTCAATATAATATTTTTTATTATATATTAACTACATTATTTTAAATATTTTTATAAAAATCCAAAAAAATAATATATTTATCAATAAAAATATATCCAATGGTTATATATCTAATTCTTATATGTCCAATTTCCACCTTTCCAGTCCCTATATTTTCCACAATCATATAGAATTCTGAAATATATCTATATACATATCAACATATTTATCATATTTTTAATTTTTTTTATTATATCTATAGTTATCATTTGACATATGATATTCATGGCTTATCATGATGATAATATTTTCATCCTTGTAGTATTTTTATTTACTTTTGGTTTCATTCCATTTCCAATTTTACTTATAATTTTTCATTTATAATAATAATTATTATTATTACATTTTGAATTGATGTATATAGGAATAATAAAAATTTGTCATTTAATTTTTCAATTTAATGTATTATAGGGTATTAAATCATTTTCTAAATTTAAAGGGAATTAAATATTAAAATCATTGGGTGTTTCAAATCATGTGGATGAATACTTCAATTTAGTAGTTTTTGTATTTACCAAGGGATTTGTCCCTTCAATAATCATCATAAGTATGGATCATTATATTTTCACATAATTAATTAATGTTTAATATATTTTAATATTTTTACCAAATAAAATAAATTTTTGATAATTTTTTCTATGTTTCATGAAAAACGTGTTCTTAAATATATTTAAAATAAATTTTGGGTTAGAGAAAATACAAGTTCACTAACATGAATGGATATTTACACCTTATACACTACACCATTGTATCAAACATAAAAATGTATACTATAATAATAAAATTAAAATTACCACATTCCTTACATAACCTACAATGTATGCTTAATACTTATCTAATTCTAAAAAATAAATAAGAAAATATATCTAAATCATAGATAAAATATTTATCATTCTAGAAATGGAATATTATGTTTTAAAAAATATGTTTTTATGCATAAAAAAAATAATCTAGTATTTTAGGATTTCAACATACATATAGAAAGCTAAAACAAATTTAAAACACGATATAGAAAACAATAACAATTTCAAACAATATAATCCTAAATTATGTTACAACATGGAAATAAAAAAATATATGAAAAGTAGTATAAGAATATATAAACTGAAGTAACTTAAAAAAAATTCATTCTTTTTTGATAACATGTATATCATTATAAAAATTATGTCCACATTAATGAAATAATTTTTAAAATCTATTAATAATTGAAATTATCCATTTTATAATCATTTTATCTTATCATAATGTTATTTTTTGTGAAACCAATGAAAATATTTTGAATATATGATTGTAATTCAGACAAAACATATATTAATTTCTTATAATAATGTAATATTAAGAATAAATTCCACCACAATAATTTTTTTTCCAAATTATAGAATTCGTTTAATTGTATTTTATTATTAAAATAAAAAAAAATAATAAAAATGAAAATATATCTATTTTTCATGTATGAAGACTTCGCCCATTTTCATTATGTAAGAAAATTCAACAAAATAAATATATTTTCAAAAACCATGATAAGAAAAAAATGGAATTTCCACAGTTCTATAAAAAAAATTAAAAACATAATAGAATATAGGATATCAAAAACAAGGTTCACTAAACGCAAAAACACATATATCCTTGGAATTACATTAAATTAGACAAATTATAAATTAACTTTAAAATTATGATATGATAAAGAGAGATTCAATGAGAGAAAGTTAAAACTAAAAATGGGCTTTTCCATATGTGAAGGAGATTTACTGAGATATATATTATTTTAAAATAATAAATTTTAATTATTTAAAAAAACTACAATATAGTCCACTAGGTACTCCGTAAAAATACATCTCATACCTGGTGTCATCTTTAGAAGCCCAATAGATAAATAGAATCCATTTATAACTCTTTTAGAGAATACCATGTATATTAGGTTAATGTAAAACCAAAACTAACTCAATATCATCTTGTATTCCTCCTAATAAATTTTATAATCCTCAATCATAGAATGTCACTTTTTTAATTTGAGAATAAATCATAAATAAATGAAAACTAATGAACAAAAGTATGATTGTCTTTACCAAATATGTATAATTATGTTTCTATTCAAGAGATGTATCTTAAGAAATTTAATAATAACAATACCAACACCCAAAGATATTATTTTTAATTGTTATAATTTAGTCCATACAAAAAAATATGAAATATGAATCCTCAACTATGGAGACTATAATAATACTAACACCAATTTAAGACCCATAAAAAAGAAGATAGAATAATTAGTATATTAGTGGTCTTTGATAAAATTATTAAATTAAATGAATAATATTTTAATAAAACAAAAAAATATACTTTCAGAGTGAAAAAGACACCCATAATAAAATCCACATTATAATAATGTTCACATATGACCTATTTGTCTCATCACACCATGTATAACTTTTAACAATAGTATAATGAATTTTAAGTGACTTTTAACTCATTCTGGATATTTTGTATAATAAAGAATTAAATGAAAATAAATAATTAAATTCACATCAATGATTTAAAATAATAAATTTATGAAAATTCCATTATATAAGTAAACATTTTTTATAAAACCTACATTTAAATTAGTAAATGAATCATATTTAAAAATTAAAATACTAATATGACACCAATAATATCCACATAAAATAACATACAATCTCCGAATAATTCACTCAAAACAACAACATCATAGTATAAATAGTACTCATCTAGAAAATAAATTAGAAATAATGATTCTCAATTAATTTAGTAGTAAAAATAACTATAAAAATAATTAAATAAGAACATTTATAATTCATCATATAATTTCATGTATGAAATAAATTGTTTCATTTCCTAGATATGAAAACCCATAACTTAAAAAAAATTATTTTAAATATTATCCATATATATGATTTTTTTATTTGAATAATGTTACATTATTTAAATTACAACCTGAAATAATTAATATTTAATGAAATAACATTACCAAGTAGATAACTTTAATATATTGATTGTAATTAAACTAGATTCAAAAATATATTATAATAATGCAAGACTCATCACTAATATAAATTGGTTTCCAACCCTCTATATACATTTCTTTTTTTACTAATAATTAATGATTATTTTAATAAATGAAATCTTTACAAAATCACATAAACCATTAACAAAATATTTGAAACCAAGAAAATTATATATATATATATATATATATCATTCTTTATTTAAAAAAAATATTATAGAAAATTATTATCACTATATGGAATAATATATTAAATCAACCCATATATTTATAATATTAATACACAATATTAAAACATAGTTTTATAATATTACCATTAGGAACAATGTATTAAACAAGATGCAAAATATTATTTTTAAATAAAAGTGATTAAAATTACTTTTTTAAAAAATTATATTTTTTAGAGAGTCCATTATAATTTTTTTTAATATTATACCTTTTAAAATTTAAAAAATCATAATTGAAAATTTAAAAAATACTGAAAGGTTAATTACTTTAGGTTATTTCAAATATTTCTATACTACACAATCCCATAAATAAAAAAAAATTATTAATCTAAGAAGAATATTTCAAATATAATTGTGAAATATCCACTCACAATGGGTTTCAAATATTTAAAAATAATTATTTTTATTAAACTAGATGACCATAAATCAAAATTATATCCTTGAACAATGAATATATAAATATAAATCATTAATAAATAGTTTTTTAAAAATATCACACACATTCCCAAGTAAAAAAAAATTGACTATTATATTATGATAATATATATTAATAAAATTTATTCATAGGAAAAAAATTACATTTTTGATAAGACAATTATTTATAAACTCAACAGTATTTTATAAAAAATCACATATATAAATCCCAAAAATGAAAAAGTTTTTGAAAATATTATTTAGAATAAACCTTATAATTTTCTCTAAAATATTTGAAACAAAATTTACAGTGAATCATTGATGTTTTATAAAGTACATATTTTTTTAAAATGTTATAAACTATTATATTTCCCCAAATTTATTTTTAATAAAAAAAATAATATAAAAAATGGTAACCAATTCAGAATTTCAAAACCAACCAATTATTAACAATTTTAACTATTCATGGGAAAAATACCTCAATAGAATAAATTTACCATTTTAAATAATAAGTAAGGAGTACATAAAAAACAATACATAAGTAAATACAATATCATGGTTTGTATGCATCAACGTAAAATATTTAAACCCTATTTGTGTTTCAATTGTATTTTTGGTCAATGGAAAAAGTATGCATGATGTAATTTAGAAATGGAGGATAACCTCATGAAATGAAATTAAATAACTCAATAATTTTGATATATATAATGGGTTTCCTAAACTGGTTGCTATTTTGTGATGATGATTAATGGAATACCTTTAATCATGGATGTTTCATATTCATATGTCAATGGTAGATGTGTTGAAATTGTTTACATTATACAAATAGAAAATAGTGAAGATTATTATTGATTTCTATATAAGGAATCAATTAAATTAGATGATAAAATAAGCTGGAGTGGTTATTTCTAATGTATGATACATTAATATATATATAATCATAGAAAAGATCAGTTTGAATCATAATGCTCTATGGTCTGGTGATTCATTTAATTATTTTTAAGTGGAAATAATTTAGGTAATATTGGTTTACTTTATTAGAAATATTATAATATAGTTATTCAATATGATGTTATTCATAATGTACCTAATTATAAGGTGGGATATCTTCTATGTTGAAGCTTTAGTCTGATGCTTGATGAATTTCTTTCCAGTTAAACACATTACTAGTGAAGTATAAATGCTCAATACAACATATTTTTTATGAAATGTTTCCTGAAATGAGAAGAATATTCTCAAAGAAAGGATCTTCAATCAATTTTTGAATCATGCTGCAGTAATAGAATAGAGGTTATGGAGACACTTTGGATGATGTTTCAAAGTGATTGGGTTGTCCTGACAGTTTTTAAAGATTCATGAAATTTACATAAAGTTAATATGGATTTTCTATACTGGATTTCAAAACTACTGATATAAAATATCTTTTATAGAGGAATGTGTATGAAAATAGATCTACATAGATTATGTTTAAATAAATCAAACATGAAAAAATCATAGATGTATATATATTTTTTACCATGTAAAATTATTTAGAAGTATATATGATGATTTTGATCTACATAAGATAATTCTTCTATGCAGTCAAATCTTGGATGAAAATCACTTCAGGGATTTACCATACACATTTATTGTTAAAGGATCCCATAAGATAATTTATATTACACATAAAATATTCGATAGGGGACCTTATGATAATTGATTTTTGTGAATAATTCGTAAGATAATTTACCCATGTGGATGGTCTACGATGTTTGACATGGTTGAATTATGCGAACATAGAAGTGGGAGTTCAATAGAATAAAAATAAATTAGATATGATTATATTTTAATATTTTGGTAAAATGATATTTTATGATGATTATGCATGTTTTATTCTCTTTATAGATTATACTTAATGAAAAAACACGTGATCATTACTCTATACAAAATCAGATTAATACCAAATATATGAGATAATTTTTATTCTGAGATGAGTTCCAAAACATTGAGTGAGATATCACCAGTTTCTGTGTAGGTATTAGTTCTATGTTGCAGTATGGAACACCATATATCCAATCCTATATGAAACTATCACACAATTAAAATTTTTAATTTTTTTGGGTGATTTAAATTTGAACTAATTATTGTGATAATTCAAATATTTATACAGAAATAAATCAAATATTCATCTGAAAAAGTAATTATTATTTTTATAATTCTTTGAAACTATGATCCTTCAAATTAGACATCCAATATTTGAATATTTGACAAATATGATGTTTTTATTTTTATAATTTATCTATATATATCTATATGTGGTTAATGATTGGATACATGAGGCTGATTGAATACAAAATATATTATAAAAGGAGAAAAAGTAGACTAAGGTTCTCACATATGCATACTTATGAATATACTACAATTTAAAATGAATAACGAGAGATAAGAAGTAGCTTATTTAATGATGAAAATTAACTATGTTAATAACATAATATATTTTCCTAGTTTTTTCATTATTATTTAGAACTGAATATGGGTAAAATGTTTTAGGATATTATTTATAAATCTATTCTAACAAACTTTATTCATTGTAGAGTCTTGTTCAATAGTGTCATTATATTTTATTATTATATTTTATAAAATTTAAATTTTTTCAAAATGAATATACTTAATTTTTAAATCTATTTCATGAATATTTTCAAGAATAAAATTATTTAAGATTGGAAAACACATACATTGACTTCATTTATCCTCTTATAAATATTCTATTAGAGGTGAGGGGTTTGGGAAAACATAAACTGACCAAATGGATCCCAAACATGAAAGGATTTTGAGGGATATAATATTGGATATCATTAATTATGAAACGTACGGAAAGGAAATATTTTATATAGTCAGTGGAGGGTCAGTTTATAGATCCCTTGATTAGCATTTTCACATATTCTCATTCATTAATGTGTAATAAATGTATTTTGATATTGAAGTTGGATCAAAAAATGAAAAATAATGTAAAAGGGATGTGAATATTTTTATCATTCCCTAATAAACTCATTTTTTGATTTTTTTTGGGATATTTTATGAATTTAAAACATAATTATTACTTTTACATAATTTTACCATTACAATAGTAACTATATTTTTCATGGTAAATTATATTTATTCTTAAATATAAAAATTGACATCATAAATTTTTTATATGATGATTAAAATTTCATACTCCACTAAATCTAATTTTATTTTTACGTATCATAAAATTAACATTTAAAAGAAATCATAAATTATATTAGAAAATTATTTTATCAAAAATTGTTTTTTTAGTTTTATGTTTCATTTATGATTTTTTATATCAGTTACTAATTAAAAGTGGTTGATAATATTTTTTATGAAATTAAACTGTACATTTTATAGTAATCATACAATAAAATATTTTTTATCTTTATTTATATAAAAAGAACAGTTTTGAAAACAATTAGTGAAATAATGTCACTCTTAAACAGTAAATGATATTAATAACATCTTATTAAAATTGTTTCTCCCTTATAAACATTAAATTTTATGAATCCATTGGCATAATAATAATTATTCTTCTTTTATAAACTCATCAACTCATTCATTAATAATAATAATTAGTGATGAATAAGAATACATATTTCTATAATATTTTTTTATATAATGTTAATTTTATTTCAATCTAATATTTTTAATTATATATTAATTACATTATTTTAAATATTTTTATAAAAATCCAAAAAAATAATATATTTATCAATAAAAATATATCTAATGATTATATATCTAATTTTTATATGTCCAATGTCCACCTTTCCAGTCCCTATATTTTCCACAATCATATAGAATTCTGAAATATATCTATATACATATCAACATATTTATCATATTTTTAATTTTTATATTATATCTATAGTTATCATTTGACATATGATATTCATGGCTTATCATGATGATAATATTTTCATCCTTGTAGTATTTTTATTTACTTTTGGTTTCATTCCATTTCCAATTTTACTTATAATTTTTCATTTATAATTATTATTATTATTATTACATTTTGAATTGATGTATATAGGAAAAATAAAAATTTATCATTTTATTTTTCAATTTAATGTATTACAGGGTATCAAAACATTTTATTAATTTAAAGGGAATTATATATTAAAATCATTGGGTGTTTCAAATTATGTGGATGAAGACTTCAATTTAGTATTTTTTGTATTTACCATGGGATTTGTCCCTTCAATAATCATCATAAGTATGGATCATACTATTTTCTCATAATTAATTACTATTTAATATATTTTAATATATTTACCAAATAAAATAATTTTTTGATCATTTTTTCTATGCTTCATGAAAAACGTGTTCTTAAATATATTTAAAATAAATTATGGGATATAGAAAATACATGTTCACTAACATGAAGGAATATTTAGACATTATACACTACACCATTGCATCAAACATCCAAATGTATAATATAATAATAAAATTACAATTACCACATTCTTTACATAACCTAAAATGTATGCTTATATTTATCTACTTCTAAAAAATAAATAAGCAAATATATCTAAATCATAGATAACATATTTATCATTCTAGAAATGGATTATTAAGTGTTAAGAAATATGTTTTTATGCATAAAAAACAAAAAATTAATCTAGTATTTTACGATTTCAACATACATATAGAATGCTAAAACAAATTTAAAGCACGTTATAGAAAACAATAACAATTTCAAACAATATAATCCTAAATTATGTTAAAACATGGAAATAAAAAAAGATATGAAAAGTAGTATAAGAATATATAAACTGAAGTAAATTAAAAAAAATAATTCTTTTTTGATAACATGTATATCATTATTAAATTTTTGTCCACATTTATGAAATAATTTTTAAAATCCATTAATAATTGAAATTATCCATTTTATAATCATTTTATCTTATCATAATGTTATTTTTTGTGAATCCAATGAAAATATTTTGAATATATAATGGTAATTCAGACAAAACTTATATTAATTGCTTATAATAATGTAATATTAAGAATAAATTCCACCACAATAATGTTTTTTCCAAATTATAGAATTCATTTAATAGTATTTTATTATTAAAAAAAATAAAAAAATGAAAATATATCTATTTTTCCTGTTTGACGACTTCACCCATTTTCATTATGTAATAAAATTCAACAAAATATATATATTTTCCAAAACCATGATAAGAAAAAAATGGAATTTCCCCCCTTCTATAAAAAAATTAAAAACATAATAGAATATAGGATCTAAAAAACAAGGTTCACTAAACACAAAAACACATATATCCTTGGAATTACATTAAATTAGACACATTATAAATTAACTTTAAAATTAATATATGATAAAGAGAGATTCAATGAGAGAATGTTAAAACTAAAAATGGGATTTTCCATATTTGAAAGAGATTTAATGAGATATATATTATTTTAAATGAATAAATTTAAATTATTTATAAAAACTACCATATAGTCCACTAGGTACTCCGTAAAAATACATCTCATACCTGGTGTCATCTTTAGAAGCCCAATAGATACATAGAATCCATTTATAACTCTTCTAGAGAATACCATGTATATTATGTTAATGTAACACCAAAACCAACTCAATATCATCTTGTATTCCTTCTAATAACTTTTATAATCCTCAATCATAGAATGTCAGTTTTTTAATTTGAGAATAAATCATAAATAAATGAAAACTAATGAACAAAATGATGATTGTCTTTACCAAATATGTATAATTATGTTTCTTTTCAAGAGATGTATCTTAAGAAATTTAATAATAACAATACCAACACCCAGGGATATTATTTTTAGTTGTTATAATTTAATCCATACAAAAAAATATGAAATATGAATCCTCACCTATGTAGACTCTAAAAATACTAACACCAATTTACGACCCATAAAATATAAGATGGAATAATTAATATATTAGTGGTCTTTGATAAAAGTATTAAATTAAATGAAAAATATTTTAATAAAACAAAAAAATATATTTTCAGAGTGAAAATGACACCCATAATAAAATCCACATTATAATAATGATCACATATGAGATATTTGTCTCATCACACCATGTATAACTTTTAACATTAGTATAATGAATTTTATGTGACTTTTAACTCATTTTGGATATTTTGTATAATAAGGAATTAAATGAAAATAAATAATTAAATTGACATCAATGATTTAAAATAATAAATTTATGAAAATTTATTTATATAACTAAACATTTTTTTATAAAACCTACATTTAAATTAGTAAACGAATCATATTTAAAAATTAAAATACTAATATGACACCAATAATAACCACATAAAATAACATACAATCTCCAAATAATTCACTCAAAACAACAACATCATAGTATAAATAGTACTCATCTTAAAAATAAATTAGAAATAATTATTCTCAACTAATTTAGTAGTTAAAATAACTATTAAAATAATTAAATAAGAACATTTATAATTCATCATATAATTTCAGGTATGAAATAAAATGTTTCATTTCCTAGATATGAAAACCCATAAATTTAAAAAAAATTAAATATTATCCATATATAGGATTTTTTTATTTGAATATTGTTACTTTATTTAAATTAGATCCTTAAACAATTTATATTTAATGAAATAACATTACCAAGTAGATAACTTTAATATATTGATTTTAATTAAACTAGATACAAAAATATATTATAATAATGCAAGACTCATCACTAATCTAAATTGGTTTCCAACCCTCTATATACATATATTTTTTTACTAATAATTAATAATTATTTTAATAAATGAAATCTTTAAAAAATCACATAAACCATTAACAAAATATTTGAAACCCAGAAAATTATATATATATATATATATCATTATTTCTTTAAACAAAAATATTATAGAAAATTATTATCGCTATATGGAATAATATATTAAATCAATCCATATATTCATAATATTAATACACAATATTAAAACATAGTTTCATAATATTACCATTAGGAACAATGTATTAAACAAGATGCAAAATATTATTTTTAAATAAAAGTGATTATAATTAGTTTTTAAAAAAATTATATTTTATTAGAGAGTCCATTATAATTTTTTTAATATTATACATTTTAAAATTTAACAAATCATAATTGAAAATTTAAAAAATACTGAAAGGTTAATGACTTTAGGTTATTTCAAATATTTATATACTACATAATCCCATAAATCAAAAAAAAAATATTAATCTAAGAAAAATATTTCAAATAAAATTGTAAAATACCCACTCAAAATAGGTTTCAAATATTTAAAAATAATTATTTTGATTAAACTAGATGACCATAAATCAAAATTATATCCTTGAAATATGAATATATAAATATAAATCATTAATAAATAATTTTTTAAAAATCTCACACACATTCCCAAGTAAAAAAAAATTGACTATTATATTATGATAATATATATTAATAAAATTTATTCATAGGAAAAAAATTACATTTTTGTTAAGACCATTATTTATAAACTCAACAGTATTTTATAAAAAATCACATATATAAATCCCAAAAATGAAAAAGTTTTTGAAAATATTATTTTGAATCAACCTTTTTATTTACTCTAAAATATTTGAAACAAAATTTACATTGAATCATTGATGTTTTATTAAGTAAATATTTTGTTAAAATGTTTTAAACTATTATATTTCCCCAAATTTATTTTTACTAAAAGAAATAATATAAAAAATGGTAACCAATTCATAATTTCAAAACCAACCAATTATTAACCATTTTAACTAATCATGGGAAAAATACCTCAATAGAATAAATTTTCCATTTTAAATAATAAGTAAGGAATACATAAAAAACAATACATAAGTAAATACTATATCATGGTTTGTATGCATCAACGTAAAATATATAAACCCTATTTGTGTTTCAATTGTATTTTTGCTCAATAGAAAAAAAATATGCATGATGTAATTTAGAAATGGAGGATAACCTCATGAAATGAATTTATATAACTCAATAATTTTTTTATGTATAATGGGTTTCATAAACTGAATGCCATTTTGTGATGATGATTAATGGAATACCTTTAATCTTGGATGTTTCATATTCATATGTCAATGGTAGATGTGTTAAAATTTTTTACATTATACAAATAGAAAATAGTGAAGATTATTATTGATTTCTATATAAGGAATCAATTAAATTAGATGATAAAATAAACTGGAGTGGTAATTTCTAATGTATGATACATTAATATATATATAATAATAGAAAAGATCAGTTTGAATCATAATTCTCTATGGTCTGGTGATTGATTTAATTATTTTTTAAGTGGAAATAATTTTGGTAATATTGGTTCACTTTATTATAAATATTATTATATAGTTATTAAATATGATTTTATTCCAAATGTACCTAATTATAAGGTGGGATATCTTCTATGTGGAAGCTTTAGTCTGATTCTTGAGGAATTTCCTTCCAGTTAAACACATTACTAGTGAAGTACAAATGCTCAATACAACATATTTTTTATGAAATGTTTCCTGAAATGAGAAGAATCTTCTCAGAGAAAGGATCTTCAATCAATTTTTGAATCATGCTGTAGTAAAAGAATAAGGGTTATGGAGACAGTTTGGATGATGTTTCGAAGTGATTGGGTTGTCCTGACAGTTTTTAATGATTCATGAAATTTACATAAAGTTAATATGGATTGTCTTTACTAGATTTCAAAACTAATGATATAAAATATCTTTTATATAGGAATGTGTATGAAAATAGATCTACATATATTATGTTTAAAAAAATCAAACATTAAAATATCATAGATGTATTTATATTTTTTACCATGAAAAATTATTTTGAAGTATATATGATGATTTTGATCCACATAAGATAATTCTTCTATGCAGTCAAATCATTGAAGAAAATCACTTCAGGGATTTACCATATACATTTATTTTTAAAGGGCCCAATAATATAATTTATATTACACATAAAATATTCGATAGGGGACCTTATGATAATTGATTTGTGTGAATAATTCGTAAGATAATTTACCCATGTGGACGGTCTACGATGTCTGACATGGTTGAATTATGAGAACATAGAAGTGAGACTTCAATAGAATAAAAATAAATGAGATATTATTATATTTGAATATTTTGGTAAAATGATATTCTATGATGATTATTCATGTTTTATTCTCTTTATAGATTATACTTAATGAAACAACACATGATCATTATTCTATACGAAATCAGATTAATACCAAATATATGAGATAATTTTGATACTGAGATGAGTTCCAAAACATTGAGTGAGATATAACCAGTTTCTGTGTAGGTATTAGTTCTATGTTGCAGTATGGAACACCGTATAACCAATCCTATATGAAACTGTCACGCAATTTAAATTTTTAATTTTTTTGGGTGATTTAAATTTGAACTAATTTTTGTGATAATTCAAATATATATACAGAAATAAATCAAATCTTCATCTAAAAAAGTAAATATTATTTTTATAATTCGTGGAATCTATGATCCTTCGAATTTGACATCCAATATTTTAATATTTGACAAATATGATGTTGTTATATTTATAATTTATCTATATATATCTATACGTGGTTAATGATTGGATACATGAGGTTGATTGAATACAAAATATATTATAAAAGTAAAAAAAGTAGACTGAGGTTCTCACATATTCATACTTATGAATATACTACAATTTAAAATGAATAATGAGAGATAAGAAGTAGCTTATTTAATGATGAAAATTAACTATGTTAATAACATAAGATATTTTCCTAGTTTTTTCATTATTATTTAGAACTGAATATGTGTAAAATGTTTTAGGATATTATTTAGAAATCTATTCTAACAAAATTCATTCATTATAGAGTCTTGTTCAATAGTGTCATTATATTTTATTATTATATTTTAGAAAATTTCAATTATTTCAAAATGAATATACTTAATTTTTAAATCATTTTCATGAATATTTTCAAGAATCAAATTATTAAAGATTGGAAAACACATACATTGACTTCATGTATCCTCTTCTAAATATTCTATTAGAGGTGAGGGGTTTGGGAAAACATAAACTGACCAAATGGATCCCAAACATGAATGAATTTTGAGGGATATAATATTGGATATCATTAACTATGAAACGTACTGAAAGGAAATATTTTATATAGTCAGTGGAGTGTCATTTTATAGTTCCCTTGATTAGCATTTTCACATATTCTCATTCATTAATGTGTAATAAATGTATTTTTATATTGAAAGTGGATCAAAAAATGAAAAATAATGTAAAAGTGATGAGAATATTTTTGTCATTCCCTAATGAACTCATTTTTTGATATTTTTTGGGATTTTTTATGAATTTAAAACATAATTCTTACTTTTACATAATTTTACCATTACAATAGTAACTATATTTTTCATGATAAATTATATTTATTCTTAAATACAAAAAATAACATCATAAATTTTTTATATGATGATTAAAATTTCATACTCCACTAAATCTAATTTTATTTTTACGTATCATAAAATTTATATTTAAAAGAAATCATAAATTATATTGGAAAATTATTTTATCAAAAATAGTTTTTTTAGTTTTATGTTTCATTTATGATTTTTCATATCAGTTACTAATTAAAAGTGGTTGATAATATTTTTTATGAAATTGAACTGTACATTTTATAGTAATCATACAATAAAATATTTTTTATGTTTATTTATATAAAAAGAACAGTTTTGAAAACAATCAGTGAAATAATGTCACTCTTAAAAATTAAATGATAAAATAACATCTTATTAAAATTGTTTCTCCGTTATAAACATTAAATTTTATGAATCCATTGGCATAATAATCATTATTTGTCTTTTATAAACCCATCAACTCATTCATTATTAATAATAATTAGTGATGAATAAGAATACATATTTCTATAATATTTTTTTATATAATGTTAATTTTATTTCAATCCAATATTTTTTATTATATATTAATTACATTATTTTAAATATTTTTATAAAAATCCAAAAAAATAATATATTTATCAATAAAAATATATCCAATGATTATATATCTAATTCTTATATGTCCAATAGCCACCTTTCCAGTCCCTATATTTTCCACAATCATATAGAATTCTGAAATATATCTATATACATATCAACATATTTATCATATTTTTAATTTTTTTATTATATCTATAGTTATCATTTGACATATGATATTCATGTCTTATCATGATGATAATATTTTCATCCTTGTAGTATTTTTATTTACTTTTGGTTTCATTCCATTTCGAATCTTACTTATAATTTTTCATTTATAATTATTATTATTATTATTACATTTTGAATTAATGTATATAGGAATAATAAAAATTTGTCATTTTATTTTTCAATTTAATGTATTACAGGGTATCAAAAAAATTTATTAATTTAAAGGGAATTATATATTAAAATCATTGGGTGTTTCAAATCATGTGGATGAAGACTTCAATTTAGTAGTTTTTGTATTTACCAAGGGATTTGTCCCTTCAATAATCATCATAAGTATGGATCATACTATTTTCTCATAATTAATTACTATATAATATATTTGAATATTTTTACCAAATAAAATAATTTTTTGATCATTTTTTCTATGTTTCATAAAAAACGTGTTCTTAAATATATTTAAAATAAATTATTGGTTATAGAAAATACATGTTCACTAACAGGAAGGGATATTTACACATTATACACTACACCATTGCATCAAACATCCAAATGTATACAATAATAATAAAATTACAATTACCACATTCTTTACATAACCTGAAATGTATGCTTAATATTTATCTACTTCTAAATCATAGATAACATATTTATCATTCTAGAAATGGAATATTAAGTCTTAAAAAATATGTTTTTATGCATAAAAAACAAAAAATTAATCTAGTATTTTATGATTTCAACATACATATAGAAAGCTAAAACAAATTTAAAACACGATATAGAAAAAAATAACAATTTCAAACAATATAATCCTAAATTATGTTAAAACATGGAAATAAAAAAAGATATGAAAAGTAGTATAAGAATATATAAACTGAAGTAAATTAAAAAAAATTCATTCTTTTTTGATAACATGTATATCATTATAAAATTTGTGTCCAAATTTATGAAATAATTTTTAAAATCCATTAATAATTGAAATTATCCATTTTATAATCATTTTATCTTATCATAATGTTATTTTTTGTGAAAGCAATGAAAATATTTTGAATATATGATGGTAATTCAGACAAAAAATATATTAATTGCTTATAATAATGTAATATTAAGAATAAATTCCACAAAAATAATGTTTTTTCCAAATTATAGAATTCATTTAATAGTATTTTATTATTAAAAAAAATTAAAAAAATGAAAATATATCTATTTTTCATGTATGACGACTTCGCCCATTTTAATTATGTAAGAAAATTCAAAAAAATATATATATTTTCAAAAACCATGATAAGAAAAAAATGGAATTTCCCCACTTCTATAAAAAAATTAAAAAAATAATAGAATATAGGATCTCAAAAACAAGGTTCAGTAAACACAAAAACACATATATCATTGGAATTACATTAAATTAGACACATTATAAATTAACTTTAAAATTATGATATGATAAAGAGAGATTCAATGAGAGAAAGTTAAAACTAAAAATGGGTTTTGCCATATGTGAAGGAGATTTAATGAGATATATATTATTTTATAAGAATAAATTTAAATTATTTAAGAAAACTACCATATAGTCCACTAGGTACTCTGTAAAAATATATCTCATAAGTGGTGTCATCTTTAAAAGCCCAATAGATACATAGAATCCATTTATAACTCTTCTAGAGAATACCATGTATATTATGTTAATGTAACACCAAAACCAACTCAATATCATCTTGTATTCCTCCTAATAACTTTTATAATCCTAAATCATAGAATTTCACTTTTTTAATTTGAGAATAAATCATAAATAAATGAAAACTAATGAACAAAATGATGATTGTCTTTACCAAATATGTATAATTATGTTTCTTTTCAAGAGATGTATCTTAAGAAATTTAATAATAACAATACCAACACCCAGGGATATTATTTTTAGTTGTTATAATTTAATCCATACAAAAAAATATGAAATATGAATCCTCACCTATGTAGACTCTAAAAATACTAACACCAATTTACGACCCATAAAATATAAGATGGAATAATTAATATATTAGTGGTCTTTGATAAAAGTATTAAATTAAATGAAAAATATTTTAATAAAACAAAAAAATATATTTTCAGAGTGAAAATGACACCCATAATAAAATCCACATTATAATAATGATCACATATGAGATATTTGTCTCATCACACCATGTATAACTTTTAACATTAGTATAATGAATTTTATGTGACTTTTAACTCATTTTGGATATTTTGTATAATAAGGAATTAAATGAAAATAAATAATTAAATTGACATCAATGATTTAAAATAATAAATTTATGAAAATTTATTTATATAACTAAACATTTTTTTATAAAACCTACATTTAAATTAGTAAATGAATCATATTTAAAAATTAAAATACTAATATGACACCAATAATAACCACATAAAATAACATACAATCTCCGAATAATTCACTCAAAACAACAACATCATAGTATAAATAGTACTCATCTTAAAAATAAATTAGAAATAATTATTCTCAACTAATTTAGTAGTTAAAATAACTATTAAAATAATTAAATAAGAACATTTATAATTCATCATATAATTTCAGGTATGAAATAAAATGTTTCATTTCCTAGATATGAAAACCCATAAATTTAAAAAAAATTAAATATTATCCATATATAGGATTTTTTTATTTGAATATTGTTACTTTATTTAAATTAGATCCTTAAACAATTTATATTTAATGAAATAACATTACCAAGTAGTTAACTTTAATATATTGATTGTAATTAAACTAGATACAAAAATATATTATAATAATGCAAGACTCATCACTAATCTAAATTGGTTTCCAACCCTCTATATACATTTCTTTTTTTACTAATAATTAATGATTATTTTAATAAATGAAATCTTTACAAAATCACATAAACCATTAGGAAAATATTTGAAACCAAGAAAATTATATATTTATATATATATATATCATTCTTTCTTTAAACAAAAATATTATAATTATTATCACTATATGGAATAATATATTAAATCAATTCATATATTCATAATATTAATACACAATATTAAAACATAGTTTCATAATATTACCTTTAGGAACAATGTATTAAACAAGATGAAAAATATTATTTTTATATAAAAGTGATTAAAATTATTTTTTAAAAAAATTATATTTTTTAGAGAGTCCATTATAATTTTTTTAATATTATACCTTTTAAAATTTAACAAATCATAATTGAAAATTTAAAAAATACTGAAAGGTTAATGACTTTAGGTTATTTCAAAAATTTCTATAGTACATAATCCCATAAATCAAAAAAAATTATTAATCTATGAAGAATATTTCAAATAAAATTGAGAAATACCCACTCACAATGGGTTTCAAATATTTAAAAATAATTATTTTGATTAAACTAGATTACCATAAATCAAAATTATATCCTTGAACAATGAATATATAAATATAAATCATTAATAAATAAAATTTTAAAAATCTCACACACATTCCCAAGTAAAAAAAAATTGACTATTATATTATGATAATATATATTAATAAAATTTATTCATAGGAAAAAAATTACATTTTTGTTAAGACATTATTTATAAACTCAAAAGTATTTTATAAAAAATCACATATATAAATCCCAAAAATTAAAAAGTTTTTGAAAATATTATTTAGAATCAACCTTATAATTTACTCTAAAATATTTGAAACAAAATTTACATTGAATCATTGATGTTTTATTAAGTACATATATTTTTTAAAATGTTTTAAACTATTATATTTCCCCAAATTTATTTTTATTAAAAAAAATAATATAAAAAATGGTAACCAATTCAGAATTTCAAAACCAACCAATTATTAACCATTTTAATTATTCATGGGAAATATACCTCAATAGAATAAATTTTCCATTTTAAATAATAAGTAAGGAATACATAAAAAACAATACATAAGTAAATACAATATCATGGTTTATATGCATCAACGTAAAATATATAAACCCTATTTGTGTTTCAATTGTATTTTTGGTCAAAGGAAAAAAATATGCATGATGTAATTTAGAAATGGAGGATAACCTCATGAAAGGAATTTATATAACTCAATAATTTTTATATGTATAATTGGTTTCCTAAACTGGATGCCATTTTGTGATGATGATTACTGGAATACCTTTAATCTTGGATGTTTCATATTCATATGTCAATGGTAGATGTGTTGAAATTGTTTACATTATACAAATAGAAAATAGTGAAGATTATTATTGATTTATATATAAGGAATCAATTAAATTAGATGATAAAATAAACTGGAGTGGTTATTTCTAATTTATGATACATTTATATATATATAATCATAAAAAAGATCAGTTTGAATCATAATTCTCTATGGTCTGGTGATTCATTTAATTTTTTTTAAGTGGAAATAATTTTGGTAATATTGGTTCACTTTGTTATAAATATTATAATATAGTTATTCAATATGATGTTATTCCTAATGTACCTAATTATAAGGTGGGATATCTTCTATGTGGAATCTTTAGTCTGATTCTTGATGAATTTCTTTCCAGTTAAACACATTACGAGTGAAGTATAAATTCTCAATACAACATATTTTTTATGAAATGTTTCCTGAAATGTGAAGAATATTCTCAAAGAAAGGATCTTCAATCAATTTTTGAATCATGCTGCAGTAATAGAATAGAGGTTATGGAGACACTTTGGATGATGTTTCGAAGTGATTGGGTTGTCCTGACAGTTTTTAAAGATTCATGAAATTTACATAATGTTAATATGGATTTTCCATACTGGATTTCAAAACTGATGATATAAAATATCTTTTATAGAAGAATGTGTATGAAAATAGATCTATATAGATTATGTTTAAATAAATCAAACATAAAAATATCATAGATGTATATATATTTTTTACCATGTAATGTTATTTAGAAGTATATATGATGATTTTGATCCACATAAGATAATTCTTCTATGCAGTCAAATCTTGAAAGAAAATCACTTCAGGGATTTACCATACACATTGATTGTTAACGGATCCAATAAGATAATTTATATTACACATAATATATTTGATATTGGACCATATGATAATTTATTTGTGTGAATAATTCGTAAGATAATTTACTCATGTGGACGGTCTACGATGTTTGACATGGTTGAATTATGAGAACATAGAAGTGAGAGTTCAATAGAATAAAAATAAATGAGATATGATTATATTTGAATATTTTGGTAAAATGTTATTTTATGATGATTATGCATGTTTTATTCCCTTTATGGATTATACTTAATGAAAAAACACGTGATCATTATTCTATGCGAAATCAGATTAATTCCAAATATATGAGATAATTTTGATACTGAGATGAGTTCCAAAACATTGAGTGAGATATCACCAGTTTCTGTCTAGGTATTAGTTCTATGTTGCAGTATGGAACACCATATAACCAATCCTATATGAAACTATCACACAATTTAAATTTTTTATTTTTTTGGGTGATTTAAATTTGAACTAATTATTGTGATAATTCAAATATCTATACAAAAATAAATCAAATATTCATCTGAAAAAGTAATTTTTATTTTTATAGATCTTTGAATCTATGATCCTTCGAATTAGACATCCAATATTTGAATATTTGACAAATATGATGTTGTTATATTTATAATTTATCTATATATATCTATATGTGGTTAATGATTGGATACATGAGGCTGATTGAATACAAAATATATTATAAAAGTAAAAAAAGTAGACTGAAGTTCTCACATATGCATACTTATGAATATACTACAATTTAAAATGAATAATGAGAGATAAGAAGTAGCTTATTTAATGATTAAAATTAACTATGTTAACAACATAAGATATTTTCCTAGTTTTTTCATTATTATTTATAACTGAATATGGGTAAAATGTTATTGGATATTATTTAGAAATATATTCTAACAAACTTTATTCATTGTAGAGTCTTGTTCAATAGTGTTAAAAAAAGTTATTACTGACAACAATATAAGATTATGCTCTGAGAGTAAAAAACAAAATCATCCTATTATCTATATCTAATAAAAATTATATAATCCCATAAGATAACTAAAATACAGGGAAAAAGTATTATATATAGTCTTGTAGGTACTATATACAATAAATCTGATCACGCTTCAAAATATGTACAACCCCATTATCTTTTATGAATGGAAAACAATAACACACTCCAGCTTTACCTAGTTGGATGAAGGATTATAAGTTCTATGTCATAAAATTTCATATGATTACATTTAAAATTTGACAGAAGTCATTCATATGGGATAATAAAAATGATGTGATGGGTATTTTGTCCTATAAAATATAGATACCCTCATTTACAAACCCTGGTGTTCTCATGTGATACATTCTGGTTCAATAATTTCGTCACATCTGAAGGATAGATAGACATAGTGAGATCTATTTATTGAATATGGTAATATATTATTATGGTTTAAAATTGTAATTGTATTATAATTCACATCATATCAATTAACCCCACCCCCACTATAAATGTGCACATAACCAAGTGTGATTATTTCAATTAGTATCAATAGGATTTTACACCACTTTTGGATTCTCATATTTGATGTTTTATGTAAATATTTAATAATATATTTTTAAAAGATTATATGAATTTGATATTTGGATAATCTTATGAATACCATATCAATGAAATCAAAGAATGTATCTCTACCAAGACTATAAAAATGTGAATAAAATAAAATAATTCATATTGATAAACACAACATCAAAGAAGATGCACTCTCTACTATTTTGTAATTATTAATCTATATTATATATTTTTGAGCCTCTACTTAAATATGATAAAAAATACTCATCAAGAATAAATTGGTAGAATTATTTTTATTACCATGAATTATATTTGTACTCAAATATATGGATATTATAAATGAACTCAGCACTAAATTATTAAACAATAGTCTAATATCACATTGTTTTTCACCTCAATGTGATTAATGGGTGATAAAACCCTCTTTTCAATATTATCCAACTAAAAAAATTTATTGTCTGGATGATTAAAATTATGAGGAAATAAAAGATAAATCAATTTCTTTTATAAAATATATCTTCTATAATATCCCCAATTAAATCGTATAAATTAATTGTTGCATTTTGGAATGTATTCATAAAGAGATAACACCTCACAAATATGAGAATGAAAGTATCTAGAAGGATAAAAATAGAAGGATAGAAATCTATATAGTTAACTAAAAATAATAAGGATCCTCAAAATATATGAATGAGAAGCTTGATGAATGATGCTCAAATTTTGATAATGAAATTCTTGTTTCAATTCATGGGAGAGAGTGAAATACATGAAAAATTGAAAATAAATTATGCACGCATTAGATGAATAAAATGTTATCCCTGATTCTCAATTAGATATAAATTACAAGATGATTAAAGATCATTACCACATGGTGAATGAAAAGTGAAAAAATCGAGAAGATAATATTTAATTGATGACAATTGATAGGGAAGGAAAAATGAAATTATTTTTTGGAAAAAATTTAATTATCGATGTTGAATTAGTATAGATTTAAATTAATTTGAATAATCTTTAATCAGTTCAAGACATGTCTTCACTAAAATTTTAAAAAATGAATATACACATAATCTGAAAATAATGTCAATTATGTAGAAAGAACACTATCTAAAGGTAAAATCTTCATGATATTAAATTATAGGGATTATATGGAATCATCGATGCAAAAACATCATCCTTTTTGATAAATTGTATTATATCTAAAACTAATTTTATGAAGATAGTAGAATTTATTTCCAAATACATATAAAGATGGATGAAAAAAATTGATATGAAGTCTTCCATAAGGTCTAGTGTAGATGGAAGAAGTTTTTTAAGAGATGAGTCCCTAAAAAAGACAAAAACCACATTCAATGATAAAATACAGATTCATGTGATTTATTAAAAACACAAAGAATATTATATACATAAAAGTAAATCATTTTTAATTGTGAAATTTTTTCCAAAATAAATTCAGACTAATATTCATGGGCTTCTGGTAAAATATGTCATCCTATAAAAGAAAAAGAGAGTGTATAGTGATGGTGGGAATACTAATGAAGCTACAATATCCAAAGAATACTTAGAATAAATGTTTTACAAAAAAATTGATTATGAAAACATGAATAATTCGTTCTATTTGATATTTATGTGTTAATAAAGAATAACCATTAATGTTTAAATCAAACAATAATTAATCTAAAATAAACAGGTATAAACCAGTATAGAAGCTAATAAATAGATATAGGCTTACCACTAAGAAGAATTATGAAAATTTTAATTAAAATATTATTCCCAAGAAGTTTTTAAAGAGGTTCACTATCTTATACTTGTGTAATAAGAATATGGAAAGTAGTGAATTTCCCAATAAACCTATGAATGTGAAGATAAAAGCTTCACCAATATAAGTAATTTGTATATTTTATTAAAAAATAGGAAAAAGAAATGACAGAAGAAATCATTGCACTTATGAGAATATTTATGTGAATAATCTAAGATAGAATAAATGAAGATTGTAAGTTTGAAAGTGGAGGAATACGTTGGGGAAGAGAACATATACATATATTTATGAAAAAATCCTATTCGATCGATCATATTACTAAAGAATTTCTGGGATTCTAGCTATCCAATTATGATATATAAATAAAATTACAAGCCTTTGAAAATGTAAAATTCAAAGGGAATAATAAAATACGAACAATTAAAAAGTAAAATTTTATGATATGGTTTCAAAATGGGTAAACTAAAATATGACAAAGAGTAATATACAATGTTTTATAAATATTTAGATTATTCAAAAAATTATGAAATATTTCTACAATCCCTAATTAATTAATTTATGAAAATAAATTTTTCACGTGGATATGTACATTAAAACATGGATTATGTTAAATGAAAGAAACCACATTGGATGATATGAAAATTACACAATATTTTAAATCAAAAAATGGATGTGTAATATAATATTTGAAGTTTAATGAGTCCATATGGACATAGAGTTAAATTGAAAATATAAAACTCATTGAGATACATTTGTCAATCTACCTACACACATTGCTGAACAAGGATGATTAACATTGTTTCCATGTTATTTTTTTTCTTATCTCTATGGTAATTGTGAATTTTTTTTAAGATGTTATTGGTTCATATTTTAAAAATTAATTACATAAATTATTTTAGAATAACCAATCTAGATATAATTAGTGACACCATCTTATTATGATGTATTAATACGTATTTTAATAAAAATATAGAAAAAGGAAAAACCATGAACAAGGTGAATAATTTTTCTACACATATAATTGGAGTGACATAATTACCCATTATGGGGTGAATTAAAAACACGATATCCTAATGATAATATATATTTTTGATCAGAACCTGATGGATAAATAGTAAATTCTACCATATTGATTTCATCACTACAACTCGAATCATAAATCACACCTAATAATTGGATCAATATTTATATTTTTAATATATAATTTATCCCTTATAGGGATTTTTCATGAAAATCTAAATTGATAAATAATTTATCAAAAACTGGAAATTATTTAAATTTCATTAAAAATAATCATTGAAAAGAAAATTAATGTAAAAAATATTTGAGGTTGTTTGAAACAATTAAATATATAGTATAGTTTTACATTAAAAACATTATAATAGCAGATGATGTGGATAACTGAAAAAAAATTGTTGATATCATATTGTGATGAATATATAAAGCCCTAAAGCATATACCAAACTATATTTTATATAAATAAAACATCCCTTAAGTATAATTAGAGTAGAATAATTTATTACAGTTCCCATAAATTAAAATTTATACCACCCTCTCTAATATTATTTTTAATTATTTTCAATATGGTGGTGAATAAAATTTACTAATGTATTGATGAGTAAAAGGGAGAGAGGAAATAAGTTCACAAATTGACATCCCAATTTCATGAATTGGTATGAAAAAAATGGGTGAAAGATTAACCAAATTTGGGTTTAAATTTCGTTTTCACTCAACAAAGAATGAAATATAAATGATGATAATTTTTTATGTAGGATAACAGGGCAAAAGAACATATTTAACCTAAGCATTATAAAAATTTACATGGATTTCCAAAACCAAATTTTCTCTTTTGATAATTATAAATAATGTACTATTAATCTATGTTGTTTTATATTTATATTATAATTGAAGAGGTTATAGAAGTACTGTAATTATATATATCACAACTTTTAATGATTCAACATTATATACATATATTGAATCTATTTAAATATCCAGTATAATAATTTGAAGTTTATGTTGTTGAAGGATGATTCTTGAAGATTCCTTTACTTCGAAATTATCATTTAAAATCTAATCATGCTACTTCTCAAGGTATTATATCATGGTTTTGATAATTTATAAATTATATTTATAGTGGTTTCGGAATTTTTTTAATATGGATCCAATCACATTATGGGAAATTATGTTTCTCCTATAATCATTAAGTTTATGGTTGGATATTATCTAGGTAGTAGCCTTAAAAAATCGATTTGTGAATTTCTGTTTATGTAAAATAAATTCATTATAAATGTTGATGAAATATCTATAAAAAATTATATTAGTCAAAATATACCTATCATGGAAGAAATCTAGTTGAGGTATTGACATTCCAACAATTTCAGAATCATGTTTTAAAAGATTAACATCAGTCATTACAACTGTATTGGATAATGTTTTGATGGGATTGAGAAGTCCAACTATTTTTGGCAATATTTTTTTGAATTTATATATTGTTAATATAAATATTCTATGATGGATTCCAAAACAATAAAAGAATAATATATTATATTGGGTCCTGTGTAAGAAAATTGATCAGTAATATGGATGTTTCAATTAATGACAAAGGTAAAATTCATATGTGTATAACGTATTTTTCTTTGAGCCTTGCTTGTTATTGGGGTACTATATATGCTGATTTGGTTCCATGTTTGATAATTTATCTACACTAATAAATAATTAAGGATAATAGATTAATTTATTTTTTGTACATAGTTAGGGTTTATGGAGCATTTAATGTAATTTATCTACCGCATTTATACTAATTCAGGGGTCTATAAGATAATTTTGTAACTTGATTTGTTTATAAGAAAATTCAGCTACATATATTGTCGAATATTTTTTTCATGGTGATATTATAAGTAACCGTAATTGTAGATTTTGAAAAATAAAATAAATTAGATATATTGGAAATTGAATATTATAATAAAAATATAATTGAATCTGATGATTCATGTGTGATTCTCTTCTTGGATCAAACAGCGTGAAAAAATACATGGTCATGATTCTTGATAAAATCAAATTAGGTCAAGAGGGAAAATATTGTGCAGATATTATGATTAGTTCAACAATATAAAATGAGAAATAATGTATGAAAATTTGTATTTTATTTTCATTCCTTATTATTGGATAACATTTAGACAATCCAACATTGACAAATCTACCAAATTAAATTCAAAACTTTTCTTCCTGGATATGAAATTAGAAAAATATAGGGAATATTAAAATATCAGTCCAAGGAACAAATCACTCCTTCAAATTATCTATCATGAAGGATTAATATAATGATTTTACTAAGATACAATGAAGAATAAAGGTCTATATTTTAATATGAGAGTGATTTTATTACCCTATAACTATTCTATATATATATATATAATAACAACATATGATATGTCACGACCCATCCTCAGGTCCCATGCCGTGACTACCCCATGCCCGCCTTCCATAGGCCAGGGGCTGGGGACATGCACCAAAGGCGTAATTTCTGATAACTGGAAAGGCATTGCCTTTATAAAAGTAACCAAACACCACAGAGTACAAGAGGAAGTAATAAACTAAGTACAAAAGGAAGTGATGAAAATTAAATGGGCCAGAATACAAACCCAATCGAATGTACAGCTACAACTGAATAAAATTACAACAGAAAAAGGCAACAGCTGGAAGAATGGAAGTAGGTCATGGGTCGTTATCCTCGGATCCTACCTAAACGGTATGTACAGATAGCGCAGCTCCTGGATCTTCCACAACGGATCCTACCTGAAAGGTAGGTACAAATAGCGCTGCTCTTGGATCGTCCACCACAGATCCTACCTAAAGGGTTGTTAAAGATAGCCTCCACAACGCTCTTTCCCGTCAACCTACTTCGAGTATCGTCTCGTCGTGAAGTCCACCTCCTGATACTGACTCGTCGTGAGGTCCACCTCCGGGTATCATCCAGTCTTCGAAAACTCGGCCTCTGTCAGCACTGCCCGCCATCTGCAACAAACAAAACGAGGTGTGGGCATAGCCCGTGCAAGGGTGAGTATAACGATATTCAGTAGGGACCCCGAGACCCTCAAGGTCTCACTAAATCCAACAAGGATAACCACAAAGAATATATCAATAGATAACCTCTACTTAGGTATATAGCCATACATATACCTAAGTTATCAAGTAACTCATCTCAATCATGAGGAAACAAAAAGATTATGAAATCAACGGATAACCACTACCCAGGTATATGCCCATACATATACCTATGTTATCAAGTAACCCATCTCAATCATGAGGTAAACACAAAGGTCATAGAATCAGCTCAAACCAGGATTTTTATTATCGAAACCGTAACTGTTGAAGAGCCCCATCTCTGGAGTGTACAATGATATTGTCATGACTCCGAGGTGCTTCTCACTAACCTAAGACTGTTGAGGTACTTCTCCTGTTGATTACCACGGGTTAGCCACCCAAACACAGTAATGCTTCCCGCCGGGGTCTGCCACCCAAACACAGGAGTTCATCCCCCCTAATAGCCTACAGAGGTACTCTCTGGACGAGTACCGTGGGTCTGCACCCAAACTCAGTATTGCTCCGTCCGCCATGGGTCTGCACCCAATCAAAGTAGTGCTTCGTCCACTGGGCTGGTCGAATCACTCCAAGTCGAGTTGGTCAAGCATTCGTCCGGTCTCAGCTGGCTACATGGTCTCCTTACTCCATACGCTCGTCTCCGGGAGGGTCCGCTACACGTGCTACTAGTCGATACTCCAAGTATCACAAAGTCCCACGAAGAAGTATATCAAAGGACTGCCTCGTCATTGGGGTCTCAACGCAACAGACAGCGCGTCAATCGGACTCCTGGTCTGTGAGTTATTAGCCTTTCTGTACTAGGGTCCCGGTTGATTTCGTGTGCGAAACAACCCAGCCGTATCTCATCTATACCCTGAACTCTCATAGGGTATGCTCATTGGGACCGTTTCTCAATGAGATCACCAACGCCACTGACGGTTCATCAAATGGACGTCCGTTCTGAAAGTTATCAACTTTTATGTTCTAGGGGCCCAGTTGGATTTCGGGTTCAATCCAACGTGGCCACTATCCATCTACGTCCAAACCTCAGGTGAATTATGCCAAATGTTCCGTCTCATCAAGAGAAATCCAACAATGTCAATGACACGTCAATCAGACGTCCGAAACTCAAGATATAAGTGATTCCGCTCCGAGGTCCCGGTTTGTTCCGTATCCGAACCAACCTGGTCGTACTCAAAGTTCTCCTAAACCTTGAATGTAATGACCAAAACGACCGTCTTGATCCAAGGATCACATCGCAGCTGACGGTGAATCGATTGGAGGTCTGTTGCCCAAGATATGGGCAAAAGACCGTAAGAGGTCCATGAATAGGGGGTTCGGGCCCGGTCCGACCCAGCCCGATACCCCCTGGGTCGGCCCGAACCGAGTCTACCCGATCTGGGTCCGGGTCCGGACCTCTTGGGCGCAGCCAGGCCCGGCTAGCGTGGCCTGTACGGCCCAGCCTGACCAAGGCGCGGCCCAACCCGGCCTGGGCGGGACGGCCTGGCAGCCCGGCCCTGCGCGCTCGGCCTGACCAGCGTGGCCAGGCAGCTCAGCCGTAACGGCCGAGCGGAAGGGGTGCGAGGGGGGGGGGGGGGGGGGCTATCCTCTGCCTGTTCATGTAACCGCGACCCCCATGTGAGAACCACTCCTATCGGCCAGCCAGGGGTTACGACCCCCGGCTTTCTCGGTGACCGGCCGGCCTGGCTGGCTGACCGTGCTGCTACCGCGGGACCCCGCGGTTCCGCCCTCCTGCTCCGGCGCAGGAGGCCGAATGCCAACCGCCGCTCTCTGATCCGCCACGGTCTAAGGCCGCGGCCTTGGTCCGTCTGGCACGACCCGTCGGCGTCGCGTCACTCCGCCGTGACCCCCCTCCGACCACTGTCTCTTCCAGGTTCTCCGGCGTGGCGCGACGATGCCGTGACTTGTTCGACTTCAACAGCGCGACGCGATGGCGCCAGGCTTCTTCCCCCAATCTTTATTATTTTCCGCGTGGTGTACGGGCACCGCGGTGCCTTATTCGTTCCCCAAACAAATCAACAATCAAGGGGGGAGGAGGGTCGGCCATGTTTGTGTAGTCCGACCTCTCCCCGTTATTGCGATATCAGGCGGCTCAAAAATGATGATAAACAGCGAAGAAAGTAATTTGGAACAGAAATAAATAATCCCCCTACCTCAAAGAAAAATATGAACGACGGTTCCTCGCGGAATTCCACGTTGCGGTTGAAGGCGTCGTGGAAGGAGGATTGAAGCGTCGTGGAGAAAATATTCTTCGGTGTTTCCTCATCGATCTTCGAGGATTCTACGTTCTTGTCGACCTTCGTCAGAGGTTGGCGTTCTTCGCGTTCTTCGCGTTCTTCATCGCGGAAGGAGTGCTTCCAGGCTTCGACTGATTTCTCCCCATCCTCTCACACAATGAGCCCCTTTAATAAAATAAGGCTTGTCTTATTTTATTAACAAACAAGGAAAACATTTTGAAATTCAAAATTCAATCAATCAATTAATTGAATTAATTGAGAAGTTTAAACCTCCAAATTAATGAGGCATTTCATAATTAGATAAATGCAAGAGTTGAATTTCTTTTAATGGGGGTGCAGGTGCGTTGCCTTATTAAAGGAGGGGGTATGAGAGAGTTGAAAAGATGGGGCTAGTGTGGGCCCCACCTCCCAAATATCCTACCTAGTGGAGTATGATAAAGTGGGTCCCACTCCAACCACTTAACATAGGTTAGACAAATTTAAATAAAATAAAATTGGTTGCACCATTTTATTTTATTCTGTTACTTAACACAAAATTTTAAAAACCACACCCGAGCAAACAAAACGCCAGAAAAGGTGTTCCTGAGCAATTACATGGGCTGGGATTCCATTGGTGCCCTCAGAATTTGATTCCGAGCACCGGTACAAATGTTAGGAAAACCCGCTCGTTCGTTCACTGAACGTACCCGAGCTAAACTTTGGAAAATGATTCCGGGCACACCGGGTCTCATAATCTTGTGCCGTCAGAAACTGTGTTGTTGTAAAATCCAAAAGAAAATTAAGAAAAAATTTCCATTGAATTTTATGGGTCTTTACATTGCTCCTAGCTAAGGGCTTTACGTCCCTGTAAATAATTAACACAAACTAGGGAAACAAAAGTGGTACTGAGCACGCAACTGAGCCTCAAGCTTCCATGTGCCCACCTGGAGGTTCCTGTGCTGCCAACGAAAGTGCACAAGAGGAATCGACCATCCTCGTAGAACCAACTCATGTCGATCCTCAACCTCTACTGGAACCCCACAAAAGTCACCAAATCACCAACGTCCATCTCCTCATGGTCGATGATATGTGAAGGGTCATGCTCGTATCTCCTCAGTTGAGATACATGGAAGTCGTTGTACACTTGGTGCAACTAAGGTGGATGGTTAAAACGGTAAGCCACCTCGCCTACCCTGTTGAGGACCCGAAAAGGTCCACTGATCCTCAGATATAACTTGCTGCCTTGGCCACATCTCCGTAAACCTCATCGAGGTGAGACCTGTATAAGGACGTGGTCGTCATACATGAACTCTAGAGGCCTCCTGTCTGCTCTGTGCCGTCTCATCTGCCGTGATCTATAGGCGATCACTACCCACTCCTACATCAGGACACACCCGAGTCTGGTCCCTAATTTGTCGTAGTGAACTATGTAACCAACACCCATAGGTTGGGCGCACTGGTCAACCCAGCTCCTGAATGCTCTACTGGAAGTGGTGCCACAACTCTGGAGAATTCTGGCACAAAGGAATGTTTTTCCATCTCATGAGTGATCGAATGCACCCTCTTATGCATGATTCCATCTTATGCTACCTAGGTTATCCTTTTCGCCGACCAAGGAAAACCTCATCCCAATGTTGTAGATAAACCACAACCTCTTTGCCTAATAAAGTCAATCCATGTATGAACTGTGGATCCAATCCATACTCAGACCAACATCGTAAGGCTTCGACGCTACCACCAAGAGATTCCAACAGAAACTCTCTCCTTGTGGGTCAGATCACACTGTCGGAATAAGTGTGATAATTGAGTCTCCTCCTAAGGTAACTCCATACGTGAGGGTCAAGTCTACAGCATACCGGAAACTCTAGCTCTGGGACAAGATTCATGGAAGGAAGAAATGATTCATATCTACGTCTATTACTACAACATCTAGTAGTGGACACAGTCTGTCCCTTGAATCATTTTTAGAGCCATTGGGTCACACTCCTTGACTGCATGCAGCTACTCTCTTCCCCTTCCCTCCAGCACCCTAAGCCTAGAGGGGACTTCAAAGGTGGGTGATTGTAACATGTCGAAAAGTACACCACCCCATGCTACTCATCAGATTAATCTATCCTTGACACTTCCTCTTCTTGAAAAATTTTACACATCCAAGTCTCTTAGGCTGACGTCAACTCTCATTTATCCACTGCTAACATTCACGAGCTATAACCGATCAGCCAAAGAACATTCAACCACAATGGTTCTCTCTAGCACCCTAACTTAAGTAGGAATGCATAGAGGAAAGATTGATTACTAGGATATCCTTTAAACACATCTCACTCTGAGTTCCGAGCTCTAATGCCCTGATCATATCGTAGTCATCAAATACCAAGAATGATCGACATGCCTCAATAAATACTTAGATACAGAAACATCATCTTGCAGAAGCTGTATAAGCTATAGAAAACTCTCAGCCACCTCCAAAAGCCAGTTCTCAACTGCCTGTGAGTCGGGCTCACCTCATAACTTGAGGGTATCTGATTTTGGAACACGTGTAAGAAAATAAGCCTACAAGTTTCACATATCGGTACCAACGGTTGTAACTGCTGACCAACAGGTAGTGATGTATAGCTGACACACTACCTGAAGGCACTATCTCAGGCATCAGTCCACGTACCGAAGCCTCATCACTATGCGGACCATCCTCGTGGTCTTTCACTAGAAAAAACTAGTAGACAAGTCCACCATCCACTCTACTGATTTCTCATCTAGGCAGAAAACTCTTGCAATCGCCTCAAGCCAGTCCTCTGCTGTCTAGGAATCTTCCTCGCCTCGTAACCTCAGAGGCCGCTGCTACTGGACCTTGTGCAATGCGCTCTACCAGCGTGCACAGTTCTCTAGTATGGCTTGTGGAATCTGCTGCCCAACATGTGGTGGTTCTGCTGGTACACCACCCGATGGTGCCAACATAGTAAAAAGGGCCCCGCACCGGAGCCTCATTGCTCGATGGGCCGTCATCGAGTACTCTCTCAGAACCCCAACTGACTGTTTGCATGGAGACATCCTGAACAGATGTGACACGGTCAATGATCTATACCTGGTGAGCTGACCTGGTTTTAGCTGACTTTAAAACTTTTGAAAACACACACACAATCAGTGTTTTCGTGCACAAAGTCGGAAATCAGACGTCAGGGTCCTGGGGTACAGATACGTCGGCCGCCGCACCAACACTGGACTCCCTGAACTGAACACCACACTCAGTACCCTTAACACTATTTCATCACAGAAAGAAAATATCAGAGTTATAAGTTCTGTGGTAGAACCGACTCCATTGATACCAATTTTTAATGACCCGTCCTCGGGGACCGTGCCGGGACTACCCCAAGCCCGCCTTCCATAGGCCAGGGGCTGGCGACTAGCACTAAAGGCATAATTCCTGAAAACTGGGAATGCATTGACTTTATAAAAGTAACAAAACACCACAGAGTGAAAGAGGAAGTAATACAATAAGTACAAAAAGAAGTGCTGAAAATTAAATGGGCCAGAATACAAACCCATTCGAAAGTACAACTACAAATGAACAGAAGTAAAATAGAAAAAGACAACAACTGAAAGAATGGATGCAGCTCCTGGGTCGTCCTCCTCGGATCCTACCCGAAGGGTAGGTACAGATAGCGCAGCTCCTGGATCATCCACCACAGATCCTTCCTTAAGGGTAGGTACAGATAGCGCAGCTCCTGGATCGTCCACCACGGATACTACCGGAATGGTAGGTACCAATAGCCTCCACAACTCTCTTGCCCATCAACCTCCCCTGAGTATCGTCTCAACGTGAACTCCACCTCCTGATACTGACTCGTCGTGAGGTCCACCTCTGGGTATCATCTAGTCTTCGAACACTCGGCCTCCATCAGCACTACCCGTCGTCTGCAACCAACACAACGAGGTGTGGGAATAGCCCGTGCAGGGGTGAGTATAACGATACTCAGTAGGGACCCCGAGACCCTCAAGGTCTCACTAAATCCAATAGGGATAACCACAAATAATATCTCAACAGATAACCTCTACTTAGGAATATGCCCATACATATACCTAAGTTATCAAGTAACCCATCTCAATCATGAGGAAACACAAGGATTATGAAATCAACGGACAACCACTACCCAGGTAGATACCCATAAATATACCAAAGTTATCAAGTAACCCATCTCAATCATGAGGTAAACACAAAGGTCATAGACTCAGCTCAAACCAGGGTTTTCATTATCAAAACTATAACTGCTGAAGAGCCCCGTCTCTGGAGTGTACAGTGATCCTGTCACGACTCCGAGGTACTGCTCACTAACCTAAGACTGCTGAGGTACTCTTCCTGTCGAGTACTACTGGTCATCCACCCAAACACAGTAGTTCTCCCCGTGAGGGACTGCCACCCAAACATAGTAGTGCATCCACCCTAATAGCCTGTAGAGGTACTCTCTGAACGAGTACCCCGGGTCTGTTCCCAAACTCAGTAGTGCTCCGTTCGCCATAAGTCTTCACCCAAAAAAAGTAGTGCTCCGTCCACTGGGCTAGTCGACTCACTCCAAGTCGAGTCGTTCAAGAAATCGTTAGGTCGCAGCCGGCTACACGGTGTCCGTACTCCGTACACTCGTCTCCGGGAGGGACCGCTCCATGAGCTACTGTTCGATACTCCAATTATCAAAAAGTCCCATGAAGAAGTACCTCAATGGACTGCCTCGTCATAGGGGTCTCAACGCAATAGACAACGAGTCAATCAGACGCCCGGTCTCTGAGTTATTAGCCTTTCCGTCCCAGGGGCCGGGTTGGTTTTGTGTGCGAACCAACCCGGCCATATCTCAACTGTACCCCAAGCTCTCATATGGTATACTCATAGGGACCTTTTCTCAACGTGATCACGAACGCCGCTGACGGTTCATCAAATGGACGTCCGGTCTGAAAGTTATCAGCTTTTCCGTTCCAGGGGCCCGGTTGGATTTCGGGTTCAATCCAACCCAGCCACTATCCATCTACATCCAAACCTCGGGCCAAGTATGCCAAAAGTTTTGTCTCATCAAGAGGAATCCAACAAAGTTGACGACACTTCAATCATACGTCAAGACCTCAAGATATAAGCGTTTCCGCTCAAAGGGCCTGGTGGGATCCATATCCGAACCAACCCTGATGTACTAAAAGTTCTCTAAATCCTTGAGTGTAATTTACCGAAACGACCGCCTCGATCCAAGGATTTCATCACAGCTGACGGTGCGTCGATCGGAGTTACGTAGCCAACGATATGGGCAAATGCCTGTATGATGTCCGCGAATAGGGGGTTCAGGTCCGGTCCGACCCGGCCCGATACCCCTTGGGTCGGCCCGAAATGGGTCGAACCGGCCCTGGTCTGGGTCCGGCCTGCTTGGGCGCGGCCCGGCCCCGCCTGGCGGCCCGGCCGGGCGCGCTCGGCCCGACCGGATGGGCCAGGCAGCTCGGCAGTAACAACCGAGAGGAAGGGGTGTGCGGGGGGGGGGGGGGGGGCTCTACCCCCCGCGTCTTCGTGTAACCGCGGACCCCCTGTGGCGGCCCACTCCTATCGGCCAGACGGGGTTACAACCCCTGGCTTTCTCGATGACCGGCCGGCCCGGCTGGCCGACAGTACCACTGCTGCGGGACCCCGCGGTTCTGCCCTCCTGCTTCGGCGTCGGCGGCCGGAAGCCGGCCACCGCTCTCTGCTCTGGCGGGGCCAAAGGCCACGGCCTTGGTCTGTCCGATGCGGCCCGTTGGCACCGCGTCCCTCCATCGCGACCCCTCCTCGGCCGCAGTCTGTTCCTGGTTCTCCGGCGGGGCGCGATGGCGCCGCGGCTTGTTCGACTTCAAAGGCGCGGCATGACGGCACCGCGCTTCTTCGCCCAGTCGTCATTATTTTTTGCATGGTGCAGCGGCACCTCGGTGCCTTGTTTGTGCTGCAAACAAATCAAAAATAAGGGGGGGGGAGGTTCGGCCGTGTTCGTGCGGTCCGACCTCCTCTTGTTATTGCGATATCAGGCGACTGAAAAAGGACGATAAACAGTGAAGAAAGTATTCAGGAAAAAAAAGAAATAATCCTCCTACCTCGAAGAAAAATTTGAACGAAGGTTCACTGCAGAATTGCACGTCGTGGTAGAAGGCGTTGCAGAATGAGGATCATCGCGTCTCAGAGAAAAGATTCGTCGGCGTCACGTCATCGATCTCCGACGATCCAGCGTTCTTGTCGACCTTCGTCAGAGGTCAGCGTTTCTTCACGTTCTTTCCGTTCTTCGTCGTGGAAGGAGTGCTTCCAGGCTTTGAGTGATTTCTCCCCAGACCTCTCACACAACAAACCCCTTTAATAAAATAAGACTTGTCTTATTTTATTAACACACAAGCCAAATGTTTTGAAATTCAAAATTGAATCAATCAATTAATTTTATTAATTGAGATGTTTAAACCACCCAATTAATGAGGCATTTAATAATTAGATAAACACAAGAGTTGACTTTCATTTAATGGGGGTGCAGTTGCGTTACCTTATTAATGGAGGGGGGTTTGAGGGAGTTGAAAATGTGGGGCTCATGTGGGGCCCACCTTCAAAATATCTTACCTAGTGGAGTAGGATATAGTGGTTCCCACTCCAACCACTTAGCATAGGTTAAAGAACTTTAAATAAAATAAAATTGGTTGCACCATTTTATTTTATTCTTTTACTTAACCGAAAATTTTAAAAACCACACCCAAGAAAATGCAACTCCAGAAAAGATGTTCCTAAAAAATTACCAGCGCTGCGATTCCATCGGTGCCCTCAGAATTCGATTCCGAGCACCGGTTCAAAAGTTAGGAAAACCCGCTCGATTGTTCGCTGAACGTAGCTGAGCTAAACTTCGGAAAATGATTCCTGGCACACCGGGCCTCAGTATCAGGTGCCGTCAGAAACTTCATTCATGTAAAATCCAAAATAAAATTAAGAAAAAATTTCCATTGGATTTTATAGGTCTTTACATTATATTGTGAAATATTTATCTTCAAATAAATATCATTCATTAGAACTCATCTGAAAAATGAAATCCCCATTTTAAAACAACAATGATTTAAATGGAATTATTCAAATGTGACCATTATAGCTGTAATGTTGTTTATTGGGAGCCACTAAAATGATTCCATGAGACGGTTGGCCACGTGGCTACATGTGCGCCTTCCCATACGTAGGAGGCTACCAAAAATAAGTGCAGATCCAATATTGATACAATGTGGTCACTATACCCATATGATCATAGTAGCTCAATGGTATACGTGATAATTAACAAACCAATATATAATGTATGTAATACAAATAACAGACTTAATAACATATCATCAATAGAATAACTGATAATGTTTTCAAGACCAGATTTCTTACCATGATTACATATCCATATGATGTTATATAAGATAAATCATTAAATATATATAATTTAATATATAAATGATACAAAAAAAGAAAAATTTCATAAAGGATATCTCTATGAACATCCGAGTCATTGGCTATGTCATGTGCTCTTGAGCACCCATGAACACGAATAATAACAAGAAAACTTAAACCAAAAAATGTTTCCACAACATTTAGGTCATTTTGGGTGCCCCTTTTAATTGAGGCCCGAAAAAGGTGTGATATATACACAATCGGGTGCCACCATTTTTTTATAAATATATGTAGTCTAGGAATATAAAAAAATAGTAGTGTGAAGTTATAATGAATAAATATTGAAAAAAGAAAAACTAGTTATGCACAAGTTGTTTAGGGACAGCTGGACAACCATACTTGCTTCATCTAAAGATAGAATGTCTCTAATCAAGTGTCATAATATGAATATATATTTAATTATATATATATATATGTGTGTTATTATAAATGTATATATAGATTTTTATCAATATATATGAACTATATTTTTTGTAACATATATATTCATATACATAGTTACATAATTCCAACCAGGACCATTGTTGTAACTTAGTCAACTATTCATAAACACCATCATCATGGGTTCTAGATAAGGGACATCTTTCCTAATAATATCGATGTATTTTAGGGGTCTATTTTTGAATATTTTATATAATCCAAATAAAGAAATCAAGGGATTTTATATGACATGATTCACACACAAATATGTAAGTACCCCTAAAAATGTGAGACAAAATAAACACGCATGATATGATCTATAAATCTTATTAGCCTGTTACAGGATTAGAAAAACAAGGGACCCAAGTATCACTAAAGTGGTCATATAGTGCCATAAATTTATGATCCCTTACATGGATTTATGTTATGAATAAACTTGAGTATCACTCATAGCATTCATCGTCCCTATGACCCCATCCACAGAATTCCATAAAATGAAAACCTAGGTATCTCTCAGATCACGAATAAAACATCTATACTATGAGGTCATCCGATGATTTCATTGTAAAGAAACCCAATGTATTTTTTAGTGTGAATGGATTTTTAGATTGCCTATGATCCCTTCCACAATGTTCCATAAAAAGGAACCCCAGAATCACTCATGAAATAATATTATTCATGTATCCTATGAGCATTTCCATGGTACTATGAAATGATAAATCCAATATCAATTATGGTGCCCAAAATATCTATCATCCTAGGTGTCCTGTAATGTGGAACATGGGTATCTCTCAATGGATACATAATTTAATAAATATTTTTAATTTATTTTATAAGGAAGGCCATGTTAGTGAACATGAAATACACAATTCAAATATAATAATAAATAGGTCCACGTACTTATGCTTTCTATTTCTCTATCCAAGTATACATAAAATTTTACACTCCCATTTATCATTTCAAATATCAAATTCAATTTTCCCATTTTAATAAATACATCATCTCTCCACATAGGTGGTTTTATTATTAAAAAGTTGTGATATTATCATTTATATTCAAGTAGTTTATGGTAATTATCTCTAACAAGAGGGTTTGTTCATCACTACTAAAATGATGACCATGAGTAAGAAAAAATTATAATTATAAGAATTTATATAAAATCCTAGAAGGCTTGTTTAATTACATATAAAATCATAGTGGCCATGAACATATAATAAAAAAACTCAATGCGTGGTTTTATTCAAGGTAAAAAACCTCCCATAGAGAAAATTTGAAAACAAAAATCGATAAAAAAATAAATCATTAGGTTGTATTTATTTAATTTCACATGGTATGGAATATTCATGGAATGTTTGATGTGTTTCAGAATCGATCATGTTACAAATTAGGATACATTTTTGGTTATAAATATAGACCACCTACCATATACCATGGGAGTTCAACACTTATAATTTTGGCCTTCAATTCAATCTGAATTGAGAGAAATAATATGATTTATAAGTCTACTAGAGTATATGGAAAATAAATCAACTAGATTTAGAATTATATATAGGTGGAAAAATTACAACGATAATTAATAATTCCCAAGAGCTTAATGAGGTATATACAATGCATCCAATGGAACTCAATTAGAACATAGGACATATGAGATCCAAGGAACCCTGGGAGGGTGTGGATCCACTAACGTGATGGGTTACCTAATATGTGTGGATAAAAATGGGGATTTATCCAATGATAGTATTATAAAAAATTAATCTCTCATGATTAATGAGGTGAAATGAATTCGTTTCATGAACCAAATTTATGATTTGAACGGGATAAACAACTTGAATTCATCAGGGTAATCACCACAAGTTTTCACATCATGTATCCATAGGTTACACCCTATGAAACCCATTCATGTCATGAATGGGATTAAAAAACATAACCAGATACACAACGTGAATATTTTTGGGAAAATCTCTATTTGATTTTATTTCCTTATTCATCATGGACACGCTCTATGAAACCCTTTCAGGTAATGAATGGAATTACCAAATGAATATATTGCTGGAGATGCTTCTAGTATACCAGTAAGATCATTTTTCCCTTGTTGAACTCTCGATACCCCATGAAATCAACTAAATTATAACCCATGTCCAAAAAATTATTTTTAAAATTTTAAACATGTGTAACCTCCATCTAGATCACAGAATATAGAACAGATCCATCCAACAGAAGAAACGTTTAAAATTCATTTAGAAAAGTTTCCCCTATTTAAATCAAAATATTTCAGAACCTACCCACCATATAACTTTTCACCCCCCTTAATCCAAGGGAAAAATAATATATAATCATCTAAAAACCCTGGGATAGAAAAATTTTTCTGAAATGGTCACATTTATTTTTAAACACCGAACACACCTTCATGTATCATCATTTAGTGGTTGGTATATAAGTCATTAAATATCAACCATATCCTTGTATTCAAAACTAACCATCAAGATGAATCATAACCAATATTGTTTAATCATAAAACCAATAGTTCCATTTTCCCTCGAATCAATATACCCATGGTTCATTTCCACGTAGGATTCATCATGAATGGACAATTATTTGCCTCAGTATTTCCACCATCGGAATTGCTTATACAATCATTCCCTTTGAAATATCATGAGTCTCATAGTATGATTATTAACTGGTCAAATAGTTTTTTTTATTCTAGAAAAATAATCCTGGTCCAATTGGGTTTTCTATTAAAATCATTATCCATCCATTCACTACACTCACATCATCTAGATAATATGAATGAAGTTGTATATCACCGACCACATTTTGTGAAAATAAAACAAAATCATTCTACAATAGTCTGAATATATTGATGATGATCAACTTTTTTATTTCATACATCAAAACTCAATCCGGAATTTTTTTCTATGGAACTCAATATTTGATTGATGATTCTCGTAAATACATCACTGGATTTCGATGATTTTTTCAGACCAAAAATTTATTATATTTACATGGCGTAGGGAGGATATGAGTATGTTACTCATCCATCACCATTGAATCTGCGCACACTTTGTAAAATCAATTTATATTAACATGAAAATTGGGATAACCCTGTAATAGTCTACAAGTTTCCATGGTGATCATCCTTGGTTTTCCATACTCCTTGGTGTACATGTTAGATAATGTTACATTTTTGAGACATCCACATAACAAGAACAATGACTATGTCTAATGGCAGTATAGTGAGGTGTATGGTGTCTATAAGTCTATCCAGGGACTTATTACAGAGGAATCCAAGTCTCACTCATGAATATTATGCCTATATTATTTACCGCACCATGAGAACATCACACGGAATAATTAATTTTATTAATCCAAAAAATGGATTAACATATTTCATTAGCACGATGCGTAATTGTATATCTCTTAGTATACCCTGAATTATGTCTATATAGGAGGAATAATTTTTTATGTGTCTAGAGTACACTAAGAGGATATTAAATATTACTCGCATGACAAAATATTCATCCTTATTATATATGAATATGTGCGTGATGTGGATTTATACAAATTGTATTCGACTACTCAAAAATGAAGAATAACCAAACCACTTTAGGACAAATTTATTTAAATGAGTTTTTTTCTCCCTGCTAAGACATCAAAATTAACCAACCATGATTCAATTACCACCTGATTTATCATATAATCAGTCAATAATAACCATCATTTTTCATTCCTTACTAACATTGTCTTAAAATATTATCTTACACCGCTAACCGTATCGTCATCATGTTACCTCACAATCACCATCATATTTAAAAACTCACATGTACCATGGGATTTAAAAAACAAATCTATCCATTTGTGTTTAGTTATGTATTGTTTTTATCCATTTACATTAAATGTTAAACTAAAACAATTTCATGTAAGTATCCCCTCCTTAAGAGTTTCCTAGTCAATATTTATTTTTTTTGAGAACTCATCCCACAACACATGTTACATCAACCACTGAACACAGATCCCAGACAGGGAAATTTTTTTTACTAAGTAATAACATGAAAATAAAATGAAACCCTCAATATACAATCAATATAGATTATATTAACCTTTATACATATGCATGGCAATCCTCTCGAGTTACCTCTATTCACTAAAAAACAATAGGTCTAAAAGCCAAACCAACCTGACAGATAATGTTTCGAGACCTTTTCATTTTACAACATCATACCAAACATTTGGGCGACTCAAATTTCTATTAATTCATAGGTCACTCTAACTCAGATATTACTAGTGATTGATTAATATATGATCAAAAATTAAATGATTATTACTTAACTCATATAGTATCGTATTACCTTTTTCATCAAATTTATGGGTATCTTGTGTATTAATGATGACTACACCAAAATTTAATTAATGAATGGACCATTGGGGACACTATCCATACACTTATTAGCCTTATGGATTACAGTACCCAATGGACCAAATTAAATTACTAGAACCAGTTCATATAATTCCATACCACTATTATTTCTACTGACAACCACCTGAATCATCAATATGAAATAGAAGATTAGTCACATGACCTACAAATTTGATGACCAAACATGAGGCATGTTGTTCCCTCTTCAACAGGTCTTTACATGACTCACATGCCCGTAAAAAGTGTCAACTTTTCATGTGACCACCTATCCAACATGGATGTAATTTAAATATCTATTATTCCTATTTGAGGCAAATGACACCCGAATGACACAAAACATCTTCAATTATTCACAAGAATTTAGAATGGTTTTTTTCTGAGGGAACTAACTACCTATGGCTAGCTCATTAAATATCAGAATGCATATACCCATTGTCCATGTCATAGAAAAATAGATACTACTAGGATCTAAAACATATCATTTAGGACACACACACCCTAATATAATTCAAATAGAATACACGAGAAATGTTTATGTACCCTTCTTATATATTCAATAAGGAACAAGTTAATAATGACCCTATAATAAGGTTAAAAGATAAAAATTTCACCTTATGTTTTCATTTACATATTTTTCATTGATTCAAATTTATTATAAAAATATATTTTATGGATTAATTTTAATATATGCAGTTCCAATCATAATCAAAATGTGCTATATAATTCATTTAGATGACACCACAATGAAACATATGATTATTATTTCAATATTCTTATCAACTAATACTATTTAGTAGAAATATATTATTTATTTAAGTATATAATTATTTAAACTACATTTTAATCATCATATATTTATACATAATACTTCACAATTGGCATAGTTAATGAAAATTTCATTTCCAATATCTTGAGGAATACACCATATAGGTTGTAATTGGAATATTAATTAACAAGGACCTCATATATGATCATCTCAAAAAAAGCATCCATTCAATTATTATTTATGTAAATTTTTTCATTAAAATGCCTCCAAATGTTTTTATGCAACGGCATAAAATCTCATGAAGACGCATTAAATAACCATCCCTATAAATCATAAACATACCCTCATGGGTTATGTTCTATGGAATATCCTAACAAAGGAAACCTACAAGGGATCCGTTAATCCAATATATATTCATATAGATTAAACATAAATTCTATTCAACAATTTAAATTCTAAAACTCCCTTAGAGGGTTTATTTGATAAGAATATTTCACCCTTAACAACCTACGTGGCTTGAGCAATGTAAAGGTCACAACTAAAAAAAGTGAAGACCGACCAACATTGGTCTATTCATGTAAATGATCCATATGAAAATAATTCATAAAATGTAAATATATAAGAGATTTCGTATTTATACAATAGTCTCAAGTTACATCATGAACATATATGTCCTTCTAATTATAATGGTTACTATTTAATAATTTATAGGTTTTTCATACATTTTAATGAATTAAAATTGGCTCCCATTTAATAAAAAATAGTACGTTTCAGTCCATGAAACCAATGGGACATGGCATAAACAAGTCAAAATGAATTGGTTAAATATAAGGCCACCATCATGATATGTATTGAAACCACTCTTCAATAGACAAAGAAAAGTTATTCAGAAAACATTTTATTAAAATTATAAAAAAATTATTATGTCGTAAGGAGTGAATACTAGAAATCATTGTAGGTTTCTACATGTGATGGAAACACCATGTCATGGTATATAACTAAACATGAAAACATGGAACAATATTAATAAAAACATGTTGCAAAAAAATTTATTCTAAATAAATCATAGAATCATGGCATAATATTAATGTGACATATCTCAATATCTTGAAATATTAGAATTCAATCTTTATTGAAGGTCATATGCATGGTATGCGAACCTATATGTAACATTAGTCGTGAATTTATTCTAAACAATTTATATACCATGAAAATAGAATTATATCATAAATATCATAAATCATTTACAATAGATAGTGCATCATTCACTCAAGGTAAAATCACAATCCTCTATAACAAAGATCTTCATGAAGAATCAGACCAGATCGGGAAGGGTCATTCTTCGAGCGTTCTTCATGCGAGAAGATCAATGCTTGTTTTTGGGGCCGATCGATGGTCCATAAACACTGGAAGAAGCATTGTGGTGTTGGGGTGACCCAAATCCGAATGTTTCGTGGCGATCAGACAGCCAGATTGACGATTGGGGTAGCACATGAGGTGTGCCAGCGAAGAGCGTTGTTTTTTGGAAATTTCTAGAATACACTGTGTGTACTGCCAAAGAACATTTCATGTAGTTCTGGTAGCGGCGACTAGTGTTTTGGGGGCCAGAGAGGAATCACACGGTGTGTGATCCTGGTCACACGGTGATTTCGACCTTACCCAAAGCTCGGTGTGTACTTTGGGAAGTACATAGAAACAGGTTAGACTACAGAGCTTCAGACGACACTGTGTGTACAACATGGCAGAGGTAGCTACGTAGAACATGGTGTGTATCCAGGGGGTACACGGACACCGGATGGAGTACATAACCGTGTACTTTATCACATGGCCAGGCGAGGCCAGTAATGCGGGTCACCCTGTGTACCGATTACATGGTTTGGCGAACATGGGTTGATGACCATGTACAGGCACATGGCTAGCGTACACGGAGCAAACCCCAGTCACTCAGACCTGGCGTTTACATCGTACTACAAACCGTGTACACTTTTTTTCTACACAAGCAGCCTTACGACATGGGTTGTTGTACAAGGGAGTACCCAAGGTCCGACTACATGATGTGTAACTTTTCTGCATGCCATGTAGTTTTTGGAAAATGGCATGGTCCCCTTGATCATCGTATATTGGATATCGTTCGGTTGATTTAATTTCTCTTCTTCTCATTCCCCTGAAGGTCCGGCATCGTTTCCTTCTACATGTGTATGATCCCTTCAATAGGACATTCTATGATAGAGTCAGTAATCAATCTGAGAGGCCCGGATTGATATCCTCTATCCATTATTGACCCTAGGTAGTGTCCGACATCGATGTGACCAACTCCATCGGGCATTGATCCTCTACCTAGAAAGTGAATTCTAGATGAGTCACGGTATCCACCATGGCCTGGAAGTGATCCTCATCGATGTATAGTGATCGTTTCTAGTCATGAGTGTGTCTCCCGCAATGAGTGCATCTATCTATCATGATCTCTCCCACTTAGGAGTGTGTCTCCCATAATAAATGTAACTACATCTCGTGACATTTCCTGATGAACAATACTTCTCGGACGGACGTCATCAGAGCAATAAGACTCGTGGAGTGTGTTCTCCTGGAATGAGGGCTTCGTGGAATCTTTGAACTAAACCACTAGATGGGGGTATGCAGTCGTGTGACTTGTCTCTAGACTACGGGTCTATGTTTTGAGTATATATGGTTTGTGCTGTATGTTTTATAGACCTATATTGTGCATAACTGACTATACCTTTACTTTGTGTAGTACTTTGTGGTTTTCCGAGTCCTCTGCTGATTATTGTTATACTCACCCCTCCACGGGCTTTGCTTGTACGTGTCGTGTCTTGTGTAGACGAGAAGCCTTTTGATGAAGTCCAGGGTGGACCAGGATAAGACTGAGCTTTCAGAGTTCCCTACAGGCCGAGGCGTTCCGACGGCTACAAGCCGCAGTCCCAGTACCTTTTCTGTTTACAGGTTGGACTTTGCAGTTTTTAGACTTTTGATTCGGTGGGCTTGTATTCTGGCCCGATTTAATATTAGTAAATTCCCTTCCATCATACTCTGTTGGTTGGGTTTAGTATTATGCATGCATTATTGTTCCATATCATTTTTAAAGTTTAGTATTTGTGGTCTTGGAGGTAAGTGTGTATGTACAGGTGCTTAGGCAGTGCCTCCCATGTTAGTAATATGCCTACTCGATGCTAGTCACCAACCCCTGGCCTATTGGAGGTGGGCTTGGGGAGTCATGGAACGGGCCCCAAAGGGATTGGTTGTGAAAGTGTGGCATCAGAGGTGGTTTGTTCTAACAGAGGAACAATAGTTTATGATATTGGTTTTGGGGAAACAGTGTTAACTATTTCGAGTTTGGTCTTCTGGCCAGAGACTCCATTGATGGTGCGGGGGCCGACATATCCATACACCAGGACTCTGATAACATTCTTTTCGACACGGTACACGAAGACACTGGTTGAGGGGAAATAAAATAATGGTACAAGCATCATATAATAATGGGTTGTGTTTTCCGTATCCTTTTTGTCAGATATCAAGATATACTCATTTACAATGGTACATAATGTTTCATTACAGGATGCCTCTGCGACGCGTACATGTTAGGAATCTGCAGTACGATCACGAGGACGACCCCATTTGTGATGAGGCCTTGATATCGGGACCAGTCCCCTAGGCATGGCCACCATGTGGTGCACCTGCTATTCCACCACAAGTGGGACAGCTCATGGTACCTACAGTACCGACCGACGAGGAGCACAGGCTTAGCACGCCCCATGAGTTCTAGAGACAGAGACCCATTAGGATCCGAGGGGAGCCCGAATCTTAGGTGGCTGAGGGCTATATTGATGTAGTCACTAGAATTTTCCATCTTTTGAGGACACAAGCAGAGCAGATGGTGATCCTCAGAGTAAGAATTTTTCAGGGTTTGGCGGGATGATGGTGGAGTCTGACCATACAGACTCACGAAGAGGAGACTCTTTCATGGATAGAGTTTGAGTGTATCTTTAGGGAAGAGTTATCTCTAGTTACACTATGAGCTATGTGCATCGAGGAACCTCTTTAGCTCCAGAAGACCAGTATGACAGTACCAGACTATTCATCAAGGATCACTAACCTCGCCCGGTACTCGACAGATATGGTCAGTGATCAGTACTTCAAAGATCAGACCATCGAGCGAGGACTATGACGGGACATCCATGCTAGTGTCGTTCCTCTGTGAATTTTGACTTATGCTGGAGTGCTCGAGTGTTCCTTGGTGATCGATAGCTTCTTGGAGGAGCAAAGATAGCCGATGACAGTCAGCAGCAGACAGACAGGTGCGGAGACACCGACAACAGGGATCCGACATCAGACACAGGGATCTGGATGTGGGAAATGTCATAAGGGGACTGAGGATATATGATTGATAGTCTAGGGCTCTCAGGTTGAATTCAGTCAGCCTAGGGAGAAGCGATTCTACAGGTGCGATTGTAGGGGACATGTCGCTAGTGATTGCCTGATCCATTGAGCTGCTGATAGGGAAGTGGATGATGGACCACTGAGGCTGAGGCTGAGAGTGGGGCAGACAGACCCTCAAGGTTTCAGATGTAGCAAAGGATAAAGGAGAGCTGCAGGTAGTGGCTGATGTTTCGACTTACTTCCACCACCACCCCCATGAGGCCCACACCAGGCTCAAGGAGCTGGAGGATAGGGACGGGGACAACTGCATGCGGTCGAGGCTTATGACCCAGGGGCTCCAGGGATGATTCAAGGTACGATCTGTGTCTTTTATACCTTAGCTTCCGTACATATAGTCACAGGTTCCAGTCATTCCTTCATAACCACTTGTCTTGTACAAAACCTCGAGATTACTGTAGAACCATTGAATCGATTCTTGTGTTTGTAGACACCTACAAGAGAAAACTCGAAGACCGCACACCTTTGCAGATAGATTGATCTTACCCTTGGAGGTGAGAGTTTCGGTTGGGACCTCTTGGTGGTAGCATAGAGGCATTATGACGTCCTTATCAGTATGGATTGGTTATCTTTGCTCCATGCCCAGATTGACTGTTTTTTGGTGAAGAGTGTAGTTTGTCCTCCATGATAGAATGAGGTTTTCCTTTGTTAGAGAAAGGGTAACCCAGGTAGTGTAGAATGGGATTTTGCAATGGGGGGGTGCAACTAATCGATCATCAGTTGGATAGACTTTCCCTCGGAGAAGTGGATGTTGTGAGCTCCCAATTCCCAACAGTAGTCGAGGTGTATGAGGACGTCTTTCCCAAAGATGTTTTAGGATTACCTCGCCGCTGGGAAATTGACTTATGCATCGACTTACACCCCAGGACGACACTGATTTTCTCATTAGTATATCGGATGGCTCTTGCAGAGCATTTCAAGCTGAGGGAGTAGTTGGAGGATTTACAGAGTAATGGTATCGTGGAAACTAGCGTTTCACCCAGGGTGGACCCAGTCTTGTTTTCCATGAAGGCATACTGGAATCTGAGGTTGTGGGTGGATTACCGATGCCTAAACCTCGTGACAATGAAGAACAAGTGTCCACCAACAAGGATTGATGACCTCATCGATCATCTAAGAGGGGAAAAGTGGTTCTCGAAGGTTTACCTCCGAACAGGTTATCACCACTTACGAGTAATGGATGATGATATACCGAAGATGACCCCCAGATGCTGCTATGGTCACTATGAGTTATTGGTGATGAATTTCAGCGTGATGAGTGCCCCCGAAATGTTCATGGGACTGATGAACCGGACCATCTAGCTGTACTTTGACCAGTTCTTAGTGGTCTTCATCGAAGGTATCCTTGTGTACTCAAAGTCATTAGAGGAGCATGCGAGAAACCTACAGATGGTTCTAGACGGACTTCTGGAGCACCATCGTTATGGGAAGCATTCAAAGTGCCATTTCTATATTCAAGAGGTCCAATTTCTGGGACATGTCATCTCATCAGATGGAGTAGCTATAGACCTAGCCATGGTGGAGGTTGTGTTAACATGGGATCCACCTAGAAGCGTGGCAATGGTGCAGAACTTCCTTGGGTTGGTAGAATATTAATGAAGATTCATTCCAAATTTATCCTGAATAGTAGCACCGATAATAACCATGATTAGGAAGGGGAAAACCTTCATGTGGATGAAGAAGTGCCAGCTGGCTTTTGAGTAGTTAAGACAGAGTTTGAAGAGCGCCCCAATCTTGATATGGCTAGAGGGAAGGTGTCAAGAACATAGTTTTCTGCGATGCATCAGGGACCAATCTTGGATTTCTTCTGATGAAGAGGTAGGTAGTGATTACATATGGTTCACACCAGCTTAGGAAACATGATAAGAACTATGTGACCCATGATCTCGATTTTGAAGCGATAGTCCTCGCATTGAAGATGTGGCGACACGACATTATGGGTGAGCGGTTTATCGTCTACTCTGACCACAAGAGCCTCAAGTACATATTCTCACAGAAAGATCTGAATCTGATATAGAGGCATTGGCTAGACCTCCTCTATGATTATGTTTTCATGATCATCTATACTCTTGGGAATGGGAACAAGGTGGCAGATGCTCTTAGAAGAAGGTTGAGCTTACAGCTGTTGAGTGAGGCGACAAAGTAGTTAGCTGCGTTGCATTTTTCCATCGTTGATGGAGGGGATACATCATACCTACATTCGATGGATGTCGCCCCTCCACTCTTACAACTGGTTATGGAGGAACAACTAGGATATGTTGACTATGTGGCCTTATGTGATCATTTATCCACATGACATGTTCCAGATGGATATTCTCAAGGTGGGGAACATGTACATCTTTTCACAGGACGCACTATTGTACCAGTGGCATTGAAGGTGGATGTACTGAGGGAGATTCATAAATCCCCTTTGGCGGTACATCCTAGTGTTACAAATATGTACCATGACCTCTTCCGATAGTTCTGGTGGTCTGGCATAAAGAAGGTAGTAGCAGAGTTCATTTCTCAATGTCTAACATGCCAGCAGGTGAAGGCACTGCACCAGTTTCCTATGGGATTAGCTCACCCCCCGAAAGTTCCATAGTGGAAGTTGTATGGATTGTCGATGGACTTCGTGACATGCTTATCACAAACATCCAAGGTGCATGATTCCATCTGGGATATTGTTGATCGAATCACCAAATCGGCCCACTTCTTAGCCATCATGGAGTAGAGTACCGTAGAGAGCTTGGGACGCCTCTACGTGTAGGAGTTGGTTCGGCTTCATGGAGTCCCCTCGACAATATACTCATACCGAGATGCCCGTTTCACATCCAGGTTGTGTAAGAGATTGCATGATTATTTTGGGACACAGCTACGCTTGAGCACATCGTTTCATCCTCAGACAGATGGCCTGACATAGAGAACCATTCAGGTTCTGGAGGATATTTTTCCAGTGTGTGTCTTGGAATTTGGTCACAGTTGGGAGCACCACCTAACAATGGTGGAGTTTTCATACAACAATTTTTACCACTCCACCAATGGTATGGCACCATTCGAGGCCTTGTATGAAAGACCCTTCCGGTCACCGATTTGCTGGATCGACCCCGGAGAGTCAGCCCTCAGGGGTCCCGAGTTGGAGCGAGCTACCACTGAGAAGGTGCAGATCATCCGAGAGAAAATATGGATTGCACAGAGCCTACAGAAGTCTTATGCTGACAGATGATGGAGACCTCTAGTGTTTGAAGAGGGAGACCACGTCTTTCTTTGGGTCTCACCTCGATGAGGGTTACAGAGATTTGTCTGAGGCAGAAAGCTATCTTCGAGGTTCATCGGACCATTCCAGATACTGTGTTGAGATGGAGAGGTGGTGTACCTCTTATCTCTACCACTACAATTGCATCGGGTACATGATGTCTTCCACGTGTCGTAGCAGAGGAGGTACGTGCATGACCCAACGAATGTCATTGGCTGGGGCGAGCTAGACATTGAGGATGGAGTGAAATTTTCTGAGTACCCGGTGGAGATCGAGGATCCACATCATCAGATCCTTCGTGGGTGATCGATTCCCTTGGTGTACATCCAATGGCCACACAAGAATCTTCCGAAGAGCACATGGGACCGGGATTCTCAGATCCATTCCCAGTACCCACATCATTTTGAGTATTATCGTTTTGGATTTCTGTGGACGTAAATCCCCAAGGTGGGGAGAATGTAATGGCTTGAATTTTCTGTGTATTATTTTTATATATTAAATGAAATTATTTCATGACCGGGCACAAAAACGGAACATCATTCCGAGGCCCAGTATGCCCTAAATGGTGGATTGTAATTTTTTTATGTTATGTGAGTCGACACTTGTATGCAGTTGTGGAAGATTCCAAACGGATGCCCGAATTAAAAATCTGAGGGCACCATTGCATCTGGGGGGACTAATTTATCTAAGAACGATCCTAACAGAGATTGGCACTGGTCGAGGTAAAAAGTTAATTTTCAAATGTTTTAAGAAAAATAAAATAAAATAAATTCGTATGTTTATTTAATTTCTTTTATTGAAACACCCACTACATCATGGCAACAATGCAACTGTTTCCGTAATTAAATGGAACATCATAATGGATCAAGAATGTCAAGTTGGACTCATTCAAACCACAATGTATTTTTGAATGTAAAATATGATTTTCTTTTTATTTGGATAATCAAACATCGATCGTTGGGAAATGATTGAGAGAAATGCTGGAGAAAACTCTCGGTGATGAATGACAACCTATCAAAGCTGCGAATCGCTGCGCCAACAAGGTTGGAATATCTCGACGACGACGGTGGCATGGTTCCTTTGTCAGCAATCAATACCTTCTTGAGGTATGTCTTCGTTATTTAATTTTTCTATTCCCCATAATTGATTTGAATGACGAACACAGATCAACCATGAACAAGTTGATCTGTAGATTCATGCATTTTTGTGGGAGGGATTTCATTTGGATGATTAAGGGGAATTAATCCACGTTGATTATTGTTCTTGAGTTCTGATCTATTTAAGCCTATTAACGAGATCAGATCAACACTGTGATGAACCACAGTGGATGTTCATTACTCAAATTTGTTTTATTGGATTTCTTCCCTTTTTCTTTATGGCGTTCTTCACATTCTTCATGGGGCGATGAACAACTGATCGTTGCGCGTCCGTTTTGAGACGCAACGATCCGAAATTGATGAATAGAAACTACATAGAACTTGTAGAGGTGCAAAAATGATGGAAGATGAAAAATCAGACCAGATTAGAAAGGGCCGTTCTTCGAGCGTTCTTCACGCGGGAAGATGAAAGAATGTTTTCGGGGCCGATCGGAGGTCCAGAAACCCAAGAAGAAGATTTGTGGCATTAGGGTGACCATAACCATATTGTTTGGTGGATATCAGAACACCGGATCAATGATCGGGGTACCAAAGGAGACGTGATAGTGAAGAGAATCATTTCTGCAAATTTCCAAAATACATGGCATGTACATCTGAAGAACACACCATGTAGTGCTATCAGTGGCGAATAGGGTTTCAGAGGCTAGAGAGGAATCACACGGCATGTGACCGTGGTCACATGGCGTGTTCGACCTTCCCTGAAGCTCAGTGCGTACTTTGGAAAGTACACGAACACGTGTTGGACCACATGACTTCAGGTGACACAGTGTGTACAGCATGGCAGAGGCGGCTACACTGAACTCGACGTGTATCCAGGGGGTACACGGACACGGGATGGAGTACATGACCATGTACTCCATCACACGGCAAGATGAGGCCAATAATGTGGGTCACCCCGTGTACAGATTACATAGGATGGTGTACACGGGTTGATGACCATGTACAGGAACATGGCCAGTGTACACGGAGCCAACCCCATTTACTCGGACAGGGCGTGTACATCATACAACATGCCGTGTACTCTGTTTTTCTACACAACCGGCCTTATGACATGGGCCATTGTACATGGGCAGTGCGCAGGGTTAGACTACATGGCATGTATCATTTCTACATGTCGTGTACTTTTTTGGAAAATGGCATGGTTCCATTGATCACTGTATCTTGGACATATTTTGTTTGGGTTAGTTCTCCTTCTTCTCATTCCCCTAAACGCCATGTATCGTTTTCTTCTATAAGAGTATGATCCCTTTAGCATGAATTTATGTGATAGAGTTATGCATCTATCTGAGAGGCCCGAATCGAGATCCTCTATCCATTCATGACCCTAGGTAGATTCTGGCATCTATGTGACCAACTCCACCAGGAGTTGATCCTCTATCTAGATAGTGAATTCCGGATGAGTTGTGGTATCCTCCATGTCCCTATTAGTGATCCTAATCTATGTATCATGATATTTCCCACTCATGAGTGGGTCTCCAACAATGAGTGAATCTATCTATCATGATCTCTCCCACTCAAGAGTGTGTCTTTCATAAGGAATGTAACTACCTCTCATGACATTTACTGTTGACCAGTACTTCTCGGACAGATGTGCTCAGAGCTATAAGACTCTTGAAGTGTGTTATCCCAGAATGAGTGCATTATAGAATCATTGAACTAAACCCCTAGTTGTGGGTATGTAGTTGTCTGAATTGTCTCTAGACTAAGGGTCTGGGTTTTGAGTATATCTAGTTTTAACATTATGTTCTGTGGACATATACTGTGCATAACAAACTGTACATTTACTTTGTTTACTGGTTAGTGGTTATTGGGGTCCTCTACTATGTATTGTAATTCTCACCACTGCACGAGATTTGCCCACACGTGTCGTGTCTTGTATAGATGAGAAGCCATTTGACGGAGTCCAGGGCAGACTAGGACATCAATGAGCTTTCTGAGTTCCCTACAAGATGAGGCATTCATACGGCTAAGAGCAGCAGTCCCATTACCTTTTGTGTTTACATGTTGGAATTTTTAGTTTTTAGAATTTTTTATGGTTGCCTTGTATTCTGGCCTAGTTTACATTCAGTACTTTACCTTCTGTCATACTCTGTTTGTTGGGATTAGTTGTATGCATGCATTTTTGTTCTTTAGCATATTTACATTTTAGCAACTATGGGAACGGAGATGTGTGTGTGTGTACAGGTGCTTAGGCAATGCCTCCCATGTTAGTAATATGCCTACTCTATGATAGTCACCAGCCATTATCTTATTGGAGGTGGGATGGGGCAGTCACGGCACAGGCACCCCCTAGGATTGGTCGGGAAAGATGTCATGTAAAAAAGTAATCCCATGTATTTTTCAGTGCATCTGTAAAATAATAAGCCTACAACCCATTCTGAATTTTTTTTCGTGAAAATAAAACATAGGTATAACTCAAGGACTAAATATTTTCATCTAGTCTATAATCCCATATAAGAGGTTACATAAAAAGGAAAAAATATTACCCATGGTTTAATATAATTCTGGTAACCTATGATCCATTCCCCAGTAATCTAAAATGTGGAAACTGATTACTCTTATATTACTGATATTCCAAAATTGAATATGAGTCCATCATATGAATTCTATAATGATGAACTGATGTATATATGAAGGTATACTTAATTCATTTTTCAATTGTCATTATGTAATAACTGTGGCCTTCACAGAAAACATACTAAAACAAATTTCCAATGTACGAATAAATTTTTTGATAAACTTAAGAATAAAATATCACCAATAAAAAATACATATAATGGTCCATTCCTATTTATTATTTAAAATAAGCAATTAAATTAACCATTTTTTTAAATAGGATTTTTTTCCTCATATCTGGTTATATTATTAAGTAGGGTTTAGATTTTAATTTTGATTAATTTATCTCACGTTACTTAACCCTTATTAGAGGGTATGTTTATCACACCTAAAATATGGATCAACAGTAAGAAATAATTTTAATTATGTGAGTTATGAAACACCCAATAAGGGTAGAATAATTACATAATTTTTTATATGGGGCACATGTATACAAGAAACACAACAAATCGGTGGTTTCAGTTTAGTTAGGTAACCTAAATTAGTTAAAATTAGATATAGAATAAATAATTAACTAACTAATTAGGTGGTACATATTTAATTATAATTTTACAGGAACCGGTCAAAAATTCCATCATAAGGCACAACATCGCATATTATAAATGATGATACATTAAAAAGAAATTTTATAGACCACGTAAAATATATAGCAGTATTTCCAATCATCCATTATTGACAATTAACTCGAACCGAATTAATAGAAATATGAAGATTTCTTAAAGGCCCTAAAATAAGGGAAAATAAAATGAATTCCTTTATCAATCCATTTTAGAATAAAATTAAAGGAAATAATTAAGGGTACATAAGTTCCGGCCAAGGACTATCCAACACCTCTGATGGTGCTTGATATATCCACTGGGCAGATGATATCCATGGACCCTTGGGTGAGGGGAATGAGTCACAGTAGAAATGGGTACCCCCTTTCGTGAAGAAAATTTGGGGGTTGATACCCTACAATATTTTTAAACATAATTCCAACATGATTCAAAGATTTAACCAGTTTCATATCATGTACCAAATTTAGTATGGGAGCTAGTTACACATCATGAATTCCATTGGGTAAGACTTTTGGGATTTCACATCCTGTATCCGCCAGATGCACCCTGTAAAACCCATTCAAGTCCTGAATGGTATTCATGAAGTGAAGTAAATAATTATTTTGAATTATTTATGGAATGACAATTATAATATCGCATCAATGATATTCTTATCCACACACCATGAAACCCTTTCACATTTTGAATGTAATTGACAATGTTGATTTCTTCAAACTGTTGTTTCCAACAACCTGGCACACACGTTTTCCTCTGATGTTCATTCAAAGCCCCATGAAATCCCCCAAATCATATCCCAAATTCAAAATATTATATCTATACTTTGAAACCCTCATTAATTTCTATAATTTTTAAAATCTATAATGTCCTCATTCACCAATAAAAAATATTTAATTCTATCTATAAACATTTTCGTGGTTTGAAACATAGTACATTACAATACCTTGGACATTAATGTAGTTGGTATAAATTTTTAAATCCACATTAGAAAAATTATTTTTTAATTTTATAAATAACTTATTTACATTGATAATTAATTACTGGATTTCAACTAAATTTTTTTATACATTAGAAATGTTTTTATTGATTAATATTTGAAAATATTATAATAAATTTATAAAATATTTTCTTAATTTTAATTAATAATTGAAGTAAATTTTGGATTAATAATATCAAATTTAAATTAGAATGATGTTTAATTATTTTTATTAATAGATTAATTTTTTACAGATGATTGTAAATTATTTGGTTTTTTAAACAATATATTACTTCCACAAATTTATAAATAAAAATTTTATATTCAAATAACTTAAATTTATAAACATTTAATTTTTTTACAATAATATTTATGTAATTGGAAAAAAATTGGTTTATTTATTTAATATTTTTATTCCAAAAAAAATACTTCTTTTCTAAAAAACTAATTTTTAATAAAAAAAATTTACAAGAATTTGAAATTAAATTACACCACCAATGATGATTAAATTAGATATATTGTGTTCCATATCTGTAATTTTTAAAATTAATTTATTTTAAAATGGCAGAATGAATATTTCTTCATTATTATTAAAAACCATAGTAAAAAATATCATCTTAATAAAAATGGTAATATTGGGTTAAAACCATGGGGTAAAACATCAAAATCCCATAAAACATTCCTTTCTCACATTGTATGATTTTATTTTGAAAAATTTTATTCTAATTTTTCTAGAAAATGAATTTCAAATTATAATTATAAATTTTGGTACTCATGCTATACTTTATTGAATATAAGTTATATTTTATTCAAATAAAAGTGTATTTTTATTCTTTACATTTATTTTAGTGTTTGGTAAATGAAACTCATCTTTATGTTTCCCAAATTGTATAATACTGTTGATTTTTTATTATTTAAAAATGTAATGGAAACAAATTTATTATCATAATTTAAGGTCAAATGAATTTTACTCTCAAATTGGGTATTTTCCTAAAATCTATTATTAATGTGTTTGGGATATTTTATTAAAATAATTTATTCCACCAATAGAAATTACAAATAATAAAAATGATTCATTATTTTTAATAATTATATAATAATTTATTTAAAATTAAACTTTTATTTTTTGGAATAAAATAACGATTTCATGGGGAAAAATTGATTCACCCTGATTAATGCTAATTTTTTTAAGTGTGTTAACTTAGATATAGGGCGTAAAACGAATCCAAAACATTTTTCAATTGGATTAGATGGATATATTTGTATCTTCTCAAATTTATATATAATTTTATCTTTCCTTGGTTCCACACGACATGATTATAATATATATATATTATATACTTTTTATTAATCCATATTGTGTCCTTTCCCTCCCCTTTAAAATGATTTCACATATCTTTTCTCCTAAAAACATCATGAGAATTATATCTCATCCAATACATAACATAAAAATAATTATATTCTTTCTGAAATACTTGATAATCATTTATAACCAAAACACCATCATATCATTTCATAGGTTGTAAGAGTAAAGTTGTTTCTCAACAAAGAGGTATAACTCTGAACCATGAAGGTCCAATTTTATTTATTCTTATACCTCATATAAATATATTATACACATTTTAAAAATATTAATTTCATGACTTTAATATGTTTAAATATTATTATTATTATTTTATAACCATTTTGATCCTCCTTTCAATTCTACATAATTTTAAAAAACCGCTTGTGCATATGTATGATATATTATCTCTATATAATAGTGTAATTATTTTCCACCACAATTTTACATGGATTTTTATAAAGATTCAATATTATTTTATATATGATATTTATTATACTATTATTTCTTTTGAATGCTAATATATTATTTATCATTATTTCGTTATTTTTATTTAAAAATTGAAAACAATTTTCATGTTTATAAATGACCTAACATCTCCATAAAAGATGCCAATTATTTTTTTCTATCATTTTTATTAGTGATGTTTAATGAATAAGTATATATATTTATATATTAAATATAAAATATAATTATATCATGATTTTTATTATGGATTTTATGGAACATTCATCAATGTTCAAGGATCGAGACTGCTAAACCGAATCATGCTTACAAATGTAGAAATTATCACCTAGAATTGTAATTTTAAAAGGGAATTTCCAAAAAATAGTTGATAAGATGATATAATAAAATTATATATATAATGATATATATTATTATGTATTATTTATTATTTTATAATAAAATTATATATTTTATATAGAATTGTCACATACGTACAATTAAATTAGATATTTGAGGTACGATATTTCAATTTCAGTCCCATTTTAATCAAGATTGATTCTGAATGAATTTATAATGAGAAAATTATGTGATCTATATCTGATAAACCAAATTAATTATTTTTATACTACATTTATTCACGTAATTTGCATATAATAGTACCATTTTCCTACTTGTTATACATAAAATGGCCATGAAATTTATTTTGGGGAAAATACATTAATTTATATATCTTTTGGACTATTCTTCATTAGTTTCTATGTTGACTATTATTATTTTCCATGAATATTTGAATATGATACTGTGAATTTTTTAATTCAATTTTGCTATTTTTTTTAGTAAAATTATTTTTTCTAATTATTGACATAATGATATAATTTTGACATTTTATCATGAATGTGAGGGGAATATTTGTTTTAACATAAACACCTTGAATATAATCTCTTTATATCATGATCACTAAAATATTTGAATAATTATTTCAAATAGTTTGTTTTATATTTCAAAGGTAATTTTTTTAGAAAATTTTTTAAATTTTTATATTTTAAATAACTTATTTATAAATGAAAATCATACTTCCCAAAAAATAATTCCATAAGAATTTTAATGAAACATTTACATCCATAAAAAATCATTTTTTGTTAATTATGATTTTATGCGGATATAATAAAAATATACCATCATTAATATTACTTAGTATGGTATATTATTATGATTATGGTATTTTTATGAAGCCATTTTATTTTCCATTGGTTATTCTATAAGGATATGATGATTTTTTTTTATTTTATGAAATTTATATTAATGAATTATTATTATGTTACGGTTGGTTCTATTATTTCACTATGATGAATTGGGTAAAATTATGTTGATATCTCATTACATGATTATGATAAGTGTGGACATCCAAAATCATTTTCACATATAGATTAATGAGTATTATTTCGTATATAAATACTCACTATTACATGATTAAACATGATTATGAAGAGAATTTTATCACATATTGATGTGTGAGTATGATTACTTCTGTATATGCACAAATGAACTTTTGGGGATGTGATTATGAATAGATTTAATCACATTTCAATGTGGTAGTATGATCTCATTCTAATTATGGTAAAAATGTTATTCTAGGACATGATTTATTTTAGAAAAGTTAAAATGATTTTGATTTAATATATTTGTGATATAACATAAATATATTATGAATCATTGATATTGATTACCTCATTAAACCATTTATTGACCATGCTTCTAGATATAACTTTTATTGGATATTCCAATATTTTATTTTTTTCAATTTCTTAATTGTTACTCATTAAACATAAACATGAATATATTATCACACCATTATGATCATATTATCCTCTAAATATATATATCTCCCAGGTTAAGAATTATTTATGATATATGCACACCATTACATAAGATTCTTTCTTCTATGTTATTAATAAATGTTCAATGTATGATCTGACTACGAAGTTTACTTTGCGGATAGACCATTGTTGGTGGATTTTAAGATCAATTATGAAATAAGAAAATTATGTATCTGTATTCACAAGACACTAATACTTTATAGTTCTCAAACATTTAATATTTTTAAATTTTTAATGCATAATATAAAATGATGGATTATTTATATATTTTTATCTTGGGTCACAAAATATATATAGTTTAAATAACAAATGGAATGGAAGACTCGTGAAGGGGTAAAAACCAAATCAATTCCAAATTAAGGAAGAAGGTAAGCGAGGTTATCGACCTCATAGACATTTGAAAATAAAAAAAGGTAAATGAAAAAGATAGAAATAATTCTTGACCTAATTCTTGTTGATTAGTATCTATGTTGAAAAATGAAGATAATAATAAATGATATTCATATATGATAGATAATAATATAATCCAAAAATTCGTTAAAAATTTAAATATAATTATTTCATCATAATTGTAAATCACATATTGATACTAAAAAATACTATGTAATTAAATTTATAATAGAAGTTAAAACAAATACAATAAAGCATTTAATATTGCTTGAAAACACTCCAATCTTGTACTTTGGTGGATCTTACCAATAAATAATAAGAAGTATATGATAATTAATTATATTAATAATTAATCAATAATAATTAGTGTTTCTGTGGTGTAATAACCTATAAAATATTATAATTAGATTAATATGTCAGCGTATATATACTAAAAAATATTACCATAGGTCAATATGAATGTTGGAAGTTGTGATTGTTGGTTGATATTACCCATTAAAATTAGTACTATTGGTTTATATGATAGTTTGGCATTATACCAATTTTTCAATATGAAAATTGGGCATTATGATTTTTTGTGGAATAATGACAATGAAAAAATTTGGAACTGTTCATATTAAGAGAATATATGAATGCGGATTATCACGTAAGGGAGGAAATATGGATTTAAAATGTAGGAACATAGACTATGAACTATGCACATCAAATATGTAGTAGGAGGTAGAATCATGAGGGTTTCCACTTTAATAATACCAAGAATAACTCCTATATTGGTAGTTGAAGCAGAACCATATTTACGAAATGTTTTTGTTAGTGGAGATCACTCCCTGATCAATGATGGCTGAACCACCCAATGAAGGAAACGTAATAGCACTACATACCCTTTCTAATTATTATAGTGTGATTATAGGATATGTATTCAGGGGTTCAGTAATGTTGTAATATAAATTATTTAATAAATTAAAATCATGTTTACTCGTATAATTTAGTTTTATTGATTTTATCAATATTAAAAAAATAGTTTCAATTTAGTTATTTAGGAAATGAATTTTAAAAAATGAATTTCATATTAGGAAGTATAACATTAAAAATATCCAAGGGGTTAAATTTCCTATTTTTTATTAGAATGGTAAACTAAAGTTATAATGATATAATGCAATTAAATATGATAATTATGTATTATTTGATATCATATTAATGTAATCAGGACTCAGTTCAACCAAGGATGTATTATTTGATCATTTATGGTGCACAAAAATATAGCAAGCCATTAAGGGTGGTATTGGAGAATAATGGATATAGTTAAGTACTAAAAGAAAGTGTAATAATAAAATAATTAATAATTTATTTCATGAATTCCAACTCAATAAACAAATAAATACCCACCCCATCCAATCCATCACACAAAAAATATTAATCATACTCTAAATTTTATTCATAAAGTGTCCATAATTATTTCACATTTTATTCTTGAATATTTTGTGGAATATAACGTCAGGATCTAATCTAATATGCTCAATATATGTATGATCTCATGTTTCCCTATCTTTACATCATATTTGACTTAACTTATCACTAATCATTTTTAAATTTTCAAATTTTTATGAATATATGATATTGATCCATATTATTATCAATGAATTTAATTTTATCTTGGATACACTTCATCAACCACATACTTTATACCTTTTTTGTAATACATTATTATTCCAAAGTAAGGGATGATTTTCTAACCCTTTTCAACTCCCATTTAGATTACCGTTATCGTATCATTTATCATACACAATTAATTATCCCATTAGAGTTTTTATTTCACATTATTTTCTATTATTGTCAATTCCCACCCATTTGATCATTTCATTCACTATAATTATGACCAATTAATAAGTTGTTACAATGTATAAAACTCCTTATATCCATATAAATTCTATACATTCATTAAGTAAAATGTTCAAGATAATCCAATAAAATGCATCCTAATTTAGATGTTATTAGTGGATAGAGTTTTTTATTATATTTATCGAGATGTAATAAACTCTAAAGGCATTGGTTAGGTATATATCAGTCATCATCCTAGTTTATAGTTAATGATCCCTTACTACACACCTAGTCTGACACTACTAGGAGATATAAAATAGACAATTATCATACTCTATATAAAAAATTTAACATTTATATATTGTTTTATAATATTAGTTTGTATTAGGTATCTGAAAACTTCAAAAACATTTTCCTAACCACATTCAAAATCATGAATCGTAATAGGAAATTTTTTCTTATAACATTTTATAAATAAAATTTTATTTGAACATGTTGAATACAATGAATCATTCGTTATTCCTTATATATTTTTATGGAATTAACTGGAAAAATAATATTATCTTATTGATTAGAGAATTCTAATTTTGAGACATATGATATTTTTATTAATTCTGGGAGATCATGTATGATGTATTCCATCAGGAAAATATTCCATGTATTTTAAAATTTTCATCCATGAACATTATTCCATGTATTATCTATAATCATTTGGTATGTTACAAAAGGAATTTGAATATTGTTTCATCGGTGGGTCCTAAAATTATATATCCTCGTAGTTCACTGGTATGTATCATAGGATAATTAGGATAGTTTAATAGAAGTATCCTTTCCCTTTATTAGTACTATCTTAAAAAAAGGTATCGTTGATATTTTTTGGATTCTTAATATTTCAAAACTCAATATTTAATATTTTTATGAGATCCTTTTTATTATATATTTCCCATTCTTAAATTTATTAACATATTTATTCAATTTTTTGGAAAAAATTATACTCACGATGTATGATGTTTCTAATTTATCTTTTATTATTATCCAATGTATGTTTTCCGTTATTGTTCATTTATGATCACCACCATATCTTCGTTTTCCCATTTTCTATAGTAATAATGTTTTATATTTTGGGTCCAAAATTTTAACAAAATCATATTAGAGATAATATTTGTAATTTTATTTCGTAAAATATCAATTTTAAATTTAATAATTTTATGTCATGTCTCCTAAGGACTATTAGGTCATAATCATTAGAATGTAATTTGGTATACTTTATTTTATACATAATAAATAAACCACCAACTCATTCAAACATGGATTTAATAAATAACCATTTTTACCAGAGAAATATTTAGTAGAAACATTAGGAAATATATTTAGGAAAACATATGTATTGAAATTATATTGTACAACTAGAAAAATTCATCAAATTATACATGAATTGATTTCATAATTCCTATAAAATGATTATAAATTAAACAGTAAGTTTTTTTGTTATTGTAAACTAATGAATGAATCCAAATCATATTCCCCAAACATGAATAATGAGGTTATTTTGTGATGAATCGTGATAATGAAGTTAATATTATTTCAGAAAAAGATATAAAGATTAATGTAAAATAGACTCAAATTACGAAAAACATCATTGTCTCAATGGGGGAATACAATTTCTTTTCTATATAGAGTAACCACAAGGAATCATTTTATATATTAACAAACAGCACACTATAGTGTCACCACTAATCCCATTGAGGTTTAATAAAGTATTTTTCCTCTAGTGAATTTTTTTAGGTATTACGATGATTAGAGATAAATAAATTCAGTATAGTTATGTATCTTTTATGAGCATATTTTGAGCAACGATGTCTATTAATTAAAAACCGAAGGAAGAGGGGGAGATTTTGAACATTTAAGTGAATGTATTCAATGTGATAGATTTGGAATTTTTTTTAATGAAAAATAGGGAGATGAGATTAAATATTTGAACCTAAGTTAAAAAATAAAGAGAAGATCCATAATTAAGAGACCAATAATACAGGTTTATGAAGGAATATTTTAGACTATTGGTGAAACCCGAAATGGTTTATTAATCACTTATCTTGTGGTTTACATTCAATTATTCAAATATACTTTGATTGTAAAAATTTATCATTATAAGGGAAAATAGTAACTAGAATTATCGAGTCATAAAATGGGTTATCTATTTCATTTATTTTAAAAGGGAATCACAATAATAAGGGGATGGTAGATCACCATGTTGAATGGTATTACAAAAGGAAAATAAGGGAATGGTATATTTTACAACATGAAATAACTATGTAATGAAACACTCTATTAATTAATTTAATGTCTTGTGAGTTCCCAACATATTTAGATATAGTAGACATAAAACTCATGAATTAATGGGAATGAGATAATCATCCAATTTATAATGATTAAATTTTTGGGAGAAGGTAATTATTGAAATCAATTATCAATTTTAATGAGAATATTCCACTAAAGATTTTATGAAAGTGACACTAATATTATGCGATATCTACATTCCTAAGTGTGTGTGAGAATGTACATTAGTCATTACCTCAAATATATATAATAGTTTATTTTTTATGGGTCTTCCCACTCTTATATATGTCATTTTATCTAAAGAAATTTTATTTGTCCCAAGTACCTTAATAAGGGTTTTTTCAATCACGAATCTTAGTGGTAGTTTTACTAAAAATGATTATGTTAATTACTCATCATTAATATTCATATACATTATCTATTTTCATAATATATTATTATTTCAGTTTTTGAAATTGATATAATCTACAACATTGATTAACTATCAAACTATATTGTATAAATTTTTATATAGATAACTGAGTTAGAATTGGTATGTAATGTAATGAATTAATTTTTTTTATAATAGATATTTAATTTTCTAAATATTTTCTCATGAATCCCTGATTATCTCAACATTATGATAATATTAGAGAGGGTATAGATTCAATTAAATCTATAGTGGGTAAGGTTTTGGTGAAAACATAACAGTTATAGGATTTATCATATTGTATTGATTTATTTATGGATTAATTATCTATATTACCCTTTAAACAAAAAGTTGAGGTATCAATTTTTGAAATACAAAATGTGAATCTAAAATCAAAATCTATATATAGGATGGCTTCATTAGAGTTAGTTGAGTTAAACAATCAAAATTTTGATGTATTTAATAATGTGTTTTTGTTTAATAGTGTTTCACTGTGGGGATCAACTATGTTTTTTGTCATAAAACAATATGGAATGATGATGTTAGGCATCAATTGTTGGAAAATTAATGGAATTACACTAAATAAAAATAATCCATTGACCACATTGATCATCATCAAGTATATCAATTCTTTTCTATGATTGGAAAATTTTTTGGCTACCATTAGTGAAATATTAAGTAGGAAGGTATTCTAAATATTTCATCATATAGAATTTATTATAATTATATGTTCATAGTAATGTAATTATGAAATAAAACAATCCTTTTTTTTGTTCATAGACTTGAAGAATATAGATTTCAAATACAACAATGATATTTCAGTGGCGGTATTTATTGAATACATTCTTTTATACTCCAATAACTATGATTTGAATGAAATATATTTACTAATTATTCTTGAGGTTTTGGAGAAAATATTGTTTGGTAAATTCAATAAATATGAATTTTTTATCAATAAGTTCATTTTTTTGTAAAACCTTTTCCACAAATTGGATATCTATTATAACATAAAAAAATGGATACCAAAGAATAGAAAAGGCCCCACAACATAGATAAATATAATGTTTCCATAGGATAGGGGGAAACTATTTGTGATTTTAAGAGAACAATGATTTATTAGATAATCTGGTAACAAGTGAAATACATATGGGGGATATGTTCCCATGAAAAATGGAATGTGATGTTATATGTGAAGAATTAAATAAGACATGATTAATTATCCTGTATTTTATATTCAAACTGGTAGATAAGTCATCATTATTTACAATGATTAATTGTGGAATTGTCATAAATATTTTGTAATGATAATTCATTTATTTTCGACTTTTTCATTAATATAGTTCAAGCCCTATGATATTAATTATCAAAAATAATATTTAAATTTTTTTAACTATAAATATCCATCCATATATGGATATATTTACTATATAGACATAAGTGTTATATATATACATACCAAAAGAGTATAAAATAATTATTCAATAATAATGATAATAAAATGAGGCAAATATGATAGTTATAAAATCTTGTGGATTATTAATTTAAAATCCATTTTCATCTAGGGAACACAAAAAAAGTAAATAATTTCATATGTTGAAAGGAACATCATCCAATTCTCAATGTCCATCAAAGGATGGAATTGGTTATTATAATGGAAGGGTAACTATAATTTATTCATTGTAATTAATTTTTTTATTATATAAGATTTTTTATTCTGAAATGTGGATAAATCCCTAAAATGGTTAAATGATGTTATGTAAGGTAAATTAAACATGTCCACCATTGTTGTTGATGGAGTTTTTTTATTTGGGAAAAAGGTTATGAGTTACAATGAATCTAGAATTGAAAAATTATTTTCTATGAGTATAAATGATGAAAATTATCTATATATCATGTAACACAAATGATTATAGAGATATCCATGATAAATTTTTCTTGTAATATATGAAATGAAAAATTCCATATTTGACTATAAGATTAATAGTATTCAATCAATTTAAGGCTAATGGAAAATGTCTAAATGGAGAAATACAACCTATACAAATATCAAAAAGGATATTGGATTATATTACTATTGATTTCATCATTGGGATTCTGAAGAAAAATAAATAGAAGAATTATATATTGTTCAATGTTGAATCTCTCACAAACTCAACCCATTTCATTATAAATACATAATATTTTTCCCTAGATCATCTTATAAGGTGGTATATAAATGATGATTGGATGTTTCATGCAACACCACTATCTATAGTCTCTAATCATGACCCAAGGTTCAAATCCAAATTTTGGAGGTGTCTCGAGAATGATTTAAATACTTATTTTAATATTTACTTGGTCTATAACCAAAAAATAGATCGGTGGAACTAATGAACAATAATGTCATTGGAAGTCAATATATGGTAATTATCTATTGATTTCTATGGAAAATTGGATCATTATTTATCTCTTGTGGAATTTAATTATTATAACATTTACCGTGCCATTATTAATATGGAATAATATTAATCCTTCTATTGAAAGATGTTTCAAACTAAAATGTTCTTAGATGATGTGTTAAAAAGAAACATTTATTTCTAGGAATTATGGAAAAGACAACTATGAGGTTAATATCCATCCAATATTATATCATATAATTCTTGATATTTATAATATATATACTGAAAATAAAATCAAGGGTCATGAATTCTAAAAGATACTATGTTTCCTTGATGATGTCATTATGGAAATGAGTTCTGAGGTTTGTAATCAAAGTGATCATATATCTATGATATATTAATTCATTTGAAATATTATAATTGATAATATCTATTGAATATTATTTTTTTAATTCTACGAAACATATCCCATGTCCAAAATTAAATCAATATGGTAGGTCTAAAGAAGTATATTATAGACCCGACCCATGTTCAAAATTTTTATCATTATTAGTTTGAGATATAATTATCATATAAAGTATATATTTTAATATTCTTCATACAGGGTAATAAGTTTTATGTAATAGAATCAATAATTAGGTAAAGGGTCCTTGGTGGAATTAACATTGAGAAGAGGCCAAATGGTATCCAAATGATTCAATATAAATGTTTTATTCATATCTAGTTTTGGAATGATTTAAAATTTGATGGGTAAATTTTTTATAACGAGTGGATGTACTTCTTGACAATATCTAATAGTAAATAAACCATTCAAAATAATATTTTCTCCTAATGAACACTTAATTATTTTTTCATAACGGCCTAACACATATTAATTCAGAAAATTTGGTAAATAACTAAATTTAAAACAAAATCAAAAACCATTATCATATCAAAGTTAATAATATATAGAACATCATAATATTTTACTTCATTGGACCATGGGTGAATAAAAATAACAATAATACTAGATTATTTAATATTAATGAGAAAATAATTAACCTTGCAATTGAAAAGTTGTAAGCACTTCAACAATGTTATGAAGAGATTTTGAAATTTTAATATATATAATTGTAATTATAAACACTGGTCAATATGGACATTATTAATTATGTCCCTTCATTAATATTACCACATGGAATTATAAAAATTGTTTAATATAATATTTGTTCATTTAGACAATTAATGTAATATGTATTATGATCAGTCCATTTCAATTAGTTCATATTAATTGTAATTATGATTGTCAATAATCTTAAAATAGTGGAAATTGTCTATTATTGTGTTTTCATAATTGGGGTTTTCTATTCATAAAGACAAATGAAAACATCAATATGTGATGTAAGGGATGAATCATTTTTGGAAGTGGATCAAGTAAGCGGAGATCTTTACCATATCAATATTTTTTAAGCTATCCCATTAATTTTCTATTTTTTCAGAAAAGTACCATAAGTATTATGTTTTTATTATTATTGGATATGAATTTTGGTGTTGAGTTTTGTTATAATGTAAATTTTTTATGAAAATAAAAGCATTATAACTCAAATAGTTTTTTAATTAATATTTCAACCTGACATAAAATATGAAATATTGGTTATTAGAGAGAATATTTTACAGAATGAATTACATATTATGAAGCACTAGTTATAAATAACACAATAGATGAAATTTTATTTTCAAATTATAATTTTAAATAAATTAAAAATGGTTGAAATGGTTGAATATGGTAAATATGGTATGTATGAATTCATATTATAGAAAAAAGTCTCATATTGTCCTAAGAAGTGTTATTTCCCAATTTATTGAACTAAACACTAAAATAGGTCCATAAAGGTTGAATTAGGGAACAATTAAAATAGTATAGATATTACGGAAAATAGAATATTAATAAATTAAATAAATTATTCCAAAAATTCCACTCACCAAAATGATAAATGCTGAAACCTACCTATGATTCCTAATCTCCAAATGTTTGTTTCCCTGTTAATTTCACTATAATAGCTTCCATATGAAATATCAAAAATCAATATTGATGTTTTTTGATGGATCTAATTTCAGGTTCCATTCTAAGAATCTCAAGAGAGGTATGAGTTTCTATCACCATCTCTCATAATTTCTTATTTGAATTTATTCATTTTTAGTATCATTTAAAAATGAATATTAGCTGATTCCTTAATATTTATCCACAATATCAATTCCCAATTGACATATTATCATAAATACATTATCTAAACCCCAAGAATTATACCCTTTTTTATTTTCTACTATGCTGATGTGATGGTTGATTTTCTCTCACATTACAATTCCTATTAACATTTACATTTTCCTACACTTTTTTTCCAAATTTATTACCACATTATTATTTTAATTTCATTTTATATTGTATTATTCTGATATCTCACCCATGTGATGATTCCATTCACAAAAAATATTCCAAATTTATTATTTCTTTTTATGCATTAATGTCCTCATAGAAATATAAATCTTATAATTTTTTTAGGTAAAAGGAATGTTATTTTCCTAGAAACTACATGATTTTATGACTACTACTGTGGGAAATGGTATTTTATTATATACATCCTAGAATAATATACCCAAAAAGAGTTGTTTGGGTATATCATGATTCACATTTGGGTTCACAGTGTATGGGCCCTTACATGCACCTAGTTTGACAATATTGGGTGGTATGTAATGGATAATTATGATATTATTTATAAATAAAATATATAATTTATATGATATTTTATCATGTGAGTGTTTCTTGTGTAACATACCATTGGAAATAGAATTTCTTAATCACATTGAAAATCAATAATCTTTAAAATTACATGTTAGATAATACTTCATATAAATCCATTGTTGTAGGTACTTTTTGAAAACTATAGACCCTAATTTATTACATATAAGTATTGAGGGAATTGATATATAAATATTTATTAATTTATTAGCAGTTTAAATATTATAATTAAAATTATTGATATTTTTTTTCAAAAATGAAGATCATGTTACATAAGTTATATCTAGAAGTTGATCCATTTATTTTGGTGTGGTTTATCCTTAAAGATTATTACAAGTATATAATATAATTATTTTCTATTTGATGAAATGAATTTAAAATTATGTGATGGGTGTGTCATGAAATTGGATAATGTATTGGTATAATAGTTGGTTTATTTGTAAAAAAAGTTATTACATTGGGTGTGTCCTTTTGCTTTACATATAATTTCTGGGAATAAGGCCTTGATGATTTGATTAGGATATATAGAATTGATGACTTCCCTATTTTTTTATTATAATGTGATCCATGTGATTATGAATTTATAATTATTCTACATATTACAGATAATATTTTATTATTATGGGTATAAATGAAGACATGATTTTTAATATTACATATTTATACATTATTATAATTTATTTTATGTTTCCCTATAGAAAGAATTCAATCTCGACATTGTTACTCTATTATCCCATTTCCCCAATTAATTATCTGAAATGAACAGATTCAAATAAGCTATGGATAGAACTATGGAATAAATATTTGAACTTATTTTTGGAAAATATAAGGTTCTAATGATGTCATTATATATCTAGTCTCTTGAGGAATATGAAATGTTTTCCTTTGATATGTAATATCCTGAACTATTTTTTCATGTAATTAATACCCCACAAACATTGTGGAACTATGGTATGGGGAATTATAAAGAAGGTTTCTCAAGGATATAAAAATTATTATAATTAGAATAAATCAAAAGAAGAGATTGTTGAGAGATCCATAATATAGCCTTTATTCAATTATTATCCAAAAATAGAGAGAGTTCTAATGTGTTGTTATAGTTCAAATTCAAGGATGAATTTTACAAAAAAAAAAGACAACCTACAACAGCCTATTATAATATCTAAAATATATGTATTTATACCTTATAAATATTATAAAATCAAATAATGATCATACATATAATCCATGAGTTACATAATCCATGACAGGAGTTGTTACTTCAACGGAAGTACATTCAATTTCCATTTTATAAATTAATAGAATTCCCACTCTTATGTTGTACTTAGTGAGTGCATGTATTGGTAATTCCAGTCAATAACCTTTCATAGGATTCATTTGATAATAATATAGAATTAAATCATGTCTGATAAGATCTATAATGTACGAATGACATATTCATCCAAATAGAGGTGAACCTTATTATCATACTTAGATTTTACCATGTGTATCTTTTTTATTCAGTATTTAAATATAAAAAAAAGGATAAAAAGAGATTTTTTTTGGAATATATAAGAAAATAGTTTAGTTATGTGATAAAATATAAATTGGATTTGAAGTTACAGAACACTTATTCACCCCTCCAACATAGTGTTTACATTTCCCAAAGTGATCATATATATATATATATATTCTTTTGAATATTTAATGTTTTTAAAGAAAGAAACCCCAATAATGTTAAATTTATATCTAATAAATCATTTATGTTTCAAAATAATTGCAAAATAATAATTTTTAATTGAAAAACTTTTTTACATTTTTTTTATGTTTGACAAAAAACAAGGCCCACTAACAATTATATAATCTTGACTGACACAAATTTTTTTATCCAAAATTACCCTACATAATAAATCCTCGTCATTTCTAAATTAAAAATAAAAATGCTCGAAAATTTCAAAACTATATCTTAATAAATTTAAAATATTCATTTTAGTTTACATCATTATAAAATATATAATTATTAAAATAATTATATAAGTAATACTTCTCAAAATCAGGTTTAGAGGACTATTAATGAAACAAGATGTGAATAATTACAACAATTCACATTAAAAGTTCACCAATAATACTGTATTAACATTATTAAAACATATAATTATATAAATCAAATATCACTATAAATTAGATAATAATATTAAAATGTTAATCAAAAACAAGACCAAGAAAAATTAGTATTACAATTACATTCCAAATATTACCAAGAAAATCTATAAATTTTTTTAAATTAATTCAAATAAAATTATACATAAAAAAAATTATGTAATTTTAAATGCTTAAAATATCATCACCCCATAGAGAAAATGATTAAAATATAATGAAAAAATAAAAAATATTCTAAAAATGGTCTAATACAAATTATTAGAGAAATTTTTTTTGAAAACTAATTTTGTTCATTTTCAAAATCCTATTGGTTTAAAGGATAATATTTTCATCCTCTAAATAACTGAAAATAAAATAATAGAATTGGTCCTTTAAAAAAATTCACCATTAATTAAATTTTTAATGGATACTAATTTATAATAAATTAACCATAATGAAATAATTTATGTAATCATATAATTAAATATATAGTAATGTGATCAACACAAATTTAATTAAAAGTAAATTTTTAATGTTTTGTTAATTATATAACTATGAAATAATAAAGTAGGAACACATTAATTAATTATATAGTTTTCTATAATTAACTACAACTTTTCAAATGCATGAAAAACATATATCATCACTGTGTATCTTTCACATTAGTTTGTATGGAAATTATCTAATAATAAAAATATAGTTAATAATATATAACCTAATTATGGGTTGATTAAATGGTATAACATCCCATGGACTTATGGAAAGAAATTGTTAGGGTATAATCCCCCATCATTAATCAAATTTATTATGTTCATACAAATTCAATCCATATATATAAAATAAAATATCATGAATATCCTAAACATATATATATTTATGTTAATAATAATATATAACATTTCCTAATTTAATAAATCACATGATAATTTATATAGATCCCATCATTAAAAATAATAAATTAAAAATTATATATTTTTCATTAAATTTGTTCTAATTGTTATATGATTCTAATTTATGTCAAGAATTAAATAAAAAAATATATGAAAGAAAGATACATATTATGTTATCCTATATGTGACTTCATAGAAACACCTACACTTGATTCATGATACTCATAGAATTGTGATATATATATGATCAAAACAAAATAAAACACAGACTAACCATAGAAAAAAAAACACCCTCTATAATTGTGTAAGAGAAATATAATTATGGGTTATGTATTAGTTCTAAAAACATATATATCAACGTTAATCCCACAAATAATACTACATTTTTCTAAGAAGGCGTCGATTCCTTTTTAAAATGATCATGACCCATATAAATAAATAATTTCAAACATTGTGATAAAAATAACTCAAGTATACACATGATGGATAGAGGATTACAAAAGTATTAAATTATAATCAATTTAATTATTATGATGATTTATTTTATTTTAAAAAATAATTATATTTTTCATCAAAAAATACACATTTATCTATATATAAATAGGATGAAAATAAACATAAAATTATTCCTAAGAGGGAAACATGTCAAATAGGGATACTTTATATACTTATATGAAGATGTTTGAAAACAATGAGTGTAAAAAACATAATAAAAAATAAACCACTAAACAGTCATACAATCCCTCTATAATGTATAACTAGATTTAATAGAAATATATAAGTCACTGGTGACACAAATTGAAACTAAAGTGGGAGAAGGGGAATTATAGGTCTGATATTCCTCTAAAATATTCCCAAGGATATCCCATGTCAATGATTTTAAGACTATTTCTCAAAATATCCATTAATGAGAAAAAAAATATTAAGATCCAACATCATGAATAAAGTATATTTTGGTTCATTTAATTTTACTATATTATGCGAAGGATAGGTTATACCAAACCAAGAGGGAAATGTGTATGATGTGAGTATGATTTACCAAGTAGGTGGTCATCACCAAACCCCTATGAACTGATCATAAATAAAATTTAAGGAACATTAAATATTGTAAATGTAAATAAATAGATAAAATGATAAAAAAATGTTTTACAAAAGATAATAATATATTATTGTGGTAGTAATTAACACATTATTCCATATTGTATTAAACAATTCTCTTCTTATTTCGATACTAGGTATTAAATCCATGTGATCACTCCAATAAAAGATCCCAGTACTCATACAAATTAAGGACTCATAGAACAATATGTTATAATCATACACCTATACTATGTGCACAACATGATTATTTATTAATATATGAATTCCATGAAGTGATCTTAATATGTTTGATAACATTTTTGATAGGTAACACTAACATAAAATTAAATTGTGATATGTGCTGATAAAATATAAATAATTATGTATCATAATAATACATTTCTATACAATTTAAATCAATGAATAAGGATAAATCATTTATAAAATATTTTCATAAAGAAAATAAATTCCACATCAAATATTAATGACATTTTATTAGTTTAACTAAAATAATTAGAAAGAACATTTTTTCATAGAAACGTATTCTTATAAATTTTTTATATTTGGGATATGTATATCTATTTTACGAAATATATTAAATAATATGATAAATAATTTTGTATATTAATAATTTGTAAATATTAAATTAATTGTTAAATGAAATTAAATAATAATTAATGTTAACATTTGAAATTGACATTTTTCCAATAAAAAGTCTTTTCATTATATTTTATTACATGAATAGAAATTTTAATTTAAATATTTTATATAATAAATTTTAAAAATTGGAAATATTTTTACGATATATAATGAAAAAATCATAATAAAATATATTCGGTATTTTTCTAAAATAATTACTTTTTTGTATATAATGTAAATACAATTTCTCTTAAAACCGCTACTTTTTGATAATTCTAGAATGTTACCATAAAATAAAACTGAAAAAACCTTTAAAAAATAAAATTATTTAAAATTAATATCATTATGAATTTAAATATGTAATGTTAACTCATAATTACATTTTGAACCATTTTTTAAATTATTTTAATTGTTAGATAAATAAAAATTATTCTCTTCATTTTCTCATTATTAAGTTTTTTGATTGATATATTCAGTTTTGGATATCTATAAAATCTATATAACATTTATTTTATATAAAATAAACCAATTTGTTTTATAAAACAAATTATCTATGATAATCTTATCATTTATGTAAATTTTTATACTTAATAATGAACTTTTTTTGATAAACAATTTCTGATTTTTTTAAATATATTTTTGAAAATTAAATTTCAAAAATATGAAATTTTTATTTAGTATAATTATGTTAAATTATTAAATCACAAGGTTCAATTTTATTCAATTTCACAATCATAATTTTTTTCATTAAGATTAATTGTAAAGGATAAAAATTATATACTAACATATAAGCTGATTAGGAAAAATATATAAAATTAAATGAAAATGCCAAAAAACCACACCATGCTATCTAAAAAATGAGTTTATAAGGAGAATATATCACAAAACACAATTACCCTCCACCATTTCTATTTTATATCCATTTAACATTGAATAGTATCATTATATTGTAGAAAATGTAATTGTTAAATCCAAAATTAACCTTCCCTTCACATATAAAAGGGTTACACATCCACCACATCATATATCAGCTATAAATAAAATATCGTCATATAAATATATAAAATAACTTCTCCAAGATTCAAATCCTACGTTTTTATGATATTATTCAACATTAATTTTTAGAATTCATTTATTTTTGTATAGGATTACATTGAAAATTCAAGCCCCAAACATGAGTAATATCAACTACATGGATTTTCATCTTAGTTATCATCTATGAAATCCATTATAGATAAAATAAAATAATTATAAAAGTAAAATTTTTATAATTTAATATTATTATATTATTTATATTCTAATATCAATTCACCATTGTTATACATTATGAAAAATGACATTATTGTTTGTATGTGAATACCACCTGCACTACAAGGAATGAAAATCGTTTTTCATACAAAAACATAATATATGGTTAATATTAAGTGTTTAATGATAAAATACTATTTTCATTTAATCTATAAGGTTCTGGTATGAAAAATTGGATAATATAATAATGATAGGATAATTAAATGATCATCGTTAATTCAATCATTTAAAACAAGTGTGCAATGTGGTAAATTAATTCTTCATATTATTAGGAATTGTAATATCCATTACTTATTCCCATAATTCCAATAAAATTATTATATATCACACTAATAAAATAAAAAATTACATCATTATTTCTGTAATTTAATCATATTATAACCTACGAACCTCATACTCATCCATTGAGCATAGTGTGTTCATGTTTGGGGTGCTTCGACCAACTACATGATAAATTCTACAAAACACTAACAAGGATGACTATGGTAATTTATATAATAATTTTATTAAGTGTTAATAGTAAAATTATAATTTTATACCAGTTATAGAAATATTATATTTTATCTTTATCTTATTATTTAATTATTATATTCTATTGTTAAAATTACTAAAATAAAACTCCAATGATTCCTCATTCATAAAACAAAAATAAATCAATTATGTAATGAAAAAATAAATTAATGAATAAATTTATTTGTTTATTAAATTACCATGTATTATCTTGGATTTATGATCACAATAAGAATAATAAATAAGTAGACCACTTTTATGGAACCAGTTCAAATGAAAAAATATTAAATACACAGTGTGGGAAATATGTAAATTAACTTAAAATAATATCTAGAATGAATATATATGATGAATATAAATGAAAATTTATTAGAGTAATTTTCTAGGATAATGTGATTATGATATTAATTTTATTGATAATTTAGGTTAAATTATGTTGGTGGAAGTCAAAATAAGATATATGGGTCTTTCTTCTCAAATTCCATTCATTGATACATTTTTAGAATATTTCACATAAGTTGATTTATTTGGGGTATATTATTCCTATATGAGATATCATATCATGAATTATATTTTAATCATTTTATTTTATTCTCAATTACCATTCCACTCTTTCAATGGGTGTTTATTCAAATGTTTCAAATTTGTATGTGTTTGCTTGCTCTCAATTCATATTCATTGGGAAATAATAAAATTTTTGGACAATTTTTCCCTTATATGGTGTATACATTTCCATTGAATATATTTTTATCTTAATATTTTTATTTAACAGAAATAAATAATTTATATCATTCTCCATATTTAAATGTAAATTGATTCAATTTATTCTCATGTAGTAAATATTTTTTTATAACACCTTTTTCTTCATTGTGTTATGATTAATATATTTAACTTATTTAATATGTGATCATTACATTATGCACTTTGAATTTTTTATGATGTAATATATCTTTGTTATATAAGTATATACGTTCCAACCATATAAACTCTTTGTAAAATATAACTTAGTTATTATGATATATTTCCTATAATGGTTACTAGTAACATAGTGCTCCTTCATTGAGTTATAATGTTTTATCTTGGAATTGGCTCTTCTATTAATGGATTCTTCCACCCTAATATTTTATTATATATATATATTATATTTATTTATTAAAATTTGGATTAAATTAATTATTGTTATAAAATAAATTTATGGAATGGGTTTAAAACTAAGGTAAATTAAAATATTTTAAATTGTTTCCCCTTTTAGTACAATTTGTTCTATCATTCACGCCACATTTATTTAAAGAAAAAACTATAAAATTTCGTTACAATTTTTTATTAGTATATCAATTAAAAATATATATTTTTAAAATTATTTACATTACCATATTTGAAATTTCGATTTATTGACCACTACAATTTTCCATTTCAATAGTGTCAAAAAACATTTCTAAAAGTTTTGTTGCACGCTTCCATTATTTTATCATAATAAAAAATAATTTACTCTCTTGGGCTTCATGTATCATGAATTTTCATATAATATACATTTATATTTTGGGGGATTTAACTCATGTGATCATATAATTTGATTCATGATTCTTTCTTATGTGATACTTTTCAAATCACTATTTTGTAATGATGTTCTTCCTCGTTTGATGTTTTCATTCGTAAATAGGGGATATTTTCATTTTGAACCATCTCCCTTAATTAATTTTAGGGATTATAAATTTTATATTTTTATCATAACAATTTTCTATCACATCCCGGAACTTATTTTGACAATCCTCATTTTTTCTATGGATGGGTTATGAGCATGTTATCCCTTTTATTGACTTAAGGAAAAGTATAAAGGTTTATATTTTTCAAATACAATATAGAAGATTATTTTAAAGGTTAATATTTATTTTTAACCATGTATCATCCTTATCTTAATGTTTAATGTAAAGTTTATACATTTTATTGACATGGGGAATGTTATAGGTAATTGTTTATTTCTTATTCAAATAGTGATGATTATTGAAAAATATTATTATATAGTTTTCATTCATTTTCTCGTGTAATGATTAAATTTCAATTAAATATGTTATCAGTGTGAAAATAAAATATTTTTTCCCTTAATGAATTTATAGGACATATGTGGAAAACATGTTTGGTTATTTTGGTTTATATTGGCCTAGAATAATATATTTTCTTAAAGGTATGGACATCATATCTAAGATCATGACATCTTGGATTATGGTATGGAAATAATTTATCTATATTATGAATATCATATCTATGGAATATGTTATTTAAATTCATATGATCTATTTACTTTCATTTTTATACATAGATATATTATTATTCAGTTTAATTAATTTATGTAATTATAGTGATTATCGATTCCTTCCATAATATTTATTCCATGTTTATTTCATGATTTTTTAAATTTTAGGTTTGTTATTACTACTAATTTAATATCACAAAAACATATGTGTCCATGTTAACATGATTTGAATAAAATTATTATACAATGAATGATTAACATGATAATATGCCTAGATTATTTTTGGGACACATTGAATAATTGGTAAGGTTTACCTAGTTTTTAGTATTTTGGGTAAAATGTACATTAGATTGGTTTTATTAATTATTAATATATCCTATTTCACAAAACTTATAAATATTAATATTCAAAGACATTTTTTAATGTAAATATTTATTTAATTTCTGTAATTATGGGATAATTATTTCTTGAAATCTATAGTTATTATCCAATCCAGTTTGTAATGAATGTGGTTATGAGAAGGAAACATCATAGTGAATGTATAGGGCATCAATAAAGGTATGGGAATATTTTATATGTTGTCAATGAAATTTTGTTTTTATTACCATTAAGAAGGGTTTATTTTAAAAACGTAATAAATTCAATCCATTTATCCCATAACATAGTTTAAGCATTTAAACATCCATCTCATTAATGTGTAGCTAGAATAAAAATACAAAATCAATATTATTATACCACCTTATAAATTTCGCATAGATACCTACATATATATATATATATATATTATTACACATCCCCATTGAATAATATATGAATAATATTAAAGATTCTATAAGATTTAAATAGGCATAAAATAAACATTGCATTTATCAAAAGTCATTTTTCTAATGAATAGACATAATAATGTCATATATAACATGTTTTCCATGATTTTCCTGATGTTTTATTATGAAAAAATATATATTCTCTTATAACTATAAAACATCATCACATAAAAAAGTAAAAAATCATATCCAACTAATATAGCATGATTATATATATAACATGATATATATTATATGAATTATAATAAAACACCAAAATAAGTATGATATACATCATGAAAATATATCTAGGCAAATCAGGCAGGACAACCATATATATTACGAGGTAAACAAAAAAACACATGCTCATGTGTAAAATAATGATTTTATAACCAAGAATGATTTCAAAATTAGATACAAAATATAAGAGTCAATTATTTATTAAGAATTTTTTTTAAATATTTATCACATATCATCATACCACTTTTAGGCCAAGCAATGAATATATTCCAATATGTGGAGTTCTTACCAAATAAATCTAGAATAAACCCTAAATATCTAATTTTAATGTTGGGAAAATTCCACTAAAATATATCTCAGAGAAAAATATTATGTTTATGTATATAGATTAATCCGTAACCAATAAAATTAAAATAATATTGATTAAAAAATGATGTAATTACCATTAATTTACCATATATCACATCCTTTGACCACATAGAGGATGAATATTGAATGTCAGAGGTGTTTTATAAAAACATGTTGAGGAAAGGTGATGATTTCACCACTACCATATGAATGTTGAAAAATATAACATTGATTGATGAGATCATACCCTCTAGTCAATGAACATAAAATCACGCATCACCATGACATGAAATGTTGACTAATACTCATATTAGATATTCTTTGTGATGATTATAGTGTGAAGAGACCATTGATATGAAATACAAATGACTAAAAATGGAGATAATCTATAATTAATAGGCGGGGTGGGGGTGGTGGAAAATAGGTATGGGAAAAAACTAAATGTCATTATTTAAAAAAACATAGGGGTTTATTGGGTACCTGGAAGATTCATCATAATCAACTAAAGCAACCCAAACACTATAGGGTAGTCAACATAAGTCCCACAACTATAATTTTTTCTTAAAAGAATCAAACATAACTCTATATCAACCCTTCTTCAATCTAATAACTTGTTTTTTTATAATTCACTAATAATACCAATTTATTCATATAAATATTGTGAAAATACTAATATGATTAACCATAGTATTTTAGATATTTAATCATCCTTATTACATACATCTAAAATCCAATATTATATGTGTCAATTTCCAAAAGTAACTGACCCACCCCATACCCATGAGACCCCCTATATATATCACTGATGGATTGAAGAGTAAAACCCGTAGGACACATTCAGAATTGTAGTGTTTATAGACTAGAAATGCGGGTTCGTCTATAAAAAAATATATCTATCTCTAGAAAAATAAGGGATGAAATCAAATGTAAAGAAAATCCACCTTATTTAATTTAAAGAATACATTATAAATTAATATAATCACTTCATTCCATTGTAAGAACACTCTAATTCTCATTGAATTTAGTGTACAACAAGTCATTGCATGGCCTTATATAACATTACTAAGATGCCACATGATAGAAAAAATGCCCAATGGATTGATATGCTTGGGGTGACAATTTACCCATTAGGACATAATCCATTAAACCAACAAACCATAACCAAACCATTAACGAAATGATGCATGAACAAAATCAGGAAAGCCCAAGTAATTTATTCGTATCAAAACTACACCGAAGTGTGAAACAGTGAAACACAAAACAAATATCAAAGATAAAAAAGTAATAAAATCTAAAGGAACTAAAAAGATCACAAGACTCAATGATCCAGAAGCTCTAATATCCACAATCACTGAACAACCCAATTATCCCGAGGTGGTGACAAAAAAAATGTGATACTTTACCTTTTCTCATGCACTAGAAGAAAAAATCTACCCAAGCACACAAGTACCCAAGCAAGGATAAGTATAACAATCAGTAGTTTTTACCTAATGACCTCCCCACTCACTCTATTAGGATGGAAGAGTTAGAAACATTTATATAAATTTATTTATTAGAAGAGACTTCACAAAACAATTTACAACTATATATAAAAAAGATTCCAAAACAATATATGATCAAAATAATACATTTATAATGGAAATAAATTAGTCTAGAAAGTTATATTTCTATAAAATAACTAAACAAAGCTTAAAACCCATTAATAAATGATCTTTTGGAATACCCAATAAACTCCACACATCCACAAACCAACCATGCATGTTACACGATGACATTTCCATACTCAAGATTGGTTTCTCATCAATCTACCATGTATTTACTAGGTAATTGTAAACCGTTTTCAATTAAATCATTGGAACCAAAAACAAGGTCACATTTCAACTAATCCACATATATGGACCATGAACAAACACACCGAATAATCCAAAAGATCATGAAAAACAACCCTTTTTATAAAATACCTTTTTATTATAAACCAGTTTTCATTAAAACCACTATAATTCCATAGAATTTAAATAAAAACTCCTTATATAATTGAAAAATACTGACCAATAAATCCATTTTGATGTTTTATTTTATCTAGCATTTAAAATAGGCATTTTAATTTCAAGAAAATAAAACAATTTTCACAACTATTTACCATTATTAAAAAAATCTGCATAAAAAGATAACTCACCAATAAAGAGATATATTCCATGTATAAATACAGGATTTCAAAATTAATATGATCCAATTTACTCAATTTTAAACTAATCTAATAAATTCTAGTTAGAGGAGATGAGTGTGAATTCACCTAACTCAATGGTTTTTACGAAACATGACAACAAACAAAGAATGCTTATACAACCAGTTTGATTCTTCACAAAACCTCCTTAGATATCTTCTACTAGAATGATCAAGACCAATATAAACTTGTTTTGAATAAACACTCATAGATATACACAGAACGAGATAAGATATCAGAAATCAAGAATAGAGGATAACTAAATCTAAGTAGATCTGATAAACCAATCATGAAATAAGAAGATTGATCACATACCTCAACAATTTTTCTTCGAATCACCAAGGGAAACCTTCATATTGACTCCAAAATGTATGGGAGAGGTTCTCACGTCATCAAGGAAGTTAAATCCAGTTTCAGAGCTTGTTTGAAGAAAAAATTAAATTCTTAGAGGCACACATATTTGAGATACACTTTTTCAAGATCACAATTTAACAGTGCTCATAGTTAGTTCGCACTGTTAGATAAACAGTGTGATAACCATGTGTTAGATACTATCTAGAGAGACCCTATAATGACCTCATCAAATGATATCCATAACCATGAACACACTATTCAAAAGTTGTCTTCCTCAAACCATCTATTTCAAACGTTCTCTCATAGGGATTCCACATGGTTTGGATAAACTTGGTGCAACCTATGCACCTCTCCTTTAGCCAAAAAATATATTTAAATATCACCAAACTCTCCCAAAATTCCCGTTATACATTATATCCATTAAAAAATAAAGAAATAGATATGTACCAGGAACTAAGGGTCATAAATTGTCCCCAACATCTGACATTCTGTCCCTAGAATGAATAAAACCATTGGTTCCCTGAAAGAGTTCATGCCATTTGTATATGATTTCCGTCTCGTGTTCCCATTTATCTTCCAGAATATGGCCATGTTGCCCTAAACCCTACACTATAATCATGATTTTTCCATTCAAGACTTCCTCATATATATCCACAATCCACACCAAGATATTTACCAATGAAACATCCGACTATAGGTCAATGTGATACGATTTAATAACATCGGAAGGATTAGGCTGGTACATTTTCAACTGGGATATGTGGAACATATTATGCACCTAACTAAACTATAGTTGTAGTGAAAAATTGTATGCACCTCTCCAACCAATTTCAGTATTTTAAGGGGCCTATGTATTGAGGATAAAACATTCCCTGCTTCCCAAAACAATGATATCCAAGCCTTGGAGAGATCCTGTAGAACACATGATCACTCACAGAAAATTAAAATGACCATTGAAAATGATCTACATAATATTTTTAATGAAACTGAGCTATCGATATACACTTTATGATCTACTGAATATTTTCTATTGTTTCTTGGACAAAGCTCAACCCGACATGTGATTTTCCACCTGTTTCCACATAACATAGTGGTGAAATACAATAACACCCAAACAATTCTTAAAACAGAGCCATATATATCATGGAATGATAGTTTTTAATATATGATAACTCCAATAAGGGTATGTATTCCTCCCATGAGCCACAAAAATCCCTTAAAGAAGCCTACATTAGGTGTTCCAACATATGTATCATCCACTCAGATTTCCCATCTGTCTAAGGATGAAATGTCGTGCTCACATTCAACTGAGTGAAAAGATAATTCATTAACTATTTCCATAAATGAGATATGAAACTCCAATATCTCATAGACTATTGAACATGTAATGTCACGTCTCTTTACCACTTGATGGATGCGTATTTTGGATAGATCCTCCTCTATACAAGTTTCACAAATTGGAATGAATTAAGCCAACTTGGTAAGATGATCCACTATCACCCATATAGATTTGTGTTTCCAAATTGTTCTTGGGAGACCTGTTACAAAATCCATCATTATCAGATCCCATTTCAACACTAGGATAGCTAAAGACTACAACATACCAACTGGTCTATGATTCCTTACCTTAACCTGTTGACAAGTTAAGCACTACTAGAGGAACTCTTCCACATTCCGCTTTCTTTCCTCTGCATGAAATCTACACCTTCAAATACTTATACATATTATGTGTTCCTAGATTAATAGCCCATCTTTAACGGTGGTATGAATGAAGGATTTGTTCATGAAATGCCATAGGTACAACCATTTGATCTCTAAACAACAAAATTGAACTCCCATTTAGTTTCTAACCCTTAACGGTCCCCCCACTGTTGAGTTTTTTAATAATAACCAAGATTCTAATTTAGATGTTTTTGCCTCATTTACCTTCATTACTAAATAAGGAACAAGAAAAACTGAAAATAAAACTGAAACATCACCTTTGTCTTCTAATTCCACTTGCATGTCGGCTAGTACAGAAATCCACTGCCATCATCTGAAGCTTTTCTCGCTATGTGAGTATATGAAGTTTGGCTCAATGCATCTACAAATGAATTCACTTTTCCTAATGTAAACATAGATTCAATGTACAACATATGGAGATTATTTAACAATATCCTTTGCATCAGTTTCAAATCTCTCTGTGAGAAAACATTTTTCAAGATTTTGTGGTCTGTGAACATAATAAATGTCTCACCCAAGTGACAATGATTTCCAATATTCCAGGAAAAAATAACTATTGCTAATTCCAAGTCATGTGTTGGGAAATTCATCAAATGCACTCTGAACTTCAATGAACCAAATTCCACATCATCGTCTCCTGGAATAAGAACACAACCCAACCACGATATGAAAGCATCACGGTGCACCACATATCCTCATCATGATTCTAGAAAAATCATTTTAGGTGTATTAGTAAGACAAACTTTCAACTCTTAGAAAGACTTCTGTAATTACATTATCCATTGGAGTAGAGAATTATTCAATGTAAATGTAGTTATTGATGAGGATAGCACTCAGAAGTCATTAAAAAACAATCGGTAATAAATATATAGGCAAAGAAAACTTCATATATATAATAAATTATTTTTTGGTTCCCACAAGATAATAGATTCTACCTTTTCTGGTTCCACTAAAACAAATTTTTCAAAAATCACATGGCTAAGAATGTGTTCCTATTGTATCCAAAAATTACACTTTTATAGTTTTCAAAACAAATGGTGATCTCTCTAATTTCACAACACTGTTGTCAGGTGTTGCCCATGTTCAGTCCTTATCATTGTATAATATAATATGTCATCTAAAAACACCTCAATAGAAGTGTCCAGATATTGATGAAATATATGATTTATAAAATCCTTGAAGACTACTGGTGAAATCCTGAGATCAAAAGGCATGAATATATATTCATAGTGGCTATATCTACTTCTTAATTTTGTCATCAGAATATAATCCTTCTGAACACGCAATTGATGATTTCTTGGTCGCATACTTGTTTTATATTACCACTGAGCTCCCCTCAATTGATCAAGCAGATCATCAATTCTTGAATGTGGATACCGATTCATTATTGTAACTTGGATGCGAATACATTAATAGATGTGTTGCCAAAGAGTTCCATCATAATTCATCACAAATAAAACCAAGGCTTCCCATAGAGATGTCCTTAGTCAAACGAAACCATTACATTCCATATCCTACAACTACACAATAAATTACCCTAACTCATTTGGTGACATCATATACAGCATAAGTGAAATAGGACTAGTCCTCTGCTAGAGATAAATCATAAACTCAACATCCCTTATAGGTGGTTAACCGAAGAAGTTCTCACGAATGAAATCTAGAAAATTATCCAACTGTTCAGGAAACCTGACTTCATGGTTCATTCTATAGATTCCAATGTCAATGATTCCAATAGGTAAGAGATCATTCCCACCATTGGTTCTAACAATCTAGTTTCACACTTCGTCAGGACCATCACTTCTTTGATGAGATGCCTCATGCCATCATTCGTTATTAAGCTAATTGTACTCATATAATAATAAATGTGAGACTTGAATATTTTCATCCAATACATATCCATCATTACATCATAAGAATATATATCCAATATTAAGAAGTCCCTTTTCAACTTATCTCCAACAACTGTTACTTCACATGCTCTTCACACAAAAGCTGGACATTCTCTTCCACTGAGAGAAGTTTTGTAGTTTTATCACAGAGGGAATAATTTAACATTTTATAAATAAATGATCAAAATCACGAGAGGTAATGAAGTAATTTGATGCACTAATATCAAATAGTACATTTACATCATAAGAATTCAAAATAATCGTATCTCTCACCAGAAATGGTCTATCCTGATCATCCACAATTAACTAGTCATATCCATACACTTTCTTCATTGTTTCACTCTACTCTTTCGATGCCTTGTTGATGTTTACCATGATGGGGAGTAATATTATTCCAAAAATCCCTATTTCTATCTTTTTTCTTCTGATGAGACTGATTGTACTAGTCATGTCCAGTCGAAGCATATGATGCTTGTGACGCCTGAGAAGTGTCTCGAGAAACCAAACTCAGAACACTAGCACAAAATAACTTAATGCGTCCTATATTTTTTTAATTATGGGATTCATTTGTTGGAGCTTTAAACAACCCCTTTATGTTGTTAATGGAACCACATTGGTAGTATGAAACATGTATCTTTGGTTGTGGAGGAAGATTTACCAATCCATCTGTCAGCTTCTGTTTCTCTCAACCACCTTTGATATATGTTTCTCTCTTTCTCTCACCCCCACCATTGGAGATTCCACTATTTCTAGTAGGGATGATCATAATTCCACCTCCCATAGATATTGATATGTCTTTTTTTGAAATCACCACTCAGTTCTCCATCTTTACAGCTTCATTAATATAGAGCATTGCAATCTTCATTCAAATTTTCTTTCATATCCCATATTCGAAGATGTGTGGCTGCAGGGATGCACTCAATGCAATCTCTCTTATAAAGAGTACTAAATTAATGAAATTAGATGCATACACTGTTACATAGGACTCTCATACATATTTTTAAAGAATTATGTCATCTTATGGATCATAAACGTGTGAGGATAGACTTGTTTATTAAATAATTCAACAGAATCCAACCATGTCAGGCCTTGATCCACTTTTTCATGAAATACTAGTTCTCAACACTAGTATGTATCATCCTCAAGAATATACACTGCCAGATTTACTTTTAGCTACCCTGACGTGATGATGAACTCGGCAAAACAATTAATCCAACTAAAACACGCATCCTCTTTCTTATGATTGGATTCACCAAGGAATATGTTTGTATTCTACTTCATTAACTGGATGGAATGTTCCACATGATTTGGATCATCACTCTGGTTCCCTGTATCCACAACATGAAATGGTTGGATGATACATTAGACTAGATCATGGTTCACCTGTGGTCCTAGGGCAACCACATTCTCCAAATATTCTTCATGTTGGTTTCAAGGATGCCTACTGGGTGCTATTTTCTATATAACAAAAATCTCGGTAAGCCTTACTACCATGAAACTAGGTCTCTTAGCATTTAAAATTATATCACATAATCTACCACAACATTGATTTCAAAAAACCACATTTTATCGGTTCAATCATCTTTTGAAAAATCCATTTATTCAATTTTTAACATAAAACAATTTTCAAAATAAATATATAATAATCTATTAAAAAACATTCACTTTATAAAGAAATTCATTTTTCAAAAAATAACACCTTGTACAAAATCATAAATTATTTATAGAAAAGATATATGTAATTCGTGTTGGAAGTAATTCCACTACAATTATTTTTTATGCTCATCTCATTGGCTATACCCATGATAATGAGAATCCAAAATCTTATAAGTGAGCTAAATCACTTTTGTACCAGACACCATAGAAACATGAATATCGTCATCTAAATGTTATATACATATTAATCATCATGAAATTTAAAATCCTGGAGATCTTAATTTTTTCTAAGATCACATCCCAATGAATATACAAGAACAAAATCAAGTACATGAAAAATAAACTGAAAACTATTTTTTATGGAAGGAATGAACAAGAGGATACCATTTGTAATGACCTGTTAATTCACATTTTATTGAGATTATAATGATTTATGAAGTTGCCTTAAGAGATATCCCAAGGACACTATAGGATAGAAATATAATCCAAAGTGATTCGAATACATGTGGGGGATGGTTTTCCATTTAAAATATAAACCATTAAACAATGAAACCATAAGCATATTGTTCACTAGATGATTCATGAACAAAAGGAGGAAGACACAACCACATTATTCATATCAAAATGACTCCAAAGTATACAACAGTGGATGACCAAATACTTTTCAATGTAAATAGAAAATGAAAAACTAAATACCCTCAAAAGATTATAAGATTCCATACTCCACAAGCTATAAGATCAACAATTACCAAACAACCTAATTTCCATGGGGTGGTGATAAAAACATGTGATACATTACCTTTTCCCATGTCTTGGATGATAACATCCATAGAAGCACAAAAGTTCCATTGAAGCGGTGATTATAGAAATTAGTAGGGTTTCCCCAATGACTTTCCGACTCATTCCAATTGTATAAAATATTTAGAAACATTTACATGAAACAGTTTATATGAAACAGTTTCTCAAAATGGTTTATAACTACATATAAACAAGTATCCATTTAAATTTATAACAAAAAGCATACAAGAGAAATTGAAATCAAATATTCACAGAATTTATTTATCTTTAAATTAACTAAAAAGTTTTTGAAACCAAGTCTCTATATTTTGATTTGGAATAGCCAATCCACTCCACACATCCACACAACCATTTAGGCATACTACATGATGACAAATTCACACTCCTGAATGGTGTCTTTTCTATTTACCAATTCATCATAAGGTAATTGTATCCAATTATCCATTAAGCATTTTCACTGATTACTATGTCATAATTCAACCAATACCTATATATGAAACATGAAAACACACCCCACATATTTCCAAAGATCATGCCTAAACAACCCTTTCAATAAATACCCCTTTTGATTGGAGAACGTTTTTCGTTAAAATCATTATAATACAAGAACTTTTCAATAAAACATAAAATTATTGAAAACCACTTCCCAGTCAAACCATTTATATGTTTTATAAAATCCACCATTTAAAATAACCATTTTTTATTCAAGAAACCATAATAATTTATAGAATAATTTATCAAAATTTCACAACTCTACTCAAAACAATAAATCATTAATAAATTGATTTATTACATGTGTAAAGAAAATATTTCACTCTCATTATTATACAATTTACTCAATTTTAAATATAGACAATAAATTATAGAAATATATGTTGAGATTGAAGCCAATTACCTAAATGGTTTTAATGACACATGACAACGAACAAGGAATGCTTACACAACCTTTTCATTTCTGTACAAAACCTCCTTAGATCTATTATCCTAGAAAGATCAAGACCAAATCTCAACATATTTGGTATAAAAACTCATAGATCAACCAATAACTATGGTATTTTTGATAAACCATGAAGATAGGATAATTATATCTAAGTAGATATAAGAAAATGATTAATAACAAAAAAGAATTATCAGAAACCAGAAGAAGTTAGCTTATAATCACTAATTGTAGCCTTCATATTGACTCAAAAATGATTTGGATAGGTTCTAAAATATTCAAGGAAGATAAATACATAGTTAGGAATAATTAAGAGTAGAAATGAGTAACATAGGGTTAAAAAGGTGTGAAATACCCATTCTAGGATCCCAATTTAACCACGTGCATAGTTAGTTCGCACGGTTAGAAAATTATGCCGCAATCATGTGTTATATACTTCCTAGAAATACCCTCCCATAGCCTCCTCACACGGTCTCCATAACTGTACACACACTATGCCAATTATCTCTTCCTAAAACCTACTATTTTTCACAATTTCTCTTAATTTTTCCAAACGGGCTGGATAAACCATGTGTAGCATGTGTGTCTCTCATTTAGCCCCCAAAACATATTGAAATATAACCAAACTCTCCCAACATTTCCTCGATTCAATATATCCCTGAGAACACAATGAAAGGGTCATGTACTAGAAATCAGGTGTACTATAGATGTGACTATCTCAATTACAAGACTTAATGAATATATTTCATCACAATACATTTACAAAACCATTTCTGTATAGAGATCTAGATAATCAGAAAAGAAATTTACTAACAAAACTCATGATTTTTTACAAATAATCGATATTTTTTAAGTATATAAAAACTACTTAATCAATTACAATTCATTAGAAGTATCCATAATCTCTTCTCAAAATAATTTATCATAGGAACATTACAAAAAAAATTTCATCCTAACCAAGGATAAAATGAAACAAATAAAAATTGTTGAGATAAAATTCACAGTTATAGTAAACATAGTGATTAACTATCAAATATCATAACTGTGAAAAAATGATAATTTTGGTATAAACAGTATACAAATGAAAATCATACGCAGTAATTCATATATCATAAAACATAAATCAAGGATTATTACATGGAATAATTTTAAAAATGAATCTAGGGATTATGGAAACACGAGTAATTAAACATGATCCATTTGAGAATAACATATTCATTTATATTAGAATAATACTTTAGAACAATAGAAGGAATATGAATACATTTTGAAAAAAAATAAACATTATCCCGCCAAGTAATTTTTATTTAAATATAAGTATTCCACCCATTTAGTTATCTAAAATTCATATATATCCACAAATAATTATCTCATGAGATATAAATACAGAAAAAATGAGTTAGAGAGAGATATATAACACAACATGTTATCATTCATACATATTTGTTCCACATAAAATAAATCATCATCATATCATAACGAACCCATGGGAATGAAATTGGATTCATTAACTAGATCCTAGAGAACAATCAAATAGAAATTGTTTTCATATCTTTTTCAATTGGATTTACAAAAAAAAATATCTCATAAAATTACACAAATAATCATAACATGAAAATCCCAAGAAAATATATCAGTATCCAAGGATATTAGTTTACATTATAGGTAAATAAACATTAACGAAAATCATAAAGAATAATGTATTAAAATAAAAATCCTAGAATGTAGTAAAAACGTTTAATTTGAAAAACCCTAAAACCCAAATTAATTTAAAATCTTCAATGTGATTTTTTTTAATAAAACTCATTTTTAATTTTTGTAATGAATGTCTATAGGAAAATCACATGTTTCTTGTGAAAATTCATTTTTTTAAATTAATATATTGAAAACAATTAACATATTTTAAAATTTTAATTTTTAGGAATTCTCCAATGATGGATTATTTTAATAGAATAAAATATTGTTTGATAATATTTAAATATAATTATTAAAAATATATCAATGATATATAAGTATTTTAAAAACCAATTATTGAAAAATGACTTTTTATGAAGGGAAACCATTCCCATTTTAAAAGTTGTTATGATAAGTATGATGATATAATATATTATTCTATATTTTAGTTCCAAAAAATAGAGAAAATATAATTTGTATAGTTGAAAATATATACATTAATGAAAATTTTTGATGGTAGTAATTGGAGTTATTTTTAACAAAGTTATACGTTTATTTCTGGAAACATTTAAATAAATAAATGAATAATGATGGTGTGAATTAATTTTAATATATAATAAGAGTTAATACCATAAAAATAGGGGATTTTTAGGATGAAATAGACTTTGAAAAGTATATTCATATAAGAAAAACTATTACCCACTATACAGAAAATTGATTCGATGAAACCCTTAAAATATAAAAAATAATCAAATGAAACCCCACTGAATGATATGATTTAAAATGACCCATTAAATACTATAACTAAAAATAATACAACAAAAATATTAAACGGGAATTATATATACTATTTCCTAGTAAATTAAAAACATAATAATTAGTATATCTTATCAAATTAAATTTGTTAAAATATACCCATACATTTATTCCTGACATTCCCTGAAGTGAAATAATGATCTATATAAAATAAATAACTAATTAATAAAATATTTATTATCTTTACACACATATATAGCATTTAAAAAAAATTAATTATTATTTACATTTATATAAATTAGTTATTAATTATTTTCTTTATTGGCTTTGAGTAATATTTATTGATTTGACCTGAAATTGTAATAACTGTGTCTTACTTTATTCTTATTAATTTTTCATTCAAAAAGTATTTAAGGTACTATAAAAGATAAAAAAATTTATTTATTAATATTTTATCTCATTATATTATTGTTTTATCTATTTTGTGAGAAAAGTGAATCCTTGTCTGCTTATTTCGGTGATTTTAGTGACCAAATATGATACTTTTATAATCAGTTAATCAAATAATATAACAATTATAAAAATATAAATAAATCCTAAATTTATTATTAACATAAAAATTTTTACTATTTATGTTCCTAAAGTAGTCCTTGATACTTTTTTTATTTCATTATTTATATAGGTGGTTAGACTGTCCCAAAGAGGAACAAACCATTATTCGATGAGTGAGAATGGTTACAAAATGTTTAATTATAAAATAATATAATTCATGAATAATTATAATGATAATATTTTCATTTTTATTGTTTTTTAGATTTCTGTGGGTTTTTTAAATAATGAAAATGGAAATTAGAAATAAAAAACAAAGAATTATAGTGGATGTTGTTTATAGGATGGAAATTTAACATTTTAAATTTCAGATGTATGAGAGGAAAAGGAGAGGGATTATTATTTTTCACTTAATATTAATATTTATATTAATTAAGTCGTAATTATTCTTCATTTAAATCGAAATAAGTTGAGAATACAGACACTAAGGAACATATAATGATGTTCCTTTGCGAAGATGATAGTCCACACAATGCCTAATCGATATTCATTTATAAATTTATGTGGATGTGAATGAATGAATAATGTTTTTAAAATTTTTAAATAATATATAGTATGAAAATTATATTTTGGTCATTATATTACTATGTTTAGAGTATTATTGAACCGAAAATATTAAATTGAAATGGTAAGGAGTAAATAATACTTACACTTATATAAATGGAAATATAGTCATGGTTTTGTAGCATTGGTCATAGAAAACATAGATATATTTAAATATAAATCCATGATCAAACATGTAAGGTGGTAGTAGTTATCTTTAGAAAATACTATAGACTCGTTCCACAAGGGCCATGGTTTTAGATATCTATGAGAAACCACCAGAGGCAAACGAAATGGTAGGGAATGAGACAAAATATACAATAACTATAATCCGAAAAAGTCATAGTGGTAACTTAATCCTATGGAAGTTGTCTAGCTGGATCTTGAATATTTATTTACATAAATTGTCCAATAAACATAGTCAATGTGGACCATGTATACCTATCCCAATTACCACCACAATCCAAATCGACCATGGAAAAAAGGATGCCTTAGAATTCCTTGCGACTAGTATCAACATCAACTATTGCCTTTGGTTAGTCTACTTCTATAGTATACAATGAAAATGGAAATAGATTGTTCATCCCACCATAGTTTTCTTAAATATAATATTATTTTCAAATATATATAATTAGATATATATACATATATATAAGTTTTTATGTATATATAAATACACACAGTCTAGTATAGAATAATGGTAATGGTATAGGTGTATTAGAGAAGAGGTTGTGGGATCTAATCTCCATGATATTTATTATTATTATTATGGTAAAAAGGACTATCACTTCATCTGTCAATAAAGGACTAAGGAACATGGTTTGGAACCATTTACATAACATGGTACCTATAAAAATGTTTAATGAGATGAAGATCCTTGTGGACTCTGGAATTAAGATTCTATTATATTTTGTAAGCACATTTATATGGTATGTGTATATGACATAAGGACCATTTTCTAGTTATGTTACATAATTAACCTGAACTAACACTTGAAGGACATCTTATAATTGATGTAATTGGTATAACATATTTTGTTCAGGATATTTGGACATGTAATCATCTTTTATGAGTGTAAAATTTTTCCTGAATTTTAGTATATTTCAATGTGAATGTGGAGCCTTGAAAGGGAATAAGTGAACCTTTTTTATATGAGGAATGTTGTATATTTGTGAATAACCTCAACATTTCAATGATATTATTACAAATTTCAAGGGGTAATGACCCCATGAAATCGAAATAATGGACTTATGATGGATAATGAACTCAAAAATCCATAATCAAATATTTTCACACAATTTTTAAAAATATTTCTAGTCATTTACTGTTACATATTTTAATTTTACATTTTTAACCTGTGTATATGCATTTTACATAAGTGAATGATGAGATATTAAAAATATAAAATAAACCTATTGATAAATTTCAGTGTGGTGAACATATTTTTTTCTCCATTAAATATAATTCATTTTCTATATAACATAAATATTTATTTTATAATAATACTATATATATTCAAAAAATATATTTTGTTGAAAAAAAAGTTCAACCTTAAGTGTTTTTAATTTTACATGTTATTATTTATAAATTTAATAGGTTACTATATAATTAAATACAGGTTTTAATGTTATATTACTATCATTTTATGAGAAGAGATATATTGATTTAATCCAAAAAAATTTATAAAATATTAATCATACAATTCCATGAATATAACATTTTTACAACTATCATGGTCATTGACATTAAAATAAATTAAAATAATTATGAGACCAAAAATAAAATTGAATAAATTAAATAATATTGTAATGTTTTAATAATATATAAATATATTTTTCTTATTTAATTTCTATAAGTGATGAAAAAAGATTCTTAATATAATGTACTAAATTTATTTTTTGTATTAAAAAATTTATAATCATGCTATCTATAAATAAAAAATAGTTATATAAAATGTATTTTTTTTCACTATATGTATTTTTATTTTATATTAAAAAATTAATAATATTATTTCATTCTTATATAAGGACAAATTTATAAAACCTGCAATTTTTCAAAATTGTTATTTTATCAATATTCCGCGAAATTGATATTTTTTTTGAAAAAACAAATTTAGAATAACATAATTTTTATAATATATACCAAAAATTATGAAATTATTTATCTTTATTTAATATTTTAAGTTTCATATGTTAGTTTTTATATGTAAAATGAAATTAAAAATAATTTTTATAGAAAAATAAATTTTATTATTTTCATCAAATGTCACAATGTGAATGGTTAAAAAACCTTTTTATATATAAATTATTTCTTTAATAAATTTGAGATTATAAAATATAAATTCCAAGTTAAAAAATCCCCCAATATGTCTATTTATTATCTTAGAATTATGAATTCTCTAGTGGCTATCCAGTGTGGTGATTCTGTTAGCATAGATCTTATGGAAACCTCAATGAGATAAAATCTATCTCACATAATATTTTAGTCATATTGTAATTCCAAATGTTTTTCATAATAATTTTCAATAGAAAACACTTGGGAATATACATTCTTTAAAAAATATAATTTTTGAGATTTATAATGTAAACACATGCTTCTAATTTCATTTTATTCTTTTTTGTTCATAGAATTTATAATATGTTTACTTTATCATACATTCGATATATTATCGGTTATATAATATTACTAAAATAATTAAAAAATCTGTTCTTGTTTTAGTTTTCTATTTCTTTATAGAATATTATGTTAATATAATATTTACTTGTGAAAACTATATTGTGATTTTTTGGGTCGTTATATTCTCCAACCCTTAAATAAATTATATCCTCACACTTTTCACTTATTACTAAGTAATGAAATAGTGTGTCCATAAGATGGACATGAATTCTGATTAAATGAATACTAATGTTTAAATATAATTAATTTTATTATGACTAGGGAATTTAAATTTTACTTTATAATATGATTATATAAGAGACATTGAATTTTTTTATAACCATTTGTGTTAAATATACAAATATAAGGGGAGTAATTTCTCTTGGGGATTTTATACTAAACCTTGTATTAAAGGGCGATAATGTGTTTTATTTATAATGTATTATCCTAATGATGGAAATTATCATTAGCAATATGCAGAGAGTTCAAATTTATTCCTAATATAACATCAAATTTCACTAATTTAATGAAAATATGATTTTATAAGAGGAAGATTCCATCAACATCAATTAAAGATGTTGAGTCAATAAGGTTTTCCTTATGACTTTTCCATTCCTTCTTGTTTTGAAAATCACAAACATCTTATCTTAAGGAAAATTGCTTTTATAAGGAAAATTGATTTTATAAGGAAAATTGCTTTTATAAGGAAAATGGCATTTATAAGAAAAATTATCCTTATCATATTTTCATCCATATTTTTCTTAAGTATGAGATTCGGATTCATTTTCTCAGAATCATTAAAACTTTGATATAAAGCATTCTGTTTTAGGATTCGGATTCTGGACAAGAACTATAAGAAAGTTTCATTCCGAAATCCGGATATGAACTATGACTAAGTTCTATTCCAGATTCAGGATACGAATTCTGAAAAAGAATTCTCATTACGAATTCCAATGAATAATTCTCATTACGAATTCTAATGAAGAAATATCATTCCGAATTCTCATTACGAATTCCAATGAAGAATTCCCATTACGAATTCTAATGAAGAAATCTCATTCCGAAATCTCATTACAAATTCTGATAAAGAATTCTCATTATGAATTCTGATGACGAATTCTCATTACGAATTCTGATAAAGAATTCTCATTATGAATTCTGATGACGAATTCTCATTACGAATTCTGATGACGAATTCTCATTACGAATTCTGATGAATAATTCTCATTACGAATTCTGATGATGAATTCTCATTACGATTTCTGATGACGAATTCCTATTCTGAATTCTCATTCCGAATTCACCTATTAAATAGAATCTGATTATCTTTGTTTTATACACTCTGAATTTATTCACTCCGAACCTTCACTCCGAAGTTTCTATTCCGAACTTTTATGTTAGAATTTAAAACGATGTCTTACATTATGTTACACTTGTTTTGTTTTAAAACGATGTCGTCTATTTTGTTATAAACTAACCGTTGTCTAAGTGACACGTTTACAGGTCCCTCCAAACTTTAAAGAAAATATGACCGTTGGAGAAGGATCCGACCTTACCTATAAATAGGAGCTCATTTGAAAAAGCTCGCAACGGATGGATGAACTATTTGGACTTTGTGCATACATGATGTTGAAGTGATTTCTAGAGAGAGAGACTCTTATTTACTCTCAAAGCTTCATGCGACTTCGAATGTGGGTGATTACAATCGAGGGCTTCCGGGGATAGGAAGACCGAGGTGCCGACTACCTTAAAGTTCGAGGGCTTCCTTGCTGAGGAGGACATAGGTTGCCAACTACCTTGAAGTTGAGGGCTTCCGGGGATAGGAAGACAGAGGTGCCGACTACCATAAAGTTCGAGGGCTTCCTTGCTGAGGAGGACAGAGGTTGCCAACTACCTTGAAGTTGAGGACTTGCGGGGATAGCAAGACAGAGACTCCGATCTTCGTATCGAGGGCTTACCCTAGTGTGGGTAAGACAGACTTGCTTGAAAGTATAAATCAAGGGACCTTTATCCAAGGTTGTTGGATACCCTTCACTTTGGGTTAAAAGACTATTATCTTGTTACTAGTAGTTTTACTACTTGTTTTTATTCCGCTGCAATTTGTATCTTAAGGAAAGTATAACTTTCTTATACATCCTTACTTACTCTGATTCATTTAGATTCTATACGCTTTAAGGTAGAATCTCATATTGTAACTTTTGTTAAGTTTCAAATTCCAGAATCATATTTCCGGAACCTACTTTTGGAATCACTTTCCAAGTTCAGTTTGGTGTTAGAAGTGTTGTGAATTTTCCTAGTATAACTTTGTTAAACTTTGTCCTTTCCTTTTCTTAAGGAAAACATAGTTATTCTTAACTAACTTTAAAGGTTCCAAAGGAATTTTTAATGTATAAAATTCACCCCCCCCCCTCTGGTATATTGAGCATCTCATATTATATTTCGATCCTACAATTGGTATCAGAGGTTGGAAACCTCTTACTCTATACCATTCTTACATTTGGTATCAGAGCTTGTTACTGAAATACTTGTAATCAAATACAAGTTTTTCTTGCTCACTTTATCCTTCCGAACTTTTTCATTCCGAACATTGTCATTCCGAACTTTTCCCATTCCGAACTTTGTTATTACGAATCTTTTGCTACTAACAAGTTTGTATCCAAGTTATATTAAGTATGGCAGGAATTAATGTTGGATCTATTGACAATATGAATCCTACAAGACCACCAATCTTTGATGGTAATGATTATGAATATTGGAGAGATCGTATGGATACATTAGTTATAAATACTAGAGTAGACAACTTTGTCATGCTTACTGGTGATTATAAAATTCCTGACAAGGAAGTCAGATCTTTTAATAACCAGGAAAAGCAAGAATATCAACTCAACTATAAGGTACGCAATACATTACTATGTTCAATGACCAGAAATATATATAGCCAAATTTCTTCTTGTGAAGCAGCTAACTGTATATGGAAGAAGTTAGAGGTTACACACTTTGGGACTTCTACAGTAATTGAGACTAGAAGAGCTATGCTTAGAGATGAATATCATGGCTTCAATTTTCCTTATGGAGAACCTATCTGTAAAGTTCAACAACGATTTATGACTATTGTCAACAGTCTACAATCTATGGGAGAAAAAGGTTTAGATCATGAAGCTCTTGTGGACAAGATAATTGACATTATGCCCAATGAGTGGGAATCCAAGAGAACAGCTATAGATGAGAACCGGAAGGTCACTCAAATTACTCTTGATGAATTATTTGGAACTCTTCTACAACATGAAACAAGAATGAAGAGAGATACTGACAACATCAAGAAAACGAATGGAAATGGTACTGTTGCTTTTACTACAACTTCGAATCAGATGAAAGCTAAGACTCCTGAGAGAGTAACCAGATCCAAGTCTAAGAAAGTTATTTTCCAATCCGAATCTAGTGAGAGTGAAGTCTCAGAAAATGAATTAGCCAATCTTGCTCGAAGGATGAACAAGATAGCTGGACAGAGAAACTTTCAATCCAAGTATAAGAAGAAGGATAGGAAATATAAGAAAGATGGAGAAATTACTTGTTATGAATTTAAAAGAGCTGGACATATTAGACCAGATTGCCCTATGCTCAAAAAGAAAGAAAGAAAGGAAAGACATTCAGACAGGAACAGGAAGAAGTTTTATAAAGCCAAAGCTAAGAAAGTTCTGAAAGCTAATGACACCTGGAGTGCCAGTGGTGGTGACTCTTCAGATGAATCTTCTGATTATGAATCTTCAGGACAGAAGAATCTTGGTCTTATAGACAGATTACCTATTGATAATCATTGTCTTATGGCTAAGGTACAAAATGCTGAATCATTGACCAATGTTTCTATAAATTCTAATGATAGTAAGTATTATAACTCTTCTGATGAAGAATCATCTTCTGATGAGGAAAATACTTTACCTACTTATGAAGAAGTCTATAGGTTTTCTGAACTTCTTGAGATTGAGAATTCCAAACTCAGTAAGAAACTTGATAAGGCAAACTCTAGGAATTCTATTCTTACAAAAGATATATCAGATCATTCTAAAGATATTGATAAGAAAAATGCTGATTTTGAAAGTATTTCAAAAAATCTTGAGGAAGTATTTTTTGAGAAGAATAAACTTTCTAATGAATTAGAAAACGTAATTTCTAATAAAAATGGTTTCGAGCCTAACTCTAGTTCTAAAACTAATGATTTCGAGGATAGAAACTTGGTTGTAAAACTCAAGTCCGAAATTTTTTCCTTAAAGAAGTGTTTATCAAACTTTACCCATGGTAAGGAAAATTTTGATAAGATGTATTCTCAAATATGACCTTTAAGAAATAAATCCGGATTTGGTTATACCCATGCAAAACCAGTTTTCAGTAACAATTATTTTGTTCCTCAAAGTGCCCCATTTTGTACCAAGTGTCAATGTGGTGGTCACTGGGCAAAGAATTGTTCCTTAAACAAAACCCAATCTCTAGGATTTCACAAAGCCTACTTTTCTAAGAAAATGTGGATACCTAAAATTTTATTGTCTGGAAATCTCGGATACAAACAAGTTTGGATTCCAAAAGTATAATTCTCTTCTTGATTTCAGGATAATAAAGAAAGTACCCGCAACAATAGTGGATGTTCCCAGCACATGACTGGAAACAAACGTTTTTTCGAAAATATTATCAAAACGAAAGTAGATATTATTCTTCATTTTATCGGAACGCAAGATCAACTTGCTGATATATTCACAAAGTCTTTTCCTTCTGATAGATTTGAATATATTAAACAGAAGTTAGGAATGATAACTGTAAGGTAATCTTCCTTAATTAACTTTCTGTTGAAAAAGTCTCCTTACAGTAATAAACTCCTTTTCATAGGGGGAGTACATTTGATTGTTTGGTTAAAAAAGTATTTCAAAATTTGTTTTCAAACTTTTCGGAACGAAGATTTCCGGAATGGAACTTCCGGAACTAAAATTTTCCAGAATGGATATTTTCGCACAGAATACTTCTGGAATGGAAGTATTCGTATTGAAAATTTCCAGAATGGAATATTTCGTACTGGTACTTTCATAACCAGATTTTTGTACCAATACTTTTTCATATTGAGTTTTTCATAGTTAGTTTTTCGTATTGAGTTTTTCATATTTAGTTTTTCGTATTGAGTTTTTCGTAGTCATCTTTATATTACCCATTACGAATAACTTTCCTAAGCTAATCCGAAAGGTATGATTTCCTTACTCAAGTTTTCGTATTCATATTTTACTTGCTGGTAGTGTCTTGTATTATGTTTTCGGAATTATAGTTTTATTAATTCTTTGTTTTAATAAAACCTCAAAAAGATTGGATTCAAGTTTTCAACCCTCAGATCTAATCGCAGCTCATTCCAACCGTTAGATAAACTATGGAATGTCAACCATCATCTCGTTGCCTATATAAAGGGGAACTAATTTCTAGTCCCACATCGGTTTCAAGCTCTCGCGTGCTGAAGCTCCGCCCCTCTGATTTAAGGCCGTTCCGAATTTCAGTCTTCTCCGAGAACTTCTAATCCGAATGTCTGCAGAGTTAGCATCTCAAGAAATATCTTCAACCAAGCCTATATCTCAGTGGTTAGTTTACAGAGAAAGGTTAGTTTATACGACTTTCTTCAGCAACTACGTTTCTATCATTTCAAAGAATATGAAGTTGAATGGCTGGGAAGATGTTGCGGTATCTAAAACCGGGATCCAAGATGAAGTGTACTCAGATTTTCTTGTTGAGTTTTATGAGTCAGTTGCTTTCTTCAAGGAAGATAATAGGGAGAAGTTCTCTTTTAAGACTTATGGTAAGACTTACAAACTTTATCACACCAAGGCTGCAATCTTTGTAGGGCTATCCTATGAAGGAGAAGCCGAGTTTATTTCGCACGTGTTGCCAGACTCTATGGGTAGTTTCAACAAGGAAAAGGCCTTAGAAACTCTCGGATTAAATGATGACAAGGCTCCGATGATTGCAAGCCTATCTACAAACTTCCGGATTCTGGAGTTATGGGTGCAAGGGCTTAAAGTACCGAGGAAAGGTGATAAAGACAGCTTGAAGAAGAGTGAGATCTATATCTTAGATTTCCTGATAAATCTAAGGAAGTTTAACTTGATGAAGCATATTCTTCTTAATATTGAAAATTTGAAGAAGGGGAATCTGAGAGCACAGATCGTAATGTACCCAGCAATATTATCAAAGTTCATAGTTCGGTGCATAGAATCATTCAAGGAAGCTTGCAGATCTAAGCCGGGTGTTTGCAAGATCATGCTGGTCAGCGATGGCACTCTTAAAAGAATGAATATAGCTTTTGAAAAGAAGTCTGGAAAGTTTATTGATCTACCTCCTCAAGAAGAAGTGGCTCTGAAAGTTGCTGATCAGGAATCATCTAAACCATTAACAAAGAGAAAGCTGAAAGAAGTGGAAGAACAAGCAGAAAATCCTATGTCTAAGGAAGTCCATTCCGCACCTCCAAAGCCTAAGAAGAAGAAAGCCTATCCTGATGAGGTTGTTACAAAGTGGAGAGCTGACAAAGAGAAGAGGAAAGAAGGGGATCCACAGTTCGGATTGGATCCTGCAGAGGCTAAAGCTTTGAAGGAGAAAACTGCTGATGAGCTTGAGAAACAAGCTAAGGAAAAGAATCTTAAGAAGAAAATGTCAAAAGCTGAGGGTGTCCAAGCGATGTTGAAGTTCAACGAAATGGTTTCAGCAACAATTCCAGTTCCGAGATCTTTCTCCATAGAATCTCTACCTGAGACTCCAGGAAGAAATCTCGTTTCTCCGGAACAAGATGTTGCTACTAAAACTGAGGAAGTAGAGCAAGTGGAACAAGTTGAAGAGGCTGCTTAAGGAAGTGGTGAGACAGGAGATGTGCTAAAACAAGTAGATGAGTATAAGGGAACTCCTTCGGAACACTTATCGCTCCGAACTTCTGAAGATGAATCTTCGAATCCTATTACTCCTGCAATTAAAGAAGAGAAAGAGGAAGAAGAAGTTGCCTATCATGGAGAAGAAGAACAACTTTTACGTGATATTGCGCAGATGGAAAATGAAGAGGATACTATTCAGGAAGTTGCTGACGAGGAAGATAATATTGTACAAGTTTCTGATAGTGAGAAGAAAACTCCGGAACAGGATTCTATTCCGAAAAAAGATAAGGGGAAACAAATTCTTGCTTATACTCCGAGTTCAGAAAAGAGGATGAGAAAGGAAGCTGGTAGTTCTTCAAAGAGAAAGTTGGAGCTTATTGAGGAAGAAAACTCTCCAAGAAAGATTTCAGATTCGGAGTCATCCTCTCTGGGGCATGAATTTGTTGTTCAGTCTTTGAAGAAGTTGGTAGGAACCATTCCGACCTTCTCAAGTATTGATTCACGATGCCAGATGCTCCAACATGCGTTGAATCTGAAAACAGACTCTGTATCCATGGTTATGGATAAGTGTGTTGAGATTGAAGCCCAGTTCAAAAACTTCTTTATTGGTTACGAATCTCATAAAAGATCTTTCAAGATGATGACAAGCTGGTCTAAGAATACTGTGGAAGAGATGAGGCTTTTCGATGAGTTTCAAGATAATGTTAAGGATGCCTTTGAAACCAAGGACAAGAAGTTTAATGAGCTGACTGCATCCTTTGAAGAAAAGTTGACAGAGGAAAAGAACTTTCAGATCCAAGATGTCAGGAATCTGAATGGGAAGTTGAATTCTGTTTCTCAAAATTGGAAATTTGAAAGGGATCATCGGATCGATTTTGAAGTAAGGATGAAGGCTCAGGAAGAAAAGATCCAAGCTCAGGAAGAAAAACTGAAGGCTCAGGAAGAAAAAATTGAAGCTCAGTCCACAAGAATAGTCGTCTTAGAGAAGCAAGCAGAAGAAGATCACAAAGACTTGAAGAAGATCAAGACGATTCTTAAGGGGCTCATGTCGAAGGAGAATGATCCGAAATAACCTAATCCGATCTTTTTGTTGTAATTATTTCTTTGTTGTCGAGATTTCAAATTTAATGAAAGTCGTACTTGTTGTTTCTATTGTTGTCATTACTAATCTTTCAGGTACTTCGTTATTTTTTTTCCATTCCCTCCAATTCTTTTTGAAAATCACAAAGGGGGAGAAGGAAAAGATCCTTAAGAAAAAGAGGAACTCTAATAAGAGTTTATCAAAGGGGGAGAAAGGAAAAATACCCAATGAAAAATAACTCTAATAAGAGTTTGTTTAAGGGGGAGTTTTTCTTAAAGAATACCTTCTTATGAAACATCACTCCGGAAATATGAATACGATCCTTAGAGTTTAAAAGCCTAAGGGGGAGTTAGTCGTATTCATCTATATCCTTAAAACAAGGGAGATAAGCATTAATACGTTTCATTCCTCTTAGAATTTTTGTTTTTCGTAAGGATGTTTGTGCTTTCCAAAAAGGGGGAGATTGTTGAGTCAATAAGGTTTTCCTTATGACTTTTCCATTCCTTCTTGTTTTGAAAATCACAAACATCTTATCTTAAGGAAAATTTCTTTTATAAGGAAAATTGCTTTTATAAGGAAAATTTCTTTTATAAGGAAAATGGATTTTATAAGAAAAATTATCCTTATCATATTTTCATCCATATTTTTCTTAAGTATGAGATTCGGATTCATTTTCTCGGAATCATTAAAACGTTGATATAAAGCATTCTGTTTTAGGATTCGGATTCTGGACAAGAACTATAAGAAAGTTTCATTCCGAAATCCGGATATGAACTATGACTAAGTTCTATTCAAGATTCCGGATACGAATTATGAAGAAGAATTCTCATTACGAATTCTAATGAAGAAATCCCATTCCGAATTCTTATTACGAATTCCAATCAATAATTCTCATTACGAATTCTAATGAAGAAATCTCATTCCGAATTCTCATTACGAATTCCAATGAAGAATTCCCATTACGAATTCTAATGAATAAATCTCATTCCGAATTCTCATTACGAATTCTGATAAAGAATTCTCATTACGAATTCTGATGACGAATTCTCATTACGAATTCTGATGACGAATTCTCATTACGAATTCTGATGACGAATTTTCATTACGAATTCTGATGATGAATTCTCATTACGATTTCTGATGACGAATTCCTATTCCGAATTCTCATTCTGAATTCACCTATTAAACAGAATCTGATTATCTTTGTTTTATACACTCTGAATTTATTCACTCCGAACCTTCACTCCGAAGTTTCTATTCTGAACTTTTATGTTAGAATTTAAAACGATGACGTACATTCTGTTACACTTGTTTTTTTATAAAACGATGTCATCTTTTTTGTTATGAACTAACCGTTGTCTAAGTGAAACGTGTACAGGTCCCTCCGAACTTTAAGGAAAATATGACCGTTGGAGAAGGAGCCGACCTTACCTATAAATAGGAGCTCATTTGAAAAAGCTCGCAACAGATGGATGAATAATTTGGACTTTGTGCATACATGCTGTTGAAGTGATTTCTAGAGAGAGAGACTCTTATTAATTCTCAAACCTTCGTGCGACTCCGAATGTTGGTGATTACATTCGAGGGCTTCCGGGGATAGGAAGACAGAGGTGCCGACTACCTTAAAGTTCGAGGGCTTCCTTGCTGAGGAGGACAGAGGTTGCCACCTACCTTGAAGTTGAGGGCTTCTGGGGATAGGAAGATAGAGGTGCCAACTACCTTAAAGTTCGAGGGCTTCCTTGCTGAGGAGGAAAGAGGTTGCCAACTACCTTGAAGTTGAGGACTTGCGGGGATAGCAAGACAGAGACTCCGGTCTTCGTATCGAGGGCTTACCCTGGTGTGGGTAAGACAGACTTTCTTGAATGTATAAATCAAGGGACCTTTATCCAAGGTTGTTGGATACCCTTGTCTTTGGATTAAAATACTATTATCTTGTTACTAGTAGTTTTACTACTTGTTTTTATTCCGCTGCAATTTGTATCTTAAGGAAAGTATAACTTTCTTATACTTACTTACTTACACTAATTCATTTAGATTCTATACGCTTTAAGGTAGAATCTCATATTGTAACTTTTGTTAAGTTTCAAATTCCGGAATCATATTTCCGGAACCTACTTTTGGAATCACTTTCCAAGTTCAGTTCGGTGTTAGAGGTGTTGTGAATTTGCCTAGTTGAACTTTGTTAAACTTAGCCATTTCCTTTGCTTAAGGAAAACATAGTTATTCTTAACTAACATTAAAGGTTCCAAAGGAAATTTTAAAGTATACAATTCACCCCCCTCTTGTATATTGAGCATCTCATATTATATTTCGATCCTACAAAAGATGTTTAATATACTTGGGGTATAATAATCAAACCTCTTACTATTTTATTAATAATTCTATATCTTCATATTAGGTGGAATTGATTTTCATAGAACAGATAAAATCTATAGAGGAGTACCTTGATCACGAAAATATTTCAAAACTCATAGTTCTTATGTGAATATTCATTATAATGTGCATTAATTTATATTAATCACAAACTCAAAAAAATGATTCGTAATTTCCATTTCATTAATTTTTATGTTGTGTGTCTTCCTCACTATCCCTATTATTAGGGAATTGTCATGGATGTTTTAAAATTTACTATGATTTCTGATGTTGAATTATTAGAGGTTCTATTGGGTAGAAAATTTTTTCATTTCAACATTCCAACTAAGATAATTACCTTTATAGAATATTTATTTTATATATTACCTTCATAGTAAAAATGAATTATATTTCATTTAAGATATTTTCCTTAATTCATAATACCTTATTATTGATTTGATGTTAGTTGAATATTATTTCCCTTGATGTCTTTAGCACCAAAATATTCATGAGAATTCATCCTTTTCTTATTTGTTGGGTTTTTATAATATACTAAATTTACATCATTAATCTTAATTCATGATAGGTTTTTTGGTATAATAATATTAATTCAAACTCTTAATAATAGCCCATTACATTTTTAATTTGGGAAATATTCAAATTTCCCATTGAATTGAATGTAAACTTGGTCCCATCAGGTTTAATGGATTATTAAAAACAATAGGATTTAATCATCACTATTAATAATTAACACCATAATAGAATTATTATTTGATAACTACATAATATATTATAATTTAAAATGTATTAATATTCAAAATAATTGAATTTAGTTTTAGTTCAACCTAATTCACTATTGGTTCAATCTAGTTTTTTTATTTTTGATCTATCATACATCTTATAGTAAATCACTAAAGTAATATAAAATTTTAAATGGATTGTAAGGATAATTTTATTTGAAAAATAATATACATTTAGATTGAAAACGAGTTTTTTAATTTTGGCATGTTAATCACGCACTTGGTGATGATTGATATAATACAAAACAAGCCTTTTATTAGGTCATTACCCATATGAATATTTGTTCTAGATACTAAATCCACTTGTATTATCCAAATAGTGATTCAATTTATAAGAGAACCACACCACTTCTACCTTACTAAAATATCATGATGTTATCCTATACTTCGGAATATCTATTTGATTTATCCTTCCAGTTCTCACTAAATATCACTTATCCCAATGATAAAAATATTCAATTATACCCCCACTAACCTAAATTGTTATCTATATATTTGAATTTATGAACCAATTTAACCAATCAACCATTAAATTATCCTTCACTAAAACAATATCCTCTAATTTTATCTAAATCCAACAAAAATAATAATGATGATTCCCTAAGAACCTGAACAACTCAATACCATGGATTAATGGATAATATTTTATTACAATACATTATCAAGGAAAATTATGTTTATATATTTTGATAGTGGGGAAAACATCAATTATGAAAATTAATGACTTCTTGAACTATTGGATATTAGTAAATATATATAATAAATTAATCAATCAATAATAATTATTCAACATGTCCAACAAATTATCCATAAAATAAAATTTCTAGATACATCATACATATTCAATTTCAGTATATCCTTGAGAAATAGATACATACTAAAATTCTTGATCTTGTATGATTAGTAATGGTAAATATAATTGATAATTATCAAAGAACATATGTAATCTAATAATAAAAATACTGATATAATCACGATACACAATTTTTTCCCAATATTGAATATAACATAAAACAAGATTAATGGAATATTACAAGTCATAACACATTAAATAAATAGTGTGTTTGAAATCTGAGTCATCAAACATGGAGTATTAGAAAACTTCATATTATGAATGATAAGAATAAACTTTTTGATCAACCATAATAATTGGAACACCTTGTAAAAGAATTCAATATATTCCCCCTCATTTTGTTGATATCAAATTCTTGTATTTCAATCCTTTTAGATTCGAAAAAAAATTATATACACACATCATTATCTACAGATATATAAATCAATATGTAATGAATAAAAGGTTGATATGGGATTCCATCCAATATCATCCACACATATTTTTCCCATATAAAATCAATAACTATCATATCATGAAGAAACCATTGGAATAAAATAAGTTTCAGATCATTTTTTATGTGGATTTGAATGATTTTTAATTCCGTTAATAATAATAATATGAAAGGACTAGGGATAATAAATAGGTATCAAACATATACAATAACAATATAGGTAAAAAACATTCATTAAAGAAAATAATTCATATATTATTTACAATATATTGATAACATATATACGGTCAATACCATAATAATTACTATAAAATTATGTATAGAATATATTTCAATATCCTTTCATAAAAGGAATAAAAAATTCTCTACTATCATAGGAAAGAAATTGAAATAAAAATAATTGATAAAAAATATTCATAGGTAAGATATATTCAATTATGTAACATTTATCATTGAGGTATTTCATGTTTATAATATGTGAAAACATATGTGAATAATCATTTTGTAGATGAATACTTATACTAGAGAAATAAGATAATTTTATTTCAAAATATGAGATAAAAATTTCAATTTTCCAAGAAATTCATTGAAAAAATTATTTAATAATGGTAAATTAATACAGATTGTAAATTGACGAATCATGGCAATGAGTATTAAAAATAATGGAAAATTTATTCATGTGAAATATTTCAAAAAATTATTTTCATTTATTATTTTTATAAATCATTAATATGAAAAATGTACTCCATTTATATCTAATTTTTTTGATAAAGTAATGAAGGAAAAGAAATTATATATATTAGGGAATTAAATTTTCAAAACCATCCTATATTCGATTCTTAAAATAGACTCATCAGTTTTACAGAAAAAATGTTGATTGAATGACAAGTAATATAACCATGATACATAAAACATAATATTGTTTTGTAATTCCATTACTGAAAACATTAATTATAAATAAGGAAATTATAAACTCAATTGATAACTGGTGATGATAAATAAGTGGGTCCCTTGAATTAACCTATAATTATGATCTTAAAACGATTGGTAGACATTGGGAGGAAGAAAAAGATTTACATGAAATAAAATATTAATTATAATTAATGAGAGTTATTCATTCCAATATTATACATTTAATTAAAATAATATTTAGAAAATTGTTATTTATTATAAGGATTAATTTTCATAAATTATACGATGAATCTTCATTTAAAATTTTGAAATAGTATGATCAATAAATATTACAATGTTATATTCATATAATAAATACTATGAGCCAATGCATAATAAATTAATTAAATGCATCACATAAAATATTTGAAAGATTTGATTTCGAACCCCATGAAGGGGAACATGTAAAATGAAATGTCAAGTATCCTGATTAAATATTAGATCAAGGTTAGGAATATTATAAGGCTAGTAGAGATACTATTATAATGAAAATATGGCCTCTAACAAGGAATATGTCTTCAGAAAATAAATTTGACAAAACTGACCCGTAATTTAATTACTCGTATTTAAAAAATTAGTTCCGTAAATTACACAAAAAAATAAATATCTTAATATCATATTTCAATAACTTATTAATATCTATACAATTTTAAAAAAATATATTATAAATATACTATACTTGAATAATTTTTGGTTATTATCAATATTCAATATTGATTGTGAGTTATATTGACTATATTAAACTACTTTCATAATTGTGTTGTATTGAATTATAATTCCCAAAAAATTAATCATTAATAAATAAATATGGTTTATTGATAGATAAAATATTTTTATTTATAGAGCCTATATCTTATTCCATTAGTGTTTTAGTTATTTTGCATAAAAATTGAATCAATGTCACCATATTTCATTAATATTAGTGATCAAAGATGACATATAAATGGTATGTTAAATTCATAGTATTGAATTTATATAAAAATAAAAAAAATTGGTTTTTTCTTATTAATGTATAATAATATTATCATCTATGTTCCCATTGTAATGAATGAAAGAAATTTATAACATTGTTCACCTTAGTTATTATGGCGAATCAATCATTAAAATACACTAATTTGATGACTGTGTGTAGTTTTGAAATTATATATTTTAAATAATATAATTATAAAATAATAATAGATAAAATATTAAAATTTTTAATGGTTTCAATCATTATTTAAGTGGTTTGAATAATGAATAAAAATCATTTCAAAAAATATAAAACAATACATCATAGAATATTAGTCCATGTAACTTATGGTTAACTATTTCTTTTCACAATGAATGAGATGAAGTATAAGGTGATTATAAATTTCATCCACATATTCAAAATTATAATATCATTTTACATTTACTCATTAATTATATCCTTATAGCAGAAAAGTGATGTAGTGGTGAAAAATGGATGATGTAGCTTCATGGAGGTGGTATTCCACACCACACACGATTGTGTTTCATTTATTAATCTAGCTATATATTATGGAATAAATAATTGTCGAACCATTTTTATTTTATAATTTATGTATACTAATGATAACAACACCTTTATATTAATATGTTTGGGGTAGTTTTTGAGCATAAATATTATAAAGTAAAAATAAGTACAATGTAATACTTATATCGAGACCTTGCAAATCCTTTTTGATAAATTCAATAGAATATAATAAAATAGGCTAATAGGAAGTGACCAAGGGATTTAAAAAATAAAGTTACTTCTTGTAGAGGAATATTGGGCTCTATGTAATGGATATTTAGAAGGTAAATTGGGGAATTTAAAGGTTCATAGTGATCCTATTTTATAATTTAAGAATAGATAATTATTGTAGATACCTTCTATCTTTAAAGGATATCATTAAAATAATCCATGACAAATGAAACAAAAGGTTATAAATAATGTAGTTTGGAGTGATATTATGTCAATAAATTCCAAAAAAATATTATTTCAAGTCTTTATTTATATATTTTTTTTTATTTTAAACTTATATAATTACTTTTAATAGTTTTATTTGGGGATAACTAGTTTTTAAAAAATTGAATTATGTTTTACGAAACATGTAAGTAACAAATATTACAAAATTTTGTGTTGAGAACCTAAAATTATCCTAAATTTAATCAACTTCAATTTATATACAATATAAAAATATATTTTAAATTATAACATTAAATATACTGAAAAACAATTTGGTTAAAAAAAATTCTTTATAATTATTTTTTATTAATATTATTTAGTATTTTCTTCCATTTCATTGAGATATAAAATATTAAAATATAGTTTTACAATTTTTCTATATTCATTTATTACAGTATATAAATTTCAATTATAATATAATAATACATATAACATTAATAAGTGATTTCATTTAATATAATAGTTTTATTATAATCGTAGTAATTACCCTTAATTTATTAATGTTAATTTTGTGACCAAAATTGAAATGAAACTTAATAAATTATATTTTCATGTTTTTATTAAAATATAAATCCATTTGATTAATTTAATTTATATAATAAATGAAAACCATTATTTATTAAAATATAATAAATATATTTTTTATTAAAATATTAATTATGTTTTTATAAAACATAAATAAGGGTTTCATAAATATTGATTAGTAATTTTAAATGAATTATTTTACATATAAATTTATATGATTTATTTAAAAAAATTAAAAACATTTATGTCTCATTTGGATTACAATAATTTCACAAAATGGTTGTTATAGAAAAATCACACTTTTTTCACTCTTCAAATAATACAAATTGTTTTAAAATGTACCAATAATTGATACTAATATTGTCTTTATATTTTTAATCCAAGAGTAAATTTTTTTATATTTAATTAAAATTATAATTTTTTAAATATCAAATTTCAAAATATTAAATATAAATAAAAACCATTATTGTATAAATACAATCATTTTTTAGAAAAAATGTGAAATGTGTAAAATAAAAATGATAAATAACCTATTAATTTAAAAAATACCATATTATAACATTCTAATTCAATGTTGCAAATCACCTAATTCTGTCTATATATTATTTTGTAATAAATTATGCTATTGTGGTAGTCAGGAGAAATAAATCCACTTGCATAGATATTGTAGAAATTTCCCTGACCATATAATTTTTTTCATATAAAATTTCATCCATATCATAATTGTTATATATATACTTGGGATTCGTCTACAAGAAACCAAATTGAATCTAAATCCTTTACATGAGTAGAAAAATTTCATTTTAATGGGAAATATTTACTACCATATGTCATTTATTTCATTTTGATTTTGTAGTTTTATAGTATGTATAATTTGGTTTCTAATGTATTTTCTCTCACATATATTCTTACTATATAAATTTATTTTGAACATGTCATAATTTTTGTAATTAATTTCTTGTCTATAAAATTATATTATAATATTATTTAATCTGGGAAAAGGCATCATGATATTTTGATTTGTTAAATTTTATTCAATTGACTAAATTTTGTCTTTGTATTATTTAATTATTCATATATAATGAAATATGTTAGTGTGTCTATAAGATATATGGTATAGTATTAAATTTTATGTGAGGTTAAATTCTCACTATCACTGTTACAACTAGTGAATTTATCTTTTCTATCCTAAAATTATGATAATTTTTTTTCTTTTTTATTTTTCAATTCATGTTAAAATACCTAACATAATGGAATAAATTTTCTAGAGATATATATTAATCTTACTTGTATTATTAGGAGGTCTGGTGTTGATTTCTAAATGATTATATTATTTTTTAAATTAACATTTAGTATATTTCATGTTTTTCAATCAATTCAAAATATGACCTTAAATTCAAATAAATGAAAGATAAACGGAATTCATTAAAATAATATTCCTATAATTATAAATTAGATAAGTTATAAAATATGATACAATAATCATCGCACTAAATTTTTTTATTAAAAATTAAAAATTTTGTCATCTTGGTGATGAATTGATGTTCATGGAAAATATATAGTGCATAGTGGACTGTGTTGAATAAGATATGAATACAAAACACATTTTTCTTGAGTGAGTGAACAATGTCCCACTATATACATTTTCATAAATTTTTATTCCATTGTTGTGTGTGAAAATACATTCTACATTCATGAAAATTTATAGTTCCAAAAATCCCTATTAGCCATTCAATTAAGGAATTGACTTTATTAATTTCCATATTCCCTAAATTTACAACTATGAATTATTAGCGGTACATTACATGAACTCGTTTTCATTTCATTATTTCCACTGAGCTCTTCACTTTTCATCTGTAATATGTTTCTTTTTGGATTCATTTGTCCAATATAAAATACCATATAACTCCCTTAATTAAGATTAATTATTTAATATTCCAAATATTTTTAGATGAAGGAAATTAAAACCTAATTCTTTAACAAACACCATCCCTAAAACATGAATGCGACTCTATCCTTCTCCTTATTTGATTGTTTTAAAACTCAAATAAGATCACATCAATTATAATAAATATTTATAACTAGTTTTTCATTATAAAAAGGTTTATATATCTATATAATATCCCCTTAGTTTTCAATATGGGGAATTCTTCAAATTTTCAATGGCATACATTATAATTTTGGTTCCTTCAAGAATTAGTATTCAATAAAAAAAATGATTTAATAATGTGCAAGGAATAATTATCACCAAAATAAAATTATTTTAATATAAATAAATGATATTTTATACCTGAAAATTTATAATATTTTGAAATTATTTTAAATTTTGTTTGAACATAAATTATTATAGATTTATTATAGGTTTATTTAGGTTGAGTTCTCTTATATGTATTATCATAATTCATTGACATAATAAATCATTTATTTTTCTTGTTACTTGAATTTGATTAAATAGATAATTTCACCCTCAAGTGTCAAAGTATGTGTGTGTTTATTCTTGGCTATATTGAACTAAGTGGATATTGAGTTAATACCAACTACACTATTTTCTGGGTTCGTAGGCCTCAATACAATTTTCTATATCATGGATCCATGGTTATTAACCCAGCATGGATTTATTTTTTAAGATAACCACATAATCTATACATTAACAAAATTTAAATAAGTTATGCTATACTTATAAGTATCCATTATATTTATCCACATGGATATCATTAAATTTCACTTATACTAGTACCTAAAATATTCAATATTAGTAAAATTAACATATATTATTTCAAATTCTATTTAAATTATGGAAAACCTTAACATATAGAATCATAAATAATAGTAAATTAATATTAAAACCTATAAAATTATATAATATTTTTTACAACAGAATCTATGACCTCCTAAGGATTTTACAATACCAATTACATGATTTATAGAAAATATTTGATTATAATACATTCCCCATAACTGTTTTGTGTAGTGTATTACTTAATTAGGAATAACCATAAAAATTTCATGTTTTTTTTAACTAATATATATTTTCCCCACAACTTATGAAAATTATAAATCAAAAAAATATTATATATCACCCAAAATTTATGCACAACATATTTTCTTCACTAAAAACAATACATATTATATTTCTTTATAACATTGAAAAATATAAAAATATGAAAAATGTTCAAATTAAATTTTAAATAAAGGTACACATAAAAAATTAAAAAAAAGATAGTATGTGAGACTAAGATGATCATATTGGGATAATTAATTGAAACAAGAAAATTACACCCAAAAAATATTATATTATAATATAATTTTCATGAAATAGAAAATCTTAATGAACTATAAATGAATTAAGGGTGTGTTATAACATGATTCATTAAACATGACCCATGAAATAATACCATAAAATGATTATAAGAAAAAAATTAGGGATCAAATATAAGTATATAAAAACATTGTAAAAAATACAAGAATGTATACCCTTTATATTGTAAAAAAATACAAGTACTTCCACCCTTTAACTTATAAAAAATCCATTTATATCCAAAAATCATTATATTGTGAGACATAAATCCATAACCAATACATTGGATGATTATATAGGACCCCACCCTTAAATATAGATAAATATGTGTTCTATATAAATCAATCATAATCATATCATACAAATCCCATTACAAGAAATCATGTTTCATTCATCTGGTCAATGAGAAATCATTAAAAAATGAATTTAATATGATTTCCAAATAGATTCACCCAACTAAATTAGTTATAATTCCATCAATTATCGAAGCTTTATTATCATAATTATACTATATTAGTATCAATAGATAATATGAAACATTTAGGTAAAAAAACATCAATATAAATAATCAAGCATATTGTGTTTACACCATATATATAATGAGTATATATCTATGTTAATAATCTCCCTGATGAAAAATGTCTAGAATCTTGGTGAAAACACTTAAATCGTGAAATATAAAATAGTATATTCAATTATGGAAGATAGTGGATGGAAAATTATTTATATACACTAAATATGAATAGGAAAAATAAAGATAGTGGTGGAACAATTCTATTATTTTAAATTTTAAGTTTCTAATTTTTTAAAACATGGATAAAATATATAATATAATATGAAGAATATTGTATAGTAGAATAGTCTATTTTCTTGAATATCATGAGGTAAAGATAAATTTTTCTAGGAATCATATTTTAAATCAAACATTATCGAATAAAAGGATTATAATTTCATTCTAATCCCAAAAAACATGGGAATGAAAAATGAAAATGGCGATAAATCCAAAAAAGGTAAAAATATTTCAAAAAGAAATTTTATTAATTATTTTCATAAAAAAAGAAAAGGTAACAAAGTCAATGTTTCTTCTAAAATTTCATCTTAAAAAAGTAGAGAAGAAATTTTTTTGGAAATATTAAAACATTAGTTTTTAATAATACATTAAATATTGATTACTTAAAAATAGACACATTTTTTATAGATAATCTATAGTATAGAGGAAATAAAATCTATCCCTTCTATATATAATTTTTTGTGTATTTGAAAACACCTTTACTGAAAATCCACACTTTTAATAAGGAAATAAATGTTGTATTTTAAAATAAATGATTAAAAAATGTGGATCACATTATTTTATCAATATTTTATTTCCAATAATATTTAAAAATATCAACGAGGTAGACATATAGAGGTGTGGGTAACGAATAACTAGATATAATATGTGTTATTCTTAATGATGTTATAATCTAATTTTCTGAAACAATTTATCAAAGAGGAGATTATTTTTGATGTGAATAAATTTACCAATTGAAATAATCGAAAAAATACAAATATGATATTTGAAGAATAAAATAAATCTTCAAATGTATATTCATGTAATAATGGTTGTAACCTATTTTAAAATAAATTGAGTCAAGGAAACCCTAATGATATTATAAAAAGTTGAATAAAAATCCATTTATGCAAATGATTTCAAATGGAAAATTAAATCCCATGAATTATGAAAATATTCTGATAAATATTATTAAATTATATATATATATACATAATTATAACAAAAACATGGTGTATAATGAGATATATATATCATGGAATTAAATTTGATATATGAAACCCCTTCATTGATGTTATAATTTCATTATATCACTACAATATCCTATATAACAAACATTTCCCTATTAATAACTTATTTAATAATATTATTAATGTTGATAACCTTTTAAAAAATCAGTTATAATTATTATTTAAATAAATATTAGTTAGTTATTATATATTTTTAATTTTTGTAGAAATTATCGTTCTCTTTTTTAAATAGTTTCGTAATAGTGATGTTATTCATTATTCTTCTTCCAAGGTTCATAATTAATAAATAATTTAAGGTGACGAAATATGTCAATTATATTTATTTATAAACATCATATCAATAAAATCTTCATAATAAATGTCAATTAATATTTAATTTGATTAAACTTATTTCATTAACTTTTGTAATCAAAAATGATATTTTTAAAATATTTAAAATATATAATATACAATTTATTGAACTATAAATATCTTTTAAAATAATTATTAAAAGATAATAACATTTAATTATTTTCTTATAGAAATCCGTGATATAATTTTATAGCATTGATAAAGTATGTGGTTACACCAATCCAATCCTGAACAAACCAGAACTCGATGAGTGCGTATGGTTATGAAAAAGATAAATTAGACATAATTAAATTATAAAATAATAATAATGATATTATTTATATTTCATTATTATTTTAAATAATATAATAGTGGTTTTGGATAATGAATAAAAATATTGTTGACATTTGAAAATGGTACATTTTGGAGTTAGAAGTATGTACAACACATGGTCAATGTTTTTATTTCCAGATTAATAAGAGGAATTGAAGGTGGGTTTTAATTTATGTCCTCATATATATAATTATATTATATATGTGTTGTTGATTTTAAAATTCCATTCTAATAACCAATTCTTATATGTGGTTGTGAATAACTTCTAATACTATATCATGGAGGTTATAGTACACACAATTCATAATTTGAGATCCTTTGTATATAATATGGATTGGAAGGAATAAATAAGGTTCATTAATTTACTATAAAAAACTTTAGTATAATAATGATACATAGGATTTTATATTAGTATTAGCAGGGTCGTTTTTAAATAGAAATATTATGAATAAATGGAAAAATATTAAGTATTACATTCATCAAGACAATGAAATTCCTCTTGATGAACTCTTAGGAATTGAAGGGAATTGGATAGCTTATATTGACCATGGTAAAAAACACATGAAATTTAATTCTTGGATATGATTATTTGATTTGCTTTAATGGATATTTATAATGGATTGTTATAATTGAAATTTTATTACTGGACATTTTTTATAAGTGAGGAAGTTTGAAAATTTATGCGTAAAGATTATTTTTAAAAGATATTATTAAAAATTAATGGTTAAATGACTAAAAATATTAAAAATATTGTATTTTTGGGTGACCATGAATTTATATATCCACAACCATGTATTTTTGAATATTTTGTAAATTTTTTGAGGTCATTTTATCTTAATGTTTTTTTCTTTTATCAGTTTTTATTATTTCAAAGGTAACAAGTTTTTACTTGAGTAACTTATGTTTTTTTGAGAATGATAAATAAATTATCAGTCATAATTTTTATTTTATAAACCTAAATTTAATCATTATTTAATGAAATAATTTTTTTTTGAATATGTAAAAATGATCATTCAAATTTAAACTTATTATTTAAATAAATATATATTGTTAGAAAAAAACATGATTCAAACATTACAAGTTATTAATATTTTTTTGTCATTATTACCAAGTGATAATGTTGTAGTATAGTTAAATATAGTTTTAAATATAATATTAATTTACTTTTATAGAAGATATTAATTTATTTAATCGAACAAAAGATACATAATATGAATAAAAAAATTCATTGAAAATAATAGTTTTATCCTTATCATGGTAATGAAAATTAATCTTAGTAATAACACATTTTTAAAAAAAATTAAATTGATGTTATTATATAATATTATAATGTTTATCTAAATTATTGACTCCCTTGTTTATTCTTATACTATATGTGATGAATTTTTTTAATATATTAGTAAAAAATAATTTTTATATCAAAATGGTAATTAAATTTATAAAATTATAAATTGGGGTTTCACAAATAGAATATATTAATTTTAATTTATTAATTTAACTTATAATATACTTTTGTTATATAAATTTTTTTTCAAGAACATTTATGATATTATTTTATTATGATAATGTCATAAATGTGGTGGTTTTCTCTAAATTGTTATTCTTTCTCAAGTAACTTATAAACCAATGTTTTTAGAAAAAACCCCACAATAATATTAATGAGATAATATGGAATTTAAATATCAAAAAAATTAATTTCATTTATCATATCTAGATATTAGAGTTTTTAATTATTTTATTTAGGAATTAACTATAAAAAATCTTCTTTAATAGAAATTTTAAAAAAATTCTATCATTAAAAGTCAAAATTAGAAATGGGAAAAATAATTGAGATAAATAACATATTTTAATTATAAATATTAGATTTTGTAATCTAAATATGTAGTAAACAACCCCCTCCCCCCACCCAATATATTTTATTATGAAGTAAAAATATAGAACATTATGGTGGAAGTCTAGGCTAGTGAGACTGCTATTATAGATTTCATAGAAATTTATACAAGTTCAGATTTCTCCAGCATATGATTTCACTAATACCATAATTGTTCAAGTTCATCATCTAATTTTCTAATGAAAACCGTAGTGAAAATACCCTCATTCCAATATCAGATCATTGGGCATTAAAATTGAGACATCTACTACCAGAATCCATTTATTTCTTTTTTTCATAGATTATATAATATGGATACATAAATTTTGTACCATTTTATTAAACGATTATACTATAATGGAAACAAATTATTTTAATAAATAGAATTTTCATTTTAGTTATGTGTTTTATATTGATTAATCTATTTACATATATTTACATATAACCACCATTAAGGAATGGAGAGCGGTTTTGAGCCTCCTGGAGAACGCGCCCGACATGCAGCCGAAGTTTTTGAATTTTTGCCTGTTGCGACTCCGCCGGCCAAGTTTTCGGATCCGCCGCCCCTCTCGCCTGGCCTTTCCAACGAGACCGCCACCCAACGTCCGGTGATCTCCTTTGTTTCTTGGCCTGGGAATCTTTGCTTGCAGCCCTCTCTGGATCCGGGGCCCGTGCTTTTAGGAGAAACTTCGCTACGGGTGCCAGTTCCTCACGAGGTTCCTCGTCCAGAATCTTTCAGGGACGCCCTTCGCGGGCCGTGTAGGAATTTTCCTGATACCTGTACCCCCAAGGTGGTTTCGGACGTCTCCCGCTATGGTTCTTGTGTATCTATGGTCTTCCCTGCATCGGTCTTTTCGACGGCGGAGGAGGACCCCAAATGGACTCTTACGGCACGCTTTGGCGCTCAGAAACCTCCGCTTGCGATCTTTCAACGCTTTGTTGCACCTTGGGGTCTCCAGGCCCCTGCGCGGATATCGCCTGTTCAACGCAATTCTTTCTGCATCTCCCTTGCTACACGTGACGACTTTGTGTTGGCCTGGTGCAACGCTCCCCGAGTCTTTAGACGCCTGATGTTTAGCCTATCTCTCTGGTCCATGATTACTCACAGGGGCAAAGAGAGCCCTTTCGCAGCGGTTTGGTTAACCCTCCCTGGTTTGCCTTTGCCTTTCAGGAACAGGGGTTTTCTTCAAGCTATAGGTGACGCTCTGGGAGGTTTTCTTTGCGATGTTGGCAGGGTTGATGCTCCGGCCCGCTTTTGTGTTGAGATAAATCTCTCCCATACCATTCCGGAACTTATCTCCCTCCAAGTGCAAGACGGTTTAGTCTGGGAACATGATATTTACTACCCGGTTTTTCCCCGTTATTGTTCTGCATGTTTTCTCCAGGGGCACTCTGTTAATGTTTGTAGACGACGTCACGAGACGGTAGGCCGGCAGGAAAAACCCAACCCATGCTCCTTTTCTGAATCTTGTTCTGAGGCAGTGGCCCATCCGCGGCCGGGTTTTCCTTCAGCCGATGTTTCTATTGATCCCACGGAGGCCTCAATATCTTTGGCTCCTGGACTGTCGGATAATAGCCAGGATTTGGCTTCTTTTACTAAAGACAGGGACTTACCCTCAGATGCTCTTTGTGTGTTTTTGCTGCTTCGTCCTTCACTGTCCCAGAGCCCGCTTCATGGGTGTTGGTTTTCTTTCAGGATAACAGACTTTCTCAACTTCATGGCTTCAGAATTGTCGTCTCCCATGACTGTGGTGTGTGATTCAGAGGTTCAACCTTTGATTGTTTCATACTTTCATTCTCAGGAAACCTTTCCCAGGAAGATTACGGCCTTGGTCTCAGACTGTTGCCAATCATGCCTTGGTGAGTGCCGATCTGTTATGACGGTCCCAGTCTTGCGGCGAATCCCGGAGGTTGTTACCACCTGCAAAGACACCCCTCATTTTGGGCGGCGACCTAGAGGCCACTCCCTTTAGGGTCCTAGGAAGGCCCTTTTACCGGCTACTCCTTTGACACCCAAGTCAGCAGGAGTCTGCACCCGATCGCAAACGAGGAATCTTAAGGAATCCTCTTCTTCTCACGATGACAAGGCCATGTCTCCTGGGGCCAGTGCCAGGACTTTATTTTCTTAATGAATTCTTTCTTCATATGGAATGCCCGTGGCATTGGGGCTAGGGTCAAGGCGGACTTCATTTCCAGGGAGATTAAAAATCACAAGGCTTCTGTGGTTTCTATCCTCGAGCACAAACAACCACATTCTTTTTTAAAGAACCTTTCCCGGTCACTCAACATGCATGGTTGCTTACATGCAGACCCGACGAACAAGCATATATGGGTTCTGTGGCACAGGAGTGTTTTCGTTGATCTGGTGCAGGCCTCCGACCAGTTCATCACAACGAGAATATGGTACGGTTGTTTGGCCATTTTCATCTCTTTCGTCTATGGGAGCTGCGACGCTGGACAACAACAGAGACTTTGGAGTGATCTCAACTCCTTTGATCCGGGGAATCTTCCTTGGTTCGTCGGGGGGGACTTCAATGTGGTCGTCGATGCGATGGAGAGGAAAGGGAGGGGGGGCCTTTCCAGTGTAATGCATGTTTGGACATTGCCCAGTTCATGGCAGGGAAGGGACTCGTTGATCTCGGTTTTTCGGGTAACCTTTTCACTTGGTGCAACAATCAGAGGGGGAGGAATCGATCATGGAGCCGTTTGGACCGTTTCCTTGCCAACGTTCATGAAATATCTGCGTTCCCTAACACCAAGGTTAGGCACTTGATATGGGGGCTTTCAGATCACTCTCCTCTCCTTGTCTCGTTCTCCCCTGGACATGACCATCATGTTGGTTTTCGTTACTACCATAACTGGGGTAGCCTCCCAGGTTTTCATGATTTGGTTAAGGACACTTGGGATGAGCCGGCGGTGGGTCACGCATGGATGTCCATCCATAATAAGCAGCGCAGACTCAAGGCAAGGTTGCAGACTTGGGTTAGGGACCAACCCACTTCAGACAAGGAAATCTCTACCGCCATGCAGGATGTGGATCATCTGGAGGGGGACTTGGAAGCAGAATGGAATGACCAAACCTTCGATGTTTTGTCCACCAAGAAGAAAGATCTGGCAGACATGCTTCTCAAGAAGGAACGCCTAGTGAGAAACGTCTCCAGGATCAAGTGGCTGAGAGAGGGTGACCATAATACAGGTTATTTTCATGCCTTCATTAAGGATAGGAGACGCAAGGTGACTCCCAATATCCGTTTGGAGGACGGTACATACTCTGATGATAGGGACACTCTAGGTGCCTTGGCTTTGGCTTCTTTGAAAGACTTACTCACAGGCCACAACACCTGTTTTCCCCGTGGGTATCCGGGAGAGGAAGGAGGTTATTTTGACGTGATTCCCAATCACTTATCGGCCCAGGACAACCATTATATGAGTGCCTTGCCGGACGAGAAGGAAATATTTGGAGCCATGATGAGGATTAATCCAGAAAGCGCTCCAGGGCCTGACCGCTTTCTGGGGTCATTTTACAGAGCTTCGTGGGACATTGTTCAGGAAGATATTGTTCATGCAGTGCATGATTTTTTCCGAGGGGGTAATCTCCCAAGGGTAGCTTGTGCCACGTCCGTTGTTTTCATTCCCAAGACTAACAACCCATTTTCCATATCTCAGTACCGGCCAATAAGCCTGTGCAACTACCCTTATAAGATATTGGCCAGTTTGATTAATGCAAGACTATCTACTCTTATCCCCCGGTGCATGTCCCTAGAACATCACGGCTTCGTGAAAGGAAGGTCAATCCAAGGGGAAATTTCCCTCGTACAAGAGTTACTCAGGGATTTAAACTTCAAGACGCGTGGCTCCAATGTGGCGATCAAGCTAGACATGAGCAAAGCATATGATCGAGTTGAGTGGGGTTTCATCAACAAGGAAACTGGAAAGAAGGGGTTTCTCCCCATGGAATGTTGACATCGTATTCAGAGGTTTCAGTTCTTCCTGGATGGTCGTCACCATCATGGGGAAATGTTGTGGCTTCTTTCAGTCTGCCCGCGGTTTGAGACAGGGTGATCCCTTGTCCCCGAGTCTGTTCATCTTGACCCAAGATGTTCTCAGTCGACATATTCACAAGGGTCTTGATAGAGGTGAGATTGTTGCTTATCAACGGAGAAGGAGAGCCCCCCTGTTTCTCACTTGATGTTTGCGGATGATTCAATTATTTTCACCAATGGCAGTCAGAGGTCTATCAACGGCCTCAACAGAATCATGCAAGAATATCTTTTTTGGAGTGGGCAGGTTATTAACAAGGCAAAAAGTAATTTCTTTATCTCCAATGGATGCAACGCTTCTCGGCCGCATGACCTACAACAAAACTTGGAAATGCAAAGAGGAACTTTTCCTATCGAATACCTTGGTTCCCCGATCTCCGCTGGGAGGCTTCGGGTGGGTGACTTCGAGGGTATTTTCAATAAGATCACATCCAAAATTCTTAATTGGAAGAACATTTTCCTATCTTTTGGGGGACATATAACGCTGGTCAATAGTGTTCTTCTTGCCACTCCTATTCATTCTCTATCGTCGATCATGGTTCCCAAAAGCGTTATCAAAAGGATTGACAAGATTCTATCTGGGTTTATATGGGATCCTCGAACAGAGGGTAGGCGTCACTGGGCATCTTGGGACAGGGTGGCAAGACCTGTTAGAGAAGGCGGTATAAATGTTCGCCGGCTCGACGCACACTCTTGTGCATGCATGCAAAGCTAGCTTGGGTGGTGATGGAACAACGCACGCTTTGGGGGATCACCATGCACAGCTCCCATGCAGGTTCCATGTTTGGAAGCGCATGCACTGGCACTGTATCCCCCTACTGGTCGACGATCTCGTCTCTCATCAAGGAGCTTGAACCCAACTCCAGATGGCTCGTGGGACGGGGGGATATTCTCTTCTGGCATCATAACTGGGCTGGGACCATCCTCGGTTTCCCAGGGTGTCCAGGTACCATGATCACGTTCATGGAAGCTAATGACCATCCAGCCTTCATTGATGTTGTACTTCACGAAAATCAATGTGCCACTGATGAGGTGATCGAAATCAACACCGAACCAGACAGGTGCGTTTTCACCCTCTCTGCATCGGGTTATTTATCATCAAAGGATTTTCTCCGCTCCGTGGCCATTACCGATCACAACACCTCCTGGAATGAGGTTCTTTGGTCCAGGTTTTCCCCGATCAAACAAAACTTTCTAAACTGGAGGATACGACACAAAGCCATCCCTATAGATGAAAAGATTAGGAGGTGCGGCATTCCTTTAGCCTCAAAGTGTCACTGTTGCTCGGAGCATCAGGAAGAATGCATTGATCACTTGTTTTTTGAAGGCGAATGGGCGAGGGCGGTTTGGACTCATTTCGGTGAGTTCATGTCCTTTTCGGATAACCTTATGAACGAAATGCCTTTTCTGGACAGATGGTACCATGGATCAGTGGAGAGGGGCCCTGAGCAGATGGCCCGGACATTGATTCTCCATGCAGGATGCTGGACGATCTGGAAAGCTCGGAATAAGGCCTGCCACGAGGGGTTTACCATCTATGGACGAGGGATTATCCTTCGTACCAAGTTCATGATTTTGGATCTCATCAGATATTTCAAACAATGGCAGGAGGCGCATTCTCTTAGCCATCTTCAAACAGGAAATACTAATTGTCTCGCAAGTAGGAGTGCTAGCAGAGGGAAATGGGTGAGGTGGAATCCTCCTAGTAGAGGGATAAAGCTCAATTTCGATGGATCATGCAACATGGGGTTAATCAAGGAGGAGGGGTGGTCAGAAACAGTTATGGGTCAGTTATCGTGCCTTTCTCAGGCCGGTTGGGACGTGGTACTCCACTGCAAGCGGAGGCAGGGGCTTTGAAGTTCGTGCTCTCTCTATGTCGCCAAGAAGGAATTGTCCTTGCTCAGATTGAAACTGATTCACATATTCTTCTTAAAGCTTTGCAGGGTTCTGGTTCCATTCCTTGTTCGGTTCATTATAGCATGAAGGCATGCCAAGGTATGATTTCTAATAATACCAGTGTGACCCATACTTGGCGCGAGGGGAATAAGGTCGCAGACCATCTTGCCTCTCTTGTTGTTCCTGGACCAGATCCTTTTTGTTTCCACACAGCTGTTTCTATGAAACCAGAGGGGGTCAATTTGGTTCGTGGGGATGCTCTGGGCCTCCATTATTTCCGACCTCCTTAGGTCTGTTGGGGGGGGGGGGGGGGGATTGTAAGACCCGTTGTGGGTTTTCTTTGTTTTTTCTGTACTTAAACTTTTTAAAATGAAATAAATATCTAATATTGGATGGATATATTTACATATAAAACCAACATAGTAATGTTTCTATTTTTTATAATTAATGTCATATATAATGTATATTGTATGAATGGAATACTAAATGTACAGTACACTTAAAAATCCATTGAAAAATGCTATTCCAATAATATTCATAAAAATACCTATGATCTAGTATAACTTAATGTTTTAAAAAATCCTTAAATTCCAATATTTTGAAGGTGAACTCATATATTTAGACAACACTACTTGACACCTCTACCAAAAATATAATGTGATCTTGTATGTAGGTGTGGGATTTATCATATCTACCTACCACCTTTTATATAAATTTATGGTGGTCATATTCATGTACTCAATTGTCTATACCCTATTATTGAAAAATAAATTTCATATCAATCATGAATATTAATTACTATAATAAATCATTATATATATTCATGAACACACCCCTCAAAATCACTATTATGTAATCTTGGTCAAACATCAGCTATAAAATTTTCTCCTTCTTAAAACCTCATAAGATAATATAGATAATTCTAACACATTAATGATGTTTTCATTTCAATGTTAAAAAAATCATCTTATTAGGGTTATATCATAAAAACTCAACATATTCCTAAATCCATTAATTATAAAGTATAAATTACAGATTCTATCAAATATTGAATGGGACCCTATTATACCTCCCTAAAACATTCACCCACATTGAAAACATCAGATGTTATCTAACTAACCTACTATTATAACCACAAGAGATGAATATTAACTACATTATATCAATATCTAAATCAATATGGCCATATATCCATTCTGTAGTAACCTTTGTGTTATATAGGAAATATTTTGTTCTCTATCTAGTTAGTCATCAAAAAAACTCAAAATTGGGTGTTATATTTTAAATTCACCATAATACAGTGGTTTTAACCTGAAAAGTACACTCAACATTAGTATAATATAAAAATACAGAAGGGGTAAATAAGTAATAATTTCATTTGATAATTGAAGCATGAACTTAAACCATCATTGTACCATATGTTTCAAAATCATGGTCACAATATCTTTGTCACCACCATTAATATAATAAAATATAAAAGCATTTATTTCAACTATTCCATGTCCAAAATATATCATCAAAACCTCAAATTTAGACCATTTATATGTTATGTATACCTTCATTGTTCATAATAATCCATACAATAACATCCTCCAATCATGAAACTACACACTGATTAATGTGAGCGCATACAAAATAAATTAATTAGTGATGTGTGTATTTTAATGTCCCCATTGATATATTAGTATAATAAAAGATTCAAAAGTTTGCCTCAAACAATGTCTTATTAAACCAGCACATTATCAATATGATTGAGTCAAATTAATAAACACATATTTTTTTGTCATTTCCTTGAGTGGTTTATGTCAACACCATGATATTTCATCTCTAAGGATACATGAAGGATATTTGTATTATAATATAATCAACCATATGTAGTCTCTATTTTCACCTCTGTATAATTAGTTAATATCTCCTAATAGTCAGAAAATTTTCAACGTTAATTAAGGGTCCGTCATTATCATTCCAAAAAATAAATTTCAATGAAATATCTAGTCATGTTAAGTCAATGGGATCATATAATATTTATATTCATACAGAAGTGTCTCGGTCACCCCAAGAGTTCACATAATACCATCATTCATGAAACACTTTCCTGAATTTTCTCATATAAATATATTTTCAAAATTAAATATCATTAATATTTCTATGATTATAATGCAAAATGATTAAATAGATTATGATACTCTGTTCTACCAAAGAAAAAAGATTATACCATATAATTTTTTGTAGGATAAATTACTATCACAGTTTGTGTATGTAATTTTAAATAAACTCCAAATAAAATATTCCAATGGAAACCAATATCTTACTATATCAGTCAGTGTGCAAAAAAAGAAAAATAATTTCTTTATATAAAATATATTTGCTCAAAAACCAATATTTTTTTGAAATTTATTACCATGGTGTAAAAAAATATTAATGGGGAATAGTGGGACCCAAATGAGTTTGTTACAAAGATTTTGTTTCATATAAGAAATTGAGTTAGGCTACCAAGTCCAACCAGCCCATTTTGAACATTCTCAAAAATATACTAGGACCACAGTCAACCCACTCACCTAGGTTTGTTTGACCCACCATTATATATCATGTATTCTTATCTAAATTTTTTAACATAGTTCACTGACGTATTATTCCTTCATGCTATTCTATAATGAACTACCCAAATATGTGGTCTTGAAATAAGATAAAATTTCAGTTCTAAAAAGGCTATAACTCATATTTTTATAAATTGTTCAGTTATGATACAAAGATAGCATTGGAATATTCATTTCCAAATATTATGATAAATCAACCTTGGAAATTGTTTGGCATAAAAGGAAAAAGAATTAGTTTTAGATTTATTAATGATTAAAATGGAGAGGAATGTTGTTATAATAAATCATTAGGTACATGGTATGGTGAGATTGAATCCTCATTGACTGTAATATGAGAAGTGTACCTAGTTTGATCCACTAAGTATTCACTACAATGAATTGGCTTCCCAATATAGAATTGAGGGGCTAATAATAGTGTATTTGGTTTCAAATATCACTTAGGTTCATTTTTTCAAAGGGGGAAAATGTCCATTTCTACTCCATTAATTTGATAACCCCCTTTTCTCTCCCTATTAATGGTTAACCAAAAAAAGTGGCATACAAACCATTTCTTCAATATTTCCTCTTCAATATTCTTTCGTGGTCAATATAATTATGATGAAATTTCAAAGTGTATTAAGGTTGGTTTCTACTAGTTTCAACTCTTTTTTTCTTATTATTCATATTATATCATTGTTAATCAAATTTAATGTGTGTAGAAGTTGTTATTTTGGGACCATCCTATACAATTGTGGTGTAAAAGTATTGGATCATTTTATCATTCTCATTGTTGATAGAGGTTACTTGGGAGAGATGAAATCATGGAATTATGCAACATTATATCAAATATAAGGTGATGTATTGATTATTTAAGTATTTATATAAATAAAAAATTGATTAAATGATTAATTGTATTTTTAAATTTAGATTTTGTTGATAATTAGTCTAGAGGAATGATAAAAATAGTTTACTACCCATTACCAATGTTTCGATCCAAAAGAGGGAACTTGTTCAGTTTTATTCTTAATAACTCATATTATATATTTATATATTAATTATGATTATCAATTTTATAAGTGTTGTAATTTACTATTTAGGGCCCTTGATATCTATTTATACTCATTGATATGATATATTATAGGAGTGATTGGAAGTTTGGATCATCAACTAAAGTAAATTAAACTTAGAATTAGGTTATAAATTGGTAACTAGATATTTTTGGGTGGTGTACACTGATATTATATAATTATATAGTTTTTAATATATGATTTATTATTTTAGAGTCAGTATGTTGTCATTAAATCTTCTGTTGGAACCGCAACTCTTTTCTATAATGATTGGAATGGTTAGTGAGTATAGTTAGACTCCTATTAATTTCTTTATTGTTACACATTCATTACAATGGGATTTTTAGAATATCACTGATTTGGAAGGGTTGATACAATTTGGAAGTAATGTTTTAGTAAATAACACACATCATGATCAATATATTTTTGGGATCGAATAACATGTAATGGGAATCGTAATATGTTGTATCAGCCAACATGGGAATGTGAGGATGAGAATTATTGTATGAAAATATGTCATACTTGTATAGTGATTGATAATTATACAGTTAATAGAAAATGATATTTCCATTAAATCATATGTTTAAACTCATTTTCCCCAATGGATGTAACCTTGGGATGGTAGAGATATACAAAAAGACTGGAACCTTGATGGCTATCAAAATTATATCCAATATTTTTTAGACATTACTTGTATCCATGAATATATATTAATAATGGTAAATAACATTATAAGTTTGTCAAACGGTGAACTATCATTTATGTATATACTTTAAAATTATTAGTTCTAACTATATAAATACCCTCACTAAAATTTTAGTGGAATTTTATACTTAGATTAATGTGGAATGGTATAATAAAAGAAAGTTTCATAGGTAAATATCATCCATATTATGTAAATTATATTCAGTACGTTGATATTATTTATGAAACGTCCCTATATAGATAACTCATTCACTACGGTTTTAATTATTTTATGGTTATATTTTTTGTTTTGATGATATTTTAGTATCCCTTAATTATTATATCACATAAATTGGAAATAAATTCACCAATTATTTTGCTATTTCATTTAGTGATATTTCATTCATCCTAGTTTCTAATGTCATCTTCTATATTATTATCTACAATTTTTTCTTTAAAAATATATAATTCATTAAACCAGGGATCATTATATTAGATTTTTTATTTATGTTGTATATATTTTAAACCATATGTTGGGTATTTTAATGATTGTGGGAGAAAATATTTTGTTATTTCATGTATTTTTAGATATATTAATGTTAATGGAAGAACATTTATAATTAATTATGTCAAATAATGAATATTTCTCATATATGAGTCATTCAGATAAAATATATGTTTTAGTCATTGGTCATTCTATGAATCACTATAAATATTTCATATGAAAACCCATATCCAAATGTATTATCATATTTTTTGTGGAAGAGCATATTTTTTAAGAACATTCCTCATAATAATCAATCTCATGATGTATAATTGATAAAATATGAGACTTTCAAATGATTCTTTATCTTTATAAGATATATCGTCTCATAATATATTTTTTAATGTAATATGGATTTTTATAAAACACGTACTGATAAAAATCTAGTAGTTTTGTAAGATTTCCAATCTACAAAATATATGTGTATTTTGCATTTAGTTTTTTACATAAGAAATTTATGATGGTCTTGAAAAATTTCTAACACTCAGTGAGAAAAAACTGATAAAGAATGTTTTTCTTAGAAAATGATAAAATATTATGTTTTTAGTCAAAAATAATGAATCATGATAGTTTTCAAAGAGGTTTTTATGGGGATTAATAAATTATGATGTCAATATATTATCTTCGTATAATTTGAATCGAAATCTAAATTATTTGAAAGACTAGATAAATTGATAACATTAAATTATTCTACCTTATTAAGACTGATATATTTTTAGGGACACTTTCTATAACACATATTTATTAAAATTACGTAAAATATTTCTCGAAATGTTTTTCATAAAAATAAAAAAAGTATTGATTTTTCAAATTAATAAAAATGATTAGATAAATAATTTATAAAATGTGGTATTATATTATTCATTAATGAATTGATATGTCACGAATGGAGATATTTTAAGAACACTACATCTTTCTGTAAAATATTTTTAAATATTCCATGGTAGGGTAATTATATTATTGTTGACCCATGTTCTTACTGTTAAGGTGTAATTATTTTATTTTTCACGTTTTCATGATCTATTTCATTGGAAGATCAACCTAAAGAACTATGAGAGGATGAACATCTGCTTCCAGTACAACAAACATATTCTAGTAGTCAACCTCAATTCAAAAAAAGATCTATTTCTTAATATTGATCCATGTAGTGATGATTCATATATCTGATTCAATGATAAGAGTGAAGGATGAATGTATATGTGTATTTGGTTCCAATTTAAAATGGACCATACATTAAAATTTAAATTTGATGATACATGTCCATCACATAAAAAGGATATTTTCTGCTAATATATTGTATGAAACGATTTCTTGAGTTTATCTCACTAAAATATTATTTTCATAATTAAATTTGAGTCTAAATAAGAGGGTGGATAAAGAAATTATTAGACTATACTGTTAAAAATAATCCTTATAAAAATTAATTGATTTTTTATCATATTTTTTTTACATTATTGAGAAAGAGAATATGTAGATTTTATAATGGAATTAAACATTCAAATTTTTAAAATTTAAATGAATGAATTAAAAAATGATACCACTTATCCACCCCACATATTGTTTTCCATAATGATCAGGCCACTAGAAGTAGTATTGGATGAAAATTGGTTCCCATTGGTTTCACTCTTATTGAATGACATTTATGTAAGTGTTAGATATATTAGTAGTTTATTTGATGAATTAATTGATGAAATAGACATTAACTAGTGGTGGAATATAATGATACATTGTTCTCTATCACAAGTAACAGAGGTTTGTTATGTAGTTCATGTGGGATTTCTACCCCTCACATGATATAATCACTAGAATTTAGTTGAAAAGAGAAATATAGTGGTAGTTAGGAAGGGAATAAATGTTATATTATCATCCTTATTCATAAAATCTTATTCTAATATAATGAGACTAACAATATTCTGAAAAATGAGAGGGAAATTTGATAACATATTTGGTGGAAATGCCTATATCCGGGAATCCAATAATAAAAATTAGTTGTCCAGATTTGATGACAGAAAAATTAATGATGATGGTAAAGTTGATAACTATTTTAGCAGTTTGCATGAAATAATTAGTCATATTTCTGTATTTGGGTAAAATTTGTAATATTAAGATCTAATTAAAATAGTAATGAAATTTTTTCCATTAATATTTTACCCAAAGGTTACAGTTATTTATGATATGGATGCTACTTAACTAGATGGGTTTCTCTAGAATCATTTAAATTATAAAATATAAAACATATAAATTATCAAGAAGACGACTATTGAGGATATGCATTTTTATATATCTAGTCAGTTAATGATTATATAAGAGTATGTTGAATGATTTGGTGACTCTAAATAAGATAATGAGATGTATGTACATCAAAAAAGGGTTATGTATTTTTTATCTATAAATACTAAAAGAGAAAAATGAATATTTCATGGGGAAATCACACACAAATTCATTATGCGTGTATGAGATGGAAGGTTTTTATCTTACTTCCCTTGATGATGGAAAAATAGAGTACAGTGGGGAATACATTGAATATAATTCTTTGAATATATATAATGTAAAAATATCTAATGATTAGAAGAGGTTTGAAAAATGAAAAAATAATCTAAAAAAATAAGATAAGTATAATTCATAAATAGGGAGAATTACCTTATTCTTATAACATTAATTAAGAGGAAAATTGTGCATGAAAATATCCAATTTCATGGAACATGTTGAGAAAAAATAACACATCTCAGGTTTAAGGTGCATAGACAGAGAATTACAAATATAGTACAAAATTGATGTATATTATTTCAAAAAGTAACTAAAAAATAGAGATTCATTTACATTTAAGTATCTTTTCAAGTCATTCCTTTCAAGAAAAATGGACACTATTAAAAAATATCGAATATAAAATTAAAAAAAAATGGCAGCTACTGAAATTTCATCATTCTATATTTACATGAAATAAATATTACACAAAACCACTAAATGAAATTGATAACATTTTATAGAACATATGGTGAGAATAATTACCCAGTAAGGGGTTTTTTAAAGTATAGTGATTTTTATTTAAATTCTACATTTGGGAAATAATTTTATACAAATCCTTTAAAAATACATATGATTTTGAAAAAATAATTTTTTTAAAATAAAAATATAATAGCTTTGAAAATAATTTTAAATATTTTTCAAAAACATGCTTTTAAAATTTACATTTTAAATACATACTTCTTCTAAAATAATACAACATTGATGAAAATACTTATGCTTCTTGACATAAGATAATTTCATTGAAAATAATTATTCCATAGAAAAATTATAATTCTTCTAAAAATAATTACTCCTTTAAAAACATTTTAAAATAATCCATAAATTTGTTTCAAAAAATATTATGCAAGCTTCTTAAATCCAAAAACATGGGAAAAAATAATGCATTGATGACTTTCTAAGCCTACCCACATTTATGAGGGATGGGTTCACTCCGCATATCCTGTTCATGATTACAAATTTTATGTGGATAACTTTATAAAAACATTTTTATATTTCTTTTATATATAAAAATATTTGATAGAGTTTTTACATTAAAAAGGATGATATTAATTGTATACATATAAATATTTAATTATATTTTAATATTAATAAAATCTAACTTTCTAACAAGTATATTCATTAATTTGGAATAACCAAATATCATGGAATTTCACCATTGCATGGACTGTTAAACATAATAATACCATCTATGTGTTTCAAATTTCATTCATTAACACAAAACATCAATTTTAAAAGTAATTCTTATAAAAGAATAATTTTTTCACTACACAATCTTATATATGTATCTGTGTCTGTGTGTAAAATTTACTAGATCATAAATAACCCATGTCTATAATTATGATCATTAATGAAACTATTTTCACTAAAATACATGATCTGGGATAAGTTAAGAATTTCCAATATTGTTGGTATGCATTCGAGAACAAATGGCCCAGAAACATGTCCAAGGGGTATGCCTCACGAGTCTCATTCCGGAAGATCCCCTGCCATCATGAGACTTGTGATCATTTTATGTATAATTTATCATGAGTCCAGTGACTCCCATAAGAATTTTATGTGGAAGGATCTATGATTCAGATGATCCCCAAATTCATTTTAGGTGGAAGGTTCTGTTAGTCTAATGAGCCCAATGATTTTTTCATGCGGAAGGCATCATGTTTTTGATGGAACATTCCTCTTCATGTAGATTGTTTTTTCTTCGGAACACTCATATTTGTTTTTCAGTTACTATGCTAATAAATAGTCATATCCACCCATATAAAATGCACAACTACCCCTACCATTATACTTCTAGTCTCCCAATTTGAGAAGCAGTTTAGCACCGTGTACTCGAGGGAAAAACAGATATCCAATGAAACTAGAGCATCATGAACCACATGTTCCCTAGTTTTTATTTAAATATTCCTATGAAAGGTTTTACCTTCATGATGTTATATTTTCTTCATAGAGAAGGATGTCTTCATATGGTACATGTGGCTTCATGAAGCATATATAGATTTCATTAAGAACTCTTATTATAATTCATGTCCCCATTCCAATGTAGGGTCACAATAGATAACAACCCTCCAATAATCACGAATCCACTGCCCTCCGTAAAGCACCTATGATTCTCAAAGCACGTATCCATGAGGACAACAAATTTTTGGGACACTATTCAGTAGAACCCTTGAGGATTGTATGTAGCGATTTCATGGTACCTCCTGTATTGTTCCATGTATTGTTTCTCTACCTAGTTCTTCTAATAATTGATATGCTAACAATGAATACTTTTTCACAAAACTATGCTAACATTGACCCCTAGAGTGAACACTCTTCTACCCCATTGTTTCCTGGAATTTTTAATCATTCCCTTCCCCATGTGTTGGATGATGTGAGTAATGTAATTCCAAGGGATGAGAAGAGAATCTAACCCATCCAAGTAGTAGTACGATAAACATCCAAGTCCAATCGTCTTCATAACATGACATTAAACTGTGGTATCTCCCATGCAATGAAAATTTCCTTTCATGCCTTTTGAATTATCCAATCCCACTCATCTCTATGGGAGTAATACCTCTTTCACCCTCTATGGAGGGAGCGATATGCTCCTAAAGTGGAAAGAGATCTTCATCAGGCATCAATCTAATTATAACCCAAAATCTCCATCTCCCAGGGTCGTCTCAATGCATAATACCCATACCAGCCCTCATGGATGAAACTTTTGATATATGATTATTATTTCAATGGAATCCTCTTGTGTTTGACAATTATAACGAGTCACAAGTGTATAGTGATTATCAGTGAATGTGACTTCAACTAGTTCCCCTCAGTTTGTAATCCCCATGACACTTAGTACCAAACTACACAGTTTTTTATCCTCTTTATTAAAATAGAGTATGAATGAAGCCTATCTGTGTTCCAATCCCAATTGAAGGTAGAATGTTGTTCCCATCAAGGGGTCGTACTCTCAGGATCTTACATATACTCATTATGGGTCACATTACCCAGATCCACCTCTCTGAGGGTTTCTGATCCACTCTCCCTCACATCATTTATCACCTCACCCTTATCCTAGTGACATCACATCTGATCCATTCTATCTCCTTGGGTAGCCTCAAATTCTATTTCCCTACCACAATCATCATATAAATTTTTGGAAACTAACCATGTGTAATACCCATCATCTCTCTATCACACTAGCCATGTGTAAGCCCTGATTCTATTCCCCATTCCTGAACTATGTGGACTTTGATCCTTGTCTCCTATAAAGGGTATGGATGAAGCCTCATAGAGGTTCTATCCCATCACCCTCGTCCAACCTGGTCTTGTCATTAGATTATTATGTCTCAAATAGATCATGCCCCATTTTAGAGGTTATACTTCTTTCAAGTCCTTATCTATAAGCCTTATTAACATGATCCACCTTCATAGCTGATTGAATGCCCTTTTAGAATATCATGGACTTTTATTCCCAACAAACTATGATACATAGGGATCCTCCCCATTGTTCAAATTCGATTCCTTTATATTTACATAGTTCCCCATTCTTCCATACCGTATGATGCTAAATGAAATTGAATATTAAAACAACATGGAATTTGATACAAACCTTCTACGTAGAGTATGTTGGAAACAAACTGTGGTTTAAGACAAAATCATCATCCTTCATATCCATTATATAACATTTATCCAATCCACCCATAATCCATCCAGTTTTTTACCATATCAACCATATTCTGGTGAGTTCATGCAGTCAATTTTCATTATCTTGGCACAAAATACCCTTATAAATCATCATTTCTCATTGAAGGACAATGGATTATCACCGTTTATAAGACATAGAGAATTTTTATTCGTATAACATAGAGTGATCCTTTTGCGAAGGGAATCTATCATTGTATAATCCCCACACCATACCATAGAGCAATGTGTGTTTTGATCCCTGTCATCTAAAAAGGGTTCGTAGGAAGCATCCATGAGGTTCAATCCCAACAAATGGTAAACCTTGGGGTCACCATTATTCGGGATAAACTCCTTGATACACCCATTGGGGTGTCTATATCGTCCTTCACATTGTGAAATCACCACTTTATGGGACATATCATCCTTTGTCTATCCTCATTGGGCTCTCTAATCAATCTTACTTCTAAACCATCTAGGTACACCTTTCTAGGGATGTACCTATCTGATCCACCTTCATAACTATCAATATTAGCATGACCCGTCTCTACAAGATGTTAATCTCATGGAATTCCCCAAGTTAAACATGGATGATGTGGTAAATATCAAAAGACATTCCGCTACTGTAAAATACCCTAAATTTGACATGGGATGCCTCAAGTTTCTATAACTATGAGAAACCCCCTAATAAGACCAAATAAAAGTGTACCAATTTTCCAACTTCTAAATATTTCGATGGTTCCCTACATTACTACTCTCATGATTGAATGTTTCTTCTTTGACTGAACCCCTTTTAATGTATAGATATAAGTAGTGTAATTGACTGACTTCAATGAACATATGACACAAGGAATTAAATTAATGAACAAAATCTTAATCTATAAGGGATACCTATACAAGGATATTAATTCTAATGATGAATCCAAAAAATGAGTGACCGACATCCCATCAAACAGTTTTGATCAATGGGAATACTTCTCTGAAGAAGTGATGAATGATTCCATCATTTGGAATGTGGGAATTTGGGGTACAAAGAAGAGTTTCCATTAGTGAATGATCGTGTGGTGAGGCCTATGTTTCCTAGTAATGAAATAATTGGAAATAGAAATGGTGAACCAATGTGTATATTCTCTCTTCAATGTGTGGGTTAGAGTCAATCAATACATCAGTATTTATGTGTGTCACTGAATCCATATATCAGGAACCAGGTCCCAATAAACATATAGTGGACCTAGGGTAGAACTCATCATAATTCGGGGTAGTAAATAGTTGGGTATTCCACCCTGCGACATTGTTAGTGTGAATCTTACGATCAGTGAATGGAAAATAGAACAACACTAGGGTAATTTTAATAATTTTCCTTATATCCATACTGATATCAAAATATTATTAATTTGTAGGACCCATGAAACTAAAAACTAATCACCCCCGCCCACAGACACAAGGCTGTATAAACATAAATGTGAATGTATTGCATGTATACACCTCTTATATGATGTCATCCATGACCACAGATACCCGTAAACCACACCTCATATCATGCTCATAAATTATTTAGAGGATGGTTATTGACGCTCTTGTCTAGTGATGCGAGTAGGAGGGGGTCATTACCATGAGGTACATGGACTTCTGGGACCTGGAAGATTATATAACTTATCATCATTGCCACCCCCATTGTCTGCGTAGGGATCCCCATCTCCCCACTCCATCATACAACCTTTTGAAGGGCCTCCCCCAATAGCATTCCTAGGACTCACCCCTCTATGCCGCTGAGGTATGGAATATCTGGGTTGTACTGGCTATAACAACTACCAGGGAGATATCGAGCAGTATCCCAATGGGCCGCATCAACTCCATTAACTATTTCATCATGCCAATGAACATGTGGTTTAAAATACATCTCAATCGACCCCAGTTCAGATGTCCAGACCCCAACATCGAGATCAATCTCAAAAATAGGCATATCAGGGGGAATCAACTTCTAAATAAATTTTACTAATGCCACTAGTAGTGAATTATTTTAGGTCATTTACACTACATAGTAGGTATTAATCCTTATTAGATTGGAATCAAGACCTCAGCCTCCCCTCGGGCTAGTTAGGATTAATCATTTGGACGCTATCACAAACAAAAATCATCATCAGCTGGCCTGTGATGATGATATCATGTATGGAGTCCCTCCCCATACATTTCCAAGGAGATTATAGGTCCTCCCCAATCAATCATTCAACAACATGGAGGCCCCCCCACACATTCAACATCAAACAAAATAGAGGTCCTCCCCATCTTGTCAACATCTTGATCGAAGGTCCTTCTTGTGCCCATAATTCCCAATACAGAGGCCCTCCATGTATCTTGGATCATCAATGAAAATTCCACCTAATTCCATGCCTATGTTAAGGGGAGACCCTCACTAATACATCAATCACCAAATCATAGGTCTTTCATGCTTCAACAAAAACCTTAACAGAGGTCCTACCCATGTACAGTTCAACCGGTAAGAAGTAACTACTCATGCTACCACAATAAACTAGCATGGGGGTCCTCTCTTTTATATAGAAATACAACATGGAGGTCCTCATCATGTCATAACCATCTCTAAAAAAGGTCATCCCTTCTCCAGTACTCACAAATACAGAGGTCCTCCCCATGAATCTAGAAACAACTATAGAGATCCTCCCCATACCCATGCTCCCCAACATCATGGTCCTCCCCATATACTATTCAACATTTTACAAGGTGATCCTAAAACATTAGCTCACCCAAGAAGAAATTATACCTACACTAATACCCAACATGGAGGTTCTCCACAGGTTCTCACAAACTCTAATGGAGGTCCTCCCTGCTCTCAGAGTATTCCATCGGAGGCCCTACCCACTTCGATGATGATTAATATGAAGGTACTTCTCACATGATTACTAGCTTCAGAAGTGCCCCCCTACTCTAGCACAAACCAACACATTGGTACACCTCGTACCGAAGATTCTCCCTTCCTTACAGATTCCTCCTGGGGTAGAAGTGGGAACCAACTCTGTCAAAGTATAGAAACATGAGACATGCCATGTTTTTTGGAAATCCAATTCCCTTTTTCAGATTATAATGCATAATGAGAATCAATGATCGAGCCTTCACCCCAATCCTTTACATCAGAGTCTAGGGTGATGAACTCAATGTGTAAATATTTTCCTTCTAGAATGTGTCATGTTCTAGACCCCGGAATCCATCTTGTAATGACCCAAAAATTTCATGGAATTTTATTTCATAAATTCATGCGAATTTTACGAGTCCGTTGTTTCTGACAGCGCCTGATTCCAAGGACCGGTGTGCCCAAAATCAATTTATGAATATTTGTTCATGTACATTCAGTAAACGTATGTATGAGTTCATCTATCTTTTGAACCGGAACTCAGAATTGAAATCCTAGGACACCGATGAACTCTCTTCGCCATTATTCGCTTAAGGGGACCTTTACCACATTTGTATTTTATACTTGATGGATATTTTAATTTCGGGTTACAATTAAAATTGGAAGTTTAAATAAAAATGTGTGTACGACATATTTTTATTTTGATAAGTGGTTTAAGTCTCTTGGTGGAGGTTAGGGGTTGGGCCCACTACACCCTAACCTCCCATGGGAGGATATAACTTGTGGTGGGGTCCACACGAGCTCTAACCGATCAACTTCCCCATTAACTCCCCATTAACTCCCCTTATATAATTTGACACCTCCCCTCATTAATTGTGAAATCTCCAGCTTCCTTTTCTCTTTTTGTGCCAACACATTTAATTAAAATCTTCATTAATTAAATTGAAGGTATTTGAATCCTTTTGAAATGCATCGCTAATATAACACTGTGGAGCATTTTTATTTTATTGTCTTGGACATTTTTCTCTGGTGGAACTTTTGAAGAATTAGGGAGAGAGAATTATTCTCCAAAGAACATGAAGAACACTATTTCACTCCAATGAAGAACGACGAGACCGTCTTTGATCTTTGGCCAAGCCACAAGAGGAGGAGTTGCCCGTAAGGAACGTCGACTACGCTTCCTCCTCAGATGCACCCCGAGGTCAACGAATCGACGTCGTCTTAGAATTCTCTTCCCGCGACACCAACAAGAAAACATCAGAAAAAAGGTAGGGGTTATGACCAATATTATTTGAATAAAATTTTTCCTCGTTCATTGTTGAATACCTCGGATTGTCTTCGGCCTTTGATATCACCTAACATGGAGGGTGCGGGCCGAACGAAAACGGACCGACGACCCTCCGTTGGTCAGTGATTATTTTGGAAATGATGACCAGAGGCAGCAGCAACCAGAGGCAACGATGACCGGATGTAATGACCACACACCGTACGAGTGGAGGGAACCGCGGGCCGCTTCTGGGGGCCGCTTGGACAAACCGAACCGCCCGACCATAGCTGACTGGGCTGGTGAACCGCGACACCCAGAGGTGCTCCGCGAAGGAGGTGCAGCATGCATCCGCATGCCTCTTATTGGATGAACGGGCAGGCTACAGCCGGCCGGGAAGAATACCATGGAGCCTCTTTGCACCGCGCTGTGTAGGAACTATGGCCCGCGCTGAGCGGGCCGCTTCGGCGGGCGAATAGGTCAGCCGCCTGCCGGCAGGGTTGAAGGCAGCTGCGACACTCGAAGGTGCCCCGTGGGAGGACAGCGGCCTGCTGTGAGGACCGCTGAAACCAGAGAAAACCCACCAGCTTCAGCCGTCCGGGCAGGGGATGCAGCACCACTCGGCGCTGTAGTTAAAGGAAACCGCCCCCCCCCCCCCTGCTCGCCTCAGCCAGCTGGCCGAGCCATGGCCTGCCGCCCAGGCCGGTACGCCTTCACGGGGGACGAGCCATTCACACGGGCTGTCCCACAGCTGCCAGACGGGGCCATCCCCCACGGGGTCGGGTCGACCCCCAGCTGGGTCAAACCTTACATACCTAGTCGGACCGACCCACCAGCCCCCTGGGCTTGACAGGTCGGGACTGTTTCACTTAAACACGAATAACTTATACACCGCGCGTCCGATTGACGCGCCGTCTATTATAATAGGATACTAGCAACAATTTGGTCCTTTTTCGATACTCTTAGTGAGTTCTAGACAACATTGGAGAACAAACATGTTTTGGAAAAAGCATTATTCCAACTGGGCCCCTGGAATAAAAATGCCAATAACTCTCAGACCGGGTTTCCGATTGACGCGATGTCTGTCACATTGGGTTAATTTTTATGAGAAAGATCTATGGGATACATAAAATAAGGACATAGTGATAGTTAATGTATCGGAACTTGGATCGAGGATCAGACCCTCCTGGAATCGAGCGTGATGTGTGCGGGAACCCTAGAGCTGGCTGCGACTGAGACGACTATTATAGTTGGATCCTACGTGGGTTCGGCAGCGATGAATATTGTACTTTGATCCTACGTGGGTTCGACAGCGACGACTACTGTACTAGGATACTCTGTGGGTTCAACAACGATGACTACTGTACTTGGATCATTCGTGGGATCAACAACGATGATTACTGTTCTTGTATCCTGTGTGGGTCCAGCAGTTTGACCTCTGTACTTTATCCTGTAGGGGTCTGATAGAGTGGTTGGTCTTGTATCCTATGTGGGTGTGACAACTTAACTAGTCTTGTATCTTGTGTGGGTCCAACTAGATGAATCAGTGACTACATCTTATCACCTCTATTTCTATACAAAAGATGAATACCCATGTAAGGTGAGTCCAGACTTTCAATCATTATCATCGATGTGTTTGACTTTACTTTCCTGTGTGGAATGGGTTGTTCTTGAGCTCGATAGTTGGAGATAAACTATGGTTGATATCTTAGGTATATGTATGAGTATATACCTAGGTAGGTTTGGATGATACTTTGTGATTGTATCTTTCTTCTTTGTTTATCATTAGTGGATATTGTGAGACCGTTCAGGTCTAGGGTCCCTATTAAGTATTGTTATACTCACCCCTGCACGGGCTATGACCGTAGCACATTGTGTTAGATACAGACGACAGACACCACTGACGGAGTCCGAGAGAGCCATCACTCAACAGTACTTTGAGGTGGACCTTATGATGAGTTGGCATACGGAGGAGACTGACAGACATGAGTGCTGAGGTGGCCATCTGTAAATACCCTTCTGGTAGGAACCCCAGAAGACGATCCATGAGCTTATATTTACTTTCAAATGGTTTCACTTTTTACTTGTACATGATGTTCATTTGGGTTTGTATACTAGCACATTTACTTTCTAGCACACTCTTTTGTATTCAGTTTTACTTAGTGTTTACTTCTTTTTGCGTACTGTATTGTGTTTGTTTAATTTTATAAAGGCAATGCCTTCCCAGCTTATGGATTTACGCCTTTGGTGCTAGTTTCCCACCCCTGGCCTATGGACGATGGGTTTGGGGTAGTCACTACATGGGCCCCGAGGACGGTTCGTTACACCTCTTCAGTTAAATGTACGAGGAAGAAGATTCATCTCCCTTATAGGGTCTTTTCATCCAATTCTCTCTACCGTCGCCAATTTCATTATCTTCCTCAAAATTAGATCAGGAAAAAAACTCTTTGGATAGATAGACAAGAGTTAACCCACCAGATCCACCATGTATGACCTCTTTCATCATATACAAAGCATTTTTTAACACCCCATACTATAGGGAGATGATGATGCAGTTGGTACAACCTCTAACAGATGATCCAGTAAGCTGCGGCCTTTCTGCTCACAGGACTTTCTCTCCACCAGCTAGTGTTTGAATTTTTGTCCTAGAACCAACAATTTTTTACATTGGAATCATTTATATTTGTGATTTTAAATATTACATTAAAAATTATAATACATATTTTAATTTTTCTTTAGGTATTTAATTTAATAATTTTCTATTTTACATGTCTAATTGATAAGGTCATAGTAGTTCCCTACTATGATGAGAACCATGAAGTGATATGAAAATATCCAAAATATAGGTCAATTTTTGGATAACATTCTATGATGGTACACATATTATATAGACCATTACGAGTGAGTAGTCATATGAATTTTAGGATTATTCTAAAAATATTTTCACATAGTAATCTCCATGAAGGGAAATTAATAGAATAGACCTTTTAATATGAATTCTGTATGATTTGGTGAAAGTAGATATTCTTATTTGAGAGATTGTGTAGTGGGACATAGACTTTAAGATCATCATTAATTAATTTCCTGACTCACACACTTAAATCATATAATGAAAAAAATCATTCCATATGTTGCAGGGAAGTAGGGTACATTGGGTGTGTCAAGAATGTAATGTTATTAATGGGTATGTCCATGATGGATTTGTCCCTTCCATATTTATGGAAGTTGATATCGCATCCCTCTAATTGAAATATAACCATCAGTTTAAATTCCATGGCTATGGTCTGACGATGAGGTTATATCAGATTATCAAAGAATGATGAATCGAGAATATATGTTGATGACATAATCTTTATACCTTCTAGATGAGGAATATTAAAAAATTGGTTATATTCCCTTATGACAATTATTATGTTTCAATCATCATTGTGACATTATGTCCTTTCTCTTGGGTTCCATGAACCATTTCTAGATAGTAATCTTCGACTTTAGGAAAACCCAACTAATTCCAACAAGAAATAATGTTACAATGTCACACACGAAGTGTTTCTTTTGGACTCTATTAAATTCTATTTGAATCAATATAATGGAAAAAACTTAATTCACAACACTAAGGAACAATTTTATTCACATTATATTGATCGCATAAATTAAATAAATATTAATTCAGAGAACAGTGAATAATATAAATTTATTTATATTATAGCATATTTTATAAATTTTTGTTTACATGTTTTTAAATAAAATATACGTTTAATAAAATAAAATATTTATTTGGGTGTTTAATAAATGGAAGAGGAGTTAGAATGGAACAAGATCATTTCTAATGAAAAATTTACTATTTAAGAGTCAATAAATATTATTCATCCATTTTGCGCATGTTGGAATGCCACAAAATTATATTATTATTTTAATATAGGACGATATTTAATTAATGGTTATAAATATATTACATGGCTATTATATAATTAAAATTTATTACAAAAATTTCATCTCTTTAATTAGATGGATTTTTCTATTGAGTGAAGAATTCAAAATAAATACAAATTTGGTAATAGATAATTTATTTGCACAAAAAATTCTCTCTCAACTCTTCCACCTATCTCCCTCTCACAAAAGAGAATCCCAAGAGATAATTTTTCATGATCAAAGAATGTGGGATCATGTATTAACAATGAAAGACATTCGATTAACCATGATATCACACAGAGAATGAGTGTCCTTGTTCAGAGAATATTATTTCACATTTGGATCACCTATTGAGGGATTCTACCCATAGATCCTCAAAAACACGTTGATGGAAATCTAGAAGGGCCTTTTCAGATAATCAATAATCATTAATGAAGAATGATACAAATCCCAGGAAATAATTTATTCAGATATTAAATAAATATATTATAAATTTGATGTACAAGATCCTTTTTCATAGTTTCAGATAATGAATATTAACAAAAAAAATAAATATATCACCCTCCACTATAATACTTCCAATTCATTAGGAACCAATAAGTACTATCAAAGTAGTCAAGTAAAAATTTAAAATTTTATATTTTAAACATGTTCCATGAGCAATAATGTTTAGATTTTCATTTCATGTTCTTCATTATTTAATCCAATTTGAATTGAAAAGTTATAAATATATTAATCTTGTTAGTTTAGTGTTTCAATATCATAAAGATATAAGAACAAATAATGAATGATCGAATATCCCATCGAAAAGATCACAATCATTGGCTTTTTAATCTAGGTTACATAACATGCGGCTTGAGCACATACTTCATACCGATGTACTTTGTATTTAGATGCACCAAGTTATTAAAAAACATATTGTGCTTTTATTTCATACTACGTTTTGTGTGGTCCAACCTGAAACATGAAATACAGATACAGGGTGTGTCTCTAGCATGTACACAACGAGTTTTCTATATTAGTTAATAGGTTGAATCCCCAAACACGTGACTTGGATATACGACAACTGATCTATATGGAATATATCTCGATGTAAAAGGAATGTTATCTCCCATTAATTGAAAAAAATTAAAATTACATTAAATTTGATAAATTTCAGCATTGAAACCTTTTTTAATTATATGTCACATTGTTGTGTGTTTTAAAATTTCATAATGGTTTTAATGAATTTTAAATTCTCAATTAATTTTCCACAAGAAATAATGAATTAAGGATTCTGAAATTTATTTTTGAAGAATTAAAAATTGACGGGTATCTGTAATTAAGATTGGATAACATTTAAGATGAAATAGAAATAATTTTATTTTTAATTAATTAATACCAGTGTATTCTTCTTTGTAATAAATAATTTACAATGAACTAAATGATATCTAGTAAATTTTTTAGTATTCATTGCATGTTAGACCAATCATGACCATGACAGAGGCCTATGTAGTGTCAGAACTTATTTAATTATATTAATGACAAGTGTGTGAAATTATTTACTAATAAATTAAAAGTTATATTGTGGGTCATCCATCTGTTGATTATTATATAGGTCCTACATGTCCAAGTAAATTTATGTAATACATATAACCAATAATTTGGTTACCCTTACCTGTGTGTGACTAACAAATAATTTTAATTAACAGATAATTCTATGGTTCATGGAGATGGATCAAGAAGGAACACTAATGGTGCCAAGTCAGTGATACATAGGATGCCATTTAGAATGTTATAGCTCATCATATGTCCAACATAAGAATTTATTTCCCCCAGGACATAGGTTGTTTTATTTTCCCCTCATTAAATCAAAAATTAGATAATCTCATGATCACATCATTTAATTAATTATTTATTTTTGGTCAAATTCATTTTCATTTTATATTTTGATTCAAGACCATGATTAGAAAATTCTTTAATTTGAAAGGATGGACATTAAATAAATTTTTTTTTTGAGTAAATGTTTTACCAAAACATAGATAATTAATTAAGTAAAAATCCATATAAAAATTAACAATATATGTAAAAGATAAAATAAGATAAAAAGTTAGGAACAATAAAATCCTCCAATCTAATATTAAGTTAGACTAAGACATCAATTTATTGATTACGCCCAAAACACTATAGATCTATGTGTTTGAAAAACCTTTTTTAGGACACTTACATTAATAAGGGGATTTCTTATGAATGTTTCGGCTCGACATAACTAGTTTACATCATGTGGAGTAGCCTCTCTAGTCTTGGTGTAATTTGGAGGCAATTTTTTAGAAAATATATGTTAATATTTCTATATTGGGGTTTCTACTATGTGGATAACGGATCTACAAGCCTACTTTTTTGAAAGTCTTTCTTACCTAATTATCATGACTAACCCTTATTTGGGTTATACTAAGTGGAAAATGGATTATTTCCACTTTAATGACCTAGAAACTAGACAATCCATGTCCAATAGTGAGGGTTCTTGGGACATGATAAAATAGAGGGATATTTAATGAAATCAATTAATTTTTTATTTATCACAAAATATGCGATCAAACTATGTAGTAATAATCATCTCTTTTAATTATAGAATAAAATGAAAATATCATCATCCACACTATACCAATGATCAACATTGGATAATGAAATTCTACTCACTAGAAGTAACATGTATGAGCTGTTTAGATGAATTCATACTATTCTTCACCATGAAAGGAAATCTAACATACTAGAATCCTCAGTGCCTGGTCTTCCTTCATAATAGGTGAGTGATGAAAACTTCCTAGTATATGAAAAGTAAATTTACGCAGCGGCCGATGTTCAATGTTTGATGCTTTTATCTATGTCTTGTGAAATCATGATGTCTCATGAAAAAATTGATGATTATTAAAGTATTGATCGCCTATGTGGTCTTTACCGGGATAGGGAAATATGAGAATAGTTTCAGATTTCAATGGTTCTCTTTAAGTGAAAGATTACAGAGGGTTTCCTAGATGGACCTCACATAGCCAATCTCATAGCTATCATTGAGACCTTATAGGTTCTAGGGATTAAACTCCAATGAAGAAATAGACACCAATATCATTATATCATCAATCCATTATATTTTTTTAATTTTTTGGAAAATTTTATTACAAAAAACATTGACAATTATATATCATACTTTTTACCCTCCTTTTCAATGTAGATATGGATATGAAGTGTGAAAATACTTTTTTCCTTATGGTGAAAAATGGGAACGGGAAAGCAATGATGTTTAACCCTAATGATATTTTATTCCCCAATAAGAAGAATAGTATCAAAGGGGAAGAAAGGGAAAGGATGATATCTATTTCACATGTAGTACAAGGTGCATTTAATAAAAAAAGACACGCAACTAATGAAGATAGGGGATTCTTCATGTGCATTTGTGATCAACTGATAATTATCTGTTTTAAAATTTTTTGTATTAGATACATCTAGTAGTTATCACATATGTACTAAAATATAAGAAACAAATATATTTAGAAAAATTTATCAATGGAAGGTTGATCTACGAGAATCCAATGGCGATAAACATACTGTTGTAGGTATCGAGGACTACCACCTCACATTGGTGATGAAAATGATATTGGTTTTAAGGGGTTGTTATTACATACCTTCAATTTCCAAATTCATTATTTATATATAAAGACTAGATACATATGGATTTGTTTTCACATTTGGAAATAAATTTTAATTATTTTATAAAATTAGTATTCGTTACGATAAGGAACATTTACAAAACAGTCTTTATGTACTACTTTACATGAACCATGTAATGGAAATTGATAACGAAGTTTCTTCACATGACTCATACCACACTATCCTTTTCCCGCACCACCATTGTCTTGTAAATGAAAAATTATTGATATAATTACTTAAAGATGGATATTTAGATTTTTTTCGTACTAAAACCAACTGGTTTATGTCACGCATGTTCACAAGGAAAAATTACCAAATCCTCATTTAGTAAAAAATGTGAAATTCATAAATATCTTTTTAATAAGTTCACAGTGATGTGTGTGGGACATTTCTTATTGACAGAATGGTAGGGTACTAATAATTCATAACATTTAATGATGATTTTAGTATATATGAATATATTTACATAATTATTTACAAGTTATATTCATTAGAAATATTCATGGAATAAAAAAATTATTTAGATAACCATCTTGGTAGAAAGATTAAAAAACTAAACTCAGTCTATGGAGAAGAATATCTTAGTTAATAATTCATTGCTAAATTATGAGAGTTTGGAATCCCATTATAACTCAATCCTCCTTACACACTATAGTATAATTGTGTAACAGAATGGAGGAACCACACATTGTTTGACATGTTGATATCAATGATGAGTCATGCGAGTCATTCATTATCTTTTTGGGGATATGAATTATAAACAGTTGCACACATACTAAACTAAGTACCAATTAAACCAATAAAGGATATTCCATATAAATTTTGGTGTATAGAGAACACATATTATATAATTTTTTTTTGTGGGAAATAGAATAATTTGATACGTCCTCTTGAGCTAACAAACTTTCACCCTGAGGTACAATGTGTACCTTTATTGGACATCTTGATAAAACAAGATGGTATTAAATATACCACCCATAATAAAATCAATATTGTTGAAAGACAATCTATATTAACTGAGAGGTGTTACATATTTAAATGTGATAGTGGGAGAGATATAAGCTTTGTTTTGATAGAGGCTCATGGTACACAAGAGTTGGTACATGATCAGATTCAACAAATCCCCATGGATGAAGAAACTTTTCTACAGAATCAAGTATTGCGTAGGAGTAAAATAGAGGTTAGAGAACTAGAATGTTATGGTTATCTAGTTACCGATGATGGTGAATAGTTATTAAATTATAATAATGATCCTCTAACCTATAAGGATGTAATAAGTAGAACGTATTTTGACCAATGGAAAGAATCCATGATTTATAAAATTTATTCCATGAAGAAAAACCAATCAATATTTTTGTAGATCATCTCATGGATGGTATTCCCGTTGGGTGGAAATATGTATTCAAGATGAAACTGGACATGAATTTATGTGTTAGTACAAATAAGGTGCGACTGGTTTTAAAAGGGTTGAAACAATATCATGTTATTGACTATAATGAATCCTTTTCCCTAGTTTCAATAATGAATTTCATCAGAAATATAATTTCCATTATGGCTTACCAAGAATACGAGATTTGAAAAATTGATACCAAAACATCCTCACATAAAAAGAACCTTCAAGAATACTTATACATGACACAACCTGAAGAATTTATGACTCCAAAGGATTCGAAAATGATTTGATAGTTGGAAAAATCCATTTATGTCTTAAAGAAAGAATCTAGATCATGGAACATTCATTGCGATGAAACCATAATAGAATTTGTTTTTATAAATAATGATTGTGAACATTATGTATACAATCAATTTAGTTAGGATTTTCTAGTTTTCCAAAAAATATATGTTGATGACATATTAATGTTTGGAAATGAAATACCACTCTTAATGTCTATTAAGGCATGGGTTAATTATTGATTTTCCATGAAAGACAAGGGTGACACATCATATATTCTTTGGATCAATATCCATCATGACAGATCCAAGAGGGTCTTTAGCCAACTCAAATTACATGCATTGATGATATAATAAAGAGATTTAGTATGGAGTAATCCAAAAGGTAATTGTTTCTTTCATCACATAGAATTCATCTTTCAAAAAAAATATGTGTCCTCACACCACTGATGAATTAAATAGAGTGGTAAGGATTCTATACGCATAAAAAATTAGGCCAGTCATGTATATTATTCTATGTACGAGGCTAGCATTCACCTTCGCATTATGTGTTTAAGGTAGATATCTAGATTATTCAGGTGAATGTCATTGGATGGAAGTTAATACTATCCTTAAGTATCTGAGGTTTACTAATGATATGTTCTTGGTTTATGGAGGAAATGGGGATGTATTCGTCATTGGATATTTTGAGGCTAGTTTCCAAACTAATCATGATGATATGAAGTAACAAATGGGATACATCTTCACTTTCAATGGTGGTGATGTGAGCTGGAAGAGCTCAAAGTAGATTGCAGTCATAGATTTTATAGCAAAATCTCTGTATAATGTCGATTTTGAGGAAGATAAATATGTAGTGTGGATGTGAAATTTCATCCAAGATATTGATTTGGTACCTATAAATAAAATTCACATAACACCCAATTGTGAAAATACAATAATGGTGGCTCTCTCAAAATATCCATGGTCATATTAGCAGATAAAAAACATACATTAGAAGTATCATATATTGAGAAATTTTTCTCATAATGGTGAGGTTATAGTGAGAAGTATTTATTTGGAAGTCAATGTGGTAGACCACTTGACTGAACCCTTGACTCAGTATAAACATTATTATCATGTGAGGTTTAGTGGACTGAAATTCGCACGTAGTTGTATCTAGTCTGAGTGGTAGTTTATTAGATTGGGTGTCTAAAAAAAACTAATTTACTTTGATTACATGAATATTTGATATATTAAATATTAAATTAAACATATTATTACATGTTATTATTTTCATTTATGGATTTAATATAATAATTTCCAAGATTATTCAATGCATTGATAAGGTCATTGTAGTTCCCCTGTATAATTAGAACCCTTTGGTGCTATGAAAATATTCTTAATATTGTTTTGGGGTAAGATAACATACTATAATATGGCACAGAGTATATATACCATTTGTTGTGAGTAATCTTAAGCATATGATACTTGTACTTTTTAATTTATCACTTTGAAATTTTCACGATGGGATATTTGGAGAACAGACCCACCAGAAGAAATTCTGCATGTTTTGGGGTCATCAAATATTCATATCTATGAGAATGTTTTAATGGTCCTTGGACTTTTATATTATCATTAATGCATTTCAGGACTTTCACACTTATATTGTCTATTTAAAACCAATAATCCATATGTTGGCAGGAAGTTGGGTATGTATGGTGTGCGACGATGAAAATGTTATTAATGGTTACGACGAGGAAGGATTTCTCCCTTACATCATTATAAAAGTTTATATCTCATCTGTTTAATTGAAATAGAACCATTTCACTAAATTCCAAGGTCATGGTGCAATGACATGTTTATTTCCAATATTCAATGAAGGATGTATCAAGCATATAAGATGATCACATCTCCATCAAACCAATAAGAGTATATATTATGACCAATGGATTATATTATGTAGTGACTGATCATATTTGGGTTTCATCGTTGCAAATTTATGTTATTTATCTTATTTTCCGTGACCCACTACGAGACAATAATCTTGTAATTTACACACGATTACCTAATTCCAACAGTATAGAATCCTATATGGTCATACATGAAGTGTTTTTGTTGATTTCAGTTAAATTCTATTTGATTTTTATTTAGTAGAATAAATACTACTCTCATGAGTAATGAAAATTTTTATTCAACATATATTGATCACATAAATTAGCTAAATATTTATTCACATGGTTGCACGTAAAATATATTTATTTATTTTATTTTATATTTAATAAATATTTATTTACATGTTTGTGAAAAAAATTTCTAAAGGGAAAAAATATTGTCTTGTTGAATATATATAAGAAGTGTTATAATGGAGCAAAATTGTATTCAATGGTAAAATAATAATTTACAAGTGGGTAAATATTATTTATCAAATTTTTTCATGTTGGAAAACCACGAAATAATAATAATAATAATAATATGTTGAATGTGTTTTATTTAATGGTTATAATTAAATTTAATTGTTGTTATGGGATTAAATAATGTAAATAAAATATCATTTCTATAAATAATTGGATATGTCTATTGGGTAAATTATTCTAACCCAATTCCATGTTTAGGAATATAGAATTGTTAAAGAGAAAGAATCATCCCCGGACTCCTATCTTTATCCTTCCTTCTCTAGAACCAGAATCCCAAGAGAGAATTTCATTAAGACCGATGAATGACTGATCAATAACGAATAATGAATGACCTTCCATTCAATATGATGGAACCTAGAGAACCAATGGAATTTCTATGATACCATTGGAGCATATGTTGATCACCTCTAGAGGGATTATTCCATTTGATCCATGCAAATGAAATAAGGGAAATCCGGAAGAGCCTTTTCACATGATCATCAATCAATTCAGAATGTTCCTAAGCCTAGTGAATTATTTATTTTTATAGTAAATAAATTAAATTTGATTTTACATGCAAGATAATCTCTCTAGGATTTGGGAAATTATTATTAAAATAAATTTTAATATATCACCCTCATCAACAACCCCTCCATTTCACCCAAAACTAATAGCCATTCCACCACCACAATGATCTAAATTAGTTTTTTTTAGGTTCCTCAACCTTCCCTATTTGATGAATGGGTAATCCTAGTTCTGGATCCCACTTATAAATAGAGAATCTTATGGGATACCCTTGTGGTAGATATATTGTCTGAGATTTTTTGGATGATTAATACTCCCGAAATTGACATTACATAGCTTCTCATCCAATATGAGTTCATGTGTATCTTCTTGATCATAAGGGTGACACATTTTATCCTTCATAATCATTTGTTAGTGTGTCAAAAAATCTTGGAGAAATGGGATGATAATGGTCAGTAGTTTGAAACAGTTAATTTAGCTATGCTTCTAATGGCTCATCAACCTACATTGCCAAGTAATCTAATGACCCTTCATCAATGATGTGTTCAAATAATCAACATGATTTGCATAATTATTGAAGAGATGACCCAAATGGTGTAGTTTTGGGGATGATGTAGAATGTTTCAGTCCACATCTTTACCATCCTTGGATAGTCAACCTTATATGGTCATATCTTGTATATGACCCCAGGTATAGCCACATTGAATATTGTTGAAATCAGAAAACTAAAGGACAATTATACTAATGTAGGTTCTTATGAAAAATACGTAACCCATAGTGATGTAAATCATTAGGTTGACACTCGTTTGAGTGTAATAACATTACTATAATTTATAGTACATGGAATTGTAGATCCCTTCACCACATTTCCCTTTGGAAATAATGTAAAAGAGTTAAGGGTCTGATTGGGACATCCAACCCCTCTGATCCACCCATTTTTGTGTAGAAGACAGTGGACAATCATAATATGACTTCTTTAATCAAACAACATAAAATAACAAAAAAGGTTTATCGATAAGATTCTTTCTGATCACATTTCAACATATTATAAGAACTATAGTGATCCTTGATACACCAATTCCCCTCCTCCACTGGGGAAGCATGGGTAGCCAGAGGTCCGTCATGGACAATTACCTCCCATAAATCTCAAAATATCATGAATCATGATAGGGTAAACATACGAGATTATAGTTATAAACAATGATATTTAGAACCAAATCCTCTTGAGCTATATGATAATTCTCCTTGAGATCTAAATTAGATCATTCCTCCTTCACTTCCTTAGGTCATACCTCTAGCAGCTCCTCATGTCATTTCCCATGTCATTTAACCTGCTATTCCACCAGCCACCCAATGAGCCACAGATCATTACTATCATTTTGATGAACCTATGAATTCATTAGTGATCAAGTATCCTTATTGTGATTTTAATCCTTTCAAAAATTATCTAATTTCCACTTTCAACGCCTTCCTTGAGGCTCTTCAAACTTGATCGGTGGAAATCTCACCTAATGGTAATCTATATCTGGCATGGTTGGATGACCTGAAGGAACATCTAGATATTAGAAATCTCATATTTATCCCATTAAATGGGATCAGTGGCCTTCTAAAATATCTAGCTCACATCATATCAATGTGTGGACCCATGTTGGGAACTCCATAGCAACAAAAGGCTACATAGATCTAGTTTTTGTGTCATTCATTTGAAGGCCTCAATTTATCTGGTATAGTCAACTACCTATGGGGTAAATCAATATTTTTGAGGATCTTCCTATGTTTATTCTTTATCAGTTTAGCTCTACCACCTGAAAGACTAGTATTTCAGACCACATCAAGTTGAAACAACAACCTGTTGGTTGAGTCGCTGACATTGTTTCTAGGTGGAATGTCCCCACTTATTCACTAGACATGTTACAGAATCAAGATCATATAATTTAATTGTGTGGGGCGAAAATGTAGATTGAATTCATCGCATCCAACATCACTTAAAAATCATTAAGTAGATATCTGGATTTTTCCAACAAGGCTTATCGCCAAGATGAAGCCTTGAATCAAGCTATGATGGCTCACCCATTGCCTCCACCAGATCCTACAAAAAGATACTTCAAGGTAGAGAATACTTCCATTAGAAAAATTGATTCCCCTAGGAAACCAGAATTGATAAAATAATACCCTTCCCCATATCCTCTCTTAGGTAAAATGCCTCAGACCCAACCTAAGGCTCAGGATCACCCAGTAGAGTATCAGTAGGCGCAACTGCCTAATGCACCACTGCCACCTCTATGGGAAAATTATATTCTAGATCCTCATCAGGATCCTTCACCTCTTTATTTATAGGCTCGTAGTGTTATTTACCTAGATAAGTGAAACAATACCCAGTGATTCGATGATTCTCATGTTCTTGGTTATTTTAGATGTTCCATATATCAAGGGATTTTGAATTTTCCAGAATGTAAGAAGCCCTAGGTGTCTTATTTCAATGATCACCTCAACTAATTCCCTTATCACATATTCCTTTTCCATTCCATCATATGACGCTATGTGCTGTAGGATTTTCTCTACGACTATTTTGGTTACAATTTAGCTAGATTGGGTCCTACCCCAGCACAAGTGGGATATATCTATACAAATACTTACAACAATAATGGTGGTGAATGAAAGAATGTCCCAAGATGTGAGTCTCAAAATTTTGATGACTGGTTAGATCGAAATGAAGTTTTTGACACCCATGTTATCATTCATTCTCATTTGAATCAGCTTGAGTCTCCAGATGATGCCACACCTCCTCTAGTTTCAAAATTTTTATCCAGATCTCTTCATTATGATTCCCCAAAGAGTAGGAGCTGATAGAATAATGCATTGAAAATTACATTACCTATGAAAAATCTATTTCCCACCCTTGGTTACTTCATGACCACTATAAATGGGAATCTAACCAATAATTTGATTCATATTGGAGGATTCCATCGGTGATAATCAGGAGTATTCCTTAGTGAATTTCATCGAGCTGGTGGACCATTACACGGTTCCTAGAGACAAGGAATGTCATAAAGATCCTCTTAATGACCCTTGTTTATTCTATAATCGAGGATTCAATGTATATTTGAATCATTGGAATTCCTAGGATAATCCATTAATCCCAGATATTCAAGGTATTGAGAGCATAAAACATGCCTTGAGAAGATCTCATCATGTACAATCCTATCATTCCATCTTTTCATATCCACAAATGTCATCGTACATGTTATATGATCAAGAAATGAAACACTTACCGCATCATGTTCATCCACTCTCATATTTGGACAAACAATAGTCATCTAACTATCAACCTGTAGTAATATTTCATGGTTTAACTCATAACTAGAGGGTTATTATCAACACCACTCAGAAACCACTGGTTTGACCAGCAACACCTGTAATGCATCCAACAAAAGAGAAACCACCACATGGAAAAAGATTAATCTATAATGGAAATATGATGTGATAATCCATATTTCTGAAATTCCTAGAAATATCTCAATTCATGAGGCTATCCATATTTCAAACGAGCTACAGGAATCCCTCATAGAGTCTTTGAAGAGCCCCCTCTAGTTCGTGACATTGGTGGAACCTGTAAAGGCCTTCCATGATGAGGAAGTCGATCATGTATAATTCCATGAAATCATATCATTATCAAGAGAAGGTGAAGGTTATCCCATATAAGGGAACATCTTCCCATAGTAAAATACTAGAAAATTCAATATCATGGAATTTTTTTAACTATCTTGTCAACACAGGTTTCAAGATCAATATCATCCCAACCAAAAAACATAGTAATATAGGACTGATATAAGCATATATGATCCCCTATACTCTAACGATTCAGGGATATTACAAGACATAGAAAAGAACAGGTTGAAATATCTACTTAAATACCGAGTTCATTGGCTTGATTTCAAATAGTTTTTTATATTCATTGCCCAGGATACTGCTTACTACATGTTAGTGGGTAGTCCATGGATATAGATGCATGAAGCAGTAGCCTCCCCATATCCCAAATCCATCATGTAATCCTTCAATAGTCAAGTGGGTGAGCTCCAAGGTGAAACATATTTTGTTCCACTTGGGAAACCTGCTATTTGGATGCCGACTATTGCATTACCAGGTACAAAAAGGTTTAGACCAATGAGGTTGAGTACACAGCTATTATGGATGACCATTGGGTGGATATAGATGATGATTTCATCCTCTTGATTCACAGATAGGAGGAAAAAACCCTTGACTATGGACAGTTCATTTTCTTATATGCATATGATCAGATGACACCTTCCCTGTAGGAAGGAACATTATGAAATAATCATTTACTCCTCCAAAGGACATGTTAGAGTGATGCCTAAACATCTAATCCCTACAAGGTATCATAATTTTTTCCCCATGACTTCCATTTTATATTATATTTTCCTATTTCACCGTGCTGGGCTCTGTCAAAACAGATCGAACTAACACCACTTTTTAAAAAAATAACCACAGGCCCCTTAGTAAATGATTTGATGGAATCAAGTCAATAGCACTTCTCTCCATGGATTAAAAAGTGGTGGTGTATCCTACTATAGATTCCAATGCCACTCAATCTAAAAAATGCATTCTTATAAGGTCAACTAACTCAAAATAATTGACTCCATCCAATGATTCTCTCACCTCAGACGATGAATTAGATTTGAATGATTCTTCACCAGCATTCGAGGAAGGTGTCTCCACCACATTGAAATATTTCATAAAGGTGAATCATTGAACAATGATAAATAGATAACCAATGTTGATTTGTGTAGTTATACATCTTTAAAAACAAAAAAAGTATGTGTATTTCTAGAAGAAACATCATGTTGTGTTTTCTTATGGCTGTGATGAGATTCTATGGTTAGGCCCTCAGGTCATTTTCCATTGTCTCTACCTCCCATTATGTAATTACTGGATTAAGAATTCTCCCAAGAAGATGTAATTGTCTCAATGTTCCATTGACTAGGAATAATTTGATAAGATCATCAGGGACACCGTTTTCATGGATGTTAAGTACCCCATATGGTTGGGAAATATCGTTCCTGCCCGGAAGAAGAATGGATAAAGCAGAGTCTTCATCGACTTCTGAGATATCGATTTCCACTGGACAAAGGATAATTTTCCCCTCCTAGTGACAGTTTTGTTACCGATGGAACCACTGGATTACTGGCATTCTCTTTCATGATTAGGTATTCTAGGTATAATACCTTCTAAATTTCCCCTAAAAATGAAGAATCTACCCCTTCAGAGTTCCACAAGTTATATTCAATTATCAGGTAATTTCTTTGAGTATAATGAATTTAGGACCCAACAATCTATGTATTATGTGTACCATATTTAAATAAATCCTTCAGATGTTAGTGGAATGCTACATGGACGATTTGTTGGTCAAATCCTTCCAGATTAATGACCAAATCATTATTATTGACAATGTGTTCGACCCCCTCCACTCCCTCCATCTAAATATAAACCCCTTTAAAAATTATTTTCATGTGAGCACTATAATGTTCATCTGATTTAATTTTAGATAAAGGGTCATTGAGACCATCCTAGAGAAGGTCATGGCTATAAACCGGATTCCCCCTCAATGAAGCCTCTAGGTACATTGAGGCATTCAACAAAACCTAACCTATATACTATAACTAATCATGAATCTATATATCATGTTTAATCCCTTTTATAGACTCATGAATGATGTTATTCTTTATTGGTGGGATAGAGAGTGTTATACCACGTTTGTGGAGATCAAGTAGTATATACTACACCCTCCGATTTAGAAACCACCCATCTCTGGAAATCTTTGTCCTTTATGTGAAATCCTTAAATGATTCCTCAATAACTTTTTGGTCCATAAGAATAACAATGGTATAGAGAATTGTTTGTACTATCTCAGTCGCATTCCCCAAGACACAATGTATTGACATGTTCCTATCGAGAAAAGCCTTATCACCCTAGTTTTCTCAATGTAAACGTTGCTACACTAACTACAACATCAAGATATATCAATGGTATACCACATGGATTCAATCATGTAAATTCTAAACTACCCCACCTCAATAGGCACTCTATCAAGATGGAAAGTGAACCTTCTGAAGTTCAACATCAAGTTATTTCCATAAAAACAATCCCAGGGTCAGGCACTGGGAATTTTTCTGGCATCCCATCAATCCCCGATAGAGCATTCCCTAGATCTTGATTTTCCAGGACAAGCCATCCTATCAGAGGATCAAGATATTCCTTGTTTTCATGGGTATTTTGACAGACCCTCCCAGAGTCACACCAATATAAGGCTCAACAAAAACATACCCAATATGGTATTCATGGGTATTGTCTTCATCATTCCTAAAGAGGATATCATTCCTTATTCATTATTTCTATCTGAGGGATGCACCAACAATGAGGTAGAGTATTGGGATCTCATAACTATTCTAAAGTTTATTCTTGATATTGATCTTCCATATCGTCAACTAAATGGAGACTCTAAGCTAGCCATCAAATAAATTTACAATGACAAAAAAATTAGAAAACTGGAGCTTATGCCTCTATTAGAGTGTACTCCCCATGTGGTGGTTCAATCCCATTCTTAGCCCAATGTGAATCTTGTACCTATATAACCATATGAATGATCTAATTATTTGTCTAGTCAAGTCACTTAACTCACAATTTTTTTCTAGGAATACATGTCCATTTATGTGGAGCAACAAAAAGTAATCTCCCATGGATGTTCAAACATCGAAGACAGCTAGCAGGAAAACCACCTTACTTCTTGTGCTTCCATATCGGGACCTATGAATCCCCTGAAAGTAGAAGAAACCTCTAATATAAATAATGATTTTTTCATTTATCTCCTACATGACAATATTCTGTTGGAAAGAGAAAAATGTGAGTGAATCAATCATCGTGTAGTTGTTTTCACTATCCAGTGTAGTCCCATCCTAGAGGTGACTCTCTACCCAAGAAGGTTTGATGGAATTACACTCTTCTTAATTCATGTAAAATATATTACATGGGATATTCTATAATTTCATGAAATGTCTTGTGGTTCTCATCATGAAGGTATAAATCACTGCCATCAAATTCAATGGTTTGGCTAATTCTAAACCACCGTGGTCAATGGATTTATTTATTTCTCCATGAGATTCCAAGAATGTCATATCGATGAAAAAAATTCATTGTCTACCAGAGACAATCCATACTAAAAAGTAATCATGGTCCTTTGTTGCATAGGGACTTGATGTTTTGTGACCATACCCACCAGCAACAGCTCTCCAACACAGGATGATTTATAGCACAGTGGATTTCTTTTCATCGTGGGTAGAATATATTTCTCTCATGGAAGTCAAGTTGTGGTATATCATTTCATTAATAAGATCCAATATCATTGATCTATTGGGAGTTCCTCACGCTATTCTCACCAATAACAACACCATATTCTGGGGATTAGATTTGAGGATGTTTTAGGACTATTGATATTTTAGGTCCAAACACACATATATCTACAATGCCCCCAAAAAATGGTTAGTTTAACGTTTTCAACAAAAACATCTCACATATATTTTATAAGATAGTGGTCTATAATATGAGAAGTCAGATGAAAAATCCCCTCAATGCTCTTTGGGAGTATCATACGATGACTTGTAATTTCAAGCAAGTGACTCAATATTCCATGGTATAAAAAACAGTGGTAGTCCTCCCCATAACAATTTCTTATATCTCTTTGTACTTCTATATATGATTAGAAAATTCATATATAGTATAAGAAGTCTATATGGGTTAACTTGAAGCTCTCAAAAGGGAATAGGCTCCATGCCTTTCGTATTCTAGAGAAGTAACAGAACAAGACAGCTATAGATTTCAAAAATATATTTTTTCGCTTCTTCCTTCAATGTGACATTATATTGTCCCTAAGGATGGAAATGATAATGAGTAGGAAACCTCTAAATTTGTATCCCAAATAGGTAGGACCATTCATCATTTAGAAATTCTACACAAATGGTGAAGGCTCTTTGGTCACAATAGATTGTGATAGAATCATTCTTCCCACCAATTCCATGTTCCTAAAATAATACATTGTATTATAGTTTCACAATCCCAGCTCAATGATCGTGAAATAATATCTCAACCATCACTGAAACATGTCTTTAATCTATTATTCCTTGTCACACATAATGATAATCTATAGTTTAATACTAATTGTGTGAAATTAAACTATGAAACAATCAACATCTTTATTCTATGATGATAAACTACACTATTCCCCATGGTCTGAGCTATTTGACCTTAAACTAAGAACCTATTATCCTACATGATGTTAAAATAACTCATGTTCTGAGCTCAAGGAAGATAAACTATGACATATATCATCCCACACAACATTATATTATTCCATGGACTAGGAAACACAGATTTAAACTATTTGTCGTATAATCATGCATCTCATTAAACTATTATGTACTAGTTTCAAGATGTTAAACCACAAACATTGTTTCTCCTTTTTTGTATGATCTTGAAATTTATGTTGTCCATTTCTTTGATTCATGAATATAAACTAAACATAATTTCATAATTACATGTGCCTTGATGTTCATCCATTTTGAATACATGGTGACACCTAGAAATTTGGTATTTGATCTATTAAATAATTACTTAAAATATTTGGAATCATTTACTGAGTGTCACCTCATAGTATGTGATGTGTTATGGGGAAAATTTGGTCCTCATTTGATGTTGGGTGAAAAAATTTTCACCATTTACCACTCTTATGAACTCTCCTCCATACACCTACACCTTTACCACATGACGTTAAACTACATAAAATTTAAGAACTATTTATGGATGGATTCTCATCTTTATGCGATACATAGAAACACCTAGAGAATTTATCTTTTGGACTATCCATAGACTCTCCTAAACCTATTTCCTTATCCCCATGACATTGAAATATGTGTGTGTTCTTATTATGAATGTTCCATGTATTGTGGGCCTCCTTAGACCTCATTCACATTGGGTTTATTCATAAAACCACACTGTATATTTTCATTTCTAAAGACTCATCATCTGGTATAATATTTATAACAATAAACTATATCTTCTAGAGTCCTTACTGAATGATGATAAACTTTATAACATCCCCCATACTTACCGTATAATGATAAAGTATTCATTTTTCAGCTTGAATGTATGATGGTAAACAACACAATGCAATGGTGTATTCAAATGAGAAGGTGTTTCCCCTTTTAAAAGTAGAAATCTTCCATTCCATCCACAAGAAAAATATATGGAATAATTCATATACTTATAGAATATGTATAGATGAAAAAACAATCCTTAGGAATAGATAAAGAATCTCAAACTCAACCATTTTCCCTTTGACATAGTAACATTTTTGAATTTTTTGTGCGAAGTGGATTTCTTTAGTCCCCTGTAACACTAGTTTTCATCATGATGTAGCAGTTTATATCTCCCCTTTAGTTGATCCAAATTCTATATCCATAAACTATGGCTATAGTGACCCAGTCTCATGATAATAATCAACTTGACAACCATGGTATTCTCATTTGAGAGAATAATGCACCCTTTGTGCACCAACCATCTTCCATGCCATATTCAAGATCGAATGGGGGATTTATTCCCATCCTTATGGGATATATAGTGAGGCGTATACATTTATTCCTTTGTATCATCCTCAAAATCATAATCCTTTTTGTCACTTTGGCCTAGGTTTTCCCTTCAAAATGATTCCTATAGTGTGAAACTCATTGATCTTCATTCAAATCAAGTTATTTTAAACACCACTAACTTCTCCTTTAAGATTTATATGTTCCGATGGCATGATGATAAATGGTGTGATATATTTCTCTTTACCGAATGATTCCAAACAACATGGATATGTCCCATGCACATAATGTCTAACTATATGATCCACACTATGTGACTTTAAAATAAGATATTTTTATCCAAGATACACAACCTTAAACATTTCTAAATGTCGGGGACCTTTACCTCGAGAATTATATTGGCCTTCATCAGTATTAAAAATAAAATCCCCAAAGGAATATTGATGCCATATTTAGATGTTGAAAACGACATGTTTGAATGTGCGGTTGTATGAGACCAGGATTATTGGATTCCATATAGACATTCCCTCAACCCATGTTAATGCTCCACACAACCATTTACCTAGATCCCAATTATCTTCCATGTTTGTAGGAACCCCCAAGAGTCGTATCTATGCCTCATCAGCTCACATGATGATCTGGGACAACATTCTGAAAGACATCATCTGACAATTTGAGATCGATCCCCTATTTCAAACATGTTTAGAGATATACCCTCATTTATTTGTCCTCAAAAGTGGTAAAAGGGTATGGATTTTGTGTTTTGAATATGATCTGTCATTATGCACCATCGTAATTACCCCCTTATTGTGTTGTAGATATTGGATGTTTTTAGTCACATTTTTTACCTCCATAAGTTTTGGTGGATCTTCACAAAACATGGCGTTGAACCTCTATTCATATCCACAGATTGAGTGGGAATGTTTGTGCCATTGAGACATCACCTAATATCTCCTTTATATTATTGTGTGCCCCTAAATGATGGGGAAATCTTAACATCACTCCTTGTTTCAGACACTAATCATAGATCACGTGGTCATAGGTTTCTTGGAAGAGTTTTTACCCATAAAAGTATGATTTCAAAACCTTCGGTTTGAAATCTATGACCATAAACAATGATTTACTTTATGGTTCTCCTAGGAATATGTTGTGTGTAATTATGCCTCTTTTTCTCATTCAAAACATATTTTACATTTATAATCACATCATATGGATACCATATATTCATTATCTTTAGTGGTCCAAATTTTATGAAACTAAAATATGAAAAAATTATAGCAATCAATATAAATAGAAACACTACCATACGTTGTCCATACCAAATGATATTAAACAACACAGATATTTCCCATGCATAAAAGGTTAAAGTACAGATACTTAGAACATTCAATGAAGCCTTAAACCATTTTTGATAAAATTAGGGTCATTTATCTAAGTCTCAATTGGATCTTACATATAATATTTCATAATGTATTGGGGCACCAGACCGATTGTGTCACATTCTATACAGATGTCTCCCTATTTTGTCTCCAAACATTGATTCCTTACATGTTTGGATTTCCACCATTTTTAACATCTAGAAGGACTTAGTAATGATGATTCTCTCGTGCCACTTCGGATCACATCCCATCCAATGCAAATTCCCTAATGGATTCCCAATAAAAAAATTGAACCCTATTTTTCAAATATGGTCAATAGATTCTTTTGTATTTGCTGTCCCCATGTTTGATTGGTGAAGTGGTCAACCCTATGTCTCAAAAATAGTCAACTATGGTCCTCCCCATAATTCTACCCTTCTATAATCTAAACCCTAATAGTTACAATTTACCTCAATTCTTCTTCCCTATGTTCTGTTATATCTCTATGTTTTCCCTATGTGTATCTACCCATATCATGTGGGAAGATCCTATGTTGTACACTACTATGTTTGATGGGGAAATATTTCATCAATAATTATTTCCCACATTGAGCATGGCCCACATGGGATTTGGAATTTTGTTAGGGTTTTTAACCAAATAGAAAAGTTGTGCAACCATATGATCAAAAATCGATGACCTGAAACTAAGATCCCCTCTATGGTTTTCTCAGGATTTGGTAGCCACGCCTTGCACATCCCTAATTGAACACATCCTCTAATTTTTTTACCACATGAAATTAAAGTGAACGAACCAGTCCAGTCATGTGATCATAAACTAAGAATAATAAACCTAGCTGCACAATTTCATCATTTGGTTTTTTAATTAATGAGAGAACATCGGCCTTGAAACATTTCAAGAACCATTCCACCAGTCATGACCTATATACAGATTGATTCCTGTTGAGACAACATGACTTCTCTTCTACATTCAACTCCTAATGAAAAGGTAAATAATAAATAATTCATAATTCCTATTGTCTTTCAAGAACTATATGTTTCCATATTCCCATCCTTATTGGATACATTGTGATGTTCAAATCATTAATATCAGGTCCAAATGATACATTATTTTCCCTTTTAACATCAAATAATCTTTGTGCATAATGCGTTATGTCAAACTGCACTGGATCCCAGTACTACATACAACATGAAACCCATCTACATGGGGTACATAGTAATGTCCAATAATGGGTCCATCCATAAACTCTCTTAAGACTTCGGCCCCTTGGCCTTTATCATTTTCCAATCTGAGCGACATTAAACATTATACAAGATTCCTTATGAATGACTATGTTGTGCATTTGGCACTCCTTGGTCCTCATTGACTTCAGGTTTTTTAGTTACCACATTATGAATAATCATCATTGAGAACCCCCTAATGGTCCATACACTAAGACCCTATAATAAGATCTAAAGGACCTTATTCTCATTCAGAATGTGTTTCATAGAATCATGCCTGATTGTCCCCCATTCAAGTCAGGTATATCAAAAATCAACAATGTACAAACCTATTTGAGATACTATCGGTCATGGTCGAAGCTCTATGACCAAAAATTAAGATCTATAATATCCTATACAATGTTAAACTATTTCATATTCTAGGTAGTATGACTTTAAACAATGTGTGACATCCTAATCACAAGATTTAAAAAAATAAAACACATCCTGATCATTTTTCAATAAACTATTTTATACATCACCCTTACCTATGGTGTTTAACTACATTTCAATCATCCTTATTTTCATGATGTAAAACTATATGGAATATTGGGTCATTTCTAAAAAAATGATTTCTCTTTGTTCAGGTTGATATGCACACAAATGTGTGCTTTAGTCACTGTGGCATAGTTTCTAGAGTGTTTGAACTCTTTTTAACATTCCACCACTCCACTCCACACATCATGTGCCCCTTTATTTGGATCCTCATCATCTTTCATATCTGATGTGACCACCAAAAGGCATGTTCCAAAGTTGATTTAGCTCACCTAGAATATTGGTATAATGTTCCTAAAGACATCGAGTGACAATTCAAGACATGTCACCCCATTTCAAACATGGTCAGTAACATACCCTTTGTTTTTCGCCATTCAATATTAGAGGTACAGATTTTTTTTGGAATACTCTTAGTTTTTCCTTCTATATAATTATTCCATCCCCATTTTGTTATTAATTATGTGTATCATGATTCATTCAACTCATTACCTCTTTTTTGGATTGATTCGAATTCCCTTTTTGATAACCATCATGTGCACCGAGCATGTTTGGAAAGGCAATTTGGTATCTCTGAGAGCCCTATTCAATAGTCACATCGACTATCAACTAAAACACTCATGGTGGTCAGTCATCAATAGAAAAATGAAATCATTTGTTGTTTTAATATCACAATCATACAAAATAGGATAGTTATGTGTTGGTAATTTATTTCTCACATCGATAATGACCTAAGTGATCTTAAGGAGTGACCATTACTTTCTTCATATATATGATCAGGTTGATGTAATTTAAAGAAGAATGAAACTTTTCCATATATGTTTTTCTTAAAAATAAATCAATAAATATTGTATGATTCCAAAATTTTGAATGATTTTTCCTCTAAGGATATGCCTTGTCAATGGTGCGCTATAACATCACCGCCCTTTGACGTGTGGCCTCAAGGATCCTATTTTATCACATGAGCTATATTTCATTTTCATTTGGCTTAGTATGGATCGCATCATCCATGACCAATACCCTAGTACCATTGGTATTTTCTTAGTTTAATTCAATCCTTGTAATCTAGTTCATCCTGGCTTGCCTCTTGGATAAAGACGTCGTCCCTCCGACTGAATCCAAACAATGGTATCCTCTGGCATATGGGATAATCCCTCTACTCTTTTGATAGTATCTCTAATAAATTTTCATGATATGAATGGGCCTATACATACTACCTGAAAATGATGTTTCTCGATGTGTCTTTCATTTATTTATCATATTTAATGTACTCATGAGAAGCTTCCTAAGCATCCATTAATTCAGGAATTTGTCAATTTTTTTGGAAACTATTAACAAAAGTCGTTTAGGAAGAACAATGCTACACCACTAGATCATGGAATAGTGGTGGAATCTCTTAATATCAATAAGAAATGTAGTATTTTGATTCCAATGTTCTGTATGATGACTTCGTAAAGCAATGGTCTGAAGAACCATATTCATGAAGATGCTTTCGCAGGGTGGATGGTTTCATGAAAAGAGAGCACAAGAACTATTTTTCATATAGATCTAGTATGGGATATTGCAAACATAGGCCCTATTTGTCGGCATTTAACAACCAAGATTCACATTATACTTTGTATATCTGATCTTCATGGTGGCCTTGTGCTAGTGCGCATCGCGTGATCTTCATCGTGAGCATACTTCGTGATCACCTAGTATTTAGGCGATTTACCCATAGAATTCAACCCTCTTTTTATCTTGGCCCACATAATGAGATAGGGGAGCATTGGTTTTTGAAAAATTATGTTATATAGTTTTATTTAAGAAATTCCATGGCTATTAGGATTAATGGGAGGACAAACTCCCCAAAAAAATTGTTCATCAGGTCTTCCTCCAGAATATCCTTCATGAATATCCTTCTCCATCATGAGCACCACAAGAATTTAATGTGGAAGGATCTATGATTTTGATGAGTCCCATGAGGATTTTAGGTAGAATTATTTTTCAGTAAGATGTGCCCCAAGAGTGTTTTAGCTAGAGGGCTCCATGAGTCCAATTATCCCCCCATGCATTTGAAATAGAAGGTGCCATGAGTCTGATGAGCCATGCCTCTTCTGGGAGATAATTTATTCATTGTGAATTAGATTTGTGCATCGACAGAAAAAATTTCCAATAAAAAGATGGATCCACCAAAATAAAATTCATTTTTACCCTTACATTTTTCCTTCTTGTCTCCCATTTGATGAGGCACCCAAGCATCACAAAATTGAGACAAAAATGGATCACCCAATATTTAAGGGAATTGCAAACCACACATTACCTTATTAGAATTTACACATTATATTGGTTTGGATTCCCTTCAAGAAGGCATAAACTGTTAATAAAGGAGGTATAACCTCATGGGTAATTGGTGATTTGTGATCAAATAATCCTTTATGATGAAATCTGTTTTCATTTCATGCCTCTATTCCAAGGCAGTGTCACCCTGCATCACATGGATCAAATCATTACAATTCCATTGACCACTTAAAATTAACTATATATTGTGAATCACCTCTCTACGAGGATCTTATAATATTGATACCCTCTTATGTGGGCCTCCACAGTGTTGTACATCGTGATTTCCTTGTCAATTGGGTGGTGTCCCTTATTGTGTTTCTCTACCTAGTGATTCATTGCATAGGTATGCTAAAACTATTGATTCTTTTCATAGACATGCAGACATGGAACCCCTGAGTTACCACTCCACCACATTGTGGTTTCCTATAATTTAATATGAATTCCCTTCCATATATGTCGTTTCATATTTGGTATTTAAGTCTAATGGGTGAAGAGATAATCATCCCCACCTGAGCTGACACATGTTAAATTTCCATGCCACATCGTCCTCAGCACATGGTGTTAAACTATAGTCTTGTCCTATGAAATGAAAATAGTGTTTCATGCCATGGAAATTATCCACACCCAGTCATATCCCATCGAGTGATACCTCCTCCAACCTCCTTGCATGTAGTGATATCCTCCTCATGCAGAATGAGGACTTCCTTGGGCATCCCTTTGGAAGTATACCTCAATATCCATCTCCCTGGGCCGTCTTAGTGTGTAATACATGCACCACCACTCATAGAAAATAATTTAATGACCCAAACATTATTTATACTACGAACAATTTTTCTCACACAAATACTAACTCTCATGGTCATAGATATTAAAAGTGACTACTACTTCACTCGGGCCGATTTAGTGTGTAATCCCCATGTGCCATAGTGCAAAATAATGTGGGTTTTGATCACTATTTTCTAAAAATGGTAAATAGAAATCTTTTCTATGTTCGAATACGAATTAGTGGTAATCTCTATTTCTCCATCATTTTCATGTACCCTCATGATGAGACATCTCCCCATTCTTTGACACATCCCCCGAGAACCACCTCTCTGAGGTGTTATGATCCACCTGCCATCACTTCATTCATCCCCTCACTCTTATCCTAGAGAAATCACATCTCATCCATTCCATCAACATGGATAGCCTTAGTATGTATTATCCTACCAAATTTCACTTATATGTTTTTCATTATAACCCTTAATAGTCCCTAGCATGTCTCCATGCCTCTATCCATGTTTAAGCCATGATTATATGCCCTATTATGGAGCTATGTAGACTATGATCACGATATCCTATAGAGGGTACGTAAGAATACTTCCAATGTTTCAATCCCATCACCCACTTCCATCCTAGTTTTTTTCATCATGTCTCTATTTATTAGGAGGATTATTCTCCAGTAGAAAGGTTCTATATATTTCAGTTCCATATCCATGAGATCAATTCCATTTAACTATTTTATTAGGTGTCATGTTTCTTGATCATAACTACAAGGAAATTGATTACCATAAAACTTGGACATGTATGAAGCCTCCTTGAGGCTCAATCCCGAAATTTTCATATTCCAATTGGTTAAATTTTTTCCATACTGTATATGACACTAAACTGCATGGGATATATGAACTACATGGACTTTGATCTTTGTAATCTATATAGGGTACATACAAATCCTACCTGGGGTCCACACCTATGACACCAAAACTCTCATGCGTTCCATCCCTTTCATCCAATCCACCAATAATATATCCTATTTTTTACCATGGAAGTCACATCCTGATGATGCCATTCCATCAATTTGGGTCATCTTGGAACGTATGCCACATCCAAATCATCTCTTATACTTGAGGCAAAAGGTAATATTATTATACATAAGCCACAAAAAATCTATATTCCTCCAAACATAATTGAAACTCTTATGAAGGGAATCCTTACATGTGTATGCCCCACATCACCCATTTGAACTACATGTGTTTTTATCCCGGTTTTTGGACCAGTGTATGTAGGAAGCATCTGTGAGGTTAAATTAAATGAATTCCTAAACATTAGTGTCCCCCTAATTGGGATAGAACTATTTGATCATCCCTTAATGGGTTCTAGATCATCCTTCACATTGTGAAATATTCCCTTTTAATGGACACACCATCCTAGGCCCATCTTCATTATGCGTTCTGATCTATCTACCTGAAAAATGTTCCATGTTCTTTATCCATTGGACGTACCTATCTGATACACCTTCACAAGTTTTCTAATAAGTATTATTTTTCTCTTAAAGAAATTACACTTTTTTAATACATCATGTTAGACATGTTATAACAAATAAAACCTTGAAGTACATGACTCAAAAATGAAGTACCTTGTAATTAATTTGGGCTACCTCATGTTTCAACACCCTTGAGAAGCCCTCTTATATTAGAAAATATAGGTGTACCAATGTTCCAGCATCCAAAAATTCAATCAATTCACAATGTGACTACTATCATGACTAAATGTTTCTATAGTGACTCGACCCCTTGGGATTTCTATACAGAAGAAGCGTAATTAACAGGGATACATGATGAGATGTAATTTGAAATGATTTTAATAAAAAATGCCGTAATATATAAGGGAGAATTTACTATGAACTTAATTTTGCAGATGAATTGATAGAAGGAGGGATAAATATCCCATCTTCCCATTTCTATCATGGTCTAGACATCTCCATGGAATTGATGAATGTCTCCCACCTTTTGAAATCCTAAATCCTTGCAATAATGTAGTCCATGTGCTAATGGAAGAACATGAAAGTATTAAAATTCATCACAATGAGTAAGCATCATAAAAAACACATAAATAATATTATATCTTTTAATATTAAAATTTCACTACATAAAATAATGGTATTCAATCATTATTTCTTTAAAAAATAATACATTTTTTGATCATAAATATAATGTTTTGAAAATGCATAACTATTTCATATAATAACATCTTGGGATCCTGATATCATTCTTCAAAATTAATACATTGTAAATATTAATCACTATACCTAAAATGATCATGTAAAATTATATTTTGAAATTCGCATCATAATTATCAATATAAAAAACAAATATTTGAAAATAATACAACTTTCATACATAAAAATAACATTTGAATATAGATAATCTTGACTGTTTTAAAATAGTAAATATATACATACTAATAGTCCCTTTAAAAAAAGATGTTTTTTGAATGTAATCCTATAATTTATAAATCATTAAAAATTAATATAATTTTTAAAAGAATTAGAAAAATAGTCATGAATAAAAATAATTCATATTTTAAAGTAAATAATCATAGAGATTGAATATATTTCTTATATATATATATTTATGTTTGTGTGTGTGTGTGTGTTTTTAGAATATATAAATTGGAAATTACAAATATATATATATATATATATATATAGTTTTAATAAATATGTGTCTTTATAGGTAAGAATCTTTTGAAAAATACTCACAATTCAATTAAATATCTTCTACATTAAAAATAATACAAGTATTCCTGATGAAAATAAATGTGAAACATGAAAATATTATAAATATATATATATATATACATCATGGAAAAATTAAAATGATTACTTATTCCTTCTTGATTGGGGTGTTCAAACCTATGGGATAAGAAAAGATAAATCATGGAAGACGGCATAAGCTGGCTTGTCCATGGAGTGATGATGGGAACAAATAAACAAACAAACAAACAAACACACACACACACACACATATTTATATATATAATGTATTGGATTTGTGGTCATAAATAAATGAAAATATTGGTGTACATGTAATTTATCAATGAATACAAACCTACCTCGAGGATTTTGTTTTATTGAACCTTGAATATGTAGCTTCTAGAAAAGATGAGGCAATGTCTTTGTTTGATAATCACATACACACATGCATATATATATATATGTGTGTGTTTGTGTGTTTGTGTGTGTGTGTGTGTGTTTGTGTGTGGATGTGGGTGTATTATTGTGTTTATATTTACTTGTCAAGGGAGAAGAATAGTAATTAGGATTCATTTTTTGGTTTACCATGTTACAGAATCTTTGAAAAGGATGGTGAATTTTACAGCTTGTGGTGGGAACCAAGGATGATAGCGATGTTGGATTTTCGGATCGCTTGTACGATAAGGATCGTTGAAATGTGAGGTTTAGGGGCATCGTGATGAACAAGATAACATGGTAGTGATCAAATGGTCATGGTTATTCAATCCATTGGTCACGATATAAGTGTTACTTCTATCTTAGTTGAATTGTATTTGATATCTAGTTCCCACATGGAAACATTGGATGCATGACTTCTTTCATATTTGAAATGTGTTGAGGATAGATTGATAAAAGTTGTATCTAGTTCACCTCTCCAACCCCTTATACATGGGTCCATTAGGCCGCTGGCCTATCCTATGCGCAACTCGGGCTACGTCTTAGCTCACCTATACACATCCTAGTGTTGACCGAATCTATTCCAAAAAAGATATATTGACCAAACATCCCTTGGGTAGAGCATTCTATCCTTTGGATCATATTAAATAATGTAAAAAAAATTATTCAATTTCAGAACCACATAAATACATAAATGAGGTAAATAGAAAAAATAAATTAATTAGTTTAATATTATATCACAAAATTTTAAATGCATTAATTATTATTATATTTTATTTTATGAAATTCATGATAATTAAAAATTGATCATTTATTAGAATGAGAATCAAATAATCATTTCCAAATATGATGTTTAATAATTACATTTTATTACTATAATAATATTACATGTATAAAATGTAAAAAATATTTTATATTGAAAATTATATGTATCTAAAAACTAATCAAAATAAATAAATTAATATTCTTTATGACTTATAAATTATATATTATGTTCAACAAGAGCTTCAAATCACTTAAAAATTATATCAATAAGAAAAAAATCAAAAAAAATTCCATCAAAAATAAAAACACATATAAAATTAAAACATAACATTTCATAATTATTGTCATACTTTATCTTTTCTCATTAAAAACATTAATTTAAATATATTATTTGTAACGCCCCGACCCCAGCTACCCAGAGTCGGTGCATTAATTACATAACATTGGCATGATCACAAGAAAGATCAAATCCCGAAAGACCGATTTGTTTAGTAGCCTTGGAAACACTAGATATATTCATAAGTTTTACATTACATCATTAAACGAAAAACTACTACAACAACAAATTGTCTCCATAATCCACACTATAAACCCCTCATAATATCCCTGCAAGTCAATCATAATTTACTTCTTCACTACCTGGGAAAAATAAAACATAGAAAAGGGGTGAGCTCAAATGCCCAGTAAGGATAACAATATAGCGGAACATTCAAAATAAGCATAAACATTTAAGGCAATGAATTACTAAAACAAAAGCCTTTTAAAATTGAACTTCAACATAGTATGGCAAAAGTAAAATGAAATAATGCCATTTACTTGTTCACATGGATATTCTACTAATCGAATAATCACATGCAAAAATCAATAACCACTTTCATAATGTTGGAATGCATAATGCCAGACTATCATAACCACATAGCCAAGGCCTCGTGCCAAGACTACAAATAAGATTTTGTCAAGGCCTTGTGCCAAGACACTAGTTTGTCTCATGAGACCTACCGATGCATCGAGGAGCTATAGCGGGCTCCACCCGTCACTTATTAAGTCCAATGCATTCCCATATGAAAAGGTTTAAACATAACATAAACATTCGTATTAAAACTAGCATACGAAATGTCAATAATTTCACCATAAACTATGAATGGTATAAAAATAGCACATCCACAGTCAAACATATCACAAAACCTTCAATACAATATAGAAGTTTTGTATCATAATAAATCAACTTCAAATAATCTTAAAATCCATCAAAGGATGTTGACATAGATGAAATCAAAATTCTTTTTAAAGAAATATCTCCTTTCATTTTGAAACCATTTAAGATCCATATAAAATGAAACATTTTCTGTGAAAATATTCTTATAAGCTTGTAAGGAAATCTTTGAAGATTTTATAACGGCGTAAAATAACCGCACCCGCCGTATAAGTAAAAAAAAACATTCTTACCTCAATTCTGTCGAAGGTTAAAAAGGACCTTGTTTTGAAAACGACGGAAAGATTCCTTTATAAACCTCTTATAAAAAGTCAAACAAGGGTATAAATGACTTTAACCCATATTCTTGTAAATAGTAAAAATGTTTTGAAATACATTTTTAAGAAACATGGATGTGGATGATAAAGAGATCCCAATAGATTATTACATATAAACAACCTCGGATAATGAAGAGATTGTGAAATAACCATTACCTTGTACTTTTCCTTTGTTGGGGTAGGTTAACCTCCTGTATAATGGTGAAATAATTGTTATTAAATTATACAAGAATCATATACATTAATATGATATCATATATGATCTTTTAATATTGATTTGATAATAATGTCTTAGTATTATCGTTGTTTCAGGTGTTAACTTACTTGTTTTCTTTCATATGTTTTGTTACGTAATACATGTTTGTAAAGGATAGGTTGTATATTATTCATATCCAGAATCATATCAAGTCCTTAAACATCATTTTTAAATCATAAAATGATAATTATACTTTAATGGTCACGATGGAGAATGAAACTCATCGCGTTCGTGGAGACGGTAGTCCGTACGTACGCACGAGCGACAATATCATTCTTTTGATATTAAAATAATATATAAATGGATGGTATATCATATATACAGAATCATTAATATGTTATATTTATTATTTACATGAGTTACACATCATTATTATACCCATCCAAATAATAATATATTGAATAACAATTACACCACGACGTGGAGACGGTAAGCCGTACGTACGCACGTATGGTGACATGTTATTCAAAGGGTGGATAGAATACTGAATATGGTTGTACCATATTTATAATAACATAACAGTATATAAATGATACTGGAGTCATTATTTTAGAATGGTAACAACAAAGGAAGAAGAAGTGGAAGAAGAAATGAACTTGGAAAAGGGGTGGTGAAAACATTACCTCTTCTTCGGGTTCTTCCTTTTGATTTGATCAAAAGGGCTCCTTAGGTTGGCTTTCTGATCAAACAAAGGGCTCTAGGTTGTAGTGAGGGATGTTGGGAGATTATTTGGGCAGAGTTTGGCCGAACCAAAAGGCTTTAGTGGTGTGAAGAAATGAGAAGGAGGAGTGCCCTTTTATAAGAGGGGTGAGGGGCACCTTTGGAAAAGCTAGAAATATTAATTTATAATAAATTCATATTCGGTTTCTAAAGGCTCCAAAGTTTACTATTCAAAGGTTAAGGTGGGTATAGGTCGAAAAACACTCAACCAATAGAATTTAGACAGGTTTGGGTACTTATATTAACCTTATCTTTAAGTATTAACTCTAAGTTAATTAGTTTCACTTTTACAATGTCTCTTTGTATTTTTATATAATATGGTTAATAAACTTACTATATACATCCAAGAGACCCCCAAGTGGTCCATTAATGAGGAACCTATCATAATATAACTCTCTTGGCCGAAACTTAGATTTTTATGAATTTAATATCAATTAATAATATAATATTTGTTTTAAGAACTCTTTTATGTCAATTTTGACACTATTCAATAGTTGATTTTTTTTGAAACTCCTAACAGATTGATTACTTCGAACAAAGTCAATTAAATCAATCCTAATATATCATATTATCATATAAAATTAGTTTAATTCATTAAAAGTTTCATATTATAATTATTTGGGTATTTACAATATCAATTATTTTAATTTTTCACTATTATAGTAATTACTGCATCATCATTGTGTCATAAATAAAATAAATTATTAAATGTCTAAAAATTATAAATAAAATATCATTATGTAGGAAATCTTTTTAGCTTTCTAATGAATATTTATAATCTAAAATCCAACATATATAACCCTATGTAAAAATTGTTGTTCTAAAAGATATATGCTTGTGTCATTTTTGTATTCATTTTAACTAAATTAAAATAAAGTGTCATTATCACTTACAAGTGGATCCATGGGGTCCTAAAATAGACCCAAAGATGCCCATGGTCGACCATGTATCCACCAATAGGGTTAAGACACGTTTTAGGGTAATTTAGTATTATTATAATATTATTTTTTAACCCTTATTTACCGGATTTACCCTTAACCATGGTAAATAAAATATTTACCGCAGTAATTATTCAAAATGTCTAAAAATAAAAGTTACCTATTTACAAAATTTGAACATCCTGATTCCAAATATGGAATCCATTTTCCTAAATTCAAAACACAGAAGTGGCAGAAATTAATTTAAAATTAATTCCCGCTGTCAAAACAAAAAGCGTGTTTTTAAGAGATAATAACTATCAAAAGATTGACACTTGTTTATGTTCGGTTTAATTGTAAAATTATGTCCAATGACCAACATTATATTAAATAGTAATAATATATTCTAAATATACTTTAAAACCACTCAAATTCATAATTTATCACTATTAATTATTTTGATTAAAAAAGTTGTTTTTAATTAAAATTTAGTAATTTTCACTATTCATCAAAATATGAAAGTTATCCGAAAAGTACCAAAATTTCACCTTAGGCTAAATTTGATATTCCGAATCCAAAAATGAAGTCCATTTTAAAATATAAAATATATATAACTTCAAAAAGTAGGTATTACTATTCATAACAACTAGTTTGATTGGTTATGGTGTGTTAGAACTCGAAGTTGCGTACAACACACGCTACTGTTTTATCCAAAGGAAAGCGTACCGTGGACGCTTGGGATGTTTCATTTTAAATTTTTTGATGTCTCAATTTAGACAAAAAGTTTAAAATATTGTATTTAAAAAGGTTTCACTATTAGAAGTTGATAAAAGTGAAATACTGAAAATGAATTTGTTCTTGCATTATATCTAAGAAACTCATAATATGGATTCTAAAATTATAAGGATTACATAAAATTTAAAATTTATCTAATACTATTCATGACCTCTTTTGAATGGATTGTTTGGTAAGTCATGGTGAAATTGAAATCGGTGTTGCGTGTAATGAAAGTTATTGAATTATTTTGAACACACTATGAAATCTTGGGGTGTTACATTCTCCCCTCCTTCTATAAATTGCGTCCTCGCAATTTGAAATTGTTCTTCGAAAATAAAAGGTTGAAAGTAGAAAATATATTTGTGGGAAAACCCACATCGGAAATTGGGTTACTAAAATTTAGTATTAATATAAGGAAAAGAGAAATCAAAGGGTCACCACCAAATTATGATCTCGATTAGGAGAACATTGGTGGAAATTAGAGACATATAATCGGAGGAAAAACGTAAATATTTATAGGTAGTGATTGAGGTCATCAATCACAAACAAGTGTATAATTGAGGTCCTTAAATTCATCAATCTATGATGATTTGAAATACCATCGGTTCAACAAAACATAGGTTATTAGGATAACACATTTTTGACGTTTCAAAATATCTTAGTTGAAATCCCACATCGAAAAATGAATTAATGAGGCCTCTATTTAAAATAAAGAGTGGAAAGTATGAAGATTACCGAAAATAACACATACTAGGGTTCCATGTAGGAAACTATGGATATGGAAGAGAAATCTAACCATCAATTATCTGATGGAGAGTGGTAGAGAACATGGCTATTAAAAGGCCAACAATCCCAAAGCCATAAATTAGTGATGATTTAAGGTACCATCTAGGACAACATTTTTGTTCTAAGTTTCTTTTCTTAATATTGAGGAATTTATTTATGAGATTGGCTAAGATCATAAGGAGATATACTTACTTTATAATTAGTGTTTTATCCATTAATAAATTTCTACCACAAACTCATCATTCACTCTAAGAGATAATAGAATGTAAAAAAAATTCTATTTACACTATTCGTATAGGGTTCCAAAATAAAAGAATTTATAATTCATCTAAAAGATCTTTTAATAAAAACTACATTATTTAATCCAGGAAATCTCGTGGGCCAGTGGTAGGTGATACACCCTTGTCGCCCTTCGGTTGTGGGTTCATGTCTCGCAGCCTTTCCGGACGCGACGGGTTGCCGCCCGACCTCCGGGTTGTCCTTTTATGGCAATCCAAAATAATCCAAACAAGAACTATCCAAAATAATTCTATCCAAACTCACATTCCAACTTTTATAAGGAGGGTAAACATAATGTAGATCCTTTTTAACCCGTAATAGCATATGAATACCTTCATCGTGTATTCTTTTAATACACTGAAATATCCTGAATTACCATATTTTTTATTGATTACATTCATGCTCCCTTATTCCATATTGAATGCTGGATATACTTCATCAATCCAAAAATGTTTTAAACCCCAACAATGATGGAATATACAAATCATTAATCAGTTCCAAGGTAGTCAAGAATATCCAATATAATTTTTCCAAAATAATCATGTATTATTCGAAAATCACTACCTCGGTATCAGAACTATATTATGGTTTATCATTCTCTCAACCATATATTTTCCAAAAATTTATCCTGATATTGAGTCACTTTTCTTTGTTCCACACAATCTCAAGTCCTTAATGAAATAGTACTGCAGTACAATCCTTATATACTCCATAATTATTATAACAAGTACATTGTTGATACAACACTCAATTGACATAATCAACATAAGAACTCTAATCATTCTTCTTCATCTGTGGTAGTATCATAACTTGATTATTATCCAATAGCATCATTTGTGGCATAGTCTGATGACTGGGACATAGGTTCACGTAGTGTCCAAACTCCTTGGAAATGAAGCATTGTACATTTGAAACCATTTTCTTACCCTTGCAGTCATGTACTTTGTGCCCTTTTCCTCCACACTTATAACAAACTCCCATTCCTTTCAGGCAATTTCTAGGGTGTTTCTTTCCACAGTTACCACATATGGGAAAATTCTTCTTTTCCCTCTTCCATTTATCCATTTTTCTCTCTTCCATCCTTTTATTCTCTTGCTTCCATTCAAAGCCATAGGACTCAGTAAACTCTTTACTTATCTTATCAACACATGATATTATTTCTTCATATGATGATAATACATGGGAGACTATTTCTCTTATAAATTCTAGCTTAAGACCATGAAAGATATGATCCTTCCTTCTCTTTGGATCATGTGCATTTCTGGAGTTCTCATTCCTTCTACTGGGCGCCATTTCAATACCATGGCATAAACTAGATCAGTTTATGAATCAAAACACATAATCCCATACTTATAAAACACTTAACATAAATTGAACTATTTATGGATATAATCCATAATCATAAAAATGTTTTCTTTGAGGAAGTATATACTCATAAACCCTTCATAATGTTTTGTAAAGAAAATGAGAGTTATCCTAAGCATATCCCCCGGGAGTGTCGTAACCAAGAGTGCAGCAAGGCCCGTTGTCGTGCACCAGTTCCCGTTCGAGTCTAGCTCAAAGCGGTGTTTTCGGGTTTTACCCCTAGGTACATCTGTGCCAGAGCCGCCTCTACCTGCTCGTATCCAGACAGGGATGTATTGCTCGGAAAACTCCCAAAATCTCTACAATACCAAAATTCTAGGAAGTTCTTCTATACTAATCCTCAAAGTTTATCTTAGGTCTACGTGCTCTAATCAGAGTTTATCTAAATCTAGCTTCCAAGGTTTGTACTAAACTTCCTCTGATACCAACTGTAACGCCCCGACCCCAGCTACCCAGAGTCGGTGCATTACTTCGTAACATTGGCATGATCACAAGAAAGATCAAATCCCGAAAGACCGATTGGTTTTGTAGCCTTGGAAACACTAGATATATTCATAAGTTTTACATTACATCATTAAATGAAAAACTACTACAACAACAAATTGTCTCCATAATCCACACTATAAACCCCTCATAATATCCCTGCAAGTCAATCATAATTTACTTCTTCACTACCTGGGAAAAATAAAACATAGAAAAGGGGTGAGCTCAAATGCCCAGTAAGGATAACAATATAGCGGAACATTCAAAATAAGCATAAACATTTAAGGAAATGAATTTCTAAAACAAAAGCCTTTTAAAATTGAACTTCAACATAGTATGGCAAAAGTAAAATGAAATAATGCCATTTACTTGTTCACATGGATATTCTACTAATCGAATAATCACATGCAAAAATCAATAACCACTTTCATAATGTTGGAATGCATAATGCCAGACTATCATAACCACATAGCCAAGGCCTCGTGCCAAGACTACAAATAAGATTTTGTCAAGGCCTTGTTCCAAGACACTAGTTTGTCTCATGAGACCTACCGATGCATCGTGGAGCTATAGCGGGCTCCACCCGTCACTTATTAAGTCCAATGCATTCCCATATGAAAAGGTTTAAACATAACATAAACATTCGTATTAAAACTAGCATACGAAATGTCAATAATTTCACCATAAACTATGAATGGTATAAAAATAGCACATCCACAGTCAAACATATCACAAAACCTTCAATACAATATAGAAGTTTTGTATCATAATAAATCAACTTCAAATAATCTTAAAATCCATCAAAGGATGTTGACATAGATGAAATCAAAATTCTTTTTAAAGAAATATCTCCTTTCATTTTGAAACCATTTAAGATCCATATAAAATAAAACATTTTCTTTGAAAATATTCTTATAAGCTTGTAAGGAAATCTTTGAAGATTTTATAACGGCGTAAAATAACCGCACCCGCCGTATAAGTTAAAAAAAACATTCTTACCTCAATTCTGTCGAAGGTTAAAAAGGACCTTGTTTTGAAAATGACGGAAAGATTCCTTTATAAACCTCTTATAAAAAGTCAAACAAGGGTATAAATGACTTTAACCCATATTCTTGTAAATAGTAAAAATGTTTTGAAATACATTTTTAAGAAACATGGATGTGGATGATAAAGAGATCCCAGTAGATTATTACATATAAACAACCTCGGATAATGAAGAGATTGTGAAATAACCCATACCTTGTACTTTTCCTTTGTTGGGGTAGGTTAACCTCCTGTATAATGGTGAAATAATTGTTATTAAATTATACAAGAATCATATACATTAATATATTATCATATATGATCTTTTAATATTGATTTGATAATAATATCTTAGTACTATCGTTGTTTCAGGTGTTAACTTACTTGTTTTCTTTCATATGTTTTGTTACGTAATACATGTTTGTAAAGGATAGGTTGTATATTATTCATATCCAGAATGATATCAAGTCCTTAAACATAATTTTTAAATAATAAAATGATAATTATACTTTAATGGTTACGATGGAGAATGAAACTCATCGCGTTCGTGGAGACGGTAGTCCGTACGTACGCACGAGCGACAATATCATTCTTTTGATATTAAAATAATATATAAATGGATGGTATATCATATATACAGAATCATTAATATGTTATATTTATTATTTACATGAGTTACACATCATTATTATACCCATCCAAATAATAATATATTGAATAACAATTACACCACGACGTGGAGACGGTAAGCCGTACGTACGCACGTATGGTGACATGTTATTCAAAGGGTGGATAGAATACTGAATATGGTTGTACCATATTTATAATAACATAACAGTATATAAATGATACTGGAGTCATTATTTTAGAATGGTAACAACAAAGGAAGAAGAAGTGGAAGAAGAAATGAACTTGGAAAAGGGGTGGTGAAAACATTACCTCTTCTTCGGGTTCTTCCTTTTGATTTGATCAAAAGGGCTCCTTAGGTTGGCTTTCTGATCAAACTAAGGGCTCTAGGTTGTAGTGAGGGATGTTGGGAGATTATTTGGGCAGAGTTTGGCCGAACCAAAAGGCTTTAGAGGTGTGAAGAAATGAGAAGGAGGAGTGCCCTTTTATAAGAGGGGTGAGGGGCACCTTTGGAAAAGCTAGAAATATTAATTTATAATAAATTCATATTCGGTTTCCAAAGGCTCAAAAGTTTACTATTCAAAGGTTAAGGTGGGGATAGGTCGAAAACCACTCAACCAATAGAATTTATACAGGTTTGGGTACTTATATTAACCTTATCTTTAAGTATTAACTCTAAGTTAATTAGTTTCACTTTTACAATGTCTCTTTGTATTTTTATATAATATGGTTAATAAACATACTGTATACATCCAAGCGACCCCCAAGTGGTCCATTAATGAGGAACCTATCATAATATAACTCTCTTGGCCGAACCTTAGATTTTTATGAATTTAATATCAATTAATAATATAATATTTGTTTTAAGAACTCTTTTATGTCAATTTTGACACTATTCAATAGTTGATTTTTTTTTGAAACTCCTAACAGATTGATTACTTCGAACAAAGTCAATTAAATCAATCCTAATATATCATATTATCATATAAAATTAGTTTAATTCATTAAAAGTTTCATATTATAATTATTTGGGTATTTACAATATCAATTATTTTAATTTTTCACTATTATAGTAATTACTGCATCATCATTGTGTCATAAATAAAATAAATTATTCAATGTCTAAAAATTATAAATAAAATATCATTATGTAGGAAATCTTTTTAGCTTTCTAATGAATATTTATAATCTAAAATCCAACATATATAACCCTATTTAAAAATTGTTGTTCTAAAAGATATATGCTTGTGTCATTTTTGTATTCATTTTAACTAAATTAAAATAAAGTGTCATTATCACTTACAAGTGGATCCATGGGGTCCCAAAATAGACCCAAAGATGCCCATGGTCTACCATGTATCCACCAATAGGGTTAAGACACGTTTTAGGATAATTTAGTATTATTATAATATTATTTTTTAACCCTTATTTACCGGATTTACCCTTAACCATGGTAAATAAAATATTTACCGCAGTAATTATTCAAAATGTCTAAAAATAAAAGTTACCTATTTACACAATTTGAACATCCTGATTCCAAATATGGAATCCATTTTCCTAAATTCAAAACACATAAGTGGCAGAAATTAATTTAAAATTAATTCCCGCTGTCAAAACAAAAAGCGTGTTTTTAAGAGATAATAACTATCAAAAGATTGACACTTGTTTATGTTCGGTTTAATTGTAAAATTATGTCCAATGACCAACATTATATTAAGTAGTAAAAATATATTCTAAATATACTTTAAAACCACTCAAATTCATAATTTATCACTATTAATTATTTTGATTAAAAAAGTTGTTTTTAATTAAAATTTAGTAATTTTCACTATTCTTCAAAATATGAAAGTTATCCGAAAAGTACCAAAATTTCACCTTAGGCTAAATTTGATATTCCGAATCCAAAAATGAAGTCCATTTTAAAATATAAAATATATATAACTTCAAAAAGTAGGTATTACTATTCATAACAACTAGTTTGATTGGTTACGGTGTGTTAGAACTCGAAGTTGCGTACAACACACGCTACTGTTTTATCCAAAGGAAAGCGTACCGTGGACGCTTGGGATGTTTCATTTTAAATTTTTTGATTTCTCAATTTAGTCAAAAAGTTTAAAATATTGTATTTAAAAAGGTTTCACTATTAGAAGTTGATAAAAGTGAAATACTGAAAATGAATTTGTTCTTGCATTATATCTAAGAAACTCATAATATGGATTCTAAAATTATAAGGATTACATAAAATTTAAAATTTATCTAATACTATTCATGACCTCTTTTGAATGGATTGTTTGGTAAGTCATGGTGAAATTGAAATCGGTGTTGCGTGTAATGAAAGTTATTGAATTATTTTGAAGAAATAACACACTATGAAATCTTTGGGTGTTACATTATTATAAATATTTTTTTTTAAAAATATACGTAATATATTATTTTATTTTTTAAACCACAAAAAATAATATTAATAAAGATATTTAATATTATTTTATATTTTAATTTTTTTTAATTATAACAACTCAATAAATCAACAATTATTTAATTGAATAAATTCATGGGATGTTATATTCTACCCACCATAAACAAAATTTCACTCTCAAAATTCCTTCATCATAAGTAAGAAAAATTTTGAAAATCCATTTTCAGAAGATGAAAAACAAGAATAACTATAATTCAATAATATTAAAGTTCCTTTATTTACCAATAACTTCTAATGAAAAATTATAACTTTTGGAATTTTTATCATTCTAAATGGGAATACAAACGTATTTTTACTAAAATAATATACCCAGAAGCTTATCCTATTTTTATCCAAATATTCTAATTTCCATTGTTATATAAATTGTTCCTATGAAACCATCTATAAGTCCTCAAGACCTGACTTTCCTCATCATGTACACAATGTTGAATGTTTTTTTATTAAATGTATCACAGTAATATAAAATTATTTATATTTGATGACCTTTTCTAGTAATGGATTTGGAGTAAAAGGGAAAACCTTAATAAAACTCAATGTTATATAAATATATTATTTTTTAGTGATGGAGGGTTACCCACTCTAAATCCTTACCAAAGATAAATTCCATGAATCCAATAAATATTCATAATTTTTTTTACAAAAAAAAGGGTCAGAAAAATTGATATGCAAAGGAATTTTAAAAATAATATGAAAATCCTTTTTGAAAATTTCATATTGAAAATATAACTTAATAAAATAAATTTATGGGAATACTTTTAAAATAACTCTTAGTTTAAAAACAAAATTTTGAAAAACCTTTTTGAGAATGTAATTCTATTGAAAATAGGTTTAGAAATACATTAAATTCATGATTATGAATATGAAATAGAAAATAATTATGCCTTTGAAAATACTATAATCGTTTGAAAATATAAACATTTTTAATAAAATTACAATACCATCAAATATAATTACAATATTGAAAGCATTATCATATCTTTAAAAACATACACATTTGATAAACATTGTAATAAATTTGAAAATAAATAAATTTTTTTAAAAATGTATAATTACATTGATAAAAAAAATTATAGAATAGTATAATTTCATTGAAAAGAATACTCTTTTGAATGTTATTTAATATAATCCAATTTTTTCAGGAAATATAAAATAAAATAATTAAAAAAAACATGGGACAACTTAAGGAATTAAAGGTTGTCTGGGCCTACCCATATTTCAGAGGGAATGGTTCACCTCCCACTTCACTATGATGTTTACAAAGTTCAAGTTCATTGGTTTTTAAAATAATTTTTAGATTAATGATATATATATATAAATATATATATATATATTCACTACGGTTTTCACTATAAAAAAGTAAAAATTAATTATACACATATAAACAATTATATTTATATAAATATATATACATATGAACATTCATAATAATTTCCTTATTTAATTGGTATAATAATATGTCATGAAATTTAGTTTCTGGATGGTCTATTAACAAAAATTAATTAATATCCATGTATTAGAAATTTCATTCAAAAACACATAACAACAATTTATAAAGTAGTTCTTATTAAATAATAATATAATAATTGAAAATTATTATATATATTTTTATCAAATGTCATGATAAATCAATAACATATGGTCATTGTTATGATCATGAAAGGAACATATACAAAAAAAATATTGCTTGAAATGATAAAATTTCACTACATGAAATAATGGTATTTTAATCCATTATATCGTACATAAAATAAATCTTTTTTTGTTCTGAAACAAATGCTTTGAAAATGAATATCACATTAAGATTAAACCAACTTAGGATCATGAAATAATATAAAAAAATTAATACCATTAATATTTTATTCTTTATAAATAAATTGTTAATATAAAATCATTATTAGAAATTACTATGTTAGTTATTAATATAATATATATATATATTTGAAAATAGTACTATTTTTTTACAAAAAAATCACTTCTGAAAATAAATAATATTTTATGATTAAAAATAATAAATTTGTACATATAAACACCCCTTAATAAAAACATGGGGATTTTGAAAATTATTAAAGAATTTATAAATATATGAAAATAAATGTAATTTCTAAAATAAATTAAAGAATCCCCTTACATAAAAATAAATTCATAATTGAAATAAAATAATCATACAATATAAAAATAATACTTGTATATATGTTTTGAGATATATAATCCTGAAATTAAATATGTATATAAAACTTAAAAAAAGACATTTTTTATGTAATACAATTGGAAAACACAATATTAATTAGTGTATGTAGCTTATACCATGAAAATTATACATGTTTTCATAAATAAAATATACATTAAAAATGTCAATAATAATATATATATTAAAATATATACACCCATAACTACTGTAATCCTAATTCGAAATGAGGCCTTTGGTCTCCTTGAGTTGGGTGTTCGAACAAGTGGGATATGAAAAGAAAAATCATAGATGAGGTACTGAGTAGCTATTTCCATCATTAAATGTGGGATATATATATATATATATATTCTGATTTTATGTTTTAAATAAAATAAAATGATGGCATACAGAAAATTCATTAATTAATAGTGCTCTACCTCAAGACTTTGGACCTAGTGAAGCTCGAATCCCTAGCATGTAGAGAAAGATAAGTCAATGTATTTTTTTTTGAAAACCATATATATATATATATTCATATTGACATCTCAAGGGAAAATTATTTAATATGGAAACTTTTGAAGGTGAATAATGATATTTCGTCTTGAGAAGGATGAAAAATAAAACAAATAATTATATAAATAATGGACAATGAAAACTGATCTGTTTGGATACTTTCCGAGAGAATGACTTGTAAATAGTGAGAATTGGAGGTTTTAGTGAGGAAGAATATAACTCCAGAGTGATCGAATGATTATTTCCATTTAATCTTGCATTCATGATATAAGAATTACATTTTACTATGGTGAAGAGTACCTGATAGCATGATACCACATCAAAATGTTCGAAGGATTCCTTGATTCATATAATTTAATCAGTTATGTTATATCGAAAAAAATATCTAATGGGGTCAAATACCATTATCCATATACACTTGTCAAAATTCATTAGGCTAACCAATCTGTGGACCAGGATAAGGCTCACCTTAGCAATATATGTCTATGTAATGGACATACCTATTCAAACAAGCTTGCTTGGGTAGATATCCCTTAGATATATCCAACTACCCTTGGTTGTATGTGGGTTATGTATATTCTTTGGAGGCAAAAACTTTTTATAAAAACAATGATCTAAATAAATACTTAAATGAGTTAAAAAAATTAAAATTATTTAAACATATTTATCATCAAATTTTAAATCCATCAATTATTTTTATTTTTCATTTTAAGTAGATATTTATAATTAAAAATTGATCATTTCATAAAAAATTTATCAAATAATTAGTTTACAATAAGGGTTTTAATTAAAAATTTTTAATACACTATTGATATTACATCTAAAATAATCTAAAAAATATTTTACATTGAAAATAATATATAACTCAAAATCAGCAATATTAATTAATGAATAATTTTTATGACTTATAAATTATATAATTATTTCAACATCATCTTCTATAATCGTGTTATTAATTATTTCTATTGAATTCAATTAAAATATTTCATCCAAAATAATAATAATTCATATATTTTTTAAAATTATTTTTTCTAAAATAATTGAATATTATAGACTTTTTAATGGAAACACATTTATTTTATTATATTATTATAAATACATTTTCCATACATAAATAAAATTCATATATTATCTTAATATTTTAAAACAAATTGATGGGGAAATTGTTTAATTTTTGGTGGTTGTACATTACTTTTTTTAATTATGAATAATAATTAAAAAAACAGTTTTTAGAATGCTTAAATTCATAGGGTATTACATCATGTGCTAAGAAAAATAATTAGAATAAACCTTTATGGAGCGTATACTTAAAACTAAATGTGATGTTTTCCTAGAAAGAAGCAAAAAAATTATAATGAAACAAAAGAACTTATTAAAAATTATAATAAAATGAATAAAGAGTAATATGTGAGTCATAGTATGAAAAAATGGTCTTATTGATGAGATAAAAATCTAAATTTGAAGGTTGTTGATTAATATTTAATTAGAGAGTAATATGAAACAAAAATGATTGAATATTTATAAATGCATCACAATGTGGTATCAATGCATCTTAAGGATATTAAAACCCTTGGAAATATAAATAATGAATTTGATAATGTGGTAAATGAGAATTTACTGTCAAAATAGGGTATTGATAAATATTGTTAATTAAATTGGGAATCATTTATAGCTGGTGTTAATGAAAATGGTGAATCTATTTTAGTTAACTGTATATATTTTAATTCTCATTATCATAAAGCTATGATTATGAGAAATGTTCAGATGATGACAATTATAGCTATAAATTTTGATAATTTTAAAAAATTGATTCCCTAAACCTAGGAAGAATAATATTGATATTTTACTAATACATAAAGTATACTTAAAATGGAAGATTCATAATTTTCATATAAGAACATGATTAAGTGGCTAAAAAATTTGTTTTGGTTCATATAGGTATAAAACCGATATTTTCTACTATAATATTTACCTACATTTTAACCAGAGAAGTCCATACCTACAATATATATACTCAGATATAATAATAAAGATGGGAATGTGTAAAAATAATTATAAAATAATTCCACTTATATTACATATAAAAAATAGGATTTATTGGCATGAGGAGATATGTGGAATATATGACCAAAAATGTCAATTTGAAAAAATTTATACGGTTATTATTATTCTCCAAAAATAAATAATCAGATAAAAATTTATTATTAAATATAAAATCAATTTTGAATGATCTCGAATTAATTTATTAGTACTTATATCTGTACGGAAAATAAAATTTTAGAAACTTTGTATTTTTTTTCAACACACATGATAAGACATACCAAGATCATATAATATTTTGAATAACAAAATAGTGGTCCTGTCCCTTTTTATAATGATATCTGTTTAATTATTAATATAGTTGGATCATCTGAAATTGAGGCACATATTATTAATTGAAACGATGATTTATTTTTTTATGCACTGAAGATAAATATTTACTGTGTGAGTCAACTCTATGATAAATGTTGTAGAATGATTTTTAAGAAAAAAACATGACTCTTTAAAAGAAATAAATATTGTATTTTAAACAAAACAGTTTAAATAAATAGTTATAATTTCATTTAAATTACATATCCTTCTAATTCATGCATTCTATGTGAGAGATAAGTGAACAATATCTACAATAGAATACATGGCCATTTTGAGAATAGTTATCTATTAAATGTCTCTAAATTGAATGTTATAAGATATATAACTGATTTGATTATATATATAAATATTTTTTATGTAACATAAATATGTGGAAAATTATCTAAGGAAGGTATAAATGTATGGATATTTTATCAACAAGCAAACATGAGTTGATTAAAATATATTTGTGTGGATCCCTAAGACATAAATCTATAATAGGTGATATATATTCGATCGCATTTATTGAAAATTTAAAAGTATTAAAAAATTTAAGATCAAACCAGTAATATGGTAATATTTTATAATTTTATGATGATATGTTGAAAGGGAACTTGGTTTTTTCATTAAGATGATAGAAATTAATAATGGTGACTAATTTTCTAACAATGAATTTGAATCTAACCATTCAAGTTATAGGATTAATAATAAGAATGTCAACCCAATATACGATAATAAAATGTGTTTAATGATGTAATTAAAAAATAATTATTGAAATTGAAAATATTAATGAAACATTAATATAAACGATAAAAACATTTCTAGAGGGAAGTCTTGTGCATAGTTATACACTTATATAATGGGTTCCTACTTTGATAAAATTCAAATATGTTCTCATAATAAATATATAATAAAAAGAGTCAAACGAGGAATTATTTTAGACACTTTGGAAGCTCAGGCAGTAATAACAAATATGAGTCATTTCTGGGAAAATATAATAAAAAAGAAAGAGAAGAATGTAATATAAAATGATACAGAAGATAAATAAAATACTACAAAATGGGTTTTAATGTGATATAAAAATAATAGAAAATAAAATAAATTGTTCCAGATGTATATGATTTTCAAATTTCGTCTGAAAATATTTTGTGTATTTTATTTAAATACAATGATATATAGGATGAAACTATGGTATGACAATTTAAAATGATTCTTACTATACTGGTGATGAGAAATAATGAATTATAAAAGACAAATTCAAGTATCAGATATTTAATGTATTGTGGATGTATAAAAAATATTTTGAAAATATTTTGTACTAATCTAATATAGGGTAACATTGAGATGTGTCAATCAAATAGATGTAATACCTCATGTTGAGACAAACATAGTGGATGAAGAACTCCAGAATGATAACTTTATTAAATTGATATATGAGGGGATAAATCCAATTGTGAAAAATTAATCGCAGATCCTTTTCCATGACATAGAATAAAAATGCCATTGGAACAATGTTTATTTTCATAAGTCAATTAAATGATCATGGATAAGTCTTTAAGAACATGGATAACCTTATATTTATGGGATACTTACATGAAACAGTTGTTGAAGTTGAAGAGAAAATTTCTTCAATTATAAGATTGTTTTCTTTTAAAATGTTCCATAGATTATCATCGTATAGGAGTCAGAAGAATATTATTATATATATATATATATATAAATTAATGGAGGAGTATTTCATTAAATATGTTGTTCTAAAATTTGAAAACGTTTTTTTCATTATATTGATTGATGTTTCCCAAGAGATTTTCATATTCTAGGTTTTATCTTTATATTAAAGGATAAACATTCTCTATAGAGAAACAGAAAAACAACTAGTATCTTAATGAAATGGATTTAGGTATACTAAGCTTATTTATATATGTTTCCTAAATAATTATTGTAGGGGATAAATAATGTTCCCTTAATAAATTACCATTATATATGATGTATATTTTTGATATTTTTTTTCTATGAAATATAAATTTACTTTTTATGATTTCAATCTATGCAATAATAAAACATAATATTTTTTTCCACAGAGATTTATCAATAAATCTCTAAATAATTTTTGAAATTATCCCTTGATTTTAGAGGTGATATTGTAAATCATGTGTATTTTATAATATAATTAAAATATTTATATATTTTAAAACATATAGGAAAAAGAATACCAATATTATGATTCATTTTTCTTATGTCCCTGAGACAAGTACGATGAATTTATTGTCTTTTATATAAATTCAAATAAGATACAATGTATAAAATCCCAATGAACCAAAAAATTTATTCAACATGGAAAAATATATATATTATAGGGTCTATCATTATATTTTATAACAAAAATTAGGACAAATAGTTTTGAGATTGACATTATTCCTTCTAGAATATCCTCACACATAAAACAATGTACACTTCCTACGATCCTTGGGAATGGAAAAAATAATGGTCATATCAAATTATATGTAAGGGATATGTACAGTGGAATCAGTAATTTTTGAATAATTCTAATTAATATGGAATTGAAAATTATTTAGCACACATGCCTAATAATCAATAAACCATGAAAGAAGTGCATCATTAGAATATATTAATTTGTAAATGATTTGGATAATAATAAATATTCAGTTCTAGAAAACTAAAATCACAATCCATTTAATAAATAAAATGAATATTATAATTGGACAACTCATAATCTATATAGCAAGGTAAATAATTTACAATCATTCCATATAATCAACAACTAATAATGAAATTCATCTAGATATAATATCATTGTGAATATATCATGGATAATAATAATTTAATTCATAATAATGGAAATACTTAATTAATTTTTTCCATAAATACAAGATCATGATTCCTCTATCATCAATACCATTTACTAGCTAGTTTAATACTAATCGGTACATACTCACCTGGTTTGGACAACTAAATTCATACGATATAACTGATTCATCTCAATAGATTATCGATGCATTTAGGATATATCAATAACTATAAACCACCTATTTCTCCATGTGTAAATAATTCCACATATTTCGAAATGTCAATTTTATTCATGATTAATGTTCAATATCATCAAGTATCATTATTGAGTAATGAATAGGGATTTATGAATATTTCCTCAGATAAAAAATATCATTCAATTTATAACACCATATATAGAAATGATATTTAGTTTATGAAATAAATATATAAATAAAGATAATAACTATATTTAGTTGAAATTTTATTTCCATGAACAAAGAAAAGTTAACATTTCTTGGGAAAATTAATGACTACAAAAAATGAATAAAGTAAGTGGATTCTAATACAATCGATGGTAAAAATAAATAGAACATATAAAATTAAATAATAGGTACAGTGTTAATAAAACATTTCCCCATTGGAGTATATGTGAAATAATTTGTTTTTTTCATTGGTGAATATAAATATAATAAAAAAATATCTAATGAAAATATTGAAGAAAATAAATTTTTTGGTCTTAAAATCACCTATTAAAAAAATTTTAAAGAAATGAAAAAATTAATATAGATTAATTATTTAAAATATGAAAAATAATATTTGTAACATTGAGTGATAATGTTTGAGAAACATTTCATTCATTTCATACTCCTTCAAAAAGGATTCCGTTCAGATTTGCAAAAAACTAAAAATGGGCATTGTATTGAAAAAAGTATAAGGATTCCTATGATAAATCATTTTGAAAAAATAAAAATAGTTAAAAATAATTTAGGAAATCATTAGAAAAATGAAAAAAATATTTTTTTAAAAAATATTTTTGGCAAATGGTTTTGGAATAAAATGTATTTTCAACCATAGAGAGAAATAGAGTCATATTTTCTAATAAAAAATTCTCATTAGTTTTATATACTAAGGAGTGGGAAAGTGTAACTATTAATTGAATATATAATGAATACCCAATGATTATTGAAATGAAATTAGATTGTCGTAAAATGATCAAATAATTATTTTCAAAGGAATTTCAATCATAGACTATCCCAATTAAAGGGATATTGTCAAATAAACCCCCAAAAGATCCTAACATTGAATTATGAGTTAATAAATGAAATGGTTACATGTAAGAATTGTAAATTCATGTAAATAATGGGGTATTAATATTTGATATTATCAATATTTATGAAACTTGTATTCTTATAACATCAATTTTAATGAAGAAGTAATATAACACAATGAAAATAAATTGGGTTTTTAAATTAATTACCACTTTGTAAATTTTATATAAAATCCTCTTGGATGGATTAATTCAAATTGGAACATAATATATAATAAATTATCAAAAATATTATGATATTAAATTAATATTGGGAAGTATGTACACCATATAAAATAATTCGGGTTCATGAAAATAAAATATACCTCAATAATGGGATGTTTATATTAAGTCCATTTACTCACACTTCATTTTGGTTGAATGTGATTTAACCTCATATATATTGGTTTAAACATGTAATAAACATATAAATAAACCATATTAAAATTTATAATTCCATATATGTTATTTATATTATCCTACAAATCGTTCATTAATAATATTTCATTATAAACATTGTATTCGTTGTTAATTGCTTTAGTTTCACATTAATTCTTTATAAGGAAAGTTAAATTATTATGTATATTTTATAGTTAAATAATTTAAATAAAATAATTCATGACATAACTATGATTTTCTATATCAATTTTACATTTAAAACCAATCATGAATCATAGTTATGAAAAATGTACTATGTATCAATCACATAGATGATAGGATTTAAATATACATGAGTAATGTTTCTATTTATTAATGAACATTATAGAAATAAGGTAAGAAATATATTATCATTATAGAAAGATAATAATATCAAATATAAAATTTTATTTATTTAAATATTATTATATATATCATTAATGTGGAGTGGTGATGAAAATAGATATGCATCTTTTTATGATGACAGTAGTCCAAACATACACAAATGTTTTTTTTTTCATTTTTGAGTGGAAAAATTAAAATGTTATATTATATATTTATATTGATAAATATTTACTGAATATGATAATTTTTTACTTATAAAAAATTTATTCATGGATATTTCTCTTATTAAATATCTTGTAAAGTTATTGTTAATGATGAATCACATCGCTTCGTGAGGTGGTAGCTCGACGTACAGATGATAAACATTATCATGTGTCCAATAAAACAGGAATGTAAAAAAGGAATATAAGTAATAATTACTGCATTGGTATAATTTTGTAATAAATATAATATATGTACTTTAAATAAATCTTCATACAAAACCACGATATGTGGGAATGGAAAAACAAAGAGATCAGTTCATGAGGTGGTAGTTTTTCATACACTAGAATTATGATTTCATCACCCATTTGATGGATTTGGAGATGGTTTTCAGTCATAAAAATAACATAACAACATACCAGTATATGTAATATACTTATGTTATTATATATTCATGTTTTAATAAGAATGTTTTTATATGGAGGAACAAATAAACCAAAATCCCTTGTTGATGAACATTATCAATATTTCATTAATCTTCTTATGTTTGAACACAAAACATTCCAAGGGTGGATTTATCACAAAAATAAGGACACTATTATGAGAATAGATATTATTGGATGTTTTTTATTAGTATCTTGTTGATAAATGGTGGTTTAATGTGATGAGAAGATAAGAGATGGGTGGCCTTATATAAGTGATGTGAGGAGAACAACTTCGAATCTATTATGATAAAAAGGTATACCCAAAATTTCACAATATAAATAGGTAAAACATGGATTATTATCATGAATTATATATTATATGATTGAATTATGTCCATAAATTATATTTTTAAAAAATAGGTAATCTTAGTCCTTAACCTTTTAGTGTAGCCACATGTAAATCAATTTTTCATTTAATGTCGGTAAATAATTTATACCATTTTTTATTTTTTATTTTTTTTAAAATGTATCATGATGTTGTTATAAAATTAAAAATTTTCTTATTACAAAAATTTAAACTATTTTTTAAAAATATTTACACATAATAAGAAAAACTAATTTCAAAATAATCCCATAAACATTATGAGAAAAAAGGATTTCAATGTTAAAATTTAAAAAATATTACATAGTTTTATATCAATATTAATTATAGAAATTATTCCAATGGCCAAAATCAGATTAATTAATATAAATATAAAATAATTTTACATAAGAAAATTGTAAATATAATATATCAATTAAAATAATTTAAACGAAAAATCTTGTTTCAATTAAAATTGACTATTTTCACTATTGATAAAAAAATGAATCTATTTAGAAAAATAAAAAAAATCACTCAAATATAATTTTGATTTTATTATTTAATAAAAAATATCTATTTTGAAGAATAATTTTCTTAAAAGGGATAAGAATAAATTTAAATTATGTGTGGACATCATGATTAAACCATGTTTTAGAACAAAGAATATAGTTTTTGAGAGAGTAATTACTTTTTTTTAATGATACCAATTTTATGCTTAATTAATATATAATCATTATTTTAATAATAATTATTATTATTCATTTACTCCAATATAACATGTAGGTTTTAATAGTATAATACATTATTTTTCATTTCAACATGGGGTTGTGTGCTTTTAAATCTATCAAAGGGTTTAAATTTAATGAAATATATTTTAGGGGCTATTTAGGCTCAGTGTTTCATGTTTCATATTCTGTCAAATAAAATTTTAATCATTTAGTGTAGTTTTGTGTAACCTTCTCCCCAATAATTTTTTTTTGTCCCAACAATTTAAACATGATCTCAATAATCATGGGTTTCAAATTTAGAACTACAGTAGTTGAAAACCCCGCATAAAAAAAGGGTTAATAAAATATATTATTCATAAGAGAGAACATTATGTTCAAAGATCATATAGAATAAAATAAAATAAGTTATATTTATAGAATAGATATGGAAATGGAACAAATTATAAATATTTTTTCACAATGATTGAGGTTATTGATCATAATAATGTGAATTATCAGTGGAATTATAAGGGCCACAAATTTTGAAAATCCATGTTGATTTAAAATAAAATCGGATTCATAGATATGTGTTTAATATGATAACAACAATTTTTTAATATATTTTTCTAAATGTTGATGAATTATTTTAATATATAACAATATAAGGAAATATAATTACTTGATACATTTCTCTTTCGTAAGAGCAATTTTATCATGTGGTTGTGCTTTGATATATTTCCATTTCATCCCTTACTCTAAGAGTTTAATATCCAAAAATGTTTTTTACACTTGAAACACTAAAATTTACTTTTATATAATCTTATGATCCAAAAAATTATGGCATGTCTTTCCATGTTTCTCTTACAATTTTACAATGAAATATTGTTGGAAAAAGTTGTCTCGTATTATATATTAATCTATAAACATGTATAGTTAAACCAATGGTTTACTAATATTATAAAATTTTAAAATATTTTAACTAAAGAAATATTAACGATTTTATCTGGTAGAGAAGTGCTCCTTTCTAAATTATTATCATCCTTCGGTCATGGGTTAATTGCCTCACGGCCAGGCTAGACACAGTAATTTATCACCTACAATATAAGGTTACCATTTTCTAAAATATATTATTTCAATTCCTAAAATATTCCTTAATAAATATGATAGTCTTTCATCAAAAAAACTAGACTATAAAATATTTACTAATGTGGTTTTCTATAAAATTTATTATAATTATTAATATTATCACTATTCTAAAAGTCTAATAATATTATTTATCTATTATTAAAATGTTATTAATTATAATATCAACATTAATGGATGTCATTCCTTAAAAATTATTTATATAAAATGTAAATGATCTATTCCTAAAATAAATGTACCACTAAAACATATAATTTTCATAATTATCTCCCTTAATATATTTAATATGGGTGGAATCACATAATCTAAAACCTAAAAGCGTGTTTTTAAGACATTGAACATATTATTCATTGTAAACTCATAAAAAAATAATGGTATTCATAAATCGTATGTTAATTATTAAAATTGTGCATCAACACTTAATTCAATCCCTACATGTTTCATAATTCTTATAAACAAAATAAAATTAGTTTAAAATACATTTATAATTTAATTCATGAACCGGAATAAATAAAATTCATCCACTTTATTTCTACGTAGTTCATTACATGGTCTAGAGTTTAAAATTTAGAAGAGGATAGTCACTCAGATAATTCTAAATTTATCCCTCATTAATTTATAAAAACCTTAAATGGATTACTATGGTGAAATTTATTTTATTCCATCATACAATTCATTTTAACTCAAAAATTAATTACTTTATTCCCTTATTTTACACTCATAAAACATTTTCCTATTTGGTAGAGGCACCCTATATTCTATCGATGAATGATTAGGTTTATCCTAGGTTCATAATTGGAGTTATATATTAATATCCTTCATAATGGTTCTGAAAAAAATGTAAATTATACAAAACAAATCCCTCGGGAGTTCACTATGAGAGGATCTGTATGAGTCCACTATTCCAATTTTAATGTTATTAACCCTAGGAACATTAGTACTAGAAGTATGTACACATTCATTTTCTAGATAGATTTTTATTTCACGGATAAACGAGATAATATATACCATACTAAAACATTAATATGTGTTTTATACTTATCATTAAATCTTATAATAAGGTTATGTTCCCATTTCTATATTTTCCCGAATCTTATTCCCACAGTATGTGTTGAAATTACTCTAGTACCAACTATATTAAACCCAATTCTATTAGCATGGACTCAGTGCCTATATTATATAATTAAATATTATTGAAAGGCTCACATCCTATTTTAACAAATGTTTAAGTAGTTTTGGTAAAAAAATATACATACTAGACTCCTGTATTACATTATAAACCATAAATAATAACGTTATTTTTTCTCAAGAATGACAATATTCCCTCAATTATATCCAAAATCCTAAATCATTGTACACATCATGGAATCCTATGAAAAACAAACAATATAAGGGTGACATCAAATTCTCATTAAGGTTTACATTAGAATAAGAAATCCAGAACCAATGACCATAATAAATATGTCAAGATGAATAGATGAAATAAAATTCCATGTAATCAATTAACAAAAAAGTATGTGAAACTAGATATATTATCAATTATAACATAACATGGATAATAATAAATATTTAAATATATATAAATTAAAACACATTCCATTTAATAAATGAAATGACAATCAAAATTATATACGGACTAATTAATATATAATGGTATATAATTGAAAAAAATATTCCATCTACAGAATAACTAAGAATGAAATGAATCAGGAAATAATATCATTGCGAAAATTTCATTGAGAATAATAACATAATTAATAATAATGTAGGTACATAATTAATGGATATCATGAACTTAGGATAAAGATACCTCAACCATTCCCCTCATTCATTTTTTGTTCCGAGGTGGGGAAATGTTACTATTAATTAAAAAATCAAAATTAAAAAATTGATTGGAAGATAAAATGGGTTTATTATAAAATTATAACATAATTTCATCCAATTGAAATTAATGCACAAAAAATCACAATTAAAATCATATATGTGAAATAAACCCTTACAAAGATCATAATACAGAATTGTGAATTAATCAATGAAAAACATTCTGTTTATCAACTACAAGTTTACCTAAAAACTACTAATACATTATAATTTGATAAAACAATTATCACAAATATAATCATAGAATATCAAAAATGATGAATATGTAATTTAACTGAATGAAAATAAATTTAGATAAAAAAATCATTACAACATGGTAAAATTTATGTCAAATCCACTTGGATAAATGAATTCAAATTAAATGTAACATACACTTAATTTTTACTAATATTGATAATACAATTCATTAGGGATGTATGTTAACCATTTGAAATAAATTATTCGTAGAATAATTAAATATGTCTCAATGAAGTGAAATTGAGACAATGTCCCTTACATCACACTTCCTTTTGAATGAATGTTATTTTACATACTTTATAGTGGATTAAAAAATGATAGTAACTTTAAAATTACTATATTAATATTTATAATAACAAATATTATCCTTTTATAACACCATATTAGCTATTTTTTAATAATCATTCATTATTTCTATTATTTCTTGTTTCAATTTCCTTGTTCTCTCATTTATGCTTTGTAATGATGGTTCGGGTTCATATGCTTATTATATAGTTCCATGATTATATAAATAGTAATAATAAAATAATTTTCACATTTTTACAGAAAGTATTCTTTTAAATACAATATTGATAGATGGTTATAAAAAATGGACTATGTTACAATTACGGGGACGTTAGGATCGGCGTACACATCACCAACGTTTCTATTTTTCAAGGATTATTATGGAAAAGAGGAACGTGATTTTTATATTAATGAAATAAGAATAATTACATCTATACAATTTTAATTTCATAAATATAATAATATTAATCATACAGATATTTTTTTTAAATAGAGTCACATCGCTTCATGAAGGAGGTATTCCACAACAACAAGAACAATTTAATCATTTTTCAGTATAAAACAGTTTAAATGATATATTATTTTTCAATAATGATATTTATATCATTAATATAATAAATATTTAATTATTATAAAATATATTCATTAAAATTATCCATATTAACTTCCATATAATTCATTAGTGAATGAATATTTACATCACTTCGTGAGGCGGTAGTATTTTGTACAGACATGCAACATTATCTTATCTCAGGCAGAATGGGTAAAAAAATTTATATATGATATAATTACATAAGTGGTGTTGTTATATAATGAATATCACACTTATAAATTTACTATAGATGCATCATCACACCCAACTGTTAGTGCTGGAAGTGTAAATATGAATGACATGGGTTCATGAGGTAGTAGACTACCGTACACATAAATGATGATTTGGTAAACCATTTGATGGAAGTGGAGATTGTTATATGTAATTCCCTTATCATAAAAACATACCAGTATATGGAACATACTTATGATGTTATATCATCATATACATAAATGATTCTAATGTTGATATCTAATAAATAAAATAGAAAAACTTTTTGAATTTCATTACCTCTTCTTTAGTTATCATCCTTTGGTTATCAAAAAAAGACTTATTATATACATTTTGAAGAAAGATAGTATTCGATGTTGATGTTGTAATGAACCATGTATATATAAAATAATATATTTTATTTATTTTAATATTTATGAAAAATTAATTAATTTTACATTAAAGGGGACACTATTTCCAATAGAATACTCAACATGCGACAATGGGTTTCTCTGAAATCTTACATTGCACACAATACTGAGGTATACGAAAAATTAATACAAAAACAACAATATTATTTTAAATGGTAGTTATGACCTTACCATTGTGTTGGTATTAATTAAAATAATTAACTATATTATGAGTATACATATTTATTATATTTTTTTACATTTATCCAATCAATATCAGTGTCTTAAAATAGGAATAAATCGAATTTTAAGAATTAAATACTCTAATGTTTTTAAAAGGTCGGTTTATAGACTTTTGATACTGAACCATTTTTAAATATAGTTTTTAAACATTTATATGTTCTATCTGAAAAAATAAAATTATTTTATAGAAATTGGAAATAAAATTTTAATTTGGATAAAATTTTGGTAATTTTATGATAAAGACCGTTTTTAATGAATAGTGAGAAATACTGTATTTTAAGTCAAAACTGCATTTTCATCAATTCTATTTACATAGTTAGATTGTAAATTTAATTGGTTTTAAAGTATTATTTAATTAAAGTTTTCTCATTTTATCTATGGATGTCCATTAGAAATAAGTTCACATTTTAATTGGATACAAACACATGTCAATATTTTAGTAGGTTTTATTTCTTAAAAGCACACTTTTTGGTTTTGATAAGAGTGAATTAATTTTAAATTAATTACTAAAAATTCTATGATTTTAATTTTAAAAAATTAATTCAATTTTGGAATCATCAGGCCCAAATGTTTTGAATTTTTACCTTTTATTTTTTGACATTATGAATAGTAACTTCAGTAATTATTTTATTTATCATAGTTAAAGGGTAAATATGTCAATAAAAGTAAATAATAATATTATAATAATATTGAAATACCCTAACACATTTCATAATCATTTTTATGGGATAAATATGACCATGTTCATCCTTGGGTATATTCTATAATCTAATGGAGCCACTTCTGTGTTCAAATGACATTTTATAAGAATTAATTTAACATAAAGAAAAATATAACATAAACATGCATATTTTTCTAAAAAAAATTATATGGGGTTATATAATTTATATCATCAACTATATATAGTCCTTAGACATTCAATAATATTTTCTACATTGAGATATTTTATTAATTATTTTTATACTTTAAATAAATTAATATAATTATGACACAATAATGATGTGGTGTTTGTTTCATTAATAAAGGATTAAAATAAATGATATTATAAATTATAAAATAAATGTAATATGATTATTTTTATATCATAAAATAATTTTCTATATGATATTTACATACAATATTTGAGTTAATTTAATTTTTTCGATGGAATTAGGTTGTCATGAATTTTTTAAACGTTCATTTATGAATAGTTTCCAAAAGTGACTTAATTCCTAACTTAGAATATAAAATAGGTTATAAAATCATTTCAAGTTCATAAAAATATAAGATTATGAAATTTTTTTACACTAGTATATATATTTCATAAATTAATTTTTTTTGGTATTGTTACATGATACTTTAATTACATTAATTCACACAGTGTAGATAATATGATATCACAGTAAGATTCAAATGGGTATAATTAGGGTTAAACCAAAAATATAAGCATAATAAAATATTAAATACTTGTCTAAAAAATATTTTATTAAGGGTATTCAAACATAAATCATCATATATTTTAATTAAATGAGTTTTTGGCCATTTTTAATGAAAATTTAATTTATAATAAAATAATATTTCTAAACATTCATAATGTGACCCTCCTATCTCTTATAAAAGGGCACCACTTATACCCACATAACTCACACCTCTCAAGCCCATTGTATTGTCCATGTTCTTCTCAAATAAGCTTTGAAATTACCTTTATTCCTCCAAGAATCCTTAAATTGGGAATAAGGTAAATCAAGAATGCTTTCTGGCTCAAATAAAAGGGAGTTACACGTTATAAGGGGTAGTGTCGTCTCTAAAGTTCATTTCAATTATTTTACTTCTTCACCCACTATTATATTCTTATTATTTGATTATATAATAACTACCATATACTAAATATACTAATATTTTTTTAGTATAAGGATTAAACTACACTTACACACACCTCTATCTAATGGATAATAACATAATATTTATGTGTCTGGTAAACTACGAGCTCATGAAATGGTGATTGTTCAAGTTTATCCTCCCACCTCTCAGGGAGTCCATAATTATTGTACTATATTTATCTATTAAACATATTAATTTTAATTTTATATATGATTCTATATTTTTTATTGGCATCTTACCTTTATGCATTCCATAATGTGTAAATATGATAATTTCATTTGAGAATGTGTAGACTACCACCCCCACAAAGTGATATGAATCATTCATTCCATACATGGAATGTATAAAAAATGAAATTATTTAAATAATGTAACATATATTAAATGGATATTAAAATATAATTATAATATAACTATGTATCATTTAGTTTTCATTCCATTAAAATGGCATAGAAATGAAACTAGTGTTCATGCGTACTTACGAACTACCATCTCTATGAATGGTGCATTTCATTTGTTATATTCAAATGTTATGTAAGATTATAAATACATATAATACTGGATATATATTATATATAAATAATTATAAATAATATATACATAATGTAATTTTAACCTCATGGAGAATTTGTAATTATAATAAGTTTCTTCTTGACTAATGTACTGAATATCAACAAAACAACAGATATGAACATGAATAATTATGTTCTTTTTATAAAAATATAATAAGTGATATAAAAGGAATAATAAACATCAAAAATGTTTAGATGAATGTATAAATTAACATAATATTATTTTTCAGTGAGATAAAAAATGAACCGGACAAGTCAACCTTAAGGTAAGGGAACTTGTTAACCCAAATTCTATTCTTTGGGTTAATCATCAAATTTATGATTATGTTGTTCTATAATTATAATAGAAATAAATTTTGATGTCAAAAATTTTATTTATACTTTTATTATTAGAATATACAGTGAATACACATAATCAATATATTTTATTTAAAAAATGATCTTTGTAAGGGAATTTGTAAACTCAATTTCCACTCTTTGGGTTTCACAAAAACTTCATTGAATATATTATACAATTACTACATGTGTAGTCACTATTGTTATTTTAATTACATAGTTTCTACTTATTTTTGATTTTATATACTATTTCTACTCATAATCACTACATTTATAAATTTTTTCGTCATTTATACGAACTTTGTAAGGAAAATCTTAACTCTACGTCCATTTATTGAGTTAAATATCTCTGTTAAGGGGTTTGTTTTTCCAAGAATATGTGTCAATGAAATATGATTTATTAACACATAATATCCGCATATATTTTTTGATTTTATATACTTCACAAATAATTATTTCATTAACTCATTTTTAATATAATTTTATAGTCTTTGTAATGGAATACGTCTCAATCCCCTTTTATTGAGGAATATCTTGATGTTGTTCACCTTTATTATAATATTAGGTGTATATAATAACCATTGACAGATTATAACATGAATATCCTTATTATCATGATATTATAGGTTTTCTTTAATGTTATTCATTAATTATTTTTATTCAATTTTTTTCTCAAGTGGTAAGGGACTTTTTAACTAAAACAATATTTTATATGTTTTATGATTAGATAGTCTAAATCCTTCTCATTAATTTTCATTATTTAAAAATTATTTTTGTGATATTTATATGGAAATTAATGATTTATAATGTCAATTACTATAAATTTTTAAAAGTGGTATGGGACAAATTGATTCAATAACATATTTATTAAATGTTTTAAATGATTTTGAAAACAACATGAATAATTCAATAAATTTAATTGATTTCTTCTGATTGATGATATAAATGTTGAAGATTTAAATATTTTATTTGTTATTATAATGTAATGGTACGTGGTAATTTTATGGGTGGTTATGTAAAAAACCAAATACAGTAGGTTTTGTGATAAACCTAGGTTAGTTGTGCCCATGATAGCTCTCTAATGCATTGTGTAATGTGATAGTGGTAAACGTTAATCTTCCTCATATGATATTTAGGTAATATATTATGATGGTTATTCCAAATATAACTCACTATATATCTACGAAAGCTACAATTTCTGCATGCTATGGATGCCACAATTTAGTTTTATGATTTATGATTTCTATGTGTTATTCATAAATCTTACGATTTCACAAGGTATGTTAAAGAGATTTTGTTTTATGATGGAAAAGTATGATTTCATTGATATTTATTTATTCATGTACTAATTTTTTCATTCCTTAATTTATATCTCTTACTGATCTTTTTATGCTCATCCATTCTTTTCAATAAAATCAAAGGGTATAAGGATGGATAAAGGGAAAAAAATAATTCAAAAAAAAAATCAAGAAAATAATTCTTATTTTATTTGACGAGTTTGATTGTTGTGAAAAATTATATAAATTATAATTTTATACTCTGTATTATTTGAGTTATTTTATTTAGGACCTAAATCTCAAAAATTCTAATCCTGAAATGATTTTCAATGTGAATTCTGTAATTAACTAAAGATTATGTAATTTTTAATGTTGGGAAATTACATTTGTTATCAAAGAAATCTATTAGACAACTATGGAGATTAGGATGTTTTCTTAAGGGTCTGGGATATCATTATTGGTTAATAATTGTATGGTAGATCATAGTTTCAATGAATTAGAAGCCCCTTTGGAGTCTTTATGGTCTAAAATATAAAGTTGAATACTGTTATATTTTGAGACATTTATATTTGAGGAAATTATGGGTTATTAATTTTTAAGATGAACAATGTGAGGTATGAGATAACCTTTGGGGATAAAATATGTTTTATTGCATTTTTTAAAGTTATTTGAAAAACACATTTTTAGGAAGAGGACAACCTGTAGGATTGGTGACAACCCATTTGGTCCGACAATGCTATGGGAATCAAACCCACAATCGAAGGGAGACAAGTGCATATCACCAACCACTAGCCTACATAAAGACCCATGTTATTATGAATTATTAATTTTAGTTAAATGATTTTATGGATCAAGGATATGTTGATTTTGGAACTTATGTTTTATCAAATGGATATCCATATTATAAAAAAAATGATTTTTTGGTTAAGAGATAATGGTTATTTTGGAATACATTCTATCTTTTGGGATCAATATATACCTACGTATAATACAATACTATGGGATTTAATTTTTCGAGTAATGATTGATATTTAATTTTGGATGATTTTTTTATTGTGGAAATATGGAAATTTGGGATATTTATGGAAATTATTAACCTATCATAGAGAATATGTTATTTGGATAATTACTTTTCAGAATTAGACTTCATGAAAAGTTGATGTTATTTGGAAATAAATCGTAAGATTTTTCATGGATGAGTATGCGATCAAATCCTTTTGAATTATTAGAATAATACGTAGTTTGGATTATTTTGAGTAATTTTAAAGACTATTTTTTTTGTTTTTGTTGAAATTTGTGTATTGTTTTCTGAATTTTGGTGATTAAGAGTAGTATTTTATTCTGTAAAGGATTGACCTTTTTGGAGGTTATCTGATCCTGTACTAACCATTTTGGTTTTGGATAAAGTCTAAAGACATGGAAAATATATTGTTCTTCTTTTTTGAATTATGTGATTATATAGAAGTTGAATCTAGTGCTTCAGGTGTGACCAAGTCATCTTGAATACTCATCAATTGAATAATAGTTGAGTTTGTTGTAGGAATTTATTAATGTTTGAAACTCTGCATGAAAAGTAAGTATATTTCTTTATGTTATTAGTAAATTTCATAAATATATTCCTCAAATTTTTTAAAATTAAATTATAAATTTTTTTTTCCATTTACATTTCTAACTGGGGAATCATAGATCGGTTAAACCATCACAAGTTTATGCATTTTTTGTAGTTATCTTTCCCGTGAACAAGTTTTCAATCACTCTACATCAGAATAAGATAAATTGTTTTTCCTCCCAGTCCATGTTTTCCTCTAAATAATACTATTATGTGTTATATTGAGAAACTACTGTAAATATATTTATTTCTTTTAATTTTATAGTTTTATTGACTCTTTTTCTAATGTGGTATATTCAATGAAGTTTTCAAGCCGAATTTTTGAAACTGCGAGGACACAATTTCCCAAAAGGGAGAATGATGTAACAACCTGGGATTTTTAAGAATAATATGTTTTATTTTTTATTAATATTTAAGAAGAATACTTTAATTTTAGTATAAATGGGAAACTTTTCCTGATAGGACAATCCACATGCAACAACGAGTTTCCCGGAAATCTTACGTTGCACACGATACTCAGTTCTACCACAAAATAATACAACTATAATATTATTATCTTAAATGGTAGATAATTCCTAGTTGTTGTATTGTTGGTAATTAAAATAATTAACTATATTATTTATTTACGTATTTGTTAATTTTTTTACATATATCCAATCAATATTTGAGTCTTAAAATAACAATGGATCTGATTTTAAGTAGGAAATAATCTAATATTTTTATGAGATTGGTTTACTTCCATTTTATGGTAATCCATTTTTAAATACAGTTTCTATCAAATTTATATTTTCTATTTGAAAAAATAAAGTTCTTCTATAGAAAAGGATCATCTAGATTCATATTGGATAAATTTTTGGTAATTTTATGATAATGTTCATTTTGTAATGAATAGTGATATATACCATATTTTAAGTCAAAACTTCCTTCTCATCTTATTTATTTATATAGTTATATTTCACTTTTAATTATTTTTAATGTTTAATTGTATTATATTTTTTATTTAATCAAATTATGGTCATTGGATGTAATTTCAAATTTTTATTGGACAACAAAAAATATGGATCTTTTGGTTGTTTTTACTTCTTAAAAACACGCTTTTTTGGTTTTGACAACAGGAATTAATTTTATATTAATTTCTAAAACATCTGTGTTTTTAATTTTGGAAAAATGGATTCCACATTTGGAATCATAATGTCCAAATTTGGTGAAGGTACCATTGTTTTTAGACATTATGAATAATATCTTCAATAATTATTTTATTTACCACGGTTAAAGGGTAAATCTGTTATATATGGGTAAAATAATATTATTATAATTATATTAAACGACCATAACACATGTCCATGTCATATTGGATGAGATATTTCCAAACATTGTCATCCTTGGGTCTATTTCGGGACCCTATGGAGCCACTTGGGTGTGAAAATGATATTTTATAATATTTAATTTAATGTAATGAAAAATATAACATAAACTTGTATCATTTACTAAAAAACATTAAATGGTGATATATAATTTATCTCTTCAACTATAAATATTAATTGTAAAGGTAAACATATTTTATACATAATTATATTTTATTTATATTTTTTAGATGTCAAAGAAATAAATTTAATTATGACACAATTATGATGCAGTAATTGCTTCATTAATAAAGGATTCAAATAACTGATATTTTAAATGTAAAAATAAATGTAATTTTAATATGTTTTATGTTATCCAAGAAATTTTTGGATGATATTGACAAACTATCTTTGATTTAATTCTGTTAGTTAGAATGAATCATGTTTTATTAATTTATAAATAAAGTCAAGTATTAATAGAGTGCAAAGTTAATGAAATACATAACTTAATATATAAAATAGTTTATTAAATGATGAGGAATTCATAAACAACTAATATTATACCAAATTGTTAATAAAATTCTAAATATATGATAAATGACTATTTTTTGGGTCTTTATATATTATATAGTAACTAAATTATCCCACAATATATAAATAAATTGATATCACAGAAAGATGTTAAAGTGTAAAATAAGGGTTAAACCAAAAAAGATAAGGATAAAAAAAATAAAAACCAGTCTAAAAACTATTATATGATGGGTATTCTAACCATAATAAAATTATCTTATATTTAAATGTGTTTTCGACCAATTTTAATCGAAATTGTGTTTATAATAAAATAATATTTCTTGACCATCCTAAAGTGCCCCTCCTCCCTCTTATAAAAGGCCACCACCTATACCCACCTAACTCACAAAACCAAAGCCATATTCTCACAATAATTATTCCTAAATAATCTCCCTAAATCCTTCTATTCCTCCTATAATCTTTAATTTGGGTATAATGAATTTCAACAAATCCTTTCGCCCAAATCAAAGTGAGTTACACATTTTATGTGGTTGCATCTTCTCTAAAGTCACTTTCCATTATTTTAATTCTTCACACCCTACTATATTATTATTAATTTATTACATAAAAAACCTGTATGCTAAATATACTATGATTTATTTATTTGAAGTATTTAAACTAAACTTACACACACCTCCATCGAATGGATACAAACATTATGCTTCTATGATTGACAAACTGCTGCCTCACGAAATGATGATTGTTCTACTTTTTCCTACCACCCTTCATGGAGGAAATTATGATTAAAATGTATTTATATAATATATAAATTATACTTATATTTTCTATATTTTTCTGTATTTTTTAGTTATATCACACTTTTATGGTTTCCATAATGTGTAAATAAGGTACTTTCATTTGAGGAAGAGCGGACTACAAACACCTCAAAGTTATATGACTCATTCATGCCATACATGGAAAGTAAAAAATGATAGATTTAATAAACTTTTGTAACTTATATAAAATAAATATTATTTATGTAATTATAATGTATCATTTAGTTATCATTTTCTTTAAAATGAAAAAGAATGTAATGTAGCGTTCATTGGTACATACAAACTGCTATCACCACGAATGGTTCATTTAATTTCATATCTCTAAATGTTATGTACTATGTTATATACATATATATATACTATAAATATATTATATTTAAATATTTAATAATATTCTAGATATATTGAAATTTTTCCAACATGGAAAATTGGTGATTATGGGTAGTTCATTTTCGACTTAAGAACCAAATGCCAACAAAACAATGGATATGAGCATGAATAATTAAATGATTGTCATAAAAAGGTAATAAGTGATATAAAATTATCAAAAAACATTAAGAAGGTTCTGAATAAAGTATAATTTAACTTACGTTTATTATTCTGGGAGAGAAAGAATGAACAAAACAAGTCAGACTCAAGTTAAGGGGTCTTCATTACCTAATTTTCATTCTTTAGGTTAGTCAAATAATTAATGATTATACCATGGTACAATTATGTGAGAAATAACATTTTATGTACTAAATTTTATTGATATTTTATTTATGTGTAATTATATTTAATAAACATATATCAATTTAATATACAAAACGATCTTTGTATGAGAATTTCTAAACACAATTTACACTCATTGGGTTTTACGCATACTTTGTTGATTATATTATGAGAAGATTATTTGTGGAATAAATGTTTCATTATTTATCTTGTAAATTTCTATTCCTTTTGTGTTTATATACAATTTCTACACATAATCTCACCATTGATAAATTTTTACATCCTTTATACTAACATTGTAAAGAAAATCATAACACAATATCCATTCATTGAGTATAATATCCATGTCATTGGTTTTGTTTTTCCCAGATTATGTGTGAATTAATTATGATTGTTTTACACATAATATCCACTTATATTGGGATTATTTATATTAGTCACACATAATTATGTCATTAATTATTCCTTAATCTAATTATACAATATTTTTAAAGGACTACATCTCAATCTCCTTTCATTGAGGCATATCGTGATATTGTGCACCTTTATTATCCTATAAGGTGTATATAGTACCCTTTTAAATATTATATCATGAATATCCTTATTATTATTATTTTATAGGAATAATTTAATAATATTCTCTTATTTTTTTCAGGTATTTTCTCTGGTGGTAAGGGACTCTTTAACAAAAACATCGTTATAAATGCTTTAATGATTTATTCTTCTACATACTCCTCATTTATTTCCTTGTTTTCAAAATGTTTTTAATTATTTATTTATATGAAAAATATTTTTTTAAAATGTTAATTACATTGAAATTTTCAAATTGGTATGGGACACTTCCATTCAGCATTCTCTTTAATAATTATTTTAAATTGGTTTAGAAATTGATTGAATATTTCAATACATTAAAATGATTACTTCTAATTGATGAGTTAAATGTTGATAATTTCAATCTTTTATATGTTATGATTACGTAATGGTACTTGGAAATTTTATGGGTGGTTACATAATAAACCAATCACCGGTGGTTTGGTGATAAACCTAGGGCTGGTGAGCCCGTGATAGTTCTCCAATTTATTGGGTAACATGATAAAGGTAAATGTTAATTTTTCTCCTAATAAATATATGGAATAAAATTTAATGGGTATTCCAAACATCACTTTCTTTCTAGCTTTGAATTTTCCAATGTAAGTAAGTTATGGATCCCCAAGTTACCTTTATGGTTTCTGATATTTGAGTGTTGTTCACAAATCTTCTGATTTCTTGAGGTATGTTGAAGTGCATATGTTTTCAGTTTGAAAAGTATTATTTCTTTTATTTTTATGTATTTATGGAAAAATGTATTCTATAATAATTTTTTATCTCTTACAGTTATTTTTAAGCACATACAATGTTATGAAATGTTTTTCAGAGGGTATAAGGAAGGGAATAGAAATGAAGAATTCAAGGGGATTTTTATCAAAAAAAAATAATTCTTTTTTTATTTAAAGAGTATTATTGATATGAAAAATTGGATATAGTATAAGTTTCTAATTTTTATTTTTTTAGATTTAATAGTTACAACCTAATTCAATAAAACACTAAACCTAAAAAGAACCTCAATGTGATTTCTTGACTTAACTCAATATTATGAAATGTTTAAGTCTGAGCCTTAGATATAAAATATAATTGGAAAGTGATTTGGTTAGGAATAGAAAGATATAAAATTGGATGAAGGTTTGAATAATAGAGGATAGTGGGTGGACTTATATGAGTGAGGTTAGTGGAAGAATTTTAATTATAGAAAATAAAAAGGTGTACTGACATTTTCATACAAAAAAAGTATTCAAAATATTTTATTACAGATATTTAATGAACATTGTATTTATATATGGGAATCCAATATATTTTATATATTTTTTAAGGTCCTTTTATCCAATATGTATTAAATTTAATCCTATATATCCATTTTTACCTTCACCGCAATAATTACTTTTAAATTTCATCCCAGTTAATTTCATTAAAAAATTATGTTGACCATATTATTATAAATACAATAGGAGTATTTAAAATATGGAATAAATTTTTTCAATTTTAATTCATAATATTTGAAATTTTTTATTTAAAATTACTATAGAAAATTTGATTATAAATTGTGTCTCCAAATAGAAAATCATCAAATGTTAAAAAATTATTAACATCATAATTGAATATTAAAATTAATAATTCAACAAAAATTTTATTAATGGATATAAGTTTTATCTAAATTTTCATTAAAAAAATTTAAAATATAATTTTACAATATATATAATTTAATAAAATACCAAAGATTTCAATTAATGTTCAATATTCTTCACTAATCATAACGATCTGATTTTTTTTGAAAAATTGAAAGAGATCATCATAAGTTAATTTCAATATTATATTTCCAATATTAAGTTTATATTGAAAAATCATAGTTTAAAATTGGGAAAAAGTATTATAAATTATGTGCCAAAATTGCAAATAATTTAAAATTTTAAAAAAATTTCGTTTTAAAAAAACATTTATTTTTCTTTTATATAGTTATTATTTTATCTAAAATCAATAGATAACAATAAATTTCATAAAATAGTTAGTAATATTTATACCCTCTATTTAAACACATTGTTTATAATACTATTCTATATAATAAATCATTTCTAATCTAGGTTGTGTATTCACAATCTATCGAAGATGTGAATTTTAAAGAAATATATTTCATGGGATATTTAGGATTGATGTACTGTGATTCATACTCTATTGTATATGATGATATTATTTTATAATTTTATGGTGTTACAGTTATGTTGTGTATCGTCGTTATCCTAATTAACCACACTTAATAGAAACAATTAGCGTTATAAATTACATAAATGAATCTTTGAACTTTTAAATATTTTATAAGAAATGGAGATGTGATTATATATCAATATTAACTCATACAGATTAACCTTGATACTGTCATAATTTAAATTCAACATTTGTAATATTTTATTCCTTTATAATAATATCTATGAAATTTTTACTAATACTGATTTCACTCAGATGATTTAGATAATGGGAAATATTTAATACTTAGGGTTAATGACTGGGAGGACACATAGAGTTATATAATAAATTAATAGTGTTATATATATTTATACCATAATCTAAAAACAAAATACTCAATTTTCATTGTTATTAGGTTAAAATCTCATCAAATAAAGTATTGTAAACAGTGATATCAATAAAAACTGCATTCGTAATCTGGTCATATTGGCTGATATCTTCACAATTATTATTCCTAAGGATATATTTGGGACTTTTGGAGAAAACATGATTATTAATACCTTACATCGTCATTGATATGATTTGAAGGAATCCACAATTATTCCTTGTATTATGTTGTTTAAGGGATATAAATAATCTACACACACATTTCATGGAAGTTATTTAAAAATAAGTTTTCTTAAAAAATTGAGAGAATAGGTATTTCAATAGGTAAATATATTTCCTTATCATTTCAAAAGTATGTTACCTTTATTATTCTAAAATATTGGAGTTCTTTTTGTAATTGAGTTCCCAAATTGAGAGGAATCATCAAATTGTCTCTACAAAAACATTGTTATCAATGAGAGATGGATTGGACTCAAAAAACTAAAACAATTCCATGTTTTTGTTTATAATTAGTAGTATTATTACAAAAGGATTCAATTTTGGGTAACATGATTGAGTGGTATTATTTTAAAAAAGAGTTTATTAATGTCGAAAACAAATATAAATTGGTATATGAATGTTTCAAATTTAATTATTGATATATATTTCATTTTTTCCATTTGTAGAGATTGAGAACAATGGTTGAGAATTTCATTGATATACTTTAGAGTTTTTCTATATTTCATAGTGTGGATGGAGGATATAAAATAATTAATTGAATGAAATATCGAATATTTCCTCTTACAATTCATCCAGACAATAACAACATATGATTCATTAGACATTCCATGATTCACTATATAGATTACATATGATATTTCATATCATAAGATATTAGATAAATAGATTAGATGTTATATCTAATGTAATAATAAACCACATAAGAATTCATCCAACTAGATGTAGTTTTAATAAGAGTATTTGATGTGATAGCCTATCAATATATGATACAAGGCTTCCTAAGTTATTTTATATAATAATATGGGATCTACATAAAAATCATATCTGAATGATATAATATTTTCATAAGTTTGTTTGTTCTTATAAGATATTTGTCTCATATATGAAGTCTATCAAATAATAATTTCTTAATTATCTTGAAAAATCATCAAAACATGGTGAAGGAAAATATAAGAGCTCTTTTTCTTTACTAAAAATTCAAATAATTAATTATATTTTTCAACAATATTGAATAAAAAATATATTCATGGTAGTATAAATGAAGATTAAGAATGATAAATATCATGATGATTTAATGGGATAATTTGAATCCAAAATTAAATTCATTCAGTGTTTAAAAAATTAGAATCAATGAAATTATACCTCCCTGTTAAAATATATATCATTTTACAGTGACATCTAGTGATCAAGATAAATTAAATTTAAATAAAAAATTGAGTAAATATTTTTCAAAAACTTGAAGAAATATGAAATCATTAAATAATGATAATTTAGGTTTTTAATAAATGTGAGATGGTATTAATGCGAATATATGATAAAAAATTTATGTATCATGGAGAGACAAATCACAAGAACAAAAATGTAATACCATCAATGATTTCAAAATGGGTCGATAATGACTGTAACTATTATTACTTATAAAGGAACTTTCTAATGGAGAGGAAAGAGATCATTTCAATCATACATGCTCTGATGTATGACAAGAAAATATTAAACAACATTAAAAGGATGACCTTATACTTTATTTTACTAAAACTATTATGGAAATAAAATTTTGTATTGAATAAGATGCATTCCTTTATTCTTAGAACAGACAGTGGTGCCATGATGTTATAATTATAAAATAATAACAGTGGAGGAATAATATAGTGATTCTGTTTCTAGTATAAATATTCCCATATATTATAATGGGTAGTGGATGAAACATCCCCCTCACTAGTAAGTTACTAATATATACATGAAACATTTATGTATCTTGAAATGAAATTTTTGAATCTATAACATTATAGAAACAATAAAACTAATGGCCAATGGGAATATTAAAGTGTATGATCCCACATCATGAACTAACATTTTAAAATTTTCGTTTTGGTTGTTTGGGAATCTTATTTTTTTCCTATTGTTGAGGAAGAGAATATATGGAGAGGATCCTAACGATATACAATCATGGGGTCCAAAATGGAAAATCTATTTTGTAAAAAATCTATTTTATTTGTTCCCCTGGAATCCTCATTTTTTCTAGGCTTTACATCTAATTAATATTATTTCATGTAATATCATTTATCATAGATAACGATATTGGTAATATATCATTCACCATGGGTAATGTGATCATAATGAATCATTTATATTATTTATTCGATGATTATAGAAGCGTTATCACGTTATTGAAAATGGTAATATATCATTCAAATAATTTTATGTGCATGGTGATATCTCATTCATCGCTGGCGATACAACATTCACTAGGGGATAACTTACACTCAATAATTATTGTTTGTATAGTGATAGAATATTCACTCAGTGATATTATGTTTACCTTGATATTTTCTAGTGTATTGAAACATCTTTCACTATGTGAAACCTCATTCACCCTAGTTGTTTTAATCATGAGGACACATAATTTTCTTCAAAGTACCTCATTCTCTATGTCAATTATTATCATTATGATAAATTAGTCACTAGATGAAACCTCATCATTCTTATTGTGATAATTCTGATACATAATTCACTTATTGATTCATAATTTGGCATTGTGATCCTTTTTTTTCATATCCACCATCATTGATAGGTTTAATGATTCATATTTCAACTCACATAGGTATAAGGTTTATATATCATTTACATTAGTTATCAATTTGTGATAGATTTAAAACCATGAAATGTATAATGGTGACGTATCATTCACCCATTTATGATGTAATGGTGATACCTCATTCTCCATATACTAAAATATGGTGATATGTTTTTTCCCTATTTGATATGATAGTAATGTCACATTCATATTACATGACTATATAGGGATTTACCATTCATCTTAACTATTGATTAAAGTTGTGACATGTCATTCAAACTCATTCTATGATTAAATTATCTGAGTATTTCCCAACTATAAAGAGGCATGAAGTACGACTCATTCGACTAGTTTGGTAGATTATTTATTACCCTCTGTAAGATAGGTACATTTTTATGATATTTTTGTGGATTATTTTTCATTTGGAACATTAATGATTATATATACTAAATTTCATTAACTAAAATATACATGGGGATGTATAATTATTCATACTATAAGAAAACATAGAATAATTAGTGAACAAAAAAATATTTTCGAGATATACATGTTCTAGAAATGGATATGAATGTAGTGGATGTTATTGTGGATAACAACAATGTTTTGGAGGAAGTTTTGAAATGATGTTGACGATAGTGGGAGGTTATATGACAACCCTGATCATTATTACAGCCATATAAATAGTTTATTACATATAAAAATTCACTATATACCAAAAATAATATCTAGATATATATAATATTTTGGTATTATGAAAAATAAATCTCAACATAAAAATTGGACATAACATCTTATAAAAAATACCTTTACATGACCCCTACATCCCCTCGTACTTAGCATTGCATGGGATAACCTCAGAACATGCATAAGAAAATGTTGAGATATAAAGCCTATTAAAGTAGATAATAAGGAATAATATGAAATATTCAATACATATTAGTTAATTGGAATATCAATAGATCATAATAGAAATATGAAGATAAAGGCATGGTATAACCTGATTTACATAAAATGGAAATGTAGAAACAACATTTAACATTTTTTCAGCATGATACAACGCTCATTGTACCTTGAGCATGAGTAAACCCTCATTTCACATGAATTATCATAATTAAACCCTCATTTCACTTAACGTATCATGATACTAATCTTTACACAATGCATTGAAGCGCTATCAGGGCGCAACCTTCGTAAACATTTCATTTCATGCATAAGTGTGCCACATGGATCATATAAATTGCAATCATTAAACTTAATAAGTTATCCCATGATTATGAAATGCGGAATAGAAACATGAGAGTAAATTCAATATTTATTTGTTCATAAAGGTTAATACCCTTGACAGAGACATGGTTATGGTATTCAGTACATACTGATTTTGTCCTGGAAAATCACGGTGCAATTTCTGCAGCATAACAGTGTGACATAAAAATTCGTAAAAATGGATTATGAGGGAGAAAAGGATGTCTCATCCTATTTACATGAAATAGACCATAAATGGTTCATATAGAAACATGTTCCAACTTATGTAAAGAAAATTAGATTCATAATACAATGTAATTACTTAAAAGAAAATGAGGAGGGAGAAATTCCTTACGGAATTTTGGCTTGGTAATGGGTGTAGATGGGGGGGGGGAATTAGATGAAAGTTAAAGGGAAATTTAATAATCAAACATAAAGAGGGAAGTATGGGGGAGGTGGGAAATCAGATCCCAACAATTTAATTAAATTAAAAGTGTTTAACAACATAATTAAATTGAAGCAATAATGAGAAAAGGGGAAATCCCTAACTTGTAAGTGTGATCTCAAAGGCATAGGAGAGGCTTGAGATAGCATAATTGCAAGCTTGTGGTGACTTGGGAGGATTTTAGATATTAGAGGTCCAAGGATGTAAGAACTAAAAAGTCTTTCAATGAAGAGGATGTGGTAGATTGGGTGGGTTTATATTGAAAAAGAGGGGGAATTCTTTATTATTTAGGTTTGGGTCACCACACATTAAACTAATAAATACCACAAACTAGACCATTGTCATTGCCAATGGTTTTTTAAAAAGGGGAGTGGAAAAAAGTATTTTATTTGTCCAATGGTCGAAAATCTTAAAATAATAGGGTTGCATATGTGGAGGAGAGTCACAATCTCAAGGAAATTCATTTAAAAGTGAAAATGTTTTATAACTCTTGTATGGTCCACTAAAGATTTGTAAAATAAATCAAAAAAAATCCTAAAATAACATTATTTTAATGTTAACACATTTATTGTTTGAACGTAACATTTATTGTCTTTTAATAAATAATTATACGATCATTAGAATTTCATAAAACACATTATATTTTTAAACGATATTTAATTTTTACCCCAAAATTAGACTGTATGAGAAAATTATGAAAAATTCACCATTGGATAATTCATAATTCCTGATTATAAAATAATATTCATTTTATCTAAATAATATTTTAAATATTTTAATTTTTACTTTTAAACTAAAAACTGACATTTATAAAAAATTTATGTGTTTTGACAAAAAAAGGCTTTCAAACCATAATAAAAATTCCAATTGCATTCATAAAATTAAATGATTATTTATATTTAAATGAAATAAAATTAATAATAATAATATTTTATTAAAATATTTTTAATTAAAAATAAATTAATTCATCAAAATTGATATCTTAGTTGAATATTAACTAAAAATACCATTTGTGCTTTAAAAACTATTTACAATGTAATAATAATAAAATGAATGTATACTCATTATTATATAGAGAAACAGTACACATAATCATAGTTTTAAGGTCTTGTTACATAACCCTTAATAAAACCTGCATAATAACGAAGAGTAAGGTGTGTTATGGGGACAAACTCTTGGGATGGCTCAGATAACATTGCTCAAGTTGTAATTTCTATCAACATAAAACTCTCTTGTAGGTGGTTCTACTCAATCATGATGTATTAAAGCTCAGATTTGGCTTTGTCAAGAGAGAATACCAATGATGCCACCTTCTTTCTGAGCTCTGATAAATGGGATTCATATAGGGCAAGTCTACTGGTTGAGGCCATCGCTTTGTTTGTCTAAGTGAATTGGATTTGTTAAAGCCATATATTTTTTCTAATCATGTTATCACTGTTCTATGGCTATATTATAAATGGTCACAATTGTTAATGGTATACTGAAACCCAAAAAAAATAAAACCAAAGAAGTGGATACATTTTATATGATCATTCTACATAATAATATATTAAATTAAATCAAGAGGAATTTTCATTATTGATTTCTTGGGTCATTACAATCTTACCCCCCCTCAAAAATTCCTCCCTCAAAACTTCATTTTCCCACACTAAAATAGATGTGGGTAACTCTGTTTCATCATTTTCTCTGATTCCCAAATCGCTTCTTCAATCTTTTGGTTTCTCCAAAATACTTTGACAAGGGGTATTGTCTTATTTCGTAAAACATTTAATTTCTACAATCTCAGATCTCCACTGGTTGCTCCTCATATGAAAAATCATCCTATAATTGTAACACCTTTGAAAATATTACATGTGAAGGGTCTATTATATACTTATTTAAGAGGGATACATGAAAGACATAATGTACATCTTCCATAGTTGGTGGATGTACTAGACGATAGGCCACAGCCCCGACACGATCAAAATCTCTAAGGGGTCGATGTACATTGGACATAACATCCATTTCTTTCCATGCCTCATGACCTTCTTCCATGGATATATGCGTAGAAATACCATGTTTCCACTATTAATCTCTAGGTCTCATTGATGGTTATCTACATAACTCTTCTGTTGACTTTGGGATGACTTTATATGATGCTGGATGGTTTTCACCTTCCCCAACATTTCATCGAACTTTTCTTGTCCTAGCCACTTACGTTCACTAACTTCATCCCAACATGTCGTTTTTCTACAACTTTTACCATAAATGGATATATATGGTTCCATTTGGATGATCGAGTGGAAACTGTTATTGTGTGAGAATTCAACCAATGGAAGATGTTGGTTTAATCCTCCTTTGAATTTCATTGAGAAATCTCTCAACATGTCATCATGTGTTTAGATTGTCTTCTCGTATTGTCCATCAATTTGATGAAGATAGTTCATACCGAAGATCAGTTCAGCATCCATATCATGTTGAATACTCTTCCAAAACTTAGAGGTGAATCTTGGATCACTATCAGTTACAATAGATAGCGTTACTTCATGCAACCTTACCACCTCTTTGATGTAAATTTGTACAGGTTGATCCAGTGATAAGTCTTCTAGAATCGCTATAAAGTGTGTTTTCTTGGAAAGATGATCAACAATGACCCATAGAGCATTGTTTCCTCTAGATTTCCTTTGAAGTCTAGTGAAAAAGTTCATGGTAATGTTGTCCCACTTCCATGTTGGTAAGGGTACTGGTTGATCATCCCCTTAGAATTTCGCCTCTCAGCCGTCACTTGGTTACATACTAGGCACAATGATGTATAGTCACTAATCTCCCATTTCATATTGTCCCAATAAATGTTCTCTCGGAGATCACGATACATCATTGTGCTCCCCAAGTGAATAGAGATGTTTGAGCTATGTGAGTGATCCAGAAGCTCCTTTTTTATCTCTGGATGGGATGGTACACATAATCGTGACCCAAATCTCAAAATTCCATCCTTTTCAACCACAAACTCTAAGGATTTACCATTTCTGAAAGTTTTCACACATTTCAAAATTTCTACATCCTTTCTTTGAGCATGATTTATTTTCTCCATGTGGGATGGTTGAGAAATCATTTGATAAAGGATTGATGATGTTCCTACCTTAATGAATCCCAAGCCCATCCTCTTCAAAACTAATAAGATTGGATACTTTTCAATTTTCTTCAATTATAGAGATGAAAGATCCTTTCTACTTAGATAATCGTCCACATTGTTCTATTTTCTAGGGTGGTAATGGATTGATAAATCATAGTCCTTGATAAGATTTGACTATCCTCTTTGGTGCATGTTCAACTCCTTCTATGTGAAAATATACTTGAGTCTTTTATGGTCCGTATATATTTCACACATATCCCCAAAGAGATAATGCTGCGAAATTTTTAAAGTGAAAATCACAACATCCAAATCTAGATCATGTGTTGGATACTTCTTCTCATGAACATTAAATTACCTTAAATCGTAGGCAATGACATTGTCAAATTGTGTCAACACACATCTCATGCCCTTATTTGAATCATGAATGAATACTACAAAAAGTTCTCCACTTGTGGGTAAAGTGAGCACGCGAATAGTGATAAGCCTCCTTTTTAACTCCTTGAAACTTTCATAGCATTCGTCACTCTAATAAAATACTAATCTCTTCTAAGTAATATTGGTATGAGGGTTCTACAATCATGATAAATTTCTCAAAAATCATTGATAATATCTAGTAATCACAAAGAATCTATGGATAAATATTACTGATGTAGTCCTCGACCATCCCTCTATTGCAGCTGTCTTTGAGGGATCCACAGATTTCCCATTTCTTGTGATGATACGGCCCAATAATGAGACCTCCATCAACCATAACTCACACTTGCTATAATTTTCCTAGAGTTTATCCTTTCTAAAGGTCTTTATTATAGTTTGTAGATGATCCTCATGATCCTCCTTTGTTTTGGGGTATATTATAATATCATCAATAAAGACGACCACATTTTTTAAGGTAATCTCTAAAGACTCTATTCATCATGTCCATGAAGATTTATGGAGCATTAGTGAGTCCAAAATGCATTACTATGAATTCATAGTGTCGTATCTTGTATGAAAATCAGTCTTGGGGATATATTCCGTGTTCACCCTTACTTGATAATATCCTGACCGCAAATCTACCTTGGAGAAGTATTGTGCTCTATGAAACTGATCAAACTAGTAATGAATTTTTGGGAGATGATACTTGTTCTATATTGTTCTTTTGTTATGCTCACAATAATCAATGCAAAGGTGCATTGAATCATCCTTCTTCTTGAGGAAGAGGACTGGTGCACCTTCTGATGATGCACGTGGGTGTATAAACCCTTTATCCATATTATCTTGTTGTTGTTTCTTCATCTCCACAAGCTCCACAAAAGCTATTCAATATGAATTCTCTGATATTGGATATGACCAAGGTATAATATCAATTCATAATTGAACATATCTTATAGGAGGAAACCATGCAATTTATTGGGAAACACTTCAGTGAATTCCCACACAATAGGCATGTCTTCAAGGTCAGTTTCTTTATTGGAATCAATCATATGATCCAGATACTCATGCTCATTGGGAATTAATATTCATAATTGAGATGATGGAGTGAAAGAAGATTCCTCTTCCTCCATGCATTTGTATAGAATCAGGGGTTGATTCTCCATATGGAGTGTGATTTCCCTCTCACGGCAATTTATGTTGGCACTATATAAGGAAAGTCAATCCATGATTGGAATTGCATCAAATTACACTAGAGGGAGTATCAGAAGGTTTTCCAGGAAGTTCACTAAACAAATCCATTTGGAGTGTTATTTCCCTCTCATGAAAATTTATGTTGGAACTATATAAGGACAGTTAATACATGCTTGGAATTGCCTCAAATTACAACAGAGGGAGTATCAAAAGGGTTTCCAGGAAGTTCACTAAAAAAATTATGACCGGGGAGGAGTTATAATAATTGGATTAAATGATTTCCCCATTTTCGTACTCACTATCATCTTTAGTTCCATGATTTGTGGTGGCATATGGATTGTTATACTGATATTTCGAGAGAGAAAAGAATGCATAGAACCCGAATCAAAAAGTAATTTCGCTATTACTGAATGAATAACTAGTGTACCAATCACCACTTCATTTTCGGGGTTCACTACGGCGGTAGTGATGGAAGAAGATCATCGTTGCTTCCTGGGAGGTTGTAGGTTGAATCCAAAAACCCCTTCCATAAGGCACAGATTTGCATAGTGCACCCCTTATTTGCAGTTGAAGCAATAAAAAACGTTATGAGGGTTTACAGGAGCGTTACTATCCTCTATCATAGACAAATTATTTTTTCATCAGTTAATAGCCAGGTTCCTATCTCTTCTACACCTAATCCATTTCCCCATCCCCTTTGGGAAATATTCAGGGTGCTTCTTTCCACAACTTTGGCAAGTTGGGTGATGGATTTTCATAGCCGGATGGGATTTATCCTTTAGACTAATAGAATTTAAGTACACCATATGAATTTTAACCCCATGATACCCCTGAGATTCTCAAATTTCCATTTCAACCTTGAGGGAACATCAGAAATTTTCCTCGTAGCTGTTGAAGTCAAGCATCACCAGCGCTTTCCGCATGCTAGGATTCATCCCACCAAAGAAGCATTCAACCATGCATTTGAGGGCAATTACATAGCAGAAGGCATATCATGCAAGCCTTGATAATTTTTTCTCATAAGATCTGACAGATTATTCATCTTTTTTTCTTGAGGTCAAAGATGTCCTATTCCATATTAAGTCAGAGAGTGCACATAAAATATTTATCCCAAACATCTTTCAAAAATCCATTTATTCTAACACATCGATCTTCACCTCAGTCTTTGTATTTTTGATATACATCCACCATTGATCATCCTCACCCTCTATATGATAAGAATCAAGAAGAACCATCTATTATTCAAAACATTGAAGTATGGAGAAGATATCATCAATTGAGTTGGACCATTGTTTGATGATTGAGGGATCAGGTGATCCATTAAAATTAGGAGGCCTTTGTCTCATGAAGCCATCGATAGTGACTTGTTAATTATTATTGGGTTTTGAACATTCTTCTTGACCCATGTTTCTATTCAAATCATTATTTAAATGAGAGAGAAACATGACAATGTTTTTGATTCCCCCTCCCATTAGATTGGGCAACTCATTAGCATGGTCATCACATTGATCATCAAATCAGTTGTTAGCCCGAGTCCTGCTATTATTGGCCATTAGAGGGAATAAAAGGGATTTTAGGGATAACATATAAAAGGTCATCCAAGGAAAACTGATGACCTATAGATAACTCTTATATCCTTAACTTGTGAATCCATAGGCTTCAATCAATGTTATCCATGATTTACTTTTTAACATTTATTATTATGGAAATTTTTTAATTCCCTTAAAATGGTTCATACTAAGCTTTTAAATTTACCAACTCATATCCGTCAGGATTCTCATAACCAAGATTGCAGCAAGGCCCATTGTTTTGTACCAAGATACCCCGGGTCAATCTTGAAACTCCTTTTTGGTGTTTTCACCCATAGGTACATCTATGATAGAGCCGCCTCTAACTGCTCGTATGCATAGAGGGATGCATTTTCTTGATATACTACTTACCCAATACCCACCAAAACATAGAGATGTTTTTTTATACAAAGATTATTTCTACGGAATCACTAGTTTTTTCTAATCCTCATCCCAAAAATAACTAAACCTATCCTATGATACAAACTATGACAACCCTGATCTTTATTAGAAACTTAAACATGATTTATTAGATATAAAACATCACTTGATACAACAAAGAAGATCAATAGGTCTAGTGTCTTTGGGGATTAGGAACATTACATAACCACTTAGAACATAGGACATAACATCTTATTGGAAACATCCTTTACATGACCACCACATCCTCTCATACTTAGCATTGCATGGGATAACATGAGGACATGCATAATAAAAAGGTGACATATAATGCCATGTATGGGGGTTTAAAAGGCATAACATGAAATATACAATACATGTTAGGAAATAGCAATATCAATGGAGGATAAGAGAAACATGAACATAAAGGCCTGATCTAACATGATTAACATAACATGGAAACATGGAAAAAACGTTTAACAAGATTTTAGAATGAGCCAAGGATCATAGAACATGGAGAATGAGTAAACCCTCATTGCAATTTAATTATCTTGAGTAAACACTCATATCATTTACGGTATCAAGATAGTAATATTTACCTAATGAATTGGAGCGCTATCAGGGTGCACCCTTCTTAACCATTTCATTTCATGCATATGTGTCTCACAAGGATCATATAACATTGAATAATTCAACATCATAGGTTATTACATGATTAATAAATGTTGAATAAACACATTAATGTAACATTAAATATGTATATGCGCATAAATTTGGATACCCTTCATTGATACATGTGTATGGTATTCACTACACAATGATTTTTCCCATGAAAACCACGGTGTAATTTTGGCAGCATAATGACGTGACATTGGAATTCATAAAAATGGTTGATGAGGGAGAAGGGGTTGTCTCATTATATTTAAATTAAATTTACATTAATGAATTCATATAGAAAATTACTCAAATTATTTAAAGTCATTTAGATTAATAATACATGTGAATTTGATGAATGTAAATGAGGAGATTGAAATTTGTTACGGAATTTCAGCATGGTAACAGGTGTACATGGGAGGCATTAAATGAGAGTGAAATGAGTCTCTAATAATTAAAAATAATCATGGATGTATGGGGGATGTTAAAAATCAAACTCCAACATTTTTAATTGAAATTAAAAGGGTATAACAAACATAATGAAATAGAGAGAAAAATGAGAAAAGAGGAAATCCCAAACTTGGATGTGTGATCCCAAATGCTCGGGAAAAGCTTTAGAGAAGCTTATTGGAAGATTGGGGAGACATGGGAGGATGTTAGAGAGAGTAGGAAATCATTTGGAAGAAATAAAAAGTCTTTGAGTGAAGAGAAAGTGGCAGCTTGGCTGGGCTTATATAGGAAATGAGAGGGAATTTTTTATTATTTAGGTTTGTGTCCCCACACATTAAACTAATCAATACCACAAACTATCCCTTGAGTATTGTCAATATTTTTTTCAAAAGGTAATAGTAAAACAATATTTTATAAGTCCAATGGTCGAACAATTTAAAATAATATTTTTTCTTATGTGAAGGCGATTCACACTCTCATGGAAATTCAATTAAAAATTGAAAATGTTTTATAACTCTTGGAAGGACCACCCATGTTTTGTAAAATAAATCAAACAAATCTAAAATCAAATTATTTTAATGTTAAAACATATATTGTAAAATCTTGTTATTTATAGTATTTTATTATATCACTATTGTGTCATTATGATGTCAAATAACTAATTATATATTTAAACGGTATTTAAATTTTATCCAAAAATTGGACTCTCAGAAAATTATCAAAAATAATTGAGGGATAATTTCGACATCCTTATTACAAAAAATAATATTCATTTTTTATAAATAGTTTTCTAAATGTGTGAATTTTCACTTATAAAATAATAACTGACATTTATCGAAAATTCAAGGGTTTTGAAAAAAACGGCTTTCAAACCATAATAAAAATACAATTTCATTCATAAAATTATACGATAATTTATATTTAAAAAAATTAATTTAGTAATAATAAAAATATTTTATAAAAATATTATTTAATTCAAAATTCCTTCAATTCATAAAAATACATTTCTTAGTTGAATATTAACTAAAAATAATATTTGTCCATTAAAAACTATTTTCAATGTAACCATAATAAAATGAATTCTTATTCATTATTATATAAAAAAATAATTCACATAGTCATAGTTCTAAGGTATTGTTACATAACCCCTTATAAAACCTAAAGAAGACAGAATAGTAAGGTGTGTGATGGTGACAGATTCTTGTGGTGGCTCAGATAACATCGCTCTAGTGGTAATTTCAATCTACTTCCACTTATCCCATAAGTGGTTCCTCTCAAGCTTAACGTATTAAAGCTCGGATTGGTCTTGGTCAAGAATGAACTCCAATGACCCCACATCCATTCCAAGATGTGATAAATGGGCTTCATACAGGGAATGTATATTGGATGAGGCTATCACTTCCTTTGTCTTAGTAAATTGGATTGGTTAAAGCCATATATTTATACTAATCATGTGATCACTGTTCAATGACTACATTAGTAATGGTCACAGTTCTTAAGGGTATTTAAAAACCTAAAAAACATAAAACCAAAGAGTTGGATACATTTTATATAATCATTAATCATAATTATACATATAAATAAATCAAGAGGAATTTTCTTTAATGAATGCTTGTGTCGTTACAGGTTATTCTTGTCATTTACATTTTAATTATTCCTATAAAATATATTATCATACATTGGGAAATAATTTAGTGGTGTATGAATGGATGAACTAATTATGTTATTTCTCTAATAGAATGGAGGAGTTCATCTATTTATCAAAAAAGACTAACTCTAGTAATGATGATCCCATTGATTTATTCTGTTTACATAGTAGTTTAGATTATCATACACTAGATCTAATTGATTACTTGTCTAAGTTGTTGAGATGAAAAGATGAACATTATAGTACATTTAAAAAACAAAATTATTTATATAAATAAATCAATCATTAAAATAATTCATTAATATATCCATAGGATAAATATAGTAATATTCATGGTTTTCTGGTGAAATGGAGATTCAATATAACGGTGTGAACTCATACACTCAATATTGGCTGGAATGAAGTGTAATATATCATGATATATATATATTACACAATATATTGAAGGAATAAATAATCAATAAATACCAAATAAATTATTAAATGATCATAATATATCCATGGATGATAAAACAAGGGAAGAAATAATTGAACAAAAAACAAAAAATAATTTCCCGGTTGATGGATGTATAATGTCATGTATCATAATTATAATTTCAAGGCCTCATGAAATGAAATCAAGAATAAATGGATTGAATTACACCAGTTTTCCACTCCAAATCATCTGAATAGACATACAAATAATCAAAGGCTATATAAACCTTAGTAACACCAATTACACAATAAGTCTAATGCATTATGAATTTGATGATAATGTCTAAAAAATATAATACATAATGATCCATAAGAAGCCTCTTACATGAAATTGTAAAAGTAATAAGTGGTAATATGTATATAAATAATTGTTTAATGAATTTTTAAGGATTCCCTGGTAAAGGTAATTATTTGGAAATCTGGGTGAATATCAATGAATCATTTTACAAACAATATCACATTCACATTATAATTGAATATTCCTTTATTAAAGGAATAATAATTGAAAAATAGCATCGGTAAATTAAGTGATATACAGATATTAACGAGGATTAATGAATATTAATAATAGTTTTAAATTTTAGTAGTCTAATGTAGTGGTCAAAAACTTCCTTACATAAATTAGGAGTATCTAATAGACATATAAAAATCCAATTCCAGATTAAAAATATCCTTCACTAGAAATATCAATATTTATGTTCTATGATTGAAAAGGTATAATTGTGAAAAAATAGTTTTTAATCCAATATATATTTTATAATGGATCCACCAACTATATATTTTTTATCCTAAAATTGAAAAAATAATGATCTACAAAATATTACATTCATAATACCCCTATTTACTTGGAATATGTTGTATTTTGGATAACAATTAGTAAATAGTTTTTAAACATGGTATATGGATATAATGATAGAAAAAAATAAAATATCCTTAAAATTATAATAAATATTATATTATAATAAGTCAAAAAAATTGGATAAAGAAATTTTATGAAATAAAAAAGGATTTTAGATCATAAATAAAGAAGATATAATGAAACTATTACTTTGGCATAAAAAATCTAATGAAAAGGGTATAGTTGGTGGAAAAAATATTCCATAATTGATAATATATCCAATTGAATATAGAAAAGTGGATTTATTATTTTATAATTTTAAAATAGGACATCTTAATAGATTATAATTAATAAAATAATGAACTGAAAATGAAATGAGTTAAAAAAGAGCCCTTATTATGCTAAGTAGCATCTCACAACATGGGAAATAACATATTTGGTGAATAAAAGAACCTTAGGAGGATAGAAGAAAAATTTTATGAGTAGATTTGAATAAGTTGTTCTAGAGTGAGAATTTATATATGGATATATGAGTATTAATAGAAAATATTGGATAATAATTTATTATTTTTCTGGTCCTATGCTTTGGAATTCTAGTTTATAGATATTTCAAAACTAGTGTAAATCAAATGGTATTAAATCATGATATTTTTCCTTAATATAATGGAATATTATATTATATGTCAAAACAATATTCTTTATAATATTAATTTTTATTTAAAATATAAATTTTCTAAAAAGAAGAAATATTAAAAACATATTTTAAATTTGAAACATCAGAAATTCTAATATAGGTTTATAAATACATTTAGAAAAATTCAAAGATTTATTTTAATAAATAATCATATTTTCGTGCATGAATTCACATATATTAACTATTACAACATATTCACATCCCTATAAAATCATAATAAAAATTATATACACGTAGTGTATTTTACTACTCACTAAAAAAATATATTATTTCAGAAATTTTTTGAAAAATAAAATTGAATAATTATTATGTGGTGATTATAATTTTGAATCCAATTTTAGTAATATATTTATATGTTTTTGATATGATTATTGATGAAATAAAACTATTCATTTTTTAAATTTCATCCATTTCATTCCAAAATTTCAAAAACAACATTTTAAGAAAATATGCTCTAACATATGTATTTAATTAAATTAATATTTATTAAAAAATAAATATTATTATTATTTATCCTTTAAATTATTAATTTTTATAGTAATATGTAATTTATTATACTGATATTTATTTCACATAAAAGTGATATTACTTTTAGGATTTTTGTAAAACTATATGTTTCTTCCATCAGTCACCATACACACTCAAAACACATGTTACAAAATACAATTACACTTTATTATAGTTTCTAAATTCTACTGATCATTCTCTTAGGGCCAATATAATTTCAATTCTATTTTTTTATTTCTTAATATTACTAATGCATATTTTATTTTTTATTCTATTGTGAATATGATCCACAAGAGTAAAAGTTTATGGTGATTATCTCTATTTTAATTTGTTTTGAAGAACAATTTGTAGAAGTTATAGTGAAACAAATTTCCAAGTATTCAATAATTCTATTATGATGAAATGAAAAAAATATATGATGATATAATTTCTATAATGAAATATTAATATTCTATAATAGAATCTAATTTCTTATATTCTCCAACTAAAATAATTTCATCCTTCAAGTGTGAGGTACACATAAATCTATTGATAAATGTGGTTAATTATTCCTCATGTCATCCATAGTATCCTATGTTCACTCCACATGATTTTGATACTTTCAATGTTCATTCACTATCCAAGTAGTCCAATTGCAACAACATAATGAACCATGATATAATAATATTGTTTAGATAAGTTAGGGACTATTTATCTTTAGTTAATAGTGAGTATGTGTGATGTGTATTTAATATATGCACTCTGTAATAAGACATAGATGATATCAGTTACATTAATTTGATTAGGTTGAATAACAAAATTATTCAAAACAACTCAAATTTTATCAAGATTATAAAATGATCAAATACATATTAAACCTAACCTCATTTTTTTACCAAATAATATATCTCCATTTCTTGGTAATGCCATCGATTATACAAGGTCCCCTATATTAAAATCCAAGTCATTCCTAATACATTAAGTAATTAGAATTTTCTTTTATTTGAGATATGATTATATATTTATAGGTAACTTATACTTACGTAGTGGTATCCTCAATTATTTCAAGACTACCTTTCCTCATTTACCCAACATTTTCTAAAAACATCAGAGTATATTATCTACTACAATATAAAGAATCCAATGGTTCAATCTTATTATACTATGAAGTATATTATTATATTAAAATGACACAAATGATAGTAATTTCTTCTATGTTCCTTATTAATTGAATTTCCATTACCACATCAGGTCCTATAATTTTAGGATTGTCATTTAATAGTGCCTATCATTTTGGGGGTAATATTAAATTCTCTAATGTGTTATATTGTTCACAACCTTAGAAGGACTCATGAAAAATTTAAATTATAAATTTGGATTATAACCAGAGATAATTTATTTTTGGGTACAATAAAGCCTCTCCAATTCATTAATATGGTATTTTTCTAGACGATATAGTGATATGTCACATATTATTTCTAAAAATTGTTTAGGATTTCCAATGATATCTAAAATTTAACCATTTTCATCATTCCTCTTTGAATTTTTATGTATCCAATTAATAATTTATATTGTTATAAAATATCACATCCAAATTGTTATACAGAGACAACACATGATGCACATTAATGGGTTTTTGTCTTCCTTTACTATTTCAATTACCAAAAATCAAGACAAAATGTTAGAAATTCGGTTCTTAATGTTTCTCCACCATATGTATTCTTCTAAATCCTTTTACATAATTTGGTACTATAGTGTAAAGTGAATTTTGGATATGTTTTTATTTATAAATTCATTTTTATGTTTTTTTATCAATAGTACACGTACTCTCTTTTCAATCATAAAGATTTTACCTTTTGTATTGAATTTCATCAATCTATCATATTTTATATCGTTAATATTCTATTCAATAACCTTTTCATTTTAATGATAGTTATTTAACTTCTCTAGAATGGTTTTTTGTAAATTTATTGTAAATGTATTGATGATTCCCCTTATCAAATTATTTCCAAATCCAATATTACCAAATCTTGTATAATTAGATCACCTTTCATCCCTAATATTTATATAACATAGGGATCCTTCCTGTTATTTGATATACTTTGTTGATGGTACAACTATTTATGGCTTGTTCATATATGTTGAATATTTTATAAATTCAGTTTGAGGTATTGTTGAAGCATTTTGGAGTCTGGGAATGAGAAGGGTCCAGGCTAGTGGTTATGATGTTTCTTTTTCTAGATATATTAACAACACTATCCATCCTTTAGGGTTCTTATGATGAGAATATTCTACCTAACATCTAATGGATGGATAGTTTAGGACACTAACACTCATGGTGGGTACTTACGTAGAAAATATTTTTTCTAGTATCCACTATACCACTAATGGATACATTCATAGCTTAGTGAGAGGATTGAGTTTTTTGATATTTTCTAATAGACACCTAAAAAATTCTAAACATCTCTCTGAAATCTCTTGAACAACTCACTGTATCTAAATTCTCTATAACCCAATCATGATCTGATCAATCTTCCAGTGATTTTGGGCTTCCTCCACTCATGTTTTCTCATTTCTTCAATATTTAGATATTACTTTTATATTGTGATTTCAAACCGAAAATATGTATCAGGTTCTAGATTAATACCATCATATTATACCTACTCATAACTACTTATTTCCTTGATAATAATGTAATTATTATTTATTTATAAAATATAAACCCTAATTTGGGGAATTATAATCTATGCATCCTTCAGACATAAACCTCTCTCGAATGATGATTTTCTCATATGAGTGTGATCTTCTCATACCAGTTCGGTGTGTTTTATACTGAATATTTATTGTATAATTATAATCAATGATGTACAATAATGGTACATATATTTTCTAGTGTATTCTAATTCTAATGTTTACCCTTTATATCGATCATTATTTCACCAATTTAAGGTGGATATTATCATTAGTGAATGTTTACATAGGTTATAAGCATGCATTCTTAGAATGTTGGAGTAGTCCTACTGTAACAACCCGGGATTTTATGAAAAATATTCTTTTTAATTTTATTAATGTCTTCTGTTGTACGCTACACCAAAAGGAGCTTGCACAACACGCATCCTTGACTTGCCTTGAATTACACACAATCACAAACTTCCTCGATAGCGTGTGTAGTACGCAATACTGAGTTTCACGAAACAACAATATGCTATTAAAACTAGCCGTTATGAATAGTAATAACCACTTTTTGAAATTTTATAAATTTTATTTTTCAAAATGGACTTCATTTTTGGACTCAGAATATCAAAATTAGCCTAGGGTGAAATTTGGGTATTTTTCTGAAAACGTTCAATTTTTGATGAATAGTGAAACCACTAAGTGGTAGGTTAAAAACTGAATTTTGCATAAAACTTAATTTTACCGCTTCTGTGAATGGAATTTCAAAAATCCGACAAACACGGTTGATATAAGTAAGTAAAATGTGGTTCAATGAGATAAAAATAATTTTTTGGTGAATAATAACTTTTTACTATTTTTACCACGGTTAATAGTAAATAGGGTAACTAAGGGTAAATATGTTATTAATATTACCCTAACACATGTCCTAATTCTATTGGACAAGTTTAATTCGACCAAAAACAAACTTATGAATAAAATATGACCATTTAGGCCCACTTGGGTTAGATTAGGATATTTATTATTAATTTATTTAAAGAAGGGTTAAAATAGTTAAAATCAAAGTTTAATAAGTAAATCATTTTTAATACGGGGTTATAAATACTATAAATTCGACTATAAATATTAATTAGAATTCTAAAACGATTTCCTACATAATGGTATTTTATTTGTAATTTTTAGACAATAAATAATTTAATTTATTTATGACACAATGATGATGCAGTAATTATCTTATTAATGAAATATTGACATAATTGATGTTATAAACACCAAAATAAATGTAATTTGAAACTTTTTATGAATTCCACTAATTTTATATTTTACTATGATATATTAATGTTTATTTAATCAACTTGGTTTGAACATATAATTCTGTTATGACTTTCACAAAAATCATATATCAAATAGTGTCAAAATTGACACAAAATAGTTTTTAAATCAAATATTATATTATTAATTGTTATTTTATTCCTAAAAATCTAAGGTTCGGCCAAATGACTTAGATAAAGATATATATATTAATAATAAACAATTTGGGGTTCGTTTGGCATGTTATAGTAAGTGTATTAACCATATAGTGAAAGAAAAAAAAAAGACACGGTAAAATTTAAATTAATTAACTTAGAGTTAAATCTAATTGATAAGGTTAAAATAATACACTAAACTTGTCTAAATCCTATTGGTTGATAGGATTTAGACCCATCCCCACTTTACCTTAGAAATAAGACCCTTTGGAACCATTATAAACCGATTTTGACTTTAATATAAAATAATATTTTGAGATATTCCTAAGGTGCCCCTCTCCTCCCTTATAAAAGGGCACCTCCTCCCCCTCCTCCTCACACCAAATTGAGCACTCAAGCTCGGCCAACCCCTGCCATTTTCTCCTCTCCACTTCCCTAGAATAATCCTAGAGGTCCTGGACTTCTTCAAAGACCAATCTTAGTTCCCTAAGTGGAGGATTCAAAGAAGCGTTCGAAAGATGAGGTAATATCCATTACCGATCATTTCAATTTATTTCTTCTTGAACTTCTTCTTCTTTAGTTGTTTCATGATAAAGTAATAACATAAGTATTTCTTATATACTGATATGTTATTATAAATATGAAACAAATCTATTTAACCTTCTATTCATCCTACGGAAAAAGGAAATCACCGCGCGTGCGTACGTACGGAATACCGTCTCCACGCCATGGTGTAATCTATTTCCCACCATCACCTTACAAGGATGGGTATAAAGGTGTAATGAGTAACTATATATGATTATTATAAATTAATATTGATACTGAAATAGTATACATACACTTCAACACAATTCCAGGACCATGGGAACAATATCATCGCTCGTGCGTACGTACGGACTACCGTCTCCACGACGCGATGAGATTCATTCTCAATGATTAACCATTCATGATTGATTATAAAGTATATATAATAAGTACTAATGAAATATATGACATAATAATTATACTGTAATTATTTATATTTATATGTATGTCATCTACTTAATTCCATTCAATTCAATAAGGAAACGAAAACAGCGTTCATGCGTACGTACGGACTACCGTCTCCATGAACGATGTATTTCTTTCCATTTAATGATTTATTATATATGTATATTCTGAATATATATATATAAATCATGTTTTATATTCTGGAATTAGGTAATCATGATCTAAGTAATCATATTAATAATTACAAGTAAAAAACACGAACGACAAATGAGACGATTTTACCAAAAACGCTACTTTAACATGAATTTACAAAAGAACGGGTAATATAAAGTCATAAGTGGACCATATATGATATAATAACAATGAATATGATTCTGGAATAAGTCAATAACATGATTTAAATCATTATACATGAGGTTCGGACACTTACAAAGCAAGTCAGACCTAAGGTAAGGGAAATATCACAATCTCACTTTTATCTGAGATTGTTTTTACTTTGGTAATTACTGGGGTGTATTTTATCATCCACATCCATGTTTCTTCAATATGTAATATTATTTTCATCCAACTAAAATTGTTTAAATCCAATTTTACCCTTCGGTGAGTTTTTAGTAAAAATATGAAAGGAATCTTTTGACGTTTTTCGTACGAGGTACTTTTTGACTTTTCTGACAAAAGTACGAAGAATGTTTTTTTTAACTTATACGGCATGAATGGATTTTTAAAACATTATTTCCAAGAAGCTTCCTTTACAAGTTTTCAAGTTTATTTTTAATCAACTTCTTTTAGTTTTAAATTGTAAGACATGTTAAGAAAGGAAAATGTTTTTGAAGTAGAAAGGATATTTTCCTCAAGAATGGATTTCAAGTGTTTTATCAAAATTATTTTCCATATAAGATTATAAAGGGTTCTATTTCTATACCTATTATTACATGGATTTGATTATGTTGTGATGGAAATATTTTTATGAATTCCTTTATCTTATATGAATTGTTTTATGATGTCATGTTGTTTAAGAATCCCATTTTTATTACATGGGTTATGCAATGATGTATGATTTATGATTTTGTGGCACACATAAGAATGGTATCATTATGAGATGGGTGGGACCTATATCTCCCTCCAATGCATTGCGTAATGATTTTATATCTCATGAGATAGACAGGGCTGGAACGGTAGGTTATACCGGTTCAGTGAAACAGGACTGAAACGAGGGTTACTCGATTCAGAAAGGGACTTTGTCCACTAAGATAGTCTTGGAAATGAATCTTGACTAACAAGAAATGATTCTCTATGATTATGTGTGCATGCCACAAAGTTTCATGTTTTAATTTATGATTATTGTGATTACATTTCACTGCCATGATTTATTCCATGTTATGAAATTATTCTCTCTTTTGCAGGATATGATTTCCAAAATTTATGTTCTTATGAATATGATGTGATTAATTTTTCTTTTGTTTACCCTTACTGAGCAATTGAGCTCACCCTTTTATGTTTTCTTTTCCCCAGGATATAAAGAACGGTTTTAGGTAAAAAAAGGGAAGTTCTTTATGGGAAATATTGAAGATCATTCACCAGGAATTAGAAGATTACGTTCCGAGTTTCCAAAGACACTATACTATTACGATCCTTGTGTGTGTGTTTTTTTTATGTACTAAGTATTCCGCAAAAGTAATGTATTGTCTATGTACGATAAGCTTCGGGTCTCTACAGTTTGTATCAGAGGAATGGTTTAGTCAACCATTGGAAACTAGGATGCGAAAACGTTAGTGAGATCCCTAGAGATATTTCTACGGTATGTCTAGGGATGTCCCTAAGGTTTAGTATACGTATAGGTTATAGTCCTAGAATTACGCTAAAGATCTTAGAATTTATCCTAAGATGTTAGATATTGAGGGTACTTCCCCTTTATTATGTTGTTTTCCCTAGCATGATTTTTGCCTCTCACACTATTCTTTTTGGGTTTTAGACGATGGCTGGAACCCGAAGGAACCGCGTTGATCAATGCAATGGAAAATGCAATGATTGTCCTCCTGAAAAAACAAATGTTATGGGAGATGGAGTGAAAAATCTTATTGCTATACTTACACAAGCTATGAATCATTCTGGACTTCCAAATGAGAAGAGAAGGGAACAATATTCTATTGAGTCCTTCATGAGGCAACATCCACCTTCTTTCAGTGGGTCTTCTGATCCACTTGTTGCTGAAAAATAGATCAGTACCACTGAAAAGATATTTTCAGTTCTTCAATGTTCTGAACATGATAAAGTCATCTTAGCAGTATATCGTTTGGAAGGTGAAGCTGATCAATGGTGGAATCTTATCAAGAATACAATGCAAAGAGATGAAATTGAGTCCATGGAATGGGACGAGTTGAAGAACTTATTTTTCAATAAGTACTTCCCTCGTATTCTTCGAACAAAGATGGAGAAGGAGTTTCTTGAACTAAAGCAAAAGGATGATGAATCTGTTGGTATATACGAAGCGAATTTTACAAGACTTGCAAGGTATGCATCTGGCATTATCATCCAACCTGAAAGTAAAGTTGATTGATTTTTCAGTGGCTTAAAACCAAGTCTTCGAAGGGCATTAGCTATAAGAGACTTCAGTAGCTATGAAGAAATTGTGTGTTGTGCTATCAAGGTAGAAATGGATGTTGGTGTTACATATCAATCTCATGGTTTTGACAAGAAACGAAAGATGGAGTTCAAGGAGAAATCTGAAAATAATGGTGAAAAGAAGATGAGTGTTTCCTTATGCACAAAGTGTGGAAAGAAGCATGGTGGAGATTGTCTTAAAGGGACTAGAAAATGTTTTAAGTGTGGAAGAGAAGGTCATCGAGCAGCTGAGTGTCGAAGTAATGGAAAAAGGGTTTCTAATGATGTGAATAAAGTAAACACTGCAGAGAACGGACCACCAACACTTCAATGCTTCTAGTGCAAGGAAATGGGGCATTATGCTAATAAATGCCCTATTCCAAGGGTTAGTGATGATCAACATGAGAAACCGCTTAAGGCAAAGGACAAAGGGAAGTCACATGCGATCACTATTGGCGATGTTGAATATGACAACGATGTGGAGGAATGATTAAGTGTTGTATCATAAAGTATTGGAATATTTATGTATTGGTCTAATGTGTTATTCAAAGTGATTGAGATATTTTTGGAAATAAGTTGATATGCGCATAATGAAGGGAAAACGAGAAAACGAAATGTTTAACAGTATTCGTGAGCTCATGATTGATATAAGGACTAAGTGATATCATTGTTTGAGTATATAGAATTTTGAGGATTTTGGTATGTGGAAAGTGTTAACTTAAAACTGCATTCATGTTTTCACTAAGGTATTCAAGAGAATACATGATTAATGACTTTGAATGTTTGGAATGTGACCAACAAGACATATCTTATGATATATGGGGATCAACGATGGTATTAAATCTCTGGTAATTGTTTTCACTATATTATGAGAGTGGACTACAGTATTTTGGATAATCATAAAGATTGGAATGGACTATGTTGGACATAAGTTAGTATTAAGGATAGAAGTTTTTTCGATATTATTGATGGGATGTTATAGTAATATAGTTTTAGAAAAAGGACAACCTGCAGGACGGGTGACAGCCCATCCCGTCGGACAAGGCTGTGGGAATCGAACCCACAACCGAAGTGCGATTGGACTTTATCGCCTACCACTGGCCTACAGGAAGTCCCTGGTTAGTATAAACTAGTTTTATTTTATTAAGAAGTATGATATATGAAGTATAAGTTCATTTTTGGAACCATATACGATTAATCTAACCATAAGATGGACTTATAACTTTTGCTAACCTTATGTTTGAATGAGATGGAATGACCCATCATTCTATCACATGATCTGCTAACACATTACGAATAACAAATTCAACTTCATTTCTTTAAGGGATGAAGTGGAAATTGTTCAATTCACGAACAATAGTGAGATTGTACCAAAATCAAGTAAGTATTTCTTCTAATTCAAAATTTTCAACTTTAGGGAAATGATATTGAAAACCAAAAATGTTTTCCTAGTGATCTTATATCTGATGAATCGGATGGTACCTTAGATCATCACAAATTTATGGCTTTGTGATTTCTAGCTTTTCCATAGCCATGTTCTCTACCACTCTCCATCAGAACATGATGGTCAGATTTCTCTTCCATATCCATATTTTCACCTATGTGGAAACCCAGTGATTAGTTTATTTGGGTAACCGTTACATTTCATACTTTTGTTTTTAAAGATTGGTTTTGATATTCCTTTTTACGATGTGGGTTTATATTAAAGAAACTTTCGAATAGTAAACCATTTATAACCCCGACGAATTTCGAGGGCGAAATTCATTTTAAGGGGGGTAGAATGTAACAACCCGAGATTTTATGAAAAATATTCTTTTTAATTTTATTAATGTCTTGTGCTGTACGCTACACCAAAAAGAGTTTGCACAACACGCATCCTTGACTTGCCTTGAATTACACGCAATCGCAACCTTCCTCGATAGCGTGTGTAGTACGCAATACTGAGTTTCACGAAACAACAATATGCTATTAAAACTAACCGTTATGAATAGTAATAACCACTTTTTGAAATTTTATAAATTTGATTTTTCAAAATGGACTTCATTTTTGGACTCAGAATATCGAAATTAGCCTAGGGTGAAATTTTGGTATTTTTCTAAAAACTTTCAATTTTTGATAAATAGTGAAACCACTAAGTGGTAGGTTAAAAATTGAATTTTGCATAAAACTTAATTTTACCGTTTCTGTGAATGGAATTTCAAAAATCTGACAGACACGGTTGATATCAGTAAGTAAAATGTGGTTCAATGAGATAAAAATAATTTTTTGGTGAATAGTAACTTTTTACTATTTTTACCACGGTTAATAGTAAATAGGGTATCTAAGGGTAAATATGATATTAATATTACCCTAAAACATGTCCTAATTCTATTGGACAAGTGTAATTCGACCTAAAACAAACTTATGAATAAAATATGACCATTTAGGCCCACTTGGGTTAGATTAGGACATTTATTATTAATTTATTTAAAGAATGGTTAAAATAGTTAAAATCAAAGTTTAATAAGTAAATCATTTTTAATATGGGGTTATACATAAGATAAATTCGACTATAAGTATTCATTAGAAAGTTAAAAATATTTCCTACATAATGGTATTTTATTTGTAATTTTTAGACAATAAATAATTTAATTTATTTATGACACAATGATGATGCAGTAATTATCTTATTAATGAAATATTGACATAATTGATGTTATAAACACCAAAATAAATGTAATTTGAGACTTTTTATGAATTCCACTAATTTTATAGGTTACTATGATATATTAATGTTGATTTAATCAACTTGGTTCGAACATATAATTCTGTTATGACTTTCACAAAAATCATATATCAAATAGTGTCAAAATTGACACAAAATAGTTTTTAAATCAAATATTATATTATTAATTGTTATTTTATTCCTAAAAATATAAGGTTCGGCCAAATGACTTAGATAAGGATATATATATTAATAATAAACAATTTGGGGTTCGTTTGGCATGTTATAGTAAGTGTATTAACCATATAGTGAAAGAAAACAAAAAGACACGGTAAAAGTTAAATTAATTAACTTAGAGTTAAATCTAATTGATAAGGTTAAAATAATACCCTAAACATGTCTAAATCCTATTGGTTGATAGGATTTAAACCCATCCCCACTTTAACTTCGAAATAAGACCATTTGGAACCATTATAAACCGATTTTGACTTTAATATAAAATAATATTTTGAGATATTCCTAAGGTGCCCCTCTCCTCCCTTATAAAAGGGCACCTCCTCCCCCTCCTCCTCACACCAGATTGAGAACTCAAGCTCGGCCAACCCCTGACATTTTCTCCTCTCCCCTTCCCTAGAATAATCCTAGAGGTCCTGGTCTTCTTCAAAGACCAATCTTAGTTCCCTAAGTGGATGATTCAAAGAAGCGTTCCAAAGATGAGGTAATATCCATTACCGATCTTTTCAATTTATTTCTTCTTCAACTTCTTCTTATTTAGTTGTTTCATGATAAAGTAATAACATAATTATTTCTTATATACTGATATGTTATTATAAATATGAAACAACTCTAATTAACCTTCTATCCATCCTACGGAAAAATGAAATCACCGCGCGTGCGTACGTACGGAATACCGTCTCCACGCCGTGGTGTAATCTATTTTCCACCATCACCTTACAAGGATGGGTATAAAGGTGTAATGAGTAACTATATATGATTATTATAAAGTAATATTGATACTGAAATAGTATACATACACTTCAACACAATTCCATGACCATGGGAACGATATCATCGCTCGTGCGTACGTACGGACTGCCGTCTCCACGACGCGATGAGATTCATTCTCAATGATTAACCATTCATGAATGATTATAAAGTATATATAATAAGTACTAATGAAATATATGACATAATAATTATACTGGAATTATTTATATTTATATGTATGTCATCTACTTAATTCCATTCAATTCAATAAGGAAACGAAAACAGCGTTCATGCGTACGTACGGACTACCGTCTCCATGAACGGTGTATTTCTTTCCATTTAATTATTTATTATATATTTATATTCTGAATATATATATATATAAATCATGTTTTATATTCTGGAATTAGGTAATCATGATCTAAGTAATCATATGAATAATTACAAGTTAAAAACACGAACGACAAATGAGACGATTTTACCCAAAACGCTACTTTAACATGAATTTACAAAAGAACGGGTAATATAAAGTCATAAGTGGACCATATATGATATAATAACAATGAATATGATTCTGGAATAAGTCAATAACATGATTTAAATCATTATACAGGAGGTTAGGACACTTATAAAGCAAGTCGGACCTAAGGTAAGGGAAATATCACAATCTCACTTTTATCTGAGATTGTTTTTACTTTGGTAATTACTGGGGTGTATTTTATCATCCACATCCATGTTTCCTCAATATGTAATATTATTTTCATCCAACTACAATTTTTTAAATCCAATTTCACCCTTCGGTGAGTTTTTAGTAAAAATATGAAAGGAATCTTTTGACGTTTTTCGTACGAGGTACTTTTTGACTTTTCTGACAAAAGTACGAAGAATGTTTTTTTAACTTATACGTAATGAATGGATTTTTAAAACATTATTTCCAAGAAGCTTCCTTTACAAGTTTTCATGTTTATTTTGAATCAACTTCTTTTAGTTTTAAATTTTAAGACATGTTAAGAAAGGAAAATGTTTTTGAAGTAGAAAGGATATTTTCTTCAAGAATGGATTTCAAGTGTTTTATCAAAATTATTTTCCATCTAAGATAATAAAGGGATATGTTTCTATACCTATTATTACATAGATTTGATTATGTTGTGATGGAAATATTTTTATGAATTCCTTTATCTTATATGAATTGTTTTATGATGTCATGTTGTTTAAGAATCCCATTTTTATTACATGGGTTATGCAATGATGTATGATTTATGATTTTTTGGCACACATAAGAATGGTATAATTATGAGATGGGTGGGACCTATATCTCCCTCCAATGCATTGGGTAATGATTTTATATCTCATGAGATAGACAGGGCTGGAACGGTAGGTTATACCGGTTCAGTGAAACACGACTGAAACGAGGGTTACTCGATTCAGAAAGGGACATTGTCCACTAAGATAGTCTTGGAAATGAGTCTTGACTAACAAGAAATGATTCTATATGATTATGTGTGAATGCCACAAAGTTTCATGTTTTATGTTATGATTATTGTGATTACATTTCACTTCCATGATTTATTCCATGTTATGAAATTATTCTCTCTTTTGCAGGATAAGATTTCCAAAAGTTATGTTCTTATGAATATGATGTGATTAATTTTTCTTTTGTTTACCCTTACTGAGCATTTGAGCTCACCCTTTTATGTTTTCTTTTCCCCAGGATATAAAGAACGGTTTTAGGTAAAAAAAAGGGAAGATCTTTATGGGATATATTGATGATCTTTCACCAGGAATTAGAAGATTACGTTCTGAGTTTCCAAAGACACTAAACAATTACGATCCTTGTGTGTGTGTTTTTTTATGTACTAAGTATTCCGCAAAAGTAATGTAATGTCTATGTACGATAAGCTTCGGGTCTCTACACCTATGACATCTCTATTTTATGATTATCACATGAGGTTTTTGTGAATATTCCAATGAAATATATTTTTGTTTCTTATCACATATGGTTTTTATGTTTTAGAATCATGCTTGATATGATGTTATTTTTGATTTGTCACCTCTTATAAGTGTTTTTGTATTTGATTTTCACATTTTCCCCAAAAATTTAAAATGAAGATTTATTCATATAGACTATCCCCCTAATAGGGATTTGTAAGATATAGATCAAAATTTAAATGTCTTACACTTTTAGTGGGATGTTTCAAAGATTTTTTTTAGAATATCTCATCGATAGGGATATGTGTCACACATAGAAGTATAGCCTTTCTTTATGTATATCGATGAATTAGGTCGATCTAGACTCTAATGGAATGGTATGTATATGAGATTTTGTGATATACATGTCTCTTATCTACAATAATTTTTTTTCCTTGAATACAATATTATGTATTATGAACATATGTTAAGGAACATTGGTAGACTACTTCTGGTTCATGTACTGAATCTTGACTTGATCATCTTAGTGTGATTATAGATTTCATGAATAATTATCAAAGTAAAGGATATGTCCATGTGATTAATTATTTAGTAGGTATAATGAGAGGAAGATGAAATTATAGTATGGTCCCTGTAATTTATTTCTACTACTAATTATTTTTATGACTTATAATTTATACATTAATTCACCTCAAGTGGGGATCTTTTTCTTAGTTGTGGATTTTGTGAACAAAAATCCATACTTAAACAGAATGGTTCTCTACTGTATTTTTATGATTTTACTATAATGATTTTTTGTTAGTTACTATATTTTTGTTCTACATTTATCACTTTCATTTCGTTCACTAATGTTTACCTATAATCTAGGAAATACTCTACACACAATTTTATTTCATTACCAAATTTGTGATATGAAGGACACTAGATATGATGGTTTGGATTTGACAAGGAAACTTTTTCAATGCATAAACATCATTATATTGTAGATCTCCATGTTTCTATGAATTTTGAATTTATGTTCATTTTGTCTGATATTACATTTTATTTATCTCATTTTTTATGTATATATTTTTGGTATGATGATTTATGGGATTTTGGATTGTCCTCATGATTTATTTTTAGGTATGTAATATCACATATGATATAACTTTTTCATTCATATTATATATTCCATATAATAAAAAAACATATAGAAATATTTAATATGTGATTTTGTTCCATTTAATATGGTATTAAATTTTTCCTATATATTATATAGTTTACTGTATATATGTGTTTTGGACTAAGATGCAGGAACTAAAGGTTGTTTTGTGTTGTGGGATGATCGTAAGGTGTTATTACTTCATCTTGTCTGTCTCTTGTTAAGATGAATTGGTTTTCAATCCTTTTTCAGAGCATGTGGTATATTAATTATCTTCTTATTTTCGATAATAGATTAATCTATGTTTTAAACGAGTATTTATGGAAAATCCAACCTCATTAATTTATTGGACACTATTTGGAGAGTACTTGTTGCAAAACCATTCATAAAGAAATATACCGAGAGTCTGATCCCTTGGTTTTTTCATTATGTAAATCCATAAAACTGATATAGGTAGGACATTATCAACTAGTTATTTTTTATATTGGAGGATCCCATATGGGTGGTCCTAGGATGCTCAATTATGATCATGAAATATAACTCCAATAGCCCCATACAATCCATGTAACCGGTGGCCTACTGAATGTTGAGGTTTGTATTTAATTAAATGAGAGAATTTTTCATCTGGTGGAGAGCACATGATATTATAAGGTTATTCTTTTGACAATTAAACATGAGTGAGTTCCTATATAATGGTGGGATTTTATACTTCAGGTGGGTACACATAAAATTATGGCATGGGTAACCATCATAGACCTCCTGTTCAAGTACATCATCCCTAATACACTAATTATAGACCATTTTCACGTGTTTAAAGTTTTATAAATGGTATGTTCAACTTTTCTTCCTATTTATAATTATTCTCTGAGTTGATTTTCTGTAATCCTCTTCTAGTGATGAATGATGTGTAAAAGTACAAAATGTTTCAGATCAATATTTTCAAAAAATTTGAAATGACATCTAAATAATTCTGATATGATTACTATTAAAAAAACTCTTTCATACCATTGATGCATTATTGTGGGGTTTTTAATTATTCACAATCATTGGAATTGTGTTTCCATTTTATGAACAACTTGAAATCTGTTTTTTAATGGATGTAAAAACACCCAATGGTACCCTTATTCAAGATGTTTCATGAAACATTATTCTTAATAGTGGTGGTCATTGGAAAATGGGGCTACGGTTTTTTATGAGATGACATTGGTTGAGAGGAAGCTAGATATATCACATTACATCCTTTTGGGGGAGTTATGTCTTACTCTATGAATATATTAAAGAACTAATACATGTTCAAGAATCGTTTATTTAATCCCAAATATGATTTTGGTCTCCCATTGGTTAACAATAAATTATTAGAATGTAACAACATCTAAATAATATGTATGTATACAAGGATCGTTGTCGATAGTGGAATGTCTATTTTTTATGATATCCATTGATGGTGAGATTTTTTAAGGGGATTAGAGATTCATTAGTCATTTATTATTACAATACTAGTTAAAAAGCCACATCATGTGGCACTCATGAATTTAAAATCATACATGGAGAGGAGTCTATTTTTAGATCAGGATGAGGACCATTATATTGGATTCCTTTGAATCCTTGTGAAATGAATAATAACCCACGTAGTATGGTACCACATAACAGGACATATCATATCATTTAAGTCCATGTGATGTGGTTCAAACCATGTTGTTTAGAATATTGATGAAAGGCCCTCTAGGTGAAAGGATCATATAAAATTTTTTGTATCAGAATTATGGAAAAGAATCACAGGGATCTTATATGGGATATGGGCTCCATGGTTTTATTTTTCCATGATGGGAATATGAACAAGATAGAATTAGTGTGATATTGGGGTGTTGGGTTGGATCCTAAGAGAGGATTCCTATGTATCCCATTTTGGATTGGAATCAAAGCCAATGTAGCATATATAAGATGATATTTTATACCTAAAGAGGTCATTGAAAGGTTTTCTATTCTGGGAATATAGCCGTTTGAGATAATTAAGACATAGTTCAATTACGTGAACTGAATATGAGTCCCTCAGGTTTCATTATTATGAATTTGACCCTTTGAAGGTTGATACTTGGTTTTTGGTGTTATGCCATGATTGAGGATTCTCAGATAGGGACCAATTTAATAGGGGTCCACTAAAAGGTTTTATTGTAGGTGGTAGTCTCTCTTTGAGATAGAAACATGGAAGTGAGTACACACAACTATGGAGTCCCTCTATAGAATGTATAAGCGGATACCCACAAAAGAATTCTCTATGAAGACAAGTATTTAATTGTCCCAATTTCATTATAATTAAGAACTTATTTTCCAATTTAATTCATTCTCGGTAAGGGAAACTAGTGGATGTGGAAGATTTGAAAAACCATGCAATCTCGTTAGTCTTTTTGTAGATAAGGACAGGGCTATATGGGAGATGGAAATGGATTTGATGTACCCATTTCCTATTTGGTTTTCATAACCTGAGGGATAGAGGATAGGAGGGTTTAGGCCTCCATCGAGAAATAATGGGGTCTTACTAAAAGAGGGATGCTCTATTCCTTATTCTAGAGAAGAAATTTGGAAAATCCACTGACTATCATTAAAAAAAATCCAATCATCCCCCTCAATATCGTCAGAAACATGGAGGTCCCTAGTATCAGAGATGATAATGATAAGACATTCCATTTTCCCTTATGACTAAAACCAGGAGGTCCCAAGAACATCTACAATTATTGGTACCCTCATTACCAAAGGAATGTAAAATTGATATCACTCTCCATATTACGCCTACAATGATGTTTTAAAGAACAACCTCCATTATCATGGGAATATTTTATAAATAGGACATAATGATGTTACCAAATCTCTGATCACACATACCCAATGTGTTTAAGAGTGGCCTTAGCATGGTCTTTATAAAATTAGGAATCCAAGTGAAGAAAATCCATGCCATTTGTGACATAAACTATGTCTTAATAGAGGATCAGGTAGGTTACGAATGGACAAGATGATAATAGATCATGTAAGTGATTGTTGGCATGCATAAAATATCCCACACATGTGATGAACATTCATGAACAATATGGATCATATAGGTGACTTCAAGGAAATATGAAGAGGTTCTGTTTAGAGTATACCTATATTACCTTATCAGAACTCTAGGAGATTTAATAATATGAAACAATCTTAGTTGATCCCCTTCTCTATTATCCATGGGACTCTTTATGTATCTTTAGATAACCAGTGCTTAAATACCTCACAAAAAATGGGGATTTGGCCCTAGTATGGTTGAATTATGGATGAGAACTCACAAGGGATTTATTTTTTTGAAACTCTAGGGGAACATTATTCCTACTACCATCCTTAATTTCATTTTATTATGGGCCTTTCAAATATACATGAAAGGTTTTCAGGGCCTGGGTAAAGGACTAGGTCGAGAAGATCTTCAAGGATTCTTGATGTTCTTACATTCATTTAACATTTGGAGACCCATTTTCCTATTTATAGTTAATCTCAAGACCCTGGGTGAAAAAAGAACATTAGTTTTTTCTTCCATATATGGCATCATGCAGGTTTAATCTATGGTAATCTCCAGTGAGTGCCATTATGGACCATAACTGAGATATCTAGAGAATTTATTGGACTTGTGTAGTGATGTTGTAATGCAAGAAGAAGCTTATTAGTGACGCTTATTTAGGATATTCACATAAATTATTGGGAGATCATGTGATTCTTGATATTCATATATTCACATTCCCTTAAGGAGTAACTTTTTGAAAATTCTTATTTTCAGGTGACAAAAGTATTTTTAGCAAAGGCATTCTCTTAGGATCAATTTTAATAAGAATCAGTGGGTCTACACCTAAGGTAGAGGGAAAAGGATGTTGATTGATCCTTCATTTTATGGAATCTACATGTTCTTACACAACTATACTTGGTATTGATGAATATTACTACTTGAATTCCATACAATCGACAAGTGAAAAGGTTCAACACATAGGCAGATCATGCTAGAAGATCTTTTTGGCCAATTTCATTGGTGTATTGCGCTAGTCACCCGCATTGGGTTTTCATGCTTGTTGATCTTTGAGGGGATCATGTGTCCATATATAGAACTTATAGATTGAATTGTTCTACAATACTACCCTCACACTATTTCTATAACATCACTAGTAATCTCATCACACCATTCCTTTTAATGAATCAACATTCAAACTCGCCCTGTATAAACATATATCTATGAAACGTGTACATGGGAGAAGGATCTATGCAATTTCACTTAGGAGAGTTTCCTATGCATGGTCACCTATGTGGGTGACCTACTCGAGGTCTCCTGGGAAATGATCTGTGTGAGGCCATGTATTTCCTTAATTTCTGAATTTGTTGATTTTTTGTTGAAACAAGATTTATAACTACTACAATATTATTACATCATTTAAAAGACCTAATAGATTCCCAAAGGGTTAAAGTTTATAATGAATTAGATTGTTATTGTATCAGGGTGATGGTTGATATATGTGGACTATATTATAATAATGTACTAGACACTACCCATCGGGAATTTTAGAATCACATGGAGAGGAATCATCTTGAACAACCAGATAGTAAATATATGCCACTCTATAACCACTAAAATTTAAAGTAAATATTAATCCTGAAGAAGAAAAATAATATCACACATTCTTGGTTTCATGAATACAAAAACTATACCACTACAAACATCTCGACCAAGGGTGTTTAAATAAATTTGGGAAAATCATAAAAGTCTTTTATCATGAATCACTATGGTTTTTTCCCATATTTAATGCATCAAAATGAAAATGTAAATTCCACAGTTTTACTCACCTATCATTCAAGATTCCAAGATAAATCAATTGAAAACTTGGTGGGAATACTAGAAAGGTGGTGTTAGACCTGATTAGATGTGGGAATACATGGTGTGACAAACCAGTAATAATATTGAAACCAAATTGAAGGTTTCCAGAATTTATGAGAGTATTTGGGTAGCTCAAAATAATTTATACAGGATCCCATGATTTATTCATGAGCTGTTTTTCTGATACATCCCACATACCATTTATTTTAATTTGATGAATGTATAAGTTGAAATTAGTCTATGGGATATCAAAATGATTTCTAGATCACCCATAATTGAGGAGATGTCTGATGTCTTTATCCCAAAAAAATCCACATGGGATAATGCTGGAAGGATGCCAATTCTAGAAAGTGAATTTTTTAATATTGTGTAGGAAATCAAGAATAAAGACCCATGTTTACGGGGGAATTTCCATAATGAGGTGTGTATGAATGCCTTTCTGGAGGCCAAGGGGGGACCAAATGTAAACATCCCATAGGATGTCCGTTAAGGGAGAATTAGTGAATTATTAAAATATTCTTTCCAAGATTAGATTAATCATAGTACATATAGTTTCAGTGCACAATCAAGTCTTTTGTACCCACTAAGATATGTCTTATAGGCTTCATATAAATGTGGATAAGAATCTATATGCTACCATTTTAGGAATCCTATAGCAGCGTAAAAATGGTATAATTTTTTAAAATTATTAAGCTAGCATCGAGGAATACATTTTTTGGGATCCTCTATATTGGCAATGACTTTTTTGTGTTTTCGATATTTTCAAATTGGGAAGGTTATATTCATATTTTTAAGTCCATTGAATTTACATTTTGGATGCATTGTGGAACAAAGTTTTTCGTTTATTGTGTTGAGATAAATCAATGTTCCTATGGGCCAATTTTGACCAATTTTTCATGATTTTTATGATATCCAGCCTCCATCCATGAATCATGGTAAAGAATTAAAGTGAATGAAACTATCGAATCAAAATTCTTTCTTTATAAAGATCCACCTACTTAGAAATTTAACGATGAAATAAAAGCTGGGTATGAGATAATATCGTATATGATTTCTATCCGGGATAGCATAGTAGAATTAAGAATTCATGGTGAGGTAATATGTGATTTCTATCCTCTGTTTATATTTTTATTCCAATTCATGTTCCCAAAACGAATAATTTTACCCCATTAGGTGATTTTTTGGTAAGATAGGCACCCAATGGTGGCCCAATGACTTCGGATTCTCACATCTGTGTCGGTGAATAAATAAAATATTAATCTACATCAAGTGGGTGCATCCACATGGTAAATCTTTTGGAATTACAATGCTTGATTTTCATCATATCCCTAAGGGGAAATAACACATTTTTTTCATGAAGATAGAACTTTTATGCCTTCTAGGTAGTTTAATAGAAGTTAAAATGCTCCACCAATCCCATAGAGCAGATTTGATGAGTCCTCGATCTCATTAAAGTGAACCCTTTCATAGTTCGTTCCACTAATTACAGTTAAAAGGGAAACACTATCTAAGGTTCAGCCTAGATTAGCTATCCTTCATTTCTTATTATAGGCCAATGATATAGTATCCAATCATTTTACTATGATAGAGATATCCATGAATCCCATGAATTCAAGTAGTTTCAGGTCTACAATATAGAAATCCGTAATAGGTCTGAACACAGTGAGGCTAGAGGGGGTCCAACCATTTTAGGGAAGTACTTTTGATAACAAGGACCTATGTTCACTCTCCCTTGTTCTGTTATGGATTAGATATATATGTGGATTTATGACTACAATCCAAAATATACATTGGTTATGACCCTATGGAAGCGGGAATATATATCCAAGATCTTGATATGATCATTTATTCCATTGATGATCATATATATATTATGAGGACAATGGAGGATATGAGCAAATGGGGCTCTCAGAAGTTGTTGACCATCTATTTTGTGAGTAAGGGGATATCATCATTGATCATCATGATGTATGTTTTCTCCTTTACTATTTTTTCATTGACCATGTTTTCTACAATTTTTAGCAAAAAAATGTTTTCTAAGGAAAGGGGGAATATGATTTTAGTGGTTAGGGGAAGATTCGATCGAGATCCCATTGCAATGATATATGTTGAAAGGCTCCTCTATGGCTGGTGATGAACCAAATCCTGAATCAGGGGAGTTATCCTTAGGCCAGATGATAGTGAAGGAGGATATGGTGGGCCATATATGTGGATTTACACATCTAACACTAGTATGTAGAGAGAATTGTGATATCGTCCCTCCTTTAGATGTGATGGATTGGAGGAGGGTGAAGCACTTGGACCAGATCATCATTATTCATGGATAGTTTTCCTAAATCAATTTATACCTTATGTTTCATAAAAATGATTTATAATGAATATGGGATACAATATCCACTCTTATCTCATGTATAATGGGTCTTAGAGATGACCCCCTATTAACTGAGTAGGAAATCCATTATAAGGTGATTATTCTTGATGGTAGGTTTGTTCCCTAAACAATCAAAGCATCAAGGTATAAAGCCGCAATTATTCCGAATATTGTATATTGGGATGAGAAATATGGTAATTTTGAATGATGATAATGATGTTTCATGTCCCAATTTATGACTTCTATTCCTTATAATATCTAAAAAATTAATATACAATGTAGGACCCATCAATCCCCATGGTTAATCCATTCACCTCTCTAAAAGATTCAGATTGGTATCTCATACCATTCAATGAAAGTGTTGGTGCTGTTATTGATTTAATGGGGTTTGAAATAAAAATTACTACTAAGAAGACAATGGAATGTTTTTTTAGGTTTGGCCAATTTGGGTGATGATCCCTACATCATTGAAACCCTCACTCGTATGGAATCATTGAGAATTAAAATAATATAATGATATAATTGATTCATTTAATCTATATAATGATATATCCTGCTCATAGAAGGATTTATGGACTTCAGTAAGGAGATTTACATATATGGGATTCACTTTTTTAGTGTTTTATCCCATGGTCGACTAGAAATCTATTGCATTAAATCATTGTTCGTTATTATTGAAGAAATTTTTAAATAAATAGTCTCTATTTATCTACCTTAAAATGGTGTGGAAGCATACTCTAGTCTTGCTAAAAGTGGAGTGACCGTCATGGGCCCACTTGTGAGACATTCTTGAGAGCCTTTCATCCCTGTCCCCGAGAATACTTAAGAGAATTTCCCACACTAATACATCATGGTTAAAAAAATATTAGATTAGTGGATAAAGGGATGATACAATGAAGGGAAATGACCCATTAAAAGATTAGTTCAACTATCTTCTATGATTATCATTTTCATTAATCCTAGATATCATTCAATGTCGATGACTAATTTAATTCATCTTTCTGGACCGATGGATAACACATATGAAATAGTAGTGGAAGGAAAACACATGTTTAATTAATAAGTGAATATATTAAAATAATATACCTCCTCTATGAATAGCTACATGGTATGTAAAGAGGCTCATAATAATCTCTACGTACTTCAATAGTTCGTATGGCAGGATAACACAGTGCTAGTATTGAGTAATGATATTGAAAATTTCAATTTCAATTTTAATACTCCATCATCTTTAGAATATGTTTTATATTTTAAGATATGCTAGATTTTACTACCATTTCATTCATGATAACATGGATGAGATCATTCATAAATGGGAGAAGGATTTTGAGTCTCAATAGAGACTTATTGAGGCCAGAATGATCATTCAAACTGATGACCTATGAAATTAAATATACCAAATGAATCTCAACCACAACGAAATAATGGTGGATTTTGAGAAACTAGGTAATGAGAAAGAAGACCAAATATTTTACCATTGAAAAGAGATTTATGATCCCTAAGGGGAGATCATATAACTTCATCATCTACTGGTATAGGATCATGATTAGGGGTTGAATTTCAATAAAACTATAGTAGAGGAACTCTTCTTGTATGAGGATCCTGATTCGATTTAGCTAGATAAGCACCATTGAACTATTGTTGGATCTTGTGAGACACTATAATAACTAAATAGTAATATTGAAGGCCTTTTTTATTATATCATAGAGAGTTCCAATTTTATTATTTTCCTATGAAATTTTACTCATTGAATGAAAAGGATTTGAATTCCAGTCATTTATATCTTCATCTATATTTTTGTATAAATTATAATGTAACACTAAAGCTAACCTGTATACCATAATTTTCTCACATCAATGAGTTTATGTATTATATATGGAGCCCTCTAATATTTTCTATGGTCTTTGTTACAGTTTATAATAGTTGAAATCTTACAACATTCAAGTGATATACCATTATAATTTATATGTTTTTCTGTGCCAAAATGTTTTCGTAAGTAAAAGTAGAGACAAATTATTGGGAGCAACATGGATTTTTCATTGGCCACCCTTTGTATATTTTCAGCATATCATTTTTTATTTCATTTTATTTCGATTTTTTATTATCATTTTCTAAACCATGTAGATTTAAGGACTTCTTTGCTAAGACTCAACATTTTCTCAGGGTTCCTTCATATTCATTTTTTTCCTGGCTATTACTGTGTTTCTTTTTGTGGGTAGTTTAGAGTCTTTTAATATGTACTAATGAAATTGGAATTTTAGGTCTAATATCATTGGACATGAGTTGGGGAATTATACCTTGAATGTGTTACAATATTAGAATGTTTTTTCATTCTCCATGCACATAGAAAGAGGAATTTCAGTCATGATTTTGTGATTTCAAAATCTAAACTATTTTGTGAGACAAGTATGAATTGGATTACCACAAACCATATTAAAAGATTATATTCCATCAGTATTTTTTCTTTCATTGTGGAAATAAATGAAATATCTCTCTTTGATGAATTAGCCTCTAGTAAAGAATCCCTTTTGTTGGAAAACATATGTAGTGATATACTATGTCATATTGATCATATTCAAAAAAGGGGTCCTCATTAATTTGATATTATATTATCAATTACCAAGGTTTTCACAATGATTTAAATTTACCAAGACTATATGGGGTGAAATGAGATTTAAATTCATTTAATAATGAAAGTATCTTATCTGATGGAACTGACCACGAATGGGAAACTAGTATAACATAAAATTTCTATGTGAAAATGACTGGGACATCTCTTGGATGATGAATGTTAGGAGTAAACACTCTTTCATAACAAGGTTTTATGAATTAAGAAGTTTAATGTTATGTGACAAAGACATTGACTGTGTAGTTTAATGACTTGTTGTAAGGGAGTTCAGGGCTATCGTATATGATCATTTCACAATGACTAAAATATTGGTTATTTTACATTTCATGATAAAATTTCCTTGAATGTTCAATAACCCTTAAAAATTAAGGGGGAAGGTTTTAGGCTATATTATGGAGGTCCTGGGATTTGTAAGGTGATATGGAAAATGTTTGCAAGGAGTGGCCAACATCCAATTTAAAAAATGGGTTTCCATCATAATTTTATTGGGCCCTACACATATAAAATAGGTCTTTAGCAAGGAAACATGATCCTCAGATTGAATAGAACATTCTTTTATTGAAATATGAAATTTCAAAATGGGGCGTATCAAATCATAATAAATAATGAATTCCTCTAATTGACAGTCCCTTTTTGTGGGTATCTTATGTAATCCTGATAGGTGTGTATTACATTTTTTTAGAAAAAAAGGTACCCTATAAAATCTAACATTATATTTCCCAACGGATACAGAAATTCTATGGTGAATTTAATTTCCCGATAAGTAGAATTTTTTTTTGGACGAAATGTGCATGAATTTAGAAGTAACGTTTCATATTCAACATTTTTGAGGAATGGGGAAAATGATTCCCTACGAAGGTCTATCCCATTCGCCTAAAAGGGGGATATTTTTTGATATAGTTGGGACCAATACATAAGATCAGGGAATCGATACATTTCACATCAATGTGAGAATCAATACACACATAGTTATTGAATGTATTCCCCAAAATTAATGAATTCATTTCTATATAAGGGGCCACATTTTTGTAATATGAACTTGCAATATGGGTGAGAACGCATACTAAACTGTTATATATTGATCTGTATCATTTCTAGGTTAGTAAAGGGTTTTGTATATTGCAAATAGACTAAGATGTAGGGTATAGTTATCACAACAAATCTCTTATAAGATATAATCAATCAATACATGGGTTGGTAACCATGTAGTTTTGTTTCGTGTGGTAAGGGTGTTTGGTTATCCTTCAAATATTGTGCCTCCTAGACCATTCAACCCCTGAAGTGAACTAATAATCAATTGATCATGTGTGGATGACATTACCAAAACTATTAATCCCACATGACCTATTATTAGTGTGAGAATCCGAGAGAAGAAATGGTTTTTATAAATACCCATAGTGGATTAAATGGAAGGATAGAGGAATTATAATTTCATGGTGGCTACACCATGATGTTAGATCGGGGAATCACTAATTGTCTCATGGGAATGAGAATCATTTTTATGTAGTTCAACAAACCTTTTTCTTAACATCATGTGATATGGAAAAATGATACCCCATGTAAAAAATAAGGCCTGATTCCATAAAAGTTATATTTGGGAATTATGGATGTCATATCCGTAGAGGCATCCTATATTTTGGAATTAAAGATTCATGGACAAGCATTCTAGGTAATCCTATACTTGTTTCATAGGGTAAGAATTTTTTTAACATCTAGTGTTTATGAATTTTCATTACAGTTTAACATAGCATAATAAAGAAGATATAGTTTCATTATGTTTGGGTTATACATCTAGGAAAAAATTTCATTGAAATTATGATTGATATAAGGCTTATATCGACAAGGATGTCCCAAAATAATTCGAATGTGAAGAAAGAATGTTTTAATTCAGGCTCTCAATAATTCTTATATCAAGATAAGTATAATGAGAAAAGGACACAAGGAAAGAATGTGGACCAATTTTGGTAAAATAGGATCCCAACATCATGGCATCCTAGAATATATAGATATAAGTAGTCTCTTGTAAGGACTAATGTTCCTTTTGATGAAATGTCCTTTTGGTGGGGGACTTATGAGAAGCCAAAAGTGGTGACAAATTTTATATTCAAAACAATTATATTATCAATAATTTTACATTCATATACATATGGATATGGAAATTTTACTTAGATTATCATATTTCCAAATTCATGGATAAATATGTATTAAATGAATATATCTGAGCATGAGGGAATTTTTGGGACCGGTATTTTCCTTGGATCTTTCAGTTACCATCATAGATATTTTTTTATATGAAGAAGAAGGGTACATTATCCTCCTCATGACTAGACCTAAGGAAGAAGATAAATTTATCAATACTTATCCTACTTTAGGTGAAAATCAATATAGTGGTAGTTCTCAAATTAAATCACCACATTTAGGTGTGACTCATACACTGGGAGTGGGGATATTATTATGTTGTGATTGGATCTGGGATTTTAGTTCTGGGCTTCACAACATATCATGTGATGGTAGGAATTAAACAACATGTAATTCTTTGACTAAGGTGTGGTGGGAGTCCAACCCATAGGATCATGATCTGCTAAAGAATTAATAGACATATTGTGTTGTTTTATGTCATGCAACAAGTATGTTTTTATAAATTTTAATGTCTTTTGACTAGGTCTTTATGCGGGGTAGTTTAGAGTCATACAAATTGAACTATGGTATCTTTTATTTTTTGATAATAGGAATATGACTATATATTATTCGTTTTACTGTCATTCATAAAGAACCATGGTGCAATGTAGTTTCATGTCCTGCAACAAAGATGAGGAAACCATGAGATTTAACATCATACAGCCAGGATGTAGAAAACCATATAGTTTAACAACATATGGTATTTATGAATGTGTTGTTTGGTTTATTTTATTTCATCTTGGAAGATATAGATTATTTTTCACATAAAGTATTTCATGAAAAATATTACATTAGTAGGGGCCCAAATGAGCTCTACATCCATTGATATTAGAGAGGTAGACCAATTGGAGTGGATTCCATGTATGGAATATGTTCCCTCCCACTTTGTTTCATTATTTTGATGATTCTTCCCTAGTATAATTGATTTCATGAGGAATAGTACTAGTTCTCCAAAAATGAAAGATACATGGTGGGATTTTATTTAAAAATTCCATGATATCTGATTTTGGTTCACCACCTTGTGATGATAGGTAGGAAGACTTTTCTCATAATTTTAGTACAATTCATCCAACTATTTTTGATATTTCTTAACTATGGATTATTAATCTCATATTGAAATGTTGATGGATGAAACGAATACCTCAAAATAAAATAATACTTTTTTTCAATTTACAATTGAATACAGGTTTACCCACATAGCAGTGGGAGTGGTAGTTTTGTGGGCTAACATACCACATAAGAGATTTTCAGGATATGAATTATTAACCTTATCCTCCATTTTTCGAGTCTGATTGATAGGTTCTTATTCAAGTCCTCTATCTGTCCCTTGGATGCTTCTTGATTGAATGATGAATGGATTTATTTGATGATACATTTTCATATGACTTCTACAATATTGGATAATAGAAATTGGTTTCATTTTCCATCATTATATTATGAGAGACAAAAAAATCAAGTAATTATATTAGATTTCATGAAGCATTAAATTCCTTTTGTCCCATCAACATTGAGTGATATTTCCTGATCCTATATATAGAATAAATTGGATGTACTGAGATGGTATTTGAACTTCGTGGTTGTAGTTGTAGGTTATATCCCTACATCATCAGTTTTCATATAGAAAATATCATATAGTATATAGTTGTTTGTAGTAACTCTGTAGGTTGATGGATGAAGTTGGATTGAAATTAAATGAAGTGACACATCATGTGGAATTTTTTGCAATCATGCTTCATCAAATTCCATAAGAATTCATGACATTTTATTTGATTAGAAAAATTAATCCTCTATTACTTGGGGCCAAAATCTCCTATATGTATATCATTCATCATATACGTAGTCTCTTCTTAATAAATGACCCATAGAAGGACTCCATAAATTCTTATTTCGTATAGAACTTTTGGGTGAGTTGGAGGATCATAATGAGTGAACATGGCTGCTCAAAATTGATGGTTCAATTTTCCTACTCAATCTAATGAGAGCTCAGATTTTATTGAGTTATTCCACAATGGTTATCATCCAAATAGTGGTAGGATTGTCTTGTTTAGGTATTTTTTGATCTCAGTTGATTATTCAATGTAGTCCTGATCAAAAGGTGACACCTGGCTGTGGTATGTGATGTTGATGATTGTATTATCCCAATATAGATCTCGCAAAGCCATGGATTCATTTTCTAATGGATGTTTTTGGATATTTTTCAACGTGGGATGAGTGAAATTGTCAGAACTGAGGGGAATTCTACCAGTAACCAAAATAAATAATCAACTAAGGTTATTAGCTGCTCATTTCAAATTTCATAATTATCATATATCTTCATGATTACTAAATCTAAATCACGTTTCACCATAAATTAGATGACTATTTGTTGATTTTACAATTCTATCAATGGGATGGGGTCCAGATTATATTCCTCATTGTTCATACCATCCTATAGAAATAAAAAATATTAAGCCAATACTGCTGATACATTAGAGATGAGTATGACTTCTAACCCAACCTTTTTGAGATTTTATTCCTCTATTCTATTTACCTAAGCTGATGTAACTACTCATGACATAAATATGGTTTTTAAGAACGAACCATCCAATATTTGAGAAATTTCTTCAATATCATAAACCCCTCAAATGTATTTCACATGGATTTTAGTAGAGAACATCTCATCATGATGATTCTCTATAAGGATGGATAAAAAATATTCTTAGTGAAGCATTAAGTTCATGGAGTTGGTCAACCCCTTCGACCAATTAAAGAAATATAAAACTGTATCATTATCCCATTTTTTTCAGATTGAGATGTTAGGAACTATTTTATTCTATAGTGTTCGGATGAATTGAAATAGAAACTACTCACAAAGATAATCCCATCCCATGATCGAATGGAATAGAAAACTTGTATACAATACAATGTCTATCCATTGTATTTTTTGTTTTAGGGATACTATCCTTAAGGAATTGTATTGTTTAGGGGTCTCCATCATGGGATCAAATCTAGACATGAAATACATCAAATGATGCTCCATATTCTCTAACACATTAAATTTTTTTATTCAGTTCTCCCAAAATTTGGCTTGGTAGAAGTCAGATCATCCCATTCTAGGTAAAGACACTTTTCTAGTTATAAGGGAACATATTATAGTTCTATATATTCTAATAAATATTTTAATCACTCAGTGATATTTATAATACCCTATGAGATTTCTAGTTGAAAATATCTTCACCCAAAGAAGAAATAGGTGGGTCCATTTCGGGAAACTTTGTGTGAACCTACGGTGGGATGGCTACAAGGGCTGGTCTATGAGGATATACATGGCCTAACCCCCATTATGTAACCAACTATGAAACACCTTAATCTTGGTATCATGGGATCTAATTATATTGGTTTTCAGTAACCCACATAATATAGATGTTCTAGCTCCACTATAGATGTAGGGATGAATCCTCTATGAAATGGTGTGATGGCTATGAGTGTGAGTTTAGGACTAGAATATAGAACATACACTATAGGGATGTTTACTCAATGTAGTTCTACATTTAGTTTCCTTTCCTCCTCTATCACTCCGTCGTGATTGAAAATTTATTCTATTATATTTAGGGGTACAACAGCTTTGAGTGGTGGGTGGTATTCATCCACAACAGTAACTTTTTGTTGTTGTATTCTCTTCAAGGATGTAGTAGTGGAGTAGTTTAGGGAATCTTCATATTCATAGAAAGAAACTAGTACGAGTTAATCACAGCATATTTAATCATTTCTATCGGAATTTTATTAAAAACATAATCTAATTTCACATGTTATTTTTCACCAGAATAACATTATATAGCACTTACATGGTTTTTATTAATGTCATTCACTGATAAATAACATATTTCATGCATTTCAATAGCCTCTTTGATAGGATTTATTTTTTTTAACCCTCCATGGGGCATCATCTTATCCTCCATTGGTCCTATTGGAACCATTTGGTGGATGTTGATATGAAGGGAATTGTGGGTATTTTTTTTATGCTTGTCCCAACTAAGGAAACCATATCATACGATAGGAAAACTGTGAGGATCCGTTTTACAACAGATACCCTAATAATGAAGAGAATAAATCTAATTTTGGAGGGGAATATAGGGGTAATGAATCTAACATTATATTAATCATAATGTTTTCTTAAAAAAATTCCTTAGTCCTATGTGTTGGGGTTGCACCTATATTTTCATCCCATATTTAGTTGTTTCTACAGTAATAGTTGTATAGTACAATGTTAAATCACATGTTAGGTGCATTGTATGGTTTTCACTAGATCCACCTATATCCAATAATATTATTTATTTTTTATAATTAGACTCCCTTATGTGGGAGGATATCTATATATTGTTAAATCCTTGATTTACGAGTTTATTGATTTCTCTATATCTTATATCCTCCGCTTTTTTAGAGTTAGGGAAAACTATTATGTTTTTTGAGTGTACCATCTGGTGGGAACAAGATCCATTTTATAAAGTTGGCCTAATTCATTGACATTGTATAATGTCATATATACAAATATTATTCATTTGTGGAGTTTGGTGAAGTGAAATTATTTTTGTTTTACAATCCTCTCATTTTAACACCATATCATGCATCATTGATAAGCTAACATATGTATTCTAATGTATTTAGACTTGTGTGTTGAAGATATATTTTTTGTTTTCCACATTTCACATATCATGATGCTATGAGAGTATCCAAATTGATATGAATGTGTAACCATTATATTACCATGATGTGGCTTGGAAATTCATTGTAATATAATAATATAATTTTTATGTGATGAAGAGTGTTCTCTATTTTGAGGTTGATGTTGTGAACATAATATTTCAACAATGCCTCGACATTGATGTATTTAAGAGTGGATAATAGTAGGAACATGACTTTTATATTGTCTTATCTGAATTTTCTTCTCTTGTTCAACATGTTTTCTTTATCTTTTACTAGAGGTTCCTCAATAAGGCATGACCAAGGTGGATGCTTCCAAGACACAAAATTATAAATAGTAGGATATGTGTGGATTTCCTTGTTTACATTAGAAGGTAGTAAATCCATGGGTTCTTCAAATAATTTCTACTTGCTTCGCTTCTCTTCCAACTGAGAAAGTATTTCACTTGTCAATGACGAGTCATCGGGCATTAATGGCCCAATTTTATAATTTATCTCATTATAAGATAGATTTACAGTAATTAAATTTGAATGGCGAGGGATCACATGATGAATTTATGTGTTATTAGAGCGAGAAACTTCACAGCAAATTCTATTATGGGAGGACTACCATCATGGGTTGTTTCCTCACAGCGATGAGAGGACATACATTTTATACCCTATGGAGTACTCTTAGGGTAGAATACAGAAAGTGGAATAACTCAATCCACTTTGATCTTCTGGCCACAAGGAGCGTTTTCATGGTTCTGATCAGAACCCTAGCTCTTGAGATTTACCTAATTCTGGACATTATGCAAGACATCATGTTACAACGTATGATTATGACCTCCAAAACAACCACTATTATTTTCATAATTTAGTAATGGACAAGTGGGATAATAATAAATCGTAGATAAATGTCTAATGGCATAAAGAACTCTATCTTTAAAAAAATGTGATCAAAGATCTGATCATCATTTCCCAATCAACATTGGTGAGACTCCATTTTTTTCCTTGCTGAAGGTGACTGGGGTATGTTTCTAGGGATAATAGTCTTATTATTCATAACATTTTTTGATTAGCCTCTATGTCACTACATGAATTTTCAGATAGATTATTAGAATCATGGAAGGATTTTTTTCCCTTCCATGGAGTTTCCATTGGTATAGAATTAATAACTCTAGTTGGAACTGGAATATGAGGTTGACCTGATTTTACATATAACATGGGGTCATTTTTCCATGACCCTCTATGATGGGAGGGTAGATGTGTGTCTACTACGGAGAGACCATTTCTATGATTTTGTGAGTCCCCCCAATTGTGGATAAGAGTTGTGTTTCTATCCCTCAATCACTATCAATTTCGTTATTAAATCACGAAATTTTTATAGGTTTTAGGATGGAATTTGTGTCTTCCCTTTCACAATTTCATGATATTCTTGATAACTTTTTCACAATGTATAGGTATATATTCCCATTTTCTTGTAGCATAATGAGTGGATTCCTACTCTTTTCCATCATTCTTATGAGTATGTACTGAATGTGCTCAAGTGTGGGGTAGAGATATGGGTCTTCCCCTATTTTTTATCAGGACATACTAGCTAGTTTCTTTGAATGTTGTTAAACTAGGTTAGAAGTCTTGATATATATAGATTGTTGTGGGGGGTAGTTTCAGCTTGATGTTGAATCTGATTGGTCAGATTCATAGATGAGGGCTGGTTTATGTGGCTTCCTGTTTTTTCCCACTAAATTTGACTGGATAGATAATCATGATATAGTAAAACTATGAAGAATGTCATAAATGGTATGGGAAAGATTGTGTTCATGCTCATGATTTTCTATCAAATTTTTTTCCAATCTTTTTGGGATTTGTTTTATCCTACCAGTGTTGGGCCTATATATTTTTTTGTGTAATAATTTATAGGGATCCAAAGAGTGCCCATGCACCCTGATGTTTGGATTCTTATCTTATTGTGCTGTCATTCATTCCTAGGTTTGGGTGACAAGGGATGGACTCCATTGGAAAACACCAACATCATTCTTAGAGTTTTCTATTTCACCATATTGGTTGTAGAGGCTTCTTATTGTATCTCTTTTTGGGACTACTTATGTCACATATGAGAGTTCTTATGTAATCTCTTGATCTGCCTCCCTATGACAAGCCAGTAGTTCATTGTATCATTCTAAGGATAGGATATTGGAATGATATGAGAATAAAACTGATGTTGTTTTCTTCAAGGTTACCAAGTACCATTGAATTGATGATTGGTTGGGTTTCATGAAGCAGATTCCATTTTCAAGTTTCCTCTTGCGTTAGGATGGTAACGTTTAGTTGTTATTCATAAACCAGATCATTTGAAATCAAGATTTGGAGATGTTGGGTTATAAACAGACTCCTTTAATTATATGAGTACACAAAAATCATTGTATATGATTCATTCCTCTTCTATGACTCGTTTGAAACCAATTGGATCAAAAGAATTTTTGGTTGAATGTTCTGGAAATATATTAAAAACACAAATAAGATAACTCTATCAATGTGGGACATCCATAATATAAAACAATGACATTTGTTTTTCCCCCCATTCATTTTAGGTGAACATGTATACTAACATATGTGTGAAATAATCATGTAGGATAACTAATCACATCGGGTTCACCAGTTTTGTTTCTTTTGAAAATTGTTCATCCCCTTGACAGCTGATTATGGGGGTTTGAATTTTTCAAAATAATTAATGTTGGTTTTACAATTTTTTAAAAGATTCCAACAAAATTGTTCTATTATATGGGATATTTCATGAAACATCATTCAAAAGTTTTGTGGTCATTGTGAAATGGCAAAAATAATTCTTAAATATTCACATTGGTCCAAAGGGTTAGAGATAAGCTCATCACACCTTTTGGGACAAATTCTTTTCTACATTGGGACTCTCTTAAAGACTTAAGAAATAATTTTGATTCCATTATTATATCTCAAATATGACATGGGATAGCCATAGGTTAGCAATCAGTTATTAGCAATTACAATCTTTAGAATCATCTACATATTTCTTAGGTTCTTTAAAAAGTGTGTAATTTGAATGAATGCGATGTTCTATATATATTTTAATCCTTTTTATGCAAATTATAGATTCATTAGTATTTTTTAATTAGTCGATGGTTTCAAGCCACATAGTGTGCATAACTATAATTTATCATCTTCAATGAAAATTGGGGTTGTTCTAAGGTCTGAATTTGGAACCTGATTTGGAATTTAGATGTATCCATGTGAATGGAATTAGAACCCACATAGTTCACTTCTACTAGATTAAAAAGATCATAACTTTTAAGGCCATGTGATGAGGACCAATCATACAGTTTTCCATCACGACTCATTGACATCTAGGAAAGAAGCTTCCTACCAATTTATTTTCTTGGAACATATACTGAAGTAGCCTATGGAATAACATAGAGATGTGGGATTCCAATTTATATTTAACCCTACTCGGAATGTAGCCTACAGAGATTTTGGGTGATTATTAGGTGTTGATTTTGATTCTAAAATAGGATTCATATATATACCATTTGGATGGAAACCAAAACCCATGTAGTTTAGAGATGTTGAGGATCCATAACAATAATGTTACTAGGAAGATTTTTATCGCACGTTATCTATAAATTTGATTGGATTGTGACTTGGTTTTTGTACTTATATCGAAAAGGATTGCCTCAGGAGGTTTCATCCTGAATACGGCCCTTTGATGGTCAAGGAATGGATTTGTGGATTACACCATATATGGGGTTTCTCAGTTCAATACCCACAACAATGGGGGTCCTTTAATGGTTTGTCTCGTAGAGGGTAAATTTCCCTTGGAGGATGAAACAAGGATATAAGGACCCATGCATATGGAGGAACACTGAAGGAAGGTGTTGTGGATATCCATAAAAGGATTCTATATCGATAAATTCCACTAATCATTTGGATCTCATGATCCTTAAAAACCTAAAATCCCATGAGTGTCACAGTCATTTTGAGAAACAAGAAGAATTCAATGATATTACAAACCACACAATATCATTCACGTACTGGTACATGGGTTTATAGCGATATGGGAGTGAGAAAGTTCTATGATGTTCCCATATAATCTTTTGTTTTCTTAACCTAGGAAAAAAGGGATGGAAAGGGTCTGACCATATTCAAGAAGGTTAGAGGCTTACTCCAGCATGAATTTCATGTTCCAAGTTCTAGGTATGATAAGAAGAACATGCACTTCCCTCTTCAAAGGGAAAACTAATCCCCTACCCCCACAATATAAAACAGTGTGGTACCTTATCCTAGAAATTAAAAGGGAGTGTATAGCTCAATTTATCATGTCAAAACCAATGAACTCCCTAGATGAATCTCAAAGGATCAGACCCTTGTAACAGCAGTAATTAATAATTTAAAATATTTTTAGGATCCCACCAACAAGGGAGGTCAAATATACGGCCACCATTATCATAAAAATGTATAATCTATATAAAATTGGTGGGTTTAATAAATAACGATGACATATATATATATATATGATTTTGAAGAGGTCTTGGATTGATCCATCTAAGATTATTGATCCAAAGGAATAGATTCCTTACCATTGGTGATGTAAACTATGGGTCAATAGAGTCTCTCCTCAGTGAAGGATGTTGAAGCTGAAGATGAATCACAAACAAAATTTTTGGGTGAGATGATCATGTCTTCAAAAAGTGAGGGTTGGGGATGCTTAACATGGCTCATTTAGGTGAAGGATTTGAGGGTTTAAGGGGTCTCATTCATTGTTTACCATAGTGATCATATGTGAAGTATAGGATATGGGATACCATAGAAACAATAATTGGGGGATGCATTGATCTAGGTTTTTATGGTATCCTTATCCTTCATTAGAACACTGGATATTTCGTCTGAGTCATAAGAAGTATATTTCCCCCTATTAGGCTTGACATAGGGGTGGTGAATCATGAGGGTGTTCTGTGTTCTAAATAGTAGTGTAACTTTTAAAGGACTACCCTCCTTTATTATTTATTCATTCAAGGAATGTAAATCTACATTATGGATTTGAGAGCCTATAAAATTGATTTTGGAAATTTAACCATTGACAATTATTTTGGATTTTTCAATTGTTTCAAATAATGACCCATGATGTCCTCTTAATAGGCAATATGACGTACCTGGGTAAAAAATCTATTTTCACAGGTTAGTTGTATCAGTGTGTCATGCAAGTTATATCACCGGTGTACTCTGTATGACTCTCTTGGATGTTCATTTTTGGAAACATTGCGTGTATTATGGTAGGTCGAAATGACTTGGGTAGTGATTCTACTACAGAAGATAGATCATAAAAATGATTGTTATTTAGGACTTTTGCAGTATAGATTATGAATTCATGTGATAATTATATTCCTCACTTCTTCTTCTATTAATGAATCCCCCTATAGAAATTATTATTTTCATGTGAAAAAAAGTAGTATCAACATTTACCTCTATTTGAGTTCATTATTATTCCATCGTAATAGGAAAACTAATCAAGGAATACAATGTTTTATGTATCCTTCCAACTACCAGTAGATTTTTTGGTTCGTTATCAAGTTTAGTTCAAATTTATTATTCTACTAATAAGTTGAGGATGTTAGAGGATAGATTCTATCGTGTTGTTTGGAAGTTAGAAAATAGAATATGATCCCCAAATCCCATTGTGGGAAACAACTTTCTTAGTTGTTATTTCTATAAGACGAAGGGAAAAATTATCATAGACAACTATGTTTCAATCCATACTTATAACCAGTGTGGAATGACAAGAAATATGCAGTAGTTCTATTATAAGGCTTCGCAGATTCTCAATGAATAGTCACTATACGGTTTCAGTGAATCATAACATCATTAGTTGAATATATGACATGGTTTTGCAAACAAGCGGACTCGTGGGAATTTGGGGGGTATATAGAGGGTTTTTTATGTGTTTTTTTTATTTTCAGGCTCTAGTTGATGGCTGATAGATACCCTCAATACTAAATTCTAGAGTCTGAATTTCATTCAGCATCATTCGATAGTCAAAAATTTTATTAATAAAACCAAAAGGACTAAATAGAATTATAAGTGTTTTCGTATATATGGTACATTGGACCTATAATAGGGTAAAGTGGATTTAAAATAGAATATACATGACCTAGAATATTAAATGATTGTATGTATACTAGTGGAGACATCCATAGCTGTTCATTATTAGTGACAATGTTTTCTCACAATTATACCATCACATACGGCATAGTTTTTGGAGGATGAAAGGGAAGGATAAAACCTTTTATGTTGGTTTATTATAGAACATTAAATTCATTATTATGATGTATTTTCAGTTCAATACCCCACCATGGAATTTATTAATGAATTATATGTTCAATGTGTCTCACCTTTGGATGTAAAATTCCAATCCGGTACTTTTGATCTATTGTGAGTATGTAGATATTGAACATGATGGATATTTCTAGATCAGTCCATTAATAATTTGGTTAATGGTTAAAAGGTGTTTTTATGTATTACTGATACTATTATTTTAGCTTCAATAGATTAATGGTTGTCTTCATGAAGGCACATGAGAGTTGGAGATATTCAATCTAGTTTAATGGCCTATGTTGTTCAAAAAAACATTTTGAGAAACATCTCATAGATACAAATTCAATAAAATGTAATATTATTTAATCAATATATTTAAGGAACACAAATTTATATCATGTTTATAGATTTCTGAAAACTATTTAAATTGATTTGAGTAAAGATATATCCATTCATGAGTCTAGTAATGAAAATCGGTATTGTTTGTGGGAATGATGTGCCTTGAAAATGAAATAATATGTCCATATGATTTCCAATGTAGTATAATAAATCTATATTGTGACTATATAACCCAGCGAATAGATGGTGGTGTTTTTTCAAGAAACTATTATTCTTATAATCCATTGTTGACCAATAGAGGCTATCATCCCACACATGGTGTCATTTAGATCCTAGTGAACATGATAGATTTTAGGGTTTTTTTTAAAATAATCATCCAAATATATATTTTTATTCTTCCCATTGGCCTCTCCCAACCCTCTCCTTCCCTAATGCCTCTATCAAGCATTTTCTCCCAGGTAGATCCAAACTTGGGATTCCATCTCTCTCAACCCCTTTTGTATCCTCTCTTCGATACTCGATATTTTCTAATCCCATTCTTCCTATAAAATGATTCCAATATTGATATATATCAATTATATCCCCTTATAATTGGTTAAAACCAATTCTATACACAGTTCCTTGATCAGATCAAAGTGTTTTAATAAACTCTAATATTAGAACTGTTGATTAATGTTATAATCAATGCCTAGATTCAAGGAATTGTTATTTTAACATTATTTGGACCGATATCATTCTACGTATTGGTTCTTCAATGTGATGTATCATCATTTCCTATCCTTTTGTGTTTGTCTCATGTGTAATCTTGTTATCATATTTCAAATCAGGTATCATCAATAATTATTCAATGATTTGGTGGTATATTTGGATTTATACATTGGACCTTTTCATTAAACATCCTTTCACCAAAGTAAGGAGGTACTTATAATTAATGCATCATTTTGTTAGTTCATTGCATGTTTTTTTGGGGTGAATGTGTAGCCTCATTAGACTTGTGTTTGATTTTTTTCACATGTCATCTGTGTGATTCATTGTGAATCCTATGTTTGATGTTTTCTCATGTATATTTTTTTATGGTTATGAATCTTGAATTATATGGAATGATGTTTGATAAAAAATCCTATGTACTTTTTTTTATTCTGTTGTTCCTTTTTTCATATAAATTTTACTACATAGGTCGATCTATATGGTATATCCCCTAATAATGATGTGTTAGATATAGATCATCAAGTCAATTTCCACCCCTTAAAAAGGTGTGTTCCATACTATTTTTTAGACCATTAATTTAATAACCTAGTATTAACATACATGAATATTAAATCATTTTATATGAATATTCCATAAAATACAAAAATACATGATAGAGGACCATAATAGTTTAGTATCTTTAGAAACATGGAAACAAAACCATTTATAAAGTAAAATATATTCAACATATCCCATAAATATTTTCACCTTCAGTAATTATACATATAACCAGTATTTATAGCCTAGGGATAGGATACATAAGAAAGGGGTGAGCTTTGATGCTAGGTATGGGTAAATAAAAGAAATGCGTAACCATAACTTGAACAAAAGGGCATCGAACATGAGCATAACATTTTAACGTCATACCATGCATATTAGAGATCATAATAAATATTTTAAGTTCATAGGACATAGATCATATGAGAATTAAGATCGTAAAACATGAAATCATAGTATAGGAATAAGACATCGAATTTATGGAATGCACATAAGAATAGAAAATCTAATGAAACGTCTATCTACCAAGACCATTATAATATATTAGGCTTGGGCTATGACCTATGTACTTGCTTTGGGCTTGGGATAACAACCCATATACCCTCTTATATTTAATATTGTGGTACAACCCGTGTACCTTCTTGTTTCTGATCTTATGCATCAATCCATGTACCCTCTTACTTTTTTTCTTGGGATATAAACTATGTAAATTTTTGTTTTTAGTCTTGGGATACAGCCTATATACAATCTTTTTTTCGGTCTTGGGGTACAACCCTTGGTGCTTCTTATTTTAGTCCTGGGCTACTACCCATGTAACCTTTGATCTCATATTAAATTTATCACTACCCAATATATTAGAGGGATATATATGTCCCACACATCTCACAATAAATTCATTTATAAATGTGCCAAAAGATAATAAAACATTAATCGTATCATCACCCATAAAAATATATGGGTTTTATAAACATCACCTCAAAGTCAGTGAAATGAAATATGTATCATTAACATTTCATAACATCATAACCTATGATAATATATAGGTTTCATAATAATTTCTAGAAAGAAAAACTTTTTAAAAAATATGGTTATAATAGCATAAAATCCAAGGAATTGAAATGAGTGTCATGAGAATAATTCCATAAAAACATTAACCATTGAATATATAATATTAATGGATATTTTGGATCATTTATTAAAAATTAATGAGTAAAAACTATATATGATATCTTATATAAAAAATAACATTGACGGGTTTTTTAAAAAATTCTTGCGGTAAATATTCTATCTTATTTAAAAAATGATCATTAGATCATAAAACATTTCGAAAAACATTTCATTAAAATTAAATATTATAAAATATTATAAAATAACATTTTATACATTTTATTAAATTATCAATAAATTGAAGGTGGTTAGATCATCACATTTAATATGAGTTAAAAAATATCATTCATCTTTCACAGAATGAATGTTAGAAAAATTATTTGTCAGAAAATCAATAAGAATAATCCTTTGAAAACATTGGTAAAAGAAAATAGGATAAATTTTTTTTAATGATATTATGATAGAATCATAATATTCATGGAAACCATTTTAAGAATTCATTATTTTGAAGGAACACAGATATGCGAAACAAAGAGACGGTAATGTATACATTTCTTAAAAAACATTCTTAATTATCTTATGTACTAAAGAGTAGAAAAATTGTACCATTACATGAATATATCCTATCTAAACATAAAATAAGAAAATTTATTAGTAATATTTTTTGACGGATCACAGTATTCAATCAATTTATGCATAAATATAATCAATCTCAAAAAACGATGAGATTATTTCAATAAACACTTATCAATTCGTAACATTGAACCATACTACCCATGAAAAAAATTAAATTAAATAATGATTAAAATATCATGAAAGGAATTAGATTCATGATATAACATGTAAAAGTAATTATTTACACCTGATATGAAAATATAGGTGCATAACATAACATGAATCTCAAAGAAAGAACACTGATACAAAACTATCTTACAGTTTTTCTAACTTTTGTAACATAATCCCCAGGAAATAAATATCATAAAATACTTTTGTGAATACCCATAAATTTAAGTATAAGAATAATTGATTAAATTCATTGTCTATACAGACACCCAAAAAAGTAATGGGTGGGGAATAAAACCATTATCTCACAAAAATTAAAAAGTGAGATTAAATCCACTTACCTTGAGTCTTGAATCTCGTCATACTCATTCAAACCACATCTTAATCGGGTAAGTCTTTTTAATTTTTGACAAAATGTTTCATAGGATTGTTTTTACCCAATGGGAATAATATAGAAGAAATATAGGGATTTTGGGAAGTGTATTGGGTAGATCTTGTTCAATCCTGAGTGGATTGAGAGGTGTGCTGAAGAGGGAGTGGTGGTAGCCTTTTATAGGTAATGAAATGGACACACATGATTTTTTTTAAAAAAAGTCAGTTATAACCACGTTTTTACATAAATAAATTCATAAATAAACATAAGAAAACATAATAATAGAAGACTTATGACCATATAAATTCTATAAAATGGTTGGTGGACAAGTTTCCATGTCTTTTTGGGTCATAAATTTATGGTATAGTGCTTTGTAAACATGATTTTTATCATAACCATTTTAATTAATTTTAAACACATTCTCAAATATTTTTGGAATTTTTTTGACCTTTTTAGATATTATAAATTATTAATATTTAAAATATAGAATTCATTTTTCCTAATTATATTTAATAAAGTCACACAAATTAAATTCAAATTAATCCCGATGATGCGAAAACACTTCGATTTTTAATCTAAAAACATTCAAAATTTTCCTCAATTTATTATAAACAATTTCAAATTATAATTGATTATAATGAAATAAATTGGTCTAATTGATATAACTATGATATAAATAATCTTTTAAAAAAATTAAAATATATTTTAAAATTATAATTAAATTAAATGAAAAGAGAATATTGATTTATATTTCAGTATTATTAACTATTAATTAAAATTTTTTCCTTATAAAAAAATAAGAATGTTTATCCAAATGTAATGTTTATGATTATATTAAAAGGGTTATTCTTATTTAGATATATAAATCAATAAAAGTTACAGAATTTTGATTTAAAATGGGATCTCCATTAAAAGGTAGTGAAAATAAAGTTATAAAAAAGTGGTTTTTTAGAATAAAATATTATTATTCTTATCTTATTTCGTTTAAATCTATTGTATAAATAAAAAAAATATTTTTTAAAATATATAACTTATATATTAAATTTATATAAATCACTAATTGTAGTTAATTTTATTTATTATGTTAAAATGTCTTTATTTTTTGTATCTTATAATTTTAAATAAAAACATTTTAATAATATAATCTTGTTTATTAAAAATCTCTCATATGTGTCATGAAAGCCAGCTAGAGAAGTAATTATTGTTTGTAATTGAAGCTAACCTCGTGTTTTCATGTAGAGAAAGGGAAAATTTATTTTTTATTTAGTGAATTATTATCTTGGTGTTGCGTAAAATGGAAGCAAAAAATTGTTCTTTACTATAAAATAATCTATTTTTTCATTTTGGATGAAATAGAAACAATCAAAAAACAAAAAAATTAATTTCAAAAAAATAATTCATAAATTCTCTTATTGTAACATTCTTAGCCTCCCCCATTAAGTGAATTTTGGCCTTGAAATTCTTCTAGGTTATTAATGGTTTAATACTTGAATGTTTAATTAACAGAAACCCACCTCATAGAAATGAATATTAAAACATCACTTAAAGGGGAATGTTGTAACCGTAATGGTTACTATAAGTCACATATAACTAGGTTTCCATATAGGTTAACATATTATGGAATTAAAAAAATTCATTGATGAAAAATATAACTATGATGTTCTTATGGAGTGGGATAGGGAAAATATCAGGGAAAATTTATCAATCTAAAACCAATAAATCTACAATTACCCGAGAGACCATCCAATTCATCAGAAACTGAGGTACTAGGATAACACATTAGGTTTCAAGATCCATTTTCCTAATGTTAAATTGTTTTTATGAAAATATATACCTACATCATTTCAGGGAAGCCTCACCCTTTATTATTCTATTATCCACTTCACCTCATTCTTTAAAAAGTTAGACGAATTGTTCATTATTGAAGAAGTCATTGGTCATGAGATCCATGATATTCCAACCCATATATCAATAGTTATCATCAACACCATAGTTTTATAATAGTTTATCCAATATGAATAAATCCTCATATGGTGAGATAATACTTTATTCACAAAACCTTCATCAAAATGATTTCATAATCATTCCATAATTTGTTAAACTCACAAATCTTTCAAAAGATTAAATTTCAAATATAATGAAATAATGTTGAGAAATTATCTTAACATTTATCCCTCATTTATCACAATGTACTACATAGATGTCACATTCCAATCATCTAAATAACCTCATTGTTTATTCCCTAGGAACATGTTAATAATCTTAATTACCTTAAATCATTTTGGAAAACATGCATTCCTCATTATTCCATTGATTACTAGAAATATTATTTAAATCAAATTAGTTGTAAACTTCATCCATGATGACATATACCATTTTTTACAATAATCAGTTCCAGGGTAATCCACTCTCCTATCTACCTGTTAGTATCTAACATATCATTATCCAATGATTATTATCTCAATTTCATGCATTAATTAAGAGTTTCCTAATATTAATCATAATATAACTATTCAATTTAAACAATTTTCACTCATTAATGAATAATTATTATTAATATAATTATACATTCCTTGATTCATATAAGATAATATTTGAATTCCAGAGCATAAATACTTCATTAATAAAACTTTATTCTTAAATCATTAATCAGGAATCATCATATCATTCCTTAATACCTATTTATTATAATTTGAAATATGAATCATATATTCAGGTTCCTCAAACTCAATATAATAATGAATCATACATTCAATATAAATAATACTGTAAGAACATCACATACCATTCACATGTCATTTTCGGTCTCTTTATCTTCAAAAGTATAACAAATACTACTAACCCATTCCTGATTCTCTTCATGAAATTTCTACTTGGGAAATCTATTTGTATAATGGTCATTTTTTCAATATATAAGAGATTAACTGTTAAACTGGTTTCTTCTAGTTATCTTCATTTACTATAAGTATACTGAACAAGGTGAGAGACACATATCATATAATAATGCCTCATAATCATGAAAAATTACTTATATGATGCTTTAAAAATGAAACATAACTTCTAATCAATGAAAACATTTGTTTATACTAGATTATTCAAAGTTATTTTCTATTCAAATCCATCATAATGGTTCATGAAGTGTTTTTTAATTTCCAATTAATTTCCCCGGACAAAGTCAAACTATGTGTGTAGAAATTCCCATTTTAATTTACCAGATAACCACGAGTCAGGCTTGGGAAATCTTGTCATTGTTATTACCCCCCATATATATTTTTTCTAGAGCCACACCCACGTTTATTATCTATGATGGGATGCATTTATAGGAAACCAATCACTCTATCCTTTACCAAAATTCAATGAATTATTCCTAAACATTGACTCATCCTTATAATTATCCTTAGAGACATCCCTATATATATACAAATAAATATACTGATGGACTCACTAATGTTTTATCATCATAGTTTCCAATGTTTTAATAAACCATTCCTCTGATCGAAAATATAATGTCCCAAGAATAACATACATAGATATTACATTATTTTAGATGAATATTTGGTGCATTATAAAAATTAATCCTGTAGGTATTTAATAGTTTAGTGTCAATGGAATGATGAAAACAAAATCTTTTATCATAGTGAATGATCTTCAACATCTCTCATAAACATCTCCAACTTCAGTACGACAACCTAAAATGATTTCTCATTACATGGGGAAAAGAAATATAAGAAAGGGGTGAGCTCTGATGCTCAGAAATGGTGAATAATGAAAATTTGTATGCATAACATAAAAAAAGTGAATTGAACATGAGAATATAATATGATTATCATACCCTATGTATTAGACATAATAAAAAAATATTTTAATTTAATAAGAAGTAGATCATGGGAGAATTAATAGCATAATTAATGAAAACATAACATAGGAATAACACATGGAATTTGTGGTGTGAACATAAGAATAGAAAATCTTATGTTAAGGAAACCAACCAATACCTTTATAACATGTTAGGATTTTGTTATAACCCATGTACATTCCTTATTCATGGTCTAACAAACCAAATACCCTATAAAATTTTAGGCCCATGATACTTCTTATTAACCTTAATGTTTTAGGGGTTGGACTATAACTAGTATACCCTCTTACTTTTAAGCTTGGTATACATCCCATGTACCTTCATGTTTTTAGGATTGGGAAATAACCCATGTAACTTCTTGTTTTCAAGAATGGAATATAACCCATGATACATCTTTTTTATGATTTTTCTACAACCCATGTAGTCATTGAGATCATATAAAACATGTCATTAACCAATGTAATGGAGGGAGATATAGGTCCCACCCATCTGATAATAAATCATTCATAAATGTAACACAAGATAAAAAAATGTATCATATCATGAACCGTAAGAATTGATAGGTTTTATAAACATCAAATCATAACCCATGAAATGAAATGGGTATCATTATCATTTTATAGCATCATAACCTATGAAAATATTTTGATGTCGTAAACAATTCATTAAAGCATAACTAGTGAAAAGAATCGAGTTTCAAATTTATAAAACCTAAGGATGTAAAGAAGGTGTAATAATAATCTTTCCAAAAAAAATAAACCATTCACGAAATAATATGAATGGAACATTTTCTTCCATTCTTATAAGGGCATAAGTTACTCAGATAGATGTTATCATAGATTAAAAATAACTAGGAATAATATTTTTAAAACATTTCTTAAGATAAATAACATTTATTCATTAAAAATGGATCTTGAAAACATTAAACTATTACAAAACCATTTCATTTAAAATATTTTTAAGATATTTTTTGGAAAAATTAAACATTTAAACACGAAATGAAATATTCAATGAATTGACATTGGGTAAATCTATAGATAATGTATGAGGTAAAAATAACATTATTATTCATGATAAAAATGTTAGAAACATTCCTCATTCAGAAAGTGATGAAAATATTTCATTGAAACATTTTAAAAAAAACTTTTAAAAATTTATTTTATATATTTTATGATAATAGTAGACTATTCTTGGGATCCCTTTTTAGAAGAAAAATTTAACAAACACTGATTTTTGATCGAAGCGAGGGTAATGTCAGGATTTCTTAAAAACACTTTCTTAACAATATTTCGTAATAATGAGTATAAAAAAGTACCAATAAATAAATGTATCATTAATAATTAGATTATAATAAAATCAATGGGAGATCTAGATGGATGGTTCATAAAATTTCATCAAGGTAATCATAATCATAAGAATTCTATACAAATTATTAGCTTGAATCAATAAACTCTTACCACTTGGTAACTCTAAACCATAATCCCTATGTAATAATGTTAAATTAAATGAATACGAAAATATTATTAAAGGAAGGATATCCATAATATAACATTTAAAAGGAAATATTTAAACCTAATAAAAAAATATGTTCATAAAATCGCACAAGTCTCAAAGAAAGTGAACTACGAAAAAACAATCTTACAGATTTGGTATTTTTTGAAATGTAATCCCGATTAAAAAATATCATAAAATGGATATGTAAATACTCATAAATATAGTTATATGAATCATTGAATATATATTTTGGAATTATAACCACCAAAAAATTAATGGGTGATTAATAAAGCTTGATTCTCAGAGAAATAAAAAGTGAGATGAAATCTACTTACCTTGTGTCTTGACTATTTTCCTGCTCGTTCAAACCACCTAATAATCTGGAAAATAATTTTGGTTTGTTATAAAAGGAATCCATGGATTTATTTCAACCCAAGGGGAGACTTTTAGGATGAAGGTTGGTATTTTGGGATGTTTATTGCATAGATCTTGTCTAATATTATATGGTTTTAGAGGTGTGATTAAGAGGGAGATGTGGTGGCATTTTATAGGGAAGGGAAATGAGACACTTATCATTTTCCGAAACAAGTTAGGTGTACCAATGATTTTATCTAAATAATGTAATAACCAACCAAACCAAATCATTAATTTATAGTGAATTGTTGAATAATTTCAATCTAATGGATGTTGGAAATGGTTCTAGGTTATTTGGGTTCCTAAATTTAAAGTTTAGTTATTTTCAACACAATTTTTCTCTGAACCTTTGTAATTAATTTTAATCACATTAAATAATATTTCTGTTAAAAAACAATTCATAACTTCATATATATTATAACTTATTCATATAAAAAATATGGAATCCATTTTCCCACATTCTAATTACTAATGTAGTCGAAATTAATTTAAAATTAATCACACTAACGAGACAACACTGGGGGTTTTTAATGTAAAAGGATCCACATTGTTGGAATGTTTTTATAGAACATTTCTAAGTGAAATTTATTCAAATGGCCTTAATTGGATTATATTTCAAAAAAATTATCTAAATACACTTTTAATTCAAATTTAAATATAATTTAATCAAATTATAAAACTAGATGAAAAGTTATTTTTTAATTAAATTAAAAAAAATTCAAGGTTTGTTAAAAAACAAAAACTTCAAATAAATAAAAAAATCACCCAAACATTATTTTTCAGTTTCTATTCCTATTATAATGTTTATTTTAGCATGTAAAATATATTAAACTGAAAAAATTGGAGTTTAAATGGGTTATTTATTAAAATGGTGTAATAATACATTTATAAAAAATTGGGTTTTGAATATAAAATTGGGTTTGTTCTTATCAAATAGATATCAAATCTATAAGATGAATATGAAAAAATTTATTAAGTATATCACATATAAATTACATTAATATCAAAATGTAATTGTAATAAATTTAATTTATTATATTAAAATATATTTGTGACTATAAAATAAAAATAATAATTTCTTTCATATAATACAAATTTTATTTCATATTAATTTTTATTTAATTGTTAACCTATGAACTCATATTACATTTCTGCAAACCACACATTTTCGTTAATTGTATCATACTAATAATAAATTATATGTTAATGGGTATGTTATATATTATAATTTAGTATTATTAATTTTAATGATATATTGTTTTTCAGTAAAAATAGATCATGTGTGTCAAGCAAGCCAAAATGAGAGTCATTGTTGCATGTAATGCAAGATAACCTCTATGTAGATAAATCTAAAATTTATGTTACTTGTTTTGAATAATTATGTCAGTGTTGCATATAAAACAACACACACATACTGCTTTAATATAGAATAAATTATTTTTAATGTATAATGAAATGGAAAATAAAAAAAATATTATATAAATTCTAAAAAATTAATTAAAAAATCTTGAGGTGTTATACTCCATTTGATAGGGGATATGCCAGACATTGTATGTTTATGTTCCTTCTTTCATGGAATCAAAGAATTTATATCAAGTATATTTGGAATTTTCAGGTATATATTCTAATGTGATATATTTATTGATTATATTATCCTTATTCATTGTTCATATCAAACACTACTATATCATATATACTATTGTTAAGAACCATTGGTGGTATCATACTAGGTCTTTTACTTTCACCCTAATCAGACATCTCAGTAAACCTGTAGTATCATGAAAAGGGATCCAGTAAATGGAAATGTCCCAGTGGTGGATGGTCGAGTATGCTTAGTATGATGATGTGATCATTATAGGATGGACTTCGGGATTTATTTTTGTTAGTAGTTATTTAAGAATCATTAATTAGTAAATTGATCCACCCCTTTGGGGATTATTTTTATAGTTAGGTTTATGTGAATAATAGTCAATAGAATTTTTACCTGGGTTAGTACTGAATTTTTATGCTTTAACATCGATTATTTATTTATTTTAAAATATTTTTTGATTTTATTTTTATGGATTAAACTGTACACTTTGATATTCACCTGGTACTATGACAATAGTATCTCTATAAAATCCATCATGGACATCACCCCTTGTAAAAAAACTCTTACAAATGATAATACAGACATGAACCTGTGTGGAACTTGATCCCAAACCTAGTGATTTTGGTAAAGGAATTACAAAACCAATGTGACATTAACCATTTAATCCTTCTTAGAGTGATAGTGTATTTCACATTTATAATTCGTTAGTATTTATAACCATATCCTTATTCATATTTTGATCTCAATATATATTTGTATATAATATATAAAATATTTTGATCCATATGCATTTCACATATTTCTCTCTATTGATAGTGTATCCATATCATAAATAATTTTTTTTATTCTTATAACTCAAGATTTTATGTTGGAATTCTTTTCATGGGTGTTATATTTTATGGATGCATAAGAAAAAAATATAATTTTGGATAAGGATAAACCCTAATCAGTTATGAATAATCTATATATATAAAAAATAATTTCTTTTCAAATAATTTGATTAATTTCTGTGTATGGATTAATCTATTCCTCAGTTTCTCAAATAATTCATTACATTTTCATGATCACGTGGTTTTGAACAATTTACTTGGTTAGAAGATAAGTTAGCCGGAAAAAATTCATCATATAACTAACAGTAACAATATTAGATTAAAACCTACATAATCATTTATATTCACTAGAATCAATATTTATTTTTACCACCTTAGTCATTGATGGTCCAATAGATATCTCATCCATATGGAAAATATATCCAGGAAAATAAACCATATGATTCCAAAATTACTATTTTTTAAATTTCCCAAAATGGTTTTTTTCTCTTGAGGTCTCAAAAACAATTCACAAAAGGTTTTAAATTTATTTATAACATTTAGATTGTATCAAGATTTCATAAATAAAAACTCTATCCAATTTATCTAGATATTCTACTCATTGGATCCAAAATCATAGATAGTGAATTGGTTAAACACATTAGAATTAGCGTGAACTTATATTTCTCAATCATTATATGAAATTTTAACTCTAGTATATCATTATTGTTATAATATTATTGATGATAAATTGAATGATGATCAAAATTCGACAAGTGTGGATCCCTTATTATTTTATCAAATATGTCTTAATTTCACGGTACTGGGCACATTCTCTATGTTAAAATTCAATTGATTTCCTAATATTCAATTACGATTATAAAAGTTCAATAATAAAGTTTTTCAAATAGGATATCCACTCCCCAAGGGGAGACAATAGGTCTACAAATCCATCATCACACAAGTGTTTCTATTATATTATTAGTTATTTCATTTATTTATTTAATTCCACCACTTCAAAAGAGGATAGTCTATATGAATTCTTGAATATGTATTTTACATTAGGGAGAAGATCACCAATGAATTTAAATTCATGTTTTTTTTTGAAATTATAACTATTGTATAGGAATTATATCAATGTGATTATTAACAATATATAAATATTGTATCAAATGGATATATTTCAAAATCATAGACTACAATTTCTCTCCCGCTTATCTAATAATTTTATTATGATGATCCACTAGGGTGGTTCAAAAGTAGATATATCCAATGATGGATCCCTATTAAAACAAGAGATTCTATCTATGTATGAAAAATTATAACCCATTACTCTCATGAATAACATTTGGAATTAACATTACAAAATAAATTATCCAATTAATTTTATGAATGTGGAATGATAGTATAATAATATACTTTTTAATCAAGTAGTCCTCTTTGAATTATCATGGAAATATAAAAATATATTATTATTATAAAATCATATTTGATATGTGTTTTAACTGAATACATATCCTATAATGAATTTAGGGACAATTATATGTTCCTAAAAAATATTAATGATATTAAATTGTACATATATCTAGAGATAAACAATATATTATTTGTATTTAAAATTGTGATCAACTTATATTCTATCAAATCATTTTGGTCTTCAATATTATCCCTTGGAATTTCATAATCTCAATTTTTATCCCTCTGAATATTATATGAAAAATTATCATGACACATTGGATATTGATTTGAGTAGTGTATCATACAATTAAAATTAATGAATTACATATCAATAGATTTATCATTTTCATTTCCTTCATATATATCAAGTTCATTTTCACCTCACTTTTACTAGAAAACAAATACCTTAAAGAAAATATTAAGTTATTTCCCTCCACAATTACTAGATGTTACAAATTTTATAAATATATTCTTCTCATTTAATAAATTTATTTCTCCATGGATCTCATCCATAATTTTTTTCCTATATTCCATTTAAAGCATAATATTTATAAAAATACTTATTATTATTGATATAAATCCTCATTATATCATCATATTATAAAAGTGTTTTGAAGAAAATTTCATTGGAATGCACAAATATATCATATCAAAGAATTTTCCAATATCGATTTCTATACTTTTTCACTATTTGTATCATGTCTCGTAAACATTTTCATGATATCAAAAAAATCAATATTATTTACCTCATACAATTATAATAAATTAAAAAAATATCATTCCCTATTATATTTTCCCTCTACTAGAATACACATTTTAAGTCATATCACCTTAAAATAATTTTTTCCCAAATTTGGTTATTTATATTCCATAGTGTTCTAAATCATTGATCATCATTAATCAAAATCTTATCATATAAAATATATTTCCAATATAACCATATCCAGATGAAAACTTCTTAAATATATTAATATCTTCCCCAACGATTTTAACATAATTTATGTTACTTTAATTTTACACCATCTCTATACAATATAATATTATTAATTTTTTCATTAATTACACCATGAATTATGAATAATAGATTATTGTTTTTTATCATTTATTACAAATAAATAAATATCATTATGTTTATTTTTTTAAAATTATAATAATTTTCTATATTTTTCAATGTGGTTATGTTGAAATACTATGATAATATAAATTTAGTGCCTATATATTATACTAATACTTCCATGATATAAATTATAACAACCTTAACTCAAGTAACCACAATAATAATGTATTTCATTACAATGGTACTAGATACAGAAGATCATAATACACATCATTTAACATCATTGATGTCTTATGAGACTATATAAAAACCTAAACATTAAATTAAAATAAAAAATAAATTATATTATAAAAATTAATATAGTATTATTCTTTCTTTTTTGTTATCCTTAGGTCACACATTGTAACCCCCATGTTTTTCTAAGGAAATTACAAAATAATATCAAGGGAGGAGTTCAAATTATTAGTAAGGGTTATAATACACTGGATCTTATCATGACATATGAATTTCATACATTATACGATAAGAAATAAAAATTAAGTGGTTTTATATGACTAATGAAATTAGTAAAATATTTATATATGTGACATTAAATGGAAATAAGTACTCATATGGATATAAATAAATATTCCCATTATCATTTGAATGTAAAATTATGGAAACCATAATCTTTCTGTCAAATCATTATGTCAATGAATCAAATATAAATGTTCACGCATAAACTAAATACCCATGAATAGTTTTTTATGAGACCTTTTGATTCATAAAGAATGTTTATAATTCTATGTCCTATATATCCCATAATAAGTTCGATGTATCTATTATATCAAAAAAAATTAATAGACAATACATTTCATAATGTTCTCTAAGGATCCATTCAGAAAAAAAATTATTATATAATTTGTAGAAATCTGTATTGAAATAATTAATATATGGATATTCATGTTTTCTCTATCCAATGAGATAATATGTTTATTTAGGTGAATATCCATAAATTTTCATGAAAAATATTATTTTGATATTTCAATGGAGTGATTCATATTAAAAGTAATAATAATTGAGTAGTAGTGTAGTGTATATTCAGTGTATATGTATATCAATAAAAATTAATATATGAATATAATAGTTTTACATATTAGGATAACAAATAAATGATAGAAAAAAACCTCCAAAAAATTTCGTATATAAAATATCATATTATTTTCCATTAGGGAGATAATATTTTTTTAGGTAAAAAAATTAAGTTCTACATTCCCTGATAATAAAACTGAAATCATTTAAAAATAAAACTTATTATTCTATATACAAGATTTTGTATTAACTAATATAATTACTATCACAATTACTTTTAAAAATAACCTTTTTTAGAAATAATACATCACTAATTTCATAAATACATGACATATATTGGGATTTGGATAATGGATATTGATGTTCTTTTATAATGGCCATGTATTTATTAAAAATCAAACATTTAAATGCCATATAATGAAATAATAATTTATATTAAATGAATAAAGATATTTTTGAACTCTTAAATTAATATATAGCGTTATAAAAATACATGTTAGAGTCGATAGATTTATAACAATTATATGGGAGGAAAATTGAACCCCCGATTTCAAGTACCTAATGAATTATTAATGTATTTAATGATTTGATGGATTTAAAGTGATTGGGAGATATTTTTAGAGGTTGTTATGATCAATGTCATTTATGTTTTACTTTTTCTAGGTTCATGGTGATAGAGTGGTTCATAGAAATCATGAGAAACATTCATGGAAAATTGGTATATAAAAAAGTGGGTATGTTCACGGTTTGTCACAATGATTTTCCAAACTATGTAGATTCCAAGGTGAAGCCATGTAATTATACACAATATGTAAAGGTACGTGTAATGATAAAATATTGAAATACATGGACAATAAATTACATTTTCATATTACATAATACAAGACACAAAATGATGCAAAAAGACAGTATTAGTTTAGTGTCTTTGGAATCATTGAACGTAATCTTCTAACATTGTGAAAGATCTTCAACATCTCCCATAATGGTCTTCCCCTTAGGTTTTCCAACATAATACCATTATATATTTCCTAGGAAAACCAAAACATAAAAAGGGATATATCTAATGCTCAATAAGTGTAAACATGTAGAACATAAGAATTTAAAAACATTTACATAAACATTAAACATCAAAATTTTGAGTCATGAAATAAAAATTTGTTGTATGAAAGGCATAGATCATAAGGGAACATTAACCAAATAGAATAAAATTAGCATAAAACATGTAATTGTGGAAAACAAATTAACACTTAATATGATTTATATAGTAGCCAAGTCATTTCTTCCAAGACCATCAGTATGGAAAAAGTCCATTAATGAACTGGGATTACATGCCATTCCAACCATGTATTACTGAGGGTGATTTACATGTCAATCAAGCCATATATTGCTGAATCAGATTTTATTGCTGTTCCAGTCGTGTCCATCTTATAAGATATGAATTTTTTCCAATGCATTGAAGGGAGATATAAGTTCCACCTATCTCATAATGAAACCACTCTTACATATTCCAAAAAAATATAAATCATTCATCATAGCATAACATAAAAAGTAAAATAGGTTTCATAATAATCATTAGATCATAATATAATCCATATACAATATCATTCCATCATTAACACTATCATGTAATTGTAAAAATAGGGATAGAAACATAACCATATTTAATGTGTGGCATCATATATAGAATTTTTTTTTGATAAAACACATGAACTTAATTCATAATGAAAAAATTATTTCTTCTTCAAATATTGTTTTTTATCAAAATGCTATTCAATTTTAAAAGAAAAGATTTTAGTTGAAATTAAATGTGAAACCATGTAATGAAAGAATCATGATAATATTGATTTATGAATATGTAAAATTGCATTCATGCCATGTATGTTAAAAAACATTCTCCTTATAATTTTCCTGGAAATGTAAAAATGTGCCTCGTATCAAGAAACACCATAATGTTATTTTCATAACGTTAAAATAATTTTGCAATAGGTAAAATTGATATTAAACAATTGTAGAAGAATAAAAAAATGTAACATATTATTGGAAACATGGATGTGGATGATAAATATACCCCAATATGTATTTAAATATAAAAATTCTTGGATAATGAGATTGAAAAAGTATCCACTACTTTAGGTCAAAAATCCTTCGTATGTGTATGAAACTCTTCTTTTTTGGGTATCTCATTTTGTTGTACAAAAAAGGACTTTATAAGATGGATTTCTTCACAATGGGTGGACACTCGTATGATGTGAGGGTTGTTGGGAGGAGATTTGTGCATGGTTTGGCTGATCCAAATGTCATTGGAAGTGTGATTGACAGAGAATGATAGGTTCCCATTTATAATAGAGGGGACGGAAGGTTTGGAACTATAAATTATATAAAAATTAATTTTTAATGTCAAATTCATCCAACGTGGAATATTTTGAAGATAAAATAAGGTTGGGTTGAAATCCTTTTAACCAATAAAATTCAGATATGTTTTGAATATATTTTATAACTTATCATTTTGATTTCTCCTTATTTAATCTCTTTAATTTTAATTATGGTATTAATATTCTAAATGATAAATGGTTATATATATTTACTTATATGCTGTAAATTATCCATAATTGGATACTTAATGAAATATTTGTCTCTATATTATCACTTTTTAATTTTTAAATATTTTTCTGATTTGTAAATAATTTAATAATATGTTGTATTTATAAAATATCAAAGGTGTCTATATTGCAACTATAAATTTACTGTAATTTAAATAAAATCTACACATAAGCTAAATTCGAAAAAAATAATATTTAATATACTGTTCAAATGTCGTATCCACCAATAAAATTCATGGACATCATTAGTTATCTTGTATGATATTTATTTTAATATTTTTAAAACCATTTATATTATATTTCTATTAATAAAATAAATTCTACCTCACTATTATGTCATCATTAATGGTAATTATTTGTTGTCTAGAAATTATATCTAAATTCACTTAATGTCGATAATATCAGTTGATTTCTGGAGACTATTTATGTTCTATTTATTATAATTCTTATCAAAATAGTAAAATTATTATAATTATAAGAAATATGAGAGTGACATGTAGTCACCTTTTATTGTTTTAATTATAATTACATCCCTTTCATTGAAAAAATTCAATTAACTGAATCAATTCAGACCCACAAGTGATATTGGTTGACTAAAATTCGTCCAATAGAATATTATAAGGTGTTAGGGTAATTTTATTTTCTTTATCATATTGTTAGTTACCCAAATATACCTGATTTATCTTTAATTGTTGTAAATAAAAATTATCGGAGCTACTATTCAGAATATCCAAAAAATTACCGAAACCCAATAACATATTTTGGACCCACTGATCCCAAATATGGAATCTGTTTTTCATAATTCAAAACACATAATTGGTAGAAATTAATTTACAATTATTTCATGTTGTCAAAAACCAAAAAGTGTGTTTTTAGTGGTAAAAAATTATCAAAATATTATCATGTGTTTATTTCTAATTTAAATGTAAAATTACGTCTAATGACCAAAATTGGATAAAATGATAAAAAATAATAAAAATACTCTTTAAAACCAAATATAAAGATAATATATCTATATAAATATGTTATATTAAAACACAATTTCAAATTAAAATACAATATTTTTCACTATTCATTTAAATCATAATTTTATCATAAAAATACCAAAAATTCCAAAAAAGATAATTTTTAGGTCCTGATTTTAATGAATAAGATTATTTTGTAAAATAGAATATATATTAATGTGTTAAAAAATATATTTGAAATGGGTGTGCTATCAAAAGGTGACAAAACTACATTTCTTGTAAAAATGCTACTTATATCCAAAAAAACTTGTTCTTATATTATGTCTAGAAAATACATATGATGATTTTTAGTGTTATATAAAATATTAAATGTGGTCAATACTATTCATAATGGCTAGTTTATATCCCATAACAATATTTTAATACTATATCATTGTTTAGAGGAACTTCGTATGGCATAAAACCCAATATATTGAGGAAGGTCACTAATTCATGTAACACAAGCGAAGAATATTGTTGTGTTAAATGCAGGCTAATATGGTGTTGTATATATTAAAAGTTAATATTGGTGTAGCATTCAACACAAGACATCAATGAAAACAAAAAAATATCTCATAAAATCTATGTGTGTTACATTCTATCCCACATAAAATGATTTTTTCCCACAAAACATCATCAAGGATATAAAAGGATTGATACATGAAATTTTCATTCATAGAAACCCTCATCGTAAAAAGGAATACTAAAAAATTATTTTAAAATGGAATGTTAGAAATTGAACAGTTACCCAATATAACTCATCGTTGGGTTTTCACGTAGAATAACATTGGTGTGTAGTGAAAAACCTGGATATGGAAGAGAAACCTTACCATCATGTTCTGATGGACATTGATAGAGAATAAGGTATTGATAAAGTTAACTACTATAAATCCATAAATCTCCAATGCATTAAGGGGCCATCTGATTCATAGGTTAAGAATGTTCCAGGTTATCATTTATTTTTCAAGATCAGTTTCCAAAATTTTATGAAATTTTTTCATGAGGATAAATACATACATGATTTTAGTACAATCTCACCAGTGGTTTTTTCTTGAACAATATCCCCATCATTTTTTATTTAATGAAATGAAGTTTAAATATTTATTCATTAAGTGTTAGTTGATCATGCGATATGATGATAGATCATTCCATCTATCTCACAAAAAATGATTGAACATGTTATCAAATATGCATAAGTCTACCTATAGAGAGATAATATATTAATCTAAAAAACTTCAACTGGAATATAACGTATACTTACAATGAATGGATTACACTACAATCCTTCCAAAAACTGAAAACATAAATATTTATAACGAGGTGAACTAAATAAACATAACATTTTTCTCTCATATCTCATTTCAAATTTCATGTTGTTACATTCCAATCCTATCAATACCTTAATCATGTATTCCCTTGAAAATGATAGTAACATGAATTACTATATAAACATTGTGAAAACATGCATTATGTCAAAATTAACTATTTTTCCACCAAAAAAATAGAAAATATTCTATATACTCAAACTACGGTATCACATTATCCTAATACCAGTCATGAGATCATTAATACAATCCAACATCTCATTATCAACTTATCCATTCATTATACACATATATTGTACATTCTAAAAACATTTCAATCACATTTCATGGTTAATAGATCCATGAAATTCTGGAAAACCACAATAGACCAATACATTGATAATTTAATATTCTCTAATACTATATATGAGATTCAACAACAGTATTTTGGAATCCCATTACATAAACACTTAATCATTCCACCACTTTTTTGTCATAATCAACATCACCAATAGTGATCGCATGTGACATCCCATTGTCTTTTTCCTTAAGAGGATGCTGACATCGATCATCATTAAAACTAGGATTGGGTCATTTGTTAGAATAATTCCCAATTTCACTACCCTTGAAGCCTTGAAATGTTGTTGGTTCGTTCTCTGTAGTGTTTTCTCAATCCACGTCATTAGAAAATTTTTCCCCATTAGTTCGACACTCAACTACTCGATTACCTTAATTTCCACACATGAAACATTTTCCTGTTCATTTAAGAAAATATCCACAATGCCTATTTCCACAAATTGTGCACAAAGAAACATTCATCTTCATTCCACTGCTGTTTTTAGATTTTCCCTCGAACTCCATCTTTCATTTCATGTCAAAACCATTAAATGGATATGTATCAAAAAATTCCAGTTCTACATTGATAATCTAATGCACAATCTCTTCATTTCTACTAAAGACATATTATCTATTTCCCTTCAAATACTTGGTTTTAAGCCACTAAAGAAACAATCAACTTTACTTTCAGGATGAATGATAAATCAATAATCATACCTTGAATGTCTTTTAAATTTTGCATGTATGTACCAACATATTCATCATCCTTTTGAATAAGCTGAAGGAGCTTCTTTTCTATCATTGTTTTAATAATTCGATGGAATTACTTTTTGAAAAATATGTTCTTTAACTTGTATGATTCCAAGGATTCAATTTCATCTTTCTTTCATGATTTTATTAATTAATGTCCACCTATTTTATGCATCACCTTTAAAGGATAAACTACCAAAATGACTTTTTCATGTTCAGAATAATGAACGATTCAAAAAATATTTTCAATGGTACTGATTCATTGTTCAAAAACATGTGGTTCATATGACCCACTCAAATAAGGTGGATGTTTTCTTATGAAGGACTCAATATAATATTTATCCATTTTCTTTTCATTTGGATGTCTATAATTACTCATATGTTTTGTAACTATAAAAATATTATTATTCAATCCATCTCATATAAAATTAGGTTGTTTAAGAAGAAAATAAATGCATTTCCCAGTCCATTGATCATTAACTAAGTTCATTCAGGTGCCATCCATTATCTAAAACTGAAAAAGAATATTGTGAGAGGAAAAAAATAAAATTAGTAAAAAAACATAATCAACGGGGAGTACCTTCTATCACTAACATCTAAAGATTAATCTTATGTTATTCATGATTTTTACCATTATTATATGATTGTAACCTATAGTTAAACATACCCTTACGGACATCCCTAGACATACCAAAGTAATATCTCTAGGTATCTCACTAAATATTTTGCATCCTGGTTTCCAAAGGTGGACTAAACCATCACTTTGATACAAACTAAAAAACCCATGAATGGCATATAATGAAATTACATTACATTTGTGAAATAGATAATACAAGTCACAAAATGATGACCAAAGATTGTATCGGTCAAGTGTATTGGGAAACATGGAACATTATCTACTAACATTGAAAATTATCTTATACATCTTCCATAAAGATCTTCCCCCTTTTTTTATACCTAAAACCTTTCATTATATCATGGGAAAATGAAAACATAAAAAAGGGTGGGATCAAATTCTCAGTAAGGGTACACATGTAGAACATAAAACAAACCATAAACAAAAGAATACAAAAACATTAACATAAATTTTAAACATCAAAATCATGGGTAATGAAATAAATCTTTGCAGTACGTAAGGCATAAATCATAATGGAACATAAACAGTGATAGAATAGAATTGGCATAAAACATAAAATTTTGGTAAACAAATAAAAACATAATATTATTTTCATAGTATCCATGTAATTTATTCCAATACCATCATAGTGGAAAAATTATATTACTAAACTAGTTTTACTTGTCATTCTAGCCATGTATTTTTGAACTAGATTTAATTTTTGTTCCATCACTATATTACTGAACTGTATTTACATGTTGGTCCAATAATGTCTATATCATGAGATATAAATTTTTATCCAAATCACTGGAGGGAGATATAGGTGTCACCCATCTCATAATGAAATCATTCTTACATCATCCACAAAAACATAAATCATTCATTATAGCAGAATCCATTAAATATAATGGTTTTATTAAACATCATTCTATCATTACATAATCCATATAAAATATCATTCCACCATTAAAACAATAAATTAAGAGTAATAATTGGGATAGAAACATAACAAAATATAAATAAAATCATCTTAGATGGAAAATAATTTTGATAAAACAATTGAACTTAATTCCTAAGGAAAAAATCATTCTTCATCAAAAACAATTTTTTTCTCAAAAATATGAGCAATTTTAAATGAAATGATTTTTATTGAAAATAAACATCAAAGTGTGTGTAAGATGTTTTAGGGAAATATGGATTAAATAATTTTAAAATATATTCATGTTATATATGTTAAAAAACTATTTTCTTTATATTGTTGCTAGAAATGTAAATAAGTACCATGTATCAAAAAATGCCAAAAGAATCCTATCATTCTGTTTCAAAACATTAATTGATGGTAAAATTGTCTTTAAGCCATTATAGATTAATAAAAACAATATTTCATATTATAGGAAACATGTTTTTGGATGATAAATGTAATCTAATTAATACATACATATAAACAATCATACATAATGAGATTGCCAAATTTTCCCTTATCTTAGGTCTGATATCATTCTTATGTGTCTGAAACTTTTCTTTTTCGGGTATTGCCTTTTGGTATGCACAAATGGAATACATAATATGGATTTCTTCCCAAATGGTGTCCAATATGGTGAATTGAGGGATGTTGGGAGATGATTTGTGCAGGGTTTGGCTGAGCCAAATTATTTTGGGGGTGTGATTAAATGATAATGAGAGGTTTTGTTTTAGATTAGAGGGGAGGGCCACATTTGGTAATGCAAGAACTGTAAAATTAATATTAATTAATTAATTAATTCAATTTCCTCCAATGTGGATTATTTTTATGATAAAATGAGGTTGGGACAAAATTCTCTCAACCAATAAAATTTAGACTTGTATTGATTTTATTTTTTACCTTATCATTTTGATTCATCCTCATTTAATCTATTTAATATTAATTGTGGTAATTATATTATGAATGATAAATGGATATATATATTTACATATGTTTTTTAAATTTTCCATAATTTGATACGTTATGAAAATTTTGACCAGATAGTTTCCATTTTTTAATATTTATGTATTATTGTTATTTTAAAATATTGTAATAATATGATATTTTTGTAAATTAATAATAGTGTAAATTTTGACACTATTAATTAATTAGGAATTAAATAAAATCCAAAAATAATACAAATTAAAAAAAAATATTTAACTCATTCTTAACATGTCATGGTAACATATAAATTTCGTGGAGAACATTAATTAGCTAATATAATCTATATTTTAATATTTTTTAAAGCATTCAATTGATATATATATCAATAAAATAAATTCTACATCACTATTTTGTCATCATTACTAGTAATTATTTAATCTCAAAAAATTATAAATAAACTCAACAAATATAGATAATTTCATTACATTTATGGATATTATTTATGTACGAAGATTTATCATATATATCAATATATTAAAATTATTATACTTATAAGATATAAGAGAGAGACATGTTTTCACCTTCTTTTGTTTTAATTATAATTAATTCACTTTCATGGAAAAAAGTGAATTAAATGAATAAATCCAGACCCATATGTGATATTGGTCAACATTAATTATTCCAATAGGATTTTCGTAGGTGTTAGGGTAATTTTATTACCTTTATCATATTGGTAGTTACCCAAATTTAACTGATTTACCATTAACTATGGTAAAAAAATTACCGTTGTATCTATTCATAATATCCAACAAATAAAAATAACTCATTTACATAATTTGGACCCAATGATTCCAAATATTCAATATATTTTTCATCAATAAAAAAATATAATTGGCTGAAATAAATATAAAATTAATTCCCATTGTCAAAACACAGATGTTTTTTTAAGAAGTTAAAACTTATCAAAAAATTGTCATGTGTTTATGTCCAATTTAAATGTAAAATTACTTCCAAAGACCAATAATAGATGAAATGAAAATACATAATCCAATTAAACATTAAATCCAATTAATAATATTATCTTTCTATATAAATATATTATATGAAAAGTAAATTTTGAATTAAAATGAACTATTTTTCACTATTCATTAAAATATTATTTGTATCATAAAAATAAAAAAAATTTATAAAAATAAATTTTGAAGTTTCCCTTCCAAATAATAAATTTATTTATTAAAATATAATACATAAAAGTGTTAAAAAATATATTTAAAATGGGTGTTCCCTGAATAGGTGCAAATACTACATTTTTTTAAAAAATAATACTTTTATCCAAAAAATTGAACTTTTTATTAACTCATGTCTAAAAAATACATAAGATGAAGGTTAATGTTATATAAAATTAAAAATGTGGTTAATAATATTCATAATGGCTTGTTTATATCCCATAATAATATTATAATAATATAATGTGGTTTAGTGAAACTCAGCATAGCGTACAATGCAAGAAATCGAGGATGGTCACTATTGTGTGTAACCCAAGCCAAGAATTGTATTGCATATACTGAAAGCTAATACAGTGTTTCATATAGCTCAATTTAAAAATAGTGAAGTGTACAACAGAAAAAAATATGTATGTTAAAAATAATCTATATCATTAAATCATGGGGTGTTTCTGTATGGTTGGTTCAAGGGTTCCCTTAGTTTGTCGTCCAACCATACGATGTGTGGTCTGAGGTAGTGGCTCATGTATGGTTAGCCTACTAGTTTCATAAATGTGTTCCCTAATAGTACACCATAAAATATTAGATGCTAAATTTTTTTATCTAATTTCATTTACCTTATAAACCACATGTTTCCCCCTAAACAGAACATACCACAAATCCATCTTCCTCTCAAGCCTAAGGAGGCCAGTCATTTCAATCTATGAGTGATTCCTAAGAAATGATTTTTTTTGTTGGATGATCGGTTTCATCCTTAATTTTGTGTTCTTTTTAATTTACCATATTAATATTCTATTAACTATTTTTTAATCATGTATGTAGTCCATTGTGGAATGACCTATTCCTCTAAAAGTCACTAGTGATGGGATTTGAATTTTTAATATTTTAGGTAATGAGATCTAAGGATGTTTTGAGGAGTTTCAAGGTGGGTTCTTGATGTTATCTTGGTGTTCTTAATTTATGAAAAAAATTAGAGGTATGTCAAATTTCTCTCGAGTACATTTTTTAGATCATGATTCCTTTATTTTAAATTAATTTAATTTCATTACATTATTGTAAAAATAAAATTGTTATTTGATAGCAATTTTCATTTGAATTATGTTCATTAAAATCATGGGAATTACAAGAATTTTCAAAATAAAATAATCTAAAATTTTAAAATGGTGATTTTAATATTATTGTTGGTTGATGAATTTAATATTTTATTAAATAATTTAATTGAAATTTCTTTGTGTGATTTTGGGAATATTGGTTCGCAATAGTTGAATTGGATAGAAAATCATTAAACTATACCACCATCACAGTTACTTAGTATGAATATGAAATTACAACATCAATGATAACACCATGTTTTTATTTATTGGGGTTGGGGTTATGTATAGAAATAGACTTTTATATTATAAATAACAAATTAAGAAATTTTTTAATTTATTGTTGATTTATTTTTATTTTTTTAAATATGTTTTAAAGGACTATTTTATTGATCTCCAAGGAATACTGTTTTGGATTGAAATAAAATAAGTTAATTTTTTTTTATTTTTTATAAAATATTATATAGAGTTTCATGCCGATGGTGTGAGTTATGAAGACATTATAGAAATCATACTAATTTTAATACTCACTCTATGCTTGGGATCTATTGTGTGTTCACAGAAGTGATATATTGAGATAGAGGTAATGTCATGTTATCACTGTTCTTTAGTGATTCTTCTAGATAACTTGGGTTGGTCCTGTGGATTTGGATATTGGAGAATTTTTTGAGTTAGCAGTTCATGTATTTGGTGAATTTCATTTCTTCTATGTGTATTTTGGTTTTGTCTCTTGGTTTTATAATTTTATTCTGTATTAATAATGGGTTTGATTTTTCTTTTGAGTTTTATTTTGGTATTCAAGCATCCGATTGTGTATTTTTTTTTATTTTTTTCTCTTTGTTTGTATGTGTGCCATAAAATATAAAACTATACACTAATTCTTTATGAATTCCTAAGAATTTATTTCTAACATTTTCTATCTTGGGGGTGTCACCAAAAGCTTGTAACACACTCATCACTTCTCAAAACAATCAGGAAAGGGATGTTACTAATGGTATTAGTTTGTTCGATCCATGGTATGGGTTATTGTTAGTCTATCCATTTGTTTGGAGGAAAGGAATATTATTTTTTGAACCTAAAATATTGTGCATAAATATATATATATATATATGACTTATTTATGTTGAACATAAAGTTACCATGGAGTTTGATAAATGAGTGTTTGAAGACACATCTAGGAGCGGTCACCTCACCTTCATGGGTTTAGTTGATTACAAAATCATTAAATACATTTATAGTAATGACTCCCTACAAGGTGTGTTTAATTAATTTGCATTAATGATTTATTAAGTGGTGAAAATTGTAGATTGTTAAAAATAGTTGAAAATTGTTTGATTTTCAAAGGTTGTGGAGAAATTTTAAAAATTGGTTGAAAAGGGAAATTTTTGAATTCTAGAATGCATTCTTGTGATTTTTTTGATGTTTTAAATTTGAAATTCCTATGAATTAAATTTATAGAGAGTGTGAATAAACGTAGTTTTCATTTGGTTATGGTGAATGGATCTGGGTAGGCATCGTAAAAACGAATCAGAAAAGGATTTTGAGAATTTGGATACACCTCAGCCACTGGTGAACAAATAGATGTCTCAAAGTACTATATTAGACTTTAAAGTAATATAAAGAGGGAATATATGTCTTGATCTAAGTAAAGTACATAATCTAGTCAATTTACAAAATTATATCTAACACATATATCAGAGAGTTTTAGAACTAGAAATATTAGAAAAGTGGTTAAATATGATAAATCAAGGACTAGATTTCCATGGAACAATAAATGTGATGAAGGTGAAGATTGAAAAGTACATAAAATAATACATTTCATGCAAATTGTTGGATTTTTCAATTCATAATTACTATAAATAATTTTCATGGGAATATTTTGACAAATTTTTTAACAAAACATTCAATCCTCATACCTTCTAAATTGAAAGAATAAAAGAAATAGTCAATTTGAAGAAAAAAACCATTCCATTGAAAGGGTATGCGCCATTTTTTTTGAAATTATTCCACTTTTCACTAGAAGTTGTTGGACGTGTATCATTTAACAAAAAACATATTGAATCATTGTTGAGGCATGATATTCAATCGAATATAGGTGTTCCTTTTATATCGTATTATATAAATATGCTCAACATAGAAATGGAGACATAAAGGGATATCATAGGAAATTTGGGTGGAATAACATGTGCATACTTATGAGAAATATTGGGAACTCATACACTATGAATAAGAAAATGATAAAAACCTACTTCCAAATTTCTAGTATTATTAATAATCAAATAGCATGATTCTTGATTCAACCTCTTAAATTGAAGGGAAATATTAATTTTCTCCAATGTGGTTTCCTAAATCATATTATGTGATATTATTAAACACCTCCTAAATAATTTCATAATTTAAACCACAGAGGACATCATTAGCACTATTATAATTGTGCTCTATAGTTTGGTGCTAGAGACACGTCTCAGGGTTCTTAAGCATTATATGATTCAATGGAATGAGTGTAATAGAATATATATCATCAAATATATTGAGGAATTTATTGGTATTCATGGAATACCATAACACTTCAACTACTGTAATACTAGTAGGGTAATAAATAGAATCATTCAGTTATTATAAAATTGTATAGATCAAATAAAGTGATCATAGATAATCAATTAATACATCCTATTGTGCGAGTTACGATCCTTTTATATTTTACCCATATGAAAGTTTATATTTTTATGGGTGTATCCGATTTATTTTTTATTCTCATGTTTTTGGTATTATAGGTTTTAATTTTTATATGACGAATTCTATTGTAAAACATCAAAATAATATTCCAAATAGAGAATATTGAGTTTTTATTTGAAAATCATGTCATATAACTATTAGTGGGATGAATTTATTTGGTAATATCAGTGATTTAGATGGATGTTTATGAAATAATAATTTTTATTGGTTGGTTGAAACTATTAAAATGTCACAAAAACTATTATAAATTGTCGGGTTTTTTTTGTAATAGATGTTGCGGTTTAACACCTATTTAGAGCTGATCAGAAGCTGAAGAAAAGTGGAGCAATATTTTTGGCATTAATATTAAGACTTATCTCATAATAGTTGGATTATTTTACATTAGAATCTATGGATGAGACAAATAATAGTGGTTATAAAAATTAATTACCCTTTTCCTGATGTCATTCTAGGTAATTTCACAATATTTCTTCCCATAAGAGAATTGGAGTTTTTGATTGTTCTCTTATCAATGAAAAGTCATATATCACTTCGTTCTTATCAAATGGAACTAATAGAATTAATGTAATTTAATTTATAATTGGAAGAGATATAAATTAATGGTTTTATTCATCAAATTATGTCTTCATGGGTAGAATAGGTTCTTTTATGATAAATAAGTTAAAACACTGTGGCTTTTGTGGATTATCATAAACATAATCATGTTATGACAATGAATTTGTATCCACATACTGGTATTTATTATCTATTTTTTCATGGGATTATAGTGGATCTCTAAAATTTACATTCATTCAATATATTACAAACTATTGGTTTAAAAGGAGTATATTTTAGCGATAACATTCAAAAGTAGATATGACCATTATTGGAAATTGGTAATTCATTATGGTATTATGAATGTACCATTTGTATTTATGTATTTGTTGAATAATATATATCAAAGGTATTGGGATTCTTTTGTATTGGTTTTTTTGGATGGCATACTGGTGTATTCAGGGTTAAAGGTAGATAATGAGTATTATGAGGTGATAGTTTTGGTTATTTTGGGAGATCATCATTTATATGAAAAACCTTCAAAGTGTAATTTTTTTCATACATGTTTTATGTTTCCATATACATGTTGTTTCTAGAAAAAGTTCTTTAGTGGATCCAAAAAAGTTAAAGCCTGTGAAATTTTGGAAAACACCAAATAATGTCTTTGAGATATATTATTTCCTTAGATTGTGTTGTGAACTATGTTGCATTTGTTGTCAATAAGATGTCAAGGATTGAATGGATATGTGAATGATAAAGGAATTGATGGTGATGGTGATGATTGGAGATTGACCACGGTACTAAGAAGCATGTCACTCCGGAGAATCACTAAGTGGCATAGGAGGTAATGGTTGAAACACACTCCATATAAACTCAGACGATTGTAAAACTGATCTTGAAGTTCCAAGACATGTATCTAGGAGATACAATGTCATAACATTGTTAGAAGTCCATGCATTGTCTTCACAATGCATGAGGAGATAAAGATGTTTCATCCACTATCACTAAGTGGATGCAGAATGAAGAAATGAACCATCCACAGCTACTAAGTGGATGAAGTGGTTTGAAGAATACCATGCACTATCTCTTAGTGCATGTGGATTTGAAGATGATCTAACCTCATCTATGATTGGATTGATGAAGAACATTGAAGATTAAGTGATTTATGATTAATGGTTGATGAGTATACTGAGAGATCCTTGGGAATTCCATTCTTTAATAGAAGAAGAAGAAGGGATGTTGAAGAAGATATATGGAGTTCTTAAGTAGATGAAGAGGAGAAGATGTATGGTTTGGCATTTTTGTACATGGTTACTTTGCTTCTATACAATGTACCAACTATGTACATTAACCAAAAATAATCCAACTAAGGAGGCCAGCCGAGGTCCCTCACCTCGAGCACTTGCGGGACCCGAGGGTCAACCGCTCTCAAGGGAAGTACTCAAGGCCAAGGCCTCCCCGAGGCATGGTGTGGGCCGTGTGTAAGCCTACGGGTTCCACACGGTGATGAACCCGTGCAGCGTGGGTGCCAAGGGAGCACCCGTGAAGAGGCAGAGTGGGCGCTAGAGCGCGCTCGGAGGAGCATAGTGGGCGCTAGAGCGCGCCTGCAGAAAACCTTTGTAGGGCGGCACCGAAGGGGGGAGAGGAGTATTCTGGGACGGTAGCAGCAGATCATGATTGTTAAACCGTGCAAAAATCGCGGCGTGATTCGATGTTGGACGAGTTTTAAAAACATGGATCTAATCTGCGCCGTCCATCTGATCTCTCATCCGATATAAGCTGAACATTCCATCAGCGGTGCCACGATATAATCCTAGCCATCCGCGTTCATTAAACACAGATGCAACGGCGCTGGAGTTGTCCTCAACCCCCCTCCAGCTAAAGCTACCTCGCGATGCCTCCCACGAACCAGAGGCACCCGAGCGAGGGAGATGGAGCTCCCGGCCACCTCCGAAGAACATGAAGCCTCCATGATGATTGTTTTGATGAACCGAATACATGCATGCATTAAAAGTTGCATGCATGCAACGAAATGAAGAAATTCGAATTAGCTCGATGCAAACAAAGTTTCCGAGGGTGCACTTCCCGTTACATGTAAAAGGAAAGGCTTCTCATGAATTTGTAATTGCATACACCTGATTCGCAGACCAAGAACGAATGATCCCGTGGTTGAAAAAGAAAAAGGAAATAACCGAGATTTCTGGGATATCTCATCCGCGTTTTAAGATCTCAAAATTCCATAGATCTCAGGTCTTCAATGATTTGATCCCCGTGGATTCATTCGAACTCTTTGCCCATAAAAGGGGAATCCCAAACTGAGAAGATGCTTGTTGATCATCTGAGAGATGATCCGCGAAGCTTTGAGCAACGCAAAGAAAATCTTCGCGCACCACTTGCGCGTCAGAGCAGCCCAGAGCCACCCAATGCTCCAAGAGATACTTTTGTGCAACCCCTGTGTGAAAGAAGTAAGGAGGACGCCTCCCAGTGCGCTCCCCTATGTGACTAGGAAGAATCCGAACTTGCGCTCCCGCTGCCCGTATACTTGTGTGGTAGTATGTAGCCACACCCTGTGAAACCTCTGTGCCCGAAAACTCACGCGACAGGAGGAAGCCACCACCCTCCCTTTGTGCAGTAGGATGAAGCTGAGCCACACACACTTGCGTGCCTTCTCTGCCCGCTAACATGCGCGACAGGAGGAAACTACCATGCCACTTGCACGGTAGAAGAAGTTGTCGCACCTTGTGCGGTAGAAGAAGGCCGCACCCTGCGCGCCTATTGCACCCAAGCACTCTTGGTGCATAGAAGACCCGTGCTCCCTGGTTTGTACGAAGAAGGAGGATTGTGCACTCTTGTTTTGCACAAAGAAGGAGAACCTGAGGCCTTTTGTTGTAACAAAGACGAACACAAGCATGAGGCCAAGGCATTTATAACCCTTGAGAAGAAACCCTCACACATATAATATTCACATACTCATTCGGATTATGTGTGATTTACTTGAATAAAGAGTGTGCTTTCATGGTGGAGTCTATTTACATGAAACATAAGAACGTTGTGTGTGTGAGAAACAATTGAAGAGGCCATTACCTTAGTGTGTGAACAAGTGGAGTGTGCACACATTGAAGAAGAAGAAAAGAAAAAAGTGTGTGCAAAGAAACAAGAAGGCCATAGCATTGAATATGCATAAGTGAAGGAGGTCATACCTCTTGTGTGTGCCCAATTGAATGAATAAGATACATGCATATCCATGCATGTTTGAATAATCGAAGAAGTGGGTGAAAACCTTGAGAAGAAAGAGAGAAGGAGAAATTCACACTAAATAACAACGCACAATTTGGTGTGTGTGAGAAATAATGAGAGTGTGACTCAAAGAAGAAGGTGTGTGTGCTAAAAGAGATTACCCCATTTAAGGGTTTATCACACCAAGAAGAAAACGGGAGTGCATGTATTCATGCATGCACATGCACACGTAAATAAAGAATCAGTGTGTGTGCATTTGAGAAGTCCAAGAACAATGGTTCGTGAAGATATTTGAGATTCCATGCAAGTCATGCATGAAGATTGAGAAGCCATGAAATCAATGCATGAAGATTCTGAGATGCCACGCACTCAATGCATGAAGATGAATTAAAGAGAGACTGAAGCCAGACTAAAGTTAATGACATCATTTATCTGAGTTTTCAGTAGTTGAGAAGACCAAGAAGATTGAGTGGGCATACTCAGTGCATGAACATATCTGCCAATCAAGATTCTTGAAGATAGTGGTTGGGTCATCCTTATAAGAAAGAGATAAAGCCCGAGAAAAGAAGAGAAGTCCTCGTCACCACTAGTGATCAGAAGAAGTGAACAAGGATAGAAGATCATATCCAAGGCTATTGAATACTCTTGAAGAGCTTCAAAAGAAGAATAGCTACTCGTGTGACTGGAGGAGCCAGGAGTAGACCCCCTATGAGACTCAGGGTGGATATGTCTTTGGTTGAAGCTGAAGCAGGCCTGTGGGACTCTGGTAACACTGTTGGATGCAGTATAAAGAAACTCCTATGGGAATTAAGAGGGATACAGTGTGACTCTGTATCGACCATTTTAATTACTATCTGAATTATAGTGGAGAAACCATGTTGGGTCATTTAACCAACATATCAAGGATGTAGGACTTTGGAGCCAAACCTTGTAAATCCTTGTGTCATGTGCCTTTACATTTAATACATCACTTGACGAAAGGCTGATAGATACAAGAAAAGTGGAATGAGGCTTTAAAAATCTTTAGAGGATTAATTGATAAAGAATCAATTAGTAAAAAGTTTTAAAGGATCACTGATTCACCCCCTCCCCCTCTCAGTGATCACACTGATCCGGGCACTTCAATTGGTATCAGAGGGAGGTTTCCTCTAAATGATCCAAGGGATTATTTATGAAGTGAAGATTTTAGGAAATGAGAGAACACCCTCAAATGAAGATATCTACCAAGACTTAGAAAAATAGAAACAAGAAACAGGTCAAGAAGATGAAGAAGAAGGTTGCTACTAATAGAGAAACACCTTCCATTGAAGGTAATGTGAAAGTCAAAACAGATGACAATTCCTTTTATCACTCTTCTGATGCAGCCTTCTCTAGGTGTGATGATGATGGAACTATCAATGATATTCTAAATCCACTCAAATGTCTTCAAGAGACAGTGCCCAGGGAAGTGGAAATGTGTATTGCTACAGGTATCCATGATCTTCGAGAAGAAAAATTACAGCTAGAAGAAGAATCCAATTCTATGGAAGATCAACTGGCAAGAAGGGTTGGCATAACCAATACTCTGAAAAAGCTGGTGAAGGCTAAAGATGAAACCATTTCCCTTTGTAGTGAAAGAATTTATGATGTCCCTGATGAACTAAAAAGAATCATTTGTCGAAATTAATTATTTGAGATAGTGTTTAAAGAAGTTTTACATGCACTGGAAAAGAGGCATAGAGTGTCAATGGTTGTCAAAGTTGCTCCACTAGAAGACAAATTAAAAAGGGTAAAGAAGCATGAAAATTCATTGCAAGAAATGAAGAAGGTTCATGAAGACTAGATGAAACAACTGAAAGAGAATTGGGAAGGAAGACTAAGGTTTGTTGAGCAAGAGAATAGCTCTCTCAACATGAAAAGCTTAGACCTAGAGGTGATTTTGAAAAATCAGCAATCACCCAAAACTGAAGCCTCCCAATCAGCTGAAAGAATAAATTTTTCCACTCAAGTGTGCATTGAGAAGGATGATTCCAAAATAAGGACATCCTCTAATGAAAGGGAAACATCTTCTAAGAAGAAGGTACTATCCATACCATCTTTTATTATGATTCTAAATGTGTTTCCACAAAAAGTACAGGATGGAAGAATAACTCTAAACAAGTATGGATGAAGAAGATAAAGAAGGAGAGCTCTCCTGAAATAACACAGCAATTCAAGAGAAACACTCAACAATCAGAAGAAGTCAAGAAGACAAGATTTGTGGGTCATTGTTGGTGTTTCAACAGGTATGGACATTGTGCAATGGATTGTTGGTACAATCCTTTAAATGAAAAAGGACAATGGAAACCCATTCCAAGGGGGAGCAATCCAGAGAAGAAGAAGCAACATCCACAGGTCCAGAAACATCTGTTTACTGCAAACAGATTTGGAATGTTTGATATCATCTGAGATGAATGAAAAAGTGGTCACAAGAATGATACATACCAATATCCAAATGTTTTCGAAGCGGAAAAGAAGAGAAGATCACAGAACCTGACTAAGAATGAAGAAGTATCCTTGGGAAGCCAGTAGAAGAAATTTGAAAATTCTCCCAAGAAGATCTTGGAAAAGAAAGAGAAGTCCTTGGATTTAAAATCCTAGAATTGTGATGCATTCAGAAGGACCACCAAGAAAAAATGCTTCTACTGTGGAAATACAGGTCATACCATGGATCATTGTAAACAAGCCATGGAACTAAATATAAGCAAACCACAATGAATAGGACAATCAATCTAGAAGAAGAAGAAGGGATTGATTGAAAATAAGCTGCCTAAGAAACGTAACTTAAAAGCATCAACGGAACCATGGGGAACATCCAAATCTAATGCCTCACATCCAAATGACATATTAATCATCTGGCTAGATGATTTGGAAATAATGAGAAAGTAAGAAAATAAACATGGCAAAGCTAGTGCAAAATAAAACCAAAAGATTTCACATGATGATGAAGTTCTGTGTGTGAGGTGCAATAAAGCTGGTCATATCAGTAATAAATGCATGACACTCATTCCAGCTCAAAAAGAATTCTTCAAGAGAGTGAATATTTCACCAGGAGATTCTAGTGCTCAGAAGACACTTAGAATGAGTGGAGTCACGCACAAAGATGTTGAAGAGGTGTTAAGATCAACACCCGCACAATCATAAATGAAGATCAAATGTGAAAGTCTAAAGAATGGAGAAAGTGGAACATCTCGGTTGAGAGGATATTCTCAACCTTGCTGTTCAAACTAATGAACAAATGAGGTTCCATCTTATTCCCTAATCACTAGTATATACATGTGCTTAAATTTCAGGGGATTGAAGATGATGATCATTCTCAAATTGAGAATGGTATGGACAGAATAGAGTGCACCCCTTGAGGGGGAGAAAATCTGAAGAAGATGATCTTTTGAGATACATATCATCTTGTGAAGAATGAAGGTAGTCTAATAAAACTTTCATCCCTTGTTTCCAAATTGTATTTAACATGTCAATTAAGGGGGAGTAATTGATTGAAGGAAAATGGATGAAAGGGGGAGATTTATCTCTACATCTGATCTTTCTAATGAGTTTGGTGATGTATGTGTAGGATTTAGAAATTCATTGATATATCTGAAAATTTTCAACCCCTTGAAGCCTTAGCATGATCTCACATGTATATTAAATTGTAGACAACATTGAATTCCTTGGTCACATCACTCTTGTTTTCTACATGGGGTTAGCCCAAGTAGACTTAGTGATGATTTGCTAAAGGCTCTTTGCTAAAGTGAACATGTGACATCATCCCTCTCTTAGTGATTTTCAAGAAGATGCTATTCAATGGGAGAAAGTTATATTTTGAAAAGAACCACACAACACCTTTTCATATGGTTTCCAATAAGGGGTAGAAAATCATGGAACACATATTTACCCATTCATATGTGCTCTAGTGATATTGACAACAAATACAAAGGGGGAGATTGTTGTGCGCTGTGTTTTATTTGTTGTCAATAAGATTTCAAGGATTGAATGGATATGTGAATGACAAAGGAAGTGATGGTGATGGTGATAATTGGAGACTGACCGTGGTACTAAGAAGCATTTCACTTAGGAGAATCACTTAGTAGCATAGGAGGTAATGGTTGAAACACACTCCATATAAACTCCAACGATTGTAGAACTGATCTTGAAGTTCCCTGGCATGTATCTAGGAGATACAATGTCACAACATTGTTAGAAGTCCATGAATTTTCTTCACAATGCATGAGGAGATAAAGAAGTGCCATACACTGTCACTAAGTGGATGCGAAATGAAGAAATGAACCATCCACAACTACTAAGTGGATGAAGTGGTTTGAAGATGACCATGCACTATATCATAGTGCATGTGGATTTGAAGATTATCCAACCTCATCTATTATTGGATTGAAGAAGAACATTGAAGATTAAGTGATTTATGATTAATGTTTGATGAAGATACTAATAGATCCTTAGGAATTCCGTTCTTTAATAGAAGAAGAAGAAGAGATGTTGAAGAAGATATATGGAGTTCTTAAGAAGATGAAGAGGAGAAGAAGTATGGATTGAAATTATTGTACTTGGTTACTTTGCATCTATACAATGTACCAACTATGTACTTTAACAGAAAATAAGCCAACCAAGGAGGCCAGTCGAGGTCCCTCACCTCAAGCACTTGCGGGACCCGAGGGTCAACCGCACTCAAGGGAAGTCCTCAAGGCCAAGGCCTCCCTGAGGCATGGTGCGGGATGTGTGTAAACCCAAAGGTGCCACACAGGGATGAACCCGTGCAGCGTGTGTGCCAAGGGTGCACCCGTGAAGAGGAAGAGTGGGCGCTAAAGCATGCCCGGAGGAGCAGAGTGGGTGCTAGAGCGTGCCCGCAGAGAACTGGTGTGGGGCAGCACTAGAGGGGGGAGAGGAGTATTCTCGAATTGTAGAGGCGGAGCATGTTTGTTAAACAGCTCAAAAATCGCGACGCGATTCGATGTGGGACATGTTTTAAAAACACGGATCTAATCTGTGCCTTCCATCTGTTCTCGCGTCCGATCTAAGCCGCACGATCCATCTGCGGCGCCATTATATAATCCAGGCCGTCTGCGTTCATTAAACACGGATCCAACGACGCTAGAGCCGTCCTCAACCTCCCACTAGCTGAATCTACCCCGCGATGCCTCCCATGAACCAGAGGCACCCAAGTGAGGGAGTTGGAACTCTCAGCCACCTACGAAGAACATGAATCCTCGATTTTGATCGTTTTGACGAATCAAATATATGCATTTATTAAAAGTTGCATGCATGCAACGAAATGAAGAAATTCGAAGTAGCCCATGGAAAACGATGTTACCAAGGGTGCACTGCCCGTTCAATGTACAAGGAAAGGCTTCGCATGCATTTTTAAATGAATGCACGTGATTCGCACAACAAAAGATCATGTGGTTGAAAAAGAAAAAGGAAATATCTGAGATTTCCGGGATATCTCATCCGCGTTTGAAGATCTCAAAACTCCGCAGATCTCGGGTTTTCAAAGATTTGATCCCCATGGATTCAATCGAACTCTTTTCCTATAAAAGGAGAAGGCAAAACTGAGAAGAAGCTTTCTTATCGTCTGAGAGAAGATCCGCGAAGCTTTGAGCAATGCGAAGAAAAGCTCCGCGTACCACTTGCGCGAAAAAGTATCCTGGAGCCACCTGAGGCTCCGAGAGTTCCTTTTGCGCAATCCTTGTATGAAATAAGTAAGGAGGACGCCTCCCTGCACGCTCCCCTGCACGACTGGGAAGAAGCCGAACTTGTGCGCCCGCTGCCCGCATACTTGCATGGTAGAAAGTGGCCGCACCCTGTGAACCCTCTGTGCCTGCGAACTCACGCAAAAGGAGGAAGCCACCGCGCTCCCATTGTGAGGTAGGAATAAGCTGAGCCGTGCACAGTTGCACGCCTTCTCTTCCTGCTAACTTGAGCGGCAAGAGGAAGATAACGCGCCACTTTCGCGGTAGAAGAAGTTGCTGCACCTTGTGAAGTAGAAGAAGGTCGCACCCTACGCGCCTATTGCACCCAAGCACTCTTGGTTCGTAGAACACCCATGCTGCCTAGTTTCCAAGAAGAAGGAGGATCATGCACTCCTTTTTTCACAAAGAAGGAGAACCTGAGGCCTTGTGTTGTCACAAAGAGGAACATAAGCATGAGGCCGAGGCCTTGATAAACCTTGAGAAGAAACCCTCACACATATAATATCCACAAACTCATTCAGATTGTGTGTGATTAACTTGAAGAAGGAGTGTGCTTTAATGGTGGAGTTATTGTACATGCAAACATAAGAACGTTGTGTCTGTGAGAAACAATTGAAGAGGCCATTACCTTAGTGTGTGCACAAGTGGAGTGTGCACAATTTGAAGAAGAATAATAGAACAAAGTGTGTGCAAAGACACAAGAAGGTTGTAGCCATGAATATTTATAAGTGAAGGATGTCATACCTCTTGTGTGTGCCCAAGTGAATGAATAAGTTACATGCATATCCATGCATGTATGAATAAGTGAAGAAGTGGGTGAACACCATGAGAAGAAAGATAGAAGGAGAAATTCACAGTAAAGAAAAACCCACAATTTGGTGTGTGTGAGAAAGAATGAGAGTGTGACTTGAAGAATAAGGTGTGTGTGCAAAAAGAGATTACACCCTTTAAGGGTTTATCACACCAAGAAGAAAATGGGAGTGCACGTATTCATGCATGCAAATGCACATGTAAATAAATAATCAGTGTGTGTGCATTTGAGCAGTCCAAGAACAAAGGTTCTTGAAGATATTTGATATTCCATGCAAGTAATGCATGAAGATTGAGAAGCCACGCAATCAGTGCCTGAAGATTCAGAGATGCCATGCACTCAGTGCATGAAGTTGAATTGATGAGATATTGAAGCCAGACTGAAGTTAAAGACATCATTTATCTGAGTTTTCTGTAGCTGAGAAGTCCAAGAATATTGAGTGGGCATACTCAATGCATGAACATATTTTCCAATAAAGATTCTTGAAGATAGTGGTCGGGTCATCCTTAGAAGAAGGAGATAAAGCCCGAGAAAAGAGGATAATTCCTGGTCACCACCATTGATCAAAATAAGTGAGCAAGGATAGAAGACCATATCCAAGGCTGTTGAAGACTCTTGAAGAGCTTCAAAAGAAGAAGATCTACTCGAGTGACTCGAGTAGCGAGGATAAGACCCCCTGTGAGACTCAGGGTGGAGAAGTCCTTGGTTGAATATGAAGCAGGCCAGTGGGACTCTGGTAACACTGTGGGATGCAGTATAAAGAACCTCCTGTGGGACTCAGGAGATGCACAATGTGACTCTGTATCGACCATTGTAATTACTAACCGAATTATAGTGGAGAAACCATGTTGGGGAATTTAACCAACATGGAAAGGACGTAGGACTTTGGAGCCGAACCTTGTAAACCCTTCTGCCCTGTGCCTTTATATTTACTGCATCACTCAAGGAAAGGGTGAGAGATACAAGAAAAGTGGATCGAGGCCTTAACAAACCACAGAGGTTTAATTGATTAAGAATCAATTAGTAAAAAGTTTTAAAGGATCACTGATTCACCCCCTCCCGCTCTCTGTAATCACACTGATCCGGGCACTTCAGATTGTATAGTTAGTACTAATGTTTATTCATGAATATTCATAACTATATTGACCAGTGATATCCGTGACTGGAAAAAGTATTATATTTATGTTGAAATATGAATGTTAGAAATCATTTGAACAGTTAAAAGTCTTCTTAATGTGATCCTAAATCTATATATATATAAAATCAATTCAATGTTAAGAGGATTATTGTTGTGATTTCGATTCAGGGTTGGGGTGTGTTTTCATGAAGGGATATAATGTTTTATTTCTAATGAACCACATTAGTTATGGATTTATTGGAATAACTACCCAAAACATGATTTATAATTTGATATTTTCATCCATCCTTTAAAGGATCTTTTTCATTAACTATTAGATGATAAATTTATGTAGTTTATAGATCATAATATCTCGAAACACATTTTCCCACAAATAGATTTGAATTTGTGCCAAATAAAATTCCTATAGTATCTTCAAATGTTATACATTGAATTAATGTTTACACCCAGTAAAGGGTACTCTGTAGGGGATCATATATGAAAGAATTCATATTTTAAGTTGGGAAAAGAGGATTTAGATCCAAGGTAAAAAATTTCTGTGATAGCGAACAAGTACATTTAATTTTAGGAATGATGTAGTGTTGTTGTTTTCATTGTAGTTTTTTCCCTCATTTGTTTGAGATGGTTAAAGAGGCACAAACATATGATTTTTTATGTCATTCTATGAGTTTAAAAAACAATCCTTCAAGGAAAATTTAGGGATAGAAGCTCGATAGTTGATTAGTTTTGTTGTTCTGAGAATGTATATTCATATCATAGGCTTTTCAATAAAAAAATATTTTTGTTTACCAGTATTCGATATTAATCATTTGTCGATAAATATAAAAAATGTATAAGGAAATAAAATTGAAATTTAGGTCGGTTGGGAAGAAATGAAAAGTGCATGATATTTATTGATATTCCACACCTATCAATAGGTTATGGATGAGAACTATAAAAAATCAGGTATTTCCTATTATCCAGAAGTTGTTGTGTGGAAATGGGAAAATATAACTATAGATTTTTAGTAGTTATAAATGTTTTTATTGAAACCCGATTCCATATAAGAGATAGTGGATAAACTATAAAATTCACCCCACTTAATACCTGTCATTCAAACTAATATGGTGGAATACATATCAGAAATCAATATCTAAGAGGTGGTAAATAGTAATTGCATACGTGTTTTTATAGTATCAGACCATGATATGAGGTTTATGTAACATTTATGAAAATACTTACAACAATACCTTTGGAATCAAGTAAATATGGGCATGGTGTGTCATCATAAAATAGATGGAAAATCCAAAAGGATTATACAAATTGTGTAAGAAATTATCATGGCTTGTGTAATTGATTTTGGTGGATCATGGGGGGGGGGACATACCATTACTGGGGTTATCATTTATAAATTATTTTCAATACACAATACCTAAGGATTATATCGAAAAATTATATGGAAAACATTACCATTCATTACTTTGATGGGTGGAAACTAGTGTGACATCTCTGGATCGACAAAGCATTATTAAAGAGATAATGACAATACAACAATTGATTTGAAAAGGGGTCGACACAACTCAAAGTCATCATAAATAATATGAGGATCATAATTGATGACCATTTTCATTTGAGGTGAGTGATCTTGTGTTATTTAGAATCTGTCCAATTCAAGTAAATTCACGTTTTAGGAATAAGGATATGTTATCTCTTTGAAAAATAATCTCTTTTGCGATATTTGATTGGGTTGGTGAGTAGGAATATTGGTTGGATTTTCCACCTTGATTTAGTTCATCACATAATGACATTTAGGGATCCCAAATGAAGTATAATCATCATGATCGTGATAATTTTATTTGATATATTCACATTGACCTAGAGTCAGATTATATATTGGATGATTTGTAGGTATTTATTAGGGATAGGAAATAGAGAGTCTTTCCAGTGAAAATCATCGGTATCAGACATATATTATGAAAGACCAATGTCGGTTTTATAATTTAATATATTGAAAGACCAATGTTGGGAAGAATGTATAACATTTTTTAGGTACATGACCCTTTTATTTTGAGTCATAATTATATAAAACTATAGGGTGATGTTTTTGGAGGTTTATAGGATAATTGGAATGTTTTAGGCCTTTTTGATGGTTTTTGGATTGAGAATTATTAGTATAAACCTTTCAACACCATCTAAGAAACTGTATAGCTATAATAGTGGTCACCGGGTTGGCTCATGATTTGGAAAAAAATACAGATATCCAAGAGAAACACGGAAATTTATGATATAGGATAATATCATTGATAGTGAATGTTTTTTCAAACCATAGGGGATAGCCAAGAAATTTTTTGTTTGATGTAGTGCGTTGTGCATGGTTAGTTCATGCTTTTCTGAATTCTAAACCCTAAAAAATCACTATGAAAATTTAGATCCCAAAATTATTGAACTATTATAATTTATTTCTTGAAGTAGTATTTTTTACACGAGAATTCTATAACATGAATTATTCTTCCTCTAATGGTTATAGAGACCATTCCTTTATCATGGATTGATTTATATGAAAATATAAATTCATTGGAGGATCATTTTCAGTAGTAAGTTCTCTTTTTCATTTCACATATAAATATTATTTTTACATTGATATCATGGATCCAGTTCATTGGATATATATACATGACTTTATCTATTACTATTTATGGTTTATTATTTTTATAAATGAATTTTTTGATATATAAATTTCATTAGGAGATTCAAGCATGGTCTTTCAAGTTTGTCTACGATTATAAATTTTTACCAGTGATTGAGAGATATATAGATTCCCCCAAGAATCAAATTTATTTGAACCCACTGGGTTTATATCAAAATGATTTTTATGAATGATTTTATTTTGAAAACCATCATATGAATTGATTGAAATTATCTTGTGGAATATGGTTTTAAAAATCATTGGAATTGGATAATTTTTTGGGAAATTGTTCTTTATAATATTAAAACGGTGATTATAAAATTATTATTGGTTAATGTTATAAAATTATTTTTGAAATTTATTTATTGAAAATGGATAACCTGATTTGCGAATAATTCATGGAAATGAGATTAATTTGGTGGATAATGGTAGTTAAGTACCACCATCAAAGGGATAGTGTATGGGCATGAATATCAACTATCAATTATTACACTAAAACTATGTTTTTGTGGGTTTCCATTGTATATGGAAATAGAATGTATATTTAAATACAAAATAAAAAATGGATTAAAGTCATGTTGGGGTATTTGGTAAAAAAACATTTTAATTTCTTGTTTGATTTCTTTCCGTGAAAAAATATATTGATTTGATATAAAATGTATTATATTTCATTTAAATATTTTATAAAATCTGACAAATTTTTTTAACATAGTTACGTGAGTAGGGAAATCATTGGAGAAATCCTACTATATTTTATATTAAACATTATTTGGGATAAATGCTGCATTTGTTGGTGTTATATATCGGGCCATATAAAAATGCAATATGTCCTAATTATTTAGCTATTCGTGGTGATACCATGTGTTGGTCATGTGGATTTGGAGCGTGGAGTAGATATAGAGTTGTTGGTTTATGTATTTGGTGTCATTGGATTTTTTTATATTTTACTCATTTGGTTATGTCTCTTAGATTCCTCTTGGTACTCAGATATAGTTTTTGGATTCATTTTAGTTTGATTGGTATTTTGGTACTCATGCATCATATAGTGGATTGTTTTAGTTTGTGTCTCTTGGTTGGATGTTTATGATTAACGGTAAAAATCATACCACATTTGTTTATAAATCCATGAGCATTTATTTATAGCCTTTGGTGTCTTGGGAATGTCGCATAAGGATAGTAACACACCAATCAATTATTATGAAAATGATTATGGGTTAGATGTTTTAAGGATTATTAAAATTAATATGGAGAGGTCAAACATGATCAATGGTTTTTTATGAAGATCAATGGAATGATATGTGGGAATTTATATATAATTTGGTAGATTTATTTGTCAATCTGAGGGCTTAGGAATTTATAATATATGTTTTGGAAAATTTAATACGTTTTCCATTAAAATAGTATAAAATCAGAGAAGCTGATATTTAACACATTAGTTATAATTTTTTACAGAATCTAAATCTAATTAATTATATTTCTTTGGTCATGAAAATATCATTTTGTCCGTAAATTTTTTTAATCTGAATTTACACTTTAATGTTTGGAAGGTCAGTTATATTTTTTCAAATTGGAAAAAATAAATTTGAAACTACATTATTATAATAGATTAACATGTCTATATTCTTGGTTTCATTTATATTAGTTATTACATAGTTTTTTTACAATAATTATTTAATAAAACAAACAATATACGTATATTATATTTTACTATTTCATAGAACAATAAATAGAATCAAATAAATATCAAAAATTTCCATTTTACAATTTTGATTTTCTGATTCAAAATTTTAATTCCTCTTTATTTTAATAAATTTATATATATGCCAAATTTAAATATTCAAAAAAACCAATACGTAATTAGAAATTATATATTTTGAAAAAATTGAAAACATTATTTATAAGAAATTAGTTTCATATAAGAAATGTGCATCTAATTGTAATCATATTTATTAATGATTTTATAATATTTATATTTGTTATATACACTATGACTGGAATATAATATATATTTTATTAGACTCTTATGTGGTTCACATAACGGTCATATCATGATTATAATGGCCATATAATTATACTATTAATCCAAATAACAAATTACACTACCCACAATAATATTTCTTGTAATCAATCAACTTTTTTTATATATTTTAAACCATTAATATAATTATTGTAGTTTCCTTGTCATTTACATTCAATTATTTATTATTTTTCAAAAAATGAAATGTATCTTATTTTTTTTATTCATCATCGAATATTATAATTCATTGTTCAATATTTTTGTGTTTCATTATATTTTATGATTTTTATAACCCTTTTTAAAGATACTATTTGGAATATAAATTTCTAGTTTTGTGATATACAATTATGTTGAAATAAATTAATATGTATTATGTAATATTTATTAGATATAAATGATGATTTTTTATAGAGGTGCTTATTTTCTAACACATTATATTGAATTATTTAAATTGTAAATCCATTGTTTACTATGAACATTTTAATAAAATATCAATCTCTATTATTTATTAATATTTTTGTGATGAAACGTAACATCTAATCCTTATAAATGTTCACATTTATTGTCTCCATTTATTATAAATATATATTATATTAAGAGTAAGGCATGTTTTAAAGTGACATATCTAATTTAGTTGTTGTTTGAGTGATTTGTGTTTGGGTATTGATTTTTTTTATTAGATATTATTCTCAAATTCTTATAATTTATGATATGGTCGATAGGGCTATGACTTGATGCATATTAGGATTGATTATATATATATTTTTATTAGTTCCAATAGGATAATAGGTCCATATTTATAGGGATTTGGGATGAATATTGTTAATTTTCATACAGTTAAGATAATTGTTTCCCAAGGATAATGTCTACATTTATTTATTTGTAGTTTTTCAAATAGCTCATGGGGGAAAGAGGTCAGCATACAAATATATTATTTTTATCCTAGTATTACCATGTGACATTTATAATTATATATGATTAATGGTTTTATTATGACGAAGGGTTACATTTTTCAATGTGTTGGGAATAGGTCATACAATATTTTCTTGTATATGTATTTTTTGGAATTATACAAAAATAAAATTTATTTTTTAATTATTTTGTCCAAATTATGGTGACTTCTTTTGAGAATATATCTTTATTTAATACATATCGATGAGTATGGTCAGGTTGGTCTAAATTAATTACTATGTGATATGAGACCCTTATTACATAAGGTGTGTGTTGAGTGATGTGAGTCACTTACTATTTCTACCTTTTTCCTTTTTAATGAAAAAATGATGAATGTTTCTTGTGAGTGAAACAATATTTATAGTTATGGGTGTGATGGTGAACCTAATTTTTCATTTTATGTATATAATAATTACAAATAATAATGATAGATTTAGGATATAATTAGATCACCCAATATTGTATATCACTTTATGAATGGGGAAAGGGAGTTGCATCATATGATAAGAAATATTGGGATATGCTCTATAGACTAAGTGGGAGAGTATAGTGATTGTGATATTTGACGTCAATTTTTTTTGACTAAATATCTATTGTTGATTGGTAGGGTCGTATGACTGTATATACTCGAGATAAAGTAGTGATTAAATTGTATCCCTATATAGAAAGAGGTTATCCCACAATGGAAGATGAATTCATCCATAAATATGACATATGGGTGATGTTTGTCCATATATCGAATAATCTTTTCGATTCCGTAGACATTTATGGATTTGAGTGCAGAAATGATTATTTTCTAAGATATAATTGACATAAATGTAATGTTTTTTTGTATTTATTATGCATGAAGGCCTACTAATATGGGATTTAACTAAATATATTCTATCTTTACTATCTCAAGTGTGGAACTAGGTTCATATTCCCAACTATGCATGAGATCTTTTGAAAAAATATGGTAGTTGTATATAATTATTTTAATGTTTTTTTATCCTATCTTTTTATACTTTTACAGAGTGGACTTTATTTAAATAAGGAAAACCCGTTTAATGACATACCCAAATCTCATACACCTGGTCATGATATTTGTTTTTAGTTACTTGATTGTATCCTAAATGAAATGGTATTGATGATTTACTTAAATATGTTAGTAACATTTGAGTATGAGAATCATGTTACACAATATAGTTGGTAATGATAAAAATTTTCAATGGATAATTGTCCAATGATATTCATCCTGGAAGATAGTATTTGTTGAACATGGTAATTTTTAATTTACATTGAGAATTTTTTGGGGTATTGGACCTTGATACGCACAAATATACTATTTTAGGGTATATTAATCCTTAGTTATTTAACTTTCTAGAGATAGGTCTTGGGATTCAGGTGTTTCTCGAATACTACCCATGCATAACATTTTTTTAATTTTTTTTAAATATTTGATAAAGTGTCTGAAAACAATTTACATTTTATTAATGGATATTAATGTTCACCTTGAATAACATTTTGGAATTCAATTCCTAGAAGACGATTATTGATATATGATATGTTTTGGAATAACTGATGATAACCATTTTAATGAGATATGACTGATGGATGAGATGATGTATCTTTTGTGTGGTACGGTGAATAAAGGATCATGGGGATTTTAGTCAAATGGAGAAAATATTCTGATGATGGTGATGAGATGCAACCTATTAATGCTTAATAATTTTTATTGGATAAAAATAAGATATTTTATTACACTATTGAGATAATTTGATCTATATGATTATGGATTTTTCTATTTAGTTATTAATCTATGTGAATTTGAAATATATTAATACAATGAATCATCATATGAAAATATTGAGTCGATAACACTTTATTATGTTTGATTAATGTTTTATTAGGATTTTCACTAGACTGTACATGTGATAGTATGACTTATGTTTCATGACTATGGATGTTGGTGAACAATAAAATGAAAGCATTTAGAACTATAATTCCATTGAACATTCAGTGATACTCATGGGGTGGGTTTATTAGGGTGTAGTAAGTGGGGAATGTGATTATCAGCACTTTTAAAATAATGGATAATGAGAATATTGGTTTATTGGATGGATTCTTCCGGAAATACTCTAGTAAGGAAAACATCATAGATGATTTGAGTTTTTTAAACTCATTTTCGAATAATTTTACCCAACAATGTGGGTGATATTTTGGTACATGATCTTGGAAATGGATGTAGTTTTTCATTACGACATGGAATACAATATTTGGATAAAATTATTTAAAGGAAAAAATTTATTAACATTTACTAAAATATACTGATTAATCTGAGTAAAAATATTGATTAATTAAAAACTATGAGTTTGGTATCAAGGTCTAGTCATATGTCCAGCTATAATTTAGGAAATATTACTAGTGTGTCAACCAGGATGACTAAACTATAGTACATTAGGGATGTATGAAACATGTAAAATATTTTGAGGTTCCATGAGATGGAGTGAGTACCATGTGTGAGAATATGGTTTTTTGGCCATGTTGATTTAGATATTCATAAAAATTGAAATAATAATGTTGAAATATTATTAATAATAACTAACTCCCTAATTATACAATTACACCAGATAATTATAAATTAAGGAATTTCATCAAATTTGGTACATTTTTGTAGAATTTGATAACTGAGTAACACTATTATATGTGTTAAAATTTGTTTCAAATATTGTGATTGTACTAAGGTAATGACTACCATGATGAATGCATAATATAGTATAATAAATTTTATATTATTTAATATGGGATTTTTTTTAATAAATAATATTAATAATGGGTTGTATTAAGGGTTTTATATGGTTTTCTTTATTTTTTTTTGTTTGTGTTTGTTTTGGGCATGGATGTTGCCAAAGGAGATACAGAGATCGAGCCTGTATTAAGAATAAATGGCCAATTTGGTTCACATGAGACCTATAAATTGTATTTAATGGGTCTATAAGTGTTATGGTTTGGTTTTTTTAATTATCAACATTGAATTATTTAGGTTTTGTTTAAGAAATAAAGAGTTTTAACAATAAATGAAGTCCAAATGTTTTGAAATTATTCATCTTTGATAGTCTATTCACATATATTAAAATGTTTTAAAGGATTAAAATGATGATTATAGGATGTACATTTATGTCTAAAGGAAAAAAAGTAGTTTCATGATCTTGGGGGATAGGAAAATTAATGATGGTTTCAGAAATATTTCACATGGGTTGTAGATTGGTTAAAAAATGTACCAAAGAGAGGTACTAGGAGTTTCTAATTATTGGAAACACTAGATGGTCTCTACTAGTAGATTGTGTACCCAATACATCCAATATATTCTTTCATAACGGGAGTATAATGCTCATTTATACCTCCCACCATTTTATCCACATTTTATTTATCCCTATTAAAGGCTATCCAAACCATGTCAAATCTTCACCCCATCTTCCCTCTTTTCCCTTTCACACTCTTCCTTGATTCATATCATTATTGGGTAATTTTTATGGTGTATTGAGTTTGGTTCTTCCTATTTCCTCCATTATATTATCTTCCTCTACATATTCCTTTAATTTAAGTGTTTCTATTTTATTGTTCATTGTTTTTTCCTAGTGATTATATTTGAATAAGTTTGCAATGATGAGAATTTTACTCATAGTGGGTAGATGAGTATTGGTAGATGATAAATTATGTATTTACAGATCAATTTTTATGATTTAATTCATTTTTGTTGACAATTTACTGACTTTCTACATATCAAAAACTGATTGTTGAATGGATTGGATTTTTATTTTTAGAATATTTTAGAAGGGGTTCTGATGGGTTTGTATTTGTTGTTATTCACCCATTTCAAGAGGTTATGTCCATGTGAGGATATATGTTAAGTTAATTTTAACATTCTTTTTTGTATGGTAAGGTATTAATTGTTATCTCTTATATTTAGTGATTTATTAGTAATAATTGGGTGTCTTTGATTAGTATCGAGACTCATGGATGTTATCCATGATCTATGTGACAACTGGTAATATGGTCAACATAGAAAATGTGAAGTGGGTATCAAATTGTAAAAAGGGTCAATATATATTTATGGTAGGTTGTCCTTGATATTACAACTTTATATATTTCTACATATATTATTTGTATTATACATAAGGGAAGATGTGTTCGAGAGACTTAATATAAAACCCAGGGTGGTTTCATTTTATTGTGTGGATAATGAATTTTTTATACTCAAAGTGAGTGTTTGAGTGTCATATGTTAATTGCATACTTGAAAATAGATAGATCACCTATGTGGGAGGATTCAGGTAAGTGAAATTGGAATTATTTGGGATTTTTTTCATTAAATTAAAACTCTATCACCAAAGGGAGTTCTTATTTATGTAATTTATGTTATACTATAGTGACTTCTAAGTGTGAGATTATTTAATCTTGTGGGATTAGTCATTCAATGTATGGGAATATAATAACATGTGACAACAACCAAGCATTTATTCAAGTGTGGATTCCTTTATTTTTGATCTCAGATTACTTACATTCTAGTCCATGGTATTTCATTAAAAAAATATATTTTAACACATAGTCATTAATGGAAATTTTTTCCTAGAAAATTAATTATAATTATATCGAATGAAATGGTGATGCATGTCTGATTATCTAGAATAATATCATTATCATCATAAAAATTGCTTGATTTTCCCCAGTAAAAGGGAAATCATGTTTTTATTAGAATATTTTTTGAACTAGTCTGGGTGGTGGGACCTTTGTATTATGAGTTCCCTCTATAAAATCACCCTCAGAATAAAGGTATTTTTTGGTATCCTAATCCTAATGAGAAATGTTCATTTTGAATAAAGTGTAAAATGTGTGAAAATTCATCTGAATGGATATCCTAATGAGTACCATGTGTTTCAATTAATCCATTACACAGTCACCAAATTTATGTTGACTTTAATATTATTCTTATTACTATGGTGATAATTCATTCATCCTGGATTATTTTAATTATTAGAGTTATAATTTATTCACAAAAAGTTATTGTAATCCATATAGTTTTAGTTTATTCACCATAGTTTTCTATTCATTGATATATAATATTTACATCTATGTTCTTTTATATGGTTCTAAATCATTCAATGACATTATATTATTTTTGGTAAAAATTTTATACATTGTGTAGTGATGTAACTAATATATAGTTGAGATTGATTATTGAAATGCTAATTAATCATTATCCTTATTAATATAATGATGATAGTCATTTCACTAGGTTATAATTATAGTGATATAACACTCACCTAGGGTTATGTATATTGTTATTTATTATGCACCATTGGTGATTTATCATTATCCTATTAAAACCTCATTCACCATGGTTGTTTTTAGTATTTTTATGCATAATTCACATGGATATTCATTGTGCATATATTTTTGTTACGATGATACATCATTCTCTCACTAATTATTTTTTCATACTTGTTATTAGAATAATGGTAATATACAATTTATCTTTAAATAACACATTTACTATATATTTTTTTCAAAGTTATATATTTTTCAACTTGTGATATATACTATGCTACAATATTCAATTGAGGATAACTCATTTTCAATGAGATCAATAGTGTGGTACCCATCTATTTTTGATGAAGAGTATGAAGAATCATCAACAAACTTGGATTATGATGATGATTATATATCCTTCACTGTCACTATGATTTGGTTATATATGATTTATCTTTAGTAATTCAATCTTGATATATCATTCATCCTTATGACATTGTGATACTTTATTCTCTATATATTATTATGGACTAATATAATGTAATTCTTATATTTCTTTATATTGATATTATATTCACCTTGAATGAATATATAGTTACATAAAACTTGCCATAATTATTTGTAGATGGGGTGATAGGTCATTAAATCTCCTGTTGTGATCAAAAATTAAGAGCTTCATCCCATTCATTAATTGAATTAATTATGTTATATTTGATTGTTAGGAATGTTTCTTCAATACCCTCAATACAGTCGGTTTATTTTTTTTGGAGATTATGTTTTCATTTTTATTTAGTACATGCATACATATATATTTTATGCTTGACTAAGGGATACCTTGGTGTTGGTAAATAAAATTTCATAGTGAACCCACACATATGAAGATTTTTATATTTTTAAATGCTATGGATCATATTTTAGCTTTTGTGATTTCTTTAGTATAAGTGGATGATCTAGTGGATCTCATATTAGATTTAGTACTAGTTAATAGTCGGTATTGAAGAATGTAGGAGGGTATCCATGCATTCCATTTTTATAAATTGATGAATATAATATCATTAAAAAAATTAAAATATCAGGAATTGATTTATGACATGATGATTTACATGTATTCCATTTGATATGTCATAGTGAATATAATTATCTTAAATAGTATTATTTCCTGTAAATATATTTTTCACTAAATCATTGTTATTTTTATGGTAATTATATTTTTTTCATTATAATTATGATATGATACTAAGGTGATAGTCACTCATCAGTTCATATTGACCCTCGTCTTTAGACTATAGCTTCTAGAATTTGGATACGTGCATTTGAGGTCAGATAACATGATCATTTCAATTATAATATGGGTGAGTTGGGTTGGGGAATTACATCTTCATCCACCTGGCATTCTTTTATCTACCAATATTTGAACAAAATTCATGTTGATATATCTAACACCTATGTTTTTATGAGAAAACTATCAATATGGGGGATAATTTGGATTTAAAAATTAAAACTAAATAACTTGATAAAATTAATAATAACCGAAAAAATGAAATTAAAATGTTAGTGAAATATGTAGCAATTAAAATATTAATCATAGTGTAAATTTAAATGTAAATGAAATAAAACACGATAAAGGTGTTTGATTAGAAATCATGGTAAGTTAATCCGCATCCAATCAATAATTGCTTAAATGTATTGAGATTAAATACCTTGAAATTATTAGTATCCAAGATACTTGCCCATAAAAAAAAATTCAATTCCAATAAACATGTGAGTGAATACGGTCTGTTAATAATATTTATATATATAAAAAATAAAAATAAGAGGTGTTTTATTTTCATATGGTTTTAAAAAAGAAACAAAAATACCTAGTATTTATGGTAGTGATCACCAAATAGAAAATGAAGACAAGGAGGAGGTTTTATTATAGTAATACCCTATATAGATAACACTATAATCTATCGATTTTTTTTAACTACATGAGTTATAAAAAGTGAAAAAAATATGAGTAAGAAGTGTGTGAAAGAAAGATGCCAAAAATAATTAGTAAGATAATGAACAAGAGGATTTTATTCACATATTATTGATGCTTGATTCATATCAAATGGATTTACACACCTACTTAGGTATTTATTTATACCCCAAATGTATCCTTTAATATTTTTGGATAAGTCCTATGTAAAATAGATAATTAAAAGTAGAGTCAAAGGGTCATGTAAAAAAAATACTTCTATTTTTGAATGACTTATCGAATATTAAAAATATGCCAAAACATCTTGCTGATTTTAAACATGATGATTACTGGAGTACCATCATGTATCCAGTAGTCTATGAAAGTACATTTCATTTTCCATGAAATCACTTACAAGGTCATATTACCCTATTGAGTAGTTTGTGGTTTTGGAAGAGAAGAATCCCTTTGTATAGTATGCTAACTGGACAATGCTCCTCCTCTTTCTAGACAATGCATAAAACTAGTTATAGTCACCATTATATCTCTCTACGCTTATTTTTATTCCTTAATTTGATCTATTGCCAACCTAACATCATCTATAAACATAAATACTCAAATTTCAAAGAATTAAATGTATAAATAATTAATAGATATTTTTTATCATTAAAACAATATGATGTGTAAAAATCACCTATTTTGATGATTAGAAACATAAACTATTAAAATAAAATATAATAAGAAAAATTCATATTATTAGATTTATTTGAATTTGTATCCAATTAAATATCAAAATTTATATCAATATTTAAAAATGAAATTAAATAATATATTATCAATATATTTTACAGACATAGCATTTTATACTATATATTTAAAACCTTCATAATTATTTTTAAATGTAATTAAAATTGTCCAAATATTATACCTTGAGTGATTCAAAATCGTTTTTTGTTAAATTCCCACAACTCTTGGATAATCAACATATACCCAAAATTTTAAACCATTTTTATAGACCATGAATCCTTGGGTATATACTATACCCATATTTTTTAGAACCATGTTTTGGGGAGGCCTCAGTATAGACCATTACCCATGGTTTTTATACAAACCAAGGGTATAGGTCCCATATATTCTCTCATACCCATGATTTTAATAAAATGGGGGTGTATATATATATATCAATTGTTTAGAGAACCATGGGTATATATTTTCCCATCAGAGAATCTATACCAAAGGATCTGAAAATCGTTGGAATAGGTAGCATCATGTTGTTGGTAGCAGCGCCACCACTTCTTTTAATTGATTTATGAAATCATATAAAACATATAGTATACATCTAATGTAATATGTATTTTCTACATATAACATCCAACAAACATCATATTATAGTATTCATGCCATATAAAATAAAAAACATACAAATACATTCAGATGAAAATCTATTCAAGTCATTAGTAAACTAAAAAAATGATCCTCATACTACGTAAAAAATGGATTTTATCAATATATCTCCCAAAATTAACATCCAAATTCTCAAAAACATCAGAAACATCACCATCATCAATATAAACAACAACATACTCACCAACAACATCATCGAGAGAAGCAACATCTTCAAAAGCATCTTCACAACCACCTTCAGATCAATCTCCAATATGACCCTCATGGGAATCACTAGGGGAATCGTTTAATGAATGAATCAATTAAATATATGAATCAATAATAGTATCATACTATGATGGAAGTTAATAACTTATAACTAACATACCTTTTAGGAATTTTCCATTGGCTATATTACTTCTTTCACAGTCCTGATTACTTCTTTCACACTCCTCTAAAGATAGATTTTTTTTACATCAACTTATTTTGTATCAGTGCTTTACCACATGGGGTCAAAGAGGCATGGAAGGACCTCGATGAGGACAAATACCCATAATAAATTTATTTATTTCCAATTTTAAATCTGACTCTACCCTACTGATCGTCACCTAATACTTAAATCAAATGATCGTTCGACCCGAATTTGTAATCTTATTTATGATCACGGCCCTTTAGGGTAGTTAGTTTAAAATAAAAAAAGATATATAATTATTAATATAGAATATAAATTTTAAATGTAAAAAACCCTTATAATTGTTTCATGTGGTTGTTCATATACTACACTTTGATCATTTTTCATACTTGTGAAAAATAATTTATCTAATTCTATACAACCATTAATGACCAAGAATGCTTGCTGCAAATGACATTGATTGGTATAAACATATTCAAAATGTAACCATTTTATAATAATAAATAATAATAAGATGTAATTACTATAAATTTAATGAATAATTGATAAATATAAAAATATGATAAAAATTGAAAAATATTCATACATAATTCTAATCATAAGAACCATGTAATTTTTTATACACATAATAAACATTAAAAAATATTCAATATGAAATCATTTTATTCATTTAAAAAAATGATATCTGTATTATTTATTATATGGAAAATTATCTATTATGCCTATAGGGAAATCATCTATTAGGCCTAATGGCCATTAGACGTCTAGACTGATTAGCCATTAGGCGTATAAGCCAATTAGAATAATGACCAATAGTCATAATGGACAACTTTCATATAAGACTAATTGATATTTATTCTATATACCTAATTGGAAAATTGGGATATAGGATTAATGTTCAATTGGCCAATTAGGCCAATTTTCCATTAGTCTTATAGACTAGTTGGTGATTATGCATAATGTCTAATTGACCTCTCGTCCAATTAGATATTTAAGCATCTAAGCCTAATCTCTATTTTACCATTAGGCCTAACTAACAATTGTCCACTAGGGATTATGGACATTTGAAATTTTTATTTTTAGAATTATATTAAATTGATTAATGAAAATAAAACTCAAACATAACGATGAAAATCTTACTAAGTAATAATATAAATAAGTTTACTATTTCAATTTACATTAAAGTTCACTGTAATTCTCATTCTCAGGAATTTTAGAGTGCCCCAATGTGTTTGCATATGATGATGAATTTTTTCCTTTTTGTATTCCCCTGAAGAATACAAAAAAAATTCAATATTGGTAAAAAGAATTAAATTTTATATACAGTCCATTAATTATTAGGAATACTTTAAATTTATGAGTCTTGAAATCTGAAATCATTTTTCTCTATTGTGTTTCTGGATAGTCCAGGAACATGGTGAAATCCACTAAATCAGACTCAACAATACTCTTTCAACCAACATACAACTCATGTTTATAAGATAACCATAACACCCCAAGATCCATGAACTTTGCGGTTATAGTATCTTCACCATTGGGAATGCTAGACTGACTCTGAACTGAACATGTTAACTCATATAAATAAAATAGTAATATATATAAATTTAAAAAAATTCCCTAGCCATATTTTCAAAAATTCATTTTCTTTGATTTCATTACTGAGATTTCTCTAAGAGACATGTTCCAAAATAATTATATCTTGGTACTTGGATAAAGTAATAATGAAGCATCTACACAACCTAGAATTTATGCATATCATATACATTTTTCCATGTAATCCACCATTATCAGTGTCTAGTGATTCAAGGATTCCTATATATGAGTGTTCCCACATCTCCTACTAGAATATCCCACTAAGTAAGATAAGTGGAAGAAAATATGAATTTTTCCATTGTACAATTTTACAAAAAATGAAGTGATATAATTTTTAATAGTTACAAAAAAATAATATCGATGCAACCGAGTAAATAGTTTGTGATTGATCCATCAAATGTATTTTAGTAGTAGCCTCAAAAGGAAGTGTTCGTTCCATTACATGCTTGGGGTGATCTTCATGGACTAGAGTGGATGTTGAAGGAACAGAATCATCAAATGCTTGATGGATGGTAGGAAATGGTGGTGGGATGGTCATAACATAATATTTGTAATTTTTTGTGGGGGATACATCAATGAATACGGATATGGTAAAGGTTTGAACATCCATAGGGGTGGTGTTGATGTGGGATGGGAAGAAGAGGATATATGAGATGATGGATGGATGATTGGTAATATCTATGGAGGCTGAAGTATATGGTATAAAGTTGTGGAAAATTGGGTGTCTATTGGTGGGTCTGTGTGGTAATGAGTATCATGGGTGCACCTTATAAGTCTAGGATAATCCCTTCTCAAACCCATTCTAGGAGGAGAAGGAGTAATCTCTGGTGTAACTGAATGTCCCTAAAAAATTTGATAAGGAATATTAAAATAAACTCGTCAATAATGTAGAAGAAACTTATTACAATTATTACACTCACTAAGAGAAGTTAAGGAGGAAACACACTATCGTGCACCTGTTGATCGGGATCAATTAGTCATTTCCTTCAAATTTCTATAGTATTTTTTAAAATCAGTATATGAATAAAATGCACATTGTTTTGAAATAGTTTTAAAAAATCATTGATAATATTTATATGTAAAATAATTCAGAAGAATGTTCATAACAACTTTTTATCAAACCTGGTAATATATTTTTTTAAAAAAAATCATTTAAATCACCATTTTTTATTTTGAAAAAATATAATTAAATGTAATAATACAAAAAATTACAAAAATAAAAAATTCATTTATAACTGAAACTAATTAGAGTAATAATAACCCAAGAAACTCCTATCAACGTAAACAGGATGAACAATGAACATATATGGATAATTATATATATTAACCACAATAACTTAAATTTTAACTTCAAATATCAGATTGGGATAATTAGATTCATCAAATGTAATACTTCTTCAACACCAATGGGGGAATTAATGATGTAAATTTTTTCCTAAATTAATAAAAAATATATCTTGGGTATAATTTATTAATAACAATATAATCAGGTAATAGATTATCTGTAACATTCAAACAAGTCTTCCCATATATTCCAAAATGTGTGGCTCATCCGTATGAAGAAATCGACTCATTTAAATTACTATGAATCCATTTTCATCAATTATTGTACCATGAAACTTCATTGAATCAATCCATTTACATTTCATCATAGTGACTCATTCGTGAGAGTAGTAATCCAATAAAAATAATTTCATAACAATTCCATAATAAATAAGATCTTCATATCAAGGATGTATTTCTAATCAATAGGAATAACATTCTGTTGTATCATATAACATTATTTCATCATGATATTTTTTTATTTTCCCCATTCCATCTGTTGTAACAAATTTATACCCATTGATTTTGAAATATTTTCATTCACGAACAAAAAATTTGGGACCATAATTCAATGCTCTTATTTATTAATAAATGGGTTCAATATGTAAAATCAATACCTGAAATATATATGAATAAATAAATTAAATGGATAAATATATTTTAAGTCAATTAATTTAGTTGTCATACCATTTATTTCAACCATGCATGAAACTATTGGATATGAAAAGCCTCTCACGAAATAGAAGGAAATGATTTATGAAATCTATATATAATTTTTTATTTTCCCCACATAAAATAATAATAAAATTATAAGGTATATATGAAATTCCAGAATAAGGGATAAAATATAAAAAATTACATACATAATATAGTCATCAAACAACCCACAGTTAAACAATAATGTGAAATGTACCATATCTCACTCTTCATGGATCAATGTGGCAAATTTGTATGTCCAAAATATAACTCATATTTTGGGAAGTGATGGAAACAAGGTCTCAACATCCCTATACAGTTTATATTCATTTCTCATTTCCTAGTTTAGTCTTGTACTCACAGAAGAAAAATACATTGAACAAAAATCTATACATTATTTACCCATATAAGCACTCATAGTCAATCCTTTCCGATAATTCTTGTTTCAAACATCTGATTTCATTGTGTAGATTTTTTTTCCTTGGGATACATCCACTGAAAATAAATAGGACCCCCAAAATGTGTTTCAGTTAGAAGATGAATTTTTAAATGCAGTATTCATGTGAAAAATTATGGAGGAATTGTTTTTACAAATCACAAAAAATTATGTGTGCCTCCTTCATCATTTTTATCAACAATGAATTGGATAAAAATTTGGAATAAAAGTGACTTAAAAATGGAAGAATATAATAAATTTAAACCATACAATATTGGGTAGAAAATTACAAATTTATAATGAAATAATTTCATGATTAAAGATCTTATAATCATGATTTTTTCGATTTTATTTTTAAATTATTTATATTGACACGTTTTGATATGTTTCTAGAATATATATATGAGGATACATGATATTTCTTAATAATTCCAAAAATTGATCTTTCTTTGATGGTGTCATCATATAATAAGCATAAAGAACATTCCATCTATTTTCATCAATACACCAAGGATATAGTTCTGGTAAAATAAGAAAATTCAAAATGCCCTGACAAGATGAAAAGTCATATTTGGTCTTCCCAATGATATTAATAACAATATAAAGAAACTTTTCACATATATTTATTTTCAATGTTTGTTAGGTTGAAATAATGAAGTAAAAAAATTCTATACAAATATAGAAACATAAAAAATATGTTTCCCTTTTTCAAATAGAATGTGGCTCCAGTGTTAAGACTATTCCTCTTTTTAAATCTCAACTGACCTTTCCCTTATGGAAAATAGAAATCATTCATTTCATTAATCACATAACTACTGAACATATGTTCATGTGGTTGTACAATGCCAAATATATTACCAAACCAATGATGATTCTTCCTTTTCTGATAATACATTGGAATGAATTTTCAATACACCATGAAATTGAAAGTATGATGATATTTAAGCCTTCTTGATTGTGTATTCTTCATGCATACAATACATGAATGTTTTCCCTTCAGCCTCCAAAATGACATCATTTCATATTTAGGGAAATAATTTGTATTCTATATTAATGAATCATATATCTAATATTTTTTTAAGAAGCATCAAATGTATACATACCCATTTACCGAAGCTTCTTAAACTATCTTAGTAAATGATGAAAGTGGAGATATATATCATTAATGAGATTAGAATTTCTAGATATCAGTATACTCAAGAAAGTGAAATAGAAACCATACTCATTGAAATAGGAAGATTATAAACATTAATAATAACTGGACACATGCTATGAGCATTAACCATTTGTCCAAATGAATTAAAAAAATCACACTGTAGATCTAACATATCATTACACAACTCATATGTAAAATCATAATGTTGTGAATCAAATGCCTTTTATGTCAATCTATCTATAGGATTAACCAACCTATCATTACCTTTATTTCTCAAAGCATCATACAATCCTATATGTGGATATTTCTAAAAAATGAATACATTTTGAAATATGGTAATCAATGTAAAGTGACAGAAGACATTTAATGGAAAACGAGATGGTGTTCCATATGAATTTACCTTCCATCGATATGTACTATATTCTTTAGATCAATACTATTAGTCATTTCCCCCAAAATGAACTGCAATATCTTGGACACAAATTATCATTATGAGTATAAAATCCATGATACAAAATTAAATTCCATTACATATAATTATTTGAGCTAATATCTATACCATCATGATGAATTTCCTTCAAAAAGATAATAATATATTCAATAGAGGAATTCTAAATATTTTACATGTATTTTCCATTTTATTACCACATTAAAAATATTTACATGGTAATTTATGAGAATTCCTAAAATTCTAGATTTATAGCATCATATATTAAAATTATACCACTCTAAACATCCTCATCTTCTATCTTTTAATAATTTGTATTTTATACATTGACTTCTAGAAATAGTATAATATAACTCTCATTAGGATGCACAAATGAAATCCAATCAAACAACAAATTATATATACCACTTATTTATCTGAATTTATTAATATTATAAGATTGTTTCATCTCTCCATGGTGATACAAAACATGATAGTTTGTGTGAAATCTATCTTTTTTTATATTCTATCTAACATCTTATATTCATATCCATGTTCTTACAGCACAATTATATAAATTACACTATATAAAACAACCCTATAAATAATTGTTAAATGAAATATCTAAAAGAATTAAATTCATTTGAAACTCACCTAAAATTTGATCGGTGTAATGAATCCCACTTCTATCCATTTTATTACATGGAATAAATGTAATATTTCAACAAGAAAATGTAAACAAGAATTAAATAATTCATTGAAACCAATTTTAATATTAAATTCATACATTCTTTCTTGTTTTTATCCTAAAAAAATAACAGAACTAAAATGTGCTATAAGAGATGACTATAACTAATGACTCAAGGTGGGTTTCAGTGACTTTTAATCATTCACTATCATGGTGTATAAATTGAATAGATTTGACACTATAATGCATATTATTTTTGTCTAAAAACATAAGAATTAATAAATCAACCCTATCTATATTTCCCTATACTAGATCTTGTCTACCATAAGCATTAAATTTCAGTCCTGATAAACAAGTGATAGAAACTAGTTCCAAAGACTTAAAATTACACATTGGAAATGATTTCACCTTAATAAAAATAAAACAAAATTAATAATTCCACAAAGAATCCTATGAGGAAAAATTCATATATTTTTCATTAATACATATGAAATAATGATTTCTAAAATAAATATAATTCAATCATAGAATAATTACATAATGAAATTTTAAATATACTTTAAAACATAATTATATAAAATATAAATATGGTCATTATCGTTTAAATATATCAAACTGTCATATAAATCATCCCAACAATCATTTAAGAAGAAAATGAGACCTTGTATTCTGAAAAACATTCAAGAAAACCAACAATTTATATATATGAAATGAAAGTAACAAAATAACGTCACATAGAAATAATGTTTACTCAAAGAAAATATGTGTATAAAAATGGTGATATTAGTCCTCATTCGAAAATACATTAATATTATTTCCGAAATTAGTAATATTATAGGAAATATCATATTTACAATATTTAATCAATCCATTACACTTTTTATTTGTGCATTGATTATGGTTAACGAGAATGAAATCTAAAATAATAATATTTGAGATAATTTAATAATGACCACAAATTATATTATACTTTTCATCCATTTTAGTATAATCCATAAATAAGCATTTAATTTAAACATATTTTTAGTGAAAATGTGATTCTCTTCATGTAAATTTTAATTGAATGGAGTCAATTGATATGGGTAGTGGATATGAATTTTTTTTGGTGTGGTTGGGTTGATAACTTCTATATAAAAATTTATTAATGTGAATGGAATGACATTTTCAATGAATTTGGACCAATAGGGCCATAGGGATAAGAAAATATCTTTAATTATATCATCCACATGTTTAATAAAAAAATGGAATGATATTTTTTAATAAATTAAACAGGTCTTTAATGAGAATAATAATATGAAAAATGATGGAATATTCTTGTAACAAACTAAATCTGTTAAATATTATAGTTTCATTTCATTTCTTATCATTTGTGAATTATATTATTTTTGACCTATTACTAAAAAATATGCATCATAAATATACCTATTGAATACAAAACTGGCCAATGACAATATATAGAATGAAATTAGTCTTAATGATCATATTTCTAAGAAAATACATTAAGTTACCAAATGTGTAATGGTATTATTTAAATTTGACATGCATCCATACATATATTTATAAATAACTAATCATTCTAATTTAATTATATCTTTATAAGTCAATTAAATTTATAATTCCTAGTGGTTTAAAACTAGGATTTAGTGGTCAAATAAAACATTACGTGACTTTATAATATGAACTATATAATATAAAATCAAATAACATGGATTTTTTAAATAAGACAGTTGAAAAATATTAAAAAACTATCGAAAAATAAATTATTTTTCATAAAAGTGACTTGTTACAATGAAAATGGAGGAATACAAGACAATAAATAGCACCAGGTAACAAAATGTTACCTCTCAATGATCCGAATAATTTTTTTCCCAAAAATAATTAATGAACTCTATCAGATGGGTGCAATGTGGAAAAGGGGGCGTAAAAATCTCCTGAGGAGGGTAGGGGAGAAATCGTGTGAGGAGGGGAGGGGGGACTCCAAAAATGCTTCAATGGGAGAGGGAGGTTGAGAAATTCAACTATAGTGAGGGGGATGTATTAATGCATTGGAGGCTTACGGTTTGAATGAGTAGTAAAGGTGGAGCTTGACTGTGCCTCAAACATCAAATAAAATATTCCAATGGTTTTATAATCTATATGTTTAGACAAATTTTTACCGAAGGTTTCCAAAAACCTTATGGTATAATCTACAAAAGTAACTCTATAGCGATGAATTTGTTATGTTGTGGGTATTGAGATGTGGGTATACATTTCTTTTCCAATAGTGCAGAATTATTTCCTAGAGTAATGATGAGGTTAATATACAACAATCCCTTTTCAGGGTTATTATCCCTGGGAATTTTTTTTGCAAAAACCAAATCAACTCATTTGTATATAGAAATAAATTATTTCTATTGAACGTATCACTTACATTATGTTACCATGAAAATATGATATTTCTGTAGAATTAATATTAAAATAGATATTAAAAATAATAATATACATTCCTCCCCCTTTATGATTTTTAATAAATCAACTCATATTCATGAAATGTGAACTTACATTATATTATAAAAATATTATGATTCATATATACCCCTAGAATATTATTAAAAAACAAAATGATAAATATCAATGTCAATGAAAATAAAATAATTATTTCTCCTATGAAAAGATCAAAAATTTCAAAGATTTAAAAATTGTTTAAATTACATGAATAATTAAAACTTTTGAACCAATAATATGTCTAAAATGTAATATACAAATAAAATCCACAACATTTCATATATTAATGTAAGAGTCACTATTTAACACTTTTTAATTCCTCATTAATAAAATAATAACATTCTACATAAAGTGGTTTCGTTAAAAAAATCGGCATTCTAAACTATTTTCCAGTTAACATTTAAAGGATATTACCCTCGTGAATGTGGTCTCATAGAATGTGGGTTCTATAGACAATTTTCTATTACATGATAGTTGAATTGAATTCCTAGAAAATACATATGTAATTAGTTTTATAAATATGACAACCATGCTATTTATTATAAGTTATTTCATAATTTTTTGAATAATATTACAAAAAATACCGCATGGAAGGATTATAATTCTTATGTGTTTTGGGATTACATACATTTAATAACAATTTAATATTGGTAAAACATCATCATTATTGAAATCTTATTTATCATTCTTTCACTTAATACTACATGGGATAACCATGTGAAACACATAGGAAATGGGTGACCTTATAAAGCAATGTAAGGGAATAAACATGTAATTAAATTGATATGTGACAAAAGTTAGACAATATTCATATAAATGTTGCATAAAATGGTTGATCATATTAAACATGAACAATGAGGAATTATATAACATGATAATATAAATAAATCATGGGAAACATGGAAACAACATAAAATATTACATCATAACCATAGGATAAGGATAACTGCCAATACATCATGATGAAAAATGTACCAAAAATTAAATAGGTTAACTCCAATTCCAAAAATTATGTCTCATGGGACTTAACATAACCCAATGAATTGGAGGGCTATATAATTCAGGGCAAACCAATCATGTACATTTCATTATCAATCTTAAATGTTCCACATTGATTATACAATATGGAAACATTTTTCATCACATTTTATTAATTGATTATGGAGTGGTAAATATATATATATATATATCCTCAATAATGTAATTATATTTGAATCAGGGTGAACCCCTTGATAGGATTTGGGTGTGGGTATTCAGTATACATTTTTTTGCATGAAAACCCACAATGAAATTCTAGAAACAAAACAGGGGACATAAATGATCATGCGAGGACTTAATGGGAGACAAGGGGATCTATAATCATTTATAAATCCAAATTTATGTATTATAGATGTGTAAAAACATACCCCAACAATAGGAATTTAATATAAAAGGGCATGAAATGAAAAAAAAACTTAAATATAAGGAATAAATAAAAGAACACATACTTTAGTGTGTGAATCCAAATGCTTCGGAACAGCTTCATGATAGCATAGTGGAACGTTAGTATGACTATAGGGATGGGAATGTATATTAGTGACATTATCCAAGGATTTTTAGTGATTAATAATGTGTTGTTGGGTTGGTTTATATAGGGAATGATTGGTGAGTTCTTTATTATTTCCCAAACACAGGTTTTGGACTCTATATAATAAAACAACCACAACAAAAAACATTCACATCAATTTTTACCATGGTTTCCACAAAATGGAAGTAGTAGTAATTATATTATAATATTAGGGGCCGAAAATAATAAAATAACAACCTTTTTGATGTGGAAGTGACTCATACTCATAAATAAATGATTTTAAAACATTATAATATATTAATGGTTTTGGAGGGATCAGAAGGGATTTTTATAATAAATAAAATAAAAATAAAATCGAAATATTTTAATTTTAGAACAAACATTTGGTCTTTTATACCTTGTATAGTATTTATTACATCACTTTTGAGTCATTATAATGTCATAATACACAATATACATTATTACTGTATGAAATTTTTACCTGAAAATTTGATTGTCTTAAAATATTTAGTTTAAATCACTATTCAATAATTTTACCATTGTTATTTCAAAAATAAATATATTTTTTAAAAATAATTTCATTTAAAATTTTAAATTAATTATAGACAATTATTCATAAATTTTGGGTTTTTTATAATAACAGTTTTTGAGCCCTTATAAAAATCACATTTGTTTTTTTTAAATTTAAAATATCATTTACATTTGGTTAAATTTTTTTGAAAAAAATATTTTTCAAAGATGTAATTAATTTTGAAAACCACATTATTTATCAATATAAATTTTTTAATTGAATTTGAATCTTACCCTAAAATACATCTTTTTATTATATAAAAAACATTTATAAATTAAAAATAAGTAGTAAATATAAAAAAAATTATTAACAATACAATATTAATATTCATATTATTATTGTCTTGATACCTATTACATTAACACAATATCAAAATCTTTAGGGGTACATTGCATGATGGTGGTACATTAATGGGGTTTTTAGGCATAAATAGTCTGAGATGTGATCTGGATGAGCTTCAAATTCACCTGTAAATATTTTTTATGATGCATAAGTTCTTGGATCTGATCTTGGGATTTTTCAAGAGAAAACTTCAGTGATGCTGCCTCCCTCAGATGCTCTAATAAATTGGATTCCTAGTGTACAATCATACTAGTTTATTTCAACACTTGCTTTGTCTTTTTCAAATAGATTTGTTAAAAACCTATATTTATAATAATCATTTTATCACTATTCAATGTCTATATTATCAATGTTAAATAAGCTTAATGGTACTTAACTATGATATTATATAATAAATCTAAATAAGTTCATGTTTATTCTATAACCAGAATATATAATAATGAATTTAGTTAAATCAGAAGTGGGATTTTATTTATAATAGTCTAGGTCCTTACAATCATCCCCTTTAAAAATTTTTCCCTCAAAATATTATTTTCCCAAACTAAAACATTTGGGGGGTATCTTTATTTCATTATTACCTTTGGTCTCCACAACTCTTATTCAAGCTTTTGGTTTCTCTAAAACACTTTTACAAGGTTTGTTGAATATTTCATTCAACATTGTCTCTATGATCTATGATTCTCATTGTATTCTATTCATAGAAAAGAACATTCTCTAATGGTTCCTCATTTGTATTGAGTACATGTGATGGGTTTGTTATGTACATTATTAAGAGGGATACATGGAATACAACATGTACTTGAGATAGTTTAGGTGTGATTGGTAAAATAAATGTCACTACTTCGATTATATCAAGGGTCTTAAAGGGACCAATGTATATTTTACTATGATTTCCCTTATCCCAAAATCTCATCACATTCATCCATGGAGATATGAATAAGAATTCCATGTTTCTAACACCAAACTCTATGTATAATTTATTCTTGTCAGCATATCTCTTTTGTTGACTCTGATCAGTATTGATGTGATGCTTAATGATCGTTTCATTTTCCCCTATTTCCTCGACCATTTCAAGACCTAACAATATCTATTCCCCAACTTCATTATAGCGTAAATGTGTTATACACCTATTGCCATAAAGGGGTTCTTGGGGATCCATATGGATTATTAAGTTGAAATTGTTATTTTAGGAGAACTAGACCTGATGAATATGTTGATTCCATCCCCCATTGATTTACATTCCGTATGATCTCAACATTTCTTCATGTGTCCAGTTAGTCTGCTCTGAATTTCCTTCAGTTTGAGGGTGATAAATCTTGCTGAAGATCAACTCGGTATTTATTGAATTTTGGCGACTCTAAAATAATGTGGAGGTAAATCTTAGATATAGATCAAATTCAATCAATTGTGTTTCATAATACATCCTCATTACATCTCTAATATATTTCCATGTAATTTAATTGAGTGATAAACCCACTCAAATATAGATAAATTTTGAACTATTTATAAGACGCTCTACTACATCCCATATAACATTATTTATTCTTGATGACTTTAGATGACTGGTGACAATGTACATGGTGATATATTTTCATTTACACATAGGTATGGCTAATGGTTTTATAATACCCTTGAATTTTTTACTTTCCTATTTTACTTGTTGACATACAATACATCTGAATGTATAATTTGTGATATACTTCTTCATATTTTCCCATATATTAATCTCTCAAAGATCTCAATACATCTTTATTCTTCTTGAATCGATGGATAAGAATGAGCAGTGTGAATCTTCCCTTATCACGTTCATTAACGCAGGATTTATAGGTACACATAGTCGTGACCCTAATCTCACAACTCATTCTCCTAAAATTTAAATCTAATTATTTCCTCTTTCTTATAGTTTTCAATTTCTTCTAAATTCACACATCATCTCTTTAAATTCCATTTATCCACACCAGAAATGTTTGTTGATAAATATTTTGTGAGTTGATTGATGAAATTCCTTCCGTTATGATTCTGAGTTCGATATTTTTCAAATCTCATAAAAACTCATCCATATAAATTCTCACAAATGAAAAAATTGGTGAATCCTTTATACATAGATCATCTACCACTTTATTAAAATTTCCAATATAGTAGTGGGATTAGAAATAACAATACTTTATTAGTTGGAACCATATTTTTTGGTGTATATTTATCATTTTTAGTGTTAATATATACTTTTTTGCTTCTATGATCCTTATATATACTAGACTTCTCACTAAATAGATAATGACACCATATTTTTAAAAGTGAAGATAATTGTAGCTAACTACAGATCATGATGTGTGTATTTCTATTCATGATCATCCAATAGGATTGAATAATAGGTTATCACTTTTTATTCTCCAACAACACACTACCTAAATACTTCGTTGAACAATCAATGAATACCATAATAATTTCACCACTTATGGGTAGTGAGAGTATGAGTGAAATGATAATACTTTTTTTCAACAACATAAATCTCTGTTCACATTCCTCATTCAAAGAATTCATGACTCCCTTCTGAGATACTTTGGATAGATCATTTGTAGATGTTAGCCTTGGTCATCCAACTATTTATTTTATTTTTTAAGGGCCTATAGATATCCCATCCCTTGTGATGATATTACACCAAAATGAGACATTGTTCCACCAGATCTCACATTTTCTACAATTTTCATTAATTTATCATTTCATACGGTTTTTAGCAATGTGTTCAGATGATCCTCATGCTCCTCCTTGCTTTTGAAGTATATAAGAATATATTTTATATATATTTCAAAAATTTACTTGGGTAATATCTAAAGACACTATCATTATTTCCATTAATATATATAGACCATGAGTCCATATTAATGAAATTAATATGAACTCCTTCCGCATACATCTTGTATAAAACATAGTCCTCAAGATAGCCTCCCTCTTCACCCTAAATTATTAAAATCCCAACCACAGATCTACCTTGAATAATTATTGTTCTCCACATAGATGATTTAATAACAAATAAAACCATGGTAGAGGATACTTTTTCATTATTGTGATCATATGGATCTCATGATAATTAACGAAAAGGAACATTGACCTTTCATTATTCTAGTTGAAGAGGACTGGTGCACCCCACGATGAAGCACTTAGGTGTATGAACATTTTATGAATATTCTCCTAAAATTGTTCCTTTAGATCCACAAGATCAACAATGTAGATTAAATATATATTCCTGGACAATGGTACTTCCTATGGTATAATATATATTCAAAATTCAACATCGTGGCTATGAAGAAGACCTTGAAATTCCACAGGAAACACACCAGGGTATTCCCTCATAATGGGAATGAATTAAATGATGATTTATTCATTAGAATCCATCATTTGAGCTTAATATTCATTTTCATAGTAAAATAATATCCATGATTGAATTCTTGGTGATAAAGAAGATTCGTCCTCCTCCATGCACTTGCACAAAACCGGGAGATGATTTTAAATATAAAGAGTGACATAATTATCATAGAAATGTTTGTTGTATCTATACACTGAAAGACACTACATACCCATAATTGCATCAAATTCCAAAAAAATGGTGTATCACATGGTTCATTGGGAAGATCAGCCCCTTGTATTTACATGGGAGAAGTTATATAATTGGGATATAATAATTGACCCATTTTTTATATTCACCGACAGATTTACTTCCATTATTTGTGGTGTCATTTAAAATAGTTCTACCAAATATTTGTGATTTTTTGGAATGTGTGGTGAAATAATCAAAAATTGCATTCAATATACATGAATAAATTGTGGGGGTACCTTTAACCACATTATCATCACAATCCTCCTTGATTTATGTGATGGAAAAAGATATCCTTTGATGCCTTGAACATTATTTTCCTCTGAAAACCTTTTTCGTGTGGAATTTGATTGCAAACTGCTCATTTACCTTGTAGATGAGGCAATGAATTGTGTGCCAAGGGTCTTATAGAGCATTAATATCCTATATATTATTAGTGTATTTCTCATATCGATAGTCACTTTCTAGATGTCCTTCCCACTACCAAAGCATTTACTCACCCCCGTAGAAATTTTTTAGGGTTCTTATTTCCACCCATTTATAGGGTGGTGTCATGAAATTTCATTTCACCATTATATTTTTATATAATATATCTCAAATTTAAATCTAATTAATTCTTATTATCCCCATGATACTCATTAGATTATCTGATATCCATTATGAATTTGAAGGCTCACCAGACAATTTTCTCATAGCTATCAAAGTCTAAGATCACCATGTATTTTTCTAGACTAGGTTTTATCCCACCATAGAAGTGTATATCCTCGAATTTCAGGGTAATGAAAATGTTAGATTAAAATCCTTAATGTCATGTGATTTATTCCGTGTATTCTCCAAAAGATTCATTGTCATTTTTTTTGAGGGAATTGAAATTAATTTCCATTTTATTATGGAGAGTAAAAGGAATATATTTATAAAAAAATTCTAAAATTCATTCCACCCCATAACATCAAGAACTTCTATATGATTCATATTCATGATTAATTTCCACCACTGAATATCTTGTCCCTTTATATGTTAAAAGGCATGAAGAACCACATCTTCTTCAGAACAATGAAGGATATTGAAGTTTATCTTAATAGAATTGATCCATTCTTCCATGATGAAGGGACCTGATGATCCTTTAATGTCTGAGGCCTTTATTGTATAATGCAAAGAATTGTATCATGTTGTCTCTTAGGGTGCTTTGTACACTACTCATTATCTAGGATTATTTTCATAACCAGTGTCATCTTATAGATTATTATCATAATGTTTATGATACTCACTCCCATCTGGTTGGGCATCTCTTAGGTGAATTCACCACCTTTCCCTCACATTGGTTGTATACCAAAATACTCTAATTTTTAACAAATGGCTAGAATAATGGGAAATTTATGTATGAGATTTTTTAAACTAGTAAACACATAAATCATAATCTAAATACATGAAATGGATAAATTAAAAAATAAATGTATTTCATTATCTTATGAGTTCTTGGATTCAATCTATGTTATCTTGGATATATTTACTATCAAATTTTATTATATGTATTTTTTCCCGTAATAATGGTTACTAATGAGATTATGAATTTTCCAAATAAAATACCCTATGAGTTTCTTTCTTGTTGTGTATTATAGATAGTTTTCATGCTTCGGTTCCCAATTGAGTCTAGATCACTGTTGTGTTTTCTGCTTTTACCACTATGTACATCAATGTTAGAGCCACATCCACATATTTTATCCAGAAAAGGATATATTTTTTTGATAAACCACCTACCATATACAAACCAAAATTTAGGTATGTTCTATTATAATTAGTCTTATCTTTTGGAATTTTCTATAGTGTTATAATCATAATCTAAAAAATAACTAACCATTTAATTTGATACTATCTAAGAAAACTATTCTCTCTATTAAAAATTAATTGTGGATTCTTTACATAAGATCTCAAAAAATACAACCCAAAATATTTATTATACAAGTTTTCCTGGGAATTAGGTATATTAGATACCAACTTCAATCAATGAAAACAATATCTTTATAGAAAAATTCATTAACTTTTATACACATAAAACTACATGGGATAAGCTGGGAACATAAATAAGATAGGGGTGATCTTATAAAGCCTGATAAGGGAATAAAATTCAAATAAAATAGAGTTGTAATACATGTTATACAACATGCATATTAATAGGGTATAAAATATTTCATAATACTAAACATGAACACTGAGGCATGATATAACATGATAACATAAAGGCGAGATGGGAAATGAGGGATAAAATTAAAACCCTACATCAAAAATATAGGTTAATCCTAAATACCTTGGAAAAATGAAGGAAAATTCCCCATAAATAAATTAAGTTCACTTCTTATCTAGACATGACATATCTTGAGACTAATATTTGGTCAATAAATTGGATCTCTAAATAATTCTAGGCCATAAAATCTCATTCATTTAATTCTCATGCTTATGTGTGACACATGGATAATATGACATAGAATGATTTTTAATCAAATTTTATTTTATGATCAATGAGTTTTGAATAAAAACGTATACCTAATAAAATAATTATAAGTTCATAAATATGAATACCATTGATATTAATTGGATATGGGTGTTCACTATATATGTCTTTTAATGGAATCCTACAGTGAAATTTTTATAGCAATATGGGGGAACATAAATGTCCACAAGAGTGATTAATGAGAGTAAAAGGGGTATATCCTCATTTATAAACCATAATTTTGGTATGTAAGACATGGAAAAAGACATACCAACTTTAAGAATTCAAAGTAAATGGGTATAAAATATTAAATATTCTTGGGTAATTGAATGTAATAATATAATAATTAATTGAGTTTTCAAATCCAAATGTATGAGAGAATCTTCATCGGAGTGTGGGGAGCCTTAGGTGGAATATATAGAGGGGATGTAAGATTAAGTACATTCTTAAGGTATTTCTGTTAAAAATAAATGGGAGGCTGGTGGGTTTATATATGAAATGAGGGGGAGTTCTTTATTATTTCCCAAACTTAGGCCTTGGACTCTATATACTAAAATTAAAACATCCAAAACCCATACATGGTTTTTTCTTAGTTATAATTCCAAATGGGATTGATTATTAATATTTTTTAAGCCCAAAAGATGAAATTGAAAAAATAATACCATTTCTTTTGTGGAAGTGACTCATACTCTTACCTAAATGATTTTAAAATAATAAAATATTTTTATACTATCAGTGGATTCATAAAGGCTTTATAAAACTAATATAATAAAAATAAAATCATATCTTTTAAATGGAAGACATATATATGGTTATGGGTACCCATTATCATATTTATTACATCACTTTTGTGTTATTATGATGTCATAATACACACTGTATATTTAGACGTTATTTAATTTTTATAGGAAAATTCCACTTTCCCTGAAAGTTATGAAAAATTCACCGTTGGATAATTTTTAAATTAATATTAAAAAAAATTTTCATTTTAACTAAATAATTTTCTTTTAATATGTGAATAAACATTTTTAAAATAATGATCAATATTTATTGAGAAATGCTCAAATTTATTGACAATAACAATTTTCAAACTCATATAAAAATTACATTTGACTTCATACAAATTGAATGATCATTCATACATGATAAATATTATTTATTAATAATATATTATTAAAATATTATTTATTGTAATATTATATTAATTAATTATAATAAATTTACTTATTTAATTTTCATTTTACATAAAATACAATTTTTATTTTATTGTACCAATCTATGAATCATTTATATGTAACAGTAATTAGTAAATATAAACATTATCTAATTGAAAATAAAACATACATATTCATATTATTATTCTATTTATACATAACCCTTTAATACACTAGAAAACTTCCTAAACTTATAGTGCGCTCTAGTGAGTCATTCATGGGGTGGTTCTACGGACATGGTTTGGTAATTGATCTCGATGAGCTTGAAATTATCCATCCATACAAAATTAATAAATTTTATTGATAAGGGGGGGAATCCTAAAAAGGTCAGAGGGGTTTAAAATAGTGGAGACAGAGAGCGTCAGCTAACACAAGACTCATACATTCTTAGGGAAGGGACACGATGGTGTTAATGGTTGTACATGAATCGACCAGAGAGTCAAGATAGGCAAGGATGTCCATAGCCATATTACCATATCTCCATGTCTAGGTGATTTCCATGTGACTGTAAAAGAGGTTTCTACATCAGGGAATTATATAGGTGATATCCCAAGGGGTTGAGATAGCCTTTTTGATGGACCCCTGGAAGATGGTGGAATCTATTTCCACCACTGCAAACAATGTATTATGAGATAGGAACCAGTATTTTACTGTATTCATGTACATAGCATCATCGAAGAGATAATCACCAGTACCAAAATAATAACTAAATGAAATGATGGAAAATCCATTCTGGTTGAAGAAAACTTCTCCCCCTCTAATGATATTGTGGATGGAGGACCCATAAATATTCAGTTTGAGACTAGCAACAGGAGGAATCCATCGAACCCCAGATCCCTACGATTAAGGACTATGAGTCATGTAAGGAGTTGGATTACCATGAATTGTGCCAATGGAGGTATGGGGAGGACTCCCAATTCCTAAACTGATGAGCCAATTCAACCAGAAGGGAATGGTCCTAGACCATAACAACCAAGATCGAACTATTATTCGCCTTGACACGCCATTTTTTTGCGGTAATTCCTTAAAATATAGATTCTAAAGGCCATGAAAATCATCCACACCATAATCTAAAAAGAGTTACTTGTGAATTGTGAAACTAGGTATATTGAAACTTAATACCATGAAGCTCTTGTTCAAACATAATGAAAAAAATTCCAAGACCCCTCCACACTAAACCTGCCCATTCCTTATTGAATGTTAGATGGTTTATGGTCTCCTCACTAAAAAAATGGGAAAAATAGCATTGGGTGGCCAAATAGATTCCTCGTTCTCTCACCAACTCATCTGTCAACAATGCCTGATTATGGATATTCCAATGCAGGAAAGAGAATTTTTTTTTCAAAATATCATTTCACCACAGAGAAGATCCCTAGGAAATGATTTTAGGATCCATATAAATGATATTTTGACATTTTTTTCTTGAGAATAACCCCAAATAGGATATAGTAAAAACAATCCTATCAGGTTATGGACTAGTCATGATAGATTTGAAGACATCCTTCTCTTGGAGATTGAGGTTCTCTTGGATAAAAGGGTGATACATGTTGGCTAGTGAAGTTGACATATCCAGTGCAAGGAAAAATGAGAATGCCCGAATCCTCCCCATTAGTTAGTGTGCTAGAATAAAATTTATCCACATACCACAATATAATGATATTGGATATGTAGGGCATGTAATTGATGTATAATTGCACTCCACCACCTAGAGATCCTACCCCCTTGACCGAAAATTCATTATCCATGTTTTGTGTGAATAATCATTTCCAACAGTGATGTCCCTTCCATAAAGTCGCATTCTAATCATTCTTGAACACTAGCTGTGGTTTTAGTGAAGCTTTATAGGAAAATTCTTCCACACATGACATCACCATCCATCCTACGTCTTGAATCCCCCTGGAATTTACCATCCTTATGCATATCCCAAATGAAGCTAGAAATAATTTAGTCCATGATCTAGAGGATATCCCTAGGGAAATTGAGAGTAGAAAATCCATGTATGGGTATGGAAGAGTGGAAATATTTAACCATGGTGATGTGACCACAAAAATCAAGGAAGTAGTTTTTTTATTAAGGATTCAGTTTGATATTTTATCAATCAGTTTTTTGTAGTTATGAATCTGAATCCACCTTGAGAGATTGGGGATCCTAGAAAATACATCTGAAAGGATTTTTTTGGACTCCCCGAATATTAATGATTCTCATTTCCCATGAATCCAGACATGAATTAGGGAGATAAATTCTTCTATTTTCATGGATGATTGATTGGCCACTACATTTACAATGTAATTCAAGGATTCAATCATGATCCTAGATTGATATGATATTTCCATTTTGAAAGAAAAGCATATAATAGGAAAATAAAAGGTTGGAGGGACCATTGATGTCTGGCTATCATCATAATGGTCTTATGTGGCCCATGTTAATGCTTTTGTTGAGATACCTGTTAAATACATCCTGATCCCAAAGAAAGAAACTTCTAAAGAGAGGATCCCTGTTTCATAATCCATGAACTGATATGAATAACCCATATCTTTTCCCCATGAATATAATAGAAACCATGGGGAATAAGTTAATCTAAGGAAGATATCAATATTTTTCTCTAAGAACCCCATGTTGTGCAGAACACTAATGATGAAGCTTGATTCCATCTTATCTATTCTTCTTTCACATAAATCATTATAGTAATGATAGAACCCAAGTCTTTTTTGTTGATGTTATTTATAATCTAATAATATATGGAAATGGTAAAATGGGTAGATCTTCCATGATAGAAGCAATATTTCTCCTCATAACCCGAATTGTGAAGATGGATGGAGAGACATCTATCGGGGATTTCTGTAATTATTGGTATGTAAAATTGGACATGCTGATCAGTAAATACTATTTAAGAGAAGAAGTATTAGAGAACATTGGAACGAGGATATGGGTGGTTGCACATGATACCCAAGGAATACCTCCCCCATTATATAATTCCTAAATTATCTACACAAGTTCCATCTTAATGAAGTGTGATGAATTAATGTAGAAATATCCAGGAAATCCGACAAGCCCCTGGGAACATTCAGTATTGTAGAAGGAGACTGACTCTCAAACCTCCCTCTCATCTGGTGAGAATTCCAATAAATAGTTGTTATCTAGAGTAACACAAATAGGGATTCTATCATAGTTGTATGAGTGACTTGAGGGATAATTTTCCAACTTTCAAGGATTATAATTAGTGAGTAAGGATCCAAAAAGAGATGTGTCCATTCCTCCCAAAATAAGTGGGTCATTATTAAAGGATTAATCCTTGGGAGATATTTTTGGGGATAGAGAATTTTTCAATCACCAAAGCATTCATGGAAGATATTAGTGTTTCAGTCCCCCTCCTTATGTATAGACACTCTAGCCATCTCCTAAATAGATCGTTACTACTCAAGGAAATCACCAATTTGAGGGGTCTTCCTGCCAACAAAATTGATGAAAATTTTATCATCCCATAATAATTCATGATTCAATTAACCTTTTAAAATATCTTCCTTAAGGACATCAGTGTTCTGAAAGAGATCAGGATTTTTGGATTTCCAAAAAATAAGATCAACTATTAACCATCAAATTTTGATATGGAAACCATCCTAAGACCCTTCGACCATATGTTTTCCCCAAGATGAAAATAAATTTGTATAATAATATCAATCAAAAAACCACCTCCCTATATAAAAAAATTGGCCTCGTTGACTAGTTTTACAAAACATATGAATAAGTAGAGGGGAATGGTGCGATAACGGCCCAACCAAATGTGCAATTTTTGCATGAGGAAAGTAATTAATTGAATAAATGTTTTACAGTCAATTATTCAAGAAGAACAACCTATGGTGGTGTACCCATGGATTTTTACACCATGTGAATTAATCCCCAATTAATCCCAAGTCCAAAATTACATTTTGGACTTTGAAACAATCAAAATCATGGTGTTATTTCCTCTAATAGATCCCTCCTCCTTTTTAACATGTTTCCAAATTCCATTCCTTCTAAATTGGTTAAATACTTCATGAATTTAAAGTACAATATTTTTTTTATCATTGATGGTTTCCTCAATATATATATGTTCATAGTTTAAAGAAAAATCAGGATGTTGAACCTCATTTGAATTTTCCCTCATGTTTTAGTACTAGGCTAGAAATCACTTATATCATTTTATATGGGATGGTCTTTAGATTTTACCGCTTCTATTAAAAAAGGGTTAGGTGGTTATTCTTTTTCATCATTAATTTATTTTTAAGTAAGTGGAATATTTTTGGCCAAATCGTATATTTTAACCTCAAAATTATTAATTTTGGATTGATTATTAAGTAAATTATAATTGATTTGAGGTGAATTTATTCTTCTATATTGTTTTAACATTATTAAACAATCGTAATTCATTAATTATGTTAGATGAACCGATAAAAATAACTTAATCAGAATCAGGGAAATAATTTCCCATATATTCATTGATGTAATGATTATAGAATTAACATAAAAAAATAATGAAATAACCGAATTTGAGAATTTTTCATTTCCAATGGTCATAGGGTGTATTTTTAATGAAGTGTTTTAAGAGAACATTGTTAAAGGTATAACAATTATTATTAACCACCATGTTATAAAAATTATAAGTGATATAAAATTCATTTAAGATATTTCTTACATAAATAAAAATTGTTCATTTTTTAATTTAACTAACACAATTTGTGTGGAGTCCATGGTATGGTAAATTATTTACTAAAACCTTTTGAATTTAAATGTTTATCAAAATCATTATTTTTGAACTCTACATAAAAATCAATCTCAATAGATATTGTCTAATAGTTTGGTTAACTTTTTTACTTTCTGGGTGTATATAATAAATACATTAGAAGCATAATATTTATGTTCTAAAAACTAAACCCCAATCAATATTTTATGATCAACAAAAATTAAATAAGTGAAATATTTAACTCTAATACTAGAAAATTTTGGAGCTCTAAAAAGGTTATGATTATATATTTAAATGGAAAAATATGTGGATATTCCCCTTTAATATTTATGAAATTTTTTGCGTTTCTTTCGATATTTTCATGGTTTACATGCTCACAAGTCTAAAATGAAATTAAGATCAATATCATACTATATAATTTTTATTGAATTTGAAAGGAGTTTATGTTCTATAATAACTATGGTTCTACAACATTATCATAACTCGTAATAATTTTCATTGAAACATTTAACACTATTACAGGAAATAGGTTCTTCATCAATAAAATAACAAATTCAAATCAATAAGATATAAATAAAATATTTTATATGGAATGAAAAACATTAGAAAAATAATATTCAATATTTATTTTAAAAGGATCGTGAAATAATTGAATAATTCATATAAAATTGTATTTTAAACCATTAACAAACAAAACAATATTTATTACAATGGAATTTAAAGAAGAAACAATACTTATGCTCCTGATATTAGAGCTTTATTTTTCAGTAAATGTCATATGTCCTTCATCATGAATTAAAAGATGGATTAACTAAAAGTAATCACCACACTGGTGTCATGAAGAAACAATATCAAATTACTTGCTATCTATATATAATATATCATTGAGTCAAATTTATTAAAAAATAATAATTAAACTAAAGAGCTTGGAAACTAAATTTTGGATTCACATAATTTATTTAAATATTATTTTGGAACCCTTATTTTTTGGAATGTGATATTCAAAAAATGTATTTGAAGGTAGATAAAAAATTCTGTGTATTCTATAACATGTATTTTTTAATCACATTTATAAAAAAGATCCCCATTTTCCTAAAAATATTTAAAAATATCACTTGAGATATTCTTCTGTAAAAAGTGGCATTTTTAAATGTTCAAGTTTAATTTCTATATCCAAACCCAAAATTATAATTCACATTATTATGGTAACCAAAAATTTAATTTATGACTTTTTAACATTAGCTGAACATAGAAAGAGATTTTTTATGATCATAAAATGGATATTATAAATTTCAACAATTGGTATTATCCTCTAATTTCTCGGATATATCCTCCGTATCATTTGAGATTTAATAACTATTTAAAATTAAATGATTATACTTTTTAGTTTCTTTGATATTCAAAGTTAGTTCCCAAAAACAGTCTTTAAATTATTCTATAAAATATTTAAGATCCTCATAATTTAAATAATTGTTGAGAATGAGAAAGATTATGAATTTCAAATTTAATTTAACTCATTTTTCCCATAATAAATTTTTATCCATTATCACTTGATTCAAATGAGAATGGTAAAGATCAATTTCAATCTATGTAGAACTCTTCAATACGATCTTTCTTTCCTTCATCGCCTTTATATTATTATTTTTATTTTGGGCACATGTGTTTCATGTTTCCCTTCTTTATTCATTTAATTTAGGTCAACTCAACTTCTTCACATTTATTTTCTATTTTGGTATAATGAAACAATTTACTATTTCTCATTAATTTTTCATCTTCTTATCAATGTTTAAATTATTATCAACAAAATCATAAGGATCATTATTTATTTACATGAATAAAATTTTCTTATTTTATTTTAAATCGTTGGATTTATTTTAGGATATAAATTACATATAAAAATAATAGATCATGAGATATCCAATAATTTCTTTAACTGGTATAATTTTTTCCCTTTTTTCATTAATTGATATTCCTTCAATTAAATAAAAACTTAAAAAAATCAAAATTATATTATTCATAATATTTTTCAATGGTATATTATCACTAATATATTATGTACCAAAAAAAATTAATTAAGTAGAATAAAAAGTTTCAATAACATTTTCATTAAAGTTTATGAAAAAAAATTCATAACTAAGATGATAAATATCACTTCCATTCTCCATGAATTTATATATTACATCAAGATTTAGTTTGTGAAATTTGAAAATATCATGAGTATTTTACATTGAAAATATGCTCAAACCCAATATGATCTAATCCATAAGGATGTGCATTCACAGTACTTTTACCTTTTTCGAATTCCAAAATATCATTGGGAAATTCGATGTTAAATTATAATTAGAAAATTAAGCATATTATAAATAAATTTAAAGTGTAAATTCAATGCAAATTTAAACATAAAAGAAAAATAATTTAATAAATATGTTTGGGTGAACGTCAAGATGAATCTAGATGTATGCTCTCCTCAATAGCAAGATAAGTTTTAGATTAAAATGCATGAGTTCATTAGATTTCAAGATATATGAAAAAAAAATCAATTATATTTAGCAGTATTGAGGAGAATTGGTAAAAATGAACATTATTTTTAACATTTTATGTATATTACCCCTAATACAAATATGAGGCATTTGGTTTTTAGATAAGTTTAACAAAAATTACGATATTCCGCCCATTAATGTTAATTTGAATCCATGATAATAATAAGATGGGGAAGATGTATAATTAGAATAAAACCTTATTTAAATAACCATATAATATGTCAAAAACATTTTATGAATAATAATTATAAAAATATTAGAGAAATTATGAGGGAGATTTTGACTATAACAATGAATCATTATAATATTATCACGAGAAGGAAAGAAGAATAATTAATTTTCACAAAATTGATGTATGCTTCATATAACATTTTTAATGCCTCCAAGGTATTCTATTTATAGGAACCCATTATAATATTTTCATTCTATTGATTTACTATTTAAAATAGAAAATTTAATATATATTCAAAGTGGTTGGGTCTATAAAAATGGATAGTTTTTCATGGATCACTAAATAACTAGATAATTCCATTAGCTATCCAGTGTGATACTAGCTAGTCATTAGTGATAATATGATGGCCATTGGTCTAGGGAAGAAATGGTGTATCTGTATGGAATCACTAGATAGTTGGTGGTCCTTCACTAAGTAGCAGGTGGTCATGAAAGATGGAAGGTTCCTTTTGATTTTCCTGCTCTATATCTAGTGACGCTCCCCTGGTAGGGTGGTACTAATAATCCAAGAAGGACATCAATTCCAAAATTTATACCTCTTTTGATTACATTGTTTGATATATCAACGACCTAACTTCATATTAATATATATATTTATATATATCATGGAATTATTTTGTGAGATCAATAATATGTTTTTTATCATTAAAATAAAGCTATTCGAAGAAATCATACCACTCCACCTTCTACATCAATTCATATAAAATTATTAACTAATTTAAATATGATAATTAGTAATTAAAATGATATTTATGTGTGTGTGTGTTTGAATATTCAATGGGGGATATATTTTTAATATATCTTTCACCAATTATTCATGAGTTATATTCCTCTTATGATAACTCAACACTTAATGAAAATCATAAAATGATTTTATTTTATTTACTAAAAATAATTTATATATATATATATATATTTCTCAATCTTATGGAATGTACTCCTATCTTCAAGAAATGGAGTCATCTAATGATGAATATCGACACAAAATAAGAAATAATTGTGGTTTCGACCATTTAAATAATGTAATATAATCTCCATAATTACAACAATTTCACTTAAACCATTTACAAAATCCAATTAAATTAAAAACTACCACTGATAATGTAATTATAAACATAATATCATCTCATAGTATTGATTTATTGTTACACATTATCTAAAACATATGATATCAAACACTCCATGTTGCAATATATTCAATTTCCCACCATCTAATACTAGGCATATTATAAATTTTTCATGAATGTAAAATCCCCCTAACATGACAAAATTTTAATTTTAATTTTTTATTATCACCAAAAAACCCCCCCTAAATAAAAATAAGTTCATCACCCTACAACACCATAATTTTCAGAAAAATAATTTAGTTCTTCCATGTCTAGGTAAACCCCTTAATCCCACTTAATAAAACGATGAGATGGACCCCAACTACTCTATATTTACTTATATTATGTCATTTATTGACACTAGGAGTTGTTTTTTCATTTTTATTACATAGTTATAGGTATGTAAAAAGGCCATAGTTTTTTTCAATGGTGGAAATGATGAAACCCTTTGTATTGAAGGGTGGTCATCAACCCAATATTGTTACAGTTTTTTATAATTTCCTTTATCATATGGACCAATAAGATAAAATAATGGTACAAATATGTAATTATATATTTAACACAAAATTATCATAAAAAAATTCCTAGATAACATAGTAAAAAAAATTTTCCCCAAAAAAATAACCACTCCTTAAGAAAAATTACAATTTCAAAATCCTATTATGATAATTTATTTTAAATACATACTCATTTTTTCACCATGAACAAATAAGATTTATATTTAATTTCAAAATTAGTTAAATTATCCAAATATATTTTATTTTTTTCCAAAAAATACAACATTCGTGGTATAGTGGTGACCTCATAATAAATAGGTAAACAACAAATTTAAAAAAACTATATATTATAGGGCTAGATTATAACATTCTTATTTGTATTGTTTTGAAGAGTCTTGAAATATTCAGTGAAACAAGATCATTTGAAACATCTCATCTAGTGTATTCAATACTAATGTCGCATATCAACTCAACCACTCAATGAAACCATAATGAAATAAAAACATAGAAAAAAAACATTTACCATTGAAATATATTACATCAGAAACCCGATTCAAAATATCATAAAGAAACACTAAAAAAATCTAAGAAAACCATGTAAATAAAATATAAAAACAATTTATCATCTAGATTATTTAAAATTAAATTGACTATGAACAACTTACTAAATCAATAAATCCTTCCAAAATATGAAAAAATGAGAATAATAAAAGAATAATATCAGTAGAAACCATGGGAGGGAGTAATGCACATGATGGTCAAGAAATATGAAACACCATCGACCACTCAAACATCACCTACCCAAACATTCAAAAATCACTAACGAATAATGACATGGTATGCGAAGGAAATAATTAAATTGTTAAAGAGGTTAAATTAGATTATTCCATCAAAAATTTAATGAAGATAATTTGTAGGACCACATAACACTTATACTAGAAACAGAACCAAGTGGGAAGAAAATAATTAGCTAAACCATAATAAAACCACCAATACCTTTTACATGTTATCTATACAACTTCTCCACCATATAAATAGGGATGAAATTTTTTGTTGCATCTAAAATTTTAAACCCATCACTATGGATAAATAAAAATATACAAACTATAATACCAAACCATGATCACCATCCACCATGATGGAATCCAATAAAAACTCAAATGATTTATAGACAAACTCATGTCATGGCTCATGGACTATCCTTGAGTTATACTCATAAAATTATTAACCCCCATGATATCATACATACTATAGCAATATATGGAATAGTGTGAAGCATTTCATAGTTATTATTGAGAGCAACTAAACCAATGGACTCAAAAAAGAGCTACCACCATATGAAAAGAACATAAAAAGATATAAAATAGTATATCTAGAGTAATAAAACACATTTACCCTAACTCTACCAGCACATCAAAAATGGTTGATATTTGATCATTCCAACCCAATACTAGGTTATTATCATTATAGGATAGGAAAAAAGAAGTGGGTAAAGGAAAATAAAATTTATAACATTAAATCAATCACCGTCTAGGTTGGGAACTATTGAGATGAATGAAAATTAAAAAATTAGATAAATATGACTAATGTGGAAGTACAAAAATATAGAGGAAAGAGTCAACATTTTTAAATAATTATATAGAAAAAGGAATATAAATTTTAAACCCAAAATAATTAGAAATAGAGATATGTAGGGTTTGATACAATCCATAAATATATTGTAGCTAATATATTAAATAATGTTATCTAAAACCAAAATTCATATATTTATTCCAAACATTCACCCAATGGTAAAAACAAAACTTTTTATAAAAGTAAATATTCACAATTTTTGTTTAATATTTCATTATTCCACTAAAATATGGAATGGAAAAAATTGAAGAGAAATATTCATGAACTATAAGAAGAAAATTTAAATACATGTATAGTCCACATACTAATATATGTATCCCCATATCTAAATTAAATAATCCATCACATATCATTATCCTTATCTCTAAATATGATATATAAATAACCATAATTATGATCTATCACAATAACTATAAAAATTATTCAATGAGTTCAATGTCAAATAAAATAAGTACCATTTTTTTATAAAAATATAAAATATATTTATACTTATAATGGGAATAAAATATTCTTCAATGAAAAAAATATCCCTATACAATAACTCATAATTAGATAATACAACATCATAGAGAAAACTACATCCCTTTGTATGAATAAACCATAATATCTAATCATAACAATCATAGAATAAAATATGTACATCAATTATAATATCACATTAGGAATCATAACATGACACGAATATTTTTGAACATTTCTTCCTAGTTATTCCTAAATTTTTAATATACATCCTAACAAATGGAATAAAAAGGTGGATGTAATACATTGGACAACATAACCAATATTATGATTGTATAATTTCATAATTCATAACTTCAATTACCTTAATTAAAAAGACATAATATATATGTCATTTGTTTTATGAAATATAATTCTCACCATAATGGGGAATAACATTCATGATGTGTGGAATATCCCTATTGTAAGTCAATATTTCACCACATAATGAAAACACATCAATTATTGTTATATCCTGAGAGTTCCATTGTCCACATGTTATTTTTTATGAACCATTTCCATTCATCATTTAATCTAGATTAATATCCCTAAATAGATCACACGTCTTAAATAAAAAAATGGATTATCACATATCCATTTATTTAATAACATTTAAACATTCCAATTTTTATCATCCCTCAATAAACATGATCTGAAAAAATATAAATAATTAAAACACTAAAGAATTCATTTTTTCAAAAATTATGTACATTCATAAATTTCTTATTATATTCACCATCACAATTTTAATTGAAACTATATTTTACACTAGAAATGAAAAATAAATCTTCCCCGCATCTTATAACTCTCTTATTCATATGACATGATTTTGTTCAAATTTTTGGAATACCAATTGTATTTTGAAGTATTGAAACTATTATATTCGTTGATAGGAAAATCGCGGACCATTTTGAGAGTTTACCTTAGTTTTAAATGATAGTTTTAGTGTATTTGGCTTGTCATAATGTAATTAAATGGGTTTTTTGTGATTAGGGATGTCTAAGATTTATTTTTAAATAGGTTGTTTGATACACCATAACCATCATATTTCACCTTAAAATCTTAAATTAGGGGAGGTTACATATATTAGTGTAAGAGGGATACTATTTGGTAAACATGGTAATCCAACAATGGGAAACCATGATTTTATAGAGTTTTTATAGGAATGGATCATAACACCATGATGGGTTGGTAAAATATAAGGAATCAAGTAATTATAATCATTGTTCATCACTAGTGTTGGTAACTATATCATGATCTTGAATACAAAATAACAAAATGACTCTGGATATGGAATTGTACCATGACATATATGATCATGCCATGACCCCACCCCCATAACGTAATTTCATTAGTTTTTTAATCCTTTTAAAGGTATCAATATATGAAATGAGTTTATCTGACTCTTAAAGTGACAATTAAAACAATGTTCCTATCATTTTCTTCTTATTTTTTATCGACATTATTTTTCAATTTACTGATCTCTATATCTAATGTGGTTATCCCCTATAAATTTATAGAGATACATGAAAAATATTTCATACATCGCTTTATAATTAATCTAGTTTTTACTGATTTTTTATACTATTGATCAAAAGATAAATTTTTTTAGATGTTTTGGAAACCATCTGAAATAGTTGATTTATCTAAAAAAATGCAAATTAAATTTATCCTAATATAATGAGGTTTTTTTCGTATCCATTCTTGATGGTTTACACATATATCACACAACATGTGGTACATGGCCTTTCTGCCCTTGTGAGATTAACTTATAATTTTACATAGTTTCATTAACATTTCCCATACAAGTTGGTAAAGGATGTATAAGTCCATGATGATTCCTTTGATAAGTATTACTTTAATGATTTATTAACAATTTCCGTTATATTAAATAAAATAAATATACCATATTATCCAAATAATTGAGGGGATTATTTATGTTAATTAATTGATTAATGTACCTAGATTTTACGCCTTATGATATAATGATATAGGACCATAGATAATTCCTTCAGGTTAGCTTGAGTATTCACTCTTGTGGATATTGATAGTTTCCCAATGGTATTTTTCTTAGATTTATTTCTTTTAGGTGTGACTGTTCCTCTAATATCTATTTTGTTTAAAACAGAGGGGTTATATCTTCATTTGATACTTATAAATTTTATGGGTATAAGTGGAAGAAATAACGTACACTCTTAGTTAGATGGATGATATACAAACCTTATTATAAAATTTTTATATTCGGTAACATAAACTATTTGTAATACCACGATGTTGTTCGGTTATATATGTAGGATTAAATTTCCATTATGTTAATGATGGTTGTGGTAGGGGAATAATTCCTTTTTGTATAATAATTTTAATTATGAGAGATGATTTTACCATTATATGGTGATCTAGTGACTAGGATGTTATAATTGTTATTGTGTATTACTATACCCATTAGTGCGTGATACATATTTCAAACATATAAGTTAAAATAATGGAGGTAATATTTTATACCCTATTATTTATTACTACTCTATTATGTTGTATATAAAACATGTTTTGTAATTTTCATTTTGAAAAAGATTATATACTTGTATGATAATTTTTATGGGATGTGATTCACTATCATATTATGTATCTTTAGATTAGTGGTTCCTTCTCCTCTTGTGATTATTTCCATAGATAAGAACTAAATGTCTTCTATTGAAATTATTGATACTAAGAGATGATATGCCAATACAATGTGTTATTTACTCATTGCCCCGTTAAAAACACTATTTCACCCCATGTGTTAGATGAGATCAAAGGTAAAATAACAATATATTATATTATGTCTTTTTCGAAGGAATGAATTCTTTGATGGAGAATAAGTTTATGTGGTGATATTTTGAATTTTTTCCAATATAATATTCTTATTAAAACTAAAATACCATATTTTTTATCAAGTGAATTTACGAATATTTAGAATTTTTAATGTTTTTTGAATGAATTATATTATTGTTTATAATGATTTTGGAAATGATTAGTGTTAAGGAATCTGAGTGTGAAGAAAATATAATTATTCAATACATAAGGGCCGCTCTGTGATGTGTATGGCTAAATTTATAATATTTAATCCTAAATATATGAGATACAAGGGTTTAAAAAATTAGTGAGGAACTCAATATAGAAGTCTCATATTGTGATATATATGAATCACTCTAAGATTTATAAGTTATAATAGAATTGGTAAATACCCCAATGTATGATAGTCAGAATGTGACAGAAAAGGTTATTTATTTGATTTATGTAGATAACCTTGTAATGAAAGGGTATATTTGTAAAATTGAGTGATATCTAAGGGTCACTCTTACAATAATGAGTAAATCTAAATATTTCCTAAATTTTGGTGTGATGTAATTGAGAACCAGATGGAAGTTAACTTCTATGAAACCATCTTATTTTCATTTGGATGTCTCCAAGGGTATGAAAACTCATACAAATTAATCCTTACATATATATATCAATAAATTTTTAAAAGGGTTATGATAATACAATGTCTTAGATATAAATGAAAATAAGTTGTAATGTTATTGAATGTATATTTTTTACTATAAAATCAATATTAAAAATTGGATAAGGGGAAAAATTAAAAGAAATATATGGAAAGGAAAAATTATTTTGTGGGAATTATAATAGTGATGACGGGTAACAACAGAAGATTTATGTTAATGTTTTTACAAATTAATTTAATATTTATTATTTTTCAATTAAGAAAACAGAAGAAATATCTTTTCACTAAGTCAAATGGTCTATTCACACTAAACTAACATATTTAATATTAAATGCAACACCAAGTTGGTGTATGATGCTTGCAAAAACTATGTTGTTATATGTTACACTCATCCCAGAGTTTCTTCAAAACATCTCTTTTCATTGTTTTACTTATATAAATAAGATAATTATATCCTACTCATTAAACATAGTCAAATGAATAGTAAATACTACTTTTCAAATATTTTGTAATAATTTTTATATATAAATAAAACACATTGATAACAAAAGATATCATTCTTAGTGAAATCCTTCTATATTTAGAAATATCATTTTATCGAATGAACATCTATTATTTTCCTTTCAATAATGATAATTTTTGGATGCTCATGGAAATTATTTTTTAAAATATAATTCATTTTTTAATTTGGAATATCAAATTAGAATACAGTAAATTTTTGTTATTTTTTTGAAATCATTTAATTTTACATAAATTTTGACAAACACTTTATTATTTTATATAAAATATATATTTTTTCATTTACATAAATATTTTGACAATAAAATATTTTTTTTGCACAATAAATAATTATTATATATATTAATCCAATGTATGTCAATGGGACCATTATTATAAAATAACTATATATAGAAAAATATAGAACTTTTGAACGACTTATTTATCCACTTTCTAACAACATCTGAAGGATTATCAGTAAATGTAATTTTACATCTTCTTTTATTTAATTTTTAACAAATGAACATATATGGTTTAAAGCATTTTGGAAAATGTCACGACCCGCCCTCGGGGTCCGTGCCGTGACTACCTCAAGCCCGCCTTCCACAGGCCAGGGGCTGGCGACTAGCACCAAGGCGTAAATCCCGGTAAAAAGGGAAGGCATTGCCTTTGTAAAGTAAACAAACACCACAGAGTCAGCAAGCGGAAAGTAAACACTAAACAAAAGCAGAGTACAACTGAAAGTGCGGAAAAGTAAATGGGCCAGAATACAAACCCAAAACTGAAAGTAAAGTACAACTCGAAAGGGAAAACAACAACTGAAAAGTAAATGCCGCTACACCGAGCTGTCCACTGGAAATCCCACCTTAAGGGTGAGTACAGATAGCTCCTCTGCACCACGGGTCCCGCCGTCCGCTCCGAGCACGTCCCGCCCAGTGGTCCACCTCCGGGTACCGTCCCGCTCTGCAAGCCTCAGCTAAGGTCAACGTTGTACGTCGTCTGCAACCAACACAACGTAGTGCGGGCAAAGCCCGTGCAGGGGTGAGTATAAGCTACTCAGTAGGGACCCCAAGACCCCTTAAGGTCTCTCAAATCCACAAAGGATAAACTACGAAGAAAGGTACAATCACAAAGTAATAACCGACACTGCTTAGGTATATGCCCATACATATACCTAAGTCAACAATTCAAATACGCTCCAACCTCCGAGCCCAAGTACAACTCAGTCCACACAGGAAAGTAAACGTGTTCCACACAGGAAATCAAAACGTAATCCACACAGGATTGCACAACACAATCCACACAGGAAAACAACAAGATTCAGCTCACACAGGTATACTTCTTCAAGGACGATAAAGATGATCACTGATCCATCTAAGTCGTCGGACCCACGAATGATCGATAGGTAACTAACCCCCGCAATGACCCACACAGGATCGGGCCCACAGAGGACCTGTAGGCGCTGGCTCACACAGAACCGCTGAGCGCAAGGACCCACACAGGATCGGGCCCACACAGGACCTGTAGCACTGATCCATGTAGGATCGATGAGTGCTGAAGTCGTCGTCGTCGAATCCACACAGGATCTCTGTACTGTCGTCGTCGCAGTCACAGTAGCAGTAGTAGTCGTAGCAGTCGCAGCCAGCACTAGGGTTCCCGCACACAGTAAGCTCGTTCGGAGGGTCCGCTCCACGAGCCGAGAGGATGATACATCAACTGTCACAAAGACCAGAGTTGATGTATCCAAAAGTTCCGTATCGTCAACAGGAACTCAACGCAACAGACGGCGCGTCGATCGGACGCCCGGTCTGAGAGTTATTGGCATTTTCGTCCCCGGGGCCCGGTTGGTTTTTAAGGCAAAACCAACCCGACCATACTCCACCTGCGTCCAAACCTCGGGCGGAGTATGCCAAAAGATCCGTCTCACTAAGAGGAACACAACGCGACTGACGACACATCAATCGGACGTCCGTAGCTCAAGATATGAGTGTTTCCGCTCCGAAGGCCCGGTTGGTTTTGTGAACGAACCAACCCGGCCGAACTCAAAGTAATCCGAAACCTTGAGTGCGATATACCGAAACGACCGTCTCGATCCAAGGATCGCGTTGCCGCAGACGGTTTGTCAAACGGAGGTTCGAGGCTCAAGTTATGGCCAAAAGACCGAAAAATATTCGAAACGGGGGGGTCCGGGTCCGGGCCGACCCGGCCCGACCCCCCCTGGGGCGGCCGGCGGCGCGGCGGCGCGGGGAGCCGCGGCGGCTTGTCGCCGCGAGGTGGCTGCACGTGGGGGCTAAGCCCCCGCTTCCTGGAATGGCGGCGCGGCCTTTGTGCCGCGCCATTTGCAAGAAACGGCCCCCGCACGTGGGGGCCGGCTGGAAATAAAACCGGGGGGCTGCTGCCCCCCCATTATATGAAAACCGCCCCCCTTTAAGAGGGGGGTTTTTATGCACTGGCCGGGGGATTAATTCCCCCGGTTTAACGTTATCCGGCCGGCCAGTTTTCTCCAACGGGACCGGAAATTCTGGTCCCCTCTTCGGCTTCCGACGCCGGCGGCCCGGCCGCCGGTCTTCTCTTCCCGCCGCGGCCCGGAACCGGCCGCGGTCTCCTCGTCCCGCCGCGGCCCGGAACCGGCCGCGGTGTTCGTCGTCCGGCGCGGTGCTACGGTACCGCGCCCCTTCCCCATGCCTTGATTCCTTTCAACGCGGCGCGACGGCGTCGCGTTCTTGAAGATTCTTCCTCGGCGTGGCGCGACGGCGTCGCGTAAAAATAATTGTACGATTATCCGGGTGGTGCGACGGCACCACGCCACTTTGCTTCCACCCGCAAGAATAAACAACAAGAATGATGGAGGAGGTTCGGCCGTGTTCATGCGGTCCGGCCCCCTCACGTTAAGCAATAACGCATCTTTAAATTATTTCAAAGCCACACGTTAGACTTGCTAAAAAAATTCATGATCAAAAATAGAATAACTAAACAATAATCAACAACCCCTACCTCGGGTATAAGGTTCGAAGATTGTCAACGTTCCGCGGAAGACGACGTCGCGGTAGCCGTTCGTCAAATCCGATGACGAAGGGGGTGCGTCTGAAGAGACACGTCGTTGTCGAATACTTGTACGCCGACGAAGGTTGTCCGAGGAAGAAGTGGCGTCCCCTTTCGTTGACACGGTAAACGAAGAAGGGAGGTGCGGCGTTCTTCGTCGGAGCTTGAGCGTTCTTCGTGAAGATGAACGTTCTTCGAGTTCTTCGTCAGAGTTGAAGAAGAAGAAGGAAAAGCTCTCCACCTCTCAAGAAGACAAACAATTAACCCAAAATAAAATAAGACAACATCTTATTTTATTAACACATAACACACTAGAATTTTAAATGTTTGAAATTCAAAAGGATTAACTCCCATAATTAAAAGTAACTTAAGTCAGTTAATGAGGCGTTAAGGGAGTTGAGAGAATATGAAAGGTTTAGGGGTTCATGTGGGCCCCACCACACTTACTCCTCCCAAGGGAGGTCAAGTGGGTGTGGGTCCCACTTCCAACCCCCTTTGGTAGGTTTTATCAAGTTATAATAAAATTTGTTCTTCACAAATTTTATTTAACTCAAACTAAAAACCCCAAAACTAACTTTCAACCTGCAACAAACGCAACTTCCGAAAAGGTCTCTTTAAGCGAATATCGGTGCTGCGAATTCATCGGTGCTCTCGGATTTCAATTCCGAGCACCGGTTCAAAAGTTAGGAATTCCCGCTCGTTCGTTCACTGAACGTACCCGAGCCAAACTTCGGAAATTGATTCCGGGCACTCTGGGCCTCAGAATCAGGTGCCGTCTGAAACCGCGCTCTTGTAAAATTCTAAAGAAAATTATGAAAAAAATTTCCTTGAATTTTACGGGTCTTTACATTACTCCCACCTCAGGGCTTTACGTCCCGGTAAAGATACATCAAAAACTAGGGAAACAAATGAGGGTACTGAGCACGCATCTGAGCCTCCCGCTCCCATGTGCTCTCCTGGAGATTTTCGTGCTGCCATCTGATGCGCACAAGAGGAATCGATCGCCCACGCAGGACCCGCTCCTGTCGATCCTCTATCTCCACCGGGGCCTCCGTAAAAGTCACCCCATCATCAACGTCAAGCTCCCCATGATCAATGATGTGCGTCGGGTCGTGCACGTATCTCCTCAGCTGAGATACGTGGAAGACGTCGTGCGCCCGGTGCAACTGAGGTGGTAGAGCCAGACGATAAGACACCTCACCAATCCTGCTGAAAATCTGGAAGGGTCCGATGAAGTGCGGAGATAACTTTCCGCCTCGGCCAAATCTCCGAATACCACGTCGAGGTGAGACTCGCAAGAAGACGTGGTCACCATCCTCGAACTCTAGTGGCCTCCGCCTCCTGTCAGCATATGACTTTTGCCGGCTCTGAGCTGTCCTCATCCGCTCCTGGATGACCTGGACCTTCTCTGTCGTGGCCTGGACCATCTCTGGTCCCACGAGTGCTGACTCTCCAGGGTCTGTCCAGCACAAAGGAGATCTACAAGGTCGGCCGTACAATGCCTCGTACGGTGCCATCCCGATGGTGGAGTGGTAGCTGTTGTTGTACGAAAACTCCACCAAGGGTAGGTGGTCCTCCCAGCTACGACCAAAGTCGAGGACACATGCGCGGGGCATGTCCTCGAGAGTCTGAATGGTCCTCTCCGTCTGACCATCCGTCTGAGGGTGGAAGGCTGTGCTCAGACGTAGCTGCGTCCCGAACGCCTCCTGTAACCCCTTCCAAAGCCGGGAAGTAAAGAGGGCATCTCGATCGGAGACGATAGATGATGGCACGCCGTGGATCCGCACAATCTCCTGAACGTAGAGACGTCCCAAGCTCTCTACTGAGCCCTGCTCTCTGATGGGTAAGAAGTGTGCCGACTTGGTGAGTCGGTCAACAATCACCCAGATGGAGTCGTGACCTCTGGATGTGCGTGGAAGTCCAGTCACGAAGTCCATAGATATGCCGTCCCACTTCCACTCCGGAACCTCCAAGGGCTGTACCAAGCCCGCTGGTACCTGATGCTCTGCCTTCACCTGCTGGCAGGTGAGGCATCGAGAAACGAACTCTGCTACTGCCTTCTTCATGCCCGACCACCAGTGCTGTCGTCTGAGGTCCTGGTACATCTTCTCCACTCCAGGATGTACCGCCAAATGAGAAGTGTGAAACTCCCTCAGCACTTCCTCTCGCAAAGCGACTGGTACCATGATACGTCCTCTGAAAAGGATGTCGTGCTCTGCTCCAAGGGAGAAACCATCAGGTGCCTGTCCTGAGGATATATGTGCACGTCGTGTCTCACAGTCAGCGTCCTCACGCTGTGCCTCCTTGACCTGCTGTAGTAGTGGAGGAGTGACTGTGAGAGACTGAAGAAAGGCTGCTCCATCTCTATCCATGAAGGATATCTGCAAAGAGGTTAGCTACTCCGTCGCCTCCTCAAGTAGATGAATGCCCGTCCTCCTGCTGAGGGCATCGGCTACTACGTTCCCCTTCCCAGGAGTATAGACTATCTCAAAGTCATAGTCCTGGAGGAACTCGAGCCATCGTCGCTGTCTCAGGTTCAGGTCCTTCTGCGATAAGATATACCTGAGACTCTGATGATCGGAAAAGACTGTAAAGCGCTCGCCCATCAGATAGTGTCGCCATGTCTTCAGAGCGAAAACCAGGGCTGCTAACTCCAGGTCATGGGTAGCGTAGTTCTGCTCATGCGGCCTCAACTGACGTGATCCATAGGCGATCACGGCCCGCTCCTGCATCAGAAAACATCTGAGTCCGGTCCCTGATGCATCGTAGTAGACTACGTACCCTACTCCCTCTTCAGGCAACCTCAAGATAGGTGCACTAGTCAATCTCTGTCTCAGCTCCTGGAAGCTCTGCTGACATCTGTCTGACCACACGAAGGGTTTCCCCTTCTTCGTCAAAGCTGTGAGTGATTCCGCAACTCTAGAGAAGTCTGGCACGAATCTCCGATAGTATCCAGCTGGTCCCAAGAAACTCCGTACCTCAGTCACGCTCCTGGGTGGCTCCCAAGCTAACACAGCCTCAATCTTCACGGGATCCACTGCAACTCCCGCCTCAGAGATAACGTGTCCCAAAAAGTGGACCTCACGTATCCAGAACTGGCACTTTGAGAGCTTACCGTAAAGCTGATGCTCTCGGAGTGTGTCAAGAACAACTCGCAAGTGATAGGCGTGCTCCTCCTCTGTCGTAGAGTAAATCAGAATGTCGTCGATGAAGACCACGAAAAACCGATCGAGGTATGGCTGAAAGATCCTGTTCATGAGAGCCATGAACACTGCTGGAGCATTGGTTACACCGAAAGGCATAACCAAGAACTCATAGTGGCCATACCGACATCTGAAGGCCGTCTTCTGCACATCCTCGTCTCTGACTCTGAGCTGATGATAGCCTGACCTGAGGTCTATCTTCGAGAACCACCGTGCTCCCTTGAGCTGATCAAAGAGGGCATCAATCCTCGGTAGCGGATACTTGTTCCTCACTGTCACCTAGTTCAGGCGACGATAGTCAACACAAAGTCGCAAGCTCCCGTCCGCCTTCTTGGCGAACAATATCGGGGAAGCCCAGGGTGAAACACTGGGTCGGATGAACCCCTTGCCCTGCAAGTCCTCCAACTGTACCAGTAGCTCTCGAAGCTCGGCGGGGGCCATCCGATATGCTGGAGTAGATATCGGGGCTGTCCCGGGGTACAAGTCAATATAAAAGTCTACCTCTCTGCGAGGAGGTAGCCCTGGGACGTCGTCGGGAAAAACGTCTGTAAACTGATCCACCACTACAGGAAAACCAGGACTCCGCATGTCAACTGCTCCAAGGATAAGGCTAGCCAACTGATGAGTAATGGGCTGTCCTCTCCTCCGCGTAAGTCCATCCTGTGCTGCAAAGGCTCCCTTCTCGCCGGTGAAGGTGAACCTGCTCCCGTCGGTGCGTACACATCGCACCTTGCGCCTAAAACAGTCAATCTGTGCATGGACCGTAGATAGCCAATCCATGCCCAAGATGACGTCGTAAGGCCTCGACGCTGCTACAAGAAGATCCCAGCCGAAGCTCTCGCCTCCTAGAGTAAGCTCACACTGCCGGCACCCGTGCGTAATCATCGAGTCTGCTCCCGTAGGAGTCTCTAGTCGTAAGGATCGAGCCAACGGCTCTATCGGAATCTCCGAGCTCCGAACAAGGGCAGCGACTATGAAAGAGTGACTCGCTCCTGTGTCTATAAGAACTGCAGCAAGGGTGGAATAGACACAGATAGTACCTCAAATCATCTCGGGTGCGCCGTGGTCGTAGGCCTCTGCTGCCTGGAGCTGTGCCTGTCGCTGCCCGCCAGCTCCCTGTGGTCGGGGTGGACCTCCTGGTGGTGGTGGTGGTAGAGACTCAAAGCGTCGGCCACCACCGGCTGCTCGTACAGCTCCTCTGCCTCGTCCGCCTCCTCCCTGCGGACCGCCACGGTCGACCCTCTGCCTCTGCCTCGGTGGTCCCTCAACCGTCTGCTGCTCCTCGGCACGACGGGTCGGGCAGTCACGAGCCATGTGGCCCTGCCCACCGCACGAGTAGCACTGTCTGCCTCTCGTAAGACTGGCTCCGCGCTGTGTGCCCCGCACTGCTGAGCTAGTGTCCTGAGGTCGTCTGCCCGAAGGTCTGGTCTGTTTGGACCCCTGATTCATCCGTCGACTGCCTGCTGCAGATGACTCTGCCACGTGCCGCCCTGCGGTGGGTCTCTGTGCTGGTGTAGACTCAGCAAGGAAGCTCTCGATCAGAAGGGCCCGCTCCAGTACTCCTGTCTGAGTCGGTATGCTGAGGGAGATCAGCGATGCCCTGATCTCGTGTTTCAAACCATGCTCGAAGGTCCGGGCCCGGAAGAATGGGTCCCGTACCATGTCGGTCGAGTAGCGCGAGAGATCAGTAAATCTCGCCGAGTACTGAGCGACCGTCATGCTGCCCTGCCACAACTGTAGAAGCTCATGGATACGCACCGCACGAAGGGTGGCTGGGACGAACTCCGAGCGGAAGAGGCTCTCAAAGTCCGTCCAAAGTAGAGATTCCTCATCGTGCACCTGGAGCATCAGGCTCCACCATCGTACTGCTGCTGCGTGTAGTAGGCTCGCAGCGAGGATCACCATGAGGTCTGTTGGGGTCCTCACTAGCCTAAACACTAGAACCACTGCCTCCAGCCAATCCTCTGCTGCCTGGGGATCCGTCTCCCCGCGAAACCTGGGCGGTCGCTGGCGCTGAAACTCATGCAGTGCGCTAAGGCGACGTGCATCGTCAGCGGCTGCTGCTGGAAGCATCGGGGGCTCGGCGGGTAAAGCTACCACCGGTGCCACTACTGGCAAAGGGCCTTGCACCGAGGCCTCGTCGCTCGGTGGGCTGTCGTCTCGCTCGACTCTCGGAACCCTAGCTGGCTGTCGTCGTGGGGCCATCCTGAAAAGGAAACAGGTGCGCCACGGTTAGAACAGTATACCTGGTGAGCTGATATACGTAATCACAAAGAAAACTTTGAAACACACACGCAATAAATGTTTTCGTGCATTAAGTCAGAAATCAGAAGTCAGGGTCCTGGTGTACGGATACGTCGGCCGCCGCACCAACACTGGACTCCCTGGACTGATATCCACACTCAATACGCTAAACATTATTGCTTCACATAGAAAAGATCAGAGTTCACGGTAGAACCGAACTCCTCTGATACAAATTTGTCACGACCCGCCCTCGGGGTCCGTGTCGTGACTACCCCAAGCCCGCCTTCCATAGGCCAGGGGCTGGCGACTAGCACCAAGGCGTAAATCCCGGTAAAAAGGGAAGGCATTGCCTTTGTAAAGTAAACAAACACCACAGAGTCAGCAAGCTGAAAGTAAACACTAAACAAAAGCAGAGTACAACTGAAAGTGCGGAAAAGTAAATGGGCCAGAATACAAACCCAAAACTGAAAGTAATGTACAACTCGAAAGGGAAAACAGAAACTGAAAAGTAAATGCCGCTACACCGAGCTGTCCACTAGAAATCCCCCCTGAAGGGTGAGTACAGATAGCTCCTCTACAACACGGGTCCCGCCGTCCGCTCCGAGCACGTCCCGCCCAGTGGTCCACCTCCGGGTACCGTCCCGCTCTGCAACCCTCAGCTAAGGTCAACGTTGTCCGTCGTCTGCAACCAACACAACGTAGTGCGGGAAAAGCCCGTGCAGGGGTGAGTATAAGCTACTCAGTAGGGACCCCGAGACCCCTTAAGGTCTCTCAAATCCACAAAGGATAAACTACAAAGAAAGGTACAATCACAAAGTAATAACCGACACTTCTTAGGTATATGCCCATACATATACCTAAGTCAACAATTCAAATACGCTCCAACCTCCGAGCCCAAGTACAACTCAGTCCACACAGGAAAGTAAACGTATTCCACACAGGAAAGCAAAACGTAATCCACACAGGATTGCACAACTCAATCCACACAGGAAAACAACAGGATTCAGCTCACACAGGTATACTTCTTCAAGGACGATAAAGATGATCACTGATCCATCTAAGCCGTCGGACCCACGAAGGATCGATAGGTAACTAACCCCCGCAATGACCCACACAGGATCGGGCCCACACAGGACCTGTAGGCGCTGGCTCACACAGAACCGCTGAGCGCAAGGACCCACACAGGATCGGGCCCACACAGGACCTGTAGAACTGATCCACGTAGGATCGCTGAGTGCTGAAGTCGTCGTCGTCGAATCCACACAGGATCTCTGTACTGTCGTCGTCGCAGTCACAGTAGTAGTAGTAGTCGTAGCAGTCGCAGCCAGCACTAGGGTTCCCGCACACAACAAGCTCGTTCGGAGGGTCCGCTCCACGAGCCGAGAGACTGATACATCAACTGTCACAAAGACCAGAGTTGATTTATCCAAAATTTCCGTATCGTCAACAGGAACTCAACGCAACAGACGGCGCGTCGATCGGACGCCCGGTCTGAGAGTTATTGGCATTTTCGTCTCCGTGGCCCGGTTGGTTTTTAAGGCAAAACCAACCCGACCGTACTCCACCTGCGTCCAAACCTCGGGCAGAGTATGCCAAAAGATCTGTCTCACTAAGAGGAACACAACGCGACTGACGGCACGTCAATCGGACGTCCGTAGCTCATGATATGAGCGTTTCCGCTCCGAAGGCCCGGTTGGTTTCGTGAACGAACCAACCCGGCCGAACTCAAAGTAATCCGAAACCTTGAGTGCGATATACCGAAACGACCGTCTCGATCCATGGATCGCGTTTCCGCAGACAGTTCGTCAAACGGAGGTCTGAGGCTCATGTTATGGCCAAAAGACCGAAAAAGATTCGAAACGGGGGGGTCCGGGTCCGGGCCGACCCGGCCCGACCCCGCCTGGGGCGGCCGGCGGCGGCGCGGCGGCTTGTCGCCGCGAGGTGGCTGCACGCGGGGGCTAAGCCCCCGCTTCCTGGAATGGCGGCGCGGCCTTTGTGCCGCGCCATTTGCAAGAAACGGCCCCCGCACGTGGGGGCCGGCTGGAAATTAAACCGGGGGGCTGCTGCCCCCCCTTTATATGAAAACCGCCCCCCTTTAAGAGGGGGGTTTTTATGCACTGGCCGGGGGATTAATTCCCCCGGTTTAACGTTATCCGGCCGGCCAGCTGGCCGGCCGGTTTTCTACAACGGGACCGGAAATTACGGTCCCCTCTTCGGCTTCCGACGCCGGCGGCCCGGCCGCCGGTCTTCTCTTCCCGCTGCGGCCCGGAACCGGCCGCGGTCTCCTCGTCCCGCCGCGGCCCGGAACCGGCCGCAGTGTTCGTCGTCCGGCGCGGTGCGACGGTACCGCGCCCCTTCGCCATGCCTTGATTCCTTTCAACGCGGCGCGACGGCATCGCGTTCTTGAAGATTCTTCCTCGGCGTGGTGCGACGGCGCCGCGTAAAAATAATTGTACGATTATCCGCGTGGTGCGGCGGCACCACGCCACTTTGCTTCCACCCGCAAGAATAAACAACAAGAACGATGGAGGGGGTTCGGCCGTGTTCATGCGGTCCGGCCCCCTCACGTTAAGCAATAACGCATCTTTAAATTATTTCAAAGCCACACGTTAGACTTGCTAAAAAAATTCATGATCAAAAATAGAATAACTAAACAATAATCAACAACCCCTACCTCGGGTATAAGGTTCGAAGATTGTCAACGTTCCACGGAAGACGACGTCGCGGAGGTCGTGCGTCGCGGTAGCCGTTCGTCAAATCCGATGACGAAGGGGGTGCGTCCGAAGAGACACGTCGTTGGCGAATACTTGTACGCCGACGAAGGTTGTCCGAGGAAGAAGTGGCGTCCCATTTCGTTGACACGGTAAACGAAGAAGGGAGGTGCGTCGTTCTTCGTCGGAGCTTGAGCGTTCTTCGTCAAGATGAACGTTCTTCGAGTTCTTCGTCAGAGTTGAAGAAGAAGAAGGAAAATCTCTCCACCTCTCAAGAAGACAAACAATTAACCCAAAATAAAATAAGACAACATCTTATTTTATTAACACATAACACACTAGAATTTCAAATGTTTGAAATTCAAAAGGATTAACTCCCATAATTAAAAGTAACTTAAGTCATTTAATGAGGCGTTAAGGGAGTTGGGAGAATATGAAAGGTTTAGGGGTTCGTGTGGGCCCCACCACACTTACTCCTCCCAAGGGAGGCTAGGTGGGTGTGGGTCCCACTTCCAACCCACTTTGGTAGGTTTTATCAAGTTATAATAAAATTTGTTCTTCACAAATTTTATTTAACTCAAACTAAAAACCCCAAAACTAACTTTCAACCTGCAACAAACGCAACTTCCGAAAAGGTATCTTTAAGCAAATATCGGTGCTGCGAATTCATCGGTGCTCTCGGATTTCAATTCCGAGCACCGGTTCAAAAGTTAGGAATTCCCGCTCATTCGTTCACTGAACGTACCCGAGCCAAACTTCGGAAATTGATTACGGGCACTCCGGGCCTCGGAATCAGGTGCCGTCTGAAACCGCGCTCTTGTAAAATTCTAAAGAAAATTAAGAAAAAATTTTCTTTGAATTTTACGGGTCTTTACAGAAAATGTGATCTAATAGGTTGAAAATAATATTTAGTGACAATAACGTTTTTATTTTATTTATCATGGTTAAATATAAATAACATTAAAAAAGGTAAATATAGTGTTATAATCATATAAAATTACCCTAAATCATGTCCTACATTGATTGTATATGTTTTCTTCTACCGAAATAAAGCTTATGTCAAAAATATTATCTTATTAAAGACACTTATGCTAGATTAAGATATTATTTATATTTTTTAAATATGATTCAAAAGAGTTGTATTCAAAATTCAATAAATAAAATTTTTTTAATATAGGTTTATAAATAAGATAAATTTGAAAATAATTATTCATTTGAAAGATATAAAATTTATATTAAGAATTGTATTTTCTTTTTAATTTTACGAGAATAAATAAATTAATTAATGGATTGTATAGTAATGAAGAACTAATTGATTAATTTACTGAGATATCAAATAAATGATATTAAAAATAATAAAATAAATATTATATGTCTTTATTAATGACATATGAAAATTTCATAGATAATTTAGACATGATAGTGATGTATTTGATATATTGGATTGAAGTTATCAGGATTTTATGATTTTTTAATATTAAAATATTTAATAGTATCAAAATTGACATAAATGGTATTTTTAAAAAAGTTATTAAATGATATAAAATTCATAAAAATATAAATTTCATCCAAATAAATTATATAGTGTCAAATATTTTATAAATGATCAAATTGGGGATATTTGGGAAATTTATAGTAAATATATTATCACAATATTGTAAAAAAATCAAGTTGTCTAGGTAAAAGATAAATTATTTTACTAAAGGTTAAATCCAAAATGTAACGTTGATTTTGCATCCAAAATAAGTCTAAAATTTATTGTTTGGGATTTTTTAAAACTATAATTATCTTGGACTTGAAATAATTCGCTTTTTGGCTATTTAAATTCAAAAATTAGTTTATAATAATTTTTTTGGAGTTTCATAATGTGCCCTTACTCACACTTATAAAAGGGAACCTCTATATCATTATTTCACACCTCCAAATGCCTTTTGATCGAAAAAAACCTAACTATTTCCAATCCCTACTTCCATCACTGCATCCTATTGTCTACACATTGCATAGAAGGGCATCCTATAGAATATTTTTGTGCAAATCACAAAAAGATATCCAAAAAAGTGGTAATTGTTTTCTACCACTTATTTACTAGTGTTTTCCATAATCTTCTTCATCCATTTATGTTATTTCCATAGAAAATTTCTAGGTCAACAATATACTATATTATTATACGTTTTTATGATTATTGTAAAACCATATTCCTCGTTTTACCTATCCTATGAAAAACAATATCTCCATGCGTGCCTGCGTCCGACATTCCATCTCTATGTCATAGTGTAAAATATTTTTCATTTATAACTTATTTATGAAGGTTTGAAGATAAATATAAAGGATTTAAATAATAAATTTTACATAATATTGTTTCTTTATAATTAATATTACATTAAATTACATTCCCTTTAAGAATATGAAATGATTTCATCGCCCATTCATACGTATAGCTTACCGTCTCCATGGTGCAATGAGATTCGTCATCCATGATCACAATTAAAAGATGATTATAAAATTATATACAATTAATAAGTATGAAATCTATTATATAATAATCATAATATAATAATAATATATTTATATATTTATATATATACATATATATGACATTTAAATACTTTCTATCAACATGTCAAATAAAAACAGAAACATCTTTCCGGCATACATACGGCTTACCATCTCCATGAATGGTGTATTCCATTTCCTAGTTATTTATGCAATATATTATTAAAATATACATATACTAGATATTAAATATAAGTATACCATGATATATATTTTGGAATCATGATATATGTATAAGGACCAATGATATAACAAATTATGACACATGCGAAGAACCAAGCAAATATTACCCAAAGTGAGACCCTAACATAAGATTATTAACAAGTGGTTAATATAAGTCATAATAAAACCATATATGGTTAAATATATAATAATATTAATATGGTTAAAAATATTTATAATAATCTTATATTGATTATATAGGATGCATATTCGAGTATGAAGAGTATCCAAGAACAAGGGAAGGGATTATTTTTGTCTCACCTTTATTAATGTGAGACGCAAGCCTCAAACACAACTTTTTTCTCTTATATGGTGTTTGAAAATCCTATTAATGTCTTTTATGTGTCTTATCTAGTAGATTATGATTTTTTTATAGTTATAATTTTATTTTTATAGGGGGAACATTATTTATTGATTATTAAGTGATGAGTGTTTATTTAATAATCTATTCTCTATTTGGGATTGTTTCGTCTCATGTATTTGTTAGGTAGTATTTATCATCCATGTCATTTTTTTGAAATTTTTTTTAATAAAATGTTTTACTTTTATTCGATGTAATTTTATGTCACTTTTTCCAATTTCTAAATTTTACATCATGGTTTTAATGTAATCATTCTTTCGTTTTCCAAACGAGGTATTTTTTTTACTTTTTCATCAATAGTACGAGAACAATGTTTTTTACATATACATAATGAATGTATTTTTATAGTCTAAGGATTCTATATTACCTTGAATATTTCCCTAAAATATTTCATTATTATTTTCAAATAAAAAGTTTTCGTTAAAAATTGCACTTCATTTTTAGAAAAGAAAACTATTTCCATATTGAAAGGATATTTTACACAAAAAATAATTTAAATGATTTTCAGGATTTCATTATATGTTTTCAGTTTGCATTCAATGAAAAGGGTTTTGAAATTTTTTTAGTTTTAAAATGTTAATTTTATTGAAAATTCATCTTCAAAGTGATCTTTCCAAATTCTTCCCCACATGTGATGACATACATTGTTATTGTTAAAGAATATCATTCATATTATTTCTCAAAATGGTTTATGTTTCGATGGAATTATGATTAATAAACCCACATATTTTAATGGGTTATTATTTTTATGAAATAATTGTAAAACCTGTATCTTTTCCACTAGTTAGGATATGATTATATGTTTATAATACCCATTTTATTTCATGGGTTGTCATATGATTTTTTATGATCTTGTGGCACATATATGGATGTTTTCAGCATGAGGTGGGTGGGAACTATATCTCCATCAATTTAATTGGGTGAATATTTACATCTCGTGAGGTAAACTAATATGGTCTTGGGGTTGACGAATACTACTAAGATGGCCATGAAAGTGAACAATGACTACTAAGATGGCTTACAGAGTGTACTCATGCAACTAATTTGGACATGGGAGTAAACCATGTCAAACAATATCTTCTTGGTTGAAATTCAATATATACTATGTAAATATATATATGAATATGTGTTTTTTATAATTCCATATTTTATTCTTATGTTATAATTTCTTTATGGCAACCACCTTTTTATTACATAAATTTTCATTACATTTTACAATCAAAGGATCATTAAATCTAGTGTTTGGTAATAAAAGAGAATTATAAAAGAAAACATATAACATTATTTTAATCATCATGAAATTATTCTTGAAAATTTCATCATATGTACAAATACTACATCTCATAGCTTGGGTACATACATCAATGGAAAGGGTTAGCATAAGGCCTAGTAAGAGAAAATAGGGAAAACAGTTTACAGGTGAACATGAGAGGACATAATAAGGACACGAGGAAATATCTTATAGGCATGAGAAGATACATATCATAATAATAATAACATGAATACTATATTTAAATTGTGGCTATAACATTTAATTTATACTTTCATTAGCATATCACCATTTTCCATCCACAAGGTGCCATAAAATTTACAAAGGTTATGCACCAAGGCATCATAACACTTGTCATCTCTAGATATTAATTTCATTACCCAATGCATTAATTCTCAATCACGGGGGGACCTTAATTTTTCTATATTTTCATGTTATCCAAATAAATCATAATCATACATTTCATAAATAACACAAATTGAATAAAATAAATTGGATTCATATCAAAATCGTGATGTTTTAAAAGGTGTCTAAAAAGATGATCATTTTATCATTCATAAAACATTGAAAGTGAATGAGGATTTTATGTATGTAAGTTCCAAAATAAAATATATACTTTTTATGCTTTGATTAATTCCAAAATAATTTAAATAGGTTTCTGTATTCACATGAAGCAATCATGATAATTCTTGGGGGAGAAATCTAGAGATTTTGTGATGAAAATTCTACAACATAACGACTATGATACATTGTTTTATAAAACATTAAAAATAGAGGGGATATGGATCACATATTCATAAAAGACTCATTATATTTCATAGAGACATAATATAATTGAAATAAAAACATGCTCTGTAAACTTTCAAGATATACCAAATAAAATAATACTTTAAACAAACAAATAGAAGTTCTGAATTCCCTTACGAAAATTCTACAGCCTAACGACATCGCTTAAAAATTTAGAAAATAATTTAATGAAATAGAAAAGGGTATATAATCATTTGAAAATAAAATTTACGGAAATTAGGATATATAATATCATTTCCCCATATATTAAATGGAAATTAAATTACATAACATAAAATAAGTTTTGACTAATATATAAGGGTGAAAGGCTCCCTTACCTTGAAATGTAACTTCAAAAAACACAATTCGTGGGACCCTGGGGGGTTTATGGTTCATTTGGAGGAATCCTTGAAAAAACAGACAATATATTCACTGAGGGGGACTTTGAAAGGAAATGAATTAAGTAATGGGTTGGTATTTATAGTAAAAGTGTGGGAACATTTTATTATTTTCCATTGGGCACCTCATTAGTGGTATTTGCAAAACCATGGGCTTGCCGTGGTATTTTCCTATGGTATTTTCCACTTCGGACAGCTCATTACATATTTTATTTATTAGGTTTCAACAAATATTGTTAAATAATTATTACATCATTGATGATGTCATTAAATAAAAAAAACTCAAAACATTATTTTTATTATTCACTTAAAAAACATATTTTATAAAAATATTCTATATTCACCCTATCCTAAAATTCATATTTTGTATTCAAAAATATACTAAATATTATGAAAATAATTTTATAAATATGATATATTTAGTTTTTAATTGAAATCACTCTTTATCCAGAAAGTAATAATACTTATTTAATAATTTATAAAATAGTTCTCTACTAGTACTACTATATCACATTACCATTCAAGTTGCCAAAATTATATTTAAACTTAATTAAGTGAGGTTGATATATCATTGGTCATATTACTATACATAAGGGTAATATTACTATTAATAATTTAATATCCACCAAAAATTATGTTGATCTTATCATAATCTAAATTTCTTACTCAACAAAACCTTATATGAGTGTTTTCTAAAATCATTTCCCATTTTTTGTTTAAAAATTACAAGATATTTTAAAATAATGTTTTTTAATATGCATCAATAATATGAAACTTCTAAAAATTTATCATATATTTATTTTAAAATTTTAAATTAAATAAAAATCACCATAATAAAAAAGAACTATTTTAATTATACTAAAGGATTACACAAAATAACTGAGGACACAATACATTTCCACTTATAACAATTAAATAGGACTTAAGTGTAAGGTGTAAAATGGTGATAGAATCTTGGTGTTACTTGGACAACATTTCTTGAGTAGTTATTTTTATCATCATGAAATTCACCCAAATGTGATTATGTTCAGCATAACAAGCTAAATCTGATCATGGGATTCGTCTAAAGGAAATACTAGAAATGCTACCACCTTCCCAAGATCTAACAGATGAAATTTGAATTTCCTGAATCAACTGGATGATGCCATAATATCTTATTTTTATATTAATTATACATTATAATTTAATTTTAAAAAATAATTATAACATTAAAAATTGTTAATGTTTCCAATAGTCATATTGACCAATGGTCATATTGCGGTTAAAACCGAAAGGTCATATTGAATTTATAATTATATATTTTTTATTCATTTTGACATATTAGTACATATATTTTCAGGAAAAAAATATTATTCAAAGTTCAGGTCATTACATTCTTCAAACCTTATTAAATTTCATCCCCAAAATATCAAATCGTACCCTCAGATGAGAATGGTTGTGGGTACTTCTTCCTCATAGATACCTCTTTTTACCACGTGGATTTTCATATTTGTTGTTCCTCCATAACACTTTAACATGGAGGGAAGTTTTGTTTCATATAGCATTGTCTCTGAGTTCCAAGATCTCCACCAGATGCTCCTCATAAGATAGGTCATGTTCTATTTGTACCAACTATGGATTTAGTACATGTTGAGGGTCTGGTATGTACTTCCTCATGAGGGATATGTGGAAGAAATCATGAATATGTTCTAGATTTAGATGATGTGAAAGCCAATAGGCCACTTCTCCAAAGCGATCAACGATTTCATAGGGTCTAATGTACCTAGGCCTGAGGCTATCTTTATTCCCAAACCTCATAACTCTCTTCCAAAGAGAATTTGAAGGAAGGCTTTGTCACCTACAACAATCTCAAGGTCCCTTCTATGGTTATTGGCATAACTGTTCTACTAAATCCAAGTATCCTTATTTTGTTGATGGATGGGATGAACCTTATTAATCATCTCATGCACAAGATATTTCCCTAGAAGTTTTATATCACCATATTCAACCCAACAAGTAGGAGTTCAACATCACTTCCTATATAGAGCTTCATAGTGTTCCATTTGAGTGCTCGAGTGGAAACTACTAATGTATGATAACTCCACATATGGGTTATGTTGAACCTATCCACCTTTAAACCCCATTTTTCATGTTCTCAGCTTATCCTCATGTGTTTTAATTTTCCTTTTAGATTGTCAAATAGTTTGGGTTGATAGGTTGTACTAAAATTCAATTAATTGATCATCTCATGTTGAATAATTCTCTATAATTTTATTGTGATCCTTGAATAATGATCAGATATGATAGAATGTGGAAATACATGCATCCATAGAACTTCTATCATGTAAATCCTGGAAAGCTTATGAAGAGAGAAATCATCCCAAATAGAGGTAAAATGGGTGTTCTTGGTGACATGGTCCACTATAACCCATATCAAAAATTTTCCATTGGATGTACTTGGGAGACCCATGATGAGGCCCACAGTGATATTTTCCCACTTCTATGCTGGTATTGGTAGCGGTTGTAATAACCCTTTAGGAAGGTTTCACTCCGTGCTAATTTGTTGACATACAAGGAACCTCGTAGTGTAGTCGTCAATCTCCCTTTTCATTTTATCCGACCAAAAATGACCACGAAGGTCCCTATAGAATTTTTTTCCTCAAGGATGTATTGTGAATGTAATTCTATGAACATCATCCATTATCTCCTTATTTTTTTCAGAAATAGATGGAACACATGGAATTTTACAAAATTTCAGTACACCTTATTGATCAATATTGAACATAGAAAACATACCATCCTTCACAGCCTCAATATTCTTCTGTAAAAAAGGAACTTCTATCTGATCCTTCATGATATTCTCTAGTAATGGTGGTTGAGAAATAGTTTGGGATATATTTGACGATGTCCCTTACCATAAAATTCCAATGTGAAACAAATCTAGGTCATTGATTAAAGGATCTATTTGAATCCCCATCAAGGATAGAACAACTGTGTCTTTCCTACATAATGCATATGTAACATTGTTTTCAATTTTGGTATGATAATGAAATGAACAAAAATAGTAATTATGATGTTCCTACCATCTCCTCTATCTCATGTTAAATTACAATTGTGTGAAAATATAATTCAAACAATGATTATTTGTATATATAACACATTTCTCACCATATCTATAATGATTCCATATCTTCAGATTCAAAAACAACAACCCACTCAAGATCATGTGTAGGATAGTTCTTCTCATGAATCATAAAATGTTGAGATGAATATAAAATGACTTCTTATTTTTTTTCATTAGGACTCACCCATTCCCTTACAAATATGCGTCATTTAATACAAATAACATTTCTCTTCTTGAAGGTATAGTTAACATAGTTGTATTAACAAATATCTTCTTCGGTTCTTGGAATCATTCCTTAAAATCCTTTGTCCACATTAACATCACCACATTTCAAGTTAATTTGTTTAATATATTATAAAGTCATCAAATTGTTTTCACAAACCACCTAAAATATCCTTCTAATCCAAGGAAGCTGTGAATCTCGTTTATTTTTGTATACTGATGCCAATCCTCTACAACCTTTGTCTTTGCCGGGTGAACTCTGATTCCTTCATTAATTATAATGTTCCCCAAGAACGCAACATGTTGTAACCGAAATTTTAATTTTCTAGACATTCAAAAAAGCCTCTCCTTCCATAGAATTTGAAAAATTATCCTTAAATTATCATCACACTCCTCAAGAAATTTCTAATATTTCAAAATTTCATCAATAAAAATAACCAAAATATTATTAAGGTTGGCCTTTGACACTCTATTAATCAAATAAATTAAATTAACAAAACAATTAGTGAATCCAAAGGGAATATGAACAATATCATAATGCCTATATTTTGATTACAAAGCAGTTTATGGAATATCTTCATTCTGCACCATTAATGGATGATAACCAAATTGTATACGAATTTTAATGAGGAATTGATCCCCATGATGAATTTCAAATAAGTCATTTATTCTTGGATGAGGGTTCTTTTTCTTCAAAGTGATCTCATTCAGTTCTCTATAATCAACGCATAGATGTATTGACACATCCTTCTTCTTCACAAAGAGAATAGGTGCTCTATAAGGCGACACACTCAGTTAAATAAACCCCTTCTCTATAAGACATTGGAGTTGATTCTATAATTACTCTAGCACCACATTTTCCATCTTATATGGGGCCTTTGATAGCAGATGATATCCCAGTACGAGTTTAATGGACAAATATACCTCTCTTTTTAAGGGTGTTTTGGGTAACTCCTTAGATAAGTTAATTTATTCCATGATGATGGGAATATTTTCTATCATTATCCCCACATTTCCAACATTATCTTCACTAATCAACTACATCAAGAAGGCTAGAGGATGTGCTTCTAGGAAAATATATAGTTGAGAAATCATTCTGTAGAGGATAACTGTATATTTCCCATTAAAGACCACTAAGATTCCCTTGCATCTACGTTTGATTCTAGCATTATACTTTGAGAACATGTACATCTCTAGTATAATGCCAAATTATAGAATGGGAATTTCATCTAGAGCTTTAACAATATTGTGCTCACTATTGTAAATACTAGATTTTATAAACATTGTTGATTCTTGTATAATCCCACTGAGAGTCTTCACTGATAACTCTACATTTAGTAATTAAAGGGTTGATTATTAATTATTTGCAAACGTAGAGGAAATAAATGAATATATAGAACAATAATCAAACAATGTACTTTCTATAATTGAGACACCAACAATATTATCTTCCACAACATCATTTGGAGCTTATACAATAGTTATAACGATAGAAAATTCCCAACCATTCCCCCATGGAATTTTCTGAGGTTGATGATGATTCCCCCCCACTACCCTCAGATTTTGATAGTGAATGGAAAAGTTCCAAATCTACCCAAACTTATAGAATTGGACATTAGGAAGGGCATGCACATTATTCCATTTTTCATTATTTTTGTTAAGTTGATGCTTCACCTCCCTACAAAAATTCTCTGTGATATGGCCATCTCATTCACACTTGTAGAACAACCCCCTCCCGAGCAAGAAATTACATGAATACTTCTTCCCACATTTATTACACGAGGGAAGGTGCACTTTCGTGAATCCTCTCCCATGATAAAAGATCCTCCCTAAGCATGTATTCACTTATCCATTCTTGTAATAATATTTATGAGACCATTGAGTCTCACCAAACTCTAGTTTGACATTCATATCACTTCATGTAGTCATTTCATAGCTATCATTGTATTAATTGGAAACATTCTTCCGTAAATGAGGCATAATTCCACCAAAGAATCAACAAAACATCCCATTATGATCTATAATAGATCTTGAGGTTTCATGGGAAAGTGTTGTGAAGTTCATCACACAGCTTCTCACATATTCATTCTTTAAATTAGCTTGAGAAATTATTTCTCCATTTTAATTTTCATCGAACAAGGGAAATACTTATTTAAGATGATAACATTGAATTATTTCCACACTATATCTTCAAAATCCTGCCTTGGACTCATTTTTTTAATCATTTCCCACCGTTGATCTACTTCTCTCTCTATGTTGAAAATAGCTAGGATGTCATTTTCTTATTTTGAATAGCGGATCATAGAGAGCATATTTTTGATAGATATGGTCTACTATTTAAAAATCAATGGGTTGGTATATCCACTGAACTTTGGTTTTCATTGATTTATAATGGACTCAATAGAATATTGTTCCCTTCGTGCTAAAATCTGTCTATCATCATGATTCAAGAAATTTTTCTTAACTTGAGTCAATAGGTTCATCATTCTTATGAAAGTATCCATTCTGGCTTCCATCACAGGGTCATTGGTGCATGGTCCATTGAGGTCTCCATTTTCACAATTCCTCCTATTAAATGACATTTTATAAAAGAATACAACCTTATTGAGAATCTAATTTCATTTAAGAATCATTTAACTATTAATAATTGTTATATCTTCAAACATCAGGCTTAATCAAATTGTTCTTTAACAATTACATTTATTTATAATTCTTTCATAATGATTCATAAAATACATGAGATCAACCAAAAATATCCCCCAATAGTGTCAAAACTGGGGAATAGAAAGGCTTGTTGTCGTGAACTAGTTCTTCTTCGAGTTTATATCAAAGCGGTGTTTTCTATTTTTACCCCTAGATACATCTATTCTAGAGCCACATCCGCTGGTTTATATCCAGAAAGTGAATATTTTTTTTAAATCACATACAAAATATTTCATCAATATACAATGATGTTTTCATATATTTAAACATTTCATTAGGGTTATTATGAAAGTTTTCATATCCTAATATTAACAAATATCTAAACTATCCAGTGAACCAAATTTATCATCCCACCTTTTTATTACATAATTTTCATTACATTTTACATATAGAGGATCATTAAAGTCTAATGCATTAGAAAAAATCGACATAATACCAGAAAAAATATAAAATAATTTAATCCTATTGAAAGACATCATTAAAAAGTTCACCCTATGTATAATTACTACATCTAATACCTGGGTACATAAATGAAAGGAAAGGGTAAGCATAAGGCATATTAAGGGAAAAGATAGAAAACATTTTACATGTGAACTTGAGATAATACAATAAGAACATGAGGAAATATCTTAAATGAATGAGAAGTGACATATCATGATAATAAGATCTTGAATAATTTGTTAAAAATGTTTCTAAAATATTTTATTTAAACATTCATAATCATATCACCAATTTCCATTCCCAAATGTTTCATCAATGTTACAAAGGTTATACACCAAGGTATCATAAAACATGTCATATCTAGAGATTAATTTATTTACCTAACACATTGGTGCACTATCAGGGTACCCCCTAAAAATGATTTCCTTTTTATGTTATTAACAAAGTTCATATTCAAAAAATTCATAAATAACCCTAAGGGAATAAAGGAAATGGGTTTCATATCAAAATCATGGCATTTTAAAAAATTGATAAAAACACGATCATTATGTCAATCATAAACCATAGAAATGGAATGAGTATTTTATTTAGGTCAGTTGTAGAATAAATTATAAATTTTTTTCCTTGATTAATAACCTTTGAAATGAAATAGTTTTGCATTTTAACATAAATAGAATAAGAGAATTTCTTGAGAAAAAAAAGATATATATTTTGAGACGAAAATTCTACAACATAACAGCTAAGAATCGGGGTTTTAGATAACATTATAAGGATATGGAATAGGGGTAACACATTAATAAAATAATCATAATAAATTAGAGAGATATTTGATAATGTAAATAAGAAAATTTTATGGATACATTCATGACATACCCCATAAAAAATGAACTTGAATGAAAAAAGAGAAATTGTGAATTCCCTTACAATATTTTGGCAGTATAACTGTGTCGCTAAAAAATTCTGAAATTAATTTTATGATAGAGAAAAGGGTATATCATTACTTGGAAATAATATGTAAGGAAATAATTATACAAAATATCATTCACCAAAATAAGAAATGAAAACTAAAAGACACAACATAAAATAAGTCATAACTAGAAGAGGAGTGTGAAAGTCTCCCTTATGATGAAGTGTCACATCAAAAAACTAGAAGGATGAGACCTTATCTGGGTTGAAGGTTACATAAGACGACTCTTTTGGAGGTAAATTTTCCATATGGTCAGTTAGGGTGAATTTATAATGAATTAATGAAGGAATAGGTTGGTATTTATAGAAAAATCAAGGGAATCGTTTATTAATTTTCAAGGGACACCTCATTAGTGGTATTTGAAACACCATGGGCTTGCCCATGGTGTTTTTTCATGGTATTGGCCACTTCAGAAACCTCATAACATATTTTATTCAAAAAGAGTCATCCATCATTATTACATCATTATTAAATTATTAATTATATCGTTAAGGACCTCAAAACACAAAACTGTATTTTTATTATTCACCAAAAAACTTTTTCTAAAAAAATTATAAATCACCCTAACCTTAAATCAAAGTTATGAATTCAAATATTATCTCCATTTTATGAAAATAATATTCTATATATGAGGTATTAAATTTTAACGTAAATTTATTATTTACCAGAATAAATACTAATACATAAGAAATATATTTTAAATAGTTATTTTCCTATACAATTACCTTATATTACTATTCAAGATGCCTAAAATTGATTTATACTTAATTAAGTGACATTGAAATTCCATTTCTCATATTACTATTCATATGGGTAAAATTATTATTCTTAATTTAGTATTCACAAAAAAATTAGGTTAATTTTATCAGTCATTAAATTTATTACTAATCACAATCGTATATGACATTTTTTTGAAAATAATTCAACACAATTATTTACATAATGTATAAAAAATGTTATAAAATACTTTTTTCAATATTCATTAATAATATGAAACATCTAAAATTTCATCAATTATATATTTTGACATTTGAAATTCATAATTTTTTTACCATAATATGAAATAAAAAGTTATTTATACAAAAGGATTACATAATGTAATTAAGGCCTCGATACATACACCCTTATACCACCAACATATGACCTAAGATTATTGTGTGAAATGGTTATTGAATCTTATAGAAACTTGAAAAACATTTCCAGAGTGGTGATTTATATAAAAATGAAATTCACCAGATGGTGAATATGTTCATGCTTAAAATATTGAAGCACATATTGGGCTTGGTCCCGAGAAAAGCCGAGTGATTCTACCTCCTTTCCATGTTCTGACATATGGACTTCATACGGACCGAGTCTATTGGACTAGCCCATCAACTCTTCTTTTTTACATTAATTATCCATTATTATTTATATTTTAAACCACAATTCTAACGTTAAAAATTATTATTGTTTCCAAAAGTCATATTGACTAATGGTTATATAATAGTCATAACCCAGTGGTCATATTTCACATATACTTATATATTTTTTATTGATTATAATATAGTAAGACATACATTTTCAGGAAAAATGTATTATTCAAATGTTTTAGTTGTTACATTATTTACAAATAAAATTTATTTAATTATGATTCATATCTTATGAACTACCATTATTTAATCCATATTTCATTTATGTGGTCTTTAATAAGAAGTGTATGATCTCTTATTTTATGATCAAAATCTCAAACCCTTATCCCTATGATTATGCTTACATATCTCACTTCATTACCCTTACATAGAACTTTAGGTCCCCCCTTTTTCACCATTCCTTTCCCCAGGTTATGAGGAATTTTTTTTTGGTAAAAGTACTAAAGGTTGATATCTTTTGGGGGGTGTTGAAGATATACCACCAGAATAGAAGAATTTGTTTCCAAAATTTAAAATACACTAAACTAGTATGGTCCTCAATCATGTATTAATTTAATGTACTGAATGATTATATAACATCATGTAATATTCATGTATTTTATGTTTGGTTCGATTAAGTCTGTATCTAAAGAGAGGTTTAGTTAAGCTATGAACCTAGGATGAAAAAACCATAGTGAGATCATTATGATTATTCCTAATGATAGTTTAATGTATCTATCTATAGAAAATTATAAGGATAGGATAAAAATTAGGAAAATGTCTGGGAATTTTGTAAAGGACAGATTGAGTAGTTTCTAGGTAATATGTCCCTTTATAGATACTACAAGTGGATGTGTCTCTGGCACATATGTACCAAAGTGTAAAAACACCAACAACATGTTCTGGGAATGACACATGGTAATCTGTTGCAGGACAATAAGCCTTGTTGCACACCCAGTTTGACACTGATGGGGATATCCTTTGGTAATTTACACACAATTCCCAAACCACCATGGAAGATTTAGATAAATGTTAATTATGAATAATCTAAGATAAACCAATGGTGTCTTATATTATAGAATATGTTATGATTTAGAAATCATATAAGTAATTATTTTCAGTATTAGGTTGTTTTCAACTATAATATTTATTCCTTACACTATGATTTTGGTTTTATTCAATGGAGGGAAGTGGAAGTAACTAGATTAATGTTGAAACTGATGCATGATTTGTGGTTAGGGAGTCAAGTGGGATGATTACTTGAGTGAAATAAGTTGTGATCATGCCTAATCAGTTTTCACATAATATGATTGACAATTTTAACCTTAACTAACTCTCTAATTCTCTAAATTAGTTACATATAGAGTTTCATGAGAGGTAGGGTAATGGATACCATGAAGGAAATAATATATATTTTCCTTTGTGTCAATAATTTGGAAATAATTACCTACATGAATGTCTTAGAGGAACAATAATGTGTTTTTACTATAGTAAAGGACACAATATAAGTGATTTCATGGGATAAATGAAGATTTTGGTTAATGAAATGGAATGTAATTTTGGCCTTTTTGAGTCTTCATCGATGGTTATGTGTTTTATGTGCGGAGAAAATATTAATTCTGAATCCCAATGTCCCAAGAGTAATATCCCTAAAGGAAATCAGAAAGGTGTTATGAGTAATGGTTACATTGTGGTTAATGACGAGACTATGGATGAAATATGAAAGGAATGAGGTATTATTTTTAATGGGTTAAGGATGAATTAATCGAAGTATTTATGTATTTCGGATTCTGAATTTATGAATGATGAAATATAAAAAGATTTTTCTACATATGTTTTCACTCAATGTTTTCATGTTTTTGTTGAATGTTCCCTATAGACTGGTAAAGTAATTAAATGAAAATGTCACATTTTAAATAAGTTAAGGTAACCCTTAATTTTTTCTTTAAGTTAATATAATGTAACATGCATAATGGTATGTGGGATAAGAATATGTAAATTTGATAGTATTGATAACATCATAACTAAGGAATTGTTGAAAGCTGGTTTATGCAATAATTGAGGAATTTTACACCATTTTTGGATTTATGGAATTGGTCCAAAATTCATTGGAATCAAAAACCATTCTTGATTTTCAAAAGGATTTATTGTAATTATGGTTGATTCCATGTTCCAAAAGAATATACAATAAGGGTATTCACAAGTTTGGAATGTCACAACCAAGTGATAATTTGTGATATACAAGGGAATCAATTTTAAGAATATTTGATGGTTCTCTTTCTAACATTTTGTTCTTTAACTATTGAGGAGGGTAATAAAGTTAACTGTTCGTGAAACGATTATGTTAAAAATTGGATGAAGTATATGTTCACTAAGATTCTATTGATACCCATAGTTAAAAGTCTAATAATTGAATAGACTTAGGTCTAGGATGTCCATTTATATTTTATATTAGTGTGCTTTAAAAAAAATAAAACCATGTATTTAGGGTGACAGACAATCAAGACCGAGAAGGATGTGGGTTTGGAACCCATTACCGAAGGACGATAAGGGTTTTCCACTGTAACACCCTGAGATTTTATGAGTTTTTTTTTATTTTCATTAATGTCTTGTGTTGTACGCTACACCAAAAGGAGCCTGCACAACACACATCCTTGACTTGCCTTGCACGCAATCGCGACCTTCCTCGATAGCGTGTGTAGTACGCAATAATGAGTTTCACTAAACATCGATATGCTATTAAAATATTACTAAAACTAGCAGTTATGAATAGTAATAACCACTTTTTGGAAATTTTTAAATTTTATTTTTCAAAATGGACTTCATTTTTGGATTCGGAATTTCAAAATTAGCTTAGAGTGAAATTTTGGTACTTTTCGGATAACATTCATTTTCTAATGAATAGTGAAAATTACTAAATTTTAATTAAAAACATCCTTTTTAATCAAAATAATTAATAGTGATAAATTATTAATTTTAGTGGTTTTATAGTATATTTAGAATATATTTTTACAATTTAATACAATGTTGGTCATTAGATGTAATTTCACATTTATACCAGACATAAACAAGTGTCAATCTTTTGGTAGTTATTATCTCTAAAAAACACGTTATTTGTTTTGCCGATGGGAATTAATTTTTAAATTAATTAATACAAATGATATGGTTTGAATTTGGTTAAATAGACATCATTTTTGAGTTCATAATATCAAATATAGCTTAGGCCTAATTTTTGATATTTTTCTGGAAACTTTCATTTTTTGATGAATAGTGAAACCACTAAGTGGTAGTTAAAAAAATGAATTTTTCATAAATCTTAATATTACCGCTTATGTGAGTGGAATTTAAAAAATCCTAGAGACACGGTTGATGTCATTAAGTAAAATGTGGTTCAATGAGATGAAAATAATTTTTGGTGAATAGTAACTTTTTACTTTTTTTAGCACGGTTAAAAGTAAATAGGGTAATTAAGGGTAAAAATGATATTATTATTACCATAACACATGTCCTAATTATATTGGATAAGTTTAATTTGACCAAAAACAACCTTAGGAATAAAATATGACCATTTAGGCCCACTTGGATTAGATTAGGACATTTATTATTAATTTATTTAAAGAAGGGTTAAAATAATTAAAATCAATGATTAATAAGTAAATCATTTTTAATATGGGGTTATACATAAGTTAAATTCAACTATAAATATTCATTATAAAGATAAAACTATTTCCTACATAATGGTATTTTATTTTTACTTTTTAGACATTAAATAATTTAATTTATTAATGACACAATGATGATGCAGTAATTATCTTATTAATAAAATATTGACATAATTGATGTTATAAATACCAAAATAAATGTAATTTTTGACTTTTTATGAATTACAATAATTTTATAGGTTAATATTACATGTTAGTATTGATCTAATTAACTTTGTTTGAACTAATAATTCTTTTATGATTTTCACAAAAATCAGTTACCAAATAGTGTCAAAATTGACATAAAATAGTTTTTAAAACAAAAATTATATTATTAATTGTTATTTTATTCCTAAAAATATATGTTTCTGCCAAATTACTTAGATAAGGTTATATATATTAATAATAAACAACTTGGGGTTCTTTTGTCTTTTATAGTAAGTTTATTAACCTTATAGTGTAAGAACACAAAAAGACACGGTAAAAGTAAAATTATATAACATAAAGATAAAACTAAATGATAAGGTTAAAATAGGAACCTAAACTTGTCTAAATTATATTGGATGAGACAATTTCGACCCATACCCACCTTATCATTGAAATAAATCAATTTGGAGCTATTTAAAACCGAACTTGACTTTATAATAAAATAATATTTTTAGTTTTTCCAAAGAAGCCCCTCTCCTCACATATAAAAGGGAACCTCCTCCCCCTCTTCCTCTCACCACATTGAGCATTCAAGATTGGCCAAACCCTGCCAAATTTTCTTATCAACTTCTTTAGAAACATTCTAGAGGTTCTGGTCTTCCTCAAAGACCAATTTTAGTGCCCTAAAAGGAGATCTCAAAGAGGCTCTTCAGAGAAGAGGTAAATGTCCGTTACCGATTCTTTCAACTTTATTTCTTATTCCACTTCTTCTTATTTATTTGTTTCATTATTAAGTAATAACATCAGTATCACTCATATACTGATATGTTATTATAAGTATGAAAAAACCCTATTTCACCATCTATCCATCCTACGGAAAAAGAAATCACCGCGCGTGCGTACGCACAGAATACCGTATCCACGCCGTGGTGTAATCTATTTTCCACCACCACCTTACTTGGATGGGTATAATGGTGTAAATAATTACTATATATTTCTATTATTAAGTGATACTAATTCTGAAATAGTATACATACACTCCAATACAATTCCACGATCATAGGAACGATATCATCACTTGTGTGTACGTACGGAATACCGTCTCCACGATGTGATGCGACTCATTCTACATGATCTTAATTTCATAATGACTATATAAATTAATTTAATGAATGAATATGATATATATTACACTAATACCATTCTGGAAATGAGGTATCTATAACCTAAAGATATGAATAATAATTTATTCGACAAAACACGCATAAGAACAAAAAGTTATAAACTCTCGAATAACAACTAGCAATGAAATATTACTACTAAGAAGCTAAGAATATGACAATATATGATATCATAAAAATAAGTATGATTCTGTAATAAGTCAATAACATTATTTAAATCATTATACAGGAGGTTCGGACAAGTACAAAGCATATCGGACCTAAGGTAAGGGAAATATGACAATCTCATTTTTATCCAAGATTGTTTATACTTTAGTATTTACTGGGGTGTATTTTATCATCCACATCCATGTTTCCTCAATATGTAATATTATTTCCATCCACATAAAATTGTTTAAATCCAATTTCACCCTTTGGTGAGTTTTTAGTAAAGGATATGAAAGGAATCTTTTGACGTTTTTCGTACGAGGTACTTTTTGACTTTTCCGACAAAAGTACGAAGAATGTTTTTTTAACTTATACGGCATGAATGGATTTTTAAAACATCATTTCAAAGAAGCTTCCTTTACAAGTTTTCATGTTTAATTTTAATCAAATTCTTTTAGTTTAAAATTGTATGACATGTTAAGAAAGGAAAATGTTTTTGAAGTAGAAAGGATATTTTCCTCAAGAATGGAGTTCAAGTGTTTTATCAAAATTATTTTCCATCTATGATAATATAGGGTTCTGTCTATATCCCTATTATTACATTGATATGATTATGTTGTGATGGAAATATTTTTATCTTATATAAACTGTTTTAGGATGTCATGATGTTTAAGATTCCCATTTTTATTACATGGGTTATGCTATGATGAATGGTTTATGATTTTGTGGCACACATAATAATGGTATCATTATGAGATGGGTGGGACCTATATCTCCCTCCAATCCATTGGGTGAGGATTTTATATCTCATGAGATAGACATGGCTGGAACGGCAGGTTATACCGGTTCAGAGAAATAGGACTAAAATGAGGAGTGAAATCGGTTCAGAAAGGGACTTTGTCCACTAAGATAGTCTTGGCAATGAGTATTGACTAATAAGAAATGATTATCTATGATTATATGTGTATGCCACAAAGTTTCATGTTTTATGTTATGATTATTGTGATTACATTTCACTACAATGATTTATCCCATGTTATGAAATTATGATATCTTTTCCAGGTTAAGATTTCCAAAAGATATGTTCTTATGAATATGACGTGATTGATATTTCTTTTTTTTACCCTTACTAAAGAGTTGAACTCAACCTTTTATGTTTTATTTTCCCCGGGTCATAAAGAAAGGATTTAGGTTTTAAAAAAATAGGATCTTTATCGGAGATGTTAAAGATCTTTCACCACGATTTGAAGAATATATTCTGAGTTTCCAAAGACACTAAACTATTACAGTCCTTGTGTGTGTGTTTTTGTAATATACTATGTATTCCTCAAAAGTAATGTAATGTCCATGTACGTTAAGCTTCAGGTCTCTACAGTTGATATTAGAGGAATGGTTTAGTCAACCCTTGGAAACTAGGATGCGTGAACGTTAGTGAGATCCCTAGAGATATTTCTAAGGTATGTCTGGGGATGTCCATAAGGATAAGTATACATATAGGATATAGTACTAGAACTATGGTAACAATATTAGATTAAACCAAAGATGTTAGATATTGAAGTTACTCCCCCTTTATTATGATTTTGTCCTCTCACACTATTGTTTTTGGGTTTTAGAAAATGGTTGGAAACAATATGATTCACGATAATGGAGGATATGAAGGACAATGGTATTATATTCTTCATGAGAAACCAAATAAATGGGATTTGGAAGTCCAAACATCATTATTATGCCGAATCAGCAATCTCATAATATGATCAATAAAGTAAAATTTGGTAAGTTTCCTGACTCAGATAATAAGATATAGATAGAGTTTAATGATGATCATAGAGGAAAGAAAGTTCATTTTCCCCTATGTAAATCATGTGGGAAGAGGCATCAAGGAGAATGTTTCAAAGGAACTGGAAGATGCTTTGGGTGTGGAAAAGAAGGACACAAAGCCAGTAAGTGAAAAAGAAAAGGATCAGTTAACACCAGGGATGAGGATAACAGTATTACTACGACATCAACAATGGTTAAATGTTTTAAATGTGGAATGTACGGGCATTATGCAAACCAATGCCCTAAGGGAATGTCTCATGAAGAGAATCAGTATGGTCGTATGGGTAGTATTTATGCTAATGATGATGAAGAGACTACAAATGATATGTGAGATAAAAGAATTGTTGAAACTCGGTCAATGGTTTAAGAATGTAGTAGAATTATTACATGTTTATCATGTGTAATGTTGTATAAGTAATCTCATGGTACTATGGAATAAAGAGACATCTAAGGATTGTTACACTATTGTCTTTCCTTGAGTTTTGAAAGTGTATGATTAATGGTACCTGTATCCATGAAAGGTTATTCAGATATTTTTGGAATGTAGATGATATGCACATAATGAAGGGATAAGGAGAAAATTAAATGTTTGATAGTATTCATGAGCTCATGACTGATATGATGAGAAGGTTATATCATGGTTTGAGTATATAGAATTTTTGGATTTTGGTATGTGGAAAGAGTTAAATATTGACTTGATTCATGTTTTCACTAAGGTTCAATGGGTATTCATTCTTCAAGAGAATACATGATTAAGGTATTCAGATGTTTGTAATTTTACCAACAAGATATATCTTATGATATATGGGGGATAAATGATGGCATTCACATGATTGTTATGTGACATTTCAAGTAATCATTTTCTTTATACTATGAGCTTGGACCGAAGTATTTTAGATAATCCTAATGATTGGAATAGATTATGTTGGACATAAGTTAGGATAGAACTTTTTTTCGATATTATTGATGGGATGTTATAGTAATATATCTTTATAATGGAAAACCTGTAGGACGGGCGATAGCCCATCGCGTCGGACAAGGCTGTGGGAATCGAACCCACAACCGAAGTGCGACTGGCCTTTATCGCCTACCACTGGCCTACAGGAAGTCCCTGTTTAGTAGAAACTAGTTTTATTATATTAAGATGTATGATATATGAAGTATAAGTCCATTTTAGGAACTATATATGATTAATCTCACTATAGATGGTCTTATGTATTTTTTGATAACTTTCAAACCTTTTGTTTGAGATAGATGGAATGACCCATCATTCTATCACAAGATCTGCTAACACATCATGAATGTCAAATTCAAATTCATTTATTTATGAGATGATGTGGAAATTTTCCATAGAACAACCAACGGTGAGACTATACCGAAATCATGAAAGTATTTCTTTTAATTCCAATTTCATCAACTTTAGAGAAATGATCTTGAAAACAAAAAATGTTGTCTTAGTGACCTTATATCTGATGGATTAGATGGTACCTTAGATCATCACAAATCTGTGGCTTTGTGATTGCTGTCTTTTCCATAGCCATGTTCTCTACCACTCTCCATCAGAACATGATGGTTAGATTTCTCTTCTATATCCATATTTTCACCTATGTGGAAACCCAGTGATTATTTTATTTGGGTAACCGTTACGTTTCATTCTTTTGTTTTTAAATATTGGTTTAGGTATTCCTTTTTACTATGTGTGTTTCTATCAAATAAACTTTCTAATAGTAAACCATTTATAACCCCAACGAATTTCGAGGGCGAAATTCATTTTAAGGGGGGTAGAATCTAACACCCTGAGATTTTATGAAAAAAATTATTTTTTTTATTTTCATTAATGTCTTGTGTTGTACGCTACACCAAAACGAGCTTTCACAACACAGATCCTCGACTTGCCTTGCACGCAATCACGACCTTCCTCGATAGCGTGTGTAGTACACAATAACGAGTTTCACTAAACATCGATATGCTATTAAAATATTATTAAAACTAGCCGTTATGAATAGTAATAACCACTTTTTGAAATTTTGTAAATTTTATTTTTCAAAATGTACTTCATTTTTGGATTCGGAATATCGAAATTATCTTAGGGTGAAATTTTGGTACCTTTCGGATAACTTTCATTTTCTGATGAATAGTGAAAATTAATAAATTTTAATTAATAACAAACATTTTAATAGAAATAATTAATAGTGATAAATTATTAATTTGAGTGGTTTTAAAGTATATTTAGAATATATTTTTACAATTTAATACAATTTTGGTCATTGGATGTAATTACACATTTAAACCAGACATAAACAAGTGTCAATCTTTTGGTAGTTATTATCTCTTAAAAACACGTTATTAGTTTTGATGACGAGAATTAATATTTAAATTAATTAATACAAATAATATGTTTTGAATTTTGTAAAATAGACATCATTTTTGAGTTCATAATATCAAATATAGCTTAGGGTTAATTTTTGATATTTTTCTGAAAACTTTCATTTTTTGATGTATAGTGAAACCACTAAGTGGTAGTTAAAAATAATTAATTTTTCATAAAACATAATTTTACCGCTTCTGTGAGTGGAATTTGAAATATCCGAGAGACACGGTTGATGTCAGGAAGTAAAATGTGGTTCAATGAGATGAAAATATTTTTTGTTGAATAGTAACTTTTTACTTTTTTTTACCACGGTTAAAAGTAAATAGGGTAATTAAGGGTAAAAATGATATTATTATTACCCTCAAAATTGTCCTAATTCTATTGGATAAGTTTAATTCGACCAAAAACAACCTTAGTAATAAAATATGACCATTTAGGCCCACTTGGATTAGATTAGGACATTTATTATTAATTTATTTAAAGAAGGGTTAAAATAGTTAAAATCAATGTTTAATAAGTAAATCATTTTTAATATGGGGTAATACATATGTTAAATTCAACTATAAATATTAATTATAACTACAAAACGATTTCATACATAATGGTATTTTATTTGTAATTTTTAGACATTAAATAATTTAATTTATTTATGACACAAAGATGATACAGTAATTATCATATTAATGAAATATTGACATAATTGATGTTATAAATATCAAAATAAATGTAATTTTTTACTTTTTATTAATTAAACTAATTTTATAGGTTAATATGACATGTTATTATTGATTTAATTAACTTTTTCTAACTAATCATTCTATTATTATTTTCACAAAAATCAATTACTAAATAGTGTCAAAATTGACATAAAATAGTTTTTAAAACAAATATTATATTATTAATTGTTATTTTATTCCTAAAAATCTAAGGTTAGGCCAAATGACTTAGATAAGGTTATATATATTAATAATAAACAACATGGGGTTCTTTTTTGCTTCTTATAGTAAGTTTATTAACCTTATAGTGTAAGAACACAAAAAGACACGGTAAAAGTAAAATTATCTAACTTAAAGTTAAAACTAAATGATAAGGTTACAATAGGAACCTAAACTTGTCTAAATTCTATTAGATGAGAGTATTTAGACCCATCCTCACCTTATCTTCGAAATAAATCAATTTGGAGCTATTTAAAACCTAACATGAATTTATAATAAAATAATATTTTTAGTTCTTCCAAAGGAGCCCCTCTCCTCCCTTATAAAAGGGCACCTCCTCCCCCTCTTCCTCACACCACATTGAGACTTCAAGCTCGTCAAAACCCTGAAAAATTCCCTTATCCACTTCCCTATAAACATCTTAGAGGTTCTGGTCTTCCTCAAAGACCAATTTTAGTGCCCTAAAAGGAGATATCAAAGAGGCTCTTCAAAGAAGAGGTAAATGTCCGTTACCGATTCTTTCAACTTTATTTCTTCTTCCACTTCTTCTTATTTAGTTGTTTCATTATGAAGTAATAACATAAGTATCACTAATATACTGATATGTTATTATATGTATGAAAATACCCTATTTCACCATCTATCCATCCTATAGAAAAAGAAATCACCGCGCGTGTGTACGTATGGAATACCGTCTTCACGCCATGGTGTAATCTATTTTCCACCACCACCTTACTTGGATGGGTATAATGGTGTAAATAATGACTATATATGACTATTATAAAGTGATAATGATTCTGAAATAGTATAAATATACCCCAATACAATTCCACGATCATAGGAACGATATCATCACTCGTGCGTACGTATGGAATACCGTCTCCACGATGTGATGCGACTCGTTATACATGATCTTAATTTCATAATGATTATATAAATGAATTGAATAAATTAATATGATATATATTACACTAATACCATTCTATAAATGAGGTATCTATAACCTAAAGGGAAGAATAAGAATTTATTCGACAAAACACGCATAAGAACAAAAGGTTATAAACACCTGAATAACAAGTAGCAATGAAATATTACTACTATGAAGCTAAGAATATGACCATATATGATATCATAAAAATAAGTATGATTCTGTAATAAGTCAATAACATTATTTAAATCATTATACAGGAGGTTCAGACACGTACAAAGAATATCAGACCTAAGGAAAGGGAAATATCACAATCTCATTTTTATCCGAGATTGTTTATACTTTAGTATTTACTGGGGGTGTATTTTATCATCCATATCCATGTTTACTCAATATGTAATATTATTTCCATCCACCTACAATTGTTTAAATCCAATTTTACCCTTCGGTGAGTTTTTAGTAAAGGATATGAAAGGAATATTTTGTCGTTTTTTGTACGAGGTACTTTTTTACTTTTCCGACAAAAGTACGAAGAATTTTTTTTTCTTATACGGCATGAATGGATTTTTAAAACATCATTTCCAAGAATCTTCCTTTACAAGTTTTCATGTTTATTTTTAATCAACTTCTTTTAGATTAAAATTGTATGACATGTTAATAAATGAAAATGTTTTAGAGGTAGAAAGGATATTTTCCTCAAGAATGGAGTTCAAGTGTTTTATCAAAATTATTTTCCATCTATAATAATATAGGGTTCTGTTTATATCCCTATTATTACATTGATATGATTATGTTGTGATGGAAATATTTTTATCTTATATAAACTGTTTTAAGATGTCATGATGTTTAAGATTCCCATTTTTATTACATGGGTTATGCTATGATGTATGGTTTATGATTTTGTGGCACACATAAGAATGGTATCATTATGAGATGGGTGGTACCTATATCTCCCTCCAATGCATTTGGTAAAGATTTTATATCTCATGAGATAGACATGGCTGGAACGGCAGGTTATACCGGTTCAGAGAAACAGGACTGAAATGAGGAGTGAACTCATTTCAGAAAGGGACTTTTTCCACTAAGATAGTCTTGGAAATGAGTGTTGACTAATTAGAAATGATTATCTATGATTATGTGTGTATTCCACAACGTTTCATGTTTTCAGTTATGATTATTGGGATTACATTTCACTACTATGATTTATCCCATGTTATGAAATTATGATCTCTTTTTCAGGTTAATATTTCCAAAAGATATGTTCTTATGAATATGACGTGATTGATATTTCTTTTGTTTACCCTTACTGAGCATTTGAGCTCACCCTTTTATGTTTTATTTTCCCCAGGACATAAAGACGGGATTTAGGTTTTAAAAAAAGAATAACTTTATGGGAGATGTTGAAGATCTTTCACCACGATTAGAAGATTATATTCCGAGTTTCCAAAGACAGTAATCTATTACGGTCCTTGTGTGTGTGTTTTTGTAATGTACTAAGTATTCCACAAAAGTAATCTAATGTCCATGTACTTTAAGCTTCGGGTCTCTACATCCACCAACCACTTGCCTAACTGATGTCCTAGTTAATATATAATTATTTTTGTTGAATAAATATTTATGAATAACCATTACTGTATCTTTTTCTTTTTATAGATTAATGCATAATAATTTATTTAAGAGACAAATAGTAACACATTGTATTCTTTTGTGTGACTTAAGAACTGTGATAAGAATATTTTAGTTCTTTATTTATCACAGTTAATTCTTAGACAATCATTCAATGATTAAATATACATATTAGAAATTGTTCTAAGAACATCCCAAGAATGAAACCCCAGAAACCATCACTCCCATAGTGGTGTGAAACCATTTTTCAGTCAGACTAGTATATAAACCATACCCCATGGATACAAGTATTTTTACCTACCCAACCACAACTAAATTTTTCATTTTTTATAGTAGGAGAATGTTAACCTGAAATAACCTATTGGTTTCCTCCAAGAATGTTATAGGACTCACCTCCATCACTTGGAGTGTATCTATTTAATGGAATTGGGTAATCTCTCAAGATTACCATGTATAATCCCATTCTAGGATATAATCAAAGGTATATGGTAAAACAACATTGGTTTTGTAAATTAAAATTCTTCCCAAAAAATAATTGGTGGAAGGAGATAGTTACATTTCCCTCCACGGATACATATCATTGATAAGGATATATATATTATTCAGGCATAGATGAAGTCTTCATTCCTGATACATGATTCAAATCCAAAAATGGGATAAAAAATCCAGATATATTACATGAAACATGAATTTTATATAGAAGTAAACATTGGTTCTATGTATGTTAATAAATGGGTTCACAAAAAAAATGAGGGTTCGGTGTCTATTCAATATATATAAGTTAAAATCCTGACCTGGGAAAAATATTAACATTCCATTACTACAAACATGATCAAAATTTTCAATAAATTTTTAGGTACAACTATGTTCACAGCCCACCAACCACATAAAGTAACAGAACCTCTTTCAACTAGGGAAAAAGATATATTTTTATGATTCCAATATGGAAAAGCTAACCCACCTTAATAAAACATATAAATTTGACTAATAAAAATATAACCATGGAAAATATTTATTCTCTTCCAAGACTGACATCCATTTCAGTAATCCCTTCACCTCTCCAGAGAAATTAGTTAATCCCTCATAGATACAGTGTAAATTAACATGGAATTTGAAACGAAATTCAACATGTTGATGACACATCCTGATAATAAGAGCCCCAATGATTTTTATATATTCCAAAATTTTTCCAATAAGGATAGATGAACTACTATAAAGGGATATATCAGTATTTCTTATATATCAAGGAAACTCAATGATATCAATATTCATTATGCATTAGTTTATAATATTTACAAAATCAAAATTATCCCCAAGTAAATTTTCATTATAGTGAAGCTAGAATATTATCATTTATAATGAAAATCATGGGATATAGAAAGTGTGGTAACATTCCACTCTAATACGTCAAGTAAAATTTCTAGTTGGAAGACCATGTTTTCATCTCTAAATTCATGATAGTTCACATATACATGGCTTTTAATTCCTCATTAGGATGTCCTTAACATAATATGTACATTTTTTCCATCACATTATCAATTCTCTATAAAATAATTATTATTTAGGATGTTAGGGGTAATATAAGGTGACTAAACTAGTTTTAATACTATAAATTTCAATAATATAATATAGGATACAAAAATGAAAAGGAAATAGCCACTACTAAATAAAAAAATATAAATATCATCCCCTAATGGTTTTGAATCTTATTCAACACACCCATATATAATGATCGTAGAATATTTTTCTCTCACATCAACATAATTAGGGAGATCGATCAAGATATGAGAGACCTCTAGGTCAGATTAGCCAATGATGTAAACCATCAAATTAATTTCCACTCACATGATGGACAATAAGATGTTTACATTGATAATCAACCATTGATATTTGGAACATTCCTTAATGTTTCCCATATTGATTAACTTTATATTATATCACCTCTGTTTTAATGTGATTTTTAGTGAAATATGATCAATATATCTTTGAATATGTGATTAGATGGATATAAATTTTGTGAGAAAAACTTAATGATTTTGGGATTTTTCTTTCATTCATACGGTGTTTTTTACACTTGAAAAACACTCTAAACCCTTCAATGAAGATGACCCCAATGGGATTCATAATTCACATTGTTTATCTCCAAATAATTTGTGTTAAATTAACCCTTTAATTATAATGATATAAATTAAAATGTGGATGATATTAGGGTGTTTCCATCTACATATAATGAATGAATCATGAATATTGTCAAATAACCTTGATAAGTGAATTTTTTTCAACAAAAAAAGCTCTATATCCCACTTTAATAATGACCACCATGAAACATGATGAAAAATAAAAATATATAACATTCTTAATGAAACAAAAATATGTGTTCTAATTTAATATAATTCAAAAATAATAAAATTATATCTTTATATACTGACACATCATATGGGTATAATAGATAACAAACACCACTATAAGAGTAAAAAAAATGAATACATATGATTCATGATATCATTATAGAATTCTATATTCATGATCAAATAAAATACATCATCTTTCAAATGGTTGATTAAATTTTCATTTCAACCTTATTGTTTTCAACAAAAATAATCAAAACATTTGGGTCTATATACAATTTATAAATCTAAACTAGAATTTTCCCATTAATGAATTCTCAATCCTAATCATAATAATATAAATTTATTTTTTGATGGAATCCATTAAATTTCAATCATATTTAGGTAATTTGTCTATTCAAGATCTATAATTTATATGATTATCAACTAATCAAACATTATAACTAAAGAAAAGTGGTATACAGTACAAATATAATTCTCTTTGGATGGAATAATATTATAATTACCAAAAGAAACAACTGGAATCATATTTTCTAGTAATTCCTAGGGAAAACAATAACATCCTTTATAGATAATATTGTGTTCAAATATTAATGTAATTATTTTAAAAATTGAACAAGAATAAATCATCAACAAATTACATAATCATATATAAAGATAAATACATTAAAATGATATTTCAAGATAATGCCTATAAAATTCATCATATTCATTTTAATCCATCATTGCATCGAGGTTGAACCCAAAAAAACAAATTTGATATTAGATATGAATTCATTTAGATACCTAAATGAATTAATATAAACCAAAAGATCACTTCTATATGAGGTAAATGAAAAATAACTAATTGACAGGAGTTTTCCCATCACAAATATGTTGAATAAATTTGTCACCTTATAATGGGATAAATATTATCATAAATACTTTGATGTTTTCAAAAAAACCCTCAAATGGTCCCCATGAAAATTCCTTTTATTAAACATATTTATATCATATTCTACATAGAAACCATTAAGTGATCACTTTGTACACTCCTCACTGATATAAATAATATGGTCGGGGAGAAATATTTCTATTACCTCAATTGGTATATGATATAATTTGACAATTGTAACTATAATATATAGAAGAACCACCCTTCTATTTCATTCATTGTGTAGAACCCTACACCTTATTTGTTGAACCACAATGTCCAATTTGTATCTCACTTCAACCATCACATATATATTCTCATTCATCAAATGCTAGATAGAATCATTAAATAATGGGAATATATTTTGAATCATTTTTTCATCTAAATTGTACCCAAAAAAGAGATTCAGGGGAATGTTCTAGTTGATTTTATAGTAAAAGATCCTCAACTAAAGAAATAATCACTAGAAATGAATATCCCGGAAGAAAATATATTCTTTATCCATAAAAATAAAAACATGGGATATGAACGTTGGTGCTGAATCTAGGAACCCATTACGAGAAATTATCGTCAACATAAAGCTCAATAGGGTCTACCCAGATATCTTTATCCTCTGATTAGTAAATTTATTCCAACCATATTAATTATTAATAATCGAATGGTGAATTAATAATTAATTATAAGTACATTCCTATCATTATAGGATTGAAAATTCTCATATGGATAATAGTTTCCTGATTGGATATTGAAGACTATTAAAATTTGTGATAAAGAATATTAATGGAAACTATTCCATTATGGAGAATGATATTATCCCCTTACAATATTATGTTTATTGATTGAAAGATGAATTATACTAATATCCAATATTATTTCATGTTACATGTTAATATAATGACTAAAGATATTCACTATCCATCATTAGCATATTCTAGTTATATTGGGATTTATATGAAATGGTTATCAATATCATCCATTGTCGGGTGGTCTCTCTTTTAATCCTAAATGCTGTCGTGGAAATCAATAAAAATAACTCAAACATAAACTATCATGAGACTATACCCTATTTGGGTAATACATAATGGGATTTATTTCTCTAATAATGGTGTATATATAATGATTTTTTCATTCAAAACATCAAGAATGGAATGAGAAAATACAATATTAGGTAGAAAAATTCATCATTTAAAATGCAATATTCTCTCATAAAATATTCTAAAAATATGGTTTTTATGAATTTATTTTTAGATTAATTTTATGAGTATATTCACTCTCTATTTTTATTGATTCCCATCTCATCTCATGTGGTACTCCTAAGAGAAAATAATATTTTTTCTATCCCATCAAAGAGCATTGATTCTTCAAGATCACAATATTAAAGAGTGGAAGTAAATAAAAATATATATTTTAGATGTAAAATAAATGATAAATTTATCCATAAACCACAAAGTTATTACATGGTACCAAAAACTCATGAACATTGAATCTATTGGGAATATATTTAATTATTTGATACCCCCTCGAAAAAATGAGGTACTTCATTATTTCCATTGATACTATAGTTTCCCTCTCAATATGGGATGAATAAATAAAAACTAGTGAGATCAGGAACATTTCTATTATGAATTTTTTAAATTCTAATGTCATTAAAATATTAAGAGTCCCTTATTAAATATTGATTAACAATGGTATATGTTTGTTTCCCTTTGTAAAGAAGATGTTTTATCAAGAATCAAAATAAATTCTAACCCCTCATCTCACTATCATAAAGTTGTAAATATATTGATATACGGATTTATTAAAACTATATATTATATTCCTTAGAGTCTTTTAGTAAATTAAAATAATTTTTTCCAAATTAACTTCTATTTTATTTGGGGGATTATTACACAAGGACATGTATGGCCACATGTGAAACCCCATAAAAACTAATATATGGAAAAATCATCTTTTTTATTAAATATTAGTTTACCTAAAATTTTACATCAATACAAGATAAAAGTATTTAATAAAAATGGTCATTAATTCAGAATAATAATTTATAGAGACTAAATGGGTAGATTTTTTTCATACTAAACAATCACAAGATTCAAAAAATTCATTTCACATGGGGGTTCAACAATATTACCAACATGAAGTCATTTATCCACCCATAATTATTATATCTGTTGAGAACTCTAATGAAACCTGTGAAGATACACCCAATGATTCATTAAAAATGGGATAGACTAAATTTATTACACATGGTATACTCTGATAGATATAACTATTTAATCATGATGGATTGATAGAGTATCATACATAGAACAATTAGATATACCAAAACAATATATTTCATAAAATCACACTTTCTTCATCATGTCCATTCCACATGAAGATAATGTTCATTAAATTATTTTTCATTATATGGACATAGAAAAAATGTTCCATATAACCATGTAATATGATCTCATACTACACAACATATGGTCCAACCAAGGCAGCTGATAAAATTCATGGAGGTATCAATTTTTATAACTTGAATTCTAATTTTAGAGCCTTATCTATAAAATATTTCATAGGGTATTTCCCCCCATCAGTTGGCATACACTACAACCATATGTCATCCCCCATATATAAGAACTATGTGTGGTATGATTAGTTTCATTAATGTACATATAGGTAAGTTATGACTCCCTATTTTGGGTGTATCTACAAATTTCAATAACTATAATCTGTTTTCCTAGTCTGTTCATCAATAATATACTATATACCATTATAGACTTGAACAAAAATGAATCCACCACAGTTTCCTTTGATATTGATCTATATTTTTTTTGATATTTAATTTTATATATACAATGATCTTTATTTTTGATATCACATGATATGTGGAAATTTTCGGATGACATATCTCAAACCTAGATGTAAATTGAATTTTTAAAAAATACTCCTAGTTTATGGTTATAAATTTCATGTTGTGTTTTCTATGTTTGTAATATAGTAGAATAATATATGATAAATCCCAAACTTCTTATACTAGGTACTCTACTCAAATATCCATCATGTTATGGTCCTACACCATAATTGATATATTTATAGCTAAGTATTATGTGTGACATCATTCATGCTATGTTAGGATATATAGTCATGTTTAGATAACTTATCATAAACCCATCAATAAATAATATTACCACAATACTCCGACGACATCCTTGTGCCACATAATACCTAATGTTTTTATTGGTACTTCCTTTAATGACTTAGAAATATGACAATACCAATCCATTTTTTCAATTCAATAAACCAGATCATTGCGGAGGCATTTTATCCAACATCTTCAATACTTGACATTAGTCTATGTAGTATAGATTCCTTATCCCATTATAAAAAACTAAAAACCTACTATAAACCACATATAACCATTAAAATCATAGGATTGGTCCATTATTTGTTACCAAAGCACTATTAATATGGGCCTTGTTTATGTGAGGGTCTTAGAAAGTGGTTTTTTGTATCCATAAATTTATTCTTAGAAAAAATCCCCTTCTCAAAGAACTATTTAATAGTGCATGGGGTATTGATTCACATTATGTTTTCCCCCATATATCAACACCTGAGTGAAATTATCTCACCATTCCTAAGAAAATGTGCTAAAATAAAATAAATATCATTTTATAAATGTGTGTGACTTGATCACTATAATTTTATGGTATATAGTGACTTCTGGGATTCTTATTTTTTTGTCATGATAAAAACACCATCGTCCATAATTCTCAAAGTGTGGGATATATATTTTTTCGAGTATTCCACATTAACAATAAACTAAGACATCATATAATCAAACCAAATCTATTTTCCTTGATACAACCATAGGGGATACATCTTGTCTTAACCCTCTTCCTGAATGAATACAACCCCATTGATAACTATATGTAGCTTGATTTATGTTCAAACAAGAATGACAGTGGTGATAAGAGGTCTCATACTTGGTTTATCTATAAACATTATCAACCCATATTTCTATTTATCCTACAGAATGGGTTCTTAACAGTTATAACTAGTAACTATGTCCATAAATTAGTATTGAATGATTCCACTTCACCCTAGTAATGAGGGTCTGTTACATAAATTTTTTATTCTTATCTCACCAATACACTAGACCATTAAATCATAATTTCATTTCAAAAAAAACCATATTTCTATAGAGACCCTATAAGTACTTTTTCTATCATTATTCCAATTTTCATATGATAACCGTGAGGTTCAGGAATCATATTTTACCAACCCATCGAAAAATAATCATATGATTCCAATTCCTACCCATTATTCCATAATATCCCGAATCATGTCATATATATATGAAATAATGTTTAAATCACCTAGTCATCATCATATTTCTTTATACCACACCTTGTATCTATGATATGTGAATCATTAAAAAATATTCCATAGATATGGGTATAAGCGTATTTTAATGGATAGAAGACCCCTTTTGGGAGATATAATATTCCCTACATATCAATTTTTCATATAATAAATAATAAACATGTTCTCATTATATTTATAGGATCCAATAACCCCATGATCCACTAGTGATACATCAGTGGAGACATTGGTTCCAATATGTTCAATAATCATCCTCAATATTCATGTTTCCTTTAATAACATCCCAATTAATGTAACTCAAGATATGATTTGCATTTATCTCACTCGTTATTACAAGCTTTTTAAATAGTCTATGAATTTTACCCCACATGGATTTTCGTATCCCATACATCATATTTAGATATATGAAAATAAAATCTTTGAACCATACACATCAATTAAACAATAAAAAATTATACATGGTTCATTCTTGTAATTTTTTCACATTTCCTTTATCAAAAAATAAAAAACAACGTATCTTTTTATCTCAGACCATGATGGCCTAAAATAATCCCAATCTGTGTTTGGTCATCAAAGCTATAAAATATAATTATATTTATATTCCATGGATTTCTTCTACTGGTGTGATTAATATCAACTCAGCTTGTGTAGGTTTTTCTCCAATTCCAATCATGTTACCTTACCCCTATTTAAGTCAATTGTGTATGAACTTATACCCCATCAATATATAATCAAATTCACTTATCCATAAATATAATCCTCTATGGTTGAAATTGAATAAAGTTAATATTCCATAAGAATTATAAACAGTACTCACATGTTAAAATTGATTAATGGAAACATGTTAATAATTCAAGTACCATATCACTATTCTCTAAACTAGAATTAGATATGCACTATTTTCATAATTTAGAAAATTAAAACAAAATAAATGTGTGAAAATATTCTTAGGGTCAAAACATGAAAGGGGAATTCTGTGAAAAATAATGTTTATGATCTATTAGTTCCCTCCCTCTCGTACTTTATGAAAAAAAATTAACTCTAAATTGAAGACACATAAAACATGTAGGGGATATTGTTTTCCATATAAAATTTCCATACATTATCAATAATTATATAATCATATAAAAAGTTATATCAACACCATTTTCCTAAAATATTCATTCATGTGATTTTTATAAAATTCACTAATATATAAATTCAGTATATTCAAAACTTTTTGAGGATTGATTCTCTCATGTAAAACATCTTTCATAAAACCCATTGTACCAAGTCATTCATATATATATATCTAAAAAATGAACATTTTATTACTATTACAAAATTTCATTGTATATCTAACCTTTTTATATCTATAATATAGTATGATTTCTGAGAAAATAAATTTTTGCAGAAATTTTCCTCAAAGGTTTCCACGTATTATAGTTTCTATATATTTTCTACATCTATTGATCACCAATATTCTTATGATAAAAAATATCTTAATGTTAATAGATTTATATATACATATATACATAAAATAATTATTTCTAAATATTAATCACCAAATATGATCACATGAAATGTTTTTTGGGATTCCATTTTTTTGATTTTTGTCATTATGGGTATCACAGATAATTAAGAATAGATAGTTAATGTAATGTTGGAACTCAAAAAATTATCAATTGTTTGAGATTAATAATTTAATACTCATTAAAAATAATCTGTAGAAACATCCTAAAATATAGATTATCTACCTAATATTTGACTAAATTAGAGTGTGTTGTTATATTTAAAACCCACTATAATGATATTTTATTGCTTTTTTATGTTTGATATGTGGTTTTTCATGGTAAATAAAATCCTAATGATATCTACCAGGTTTGGAAATATATATATCCTCATATTATAGTAGCTTGTTGGCCTTGATTATGTTATCCGATATATACTTCTCAACCTCATCAGTATGTGTTTCATGTTCTGTAATCCAATTATATAAATTATAATATTGTCGGTAGAGTCTGTTTTTTAATTTCATTTATACTATATGAAATGGAATGCTCTCACCATAACCTAAAATTAATTTTTTGAAATCATATTATTTGATATATATGGGGCTCTACCCATAGGAATCTGAAACAAAGCTTCATAACATAGTGGTAAAGTCTCTCGATGACGGTGATACATGTCTAGTGATCGTGATTGGTACGATCGCTATATCTTCATCTTTATTGACATCTTTATTTGATAATAGAGAATCTAATATATTATATCAAAATATATTGGGAACCTACTAAACATTCCTATGAATATTGTTTCTTATCTAATTGATATTACTATGCACTTCATAACAAAGGGATGGAATGGTCTCTGTTGTCCTATTTGTGTCTTCTATTTATCAGTGATTGATCTTTTTTGGGATTTTATTGTTCTTAAAATGAATCCTCTTTGTTTCATTTTATAGATGGATTGGATAATTGCATATAGGACTCAAATTTACATATATATTTGATATGTATCTTTTACTGCACTATATTGGGTGTCATGTATCTTTCCAAGCAAAAGGGCTCTGTGGGCAGGTTGAGAAATATATTCTTATCTAGCATTGAGGAAAATAAAATCATTGATTAATTTTGATTTTGAGTGAAATTATTTTTGTTATGTTCTCCCAACAGTTTCTTCGATATTCTAACATTCTTCCATCTGAGTTATCTAGTTTTCCATCGATAAGAGAGTTAGATTTTTCTATTGATATTGATCCAATTACTCATCCAATATCTATTCCATCGTAACATATGGTACGAGATAAATCATAATATTTGGAGACTTTGTTGAATGATATGTTAGAAAAAGTATTTATACACTATATTTTGTCACCTTTGGTAGCACATGTTCTCTTTTATAGAAAATCCGACTGAACACTTCACAAATGTGTTGATTTCCGGAAACTTGAATGTGTTATTATAAAGAAAATATAACCATTTCCATGGATTGATGGTCTGTTTGAATAGTATAAAAGGGAAAAATGGTTATAAAACATTTAACATTGATATGATTTTCACCAGTATCGAATATAATAATCATACATTCAAAATACCACATTTTGATGAAGGTGTGACCACTATGAATATATTTTCATGTCATTTTGTCTAAAAAATTCTCCGAAAGACAATACGGATTTTATGAAATGGATATTCTATGAGTATATTAATATGATCATGAAGTTATTTTTGAATTAAATCATATTTTAATATTTTTTTAATGAGGATCATGTGTATCTTTTGAAGTAGTTATATAAATTTTGAGTACTCACTGACTTTATACCAAGATATAAAATTGTGTCTTCTGGATTCAGGAGGTGATGTTCATATGAAATTTAGCCTCATAACATGGTATCTAGTTGATCGTGATAATTTTAAATATATAATACCATGGTGGAAACAAAAAATGTTATTGAGGTTTAGTGCTTCGGGTGTTTACCATGGTATTATCACTAGTTTATAAAGGCTTTCTCAATGTATTCTACTCTGATTAATGCTCTCACTCAGAAGGGGGAGATGTCTATTTGGGATGAGAACTTCATGAGTTACTTTGTTGAGAGGAAATTTATTTTGGATTCTATATTAGTTTTGACTCTCCCAGAATCTGGGTAAGGATATATGGTATTTTTAACACATCATTCTCTGGTTTTGGTTGTATTCTTATTCAAGGTGATGATGTGGTAGACTATTATTCTTGATAGCATAGGCCACTAGAGAAGAAATATCCAACCATTGAACTGGTACACTAATATGAAATACATTCACTTAAATGTTGGTGGAATTACTTTTGTAGAGAATGGTGTACAATTCACTCTAACCAAAAAATATTTTGGTAGATATTCTATGAAAATGATCTAAATATCTATCAGATGCATTGAGTACATTATCTTCATTCTTCTGATTTCATCATTTCCTATACCCCATGTAATGTGTATTTTCTTACCAATTCATTTAGTATAAATCTTTCAACCATGTTCATGAATGATTCATCAGAATTATGGAGTTTTGGGGATACTTATTCCATCCATACCAATATAAGTTTGAGAAGAAGGGGTGAGGTTGTCTTGGTGATTGATCAGTTGGGATCCCCTATTCTAAATATGATTATTTATAAACCTCATCTTGATGATCAATTTCACTACATTATGTATTTAATGGTTGGGAGACCATTAGATCATGGTGATTCTCTTTTTATGGTATTATAGGTTTATTATAATGGTACATTATACATCTACTGGTTATAAAATATTTGACAGTGGATTTCTATAATTTTGAATAGGTTGTGAATCTAGGAACCAAAAAAAGTTATATGACATTCAGTGATCATTCTGGTTTCAAAGAATGGGATGGGATATTTCTGATTTTTCCTCTCAATAGTATACATTCCAACATGTCAATGAATAGAAGTGAATGCCTTTATTTTTACTTCATCAACTTCCGATAACAATTAAGATGTGGGATGAGTGTTTTATAGAAATTATGGTTGGGTTAATACATGCCCCTTTAAAGAATAATGTGATATAGTATGGGATCGATCGGCTAGCCAAATCTTCTGTAGTTACACCCATTAATGAAACACACAATGTTTTGAAGTTGGGATATATCTATATGAAAACAATTTTCCTTATTCATAGAGTTCTATCACCTATAGTCTCGGATATATATACTTATTTAACCATATTTTTTAGATATAAATTCAAGAGGTGATTGAATATGATGTTCATTTTTTATGACATACTTTCCAATGTGAATGGCCAGATAGAGAGGCCTATACATATTATTGGGGACGGGCTTCATGCATGTGTCCTTGATTTATATTGATCTTGGGAATACTATTTAGGACTAGTGAAGTTTTCTTTAACAATAATTATTAGTCCGCATTCATATTAGATATTATTTTTTCATTATATAGATGACCACTCAAATATCTATTGTGTTAGACGAATATTGGTGAAACATACATGGTTAAAACTTGTTTGGTCTATGAGATAATGAAAAGGATTAATTTGTATCATTAGTGAATGTTAATGGAATAGATATGATATAAATACAATGTTGATATTCATTATAGACCATTAATGTATTCCATTGGGGACTAGGTTCTTTTACGAGTTTCACCATGTTTGTGTAATCAACAGATTCATAGGAAAGGGATTATTTCTCTCTATTTGTTGGGTCCTTTTGATGTTTTGGAGTAGTTAAGGAAATTGTATCACCATTTATAACATCCACCACATAGGAAGAAAATATACAATGTGTTCTAGGTATCTCAGCTATGAAAATATCTTTTCGATATGTCTCAAGTTTTGATATCGGAGGATCTTGACATGGATCTTAATTTAATTATGACTAACTACCTTCTTATGATTTTTGATTATATTTCAATTGAACTTCATGGGATTATGGTATCATTATTACATGTTCTTTGTGAACATGGTTATAATTCATATGAGACATGGTAGAGGTACATAATGGTGAGAGATCAATGGAATCGTTAATTTGGTATGGAAAATTCTTCACAAATGTTTTGGGTAATGAATGTGTTTATAGTGGGGAGGTTGTTCTAACTTGTTAATTGGATCTTGGAAATCCTAAAAACGTCTTTTTTATCATGATTTTGTTGGGTTTTATTTCTTGGATTTTCAAGTGAATGTTGATCAATTTTGGGGGTTTTATGGGATTTTCATGGTTATCACATAGTATTCCAAAACCATGATCCCCCTCGTGGATATTTTTCATCCCTGGATCGTGGTGGATGCATAGTTAGAACACAACTTTCCAAACTACCATCCCACTTAGAAGAAACTATTTTCCTCAGACTTCGAGTCTAGAGTGTGTTACATAGTTCTGGGGCACTCTTTGTCTAAATATGACACCCTCTCTTGGAAACCAAGAACATAGGATTTTTTATTCCTAAAATAATATTAATAATTACCAAATATCAGTTCATGTTACTTACATACACGATTGACCCTATTTAAAATTCCATGGTTGAGAAGGCTCCCAATATGCTTTTTTGGATCCACCAACCCTCTTCATTGATTAATCAATGTTCTAGTGAATGATTTTATCCCTTTCAAGTAAGTGGACCACCTATAATTAATATTTTTTGATCTCTCCATTTTTACTCATTAGAATTAGATGGATAATTATATGCTAGAAGGATATAAACTATATTTTATTGGATCTTGATTCTAGTTTTGGTTTCATCATATCCGACACCTTCATTCTACATTATTGAATCTTATTTTAATTGTATTTTTTATCTAGGATTAAAGGTAAATGGTTCCATGATTATTTACAAAAATATTAAAACCAAAAATTTATAGATTAAACAATTTTTTTTTTAATTTATTTAAAACCATGGAATTGTTTTGAACAGATTATTAATTTGAAGGGGGGATAAAAATTGATAAAAACATCCTTATTAATGGAATTGAAATTTTAGGGTGGATTCATAAAATAATAATGGTTTATTTATAAATTATTTAGATGAAATTTTTTGTTTATGATCTTAAGAAATTAGATTAAATTGAAAGTTATTTTTAATGTCACAAAATTATAAAAATGTAACACCCCAAGCTTCTACGGTATGCTTCTCTTTGAATAATGCAATAACTTGTGTTGTATGCAACATCGAGTTCTAACACACCGCAAACAATCAAACTAGCCTTTATGAATAGTAATACCCACTTTTTGAAATTTATAAATTTTATTTGTCAAAATGGGCTTCATTTTTGGATTCGGAATATCTAAATAATCCTAGGGTGAATTTTTGGTATTTTTTTGAAAAACATCATTTTTTGATGAATAGTGAAACCACTAAGTGGTAGTTAAAAAACTGAATTTTTCATAAAAATAATTATAAAATTCCAATGAGTGGAATTTAGAAAATCCGAAAGATGTGATTAATATCAAGGACTAAAATGTGGTTAATTGATATGAAAATAATTTTTGGTGAATAGTATCTTTTTACCTTTATTTACCACAGTTAAAAGTAAATAGGGTAATTAAGGGTAAAAATGATATTAATATTACCCTAACACAAGTCCTAATTCTATTGGATAATATTAATTCTGAAAAAAACAACCATAGAAATAAAATATTATCATTTATGTCCACTTGGATTAGATTAGGACATTTATTATTATTTAATTCAAAGAAGAGTTGAAAGAGTTAAAATAAATGTCTATTTACTAAAACATTTTTAATATAGGGATAAACATAAGATAAATTCGGTTGTAAATATTCATCAGAAAGATAAAAATATTTCCTACATAATGATATTTAATTTATAAGTTTTAGACATAAAATAATTTAATTTATGTATGAGACAATGATGATGCAGTAATTACCATAATAGTAAAAATTAGAATAATTGATATTATAAATACCCAAATAAATGTAATTTGAGACTTTTTATAAATACCAATAAATCTATAGGATAATATAAAATGTTAGTATTGATTTAATTAACTTTTTTAGAAGTAATCATTCTATTATGATGTTTTAAAAAATCAATTATTTAATAATGTCAAAATTGACATAAAAGAGTTTTTAAAACAAATATTTTATTATTAATTGATATTAAATAACTAAAAATCTAAGGTTTGGAAAAGAGAATTATATCATGATATTTTTATCATTAATGGACCACTTAGTGGGACTCATGGATGTATATAGTAAATTTATTAACCATATAATATAAAAATACAAAGAGACATTGTAAAAGTGAAACTAATTAACTAAGAGTTAATACTTAATGATAAGGTTAATATTGTAACCCAAACCTGTCTAAATCCTATTGGTTTAGTGGTATGCGACCTATCCCCACTTAAAACATTAAATAATACACTTTGGAGCCATTATAAAACAAATATTAATTTATTATAAAATAATATTTCTATCTTTTCCAAAGGTTCCCCTCACCCCTCTTATAAAAGGTCAATCCCTCTTCTCATTAATTCACATCTTAAAAGACATCTGGCTTGGACAAACTCTGCCCAAATACTCTCTCAACTTTCCTCACTTCATCCTAGAGGCCTTCCTTTAGTCAGAAAGCCAACCTAAGGAGCCCTTTTGATCAAATCAAAAAGAAGAACCCGTAGAGGAGGTAATGATTTCACCACCCTTTTTCAAGTTCCTTTCATCTTCCACTTATTTTTTTCATTGTTATTACCATTATAAAATAATATCTACAAAATCTTATATATAATGTGATGTTATTATAAAGAATGTACAATCATATTCAGTATTCTATCCATCCTTTGAATGACATGTCACCATACGTGCCTACCTATGGCTTACCGTCTCCACGTCGTGGTGTAATTGTTATTCAATAAGTTATTATTTGGATGGGTGTAATAATGATGTGTAATTCTTGTAAATAATAAATATAACATGATAAATATTCGTTATATATGATATACCATACAATTATATATTATTATAAAATCAAAAGAATGATATTGTCGCTCGTGCGTACATACGGACTACCGTCTCCACGAACACGATGAGATTCATTATCCATCGTATCCATAAAAGTCTAAATCTCATTTGATGATTAATAATAATATCTGAGGACTTAATATCATTATGTACATGAATAAGATACAACCAATCCTTAAAAAACATGGCTTATATAACAATACATATAAAAGAAAATGATCAAGTTAACACCCGAAACGACGATAATTCTAAAATATTATTAACAAAGAAATGTTAAAAGATCATATATGATATCATATTAATATATATTATACTTGTATAATTTAATAACAATTATTTCACCATTATAAAAAAGTTTAACCTACCCCAACCTAGGAAAAGTACAAGTTATGGGTTTATTTCGCAATCACTTCATTATCTGAGGTTGTTTATACGTAATAATCTACTCAGATCTCATTATCATCCACATCCATGTTTCATAAAAATGTATTTCAAAACATTTTTACTATTTACAAAAATATGGGTTAAAGTCATTTATACCATTGTTTGACTTTTTATAAGAGGTTTATAAAGTAATCATTCCATCGTTTTCCAAACAAGGTGCTTTTTAACCTTTTCGACAGAATTAAGGTAAGAATGTTTTTTAACTTATACGGCGGGTGCAACTATTTTCCGTCATTATAAAATCTTCAAAGATTCCCTTATAAGATTATATGAATATTTTAAAATGAAATGTTTTATTTTATAAATATATGACTCTTAAATTATTTCAAAATAGAAATATATATTTCTCTAAAAAGATTTTTGATTTTATCTAGGTCAACATCCTTTGATGGATTTTAAGCTAATTTGAAGTTGATTTATTATGATAGAAAACATCTATATTTTATTGAAGGTTTTTTGATATGTTTGACTGTGTATGTGTTATTTTTATACCATTCATGGTTCATGGATAAAGTATTTACATTTTGTATGCTGGTTTTAATACGAATGTTTAGTTATGTTTAAACCTTTTCATATGGGAATGCATTGGAATTAATATGTGATGGGTGGAGCCCACTATAGCTCCTTGATGCATTGGTAGTTCTAATGAGACAAACTAGTGTCTTGGAACAAGGCCTTGGAAAAATATAATTCGTAGTCCTAGCACGAGGCCTTGGCTATGTGGTTATGATAGTCTGACATTATGCATTCAACCATTATGAAAGTGGTTATTGATAATGCATGTGATTGTTCAATAAGTAGAATATCAATGTGAATAAGTAAATGGAATTATTTCATTTTATTTTTTCCATACTATGTTGAAGTTCAAGTTTAAAAGGATTTTGTTTTAGTTATAAATTGCCTTAAATGTTTATTCTTATTTATGAAAGTTTCTGCTATATTTTTATCTTTACTGGGAATTTGAGCTCACCCCTTTTCAATGTTTTCTTTTTCCCAGGATGTAAAGAAGTAAATTATTAATGACCTGCAGGGATAGTATGAGTGGATAAGAGTATAGACTATGGATACTATGTTGTTGTAGTTTCCATTTTTGTGATGTAATGTAAAACTTTATGAATACAGGTAGTGTTTCCAGGGCTAATAAACTGACCGGTATTTCGAGATTTGATCTCTCTTGTGATCATGCCAATGTTATGTAATAATGCACTGACTCTGGGTAACTGGGGTCGAGGAATTATAGTTGGTATCAGAGAATGTTTAGTACAATCCTTGGAAGATAGATGTAGATAAACTCTGATTAGAGAACATAGATTTAAGATGGTATTTGAGGATTAGTATAGAAGAACTTCTTAGAATTTTGGTATTTAGAGATTTTGTGAGTTTTCAGAGCAATACATCCCTGTCTGGATACAAGCACGTAGAGGAGGCTCTTGCATAGATGCACCTAGGGGTGAAACCCGAAAACACTGCTTTGAGATAGACTCGAATGGGAACTGGTGCACGAAAACGGGTCTTGCTGCACTCTTGGTTACGACACTCCCAGCAGATATTCTTAGAATAACTCTCATTTTAATTACAAGTAATTATGAAGGGTTTATGAGTATATAATTTCTCAAATAAAACATTTTTATGATTATGGATTATATCCATAAATAGTTCAATTTATGTTAAGTGTTTTATTAGTATGGAATTATGTATTTTGATTCATAAACAGATCTAGTTTATGTCATTTTTTAGAAAGGGGACCTAGCATAAGAAATGGAAACTGTATCAATGCATGCACTCCATGTAGGGATTTCCATCCTGCTCAAGATAATTATAGTGGAGGCGGTGATGCAACTGGTGCCGATCAGCTAATCACCATACTAAAACAACTCACTCAGGTTATGAATAATAACCTTACCCATATGGATCACCCTGATCTGTAGCATGTAAGATCAATGTTAGATCGCTTTATGAGGAAACAACCACCAATGTTCAATGGGAGTACAAATCCCTTAGTAGCTGAGTAATGGATAAATTCCCTAGAGAAAATATTTCAGGCTTTGGGGAGTAGTGAAAGGGAAAAAGTTATCATCACAGTTTACCGCCTCACTTGAGATGCTGATCAATGGTGGTCATTGATTTAAAACACTAAGGAAGATGATGAAGTATAAAATATGGAATGGAGTGAGTTCAAAGATCTATTTTTTGAAAAATACTTTCCTTGTGACCATCGACAAGATAAGGATATAAAATTTATGAGTCTGAGACAAAAGGATGATGAGAATGGTGCAATGTATGAGGCTAACTTTACAAGGTTAGCAAGGTATTCTGGAGATTATATATGTAACCCAAGAAGTAAGATTGATCTCTAATTAATGGGTTAAAACCATTTCTCCATCGAGCATTAGTCTCACAATCCTTCTCGTCATATGAAGACATTGTCTCATGTGCTATCAAGACAGAGAAATAATTCTCAAAGTCTTATGAATTTAAAGAAAAGAAAGAGAAGAATAGATCTGCAGATAAATCTGGGAATGGAAATAATGGGAAGAAGGGAAATTGAATATCCAACCTGCAGTAAATGTGGGAAGAAACACCCCGGTACTTGCATAAAAGGAATGGGAGTCTGTTACAAGTGTGGTGAAAAAGGCCACCAAGCTCAGGATTGCAATGGGAAGAAGGAAGCTACCGATGTTCAGTGCTACAATTGCAGGGAGATAGAACATTATGCAAATGAATGTCCAAAGTGTCAGGGGAACTTACCTCAGAAAAAGCCAAGGGATCAAGGCCAATCTTATGCTATCACTATTGCTGACGTAGAAGCACAGAAAGACGTGGTGGCAGGTAATTTAATGGTTTCATCAAGTTTAGAAAATGCATTATTTGATTCTGGATCATCGCATTGATTCATATCTTCCCAGTTTGCCAAGAATGTTAGATATTTACAATTTGATTCAACAAGGGAGTTGTAAGTTAAAACTCCTAAGGGAATTATCACTGCAATAATGTTTTGTGAATCAGTCCCCATTAGAGCACATAAATGTTCTTTATCCGCTGATCTCATCGTCATACCTATGACTGAGTTTGATATAATCCTCGATATGGATTGTCTTTCGGGCCATGATGAGAAGATTTATTGTAAGAAATAGAAGGTTACGATTTTTGATGATGATGATAAAGAACAACTTATCTTTAAAGCAGAATTGTCACTACCTAATTCTTATCTAGATCCAACCCCAGTAGCTCAACTAAATTCAATTATTGGGGAGGAAGAGGATGAAATTACAGTGGGTGAGGAAATGAATGTTCAAATAGAGGATGTACCTATTGTGAAAGAATATGTAGATGTGTTTCTGGATGATTTACCTGGACATCCCCCAGAACGAGAAGTTGAGTTTTCCATTGATTTAATTCCTGGATCAAGGCCTATATCGAATACCCCTTATAGAATGGCCACTATATAATTAGTTGAACTAAAGAAACAACTAGTTGAATTGAGTAATAAGGGATTTAGTTGCCCTAGTGTTTCTCAATGGGGAGCCCCTGTTCTTTTTTTAAAAAGAAAGATGGATCTATGAGGTTATGTATCGACTATAGGGAGATCAATGCTATAACAATAAAGAACAATTATCCCCTACCTCACATTGATGATTTATTTGAGCAACTTCATGGAGCTCAATACATTTCAAAGATTTACCTTTGATCTGGATACCATCCGTTGTGTGTGAAGAAGGAAGACATTCTGAAGACAACATTTCGAACCGGGTACGGGAATTACAAGTTTACAGTAATGCCTTCTGGATTGACTAATGCACCCTCTTTATTCATGGATCTGATGAGTAGAGTTTTCAAGGAATATCTCAACGAATTTGTGGTGGTATTTATTTATGATATCTTGGTATACTTTAAAAGGTATGAAGATCATGAAAATTACTTGCGTATTATCCTAAAGACTCTGAGAAGACATGAATTATATGGGAAGTTTAGCATGTGTGAATTCTGGCTTCAGGATATTTCTTTTCTGGGCCATATTGTCTCTAAAGATGGAATCTCTGTTGATCCTTCTAAGACCAAGCCAATCCATGAAAGTCCAAAACCTACGAGTATAACTGAGGTACGCAGTTTTATTGGTTTGGTTGGTTATTATCGACGTTTCATCCAGAATTGTTCCCGATTGTCTGACCCATTAATGAAGCTCACAAGTAAAGGGGTTAAATTTCTTTGGACAAAATAGTTTGAATAATGTTTCGAAGAACTGAAGAGAAGATTAGTCAACGATCTTATATTGACTCTACCCTTAGGGAATGATGGGATTTTTATTTATTGTGATGCATCGAAGAAATGACTTGGTTGTGTCCTTATATAGAATGATAGGGTTATTGCCTATGCATCACGAAAGTTGAAAATTCATGATGAAAACTATCATACTCATGATCTCGAGTTAACAGCTGTGATCTTTGCTTTGAAGATATGGAGGCACTACATCTATGGCGAAAAATGTGAGATTTATACTGATCAGAGGAGTTTAATGTATATTTTATCACAAAAAGAACTCAACATGAGGCAAAGGAGATGGCTTGAATTACTCAAGGATTATGATTGCACAATACACTACCACCTAGGGAAGGAAAACAAGGTGGCATATGCTTTGAGCAGAAAAGATCATGGAGTTTTGAGATATATGAGAATTGAAAGGGATCCAATTTTCATGGATCTAGTGAAGATGGACATGGGAATAACCCAGGAATGTGAAACATCAATGCTTTTTCAAATGGTTGCCAAAAAATCTTTAATATAAAGGATTATGAGTTCTCAGACCGGTGATGACGAATTTCAAAATAATATTACTACTGTGAATAATGGGAGATTGTGAGAATTTGCGTATGAAGATGGAATTTTTTAATTTGGTTGGAGACTTTGTATTCCCGGTATACCTGATCTAAAAAGGTAATTGCTGGATGATGCTCATAGTTCCAATTTCAATATACACCCTGGGAGCACCAAAATATATAGATATTTGAAGGAACATTTTTAGTGGGACAACATGAAGATGGAGATTGCTAATTTTGTGTCAAGATGTATGGTTTGTCAACAAATGAAAGATGGAAGGCAATAGCCTAGAGTAGTCATGAAACCTCTTCCCATACCGGAGTGGAAATGGGACAATATTATAATGGAATTTGTCCACGGGCTACCAAAGACTCCTAGAAGGAACGATGCAACATGGGTCGTTGTTGATCGTCTTACCCAATCAGTACATTTTCTTCCTATAAGGGAAGATTTACCACTTGAATGACTAGCAAGACTATATAATAATGAAGTTGTGAAACTTCATGGAGTACCCCTTTTAATTATTTCTGATCGTGATCCCTGTTTTACTTCAAGATTCTGGAAATGTATTCAGAAAGCCTTGGATACTGAACTTCATTTGAGCAATGCCTACCATGCTCAAACAGATGGACAACCAGAACGAACTATTCAAACCTTAAAAGACATGTTGAGATCCTTCTCACTTGACTTTCACGTTATGTGGGATCAATATTTTCCTCTGGTATAATTTTCCTATAACAATAGCTTCCATTCGAGTATACATATGGCACCATATGAAGAATTATATAGAAAGAGATGTCGCACACCAACTAGTTGGGATGAAGTTGATGAAAGAAAACTTGTAGGCCTAGAACTGGTGGAGGAAATGATGGAAAAGGTGATGTTAATCCAATACCACAACAAAGCAGCTCAAAGTAGGCAGAAGAGCTATGCAGACAATCGAAGGAAGGATTTTGTATTTCAAGTTAGTGATCATGTTTTCCTTAAGGTATCTACATGGAAGCGAGTCATACATTTTGGTAAGAAAGGTAAATTGAGTCCCAGGTACATCGGAACTTTCGAAAGTCTAGAATGAATTAGGGTTGTAGCTTACTGATTGGCAATGCCTCCAGGTGTCTCCAAAGTTCACGATGTGTTCCGCATATCTCTGTTGAGGAAATACATGCCCGACCCAACGCATGTACTCACCTATGAGGAATTAGAACTAGAACCCGATATGTCTTATTACGAAGAGCCCGTCAAGATTCTTGATACAAGAGAACATGTACTGAGGAATCAGATGACTCGTCTGGTAAAAGTCTTGTGGAGAAACCATAAGATGAAAGAGGCAACGTGGGAACCCAAGGAACTAATGATGAAGAACCACCCGAATCTTTTCATGTGGTAGTATTCTAGAAATTTCGAGGATGAAATTATTTGATGGAGGGGAGAATGTAACACCCTAATCTTCTATTGAATTCTTCTCTTTGAATAATTCAATAGTGTGTGTTGTAAGCAACATCGAGTTCAAACACACGACAACCAATCAAACTAGGCGTTATGAATAGTAATACCCGCTTTTTAAAATTTATAAATTTTATTTTTCAAAATGGACTTCATTTTTTGATTCGGAATATCGATATTATCCTAGGATGAAGTTTTGGTATTTTTCTGAAAAATTTCTTTTTTTGATGAATAGTGAAACCACTAAGTGGTAGTTACTAAACTGAATTTTTCATAAAACATGATTTTACCGCTTCTGTGAGTGGAATTTCTAAAATCTAAGAGACATGGTTAATATCAAGGACTTAAATGTGGTTCATTGAGATGAAAATAATTTTTGGTGAATAGTAACATTTTACTTTTATTTACCACGGTTAAAAGTAAATACGACAATTAAGGGTAAAAACTGATATTAATATTACCCTAAACCAAGTCCTAATTCTATTGGATAAGCTTAATTTGACCATAAACAACCTTAGGAATAAAATATTATCATTTAGGTCCACTTGGATTAGATGAGGACATTTATTATTATTTAATTCAAAGAAGAGTTAAAAGAGTTAAAATCGAGGTTTATTTACTAAAATTTATTAATATAGGGTTAAATAAAAGATAAATTCGATTGGAAATATTACTTATAAAGCTAAAAAGATTTACTACATATAATATTTTATTTTTATTTTTTAGAAATTAAATAAGTCAATTTATTTATGACACAATGATGATGCAGTAATTACCATAATAGTGAATAATTAGAATAATTGATATTATAAATACCAAAATAAAGGTAATTTGAGACTTTTTATAAATACCAATAATTTTCAATGATACTATGACATGTTAGGATTGATTTAATTAACGTTCGTTGAAGTAATAATTCTGTTATGATTTTTACAAAAAACAATTATTGAAAAATGTCAAAATTTACATAAAAGAGATTTTCAAACAAATATTATATTATTGATTGATATTAAATTTCTAAAAATCTAAGGTTCGGCCAAGAGACTTATATTATGATAGGTGTAACATTAATGTACCACTTGGGGGTCTCTTAGATGTATATAGTATGTTTATATACAATATAATATAAAAATACAAAGAGACATTGTAAAAGTGAAACTAATTAACTAAGAGTTAATTTTTAAAGATAAGGTTAATATTGTAACCCAAACCTGTCTAAATCCAATTGGTTGAGTGGTTTTAGACTTATACACACCTTAACCTTTAAATAATCCACTTTGGAGAAATTAGAAACCGAATATCAATTTATTATAAAATAATATTTCTAACTTTTCCAAAGGTGCCCCTAACCCCTCTTATAAATGGGCACTCACCCTTGTCATTAATTCACACCTTCAAATCCATTTGGCTCAGCCAAAATCTGCCCAAATACTCTCTAAAATTCCCTCACATAATCCCAGAGTCCTTCCTATAATATGAAAGCCATCCTAAGGAGCCCTTTTGATCAAATCAAAAGGGTGAACCCGAAGATGAGGTAATGATTTCACCACCCTTTTTCAAGTTCCTTTCTTCTTCCACTTCTTCTTTCATGGTTATTACCATTATAAAATAATAAATATAGTATCTTATATATACTTTGATGCTATTATAAATATGGTACAATCATATTCAGTATTCTATCCATCCTTTGAATAACATGTCACCATACATGTGTACGTACGACTTACCGTCTCCACGTCGTGGTGTAATTGTTATTCAATAAATTATTATTTGGATGGGTATAATAATGATGTTTAATTCATGAAAATAATAAATATAAAATGATAATGATTCTAGATATATGATATATCATACATTTATATATTATTTTAAAATCAAAAGAATGATATTGTCGCTCGTGCGTATGTACGAACTACTGTCTCCACGAACACGATGTGATTCATTCCCCATCATATCCATTCAAGTATAATTCTCATTTTATGATTAATAATAGTATCTAATGGCTTAATATCATTCTTGATATGAATAATATACAACCTATCCTTTAAAAAACATATGAAAGAAAATGAGTAAGTTAACACCCGTAACGACGATATTTCTAAAATATTATTAACAAAGCAGTTCTAAGAGATCGTATATGAAATCATATTAATATATATGATTTTTGTATAATTTAATAACAATTATTACACCATTATATAGGAGGTTAACCTACTACAACCATGGAAAATTACAAGCTAAGTGTTTATTTCGCAATCTCTTCATTATCTGAGGTTGTTTATACGTAATAATATACAGGGATCTCATTATCATCCGCATCCATGTTTCTTAAAAATGTATTTCAAAACGTTTAAACTATTTACAAAAATATGGTTTAAAGTCATTTATACACATGTTTTACTTTTTATAAGAGGTTTATAAAGGAATATTTTCGTTGTTTTCCAAACAAGGTGATTTTTAACCTTTTCGACAGAATTAATGTAAGAATGTTTTTTTAACATATACGGCGGGTGCGGCTATTTTCTGCCATTAGAAAATTGTCAAAGCTTCCCTTACAATCTTATAGGAATATTTTCAACGGAAATGTTTATTTTATAAATACACGACTCTTAAATGATTTCAAAATAGAAAGAGATATTTCTCTAAATAGAGTTTTGATTTCATCTATGTCAACATCCTTTGATGGATTTTACGCTTATTTGAAGTAGATTTATTATGATACAGAAATTATATATTTTATTGAAGGTTTTTTGATATGTTTGACTATTTATGTGTTATTTTTATACCATTCATGGTTTATGGATGATGTATTTACATTTCTTTTTCCAGTTTCAATTCGAATGTTTATGTTATGTTTAAACCTTTTCATATGGGAATGCATTGGTCTAAATATGTGACGGGTGGAGCCCGCTATAGCTCCTCGATGCATCGGTTGTTCTCATGAGACAAACTAGTGTCTTGTCATAAGTCCTTGGAAAAATATTATTCATAGTCTTTCCACGAGGCCTTGGCTATGTGGTTATGATAGTCTGGCATTATGAATTCCATCATTATGAAAGTGGTTATTGATACTGCATGTGAATGCTCGATTAGTAGAATATCAATGTGAATAAGTAAATGGAATTATTTCATTATATTTTTTCCATACTATGTTGAAGATCATGTTTAAAAGGCTTTTGTTTTAGTTATTCATTTCATTAAATGTTTATTCTTATTTATGAAAGTTTCCGCTATATTTTTATCCTTACTGGGCATTTGAGCTCACCCCTTTTCTATGTTTTATTTTTCCCAGGATGTGAAGAAGTAAATTATGAATCACCCATAGGGGTAGTATGAGGATATAAGTGTATAGACTATGGAGACTATGTTTTTGTAGTTTTAATTTTTATGATGTAATGTAAAACTTTATGAATATATCTAGTGATTCCAAGGCTACTAAACTAACCGGTCTTTCGAGAGTTGATCTTTCTTGTGATCATGCTAATGTTATGTAATAATGCACCGACTCTGGATAATTGGGGTCGGGGCCTTACAGTTGGTATCAGAGGAAGTTTAGTTCAAACCATGGAAGCTAGATTTAGATAAACTCTGATTAGAGCACATATATTTAAGATGGAATTTGAGGATTAGTATAGAAGAACTTCCTAGAATTTTGGTATTGTAGGGATTTTGTGAGTTTTCAAAGCAATACATCCATGTCTGGATACGAGCAGGTAAAGGCAGCTCTGGCAGAGATGTACCTATGGGTAAAACCCAAAAACACCGCTTTGAGCTAGACTCAAATGGGAACTGGTGCACGACAACCGGCCTTGCTGCACTCTTGGTTACGACACTTCTGGGGGATATGCTTAGAATAACTCTCATTTACATTACAAATAATTATGAAGGGTTTATGAGTATATACTTCCTCAAAGAATTTTTTTTATGATTATGGATTATAACCATAAATAGTTAAATTTATGTTAAGTGTTTTATAAGTATGGAATTATGTATTTTGATTCATAAACTGATCTAGTTTATGCCATTTTTAAGAAATGGCACCTAGTGGAAGAAATTGAAACAGTATCAATGCACACACTCCATGTATGGATTTCCCTCCTGCTTAAGATAATTATAGTGGAGCTGGTGATGAAACTGGTGTCGATCAGCTAATCACTATACTGGGACAACTCACTCAGGATATGAATAATATCCTTACCCATATGGAGCTCCCTGATCCACAACGTGGAGGATCAATGTTAGATTGATTAATGAGGCAACAACCACCAACATTCAATGGTAGTACAAATCCCTTAGTAGCTGAGCAATGGATAAATTTCTTTGAGAAAATATTTCAGGCTTTGGGGAGTAGTGAAAGGGAAAAAGTTAACATGGCTGTTTAGAGCCTCACTGGAGATGCTGATCAATGGTGGTCATTGATTCAGAACATTAAGGAAGATGATGAAGTATCAAATATGGAATGGATAGAGATCAAATATCTTTTTTTAGAAAAATACTTTCCTCATCACCATCGAGCATATATGGAAAGGCAATTTCTGAGACTGAGACAAAAGGAGGATGAGAATGTCGCAATGTATGAGGCTAACGTTACTAGGTTAGAAAGGTATGTTGTAGATTATATAGGTGACCCAAGAAGTAAGATTGATCATTTCTTTGATAGGTTAAAACCATTTCTCTGTCGAGCATTAGTCTCACAATCCTTCTCATCGTATGAAGACATTGTCTCATGTGCTATCAAGAGAGAGAAAGAATTCTCAAAGTCTTATTTCTTTAAAGAAACGCAAGAGAAGAAGAGATCTATTGATCAATCTGGGAATGGAAATAAGGGGAAGAAGGGAAAAGCTAAATATCCAACCTACAGTAAATGTGGGAAGAAACACCGCGGTACTTTCTTAAAAGGAACAAGAGTCTATTAAAAGTGTGGTGAAAAAGGACACCAAGCTCGTGATTGCAAAGCGAAGAAGGAAGCTACCGATGATCAGTGCTAAAATTGCAGGGAGATGTGACATTATTCAAATTAATGTCCTATGTGTTAGAGGAATTTACCTCACAAAAGGCCAAGGGATCAAGGCTAAGCTTATGCTATCACTACTACTGAGGTAGAAGCTCTGAAAGACGTGGTGGCAGGTAATTTAATGGTTTCATTAAGTTTAGCTAATGCATTATTTGATTCTGGATCATCGCATTGTTTCATATCTTCCCAGTTTTCTATGAAAATCAGATATTTACAATTTGATTTAACATGGGAGTTGTCAGTTAAAACTCCTAAGGGAAGTATCATTGCAACAAAGTTTTATGAATCAGTCCCCATTAGAGCACATAAATATTCTTTATTCGTTGTTCTCATCGTCATACCTATGATTGAGTTTGATACAATCCTCGGTATGGATTGGACTTCGGACCATGATGTGAATATTTTTTATAATAAGAAGGAGGTTATGATTTTTGATGATGATGATAAGGAACACCTTATCTTTAGCGAAAAATCGTCACCACCTAATTCTTATCTAGATCCACCCCTAGTAGCTCAACTAAATTCAATTATTGGGGAGGAAGAGGATGAAATTACATTGGGTGAGGAAAGGAATGTTCCAATACAGTATGTACCTGTTGTGAAAGAATATGTAGATGTGTTTCCGGAAGCTTTACCTGGACATCCTCCAGAATGAGAAGTTGAGTTTTGCATTGATTTTATTATTGGATCAAGGCCTATATCGAAGACCCCTTATAGAATGTCCACTATATAATTAGTTGAACTAAAGAAACAACTAGATGAATTGAGTAATAAGGGATTTATTCACCCTAGTGTTCCTCCATTGGGGGCCCCTATTCTTTTTGTTAAAATGAAAGATGGATCTATGAGGTAATGTATCGACTATAGAGAGATCAATGCTATAACAATAAAGAACAAGTATCCCCTTCCTCACATTGATGATTTATTTGACCAACTGCATGGAGCTCAATACTTTTCAACGATTGACCTTCGATCGGGGTACCATAAGTTGTGTGTGAAGAAGGATGACATTCTCAAGGCAGCATTTCGAACCAGGTACAGGCATTACGAGTTTACAATAATGCCTTTTGGATTGTCTAATGAACCCTCTGTATTCATGGATCTGATGAATAGAGTTTTCAAGGAATATCTCAATGAATTTGTGGTGGTATTTATTGATGATGTCTTGGTATACTCCAAAAGCTACGAAGATCATGAAAATCACTTTCTCATTATCCTGAAGACTCTGAGAAGACATGAATTATATGGGAAGTTTAGCAAATTTGAATTCTGGCGTTAGGAGATTTCTTTTCTTGGACATAGTGTCTCTAAATATGGAATAATTTTTATCCTTCTAAGACAAAGGCAATCCAAGAATAGTCAGCACCTACGAGTATAACCGAGGTATGCAGTTTTATTGGTTTGGCAGGTTATTATTGACGTTTCATCCAGAATTTTTCCTGATTGGCTAACCCATTAACGAAGCTCACACACAAAGGGGTTAAATTTGTTGGGATAAAAGAGTGTGAAGAATGTTTCGAAGAAATGAAGAGAAGATTAGTCAATTCTCCTATATTGACTCCACCATCGGGGAATGATGGGTTCATTATTTATAGTGATGTATTGAAGAAAGGACTTGGTAGTGTCCTTATGCAGAGTGATAGGGTTATTTCCTATGCATCGCGACAGTTTATAATTCATGAACAAAACTCTCCTACTCATGATCTCGAGTTAGGAGCTGTGATCATTGCTTTGATGATATGGAGGCACTACCTCTATGGTGAAAAATATGAGATTTATACTGATCACTAGAGTTTTAAGTATATTTTCTCAAAAAAATAACTCAATATGAGGCAAAGGAGATGGCTTGAATTACTCAAGGATTATGATTTCACTCTACAATACCACTCGGGGAAGGCAAACAAGGTGGCAGATGCTTTGAGCAGAAAAGATCATGGAGTATTGAACAATATGATAATTGAAAGGGATCCAATTTTTCGGGATCAAGTGAAGATGGACATGGGAATAACCAGGGAAGGTGAAACATCAATTCTTTTTCAAATGGTTTCCAAACCATCTTTACTATAAAGGATTAAGAGTTCTCATACCGATGATGATTAATTTCAAAAGAAGATTAAAGCTGTGAATGATGGGATATTGAGTGACTTTGTGTATGGAGATGGAATTTTGAAATTTGGGAAGAGTCTTTGTGTTCCTGATATACCAAATCTAAAAAGGGAATTGCTGGATGATGCTCATAGTTCCAATTTCTCTATACACCATGAGAGAACCAAAATATATGGAGATTTGAACGGCCATTTTTGTTGGGACAACATGATGAGGGAGATTGCTGATTTTGTGTCAAGATTTATGGTTTGTCAACAACTGAAAGTTGGAAGGCAATAGCCTGGAGGATTCATGCAACCTCTTCCCATACCGGAGTGGAAATGGGACAATATTACGATGGACTTTTTCATGGGGAAACCAATGACTCCATGAGGGAACGATGCAATATGGTTCATTGTTGATCGTCTTACCAAGTCAGCACATTTTCTTACTATAAGGGACGATTTAACACTTGAACGACTAGCAAAACTATATATTAATGAAGTTGTGAGACTTCATGGAGTACCCCTATTGATTGTTTCTGATCGTGATCCCTGTTTTACTTCAAGATTCTGGAAATGTCTTCTTAAAGCCTTAGATACTGAACTTCATTTGAGCACTGCCTACCACCCTCAAACAGATGGACAATCAGAACGAACTATTCAATCCTTAGAAGACATGTTGAGATCCTGATCACTTGACTTTCAGGGTATGTGGGATCAATATTTACCTCTAGTAGAATTTTCCAATAACAATAGCTTCCATTCGAGTATACATATGGCACCATATGAAGCATTATAGATAAAGAGATGTAGCACACCAACCTGTTGGGATGAAATTGGTGGAGGAAATGATGGAAAAGGTGAAGGTAATCCAAAACCACATCAAAGCAGCTCAAAGTAGGCAGAAGAGATATACTGATAATCGAAGGAAGGATTTGGAATTTCAAGTCAGTGATCATGTTTTCCTGAAGGTATATCCATGGAAGGGAGTCATACATTTTGGTAAGAAAGGTAAATTGAGTACCAGGTACATCGAACCTTTCAAAATTCTAGAATGAATTGGGGTTGTAGCTTACAGATTGGCAATGCCGACAAGTGTCTCCAAAGTTCACGATGTGTTCCTCGTATCTGTGTTGAGGAAATACATGCCTGACCAAACGCATGTACTCACCTATGAGGAATTAGAACTGGAACCTGATATGTCTTATTACGAAGAGCCCGTCAAGATTCTTGATATGAGAGAACAAGTACTGAGGAATCAGACGACTCGGCTGGTAAATGTCTTGTGGAGAAACCATAAGATGGAAGATGCAACGTGGGAACCCGAGGAACTTATGATGAAGAACCACCCGAGTCTTTTCATGTGGTAGTATTATAGAAATTTCATGGATGAAATTATTTGAAGGAGGGGAGAATGTAAAAACCTAAGCTTCTATGATACGCTTCTCTTTAAATAATACAATACTGTGTGTTGTACGCAACATCAAATTCTAACACACCACAAAAAATCAAACTAGCTGTTATGAATAGTAATACCCAGTTTTTGAAATTTATAAATTTTATTTTTCAAAATGGACTTCATTTTTCGATTTAGAATATCGAAATTAGCCTAGGGTGATTTTTTGGTATTTTTCTGAAAAATTTCATTTTTTTGATGAATAGTGAAACCACTAAGTGGTAGTTAAAAAATCGAATTTTTCCAAAATCTTAATTTTACCACATATGTGAGTGGAATTTAGAAAATCTGAGAGACACGGTTAATATCACGGACTAAAATGTTGTTCATTGAGATGAAAATAATTTTTGGTGAATAGTATCTTTTTACTTTTATGTACCACGGTTAAAAGTAAATAGGGTAATTAAGGGTAAAAATGATATTAATATTATACTAACACATGTCCTAATTCTATTGGATATGATTAATTTGACCAAAAACAACCTTAGGAATAAAATTTTATCATTTAGGTCCACTTGGATTATATTAGGACATTTATTATTATTTAATTCAAAGATGAGTTAAAAGAGTAAAAATCAAGGTTTAATTACAAAAACTTTTTTAATATAGGGTTATACGTAAGATAAATTCGATTGTAAATATTAAATAATAATCTAGAAATATTTCCGGAATAAATATAATTTATTTATAATTTTTAGACATTATATAATTTAATTTATTAATGACACAATGATGATGCAGTAATTACCATAATAGTGAAAAATTAGAATAATTGTTATTATAAATACCCAAATAAATGTAATTTGAGACTTTTTATAAATACAAGTAATTTTCTAGGATAATATGACATGTTAGGATTGATTTAATTAAATTTTTTCGAATAAATAATTCAGTTATGATTTTTACAAAAATTAATAATTGAATAATGTCAAAATTGACATAAAAGAGTTTTTAAAACAAATATTATATTATTAATTGATATTAAATTCTTAAAAAACTATGGTTCGGAAAAGTGACTTATATCATGATATTTGTATCATTAATGGACCACATGGGGGTCTCTTGGATGTATATAGTTTTTTTATTAACCATATAATATAAAAATAAAAAGAGACATTGTAAAAGTGAAACTAATTAACTAAGAGTTAATACTTAAAGATAAGGTTAATATTGTAACCCAAACCTATCAAAATCCTATCGGTTGAGTGTTTTTCGACCTATCCCAACCATAACCTTTAAATAATCCACTTAGGATACATTATAAACCGAATATGAATTTATTATAAAATAATATTTCTAACATTTCCAAAGGTTCCCCACACCCCTCTTATAAAAGGGCACTCCTCTTTCTCATTAATTCACACCTTGAAATCCATTTTTCTCGGCCAAAATAAGCCCAAATACTCTCTAAACATCCCTAACTTCATCCTAGAGGCCTTCCATTAGTCATAAATCCAAAATAAGGAGCCCTTTTGAATAAATCAAAAGGAAGAACCCGAAGAGGATGTAATGATTTCACCACCCTTTTTCAAATTCATTTCTTCTCCCACTTCTTATTTATTTGTTATTACCATTCTAAAATAATAACTATAGTATCATATATATACTGTGATGGTATTATAAATATCATACAATCATATTCATTATTCTATCCATCCTTTGAATTACATGTCACCATACGTGCATACGTACGACTTATCGTCTCCACGTCGTGGTGTAATTGTTATTCAATAAATTATTATTTGGATGGTATAATAATGATGTGTAATTCATGAAAATAATAAATATTACATTATAATGATTATTTATATATGATATACCATACAATTAAATATTATTTTAATATCAAAAGAATGATATTGTCGCTCGTGCGTACGTACGGACTACCGTCTCCACAAACGCGATGAGATTCATTCCCCATCGTATCCATTCAAGTTTAATTATCATTTGATGATTAATAATATTATATAAGGACTTAATATCATTATATATATGAATAAGATACAATCTATCCATAAAAAACATGGCTTACATAACAAAACATATAAAAGAAAATGAGAAAGTTAACACCTGAAACGATGATAATTCCAAAATATTATTAATAATGCAATGTTAAAAGATCATATATGATATCATATTAATATATATGATTCTTGTATAATTTAATAACAATTATTTCACCGATATTCAAGAGGTTAACCTACCCCAACCAAGGAAAATTATGAGGTAAGGGTTTATTTCGCAATCTCTTCATTATCCGAGGTTGTTTTTACGTAATAATCTACTGGGATCTCTTTATCATCCACATACATGTTTCTTAAAAATGTATTTGAATACATTTTTAATATTTATAAAAATATCTGTTAAAGTCATTTATACCCTTTTTTGAGTTTTTATAAGAGGTTTATTAAGGAATCATTCCGTCGTTTTCCAAACAAGGTGCTTTTTAATCTTTCGATAGAATTAAGGTAAGAATGTTTTTTAACTTATACGGTGGGTGCGGCTATTTTCCACCGTTATAAAACCATCAAAGATTACCTTACAAGCTTATAGGAATATTTTCAAAAGAAATGTTTTAATTTATAAATATATGACTCTTAAATTATTTCAAAATAGGAAGAGATATTTATCTAAAAAGAGTTTTGATTTCATCTATGTCAACATCCTATGATGGATTTTACACTTATTTGAAGTTTATTTATTATGATACAAAACTTCTATATTGTATTGAAGGGTTTTGGATTTTCTTGACTATGGAAATGTTATTTTTAAACCATTAATGGTTTATGGATTAAGTATTTACATTTTGTATGCTAGTTTTAATATGAATGTTTATGTTATGATTAACCTTTTCATATGGGAATGAATTGGACTTATTATGTGACGGGTGGAGCCAGTTATAGCTCCTAGATGCATCGGTAGGTCTCATGAGACATACTAGTTTCATGGCACAAGGCCTTGGAAAAATCTCATTCGTAGTCTTGGCATGAGGCCTTGGATATGTGGTTATGATAGTCTGGCATTATGCATTCCATCATTATGAAAGTGGTTATTGATATTTCATGTGAATGTTCAATTAGTAGAATATCCATGTGAATAAGTAAATGGAATTATTTCATTTTATTTTTTCCATACTATGTTGAAGTTCAAGTTTAAAAGGATTTGGTTTGGTTATACGTTGCCTTAAATGTTTATTCTTATTTATGAATGTTTCCGCTATATTTTTGTCCTTACTGGTTATTTGAGCTCACCCCTTTTTAATGTTTTGTTTTTCCCAGGACGTGAAGAAGTAAATTATGAATGACCTGTAGGGATAGTATGAGGCGATAAGATTATATTCTTTAGAGACTATTTTGTTTTAGTTTTCATTTTTATGATGTAATGTAAAAGTTTATGAATATATCTTGTGTTTCCAAGCCTACTAAACTAACTGGTATTTCGAGATTTGATCATTCTTGTGATCATGCCAATGTTATGTAATAATGCACCGACACTGGGTAACTGGGGTCTGGGCGTTATATAAAACATCTGATTTGGTTTTGAAATGGAAAAGGAATCATCAAAATTGTAATTGGGGTTTTTTTAATGATTGTTTACTAATATTTTTAATGTAATTTTCCCTTATGTGGGAGTGGATGTAATTTTCTATTATGCGTGAGTGGATGTAATCTTACCCAAAGCGTGAGAGGATATATTTTTACCTTAAGTGGGACGGTATGTAATTTTCCATTAAGTGGGGGGTGAAATTATTTGATATGATATATATTCCATTTATTTATGGAATTTTTTTCATTCTTGTTGGTTTATATAAAATGATATGTATAAAAAAATTAATTTATGCTTTTTTGAATGTTCATTGATATATCTTCAAATAATATAAATGGAATCCTATTTGGGTATTAATTAAACACCTGAAATTGCTTTCCTTGTTTAATTTTAATTGATGGAATATCTAGTTTATTGTTATGAAATATATTATGAAACACATGGTGAGATCATACTTGTATTTATATCTCACACCCTACCATTTCTTTTAGAAATTTTTGGATTTTATTATTCCACGTTCAAGTAATGGGAATGTTCCCCATAGAGGTGGAGGGTGTTCATGATCCTTTGGACCATGTATATAGATGATGTTTATTTGGATTGTGTGTTTTTTAATATAGATATATACTATGTTCATTGATGTGGTACTACATTGCATTTTCTTATACCTTTTTGGTCACTAGAACTTTATCATTTTAGTTTGTTGAACAGACTAACTTGTATCATTTCATCTTCATCTATTTTTTTGGAAAATTCATTCCCTGTTTTATCTTGTTTGATACTAGGTTATAGTCAATATACCATTGGGATCGATAACTCCCTTTGATCCATGTTAGAGCGGGCATGGTTATCAGGGTACTAGGGTATATGGCTTGGTTCATGACAATCATCATGTTTTCTCACTATTATATTTATTACTTTAGTTCTGAAATCATTATCTTAAAAAATGAAATAAAATGAATCTTCATAATCATAGATTCATGAATTTTACTCAAACTATGATTCTTCTATACTAGTGATAACATATTTCTTGACATTATTTATTGCTGGTATTTGGTGGTCATTTTATTATTCAAATAAAATCAAATATTCATAGTGAATTTACTTATAGTTTTATTGTTTTTTATACATATGAACTTATATTTCATCTATAGCCCTGAAATATTACATCAATGTATTTCTCATGAAATATTTACACAACATATACCATTTGTATTGATCTTTCATGAACTCTAAAATAGATTTATATATTTCACATTTGTATTATTATGGAAATAAATTTCATAAAGTGTCTTAAAATAATTTGGAATCAATAAACACCAATTTTAGAAATTTAAAATAGATGGCGTATCTTGAAACTATAAATACAATACATTTTTATTCTTAGTTATCATTGTTATAAACATATCAAAATGTCACATAATTATCATTTGAGCTACATTGTTTTTCGATGTTATGTATGTTATACTAAACTAAAGTGTTATACAATGTTTATAAAGAAACTCAAAATATTTTTGGATGTAATCATCACCTCAATTATTAGATCTCGACGTCTTCAATGAAAACTCAATTTTCATCTCAACATGCCTCATAACACTTGTAAACATGCATTAATATATATATATATATATATATATTTGTGGGACATAACATAATATATTTAATTTTAGATAATTCATCATTGAGAATAACACTTGTAAACATGCTTTAATATATATATATATATATATATATATAATTTTAGATAACACCTGTAGACATGCATTAATATATATATATATATTTGTGGGACATAACATTCTATCATATATTTTTTTACATAGTTTTGGTTTTTCTTCTTTACTGGTTAAGTAATTCCAAAAAATGGGAGGATACTTATAATGATGAATTTATGGATTGTTTTTATTTTTTGTATTAAAAAAGATGTTTCTATTGTCCCCAAGTAGTATACATGATGTGTACTAGAATTTTTTAATGTGTTATGGATGTCAAACAAAATATGTGAATTGAATACATAACATGATAATTTTACACACCATGTAAAGGGTACTTGTCTTGTAATAAAATATATGAAACAATTTTTTTTAAAAAAATATTGGGTTTTCATCATATATGTTAATAAAGAACTAAATTAAGGGTAATGGGATTTAATCCAATTTCAAATATATAAGGTTTTTTAAAACAAGATGGTTTAGCTGTTAGTATAATTTCTTTCATAAAATATCCCCTTATCTTGAACTTCAGGCTCTTCTTAGGCCATTTTGGGTGACTCCCTTCCATCTATGAGTGCTTATTTTTGCAATATATCACCATTTTGTTTGGATTTATTCTCTTTAGGTATGTAATATTTCTATATATATATATTTTTTGTTTTTACATATTTTTGGATTCTTAATTATGATAATATAGTATTTATATTTATCATTAAATCTAATTAGAATGAATTGTCTAACGATGTTTATTCTCTTGGGTTCTGGTCACCGTTGTCAAAATTAGCTTGGTCTCTACCAAGGAGATGTGGGTATTGTTTATACAATGGGTTAATTTTATGAATTTTAAATCATCATTAGTATATTATTTTTTATTGTTCATTAATTTTAAGTGATAAAAGGTTTAAATGATATCTTATAAAGTTAAATGATTTTTGAAAGGGATTACATATTGAATTTTGGTATTCATGAATGAGAAATGGGTCTTCAAACTCCAGAGTGGATTTTAATTTTTTTTAAATGGTTATGAAAAATTTTGATCATGGTTTTGAAAATGTATTATAAAATTCACATTGTGAACCATGGGTGAATCAGGAAAGATGCATGGGTAACTTTGGAATTTGTTTCACAATTAAAAGGTATGCTTTTTAAAAATCTACTAGATGGACTTGATACTATTTAGATCTAATATTATATATTTTTTTTTGGGTTTTTAGTGTCTAATACATAGTTTATTGGATATTATATCCCATATATGAGGTTATTTTTCCTTTATCATTATTTATCATGTTTTTTTTATCATGGATTGTTGCCCACATGTTTTTATAAGAGGTAGTATGATATAGATTTGCATCAAATGTTATTGGATCGATATGTGTTTACTTGTATTCCTCTTTATGGGTGGATATTAATTTTTTATTTATAATTTCTACTTGACATATTTGTGTTTCGAGAATATGAAACACATATATGAAATCCAAAGGAGAAAATAAGAAATGAGTTATAAATGGTTTGGATTTATAAAAATTATTTATAAATTTAATTTTTTATTTTGATGATATAATTATTTAATTCATGATATTAGACCTTGTATAGAAATAGGCATGTGATACTGATGGGATTTGTAATGTACCCAACACACCTATGTGAATTTTTTGTTTTTGTATTTATGGATTATAGTAATGTAAAGTGTAAATTCTAGAATTTTGTATTATCTTATTTTTGTTGCTTCCAGTTTGGGATGGTATGTAGGTTGCGGTTAGTCATGTGGGGATGTTACTCAAATTCTTGAATATTATATTTTGTATTGGATTTCATGTAATTTTTTGTATCTCGTCTATTTATATTTAATACTATGGATTTATTTTTTCCTTTATATTCAAGGAAATTTTTCCATAATCAATTTTTACATATATTTCATAAGGGATGCTTCATGTGGATTACTTAGTTTACCCAGGTTGGTTTGTTAAAATTTTGTACAAAGAGTATGTTATTCTTGAATTATGGTAACACTGCCTGATTTTGTATATAGGTATTGCGTAGACTATAGTTAAGAACCTTATAATTCATATATTAGTTGTGCAAAAGGGTAATGGTCATCTCACTTTCATGGAAGAAACTAAGTTGACATGGGTGGATAGGGAGTTTTATCTTGATTGGGATGTCGATTTTGAGGAAATATGAAAAAACTATAGGGGATTGTTATTTAAATTAACATGTTCCTTTTTAATTGTATTTTTTGTTGTCTATTTATATTAATATGTTTTAAAATCATTCTTTTCAAAACATAGTTTTAGCTCAATGTTTTTAGGATTTTTATAAAGTTGAATTTTCTTCTATATTTTGTTAGAAAATGCCTCTAAGAAGATCACATTCAAATCCAATAAAAAAATCTATGAAATAGGTTCCATTGGATAACACTCCAGTGGACCCTAATTTGGATGAAACTTTTTTCCACATTCTTCATAATATATGTCAATTCTATGTCCAGAACCCAAGTCACATAGTGTATCATAGTTTTGAACTCTCTAAAAAGTATCCATCCATTTTCATTGTGGAAAAGGACCCCAGAAATTTGAGAAGTGTCTTGAGTGGATAGAAATATCCTTCAACTTATTAAAGACACCCGAAGACTCTATGGCAGGATTTTTCTTGTATATTCTCAAGGCACTGGGAAGGAGATGGTGGGCCTCTATTGTTCAAATTATCATGCATAAGAATTATACCTGGGGTTCTATGATGAATATATTCTACCAGAATTCTTATCCTTACACATTTCATGATGCGAAGACCAAAGTGTTTTCGACCCTATAGAAGGGACAACATACCGTTCTGAGTTATTCAACACATTTTCTCTGAGTTATTTCATGTAGGACCATAGAATGTGAATAATTATTACATGAAGGGTCTTAGTTTTGAGTAGGGACTGATTCCTAATATTTGACTGATGTGGAAAATCTTGTCCCTTATGGCCTTTGTTGACGCAGTCAACATGTAAGCTTTGATTAAGGGAGAGATAGCAATGAATATAGTTTTAGGTGGAAAATCAGTTGGTTTAGTGGTTAGCTATGGTGTATCCTCTGGCTAGAAAATATATCATGATATTATTTAGAATTATTTTAGGACTATTTTTAGATTATTCTATAGGGAAGCAGTAAGTTTTCTACATAAAATTTGGAAGGTGAGTTCATACCATCCAAAAATGTGTGGAGGATCCAAATACTAGTCCCCTCTGTGGATGATTTGGTCATCTAGAACACTTTTTTTAAATTCTATCTCAGTGATTTATTGTATGATCCACTATCACCGTTAGTTTTTTATTTTGTAAATATGATTCCAATGGTGGAGGGTCTGACACATAGGCCAAGAAATATATTGATGCGGATAATACCAGATTACTATTTATAAAGGAGACTTCACTATTTAAATATGAAGCATGACCAAATAATGTTAGGGTGACAGTGTTTATCTCATATTCTATTGTGTCATCTTTGTTTGATATTTGTGATATTAATTATTTTATATCATCATTATTAGTTGACATCTTATGTTTTCTTTTTGAAATTATAACATTTTTTTTATCTTTCTATTAACTTGGGAAAGAAGTTCGAACATGGTTTCAGATATCCATCATATCAGGTGAAGAGATCCAACGTTGGGGTTGAGTATGAAATTGTAGTTCTTCATCATTACATAATTGACATAATTGTTTTTATAGATTAGAGGATCAATGTTATGTCCCAGATAGGCTGCTACCATTTCTGCATTTAGTTGTTATCTTTTGATGTGGTATCTCATGTTTTTTTAGGGTTAGTGGGACTCTAGATCAGGATAGGTATTGCTAATTTTGTGATATTCTGGTGTAATATCATGCTAGTTGATAGATATTTATCATGATCAAGTGGACTATTTCATTTGTTTTTCACTTTGTGCAATTGTATGTGGGTACCCTAAGGTCTTTCAAGATGGGTTTTAAGGTTTACCACTACCAAAAGAAGCAGTGTTTACTACTGACCTACTCCTTCATATAATTCTTATTTCTATGTCATCTCACCATATATAACATTCTCTGTTGGTGGAACTAAATATCTATATAGAGGACTCAGAGGCTAAAGGATTTATTTTTTCTAGCGTGTCACCATGGGAATCAACTATCCTTTTTTATTGAAGGTGGATGAAAATCATATAATTTTTATTGATTATTAAATTTTGAATCAATAGATTATTATGGACAAATATCCTTGGACAAGGATTTCTCATCTTAGAGTAGTTCATTGGTTTCCAAATATTGACCTACGATTAGGGTATCCCAAGATGAGAGTCTAAGAAGTGGATAAACCTAAGACTTCATTTACGATTCGATGTGGGAATATTATGTCAGTATTTATTCTATTCAGACTTTCTTATTCTTATATAATAAAAATATATTTTATTACCCAAAAATTTCATCATTTTTTGACTCTTTTGTTATTGTTTTCATGGATGATATTTTTGTTTACTCAAAATTAGAGGGGAAGCACATGGAACATTTGTATATGATTATTCGAACCCTAAAAAAAATTGTATGATATTCCCTCCAAGTGAGAGTTTTTTTATGAGGTGATTTTTTTGCTGAGTGTGATATCTAAGAGGGTAGTATTAGTGGATCATGAATTGTAATAGGAAGTAATATCCTACTAGTAGTCCAAAAATGCGTTTGAGATCATAAGCTTCATGGGTTTGGCTGGAAACTATATAATGTTTCCTTATAAGTTCTCCAATATATCTTATTCTATGAAAAGTTTAACCTATAAGGGTGAAAATTTTGAATATAATTAAATGTGTCAGATATTTATTGATGATGTGATGATAAAAGGATGATATCAATGCCCATTTTGATTATTCTAGAACTAGGGATGTGTCATTATGTTTTTTGTACTAATTATGACATGGAATTGGGATGTCTGTTGATGTAGGGGAAATAGGTTTTGGATTATGGAACTCTCTAATTACACCCCCATGAGAAGAAATAACCATCATATAATCTTGAGTTGGAAGTAGTTTTTTATACACTAAAAATGTGGTGTCACAATCTATTTATAGTGCAGTTTACTGAATATTCAGATCATAAGATCTTGAAATATATTTTTACAGATAGGGATCTAAATTTTTCATGTTGAAATTTTGTTGAATATCTCAAGAATTTATATTTTGATGTTTCTTATACCCTTCAGATATGGGATGTGGTTTCCAATTCATTGAATAAAATGTTACTAAAAAATCATGAAGGAATCCATTAAAGACTGGTATTTTAAGGGTCTATTAGTCGAGATGATCTGGTATGTGGGAGAGGCTGGTGGATACGTGTTCTTGGATTTGATGAATGATGAACCATATTTTGATTAGATTGGTCAACTCGAGTAGGAGGAAGACACCGAGTTATAATACTTTAGAGAAAATTATTATGGTGAGGAGACCTCGGGTAAGTGGTCATACTCTCCCAATTGAGATTTGTAAATTTGTAGTACGCTGTTTTTTCAATTTTTCCTTGTGTGGTAGTAGTTGCAATGTAGACACCATTATTTATTTGTACACCCTTGGGTTACAAAGATGTACCACGAATTTAGGCATTGATGTTGGTGGAAGGGGTTGTGATGATCAATTAAATATTTTGTTTTTTGGTGCCTTACTTGTCATAGAAGTAAGGTGGTACAACAATGACCTACTAGGTTATTTCATCCCTAACCCATTTTGGTATGGATTTTGGGTCATGGATTTTTTCATTGGTTTTCCATGGAATATTACTAGGAAGTTTGTGAATTTAGTGAACATTGCGTAACTAATGAAATCAATGCATTTGCTACCTATCAAGGTATAAAGAGTATGTAACAACTTAAAGTATTTTATGTCTAAGATATCGTGGGACATCACAAGGTTCCATATAGATATTTTTCTAATTTATATTTGAGGTTGACATCTGGTTTTGGAAATGGTTTTTATGAGGTGATGGTTTCAAATATTAAATTATGTAAAACTTATCATTTGTAGACAGATATAGAGAGAGAGTGTGTTATCCCTATTTTAGAGGATATGCTCTAATAATGTGATCTTGATTTCGTATTATCATGGGAAAATTATATTCTATTGGTATATTGTTCTTACAAATATATTATTCAATATTAAATATAGATGGAAACCTGTGTGGATATTTATGGGAATACATGTAGATATTCCTTTTCTTGGGGCCGGCATGGGAGATAGGTCATTGGCAGGGCCAAGTGGTTTTTAGGAGATAAAGGAGATGATATAGTTGATCCATAGAAGACTGATCCTGGAATAGAGTTACCATAATTCCTTTGTGGACCACCACCATCATCTACCAGTGTTTGGTCTTGGTGATCTTATTTTTCTCATAGTTTCTCCTCACTTATGACATTTTCTGTTGGGTAATAAGGGAACGTTTCCACTATGGATTATGGGTCCCTTTTATTTATTTAGATGACTAGGGGATGGTGGCCTATCAGTTTCACTTTATGTTTTGTTTGAAAGTTATCCATGATTTGTTTAATGATTCCCTATTGAGGAGGTATATACCAAATTCTTCCCATCAGATTCGATGGGATGGTTTTGATCTAGATTTAGATAGCACTTTGTTTGAGTAACCAATTCAGAATATGTATTTATAGGATAATGTAATGTGTTTTAAAACGATCCCCACAGCCTGGGAATTGTGGTAGTGCAGACATGATATCTATAAGATGTGGGATACGGGGTCATTTATTAGGTAGCTGTGGACTTCTCTATTTAAGGATCTAGTATCTTGAGGGATTTTTGGGGTGGAAAACATTTATAGTGGGAATATTGTAATACACAATTACCATTCTATAATCTACGTTTTACCCTTTTTTGGTTTTCATTTTTCATTGGTTTAGTAATTCCTAAAAGGGACCAGGAGGATACTTTTTATGATGTTATCAGGTATTTAATGAAAATTTCATCACTAAACCTCGTGTTTTACACTATTTCATGTGAAGGTACATAATGTTTAAGGGAATTACATAATTTGTAATGGAATTACATAATGTGTTATGGTTATTGGATAGAAGTTGTTAACTAATTACACATCATGATAAATTTACACAATATTTAAATGGTACATGTCAATCAAATAAAAATAATGGGGTTTTTAATAGAAAACATTCTATTTTTAGTGTATATGTGCTTCTAGGTTTTCACGATCTATAATCAGATTAAAATTCTCGTAAATTATTGAGTTTTGGATTTAAGAAGGTGTTTTTTTAAATTATTATTTCATTCATACATGATTCCATTATCCCAACCTATAGGTTTTTTAGAGGTAATTTTTGGTGACTTTATTCTATCGGGATCACTTAATTCCACAATTCATCACTGTTGGGGTTGGATTGATTCTCCCAGAGTATGTAATCTTATTAGATCCTATATGTTTTTTGATTTTGTTTTAGTTTTTTCTGAAGAATTATGATCAGATAGTGTTTACTATCTATTCATTTTAGTTTCTGGTCGTTCTTTGTCTTGTAAAGGTCTGTCCCTTGGTTTCTGGTCACCTTTTTCAAAATTAGTCGGGTTTCTATTAAGTTAAGGTATGTTTTTAATACAATGAGTTAAATTTATTAATTTTTTGTTTTAAATTATAAATAATTTTTGGTTATTCATTGATTTGAAGTAATAAATGGTTTCAAAATTATTTCATAGATTGAGAAATTCTTTCAAACGTGAATTTCCATTTCAAAATAGATTTTATCTATAAAGATATTTTTTTTCAAATGTTGAAGCATTTTATATTAGATTTAAAAATGGCTTTAAAAAATTATGATCATAGTTTTTTTGAATATATTGTAAAATTTAAAATTTTGATCCTTGGGATTTTTGAGAACAATATATGAGTATCATTATTGTGTGATTCACCTCAAGGAGGTAACTTTTTTCAATATCAACTAGAAAGACTCTATATTTCTTTGATCCAAATTTATGCATATTTAGGATTTTTAGTGTCAACTGTGATGTGTCCCAAAGGCTAGATCCCATATCTAATATTATTTTACATTTATGGTTATTTATCATATGATTTATTTTGACATGTATTGATTCCCACGTGATTATATATGAGGTAGTGTCACATATCTTTCCATGATAGGTTGTTTTAACGAAAAGTGTTTACCTATATACCTCTTGATGCATGGATATGATTTCTTATATTATGAAATCTATGTATCATATTTATTTTCTGAGAATATTAATGTATTTGATGAAAACTGAAGTGGAAAACGACAAATGATTTGTAAATGTTTTTTTAATAAATACTCTTTTTAAAAATGTTCTTTTTTGATAGAAATAATAAGTTCATTCCTGTTATTAGAACTATTATAGAATCTATGGTTGAATCATACTAGGAATAAGATTAAACCCTATATGTTCCATTAAGGATTTTTAATTGTTTTATTTTAAGATTCAAGTAAATTGAATTAAATCTTTTAATATGATGATCTATATTGTTTATTCTGTTTTCTACTTTGGTTGGTCTATAGGTGGTTGTATGTCATGGGGGGACAATACTTCCTTTCTGGATTAGTAAATTTTGGCATTAATTGTTTTTGTTTTCATTATATCATCTATTTTTTTATTAAAAATATAGTATGATGTATTTTTCCCATATTCAAGACTATTTTTCTATTATTCGTTTTAACCAACATTATGTGATGGGTTGGTTCGGGTAACTTGGTTAGTTAATGTTGGTTTTTTGGTTTAAATATTCTTCATATATATCAAAATAAAATTCCTCAATTAAAAATTTCTCATTTCATATAGATTCTTGATAATTACGTCTAGATTCCTCAAAAATATTTAAGCAATTCCATAACCCCAACATCAACTCCAGCTAATGATATATTCATTATATTTTAAAATTAATTGTGGATCATGTAACTAAATTTTTAAATCATTTGTAAAATATTTATGACTTATTAGTAGAACATAAACTATTCTGGATACCTTTTTCGGGTCCTTAATTTTGAGGGATCACGTTTTTAACCTAATATTATTTGAAATTGTCATTCGTGAGTTGAATCCATGTGGATACCATTATGTAGGTATCATAGTGTAAGTGGATCCTAAACACAGTCTTTCTGTAAAACCCAGTTTATATTAATATAGTTCTGAAGGATTATAGATAAACCCTAAAGCAAGTAATATATTATTTTGATGTAGTTTCCTCAGTAAAAATACATATACACAATATTTATAGAGCATATGGGTATATAAATATTTAGTTTGATGTTCATTATAATTCAGTAAAAGTTAATTTGATCATAAAAAATAGTTAATGCTTTATATGATTGGAGATAGTTTCACTATTTAATATCTTCCATGTTTTTTCAATAAAACTAGATATTTCTTAATCACGATAAGAATAGAGTTCTCAATAAAGGCTCATAGTAGAATTCATTTTAGAAAGAATATATTTCTTGATGTTCTTATTATAACATAGAGAAATACTACAATTTTAAACTAGATAATTATAACTAAGGATGACATTGATATAATCTTTTTTCTGGATTGGATTTCAAATTATAATGAGAAAATTTATTTCCACGAAAACTATATTGTGATTCATGATTTATATGGGGAATCCCTTATATTAATATAGTAGAATAAATCACCTGAATCATTTCTAGATCAACCTCTACTAGCTCTCTAAAATGAGATTCCTATAAAATAATAGAAAAGACTCCCTATAATTGGGAAAGGTGTCCCTATAGTAGATGATATACATGTTGAGATGAAATATAATAATGTGTTTCCTAAATAAATATATGTATATTAATAGATATATGAATTTGTGTTTTCCATTGTTCTAATACATGAAAAAAACATATATATAATCCTCCTTATAGTATGGACATTGTTAAATTATTGGAAATGAGGAAAAAATTGGATGATTTGTGTGATAATGGAATTTACACGGCCCATGTTTCGTCATGTTTTTCCCATGTTCATTATGATAGGATTAAATATTAGTCTATAAGGTTATGCATTGATTACAAGGAAATAAATGCTATTAATATAAAGAGAAATCATCATCTACACCACACTGAGTACCAATTTCATAATCCTCAAGGAGAAAAATATTTTCCAAACATTGGCTTTTATTTTGGGTATCATCAGGTACAAGTGTTAATAGAAGATATTATAAATATGAAATTTCTTAAAAGGCATTAGAACTGTAAATTTACAGTAATTCAAATTCAATTTACAACGATAACCAATGTTTTTATGTATCTGATCAATAGATTATAGAATCATCATATAGTTAATATCATTATTAAATATATTTTTTATATATTTTCATACTCTAAATAATTGGATGAGAGTAAGAGTCATTGGTGAAATGTTTTGACAATTATAGGGGAGATGAGTTATATAAAGGAAAAAAATGTGAATTCTATATTTTGGAACATTCATTTAGTCCTTATGTTTTCTATAATGATTGGATATTAGTTGATCCTTAAAAGGCAATTTAGGTGATGGAATTTAAATCATCAATGAATATAACCAATGTATATTGTTTCCTATGATTATCGTGTCACTATTAACGATTAGTAAAAAATGATTATTGATTTGACTTCCCATTAACTAATAAAACATGTAAAAGGGTCATGTTCATATGTATATAAGAACGTTTTGAATTTTTTGAATAATTATAGATTATATTATTCAATTAACTGATATTTATATTAAAATTGGGAAGGGAAGGATTTTTGATATGTGGTGGTTCATCAGTGATGGGACTTGGATGTTTCCTTATAAAAAATTAGGAGTTTTTTGACCACACAACAAGGTATTTAAAGATATATGAACAAAATTAAACAATAAATGATATATAGATGGAAGTTGAAATATTTTCAATGGAGATATAGAGTAATTTCATTTATTTTGAAATATGGGAAATATATAAGAATTTAAAAATATTGAAATATATCTTCTCATAGAGGATTCCCATTTTGTGGAAAAGATGATTGTCATGACTACTCATTACACTACCATCCTAGGAAAGGAAATTATGTTTTTTAGGTGTGGTGTAAGAATAATCGTGGGTTTTTGAGTAAATGATAATAGAAAAGATCATGTATTCATAGATTTACTAAAGGGGTATATGGGATTAATAAATCTTTGGGAGACATCACATCTATTATAATTTATTTCTGAACAATACTTATTGTAGAAAAGAATAACTTTTTAATTTGATAATAAAAATATCCAAATGAAAATAAAATTTCTATGTTATAGGAAGTTGGAATAATTCATATAAAATAATAGGATATTGAAATTTTGAAATAGGATGTCTTTTTTAGCCATGCCTAATCTAAAAATATTATTACTAGATGATTCATATAGCATAAATTTCACAATACACCCTAATAGAACAATAATATGTTAAAATTTGAAGGAAATTTTTTTATAGAATGATGTGAAAGGGTAAATTGTTGAATATTTATCAAGATGATTATTTTTTCAAAAGGAAAATGTTGAGAGAAAATATCCTAAAGTATTTATGAAAAATAATTCTAATCCTTTTCAGATATTGGAAAATATTAGTATGGAATTTTTCAATGGGAAATCAAAAGTACAAGAAAAAATAATTCCAAATTTGTTATTATTAACCTCCTTACAAATTCAATGCATTTACTCAGTATAATGGAATATCTACCTTTTTATATAATCATTATGATGTATATTAGTGATTTTTTGAGACTTTTTGATGATCCTTTTTCGAGTGAATATGTTCTTGATTCAGAGTGTGCATCAATATTCTAGATGAATCATTAGAAAGATGTTGAAACCGAGAAACACTTATGAACCACCAATAATGCTCAACCTGTTGGTTAGTTTGAAAATACTTTTCAGATCATATAAGATACATTATGTTCATTATCAATTAATATTCATGTTAGGTGGGAATCATTTTTACCTATTGTGGAATTTTCCTATAATAATATCTTTTATTGATGTGTCCAAATAGAAAACTATGAATCATTGTTTAGAAATAGTATTAAACACCATATTTATTGGATGAATATAAATAAAGGAAACTTGTATGTTCATATCTAATGGTATATATAGTGGTGAAAGTGAGGACTCGTTAGAATCATATTGAAGCAATTTAGTGTAGAAAAAAAGATATGGTAGTTACCAAAGAAATGATTTAGAATTTCATATGAAAACATTATTCTCATAATGATATATCCTATGAATGGTATCATATATGTGGGAAATAATGGTAAAATATGACCAAAAAAATTAGGTCTTTTTAAATTCTTGAATTAATTGGAACTATGGAAAACTGTTTAGAAATCCCACTAAGCATCTCGAAAATTTACTTGGTGTTCCATATCAAATTTTTGATGAGATACATCCTAGGACCAATTCATGTGATAACCTAAGATTAAATTTAATTATAACATGATTTATATTACAATGAATAGCATATCCATATTCTTGACACCTGAGAGTAGTGGTTGAGGAATCATAAAAATTGGTGAGTAAAGGCACATTAAAGAAATGATAAGATAGTAGAGGTGATCTAGAAAATTGAAGATTTTATGATGAATAACTAGTCATGTCTATTCTTTAGGAGATATTCTAGATATATCAAGGATGAAATTTTTGAAAAGGGTAATACTGTTACAACCAATCAATAATAAAAGTAAGTAATATTTTCCTTCTAATTAGATTAAATGATAATGAACATTGATTTATTCAAGAATGTGATTAAAATATAAATTAAACAATTTAATAATATACATTTTAATAAATATTTTAATATTTTAATTATTTTTTTTAATTTTATTATGATAATTATTTTAAAAAAATCAATAATTCATTTTTTTAGTGAATTGAAAAGAATTCTAATTTTATAAAAACATTTACATTTATGACATTGTAATGAATGAAAAATAATAAAAACATTTATAAAAAAATTACTAAAAAAATAAATATTTGATAAGTAATATTATTAATATAAAATTATAATTTTAAACATAAAAATATATTCCTAACACTTTGGAAATCAAAATATTTTTTCTTCAAATTATAATTGTTTTTTTTCATCTAATTTAATAAAGTATTTGCAATGATACATTTAGATTTTGTTCATTTTTAAAGAAAAATATGTCTAATTTTGTGTAAGATCATGAATTTTATAATGAGATATTCACCGTTTATATTTCATTATAAATATTACATTTTTCTATAATAAATGTGATCAATAGTTTGTCAAAGTGTTCGGAAGAATCTACTGAATTTTCGGAACCTCGAGATCATTTTATGGATGAATGGGAACTATTCATTGATATTGACATGTTTAAAAGTAACTATGATGCTCAACTGTGTACCCCCATAAGTGGATGATAATGGTTTGTTAACTATGTGAGATAGGCCACACGACTATGTGGATAATTGCAGAGGAGTGAAAGAGGGGGCCCATGTGAGTTGTATACTCTTTTTTAGACCTCTCACCTAAAAATATAGGTAGATATATATAGTAAGTAACCCCACATTATTGGTTCAATGATTGTCCAAACCATTTAGATTAACCATTTGTGGGGTATCTCTACATAGATTTTCTTGTATAATGGTTTGGCCAACCTTGCATCCACACCATGGAGCCCTTTAATGTTGTGTATAATTACTATTTTACCCTTCCATACATAAATATAATATTCCTCTCTTCTCCCTAATTTCTCACGGACATCACGTACAACTAATTAGATCATATCTATCCTAATCAATAATGTAATAGAGTTATCTCTTTCAATCAGACTCTAATTCATTCATCATTCATCATCTTAGAAGCATATAGGTAATATCTCAAATATTACATTCCCCTTAATATACCTCATCATGTGGAGGAAAAATTTGATCAGATAATTTTTTTCATATTTTCAAGGAATTATTGTATTTACACAATTTCTCCTATTGTAAACAGAATCAGAATCTAATATTGAATGTGGAGACTACTACCCATCTTAGGTAGGTGGTTTATACCATTTTATTAAAATTCTAGGATTTTTATATCTTGTGTTTCACTTCTACATGGATTAATTTTTAGAAATTTTTCCATTAAGTAATAAACCCTTAAAATGGATGTTTAAAACATGACTCAAACATGTTATTACACTCCTATGGAATTTTAGAGGTATTTAACCTCAAACCAAAACACCAAAGAGGAGGGTTAATTTTATTATTTTTGTTCCCTCTACCCGTGGGTTGATTTGATATTTCTATATTTTATGCTGATCTATATTTGAATTAATTTAATTTTGGAAGGATTTTTAACTTGTTATCACATTTCCATTCATAAATGAAATCAATAGTGAAATGTAAAAAATGTGATTTTTTGAATTAAATTCACAATCCCTTGGCATGTGATAAATTATGCAATTATTTAGAGAATTAACATGGACACTAACATAACCCTCCTTCTTATCACTTGCATGTGAATTTATTATGGAATTGTATATGATTAATAAAATTGACTACTAGAGTTATAATTAACCTAGACCCTTTATCATTTTATAATTCAAAGAATAATATTGGTTAATGGAATGAAAACTAATGTGGCCTTCTCCCTTGTCACTCATATGTGAAATGGTTATGATAAATACAAATGACGATGGATTGAACACTAATATTTACCCTTTAATCATTTTATGGATAACATTGAAAATGTATTGTATGGTATATTACTGAAGACCAACATAGATATTATATAATGGATGCATTGGAATAATAACTTAGATTCGGATTGTTTGTACTTCCTTGGACATGATCATTGGGAAAACCCCTTATATTTACATTGTTTTCTATAGATGAGATATGTGGACTCAGAGAGGACTCCATGACCATTATTCGTGGGTGTCTAGCCCAGGTAGGTATATATCACTCTGTTTTTTCTATAGAAGTGATACATGTACTCGAAGAGGACTCCTTGGTTAGTAAACCAGTATCTTAGACCTCTATGATATGATATATTATTCTACATTGTATATCATAGTTCCCTGATTCATGATATGAATGTATTGACTGTAGTTGAGGATTTTATCTACTATTATATTATTCCTCAGTAAGTGACCTCTTGATATAGCATGTGATTATAGATGGAATTTCGTTACATAACATTAACAATTCATACATTCTATATCTATAAACTATTAAAGAATTTATGCATGAAATCGATTAGTTATAGAAATCATTAGTTGTAGTCCACTAAGTACATCCCATGACTTGTTCAAGACACCAATTAGTACCAAAACAGACACTAAGATTAATGTTAGTGATAGAGGATATGTTCTAATTATAGATGATTTATTTATTTTTTCAAGGTTGATGTATTGGAGTAGAGAATCAGGATTCTGTTAGTGATGATGTGGGAGAAATCATGGGTCTTCTGGTTTTTTTCCTATAATATGGTATATATGTCTACTTCTTTTTCCCTTGTGTAAGTTACCATTTTTTATGTTAGTATAAAATGAACAACATCATTTTTTAATATGAAATTAGATATAGTTTTACAATTTCGTTACAGTATTTGGATGATTTACTTATTCAACTAGATGTTATTTAATCATTATTGTTTTCATGTTTATTTTTATTAGGATTTCACTATGTCAAACACTGCTCATGAGGGGATACTATCTCCACCATTCTCTAGAAACCCTCACCTCCAGTCGTAAGACTTTAAATATATGGAAACCCACTTGAGTTCATGTGGCCTATAGTTTTGCTATTGACATCAATTGATCCTAGTGTGGACATCCCAATGTGATATTATTTCATTTTTCCTTTTTTATTGTTGTCTATTTTATTTGATATCTATCTAGGTATGTGTTCAAATTTACTAATAAAACTATTATAGCCACAATCTAACCCATATCTAGGGAAATCAGAATTACGTATGAAGGGAATTATTATTTTAAAATATTGTTAATACAGTTGTGTTGATATCACCATTGGGTGATGAAATTGATATCCTAAATTTATAATTTTCAACATCGTTTCATTTTTACCCATGGAATGGTATGATAAGGAGGTATTGGACACATGAATCATTATAGGCCCAAAGATATATTCATTTCATTCTTATGAGATTCCATGGAGATTGGATTCGTTGACTATGTTATTTTTTCTTTATTTATATGTATACCATAATTAGGGAGTGATTCATCTTTATTACTTTTATACCATACATTTTTTTCATATTTCAATTATCGGTGGTGTTATTTCAATATGATGTCATGTTTTTTGTAATTTTTTTATAATGTTCTTTATTATGGTGTTTTCTTCAACCTAAATGGGTTTTTCCTATATAGATTGATGACAAACCCTTAAATAACAAATTATAACATGTTTATCCATGAATCGTTTGTTTCATGGACACGATGTTTTATGCATACCATTAAATGGTTATCAATTAAAATTTACCAACATTATATTCTATATAAATTTGGAAGGGTAGCTGATATAATCAATCCATCACATATGAATTCATTCATTATGATGTGAAATGTTAAATTCTTATTGCAGTTACATGATGTTCCAATTAAAATGTATTAATAATGTACTCTATAAATAGGTAATGGTAACTCATCATAATATACTATTATATATATATATATGAGTAAAAATTAAGATTATTATATGGTTAAATGAAATGGTTAACTTAAAATTTGGATTCTAATTGTAACATAAATGGTCTTTTCCTCAATAACATTCAATTGATACATTGTATAGTGGAACCCCTATCAAGAAAGAGAGAACATGACACTGGATCAACCATAATAGTGGGAAGTATGTGGTATCTATTTTTATTCCATACCATCTAATATACCTCCCTAACCTAGTCATATGATATGGTTTAGTGTTGTGACAGTTATAAAGGAAGGCTTGTACCTAATTAATTGAAATGTTTATAATTTAAATCATTATCAAATCTATTTTGAGGCTTGTTCTTTGAATTTGTAAATCTTTTCCACCATGAAATCCTCATGTATTTGGCAATGATAGTGAAACATACCATGCTCTGGTGGTGGTTGGCCCTGATCCCCTAATTTTACCTCTAGTAGTGCCACTTGTGGCACATCATGTTATACCTGATTAGAGAAATAATGACCATATTGGAGAGGGTTTATTATTTCTCAAAATTACCAGGTAGATATCCATGTTACATGACCATAATATGAAAAAGCTGATGTAGTAATGTTAGCTAGAACATCATCCTATGTTTTTAAGGGAAGGCAGTTCAAAGGCTATGGAGTTATGGATGGAGGTCATGTTATCTGTTTTCAAGAATCTTGAGACCCCTCCTGAGGGGAGCGTAAAGCTCTCTCTCTGTATATATATATATATATCGTGGTTCTTCCAAATAATGGGGGGATGTTGACAACCAGGAATATCATCATTAGGATATGGATTTTAGGGATTTCTAGATAGAATTCTATGATTATATCTATATTGAGAGATTAAGGGGTGATAGAAACATAGTTTTTATACAGTTGGATCATGGTGCTTTATCAGTAATGGGATACACCACTCATTTAAAGGATCTTTATCATTTATAATGATCTTTCTTGGTGTTTAGTTATCTAAGGATAGGTTATTTGAGGGTTATCTTTGAAATGAAATCTTATCATAGGAATGTATGTTCTATTTGACCACTATCATTGTGATAGTGAATTGGGAACTCATCACTAAGAGCTTCATGATTGAATTTTTGGGGGTGATCTATTTCATTCTTTCTCCTAGACCATACATAAATTTAAATAGTAGAATGAAGTGTCACATAGACATTTATTAATAAGGAAGCAGTTGTCATATCATGTACTATGCTTTCCACACAATCTGTTTGTAATGTTGAATGTGGAGCAATATAAAAACTCGATACTATAGACACCCATTTGAGTGTAGGGATTACAGAAGGATGTAACATCTTAATATATTTTCCATATTATTTCCACTTATTTATAGTGGAATATGACCTTCCCCCACTCCACCTTTATGATAAGGATCAGTATCTCCACATTAGATTTGGAGCTGGAGAACTATTGTTCATGAATCCAAGGATGTGGCCTTGGCTGAGGGACAAGACACAAAATATTCAACACTAGTAGAGAAGGTCTACTATAGGTTTCCAGGATGTATCACATGGACTTAGATAAGGATTATATATATAGTGCATCCAATCCTAGAGGATAAGATTGTCGAACCATTTATGGTTAGAGGTACAATTTTATTAGACATTAATCTAGTTTATTCTCTATTTGATACATGTGCTTCTCACTACATTCTATATGTTGTGAATATGAAGAGTCTTGGACTCAAAAATAGAGTATTTATATGACATTAATACACCTAATACTCCATTGTGGATTCGATCTGAAACTGTATTCTAGTACCAGGAGTTCCCCACATGAGATAGGTAGGTATAGTTTCTAATGGGACCTCTTTTTCATTAACATGGAATGTTTTTATATAATTCTTGTCCTAGACTAGTTGGTTACACATCATTCTCATATCTATTTATATCATTATATTTTTTACTCCAAATCGCCAAATTGTGATTTTTATATTCACACAAGGGGGAATATGACATCCATGATGTTCAAAATAGACCCGAGCATCATGGGATGGGAAGGATGATAGCCAATATTATCATTATTTATTTGGATGATTAGGGAACATGTCAATATAATTTCCCTTCTGAGGAAGATCATTTTAAGGAATTTTTCTCTAAAAACATTTCTGTACATCCTCTTAAAGAATATTTAGAGTTTAATATTGGGAAAATACAAGGAGTAGCACTGGTATCCAATCCTCATTACAGAATGGATACTACTATGTTTAAAGAACTCAAGAGGCATATAGAGAACACGGATGATAATAGTTTTATACAAATCAATAAATCTATATGGGGTTCACCAATATTTTTTTCCAAGAAGGTGGATGGTACCCTCAATATTATTAGGTACTTCCATTGTTTTAACCATCTGATACCTAGGAATCAAAATCCACTATCTTATATATAAGACCTCTTCTACCAGATTATAGGATCAAGGGTTATATCCATTATTTATATGAGGTTAGACATCCATTAGGTCCATGTTAGAGAAATAGTTATTCCATGTATAGAATTCCAAGATATATATATATTGTAAAAGTACTTTTTCTAGTCGTTGAGTCCCATGAATTCACCATCAATTTTCATGGATTAGATGAAATGTGTTGACCATCCATATCTACATTCATTTATGGTGGTCTTCATTGTTGACATTTTGGTGTACCCATAAACTCAACACAAACATGCTCAACATCTTCATATCATTTTGATCATGTTGAGAGAGAACCATCTATATTCTATGCCCATAAAATTCAACTTTTTATCGATATTCCCCACTTATCTGGTCACATTATTTTAGAGATTTTGAGTATTAGATGAAGTGGAAAAGCTGGTGGTTGTTTTTTCTATGGTTTAGGCCATGAAAATAATTGATATACAGAGTTTATTGGGTGTAGCTGCATATTATAGGAAATATATAAATTATTTCACACATCTCTCATCAAAGTTCACAATATTGAGAATGAGGGGTGTACTTTTAACATGGGATGAAGAGCGTAAGAATGTGTTTCAGGAGCTAAAATCTAGATTTACGTCATTTTCAATCCTTGTTCTACATAATCCTAGAACATTATACATGGTATATTGTTATGAATATGGTATCAAGATAAAATTCATTATGATGCCGGTAGATTGATTCCTGGTGTACGAGTCTTTTCAATTGAGTCCTTGTAAGAATAATTTCACAATGCATGATCTTTATCTTGCAGTTATGGATCATTCATTTCACTATTGTAGGAATTTCCCATTTGGAGAGAGTTTTTTGTTAAACATGGACCTCAAAATCCTGATGTATATATTTACACAACCTAAATTAAATATTAGGCAATGAATATTGGTTTAATACCTAATTTCATTCGACATTAATCATTCATATATTCAAGGTAAATAAATTTCATTTAAGATAATCTAAGCCGAAAAACATATACAGAAGAAGTTTAGGATGTCAATTTTTAGTAGAAACTTATGGCCCACATTTCTGAGATACAATAGGAGGTTTGGGAATTTGATGGACAACCTATAATCCTGTCTTGATTACTGACATATTCAATTCTGAATATATTAATGATGAGACAACATTCAAATCTATAAGGTTTGGTGATATGGTAGTGAATTTCAAGAAAGCACCCACCACCTAGTTAAATAATTGATGAGACTTAGGTGATAAATATTCATGGAAACGTTTATGTTCCTACATTATTACAAGATGAATTGATGTGAGAATCTCATTCATCTTCAAGGGTGGTGCATCCGAGCCTTATGAAGATGTGACACGATTTATGCTTCAAGTATTGGTTTCCTTTTATAAAAAGGGAGATATCTAGTTTTATTACATAGTGTTCCACCTATCATTAGGTTAAGGCATAACAATAATTTCTAGAAGAAATTTTACGGTCATTTACCATTATTGATTGGAAATGAGATGACATCACTATGGATTTTATGATGGGATTTCCTAAATAAAAACAATGTTGTGACATAGTATGGGTGATAGTATATATATTGAAAATGTTTTCTCACATTTTAACTATTAGATAGACCATTTAGGTTGGAAATCCTAGAATTCTATATGGAAAGAGATCATATGCCTTCAAGGAAATCAAAATTCTAAATCATCGGATAGAGATAGTCATTATACATCATGGATCTATAAAGGGTTCTATAGGGAGTAATTTATATATGTAATTTTTAGTACATCCTCTCACCCACACAATGACAGTCAGTCTAAGCATATTATACATGTGTAAAAGGACATTCTCTGGACATGCATATTTGAATTTAGAGGTTTTTGGGAGAGGCAATAAACTCCTAATGAGTTTTCCTACAATAAAAGCGTTCATTAAATCATATATATGGATCTATAAGGAGATTTATATGGTAGGTAATATCATTCACCCTTATGTCGGTTCGAGGTTGGAGAGGATGTTCTTTTAGAACCTCATCTCATTTAAGAGACTTTGGAGTAGGTTCTACATATTAGGAAGTGTGTCGATATAGTTTAGTCTAGGAAAAATTATTACACCAATATTTTCTAAAAACAACTAGGCTTTGAGGTGGGGAAATCAGTTTTTAAACATGTTTCACCAAGAATATTTCATAGAGAGATTCAGATATAATTTAATATCTCACCTTATCATGTCAATAATTTTGATATTTTATAGAGAGTCAGGCTATTATTCTATCGGATTTAGGGACTTATGAGGTATCAAACCATACATGGCATATTCCAAATATCAATGTTATGTCATTATCAGTAAGACCCATCTCATGTTATTTATCCATTTCATGTTGAAATTGAGGTTGATTTTTTCTATAAGGAGAATATTACATGTATCATTGATGGGAGTAGGAAGCCTCTCTGAGGTAGTCAGTATGGGTGATGTGAAATCATGATAGTTTAGGGTGAGTCATGGGAGGTAGAGGCTTGTAGTACCCCTAGGTTTTAGTAATTAACCGTTGTTTTATTCTTTTTAAGTACATGAAGCAAATGAGAAATGGTGGGGGAGATTTTGGAGACTTTTAAGGTATTAAAGGGAAAAAGGTGGTGACACACGGGCATCACATGGGTTTCCCAAACTGTGCGAAAGCCAGGATGTTGATTTCACTTTGGAAATAGGAGACCACAGGGTGTGCACATGGTTTTCACAAACCATGCGAGGAGGCTGTGTGGAGTGCCCCTTCCAGGTAGTGACTACTGCACGGTTAACGCACGGTTTGACTAACCATGCCGGATAACCATGCGCAGATTCCACATAGATCCTATTTTTAAGGATTTAATACATTTTATCTTTAATCCCACTCGGTTATGCTCCTAGATTGCCCAAACTAGGGATTTCTCTCTGTTGAAGGTGGGAGAACACATACCATGCGTTTTGAAGCGATCTGGAGGGTTGCCTTGGAGTTTAGAGGCCGGTTGATCGAGGTAAGTCTCAGTTCCTATAGTTTTCTTAGATATCCTTCTTCCCTCTTGATGGATCCTTAGATCTACTCCCAAGGTGGGTAGATCTATGTTAGTGGATGTCCTTTATGTCGGTTTTTGGTCTTGTTGGTGATAGTGGAATGAATCTAAAGAGGCTTCGTGGTGTTTCGATCCGGTTATTGGTGGGTTTTGCCTATTTTGTTGAGGTAGGAAGCTTCAATCTCAACTCCTCTTTATAGAATTGAGTGGATTAGTTTGAAATTGGGTAATTTGAATGAAATTTATTGTGATAAGCATGGAATAAATCTTCCTTAGTAATGATTTAGGGTATTGAAGAAATTGTGAAATCTAGTTGAATTGTTGTGCAAAGTGATTTTAATTCTTGAATTTAAAATGTAGATTTTAAAAAATGAATTTGCTGGAATGGTAAATGATTTGATGAAATATGGGTTTCCAATAAAAAGGGTGTTTTATTGAAATGTTTTGGTATTGAAATGGCTTGAAGAAATTGGTTCATTATTTGGTTTTCAATAAAAGTACGACTTTATTGAACTGGTTTGAATTGGTTGAACACAATTTATTTTGATGGAAATGGTTTTCAATGAAATTTGTTTTATTGAAAGGATGGTTTTGGAATGATTGTTGTGAATGTATGGCGTCTGTTCATGTTGCATATACGGGGCTTGGTTCAAATAGGACCTTGTGCTCGGTGACAAACGTTTAATGGAACATGGGACTTTTAAGTACGAGTCACTGTTGAAATATGACCTTGGGCTCAGTGCCAATGGTTTAATGGAACAAGGGAATCAATTACCTTGTGATGAGATGGTATATCGACAATAAACCGCTCATGAGTATGGAACATTCATAACGTTGCATTCATGGTTGATTTCACTGGTTTTTGAAATGGTTGGGTTGCCAAAAAGGGATATTGTGAAATGGTTTGAAAGCTTGTTAGGATATTTTTCTAGAAAAAATAACATGTTGTAAAATAGTTTCAAATTCCCTTGGATGTTTATGGATATGATTGGTGGTGGAAGCTTGTTTATATCTTGTTATAAGTAGTTTTGAGAAATTGTTTTATATAAATTGTTTTATATAAATGTTCGCTAACTCTTCTATCCTAGTGGCGTAGGTTAGGAAGTCATTGGGGACAACATACTAAGTTTTATACTCACCCCTAATTTGGAACTTTGGTGCTATTGAATATGCCATCTTCCAGGACACAGGTAAAGGAAAATCATCTTATTGATAGTAGTTCTTGGTGATGCTTGGGAGATGTGACGGTGCATGCTTCATGGAGCTTGGTGTGGAGTCGTGGAGAGTGTCTCAGCTTGTTTGGGGTATTTTGTTTAGTCATCCTCCTGGTACTCTATTTTTGTGTTGGTTTGTATTTTTTTTGGAACAATTTAGTTCATTTTTTGTAATTCAAGAGTTGGTTGTTGGATTAACATGCATCATATAGTGGTTGTTAGTGATGGTTTGTTTGGTTCATTTATTAAAATGGTAAATCGTCCCCCACTTTCATTGAAACCCTTTGGAATTTATTGCCAGTATTTGACATCTTGGGGATGTTACTAAAGGCCTAGTAATGACTCGTTGAACTCTCATGCCAATGGGAATTGGGGGGTCATTACAAATGGTATCATCTTGTTCGGTCCTTGCCTAACAAGTGGTCATAGGTGTTCTTGGTCTTGGAGTTGAAATTAATTATTGTCTATTCCTTGAGTCGAAATATGAGATAGGAGTAGGATTGTCAGAACATGGAATGTATAGCATAAAAGGACATAGCTAACCCCTTTATGCAGAACTTCATGTTACCAGGGAGTTGGGTAAATAAGTGTTTGGAGAGACTTCTTGGATTTTGAAATCTCATTGTCATGGGTTTATCCAATGAGACCGGAATGACATGAATTGTAGAGGAATGGCTTCCCACTTGGATTGCATATCTCATTGTGAGGAACAATTAAGGATTTCGTACAAGGTGCCAATTTTTGAAAAAAAAATGCAGAAATTGTTTTCAACTAAATGACTTTGAGAACATGGTATTTGGTGTATTTTAAAATGAGTTGATTTTCAAAAATTATGTTGAATGTTTTCCAAAATGGTTGATCATGGGAAAAAGGTTGTTTTGAAAAAATGTTGTGATAGATGATGTGATAGAATTTAAAATGTCGAGCCATCAATTTCTAGAGAGTGAGATTGACGGAGGTTGATGTTGGTTTAGAAAATGGCACCCGGTAGGCATCGTCGGAACCAAACCAAATAAGCTGTGGAGAATGTGGTTGCACCTGAACCACATGTGAACAATGTGCTAGTTCAGAGTATCATTTATGCTTTTCATGCTGTGGATATGGGGAAACAGAATAATGAACCTAGGAATGTGAATCATACCATCCAGTTCATGAAGCAGAATCCACCAACCTTTCAGGGTGATGCTCATCCCGAAAAGACGGAGGTGTGGCTAAGTAGGATGAATCGTATCTTCGATTTCATCGGCACACCAGAATAACTGAAAGTAATTTTGGTGAAGTATATGCAGGAAGATATTGCACGACAGTGGTGGGAGCTAGTGGTGCGGGATAAGGAGGATCAAGGCCTGGGCTGGGAGGAATTTGAGGAATTGTTCAATTAGAAATTTTATCCACACACGTTCAAGATCTAGTGGACGACATACTTTTTTAGCATGAAGTAGGAGAATATCTCTTTCATGGAGTATGCGGCTAAATTCAAGATTTTAGTTCACTTTTCACCAGAAGTTTTTGCATGTGCGTCACTGAAGGCACGCATATTTGAATCAGGGTTGCGACATGAGATTCACTCGAAGATAGTGGTGCTCTATATTACAGATTATACCGAAATGGTAAACATAGAAACAATAGATTAAAGCGATGTAACACATGAGACTTTTATGTTATATAAATAATCAAAGGAATATTTTTCTACACACACAACTTTCCTGGCTCTCTTTACACGAAATCACAACCTTCCTCGATAGCTTGCGTCGTACGCAATACAGAGTTTCACTAAACAATGACATGCTAATAAAATATTATTAAAACTAGCCGTTATGAATAGTAATAACCACTTTTTGAAATTTTATAAATTTTATTTTTCAAAATGGACTTCATTTTTGGATTCCGAATATCGAAATTATCCTAGGGTGAAATTTTGGTATTTTTCTGAAAACTTTCAATTTTTGATGAATAGTGAAAGCACTAAGTGGTAGTTAAAAAACTGAATTTTTCATAAAACTTAATTTTACCGCTTCTGTGAGTGGAATTTTAAAAATCCGAGAGACACGGTTGATGTCAGTAAGAAAATTGTGGTTCAATGAGATGAAAATAATTTTTTGTTGAATAGTAACTTTTTACTTTTTTTACCACGGTTAAAAGTAAATATGGTAATTAAGGATAAAAATTATATTATTATTACCCTATCAGATGTCCTAATTCTATTGTACAAGTGTAATTCGACCATAAAAATCTTATGAATAAAATATGACCATTTAGGCCCACTTGGATTAGATTAGGACATTTATTATTAATTTATTTAATGAAGGGTTAAAATAGTTAAAATCAATGTTTAATAAGTAAATAATTTTTAATATGGGGTTATACATAAGATAAATTCGACTATAAATATTATTTAGAAAGATAAAAAGATTTCCCACATAATGGTATTTTGTTTGTAATTTTTAGACATTAAATAATTTAATTTATTTATGACACAATCATGTTGCAATAATTATCTTATTAATGAAATATTGACATAATTGATGTTATAAATACCCAATGAAATGTAATTTTTGACTTTTTAGGAATTACACTAATTTTCTAGGTAAATATGACATGTTATTATTGATTTAAGTAACTTTTTTTGAACTAATAATTCTGTTATTATTTTTACAAAAATTAATTACAAAATAGTGTCAAAATTGACATAAAATAGTTTTTAAAACAAATATTATATTATTAATTGTTATATTATTCCTAAAAATCTAAGGTTCGGCCAAATGACTTAGATAAGGTTATATATATTAATAATAATAAACTTGGGGTTCGTTTAGCTGCTTATAGTATGTTTATTAACCTTATAGTATAAGAACACAAGAAGACACGGTAAAAGTAAAATTATTTAACTTAATGTTAAATCTAAATGATAAGGTTAAAATAGGAACCTAAACATATCTAAATTCTTTTGGATGAGAGGATTTAGACCCTTCCCAACCTTATCTTCGAAATAAATCAATTTGGAGCTATTTATAAACGAACTTGACTTTATAATAAAATAATATTTTTAGTTTTTCCAAAGAAGCCCCTCTCCTCCCTTATAAAAGGGAACCTCCTCCCCCTCTTCCACACACCACTTTGAGCCTTCAAGTTCGGCCAAACCCTGCCAAGTTCTTCTCTCCACTTCCCTAGAAACATCCTAGAGGTTCTGGTCTTCTTCAAAGACCTATTGTAGTGCCCTAAAAGAAGGTTTCAAAGAATCACTTCAAAGAAGAGGTAATGTCTGTTACCGATTTTTTCATCGTTATTTCTTCTTCCACTTCTTCTTCTTTAATTGTTTCATTATGAAGTAATAACATCAGTATTACTCATATACTGATATGTTATGATAAGTATGAAACAACCCTATTTCACCATCTATCCATCCTACGGAAAAAGAAATCACCGCGCGTGTGTACGTACGGAATACCGTCTCCACGCCGTGGTGTAATCTATTTTCCACCACCACCATACTTGGATGGGTATAATGGTGTAAATAATGACTATATATGACTATTATCAAGTTATATTTATTCTAAAATCATATACATACACTCTAATAAAATTCCATGATCATAGGAATGATATCATCACTCGTGCATACGTACGGAATATCGTCTCCACGATGTGATGCGACTCGTTATACATGATCTTCATTTAATAATGATTATATAAATGAATTGAATGAATGAATAAGATATATATTACACTAATACAATTCTGTAAATGAGGTATCTATAACCTAAAGATAAGAATAAGAATTTATTCGACAAAACACGCATAAGAACAAAAAGTTATAAACACTTAAATACCAAGTAGCAATGAAATATTACTACTAAGAAGCTAAGAATATGAATATATATGATATCATAAAAATAATTCTGATTCTGTAATAAGTAAATAACATTATTTAAATCATTATACAGGTGTTTCGAACACGTACAAATCATAACGGATCTAAGGTAAGGGAAATATCACAATCTCATTTTTATCCGAGATTGTTTATACATTGGTATTTACTAGGGTGTATTTTATCATCCAAATCCATGTTTCCTCAATATTTAATATTATTTCCATCCACCTACAATTTTTTAAATCCAATTTTACCCTTCGGTGAGTTTTTTAGTAAATGTTATGAAAGGAATCTTTTGTCGTTTTTCATACGAGGTTCTTTTTGACTTTTCCCACAAAAGTACGTGAAGAATGTTTTTTTTAACTTATACGGCATGAATGGATTTTGAAAACATTATTTCCAAGAAGCTTCCATTACAAGTTTTCAAGTTTATTCTTAATCAACTTCTCTTAGTTTCGAATTGTATGACACGTTAAGAAAGGAAAAGTGTTTTTGAAGTAGAAAGGATATTTTCCTCAAGAATAGAGTCCAAGTGTTTTATCAAAATTATTTTACATCTAAGATAATAAAGGGTTCTATTTCTATACATATTATTACATGGATTTCATTATGTTTTGATGGAGATATTTTTATGAATTTTTTTATCTTATATGAATTTTTTTATGATGGCAGGATGTTTAAAGACTCCCATTTTTATTACATGGGTTATGCAATGATGTATGATTTATGATTTTGTGGCACACATAAGAATGGTATCATTATGAGATGGGTGGGACCTATATCTCCCTCCAATGCATTGGGTAAAGATTTTATATCTCATGAGATATACATGGATGGAACGGTAGGTTATACCGGTTCAGTGAAACATGACTGAAACAAGGAGTGAACCCGGTTCAGAAATGGACTTTGTCCACTAAGATAATCATGACAATTAGTCTTGAATAATAAGAAATTATTCTCTTTGATTATGTGTGTATGCCACAAAGTTTCATGTTTTAAGTTATGATTATTGGAATTACATTTCACTACTATGATTTATCCCATGTTATGAAATTACGATCTCTTTTGCAGGTTAAGATTTCCCAAAGTTATGTGCTTATGTATATGATGTGATTGATATTTTTTTTACCCTTACTGAGCATTTGAGATCACCCTTTTGTATGTATTATTTCCCCAGGTCAGGAAGAAGGTTATTAAGTTGAATATGCCAAAAAGGGACTCTAGATATGATGAAATAAATGGGAGTCAAAGTAGATGCTTTGTGAACCAGTTGTTTATGTTTCCTAGTTTCTAAAGACACTATACCTATACGGTCCTTTCTTGTTTTTGTTAAATGTTGTAATAAGTGTGCTTCAATTCTGATGTAATGACAATTTTTGTAAAGTATGGGTCGTTATAGTTTGTATCATAGGAAAGGTATAGTCAACCTTTGGAAACTAGGATGTGAAAGCCTTAGTAAGAACCCTATGGATAATTCTAAGCATATAACACAATCTTAGTGTTTTAGAAATGGCCATGAATAACCTAGGATAAGATCATAAGTGTAAAATTTAATTCTTGATTATGTGGTTTTCCTATTATAATTAGTGTTGCTCACTCTATTCTTCTTGGTTTTAGTCAATGTATGGAACCCAAAGGAACCGTGTTAATGCGGAATGCGACGGGAAATGAAATGATTGTCCCCCTGAGCAACCAAACGTTATGGGAGCTTGAATGCAAAATCATGTAGCCATGATCACACAACTTTATCAAGCTATGAATCATGCAGGACTTCCAAACGAGAAAAGGAAGGAGCAACATTCTGTTGAATCCTTCATGAGACAGCGTCCACCTTCATTCAACGAGTCTACTGATCCATTAGTTGCTGAACATATGATTAATACTACTGAAAATATATTTTCAGTTCTTCAATGTTCTGAGCATGATAATGTCATCTTAGCAGTGTATCGTTTGAAAGGTGATGATGATCAATGGTGGAATCTTATTAAGAATACAAGGCAAAGGGATGAAATTGAGTCCATGGAATGGGACGAGTTCAAGAACTTATTTTTAAATAAGTACTTCCCTCGTATTCTTCGAACAAAGATGGAGAAGGAGTTTCTTGAACTAAAGAAAAAGGATGATGAATCTATTGGTACTTATGAGGCAAATTTTACAAGACATGCAAGGTACGCTTCTGGTATTATTATCCAACCTGAGAGTAAGATCGATCGATTCTTTAGTGGATTAAAACCAAGTCTTCGAAGGGCCTTAGCCATAAGGGACTTCAATATCTATGAGGAAATCGTTCGATGTGCTCTCAAAGTCGAGATGGAGATTGTAGTAACCCATTAGTCATACGGGTTTGATGAAAAGAGGAAAATGGAATTCAATGGAAAATCTAAAGAGCACACTGAAAAGAAGATGAGCATTCCCTTATGCTCAAAGTGTGGAATGAAACATGGAGGGAGTTGTCTTAAAGGGAAAAGTAAATGTCTCAAATGTGGAAAGGAAGGTCATCGGGCATTTGAATGTCGCGATAATGGGAAGAAGATGTCTAATGATGCAAACAATGGAAGGGATACACCGAATGAACCTACTACACTTCAATGTTTCAAGTTCAAAGAGATGGGAAATTATGCCAATAAATGCCCTAATACAAGGGTTGATGATGATGGTTGACGTCAACAAACTCTAAAGTCTAAAGAAAAAAGAAAGTCACTTGCAATTTCTATCAGCGATGTGGAGTACAATAATGATGTGGTGAAAGGTACACAAACAATCCACTCTAAAGTAGAAAATGTTTTATTTGATTCTGGATCCACCCACTCCTTTATTAATGAATAATTTTATAAGGGTATCACCGTATTACCTCAACAATTAGATGTTGAGTTAGCTGTGACAACACCTAATGGCACAACAATCGCATCAAGAGTTTATAATTCTTCTCCGATTGAAGTTTGTGGGAAAGTGCTTCCTACAAATCTTGTGATCCTTCCTATAGTGGAATTTGATGTGATTCTTGGAGTGGATTTCCTTTCTCTACATGGAGCTCATATCAATTTCCCAAGAAGGGAAGTCGCATTTCATATTCCAGATCAATCTATGATTTTCTATCGATGCAAGGATGAACATAACCTTCCAGTGGAAATTTCATCCATTTTATGGGTATTGATTCCACTAAATGAAGGTTATTTATCTCAAATGGTTGGTCATAAACTCACGATTAAGAATATTCCCATTGTACGGGAGTTTGATGATGTCTTTCTGGAGGAATTACCGGGTCTTCCACCGAATCGTGAAGTTGAGTTTTCAATAGAACTCGTACCGGGTGCTTTGCCTATTTCAAATACACCTTATAGAATGGCCCCAATTGAGTTGCAGGAATTGAAGAAGCAACTCCAAGAGAATCTTGATAAGGGGTTCATACGCCCCAGTGCATCACCTTGGGGAGCACCTGTTCTATTTGTTAAGAAGAATGATGGATCAATGAGACTCTGCATTGATTATCGATAACTTAACAAGATCACGATCAAGAAAAAATATCCTCTCCCTCGCATTGATTAACTATTTGACCAACTACGAAGAGCTCAATACTTTTTCAAGATTGATCTTCATTCAGGGTATCATCACTTAAGGTTCAAAAGTGAGGATATACGAAAGACAGCTTTCCTAACAAGGTATGGACACTATGAATTTATAGTGATGCCATTTGGTCTTACTAATGCCCCTTATATATTCATGGATCTAATGAATAGAGTCTTAAGAGACTATCTTGATTAGTTTGTGGCAGTCTTTATAGACGATATTCTTGTCTATTCAAAGAGCATAGAAGAACATGAAGCTCACTTGAGAATTATATTGAAGACCCTGAGAAAGGAGAATCTTTATGCCAAATTTACCAAGTGTGAATTTTGGCTTCAAAAAGATGAATTTTTGGGTCACATAATCTCAAAAGAGGGGATATCTGTGGATCCAGCAAAAACAGAGGTTATCGAAAGATGGTCGAGACCAACAACAGTAACTTAGATCCGAAGTTTTCTTGGTTTGGCTGAATATTATTGATGTTTTGTGAATGATTTTTCACGATTGTCTAATCCACTCACCAAGTTGACTCGTAAAGGAGTAATGTTTGTTTGGACGAAAGAATGTGAAGTGAATTTCAAGGAGTTGAAAAGAAGGTTATCTAGTGCACCTGTGCTCACACTGACTTGTAGTGGAGAAAGGTTTGTGATCTATAGTGATGCATCCAAGAATGTATTGGGGTGTGTTCTTATGCAAAATGATATGGTGATAGCTTATGCCTCACGACAGTTGAAAATACATGAGCAAAATTACTCAAATCATTATTTGGAGTTAGCTGTGGTAATCATTGCATTAATGATTTGGAGGCATTACCTTTATGGTGAAAGGTGTGATATTTATACTGATCATAAAAGTTTAAAGTATATTTTCACACAAAAGGAGATGAATATGCGTCAAAGAAGATGGCTGGAGATGATTAAGGATTATGACTGCTCAATCCATTACCACCCTGGGAAAGCAAACAAGGTGGAAGATGCATTAAGTTGACAAGACCATGCCAGTTTATCCATGATGAGGATTACAAAAGATCTAATATTTATGGATTTACAAAGGATGTATCTTGGAATTATAATGAAAGGGGAAAATCGTATATTTCTCAAATGAATGTTCAACCATCTATACATGTGAAGACTAAAGAGGCACAGAAAGAAGATGTCGAGTTAAAAAAGAAGGTGAGAAATGTTCCTGAATTCAACCATGATTGTGATGGGATAATAAAGTTCAGGAATTGGGTTTGTGTTCCTCCCATCCCCGAATTAAAGAAGGAGCTGCTGGATGAGGCTCATAGTTCATCATTCTCTATTCATCTTGGAAGCACAAAGATGTATAGGGACCTGAAAGAGTACTTCTGGTGGGATGGAATGAAAAGAGATGTTGCTGAATATGTCTCTCGATGCTTGGATTGTCATCAAGTTAAAGGTGAGGGACATAAGTCTAAGAGGATGTTACAACCATTACCCATACACGAATGGAAATGGGAAAACATCACTATGGACTTTGTCACAGGACTTCCTAAAACATCCAAAGGAAATAATGCTATCTAGGTCATAGTTGATCGTCTTACAAAGTCTGCACATTTCATTTCTATTAGAGATGATTTCTCTCTGGATCATCTTTCCATGATATATGTAAAGGAAGTGCTAAGATTGCATGGAGTACCACTTTCTATTATATCTGATCGGGATCCGAGATTTACCTCGAAGTTCTGGAGAAGTCTTCAGTATACTCTGGATACAGAGTTGAGTTTCAGCACTGCTTATCATCCTCATATATATGGTCAGTCTGAGAGAACAATTCAAACCCTAGAAGATATGTTGAGATCTTTCTCTATGGATTTCAAAGGTGGTTTGGATCAACACCAACTTTTTGTGGAATGTTCTTATAATAATATCTTTCACTCCAGTATTTAGATGGGTCCTTATTAAGCTCTCTATGGAAAGAAATGCAGGACTCCAACTTGCTGGGATTAGTTGGGGAAAGAAAGCTATTAGGACCGGATCTCGTTCATGAAATGGCAGAAAAGGTCAGATCTATTCAACAACACATAAGACCATCTCAGGGTTGACAAAAAAGTTATGTCGACAACCGATGAAAAGACTTGGAGTTTGAAGTGGGTGATAAAGTGTTCTTACGAATATCTCCATGGAAGAGGGTTATGAGATTTGGAAAGAAGGCGAAGTTGAGCCCTAGATATATCGGTCCTTTCGAAATAATGTATCGTGTTGGGAAGGTATCTTACCGATTGGCGCTTCCACCGAATCTCTCTCAAGTTCATGGTGTGTTCAATGTATCTCTCCTCAGAAAGTACTTACCCGATCCTTCACATGTACTCAGCTCAGAAGTTGTACCGCTGGAGCATTATCTTTATTATAAAGAACAACCGATAGAGATTCTAGATCGTAGTGAAAAAGTCCTATGAAACAAGACCACTATATTGGTGTACGTTTTATGGAGGAACCACCAATTATAAGAATCTACATGGGAGCTTGAGGATATGATGAGGGAGAGGTATCCTCATTTGTTTGCTACAAAGTGACGAATTTCGAGGGCGAAATTCATTTTAAGTGGGGTAGAATGTAACACCCGAGACTTTTATGTTATATAAATCATCAAAGGAATTTTTTCTACACACAACACTTTCTTGTCTTGCGTTACACGAAATCACAACCTTCCTCGATAGCTTGCGTCATACGCAATACCGAGTTTCACTAAACAACGATATGCTAATAAAATATTATTAAAACAATCCATTATGAATAGTAATAACCACTTTTTGAAATTTTATAAATTTTATTTTTCAAAATGGACTTCATTTTGGGATTCAGAATATCGAAATTATCCTAGGGTGAAATTTTGGTATTTTTTTGAAAACATTCAATTTTTGATGAATAGTGAAACCACATAGTGGTAGTTAAAAAACTGAATTTTTCATAAAACTTAATTTTACCGCTTCTATGAGTGGAATTTCGAAAATCCGAGAGACACGGATGATGTCAGTAAGTAAAATGTGGTTCAATGAGATGAAAATCATTTTTTACCGAATAGTAACTTTTTACTTTTTTTTACAACGGTTAAAATTAAATAGGGTAATTAAGGATAAAAATGATATTATTATTACCCTAACACATGTCATATTTCTTTTGGACAAGTGTAATTAGACCAAAAAAATTCTTAGGAATAAAATATGACCATTTAGGCCCACTTGGATTAGATTTGGACATTTATTATTAATTTATTTAATGAAGGGTTAAAATAGTTAAAATCAAAGTTTAATAAGTAAATCATTTTTAATATGGGGTTATACATAAGATAAATTCGACTATAAATTTTCATTAGATAGATAGAACGATTTCCCACATAATTGTATTTTATTTGTAATTTTTAGACATTAAATAATATAATTTATTTATAACACAATCATGCGGGAATAATTATCTTATTAATGAAATATTGAAATAATTGATGTTAAAAATATCAAAATAAATGTAATTTTGACTTTTTATAAATTACACTAATTTTATAGGTTAATATGACATGTTAGTATTGGTTTAATTAATATTGTTTGAACTAAACATTCTGTTATGATTTTCACAAAAATTATTTACTAAATAGTGTCAAAATTGACATAAAATAGTTTTTAAAACAAATATTATATTATAATTGTTATTTTATTCCTAAAAATCTATGGTTCGGACAAATGACTTAGATAAGGTTATATATATTAATTATAAACAACTTGGGGTTCGTTTGTCTGCTTATAGTAAGTTTATTAACCCTATAGTATAAGAACAGAAGAAGACACGGTAAAAGTAAAATTATTTAACTTAATGTTAAATCTAAATTATAAGGTTAAAATGGGAACCTAAACTTGTCTAAATTATATTGGATGAGAGGATTTCGACCCATCCCCACCTTAGCTTTTAAATAAATCAATTTGGAGCTATTTAAAATCGAACATGACTTTATAATAAAATTATATGTTTTGTTTTTCCAAAGAAGCCCCTCTCCTCCCTTATAAAAGGGAACCTCCTTCCCCTCTTCCACACACCACGTTGAGCCTTCAAGATCGGCCAAACCCTGCCAATTTCTTCTCTCCACTTCCCTAGAAACATCCTATAGGTTCTGGTCTTCTTTAAAGACCTATTTTAGTGCCCTAAAAGAAGGTCTCAAAGAATCACTTCAAAGAAGAGGTAATGTCCGTTACCGATTATTTCATCTTTATTTCTTCTTCCACTACTTCTTCTTTAAATGTTTCATTATGAAGTAATAACATTAGTATCACTAATATAATTATATATTATTATAAGTATTAAACAACCCTATTTCACCATATATCCATTCTACGGAAAAAGAAATCACCGCGCATGCGTGCGTACGGAATACCGTCTCCACGCCGTGGTGTAATCTATTTTCCACCACCACCTTACTTGGATGGGTATAATGGTGTAAATAATGACTATATATGACTATTATAAATGGATATTGATTCTGAAATAGTATACATACACTCCAATAAAATTCCACGATCATAGGAACGATAACATCACTCGTGCGTACGTACAGAATACCGTCTCCACGATGTGATGCGACTTGTTCTACATGATCTTCATTTCATAATGATTATATAAATGAATTGAATGAATTAATATGATATATATTACAATAATACCATTCTGGAAATGAGGCTGCTATATCTTAAAGTGAATAATAAGAATGTATTCGACAAAACACGCATAAGAACAAAAAGTTATAAACACCCGAATAACAAGTAGCAATGAAATATTACTACTAAGAAGCTAAGAATATGACCATATATGATATCATAAAAATAATTATGATTATGTAATAAGTCAATAACATTATTTAAATCATTATACAGGAGGTTCGGATATGTACCAAGCATAACGGACCTAAGGTAAGGGAAATATCACAATCTAATTTTTATCCGAGATTGTTTATACTTTGGTATTTACTAGGGTGTATTTTATCATCCACATGCATGTTTCCTCAATATGTAATATTATTTCCATCCACCTAAAATTGTTTAAATCCAATTTTACCCTTCGGTGAGTTTTTTAGTAAATGATATGAAATGAATCTTTTGTCGTTTTTCATACGAGGTACTTTTTGACTTTTCCGACAAAAGTACGAGAAGAATGTTTTTTTTAACTTATACGGCATGAATGGATTTTTAAAAAATTATTTCCAAGAAGCTTCCTATAAAAGTTTTCAAGTTTATTTTTAATCAACTTCTCTTAGTTTATAATTACATGACATGTTATGAAAGGAAAAGTGTTTTTGAAGTAGAAAGGATATTTTCCTCAAGAATGGAGTCCAAGTGTTTTATCAAAATTATTTTCCATCTAAGATAATAAAGGGTTCTGTTTCTATCCCTATTATTACATGGATTTGATTATTTTGTGATGGAAAAAATTTTATGAATTCTTTTATCTTATATGAATTGTTTTATGATGTCACGATGTTTAAAGATTCACATTTTTATTACATGGGTTATGCGATGATGTATGATTTATGATTTTGTGGCACACATAAGAATGGTATCATTATGTGATGGGTGGGACCTATATCTCCCTCCAATGCATTGGGTAAATATTTTATATCTCATGAGATAGACATGGCTGGAATGGTAGGTTATACTGGTTTAGTGAAACAGGACTAAAACGAGGAGTGAACACGGTTCAGAAATGGAATTTGTCCACTAAGATAGTCTTGACAATGAGTCTTGAATAATAAGAAATTATTCTCTATGATTATGTGTGTATGCCACAAAGTTTCATGTTTTAAGTTATTATTATTGGAATTACATTTAACTACTACGATTTATCCCATGTTATGAAATTACGATCTCTTTTGCAGGTTAAGATTTCCAAAAGTTATGTGCTTATGTATATGATGTGATTGATATTTCTTTTGTTTACCCTTACTGAGAATTTGAGCTCACAATTTTGTATGTTTTATTTCCCCATGTCAGGAATAAGGTTATTAAGTTGAATATGCCAAAAATGGACTCTAGATATGATGAAATAAATGAGAGTCAAAGTAGATGCTTTATGAACCAGTTGTTTATGTTTCCCAGTTTCTAAAGACACTATACCTATACGGTCCATTATTGGTTTTGTTATATGTTGTAATAAGTATGCTTCAATTCTGAAGTAATAACAATGTATGTAAAGTATGGGTCGTTATAAGAGATATCTCAAGATTTATGGGAGGAGGAAGTATGATGATACCCATGGGAACGGGTGGGAAATCTAATCCTGGGAACAAGTGAAAGAGGGAAACCTACATCCAAGGTGGGAGTGCAAATCAGAATCAAACGGTTCGATCAATGAATCTTCCTCCACGAACTTTGATGAAAGCCGGATGTTTTCATTGTGGCCCAATTGATCACATGAAACTAAAATGTAGAACACCACCGAGATCAAGCCACAATTTCAAGAAGATGGGGCATCTTCAGCAATATTGTCACAGTGCTCCATGGTCGGGTGTCCGTGACACTTTTCAGGTGTCACAAGCATATTATACTTCAACAGGGGGATGAGAACAATATCAATCTTGCCAAAATAATAGAGATAGCAATGGTGATTCTCAAAACACCATGACTCCTCAACAAAGAAAGTCTCAGCAAGCCAACAAGGAGAATAGTGAAGCCACGAAGCAATTTTATGGAGCTGAACAGATGATTGTGGATGATCAGGGAGGACCATCTACAGTGAGTCGTATGATTCTCATGAATTATACCCTTGTTCAAGTGTTGTTTGATACTAGTGAATCACATTCCATCGTTGCTTCTCATGTTGTTGACATGATATGTTTAACAATTGAAATGATACCTTCTGTTTTGAAAATGAAAACTCCTCTTGGTGAAAGAGAATTTCAAGCCATTGTCTGTAGAGCATGTGCTATAACTGTTGATGAGGCTGAGTTAAAATGGGAATTCTCAATGTTTTACATGGATGTCTATGATGTAATCCAGGGTATGGATTGGTGGACAATGTTTATGGCTAACATCGACTGTTATAGGAGAATGGTTAGTTTCATGACTGAGAATGGTATCAACAATCTCTTCCGAGGGGAGTGGATGGTAATGAATGGTGCAAAGAGATTGTTGGCACTAATGGTGGAAACGTTCTCTTACCAACTGGTATCATTGAATTTGGCATCAATGGAAGAGATTGAGAAGAATAGTTTTCCAGCTGCTGTGGATCAATTTCCAGATGATTTTCCCTGCAACTTATTAGGGTTACTAGCTCTAAGGGAAGTAGAGTTTATGATTTATCCCTTCCTAGGGACCAATCATATTTCCCTTCCATCATATTGGATGGCACCAACATAGTTATGGGAATTGAAAGTGCAGTTTTAAGAACTGGAAAACAATGCTTTTATTCGGCCAAGCATGTCTCTGTGGGCAGCACATGTTTTTTGTAAATAAAAATGTTGAAATATTGAGGATATGTGTAGATTATAATAAAATAACCATGTTACGATAATGAATAGATATCCACTTACATTTATTGATGATCTGATCGATCAATTAAGCAGAACCCAGTGGTTCTCCAAGATTGAATTGTGATCAGGATATCACCAACTGCGAGTTTAGAAGGAGGATATTCCAAAGAAATCATTCAGAAGAAGATATGGCCACTATGAATATGTAGTAATGCCTTTCAAATTAACGAATTCACCTAATGTCTTCATGGATTTGATGAATAAGATATTTCAGTGATATCTTGATTATTTTGTTGTCCTGTTTGTGGACAATATCTTGATGTATTCAAAAGTACGTATTGAGCATGAAGTGTAGCTGGAAACAGTGTTACAAATCTTGAGAGATCATCAGTTGCATGGAAAATTATCAAAGTGTGATTTTTTGATATCGGAAGTATGTTTCTTTGGCCATGTCATTTCTGAGAAAAATTTCTATGATGATCCTGAAAAGATAGAAGCCGTTATCTCATTGTAACCACCGAAGAATGTGTTCTAGATACAAAGTTTTCTTAGTCTAGCTGGTTACTACCAACGCATTGTGTGTGATTTTTCATGACTATATTCACCAATTACAGCTATGAAAAAGAATAATTCTCCATTCTACTAGACATAAGAATGTCATAAATCCTTTCAGGAACTGAAAGTTCACCTTACATCAACACCTATCTTGATATTACCAGAATCAGGACAGTGGTATATGGTGTATTGTGATTCTTCATGACCAAGGTTGGGTTGTGTTCTCATGCAAGGAGAACATGTGGTTGCTTTTGGTTTAAGGCAGTTGAGGGTGAATTAGAAGAATTAACCCTCACATTATTTGGAGTTGGCTGTAGTCGTCCATGCTATGAAAACATGGAGACATTATCTCATTGGTGACAAATTTACTGTGTTTTCGGATCACAGAATCATGAAACACATTTTCTCACAGTGAGATTAGAATATGAGGAAAATGATAAGGATGGAGTATATCCAGATGCTTGACTTCGACTTGATGTACACACTGGGAAAAGGAAATTCGGTGGCAGATGCATTTAGTAGAAATTCTTTTGGTCAGTGGGTGAAAGAATCCTCAGACGAATAGCAATTGATGTGGGACATAGCTGACATGTAGGTGGAATGTGAAGACCAAGGAGATGTGGAATTTTTTCAGTTATTCTTGTTCCTGATCTAGAAAAGATGATAAAGAACCACAAATATCTAAGTAAAAATTTCTGGTTGTAAGTTCAAAAATCAATAGTGTGAGATCATTGATGGTTACAAACTTGATGGGGGTTTAGTTGTCTGTTATAGAGATCAGATGGTTGTACCTATAGGTTGTCGGGAACAAATCCTACATGCATAATACCATTCAATATGGGTTGTACAACCAGGTACAAAAAAGATGTATAAGGTGTTGAAGTCACAGTTTTTGTGAAGCAGCATGAAAATGAAAGTGGCCGATTTCGTCTCGCAGTGCTCACCTTGTCAGCAGGTTAAAGAAGAGCATCAGATGCTAGCTGGTATGTTACAATATTTACCTATTACAGTTTGGAAATGGTATCAGATAGTAATGGATTTTGTTACAAGCCTTCCAAGAATGGTCAGGAAATATGATGCCATTTGGGTGACAGTGGATCGTCTAACCAAGTCGGCCCATTTAAACCCTATTTGTGAAACTCATATGGTGTAAAATAATATAAAAATCTATATCTGAGAATTGGTAAAGAGGAATGGTGTACTAGTATCTATAGTCTCATAAAGAGATATGAGGTTCACAACTCATTTCTGGAAATAATTATAGCATGTCCTTGGAACACAGTTGACTATGAGCACGATGTAACATCCTCAGACGGATGGGAAATCCGAGTGGATGATACAAACTTTCGAAGATAAGTTGTGGGCTTGTGAAATGAATTTTGGTAGATTATGGGAGGAGAATATACCCATCGTGGAGAAATCATACAATAACAGTTATCAAGCCTCAATACGCATGGCTCCGTTTGAAGCATTGTATGGGTGTCCTTGTCGTTATCCACTTTGATGGGTGGAGACAGGTGAAAATTCACTATTCGGGCCAAGCCTAGTCCAAGTGACAATGGAGAAGATACCGTTGATTATAAAGAGGATGGAGACTACTCAAAGTCGTCAGAAATCTTATGCAAATCACTGTCGAAGACTATTGTCATTCGTTGTTGGTGATCATGTCTTCATGAGAATCTCTCCAAATATTTGACATTGTCATTTTGGAACGTAGGGAAACTTATCTCCTAGATGAATTGGCTCTTTTGAGTTACTAGAACGAGTTTGCGATGTTTTGTATCAGTTGTCACTACCACCACAGTTCAGTACAGTTCATAATTTGTTCCATGTATCTCAGTTAAAGAAGTATCAACCTGATCCTAACCATGTGATCAGATGAGATCATGTTGACCTAGATCTGGATGCTTCATTGGTACATATCCCTGTACAGATTGTGGATAGTAAAGATAATGTATTTCGTGGAAAATGTATCGGTCTAGGGTGGGTTTTGTGGTAACATGATCATATTCAGGAAGAGACTTGGGAACAATAAAAATAAATGAAAGAGCAGTGGATGAAACTCTTTCAGCTGGCTGAAGGTTTTCTAATTTCTGAGGATGGAAAGACCAATGTTGGGGAGAATGTATTACCACCGGTTTTGGGCATGTAACCCTTGTTTTATTCTTTTTAAGTACATGAATCATATGTGAAATGGTTGGGGAGAGATTGGAGACTTTTGATGTGTCGAATGGAAAAAGGTGGTGATGCATGGACTTCACATGTGTTTCCCAAACCATGAAGAAGACATGCAGGAGATGTCACATTGGACATATGAGACCACACAGTGTGCGCATGGTTTGGGAAACCGTTTGAGGAGGTCGTGCGGAGTGCCCCTTCGAAGCAGTGAATATCGCGCGTTTAGCACACGATTGGACTAACAATGCGGGTTAACCGTGCGTAGAGTCAACTTAGATCCTATTTTAAGTATCTAATATGTTTTATATTTAAACCCACTCGTTTTTCTCCTAGATGACCATATCATGGGATTTCTCTCTGGTGAAGGTGGGAAAACACATACAAGGCATTTTGGAAGAAATCTGGAGGGTTTCCTTGGCGTTTAGAGGTCGGTTGTTTGAGGTAAGTCTTGTTTCCTTTAGTTTTCGTAGATCTCCTTCTTCCCACTTAATTGATCCTTAGATATATTCCCAATGCAGGTATATCTTAGGTAGTGTTTGACTTTTAAGTCAGTTTTTGGTCTTGTTGGTGATAGGGGAAGGAATATAAAGAGGTTTTGTGGTGTTTAGACCTGATTCATGGTTGGTTTGGCCTATTTTGTTGAGGTAGAAGGCATCACTCTCAGCACCTCTTAATAGAATTGATTGGCTTAGTTTAAAATTTGGTTATTTGAATGAAATTTATTGTGCAAAACATGGAATAAATCTTCTTTAGTGATGATTTATGGTTTTCCTGAAATTGTGAAATCTCGGTTAATTGTTCTGCAATGTGATTTGGATTCTTGAATTTAAAATGTTGATTTTAAATTATTAATTTGCGGGAATGGTAACTGATTTGATGAAATATGGGTTTTCAATAAAAAGGGGTGGTTTATTGAAATGGTTTGGAATTGAAATGGCTTGATAAATTTTTTTCATTCTTTGGTTTTCAATAAAAGAACGGCTTTTTTGAAATGGTTTGAATTGGTTGAACACACATGGTTTTGATGGAAATGGTTTTCAATGAAAGGAGTTTTATATAAATGATGTTCTATCATGATTATTGTGAATGTATTGTGTGTGTTCATGTTCCATATAAGAGGCATGGTTGAAATAGGACCTTGTGCTAGGTTCCAAACGTTTAATGGCACATGGGACTTTTATGTATGAGGCTTCGTTGAAATATGACATTGTGCTCAGTGCCAAAGGTGTAATGTCACATGGGAAACAATTACCTTGTGACGACTTGGTATATTGACGAGAAATAGATCATGAGTATGCAACAATCATAATGTAGCATGCATGGTCGGTTTCAAGGTTTTGGGAAATGGTTGGGTTTCCAAAAAGGGATATTGTGAAATGGATTGAAAGCTTCATTGGTTATTTTTCTGTAAAAAAACTTGATGGAAATTGGTTTAAAATTCACTTGGATGTTTTTTGGGTTTGATTGGTTGTGGAAGCTTGTTTATATCTTGTTATAACTATTTTGAGAAATTGTTCTATATAATCTGTTTTATATAATTGTTGGATAAATATTCTATCCTAGTGGCGTGAGTAGGGAAGTCATTGGGGAAAACCAACTATGTTTTATACACACCCCTGCTTTGGAACTTTGGTGGTTTTTCATATGACGTCTTATGGGACACAGGTAAAGGAAAGGAATCTTATTGATAGTCGTTTGTGGTGATTCTTTGGTGATGTGATGTTGCTTGGTGCATGGAGCTTCATGTGGAGACGTGGAGAATGTCTCACCTTATTATGGGTCTATTTTTAGTCTTCTTCTTGGTAATTTGTTTTTGTGTGGGTTTGTATTTGTTGTAGAATAGTGTAGTTCTCTTTTGGTAATGCATGAGTTGGTTGTTGGATTAACATGCATCATATTGTGGTTTTTAGTGATGGTTTGGTTGGTTTATTTCACAAAGGGTAAATCGTCCCCCACTAGCATTGAAACCCTCCGACATTTATTGCTAGCATTTGGCGTATTAGGGATGTTGCATAAGGCCTAGAAATGGCTCATTAAACTCTCAATCCAATGTGAATTGTCTGGTCATTACAAGGCTAATGTTCATGATCAATGGTTAGATTTAGTAAAAAACGTTGTTTTACCTCCGTGTGAAGGGATACATGGGGTTGAGTTGTTTTACTGAGGGGATGTTAAAAGATCCTAGATTTTCTAATGATCTATAAAACCTTCAAATTTTTGTATTAATCATTTATTTTACACTAATAATGTTTCTTATGAGTATGTGGAAGGATTTTTCACCAACCAAGGCTCATTCATATCCCAGAGGGGTAGGTTTTAGAGTAATACACATAAAAACGTGGTGGGTGCATGGTTAGTAGTAATCATATTTCTTAACTTAACATCATCAGAAGATATGGATCAAGGTTTTTAAAACATTCATGGTAGGACACATGACCATAATAAAAATTGTAGAGGAGATATATTAGAGACCTAAATGGGATATGCATTGTTTTTTAAACCATTTTCATAGCTACACAAGTGGTTCCACATAGTTAGTAACCCCACAAAGTTTTCATACAGTTTATCCGAACAATGAGGATTAACAATTAGAGGGTTGGCTCTCCTTGGAATTTTCAAGCACAAAATTGGCGCATAGTTTGTCCAACCATGCATCCAAAATGGGGGACCATTAATATTTAGTTAAATAAAATTTTTACCATCCTTCCATAAATCTATTTTCTACTTTTCTTTTAAAATTTCTCATTCATAGAACCTCCTTCTATACTATGATATGTATTGAAACATCTTCATTAATAGAACACCAAATATATCAACCCTCATCACATTGCAAGTGTATCAGTTAGCCATCATATCCTATTTCTTCATTCCTTCATTTATATTACCATTAGGAATAATAATTCCCTGTGATCCCATTTTTTCTATTTTTAATAAATTTATCTATTTCATCTATTTAATAAATTATAGACTAAATAAAATACTGATATTGGATGAGGAGAGAAATACACATCTATGTTAGGTCGTTTATACCTATTCTTTCAATGTCTTTATATTTTATAGATTTGGTATTAGTTACACACAATAGATATTTTTTTCATTGATCATTAAATTAATAGATCAATAAATTATATTTTAAATCCATGACATAAATATGTTATTACAACCATATTCAAGGTTTTTGGTTTTCAACCTCAACCCAAACAACCCTTGATGTGGTCCATTTTATTAATAATTTTCAAACCACCCATGGGGTTATTTGAACTCATAATTTGAAAAAGCGATACATATTAAAATTAATTTTCATATTAATGTTTGAGTACCTTGTTTTAACCTTTTCATTCAGAAATAAAAGGTATAATGAAGTGTAACAAAAGGGATTTTTGAAGGAAATATATAATCCCATGGATAATTCTTAATTATGTAATTATTTAGTGAGTGACATGGACACTGACATACCACCTTAATTATAATTTTCTTGTTAATTTATTAATGAATTGAATATATTTAATTTTGTTTAAAAAAATAATAGATAGTAACATGTCAAATCGATTTTTTTTTGTAATTAATTGAATGAAATTTGTTAAAGGTATAGACATTACCATGAACATCCCCTTTGACTCTTATATATGAAATGATTATGATGAATTGAAATGATAAGGCCATGGAAACATACATGTAACCATGAATAATTCAACGAATCACTTTAAAAATTAAATTATATAGTATGAAACCATCGACCCTCTTGGATGTCATGTAATAGATTCCTTTCCATGTTTCCTTGGATACATTTTTATACCACCATGGACATGCTCCTTGTGCTCTACCCATGTTTTAACCATGTATTCTATAGAGGAGCTTTGTGGACTCTAAGAGTACGCTAGAATAAAAGGACATGGGTTCATATACCATGTAGGTCTATATTAAAAAAAATTCTATGGATGAGATCCATATAATAAAAGGATCATTTTGTCTGAAGCCTCATGTACTAGCCCATGAAGGTCTGTTGCATGATTATTTAGATTATTTCATAGATTCCTGATTCTTAATATGTCATAATTGGTCATAGACAATGAATTTTTCTACTATATAGTTATTAATAATTTATTGAATATTTCATATAACATGTCATTATAGATTAAATTTCATCACTTATTGTCACAACTTCATACATATTGATCTACGCTAAAATTTAACCAAAAGAAAAAGGTAGGATGGTCCTTGTAGTCTAACTTGGGTTGTCGAATCCTTAGAGACTTATGAAGTACCTACATACACATACAATATATGGATTGTATTTGGCTATTATGTGGCTCACTTGGGTTGATTTAGGATGGTTTTAGAGGATCACTAATATATTTAAGTTCATTCAAATGAAGGTAAGGAGTTGAACAGAGGTTATCGCTCAGGGTGGATAGAATGAATTCCTTTTTTAATGATTTCAATTTCTTATATTTTAGATGGGTTCATTTAATAAGATCAATAAAAATCATAACTTACTAGTTTAATACCAACACACCCTAATACTAATCACTTATACACTTGAAATATCAATATTTTGAGCACTTCAAGGTAAAGGTTCGTATTAGCACTTGAAATGTGTGACCTTAAATTCATTAAGGGTGAAGAGGTTTTAAAATCATCAAATAAAAATCTCATTTAAAAGAAGTGATTATCCCTTAATAGAGTGATAAATAACAACCAATCCAGCACCTTGCTACTCCCTTGGATCAATTCATACAATATGTATCCCTCCATTGATGACAAGTCTTCAAAGGAATCAAGAAGTATACTTATGAAGGTGGAATTGGAGAAGTAAAAACAAAAACAGAAATCGATCAATCCACTGTTTTGTGATAAATATCACAATGTATGGTGTGAATAAATTCACACCATGAACCAACACTATCAACGTGATATGTAGATGAACAAAATTAGAGTAATGGAAGAACTTTTATTAAGAAGCTAATGTGAACTAATCAACTTATATGAGAAATAAATGTGATTACAAACACAAAGCGACATCCTAACACTACAATGAAACAAACTACCAAATATGATAATATACTCCACCACCACTGCCTAAAATAAGAATTTTTGGAGCCTTGGGTCGATCCTTCAATAGTACAATGAATCCCATGTGATTATGGTAGGCCTAGGGTGGTGGAAAGCTTGTGTAACTTGAACTTTTCCACTCTTGACCCAAGGAGGAAGCCAACTTGCAACCCCCAAACAGATGGATCGAAATGACCTTTTAGATGGCCGAATTAGAGTGGGACATAATGGAAGAAAATGGGTTAAGTGATGTCTCGTAACCGCCTATAAAAGGTGGGCCCATTTTGTGTTTTGAATCGGGAGTTATGTCCGTTGTATTGGGATAATATTCTGGGCTGCAGATTCTGGCCCAGATTTTGATAATCAACATGGGCCGCCTGAATAACCACAATGGATGCTGAATTATCACTGGATATTAAATAATTATTTCTTCCTATATATCTATTCTAACATAACACGAAACTTGGACTTCATTGAGTATGTATGTTGGGCCCCACATTCTCATGAGTGGGCTGGTATCCAATCTGCCTTCTCCAAAATTGTTTTCATGAAATCCCATTTTGGTGATCTTATAATTTGAATATTATAACACTAACAAGTATTAATTGTTCCCAATATAATTATAAACCTGAAAATTAAATATTTAAACAAAATCAAGATCATTGGACACTTTCAATTATGTTCAACAAAGTAGCACATAATAGTGAATTTTAAGAATAATTACAATCATAATGTGAAATGATGTTCAAAGTGTAAAATGAACTTAAAATGATGTTTATGAATACTAAAGCATATGAAAATTATATATATTAATAATGAATATTATCCTTATTTAGTATCTAATCACACCCCCTACTTGAGTATTTCTAGTCCAGAGCGAAATGTATCTCAACAATATGAAATTTAAATCCCCTTTTCTAATAACATTTTAATACACAATGATCACCAAAAACCATTATACCAATAAATCATGAAACTAATCAAAATATTATAAAATAAGATTGTTTTATAAGAATATCCCAATCACAAGTACATTTCATAGTTCAAATTCATCGCCATATTTCATCCAGTAGCAATTAAGATTGACGATGTGTTGTGCATCACATTAGACATGGGGGTTCATCATTATTCAAGAGGGAAATGATGGAAGCGTTAGGCATAATCACATTTCAATACTAAGATGAGTATTAGAAAATAAAATTTATTGTATTTTTATCTTTTTTTTTGCAATTCTGCCATTGTATTTGAAATTGAACTCAAAAGAGTCAACACCTGTAGCGAGACTTAGCCTATGACTCCCAAGCTCAAAGACCATATGGCACCAAGAGAATCCCACATACTCATGCATCATCTCTAGTTAACTAAATAAAAAACAAAATAAAATTACCAAAAATAGAGATAAAATTACTAACTCTTGGAATGAAATCTATGGAGTCACAATCCCTGAGTTCCCAAAGCCACACATTAGGTCATTTATTTGATCTATGTAAAAATTTAATTTTTTTTTAATTTTTTTATTTAATACTCATATTAAAAAAATTATTACCAAACCTATGATATTTATTTGGGGGACCCTATTAACTCAAACTAATACCCCACTATCCAAAGGACGTGCATTGTGATATTTTTCTTGGAAGAAAATATAAACGATGAAATATCACATTGGACAACCACACTTTCCATAATATATGCTTATGAAACTATAAAAGGAAAAAAATATAAATCAGGGCATGCTAAATTATTTGATATTCTGTTTCAAAGTGTGCAATGTGTTTTACCATGTTCAAATTTAAAGGAATTTTTCCTTCCATTTACAAACATTTTTTTTCAAATCATCTATTTTCGTCACAAAAGAAATTATTTTTCTTTCATATCCCACCCGTACATAAAATAACATTGTTCCCAATGTTTGAAGAAATAAAAATTTGGAAGGAGTAGGGTAGATAATGGAAGTTCAAAAAGGAAATTGAATTATGAGGATCATTGAATGAAGTCACCTGGTGGTTGATGTTGATGTTCTTGATGCTCCAATTTAGTCCTTTGATATCCATGTCACGTACAGAGTTCCCTAGTAGAAAAAAGGAAAATAGAAATATATATATATATATATATATATATAAATAAAAATAAAATAAAATAAAAGTAAATATATAAAAATTATAGAATAAAGAAGAACAATAAGACGTAGGTCAGTGGTAAGTGCGCACCCCTGTCTCCCTTAGGTCCTTAGTTCAATTCCCCATGGCTTCACCAGTTGTGATGGGGTTTGACCCACGACCTATGATGTGTCTTTTTTATTCATTTATTAATATATATATATATATATTATTTTTATTTTAACCTAAAAACACATTAAGATTAAAAGAACTGATGATACATTGGATTCTTTTTAAATTTCTGGGTAAGGTATTACTCAAGGACCACACCACGTGACACGAATGAATATGTTTTTCCCCATTCATACCCATCCATACTCATAATAGAAGAATAGTTCAAAAGTCTATTTTTTTATATATCAAAATGATTAATTAATACTATTTAAAATATAAAGATGATTAAAACAAAAAAATATAGGAAACATGAAAACCATGGGTTGCCTCCCATGCATCTCTTTGATTAACGTCGTTAACCTGACATGGATCCTAAATCTATTAATTTCTTCCTGGTTCATAGGTTGGCTCGGTAAACTCAACCTCTATTTCTTTTTTATTGAATGATTCATTTAATGGTTTTAACCATTGACCACTGACCTTGAAAATGTGACCACTAGTAGGATCTTGAATCTCTACTTCCCCATGGGGGTACAAAAGATGCACTATGAATGGACCGGACCATCAAGACCATAACTTCCCAGGTGTAATTGATATTCTGAACTATTCAACAGAAAAAAATTCCCTGTTCAAACTGTTTTAATTTGATATTCCTTGATTCATATTTTTGAATTCTATCTTTATTTATCATTGATTTTTCATAAGCCTCCATCCTTAGTTCTTCAAGTTCATTGAGATATAATTTATTTTTTGTTCCGACCCATGAAAGGTCATAATTTATTTTCCATGTTTCCCAAAAATCCTTATGCCCAATTTAAATAGGCAAATTGTATGCTTTTTCATAAACCACCCAATACGGTTAAATTCATAGGATTGTTTTTTATGTTGTACGATATTCCCAAAGAGCATCCGAGAGGTTCTCAAACAAATCATTCCTATAATGATTGACCATTTTTTCAAGAATATTTGTAATCTCCCTTTTTACTAACTCAGCATGACCATTTTTTTGAGGATGTTTGTAGTGGACACCATGTGAGAAATCCCATACTTTTTCATGAGTGAAGTAAATGGACAGTTGCATAAATCGGTTCCTCGGTCCCTGATTATAAACCTGGAAATTCCAAATAGAGAAAATATGTGCTCTTTGAGAAATTAGATCCCAACATTATGGTTATTAAACATGGTGGGAATGGATTCAACCCATTTTGTTACATAATCAATAGCTAAGAGGATATAGAGGTATCCCCTAGATTTTGGGATGGGACCCATGAAATTGACACCCCAGTATTCAAATATTTCAATCAGCAATATGGGAGTGAGTTGCATTTGATTCCTTTTTGCGATTGACCCTACATGATGACACTTAGGACAGATTTGACAAAATGTGTAGGAGTCCCTTGAGAAGGTGGGAAAGAAGGGACCACACTAAATAATCTTAGCAGATGTTTTCTTAGAGGAAAAGTGACCTCGACATGCCTCACTATGATAGAATTTATAGATGGACTCTTGTTCAGATTCTGGGGCACACCTCCTAATGACTTGGTCAGGGAAGAACTTATAGAGGTATGGATCATCAAACAAATAGTGTATAACATTATAAAGAAATTTCCTTAGAGCTTGAGTCCATAAATTTTTTTGAATGACTCCTGTAACTAAGAAATTGGCTACGTCGGCATACCAAGGGCAGTCACTCACAGATTATATGTGTTCATCAGGAAATGGATCAAACAAAGAAAGGTGATTTGAGTTGTCTTTTAATTTTATATTAGAGAGGTGATCATCTAAAACATTTTCAACACCCTTTTTATTCGTTATTTTGAGATCAAATTATTGTAAGAGAATGGCCCACTTAATCAGTCTAACCTTAGCATCTTGTTTTTAGAAGTGGTATTTTAGTGTAGAATGGTCATTGAACACAATGATGGGGGATCCAAAGAGGTAGGACCTAAACATATATAAGGAAAACACAATAGCAAGTAACACCTTTTCATTGGTGGTGTAGTTGATTTGTTAATCTTTTAAGGATTGTATTGCATATGTAGTGACAAAATGAGTTTTATCACAATGTTTTCCTAACACATCTCCTACAGCAAAGTCACTGGCATCACACATAAGTTCGAAAGGAAGGTTCCAATTTGGAGATTTCTTAATGGGAGGAGAGGTGAGAGAGGATTTGAGGGTTTAGAATGAACCCTCACATCTTTCTATCAAAACAATTGGAGGATCCTTTACTAGGAGAGCACAAATGGGATGAGCGATTGATCTATATTCATTGATGAATGTTCTATAGAAACCACCATGTATTAAGAATGATCTCACTTACCTGATAGTTCTGGGTGATGAAAGGTGATTATTGTTGTCAACCTTGGCTTTATCAAGTTCAATCCCCGAACCTCAGACCAGATGGCCTATAACTAATCCCTCTTTAACCATGAAATGGAATTTTTCCCAATTTAGGAGCATATTATTTTCTTCGCATCTTGACAAGATTCTCTCCACATTACTCAAATATCCCTCAAATGTATCCCCAAACCCAGAGAAGTCATCCATGAAGAACTCAAGAAAATCCCCTACCATGTCTGAGAATATTCCCATAATGCACAGCTGGAAGGTTCCAGGGGCATTGCATAACCCGAAGGGCATTCGTTTGAAATAAAAGGTGTTGAATAGATATGTGAATGTATTCTTCCCTTGATCCTATAGGGAGACCTCAGTTTGATTATACCCCAAGTACACATTTATGAATCTGTAAAAGGCATGACCTACCACACTCTCAAGGACTTGGTCAATGAATGGTAAAGGGAAATGATCCTTCTTATTGAATGAGTTTAGCTTCAAATACTAAATGTAGACTCTCCAGCCACTAATCACCCTAGTTGGAATAATCACTCCAACCTTATTGGTTATCACTGTGATTCCCGCCTTCTTGGGAACAACATGGATTGGACTGACCAACTAACTCTCAGATATGGGATATATGATACCGACTTTTAACAATTTAAGATTTTCCTTCCTTACTACATCCATGAGATTAGGATTGATTCATCATTGAGGTTGAAAACATGGATTTGAATCAGATTCCAGAATAATCCCATGAGACCCGATAATTAGGCTAATTCTAGGAATATCGGACAGGGTCCAACGAATGGCTTTATTTTGTTTCTTAAGGACATCTACAAGCATCCTCTCATGATTGGATTTAGGAGAATAATAAATGACAATAGGATGTGTTTTATTGTCCCCTAGGAAGTTATGAATGAGTGGAGCGGGTTGTTTCTTAAATTCAAGATCAGGTTGGTTCAGTATTTCAGCAGAATATTGGGACATCAGATCAATATCAATTTCTTTTTTTTTTTGAGTTTCAGATAGTATTGATTCCCCACATATAGAAGTTTCTACTACAAGATTCATTCGATCAGATTTAGGGAAGCATGTTACATTGGTCTCCATGAATGTGTTTTGCTAAAAGGTTTCATAGATTTTTGGACCTAAGACTTCATCATAAGAGTAATTTGAAAATGATTAAATCCAAGGAGATAAGCTTCCTTCATGTGAACACAAGAAATCAATCTCATCCTGACTTAAACATCCATCAAATATTCTGTGATGTTATATGGATTCATTACCAATGATTCCAATCATGTTTACTTAATGAATGTCCTCATCATCCCTTATTTGTGAGATTGGATTTAGATATTCATGTCTAGAATCATGTTTCCCAAGGTGATGGTCATGTTCCCATTTCAGACTCAGATAACAGAGTTGATTGTTGCAAGGAAAGGAAGACCAAGGATGATTGGGTTTTGTTCTTTATTTCCTATGTTTGGAAGGTTTTAAAGGACAATGAAGTCAACAGGGTACATGATGTTTTCAACCATTACGAGAATCTCCTTTAAAATCCCCTTTGGAACCCTTTTTCTATGATCACCACGTTGATGTGTGACAGATGTGGGTTGGAGATCTTCTAGGACTAAATGGCAGAACATAGCATAGGGGATGAGATTGGCACTAGAATCTAGGTCACATAAGGCCTTGAAAACATTTCTCTCTCCAAGTTAAACATTGATGTAAGGGCCACCCGAGTCTTTCAACTTAGGAGGAATGGTCCCTTGAAAGGTGGTACTAACATTAGTAGCCAAACTGACTTGGTTTTTATGTGATTTTTTTAATGTCCAGAATTCCTTAAGGTATTTTTAGTAGGCAGGTAAGGTTTGGGTGGCATCTAGAAGGGGAATGTTCAGCTTTACTTGTGAGAAGATTTCCCTCAACGTTTCACTGAATTCAGGCTTGGTTTTCCCCATCATGCATTGAGGTAATGGTGAAGGTTTTGGGGTTGTTTGTTGAAGAGTTGTTTCATTGACATTGTTATCAGTTTTTTCAGTTTGAGCTTTTGTTTCATCTGAATTTTAATTAGAGTTGAAGCTTCACATGGATTCTGACTTATTTGTTCAGTTTTCTCAATTTTTTCTCCACATCATAAAACAGTTACAAGATTTAGTTGTTCAAGAGTTTTTTAGTGAAACTTGACTCTCCCATTGAAGCTGAGGATGGTACCACCTGAGTAGGATTGGGTGAATTTCTAGTTTTGATGGTTTGATGTTATTGTTTACGGTATTAGACTTCTGAGTTCATCCTTTACATTTTTTTTCACAGTTGTCCTAGTAGGCTTTGGGGAAAAATTTGTGTTGGTGCTTGAGAAGATTCGTTTACCCCATGGGGATATTTTGGAGGTGGGATGGTTTGTTGAAAATTGACTGGTATTTGTTGGTATTGGATAGATTGGGTTTAGAATTGGTTATAGGATTGTTAGATCTTATGGGGTTATGTATTTTGTCCATGTCGTTGGCGAGGTTATTGGTTATCTTTCCAGCGGAAGCCTAGGTGGTTATTATACCTTGGGATGAAGTTGTTTTGGTATTGAGGATTTTGAAAGATAAAAGAATTTACTTCCACTGGGGGTCCTCTTAAAAGAACATCTTTGATAGATGGAATGGTTTGTAACTTGTCTATTTTATGGTCGTGTTTTCCAGAAATTGTGCAAACCAGGTCTACAATTTGGATTTCATAGACTTTCCAAAAGTCTATCTCATCAACCTTCCTATAGAGTGTTGTGAGTATATCCATAAATATTTAATCTTCTCTAATTGTATGAATTCTAGTAATCATTTGTGGATTTTCAAAATAAAGTGAATTTCCTCATGTTTGGTATTGTTCAGAAAGGATTTCAAGATACTCATAAGCATCATTTGGGGCTTTGTTTTTAAAGGTTCTATTACACATCATGTCAATGAATTGTTTGTTCCCTGGAAACAACCCTTCATAGAAAATTATAACATGATCTAGAATTGAAAAACCCTAGTGTGGAACCATGTTTAGAGTGTCCATGATCCTCTCCCATGTTTCATAGAATGACTCTCCGTCTTTTTCAAAAATGTTTTGGATGCTTTTTTTAAGTTCAAGTGTTTTGTGGGGGGGGGGGGAAGTATTTTTTGTAGAATTGTTTTTGTAATTGGTCCCAAGAGTTTGTGGATGATGGAATTAAATTGTTTAAATTTTTTTTTGATCAATCATGTAATGAAAAAGTAAATTTTCCCCTCTTAGTAGATTTCAGTTGATGTGGGGGACACATGGTTTCTACAATGTCATTGAACTCCTTAATGTGAAGGTAGGGCAGCTCGGACTCCATTCCATGGAATGTGGGAAGGCGGTTTAGGACAGGGGGCTTAATGATGTAGTTGGAATATCCTAGGGAGTTGTGTCTAATGCATGAGGGGGAATTGGTCCACGCAGGTGTTAGGTAGTCATTAATGTTTTGATCGATTGCATTCCCCAAGTATGGGGCTGCCTCATTTGGGTTTCCATTTTGGTTCCAACCCGGGTTTATGAGTTGGTTTATTTGAAGACCTTCCATTGAAATAGTCTCAATTTTTGACTCTAGAGTATTAGGAAGATTATGATCTAATGGAAATAGTTCCCTTGGTCTACTTCACTCCCCAACCCCAAGACTATCCACCCTTACTAGACAGTTTGATTGATCACGAGTGTAGGCGGACATGCGCCAAAAGAAAAAAACAAGAAAGGGAAAAGATAATAGATATTTTGTGAGATTAGAATAAATGGTGGATAATAGAATGGGTGTTGAGATGACTTACTCGTGTCCTTGGTAATGGTGCAAAAATTTTATTCATGCTAAAATTTACCCAAAAGAAGAAGGTAGGAAGGTCCTTGTAGTCTAGCTTGGGTTGTCGAATCCTCAGAGACCTAAGAAATACATAAAGAAAAGTACAGTCTATGGATTGTTTTTGGATATGAAGTGACCAAAATTGTTTTATTTTAGATGGTTTTAAAGTATCACTAACAGATTTATGTTAATTAAATTTATGGTAATGAGTTGATCCTACGTTATATCTCTGGATGGATAGGATGAATTCCTTTTTTAAGGATTTTAATTTCTTATATTTGAGATGGGTTCATTTAAGAATATCCAACAAAATCATCACTTACTAGTTTAATGCCAACACACCCTAATACTAAACACCTATACACTTCAAGTATCAATGTTTTGAGCACATCATGGTAACGGTTTGTATTAGCACTTGAAATGTGTGACCTTAAATTCAATAAGGATGATGAGGTTTTAAAATCATCAAATAAAAATCTCATTTAAAAGAAGTGATTAACCCTTATTGTAGTGATAAAGAACATAAAAACCCACCCATTTCTACCCCTTGAATCAACCCATAAAATATTTAGCCCTCCATTGATGACATGTCTTCAACGGAAGCAAGAAGTAGACTTACGATGGTGCAATTAAAGAAGTAAAAACAACAACAAAAATCAATCACTCCATCGTTGTGTGATAAATATCACAAACTATGGTGTGAAGAAATTCACAAATTGAACCAATGGTATAAAAGTGATAAGTAGAAGAATATAATAATAGTAAAATAAGATCTTTTACTAAGAAACTAAGGTGAATTAAACAACTTACATGAGAACGAAATGTGATTACAAACAAAAAGTGGCAGCATAACACTACAATTAAACAAAGCACCATAGATGATAACCTCATCCCCCAACACTACTTTAAATAGACCTTTTGGGAGACTAGGGTAGATCACCCAACAGTAAAAAGCATCCCACTTGATTATGGTAGGCCTAGTGTGGTGGAATGCTTGTGGAACTTGGACTTTTCCGCTCTTGACCCGAGGTGGAAGCCAGCTTGTAACAACTGAATAGACGTGTCGAAATTTCCTTCTACATGGCCGAATTAGAGTGGTCCATAAAAGAATAAAATGGCTCATCGGATGTCTCCTATCCTCCTATACATTTTGGGCCCATTTGGAGTTTTGAATCGGGAGTTATGTCGTATGTATTGGAATAATATTCTAGGTGGTAGATTCTGGGCCTAATTTTGATATTCTACTTGGGACGCCTGAATAACCACACTGGATGCTGAATTGGCACTGTATCATGAAGAATGATTTGTTCCACTATATGATGTCTAGAATACCACGAAATTTGGAATTCATTGGGTTTGTATGTTGGGCCCCACATTCTCATCAGTGAGATATTGTCCAATCTACCTTCTCCAGAATTGTTTGCATGAAATCGCATTTCAGTGGTATTCCAATTTAAATCTTCCAACACTCCACAAGTTTGAATTGTTACCCATATAATTATAAACCTGAAAATTAAATATGAAAAAAATCAAGATCATTGGAAACATTAAATGATGCTAAAAAATGTACGAAATAATAGTGCATTTTATGAAGAAATTACAATCCTAATGTGAAATGATTCTCAAAGTGTAAAATGCACAAAAAATGGTGTTTATGAATAATAATTCACGTGAATATTATATATATATTAACAATGAATATTAGCCTCATTTAGTGGCTAATCACATATTATATCTAAATATGATTACAACTTATTTTCATTGACTAGATGTGTTATAGACACTTTTGGTGGTGGCCATGCTAGTATATATCACATTCAATTTGGGAAACCAATTGGTACCTAGAAAAGACATAATGATTACTGGTAGGGACAAAGGAAAGCTTCGACTATTGGAAAACTAATTTGATATTAAAAGATAATTTATAAGATCATAGGATGAGATTATCCTCTTGATGATATGTGATATATTGTTATTCTTTTTTTCATATTTATATTTTTTTGTATATACATGATGCTTTTCCCCATTAAATTTACCAAATTTTTTATCATCTTAACTTGATTAGCATCCTTTTTATATTACATTGGATTTGTGTTCTACATGTAATTTTGTGTATTTTTATTACTTACTTACTCTATTGTTTTGTTATTTATTCATTATGATGTTGTTGTTTATTTATACAATGATTCCAACATTCCACAACTTAATCATTATGGTATAATATCCCCACAATAGCCACACAATCCCTTTCTACTAGTCATCAATTTATTTCATATTGTGTGAAATTATTGATTTCATATGGCGTTAAGTTTCTCTAATGTAATCACGTGAGATAGGATAAGTCACATTTTATGTAATATTATACAATTAATCCAATTGGAATAAAAACCATGTGTAATTGTTTTTTATTATCATTTTCTTTATCTTAAAAAAAGATTTCTCTAAAAAATATTCTCATTTTATTTGGTGAATATATATTGAAGGTAATTTTTACCATGTCTAGAAATTGAATGAAATAAAATAGATTACATATTATTAATCATCATAATTAATATTTGGTGATTAGTTGTATATAATGTCTACTGATAGTGAATAATATCCATAATAAATATTTATAACATTGTTAGAAGATAAAATGAGATGAAAATGATAAAAAATAAAGGGATAAAAAATCAATAAAACATTAAAAACTATCATAAATATCATTTGTTAGTTGGGTTTCGTCCTAAACATTATAACATTCATGAATTATTAATGTGTAATACAAAGGGGGTTTCTTAATTTAGTTTAGTTAATGTACATATGTGTTATTTAAATGCAAAGGGTTTATTCTACAATTTCAATTTTTTTCATAATTTTTTATGTCTAAATATTCATTTAAGTAAATTAATTTTTTTAAAGGGAAAAGCCCTGGATTATTATTGAAAAATAAATTCAAAATAAGTTCAATGAAGGGAATGAAAATAGAAAAAAACTTAGCTCCCTTTATCATGGAGGCCAAGCTTTTTCCTCAGATTGTCCCCGATGATACGTTATTTATCCCTCATCTCCTTCCAAAGCATGGAGATAATACATCTTATTCCTCTTTTTCCACTATAGGCTTCATGTATCTTGTTGTCTTGTTGTATAAGCGATTCTACATTTTCATCAGAGCTGTCCTCTTAAGCCTCTTCCTTCCACTTCATTTGTTATTTCCTTTCTCTTTTCTTTTGGCTTCAGGTTCTAGCATGATGCCATTCATCCTCAATTCCCTTCTTCTTCTTATCTTCTTTTCCTGAATCGTCCTGCACACAAACAGTTTCTTGCAAAATAAGAGCTCCCAATTCCTTACTCACCTTCACATCAGGATTTTTCATCAACATTTCTGGGGTTCCAGCCATAACAGGTGACTCCAGATGAGAATTCATAAAAGTATTAACAGTCCTTCCAGCCTCCCCATGGTGAGAGTAAAGAGCATCAAAGAAGATTTTTGTGTTTTCCTTTTATTTTCCTCTCCTTGATATTTATGATGGTTGAGAAATTGTTTTTATGTAAAATCAACCTTATTTCTCCCTTTGCTGAATTATAATTTTCCTCCATATTTATAATAATTATAATTTTTTCATGAATATTATATTATATGATAAATTGATTATCTAATTACATTTCAAACCATATTTTACTTTCCATTAAATGTTCTAAATTGATTTTCCCCTTCCAAATGAGATAATTTTGACATTTTACGAAAAATAGTGAAAGAAAACTTATTTTTATGTTTATTGAATTAATAGACATTCTCAATGACATAATAATTATTTTATTTGATGATTCACCAACATGTTTACATTGTAATTTTAAAATAAATTATATTTCTCAATATTCTGATGATTTTTAGTTGAATTTTTTTTCAAAAAAAATAGATATTTTCCCCATGTTTTGAATGAATGGATAGAATACTCATTTATATGAATTTACATTTATTTATACATACATTGATGGTTTTTATACTTTAATAGGGATATAATCTACTGATACCATCAACATTAATTCTTTGGATGGATAATTACAATGTTGTTATATTTATTGATTGGGTAAAATAGTAACATTTCATATACGGGTTTTTAATATGAATGATTATACTGATTTTGTATTTATTTCTTATTCATTTCATTCATATTATTGATGAATTTGAAATATTATGTAATGATATGGGAACATTATATACCCTTAATACATCGACTCATATCATATGAAAAACTAGTTTTGAAATTTGGTGTACACCTTGCGAGTTTAAATATAATGTCCATGGATGAGACATTACCATCAGTTTTATGATGTCACACATTATACATTCTATCATTATAAAACATGTTATCAGAGTCTATGTGGTAATTTATATTTTTAAATAATCCATGCATATATTCCCCATTATATAATAATTGTTATATGGATTATTTGATTCATTTTTATCTTATCCAAATTATTCATGATTTATATTTTCATTGACAGTTTATATTTTACTCTTTCATTTACTAAGATTATGATATCACCTCTTATTGTGTTTTCCTTTACTCAGGATACTTAGAGGGTATCTAAGAATGATTTTAGAAATATTCAAGATGAAAAAATAATGATATGACTTGTTTATTATGTTGTATTTCATTTTTTCAAATATAGTATGATATTTATGTATGTATATAGTCTCTCAATAAGGAAAAAGTGTTCAATTATTTGAGGAAAAAATATATTGTATACTCAACCAATGTGGTAAGTTAATAACTAAATCTAGGTTATATGAGTTTGGGTGTAAAACATACCTTTATAAAATAAATATTAAATGATGTTGGTAGAGAGCCAGTTGTCACAATTTAATCGTGGAGGTCACATCCCACACTATAATGAATTCCTAGTATAAAATTCATGATATTTTTCCTTATATAAGAGATGGTAGTTTCCTGGAAAATGATGATGATGGTGTGTTTTAGTCTTAACACAACCATGGTTGTGAGTTAAGGCCACACTTCTAATGATTCTATTGAACGATAAAACTCATCATCCTCACATCATTTCAATAGATGCTTTCTTTTATAATTAAACAACATAGTCCTTGGTGGTGGTAGTGGGTTCTTTGGGTGTCATGGTAAAGGTGAAATTATAGAGATGTTCATAATCAAGTGTTAATATCATAGGCCTAATCACCACTATGTATGGTGAGTATTGATGAGATATCAGGTTTGTGGCCCTAAATAAGGGTGGACCATGGAGCCAATGATAAAGCTAGAGCAACCCTATAGCCACAAATGGAAGTCAGTAAGTAGGAATCATATCATATTTTAGACACACTCAAGGCCATGATTCAGAAAGCATGATGGCATGCATGGAATTGTGGTAGGAAAATGTGACAATGAAATCATTGGGATCATTTTACAAACCCAAAAAAATCAAGGCTTTGTTTATTGTGGTATTTCAATATATAAGAGTCATGATTTGACATAAAAATGTGGAAGATGGTGTTTTTATATCCTAATGATAACCTAGCTGGGAGTTGTGGACACTCTCTTGATTATTATATAGGAAGAGACGTTTGTGAACCTCACATTATTTGAATATTTGGATGGATAAACCCCACCGGATGAGGGGTAGTTCAATGTTCTAAATGGGTGAAAATATTTTCTGATATTCTCAACCCATGGAATAATTTTGTGCAAAAATATTTAACAACTCCTTATATCTGTCACATTCCTTATATAATTCTTCTTTATAGTCATAGTAAAAAACTAGTTAATTTAATTTTAAATTTCCCCTTTCATCACATTGGGTAAAATTTCATTAAAATGGATTCATATACTTATTCCCTATAATCAATGATATTATCAAATAAAATAAAAATCATAATTCCCCTTGAAAAAATGGAATACTCTCTTTTTAGTTCATTTTTATCATTCCCTTAAAGAGGATACTTTTACACTGTGCTATATAATTCCTTAATGATGTCTAGGGAGTCCCCAATTTGAATTCAATTGAAAATGGTTATAATGGAACTATGTTATTGTTTTAGTTACAAAAATATCCCTTTGAGATATCATGATTTAAATTTGGTTTTTTGACACATGATGGATTGGAAAATTCTTCACCTTAGTACCTTCAAGATTTTCTTGAATGATATTTGCTTCATGAAATTATTATTTCCCAATAAGGGAACTCACTATCAATTATTATAATTCATATTTTATCTCTATTATCTTAAATGTATTTTAATTTTTTTAGGTTGTAAAGGAAATATATTTGCATGTATTTATCATTTTACAATTCAAAAATTGATCATTATATAAGTATTAAATAACCAAAGGCTCCAATAAGATTAAATATATTTGTCTTTTATTTAGAAAAATTTATTTTATTTTTTATTTTTTATTAAACATTCTTTATAGATGATAACCTCCTTGGAAAATGAAAAAATATTAAATAAGTCTTATCATAAATAATATTGATTAATTTATTTATCTACCTAATTAAAACTAATAAATATACAACTGGGGTTCTAATACACATTGAATTTATGTGTAACAATACAATATGTATATAATAAATTTGATAAAATGGTAAATGTACGATGACAAAAAAAGAGGTTTTACAAGAATAGTGATGAAACAAGTACAAATTTATTTATGAAATGGGAGAAAATAGAGATAAAATCCAAGGAAGAATATAATGAGAATGATATGGAAAATAGTTATTATTTTATGTTAAATTTATATTCTTTATTTCTTTATGAAATTAATAAATATATTTTCAGTAATAAGTGGTTGGAAAAAAATTATCCTTTAAGAATAATAGACCATATTTAGCTGAATTAATTAATACCCGAAATAATATAATCGCAAATCAAAATAAGGATAAATTTGGGTTTTATCAAGTAAAAATTTTCATTTAATACTAAAGAAAAAATAACCCCGTGTAAAATGAGTTAATATAGATGTAAATGGATGAAAATTAACCAATCTTATTCCACCTTCTAAGGTAATCCTATGAACATTATAGTAAAAATTGATTACACTAATATATTATTCATTGTAATAGGCTAACTGAATAATGATGATGGGGGAGTGAAGTCATATTTATCAAGGAACTTCATCTTATCAACGTTGATTATTGTTGAGTCCTTAGGTTCTACTTATACATACATATTAATGGATGATTTAATATTTTACCCACAACTATATATGTTCCCCCGTCGATTAATTGTATTCAAGAACCGAGTCATATCTCTCCAGATCACCGATAACATCACATTTCAACTATGTGGTCCTCACATGTAAGAGTTTCTACGTGTCATATTCTTCATGTGACTCTAAATAAATCCAAATAAAAATTTATGCTTCTCCCAAAAGGTTATTTGATTCCTTATTCAATATTAATAAATATGATTTTAAAATGTCCTAAGTCTTACCTTTAGCTCTTTAGTAGGCTATATTTATTGGACTTTCAAATAATTTGATAATTTGAGATCCATCTGTTTAAATACATCATAATATTGTGTTAACTTTAACATATCTATTTAATAATTAAGAATACACGTACACAGTTTATTAAATCCCTAAGATTAGTTTTTCATAGTATATGGAACTCTTGAGGTACCCTCATATAAGTTGAATTCACTAGGACACCCTTACTTACGTACCCAAGTGGTGGTGGTACCCATATGAAATCCTTTTTATATTCTTATGTAACCGTGATGTAGGTATGAAAAAACATGGTTATAACCTTATGTGAGTTTTTTTTTCATATTGAAAAAGGTACGCTGATGTAGGTAACCTCATACAGACTAGATGGATTGAGGGGATTCATTTACACAATCTATATTTGGAATGTTACTCTTGTGAAAATTCTAATATGACCATTAGGTGAGTATTATTTACATATATTTTAGTGGGAATCCCATTAATTTGATCACAACTACAATTATATAAATTCTTTAATAATGGTATTACCCTTTCATAGCCTTCAAAACGACAACAAGATCGTTACAATGATCCAAAAAATATCTTTACCGTTATGAAACAACCTTCTAAAAAACCAATAAAACACACCATATATGAAAATAAATAATTCGAAGTGAAAAATGATCTAAATTAACATAAAAACAATAGTTTATGAATGAATTTTTTTCCGAAAATGAATATGAACAATCTACAGATGGAACTTGAATAAATGAAATCTCAAATCAAAATTTCATTAAAAATATTCTCCAAATATTATTTAAAAGAAAATATATATAAAAAATCAACCTCAAAATTGGTTCAAAATGGTTATAATAATTAAATAAATGAACCCTTTAATTCTTTTACTAAAAAATATCATTGTCATCTGAATATTAAAATATTAATAGTTTTAAATATAAATGATATATAATTATAATAATAAGAGTTAAATAATATTTAACCAATGAAATATTATGTTTTTATAAAACAAATGGGGGAATCACGTATTCATAATAATGAACATTTGAATTCTGATAGATGAGACATTGTGTTTAGAATTGAATGCACAGATATCATTGTTTATATTTCTATAGGGACTTTAGGTACTATACATGGGATATGTTATGGGGATATACTACAAAGTTATTGGTCATAGCCTTTTGAAGGGGCAATATTCCCATTGTCTATTACTTGGTTTGTGTTTCATAGTCAATTATTTTTTCATATGTTTGTATATACTCTATCAATGGAAAATTAAGGCATGGTTACACATGAGTTAATATTTTTCTCTCTAGATGTGACATATGTATTGTGATTTTCAAAATTGGATTACTTTTGTTTCAAGAGTATGACATTGTATGTGAACATAGATTACATTATATATTAAGGTACATCATTGGTTATAGCTTATTATGTTATACTCAAACACAGATCCTTCTCTATAATACCAAAAAAAAATTTATGGTTTGTGATATGTGTAGTTTAATGGGTCATATATTAGATTCTTAATCTATAATTCATGGAATGATTTGTATGTTTAGAATGATCATTTCACTTAAAACCACTTTTTTGTTTCTTTTCCAATATTTTATTTACATTTAGTTTATCTACTTATGGTTTTCCTATTTGGATATTGGTTATGTGCTATATTACAACCTAACAGTGAAATATCTCAATTATAAATAACTATTTAATATTATTTTTGTGTTAAGAATATAGTTGTGATGCGTATTTTTTTAATTTTCTTATATGAAGATAGTTGTTATATTGAATAGACTATGATTTTTAGATATCCAAACCAATGTGGGTATACTCTTTCAAAAATAATCATGGTGCCTTAATATTTTTTGGAATAATAAATTGTTTAAGGAGCACTACTGGAAATGGATGTTTTCCAAACGCTTTTATGCCAATGGTTTACAAAACCCATTGGGGAAGGGAGGCTATACCAACGGTTTAACAAAACTGTTGGTATAGGCCCGTTTTTAGGATCCTTTACCAATGGTTATAGAGAACCATTAGGAAAGACTTTTTTGTATGAGGCTTTACCTACGGTTACACAGAACTGTTATGCAAAACCTATTTTTTAGGGGATTTTACCAACGATTCTATATAAACCGAAGGGATGGGCACTCTTTCCCAGCGGTTTTTAAAATCTGTTGGAAAAAATTCGCCCCAATTAGCATCCCCTCCTCATTCGTGATTTTTCCAGAATGTTTTGCAGCCGCAGTCTATCCCCGTTCAACTTCCCCCATCCGAACTGCTAAATCACCATCAGATCCATCTCAAATCATGTATTTTTTTCTTTCTGCACATCAAATCATTAAGTTTTACCTTGATATTATTGTTATTAATCTAATATTTTAGTTCTGTGTTTTTATTTTGATGTGTATGTTTTTTTCTTTTTTCATTTAACATAGATTTTCTCTATCCCATCGGATCCATTTAAGTAATTTAATCTTTAACCATCCATCAGAGGTGAAACATCTTAGATTCATTGTGGTTGGATTCAATATTTTATATGTATGTTTTTTATGATTTTTCTTTATCTTGTAATTAATTGTCACTTGTGAATTCATTTACATGTGTTTATTAATATTTAACAATGTTTCTATAAAGTGTATCCTTAAAATTCCTTGTAAAATATTATTTAATCCTACTCTAATCGAATAGAACAAGTCATGAATTTGATGACTATAATTTTGACATCTTTCATCTATTTATGATTTATTTAATTCCATGACTATTACGATTTGTTTTCAAAGAATATTTAAAGAATGAATTGGTGAAATTGATACTTTATCTAGGAATTTTATCTAAAGATTGAAATAAATTGATTTGAATGAGATTAGATGAACTATTTAATGTTTTCTATGTTGTTTCAAATGATTGAATTTGTGAGATGACAATGAACACTATTTGAATGAGGGGGGTGAGGGGGCTGTTTAGGGGGTTGCTCGGGGGGGGGGGTGGGGATGTGTTGGGTGAGGGGGGCTATCCGGGGGTTTGGAGGGGCTGTCTGGTGTGTGTGGGGTGGGGGGGGGGCTTTCCTGGGGGTTGAGGGGGCTTTCCGTGTTGTGTGGGGGCTATAATTGGGGTGGGGGGCTGTCCGTGGAGGGGTATTTCCGGGGGTTGGGGGTTGTATGGGGGGGGGCAGTCTGTGGGGTGGGGGATGTCTAGGGGGTGGGAGAGCTATCCGGCTGGTGGTGGGGGTTTTCCGTGGTGTTGGGGGAATGTCTTGGTGGGGGGGCTATCCGGGGGGTCAGGGGAGCTGCCCGGCCGGGGGTAGGGGGGTTGTCCGGTGTGTTGGGGGTTTTCCGGGGTGGGGGGTTGTCCAAGGGGTATGGGTTTTTCGTGATGAGGGGGGTTTTCTTGGGGGTCGGGGGGTGGGTTTGTGTCTTTCCGGGTTGAGGGGGTGGGGGGATGTCTGGGGTGGTTGGGCTATCCGGGTGGTGTGGCGAGGCTTTCCAGGGGTGTGGGTGTTGTCCGGTGGGTGCAGGTTGTCTAGGGGTGAGGGGGGGGGGATTTTCTGGGTGGGGTTGTCCGAGCTGGGGGTGCCTGGGGTTAGGGGGGTTGTCCAGGGGTCGGGGCTGTTCGAGGGTCGGGGGATTTCTTCGGTGTGGGTGGTGTTCGGGGGTTGGGGGCATGTCCGGGTTGAGGGGTGCAGTCCAGGGGGTGTTTGGGTTGTTTGGGTGGCGGAGGGGGGAGGGGGTTGTCTGGGTGGTATGGGGATTTCTGGGGGATGGGGGTGTCCGAGGTTGGTGGGGTGTCCGAGGTGACGGGGTGTCCATGTTGTGGGGTCTTTCCAGGGGTTGGGGGGGCCTTCCCGGATGAGGAGGGAGTGTCCAGGGTGGTGGGGGACTATCTAGGGTGAGGGGGGGGGGCTGTCCAGTTGGTCGGAAGTCTGTCTGGGGGTGGGGGTGTTGGGGTGGGGGGGTGTCCAGGGGGTGGTTGGGCTGTCCAGGCGGTGCGGGGGGCTCTCTGGGTGGTGCGAGGGGGGGGGGGGCTGTTTTTGGGTGGGGGTTTTTCGGGGGTGTGGGTTATCCGAGATGGGGGGGATTGTCCAGTGTGAGGGGGGTTGTCCGGGGGGGTGGGGATGTTGTGTGAGTCACGGTGTGTTCAGTACCACTAAAAGTGTCTCACTTTTATTTGAAATGGACATGATTTTAACTGAAAACAACAACTGACATACGGAAAACCAATCAAATGCATTCAGATAGTGTTGATACTTTTAGACAACGATACATTGGTCATTTGTGATTGGTATGGGTCAACTCTTCCTCAATCCGAGACATGATGTGGCTGGTATCACTCAAAGTGTCTCACACTGTTTTGAAATGGACTACATTTTAAGTGAAAACAACAACTGCCATACTAAAAACCGACCAACCATATTTGGATTGTGTTGATACTTTAGGAAAATGATCCAATGCTAATTTCAGACATGCACAAGGAAACCCCGCCTCAATCAAAGGCATGGTGTGGTTGGAATCACTATAAATGACTATATTTTGTTTAAAATGGACACAATTTTATGTAAAAACTACTGGCATATGGAAAACTGACCAAACGTATTTGGTCGGGCTGGGGGGCTGTCCGGGTGGTGCGGGGGCGCTGTATGGGGGGTGGGATGTTGTTTGGGGGGGATTTCCAGGGGTTGGGGGCTATCTAGGGGGGGACTATACAGGGGGTGGGGCATGTCCGGGGGTGGGGGAGTTCTCCGGCCAGGGGTTGGGGGTTGTTCGGGGTGTTGGGGAATGTCCTAGGTGGAGGGGAAATCCTGGGAGTTGGGGGAGCTGTCCGACCGGCGGTAGGGGTTGTCTGGGGTGTTGGGGGCTGTCTAGGGTGGGGGGATGTCCGAGGGGCTGTTCGGGATGAGAGGGGTTGTCTGGGGGGGTCTCGGGGTAGAGGTGGGGGGATGTCCAGGTTGAGGGGGCTGTTAGGGTGTATTTGGGCTGTTCGTCTGGTACGGGGGTTCTCTGGGTGGTGCGGGGGATGTCCGTTGGGGGGGGGGGGGATGTCTGGGGGTGGCAGGGGCTTTCAGGGGTGGGGGCTGTCCGAAGTGGGGGGGGGGGTCCGGTGTGAGGGGGGCTGTCCGAGGGGTTGGGGGCTGTTCGAGGGTGGGGGGGATATCCATCTTAAGGGGGGCTGTATGGGGAGATGTGGGGCTGTCTGGGGGTCGGGGGTTGTCCAGGGGTTGGGGGACTTTTTGGGTTGATAGGGGCGGTTCGGGGGTTCTTTGGGCTATTTGGGTGGTGTGGGGCCTATCTGGGTTTTGCGGGGGACATTCTGGGGGTGGGGGGCTTTCCGGGGCTGGGGTTGTCCAAGGTGGGGGAGAGGGTTGTCTGAGGAGATGGGGGTGTCCGGTTGGTGGGGGGGCTGTCCAGGGTTTGGGGGACTTTCCGTGGTGAGGAGGGGTTGTCTGGAGGGTGGGAGACTGTCCGGGGTGAGGGGGGATGCCTGGGGGGTCGGGGTTCTGTTCGGGAGGTGGGGGTATCCGGGTTGGGGGGGTGGGGCTGTCCAGGGTGTTGTTGGGGTGTCTGGGTGGTGCGGGGGGCTGTCCGGGGGGTGGGGGGGATTCCAGGGGGTGGGGGTTGTCTGAGGTGGGGACGTGGGGCTTTCCAGGGTGAGGGGTCTATCCGGGGGGTGGGGTGTTGTGTGAGGCACGATGTGGCCAGTACTACTTAAAGTGTCTCATTTTTTTTTTTGAAATGGACATGATTTTAACTGAAAACAAAAACCTCCATACGGAAAACCAATCAAACGCATTTGGATTGTGTTGATACATTAGGAAAATGATACATTGGTAATTTGTGATTGGTATGAATCAACATTGCCTCAATCTTAGACACGGTGTGGCTAGTATCTCTCAATTTCTGTCACTTTGGTTTGAAATGGAGAACATTTTAAGTGAAAACAACAACTGACATACAAAAAACGGACCGAACATATTTGGATTGTGTTGATACTTTAGAAAAACTATCTAATGGTCATGTGTGACATGTACAAGGAAACCCCACCTCAATCCAAGGCACAGTGTGACCGGTATCGCTCTAAATATCTCTCCTTTGTTTAAAATGGACAACATTTTAAGAAAAAACAACTGGCATACAGAAATATGACCAAACATATTTGGATTGTATTGATACATTACCACAAAAATCCATGGTTCATTACGGAAGTGTACGAGAAGACGACACATCATTCGGACTTGCGGTTTGCACGGAACAGTTGAATATGTGTTTTTTAGGTGTGTGGTGCACATGAAAAGTGTTCGTGGGGTGGTAAAAACTGTCCAAACGACCTCGGAATTCCATTAAATTGAATGACATCAAAGGGTGGGTGAATTTTGAAATGATCGGCTAGAGGTCACATCAATCGTAGGTGTCATGTGACCACAGTGTCCGAAAACTCAAACAACATGTCGTAAATGGACATAAAATGATTTTAACGGTCATATTCATGCCAAATGACATTAGAATGACTTGAAATCACAAGAAATCACCCTAATTATTATTTTTGAGGTTTAAAAGGATATGACACATCATTCGGATGTGTGTTTTGCACGGCACATATGAATATGTGTTTTTTAGGTGTTTGGCGCGCTTGAACAGTTTGCGTCGGGTGGTCAAAACTGGTCGAACGACCTCCGAATTCCATGAAATCAGACTACAAAAATGTTGGGTAAATTGTGAAATTTTCAGCTAGACGTCACGACAATCGGAGGTTTTGTGTGACCGTAGTGGTCGAAAACTCACTCTGCATGTCATAAATGGCCATAACATGCATTTAATGGTCAAATGTATGTCGAACGACATCAGAATGAATTGAAATCACACTAAAACACCCTAATTATTATTAGTGAGGATTAAGAGGAGAAGAAACGTCATTCGGACACGCTGTTTTCATAGCACAGCTGAATATGTGTTTTATAGGTGTTTGGCGTGTTTGAAAAGCGTGTGTGGGGTGGTCAAAATAAGCCTAACAACCTCAAAATGCCATGAAATCGGACAAAACTAAAGGGTCGGTGCATTGTAAAATGTTTAGCTACACGTCAAGTCAATCAGAACTGTCGTGTGACCGCGGTGGCTGAAAACACACTCTGCATGTCGTAAATGGCCAAAACATGCGTCTAACGGTCAAATTCATGCCGAACGACATCAAAATGATTTCAAATCACATGAAAACAACCTAATTCTTATTTGTGAGGTGTACAAGGAGATGAAACGTCATTCAGATGCACGGTTTATGTGTCATAGCTAAATATGTGTTTTTTAGGTGTTTAGTGTGCTTGAAAAATATGCGTGGGGTGGTCAAAATTGGCCGAACATCCTCAGAATTCCATGAAATCGTATGACATCAAAGCGTGGGTGAATTGTGAAATGCTCGGCTAGACAGTATGATAATCAAGGGTTTTTTGTGACCGCAGTGGCCGAAATTGCACTCAACGTGTCGTAAATTGATAAAACACACGTTTAGTGATCAATTGCATACCGAACGACATCGGAATGACTTCAAATCACATAAAAACACAGTAATTTTTATTTTTGATGTGTACGAGGAGACAACGAATCATTTGGACTTGTGGTTTGTGCAGCATGGCTGAAAATGCATTTTTTAGCTGTTTGGCGTGCTTAAAAAGCGTGCTTGGGGTGGTCAAATCGGCCGAATGACCTCAGAAATCCCTGGAATCGGACAAAAACAAAGGGTGGGTGAATTGTGAAATGGTCAGCCAGAAGGAACTTTAATCTTAGGTTTTATGTGACTGAAGTGGCCGAAAACGCAATTCGCGTGTCGTAAATGTCCAAAACACGCATTTAACAGTCAAATTCATATTGAACGAAATCAGAATGACATGAAATAACCTGAAAACACTCTAATTATTATTCATTAGTTGTATGAGGAGACAAAAATCATTCGGATGTGCGGTTTTCACGGTATGCCTGAATATGTGTTTTTTATGTGTTTGGTGCGCTTGAAAAACATGCGTGGGGTGGTAAAAACTGGCCAAAAGACCTCATAATTCCATGATATCATATGAAAAGAAAGGGTGGATGAATTGTGAAATGGTCGGCTAGACGACAAGTCAATCAGAGGTTTCGTGTGACCTCAACGGCCGAAACACACTTCGTGTGTCGTAAATGGCCAAAACACGCGTTAAATGATCAAATGGATACTGAATGACATCAGAATGACTTGTAATCACACAAAAACACCATAATTGTTTCTTGAGGTGTACGAGGAGATAGAATGTCATTCGGATGTGCGGTTTGTGCGGCACGATGGAATATATGTTTTTAGGTGTTTGGTGCGCTTTAAAAGTGTGCGTGGTGTGGTTAAAACCGGCCTAAGGACCTCATAATTCCATGAAATCGGAGGAAAACAATGGTTGGGTGAATTTTAAATGGTTTCCCAAATGGTACGTCAATCAGAGGTGTCGTGTGACCGCGGTGGCCGAAAAAGCACTCTTTGTTTCATAAATGGCCAAAACACACGTTTAACAGTCAAATGCATACTAAACAACATCGGAATGACTAGAAATCACCCAAAACACCCTAATTATTATTCTTGAGGTGCACGAGAAGACATAACGTCATTTAGACATGTGGTCTGTGCAACACTACTTAATATGTGTTTTTTGGTTTTTGGTTAGCCTGAAAAGCATGTGTGGGGCGGTAAAAAGTGGCCTAAGGACCTCAGAATGCCATTAAATTAGATGAAAACAAAAGTTAAGAGAATATTGAAATGGTCGACCAGACGACATGTCAATCAGAGGAGTACTTTGACCGCGGTGGCCGAAAATGCACTATGCACACCGTAAATGGCCAAAAAATGCGTTTAACACACAAATGCATACCGAACGACGTCGTAATTATTTTAAATCACACAAAACACCATAATATTTATTTTTTAGGAGTATGAGGAGACAAAACGTCATTCGGATGTGCGGCTTTCACGGGACAACCGAATATGTTTTTTTAGGAGTTTGGTGCATTTGAAAAACGTGTGTCGGGTGGTCAAAACTAGACGCACGACCTCATAATCCCATGAAATTGGATGAAAAATAAGTGTGGGTGAATTTTGAAATGGTCGGATAGACGGCACATCAATCAGAGGTTTCGTGTGATAGCGGTGACCGAAAACGCACTATGCTTGTCGTAAATGGCCAAAATATGCATTTAACGCTCAAAAACATACCAAACAACATCGGAATGACTTGAAATCACAAAAAACACACTAATATTCATTTGTGACATGTATGACGAGACAGAACGACATTCAGACGTGCGGGTTGCACGACACGACTGAATATGTGTTTTTTAGGTGTTTGGCGCGCTTGAAAAGCATGCGTGGAGTGGCCAAAACCGGAGGAACGTCCTCGGAATTCCATGAAATCGGAAAAAAACAATGGGTGGGTGAATTGTGAAATGGTCGGCTATAGGGCACATCAATAAGAGGTTTCATGTGACCATGGTGGCTGAAAATGCACTCCGCGTGTCGTAAATGGACAAAACACGCGTTTAACGGTCAAATGCACATCGAACGACATCGAAATGACTTGAAATCACATGAAAACACCTTAATTATTATTCATGAGGTATAAGAGGAGATGGAAGGAAACTATTGATCTTGATTTCAAAAATCCCTGATCTTTGAAAACTCCTTCAACCTCACCAGTCAATCAATTATTTAGTTCTAATCTGTATGTTCTAATGTTATTCATCTATTTTTTTATTTTCTATTTTGATTTGGTCTAGACAAGATCCCTCTCTCTTTAACCAGGCTGGGAACCCCTTCATTTATATACATCCATCCGAAGTTAATAAATTTTTTAGTTCTACACTCCAAATCGGTAAGGCTTAACTTAGTTTTAATGTTTTTCATCTATTATTGTTTGTTTCTCTTTTGATTTGACTTAAACCAGGTGGTGTCGTGTGTGGCATGACATACCCAATAATTGCTGTTTGATTTGTTTTCTATTTTCATTATACAATTCATGTGTCATGATTATATGAATCTACATGATTATAATTCATCATATCCACTCCTTTTATGTAGTTAGTGAATCATATCGTGGCATGGTGTGGTCGGTACCACTCAAAATGTCTCACTTTAATTTGAAATGGACATGATTTTATGTGAAAAAAGTAACATGCATACGGAAAACTGACCAAACTCTTTCAGATTGTATTAATAATTTAGGAAAATGATCCATGGGTCACTTGTGATGTGTAAGATTCAGCCCCACCTCTATCTGAGGCACGTTGTGGCCGGCACCACCGAACGTGTCTCACTATTATTTGAAATGGACAACATTTTAAGTGACAACAACAACTGGAATATAGAAAACCAACCAAATGCATTCGAATTTTGTTGATATATTAGAACAGAAATCCACGGTTCATTTATGATGGGTTGGAGTCAACCTCGTCTTAATCTGTTTCAATGTGTGACCAGTATCACTCAAAGTGTCTCACTTTCATTTGAAATGGACAAAATTTAAGTGAAAACAACCACTGGAATACGTAAAACCAACCAAACACATTCAGATTATGTTTATAGATTAGTAAAATGATCAATGGGTCATTTTTGTTGTGTACAATTCAACCTCGCCTCAATCCGAAGCATGGTGTGGCCTGTACCACTCAAAATGTCCCACTTTTATTTGAAATAGACAAGATTTTTGTGAAACTAATAACTTGCATATATAAAACTGACCAAATGCTTTCATATTGTCATGATAATTTAGGAAAACTATCCCTGAGTCATTTTTGACATGTTATTGTCAACCTCACCTCAATCTGAGGCACAGTGTGGCCAGTATCACTCCTAGTGTCATTCTTTTGTTTAAAATGGAAAACATTTTAAGTCAAAACAACTAACATATGGAAAACTGAACAAATGTATATGAATTGTGTTTATACTTTATAAAAATGATACATTAGTCATTTTTGATTTGTACGAGTCATCCCCGACTCAATCCGAGGCATGGTGTCACCAGTATCACTAAAAGTGTCTCTCTTTTATTTGAAATATACAGCATTTTAAGTGAAATCAACAACTGGAATACGGAAAAACTGATCCAACGCATTCAGATTGTGTTGAAACATTAGAAAAAAAATTCCAAGGGTCATTTTTTATGTTTATGAGTCAACCTCGCCTCAATCTGAGGCACGTTGTGGCTGGTACCACTCAAAGTGTCTCACATTTATTTGAAATGGACGGGATTTTAAGTGAAAAAAAATGGCATATGAAAAACCAATAAAATGCATTAGGATTATGTTGATACTTTAGAAAAACGATCCATGGATCATTTTGGAAGGGTATGAGTCAACCCTGCCAATATATGAGGCATGGTGTGACCGGTGTCACTCAATGTGTCTCACTTTTGTTTGAAATGGACATCATTTTAAGTGAGAAGAACAAATGGCATACGAAAATCCGACAAAACACATTCTTATTGTGTTGATAATTTAGGACAATGATCCATGAGTAGATCGTGATATGTACGAGTCAACTCTTCCTTAATCTGAGGAAAGGTGTAGCTGGTACCACTCAAAACGTATCACTTTTGTTTAAAATGGAAAACATTTTAAGTAATAAAAACTGACATATGGAAAACTGACCAAACGTAATCTAATTGTGTTGATACTAGCACAACGAACCATGGGTCATTTGTGAAGATTACGAGTCAACCCCACCTCAATCCGGGTCACGGTGTGATTGGTATCACTCAAAGTGTCTCTCTTTTATTTTAAATGAAAAACATTTTAAGTGAAATCAATGACTGGCATACAGAAAACTGATCAAACGCATTTGGATTGGGTTAATACTATAGGACAATGACCCATGGGTCATTTGTGACATGTAAGAGTCAACCCTACCTCAATAAAAGGCTTGGTGTGATTTGTACCACTCAATGTGTCTCACTTTTGATTGAAATGGACAAGATTTTATGTGAAAACCAACAGTTGGAAAATAGAAAACTGACCAAATGCATTCAGATTGTGATGATACATTAGCAAAACAATACATGGATCATTTGTGACGAGTACGAGTCAAACCCACCTAAATCTGAGGCATGGTGTGACTAGTATCACTCAATGTGTCTCACTTTTTTATGAAATGGACAACATTTTATGGGAAATCAACAACTGGCATATGGAAAATTCTCATAAGGCAACACATTGATTTTTGAATTTTAGGGATAAAAAATAAAATTTGGTCTATTGGTAAAATTTTATTAGAAGAAAATATTCCCAAGTCATAGATTGAAAGACAATTGGTCATAATATATATTTAAAAACATGAATTATATTAGCAATGAGTCTCGACATCGCATCATGAACATGCACCAACACTCATGTTCTATTTATCAATCATGGTTCGTTCATTCTATACAACAACAAAAAAATTTATCATATAGTGATTTCATATGAAACCTATTAACACTCAAGCATACCCAATAAAAAATTGGTCAACAAGGATACACATAGATTCTTGAAAAATAATTTTCAGAGTCTCATAAAAATACTCCAATTTCGAGGAATACATATGGTGAAACCATAGCCCCATGAATCACCTAAATCCCATCCACAAACAGTGGGTCCTAGGACCGAACCATTATCCCTTTGGGAACCAAACACCAAAGACTTAATTGAATATTCATACCCACTACCCAAAATGTTGATTCATCTGACATCACATCCAAGAGAGCAAATTACAATTAGCCACATACCCCCTTATTATAATTGAAAAGACTATGAAAAAACATGTATGATATTATGATAACCCATCACATATGTCGAGAATGAACAATGTTTACCAATAACACATCAGGAACCATTTATTTCATTGGAATTTCAAAATCTCTAAATTTATAAATTCTGGAATGAATTCAAAATTTTGATTAATTTGGATGTGGATTTTGTGTTGGTGTTGTTGCAGGTCTGTAGAGCGGGAGGTGTGTTGCTGTGGAGCTGTGCTGTTGCAGATTTGGAGAGGGGGGAGATGGGCCTTCTTTCTTGGAGTTAAGAAAATATATAACAATAGTTTTCAAAACAATTGGTATAGATTCTATCATATAACTATACCAACGGTTTTGTTATAACCATTGGTATAGATTTATACCAACGGTTATAACAGAATTGTTGGTATAGCCTTATGGATTTCCATATACCCTCTATACCAGTGGTTGTAAACCAGTGGTATTTGTGTAACACACATGTACCAGTGGTTTGACGAACCGTTGTTATATGTTATACTGTAACACACATATGCCAATGGTTTGCTAAAAGTCGTTTGGATACCTTCTATTTTGACACCTATACCAACGGTTTTCACAGAACAGTTGGTATAAGGCTATTTTCACCGCTTACATGTCCATAGTTGAGGGAACCAATGGTATACAATATAAAAATGGTTTTTAGGACTTTTCTAACGGTTGTGAACCATTGGTAAAGTGTAAAATTCCAGTAGTGTAGGTATGATTAACTAACATGTAGAACCTATTCATTATGGGGGGAGGTAAACTAATCTGTGGATCCTCCAAAGTTGTATCAGCTCATTATTTGTATTATTTATCTTATTATTTTGAATATAGTATATATAATATAATTTTTTTCAGCACATAGTATGGACCAAGTGTCGGGGAATAGTTATCCCATGTATGACAAAAGATAATGTTACTAAGGATGAGATTATTTTTTTATTTTTAACATTTTTAACTGGGTTAATATTTATAATTATGATACTCTTGATTTAATTATTTATAGTTTATTGGTTTTTTCAATTGAATGTATAGAAAAAATATAGGATGTATTCTTTCACCATGTTTAATATCTTGGGATCACACAAAATTTCCAGGACTTCATGTGGTTAATATTATAGTTACTATTTAATGTTAGGTCACATAATGGGCCAATAAAAAAACAAAGATAGTGTTTTATTAATTAACTTATTGGCGGTAAACTACTTTGATGACCCATGATTGCTAACATTATTTTGATATAATTTGACTCAGTCGAATTATATTTTAGTTAATTTATATTTATATATAACATTGTGTTTTATTAAAAATGTATATATAGTTTTCCTACATATCTTCTTGGGGTCCCCATACCTGAGTTATCCAAGAGAGGAAATGATGTAAAATAAAACACATCGGTTCATGGATGTGTTAGTCCACACGTTTTCATGAACGATGTATTCATTCCCTGTAGAATGTAATATAAGATGAAAAATCATTTTAACTTAATAATAATAAAATTTCAGTATACAATAGTCACTTATGTTATTATATCATAATATTTGTAAATTATTTTAATGTGTAAGAGGATGAAATAAAATATAAATTATCTATTAAGAGTTATAAATCATCTTTGAAAACCAACTGTCGACTTACAACATAAGCCTTATAGGTGAATATTTTGATGTGAAAAAGGACTCTATGTAATGGATATTAATGATGGAAATATATTTTTTTTATTATCTAATCAAATTGTTCTAAATATTTATGAGGAAGACAGGAGACCATATTCCCATTTATATGTTTGGGAATGACACACATGGAATTACAAAATAGATTAAAATATACTTAATTTCATAATCAAGTAAAATTATTTAAGGTGGAAATATATATGATAACGAGTCGTTAAAGGTTGAAATAATATCATACATAAATTTAAATATGGTTATGTGTTATTTTAAACATTATATTTTAGTTTAATCATTTCATTGGTTCTTTTTTACGTAAAATGTTGAAACAAATTTTTTAGCATTAAAGGGTTAATGAATTACTTCTAAGGAGAAAACCGGATCATAAAATACCCATAAAAGAAATATTAATAAATTTACCATTCTTCTTCTCCTCCATTAATATATTTTCTTATTATTAAAGCATTTAATAAATTATTAAGTAATACAACATATCATTAAATTTATTTTTATATCATTAATTTAGTTTGACTTCAAATACATCAATACATTAATATTATTCAAATATATAATTATATACCACAATTTATACATTCCAATTTAATATGAATTTATTTATCCAACATTTGATCAAAAAAAATATTTTTATTATTTTTAAATTCATTTACCATTATTTTTCTAATGATTTCCCAAGAATAATATTTTTGTTTCATAATCAATAAAGGTAATTGTATCTTCACTAACAAAAAAAATATTTCATATTATAAAATTTATTTATTTAAAAAAAACTATTATATTCATTCATTTATAATTTTTATCATTGGTAAAACATATAATTAAACATAATATCAATAGAGTGACATTTTTTATTTGTTTCATAACTGAATCAGTAATACAAATGTTATTATTAGAGGGAAATAAGACCAAAATTCCATAAAATCTATGTTTTGTTTTATATGGTTTGATTAATCTCATCCAACAAAATAAAATTGGTTTTTGATATAATTTTGAGACCTTATCATATTGTTTAAACCATGTTTTACTCAATTTATCATCATAATGGTGAAAAATCATTACGATAGAAACTATTCATAGTTACTACCAATAAAGGGTCCTACCTGAAAAATATGAAGGTTGTGATTTTAAATATATAATCCATTTTTCAATATTCAATTTCTATATGTGTAATAAATCAATTATAATTTAAATGTATACAACACAATAAAAATGTATTTTTTAAAACAAAAACATTTTTATGCCCAAATATAACATATACCAAAATCAATTATATAATGTCTTTTTCTATGTAATTAATTTAATTAAATATAATTTTTGGATACTTATATTACATTGACTTAAAATTCCAAAAATAATTGGACTTTTTATTACTTAATTTAGTGAAAAAGATAAATGTTTTGAAAAACTGGTATTTTGACTATTCACTCCAAAATCAATCTGTTCATAAAAAAATTAAAATTAATACCATTGACTATGAAAGAATTATGTTCTAAAAAATGATATCCATTTTCTATAATATATTCTATAAAACTGGTATAAATTAATAATAACAAGAATGTAAAAAATTAAATGTAAAACATAATTAATGAAAATGTATATTTGAACCATAAGAAGACTTTATTCCCATTCCTTTTCTAATTAACATAATTAAATTAATTGTATTTAATTTAATTGTATGTATAATATACATATTTATTTATAATCATTTATCAATAATGATAATTTTATTCTTTTACGGTAAAATACATTTCACATATAAATTATTTTTAAAAAAAACATATATTTTACCTTTTAAATATATTATCTTCATTTCCAAAAAATTGAAAAAATGTATTATTGGTTATTAATATTTCAATAAAAAATTATATAAATATTTAATATAAAAATTACTACTATTCATACCCACCAAACAAATGGAAAGGTAAATATGGTCACATAAAAATATATTTAGGTTTGTTTAAACAAAATGTTATGTTTTCCACATGTTATAATATATACTATATGAAATATAAAATTTTATTACATTACATTATACCCCCTTAACGATATTTATTCATCATAAATTTCTCCTATATTCGTAAAAAATAGTTTAAATGTATTCATAATCTATTATAATGAGTGGAATAAAATATATAATCATGAAAGGAAATTAATCCTTAATATTTAAAGAAACATTTTTTTGAAAACCCATGGGAGAAAAGGGGATAAAAATATAATTTTGAATGTTATTGAATATAAAAATGATGGAAATATAGAATAATAGATAATTTGGTTCCTATAGAGGGGTAAATTTGTGTGAAATTAAAATGTAAGCATTGAAACCAAAATTAATGTGCATAGAATAATATACATTGATAGAGAACATGACTATGTGAAAGTTAATGATCAAAAAATAGTAAATTATTAAGGAATAAAGATGTCCATCAATTCATAAAAATTTATATAAAATGACAACATTATTATTTAGAGATACTTTTCCTATATTTTAGGGATTCTTTTACTACCAAGTTAGAGAAGAGAGAAAAAAATATACTAGATTTATTTTCATTTCATAAGAATCAATTTAATATTTTAGTTTTATTTGATCAATTTAAACATCTATATCATCTCTTACTCGATGAATTTAATATTGAAGATGCATTTTTCATAGAGTAAGGAATAAAATTAACACTCAGTGGATTATAAAATCCATTAAATGATGAAATTTTATTTCTAATGATTCTATAAATTAACCAAAACAAAAAATTGTTGGCTAACGATATTATAAGATGCAGTATAAATAATAATTAAATTGAATAAATATATCATTAAATATCACACAACAATATTAACCCAATATAAAAAATAAACATCACACAAATAAATAATATTAAAAATAATAAAAACGTATCTAGAAAAGTTAAAAACCTAAAATTAAAAATATTTTATCACATGAATATCTTAGAAAAACATAACATTTATTTCCAAATGAAATAAATCAAAACTAGAATATAAAATGAATATTAATTAATAATATAATTTATATAATAATATATTTTTTTTCCATAAATGTCAGGAATTCCCATTAATCCACCATAATATCAATGATAATTCATTATTTAATGCTTAAATAAACTCCCATTATAACCGTGAAATAGTTTCAATTCCCTTAACCTTATATGTTTTCAAAAAAATTAACGTATTCTAATATAAAATTAATCACCTAGCCATTAAATAACATTATATCCCATGGTTTTGTATATAATAAATAGTATGTTCTAAAAAATTTTAAAACCAATTAATATTAATTTTTTATAATTACCTCAACATAAAAGTTCATCTTAACCATAATGCTTTCAATATGTTTATTCTTCCTTCCAAAAAATATTTAAAATAATTACTCCTTAAATAAATTTTTCTCTAACACATATAAGGAACCCAATGGTTGTATTATAACAAATGTCTCCAAAAATACCCTTAGTCACAATAATCTCTCATTAAATAAAACCACGAAAATTAATACATGCCTTTAAACTAATGGTAAAAAATATACTTATTTTACCATTATGATATATAAATCACATAAACTATCCTCATATGAATCATCTAAACATATTATGTTATCTAAATGTATTCTCTAAGACTGATTTTAACACTTGTACATTATTCTGTCCATAAATAAATGATCTATAACAAGGATTTTATTTTATAATATTCCTGGAACATTTTACATTAGATATTTAGATTACTTCCAAAAACATTACATTAATAAATATAAAAAAATTCAAACAAATTTATCACATTTACAACAAAAATTTCTTTAATAAATTAATTTTTTTAAGTAACTCCCTTATCTATAATTATTACTTTATTTATATTTTTACTCATCTCTATTCCCAATTAAACATAAATTGAAAATAATGGAATAAAAAAATTGTACTAGTCAATATAAAATAAATGAAACATTAAATTCCATATATAAACATGAAAACCCATTAAATTGTTTCCCTTTTTCCAAATAAGAATTTGTTATCAAAAATCAATATACTGTTCTATGAGAAAAACAAAATTTCATAATACATTTTGTAAAAATATTCATATACAATCATAATGTAATAACCATAAACATAATTATATCATGGAAAAAATTAAAACACCTATATATATTTCTACGAAAAATAATATTTTCACCATCATTTTTAGAGAAATCATAAAAAGCATTCCATAAAAACATAAACTCATTCTATGAAATTTTGAAATAGAGAGATTCTAATTGTAAACCATTTGAATTATATCATATTGATTAATTGGGAATTTATTCTAATATTCAATCTTATAAGAAACCTTAAATTGAAAAACCTATCCAGATAATTATAATATCACATAAGGGTAACTTAAAATTGTTAAACTGTGTCACTTTACCCAATATGTTATAGTGTCATATTAGACTAACCCATCATTATAGGTTTATCATGATCAATCATTATTAATTTAAAATATATACGGTCCATTTCATGACAAAAAAAATTATGTATTTTTATTTAATCATAAACAAAATTTTAATTATCATTTATTCCAATAATAAGTAACACTTTAACTTTTAAAATGAATTTGAGAAAAAAAATTTGTTTCCCTAGAAAAGTTATGTAAAAGTAAAAAATATTTGATTTTGAAAATAAAAAACATTTAATTTAAAATAAATATTCAATATTTTATATGAATCTTAATAACTAATAATGGATTTAATGGACATAAAATCAGTCAATCCATAAAATTATTAAGAAAAATATTTTTTACACAATGGTAAAAAATATCAAAATAAGCCATATAGAAATTGATTAAAATGTTAATTATTAAAAAAAATGTTTTGGAAATTTAGTTAAAGCGTATTTTAAAAAATCATTTAAAACAATTCGTGAATAATTTTTTTAACATGGACCTAAAAAAGCAATTTTTTGAATGGTATACATTAAAAAATGATTTATAAAATAATCCCTTACCTCATCTCCGAACATTTAATGTAAATTATTTGACACATGGAAATAATATATTTTATTTATTTAATATATTAATAATTTTTTTGGTTTTTTAAATTATTAAATCTCTTTAATTTAATTTAATTTTATGTCTTATATATTTAATAAATCGTTAATTTTTATATCAGTGGTTTCATTCATAATCCCAAAATAACACCAGTTGGCTGACCAAGTAAGGATGGTCATTTTCCCATAATATCTAGAATCCAAAGCATAGAATAAATATAATTTTTATACATTAAATAATAATTTATAATCATCTATGGAATTTATACTTTAAAAAAATAATGACATCGCCTCATGGAGCCGATATTCTACACATACACACAAGCATTGTTTTCATTTTTTATCATGTGGAAGGGTAAGCATGTAAGTTCTATATTATCTTCATAGAATAATAATTATGTAATTAATAATATATATATATATATACATATATTATCCATCATTATAAAAATATATTAGCTATAATGACAAAAATTAAACACATAAATCCATTGAGATTTCATTCCAAATGTACAATGGAAAGATGTTTTCATTACCTATAGGATGTAAATGAGATTAAAATGTACTAAATAATAATAATAATATAATATATTTATATTTTAGATACTTATTTTTTTATTACAATGAATTAATATTTAATAAAATAAAAACACTCAATTAATAGTTCTGCATCTTCTTCAAAAACATTTTTTGGATTACACCTTAATAATTATATCTTTGTATTTTGATGAAACCATAGCCTCTAGGTCATAGAGAGTAAATTTAGGAAGTTATTTTTCCATTTAATATTTGATATGGTGTTCAAAAATGTTTTTTAATAGTGTAGGGAAGGTAAAATTTTATATGTAATGAGAGGACAGAACTGGAATTACTCAAAATGTTAATATATAATTAATTTTCCTCTCAAGTAATAAAAATCAAAATGGACATTGATTCAATGAAAAAGAGTCTATGTACTAAATATCATGATAAAATAATTTTTATAAATGTTTCAGTGTAATTTTAAAACATATCTTTCGGTTTATCCATGACATTAAACCTTTTTATCATTATCTACATAGATTATATTTTTAGAATTTAATGGTAATAAATTTACTTTTAAGGTGAAAAGTGGATCAAAAATGGTATATGGAAGAATTTTTAGAAAATATCATATTCCACATGTTCTGTTGAAATATTTTTTTTTAATTTTATATCATGTAATAATTTATTAATAATCATAAAATATCATTAATTGTTTTTTGGTACTACTCATTTAATTTAACATCAAAGACATCTAGAATAAAATAGAATAAAAATAAATTAGGATTTTATAATTTTTAATATTTACAATTAAATTTTACATTTTTATAAAATAATTAATACATAAAATATTCGTTTTATTGTTTTTAAATCATTTATCTTGATTTTATAATGCTTTCACAAGTACTGTGTAGGATTTTTTAAACATTTTGGAAAATTATATAATCACATTAAAATTAAAATTAATTTATACCATAAAAATAATTTACATATGTTAGTCTTATAAAATCTTAGTTGAGAAATTCAAAATCACAGGAGTGACATTTTGTATCTATTATTTAATTAATGTAATATAAATGTAATTATCAAACAAAAATGGAACCAAAATACTTGTATTACATGTTAGGATTGCTATTGTTTAATTAAAAACAAAAGAATAATGAATTTATTATTTAGTTTGACTTTGATACCTTAACCCATATTGTAATTTTTCTTTTACCCATTTTACCATTACTGTGGTGAAAAATAATTACCCTGATTTCTATTCAAAATGACAGAAAAAGAGAAATATATAACAAATTTGATTCTTAAATATTCTGAATATTTAATATATTTTTATATATTAATTTTATAAATGATATGGAAATTAATTTTTATATAAATTATTAAAATGAAAGGAAAATGGATTTTAAATAAATGTGTCTTTATGTCCAAGAATGAATTTATAACAAAGTAACGTATAATATTGATTTATATTGAATATATTAGATTATATATAATTAATGGATTATTTATTTACCTTATTATAAAATTAAAAAAATTATGAGACATTTAAATTACTTGATTTAAAGAACGGAAATGTCGGTTTTATAGAAATTAGTATTTTTCACTATTCACATTAGAATCAATATTTTTGAAAAAAATAAAAACAATTCATCTTAATATTATAATTACTTAATGATTTAATAAATTAAATCAATTTTTTTATATAGTTTCAAAAAATTTTATAAATTAATTATAACATTCATAGAAAACATTAATAACGCCCATATTTGAACAAACTATACTTTTGAAGCAAAAAATAAAGTTATTATCATTCCTTGAATAGTAAAATTGTGAAATGAGATTTAATTAATGAAATTAGACCGTTGATTTAATTATATGTAAATTAAATTTTTTCAATAATTTTAAATTTAATCAATTAATATAAAGATATTTTGTTAATATAACTATACTTTTATGAAAAACATTATATTTACCTTCAAAATATCCTGTCTTCATTTACCTTAAAAATATTTTATCATCATTTCCAACTAATTGAAAATATATGTACGTTTGATAAATCATTTAATACTATAAAATTATGTTTATATTTCATAATATATTTATTTATATTGAAAACCTCAAAACTAATGGTTAGGTAATGACGGTGAAGTAATAATATATCGAGGATTTTCTAAGCTCGAAGGTGTGTATTCAACACTTTATCAAATATATTATTTAAAGAAAATATATTATAAAATATTTTTTTAGTACACCATTAACATCCTTTAAATGTTAAATAATATTATATCACTTCTATTCTTCATCATTAATAGGGTTTCAATATCCATTATTCTGTCAGAATATTCTACATTGTTTACATTGCACTGATATTAATTGATTGATCTATCATAATATTTAATCATCTGTAACCATATTTGATGTATCATGTTAAACTATTTCTATTGAAAATATAAATTAATAATTTATGATTAGTATATATGTCATACTTTTCCATATATTGACAATACTTGTAATTTATATTTTTAATATCAGTACTACCAACATTAGATCATGACTTTTAGTTTTTTTGCTGTGATATTCATTTTCTTGAAGAATAGCCTATCACATTATCATTTTTCATGATTACACAACCCAATAACTTCTTCTGAGAATATCTATATATCAATAATTATTCTCCACACAATGGTAAAAAGGGTATAGTTTCTATTCTGGGACTTTTCATCAATTACATAAAACCTTCATAACATTCTTTGGTCAACAAAAAATTACTCCATTACAAGTTTTCATGATCTTTGGGTTTGGAAATTATTAAAATTTTAACACAAACCAATTATAGAACCCAACCAATCAAAGGAAGATGTGAATCAACGCCACAATTTTTGACATAATCAACCATATTAGTGTTTGAATAATTAAAGGATACCCTTTTTTGTTTGATAATATTCCCCAATAATGTGACATGCTATATTCATAAGTTGTATTTACTATAATTTTTTAATGAAATTATACTATTATAAATTATTTAAAATAATTCTCTATCTTCTTCAAAAACTTCCCTGATTTATTAATTTTTGATAATATCATTTAAAAATAAAACTACAAATTTTTTAATATATTTACTGAAGAACATATTCATCATTTCTAATAATATCATTTGAGAATTATTGAGTCTAAGTAAAAATATTATGTACTCATATAATACATATAATGTATAGAAGTTATAATTAGTAATATATTCTATTTTTAGTATCAATTGATGATATCATATTCAAATTTTGATCTTTTAGATATACTTATCACCACATTGTTGAATTAAAAACACATTAATCATGGGAATAAGATAGATATTATTCATAAATATTAGGTTAAGTAGATTATTATCAACATAGAGTCACAATTAACCATCCTTTTTATAGTCAATGTGGTATGTGGAACCCTACATATAATGAAAAGGAATAATGATATTTTTAAAGAGTTTGTGATATCTTATTTTTTCTACATATTGTGATAATACCATTTTGGTTTCTCACTTTTTCCTTGAAATTATTTCTGAAATAAAAATGTAACATCCATTCAATTCAAAGGGTGAAATTTACTTGAAACTATTTTATATAGTAAATGGTTATGGTAAAAATTTTCTATAGAATTCACATTCTTTATCAAGAGGAATACCAGGAAACTCTTCAAAGAATAAATTTTTATATTCCTTAAAAATGGGAATTTTTTCTTGGGTAATGATTTTGTATTGTTCAATCATTTATTTTATATATGATTCCTTATAACGAAATATTATTCTTTCTTGATAAGACCTCTTTGAAAGGTGAATAATAATTCTCTTTTAACTAGCATAGAATCAGTGTATATTTTACTATATAGAAATATTATTTCCATCCATCGGCAGTTCATGTTGGATATAAATAAGAACAAAATTTTTATTATCAATATAAGATTAAATTCCCTGAAATTTATATGAACTATAATTATAGGAAATTCGAACACTATATAATTTATGTATGTATATTTACATTAAAAAATATTTTGTTTAATTTATTGTTCGAAATGAAATTTTTGACTAAATGAACTGCATTACATTTTATGGATATCAACTAAAGTAATATTAGAAAAACATTAGTACACTATAAGAATACAATATGGAACATCAATAAGAAAATTTAAAGTAGAATTAATGCAAAATTCATGGATATAAATTTTTTATCTATGTGAGTTTATATAAATATCATAACCTAAATATTAAATTTGGGAATAATGGAAATAAATATAAATATGCTATATTTTTTGAGAGATATGTAATTGAATTTCATGAATTCTTATTTTTATATATTTATGTATCTATATAGAAATGAAATGTAACCATTATATTTATATTTTCTATTGAAATAATCTATATAGATATACAATAACTAAAAATATAGAAATTGTACATAAGGTTATTGATATGCTTTAATTCAATAAATATATTGAAGTTGTCAAATTTTTAGTAACAAATTAAAGATATTACAATTAATAATATTAGAATGAAATAAAATATATTTAAATTTGTTTTCTAAAATTTATATTTTTTACCTTCTATGTATTATTATACTAATTTAAAATAAAAAATGATTATATTTATGAAAAAAATTAAAACAAATATATTAATACCAATTGATAGTAAAATTTAATCCTTATAAGATGAAGAACCAATTTTAATATCATGAGGTTTAAATTAATTATTTAAAAAACAATATTTTCCAAAGAATTGTTTGTTAAGTATTGTTTATTTTTTTCATAATTAAAAAAATTTAAAAATTTAAAATATCAATCCAATGTAATTTATCATTTTTAGAAAACTGGTGACCCCCCATTTCATTATCAATCTATATTAAATGAATTAAGAGCACTCAAAAATTAAAATTTTATTTGTCAACAAAAATATATTTTGTATATATTGAATTATCAATAAAAAATATAGATTAATAATCATTATAAAATTATATAGATTAATTAGTGTTTAAATTTTTAATCATTTCATTGGAACTAAGATATATGGACTACTTCAATTCTAGGAAAAAAATTACCGAGGTATAAATTGAGTTATCACATTAAAGGAAAATAATGTTAAAATTATAAAACTAAATGGTCATGACATTAAATATTATGAAACCTTATCTATAAAATGGGTGGATACGAATATATAAAATCCTATCCATGGTTTTCCACTTTTTCATATTCCTTTTAAAATGACAACAATAAATATTATAGAAAAAATATTAATTGAAATAATTCTCAAAACATACTTTTAATAGGACTCATCACCTAAAACTTATAAACAAGAAATTTTTATAGAAAAAATATAGATTTAAAATCCTTTTCTATTATCATAAATCTTTTTTAGACATTTGAAAGACTATAGTTACATTAAATAATCCAATATTCTTCATTCTGAAGGAACATTTATAAAGAAGGATGTAATTCTAAAAAATATATACCTATTTATTCTCCATATTTACCAATTTAATTTTTTTCTCGAGTCATAATAAATATACTTATCCACTTAGAAAATGTTATATTCATGTTTTTCTTCAATTGATGAAATATTTTCTCTATTATATAACTTAATACTTGTAATAATCTGTTAGTTTTCCATATTATTATGTGGGTTGGTTTAACAACCTACATGATCTTTGTTACATTATCTTCCCCATTTACAAAATTAATGAGTACTATGAAATCAGAAATGTTGTTATATTATATTAATGATTAATTTATGTTATGTTTTTTTTGAAGGGAGACCGTTGAAATGTAAAAATGAATTTCAAGCACTTTTCCATTGAGGATTTAATACTTGCAAATAGTATGGAGATGGAATTTAAATTTTGAAATAAGAAATTATAATAATGTGTATATGGGGAATTTTGGAACTATTGATTGTGATTTATTTTCAAAGGGCACATACTTTTGACCTCACTGCACACATTATACATAGATTTTTATTCAATGTATTTTAATTAATTAATATCGAAAAAAATTGTCTATACATGTCAATACATCCATTTAGCTCATCAAAAAATACATGTGGGTGTCTCATAAACATTTCTTGGGATCCAAAATATCCAGTAAGCATAGTGGAAGGATGTTTTTTAATATAAAACCCATTGGGTGAGAATGGTACATGCAGAGCATGCAAGAGGGTACCAACTGAGGTGATAAAGTGTGTGTATTTTACCATTCAAGGGTTTTGTGTTTTGTTGTGGGTCTCAAACCTCTCTACCAAATCAAGAAGATGATGGCACAAAGGCAGTTATTAAGAACCAATAGGCCGAGTTGAAATCTATTGTGTGTTGATAGCACAACACCTGATAATATCTATAACATAAAATGTACTTATAGAATAATATATTTTCATATCTATTAGTATTAATTAATTATATATATGTTAAAGGATATAATAATTTCTATAGTTTATATGATAAATCAAGATTTACAGTTATAAATATTGTTTTTCTAAAAAATAGTTTTACATTATTTTGTTGGTGAACCCATTTTAAATCTAGATTCTGAAACTTTTATAAGCTCTATTTCAAAACAATAAAATTATTATTTTGAATAAGGATTAAAAAATTACTTTGGTTGATTTTTTTCTAATTAAGTCATATTTTAATGAATAATGATAAATATTGTGTTTTAATTGAAAAATTATTTTTCATGAAATTTTTATATATTGATAGAACATATTTTTAATAGGTCTAAAATTATATTTATATTATTATTTTTTTCTTTAATCCAATTTATTATATGTAATAAATTTCTAATTGAAATTATATATTGGAACATTTAAATCATTTGAAGGATTCACTTTAAAAACTCTATTTTGAGTTTTGTCTAAGGAATTAATTTTAAATCAATTTTTATAAAATAATTTAATTTCATTAGTTAAAATGGATTCTTTATTAATAATCATAATTTAGAAATTACGTTGTATGGTAAATTTTATTTTTTTGGTATAAAATAGTTAACATGGTCATAAAATTCTTTTTATAGGTAATATTGTGATAAGGGTTAAACTTAAAAAATAAAATCTTAACATACCAAAAAAATATAACTTTTAATTTTTGGATGAGGTGTGGATTGACCATAACCATCAAAATAAATTAATTTAAATTATAAATATATGAACCTAATGGAACCTCAATGTGGTTAGATTTTAATTTAAAATAATCTATAAATTAATCACTTCAACCCACCTCTTTTTAAGTATAAATACAACACCTAACCTACCCATTTAGAGCCAAATATTATTGTAGATACAAAAATGTCTAACCAAACTTCTCCTCTTCACTGTCCCCACATCCATGTTCTACTGGTCTCACCAAAATACCAAATCCAAGGTCCTCAAGGGTCGTTCAAGGAGGAGATATTCCAGAGGTAATTTTCTCAATGTACCTCTCTTGAGTTATTTTCATTTTGTATTTCTCCACACAACCGTCATCTGAAAATGGATGATAAACATAGAATATTTTACATACTCTAGTTTTCTATTTCTAATGGAATATCTGAAACCCATTTCATTTCTCACTTCCTCTAATTCAAATAAAAAAAATTATTGTTCATGTTATAACGGTTAATCGCTTTCGTGAATATTTTTTTTGGTTTCTATCCTGTTACCATCTTAATGGATGGTAATAAAACTATTTTTCAGGTTAAATAATATAAAATTATGTATATTGTTTCATTTTTAATATTCTATAAATTTTATACTAAATATACATTCATGGTTTCTATATTTTTGTTATATGATAACTTTCTTTGGTGATGTGAGGACTACTTCCTCCTCAAAATAAAGTGAGAAATTTAATAATCAAATTGAATTTATTAAATACTCTTTTACTAAAAATATATTATATAAATGAAATATTAAGGTTACAGTAATGGTATTATATTAGTATACATATTTATTTACATTTCATTTAATATCACTCTTTCAATACGACAGGGAAAAACGAAAACAACATTCCTGTGTGCATATGGCCTACCACCTCCATGAACAGTGTTTTTAGTTTGTATTATAAGATTATTATAAATACTTTTCATATGAACATATACTATTTTTATTTCTTGTTTAATATTCTAGAGATAATGTAATTAGGAACACATGGACTATTAACATCATACCAAATTCATTTTGGAATCGTGTAACGAATATCAACAAAACATCTAGCATGAACATAAATAATTATATTATTGTTATAACATAGTAATAGGTGATATAAAATTTCTAATAAATATTATAAACATTATAAATAATGAGGATATTAACCTAAGTTTATAATTCAGGATGATAAACACTGTATGTGAAAATTCGGACTCGAAGTAAGAGAATTTCTTAACTGAATTTCCATTATTTGGGTTAAATTTGTACCTCATGATTATATAATTGAACTATTAAATGTGATAAAAAATTTGAAAATCATAAATTCATTTATATATTTAATTTAATTCAGGTTTTTTTTAATGAATGTTTTTATATGGAGGGTTTGACATTCCATTCAAAATGACAAAACAAATGTTATTTAACATACCTGGAGACAACAACTTCTTTACCACCACAACCAATATTTGATATTGCAATTCCCCTATATGTATTAATGTTTTTAAAATTAAATAAATACCATATTCCATTTTGATTTTATTTGGTATTAAAAATTGTTTAATGAATGTATTTATTATGTCAATATCATTAAATGATATCGTGTGATTGCCAAGTAGAAATGTTGTTTTTACATTTTACATGATTCATGTATTGTGATTATGTTTTGGTTCTTGGGAATTTATTATGTATATAGATGGTACCATGATAAACCAAAGGAAATTTGGCCATTATAGGTATTCAATTCATTGGGTAAAGAGACGGAGTTAAACAATAGGGTTTCACCTACAAAATTTAGGGAATATACTATAATGGTTATTCCAAACATAACCAAGAAGGTTACTTCCTATGTAGCTCTGAAAGCTAAAATTTAAGAATGATATGGATGCTATAAGTTAGATTTATTATTATTTATTGAATGTAATTGTTTCTAGTAATCTTATTATTTCTCAAGGTATGTTTTTATCAATGAAAATTATGATTTTGGGAAATTGATTTATTTAGTTAAAAATAATCAAGGAAAAATGGTTTATTTCTTTATTTTATATCCCTTGCGAAGAATTTTTTCATCATCCCATGTTTTTAACATATTTTCTACATGGTATAAAGATAGTTATGATAATGTAAGAAGACCAGAATATTTTTATCAATAAAATAAATCATGTTTATTTTTAAAAGATTTTTATTTTGAAACCAAATGGTTATTGTTTATGTAGTATCATGTCTTATTATAATTGGATTTAATGTATTAATGACAAGATATTCTCTAAAACACTAAACATGAAAATATGATAAATGTGAAGGAAACTAAATTCTGGTATAATCTCTTAAGCATGTAATTTTTAAGGTTGGGTCCTTATATTTGGTATCAAATAGAGGTTTAGATAAAATTAGGGTTTAGGATATTGTTAATATAATTTTCCTAAATTATTTTTATTTTATTTTCAAATTGAAATGATACTATATGATTAGATTACCATGTTTCTTTATTTAAGATTTGTATTTTCAGAATGATTTTTTATAGAGGAAATAGGGAGGTTGTTCTAGAATGATATCATGTGGAAAAAACCATCCAATCAGCCGCATGAGATGTTTGGAATCAGAACTGATGAGTTTTATGCAATGATGGATCAATTGAACTAGGTGTAAATGGTGGTGGTATCCATGCACGAGACCATCCAGATCAACCATAGATGAACATATAGATATTAGATAATTATATCAGGCAACATCCTCCCTTATTTAGAGGATAATATGACCCCATGATAACATTAATATGGGTTAAATCCCTAGAAATTGTTTTTAAAGTAATTTGATGTTTAAAAAATCAAAAGGTTAGTCTTGTTGTTCAAAATTTAGATATTGAATCTGATTAGTGGTGGTTTATGGTTAATAATATAACGTAATGTGAGGAGGTTAATGATCTTGATTAGGATGAATTCAAAAATGTGTTTCTTGAGTAAACTTTTCCTAACATATTTTGAATTTGGATTGATAATAAATTCTTGGAATTAAGGTAAGAGGGTGAAATTGTGTCTTCTTATGAAGAAATATTAACTAACTCGGAAGGTATTCTCTAAATTTCTGTTGTGATCTTGATATTAAAAGAATTATTTTTAACCAGGAATAAATCCAATATATTGATGGGAATTAGATTCTCGTGAGTATAAAAGTTATGAAAAACTGGTTCAATGTACAGAGAAGGTAAAATATAGAACTTTTAGATGATGACATGTTCTTGTAAAAATATAAGAATAAGAGTTTCAGGTGGAAGGAAAAAGGTAGGACCCATCAAAAAAAGTTGGATGGTATGACAGTTAAGTTTAAAGTTAGTGAAAATTATGATAAAACCCCACTGGATAATTCCTTCTGAATTCTGTTAAGTGCTTTTAATGTGGTAAAAAGATGCACAAGGGTTGTAACTTGAATGAAAAAATATAATGGTATTGTTAAGACAAAATATAATTTACATTTGGTAAAATGATATAAGTGTAATGAGAATCATCATTATGCAAATGAGTATCTAATTAAGAACTTGAATAATAGAATGTATCCGGACTATTAGAAGAAAAGTGTAAGGAAATCCTTAAAAACTAATTCAGCAGATGATTGTCTATAAAATAAAGTGGTATAAGTTATATTGGGTTTTTATTCAGATTAATCTAATGTTTTTTTTTGATTTATGGTCTACACATTTTTCATTTCTAATAAATATTCTGTCAAATTTAATGTTACACGTCAATAAATGATTCAAGGAGTTGTGGTAAAAATAAATTGTTAAAATATGAAGGAAAACATGAATTATAAAAATCATCATATCCATTCATGTGGAATGAATTTTCCTGCAAACCTTATTTTATTCCTCTAGTATACCTATATGTTATTCTAGGTAGGGATTGGAATTTAGTTTTCCATGCTAAGATTGACTATAGAGATATTGTAGTTTATTTTCATAAATACATTGAGTTTGTGAATAGGATTGAAATATTACCTTTGATAACATATCTAGTAGTTGAGAAACTATTAATATATGTAAATTAATCCTATCTTATGAATATTTCTGAAAAAAAAGCAACTATCCAGATTTATTATGTTTATGTGGTAAATTATTTTCTTGACGTTATTCCTCATTATTTGCCCTGTTATATACCTGATCAGTGAGTTGAATTTACTGTTGAATTAGTTCTAGACTCTAATCTAATTAAAAAACCTAATAGAATGTCTCAAATTGAACTTTTAGAGTTAAATAAGAAATTAAATGAGTTATTGGATAAAGGTTTCATTCAATCTATCACCTCACCATGGCGTGATATGGTATTTTTTGTTAAAAACAAGGATGGTTCAATCATACTTCATTGATTATAGAGCATTTAAAAACATCACTATTAAGAACTAGTATCCTTTGCCTCATATCGATGATTTGATTGATCATCTATAGGGAGTATAATATTTTTTGATTTTTTAATTGAGTTCGATATACCATTAGTTCTATGAAAAGAATGTAGACATTGTAAAGACCAAATTTCATACTAGATATGGCCATTATAAATTATTATTTATGATGTTTGGGTTAAATAATGTACCTAATGTATTCATGGATATTATGAATACAATATTTCATGAGTTCATGGATAAATTTTTGGCTCTTTTAATTGATGAAATTTTTTTATATGAAAAAATTAAATATGAGAATGAAAGAAATCTAAAGATTCTTTTCCAAACTATAAAAGAAAATAAACTATATGGAAAATTCGGAAACTTTGAGTTTTAGTTACAAATAACTTCATTCCTTGTTCACATTATTTTTAAAGATGCCATAACTATTGATCATGTTAAAATAAATGTTTTTAATGAATTATAATGACCTAGAAATATAACTTCGTTTCATAGTTTTCATATTTTAGTAGGATATTACTGGTGGTTTTTTGAATCATTTTCAGGGTAATCTTGCCGACAGACTAAGTTAACATGAAAAAGCGCTAAGATAATCTAAAAAAATGAAATGATGATTGTTTTTAAGAATTTAAAAGAAGAATTTTGAATGAATAAGTCTTGTAACTGCCTTCATTTAATAGTGAATTTGTCATATATATTGATTCATTGTTTAAAGTACTTGGTTGTGTTCTAATTCATAATGAATATTTAATTGATTATATTTCACGTAAATCGAAAACTAATGAGTTAAATTACCCTACACAAGATTTGGAATTAGATGATGTTGTTTTTGATCAAAAAATATGGTGGGATCATCTGAATGAAGTAAATTTTGAAATATATACTAACCAAAAATGTTTTAATTACATATTCAATAAAATAGAATTGAACATGAGAGATGGAATATGGTTGGAACTAATCAATGATTATGAAGTTAGGATTCATTACCATCCTAAAAAACAATAAAGTTGTATGTTCATTGAGTGAAAAGGTAATGTTGCATAAACCATGATGTGTTTGGAATGTCATACGTTGGTTAATGATATGATGAATATTTTCATTGATGTTTTTTGAAGGAAATTTCATTTCTTTCAAATAGGTGTTAGTGCAATCATCTTTAGCAGACAGAATTAAGAATGTTCAGAAGGAATAAAAGTTGTAGAAAAAGGTGTAATTGGTTCAGAAGGGTTAGTTACCTAAATTTAACATTGATAAAGATATAGTTTCTGGATTCTTAAAGAGATTATATATTACATAATATTTATACTTTATGAATGTTTTTTATTTGAAGATCATAGTTTTCCCATTTTAAGTTCACCCATAAATCATGAAAATGTATAGAGTCCTCTAGGGGTATTATTGGTGGAGTGGAATGAAAACGAAATTTATATATTTTACCATTGGATGTTTTACATGTCAATATGTTTTAGTAGAACAACAGTTAACAAAAGAGATGTTTCATCCTTTTTCCGTGTCAGAGAGGAAATAGAGAAATATATCCTTATATTTTATAGTGGGATTACAAAATACTTCTCTAGGTAACAATGTGATTTGGGTTATTTTTGATCAACTGACTAAATCTTATCATTTTATACCAATTCAAGATATATTGTTTCTAGAAAAAATTTCATTCCTATATCTTAAAGAGATCATCAGATTTCATGGACTTCCTCTCTCAATTGTACCAGGTAATGATCCCAGGTTCACTACTAACATTTGTAATGTCCATCAGAAGTCTTTAAGTACATAATTAAATTTCATTACAAATTTTCATCCTCAATAAAAGGGGAAGTAAAAAATTAAAAATTAAAAGCTTAGAGGATATGGAATGCGATTGTTCAATGGATTAATAAGTATTTTGGGATAAAAGTATTTCATTCAATGAGTTTTCTTATAATAACAGTTTTCATTATAGTATACAGATGGAAATATTAAAGGAATTATATGGAAAGTGATGTCAAGCTCTGTTTTTTTGGGTTGATGTTATAGAAATCAGGATGAAGGGAACATGATTGGTAGAAGAGAGAGCAGAAAAGGGTCTTTTAATTCATAGATATATGAGGATATCAGATAGTAGTTAGAAACATTATGCGGATAACCAAAGGAAGGATCTTTTCATTATGGTAGGTGATCCCATCTTACTCAAAGTTTTTCCATCGAAAAGTGTAATGTGTTTTGATATGATGGGGAAGATGATTCCATTATTCACTGGACCCTATGAAATCATTGACAAAGTCAGATAATTTTCCTAAAATGTGGATTCACCCCATATTATATCCTAATTAAACATTGTTTTTCATTCTTCAATGTTATGAAAATATATTTTGGATCCATCTCATGTTTTCAGTCCAAAAGTAGTTCAGTTTGAAGAGAATATCTGTTATATTGAATAACGAGTCCATTATCGTGAACATATAGATAAAGTGTTGTGGAATAAGGCTATTAATCATGTTATGTTATTATTTAAAGAAAATATAGTTGAAGAGGCAACATTGGAACCTAAAAATTCCATGAGTGATAAATACCCCCACTTGTATGATACATGAATAAAATTGTGAGGACGCAACTAAAAAGGTGGGGGGTGAAGGATGTAACATCATAGGTACATATAGAATAATATATTTTCATATCTATTAATTTTTATTAATAATATATTTTTTTAAACAGCCTATATTTTAAACAATGTATAGGAAAAATATATACTTCAAGTTAAAAACATCATTTTTCTAAAAAACAATGTTTCCACCGTTTGATTGCGAACCCATTTCAAATTTATATTTTTACAATTTTATAAGATCTATTTGAAAAAACTATACTTCTTATTTGGAATAATGATATGCAATTTTACATTGGATGATTTTATTTATTTTTCATGGTACAATTCAAATGTTATTGAATAGTGGGAAATACAATCATTTAACACAAACCCACATTTTACGCTAATTCCTTTATATTTATAGATGATAAATATAATATGTTTTAAAGTTAATTTATATTATTTTTTATCATTTAGTAAAAAAAATTCATTTTAATCAATTTCATATTTATATTTTATATAAAAAAATTTCATACATTTGAACATTTCACTTTAAAAACATGATTTTTAGTTTTGCTGCAGAATTAATTTTATAAATAATTTTCCATTTTATTTGAACATTATTATGTAAAATTGAATAAATATTTTCAATAATAAGGTCCACCTTAGTTTTTAATTTCAATTTCAATTTTTAGGTATAAAAAACCATGGTAAAAAAAATTATTTCCCGTTGTATCGGTAAAATTGTCAGAAGGGTCAAAGTTAAGAGTTAATAGATTAACATACATAAAAATTGAAACATTTAATATATGATTGAGGTGTGTATATACCCTTAAAATTCACAAAACATTAATTTATATTTTAATTCATTGAAATTAATTCCACCCCAATGTTTTTAGGTTTTAATATAAAATAATCTAAAAAATAATTACTTGAACCCACCACTCAAGAATAAATATAACCCTCACCTCCGCATTTCGACCAAAAAATACTTTTACATCCTCAAATATCTTAAAAAACCTATATTCCTCACTCTATTCATATACGAGTGCTACAAGACTCATCAAAATTCAAAATCCATGGTTTTAAAGGGACTTTCGAGGAGCGATATTCAATAAGTAATTTTTCAATGTATCTACCTTAATTTATTTTATTATTCTACTTTCTCCACACTTAATCCATACATAAATGCATGATCAATCTAGAATAAATTATATATTATAGTTTTATATTTATAATGGACTGTATTATATTCAATTTTTTTTCACCACCACTAAATCTAAAAAATTGAATTGTTGTCCAAGGTATGTTGGTTAATCGCCTCAGTGAATAGTATTTTAGTTTTTCTTCCATTACCACCTTCATGGATAGTCTTAAAAATATTTTCCATGTTAAATAGTTTTTATATATTAATATTATGACCTATATCATATTCTTAAAATGATATATCAAGCATATCTTTATGCATTCTATATTTTTGTTATAGGACAACATCGTTTGGGGACCTGTGGACTACTACATCCCCAAATTGATGTGATCCGTTCACACAACACATGGAATGTATTAATAATTGTTTTAGTAAAATTATATTATATAAATGAAATAAAAATTATACATTAAATATTTTATATATGTATACATATTAATATACAATTCATTTAACACCCCTCTTTCAATATGCTGGGGAAAACGAAAATAATGTTCATGCGTACGTACAACCTATTGTCTCCATGAACGATGTTTTTAGTTTGTATTAAAAGATTATTATAAATACTTATATATTATATATATAATATATTTATATCATGGCATATATTATAGATATAATAGACTTTTATCCACATGAAGTATTGACATCATACCATGTTCCTTTTCGACTAAAGTATAAAATATCGACAAAATATCCAACATGAACTGAAATAATTATTATACTGTTATAAAATGGTAGTAATTGCTATGAAATGAATATTAATATTGAAAAATGTCATCACGATTATAGAAATTGACCTATTTTTATTATTCTGGATGTTAAATAATGTATGAGTCAAGTCAGAGTCAGTGTTAGGGAATTTCATTACATACATTCCATTATTTGGGTTATATTTTAACATATTGATTACGTCGTTCAAAATGTACATGATAAATGTTTTTTTAATATATTATTATATATATATATATATATAGTTTCATTAAATTTTTTATATAATATTTTTATATCAATTTTTTGAATTTCCATACAAAACTACAAAAGGAATTCGATTTAATGTATACGGTGATAATAACTTCATTGTCATAGTAACTGTTATTTTATATCTAGATTCCTATATAAAAATTAATATTTAAAAAAAATAAATAGATTATTCCATTATCATGCATTATTTTATTGAAAATGTTTCAATAATGGATTTATTATGTCAATATCATGGAATGATATCTTGTGATTGCAATGTGGAAATATAATTTTTCCATAATGCATGATTTACATGTTGTTATTATGTTTTGGTTCATGGATATTTATTATTTATATAGGTGTTTCCAAGATAAACCAAGGGTGATTGAGCCCTCTATTTCTTTCCAATTCATTAGGAAATAATATGGATTTAATTGACAGGTTTTCCCCTAAGAGATTTATGGATTATATAGTGATTATTACTACAAACATAACCATGAAGGTTTATCTCTATATAGTTATGAAAGCAACAATGTTAGTATGATATGGATTCCATAGGATACATTTATGATTTATTATTACTAAGAATTATTATCAAGAATCTCTTGATTTTATGAGGTATTATTTAATGGGTTAAAAGTGTGATTTTATTGAAAAAATATTGAGTTTAAAATATTAAATGTCTAATAGTTTCATTCCTCAATTTAAATACCTTACTAAACATTTTGTTCTCATACTATGTTTTTCAAATATCTTCTATAGGGTAAAATGTTTTTTAATATAAGGGAATAATTCTAGAATATTTTTATTAATAATTGACATCATGTTTTACTTTAGTAGTTTTATATTTTAAAAAATGGATACAATATTGGTAGTATGCTGTTGTGTGATTATGATATGTTATGTATTAATGATGTTCTAAATATTTAAAAGTAAAAACCTGAAAATATCCAAAATTATAACACAAGTTAATTCATGAATGAACTCAATTCTATAGAATGTTTAAGGATGGGGCATTATACTGTTCACACATTAACAACATATTGATATATCTATTACTTTCTGATCTCCTCAGTGTGCTTCATATAATCATATACTAACCTAATATTCAACCTCAATAAATCCCATCCCATTCAATTGAAAAAATATAGGGTTTAATGTCTACCATTCCATCAATCTTAAGTTATCAAACTGGTAAAGGAATAAATCATTCTATATGCTCTGAAATCTATTTATGCAACTTCACTTAGAATTAATTCCACTGTTTGAAGAACAAAAGCAATCATAGGAGTTGTTTATCAGGAAAATATTCATTAACATCATATTATTTCTATTATATGACCTTTCACCTAACAATTAATCTATTTCATGAATCATTTTTGATTATTTAAATCACATATTCATCAATCCATTACATGAAAATGATTAATTTTATGAAAACATAACATGTTTTAAACGGACCTTAACTAAGACCTTAATAAATAAAATGGTTTTCTATGTGTAAACCCGAGGATGATTATAATCATTCAATTGAATTTATACTACCATATAATTATAAATTGATCTATCATGTGAAGTTGATCACGTAAACCATGTGAAACTATTGTGAGATTTTCAATGAATCACATGATCAAAAAATGATTTTAATGTGAATAACCAATATCTTCCCTAAAAATTAAAATAAATAATAGCATAAATCCCTTTCAATGGGAGATACCATCGTTTAAATCCATCAACACATTAACTCTTCAACAATTGTTGAGAATTTTCCAATAAGGATGAAAACTGAACATATGAAGCCCTTGAATCCATCATGTGAACTAATCATGTGAATCTCTCAACAATTTTCATGTCCTTTTACATTGATATATATATATATCTCATGAAACCATAATGTGATCATATCAATGTAATATAACTTCAATCACATAAATACTTACATACCATTTTGATCATGTGATGACCTCAGTGTGTCTTGAGAATGACCACTGTTGAGGGTTTCATAGCCTCGATGATATGATGCCCACCGCCTCAATCTGGTGAATCTTACACATTCCCAATCAATGGTATAATAAATATCGTATTCATTTTAGTGTAAAAACTCTTAAATTTTCCTTGAAAAATATTTCATAGGAAATGATGAGAAATGGGTAAAAAACAGAAGGATCAATTAAATGAGGAGTATTGGCTAATAAATTCAGAAAAATCATCTAGGTAATTTTAAGACCCCAAAACAAGATACTAATGTGTGACTATATTAATTTAATTAGATTGCATGATTTTATAGACATTATGTGATAACATCATTTATATTTAGCTATCGAGATCCTCATTGGCTTTAGACATACACTCCCTAATGGATGGCCATTGGGTACACTATAATCTGATCGCGTGATGACAAAACATTACAAAGAGCCATGAAGAAAACCATTCGTCTCACAACTCCTTCATGAATACCCATTTTGACTATATGGACCTGAAATGCCATACTATCCATGCATATAAATTGAAAACACTCATCCATTCACTCCTTCAACATGTTAAGTCTCTTTCCTGTAGCCTAGACCTAAAATACATTTTCCATTCATATTCATTCATGTAAATAGAATAAATGATCTCATGACTCTCCAACATTATCATGATGCACTTATGTATCCTTGGACTTGCAACATGAAACCATGTACGCATGACCTTTTTCATATGCCTAATATCTATGACCCCATTACAAGACACCCTTAATATTATATGATCATATGACTCTTTATGGGTCCCACAATTCCCTCATATTGCCTTTGACATATAAACCATGTTAGGTAGACAAACTTGGACATTTCATCCTTTCTAGTCAGACATCGGTGGTATTCCATCCTTATCATGTGGGGGCACCCATATAGGTCGTCATAATTTTTAAAACACCCTTTTACATGTTGTCTTTATCAATTAAAACACCTTGGATATTTTACCTAACACAATTTGAACCCCTATAAAATGATCCATTGGACAAGAACTCCCTTTATTCAGGAGGTGTCCATAATGGAGTAAATTTTTCAACTCATACCATAATGCGCCAGTATTATGCATTCAAGAAACCCAATTCGTTTCATGCTCTTGAAAGATCCTTTATTCAATATAAAATTATTTGGTAGATATTTCATGGTAATAATAACTATTAACTCACAATAGGATTGAGAATTAATATGTTTATCTTTGTCTGTTATAGGATATTGAATGAATTTGTGTAGTAGGATTCCAAAATGGTTTATTTCCAACCATATCCTAATAATTCTATCCTATGAGACCGAAATATGTTCTGATTCCATCACCCTTCCTCATCTATTTTCAAATGATATATTTCTTCATACATGAGCATCTTATTCAGTGTAAACCCAGAGTTATCTCTCAATAACCTTAATCTATGATGCATACTTTTTTATTTGTCAGGCATCATGAGTACAGACTCATATGCTATTCATGGTTTAATCCCCTGGAGAAATACAATTTGGTGTATTCCCCTATTTCTCCTAGACACAAGGGAAATAATACCTTAAGTGTAATTGTACTTCTTATCCAATCGACATGTTAGGAATAAATTAAACAATATTGGCTCGTATTCGTAATATAAAAAATGATACACAAGACAACATATTAAGTTTTTATATCCATACCATATCTATTCTATCATATATCCGATCCTCTACAAGGTTGGTAATCATACCTCTCAAACATCTTAGAAACCTTAGTGTGTAAATATCATAGAAATTTAATATTTTCCACTTGTGAAATGTATCAAATCATCCAATATCTCTTGTTTCTACCACTAATCATGAGTCGTTTGGGGATAGGGACTAGTTTTTAATATACAATCATCATGATGTTAGTGAAAAAATATAGGTATTTATTTATATATCATTGTGATTAAATATTTATTCATTCAATGGTCTAGATTACTCATGATGAATCTCAAGGTAGTGTTATAGGAATAAGTCCGACTGAATCCTATATTGTGACATTTGTTACATCATGCATACACTTTACAGTTGTAATATGAATACATTGATTCATTTTAAAAATAAGATACATAGGATACCTTCCTATGGCATGTGAACCTTATCCCATTTCTAAATTCCACAATTTATATTCTCTCTGTATGGCATTAAACTACATGATAATGTCCTATATAAATTACATGAGTTTTTATTTTGTTTTCATAGGATACATAGACTCCTATTGGTGGTTCAATCCTAATTTTAAACCATGAATTTATTATCTATATGAAAAAAACACATGGGGTGACCATTTATGGATATAAACATGATAATAAAAAATATATAAGAGGAAAATGGTGTGCCTATGTTAAATTATCTTGTTCTCTAATCACATAGTTTTGATCAGGTCATTAGCATAGGTGTAACCGGTCCTATATCAATGTATGGGAAGGATTCATTAACATAAATTAAATCAATAATATAGTAATATTGATGTTAATAATTACCTTTAAATGGTGTGATGAGTCCGACCTCCCATCCTCTCATAAAAGGTTGAGTTTCAAAGCAACATTTGTAACATCACCAATGAGTGGATACCTTGGGAAAGAGGGACCCCCTTTCATTTTGAGTGTCGGGTCCATTAGGTGTTTCTATTTATAAACTATACTAATATGATTGATTTTAAATCAATAATAATACCTCATAATACCGCATCAAGAAAAACATTCAATGAAAAAATTGGTGAACCCTATGTGAATACTTTTACTGTGGTAATTCATTCATTATTATAAAAGTATATATTTCCTGGTTCTCATTGAACTATTTTTCATGTTCCACCTTTACTATTGGTTTTACCCTGAGTTCATAAAGAATATGACTAATTTATTCCTTGAAATTATGAATTTTTTAAATTTTAAAGTACAAGAAGGATTGATAGAGACATAAAATCATAAAACTAAGAAAACATTAATATGATTTAATCCATCTCAATCAAAAAAAATAATCCACCCTAACTAGTTATGTCAAAATTAAATCCTTTTCACATGGCGTTAAATTGAATGGGGTGTCTTTTCCGCATGACATTAAACTCTATATAGAAGATCCTGGAAGTAAAACCTTAAACTACACAGGATCGCGGGTCCTCATCACAAGACCTCAAACTAAAAGGAACATATATCTATACCACGTAACATTAAACTAAATAGGGAGGCTCCTCATAGTAAGAAATAAAATATCACATCATTTCATGTCCTCATCGCATGACTTCAAAATGAAGGCCCCCTTAGCCATTACCAATAGACATAAAACTAAATGGAATACATGTTGGTCACGATATGGTAAACTATGTGACATCTCAACATATAAGATACATCATCAGCATTAGGTGGAAATTTTAATGGTTTGGAATTACAATCAAAATACTACAATATCGACCGTAGTGATATCATAGAATATTTGATTCCCCTAAATCTATTATTGATTGAATTAAATAATAGGTCACCTCCCGAACACTTTTATATGGGCTACAAGGTGATATAATAATTTTATGTAATTTATGATCCCGAGAGGGTGGGCTCGTATTCTGGCATCCACCAATGAATCATCCCAACATATTTAGAAGGTAGCTTGTGATCAGACACATATCTCTGAATTCATAAACAAATCCTACAAGTATATCTATGCCGCTAGAATGGGGCCAGAACATATCCATACAACAACTCATAAATCCCATTGGTATATTCGGAAGGAACGAAGAGGATACGAGTTGTAATATATCCCCACATCAATAAAATACATACACCATAATTTTTTTATAATGATATAGAAGAAGGAACATATTCTTATCTGAAGAGATAGGGAAAAATATCAACATGGTCAACATAGAAAAATTACTACTCTAGAGTAAGATGATAATATTACACCCATCCATGAGGGTTATCATCTTATATTGTTAATGGAAATGACATAGTACTGGGCTCATATCCATGTTTCAACTGAGGTTCATCAACCTAGTTTGAACTTTACCACCGGATATGTACATACACATATAAAATGATGCTTTTATGACATTCTATATTCCAGTGAGTATCGGGTCGATATCCCTACTCTAATGAAGGACCATCAACCTAGTTTGGAAATCATTATAGTACAATATCTTTTCCAACTCGAAAAAGCTAGTGGATTCCTATAAAGGTACATGCTCAACCTCATGTTCTAATTCCAACTGATGAACAACTCTATTAGCATCCTTTATAGTTTATATAAAATGATAACCATATTAATTCTCCCAATACAAAGTTTCACCATTATATTTTGATGCCAAATTCATATTTGAGCCAGGATCATAACCCCACTCCAACTAGGGTTGTTCGTAATATTATTGCAACCATCCAAAGGCTGGAATATATTACCTACAAAAATAATAAGGTTTCTGGTATACTCAAAATTATTCTCATTAGTGGGATTATATTCCCATAAAAATATTTTTTTCATCAACATACACTAGAACCCACTATAAAACAATATATACTCATGCTTAACCCCAAAATGTAGGTGGGTATATTCAGACCATGGAGTGTGATGAGGCTCACATTCTTACTCATCTCGGTGGAATTTTCCTTGAATCCATAAAATGAATATCTACATCACCTCAAGGATTCACCAACTCCATCATAAGAAGAAGGTCTTAACTACCAGGATATCTCTTCTCAAGGTAGTATAGAGGAAGATTACGGGGATCCTACCCATGATATCCATAGTGGATAACCTCCCCATGGTGGTATCTCAACCTAACATGGAAATAATCCCCTTTTAAAGAACAATCATATAAAGTGGTTCTCATAAAATAAGGTTTAATATAATATAGTGCCACATCAAACACTATTATTTCCCCACCAGGTTTTTTTGGTGACCTATAGATGCAATTTTTTTCTATCTCCTGATATAGGAGTATGTTGAGAATGCCATAGTCATATGATTTTAAACAACATGACGACATCCTAATCAAATGATGCTAAATTGAATGAATATATCTTTTTCATGAGACATTACACTACATAAAAACATACTATCCAGATGAGGTTAAACTGCATGATGAAAACTAAATTACATGAAATTAGAATACATAACAATTTCTTATTTGCATGACATCAAATTTCACAAAAACATCTGAACCTTGTGATATTAAAAATTGATTCAAAAAACCTAGTAATACAACTTTAAACTACGTAAAAATGTATTAGTCACGTGATGTGAAAATACATGACAATATCCTTATTTCATGATGTTAAACTACCTAATAATCCTTGTAACATGACATTAATCTTCATGAAAATAGGTCTCTAGGTTTAAAAGATCATACCTTCTAATGATTGTGTATTTAGAAACCACATTTTTTACCCCTTGACTCAAAAATGTCTTCAACACATGTTTGCATAGCCTTGAGGGTTATCATCCTCTTCATGAATATAATGTTCTCTAAGATCCAACTTCAGAATCTCCATATCTAAGTTAACACCAACTAATTACTTCATTAAGATACACTACTCTAGTAACCCCATAGACCATGAACCCACATACTATTGGTTATTCAGACTACTGCATTGTTAATAAGAACCAACTAATCTATAGGTATCCATTGGAATTTAGTTATTAATAACACAACTCTTATGAGCCCATGCCTTGGGTATGTTGCAATCCCATAGGTGAGGAAAACATTAAATCTAGGATATATTGTTCTAAAGTGTGTGATATGGCCTTCTTTCATTGTTAATGGTTGACATATACCCCTAGTCTTAACCATTTATTATCTTATACATTATAGGTTCATGATTTAATATTTTCATAACCAAAATAATTATTTGGATTTAGATACCCTCAATGTTACTCATTTGTTCATCGTAATCATTATCAAAGAATGGTTATAACATTGTAATATTATAGACATTCAATTCCTGACATGAATCTTCTGTGAAGACATAAATTCTTTAGGTATCTAAGTCTCCTTATAAAACCCATTTCCAACCAAAAAAACATCATTCCCCCTTTTAGGTCTAACTTTCAAGATTCCTTCAATGTTTATTCTCCTGGAATTTTATATACCATCAGACAAAAACAACATAGTTATCTCTTATGACATATTTATAATAGAGACTAACTAATATGAAGGGACCTATCAAGGATTCATTGGTGAATAACACAATACCATGTAAATTGTTCATAGGGGATGTTTAAGTCCCATATGAATGGTCACCCTTAACTCTATGAGTTATTTCACTGATGTTGTGACTTTAATCCCTCTAATTGTTATACAATAATCCTTGATATGTGAAATTAAGGGCATGATATATTTTATTTGTTTTCATAAATCCAAGAGGGGTTTATAATTTATCTATGTTTTCATAACATCATTTCTAGGACATATAATTAAGATAACAAAAATAACAACATCCAAGGTCCTCATCATAATGCCATAAACAATAGGGCTCCTATGACCTTGTCACATGATGCTAAAATACAAAAAAGTAACCTTAATGAATGACTTTAAAAAAATTATGACATGTCCATGTTTGATGATTTTAAAAAACATGTCATGCAGTCACATTTTTTGAACCTGACTAAATTTTGTACACTTTATTCAGGTTTTACAAAATATATCTTATTACTATGTTTTATCTAACAATCCCGAATTAGGAAAATGATTTCCCGCCATTATCCTATCACAAAAACCACACCCATATCAGTTTTCATTCATTATTTATCTAGGATACCTCATCAATGGTAGTTTACATTTCATGATCTAGATCAATATAGAGGATGTTATACCCCCTCCCTATGTGAGAGTCAAATCCATTTAAAGGACCACATATGAAAATTTTCTATGTATTGATTCCTATTTAAAATGTATATATAGTGTCACATTGATCTCAAATCCATGGAACAACTGTTATGTATAGGAATAAATTACCCCTCCCTTATTTTGGGATAGACTTGTTCAGAGGTTTTTCTTTACGAGAACAACATGAAACAAGATTCTAGTTGTTATAAAGATACATAGTGACACATTGATATTCTATTTAAGTCACATACATAGATATTTATTACTTTTAATAGTGTTCTTTGATGTGAAAAAAATTTCTAGGGGATTCATATATATAACAATATGTGAATTCCCTCATTTTTTCCCTGGAATTCACTTTCACATTACTTAATAGATTTATCAGTCATCTCTTGATTCTCAAACAAACCGTGGTTAATTTGATCTTTTATACCTTGGTAAACCTTTCCAAATGGTGTGATTGTGATTCATCATATCCATATCTGTGAGACCACATCCGTATCAAAAAATGCTAATGGTAGGACTTGAGGTTTTCACACTGAACTAATCATCAATCCCAATGATTGTGTACTTAAGAATATCTTGTCTTACCCCTTATCCAGAACAATGTTCTCAATATATATTTGAACATTTAAGATGATCTATCCCTTCATGAATATGTAATTCTCCATGAGAAACCACCATACATTCCATACCAGATTTCGAACAAACAATTTCCTTTATATTATATGAATCTCTTCGAACCACATGAACAGTAAGCCCACATAATCATGGTTCTTCATATTAGTTAATTGGTAATAGGGACTATCTGATATAATGAGACCCTAAATGGACTCTCTAGTGAATTACAGAACTCCTAAGTGCTTATGGATAGGGGATATTCTTTTACATTTGGAAAGGCCCCCTTAATTTTGTGAGCTATATGCATGACTACATGTCATATATAATTCCTCTATTATTAATGGTTTAGTGGTAGCTTCTCATCTATACCACCGATTTACTCATAGATTATTGAGTTATGATTTACGATTCCCTTAACCAAACAATTTTAAGGGATCTTTATACACTCAATGTTACACATATGAGAATTTCATTCATTCCCATGAAATATTATAACATAAAATCACTATACTATTTAATTTTGTTTTATAAATCTCATTTTGTGGACCAAATACCTTGGGTTAGTCGTTACCCTCAAAGACCATATTTTTTCACCCTATAAGACTTAACTCCACTAGATTTCCAAGTCTATCAACATAACCCAATTATAATAAGCGAGGGTTTGAAAATATCCAATTGACCGTGTACATGTTGTTTAGCTTGAGATGAGTGGTGAATACTATAAATGTATATTTTACGCGGAAACTCAAACCCCATTTCATTCCAATTCTTCCACCCGATTAGATATCCTGGTCAGTGATCCACCAAAAAATATTACTCAAGATTTTATTCTTCATTATTGAGCGGTAAATATCAATGTTGGGTTCATATTCATGATGAACCCCTTCAATTAATATCTGAATAAACATCAACATATAGTCATCATGGTTTTTATCCTCATAGATAACGTAGGAAATGTGAGAAACATTATCTCTAACGGTATTTTGGGTCAACATGTTCTATAATGGATGGTGAAATATTTGGTTTCAGTGATATATTTGGATTGTTTTTCTTAATGTTGAATTTATACAGAGGTAACCGATTTTATAACAGGTACTTTAAAATATTTGAGATCATCGTGCTTACTAGCTGCTTATGAGAGGGCAGGGTAGTGAAGTGATCATCGATATACATAGTTGAACCCATATCTGTGTACGAATCCTCTAATACTACAACATCTATTTTTTTTGGAATTTATAATAGGACCAAAGAGAATTATGATATTAGTTTTAAGAGTTAAAATATTAAAATGGAATACATGTGAAAAAATTTTAGGAATTTGATATCATCATGTAGAGTGGATGATCGATTTTGTGTCTCAAAATCACATGATTCGTTCTCATTATTTTGATTTTTTCCCATTGTATGTTCACATGAATCGTGTGACCATAGTATTTTCACGTTAATCTTATAAAAAGTTATTCATCCATGGGAATCCCAATCATATCATGTGTTGTATCCTCATATCCAATTACATGTCACATGGTTTATAAAAATTATCATTGATTATTTAAAATGATTTATTCATTATTATTCAATAAAAATTCATTATGATAAAAAGTCACATGGTTAGATCATGTTAATAGTTCTTATTATTTGGTTACAGGGCATAGTATCATGTAGTAATCACACATAGAAGGAAATTTGAGAGCTCTCCAAAACACCCATGTCGCAAGTAAAATGGACAAACTATTATACTACTATTTATTGTGAATATCGTGGAATACCAAGGGTCTCTCAAACAACCAAAACAAACCCATAAGACCAACCAACAGAATCCAAAGATACTTAGTAGTGCATTTACTTCCTCACAACTAAGTCCTTTCTCATTAATTCATACTTTTCTTCTAATGGGGGAGATTACCGACTCCGAAAAAATGTAGATTGAAAAATTAGAGATAAAAATACCCAATGAAAAAGTATAATTTTCCCATAAATATAAAATATGAAACAAATATTATAGGGGGTTAATCACCAAGGTTATTAGTTGTCTTACTATATATGAGACTCACGATTGCATAACCTATGAAGCATCATGTTATATCCCAAATATACCAAGAGGATATTTTCTATAACAAGGTACATGCATCTATTCATGATCAATAAATAGACACACAACACCTAATTTTAAAATCATGAAATAGATTATATGAAAATTAGATCATGTGAAGGTATTTTTTGATTCATGTGATCATCTCTAATTGATCAAAAAACATCTTGGCGGAGAACCAATTGAGATCCAATTAATGGATCATAAAACAATGTATTTAAATGAAATAATCCTTATATGATGGAAGATGATTTGTTTTCACATGAATGTATTATGTTAATCGCATAATCATTTTATTGATAACTTGAATTTACTTGGACATGTCAGCATGATATTGTGATGTCCCTATGATATATATTACTAATAACGTGAAGTCCTTTGGACATATGTGTATTCATCATGTGATTCCATGGTAGATAACCTATTGAAAACCAATTAAAGGATCATAAAATTAAGGATATAATTATTGTATCCTTATATTATGGAAGATATTATGTTTTTCACGTGAAAGGCATAATGTTTTTTCATGATCAGTTCATTGATTGTGTGAGGGACCTTGAACATGTTTGCATAATCATGCAAATATCCTTGTTTTTTCTGCATTGATTATGTGATTCCTTGGTAGGGACCCAATTGAAAACCGCGAAATGGATAATTTAATGAAAGATGTAAATGATGGGATCCATACATGACATAATAGAAACTATTTTTCACATGAATGGATTAATACATTCATGTTATAAGTTTATTTATCATGGGAAGGTCCTTGAACATGTTATCCTGATCACTCTAAGCTCCTCAGTCATTTCAGATGGATCATAACAATGTCCTTTTACATACCCATATTAAATATCATGAAAATACCCATTTAATTCTCATGATAAAGCTTATGAAAATTGGGACATGAAATGGATTTGGAAATTAAACAAGCTGGTAATGAAGTATTGATCATATGGTCACAATGTATCATGCTAGGAGGGATGACATCACGGGTGATGTGAATCTCGTTGATGAAAATTGCATTACATGTTTCCAACTTATTTGTGTGGTCTATATAAAGGCTTTATATAATATACGTGGATTGACTATTATGTATAAAATCATAGATATAATGGTAATTATTGTTACAAACACCCATATCAACCACCTCATAAGAAATAAATAGAGTAATTATAGTAGATAAAATTTTCTAGAGCATGTGGACCATGTGAACCCATAATCCATCCCATTGATGAAGCCTAGTGAAAAAATGAGGTAATATATTTGGATAGTTAGTTCTGGGAATTACAATCCTGAGAATACCTATTGATCACATAATAGCAATATGATCATATGTACCCACATTAGTCTTGATATCAATAACCCTCCCACATATTCACATTAACATGACTCTTAAGGGATCATGTGAAGTATTATTTCTCTTTCCCTTCATGTGAATATCTTGATTACCAAGCCTTTTTTTTATTTCATGCACTATTCATTGGCACATATTCATAGTTTCTAAATCATTTCATAGGATTTATGAATTCTAAGCCTTTCCCATTCTCCTAACACCAAATATATCCCAAAAAGATCATGAATCAAATTGGGTCCCATCATGGGAAGTGAAGGACTGCATGATTAATCTAGGGTGTAACTTAGTATCTATTAAAACCTTATCATATAATAAAGTCCATATTTCATCATGTATCTTCCAGAACTCCCTTACTAATTGTTCCCAGAGGTCCGTATGACTAACTTGGGATTCATGATCATAACAGGGAAAATTAAATATGAACTATGAGGACTCTGATTCTTATACCAGATAGATATATTGGGCTTCATTCTAAGGATTGATCTCCATATCAAAGGGCTACTTAAATGTGTAAGTCACATGTCTCTATGAAATGAATCTGAAACCTTTATATATCTTTTCTCTCAGATAGAGCATTACCCACCTAAGATTAAAGACATGTAATGATCATGCCATTATCATAATTAAACTCCACCATTATGGGAATCTTTAAATGGTTTATACCCTAAATATATTTTCTAAATAATTAAATGTCTATAATCTCAATAAAGGAAACATATGATAAACCTTATATGTAAAATTACCAGTCATATATATTCCATCAAAAATTTTATAATGAAAACAATGAAAAAAATTTAATAAATGTGTTATGATACATTTTATAAGTAGGATATGAAGGACACCATCCAAAGGCTTGACATCTATAATATCTTTATCCTTTGATGTTAAACTGAATGGTATGGTCCCATGTGAACTATGTGTATTTTGATTATTATTTTTTATAGGATATATAGGATGACTCCTAATGATTTATTGCCAATTCCATAACAAAAACCACCTCCCTAGATGGAGGTGAACTCCAGAGTTCCCAATCAAATGGCATTAAAGAATAAGTAGTCCCTTAATAATATAATAGTAATGATTAGTATGATAGAGAAAATAAAATACATACATATGGTGTCATTGATAGGATACCTTCAAGAATATATTGTAAATTAATTCCTAATAGTATTTTGGGTAACCAATACCATATTAAGGCTTGGGAAGGATTAAAAACATAACCAAAATCTAATACAGAGTCCTAGAGTATAAAATAATTCACCCAAAAATATTTTTTCAAGATCAACCTCTCATCCTCTCACCCAATGTGTGTTTATAAATATTATTAGTAAAAACCCATGTGATCGCTATCCTTTAGAGAGTAGACTAATTTATCATTAATAACATGGGAGTAATTGAGTGTTTCTATAGTTATGACCTACTAATATGATTGATTTTGAAACTATATTAACCGCCTCAAAAATAACCAATCTGGGAAAAGATCATGATAAAATAAAAATGGTGAAATTTGTAAGAATTCATTAACCAAACAAACCTATTCGTGATTATAAAAGGTTATATTTTCCGATTCCATTCACTCTTCTTAGTTTTTTTAAATGAAAAATGAATGGTGAACCAATATAGATCATTTCAATTATTCTAAACCCTTTAGAGAAAAAAAATTATAGACCACCATTTTATCATTTAACAGTGATGGAAATTGATCAACCCTGCACTCATATATATGATTATACACTACAAAGTTGTCTAGTTTTCCCTCCTTGACATTTGAGATTGCATATAATACAAATGGAATCACTAAATGTGCCAATGAATTCCATGATTATTGGAAATTCTAATAAAACCCAAAGAACGCCTATCGATATTCTGTATAACCAACTACCCCATGGATAATATGGCTCATTCTATAGGGAATCCATAGCATCGGGGACCTAATGTTTAATATCAACAACCCAAAACATCTATTTATAGTTAGTTAATATATTATAATTATATTATGACCTCAATGTATCCATAACAACTATAGAGGAAGCTTATGAAATCATAAAGATGATGAAGCACCACATGCCATCTTTTCCATGATAAGTTATAGAGAATAAGGTGGCCACTTTTTCCACATACACTTACTATGGGAGATTATAACATGGGTGAAACAAAATATACCTTTAATATATTAGGGTGGTGGGTGATGAAAATAACTACTTTAACTCAACCACTCATGTGATATCTACAGGGTTCCTATACATTCAAGCCATCATTATCGACTTATGATCTCAACTCCATAGGGAGAAATACCAGAATCTTTTCCCAACCAAAAAATACAATATAAGACATGAAATAACATATCACACCTAGGGTATCCAAAAAGTGAAACTCTAGAGTTGGAAAATATACATTCCATTTTCGATTTAACTGATACCCATTCGTGTATCACAATAGTTTCCCAAAATGAATCCTCGATCATTACTAGACTGAAGTCTTTGTCAGCATCATAGCTAGCCTTTGTGACTGTAGAATCCCAGGGATAAACCAAATAAATAGATATGGTGGAATTTTATCATTTATAGCCATGGGATCATCTATAATATTATCATTATCTCAAACAAAATGTTACAATGGAAACTATCTAACCAAACAGGACATCGGTCACCAACCCATCAAATGAGATACTTCGTTAAAATAAGAAACTAGGCAACCTATGTCTCTATGAATAGGATATAAACTAAATCCTAATACTTACGTCAAGATTAATATAATAAAAAAGTCAATAGGATAAATAGTTATCTTATGCAATATTCAAGCTACAAAAATATGGTCCATCTTTATCGACAAATATCAGTGAAGAATTGCTTAGTGGTATCTTGTATACATCTACAAAAGGAATTATTAACCCTATTGGTGTTTCAATTTATAATTTTTTGGAGGAATATTCCCAATGGAAATATAAATATCAAAATTAAAGAACAAAACTGTGACTCCAATCGTCATCAAACATGTATACTATTGAAAAATGAAAGGGTTACTTCATGACTTCTTCTAGTCAATCCCTTAATGATTACAAGGAAATTTATACATAAAATCTAATCTCTCATGTATACTAAGAGAATAATGATATGTGGGAAATAATAATGGGGGTTATCTAGGGATATTTTCCCAGATATTATGTAGCATCACTCATTAACCAAGGTTCTAAAATAATGGAGGTTCCCCAATTCACAAGGCTCATTAAATTTTTACATTCTTCAAACCCTCATCTGAAAAAATCCATATATTGTTACACTTAACCATAGACCATAGGCCTCGAGTCATTTATATATTCTCCGGACTACCATGTGATATGGATATTATAATTTACTTAAATCCCAACCCCTAATTTGGTTTACATCAGATACTGGCCGACTAGAGAAGTTTCCACATGGTCTCTAAGTGAGTCAGACTGATCCAGTCCATAGGAAGAATCCTCATTATCCCAGACATGTAATACTCTTAAACCATACCCATAATAGATAAATATTCAGGTATTTCACCCTAGTCTCCAAATTAATCAATGTTTTCATGATCGTAGAGGTATATAAATCACACAGGGGAAACAACCTGGTCATCCATATATTGATGATAGACAAGAAAAGGTACATTACTTCAAAACAAATAATTTCTCTAGGTATTTTGACTATTCTAGGGAGCATAATTTTATAGAAATAATAATAAGGAGGAATACATATGTTAAGTATTTGAGAGGCCATTACAATAACTATCCATACCACCAACATCTTCAGTATAAAATTGAGAGTGTCTTTAAGGTCATTAATGATATTATGAAAATGGGAGATGAAGAAATTTTGGAACCATTGAAACTTCAATCCCTATTCAAATCAAGTGATAAATTTGAATATAACACATAGATTGTGAATCATAATATATTCCACATATCCCTTAGTGATAGATGATCATATCGTAGTACTATAAAAAATAGTGTATATTCCATTAATAATACTTGAATGGCTTCATAAAACATTTTTTAGTAGAACAAGACTTTTTAGGTTCCTATGGACAAAGAGACCTAGAGAGGAGAAACAAATCACCACCTAAAGTATTACCCTTACCATATATTCTTATGGAATTTGATTGAAGAATTATTTATCTTTAAGAATTTCCTACATAAATAAGATGATAAAGGCTTGATAGTGATATAGAATCTTGAATCTCAATAAACATTCCTATGATCCATATATGATCCTTCAGAAAATCCTCACTATAGACAAGTTATGTAATAATTATATCATGATCACATGATATTAAACATTAGGAGATATATCATTACTACAGGATGTTAACCGACATGGGAAATGTCTTGGCCACATGAAATTTTAGTTCAAAACATCCCAGGTCCTTGTCTCATGACATTATACTTTTGGGTAGCTACATCTTTACCAGGTGTTGTTAAACTACACCAGTATGGTCTTGGTTCAGGACTTAAAATTGTATACCATCTCATTTCATTATCAATGGAACATAAAATATAGGGAATATACATCATGACCACAAGATCTGAAACTACATAGGACATGTCTAGGTCATAGGTTGGTAAACTATGAGACATATTAATATATTGGATATATCATTACTATGAGGTAGGAAAAGTAAAGTTCATGAAGAACCATTGATACAGTATAATCGCAAACCCTTCAATGTCACAAAACTGTTGGGGCACATTATTTTCTTATTGATTTAATAACCCAACATGTTTCTTCCCAATACAATCCGATATAGATACCTATGATATTACGACATGAATAGAAAGATATAGACCATTTGGAGTAGGCCCATTTTTGGGTTCCATCATTGATACCCATAGACATGTTCCTTTGGTTTGCAGTGAGCAAGATTATATCCAAACTTTCCCTACCCTTGTATTCTAGAATATATGAAAACGAAGCATGGGGTAGGCACATATCTACTCCCTCACTAATAAATCCAGGGAGTATACTCAAATCGAATAAGCATGATATTTGTTGGAATATCTCCCCACCTTAATCAAGTATATCTACGATCCTATTCTAATAATGATATAGTGATAGAAACATACTCTGATATTAAAAGCTAGAGCATAATATCAACACTTACAACATGAATAATTGGTTACTCTAATGAATGATCATATTATATATCCCATCAATGAGAATTATTAGAATATTATACTAAAAGAAAATATATAGGATCAGTATCATATTCCCATTCTGACTAGGGTTCATCAACATAATTTAACCACTTCCTCATGATAATCCCATTCTATAATAATAGAATTATAGTATCATATTTCAAATCCAAACCAGGATTTGGCTCTTATCCCTACTCCAATCAGGTCCCTTTAACTATGTGTAGAAGTCACATAATATAATCTCATGTCTATACCAAAATATCCATTGGAATACTCAAAAGGCACAATAACATACGCTTATTCATGTTCATAACAATGAATGACTAAACCAAAATACATCAGAGAATATATAAAAGGAGGCCTATATTTTTTCCATTTTGAAGGCACATTGGAATATTCTGATGGAGAATGCATATTTGAAGCTGTCTCACACCACATATTCATCCATTATTGAGAATCATATTCCACCAACAACCGAAATTAAATCTCATATTCTCAAAAAAAATAGAAGGTTGTCAATATAATTCCGTAGCATGCTAATCTATAGGTTCATATTCATGGTGTAATACATAGTCATCTACATACACCAGTGATCACTATACAGTAGACTTTTACTCTTGTTTAACCCCAAAATTTTCTTCATCGTATTTTATTCATAACATAGGATGTCACTCATATCCCTCCCTTACTTTATTTCAGTGCCCATGAAGATATAAAATTTTAATTTATAACAAAATAAGGGTCACTAAACTATTTTTATAAAGCCTATGTTTATAAATACCATTATATTCGTCCTCATTGTAGTATAGAGATGGATTATGGGATCCCTAACCCAAAAATTCCCAATGGTGATATCTCACCCAAAAAGGAAAAACCTCCCCCTATCAAGACACCTTCATATATAGAGGTCATTGAAACACCATGGATAAAAATATATTGTTCCCTACCCACCACTCTAACTACCTAAATATGGTCAGAATGATATAAAAAAAATCAATTCATGTGGTTTGCCAGGATGGGGGTGTATTCCTAACACATCCTTGGCACATGAAGTTAAACTTCATAAAAACATCCTAGTCACATGAATTTGAACAAAAATAAAACCATCTATTCACATGATGTCACACTATATAAAAACATCATAGTCACGTGATGTTATTCTTCAAGAAAACATCATATTCACACTTAATTAAACATTAAAAAACATCCAAGTAACACAATGATAATATGATTGACAACAAACATACCACATGATGTTAAAACTAAATGGGACACATTTCAATCCCAAGATGTTGTACTAAAATAAAAAATCCCACTTTCAGACTATTAAAATACATGAAATCTTCCATATAAAATGATGTTAAAATACATGAAACTTCCTTATATCATGATGTTAAACTGAATGATATGAGGTGCACCATTATATAGAAAATTCCCTTTTTTGATTTTGTACTCAGTAATCACATGTTTATCCATTCAACAAAGAAATTATTCAACAGATGTTTCAATTGATTGTTGTGTTCTCAAAACCTTATTGAATAATATGTTCTCTATGAACCAAATCCATACCTTCCATATATTAGTTAATAAAAACTAATTCTTTGAGAAAATACACTACTATTGTAACCCCATTAAAATTGATCCCATGAACTCTTGTTTATTCCCTATAGTGCATTACTAATAATGAATGGATAATCGGAAAGTACCATTCTAGGATTCTGTAGTCAATTACACAATGCCTATGAGCTTTGGTCTACGGGGTTTTTTGGATCCCAGAGGAGTGTCCCCCCTAAAATCCATGAGAAATGGTCATGATTGTGTGTTATATGGGCTTCCAACATAATTAATTGTTGACCATACAATCCAATATTCACCTCTCTGAATCTCAGATATTCATGGGTTCTGATTTACACTTCCCATAACTCAATAATTCAATCATATTTTGATACAGATGATGTTACTCATATGTTCGTTGAACACATTATAAATTAATGACTATATTATTATATTCTTATACCCTTTCATTTTAGGGTATGTATCCTATATAAATATCATACATCATTGAGTTTCCAAGTTCCTTTGGACTCGCACTTTTCCCCCAATAAAACATCATTCCCCATTTTCATTTATAAATTTACATATTACTTTATTGTAAATTCTATAGGCATTTCATGGACCTTGATCCCAAATACTAATGGTTATCTCTTACATCATATTGGTAATATGGATGTACCGATCCAAAGAGACACCACTATGATTCGCTGGTGAATAAAAAAAATCATTATATCTTTTTCTTAGGGGATGTTATTATTCTCTATTAAAGGCCCCCCTCAAAACCGTGATCTATTTCTCCAATGGAGTGACATTAATGCCTAGGTGTTTTCAGGAAATCAAACCCAATTCATGGTGGAAGGAATTCAAACTGCATACTATTGATGTTCCATATAATATGACCCTAAACTCTAGGACCCCCACATTCTAGTTACATGAAATTAAACAAGATAGAAGTTCCCACTCAGCATGATGATAAACAATACAGATTTCATCCTACTTTTATGTTGTTAAAATACATGTTATGTGTTCGCCTTGTGGGACATACATCTCATTCTTATGCGTGATCAATATCTATAAAAATTGTCTCATGGTTAAGGGTTTACCAATTCATGCTATGTTTTCACTAACAAAACTTCATGAAAAATGTGGTCCTTTATTTATCATCGAAAATAAACCTTATCCACATTAATTGGACTTATTTTTTGATCTTGGATACCTATTCAATGGTAGTTTACAGTGAATGATCTAGATATTTAAAAAATAGAAATTACCACATCTCTATTTGAGATCCAGATCTGCATAACAGATCACATATGTGAAATCTCTTTGTCTTGATTCCAAATACCATAGGATACATAGTGATACCTTATTCTCAAATCATGGGTTCATCCATGATTTAAATGAAAAAAATTCCTCCTCTCTACATATGGTTCAGACATATGCATAGGGGGTTCTATTTGAGAACTACATGTTCATTGATTCATGTGGTCACCATAGTATATAGTGATTATTGGTTAATATATTTTATCCCCACCAATAATTCATCATTAATTATATCTACATTCTTCAGTGAGAACCAATGTTACGTTATAGGTTTTTGGATGGAGAACCTTTAATACATACAGATTATGAAATTGATGGATTAAACCCTTTCATATATGGTAAAACAATGTGTGATCATTTTGATAGGGTAACTAGTATAATTTAGTTGATTGTGGAAGATCCAAAAACATTTATTAAATATATAAGAGTGTCATGAACTATGATATAATTCCCCCTAAATAGAATTAATGAGCCTGACCACTCATCCTCTCAGCCAATTTGAGTTCCCTGTGTTGTTGGTAAAAACTCTAATCACAATGTTCAATTGGAAATAATTCCCATAGCTCCTCATAGATGTTAGATCCATTGGGTTTTTTATGGATAAAACCTATTAACTATATTTATTGTTAAATTGTATTAAACGTTCAAAATCCAGTTTCAATAGAAAGGATCCATTCCAAACAAAAATGGTCAACCTAATGTGAATCCATTAACTGTGTCAACACTTTCATGAGTATAAAATGATAGATTGTCAAGTTATGTTCACTCCAATTTGATCCACATGTTCCAAAAAACAAAATAGTTAACCTAATTTCAATCATCCATGTATTTTAACCCTTTTTTGAGAGAAACAGATAGACCCCCATTTTATCCTTTAATTATGAAATCAATTGATCAACCATGCACCCTTATATATGATGTTTCATTAATAGGGTGTATTATTTCCTAAACATGAATTTTAACACTCCAGACAATACCAATGGAATCACCAGATAAGCCAACCAATTCCAATATTATGGGAAAATCTTGTAATACCCATAGAACACCTCAAGATATTGTGTACAACAAACTGGCCCATTTCTCAAATGCCTCTTCCACCATGGAATCCTTATCCTCGATGCCCCGATGTATGATTTAGAAAACCTAAAACCTCTTGTCCCATATGTTTAATGCCTTGGCCCCGAAGTACCACCTCAATAACACAATCTCAAATCAAGGGGAATGTAATAAAATCATCTTAATGATGAAGCACCACATGAAATATTTTCAATGATATGACATAATGATACATGTTTCCTATATATGAACATTCATATACATTGGAATCATATCCCAATATTGCAAAAACATTTACATTCCTTATCATTGGGAGGCGAGTGAGAAGAATATAGACATCAAACCATCCACTCCAGAGTTACCTATGAGGGCTCATGCCCTATTTTCTTTTCTCCATCAATATATTTTCTCAACTCCACATTGATCTATATAGGTAGATTTTTCAAACCCAACCATATAAACTAGGAAAACCAATAGAATATATTTCCACGAATATAAAAATATTGTAACTAAACAGTAGACCCATATTCATGCTATATCTGATGTATCAGAGTCCAGTCATCATGTCCCATAAGTGTTCCAAAAATAATCATAGATCATCAATATCCAGGATACACATAATGCATCACAGCTTACGTTAGAGACTATAGAATCCAATGGAGAAACCCATCCATGTAAACATGGGTAATATTTATCATTTATAACCCTAATATCACCTCTTATATGGGTTTCATCAAACTGAATGGTACAACGGAAATCACCCCTAGAAACATCACATCTTTCACTAAAAAATTAAATTAGATACTCAATTGAAGTGGAGAACTATCAAACATCTTCCTCCATCAACATGATATCAACCAGATCTAAGGACTTTGCTCAAAATTTGGAAAGGCACACTCTGGGTGGGGGTGATTGTGACCTTCCATAAATATATGATATATAGAAGGTTTTCCCATATATATTATCCAATGTTGGTGAACATAGCCTTAGTGGTATCATGAATTATTCTACATAAGGCATTTTTGACCTTTTTAATGTTTCGGCGTGTAATATAAATAGAGAATATCCCTAATGGGAACTGATGATTCATGATATGGGACCCACATGGTGACACTCATTATTATTCTGTTACCCTACAATTGTCAAAAGAAATAGTTTTTTATGACTTCCCCTTGTCATCCCCTTAAAATAAACCTTGAAATTTTTTCTTAATAATGATATACTCAGCTCCAATGAGTGAATGTGGCTTTGAAAAATTAATTGTAGGAACTCTATATGCGTATTTTTACTAAGATGATGTATCAACACTCTCCCATAGAGGTTCTTCATTTAGTGATGTTCCCTAACCCATAAGGTTGGTGGGTTTTTATAATATTCACCCCCTTATTCAGTGACATCGGTACATTGTTCCACCACAACATATCCCATGTTGAAGGGGAACTTTTCATATTGTAATATCATTATCCCATAGAGATGTCAATATTTTTATATTACCAACCCCCTCATAATCTATTCTCTGGATACCGGGGAACCATAATAGTTTCTATATAAAATCTAAATCATTTGTATTCCTCCAATCCATAAGAAGGAACAACATAATATAGGGCCCCCACTAGATTATCACCAGCCACCAAATCAATAGAGATTAGTGTACTGTATTTTAGATTTCAGATCTAGCAATGTTCTCATACAAACATAGGAAAAGGAGGCACATGGGGAAGATAGATTGGTTATTTATATCTTGATGGTCTACTAAAAAAGCTATATCACATCCCACCAAAGTATAATTCCTAGCATTTTGATTATTCAATGGATAATGATTTGATAGAACTCCAAAAAATTGAGAATGCAGTTGAGGTAGCATTCAGAGACCATGATAATAACACCCCTACCACTGACATCTCATTCATACAATAGAATATGTAATCAATGTTATGGCCTAGCTTCAAATATTGGTAGATTATAGATGTTTTGGACCATTGACACGTGAATCCCCACCCTATTATTGTGATCACTCTAAAATGAACACAAAAGTTTTGCAGCATAATATGGGCCACATTTCCCCCACTGAATGAATTCTATTACAATGTGATATATCAAATATGTTCTATTCATTTAAGATTAATTATACATCTACATATATTATGTTTTTAGTATAATTTTACCATCTTAGGATCCCAACGACCCACATACCTAGAGGGGAATCCATGAATTTCCACATCAGAAGTATCCCTTACCATTAGTTCTTATGAAATAAGATTTAAGGTTGAGTTGTCTTTAAAAATTGGCTATATAATCATGTAGATGATATTTTAATATAGTTAGGGAACACTGAAACTCATGAAACAATTATATGAGTCATTCTAGATCCATCAGAAAATCACCCTCCATAAAAGATATATCATAATTACATGCTTACCACTTGATATTGAATATCTTGAGGGACATCCTTACAAAATGAAATTAAATTATTTTGGATGTTCCTACCCATAATACATTAAACTCAATGGAGTCCCATGTCCTCAAAAAATTACTATAAACTATAAGAAATATATTTCTTTACCTCATGATGTTAAATTGAATGGGGACGTTCATGGATACAAGGAAATATACTGCAGAACATCACTGGTCCTCATAGAATTACAATAAAATAAAGGGAACCTAGGTCATTACTGTATGATGTTAATCTATAAGGAATGTGTCCCAATCACATAATGGTAAACTGTCTAACATCGCAATCCATGAAAGGTATATTCAATGTCATGTTGAAATTATAATGTTCAGTAAACAAGAATGATACAAGAAAATCTTGATTCTAGAAATAACCAAAAAACCACTAATTCCCTAAAATCACCTACGGAGGTAATTACTCACTTGGTCACTTTAATAGAAAATCAGATTGGGGTACCAAGGGGACCTCATCATATGTAGAAAGCCAATGACTAGAGGGAGTGTGCACATAAACCCACTTCCACTTACTAATCCCACTGGAATATTCCAACGTCAGCTAGCATACAGGCTCATACCCATAATAAACCAAGCCATGTATTCTAGAATATATGATAAGTAAATATGGTGAAGTAACATATCCTCACCCCCATGAGTAAATCCTGTAATATTGTTCTGATGGTACAAGTTGGAATAGAGTGGGCTTATATACCAACTTAAATCAAATCCCAATACATGTGTATTCTAGAAATGATATAGGGATAATTCCATGTTCCAATAACAAAATTTGTAGAAACATATCAAAATTTTGAACATGAATAAATGGTTAATTAATAGAAAAAAAATCTGTTTTCCCATCCTGGTAGATTATTAGTGTATTTTGATAACGAACAAGTCATAAGATGAAACTCATGTTCCCATATATACTTGGGTTTTAACCCTCTTTTTTAAAATTACCATGGGATAGGTTCATTCTAATATCAAAAAAGGTAGGTGTAATATTCAAAGCCCATCCACGGTTAGGTCCATATTCGTATTTCAATTGAGTTTCATCAACCATGTTTGAAAATCTCCTTATGGAAGGATCATATCCATACTATAAAATCATGTGATATAATATAAAGGAATATGACCAGGCTCAAATTCTCATTCCCATCAATGGATGACTACACCAATACTCTTTAAAGGCTATATTGGAGGATTCCTGCATTTAGTCTCCTATTCTAGAGGTTCGTTGACATATTCTGATGTGGAATTCACATTTAAACTGGGCTAATGCCCCTTCATCAGTAAGTGTTTCCCCACATATTCCAGCAACCACCCAATATAAATTTTTATTAATAAAAAATATAGTATATTCTTTTTATAATATAGTATATTCTTGGTAGTGGAATTGTATTTTCACAAAAAACATGTCTTCATCAACATACTCTGAAAATTGTTAAGCAGTAGTCGCATACTCCTACTCAACCCTAAAAATATGGTTTTCATATTATTTTCATGCCAAGGGACTGCACTCATATCCCTCCATAATAAATGAAAAATGTCCTTGTGGATATACCAAACATATTTTTAGAATCTCAAGAGTCCATAGGCACTTCATCATAAAAAAAGGTGATAAGTACAATGATATTCCTCCTCAAAATAGTATATAAATGGATTAATTGAATCTTACCACTCAAATTGTTGGTGGATAACCACATAAATGTTATATATCACCATGACTAGAAAATTAATCCCATTATACAGATGTATTTTTATAGATATGTACTTGAGACATCAGGTTTGAACATATATATTACCATATTAACCATTGGAATCACCTCACTAAAGTTAGCAGGAGACCTAGAAAAGTGATTAATATAACAGTACCAATTGGAGGATTATTCCAAACATATCTTATTCATGAGATGTTAAACCACATGAAAACCTCATAGCCACAAGGAATTATACTATATGAGAAATTCATGTTCATATAACTTTAAACTACACTACAATTTCCTAGTCACACAATGTTAAACTACATGACAACATCATTGTAAAACGATTTATAATTTCTTAACAACATCCTGGTCACACACCATAAAACTGCATGATAAATACCATATCACATGATATTAAAATGGCATAGGACATGTCCTCGTAAAAAAAATTAAATTACAGGAAAATATACTAGTCACACGACATTGAACTCTATGAGGATGTCTAAGTCAAATGATGTTAAACTACAGGAAAACTTCCCTATAAAAAAATTTTAAACCCGCAAGGCAAGAGGTCTTCACATTGACCAAATCACCCCCTATTGTTATTGTGTAATTATGGATCACATGTTTTATCCCTTTTCCCAGAAAATTTTTTAAATACACATTCTCACAGCCTTTAGGATTCTCAAACCCTTCTTGGATATTTTTTTATACCTAAAAAAACATCATAATATATATATGTGTATATATATATGAGTTGACACCAACCATCTCTTTGTGAGGATACACTTATCTTAACACCCAATGGACCTTGATAACATGTACTATTGGTTCTTCCATATAGTGAATTTTTAATTTAGATCGGATAATCCAAAGGGACCCAACTAGGATTCTTTAATAAATGACAAAATTCCTAAGAGGTCATTATTTGGATATTTTCTCTTCCTATATAAGAGGTCACCCTTAAAATGAGGAGCTTTTATCCTAATAGTCTATGATATGGTATTCCACCATTATTAAGGGTTGGCCTATACCTGCTGGTCTTCACTGCACATTGACTCAAATATTCATGGGTAATGATTTACACATCCCATAACGAAATTATAAATGTCAATTTAGATACCCACTATGTTAATAATGTATGAATAAAACATATTTTTAATGAAATATAAATACATTTTATTTTTATACCATTTCATTTTTGGGTATGTAACTTTTATGAAAACTTTCCTTCCATGAGTTTTGAAGTCTCTTTTGACAACACCTTTACCAAACAAACATTATTTCCTATTTTAATATTTGGATTATTAGATTCATTGTGTAATACTTATCTTATAATTCTATATTTCATGTGCCCAAATACCTAGGGTTATCCCTTGGGTAATATTAGTAATATGGGTTGAATGATTTGAACTGACCCCGCTAGGAATCAATGGTGAGTAACATAACTCCACATAGCCTGTGTCTAGGGGATATTTTAGTATTTATAGTTACCCAAAAAAGATTTTATGGTGAATAAAATAATTCTTAATAGCTTGTTCTGAAGGGATTTTTTCCTTTCATAGAGGAAAGGTAACACTTAACTACATGATCTAATTATCAAATTGTGTGACATTAATCACACCATTCATTAAATAATTATACTCAATATATGAATTTAATGGAATGATTTATTATATCTATTTAAATAGTTATATGAGGGATCAATATTCTCTACGTGTTCTTATGAATTCATACATAGGTCATTTTTGAAATACATTAAACTCCATAGCATTCATGTTTCTCATTTTATGAACAAAAATTGTAGAACTCCCACATCCTATTGGGATGAAATTAAACTGCATGACATCATTCACATTGTGTGTCGTTAAACTACACTACACTCATCCTTGTATCCTGACATTAAACTACATAACATGTGGTCACCTTGTGATAACTAGCTCCCCTTTTGTCACAATAGACAGATCTACACTAAAAGTCTCAAGGGTAGTAGTTTACCAACTCATATTGGGTTTTCTATGAAAAACCATTATGAGTGAAAAGTTTTCCAACCATTATCATGGCATAGAAATATTACCCATATTAGGTTTATTTATTTCATGATATAGGATATGTATTTAAGGTATATTGACTATGCATAAGATAGATCTATATAGAAAATGAAATGACCCAATACCTATTTAGAGTCTGATCTATATAACGTATAACATACAAGAACTTTGTGTGGCTTGGTTCATATTACTATAAGATCTGCAGTGATGCCAAGATCAAAAATCATGGTCCCAGCCACAATGTAATTGGAAAAAATCCTCCACCTTGTTTATGATTCAAACATGTTCTTGATGTTTTCAATATTAGAACTATGTGTGTCTTAAATCCTATAGTCCAAATTATATTTAGTGATTCTTATATGATCAATTTTCTGCCTAATGAAAAATATTTATACATTTAATTGTGTTCCTAGATATGAACCACATATTTTTGGGAATTCTGACTCATATCAATATTTGAGTTCCCCCAAATATTCCATGTAAAACATACTCTTAAGGCTCAATCAACATCCCAGTCCTCTATAGTAGATCACACTGAGTGTTACTCATGTTTGATTAGAGAATCTAGAAATCCACACTGACTAGTGAGATTGAGATATTTATTATCCAAATATAAGAAATCAAATCCTTGTCACTAGATTATAAAATAGATGACATGAGGTCTCCATGATTAGTTGGTCACTCTCATGATGATTGTGTACTCATGAATAACATTTTGTATCCCTTCACCATTGAAATTTGAAAATACATTCATTTGTAGACTTTATGTTGATCTATCCCTTATTGAATATTATATTCCCCATGAAAAAACATTATTCCATCCATATATGAGTTAAAACCAACCAATTAATTAAGGTGACACACTTATCATAAAACCCCATTAATCTTGAGCCCTCATACTCTAGGTTCCTCCCTATAGTAAATTGATAATAAGGACTAGATAATCATATGGGATCCCTCTAGGATTCCTTAGATAATAAAAAACTGATTATGATTTTGTGCCTTAAAAATGTTCTAGTCTTAGAGGAATGTCCCCCATTAAATCTATGTTTTATTTTACTCAATTTATGTGATATGGGATTCTCCTATTATTAATTATTGATATGTACCCACTGATCCTCACATACCATGGGCTCAGATATTCATAGGTTATAATTTACACTCCCATAACATAACTATACAAACAGATTCAAATATCCTAGATGTAACACTTATATACATCATACTCAATGTACAATGAATAATATAACATTATATTCTAATACCCTTTAATTTTGGGGAATGCATCTCCTCTAAAGTCTTGAATTCCCAGACTTAGTCATTCCTATAGGAAACCATAATTCATTAAACCTATTGGAACTAAAACTGTATAGAGTTCATTTTTATATGGTACCCATAATCTATATGAGATCCAGATATATGCAAGAATATGTATCCCCTCTCGACATGTCTATGATTTGGTTGAATGTTTCATACCCATATTGGGATAGAATATGGAAATTCTCTTTCCCTATATATGAGATTTATCTACATAGAAGAATATTTATCCGACTATGATTTCATGGATCATTTGAAGAAGATGGAGATGTTTAATATATTTGTATATGAGATAGATTTATACTAGGTTCCTTTTTAATAATTATGCATGGTTTGAATCATTTTATAATAGTATATGTAATGATTCCTAAATTCTCAAATCCTAGGACCAAAAGAAGAAATTCAAAGCCCCCTCATTTATTAGATTCATATATATGTGGGGGATATGTATTTAAAAAACAATGCATTCATTTGTTTCTAAACCATCACGATATGTATTAATTTGTACAACACAAAATATTGGGAACACTAAAAATATACAAAACTGTAATACCCCTTCCCTTTGCACCAGCCTGGTCTGTATAGGGAACCCAACATTAAAAAAAACTATGTGTCGATTTATTCCAATCCCATATGTATATGTTGTGACCCATGGGTATATTATCATTGGAAAAACTATAGGTTTTTCACTATCACAACCTTCCCCAATGCTTGGTTAGTTTTTTTAATCTGCCAAACTTTTTTGGTTGCTTGATTATTCTAATGCCCCCAATAATGAAAGATTCTCTCAGTATGAGATCCATTCACCTTAATGGTATCATCAATAATTTAATTTAATGAATCAAAATGATATTATGGGACATAAATTTTAAGGAGAACCATACCCATCTCCTCTTCATACGAGTCATCTCTATGTAGGTGACCCAGAATCTTTCGCAGAAATATATATGGATAGATTTATATCCCTATAAGATATACACTATCTATCAGATTACCCAACACTATACACATCCTTAAATTGACGTAAAATTTTTTTATTCCTACCATAGTGGTTGAACCTGTTATGCCCCATGTCACTTCCTTAATATTATAGCACCATGGAAAGGATTAATTATCATTTCATATAAACGACTTGGAGTTGTGAATTTGAGGGCTAAAAAATATTAAATAAGGCCTAAAAAATCACCCTCTAAATATATGATATAAATATATGTATGAATCATTATGAGATCTATCTGTGGCATGATTTTTATTTTTACATGAACTCCAGTGACCCTCGGATCAATCAATCATGGTAAAAATAAAAAAAATACAACACAAAAGGTCTTCTCCCATTCAGTGTATGTGCTTGTTCAATATAGAGGGATATCGTTGAAAGATATATCTATGATGTAATTACAACAATAACAAGATTTATATTGAATACTAGGGATTCCTAGAAATAAAAATTTCAAATTCCCTAATCACTGGTCCACCAAGAAAGACCTAAAACACTTTAAGAATGGTAAGGTTATACAAATTCGATTCTCCTATGTATGAGCCATATATAAATGTATATTTCTTGATCATGAGTTACATATTCTCTAAAGGGAACCTACAATATGGAAATCCACTACTATTCCAATAAAATGGATAAAATTATTTTTTATTTGAATTCCCCCAACCAATTCATTGTGTCTTGAAGGTTATGATTGCATAAATTCACATTGTTTCCACATACATACCAAAAGATGTTAATCAACATCGATGACATCCTTGTACCATGATCTCAAACTATAAAAAAACTAGGTTATACTTGCATGACATTAAAATCAATGGATATCATGTAACCACTAAATAACATTAAATTGTATAGACTGTCAACCAATATCATACCTTGTCAGAGGTCCATAAGAGCCTTATCAATGTTAACCAAAGCATGGATTTCCTTCATCATCTTTATAATCACATTAACCCATAAGTCACAAATTTTCCCGTGATCAGATTTTATTAAATAAAATCATAAATGCCCCTTGTAATGTAGAAAATGCCACATGTCATGACCTTATAAGAATTTAATTTGTATAAGAAAATTATATCCTTAACCTAGAAGAATCTTATCTTCACAATAAGGGCCCTCTGATCCTTGTTGCCCTAAAATTAATACAGTGGAACCCTTCACCACCTTATGATTCTGGATCATCAATGAAATTATTGTATCACACCATCAATCATGGTTTGATAACCCTGAGAATAATTTACCATATCTAAACCACCTTCTTAGAAGCGTTTTGGAGTACTCTTTAAATTGGGAATAGAAATTAGGTTCATATGTTACACACTCCATATACATGGTCTATGTGAATATTGAACTTAAACTACATGGAATTTGCTCAATTATATATGGAATTAATCTCTTGATTCTATGTATATAAAGAAAAAAACATAAATTTTTTGTGAAGGAGGAACAAAAAATTTTAAATAATAAATCTATAACAAATGATCTACTAAAATTTCAAGTCCTTTTAATCTATGATATTCATATATGGAATATAGGAAAAATTGACATCATAGAATAAAATCAATAAATATCGTTGGACATAAATTATAACCCTAGTAAGAGATGATTCATGATCACTGGACCCATTTAGTCTGGAAAAAAGATATAGTAATGATTTTTCTCAACCCTGTTCCATGATAATGCCTTCTGTACACAATGAAAAAAAATTCTGAGAGCCTCAAACATTCTTGAATATGAAATTTACAAAAGAAAAACTTCATGTATTTTTCATTTGAGTTGATATACATATCATGGAATACCATATCCTTGAGTCATGTCTCTGGGTTATCCCTAATATAACGCATATCATGGACTAATTATGCTAAAAGGAAACCGCTAGGATATACTGATAAATAAAAATATTTTTCTCATCTTGAGCATAGGTAGTTTTTTGGTATGGAAGGAAGGACCCCCAAAAATCCAGGAGAAATTTACTCAAATGTGTTTGATTCTAGTTTCCTACAAAACTAATTGTCAACATATTCCATTTATGATCCACATTATTTTGACTCATATATTCCAATATCTTGACACAAAAGTCCCATAATCCAAAATATTATAGAGGACTCAACATCCATTGTATTACACCGCCGAGTATTGTACCTATTCTCAATGTATAAATGTGGTACCCCATTCATGATCGTTATATCAGTCCACATAATGCAAAATTAGATCACAAAATATATCGGTCCATGATTCACAAATATAAACTAAATTTCTCCCATGGTGCCTAAATTATCCTTTGGTAGTTTTTCTTCGATACTCTACCGAAAATCCCATGTTTATAAATCTGAGAATATCTTCCATAATCATTGGAATGTTGTTGGGACTCCTCTGATTCATCCTTCATATATCCCCATATGGAACATATATGTATTTTATGATCATCAGAAAAATGTCTTTCTAACTTAATTATCCTCGATTAGGACTTTTTGAGGCATGATATACACATCCTAGATTCCCACAATCCAAGTTGATATGACATCACTAACAATGTGTCACTCTTTGTGGTACTTGTACATGATTAGGATTAGTGGGTTTGAACCATTCATGAATTTATATCCTTAATAATTATAGTAAGGATTCAGAGTGTCTGAACCCTTTGTGAATTTTCATCCTTCAAAATTCTAGTAAAACTTCATTGTATATGAACCCTTCATGAATATACATCCTATATAATTATAGTATATATAGAAGGTTTCCAAACACTTCATGAATATTTATCAATCAGAATATAAATAAGTATGCATAGTGTAAGAACAATTCATGAATACCCATCCATCATAACCCATAGAAACATTTCTCTCCTATAATACAATAAAATATAAAAATAGAAGGACTAATTTTTAAGATCTTAAACTACATAAAATGATGGTCCAAACTATATAGCTATAAGTTAAAAAAACCAAAGTTCTGATATATATGATCTTAAACTACATAAAAAGAAGGTACAAACAATATGAAAATAAACTATAGTACAATAAGGTATGTGCTGTAAGTACTAAAACAATAGAAAAAGGATGTCAGAGGTGTAAGATATTAAACAATATAAATATAATGTTACCAATATGATACATTAAAATATATAAAAAGAAGTTTGAAGCCATACATCCTAAGTGATAGAAATATAATAATTGATATATAAGAAAGTATGCTTTATCAAAATAAGGTATGAGATATTAGACCCTAAACAACAAAAAATAAGTACATTTTGAGATATGATACCTTAAACTATAGAATAAAAGGTGTTATATATATGACTCTAAACTAAAACAATATATGGTATATGCTATGTAACCTCAATTAATTGATCCTCATCAATCCATCTTTCAATTACATAAATTCTAGGGTTATAGAGACACAATTCTCATCCGGATGAAAACCATAAAGGGGAATCTTTGTAAAATTTGACTCTATACATTATTGAGTGACACATTGTTTTATCTGAGAAACATTGACTACTTATGAAATAGAAAATTCACAAAACATGATCGGATGAAAACCCATAAAGGGATTCCAGTGAAAAACTTAGTCCATACACATTAAGTCACTCTCTTGTTGTCTTATAAAAAATTTAGGGATTAAAATAAGGAATAAAAAACTTGTAGGGATCATTAAATATCCCAAGAAAAAATAAAAAAATACTCTTTAATACCACGATCCTAGTTATAAGGTAGTGCACTTCTATATTCCATAGGATCTGTCTGAGGTTAGCTAATCCTATAATTTCACTAAAATACATGATTCTTGGTCCATCCTATAGAATCTTAAATAGATTATAGTATTTTAATATATGTTACCTGATATATTTCATGATATCTATATCCATACAGTAGCCCCACTGAAAATATGGCTCATATCCATAATTCTATTATAAATTTACAAAATTCCCTCTTCTATGTACAAGTAATATATATGTTAGAGATTTAATCATCCATGAACCGATTTTCATAAAAATGAGCTTAATATTCATAATATTGTTTTATAATAACTATATAATGCTTGATTTCCATTCATTATAGAGGTATAAAAATGTCCATGTTCCATATTGTGGACCCATCGTCAAATTTCATTCCATCCCAATCCCTTTTTGCCCCTAGAATTTATTATTTTCACATTTTTTGGATATATATTTCCCTAGTTTGTATTATTGTGAAGGTAAACCTGATACATTATTAAGGGTATGAATATTTTAAATCCATATGTCACCAAATCTATAATTCCCGACACATTGAGTCGACATTCTTCTCTTTTTGGTTCTACAAATTCAATAGTAAGCACAATAGTCTTGATGAATCCCATCATAGGATTCAATATCAATTCCAAACAGATGCTATAATATGTGGAAAGGTTATATAAATTGACCATATAATCGTATTCATTTTTATGAATAAATCTAATTTTAAGAAGGTGGGGTATTTTGTGGACATTTCAAAATATGTGACAACCACATTTCCATTGTGTATTGGAGATCTATGAATCCCATTATAATATTATTTATAGGTTTCATGGAGAAATTATAATATGGTGTGGATGTTTCAATTGAGAAACATAGTTTGGGCAACATTTTATAAGGTAACATATTTTGATCCTTGTTTCACACATTTTATAAAGATTTTTATTTTTAGAATTTTAAGTATGACTTATACCAAAAAGTATTTCAATACATGGATACCTAGATTACTATATCAATCATTGAACATGTGTGAATCTACTCAACATCACCCAAAATCTAGAATATCCATCATTAATAGTGGAAGAATATGGTGTGCATGGCGCACACAGAGCATGCAAGTGGTTCCTAGGTGGGTTTTATAAGGGTGTTTGAAACTAGTTCAATATCATGTGTGTAGTTTTCTATGATTAAAACAACATAGTTACATCAGATATCTAATGGAATGAAAATAGTTATTATGTTCCTCTAGGCCGAAAAAAATGATGTGGGGTTACAGTGGATCCCATGAAATTATTCATCCATTAAAAACATGTGGATGTATTTGTAGTCATAAGATAATGTGAGTGTAGATGATTGATCATATCAAAGTATCTTCTTAGTCCTCTAAAATAATTATGCATTTGATTTTTATACACTAATGATAAAAACACATAATGATTGTGATCTCAAATTATCGTAATAGTAATTGAATAAATCATTCTTGACTCTCTAAAATCTATGCATTCAACTTCGTCTTACATGCATTCCATCTCTTGAAGAAAAGAAGCCATCATAGGAGAATTATTCACTTGAATAGCTCAGTAACATTATGTTATTTTTATTAAATTACCATTCACTAATACACAAATCTTTCACATGAAACACTATTGATAATGTGAATTTACTATTCACTAAGACATCTCATGAACATCATTGATCATCTAAAACCTTCATGGGTTTTAAAGTGTCATCATCTTTGAAATTTAGCCATCAAATGGGTTTCTAAATGAGAACTCAAGACACTATAAATATTTTTTGAAGGAAATTATACTTCCAAGGAATGATCAACTGATCTTTCAAATGAAGTCAATCATTCAAACCACATGAAGTGATTGTGCAATGTAAAATGGATCATGTGATCCAGCTATATTATTCATGTGAATAATTGTTGAAATAATTTTGGATTCACATCAACCAAATCATTACAAGAATTTTAATTAATATCACATCATTTAAATCCTTAATCAAATGAAAACATTATCAGGTTTGAAGAATTTTTCCACCACTGTGAAAATTGATCATGTGAAACCCTTAAATCCATGATGAAAAATGATCATGTGATGCCTTCAAAAGTTGTCAAGCATATAACTTCTAACATATCCCATATCATGAAAATGCATCATGTGAATATGTGTAGGACATGTCACATCAATCATAAAAATAATTCCATTGAAATCCAATCATGTAAATCAATTAGTTTCACATGACAATGAAAATAACCACGATTTTTGGAGCTTCAGAGATATGCTTCCCACCACCTCAAGTCATTGAATGCAGCACCTTTTCTGTGAATTTTTTGAAAAATATTGGCCTAATTTACATATATAGACTCCTTCATCTTACTTTAAATAGAATACTATAGGATCTTCAGATAAGGGGATCTAAAAAATTATTGGAGAAAGGAATAGAGTTGTCTATTATAATTAGATAAATTATCTAAGTAATCATGAGTCCCTATTGTGAAACCCCATCATGAGACTCTATCATGTCTCTCCCTTAAGATCATGTGGTTTTCATGATGATACAAACTTCATGAGAAATACTTATGTGAAACAGGGTGTTCGGTTCCCCATAAAATTAATAGAAAAATGTCCCCTTGTCTTTCCTTAGGCATCATTTTTATGTGATTTCATGATGAGTAGAAAATTATGTGATGCCATCATAAAACCCATCAGTCTCATAAACCATTCATAAATCCTCAATCTTGTTCATCTTTCATTGAAATACAACTACTAATGAAGAAGAAATATTTAAAACTCTCAACCTTATAACCCCTTGAAATTTTTTCAATTTATTGTTCATCTTTGATATGAAAACACTTTTCCATGCTGAATCATTCATGCGATTACCACACATGATCACATGAATCCTCAACTATCATATAATGCTTTTTTATTTCTTTAGTAATGAAAATAAAACCAATTTAAATATTTCTTTTCTCATAAATATGATATTGAAATTTTTTATGAGAGATTTTTTAATGACTCCCTTTAGATCACATAATCAATTGACTCCTCACCAGTCTCACGATGCACTCATTTATCCTTATACATGTCATCTGATCTTAGAATACATACTTGGACATTATAGCCTTCTTTTAAACAAACCATTTTACATGTCATCCAGTTAACATAAATAACCTTGGATATGGTAGCCTTATCATGAAAACATCATTGGACATGTCATCCTTATTTAATAGATACCCCTGGACATGTGCCCCAAACCATGTTCGCCCCCATCAATAAGCTGTTTTCTAAACACCCCATTTGTTTGGGGTGTTTACATAATGTAATAGGGATATAAAATCGTTCTAAAATTGAATATGATTATGATATAATGTGACCCTATTCATTCCATTCTCTTAAAAGATCTTACATTTCATATAAATATATTTAATAGGCCTATCATCGACATAATATCTCTTCATCCATCGAAGGATTATGAATGAATATGTGATTTTACATCCATCCTAGGATATAGAATTATTATATAAATTTGGAATCCAATTTTTTGTATGTCCATCCATATTCCAATTATTCTATATCATGGAAAAAATTCTCCAATGTGTCTACCATTTATCCTCTTTCATCAACATACATGAAGTGGGTTCATACTTGGGAATCCTATTTAGTGTAAGACCTGACCATAATCTCAATCTCCTTAAGTCAATAATTCTCATTTTAGATTAATCTTTCATCCCATGTCAAAAATTAGATGGTCTTTCTATTTTATTCCCAAGAGGGTATCCACTTTGGTGTGTGTTTCTATTTATCATAATAAGTAGAGTAACAATCACTTAAGTGTAATTACACTTCCTCACAGATTAGTGGGGTAGGATCAAATATAACTATAAGAGCAATAATAACTATTATAAATAAGAAATTTTGGATGCATTATTAAGGTACAATTCCCATACAACAACACTTCTCTCATAGAACCATATAATCCATGAGACTAGTAATCTTACCTCCCAAAACATAGGGTAATCGTAGTTTGTAATTCACATACATGTTTAATATTACCCAATTAGGTAACATGTGTTTTATTTCTCTCTTTCTTGTTTCTCACATTGAGCATGATTCGTGTAGTATTATACATTAGGTATGATTGTGACATCAGTATAACATAGTTTCCCCAATAATGGCCTCCTTTTATATGTATGTTTGATTAAATCATTCCATTTTTCAAGGGAGAATATTCCCAATTAATTATATTATGGATTCCTTCTATGAATATGTCCTACTCAAACCTCTTTTCCTCACATTTTATGATGCTGAGGCATGTAACAATTTATCTATGAGAAATCTAATTGCTTTTATAAACTGGATATGTTGGATATATTCCAATGCCCCGATATTCATATAAAATATTTAAATTCACTCATATGCATACCCTCATCATGACTTTAAACATTAAATTATGATCATATACAAACTAGATGGGTTTTGATTCCAATTTTCCTAGGATACCTCGGATCCCTTTTGGTGGTTCAATCACAATTCCAAAACACCATTCATATCTCTCGATGATGCTAAATGCATAGGATACATTTAGAGATGTAAAATATAAAATCATAAATATATAAGTAGATAATAGAGAACTCGATATATATGCAGTTATTACAGACAACACATGAAAATATTCAATTAATTAGAATATTAGTAAAAAATCACATATGATGGATTGGGAAGGATATATTAACATATCATAAATTTATATGATATTTATATAAAAGAAAATTTTTCCCCCAAACAGGTTTTGATAATCCCAACTTCCCATCCTATTAACTAAGGTTAGTTCATAAGAATCATTGGTAAGAACATCAATGATCATCTACCTTTGGAAATTGGGATCGTAAATCCTTTTGTATTTGGGATCTGTTGTGTTTTTATATTTATAATCCCTATTAACATAATTAATATTTAAAATATAATAATACCCCTACAATAAACTCTAATTCCAAATTGTTTGTCTAAATATTAACAGAAACTTTTTCATCAATATAGTAAAACATGTTCTTAATGATATAAAAAATATACACTTCAAGGATTATATTCTTGAAAACTATTCCATACAATTCATCAAGTGAACATGTGAAAATTAATCATTGAAACATAGTGATTCCACTACATTTATTAATGTTGTAATGATGAACATAGTATCGAATAACTTGTCCCGACATCACTATTTTGAAACTTGTACATAACAATCACAATTACTAACATCTGATGATGAAAATAAAAAATAACTAACTGATATATGTATAACGAATTATTATAATTAATGATTATAAATGGTAATAGATATTAGCAAGGTTATAAAATAATTAATTAAGATAGTTATTTTTTTACAAGATGTTAAAGACCTTTTATAGAATTCTTGAGTAAAGTTAAGGGTTTCTTTACAAAATTTATTTTGAAATCGATTTTGTTTATGATTAAACTTAAATAAAAGAAAAATAAATTTTAATTTACTGTAAAAACATATATTTCATATTATATGAATTTTCATTCTATTTTTATTTCATCATTCCATTTCACCCCTCTTTTTCTAAAAGGATATTGCAAAGTATATTCAACCATATCTCTTATTTTACTTGAGAATATTTATCACATATCTGTGTATTATATTAATTATTTTATGGATTTTATTATATCTACAACTGTAAAGACCCATAAATTTTAAGGTAATTTTTTACATAAATACATTGGAATTTTGTGAGTCTCCGGTTTTTGACGGCACTGGATTCCGAGGCCCGGTGGGCCAAGAATAAATTTTAAAAGTTTTGTTTGGGTAAATTCTGTAAACGTACGTGCGGTTTTTTCTTTTTTTTGAACCGGTGCTCAGAATTGAAATCTGAGGACACCAATGAACTCGCAACGCCGGTAATTGCTTAAGGGGACCTTTACCGTAGTTGCGTTTTATTTGGGTTGAAAGTTAAAAATGGGTGATTTAGAATAAAATAAATAAAATTGGTAGCACAATTTTATTTATATCTATAGTAGGTATATCCTACAAAGGGGAGTTTAGGGTGGAACCCACAACCACCAAACATCCCATGTGTGGATATTTTTGAGGTGGGCCCCACACAATCCCCAACCAGTCATCTTCCCTAAACTCCCTTAAACCCCCCTTAATTTAATTATTTGATTACTCCCCATATTGAATGAGAATTCTTCCCCCCCCTCTCTCTCTCTTTATTATTTTCCAACACACCTAAATTAATGAATTAAACCTCTTTAATTAATTATTTATGTGTCTCGAATTTTGAATTTCAAGTGTTAAAAAAATAACAACCATAGATATTATTTTATTTTGGCACAAGTTGTATTGGTAGGTTATTTGTGATAGCTCTTGCGTGAAAGAAGAATAGAGTTCCAATTTTGTTGAAGAACAACATACTTCCACGAATAACGACGCCTCTCTTATGAAGAACACAGACTCCACGAAGAGCGATGATGTTGCTTCCTTCCTCTTCTCCACAACTGTTGTGGAAACGCTGCTTCCTCCTCAGACACACTCCGACGACGTCTACGAATCCTCTCTCTGTGACGCCATATTCTGTGACGCCTAACATGCGATGTTAGTTATTGAGGTAGGGGGTTTTCGAAATTTATTTTAAATAATTTATTTCTTCATTCTTGTTATATACAAGTGAACAACCTAGGCTATATGTTACTGCATAATGCGGAAGGCGCGCGCCAAACAAACACGAACCAAGGACCCTCTGTTGAACCTTGTTCTTTTTAGATGGCGACGGTGATGGAAAGGATGGTGGTGATTATTGAAGGCAGTTGTCGTGCACCAGCCGCGTGCAGAGGAACCGCGGCCGGAAACCACAGGACACTCGACCGATGAAGAACTGAGCAGGCAGAAGGAGGACCGCAGTTCCACAATGGGGCGCCAAGAAGCAGAATAAAGTGGCCCGCATTCCGTGAGCCGCTTTGGCTGATGAACCAGCTGGCCTGACGGCCGACCGGGTGTAGGAGAGCCACGACGCCAAGAGGGCGACGTGCTGGACGAACCTACAGCCCACCCGAGCAGGCCGCTTATGCCAAGAAGGCCAGTTGTCTTTGCCCTTCTGTTTAGGGCGGGCGGCACCGTCGGTTTGGGAAGTCAGGGGGCCACGCCCCCACCACGGACCGCTCATCCCCCCGCGGGCAGAGCGCGGCCGGGCCGCCGCGGGAAAACCCGGGCCGCACCTCTCCTGGATTGGTCGCGCCCCTCAGGCCGAACTGTGTATTTCTTCGGGCCGGTCCGACACCCCTTCCGGGTTTGACCTGTCCAAATTGGGTTAAACCAACCCATTGTCCCACTGGACTTAACGAGTCGGGACCGTTTTCACTTAATGGTGAATAACAAGAATATCACGCATCCGATTTACCCTCCATCTATGGCGCTGGGAACCATACGACAAATAAGTACTTTTACGATCCTCTAGGTGAGTTTTGTATAAAATTGTGGAACGTCTGGGTTAGAATTGAGTGTACTTTTAACTGGGCCCTTGGAACGAAAAAAACAATATCTCCTAGACAAGATGTCTGATTGATGCGTTGTCTATCGCGTTGAGTTCCTTTTGACAAGATGGAACTTTGGGATACATCAACTCCAAACATTTTGTTAGTTGATGTATCGACCCCCATTGGATCGACTAGTGGACCCTCCTGGAATTGTGTGTGCTATGTCCGTGAACCCTAGAGCTGGCTGTGATTACGATGAATACAGTGCTGGGATCCTCCATGGGTTAGACGATGTTAACCACTATACTTGGATCCTCTGTGGGTTCAACAGCGATGAAGACTATACATGGATCCTCTGTGGGTTCGGCAGTGACGACTACTATACATGGATCCTTTGTGGGTTCAGCAGCGGTGATGACTTTACTCGGATCCTCTGTGGGTTCGGCAGCGTCGACTTCTGTACTAGGATCCTACGTGGGTTCGGTAGAGTAGATGATTCAGAGGATACATCTAATCATCTCCACCTTTAATTTTGAGTAGTATACTTGTGTGAGCCGAGTCTTGACATTCAATCATTATCATTAATGTGATTTATTTATTTCCTGTGTTGAATGGGATGTGATTGGGTGTGGCAGTTAGAGCCGAACTGTAATTGATAACATAGGTATATGTATGGGAATATACATAAGTACAGTCGGTTGATACTTCGTGTTTTTATCTTCCCTTTGTGGTTTATCCTTCGGGGATTCTGGGAGACCTTCAGTGGTCTCAGGGTCCCTACTGAGTATCATATACTCACCCTTGCATGGGCTATGCCCTCACTACATTGTGTTGGATGTAGACGATGGCCATTACTAATCGAGGTGGAGGCTTGTGGAGCTAGACGGTACCCGGAAGTGTACCACTTGGCAGGACAAACACAAGGTAGATGGTCGGGCCTGAGGAGATAAAGAGACCATCTATACCCACCCTTCAGGTGGGATAACCGGAGGACAAATCAGTGGTCGCTTCTTTTCTTTACTGCTATTGTACTTTCCTTTTAAGTTGTACTGTACTTTCAGTTTGGTTTGTATAATGGCCAATTTAATTTTCATCACTTTCTTTTGTACACAGTTTTTACATAGTGCTTACTTCAATTTCGTACTCTGTTATGTTTCATTACTTTTTTAAAGGCAATGCCTTCCCTTTTTTCGAGATTTATGCCTTTGGTGCTAGTCACCAGCCCCTGGCATATGGAATGCGAGCTTGGTCTAGTCACAGAACGGGCCCCAAGGATGGGTTGTGAAAAATTGGTATCAGAGGAGTCGGTTCTACAATATAACTAAGGACTCTGATAATTTCTTCTCTGTGAAGCAATAGTTTTTAGAGTATTGAGTGTAGTAATCAGTACAGGGAGTCCAGTGTTGGGGTAGCGTCCAACGTATCCATACACCAGGACCCAGACTTCTAATTTTTGACTCAGTGCATGAAAACATTTATTTCATGTGTGTTTCAAAAGTTTTCTTTATGATTACATTGTGTCTTCTCACCAGGTATATTGTTTGACCATGGTGCACTGGTTTCTTTTCATGATGGCCCCACGAAGGTGGCCAGCTAGGGTTCTGAGTCACGTGCTAGATGGAAGCTCACCGAGCACGAGGCCTCTTTGTAGGGCCCCAGCACAGCGGAGGCACCAGTAGTACCACTACCCACAGAGCCACCGATACTACCATCCCCACCAGTAGAGGGTGAATGCCTATTGAGCGCGTTGCATGATTTTCAACGACAGAGGCCACCCATGTTCCACGAAGTGACAGACCCTCAGGTTTCCTAGTATTGGATGGAGGATATCCTTAGAGTCTTCAGATTGGTAGGTACATCGACTGATCATATGATAATTCTTGCCATGACTCTATTTCATGCAGCGGCAAGTAGATGGTGGATCTTGATGCTCCAGGTGCATGAATAGGTATATCTACTTTGGACGGACTTCGATATTCTCTTCCACTAAGATTTTTTTCCAGCCACCCATTGTGCGATGCGGATTCAGGAGTTACTTCATCGTCGGGAGGGCAGTATAACAGTAGCTCAGTACACTGTGGGATTTACTGACCTCTCACACTACTCCATGGAGATGGTAGGGACCCATTCTTCTGGGCCCAGACCTTCGATGAGGGACTGAGGCATGAGATCAGGGCTTCAATGATCTCCCTCAGCATTCAGGCACAGTCAGTAGTGCTGGAGAGAGCCCTTCTTGTGGAGATCATTCTTGCTGAGCTGATGCCAGCAGCGAGACCCACCGCAGGGTGACACGTAGTGGAGTCTTCTTCAACCGACAGTATACAGATGTCGCAGAGGTCCTAGAAGACCAGGCCATCTCGTGGGAGACCCTAGGATACTGATTCGGAGGTGCAGGGAACATGAAACATAGCCAACCATTCCTGGGGTAGGAAGTGTTATGCATGCGGTGGGCATGGTCACATGTCTCGGGACTGCCTGACCCTCCATGCGGACGAGCAACAGACAGTAGAGATACCTCCCAGGCAAAGGCAGATATTCGACCATGGTGGTCCGTAGGGAGCAGGCGGATGAGGTAGAGGAGCTGGCCGAGGAGTAGGTGGTGGACGATGCTTTTAGGCTCTACCACCACCACCACCAGGAGAACCACCCCGACCACAGGGAGCTAGCAGACATGGGCAGGCTCAGCTCCAGGCAGTCGAAGCCTATGACCACGGCGCACCTGAGATGATTCAAGGTACTATCTATGTCTACTCCACCCTTGTTGCAGTACTTATTTACATAAGAGATAGTCATTATTTTATTTCCACTGCCCTTGTTTGGGGCTCGAAGATTCCGATGGAGCCGTTGAATCGATCCTTACAGCTAGAGACTCCTACGGGAGCAGAATATACGATTACACACTAGTTCCAGTAGTGTGATATTACTCTAGGAGGTGAGAGCTTCGGCTGGGATTTTCTTATAGCGGTGTCAAGGACTTACGACGTCTTCTTGGGTATGGACTGGTTGTCTACAGTCCATTCCCAGATTGACTGCATTAGGCACAAAGTGCGGTGTGTCCACACAGATGGGGCCATGTTCACCTTCATCAGTGAGAAGGGAGCCTTTGTAGCTCAGGATGGACTTATGCATAGGAGAGGGAAGCCGATCACACATCAGTTGGCAAGTCTCATCCTAGGAGATGTGGATGTGTGGAGTCCGAGTTTTCCTATTGTGGTGGACCAGTATGCATATTTTTTTCCTAACGACGTTCTAGTACTACCTCCTCGCAATGAGGTAAACTTCTACATTGATATGTACCCCAAACCAGCACTGATATCTAATAAAGAATATGTGATGGCTCCCACTGAACTTCGTTAGCTGCGGGTACAGTTGGAGGACTTGTAGGGAAATGGATTCATCCGACCAATTGTTTCCCTCTGGGCTTCTCCGATTTTATTTACCAAGAAGGAGGATGGTATCTTACGTCTATGTGTCGACTACCGTCGCCTGAACCAGGTGACTGTAAATAACAAGTACTCGCTCTCGAGGATTGATGACCTCTTTTATCAACACAAGTAAGCATGAAGGTTCTCGAAGATTGAACTCTGGTCAGGATATCACCAGCTCAGTGTTCGACAGGAGGAAGTGCAGAAGACGGCCTTCAGGTGCTGGTATCACCAATACGAGTTCTTGGGTATGCCCTTCGGCATAACAAACACTCTATTAGTGTTCATGGGTCTCATGAACATGATCTTCCAGACTTACCTCAATCATTTGGTCATTGTCTTCATCGATGACAAACTGATTTACTTGACTACAGAGGAGGAGCACGCCTACCAGTTGCATGTTGTATAGGGCACACTCTGAGAGCACCAGATTTATGTTAAGCTCTCGAAGTGCTAGTTCTGGATTCGAGAGGTTCATTTCTTGGGAGACATTATCTTAGAGGCTGGGGTTGCATTGGAACCAGCGCAGATCGAGGTGGTACTTTCTTGAGATCCTCCCAGGAGCATGATAGAGTTGTGGAGTTTCCTAGGTATGGCTAGGTATTATCGGAGATTTGTGCCAGACATCCCAGAGTTTCAGCAATTTTTTCATCTTTGACAAAGAAGGGGAAACCCTTCGTTTGGTCAGATAGATGTCAGTAGAGATTTCAGGAGCTGAGACAGAGATTGACCAGTGCGCCCATCTTGAGGATACCGGAGGAGGGTGTAGGGTACGTAGTTTACTTCGACGCATCAGGGAACGGACTCAAGTGTGTCCTGTTGCAGGAGTGAGCAGTGATCACATACGGTTCATGGTAGTTGAGGCAGCACGAGTAGATCTATGCTACCCATGACCTGGAGTTTGCAGATGTGGTCTTCTCCTGGAAGATGTGGTAGCACTATCTGATGGGAAAGAGCTTTATAGTGTACTCTGACCACCGGATTCTTAGGTACATCTTCTCAAAAAAGGAACTGATCTCGAGATAGTGGTGATGTCTCGAGTTCCATCAGAACTATGTCATCAAGATAGACTATAATTTTGAGAAGGGGAACATAGTATCAGATGCTCTCAGTAGGAGATTGGGTATTAAACTACTAGGAGAGGCGACAGAGTAGCTAGCCTCATTGTAGATATCCTTTGCAGATAGAGATGGAGAAGCCTTTATATAGTCTCTTACAGTCACTCCTCCACTCCTTCAGCGATTTAGAGAGGCACAATGTGGGGATGTTGACTGTGAGATGCGACATGCTCATATATTCACAGGGCAGGAACCTAATGGGTATTCTGAAGGAGGGGAGCACGTCATCCACTCCAGGGGACGTACTATGGTACCAGTTGCATTACAAGATGATGTTCTGAGGTATTTTCACACTTTCCCTCTAGTAGTACATCTTGGAGTGGAGAAGATGTACCAGGACCTAAGAAGACACCACCGGTGGCTGGGTACGATGAAGGTTGTTGTAGAGCTCATTTCACGTTGCCTCACTTGTCAGCAAGTGAAGGCCGAGCACAATGTACCAGAAGTCTTGGTACAACCCTTGGAGTTCCCAGAGTGGAAGTGGGATGGGATATCCATGGATTTCGTGATGGGGCTTCCACGTACTTCCAGAGTACACGACTCCATCTGGGTGATCAATGACTGACTCACCATGTTGGCCAACTTCCTACCTATCAGAGAGCAGGGCTTAGTAGAGAGCTTGGGATGCCTGTATGTTTCGGAGATCATACAGCTTCATGGTGTTCTGTCATTTATCATGTCCAATTGAGATGCTCGCTTTACTTCCTGGCTTTGTAAGGGGTTACAAGAGGCTTTTGGGTCGCAGCTACGTCTGAGTACCACCATCCATCCACAAACGGATGGCCAGATGGAGAGGTCCATTCAGACTCTCGAGGAAATGCTCCATGCATGTCTCCTTGACTTTGGTCGACTTGGGAGGATCATTTACCCTTGGTGGATTTTGCGTACAATTACATCTACCCCTCCACCATCGGGATGGCACCATACGAGGCACTGTACGACCGACCTTGAAGATCCACTATGTGTTGGACTGACCCTGGGGAGTCAGCACTTGTAGTACCAGATATGGTTCATGATATGACGGAAAAGGTGCAGATCATCAAGGAAAAGATGAAGACTTCACAGAGAAGATAGAATTCCTATGCTGATAAAAGATGGAGACAACTGGAGTTCGAGGATGGCACCCACGTTTTCCTACAGGTCTCGCCTCGATGAGGTCTACTATGATTTGGTCGGGGCGGCAAGTTATCTTCGCGTTTCATCGGACCATTCTAGGTCCTTAGTAGTGTAGGTGAGGTGGCCTATCGCCTGGCCCATCCACCTCATTTGCACCGGGGGCATGGGGTCTTCCACATATCTCAGTTGGGGAGATACGTGCATGACCTGTCACACAACATCGATCATGGGGAGATGGACATCGATGATGGGGAAACATTCATGGAGGTCCCAGTGGTGTTCGAGGATCGACATGAGCAGGTCCTACGTGGATGGTCGATTCCTCTAGTGCGCATTCGTTGGTAGAAAGGGAATCCCCATGAGAGCACATGGGAGCGGGAATCTCATATGCATGATTAGTACCCTCATTTGTTCCCATAGTTTATGTTGTATCTTTATGGGGACGTAAATCCCTGAGGTGTGGGAAATGTAAAGACTTGGAAATTTCAAGGAAATTTTTTTCTTAAATACTTTGGAATTTTGTGAGTCTGTGGTTTCTATCGGCACATGATTCTAAGGCCTGGTGTGCCTGAAATCAATTTTAGAGGTTTCGTTTTGGGAACATTTAGTAAACGTACGTGTGTGTTTTGTTATCTTTTGAAGCGGGGCTTGGAATTGAAATCTGAGGACACCGATGAACTCACAGCACCAGTAATTGCTTAAGGGGACCCTTACCGCAGTTTTATTTTATACAGGTTGAATGTTAAAAATTGGGGATTTAGAATAAAATAAATAAAATTGGTAACACAATTTTATTTATATATATGGTTGTTATATCTTAAAAAGAGTATTTAAGGGTGGGAACCACAACCACCTAACCTCCCATGTGTGGATATTTGTGAGGTGGGGCCCACACGATCCCCAACCTTTCATCTTCCCTAAACTCCCTTGAAACCCCCTTTATTTAATTCTTTGACAACTAACAATATTGATTGAGAATTCTTCCTCTCCCTCACTCCCTCTTTATTATTTGCCAACACACCATAATTAATGAATTCAACCTCTATAATTAATTACTGAAGTGTTTTGAATTTTGAATTTCAAGTGTTAATAAAATAATAGCTATAACTATTATTTTACATTGGAACACATTGGGTTGGGAGGATATTTTTGGGAGATCTTATGTAAAAGAATAAGAGAGATCTTATTTATTTGAATAAAACAATCCTTCCACGAAGAAAGATGCATCTTTGATGAAGAATGCTGACTCCATGAAGAAAGAAGATGTGCCTTCCTTCCTCTTCTCTGAAACTAGGGTAGAGACGCCGCTTCCTCATCGGACGCACTCCAATGTCGTCTACAAATCCTCTCTTCGTGATGCCATCTTCTGTGACGCTCGATGTGTGACGTCAATTATCGACATAGGGGGTTTGATTAATTTATTTTAAATAAATTATTTCTTCGTTCTTGTTGTATAAAAGTGAAAAACATAGGCTATTTGTTACATCCTGATGTAGAGGGTGCCGGAAAAACGCACAGGGCCTGAAGACCCTCCATTGAACCTTGTTCTTTTTCGATGGAGATGGTGACTGAAAGGATAGTGGCGATGATTGAAGGGGGTGGTCGTGTGTGGTTGCATGTGGAGGAACCGCGGCATGCAACCGTGGGCCGCTTGACCAATGAAGAACCAGACTACTAAAGCTGGTTGGGCCGAAGGAGGACCGCGGTGCCACAATGCGGCGCTGCGCTGTGGAAGACCACATCCTGTATTCTGCAGGCCACTTTAGCAAAAGAACCGGCCGACCACATGGTCGGACGGGTGGAGGAGAACCGCGATGCCAGGAGGGCGCCGCGTTAGATGAAATACGGCCCGCCTGAGGAGGACTCTTGTGCCAAGAAGGCATGTCGGCTTCGGCCGACCGGTTAGAGAGGGCGGCGCCTCTTGGCGCCCCAGGTTCGGACAGCCAGGGGGTCGTGCCCCCCGCCTCGGACCGCACGGTCCCCCTCAAGCCGAGCAGCTTGGCAAGCCCGACCTAGCCGCGTCTGGGCCACGCCCCTCAGGCCGAGCTGCGCATTTGTTCGGGATGGTCCGACACCCCTTTCGGGTCAGATCCGTCAAAACTAGGTTAACATGACATGTCATCCCACTGGTCTTAGCAAGCTGGGCTTGTTTTCACTTAAAGGTGAATAACTCGAAGACTGCGCATCCGATCAACGCGCCGTCTATGACATTGGGACCCTTGTGACGAGAAAATCATTTTGCGTTACTCATAGTGAGTTTTTGACTACTTTGGGGACTGGCCGGGTTAGAAATTAATGTATTTTTAACTGGGCCCCTAGAACAAAAAGCCAATATCTCTTAGACTGGACGTTCCATTGACTCGCCCTCTATCGCGTTGAGTTATTTTTGACAATACATAACATTGGGATACATAAACTCCAGACACTGTGTTTGTTGATTTATCAAACCCCCTTGGATCGAGGATCGGACATTCCCAGAATCGAGCGTGTTGTGTGCGGGAACCCTAGAGTTGGCTGTGACAGCAATGAATACCATGCTGGGATCCTCCGTGGATTAGACTGCGATGAACATAGTACTTGGATCCTCCGTGGGTTCCACAATGATGACAACTATACATGGATCATTCATGGGTTCGATATCGATGAATATTGTACATGGATCCTCTGTGGGTTCGGCAGCGACCATCTATGTACTAGGATCCTATGTCGGTTCGACAGAGGAGATGTTTCAAAGAATACATCTAATCATCTCCACCCTTCTTCATGAGTAGTATAAATGTGTGAGATGAGTCTTGACCTTCAATCATTATCATTGATGTGATTGACTTTTTTCCTGTGTGGACTGGGATGTGTTTGGGCTCGAGATTTGGAGCTAAACTGTAATTGATAACTTAGGTATATGTATGGGCATATACCTATGTAGAGTCGATTGATACTTCATGTTTGTATTTTTCCGTTGTGGTTTATCCTTCATGGATTCTGGGAGACCTTCAGGGGTCTCGGGGTCCCTACATAGTATCTTATACTCATCCCTGTATAGGCTATGCCCGGACTACGTTATGTTGGATGTAGACGATGGAAATCACTGATCTAGGTAGAGGCTGATGGAGGTGGACAGTACCCGGTGGTGGACCACCTGGCAGGACGTACACGGGGCAGACGGCCAGGCCCGACAAGCTGAAGAGACCATTTGTACGCACCCTTCAAGTGGGATATCCAGAGGACGACTCAGTGGTTGTTACTTTTATTTATTGTTGTTGTACTTTCCTTTTTAATTGTACTGTAATTTCAGTTGGGTTTGTATACTTGCCCATTTACTTTTCCACACTTACTTTTTTACTCAGTTTTTTCATAGTGATTACATCACTTGCGTACTCAGTTGTGTTTTTTTACTTTTATAAAGGCAATTCCTTCCCTTTTTTGAGATTTATGCCTTTGGTGCTAGTCGCCATCCCCTGGCCTATGGAAGGCGGGCGTGGGGTAGTCAAGGTACGAGCCCCGAGGATGGGTCATGAAAATAACATTGATTGATTAAGGTATTTTTTAATGTAATTATCTTTCATTAAAAATTTGATACTCTTTTAATTTATTTGGTGTGACTATTTCCTTCCAACTTTTACCTTCCTTACAAAAGCATGAAAAGGATATCTTATTTCAAAATTTATTATGAAAACAAATTTCCTACCATTTTCAACATTATTACATATGAAATTTTCCATATAATTTATCATTCATTTCATAATTAATTAATATTACCATTGTTTCATGAATTATTTTCTTTTAAAATTTACTTTACCAAAAGAAAAAGAAATTTATTCTAATTTCTTCAAGGAAAATTTTAAATTCTATTATAAAAAATCTATCTATATCACTATCCTATAATATTTATTATCATATTATAAATATATGATAAAATTATACCATCAAATATTTTTCTTAGGATGGTAGATAATAATATCGTATTGATATTTTCATGAATCTCATTTCATTGCAACATGTTAAGTAAGAATTGATAACATTATGAATGATTTAAAATTATTCATATAGAAATTTTTATAGTTTATAATTATTTTATGGGTGGGTTTTTATAGACCATCAATTAATGGGGTAATATTTTATTCCTTATGATATAATTATTCCATGTGAGTTCATAATTGTGGGTTGATATGTTCATAAGTTTGTCATGAACCTAATTTTGTGTATATTTGTTTTTAGTAATGTGTGTGGAAATGATAATTGGTATCTATGTTCCAATTTCTACAAATGTATATGTGAATGGATAAGGTTGTTCTTGCATAAAAACATTATCAGACCAGAATTCAATCAACTGGGACTAATTATGGTCAATATGAATTTTTCAAGGTGTTAACTCTCTACTTCCCTTATAACATATAATATTTTTTATACTAAAAAATGTTGTTGGAGAATTTAAGTTTTCTGAATGTGGGCGAATTGAAATAAAAATAATGCAACATAAAATATTAAAAAAGTGTTAGTGGTGATTTTTTTTAGTCCAAAATTGGGAAATCATATTTCCTTCACTGTCCAATTTGATTGATTTGGGCCTACTAAAAATTCACTTCATACCATTAATGAATCATGTATTTTGGTTGTCTCTTTAATGGTGTTGGGTACTTTGTATTTATACGGCTTCTTCAGGCTTCCTCTTCTCATTTTTTCCTATTCGGGTTCCATGGATATATCCCGTTTTCTCCTCTTCCATCCATGCTCAGTCAATCTGTCCTGGTACACACAAACTTAACATGGTTGTGTGTGTTGGATTTTTAGATCGGTTTGGGACTATGATAATTGAAGTATGGTAAATTCGGTATTATACACCTCAATGACATATTCCCTTGGATTCTCTTGATCTGTTCGGGGTTTCTGTTTAGTGTTTCGGTGTGTTTTTCTTTTAGGGAATCAATACCATTTAACTTTTCATTGATCTGATTTCTTTTAGGTATGGTTGCCAATTTATATTTCCCATAATTTTTTAATCCTATTGTTTCTATCTCTCGTAACATGATGGATTATGTTTTTCCATTCCCCTTATTTGTTGATGCTCACTATTATGGATCTCTGGTCCCTTTCTCACTTACAAGTAGGTTTGGTGCATCAGATACTGATAGAGTTTTGAGATATCTTTAAGGGGTGGTAAGAGTTTCTAGGTTGTGAGATAGGTGGTTTATTTATCTAGTCACTATGTTCTTTTATTATTCACTATTGAAGATATCTTTGGATCAATTTGGTCATCTTAGGAGGTTTTCACGATGGTGTGACACTACTACTTTATGTGGTTTGGTGACGAGGGATGAAGAAATGTCTCTGTGTTTCACATTGGATCGATGAACTGTGATGTTCTTTTTAAAACTGGTGCGGTGATTTTACTACAACAATGATAGTGTAATTGGATCGGTTTCAACAATATTGACGATGATAACATGGTACTTTGTGAGATATAGATTACGATGATGATTATGATGATGGGAATTTCAGTGGGTCTCCCCCGTAATGTGATGATGTGGAGGAGAAAGGTTAGGATGTTCGATTTTAAAGTTGTGCAACTTGAGATAGGCTGGTGACTTGAGATTCACATGAATCGATATGGGCGATGATTATTTTTGAATTTTGTAATTTTAATTAGATTTTTGGGGACTTTGGTGCATCATTTTGATTGATAAGTATGGTTTCCTGCTATTCCAAAATTGGATTTTCATGAAAATGGGAAAAAATTATTTGGAGGATACCATTAATGAATCACCACTCTCTAAATTATTTTTGAGGCATTTTCCCATTCATAAATTCATATGTCACACAAATCATCAACTAAAATATAGTATCATGTGATGTAAATTTCAAAAACTCAAAAAATCAATCACCCTTGACATGTTCCCATCATACATTGTTCGTCAATCAATATATATGATGAATCTTCAATAATGTGTGGACTGAGGGGGGGGGATGGGAATTTATTTTCTTGATATTAGAATGGAGTTATGATAATTACTTATATATGGTGATATTTTTTCCCTTTACCTCTTGAAAATATACAGAATTTTAACTATGAATATTGTGGGAATACCTTGAAAGCTATCTTGCGACATTTCCTAGGTTCATTTCTCCATTATCATGTAGTTATGAGAATATGATCCCAATATAAAGGGATAGAAAAAAACAAAAAAATGAGAAGTGTACTAGAATATAATTTCCCAAAATATGAGCAAAATTATATTAAAAGAAATAAATGATAAAATCATAGTTTAATGGAGATCCCATGAATGGGAGAGGTAATTATCTCTCTCACCCCTATCCCCTTTAACTACTATTGTTGATATTATACACTGTCAAAATAAAATAATATATATCATTTATACATTATTCCAATATTGAATTATATATGTGTTCTATAATAATTAAAGTTAATGTGTTTAATTTCATTATAGCTTAAGTGGAAGTCAATTCATATTGTAAATCCATAGGTGAATAATTTGTAGTTATTAATGTGGATCTTTTGTATATTCATTTTAAATAATATTTCATCTGATATATGTTAGATTGAGTTGGGACAGATCATGTTTGTCTTGTAAAGGGATTGAACTATGTAGGGATGCATCTAATGGTGTATTAAATAATTAAATGTATCTTGATATTAATATATTGGTCCATAATATCAATTTTTATCCCTTGATTTATCTGAATTTGAAATTTGGTTGGACATGGCTCAATGTCGGATTATACAAGGATCACCATATTTTTAGGGATAATTCAGGCAGTATGATTCATGGTGGTTCATGGATCACCAACATATTGAAATTATAGACTCTTCAAAATCATGTATTTCGTAATGTTTTACCATTCAGAAAACCTGATAAAAGAGATTGAACATGCTATAAGAGATATTGGACTATACGTTTTCTTCATGGCCATCGAGGTTGTGGATCAACTAATAGTTCTATAGGTATTGGTGTCGTATTCCTGTGTACATATGGGAAATGATTTTTATATTTTATTATGTGGTGGGGGGAGTTTATCTAATCATGTTTTTTATGAATCTAAATGAAGCCATTTTGTGTATTGGGAATTGTTATTACAGCAATGACATTGGGAGTGTATGAGGTCCATCCATTTATAGAATCTTCTCACGGAGAAATTCATTTCTTATAAAATATGAATTGATCAACTCCTTTAAAAAACAAATTATTCAATAAAAAATTATTATTCTCGTTAGTTTTGTGACACCCCAAATCTAATAACCCAGAACCTATGTTTACATTATCATATTGGTAAATGATGCATGGGATCACACCATGATGGATCAGTTAGTTTAATAGTCATTGAATGTAGATACATATATGGCTCTCGTATTGCATTGATAGAAAAAAAACATGCTCTAAAAACATTCTTTCATCCATGAAAATCATTCCAATTTTTTTTCTTCATATCCTAGTGAAAAAAATAAAGGGTGAGATCATATACTTAGTAATGAAATGCATGCAGTGAAATCATTTATATAATATATAATATATGAATAATATTGATGAGATATAAAATTATAAAATATTCTATATATCTAATATCCTGACAGGGGAATATCCATGGATGACATAAAAAAATCAATATTCCCATGTATAAGAATAATTATATTCATAAATATAGAATTCATAATGTTGGACATCATAATATTTCCATCATGACCATGTTATAATATGAAATACATAAATAGATAAAACATATGAAAAATAACCATGATTTATTCTATCATGACACCTACCAATTAATCAAGTGTCTATCTAATAGAGGAACCCACCTATTAAATTTATAAACCTAATTCGTTGATTATTTTAATGAAATGAATTAAAATAAATTCATAATCAATATAAACCTTCATATTGGAAAATAAGATACGATTATATTTATTCCAGTCAACAACATTATGATAATCTATGCAAATAAATATTTTAGATAGTTTCACTATATTATATCCTTAGAAAAGTATGAAATTTATTTGGGGATATAGAAATATATGAAAATACCATAACAATAACACTAAACCATTATTTATAATAAATAAAAAATTATACATTTATTTTCGTAAAATTTTAAATAAAATGTTTCATAATTAAAAAAATATACGTTCAATGAAAATAAATGTATAAAATTGTAAAGGAAACAAAAAATAAAATAATAGATATAATGGAAGTAAAATGTATTATTTCTCTAAACAAAAAATCAAATATATCATTCACACATTAGGTAAAAAATCAGATTTTTAATGTTCATAGAAAATAATATTATTTTAAAAAAATTAAAAAAATGTAAAATATGGAAAAATAAATTTAAATGCTAATTTGATCATATATAGTAACATGCATGAAAATATCATAAGAAAAAAAAACACTTTTAAGTAATTTTACTTCGATCAAATAAGGAATATGTTTAATTTTCATATAAATTTTTTTCCAGATCGTATTAAGTATTGATGTGATGGAAATTAAAGGAAATAATGTAAACTCTATATATATCTAGAGTGTAAAAATATATAGTTTTTAAATTATAATGAATATATAATTTGTATTAAATTAATTTAAACATAAGTACCACTAATAAAAATGAGATTATAGAATAAACTCATACCACTTTAGAACCACTAAAATAAAAATATCATTGAATATGAGAAATTTAAGAGTAATTTTAAACAACATTAATTTAAGTAAATAACTGTTAAATACCATATTTTAATTTATACACAATGAAAAATAAAAAATGTCGTGAAAATAGAATAAGTCCTATGGATAGGTAATTTAGATAATAAATCCCAAACCTCACACTTCTAAATAGAAAATCATTCTCTAATATTTTATGTAATAAATGTAAAATTATTATACATTTATATCATAAAAATAATTCCACAATTATTACTATATATTATTATTTAATAATTTCATTTTTTCATACTATTTATCATTTGATGTTAAAAACTATATTTGTATGACAAATGTTATGTACTCTTTACATTCTTCAGTTATAAGGTCATATTCATTACACTATGGTCATGATTTTATAGTATATAGAATATTTAAATTGTTATAATTATAATATTTATACATTAAGTATACTTTTAGAACAATCTATTAAATATTTTGATCCAATATTTAGTGCAACATGTCTAGGTGATGGTAGTCCATATGTATGCAAGGTTGAGGTTTACATATTTCTAATATATGAAAAGGAAAATAAAATAAAAATATATGTAATTTTAGGAAATCATATTAATAATATTAATTTCATAATTCTTAAAATATATCCTAATATCTCTATATGTAAGGTGGGAATAAAAAATGAATCACATTGCTTCTTGAAGGAAGTAGTCAAATCATACGCATGTGAAACTTTATCATTATCCAATGGATGGAAGGTTAAGAAGATAGAGTACATAATATCTATACAAAATAATAATAATTTCTTAAAAATATTATATATTCCCCAACTCAATATTAATATCTTTCTATTTTATGTCATTATAAAAAATAAAATAGATAACAGCATGGTGACGGTAGGTCGTACGCATGCAAGAGCGATGTTTACATATTCCATGGGATAGAAAAAAAGATGATAAAGGGTTTTTTGAACAACATAATAAAATCAAATTTTATTAAATATAACTATGTTATCATAGCCTCATGGTTGGATAATATTTCAATCATTTGGGAGAATAAATAAGCATGAAAATACTCAATTTACAGTCATACAACTTATTTTGAAAACCCTTCATTGGGTTACACATTACGCCATCTTGATGTGATAAATTTATGAGAACTGTACATCTAGGGAATTGGACGGTATTTTGGGAAGGTATTTTTTTAAATATTTTTTAATATAATAGGTTTAATTTTGGTGAATAATATTTGAGAGGAAAATCTATTTTATAAGTGAGTTCAGTGGCCCACCTATAATTATTCTATACTATTAAACATTATAACTATTCTAATAATGAATTAATGGGACTTAAACAATTAAATTGTGAATATAAGGTGACAAGAGTGAAAATGACCTCATCTAATAAGAATTAAGATGATATTTTATGAGATTATCAAAAATATTTTTTCTTCGTTACCCGCTTTACCCTCTTACCATTGTTACAATATTACTCCATTGTTATTATTCATTATGTTTAAAAATCAAATTTTCCTTATTAGCAAATTAAAACATCATGAATCCAAAACTTTGGTCCATTTGTCATTATTATAATTTTATATTTTAAAATTATTAATTTTAATATAAGCTTAAAAAATGAATCCAAGAATAGTTTTTTTTATAAAAAATTATTTCTACGAATATATATGATCTTATAACAAAATTAAATATAATGATAATTCCTATAGAATTAATAAAATTTGGTTTAATAAAATATAACTTATTTTCATTTAAAGACATGTCCAAATAATAATAGGTCTTTTAAATCACATGATTTAATGAAAATTAATTATACTTTTGCAAAGAACATCATTTTATTCTATTATTTAAGAAATATTTATTTTCAAAAAAAGCCCAAAAATTCAATAAATGGTTACTTAAAAATAATGATTTAAATTATAAATTTTATGTTATTATATGAAATTTCATATAGTGTAATAAATTAATTCTAATATTCGTCTATGAAAGGCTTAATATTGTTTTTAGGAAATGGTATTCTCAGATAACAAAATGACTTTATTATCATTACTGTATTACTAAAATAAAAAATCAATATTAATTTATTTTTCTGAATATATTTTATACAATTTTCATTGAAATAATTTATAATAAATGATTAAATTAATTTATGATGAAAAAATTATGCTGGTTACATAAAAGTTGTTTTTCTGATAAATAACTCTTTTTTTTCTAATTATTGTGTCTTTATTTATTAAAATTTATTAATCAATGTATGAATGATTATTAATTTCTCTAAAAGAATAAAAAAAATAATATATTATAATTTAAATTCACCAAATATGGGTACATTTCCTTCAACTAAAACATATATAATAAAATATTTTCAATGAACAATACATTTATTTTAAATAAAATATTTAATGTAGTACATCATAACTGATTTTACAAATTATGTTTCATTTAATTATCTTTTAATATATTTAATTTTATATTTTAATAATGTATTAATCACTTAAGTTTTCTTTTTTGTGAACTTTAAAATATTCAACATAGTATTTTCTATGGAAAACATATACTAAATTCATTGGGTGTTATATTCTACTGCTTACAAAAATTGTGTCCCTGTAATTTCAATTATTACATTCTAATGAATATATTACAAAATATATAATTTTTAATAATATATCAACCAACAAATATGATGTAATACTGAGAAATTATCATAAATATATATCAAACCATATATATATATGTAATTATAATACTTATAACTGTTAACAAGTTTCAAAATGTGCACAATTTAATTTTTTCCTCTTCATTTATTTATATTATTCTTTAATTTATTGAATATGAAAAAAATAAGAATTGTTTCTATTTAAATTCTAAATTTAAATTTCCACTCTTATTTATTGTTTAAATTAGTTTCCAATTTTGATTATAATGTAGATTTTCTAAGAGGTATTTTAATGCATGAAGCCCGAAAATCAACCTTTAATGAAACATAATATTCACAAAAAAAATAAAATTTATTCCAACTCTATAAATCAAAATTTATAGAATAGGATAATATAATCCTCAATATGAATAAACCATCAAATGATAAATTAATTACATAATTCATGAAACATCAATAATATCACCCAAACAATAAATTTGTAGTTTTAATTTTATATTCTTTATCAACAATACTACTAATTCAATCTATATTATTTTATACCTCACATAATAATTTATTAATTTTAAAAAATAATTAAACTCAAAAAAATAGTCATATGTAAAAGTCAAACGTCTGTATAAATACAATGATTTCAATATGAGAATATTTGTGCATCTTATTAGAGATAGCTCATTATATAATTATTAAATCTAGATTCCCACTTGGTGTTTTCTTTAGAAACTCTATACTCATAGTTTTAGTGGAAGATCGAATATTCAAAGATGTTGTAAAATACATAATGAATTTTATTTTAGATGAACAAAAAGCTTACATTTATCTTATGATCAATGTGTAACACCCCAATATTTTTTAGTATGCATGTTGTTAAAATTTTACTTCTTAGATAGCTTTATAGATTAGAAAATGATTTTAATATGATTATTTAATTTTGATAGTAATCTATTTGATGTTGGGAATTTAGATAATGAATAATATTATGTAAATTATGAAAATAAAGATTTCACATGGTTATAAAATTAATTCTTTGGTTAGAAATTAATTTGAAATAAAAACCGATATAACATAAAACATGTATTTCAATAAAAAATATTATTTTTCACATAATGAAATTTTATATCAAAAAATTAAATTAATCAATACTAGTTAATGAAATTAATGAAATTTATATATTATATAGTCAATCAAATATTTTTACATTCATCAAAAATATATTATATGAATAAGATAAGAATAAATCAAATTGTTCAAAAAAATGCTATATTTTTTTATATATAGTTTTGCAACATTTTAATGGTATATTTTTTTAAATATAAATTTTTACACTTTTATAAATTACATTTTCCAAAATAAAAAATATTTTTCAAATTCTAATATCAAAAACCAATTTGGTTAAATCGTTTCATTCTTATGATACGTTTCATTTTATGATGATTAATGTTGTGACTATTGAATAGAAATGTGACCTTTAGTATTAATAATACGGCTATAAGAACAAAAAACACCCCTATGGAAGTATATATAAAAATTTTTCAACTTTTTAATGGTAATATGAAATAATTATAGCATATTATAAGTAAAAAAATATTTTAAAAATTATTAATTATGTGTTGGTATTTTTGTATGTCATAAATATTTAATTAAAATTATATAATTTATAGAATGGTATAAAAGATTTTTTTTTCAAAAACTTTATTCATAAATTAATATTTTTTTGCTTTATGATTTTAATATTATTTTATTAGACCTTTTTTAGTTTTTTAATGTAATTTAAAATCATCTATTTTTTTAAAATCTTCATTTTTCGAGTAAATGATTATTTTATTTAAAAATTAAATTTCTCTCATATAGGAAACTATTTTCATAAAATTGAGTTATTGTTTTATTAATATACATATAAAATGGTGAGGTTGAATTTTTTTTATTTTTCTGAAATAGATAGATTTTTTATGAGTACTAAAACATGGTGATTTACGATATATATATATTATTAGATAAAAAATATTCCATGAGAAATTATGGATGTAAGAACAATAATCTAGGACTTACACTCAATATTTCAACATATTTTTTGATAATCCTCAAATGATTCATTGTCTTGATCTAAAATAAAAAATTGAATAAAATATTCAAAAAATACCCCTATCATCCACTATAAATACAACCATGATTACCTCTTCTCCTCTGATATTTAGATCTTTTATAGAATTAAAAATTGAACAAATAATCTTCCACATCCCATAACTTATGTCTAGGAGCATTTTTTCTCATCGAAAAACCAAATCCAAACCCTTTATTGGAGGTTGTCATGGAGGATAATTAACTATGTAAAAATCCACATTCTTTTCTTGTATTTTAATTTTAATTTATTTTATTTATTTATCCTTCCATAACCTCCCCTATCCAAATATTTATTACAAATATGGTATCATTTATATACCATAATTATATTAGGTTAATGTAAGATCCATCATCAAACTCTTTTCTCTCTCTCTCTCTCTTCTATTCTGTAAAAGAAAGCATAGCTCGTCATATGCCCACTTGCCAACATCACTGACAAAAAAAATTTAATTTTAATTAACACCATCAAAGATGGTCAAAAAAACATTTTTATGGTAGAAAAACATAATATATATTTATTACATAATATTTAGTTTTATAGAACTGTTTTATATACATGATGTTAATTAATAAAACAAAACGAGTTTTTCATGATAGAAAAACCAGCAAAATAATCTTGATGATTTTCACTAACGACTTGTCTAATAATTCATCCTCACTAAAAATCACTATGTGACTTTTATAAACATTTAATTATATGTATGATTTTTTATATCATATAAATTCTATTATATATATTTTTTCCAATTTTACATGAACATCCATACTCATATAAAAGTATACTAATCATTATATCTGAGGAAATAAATGCTCATGAATGATAAAATTGTATCATATGACTCATCAAAAAGACCACATATAAAAATAATAAAATTATAATAAATAAAATACACATATAAAGGGTTTTTATTAATTAATTATTGTACGTAATCTTATTATCTTATATGTAAATTATATGTGCATGACTCTTTCAGACATAATTCATGGGTTTTCAAATCTCAATGTTATTTCTGTGAGATATGCCTTATTCACAAATATTTCTAGTGTGTGGTGTATGTATAATGCCTTTGATGTATCATATCATTAATATCATTATATTCATGGTATTAAACGTCCAATTTTATGACTATAAATTTTATGGTGCATATGGATTGATTGTTTCCATTGTTCTAAGCGACTCTCACCGAACCTTCATTTTTCATTCAAGTTATGCCTTCTATCACTTTATCCCAATGCAATAAATTTATTTAATTTTATATAATTATTCAAAATTATATCTCTATCCCATTTATCTAGATCATTTTATATTTCATTTATGTGCAAATGTATGTTTTTTAAGGTTTTTTTTAATTCTTCCTAATAAGCAACCCCAATTAAAGTGAACTTCTTAATTTATTATCCACTTCAAGTACCAAAACTGATATATTTTAATCTGAAAATATTTTTATAAAATATATGATTTTATCATAAAAAAAATTCATTGTTAATTTATCATTTTGTACAAAAAAATATTAGTTTTTAATTATTAATGGCACTTTAATATTTTTCGATAAACTGAATTAAAGAGGCAAATTTATAAAGCTTCATAAACTATCTTTTTGCTTGTTTTCAATTCAGTTGAAAATCATTTATCACGCTGTTATAATTCCACTGTACTTCCCATTTCTTTTCTATGATATATATTTTTACAATATTTTTTTTTGAAATTTGATTTATTTTTCAATGGGACTCTTCTTTCCATAGTAAAATATCATTTTTCTCGTCTCACATTTACTTCTATGAGATATATGATTTGTTCAACACTTATTACCAATATGTGGTATATGTAAAACCCTTTGATATAACATATAATGAGTACTATTATTCTTATGATAGTATATGTTTCATTTAATTCTATTTCTCCTTCTAGATTTTGAAATAAATGTTTCAAAGTTATATGGGACACTTTGGAATATTTTAATATTATTTTCCTCAATAGTTTATCGATGATTTTAATAGAGTATTTTCATATATTTAAACATATATATTGAATTTTATTATTTATTTATATTTATATATTACAATTATAATCAACCATATTTTATGAAATGGTTTATGATCTGGTTTACTGTGGATGTGCTATCTGAATACCATTCACCAAAGTACTCAAAATGGTTAGTTATTATGTTAACATATTGGGGAAAGTTATTTAAATTTCAGTTTTATATGTTGTTTATAATTAACCTCATTAGTATGTGTAATTAATTGGATATAGTATCTGATGTTCAGGCCCCACTATATCCCCAATATTCATCGGCCGCTCTCGTATAACAAAATAGAAATGGATTTTCACTAAGTCCATAACCATTTATTTTTAAAAGACATGGATTCTGCCTTAATGGTATATTTATGATTTTTGGAATATGAATTCCCTAATTATGATATCAGTAATTGATAAATCATTTGAATATTTTATGATTACAATATCTATGGTTATGTTTCATGTGATGACTTATATGGAAATATTTATTCACCTTTTATTCTTACTATATTACGATCTAGTATATTCTAATGGAATTTATTCTTTGATATTCACCATGACCATTTGTTTATATTAGATTATGTTTTATTATATAACCTTACTTATTATATGATATCACCTCTTTATTATGTTTTATTTATCCTTAGGATTCAATGATGTATATTATGAAAAACCTATATGGATAATTTATGAGTTTGTGGGTGTTTAAAATTGAATTGATATGTTTTTTTCCTTTCAAGTTCTAATATAATGTTAATGTATGTAATATGTATACAAATATTACTAAAATGATCAGTATGGGGAGATTTTATTATTGTATCTATTGTAATGTATTAATGTAAGAAAAAATCCTTGGGCCACTAATGTTGGGGTCTTTACAGTTAGTATCAGAGCAATTTTAAGTAGAAACCATGGAAATTAGATTACGAAAAAATATTAGGGGAAATATCCCAAATATTGGATTTGTGGATAAGAATATATAAAAAATCTATAATTTATGAAAGATCTATTTCAATATTCTACAAGTTCATGTGTTTCTAGAACAAATGTACCAAAGGGTAACAACTCTGATAAGGTTTTCCAAACATAGCTCACCGTAACCCGGTACATGACATTGAGCCTTACTATACACCTTGTTTGACACTCCTTTGGTATATTATTATAATAATTCAAAGTTTCAAAATGTTATGATCTAATTTAGTGTAAGAAAATTTTCAAATATGGTTCCTAGTGGATGAAATTGGAAGAAAATTAATGCACATAGTACATAGATTTAGAGTTATCATTTCTTTGATGGGGTTAAGACATTATTTCGATGGGAAATACTATCACAAAAAATACAATCATATGAGTAAATGATATAATGCTATAAAATGATAGAGAAATAATTATCCATGTTTTATTACTTCACTGGAATTTAAGATAAAAAGATAAAATTTATGAAAAATATAGACAAGGGGTAAATTGGAAAGATGTAATTTCCCACACGTGATAATTATGGAATGAAACACCGCGGTACCTGATAGAAATAAATGGTTTCATGATACAAGTGTGGAGAGAAAGTCCACCACGCTTGTGATTATGAGGGTAAGAAAAAGGTTAACAATGTGAAATTATTATACTACAGGGAGAAGAAAAACTATGCAAGTCAATGTCCTGGGCATCAAATAAATATAAACCAAAAGAGAATAATGGATCATTGTTATGATTTTTCTACTACCATATAAAAAGAGGAAGAAATAATTTATTTGTATTTTTGGAATAAAGATTCATGTTATGATATATTGGTTAGATTAATAAGGATATATATATATATATAAGTATTATACTCTTGAAATTATTCTTTATAGATTTCAGATCATTTATGTTTTCTTTAAATTTTTTTGGTGTTTATTTATTCAGAGATACATTATTTAGAAAATTTTATATTATTTTGACATTGGAAATATATTTATCTTACTTTTAAATTTTATGTCGTTGAATTTGGACAAATATTTTTCAAATAAGTATTCATATTAAATACTTGTGGAATAGATCAATTAATATTTGGAAATTTTGGTTTGTTGATAACATGTGCTAACCTTATTTGTATCATTAGAAATTTACAAGTAAAAAGAATGTCTTAAGAGCCATATGATTCATTAAAAGTGATTTAGGTGTAAAAATTTCATCATGAACAATCATTTCCAGGTGTTAGGGATGACATAATATTAGAGAAAAGAATAACTAATAGAGGATATTATTCCTGTGTTATGGAAATTAATCACATAATTTTAGTTTCTCAAGTTCCTATATAAATATGTAAATAATCCCTTAACTCTAGAAAAATGTTTTTGGAACCAAATAGTTTTTTGTTTATATTTCTTTCATAGAGATCAATTATCTCTAAACTGTTTATATGATTTATTGATTTCTGATGGTTATATTTCTAATGACCTTGTTCATTATCAATATCTATTAGATAATGGTGGTTAGATTATTCTTCCATGTCAATATTTTCTCATATCACTACTACTATCCTATTCGAATGTCTGGTATTTTTTACCTCAACATTTCCATTACCCTATTATGAATATGATACATGATTAACCCTTTTTAAGAAGTTGTACTCCCACAAAATAATTTTCAATTATCAACATCAAAAGATTTAGACAATTTTTAAATTTTTTAGATGTAATTTTTTGAATGTGGGGAGAATGTAACAACCAAAGATTTTACAGTATGCATCTATTTAAATATAACATATTTGGTATCTTATCATCATCAAAATATTTTAAATATTATTATATAATTATTATATTTATATCCCACATTATATGTATTTAAGGAATTAATAAAATTAATGAAATTATAAAAATATAGATTCCAATTTTTAATAAAATTAACTCATTTGATACCAATTAATTAGAAATGAAAACCAAGTTCACCTAAATGATGTATTTCTATAAAAACATTTGTTATTCTCATAATCATAATTTCAAATAATAAACTAAATTAACGACTATTCATGAATGGTATTAATGAAATTTATATATTATATATTCAATAAAAAAATTTACATTCAATCAAAAAATATTGGAGTTAAAAGATAAGAATAATTGAAACTTTACACATAAAAGGAAATGTTTTTCTAACTACGGTTTTATCACCTTTTAAGGGAGAAGATTTTTTGAATATAAATTCTGACACATTTATAAGATTTATTTTTCAAAATAAATATAATTTCTAATTGTGTAATATCAAAATTTACTTTGGTAAATTTTTAGGTATGTTTCTGATAAGTTTTATTTTTTGATGATTATTAATGTGATCATTGGAAGAACAATGTAACCTTTAGGAATAGTAATATGGCCATTAGAAACAAAATATCACCTATATAAGTATAAATAAAATTTAGGTATCCTGAAAATTGTAATATGATATAATTATATAATATTATATATAATGAAATAATTTTACAATTATTAATTTTGTGTTGGTTTTTTTGTAAGTCATAAATATTTAATTACAATTTTATAATTAATAAAATGAATTAAATGAAATTTTATTACAGTAAAATTTATTGATATGTCAATATATTATTGTCTTAAGATTTTAGTATAATTTTATGAGCCCTTATTTAATTTTTTAATGTGTTTTAGAATAAAATATATTTGAAAAATGGGTTGTTTTCGAATTAATGATGATTTTAATTAAAAATTAAATTTCTCATATTTAGAAAAATATTTTTAAATAGTTGTGTAAATTTTTTTATTTTAAACATCATTAAATGAGTAGGTTCTATTTTTAGGAGTTTTCTGAAATTGTTGAATTTTTTTTGAATGTGGAAATACTGTAATTTACAGTAAATATACATTATAAGCTAAATACACCATTACTTGAGTCATGAATGATTTGAAAACCACATTCTAGAGATTAATGCAATTATATTTATATATTTGGTGATAATTATCAATCAATTAGTATTCTTGAGAAAAATTTATAAACAAATTAATAAAATATTCAAAATGCACCCCTCTCCTCCGATATAAATACCACCACTCACTATCTTTTCACATCATAGAATTAGAGCATGGTTACTTTTCCCAATTCTACCCAAATACACTTTATAATCCCCTTACCCATGTTTATGATCTGTTGGTTTCAAAAAAATAAAAATAATAATCCCCTTGAAGTGGTTTTCAAGAAGAAGAATTGAGGAGGTGAAAATCATCTTCCTTTTATTTTAGTTTATTTTCGATTTATTTTATTTTATTATCCTTCCATCACCTACCTAGTCGAAAAAGACATAATATGTCTTATATCATTTATATACTATAATTTTCTCATGTTTATTGATGATCTATAATATAAATCCTTCTTCTCTCTCTCCCTCTCTTTTATTCTGTAAATGAAATCATTCCTTGTTTTTTGTCAATTTACAAACATCATGGACGATACATTTTCATTTTTCATTAATTCCTTCAAGGATTTAAATAAAAACAATTTTAAAGATAAAAAATAATATTTATTAATTATATGAAATTTAATATTTTTGATTATTATATATAAAAGATTTTAATTAATAAAACAAAACTATTTTGTGATGATGGAGAAACTATCAAAATAATCTAAACAATTATCCCTAATGACATATCTAATTAATCATCCTCAACCCCCAAATAACAAAATGAAATATTTAAACATTTAATCCTTTTTATGTTCAATAATAAAATATAACTTAAATTATGGATATCTATTTCCATTTGGCATTAACTTACATACTCATATAAAAGTAAATTGATAATTAAATCCAAGGAAATGAACACTCGCAAATGATAAAATTATATATTATAACTCATAAAAAATTACCATAAATGAAAATAATAATATTATAATAAATATAAAACATGTAAAAAAGGTTTTAATTAAATAATTAATTCATTTATTATTATTATCTATGATTTTATGTAAAATTGTAAAACGCTTTTGGACATAAGGTAAGTATTTTCTCATCTCAATTTTATTTCCATGAGATATGCCTTATTCCCCACTATTTATTGTGTGTGTGTGTATGTATGTATCCTTTGTTGTATCAAATAATTAATATATTTTTCTTCATGGTGTTAAATTTCTAATTTCATGATCACTAATTTTATAGGGAATATGGTTTAATTGTTTTCAAATTTGTAAGGAACTCTCCTCAAACATTCATTTTTCCTTCGGGTTATGCTTTTTATCAATTCATCCCAGTTTCATCCTTCATTTGTTTTTATATACATCATATAAATAATTTTTTATGTTTTAAAACAACTTTTCTCAGTCATCTAATCTTTACTTGATAAGGAAATTCACGTTTTATAATGTTTCTTTTTTAATTCCTCGTGGTAAGAAAGCTCGATTAAAGGGATCTCCATATTTATTACCCACTATCATGTACCACCCATAATTTGTTTTAAGATAGATTTTTTTATACAATTACACATTTTATCATTAATTACAATATTTTTTAATTTCATGTATTATAAAAACAATTATTCCTATTTATTCCTTAAATACTCTTCAATATTTTCCCGAAATCATATTAAATAGGCTCATTACTAAAGTTTTTAAAAATTATTTTTACATGTTTCAACATCAGTGGGAAATAATTTATGCATCAATTGTAATTTAATTGTCCTTACATTTTAATTTTTAGGATATATATATTTACAATCTGATATTTGAAAAATAATATTATTTTCCAAAATAACTCATCTTTCCTAAGTAAAAAATGTGTTTTTCTCATCTCACTATTACTTCAATGACATATATATGCTATTCACCACATACTCATTATACGTCATGTATGTCCTTACCTTTTAAACATCATTTCATGAGTAATATTTTTTTTATATTATAAGTTTCATTTAATATAGTTTCTTCAAATATATTATTATTTAAATGTTTTAAATTTGTATGGGATAGTATGGAATGTTTAAATATTATTTTACTCAAGAATTTATCAATGGGTTTATTAGACTATGTTCATATATTTAAACTCTTATATAAAATTTTATAATATATTGAGAATTAAATCTAATTATTATCTTATAAAATTGTTTATTAAATGGTTAATGATCATTTTGACTATGCTTGTGTTATCTTGGTGTCATTATAAATTCTACTCATAATGGTTTGTGATTATGTTTATGGGTTACGAAAAGTTATTTAAATTTCATATTTATATATTTTTATTTTTTACCCCATTAATATTGGGAATAAATTGGACTTATTAGGTTATGTGTGGGGCACATTATATCCCATTTATGCATTAGTAGGTCTCATTAGAAAAAATAAAAATTTATTTGGGTAAGGAATTAAGCATTTATTTTCAAAATTCTTGGTCGAGGCATTAATATTTTGTTTATAATGACTATCATACACTTACATCATTATGATATTATTAAATGACAAATAATTTTATTATTTTACTTTTATTATATCAATGGTTATGTTTCATGTGATTATTTATATGGAATTATTTATTCATCTTTTATTCATTCCATATTATGCTCAAGATAATATTATAAGGGAATGTATTTTTATTTATTCACAAAGCCTTATTTTTTATGTTATCTTCCACTATATTACATACCCTTACTGAGCATATAATCTCACCCCTTTTTTAGGTTTTATTTCACTCTAGGATGTGAATAAATATATTATGAATGACTTGCAGAGATAATCTAGGATTTTATTTGTTTTTACAATGGAATTGATGTATTATTTTTTCCATTGATGATGAAATATAATGATAATGTATTTAATCTGTATTCCTATAATAATATACTTATAATTCTTCATGGATTATAATGTTGAAAATTTTATAATATATTAATATAGGGCACCATCTCGACGCTACTCATGTTAGTGTCTTTACACAATGTATCTATTATCACCATATTTGGGACCTCCACATCAGTTATAGTTATGGCATAATATTTTCATTTAAGAAATAGTCATAACTCGGCTAAAATAATTTGGTTCATTGGATTTTACATGAGTATCTATATATCTATGTATAGTTCAAGCATTGAACATTTATTTTTCATTCCAATAAATAGTGGATATTAATTTTTAAATTATGTGTGTAGAGAGAAATATTAATTATAATAGTATAAAGTTTCATTCATTCAATGATTTTTTTTTTCATATTACCATTTTCCCAAATATAGAAAATGAATTTCCAAATCAACTCATTGATAATGTGGGATGCATTTTTTTAAAAAATTACCTAATTAAAATTCAACCACATCATAACCTCTATTTTATCAATCTCTTTATTATTTGAAATTGAAATATACTATTTAATGTTATCACTCATTAAAAAACACTTATGGAATAACCATTTCACATCCATTACTTCCCAATGATTGAAATAAATTTTAGAGGGACTTAATACATTATTTATCTACTAAAATATTATTATTTCTATTAATGAATATATTTTTTGGTGAATAATTTTGTCCACCATCATTGAATCATGAGGTGAAGAAATTGGATACTCCATATAAAAAATATTTTTATTTATAACTGCATTATTCTAACCAACCTAGATATGTCTTGTTCTAGTTTCAGTGTACACATTTACACATGTTTTCATTTTATATTCCATGGGTTTTATTTAAAGGTAATTTCATATGAAATTAGAGAATTTTGGAAGTTAATATGGTTTTACATGGTTGGAACATATCTAATTAAAACCATGTGGTTTGTCCATAGAAATTGTGCACCCAATATTGGATTAACCGGAGGTGGCACACAGTTGTTGAACGGTTTATCCAAACACTACAACCATCTTCTCCAATCTATGAAATAACCAAAAGAGGGTATTTTAATTTTTGGTGTATAGTTTTTCAAATAATTTTACACAATTTAGGAATGATGAGACCCCTAAAAATAGTCACACCGTTCGAAAAAAAATGTTCCAATTCTTGGTAAATAGTGTGTGTTGGATTTTATTCCCGCAAAAAATTGAATACAACATGGAACACACAATTTTTAACCATATTTTTCCCATATAGGATAATCCTATTTCTTGATATATTGGATGATTGTGGGAGGATTCTCAGGATCCTAGAATCCCAATCATGAAAAATCAATGATCTAGAGGAAAGATCATCTCTTATATTATGTGTGTTTTCTTCCCCATTTGGATTCATCTCTCTCCCATCTCTTTTTTTGGATGAAGAGGAATAAATTTTTTACACCATTGGTGATGATTTGGATCTTATTTTTGATGAAATCCATTACTTTTGATCTTTATATCAGGTATTTGGAATTGATCTTTTTCAGTTTGGTGCTTTTAGATTATTACACATCTATTTGGGGATTTTGGTTTTTCAAACATACATCAATAATCTAGATGTAGGTGTTCTAATTTCCAATTCCCAAAGACTTTATTATTAATATATGTATGTTATTTTGAAAATTCAATTTTCAATGTTGTATAATTTCATTCTAAATTGAATTAATTGATTGAATAATATCCCATGTGATAAAGAAATTTTTGGATTATGTGATAATGAATGTAATGAATAATGGGATTATGAAATTGATTGATTAATAATTTATGAAATTTATAGAAATTCCTCAGGTGTTCCTATATGTTTTAAATGATGATTTATAAATTTTTCTTAGTTGAAAAATAGAATTATGAAATGGGTTGAATGATGATTTGTTGTAATGGTTCTAAACATGGAACTATATGATGTGATATTTTTGACTGAGTTATGGGATAAAGACTATAGCTCCAAATACCCACTGGGTGTGATATTTATACTCTAGGACCCCCAATATATTTATGTATTACATGAGATCACTATATTTTGGGACAATTACTAATATTCTAGGAACCCATTATTTTAATGTGAAATTGAAATGGAATTATTTTTAAAAATCCACGATATTTTGAAAATCAAATCTGTATGGTAATGGTTTGGACTTTTTCACATGTCAAAGAAGGAATTGATAGTTTGAGTGTCATTTTGAACCCTGTGACTTATATTATTAATTAATGAATAATTTAATGTGAAAAACATTTACTTGATCTTTTATAATTTAGTCTTTATTCAACTACATATATTTTTAAACACAGGGTAATTTTTTAGATGTCATCTCTATTGGATTGTTGAGTTTCAATCACAACCTAATAGAGATACATGATCGGTACCTGAATAAAATTATTGATTTCCAGAGAGGATAAGGGGAATATTCTTATGTCATATGACTAGGTTGGTACATATCATTGATTAGAGAACTAGACATGATTTCAAGACCCACTTGGGGTGTTGTAATTGTGTCTTACATTTTTTGTTTTCAATTGTAACAGGACAAATATTTATAATGATATGTATACAAATTTGATTCATAGTCATTTATCCATACAAGGGAATAATAATGTGATGTTCATTTTTATTCGTTAGGATATTATTCAGGTTATTTTTATTATCATTTTGTATTATCTATTTATTTATAATATTGTGATAAGTTTATAAAGATGTTATAGTCCCAACTGATTTCATATTATAACTTCACTCTTAGTCTAAAACCTATGGTGTATGGAGAGGCATGCCTAAGGCCATGTAATCAACTAGGTCTGTTAATTAGAATGTGGCACCGGGGTCAGGATGTTACAAGGTGATATCCAATGATTTTTCTTTTATTTTTAGTTTTTGAACTATTTTGGAATGGTAGATAAAATACAATGATGATTAGGGCCATAATTGTGAGATCATGCGTGAGAGTATCTAACCCACGTATGTGGGAAGTCCAAGTACCCATGGTGGAATTCATTTTCATGATGTTTTATGTTAGACTTGAGTGTTATTTAACATTGACTGATGCACTTGTTGTATGATATTATTTTTTTCACTAGCTTTTTTACTGGCCTAATATGGAATGATAGTTTTGTATACATGAAACATTCTAGGATATCATGATTTATAATGAAATGAGTCATTTTAGTCATAGGAGAAAATTAGGTTTTTAGCTATGTTATTAAATGGAAATTAATTTTTTCAATAATTTAAAATAAAATGGTGCCTAGTATGAAATTAAATAATGAAAATAATGAAAAATTTGAAAATTTGAAACTACTAAATGTTTGTATTCTGAGAAACCTTTAAATTTTAAATAGTTACCCAATGTTATCTATGACCAATTTGAGGGATGGTTGAGTGTAGTGATAGTGCATCAATTTTGACCATATTTTAGGGATTTGGGGGTGATTGTTATGTATTTATTTGAGTCCATATCATTGAAATGTGTAAATGATATGTTATATGTCCTAATACATGTGTTTTTCATTTTAGAGATATGTCTCATTGACTATGTTAGTAGATAGAATGGAAGGAAGAAATTGATTTAAATGGTCCTAAATTATTGGAACATGAGGCTCCAATAGTACTAGCTGAGGGATCCAGATATTAGTTTCGTGAAAAATTTTCTCACATTATAAAGTTTACGAAAAGAGACTAAGGGTGGGTTTTACGAAGTATGTCTAATAAAACATGTGATATCTAGTTGCAGAACCCTTTATCATTCACTAAGGAGGATGGAATGGAGGTAGCTGAGTTCGTGAATTAGTCTATCCATAAAATCATTGTCTATTTGGAGACTCATATAGGTAATAGAGTCAAAATATTTTTTTTTATTTTACATGGTCAACTGAATAAAAAATTACATTTATACTCAATATGATCATCTAGAGTATATGGTATTAAAGGAATTTAAGGATAATTTATGGGAGAACATTAACACTAAGATGCTCAGGTGGGATAGAGTGGTTGAGTTGATGAAGTTGGCTTGGGTTAGTATGTTTGTGGTGGACTACACTGGTCAATTCACATATTTTTAGAACATTGATCCAATGTTGGTAATTGATGAGTAGTTTTAGAGAAATATTTTTAGGATATGCTTAAATGTGAGGTTATGTACCAAGTTAATATATATAAGATGAATTTTATTTCTGAGCTGGGAAATCAGGATCTCATTTTTTATGGGAACATAAAGGAGGATTCTATTGGAATGTAGGTGGTATCCACTAGATTAGCAGGTGTCACATATTCCAGTAATTAGATGAACCACTATGAATATTTTTACTAGAGAATTAGAAAATATATTTGAAAGGGAGAAATATTAGTCACTCAGGGTAGTAACCAAATATAATATCACATGTGTGGTAAGATGGGAAAAAATCAAATGTAGTGTCCCCAACAATAGTTGAGTGTAGACCATGTTGTTGGATGGATCACATTACAAGGTATTGATGAAACCATTTACCTATGGTTAGTGATGGAGGTTTGATGACAAATCAAAATGATGGAAGGGGGTCTTCTACGCAATAACAGTCAGGAATTTAGATCTCTTATATATATGGAGGTCAAGGTGGTAAATGTGGTAATTAAGGGAAAGAGTGCATGTATCATCAGAGTGGTGAAATTCATAGGAAACAATCTATAACAAAGAGGATATTATTAGGGTTGTTTCCTATATTTCCTCATGTTCTTTTGGACAGTGAGAATGGGCCATTGATATTCAGAGGTATTATTCTTGTATTATCTACACTTTCTAGTTCCTCATTTGATACATGAGTCTTTAATTCTATTAAATCATAACAACTATTGTATGGTTTGAGATTGATATTGGATTTTATGAGAGGGGATATGATGATCAACATGTCATTGGGGGTGTGACGCAGGGGCATTTTTTATGCAAGTGGTGTTCTCTCCTTGTAGGGTAGTATCGTTTTCCTTGGGATCCCATGATTATTGATATGAAATGTTTTGACATAATTATATGGTATAGACTATATTGTATAATACTGACCCCACAAATATTTTTACCACAGGGGAGAGACCATTACATATCCATATGGTAGCAATTGTGTTCATCAAGGAGAGTGGGATATTCAGCAAGTCCAATGAGGGCCAATTTATAAAAAATTGGGGGATATCACAACTATATTTGAAAGACATATATGGGATGATGATGGTTTAAATCATGTTTTATTTCCAACCATGGGGAACAAATTTCCTTACATTTTACTGGAGGACCTATCAGGTATACACCTAAGAGAGTTGTCATGATTATAACAAATCTCAAGAATAGAGACAGTATAATCATTATTCCACCATATAGAATAGTGTCATAAGTTCCTCAAGATCTTAATAATCATGTTGATGCTTTTATGGATAAGAAATTTATCCACCCTTGAACATCACCTTGGGGTTCTCTAATATTTTGTATAAAAATACTAAGGGTATTATACGTTTATGTGTTGATTACTATAATTTGAACTGGATGATAGTGAAGAACATGTATCCTATTACATGTACCAATTATCTCTATAACAACCATGCTCTCTATTACACATTTAAAACGCTTCATTACATTAAAATGAACTTAATACAACCCATATTATTGAGAGTTCTGGTGTCTTTGGGGCTTCATAATATTACATGAAAACATATGACATAAAATACAACATCTATATTGAAAACGTCATTTACATGACCAGAATATTTTTTTCGTACATAGAATTTCATGGTATAACCAGGGGAAAAACACAAGAAAAGGGTGACCTATAAGGCACAGTAAGGTAGTTAACAAGAAATAACATGAATAATACTATACATGTAAGGATATAGTCATAAAAGTGGTGTGTAAGAGAAACCTAAACATAAAGGTGTGATATAGCGTGATTTTCCTAACATGGGAATGTGGAAACTACTTATAACATTACATCATTAACATAAATGAATCAGGTAAAAACCTTTCACAAAATGGTGTAAAATGTCTTAAAATTAATCGGGTAAACACCTTATCCCAACATGATGTTTCATGATACTTAACTATGCCCAATGTATTGGAGCGCTATCAGGGCGCACCCTTCATAATCATTTCAATATCATTGTTAGGTGTGGGACATAGATGATTTAACATGAATTAATTCAACATCATAATTTAGTACATGATAAAGGAATGTCTAATAAGTACATGAAATTATATAATAAATAATTATATGTTCATCAATTTGAATGACTTTGTTAGATAAATTCGCTGGGTATACATTTCACGATTATTTTGGTATTGAATGCCGTTGTAAAATTTTGGTAGCCTAACAACATGATAGAAAAAATCATAAAAATGGTGGAAGAGAGATAAAGGTATCTCTAATCGTATTTAAATGAAATGGACAGTAAGGGGGGATCATATATATACATGTTCCAACATAAGTAATTTGTAAATATAAGGTGTAAAATGATAATTAAACCTGAAGAAACAGGGGAAATGGGATAACTCTTATGGAATTTCAGCATGGTAGTGGGTTTACAGGGGAGGGATTAATGATAAAGAAAGAGGACTCTCAATATTCAAACATAAGTACGGAAGTATGTGATAGGTATGAAATCATACCCTAATATTTTTAATTGAAAATAAAAGGGTATAACAACATAAAGAAACATGGACCAAAAAGAGAAGTGATGGAATCCCTTACTTGGATGTGGGAATTAAAAAGCATGAAGAAGGTATTATAGAAATATTGGGGTGCCTTGGGGTATTATAGAGAGATGAGGACATAGTAGGGACGTTATCCAAGGATTTTTAGTGAAGTTATGTTGGATATTGTGTGGGTTTATATATGAATTGAGAGGGGAATTCTTTAATATATCACAGAGATTGGTTTTGAAACCAATATAATTAAATACTCAAAACCAAAATCCTTCTCATGGTTTTTTCCCATGGTTTATCCCAAGGGGGGTAAAAAAATATTTTTTTTATATGTACAATGGCTGAAAAGATTAAAATATTATCCTAGATTATGTAGAGGTGAGTCACATTATCAATGAAATGAATTTAAAATCATAAAATAAATTATACATTTTGGAGGATTCCCTAATGCTTTATAAAACAAGTATAAAAAACCTAGAATCAAATTATTTTAATGGTAAAAATTATATTGGGTTGAGAGTACCCCTTATAGTATTTATTACAACATTTTGGGTTCATTATGAAGTCATAAACCATACTATATATTTATATATTATCTAATTTTTACCTAAAAATTTGACTTTCTCATAAAATTATGAAAAATTAACCATTGTATAATTTCAACATCCTAATTAGAAAAATAAAATTATTTTTTCTAGGTTACATTCTAATATGTGAATTTTCACATTTAATATAAAAAATGACATTTATTGAAAATTCATGGGTTTTGATAAAAATAGTTTTGAAACCATAAAAAAATTTCATTTGACATTATAAAAATTATATAATATTTTATTATTCATAAAATTAATTTTATTATAATATTTTACTAAAATAGTTATTATTCTAAAATTCATTATTTCAATAAAATATATTCATTAAGAAAATACACTTTTTATTTTATCGTATAAAAACTATATCTCCTATCAAACTGATTATCTAATCATTTACATATTCAAAACAAATATAATCATAATATTTAATATTTTATTTTATAATATTATTAATAAAACCCCTTATTTTAATATAATACTGTATAGATTTATCAAAATTTCCATTTTTTGCTGAAAATTCAATTTATCATATTTTTCATTCTTTTAAGTAGGAACGTTATCATAAATGAATTGATGGAATAAGAAATTTATTTATAAAAACGAATTATATAATAAGTAACTAATACCTTAATACAAAACCCCTTTTAACTGCCGCATAAGACCTAAGGGTAATGTGTGATATTGTGACAGACTCTTGGGGTAGCTCGGATTACATCTCTCCGGTGGTAATCTCTATTAACATGATTTTATCCCATAGGTGATTTGTTTCAAGGTTAACAAGTTGAAGCTCGTCAAGGGATTTGTCAAGAGTGAAGCCCAATGATGCTACCTCTATCCCAAGATCCATTAAATGTGCTTTGTACTGCCTGAGTCAACTGGATGAGACCATCATATCGTTTTCATATGTTGGAAGATTTTTTTTATATTTATCGTCTTATCAATTGTGTGATCACTGTTTAATGGCTATATTATCAATGGTGATGATACTTAACAAAAATTTAATCCCAACAAATAATAATAATAAAACAGTCTACGTGTTTTTATATCAATTCGACATTAAATTAAAGGAAAATTTATCCATAAATGTTTGGGTCATTATAACATTTCCCCCTTATGAAATTTCACCCTCTAAAGTTCCTTTTAACATAGTAAAACAAATGAGTGTAACTCTGCCTCATCTCGTCCTCCAGTTCTCTTGTTTCTTCTTCCTTCATGGGGTTTCTCCACGAAACTTTAACGAGGTGTATTTTCTTATTTCGTAGTTTTCTTTACTATGTTATAGGATCATTATTGGTTTCTATTAATAGGAAAGGGAATTCTCCCTAGTAAAACATCTTTATTGAGTACATGTGATGTGTCAGGTATGTACTTCGTCAAAAGTGATACATGGAATACATCATAAACTTGAGATATGTTTGGTGGGAGAGATCATCGATAGGCTAATGATTTGATGTGAACAAGGATCTCAAAAGGGTTGATGAACCTTAGACTAACATTCCCTTATTCCCAAATATCATCACTCTCTATCATGGTGATATGAAGAGGAAACAATACCTCTTACATCAATCTCTATGTATTGTCGACGGCTGCCATCATAGCTCTTTTGTCGACTATGACCAGCTTTGATGTGTTGTTGGATAGTCGTAACCTTCTCCAAAATTTCTTAAACCATTTCTAGACCTAGAAGTTTTCTATCCCTAACTTTATCCTAACATGCCAGTTTTCTACCCCTCTTTTCATAAAAGTCTTCATAAAGATCAATTTTTATGATTGATTAGAAACTGTTATTGTAAGAGAACCCAAATAGGGGAAGATGCTGATCCCATCCACTTTTAAAGCCCATTGAGAATTATCTCAACATGTCCTCAAGTGTTTGGATATTCTTATCATCATGTCCCTCAGTTTGAGGGTGATATGAAATACTAATGTTCATCTCAGTATTTGAAGCATGTAGGAAACTCATCCAAAAATTCAAGGTGAATCTTGACTATCGATTAGATACAAACAATTGTGGTATACCTTGTATCCTTATCACATTCTTGATGTATATCCATTCCAGTTGATCTAATTAGAAATCCTATCTAATCATAACAAAGTGTCTAGGTAGAATTTTTACCTTTGGATGCCTTCGAATGTCTGGTGACAATTTTTATGGCGAAGTTATCCAATTTCCATGATGATATGGGTAATGGTTGCATCATCCCCTTAGACTTCTTCCTCTTAGACATTAATTCTTGGACTACCAAAAACATTGACCTATACTCAAATATATCATTGTTTATGTTATACCACCAATAGTGCTCTCAGATATCCCGATACATATTTCTGCATCATAGGCGGATGGGAAAATTCGAACTATTTGAATCATCTGAAAGTTATTTCTTTACAACCAAATTTGATGAAACATGTTTCCTTGACCCATATCTCATAATTACATCATTATTAACATTGATCTTCAAGGGAATTCCAATTCTAATATTTTCCACATTCATCTGAATTCTGACATCATCTTTATGATAATCCTTTAACTTTTCAAAAATTGATAGTTTAGAAATCATTTCTGAAAGGATTGTTGATGTTCCCTTTTTGAAGATTCCCATGTTCATATTCTTCAAATATAAGAATAATGGATCCTTTTAAATTCTCATCAACTATATAATTTCTAGGTCCTTTCTACTGAGAGATTTCTCCACCTTGTTCGCTTTCCCAGGGTGGTAATGAATTGAGTAGTCATAATCCAAGATGAGATCTAACAATCTTACATAGTGCACGTTCATCTCTTAGTGTGTGAATATATATTTGAAACTTTTTTTATTTTTATATATTTAAAAAAATTCCAGAAAAAGATAATTCCACTGTATTTTAAATTCAAATATTACAGTTTCAAACTCCAGATCTTGTGTTGTATAGTTTTCCTCCAGAAGTTTCAACTACCTTGAGGTATTTGTAAAGACTTTTCCATTCTACATCAATGCATAGATGACGACCTTCTTTTAAGTATCAATTCAGATTACGAAAATCTCTCCTCTTCTGGGTAGTGAGAGAATATGGGTAGTTATAAGAATATTATATAACTCTATTAACCTTTCATCACATTGAAAAATCTAGGAAAAATTTATTTCCTACTAATTTAGCTTAGTAAGAGGGTTTGAAAATCCTGAGAAATTTCACACAAATCAGTGATAATATCCATCTAACCCTAGGAAGCTATGGATATTCGTCACATATTCTACCCTCTATTATCCATAAATTTATTTTTTTAAGGATCCATAGATATCCGATTTATTGTGATGATATTCCCCAAGAATGAGACTTCCTTCAACAAGAACTCACACTTACTATACCATTTAAAGAACTCATCCTTTCACAAGGTCTCTATTATAGTGAATAGATTCTCTTCATGGTCCTCCTTGTCTTTGGAGTATATTATACTATCATAAATTAATATTACCCCAAATATGTGATGGAAATCTTTAAAGACTTTATTCATCAAGTCCATAAAAATTACTGGAGCATTAGTGACACTGAAAAGAATTAATATGAATTAATAGTGCCTTTAACTTCTATAAAAAATTAATCCTGGCGATTTCCTCCTTCTTCAAACATACTTGTTAATATCCAGAATGTAGATCCACATTAGTGATGTATTGTTCTCCATATAGATGTTCTAAAAATTCATCATTTCAGAGAAAATGATACTTTTTCATTATCATGATTTTTTATCTCACCATAATCAATGCAAAGGGGCATTGACCCATCCTTATTCTTGATGAAGGGGACTTGTGCACCCCATGATGAAGCACTTGAGTGTATAAACCCTTTATCCATATTCTCATGTAGTTGTATCTTTATCTCATAAATCCCCACATAATCTATTTAGTATATAGCCTTGTACATTTTCAATTTCGCAGGTATATGATCAATTGGGAATTCAACATCTCTTCTAATAAGAAGTCTAGGATATTCCTCGGGAAACACATCAGAGAATTCCTTCTTGGATGGTTCCTTTCTTATACTCAATAATCTATGAATGAAATGTGTTATAATAGGGAAGTAATATCCATGATTGAGATGATTGTGCAAAAGAATATGCATCCTTCTCCATGCACTTGTATAGAATCAGTGTCGATTCTCCATATGGAGAGTTATTTTTCATTCATTGAAATTTATGTTGGGTCTATATAAGGAAACCCAATACATTATAAATATTTAATAAAATTCCACAACAGGAAGTGCGAATAGGTTCAAAGGTAAGTATAAACATCAAATTTTTATAGGGGAGGAGTTGTATTCATGGGATGTAATAAATTCCCCATTTTTCAATCACAATGACATCTCTACTTCCATGATTTGTGGAAGTTTTTAGATTGTTCTACTAAACTTTCAGGATTTAAAAGAATTAATAGAAGTAGAATAAAAAATTACCTTCCCTATTATTATATAAATAACTAACATGCTTGTCACCACTTCATTTTTGGGATTCCCTTCGGTGGTAGAAATGGACAAAGCTCACCTTCACTACCTTTGACATTGTTGGTTACCTTCAATTAACCATTGAATAGGGAACTAGTTCAAAAAACGGCCCTAGTTCCTTTTAGTTATAGAAATGAAGAATGCATTGACTGTTGAACAGATCAATCATTTCTTCTTCAACACTAGTGGGTTTCTATATTCATAAATCATTAGGTAGTTTCACTTCTCTTCCACACCTAAATCATTTCCTCGTCCTCTTTATGAATTTTCTAGGGTGCCTCTTCCCATACCTTTGGAATGAAGGATGCTGTAATTTATTAGCACCATTGATTTTGTACATCAAACTACTAGAATTAAATTCCACTTTCTGCTTCTAATCCCCATGATACCCCTATTATTTTCCTATCACCATCATGACTTTGAGGGTGACTCATAGATTCCCCTCCTAGAGTTCAAAGCCATGGATCTTTATGGATTTATATAGGCAAGGTTTCATCCCACCAAAGAAGATTTCAACCTTGAATTTGGGGGTAACGACAAAACAATAGTCCAATCATGTAGGTCTTGTAATTTTTTCCTTGTACGACCCAATATATTTGTTATCCTTTTCAATATGTTCAGGGAAATATATTTTATCATTAACAAGTAGGGTATGGGGAAAATATTTATTGAAAAATATTTTTGGGAAATCAATCCATTCCAACACCTCGATCTCTTCTTTAGTCTTCTTTTTTTATAAATTTCCACCATTGATAAGATTCACCCTCCATATGATACAAATCAAGAAGAACATTCACTTGTTCAGAACATTGAAGGATGGAGAAGATCTTCTCAGTGATGTAGAACCATTGTTCTGCGATTGAGGGATAATATGATCCATTGAAAGTATGAGTCCTTCATCTCATGAAGCTCTCGATTAAGAATTATTTTTTCTTATTGGGGGGGTTGTATGTTCCTCTTGGACCACAGTTCTTTTCAAAACATGAGTCAACTAAGATACTATCATGGTAAAATTTTTGATTCCCGCTCCCATCAGATTTGGAATCTCAATAGAACAATCATCACATTGATCCTCGCATCATCTGTTATCCTAAGTCCACCTATTACTGACCATTGTATTGAAGAAAAGGAATATTTAGGGTAATTATTTTAAACTATTAAACACTTAAAGGGGAATCCAATTACAAAAATGGATATCCTATAAATTAAATTAATCTCATTATCTTGTTAATTTCAAGGCTTTAATCTATGTTATCCATTATCAATTTACCAACATATATTATTATGGGATTTTTCCCCATAATGATGGTTCATACCATGATTATGAATATACCAAATCATATCCCTCCTGAGTGTCGAACCAAGAGTGCAACAAGTCCCATTATCAAGCAAGAGTTCTCCTTTGAGTATAGCTCAAAGCGGTGTTTTCATGGTTTACCCCTAGATACATCTGTGCCAGATCCACCTCTAGTTGTTAGAATCCTTATAGTGATGTATTTCCTTGATAAACCACTTACTCTATATTCCCCAATATTTGGGGATTATTTTATTATACTGAGTCATATCCCTAAGTATTTCACTATAGTTTTGTAACCTTAATCCGAAAAATAACTAAACATATTCTTTGATAACAATTATAAAAACCATGCTCTTTATTACACATTTAAGAATCCATAATTAAATAAACATTCACTTAATACAACCCAGAATATGGAGTGGTCTAGTTTATTTGGGGCTTAGGAACATTACATGAAAACATAAGAAATAAAATACAACAACTTTATTGAAGACTTATTTTACATGGGCACAATATTCCTTCGTACTTAGCATTTTATGGGATAACCTGACGACATACACAAGAAAAGGGTGATATATAAAGCCCAGTAAGGGAGTAAAAAAGGTATACCATGAATAATGCAATACATGTTATGAAATAGAAATAACAATGGAGCATAAGAGGAACATGAACATAAAATAATTATGTAGCATGACTATCATAACTTGGGAATGTTGAAGCAAATTCAAAAATTACATCATTAACATAAAGGAATCTGGTAAACCCCGGTACTAACATGGTGTAAAAATATCCTATAATGAATCTGGTAAAATCCAATCCCAACATGATATATCATGATACTAAAAATAAACCAATGCATTGGAGCGCTATCAGGGTTCACCCTTCATAGTCATTTCAATCACATGATTTCGTGTGCCACGTAGACTATATAACAGGGATTCTTTCAACCTCATCATGTATTACATTATAAGGTAATTTGTAATACATACATAAAATTATTTAATCAATAATTATATGTTTAGAAAGGTGAATACCCTTTATAGAGAAATATTAATGGTATTCACTACACGATGATTTTGGCATAGAAAATCGTAGTGCAATTTTGACATCCTAACGGTGTGACCTAAAAATTCGTAAAAATGGTTGATGAGAGAGAAAGGTTTATCTAATATTATGTACATTAAATGTAATTTAAAGTGGGTTATATTGATACATGACCCAATATAAGTAATTTGTAAATATAATGTGTAACATTACAATGAATCTTGAATAAATATGAGAAATTGAATAGCTCTTATGAAATTTCTATATGGTAACAAGTGTACATTCGAGGGATCAATGATTGAGAAAGAGGCCTCTAATCATTAAAAATTGTGTAGGGATGTATGGGGGAGGATAAAATTTATACCCCAACATTTGTAACTGACAATAAATGGGTATAAAAACAATAAGAATCTTGGACAAAAAGGAGAAAGGAAAGAATGCCTTAGTTATTTGTGTGACTTCAAAATCATGAATAGGGGCTTCTTGAAAGAATAGGGTGACTTGGGGGAATAAATAGAAGGTAGAAAATAGTAGGGGAGTGCTCTAAATATTTTTAGTGAAGAGAAGTGTGAGGTTTTGTGGTTTTACATAAGAAATGATAGGGGAATTATTTATTATTTCACAAACAGTGGTTTGGAAACCTATATAATTAAATACTGAAAACCAAAAACCTTCCCATGGTTTTGGCCCAAGGTTTTTCAAAAATGGGAGTTTGAAAAATTATTTTATAAGTCTAAAAATGAAAAATATTAAAATATTAGATTTCCTTATTCGGAAGTGAGTCACATTATTAATGAAATGAATTTATAATCATAAACTATATTATACATTTTGAAGGATTCACTATAGCCTAATAAAATAAATAAATCAAATCCAAAAACTCATTATTTTAATTGTTAAAATTTTATTTCAATATGAGTACCAATTATAGTATTTATTACATCAATTTGGGGTGATTATGATGTCATAAAACATTTTATATATTTATATATTATTTAATTATTACCCAAAAAAATTGTTTATCTCAAGAAATTATGAAAAATTCACCATTGGATACTTTCAATATCCTAATTACCAAAATATTATTAATTTTTGTAAATAATTTTCTATATAACTTAATTTTATATTTAAAATTTAAAACCAACCTTTATTAAAAATTCATGGGATTCGAAAAATAATAGTCTTCAAAACTTAATCAAAATTACATTTGACTTTATGAAAATTATAAACTCATTTATAATTCATAAAAGTAAATTAATGATAATTTTTTATTAAAATAATAATTATTTAAAACTTCATTAATTCCTTAAAATGATTTCATTAAAAAAATATGCTTTTAGTTTTTTCGTATCAAAACAATAACTCTTATGAAATTGATTACCTAATCATTTATGGATAAATACGTGATAAAAAATTATTTATAAGAAATTTGTTTATTATATTATTAATAAAAGTCATTAGTCTAAAATTATAATGTATATATTTCTCATAATTACCATATGTACATGAAAAATCAATATATCAAATTTATTATACTTTTATGGAAGACTATTCTGATAAAGGAATTTACAAAATAAGACTTTTATTTTTGAAATGGTATTATAAAATAAGTAACTAATACATTATTACATAACCCCTTATAAGAACCGCATAAGGCCTAAGGGTAGGGTGTACGATATTGACATACTCTTGTGTGGCTCGGATTACATCGCCTAGGTGGTAATCTCTATTAATATGAACATCTATTGTAGGAAATTATGTTCAATCTTAACATGTTAAAGATTGTCTTGCGCTTGGTCAAGAGCGAAGACCAATGATGCAACCTCTATCCCATAACCTAGAAAATGATCTTCGTATGGCCTGATTCTACTAGATGAGGCCATCCTCTAATATTTAAGTGTTGAATGGATTTTTTTAAACTTATAATTATATCAATTGTGTTATCAGTGTTCAAGGGATATATTATCAATGGTAACGATATATGATTGTAATTTAAACCCAAAAAATAAAAATGTTCTTCGATTTTATATATCGATAAGACATTATAATAAAGGAAATTTTATTCATAAATTCTTAGGTTGTTATAAACTCTTTGAACATTTAGGATGATCATGTGTTTTCTCCAATATTTATTTGTGATCATTGTATCTTTATTTTACATTTAGACATTTTGATATACCATGGAAAACATATCAATGAAGTGTGGCATGTAAGAGTTCATGGTGATGTAATTTGGGATGAAGAATGTTCTCACTGTCTTTATGGACTTGATGAACCAAATCATCCACCCATACCTAGATTAGTTTTTTGTTTTTTTAATAATATCGTTTAGTATTCCAAGACATATTGTGATCATGACCAAAATATTGACAATGTCATGAGTACATAGAGAGAGCATAAGATATAAGCCAAGTTATTTTTTTTGTCATTTCTAGATCGATAGGGTATATTACTTCTATCCCATAATTTCATACAAAGGTTCCTCAGTTGACCTAGATTAGCTTAATTCTATTGTTTATTGGAACCATCCTAATAATTTCACTGATATATGATTTTTACTATGTTTGGTGGGTTATTATTGGAGGTTAATATATAAATTTTCCTATTGGAGGCACCAATTTATGGACTAAACAATAAATGGATTATGAATCAATGTTCTGTGGTATGTGATAATGATTTCTAGAAGTTTATGTAGAACATTATGCTACATTTTTCAACATGTGAATAATGATCTTGAATTACCTAGTAAATTACTAGATTCCTTTCTCATTCTAAAATGTAAGTAGGATGATGTTACCATGTACTTCGTGGTTGGTATTCCGATGATACCTCAAAAAAATTGATGACATATGGGTTATTCAGTAATGATTAGAAAAATTGGACAATTTAATGCCTCTTCGGGAGACTTTCTCAGTGGATTAGTTGCGGGACATGTACGTTCAAGAGATACTCTGTTTACATGGGGATACAGAGATTATATCTCTAATCCGTGGCTCACATATCACATAACACATAAGGAAGGTCTTTAATAAGATGTTTGGTATAAAAGAATTCATGAGTATGTCTTTACCCCAGAGAGATATGGGCAGTCAAAATGTAATTTATTCGTACTAGTGGATATGATACCGGTGTGTGTTGTAGACATTGTTGTCTCTTAGGAAAATAATCTAGTAATCATTATTTTTAAAGGAAAATTATATGGAGACAATATAGATAGAACCGTATGAGCCTCTTTTTGGTAGGCTATGCAGATCACCTTGTTTCTAGATGGTGGCAAGTTTGTTAGCCACGTTGGAACCGAGATTCTTGCAGGATACATTAGAGCAGATCCAGTAGATTTGGAAATTTATGGATATATATCATATTAGGTAAAAGGGATTTTCTGAATTATATTGATGTCCCCTTGAGTTTTAGTGGGTGGTTTCATGTTTCTTCTTGTATCTTATAGATTTGGTTCACCATAGGATTTGAGGTTTGGGAATGTTACTTTAGGGGATTCTATTAGCATTAACGATTTTGGGGAGAATCAGGTTGGAGACATTGTGATGGGATCTTCAATAGAGGTATTTTGTCGTGCATGCCATTTTTCATGAGTCACATCTTATGTGGTATGTCCTCAACCCTTCTCATGTGATCGATGACTATGATGTGGATCTTGAGAGTGATATGACTTCTGAGGATCATTTGATTAATTTTATGTCATAGTGAGATATTTTTAGAGTGGTATGACCATGTTAACAGAATGAGTATTGAGGAAACATAGTCATGTGAAGGGGGAATAATGGGAGAGGGAATAAAATATGTAGGTTCAATAGACCAATATTTTTAACATAGAATCTTATAGAGAATTAGGAGTATATCTTGAGGATGAGCTACTATAAGGTAGTGGGAGTGTAAGATCCTATCATTTTAAGAGATAACTTATTCTTGTTTCTATGTTCAATTTTACACTTTTTTCGTAATACTTTCCTTTGATTTTGTTTTGGGGTTATTTTTTGTGAATGTAGAGAAATTTGGAAGAAAAAGGGGATGTGAATGGTTGGATCATGATTAGGGAAATCCATGGGATTTGGCCAAGGAAACCGTGTGATCAATTTTGGATGAACATGAGGTCGTTCATAGTCGGTGTACAGTTTGGAAAAACCATGTAGACTCTCTCCCCAAACCATAAAATTTCAAATATATGAAATTATAATGGGTTTAGAATGGTTTCAAAAACCATGTGACACTTAGGAGGAACCATGTGGCCCATAAATAGAGGCGCAGAACTAAGGGACCTAATTTTGAAAACCTTGATACCCTTCCCAAGAAACAATGTGTGTGGGATTTTTTCCCTAAAAAATATTAAAATAAATATGGACCCCCTTAGTGTTATCCCCCATTATCCCCCACATATGATAACACAATATCCTATGATTTAGAAAGATAATATTAGGATTTCAAGTCTCTTAAAAGCTCTTTCTTTACGTATCTAGTATCTAGTCAAAAGATTGTGAAATCTAGGGTATGTGTTTTATCCTGTTTGGTTTATTCTCACTCTTATTTATTTTTCCAAATGAATAGAGATTCTTTTTTACCTCCATTGGTGAATGTTCATATCTTGGATTTAACAGAAACCCTAACATTAGATCTTGATCTTAGGAATTTTTTATATCATCCATGTCCTTGTGATTTTTGATTGTTCTACATCAATTTTTGGATTTTATTTTGGAGAATTTCCCACAACGACCATGAAGTAGGTGTTCTAGTTATCAATTAACATATTCTTGATTATAAATGTGTGTGTGTGTGATTGTGAAATTTAAATTTTCATGTTGGGAAACTTTAATCTATATTGGAATAATTATTATATTGATTTCAAATGTGATAATGAAATTATATGATTACATTACAATGAAATTGGGGAATTTTGGGATTATAAAAATTATTAATAAATGTTGTTTGAAATTTATCGAGTCCCTTGGGATTTATTTATATGATTAAAATTATGATTTATAATTTATTCCTAGTTGATAAATGGAATTATATGAGGGTATACAAATGATTTATTATTTTGTTTGATAAAAGATAAGAAACAAGGAACCATGGGATGTGATGCTTTCCAATAATTTGGGGGGAACGAGACTACTGCTCCAAATAACCATGGGGTTCTAGAATACCACTACAGGGACCCAATATATTTTTGTATGACATGTGATCACAAGGTTGTGGGATAAGAACTTCTTCTCCAAACACCCACGGGGTTCCAGACTATTTCACTAAGCCCCCATTCTTTTAATGTGAATTTGAAATGAAATGATTGATAAAAACCCATGATACTAATAACTGTTTTATCCCTTTGGGGACTGTTTAGACTCTTGTTTAGGCCAAATATTGTATTTATGGTTTGGGTGTCATTATGTACATGATTATTAATGTGGTTAATAAAAGAATATTATAATGTTAAAAATATTTAGTTTATCTTTTTTAATTTGTTCTTTATACAACTGCATACACTTTTATAGACTCTGTATTTCATTAGGAACCATTGGTGGTGTCCTATTAATTTTTACTCACTCCTTACTCAGGATTCATGGTATTTACAAGAATATACATCATGTTTTTAGGAGATGATAATGGAACGATCCCTATGATATATTGGTGAGCTGGGATATTACATTGATTAGGGAACCATACATGATTTCAAGGCTCTCTTTGGGATTTGTAATTTTTTCTTATTTTTTTGGATTACAAACATGAAACTTATATAGAATTACATGTCAACAGGATTGGTTCATATTCAATTATCCATGTGATGGAATAATCATGTAATGTTGGTCTTTAATGTATATGAGATAATTCTAGATTTTCAATTATCATTTTGTATTTTAAAGTCATTTTGGATGTTGTTACACTATGATAAATAGAATATATTCCCCCATTTTACAAATTAGAACCTCACTACCAGTCGGAAGACTCTAGAATATGGTGATCCATGACTAAGGATAGGTAACTAACTGGATTAGGGAATCGGAATATGTGACCCATGTTAAGGTGTTTGAATAACCTTCCCCAATATTTCTAAAATCTTATTATCTTAAAATTCATTCTTGTAGATTTGTTTTATAGGGGAATCATTATATATATTATAAGTATTTATTAACTTTTAATTCCTTCCACTAACTTTCATCACTAAAAAATTTCATACAATATATTATCTTATAAAATAATGAATGTTAAATCATTTGGTATAATTATAAATATAGTTTAATACTTATTATAAATTGTTATTTTATTCATAAATAATCTCTTAAAAATAAACATAGACACTTTTTAAGGAGTGTCAGAATCAAACAAATCATTTCCCTTGGGAGTTTCCGACTAGGTATGCAGTCTTAGGCCAACTCATCATTCCCTAAGTGATGATTAATTTGATACTCTACCAACATTTTTTGATTTATTAACTATAGTTAGCTCTTCTCCATATTTATATCCACAGTCCAGTATCCAAAAATCAATGTAAGTTCATATGAAATGAATATTATCATTATTACTAAAACAGTAAAATATTTTCTTATACGTAGACTTATCCCTATAATCAGTTATGGGATTTTGTTCTCTAATCTTTCTTTTCATAAATCTAGTTACCTAGATAACTAATAAACATTCTATCATACCAATTATAATAAACCTAATCTAGTAACCCAATGTTCAGGTTTACCTTATTACATTGGTAAATGATATAGTGGATCAAACCATGAAGTATCAATCTATTTAGAAGTCTTATAAAAAAATATATAAACAAGACTCCAATTTTAGATTAGAATATAAATACATATCATGAAAAACATTCTATCATACTTGAAAATATTTCAAATTTTCCTTATTTATATCTTGGAGAATTGAAATGAAATAAAGGGTTATTTAATTTTCTCATTAAAGGAAAAGAGAATAGTAAAAACTATCATAGAATAAACAACATGAATAATATATAAGAGAAAAACACTAATAAATTATTTCATATAAATAATATCATGAAAGGGTAATATATATATGGATGACATGTGAACATAAATTATTTCGTGGATAATAAAAACTAGTATGATAATGAAAAAATTTATAATATTTGACATAAAAATCATTCCATCATGGCCTAATTCATACATATAATACATTAATATGTAAATAATGTGTAAAATACCAAAGTAAATTTGGCTCATGAGACCTAATAATTCATTGGGGGGATAAAAACGTAAATTATATACCCTTTTGTTTACAATTAATTAATCATAATAAATAAAATAAGAACATTACAAAACATAATAAACATAAATATTCTTATTGGAAAACTATAAGACAATATGTAAATATTTTATCCAATTAAAAACATGATTACAAGCCACTATGAAAAATAATATGGATGGTTTCATTATAGTATATCCCTATTAAATCATGAGATTCATCAAAAATATGATGACATAGATGAAATTTACTTTAAAATAACATTCCCGCCTTTCTTAAACACATGAGATAAATATCCAATTATTTTGATAGTATTTTAAAAAAAATAAAAAATAATGAGAAAATTTATATCCATAAAAATATACCTGGGAACTGGTAAAGTAATCATTTGATAAAATAATAGATAAAAAGTTAGTAAAAAATCATTTGATAAATGTAAAATCAAAACATTCTTTTCCAGTTTTGAAAAAAGGAAAAGGTCCCTCCTTCAAAAAATGACAAGAAGATACCATTCAAATTATTGAAAATAAAGTCAAATTTGGTTGAAAATGAATTTATATAATAAATTGATCTTATAAAATAACATTCTTGAAATGATTATAATATAAAATGGCCTCGAAGAAATTGTTCATTGAATTAAGTGGAACTATGGTTGCAATTTTTTAAAAAATTATTTCTCCATAATATTAAAAACCAAAGAAATTAAAATGAAATGAAAATAATGTAAAATAAATTGATAAATAGAGGAGAGGAAAATATGTAGATTTTAAATGATATTTATCTTATAATTTCCATTAAAATAATTTTATTACAAAACTCCCCTGAATAAAAATGATATCATCCAATAAACCCTTACTGGTTTGGTAACATTTAAATAAAAATATCTTTAAAGGTGATAACAAAAAACTGATTTTATATAACATTATTTTCAATAAATATGTGATAAAATACATCCATATAGATGTTTATTCACCACAAAAAAACATGCGGTGAAAATGGAATCAGTCTCAATGAAATATAATTGAGATAAGATATCTCATACATCATACTTTCTCTTCAATGGACATTCCATAATATTATATACAATAAATTTATAATTTTTATAATTCAATACGAGTTTTTTAATCTATCTTAATAAAAACAATTTAATAACAGTTTCTTGATCTCTAATTATTAATATGTTAAAAATCCCTTTTGTGTGTTGACCTTTCCATTCTCCATACAGGGCTCAGTTTAATAGATCTATTCTTTATACCCAAGTGATTTTTTTATACTCCCTAAAATATAGAATAATTAATAATTATTAAATTTATACATAAAATATAATTTTATAATTATCTATTAAAAATATTTCTGAAAAAAATTTAAAATGACACATGGATAGAATAGTTCATACATGTGAAGTAATGATGCTTCCATTTTGTGATTGATGAAATGGAAATAAAAATATAAAGGTTTCATTTTTCATAACAGTAATTTTCATATAAATATAATAATAATTAATTAATTCTTTCCTTATGTTTATTTATGTATATTGGAAATAAAAAATAAATAACATCACTTCATGGAAGTGTTATTCCACATTCATTTTCAAAATGATGGAATGTTAAGAAATTATATATCTACCCAAAATCCCCTCCCTATGATTGGAAAATGAAAAAAAATTATTTTTTAATTTTTTACAGATTATAGTGACCCAATATTCTCTATCTAAAATATAAAACAACAAAAGGAAAATATTTGTTCACTTAAATTCTAAAAAAAAAATTATGTTCAAAGTTATAAAAAATTATGAAAAACTCTTAACATCATGGATTCAAAAATAACTAGTTCAAAAATATGAACTTCATATTCTAATATAACTTAATTTTCATATTCTACATTAGGCCATCAACATCCCCATTTGAAACCCTTCAAGGAATAAATTTTTCAAACTCACTCTTAATAACATGGGGAATATGGAATATAAGAAGGGTGGGATCAAATGATTAGTAAGGCTAAATTTAATCATTAATAATTACATTCCCACATGTTGAATAAGAATATAATTAGGTTATGATGACATAATCCAAGTGCATGAGTATAACATAATAATATGCATACTCATCAATATTTCGACCACCAAGAATGAAAATATTGAATAACTATTTAGTTAAATAAATATTAATCATAATCATTAATCATGGAACATGTGATATCAATATGGATCCTAATAAACATTATAATCCCATAGAAATCCTAGATAAAACATATTATATTCTTAGAAAAATTACAATCATATCTCTCTTTTTAATGGATTGTTTAACATGGTTGGATTTCATCTCCACAGTACCATCTGCATTGGAGGGATATAATGGAACCACATGTCCTTAGTTTATTACAAAACCACCATTTCTTTGTTAAAAATGTAACCATATATCCTTGGTTTATAATGGAACCACAATTTCTTGGTTTATATTATAACCACCCTTCATTATAAATATTATCCTACAATAGTTTCATGAATAAATTACATCAAGCATTCATTTCATCATAAACATATTAAACAAAATTGTATTATTTTCCTAACTTGATTAACCCATATAAAATATGAATGTACTGTAAAAATATCCTTGAAACATGATTTTCGCATGAAAAGAAATAGGTTCCATAAAATTATATTTAATAAATTATTAACCCTTGTAAAAGAAACCTATTCCATAATAATATATTTGAAACGTGATTATCATGTTGATGAGAAATATGTTCAATACCAATATATTTGAAACATGATTAAACCATGTAAAATAAATGGGTTCCATAAAAATAACTTTGAAAAATGATTAACCCATATAAATGAAATGTATTTTGAATTAATTTTCTTGATACATGATTAACCCATCAAAAATGAATAGGTTTTATAATAATCTCTTTGAAACAATCTTTTTCAATCAAACGAATTAATGAAGATGGTATTATTAAAAAATTTATATATCAGTGCATAAGTAACTCTATGGTTTTTTTACATTGATTAATGTAAATAAAAGTAAAATAAAATTATAAAAATTGAGGGAAAATGTTTCTATTTTAAAAATTAACATAAAATTTAAAAAATCCAAAACAATTCCCAAAATTATTTTTATTTGAAACAAACCCTTTAAGAAATATATAATAAATTTTAAGAATTTTCAATATAATGATTGTATTAAAATAGCATCATGTTTTAAATGTTAAAAATAAACATTATTATTAACACATTTTTAAAAAAGGAGTCAAAACTAACATGTACAGTAAAAAAATCAAATTTCATTTTAAAAACATTTAAAAAAATGTAATGTATCTTGTAAAATGGATTAATAAAATCATTTAATTACAATAATATAACATTTTTTAGATAATTTTAGTAAACATGGATACAGAAGACAATGATAACCTGTACAAAGGAAAAATACACAATTGGTATAATTTAGAGATGAATTTTAGGATGTTTCATCAAAACATTCGGGAGAAAATAAAAATTAGTCATGTGAAAAGAATTCCTAACTAGAGGATAATAATAGAATAGTGTTTCTAGAAAATAGTATCATATTATTTCATTAAAATTATACTGGAATGTTAAAAAAATGATATAAAGAATATTGTGACATATATCCATCGAGTCTTTAGTAATACATTCAATTGTTATCCCCATGAAAGAATTTTTGGGACTGAGTTAGATGGAGGTGTTGTTTGAACGATGTTTGGTGTATATTTTTTTAATTTATGGAAAATCGCCTAAATTGATTTTTTATTATATGAAGGAGTTTCAGACTAATATGATTTGATATTGACATATTATGAATGTCTATTCAATAAAATTTTATATTTTTTATGTTGTTTACTAAGTGTTCTTATTTTAGATCATACCATTCATGAATAGAGCTCTTAGGAATGGGATAAGAATATGTATTAGGTTTGGAATTTCATAAGATATGTTTGAAATAAACTTTCAAATTATGGTTTTCAGATCTTCATGCTCTATACATCATGAAACACCATGTAATAATGAATTTTTTAAAAGAATGTTGATGTTCTTTGGACCCATTATTTTTTGGACATAGATCATCGAACATGGATATTTAGGCACATGGTTTTAGTTTGAGATCACCTATTAAAATATAAATATGATATGATGGGTTTTCTATGTTATTAAATCAACATCATGTAACATGATACATGAAAGGTATTTTAAAATAGAATAAGTGGATATTTAGATTTAGAATAATCTCTGTTGGTCATAATGAGAGGTATATTTCACAACACATATTATTAGATGGTGTTCATTATCGAAAACAAGAAGCGTTAGTATACTAACATTTGATTATTTACAACATTTTTGATAAAATAATATATCAGAATAACCAATTCATCAAATTTAATGTTCCATTGGATGTGTAAAATCAAACTATCCAAATTGTATTGGATAAAACATAGATTTTTATTGTTAACTGGAAGAGTTATTGACATCAATCATTAAAAAGAGTAGTTTATGCATCTCATCTAGAATATATTTCACCACTGATTAATCTAAATAGTTTTTTATGCTCATCCATTATAAATTTGTAATGATACAATATCATCATATGATACTTTTTACACCGAAGTAATTATATGATTAGTTTAATCGGACATGGTTTAATTGGAATGAGGTGTAATTGATAGATGATGGAAATAGATAAACAATCGATACATATATAAGTGGGATACTGATAGTTTTTATAGTGTTCTAAAGACTTTAAATGTTTCAGTGATGTTTACAGCAAATTTCAATTAGTTTGGAGCATCATATTGAGAATCCATTTACTTTTTTGTAATTGGAAACTAGAATGAAAATTAGAGTTTTGAACTATGTTGTGGAAGGATGAGAACATGAAAACTTCTTATTATCATGTAGGATTTATAATTGAGATTTTCTGGTGATATTAATACGATTTATGAAGATACCATAAATGATAAAAATAGTTTAATTGGTTAAAGATAATGGTATAATTTTGAATTATAGTTTATAATCTGTGAATTTTTTTGAGTGGGAAAGTTATTTTACGTTTCAACTAATCATGTATCGTGTGAAACTATATAAAGGGGTCGAAGTTAAACATACTCTAAAACTATTCACATTCAATAATTTAGAGTGTTGGGTTTTTGGTTTCAAACTATTTACAACATATAACTTTAACTGCAAGGTATACTAGCAGATGGAGTGATTAGAGAAGTGGTGGTCAATATTCATTGGATCAGATTCAGAAATTGGACTGAAATTTTATGAATAATAAGGATGTAGAAAATTGTGGGGATATGATTTCTTATGGGGAAAAAAGTCTTCCCTTTTTTGGATAGCTAGACCTGACATTATAATTAGGAAAATTAATTAGACTATAGTTTTTATGAAATCTATATAAACTCTTCTATGAAAATTTTGGGTAATAAAGTGGAGATTTTTTTCAATAATTAAGAAGTAAAAGTTATTGATGTTTCACAAAGAATATGTTTTGAAAATATACATGATGGTTTCTAAATAGGTTACATTACTTAAAATAAATATTTTGTTTTATAATAATAATAGGCATTGTTCTACTAATCATATTTTTCTTCAAGTATATTTGTATTTTCTACTTATTTTGTCTAGAAAATAGGGTTATTTTCCAAAAGATTTTGTGATATTATATTTTTTAAAGACTATTCAATGTAATATATACTCTTTTGATGTGTGAAAATTTTAAATAATTTTCATTCTGTGGGTGTTTTAATGTTATGTTTTCAGAAAATTTTTAAATATTTAATATGAATCCAAGGTTATTTCAAAATAATGATAATATAAAAGAAAAATCTATCACAGAATTCACCCCTCCCTTTTCCATATTTACATTGATCCTATATGGGACTCTTAAATAATAACATCAAATAGATCATAAAATATCATAAAGATAAGTATTTTAATGATATGACATGTCAAAAGAAAATATATAAACCTCAAAAATGAAAATGGGTGAAAATCATAAACGTATGTCTCCAAGAAAGACAATTTGAGATGAATAACACTTTAAAAATTCGTACAATTAAATTATAGATTTAATAAAAAAAATATATTTTTGAATCAAATATAAATACACATAAAAAATTTAATATGAAAAATAATATAATCAAAATTATTTACAAATATAATTAAATAATATAAAATATAATGAACAAGTAATATAACCTAATGAATAAAATTGACTTACGAAATTATTTACCACATGAAAAAAATCAAGTCAAATATTCTTATATGAAATAATGAAAATTGAAATATAAAATAACAAGATGTATGATGGATTCATGATATTACATTTAAAATGTAAAATTTTTACACCAAACAATATAAAAAAATGGTGAATATAATATAGGTCTCAGTGAAGTTATTGCGAGGTTTGAAAAAACCTTACCTCATGTATAGAAATTCCATGCAAAAACAGTAAATCCTATATGTAAATCTTATATAAATTATTTTTTTTCTTAGGAATTTTTTTAGTTTTAACATGTTATATTTAAATCATATATTTTATTTATTTATAATGAAATGTTTGAATACCTAATTAGTCATCTCCACAATGGTTGTTTTGAGGATATTCAGTTAATTGTTTCAAAAAGCCATCAATGTGTTGATTGTGGTATAGGATATCCTCATTTCAACATATCTAGAATAATTATCATTGTTATTAAAAAATTATTCTTTTAAAACCAAACATGATAAATTTTATGAAAAATGAACTTTGTTATGATCATAGAGACGATAAGTCGTACGTATGAATGGGAAACGTTTCCATTTTCAATGGTCATAATAGAAAAAATTAATATATTATTATATCATTAAAAAATGATTATAATATAATAAATAATATATTTTTTCAATAATTTACTTAAATATATTATTCAAGTGATGTGGTGATGAAAAAATAACCACTTCACTTATTGGAGGTGGTAGTCCAAACATACACAAATGACTTTACGATTTTTCTGCCTAATAAATAAAATGACATATTATCATTTTAAATTCAAAAATATTTAAATAATATAGTTTTTATTTCATTTATATGAAATATATTCACTAAAATTTTCCTCATTACCTTCTATTTAAAGTGATACTGATAAATGAATCACATCAGTTTGCTAGATGATAGTCCATCGTACACACGAGTGACGTTATCGTATCCCCCACAGAATGGAATGTAAAAAAATTTATATATTATATAATAATTATAAATAATATATATGTTAAAATAAAATATATATATACTCTATATTTGTTAATAAAATAATCTGTGATAGGCAATGATAGATGACAGGTAATATTGGTTCATGATGCGGTTGATCGTTATACACACGAATTTTGATTTTGTATCTAATTTGATAGAAGAGGGGATTTATTTAGAATATTATATTAATATAAAAACATACATTTAAAAATTATATAATATATTAATAATATGATAATACTATATTATTATCTGAATGATTTTTATGAAGAAATAAAAAAAATACATAGTGAGTAATTTTTACTCTTCTCGGACCACCGCTTTAGGATTATGCCAAAAGTATTAATATAATGATTTAATGTAAAAATTAGGCTTCAAATATGATTTTATATAATTTGGGAGGTTTTTTGGAAATTTATTTTTAGAATAAAAATGATTTTAAGGTGTTAATAATAGTATATAGTTGGTGGCCTTTTATATGTGACGTGGATAACATAGTTGTAATTTTTTAAAACAAAAACGTGTTCCCATATTTCTCACATTTAAAAAGGGTAAAAATTTTATATTTATCTATAAATATAAATTATACGGTTTAAATATGTCTATAAAACCAGTTTTGTACAAATAGTTTAGCTTATTTTAACTCTTATCGTTTTAGTTTGACCCATGGTAAAACCCATTTTAACCCTACCGGTTGTAATTTATTTTTACTATTTTCACTAATAATTATGGTACAAATTTATGTTAAAATAATTATAGAATATAAATTATTCTAATTATAAATATATATTCTATTTTACTATATTGAATTCACATATGTGGTAAATTTAAATTAAATTTAAAACCTATCAACACAAAGAAAACTGTTGTTTTCAAGAAGTGTACTTTTCATGAACAATATAGTCATCTATTAACTCTAGAAAATATAATATTTATTTTTTTTAATATAAATTTAAATTTATTTATATATAATATATAAATTTTATTTTATTTATTCCTTATCAGATGTTCTTTATTAATTAAATAGGAGAAACAATATGTACGTTAAAATAGTTTTCAAGAAATTCTCTTTTTTAAACCGAATGAAAAACATTTATTAAAATAAAAAATATACTTGATTAAAAATAAATTAATTTCATTAAATATAACTAAAATATACTTATGCTACTTGGAATCATATTCAAAACATTATTTGACATTTATATTTAATAATTTATTGAAAAGAAATTATATGTTAACAAAAATCATTATTTTCCACTACCTATTGTCCAAAAAAATTCTCCAAAGAATCTAAAAATCACACCCAAAGTAATTATCATTTTTAAAAGGAGTTTCATTTTATCAAATAAATTTTATGAAATTTCCAAAAATAATAATAATATTTTTTCTTGAAAATAAAAAAATATATTTTTGTTTAAAATATATTCATGAAGAATAAAATTACATTACTAAAATAGTATTTGTTATTTACTAATAATTTATGTTGAGTAGTAAATTTATATATATATATATATATATATATCTTAAATTGGGTACTATTATTCAAACAAGAAAATTTAACATCTAGTTTATAATGGTTATAAATATCATTGGTCGTTTATGTTCTGTGTCACAAGTTGAATAGGATAACGAATGATGTTTTCTATTCAAAAACTACGTGGGTTAAATTCTAAACCATTAAAGAATTACATCCTTGAAATTCTAAATTTATCCTGCTAATAAAAGGATAAAAATATTTAATTCTCTTTTTTATCATTCATCAAAAAATATACAAATAAAACATTAGATTTAGAACATGGAAAAAGACATACAAAGGTCATTTGAAATAACACGTACTAGATTTACAAATAATAAAACATAGGGAGGAATTGAATATTTAGAAATTTAAGAAAATACTAAATAATTATATATAGTGATATAGTTCATTGGTCATATGAAATTTATTGATCAATATAATGTTAAGGACCTCAAAACAATAAATTTATGATGAGTGAACAGATCATCAGATCATCAGAAATAAAGGAACTAGGATAAAATTTATCTATCAATATCATTCTCGTAGATTTGAGGAAATATTTCACCATTTATACTGAAAATATAGTGAAATATACTTACAATACAATTATAGTTTCATCCATTGGCCAATTTCCACCCCAATATCATCTGTTTCTCCTAACGATTTGTATTCAAGATCATTTCTCATACTTGAATCACTAAAATAAACATTTAAATACCAAATATCCGTAAAATGGTTAATAAAAATATTACAAATATATTTATAAATTGTCTAAAACCAATAAATTTAACACAAGGTAAAATAATTCAAGAATTATTAAACCATAATATAATCAAATAATTATTCAATATCTAAAATTTAACAGTAGGGATAAATGTTAAAAGTAAATCATTACTGAAATAAATAACCATATATCCTAAATAGCCTCAATAAAATAAACATTATTGATCGAATTAAACACAATGGTTATCCAATCTAATTCATATTATAATACCAAAAAATGAATATCTTCTTTTCAAATAATGATAATCACTTTTCACCAAAGTATTTTTCAATCCTATGGGTATTAATATGATAAATGTTTGTTCCCACAATTACCTCAATTTTTAATATCATATAAATCCTAATGTTTATCAATATATTGAACCTTATGTATTCCATATTTATATTCATAATTTATGTTAAACTAAATAATTTCACATAATTAAACTTAATAATACATATACTAAAACTCCTTTAATGAAATTAAGATCTCACCACATAAAGCCTCCAATTGGTTTCTATGAATTTTATCTTATTATCATCACTAATCATAGAGGCATGTGATGGTTTCCATAACTCTTAAAATAACCTCACATAAAAAAACCTAATCTCAAATGTTATGTAAACCTTTTCCCACGTAACAACTATAAATTCCCTGATCCCACACTACTAGATCCATTTGGGAAAACATAAACATTTCATTTACTTAATTGATACTGATGAAGGTGACCAAATTTTTTATATCCTATACCGAAAAAAACAAAAAACAAAATATTGGATAACTTACATTATATAAGAATATTTAGGATTATATTTTTACTTAATTATGAAAAACTCTTAATATCAATGATTAATAAAAAAAAAATTCATAAAGATGAAATTCTTCTCCCATTATATGAATATTTTCATATCCCGCATTAGTTCAGCGTCAATCATCATAAAATTAAACCCTTCTAGACATAATTTATTCAACCTCAGTCTTTATAAACTAGGATAAATGATACATAATAATGGTGATACCAAATGCTCAGTAATGGTAAACATAAGAATTAGCAGTTGAATTTCCTTATGGATCATAAGAGGAGCATTAGAGTATGTTGAACTAATCATAGTGCATGAGTAAAACATAATAATATTCTAACCCATAAATACATAGATCCTCAAACTTCGAAAACATAGAATAATGTTTTACAAAAGACAATAGTCAACTAAATAAATAATCATAGGCCATGTGATATCAATCTTGATCAAAAAAAATATTATCAACCAATATCAATCCTATATAAAACATATGTTTATCTTGGAAAAAATATTATTATATCACTCTTACAAAAGGGTTATCCAATATGGTCCACTTCAGGTAATAATTTATTTTTATAAAATAACATTTTCTAAAACGTTTTATAAACATGGATATAGAATAGAAAAATACATGTTCTATAATAACATTATAAGATTAATATCACTTACAAATGACATTTATGTTGCTTCCTTAATCAATAATAGAAGAAATATAAATTAAATTTGTTAACCAAATTAATAAGTAGATTGTAATAAATGAGATTTGTTTCATGAAAATTATAGCACATTATTTCCTTCACATTAATCTAGAACATAAATAATCCCAAAAAAATAATATTTTATCATAAAGCCTTTTATAATTTAAATATCTTTTCAATCATAATTACAATGAAATAATAAATTCAAATTAACCATTAAATATCATGAACATAAGTATTTTCATGATATTAAAATTAAAATTTAATTATATAAAATCCAAGAAATAAATATAGTTTCATATCAAAACTGTATGTCTAAAATAAAGAAAATTTGAAAGGAGTAACCCATACCAAAATCATTCCATCGAATTTGAGAATTAATTAATGAATAGATTATGTGTATCAAATGAAAAACAAAAAAATAGTTAAAATTAAATTTAATATAAAAAAAATCATTAATCTTTTTTTATAGAATATCAAATACATAGATCGATTAATAATACCAAATAAAAACAGATTGACTTATCAAATTTGTTTCTACCTGGTGACATTTAGTTAAAGGTCCATTGGATGAAATACTTCTAATTGAATCATAAAATGTCATTATTTATTAGGGATTCCTGATATTATATATATAAGATAAATTATATACACCTCAAAATATAAATAAATGGTGAATTTATCATATTTCTCAGAGAATTATAGGCTAGATGTGAAAATCCATTACCTCATGTTCAGGATTTCTATACATTTACATTACCTCATATATATCAACTTCATATCAATTATTTGATTTGTTTATCACCTCTTATAGTTTTAAAATAATATAAATAAATAAATTATTTTATTTCTTTATAATAAAATGTTTGAATACTTAATCATTTTAGTATTTATCAAGTGTTTTGAGGATGTTTGGTTCATTTTTTTATGAAATAGAATTAGTGGGTGGACTATGGCCAAAGAAGTAATTATTTAAACATATAAATAATAATAATCATGTATCAATTATCATATTTATTAATCAATTATACTTTTACAATCAATCGAAGAAAATTATTAAGAAAAATTAACTATGTTATGATCTTGGAGACAGTGGGTCTTACGTACGCATGAGTAACACATCCATTTATCAATGACCATCCTAGAAAAAAGGTATGTATTTTTATATCATTACCTAATTAAAATAACATCTTAAATAATGTATTAATTTTTTTAAAATTTAATTATATATCTCTTCATTGTGATGTGATGATGAAAAAATAAGTGCATCTCTTCATAGAGGAGGTAGTCCAAACATACAAAATGACATTATCATTTCTCAGTGTAAGAATGAACAAGATATATTATATTTTAATATTGATTAAAAGTTTTATTATTTTCACCATTATTTCATTTATATCACTAAAATTAATATAATGCATCCTTTTTTCCTTCTATGTAAATCTTTTGTGAATAAATAATTAATCGATTCGTGATGCGGTAGTTGGCCATACACATGAAAAATGTTATCGTTTTCCCCTAGGAATGGAAAGATAATAGGTACAAGTGATATAAAAAATCAAGAAGTATAAATATGTTTCAAATAATATATATATATATATAATAAAAATTAATCATTGAAAAAATCATCAGAGTTGGTGATGGAAGATTAATGACATCGGTTCCCGAGGCGGTAGTCCATTGTAGACACGAATAATGATTTTGAATGCCATTTTATGGAAGATTATATTTAAATAGATTATTTTATTATTATATTTAAATAAAATTATATAGGATATTATTTTAATCATATTATAATATTTTAACTTGTTTTTATGGAGGTTTTAGAGGAAATAAAACAAAGACATATAGTTGGGAATTTTACCTCTTCTCGTACAACGTCTTTATGATTATAACTAGTATATACCTATTATGGATTTATGACCAAATATATTCTTATAAGAATATTATATGGAATTTATGAATATATTTTGTAAATTATTTACTAATCAAATATGGTTAATTTTCTTGAATAATATAGGATTGTGGGTTTCCTTTTACAAGTGAGCTGGGTGACACATGACACACTTGTAATTTTGGAAAAGAAAAAGGTGTACACACATTTTTTACATGTCAACAGAATCAAAAATAAATAATTATGAACCATGATTCATTATAAAGTCTAATTATTTCCATTTTATTGGTTTTTAAATGTCTTTAAGTCATTTTCATCTCTATCATTTTAGTTTAACCCCTGATAAACAAATTTTCACCTTAACCACATTAATTTATTTTTATTAGTTTCAATGTTATTTATGGTAAGAAATTATGTTTACCTTATTAGATAATATAAATTATTATATTTCTAAATACCTAAACAATTTTATACAATTAAATTCACAAATTTGATAATGAAATTATATCAATTAATCTCACATTAGCGATGAAAAATGGTGTTTTTATGAAGTTAATTTTTCAAGGAAAATCTGATTTTATATTTATTATATGAATAATAATAATTATTGTTTGAATATCAATTAATATTTAATGATATATAATATATAAATTTCATTTAAATAATTTATCATTTGGGGTTTTGTAAATTATTAAAATGGAGAAACATTCATCACTTTATAATAGTTTTCAAAAAACACATATTTTTTTAAAAAAAGAAAACATACAATAAATTTAATATAAAAATGATTAAAAATAATTTAATTATTTTTAATATAAATAAATAATTCTTATTTTACATTATATAAAAATAAAAACATTATGTGACTTTTAAATTTCTAAATTTATTGAAAATAAATAACATTTATTCAAAAATCGGTATTTTTAACTATTCATTGAAAAATCAATATTTTCCAAAAAATAAAATAATTTTACTAAAAATAAATTATGATATTATGATTTAAATAATTAATATAATTTTATAGAATAAATTTTTTAGTCTTTTAAACAATATTAAATTTTTTTAATATAAATAAACGAAAAACATTTTGTGAAGAAAACATATTTTTAAAGAATACATTTACTTTATTACAAATTAATTTCTTCTTTAATAATAATTTATAAAGAGTATGAAATTTATAAAAATAAATATATTATAAATTATTTAATACAATTAATACCCCCCAATTTAACATCTAGGTTATCATTGTTATATATACCACATGTCCTATATGGTCGGAGTTGTGTGACGAATACACTGTGGAACATAGTTTTCTTTTATAAGATCTTGTGGTTATATAGTTTATATGATATATTATCCCTATAAAATAAATTAAATTTTAGAAAAAATATTCTATATTATTTAATTTTTTCATTATAACAAGTCATGTTATCTAGTGATGGGAAACAAAATAAATCACAAAGTGCAGATGATGGGTTGTACATATACACGAGCGATGAATTCATTTTCCACTGAATTGAAATGGATATGATAATGTTTTTTTATATCAATATAATAAAATTTTATTATATTAAATATACTAATTTTATCATATCATAATGTTTATTTAATATTTTAATTTGGATAAATAATAAATAAACATAAAAACACTCAATTAAGAGTTATACCTCTTTTTTGAGAATCCCTCTATTTCATACAACTTAATACTTATAAAATATTTATTTTAGTGATAAAACAACCTATAGGACATTATTAGTGGTTTATGGGAGTTATTTAGGTTTATCTTGATCATTCAATATGTATTAAGTGTTGTGAAGAAGAGAGGATAGAAGGAGCCCTTTTATTATTGAGGTGAGTGGAATAATTATAATTATTCTTTACATTAAAATCTTATAAGTTTCATGATCCTAGATAATTGGATCCCTAAAAATAAATTTCATATATAAAGTTATTTTTTATCAGAATTCTCTCTGATGTAAAATTTAATGTGAGATTGTATGACCTTATAATAATTTTTAACCATGTTTAACCTCTTTTAACCTTTAACATGGTGAGAATATTTTAAAAATAGAAACCATTCACCATGGAAAAAAATATACAAAATTTATAAATAAAATACTCCGAATTACAAATAATTAATTCATTTTTACCATTCCTTCTATATATATGTCTGAAATTAATTCAAAATATACGTGTTAAAAATGCAATGAAACAGTTATTTTAGAAAAATGTGTTTTAAACAGAAAAATAATATTATGAAAAAATAAAATATAACTATAATTACTATAGAATTAATTAAAAATAATAATAAAATTGGTCATATGTTTCTATAAAATAAAATAAAATTAATAATGGGACTTTAAAATATCATTATTCAATTAAAATAAATATCATTTTTGTAAAAATAATGAATTTTTCCTTATCCACTAAATAATCATTATTTTCCAAAAAAAGCAAAACATTAATAAAACATGGTTGTTAAATTAGGAATTTATAATATATTTTATTTTACACTACAAAATTACTAAATTTATATGAAATTAATGAAAATATTGGCACGTGATATTTGTAAAAAAAATTATACAACAGTACATTCAATGCATAAAATGATATCCTATTATTCCATACCCTGTAGAAACCATTGGATGGATGATAATTTTATTTATATAGTTTATTGTCGAAATATCTCATCAAAATAATACTTTAATAGTTTTTACATTAATTTATTTCTAAAAAATTCTTTTCACACATAAACTATTTTATAAAATAACTATTTTTACATTCAAATTATTTTCTATTTATTTTTATACAATTCATAATCACTACATGAGTGAATATTAATTTGTATAAATTTATAGGAATAATCTTCTATAAGTTTATTACTCAATAAAAGGGAAGTAAATATTACATAAAACATATTCAATAACATAATATCTATAATCAATTCATTTTTTTTAACCCAGAATAGTTAATGTATTACAGATTAGCCAATTTAACCAATTATGTTTTATTTTACTATCATAAAAAATATTTTATTTTTTTAAAAAATATTATTCAATTAAATTTTGAGTTTTATACATCAAAATTTATTCAACATATCATTTATTAAATAGAAAACATATACTAAAATATTCGGCTACTATAAGGGTTTTTTGAGATCACATCGATTCCATAGCATGGATTTGATTTTATCGTCTCAGTTTTGAACTAACATTTATAAGGTTGATTATCCGAGTTAAATCCAATTAGAATCAATACCTATTGAATCTATTAGGGAGTATGATTCTGTGAAGGTATTTCATGACTATATCATGTGTTTCTCCTGAAGTACAATTAAAACCAAAATCGAGTTTTTGAACCCAAACTAAATCAAAAAAAGGTTCTCTAAACGAAAGGAGACTACAGTATATTGAATTGATCTATAAGTAGTATTGATTTCTCAACCACATTAGCTTGGAATACTTTTAACGGCATAAAGAGGGAACGGTCAGATGAAGTTCCACTTTTTGGTCTGTCTAAATGGACTTTAGGTGGTAGGATGAAACAGAAAAGTGTGATTGATTGGAATAGAATAGAAATATTTTAGTTTATGATATGCATTTATTAATAATTTTTTTAGATTCCAAAATATCTTTAATTTTGTGGTAACTTATATTTTTCTCAATTATAGTAGGATGAGGTGTTTCCCACTTTTTAAATAGGTTGGGTTCATCTATATAGTAAGATGTGCAGATGATCATGGTGTTGGAAGGGTATAAAACCCTGAGAATTCACATCTAGTAGTTTTGGACTCTATTTATTTTTAGAAGAACAAATAATTCACATTGTGGAATTAATTGATCATGTGCTATATATAGAGAAGGCGTAGAGTAGATAGGGGTTTCATCATGATGAAGAATAAGATTTTGTAAGGATTCAAGGGACTTCTTGCGGAATGTATAAAATGAAATCCTAGACTTATTCATGAAACATATTAGAAAATTTTTAATGGTTTAGGCATAGTATCATAGAGTCACACCTGATATCACATCCATTCTTAGTCATGTTGTCATTTACCCATAGTCGGTTGAGTTCCAATGTATCCATCATGTGGAAGCCATAGAATTTTCATAATTTTCACCTCTATGTAGTATAGTTTTATAAAGAATGAATTTTAAATTGAAAAATTAAATTGGATAGCACAAAATTTCAATTACAAATAAATATAATAAAATAAAAATTTCAAAAAAATGATTAACAGTTTCGATCAAAATTCCAAAAATAATTTTAAAAATAAAAAATTAAAAATCAACATCCCATAAACATTGAATTTATATATTTCTAAATTTAAATTTTTGGAAGGAAATTTATTCAGAATGAATAAGATAATCTAAAACTCATACTTTATACATTTAATGAGTTAATTTTATATTCTCAAAAAGTAACATTTAAGTATAAATTACACAAGTTTTCAAATTTATAAAAGTTATTTTTATAATTCATTACAGTGAATTTTTTTAATAAAATATCTTTTAATTACACCCCAAAACAATTTTTATTACACTCCTCAGAAATATAGTATTTTAATTGTTTGAATATGTAGTCCATCTTAGAAATAAAAACTCATTATAAAGATGATCAAAATACTTGTTTTATTAAATTTTGGAATTATCGTTCATCCTTTATGAATTTATATAACATTATCACATAAATTCACTAAGAAATTTATATTTTATGTTTTAATTTTAAATCAACTAAGTTATTCTTCATTTAGAACTCTCATTCCATATAAAATAATATCCTTGAAACATTTTTGAATTCCCTCTATAAAAACTCCACTCTAACAATTTTCGAAACCAATGGAAACATTCCACTCTAACATAGTATGTGGTAGATGTAAAATTTAATTCATCTCAATGAATTTTTCAAAGCACACTCAAAAACAATACAAAAAACTTTTTACATTTTCAATATACATATTCTTACATCTCGTTCCCCCATTTTACACTTCTTATCTTTTACCTACAAAAATATGATCACTAAAATATGAAACAATTAGAAACAAAACATGAAAGCATGGAATTATATCATCAATACATATTATTTTTACCATATACTCATTGAAAAAAATTATTTACTAATCACATTTCATGAATAATTTAACATAGTATAATATAAAAAATTAGTATGGAAGGATTTCACAGGACTATAATTTTTGAATTTCAATTGGACAGTACTGAGAATAATAATCATCTATAAATATCCCCCAAAGGTGTTATAATATAAATTATTTTTATGTGAATCACATTAGAATTGTCCATAATCGATTAGAGGATGGGTCATTTTTGTTATGAACATCCACAATTTCCTTTTCCAACAACACTAAGAAATCTACTTTTATGCCTACATCTTGAGTAAATTAATGTGTCTCCTTCCCCAATTCATTTTAATATTTTTTTAATGGAAGGGATAGAATGATAAAATAAGTGGAATCATGTGGGTATATTCTACTAACCACTATATACTCCCATGGATACTCTTTAAAGTGATATTCCTTTTCAACATATAACGATGATCCACTTATTTAATTTCTAGATCAATATTTTTATTGGTTTTGAATACATACACTTATATGGAAACCCATTTCAACTCCTCTATGGATTATGACAAAGGGGTTTTTTCTACATATTGAAGACAATGAAAATTATATTGAAAATTATTTTATTTAAAATCTACAAACTAACTTAAAATACATTCATATCCCTTAATTACATCATCAATAAGATCCTCCTTCATTTCCAAGGCTCTTGTACAAAATTTAATGGGTTTCTCACGTATAAAATCCATCAGTTTATCTTCAAAATCTATTGAGACCAATAAAATCCTACCTCTTTATCCTCGATACAAATGTTTTTGAATGAATCATGAAAATAAATACAAGGAAGATCATTAGAGAGTCTAGTTTTTACAATATTACAATTAATGGGGTGTAAATAAATGTCATATCCCTATAAATTAAAAAAAAGTATCACTCATTACACATTTAATGATGCTGGGAATTATCTTCATAGGTCTTTTTTGGAATCATCATGTTCGTTCTCAAACTCTTGGATTTTATCTTCAAATTTTATTGGGATAAAATCTTTTTGTTCCTCATATGAATATTCATAAATAATTAATAATTATTCCACATTTTTTGTAATTTCATGTTTTATGTATTTTTTTAATTTATGGTATTGTTTCCTCTTAGAGATCCTTGAAGATATCCTTAAATGCCTTTCTACCCATTGTAATAATGACATTCTTCAATTGACAATCCTATATAGAAACTTTTTATTCATGGGATGAAGGTGAATAAGAAGCATAATCCATTTTTTAAAATTTAAATTTAAATTTAAAATTAGAATAATATTTATTAAGTGATTATCAAAAGATAATTTACAAAATAACTCTACATAAATGTAAATAGTGATGCAAAATGATATTATGGGGCTTGCATAAATATTTTATTATCCTAATATGTAGTAAAGTGGGACTGCTTAGGATTAATTTCAAGGATTAATGGGGTCTATTACCCTTTTCTCTTAATCAATAATTGTATTTCTATATATGTTTTTTAATACTAAAATACAATGATTAATTATCGATGTCATGTGGTGATGGGAGAATGATAATTAAAATAATGATATAGAAAATATTAAACTAGTGTTAGTTGGTAAAGGGTTCAGTCTTAAATTATATATTTATTGGTTCTTCACTGTCCATTTTGATTGATTAAGACTTATTAATAATTTAATAAATTCTTTCCAGAAATTACCACTCTTAACATGATTTATGAGGCTTGGTGCACTTTCAAAAATATCATATACACACCAGTTCACACCTCCTCCATATTTTGAAGTGATTGAAATGAAACAAAAATATATTAACCATAAGACTTCACTCATTCACACAATATAACTTCTATCCATCAATCCATATGACTCCACCTATATGATATTTAGTTAAAGGAATGGTAGGGTATATTATTTTGATGACATTAAAAATATATTGTGATAACAACCATGACACAATAATAATGTTCTTCATGATACTCGGTAAAATCCAATGACCCATCAAAAAGTAATTCAAAATATAAATAAATAAATTTTAAAGAACATTGGAACACCATGGATCTTATCTCGAGACCCTACACTGGTTCAATGCCACATTATTATAGTGATAAAAGATAAGGATAATAATAAAAAAGATAAAAACAAAAAAGACATAATCTTGAGTGAGATATAAGTTAATTTCATATACCATTAATATAATTAAATTAAAATAAATCTATGTAAAAAAAAGAAATTTTTGAATAATAATCCAATAAAGGGTTCGTATTGCACATGGTCACCCTATACCTTTAAAATAACATAATTTATTTTACCCACTATGATAATAAAATAATCTAAATATGGTATCAATTATCCAAAATATTAAATCTATATGTGTTTGAGAAGAATTAAATGTAAATATTTTCAACTCATAAAGACTTTAGTGAATTTTGATCTTTTCTAAAGTAATCCCTATATGTAAAATTTAGATTGATGCATGTGCGTCTAGTGTTGTGTTATTTGAAGTTGTTCTATAACAGATTATGGAAACATATATTTAGCGAATTCATGGTTTATTATTTTCTTGTAGTGAAATAAATAGGGAGTCATTGAGAATGGGATTTCATGGAGGCATGAATTTGGTCTGAAATATAGTGGGATTCAATATAAGGTGGACTTAATTAATGGATTCAATCGAAGAATGTGGAAGGAACTACCTTGGATTTGGATTATAACTCCCCAAGATTTTATAGTGTGTTATTTCTTCAAAATAATTCAATAACTTTCACTACATGCAACACCATGTTCAATCGCACCATGACTTACCAAACAAGCCGTTCAAAAGAGGTTATGAATAGTGTTAACTAAATTTTAAACATTATATAATCCTTATAATTTTAGAATCCATATTATAAGTTTCTTAGACAAAATGTAAGAACAAATTCATTTTCAGTATTGCACTTTTATCAACTTTTAATAGTGAAACCTTTTTAAATACAATATATTAAACTTTTTGACTAAATGGGGACATAAAAAAATTTAAAATGAAACATCCCAAACTTCCACGGTACTCTTTCCTTTGAATAATACAGTATTGTGTGTTGTACGCAACTTCGAGTTCTAACACACACCACAACCAATCAAACTAGCCGTTATGATTAGTAATACCTACTTTTTGAAATTATATATATTTTATATTTCAAAATGGACTTCATTTTTGGATTCGGAATATCAAATTTTGCCTAAGGTGAAATTTTGGTACTTTTCGGATAACTTTAATATTTTGATGAATAGTGAAAATTACTAAATTTTAATTAAAAACAACTTTTTTAATCAAAATAATTAATAGTGGTAAATTATGAATTTGAGTGGTTTTAAAGTATATTTAGAATATATTTTTACCATTTAATATAATGTTGTTCATTGGACATAATTTTACAATTAAACCGAACATAAACAAGTGTCAATCTTTTGATAGTTATTATCTCTTAAAAACACGCTTTTTGTTTTGACAGCGTGAATTAATTTTAAATTAATTTCTGCCACTTATATGTTTTGAATTTATAAAAATGGATTCCATATTTGGAATCAGGATGTTCAAATTCTTTAAATAGGTAACTTTTATTTTTAGACATTTTGAATAATTACTGCGGTAAATATTTTATTTACCATGGTTAAGGGTAAATCCGGTAAATAAGGGTTAAAAATAATATTATAATAATACTAAATTAACATAAAACGTATCCTAGCCTTATTGGTTGACACATGTTCGACCATAGGCATCTTTGGGTCGATTTGGGGACCCCATGGTGCCACTTGTAGGTGATAGGGACACTTTATTTTAATTAAGTTAAAATGAATACAAAAATGACACAAGCATATATGTTTTAGAAAAATAATTTTTACATAGGGTTATATATGTTTGATTTTAGATTATAAATATTAATTAGAAATATAAAATGATTTCCTACATAATTATATTTTATTTATATTTTTTATACATTAAATAATTTAATTTATTTATGACACAATGATGATGAATTAATTACTATAATAGTGAAAAATTAAAATAATTGATATTATAAACACCAAAATAAATATAATATAAAACTTTTAATGCATTAAACTAATTTTATAGGATAATATGATATATTAGTATTTATTTAATTGAATTTTTTCGAAGTAATCAATCTATTATGAGTTTCACAAAAATCAACTATTGAATAGTGTCAAAATTGACAAAAAAGAGTTCTTAAAACAAATATTATATTATTAATTGATATTAAATTCCTAAAAATATAAGGTTCGTCCAATAGACTTATATCATGATAGGTTCATCATTAATGGACCACTTGGGGGTCTCTTGGATATATATAGTATGTTTATTAACCATATTATATAATAATACAAAGAAACATTGTAAAAGTGAAACTAATTAACATAGAGTTAATACTTAATGATAAGGTTAATATAAGTACCCAAACCTGTATAAATTCTATTGGTTGAGTTTTTTTCGATCCATAACCACCTTAAAATTTGAATAATCAACTTTGGAGCCATTGGAAACCGAATATGAATTTATTATAAACTAATATCTCTAGCTTTTCCAAAGGTGCCCCTCACCCCTCTTATAAAAGGGCACTCCTCCTTCTCATTTCTTCACACCATCAAAGTCTTTTGGTTCGGCCAAAATCTGCCCAAATACTCTCCCAACTTCCCTCACTACAACCTATAGGTATTATTTTGATCAGAAAGCCAACCTATGGAGACCTTTGTATCAAATCAAAAGGAAGAAACCGAAGAAGAGGTAATGATTTCACCATCCTTTTCCAAGTTTCTTTCTTCTTCCACTTCTTCTTCCTTTGTTGTTACCATTATAAAATAATAACTCCAGTATCATATATATACTTTGATGTTATTATAAATATGGTACAACCATATTCAGTATTCTACCCACCCTTTGAATAACATGTCACCATATGTGCGTACGTACGGCTTACCGTCTCCACGTCGTGGTGTAATTGTTATTCAATATATTATTATTTGGATGGGTATAATAATGATGTTTAACTCATGTAAATAATAAATATAACATGTTAATTATTCTTTATATATGATATACCATCCATTTATATATTATTTTAATATCAAAAGAATGATATTGTCTCTCGTGCGTACGTACGGACTACCGTCTCCACGAACGCGATGAGATTCATTCTCCATCATATCAATTAAAGTATAATTATGATTTGATGATTTAAAAATGATGTTTAAGGACTTGATATCATTATGGATATGAATAATATACAACCTATCTATAACAAACACGACTTATGTAACAAAACATATAAATGAAAACGAGTAAGTTAACACCCGAAACAACGATAATAAGATATTATTATCAAATCAATATTAAAAGATCATATATGATATCATATTAATGTATATGATGCTTGTATAATTTAATAAAAATTATTTCACCATTATACAGGAGGTTAACCTACCCCATCCAAGGAAAACTACAAGGTAAGGGGTTTTCATCTCACTCCTTATTCCCGTGAGATTCATGCCATATTGCCACCATTACCTTTTGTGTGGTGTATGTGCTGCCCATAATTATATTCTTTGTGTAATACACTTTAATTTATGTGTATTTACATATTCATTGTATGATACCTCTTTCATGGGTCGTATGTTTCATAAGTTACCAAATTGGTAAGGGTTATTTCACAATCTCTTCATTATCCGAGGTTGTTTATACGTAATAATCTACTGGGATCTCTTTATCATCCACATCCATGTTTCTTAAAAATGTATTTCAAAACATTGTTACTATTCACAAGAATATGGGTTAAAGTCATTTATACCCTTGTTTGAATTTTTATAAGAGGTTTATAAAGGAATCTTTCCGTCATTTTCCAAACAAGGTGCTTTTTAACCTTTTCGACAAAATTAATGTAAGAATGTTTTTTTAACTTATAAGGCGGGTGCGGCTATTTTCCGCCGTTATGAAATCGTCGAAACTTTCCTTACAAGATTATAAGAATATTTTCAAAGAAAATGTTTTATTTTATATAGATCTTAAATGATTTCAGAGATATTTCTCTAAAAAGAGTTTTGATTTCATCTATGTCAACATCCTTTGTTGGATTTTACGCTTATGTGAAGTTTATTTATTATGATACAAAAATTCTATGTTGTATTGAAGGTTTTGTGATATGTTTGACTATGGATGTGCTATTGTTATAACATTCATGGTTTATGGTGAAATTATTGACATTTCGTATGCTAGTTTTAATACGAATGTTTATGTTATGTTTATACCTTTTCATATGGGAATACATTGGACTTAATATATGACGGGTGGAGCCCGCTATAGCTCCTTGATGCATTGGTAGGTCTCATGAGACAAAATAGTATCTTGGCACAAGGCCTTGGAAAAATCTTATTTATAGTCTTGGCACGAGGCCTGAGCTATGTGGTTATGATAGTCAGGCATTATGCATTCCATCATTATGAAAGTGGTTATTGTTTTTGCATGTGATTATTCGATTAGTAGAATATCCATGTAAATAAGTAAATGGAATTATTTCATTTTATTTATGCCATTCTATGTTGAAAGTTCAAGTTTGAAAGGATTTTGTTTTAGTATACACTGCCTTAAATGTTTATTCTTATTTATGAAAGTCTTTGCTATATTGTTATCCTTATTGGGCATTTGAGCTCACCCCTTTTCTATGTTTCATTTTTCCCAGGATGTGAAGAAGTAAGTTATGAATGACCTGCATGGATATTATTTGGGGATATGAGTGTGGATTATGTAGACAATATGTTTTTGTAGTAGTTTTTCATTTTATGATGTAATGTAAGACTTATGAATATATCTAGTGTATCCAAGGCTACTAAACCAATCTTTCATTCGAGATTTGATCTTTCTTGTGATCATGCCAATGTTATGTAATAATGAACCGACTCCGTGTAACTAGGGTCGGGGCGTTACAGTTGGTATCAGAGGAAGTTTAGTACAAACCTTGGAAGCTAGACTTAGATAAACTCTGATTAGAACACGTAGGCCTAAGATGAACTTTTAGGATTAGTATAGAAACACTTCCTAGAATTTTGGTATTGTCTAGATTTTGTGAGTTTTCCGAAAAATACATCCATGTCTGGATACGAGCAGGTAGAGGCGGCTCTGGCACAGATGTACCTAGGGGTAAAACCCGAAAACACCGCTTTGAGCTAGACTCGAATGGGAACTGGTGCACGACAACGGGCCTTGATGCACTCTTGGTTACGACACTCCCGGGGGATATGCTTAGGATAACTCTCATTTTCATTACAAATCATTATGAAGGGTTTATGAGTATATACTTCCTCAAAGGAGACATTTTTATGATTATGGATTATATCCATAAACTATTTAATTTATGTTTTGTGTTTTACAAGTTTGGGATTAGGTATTGTTATTCATAAACTAATCTAATGTATGCCATTGTTTAAAAATGGCGCCCATTAGAAGGAATGGGAACTCTAGCAATGCATGTGATACAAAGAGAAAGAAGGATCATATATGTTATGGTCTTAAGCAATAATTTACAAGAGAAATAGTCTCGTATGTATTGTCATCATATGAAGAAATAATATCATGTGTTGATAAGATAAGTAAAGAGTTTACTGAGTCCTATGGCTTTGAAGGGAAGCAAGAGAAGAAAAGGATGGAAGAGAGAAAGATGGATAAAGGGAAGAGGGAAAAGAAGAATTTTCCCCTATGTGGTAACTGTGGAAAGAATCACCTTGGAACTTTCCTGAAAGGAATGGGAGTTTGTTATAAGTGTGGAGGAAAAGGGCACAATGTACGTGACTGCAAGGGTAAGAAAATGGTTTCAAATGTACAATGCTTCATTTGCAAAGAGTTTGGACACTACGCAAACCTATGTCCTAGTCATCAGACTATGATGCAAATGATGCTATTGGATAATAATCATGTTATGATACCACCACAGATGAAGAGGAATGATTAGAGTTCTTATGTTGATTATGTCAATTGAGTGTTGTATCAATAATGTACTTGTTATAATAATTATGGAGTATATAAGGATTTTACTGCAGTATTATTTCATTAAGAACTTGAGATTGTGTGGAACAAAGAAAAGTGACTCAATAGCAGGATAAATTTTTGGAAAATATATGGTTGAGAGAATGATAAACCATAATATAGTTCTGATACTGAGGTAGTGATTTTGGAAAAATACATGATTGTTTTCGATAAATTATATTGGATATTCATGAATACCTTGGAACTGATTAATGATTTGTATATTCCATCATTGATGGGGTTTAAAACATTTTTGGACTGATGAAGTATATCCAGCATTCTATATGGAATAAGGGAGCATGAATGTAATCAATAAGGAATATGGTAACTCAGGATGTTTCAGTGTATTAAAAGAATACATGATGAAGGTATTCATATTATAATACGGGGTAAAAAGGATCTAAATTATGTTTACCTTCCATATAAATGTTGGACTGTGAGTTTGGAAAGAAGTATTTTGTATAGTTCTAGTTTGGATTATTTTGGATTTCCATAAAAGGACAACTAGGAGGTCGGGCGGCTACTCGCCGCGTCCGACAAGGCTGCGAGACTTGAACCTGCAACTGAAGGGCGACAAGGGTGTATCACCTACCACTGGCCCACGAGATGTCCTGGATTAAATAATGTAGTTTTTTTTAAAATATCTGGTAGATGAATTATAAATTAATTTATTTTGGAACCCTGTACGAATAGTATAAATAGAAAAAAAATTACGTTCTATTATCTTTTAGAGTGAAAGATGAGTTTCTTGTAGAAATTTATTAATGGATAAAACTCTAATTATAAAATAAGTATATCTCCTTATGATCATAGCCAATATCATAAATAAATTCCTCAACATTAATAAAATGAACTTAGAACAAAAATGTTGTCCTAGATGGTACCTTAAATCCTCACTAATTCATGGCTTTCGGATTGTTGGCCTTTTCATAGCCATGTTTTCTACCACTCTCCATCAGATAATTGATTGTTAGATTTCTCTTCCATATACATATTTTCCTACATGGAACCCTAGTATGTGTTATTCTCGGTAATCTTCATACTTTCCGCTCTTTATTTTAAATAGAGGCCTCGTTAATTCATTTTTCGATGTGGGATTTCAACTTAGATATTTTGAAACGTCAAAGATGTGTTATCCTAATACCCTATGTTTTGTTGAACCGATGGTATTTCAAATCATCATAGACTGATGAATTTAAGGACCTCAATTATACACTTGTTTGTGATTGATGACCTCAATCACAACCGATAAATATTTACGTTTTTCCTCCAATTATATGTCTCTAATTTCCACCAATGTTCTCATAATCGAGATCATAATTTGGTGGTGACCCTTTCATTTCTCTTTTCCTCATATTAAGACTAAATTTTAGTAACCTAATTTCCGATGTGGGTTTTCCCACAAAGATATTTTCTATATCCAACCTTTTATTTTCGAAGAACAATTTGAAATTTCGAGGACGCAATTTATTGAAGGAGGGGAGAATGTAACACCCCATGATTTTATAGTGTGTTATTTCTTCAAAATAAATCAATAACTTTCACTACATGCAACACCAAGTTCAATCGCACCATGACTTATGAAACAAGCCGTTCAAAAGAGGTTATGAATAGTGTTAACTAAATTATAAACTTTATACAATCTTTATAATTTTAGAATCCATATTATAAGTTTTTTAGACATAATGTAAGAACAAATTCATTTTCAGTATTGCACTTTTATCAGCTTTTAATAGTGAAACCTTTTTAAATACAATATTTTAAAATTTTTGACTAAATGGGGACATCAAAAAATTTAAAATGAAGCATCCCAAGCTTCCATGGTACACTTTCCTTTGAATAATACAGTAGCGTGTGTTGTATGCAACTTCGAGTTCTAACACACACCACAACAAATCAAACTAGCCGTTATGAATAGTAATACCTACTTTTTGAAATTATATATATTTTATATTTCAAAATGGACTTCATTTCTGGATTCGGAATATCGAATTTAGCCTAAGGTGAAATTTTGGTACTTTTCGGATAACTTTAATATTTTGATGAATAGTGAAAATTACTAAATTTTAATTAAAAACAACTTTTTTAATCAAAATAATTAATAGTGATAAATTATGATTTTGACTGGTTTTAAAGTATATTTAGAATATATTTTTACAATTTTATATAATGTTGGTCATTGGACATAATTTTACAATTAAACCGAACATAAACAAGTGTCAATCTTTTGATAGTTTTCATCTCTTCAAAACACGCTTTTTGTTTTGACAGCGGGAATTAATTTTAAATTAATTTCTGCCACTTCTGTGTATTGAATTTAGAAAAATGGATTCCATATTTTGAATCAAGATGTTCAAATTTTCTAAATATGTAACTTTTAATTTTAAACATTTTGAATAATTACTGCGGTAAATATTTTATTTACCATGGTTAAGGGTAAATCCGGTAAATAAGGGTTACAAAATAATATTATAATAATATTAAAATACCATAAAATGTGTCCTAGACTTATTGGTTGATACATGTTCGACCACAGGCATATTTGGGTCGATTTGGGGACCCCATGGTGCCACTTGTAGGTGATAGGGACACTTTATTTTAATCAAGTTAAAATGAATACAAAAATGACACAAGAATATATCTTTTAGAAAAATAATTTTTACATAGGGTTATATATGTTTGATTTTAGATTATAAATATTCATTATAAAGATAAAAACATTTCCTACATAATTATATTTTATTTATAATTTTTAGACATTAAATAATTTAATTTATTTATGACACAATGATGATGAATTAATTACTATAATAGTAAAAAATTAAAATAATTGATATTATAAATACCCAAATAAATATAATATGAAACTTTTAATGAATTGAACTAATTTTATAGGATAATATTATATATTAGGATTGATTTAATTGACTTTTTTCGAAGTAATCAATCTGTTATGAGTTTCAAAAAAATCAACTATTGAATAGTGTCAAAATTGACATAAAAGAGTTCTTAAAACAATGATTGTATTATTAATTGATATTAAATTCATAAAAATCTATGGTTCGACCAAAAGACTTATATCATGATAGTTTCATCATTAATGGACCACTTGGGGGTCTATTGGATGTATATAGTAAGTTTATTAACCATATTATATAAAAATACAAAGAGACATTGTAAAAGTGAAACTAAATAACTTAGAGTTAATACTTAAATATAAGGTTAATATAAGTACCCAAACCTGTCTAAAATATATTGGTTGAGTTGTTTTAGACCCATACCCACCTTAAACTTTTAATAATAAACTTTGGAGCCATTGGAAACCGAATATGAATTTATTATAAACTAATATTTCTAGCTTTTCCAAAGGTGACCCTCACCCCTCTTATAAAAGGGAACTCCTCTTTCTCATTTCTTCACACCTTCATAGCCTTTTGGTTGGCCAAAATCTGCCCAAATACTCTCCCAACTCCCCTCACTACAACCTAGAGGTCTTAGTTTGATCATAAATCCAACCTATGGATCCCTTTTGATCAAATCAAAAGGAAAAAACCAAAGAAGAGGTAATGATTTCACCATCCTTTTCCAAGTTCCTTTCTTATTCCACTTCTTCTTCCTTTGTTGTTACCATTATAAAATAATAACTCCTGTATCATATATATACTGTAATGGTATTATAAATATGGTACAACCATATTCGGTATTCTATCCACACTTTGAATAACATGTCACCATACGTGCGTACGTACGGCTTACCGTCTCCACGTCGTGGTGTAATTGTTATTCAATATATTATTATTTGGATGGGTATAATAATGATGTGTAAATCATGTAAATAATAAATATAACATGTTAATGATTCTGTATATATGATATACCATCCATTTATATATTATTTTAATATCAAAAGAATGATATTGTCGCTCGTGCGTACGTACGGACTACCGTCTCCACGAACACGATGAGATTAATTCTCCATCGTATCCATTAAAGTATAATTATGATTTGATTATTTAAAAATGATGTTTAAGGACTTTATATCATTCTGGATATGAATAAGATTCAACCTATCGATAAAAAACATGGCTTATGTAACAAAACATATAAAAGAAAACGAGTAAATTAACACCCGAAACAACGATAATAAGATATTATTATCAAATCAATATTAAAAGATCATATATGATATCATATTAATGTATATGATTCTTGTATAATTTAATAAAAATTATTTCACCATTATACAGGATGTTAACCTACCCCAACCACGGAAAGGTACAAGGTAAGGGGTTTTCATCTAACTCCTTATTCCCGTGAGATTCATGCCATATTGCAACCATTCCCTTTTGTGTGGTGTATGTACTTCCCATAATTATATTCTTTGTGTAATACACTTTAATTTATGTGTATTTACATATTAATGGTATGATACCTCTTTCATGGGTTGTATGTTTCATAAGTTACCAAATTGGTAAGGGTTATTTCACAATCTCTTCATTATCCGAGGTTGTTTATACGTAATAATCTACTGGGATCTCTTTATCATCCACATCCATGTTTCTTAAAAATGTATTTCAAAACATTTTTACTATTCACAATAATATGGGTTCAAGTAATTTATACCCTTGTTTGACTTTTTATAAGAGGTTTATAAAGGAATATTTTCGTCGTTTTCCAAACAATGTGCTTTTTAACCTTTTCGACAAAATTATGGTAAGAATGTTTTTTTAACTTATAAGGTGGGTGCGGCTATTTTCCGCCATTATAAAATCGTCGAAGCCTCCCTTACAAGATTATAAGAATATTTTCAAAGAAAATGTTTTATTTTATATGGATCTTAAATGATTTTAGAGATATTTCTCTAAAAAGAGTTTTGATTTCATCTATGTCAACATCCTTTGTTGGATTTTACACTTATGTGAAGTTTATTTATTATGATACAAAACATCTATGTTGTATTGAAGGTTTTGTGATATTTTTGACTATGGATGTGCTATTTTTATACCATTCATGGTTTATGGTGAAAGTATTGACATTTTTTATGCTAGTTTTAATACGAATGTTTATGTTATGTTTAAACCTTTTCATATGGGAATGCATTGGACATAATATGTGACGGGTGGAGCCCGCTATAGATCCTCGATGCATCGGTAGGTCTCATGAGACAAACTAGTGTCTTGGCACAAGGCCTTGGAAAAATCTTATTTATAGTCTTGGCGTGAGGCCTGGGCTATGTGGTTATGATAGTCTGGCATTATGCATTCCATCATTATGAAATTGGTTAATGTTTTTGCATGTGATTATTCGATTATTAGAATATCCATGTAAATAAGTAAATAGAATTATTTCATTTTATTTATGCCATACTATGTTGAAAGTTCAAGTTTGAAATGATTTTTTTTAGTATACATTTCCTTAAATGTTTATTCTTATTTATGAAATTTTCGGCTATGTTGTTATCCTTACTGGGCATTTGAGCTCACCCCTTTTCTATGTTTCATTTTTCCCCGGATGTGATGAAGTAAGTTATGAATGACCTGCATGGATATTATGTGGGGATATGAGTGTGGATCATGGAGACAATATGTTGTTTTAGTAGTTTTTCATTTTATGATGTAATGTAAGACTTATGAATATATCTAGTGTTTCTAAGGCTACTAAACCAATCGTTATTTCGAGATTTGAATTTTATTGTGATCATGCCAATGTTATGTAATAAGGCACTGACTCCGGGTAACTAGGGTCGGGGCGTAACATGTACTGGACATAGATTTTTAAATTTGGAGGAATAATTCATCCCACATATTCCAAGGAGGTTAATGGAGTGTTCAATTGATACTATTATCAAATATTACAAATGATGAATTCATTGGGAATTTCCCGTTCTATAAAGTTGGTGATGGAGGTTGAATAGGATATGCGTGAAGTTAGACTATAAGTTATTTTGTTGACTATTGAGTCAAGGGATCTAATTTTATTTCCAAAAGTTATGATATCATAATCTTGGGTGCTCATGTGAAATTATTTCCGGATCAGTGTGCTTGGTATGGGGATATATTATGATCTATCTCATCATAAAATGTAATTAATACCATCGTACAAATTCGGATTTGATCATGCTATCAATTCATTAAGATTTTTTGAGGTCATGTTTTTTTGAATATCTAAAAATGTAGAAAAAAATATATCAAATAAAAATTCCTTATATCCTTTATCAATCTCACATGATTCATCAATAAAAAGTTAATCACATTAGTGAATTTTTTATTTAACCCGATTCTAAATGTTAGAATTGAATTTATTTTGGACTTATAAGATATTTTTTACAATTATTTTTTGGTTTTTACAAATTCATTTTTCCTTCTTTTAATGGGTTCCCTCTCTTCCATTGTTTTTTTATGATCAATAATGGTGTATTGACCCACAACAATTTCAAAAAATATATCCATTCATCCACAATTATATTTTGATCATGCTCAGACAGTCCTCCACTAATAGATTATACTGAATAGGGTATGACCAAATGAATCTTATAGTTTATTGAATTGATCACCATATAGGTTCAGTCACTCATCCATTGTAAATTTGAGGGTTTCCAGTAAAATGAAGAGGAAGTAGTCAGATGAGGCTCATTTATGTGTCTATTTTGAACGGTCGGAATGTTCATGTATAAATTGGAATGGATTGGTCAATTAGAATGGATTATATAAATGTTAATTAATGAGATTACTTGGTGAATCTTGAATATATATTCCCTAGGAACTTAAATTGTGTGGTATCACAATGTTTTATTCCCTACTTTTTGGTTGAGGTGTATTCTATATTTTCATGAGGTATTTATCATTCATGTTGTTGGATGTGCATGGTATATTTATAGTGTAATATTTATTGAGAATTCACATATGGTAGGTCATGAAATTGTTTATTTTTCAATGTAGAGGCATATTTTTTGAATGGATTCATAAGATTATTAAGTCAATTAATTGAAAGGGAAGGGTGTCTTTAGGTTTAATTATGTTGTATCATAAGATAATGAGAGGCTTGTAGGGTCTTTTATGGTTAGAAAATAATTCTATCATGGATGGGTTCATTCAAAAACTCGGGGACTATGATATGGTGAAGACATTATAGCTTGGGCTTCACAAGCATTATTTACTTCTTTCTATGTTGTGTATTTGACCACTCATAGTCTTTTTACCGATCATGCCTCCATCTTGCAACAAATGTTTTACTCTGTCAAATTATATTCTCTATGCAGGGATATTTTTAGGCATCATTTAATTTTTAGTGAATATAAAATTAGGCATCATGTAATTAAAATTAAAATTCCATATGAAAATTAAACTCTATTTCCAAAAAATGATCAATTTTTTGTTAAAACCCCTAAATTATTTTTTGATTTACAATTCAAATTACATAGCCTTTATAAAATGAAATTACACATTTCAGTATATAAATTTATGGATTTAAACAATTCCAAATGAATAAAATAATTACTAATTTATATTTGATTCATTTAGTAATTTAATTCTATATTCTAAAAAAATGTTACCACTGTATAAATTACCTTAGATTTAATATGGATTTATAAGAATTTAATAGGGAGTTATAAATAAATAAATAAATATATATATAATCTTATGTGATAAATTGGAATGGTTGATGATATTTTTTTCATATTTTCTTTTATGGACATGATTGTTGGTTGTTATATTAAATATTTTTTATAGAAATCATTGTAGATATAAATTCTCATAATTATATGATTTTGTATGATTTTGTATTATCCACATTCTTATGCTTATGTTATATTTTCATGAATATTGTATAATAATTTTTTTGACATAATTTTTATTTATTTTTTACTCATGATTTTTGATTAATATTTTATTGGGCATGATTCTCTATTGTTATATCAATAAAAAATTTATTTTCTCATACATTCATTCTCATTATGGTTAGTTATTATTTTTTATTGGTATCACTTATGATGATGTTTATTGAAAGGATTATTGTAGGGTGAGATAATAAAAATATATTCAAAGTGTCTTAAAATAAATAATTTTTAAATGTTATCTATAATGAAACTAAATCATTGGGAAATGGGGTTATATATATTTATTTGAAAATTATTATATTTTTGAAAATTATGTTAAAGAGTTTGTTTATTACTATCTAGTTTTTAACTTGTTATCAAAAAATATGTGTACAGTTTGCATTTTAGCAACGGATATGGGAGTGAGTAATTGGGTTTACTCCCAAGGAATTATATTTTGGTTAAGTTATATTTAAGGATTTAGTTACGTCTAAAAACCGACATAAATAACCATAAGTTGAACAAAAGGTAATGCAAGACAAGTGTCATAATATATGGTATCTATGAATTCATTTCCTTTATGATATGATTTCTTACAATAATAATTATTTCTTTAATCTAAACGTAACTATTTTTTAGTAAATTGAAATGAATAATTGGAATTGTGTTAATAGTGGCTGTAATATAAAATATGATGACTATCCAAATGAATAACATAATAGGATTAGAGATTGTTATAAACCCTTTATGGTAATTCTAAATCAATTTATTATCAATAACATGGACCATGTTATGCTCTTAAATCCACTAGAGAAGGATAAAAAACTCTTGAGCCTTTTATGCATCAACATCCACCCTCCTTATGTGGTAATCCTAAAACACTAATTACTATGTAGTGGATGAATATATAGGTAATATATTTTATTTTATCTAATTATTCGATCATGAAATGATTTTTTATCCATTTCTTATTTCAAATGTATATTATATTAATTGTTGCCATTAGTTACAATTATTAGGCCAAATGAATAATTTGGATCTATGGAATGGTAAGAGTTTAAAAAAATACTCTTCACTAAATATTTTCCCCAGACAAATTTCATTAAAATAACAAAAAAATGAAATTATTTAAATAAAATTGGTATGAATCAATTGTTTCATATGATGAAAACAGTACAAGAATATCAAGGTATGTCTCTAGTTTTTTACTGATTAAAATTGAAATATTGATCATTTCTTTAGATTCCTGAGACTATTTCTTTGAAATTAATTATTAATAAGGTATTTTTTGATATGACGAAATTTACTAAGGTGGAAATAATGTGGAAATTAAAATTAGAGATTGTCATTTATCTCATGGATTTAGTGATAAGAAAAAAAATTATTTTCATCGAATCTCAAATTATGAGTCGTGTGAAGGAAATAAAATTTAATCAACTACATTATCAAATTATATGAAAAAGAAAAAAATCAATGTAAGTAATTGAGATAAATATCATGATTTTAAAATACACAAAATGATTATTGTCAATATAATGGAAGAGGAGATGTTTATAACTAATGAACCATCCATAGATCAATGTTTTAAATACAAGTAATTTTGGAATTAGGAAAATAGAATCCTAATTTTAATGGTTAATAAGAGTAATAGACATTAACAACCTCTAATATCAAGGTAAAAATGAATAGAATGTGGGAAAAATAACAGTGAAGATGAATATGATAAAGAAGTTGTAAAAGGTATACTTATTATTCACTATAGATATAAAAATGTCTTATTTTATTTTGGTTCTCCACATTCATTCATGTCATTAAATTTTTCTAACAATATTGGTTCACCACCTATAATATTGTATATTGAATTACTAGTGGATAAAATTAGTTGCAGAATGGAATTGATTTATAACTCATTCCGAATTGAGATTTCTGGGAAGATACTTCTTACATATTTTTTTCATACCTTTGTATAATTAAATGTGATTTTAAGAAAGAATTATCTCTTCTAATATAGAATTCATATAAATTGTTATGATATAAATATATAATTTCATATCACAAGTCACCCCATAATCATGTTATGATATATGCATGATGATCTAATGTATTTAGAAAAAAATCATTAATATGGGTCATTACACCAAATTATGTGGGATACATCACTTAAATAACTAGGGAGGAACATAATAAAAAATATGTGTCTATATTATAAGAATATATGGATGGATTTCAGAATAAATTTCATGGTGATCCTATATAACTTGATGTTGAGTTTTCAAATAAACTAATAACATGTTCTATACAAATATTGATGTTATCATATCAAATGGAACCCACTGAATAGGAATAGTTGAATAAGAAACTTCAAAAGAATTGAGAAAAGGGTTTTATATACCCATATTCATTATAATAAGGATCTCCAATTATATTCTTCAAGAAGGATGGGTTAATGTGTCTCTATATTGATTATAATAATATTAAGAAGTTCATGATCAATATCTAGTTTTTGATATCCCATGATTATGAATTTTGTTAAAAACATTTTGTGGGATTAAAGATACTAAAAGTGTATCCTTTGATATTGATATCAAAAATTATATATGGAAATGGTGGGTATATCCAATATATAATTTTTTACATGATATATATTTCATGAATTCATTTTTATGTTATTTAGAATTAAAAATTCAATTGTTGTCAACAAGTATATAATAAATATATTCTTTCGATATTACATCAATCAAATTTTAGTATTTTTTATAGATAATTTTATCTTATATTATAAGAGTAAGGAGTATAGTATAGATCATTTGTGTATTTTTCATGAGATATATTGGAAGGATAAAATTTATCCCATATTTAGTAATTGTGGATTCTAGTAACATAATATTTCACTCTTATGCCATGTAATTACAAGAAAAGTTATACCAGTAAATACATAATAAATTGAATTAACTATAGACAAACCAAGATTAATATTTTTTATATATATTTTTAGTTTTCCATTATTTGTGGGATGCTATCAATAAATTTGTGAAATTTATCATTAACTTGAAATCCAATAACAAATTTAACATAGAAAGTTGTTAAGTATCTTAGGACAAATGAATGAAAAAAAAGTTTTATATATCATCAGAGAGGGATTGTAACAGCAATTGTACTATCATTTACCTACCATGGGGGCGACTTTGTGATATAAATTGTTTAATTAATGAAGGTAAAAAAATTAGTTCCCATGAAAAACAACATGGTGGTAGCTAATTCATCCTAAAAAATTAAATATTGATGAAAAAATTACCTAATTCATGATTTTTTTCTACCGTCAATGATATTTTCATTGTTGGAATGAATGGATTATATTCTTATTGATATGTGTAAAATATATAAAATTCACAATAATTTAATGTTTATATTTATATAGAATGAGTTTATCAGGAACCAAATGAGATAGTCAGAGCTGATCAAGGACTATAAATAATCTATATATTACAACCCTTAAAGGAAAATTAATGTGGATGATTTTTTTGGTATAAAAAACATAATACATTATCTATGATTATGATTGAAATGTACTAACTACTCATCAATTTCCAAATGATATACCTATAAATCATGAGGATAGTATAAAAAACCTCTCATGAACAAATGACTACTTGACAATCCATTCATATAAATATCATATAGGCACAGAACAAGGATATGGAGTTTTAGAAGAATGATATTATTATTCTATAGTTAACATTTGAAAATTATGAATTATTGTATTTTATAAAAGAATATATGATCTATCATTATAAATATTAATGAAGTAGTGTTTCGGTGATAAAAATATCTCATTATTCATTAACCCTTTAGGAATCAAAAAAAAGTTATAATGATCTCTGGAATCATTTATTGTGGGAAAACATAAAGGCGATGGTTGTGTTTTAGGTATTTGATTTCTTGTTTTCACCATATGTTAAGGTGAAATGATATAATTCCAATTGGATTATTCAATAATTAACAATCATTATATGGAAATATGTGAACATCACTATGGAAATCTTTATCGGTCTTCCAATAACATTCAAAGGCTATAATTTCATTTGGGTTATAGTTGATCGCCTTATGAAATATGTGAATTTAATTTATATTCGAGAATAATTCTATCTTGATCAACTTGGATGGATATGTATATATTGATAGGTGTAAGTCTGTATAGAGTAACAATCGTGATTGTATCTTATCAGGATGTAATTTTTACCACACAATTCTGTATGACCCATCATTAGAAATTGGAAATAGAGACGAGCTTCATCACTTCTTATAATACTTAAATTAATGGTTAATATAGAAGGACTATTAATATTCTATATTATATTTTGGGATTATAGTAAATTTATTTCAAAGGATGCTTGGATTAAAAACTCTACCTAGTAGAGTTATCATATAATAATTATTTCCATTCCATCATTAAAATCACACCATGTGAGTATCTATATGGGAAACTGTGTTTAACTCGCAATATGTTGGGTTAATGTTGGTGAGAATACTTAGACAAGACATGATCTTTATCACGAAATGAAAGAGTATATTCAAACCCTTCATCATCATATTGAAACTACACAATTTATATAGAAGAGTTATTTTGTTAATATTTGGAGATATTTTTTGTATGACATTAGAGAAATTAATTTCATTGAATACAACAAAATACTAGGGATTGAATTTTTTTTGAAAAGATAAATTTGTTCTCTATACACATTTGACATTTCTAACTCCCAAATCATGTGGGGATGGATGCTTAGATCTTTCACTTCAACCAATATTCACAAAAAAATTTAATGTGTTCAATGTATCACTTTAATGAAAGTAAATACCAAAACTGTTACATGTACTAGACATATAAGTTTTAACACTGGAACATAATATCTCTTGTGGGGAATAATGTGTCTAAATATTAGTTAATATATATATAATACTATGAGAAAACCCACTAAACCATTTAATTTTCTATGGATAAATCATAAGTTCGAGAAAGCTACAAGGGGTGTAACAACCAAAATTTAATCCATGTAATTTCCCTTCTTATATTTATTCATATATTATAAATAACATAAAATAAAATATATAACACAATAAAAACTATATTAATTAATAATGAACGAAATTATAGGTATTTATAGAATATATGGAGTCTATACCGATGAAATAGTAACATGAAATTTGGAATAGTAATATAACTATTAAGAATAGTTATTCAGACAATAGAATAGTAAAATCACCATTGAAAGTATATATAAATATTTGGTATCATATAAATGATATTTTGAAGTATTTACTTCAGGGAATAAGTAAATAAATGTTTTAAAAATAAAAAAATAATGTGTTGGAATTTTTGTAAGTCATAAATCAGTAAATAAAATATTATGATTAATTTAATAATTTAAAAGAAAAGGTATTTTCCATTAATTTAATTAAAAATTAATATTTTTTTCTTATTATGGTAAGATAATAGTATGAGTCATAAAAAAAATCAAAGTGTCCTAAAAGCAGTTATAATATTCATGTTAGTATTTTTTATAAAGTGATGATTTTAATTAAAAATTTAATTTCTCTTATTTGGAAATTCATTTTCATAAAATATAGTCAATTTTTAAATTTTACACATTGATATATAATTACGTAATTTTTTTGTAATTTTCTAAAATACATGAATATTTGGAATAGTAAAATATGAAAAATTACTCTTTATATAAATTATAAGATAAATGCAATATTCCATGAGTCGTCGCTATTGGATGCCCCATAATATCAATACAGAATTCATTATTTTAATATATTTATAAATAATTATCATATCATTAATTGTCTTCATACAATATAATAATCTACTGAATAAAATAATGAAAAAACTTGTCTCTCTTTCACTATAAATATATCCCCTCACCACCTATCATCATGACACCATTCCAGATTTCAACCTTGTACATGTTCTTCCCAATACTCTTAAAAATCCTCTCCTTATTACCTTGATTCATTTTTCACATAAAAATACCAACACCTTCTCTCTAAAGTGGTTTTCATGGAGGATAAATTCACGAAGTGAAAATTATCTTTTATTTTCTTTTTATTTTATTCCTGCTCTTTTGTTTTATTATAACCACCTCACATTCCATTATAAAATTGGAATGTTATATCTACTATATCATATATACTAGAATTTTATAATGTAAATTTAATAATCCATCATCATTTCATTGCCCTTCCTTTTTTGTTATAAAAATTAAAACATCATCGATGATATGTTAATTTATCACATTCAAGGACTATGAGTTTTAATTTTCCTTTACAACATCCAAGGATTGTATTAAAGCCATTAGAATGGTTGAAAAAATATTAAAACTCATTTTATATTATTATTTGTGTTATCTATCTAATATATACAGATAATATTTAATAATAATAATAAAAACAAGTTTGTTGTGAGCGAAAACCGCCCAAAATAATCTGAAATATTATCACTAGCGTCTTGTATAATGATTTATCCTCAACCAAAATAAGAAAAAAAATTATATATCCATTATATATTATTTATATTAATTAATAATATATATAATCATTTATGGATATCTATTCCCATTTTACATGAACTTCAACACTCTTATACAAGAAAACCGATCATTAAAACAGAGTAAACAAGCACTCTTAAACAATGAAATTGAACACTACAACCCATAAAAAATCCCATAAATATACTTAATAAACTCTAATAAATCATGTAAAATATAATAGGTTCTATAATAACAATTAAGGACACTAATTTTGTTATCCATGACATTAAGATCTAGTGATGAACACTTCCGGACATAAGGTAAGAGATCCTTTCTGAACCTCCATCTTTCTATCATGTTACAAATTCTCTCTCTTTACAGCAATGTAATTAATATTGAATTTTATTTAATTATTATAAATTCTGTTTATATGATGAAAAATCATGTATCCATTTCATATCATCCTTATTTATTGGGAAATACAAGTTTTAAAGTGGTTCCCTTCTCTACTCTTCCAGATAAGAAAGCCTGATTCAAAGGAACTACCTGATTTCTTACCCATTTTCAACTGGTCTCGATAACATATTTTAATCCATAATTATTGTTAAAAAGTAATTTATTTTATCATGAAAATGCATATTTTTTCATTCCAAATTTTATACACACAATTAAACATTTCCTTTTTTAAAGAACCTTTAATATTTTCCAAAGACCGTACCAAAAAGTTTTATTTCTAATGATTCTTAAACACACTTTTTACATGTTTTCACTTCATTTTGAAATAACATATCATGATATATATCATTTTTTCTTTAATAATGTCCATGTATGGTTTAAATCCTTTATTTAATGGACACCATTATGATATTCCATTTTGATATAGTTTTTACAAGATTATGATACCCAATTATTTCCCAGAAAAACCTGTATGTTTATGTTTGATTCCTAATGTATGAGTCATTATGTGGGACAAATATTCATGTAAATTTTATCAGAGTTTTTACCATATATCACTCCAATGAAATGTTAAATTTTTAGTTTCATGATATGCCATTTGAAACAGTTATGGCGGTATGCTTTTACTCATGATCCATTTGGAACAGTCTTGGTTATTATCCTTGACAAGTTCTCAATCATGTGTATTGATACATGAATCATGATTATGTCATGATTTATTTTTATTCCAAATTACTACTATTTGATTATTATATGACTCTTTTCTCTACGTATTATACTTCCATATTTTTATTCATGTTCCATGCCGTTTTATGTCATCATCTTATGCCATTTAACCCATGTGTTGGGATATATCATTATATTTATTCCTTTATAGGGATATTTAGATCATCCGTTTATTCATGTATTCCCCATGTTATCCTATTTAGATGTAAGGGATAAAATGATGTTAGGAGATCATTATAAATATTAAATAAATGATTATATATAATAGTTTCATGCAATATAATTAAGAATCTAACCATTAAATGACACTATACCTTATAATCCATGGTTTTTATTTGAAGGATATGTTTTCCTAAAATCATATAATAATATTTTTAAATGTCTAGGACAATTATATTTTGAATTAGAAAAAGGTCTATATATTATTGGATATTCAAACTAGAGCACTTTATTAAGAACCTTAGGGATAATTCTATAACCATGGATAACATGGATATAAACACATGGAATCACAAGTTAGGATATACTTTTCACTTATAAGTTGTCCATTTAATGTTATTGGTTTCCCTTATATATATTTAAATTATTAAAAAATCTTATCCCAAAGAATACCTAATATAAAGTAAATGTTTATAACCAGAATAAAATAGTGAAGGTTAGGATTATCATTTATGGATCTAGGCATTATTTCAACTTTTTTAAAATTTTATAGAACTATTAAATCACCACCACAAAATATGGATGTTGATTTATCTGTGAGAATATAAAATGAAAAAATTATTGCATCCTATGTATATAACTAAACCTTAGTGAATGTTTCTAGACTGAACCTCCCAGAAAACATCATCTCATTTTCATTAGTGGAGTTTAATGCTGTTTTTGGAATGGAAGGGATATTTGTATATATATCTAACATAAACTATCAGGAAAGGAAGATCACTATATACATATGGAAGATCCCTCAAATTTTATACATGTTTAATGAGGAGGATGAATCTCCAACAAAATAATTTTCTCAATTGTGGATGTTATTTTCTTTTTACGAAATCACCTAGATCCCAAATGATTGAAAAAAATGATATAATCAATCTTAAAGTCAATCATATTATGAGGGAATAAGCTATTTTGTTCATAGAAGAGTTTACGGGTCTTCGAACTGACCGAGAGGTTGATTTCTCAATGCAAATTATTCATGCATCTCTTCTTATATCAATTATAGCTTATTTAATGACCACTGTTGAGATGGAATAACTAAATAAAATGTTACAGGATAATCTCGATAAGGGTTTTATATGACCGAGTGAGTCACCATGGGGTGCACCAGTCCTATTGATCAAGAAGATGGATGGATAAATGAACCTATGTATTGATTATCAAGAGTTGAACAAAACAATGATAAATAACAAGTATCCCCTTTCACAAATATATGACTTGTTTGATTTGATAAGTGGGGAATCTTATTTCTCTAAGGTGTATATTCCGTCAAGATATCAACAATTAAATGTTAGTAAAGAAGATATTTCCAATACTACCTTTTTAATGAGGTGTAGATACTATCAATTAACTGTGATGCCCTTCTGACTCACTAATTCTCTAGTATGATTTATGGATTTTATAATTATATTATATAGATACTACCTCATGAATTTTGGGTAGTATGTATTAACGATAATCTTACATAATCTAGGAACAAGGATGCACATGAGGTTCACATAAATAATGTTCTAAAGTCATTGGGAAGGGAGAAAAATTATTCAAAGTACAGTAAATGAGAGTTTTGGATGGGTAAGTATCATTCCTGGTGAATGTAATCACTAATAAAGGAATACTTGTAACCCCTTCCAATATAAGGGAAATTGAAGAGTGGGCCAAAACAACATCTGTAAAGGATAATTGTATATTCATTTGTCTATCTGGGTACAACATGTGATATTTGAGGTTCTTATCATGATTTTCATACCCAATAACCATTATGACTCGATATGGAGTGAAGTTTTTCTGTACTAGTGAATATTAAGACTCCTTGAAAGAGTTGAGAAATTGGCTTATGACTACTGCAGTGCTCACGCTACCAATAAATGGGGAACTATTTCTGGTGTATAGTGATTCTCTGAAGAATGGATTGTGATTTCTTCTCATTAATAATGATGAAGTGACAATTTAAAGATCAAAATAGTTTAAAATTGATGAGAAAAACTATCACATGCATGATTTGGAGTTGGCAGCTTTGATCATTGCGTTGAAATTCTATTGGAATTATCTCTCTAGGGAGAAGTGTGAGTTATATACTGATCATTGGAGTCTCAAATATATATTCACAAAAAAAATATTAATATGAACCAGTTATCATGGTTATATCTAATTAATAATTTCAACTACTCAATCCACTACCAACCTGGTAAACCAAACAATGTGGTGGATACATTAAGTATATTGGATTTTGCATCGTTATCAATGAATTGAATTAAAAAGGATCCAGAATTATTAGACCTATAAAGGACAGATTTGGTAATCTTTAAGGAAGTAAAACCATAAATTCTTAAAAAAAATTATTGCTCATCCATATATTATGGAGAAAATAAAGTATTATCAAATTAATAATGAGTAAATTCAAAATAAGGTGGATTCTATAAGAAAAGGGAAATACCGGTGTTCAAAATGCATAAGGAAGGAGTCATGAGATTCAGGTACAAATATGTATACAATCCAATCAAATGTTAAAGGAATAAATTCGGAGTGACATTCATAGCTCAGCCATCTCCATTCACTCAAGGATAACAAAGATGTATATATATCTATAACAAAACTATTGGTGGGAAAATATTAAAAAGGATATCACTGAGTATACATCAAAGTTTTTGGTATGTCAGCAAGTGATGGATGAAAAGAAAAATGTCTAAACAGATGATGTTATCATTATCCATACCAACATGTATGTGGGGGAACATTTCAATACAATTTGTAGCGGGACATTATAATATATCAAAACGGAATAATTCTATACGGTTTGTTGTGGAAACACACACAAAGACATCTAACTCTAACGATATTTGAGATGAATTACGACTGGGTCAAAATGAATGGATATACATCAATGAATTGGTAAGGATGAATGGATTTATACTCTATAATGTATCTGACCTATATTCTATATTCACCTTTATGTTTTGGAAAATTATCCCATTTTCTCTAAATATGGATTTGAATTTCAATATAAATTATCATCCTCAAACTAAAGTCCAATCTGAGAAAACTATTTATATAAAAACACATCTCTCTATTACATATTAATTCGTGATTTAATAAATAAAAGTACACTTAATACTACTCGGATGTTTGATAAGTCTCGTGCCTTTCGAAATTTGTTACATTACATAACATCTTATAATAAGATATTCAACAACAATATTGAAAACATCCTTGACCTGACCATAATATTCAATCGATTTTAAAACTACACGGTATAACCTGGGGACATTTATAATAAAATGGTGAGATATAAATACCAATAAGGTAATAAAATGTCATAAATGAAGAAATAAATACATGTCATACAATAGTCATATCAATGGGGAATAAAAGTAATATGAACAATAAGGCATGATAAATTATGATAATCATAATAGCAACATGGGAAATGATAGCACAACATAAAACATTGAATCATAAACATATGTCAAGGATAAAATTTCCAAGAAATAAAGATTGAAAAAGAAAAAATATAAATCAGGTTCCCCCATATTCCAACATGATATATAATGAAACTAAACATAGCCTAATGAATTATATTGGTATATAATTCTGGGCACACCTATCACAGTTATTTCATTCTCATTTTTATTTGTGACACATAGTTCATAACACATGAAATCATATTTCATCACCTTTTTATTCAATTATTATAAAATGTGGAACAGACATAAGTATTTATCCATTCAAAGAATAATAATTTCGTAAATTTGAACACCCTTGATAGGAATTGGGTATAGGAATCCCCTACACATTTTTTGGCATGAAATCCCACGGTGAAATTTTGGAAGCATAATAAAATCACATTAAAATTCATAAAAAATGGTTGATGATAGTAAAAAGGGTATATAATAATTTTTACATAAAATGGGTTATAAATGGTACATTTTAATACTTTCCCAAACATTAGTAATTTGAAATATAAGGATTAATAAAATGCAGAAACCTGTTTAATGAAGAGAAGGTGAGGATTCCATACATGAGTGTATGATTCCAAAAGCTTGAAAGTGAATTTTTGAGAGCTTGGGGTGCCTTGGGTGGATTATATATATGGGAGGGAATATTTAGGATGTTCACAAAGTATTTCTATTGAAGATAAATGGGATCTTGGTTGGGTTTATATAATAAAATATAGGGGAATATTTTTAATATTCAACCAACATAGGTTTTAGATTCTATTTAATAAAATAACAAAAATAAAAAACCTTAATATAGATTTTTCTCATGGTTTTTAGAAAATGGAATTTTTTTGTTGTTTTATTGGGATGTTCAAAACTTATTTAAATAATTCCCTTACTTATGTGGAGGCAAGTCACATTCTTAAATAAATTATTTTGAAAACATAAAATAAAATAATAGTTTTGGAGGATTAATAAAGGATTTATAAAATAAATATACATAAAAATATCACATTAATTTAAAGGTAAAACATATATTTGGTCGATTATACCATTTATAGTACTTATTAAATCACTTTTGGGTCATTATGATATCCTAATACATATAGTTCTTTTATAAAATATTTAATTATTACCTAAATATATGACTGCCCTTGAAAATTTATGAAAAATTCATTGTTGGATCATTTTGAAATTCTTATTAAAAAACATTAATTTAAAATAAATAACATTCTAAATATATTTATATTTACATTTAAAACTAAGATTGATGGTTATAGAGAAATGACATTTTTTTATAATAACATTTTTTAGAACCATAATAAAAATTACAATTGACTTCATAAAAATTATAAGATCATTTATATTTGATTAAAATTATTTAACAATAATATTTTTTAAAAATATTTTTTATTTCATAAATATATTAAGTCATAAAAAATATATTAATTAAATTTGAATATTAGAGAAAAATAACATTTGGGTTTTATCTTATCAAAATATTATTTATTTATAAAGTAAAAATAACATGATGAAAATATATTCATTATTCAATAAAAAATAATATACATAATCATATTTCATGGGTCATGATACATTTCCCTTTAATACATTATCAAATTCCCAATGAGTAAGGTGTGTGATAGTGACACTATCAAGGGGTGGTTCGACGAACATGGTTTGGGTCGTGGTATCAATGAACATGAAGTTCTTCCGTAAATGGATTCTCTCATTCATGAGTTGTCAGCTCTCAGCTTGCTATATTCAATGTTAGAGAACAAATATTATATCTCCCTTGGAAGCTCTGATAAATGGGTTCATATGGTACGATCGTACTAGTTGAGGCCATCACTTCCTTTTTCCATTTCAATTGGTTTCATTAAAACCATATATTTATTGTTATTGTATGATCACTGATAAATAAATATATTATCAACGATAAATATTCATTATGACCAATTAAATCCAATTTTACATACCATAAGTATTTCAAGTGTTTTATATAACCGTATTACATAATATGAGATTTAATTAAATAAAAAAATGTATTTATAATTCTTCTGGTCATTAAAATATTCCCCCTTTGGAAATTCCATCCTAAAAATTTTATTCCCCACACTAATAAAGAACATGGTAACTCTATTTCATCACGTCCTCTGGTTCCCAAGTCACTTATCCAATCATTTGGTTTCTCTATAACACTTTTCCTAGGTGCATTTTGTTATTTCATTGAAATTTGTCTCTATGATCTCGGATCTTCGCCTTCCGCTATTCATATGAGATATAATTCGCTAATTGTACCACCTATGTATTGAGTACATTTTATGGGTATGGTATATATTTTCTCAAGAGGTACACATCTACTACGTCATGTACTTGAGATTGGTTTGGTGGGAGTGCTAGTCAGTAGTACACAACTCTGATGTGATCAACGATCACAATGGGACCGATGTATCTTGGACTATCCTTTCACTTCATCCAAATATCATAACTTCATTCCATGGAGATAAGATGAGTAATTCCATGTCTACAACCTTAATCTATAGGTCTATTTTATTATTTTTAACATATCTCCTCTTCCAACATTGATCACCCTTGATTTTCATATGAATGGTCGTTAATTTTTCCACCATTTGATTGACCATTTCAGGACCTAGCAGTTTCAGTTTCCAAACATCATCCCAAAATATAGGTTTCCTCCACCTCTTCCCATAAAGGGATTGATTAGGATCCTTTTAGATTCTCTATTGGAAGCACGTTTTTAGAATTACTCATGCATAGGAAGATGCTTGCCCCATCCTCCATTGATGAAAATTGATTTTTATATCAATATATCCTCTAGTGTCAGGATAGTCCGATAAGATTCACCATTAGTTTGAGGGTGATATTTCATGATTATGTTCAACATCATTCTTAGAGAAAATTGAATAATTTTCCAAAAACATGGAGGTGATTCTTGGATCTCAATTGTATACAATTGGTAGTGTTACTTCATACATGCATACCCCTTCTTAGATGTATATCCATGAATGTTTATCCATTGATAATTTATCTTGAGTCGCAAAGAAGTATGTAGTCTTTATAAGTTGACCACCACAACAAAGATATAATTGTTTCCTCTATATTTCTATGGAATTATGGTGTCAAATTCCATAGTAATGTTTTTTCATTTCCATGTAGGTATGTGTAATTGTTTTGTCATCCACTTAGACTTTCTTCATTCAACCTTCACTAGCTGAAATACCAGGCACCATGATTTATATTATGTGTTATCCTTATTAATATTGTCCCAAAAATAGTGTTCTTGGAGATCTTGATACATATTTGTTCCTCTTGGATGGATAGATATGGTTATGCTTTGTGTATCATAGAATTTCTCAACATCTAAATCGTGATTTAACAGTACACATAGTACTTGCCCAAATCATACAACACCTTATTCAATATCATTGAACTCTGAGGAATTAATTTTTCTTACATTTTCCACTTTCTTATAAATTATCACTTAGTCTCTTCGATTATCCATTAACCTCTTTAGAAGATACCATTGAGCAATAATTTTTGGAAGGGTTGATTAATTTCATTCCTTTATAATTCCTATGTCCATCCTTTTCAAATATAACAAGATCACATGCTTCTCAATTCCCATCAATGATAGAATTTATGGGTCCTTTATACATAGAGAATATTCTAATTAATTCACATTCCTAGGATAGTAGTGGATTGCGAATCCATAGTCATTGATTAGATCTAACCATTTTCATTACCACATATTCAAATCATTCTATGTGAATATATACTTGACTATTTTGTGATCCGTGTATATTTCACACATCTCTCCAAATATATAATAACAATTCAAAGTTCAGTATATCCAAATCTAGATCCTCCATTGGCTAGTTCTATTAATGAACTCTCAACTACTATGAAGCATAGTCTATGGATTTTTCATTCTATATGAACACACAACCAAATCCCTTATTCAAAGCATCGCTGAATTCCATGTATATATCTATAATTGTGGGTAGTGTGAGAATAAGTGTAGTGAAAATTCATCTTTTCAACTCAATAAATATTTATTCAAATTTATCATTACAATAAATATTAATACCCTTATGAGTTATCTTGGTAAGAGGGTTTTACAATGATGAGAAATTTCTTACAAGTCAGTTATTATCCTCAGCTAACTCATGGAAACTACATACATCTATCACAAAAGTCAGCCACATTCATCTTTCAATTGCTTCTATAATTAGAGTATCCACATATATCCCAATGTTTTAAAAGATATACCCAAATAATGAAACTTCTTTAAACCATAACTCACATTTACTGAACTAGGAATAAAGCTTCTCATTTTTATGTTCACTAGAATATTGGTCAGATGCTCCTCATACTCTTGATTGGTTTTGGGGAATATTAGAATATCATCTACAAATACTAACAAATGTTTTTGATGTAATCCATAAAGTCTATATTAATTAATTCCATGGATATAGATAGAGGTTTATTAATTTCTATTTGTGTCATTATGAACTCATAGTGCCCCTTCCTTGTATGAAAAGCTATCTTTGGGATTTCATCCTTCTTCACCCATACTTGATAATATTCGGACCAAAGATCCACCCTTGAGAAATATTATGCTCCACATAGATGATCAAACAATTCATAAATCTGAGGAAGAGGATACATTTTGTATGGTATTATATGGTTGATATCAAGATAACCAATACAAAGGTGCATTGACACATCTCTATTCATCATGAACATGACAAGTGCACCCCATGCGAAGCAATTGGGTGTATGAACCCTTTATCCAAATCATCTTGTAGTTGTTCTATCAACTCCTCAATTCCACTATATCCATCCTATACATAGTCTTCAAAAATGAAAAAAATCCCAGGTATAAGCTCAATAGAAAATTAATCCTCTTGGCTGGAAGGAAGACTGGGAAATTCCTCGAGACAACCATTAGTGTATTACCTCACAATAGTCATGTATTCAAGGATGGTTATTTATTTGGACTCAAAAATTTGACTAGGATAGTCATGCTCATATGGAAATATAATCCCTTTATTTGATGATGGTGCTAACAGATATTTATCTACCTCCTTGAACTAATATAAAATAAGGGGCCTAATGTCAATATAGAGACTGCTTTCCTTCTTATGGAAGTTTATGTTCTCTCTATATAGGGAAAACCAATACATGCCTCGAATTGCATCAAATTCAACCAAAGGGAGTATGAAAAGGTTCATGGTAAATTCATCCCATAAACATCTATAGGGGAATAGTTATATACTTGAGATGCAATAATTACCCCATTTTCCTTTGTCACCAACATCTATACATCAATTCATTGTGGTGATGTTTGAATAGTTCTATTCAACTTTCATTATATGATGAAATGTTTAAAATCAAAATAAAAAATAAATTTCTCTATTCCTGAATGAATAACTTATATATTTATCACCAATTAATTTTTGATATCCTCCTTGGCGGTTGTGATGTAAAAATATCTCAATTATTTCCTTAGAGGTTTTTGGTTGTATCTGAAATACATTGGCATAGGTAATTGGTTTGAAAAGTTCCATGTTTCCCTATTGTATAACCAATGAACAATGTTCTTACCATTGATTAGGTAATTATTTTACTATTTTACATTAGTGGGTTTTTCTACCAGTAGTTCCAAACTCAGTTCCCTTCCTTCCAGAACCTAAAGAATTTCCTCATTCCTTTTATGAAATTTTTGTGGTTTTTATTCCCACACCACAGACAAGTGGGATGATGTAATTTGATGGAAATATTTTATTTCTCCATCAGATAACTAAAATTAAACTCCACTTTCCACTACTTACTGCTATGATACCATTGTGATTCACTAATATTCACTTCAGCGTTGAGGGAACATTAGAAAATTTCATCATAGATATCAATGTCACAGATCATTAGTTATTTTTGTAGACTATTATTTATCCCACCCAAGAAGTGGTCAACATTGAATTTATGGTTAATGAAAAAGATAAAGTCATATCATGCATGTATTGTGATGTTTTCCTTATACTCCTAGATATATTTATCATATTTTTGCTTGAAGGTAAGTAATTACCTTTCCATTTTAAGAAGGAGAGTGCATGGAAAATATTTTCCTAAAAAAATTGAATTCATTGCTCCCCATCACTCCGTTCTCCACCTTAGGATTTTTATTTTTAATGAATTTCCACCACTAATCATATTTTCCCTCCATATAATGAACATATTGTAGAAAATTCTCTTTCTTATGAAATTTAAGGATGGAGAAGATTTTCTCAATCGATTTGAGCCATGGAAATTCATAGGAATTTGTCATATAATTTTCTCAATCATATCTTGTTATTTCTTTGGGAAACTTTGAAGCTCCTGTAGATCTAGGATTATATTTAGAGTATTAATTTTTTTAGATACTGTTGTCATGATTTTTGTTATTCTGACTCTGATCGGGTTGGGTATCACATTAGGGAAGTCATCACATTGATTTTACTCTTATTTCAAACCATTGTCTAGAAAAAAAGTAAACTCTGGAATGATTATTTTATAAAACTATTAATCACCTAAAAGGGAAAATAATGAAATTAAACTGATAACATATAAATGGCATGTATTTTCTTAATATATGAATTTATACACTTTAATATATGTTATCCTCGTTCTTTTTTCTAACATATACTCTTATATGAATTCTTATTCCCTTAATAATGGTTTATAATTATATTTCAATTTTACCAAATAATATCCTATGAGAGTTCCATTCCATGTGCACATTAAGTAATGTATTCATGTACCTAGTTACACTGAGTTATGCATAGGACACCTTTTCAGAGTTTTTACCGCAAGGTATATCAGTTAAAGAACCACATTCAGTTGGTGTATCACTACATGGATTTAATTTCCTGATCAACCAATTTACTCTATACGTAGAAAAATTTTGGGATGCTTTATTATAGTTAATCTTATCCTTAAGGATTACACTATAGTTTTCTAAACCAATTCCCAAAAATTACTAAACATTTCTTTCAATATGAACTATAATAACCTGGGTTATTATTACAAATTAATTCGTGATTAATTACCAAAATGTACACTTAATACAAACCTGAATATTGAGAAGTCTAGTGTCTTTGGGAGTTAGGTACATTACATAAAAAATTATAATATGAGGTAAGACAATATTATTTAAAACATCCTTAACATGATGATAAAATAGTCATATAAATTGGGAACAAAAGTAACTTGGCAGAAAAGGCATCATATAACATTATAATCATAATTATATCATTGGAAATATGGAATCAATGTAAAACACTACATCATAATCATAGGTCAAGGATAAACCCTCCAAGAGATGATGGTAGAAAAATTCTCATGAAGGAATCAGGTGAAATCTCTATACCAAGATGTTGTATCATGACACTAAACATTACCCAATGCATTGAATAGCTATATAATTTTGGTGCATTTGTCACATTAATTTCATTCTCATCCTTAAGTGTACCACATATATAAAAAATATGAAATCATTTTTCCTCACTTTTTTATTCTAGGATTGATAAGTTTGGAATAAAAAATTGTAATTCAAAAATAAAAGTAGTATAAGTCCATAAATCTGAACACCCATGTAAGGAATTGCATTTGGGTATTCACTATATAAATTTTTGGTGTGAAATCTTGTAGTGAAGTTTCGACAGCATAATAGTTTCACTTTTAAAATTCATAAAAAAGGTAGATGAGAGATAAAAGGGTATGACGTAATTTTTAAATATAATGGAAAGTAAATGGGAAATTTAAATACATTTCTTAATAATATTAATTGAGAATATAAGGTATAAAAAATTAATAAACTTTATTATAGATGAGAATGTGAGAATCCTTTACTTGAGATTACGGATCTAAAAGCATGAAAGGGGATTATTGAGATATTTAGGTGCCTTAGGAGGATTATTTAGAGGGTAAGGAGGATTAAGGAAAATATCCAAAGGGTTTTTGTGATTTGAAATGGGATATTTAGTGTGTTTATATAAGAAAATGGAGGTTAATTCTGTAATATTTAACAAACTTGTATTTCGAACTCTATAGAATAAAATAAATAAAACAGAAAACCTCCCAATGGTTTTTTCCATGGATTCTCTGAAATGTAATTATTGTTCTTTATTTTATTAGGAAATGTTCCATTCTAATTAAAATAATTACCATTATTATTTGGATGTGTGTCACTCTATTAATTAAATGATTTTAAAAATGTAAAATATAATAATTGCTTTGGAGGGTTCACAAAGGCTTTATAAAAGAAATCAAATAAACATAAAATAACATTATTTTAATAGGATAACTTATATCTGGTATTTTATACCATTTATAGTATTTATTACATCACTTTTGTGTCATTTTGAGGTCATAATAAAAAAAATTATTTTTATACAGTATTTAATTTTAACCTGAAAATTCAACTGTCTCAGAATATTATAAAAAATTACCCATTAGAAAATTTCAATGATCTAATTCCATAAATAAGAATCATTAAACTCAAAAGTTTTCGAGATATATTAATTTTCATTTTTAAAATCTCAATCTGTAGTTATTGAGAAATGATGGGTTTTTTTGAGAATAATAGTTTTTCAAACTTTTATATAAATTACATTTGACTTCCTAACAATTAGATGATAGTTTTTATTATATAAAACTATTTAATAAAAATATATTATTAAAATGTTATTTATTTCAAAAATCAATTAATTAATCAAAATAAATGCCATAATTGAATTTGAATATTAAACAAAAACACTATTTGTGTTTTTTCAAATCGAAATAACTATCATTTATAATTTAATAATAACATAATTTAAATATATACATTATTCTATAAATAATAATATACATTCTCATATTACTATGGTATTGATACATATCCATTTAATACACCAAATATCTCTTAATAGTTAGGTGTATGATGGTGAGATTTCTGTGGTGTTCTTAGGTGAACATGGTTTGGGTAATGATCTTGATGAGCTACAACTTCTCTAGTAAATAGATTCACTCACTATTTAGTTTTTGGATATACTCTCAATCTGATTCAAGAAAATAAAACTAGAGATGTTATATTTCATGGAATCTTTGATAAATGGGTTTCATTCAGTGTAATCCTACCGGTTTAGTCCATCACTTTCATTGTTTATGTCAGTTGGTTTTGATAAATATTTATATATATACTAATAATATGATCATTTATCAATGGTTATATTATCAATGGTAATGATTTTTAATTTTCATTTAAATCCAATTAGATATAACAAAATGAATGAATGTTTTTTAGTAACCATAATTCATAATACTACATTTAATAAAATCAAAAGGGAAATGTTATTTACAACTGTTCTCGTCAATATAATAATCACCCCTGTAGAAATTTCTCCCTTGAAATCCTCATTTCACACACCAAAATAGATGAATGAAACTATGTTTCATCATATCCTCTGGTTCCTATGTTGATTCTTTAATCTTGTGGTTTCTCCATACCACTTTGACCAGGTGCATTTTCATATTTCATCGAAGCTTGTGTGTAACACCCCGAGCTTCCACGATACGCATCTCATTCAATAATGCAATAGCGTTCATTGTACGCAAATTTGAGTTCTAACACACCACAACTAATCAAAGTAGCCGTTATGAATAGTAATAACAACTTTTTAAAATTATAGAAAATTTATATTTCAAAATGGACTTTATTTTTGTATTCCTAATATTGAAATTAGCCTATGTTGAATTTTTTGTAATTTTCTGAGAACTTCCAAATTTTTATGAATAGTGAAAAATACATAAAACAACTTTTTTAATCAAAATAATTTGTAGTGATAAGTTATACTATTGAGTGGTTTTAAAGTATAATTAGAATATATTTTTACCATTTTATCCAATGGTGGTCATTAGAATTAATTTAACATTGAAATTGGATATAAACAATTGCCAATCTTTTGATATAAATTGTTTCTTAAAAACACGCTATTTGTTGTGACAGCGGGAATTAATTATAAAATTAATTAATGCAACTTATATGTTTGGAATTTTTTAAAATAGACATCATTTTTGAATTAGGAATTTCAATTATAGCTTAGGGTGAAATTTTGGCATTTTCTGAAAAACTTCAATTTTTGATGAATAGTGAAACCACTAAGTGGTAATTAAATAACTGATTTTTCGTTTAAATTAAATATTACCACTTCTGTGATTTGATTTATAAAAATCCGACATACATGGTTGTCATTAATAAGTAAAATGTGGTTCAATGAGATTAAAATAATTTTTTTGTGAATAGTAACTTTTAAGTTCTTAATCGCGATTAGAGGTAATTAGTGTAGTTTAAGGTACAAATAATGTTATAATAACATGAGATGAGCATGATACTTGTCCTACTCCTGTTGGATGAGTCATGGCCGACCAACAAAACCCATGGGTCAACTTGGGGACCCCATGGAGCCACTTTAGTTGGAAAATGAAATTAATATATATTTATTTAATGTTAAAATTAAATTGACACAAACATGAGTTGTTTTACTAAAACAGTTTTTAAGTGGGGTTAAACAAGTCCAACTTTTGATTATAAATATTCATTAGAAAGATAAAATGATTTCTTACATCATAGTATTTTTTTAATAATTTTTAGACATTAAATAAATTAAATTATTTATGACATCATGATGATGCAGCGATGACCTCATTATTTAACGATTTAAATAAAATGGGAAGATAATGCAAAATCCAAGGCTTACACTTGTCCAAAGCCAATTGGATGAGGAGATTTCGAACCTTTATCACCTTATCCTAGAATTATATAAGTGTGGGACCTTTAGAATCCGAAAAGCATTGTGTAATAATGTAACATTTCAATCTTTCCAAAAGAGCCCCTCCTCTCCTTTTATAAAAGGCCCTCACCTCTCCCACCTCATTTACACTTTCAAGCCATTTGGCTCGGAAAAACTCTGCCCAAATACTCTCCCAAAATCCCTCCCTTACTCATAGAAGCCTCACTTTGGGCAGAACTCTTCTCAAGGAAGCCTTTGGGTCAAATAAAAAAGAGTTACCCGATTTTGAGGTAATGTCTTCTCTAATGTTGTTTTGTTTTATTTTTCTTCTCCAACCCCCTAAACTCTTTTATTAATTTCTTTTGTAACAACACCAGTATCCTCAATATACTAGGATGTTGTTATAAAATGTATTCAAGCTACACTTACACACACCTACATCTAATTGTTAAAGAACATACGGTTTCTGTGGACGGCGAATTTCTGCCTCACGAAACGATGATTGTTCAACACTCATATAACACCTTCAAAGGTGGCCATTAAGATGTCACTATTTTTATATATGATATATAATATGTTTAAGTTTTACTTATGCTTCTGTATTTCTCATTTATGTCATACTTTATGATTTCCATTATGGGTAAAACGCGATAATTTCATTTTAGGAAGTGCGGACTACCGCCCCCTCAAAGTGATTTGAATCGTTAATGCCATATGTGGGATGTATAAAGGATGGAGTAAATGGTATTATACAATATATTATACTGGAATTATATTATACATTTATATCACTATGATTTAGTTCCATTAAATATGAAATTGAAATGAAAGTAGCGTTCATGCGTACGTACGGCTTACCGTCTCCATGAACGGTGCATTTCATTTCTTACCTCTAAATGTTACGTAATATTATAAATGAATGTATATACTGGATATATAAGATATATATGACATCTAAATCATGAATATAATTCTGGATATAATGGATATTCTACCACATGAACAACTTGTAATTATAAGAAGTTTATTGTTGACTCAAGTTACCAAAGATCGACAAAACGATCATTATTAACTTGAATAATTACATAATATTCATAACATTGTAATAAGTGATATAAAAAGGATAATGAAATTGAAAATGGTTCTTAATAAGGTATATATTAACTCTAGTTTATTATTCAGGAGGTTAAAGAACGGTTGAGTCAAGTCAGACACAAGGTAAGGGAATTTCTTAACCCAATTTTCATTCTTTGGGTTAATCTCCTACTTTCAAATTATGTCATGATATTATTATGTCCTATATTGTATTTGTACATTATTTATGTGTACTTATAGTGAATACACATTATAGATGTACTTTATTTAAAAAAATGATCTTTTTAAGGACTTCGTCTCAATCCCCTTTCATTGAGGCACATTTGGTTTTATACAAAACTTTCTTTTATACGGTGTATAAAACCCTTTGACTTTTACGGTTATTCAAAAGGAATATTTTTTATACGAAGAGATTTGCAAAACGACAAAAGGGAATGTTTTTCTTTCCGTACTTATGCGGTGACGACGACTTCTCCGCCACCGTGACCATTATTTGAGTTTCGGCTTCCTCTACAAGCCATCATTTTTTTAATGAAAAATAAATATAAAGTTTTAACTTTCTTTTATTTTGGTATTGAAAATGGTTTTGAAAGAATTTTTATTATATCAATGTGTTGTATTGATATCTTGTGATTGAAATGTGGAAATGTTATGTTTCCTTTATGCATGTTTTATGTGATACGATTATGTTATGGTTTATGATATGTTTAAACATATTCATATGAGGAATGCATTGGACTTAATAAGTGACGGGTGGAGCCCGCTATAGCTCCTCGATGCATCGGCAGGTCTCATGAGACAAACTAGTGTCTTGGCACGAGGCCTTGACAAAATCTTATTTGTGGTCTTGGCACGAGGCCTTGACTACGTGGTTATGATAGTCTGGTATTATGCATTCCATCATTATGAAAGTGGTTATTGATATTGCATGTGATTATTCGACCAGTAGAATATCCATGTGAAGAAGTAAATGGAATTATCTCATTTTACTTTTTCCATATTATGTTGAAGTTCAAGTTTAAAAGGCTTTTGTTTTAGTTATAAATTTCTTAAATGTTAATGTTTATCTATGAAAGCTTCCGCTATATTGTTAACCTTACTGAGCATCTGAGCTCACCCCTTTCAATGTTTTAGTATTTTTCTAGGATGTGAAGAAGTATTTTATGAATGACCTACAGGGGTAGTCAGAAAGGGATATGATTGTGGACTATGAAGACCTTGTTATTGTAGTTTGTTTACGTTTTGATGTAATGAAAGACTTATGAATGTATCTAGTGTTTCCAAGGCTACTAAACTAATCGGTCTTTCGAGACTTAATCTTTTGTGATCATGAAAATGTTATGAAGTAATGCACCAACTCTGGGTAGCTGGGGTCGGGGCATTACAGTTGGTATCAGAGGCAGTTTAGTACAAACCGTGGAAGCTAGATTTAGACAAACTATGATTAGAGCATGTAGACCTAAGATGAACTTTGAGGATTAGTATAGAAGAACTTCCTAGAATTTTGGTATTATAGAGATTTTGTGAGTTTTCCAATCAATACATCCATGTCTGGATACGAGCAGGTAGGGGCGGCTCTGGCACAGATGTACCTAGGGGTAAAACCCAAAAACACCGCTTTGAGCTAGACTCGAACGGGAACTGGTGCACGACAACGGGCCTTGCTGCACTCTTGGTTACGACACTCCTGGGGGATATGCTTAGGATAATTCTCGTTTTCTTTACAAACCACTATGAACGGTTATGAGTATATACTTTCTCAAAGAAAATATTTTTATGATTATGGATTATATCCATAAATAGTTCAATTTATGTTAAGTATTTTATAAGTATGGAATTATGTATTTTGATTCATAAACTAATCTAGTTTATGGCATTGTATAGAAATGGCGCCCAGTAGAAGGAATGTGAACTCCATCAATACGTATGATCCAAAGAGTAAGAAGGATCATATCTTTCATGGTATTAAGCCAACATTTAGAAGGGAAATATTCTCCCATGTGTTATCAACATATGAAGAAATAGTATCATGTGTTAATAAGATAGGTAGAGAATTTTCTGAGTCTTATGGATTTGAAGGGATGAAAGAGAAGAAAAGGATGGAAGAGAGAATGATGGATAAAGGGACGAGGGAAAAGAAGAATTTTCCAATGTGTGGTAATAGTGGGAAGAAAAATCATGGAACTTGCCTAAAGGGAATGGGAGTTTGTTATAAGTGTAGAGAAAAAGGACACAAAGTGTGTGACTGCAAGGGTAAGAAAATGATTTCAAATGTACAATGCTTCTTCTGCAAGGATTGGGGACACTACCCAAACCAATGTCCAAATCATCAGAGTATGCCCCCAAATGATGTTATTGGATAATAATCAAGTTATGATACTACCACAGATGAGGAGTAATGATTAGAGTTCTTATGTTGTTATTAAAGAATTTTTTAATTTGACTGTTGTATCAATGATGTATTGGTTATAATAATTATGGAGTATATAAGGATTGTACTGCAGTACTATTTCATCAAGGACTTGAGATTGTGTGGAACCATGAAAAGTGACTCCACAGTAGGTTAAATTTTTGGAAAATATATGGTTGAGAGAAAGATAAATCATAATATGGTTCTGATACCGAGATAGTGATTTTGGAATAAGACGTGATTGATTTGGATAAATTATATTGGATATTCTTAACTTCCTTGAAACTGATTGATGATTTGTATACATTTTTGGATAGAAGGAGTATATCTAGTATTCTATAAGGAATATGGGATCATGGTAATTCGGTATGTTTAAAAAGAATACATGATGAAGGTTTTCACATGCTGTTACATGGAAAAAAAGGATCTTCATTATGTTTACCTTCCTTATAAAATTTGGACTGTGAGTTGGACAAAAGTATTTTGGATAACTATAACGGTTTGAATGGATTAAGTTGATCTTTGGATAGTATTGTTTAAGGTAAAAAAATTTATGAAGATTATTTTTGGAATATTGTAATACTATAGTTTTAGGAAAAGGACAACCTGCGGGGTGGTGCATAACCTGACGCGTCGGACAAAGCTGCAGGAATCGAACCCACAATCAAAGTGCGACGGGCCTATATTTCCTACCACTAGCCTACAGGAAGTCCCTGGTTATTAAAAAATAATTTTACTAATCTAAATGGTATGTGTTAACATTTGGAACCTTATACAATTAGAATAAGTATAATATTTTTGGGTTCTATTATCTTTTTGAGTGAATGGTGAGTTGATGGTTGAAACTCTAATTGTCAAGCATAAATATATATATACCTATCTGTTATTCAATGAATAAATTAATTCTTAATCTTTAGTAAAGGGATATTAAACCAAAAAAATGTGTTATCCTAATACCTTATGTCTTGTTGAACTGATGATATTTTAAATCAACATAGATTAAAGGCTTTGAGGCCCTCAATTTGATAGTTGATTGTGATTGATGACCTCAATCACTCCCTATAAATATTTATGTTTTTCCTCCAATTATATGTCTCTAATTGCCACCAATGTTCTCTTTATCGAGATCATAATTTGGTGGTGACTTTCTTATTTCCATTTCCCTCTTATTAAGACTAAATTTTATTAACCTTATTTCCGATGTGGGTTTTCCTCAAAGGTAGTTTCTCTTTTCAACCATTTATTTTCAAAGAAAAATTTCAAATTGCGAGGACACAATTTATTGAAGTAGGGGAGAATGTAACACCCCGATCTTCCACGATACGCATCTCATTCAATAATGCAATAGCTTTCATTGTACGCAACTTTGAGTTCTAACACACCGCAACTAATCAAAGTAGCCGTTATGAATAGTAATAACCACTTTTTAAATTTATAGAAATTTTATATTTCAAAATGGACTTCATTTTTGTATTCCTAATATTGAAATTATCCTATGTTGAATTTTTTGTAATTTTCTGAGAACTTCCAAATTTTTATGAATAGTGAAAAATACATAAACCAACTTTTTTAATCAAAATAATTTGTAGTGATAAGTTATACTATTGAGTGGTTTTAAAGTATAATTAGAATATATTTTTACCATTTTATCCAATGGTGGTCATTACAATTAATTTAACATTGAAATTAGACATAAACAATTGCCAATCTTTTGATATAAATTGTTTCTTAAAAACACACTATTTGTTGTGACAGCGGGAATTAATTATAAAATTAATTAATTCAACTTATATGTTTGGAATTTTGTAAAATATACATCATTTTTGAATTCGGAATATCAATTATAGCTTAGGGTGAAATTTTGGCATTGTTCTGAAAAACTTCAATTTTTGATGAATAGTGAAACCACTAAGTTGTAGTTAAATAACTGATTTTTCGTTTAAATGAAATATTACCACTTCTGTGATTTGATTTTCAAAAATCCGACATACATGGTTGTCATTAAGAAGTAAAATGTGGTTCAATGAGATTAAAATAATTTTTTGGTGAATAGTAACTTTTAAGTTCTTAATCGCGATTAGAGGTAATTAGTGTAGTTTAAGGTACAAATAATGTTATAATAAAATGAGATGAGCATGAAACTAGTCCTACTCCTGTTGGATGAGTCATGTCCGACCAAGACAACCCATGGGTCAACTTGGGGACCCCATGGAGCCACTTTAGTTGGAAAATGACATTAATATATATTTATTTAATGTTAAAATTAAATTGACACAAACATGAGTTGTTTTACTAAAACAGTTTTTAAGTGGGGTTAAACAAGTCCAAATTTTGATTATTAATATTCATTAGAAAGATAAAAAGATTTCTTACATCATATTATTTTTTTAATAATTTTTAGACATTAAATAAATTAAATTATTTATGACATCATGATGATGCAGCGATGACCTCATTATTTAACGATTTAAATAAAATGGGAAGATAATGAAAAATCCAAGGCTTACACTTGTCCAAAGCCAATTGGATGAGGATATTTCGAACCCTTATCACCTTATCCTAGAATTATTTAAGTGTGGGACATTTAGAATCCGAAAAGCATAGTGTAATAATGTAACATTTCAATCTTTCCAAAAGAGCCCCTCCTCTCCTCTTATAAAAGGCCCCCACCTCTCCCACCTCATTTACACTTTCAAGCCATTTGGCTCTGCCATCATCTGCCCAAATACTCTCCCAACATCCCTCCCTTACTCCTAGAAGCCTCACTTTGGGCAGAACGCTTCTCAATGAAGCCTTTGGGTCAAATAAAAAAGAGTTACCCGATTTTGAGGTAATGTCTTCTCTAATGTTGTTTTGTTTTATTTTTCTTCTCCAACACCCTAAACTCTTTTATTAATTTCTTTTGTTACAACAACAGTATCCTCAATATACTAGGATGTTTTTATAAGAATTATTCGAGCTACACTTACACACACTTACATCTAATGGTTAAAGAACATACGGTTTCTGTGGATGGCGAATTTCTGCCTCACGAAACGATGATTGTTCAACACTCATATAACACCTTCAAAGGTGGCCATTAAGATGTCACTATTTTTATATATGATATATAATATGTTTATGTTTTACTTATGCTTCTTTATTTCTCATTTATGTCATACTTTATGATTTCCATTATGGGTAAAACGCGATAATTTCATTTTAGGAAGTGCGGACTACCGCCCCCTCAAAGTGATTTGAATCGTTAATGCCATATGTGGGATGTATAAAGGATGGAGTAAATGGTATTATACACTATATTATATTTCAATTATATTATAAATTTATATCATTATGATTTAGTTCCATTAAATATGAAATTGAAATGAAATTAGCGTTCATGCGTACGTACGGCTTACCGTCTCCATGAACGGTGCATTTCATTTCTTACCTCTAAATGTTACGTAATATTATAAATGAATGTATATACTGGATATATAAGATATATATTACATCTAAATCATGAATATAATTCTGGATATAATGGATATTCTACCACATGAACAACTTGTAATTATAAGAAATTTATTGTTGACTCAAGTTACCAAAGATCGACAAAACGATCGTTATTAACTTGAATAATTACATAATATTCATAACATTGTAATAAGTGATATAAAAAGGATAATGAAATTGAAAATGGTTCTTAATAAGGTAGATATTAACTCTAGTTTATTATTCATGAGGTTAAAGAATGGTTGAGTCAAGTCGGACACAAGGTAGGGGAATTTCTTAACCCAATTTTCATTCATTGGGTTAATCTCCTACTTTCAAATTATGTCATGATATTATTATGTCCTATATTGTATTTGTACATTATTTATGTGTATTTATATTTAATACACATTATAGATGTACTTTATTTAAAAAAAATGATCTTTTTGAGGACTTCGTCTCAATCCCCTTTCATTGAGGCATATTTGGTTTTATACAAAACTTTTTTTATAGGGTGTATAAACCCCTTTGACTTTTACGTTTATTCAAAAGGAATCTTTTTTATACGAAGCGATTTGCTAAACGAAAAAAGGGAATGTTTTTCTTTCCGTACTTATGTGGCGACAACGACTTCTCCGCCACCGTGACCATTATTTGAGTTTCGGCTTCCTCTACAAGCCATCATTTTTTTAATGAAAAATAAATACAAAGTTTTAACTTTCTTTTATTTTGGTATTGAAAATGGTTTTGAAAGAATTTTTATTATATCAATGTGTTGTATTGATATAATGTGATTGAAATGTGGAAATGTTATGTTTCCTTTATGCATGTTTTATGTGATACGATTACGTTATGGTTTATGATATGTTTAAACCTATTCATATGAGGAATGCATTGGACTTAATAAGTGACGGGTGGAGCCCGCTATAGCTCCTTGATGCATCGGCAGGTCTCATGAGACAAACTAGTGTCTTGGCACGAGGCCTTGACAAAATCTTATTTGTGGTCTTGGCACGAGGCCTTGACTACGTGGTTATGATAGTCTGGAATTATGCATTCCATCATTATGAAAGTGGTTATTGATATTGCATGTGATTATTCGACCAGTAGAATATCCATGTGAAGAAGTAAATGGCATTATCTCATTTTACTTTTGCCATATTATGTTGAAGTTCAAGTTTAAAAGGCTTTTGTTTTAGTTATACATTTCCTTAAATGTTAATGTTTATCTATGAAAGCTTCCGCTATATTGTTAACCTTACTGAGCATCTGAGCTCACCCCTTTCAATGTTTTAATATTTTTCCAGGATGTGAAGAAGTATTTTATGATTGACCTACATGGGTAGTCAGAAAGGGATATGATTGTGGACTATGAAGACCATGTTATTGTAGTTTGTTTACTTTTTGATGTAATGAAAGACTTATGAATGTATCTAGTGTTTCCAAGGCTACTAAACTAATCGGTCTTTCGAGACTTGATCTTTTGTGATCATGCCAATGTTACGAAGTAATGCACCGACTCTGGGTAGCTGGGGTCGGGGCGTTACATTGTGTCTATGATATAATATCTCCACCAACTGCTCCACACAAGAAAGATCCATTTCCAAAGGTACAACATCTGGATTGAGTACATGTGTGGGGTATGGTATATAACTTGTCAATATAGATATATATAATACCTCATGTACCTGATATAGGTTATGCGGGATTGATAGTTGGTACGCCACCGCTATAATGAGATCGAGGATATCAAAGGGACTAATGTATATTGTATTAAGCCTTCCCTTCCACACAAATATCATCCCTTTCTTTTATGGAGATATGTGGAGGAATACCATATCTCCAAAAATAAACTATATACCTCATTGATTATTTTATTCAAAGATGTGATTTTTACTATGAATATCCTAGATGGGATTTTGAATGGTCATTACTTTATCCACCATTTCCATGATCATTACAGGACCTAGTATTTTTTTTTCCAATATTCATCCCAGTATGTAGGTCACCCACACCTCTTCCGATAATGTGATTCAAGGGGATCATTTTGTATGATCGAGTAGAAACTATGGTTGTAAGATAACTCAATCTGAATAATATTTTGGTCACATCCTCATTTTAAATCAATTTATATTTCTATAAACATGTCCTTAAGTGTCTAGATAGTCCACTCAGATTGACCATTAGTCATAGGTTGATAAGCCATGAGAAATTTCAACTAAATTTTTATAGCATGATTTAAACTTTTCTAGAACCTAGTGGTGAATCAAAGATCCTGATAACATATAATCAATAGTTGTACTACATAATTCCTTTCCACTTCTCGAATTTATACCCCTAAAAGATGATCTAGTGAGAAATCCTATAAAATTGAAAAGAAGTGTACAAAATATATATGAAAATCCACCACAACCCAAATAACTATTTTTCCTCTAGATGTATTGTAACTCCATAACCCCAAAATCCCAAATCCGGAGCATTATTTTAATACATTGGCATGATTACAAGGAATAATGTCTCAGAGGACCGATTAGTTTAGTACTCTTGGAAAATATATTATATACATGAACATTAAATTACACCTTAAAACATAAAACATAGCATAATTAATCCGTTGATAATGCCATTATTCTCCTAGATTAACCCTACATATCATACATAATACACTTCTTGTAATCCTTGTTAAATTAAACAAAATAATGGGGTGAGCTAAAATGCTCAGTAAGGGTAAATAATTTAGCGTAAGCTATAAAATTTTAAGGCAAGATGTATATTAAAACCAAATATTTTTAAAGATAAACTTGAACATAATATGGAGTGAATAAATAAAGAATTACCATATAAACATGAACATGGATATTCTACTAGTCGAATAATCACATGTAATAAATAATTTTATAATGAGAGAATTCCTAACGCATAATATCATAACCAAATAGTCAAGGCATCGTGCCAAGACTAAAAATAATTTTTTTTAAAAGCCTTCTTCCAAGACTCTAATTTGTTGCATTAGACCTACCGATGCATCAGGGAGCTATATCAGGCTCCACTCGTCAATTACTAAGTCCACTTCATTTCTCGCATAATTTTTTTGAAACATTACATAAACAATAGTATTAAAACTATCATACAATATGTCAATAATTTATCTATAAACAATGAATGGTATAAAAATAGCACATACACATAAAGTCATATCATAACTCATTAAACACAATATGGAAGATTGTATTATAATAAATCAACCTCAATATATAATAATATCTAGTAAAGAATGATGATATTGTTGAAAATGATCTGTAAAAATGAATAAGGGAAATATTCCTTTTTGTGAAATCATTTATAATTCACACATTTATAAAGGAACACATTTAAAAGATATTTTTGAATAATAGTTTTCTATACCAATTTGTAACATTTTAAATAAATTAACAGTTTAAAACAATCATGTCCATATAAATAAATCCTTAAATCCATTTTGAAAACATCGACAATAATGAGAAATATTATAAAGAATAAATATTTAAAATTTTTAATTGATGTTTTTTCTTAACATTAACATAAAATAATCATTTTTAAATGACTTAAATGAAACATGGACATGGATTATATATATTTCTTATAAAATAATTACACATAAACAATCTCGAACAATAATGAGATTGAGGAATTAACACTTACCGTGAACTTTCCTTTGGTTAAGGGTACGTTTAAACTCCAGTATAATGACTATAGTATGTTATTAAATTATACCTGAACCATATTCATATTTATTATATCATATATGATCATTTTTTACTTTATGATACCCATTTAATAATGATTTCCATGTCAAATAACCATTTCTGGTAATAATCAATTTCTTTATCATGCGTGTTTTAACATGTTATTATTGATCATATCATTTAGATCATCATTTTAATAATTCTAGAATATAAAAAATTATTTATATATATTATGTATTTAGAATATAAATATGTATAATAGATAGATATATGAAATGTAAAACATCGTCTATGGAGACGGTAGGTCGTTCGTACGCATAAACATTGTTTCTGTTTTCATATCTTATTCAATAGAAGTAAGAGAATTAGACAAATAGAAATACATATATATATATATATACTATAGAATTATTATGTCATATATTAGATATTAATTAATGATATCAATTTTTATAATCATCATTGAATGGTGAACGTGAAAATGAATCACATGTTTTCGTGGAGACCGTAAGTCGTACACACATATGAGCGACGATCTAATTTTCTTAATGATTAAAAGGTGTGAAATTAGACAGTATATTAATTATATAGAAACATTATCATTTAATTTTAATTATTTATATACATATTAGTCATCATTATATCCATCCAAATAATATAGTGTTGAATAACAAATTACAACACGACGTGGTGATGGTAAGTTGTACGTCTGCATACATGGTGATTGTATCATTCATATGATGCATTGAATAATGAATATGGTTTTAGCAAATTTATAATGACATAATAGTATGTATATGTTACTTTAATAATTATTTTTGATGTAAATAACAATGAAATAGAATGTTGAAGAAGAAATGAACTTTGAAAGAGGTGCTACAATAATTACCTCTTCTTCTGGTGTTTTCTTTTGATTTGTACAAAATGACTCCTTTAATTTTCATTATTATCAAGTTCAATCCTTTGGTTTGATGTTAGGGAAGTTGGGAGGAGAAGTGGGTAGGGTTTGAACAAGCCAAATGGCTTTGGAGGTTTGATTTTGAGAGAATGGAAGTACACTTTTATAAGAGAGGTGAGAGTCACTTTAGGTAAAGCTTCATATATTTCTGTATTATAAAATAATTTTCGGTTTATTATGGCTCAAAATGAGTTTCTTTCGATCCTTTGTTGTTTATGGGTCGAAATAATCTCAACAAATTGGTTTTAGAAATGATTAGGTTAATATTTTTAACTTTTCCTTCAATTTAACTCTTAGTTAAATAGTTTAAATTTTACAATGTCTTCTTGTATTTTCATATTACATTGTTACTAAACCTAGTATAAAATGTCAAAGGAACCCCATGTGGTTCATTAATGACATATATATCATAATAATAGTTCTTTTTCTAAACCATAAATTTTTAGAAATTTTATATCCATTAATAATATAGTATTTTTTTAAAAACTCATTTTTTGTCAATTTTGATACTATTTTGTATTCTATTATGTTAAAGTCATAAAAAATTATCACTTAAAAAATAAGTTATTTAATCAACCCTAACATGCCATATTAACATATAAAATTCTCGTATAGCATCAAAAGCATCATTTTTTCCTTATTTTTGTATTTATGATACAAATTATTTTAATCATTCTTTGATAATGTAATTACTGAATCATTATTTTGTCATAAATAAATTTAATTACATAACATCAAAAAATTACAAATAATATACCATTATGTAGGAAATATATTTAGCTTTATAATGAATATTTATAGTATAATTTATCTTATGTATAACCCTATATCAAAAATGGTTTAGTTATTAAACATTGAATTTAACAATCTTAACTCTTCTTTAAATAAAATAATAATAAATGTCCTAATCTAATCGAAGTGAACAAAAAAGATCATATTTTATTCCAAAGTTGGTGTTTGTTCAAAATAAACTTATACAATAAAATTAGGACATGTTTTAAGGTAATTATAATATCATTTTTACCTTTAATTACCCTATTTATTTTTAACCATGGTAAATAAAAGTCAAAAATTACTATTCACAAAAATTATTTTCCTCTTATTGAAACAAATTTTACATACTGATTCCAACTATGTATTTAAGATTTTTTGAAATTAAATTCACAAAAGTGGTAAAATTATGTTTTATGAAAACTTTCATATGTGCCTAGAAGGTGGCTAAAAGACGTTAAAATGTTCAACAAAATTTTTACATCTATATTTATTATAAAATGACTCCAATGAATTATATTGAACATTTATATGTATTATATATATATTTTTACTTAACATAATTAAAATTAATAATTATTTAAATAAAAATTCACTTTTAAAAAATAACGCATTGTTTTCACTATTCATCAAAAATTGAATTTTATTAGAATAATACCCAAAATTCACCCTAAGATACAATTGATATTACAAATTCAAAATCAAATTATATTTTCACAAATTAAAAAAATATATGCTTCATTAATGAATTTAAAATTAATTCCTATTTTCAAAACAAAAAGGTAGTTTTTAAAAAAGTAGAAACTATCAAAAGATTGACATTTCTGTATGAAAAATTTAAATGTAAAAATACTTATAATAAACTAAATTGTATTAAATGATACAAATATAATGTAATTATACATCCAATCCATTAAAACTCATAATTTAAAACTATAAATTATTATTATTCAAAAAGTCGTTTTCAATTAAAATTTAATTGTTTTCATTATTATCGAAATATGAAAGTTATCAGAAAAATAAAAAAAATTTATCCAAACTAAATTTTTATGTCCTGATTCTAAAAGAGAATTTAATTTCATTAAATTTAATATATAAAATTGTCAAATATTGGTTTTAAAAAAGATTTATCATTAAAAGGTGGTAAAATTGATTTTTTTGAAAAATATTTTTTTACGTGAAAAAATGAATAGGTTCTTATATTATTTCTAATAAACACATAATATGAATTATAAAATTTTATAGAGTATATAAAATTAAAAAATAGTAAATACTATTCATAACTTATTTTTGAACAACTATTTTGGTATGTCCTGGTGCCCTCGAACTCGATGTTGTGTGTAGCGCAAGTTATTGAATTACTTTGACAAAATAATGTACTATGAAATCATGGGGTGTTACATTCTACCCTCTTTAAATAAATTTCATCCTCGCAATATGAAACTATTCTTCAAAAATAAAAGGTTAGAAAGTGAAAAACAACCATTGTGGAAAACCCACATTGGAAATTAGGTTAATAAAATTTAGACATAATAAGAGGGAAAGGGAAATTAAAAATCCACAACCACATTATGATCTCGATTAGATGAAAATCGGTGGAAATTACAGACACATAATTGGAGAAAAAATGTAAATATTTAAAGGGAGTTATTGAGGTTATCAATCACTAACAAGTGTAAAATTCAGAACCTCAAGTCCATCAATCTATGATGATATAAAATATCATCAGTTCAACAAAACCAAATGTATTAAGATAACACATTTTGGGTTTTCAGATACCTTCCCTAAAGTTTAATAAATAATTTATTCATATAATAAGAAGAAAAAAATATTATACCAGCAGAGTTTCATCCTTCAACTACTTCCAACCACAAAATCATCTTTCACATCAAAAGATGATATAATTCAAAAATATTATATTTATCTGGATAGTATAGGATTACAAAAATAATGAATTTATAATTCATTTTTCAGAATATTTAAAGAAATATATTATACAAACAAGGACAACACGTAGGCCAGGGGTAGGTGATTCATCTTTGTCGCCCTTTGGTTGCGGGTTCAAGTCTTCTGGTCTTCGCGGACGCAACGAGTTGTCACCCGACCTGTGGATTGTCCTTTTTATAAAAATCCAAAAATAATATTAAGAAATGCTTTAATCTTAACAAAATTATCCAATGTCAAACTTAATCTGTCCCAAAAATTAGAATTATCCAAAATACATCTATCCAAACTCACAGTACAAATTTTATAAGGAAGGTAAACACAATGAAGATCTTTTTTTCCGTGGAATAAAATTTGAATACCTTCATCATGTATTCTTTTAAAACACGGTAACACCCTAAATTACCATAAAACCTTATTTATTACATCCATTCTCCCATATTCCTTAATTAATACTGGATATACTCCTCATATCAAAAAATGTAAAAAATCCAACAATAATAGAATAAACAAACTATTAATTAGTTTCAAAGTAGTCAAGAATATCAAATATAATTTATCCAAATCAATAATATATTAATAAAAAATCTGTAACTCAATATTAGAACCATATTAAGGTTTATCTTTCTTTTAAACAAGTATTTTCCAAAAATATTAACTTGCAATAGAGTCACCTTTCTTCGAACCATTTAATCACAAATTTTCAATGAAATAGTACTACAGTAAAATCTTTATTTATTTCCATAATTCATATTACTAGTACATTACTGATACAACAATCAAATGAAATAATTATTTAATTACAACATAAGAACCCACGTCATTCCTTTTCATATATAGTAGTATCATTACTTGATTATTATCCAGTTGCATCATTTGGGGCATACTCTAATGATTTTGACATTGATTCGCATAGTGTCCCAACTCCATTCAGATTAAGTATTGTACATTTAAAACATTTTTCTTACCCTTACAACCACGTTCTTGGTTTCATTTTTATCTACTCTTATAAAAAACTCTCATTCCCTTCATGAATTAACCATGGTTATTCTTTGCATAGTTATCACATAAGGTAAAATCCTTCTTTCCCCTCTTGCATTTATCAATCTTTCATTCTACCATCCTTTTCTTCTCTTGCTTCCCTTCAAAGTCATAGGACTTATATAATTTTTTATAGATCTTATTAACACATGATACTATTTCTTCATATAATGGGAATATGTTGGAGGCTATTTCCCTTCTATATTTTGGCTTCACACTATGAAATATATGACCCTTCTTACTCTATGGATCACGTGTATTGTTGGAGTTCTCATTCCTTCGACTGGGCTCTATTTCTAAACAATGGGATACACTATGTTAGTTTTTGAATTTCAATGTATAATTCCAAACATTTAAAATACCTATTCTAAATTAAATATATTATGAATATAATCTTTAATCATAAAAAATGTTTTCTTTAAGAATGTATTCACTCCTAAATCCTTCATTATGTCTTGTAATGAAAATATGAATTATCTTAATCATATCCCTTCTATGTTTTGTAACCAAAAGTGTAATAAGGCCCATTTTTAGGTACTAGGATACCCAGGGTCAAGCCCAAAAATATTTGTTTGTGTTTTCATTCCTAGGTATATATGTTCCAGAGCGGCCTCTATATACTCATATCCAAACATGGAAGCATTTTATTAGAAAACCCTCATACTATTTACACTAACAAATATTTTTCATGTTCTTCTATACTAATTCTAAAATTAAATATTATGGTAATGTTATATAATAAGAGTTTTTATAAATATAGTTTACTATTTTTTTACTAAACATCATATGATACTAACCGTAACACCCCGACCCCAGAAGCATGGAGCAGGTGTATTATTGTAATACATTGACATGATAACAAGGAATCAAGTCCCAAAAAACCGATCAGTTTAGTAGTCTTGAAAAATATATTATATAAATGGACGTTACATTTCACATTAAAACATAACATACGACATAAATAATTCATTGGAATGTCATTATTCCTCTAGCCTAACCCTACATATCATACATAATGCACTTCTTGGAATCCAGGAAAAACAAAACTTAAGAAAGGTGTGATATCAAATACTCAGTAAGGGTAAATAATTTAGTTGAATCTATAAACATTTTAGGAAATATGTGTAAGAAAAAAAGTTCTTTTTAAAGATAAACATGAACATAATATGAAGAAAATAAATCAAACAATAAAATATATAAATTCACATGGTTATTCTACTAGTCGAATAATCACCTGAAATAATTAATTTCATATTGAGGGAATGCCTAACGCCAGACATCATTACAACTTAGCCAAGACCTCATGCAAGAAAAAAAATAATTTTTTTATCAAGTCCTTGTGCGAAGACACTAATTTGTCTCATGAGACCTATCGATGCATCTAATAGCTGTAGAGGGCTCCACCCGTCACTTACTATGTCAGATGCATTCCTCATATAAAATTTGTGAAACATAATGTCAACATTCGTATTTACAATAGCATATGAAATGGAAATACATTAGAAATAAAACATTAATGGTATAAAAATAGCACATCCACATTAAAAAATATCATAAATAATTTTATATAGTATGGAATATTTTATTATAATAAATCAACCTCAATCATGAATAATATTTATAAAAATTCACACATTTATAAAGGACTTCATTTAATAAAAAGATTTGATTCAAATTTTCCAATACTACATTGAAAAATTTGAAAGGAATTAAAATTTTTAAAGAATCGTTTCCATATAAATAAATCCTTAGAACCATTTTGAAAACATGCACATTAATGAAAAATATTTAGAAGAATAAATATTTAAAACATTTAAAAAGTTGTTTTAGTTAAAGAGTGACTTAAATGAATAATTTTGAAATGAATTTAAAGAAATATGTATTTGTATAATATATATTTCCTAGAATATAGTTACGCATAATCAAACTTGTATAATAATGATATTGAAAAATTAACCATTACCATGCTCTTTCCATTGGTTGAGGGTGTGTTTAACCTCATGTATACAGACCATGGTATGTTATTAAATTATACCAGATTTATATTCATATTTATTATATCATAAATTATTCATTTATGATTTTATACAACCAATTTAAAAACGATTTCCATGTTAAATTAACATTTTTGGTAATAATGTCTTTCTTTATCGTACGTGTTTAAAATTGTTATTATTGATCGTATCATTTAGATCACGATTTAAATACTTAGAGAATATAAAAAATGGCATATATATAATATATATTTTGAATATAAATATGTATAATATATAGATATATGAAATGGAAAACACTGTCTTTGGAGACGGTAGGCCGTACATACTCAAAAATGTTGGTTTTGTGTTCATATCCTATTAAATGGAAGTAAGTGAATGAGTTAAATATATATATATATATATATATATCCAGTAGCATTATTGTGTCATATATTACAAACTTATTAATTATATTTATTTTTATAATCATCATTTAATGTTGAATGTGGTAATGAATCACATCGCGTCATGGAGACGGTAAGTCGTACGTACACACGAGAGACAATATCATTTCCTTAATGATTAAAAGGTATGAAATTGGATTGTATATTAATTATATATAAACATTATTATGTTATTTTAATTATTTATATACATATTAATCATCATTATATCCATCCAAATAACATAGTGTTGAGTAACAAATAACACCACGGTGTGGAGACAGTAAGTCGTACGTACGCCCGCATGCTGACTTTTTCATTCATAGGATGGATAGAATAATGAATATGGTTGTACCATATTTTTAATAACATCATAGTATGTATAAGGTACTGGATTTATTATTTTTTATGGATGTAACAAATAATGAGAAAGTGGACGAAGAAAAGAATTTTGAAATGGGTGATAAAATAATGACCTCTTCTTCTGGTGTTTCCATTTGATTAGAACAAAATGGATCATGAGGTTGGAATTAATATCAATAGAAGTCCTATAGGTTTATGTGAGGGATGTTGGGAGTAGATTTGGGTAGGCGTTTTCCGATACAAATGGCTTTGTAGGTGTGATTTTGAGAGAAGGGGAAGTACCCTATTATAAGATAGATGAGGGTCACTTTAGGAAAAGCTTCAAATATTAATTTATTATATAATCTTTTTTTGTTTATAATCGCTCCAAAAGAAATTTATTTCTATCCTTGGGTGGTTATGGGTTTAAATCCACTCATCCATTATGATTTAGACTAGTTTAGGTTACCATTTTAACCTTATCTTTAATATTGAACTCTTAGTTAATATTTTAACTTTTACAATGTCTTATTTTATTTTTATACTACATTATTAATAAACATACTGTAAAATTCAAAATGAAACCCATGAGGTTAATTAATGACATATATATATCATTATAAGATTACTTTGGCCGACACATGAGCCACAGCCCAATTGGTGATGTATCCTTAAGTGAATCCATGAGACCCGGCTTGAAAACTAGGTAGACACATATTTAAGGGGGTACTGTAGCAGGTACTATATAAGTACCGAAGTAAAACTTTGAATTGTGAGGGTACTGTAGTAGACTGTACATTGTACTGGTACAGTGGTAGAATTATACATACTGCAGGTACTATAGCAGGCACTGTAGCAGTTTCTGTAGCAGGTAATGTTCGGTACTATGGCAGTTGTAACTATTCACCTTGGGCCACCGGTTTGTGCTTGGAGTCCTTAAGGATGTCGGCCACCCAGGGATTCATGTCAGTAAGAATTTCAGGCCACATTTATGGCCTTTAGGCCACCTCTAGGACTTCGATCAACATGCAACTTCCCCAGACTGACTCTACAAAAGAAGACGCAACCCAATAAGAGGATTCAGAGTAGGTGCGAACCCTAGAGCAGAGCCAAATTGATTATTCAGAATGAGAGGGTATGGCTATGCCATCGGGACCAGCCTCTGCTTGCACTGTAAGCCTTGATTGTGGACCATGCGAAGGTGGAGAGCTACTATCATGACATAGATGCTAGGTATGGGTCGTTCTATATAGATAGTCTGGTGTAATTCCCTAAGACGTTCGGGTCATGTAATCTCATAAGCCTATGGTCTTTGTAATCTCTGATCCTACGGGCCTTGTATGTGTTCCCCCTAACCCCTTGAAATGGGGGTTATCAAAAATCAAAAAAAAAATGAAGGCCTTCAGGTCATTCAGAGTTAAGAGTCTTTTGGACGAACCTTATATTTTTAGAAATATTATATCAATTAATAATATAGTATTTGTTTTGAAAACTCATTTATATCAATTTTGACACAATTTGGTATTTTGTTTCAGTTAAAGTCATAAAAACTTTATCACTTCAAAATAAATTTATTCAACATCCCTAATATGACATTTTTACCAAGAAAATTCGTGTATGGCATCAAATCATCATTTTACATTTATTTTTATATTTATAATATCAATTATTTTAATGATTAATTGATAAAGTAATTATTTCATTATCATTGTGTCATAATCAAATTTAATTATATAATCTCTAAAAATTATAAATAAAATACTATTATGTATTAAATATTATAATATTTCTAATAAATATTTATAATTGAATTTATCTTATGTATTAACCTATATTAAAAATGGTTTATTTAATGATCTTTGAATTTAACACTTTTAACTCTTCATTAAGTGAAATAATAAGAAATATCCTAATCTAATCCAAGTGAACAAAAATTATCATATTTTATTACTATGGTTGTTTTTTTCGAAATACACTTATCCAATAGAATTAGGACATGTGTTAGGGTAATTATAAAAACATTTTTACCTTTAATTACCCTAATAACATTTAACCATGGTAAATAAATGTCAAAAGTTACTATTTACAAAAAATTATTTTCATTATATTGAACCCCATTTTTCATTATTTTTTCAACCATGTCTCTCAGATTTTTGAAATTAAATTTTTAGAAAAGAAAAAATTGTGTTTTATGTAAATTTGCAATTGTGCCTAGAAGGTGGGTAAAAGATGTTAAAAAGTTCTGTAAAATTTTATACAACTAATTTGATTATAAAATGACTTCAATGAATAAATTGAACTTATATAGGTTTTATATATCAATTTTGACTTATAAAAAATATAATAAATAATTACTTAAATAAAAATTAGGTTTTAAACAATAACACAGTGTTTTTTACTTTTCATAAAAAATTGAATGTTTTCAGAAATTTACCAATGATTCAGCCTTCGATAATTTTTATATTTCAGATTCAAAAATAAATTCTATTTTTTCAAATTCAAATTTTATAATTTTTACTAAATAATTTAAAATTAAATATTATTGTCAAAACAAAGAGGCGGGTTTTTAAAAAGTAAAAACAATCAAAAGATTGACATGTGTTTATGTCAAATAGAAATGTAAAATTAATTAAAATGACCTACATTGTATTAAATTATTAAAAAATACTATAATTATAGTTATAAACCATTAAACTGTGAAATCTAACACTATAAATTATTTTTATTATAAAATGTTGTTTTCTTTTAAAATTTTTTATTTTTCACTATTCGAAAAAATATGAAAGTTTTTAGAAAAGTACCAAAACATTATTCAAACTAAACTTTTATGTCCTAATTATAAGGAATAATTTAATTTCATTAATTTTAATATATAAAATATTCAAATATTGGTTTTAAAAAGAGTTCCTCGTTAAAAGGTGGTAAAATTTTATTTTTTGAAAAGTAGTTCTATTATCTAAAAAATGAATTTGATCTTATATTTTGTCTAATAAACACATAATAGGGATTATAAAATTATATAGAGTATATAAAATTATATTTTTAGTTAAAACTATTCATAACCCCTTTTTGAATGGCTAGTTTGGTATGCTCTGTTGCGCTCAAACTCGTTGTTGTGTATAGAAAAAGTTATTGAATTCCTTTGAATAAATATCATTCTATGAAATCCTGGGCTGTTACATGTACTCAAATGTTCGGGAAAAATGTTATTGGTGATGTTTTCCCATTTCCTTGATGGTATGGTTAACTATTTCATCATCCCATTAGACTTTTGTCATTAATCATTCACTTTCTAACATACCAAGAATCTCTATGAATATTATGTGATCTTATTCTTCATATTGTCCCACCAATGGTGTTCACAAAGATCATGGTATAATTTTGTGCTTCCTGGATGGATAGAGAAGGTTGATTTTTGTGCATCTTTCCACTACTCCTTCTTTAGAAAAGGATTTGATGGTACACACAGTATTGGCCCAAATATTATTACACCTTATTCACTAACAATGAATTATGAGAATTTTCCATTTATTATAGTTTTTGATTTCTTCCAAATACCCACATATTCTATTTGAGGATAATTTATCCCCTCCAAAAGATACAATTAAGGAATAATTTGTGAAATCATTGACTATTTTTCTTTCTTTATTATTAAAATGTCCATACATTTAAAATATAAGAAGGTAAGATGCTTCTAAATTTTTATAAATGATATAATTATTTGGACCTTTCAACTTAGAGAATGTGTTACATTATTCACTTTCCTAGGATAGTAGTTGATTGAGCCTCCAAAGTCATTGATTAGCTCTAACCATATTTTTGGCACAAAGTCATCTTTTTTTTATTTCAATATATAGATTTTGATTTCTTTGTCGATTTATTTTTCACCCTTCTCCACAAAGAGTTAACGCTGAAAAATATTAAAATAGAATATCTCTATAACCAACTCTAAATCATGTGTGGGGTAGTTCTATTCATGAACAAAAAACTTCCTTGAAGAATAGGCAATGACATTTTCATTCTACATTAACACACAACACAATCCCTTCTTCACAGTGTTGATGAATACAATGAAAATACATCCAAATTTGGGTAGTTTTAGCTTGTGTTCAGTGATAATCATCATTTTAAACTCCATGAATAATTCCTCACATTCATCATTCCAATAGAACATTAATCCATTTATAGTTATCTAGGTAAGAGGGGTTGACAATAATAATAAATTTCTCACAAAATATTGATAATACCTAGATGACCTAAGGAAACTGTTGATATCTTTCACATAGGTTGGCATTTACCTCCCTTCAATTTCTTCTATATTTTAAAGATCTAATAATATATCATTTCTCGTCATGATATTCCCCAATAATGTGAATTCCTTCAACGAGAACACACATTTTTTATACATGGAATAAATATTATCCTTTCGTAAGGTCATCAGTACAATGCTCAGATGGTCCTCATACTCCCAATGTGTTCTAGAGGATATTATAATATCATATATAAATAATACCACAATTTTTTTTGATGTAATATCTAAATACTCTATTCATTATGTTCTTGATGATTTATTTAGAATTAGTGAGTATGAATGGAATCACTATGAAATCATAGTGCGTATACTTTGTACAAAAGGAGTTCTTGGGGATATCATTTTTTTAACCCTTACATGGTAATATCCTAGCCGAATATCCACATTAGAACTATTTTTCTTCATGTAGACGATAAAACAAATCATAAATATGTGGAATAGGATACATGTTCTTTATCGTGATCTTTTCGAGCTCATGATGATCAATGAAAAGGTGCATTTACCCATCCTTCATCTTAATGAAGGGGGCTGGCTCACCCCATAGTAAATCACTTGGGCATTTGAGTCCTTTATCCAAATTATCCTTTAGTGGTTTCTTTAGCTCCTCATGTTCCACAATATACATCCTATACCAATTCTTATATAATGTAAATTCCCTAATTATAAGATCGATAGAAATTTCAACCTCTCAACTTGGAGGAGGTTAAGGAAATACCTTGGCAAACACATCACCATATTCCGCTACTATAGGCATATATTTGGGGATATTTCATTCCTTAGACTCAATAATTTTCTCCAGACACTATTTATCAGTGTTCAATAATATCCATGCCTGAGAAGATGTGGATAAATTAGATTCATCCTCCTGATGGATTTATAAAAAAGAGAGTGAAAATTCATAATACAGAGAGTGATTTCCTTCTAATTGATTTTTATATTGGATCCATCTAAAGAAATCCAATCCATCCCATTAAAAGCATCAAATACTAAAAAAGGGAGTGTGAAAATGTTCCTATGTAAATTCATACCACAAACATTAACATGGGAGTAGTTATATATTTAAGTGGAAATAATTTCCCAATTTTTTGTTTTCACTGACATCTCTACTACCATGCATTGTAGTGGTGTTTTAATAGTTATAAAAACCATTCAGGATATGAAGAGATGTGTAGAAACATAATCCTTTAGTATTTTCCCTATTCTTGAACAAATAACTAGTGTACCATTAACCAATTCATTTCCGGTATCCACCTCGATGTTTGGGATGGAAAAATGACACCCTATGTTCCATTGAGGATGTTGGTTGTCTAAAAAAACCCATGTTTAAGAGAATTTGTTTTAGAGGTTCCTTGTTTCCATATAGTTGAAGTAGTAAAAATTATGGATTGACTAGAGAATTCCTTTCCTTCATTGCATTGGTAGGTTTCTCTTGTCAGTAGTCACTAGAAAGGTGCACATCCTTTCAAAAACTAAAGGACTTCCTCAACCCCTTTATGGAATTTTTTGTGTTATTATTCCCACACCAATGACAAGTGGGATAATGAAATTTCGTTGCACTAATAGATTTCTCCATCAACGCCCCAAAATTATACTCCAGTTTCTACTTCTTATCAACATGATACCCTTGAGATTCACTAATCTCCATTTAGACTTTGTGTTCACCTTTGAATTTTTTTTCATATCTAAAAAATTCATATATTTTTATTAATTTTCATACTCTAGTATTTGTCCTACCAATGAAGAAGTTAACGCTGCATTTGGTGATAATGTCAAAGATGGAAGTGTATTAGGAGATTCATGTGAATTTTACCTCATAGACCCCAATATATTTCCCATATTTTTGCATCAGGGAAATGAAATTATTTTCCACTTTATGATAGATATTGAGATGAAAATATTTTTATAAAACCATTTTCTCTAATTGCATCCACCCCATCACTTTGATTCCCTCCTCAGGCTTCATATTTGTGATCCATTATCACCACTGATTAGCTTATCTCTCAATATGATAAATAGTCAGTACAACCTTCTCGTGATCAAAACATTGGACGATGGATAATATATTGTCAGTGGATTTGATCCATTTTTACATGATTATGGGATCAGATGGTCCATTGAAATTTGGAGGCCCTTGTCACATAAATGACTCAACTACTGCTTGGTAACTTTTAGTGGGATTTAGAATCTCCTCCTGATCCATGTTTTCTTTTATAACTTCAGTCAACTGAAAGTGTATCATCATGAAGTTCATGTATCTTTATCTCATTGGTTTGGGCATCCCATTGGGGTAGTAGTTACATTTATCATCACATTTATTGTTTACCTAAATACTCTTATTTTCATCCATTGGTTATAATAAAAGGGAAATTAGAAATTGGTATTTTTTAACTATTATTTACATAAAAGGAAATAGAATGACATTAAGCGCATACCATCTAAATTAAATGTATTTATTATCTTTTTGAATTTCTAGGCTTCAATCTATGTTGTTCATGGTCTATTTACTAACATATTTTCATGTTGGAATCTTCATTCCCTTAACAAAAGATCATAATGGGAATAGTAATTTAATAAAATATCTCCACTAAGAGTGTCAAACAAAGTGTAAATTAAGGCCCATTATCATGTACCAGGTTACCCCGAGTTAGACCTAGGACACCTTGTTGGAGTTGTTACCCCTGGTAAATCTATGCTAGAACATTGTCTACTTGTAGTATCCGTACATGGATTTATTTTGTTGATAAACAACTTACTCTATAAACAACTAATTTTTTGCGATATTTTCTTATTTTAAGACTTATCTATAAGGATTTCACTAGATTTTGATATTCCTACTCTAAAAATTAGAAAACATTTCCTTTGATACCAACTATAACAACCATGATTGTTATTACACATTAATTCATGATTTATTTCATACTGGTACACTAAATACAACCCATATGATTGATAATTCTAGAGTATTTGTGAATTAGTTACATTAAATAAAAACTCATAACATTAGATATAATAATGATAATGAAAAATTCTTTGACATGACCATAATATTCCATCAAACATAAAACTACTTGGGATAACCATGGACATGCATATGAAAGGGGTAAACTATAAATCTGGGTAAGGGAATAAAAATTACATTATATAAAGAAAGAAATAAATTTTATATAAAAGTAATATCAATAGGGAATAAAAGGAAAATGACTAATAAGGCATGATATGATATGATAATCATAAAAGAAACATGAGAAATTTGGGAACAACTTAAAACATTGCATCATAAACATAGGTCAAGGATAAACCCACCAAGACGTTAAGGCGAAAAAGTCCCTTGGAGGAATTAGTTTAAATAACTATCACAAATATTTGTATCATTATACTAAAAATTACCCAATGCATTGGTGTTTTACATTATTCTAGTCACAGTGATTAAATTAATTTCATTTTCATTTTTAAGTGTCAAATATAGATCATGAAGCTTAAAATCATTTTTCATCAACTTTTTCCTAAATGATAAAAAATAATTTTATAAAATCATTTTTTTACTCAATATAAGAATAATAAATTAATAAATTTGAACACCCTTAATAGGAATTGGTTATGGGTATTCACTACACATTTTTCTGTACGAAATTCTAAAGTGATGTTTTAGAAGCATAATGATGTCTCTTAAAAGTTCAAAAAAATGGTTGATGACAGAAAAATGGTTATCTCATTATTTTTTAATAAAATTGGATGTAACTAGGAAATTAACATACATTCCAAAACATTATTAATTATGTATATATAATATTATAAAATAATAAAATATTTTAAATAAAAGTAAGTGAGGTTTCTTTACTTGAGTGTGTGACTCCAAAAGCTTCAATGGGGATTCTTAATATATTTCAGGTACCTTGGGAGGATCCTAGAGAATAGATGTTAGATTAAGGATGTGGTTTAATGATTTTTAGTGAAGATAAATGGGATATTTTGTGGCTTTATATTGGAAAATTTTAGGGAATTCATTAATATTTTAGAAACGTAGGTTTTGGACCCTATACAATAAAATAATGAAAACCACAAACCATCCCATGGTTTTTGACCAGGGTTTCTAGAAAAGGGGTGTTTTTTACAATATTATATTTTGGAAAAGGGCCTAAAATATTAAAATAATTCCATTTATTATGTCTAGTGAGTCACACTTCTAAATATATGATTTTAAGACCTTAAAATATACTAACGGTTTTGGAGGATTCCTAATGGATTTCTTATATTAATAAAACAAACTGAAAAATCACATTTTTGGAAGGTAAAAAAAATATTTTTTGATGGATATAATTTATAGAAATAATTATATCACTTCCATGATATTATGATTTCATAATACACAAAGTATATTTATATGGTATTTAATTTTTAACTGAAAATTTGATTGTGTCCAAAAAATATGAAAAATTCACCATTGGATATTTTTAAAATTCTGATTACAAAAATAAAATTCTTCTAAAAAATTTATTTTTCTAAATATATTAAATTTCACTTTAAAATTCATAATCTATGGTTAGAGACAAATTATTTTTTTACCATAATAGTTTTCAAATCTTTTAAAAAAATTAAAATTGATTGTATAAAAATTATATGATCATTTATATTTGACTATTATTATTTATTAATAATATTTTACTAAAATAATATTTTTTTTTAAATACATTAATTCATCAAAATAAAATCTTCAATTGAATTTTAATATTACATAAAAATATTATATTTGCATTATCATGTCAAAATAAAGAAACGTCTATAATGTAACAATAACTGCATGACAATATATTCATTATTCTATAATAATAATATACATACTCATATGTAGAGGGACTTGATTCATAAAACATTAATAAATCATAAAATTCCCAAGGATTAAAGTGTGTTATGGTGATATTTTCATGGGGTTCTTCGGTGAACATGGATTGCGATGTGATCTCAATGAGCTTGAAATTCTCCAATAAATGGTTTCGCTCATGCTTAATTTGATGGATAACATATGGTGCTTGAAAAAGGTAAAATAAAAGAGATTATATGTCCCTCGTACGATTTGATAAATGGGCCTCATAGGGTATGATTCTACATTCTGAGGCCATAAAATCTTTTGTCATTGTCTATTATTTTTTAAACCCTTTATTTATAGTAATTATATGATCAATTTTCAATGACTATAGTATAAATTATAATGATTCATCATTATAATTTATATTCAATTAGATATAATACAATTATTTCATGTGATATTTATAACCATATTACATATTAATACATTTAATTATATGAAAATTAAATTTTACTTAAACTATTTAGGTTGTTAAAATTCAAACACAGGAATATAGTTGATTGTATATTCTATGGAAGTCAAAGGATGATAGATCCAACATCATCTTCTATTTGAGTTCTCATAAACAAATTTCCACTCAATCATCCAAATGGATCCATATAAATTACATTATGTAAAATATGGAGAACAATGACATGATTGGATGATGTCAGCGAACATAAGCTTCTAGGACCTAAAATGGATGAAGAAATAGTGGAAAAGGAGAAAACCATTCAAAATAATATCTAGGTATTCCCAATTTTATAGAAGAGTTATGAATATAGAAATCGATTAGAAATAGATATTAAGGTTGGAGATATGGTATTTCTATACATATCTCTATTGAAAAGGATAATGAGACTTGGATAGAACTAAATGTTAAGTGTGAGGTAAATCTTCCCCTTCGGGATTCTTGATCATGATGGATCTATGAAATATCTACTAGCACTACCAACAAACCTGTCTCAATTATGTTATATATTCCAAATATCTCTCTTGAGTAATCACATATTTTATCCTTCACATATTCTGAATTTATAGGTGTTTTGGTTGGAAAATGGTCTCTCTTTTGAGGAGAATCAAATGAAACTCTTGGAAAATATAGATAATGTTCATCATAATATGAATAATCACCAAGAAAAATTAATATGGGGGAACTATAATTATTAATTGGAAACAAGGGAACAAGAATATGTGATTATGGAAAATTACCCTCATTTGTTTTCCCCAAAGTTTGTAAAATGAAATTTTGAGGGACAAATTTCATAAGGGGTAACGAAAGTAACAACCCAAACTTATATCCCTGATATTTACCATATTATAATTATTCCATGTAATATATATAGAATAACATCACAAAGTGAGAAAATACAGACATTATAAATGAAAAATCAATGAATATAGAGGTATTTCTAGAGTTCAGGAACCTATACAGATGAAATAGTAACATGAACTTCGGAATAGTAATCTTACCCATAAAATATTAATTACACTAATAGAAACATAAACTCACCTATGAAAGTATAAATAAAATTTAGGTATCTTATAAATTAATATATGATGTATTTATTTAATGTCATAAGTAAATAATACTTTTTAAAATAAAAAAATTAATTGGTGGTATTTATGTAAAAATAAATATTTAATTAAATTATCTTGATTAATTTAATAAATTAAAAGAAATTGTATTTTCCAAAAATTTACTCATAAATTAAAAATTGGTTTTCTTATTATTAGTCTATAATTTAATGAGACCTTAATTAATTTTTTTAATGTGTCATTAAATCGGTTATAATTTTAAAATCAGTATTTTTTGAATAAAATTTGTTTTTTATTGAAAATTATAATTTCTCTTATTCAAAAAAAATATTAATAAAATGGAGCTCAGTTTTTCATTCTACACATTAAAAATTTATAGGGATAATTTTTCGTGTTTTTCTATAAAACATGATTTTTTTGTAAAATAATATATTAAAGTAATTTATGGTTTAAATACATTATATGCTAAATACCACATTATATGAATAATTGTTGATGTAAGGACCATATTATATAAATAACCTAGTTTATTTTTATATCTTCAGTGATAATTCTCAATCTATTCATATTTTTTATCCAAAATAATAATTTAATGAATAAACTAATGAGAAAACGCCTCTCTCCTCCACTATAAATACCACCCCTCACCACCTCTTATCCACACAACATTAATGATTCAAAGATTTTACATATTCTATACAAAAATATTAAGAAGCATTTACCCCATTTCCATGATCCTATGGGCTAATTAACATTCCAAAACCTTTCCACTAAGGAATTTCTCATGGAGGAGAAATTCAAGAGGTAAAATTCTTATTTTCTTTTTTTTAATTTTATTTCATGTTCTTTTCATTTCATATTATTTCCTCACCTCCCCTTATCCAAGAGGAATAGTAACTCCAATTCCTAACATATACTATAATTTTATTATCTAATTATATTAATCCTTCATAATTTCTTTCGCATTCCCTTTTTGTTTATAAAAATGAAAACATCATCTATGATGTGTTAATTTAACACATTCAAGGAAGATGGGTTTTTATTTTCCATTACCACCGTCATGTCTGGATATAAAACCATTATAAATATTGAAAAATATTTTCAAATATATATATATAATTTTTATGTTTTGGAACAATAATATACACATAATATTAATTAATAAAACAAAACGAGCTTTTTGTGAGTGAAAACTGCCAAAAATAATCCAAACTATTATCACGAACATATTATCTAATTATTTTTCCTCACCCAAAATAAAAAAATTAAATTAAATAACCATTTAATATTATTTTTATTCATTAATAACACAAAACTTCAGTTTTGTATATATATTCACATTTTACATGAACTTCCATACTCTTATACAAGCTAAATGATCTTGAAATCCATGAAAACGAACACTCCTCAGTGATGAAATTAAACAATATAACCCATAAAAAGAGGATGAATTAATATAATAAACTCTAATAAATTAAATAACTATATAAATTCTCTGAAATTATTCATTAACGATTCTAATTTCATTATCTAGGACATTAATATCAACTGAAAAACACATTTGTACAAAACATAAGGGATCATTTTTGAACCTCCATCTTTCTTTCGGTTAACACATTCTATACCTTTATCCGAATTTAATTCATATTTACATTTATTAATTATTCTAAATTATATGTATATTTTCCTTATTCATGAATCCATATCATATAATAATTATTTTATAGGTAAATACATGTCTCAAAAAGTTTCCCTTCTTAATTCTTCCAGATAAGAAATTCTGATTTCGGGGAACATCCCAATTTCGTACACTCTTTCAATTTCTATCCGTAATATACTTTCAGAAGCAATTATTATTCTAAAATAACTCGTGTTATCATGAAAAATCATATTTTTTTTATTTATTTTTTCTATTCAATCAATTACTCTTTTTCTTTTTTATAGAACCTTTAATATTTTCCTTAAACAACACTAATTTTTTTTATTTTTAATGTTTCTTAAACAATAGTTTTACATTTTTTTAGTTTAGTCAAACATAACTTATTTAGATAAATTCCTTTTTTATGTTATTAATTTCCAATATGGATTTAATATTATCTTTCATTGACACCACTATGATATTCCCTTTTGTTATGCCTTTTGACATGATTATGATACCCAATTGTTTCATGTTTAACCCTTATGTTTATTCTTGATTCCTTATGTTTGAGAATTTATATGGCACACATATTCATCAAAATTTTGTGATTGATGTTCCCAAATAGGGCTCAAATGCATTGGTTAATGTTTAGTCTCATGAGATGTCATGTACAATGGCCTTGGTTGTTATCCTTGACTCGTGCTCTATGTGCAATGATCTTGGTGGTTAGCCTTGACTTGTGACGTTACATGTGAAATAAGGCATCAATAATTCTAGTGTCATGTCGTTACTTTCTTCAAAAATACAATAATTTTCTAATTATAAGATCATAGACTCTACAGGTTAAGCTTACGTATTAATGATCAATTCCTTTCAATTTCATCATGGTGTGTCTTCTCACCCATGTGTTATACTTTATTCTTATGATTATTCTTTTATATGGACTTTTAGATCATAACTTTTTTCTTGTATTCCCCAAGTTAACCTATCCATATTTAAGTTCCCAAAGTATGTTAGAAGCTCATTATGAATATAAAATAAAATATTTTTTTATTTTAGTTTCGTGATTTTTAATTATGTATCTAATCTTGAAGATAAACTAGACAATATGATCCTTGGTTTGTAAATGAAGTCTTTTTTTTCTTAAAATCATGTAATTATATTTGTAAAAGTATAGGGCTATTACATGGAAAAATGATGATTTTATGAGACATAAGTAACATCATTGTTTTTATTAGAGTACAAAATTTCCTGGATGAAAATCTTTTGGGGTATAAAATATAAAATGAAATGATTATAGTTTTTATTTTTCCTTTAAATATGTACTATATTGAATAGATTATTTCACATACAATGACAAAAAAAATTAACCACCAAAATTTTATTGACATAATATATTATAATCGAAGATAAATATTAATATGTAATGAAAATATAATATGGAATATAAATAGAAAAAATACAAGAGGAATAAATCCATATGTCAGTAAAAATAACATAAACATAAAATCGTTACCCTCTTGATTTAACTTGAAGATCATAACCTCTATTAAAACATTAAAAAATTAAACAATTAAAAATTTTATATATATAATGGGAGAAATTTAAATTAATACAATTCATGATTTTTGTTATTTATATGGAGTAATATATTGGAATGAAATATGACAACTATATACATACTCATTAGAAATACATTCATTAGATAAATGGAATTGAAAATATGGTTGTTACACACATTGTAATCATAAATTCAGGAATACAATCGATGTATTTAAGTTTTTATATTTTTTATAAAAAAAAATAAAATAATATAATTCTTAATTCTCAAAAGAAATGAAAATATAATATTAAATTAAAATATTTCAAATAATTATATTTTTTTTTTCTCAAATTATTATTATTATTAAAGAATGATTTTATTGATTTATAAAATACGAATTAATATTTTAATAACAAGTCATGGGTAAAATTATATTATTATACGATGAATAATTAATATTTCTATATGAGGTAAATATTATTAAACATTTAAAAATGATAATTTTTATATAAATATTTTTAAAGAATTATATATTTTTATCTTAATAAATTAAATTTATCACTTTTAAATGAAGTATATAATTTAATATTCAATTAAAAAAATATTATCTCTGATTTAATTACTATTCGATATGAAATATGATTAAATAATAATAATTTTTAAAAAATAATTTTCTGTTAAAAAAAATCCTATGAATATTATTTTTCCCCATTAAGAATATAATGAATAACATTTATAAATTAAATTAAAATAAATGATGTTCAAATTTTTAATTTTAACATGGAAATTTCATGTGAATATAATTAAAATATTTAATTTTAAAAATAAGTTATTGTGGTAAAATTTGAGTTACCAAGGTAATGTTTTGATGTTGCAAAAATTATTATAATAATAAATAATGTATTAGAATATCATCAACCCTTATCTGTAAATTTTTTTTGGATGATGTGATTCATAACCCATCTGTTTATAGTCCACTATTTTACAAATTTTTTTTAAAATGACAAATATATACATTACGAAATGAATATTTGTTGAAATACAACTCAGAACTCACCTATAAAAGGGACACTCATTTACCCCTTCCATACATATATTTTCCTTCAAAATACTCATCAATACCTACAAATTTTTTCTAAATCATTAATATATTTATGGTATCCTCTAGTTCCATGATGGATTCCTAAATCCTACATTCTAAATGAACCCATATCCAGAATAAACAAATTCATTAAAGTGCTATTTTATTCCTCGTATTTTTCAATAACATTATCATCACCGCAATTTTTAAATCATAATCTGCCGTATAATGATTTTATACGAACATCATTATACATTTCTGTATATTATAAAACTATTATATTACTCAACACTGTTGCTTGTCTATTAGTATATTTTTTCGTGTTTAGGTCGGTTCAACCACATAAATGAATGATATTATACGGTCTTCATCGTTTCCTACATGCATGAGTATCATGACATTAATAATTATAATTTATTATATTAAAGAGTAATTTTTTTTGTTAATATGGTTCTATAATGATTAAAATGTATGATCAAAATAAAGTAACTTATTATTATCAATAAATTATAGGAAACATACTCATCTTTGATTTAATTATGACAGACCATACCCATATCTTCCATCATGTGAACATGACACTAATAAAATCCTTGAAAAGAATTATTCTGTTGCTATAAATAATCTATTAATGATGATTTTTGTATAAAATAATGAGTAATGACATTACTATAGAGAAACTTCTATAAAGTAATCAATATAACTAACATCTATTGATGAAAATAAATAATAAATAAATAATATTTGTCTAATGGATTATTAATATTTAAGACTATTAATGATAATATATATGAATAAGTTTATTGAATAATATTATTTTTGGCTATGTTTATTGATAAATCATACACATAACATCCATTTTTACCTCATGATGGTAAACTACTGGTATTGGTCTAATCATGTGACCTTAATTAATGGATGTGAACTGCAAGGGTTTTTATCCCTATACTCTAAATATGATATTTTGGATTCCTCTGTGAGGTTCAATAATTACCATGGTATACTCATGGTGGTTCCTCCTAGTGAAACACATCCATGTTCTTCTATGATGGGGAATTAGATACAATCATCCTAGTTCCACCTCTATAGTGTGTTAGATACAATCATCATGGTTATGCCTACATGGGGTGTTAAATCCAACCATCCTTGTTTGTAATGCATATGTCATTATATCCATTCACCTAGAGTATGACTCAATAGGAATTATAACACACAACTCAGGATCCACCTCCATAAGGAATTATGATCCTTTTGTAAACTCTCTAGGTGCTCCCTTATAGGGACATGCCTCCCAAATCTGCCTCAATGGGGAGTTCAAATCAACCAAATCTGTATATGTGAGATGTTAAACTCATTCCATAATTTGTCTTGATTAGACACTATAATCAATCTCAAAAATTCATTTGAAATTTTCCCTAATTGAAACACATGTTCCATTAAGAACACGGGATTCCTAAGCTAATCATCCATAGAGGAAATATTCCCCCTTTTTTAATTACCTTATGATCGACAAAAGATTCCTTGGGTTCTATGCCTAGGATGCCTTATGATATATTCACTCCTAGAAGAAAGATTAAAATGTGGCTAATGAACCCAATGTCCATACATTCTCAATTATGCCCAATGTGACTACTCTTGTATACAACGGTTTCTATCATTACTAGAAAAGAGTGTCAAAATAGAATAAGTTTAATTAACTAATGTCCACAAGGATATGGAATTGGGAATGTGTTTCACAACCCTGAATTAACTCTATGAGGTACACTCAAACTAGGTGATGAGTTACAAGATGGAATCGTTAGAAGGAGGAACTGACATACCATCATCCCATATCATTCAAGGAGTAAAAATCTTCAATTAAAATTAGGAAACCATCCAACCATTAGAAAATGGTAATGCAGGGAATAGAAACTTCTTTCGTGCCCCAACCCCATTGAAATTTTCAGAAAAAAATGGTGTGCCTGATATGATTATCTTATCCTCGACATGGATAGTAGTAAAATTGAGTCATTATTAGATTATCATGGAATAAAATAAAAATATTTTGAACCAATTCCCTCTATGAAAAATATTGGTCCTAGAACGAAACTCATCCAATGTGGGGGTAGTAAAAATTAGACATTATTCGTGAGTGATATAATTAGTATGAATGTTTCTCTTCTTGGGTAACATGGATGTAACTACAATGTGGGGAATTTTTTCGTGTCCTTGTACCAAAACTTGAATCCACATAGCTTGATGTATAATTTCCACATGACATTAGAAACTCAACTCCCTCAAGATTCAGGTCAAGAGAAATATTAATGGGGAGATCCCACACACCCCCCACCTTCTTCCAAGACATCCACCAAGAATTCGTTTTTTGGGTGATCATTAACCATCCAACCCGTTGATATCATCCATAGGAGGGTGATTGACAATATCATAAAATATTATGGCATTAAGTGGATCATTAACATAACGAATATGTACCACTAAGACCTAGAGGCATCAACACCACACTGAAACTACCACCCACAAGGGACGCGTTCGGGGAAATCAGTCCACATATCAATAGAATCCCTCTTTAATTTCCTTTCCTTGAAAAGATTCTTTTATTATACCCCTACATATAGGATGTGTGGGATTCTTAGGTCACCAAAGTTGTGACTATTAATCTTCCATCCCTAGTCTTAACCACTTGATGGAAACATTGGTTGCACGATTACAAGAATTCCCAAATAAGAATTATCTACCATGACTCCAATTTCCCCTACCAAAAACCGTAAATTCTTCCAGATCCCAATAATAGATCAAAATGAATTTTTCATTCCCCTAGTGGGATCAAAACATCAGAAACCTCATAGACAAGCTAGGATGACTCTCTCAACCATCGAACCCACAAACCACCAATATGGGCCAACCTTTTACGATGAATTTTTTTGAGAAGGTCCTCCATGCACTATCACCAATAAAAGAAGAGGAACTACCAACTGTTTCAACAACTAAAAAAGGTCATCCTAATGCATTACCAACTCAAGTGGAGGTCCTCCATTCCTTGGCACTAACAAAGGTATTGGTTCTCCCCATTTAAGAAATAATCATTACAGATGTCATCTCCATACTCATATATCCCAACATGAAGGTCCTCCACATGTTGAAACATATTGGAGTGGAGGTCCTCCACACTCCTTCAATAAGAAACATGGAGTTCCTCCCCATGTTCCCATCTAAATTTTTTTTTCCTCTCTGCATTGTTTATAACCAGAGTGAAGGTCATCCCCACTCATTCACCATACAATACGTAGTTCCTCACCACTCTAAAAATAGTTGAATAGGAGGCCCTATATATATCACAAATAATTAAATTATTGGTCCTCCCAATTATAGTGTTTTCCTTGAACTAATGATTTTTAATTTTAATACAAAAATATTTGATGTAATAAATATTAGATTAAAAATATTATTACATATTTTTCATTGTTATTCATGACATTAATTTAATAATTTACTAGAGTAGTCTTCACATAGAATAGGTCGTAGTAGCTCCCCTCTATTATTAGAACCCTGAAATTTTATCAAAACATTGTTAATATAGTTTTGCGGGTTTAGAACATACTATGATGTAAAAAATAGTATATAAACCATTAGGTGTGAGTACTCAATAGCATATAAGACTTCTCCTGATGAACTTCGCACTTGGTAATCTCCCAAATGGGATATTATAGAAACATACCCACCCGTATTAATTCCACATGTTTTGGTGTCATCAGATATTCATATCTATGATCGCATTTAATGGTCCTTAGAATTTACGATTATAATTAATGCATGTCATGACCCATGAACATATATTTGGAGTGGAAAACCGCCACACTATATGTTGGTCTGAATAAGGGTATGATGTCTATGTCACAAATGAATAGTTGTTAATATACAATTCAAGGAAGAATTTTTCCCATCCATATTTGTGAAATTTGATATCTCGGCCCATTGATTGATGTAGAACAATCTCCATAAATTCCATGTTCATGATATAATGATTAGTTTGTTTCAGATAGTCAAATGATGATGTATTGAGAATATTGGTTGAGGAAAATTTCATGCAAAATAATTGATGAAATATTATGATAAAAGGATTATATTAAATAGTGTGTGTTTGTATGTGGTTTTATTCATTGTGACGTTAAATTCTATCCCTTGTGAACCTTGACCCATTTCTAGAATGTAATATTAGACTTTGAGCAGACCCACCTAATTCTAATGAGAAATAATCATAGAGGGTCACACACTAAGTGTTTTTTTTTGTATCATTAATTATAAATGAGTTTAATCAATGGAATAAATATTATTATCAAAACTGTGGAATGATTTTATTCATGTTGAATTGATCGTGTAAAACAGATGAATATATATTCATTGTATTGTTAAAAATAATATTTTAATTTATTTTATTGAATATTTAATAAATATTTATTTAGTACTTTGTGAATAATATATTTATTTTTGAGAATAAAATAATTATTTGGGGGTTCGATAAATGAAAGAGATGTTCTATATGACCAATACTGTGTTCGGTGATAAGAAATTTTTTTACAAGTTGATAAATATTATTTATCCATTTTGAAACTTTTGGAGCAACCGAAAATATTATTATTATTATTGACATTATTAAAATTATTATGTTTTCTGTGATTTCATTTACGGTTATAATTACATTTAATTCCTCTTATAAAATTAAATTTTATAACTAAAATCCCATATCTATAAATAGACAGCGGTTTCAATTATGAAATTCATTTGAAACCAATTCGATGATTCAGAGTAGATAACAGTTGCGCACAATAAAATCTCCCCCAATTCGTCCTCTATCCATCTCGAGAAAGAGAAACCAAAGAGATAATTTCTTAAAAACTAAAGAACAACCAATCTAGAACGAATAATACAAGATATTTGATTCGTCACACTAGCACCCAAAGAGTGAGTGGTGTTGCACATAGACTATTGAAGTTTGTGTTGATCACTACTAGAGGGATTATACCTTTGGATTCTCTCAAATGAAATAATGGAAATCATGAAGGGCCTTTTTAGATGATAAAAAATTATCAGCAATGGAAATTTCTATGCCCATGTATTTATTTATTCAGATATTAAATAAATTAATTATAATTTCATCATGCAGGATCTTCTCTCATGGTTTTGAGAAAAAACCACTAAAATAAATTTTGACATATCACCCTCACCAAAATGATTTTGTTTTTCCCAAAACCAACAAGTTGTGTCAAAGGGGTCATGTTGAAATTTATAATTATTTACATGATTGTTGATTTATGAAAAATTGATTAATATTTTCATTTCATCTTATTAATTATTTTGTATTATTTAAATTAACAAGTTGTCGACATATTAATCATGTTCTTTAAATGTTTTATTTTATTAAACATTTAAGAATAAATAAATAACACTCAAAGATTCCATCGATAAGTGCCATATCATTGGCTAGTAATTATGGTTTACATAGTGTGCTGTCAGAGCACACACTGTATAACCATGTGCATTGTATTAAGATGCACTAAGAAATTAAAAAACATGGAACTATTATTGCAAATGGTGTGTTGGACCTTCCAACCTATCTTTCTAAAATAAGATACAGGGTGTGTAGCTGGCATGTACACACCATGTAGTCTACCCAAGTTAACATGAAAAAGACCCAAACATGTGATTTGGATATATGGAAACCGAGGTATATGGAATGTATCCTAATGTACCCTCTATGTAGTCTCCCATTACTGGAAAAAAATTAAAATTTCTTTAAATTTTATGAAATTATCATTAAAAACATATTTTATTGTTTAACACAACATTGTGTGTATGAAAATTTAATAATAGTTATATAGAATTTTAAATATTCACTTAATTTACTATGATAAATATTTTATTAAGGGTTCTATAGTTTATTTTCCATGAATGCTAAATTGAAGCGTATCTCCAATTAGGTTTGGATGATCATTAAGATGAAAGGGAATTTATTAATTTAATATTTAATTAACTAATAAAAATAAATTCATCTTAATAATAAATAAAAAATAAAAAATGAATTCTAGATAGTTATTTTTTGTGTTTTCATTGCATGTATGACATATAATGAGCTTAACCAAGAACTATGTATGTGTTAGAATTTATTTTATTTTATTTATTAAACGTTTTAAAATTATTTAATATGATAAAAAAATATTTAATGTGACTAATTCCTGACATAATTATTATATATGATCTATGTGTGCAATGTTATTTATTTAATTCCCTTCAACCAATCTTTTGGTTCCCCTCATCTGCATGTGATTAATAAATTTTCTCAATTAACGGAGCTTCCCAAGTAGTGTGGAGACGGACCAGGACATAACCACAATGGTTCCAACTCATTGATACATATGTCAACATGTATAATGTTGAATCTAATTCCAATTATAGCATAAGGAGATATTTTCCCAAGGTCATCTGTTTATTTAATATCCTCTCATGAAATCATCTGTTACAAAACATCGAATCGGGTCATTTACTTAATTATTTATTCACCATCTAATGATTTAAAATTGCATTTATTGTTCCAGGACAATGATCACATCAATGAATTAATATGTAAAGAATGAATTTTAATAAAATTTATTATGCGTAAATGTAATATCCATAAATGGTTAATTAATTAAGTAACAATCTAGTTAAATATTAAAACTGTATGTAAAGGATAAAACAAAATAAAAATTGATGCATCATAAAATAAAATCCCTAAATCTAATATTATGTCATACTAATACTTCTGTTACATGATTAGGAACAAAACTCAATAGAACTATGTGTTTGACCAACACTTGTTGGGACACCTAATTTTATATGTGTAGTCCTGATGAGGGTCTTTAGTTTAATTAACAATTTTACATCAATAAATGTATCCATTTCAAATCATGGTGTAATTTGAATGAATTTATTTTCTAAAAATCCAGGTCCTACTTTCTAGATTGGGGAGTCTGCTCAACGGATCAATAAACTGCAAGCCCACAGTTGGCAAAGAAATTCCCATCTAAATACCATCAAAATTGCATGATCACTCCTTGTGGGGGTTATGTATGGGGAATATGGATCCTTTACACTATAATTTATTAAAAACCTGACAATACATGTTCAATGTTTGGGCTATTCAGACTTGATAAAAAATGGTGATATATAATAATATCAATTATTTTATTATTTCTCACAAAACATGTAATATGGAAAAGTACAAATAATGTTTTATTTTAGATATAGAATTAAATTAAAAAATCTTCATCCACAATATATCATAATTAAATATTGGATGAAGACAATCCCTTCATTGGAAGTAATTTATAAGAGTGGTGTAGACGCCTTCGGGTTATTCTACACCATGAACAGAAATCTTACGTTACAGAGTCATCAATTCCGGATTAACCCACTCAAGAGGAAAGTTATGAGGAGTTCTTGGTCTAAAAAATATTAAGGATGTGGTCAAAAATCAATGTTTTATGCTTTCATCTATATCTAGTGATCTGATGAAGTCTCATGACAACATCGATGTGTATATCATGCTTGAGCACCTCTATGGTATTTACTAGGAGCGAGATAGAAAGAAACATTTGGAGATTTCTACATCTCTCTTTTAGATTAATATTGAAGAGTGTTCCCCAAATTGGCCTCATATAGTAAATATCATTGGATATGTTGACTACCAATATGTTATAGGGTTTAAACTCCCTGAATAACTGGGTACCGACCTTAGTTTGGTATCACTCCTATGATTCTCTAGTTTTGTTGTGAATTTTAAAATGAACAATACTAAGAATTATCTTCAAGATCTTCTTATCATGCTTTTATAATTACATAAATATCTGAAGTGTGAGAATAATTCTTTCCTTATTGGGAACAAATAGAAAATGAGGTTAATAATTATTAATCCCAAGGATTTTTTATTCCCTTACTAGAAGAATAAGATCAAAGGTGAAGCAAGGGAAAAGGATATTGTTTGTTTCTTATATGGAAAGAAGTGATAGTTGAACAAAAAATTACATATGTATAAATAAGAAAGGGAAGGATTTAGATTTGTTTTTTATCGAGTGTAATTTATCTATTTCTAATAATTGGGTATTACATATAGATTGTGGTGATGACATATGTATTCAAATATTGGAACCATGTAGATTTAGAAAAATTGACCGAGGGGAGACAGATGTATGGGAATCCAATGGAGCTAAACTCACCCCTATCTATATGGGACTGACACCTCACATTCCTGACCAAAATTATATTGGTTTTAAAGTGTTGTTATTATGGGATATTATTTACCAAAAACATTATTTCTTTCTCTAGAATAGATATGAATGGATTGATTTTCAGAATTGGAAATAAATGTTTCTTCATTTATAAAGATATCATTTGTTATAGTTCGGCACATTTACTTAAAGGTTATTATATTTTTTATTACAAGAATTAAGAAATCACAATTGATAATGAAGTAACTTCATAGGACTCATACCACACAAATCATTGGAATCACCAGCTAGGACATGTAAATGAAAACTGTTGACATAATTACATCAAGATGGATATATAGATTATTAAAAACAAAAACCACTTATAGTTTGTCATAAATGATTACAAGTAAAATTGACCACATCCTTATTTCATGAAAAATGTGAAAGGGCTAAAGAGATTCTTCAATTAGTTAACATCGATTTATAAGGACCATTTCCTGTAGATGCAAGGGGTGGGTACTCATACATCATATCTTTTAATGATGATTTTAGTACATTTGGGTATATTTACTCAATTAAGTACATGTTTGATTCTTGTGTTAATTTTCCGGAATACAAGAATGAATTCGAGAACCATCATGATAGGAATATTATGAAACTCCTGTCAGAACATGGTGGATAATATCTTAATAACGACATTGTTGATGACTTATGGTTTTTTTGGATCCTATCCAAACTCACTCCTCCTTAAATGCATTAGTGGAATGATGTAAGTGAAAGGAGGGATCATGCCTCGTTGGACATGGTGGGATTAATGATTATTCATGTGAGTCTTCTATAATCCTTTTAGGGACATGAGTTATAAACAGTGGCACACATACTGAACAAACTACCTACTGAATTGATAATTGTTATTCTATATGAATTTTGGAGTAGAATAAAATCCATGTTATCAAATGTACATGTGTGGGGAGGTAAACCGTTTCTTAAAAACTATTTAGGTAACAAACATGAACCCTAAGGCCAAAATTGTACCTTTATAGAATACCCCAAAGAAACAAGGGGGTATTATATATACGATACCTCAGAATAAAAGGTAATAATGGCAACACATGAAATATTCATTGAGAGGGAGCACATCGCAAAAATATATATTGCGGTAGAGATAATCATTGATGAAGTCGAGTATCAAGGTACAAAATAGTAGGTACATGATCAGATTCCACAAATCCCTATAGAAGAATAAAACATTCCAAAGATAGGAATACTTTATAGGAGTACAAAAAAGGTTATAGAACCATAAAAATATGGTTTTCTATTTAATGAGGATGTTGAATAATTATTATTTATTAATATCGATCCTCTAATCTACAAGGAAGAAGTAAGTGGCAAAAATGGTGCCATGTGGAAGAAGACATTAATTCAAAAATAGATTCCATGTACCATTACTAGGTCTGGATTTTGGTAGATCCTCCTGTTGATGTAAAGTCTGTTGGTTGAATGTGGAAATTCAAGAGAAAATGATCAGGGACGGAAAATTCATTACATATATGGTGCAACTAGTTTGAAAATGTTTTAAACAGAGTCATGTCATTGACAACGATGAAACCATTCCACAATTTGCAATACAGAAATCCATTAGAATTATAAATTCCTTTTAGGCTAACCAAGGATATGAGATATGGAAAATGGATTTCAAAATAACCATACTTAAGGATAAATTTCAAGAATATGTCTACATAAGTCAACCAAATTGGTTTGAAATACCAAAGGATACCAATAAGATATGAAAGTTGAAAAAAATCCATTTATAGAAAAAAGTAGGAATCCAAGTCCAAGAACATTAGTTATGATGATTCCATACTAGAATTTTGTTTTATAAAGAATGAATATGATGCTTGATCCTACAAATGGTTCTGTGGGAGTGCAGTCATTTTCATAAGAGTATATGTTCATGACATATTACTTATTGGAAATTAAATATTATTCTTAAACTCTGTTAAATAATGGTTGAATAAGTTCTCTCCCATGAATCACTAAAGTGAGGAAGCATTTATTTTTGGGTTCAAGATTCATATTGTTATGTTAAAGTGGTTTCTCAGTCTAATGGAAAGTACATACATTGACAAGATATTAAAAAGATTCAGTATGTAACAATAAAAGTGGTTATTGTTTCCATCCTCACATAGAATTCATCTTTATAAGAAAATGAGTCCTTTGACCCACGGAAAAAAAATGAATGGAATGGATCCCATCTGCATCTTTTATTGGTCCAGTCATGTATGACTATTTTGTAATATACTAGATTTTGCTGATGCATAAGTGCAATAGAAAGATATCAAGCTGATATAGGTTACCAAAATTGGATGGAAGTCAAGACTATCCTTATGTATCTGAGGTGTAATAAAGATATGTTCTTGGTTTATTTAGGAGATAAAGAAGTAGTAATAATATGATATACAAATTCAAGTTTCCAAACTAATCAAGATGGAATGATTTCATAAATAGGATACATCTACACATCGAATGGAGGTGTTGTGAGCTGGAAGAGCTCAATGAATTTTTTTGTGGCTGATTCTATAGTAAATTCAGAGTATATTTAATCTTGTGAGGGATGTAAATAAGTGTATTTCATATGAAATATTCATTCATGAACTTGATGTGGAAACTAGAAGAAAAGATCACATCATACACTATTGTGATAATACTACATAGAATGCTCTCAAAAAAGAGGCAAGGTCACATTAGGGGCCAAAGAACATACTTAAAAAGTATCATCTCTTGAGATATTATTTTAGATAGTTGAAGATGTAGTTAGAATTATTTCCATGGAAGACAATGTGGTGGACCCTATGAGTAAAGGATCAACTCAGAAGAAAACTAATTTATCATGTGATGTGTAGTCGATTGAATTTAGTAGTTTGTTAAATCTTGTCCAGGTGGGGGTATTTGAATATTGTTTCATAGAACCAATTTTTTTAACTCTTATATCATGAATATTTTGTGTATTAAAAATTGAATTAAACATATTATTACATATTTTTCACTGTTATATATGAATTTAATGTAATAATTTCCTTGATTATCTATCTCATTGATATGATCATAGTAATTTCCCTCTATAATGAGAACCTTGATGTTATATAAAAATATTCATAATATATTTCTATGGTTGGATAACATGGTAGTACGAAAATTATTGTATATATACTATCATGTGAGAGTACTCATTAGTAGTTGATAGTTACTCTCTTGAAGTTTGCACTTGGGGATCTCCAAGATTAGAGATTATGTGAAATAACCCATGAGTTGTAATTCTTCATGTTTTGTTGTCATCAAATATTATTACTTATCAGCATGTGTAATGGTCCACATATTTTAATATTATCATTAATTCATGTCGCGACTCACTCACTTATATTTATGGATGAAAATGGAAACACCCTAAGTTGGTGGTAAGTAGGGTTCGTTGGGTGCATCATTAATGGCATGTTATTAATGACGAAGTTATGGATGGATTTTTCCCTTCTAACTTTATGGAATTGAAATCTCAAACCATTTATTGAAATATAATTGTCACCATAAATTCCATGGAAATAGTGTAATGATGAGTTTATTTATGATAGTAATAGAATGAGGTATCGAGCATATAGGATGATGACACCATCATGAATCTTTCATGATGAGATATTTAGATAATGGGATTATATTACACAATGAGTGTTCGTATGTGGTTTTCTTCATTGTGACTTTATGTTTTTTAACTTTGGATCCATTACATATTCCTAGATAGTAATCTTGTATTTTAGGCAATCCTCCCTAATTCCAACGAGAAACAATCCTTGAGTGTCACACACTAAGTGTTTTTATTTCTCTAAATTAAAATATATTTCAATTTAATTAATGGAATAAACCTTATTCTTAATATTGTGGAATAATTTTATTCAATTTATATTTTCCACTTAAATTAACTAAATATTTATTCATGGAATTGTGAGTAAAACATATTTAATTCTTTTATTCAATATTAAATCATATTTATTTACTATTTTATTAATAAAATATATTTTTAAGAGAATGAATTATTTTTTCAGGTGATTCAGAAATTCAAGAAGAGTTTAAATGGTCCATGACTATATTTGGTGAAAAAATAATTACTTTTCAGCTGGAAAATATTATTTATACATTTTACACAAGCTGGAAGTAAATTTTTTTTTATTATTATTATATTTTTCTAGCATGTGATTTCATTAATGGTTATAATTATTTTCCATATCTACAATGCAATTATATTTTGTAACCAAAATCCCAACTTTATAAATAAACAGTAATGTCTATTGTGTAATTAATTCTAATACAAATGTATGTTTGGTAATAGATAATTTTTGCTCACAAAAAATTATCTATCAACTCATCCTCATATCTCACTCTTAATAATGGTACTCCCAATAGATAGTTTTTCATGGCCTAAGAATGAGAGATCAAGAATGAAAAGTGTATGAAATTCAATTCACATTGATAGCACCTAGATAATGAGTGGTATTTCTCAGAGAACATCGGAGCACAAGTGGATCATCACTAAAAGGATTCTACCCTTGGATCCTCACAAAAACAGTAGAGGAAATCTGGAAGGGCCTTTTCAGATGATCAAAAATCATCAAATAATACGGTTCCAAATCCCAGGTGTTTATTTTTAAGATAATAAATACTTTAATTATAAATTTTTAGTACAGGATCCTATCTCTTGGTTTCAGGAAATGATTATTAAAATACATTTTAATATATATCCCCCACCATAATGCTTCCACTACGCTGAAAACCAATACCCCCTGCATTACCTCCCCCATTATGGTGGTCCTCCCCATGTCAAAGTCGTACCCTACCCTGATGAATCTTTTCAGGGTAGAATGGAAAGCAATCAGTGCTGAAGGTAAAATCATAGGAAAACCCAATACATTGTCACACTCGTCGTCATTTCGGATTTTGTGGACATACATGACTTGATAATGGAATATCCACCCCAATTGTAAAATTTTGGGGTAGGGTCCCAAAAGGTAATATTTTCCATCCCTGATGGTGTAATCCATGTTATCCCTATATCCTACCACATGTACATGCTGTTGGGGGATGTTTTGGAATTATTCTCAAAGTTCATGATGCATCCATCCTCGTATCCACTAGTTTCCCACATCTCAACCTCTATATTAGATATAAGAGAGCCAATGTGTATTAGACTGGCTCCTCTAGATGATGAGAACCCAACCATGCCATAGACGAACATGGATTCCCTTGCCCACGAAAAATTTGAAAACACACTATCCTACAGGGTTGTTAGGATGCAGTTGTTACCGCCTCCATGTGACATCACAGTTATTAGTGAGAAGATGACTCATGTAGTTGTTCCTCTACCATCAAACACATCACAGGAACAATACACACAGGTGCAACCACCCATCTCCCAAATAATGATGATTGAAGATTGGGTTCACTATGATGAGGGCCCTCCCACTATGAAATGGGTCATTTAGTGAGATTTGGTTAATTATTATCTATTAGAATTTTTCTAGTTAGTTTTATATCCGAACATCAACATCTTGGAGTCCCTCATTTAGGGCCAGGCTACGTGTTTCCTCCAGCCTATCTAGATGAAATTTATCAACTTCCTTGATTTCCAGTTCACTTACCTAAGAATCCAGGGGAACCTCAAAGACAGTGATCAATAGTTTCAAATCGTTTTATTGGAATCACTCCTAGTATCTCATCACCCTATGTCTCTTAGATACTTCTAAACCATGTAACATAGATTCACCAAGATCCTCATAATTCTCTACCAAACCATATATGGGTTGTCTCTAAATGTCTCGATTTGGGTATGGGGATAGTACATTGCACTATAATCCAGCCCTATCCCATAAAATCCTAACATTCACATTGATGAATATAATTTTGATCTAGGTATAGTCATGGTAAACATGGTTGTTCCAAATTTTCCCCGGGATAGGGACTCTAATGTAGGGTTTGATAGAGAAAACCCTCCCCATAGATAGCCAAATTTTTGGTATACCCTCACACACATGTCTTCACCCACCAACAAGTAAATTCACTCAGCCTCGATGATCCCTCAATGATTTTTCCAACCTTTCCGAACATTGATAAGTGTAAAAAACATGTTGGACCCTCTATTCCAAATATGTTTATACCAGACACATTGGCAGATACCACAATGGACTTCTTACGCTAGTATCTTGTAGAGCACAAGAATCTATTCACTAATATCATGGTCATTTGGTGCTCGGATTATGGTACAACTTGATTGGATTCTGTTTCTCCACCACTCGGGTAGCAATAAGTCCTTCTTGTCCATTTAACCATAGTTGATCTACGAAATCCCGCACATACTGACATGAAAGGGGACTGGGAATATAGAAATTGACCAATTTATGGGTCATAAAACCCTCATGTGTTGTGGAATTACCCTCCTCCGGATCTGGGTCATTCCACACCTTAAGACTCTAATCATTCATACCAAGTGGATGTGCCCCTCACTACATTGGTGGGACGGAATCCTAATCATAATAGTGACCCTCTCTAGTATTATTTAGAAGCAACTCTCACCACTCGTCATAAGGACTTGGAGACACAATAGGTGGATATCCCTCAAAAAAGGAAACCATACCCAGAAAGGGTGGACAACACGTGAGAACACTCGGATTTTCAGAACCTAATATTTTCCCATTTCAATGGAATGGGTGACCCACTGCATCATTTGGACCACTTCTTATCAATGTGCAAGACTATGTTGGGAACTCTAGAGTAGTGAGACTCCACAGTGCATTTCTATTTCATTTAGCCATTGGAAGGAACTACGATTTCATGGTATAAAATATTACCCATATGATCCATCACTAGTTTAGATGACCTTAATAATTAGTTACTCTACTATTTCAATTCACAAAATTCAATACATGTTTTGTTGACCTCATCATGTATATGAATATTCTGTAAGAGTGAGTTTTTTTCTCTCTAGGTGTAAAGGACACACATTCTCACTCAAATAGCCAGAGACTCAATATTAGATACTAAATATGTGTGTGGGGAATTTTAATAGTATAATGGTTCCAAAACTCATCACTTAGAACTTCCCATGTAGGTTACATTATATTTTTGACAACGCAGAATGTCTGGACGAAGAATTGTAGTTGTCTAAGAATGCACACCCACTACATCGTCCATCACATAATAGAAGAAGTTTCGAGTTATATAATGCATCCAAAGTACATTTAGATACCCTATAAGGGTGAAGAACCATGTAGAGTGCATCATCCCATGGATCTATAGCCCCACCCAATGAATAACTGGTAGGTGCTTGCTCTCCAAGAGAATCCACCAAGAATAGTGAATGTGATACCATACCCACATTAGGATCTAACAGTAAATAATGTTAAGGCTCCTAAAGTACCATTCTCTAATAGAAAAAACCAAACATACTCTTCCAGGGATGAATAGATCATAATTTGTGTCATCTTTTCGCTAGAGAAATGGATTTTATAGCTGTTAGATTGCAATATTCCCTAAAAAGATGAACATAATTATTATCACGGTCATTTCCCTTAGCATATGATCTTTAGAAATACCATAATCGAATGACATTAGTTAAAATATTAGATATATTACCAAGTGTAAAATGGTTTGGTTGAGTTGGGAAATGTCCCAGTTTAGGTAACCCAAATCTCAATCAAGCCCCACAACAACAATGAGGGTTCAGGTGAATCAAAATAGGCTTCCACCCATAGAACCTAGATGTATGATGACTGGTTGACTCATATAGAATTATCTCACAACAATTGCATCATCTGTGTATTCCAAGGTAGTCCATAATCTCAAGTGGATTTCAATGCACATATCCAAGCCAATTCTTCCACATCTACATCACAACCTTCGAAATCTCATAAGGGAAGGAATCTATAGTGAAAAGGAACACAATGTCCCCACAAATACCAAATCCATCCCACACTCTTGGATATTTGATGCCTTCTATGTGGGTAATCATATCCAGGGCCCACCTGGAATTGCAAGACAACTCTTGTGAATATAATGAGTTTTCCTTTTTCAATACCATTGACTTGGTAGACCACTTCATGGTAGCCTCTGATGAGGAATTCCAGTAAACCCCCCAAGTTCCTTCAACCAATTCTATTATATGAGGGGTCAAAGACATGTGATCTGCAAGTGTTCTTAGGCTTGTATTTGAGACCAAGACATGGATTCTACCAAAACTAGGACGTTAGTTTTTCATAGATCACAACAAGCACAATATTCTCACCCTGCTTTGTTATAAGTGTTGATGCAGCAGATCATGTTAACTGATTGGGAATATCATCCACATTTAACTGTGTAAACTGTTGAAGATGATCAGATGTGATCAAACTATGATCAGCCCCATCTAGCTACTACAAGCCCTCAACACAATAAAAGTTAGATGTTAGTGGTTCTGGGAAACCAATCATGTTAGCTGCAGGATATTCCCAACACCATCCAAATCCTAGTGATATAGGTGATAACATTCATTGTGCCTATTTCCAAAGAGTGCCCCCCAATAGGTATAAATTTAAAACTGCAATGGAATTACGATTTGAATAAGTAGGATCTAAAATTTAAATTCCCTACTCATGTTAAAGGAATATCAGGTGGGCTGGTAGAATCATTGAATTGCCTTATCCACTTTGAGACTAATGTGGCCCCTATAGAGGCCTACTATATTAAGGATTTCGAGTGAGATGTATACTAATATAGAATATCATTCTATAGAGAAGATGTGGGTGCCCTCATAAAGGGGCACATATTACCATTGTATATCACAGTTCAGGTCAAAGGTGTGAATATTTTTCATTACATAAAGGGAATAGTAGTTGGGATTAACCTCTTCTTATCCTAGACACTCCAAATGTTGGGGAAAATTGAATTACGTCTAACTCCTTCCAATCAGAATATTTTGGGCTATGATAGGACATTATAGATACCTTGTTGAAAGATTTGTATGATGATCCAATTTAGTGACTTTATTGAATGTGTTGAATTTATGTTTTTATAATAGGATAACTCCTACGGCATGCTACTGTGTAGGGTCTAGATCCATCTCCATGCAGAAATCACCTCCTCATATCACTAGTGCCTCATGTACTCCATCAATTGTCAAGTAGGGGTACTCAAAGGAGATGTGTCCCCCTTTGACCCTTATAAATCTGGCAATCTAATTTTTCACTATTATAATAGAGAGGGAAATCAGGTCCATACTAATGGGGTTGAGTGCGCAAATTATATGGTCTGTTTGTGGATATACATGGATGACACCTTCATCATTATGACTCATCGTCTAGACCCACAACATCGAATTTTGAATGTTTATTTGTCATTTCCAAGAGTAAGGGTCATGTGATAAATAAAAATAAAGAAGATCAAATGTTACGTCATACTCCTATGGAATATAAGAATGTGTGGTACTAGAAGCTCCCACACGTATGATGTACCGATACGTTCTCCTTAAAGCCAATGTTCTATAACACATCCACATGTTCTGCAAAGCATTGTTGAATAATTAAAAGGTAACTCACCACTATTTCATTGAAATTATGCATGGATCTCACTATGAAGGTAAATTTTATGATGTAATTGGCTCAATAGTATATATCACTATGGGTTCAGTAGTGCAGGTACCCTTTAGTGGTGATTTGGAATCATCACAAGAAGGCATCATCACTCCCCTCAAGTTCTCTGGTCATGATGAACTGCCTCTTCTTATCGATTCTCCTTCCATATAATATGAAAAGTATTTGGAAGAGGCTCCTCCTTCATCTGAAGAGGGTTTATTCATGAACTTCGTTGATTTTATTCAGGTGATCTTCGTTACCAAGGCAGATCTGAGTCCAATACTGATCAACATAGCTATGACACTGGAGTAGAAAAAGTAGTATTTGGATTTCCAAAAGTATTAGCATGATGTATTATCTAGATTTATGAAGAGATATCGATACTAAACACTTAGATAGATATCTACAATGATGGTCACATGAAAATTTTCCACGTATTGAAGCATCCTCATAGAAAGATGAACCCGTCTCATGGTGTGATAGTGGAGGCCAATGTTGATAATATTATCAAATCATACATCATCTAGGATATTCATTACCCCATGTGGCTATCCAAAAACATCCCAATCTGGAAGAATAATGGGAATATCAGATTTTATATTCACTTTTAGGATCTCAAACTCCATTGTTCGAAGGATGAGTTTACCCTTTTGGGGAAAAATATTTTGATAGATGTTATAGCTAGATTCTTTCCCTTATCTATTATGGATTCATATTTAGGGAAAATCAGATCAGGATATCACCTGAATATGAGGACTATACCTCCATTAGAGCATCTCAGGGAACCATTTTTAATATGGTGATTCCCACATGCCTAAATAATGAAAGAGCTACTTATCAACGGTCCATGAAACACATATTCAAACTGATCCTTGAGACATCAGTGGAATGTTATGTGGGCATATTGGTGCACAAATATCACCTGCATTAGGGCCATATCAATGAATATGAGATGTTTTTTCCTTCCTTCTCCCCCAACATTTGATGATGAACACCATGAAGTGTGATGGTTTGGGTTACCTATGGGAAGTTTATCATCTTCATCATCAAATATAGAGGAATTGATATTGACCTGAAGAATATTAGGGCCATCAGTCAGTTAAATCAACCATGAAACCTTTGAGAGCTACAAGGCCTCCAGGTCCACGTAGTCATGGTATGTTGACTCATCATTAATTTTCTATGAAATGGAAAACCCTTTTAGGACTCATAAAGAATGTAACCATTAACCTATGGTATGATGATTTCAAGACAACCTTTGAGGAAATAAAATATGATATTCTAAAACCACTGGTGCTGATGTCGCCATTTCTGGGAGGCCTTGGGTCCTCTACGTGACCACCCTAGAATGTTATTTTGGTGACCATATCAGTTGATATAATAATTTGGGTGGAGATAACATATTATATTTTCTCAGTCTCGTTCTCAACGAAACAAACACCATGTAATCCCCTATCAAGAAGAACTGCCTCATAATGGTTTTTACTGTTAATAAATTTCCCATTATCTACATCATAATGAGATAAATCTACTATATAGGGTGGATTTTATAAATTATATTTTGAATGTCCTGATGTTTTAATGCTGACTGACATGTGGGGAAGTGATCCTTCAGCAGTTTGAAATCAGTTTCATTCTCCAGAAAGCCATCAAGGGTGAGGAACTAGAAGACTTACTAGCCTCCCATATGGACCCTGAATAATTTCCCCTAGAATTTTATTTCCAATAAGAGCATATCATTTAAGTGGGTTAGGATATGTCAAGCAGAAATGTTCATTTTGGTGGTTCCTCTTAGATAACTACCTGTATAAGGGTTGAAAATACCAGGCTCTACAGAGTAGGCCTAAGGATGATATTCATCACACCAGCATTGGTTGTTCTTATATACATTTTTGTTGGTGTAATAAGGATGCACCAAGAATGAGGTAGGGTATCAAGATCTCATTACTTGTCTCAATGTGGCCCTTTAGATTGATGAACTCTAATTAAATATAACGTTAGACTCTGATTTAGTCATCAAATAGATTAATGGTGATTATATCATCATAATTGTAGAGATTATTCCCCTACTAGATCATACACACCTACAGATGACCATGTTCCCTTCTCAGTCATATGTGACACAAGTTCCTCGATTGAAGAATGGTGTATTCGACCCCATATGATGTCTAGTCATCTATCTTGCATAGCCTGACCCTAGTGAACTATTCATTCATGTAGTGCATTAGAGGATCATTGATCCAATCATTTTAGATGATGATTATGGATATAAGGTAAGAAAGACTTGTATTGATGCCTCTACATCCGGACACCCAGGTTCACCCACACAAAAAAAACCTCTGATTGGAATACTCCTCTTGTTGAGTATCTCAATAATAGAATTCTACTATTATATAGAGATATGTGTGAGAGAATACATTGGGGTGTTGTGTTGTTTTCCCTCTAGAGTTTTACTAAAAATGATTAGACACTCTACTGATGAGGGACTCATATAATTATCTGATATTGGATCCAAAAGATTAAACTCCCCAAGTAGTGTTGAATGAACATGGTAGGCCATATGGTTCCTATCAGGAATGAATAAATCTCTCCCACTATATATAAGGTTGGGATAATTGTGGTGAAACATGATCCCAGAATAGATCATCTTTTCCAAGATGTTTCATGCATGTTAGATAAATGAAAACATTTTTCATCAACCATCATAGCCCCTACACACAACTGAGTATTATTGGACCTTTGTATTATGGGGAATTGATATTGTAGGCTCTTATCCATTATCAATAGCTCACAAGTAGAGATTAATTATGACAAATATGTATTTCTTCTCAATGTGGGAAAGGTATGTTCCTCTCTAGAATGTCAAGGCTCGATCCATCATTTAGATTGGGAGATCTCAAATCAGTCACCAATTTAGAGTTACTGATTTTATTCTCACCAAAAATGGAACCAAACTATCACACTCGTCGTATTTAAATAAATTATATTTTATTAAAATAACATGGTATCATGTAGTTCGGGTTGAAGCATGACTTAAAATTTTTGAGTTACTGTCTATAAACATATGATTTGGCCTTGATAGCATCCAGTGCACTACGGTCAAAGTAGTGCATCCTCGTCCGAGTCACCGCACGACCTCGCCCGGTTAATCGCATGGTTTGCTCGGTGTTCAATGCAGTCATATAATATGTTATGAACAATGAAAAAATAATTAATTAATTAAGGTTTTAGTAATATTTCAATTATTTTTATTATTAAATTACTTTAATATTGTTTATTTTACTTTATTTGGCTTTAAAATTTTGTCGTCGAGGTGCGGGCTATGTTTTGGTTGAATTTGGTGTTTTTTCAATAAATGAGTTTTATTTTCAATCGTGATGACATTAAATGAACAGGATAAGCATAATTGAAAAGTCGTGCGGCTTTTCCAGCGCATCTGTATGACCCGCTCGTAGTTTAGTTAACTAAATAAAATGAATCAATAATAACAAAATGAAATTAAATGTGGAGATAAATAAAAATAAAAATAAAATGAGAAAGATTTGTTAATTGTTAATAATTTTTTTAATTATTATTATTTGGGGATATTACTATAGTTGTTTATAATAATAATAATAATAATTATTATTATTATTTCACTTCCATTTTTTTGGTTTCACCTTATTTTTCTTCCTTTCTCTTTTCCTCTTTTTTTTCTTATTTATTTATACTGTCCCTTGCATTTCTCTCTATCCCATTGAAGCCCCCACCCCTCCTAGATCGTGTTGAACCCCCCCCCCCCCCCCTTCCTGTAATCCTCCTTGCTGTGCCACCCACTAGCCCCCCCCCCCCTCTCTGCGCTGTCCAGAGGCCTCCCCGGCTCGCGCCGTCACACGATCTTCCCCAAAGACTCAGCGCCGCACCCCTGCACCCGGCCAGCCGGCTCGCCTAGCCACCCGAACCCTTGTGCACACCTCCTATACTAGCCGGCCTTCCGGAGACCAGACCTCTGGTCTGAGCTTGTGTAATGATGCCACATCCTCTCCCTTATGGTAGTTTTTTTCCTCTTTGGTTGGTGTTTTGCCTCTCATTCTTTGGGGCTTATGGTTTCAGACCAGTATTAGGTTTGTGTTAGGGTTTAATTTTGAGTAATTATGGTTCAGTTGTTTTTTTAAGGTTGAATTTGATCTCCCAGTGGTGCGTTCATGGTGCGATTGGTGTTTCGCACCAATTTTTGGGAAATTCTTCACCCAAGGTAGGTGGTTCTGTGCCTAACTGTTATTTGATGAATTTTATTTCATGTATATTTAATTTTTTATGTTTTATGAAGTATATGTGGGGTTCATACGTGGTTTCTAAATAGTTTTGTCATGTTTTTTGGCTTAAATATATATATATATATACTTGTAAAATTTATTATGTGTTAGGTGCAAACCCGTGCTTGCATTTTGGAAGGTTTGTAACTTGTGCAATTGATTTATTAAAATATATTAATGGTGAAAATCATTTTTTTAACATGAATATATTGTATGTTTGATTTTAAAGTGGTGTTTAAATGAAATTGAGTATATTTGCGTGTAAATTTCTTCTACACCTTTTGTTAAAATTTTATGAACTACTCAAATGGTTTCTTAAATTAATTTCACGGTGAAAAAGATTTATTTTGCATGATTGATCATGTGTTTAATTGTTAAAGTGGTAGTTTTGTACAAAATTGAGTGTTTTTGTGTCTGCGAACCATTGTGTGGAACTTGGTGTAATTCTGTAAAGTATGCAATTGATTTGTTAAACTATGTGCAGGCTAAAAAATGTGTTTTGATTAAGCAGTAATGTGAAACTAATTTTTAAAGTGGGTTTTGGATGTATTTTTTGTATAAAAGAATCATGTATGATGTTCATTGAAACTATTTTATAATTATTATAATGGTTTGATAAATTATTTAAAGGGGAGAAAAGTATATTTGGAAATGGTTTTGATGTGTATTTGTTTTCTAAAATGAATTTTCATGTACAAACAGTGTACATTGTTATGTAATTCTTGGCTTGGTGTATGAATTGTGCAAATTGTATTTTATATCATGTGGAACGTTTTGGGCACAACAGGGAAACCCGGGTATCTTGTTGGGCGGACTAGGACTAGTATTATACTGATTTCGTGGGGTTTGGCCTCAGTTTCATGTATCATGATTGACACATACAACACTAAATAAACCATGATGATGATGATTGGGGACCACTAGGTTATGGGTATGTTCCCTATTAGAAGCTCGTGCGCGAGAAGGTTACTGGCTATTTGTCGTGGTTACTTTTACACAGAGATACGAGGTACCTAGGGCCCCAAAACTAACTAGTACCTAGGGGTTTTACCCTGACGTGTGGTTAACGATTATTTTTCACTTACCGTCGGCATACGGTCAGTTGGGTTGGAAATTTTTTTAGTAAGTGTGTTTCCTTAAAAATTGATTTCTATCAAAACTGCTTTACATTTTAAGTTTCACCCATTTAAAATTGTTTTTTATTAAAATTGTTTTCATTAAAATTATCCTAGAATTTATATAAAATACCAATCTTGAAAATTTATTTTTCATTTGATGTTTAATGCATGTAATCTCTACCCGGGTGGCATCATACTTGGCTTTAGCTCACACCCTGCATACACCGTTGGGTGTATGAAGAGTCTGTTGTCTCTTTGTTTCTTGCTAAAGCAGGATGTGTCATGATGGCAGTTTGGCGTTCTAATGGTCTTGGTTGTGGACCTTGGTGGTGGCAGGTTGAGTATGTTTATCTTCATGTTTCACAAAGGTTTGTGGTGTTGTTTAGGTTTCCCTTTTGGTTGTTGTCCTTTTTGGACTTTTGTTTAGTTCAAAATTTTAAATTTTAGAATTTATTTAAGGTGTTTGGATAAATTTTTCAGATCTGGTTTTTCGGTCAATATTGGTTTCTTTTGTAGTTCTATATTGGATAAATCATTCCCTCGTGTTTCATTTGATACCCTGTCACTTGTGCCAGCTCATGAAGATCGGGAACACTCTTCGGGTCATGTTGCGGATAGGGTCGGGCGCCGGGTCGGATGGCGACCTAGCCTGGTTCGTAACAAAATGGTATTAGATGAGGATCCCAGCCTTAAGTGTGGTGCACTGCCTGGGTTGAGTTGTAGGGCCCATACTGAGGACATTTTGTTCTAAAGGAGGGGGGTTATTGTAACACCCCCAAATGATAAAGGGTTGAATGGTTGAATGACGTGACTCATGTGAATAAGGTCCACCTTCCTTTTAGGGATCCTACCTGATTAGAACTTCATAGTTAAGCATTCTTGGCCTGGAGTAGTGATCAAGATGGGTGACCTTCTGGATAGTTTCGAAGGGTATGTGCAAGTGAGGACAAAGCACACTAGAAAGGACATGTGTTGGCATGTGAGGACTTTCATTAGTCAAATGACCTGTTCGGGCATGTGGGTGGGACCTAGGGTGGGGAACACATGTTTACAGGGACACTAGTGGTACCTGGTGGGCCAGGACCTGATGGCCTTGTTAAGGTGGGGTGTTTGTGCTTTCATTGGGAACGAGTTGTTACATTTGGTATCAGATGAAGTTATCTTTTTCGGTTGTGTTCTTTTGGGATATAGCCGGGTGAGCCAAAGTTAAGGTTTTCGGGACACGATGTCTACGCTACAAGTAAGGTTCCTAGCCACAAAACCTCATGGGGGTACTCGAGATACTAAAGCATGTTTAGTTTTCTAAACATTTGTTTGGGGTGGTTACCATTTTTTTAGAGAAATAAAAAGAGAGTAGGGTCAGTGGTCCCGAGGAGCTCACAGGGTCTGGCTAGACATGTGGAGCCGGGGACGCTATCCTAGAATGCTCTTCGTTGAAGTGACGTGATTGGCATATAGCTGCCGACCATATGTTCAAGTCACCCACTGACACTAGTCTACTCTTGCATCATTTCTCGTCTCTTTGTTTTGGATTCGTGGAAATATAGTTTTTAAGTAAAAATTATTTTTTCTTGGAAAATGTTTTAAAATGTAGCACTTTTTTTAAAAAAGAGAGAGAAATGATGTGTATGGTTTGAAAAGTGTGGGTTTAATGTTTGGTTTAGAAAACTGGAAATGTCTGGTTTTGATCCTTGGCACTCTCATGGGAAACCCCATGTATGAGTATAGAAAAGGTAAATGGTTAATGGAACGATGGAATGAGTTCCTGGATGGACATGAGGTGTGTGTTAGTGTGGAACGACAACATGCTTGTGCGAGTCCCATGGGACACCATTGGTATTTGTGTAACCCACTGGATTTGATTATATTTCAAAAAAAATTGTTAAATAAAAATTTGGTGTTTTAGTAACCGGTGATTGCATGGTGTGTCCTTGTAATTTTGACATGTTGGATGTGTGGAATTTTGAGCTGAGAATCCTTTTTGACTGATTTGTGTCCGAGATTGAATTTTTTTAAGTTAGTATGAATGTGTGTGGTTAGTGATTTTTCTTAAAAGTGCTTCGTGAAGCCCTTGCAGTGGTTCCCCCAACACATCTAGTGTTCACTTGTAGTATATCTTGACCATTGGTTCAATTTGGTTGGGCCCATGATTTTCTTTCTTGACTAGTGTACGCCCCCATGAAGCGTTAGCATGTGATTGAAGTGCGGCCACAAAAAATTTGTCATTGGCTGGCCCTTCAGTTCATCATATGACTCTCTTCTTGAATTCTAGAATTGAACCCACCACCCCTTTTACAACTAGACAGATCCTCTCACAGCGAGAAGACATATGCGAAGGGAGTTGAACATAGTTTTTGTTTTATTGAGTTTTCTGAGATGTCGAGTATGAAGTTTGACACCGCTGCATTTGATGGTTTCCCATGGAAGTGGTGTAAGAAATTCTACATGGGAATGTTGAAGGTGATCCAGAGTTAACGGTTCTTAACGATGTCTTGAATGGGTTGTAGTGTTTTCATCGGCTACAAGGGTCATGTTTGGTGACATCTTGCAGTGTGAGTTCTCCTTGATAGTCAAAGGTGAAGTTTGACCCCATTAATTTGGAAGCTCTATTTGGAAACGGTGAAGGAGATACCAGTGGGGAAAGGTGGAAGCAGACTGGAGTGGTCGGTGCTGACCACTATTCTAAATGACATTTGGTCCTTTTTTGGTTTCAATTATGACAAGGTCTACGTTAGGACACTTCTATGGCTGACCCATTCACATGAGGATACTACGGTCGATTACAGGAATCACGTGTTGTTTAAGACTCAGTTTGAAGTCCCTCTCCATATATTGTTCCTCTCTACAGGAATGGTCATATTCATGTGACGATTTTTGGTGTCGTGAAATCATTCAGTGTGACAAAGGGTGATTCACATTCCCCATTTCATCTCTTGTGTTGGTGAATATTTCATGTATGATCAGTTGGATTTCGTAATGTGTTGTTGTTGCTGGTGTTATCTCGGTTTCAGTGTGGATGCATGTGACACCAAATGGAGATGCTCCGTCAAGGGGTATTTAATACCTGACTATGAGGTAGGAGATTCTTCGAACATCAGGGCTCTAGACATAGGCCTCAGAGTGAAGCTGGCGCATGTTCCGGAACCCAGAGAGTGTATGCGACCACAAATTTATTTCTTTCATCGGTGTTTAATGTAGAGGAAATTTACATTGTTTCTATGGTTTCTCCTCTCTGAACAAACAGTCTTGTTGCATAAGGTTTTTGTGACCATGTGAAGGTCTGTACATCTCGTCGCCTTAAAGTCTTGTGGGTTGCGTCCCACGGGATGTAATTTCTTCAGTGGTCCTTATGGGAGTCTGTAGGGTAAATCTGTCTTAAATTTGAATAATTCTTAGCCAGGAATGTGGAAATGCTGGTTTCTCTTGGGCCAGGCTTTTGACGCCTCGGTAGTCGGGTCCCTCCCTCACCGCCCCTTGTTGTAGGTTGTTTGGTATCCATCGAGAAATTTTCAATGTTCTATACCATTCGTTTGTTCTAATGGTGGGGAGACCCACACTGGGTCTCGCACGAATGTCTCTAGAATGAATCGGTGCTGGAATTTTCATTGATGGCGTGTAGTCCGTTCAAACCTCCCCTTGTCAGTTTTCCAGTCTCGTCTTGGGCGTTAGTAAGTTCTTAAGGGTGGGGAGCCCCTCGGGCTTCCCCATGTTGACCTTTTGGTTCTGTTTCTAATGATTAGTAATGATAGGTGATTAGGGTGATTTTGGGTCATGGTTTCTCTCATTTGATCATTCCAGACAAATGACGTGGTGTTCGTTCAATGGTGCTTGGGGTGTTTCAGCTTGTGAAGTTGGATTCTATGGGTGTGAGAGTTACCTTCATTGATCAGTAAACAGGAGCCGTTCTAGCACTTTGGGGCGGGCGACACCTATCCGGACGTCTTTTTAAGAGTTTCTTGAGATTGTTTTTTAGTCACCTTTCCTGAGCATGATTTTTTTTTATATCTTCCCTTACTTTTTTGGGGGAATCCTCTTTGACCCTTATGGTGGTGTTGTCTTTTACTTTCGGCTTCTCTCTTAGTTATGGCATTCCAGGGACGGAAAGCTTTATGTGGGGGAGATTTGTCACACTCGTTGTTTTAAAATAAATTTAATTTTATTAAAGATTCTAGGTATCGGGTAGTTTGGGATGAAACCCGAACTAAAATTTTTGAGTTACTATATAAAAATGTATGTTGTTTCCTTGACAGTATCCAGCGCACCGCGGTCGAAGCCGTGTGGCCTCATCCGAGTCACTGCGCGACCTTGCCAGGTTAACCGCACGGTCGGCTCGGTGTTCAAGGCATGCATATAAAGTGTTATGAATAATGAAAAAAATTAATTAATTTAGTTTTAATTAATATTGAAATTATTTTTATTAATGTTAATATTAAATTAAGTTAATATCTTTTATTTTATTTTATTTGGATTTGAAATTTTTCCATCAAGGTGCGGGCTGAGTTTCAGTTGAATTTGGTGTTTTTGTCGATAAACGAGTTTTATTTCCGAGTGTGACAACATTCAATGAACGAGAGAATCATAATTTCAAAGTCGTGCGGCATTGCTAGCACCGCTGTGTGACCCGCTCGTATTTCAATTTACAAAATAAAATAAATCTATAATAATAAAATAAAATTAAATGTACGGATATATAAAAATAAAAATAAAATGAAAAATATTTGTTAATTGTTAATAAATTTTATTTTTAATTATTATTTTTTGTGGATATTACTATGTTTGTTTATTATTATTATTATTATTATTATTATCATTATTTTTCGTTTTATTATTTCACTTCCATTTTTTTGGTTTCACATTATTTTTATTTCTTTTTTTCCCTCTTTTTTTTCTTATTTCTTTTTTCTCTCCCTCACCTTTATATCTATCCGGTTGAAGCCCCCCCTCCCTCTTAGATCATGCTGCACCCCGCCCCCTTTTACTGGCCTCCTTGTCGTGCCACCTGCCATCCCCCCCTCTCCGCGTTGTCTGTCGGCCTCGCCGACTCGCACCGTTGTGCGATCTTCCCTGAATACTCGGCGCTGCACCCCTGCTCCCTGCCAACTGGCTCGCCCGGCCACCGGGACCCGTGCGCACACCTCCAACGCTGGTCGGCCTTCTGGCGACCAGAACCCCCAGGCCGATATTGTGTAACGTTGTTGCATCCTCTCCCTTATGGTAATTTTCTTCCTCTTTTGTTGCGGTTTTGCCTCTTCTCATTTGGGGCTTAGGGTTTCTGACGGGTATTAGGTTTCTGTTAGGGTTCTATTTTGGGTACTTATGGTTTGGTTTTTTGTTTTAGGGTTCAATTTGATCTTCCGGTGGTGCGTTTGTGGTGCGATTGGAGTTTTGAACCAATTTGTGGAAAATTATTCACCCAAGGTAGGTGTTTCCGTGCTTAACAGTAATTTGATGAATTGATTTTTTTTATATTTGGTATGTTTTATGAAGTATATGTGGGGTGAATACGTGGTTTCTAAAGAGTTTTGACATGTTTTTTGGCTTATATATATATATATATTAACTTGTAAAATTTATTATGCGCTAGGTGCAAACCCGTGATTGCATTTTGGAAGGTTTTTAATTTGTGAAATTGATTTATTAAAATATATTAATGGTGAAAATTATTTTTTTTACAGGAATATATTGTGTGTTTGGTTTTAAAGTGGTGTTTAAATGAAACCGAGTGTATTTGACTGTAAATATCGGTTTCACCTTTTGTTAACATTTTTTGAACTACTCGAATTGTTTGTTAAATTAATTACGCGATGAAAAGGTTTATATTAGCATTATTGAGAATTTTTTTAATTGTTAAAGTGGTAGTTTTGTACAAAATTGAGTTTTTTTGTGTGTGCAGGCCTTTGTGTTAAACTTGGTGTCATTCTATAAAGTATGCAATTTATTTTTTAATCTATCTGAAAACTACAAAATGTTTTTTTATTTAGCAGTAATGTAAAACTAATTTTTAAAGTGTTTTTTGATGTATTTTTGGTATAAAAAAATCATGTAGCATGTTCATTGAAATTGTTTTATAATTTTTATAACATTTTGATAAATTATTTAAAGGGGTGAGAAGTATATTTGGAATTGGTTTTTATGTGAGTTTTTTTTCTAAAATTAATATTCATGTACAAATATTGGACATTTTTATGTAATTCATGGTTTGGTGAGTGAATTGTGCAACTAGTATTTTATAACAAGTGGAACTTGTTTGAGCACAATAGGGAAACTCGGGTATCTAGGTGGGCGGACTAGGAGTAGTATGCTAGTTATCCCATGGGGTTTGGCCTCAGTTTCACATAGAAAGATTGACAATTACAACACTAACTAAACTATGATCATGATTATTGGGGACCACTAGGTTATGGGTACGTTACCTACTAGTGGCTCGTGCACGAGACTGTTACTGGCTGTTTTTCATGGTAACTTTTACACTAAGATACGAGGTACCTAGGGCCCCACATCTAACTAGTACCAATATATTTTTTTGTGACTAGTGCTCAATGATTATTTTACACTTACCATCGGCATACGGTAGGTGGGGTTGGTAATTTTTTTATTAAGCGTGTTGCAATTAAAATTTCTTTCTTTCAAAACTGCTTTATATTTTATGTTGTACCCTTTTAAAAGTGTTCTATTTTAAAAAAATTTCTTTAAAATTATCTTAGAATTTCTATAAAATAACAAGCATTAAAATTTATTTGTCATTTGATGTTTAATGAATGGAATCTCTACCAAGGTTGCATCCTATTGGGTTTTAGCTCACACCCTGCAGACACCTTTGGGTGTATGCAGACTCTGTTGTCTCTTTGTTTCAGGCTAAAGTAGGATGTGTCGTGTTGGATGTTTGGCCGTCTAAAAGTCTTAGTTGTGGACCTTGGTGGTGGTGTCATGAGGATGTTGATCTTCGTGTTCACGAATGATTGTGTTGTTGTTTTTTTTCCCTTGTGTTTGTTTTCCTGTTTGGACTTTTCTTTAGTTGAAAAATATAAATTTTGGAATTTATTAAAGGTGTATGGATAAATTTTTCAGATATGGTTTTTGGGTCAATATTTGTTTTTTTATATTTCTAATTTGGGTAAATCGTTACCCCATGTTTCATTTGATACCTGGGCACTTGTGCCAACCCTGTAGAATATTGTGGTCCAAATTAGATATATTTCGCAAGAAAATATCCCTTATATCCTCTAGGTCTATCAAAAAATGCCTCACAATTTAACCAAGATAACCCCATATTCCCCAGTGTATAGAACAGAGTAGTATTTCCCATTAAGGTCTAGCTTCCATCACTTTGGATATATGTCAATGACCATTAGATGCTAGGAATAACAACAGAATTCTATCTAGATGAGCTATAATCCCTTTAATAAAATAGTATTTAATCCTTTCAAAATATATAGTGACACCATAACAATTTAGAAAGTGTGTTCAAATGAAAGGTCACATCCGAATCATCTGCTAGGGTGATACAGTTTTAGCTTTCATAATGTCGATGGTAACCAGAAAGAAGACACCAATGTTGGAGACTAAATGGGAAGGACCATATATAATTTATAATTTCATTTCTAATATATGATATTTATTTATCACTATATGAAATGTTCTGAATAAAATGATGTTAAACGGTGTGGTTGGTCTGAATAATACACCCTTAAACTAAGTGTTCAAGTCTATGAATCATGACAATAACTATTATGTGAGTATTATCACAAATATTTTGTGAGGTGTTGGGCCACACTCGTAACCATTCACATCATTTTTTTCATTCCACAAAACTACACATATCTAATTGTGACAACCTACCCCCAACAATTGATATTTATGAACATAAACTAATAACCCACCCAATGTTCCATGGTGAGTGACCATAAAATGATCGCATATAGTCTGATCTCTATGATATTAAACTCGAAGATGCCCTTAAAATTCGATCTATATAACTATAAACTACTAATCCTAGATTCCCCAAATCATGATGTAAAATTTTGATTTTACCTCATAGAAAATCGTGATGCCTCTTTAAAAAATAGATAATGTCTACCACAAGCCCCAAACATGGAATGGCTCACAATAAACATGGTAATCCTTGATTCCCCCTAAAAGAAATGATTTCCATCAATAGTGTTGATATATTTCCACATAATTATCTATAACATTGTTTTGATTGATTCCCATCCTTATGGGATATGTAGAGACACCCAGATTTCTCATCTTTGGGACCAACTGCAAATTCACTATGCCCGCAGACCCTTGGCCTCAGATTTGGGGTAAGCAACATATCCTGAAACTATTTTCCATGGTCCACGTCGTATAACCTTAAACTATGTGTTTCACCTTCCATAACTTAGTGTGTAATTATACCCATCCTTATGGGGGATGTAGTGACACCCATGATTCCCATAACTAGCCCCAACTACAAATTTATCAAATCCATTATCCCTTTGGCCGCATCATGGTCCGAGATTTGATAAAATATACCAATATTTTTCATATGGACCATTCAATAGGATATTAAACTGTTTTCAACATTTTTGTTTGAATAATACTTCCCAAATATTCCTATTATAATACTCGGATTCATTGTGGTGTGAAACTAAGAGGGTTGAATCCCACAAGGGCATTCCCTCATTCCATTTCCACACCATATGTATTTCTTGGTTTGGATTCTTATCATCATTAAAATGAAAATAGGCTCTCTAATGGTGATGATTCCAATGAAATGAGGTTCACCTACCACCCTGGGATAATGATATAATGGATCACTACCATCAAATGGAAGTTTCTATTTTATTAAACATGTTCGATAATATATCAATTCCCATTTGTCACCCCTTATCTAGACCTCATAAGTCTTCACTTCCTTTTATTCACATCCCTGTGTTTTGGTGGAGTTCCAACACCCATATTGTTACCCCTATATTCATATATTCACGTAGAGTATGTAAGTCAGTTTCATTTGGAAAATCATAACCTAGTGTCTCCTTCCCATGCCGAGTACTTCCATTTGTCAGGAAAGACCCCTCACCACTCCTTGTTTCCCACATCGAGCATAAATTACCTATTATTAAGAGTATTTGTATGGTATTTACCCATGTTTTCTATCTAAAAACCCATTGTCCATGAAATATAGCATTACATAATCAAAAGGGTATGATATGTATGTCCTTAAAATAAGTGCATCCTTCATGGTTCTAACTCTATGACATTAAACTAGGAGATCATGTGCAATCATCGTGACTTAAATTGTTTTTCAGTGTCATCAGGACTATGTGGTGTGGTGTTGGGACCCCTTGGTCCTCATTCACAATATTTTTTTCACTCCATCATGCCACATATATCTGTTTGAGAAGCTCCTCAGAGTGTTCAAAACACTATGACCTTGAAGTAGTATCCATCTTATGGTCCATGCAAAATAAACTTAAACTACTCTAAATAAGTCCAAATAATTATTACCTTAAACTATTTATATCCCCTGTAGTATGATCTGTATGAATTTAAACTACAAATGATAACATCCTAAGTGAAATATGTTAAGATGCCATAAAAAATTCACGACGCCTTGTATAACAAATCTATGATAAACAAATTAGTCCAAGAATCATGAAGTTAAATTGTTTCATCCATTTTCCAGGGTCCAAACATTATGAACATAAATTATGTGTCATTTTCCTTTTGATACTTATGCTTGGAACCATTCATTTCCATGCATATACCATTGCAATAATATTTCCCCCATAGTTCAAGTGGTTCGAACTTAAACTATTTGCTACCTACCAATTATGTTTCATATGGAACATGGGACTTTATAACACTCAATTCATGTATGGTTAATGATATTTCATTATACACTAAGCACTTTAGGTCACAACATAGTCTGAACTCAATGAGATAAAACTAAGATAAAATCATGAGTCAAGATATCATTTCATTATACTATTTGTGATTTTTATCAAGGATGTTTAATGAGACATTAGGTCGCCACATATTATACTCTATTCAGGTCATGTCAATCTATTTCAAGGTCAAATACATTCATTTGATCCGCCCTCACAATTATCCAAAATAAATAACCTTAAGCTATGTGTTCAAGTCCAAGCATCGCGACACTAAACTGTGTCTGAGGCTTCCCAGGAATGTGTTGTGTGATGATGGGCCTAATTGGATCTCATTCCCATTAGATAAATAGTACACATATCCATTTATAACACCCAATGGTCTATGCTTCAAGAAAATAAACTAAATTCTATACCCAATGACCAAATCTATTTGGTCAAGATCAATGATACATGACCTTGAACTACATGTGATGCTCCCAAGATTTTTACTCCTATGTGAGGATTCTATCACATGTTACCAATCCTTATACATCAATCTCAGGGTTGGGCGGGTTTCATTAATTTAAATCCACCATATCCCTTTTTCATTACACTAAAATATGATTCTACCTCATGTAGTGACCATTGGATTCCCTCTAGACCTGATATGAGAAAGAAACTATGGAAATCTTGCTAACTATTCCTTGATTTTTAGGTAATGGACATATGACATTATACTATGAGATGTGTCTGGATATAATGACAATTAATTTTATGATACCCATCCTCACCATATGAAATAATAATACATTTCCAACATACCGATCATACGATGTGAAACTACATGTTCATCCTCCTTATTGCATTATGTAACTCTATAAGAAATCTTAGAACATTTCCCAAGAATTCATTTCCTCCATTTCAATTCACCTGCTACATTGTTAATATTCATTGAATTCCTTTCAATATCTGGGATTATTATCCCTTATAAGATGAGTTTTACTTTTTTCAATCTAATAAACCTACAATAATGTTCTCAATTCCATGGTTGCTTGAATCTATGAGGGTTTGAATCCATTGAAACATTCCATTACTTAATTTCCCAGATTCGCATGCCCCCTTATTTGGATCCTCATCCTCATCAACATCTATAGGGACACTCTAATAGAATTTTTTCTAGAAAAATCTTTCCTACCATTCTGGGCCAACAATTGGGAGGACTTTTGATGACATTATGTGGTGAGTTCGATGTTTTGAACATATCCATTAGTCAACCCTCCTCTTTTTTCCTATTAATTGGATAATCGTCATGGATATTTTGTTTCTAAAATGATCATATATTATCTTATATCATTTCATCACTCCCATTGTGTTCCATGTTTTGGTCATTGTGATTCATAATCTTCATTCCTCTTTGTTCGGGTAAAATTCAACACCACGACATTGTCCAATTCATGTAATAGAGCATGTTTGAAAAGAAAGTTAGTCATTCAGAGAGACTTATCTTACATGCCCATCCTCTCGTAGCCCAAACACTCTTGGTGGTTAGTCAAAAATATTAATCTGTGAGTGTTCGATGATTATTTTTCGCTATCATTAAAATGATAAACAATATGGTCATCCCTTGTTTCTCATTCCGATCATGGATCATGTGAGCTTATGGAAATATAGTTAGTAGTTTCCAAAATATAATTTTTATATATTAATTAAGAATGAAAATTTGAAATATGACCATGCATACGAGAAATATAAAAAAATAAATTGTGTAATTTAGGGAGGTACATCAACATATTAGATCATCTCTTGAGTCCTAGAAAAATTTCCACTGTTTCATTACTCTAGCATTCAGAACTGCATCGTCACCAATCTCTGGTGTATGGCCTCCAAGGATATATGCCACATCTCTAGATTCACATCATCCACATCCACTACAAGGTAATGCTCATAATCATTAATATGTACTTGGTCCTGCTAGGAATAAATCATGGCTATCAATGATATCTCATGTCTCATATTCTTCTCAACCTCCTCTAGTTGAGAACTCAGTTTGATTAAAACCTCTGATTGAGTATTGTGAAAGGAACTATTCTCATTTGATTCTCCTCGAGACTCTGTATTTGTTGATTCAATTATTAGAGCTTCTAAGAGATGTTTATACTCTTCTAATTCTAGGGATCTTGTAGATCTTGGCATCCCAAAGGCACCCTCCCGAGAAGGAAGTCATGGACCAGTGCAAGGAGATCATAAGATTCCACTCCCCCAATTCCAAAGTTATAAATCCAGTGTTGGTGGGACAACAACATACTCACCAGGTCTTGTTCTCAAGTCTGGGTGGTGAAGAATTGTATGATACTCCAAGATATGTGTTGAAATATTTTGTTTTCTTTAGTTACCTTAGTCCTAGAATCTTTTTTCTCTTCAGGGGTTCTTGAATCATAATCAAGGTATTCCATAATAATGGATCTGGAAGGGTTCTCCGATAGCATTCTATCGAAAGATATGGGCTTCATATCATGTGTTCAGGCATCCTTGTTAGAAACTTCCTCTGAAGCATCACCTCTGCAAACCTCATGCTCTTCCCCACTAATAGTGTCACCCATGATCATAGTAGACTATGCTTATTTTTGAAAGGATGAATCAACATGAATGACCAACTCCTCATGGATATGCACCACTATAAAATATGTTCCAATGGATGTTATAGTCATAGTTATTTACTGGGAATGAAATATTTATATCCCAATTGAAATTTTAGTGAATAAATTGGCTTGGTAAGAAAATGAAAAGTATGGATCATGTGATATTGAAAGGCTTAAAGAGGTTAATTATCGGCAGACAGAGTCTATGAGTCTCGATAGGAAGCTCCACCACAAGCGTCCCATCAAAACCAGTTTTTACATTAACATTTGGGGTTTAATCCTCTTGCATTGATTGAATAGGATCTTCAAGAATCTTCCAAATACAATAATAAAAATTCTCCGTGAAAATCTGATAAAGTCCAAGTGACTCTAGAAGTTCTCTTCTATTGGGGAAGAGGAATTTCAAAAAAGAGTCGCACTGGGTGCGCTGCTTTACTAGTGGGTTCCTCCATTAGAATGGTAGATCATTTCCACCCAAAGATAAAAGGTAGGAACTAAGTAATAGATGTAATCACCATTACTTCCTCAATTTTAATACAAACTACTTCCTCCATAGGCATATCCCTTGGAGCATTCTCTTTAGCGCTCGATGGTCCACCTTAACCACTTCCATTAGAGGCCCCTTTCATACCTCCAATATTCTCATGTGAAAAAATAAAAAGTGAGAGGTTCTAGATAATTTAAAGTGAAGGATCCTTGGAGGTGTGTATGTTAATGTGTACCCTAACAAACCTGAACAATACTTCTTCACAGGCTATGATTTTTGAACTTTTTTAGGGACTCCCTTGATGATAAGTTGATCCCCATGATTATTCATCACTGGATACATATGCATCCTTATAGGTAGATTCCTACTTGGATGATTCATTAATAGGTGGTTTCTATTATCACCTCAAATCACCACCAAAACTACCCAAAATATTAGGACAACATGTACAGTTTTCGGAAGACGTGGACGTCCATCCTTGCCACATGAAATCCATACTAGAAACATTGTAGGCACTTTTCTTGTTCCTATGTTCCATGATGGTTGTTTCCATGTTGTCATGACACGTAAAATTGATTATGGTTTAAATATTTATTTATATTATAAATAAGACCCCACATAATCTCTCTACGAGTGTTGATAGGTTTAGAGTTTGTGTTTTTTTCAAAATGTACTAAAAAGGGGGTGGTTTGGAAAACAATTTAAAAAAAATTAATTGTTTTAAAGAGGTTCATAGTTGATAAATTAATGTGGTGTTTTATGAAATATGAGATAATAATATCATTTACAGTTCACTAAACATGTTTTACAGTTCATTTTTCTAAAAATAATATATAGTTTAATGAAATTGTTTGGTTGCGAGTTGTCAAGATCTCGACTTCTGTCTTGCCTCTTAGAAAGATGCTCAATGAATCACATGTTGACATAACAATTGTGTTTTCATGGTTTGGTTCTAAAACATATAAAAAGGCAGATAAATTATTAATTAAATCTTATGTATATGTTAGATAAATAGGATTCTTATCTTGTCCAATCAGAACAATAAAATATTACCACTTTAAATCTCAACCCAATCGGTGTTGAAATAAAAAATTTTATCTTAATTGTAGTAAAAATAAGTATTTTTTTAGGAGAAGATGATAAAAATTAATCATAAGTGATTTAACATATATTTTAAAATATATATATATATATCTATAATAACATTTTTCGGAATTCCCTCTAAAGTATGTGTTGCTACCACAAAATGATTGTCCATCGTTTAGCTCTCCATCAAGAGGAGGAGGAGGCTCGAGTGGAAATTTACTTCCATCCTTGACCCCACTATGAATATAGTGTCCTCCATAACTACATTAATATGGTGATGAACCCTTTGGATATCCAAAATAGAAGATATTTTCCACCTGGACAAACATCCATATAAGGTCCCCATGGAATCATTTTATAGAAAAAATGGAAGGTGGTTTTGGGCACACTTATTGTTTAAAACCACTTAGTCCATTGTTTTTTGTTAGTATAAAGTCTTATCTCACTTCTTTAAAAAATAAAAAATTCATTATACAAGACATTAATATCTACAAAACAAATTTGGTATCATTTGGAGTTCAACAACTTCAGATATGGATAGATCATATCACACCACTTTTGACTTAATGCAGATTCAGTATTCAGGATATATCAGGCTGGATATAATACCATATGAAAAAATGGTCATTTTTTTCTTATTAAATGTAACCCATTGAATATATTACCATCTGAAAAATATCAACCCATTTGTATTCATATTTTAGTATTAGTGTGTTGTTGAGTCTACTCGTGTGCTTGGATCCTACACAGTTTGGCCCATTTTTTGTGAACATCGTTATGTGCCCACCAAATCACCTCCACCATTCCTAAAATTATCAAAACTAGTAACATTTACCATTTTACAAGTGATAAAACAAAAATTTTACTAAATTTGAATTCAATTTTTTTTATTATAAAAATTCACTAAAAAACAAGTTTAGCAAGGTGGTGTTTGGGGGAAAATTAAACACTAAATCGCGTGGTGATCACACAACCACACCAAAAAATTTTCACTCCTAGAAAAATTAATATTTCCAAAAATTATGCATGTATATATTTCTAACATCATATAGTTCTAAAATTCAATAAAAAATTTACTCTTGATTGAAATATTATAAAAGAAAAATACACAAAAGGGAGTTATGCTCAGTGATCATGGAATAAGATTTCTCTAAAATTGTATTAGATTCAAATCCCAAGATACTCATGATACCAGTCGAAGAAACTAATTCAAAAGTTACTAATTTCAATAATTATCCATGTGTGTGTGTGACAACAATTCCATGCTACTGTTTCTACTTTCTATCAACTATATATAACTTAATTTAAGAATTATCTACTGACATGATCCATTCCATCTAACTTTCAAAACTTCCATTGCAATAAAATATCAAGACCCACTCACTTAAGATTTCCTAGAAGTCAAAGCATAATATCCAGACCTAGATATCCCTATATGTTGTAAATTTCATCACTCCCTTCATATTTTTCAAAATTCTCACTTGGAACAAATCTCAAACTCTTATATCAAACCGTGTTTTATCTCATCATGGAACTAATTGTAATAGTTATAACAATATCAAAACTTGAGGAATGTTGGTATTTGACATCACCAATACACAACCCTTTTTAAGGAGGGTGCACTGCTATTGGATAATAAGTATACACACATAGTTAAATTTGGTACGGTAATGGAATAGATCAGATAAGAAACGATCATATGGAAAATTCATTTTGGAAAGTAGATAAAAATTATACTAACTTATATTTACCTTATATTAATTATGATATTTTCACAATTCATGGTTGGGTGGAAGGTTGTGTAGAGAACATAAGTGACATAATTTTCTCTTAAACTACTCACACAATGGGTACCATTATTCTAAAAGGTTTCAATGTGATACAACCATCTATATAATCATCAAACAACCAAATTTAAAGAGAGTAGAACACCACAGTATTGAATTCTTGCTGAAATGCACATTTCATCTGAATCTTTTTTCTGAATGTTAAAACAACCTGAAATAGAGAAATTACTCATGAATTTTCAAAAAATTCCTTGATTAAATGGGTATCATTTTCCTAGATAATGAATGAATAAAAAATTAATATTTTGGCACAAATTTTTGGGGGAAACGAGGGGTGCAATTAAAAATATTATACAGCAGTAGAAAAGAGAAAAAGAAATGTAGATGATGAAAATTCCTAACTAATACCAAGAATATACCCACCTACCCCCCACACCTAAAGTGTGATGTGTATTCGTTGAAATAAAATAGTATGTGGGATGGAAGGATAAAACCATGTGGGTGTAATTTATTAAATACTTATTGAAATTGTATTTCCTCCAACGATGACTCTAGAATGGCATCATGGAAGTGATTTAGTCACTTCCCCAATGACAATTAAGGTTTTAATCTTTCTTCATTTGGAACATGAACAAAACCAAATGAAGAGATATTAGTAACACTGTATGGTTCAAACTAGTGAAAAAATGCTTACCTAGATGCACCATCATACTTTCCTCGTAAGGTGTGCCCTTCTTCTGAATGTAGAACAGACAATGAAGGATGAGATAGTTGTGGGCAGCCATGGTTCTCTCCTTAAAAGTCATGCTCTTATCATATGAATCTTTACACATTTCCTCCAACTTTTGAATCTACAACTTCCTTTGACCATCTACACCAGAAAGATTATAATTACATTATTTAATGTATCATTATTCCCAATTATCTATTTCAATTGGGATATATAAACTCTTTCCAAATAGAAGCATATAAGGTGACATTCCAATTGGATTTTTAAAGGTAGCACAGTAAAATCATAATGAATCATTGATTCTATGATTTTGATCTTTTCTATTTGGTTGACCCATTTTTTGAAGAATGTGTAATACATATCTATTTCACACCATTGATTGAGCATTGGTCTGTGGGTGATGAGATGTAGACACTCGATTCCTGACCCTATATTAATGTAAGAGTGAATTCACTGTTCGGTTTCCAAAATGAGAACCATGGTCACTGATGATAAACCTCGGTAATCCAATCCTACAAAAAAAGTCGGTTTCTCTAAAATTCTACAATATTCATGGAATCAAAAGTCCCTTTGGCATGTTCCTCTACACATTTTGACATACAATCAATAGCCATAAAAATATACACGATCCCAAATGAATTGTGAAATGTTCTAATAAACTAAATTCCCCAAACATAAAAAATGTCATTGAAGTGAAAGAGTTACTATAACATTTATTTTCTTTTAATGACATTCCCTATTCATTGATAGAAAAAATGATATTTATAGAATTCCTGGGAATCCCAAAAAGGTGTTGGATAAAAGATACAAAAATCATGGACCTTGGAAGCAGTCTATTGGGGACCAAAGTGGAACCTAAAGGCATGACTGTGGAAAAACCAAAGGATTGAGAGAAGCCCACTAGAGGGAACACAACACCTACGGACTTGATCACTACATGTTCAAAAAAGGCAGGGGTCATCCAAAATGTACCAACTGGACTCATTTTTTTGACAGTCTTCTTGGTTTCTGTTGAAACCTCCATTAATTAAATATGTTACCAAATAATTTTAAATTACAGCATACCAAGGAATAATATCTTGTACTTGGTACAATTTCTCATTTGGAAACATGTCATTTATGGGAATACAGGGGGATGAGTCAATTTCTAATTATGGATGGATAATACAGATATGGTAAGGAACCACATTCTCTACTCCATTATTATTATTTATTTAAAAACTTATTTCATAATGGAGGATCATCTTGAGAATGAGACATAGTTTGGCTTCCAGTTTCATAAAAATAAACTGGAGGGATGCATGGTCTGATAATACAATTACTTTGGACACTAAAAGTTATAGCCTAAATTTTTTCATAGAAAACACAATGGAAATAAATTCATTTTTCACTTGTGGTGTCATTTTCTTAGGTTGGGTCCAGTGTACATGAGGCATAAGAGATGATAGGTGGAGCCTGATCGACCATTTGGGATAACACAACCACAACTGTATAGTTAAAGGCACCACACATGATCTCAAATGGAAAATCCCATAGAGGTGGAGGGAATACCATGGATTACGTGAGAATTCATTTTAACTTATTCAATGTTTTCTCACAGTAATTATCCAAAAAATCCTTTTTATAGAGAAATAGAGATATGGGAGTGAAATTTTACTAATGTCATGAACGAAATAACAAAAAAATCCTGCATGACCTAATAAAGACCTCACAAACATTACATTTTTGGGTAATGGTAGGGAAGAAATGGAATCTACTTTTGATTTATCTACATGGATATCACCCACATAAATGACATGTCCAAAAAGAATACCTTGTCTCCCCTTGAAATAACATTTCTCTTAATTTGTGGTGAGATTATTTTTAGTACAACAAGTTAGGACTGACCCAATACTACTCAGACATTCATCAAAAGAAGATACATACACATTTAAATTACCCCTTAAAACTTCCAGGGAATATCCTATGTAATCCAAAATAATACTAACCATGCATCTCTGGAATATACCTAAATCATTACATAGACTAAATGGATTCCTCCTATATGCAAATGTTCCAAAGGGGCGGGTGAAGGTTATCTTTTACTAATCCTCAGCAGAAATGTGGTTCTAAAATTATCTAGAATACTCATTAAGGAAATAGTAATGGGAATTTCCTTATAGCCTATATAGTATTTGGTTAATGAGTGTTAAATGTAAATGGTCATTCCTTGTGTGCTTATTTAGTCAGCGATAGTCTATACAAACATGCCAACTATTCTGCACATGAGTTGGAACCAATTCATTATTTTCATTTTCAATTACTGTAAGACTAGTTTTTTATTAACTATATTGACTAGACTGACCCATTGGATATTAGATATGGTGTAAATTATTCCAAGAGATAAAAAGTTTGTTACCTCTTATTTGAAAATTTCTAGGAGATTTTTTTTCAATTTTCACTGTGTCTGCCTCACTAGTTTAGCCACATCAGTTAACAATACATGATGCGTACAAATTTATGGGCTCATTAAAGTAATTTCAACATGTTCCAATACAAAATCTTGTTTATACTCCCTAAAAATTTCAATCACTCACAATTCATGCGTTGGAGGGAGTGAACTAACTATGTTGACAGATAACTTGTTTTCATTCTCAATATAAAAATATACTAAATGTTGAGGCAATTGTTTTAGTTTCAATTTAGGTGGATTTTGGATTTATGGGACTATGTGTGAATATGAGAGGTCACCAATCCCTTCAAATATCATAATGTTATCATCATTAGATGAGGAATGATCTTTTACAAGCATAGAAGTATCATCGATGGTTATGCGATCCTTAGTCGTCAAGAAATCATTAATTAACAGCCATGCATGACCTTTTTCTAGACCACTACAAAATAAATTGCATGATTCATTATATATGATTATAATCAAGTTTGAAAACTCATAAATGTGATTAGTGTAAAGAAAATATGTTTTTTAGGGCAAGGGAGTACGTCAATTGAATTAATGGAGAGATAATAATGTTCTTCTGTGGGGTGCTTCATAGAATCAAGGATGTTCAAGTGTACAATGTCACCATGAAAATCCATTTATAATGTTCCATTGTGAACATTGATTGTGGTTTTTTCTGTTTTCAATATGGGAATCCACAATATAAATGGGTAATGTCAATTCATCCTATCATATTATATTTTTATCACATAAAAATCAGGGGGAAAATTTAAAATTTTCACCCTTAGAAGAACATCCTCTAGCATACGTGAATGTCGTGTGCTAATCTGGTTTTATAGTTGAAAAAAAATTCTTGTGGGATTCAATTATTTGACCTATAATGAAGACTAAATGGATTATGGCATCACATTTATAGATGCACCCAAATCAAGCATAGTATCAAAAAATTAATACTCCCCTATGATGCAGAGAATCAAGAATGTTACTGGTTCATTGAATTTAAAAGGAAGTGATGGATCTATCAATTTTGATACATTTATTTCCAAGATGAACTTCTCATCACCTCAATTTCCCCTTCGGCATGTACACATCTCCTTCAAAAACATAGAGTATCATGTAATTTTCTTAATGGCGTAAATTAAAGGAATGTTAACCTGGACTTTTTTGAATGTTTCCAATATTCCATTAGCATGTTAGGTTTCCTTTTTCTTCTTAGGTTGGGTGGTCCTTTGGGTACATTGAAGATTAATGTTTTTCCTAGGTGAATCATCAATTTAAACACCCTTTCCATTGGCATGGCTTCACTTAAGACATGGTTCTTCAACTTTTGGAATGTTTTCAATTGTTGGGATGGTGGATTCCTCATGATGGGATGACTCTATTAGAGGGTTCATTTGGATTTTAAGTTGTGGTCCACTCCTGAGGGTAATTATTGTGAAATTTCACTTATCCTTATGATTGGAAAGTGGTTTAGAGGGTAGTTTACCCAACACATGACTTTGAATTATGCCCACCTAGTTAGCTAGTTGGACTAATTTGGTTTTTAGGTCTGTTATTTTAGATTATTGTTCTATTGGAATTAGATTTTTTGGAAGCCATTTTTTTAATTGTATAATCTAGGATAGGATTAGGATTTTGAGGTTCGGTTGGAAAGGCCTTTGTGCTGGTTGGTTATTTCGTGGTATGGGTGGTGGATGACTATTCTTCCCAGGTTGGATCAATTTTTATTGAGGTTGGATTGAATACCCCCTTACCTATAGCCTTGTTTTTCATTTCACCTAGGGTTGGATGGATAGTAAGGTTCATTCTTAAAGTGTTTTTTATAGGGGTGGCCTATTATGATTTCCTCACATCTCTCAGAAGATTCACTTATTTGGGTTTATTGGTCAGAATAATGGGTGTCATAAGAACATATTCTATAGTGGATGGGAGGAGGATATTGGGATTTATATGGGGAATGATAAAGTTTCGAAGAAAGATATTACCACTTCAAACATTATGTCCACCTTCTTCTCGAATTCAGTACTTTGAATCTCATGGGGCCGATTGAGTGTGTACGTTGGATCATGACCCAAATTGTTGAGTGTTCAATTGCATGTTCTCAATTATGGTTCTTACATAAAATGGGTTCTAATAATCTATTGCATCACCTGGATCGACAATAATTATATTTTTATCTATAGGAATTAAACCATTATAAAAATAAAAAATTAATAGTTGATAACTTATTTGGTGGTGGGGAAAACATGAACATAACCTCTTAAATAACTCCAAATATTCATAATGTATTTCCCCTTTGGATTACCTTATCCCCAAATTTTGTTTCCTTATTTTTGTGGTTCGAGAGGCTAGGAAATATTTTTCAATAAAAAGAAATTTCTTGTCCTCCCAACCTCTTACTGGTGAATTAACATAATACAACCAATATTTCTATGTCTCTTCTAATAAAAATGGAAATTCTCAGATATTTACTTTTTATTCATCCATATTATTGGGTTTTAATATTGAAGAAATTTTGTGAAATTATTTTTAGTTATTATGTGTAAATTCTCTATTTAGTTCATGGAATCTTGCTAACAAATGAATTAAACCAGCTTCAACTTCAAAATTGGGGGCCTCGCCTTGAAATTTAATGTATGTGGGTTGGATATCGACATCAAGCTAGGCTCGATATTTTAGTGTTCAATTTTTTTTAACCATTTTATACTCATTAATTTCAGTTTCTAATTTGGTTCTAGAAAAAGAGGGGTTTAAAAAAGTCTCAAGTTGTGGTGTGTCATCCTTCAAAGCATTGTCTTGGGCATCCTGGGGACTTTGACGTAGGATCCTTTATGGTTTAGGTTCAAAAGGGTTAAATCTTACAGATTATAATTCTTCATGGCTATAACATACACATGAAATAAATCATAACAAAAAATTAAATGAAAAGGCCTAAGATAAACAATTCATTATTCAAAAGACTTACAAATATCTTAAGAAACCTGCAATAAAACCCAAGGGATCCCTAGAAACAGTTCCAAAAATTTTCCGTATTGTCATGAAATGTCAAATTAATTTTGATTTTATTGTTTATTTATAGTATAGGGAAGACCCTAGGTTGTATCTCAAGGATAATTGATATGTTTATATAATGTTTTCTTAATAAAAAGTTCTAAAAATGTGTTGGTTTAGAAAACAATTTTATAAAAAATAACTTGATTTAATATGTTTAATAGTTGATAAATTAAGGTGGTGTTTTATAAATTTTGGTATAAGGATATCATTTCCAGTTCACCACACATAATGGATATTTGATTATTCTAAAAAATATATTTTTTAATGTAATCCTTTGGTTGATGGTTGTTAATATCTCAACTTCCCCCTTTCCTCTTAAAATTATTATCAAAGAATCACCCCTTCAAAAAACAATCATGTTGACAAGGTTTGGTTATAAAACATATAAAAAGGGATGCCAATGAATTTTTAAATATTATTTATGTGTGATAGAAAGAGATTTATTGTCCTATCCAAACAAAAAAACACATGATTCCCACTTTTAATCTCAACCCAATTCGTGTTAAAATAAAAAGCGTTTCACATAATTATAACAAAATAAATAAATTCAGAGGAGAGGTATATCCAATTTAAACATAAGTGAAATATTTGACATAGAAATTACATAAAATAGGTAGAATAAAAGGTGTTATAACTCCCTCCTAATTATGGGTAGCACCCTTGAAATGATCATCAACCATTTAGATCGCCATCGATAGGCGGTGGAGCCTCATGTAAAACATCACCTTCATCCTTGATCTTCCTATAATGATAAGAGCCTTTAGAGATTATTTTTAATTCCCCAACCCCAAAAAACTAGAGCTGGTTCATTATATTAATACATTGGCATAATTACAAGGAATCATGTCCCGAAGGACCGATCAGTTTAGTAGTCTTGGAAAATAGATTACATACATGAGTGTTTCATTACACCTTAAAAATCAAACCCAATATAAATAATCAATACATAACACTATTATTACCCCAGATTAACCCATAATATCATACATAATACACTTCATGGAATCCTGGGAAAACAAAACATAATAAATGGGTGAGCTCAGATGCTCATGAAGGGTAAATAATTTGGATGAATCTATAATCATTTAAGGAAAGATGTATAATAAAAACAACTTTCTTTTTAAACATAAAATTTATCATAAAATTGATAAAATAATTCAAACATTACCAAATAAACATGAAAATGGATATTCTACTAGTATAATAATCACATTAAATAATTAATTTCCTAATGATGGAATTCCTAATGTTGGACATAATTACCACATAGTCATTGCCTCCTGCCAAAAGTACAAATAAATGTTTTTTCAAGGCCTTGTGCCAAGAAAATAATTTGTCTCATGGGACCTACCGATGCATTGAGGAGCTATAGAGGGCTGCACCCGTCACTTACTAAGTCCAGTTCATTCCTCATATGAAATTTTTGAAACATAACATAAACATTCATATTAAAACTAGCATACAAAATGACAATACTTTAACAATAAACCATGAATGTCATAAAAATACCACATCCACAATAAAAAATATCATAACTCATTATATAAAATATGTAATATTGTATTATAATAAATTTACCTCAATCAAGTATAATATTCAATAAAGGATGATGATATAGTTGAAAATGATAAAAAAACTCTTTGAGAGAAATATCCATTTTTTTGAAATCATTTAAAAGTCACCACTTTATAAAAAAAGTCATTTGAAAGAGATTTTTGAGTCAAATTTTCCCATACTACATAGAATCATTTTATAGTAATTATCATTTTAAAACAGTCATTTCCATATAAATAAATCCTTAAAACCATTTTGAATTCATGGACATTAATGACAAATATTTAGAAGAATAAATATTTAAAACATTTATAATGTTGTTTCAGTTAATGAGTAACTTAAAATAAAAAATTTAAAATTTCATTTATGAAACATGGAAATGGATAATATATATGTCCCAGAATATACATACACATAAACAATCTCGTATAATAATGAGATTGAGGAATTAACCCTTACCGTGCACTTTCCTTTGGTCGAGGGTATGTTTAACCTCCTATATAATTACCATAGTATGTTAATAAATTATACCAGAACCATATTCATATTTATTATATCAAACATGATTTATTTATGACTTTATACTACCCATCTAACAATGATTTCCATGTTAAATTAACATTTCTTGTAATAATCGCTTTCTTTCTCGTACATGTTTTAACTTGTTATTCTTGACTATATCATTTATATCATGATATTAATACTTCCAGAAAATAAAACATCATTTATATATAATATATATTTAGAATGTAAATATGTGTAATAGATAGATATAGGAAATGTAAAACACCATCTATAGAGATGGTAGGTCGTTCGTACGCATAAACGTTGTTTCTGTTTTGATATCATATTCAATGGAAGTTAGTGAATTAGATAAATGTAAATAAATATATATATATATATTTACATTTCCAATATAATTATTATATAATATATTACATACTTTTTAATATTATGTATTTTTATAATCATTGTTAAATGAAGAACGTGGAAATTAACCTCATCGTGTCGTGGAGACGGTAAGTCATACATACACATGAGTGACGATATCAATTACTTAATGATTAAAAGGTGTGGAATTGGATGGTATATTAATTAAAAAAAATTATCATGTTATTTATATTATTTATATACATATTACACCACATTATATACATCCAAATAACAGAGTGTCGAATAACAAATTACACCATGACATGGAGACGGAAAGCCGTACTTACGAACACACGATAACTTTATCATTCATAGGATGTATAGAATAATGAATATGGTTAAACCATATTTATAATAACATCAATTTATGTAGAATAAAATGGAGTTATTATTGTTTATGGAAATAACAAATAAATATAAAGTGGAAGAAGAAAAGAACTTTGAAAGGGGTGACGAAATAATTACCTCTTCATTAGGTGTTTCCTTTTGATTTGAAGAAAATGGGTCCTCATGTTGGCTTTCTGCACATGATAAGGCCTATAGATTTATGTGAGATATGTTGGGGGGAAATTTGGGTAGGTTTTTTCTGAGTCAAATGTCTGTGGAGGTGTGATTTTTAGGTAATGGGATTTACACTTTTATAAGAGAGGTGAGGGTCATTTTATGAAAAGATTGAAATATTATTTTATTATGAAATAATTTTCAGACTATAATGGATCAAAATGAATTTATTTGTAGAATTCAGTGGTTATGGTTCGAAATAATATAAAAAAATAGGTTTTAGACATGTTTAGGTTACCATTTTATCCTTATCATTGATATTTAACTCTTAGTTAAACAGGTTAACTTCAACAATGTGTTCTCTTTTTTATATTTAATGGTTTATAAACATACTATAAAATGACAAGAAAACACCAAGTGATTTATTAATGAAATATATATCATTATATGAGTCCTTTTTCCAAACCTTATATTTTTAGAAATATTATATCAATTAATAATATCGTATTTGTTTCAAAAACCCATTTATGTCAATTTTGACACGATTTGGTAATTTTTTATAAAGTCATAAAAACTTTCTCACTTCAAGAAAAAGTTATTTACTCAACAATAACATGTAATATTAACATATAAAATTTGTGGATTGAATCAAAAGCATAATTTTACATTTATTTTTATATTTATAATATCAATTATCTTAATCATTCATTGATAAAGTAATTACTCCATCATCATTGTGTCATAAATAAATTTAATTATTTAATCTCTAAAAATTATTACTAAAATAAAATTATGTATGAAATATTTTTAGATTTATAATGAATATTTATTGTCAAATTAATCTCCTGCATAACACTATATTTAAAATTGTTTAATTATTGAACCTTTAATTTTATAGTTTTAACTCTTCTTTAAATAAAATAAAAATAAATGTCCTAATCTAATCCAAGTGAACCAAAAGGATCATATTTAATTTATAATATTGTTTTTGGTCGAAATACACTTATCCAGTATATTTTGGACATGTGTTAGAGTAATTATAATATCATTTTTACATTTAATTATCATATTTACTTTTAACCATGGTAAATAAAAGTCAAAAGTTACTACTAACTAAAATATATTTTCATATTATTGAAAAAAAATTTACATACTGATGTCAACCATGAATCTTGGATTTTTGAAATTCAATTTAGAGAAGCCGTAAAATTATGTTTTATGTAAATTCTCTAATGTTCCTAGAAGGTGGGTATAATAAGTTAAAAAGATCAATAAATTTTTATACATCTAATTTTATTATAAAATGTATCCAATGAATTAAATAGAACTTATCTTGGTACTATATATCTACAGTGACTAAAAATAAATAAACTAAATAATTATTTAAATAAAAAGATAGTTCTAAAAAATAACGCATTGTTTTTCACTGTTCAAAAAAAATTGAAAGTTATCAGAAAAATACAGAAAATTCACCCTAAGATAATTTTGATATTATGAATTAAAAAATAAAATCTATTTTACCATAATCAAAACATTCATGTTTCTTTAATTAATTAAAAATTAATTCATGTTGTCAGAACAAAAAACCGATTTTTTAAAAAGTAAACACTATCAAAAGAATTCCATGTTTTATTGTCAAATTTAAATATAAAATTACTTATAGTGACCTAAATTGTATTAAATTATAAAAAAACTAATGATACTTCAAAACCATTAAAATTACTAATTTAACACAATAAAATATTTTGATTAAAAAAAGTTGTTTTCAATTAAAATTTAGTATTTTTTCACTATTCATCAAAATATGAATGTTATCAGAAAAGTACCAAAAATTTATCCAAACTAAATTATTATGTCCCGCTTCTAAAGAGGAATTTAATTTCATTAAATTTAATATATAAAAGTTTCATATATTAAATTTAAAAATTGGTCGTCATTAAAAGGCAGTAAAAGTGCATTTTTTAAAAAATACTTCTTTTATCTAAAAAAATGAATTTGTTCTTATATTATGTATAATAAAAACATAATATTATTTCTAAAATTATATAGTTTATAGAAATTCATAATTCAGTCAACACTATTCATAGCTTCTTTTTGAACAGCTAGTTTGGTAAGTCGTGGTGTGCTCGAACTCAGTGTTGTGTGTAACAAAAGATATTGTATTACTTCGAAAAATAATGTACTATGAAATCTTGGGATGTTACATTCTCACATATTTTAATAAATTGTGTCCTCTCAATTTGAATCTTTTTTTCAAAAATAAAAGGTTAATAATAGAAAAAGTACCTTTGTGGAAAGCACACATTGGAAATTAGGTTAATAAAATATAGTCTTAAAATGAGGGAAATGGAAATTAAAAACCACCATAAAATTATTATATCGATGAGGAGAACATTGTTGGAAAATAGAGACACATAATTGAAAGAAAAAGTTAAATATTTATAGGGAGTTATTGAGGTCATTAGTTATAAAAAAGTGTAAAATTGAGGGCCTCAAAGCCATCAATCTATGATGATTTAAAATATCATCGGTTCCACAAACATAAGGTATTAGGATAACACATTTTTTGTTTTAAGATGAATTCCATAAAAGATAATAATTAATTTATTAATTGAATAAGAGGAAAAAAAATATTTCACCAGTTGAGTTCCATCCTTCAACTAATTCCTACCACAAACTCATCTTTCACTCCAAAAGATAATAGAATTCAAAAATATTCTATTTACCCTAATAGTATAGGGTTTCAAAAACAATTAACTTTTAATTAATTTGTCAAACTATTTTAAAAATATATATTATAAAAATCAAGACATCATGCATGCCAGTGGTAGGTGATGCACCCTTGTAGCCCTTCGTTTACGAGTTCAAGTCTTGCGGTCATGCCGGATGCGACGGTTTTTCACCCAACCTCCAGGTTGTCCTTTTCTATAATAATAAAAAAATTATCCTAAGAAATAATTTAACCTCAACAATAGTATCCAATTTCAAACTTAATCAATTCCATCCTTTGGACTTATCCAAAATACTTCTGTCCAAACATGCAGTCCATAATTAATGAGGAAGGAAAACACAATAAAGATATTTTTTCAATATAGTAACATGTGAATATCTTCATCATGTATTATTTTAAAATAATATAACACCCTGAATTACCATAAAACTTTATTTATTATATTAATGCTCCCTTATTCCTTATAGAATACTGGATATTCTTCTTATATCCAAAAATGTTGTAAAATATGACAATAATGGAAAAATAATAATTAATTAGTTTCAAAGTAGTCAAGAATATCAAATATAATTTATCTAAATCAATCCTATCTTATTTCTAAATCACTACCTCAGTTTCAAAATCATGTTAAGATTTATCATTACTAAAAAAATGTATTTTCCAAAAAAATTAACTTGTTGTTGAGCCCCTTTTCATAGAACAATATTATTTCAAATCCTAAATGAAACAATACGGAAGTAAAATCCTAATTTATTTCCAAAATTCGTATAACAATTATATCATTAATACAACAATCAAATTAAATAATTATTTAATAACAACATAAGAAAACTTTTCATTCCACTTCATCTGTGTTAGTATCATTACTTGACTATTATCCAATATCATCATTGAGGGTGTTCTCTAATTATTTCAACATTGATTCGCGTAGTGCCCCAACTCCTTGAGGATGAAGAATTGTACATTTGAAACCTTTTTCTTACCCTTTGAATCACATACATGGTGTCATTTTTTACTATGCTTATTACATACTCCCATTACCTTAAATAATTTACTAATGTGATTCCTTCCACAGTTATCACATATTATAAAATCCTTCTTTCCCCTCTTCCCATTATCAATATTTCTCTCCACCATCCTTTTCTTCTCTTGCATTCCTTCATAGACATAAGACATAGATAATTCATTAATTTTCTTATTAACATTTGATATTATTTCTTCATATGATGAAAATACATTAGAGTCTATTTCCCTTCTAAATTTTATCTTAATACCATGAAAGATATGATCTTTCTTACTCTTTGGATCATGCATACTTCTAGAGTTCCCATTCCTTCTACTGGGTGCCATTTTTATACAATGGCATGCACTAGGATAGTTTTTGAACCACAATGCCTAATTTGAAAATTTTAAAATACCTAACATAAATTTAAATTTTTATGCATATAATTTTGAATCATAAAAAAATGTTTTCTTTGAGGAATTATTTACTCTTAAATCTCTCATAATGGCTTGTAAAGAAATTGTGAATATCCTAAGAATATCCCTTAGGAGTTTCATATCCAATAGTGTAGTAAGGCCTGGTGTCGTGTACTAGGATACCCCAGGTCAAGCCCAAAACTCCTTGTCGATGTTTTTACTAATGGTTACATCTGTGCCAGAGTCACCTCTACCTGATCATATCCAGACAAGGATGTATTTTCATAGAAAACCTACATAATATTTACATTACCAAAATTTTTAGATTTTCTTCTATACAAATTCTAAAAGTCTATCTTAGGGAAATGTTATCTAATCTGATTTTTTCTAAATCTAGTTTCCAATGTTTGTACTAATCATCCTCTGATACCAACCCTAACACCCAGACCCCAGAAGCCCGGAGCCGGTGCATTATTTTAATACATTGGCACGATTACATGGAATCACTTCCTGAAGGACCAATCAATTTAGTAGTCTTGGAAAATATATTACATACATGAACAATAAAATACACAGTAAAAAATAAAACAGAACATAAATAATCCATTTAAAATAGCATTATTCTCTTAGTTTAACCATTCATATCATACATAATAAAATTCGTGGAATCCTGGGAAAACAAAACATAAAAAATGGGTGATCATAGAAGCTCAGAAATGGTAAATAATTTAGTGGAAGCTATAAACATTTAAGGAAAGATGTGTAAAAACAAAAACCTTTTAAATAGAAACTTGAACATAATACGGAGAAAATAAATCAAACATTACCATATAAACATGCACATGGATATTATACTAGTCAACTAATTACATGTAATAACTAATTTTATAATGAGGGATTTCCTAATGGAGGACATCATTACCACATAGTGAAGTCCTCGTGCCAAGACTACAAATACAATTGTTATCAAAACCTTATGCCAAGACACTAATTTGTCTCATTAGACCTACTGATGCATCGAGGAGCTATAGTAGGCTCCACCCATCACATACTAAGTCTGTCACATTCCTCATATGAAATTTTTTAAAATAAGAAAAACATTTGTATTAAAACTAGCATATGAAATGACAATACTTTACAAGTAAAACCTGAATGGCATAAATATTTCACATCCACATTAAAAATATCATAACTCATTCAATACAATATAAAAATTGTATTATAATAAATCAACCTCAATAAAGAATAATATCCAGTAATGGATGATGATATAGTACAAAATGATCAGTAAAACTCTTTGAAAGATATATCTGTTTTTGTAAAATCATTTAAAAGTCACACATTTATAAAGGATGTCATTTAAAATATATTTTTTAATAAATGTGTATCATAACAATTTGATACTTTTTAATGGAATTAACATTTTTAAACAATCATTTCCATATAAAAAATTTATTAAAACTATTTTGAAAACATAGACATTAAAGAGAATGGTTTAGAAGAATAAATATTTAAAACATTTTAAATGGTGTTTTTGATAAAGGGTAACTTAAAAGAATAATTTTACAATCTATTTAATGAAACATGGATAATATATATTTCCTAGAAAATACTTACACATAAACAATCTTGGATAATAATGAGATTGAGGAATTAACCCTTGCCTTGCGCATTCCTTTTGTCAAGGGTACGTTTAACCTTTTCCATAATGACCATAGAGTGTTATTAAATTATACCGGAAACATATTAATATTTATTATATCATACATGATTCATTTATGTCTTTATACTACTCATTTAAAAATTATTTCCATGTTTAATTGACATTTCAGGTAATAATCAGTTTCTTTATCATACATGTTTTAACATGTTATTCCTAATTGTATCATTTAGATCATGATTTAAATACTTCTAGATTATAAACATGATTTATATATAATGTATATTTAGAATATAAATATGTATGAAATATAGATATATGAAATGGCAAACACCAATTATGGAGATGGTAGGTCATACGTACGCAAAAAAGATGTTTCTATGTTCATATCGTATTGAATTGAAGTAAGTGAATAAAATAAATGTAAATACATACATATATATATATATGGTAGAATTATTATGTAATATATTACATAATTATTAATAATATGTATTTTTATAATCATCATTGAATGATGAACGTGGAAATGAATCTCATCGTGTCGTGGAGACGGTAAGTGGTACGTACACATGAACAATGATATCATTTATTTAATTATTTCAAGGTTTGTAATTGGATTGTATATTAATTATTAATAAACATTATCATGTTATTTAAATTAATTTTATGCATATTACACATTATTATATCCATACAAATAGAATAGTGTTGAATAACCAATTACACCCCGATGTGGAGGTGGTAAGCCGTTCATATGCACGCATGGTGACATTACCATTCATATGATGGATAGAATAATGAATATTGGTTTACCATATTTATAATAACATCAAATTATGTATATGTTATTGGAAATTTTATTTTTTATGGAAATAATAAAGAAATATAAAGTGAATGGAGAAAAGAACTTTGAAAGGGGTGATAAAATAATTATCTCTTCTTCGGGTGTTTTCTTTTGATTTGAACAAAATGGCTCCTTTGGTAGGATTTCTAATCAAGGTAAGGCCTCTAAGTAGTTATGAGGGTAGTTTTAAGGAGATTTGGTTAGGGTTTGGAAGATCCAAATTGCTATGGAGATGTTATTTTGATAGAAGGGGAAGTACCCTTTTATAAGAGAGGTGAGGGTCACTTTAGGAAAATCCTGAAATATTATATTATTATAAAATAATTTCCAGTTAATAATAGATCTAAATGAATTTATTTAGAGCCATATGTGTTTATGTGTCTAAAAACTCTCAATAAATAGGTATTAGAAAAGTTTATGTTACCATTTAAACCTTATCCTTTAGATTTAACTCTTATTTAAACAGTTTAAGTTTTACAATGTCTTCATCTATTTTTATATTATATGGTTAATAAACAAAGAATAAATTTCCATTGGAAACCCAAGGGGATAATTAATGTCAAATATATCATTATTAGAGTCTTTTAGGTGAGCCGTAGATTTTTATAAATATTATAGCAATTATTAATATAGTATTTCATTTGGAAACCCATTTATGTCAATTTTGGCACTATCTGGTATTTTGTTTTTTATAAAGTCATGAAATCATTATCACCTCAAAAAAAAGTTATTTAATCAACCATAAAATTTCATATTGACCTAGAAATTTTTTGAATGGCCTTAAAAGCATCATTTTATATTTATTTTTATATTTATAATATCAATTATTTTAATCATTCATTGATAAATTAATTACCCCATCTTTATTGTGTCATAAATAAATTTTATTATTTAATATTAAAAATTTATAACTAAAATACAGTTTTGTAGTAAATATTTTTATATTTATAATGAATATTTATTGTCGAATTTATCTCACCTTTAACACTATATTAAAAATGGATTTGTTAACAAACATTGAATTTACCAGTTTTAACTGTTCTTTACATAAAATAATAATAAATTTCCTAATCTAATCTATGTGGATCAAAAAGATCATATTTTATTTCAATGTTTGGTTTTTTTCGAAATACACTAATCCAATAGAATTATGACATGTGTTAGTGTAATAATAATATAATTTTACCTTTAATTATCCTATTTACTTTTAACCATTGTAAATAAAAGTCAAATGTTAATAATCACCAATAATTATTTTTATCTTATTGAACCACATTTTTTTTACTGATTTCAACCTTGTATCTGATATTTTAGAAATTCAAGTCATAGATGCAGTAAAATTATGTTTTATGAATATTTTCTAATGTTTCTAGAAGGTCGGTAAAAGTGGTTAAAAATTTCAATAAAATTTTATACATGTAATTTTACTATAAAATGTGTTCAATGAATTATATTAAACATATATAGGTATTATATATCTATTGCGACATAAAATAAATAATTATTTAAATAAAAAGTTAGTTTTAAACAATAACACATTGTTTTTCATTACTCATAAAAAAAATGAGAACTCATTAGAGAAATACCTAAAATTCTCCCAAAGATAATATTGATATTTTGAATTCAAAAATAAATTCTATTTTACCAAATTCGAAACATATAAGTTTCATTAAATAATTTATTACTTATTCCCATTGTCAAAACCAAAAAGCGGGTTTTTAAAAAGTAAAAACTATCAAAATATTGACATGTGGTTATGTCATATTTCAATTTTAAATTACTTATAATGAACTAAATTGTATTAAATATATAAAAATATTATATAATTATACATCCAAACCATTCAAATCCATAATTTTACACTATAAATTATTTTGATAAAAAAGTAGTTTTCATTTAAAATTTAATACTTTTTACTATTCATCAAAATATGCAATTTATAAGAAATGTACCAAAAATTTATCCAAAATATATTTTTATTTCCTGATTCTAAAGAATAATGTAATTTAATTAAATTGAATATATAAAAGTTTCAAATATTGGTTTAAAAAGGGGTTCTTCATTAAAAGGCAGTAAAATTTCATTTTTTTAAAAATACTTCTTTTATATAAAAAAATGAATTAGTTATTATGTTATGTCTAAGAAACACATAATATGGATTTTAAATTTAAATGGAGTATATAAAATTCAAAATTCATTTAATACTATTCATAACCGCTTTTTTTAACGGCTAGTTTGGTAGGTTGTGGGGTGCTCGAACTCTGTGTTGTGTGTAAAAAATGTTATAGATTTACTGTGAAAAAATACCATAATATGAAATATTGGGGTGTTACATTATTGGAAGTGTAAAGTAATCCTTTGAGTCTCCAAAATACCACATCTTTGACACCCGTTCAATCTTCCAAAGGATGTTCCCGAGGAATCATTTTATAGGCAAAGTTGATGGTGGTTTTCAGAACACAGATTCTGTATAACCCTTTGGCCCATTGTTTTCAGTGTGTAGAAAGAATTATCTCACGTTTTAAAAAACATAAATTTTTTTTTCTCACCTCTTGAATATATACAATAAATCTGTGTCTTCATTTGGACACTTAAATCTTGAGATATGGAAAACTCACGACACACCACTTTTGACTTCATGTAGATTTAGTATGCTAGACAGCTCAGTACAGATGGGCCCCCAGATGGTCAAATCCTGTTTGGAGTTCATCATATTAAGTGTATACCATTGAATTTATATCCAGACTATAAAATATCAGCCCATTTGGAGGTACAATTTAGTAGTAGTGTGTGGTTGAGTCGACTTGTTTTCTTGGATCCTACGTAGTTTGGCCCATTTTTCATGATCTTTGTCGTGGGACCACCAAATAACCTCAAACTTCAATGAAATTATCAAAAAAAGAAACATTTTACTTTTTAACATTGATAAGTAAAAAATAATTAAATCCAATATGAAGTGAAATTCATTATTATTTTTATAATTTAAAATTCAAAAAAAGTTTATCAAATTGTTGTAAGGTTGAAAATGAAGTATTGAATCCCGGTGTAATCAATTGTCCACCATCAAACCAATTAGGGTTCAGAATGGATGGAAGATTCTGTTCACATGGTTTCAAATCTGAATCATAACCCTAGCATCATCAAGAACCACAAGCATGACCCCAGTGATTTTAAACCGCAAAATCCTTAGTCTAGAATCTATAGGGTTGAAGGAATTTGTAAACTAATCAGCCATGATGTGCACAGAGATCCAGCCTTGTAAAAACTTGAACAGGCCACATATCCTCCTCAGTGTTATTCCCCACCCCCCATGGATCTATAGGTTGTAGAATCGGGCTATCATGGGTACCCTTACGTGGAATCTATTTTCAGTCAACAAAATTTCCACCATCACTAGTATCCACATGAAATGCCCATCCACATGCCACTGACTGGAAGAAAACAACCACTTTGGAAGGTGGAAGTAAATGGGATATAATAGACTAGAAGATCCAATTATTCCACCACGATAAAACTATACTCCGCAAAATACCCCTCCACTTGGATCAACCAATACGATCATGGTATCCTCTTTGATGGTACTATTGGGAACTATATTCCACTCCCTAAAGTCATCACAGACGGATTATTATTCAAAAACATTTCAGACCATGACATGAATAGTTTTGGCCTGTGAAAAGTGGAAGCATGAACTAGCAAACTTTTTAACACATCTAGAATATATCATACTAGCGGAGGAGTCTACTGGCTATTATCCCAAGCATTATCTGACAAAAATAACTCATCATATGGGAACCCATGAAGTGGGATTCCACATATACTGCGAAAATCCAAAAAACTAATACTCACTTCCCCATGATGAAGATTATGGCTGTTTGCATATGGGGGCCATCAGCTAATGAGATCTAGAACTTATTTCTATTGAGGGTAGAAATGAAACTACAGTGTTTAAACTACCTTATACTATATAAAATGGAATAGATCTACCCAATACTCCAACCAACTATATCATACCCATTATTCCTAGGCTCATTCACTAGTAAAATTTACACCATATCTCAGGTCCAAGTACATTTGCAATCCCACACTATTTTCCGGCATGCTTATCTGAAGAGTGATAGAGTAGTTGGTTGTTAATTATTCTTCCTATGTCTATATTCCCATGACCTCCCTCATTTTCCCATTTACAAAAATGATGTCCATGGACCCATGATATGAACAACTATATTCTAATGTAGGAGCTTATCCTTGTGTGTAAACCATGATCACGTGGTTTTGGATTCATGTCCATGAATATTCACCACATATTTCACCCCTATGTTCTATAGAGGAAGCTATTTGCTTTGTGGATAGTTTTTTTTGTGACTCCTTCAACATTACCATGAGCCTATTATTATATTAAACTACACTTCTAGATTGAAGGATTTGAGTATTTCCAAACATTTATGCTCTCTAGGTAGTGGCCACAACTTCGATCTCTGCTAGATTTTTTCAGAGGGACATTTCAGATAGAATTTGAAATTTCTAGGGGAGGTAAACCAAAGAGGAATGGGTTTACATGAAAAAATAAAGGTGGAGCACAAGTTCAGTGAAGTGTATGTAAAATAAATGTTTGGGTGTGGAGTAAAATGCATTAAAGAAGTTTTGTTTCTTGAAAAAGGATGTTCAAGCTCAGATATTTCATGCCAATGAGAGACATACTCGCACAATAGAATGAATCATATCCCATATAAAGTCCAAATACCATATAAAGTTTCCCCTATTCTTATTTAAAGTTGAGGAAAAAATAATTTGTGTATGTGTGTAATACCCTTACTTATCAAGACAATCATTTTTTATGTATCTAAATAATTTCACTGTTCTCTTTACAATTTCCCTCAGAACTCGACCTTCATATCCCATATCAGCTAAGATTTTGAGGGGGTGCATTTTATGGAACTGAAATCTCAAATGAGTCCAGAAATGGGTAGTTTTTGGAAAACCAATAATTAATTTCAGCCCAAAGGACCATTCCAAGACTGATGAGTGAGATGCTCACAATATTCTATGCATGCGTGAAAGAACTCAACAGTGTGACAAAAGTTATTGAGCCCCAAAGGTGATGGGATTCTTCATAATGTTCATGAGGACAATATGTGTTACATGGAAATATCATGAAATATATATGTGTTGTACACATTATTGGAATGATGCATGCATCAGTTCCTATAGCATTCCAATGGTCACATCGAAGCATAGGGATTTAGTGGATGAAGTTTCAATAGAAAAGGAAACAATCGCGTGAAAATCCCTTTCGGCAGCTAGAACCTTACACACCCACCATTTGAAATTTTGGATTTAAATATAATCTCACCCCCTCCCTTAATGGGAGAGTATCTCTGAAATATAATGTATCTCTATGTTTCACGTCAACCCATTCTTCCATGAGAGCATGCAAGATAGAACACCCAAGGTAGATAATCTTTTTGAGACAGGCCTCTTGTGAGTCAAAAATTCATAATCACATTGTCGAATTATCCTTGAATAACCTCTCTTAACACAATTCAGGTGAAGGAAAGTACTCATCTTGTGTGAAACCCTGACTTTGTGTTTACTTCCTAGTCGTGAGTGCACCTCCCAGTCTTGTGTGCCCCTACATCAATAAGATCCATCCCCTACACTTGTTCTACAGTAACATTCTCATGAAACTCATTTGAAAAAAAGTAAAAAATCCTTTCAGGCACATCACTCATGGAACCCTCAAAATGTTATCACAACAATTTCCTGGTCATTTGTGTGATTTCCCATATGCCTCTAGTGAATTTGTTCACATACCAGTTTCTTCTCATCATAGGTATTGTAATCCCAATTTTATCACAATATAGGAAAATTAACATGGTATTCATGAGTGACCACTTATCTTGTCTTTTTACCCTTAAAGTTCAAAAATCATACCCCACCCAATGTCTCATGATCGATGTTCATGTAAGCGATATGGGTGAGGTTGGAGCCCCCCGTCATCTGAGCAACATGATATCAAACTACCTAGTTCAACATTCTAGTCGTACGACATTTAACTCCATAATAAAATCCTCAATTCATGATTTAAAAGTGTAGTATTTTCTTATGCTAAAAGCACTAGATTCCCCATATATGATCATCATGGGATTCCACTTTCTCCACTTCTAGGGATGAAACTCCAACACCTGGTGGCCACCATTTGTAATCCCTATAACCAATCCCTCTCTATTGGATGAATGTTCACCAAAAAAGTAGTTCCCTGAGAAATTTACACACCATTCCAATAAATACAAACTCTATTTTGAAGGATTGGTTCCATGTGTAAGCATCACACCATCACACGTTGAATCTCCTTGTGGGACATGAGTACTAATAATGAATGATGTTAAAGGGAATGGATTTGTCCCATCATAAAACCTTAAACTACAGAATAAAATTACATGGGTTTTATTACTTGTCCGCTAAACAAGGTATGTTGGATTAATATATGAGGTTAAATCCCAAAAATAGTAAACTCATGGAGTTCCCTCCTAGGGATACACCTTCTAGTTCCACCTCTATGGGGTGTTAGATACAACCATGCTAGTTACACACAACTGGGTATTAGATCCAACCATTTTGGTTCTTCCTCCATGAAGCATTAGATACCATCATCCATGTTTTTCCCCTAATGTACATTTGAACCATTAATCCCTAATTTTACTCATTAGGTAATCTGATCAAAATCTTAGGGTCTTCCCCCTCAAGGGATTATGATCCATTGGAAGACTATCAAGGTCCTCCATCCTTGGTAAATACCTCCCTAATCTACCCCCCATGGAGAGTCCTAGTGAACAAAATCTTTCTCTATAATATGTAAAATTTGATCACTGATTCGAATTGACTATACATTCCCCTCTATATCTACACAATGGTAAACTAGATCCCAAATTGAAATATATACTACATCAAAAACATGGTACACTTATGGTGGAGAGACTTGGAGGACTTATAACCCTGGAGATAATTAACTTAATATCAACACAGTATTCCTTGGGTTATAAACCTAAGATGTGTCATGTGGGATTCCATCCTATGAGGAAGATCCATAGGTGACCAATTCTCATTTATTTAAGACATTTCCATTAATTCCCAACAAGACTACTCTCTCGACCGAAGGTTTCCTCCATTTCCGGAAAAATGTGTCAAGACATAAGTAGTGTAATTAACTAGTATCCAAGAAGATATGGTACTAAGAAAGAGTTTTATTTACTTGACTTAATTCAATAATAGATACCCAGATAATGGGATGAGTTCTATGGAGGAATCTTCGAACAAAATAACTATCATCCCATCTTCCTGTTTCGATGAAGGAGAATCCATCAATCTTTAAATAGATGAAAGTTTCTTATATTTGGAAATAGGGAACATGGGGAAATAGATACTTGAGTAATGCATTGGCCCCAAACAAATCACCATAAAAAACACTGTTGATGGTGGCCTACTAAGTTTTACTCACAACCTACTCGAGTGTCCTGATCGATACGTGAATAGACTTCTTGTTTGCAAGACTGGATAAGGGAAAAATCCCTATATTAGATGGTTGAGTTGGGATAGTTAGTGGATAATCAAACTGAAAATGGATTCAAGAACCAATTGGTTGTTTTCAATGTTTTCTTATTTTGTTTTCACATTTGACACTTGACATGTATATGGAATGGCATATCTATATCTTATATTTTGAAATATTTCTTCCAATTTTGGTTCATCAGGTTATACCATTATGTATTCATTATGGTAATTTTGTTATTGATTATATCCTTTAATTATTGTCTATTTACTTAATATAGTGAGTTTATTTGATAAAATTTTATAATCTCTCCATGGTATATATTAGACCCTAACTATTATTTTTTATTATATAGCATAGAAGGAAGGCACACCTGAGGTCATGCTATTAACAAGCTCGGGGAACCGGAATGTGGAACTCAGGTCGGGATGTCACAAAGTTGTATAAAAGGAGGTTTCATATATTTTCTTTTGTATTAATATTTTCGAAAGTTATAAATGATATTGGGATGAGACGAGATTTGGTCATGAGTTCCTTCATGGGAGTTGTTATCCCATGTTAGGGGGAAATCCCAAGTACCCAATGTGGGATGGATGTAATTGATGTTTTGCGTAACAGTTGAATGTTATTTCACCTTGAGTGATGCACCTACCATTGGATGGTATTATTTTATGAAATTTTATTCATGAACTATAATTTCATTAGAGTTTTCTATACATTCATCTTCATAGGCACTCCGAATTATTACATGACATACATCATTTTAGCCATGCTTGGAAAAAAATTGTTTATGTCTTTTAAATGAAAATTTGTTTAGTTATATTTTTTAATTTAAATATAAAGGTTTATAAATGAAATTTATAACTATAAATGATTCAAAATATGATAAATGAAATTGATTAATTGGGTGTCTAATAATAATCATTGTGATATGATATGTTTTACCCTTTGTTAGCCCTGACCTGTATGAGGGGTGGTTGTGTGTAGTGAGTGCACCTAGGTTTTGATGTTGTGACGGAGGTTAGGTTACAAATTGTTCTGTTCTACTGTGAATAACTCTTATAAAAATATGATTATGTAATGTTTTGTATCCTATAATGCGTTTGGAATTGTAGAGACATTTCTCTATAACAATTCTTGTAGGGGGGATGTTATGAGGAAATTTATGGAAATGAGCATCCAACAGTGGAACTAGAGGCTGCAATAGAGAAAGATGAAGTAGAGGGAGAGTAGTTCCATTAGATCATTATACACATTGTAATGTTTAGGTAAAGGGACCTATGGAAGGTTGTGAAGAGCATGTTAGACCTAAAAAGGGGGTTCTAGTTGCAAAACCCTTTTACTTTCACTAGAGAGGTTGGACCCTATGAAACTTTGTTCTTGATTAAGTCTGTCCAGATGATCCTTGACCATGTTGAGGATCCTATTGAGAATAGAGTCAAATAGGATTCATTTATATTGTGGGGTCAAGAGAAGAATGTGTGGGACATATAGACTCATGATGGACTACAAAAAATGTTGAATGGAAGGACTTTGAAGAGAAGTTCTTGGAGAACTTTTATCCCAAGATGCTCCGTAACGTGAGGAAAGCTACTGTTATGAGGTTTTCTTAATGGAGAATTTTTGTGATGGAATATGAATGATGCTTTATGAATTTCTAGTTATTTTCCCCCACATTGGTAGGGGATGAGAGTACCATTGAAAAAAATTAGGATGGCCAAAAATGATAACATAAGTCTTGGGATAACATCTTTTTGATGGAGATGTTTTCAGAAGTGTTGAATTAGGATCACATATATAAGGGGAACCTAATGTATTATTCAAGTGGTGGAAAAGTAATTTCCATGAGGTGACCTGGAGGTATATCTTCTGAGTGTTAGAAGCATCGCCTTAAAATGATTTCCATAATAGTGGAAAGAATACTGGATAAGGGGAAGGATAAAATACTCAAGACCTTACTCATCTACATTTCCTCTACTATGGTAGGTCAGGTCATATATTTAGAAAGTGACCTCGACCAATAGTATAGTTCTTAACTCTTAAAAGGATGGGACATATACATTTGTTATGATGGAACCCACGATGGATGGGTAGTGACAGAGGAATTAATGGGGTCTTCCACCCCATATCTGTCTAGGAGTTTTAGTTATAATGGGAATGGTAGTTGAGGTAGTGGATTTGGGACTTCTGGTAATGAGTCCCATATTAGTATAGTGGTGTAGCTCAGGAGAATCATATTATAGCACATGGAATAGGGTAAAGATAGTTTCATGTAGTTCAGGATGCACTTGTTGATAACAAGGTTGTACCATTGATAGTTAGACATAATGTTATTGTCACTTGTATGCTATACAATTCCTTATATGATACAAGGGCCCATCATTATTTTATATCTTCACAACTTGTGAGATGGTTGAGTTTGATGGTGGAGTTTGTAACGCCCCGACCCCATCTACCCAGAGTCAGTGCATTACTTTGTAACATTGGCATGATCACAAAAGATCAAGTCTCGAAAGACCGATTAGTTTAGTAGCCTTGGAAACACTAGATACATTCGCAAACGTTACATTACATCATAAAGTGAAAAACTACAATAACACAGTCTCCATAGTCCACACTCATATCCTCTTCTCACAATCCCTATAGGTCATTCATAAAATACTTCTTCACATCTTGGAAAATATTAAAACATTGAAAGGGGTGAGCTCAGATGCTCAGTAAGGATAACAATATTGCGGAAGCTTTCATAAATAAACATTCACATTTAAGGAAATGTATAACTAAAACAAAAGCCTTTTTAAACATGAACTTCAGAATAATATGGCAAAAATAAAATTAAATAATTCCATTTACTTACTCACATGGATATTCTACTAGTCGAATAATCACATGCAAAATCACTAACCACCTTCATAATGAGGGAATGTATAATGTCGAACATTCTGAAACATTTTGTCAAGGCCTCGGCCAAGACGTCTAAAATGATTAAGGCCTCGGCCAAAACCATAAATCAAATTGGGAAAGGGCCTCGGCCAATTCCGCATCTAGTTGTCTCATGAGACCTACAGATGCATCGAGGAGCTATAGCGGGCTCCTCCCGTCACTTATTAATTCCAATACATTCCTCATATGAATAGGTTTAAACATCTTATAAACCATAACATAATCGTATCACATAAAAAATGCATAAAGGAAACATAAAATTTCCACATTTCAATCACAAGATATCAATAAAACACATTGATATAATAAAAACGCTTTCAAAACCATTTTCAATACCAAAATAAAAGAAAAGTATAACATGGTATTTATTTTTCATTAAAAAAACGGTATGGTTTGTAGAGGAAGTCGAAACTCAAATAGTGGTCACGGCGGCGGAGAAGTCGTTGTCGCCACATACGTACGACAAAAACATTCCCTTTTTTCGTTTAGTAAACGCTTCGTATAAAAAATATTCCTTTTGAATAAAAGTAAAAGTCAAAGTGGTTTATACACCGTATAAAAGAAATTTTTGTATAAAACCAAATATGCCTCAATGAAAGGAGATTGAGACAAAGTCCTTAGAAAGATAATTTTTAAAATAAAATAGATATATTATGTGTATTCACTATAGGTACACATAAAGAAAGTAAAAATACAAAATAAGACATAATAATTTCAAGACATAATTTGAAAGTAGGAGATTAACCCAACGAATGGAAGTTGGGTTAAGAAGTTCCCTTACCTCGTGTCTGACTTGACTCAACCGTTCTTTAACCTCCTGAATAATAAACTAGAGTTAATATATACCTTATTAAGAACAATTTTCAATTTCATTATCCTTTTTATATCACTTGTTACAATGATATGAACATTATATAATTATTTAAGTTAATAACGGTCGTTTTGTCGATCTTTGGTACTTGAGTCAACAATAAACTTCTTATAATTACAAGTTGATCATGTGGTAGAATATTCATTATCTCCAGAATTATATTCATGATTTAGATGTCATATATATCATATATATCCAGTATATACATTCATTTATAATATTACGTAACATTTAGAGGTAAGAAATGAAATGCACCGTTCATTGAGACGGTAAGCCGTACGTACGCATGAACGCTACTTTCATTTCTATTTCGTATTTAATGGAATGAAATCATAATTATATAAAGGTATAATATAGTTCCAGTATAATATCATAAATAATATCATTTACTCCATCCTTTATACATCCCACATATGGCATTAACGATTCACAACACTTTGAGGGGGCGGTAGTCCGCACTTCCTAAAATGAAATTATCGCGTTTACCCATAATGGAAATCATAAAGTATGGCATAAATGAGAAATAAAGAAGCATAAGGAAAACATAAACATAATATATATATCATATATGAAAATAGTTTCATCAAAATGGCCACCATTATAGGTGTTAAAAGAATTTGAACAATCATCGTTTCGTGAGGCAGTATTTCGCCACCCACAGAAACAGTATGTTCTTTAACCATTAGACGAATGTGTGTGTAAGTGTAAACCAAATCCTTATCATAAAAACATCCTAGTATATTTTAGATACTGTTGTTGTTACAAAAGAAAGGAATGGATAGAGTTTAAGGGGTTGGAGAAGCAAAATGAAACAAAACAACATTAGAGAAGACATTACCTTAAAAATAGGGTAGCTCTTTTTGATTTGAGCCAAAGGCTTCCTTGGGAAGAATTCTGCCCAAAGTGAGGCTTCTAGGAGTAAGTGAGGGATGTTGGGAGAGTATTAGGGCAGAGGTTGTCTGAGCCAAATGGCTTTAAGGTGTGAATAATGTGGGAGAGGTGGGGGCCTTTTATAAGTGGAGAGGAGGGGCACTCTTGGAAAGTAAAGAAAAGTCACTTTATTATAAAATGTGTTTCGGATTTTAGAGGTCCCACACTAATATAATTCGAGAATAAGATGATAAGGGTTCGAAATCTACTCATACAATAGGTTTTTGACAAGTGTACGCTTTGGATTTTACATTATCTTTCCATTTTATTTAAATAGTTAAATAATGAGGTCATCACTGCATCATCATTATGTTAAAAATAATTTAATTTATATATTGTATAAAAATTATAAAAAAAATACTATGATGTAGGAAATATTTTTAGATTTCTAATTAATATTTTTAATCAAAATTTGGACTTGTGTATCCCCACTTAAAAACTGTTTTAGTAAAACAACTCATGTTTGTGTCAATTTAATTTTAACATTAAATAAATATATATTAATGTCATTTTCCAACCAAAGTGGCTCCATTGGGCCCCCAAGTTGACCCATGGGTTGTCTTGGTCGGCCATGACTCATCCAATATGAGTAGGACAAGTGTCAAGCTCATATCATATTATTAAAACATTGTTTTTACCTTAAACTACACTAATTACCTCTAATAGCGATTAAGAACTTAAAAGTTACTATTCACCAAAAAATTATTTTAATCTAATTGAACCACATTATACTTTTTAATGACAACCATGTATGTTGGATTTTTGAAAATCAAATCACAGAAGTGGTAATATTTCATTTAAACGAAAAATCAGTTATTTAACTACCACTTAGTGGTTTCACTATTCATCAAAAATTGATGTTTTTCAGAACAATGCCAAAATTTCACCCTAAGCTATAATTGATATTCTGAGTTCAAAAATGATGTCTATTTTACAAAATTCCAAACATATAAGTTTCATTAATTAATTTTATAATTAATTCCCGCTATCACAACAAATAGCGTGTTTTTAAGAAACAATTTATATCAAAAGATTGGCAATTGTTTATGTCCAATTTCAATGTTAAATTAATTCTAATGACCACCATTGGATAAAATGGTAAAAATATATTCTAATTATACTTTAAAACAACTAAATTGTATAATTTATCACTATAAATTATTTTTATTAAAAAAGTTGTTTTTAAGTAATTTTCTCTATTCATAAAAAATTGGAAGTTCTCAGAAAATTTTAAAAAATTCAACTTTGGATAATTTCGATATTACGAATACAAAAATGAAGTCCATTTTAAAATATAAAATTTCTATAATTTTAAAAAGTGGTTATTACTATTCATAACGACTACTTTGATTAGTCGTGGTGTTTTATAACTCGAAGTTGCATACAATGCAAGCTATTGCATTCTTGAATGAGAAGAGTATCATGGAAGCTCGGGGTGTTACAGAGTTCATGGGTGGGGTTATAATGATCGATATAACATTGTGAGTGTGGTCGAGAGACATCTATTTTTGTAAGGGGTGTTCTATTGAGGTTAATGAATATTGTATTCTTTATTATCAAAATATTCCATATATTCGAGGCCTTGAATTTATTTTTGGATGTACTAGTTGTTAAAATATCAATCTAACATAGATTATTACCTCATTAAAGTAACATTTAAATTTCATAAGGGTGAAAATTATATTCATCAAGGAGGATGGGATATCCTGGATGGTTGTGTTGGACCAGTTCATTAGTTACTGGTGGAGATCTCCACCAGGGTTTCTATTATTTTATTATATGATGGGAGTATAACGAAGGATGTATTTACACCCATAGTGGAATAGTTTCATGATGTGTTTCTTGAAGACTTCTCATGGATCCCACCAGAGAGAGATGTGGATTTTACTATTTGTCTCTTTGCATGGGGATGATCCAGTTTCAATTACACCCCAAGAAATGGAACCAAATGAGATTCAAGATCTTTGTTATCAGCTCGAAAATATGATAGATAGTGATTCTATCCATCAGAGTTTGTCACCTTGGTGTTCTCTAGATTTTTTTTCTTTGAAGTCAAATGGGATGTTAACTTTATGTTTTTACTAACATAGGTTGATCTATATTACAAAGATGAACCAGTATCCTCTACCCTGTATTGATAATCTCCTTGACTAGTTGATAAGATCTTTTCTGGTCACTATGATTAAATTTAGATCAAGGAATCATTATTTCAGAGTTAATCCTATTGATGTGCCATGAACAGCTTTTAGATGTAGGTATACCCTTTTTGAGTTTGTTGTGTTGTCATTCAGGTTGATGAATTCTCCTTATAAATTTTTGTCCTTGATTAACTGAATCTTCCAACCATACCTATATTGGTTTTTGGTTGCATTTGTGGATGACATCATGGTGTACTACAAGACTCCAATTGTTCATGCCTATCATCTTAACATTGTCCTGAGTACACTGAGAGTGCATCGATTGTATGAAAAACTATCTAACTGTCGATTATATATCAATATAGTACATTTCATGGGTTACATCATCTTGGAGGACAATGTGTTGGTGGACATAGATAATTTTTAGGAAGTGGTTTATTGGAAGAAGCCTAAGAATTCCTTTGATATCCAAAATTTTTTGGGTTTGGAGGATTATTATCAAAGGTTTATCCTATAATTTTCCCTCTTGGAAACACCTCATTAGGGGATGAACATGAAGGGGTGATGTTTGAATAGACTAGATCTTGTGATAATTTTTTCTAGGTGTCAATGAAGTCAATGAAAGCCACACCAATCTTCATCCTCCCTAGACAGGGGAGGATTATACAGTGTTTTGTGATGTAATAAGGATTGGACTTGGTTCCGTGTTGATGTAGGGAGATCATGTAATAGATTATGGGTCACGGTATTTGAGGTCACATGAAAATCATTACCCTAGGCATGGTATTAAGTTTCTTACAAATGGTTTATTCATTAATGTGTTGGTGGAATTATCTATTTGTGAAAAAATTTAATTATGCATTCTGATCACAAGTTCTTAAAGTATATATTTTTATAGTGATATTTGAATCGTCAGTAGTAGATATGGGTTGATTATATGTAGTAATTTTATTTTGAGATAGAATATACAATTGGAAAGAAAAACATTGTTGCTAATCCATTGAGTTGGAAAACTCAGACTCGGGCTATTCAACAATCTAGTTCTATGTGAAAATGACAACTTTTTTGGATGAGATGAAGGTTGTGGTTCAATAGAGCGAGGATCAGATGACCCTCACATCATTATTAGCGGATTCCAAACTTATAATCCAGATAAAGGTGAAGAAATATTAGGATCTAGAGTGATTTACCTTTAGTTAAGTCTTTAAATGTGGGAATTCACCTTCACATTGACTCATACATGATGATATGATCATCTATGTTAGGGCTGTGTAGTTATGCATGCATGTATGAATGGGTATTTGATGCCAGAGATTCATTCCTTGACGTGGGAGGTATATTTGGGTTATACCAAAAAATTTCCATGACCTACAACAACAATACTAGTGGTCGGGAATGAAATTTGATTTTATATGTTTTGTGACATGATTATACACCTTTCAATTGATGAAGACAAATAATAAATGACCATGTAGTTTGTAACAACTAATGCCTATTCAGTAATGGATTTGATAAAATTTTACCATGGACATTGTGGTGGGTCTCATGAGGACACCTCAGAAAAATGATGTTATTCAAGTGGTAATGGACTAACTCATGAATGTAGTGTAATTCTTTTGCATCTAAGAGATTTTATCATGGGATTGGATGGGATAACTATATGTTTGTGAGATAGTCTATTTTTATGGGGTTCCATGGAATATAGTTCCAGACCATGAATCTCTATTTATGTCCGGATTATAGCAGCGATTACAGAAAGTGTTGGGTACACATGTGTTTTTTTAGTATGACTTTCTACCCACATATAGATGGGAAATCAAATAATACTACTTATGTTTTGTAAGAAATTATATGGGTCAGAATTTCAGAAATTGATGGGTCTTGGGAGAAATAATTTTAACTTTATGGACTTTTCTATAACAATAGTTATCAACAAAAAAGTTAAATGGAACCATATGGGGCAATTTATGGTAAGCCATGAAAATCACATCTATATTGGATAGTGGATGGTGATTCAAAGTTGGTGGGAATGAGTCTCATGAAAGAGATGTTACATAAGGCGTATTTTATTCAGAAATGTATGTCTATGGATCCGAGTTGATAGATGTCGTATACAGATAGATGTTAGATACCCCTTGAGTTTAATGTGGGTGATCATGTGTTCCTTCAAGTGTCTCCAAGATTTTGTCACTATAGGATTAGATTCCTATGATATTCATCACTCAATTTTGTCAGGCCTTAGGACAATGTTGAGAAAATTGGATAGATAGATTACTAATTGGATCATCTATAGAGGTATAGTGATGTGAATGATGTTTTTCATGTGTCAGGACGTTGGTAGAATCATCCCAAACCTTCTCATGTTATTGATGTTGATGATATTGACATTGATATTGATTATTTTTTTGTGGAGCATCTGATACGTCTTATGGATCATACTAATAATGTTTGGTTGGGAAAGCCCATGTTGATCATTTTTTTATTATGGAAACATGGTCACTATTTAGAGGAAACATAGGAGATGGAAGGAGATATGTAGTCTTAGGGGATGGAACTTTTTTCCTAGGAATTTTGGAGATTAATTTCAGTACAGATTGAGAATGATATGTTATAAGGTGGAGAGATTGTAACATCATGTTATTTCATATGTACACACTAAAACTAACAAAGTAATTTGTGGCGGTTTACTAAATCACTGCTAAATAATTGCATTTTTTTTTACAGTAAACCCTCTCCCCCTCCCCTGACACCATTGACCCCCTGACCCCGTGACTCCCTGAATCCCTAATCCCTTGTATCACTGATCTCTATCGGCCATCTCTATGCCGGCCTTGTCATCAGTAACCACCTCTAATCATCACCCCTCATGTCTCATCACTATTCCCTGCTGACCCTCACCAACCCTTGCCATGCGACCCCTCCTCACACCTCACCACACTACGTATGATGCGATACTATTTTTTTTATTTGAAATGATTCCTTATCAAATTATTATCAATATCATACTATGGTTTTATTTTTATTATGATATTTTAGTTATTCTTATGACTAAGTTAGTATAATTTTATTTAGTAATTTATTTGGTGAGGATTTTTATAATAGAATGAATATTAAGGGGTAATGATAAAAAATAATAATTTAAAGGTATTCTTCAAGAACGAATAGAAAATATTACGAATAGTTGTAAAATGGTTAGACACATGTTTATATAATTTTAATAATTCATTAACAAGTTTGATATTTTCATGATAACGACATCATATTATAGTTGTTGATTATCTAGATTAAAGGATCAAAAATAGTATTTATAATAGTCTATATCTTAGTGCATTCAAAATATTAACCCAGATAACATTATTTTTTTTCCATTTCACGAAAAAGTTTTTTTATATTGAATTCCAAGATTTTATATCATTTATGATTAGTTTTGTTTTATTTATAATTAAAATTTAATGTTTTCCTTTTAAATTAAAATCATATTTTTGATTTGGAATGCTTTTGGAATTAATACATTATTTTTTGGAACTTCCTTATATAGTAAATACATTTCTCTTTAACAGAATGTTACATTGATATTAATTTATATATATATATATATCATATATTGTTTATATAATACATGTTATTAATAAAAATGGAAATGCATTATTAGTCATGTGCAGAAGTTATATGCTAACAGTTATGTTTCCCATGGGATTTTTAAATTATATTTCTCAAAAAAGTATTCCGATATATTAGTACTCAAATAAGTCATTATTGGTGGAAACGTGTACTATTGAATATATAAATTCATTACCTTTCAATATTTTAGATTTATTAGTCATCTCAAAGATTTATTTAGGTAAAATTTAATTGTCTCAGTTATGTATGAAATTAAATTCATGATTTATAATTTCATTGTTATTTATGTATAGATTTCTTTAGTGTAATATCATCTTATCACTTGTTCATATTAATTTACAATAATGAGGGAAATGACTACCATTTAAGATTACATACCCTCAGTCAATGTTCATATCAATTGTACATATCCTATGGTGATTATACATTTATTAAATGATTAAAATTTCATTCAATGGTGAATAAATGAAACCTAATAGATTCATCTATAGGTATAAGGTTTGTGGTATCATATTTTATATAATTTGTTTTGGGTTTTTATATTTGGTTTTTCTTGTACCAAATTAAATACTTTCCTTGTGTTACTCCTAAAATTGATAAACCCCAAAATTAATTGTTGGAATTGAATTATAGGGATGATAGGACACCATGATATCCAGTTGTATGTTGATTAACTGAACAAAACCAACATGTGGGGCAGTTTCACAACATTCCTTAATGACTTATGTTCCCTTAGTTTCACAACAACCTCCATTAACCATTAACTCATTTCACACATGAACAGTTGGACCCACAGTCCAATGTTAATTAATTGGTGTAGAACATCATATATAGCACCCTCGTAATTATTCGGATCATCATTCCATGTCCCACAACCCATGGGTTTTTGGAGCATCAGTCCCTGTACCATAGAAGAATATTTTATTGCATGGTGGGAGTAGAACTCCATGTGTAGCACCCCATGAGTATTTGGATAATCAGTCCCTATCTCGTAAGCCATTTATCAATCATACATATACATCTATCATTGGTGTAGAACATCATGTCTAACACCCTGTGAGTTTTTGGAGCCTCATTCCTTTTCTCACAACACATTCACCAATCAAACATATATATTAATCGTTTGTGTAGTATACCATGTCTAACACAAGAAATCCTAACCGTTAATTAATTGAACAATTAATTAACAATAGAAATCACTCATAAAATAAGTAAAAACGTAATAAACAATTCAACATATCATTAATCAATAATTATTTAGCAATTAATTATTCTTATCAAGCCAACTAAATAGTTAACACATTACTTAATTATCCAAATTCTTTAACAAGTCTGAACCCGTACATTAAAACAATGATTCGTCCATGACTTTAACAATCTAAAAGCTCACCATAATCATCTAAAAACATGCTAAAAAAAGAAATGATAATTTAGTGACCATCTCACACAACATTTCAAATCTCTAAATAACTCCATCCAAAACATCTTAAGGCATGGAAAGATAAAACTCATAAAAAGGTACCCTTGGCCAACAATCGTAACAATCAATCAATTAACAATATTAATTTAATGCATGCAAATTATTTAATTCAATAATTAATTAATGAAACCTTATATCTTTAACCAACCAACAATTAGTTAACCATTTACCATTTAACATGTAATAATTAATCTCAGCATTAATTATTACCAGTTTCCATATTATCTCCCGAACCTGTCAAATATTCAATATTACCAATAATCAGTAAAGGCCAAAAACTAATTCCAACTCATGACATTATCATTAATTCTACAATTAATTATCCTATTATGCATTATTTCCATTCAAATGATTCATTTGTTTAATTATATCACATTTTCTAAAATATCAACTCATGCATAAAATCAACACATGTTCAAGTCCTCGTTTATCTCATGTGGGTAGAATTATTTAATAACACCAAAAGTATCATTCATCAACATATCATAATCAGGAAATCTCCTATTCCCAATTTATTAAATGGAGCTCAAATTCTCATATAAAGTTTTAAATATTTGGGACCCTACCTCTGGTTTTAACGGAAACCACAATGAACGAAGAACCCTCAAGAGAAATGGTTTCATTATTCAATAACCCACCTTAGATAACTTCTCCTAGCAAGACCAAGACCAAAAATCATCATACATGTCATCCACACACATATATTTACCAATAACGGGTATAGATTTTAGAAACCATGTGAAGAAGCGGTGTAGATTTAAGTAGATCTAAGAAACCTAACAAGAATGAAGAAGAACATCTCCCACCTCAAGAGTTCAGATTTGATTCTCCAAGAAAAGCCTTTGATCACCTAAAAATTCTTGGGAGAGGTTTTCCAACCTTCAAGGGATAGTAATCACGAGTTATGGCCACTTTGGAGCTTAAAAGAGCCATCTAAAGGAAAAAATCAGTGAGATCCACAATTTAAGGATCTCATTTAAGTGCCCTCATTGTTAGTCAAACTGTGTGATAACCATGTGCTAGCTACTGTCTCTGCAAAAACTCCTTGCACTGTTAGGCCACACGGTTAGACAAACTATGCGCTAACCGTGTGTTAGCCACAACCTCAAAACTTCAACTACGCACAGTTTGGCCGCCTGGTTAGACAAACCCTGTGTCACCCGTGCAGCTTCCCCTTTACCTCAAAAACTTATATCAAAGTTTGAAAACTGACATCATTAGGTGTTCCAACACTCACAATATAATTCAGGAGCTCGGTTTAAAAATAACGACCCGTTGATAAACCAAAAAAAATTAAGAAACATTCGTAATTTTAATCCGGTTCAAAACACAGGATCTTAGATTATACCCACCATAAAAACGACTCGTCCACGAGAAGCCATCAGGAACTACTACTAAAACAACGGACCTACCAAGGTCATTTAATCTCATAAAAGTGATGGGTTGTGTTCCTAACACCAAACACACCTTTAACCCTTCTCAAACCTGATGGACAAGACTTTTTAACTAGATCCAAATATTACTCTAAATCGTAATCATAAAAATAGATATTATATCATAGGTCATTAGAAGGACCTTCTCGACGTTAAAGTTTGAACCTCGATAAAACAACAGAATAGGTTTCTCATGCTTCACTCAAAGACATCACGGTCCAAAAATCCACTTTCGTCTTTTATCTAATGACGTTTCTTAAAAACTATTCAAAAACCATCCGCCATTACTACGAAGTCCTTACCCAACATCTGGTAAAAAAATTTCCAAGTCAATCCATCAAAAGGTTATTTTAAAAACAACAGTTCCCAAACACGAAAAAGGAAGTATCCCAAAAAATCAACGCATTCTGCATACTACCCAGATAACAACTACAGATAAATCCCAACAACATATAAACTATAGAGTGGAACAATATTGATGTTGTCTTAGTGTCTCCATGACGAGGTAAATATAGGAGACTTGCTCATCGTGTCTAGGAGAGCGGACTATGTGAAAACTGAGGTCATGAAGAAGATCAGTCAAACCATTACCGGAAAACTCTATTATTAATGCTCGGCATCACCTGCCAACACATTCATCATGAAAAAAGTGGAAATACCCACCTTAGGATTTCCCATGATGTCTCAGGAAAAGATAAGCCACTCACCAACGCTCTAGATTAAGAACAAGATCAGTGTGTCAACACCCGGGTCTTTCGAAAGACAATCCATGTATTGAAAAGAAACGGATTCTTTAACGCTCAAGTTACACTAAATGGATTTGACCTGAGACCATACTCAATAGTATAAAAGACTTATTACGGAGTCATTTTTCCTCATATGACCATTTTCTATATGATGCCATAACCAGTCATCCATTACCAATAAGAAAGGGTCAAGCGACTAACAAAGCAGCTGACCATGCCCGAGGCATGTCTAACTAGCTGAAAAAAATCATTACTCGATGCTCAAGCACACAACACGGTCACGAAATACATTATCACCCATTCGATAAAGGTGTCATTGAAAATTGGATGTCCTACCTGGGAAAACGGCACCCAAAAACTCCAAAATATTGAGAAAAGCCATAACGCTAGCAATGCATTTATGTTCTGAGGGTGTTACCGACCACAGGTTATCCCCTTACGAAGAAAAAGTTACAACCATAAACCGGGACTCTTCAAACAAGTAACTAGGCTCAAAATCCCAACATAAGGCCATTGCTAAGTAGAAGAACACCTACAGAAAGTACTCACACTTCAATTCCAAGGAAACTCAAGAGAAGTGTGAACTACCCATTACATGACGGTTTTAAATAGTGGACACCACAAAAGCTTTCATTTCCATGCCTCTTATATTTAATCACTTTTAATCATTAATCGTCAAATGATTTAATCAAAACATCATCGTACAATTTTCAAAACACCCTAAGGAAAAACAAACAAGTTTTATAAAACTCACTTTTCAAAACATTTATGTTAGTTGACATCGTGTCATTTTCAAGATAATTATCAAAATAAATTCTTTTTTAGAAGATAATGCAACCAACAATGATCTCATTTTAGCCAACTCGGGTTCTCTATAAAGAATCCCAATATAAAAAACCCAGTTATTATAAAAAAAATTAAACACCCAAATGGGTAATCTCAAAGAAACACTTCCCAACAAACCTACTTGGGCCCAGTTGGATTTTGGAAGCTGGCTATTTGATTTCAGATCAACATTAAACATATTTCACATTTAAAAGAATTTCACAATGCATCAAGGAATCACATTTAAAATGATTTATCATTTCCCAATTCATGAAGTGCCCATACAATACATGTATTGAAAATTGGTTATCATTAATTGATACCAATGTCAATTCATAAATTAACATGATCAACCTAATGGTCCAAATTATATGGGTGGCCACCTACCAATCGATAAGGCTCCCATACACCTTATCGCTTGATTTTGGCTCCCATTTAATACTATCAACATTTATTTAACATTTTATCTTTATAACCCATTTTTCTTATCAAAGTTTCTTCTAACATGTTAGCTATGAAGTAAAACAACAACATGCTAAAACATAGAAGAATGTCACAACATCAAAACATTCTAATAAACAAAGCAGTATAGAATATAATCACTCAATCATGTTAAATATATCACCGTAAAATTCTATATAGAGAGGCATTATAAAGCAGTTAAAACATGGAATTGTATCCAAGGAACACAATCCAAAATAGAAGGCATTCCTACTAATGAAACTACATTGCATGTTATATGCATGACATGTGAATATCTAAGTGCCTAAGATGATGCATGTATGAAACTTCCATGCCATATTAGGCCAACAAAAATTATTATTTTCAAAATTCTCAAAATCAATAAACAGTGGAAAATACACTAGTTACTCAAAGTGAAATCATATCAACTGTAACCTCTAATAGTAAAAACATCAATTCACATCCAAGGCCACATAGTCATTTCTCGTACATGAGGTGATCAGTCCCAAGCATGACTATTAACCCAAGTGCCGACACATTCCAAGTCTCCTGTCTACCCACCCCAAAATTGTAAGACAAAGGGAAAGAAAGAAAACCTAAGCCTTAAATACAACTTTATAACATCCTGACTGGGGTCACCACTAATCCAGTGGCTCGAACGGTCACCACATGACCTCAAGCGCATCTCCATGTACGCCAGAGGCTACCGACTAGCAGCGAGGGTCTATGGATAGTCAGTGGGAACACTATAACCTCTTGTAAGAGTTTCACAAGGGTATATCATTGTGTATAACAAACAATAGAGGAAGAAGTAAATCATAAATGACAAACAGAAGAATAGAAATAATACTCATTTTATAAAAGTGGCCAACTCCAAATTATACAACAGAAGCATAAATGACATGCCAAATATACAAAAGTATAAAATAGTGAACAAAACAGCATGTTTTGCATTCTAATTCAGAAATAAATAAATAATGACTCAACTCCCCTTGGGAAATCTACTCAAGCATCTTGATCCTCTGCTCTATCCTCTACTCGTAACTCCCCAGTAAATGCAAACAACATAGTCCTACAACCAAATATAATTTACTCAGGTTCCCAGGGCAATGGCTTCCTGAGTACGGTGTGACAGATAAATATCAATAGGTCGGGACCACCGGTGCCTACCCCAAATCCAGACATTTTATAAATAATTTAAAACACGTGAAGGCGTGGATAAAATAATGTAAGAAATACAAAGTAACTATATACTCAAGTACCTGCTTCAGACCTCATCTGGTGTCTAAACCTATAGTATTCATTTTTCATGTATACTCAACAATCATTACATAATCATTTTCATTTATCAATTACTCAAATATTATTATGAATGTCTTGAGATTTGGCCTACGCCCGACATCCCCTATATATGTAACTCAACAAAGATGTCTCTAAAGGACATATAAGTAATCAATGTAAAGGCCGAATCAAATTTTCTGCTTTGTCATAGATAATGCTTCATATGTTATTTAATTTAATCATTCGTATATTATGTCTAAGCCTATCCACTAACAATAGTGATTTTCTCCTGGGTCCTTCCACTAACAGTGGTTCACCCAATTCATTAATATGCCTAAACCTTTTATCATAATCAATTCACAAAAAATCATGTCACAACAGCCTTCATTAACAAATAACTCATTTCATGCATGAAAAATTGGACTCACAGTCCAATGTTAATTAATGGGTGTAGAAAATCATATATATCACCCTCATGATTATTAAGAGCATCAGTCCATGTCTCACAACCCATGGGTATTTGGAGCATCAATCCATATCCCATAAAAGAATAGTTGTTTGCGAGATGGGTGTAGAACACCATGTCTAGAACCCCATGAGTATTTGGAGCATCATTCTCTATCTCACAACCCATTTTTCAATCATACAAATACATCTATCATTGGTGTAAAACATCATGTCTAACACCGTGTCAGTATTTGAAGCCTCAATCAATGTCTCACAACCCATTATTCAATCAAGCATATACATTTATCGTTGGTATATAATACCATGTCTAACACCACAAAACAAAACCGATAATTAATTAACAACACAAATCACTCATCAAATAAGGAAACCCTTAATTAACCATTCAACATCACATTAATTAATAATTAATTAACAATTAATTATTCTTAGCAAGCCGACTGAAAAATTAACTTATCACTTAATTATCCAAATTCTTTAACAAGTATGAACCCGTCCATTAAAACAATGGTTCGTCCTGGACTTTAACAATCTACAAGTTCACCATAATCATCTCAAAACATGTGGAACAATGCAAAGATAATTTAGTGACCATCTCACACAACATATCAAATCTCTAAATAACTATATCCAAGACAACTTAATGTATGGAAAGATAACATTAATAAAAAGGTACCTCTGGCCAACAATCGTAAAAAATTATCAATTAAGAATCTTAATTTAATGCATGAAAATTAAATAATTCAAAAATTAATTAATCAAACCTTTTCTCTTTTACCAATCATCAATTAGTAAACCATTTACCATTTAACATGTAATACTTAATCCCTCTATTAATTATTACTAGATTATAAATTATCTACCAAACATGTCAAATATTCAATATTCCCAATAATCAGTAAAGGCCATAAACTCATTCCAACTCATGAATTGATAATTAATTCTTCAATTAATTATCATATTACTCATTCTTCCCATTCAAATCATTCAATTATTTAATCATATCACTTTAACTAAAATAAAAAACCATACTAAAAATCAACACATACTCAAGTCCTCATTTATCTCATGTGGGTGGAATTATTTAATAACATCAAAAGTTCCATGCATCATTATATCATAATCAAGGAAACTCGCATTCTAAATTTCTCAAAAGGAGCTCAAATTAGAAAATAAAGTGTTAAAGGTTTTGGACCCTACCTCAGGTTTTGAAGGAAACCACAACGAACAAAGAACCCTCAAGAGAAACGGTTTGATTCTTCAACAACCCTCCTTAGATCACTTCTCCAAGAAAGACCAAGACCAAAACTCATCATACTTGTCATCCACACACTTATATTTACCCATATCTAGAATAGTTCTAAGAAACTGTGAGAAGAGGAGGTGTAGATCTAATTTGATCTATGAAAACAAATACTATTGAAGAAAACCATATACCTACCTCAATAGTTCAGTTTTTATTAGCCAAGATAATCCTTCAGATCACCTCCAAAATGCTTGGGAGAATTTTTCCATTATTCCAGGGAAAGTAATCCCAAGTAATGGCCGCTTAGGAGCTTAAACGAGCCATATAAAGGAAAAAACAAGTGAGATTCTCAATTTAAGGATCTCATTTAAGTTCTTCCATGGTTTTCCCACACGGTTAGAGAAACCGTGAACTAATCGTGCGTTAGATACTGTCACAGTAAACACTCCTTGCACGGTTAGGCCGCACGTTTAGACAGATCATGTGTTAGCCACTGCCTCAAAACTTGAACTATTCATGGATTGGCCACACGGTTAGACAAACATTGTGCCTCTTGTGTGACTTCCCCTTTACATCAAAAACATCTATCAAATTTTTAAAAAAAAATACATCTTTAGTTGTTCCAACACTCGGAATAGAATTATGGAGTTCGGTTTAAAAAGAACGACCTATTGATAAATCAAAAAAAATTCAAAAACATTTATAATTTTAACCATGTTCATAACACAGGATCTTACAATATGTACATGGGGATCTATACATATATGTTCATATGCATACACCCATCTCATTACACACTCATATTATTTTTCATATTATAATTATGTACAACTAGCCCTATATATATATATCCATTTCCAAGGATGAATAGACATGTAATGGGATAAAATAAATATAAATATACATACTGATGCATATGTGGTGAGTTGCCTTTCACAACAAATACAAGAACTCACATCAAGGGAGAACCAACAAAAATTAATAATTATTAAAATGTTTAAAACACTAAAGAAAGGTTCAAAACAACAAAAAATATTATCAAGGAATAAAAAATATTAAATGACCTAAATTAAATAGAGAAAGATAATGTGGCTGGTAAAAACCTCCTACAAAAGAGATGGAGGGTATTCAAAATGAACTAATACACTTCTCCTATAGTGCAGGATAATGAAATATTCATGAAGAGGTCTCATGAAGTGTTCTACACACCTTCTAATAGAAATAAATAAAAACTAGATTAACCCTTGACCTAGGGTTTAATCGAACCTCACCGAGTGACAAGAAGACATACAGTGACTAGAAAAGAAGAGGGAAGAGATCATTGAGTATTACCTCATGAAATAAAATAAATTTTTTTATAAAATCTTGTTGAAATAATTGTGGAATGAGGAAGCCCAACTGGTGGTTGTGTGAGAGAGGGTTCTGCCAGCTTGTGTCACTCGTCAAGGGTACGGTGAGGAGAGAGAAACCTTTCGGTTCTCCTGAAATATAACCTTAAAAATAAAAATATTATTTTTATTATTATTATCATTAAATCATATAACATGTATTTATTTTAATTTTAATTTAATAAAATTTAATTTCTTTAAAAATAACACATCATAGTGTCTCAACTTTCATAATTATGTTCTAAAGATCCATTTAAAAAACAACTCATCTAGTAAATTAAACTTTTAATTTACCCTATGGTTTTTATCCTGTTTAGAACATGGGACATTACACCCATAGATAAAATAATTATAATTACAAATTAAACTACAAGGAATTATTAATTATTCCTGAAATTACCAAAAAATTGAGTTGTATATACAACATATAATAGAATTTATGGGCATAACATCACAATATACCTCAATAAAGATAAATTGAAATGAAGTCTCATACCTTATGATTCCTTTTGGTAGAAATTTTGTTAACCTAATATATAATTTCATGAAGAATGTTAATAATTTATTCCATAACCATATTCATATATATAATATCATACATGATCCTTTTAAAATATTTTATCACACTTACATTAAAAATATTTCCTTATTACAATTGCTTCAAGTAATAACTACCTTGTTTTATCATGCATGTTTTATTGTGAGAATTCTGCTTCGTGAGAATATATTTTTTCCATTATCTTCTATATGATATTGATTTTATAAATAATTTTTTTTCATTATATATAATTTTATAATCTTATCGAAATTTGAACATTGAGAATATATCACATCGCTTTATGGAGATGGTAGGTCATACGTACAGATAAGTGACATTATCATTTCAATAATGAGTGAACGGTAAGGAAGCTGGTGATATAGTATATTTATATAAAAAATATTATTTACATATATCATATATATTAATTTAATTTAACCTTATTTTTTTCAACGTAAATTGTATGTGAAAAATTAATCACATCACTTCATGAGGTGGTAATCCACCGTACACAATAGCAATGTTATCATTTTTAAAATAGAACATAAATTAACTAGTTATATGTTATATTATAACTCTATAAGTATAACAATATCATAAATATCCAATAAATATGTTAAATGCATAATTTTACCTATCCTTGAAAGTTGGTGATAGAAAACAAATTATATCAGTTCGTGATGCGGTAGTCCATCATACACCCAATCGATGGTATAATTTTCCATTTGATGGAATATGATATAGATATATGTAATTAATTATTATAAAAAATATATTTATATTTTATAATATATTTTTATTATACTGTAATTATTGAATAATATTTTTAGTATGATTAAAAATAAATTAAATAAAAATAATCATTTAAGAATGTAACCTCTTCTTCGGACAACCTCTTTAGGATTTCACGAAATCCTTCCAAGTATAGCTTTATGATTAAATCAAGTGATATAGGATGTTTTTAGGGGAGTAAGGAATTTATTGGGTTATTTATTGACCTAACCAAAGTTCTATTTATGTTTGAAGATAAATTGATATTGGGTATCCATTTATAAGTGGGGGAGGGGACACACACTAAAACAACCCTAATTTTTATCACACACTTAAACATGATTTATCACATAAAATATTCACATGATAAAAAATAGAAGATTGATATGTACAGTTTCTTTGGGGATTGTAGTACCCACGGTTTCTAGAATGTATCCCTTACGTGATGCTTTTCTTGTTTTTAAAAGTTAAGGGTGACATATGGGATATTCAACAGATCCTGGACTGATGTTTGAAGCAAAGAGGATGGTGTACGGGTGGCGCACAGTTTGTCTAAACTGTGTGGCCAAACCATGCATGGATGACTGAGGAGGTAGTGGCTTCCAAATGGTCAGCGCATGGTTAACGGAAATCGTTCGATGAGGTCGTGCGAGAAGGGTGGTCTAGGTAGTAGCTAATGCATGGTTAGAGAACGGTTTGTCAAACCGTGCGGACAAACCATGTGGTCACTTAAATTAGATCCTTAAATTGAGGATCTAACTTGTTTTTCCTCTAATTGCCTCATTAAAGCTCTTAAGATGCCCCAACTTTGGATTTTGGTTCTCCTAAGGTCAAAGAGGGTTCTACCATTGTTCAAGAGGTGATTTAAAGGCTTATCATGGCGAATCGTAGACATATTCTTGAGGTATGCTATCGTTCTCCTTCATTCATGAATGCTTTCTTAGATCTACTTAGATCTACTTCTCCCTTTCTCTCGGTTTATTTGATCTATCCCCTTTAGGGGTAGACCTATGTATGTGGATTCAAAATGTGTTGATATTTGTTCATGGTTGTTTTAGGAGAAGAGATCTAATGTTTTTTTTTGGAGATTTGATCTGGTGTTCTTGAGAATTCTTCGTCCGTTGCTCGGTTTCACATTTTTTTTAAGGTAGGTGGATTCACTCTTGACTCCTCTTTCTTGAATTGACTGGCTTAGTTTTTAATTGGTTATTTTAATGGTATTGATTGTGTAAATTCTGGAATAAATCTTCTTGAGTGATGATTTATGGTTTTCATGAAATTGTGAAATCTTGGTGACTTTTTGTGCAAAGTGTGTTGGATATTTGATTTTAAAATGTTGATTTCAAATTATAAAATTTATGAAATTGTAAATGGTTTGATGAGAAATGGGATTTCAATAAAAAGGAGTGTTTTTTTGGAATGGTTTCTGATTGAAATTATTTTGATGGATTTGGTTTTCAATAAAAAGGATGTTTTATTGAAATGGATTGAATTGGTTGAACACACTTGGTTTCGATGGAAAATGGTTTTCAATAAAAGGGTGTTTTTTTGAAAGGATGGTTTTGGTATGAATGTTTTGAATGTGTGGGGTTTATTCATGTTGCATATACAAGGATTGGTTGAAATAGGACATTGGGCTCGGGGCCAAACATTTAATGGCACATCAGACTCTAAATTACGAGGCTTGGGTGAAATATGACCGAGTGCTTGGGTGAATTATGACCTTGTGATGACTTGGTAGATGAACGAGAAACCACTCATGAGCATGGAACTATCATAATGAAGCATGGATGGTTGATTTCACGGGTTTTTGAAATGGTTGGGTACGCCAAAACGGGATGTTTATGAAGTGGTTTGTAAATTTTGTTGGTTATTTATCTAGAAAAATAATGTGTTGGAAAAGCCAGTTTAAATTGCACTTGGATGCTTCTGAGCATGGATGGTTTTGGAAATTTGTTCATATTTAGTTATAAACATCATTTGAGTAAATGTTTTATATAAACTATTTTATATAATTGTTTCTAGCTCTTCTATCTTAGTGGCATCAGTAGGAACGACATTGGGGAAAACCTACTGAGATTTATACTCACCCCTGCTTTGGAACTTCAGTGCTTTTTCATATGTTTTATTCCGAGATTTTGGTAAAGGTAAAGAATATCATTACTAATGCCTCGTGGTGATGTTTGGGAGATGTTGTGGAGTTTGGATCTTGAGAACCACTGAGTAGTGTTGTCTTTTAAGAGTCTTGTGTTGTCCTTCCACTGTGTATTTTTTATGTTTGGTTTGGTATTCCGCTGTTATATAATCTGATGTGGTTTAACATAAATAATGTTTTTGATTGTTCTTTCATTTTTTCATGCATCATATAGTGAATGATTATTGGATGGGTTTAATTCTTAATGGGTAAATCATCCCCCACTTATGCTTGAGACCCTTCAACATTTATTGTCAGACTTTGGTGTCTAGGGGATGTCGCTTAAGTCCATGTAATGACTCATTGCACTCTCAAGCCAATGGGAATTGGCGGGTCATTACAAATGGTACTAGCATGTTCGGTCCATGCCTAACAAGTGGTCATCAGTGTTCTTGGTCTTGGAGTTGAAATTCCATCTTTTCTATTCTTTGGGTCAAAATATTAAACATGGATAAGATTGTAGGAACGTGAAATGTATAGCATAAAAGGACATAGCTAACCCGTTTATGCTGAACTTCAAGTTACTAGGGTGTTGGGTTCATAAGTGTTTTGGATACACATGTTGAATGTTGGAAATCTCATTGTCAGGGTTTTATCCAATGAGAAGAGAATGGCATGCATTGTAGAGGAATGAATTCCCACTAGGATTTCATATATCATTATGAGTAATGAGTAAGAATTTTGTGAAAGGTGACAATTTTTGAAAAATGTTGTAATTGTTTTAAATTGAAAAACTTTGAAAATAGGGTATTTGGTGTATTTTGAAAATGGATTCGTTTTCAAAAAGTATGTTGAATGTTTTCAAAAACGGTTGAACATGGAAAAAGGTTGTTTGAGAACAATGTTGTGATAGTTGATGTGATGGAATCTGAAATTCCAAGCCAACAGTTGCTAGTGAGTGTTATTGATAGAGTTTGTTTTTGGGTTAGAAAATTAAACCGGATAGGCATCGTCAAAACCAACCTGAAAAGGCTATGGAGAATGTGGTTGCACCTGAACCACGTGTGAATCAAGAGCTGGTTCGTATTATTTTCCAAGCCATTCAAGCTACGGATATTGTGAACCAGAGGAATGATCCATGATATTTGGATCATACCATCCAGTTCATGAATTAGAATCCACCGAACATTAGGGGTGATGCGGAACTTGAGAAGATAGAGGTGTGGCTAAGCAGGATGAATCGTATATTCGATTTCATCGGCACACTAGTGGAGCTGAAAGTAATGATGGCAACGTATATGCTTGAGGATCCTGCACGTCAGGGGTGGGATTTAGCGGTGCATGCTGAATTGGATGCATGACTTACATGGGAGGATTTTGACAAATTGTTTTGACAAACAATTCTATCCTCACACATTCAAGATCCAGAAAATGACAGACTTCTTCATCTTGAAACAAGAGAGCCTCTCTGTCACAGATTATGCGGCTAAGTTAATGAATTTACTCCGTTTTGCACCAGAGGTTACAACAAGTGCTTCTTTGAAGGCACACATCTTCGAATCGGGGCTAAGGAAAAGGATTCGATCGAATATTGCGGTGCTATGTATTACGGATTATATATAGATTTTGAACATAGAAATGGTTGCTGAACATGGTATCTCGCGATCAATAGAAGGAGGCATGATGATACCCCCAAGAATGGGTGGGAAATCTATTGATAGGAACAAGCGGAAGAGGGAAACCTACTTCCAAGGAGGGAGTGTGAATCAGAACATGACGGTGGGATCAGTCAACCTTCCTCCAGACCCTAGAGAATGTCAGGTTGCATTCAATGTGGTTAGACTGATCACATGAAACAAGAATGTACATCACCACTGAGCGCATGACACAATTGCAACAAGATGAGGCATCTTTAGAGATATTGTCCCAGTGCTCCACGATCAGGTAGAGCATGTTCTATAACAGTTAATGGAGCTGAGCTGAAATGGTACTTCTCTATGTTGGATATGGATGTCTATGATGTAATCCTAGGTAGGGATTGGTTGACAACGTTTAAGGTTCACATCAACTATTATGGGAGAACAGTTAGTTTCATGACTAAGGATGGCTTCGACCATCTCTTTATAGGAGAAATGATAGTAAAGAAAGGATCCATGAGCTTGTTAGCAAAAACCGTTGGAATGACATCTCACTAATTGGCAGCGTTGACTTTGGAATCAGGGGAAGATTTTGAGGAAATTACTCTTCCAGCTGTTGTGGATAAATTTCTAGATGTCTTTCCGAAGAAATTATTAGGATTTACACCTGTAAGATATGTGGAGTTTACGATTCATCTCCATCTGGGGACCAGTCCTATCTCACTTCCATCTTATAGGATGGCACCAATAGAGTTAATGCAATTGAAAGTGCTGTTAGAAGAGCTGGAAAGCATGGGTTTTATTCGGCCAAGCGTGTCTTCGTGGGTAGCACCAGTTTTTTTTCTAATGAAAGTAGATTGAACTTTGAGGTTATGTGTGTATTATCATAAATTGAACCATGTTACAAAAAATAATAGATATCCTCTTCTACGCATTGATGACTTGTTTGATCAATTGAGGGGATCTCAGTAGTCCACCAAGATTGACTTTCGATCATGATATCACCAATTGCGAGTTCGGAGGAGGATATTCTAAAGAAAGCTTTCCGAAGAAGATAGGGCAACTATGAATATGTAGTTATGCCTTTCGATCTAACAAATGAACCAGTGGTCTTCATGGATTTGATGAATCGGATATTTCAGCCATATCTAGATTCTTTTGTTGTGGTGTTTGTGGATGACATATTGGTGTATTCAAGAACAAGGGCTGAGCATGAGCAACACTTGGCGATAGTGTTGGAAATCTTGAGAGACCATAAGTTGTATGCCAAATTATAAAAGTGTGATTTTTGGATACAAGAGGTACGTTTTCTGGTCCATGTTTTTTCGGAGAACAGTGTTTCAGTGGATCCAGAAAAGATAGAAGTTGTTCTTTCATGGAAACCACCGAATAATTTATTTGAAATATGAATGTTTCTTGGACTAGCTAGCTATTACAGACTCTTTGTTTGGGACTTCTCACGACTAGCTTCACCTATGACAACATTGAAAAAAAAGAAAAGTGTATTTCAATGGACTAAGAAATGTCATAGATCATTTAAAGAGTTGAATGTTCTCGTTACATCATCACCTATCTTAATCTTTCCATAATCAGGGCAATGATACGTGGTGTATGGTCATGCTTCGGTAACAGGGTTGGGTTGTGTTCTCATGCAAGGAGACCATGTGGTTTCTTATGACTCAAGGCAGTTGAGAGAGAATTAGAAAAATTACCCAACACATGATTTGGAGTTAGCTGCAGTCGTCCATGCTTTGAAAATATAGAGACACTATCTCTTTGGTGAGAAATTTACTGTGTTTACAGATCATCAAAGCTTGAAAAACATTTTCTCACACCGATATTTGAATCTGAGGCAGAGGAGATGGATATAATATCTTCAATTATTCAACTTTGACATAATGTATACACTAGGTAAGGAAAATTCAGTGGCCTATGCATTCAGCAGGATGTCGTATGCTCAGTTGGAAATGGGAGCTTTGGATGAATGGCAGTTGATGTAAGTCTTAGCCGACATGCATGTGGAATGTGAATTCGGAGGTGATATTGTTGTTTTCTTTTTAGCAACAGATTTCTTTGAATTGGTGGAGATATTAAAAGAGGCACAAGCATCCGATTTAGAATGTGTTGCAATGAGTTCAAAACTCAATAGTGGGGAGACCATTGAGGGATGTAAGCTGGATGGGAGTTTAGTTTTGTATTTAAGAGATCGGATGGTTGTACATATAGTTTGTCCAGAACAAATCCTTTATTATTACCACCATTCAAGATGGGATGTACATCCGGGTACACAAATGATGTATAAGGTTCTAAAGGCGCAGTTTTGGGGGAGCGGCATGAAGAGGAAGGTGGCCGAGTTTGTCTCGCAGTTCTTAACTTTTCAGCAGGTTAAATCAGAGCATCAGTGACCAGCTGGTATGTTACAGTATTTACCTATCCTGGTGTGGAAATGGGAGTAGATAGCAATGGATTTTGTTATAGGTCTTCCAAGAACAGTCCGGAAACACGATACCATTTGGGTGATAGTGTATCGTCTAACCATGTCTTCCCATTTCATCCTGATTCATGAAACACGTATGGTTGAAGATCATTCAAAAATATGTATCTGAGAAGTGGTAAAGAGGCATGGTGTACCAGTTTATATAGTCTCAGAAAAAGATTTGAGGTTCACATATCATTTTTGGAAATCATTACAGCAATCCCGGGGGGACTCAGTTGACAATGAGTATGGCGTATCAGCCTCAGACAGATGGCCAATCTAAGCGGAAGATTCAAACGTTGGAAGAAATGCTGGGGCTTGTGTAATGGACTATGGTGGCTCATGGGATGAGCATATACCCTTATTGGAGTTCTCATACAATAACAGATATCAAGCCTCGTTATGCTTGGCTCCGTTTGAAGCATTGTATGGGCATCCTTTTCGTTCTCCACTATACTGGGTGGAATCTAGTGAAACTTCACGAGTCGGGCCGAGCCTATTTCAAAAAACAATGAAGAAGATTTAGTTGATTAGAAAGAGGATGAAGATGGCTCAAGGTCATAAGAAATATTATGCAGATCGTCGTCGCAGACCGTTGTCATTCGTTGTGGGTGGTCATGTCTTCTTGAGGTTCTCTCCAAGATTTGGGCATCATCATTTTGGAAAATAGGGAAACTTATATCCTCGATATATAGGCCTTTTTGAGATACTGGAGTGGGTGGGTGAGGTGGCATATCGGTTGGCATTACCACCATGGTTCAGTACAATGTATAATGTGTTCCATGTATCTCTGTTGAAGAAGTATCAACCTGATCCTGACCATGTGATCAGATGGGATCATGTTGACCTAGAGCCGGTTGCTTCCTTGGTACATATTCTGGTGCAGATTGTGGATTGACAGGATAATATCTTGTGTGGGAAAATCAACGGTCTAGTGCAGGTTTTGTGGAAATATGGTCAGATTCAAGATGAGACTTGGGAGCGTGAGAAAGAAATGAGAGAGCAGTGTCCAGAACTCTTTCACACAGGCATTGGTTTTCTATATTCTGGGGACGAAAAGGCCAATGTTGGGGAGAATGTAGTACCCCCGGTTTCTGGTATGTACCCCTTACTTGATACTTTTCTTGGTTTTAAATGTTAAGGGTGACGTATGGGAGAGTTAGGAGATACTGGAATGAAGTTTGATGCAAAGTGGAAGGAGCATGGGGGGCGCACAATTTATTGAAACCATTTAGCCAAACTGTGCGTGGTAGAAAAAGGAGGTAGTGGCTTTCACACAGTCAACGCACGGTTAATGGAAACCGTGTGATGAGGTCATGCGAGAGGGTTGGACATGGTAGTGGCTAATGCACGGTTAGTGCACAGTTTTTCAAACCGTGCGGACTTACTGTGCAGTCACTGAAATTAGATCCTTAAATTGTGGATCTAACTCATTTTGCCTCTAATTGCCTCATTAAAGCTCTTAAGAGGCCGTAACTCATGATTTTGGTTCTATTAAGGTCAAAGAGGGGTCTCCAATCATTCTGGAGGCGATCCGAAGACTTCTCTTGGCGAATCGAAGCCAGATTCATGAGGTATGTGCTGTTCTCCTTCATTCTTGAATTCTTTGTTAGATCTACATAGATCTAATTCTCCCTTTCTCTCGGTTTCGTAGATCTATGCCCATTAGGGGTAGACCTAAGTATGTGGATGCCAAATATGTTGATATTTGGTCTTGTTTGTGTTTTGATAAGAGATCTAAGGTGGTATTTTGGGGATTTGACCAGGTGTTATTGAGTGTTCTTCATTCGTTGCTCGGTTTCTCCTTTTTGTTGAGGTAGGTGGGTTCACTCTTGACTCCTCTTGATAGAATTATTTTTTTTTAGTTTCAAATTGGTTATTTGAATAGTAATGATTGTGAAAATCATGGAATAAATCTTCTTGAGTGATGATTTATGGTTTTGATGAAATTGAGAAATCTTGGTGAATTGTTGTGCAAATTGAGTTGGCTATTTGAATTTAAAATGATGATTTTAAATTATAAAATTTCTGAAATTGTAAATGGTTTAATGAGAAATGGGATTTCAGTATAAAGGTGTGTTTTATTGAAATGGTTTGTGTTTCAAATGATTTTGATGGATTTGTTTTATAATAAAAAGTGAGCTTTATTGAAATTGTTTGAATTGGTTGAACACACTTGGTTTTTATGGAAAATGGTTTTCAATAAAGGAGTGTTTTATTGAAAGGATGGTTTTGTAATGAATGTTTTGAATGCATGGGGTGTGTTCATGTTGTATATACATGGATTGGTTGAAATAGGACCTTGTTCTCGGTGCCAAACCTTTAATGGCACATGGGACTCTTAAGTACGAGGTTTGGTTGATATATGACCATGTGCTCCGTGTGAAAGGTGTAATGGCACATGGGAACCAATTACCTTGTAATGAATTGGTAAATCAAAGAGCAATTGCCCATGAGTATGGAACTGTCATAATTAAGCATGCATGGTTGATTTGATGGGTTTTTGAAATGGTTGGGTATGCCAAAACAAGATGTTTTTGAAATGGTTTGGAAATTCTGTTAGTTATTTTTCTGGAATAATAACATGTTGGAAAATTCAGTTTAAATTGAACATGGATGATTTTGAGCATGGATGGTTTTGGAAACTTGTTAATATTTAGTTATAAACTTCTTTTGAGTAAATGTTTTATATAAACTGTTTTATATAATTGTTGCTAAGTCTTCTATCCTAGTGGCGTGAGTTGGGAAGTCGTTGGGGAAAACCTACTGAGTTTTATACTCATCCATGCTTTGGCACTGTGGTGCTTTTTCAGATGTTGTATTCTGAGACATAGGTAAAGGTAATGCATCTCATTACTAATGGCTTGTGGTGATGTTTGGGAGAAGCTGTAGATCATGGAGCTTGTGGACCACTGAGTAGTGGTGTCTTTTGAGAGTCTTGTGTTGTGCTTTCGCTGTGTATTTTTGATGTTCAGTTTGGTATTCTTCTATTATATACTCTGATGCGGTTTAACATAAATGAATTTTTTGGTTTGTCTTTCATTTGTTCATGCATCATATAGTGAATTATTATTTGATTGGTTTATCTCTTAAAGGGTAAATTGTCCCCCACTTATGCTTGAGACCCTTCGGCTTTTACTGCCAGCCATTGAAATCTTGGGGATGTTGCTTAAGGCCAAGTAATGACTCGTTGCACTCTCAAGCCAATGGTAATTTTTGGGTCATTATAGTTCTCAAGAACATTACATAACAACTTAAATCAAAGAATTCATCTTCTTATTGAAAACTTATTTTACAAGACCACTAAATTCCATCATACTTCGCATTGCATGAGATAACCTGAGGACATGCACAAGAAAAGGGTGAGATATAAAATCCCATTAAGGGAGTAAAAAATTTATATCATTAATATTAAAATACTTGTTAGGAGATAGACATATGAATGGAGTGCAATAAAATCATGAACATAAATGCATGATATAGAATGGTTATCATAACTTGGAAATGTGGCAACAACACTTAACATGGTATTAACATGAGCCATGTCTCATTCCACATAGAGAATGAGTAAACAATCATTGAACATGAATTAGCATGATTAAACCCTCATTAAATTTAAATTTGAATGAGTATACCCTCATTTCACTCTACTTATCATGTTACTAATCATTACCCAATGCATTGGAGTGCTATCAGGGCACACCCTTTTTAAACATTTCATTTCATGCATAAGTGTGCCACATGGATCATTAAACATGGAATCATTCAACATCATAATTTATTCCACGATAAAGTAATGTGGAATAAATACAAGAAACACTTTAAACAATAATAAAATATTCATAATGTTGAATACCCATGATAGTGAAATTGGAATGGTATTCACTACACAATGACTTCGGTTTGGAAAATCATGGTGCAATTTCATCAGCATAACGACGTGACATAAGAATTCATAAAAATGTTTAATGATAGATAATGAGATTTATAATAATATATAAATTAAATGGAATGTAAGGGGGTTATATTTTTACATTTCCCAACGTGATTACTATCATTTTAGATTCATAATACAAAATAATTGCTTGAATATAAATGTGGAGAGAGAAATTCTTAATGGAATTTCTACATGGTAACAGGTCTACATGGGAGGCTTTAATGAGATAGAAAGGGATATATCTTCATTAAAAATTTAATAGGGAAGTATGGGGGAGGTGATAAATTATACCACACCATTTATAATTGAATATAAAAGGACATAACAATATTAACAAACTTGGCTAAAATGAGAAAGGAAAAAATCCCATATTTTGAGATGTGATCCCGAAGGATTGAGAGAGGCTTGAGAGAGGATTTTTAAGAGATTTGGGTGCATTGAAAGGATTATATAGAGATGATATCATACTTTTAACAAAATATGAAGTATTTGAGTGAATTAGAAGTGGGATAGTGGGTGAGTTTATATATGAAAGGAGGCAGAATTATTTATTATTTAGGTTTTAGACACGACACATTAAACTAATCAAAACCACAAACCGGCCTAGGGTTTTTTCACATGGTTTTAACTAAAGGTGAGTTAAAAATATATTTTATAAGGCCAATGGACTATCTTCTTAAAATAATTGGGTTGTTTTATGTGGAGGTGAGCCACACTCTCATGGAAAACAATTTAAATAGGTAAAATGTTTTATTAGTTTTGATGGGTCCACTAAGGCTTCGAAAAAGAAATCAAACAAATGAAAAATGACATTATTTTAAAGTTAAAATATATACTAGAATACTATAATGTTTATTGTATTTTATTGCATAACTATTGGGTAATTTTGATGACATAAAACACATTATATATTTCAACGATATTGAATTTTTACCCAAAAATTCAACTATATCAAAAAATTATAAAAAATTCACCGTTGGATAATTTCTACGTCCTAATTAAAAAAAATATAAATTTTTTCTGAATATTTTTCTAAATATGTGAATTTTTACTTTTAAAAAAACCGACATTTATCGAAAATTCATGGGTTTTGACAAAATTAGCATTCAAACATTAATAATATATAAAATTCTATTCATAATAATTATATAATAATTTATATATAATAAAAAATAATTTAATAATAATTATATTTTATTAAAATATTTTTTAATTCAAAACACCATTAATTTATCAAAATAGATTCTTTAGTTGAATATTATCCGAAAATACTATTTGTGCTTTAAAAACTATATACAAAAATAAATAAATGTATATTCTTTATAATATAAAAAAATAATTCACATAAACATAGTTCTAAGGTCCTGTTACATAACAACTTATAACACCCGCATAAGACCGAAGGGTAATGTGTACCATGGTGAAATACTCATGGGGTGGCTCATATAACATCGCTCGGGTGGTAATCTCTATCAACTTCCACTTCTCCTATAGGCAGTTCTGTTCGAGATTAGCATGTTGAAGCTCGGCTTGGGATTGGTCAAGATAGAATACAAATGATGCCACCACCTTTCTGAGCTTTGACAAATGTGCTTCGTATGGGGAAACATTACTAGATGAGTCCATCTCTTCCTTTGTCTAAGTTAATTAGATTAGTTAAATCCCTATATTTATACAACTAATGTGATCATTACCCAACAACTATATTAGAAATGGTAATAATTCTTAATGGTTTTTTGAAATCCAAAAACATAAAACCAAATAAGTGCATATGTTATATAACTATTTCACATAATAATATATTTAATTAGATTAAGATTAATTTTAATTGATAAAAGTTTGGGTCATTAAAATCATCCCCCTTAATAAATTTCTCCCTCAAAATTTCATTTCCCCCCACTAAAACTAATGTGGGTAACTTTGATTCATCATGTTCTCTGATTTCCGTGTCTCTTTTTCAAACTTTTGGTTTCACCACAACACCTTGACGAGGGGCATTGTTTTATTCTGTATAACATTTTCTCTACAATCTAAGCTCTTCACTGGTTTCTCCTCGTATGAAAGATAATCCTCTAAAAGTAATACCTTTGAAGAGAGTACATGTGAAGGGTCTGGTATGTACTTTCTTAAGGGGGATGCATGAAAGACATCATGTACTTTCTCCATGGTAGGTGGAAGTGCTAGTCATTAGTCCACATTCCCAACATGATCAAGAATCTCGAAGGGGATGGTGTATATATGACTTAACAACCCAGTCATTCCAATCCTCATGACCATATTCCACAGAGATATGTGTAGAAATACCATGTCTCGAACTTTGAACTCAATGTCTTCTCAATGGTTATCTATATAACTCTTCTATCGACGTTGATCTGCCTTTAGATGTTGCTGAATGGTTTTCACCTTCTCCACCATTTCATTGACCATTTCATGTCCTAGAATCTCATGCTCACCAACATCATCCCAACATGCCAGTGTTCTGCACCTTTTCCCATAAACGGATTTATATGGTTCCATTCTAATGCTTGAGTGGAAAATGTTATTGTAATAGAATTAAACTAGTGGAAAATTTTGGTCTCATCCTCATTTTAAGTCCATAGAACATGATCTAACATATCATCCAGTGTAAGAATAGTTCACTCAGATTGGACATCAGATTTCGGATGATAAGCCATACTGATGTTTATTTCAATGCTTAGAGAATGTTAGAGACTTTTCCAGAACATCTAGGTGAATCTCGGATCTTGATCGAATACAATAGATATTGGTATTCCATACAGACTTACCACTTCTTTGATGTGAATCCGGGAAAATTGATCCAATTAAGAGTCCTCTCGAATCATGATAAATTGAAGTGTCTTCATAAGACAATCCACAATGACCCATATAACATTGTTCCCTCTGGATGTCCTTGGATGTCCAGTGAAAAAGTCCATGGTAATGTTGTCCCACGTCAATAATGGTGTGTTACTGGTTGCATCATCCCCTTATACTTTTTCTTCTCATCCTTCAGTTGCTGACATACCAGGAACATTCATGTATATTCAGAAATCTCCCTTTTCATATTGTCCCACAGAAAGTATTCCCTTTGATCTCGATACATCTTTGTTCCCCCGGGTGAATAGAGAAGGTTGGGCTATGTGCGTCATTCAGAATCTCCTTCTTTATCTCTAAATCAGGTGGTGTACATAATCAAGACCCAAATATAACAATTCCATTATTGTCAAACCTGAACTCTATAGATTTCCCATTATTGATAGCATCCACCCTTTTTAGAATTTCTACATCCTTTCTTTGTGAATCCTTAATTTTCTTCATGAGGGATGGTTGAGAAATCATTTGAGAAAGTATTGATGATGTTCCAACCATAATTATTCTCATTTACATCCTCTACAAATCTATGAATATTAGATCCTTTTCAATTATCATCATTGACAATCATGTGGGATCCTTTCTACATAGGGCATCTACTACCTTGTTTGGCTTTCTGGGATGGTAGTGGATTGAGAAGTCATAGTCCTTGATGAGCTCTATCCATATTCATTGGCACATATGATGCTCTTTTCCTGTGAATATAAATTTGAGGCTCTTGTTATTAGTATATATATCTCACACTTCTCCACATAGATATAATGCCTCTAGATTTTCAACGTAAAGATCATAGCCTCCAACTCTGGATCATGTGTGGGATTGTTTTTCTCATGTATTTTTATCTACATTGAGGCGTATGCTATCTCTTTATCATTCTTTATCAATACACAACCCATTCCCTTCTTCAAAGCATCACTAAATACCACAAACAGTTCTCCACTAGTGGGTAATGTCAGAATGTGATGAGTGATAAGCCTCATTTTCAACTCCTTGAATCTTTATTCACAATAATCACTCCATGAAAACTCGACTCCCATCCGAGTTAGCTTGGCCAGAAGTTTTGACAATCGTGAAAAATTTCTCACAAATTGGCGATAATATCCATCAAACCCCAAGAAACTATGGATATTTATTACTAATTTTTCCCTCGTCCATCCCTCTATTATAGAAGTCTTTGAGGGATCCACAAATATCCCATTTATTGTGATGATATGGCGCAGGAATGAGACATCCTTCAACCCCGACTCACACTTGTTTTACCTTTCATAGAGCTTATCCTTTCTCAAGGTGTATAATATATCTCTAAGATTCTCCACATCATCCTCCTTGGTTTTCAAGTATATTAGAATATAATCAACAAAGACTACCACAAAATTATGGACATAATATCTAAAGACTCTATTCATAAATTCAATGATGATTGTTAGAGAATTTGATTGATATAATGTCATTACATTGAATTTATAGTTCCCGTGTCTTGTACGGAATGTAGTTTTGGGTATATCATCCTTCTTCCCCCATACTAGATAATATCCTAACTGAAAATACACCTTAGAGAAGTGTTGTACTACAAGAAAATGATCTAACATGTTTTCAATTTGGTGGAGAGGATACTTGTTCTTCATCGTGATTTTGTTAAGCTCGTTATAATCTATGTAAAGGTGCATTGAACCATCCTTCTTCTTCATGAAGAGGACTGGTGAACCCCATGGTGAAACACTTGGGTGTATAAACCATTTATCCCGATTATCTTGTAGTTGTTTCTTCAGCTCCAAAAGCTCCCAAAAATCAATTCTATATGGAGTCTTGGACATGAGAAACAAACTAGGTATAAGATCAATTGAGAATTAAATATCTCTTCTAGGAGGAAGACCAAGAAATTCTATGGAAAACACTTCATTGAATTCCCTCACAATAGGAATGTCTTCATTGATGGATTTTTCCTTAGACTTACTCATCTCAGATAGATATGCATGCTCATATGGCAGTAATATCCATTCTTGAGATGATGGCGGTAAATAAGATTCATATTCCTCCATTCAATTGTATAGAGTCAGGGGTTGATTCTCTATATGGAGAGTGATTTCTCTCCCCCGAAAATTTATTTTTGATTTATATAAGGAATTCCAATCCATGTTGAGAATTGAATCAAATTCCATTAGAGGGAGTATGGAGAGTTTTTCTAGGAAGTTCAACCCACAAATTATGATAGGGGAGGAGGTATACTCATGGGTTGCAATGATTTCCACATTTACTATACTCTCCAAATCATTACTTTCCTAATTTGTGGGGGTGTTGGGATAGTTCTACTAAACGTTCAGGATATAAAAGAATGTGTAGAACTAGAATCAAAATGTGTGTTCACTATTCAAGAATGAATTACTACCGTATCTATCACCACTTTTTTTAGGGTTCACTTCGGCAGTAGTGATGGAAAAATATCTCCCTTTATTCCTTAGATATTTTTGGTTGCCTCCAAAAACCCTTGTCTTAGTGCACTGATTTGGAAGGTGCCCTGGTTCTTTATAGTTGAAAAAATGAACAATTTGTTAATGTTCTAATGACACTCCTCTATTATGGACACATGTTTTTCTTATCAGATGTTAATTTCTAGGTGACCATCTATTCCACACCTAATTCATTTCCTCGCCCCCTTCAGAAAATTTCCGGGGTGCTTCTTTCCACCCCATTAGAATGTGGGTTGCTATATTTTACTACCACCATTAGATTTTTCCATTGGACCACTATAATTGATGTCCACCTTATTCTTATTATCCCCATGATACCACTATGATTCTCTAATATCTATTTAGACCATAAAAACATCGGAAATTTTCTTCATTGCTATTGAAGTCATATATCGCCAGGGATCTCCACAGGCTAGGTTTCATTCAACCAAAATAGAGGTTAACCAAACAATCGGGGGTAATAGAAAAGCTGGAGGCTTATCATGCAAGACTATTGATGCTTTCCTCGTACGCTCTGATGGATTAATCATCCTTTTGATTGAGGGAATGGAAGACACGTTCCATTTTAAGTCGCAGAGTGTGAGGAAAATATTTATCCAAAAACATTTTCCAAAAATCCTTCTATTCAAACACCTTAATCTCTCCCTCAGGCTTTGTATTTTTTATCAATGTCCACCATTGTCGGATTCACCCTCTATAAGAAAAGTATCCAGAATAACCTTCTCTTGTTTGGAAAATTTAAGGATGGAGAATATATTTTCTATGGAGTTGATTCATGGTTCGACAATTGAGGGATCAAGTGATCCATTAAAAGTAAGAGGAATTTGTCTCATGAAGCTCCCCATAGTGACTTGTTCATTCTTAGGGGGGCTTAATGTTATTATTGACCCATTTTATTTTCAAAAAATAATTTAACTGAGATAGTATCATGAAAAATTTCTTGATTCCTCCTCCCATCAGTTTGGGTATCTCATTAGAAAATTCATCACATTGGTTGTTAGCCCGAGTCATCCTATTACCATCCATTGGATAGAATAAGTGGAAAGTTAGGGGTATCCCATAGAGGGTAATTCAATGGAAATATGGATGACTTTTAAATAATCTTTATTTCCTTAACTTGTGAATCTATAGGCTTCAATCTATGCTATCCACGATCAAATTTCAAACATATATTCTTATGTGATTTTTTAATTCCCTTAATAATGGTTCCTAATAAGATTGTGAATTTACCAAAGCATATACCCCGAGATTTTCATAACCAATAGTGAATCAAGGCTTATTTTTGTGTATCGGGATACCTGGGGTTAAGCTCGAAACACCTTGTTAGAGTTTTCACTCATAAGTGCATATGTTCCAGAGCTACCTCTACCTTCTTGTATCCAGACAGGGATGTATTTTCATGATAAACCACTTACACAAAACACAACCAAATTAAGGTATTTTTTATACTTAGTATTATCCCTAAGGATTTAACTAGGGTTTTCTAATCCTAATACCTGAAAAAACTAAACCTATCCATTAATACCTACCATAACAACCCTAATTTTTATCACACACTTAAACATGATTTATTACATAAAACATTCACATTATAAAAAATACAAGATCAAAAGGACTAGTGTCTTTGGGGATTTAGAGCATTACATAACATCTTAAAACATATAATGAGACATCTTATTGAAAACATCCTTTATATGACCACTATATTCCCTCATACTTAGCATTTCATGGGTTAACCTAAGGGCATGCATAAGAAAAGGGTCAGCTATAAAGCCCAGTAATGGAGTAAACAAGGTATAACATGAATATTATAATACATGTTAGGAAATAGTCATTAAAATGGAGTGAAAGAGAAACATAAACATAATGGCATTATATAGAATGATTGTCATAACATGGAAATTTGGAAACTACACATAACATAGTATTAGCCTGATCCAAGGATCATTGCACATGGAGAATGATTAAACCCTCACTATACTTGAATTAACATGAGTTAACCCTCATTTCACTTGAATTATCAGGATTAAACCCTCATTTCACTTGACATATCATGATACTAACCTTTACCCAATGCATTGGAGCACTATTAGGGTGCACCTTTCTTAAACATTTTAATTCATGTATAAGTGTTCCATATGTAATCATTCAACATCATCATTTATTCCTTGATAAAGGAATGAAGAATAAATACATGAAACTCTTTAAATAATAATTAAATGTGCATAAAGGTGAATTATTTTGATAGATACATTGGAATGGTATTCACTACATAATGACGTTGGCTTGGAAAAACACGGTGCATATTCAGAAACATAAAGACGTGACATAAGAATTCATAAAAATAGTTGATGAGAGAGAATGGGGTGTCTCAAAATATTTACATTAAATATATATTAATGGAATCATATTTATACATGTCCCAACATGAGTAATGAAATTTTATATTCATAATAAAAAAGAATTGATTGAATGTAAATGAAGAGACAGAAATCCCTTAAGGAATTTTTCCATGGTAACAGGCGTACATGGGAGGCATTAATGATAGAGAATGTGTTCTCTAATCATTCAAACATAAAGAGGGTGATATGGGGGAGGTTTCAAATCATATAACAAAATTTATAATTGAAAATAATAGTACATAACAAGATTAAGAATCATTGATAAAATGAGAAATAAATGAATCCCTTACTTGGAAGTGTGATGCCAAAGGCCTGGGATATGACATAGAGAGGCTTATCGGGAGCTTGGGGTGACTTGGTAGGATTCTAGGGAAAGGATGGAAGAGGTTGGATGAACTCAAAATGCTTTTAGTATAGAGTAAGTGAGAGCATGGGTGGGTTTATATAGGAAATGATAGAGAATTCTTTATTATTTAGGTTTGGGACACCACACATTAAAGTAATCAAAACCACAAACCAGACCATGGTTTTTTACCCTGTTTTTTACAAAAGTGGAGTGGAAAAAAATATTTTACAATGCCAATGTACTGAATTCTTAAAATAATAGGGATTAGAATGTGGAGGTTAGTCACACTCTCTATCAAAATAATTTAAAAGGCTAAAATGTTTTATAAGTCTTGAATGTTCCACTAAGGATTTTTAAAATAAATAAAACGAATAAAAAATCACATTATTTTAATGATAAAACATATATTGGTAGAAAATACAGTTTAGAGTGTTTTGTTAAATCATTATTGGGTCATTACGGTGTCATAAAACACATTATATATTTAATCTGTATTTAATTTTTACCCAAAAATTCGACTCTCTCACAAAATTATGAAACATTAACCATTGGATAATTTTGATGCCGTACATCAAAAAAATAATATTAATTTAAAGAAAACAAGTTTCTAAATATGTGAATTTTCCAATTTAAAATAAAAATTGACATTTGTTGAAAATTCATGGGTTTTGAAAAAAAGCATCTTTCAAACCGTAATAAAAATTACAATTCTATTATTAAATATTATACAATAATATATACTTAATAAAAAGTAATTTAATAATAATAATATATCCTTAAAACTTTATTTAATTCAAAAATCCATTTATTTTTCAAATTAGATTCCTTAGTTGAATATTAACTAAAAATATTATTTGTTCTTTAAAAACTATTTACAAAATAAATTGAATGTATATTCTTTATTATATACAAAAATAATGCACATAATCATAGTGATAAGGTATTGTAACATAAACCCTTATAACACCCTCATAAGACAGAAGGGTAAGGTTTGCGATGGTGATAGACTCTTGGGGTGGCTCAGATAACATAGCTCGGGTGGTAATCTCTATCAACTTCATCTTCTACCGTTGACAGTTCCATTCAATGAAAACTTGTTGAAGCTCGGATTGGGTTTGGTCAAGAGAGAATCCCAATGAAGGAATCTTCTTTCTGTGCTCTGAAAAATGGGATTAATAAAGGGAATGTGTACTTGATGAGGTCATTGCTTCCTTTGTCTGAGTAAACTGGAATTTTTGAAGCCCTATATTTATACGAATCATGTGTTCATTGTTCAACGACTATATTAGCAAATGTAACAATTCCTAATAGTCTTTTGAAATCCAAAAACAATAAACCAAAGAATCTCATATGTTATATAACCATTTCACATAATAATACATTTAATTAGATCAAGAGTAAATTTCTTTGATAAAATTTTGGGTCATTACAGACATGGAATATTATAAAAGAATCACTAAAAACCAATATTTTATCATGTCAAAAGCCACAAAAGGGTAAATCTTGACCATTGTAAGTGATAAAATAAAAATATTTCCATAAAATGGGTTTTGGAAAAGTTATTAAATCGTTTTAAACCATAATCTTCTTTTTCCAACCCCCTAGTAAATCAGTTTATCCTTAACAACGGTAAATAATCTATATTATTTTTAGTATTCATAACATTAAAAACAATCAGTGGAAATTATTAAATAGTATAAATTATGATAATTCCAAATATAGAATCCATTTTTTCAATTTCAATTCACATAATTGGTATAATGAAATTTAAAATTATACATGCATACGTGATGAAAAAGTTGGTTTCCAAAGGGAAAATTCCCATTTGTAAAAAAGGGATTTATATAAAAATTCAATTTGAAAATGATTAAAATGACCTAAATTTGTTATGTTTTTTAAATAAATTATCTAATTATACTTAAAATCCAATTTAAAATATAATTTAACCATGTAAATTATTTAAATGTGGAGGAAAATTTTAATTAAAAAATTATTTCTCACTATTCATCAAAAAAGGAAATGTTTAATAATAATACCAATATTTTACACTATGATAAATTTGATAAGAAGATTTAAAAAGTTAATTACATATTTTTAGAATAAATATTGTAAAATAGTTGAAAATTAATTTCCAATTACGTGCCAAATGGTCGACAAGACAATTTTTTAGAAAAATACAATTATTTAGAAAACATTTCTTTTTCATTTAAATAATTTTTCTTTTATTTATAATCAGTATCTAACAATAATTTTAATAATTTATTTACTACTATTTATACCCCAATTTATTGTCTATGTTATAATTGAATTCCATTCCACCGTTAATTTTATCTCATGGTTGTGTGTTATTCAAGATATCGAAGAGATCAAATTTATTTAAAATATATATATCATAATGTCTTGGGGTGTTACACTCTCATCATATCTCAACATTTCATGTCATATACACTATTGAACCCAACATTTTTATTTTCAAATATATGTGTGCTACATTGAAACAATTGAGTGTCTCTATTAAATACATTTATAGTAATCAAAAATTTTCTTCAAAGATGGATTATATAATTTTAGAAATGATGATGTTAAGTAGAGTTGTATAGGGTTATAATACAAGTACTATTATTTAATAATCATGTTTAATATCATTAAAAATAGGTAATCTTTTTTATATTTAATATCATTGTTCCATAACATATTTATAATTAAAGATAATATTAATGATTTATAATTAATATTATATTATATTAAATAAGAACCAAATTTTTTAGAAATTTCTATGAGTGGTATCTGTGAAAAATAAAATATCATCATTTTCTTAGGGGTTAAAAACTATAATAAGTTAAATGATTTTTAGTGTGTTTCCAAAATAAATGTTTAAATATTTTATCATATTGGTTTATAAATTCATTAATGTTTTTTAAATTCATGATTTTAAATTAAATATTTTTAAATAATTAATGTTATATATTGAGATAGGGGATAATTGAAAAGGAAAAAATTGGTTTTGAAACCCTTAAATTACACCTTGTTTTGCCTCATTCAATTGAAGACAAAGTCTTGTGAAGGATAAACTTCTTGTCAAACTAGGGTAATTTGGACAAGGATAAGGGAAAGAGGAGATGTATTTTAATAAATAATTTTTAAATTAAAAAATAATGGAAGTGGGTACAAATAGGATAGAGTTTATGATTATATTTCCAAGGGGAATGTGTATTTTGGAATAAAGTATGGATTATTTTACCAATTAATCCAAAGATAGTGAATAGTGTTTTTATTGTAAATTTTATTGGTCTATGATTAATGAAAAGTGTTTATTTTTTATTCAATCCAGGATAAATTCAATTTTAATCTTGTAAACACTTAATTAATGAAAATTAATGATGAAAAAATAATAGAATAAAATATAAATTTTGATTCAAGATTTAAAATATTGGTTTATAAGTTCAATTTATTAAATCTATCTTTACTGTTTTACTCTTTATGTGAATTTAACATCATAAAAACTATTTTAGAGTATTTTTTTATTAATATTTATGTCATTATAATGTCATATATCCTATGGTATTGATAAAAAATATTTTTTTACTGTTCACTAAAAAAACCGAAATATCCAAAAATATAACCTTATTATAAAACCCCGACCCACCCTTACCACCCTAGCCATGAACGTGGAGAATAATGATTATTAAATTTAATTACACTTTATCAAGTTAAAATTTTTAATATTATAAATTTAATTTTTAAATAAAATCTAAATATATATAATAAACAAATTTTATTTCAAATAAATATACATTTTTCTTCAATGAATGATCACATTCCTATTTTTTATTATTAATTACGTATTATATGATTCAGAATAAGTAATTATTTATTTGTTAAATATGTTTCAAAATTTTATAATTATATTTCAAAATAAAAATTAATATATTATAAACTAAATTAAAACAAAGTTTATTAAAATTTATAATTTTTTTTAATTTATTTTATGTGATTTAAAAATTAATATTTTAGAATTATAATATATATACATATTTTAATTTTTGTCTTTTTTCTATTCTCATCAATCTAGTTACCACATTAGTAATCCATTATTGTGCTCAATGGTAATATAATCACTTCACATCCTATAAATACTTTTCATTTCCTTCATTATTCATTCACTTTTTTCTCAATAAATGTTATTTATGTTTTATTTTAATCATTAAATCATTTACCTAATAGTTTGGTTTATTTTTGTAGTCTTATTTGTGCCTATAATAATTATATGGGATTGTAACATACTGGAATATCTGGTTCTTATTTCATTATTTTCTTATGTTTATTTCCCCATTGTATACTTTTCAATTATATGTTGTATATTCATAAATGTGGGTGATTTTAATTATTAATAAAATAAAATGATATTTTCATGTGTATAACATGTATTATAATTTATATCATACATATATTAGAGATCAGAACTTTTTCAAAAATGATAATTATGGATCGTGACACATTTATTCTTCAATATTCATAGAGATGATGGTGTTTGGGAATTTATAAATATAGTTTAAGGTTTCATGTCAATTATGGACTATAAAAACCATTTGACTGAGTTGTTATGGTTTTCATCATCATTAGGGAGTGATGTGATGAAAGGGTTTATTTTTTTGGGAAAAGGAAAAGACATTCAATCTAGTCATAGGTGAAAATATTTTGGATTACATTTATTTTAGAGGAAATAATTCAAAATTGTATTACTTAAGGGATGCTATATAAGGGATAAAACTTTTGTTCATTTAGTTTCTATACTAGGACCAATAGTGGATCATCAATTAGATGATGTTAGTTTTTTGGTTATTCTAACCAAACAAAGGATCAGAAGGCCATTTGTGTTCTTAGATCTTGTTCATAATAGTTTGGGATAACTATGGTAGTATAATATTAATGTCTAAGATCAAGGAATACTCAACTGTAGTGCCACTAACTACATGTATAATTTTAATTTTAAAAATAGAATGGGAATGTGTTATGTTTTATAGAGCACTTCTCAACCTATTTTTTCATCATGATAGCCTGGATCATGGATTGTTGGTTTGATTCAATGTTATACGACTTTTTAGTTTCTTAAATTCATTCCAGTGGTTAACATACATACATTTTCATGGTTATAAGATCTAAGATATTGATTGTGGACAGGCTACTTTCTTACTATCGAGATGACACTAGATAATCACAGTGAGGCGCCTTAAATAATATTGGGGTCATTCATAGTGGAATATATATTATATTTCATAGTATCATCACAATATTTTATATATTATATTTATATTAGTAACAAGTGTAATACAATAGATTACATATATGTAGTTATTTTTATCAATATACCCTCAATTTTGTGATCAAAAGGGAATTCAAATATTTCTATAGTGTTTAATGGTTATAATGTGCTATGGGATTATATAGGATTTAATTATTTTAAAGACCCATAGATTCATTTTTATTTTTAGTATATATCATTTTACTAATTAGTGAGTTCACATAAATAGCAATTAGAAATAGTTCAAAGTTGGTTCCCTAGAACCCACTGAATTTTTTCTTTCTGATAGAAAAAATATTAATAAATAAATTATATTATTATTATAATTTGGTGTAATGTTAAATGGACAATTTCCATAGATTATTTTTCACATTGAATGTTTGTAAACTTTCCCCACTATAATGAGAACATATGAAAATTTAAAAATATTCTTAAACATATGTATTATTTTATTGAAAAAATCTATCTAGGGGGATACATATGATGATTAACTATTAGGAGTTGAGGGACAATAATAAAATGAGATTAATTATCAAGAAATTACCACATTGTGATCTAAAATAAGGGTGAAACCATACTAATGTAATGGCCACACAAGAAAAGAACACACCTTTCACACCGTGATTGGGTTCTACTTCTGGTGCTTTGGAAATCCCTCATTCGACTAGGGTTTTTGATATTGGGGATCCTGTTCCCTCGTATTCTTGTTTTGGATATCCTAGGATTGATTAAGGTTTTCCTCCTTCGGGTTCTGTTAAATCGTTTAGATAGGATATTTGAGGATAATATAGAGATTAGGGTTTTCATGTCTCCCCGAAGATCCATATGTTTTATTAATCAATCTGTAGAAATGATTCTTGGATGACTGTATAGTTTCCATAGGAGGTCTATGATGAGGATGTGGATGGCCCGTGATGGACTCTTTTCACATGATTTGGGGTAGAAAAACCACCGATTTTATTTTTCAAGTAATTTTTTGATCTTGGGGTCTTTCTACACTAGTACAGGTTTCACCTCTTCATTGTTATTCCTTTTGTTTATCCTTTGGTTCTGAAGAATATTTTTTGAACGCTTTATTTAACTCTTCCCACAGCATGAGAGGATAAAGATTTAATCTGTTGTGGTTGTCTCTTGATGTTCATAGGGGAAATGAATGTCATTTTGCAGCTATGTGGATCTCTTTTCCAAGGCTCCTTTTACCCATTCATAACATTTCTTTTCTCAATGATATTAGATATTCCCTTGGGATATTTCTGTGTGTAGACAGCAGCCCCAAGGGGGGGGGACGTATCTAATGTGAGGATCTCTAATTAATTAGATCTATACTTGTAAATTTTGGACATGGTCACCTAAAAGGTGGGGGTTCTCTTTCTTGGAATCATAGAATCGTCTAAACAGTCTTTCCCATGTATTGTTCTCATTGTTGTATGGAAGGGAATTTGGTTTAGATATGCATGAAATCTAAATGTGACAGGTTGCGCTTTTATAGTTTTGATAAAAATACGGAGTATTTGGATGATGATATGAACAATAAGGGTGCTCTGTCTGATGTTTCTATCAGTGCTTCTAGACAGGTATGCCTATCTAATGTTGCTTCATCATATTGTAATCATGATATATTATCATTGGATAAGTTTAATGATTATTCTGGAAAATCTGAATCTACGATTATTCTTGTTTATTTATTGTATGAGAATTCTTCGGATCTATATATATCTATGATTAGAATTATTAGTTTTATGAACACACCTATACTTATTATATTTTACAAGGGTTCAATCAAATGGTGTTTTCTCTTTTTTGGTCCTTTGAGATGTTTAAATATGGTCCTTTTGTTGGAATCCTAGATTTTAGTTGAATTATGTAAGGATGATAAATCTATAGGTAATTCATTGATGTTTATATAAATCCCTTGATGATAGTTAAAGGGGATTTATATGAGAAATTATCTAGAGTTATTTCATTAACTCATGGGAGGTTGGGAGTATGCAAGGAAATTGATTTTATTAATAAGGGTATTATTATACCTCATTATAATGAAAAAGGAGAATTTGATTGAGGTGATCTGATTTTGGATTTTCCTATCAAGGATAATATGTCCTTATATACTGGAGTGGTTACTAGGGAGAAACTTCATCATATTAAGATCATTTTGGAATCCCGCTCTAGTCTGACCAAGATTCCTAGGGCCAATGTCAGGCTAAGATTGTTTCAAAAAATCCAATTATCATATGGAATGCTCTGGGCACTGTTTCATGAGTAAAACCTGATTTCTTAGTCACTAAAATTATGAAAAATAAGTTTTTTGTTGTTGCTATTCTTGAGAAAAATAAGAATTCGGATATAATCAATGAGTTCCCTTGTTTAATAAATATGCATTCATGGATGCATGTAGAAATGGATAATCAACATATAAGGGTCATTTGGGACAAATCTGTGTTTGTTGAATTAGTTAAGGCAGGTGATCAATACCTTAATGTGAAAATTAACAATGGAATTGATTTGTTTTTTGTTTCCTTTGCTTATGGGAGTTGTAATTCTCAGAGAAGGAGGGTTTTATATGAAAATATAGAATGTTTTGATTTGAAGGATCTTCCCAATATTGTTGGTGGAGACTTTAATATTCTTACTGAACCTAGTGAGAATAAGAGTTGAGGTAAATTTCCTTGTGCTGCTAGAAGAAGCTTTATTCAATTCATGGCTAGGAGAGTTCTTTTTGATATTTGTTTCTATGGGGATTCTTTCATGTGGTAAAATAATTAGAAGGGAAGTGCGCGCTCATGGAGTTTTCTTGATAGGTGTTTGGAGAATTTTCATGTTGACTATAGTTTTACAAATGAAAAAACTGAACACTTTTTCTGTGGGATCTCCGATCATTCTCCTCTCCATGTGTCTTTATACCCCAAACAGAGTTATGAGTAATGTTTTGGATTCTGTGAACATTGGGGTTGATAAGTCGGATTATCATCAACTTGTTAAATATTGTTCGGAGGGAATGGTTCAGGGTTATGCATGGTTTGATTTACATAATAAATTGATATGCATTAAGCATTAGCTTCATGACTGGGAGAAATGCATTCTTCCTATGGATCATGATTTACAGTTTCTAAAATAATAGGTTTAGAATATGGAAAGATCTCAAGGAGACAGCTGGAGTGATAGGGTTTATTAGGCCCTTATGGGTAAGAGAAATGTATATAAAGAGCATATTCTAAAATAGGAAAGTGTTGATCAATAAAGCGATAGATTTTAATGTCTTTGTGAAGATAATAAAATAACTGCCTATTTCCAGACGTGTATTGAGGAAAGAAAGAGGATGGTCAATCTGAACATTCTTCTGGAAGATGGTTCCTTCATGAGTGATCGGGAAGTGATTGGTTCCTTTTTAGTTTCTTCCATTAAAAATATCATTCTTGATCCTAATCATTCTGTGGTTAATGGTTATACCAATGGGAATGCAGATTTGTTTGAGGAGATTCCAAACATGATGTTTGGCTTTGATGATGAACTGGTGGAAGCTAACACTGATTAGAATGAGATTCATAATGCTATGATGAAGCATAACCTGGATAGTGCTCTGGGTCCTAATGGTTTCCCAGGGGCGTTCTATAGAGGAGCATGGGTGGTGATCAAAGCTGGTTTGATTTTGACAATTTAGGATTTCGTTGGGGGTTGTCTTATTCCTAGGGTGGCTGGTGATACTATGCTACTTATTATTCCCAAAGTTAAAAATCCTTCTTGTCTTTGTGATTATATAATAGTGAGTATTTGTAACTTTTCATACAATATTCGTTCTGGCATCTTTAACTTGCACCTTTCTGGTCATGTTTCTCATTGTATTTCCCCTGAGAAGAATGGTTTTCTTAGAGATTGATCCATTCAGGGTGTGGTTGTGTAGGATCATGAGATGATCTGTGATATTAACATAAAATTCAATGGTTCAAATATGGATTTAAATGTAGATATGAATAAAATCTATGATAGTATGGAGTGGGGGTTCATCATAAGAGTTCTTATAGGTATGGGATTATCTTCATGGGTTGTTGACCTTCTATTTTGTTGCTTTAGTTTTACCTAGTTGTCAGTTTCATATATGGGAAAAACTCATGGTTTCTTCAAGACATCTCATGGAATCAGACAAGGGATCCTATTTCTCTGACCCTCTTTATTCTCATGCAGTATTCTCGGAGTCATCTTATCAATAAGAAGATCTCCATGGGTGATATTTTACCGTATTAGAGAAGACTGAGACAAACACCGATATCTCACTTGATGTTTTTGGATGAATCTCCATTTTTCATTAATTCTAGTGTTCGATCTGTTGGTGTTCTGATTAGAGTGTGGGAAATAACTTCTTATGGAGTGGGAAATCAGTAAATATGGATAAGTACGACTTCTACATTTCCAATAAGCGTTGTTACAATCAGTTCCTTTCAATCTCAAAATTTTTTAATATGAAAAAAGGTTCTTTTCCACATAACTATATTGGTTCCCCTTTATTTCCTAGTAATATTTGTAATGAAAACATTGATGAAATTGTAAGTAGAATCATGGAACATGTTCTTGATTGGAAAAAATACTTCTTAACTTTTGGTGGGAGGACTTCCTTAATCAATTGTGTGCTAACGGCTATTCTGATCCATGTTCTATCATCTTTCAATGTGCCGAACTGTGTTATTATGACTATTGATAAATTCATGGCTGATATTATCTAGGTTTCTCATTTTAGGGGAAATTTCATTGGAAACCATGGGAGAAAGTGGCTAGACCTGTTCAGGAAGGTAGTTTCAACATCAGAAGTCTAGGGTATACAATTCATTTTTGCATGCGAAGCTTTCCTGGGAAGTCCTGGAGAGCTGTACACTTTAGGGTAAAATTATGTCCTTTCATGGTGAAGACTACCTGGAGTATAGAAGAAAATTTTCATCATTCTACTCTTTAATCCTATGTTTTTTCCTTTCATTCATCAACACTCACGATGGATTATAGGGAGGGGAAATATCACTTTTGAGAATAATAATTGGACCAGGTCGGTTATTGGATTCCCAGGCTTTCCTACTCTAATGATTTCAGAATATTTATATTTCCTAGGCTTAACATTATTCTTGGAATGATATAGTTTGGTGTAATAACATTCCCACTAAGTTTAATTTCCTTTTATGGAGAATTTGAAGTCTTACAAATCCTGGAGATGAGAATTTGGAAAAGAGGGGCATTTACGTGGCTTCTAAATTTCGTTGTTGTAGTAATAATAAAGAGGAGGATTCCAACCAAATGTTTTCTTAGAGTGATTGGGGCATGGCTGTATGATGTTTTTTAGATAATTAACTAATGTTTCAGATCATTTACCTGCTAGAATCTATTTTATGGATATGTGGTTCGATGGTCTGAATATTATTGGTTCTAAAATAAAATCCTGATCTGTGATCCTTAGTGCAGGGTGCTGGTGCATTTGGAAAACAAGGAACAAATCTAGTTTTGATGATATACAATTCTCAAAGAAATTGATTGTTATTTGAACTAAACTTCTTCTACTAGACATGGTTCAGTGTTCTAAAATTTCAAGTGATTCTCCATCCTTGCGGTATATATCGATGTGTTGTCCAGTCTTGCCTCGTCCAGATCATATGAGGGAAGGGAATTGGGTTAGTTGGTGTCTTCCTAACATTGGTATTAAGCTGAAATTTTATGGCTCTAGTGTTGGTGGTTTTATTCGGGGTTGTGGTGTTGTGTGTGATTCGAGTGGAAGAATATTGCTTTCTTTTCCTTATTTTTGTGGGAGAGGTAGTTCCATTCAAGCTGAAGCTGAGGCAATGCATATAGGGGTCATGTTGTGTGCTCATAGAAATATATATATTTCTCAAATTGAAACTGATTTAAAGATCATACACGACTCTATGAATGAAAATATTTCTACCCCTTGGTCGATTGCTTACTTTTTCCGAAAATGTAAGAGTTGGATCAGCATTAATAAGATACAGATTTCTTATACATGGTGTGAAGGTAAAAATGTTTCAGACTACTTTTCATCCCTGATGGTGGCAGATCAAGGTAACAATGTTGTTTTTTTCATAGTATTCTTCAAATTGAACCATTAGGGGTGGGATTAATTATAGGAGATCAATATGGTCTCCACTATTTTTGAAAGTACTAAATTGATTGTGTACCCCGTCCAAATCATTTTTTTCTTTCAGTTTTTTCCTCTTATAATAGAAAATGCAGATTTAGGTGATCTTAAATAAGGGATTTAAGAATAGAATTCCTACTAATCAGAATTCAATAGGATTATGTGTCATTAGATATTCCTATATATGAATATCTATATTTTTCATTAGACTTGAGATTATAAATAATATGTATAATGAATCATATAATTTGATATATGGATGAAAACCATTATCATATAATATCATGGGGAAGTAGAATATGATGGGTGTGTCATAAGTGATATAGAATATTTTTAATAAATATAGAAAGGACATATCTCATCCATTTTAATGTTGGAAGATATCTATTTTACCTAGATTGAGATATAATTATTTAATTAAATATATGGTATTAAAAGTGTGTCAAGGACTTTACTTTTAAAAATTAAAATAAAGATAAATCAATAATATAGGTTGACAAGAAAATTACACAACTTTTTAGGATATCTTGGTGGATAAAGTGATTATATTAAATGGTATCATTGGTAGTATGGTTTTTATCACTATGACATTAACTTCTTTCTCTATAAATGACATGACATGTTTTAAGATACTGATTATTCGCATTATGTATGATCACATAATTCCATGGAGGATGTGGCTTGTAGGGATACATAATAAGTGTATCCAAAATCTCATTAATGTATATTAAATTTATTCTTAAATATTTATATTATTCTTAACCTACGGAATAATAATTATTCATGTAATGTTAATTATCAATACTCAATCATGTAATATTAGTAGTTAGAATATATGATTTTAATTATATATCTCGGTTAATTTTCAAAACATTAACATATAATTATTTTTTTAATCCACCTATTTAGTCAATATATTAATATAAAAAATAATTTCTTTAAGAAAATATTAATGTAAATATTAATTTTTGAGTTCATTGGATATAATATTTATTTATTTAGGGATAGACTAATATTTATTTGTATAAATATTTTATTTTTCATGGTTTGATAAATTAATTGGGATAAATTTTTGGTCATTTTAATTACCTAATGGAAATAATAAATTTCATTTTATATCATTTATATAATTTTTTATATAAATATAAAAAAATGATAGTTAAATAAGTGCATGTTATCATATATATTAATATTCGTATTCATATTATTTTACATGGGAAACTCACAGTATAAAGAACGATAAAGTTCCTTTATGAACTCATTAATTATTTACCTATAAGTTGAAAATCAATCTTATATCATTTTTTGGATAGAGACTTATTTTGTGAAATAGAAAACACCATAGAATTCTCTCAAACCCTAAATATATATTTTTACAACATATGTAACAATAATAGAAAATTAATTACATTTATTATTGATATTAATTTACATATTTTATGGATTCTTATTCATAATAATCAATTTTAGTAATTCTTCAATCTAAAAAGAAATGGTTTTATTCTATCTAAAGTGTATTACATGTGTTATATGGTTTTATTTAAATGCTAAATTTAGTAATTTTTGAAATTTAATTTATGAAAATGGAATTAATTTTTTATATCATAATATCAAATAAATAATAGTGTGAATAAATGGGATTTTTTGAAAATATTTATTCTTTGGTGAATAGTGATAATAGAAATTTAATAAATAGATTCATTTATTTTCATGTATTTACAAACTACCATTATATTATAGATTAATTAAAAAGTGAAATTTTTCATAATGGAAAAAAATTAGTTAAATTAACTACATAGTAATAAACATTATTCTTTATTTGTGTATAAAAAAAATATTAGGTTTATCAACCATATTTTGAAAAAATATATCTTTCATTGTGTGTCACATGTTTATATTAAAATTGATACCTACCAATTGTAAAAATTGAATATTGAATGATATATTAAATTTTGTGAATCAAGTGGTTAAAATTTAGTAATGAGTCTAATTTGTTTTCTTTTTCCATAAGGAATAACAGTAATGATAAATGTTTGTCACCACGAGAATGGGTAAAATAGGTTAATTAACGTTAAAACAACATGATAAGGTCACAAAATTTCATCATAAATATTATTGTACTAGATTATTTTGACCATTTTAATCTTATATTATAATTTTATTATATTTAGTGCCACGTTCTATTAAAAAACACTCTATATTACATTTAAATAATATAAAATACGAGAGTCCCACTCCTCTCACTTAAAAAATGGAACCCCTTATACTATTTTATTTAAATAAATTGATCCATATATAATAAATTATATTAAAATAAATACTTTCTATATATCCATACTCTATTTCAGAGGCTCTAATTTCACCATAGAACCAAACCTAAAATCAAAAGATATTAGCCAAATGTGGTTTTCAAAAAAGAGGTATTACTCTAAACAGAGCATTTCCATGTTTATTTTATCTCATAATTCAATAAAATATTATTTAAGATTGATAATATAATAACATAAATGTCTTAAATATAATTAAAGGTAATTATTTTTATTTTACAACTCGTTTTCATCAATATTTCTATCCGAAATGAAATGAAAATGTCGCTCGTGCACATGTATGGACTGCCACCTCTATGAAGTCATGGGTTTTTCTATTCATCACCACATAAAAAAGTAGATTATTGTGAGTTAAATAATTAATATATTATATATTAATAAAAAAATTATGATCCTAGAATTTTAATATATTACTTAACATTTTACCATTAAATCCATTAGAAAATCATAATGTCGCTCATGTGTACGTGTAGACTACCACCACCATAAAGTAAAGTGATTAATTTTTAATTTTATCAATTAATATGTAGTTTTATAATTTTATTTAATTTAAAATAATTATTATTATTTAATTATTAACATTTTTATATTATCAAATAATAAACCCCTGGACCATGGTCAACAAACCTATGTTTTTTTGGGGATTAAGAATGTAACATCGTCAAAACGACTAGTCTGATCATACCTTATGTAATTACGATATAAGATATAGTAGTAAATGTAAAAAATAGATACAAATAAGGAAATAAACCAAGAATATTCTTAATAATTTATATAACTAGTATATTATTATAAATAATTTTATGTACATTCTTATTATGTCATACTTGACGTATGGATTTTTTCTTCGAAACCATTTTTAAAAGTATTGAATATTTTTTCTACTTTATTTAAAAATATCCATGTTATTTAAAAGGTTTATGATATTTTATATAAATACAAAAATGTTTTTACAAATTGATTTTAAATTTTTTTGACTGTATTTATGAATTTTTCAAAATAAAACATTTAAACATTTTAGAAACATGTTATTTTTTAAATTTTTACAAAAGTATAAAATGATATTTTTTTCAAATATATATTAAATGATCTGAATTTCCCATAATAATGATATTTACTCATTATAGTACTTACACTACAGTTTTTATTGGATCTTAAAAAAAATTATTATCTCCCATTTTTCTAGAATTTTTTTAAATATTATTCTATTGAAAAATATTTTTATCCTTATTTTTAAGTGAATAACTAAAGTGATTCTAAAATTATGTGTTAAATACAATAAATAATTATATTTCATGAGAAAAATGAATTAATTTATTTTTTTCTTGTATTTTATTGTCCTTCTCATTATTTATGATGATGGGTGAGCCTCATATCTCTCTCCAATTCATTATATACAGATTTTTTTCTTTGTGGAATATAAGTTGGAATTAACAAAGTTAGATATTCTGATGTAATACTACTTGTAAGATAGATTGTAAGGTTAATATGAGCATGATGACCCATAGTACCTATAATATTATTCAATGAATCCAAATTATATTTCATATATGAATTTTTTTTAATAATGTAACATAACAAAAATATGTTTAATGGAAAGTGTACGCCCCTTTTAAGGATACACTGTATGTTTTTAGATAATTTTTTTTCATGAGTACCCATGTTTAACAAGTTACCATCATGATTATGATTTTTCCTTCATTATTTTTTATAGTATTTCTTATAAAAATATTTTGGGGGATAAGTTGATATCTTGAGTATGTAAACGATAATTTTAGCGCAAATTTATTTTTGTAAAAATAAAAAATTTTCCTATAGGGTTTCATGATTTTCAAATAAAATAATGTGTTTCTTTATTTTATCATATAATGATATTTAATTCTCCAAATAAATTAAATTTTTTCCATAGGGCCTAGGGGAGAGTATTATCTATATCATCCAATTAATTTCCACTATAGATATTGAACATGAATGAAGCTAACGTGTTTTGAATAAAATTATAGTTTAAATTTAAGAATCTTAATTTTATGGAAAATGTATATTTATTAGAAATGTCAACATTTTTATGGTTTTTATATTTATGATTCTATCAGAATTCACCAAAAATATAAAATTAATAGATCATGGGAATTTAATATATTTAAATCATTTCAATTAATCTCATTATTATTGGATGATTAAGGAAAGTGTTGTTATATTTGGTATTGTATGAAGGATTGGACAACAATATAAGTTGGGATATTTTTAAAAAAATATATATTTAAGGAATTATAATAAATTTATTATATTACCATGAGAAAAATTTTATGATTTCTATATGGCATCAAAAAATATATGACAATTTTGAAGTTCTTTACTATAAATTAATAAGGTAAATAAAGTGTAAATGAATCATGATGATAATATTCTTTTGAATCAGCATCCTAAGATGGATATAAATTTAACATTGTAGTTTATAAATATTTTAATCCTTCTGGTGTATTGGATTAATGGAGGTAACATGCCAAAAAGATAGTAAACACTCCTCATATAAAATTGTCTATAGTGGAACATTTCATGGCACCACAGCCTTAGGCATTTAGTGGAACCATAGATCCAGTGGGATCTAAAGGAAAAATGAAGTCTCTAGAAAATGTATATTATATTTTTAGTTCCACATTACAATAGAAGGTAACTCCTTAAATTTTTCATTTTGAAGGTGAAACCAACCAGTGGTCATATCTAATTAGGAAAACCATTGAAAAATATGAGAATGATACATGGGTGGTCCACATTTAAATATATATTCCTTAATAATTATTTTCCTAAGGTTGGTTGAAATAGGATGTAATGAAAATTTCAAAAAATAAAGAAAAAAATATGGGGGATCTATTACCGCCATTGAAATAAATTTTACTAAATTATTTAGGAATGAACCAAATTTAATTTTGATCCATACTAGAAAAATTTAAAGGTTTTACTCTGGATTGAAAAACAAATATTAAGAGAGTTGACCAATCATGAATTTAAAAGTTGTGATAAAGTTATACGGTGTGAAAAACATCAATATGGAGTTTATGGGATTATATAAAACTAATATAAGAATTGTTAAAGGTGGAATGAAATTGACTGGAATCAATTGATGAAATATTATGGTAAAAGGTATAAATTTTTCTCTTCTGAGAACTATTGTTATTAGCATACCATTGGTTGTTGTATGAAATATTAAAACTGTAATTTATATGATATGTTTTGAAAATTTTATTGTTAATATAATTAAAATAATAATTGTAATAGTGATACCAAATACTATAATTGGGAAATGATATGCTTTAAATGAAATTAGGTGGGGGTCAATATAGATTTATTTTCAAATTTTAGTGTGATTTTGATTTTTTTATATAATAATGTGTTAATATATATGATAGAATATCTAAAAGATGAAAACTTCCTTAAAGAAAATAGTTGAATTTATATATTCATATAGTTAAAAATAATTAAATAATTCAAATTAGTGATGTTCCAGTAGTAAATGAATATACAGATGTACTTCCAGATAATTTTTTCGTTGTTATTCAGGATTGGGAGTTTTAATCCATTAATCACTTCATTATATGATCTAATATAATTTACAAAATCCATTATATAATGTCTCTATAAGAGTTACTAAAACTAAAAAATAAGTTCCAAGAGTTACATGATAATGGCTTTGTTAGTCCTATACATTACATTGGGGTGCTCTTATATATATAAAAATTAGATGGACCAATGAGGATTTTGATTGATTATAGATCACCCAATAACATTACTAATATGTAAATGTATAGGTTTCTTGTAGTAAATGAATTGATTGATCAGCTCTAAGGACCAAATAATTTATCAAATATTGAGTTCATATCCTAATATCATCAACCTAATTTGAAGGATCAATACATATTAAAGTTGATATTTCATACAAAGTATCACCATTGTATTTTCTAGTTACTCTCTTAGGGTTGTCTAGTCTTCCCATTGTATTCATCGATCATAGGAATTGAGTTTTTTTATTGGTGTTTAAAAAAAATTGTTTTCTTTATTGATAAAATATTGATTTATTTAAAATTTTATATAGAATATGGAAAACATTTAAGGATTGTTCTATACAGTATGAGAGAAAATAGTTTTTATGGATGATTTAGAAAATTTGAAAGACGATTATCGTATATTTCTTTACATGGAAATATTATTTCAAAATAAGGAAATACTATTAATTCTTATAAAACTAAGGTGGTTGAATATCTGTCAAGGCCTAAAAATTTCACTGAGATTCAATGTTTTCTCAGATTATTGGGTCACCATCGATTTTTTTTAGAAAATATTTCTCAGTTATATTTCCCAATAATTTATTTTACTCAAAATAGTGTTAAATTCATCTATGTTGAGTTGAAATATCATCTTATACCCATAAAAATTTATTTTTGAAAATAAAAAACAACATATTTAAAATACGATACACTTAAAAATTTTATACTTACCATTTTTATTGAATGATTTTTCAGAATATTTATTATACCAGATGGAGAAAAAAATTCCAATAAAAAAACATTCTTTCCTGAAGAACATGTATTGTATATATTAAAGGGAAGGATATATATTTCATCAGATAGAGGTTAATAAAGTCCAGTAGACAAAGTATAAAAAACATTCAGTAGATAAATTTTTCCAAATTATACCGAAAGCATCATTGAATGAAGAAATATATGCCTAATAGATAAATATTAGTAAATAATACTAGATAAAGAACATTATAATTTCCACGAGATGAGAATTTATCATTATACCAAATAGAATTTTTAATCATTTTAATGATCCTATTACAAGATGAACAAAAAGTATATTTTTTTTGTTAAACATTTCTTGTGAAGAATGAGTTTGTCTGATGTCATTGCATCCACCAATGAGTTATATTTAATATTATAATTGGGTATGATCCTATAAATAACTTTGAAAATTTGGAGGAGGTATATTTTTACAACATTGATGATCTCAATTATTTGGGAATATTTTAAATTAACTTTTTACATATATTGAGATTCATTTCAATTTTTAGAGAGTATTTTTTTAAGGCATCTATGTGAGGATTTTTTTGTAAAATATTTAAGATCATTTTATGAAAAATTGCGTGACTGATATGATGTGATCAAGGCCTCTTATGATTTATAGAGACATATACTATTCTAATATTATGATCAAGGGTTTTAAGAACTAGGGAAACAAAGGTTATTCCAATCTTTGTATCAATACAATTATTAGATAACAAATAAATATTGTTATAGTAAGGTTAAAAAAGTGAATACCATTAGTTAGAATAGGAATTCCTTAACACATACTGATATTTTGAGTATCTTATTATAAATTTTTCTATATGTGTTTTGTTACATTATTTTTAATAGTTTTATGTTGTTTATTTTTAGAAGTTTCTTAGTTCCTATATTCATTTATTAATCAAAATTTTATATAGTGTCATTTTAAAAAAATTAAACAATACATTTAATGCATACTTGTATCTTTATACGTATAATTACTTTCCTATATGTAGTTTTGGAAATTTTAATTTTTATTTCATAAGCTCTAATTCACTACCCCCCACTATTGTAAAATAGCCACTCTTTCAATAATATATTTTTTATGAGAGGAGGTTATACTTGTTATAAAATTTCCCACTAACATGTTTTGGAAGAGAAGAGAATACTTTTTTTAAGATGGAAGGTTTTTCTATTGGGATATTAGGAAATTTGAATCCAAGTAGACCAACTATAATTGATGGTTCTAATAATGAATATTAGAGATATAAAATGGAATAGTTTTTTATTGAGACTAGAGTTTATAATTTTTTATTTCAACTATAAGATATGAAAATTTCCAATTATGAATTGAGAACTTGTTCAATAGAGGAAGAAAGTGAATAATATCAGTGTAATTAATAACTTAGAAATACATTCTTATACTTGAACATAATAAATATCTACAAATAGGTTTCTTTTTTTGAAACAACAAATAATATTTTGATGAAATTATATATTTATCATTATGGGACTACCAAAGTTGTTAAAATGAGAATATATATTATTAAAGATGTTTATAGATCTTTTGATTTCATACACAAATAATTAACAAATAAGATGTATCAATGATTTATGAAAATCTTAAATAGTCTATAATTTTTTAGAGGTAAATACTTAACTAATGAATGTTTAGTAAAAACCCATTATTGATATAATACCAAATGAACAGGAATATAAAATAACAACTCTAGACAATACTACCAATATTAAGAAACTGGATTTGTAATATTTTATTAGTACACTCATGAAATATAAAAGAATATTAAAAAGATATATAGAAAAAGATAAAATGAAAGATTGATTGGGTTTTACTTATAAAGATGATGTTTCTAAAAAATCAAGAACTTTTAAATGACTTCCTAAATATCCAAAATATAAGAAATTGAATGTTGAAAATTAAATTAGTTCATTAACACCTAGTGAGAATAAACATGAAAAGACATCCAAAATGAAAGAAAGAATGGTTTGTAAAAAGGATTTTTATTATAAGAACATGAAGAATATTAACTATATAAGTGATAAGTAAAATACTTCAGAGGTTATTTTATATAAATCCAAGAGGTTTGGACACATATTATCAAAATGACCAATATTGAAAATGAAGGATATGAAATATAAAATGTAACACCCTGAGACTTTATAATACTTTCATTTTTTAATCAATTTAATTTTTATTCTATCTGGATTTATATTCAATATCATTTTAATATTACACTAAACAAAACAGTAAGTTTTCTTTTGTTGCACACAAGGATGAGTATTACCAAACAACAACATATTATTATAATATATTTATTTAATTTAAAAAGATATGCCCTAACATGTAAGTTGGATGTTACGAATAGTTTTAACCAAATTAATAAATTTATATATTTTATATTTTATCAAATTTTTTTACATTAATCCAAATTATTTTTATGGTCATAAGATTAGAATAAATCCACTTTTATGCATTAAAATGAAAAACTTTTATAAAGGCAGTTTTACCACCTTTGGTGGTGACTAGTTTTAAATTTAGTTTTCAAAACATTTATAAATTATATTTAAAAAATAAACTCATTATTTGAAATTGGGATATTAAAATTTTCATTGGGTTATCTTTTGGTATTTTCATGAGAAAATTCTTGTTTTGATGAATATTGAAAATAATACATTTTAGAACAAAACACCATTTTCATCTAATTTATTTATATACTAATTTTTTTTTTATTTTTTTATAAAGTTTAATTAGACAAATTATATATCATTTATATGACTTTATGTCATCATAAACAATTTGAAATAAAATCTAGATATAAAAAATTAGCAAACATATGGATTTTTTTAATTTAAAAATACGCTTTGTCGTCCCATCTACGAGATTAGCATTAAAAAAAATTTTGACACTTCTAAAAATTGATTTTTAAAATAATGTATATACATGGTTATAATATATATCAAATTTTTAGTCATATAATATTTCAATTGTTTTTGACAAAAATATTAGAAAAATATTTAAAATTAATTTTAATGGTTTTTGGTAAATCTTGTAATTAAGTGTAAATATAATATTATAAACATTATAAAATTTCTAAACACTTTTCCTAATTTAATTGGATGGTGGTTTTAGACCAAAATCATCCTTGGGATTGAAATTATATTCTTTTTATGCCACATGGGGTTGAGTACTAAATTTATTACAATTCATATAAAGAATATTAAAGGATGGCATACTCTTATTTTTCTAACAATAAAATTGTTAATAGAGGGTTATGAAGAAGATAAATTCGATTATAAATATAAATCTTACAGATAAATTTTTATACCATGGAAATTTATCTATAATTTTAGGAAATAAATAATTTCCTTTAAGGCTAATATAATGATGATGCAATAATTGTTTAATTAATATAAATATCCAATAAATGATATTAAAAATAATAAAAGTAATATAATTTGAGAAAATTATTTTTCATGAAGAATATAATAGATTACCTACACATATTAGGGACATATTAACATTTTTTAATATTATCTTTTGTATTGATATTTTTTATGAAGTCAAACCATGAATAGTATCAAAATTTACATCAATAATTCTTTAAAAAAAATAATATTTTATTAAAAGATATAGAATTCATAAAAATAAAACCTTTAAGAAACCAATTTAGATAAGTTTTAATATATCATACATGAGTCATTTAGGATTCTTTTGGAAATTTATAGTAAATATATTAACCCTTAAACAATAAAAAACCATGTTTTCACAATAGGAGTTAAAGTAGTTAAAAAATGGTAAAAGCTAAAAAATAAGGGTAAGAATGTGACATAAAATTGATTAAGAAAATTTATATGAAGATTATTAAACCCTTATAACCATAATATAGAATTTTAGTTCTTTAATGGACTCTTTTACATGATAATAATTTATATATTTCTTAAGTCAAAGATAGTGAAAAAATATCCCTCTGTTTTTATTTAATATATATTATGTGCTCACATAGAGAGTAAATTCATGATGTGAATAAACCTAAATTTATATTTTGATTTTAATGAAATTAGATTCAATATATTATTCTATTTTTTTAGAAATTTTAAATTTACCTCAAATTCTTTTTCAATGCTAAAATATTAATTATTTAATAAACAAAAAATAAAATAATTGATTTTAAAATTATTGATATTGAAATATCTCGGATGCGTTAATTAGTCTAATTGATTTTATAGAGATAATAGATATATTATAAATTTTTTAAGGAATTATATTTTTATTCTCACTTTTTCATTATGTATTTAATTTCCAATTAATATAATAAAATAAACTTTGATAACAATGATATTTTATTAACATAATATTTTGTTAAATTGTTTTAAAATCAAAAAATTGTTAAATATTAAAAAATTGTTTTATATATTATTCAAAATGTCTCAAAATATTAATTTTTTTCTCATTTATATATATTTGGAACTATAATATCATTACTATATTTTAATATTTTGAGGATTTTCAAAAGTACCCCTCGCCTCAATTATAATGAGTCACCTCCTCCTTCACATCCTCACACCACATTCACCCTTCTAGATTGGCCAAATAACACCCATTTCATATAATAACAACCCTATCCATGTTATGGAGGTCTTGGGCTTCTAAAAATACCAAATCTAGATCCCTTATGAAGTGATCTAAAGGATGTCCATCAAAGAAGAGGTAATTGTTTTAGAAACTAATTCATGTTAATTTCTTATTCTACTTATTCTTCATGTTTTTTTCATGGTAATGTAATAAATATAGTATCATATATATATTTAGATGTTATTATCATTATGGTACAACCATATTCCATGTTTTATCAGTCCTATGAAAAAAATCATGTCATGTACCTGTGTACAACTTATCATCAACACAACATGTAGTAATTTGTTTTTCACCGACACTTTATTTGGATAGGTATAATTATGGATATAATCGATATACATAATAAATAATAAATTTTATTTATTATTTATAATTATCATACCATCCAATCCATTACCCTTCACCATTAATGGAATGATAATCCCACTCATACGTACGTATGACCTACTGTCTCCCCGACGTTATGAGATACATTTTACACATTAATCATTGAAATGATTATAATAATAATATATATATATATATAATGTGTAAATATAATACCTATAAAAATATAATTATTTAGATAATATATATCTAATTCATACGGAACAAGACTTACACTTACCAAACATACGTAGGAAAATGAAGCCGTTAACACCCGAAACAAGGGTAATAAAGTAATATTATTAACAAAATTATATTAGAAAATCATATATGATATCAATAATATTTATATGTTTCTATTATAAATTAATAACATGTTTTAAACCATTATATTTTAGTATAAATGAAATTGAACTAAAGTAATGTACAAGGTAAGGGTTAATTTTACAATCCCATTAATATTCATGGTTTTTTATATATAAGTACCTATTGGGAAATATTTATCATTCATGGACATTTTTCTTTAAAAACATAAAAATATTTTTTATATTATTCTATAATTTTTTTATAAATTTTTACCCATGTTATAATTTTTATAAAACATTTTGAAATGAATATTTGTTTCATTTTTAAAATATAATATGTTATGACTTTTAGACAAAAAAATATGAAAGGAATGTTTTTTTAGTTTATAAGGAATAAGCATCTTTCTTCACCTCTCTGGAACCATAATGTTTTGAATCTTTCCTTACATGTTTACAAGGTTATTTTCAATCAAAATAAAATTCTTTTAAAATTTCACTCATTTAACTAAATGATCTCCAAGTAAAAAAAGAATATTTCATTCAAGATATTTTTAATGATTTAATTAGAGTATTTTAATCTATAACAAAATCCTTAGTTGGAACTTATGATTTATTGAGGTTGATAACTTATTGTATCATCTATCATATTTTATTTAAAGGTTATTTTTTGTTTTGACTATGTATTTCCTACTTTTATAACATTCCAGGATCTGGATTAAAGTATTCTCACTTCGTATGATATTTTTTTAATTTAATGTTTATGCTTTCATATGAGGAATGCATTAGACTTATTATGTGATGGTTGTGGCCCACTATATCCTCTTGATGCATCAGTAGATTCAAGATACGCACTATTTTAGTAATTGTGTGATTCCTTACCCTTTTATATATGGTGTCTTAGATGAAACCGTGATGACATATTTATGATGTTCAGTAATATTCATTCCCTCTTTATGAGATGAGTTATTGATGCTCCTTGTGGTCATTCAATTAGTATAATATCCATGGTTATAATTTCTATATCATTCAATTATATGGTATTATTTATTCTATCCATATTATGCTCAATATACATTTAAAAGGAATTGGTTTTAGATTTTCACACTACCTTATAGTTTATGCTTATACATTTATGATTGATTTTGTTGTACTCTTACCCTTACTGGGCAACTTGTATCACCCCTTCTTTATGTTTTATTTTTTACCAAATGACCACATATATATTATTTTTGATTTAAACGGTTAATCTAGGAGAATATTAGTTCTCTTAAAGGATTGATTATGTTTTATTTTATTATTCTAATTCTAGTTTATGTTTCTAGTATGTAACATGGATTAAAAATATAATAAATTTAACAGTACATTAGGGTTTTATTCCTTGTAATAGAGCTAATAGAATAAAATAATTCACCATATAAAAGCTTCTTGGTTTGTAGAGTTATATTTTCTATCAATGAAATTTTAATAGAATCCATGGAAACAAGATTTAGAATTCATTGATTTGGGAACATGGCCCCATAATATACTTTGAGGATAAGTATATAAGAACTTCCATGAATTTTTGAAAGGAACATATTATGGGTATCCACCATGAAATAAATCACAATTGGGATACTACAAGTGGATATGGTTGTCAAATGGATGTACCTTGGGGTAAAAACTCTGAAAAGGTGTGTCAGTCAGGGATCGGCATAACCAGGTGCATGAAAAGTGGACTAACTATGCACTTAGTTTGACACTAATGCGGGATATGATTAGGATAATTCACATTTTCTTTACATACAATTAAGAAGGATTTAATATTAAAAATGTCTCAAATGAAACCATGTTTATGATTATTGTATTTTCAATATGTAAATTTTCAATTTATGTTTAGTATTTTACTAGTCCATGTTTTATAAATTATGTTTTATAATGATATGAAATAATTTAATGTATGAGTCAGTTATAAATGGATCCTAGTTGAAGCAACGTAAACCTTAACAATTTCCATGACCCCAAGAGTAAGATGGATAATATATTTTAGGGACATAGGTCAATCATTCGAAGGGAAATATTCTATTAAGAATCATAATTATATGAGGATGTGGTATAATATGATAAAAATATGGGTAAATAATTATCCAAGTCCAATGGATATTAAAGAAAGAAAGAAAATAAGAGGATGTAAGATCAAAATATATATAATGTAATTAAGGGAAAGAATTATTTTAAAACATGTGATAACTGTGGAAAGAAACACCTCGGTACTTACTTAAGGGGAATCAGTGTTTGTTATATGTGTGGAGAAAAAGGACACCATGTTCATGATTGTGGGGGAACGAAATAAAATCTCAATATGAAATTCTTCCAATATAAGGAGATTAACACAACACAAATCAATGTATCATTCGTCAAAGGAAAATATCTAAAAAACAGTCTAATGGATCATGGTCAAGATTTTACTACTACCATGGATAAAGAGGAATGATTAATGTTCTTTTGATTGGATATAGGAATTATATAATTTGATTATTTTATCAATGATATACTAGTTATAAGAATTATAGAATATATGAGGATAATACTACAATACTTTTTTGTTAAGTACTTTAGATCATATACAATGTGGTGCAAATAAAAGATATTTAATAGAAAGTTAATCTTTTGGAAAACACATCATTGAGGGAATGATAAATCTTAATATGTTTCGAATGATGAGAAAATGATATTTTGATAAATAAATGGTTTATTTTGATAATGTTAGTTGGATAAGTACATACAACCTTGAAACTAATTGATAATTATTCGAAAAAGTAGTTTATTATATAATTGAAAATTTTAAAACACTTTTGGATTTATGGAGTATATCCAATAACATTTGTTTAAATATTGAATAATGAAGAATTCATTTTTTTCAATAAAATTGTCTAGTAATTTAATTTATTACAATTTTCACATGTTTGAAATGTGAATTTTTATAGATACTTCAGGTTGATTAAAGTTTAATGATTAGTTAATTTTGGAAATTTAGTGACGTTGATTATAATGTGTTGGATCATAGTATTTATGAAAATATAAACAATTATGAAATGGTTTATGTTGATCCTTGGATGTTGTTTTAGAAATTATTTTATTACATCATTATATGATTTATCTTGTTCTAATAGAGTATGTATACAGATTTCAAGGAGAAATCACAGGAAAATAATTAGTATATAGAGATATGTATTAACTGATATTTTTAGAGAGTGAAATAATGTCTAAAATTTAGGAAAAGGGTCCTGGAACAAAAAATTTGTCCTACTGTCATCATTGTTTATGATATTAATGGCCTTTATTTACACCTCTGGTGTATGGTTTTTTGGTCACCCACTTTCCAATGAACTTATTGTATCTCACACTCTATAAGCACTTGATATTAAAATTTCTCTTCCATTTATAGGTTTTCAGTAATGTTATACTATTAAAAAGAATAGTTTTGTGGTGACATTCACATTTACCTTTATTTGATATTTAAGTATAGGTTTTATTAACCCAATTTACGATGTGGATTTTTTTCCCAAAATTACTATGTTTATATATCATACCCTACAATACCACGATCATGTTTAAATTGTGAGGATGTAATATAATAAATGTGGGGATAATGTAACAAAACAATAAATGAAACTATTTTCATTCTTCAATAAATTTAATTTTAATTCAATATATCTTTAAATGTAACACCATGTTAATCTTAAACTGTACACAATAATAATTTTTCTTGCATTATGTGAATGGTTGAGTTTTATAGTACACCAATATGTTATTAAAATAATATTATTTAATATCATATGATATAACATAGCCACTATGATGGTGGTTATGAATAGTTTTAACAATATTAAAAAAATTACACTATATATGTAATAAAGTGTTTTATATTCATCCAAATGGGTTTTTTATGCATAGGATGAGAATAAATCCAATTTTACGAATTAAAAGATAACATTTCTCGAAAGATTGTTTTACTGACATTTGATGGTTCGCATTTTTAAATTTATTTTATCAAGAGGGATGACAAAATTTACTTTGGGGGATCTTTCAATACGTTTCATAGAAGATTTATGTTTTGATGAATAGTTATTATATTGTATTTAGTTCAAAACTGTATTTTCAATTAATTTATTTATATAGTTTAATTGTATTTTTATTTGGTTTTAAATTATTATTAGACCATTTTAATATCATTTAACCAAATTATTTTACTGTAAACAATTTCACAATAAATTTATATACAAAAATATAGCAAACTTTTGGAAATTTTTACTTTAATGCCCTACTTTTATGTCCCATCTGTGAGGTTATCATTAAACATAATTTTTTCACTTCTAATAGTTAACTTTTATAAAATAGTTATACATATTTTTAATCAGTATGAAATTTTTTATTTAATAATATTAAAATAGTTTTTGAAAAAAAAATTAGAAAAAGTAATAAAAAATAATTACATTAGTTAATGGTAAATCGGGTAACTAAGCGTAAAAATATTAATACAAAAATTATATACTTACCTTAATACTTATCATAAATTTATTTTATTGGTGATTTTCAACTAGAATCATTCTTTTCTAGAAATTATAATCTTTTTGTAGCCATTTCGGTGAGAGTACAACATTTATTGTATTTCTTGTAAATAATAGTTAAAGATGTCAAACTAATATTTTAGTAACTATAAAATTTTTAATATATGGTTATAAAAAGTATAAATTCAACTGTAAATTTTTCATTAAAATAGAAGACATTTTTATTTATCATGTTAATTTATCATTAATTTTTAAGAAATAAATAATTACCTTAATGCCTTATAAAATGATGGTGTAGTCGCTATTTAATTAATGGAAATACCAAATAAATGATATTAAAAATATTGAGATAAATATATATTTTGATAATTAATTTCATAAAAACATATTACAAATGAAATATAGATATTATTGATTTTTTAAAGGTTTTTTTTTTATTTTCATGTCAATTTATATTTTTTTTATGTCCTGAATTGAATAGTATAAAAAATATCTATTATTGATTCTTAAAAATAAATAATAATTTATCAAATAGTATAAAATTCTCAAAAATATAAAAATAGGTTGAATTACTAAGATAATGTTCATAATATCATCTATGACACATTTATACTTCATCATTAAATTTATAGTTACTATATTAACCCTTAAGAAAAAAAAGCACATGTTGTCATAGTAGGATTAAAAGAGGATAAATAAGGGTTAGTGCAAAAAGATAAGCCTAATAATGTGACCTAAATTAGTCTAAAAATTATAGGAATTAGTTTTTTCACCCCTTATTACCTTAATATATAATTTGAGTTATTTAATTGAAAATTTTCATGATAATAACACAAATTTTTTTAAAATAAAAAATTGTTACAAAATGTCACTCTCTTTATATTTAATATCTTTTTTGTGTTCACATAGAGAAAAAAAATTCTTATATGAATGAAAAAAATATTTCTATTTTATAATAATGAATTTAATTTCATTCTATAATTTTATATTCAATTTTTTGAAATTATATAATTACATTAAATGATTTCTCAATACTAAAACAATAAATATTTAATTCATTGAAAAATAAAATAAATGATTATAAATGTATTATTTTTTCATATATTTAGGATGATATGATATGTAAATTATTTTTATTGAGGTATAAGATAAATTATAAATGTTTAAAATTATTATATTCTAATTCCCACTTTAACTTAATTTATTTAATGTCAAATTAAAAGAATATTATCAAATTTGACAATAATGATATTTTATTATCCTAATATATTTTTAAATTATTTAAAAATAACAAAAATGTTATATAATAACAAATGAGATATTCTATTATCTAAAAAAAGTAACTTATTCATTTATAAACCATTTATAATTCTTTATATCTAGAATATTATTATTATATTTTAATATTTTGAGGATTTCTCAAAGTGAATTTCACCTCAATTTTAAAATGGATCCTCCTATATCACATCCTCACACCAAATTGAGCCTTATATCTCCACCAAACTCTACCCATATCCTTTAATAAAATCCTTTTAGAATTTTATTAGGTCCTGGTCTTCCAAAAAGACCAACTCTAGATCCCTTAGAAAGTGATATAAATGTTGTCCACTGAAGAAGAGGTAATTGTTTTACCATCTCATTCAAATTCATTTATTCTTAAACATCTTATTAATATGTTTCTTACATGATAATTTAATAAATCCATTATCAAATATATGATTATGTTTTATTATAATTATGTAATAACCAAATTCTACGTTTTATCAATTATATGAAAAACAAACGCATCATGTGTCTGTACGTACGATTTACCGTCTCCACATCGTGTTGTAATTTGTTTCTCATATAAACATCATTTTTATTTGTATAATGATTGATATAATGGATATAAAAAAATAAATATGACATGATATTTATTTTTTCTAATTATCATTCCATTCAATTCCTTACCCTTTCACTATTAAGAGAATAATAGTGTCGCTGGTGTGTACATACGACCTAGCATCTCCATGATGTGATGAGAATCATTTTGCATGTTAACCATTTAATATTGATTATAAAAATATATATAATGATTAAATATAGTAACTATGAACTTAATATAATTATTTAGATAAAATAAATTTATCTTATGCATAAGAAACATGACTTACACAAAAAACATGCATAAAAATTGAAGTTGTTTACACCAAAAACAATGGTAATTACAGAATATAATTGTAAAATGATATAATTGGATCTTATATGATATAATAAATATGGATATGGTTCGGATATTAATTAATAACTTGTTTTAAACCATTATATATGATGATAAATCACATTCAACTAATGTAAGGTACATGGTAATGGTTAATTTAACAATCCCATTATTATTGGAGGTCGTTTATATATAAGTATCTACTAGGGAATATTTATCATACATGTCCCTGTTTCTTAGAATTTTTTTCCAAAATATATTTACTATTATTATAAAAATGATTATTTATATATAAACCTTGTTCTAATCTTAATAAAATAGTTATAAAGTAATCCTTTTCTCTGTTTTCCAAATGTGGTACTTTATGGATTTTCTGACAAAAATATGCAGGGAAATTTTATTATACTTATATAGAATGAGGAAATTTTTATGCCATCATAACACATTAATGTTTAAAATAGTCGTTTAAAATTTTACAAGTTTCATTTAAATTTTTTTTAAATTTTCTCCATCTTTTAAATAAATGATTTCAAGGAAAAATATTGGTATTTCTCTGAAAAATTTTGTAATTGTTTTATTTGAGTATTTTCCCCAATGTAAAAATCAATTATTAAAACATATTTTTGATTGATATTGATATTTTATGATAGAATATATGATATTTTTCATATGTATATATGATTAGTTTTATTTTGGATGTGATATTTTGATACCTTACATGGTCAATGGTCATAGTATTCACAATTCATTTGCTGTTTTTTCAATACAAATGATTATATTTTTTATGTTTTCATATTCGAAATGTACTGAACATATTTTTTAGTGGGAAGGAACCTCTATATCCACTCAATTCATTCGTAGGTCTCATGAGAAAAACAGTTAGGAGATTGGTTGATGTGTTACCCTTTTATGTATAGTGTGTTCTGATGGGGCCTTGATGATATGCCTATGATGTTCGACATTATAAATTCCATCATATTGAGATTAGTTATTAATATTCCATGGGATCATTCAACAAGTAGAATAGCCTTGGTAATTTATACTAGCTAATGTGATTATATGGTATTATTTATTATGGAAATATTCTGATCAATATATGTTTAAATTTCATGTGTTTTGGTTATTCACCTTGACTTTTTTTATAATTATACTTTCATGATAGATTCTATTGTGCACTAAACCTTATTGAGAATATAATCCCACCCCTTTCTGATGTTTTATTTTTTTTTTGGATTCCATTATGAATATTATTATTTATATGATGGCTTCGTCTAGGATAATATTAGTGAACTTAAAGGATCGACAATGTTTTATATCATAGTTAAAATTGTAATGTATGTTTCATATATGTAATCTAGCCTCCAAAATTGCTAAACTGATCGTTCCATTGTCATTTTATAACATATAATCATGGAAATGTAATAAAACATGGCACCAGATCAATACTTATTAGGTTGAGGAATTACATAATATTTCAAGATAGTTCTATAATAAAAAGGTAATAACATTATAAATGTTTCTTAAACATAAAGTGAAATGTGTGTTGACATTTCTTTTGATATTTCTTTAGTGAATAGTAGTTATGGTAAAAAAACTACTGTTTCACATTATTTAACGAAATTTCAAAATAAATCATCATAGATAAGATATACAATTAATCCTCATCCAATTAAACATTGAATGAAAATTATACAAATTTTGATGATAAATATTCAACTTCATTAGAATGTGAAATACCTAATACAGCTGATAATGAGGATTTGTTACCACATTTTGAAGAATTATCTAGATATGCTACATTATTAGAAAAAAATAATGTTTAAAAAATATTACAAATATTAAGGTAGAAATTTATAATGAAAATTCAATAATTTCCAAACATTTAATATAAATTTCATATCTTACTATTGATTTCATAATTAAATCTAATTCTACTGTTACTAATTAAAAAAATTCATATGAGACTAAATTCTAAGTTAATTATTTCAATAAAAATACCAAAATGTTTTAATTCTATTTGGTAAATTTTGGATAATATGTAAATATGGTTGAAACCTATTTCAAATAATATAGGGATAGGTTTTACAAACTCAAAAACTCATTTAAATGATAATTACTTTATTCCTAAAAGTTATCCCTTCTCTAAAAATTTTAAAAGAGTTTAGATCTAGAAGAAAATTTTTTCATTGAATATGGTACGATATTATTATTTTAACAAGGGTTAAATATCTAACGAATTATCAGTTTTAAGATATAATAAATATAGATAGTTTGGGACCCAAAAAGTTTTATTTTCTAATTAAGTTTGAACCAAAATTTTGTTAAATTTTTTTAAAAAATTTAATTTTCAGGAAAATAAGAATTGTTCTTATAGTATTAATATTTTGTATATGAATATGGATGTTCTAAACATTTGAGTAGAAAAAATCAGTTATTTCAGAATATTATCTAGATGAAAGGTGGTAAAGTGAGTTTCGAAGATAATTTATAAGGATAAATATTTGATATAATTTTTATTTTTCTTCCTAGTAAACCTTTAATTTAAAATATTTCATTTATTATAGTACTAAATAAAATCCTCAATAGAATAATTCAATTATGTTATGAAGGAAATATTTTGATAGTCATGAATGATAAATGTACTATTCAAATTTCTGATAGAAAATTTATTCTTAATGTCTATAATGATGAAAATGTAAACCCAATTAACTTTTAAGACCTTAATAGCCAAGATATAACTTTACATAGTGTAGTGGATGTAAAATCATGGTTATAGAATGGTAGGTTAAGAAACTATAATGATATAACTTTATTAAAAAAATAAAACAAAGGATAATGTTTAATTATTCAATTTTTTTTAGCGCCATCACTTTGGAAAGAATCATAATTCAAACATGAAATCTATTGCTGAAGTCTATAATTATGATGCTTTATAGTTAGTTCACATGGATTTATTTAGTCAAAAAACTAAATGTATTTTTGGTGAATATAATGTATGTTATTTATTTAATGACTACACTATATACACACACACACATATATATATGTCTATGGATATATATTTTTGAAAAAATCAGAATCCTTTTTATATAAAAAAATATTTTTATCCCCTGGAAAAAAATGTGAAAACTATACCTTTAGTAGTAATATTTAGTAACCATTGTAAAGAATTGTTTTCTTTTTTATTTTTAATCTTTTTTACTAAACAATGTATTATTCATAACTTCTTATCTACTTGAACACCTCGTAAAAAAGGCATATTTGAATGATTAAATAGATATCTTATAGAAATTACTATAACCATGTCGAGTTATTACTCAATTTCGAAAAAAATTGGCATATAATGTTATTAATTTCCATTATAATAAAAATTATGTCAACTTAGACCATTTATTAATAAAAATATTTATGAGTTGTGGATTGGAATAAATCCGAAACATTCTAACTTTAGTGTTTTTGGATTTAGAGTGTTCATCATGAAATATAAAGACTGTTTACATAATTTCACTCCCAATTATTATGACTGAGTTTCCAGTTGATATTTTACAAATACAAACAAATACCATTTTTTCCAAAAAAAATAATGTTACTAATGAAGAACTTGTTCATGTAGTGTTTGATTAATCCTACCATTTAATTTTTTAAAAACATTAAACCTCATCTTCGGATGATTTTATAAAGTAACTTTTCAATCCATGTTGGAAAATTATTCACATGAGAGGAAAACTAGATAAATATTTTCTAAAGTAATGAATTTATAATAAATTTAACTTATTATTGAATGAAAAAAATTTCAAACCTAGGAATTTAGATAATTATTATGAATCAACCAATTGATACTGTCATTTTTGTTATAGACCAACTATTCTAAACAATAATTTCCTTAAGAAAAAAATGTTAAAATTTTACAGTTTTATCACATTGTGATCATAAGACTCTTGATTATTATTTTGGATATAAATAATGGAAAAGGAAATATAATATGAAAAAGAATAATTTTAGATAAATTAATTTTTTACTAAATTTAAACATCAAAAATATTTTCTTATAATAGGATTTAAATGGTCATTCTAAAAAATGTGATAAAATTGTAATATTTTTTTACAATTAATGGAAGACTTATTTCGATGTGTTATAATAAAAAATACATACTATGAGGAAACATTCACTCCAATATCTAGACATGAATCTATTTATATAATTATATCATGTGTAGAATTCTTAAATTTCACTCTATCATGTAGATGTGATGTTTAATATTTTTAATGGATATGTACAAGATGAATTTTATGTAGAAAACACATCAATTCTTTTAGGCACTAAAACATTAGATAATGTATTTTGACCTACAAAGGCCCTGTATGGACTTAAATAATCACCACGATCCTAGAATGATATATTTTTATGATTTTTTCTATAAATCAATTTTTTAAGGGAGCTATTAATCCAAAAAATTATTACAATAAATTTAATAAAAACATAATTATTCAAATTTATATTGATAACATAATATTTTGATCACCTAAAAATCACTTTTATATTTTTTTGTTAATCTAATAACAACTGAGTTTGAAATTAGCATTATAGGTAAACTTATGTTTTTTCCTTCACTATAAAATTTCACAAAAACTAGAACGAACTTTTATATCTCAAGAAAATTATATAAAGTATTTACTTCAATACATTGGATATGATAATACAAAGATTTTTACCACTCCTATCATAACACAAAAAATATTATATCTTGATAAACCTGAGGAACTAATTGTCCAAAAGATTTTTTGAGGAAGGATTGGTAATTTATTATACCTTATGGATTTCATCCAGATTAAATTTTTTTCATTTGCCTATATTTGATCTTTAAAGCTAAACCAATAGAGTCCCATTTAAAAACTGAAAAATTAATTTTTTTAGCCTTAAGGGAACAATTGATCATAGAATATTATATCTTCAAAAATGATTTTTGAATTAATATTTTTTAGGATATTATAGTTGGAGGATGTAAAATGGATTGAAAAAGTATATTGAGAAATTTTCATTTAATAGAAGATTCTTTGTGTCTTTGTCTTGTAAGAAAAAACACTCAGTATCACATTCCATTAGTGAAATTTAATATATAGTAAATTCAACACATTAAAATTTTTCAAATCATATTTTCCTTATAAAAATTGAGAAAATATTTCCTTATTTTAGAAAACCAATATGTATATTTGACCAAAAAAATATTCATAAATTATATATATAAAATTATTTCTCCATGAGGTAAATTTTAAATTTTGTTTTCTAAATTTATCTATCTATTGTTATAATTTTTTAATGCTACTTATAACTTTTAGAAATAAAAATTATTAAATATTTTTAAAACATATAATGTTATAATCAGAAAAAGTATTTATCTCTTAATCTTTTTATCAAAATCCATTAAACAAAAAAATAACTTTATTGTTGTATATTTAGGATGGATATTTCTCCAATATTTATGAATACATTAAATATTTTTTGGATTTATTTATTTCATATAAGTTTTAAATAGTGGTTTATTTCAATTTCAATTGTTTTGTGTATAATTTTTTTCTAGTATTTTAGGTAATAATTTCTACCTCCTAAAAAAGTCCCAAAATTTTAAATAATAGAGAATTAATGTAAAACTTTGGGGGAAAGAATAAATATTTGGGTGAAAGAATCAATATTTTTTGTGAATTTAACTTCACTTACGGAAAAATGGATTAATGAATTATAGGGTTTGGTTATATAAGACTAGGGGACTATGTTTATTAAATGTTTTTTTGTATTTATTTGTATCTAAAGGTTGTATTTGGTGATATTAAAAATTAGATATATTTTTTAGTATGAAAAATTATTTCTACACTATATAACATTATTTTTTGAAATGAAAATCCACTTATTTAAAATATTTTACAATTCAAATTATTATACATTAAATTATGTAGTTATTTTTTTGGATAAAATATAATTTACCAAATGGAGAAAAGCCTCACCAAAACACAAAACATCATTTTTGAATTAACATATACCTTATACATCAAATTGACAGATATAAATCACAGTGAATAATGGTTTATAAAATCCAATAGACAAAGTAAAAAAAATATTACTTGAAATTGAATTTATAGAGTACACAATCAATTTAATAGTGATAAGTAAATATGAGCATGGGACAATGATTTTATGTTAAACAATTCATGTGAAAAATGTGTTTTTTAAAATTTTTTTCAACCATATCAGTGATATATAGAATATTACTATAGGGATTTAACCTATAAATAATGATACATTAGATGTGAATAGAGTTTTTTATGATTCTATGGATATAAATATGTTTTCTAGATTTTTTAATGAATTTTCACTTTGAGACATCTTTATTGGAACATTTTGAGGGACATTTTTTAAGGAATCAATGTGAGGATTACTTTTTTAAATCCCATAATAATTTTTTTTCATTTTATAATTCCAATCTAGTGTGATTAAAATATCATAGGGTTTAGAGAGAGAATTTATTCTAATATTCAAATTGAGGTTTCTCCTCGATAGGGAAACATAGGTCATTCTGATCATTGTATGAATGGATTTGTCGGTTATGAATGATTGGAATTTATGCTAAGGATAACACCATATATTCAAAGAGTCTTGTTAAGAATTATTTATCACATAATGATAAATTGTGTATCATTTTATAAAATTTCATACAATTTTTTCTTGACATACTTTATAGAAGTATTTTATTTATTTCAATTACCATTATTTTAATATTGTTGTGCCTTTGTTAAAATAAAATTTATGTATTTTCTATAAATTTTTGGATACATTAATTATAAATTATATTATTATATTCCTATATTTCATTACTTCCTTAGAAGGTATTGATATATTTTTATTTTATGTTTTATAAAAGAAAATTCCTCGTACCCCAATTTTAGAAAATCACATACTATTTAGATGCTAAATTATGGACACCATATGGTGGTGAAGATTTCCATGAATTGAAGTGAATATTTGTTTATGTTCCATTTCTACCATTGAAATCAAAAATATAATGATTAATTTGTTTATAGTGGTACTTATTTTAATTTAAAATGGTTGTTTCATGACCTATTATAATCATGTAATTTTATATCCCTCATTATAATTTAAAATCAGGGACATAATTACCCTATGAATGATCTTGAATTCTTTCAGAATTAATTGCTTTAAAAATAGATAAAACATTTGATGTGGTAAAATTTAAAACATAAACTAGTAATAATGTTTTAAATAATATATTCTCTCAAAAACAATTGATCTTTGTATAGAAAAGATAGTTAGAACTAATAAAATATTATTATCTCATATTTAATTAATATTTAAGTAAATCAAAACTAGTATAAAATTCATTGGTTTGACTAGATAATGTAACATTTCCAAAAATAATTATGGACATGATACATTGGTTAATGATTTAATGAATGTTGGCCTAAAATTTTTTCATGCAAGAAAAATAACAATTTCAGTTTAGGTGTTAGTGAACACATCCTTGTCAGACATAATTATGAAATCTAAAAGGAAAAATCATGGTTTGAAAGAAAGACTAGAGTCTTTTAAAATGGCAGTTTTACTTAATTTAATTTTGAAAAAGAAGGTGTTTGGATATTTTTAAAGAGGTTGTGTTTACTAATTGATCCCCATATAAAGAAGGAATTGTTTAGTGCATCTCGTCTTTCTGTTTTCTCTATTTATCATTGTAGCACTATGATGCATAGATACCTTTAGGATTATTATTGGTGGGAAGGAATGAATTATGGTATTACAGATTTTACCAAAAAATGTGTGTCTTATCAATTGGTTAATTATGATTGAAAACCACCAAGGGGGTTCTTCATCCATTAGTTGTTACTAAATTTAAATGTATGAATATATCTATGTATTTAGTAGAATTTTACCAAATAAATATATAAGTAATAATGTGGTTTCGTTTATCATTGAAATTTTAAATAAATATGTGGATTCTCGTCCTATTAGAGATACTATTTATTTTGATAAACATTCATGAATCTATAATAATTTTTTTGCAGGATCATATGTATTCCATATATTAATTGTATATGATGAAGATAAAAAATTTAGATAAAATTTTAGGAAGGGACTTTATAAGTGTATGGGTACTGAGTTATGTTTTATTATAACTTTTCATCCTCAATCAGATGGATAGTCGGGGTGAATGATTCAGACTTTGGAAAATATGAATCAAATATACTCAATGGATTATCATGATGTTTGGGGTGAATAGATCTCTTTTGTGGTATTTCCTTATAATAACACTTTTCATCTCAAATACACAGTTGGAAACATTTTGGGAATTTTATATAAAGTAGTCTCAACGTCCAAAATAATTTTTAAGAAGCTTTAGAAAGAAATATATTAGTACCAAAACTTGAAGAATGAATTTTTGAGAAGGCAAATATTATTAATCCTCACTTGAGGGAAAATCAATGTAGGTAGAAGTTTTTTTACTATAATAAAATGAACTAACATTATTTTGAGGTAGGAGGTCATGTATTTCATAAAATATCAACCAGGAAAGGTGTTATTCATTTTTGAATGAATGTAATGTTTATCCATATGTTTATTTTTTTGTATGAAATTTTGTAAAATGTTGGAAAAATTGAGAATGAATGTCCTTATCTCCAATTTTTTTAGGTACAAGATATGGTTCTTGTTTCACTATTTAATAAATATGTATATGATGCCTCTCGTGTTTTAAGGCATGAGTTAGTATAATTAAAAAAATATTTGTCATGAGTAAAAGCAAGTTAAGACTCTACATTATTGATATCATTTTTAATGAAATACGGAAACTCTCCTGGTTAAATTCCTTTAGAGGAAATGCATGATTGTTGAATAATATGGTAAACATAATGAGTATTTACGGAAAATTATCCCCCATTAATAAGTGAGAAAAATGTGAGTATTTAGTTTCTTTATTGAGGGAGGAATGTACCGGAATAATTAATTTTAAAAAAATGAACTTTAGTTCTTATAAATATCGATGATTATATTTTTGTATTCAATTTAATTTTCGTAATTTTATGTACTTTTTCATTAAAAAAAATATTTTTATTCTATGTACAGTTCCATCCTTGTGTTATATGTTATATTTAAACGTAAAATTTATAAATTTTATAACTTCAATTTTATAAAATGGGATTAATTTTTTATATCATCATATCATATATATAGTAGGTTATTTATTGGGATTATTATGAAAAACATTTATCTTGGGATTAATAGTGATGAAAACCAAATTTTATAAAAACTATCAATTATTTTCAAGTATTTATATATTCAAATACAATTTTGGATTTATTTTAATGTAATATTTTAATAATTTTAATTTGTACGATCTCTTTAATTGAAAATTAATAATAATTAAGCTTTATTTTAGTATAAATTTATTTTTATGCTTAAAAATTTTGTTCTTGAAAAACAAATTCCATAGTTTTTGGAATTATAAAATAAAAAATCATTTCATCAAACACTATAATTTGGATATTGATAGTTTTATTTATTATTTGGAATCAAGATTCAATAATGTAATAATGACACTCATTAAAAAAATTCATAATGAATATTACCCATGATTAAAGTTGTCAACATGGTAAAAGATAAAATAGGTTATTCAAGGTTAAAAATAATTGATAAGTTAACAAAAAAACATCTCAAATCCAACTAGGTCAAAATATTTCATCCCTAATAATCATTTCATCGAACAATGATATATTTACTTTCACTTTTATTTGAATAAGAATTTATCTTTTTTTACATTGAAAAATTACAATAGTGGAACTCTCCTCACTTATAAAATCCCCATATATAAACTCTATTATTAACATAATTTGACTAATTTGGATCGATAATAACCTTATTTAAAAATTTCTACAAATCCTTGAGGGTATGTAATCTCTGGATGATAAAACCAGGATACTCTAAGGTGTAATCCATATTAGGTTTTCAAAGAAGAGGTATAACTTTTAACATAGTGTTTTTTTTGTTAGTTCACTCATCTAACATATCCAAAAATTATTCAACCACAATTTTATAATAACATAAATATCTTCAATAAACTAAAATTTCATTGTGATGATTTCATAACCATTTTTCATCTCTATTTATAACTAATGGGAAATGAAAATATTGATCATATGTAATGGTAGACTACCACCACCATGAAGTTATGTGTTTCGTTTTTCATCACAACATCACAAGGATAGATATTGTGATTTATATAATGAATATATACAATATTTATGACATAATTATGATTTTTTAAAGATAAAATATCACTTACATTCTTACTCATCCATCAGTTCAAGAATGATTATGTAAATCATGTTTAAGTGTGGAAAACAAACTCCACTAAGTGAAGTTATTAATTTTTCATTTTTTTCAATAATTACTATTTATAAAATTTTATTTAATGTATAAAATTAATAATCACATAATGATTAATTTTTTTGATATTATTTAATAATATCCCCTTTTAAAATGTTCAACCAGCTGATGTTTTTTTGGATTATGAGCATGTCCCCAAAAAAATGATGTCAACTTAACTAATTTAGCAACTATATGACATAGGCTAAGAAAACTCAATTGTTGTTATTATAATCATAATTATTTCATGATTAAGGTATGAGTCATTATTGAAAATCCAACCATCCTCTCTATCAAAAACACAGATAGAAAAATATAACCTCTTCTTCTAGTAAATAAAAAACAATGTAAATAACTTTTCACTACCATGATAGAACCTATAGATTCAAGATCATCATTTGAATACTAATTGAGCACATGTGGATACACTTATATGAATAATCACATTGTTTATAAAATTAATTTAAAATAACAAATGAATGGTAATGGATTTTGGTCAAAAGATATTATAGTTTCAATTGAATATTTTTTGAAATTAGTTGTTATATAAAAGTTAATTTTCCTCTCTATGAGATTTAGTGGATTATTTCATAGTCTTTCTCAACTATTATCCATTAAAATTGAGGAAAAACAATGTTTTGGAACCTACTTACCACTTCAAATATAATTTATAACATTATAGTGGTATCAAAGTGGTCACTTTGTAATTTTAAATTAAATATATTTTATTTGATCAATTTTAAATGTTTTTTTGTTAGTTTGGATTTAGGTAATTTTATTTTTGATTTCATCATTGAGGTAAAATGTTCATTAGAAATTTTATAGTCAATAAAAGGCCTAGGTATGAAAATTAAACTTACTTATTCCTTGTGATGGTTCTAAGGATTCTATCCACATGACAGGGATAAATGACAAGTAATGGTAAATTAAACACCACGTACCCCAGGTCAACTAATAGTAGGTGTGATCTGTAGAAATCTTTTTCTATCACGTGACACAATAAATTGCCTCATTATATTCCTTGTGTTATCCACCAGAAAAATTTTATTTTTTAAAGGGACTACATGGAGTGTGACTAGCATTCAACACCTTGTAACATTGTAACATTTTGAACTCATGTAATTTTTGGAACCCCGTGTGCTTAATACGTGACACAATTACAATGAATGTATTAAATTCATAATCAGTGTCACATACAGATATAGAATACATAGTGAGTACATGGAATGGACATGTTATGTAACACATGTCAACCCACAGAAGGTAAATGAAAAGATTTTAGGCAGGTCATGTTAGTCAAAACAAAGGATAATATAATATAGAAATATACTATATGATGTTATTTTTGTTTTATATGTAATCTGAATGGTTTTGATCCACATCAGGTATATGGTAAGTGATTTACAGCATGTTGTCTTTGTATATATTCAAAATAATTTTTTTTAAATAAATTACACTAAAACATGACTTGAAATGATTTTTATAAACATTTTGTACTTTTTGTTTGTTTCTAGTGGTAGACACCCCATATATTACTGAGTTTACTATGGTAATATGTGTCACATAGACAATCTCACTTCATTGATAAAACTACAAACACTATTAATCAAAATTATTAGTATATAAATACAAGTATTTGGGCTGGATAGTACAAGATAAGAACTATATGCAACATGAGTCACATGAATATTTTACTCATAGTACACCTTGTGCAATTTTTCAATTTCATAAATGGATTTATTCGGGTCTAGAAGGCACATGTTTTTTGTCCTCCTTAGTACGCATTATGTATTAATTATTTTAAATATAAAATTTCATTTATCTATTCTATTAAAAATAATATATGATGAATGTATTATTGTATATCGAGTTCTATTTGGATATAATATTAAGATAAATATTTAATTCATTCATTCAAAAAAAATTATCTTAATTAGAATGAATAAAAATGGATTCTAACGAGTATTAAAGCATAGCGATTACATGTTGTGGTTGATCATGAGATTGACTTACTTGTGTATTTGTTCTATTTATTTATTTAATTAAAATATTTATTTAATGGTTTAATTTTATATTTTCTATTAAATTAAATATACGGATATATGCGTTAACTCTCCCTATTTTTTATTTATGATCTAGTGTGTTTAATGATAATTTTATGTAAGACTAAACCCATGTACCCATAACCAATGTGGGAGTAAATAATTATAAATGATATAGATCTTGGGGAGTGTAAATGGTTTAATACCAAATATTATGTGAATCCAACCTTAGAGATATGCAGCAGACTGGGTAAATGTTGTATCTCAAGAAAAACAAGGGATAATCGTATCATTTACCTTGGCAGAAATGATGGATTATCATTATTGGATAAAGAAAATAGTAACGAAATTCATGATCCTAACACCAATTTATTTAATTTTTTCTATGTATGGTCATTTAGTAATTTATTTGATGCATGGTTTTTTGAGATGATTAAAACCAATCATAACGAATGTTCAAAAATTTACTATAATTATTAATTTAAAATAAAATAAAATCATTAAGTATAAATTACATTATCAAACATGGTTAATTTTTTATAAAATTTATACATACTATTAATGTGAATTAGAAGAATAAAGTAAAGGATATTTATAAAAAAGATATGTAAAATACATCAAAGAAACTATTTTAACAAAAAATGCCTCATATATTCTAACTTATGAAGAAAACATAGTTAAGTTTTCTTTGAGACCATAATTATGGATTATTCAAATTTTCGATGAGTACTAAAAAATATAATGGGTTAAATTTTCCAGATTATAAATAAGGGTAATTTACATAGTGCACTTAATATAATTTGGAATATTTCATTGGGAAAATATGACTGTAGAATTTCAAGATTGGTGAATATACTAAAATATCAATGAACATCAAGTTAATGGATATTGAATGTAAATACTACTAATGTTCCTTTGAGTGATTTTTATGGAAAAATTTATTGGTATTAGAATGAAATATGGATCTTCCCAACTAAAATATTCAATAAACTAGATATTATAAATTCCATAGTGATGGTTGTTTTCATTTGCTAAAATGGGGGGAGACTAGTAAAATTAATTTATAACATAATAACCAAAAATCAAGAAAAATTACTATAAATACCTTTTCATTTATTATAATAACGGAAAATATAATCTTAATGGCATCAGTATTGGATAATTAAAATGTATTTACAAGCATTTTAATCCCAGAATGTTATATTCCCTTTCACATTTTAGTAATATATGATCATTTGTGTTGTTGGATAGAGTCCCTTTTACCTTATCATCCAACTCAAGACGACATTTAGGGTTAGAAGGGTATATACATAATACAAAAAGAGAATACTACAGTCATTTGTTTCATATTGTCATAAATTATGTTTACGGATCTAAAGAAAAAATATAAATACATGGATGCAAAAACCCTGAAAAATTATCTACTAGTACATGAATAAGATAAATAGGGAAAAAGAAAATTGATATTGTCACTAAAATATAGAAGTTTCAACAAGAAGTTGGCTACTTATATAGTGATAACATATTCAATATTTTAAAATATAATGATCAGTTATTGAATTTAGTCTTAAATATAGAAAAATGATAATTTTTTAATCAATTATTAACGTCCTTACAACCTAGATTACTTATATTCATTAAGAACTATAAAATTAATTGTATATAGAAACTACATAGAAGTAATTTGACTACTTCACCATGTTGATAAAGATTGGTGGGAATATGGTTCCTTTCCAATTATGGTAAATGAGGTGGGGTATATGGTTGAAAATCATATTTCATGTTCAGAATCAATAGTTCATTCCCAGATTCAGTAGAAATAGAAAAATGAAATAGAGGAAGAGAAATGAACATGAGCATATCTTCTTAAAATGGTTTAATAAAGGTAATTGGAATATAAATATTAAATAATTTAATAATTGGAATGTTTAATCATATACTTATGGTGTATCCATCATTATAATTAATATTTGGAATTATCTTATTAAATATTAAATAAAATAATTGACTCACATATTTTAATTTAAATACTGTAACCATGGAAGATCGAGATTCTTATTATAATTTAGGTGAAAAATCTTGTTATTGATTTTCCTTGACTCATAAATAAACTAAATAATATTTTATCTTCAATATTTCCTAGTGGATTTATTCTCAGAAAACAATTATTTTTTATTGAGTTTCACCAAAACATTTATCTTAACTTCTAGTTCTAAGTATAATGAGATATTATTTCATATTTAAAATAAATTTTTCTAGTTTATAAAAATTAATTAAATGTTTACTTATACTTGAAATGCATATGTCCATATAAAAATAATTAATTTTGAATATAAAATATAATATTCAAATAATACATGTGATGATCTAGATTCCCTAAACATAGAGAATGTAGTTATGTAACATTATTAGTATAAAATATAAGATTTCCCACAGCATCTAGTTTTTTTTATCCTTGCAATACTAGGTACATTCATTTATTAAATTTGAAAATACAAGATGAAACGTGAACAAATTATAAGAATAATATTATCCCCTCTATAAAATCCTATAAAATTACACATAGATCTCCTCTATGTTTCCTGGGGAAATGAAAAAATATGGGTAAGAATAGATAACTTTTAAGGATTATGATAAAATAGAATATATCATAACATAATCATGGAATATGGGATATTGTAGGAATAAATAAACAACATGAATCATTAATAAACTGAAACTATGGAAATGTTATATCCATGAAAAAAAATTAAAACACGGATAAATTAATAATTTATCAAATATTTATGGAATTTATAATGTTGGATTTCAAAACAAATTTAGGACATTTTATGAGAAAATATACATATATAGGGACAGGTATAATCTAAAACCATTGTTTTATTGTCTCATTATACCTATTGATGCATTGAGGGCCTATATAATTAAAATCCCCACCTATAACTTAATTATGTCTGATTAATTCACTATAAGAGTCAACAAGGCATTTCATAGCATTACCTATGAAAACTTTGACTGAATAAAAACCTAGATATCCATGTAAATAAAACTATGGAAAAACATCCACATTAAATAATATAATATATATTTGTAGTAGAACATTACTATACCAACACATATTCTTTGGGGTATCAAAAAATTAATAGGAAGTTACCATATCAATGAAATGAAATAACAAGGAAAACATTAATGTAATGGGTTATAAATGGAAAAAAATAATTGGGTTAAATAGTTTTTATTAGGAGGATATTGAGGAAATGGTATAAAAAATACTTCATCATTGTATATAAATATCATCTGAATATTCCAAATCATATTTCTCTGGAGTTCCTAACCAAGTGTAAAGACTTAGGCCCACTCATCGTGCAACAAGATTAATGATTTTTTCAATGCTCAAACAACCTTTTACGAGTTTATTAAAACTAGGTTCACTTATTCCATGGTCACATAAACTTGTAATTATCTAGATAAGGATCTATATTATAAGAGGATATACACAATTTTACATTACCAAAACATATGATGGTTTTTCAATGATGGAAAATATTGATTTTTATAATGGTTTTGGTATCACTAGAATCAAAAAGAATATGAGGGATATATAATAATATAGAATTTTAAATCCATTAAAATTCATTAGGAATATTTTAAAACCTCCACTATATTAATTTTTTCACCATAATGAATAAAATAGGTTGTGAATCTAAGAAGAGTCCCAATAAATAAATACGATGATGAAATCACCCCACTTATGGATTGAGACGTATTTCTGTCAAATCCACTCGAAATATAGGAATTATAAATGATCTTAAAATACAATGAATGAGAGGAAAATGTTGATATAACATCTCAAATAATAATTATATATACAATATAAATTAAATTAGGTTATTAATAAAAAATAGGCATATAATAGAGGACGTTAAAATTGATAACCCTTACCTTCAACCCTACTTAGTCGTATATTCTCTATCCTCAAATATAATAAAAATAAATATCTTAATAACCTATTTAAGAACATAATTAATAATTATTACCTTTTCAAAAAATAATTATATTAATTATCTATATTTATATTACTTAGTTATAATCTTTTATCAATATCTGGTGTGAGTAATCATGGTTAATTTTAACAAGATCTTTAATAGCGGTGTTGTTATTTTTTATTCTCCCAATATAATTTATTGATAAAAATGTATTAAAATAGATAACATGTGTTTATTTACAAATAACTTATCTCATTTCTTTAGTATTTTATTTCTGTTTTTTCTAAGTGGAATCGATATAATCTTATTTCATCATTTTTAGTGATTGATGATAATATTTTCTTAATAATTTAAATTAAAATTAAAAAATTCTTTAAATATTAATAATTCTATTTTTCCTATTAAATGAATACTAAAAAAATATTTCATCTCCCTGAGTCATCCAAGATAAAAATTTATAGCATTGTTCAAATATTTGGCTAGACTGATCCAAACATGAACATACTATAATAAATTTAAGATAATGACTATCAAAGTGGTTTATTGTTTACATAATATAATTATTATAGGTTAAAAAAATTATTTGAAAAATTTTAATTTTTTAGTATCATTTAATGAGGTTTTAAGAAATAAGAATCAAACTAGATGAAAAACAAGAAATTTTACTTGTGGGAGGCGGTAGCCCAGAAAACAAACAGTCAACATTTTAATTTGTAGAAGAATTATATGTAATTAATATATTTGATAATTTAAAATTTCAAAATAATATTTATATTATATATATATATATAATTTTTTTATAAATCCCAAAACTCAAACAAACCATTAGAGTCGGTATTAAAAATGGAAGACATCAATTCGTGGAGGTGGTTGTCAGTGAACACACACTAATGACGCTTTTTCTAATTTTATTAACATATGATGAGGAATAAATAATGTGTTTTAATATAATATATTATAATATATGTATAATATTGATATTAATTTCATTATATTTTGATTCATATAGTACATTAGGAAGAGGATAATCAACATTAAAACATTAATAATAAGGTGATACATGCATCATGAGCTTCAGTTTCCTCTTAGAAATCTCCTGGGGAATGGTTCCTTTTACCAAAATAATAGTGAAAATATTTCTAAGGATGTGGCATATGTCTTTATAAAGAATAAAATTTCAAATTTGAATTCACAAATTTTATGTTATAGATATCCTATGAGTTTGATTATTTTTTCCCTTTTATAAGTTACGAAAATATAACTTGTGTGATTACTCTTTACTTTTAAATGATATCAATACACTATTCAAGGGTAAATGAATAAAAAGGTTTCAAATTTTATATTTTAGGTATTCCTTGGATAGATAAATCCTCAAAAAGTAATTTTCTCACATGACTTGAGCTTGTTTTTAGTTAATTTCCACTACACCTTTATAGTTTTACCATGGTAAAAAAAATTTACTATGTAATTTAGATTTTAATATAAAAATAAGTGAACCACAATTAAAAATATAGGGTATGTTAAACTTTATTTATCCTCTATTTAACCAATTTATATTTTTTAATATCATAAAATTATATTTTAAAATTATTAATATTATATGTAGAAAATCTATTTTCGTAGAAAATGATTTTTCTCAATCAAGTGTTCTTAATAATATATATAATTTATAAAAAATTTAATAACAGTTATATTATTTATATTTATGTTAAAAACTTATTTTATAATGTGTTAAATTTAATTAGGTAGAAATTATATAATATTAAAAAATCAATTCTTTATGAATAGTAGTTTTACTATTATCAATGTACTTAACTATAAATCTAGTAATGTTATTTTTATGAATAAAAAATAAATTCACCTTATTAAAAATATGGAAATATTGAAATTAAATATTTGATACAAAATTTTAAATTAAATTAATAGAAATAAGAAAAATTGAATTTTTAAAATATGGTCAAAAATTAACTTTTTAGATTAAAATGTTACTTAATAATCCAGAATGATATACATAGGTTTTATGAATACAAAATACTAATTTTTAATTATTTACATTACTTTATAAATATAAATATATATATTAAATTAAATTTTTTCATAAATATTTATGTATTTCTTGTATTATGATAATTACGTAAATATGATGGTTTTAGTCAAATAAATTTTTTTTATTATCTGCATAAAAATAAATTATTTTGGGAAAGTCTCAAAATTTATTCTTAAAAAAGTTGATTTTTTTTATTAAAAAAGGAAATTATGTTTTCTAAATTCAAATATTTAAATTCACCTATTATAAAATAATGAATAAAGGATCTTTGGTGTATGTATTATGCATTAAGTTTGGGATGGAATGTTTCACTACTATAGTAAGGTCTTGTGTATTACATTATCTCACACAATTAATAATATCTTTCTAAAATTTTGATATATTTTTAAAAATAAACTATTGTGGTTATTTGATCGACATGTCGTCTTTATTCTCTTATTTCACCTCCTCTATTCTTGATTTCTTCAAATAGAATTTTACCAATTAGGTAGTATAATTATATGACACTTTCACTCCAGTTTTAGGAATTTGGATAGGTTCATTATCATAATAAAATTTAGGCTCTAATAATATTCTTTCATATGTGATCACTTGGGATGGATCAGGAATGTATTTCCTTAGTAATAATACATTTAAGTCATCAAAAAATTTATAAATGTTGGAACTTATAGAAAATTGGTTAGGTATTACTCAAATTATTTTTATTATTCCAAATGTTTTACGATACCTAGGGCTAAACATTCTATAATTAATAAATATTAAAACCCTATTCCATGGGAAAAATTCAAGAATACCTGATCAAAAAATTGAAATTCCAAGAGATTACTTTAATTACCATCATATCATTTTTCTCTACTATAGGATTCTTTAATATGATATTGTATATTCTGTAATGATCTGCGGTTTGAACTGGATGAAAATCCATATGAATATGAACTTCTTATTTACAAGATGGGTCATTTTTAAATTTTATATTTGTAATTGAATTGTGAGATTTTTAAAGATTCAATGTGATGTTTTTGGTCTTTGGTAAAGTCTCGTTAAGTATCTCGGGTGTCTCAAAAAAATTTAGCAGCACCAGACCCATTAAATCAAGCTTTAACAAGGCTATAGAGGGCGTAGGGTTTGTCTAAAACCGTGTTTCCCTCTATAGAAAATAGTGAATCCTTTTTAAGGGGAACATAATGTGTCTCATGAGTTGTGCACATTTTGAAAAACTGTGTGCCTACCTACATGATTAGTTAAAATGGAAAGTACATAAACACTATTTAGTGCATGGTTGGTTCACATTTCCTAAACTGTGTGTCTAGAATATAAAAAGATCCCTAGGTGTCTAGTAACGGGTGCCCAGTTGGCACACAGTCTTTTAAATCATGTGAACTAAACCATGCATGAGGTTTAAAAAAAATTAATTTCAATTAAATTAAAAAAAAATTAAACCTAAAACAAAACACTCACCCCTCACTCCCACTCACTCTCATGACACCCTACATGGGATCCTATCTATGACATGCAATTCACCCCTTTAATGGTGCCTCTCTGATCAGCAAAATATGTCCAAGTTTTGTCCCATTTTCTCTATGATCTAACGAGGTTATCCTCCATCATCTTTATTCTCTCCTTTCTGATCATGTTCTGGTCTCCCCATAGCCCTATATGGTTTGGCCAAAATCAAATGTTAGGGTATTCCCATATTTTTGGGTTTTCATATGATGTTAGGTTGGGTGAAGGGTCTCTCCGGACCCCTTTGTGCAGATTCCATCAACCACGACTGAAGGCAAAAAGGCTCGGCTCAATTGGGTTCACCAACAATAGTTTAAGGTGATTTTTTCTTCCATTGTTGTTTTTTTATTTTAATTTAGGGTATTATGGTTTTTATGGGTCCTTAGTAATTTTATTAATGTTTGTTGAACCATGCCCCTATGTTTCCATGGTTCTTGTAATTGTTGTAGTGACTGTGAATTTTCAGTGAAGGTGCGCACACACTTATATAGGTATGTGTATATATATTCCTCATGTGTATACCCTCTTATACAGGGGGATACATGCCTTGGATTAAATGATATATATATATATATATATATATATATGGATATGATTGTTTCTGTATGTGAGTGTGGGGAAATTTTGAGTGGTCACTTTTTAATCTGAAAATTGTCAATTCTCATATTGGTCTTCTACATGAGGTATACTCCCTTTACATTTAACCATCAATTTAGAGAATTCAATAATTAAATTTCTTTTTTAAAATTCATTGGTTTTTAATTAATTTATTATGGTATTTTGGTTAAATAATTCCTTTGATAAGTTTAAGGGGATGTTAAATACCATAAATGAATTATTTGAAGTGCAATGTCAGGATTTAATACTGAAACCCCTACAATAGAGGAGATAGTTATTCAAGATAAAAAATAAAGGTTATACTATTTTGATTTATTGTTTTATTTTATTAATGATTCCATATAATTTTTTCATGGTTGATAAATTTTATGTTTTGTTGATTTTCCACTTTTTCTTTCATTTTCCCAAGTGGGTGTAGGCCTTGTTTTCATGACACATCCCCTTCAAACATTATCCCTTTAAATGTATTTGTCATGTCTGAGTGAGTTCAATGAATTGGTTAAGCTAAATATTCTATACATCATGGATTAAGATATATTTTTTCAATCATATATATATATATAAATTCAACATGGTAACTTCCAATGACCTTGAGATTCAGTAATCATTTTGTTCTATATAAACCATGAATTTGTTTTAAATGGATTATCCTATGCTATGGTATGTCCATGACCCTTATTATTGTTGGTTAAATCCTTTATGTGAAATGTAATTCTCTAATTGAAAATTGAATATGGCTATTGAAATGCATAAGGGGTATTGCCTTATGAATTATGCTATAAATATGATTATTAATATAATGGTATGGATGAATGCAAATAATGAGTGGTTCCTCCTCCTGTCTTTCATTACAAATTTGTTTATATTTATTTTCTAAATGAACTATATAAATGAGTATGTGTGAGAGGAAAATTCCTTATTCCGGTTATGATCTATAAATATATTTGTGGCTGGAAGACATTATTACCCCATGCTAATTATGATCTAATTATATATGAATGAGTTGAAATAATTCTTACCCCATGCCAATTATGACATATAAATATATATGAAAGTGTGGGAGGAATTCTTACCCCATTCCATTTATGATATATATATATATATATATATATATATATATATATATATCCGTGTGTGTATTTAGGGGTTGGAGGAATTCCTACCACATTCCAGATATGATATATATATATATATGTGTGTGTGGGGGGGTGTATGGGTTGGATGCATTCTTACCCCCTTTTAGTTATGATATATATATATGTGTGTGTGTGTGTGTGTGTATGTATCTGTTGGAGGCATTCTTACATCATGCATGTTATGATATATATATATATATATATATATATATATATGGGGGGAAATTATTTAGCCATGAATGTTATATTTTATTTAAATCATATCCTTGGTGTTTGGATGAGTGTTGTGACTCAATGCTCCATTACCTTAATGTCAGTCTTACTACATTGTGAGTATTTATTATTAGCTCATAAACTGGTAGTGGATGCTTGCTTGTCACATCCTAATGCACTAATATATATATATATATATATATATATATATATATATTCTATACATATATATAATGTTGACATGTCCAGAAATATTATGGCTTTGAGTGGAAGGTGTATCAATCAAGTGTCTCTTAGGAACATGGAAGGCTGAATATTTATTTTCTCATATTTGTTATTATTCTGTTATAATTGAGCACTACTTTAATTTATGTAGCATTGTCTATATTAGGCTAGACACTTTGGGTGTTGGCCTCCAAAGATTTATATGACACACCCTTCTTGGGCCTCTATTTCATTAAGGTATCTGAGTAGACCTTTTTTTAGGACTGTGGATATTTCTTTCTTTGTGTGTGTTTTTTTAACCAGGAGTTAGAATCAAAGGACCAAGATGGGGCTACCGATACTCATAGAGATCGCCTTTAGTATTTTAGCTGTTTTCTTTATTTGAGACATGTGTTGTTCAGAATTTTAATTCATTATGTTTTTTTATTGTTTTTAGTTATGTATCATCACTATGAAATGTATGAATACATTAAATAAACATGACTTTTCCACATTAAATAAATTGTTATTATTTTTCGTTCACTATTTTCTTTCATTTAGTTACATTTTACTGTTGTTATACTCTTATGTTAGGGTATATTCTCCCCTATATCACCTCCTAATACTCTCACTACAGTAGGAGGCTTATGGAATATACGGAGATGCACTTGAGGCTATATGACTTACTCATCTAGCTACCATTTTGATTGTAAGCTTGGTTGGGATGTTATAAAGTGGTATCAAAGAAAAAAAAATCATTTGTCTTACTTTATTGGGATGGTATAATGGATTCTAGGAATTTGTTATTTCTTAGTGAATAGTCATTCTTGGGACTGATCACCCTTGTATGGGAAATGACCAAGTTGCTAGAGCTTTGAATTTTCGTTCATTTTATTTTATATTAGAGTTGAATTTGATTTCACCTAGATTGATTGGTGTAATTTAAAATGGTCATTGATTTATAGGATTTATTTTATTTCTACCCTTGCTTGATTATATGAGGATGAATAGTTGAATATATCATATTAGGCACATAGGGATTGGAATTTTAGGCATATTCAATTCCATGTAGTTCCATATGTACATTGTCTGCTGATTTGATTATGTGGATTGAGTGGTATTCCATGCTTATTTTTAAAAATTTTTGGTCACTCACTAGAATTACATCTATACATACTTTTTTTTATAGAATTATTATGTTTTTAAAATTTCATGCTTCTATGATTACATCACGTTTACCTCTGTTAGCGGAGTATAGTGAAATTATAGTTATGTTTTAATATGTAAATGGTTTCATGGGCTGGATATATATGGGTTTTGAATAAACTCAAACCATATTTTGATTTTTAGATGTATAGGTTCCTGATAATTAGTAATTGGTAACCCAAATATTCAAACAATCTCAAGAATAACATATATATATATATATATTATGGTTGTTGATAAAATGTAGATATCCCCTTACACACTCGTTAATGTTTCTTGTTGAGCATACATATACACCATACTTTTTTTCCCACTCTATGGGTTTAGTTACTCTCCTTCTAGGAGGGGCGAAGACCCGTAGGGTATTCCATGTGCTTTTTGTGTCTAGCTCCTCTTAGTTGGACTAGCCTGCTTCCTTTCTCTTGTAGGGTTGAGATGAACTCTATCTCTTATACCCTTACATTGTTCCGTGTTATGTCTACTACTCACCATTTTAGTACTTCCTTTATTGCACCCACGAGATTTCAGGGAATCTAATTAGTATCTTTATACTCACGCCTGCTTGGGATTTTCCTGTACATGGTGTGCCCTTGCAGACGACATACATGTCAAACAAGACTACAGTGGATCGTAGAGGACACAAGAGCTGGGGCTGCATTCAATAGACATAGGATGATTTCTGGGTGTGAGACTCACTAGTATTTTACTTCTGTTTACCTGTTTATGTGTTGTAGAACCTTTCTAGTTGGCATCGTGTTTATTCCTTTGCTGTTCAGTTTAGTTATCAGTAATTTTTCAGCACTATACATGTTCTGTTTAGAAGTTGATGCATTAATGTGGTTTGGTTAAAGTTGTATTTCCTTTGGTTTCTTTTTACTCTGCACTTCTACATCGAGTGGGCTGTGTTTGAGAGTACAGGTACATAGGCGAAGGCCTTCCCTAGATCGTTACGCCTTTGGCGCTTGTCGCCTGCCCCTAGCCTATTGAGGCAGGCCTAGGGTAGTTTCGGCTTGAGATCGGTAGGTTCAGTTATTGAAAAAGTGGTATCTGAGGTGGTTTGTTCTTGAGGGAGTTGTTTGGTCATCTATAAAAAGGAACTGGTTGAGTTTTTGTGAAATAGTGTCAATGTATCTCGAGATCGGCTCTCAGGCCAGGGAGTCCAGTGATGATGTGGTAGCCGATGTTTCCATTCTCCAGGACCCTAATAACTCTCTTGTTGACTCGACACACGTAGAAAATTGTTGCATGGAATTTGGTCCGTGCAACATATTGGATTTTTTCATTGACTGTCCTTCTTGAGTCATCTCTCCATTGTTGTCGATATATATATAGTCATTTGACCACAATACTCCTTGATCAGATTCAGGATGTCTCTGTGATGATAGCCATCCAGGATACTCAATCCTGTTTGTGATGATGAATCCGTGAGCGACGTGGCCCTGGTTTATGATCCATTATACGATTACCCTTTCTCTAAGAGGATATGTAGTAGAACCTCCACCTATGGAGTATCATATAGTACTGGTAGTGAAAGCCAATGACGAGCGCAGGCTGGGCGCGCTACATGATATTCCAACATTAGAGACTGCTGAGGATCCATGATGAGCCATACCATCAGATCGTGAAGGGCTGGCTGGAGTTTGTGGTTCACCTCTTCAGGATTTTTCGGACACTGACTAGATAGAAGGTGGCTTTGACAGCCAGTCTTTTTATACCATGCAGTTTGGCATATTAGATCCAGGTTTACTCAGATGCACGATGACTTGGTACTCTCGTGTGATGAATTATAGAAGCTATTTCATGAGGAGTACTACCCCTATTACTTACGCATTATACAGTTTCAGGAGCTACTGGAACATTAGCATGGAGTGATGGCAGTGGTTGAGTACTTGACTAGGTTCACAAACCATACTCGGTACTCTTTGGATGTGGTCCATGATGGCAACATCTGAGAACATAAGATTGAGAGAGGTCTCTATAGAGGAGATTTGTGCCATCATAGTTCCCTTGTGCATCCTTACCCAGCTCAGGGTGCTAGAGTAGGCATTGGGGACATAGAAATTTCTGTCATAGGGATGTCAATTGGAAGGGTTTCAACGCCGGAAGTCTCCCCTTTATGAGACTAAGGCACATGGTCGGGGACAGCTTAGAGCACTGAGATAGCCTGGGGAGGACATGGTGATCCCCAGGGAGGCGGTGTCGGTAGAAAAGCAGGAAGAACTGTGGTTGGTAGATGACGTTTCAAGGTCTTTCCTCCACCACTAGGCTGCCCATGTCAGGCTCAGGGAGCTGTGGATGGGGCTGCGAGCGGTTGTGTGCTATAGATGTCTACAATCCTGCAATGCATGAGATTATAAGATGTACTCTCTATGTATTTTTCTACTTTTCTCAATAGAACATGTTAGACACTTCGTGAGGTAATCTTTCGTCTGACGCCTTTTCTAGGGGGTTACTAAAGGTGGCGTATGGTGTTGGTGTAACCCTGTGTTGGTGTTCTCCGGCGTAGCTTCGAATGCACGAGAAAGATGGGTTTCCCCCCAATGAGACGCGTTTTTGTGATGAAATCAAAATCATTATGGAAAGTCAGTACCACCCAAAAAATATAGTATTTAGGTGCGGTGGATGAGTCCCTCTTTCATGTGCATCTATGACAGGGTTGTGCATTGGAGTGTCAGAGCAGGTTTTGGATTTGCCAGCGGGGCTTTTCTGCTTCACCCCCCTTTGCGTGAGGTGCCACTAGTGGGTTTGGTAGAGTGCATGTTTTGGGATTATTCTCCTCCCAAGAGGGGAAAATACACATGAGGTATGCCACGTGCTTTCCATGTCTAGACTTTAGCGGTTGGATACTTTTGCTTTCATGCCATGTCCATTGGTACCGTGCGTGCTCAATGTCCATATTGATACGGTTATCATGTATAGGTCAAGGTGATGGACACCCCATGAATAGAACTACGTGTTTCACTATGTGGTGGTGGTGGTGGTGGTCCTTGACCTGAGAATGTGGAGACATTATCTTTTAGGAGAGCGATTTGTGGTTTTCTTAGACTACAAATGTCTTAGGTGCACCCTCACCCAGAGAGACTTGAACCCGAAACGACGGTGATGGTTGAAATTTTTGCAGGACTATGACTTTTAGGATGTCTATGTTCTAGAATATGGCAATGTTCTAGTAGGTTCCCATTTGTAGGATGTCCCAGGATCGACTAGTGTGGGAAGTTTCAAGGCAGCTGGCCTCCCTACAACTGACCTTGGTTGAGAAAAAGGGTACGACTTTTCTATAGCCGATGGTGTTGACTCGTCCACTTTTTGAGTGTGTAAGAGAGTCTCGGTTGTGATGCACTGACTGTGAAAACTTGTGTGACCCGATATCCTTGGGTGTTTTACCAGATTGGTATTCTGGAAGAGGGAATCACGAGACCATGTTCCAGGAACAAATCGTGATTTCGGTCGTGACGTGGAAAGTAGAGGTCTGGCCAGGGAAGTCCCTCAAGTTTCCTCGGGCCGTTTGGGAATCCTACAAGTGATCGAGAGGTTTCCTACCATCTTTCCCCACCCTCCCAACATTAAGAGCAGGTACACAATGTCTTCCACGTGTCACAACTGATGAAAAGTGTGCATGTTCCTATGCACGTCATCGAAAATATCTGACCTTATAAGTACAATCCATCCCTTTGGTTCTTGTGTTGTGCCAGCATGGTGTTGTGCAAGTTTTAATTGGTGTGGGAGAGCTAGATGTGAGCTCTATATGTTGATTTTTTTTCCTAGTATTGATTTTCTAGGACGAAAAGAATGAAGTGGGTAATGATGTAGAGACCCGGTTTTTACCCTGTAAGACTTTGGAATATTTCTACATATAATTCCATGGCTAGGCACGAAGACGGCGTGAAATACCAAGGTCCAGTGTTCCAGAAATTAATTGTATAAAATTATTAAGTATTTTTATACTATGCACATGGCAGGGTTGTGTTTTCTACTAATAGGTTAATCAAGTTGGGAATCTGAGGTCACAGTTGCGTCCGGAGAGTTCCGTTTACCCTAGGTGGGGTGTAAAAGTTGCTGGCGTGGTCCTACTATGAGAGATCCCACCTAGGTGCAAAGTCTTCATTTTGAAATAATGACTTAGTGATTTTTAGCATTTGTATTCTTTTTGAATAACTTTCGAACAAAGCCTTGGAATGGAAATCTTAGACTTTCGTTGAGTTAGAAACAGGGTGTTTTGCCTAGGCGTGATATAAAGTGAGCGGGCATGGCAGTTTCAGATCTCGTGCTAAGAAGATTGTACTTCTATAAATAGAAAATAAAATATTGGAGTTAGGGTTCTACCTTATCTGTCATATCTCTCTCTCTCTGTATCTCTCTTCCTATCTCTCTCCCCCAATTGTTCTTCGGGGTTCTTCGTTATTCTTGGCCAGATTGAGGAGCGAACTCCGGCGGATCAAAGTGGGATCGCAGCGGACGCGTCACCAATGACGAATAGCCAGATCGAGGTAATATTTCTGATTAATTTTTGTACCCTCATCAATTCTTGAGTTTTTATCAATTTATACGTTTAAATTATAAAATTTTGGAATTGGGGTGATGGATGAACAAATACGGCCAACGCCCGAGCCCCGTTTTTAATTCTCGTTCTTGGGCGTTCATTGTCCTAATTTTCGAACGTGATAAATTTGTTCAGATCGACCATCAAGGGAAGTCCATGCAAAGGCCTCACCATGAGGATTATGAATCCTCCATCGTATTTGGAATCGGGCCACTGATGCAGTGGCGACGGACGTTGGATGCCCCGACTCTAGCAATGGTGGTGGCCGGAGTTCGGGGTGGCGCAGCGGTGGAACCGACCAGAGATGTCTGGAAAAAGAGACGAGAAGGTCGAGGTGGATCCCTGAGCGGCAGACTTGGTTGCAGACAGTGCGGTGTGGTGTCATCCGGTGGAGGAGCTGAGCAGGGCGAGGTATAGCTTGGAGGGTCTGGTCCGGTGCTACGGTGTCGGGTGTGGCCGGCGCGGATAGGGTGCTGTCGGAGGAGTCCGGCAGAGGATCCGAGCTGGCCGGGCTGAGCAGGCTATGCCGGATGTAGAGTGGGGGAGCCCGGGCGGCCGCGGCGCAGTGCAGGATGGTAGTGGCATGGCGGTGCGCTGTAGGAGGCGATGGCGTCGGCGCAGTCCTGTCGCGGTCAGAGGAGGAGCCCTGGGGTAGTTCTGACTCGAGACCGGTAGGGTCGGGTCATGACAATATGGTTCTTCATGACTAACAAATAGATTATTACTTTGTGATGTGATCCCTTTTATATTATAGTAATTTAATAACATAGAAACAAATCAAGGTTTCACGAATTATTCATTTTTATGTAATAAAATTTTCATTATAAGAAAGAAAACAAAGGAATTTTAAATTTTAGTTTCATTGAAATTAGAAACATAGTACATGAACATATAAAATATTCTTCTAAGTAAACATTTATGAAATATTTATGGGTTCAACATAGGTGAATTTTATTGTATCTCATATGTTGGGAACATACATCAAAGGATAGGGATGATCGGGAAGCCCAGTAAGGGAATAAGCGAGGGACACATATATAATGTGATCATGAGGCATACTAATAAAAACACAATCTTTAACAAAATGGAGTGAACAAGAGAATGTGATGGAAATTATAATACTAAATAACCTAAATTATAAAATAGAAATTTGTCTAAAACATAAAAATAATGCATTCGTAATAAAATCAAAATGGTTTATCATTAAGCTGTCAAAAATGAAAATTGTCAAGGATAGTCACCAGGGTATCAAAAAATATGTAATCTAATTAGATAAAATTATTTTCCCAATACATTTTAGTGATATCAGCGTCCAACCTTTATTTTTATTAATTTCATTTGATCCACATTGATCCTAATAAATCATTTCATCAATAAACCATGGAAAATAAAGAATGGGTTTTATATCAAAATCACTACGTAAAAAGCGCTTCAATACATGACCATTACATCACTTCTAACCCATGTAAATTGAATTGGGTTTCATGTATTTAAATCCTATAATCAATAATTCATGTTTACATCTAGTTCAATAACCATTAAAAAATGAGTGTTTTGGGTAGTCAAATAAAAAAAGTTAATTTCTCATGTAAAGGGAGAAATTTGAGAAATAAATTTGGCAACATGATGGATATAAAACATGGAATAAGTAGAGGGGAAAATAAGAGGGAATAAGGCTATACTATTGATAAAATACTATTGTTAATATAATGGGTACAAATTAATGTGATCATGAAAAAATTATTTTAACAATTAGAGGACATACCACAAAAGGGAACTCTAATGGAAATGAAAAGTGGGTATTTCCCTTACATTGAAGAGTTTCTTCTAAATATTGAGGATAGAACCCTGAAGGATTAAGGACACCTTGGGTAAATATTTGGGAGGAGAAATCACTATAATGTCTCGGATAATGGATTGTGAGTGAATGGGAATGGTGAAATTGGTGATTATTTATAGAAAAAGTGGATGAATTGTTTAATAATTTCCAAATTCAACTCCCCGAAATCTAGATTACAGATAATGAAAAACCATGGGATCACACATAGTGATTTCTAATGGTTCTGGAAATTTCAGTCATAGTTTTATATTCTTTAATACATTATAACTGAGTATAAATTTTTAATAATTTTTTGGTCTTGGAAAATATATTTCGCCAGAAAATAATGTCTTTAAAATAAAAATTTCAATTTTATAATTTATAAATGCACATATAAGATTAGAAATTGAATAAAAAAATATTAATATATATAATATTAATAAAATAACATTTTTTAGTTTCTTTATTGTGTTTAATTAATTATAAAATTATTATTACACAAATAGTAATTCATGAAACAAATTAAAAACCCCAAAACTATATTTTTAATACTCACTGAAAAATAAAGTATTTTATAAAATTATCAATTAAATTACCCAAACATAATTTCAACATGATGATTTAAAATTTTATATTTCTTTTATCAAAATATTTATCAAAATATGTTAATTTTAATTTTTAAATATTAAAATATATATTTATTAAAAAATATTAGTTTTTAAGGAACAATCAATATTTATGATACATATAAAATAATTACCTAGGACATAATAAAATTAATTTATCTTTCATATTTAAATAAAAGTTTTTAAAATAATATTTCATAAAAAAAACTTCATTTAGTATAAAAAATATTATTATATAAGTGTAAATATTTTCTAAAAATACAATTTATTTTATTTTCATCCAATAATCAACTTATAAAATTCAACGCAATTAAAGAAAAAAAATTTAATAAAAAATATTCTAAAAATTTAATTTATGTAATAAAAAAATTATAAATATAAATTTACACTTTTACCAAACTAATGCCTAAACATGTGACCCCTTTTAGACACACGTATACCTTAAGGGTAAGGTGTGTGATAATGGTTATTTCATGGGGTGGTTTTCAAACATCAGTTGAGTGAAAATCTATACTGAATTAAACATTTCCCATAGGAAATTTCATTCAAGTCTGTCTTATTGAAGCTGATCATGGGCTTGTTCAAGAGAAAAACCTAGTTATTATACCTCTATCCTTAGTTATAAAAACTAGGTTTTGAATGACATGACTCTACAGGTTGAGGATATCATTTTTCCTTTCTACATCAATTATACTTTTTATTTACAACATATAAACACTAAATATAATGGTTAAATTATCAAAAATCAGTATTGTTATCAATGGAAAAATAGAAAAATGTTTATATTGACTAATAATCAAATTTGACCAATAGTCATATAACTATTCCAATATTACAATGATCACACTACTCTCTATAAATACCACTTCATTATTTCACTCAATATTCACTATAATTCATACGTAGGTTATATTTACTTTTAATAATATTTTTATTGGTTCACTACTATTTTGATACATTTCTATAGTTTTTTCTATGGGGTGATGATTATATAGGATTTAGGTGATCTATATTTTCCCATTTTAGGTATTATATTTTATACTTTCTGTCCAGTTGTGATTTTTGGCATTTTAATTTGTTTCATCGATGAGTAATGTATTGATCCTTATTAATGAGATATGTTTTTATTGGTTACACTATATATTATATAATATAACACACATTATTTCATTAAACAAATAAAATGTAAAAATTCAATTTTATTACATTATTCCCCAATTTATAAATTGTTTCCCCAAAATTTATCCTCACATCCTCACTTGAGAATCGAGGAGGGTAATTCTATTTCATTTTCCCCCAAGTTCCCAAGTAACCAATTCATACTTATTATTCCCCCACAACACTTTGATAAGATGTGTTGTTTTCTTTCATATAATATTTTCTCTATAGTCCAAGATCTCCACTGTCTAGCCCTTGTAATAGTGGTCATGTTTTAGTTGTACCACCTCTGGACTCACTACATGTGACGGATCATGTATGTAATTCTTAAGGAAAGATTCATGGAATACATCATGAACTGTCGCAAAATTTTGTGCAATTTCGAGATGATTGGCCACTACTACTGTACGATAAATGATTTAAAAAGGGACTAAATTTCTACAGTTAAGCTTCCCTGTATTTCCAAATCACATGACTGTCTTCCATGGTGATATCTAAAGGAAAACATTTTCCCCAATATCAAACTACATGTCCTTTATTCTACTATTTTAATAAATCTTCCATCAAATCTGACAATCTTTTATATGTTTTTGGATTGAATGAATAATTTTCATCATCTCTTGAACAAGATCGGGACTAGGTAGATTTCTTTAATCAACTTCATCCCATCATGTTGGAGTTATTCATCGATACCCATATAAATATTTATATGGTACCATTTGAATACTTGAGTGAAAATTTTTTTTCATGAGAACACAAAAATATGGAGGTGTTTATCCCATCCACCTTTAAATTTAAATTTAGCTAGTTCTCAACCTATCATTGAGTGGCTGAATAGTAATTTCACATTGTCGATCTATTTGGATATGAAGGTCCTACTAAAATTAAATTCTATATTCATATCATGTTGAATAATTCTCCATAATATAGATGTAAACCTTATATCATGATCATAAATGGTAGAAATTGGTGCCCCAAAGTACCTCATCCCTTCTTTTATGCATATCCTGGAAAGTTTTTTAATAGATATATATTGGAAAAAATTAACAAAATGGGATTTTATGGTGAGTTGATGCATTATAACCCATATCACGTTGTTTTCTATAGACATTCTTGTGATAATAGTGATGAATTAAAAGTGATATTTTCCAGATTCCTTGATGGTATGTTTATTAGTTGCAATATCCCTTTATAAAATTTTATCTCCACCTTAACTTACTGACACACCATGAACCATGTAATATAGTCGAAAATATCAAACTTCCTATTATCCCACCAAAAATGATAATAAATATCCATATACATTTTAGTGATACAATGATTTATAGATAATATAGAGACATGAGCTTCATCTATTAGATTTTTCATTATCTCTACGATAGAAGGGACACATAGCCTGGTATGAAATTTCATTAAATCTACTTAAACAAAATTTCACTCAAGAAACATCTCATTCTTTGTGACCTATATCTTGTTGTGTATCAATGTTTTTTTATTTTATATTTCTTGATCTTCTCTATTAATAATGGTTGAGAAATCAATTAGAATGGGATTGATGATTCCACTTCTCTTATAATTCCCATGACCAACACTGATAGCTCCATGATCAATGGATCTCTTTGAATCCTAATCATTTATAGGAAAATTGCGTCTTTCATACTTAATGCATCCTCGACTTCATTTTCTCTTCGGGGGTGATAATAGATTGAATAGTCGTAATATCTAAGAAGATTCATCCATCTCTTTTTCCTCATGTTCAATTAATTTTCCATGAATATATACTTCAAACTCTTATGGTCTATCTATATTTCACATTTTTTTGAATAAAGATTGGTAATCCATATATTTATAGGAAAATTTGATTATATATAACTTCGGGACTTGTATGGAACATTTATTCTCATGACGATTTAACTGTCAAGATGCAGAAGTGACCACCTTATAAATTTTCATGAGGACACACCCACGCACATTCATAGATACATCACTATATATAATAAATAATTCTCTTATTGAGGGTATATTTAACATAGGTTAGGTAACTAATATCTTATTCAGTTCTAGTAAACTTTCTTCACACTCCTTTATCAAAATTAACTTATCTCCATTTAAAAATATATTTATTAGTGGGTTATAAATTCAAGAATTGATTTTCATAAACCTCCTATAATGTTCTAAAAAACCAATGAAACTATGAATATCAGTTACTATTATAGGGCGATTCCCCTCCTCTATAGCATTTTTCTTGAAAAGGTAAATTGAGAATCCTTCAATATTTACAATGTTCCCCAATATTAAAATTTTTTTTAAAAAAAATTCACATTTACTGAATTTTCCAAATAGATTCTCCTTCCTTGTATTTTTTAATATAATGCTTATATAATCATTATGCTTTTTATAAATTTTGAAATATGTTATAATATAATCAATGAGGTCTCTAGTGTAACACCCAGACCACATAATCTTGGTGCTGGTGCTTTATTTTAATACATTGGCATGATTACATGGAACCAAGTCCTGAAGGACCAATCAGTTTAGTATTCTTTGAAAATAGATTATATACGTGAACTTCAAATTACAATTTCAAACATAAAATACAAAATAGATAACCCTTTGTGAATTCCATTGTTCTCCTATCTTAATCCGGAATTTATATCGTAATACAATTCTTATGATTCTATGGAAATAAAACATAACAATGGGGTGAGTGTAGATGCTCAATAAGGATAAAAATATAGTTGAAGCAGTTATAGATAATCATTTTAATTAAAGAAAGGTATAAAATTGAAACAATATAACATTAAAAATAAAATTTTGCATAATATTCCAGATATAAATTAAATAATTACATATACTTATTCACATTGATATTTTACTAGTCTAATAATCACATATAACATTAATAACTAATCTCATAATGATGTAATGCATAATGTCATACATCTTAACCATAATGTCAAGCCCTTGTGCCCAAACCCTAAATATAAGTTTTTTTAAGACCTTAATCTAAGAAACTAGTTTTTCTCATGATACCAAATGATTCATAGAGAGTCTATAGTGGTCCCCTATCAACACTTACTAAGTTCAATTCATTCCTCATGTAAAAAGAATGAAACATAATCTAAACATTCGTATTAAATGTAGCATAAGAAATGTCAATACTTTTACCACAAACCATGAATGGTATAAAAAAATATCACATCCACATTAAAACACAACTCATTTAATATAATATGGAAGATTGTATTATAATAAATCAACCTCAATCAAGAATAAAATTCAATGAAGGATATTGACGTAGTTGAAAATGATCAGTAAAACTATTTGAGAGAAATATCCTTTTTTTGTGAAATCATTTAAAAGACAAACAATTTATAAACGAAATCATTTAAAATATATTTTTGAATCAAAGTGATCCATACCAATTTGAATAATTTTAAACTAATTAATATTTTAAAAAAATGATGTCCATATAAATAAATACTCAAAATCATTTTAAATACATGGACATTAATTAAAAAAGATTTAGAAAAATAAATCATTAAAACATTTTAAATGTTGATATTGAAAAAGTGTACCTTCCAAAAAACATTAAATATTTTTTTTAAAACATTTCTATAAAACATGGACATGGATGATAAATATGTCCCGGTAAATACTTACACAGAAACAATCTCATATAACAATGAGATTGAGGAATTGACCCTTACCTTGTACATTCCTTTAGTTGATGGTATGTTTAACCTCCTTTATAATGACCATAGTTTGTTATTAAATTATAAATAAACCATATTAATATTTATGATATTATATATCAATAATTTTTTAATTTATACTACTCATTTAATAATAATTTCCATGTTAAAGTAACATTTCGGGTAATAATCGCTTTCTTTATCGTATGTGTTTTAACATGTTATTCTCGATCGTATCACATAGATAATGAAATACATACTTCCATAATATAAAACATGATTTATATATCATATATATTCAGAATATAAATATGTATAATAGATAGATATATGAAATGGTAACACCGTTCATGGAGACAGATGTTCTTACGTACGCATGAACATTGTATCAGTTTTCTTATCATATTGTATGGAAGTAAGTAGAGGATATATATTTATCTAAATATATAAATATTATTAAATTTGAAATATTACTTTATATACCTCATAATTAATCAATATATATATATTTTTATAAAAATTCTTGTATGGTGATCGTTTAAGATGAATCTCATCGCATCGTGGAAATGATAAGTCGTACATACACACGAGCGACAATATCATTCTATTGATGGTGAAAAGTTGTTTAATTGGATGATGTATTATATATACATTATCATTATCATGTTATATTTATTATTTACATCAATCAAACTCATTATTATATCCATCCAAACAATGAAGTGTTGAATAACAAACTACACCACAACGTGGAGACGTTAAGTCGTACATACGCACATATGGTGAATTTTTCATTCATCGGATGCATAGAATAATGAATATAGTTTTACAATATTTATAATAATATCTCAGTCTGTAGATGTTACGGTATTTATTTTTTTAGTATGGAAACATCAATCAAAGGGGAAATGGAAGTAGAAAACAACTTTGAATGTGGTGATGTAATAATTATCTCTTCTTCGAGTGATTTCTTTATATTTGATTACAGGGATTCATAGGATAGATTTCAGATAAATGTAAGGTCTATAAATTTTATTGAGGATAGTTGTCAGGATATTGGATCATATTTTATCCATGGAAATTGGACTTTTAGGTGTAAATTTAAGATAAGGGTAAGTACCCTTTTATAAGATAGGTGAGGGCCACGTTAGAAAAAGCTATAAATATTGTTTTATTATAAAATTATTTTTTATTTCTAATAGAAAAAAATAAATTTATTTAGAGGTTATGGTGGGGATGGGTCTAAATAATTTAAACCAATAGTTTTTATACAATTTTAGGTCACCAAATTAACCTTATCTTTTATATTTAACACTTAGATAAATAGTTTAACTCTTACCATGTCTCCTAGTATTCTTACACTGTATGGTTAATAAACATACAATACACTCCCTAAAAAACCACAAGTGTTTAATTAAAAACATATATAACTTTATCTATGTCCATTGGATGAATATTAGATGTCTTGGAACATTATATCATTTAATAAATTAGTAATTTTTAAAATACACATTTATGTCAATTTTAACACTATATAGTAATTGATATTTGTTAAAGTCATAAAAACGTGATTAATTAGGAAAAAACAATGAATACACCCTAAAATAACATATTCACCTAAAAAATTATTTTATGGTAACAAAATATTCAATTTAAATTTAGTTTTAATATTTATATTGTCAATTATTTTAATCATTCATTAATAAGGTAATTATTGTATCATCATTATTTCATATATAAAACTAATTATTTAATGTCAAAAAATTACAAATAAAATACCATGATGTAGAAAATATTATTGTAACACCCCAGGATTTCATAGTGTGTTATTTCTTAAAAATAATTCAATAACTTGCACTACACGCAACACCGAGTTCAATCACACCATGACGTACAAAAAAAAGCCATTAAAAGAGGTCATGAATAGTATTAACAACATTTTGAACTTTATATAATCCTTATAATTTTAGAATCCCTATTATGAGTTTCTTAGTCATAATGCAAGAACAGATTCATTTTCAGTATTGCACTTTTATCAACTTTAATAGTGAAACATTTTTAAATAAAATATTTTAAACTATCTGAATAAATTGGTACATCAAAAAAAAAATTAAAATGAAACATCCCAAGCTTCCACGGTACGCTTTCCTTTGAATAAAATAGTAGCGTGTGTTGTACGCAACCTTGAGTTTTAACACACGCCACAACCAATCAAACTAGCTGTTATGAATAGTAATACCTAAATTTTGAAATTATATATATTTTATATTTTAAAATGGACTTCATTTTTGGATTCGGAATATCGAATTTAGCCTAAGGTGAAATTTTGGTACTTTTCGGATAACTTGCATATTTTGATGAATAGTGAAAATTACTAAATTTTAATTAAAAACAACTTTTTTAATCAAAATAATTAATAGTGATAAATTATGAATTTTAGTAGTTTTAAAGTATATTTAGAATATATTTTTACCATTTAATATAATTTTGGTCATTGTACATAATTTTACAATTAAACCAAACATAAACAAGTGTCAATCTTTTGATAGTTATTACCTCTTAAAAACACGCTTTTTGTTTTGACAGCGGGAATTAATTTTAAATTAATTTCTGCCACTTCTATGTTTTGAATTTAGAAAAATGGATTCCATATTTGGAATCAGGGTGTCCAAATTGTGTAAATAGGTAACTTTTATTTTTAGACATTTTGAATAATTACTGTGGTAAATATTTTATTTACCATGGTTAAGGGTAAATCCGGTAAATAAGGGTTAAAAAATAATATTATAATAATACAAAATTAACCTAAAACGTGTCCTAACCTTATTTGTGGACACATAACCGACCATGAGCATCCTTGGGTCAATTTGGGGACCCCTTGGATCCACTTGTATGTGGTAGGGACACTTTATATTAATAAAGTTAAAATAAAAATAAAAATGGCATAAGCTTACATCTTTTAGAAGAACAATTTTTACATAGGGTTATACATATTGGATTTTCGATTATAAATATTCATTAGAAAGATAAAAAGATTTCCTACATAATGATATTTTATTTATAATTTTTAGACATCAAATAATTTAAATTATTAATGACACAATAATGATGCAATGTTTACCTCATTAATAAATCATTTAAATAAATAAGATTATAATGATTAAAATATTATCTAAAACCTGTCCAATTATTATTGGTTGATGTTATTTAGAATATGAGTCATCTTATCGTCGACCTCAATGATTTTTGGACCATTATAAACCGAATATAATTATATTATAAAGTAATACTTTCACTCTTTCCTATAGATCCCCTCTTCTCCCTTATAAAAGGAGACCACTTCTACTCATTCCTCACACCTCTCAAGCCACTTGGCTCGTCCAAACTCTGCCCAACTAAGCTCCCCACATCCCTCTCCTCCTCCTTGAAGCTTCCCCTTAGGCAGAAAGCATTTCAAGAAGTCCTTTGGTTCCAACCAAAGTGAGTTACCTAAACTAAAGGTAACGATTTCTCTTAAATTATTTTCATTTATTTTGCATCTCCAACCCCCAAACTCTTTTTATTTCCTTTCTTTTGTAACAACACCAGTATCCTCAATATACTAGGATGTTGTTATAAGAAGGATTAAAACTACACATACACACAACTACATCTAATGGATGATGAACATAATGTTTCTGTGGATGGCAAACTAACGCCTCACGAAACGATGATTGTTCAAATACATCTTACCGCCTCTCATGGTGGCCATTATGATGGCACTATAATTAAATATGATATTAATGATATATATTTTATACATAAGCTTATGTAATTCCATTTTATTTCATACCATTATTCGTTTCATGTTGTATATACATACGATAATTTCATTTGAGGAAGTGCGGACTACCGCCCCCTTAAAATAATATGACTCGTTCATACCACACATGGAACGTATAAAGGATGGTGTTAATGAACTTATGTAACATATATAAAATATTATATTATACTGGAATAGTAATATACCTATGTATCATTTGGATTCAATTCTTTTAAAATAAAAATTAAATGGAAGTAGTGTTCGTGCGTACATACGGACTACCGTCTCCACGAACGCGGTGAGATCCATCCTCCATCGTATCCATTCAAGTCTTATTCTCATTTTAGGGTTAAAAATAATGTTAATATCATTCTGATTATGAATAAGATATAATCTATCCATTACAAACATGTCTTACGTAACCAAACATTTAAGAAGAACGAATCGATTATCACCCGAAACGACGATAATACTAAGATATTATTAATAAAGCAATGTTAAAAGAACATATATGATATCATATTAATGTATATGATTCTTGTATAATTTAATAACAATTATTTCACCATTATACAGGAGGTTAACCTACCCTAACCAAGGAAAAGTACAAGGTAAGGGATTTTCTTATCTCACATTCAATTCCGTGAGATTTCCATTATTCGCCTCTAAATTATAAAAAGTGGTGTATTGTGTACTGGAATTTGATATATATTATCATATTAATGTTATTCTATAAATAATTTGGTGGTTATTAACTTTTGGCCATACGACTCAGTTGATTAACGTGGTAAGGGGTTTTCATCTCACTCCTTATTCCCGTGAGATTCATGCCATATTGCCACCATTACCTTTTGTGTGGTGTATGTACTGCCCATAATTATATTCTTTGTGTAATACACTCTAATTTTTGTGTGCTTACATATTCATTGTATGATACCTCTTTCATGGATTGTATGTTTCATAAGTTACCAAACTGGTAAGGGTTATTTCACAATCTCTTCATTATCCGAGGTTGTTTATACGTAATAATCTACTGAGATATCGTTATCATCCACATCAATGTTTCTTCAAAATGTACTTCAAAACATTTTTAATATTTAAAAGAATATGGGTTAAATTCATTTATACCCTTGTTTTACTTTTTATAAGAGGTTTATAAGGGAATCTTTCCGTCGTTTTCCAAACAAGGTGCTTTTTAACCTTTTCGACAGAATTAAGATAAGAATGTTTTTTTAACTTATACGGCGGGTGCGGTTATTTTCCGCCGTTATAAAATCGTCAAAGCTTCCCTTAAAAGCTTATAAGATTATTTTCAAAGAAAATGTTTGATTTTATATGGATCTTAAATGATTTCAAAATAAAAGGAGATATTTCTTTAAAAAGAATTTTGATTTCATCTATGTCAACATCCTTTGATGGGTTTTAAGATTATTTGAAGTTGATTTATTATGATACAAAACTTCTATATTGTTTTGAAGGTTTTGTGATATGTTTGACTGTGGATGTGCTATTTTTATACCATTCATAGTTTATGGTGAAAGTATTGACATTTCGTATACTAGTTCCAATAAGAATGTTTATGTTATATTTCAATCTTTACTTCATATGAATGTGTTGGACAAGTATGTTCCAGGTTGGGGACTGGTTAAAGTAAGCCCTCTAGGTTGGGGACTGGTAAAAGTAAGCCCTCCAGGTTAGGGACTGGTAAAAGTAAGCCCTCCGGGTTGGTGTACGGTTATTAGAGGCACTCCGGGTTGGTGTCCGGTTATTAGAGGCACTCCGGGTTGGTGTCCGGTTATTAGAGGCACTCTGGGTTGGGTTCCGGTTACAGTTAGCCCCAAGGTCTTCGGACGAGGCCTTGAAAGGTAATTAAAGTTTAGCATTATGCATTCCAACATTATGAAAGTGGTTATTGATTTTGCATGTGATTATTCGATTAGTAGAATATCCATGTGAACAAGTAAATGGAATTATTTCATTTAACTTTTGCCATACTATGTTGAAGTTCAAGTTTAAAAGGCTTTTGTTTTAGTAATTCATTGCCTTAAATGTTTATGCTTATTTTTGAATGTTCCGCTATATTGTTATCCTTACTGGGCATTTGAGCTCACCCCTTTTCTATGTTTTATTTTTCCCAGGATGTGAAGATATAAGATATGGATGACCTGCAGGGATATTATGAGGGGATTATAGTGTGGACTGTGGAAACATTATGTTGTTGTAGTAGTTTTTCATTTTATGATGTAATGTAAAACTTATTAATATATCTAGTGTTTCCAAGGCTACTAAACCAATCGGTCTTTCGAGATTTGATCTTTCTTGTGATCATGCCAATGTTATGTAATAATGCACCGACTCTGGGTAGCTGGGGTCGGGGCGTTACAGTTGGTATCAGAGGAAGTTTAGTACAAACCTTGGAAGCTAGATTTAGATAAACTCTGATTAGAGCACGTAGACCTAAGATGAATTTTGAGGATTAGTATAGAATAACTTCCTAGAATTTTGGTATTGTAGAGATTTTGTGAGTTTTCCGAGCAATACATCCCTGTCTGGATACGAGCAGGTAGAGGCGGCTCTGGCACAGATGTACCTAGGGGTAAAACCCGAAAACACCGCTTTGAGCTAGACTCGAACGGGAACTGGTGCACGACAACGGGCCTTGCTGCACTCTTGGTTACGACACTCCTGGGGGATATGCTTAGGATAACTCTCATTTTCTTTACAAATCATTATGAAGGGTTTATGAGTATATACTTCCTCAAAGAAAACATTTTTATGATTATGGATTATATCCATAAATAGTTCAATTTATGTTAAGTGTTTTATAAGTATGAGATTATGTATTTTGATTCATAAACTGATCTAGTTTATGCAATTGTTTAGAAATGGCGCCCAGTAGAAGGAATGAGAACTCCAGAAATACACATGATTCAAAGATAAGGAAGGATCATATCTTTCATGGTCTTAAGCTAGAATTTATAAGAGAAATAGTCTCCCATGTATTATCATCATATGAAGAAATAATATCATGTGTTGATAAGATAAGTAAAGAGTTTACTGAGTCCTATGGCTTTGAAGGGAATCAAGAGAAGAAAAGGATGGAAGAGAGAAAGATGGATAAAGGGAAAAGGGAAAAGAAGAATTTTCCCATATGTGGTAACTGTGGAAAGAAACACCCTGGAACTTGCCTGGAAGGAATGGGAGTTTGTTATAAGTGTGGAGGAAAAGGGCACAAAGTAAGTGACTGCAAGGGTAAGAAAATGGTTTTAAATGTACAATGCTTCATTTGCAAGGAGTTTGGACACTACGCGAACCTATGTCCCAGTCATCAGACTATGCCGCAAATGATGTTATTGGATAATAATCAAGTTATGATACTACCACAGATGAAGAGGAATGATTAGAGTTCTTATGTTGATTATGTCAATTGAGTGTTGTATCAACAATGTACTTGTTACAATAATCATGGAGTATATAAGGATTGTACTGCAGTACTATTTCATTAAGGACTTGAGATTGTGTGGAACAAAGAAAAGTGACTCAATAGCAGGATAAATTTTTGGAAAATATATGGTTGAGAGAATGATAAATCATAATATAGTTCTGATACTGAGGTAGTGATTTTGGAATAATATGTGATTGTTTAGAATAAATTATATTGGATATTCTTGACTACCCTGGAACTGATTAATGATTTGTATATGCCATCATTGTTGGGGTTTAAAACATTTTTGGATTAATGAAGTATATCCAACATTCTATATGGAATAAGGGAGCATGAATGTAATCAATAAGGAATATGGTAATACATGATGAAGGTATTCATATGCTATTACGGGGTAAAAAGGATCTATATCATGTTTACCTTCCTTATAAATTTTAGACTGTGAGTTTGGACAGAAATATTTTGGATAGTTCTAGTTTGGATTATTTTGGATTGCCATAAAAGGACAACCCGGAGGTCGGGCGGCAACCCGTCGCGTCCGGCAAGGCTGCGAGACTTGAACCCGCAACCGAAGGGCGACAAGGGTGTATCACCTACCACTGGCCCATGAGATGTCCTAGATTAAATAATGTAGTTTTTATTAAAAGATCATGTAGATGAATTATAAATTCGTTTATTTTGGAACCCTATACGAATAGTGTAAATAGAATTTTTTTTACATTCTATTATCTTTTAGAGTGAAAGATGAGTTTGTGGTAGAAATTTATTAATGGATAAAACACTAATTATAAAGTAAGTATATCTCCTTATGATCTTAGCCAATCTCATAAATAAATTCCTCAACATTAAGAAAAGAAACTTATAACAAAAATGTTTTCCTAGATGATACCTTAAATCATCACTAAATAATGGCTTTGGGATTGTTGGCCTTTTCATAGCCATGTTCTCTACCACTCTCCATCAGATAATTGATGGTTAGATTTTTCTTCCATATCCATATTTTCCTACATGGAACCCTATTATGTGTTATTTTCGGTAATCTTCATATGTTCGACTCTTTATTTTAAATAGAGGCCTCATTAATTCATTTTTCGATTTGGATTTCAACTAAGATATTTTGAAACGTCAAAAATGTGTTATCCTAATACCCTATGTTTTGTTGAACCTATGGTATTTCAAATCATCATAGATTGATGAATTTAAGGACCTCAATTATACACTTGTTTTTGATTGATGATCTCAATCACTACCTATAAATATTTACGTTTTTCCTCCAATTATATGTCTCTAATTGCCACCAATGTTCTCCTAATCGAGATCATAATTTGGTGGTGACTCTTTCATTTCTCTTTTCCTCATATTAAGACTAAATTTTAGTAACCTAATTTCCGATGTGGGTTTTCCCACAAAGATATTTTCTATTTTCAACCTTTTATTTTCGAAGAACAATTTCAAATTGCGAGGACGCAATTTATTGAAGGAGGGGAGAATGTAACACCACAGGATTTCATAGTGTGTTATTTCTTAAAAATAATTCAATAACATTCACTACACGCAACACCGAGTTCAATCACACCATGACATACAAAAAAAAGCCATTAAAAGAGGTCATGAATAGTATTAACAACATTTTGAACTTTATATAATCCTTATAATTTTAGAATCACTATTATGAGTTTCTTAGTCATAATGCAAGAACAGATTCATTTTCAGTATTGCACTTTTATCAACTTTAATAGTGAAACATTTTTAAATAAAATATTTTAAACTATCTGAATAAATTGGTACATCAAAAAAAATTTAAAATGAAACATCCCAAGCTTCCACGGTACAGTTTCCTTTGAATAAAATAGTAGCGTGTGTTGTACGCAACCTTGAGTTTTAACACACGCCAGAACCAATCAAACTAGCCGTTATGAATAGTAATACCTAAATTTTGAAATTATATATATTTTATATTTTAAAATGGACTTCATTTTTGGATTCGGAATATCGAATTTAGCCTAAGGTGAAATTTTGGTACTTTTCGGATAACTTTCATATTTTGATGAATAGTGAAAATTACTAAATTTTAATTAAAAACAACTTTTTTAATCAAAATAATTAATAGTGATAAATTATGAATTTTAGTAGTTTTAAAGTATATTTAGAATATATTTTTACCATTTAATATAATTTTGGTCATTGTACATAATTTTATAATTAAACCAAACATAAACAAGTGTCAATCTTTTGATAGTTATTACCTCTTAAAAACACGCTTTTTGTTTTGACAGCGGGAATTAATTTTAAATTAATTTCTGCCACTTCTGTGTTTTGAATTTAGAAAAATGGATTCCATATTTGGAATCAGTGTGTCCAAATTATGTAAATAGGTAACTTTTATTTTTAGACATTTTGAATAATTACTGTGGTAAATATTTTATTTACCATGGTTAAGGGTAAATCCGGTAAATAAGGGTTAAAAAATAATATTATAATAATACAAAATTAACCTAAAACGTGTCCTAACCATATTGGTGGACACATACCCGACCATGAGCATCCTTGGGTCAATTTGGGGACCCCTTGGATCCACTTCTATGTGGTAGGGTCACTTTATATTAATAAAGTTAAAATAAAAATAAAAATGGCATAAGCTTACATCTTTTAGAAGAACAATTTTTACATAGGGTTATACATGTTGGATTTTCGATTATAAATATTCATTAGAAATATACAAAGATTTCCTACATAATGATATTTTATTTATAATTTTTAGACATAAAATAATTTAAATTATTAATGACACAATAATGATGCAATGTTTACCTCATTAATAAATCATTTAAATAAATAAGATTATAATGATTAAAATATTATCTAAAACCTGTATAATTCTTATTGGTTGATGTTATTTAGAATATGAGTCATCTTATCTTCGACCTCAATGATTTTTGGACCATTATAAACCGAATATAATTATATTATAAAGTAATACTTTCACTCTTTCCTAAAGAGCCCCTCTTCTCCCTTATAAAAGGAGACCACTTCTACTCATTCCTCACACCTCTCAAGCCACTTGTCTCGTCCAAACTCTGCCCAACTAAGCTCCCCACATCCCTCTCCTCCTCCTTGAAGCTTCCCCTTAGGCAGAAAGCATTTCAAGAAGTCCTTTGGTTCCAACCAAAGTGAGTTACCTAAATTAAAGGTAACGATTTCTCTTAAATTATTTTCATTTATTTTGCTTCTCCAACCCCCAAACTCTTTTTATTTCCTTTCTTTTGTAACAACACCAGTATCCTCAATATACTAGGATGTTGTTATAAGAAATATTCAAACTACACATACACACAACTCCATCTAATGGATGATGAACATAATATTTCTCTGGATGGCAAACTAACGCCTCACGAAACGATGATTGTTCAAATACATCTTACCGCCTCTCATGGTGGCCATTATGATGGAACTATAATTAAATATGATATTAATGATATATATTTTATATATAAGCTTCTGTAATTCCATTTTATTTCATACCATTATTCGTTTCATGTTGTATATACATACGATAATTTCATTTGAGGAAGTGCGGACTACCGCCCCCTTAAAATGATATGACTCGTTCATACCACACATGGAACGTATAAAGGATGGTGTTAATGAACATAAGTAACATATATAAAATATTATATTACACTGGAATAGTAATATACCTATGTATCATTTGGATTCAATTCTTTTAGAATAAAAATTAAATGGAATTAGCGTTCGTGCGTATGTACGGACTACCGTCTCCACGAACGCGGTGAGATCCATCCTCCATCGTATCCATTCAAGTCTTATTCTCATTTTAGGGTTAAAAATAATGCTAATATCATTCTTATTATGAATAAGATATAATCTATCCATTACAAACATGTCTTACGTAACCAAACATTTAAGAAGAACGAATCGATTATCACCCAAAACGACGATAATACTAAGATATTATTAATAAAGCAATGTTAAAAGAACATATATGATATCATATTAATGTATATTATTCTTGTATAATTTAATAACAATTATTTCACCATTATACAGGAGGTTAACCTACCCCAACCAAGGAAAAGTACAAGGTAAGGGATTTTCTTATCTCACATTCAATTCCGTGAGATTTCCATTATTCGCCACTAAATTATTGAAAGTGGTGTATTGTGTACTGGAATTTGATATATATTATCATATTCATGTTATTCTGTAAATAATTTGGTGGTTATTAACTTTTGGCCATACGACTCAGTTGATTAACGTGGTAAGGGGTTTTCATCTCACTCCTTATTCCCGTGAGATTCATGCCATATTACCACCAGTACCTTTTGTGTGGTGTATGTACTGCCCATAATTATATTCTTTGTGTAATACACTCTAATTTATGTGTACTTACATATTCATTGTATGATACCTCTTTCATGGATTGTATGTTTCATAAGTTACCAAACTGGTAAGGGTTATTTCACAATCTCTTCATTATCCGAGGTTGTTTATACGTAATAATCTACTGGGATCTCGTTATCATCCACATCCATGTTTCTTCAAAATGTATTTCAAAACATTTTTAATATTTAAAAGAATATGGGTTAAAGTCATTTATACCCTTGTTTGAATTTTTATAAGAGGTTTATAAGGGAATCTTTCCGTCGTTTTCCAAACAAGGTGCTTTTTAACCTTTTCGACAGAATTAAGATAAGAATGTTTTTTTTAACTTATACGGCGGGTGGGGTTATTTTCCGCCGTTATAAAATCGTCAAAGCTTACCTTAAAAGATTATAAGATTATTTTCAAAGAAAATGTTTGATTTTATATGGATCTTAAATGATTTCAAAATAAAAGGATATATTTCTTTAAAAAGAATTTTGATTTCATCTATGTCAACATCCTTTGATGGGTTTTAAGATTATTTGAAGTTGATTTATTATGATACAAAACTTCTATATTATTTTGAAGGTTTTGTGATATGTTTGACTGTGGATGTGCTATTTTTATACCATTCATAGTTTATGGTGAAAGTATTGACATTTCGTATGCTAGTTCCAATAAAAATGTTTATGTTATATTTCAATCTTTACTTCATATGAATGTGTTGGACAAGTATGTTCCAGGTTGGGGACTGGTTAAAGTAAGCCCTCCAGGTTGGGGACTGGTAAAAGTAAGCCCTCTAGGATAGGGACTGGTAAAAGTAAGCCCTCTGGGTTGGTGTCCGGTTATTAGAGGCACTCCGGGTTGGTGTCCGGTTATTAGAGGCACTCCGGGTTGGGTTCCGGTTACAGTTAGCCCCAAGGTCTTCGGACGAGGTCTTGAAAGGTAATTAAAGTTTAGCATTATGCATTCCAACATTATGAAAGTGGTTATTGATTTTGCATGTGATTATTCGATTAGTAGAATATCCATGTGAACAAGTAAATGGCATTATTTCATTTTACTTTTGCCATACTATGTTGAAGTTCAAGTTTAAAAGGCTTTTGTTTTAGTAATTCATTGCCTTAAATGTTTATGCTTATTTTTGAATGTTCCGCTATATTGTTATCCTTACTGGGCATTTGAGCTCACCCCTTTTCTATGTTTTATTTTTCCCAGGATGTGAAGATATAAGTTATGGATGACCTGCAAGGATATTGTGAGGGGATTATAGTGTGGACTGTGGAAACATTATGTTTTTGTAGTAGTTTTTCATTTTATGATGTAATGTAAAACCTATGAATATATCTAGTGTTTCCAAGGTTACTAAACCAATCGGTCTTTCGAGATTTGATCTTTCTTGTGATCATGACAATGTTATGTAATAATGCACCGACTCTGGGTAGCTGGGGTCGGGGCGTTACAATTATTATCTTTATAATTTATATTTATAGTCTAATTTATCTTATGTATAACTCTATATTAAAATTGTATTTGTTAATAAAATTTTAATTTAACACTTTTAACACTAATTTTAATATAATATAATAAATATCCTAATCTAATCCAAATTGATCAAAAAGGATCTTATGTTTGTCCTAAGGTTGATTTGGGTTGAAATAAACTTATCTAGTAGAATTATTACATGTGTTGGGGTAATTTAAATACTATTTTACATTTAATTAGCTTATTTACTTTTAACCGTGGTAAATAAAATTCAAAAGTTAATATTCACCAAAAATTATTTTCATCCAATTGAACCACATTTTACTAGTTAATGACAAATTTATATATCAGATTTTTTAAAATAAATTCACATATGTGGTAAAATTACATTTTATGATAATTTCCAAATGTACCTAGAAGCTGGGTAAACGTGCCTATAATGTGGGTAAAAAGATGTTAAAAAAAGTTCAATGTATTTTTATATCTAGTTATATTATAAGAATACTCAAACGACATAAATTGGAGTAATATATGTGTTATGTATATGTTTTTACATTAACATAAATTTAAATTTAAAATAATTATTTAAATAAAAAAGGATTTTTTTATATACTATGCAGTATTTTCTACTTTTCATCAAAAATTGGATGTTTTCAGAAAAATACCAAAAATTCATCCTAAGATTATTTTGATATTTTTATTTCAAAAATTATGTCTATTTTACCAAATTAAATTTTTATGAGTTTCCCAAATTAATTTTATTATTGTTCACAAAATGACATAAAAAGTAGTTCTTTTGTGAACATTATATATATATATATATCTATTTTAACAAAACATATACATTTCAATATAAATATGTTTCAATTATATAAAAAATTGTAAATAAAATTTAAATTTTATTTTTTACTATTTATATTACAATATTTAATTTACAAATACGTATATCATTTAAATAATTTTAATACTAATGTGTTGTTTTGCAGAAACACAATCTTACATATAATGCATGCCAAGTCTGTGTTGCATGCAATATAATCTATTAATTTAATTGAATGATATAAAGTACTATTAAATCATGAGGTGTTATATTCTCCCCTCCTTCAAGAAATTGCAACTTCATGATTTGAAATTGTTCTTCGAAAATAAAAGTCTAAATGGAAAATACCTTTGTGGAAAACCAACATTGGAAATATGGTTAATAAAATTTAGTTTAAATAAGAAGGAAAGGAAAAGGAAAAACACACCAAAAAATTATGATTTTTAGTAGGAGAACATTGGTGGAATATAGAGACACAAAATCAGAGGAAAATTTTAATATTTACAGTGAGTGATTGAGGTCATCAATCACAAAAAGGTGAACAATAAATAGAAAATTGAGGCCCTCAAAGACAAAAATCTATGATGATTTAAAATATCATTGCTTCAACAAAACATCATGTTTTAAGGGAACATATTTTTGGTATTAAGTTAATTTCCCTGAACATATAAAATTAATTTCCTTATATAATGAGAAACACAAATATTACATGACAATTAGTGTTACTTCCTTTAACTAATTTCTATCACAAACTCGCCTTTCACTCCAAAAGGTAATAGAACTCAAAAATATTCTATTTATCGTAATCATATAGGGTTACAAAAAATTAATCTATAATTCATCTATCAGATCATTTAAAAAAATAACATTATAAAAACAAGTACAACACATAGTCTAGTTGTAGGTGATACACCCTTGTCGCCCTTTGGTTTTATGTTCAAGTCTCGTGCACTTATCGAACAAGATAGGTTGTCACCTGACATCTAGGTTTTATTTTTTATAACAATTCAAATATAATCATAAGAAATGTTTTAACCTTAAAAATATATATCCAATTTCCATCTTAATTCATTACAACCTTTAAACATATCCAAAATATATCTTTCCGAACTCACTGTCAAAAATTTATAATGAAGGTAATGATAATAAAGATCTCCTTTTCCAAATTATAACATTTGAATACCTTCATCATGTATTCTATTAAAACATTGTAACACCCTAAATTACTATAAAATCATATTGATTACATTTATGCTTCCTTATTCCTCATAGAATATGGGATATACTCCTTATATCCAAAAATAATGTAAACTCAAAAAATTAGGGAATAAACAAACAATTAATTAGTTCATAGGTAGTAATGAATATACAATATACTGTATCCCAATAAATAATCTCTTGATCCAAAATCAATACCTCAGTACCATGACCATATTAAAGTTTATATTTCCCCTAAGCATGTATTTTTTTTAAAAAAATAACATTAAACTGTGTCACATTACATGGTACCATACAATCTCAAACCCTTAATGAAATAGTACTAAAATACAATCCTTATTTATTTCCATATTTCATATAACTAGTAAATTATTGAAACAACACTCAAATGACATAATTCATTAATAAAAATATATAAACGCTAATTATTCCTCTTCATCTATCATAGTATCATAACTTGATTATCATCCAATAACATCATTTGGGGTATACTCTGATGATTGGTACATTGATTCATGTAGTGTTAGAACTCCTTAAAGATGAATAATTATATATTTTAAACCTTTTTCTTATCCTTGAAATGATGAACTTGATGTCCTTTTTCTCCACAGTTATAATAAACCCCCATTCCGTTCGATCACTTCCCATGGTGATTTTTTCCGCAGTTATAACATATGATAAAATCTTTATTTCCCTTATTCCCATTATATATATTTCTATCTACCATACTATTCTTCTCTAGATTCCTTTAAAAGTCATAGGGCTTATATAATTCTTTACTTATCTTATTAACAAATGATAATATTTATTCACATGATGAGAATATATGGGATACTAATTCACGTATAAATGTTCTCTTAAGACTATGAAAGATATGATCCTTCTTTCTCTTTTGATAATGCGTATTGATGGATTTCTCATTCCTTCTTCTATATGCCATTTCTAAATGATGAAATACAGTATGGTAGGTCATATCATAATGTATAATCTAAAAACTAGAAAAAATATCAACATTAATTGAGGATTTTCACACTTCCAATGTCATAATCATAAGAATGGTTTCATTGCTAACATATTTACTCATAAATCCTTCTGATTGTTTGTAAAAAAAATGTAAATTATTCTAAGAATATCCCCTAGGAGTGTCAAACTAGGTGAGCAGTAAGGCCCGTTTGCGTGTACCAGGACACACAAGGTCAAGCCCGAAACTCCTTGTCAGAGTTTTCACTCCTAGGTACATCTATTCCAGAACCACACCCACTTGTAGTATGCATAATGGGATGTATTGGTTTTAAAACCTACCAAATTTGTACATTAACAAAATACTTTGGATTCTCCTCTATACTAATCCTCAAAGTATATCTTAGGGTACTGTTCTCTATTAGAGTAATTTTTAAATCTTATTTCCAAGGTTTGTACTAAACTTCCTATGATAACAACTATAACTCCCAGACCTCGGAATCACGGATCTGGTGCATTATTTTATGGCATTGGCTGGATTACAAGGAATCAAGTCCTGAAATTCTAATCAGTTTATAAGTCTTGGAAAATATATTACAAACATGAAATTCATATTAAAATTTCAAACATAAAATAGAAAATTGTTAATCCTTTGAGAATTCACTTATTCTTCTATCATAAACATGAATATAGATAATAATACACTTCTCAAAATCCATGTAAAATAAAACATATTAAAGGGGTGATCTCAGATGCTCTGTAAGGACAAACAATATAGAGTAAGATATCATAAATAATCATAAACTACTATAGAAAAGGTATATAATTGAAAGACATTCCCTTTAAACATAAAATTCAACATAATATGGAAAAGATAAATCAAATAATTCAATTTAATTATTCACAAGGATATTCTACTAGTCGAATAATTTCATGTAACATTAATAACTAAACTCATAATTATGGAATGAATAATTTCAAACAACTTAACCACAATGTCAAGGCCTTGTGCCAAGACCCAAAATATAAGTTTTTTCAAGGCCTTATTCCAAAACACTAGTTTGTCTCATGAGAGAAACATATGAATAGAGGAGCTATAGTGGGACCCGCCCATCACTTACTAAGTGAAATGTATTTCTCATATGAAAAGGGTGAAACTTAATCTAAACAGTCGTATTAAAACTAGCATATGAGATGTCAATAATTTAACCAAAAACCTTGAATTGTAAAAAAAATGGCACATCCATAGTCAAACATAACTCAGTCAACACAATATGTAATATTGTATTAGAATAAATCATCCTCAATCATGAATAAAAATCAATGAAATATTTTGATATAATTGAAGATGATCAGTAAAACTCTTTGAGATAAATTTCCCTTTTTTATAAAATCATTTACAAGTCAAAGAATTTATAAATTAAATCATTTAATAGAGATTTTTTAATCAATTATTCCCATACAAATTTAATACTGTTGAAAGGAATTAACTTTTTAAAACAATGATGTCTATATAAATAAATACTTATATTCATTTCTAAAACAGGGACATTAATTAAAAATAATTAGAAAATGAAATCATTAAAACAATTAAAATATTGACATTAATAAAGAGTCCCTTCAACAAAACTGTAAAATGTTCCTTTTGAAAACACTTTTATGAAACATGGTCATGGATGATAAATATGTCCCAGTAAATACTTATAAAAAAACAATCTCGATTAATAATGACAATGAAGAATTAACCTTAACCTTGAACATTCTTTTAGTAAAAGATACATTTAACCTCTTTTATAATTTACATATTATGTTATTAAATTATACCTGAAACATTATAATATTTATGATATAATATATGATTCATCTATTACTTTATAGTACTCATTTAATAATAATTTCCTTTTTAATGTAACATTTCGATTAATAATCGATTTCTTTGTCATATGTGTTTTAACTTTTTATTCTTTATCGTATCACAAAGATCATGATTTACAAACATATAGAATATAAAACAAGATTTATATTTTATATATATTCATAATATTAATTTGTATAATATATAGATATATGAAATGTAATCAACTTTCATGGAGATGGTTGTCCGTACGTACGCATAAATGTTGTTTCTGTTTTCTTCTCATATAGTACGGAAGTATGTAAATGAAATATATTTACCTACATAAATATATATTGATCTAGTATAAATATAATTTCATATACCTCATAATTATTTAATATATATATATATATTTTTATACAAAATCATGAAGGGTGGTCGTTGAAGATGAATCTCATTGGGTCGGGGAGACGGTAAGTTGTACGTACGCACAAGAGACAAAATAATTCTATTGATGGTGAAATGGTGTTTAATTTCAAATTATATTAAATATACAGAATTATTTTAATGTTATATTTTTTATTTACATCAATTATACTCATTATTATATCCATACAAATAATTAAGTGTTGAATAATAAACTACAACATGATGTGGAGACGGTAATACGAGTGTACGCATGTATGGTGTATTTTTCATTCATTGGATTGATAGAATATTAATTATGGTTGTAAAATATTTTTAATAACATCTCATTATGTAGATGGTAATTTATTTATTATTTTATTATGTACACAACAAAGAAATAGTAAGTAGAAGAAGAAAGTATCTTTCATGGAGGTGATGGAATAATTTCCTCTTCTTCGATCAGTTCCTTTCTATTTGAACAAAAGGGACCCTTACGTTGTCTTTCTGATAAAATTAAGGCATCTTGATTGAATTGAGGGTATTTTGGAGCATATTTGATGAGGTTTTGGCCAAGAAAAATGGATATGGAGGTGTAAATTTAAGAGAAGGGGAACTACCCTTTTATAAGAGAGGTTAAGGGTACTTTAGGAAATGCATGAAATATTATTTTATTATAAAAATATTTTCGGTTTCTAATTGATTAATATGGATTTATTTCTTGGATTGGGTGTGTAGGGGTCTAAATAATTTCAATAAATAGGTTTTATACAAGTTTTGGTCACCATACCATTCTTATCTTTTAGTTTTAAACCTCAGTTAAATAGTTTAACTATTACCATGTCTTCATGAATTCTTACACTATAAGGTTAATAAACAAACTATAAAACTACAAGACAACATAAATTCGTTAATTAATAACATATATAAAATTATCTATGTCCTTTGGACTAACCATAAATTTTTTTGGTATATTATATCATTTAACAAAATATTATTTATTTTAAAAACTCATTTATGTCAATTTTGACACAATTTAGTAATTGACTTATTTCAAAGTCATAACAACTTGATTACTTAAGACACAATTTATTATATCAACCCTAACATTTAATATTACCCTATAAATTTTTTTTATGGGATCAAATGTTTCAATTTACATTTTTTTAATATTTATAAAATCAATTTATTTAATCGTTCATCAATAAGGTGATTACATCATCCTCATTGTGTCATATATAAATTTAATTATTTAATGACAAATTTTTTTTAAAATAATAACATGATATAGGAAATATTATTATCTTTCAAATTAATATTTATAGTTTAATTTATATTATGTATAACTCTATATTAAAATTTTTTACTTAATAAAATATGAATTTAACAATTTTAACACATCTTTCAATAAAATATAATAAATATCCAAATCTAACTCAAATGGATCAAAATGGATCTTAGTTTGGTCATATGGTTGATTTTGGTTGAAATAAAATTATCTAATATAATTTGGACATGTTTTGGGGTAATTTTAATATAATTTTTACCTTTAATTACTTTATTTACATTTAACGGTGGAAAATAAAATTTAAAAGTTACCATTCACAAAAAATTATTTTCATCATATTGAACAAAACTTTACTTACATATGAAAATAAATTTTGTTATATTTTTTATATTCAATTCACTGATGTGGTAAATTTATGTTTTAAAAAAGTTAAAATGTACCTAGAAGGTGGGTAAATGTTCCTAGAAGGTGGGTAAAAGATGTTAAAAAAGTTCAATTAATTTTTACATCTATTTATATTATAAAATGGCTCAAATGACTTAAATTGAGCTAATATGTGTATTATATATATATATATTTACTTTCAGATATATTTTAATTAAAAGTAAGTGTTTAAATGAAAATGATAGCTTTCATATACAATGCAGTATTTTTCACTATTCATCAAAAATTGGATGCTTACTGAAAAATACCAAAAATTCACCCTAAGATAATTTTGATATTATGAATTCAAAAATGAAGTTTGTTTTTCTGAATCCAATTTTTAGGAGTGTCTAAAATTAATTTTAATATATTCAAAAAAGGACATAAAAAGTACTTCTTTTAAGAAAATAGTTTCTCAAAATATATAACTATTTTTTAAAAACATATACATTTCATAATTAATACGTTTTTTTATGTAAAAAAAAATTAAATATATTTTAAAATATATTTTTTACAATTCATATTAAAAAATTTATTTGATAAATAATTATATCTTTTAAATAATTTTAATACTAATGTTTTGTTTCACCGAAACTCAATCTTGCATATAATGCAAGACAAGACAGTGTTTCATGAAATATAAGCTATTAAATTGCATTAAAGATATAATGTACTATGAAATCTTGGGGTGTGACATCTGGGAATGAGTTTCATCATCTTTACATGAATTAAAGCACTATCACACAACCATAAGGGGAATTCAACAATATGAGAGTAGAAAGTATGTTGTATTTTGAATTTTATGGCCACACAACAACTCCACCCCACCAACCACATCTAGTTTTTTATGATTTAAATTAATTAAATAATAATACATTATTAAATTATTTATCCCTCCACCACCAACACCCACACAAACAAACAGCCTCTCTTTGTGTTCCATTATCACCTCCTTGTAATTTAATCCCAACTGGGGATTGTTTACAATTTTAATTTATCCTAGTATAATAATATAGGTATTGTTTCCCCTCATCCAACATCTATTTACATTTTATCTTGTTATTATAGAATGTTTAATCATTTTTTATCTAATTCAATTTTTTTTCATGATTTTTGGGAAACAATCAATTAGAGTGAATTCCTCTAATGGTCATCAATTACTGTGCTCCTAGTGTGTGTGATTGTATGTTTACCCAAATAAATACCATATTTTAATGCATGTTTCATGAAATGTGTGATATTTGGTCACATTTCCAATATAAAATTGACATAAATTTGTGTTTAATTTCTTCCCATTGAATAAAATGAGTTGAGAAAGGGTATTTCAGGCTAGGATAAACACTTTTATCACTATATATTAATCCTATAAGGTTAATAGAGAGGTATATAATAGTTAAAGGTAATTTTGAGGAATGAATCATGTGGAACATTTGAGTAACATTATATATGTTTGGATAGTTTCATTAGTATTAGGGGTTAATATTTTTCTCCATAAATATTTCATAAGACTAAAATGGTTTTATCTTGTATAGAGACCTACAAATAGGTTGGGAATGAGGGGAATAGATTATATTAGAATATAAATTGGTTCGAATATATGCTATCTTTGATATAAATTATTTATATCTCATTTATTGAGTTATGTATTTTAACATGATATGGTCTGGTAATGTATGTGGGACAGAGTTCACCTTATGTTGCAGACGGATACAGTAGGGATGTAAATCTTTCTTTTGTTATGTTGGTTATTATGGGGGAGACTATTCCCATTATTTGGTTTACACATGGTTGGGAACCTATGCTCATTATTAATGAATTAATACAAATTATGTAATGAAAAATAATTATAATGTGGCCTTTTCAATGATAGAGGTTAGACACTATGCATAATTAATTTTTTTTACCCTTTTAAGGGGAGAATACTTTCTATAGTGTGATACTACTAAGAAAGGGGATGATATATTTAGTTGATAATGGTTTACTATATAAAGTGATGCCCACTCGTATGATGTGATCAGAGACAGGTGATTATTTTCCCTCTTTTTATTATTCTTATAGATAGGGATAGCATTCCCTCTGTTTATTTTATAGTGACTATGTGATTCTCACATGTGTGTTGATTCCCTATGTTATTTTTTCTAATATGTACTGATATCACTTAGACGATGCACCAATTTGTTTCTATATTAATGGGATGTAATACACACTATCATTTTGTTATGGTTTTAAGGGGTAATTCTCCCATGTGATATGACATAGGAAAATATTCATAATATATATTCATGTCATATGTCTAGATTCACCTAGGAAGAGATCTAACTAGTTATGGTCACACCTAGGTTATTGTGTAGCACCCATGGTTATGCCATATTTTATATTTCATCTGATAATTTTTATTTACTTATGAATCTATCATGTTGAACATGATCATTTATATACTAGACTTGTTTAACTACATTGTTGGTGGTTTCCTACTATATACTTCTCAATAACCTACTATAGTAGGTAAACACAACATCCAGAAACTATTGCAAAATTTACACACTAAAATTATTTATTCATGAATTTATTTAAAAGTGAATTTTTTTATTTTAATTTTACCAAATTAAATTCATTTTTAATTCCTCACATCTCAATTATCTTAATATGAGTTTTTTGACTTTTTTGAAAAAATTTATTTTGGGTTAATAGTAAAAAAATACTAATTTTTTAGAATAACAAACATTTATGAAAATATTATAATAAAAGGATGACCTAAATTTTCTCAAAAAAAAATGAAATAAAATTTATATATTCGTGAAATAAACTAAATCATTTAAAATGACTATATTTTATTAATCTTAAATCCTATGTATAAAATTTTAGAAACATTAGTAATATCTTACTCTAAATTTTTTTTATGTGCTTATATTAAAAATTGATTTTTGTTACTTTTATGAAAATAATTTTATATAATCAATTTCATATTAAATATCAACATTTATATATTCATTCATATGTTTAATTACATTTTTAGGTACAAAAATAATATTACTATGATGCAATTTAATAACTCTAGTAATGGTAAAACTATTCATCACATATAATAGTCTAATTAAATTTACTAATTTTTATCCCAAATAATAAATTAATAAAATGTAAATACTAATTAAAATATAAATATTAAACTTGTATATAAATATAAAAAAACTCATTAATTAATTAATCAACATTAAATATTATTAAGAACTATTAATTGTGAAGAAAAATATTTTTCAAAATAAATTCTTTTAAATTTTATATTTTTTTATTTAAACATTAATTTATCATATTTAAAAATTTAATTGCACTAACTTAATGATACATTGATGTTCATTAAACCAAAATTTGGTTATAGGGGTTACCTTTTATATTAATAATATCATTATTTCTTATTTAAACACTTGTTTCTAAGAAAAAAACTAGAACGTAAAAACTAATGGTAAATAACTAAAAACGTGTTTGAAGTAATTGTGAAAATTAAAATTTTATATAATTTATACCCATGAACACCCTATAATCAATTATTTAAAACATTTGGAGTCATTTACCAAATAATAGTGTAATGATATCATTGAAAAGTAAAGGGTATTCAAAAAAAGTTCAATTTTATCCACTTATAGAAGGGACAAACTTCCTCAACATCATACCACACCCATCCCTAATAATTTATTATTTAAAATAAACCATTTTTCCTTACAATATCAATCAAAATTCATTATTCCTCTATTCACCCTTAGTTATCTCGAGGACCTTATATTTTATGATATTTATATGGGATAACTCAATCTTTGGATGTAAGTATTACCTTCTACTTAATCTATTCATACTAATCTTCCTCTTCCTATCCTCTTATATCCATACCAATATAATAACATTAGTATCATTATTATACTAAGATTAAATTATATCACTACTATAAAAATATATTCCATAATAAGTTTTTAACATTTTTTATATAATAACTAATGTTAAAAGGTTTTTAATGTCGGTTATGGAAACAACAGACATTAAAACTCTTTTCAGAGGGTTTCTAAATTAAGTTTTTTTAAATAATATTGAAAATTTTATTTCTTCAACTGTTTTTTGAAAAAATAGTGTTAAAATTGATTTATAATTTCAGTATTCAAAAAATTGATCTTAAATCCTTTTTTGTGTGGATTTTTTACTTCAGTTTCTCAAAATCTAGTGTTAAAAATAAATTTTTTAAATGAACAAAATATATATTTAAAATTTTCATGTCACATATATAAACTTATAAATTAGAACAAAAAATTCATAATGGCCCATTTCACTTTTTGAATTTTGATATTTATGTTTTTACCATCCAGCGTTATACCTTTCAAATCTACTTCGTAAATTTCTTTCTGTGTTCCCCTAGTTCTTTATTCATCAATTTTGATATTGTATTTAAAATTATTCTCCCATTTTTAAATATATTTATGACTATTTTTATTTGTCAATTTACTATTTAATGATTCATGTTTTTATGATGAAGATTAATTTTTCAGATCTACATAAAAATATAAAAGAAATTGGTGAAATTTACACGTTGAAATCTAAAATAACTCTCAAACCATCACCACTTTGAGTGTCTCACCAGTTCTATCACTTAAAATGAAATTATGTTGATAGAGACTATAATAGGCAAGTATATGAAGTCAAATCATTGACATTATTTTTCATTATTTCAGTTTATTTTACTCTCTACATTATCAATATTTTATTTTATTAGAATGTAGTAATTTGAATTAAAATATTTCTTTAAAAAATAGTTTCTTTTAAAGTCAGTTGTTGAAATAGTCGTGCTAAAAATATTTAAAGAAATATTTCAATTTTTCTGAAATAACTGATGTTAAAATACTATTTACTTTTTCACTGACATTAACATAGACTAGAAAAAAATTCAAAACGAAAAATAATCCTATGTTAAAAATAGTATTAAATTTTTTATGAATGGACTGACCATTATTATTTCCATGACACATATTAATATGAAACCAAAGGTGTTATTAGTGAATGTCAACGGACTACTACCTCTATAAATCAACTTATTTTTTCATACTATATATTATGGTTGGTTTTAATGCTATAAATTATAAATAAATAGGATGTATATAATATTTAAATTATTTTGAAATCTGAAATTATTATATACCATAATCCCTACCCCATTCCTTGTGAAATTTTATTGTTAAACTTGTGTCGTACGGACTACTACCTTTACAAAGTAACATATCTAATTTTTCTCTAGTTTCATTATTATTTATTAAATAATCATTAAATATGATTCTAAATCTAAAAATTATCAAAATAATATCCATATCTTCATGTAATAATAATATTATGTATAAAATCATCCACTATCATAATCATAAAAAAATGTTAACTATAATATTTTCATGTTTGGGTTTGTGTACCCACCTAATTAAAAGATGAATTAAAACTCTACCATAGAATAATATGGGAAAATAAATTCTAATATTATTATAATTTATTATGAAAATAATGTTTTTAATGGTTCTTTAAGGGTTATATTAATTTTTTAACTTATTATTAAAATATAATCTTTTATTGAAAAAATTAATGAAATAATAAAAAATTGATTAAATTTTTCATAAAACATGACTAAAACACTAATGGAATTATATAAGAGAATTATAAATCAATTTATGTTATATATTTATCTTGTAATTATGAACATTAAAGTAATTATAAATTGATACACTTTTATTATAAAACTAGTTTAGAATTATTAATATTGCACTCTCCTGGTATTCAAAATATAGAATAACTAACTAATACATATGTAGAGAATTATTTTTAATGAATTGGAAAAAGGGATATAATTATGAATGAGATTATAAAATAGGTGACTAAGATATTTATTTTTTAAAATAGGAGTTTAGATAACATTTATAAAAGAGTGATTAAATGAACTGGTATTTCTTCTCAAATTCCTCTTTTTAAGATATTGTTTATATTATGTATATAATTTTCTCTGTGTGTTGTATATTAATTGTATTTGAGATAGTATATCATGAAATTAATTTTATTCATGGTATTTTAAGTTCATTTTCAGGGAAACTAATTCAGGAGTTTTTTATTGAATATCTACCCAGTCCATATGTGGGGTTTCCCAATTCAATTTTTTTTCTTTGTGACTCACGTCATATTCACCACCTATATCCATTTTTGTGTTCAATAAATTTTTATAGTAGTATTCACACAATATTTATATTGAATTTTAATGGATTTACATGTATATATTTTTATCCCTAAATCAAATTCATTTGATTAATGATTTACCAAAATCATTGTAAAACATAATCTTTTATATGGTGGAAAACCCATCCTACGTTTTGGTAATGTAAAATGGTGTGTATTTTCCATGAAAATACATCCCTATCTAGATACTGGAAGGTTTTTGTGGTTGTGTCATTGATTCACCATGTTATAATCGCCACAATAATTTTTGGTTTTTCATTGACTCACTCATCACTGTGATTCAGGATGAGTAGTCAAAAAACTACACACATGGTCTGACCCCTTAAGGGGACATGACTTATAATATTCACATAGTCTTTAAGAAACATGATGAGGTATTTTTTCTACAATTTCCTTGGACACCATCCAATAAAAACTATTGAATATAATTACTATATTTCTTTGATAATATACTACATTCAAAGTACCTTCACCTCTATTTTTATTTGATATCATTTCTTCCTTTTACTTTGACGATACCCCACAACATTTAAGTTGTTTATATTAGGTTCTCTAAGAAATCCACATTATTCTATTAAAAATGAATTATTTAATTTTTATTTTTAATATATGAATTTAAATTTTTTTTCCTTCCAAGTATTCGTTAGAAGTATTATGAAATATATTTTTGACCCATATGGTGAATAGATTGGAGTTAATAATGTGTTCGGTGGGTCTCAGAATTATATATCTACTTGATGCATCAATAGTTCTAATTAGGAAAAATAGCTTGTCTTTTTCTATATACCTCTTCCCATATCATGATAGTGTCTCAACATAATGCATAAACAAAATGATTTGATATAATAAATTATGTATCCCATCAGTAAGTGATAAAAAAATCTTATTATAAATATTTCTATTTTTTATCATGGAAATAAAATTTACATGGTGTTAGTTGATTGTGGCTACATAGTGTTTATTTTTTTCTTACCACATCACTTATTACAAGTTTATGTTATGACAGATTCTAGTATATTTTACTATTTATTGGGTATCTGAGCACACCCTTAAGTGTCTTAATTTACTGGGTAATCTTATAGAATAATTATGTGTACTTTCTTGGGATATGACGAAAGGGATAAAATTTTTATCATAATGTGTTCATGTTCAATATTTTTTTACAATGTAATGTATGTTTGTATCTAGTATTCCTAGATTTAATAATTTTTAGATACTATAAGAAATATTCTACTATATACCAATACTGTTATATAACAATCATCTCTAGGTTTCTAGAGTCTATGTTATTATAGATAGAATTAGAGAAAGTATATTAGGAAACTAGGGGACATGATTTTATGGATCCAAGATTGATTGAAAAAGTAATATGAGAAACCCTAAATTATTCTAGAAAATATTCAAAAAAATTTAATATAAATTATATATTAAAATTTAATATCAGGAATTTCTTTTGAGGTATTAAATCATCTATTTATAATATTATATGTAAATTTCTTACTAAAACACGAAGTGGAAATCATATTGCAACAACAGTGTTCCAATCAGTTTGGATTAAGATACATAGACAAAATATAGTTAAAAAGGATATTATACCAATCGTTTACTTTTATATTATCCTATTTTTGGAATTTATTTCAATTTATAATTTTAAAAAATCAAAGATAATGAGATTGTGATTCGTTAAGTTCATTTTGATATTTTATCTTCACTGTAAAGATTTCATCATCAAAATCATTTCTAGATCCTTCCTCTATAGCTCTATAGAATGAAATTCAAGAAAGAGGGTAGGAACATGAGTGATCTATTGATATATAATATATCTTAATAATATACAATATAATCACTGTACAAAATTTCATTGTTGTTTTTTCTAGGATAATCACATGGTCACCCTACTGAGCATGAAGTTGAGTTCTCTATTGAACTCATTGTTGATGTAATACCTATACGGAAGACTCTGTGTTGAATTGAACTAGTGGAGTAAGTGGAGTTTGTGAAAAAAATAATGGTTTTGTGTGATAAGGGATTTATACTCCACATTATTTCACCATGAGGACCCCTATTTGGTTAATGAAAAACAAGGATAGGTTTATGAGATTTTGAATCGATTATAGGGAGTTTAATTCCTTTACAATAAATAATAAGTATCATTTACCAAGAAATTATGACTTCATTGATCAACTTCAAGGATCCCAATACATGTAAATGAGTTATATTCAATCTAATTGTCATCAGCTAAGGGTGAATAATTATGATATAATAAAATATGACAATTCAAAAATGTTATAGACATTATGAGTTTATGGTAACGAAATTATAAATAAATAATTAAATTTCTATATTTAGGGATATAGAGAATAGACTATTAAAGTACTATCTAAATAACATTGTAGCAGAATTCATTTATGATATATTAATATAATCTTAGAACTATGAAGATTATTAAATTCATCTGCAAAAAATTCAAGATCCCCTTAGAAAAAATGAATTATTTATAAAATAGATAAACTTCATCTATAGAGTTAGAGTGTTTAATTTTTTAAATAGGGTATTTGTTCTATAAATTGTTGAGATTAAGAGATAAATTATAAATGATAACATAGATCAAATTTATCTATACACCCTAGTATGAAAAATATGTGTACTGTTTTAAGAGATCATTTCTAATGGGATGGTATGAAGCAGAAAATTGTAAAGTACATTTTCATATGATTATATGACATCGTTTAAATAATTAAAGGAAACACCTTAAGGGAACAATGAAACATATTAATATTCCTAAACGGATGTGGGAAAAATACTACAAGGGGTTTTTTCATTATACTTTGGAATACTCTAATAAATATTGGCACTATATGGGTCATTATCGATCACCTTACCAAGTATGCTCATTTCATAGTGATGAAAAATGTCATACCCCTTGAGGGACTTGATTATTTCTATATCAACGAAATAATAATGTTTTTTCGGGATCCCCTATCATTTTTATCTATTCATGTCCTTTGATTCACATCAAAATTATGGAAGGGACCTTAAATGCCTCTCAGCACTGATCTCAATTTAAGCATAGCATACCTTCCCCAAACTGATGGAATGTACGATCAATACATTGGAAGATATTAAGAGATAATTTTCTCTTGACATAAAAGGTATGTGGGATCTATACCCACCTTAGTTTGAATTTCCATTATTTAATTTATTTTATTCAATCATCCAAAAGGAACCATATGAGGCATTGTATGGGAAGTATGTCATACTCCAACCAGTTCTCTAGAAGTTAGATAAGGATGGATATCTAGACAGGTTCTCTAATATTAGATTATTATTACAGTAAAGACAATATATGACCATATTAAATAATTATAGAGCTCAAAAAAGAGCTATGATAATAATTAAGGTAAAAAAACTAATTTCAAGTGTGGTATCATGTATTATAAAAATATTCGCTACCTAAGGGAGTTGAAATATTTTCAAAAAAGTTGAAGTTAAGCCGCCAATTAATTGTTCCTTTTGAAATACAATAATTAATTGGAGTCTAATCTTACTAATTGGATATTATTACTAACTACTATATAGTATATCAAATATTACATGTTTCTTTATAAAGGAAATACATTCAAGATCTAATGCACATACTCACATCTGAGGGAATAGCGTTGGAACCAGAATTTCTTGTAATTTAAATATTTTATATATTCTTTTCACAAGGTGGTAAGGGTTTCAAAATCAAACAACTCGATAGTTAAAATTCTTGAAAAGAAATCAAAAACTATATAATCAATCATATTCTATATAAGAATATATGAGAAGGGAATACTTATAGTTTTTTAGTATTATTCATGCATCCAATTTTAGGAAGATGTTTTTCATGGGGTAAAATGAAATACTAGAGGGCCCACTATATATGGTAAATACATCATCTTGTAACTATTTCACAATGTACACTCTAAAGATCATTTATTCATAATTTTTTTAACCTTAATTTAAATATTATAATTTCACCATATTAACTTTATTTTTGAATTACACAAATATCAAAAAACTTAAGATATATCTTCTTGAACTTTTTTGAATCAATTGATTTTAGGTGAATAGTAAAGAATTCTTATTTTTCATGGTATGTCACTTTTATGAAATTATCATTATACATTAATGAAATAAAATTTTTGCAACTATTTTTAGATAAAATATGTATATATAAATTAAAATAAATCATTAAAATTTACTGTGTTATTTTAACAAAACCCTTTTATAGTATTTTGGAAACATAAATACCATTTTACTCTAAAAACGGTTTTCTATGCTTATACTAAAAATTATTTTTTTCTCTTAAAGAATCTAAGTTAACAGAAAATATTTATTATTTAAATTAGAAATTTAAATATAATGTAATAAGGTAAATTTAATTTTTATACATAAATTTATAAATTCTAGGATTGAATATTTTTTTATTATTATGTTAAAAGTATTTTTATCAAATAATTATTTCGTTAATATTGTGAAAAATATTTATACAAAAATAAATTAATAAAATATCAATAATTAATAAAATTTCATTTTAAAAACTATATTAAAATATATCAAAATAATTCATGTAGTATGTAATAAAAAATATTATTAGTCCCCTTTAATTGTGAAAATATAATTTTTATAAGAAAATAAACTATTTATATTTATATTTAAATATATTTTAAAATTAAATATTATTATATTAATAAATTTAATTGGATTAAATATTGGAAAAATATATATTCAAATAATTTAAATATTTTAACATGGGTTACCTTATAAAATTAATAAAATATAAATTACTTACTTAAAAACTTGATGCTAAGATAAGAATAAAAATTTAAAAATATAATGGTGATTAACTAAACACATGTATAAAACATGTTTACGAACTCTTTTTGTGGATTTATTGACTGTAGGAAACACCAAAAACTATTATTTATAAATTGTATAGTTTCTGAAGAGTAAATAGTGTAATTATATCATTGAAAAGTAAACAGTATTCACAAAAGTACTATTTACTTCACTTGTTAAAGGGAAAAAATCCCTCCAATCCATATCAAACATATTTTAACACCCCTACCCAAGAAGCTCAGAGATGGGGAACTATTTTCTGACATTATAATGATTAAAATACATCAAATATTGAAGGACCAATTATTTTAGCAGTTTTTGAAGACCACATTACATTCATGATACCCATAATACATTGGAAAAATACAATAAAACATGATTCAAAATAAAATGAAATAAACTACAACCTTGAAAGCATATTCAATGTTTTGTAATTTATAAACTATTGAAAGGAAACATAAAAAGTGTGATATCAAACACTCAATAATGATTATAAGTAAAAAATATAAGTTAATTAATTTCAATAATCCATATATATTATAGCAGGGTATATAATATGAAAACATATTCCATCAATAAACATCGAATGAAAATTTGTCCTTTGATTGTGTTATAGTTAAAATATCATGGAAAGTAACAACTGAGTACGAAATGAATAAAATGATTTTTTAGTGGACGTCATATATATATAAAATTTACAGTTATACCATCAAGATGGTTTATGTATGTGGTTATAAACCCATCTGATTCTATTTTTAAACAAACATGAAGGGTTTGTCGCTAACGAATTTGTCTCATGAGACATGTCGATTCCTCGAGGTGCTATAGCAAGCCTCACCCATCACTGAAACTCCAAATAATTATTCATAAATAGATTTAATTTGAGAAACATATTTATCATAAATATCTATATTGTGTATTGGATACGAATTCATTGATATTCTTCCACCTAAACAATATTCAAAATATGCATGGCATGTAAAATGGAATATAACTAATACAATAATTATATTAATGACACAAGAATATGGATATTTAATAAGAAATTAATTTCAAATGAAAACTTAAATGAAATGAGGTAGAATATACACCCCATAAAAATTATTTGGTGCACAATACCAAGTAAGTCACAATGAAATAGAAATTGAGACGAATTCCCCTACCTTAATTCCTGTTTAATTTTGTCTGGTTTTCACCTCATAACAAACTTATATTTATTAAAATACTAATAAAAAATTGAGATATATTCATTTATATAAATATTTATAAATTATAATAATTGGATTATAGTTATTAATTTTTTTGGGGAGAAATTGAAGTGTTCTATATAACGTTTTACATAAAAATTCTAATTTTGAAACACTTTTTCTATTTTACGTAATTGTAAATTGGACATAAATATAAAAATTATGAAACTATATAATAAATATTATTATTTTAATATATTATAAAAATATTATAAAATTGATCCTTTAGGATGGTTTTATGTGTTGACATGAAAATGTCCCTATAGGTGGTTAACTGACCTTTAATGAGACATTGACGCGAGAGTGAGATGAAGTTGTTTCAAAATTTTATATATAGTAGTATGACACTTAATGTAGGATAAAATAATGTATATATAGTTAAATTACTCAATAATTAATTAATTTAATCATTTTTTGTGGAATTTTTGGTGGAAAAATAAATAGGAATCATAACCTAAAGGAAAAATGGGGGTTTGGAGGCATTAATTTCCATGGTTTTAATGATCAGTTCGCTTATTTATAAGTATGGGAGTTCAAGTAAAATGGGTATATGTTTTCAGAATTGGAATTATATATTATTAATTGACATATATAAATGTAAATTTTTATATATTTATGTTTTTTAAATGGTATAATGGAGAATCATTAGATAAAATTTTCGTGATAATTACTTAAATTGTTTTAGTGTTTTTCAATAATCACACAATAGTTTCATTTAATTAAATAATAAAATATATAAATTGGTTCAAAAAATATAAAAAGGATTTAAAAAAATTTATAATCTAGGTCAACCATAAAAATGGTATCATGACTAGCCTTAAAGGATTAATTGATGAATGAAAATATGTTATCCGCGATGGTTGAAAATTGGCACCTCACAAATGATGATTTAATTTTTTTTAAAGAGAGATAGACAGTGGAGTTAGATTAAGGATATTATGTTAACATAATATCATTCTAGTATATATATGATATTGGATTTATCATGATCATTTGTAAAGGGGATAAGAGGAGAGGATAATAAATGAAAGTGGAATTTTAAAGGAAATTAAAAGAAAAAGAAAGAGGATTTACCTCTTGAATTATCCTCTTTGATTACCTCTTTAAGGGGACTTAGGATGTTCTTTGGATAATACTAAGATATCTTGGATGTGGTGGAGGACCTTGATAAGTTGTTTTAGGCAGAATTTGGGAAACCTTCATGGCTTAGAGGTGTGATGACCAGTGGTGGTGAGGGGTAATTTTTAAATATTTTATTCATTTGTTAATTATTTTGGCTCAATAATATGAATGGTTTAAAAATTATAACAAAATATATTAAAATAATTAGGTATATTTCAATATTATAGACTTACATCATACATAGATAACCTATGAATCAATTAATCAAGTATTTAACATTTATCTTGAATTATCGTATTATAATATTACTAAAAATTCAAGTATTTTAGAAAAATACCAGAACTTCACCCTAAAATTTTTTCAATAGGTAGAATCCAAAAATGAACCCCATATTATGAAAATGATTTTATAAATATGAGAAATTTAATTCTAATTAAAATCCTCATTAATTATAAAAATAGAGTTTTAATTTTATAACCCATTTTATAACAGTCTGAAAAATTAACAAAGGTCTCATAAAATTATTCTACAATCATAAGATGACAAAATAATAATTTATAAATAGAATTTCTGATAATAAATTTTATATCCAATAATTTAATTAATTTTAAAATTTTAATTAAATATTTATTACGTAAAAAAATACCAACACATAAAGAATGATTTTTAAAATATTTATTTACATATACTATGATATAATATTATAATACCTTCATTTATAAGATGCCTAAATTTTATATATAATTTCATGGGTGTGGTTATTATTCATTTTTACTATTTACTATTCATAGGGTTCATATTACTACTCCTATGGTCAAGTTACTATTCCATAGGTATAGGTTTCTTAACTTCTATACATTCTTCTTACCTCATTCATTCTTCATTTATAAGGATTTATTTGTGTTCTCTATGTCATTTTATATGATTTATACTAAATTAAATAATTTTTGGTGCAATGTAAGCTATTTAATGAATTGAAATTATTTAATGTGTTACATACCATAAAATCTTGGGGTGTTATATTCTTTCCTCCTTCATAAATTTCATCCTAAAACTTTATCATGTATATTTACCTCAAAATAAATGTGGGTGTTTCTTCATCATAACAACCTCAGGTTCCCTTATTGCTTCTTCTATTTATGGTTTCTCCAAATAACCGTTACCAGTTGAGTTTTTCGATTAATCAATACTTTCTCTATAGTGTAAAAAACTTCAATAGGCTCTTCATAGAGGTTGCATGATAATTTTAGGATGTTGTCTCTCAACTTTCACTTATTGAAAAACATCACACCTTGAAACATATTCAGCAATTTTTCACTCCATATTATCCCACCAAATATTTTCCTTCAAATATCTATACATATTTGTTCTTCCAGGATTTATAGAGAAATTTTAGCTATGTGAATCATATAATAGTTCCATTTTTATCTCCTGTATTGACAAAATAAATAACCTCTTTCCAAATTTCATAACAACATCCTCATTCATAATGTATTTCAATCTTCCATCCTTAAGAACATTAATTTTCTTTTTAAATTTCTCATCATTAGATTGAGGTCTTTTTATCTTCAATAGTAAATATGGTTTAGAAATCATTTGAAAAAGAAACAACGATTCCCCATCCTTAACGATTTATATGTCCATGTTTACATGATTTATGAACAAACGATCACTCTCAATAATTATTCAGGTCATAAATCCATGATTTTACCTGCCTAATGAATATACTACCACATGTTTCATTGATGGGAGGTATTGTATTGAAAATTCATAATCCTTGACTAATTCTAGCCATCTATATTACCTCATGTTGAGCAATTTCTGGGTAAAAATGTATTTCAAACACTTGTGATCTATATATATCTCACATATTTCACCATAGAAATGGTTTCCCCTTTTATTTAGATTAAATATTTTGGATTCTAAATGAAGATAATTAGTTCATAATTTTTTCATGTGTCTTAAAGAGTCATGATTCATAAGAAATTACATTATCATTTTTTATAAGGACACAAGCCAGCCCATTCATTGATGCATAATTGTTTTTCACAAACCCATCATTTACAATGTGAAGAGACAAAATTGGAGCATTAACCGATATTCTTTTCATTTATTAATGTCATTTTTTATATTCTTTTATCCATTTGAACATAACCACTTTACATGTGAGCTTGGTTACTCGGTTATCCAAGCAGAACAAATTCTATATGAAACATCATTAGTAACCTATTAATTCAATATAAATATGTACCTATGTTATGTTTGTTTCCACAATCCAGTTTTGGATTCCCTTTACCTTTATAGTATTAACTTCGATTCCATCATTTAAGACAATATAGCCAAGAAGTGAAACTGTTTGAAGCCAAATTTCATACATAAAAAACATCCCATATAACTCTTTTCTACTAAGAGTCTCCATAATAACTCGCAATGTGTTTTCATGGTCCTCATTGATTTTAGAATATATCAAGATATCATAAAAAAATACCACAAAAAAATAATCAACATATTCCTTTAAAACTCTATTTATTATATCCATGAAAATAGAGGGTACATTAGTCCATCCAAATGGAATTACTGTATAATTTTAATGTCCATACCTAGATAGAAATGTTGTCTTCGGAATATCTGCCTTCCTCACATGCAACTAATGATATCTAGATCAAAGTTAAATCATTGAAAAATATTGATCTCTATGAATATGATCAAATAAATTATCAAAGTGAGGAATGAGATACTTTTTCATTATTATAATAACATTGATTTCTCTATAGTCAATGCATATACGCATGGATCTATCTTCATCATGAAAAAGAAAACAGGGGCTTCCCATAGAGAACACTTGGGAAAATAAATCCCTTGTTTCACAATTCTTATAATTTTTTATTTTTCTTCATTAATTCCAAAGTGGCCATTCTACTAGGATTCATTGATATAGTTCTTTCACCAGGAATAAAATAAATAAAAAACTAAACTTCTCACTCTAGATGATTTATAGTTAAATACTATATAAATAGATCAATGTATTCATTCAAAATAGGTACATCATAAATTTAAATATCCATAGATGGTTTTTTACCCTCCTCCCCAAGAATTTCATTTAAAATAGATATTGATACTGAATCTATATAATAACCATATGATGATGTTTCTGATCTAAAATAATGGACCATGCATCATTCTTAAAAATTATAAATTTCATCTTCATGTACTAAATTTTCACCTCATAATTTGAAATCAAATCCATACTGAGAATTGTGTAAAATTCAATCATTGTTATAATGATATATTTAGAAACTAAATCACATTTATGTATCATAAATGGGATAGACTGACACATCTTTGTTGATTTGATACTTCCATTTTGAGTTTTGACTGGAAACTCCCTTATTAAATCAAAAAGGAAATGTCTAATTTTCTTGGAAAACATGGAAGATATAAGATAATGATATGATACATAATTAGATAAATAATTGGACAAGTTTGATAAATAATTTAATACATTCCACCACTTTATTAGGAACTTCAACCACAGTAGTTGTGATTGTATATGAATGGAATTTCCCTCTTTGACTTTTGTAAGGTAGGTTTCCTTGATGCTTAGGGAAATAATTTTAAAAGTTTCCCATATCTATACAATTGTATGATTTAACTTCAATTATTTTTCTCTTCTCATTGCATTAATTACCGTAGTGACCCTTTTCTCTAAAATAATAACAGACTCACATGCCATTCAATAATTTTTCAGGATACTTCGTTCCATAGTTATCACATAATGGAAATTTATTTATTCCCTTATTATTCTTTGTCACCTAATATTTTATATGGTTATCAGAATACCTCTTATTATCTTTATTTCCCTTGAATAAATTGGATCTTGAAAACTCCTTCTCTATTTTGAGGGAACATAATTTTATTTCATCATATAATGAAACTTTTTGAGAAGCTAGTCCCCATTATATACATGGATTAAAAATTAAAATAAATGATTAATATTATCTTTTGAATCACATACTTAATCTATAGAATACCTTTCTAGTCTTTTGAAGGTAGCCTCATACTCTGTAACACTCTCTTCTTCCCTTCCTTTTAAGCTGAGGAATATTATCTTCATTTCAGTTTGTTTCCCATGAGGGAAGTATTTTTCAAAGAATGTTTTTTTAAAATTTATCAAATCCATGTCTTCTATGTCATCATAGTCCTTATTATTTTGGATCAATGGCCACCATTTATCAGCGTATCCCTTGAGAAAATTTTCTGACAGTACTACCTTTTCGTTTTCATTTCATCCCAAACCTAGAAATATCTTTTCAATGAATTTGATCCACTAATCATCTACCATAGGATTATTACTCCCACTAAAATATGGGGCTTATATTATATTAAACTATCCACCAGAGGTGTAGTAATGTAATTGGTCATGATCTATGTATGTTTTCTTTAATATATTCATGATATTCTCAGCTCCAACACAAACTATGTTGACCATCTCAGTGGGTGAATCCCTATATTTTCAGCGGTTATTGATTTCCTTTTTCCCAATAGGTTATATCACTAATTAATGGAATAAAATAAATTATCTTATTAATCATAATTAATAAATTTTAAAATAACATAAATTGAAAATTTATCCATAGCTAATATCATAATATTAAAAATGGATTTTTATGCCATATTTACATTTAAACACTTCAAAATGGTTTGTATATAAAATTTGAATTATCCAAATAATATTCCATAGGAGGGTAAAAATAGGTGTTCTGTAATTCATATTGTCTTATACTGGGTTTCCCCGAGTCAGGCTCAGGACACCTTGTCCGAGTTGTTACCCCTAAGTACATCAGTTCCAAAACAACGTCCACATGTAGTACCTGGGCATTGATGTATTTCTATGAAGACCAGATAATCTATACCTTACCAAAATTCTACAATCCTCCTATATAATTATCCCAAAATTCACCCTTTGGGTTATATTATCTAATTTATGTTTTCTAAATCTAGTTTCCAAGGATGTTTCTTAATTTCTTATAATACCAACTATAACACCCCGACCTTAGAAGCCCAGAGATGGTGCATTATTTTATTACATTTTCTGGATTACAAGGAATAAAATATCCAAGGAACAACAATTTTAGTAGTCTTGGAATAAAATATTATATAAATGATACCGATAATATATTGGGAATATTAAATAAAACATGATACATAATAAAATGTGATAAACTGCATCCTCGATAACTTATTCAATGTCTTCTTATTCATAAATTGGAGAAAGGAAACATACTAAGGGTGGGATCAAATATCAGTAAGGGTTATAAGAAATAAATATAAGGTAATTAATTTCAATAAAACATAGGCATTATGGAAAGGTAAAAAATCTGACAAATATATTCCATCAATAAAGTGGGAATCAAAATGTGTCCATATATTTCGCCATAGTGGAAATCTCATAGAACGTAATTTCTAAATACTGAATTAATAAAATGATTATTTAGTGGACTTCTTGTATCTAGAACATGAACCATTATACCATCAATAAGGTTTATGTATGGGAGTATAAACCTATATGATTCTTTATTAAACAAACTTGTAGGGTTGGTCACCATCTATCTTGTCTTATGAGACCTTTTAATGCTTTGAGGGGCTATAGAAGGACCTAAACATTGCTAAAAGTCCAAATACTTATTCATAAATAGATTTAATTCATTAAATAATATGTCCCATTTACGTTTTTAATGAGTTGAGGATACAGAATCATTAATATTTCCCCACAAAAAACAACATTGAAAATAAACACTGTATGTAAAATGGTATACTGCTAAGACAATAATCATATCAATGACACAATAATAAGGATATTTAATAGAAATGTAATTTCAAAAAAAATTGTCCCAAATTTGGAATTAGAGACACCACATAAAATTTATTGTGTCCATGAATATAGATAAGTCTAAATGAAATATAAATTTAGACGAAATCCTTTACTTTAATTCTCGCTTAATTGTTTCTCCTTTGTGACTCCTAAAAAACAAAATAGTATTTATTAAAAGACTCATTTAGAAGTTAATTATAGTTGCTTACATAACTATATATCAATTATAATTATTAGATTATATTTCATAATTTTTAATGACAAAAATTGAATCATTTTATATAATGTTTTACTTAACAAATTCCAATTTTGAAACACTTTTTCTATTTTATCTAAATGTAAATTATATATCAATTTAATTATTTAAATAAGTATATAATGAATATAATTATATGTTTATATAATATATGTATTTTATAACATCCCTCCTTAAGTATGGTTTTATTTGTTGATAAGGAAATGTTTCCATAGGAGGTTGACATACCTTTGACGGGATATTGATAGGATAGTGGGAAGAATAAGTTTTAAATTTTATATTTATAATAATAATACATAAAGTAGGATAAAAATATCAATATATAGTTCAATTTATTCATACTAATTTCCTTTAATTATTTTTTGTGTGATGGTTTGTTAAAAAATATTGGTGAAGCGTAACCCGAAAGAAAAAAATTGGGGGTGTGGGGGCGTTCATTTCCTTGGTTTCAATGATCGGTTCTCTTATTTATATGTAATAAAGTTCAAATAAAATGGTTAGAATTATCTATAATTATAAATATTGGTTATTAATGAACATAAATTTTTGTCAGTTTTTATATATATCATTTTTTTAAATGGTTTGACTATGAATCATTAGATAAAATATTAGTGATAAATTCATAGATTATTTTGGTGTTTTTTCTATCATCACACACTGGTTTTGTTTAATTATTTAATATAGTGTATATAATGGTTAAAAAGCATTATATAAGATGTAATAAATATTTTTTAATCTGGTTCAACAATGAAATTGTATCACGACTAGCCTTTAAGTACTAATTGATGAATGAATATTTTTGATCGATGACGGTTGTAAATTGGCACCTCACAGATAATGATATCATTTTAAAAATAATAGAGAGTGAGAAAATACTTTGATTGAGGACAATCCATTAACATGATATCAGTATAGTATATAGATGATATAGGATTTATCATGACGATTTGGTCATAGGATGTGAGGATATTGTTAGAAATAGAAAAGGAAACTGAAAGGAAAATAAAAGAAAACGATAGAGGATTTACCTCTTGAACTGTCCTCTTTGAGTACATCCTTAATGGACCTTGGTTTAGATTATTGTTGAGACCAGTAGATTTTGGAAATGATACAGGGACTTGGAAAAACAATTTGGGTATAATTTTTACAACTTTAAACTCATTGATGTGTGAGTAGAAGTGGTGGAGAGGGGTAGTATTTATATTAGAATAGAGTGGTTTTTTTTAATATTTTATTCATTTATTTGTTATTTTTTCTCAAGACAATGAATAGTTTGACAATTATCACAAACTATATTAACATATTTAGGGCTATTTCTATATTATGAGATGACATCATCCATAAATCATAAATTACTCAAGAAATCAAGTATTTGACATTTATAATAAATTATCATATTTTACTATTCACAAAAAATTCATGTATTTTAGAAAATTAAAAAAAATATCCTATCCATTTATCAAAATGTAGAATTAAAAAATTAAATCCTTTTTATGGGAATAATTTTATAAATATGGGAAATTTATTTTTCAATTAAAATCATCATTTAATTGAAAAATACTGATTTTAAATTTATAACTCATTTTTTAACACTCTATAAAATTAACTAAGATATCATAAAATTAACCTACAATAATATGAAAACAAAATATTTATTTATGAATATATTTTATGAAAATAGAAAAATTTAAATCATTTTATTAATTATAAAATTTTAATTAAATAATTATGAAATATAAAAATTCCAACACTAAAACAATAATTTTTAAAATATTTTTTTACATATACTTTGATATAATGTTATAATAAGTTCATTTATAAGATTCTTAATCTTTATTTATACTTTTAGGGGTGTGGTTACAATTCAATTTTTTTGATTTACTATTCATAAGGCTCATATTAATATTCATATGGTCCAATTAATATTTCATCAATATAGGTTCCTTAACTTCTTGAAATACCTCTTAATTCATTCATTATTCATTTATATGGTTTTATTGTGTTCTATATTTAATTTTATATGATTTATATTAAATGAAATAATTTTGTGTGCAATGTCAGCTATCAAATTAATTGAAATTATTTACGAGGATACATACCATAAAATCTTAGAGTGTTATACATATCCTTGATAATTTTTTCTAAAAACTCTTGTATTTTTCTCATAAAACTATAAACTACATAATTGGGCCTCTAGTCAACATTTTTTATCTTAAGGCCTCGTTTCCATGGATATTTCTATGAGAAAAATCAAGATCACAATGTATGTATTACCTTATTTATATATTCTTCTTAATCATCAAATTACTAAACTCTTATATCCATAACAATATATTTATATAATTTTCATTGGTGTACTAATATATTATTATATTATAATAATAACTACTATTTATTCTACTCGGTCCATTTAGAAAACAACCTTCATTCGCATGTATATACAGACTACCTCCTCCACGAATTGAGATCTTATGTATTTTGTACCCCCTAAAGTGGTTGGTTTTAATGATGGGATTGATGAATAAATATCTTATCTATAATATAAATACATCTCAATAATACCAAATTATTATATACATTAATTCCATCTTATTTTTTGAGAAATGACATTTTTAATTTTTCACTGTGAAAACTACTACCTCCATTAAGTAATGTATCTCGATCTTCATCTAGTTTATTTATTATTTATTTAACCCAAATTAAATCAGACATACAACATTAAAATTATATAAATAATATAATTATTCATCTCTAATGATGATTTTATTTCCAAACTAAACCATTTTCAAAATCATACTCATCCATTAATTACAATGTGATTATCTTTGGGTCGGACTAACCACCTACTTGAATGATGCTATAAAAATCTATCATAGATGATTATATGAACATAAATATTAATATTATTATAAATTAATAATAAAATAATTAATTTTAATTCTATAAATAGGTTATATTAACTATTTGACTTATTAATAAATTATCATCTTTCATGGCTATAATTACCAAAATAAGTTAGCCCTGATTCTACTTTCACAAGACAATAAAAAAACATAATAGAATGAGATAAGATATTTATAAATCAAAAAAATTATCTATAAATGTAAATTATATTATATATTAATTATAACCTTTGGGAGAATAATAAATAACAACACATTTGTTACAAATCAAGGTCAAAACAATTCAGATTACCCATGCCCGAGATCAAAAATATATAATAACAAACCATTAAACATTAAAATAATATATACAAATTATGTTTAAAAGGATTTATAAGTATTAATTTGGTTATGAAATAGGTGATTATGATACATATTTTTGTTATAAATTATCTTAAATCACATTCATCTAAAATGGATTAAAGGTAAGGGTTTTATATCTCAAATTCCCCAGTTCAAGAAAAGTTTTGTATTATGAAACTAATTTCATTTATATGGTATTTATAGTTCCTATTTGATATTTGATATCATGAAATTCCTTCTATTTATGGTATTTTAATATCAATTTTAATCCCTATCTTTCTAGAAAATTTTATTTAGTAACTCCCCAATCTATATTTGGTTTTCTGTCTCAATTCTCATTATTTGTGACTCATGTTATATTCACCACCTATTTCCTTTTATTTGGTGAATACATTTACATGTAAATATTTTTACCATATTCATCATTAATATTAAATTATTTAGAATTATATATTTTTATCCCTACCTCATATTCATTTTATTTAAGAGTTACCAAAACCAGTGTAAAAAATCAACGGGTTTCGATTGCAGAAAACCCATAATATTTTTCAGTAATGTAAAGGTGAATGCAGTTCCCTAGGAAATATATCCCTAATGGGATATTGGAATTTTTTGTGGTTGGGAAATATATTAATTTAATGGTAATAACCTTGAAAAGGGTTGGTTGAGAATTAACTCAATCATCAATCTAATGCAAGATGAGTGGGCCTAAAATTTCTCACATAGGACACTCACATGCGATATTATTTAGAATTGCAACATGACCTTTTTGAACCATGATAAAGGTTTTTTTATAGAATAAAATTGGCCACATAAAAATATAAATTTTCATACCCAATTACTATCATCCATGCATAACAATCACATTTAATGTCCCCTCGATACTATATTTCATAGATAAGGGTACTTCCTATTACAGTTATGATACATCACAAATTTTATATTTATTATTGGAGGTTCTCCTAGACATCGACATTATTCCATTGAATGGGGATGTATTTTTTTCCATATTTTTTTTAATATATGGATATCTATGTTATTATTCATCCATAGTATCCTTATGGAATGGTTTTAAATGTTTTGATGGATCCTGTTGAGAATAAACTGGACTTTATTAGGTGAAGAGTGGGGATTTGAATTATATAGCCCCCAAATTCATCAATGGGTACTATGTGAAAAAACTTCTTTAGTTTTAGTTAATACATCTAACCATATTAGTATAGTGTCAATGGAAAAGGCCTTGATAGTATGGATATAGAATTCCCTCAATTTTAGTTGATTATAGGATAGTTTTATTTAATTATTATTATTATATTTCATGTTTCAGGATTATGTTATGATATATACTTCTATATTATACTCCTTACCAAGCATCTGATCTAACACTTATTTTTTTCCTTTTCCAGAAACCTAGTGGAGAAATATGTTTAATTTTCAAAAATATTAGTGAAGGGATAGCAATTTTTATACATTGTGTTCATGTCATATCTTAATTTTTTAGTTTGAATTTATGGATGATTTTATTCTTCCATGATTACAATACTAGTGGATCATTTGGGAACTCTTGTATTGTGTACCTATATTTTAATATAACTACAAGCACTACATTTCATGATCCTAGGTTGTTACAGATTGAATTTTACTCATAGCCTTCCTAGGAAACATGTCCCCCAAGTAGAATTTATTCTACTTAACATAGGTAGATGAGAAGGCCATATTATATATATTGTTGTAAATTATTGGAACATGGTTACAGTAGAATGCATTTGGTTGAGACCAGTTTTGTGATGAAAACTAGTCTTTTCTTATTTTTGGGGTATGTAGTATATAAAATTCCCAAAAAAAATTTTTGTATAGGTATGGTTGTAAGGAATTATAATTGGATAGTTAGTTATAGAATTATTTATGTTCATTACTTTCAATATTATTTATTTTTTGTGTCTACATTTTATCTACATTATTTTTTGAAGACAATTTATATTTTTATTGTGATGGTATTAATGGTTTATAGTTTTTGAGAGGGTATAATTTCCCCATGATATCTTAAACCCCTAAAATGGACAAATTCCTCTTGAATATGATTAGGTGACATTGTGAACATAGTTTTATAAAAACACTATTCATCACGATCTTTGGGTTGTGTTTATTGGATTTTTATTTTAAAAATCGTGTAATAATAAGTGTAAATGTCATGGTTCACAATATTTGGTATCCAACCAGTCTTTAGTTATTTAAAGGATTTGGAATATAATAAATTAGTGAGAACACAAGTAATAAGTCTAACTACATCCTAAAATTTTGGTGAATAATATATTGAGTGGTTTCTATGAAACTATATATTTATATGGATACTAAGAGTTGATGTGTATCTAGAATAGTTGTACCTAGGGGTCATAAACCCAAAAAAGAATATTTTGGTATTAAATTGATCATAAATTAGTGCATGAAAAAGAGACCTTGTTTCACACCTATTTGACACTCGTGGGGGACACTCTCTAGCTATTTCACAAACCCATTTCAAACCATTTTGAACATCTTGAATAGATTTTTAAGTTATAAATAATTATTGGAAAAAATATTATCGATAACCTAGATTTTAACCTAGAGAGAAATAAGTTATGATATACATTTCATTAATAAAATATTTATTCAATTATTAGAATTTCCATTTTTTACATATTTATTTAGTTTTGGTATTCTCATCCCTATGTTTGTTTTGTATATAGTAAATTAATAAATCTATAATAAAGTAGTGAAAGATGTACTCATTATCCATTCATTATCATTAAACTACCAATATAATAATAGTTCTACACATTCATAAAAATCCATCATGATTAGTAGAACTATTCAATCACCACCTTAATACATGGAGGTTGAGTTATCTGTACAAATAATAAAGGGGAAAATAATGCTATACCAAGTACATAACACCACATAATTCAATTTTGATGCACTGAACCTCACAGAAAATATTATCCTACTTCAATTAGTTGGTTTTGATATTATATTGGGAATGTATTAGTAATCATTATATAAATACAACATCTACATCCAAGAGAGGCAGATCACTCTTAACATCCAGTTTCATCCTATGAATTGTTTACAAGTGTATGGAGGAAGAATAATCATTACTATGTTCTTCTCAACCATGGATATTATTTCCATATGAGAAAGAATATCTATATAAAATTATCAATACAATAGAGATATTTATTATTGAATAAATTTACATTATAAGGGATTGTTCTAATGTATTCCCTGAAGAGTTTCCTGGTCTTTATCCAGACTGAGTATCTTAGTTCTTAATTGAACTTATACCAGGATCTCTTCCCATATCACAGACACCTTATAGAATGGCCAACATTGAGTTAGTGGAACTAAATAAGTAGTTATAATAGAATCTAGAAACGGGTTTTATACTCCTAAGATCTTCAGCGTTGGGTACAACATTTATCTTCATCAAGACTAAGAATGGGTAAATGTTCCTCTATATTGACAATCATGAACTAAAAATAATAATTATAACAAACACGTATCCTATAATTTCATGTAATTATTGAATAATTTCTTTTTTAACTAAATGGAATTATTTTGAGACCATGAAATATAACGGCGTTTGATTCTGAGGCACGGAGTGCCCAAAATGATTTGATGAAGTTTTGTTAAGCTTTAATTAGTAGCTATAAGCTGTTTTCCTGAAAATGTGGAATAACTATTAGACACTTTATTGGATCAGAAATATTAAGGTAACATCACGTTAATGATGGTGGGTTTACCCTAGGTGCGACTTACGTTTAGTCGATACGGTTCTCCAGTGAAAAAAATCCAAAAATGGAATAACCATAAATAAAATAATAAAATATTAATATTTTCCTTATCAAATTCTTATAACTCACGAACGGTTACTCAGAATAAAAATATGAGACCACCATTGAACTTTTGAGGGTATTCTTTCTCTAATTAGATACTAACAATGGCTGGAGCGGTCCACCTGTGAAAATTAGTTTTTGGCCGTAAATAAAATAATTAGGTGACAATTATGTTATTGTAAAATTATTAACTTTTAAAAGGTAACTCAGATTTGAAATACGAGAGTATCATTGGGTTAGTTGGGGCGTGTTTCACTTAGGTAGAGCCTAATCTTGACAAGCGTGGGTTGAGGGTTACTGTAAATAAATTTCTGAACTTTTTTCTGAGTATGCTCAGTAAACGCATGAGCAACATTTTCTATATTTTGAAGCGGTTCCCAGATTAAAATATGATGGAAAAATTCAATCCATAGTGTCAGGATGGTCTTAAGTGAGGCCTTACATTGATTATAGTTGGATGGGTGAAAGATTTATTTTTTCAGACTTTTTTATGATTAATAAAAGAAAATGTTTTGTTATTTTATTTTTGATCTTTCCTCCAATGGACGAATGACGCTAGCCGGACCGGCAGCATGTCAATACAATATGTGGCTTGAATCTTATTTTTCTGTAACTGCACTATTGGGAATTTGGGAGGATCATTAAATAAATGAACCTCATTAATTCTTCGAGCAGTTCACACTTCTTCTCCTCTTCTATTTATTTGGAGCTCGAAGAGGCGGGTCAGAATGGATTCAACAAGCGACGAAGAGCTGGAAAAGTACCGTGATTCCAACAACATGGACGATGATACTTTTCTAGAAATCAGAGATGAGTTCCACCGAGTCAAAAATCAACGACAATGATGAAAGAGGTTTTGTCGACCATCGTCAGTGAACATCTCTTCCAAGTAAGGAATTATTTATAATTTCTCTATGGATTTTCGTTGATTAAATTCTCTTGAACCACTATCTGCCCACTTAACACGGATGGTGAGGGCTGAACAAACACGAGATGATCCCTCCACAATCCATCTTTATTGGCATGTTTTCCATATGTGGTGGGCATCATACCAGTCAGTCACAATGATAATTGATTCACAACCACACCATCGAAGGAGGCCGTGGCATGAAGACTTCAGAGGAGGAAGGTGGCAGCTGGCACCCGGTCGGCCGCGTGGAATCGGGATGGTGCACGTCCACTCCACCGGTATCGAAGGAGGTCGAGGACCGTCGACCGTGGTGGTGAGTGGTAGATGGTGGTCATGCTGAATGACCACGAGAAAGCGGAGCAGTTCCCATCCGCAACACCGGTAGAGGAGGAGGTTGTGGCCCGAAGGCTGCGGCAGCGCCCCAAGGTGGCCGCAAACCGGTCGACCATGGGATTTCAGAGGTGCTGACGTGCCACTTAGTGGAGGACCGGCCAGGAATCTGGATGGCTATGTCACGGCCCAACGGGACCGCTCTGGTGGGTCATGCAGGCCAACCCGGCTTCACACCTAGTCAAATGGTCTTTTGGACTTTTCTAGGTACCGGGGGCACCTCCCCCTTGTGTTTCGGCTATGGTAGACCCCGCCACGGAGGACCACCATGCCAAGCGGGCTACATCGCAGTGGGCCATGCCCAGCGTGGGCTGGGCCGCGCACAACAAGACAGGACTATCTTGACCGCGGTTTTGTAGTCCGGGCCGGACCCAGACCGTGTCAGGTCAACCCAAACCAGGTCGGGTCGGACCGGACCCGGTCCCATTAGGACCCATATATGCTTATGTGGAAATATCTTGAGATCCGGGCATCCATTTGATGAACCATCTACATAACTGAAACCTTGGATCCATATGGTCCTTTTGGTATACTCCACTTGAGTTTTGGATAAAGTTAGAGTCCGGCCAGGATGGATCAAACCCGAAACCACTTAGGCCATTGAAACGAAAATGCTAATAACTCACAGACCGAGCATTGGAATGACTCACTGTCTATCACGTTGTAACCCTTATGACATGGAGGTCATTTGGGTTACTCCTTAGTAGAGCTTAGTGGTGGTCGAGTTATGAATAGTATCTGTTGAGGCAGATTCTACGGAACTTGATCACACCGAGTTCGAGGAATCTTGTGGCAAGATGTAACGTGATGGAAAAACATTGATCCTGTGTGGGTCAGTGCTCGGTGATCCTATGTGGGTCTGTGCATACCACTCATCTATGTGTTAGATCTTGTGTGGGTCAGTGCTCAGCGATCCTGTGTGGGTCAGCGCATACCAAAACAGTGTGTGTCAGATCCTGTGTGGGTCAGTGGGGGTTAGTTACCTATCAATCCTATGTGGGTCAGTAGGGGTTAGTTACCTATTGAACATATGTGGGTCAGAAGCAGTGCTACTTAGCATAATAACATGATCTAGCCTTATGAATAATCATCTATACTTATGTACTTAAGTTATACCTGATTGTGAGCTGATCCACTTCTACCTTCATGGTGTTACCAGTGTGGTAATTCTATCTTCATGGTGTTACCTTTTTGGTACTTCTATCTTCGTGGTGTTAACTGTGTGGTACTCCTATCTTCAAGGTGTTACTTGTGTGGTACTTCTACATTCGAGGTGTTGTCTCCGTGGTGTTACCTATGCGGTAGTTCTACCGTCATGGTGTTACCTTTGTGTTATTCATTCCTCATGTATGAGATGAGTATGTCTTTATAACTTAGATATATGTATGGGAATATCCCTATGTAGATTTGATATCCATTTCTTATTGTGTATTGATATTGAGGTCTTGATTTGTGGTATTTCCATTTTGGAACTCTTGGAGACATACAGGGGTCTCGGGGTCCTTAATGATTATTGTTATACTCACCCCTGCACGGGCTTTTCATACACCTTGTTGTGTCTTCTGGAGACGATGGACAAAATTGATCGAGGTTGAGGGAGCCAGGACTAGACGATGCTCGGAGGTGGACCATATGGTGTGACATGACGTAGAGGAGAATGATGAACGATGAATGATGAGGAGGCGATATGTGACAACCCTTCAGGTAGGATCCTTGGTGGAATACCCAATAGCTATTTTCCCTTTTTTAGTTGTATTTTTCTTTCAGCTGTACTCGTACTCTAGCAGTTGAGCTTGTTTTCTAGCCCGTTTTAATTTAAACACTCTGTTACTATAGCTGTTTACTTTTTGCTTGCATCTTGTTGTGTTCTTAGATTGTGTGTCTGTAAATGATAAAAGGAAATGCCTTACCATTATAGGGATATGCCTTTCCGTTGCTAGTCACCAGCCACTGGACTGTAAAAGGTGGGCTTGGGGTAGTCACAACACGGACCCCGAAAGAAGGGTCATGACAAAGTGGTATCAGACGAGTTTGGTTCTACCAAATAACTAGGACTCTGATATTTTATCTATGGAAATAGATGTAAATGTTATGACTATGGTTTTCAGTTCGAGGAGTCCAGTGTGGGTGCAGCAGTTGATATATCCATACACCAAGACCCTGAATTCTAATTTATGACTCAGTGCATGAAAACAGTAATTATGTGTGTTTCTGAAAAGTTTTTCTTTTGATTTCGTTAGAGTCATCTCACTAGATATAACATAATGACGGTTGTGCACCTGTTCTTTAACCAGATATTTCCACATAGAAATCTAGATAGGATTCATGAGAGAGTACACAATGGTGGCCCACTAAGCGACGAGTCTCATGTGTAGGGGCCTCTTACTATGTTGGAACCTTCAGTCATGTACCAGAGGCACCACCACCCATTGGGCAGCCGTTACGACTAGCTGAACTGGTATATGGTGCATGCCAACTGAGCACATTTCACGAGATCCAGCGAGAGAGGCCTCGGAGGTTTCGAGGCGAGACAGGTTTCCAGGTAGCTGAGGACTGGAAGGAGGTTGTGGGTAGAGTTTTATACCTAGTTCAAACACCAGTAGAATAGATAGTGATGAGGGATCGGTATGTGGACCATTTCCCGAGATGGAACCTTCAGTTAGTGTTCCATCTATATCATTTCCCATTGTTCAGTAGTTACAACTGGTGGTATCAGTAGAGAACACATGTAGGCTTAGTGCCTTATACGTGTGTTAGCATCAGATACCCTCAGGTTCTGAGGCGAGCTCGAATCATAGGTGGCTAAGGACAAGATTGAGGATTTGACTAAGTTTCCATCTAAACAGGGCACCATTCGATCAGATGGTGGTCCTTGTAGAGAGCCTTTTATGCGGTTCAGCAGGATGATGAAAGGGTTTAGGATACCCTGATCTTGTGAAGAGGTGACTTTTCTGTGGATAGGCTTGAGAACCTATCTCAGATAAGGGGGTCTCTTGCTATAAAGAGCTAACGGATGAGAGTTACCTGGAGATTCGACAGTATTAGAAGGATGACATGTCCGTAGATGATTATTCATCAAGGCGTACCTATCATTCATGGAACTCGATGAATATGATACAATCAATGCATCATGACTCAAACTTTCGAGTGAGGTGTGTTTAAGGAAATCAGATCCAACACTATTCATCTATGCATTCCTACTTATGTTATGATGCTAGAGATAACCTTTTTGGTTGAATGAACTTTGGATGAGTGAATACATACAGTAAATGTTAGTAGTATGAAAGCAGGAACTGGCGCCAGTCTCAAAGACATGGTCATGTAAAATGTTCCAGGAAGAGGATTTGCTAAGGACATATGAATCTGTGGGGCAGTGGACATTGAAGATGAGCTAGGAGAGCAGAAAGAGGAGGTACACATTCCTATATGTTACACCCCCCATTGTGGCCCCCACCAGGCTCATGGAGCTAGAGGTCATGGGAAGGGAGTAGGTGCATTTGGTCAAGTATTGTGACCCGAGGGCTCTAACAATGATTCGAGGTACGGTCTGTGTCTAATAATTCCTTCTTTGCAGGAATATTGTTCAAGACCTAGATTTTCTATTTAATCTTTTGACTTGAACCTCACGTTTGGAGATACCTTTGGGAGGAGACTCGATAATCACAATTCCACTGACTGTGTGATCTGAACCTTGAGGTGAGAGTTTTAGTAGGAACCTCTTGGTGTAAGTGTTGAGGCCTTACATCCTTAGTTGGGGTATATACTGGGTATCTACAATTAATACTCAAGTTGATTGTATTAGGGAAAAAAGGTGTGGGTTTATCTATAATGTTGTAATGGGGGTTTTCTTGGACGGAGAAAAAAAGAAACTCAGGCAGCACAAGATGAACTCATGTATAGGAGGGTGGGGTCGATCACTCTTTATATGGCTAACCGTATCCTCATGGAAGTAGGTTTTTTTCTATTTTCGGAAGAAGTGGCAGTGTTTTGGTATATCCGTTAAAAATATGTTTCCAGGTTTACCTCCTCGAAGGGAGATGTACTTCTACTTTGGCTGGGCACTACCAGATTATTGAACTCGACTCCTCCTGGGTAGTGGCACCATTTTCATCTTTGATGAAAAAAGTTGATCCTTTACTGTGGATGGAGAGGTGAAAATAGAGCTTTCAAAAGTTGAGACAGAGTCGATGGATAGAGTTCCTCTAGGACTATGAATTTATGATAATATATACTTCGCGGAAGGGGAACATGGTAGCAAACAAACTCACCAGGAGGCCTAGACTACAACTGCTGAGTGAGGTGTCATAGAATCTAGTCATGGTATGGATATCCATCATGAAAAAAAAATATGGAGCAACTTACCTCTCGTATATGACTTTCACTCCCCCAATTCTCCATCATATTCGAGGGCACAACTTGAGATGTTGACTACGAGACCTGACATGATCATATATCCTCAGGATGGCATCCTTATGAATTTTCTGAAGTTGGGGAGTGTGTTATTCTCTTCAGAGGATGCACTATAGTACCAGTGATGCTTTGGGAGGAGGTGTTGAGGGAGATATATGCATTCCCATTAACGGTACATCCTAGATTGGTGAAGATGTACTAGGACCTCTGATGAATATACAAATTGTTAGGGATGAAGGAAGGAGTGAAAGAGTTTGTATCATGATGCCTCACATGGTTTCAAGTGAGAACTACTCAAATCCGGCAGAAGTCTTATGCAAATAGGAGGAGGGAGATCATGTGTTCCTATGGGTCTCACATCGACGAGGTTTTTAGAGATTTGGATAGGGCAGAAAGGTATCTTCGAGGTTCATCAGACCTTTCTTGATTCCCAGTAGAGTGGGCGAGGTGGAATACTATCTATCTCTTTCCCCACAGATGTACCAGGTGTATATTGTTTTCCATGTGTCACAGTTTAGGAGATTCATGCATGATCCATCGCACATTATCAACCATAGTGAGAGGACGTAGATGATGGGGAGACATTTACAGAGGTTCCATTAGAGATTGAGGATCAACAAGAGTGTGTCCTTCGTGGGAGGTTGATACCTCTGATGCACGTTCGCTGGCAGAACAGGATCCTCCAGGAGAGAACATGGGAGTGGGAAGCCCAGTTTAATGTTCAGTACCCCCTATTTGTTTCCTTACTCTATGTTGTGGCTTTTGTGGATGTAATTCCCTAAGGTTGGGAGAATGTAATGTCCCAAAATTTCCATATATTTTTTAATTATATGGAATTACTTCAATATTGTGAAATCAGACACTGCACGATTTTGATGCTCGAATTACACGAAATGATCTGACGAAGTTTTGTTAAGCTTTAATTTGCGCGTATAAGCAGTTTTCCTGAAAAACTAAAATAAAAATTAAATGGTTCCACGGATCAGAAATATGAGGGCACCGTTGCATTCAGGATGGCGGTTTTAGCCTAGGCGCGACTTATGTTTTGTCTACACGGGCCACCTTTGAGAACCCCTAAAAAGGCATAACAGTAAATAAAATAATTAAATAAAGTTATTTTATTTTTTAATTGATTATGACACACAAACAGTAACTAGGAATAAGAATCTGAGACCACCACTAAACTTTTGTGGGTATTCTTTTCTTTAGGAAGATACTAACATTTTCCGGCATGGGCCACCAGTAAAAATTAGTTTTTGAATGTAAATAAAATAATTAAGTGGCAATTATTTTATTTTAAAATCCATAACATATAAACAGTAACTCAGATTTTAAATCTAAACGTACTGTTGGGTTCGATGTGGCGTGTTTCACTTAGGCCGAGCCTAACCTCAACCAGTGCGGGCCAAAGATGACTGTTAATAATTTTCTGAACTTTTTTTCAGGTACATTTAGTAAACGCACAAGAGGTGTTTTAAAACTTTTGAATTGGTGCTCAGATGAAAAATATGAGGGCACCATTGAATCCCCATCACCATGATTCTCCTAAAGGAGTCTTTACTTTGACCATTGTAGGTCGGGTGGGAATGTTTTTTTGCGGGATTTTTAAATATTAATAAAATAGAATGTAATTTTATTTTATTTTCATTCTTTCTTCCAATGGATGAACGACGCTGGAGAGATCGGTGACATGTCAAGACAATAAGTGGCTTGACTCCTCTTTTTCATTAACCTCACTGTTGGAAATTTTGGAGGTTTATGAATTAAATGAACCTCATTAATTCCTGGAGAATGGAACACACTTTCTCCTCTCCGATTTATATGAAGTTTGTAGAGGGGTGTTGGAATGGATTCACAATTAATGAATCGCTAGAAAATTATCGTGATGCCAACCACCTGGATGTCTATAATGGTTCCAGAACGTAGTGAAGAGAACTACTGAGTCACAAACGAAAGACAATGATGAAGGAGGTTCTGTCGACCGTCGTCAGCAAGTGCCTCTTCCAAGTAGGGAATTATTTATAATTCCTCTATGGTTTTTTGTTGATTTAATACTATTGAACCGCTTTCTACTAACTTAACGCTGAGGGTGGAGGACTAACATAAATGACATGATCCCTCCAAAATCATTATTTATTTGAATGTTCTTCACATAAGGCGGGCGACATACCGACCGGCCACGATAACGGTGGTAGTGCAACAGCGCCGCTGGTAGCGAAGGAGGTTGTAACCCATCAACCACATGGAACTGGCTGGCCATGTGGATCTGGAGCGACGCACGTCCGCACCACTGGTAGAGAAGGTGGTCATGGCCTGTCTACCGCAATGGTGGGTGGACGACGGATGGCAGTCTGGCCGGACGCGTGAAGGTGGGGCGGCGTGTGTCCGCGCCGCTTGCAGAGGAGGAGGCTGCAACCTAAAGTCCACAGCGACGCACAGAGGAGGCCATCAACTGGCCGGCCATGGGTGCTTAGTGGCTTCGACGCCCCGCTGGGAGGAGGACATGCCGGGAATCCGACCATCAGCGTCACGGCCAAAAGGGACCGCTCCGGCGGGTCCTGCGTGCCAACCCAGCATCAAACCCAGCCAAATGGTCCATTGGACTGTTCGAGATATGGGGGGTGCCTCCCTCTGGTGTCAGCTTGGGTGGACCCACCATGATGGACCACCCAACCAAGCATGCCATATCACAGCAGGTCGGGCTGCCCCCTTCTCGGGCTGGTCCAGAACGCAGCCCAGTAGGTCGAGCCTGTTACTATCCTAGTAGTGGCCACTCGAACCGGGTCAGTTCAGCCTAGTCCGGGTGGGGTGGGGTCAGTCCGACCGGGCCGGGTCGTCCGACCAGGCTATACTTGACCAGGGCCCATCATGACACAGATACGCCTTTGTGTCCATATCCTGAGAACCGAGTGTCTGTTGGAAGAATCGTCTACGACACCAAAAACCTTGGATCGAGAAAGACCTTTTGGTATAATCCACTTGATTTTTGGAAAAAGTTGGTGTATTGACTATTTGGATCGAACCCGAATCCAACCAAGCCCTCATAATGGAAACACTAATATCTCACAAACTGAGCATCTGAATGACGCATCGTCTCTTGTGTTGGAACCCTTACAACATGGTGGTACTTTGGGTTGCTCTTTAGTGGTTCTTAATGGAGATTGAGGTACAAACTAAATTTCGAGAGGCAGATTCTAAGAAACACGAGGGCACCGGGTTTGAGTAATCCTATGGCATGTTGTTACGTGAAGGAAAAAAATAGATCATGTGTGGGTCAGCGCTCAACAATCCTATGTGGGATAGCCTATACTGATATTTTGTGGGTCAGATCTTATGTGGGTCAGCTCTCAGCGATTCTTTGTGGGTCTGCACATACTGATCCTTTGTGTGTCAGCTCCTCTATGGGTCAATGCTCAATTATACTGTGAGGGTCAGCGTATATTGATCATGTGTGGGTCAGATCTTTTGTGGGTTAGTGGGGGTTAGTTACCTATCAATCTTTTGTGGGTCAACGGGTGTTAGTTACCTATCAATCCTATGTGGGTCAGTGTGGGTTAGTTACCTATCGATCATGTGTGGGTCAGAAGTAGTGCTATATAACAGAATAAAATGATCGAGCCTTACGAAAAATCATTTGTACTTTTGTACTTAAGTTATACCTATTTGTGAGCTGAGTCACTTCTACCTTAATGGTGTTACCTGTGTAGTACTTATATCATCATGGTGTTACCTATGTGGTACTTTTATCTTTGTGGTGTTTCCTGTGTGGTACATCTATCATTGTGGTGTTACCTGTGTGGTACTTTTACCTTCTAGGTGTTGTATCCATGGTGTTACATGTGTGGTACATATAATTTCGTGGTGTTACCTTTGTGGTATTCATTCCCCATGTATGAGATGAGTATGTCTTGATAACATAGGTATATGTATGGGATATCCCTAAGTAGGTTTGATGTCTGTTGCTTCATTATTTGAGATTGTGGTCTTGCATTGTGGTATTTCCTTTGTGGAACTCTAGGAGAACAATAGGGGTCTTGGGGCCCCTACTAAATATTTTTATACTCACCCTTGAACGAGCTTCACCCACACCTTTTTGTGTCTTGTGAAGATGACAGACAACATTGATCGAGGCTGAGGGAGCCAGGACTGGATGGTGCTCAGAGGTGGACTATTTGACGTGACGTGACGTGGAGGAGATGGATGAATGAGGAGGGCTGAGGAGGAAATCGGTACCTACCCTTCAGGTATGTTCCTTGAAGGATGACCTGGTATGTATTTTTCCTTTTTCAGTTGAATTCTTCTTTCAGTTGTACTTGTACTCTTACAGTTGGGCTTGTTTTCCAACCCCTTTTACTTTCAACGCTCTTTTACTACAGTAGATTACTTTATTGATGCTTCTTGTTGTCTTCATAGAATGTGTGTCTATAGAGGATAAATGACAAGGCCTTCCCATTATAGGTATTCATCTTTCTAGTGCTAGTCTCCATCCCCATGCCAATGTAAGGTGGGTTTGGGGTAGTCATGGCAGTGGTGCTGAGGGATGGGTCATGACATATCCACAACCATATATATATTACTTACTCAATCAACTATGTTAGGACCATTATATCTATATGGTGGAACTTTGGTTGGGATATTAACAATTAGATATTCGGAATGAATATATTACCAATAATTCCTTTAATCTGAGGTACTGACAATATAAGTTCATAGTTATTCACTATGGACTGACTAATTCTCTATAAATTTCAATGGACATAATGATTATATTATTTAAAGATTACCTTTAAACGTTATTGGTGTTATTTATACATGATATTTTGATATAATCTAATATCAAAGAGGATATATGGAGAATTTTTATATTGTGTTAATGAATTTGTAGAAAGAGAATGTATGTGAAAATAATAGTAAATGTGAGTTTTGGTTAGAGGTAGTCTCATTATTAGGGGATGTTATCACCATAAAAGGGATGTTTTGGACCCTGAGTAGACAAAGGTATTTTAGGAGTCATCGAAAAAACTATCTATAATAAATATCTATAGTTTCATCGGTATAGCTAGGTATTACCAATGACTTTTAAGAAACTTATCATAATTATCAAACTTCCAAAACAATATAACTCATATGGGAATAAATATTTTATTGGTAAAAATGTTTAAATAGAGCACTAAGGATTTAATAGTTTTGTATCACTGTAGTTGTCCTCATTCTTCCCTAAAGTGGGGAACTTTTGTGGTATGCATTTTTGCTTTAAATAATGGATTAAGCAATGTACAAATTCCAATTGAAAAATGTGGATCCCACTCCTCATGGAATTTGAATGTTAATGAGTAGAAATATCAAACTCATCATAATAATTTATCTACAGTGATTTTCACATTGAGAATATTACAGAATTATCTCTATGGGGAGAAGAGTGAGATATATATGGATCATAAGAGCCTCAAATATATATTCACACAAAAGAAGATTAATTATTGCATGTGAATATTGTTATATATGATCAAGGACTATGAATTCTCAATCTAATACGTTTCTAGGGTTGAAAATATTGTGGAAAATTCACTATGTAGAAAAGGATTTGCGAACCTTATCACTCATAATAATTGAGAAGGATCCAATATTCATAAAATAGTGAAGGATATATATGAGAATCAAATACTATGGAAAATCATTATTAGATTCTCAAATTATTTCCAAAACATCCATTATAGAGAATATATTTGATACTCGAAGTGAAGATGGGTAAATTTGAAAGAATGTGGAATCTATAATAAAAAGGGAAATAATCTAAGTTCAAAATTGATGAAGGAGTTTTAGGATTTGGTTCATGACTATGTGTACCATAAAATCCAGAGATAAAGGAGTTGTTGAATTTTTCACATATCGTATCATTCTCCGTCCACCTAGGGAGCATAAAGACGTATCGAGATCCTATGATCACTATTTCTAGGATAATATCATGAATGAGATCATAGAATATAGATCAAAATGTATGGTGAAACAGTAAATAAAAGATAAAAGGTAAAATTATGTGGGGATGATGCATCCATTACCCATAAAAACATAGAAATTATAAAATATAACCCTAAACTTTATTGATTATCTTATGAAGAATTCAAGAGTGAATGACTGTATATGGGTTGTGTTAGACTATCTTACATAAACTTTTCAATTCATTTAAATTTGATAGGAAATATCACTCAATCACCTTATTAGAATATACATCATAGCAGTGTTGAGTTTTCGTGGAAAACAATTGTTGATTTTATATGATTTAGATCTGATATTTTTCTCTAAGTTTGGAAAAAGTCTCCAAAATGATCTAAAAATGGAGTTGAACATTAGTACATCTTATCAACACCAAACTGATGGTTAATCAAAGAGGAATATTCAGAAACATGAATACTTGTTTCTATGATGATTGATGGACTTTAATGTTCAATGAGATCAACAAATTCCTCTAGTTAAGTTCTCATGCAACAATATTTTCCACTCAAGAATACATATGGATCTATATAAATCACTTTATGGGAAGAAATATAGAACACCTAAATGCTTGGATGAAGTTGGTGAATGCAATCTACTGTGGCCTAAAATGGTCTATAAAATGGTAGAAAAGGTCGAGAACATTAAATAGTATGTCCGGGTTTCCCAATATCAATAGAAGGGCTATATTGAAATCTATCGATATGACCTCAAGTATGAGGTGAGAGAATATGGTTTTATTTATGTAACTCATGGAGATAGATGTATAAGATTTGTATAGAAGGTAAATATGATTCCATGTTACATCATCCCTTTCGTGATTCACGATCACATTAGATTTGTGGCCTATTAACTACACCTACAACACACCCTTTCTTAAGTACATGAAGTATTACATGTATCCGTCTTGAGATTTTACATACCTAATCCCTTACATTTACTAAATTTAGAGGTTCCATAACTGGAAAATGAACTCTCTTATGAGGATCATGATGTAAATATATTGGACCATAGAGATAATTTTCTACACAATAAGAGAACTCAACAAGTCAAAGTACTATGGTGAAACCATATATATAAGGAGGTGACATGGGAACCGAATGACGTAATAAAGAAAAATTGTCCTAACCTAATATCACCATATAATTTAAAATGAAATTTTGAGGGTGAAATTTCATAAGTGGTGAAGAATGAAACAATATATAATTTTAACTATTTAATTTACCTAATTAAAATTATATCATATTTTATAATTTATTATAAAGAATATGCACCATATGATGAACCAAAAAAAATATTAAATTAATTTGAACATTATATTTGTAGAATAAAATTTTCTATAATAATTAAAAATATTACAATATGAAAAAATATAATATAAGATAACTAAAATATGAAAATTTACATTTCTCAGTCCAACTGAATAACTACACTAACAAAAAAACATAGTATAAATGATACAAATTTTTAGTAATAGAATATTCATGTAGAAAATTAATATATATATATAATTGAGATAAAATAGTAGTTATTGAAGAACGAATGAAATATTAGGTATTTATATGATGTACATATCCCATATGACGATTAAAATCATACCATCATTATAGTAAATATCACCATAGGAATAGTAACCTAACTATAGAATAGTAACATGATAATTTAGAATTGTAACATAATTATTATAAGAGTATCTGCACATATGGATGTGAAAAAATATATTTCGGTGTGTTTTAAATTAAAATGTTGATTTTTTTATTCCATGGAAGTAAATAATGGTTTTAAAAATGAAACATTAAGTGTATGTATTTTTGAAAAAACATATATATTTTAATTATAATTTTATGATAAATAAAATTATTCAATGAATAAATATTTATATAAAATTGATTTATAAATTAAATTATGTTTTATTATAATGATAATATGATTTTATAAGTCCATAAGTAATTTTTCAGAGGGTCATAAAAGGAACCATAATAATAAAATTTATATTTTTCAAATAAATTAGTATTTTATTGTAAAATTAAATTTCATATATTTATAAAATTATATAAAACAAATGGATTTCATATTTTTCATCTACTGATTGAAAAATTGATAGGGTTATTTCTTTATATTTTTTTAGAATAGATGAATTTTTTTAAATAATTAATTATGATATTTAAAATTATATGAAAAATAAATGATTGTTTTATTAATGGATTTTCTAATCACCATTTAGTATGAAATCACAAACATTATTTAAATTATATATTAAAAATAATTATAATTATTGATAGTATTGATCCAAAATAAGCAAATAAGGATTATAATATTAAAAAACCTCTTTCACCCCCTTATTAATACCACCCATTCGCATCAAAACTTATAAGGCTTGGAGCATTCCAAATTTAAACCCAAAACACTTACCAAGTCTCTCTCACATTATCGAGTTCTTATAGACTCATTCAAAGACCAATCAATGATACATTATTGGAATCCCAAGAGGATACATCCAACAGATATGTTAATACACAGAACCAAGTCATTTATTTTTTCTTCAACCTCATCCTCCAAAAAAATCCATTAAATGTGGCATAATAACACCAGTATCATATATATGTTGAAATTTTATTATTTTAATTTAATATTAACAATCCATCATCTTCCCTTATCCTCTTATTCAAATACTTAAAACATTGTCTTTATTATTTCAGTTAACCGCATCCATGGACAATGAGTTTTTTCTTCCCATTACCTCCTTCGTGGAAACTTTAAATTCACTCATTATCATTTAAAATGAAATAAATATTTACAATATATATTTTTCACATTCTTGATAATCTATTTGTCCATGATATTAAATAAAATGAAACAATCTCATGATGGTCAGTAAAAACGCCAAAATAAATTAACCATATTAACGATTTTACTAAATGGATCATCCATATGTCAAATCATAAAAATAAACTTGTGACATTTAAAATATATTTAAGTATATAAATACAATTTAAATTTACTTATGGAGTTTTAGTCCCACTTGAAAAGAACTTCAATAATCATCCACAAGTAAACATGTTTTAATGTAATAAAACAAACGCCCTCAGTGAAGATAAATTTAATATTATATCTAATTAAAATGGTCAAAAAAAATATAATATACATATAAAATTGTAATAATTTAGTAATTAATAAATAAAATTTTATTATCTATGATGTTAAGCACATGTGAAGTGTGATTCGGGAACAATGGGTAAGGGATCTCTTTAAACAACCCTTTTTTCATTTAGTTATGACATTTCACTCTATAACACACATTTTATCTATATTTAATGTTATGAAATTATTATTAATTATATATTTACTTCTCTCACATGTATACATAGATTATTCTTCTTATATTTATGGGTTAATACATTCCTTATGATTATTTCTCAAATTCATTATTTTTGAAGTCACATTTTATTGTGATATGAGGCGAGATTATGCAACCCATTTCGTTAAATTTTTAATTCCTAAGTTTATTATTTATGATTATTTTATATTTTGTCAAACATAATCATGTACATGTTTTGATGGGAATTTCCATATAGATATCAAATGCATTGGGTAATCTGTTTGTCTTATGAGAAGTTTTGTTTTTGATTAGGGAGTAAACCTAATCCATAATGGGAATTTTCCCTCCATGTGTTGTTGTCTTGGAGGTTATCCAAAACTTATATTTATAACTTATTATATATTTTTTCCACAATCCAATGTTTCCATGGTCTTCTGATTTCATGTTTATTTTGGTTATTCCTCCATATGCCTACACATGAATCTTGTCTTTTATGATATCATGTTGTGCCTTTTAACTCACATGATATGATTCTTTACCAGGCATATTCCCTTAGAAGGTCTTTTAACTCACCCATTATTTTAATGAATTTTCCTATATCTCCTATGTAGTATAATGAGATCATGGGAGTTTGGTAATCATTATAGATATTAAAATAAATTCATTTTATTTTAGTTTATTTTTGATGTATTAAGAACCATGTTATCCAAAGACACTATACCTCATGTTCTTTTGGTTGTGTTTTTTAGAATTATATGTTATAAATCATGTAATAATATGTATAAAAGACTTAGGTTGCTATATATATTTATAAAAACACTTTTTATAGATATTATTAGATTATATATATATATATTAATTTTTTTGAATTTTCTTGGTTAATTTATTATCTTTAAAAAAAATATTATTTCGATTAAAAGATACACCTTGAATAAATTTCATCCACCACTCTATTGAATGAATATTACTTTACTTCCACATCAATATATTAAAAGATGATGTAAATTTTATACCTTATGATTACTATAATTTAAAGGGGGTGATAAATACAAGTAAATAACGTGAATATATGATGGTAAACTAATAGATCATTCCCTCATAGAAATAGAATAACTATAATAAACATTAAAATAATAAGTTAAAATATTACAAATAAGATAATAATTTTTAAAATAAATTTGGAGAACATTTATAGATAACTAATTTAATTATTTTTTATGATTTAGAGGAATATATAGGATGAAAATAGAAAATATAATCATTATATTATGTAGGTAGCTATTAAGAATTTTGAAATATTGAATTATAACTTAATTAAAAAAATAATAATGTTTTTATTCACTGTAACGATTGAAATAATTATATAAGTAAAAAAAACTATTTATAAAATAATAAAATATGGACATATAAATACAATATATTTTTTCAAAATTTGAAAGAAAATTATTTTTTAAATTAATCTAAATCAAGAAAATTATATTGATTAATTTTATTAGTTATGTTGTTATTTTTAATTTATAAATTTTTTTATATTTAATCAAAATATTTATTTTCCTTAAATTTCAAATCAGATATGATAAAATGATTGAAAAATCATAATTTCCATTTCCAAAATTATTCAGTAATTATTTTGGTTATTTTAATAAAAAATATACTTTTTGGATGAATAATAAAATAACTGTTATATATTAATTATATTTTTTACTATAAGTAAATTGATTTTTGAAAAATTTTATCCCATGATATAAGTAAATCCATAACACACCGAAGAGTTGTTGGGAAATATATTTTGTTAAAATTCGTTATCTTTTATCAATATGCATTTTTTGTTGCTAAATATTTTCACAACACCGATTATATATTATAATAACATCGTAAAAAACTATTATATTTTGCAACACAGTTTTTCAAGGTTATAATGTTTTTAACAACACCTTTTATGTTTTGACATAAGTATATATTTTTAGCATCACTTGTTATTTATTATAATATGTTCAATCAATATTTAACTATCTTTTAAATCTATATTTTTAATAATTTATTTCATTATATGTTTTATTTATAAAACATAGTCAAATAATTCTATACAATGTAAATCATATATTAATTCATAAAATAAAAATAATTTATATTATATTTTCTATGTATTCAATGTCAAAACTTAAAAAATAATCAAATAGTAATATTTGTCGATTAGTTATCATAAATTCTAGGTTTATTAATAAGTTTTTCAATAATATTTGGTTTGATTTTCTTAGATGTTTAGTTGTTTGTATATATTTTTCATGTTGTTCAAAATTTTTGAGAATGACTTTTTAACGTCGCTATAAGTGAATAGATTAATTGAAGAATTTTTTATTTGTTTAAAAAATGTTTATGGCCAAAATATTTACTTAGTTTTTATATTTAATAATTAAAGGATACCTTCTTGGGAATAACAATGGAATGAATCAACATGTTGCTTCAATTTAACACTATTGGGCTGAAGACAATGTTGGGAATCTAAAGTAGTCCTCCATTGGAGGATGAGGCTACACCACCACTCCAATGTAAAATCAGGTTTACACTTTACAATGCATTTAATTTACAACATAGTCACACAAGTCCTTGACACATCATTATCTACCAAACAATGCATGGTGGGTAAACCTGAGCTGAAATTTCCACGATAATAATACCTTGAGAAGACTCCTTTATATTAGTTTAATGTTCCAGTAGAGTCCCATGGAGGAACCTCACATTATGTTACTCACGAACATAGCATTGTGTATCTCACACAATTCTCATCGACACTATAATCTTTCCTCTAGATCCAAATAAAGTGTTCTTGATTTAATAAAAGGAGTTTTTTGGTGCTGTGAAAAATCCAAATATAGAACACCATAAAAATATAGTATTATGGAATCCATGAATGTCCATTTATCCATTCCTCACTTTATGCATGCGTTAATGAATCATTAAAGCATCAATGCAGAATTTATTCTTGATTTAATGAAATCTTTTTTAAAAATATACAAAAAAAATCAATTCCTTAACATTCTCTTGCATCTATACAAAACTTTGCATTCGGCTACCAACACATTCTGTATTATATAAATTTGTTATTATTAAATTTCAACACCCAGGGGCAACAATCAAGAACCATTAAACATCATTCACATGGGGAATTTATGGAAGCTTTTAGAATATTATTTATTTATTTTTAAATAAATCTTATGTTAGTGTGGAAAAAAATTACAATAAGAGCACCATCATTCATGTTGTTTCACCAATTCTAGAAATTGTATCACAATACAACTATGTGGTATGATCTTGAGATGTGATGAAATAATATTTGTATGAATTAGTTAGAAAACATATAGGAATATATTAGAAGGTCAAGGGAAATTTTTTCCATGTGTTATTGATCCAATATATAATGTATACATGTCCATATCACAAAAGTGGATACAAAATGAAAATTATATATTATGTATAAAAATATTAAAATATAAACATATATTATAGATCCCAAACTAGGATAGAACACTAATATATTATTGGAGTAAGTTGTCATTAATAGAAGACTTCTAGTGAGACTTGTTGAAGTTGGGATAACATGGTTATGATTGGGGAGATTAAACCGGGAACCTAGAGAGGATTTTATTATTGTTCACTACATAAACACTTCATCTTGTATTTTATGCCAACTTGTTCATATTTTAAATTATTATTTATAGTTCTTATTGAAGTAAATTGAATATTCATTTATTAAAAATCTTCCAGTGTGAAATGAATTGTTCAATTTCGAAAGTAATTATTCTCTCAATCATAGTTGATAGATAACCAATTATTGTATATGTTGAAATTATTACTGAATCTTGTGAATCCATTTCATGTTTTCTCACTATAAAATGTATAAGGTCCAGCCTTAAACCTAACTTAATATTGTATTAAATGAATAATTAACATTGAGGATCTTTTCATTGTTTAGTGTTTTAGAGAATTAGGACATAACTATTACATCTCAAAAGATTGAAAAGTAGACACTTATACTAAGTTTCCAAAAAATAAAAACTCTTAAAAATAAACATGTTTAATTCCATGTTTTAGATAGGATAACTTTCCCTTGATCCCATCCTTGACCGTATTCCACATTAAGTCCTGTGAAAAACATTTCAAAAAACTTGGGGTGAGCATAAAAAGCTCAGTAAGGGATACACAAAGAGTGAAAACTGTTAGTTTTTCAAAACAACAAGTAAACCATGTATACTTTGTCAAAGTAATAATTTTCACCTTTCTTAAGTAGTAAAAAACTCTTCAATGAATAAAATATCATTACATACCCTTTTATAACCAAAATATTACCATAAAACCCATATAAAGATGAAATAACATAAAAAGGTAACTTGGGACATAAACATACTTAAATGGAATAAAAATACGGTCGACTTCCACATATACTTAATGGAATAGGAATAAAGCAAAGTTCCATACCCAATGTATTGGATGTTATAACGTAACAACCTGTCCTAGTATTCATGACACCACCCGTCATATGGTTTATCATGTAACCACCCTTAAAATGTCCAAGTTCCATTATAAAATCATAAGACATAAAAAATATAATGGAAACAAACCATTTCCACCCTTTAATCACAATATATCACTTAAATATATTGACATAACAAATCCATTATAAAAACCATTTTCAATACCAAAATACATAATAGTGTATATGGTATTTATTTCAATTTAAAACAATTATGGCTTGTAGCAGAATCCAACGACCGAATAATACTCGCGGCGGCGGAAAAGGTCATTGTCACCACATACATTAAAAGAAACATTCCATTTTGTCGTTTAGTAAAATCCTTCGTATTAAAAGATTTTTTTTGAATAAAATTATAAGTCAAAGGGGTTTATACACCTTATAAAATAATGTTGTGTTTAAAACAAAATATTCCTCAATGAAAGGAGATTGAGACGAAGTCCCTTACAAATACGGTATCCTTGGATTAAGGATAAATCAATGACATAGTTATGTGTGACAAACGAATTCACAAAATATAAGTGGATATTAAGTGTAAAAAAATCAGAGTTCATTCACACATATTCATAGAACTACATATTCAAGGAGTACAAGTTTATCCCAAAGAATCAAAATTGGGTTAAGAAGTTCCCTTGCAAAAATTCGACAGCCTAATAGCGTCACTTCAAAATTCAGAAAAAGAGTTGATGAGAGAGTCAATGGTATCTCATCACATGGACATAAAATTTACATCAATAAAGATATATAATAACATATCCCAATGTTATAGTATGTAAATTAAAATACATAACCAAATAAGTCTTTTAAAAAAAGGAGGGTGAAAGGTTCCCTTACCGACTTGGGTAACTTTCGAAATGTTCACCCCATTGAAAAGGGGTCATACAATGAATAGATAAATACCCATAAATGAAATTATATTACACAAATATTATAATAATGGGAAGTACATACACCACTCAAAGGAAATGTTGGAAAATATTTCATAAATCTCACGGGACTAAAAGTGAGATGAAAAATCCCTTACGAAAACTCGGCAGCCTAACGGCGCCACTTAAAACGTCAAAAAATGGATTGATGAGATCAAATATGGTCTCTAATTATATTATAATAAAATTTATAGAAAGTTGAATATAAAATAACATCCTCCATCATAACAAAGTGGAGCTTAAAAGTAGTGACATAAAGTAGAGTACTTCAAAAGAAAGAGAGAGGTTAGATCTCTTACGAAAATTCGGCTGCCTAACGGCGCTACTCAAAACATCCAAAATGGATTGGTGAGAGAAAATTAGGTCAATCATCATATGAAAATTAAAATTACATTATTAGTAACATAATATAACATCCTAATCATAATAAATATGAGTTTAAAAGGAATGACATAAAAGAGTGTACTTAAAAAGAAAGAGAGGGGTAGGATCCCTTACCTGAAGTCTGACTTGTCTTGTTCGTTTCATTATTTTCCTGAATAATAAACATTGGTCAATTTATAATTGATTAAGTACCTCTTTTAAAGATTATTATTTAGTAAATATCACATGTTATAATGTTATAATAATTGTTTAATAATGTGAGTTCATATCAGACGTTTTTGTCGTTGTTTGGTACATGAGTCAAAAATGAACTTGTTTGAAAATGATTGTCCATGTAGTTATAAGTAAATAATCTACAGAATAGTATTAATGATTTTAATATCATATATATCCATTAAATATTCATTTTATACTACTCCATAAAATTTGGAGATAAAAAGAAATGAAATACACCGTTCAGGGCGACGGTAGGCCGTACGTACGCATGAAAGCTACTTTCATTTCTATGTCATATTAATGTAATTAAAAATAATTAAGTGATATATATTATAATTCCAATATAATATATATTTTATATAGGTCACACATGATCCTTAATTTCATTCTTTATACATTCCATGTATTTCATGAACGAGTCACATCACTTGAGGGGGCGGTAGTCCACACTTCCTCGTATGAAATTGTCGCATTTGCACAACATGAAAATGATAAAGCCATGTTTTAAATATAAATATAAGAAGAATATAGAAAACATAAATACCATACATATCATATTTAAAATATAGTGACATCATAATGGCCACCATGAATGGTGTTAAAAGAAGATTGACCAATCATCATTTCGTGAGACAGAAATTCACCATCCACAGAAATAGTATGTTCTTTAACCATTAGACGAAGGTGTGTGTAAGTGTAGCTCTAATACATCACATAAAAGAATCCTAGTATACATAATATACTTTTATTGTTACAAAAGAAAGGAATAAAAAGAGTTTATAGGATTGGAGAAGCAAAATAAAACATAAGAACACAAGAGAGGACTCTACCTTTAAATCTGGTAACCCTCTTTGATTTGATCTCAACGGCATCCTTGGAATTGATTCAGCCCAAATTGAGGCTTCAATGATTAATAGAGGTATGTGTAGAGATGAAATGGGTAGGGTTTTTCCGAGCCAAAGGCTTGAGATGTGTGTGTAAGGTGGTAGAGGTGGGGGCCTTTTATAAGAGGTGAGGAGGGGCACACTTGGAAAGTCAAAAATATTACATTATTTTCAAATGAATTAATTATTTTAAAAGTCTCACATTTATATCTCAAGGATAAGGTGATAATGGTTAGAAATCCTCCCATCCAATAGGTTTGTAACAAGTGTAGGTCTTAGATTTTACATTATCTTTTCATTTTACTTAAATTGTTAAATAATGAGGTAATCGCTGCATCATCATGATGCCATAATTAAGTTACATTATTTAAGGTATAAAAATTATAAAACTAATACTATGATGTAGGAAATCTTTATATCTTTCCAATGAATATTTATAGTAAAAAATCTGACTTGTATAACCCCATGTAAAAATTGTTTTAGTAAAACAGCTCATGTTTGTGACATTTTTATTTTAACTTTAAATAAAAAGTTATTTATGTCATTTTCCTACCAAAGTGGCTACATGGGGTCCCCAAGTTGACCCATGGATTGTCTTGGTCGTCCATGACACATCCAATAAGGGTAGGACATTTTTCTAGGTCATTTCATATTACTAAAAAATTATTTTTACCTTAAACTACACTAATTACCTCTAATCGCGATTAATAAACATAAAAGTTCCTATTCACCAAAAAATTATTTTAATCCCATTGAACCAAATTTTACATATTAATGAAAACCATGTCTGTCGTATTTTGGAAATTCAAATAACATAAGTGTTAAAAATTCATTTAAACGAAAAATCAGTTTCTTTAACTACCACTTAGTGGTTTCACTATTAATCAAAAATTGATGTTTTTCAAAAAATTACCAAAAATTCAACCTATGCTATATTTGGTATTCCAAATTCAAAACATATAAGTTGGATTAATTAAATTAATAATTAATTACCATTTTCAAAACAAATAGCGTGTTTTTAAGAAACAATATCTATTAAAAGATTGACACTAGTTTAAGTACAATTTCAAAGTGAAGTTAATTCCAATGACCACTATTGGATTAAATGGTAAAAATTTATTCTAATTTCACTTTAAAAACAATTATAACGATAATCTAATCATCTAAATAAATTAGATTAAAAAGTGGTTTTGAATTAAAAAACAACATTTTTCACTATTCATTAAAAAATGAACTTTATCGGAAAAATACCAAAAATTTACACAAAGTAAATTTTGATGTCCCGATTCTAAAGAATAATTTTATTTTTTCAAATATAACACATAAAATTGTCAAAAAGATTATTTAAAATAGGTTCACCATCAAAAGGTTGTTAATCGACCTTTTAAAGAATATTATAATGCTTACGCTTAAAATTGGATTCATTCGCATTTTTAATCACTAACATTTATTGTAAAAAGTAAATATATTTGAAAAAAATACATAATCATTTTTTATTTAGTTCCGTTCATTCCCGCCATTACAATGGCTAGGCATTAACTACCATTTAAAATAATATTATTTTATTACTAGAGTGAAACGTATGATTTCAAAGGAACCTGTTGTCCCGTATTGGGTATGCCATCGAGCATAGCGTTCCCTTTAAATTAATATTAATATTTTTTTCAAAAATAGGGATAAGTATAGTAATTTCATATTCTTTATTTACCTGGGGTGTTACATCCTTCCCCCCTTTTGGAAATTGCGTCCTCGCAATTTTAATATTGGGCTCGGAAACATCATTGAAAGTCCCACAACGGAACAAGAGTTGGTAAAACAATCACTTTAAAAGAAAGAAAGAGAAGTACAAAGGTCACCCGAGATAACCCATACTAGGATTCATGTTAGGAATGCATGGATATGGAAGAAAAATAAAAGGGTCATGTTCTGAGGGAGAGTGATAGAAAACATGTTTAGGAGAGAGTTCACCACATGAAAATCACAATCTTGTGATGGGTTAAACGGTATTGGATTCCCCAGTAGGAAAAGATAATGGAAAACATTTTTTTAGTTACTTTTCATTGAGGAATTTATTTTTGAGCTTAACTAAAACATAAGGAAACATACTTACTTGTAATGTTGACTTTCAACTTTTACTATATTTCTTACACTAACTCATATTTTCTCCAAAAGATGAGTATTTAGGATGACATGTTTACATTAAGAGATATATAATCAACTTCTAGAGAATCACCAAATCCACAAAAGAGAACTATATAATTCCCATGTCTTTAGACATTAACCAAAACCCAAACCAAAAAGGTTAGTACAAGATCAGATAATCCAGAAAAGGATAACCCTTTATAAAAAGAAAATCTATTCATAATCTCCAAAATTTGTCCAAAAAAACCCAATGTTCAACAAAGACCACTTGATAAACAATTTTTCCATAAAATTATTCAAAGTAAACCAAACTATGATTGAAACCCAAATATTTGAAGGATTTAATCACATAGTCTTCCAAGGTACAAAATAACACTTATCTCCAAAAAACAGTTGTTTCTCTTAAAGTCTCATATTGAAAAGGAATTAACTAAATCACACATCCTCCATGAGAGGTTAATAATTTCCCTAGATAACCCAAAATAAACTTACTCATAATTCCTAAAATCATCTAATTAAAAAGAATAAGTCATACTAATCAGGACTTCACATAGTCCAGTGGTAGGCGATAAATACCAGTCACACTTCAGTTGTGGGTTAAATTCCCGCAGCTTTGTCCGATGCGACGGGTTGTCACATGATCTACGTGTTGTCCTCTTTATAAAACTCCAAATATAACCTTAACATGTTTTAACCTCAATAGTTTTTTATACCTCTCATTTTCATCCCAATTCATTACAATCTCAACATCTTAATTCTTGAAGTCTTATTTCACCACCATAAGATAAAATAAAATGATTCCCAAAATGAAAAACAACATACCTTGATCATGGAGTCCACTTAGTTTCATAGTCATCTTGTTCACGTAGGTAGATTTCCTATGCATTACAAAATTGATTTAGAGATACTTCAATATTATTTTCTTCCTCCATCCAAATACACCTTGTACGACATGGGTTATATGGGCGTTCATAGAAAAACAGTTTTGGAAAATAATCATGTATGACATATAATTCCAAAACATCTGATAAAACATGATTTCTATAAAATAGTCGGACAAAATTTGAGTTGAAACTTTCTATTATTGGTCCTTTTAAAATACAATAACTATGTGCTGATAGACTATATTTTAAAAGCATATATATGTAGGTTGCGCAAGGGTCTCCTTCCTCAGCACCATTTTTAAAATCATAATATTCTTCAAATTCTTGTGATAAGGTAAAATATTTGAAAATACCTTGATAATATTTTCCTTTCCTAAAAATATGAGAATATTGTGAAAATAGTATTTTCCTAAATACAACGCATGATCCACGATGATAACGAGGTATAGTGGAGGTGTTTTATATCTCAAACAACTGCTTGCAAGTGAGTTGTATGCTAGAAAAGTTTCAAAATCATCCGAACATGACATTTCAATAATTATTGCAAGCATATCATCAGGAAGATATAGGAATGTTATTTTAGATCCTCCTCCTTCCATTCGTAATTGACTTTATATGACCTGATAAAAAGTTATAAAACAAGGATTTAACTGAATTAATAGGGACTAACCATGTGTCTAAAATAAACTCATAATCCCTAAAGTTGTCTAAACCGACCTATGATACCAACTATAAGGCCCAACCTTAAACCTTACTTAATATTTAATTAAATGAATAATTCACATTGAGGATCTTTTCATGGTTTAGAGTTTTAGAGAATTTGGAAATTACAATTACATCTCAAAATATTAAAAAGTAGACACTTATACTAAGTTTCCATAACATTAAATCTCTTAAAAAGATAGATGTTTAGTTCCATGTTTTAGATATCATAACTTTCCCTTGATCCCATCCATGACCCTATTCCTCATTATGTCCGGTGAAAAACATTTCAAAAAACTTTGGGTGAGCATAAAAAGCTCGGTAAGGGATAAACAAAGAGTTAAAACTGTTAGTTTATCAAAACAATAAGTAAACCATGTATACTTTATCAAAGTAATAATTTTCACTTTTATGAAGTAGTAAAAAACTCTTCAATGAATAAAATATCATTACATACCATTTTGTAACCAAAATATTACCATAAAACCCATATAAAGAACACATAACATAAAAAGGTAACTTGGGACATAAACATACTTAAATGGAATAACCATATGGTCAACCTCCACACATACCTAATGTAATAGCCATATGGCCGACTTCCATTACCAATGTATTGGAGATCATAATGTAACCACTCGTCTGGGTATTCACAGCACCACCCATCATATGGTTTATCATGTAACCACCCGTAAAATGCCCAAGTACCATTATAAAATCATAAGAAAAAAATATATAATGGAACTAAAACATTTCCACACTTTGATCACAATATATCAATTAAATATATTCACATAACAAATCCATTATAAAAACCATTTTCAATCCCAAAATACATAAAAGAGTATATGGTATTTATTTCATTTTAAAAAAATTACGTCTTTTAGAGGAATCCAAAGACCAAATAATACTCGCGGCGGCGGAAAAGGTCATTGTAACCGCGTACGTTAAAAAAAATTCTATTTTTCGTTTAGTAAAACGCTTCATATAAAAAGATTCCTTTTGAATAAAATTAGAAGTCAAAGGGGTTTATACGCCGTATAAAAGAATGTTGTGTATAAAACAAAATATGCCTCAATGAAAGCAGATTGAGATGAAGTCCCTTACAAATACAGTATCCTTGGATTAAAGATAAATCAATGACATAATTATGTGTGATAAACGAATTCACAAAATATAACTGGATATTAAGTGTAAAACAATCAGATTTAATTCACACATATTCATAGAACGACATATTCAAGGAGTACAAGTTTATCCCAAAGAATCAAAATTGTGTTAAGAAGTTCCCTTGAAAAAATTCGACAGCCTAACGGCATCACTTCAATATTATGAAAAAGAGTTGATGAGAGAGACAATGGTATCTCATCACCTGGACATAAAATTTACATCAATAAGTATATAGAAGAACATATCCCAACATAATAGTATGTGAATTAAAAGAAATGACAAAAGAAGTCTTTTAAAAAAAGGAGGGTGAAAGGTTCCCTTACCGACTTGGGTAACTTTCGAAACGTACACCCCATTGAAGAAGGGTCATACAATGAATATGTAAATACCCATAAATCAAATTATATTACACAAAGAGTATAATAATGGGAAGTACATACACCACTCAAAGTAAATGGTGGAAAATTTAACATAAATCTCACGGGACTAAAAGTGAGATGAGAAATCCCTTACGAAAACTCGGCAGCCTAACAACGCCACTTAAAACTTCAAAACATGTATTGATGAGATCAAATATGGTCTCTCATCATATTAAAATAAAATGTAAATCAATAGGAATATAAAATAACATCACCATCATAACAAATAGGAGCGTAAAATAAGTGACATAAAGGAGAGTACTTAAAAAGAAAGAGAGAGGTTAGATCTCTTATGAAAATCTGGCGGCCAAACAGCGCCACTCAAAACATCCAAAATGGATTGGTGAGAGAAAATAGGGTCTCTCATCATATGAAAAAAATTAACAGTACGATTAATATAAAATAACATCTCAATCATAATAAATATGAGTTTAAAAGGAACGACATAAAAGAGTGTACTTAAAAAGAAAGAGAGGTGTAGGATCCCTTACCTCAAGTCCAACTTGTCTTGTTCGTTTCATTATATTCTTGAATAATAAACATTGGTCAATTTATAATTGGTTAAGGACCTCATTTAAAGATTATTATTCAGTTCATATACATGTTATAATGTTATAATAATTTGTTAATAATATGAGTTCATATCAGACGTTTTTGTCGATGTTTGGTACACGAGTCAAAAATGAACTTATTTGAAAATGATTGTCCATGTAGTTATAATTCAATCATCTCAAGAATAGTATAAATGACATAAATATCATATATATCCAGTAAATATTCATTTTATACTACACCATAACATTTGGAGAAAAAAATGAAATGCACTGTTCATGGAGACGGTAGGCCGTACGTACGCATGAACGCTACTTTCATTTCATTGTCATATTAATGTAATTAAAAATAATTGAGAGATATATATATTATAATTCCAGTATAATATATATTTTATATAGGTCACATATGTTCATTAATTTCATTCTTTAGACATTCCATGTATTACATGAACGAGTCACATCACTTGAGGGGGCAGTAGTCCACACTTCCTCATAGGAAATTATCGCATTTGCACAAAATGAAAAGCATAAAGGAATGTTTTAAATATAAAAATCAGATGCATATATAAAACTTAAATAACATATATATCATATATAAAATATAGTGACATCATAATCTCCACCATGAAAGGTGTTAAGAGAAGATTGAACAATCATCGTTTCGTGAGGCATAAATTCGCCATCCACAGAAACAATATGTTCTTTAACCATTAGATGAAGGTGTGTGAAAGTGTAGCTCGAATCCTTCACAGAAAAAATTTTTAGTATATTTAAGATACTTTTTTTGTTACAAAATAAAAGAATAAATATAGTTTAGAGGGTTGTAGAATCAAAATAAAACATAAGAACACAAGAGAGGACACTACCTTTATATCGGGTAACTCACTTTGATTTGAGATCAAAGGCTTCCTTGGAAAATATTCTTCACAAAGTGAGGCTTCAACGATGAATATAGGATGGGGAGAGATGAAATGGGCAGGGTTTGGCCGATCCAAATGATTGAGAGGTGTGTGTAAGGTGGTAGAGGTGGGGGTCTTATATAAGAGGAGAGGAGAAGAACTTTTGGAATGTCAAAAAAAGTTATATTATTTTCAAATGCGTTTCGGATTTTAAAGGTCCCAAATTTATATATTTCTAGGATAAGGTGATAAGAGTTTTATATCCAACAATTTAATAGGTTTTTTACATGTGTAGTTCTTTGATTTTACATTATCTTTTCATTTTATTTAAATATTTAAATAATGAGGTAATCAGTGCATCATCATGATTTCATAAAGAAGTTAATTTATTTAATGTCTAAAAATTATAAACAAAATACTATGATGTATTTAATCTTTTTAGCTTCCAAATTAATATTTATAGTCAAAAATCTTACTTTTATAACCCCATGTAAAAAATGTTTTAGTAAAACAACTCATGTTTTTGACATATTTATTTTACCTTTAAATAAAACGTTATTTTTGTAATTTTCCTACCAAAGTGGCTCCATGGGGTCCCCAAGTTGGCCCATGGATTTTCGTGGTCAGCCATGACAAATCCAATAAGGGTAGGACATGTTTCTAGGTCATTTCATATTATTAAAACATTATTTTTTCCTTAAACAGCACTAATTACCTCTAATCGCGATTAATATAATTAAAAGTTACGATTCACCAAAAAAAAATTTTAATCCCATTGAACCACATTTTACATCTTAAAGACAACCATGTATGTCAGATTTTTTAAATTCAAATCACAGAAGTGATTAATTTTAATTTAAACAAAAAATTAGTTTCTTTAACTACACTTAGTGGTTTCACTATTCATCAAAAATTGAAGTTTTCCTGAAAATTAACAAAAATTCACCCTATGCTATATTTGATATTCCGAATTAAAAAATGATTTCTATTTTAAAGAATTCAAAACATATAAGTTGCATTAATTAATTTAATAATTAATCCCCATTGCCAAAACAAATAGCGTGTTTTTAAGAAACAATATCTATTAAAAGATTGACACTAGTTTATGTCCAATTTCAAAGTAAAATTAATTCCAATGAAAACTATTGGATTAAATGGTAAAAATATATTCTAATTTCACTTTAAAACCAATTCAAAATATTATCTATTCATATAAATAAATTATATTAAAAAGAGGATTTGAATTAAAATACAACATTTTTCACTATTCATTAAAAATGAACATTAGCGGAAAAATACCAAAAAATTACACAAAGTAAATTTTGATCTCCCGATTCTAAAGAATAATTTTATTTTGTCAAATATAACACATAAAATTATCAAAAAGTGGATTTAAAAGTGGATCTCTATCAAATGGCAGTTAATCGACCTTTTAAAGAATATTAGAATGTTTACGCTTAAAATTGGATTCATTAGCATTTTTAATCCTCTGAAATTTATTGTAAAAAGTAAAAATATTTGAAAATAATACATATTCACTTTTTAGTTAGTTCCGTTCTTTCCTGCCATTACAATGGCTAGGTGTTAAATACCATTTAAAATAATATTATTTTATTATTAGAGTGCAACGTAAGATTTCAAAGGAACTCGTCGTCGCGTATTGGGTACGCCATCGAGCATAGAGATCTCTTTAATGTAATATTAATATTTTTTTCACAAATAGGGATAAATATAAAAATTTCATATTCTTAATTTTTCTGGGGTGTTACAACATGACAGTGTGTTGTGTGTGGGGGGAATTTGAGTTCGAAATTACAAAAGCATATAATAAATATCACTACTATATTGACAAGAATAGTGTAGGGAGATACACCCACAAAAGAGTGATTAAAAACCACATCAACCAAGGAATTAAAAACCCCAACTACGTACCCAAACTAACGGATCATAAGAGGCATAATCACTAATAATTCATTCATTAATTATCCTAAATGGATGTTTATAGGAAACCTCACAGGGATATAATATATATTTATTAAGTCCTATAAATATATTGAAGGAGTTCCGAAATAGAAATAGTAGTGGTTTAATATATTGTTTTCTTGATAATTGAAAGACTTATTTTAATTTTTTTTTTCTAATTTTCCTACTGGTTAAATCCACTATTTATTGGTTTATCTATTTTTTTGTGAATTATAATTTTGGTGAACATTAATACTAAAATCATACTTATCACATTACATATCCCAATATACATTCCTTATACTATTTTTTTAAACTAATTTAACTAAACTTGATATTTCCATCTACCCATGAGGAGATTACATAGTATGTCAAAAACTGAATCTATATCCCCCATGAACCTACACATAGTCGAGCTTGTAACATATTTAAGGGGTATCCTCGATTCCCATAGGCTAGAAAGAAAATCTAGGTAACCAAATTCTATCACATTGTGTGATATATCCTAATAAATAACATTAATCAAGCACTATATTTCTACTAGAATTTTGGAATAAGGAATCCCCAAAATGGACCTTTATGCCATAAAAATAAGTAAAACAAAATTTTATAAAAAAACCATTGAGATCATAACCAAAATAATAGAAAAAAAAATATAAAAATAAATATAGAAATGAATTGTTACAATGAAAAGATTATATATAAAATAGGTTGACATGGCTGATGCATCCCAGATTCGAAATAAGAGAAAAAACAATGTAATATTTTTATGACATCTTGGTCACCATCCAACCATGAAACTATCTCACTCCTTTAGAAAAACGAAAAAAATATTGACACATATCCTGTAAAACAACTCAGTTTTACCAATATTGATTGGAATATGTATGGTGTGATCAAAAACAAGAAAATAAGGTAAACACTATATAATCCTATAATTAACATTTTTAAAATAACCCCCACATGCTAGTTTTAAAGATAAATGATAAAATAAGGTTTATCATTTTTCAAAAGAATCTCATTTCTTTCATAAATTCTATTTAAATCCCATTTTGGTGAACACACTTTCGAAATATCCATTTATTAAAATTTAATTTGAGAACAATACCAAAAAAATTAATCCTCATCAAATAAATAAAAAAAACTCCCACCATGTTAATATATAAATATGGATAAACAAGTTTCAAATGTAATATAAAGTGGATTTCACAATGGGATATTATAAATAAAATAAATTGAGAATAATAAGAATTGTTAAATTTAAATATTATGAAATATAAAATATTCACCCAATGAAAATTCTTAAACATATAATTAATATTCCATTGAAATACTCGAGTTTAAATCATTTATAGGAATTTTTATTCATTCTAAAGTCTATAAACATCTTATTTCACTCAAATATACTCGCTGGTGGAACTCCCTTATGGCCTCTCATACCCTAATGATACTAGTACTTCTAATTGTGACTTGATAGTAACGACCTATCATCCCTCAATAGGGTTCCTAGGATCACATGATGGCGATAGGGGAGGTGTGCTCTCCTTTAAATAAAATAAATCAATCATGGATCAACATAATCCAAAAACATATTCCCAACACATCCACATACACCCATCCATGTAAAACACACATTTTAATTGTCAAAAATAATGACTCATTTTAACCATATGAAAGTGCCTTCCACAGAGGGGGGCCGATTTTATATAAACCATTTCAAAGTAAAAATTGGGCCTTGGAATTTTAAGTTAGTAATAACTTTCCAAGAATAAATTCTTTACATTAAAGGTCATTTAAAAACCAAATGTAAAAAATCAAACTATATTATCAATGTAATAAATCAGACTCTTATTAATGATTTAGAATAAACCATTATAACAATTTGTCAAAAGTATTTTAGAAACAAATAAAAATTTGGATTCATATATTTTAGTTAACGGATATTTTTTAATTCATTATATATATGCACATATATATATATAAGTGTGTTTGTGTATACATCCTCAAACTCATATTCAAATAAAAAATCATTTGGAATACCTAATGTGGGGATTAATATAGCACAATATAAACCACGAATATAAATGTACGAGACACCAAGTAAATATATAAAACCCTAAAAATACAAAGAACCCAAAAAAATCACAACTCATCCTCAAGAAAACATACATACATTTATTATTGAACAATAAACATTTAAATCAACAAGATTTGTTGAAAATTTCTTTTTGGTAATTTTTTGAAGCACATGACATATCAATACTTTTATAAAAAGTCATAAGAATTTGTAAATCATGGAAATCTATTTTTCAAACTGACCATCAACCTATAAAGATTATAAAATAAATTTATATGTTCAAAATCATAAGTAATTTAATTAAAATGGGATAAAGAAACCTTAACATCTCATGATGTTCCACGTAATAGAAATGGATGGAAACACCTACCTATTACATGTCTCTTCCTAAAATTGGGGACCAAACCCACCTCAATAAGGTTATAATAACTCAAAGATGGGTTGAAAAACCCAAAACAAAAAGAAAACCAATAAAATATTATACAGTAGTGTTCCCCATATCATTAATACCACAATAGGGATAAAAATATGGAGGTGATAGAGGGAAAAGAAGAAATGAAATAATTGGAGGGACATACTTTATAATGTTTCCTCAAAATCAAGAAAAACCCTCAAGAATAAAAAAATATAGGTACTTTGGGATATCCTACTATAGATGAGACACATGAAATTGAAAAAAATGGAACCCAAAATAGGATAAATAAACAGAGGTGAAAATATAGAAATTTGGGGAAATTTTATTTCTTCACATACCCGTTCATAGTGTGGCACAAGGGTTCACACTATAAAAGATCCTTCCCAGACATTTTTTATGTCATAAATCCCCCTTTCATTAAAATAATTACAAGGAAAAAACCTTGGGTTCCAACAGAAGGGTGTCTCATGTTATAACATCTAATTTCATAGAATAAACCATTATAGTTTGAAGTTATTAAAATGGATCCCTCTCTTAAAACTCCTAAAAACCTATAAAACTAAAGGAAAAATATAAACACTAAATATATTAATACAATTAACATAGTAGTAAGGTAAGGGTGTGATAATTATCTCCACCGTACAATTTTCTTCCCCAAGATAATCACCAAATTCAAAATAGATAATAATGGAAAGGACTCCCAAACCATAAATAAGAAACTTCCCAAACTAAATTCTCCAAACCTATTTAAAATCATCCAAAACTACCTCACATGGTATTAATTTCCCCAGAAAATGTGACACTCAAAAATTATAATGAGGAACAGGAATGACAAGGAAAAAATGGGTCTCCACACCATTTAATTATTCTACTAGAATTGTTGTTCATTAAGACCAGACACCGAAAGGGGGCACTATAGAATATAGAACATTACTCTAACCTAATTAAATCATATAAATTACCAGGTTAAAAATAATACATAATTTCCATAGGACAGAAATTATTCACAGTCATTCATGAGAAAAGAATTTAATAAAAATTAAACCAATGGATCAATGGTATGAAATGAAATATAAAGATAAATAAGTATTGTAAAGGTACAAAGGGTTACCTCAATAGGTCACACAAAAATACTATTGATAGTTTGGAGTTGGTAAGGACCACTTCTTTTTATTTTGAGATACAAACTCAAAAAATTATAATGGTTACCAAGTTTCATGAAACAATGAAAGGCCCTTAATAAATTGGAGAATTATTTCATAGAATTCTCAAACAAGCTATAGTGAAAGCACATGAGTTCATGCTTCTTCACAGAAGGTGTAACATTTGAGGAAGAAAAATCCTCCAAAATAGGTCCCTCTGGTTTCCTCTTTCAATAGATAGGGAAACATCATTAGTGTTGTAAGAAGTATGGATGCCACCCATTTTGGGTCTCTCTTTATAAAAAAAAATAATATAAGAAGGAAAAATCAGAAAATTCATTAAAAGAAACCATCACTGTTGAAATAACTCAGTCAAAAAGATCTATTAAGAGTCTTTAATGAAGTATTATACATCATATCTAAGGAAAAGTGAATAAACTCATTGAATTGTTCAACAAACACCATCATTTGTCAACCCTAATAAAGAATAAAAAGATATAACATCATCTTCACCTTTAAAAAATCATTGAAAAAATGTGGTCTTAAAGAACTCCCTTATCATTCCATAATAAAATAGTTATGGAATTATTATTTTCCATTGATCTAAATAAATTCACTTTAACAATAATGAAACAAATATTACTATAACTATTTATAGTGTTCTTAATAACCTAATGATTCTCTAAATTTCCTATAGTAACTCCACAACCACTTTTAGACATCAATCACCATGAAAAATAAGAAACAAAAAATAAATATGAGGTAAATATGGGATGTGTCTCAGAGAACTACAAAAGTGAGACAGAAATCCCACACCGAAAGTATTAACTTCCTTTGAACTCATTCTGAGGTCCTGTGTACTAAATATAATTTAATTATACATATATTACATAAACCTAATTATATATATCACTCCATATATGATTCACTATTGTACTTTTATTACCACTTTATTAACAATTTCATGTTAATGTCATGTTTTTGGTAAAAACCACATTGTTTCTTGTATATGTTTTGATTATTTATTTTCAGTTATATTTAATTTTTAATGGGTTAATAATATATAAAATAATAATAATGAATTAATTATAATATTTATACATAAGTTATACTTTTACGACTAATCAAAAAATTAGGTTTTGAGAAATGAAGTATGTCACGATAATGTTGACATTTAGACATACATACGCATAAACAATGTTTCCATTTTTCATTGATCATTTTGGAAAGGATGTAAGTAATAACATATAATTATATTATAATCAAAAAATAATAAATACAATATTTTTTATTTTAATATACTTATTCATATTATCCATTTGGTGTGGTGATGAAAAGGGAGCCACGTCACTTCATGAAGGTGGTAGTCCACACATACATGAACGACGTTATCATCTTTCAGTGAGAGAAAAGTTAAGGGATAGAACTATATATTATATATTTATAATTATAAATATGTTAATAACATCATAATTATGTTATTCATATCAAATATATTTATCCTGGTTATCTTCTATGAAAACCAGTAGTGAAAATGAATCACATCACTTCGTGAGGCAGTAGTCTTCCATACACACGAGTGACGTTATCGTTTCTCCTAATGTATGCAAATTAATAAAATGATATATAAATAATAAATAGTTATAAATATGTTATAAGTATCATATATATAGTTTATAAATATAATCTTACACAAACGTGATAGGTGGTAATTAAAAAATGATTGACATATGTTCGTGGTGCGGTAGTATTTTATATACACAAACAATGACTTCATAACGCATTTTATGGATGTGAAAATGGTTGTAGGTTATTTACATAACATAATAAAATATAATTTTATGAAATATCATATGTTTATTTTATCATCATGCTATAATTACAATATAAGGGGTGGATAAAGAAATAAAATAAAAATGCTCATTGATGAACGTTACTTCTTCTTCGGGTATCCTCTTTATGTATGAAACAAATTCCATCCTAGGAGAGATTTATTTCAAAAATAAGAATTCCAGTATGAGAGGAAGGAATTTTTGATGTGTTTTTTGATTTTTTGGCTTATCAAAAATGTTTTTAAGGCATCAAGATAATTGAATAAGGGGTGGACTTTTATAAGTGTAAGAGAGGAAAAACATGGCATTTTATAATATAATAGAGTGATATCACATTTTTTAACTTTAAAAAGAGTCTAAAATGGAAAATTTTAGATAATAAGATATATAAATCTAAAAATATGTCCAGATAATAGTTTTTATACATGTTTTTTGGTCATTTTAACCCTTATTTGCTTAGTCTAACCCCGGATAAACCCATTTTCACCTTAACTTTGGTAATTAATTTTTAGTATTTAACTATTCATTTTGGTAAAAAATTAATTTTAAGTTATTAGACAATAAGAATTTATTATTATTAAAAATATTTAATTCATTTTATGAAAATTAATTCACATAAGTGGAAGAATTTTATTTAAAATTAATCCCATATGCACACTGAGAAAGTCGGTATTTAATGAAAAAATATTCAAAACATTAACTATGTTTTTTATAAAAAATTTCAATATGAAATTGATTCTATTAACCTAAATTAGATTAATAGAAATATAATTTAACTAATTTTACATTAATATCAATTTGAAAAATAATTTAATTTATAAATAATTTAAACAAAATGACAATTTTCAATTAAAATTCAGTAGTTCCATTACTCATCAAAAAAATAAAATTTTTGGAAAATTAAAATACAATAACCCTAATTTAATTTTGACATAATAATTTATGAATAAAAATTTATTTTTTAAAATAAATTTTCTAAAAGTGGAAAAATATAAATTTAAAACAAAACCTGCGAACGTGATAAAAAAGAGGGTTTTCATGAAATGTATTTTTCAAGTGTAAGATAATTTTATATTAACTCTATTATAATAAAAAAATTATGAAAATAAATTAAAATGAATTTATATATAATCTATAATTTTTATTTAATAAATTCTTTATTAGGGATTATTTTAATAAATTAAAACATATACACCTTATGCACTTCAATTTTTTTTTTAAAAAAAACCTTTTATTCCCAGAAGTGAACATAGACCAAAAATAATTTAATCTTGATTTAAAAATATTTAATTAACTTATAGTTATACCCAAGTCGATATTTTTCACAATTCATTAAAAAATAAATATGGTCTATAAAGTCCAAAAATTTCAACCAATTTTTTTTTTGATAAAAATGTAGTTAATTTTAAAGTAATGAATAATTTTTATAAAATCTACATAAATTAGTATTAATATTTTTACATAAAAACCAATAAATATAATTTTTTAAGAAATCATATTTTTGATGAATATAATTACTTCACAAAAAAGGAATTTATTATTTACCAATATATCACAAATAAATTTATATATAGTAGGAAATGTATATTTCATAATGTTGTTAATAATATTCATACCCATATATTCAATTGATAGGTTATAATGGCCATATTTTTTATAATATTATTTCATGGTTCCTAGAATCCCAGTGTTTCATATCATGCAAGCTATCGAATAAACTCATTGTTTCATTTAATGTAATCTAAAACACATTGTGGAGTATAACACAAGCTATCTAAAAATTTAAATTAATTTAAAAAAAATCAAAAAATCTCAGGATGTAAAAAATTAATATTTATGAGACAAAATTTCCCTAAAAACATGTAAAATAATTGAAAAAACATGTCTAATGTTTTATATAAGGATGAAATTTTGGTGAATCAAAGTTGAGACATGTTTTCATTATATATTTTTATCTTAATACAATATTAGTTAACTACTATGAAAATTAAATACCTCATGCATTCATCTTAGAGAATAATTTTAGAATTCAAGTTAAATAAATTAAAATGAGTATTTGAGAAACAAATATAAGTTTCTTAAGATAACAAGACACTGTTTGAATGAGTGAAAAATCAAAGGACATAAAAATAGAGTTAAATGTGTACCTGAGAGTTGGATACCCTAAACATTATTTCATTACTAGACTGTTGAAATTACACTTGGGTGATTCCTATTGTAATATATATTATTGTTAAATTTGTGTTATATTCACTAAGTAAAAGAAATAAATATTTCATATATCATAAAAAAACAACAAAAAGTTCATAATTATTAAGGAAAATAGATAGTGGTGAGAATTTTGGACTTAAATAAATAAGGTTCATATGATGTATAAAATTATTTTATATATTGAATCAAGGATGAATGAAATAAAACCATTGATAAACATCCTTAGGGAGAGGGGGTTTTAAGGAGTGAACTATTAAAATTTTCATTCAACTATTCATTATCCATTTGAACTTCATTGAACTAGAAATAGATTTTAGGGAAATTTTAAAAGTGGAGGGAAAATTTATTATGCCTAATTGCTTGATGATAACTAAGAAATAATGTTTAGTAGAATGTGGTAAGAAATAAATTATATTTTAAGTAGTTTAAAATAGTATTTCATGTGATTTTATAATAATTACATTTATTTTTTTATAGTTGTTTTGTTTTATTTATATCTTACACATAACGTCTAACTTTTTCATATTTGATAATGTCCATGGAATATTTTTTATTAGTTGTAAAAATTATTATAACGATGATTTTAACTTAGTTTTAATGTTCACTAATTATAAGGATATATATTGGGATGAAAAAAAAAGAAATGAATAAATTATTTTTCATAATTTTACACTACTAAACTCAGAACTATATTAGGAAGTAATTATATCCCTATGTTAGAGACTGATACAATGCCACACTTACAATGTAGCATTGGATTCACGATTGAGAAGGATTTGAAGAGCCAATGTAGCCATGCCAATCCCCTATATTTAATCAGTATCATAATATTTCTTAGTGGAAGAACTTAAAATGATGTTAACATACCTATGATACCTTAAATAGGGTCCCATATATTATTTTGAAGTACCAATAAAATATAGAAGGGTAACCACACATTACACCCCTCATCGATTCAATTATATAGTTCCAATATCATTTATATTCACATGACAATGTATCTTTAGGATCTAATGAATGATTCATTCTCAAGGAAATGTATTTATTTTTGTTACATACTAAAATTTCAAAAAATAAATAACACAGTAATGTAGTCTGGGGGTGTCTCATAATATCCTTATGTTTACTCCTCACATTAATCCAAAAAAAATTACACCTATAGGTGTCAATACAAAATATATTATCAATACAACACTATCTCATAAAATCCCTAGATGTTTCTAATCCCTAATGATATATCATTCCCAGATCTAGTATTATATTTGTCCAAAAATTCATTTTATGTGGATCGAATTTCATAATCTGAAAATCCAACATCCATAAACATCAACTGAGTATCATTTAATATTTTTTCAGATTGAGGATTCCAATAAGGTATGAGAAAGACATTTTCTATCTCTTAAATGAAATATCTTGTCAATATATATAATATTTATAAAATTAGTTTCTTCATTTAATTTTTTTCAATACTTTAGGAAATAATACCTCAACACCCCCATGTGGAATGATAATGTGATGCGATGAAATATTCATTATATAAATTAGTTGGGAAATCTAGATGAAGATACTCAAATATAAAGTTAAGTAATTTTAAAATGGAATTGATACATTCTAAATTTTATATTTTTATAGATCACATGTGTTTCTGCTAAAAAAATTCTATATTATGTATAAAAAATAAGAGATAAGAAATTTATAAAATATAGATCCCTAACTGGGAGAGAACTGTAGCATCTAGGAATATTCATATTTTTGGGCCTTCGGGACACCAATTTAGTCCTAGAGTCCTTCAAGGCCTTTAGGCCACCTAGTCCTTGAGGTCAGTAAGGCCTTCGGGCCACCTCAAGGCCTTTGGGCCACATTAAGGCCTTCTGGCCACCATAAGTGCATATGCAAACCCGAAAACTTACAAGGAACAAGCTCTAGAAGGAGGATGAGCAAGGAGCTTTCACCATAGAAAAAGCTAATTATATTTCAAGAATGAAAGGGTATGGAACCTGCCATCGGGAAAAGCCTATGCATGCATGGGAACGTCTATTCGAACATCCATGTGAAGGTAGAGATATGATTTTACGATGAAGATGGTGGGGAGGAGTAGATCCAAGTAATTAGTATGGTATTTATGTAATGTTTGAAGCCTAAGGTAAATTAATTCCTCTAAGTCCTATGGGCCATGAAATGCATACGACTACGCGCCTTTTAACTGTTTTATCTCACACCTTGAAAGGTGGATTATCAAAAATAAATAAAAAATGAAGGCCTTCGGGCCATTGGAGGTGGATCTATTGGACAATTCACAGAGATCCCTAAAACGATTTTATTATCATTATCTAGGCCTTTAGTTCATTTTATATTTTATCATTCATTTTTTAATCTATACTATTACATTTATATCCTTTTTGAAGCAAAGTAATTATTTTGTTTTTGTAAAATTATATTATTTTGAAATTAATGGTTTTATTTTGAACATAATTCATGAGACAGTTGTATTTGATATCTAACCAGTGATTTTATTTGAAAAATGATTGTGTAATAATGAAAAATCACTGGATTTTTGTTCACATTAACTTGATATTGAGTTGTGTGTGTGAAGTAAAATTATAGTTGGAACTTTTACAAGAATATAATTAAGTTAATTTTTATCTTTTTAACGGTGGAAATGGAGTGAGAGATATAAAAATGTTATTAAAACCCATATTATGATTTCCTTGAAAAACAAAATTGAGTAACGAAAATAATAGGAAAACAAAATCACAAAACCTCATATTCATTAACAAATGATAATGAATTTGTATTAATATAGAAATAAATGGGGTCCTACAGTCTGTTTATAAATTAATTAAAAAGGATTTAGATATTGATTATAGGGAGAAAATGGTTGTTACTCATCTGATTAGAATAAATATTTGAGTGACTAGGGAAAATCTTATTGATTTTTGATTTCCATGTAAGTGTAATCCACTCTATTAAGGTTTTCACCTTGGTTCTCAATTCTATTTAAAGTTACATTTAATAATAATAAAACTCTTAGAACATTTCTTATCTCATTATCCTTTTATTATAATATTTTTTTAAACCCAACTAATTATACTTTTGATCCCCCCCGGACCACAGAAACCAATTTATATTGTGTTACATTGAATAGAGGGGGTGTTCTCTTCTAGAATTATGCATTTGAACCAATAATAAATCTACTATATATCCCATCATGTAGGAAAAACTATATCCATACATAATTTTTTTAGTTTTAAACCATATTTGATCTATGATATAATCTCAAAAAAAGAGTGAAGAAAATAATAGAGGCCCTATTTAGAAAAAAAACATAGGAATTATCACATAATAAATAACACAAAAAAAGTTACATAAAAATATTCATAATTTTAAAACATTTTATGCAATAACAATTTATATTATAAAAATACAAAACAACAGATATATATTTCTAAAAAATGATGTAGTGGATGATCCACCGTAGAGAAATATACCAAAAGTTAATAGAACACACCTATCATCCATCCATTTCATGAAACATCATCAAAATGAAAACTCTATAGCAGAAGTAGAAACTAAGGACTCTATACCAAGACACACTAAAAAGAAAATATGTACTTTATCCTAACTGATATATGTTAAACAACACAAATACATGAATCTGGCATCCTTCAAGCTTGAAAACATCAGTATAAGATTCCATAAAAAATCAAATATGTATAAAATATTCGTAGAATAACATAATAGATACCCTATGAATATCAAATGTAATTTTACTATGATGGATGGAATACTAAAACAGTTATAAATGCTTGTATGGGAGTGAATTTTATAAGAGTTTCATCATCTAAAAAAATTCCATAATTTATCCACTAAAAGAAATATAAAAGAACCTTGGGATTAAATAAGAAATTATATTATGTGATTATGACATAAAGGATAATAAAACAACATAATTGAATACTGAAAGGTTTCACTTTACCTTTATTTTAATAAAATAAAATAAAAATATATACGTACAAAAAAGGATCATTATTGGTGATTTTAATAAAATATTTTGTAGTATTCAACTAGATTAAATACCTTTTGACTAGCTTATGATGGGTCAAAAAGATAAAAGAAATCCAAAAAGATCTCTAACCGCAATAGTTTCAACTAAAATGTTATAAATTAAATGTTATAATTAATTGGGAATCCATGTTTTATAAAAACTCATTTCTAGTGAATTTTTAAATATAAATTAAAATAGAAACACATTCAAAATAATGTTATTAAAGACATGGTGTTTCAACATCATCCCATATAGATAGTCCATGTGACCAAAATTTATCATCCAACCAAAAAATTATAGTTTACTAAAATTAGAAATTAACACAATGTCCAAAATCCACTAAAATAAAACATTACATATAACTAATTATTTATATATTATAAGAAATTGTTCTTTATGGACCCCATTGACCATAAAAAGGCCATTACAAGGATCATCTTCAACTATAGAGATAAATATATTTAAAGTTAGTTTGGCACACCAATAGGTCAAGACACTAACACATTCACCCCTAACCTAAAAAATAATCATTAATCATTAATATTCAACAACATAATTCTAAATGAAAAAATAAAAATAAATTAACACCTAATGTTATATATGATAATAAAATGAAAAAATCTATTACACAATGGAAAGAATTTATATCAAATTTTTTGTTTCTCTAAAAGAATTTATTTATTGATTCTGATAAAATGGTAAGAACTGGTATTCATGTCCATATAGATCAAAACATGATAAATTATCTCTATTCCCGTTAGAAACCATTATGATAAGATAATAACATAGAGAAGTTAGCTTTCCTAGAAATAAATAAGTTCCGAGAGAACCCTTAATGACACGTAGGGTTCTCTTATATTGCTCAAAAAATCTTGTAATTTTTTCCATTATAAAAACAACCTATTCCATAGCAATATATTTTTAAGTATACCTTTAACATAAATAAATATAAAATTTTAAGAATATAAGAGGAAAACATTAAAATTCAATACTCCCTTAATTAACTACCAATCAAAATAACCACAATGAAATTGAAGCCTAAATTTGATAACATGGTATTCATGAACATAAATTTAGAATAATAGATTATAATGAAAGTGAAAAAAATATAATTGAAAAAAATATTATAGTTGATCTATTTAAAAAACAGACAAACCGTTAAATTCAAAACAATATTTAGAGAAAAAGGAATGTGATAAAATTTATATCAAATAATAACAGTAATTTTACATATAACTATAGATTAGTCAATATTATGTTATGGATAGAAAGAATAAAAATTAAGGATATTATAATATATCCAAGGTAAATAGTCATTTTTAGAGATATTTAAAACAAAACATCATTATTATTTTCCACTTTGGCCATGTAAGGACAGTCGAAATTACCACAACCAATAAATTTACAATGATAAATAAAACCATAAACTTGATGGTCATTGAAAACCAAACCAATAAAAATCCTAAATGTAGAACCAGTAATAAATATTTTAGTGAGGAAATATATCATATTAATAATATAAAAAGGATAATTTTTTTGAGAATAATCTATTTTACAGTTTTATTTTTTGTATGGGTCAGTAGGATTGATAAAATAGCATAGTATATTGATAACTATTTCCATGTATTCTGTAAAATTCAAGGAAGATTTATTTCTATTATAAATTAGTGTAATAAATAAGGTAAGAATAGATTTATAATAATGTTAAAGTAATCACTAATATTGTAATGACCTGAACATTTATAAATAAATTTCCCTTTATCATTTAATTAAACGTCTTGTTAGATATTATGGATATAGAATAAAAATTAAAATATTTAGTTTTATTATCTCCTAACATATTTAAAATAATATTAAGAATCATTACAGTTGATAATATAGTTGTTAAATAGTGATCACATGATTATTATAAATATAGTATTTTAACAGATCCAATTAACACATACAAGGGATGTGATGTTCTGAAACAGTATGATCATAACCTATGATGCCCATTTATCTAAGACTATAAAGTAGATCACACTACTAGTATTTTCTCTTGACCAAGCCCAATCTGACATATAACAACCAAATCATAATACAAACTATTTATAGGAGAAGTACAGGATTATCAAGATAATGGCCCAACCCAAGTACGTTAAACCACCCCATGAAAATCTCATTGTTTCACACCTAACATTTACGTTATTTTATATTGTGTTAAAATTATATGTATCAAGAACATAATATAATGTATTTTAAATATAATCATCATTATATATACTTCTAACCATTAAATTATAAGCAATTTTTATTTTTATACAACAAAAACACAAACTGTATTTTTAATTAGTATTCAATTTAAATTAAGAAGATTATTTTGTTAAATTAATAGATTTTTTAAATAAATAATATATTGATAAAAAATTATTATTGACTAATTTTTATAAAATATAAATGATCTTATAATTTTAATAAAGTTAAATGTAATTTTTATTAGGGTTCAAAAATTAATTTGATAAAAACAAGTATTTCTTAGAAAATTTTGATTCTAATTTTAACAGTTAAATTTAATCTATTTTTAAATTAATTTGATAAAATTAGTATTATTTTTTCAATAATATTATCTAATTTATTCAATGGTGAAGTTTTCAAAATTCTCTAAGACAGTTGAATTTTCAGGTAAAAATTGCATACAGTTTAAATATATAGTGTGTATTATGACATCATAATCACCTAGAATGATGTTATTAATATATTAAATTGTATTCATTAGAAAATAAATGATTTATATTTAAAATAATATGGGTTTTATTATATTTTATTTAATTTTTAATTCCATTCCAAATCCTCAAATGCATATATTATATTTTAATGTTTTAAATTAATTTCTTTAAGGACATGACTCACTTCTGCATTAAAAAAGTTATTATTTTATTAATTTATTTAATTAGACTTAAAAAATTTGAAAACCACTCCCCATTGGTAGAAAACATATCCAAAACCATTTTATGGGTTTTTTTGAGTATTTTATTATATAGGGTTTAAAACCTCTATTTGAGAAATGATAGTGAATCCCCCACTCATTTTTTATATAAACAAAGAAAAGATACCATTTATCTTCACTAAAAATCCATTGACAGTTTCTCTACTCTTATCTCTCGTCCCTAGATTCCTCCCAAGGTGAACCAATCTCTCAAGAAGATCATCCGAAGCATTTAGAGTCACACAATCTAAGGGTTCTTTTCTTTCTACTCTTCATTCAAGTATCTTCATTATCTTATACCCTTTTTCCATATTCTTAACCTTGATATATGTTCCTCCATATCTCCCTTACAATCCCTATGATTCATAAATTATTAGATACTCCTTCCACTCAAATTAATCCTCTATATGAACACTTATGCACTCACTGCATGCTGTCAAAATTTCATTGTGATTTTATATGCTCAACAAATGTGTAGTGAATACCCATACACAATTCCACTCAATATTTTTTACCTTTATAAACCTATACTTATTTGATTGAGAACTTATATGTATTTAGTCTACACACCTTTATCATGGAATAATAAATTGAGTACAATGATTCCATGTTATATAATCTTTGTTGCACACTTAAGCATGAGAATGAAATGAATGTGATAGATTCACCCAGAATTATATATCTCTCCAATGCATTGGGTAATGTTTTAACATCATGATACATCATGAATGGGATTAGGTATTGAGATTAATCATTCATGGGATTTTTTCCATCATTATTTCTTAGAATTTATCCTTTACTTATTTTTATGATGTAGTGTTTTTTGTTATTACCAAATTTCCAATTCTACATAATGCTATCGTGATATAACATGACTCATTGTTCATTTTTATGATTCACACTCCTTTTATAACCTAATTTATATGACTGTTTCCTAACATGTATTATTTTCTTCATTTTATCCCATGGTTATTCCCTTGCACATATTTATATCTCACCCCTTTCTTATGTATGTCCCCATGTTATCTCATGCACTATTAAGTACAAGAATGTTAAGGAAGTTTTCAATAAAGATGATGTATTTCATGTTTTAAGTTATTATGTAATATACTTAATTCAAAAATACAATATAAGTCTCAATCTTATAGGTTTTATTATATGTAATCTTATGTAATAAATAATGAATTAATATGTATTAAAAGAAGGGTTTTCATAGTTGGTATCCATGGAAAGTATAGTTATTTTGAGAGTAGGATTAGAAAACTCTAGAAAAGTCCTTAGGTATAAAACTATGTATAATAAAACATACCTAAATTTGGTTAAATTATAATGTATGTGGTTTATAAATAAAATAGATCCATTTCTATATACTATAAGTGATGTGTCTCTGGAATAGATAAACATTATGGTAAAACCCAACAACAACAAGTTGAACTATACTCAACTGGGAAATGGTGCATGAAAAAGGGCTTTGTTTTAGACCTGGTTTGGAACTCCAAGGTTATAATATCTACAAAATTAATAATCTCATTTTGAATTATTGTTAAGGGAATAAATAAATACCATAATAATATATGTTAGGAAATAAATCTTGCATAACATAGAATGAATCGAAAAATTCATAAGTTAAGGGAATTTATGTACTTCATAAGTTATCCCTTTTATATCATTATATTCCCATTTATGTGTCTAATAGTTTAAAAATATACATCCCTATTTTTACCTTCATTCTAGAAAATGATTGGAAATATGATGAATCGGGTAATCAACCATTGTTATGGGAAATTTGATGACCTCCCTAATCACATACCCAACCTGATAGGAGTGGGAATCGCAAACATTGTGAGGATACTCTCCCAGTTCACTCAGGTTCAAAATAGAATCCTTGATTAGGGGGAACACCCAAATATCCCTTAGAAAGAATAAACTACAATTGAGAGATTTATGTGAAATGGACTCTTACATTTAATGGACCATATGATCCCTTAATCTGGAAATAATGGATCAATTCCATTGAGATGGTATTTTACATCATTTAATGTTTTCAGAAATTGAATGTTCTACTAGCTATTTATCATGTAGAGGGATAATCTGATAAGTTGTGGAGATTTATTAAGACTAAAAACTCATAGTAAGAGATCTAGGAAATGGGGACGAAAGAATTATAAGAAAAAAATAAATAAATATTTTTCTCCAAATCATCATCATAAAAAGGAATTAGATTTACATAACAATAAGAAAAATCACTAAAAATATTTTGGGGTGTATGAGATAATGTACACAAGGATTTCATGAGACACATCTAGCTTTTTCGTTACCCCCAAAGGCAAGGTTGATTACCTCTTAGTTGGGATAAACCCTATTGTATGAAAATACATTGTGATTTGAGACCTTGATAGCTATGAGAAAATTTTCTAACGTGCCCTTAATATTGTTATGGTGATCATAGAATCTCAAGGGTATCATAGGGATAATAAGTGGAAATTGGATTTTAATTTGGGTTGTCCGATGGATAAATCCAATGGTGCTAAGATATTTAAACACAAAAATTGTCAAAAGTGTGTAATGAAGAACCCTTGAAATTTTATATGGGATATTATGAAATTATTTAGTTGTGGGAATGAATGATACCATGATAAAAACTACTGATAGGAGAAACCCACTAATGTTATGGATGAAAACAATTATTTTATTAACCCTTAGTTCATTGTTCATTGTTTAAACTACATGGAATAGTGGAACTTTTCAAACCAATGAACTAATCAAGAGTTTTTAGAGAAAAAAAACATCTAAGGTAGTAAGGGTGGTCTTTTTCCAACACAACCACTGAGGTGGATCCAGAAAATTAAGTTGGGATAGGTATGCTTGTTATTCATTAGAGTTGAAAAAGTACTTTTTGATTTTGGTTCTACACATTCCTTCATACAATAAACTTTTAATATAATTATTCAAAAAACCAACAAAAATAATGGATGTAGAGATGTTGGAAAAAATATATAATGGGGAAATTATTTTATCACAATTATATAACTCCTTCCATATCAAAATTTGTGGGATAAAATTCCAATATAACCATTCCATACGTCATTTTGTGGAATTTGATGAAATTATGGGTATGGATTGTATTTCTTAATAAAGAGCCATCATAAATTTTTGTGATAATAAAATCACTCTTTGTATCTTGATTTTACCCCTGATTCTATACAAGTGCAAGAAATAGGATGGTCTTATTCTGACCCAACATCTCAACAATGGGTATTATTTACCTTCAAAAAATAGTAACTTCTAAATTGATTGATTCTAAGGAAATGATAATCCATGAATACAACCCATTGTGAGGGAATATACTGAACTATTTAAAGAATTATTTTCCAGTATTCCTCTTAATTGAGAGGTTGAATTTTCAAACAAGATTATATCTGAGGCATTTACATTTCCCAAGACTTTGTATAGAATGGATTTTTTTGAACATAAAGAGGTGAATAAACAACTACAGTGGAATCATGATTAATGGTTTGTACACCAAATTGATTCACATTGTTGTGTACCAATCCTCTACATCGAGATGAAGGACGGGTCAATGTGCCTTTCAATTAATTATTTTGATCTCAAAAAGATCATGATAATGTACTGGTATCCTTTTTCATGGATTAATACTTATTTGATCATATACATGGAGCATAATAATTCTCCATGGTTGATATGTGTTTGGGGTATTACCATGTTAGGGTGATGAATAAATATATCCCCAATACTAATTTTTTTACAAGGTACAGGAACTATGAGTTCATAGTAATTCCTTAAAAGTCACTAATTATTTAACAATATTCCTGAACATGGTGAATAGAGTCTACAGTTATTACAGAGACAAAGTTATGGTATTCTTTATGAAGAAATTCTAATATCCTCCAAAAATAAGGAGGATAACTTGAGGAGTGCGCTAAATACCTTACAAAATAAAAAGCATCATACCAAGTATATAAAATATGACTTTTTATTGAAGCAATTATCATTATTTGGAAATATTATCACAAGAAATGAGATATATATGGACCTTTCAAATATAGAAGTAATTAAAGGGTGTTCAAGGCCAAAATCAGTGATAGATATCTCCAGTTTCCTTTGATTAGCTAGTCACTATTGTTGATTTTGGAGAAATTTTTCATGATTTTCATACCCACTACCAATATAACTTGGAAGGGAGTATTTTTTTTCTAGGAATGATGAATGTGAATAGATATACTATGAGTTGAAAAGGAGTCTTATCACTGAACATGTACTCACACTACCCATAAGTGGAGAAAGTTTCATGGTATTCAATGATACATTAATAAAGGGACTGGGATTTGTGCTATTACAGAATGAAAAAGTGATAGCCTGGGCTTCAAGAAAATTGAATATTTTAGAATAGAAGTACCAAATACATGATCTAGATTTGGCTAAAATTATATTCAGATTGAATATGTGGTGTCATTATCTCTTTGGGGAGATGTTTGAAATATATATAGATCAAAAAAGCCTCAATAATGTATTCACATACAAATAGATCAATATGATCTGACGATAATGGTTAGAAGTGATAAGTGATTGTAGTAGCTCAATCCACTGCCATCCTATAAAAAATAATGAAGTGGAAGATTATACAAGTATAATTGATCCATAAATATTATAATTGATGATAATTGAGAAGGATATGATTCTCATAATGTTAAAAAGGATAGACAAGGGAATCATGAAGGAATGAACATCATCAATCGTTTCAGTAATTATTTCACAACCATACCTTATAGAGAAGATAATGTTTTCTCAATGAGATAATGTGGAAATTCAGAATAATGTGGAAGATATAATAAAAGTAAAATACTATTAGTTCAACATTAATGAAGAATTAGTTGGGAGATTTGGTTCATGACTATGTGTACCATAAAATCATAGGTTAAAGAAGGATAATCTAGAAGATTCACATAAGTTTAATTTATACATTCGTCCAAGAAGAACAAAGTTGTATAGAGATCTGTAAGAGCACTATTGGTGGGAAAATATAACGATGTATATTGTAGAATAAACATCAAGATGTATTGTATATTATCAAGTAAATACGGAAATAATAATTTTAAGGCGATGCTGCGACCATTACCCATAACTAAATGTAAATGAGACAACATCATCAGGGGCATTTTCATGGGTATTATGAAGACATAAAGAGGAAATAATCCTATATGTGTTATGGTGGATCATCTTACAATGTTTTCACACTTCATTCCAATTCATGAGGACTTCTCAATTAGTAAACATTCAAGGATATACATTAGAGAAGTGGTGAGGCTACATGGGACACCATGATCAATTATATCTATTCGAGACCCAAGATTTACCTCCATGTTCTAGAAGAATCTCTAACATTATCTAAATATAGATATGATCTTTTATACTATTTATCACCCTCAACTGATGTCTAATATGAGAATACTATCCGGACACTTGAGGATTTCTTGAGATCATGCTCAATCGACATCAAAGTAGGATGGGATCAACATCTTCCTCCAGTCAATTTCCCATACAATAACGTTTTCCACTTAACAATACAAATTCCACTCTATGAATCCATTTATGGGAAGAGGTTCATAACACCAACATGTTGAAATGATGTTGCAGAATACAAATTTTTAGGTCCAGAAATGGTCAATGAAACGGTGGAAAAGGTCAAGACCATTCAGTAGCACATCACATATTCTTAGTGTCGAAAAAAATTCTATGATGAAAGTCATCAATGAGATCTGTAGTTTGATATTGTAAACATTATATTCCTCTTCATATCTCCAAGTAATAAATTCATGATGTTTAAGAAGAAGTAAAATCATAGTCAATGATTCATCGATACTTTTGAGATCCTTAATTGGATTGAAGTGGTAGCCTATTGAATGAAACTCCCACCTAATTTATATCAATTACATGATTTATTACATATATCCTTCTTGAGTAAGTACATACCAGACCCCTCACATTTAATCAATCCATTGGTGGTACCGTTAGAGAATGATATTTCCTATGATGATAAACCGGTGAAGATATTAGATCATAGGGATAACGTTATATGAAATAAGACAATGCACCTGGTGAAACTATTATGGAGAAACCATAAGTTTTAATATGATGCATGGGAACTAGAGGATGTGATGAAATAGAGTTAACCTCATATATTATAGTGCGTGAAATGAAAATTTCAAGGGTGAAAGGGGGAGACTGTAATGAAAAAAAAAATTATGAATAAATTACCCCTTTTGACTTAATTACAAGTCTTATTATATATTATGGATATAGAAAACACATTCACTTATTTGATTTTATTATATACTACCGTATTTAAAATATTTCTAATAATAGTTACCATTAATAATATAGTCTTGAAGAATCATCTCATGATAAGTATAAATATAGGGTTTTAACAAATCCAATTGACATAAATAAAACCAGTGATTGCCTCAACTAGTTGGATTGTACAATATGAATCCCATTATTCAGAGATTCCAATGAAGCCAGTATCACTGGGATTTTCCATTGACCAAGCCAAAGTTGATATCCAATTACTAAATCATGATAAAAAAATGTTTACAAGAGAAGTTTAAGCTCATTATGATCATGGCCAAAATCATATACATCAAACCAACCCATAAAAATCTCACCATTATACACCTTACCCTTAGGGAATTTTTCGGTGTATTAAAATGATATGTATCAAGACCATAAGGATATTAAAATTTATATTGTATTTTCAATATAATAATCTTTATATTTACTTCTAATCATTACTTTATAAATGATTTTGTTTTGAATACAATAAAACACATATTTTACTTTTAATTATTATTCACATACAATTAAAGATGTTCATTTTGATGAATTAATGGAATTTTGAAATAAATAATATTATAATAATACATTATTATTAAATATTTTTTATTAAATATAAATGAGCATTTTATTTTTTTGAATTCAAATGTAAATTTTAAAAGGGTTTAAAAACTATTATTGTTAAAAAACACAAAATTTATTAATAAATGTAGATTATGATTTTAAAAGTGTAAATAAAAATATTTAGAATTTTTTTTGATAAAATTAATATTATTTTTTGAATCATAATGTAAAATTATCAAATAATGATTTTTTCATAATTTTCTAAGAAAATAAATTTTTTGAGTAAATATTAAATTCCCATTAAATATATGGTGTGTATTATGAAATAATAATGAACCAAATATTTTAATAAATTATATAAATGGTATAAATGACCAAATATATTTTTTCTATTTAAAATAATTTTATTTTAATATTATTTTATTTATTTTATAAAGTCATTGTGAATCCTCCAACACATATAATATATTTTAATGTTCTAAAATATTTTCTTTAAGGACACGAATCACTTCAACCTTAGGAAGGGTGTGATTTTTTTAACATCGGCCCTAGGACTTATAAAATTTTTAAAAACACTATCATTTTGGTAGGAACCATGGTAAAAACCATCAGAAGTTATGTGGTTTTGGTTATTTTATCATATAGAGTCTAAAACAAATGTTTGAGAAATAATAAAAAACTCCCAACTCATTTCTTATATAAACCAACCAAATACCATTTTTATCTTCACTCAAAATCCTTTTAGATATTCCTTAATCTGATCTCCCCTCTCTAGAGTCAGCCAAATGATCCCCATTCTTTCAAAAATATCCTCCCAAGTATTTAGATTCACACTCTTATGGTTATGTTTCATTCTTTCTCCTCTTTATTTAGGTGTCTTCATTATTGTATGACTTTTTTCTCAAATTAAAAACATTCTGATATTTTATTACATATTCTCCTTAATGCCCATGTGATTCTTAAATTATGTGATACCCCTTCTACTCTCATTAATCCCTTCTATGGAAATTTATATTTTCATGTTAAACATCTGAAATTTCACCTCGATTTTTCATTCCAAACAATTGTATAGTGAATACACATACCGAGTTTCTATCATGGGTGTTCACATTTATGAACTTATATATATTTGATGGGGGTCTTACATCTACTTATTCCACACCTCTTGATCTTATAATACAAATTGATGAAATATAATTCCATGTTGTATGATCTATGTGGAACACTTAAGTATGCAAATGATATGAAAGTGACGGGTGCACTAGGAATTATGTAGCGCTATATTGTAATGGGTAATGTTTTAGTCTCATGAGTGGTTCTGCACGGGATTAGATAATGAACATAATCCATCATGTGACTTTTTCCAACATTTTTTCTTGAAATTTATCCGTCACATATGTTTATTATGCATCATTTTAAGTTGTTTCTTCATTTAACATGTTGCCTTTATTCTATCAATTCATATCATGCCTCATTGTTCATGTTTATGAGTATAAATTATTTTATTACCCATTGATATTCCTATTGTATGACATTTATTATATTATTAGTGTTATTTTATGTTTATCTATATTCTCAACTTTATATCTCTCACCATTCTTATGTATATCCCTGGGATATCCCATGCAGTTTTTTGTATGATCATGATAAGGAAGTTTTCAACAAATGTTATATATTTCCAATTTTAATTTGTTATTTAAGGTACACAATTTGCAGATACACTAGAATTACAGAACTTCTTGGCTGTATTATGTTTAGTCTTATGTAATAAATCATTAATTAATATGTATTAAATATAAGGGTTTTAATAATGTGCCTCATGAACAATGTGTTCAATAACATAATGAGTATAAATTTATTTGTTACGGTGAGTAGGAAATTCTATAAAGGTTAAAATTTGATTAAAGTGACAGACATACTCATAAAATATATAATATAAACCATCCCCCATTTACAACTCTCTTGGGTTAATAATATTTCTTGAGATCATGCTCAATCGACATCAAAGTAGGATGGGATCAATATCTTCCTCTAGTCAATTTCCCATACAATAACATTTTCCACTTAACAATCCAAATTCCTCTCTATGAAACCATTTATGGGAAGAGGTGCATAACACCAACATGTTGAAATGATATTGCAGAATATAAATTTTTAGGTCCAGAAATGATCAATGAAATGGTGGAAAAGGTCAAGACCATTCAGTAGCACATCAAGGATTCTTAGTGTCGAAAAAAATTCTATTCTGAAAGTCATCGATGATAACTGTAGTTTGATATTGTAAACAAGATATTACTCTATATATCTCCAAGGAATAATGTCATGATGTTTAAGAAGAAGTAAAATCATAGCCAATGATTCATCGATAACTTTGAGATCCTTAATTGGATTGAAGTGGTAGCCTATTGAATGGAACTCCCTCCTAATTTATATCAATTAAATGATTTATTCCATATATCCTTCTTGAGTAAGTACATACCAGACCCCTCACATTTAATCAATCCATTGGTGGTACCATTAGAGAATGATATTTCCTATGATGATAAACCGGTGAAGATATTAGATCATAGGGACAAAGTTATATGAAATAAGACAATGGACCTGGTGAAACTATTATGGAGAAACCATAAGTTTGAATATGAGGCATGGGAACTATAGTATGTGATGAAATAGAGTTAACCTCATATATTATAGTGTGTGAAATGAAAATTTAAATGGTGAATGGGGGATACTGTAATAAAAAAAATATGAATAAATTTCCACTTTTGACTTAATTACAAGTCTTGTTATATATTATGGATATAAAAAACACATTCACTTATTTGATTTTATTATATACTATCATATTTAAAAGATTTTTAAGAATAGTTACAATTAATAATATAGTCTTGAAGAATCATCTCATGATAAGTATAAATATAGGGTTTTAACAATTCCAATTGACATAAATAAAACCAGTGATTGCCTCAACTAGTTGGATTGTACAATATGAATCCCATTATTCAGAGATTCCAATGAAGACAGTATCATTGGGATTTTCCATTGACCAAACCAAAACTGATATCCAATTACTAAATCATGATAAAAAAATTTACAAGAGAATTTCAAGCTCATCATGGTCACGGCCAAAATCATATACATCAAACCATCCCATAAATATCTCACCATTATAAACCTTACCCTTAGGGAATTTTCTGGTGTATTAAAATGATATGTATCAAGACCATAAGGATATTAAAATTTATATTTTATTTTCAATATAATAATCTTTATATTTACTTCTAATCATTACTTTATAAATAATTTTGTTTTGAATACAACAAAACACAAATTTGACTTTTAATTAGTATTCAAATACAAATAAAGATGTTCATTTTGATGAATTAATGGATTTTTTAAATAAATAATATTATAATAATACATTATTATTAAATAATTTTTATTAAATATAAATTTGCATTTAATTTTTATGAATACAAATGTAATTTTTAAAAGGGTTTAAAAACTATTATTGTTAAAAAACACATAATTTATTAATAAATGTAGATTATGATTTTAAAAGTGTAAATAAAAATATTTAGAAAATTATTTTGATAAAATTAATATTATTTTTTGAATCATAATGTAAAATTATCAAATAATGATTTTTTCATAATTTTCTAAGAAAATAAAATTTTTGAGTAAATGTTAAATTCCCATTAAATATATGGTGTGAATTATGAAATAATAATGAACCAAATATTTTAATAAATTATATAAATGGCATAAATGACCAAATATATTTTTTCTATTTAAAATAATATTATTTTAATGTTATTTTATTTATTTTATAAAGTCATTGTGAATCCTATAACACATATAATATATTTTAAAATTCTAAAATATTTTCTTTAAGTACACGACTCACTTCTACCTTAGGAAGGGTGTGATTTTTTTAACATCGGCCCTAGGACTTATAAAATTTTTAAAAACCCTCTCCTTCTGGTAGGAACCATGGTAAAAACCATCATAAGTTAGGTGGTTTTGGTTATTTTATCATATAGAGTCTAAAACCTATGTTTGCGAAATAATAAAAAACTACCAACTCATTTCTTATATAAACCAACCAAATACCATATTTATCATCACTCAAAATCTTTTTAGATATTCCTTAATCTAAGCTCCCCTCTCTAGAGTCGGCCAAAGGATCCCCATTCTTTGAAAAATATCCTCCCAAGTATTTGGATTCACACTCTCATGGTTATGTTTCATTCTTTCTCCTCTTTATTCAAGTGTCTTCCTTATTGTATGCCTTTTTTCTCAAATAAAAAAATTGTGATATTTTATTACATATTCTCCTTAATGCCCATGTGATTCTTAAATTATGTGATTCCCCTTCTACTCTCATTAATCCCTTCTATGGTCATTTATATTTTCATGTTATACATCTAAAACTTCACCACGATTTTTCATTCCAAACAATTGTATAGTGAATGCACATACCGAGTTTCTATCATGGGTGTTCACATTTATGAACTTATATATATTTAATGGGGTATTACATCTATTTATTCCACACCTCTTGATATTATAATGCAAATTGATGAAATATAATTCCATGTTGTATGATCTATGTGGAACACTTAAGTATGACAATGATATGAAAGTGACGGGTGCACTAGGAATTATGTAGCGCTATATTGTAATGGGTAATTTTTAGTCTCATGATTGATTATGAACGGGATTAGGTAACGAACATAATCCATCATGTGACTTTTTCCAACATTTTTTCTTGAAATTTATCCATCACATATGTTTATTATGCGTCATTTTAAGTTGTTTTTTATTTACCATGTTGCCTTTATGTTATCAATACATATCATGCCTCATTGTTCATGTTTATGAGTATCAATTATTTTATTACCCATTGATATTCCTATTGTATTACATTTATTATCTTATTAGTGTTATTTTAGGTTTATCCACATGCTCAACTTTATATCTCTCCCCATTCTTATGTATATCCCTGGGATATCCCATGCAGTTTTTGGTATGATCATGTTAAGGAAGTTTTCAACAAATGTTATATATTTCCAATTTTAATTTTTTATTTAAGGTACACAATTTGCAGATACACTAGAATTACAGAACTTCTTTGTTGTATTATGTTTAGTCTTATGTAATAAATCATTAATTAATATGTAATAAATAGAAGGGTTTTAATAATGTGCCTCATGAACAATGTGTTCAATAACATACTGACTATAAATTTATTTCTTACGGTGAGTAGGAAATTCTATAAAGTTTAAAATTTGATTAAAGTGACATACATACTCATAAAAAATATAATGTAAACCATCCCCCATTTACAACTCTCTTGGGTTAATAATATTTCTTGTGATCATGCTCATTTGACATCAAAGTAGGATGGGATCAACATCTTTCTCCAGTCAATTTCCCATACAATATGGTTTTCAACTTAACAATCAAAATTCCTCTATATGAATCCATTTATGGGAAGAGGTGCATAACACCAACATGTTGAAATGATGTTGCAGAATATAAATTTTTAGGTCCAGAAATGGTCATTCAAATGGTGGAAAAGGTCAAGACCATTCAGTAGCACATCAAGGATTCTTAGTGTCGAAAAAAATTCTATGCTGAAAGTCATCGACGAGATCTGTAGTTTGATATTGTAAGCATGATATTACTCTTCATATCTCCAAGGAATAAAGTCATGATGTTTAATAAGAAGTAAAATCATAGTCAACGATTCGTCGATACCTTTGAGATCCTTAATTGGATTGAAGTGGAAGCCTATTGAATGGAACTCCCACCTAATTTATATCAATTACATGATTTATTCCAAATATCCTTCTTGAGTAAGTACATACCAAACCCCTCACATTTAATCAATCCATTGGTGGTACCATTAGAGAATGATATTTCCTATGATGATAAACCGGTGAAGATATTAGATCATAGGGATAAAGTTATATGAAATAAGACAATACACCTGGTGAAACTATTATAGAGAAACCATAAGTTTGAATATGATGCATGGGAACTAGAGGATGTGATGAAATAGAGTTAACCTAGAATATTATAGTGTGTGAAAATAAAATTTCAAGGGTGAATGGGGGAGACTGTAATGACAAAAAAAAATATGACTAAATTTCCCCTTTTGACTTAATTACATGTATTATTATATATTATGGATATGTAAAACACATTCACTTATTTGATTTTATTATATCCTATCGTATTTAAAAGATTTTTAAGAATAGTTACCATTAATAATATAGTCTTGAAGAATCATCTCATGATAAGTATAAATATCGGGTTTTAACAAATCCAATTGACATAAATAAAACCAGTGATTGCCTCAACTAGATAGATTGTACAATATGAATCCCATTATTCAGATATTCCAATGAAGATAGTATCATTGGGATTTTCCATTGACCAAGCCAAATCTGGTATCCAATTACTAAATCATGATAAAAAAATTTTACAAGAGAAGTTCAAGCTCATCATGATCATGGCCAAAATCATATACATCAAACCAACACATAAAAATCTCACCATTATACACCTTACCCTTAGGGAATTTTCTGGTGTATTAATATGATATGTATCAAGACCACAAGAATATTAAAATTATATTGTATTTTCAATATAATAATCTTTATATTTACTTCTAATCATTACTTTATAAATGATTTTGTTTTGAATACAATAAAACACAAATTTTACTTTTAATTAGTATTCAAATACAATTAAAGATGTTCATTTTGATGAATTTATGGATTTTTGAAATAAATAATATTATAATAATATATTTATATTAAATAATTATTATTAAATATAAATGAGCATTTAATTTTTATGAATTCAAATGTAATTTTTAAAAGGGTTTAAAGACTGTTATTGTTAAAAAAACACAGAATTTATTAATAAATATAGAATATGATTTTAAAAGTGTAAATAAAAATATTTAGAAAATTATTTTGATAAAATTAATATTATTTTTTGAATAATAATGTAAAATTATCAAATAATGATTTTTTCATAATTTTCTAAGAAAATAAAAATTTTGAGTAAATATTAAATTCCCATTAAATATATGGTGTGTATTATGAAATAATAATGAACCAAATATTTTAATAAATTATATAAATGGTATAAATGACCAAATATATTTTTTCTATTTAAAATAATATTATTTTAATGTTATTTTATTTATTTTAAAAAGTCTTTGTGAATCCTCCAACACATATAATATATTTTAAAGTTCTAAAAAATTTTCTTTAAGGACACGACTCACTTCAACCTTAGGAAGGGTGTGATTTTTTTAACATCGGCCCTAGGACTTATAAAATTTTTAAAAACACTCTCTTTTTGGTAGGAACCATGGTAAAAACAATCAGGAGTTAGGTGGTTTTGGTTATGTTATCATATAGTGTCTAAAACCTATGTTTGAGAAATAATAAAAAAACTCCAAACTCATTTCTTATATAAACCAACGAAATACCATATTTTTCTTCACTCAAAATCCGTTTAGATATTCCTTAATCTGAGCTCCCCTCTCTAGAGTCGGCCAAAGGATCCCCATTCTTTCAAAAATATCCTCCCATGTATTTAGATTCACACTCTCATGGTTATGTTTCATTCTTTCTCCACATTATTCAGGTGTCTTCATAATTGTATGCCTTTTTTCTCAAATTAAAAACATTATGATATTTTATACATATTCTCCTTAATGCCCATTTGATTCCTAAATTATGTGATACCCCTTATACTCTCATTAATCCCTTCTATGGACATTTATATTTTCTTGTTATACATCTGAAATTTCACCACGATTTATCATTCCAAACAATTGTATAGTGAATACACATACTGAGTTTCTATCATGAGTGTTCACATTTATGAACTTATATATATTTGATGGGGGTCTTACATCTATTTATTCCACACCTCTTGATCTTATAATACAAATTTATGAAATATAATTCCATGTTGTATGATCTATGTGGAACACTTAAGTATGACAATGATATGAAAGTGACGGGTGCACTAGGAATTATGTAGCGCTATATTGTAATGGGTAATGTTTTAGTCTCCTGAGTGGTTATGCACGAGATTAGGTAACGAACATAATCCATCATGTGACTATTTCCAACATGTTTTCTTGAAATTTATCCTTCACATATTTTTATTATGCATCATTTTAAGTTGTTTCTTCATTTACCATGTTGCCTTAATGTTATCAATACATATCATGCCTCATTGTTCATGTTTATGAGTATCAATTATTTTATTACCCATTGATATTCCTGTTGTATGACATTTATTATCTTATTAGTGTTATTTTATGTTTATCCACATGCTTAACTTTATATATCTCCCCATTCTTATGTATATCCCTGGGATATCCCACGCAGTTTTTGGTATTATCATGTTAAGGAAGTTTTCAACAAATGTTATATATTTCCATTTTTAATTTGTTATTTAAGGCACACAATTTACAGATACACTAGAATTATAGAACTTCTTGGTTGTATTATGTTTAACATTTTGTAATAAATCATTAATTAATATGTATTAAATAGAAGGGTTTTAATAATGTGCCTCATGAACAATGTGTTCAATAACATACTGAGAATAAATTTATTTCTTACAATGAGTAGGAAATTCTATAAATGTTAAAATTTGATTAAAGTGACAGACATACTCATAAAAAATATAATGTAAACCATCCCCCATTTACAACTCTCTTGGGTTAATAATAAAAAATATAAATGAGAATTAGAATGTTTTTTAATATAATAAAAATATTAATCTATCATTCCTTATATAACTATATTTAAAATTAATCATATAGGATATATAATGAAACCGACCAAATATTTCCATGATACAATTTCAAGTAATAAGGAATATTGATTAAATATGAATTAAATACTTGAATTACTATCTATAAATCAATAAAAGATTATTTTTTAAGGGGATTACATGTAATTAGGTTTTTAAGGATTTTTATGTATGGAATATGAAGCGTTTGGAGGATTTAAGGGTATATCAAAGAAGAATGATTTATAATATTGATAGAAATTTATAATGATAATTAATGAAAGAGGTAAATCATAATTGAAACCTTATATTATCATCTACATGATATGAATCCAGTCTATGTTAGCCTAGTTCTTTCTCTCTAGATTTCGTATATGCATCCTTCCAAACACAAATGGTATTTCATGCCCACATATACATGAAACAAACATGTATCAGTGGAAGAGAAACAATGATGGTAATTAATATTAGAATACCCTTTGATAGTGAATGATATAACTTTTATTAGAGGAGAGAAAAATTATAACCAATTGATGGATGTGTATTGATCACATTCCCTCTCTTATAAAATTATATATGTTTGATTATAATGGAGTGTGTTGAGAGTGAAATGGAACAGGTTTAAGTGTAATTAAAATAGGTTTGGGTGATAAAGAATTGTAGGGTTCTCATTTTTAATGGAAAACTAAAACATACTAACCTCTTGTGAATATAAAAACCCCCCATATAGATTTTAGTAGATTATATTGAGACCTAATTCGATATGTTTTCTTTATAGGGGTTTTTCTTTCCCCCACCACTTTGTGGTGAATTAGAATCCTTCTTTAAATAGGATTGCCTGCCATTTATGTTTTTTATTTTGTTTGATGGACCAACTATCACAATAAGTTTACAAAAAAAATAACCATTAAAAACACTATATAAAATAATTTGAAATGAATGGCTATGATTTTAATACTGTTTTCTTGGTTGGGGAGATGTATCTTTAAATCCCTGAAAGAAATAACGCAATACATGATCAATCATTTATTTAAAATGAGTCAAATATATCATTTATTATCAAAAAATTTCATTGTATATTAGTTGACTTCTATAATATGAGTCAATATTATATAATAATTTATTTAATAAATAATAATTCAATAACACTTAAATATGTTATAGTCAACACCATTATGTGTAAAACTTATCATGATCATTCTTTTTCATTATAAAAATATCGAAATTTTTATATATAAATGTTTTTAACTAAAACCAATATTCATATATTATTAAAAAAAATTATTAACACTTTTAATATATAAACTAAAAATTCTTAAAGTTATTTTAAATAGGAAGAAAACCAATCTAACAAAACTCATTAATAATTAAATTAATAATAATTGTTATAAATAAAAATGAAAAATACAAAAAATTTCATGATAATGAAATAATATAATTATAATTCTTATTCACAAATAAATTATTTTTATTTTAATAGAATAATTTATTCATTCATTTATTATATCCTTTTTTAATTTTATACTAGAAACATTATATCCTGAGAGAATGAAAACAGAATTAGAACCATTTCTATATGTATTCAAGAAAACCATTTCCTATTTACAATATGAACTATTATGTAATGTTAAAATCATATTTGAATGAAAATTTTAAAACTGAATATGAAATAATAAAATAATTATTTCATGTTCATTATCAATGATTTAATTTCATTACCACATTATTTGGTACTAATATAATTTAGTTAATTTTTTAAAAACTTCTATGTTTCTTAAATTGTATATGTACTAGCAATTGGCCTCTTTTATTCCCCCCAATTACTGAAATAGATATCATTATGTCATCTTAATCTTATAAAACTAGCTACATAGTCAGTAGTGTAATGATCATTTCATTATTAATTACTATAAAATTATTATTTTATAAAATATTTTACATGATGTACCTTATAAAATATTTAATATTATATGCTACAATTTATCATTATTGATTTCAAAAAACATTAAAAAATTTTATAAGGGGTTGATGCAATGAAACCATGTAAAATAATTAATTATAGGAAAATTCAAATATGATTGATTTGGATGACCATTCAGAAAAATTCAAACACTATAACTAAGAGGTTAAAATATAAGAGGATAAAAATATTTTTAACAGAATAGTTTATCACGAAAAACGATCACAAACACATTATATTGGATTTTACATAGAAAAATAAAATTTTAAATACACTCTAAAATTTTTATAAAAAAACTAAAATATTTTTACATTTTCAAATAATAAATAATAACATATGTATAATTATTAATATGTGATACTCTTATTTTAAAAAATTCTCAAAAACCACTCCCTTGGGAGATAAAATCCTGTAGATAATATATTATATTTAATAATACATGTGCTTTAAATATAAGGCCCCAGCCTTAAACCTTACTTAATATTTAGTTATTACAAGATTACACATTGAGGATCTTTTCAGGTTTAGAGTTTTAGAGAATTAGATCATAAAACTCGCATTACATTTCACATTTAAACGAAGTGGTTACATAAAAGATAGTATTCATTTTTCCCATCAATGGAAACATATTTAAAATAAAACATGGATTCTTTCTTGAATCTTCATTGACATTATCATCATATCATGTACCCTTCCCTTGACCTGTGAAAAACATTTCAAAAACTTGGGATGAGCATAAAAATCTCAGTAAGGGATATAAAAATATGGATAGGAAACATGAGTACATGTATACATAAGAATTAAATCATACATTACCCATAAAACATAAGCACTTTAACATACCTCATAAAATCATGAATAAGTCATAGAAATCATAAGACAAAAATGTAACTTGAGGCATTCATAACATTCTTACGTAGGGAGTAACCCTCTTGGTTACGTTTGGAATACCCACCATAGTATATTCCCTAAATCACTTCAGAGAAACCTTAACATTTCACTCCTTCGCGTTACCCAATGCATTGGAGAGCTATATCAGGCTCACCCACCCTTAGTTTATCACGGAACCTCCCATTTTTATAAAAATGCCCAAGAACCATAACATAAACGTATCACATAAAACATGCAAAAAAGGAAACATAAAATTTCTACATTTCAATCAGAATATAACATTTTAGGATATTGCAATAATCAATCCATTTTCAAAAACCATTTAAATGAGATTTTTGAATCACAGTGTCCCATACCACTTTAAAGCTTTTAATGGAATTATAATTTTAAAACATTAATGTCCACATAAATAAATACTGAAAACCATTTTGAAAACATGGAAATTAAAGATAAAGATTTATAATAATAAATTATTAAAACACGTAAAATGATATTTTTGTTAAATAGTTTTTAACAAAATGAGAGACTCTTGAATACAAATAATAGCAGAATAACATTTAATCCAAACTTTATTATATAATGATAATAAAGGGATTCATGATATAATACGGAAAAGGACAGTATACACCCCATATAAGAGGGAATTGGTTCATAACAACAATAAAGTCTCAAAAGAAATGTAAAATGAGATGAAATCCATTATAAAGAAGGTATCCTTAAATTATGGATAAATCAATCTCATAATTATGTGTGAAAGATATAAATACACCCAATATAAGTGGATATTAAGTGTAAAACAATCAAAGGTTATTCACACATATTCAAAGGATGACATATTCAATAAATACATGTTGAACCCAAAGAAATTGAAATTGGGTTAAGAAGTTCCCTTTGTAAAATTCGACAGCCTAATGGCGTCACATAAAATTTTACAAAAAGGGTTGATGAGAGAGATAAAGGGGATATCATCACTTGGACATAAAATTTACATAAATAAGGATATAGAAGAACATATCCCAACATAATAGTGTGTGAATTAAAAGACATAACAAAAGAAGTCTTTTTAAAAAAGGAGGGTGAAAGGTCCCCTTACCGAGTTGGGTTACTTTCGAAAAGTACACCCCATGGAAGAAGGGTAATACAATGAAGATTTAAATACCCATAAATGAAATTATACTACACAAAGTGTATAATTATGGGCAGTACATACACCACACAAAGAAAAATAGTGGCAAATGTAGCATAAATGTCACGGGAATAAAAGTGAGATGAAAAATCCCTTACGAAAACTCGACAGCCTAACGACGCCACTTAAAACATCCAAAAATGGATTTATAAGATAAAATAGGCTATCCCATGATATGAACATAAAAATTGAAATATGAGGAATATAAAAGAACATCCCCAAACATAAGAAAGATGTTCTTAAAATAAATGACATAAATGAGAGTACTTAAAAAGAAATAGAGAGGTTGGATCCCTTACCTCGGGTCCGACTTGACTCGATCGTTCTTTAATGTCCTGAATAATAAACTTGAGTTAATTTATACATGCTTAAGAACCTTTTTCATGTTCATTATTTTTTTATATCACTTATTACCATGTTATAAACATTATGTAACCATTTAAGTTAATAATGTTTGTTTTGTCGACATTTGGTTCTTAAGTCGAAAGTGGACTTCTTACAATTACATGTTGTTCATGTGGTCAAAGGTTCACTATATCCACAATTATATTCATGATTTGGGTATCATATATATCATATATATCCAGGATATACATGTATTTATAATATTAAATAACCATTTATGGGTATGAAATGAAATGCACCGTTCATGGAGACGGTAAGCCGTACGTACGCATGAACGCTACTTTCATTTATATTTCATAATTATATAATGGAATAATAATTATATAAAGGTATATTATAATTCCAGTATTATATCATATATAATACCATTAATTACATCCGTTATATGTCCCACATATGGCATTAATGAGTCAAATCACTTTGAGGGGGCGGTAGTCCGCACTTTCTAAAATGAAGATATCGCGTTTACTCATAATGGTAACCATAAAAGATATTCCATAAATGAAAAAATACAGAAGATTAAGTAAAAAATAAACATATTATATATAATATATAAATATAGTGACATATTAATGGCCACCTTTGAAGGTGTTAATAGAGTATGGAACAATCATTGTTTCGTGACGCAGAAAATCGCCAATCACCGAAACAGTATATTCTTTAACCATTAGACTATGGTGTGTGTAAGTGTAGCTTGAATACTTATTATAACAACATCCTAATATTGAAGATACTAGATTTGTTACAATATAAATTATTAAAAAGTGTTTTCGGTGGTTGAGAATCAAAATAAAACAAAAGGACTCAAGTGAAAACATTACCTTAAAATCAGGTAACACCCTTTGGTTTGAGCTCAAAGGCATCCTTGGGAAGACTTATGCCCAAAGTGAGGCTTCTAGGAGTTATATAGGGATGTGGAGAGTCAAAATGGGCCCGGGTTGGCTGAGCCAAAGTCTTTGGAAGTGTGGGTAAGGAGGTAGAGGTGGGGGCCTTTTATAAGAGGAGAGGAGGGGCACTCTTGGAAAGTAAATAAATGTTACTTTATTTTAGAATGAGATTAGAGTTTTAATGGTCCCACATTGATGTGTTTCGAGGATAAGGTGATAAGGGTTCGAAATCCACCCATACAATAGGTTTTTTACATGTTTGGGTCTTATATTATACATTATCTTTCCATTTTATTTAAATTGTTAAATAATGAGGTCATCGCTGCATCATCATGATGTTATGAATAATTTAATTTATTTAATGTATAAAAATTATAAAAAAATACTTTGATGTTGGAAATATTTTTATATTTCCAAATAATATTTATAGAAAAATCTGACTTGTATAACCCCATGTAAAAATTGTTTTAGTAAAACATCTCATGTTTGTGTCATTTTTACTTTAACATTAAATAAAAAATTATTTATGTCATTTTCCAACCAAAGTGGCTCCATGGGGTCCCCAAGTTGACCAATGGATTTTATTGGTCGGACATGACACATCCAATGAGGGTATTACATGTTTCTAGGTCATTTCATTTTATTAAAACATTATTCTTACATTAAACAACACTAATTACCTCTAATAATGATTAAAAACTTAATAAGTTACTATTCACCAAAAAATTATTTTAATCCCATTGAACCACATTTTACTTCTTAATGACAACCATGTATGTCAGATTTTTGAAAATAAAAACACAAATATGGAAAAATTTCAATTAAACGGAAAATCAGTTTTTATAAGTACCACTTAGTGGTTTCACTATTCATCAAAAATTGAGGTTTTTAAGAAAATTACCAAAAATTCACCCTAAGATATATTTGATATTCCGAATTCAAAAATGATATCTATTTTACAAAATTCAAAACATATAAGTTTCATTAATTAATTCAATAATTAATTCCCGCTGTCAAAACAAATAGCGTGTTTTTGTGAAACAAAATGTATCAAAAGATTGACACTAGGTTAAGTCTGATTTCAAAGTGAAATTAATTCCAACGACCACTATTGGAATAAATGGTAAAAATATATTCTAATTTCACTTTAAAACCAATTCAAAAGATAATCTAATCATATAAATAAATTCGATTACAAAGTGGTTTTGAATTAAAATACAACATTTTTCACTATTCATTAAAAATTGAACTTTATCTGAAAAATACTAAAAATTTACACAAAGTAAATTTTGATGTCCCAATTCTAAAGAAGAATTTATTTTTTACAAATATAACACATAAAATTGTCACAAATTGGATTTAAAATAGTTTCGCCATCAAAAGGCGGTTAATCGACCTTTTAAAGAATATTAGAATGTTCACGCTTAAAATTGGATTCATTCGCATCTTTAATCCGCTAACATTTATTTTAAAAAGGAAAAATATTTGGCAAACATATATAATCATTTTTTAGTTAGTTCAATTCATTCCCTCCATCACAACAGCTAGGCATTAACTACCATTTAAAATAATATTATTTTATTATTAGAGTGCAATGTAAGATTCCCAAGAAACTCATTGTGGTGTGTTGGGTACGCCATCGAGCATAGCGTCCCCTTTAATGTTATATTAATATTTTACTCAAAAATATGGATAAATGTCAAAATTTTATACTCTTTATTTACCTGGTGTGTTACATCCTTCCCCCCTTTTTGGAAATTGCATCCTCGTAATTTTAAAATTGGGCTTGGAAACTTCATTGGAAATCCCACATCAGAACAAGAGTCAGTAAAACAATCACTTTAAAAAAATAAAGAAAGATAAGTACGAAGGTCACCCGAGTTAACCCATACTAGGATTTCAAGTATAGAAATATGGACATGGAAGAAAAAAACAAAGGGTCATGCTCTGATGGAGAGTGATAGTAAATATGTCTTGGAGAAAGTTGACCATAAGAAAATCACAAACTTGTGATGGGTTTAACGGTATTCGATTCCCTAGTTGGAAAAGTTAATAGACAACATTTTTGGTTTAAGTTACTTTTTATTGATGAATTTATTCATAAGGAAACATAATCACTTATCATGTTGAATTTCATCCTTTACTAGATTCCTTAATCAAACTCATATTTTCTCCAAAAGATGAGTATTTAGGAAGACTTGTTCGCATTAAGAGTACTATAATCAATTTATAGAGAATCCCCTAATCAAAAATAGATAACTATATACATCGCATGTCATTAGACTCTAACCAAAACCAAAACCAAAAATATTAGTGCAAGATCAGATAATCTAGAAAAGGATAACCCTTTATAAAAATAAAATCTATTTTTAATCTCCAAAATTTGTCCAACAAAACCCAAAGTTCAACGAGGACCATTCGATAATCAATTTTTCTATAAAAATTCTTCAAAGTAAACCAAACTATGATTGAAACCCAAATAATTGAAGGATTTAGTCACATAGTATTCAATGTTAAATCGTAACATTTATCTCCAAACAACATCAGTTTCTCTTAATGTCTCATATTGAAAAGTAATTAACTAAATCACATATCCTCCATGATAGGTTAATAAATTTCCATAGATAACCCAAAATCAACTTACACTTAATTCATAAAATCATCTATCTAAAATGAATCAGTCAAACTAACCAGGGACTTCACGTAGTCCAGTGGTAGGCGATAAATACCAGTCGTACTTTGGTTGTGGGTTCGATTCCCGTAGCTTTGTCCGACGAGACGGGTTGTCACACGGTCTGCGTGTTGTCCATTTTCCAAAACTATATAATTCTCAAATCATTCCCAGAAATAGGTAAAATTATCAAAAATAAACATAAAATAATTTAAACTCAATTTAATCTCATGCCTTTCACTTCCATCATAACATATTGTAACCCATAATTACCTCAAAAGTAAGGATCATATAAACCCAAATGGTTCTTTATAACTGTGTCCACAAAAGAACAGATAACTATTCCTTGAATAATATTTTCATATATTAAACATCAGGGTTACACATACTATAAAAAGACTTCTAATGTAACCCCATCATAAAAAGATACTTAATACTCTTAAGAAATTCACCATAACTCTTGAAGCCCTTATATGTTGACTTCATACTCAATCAACATTCTCTATGATCCATTAACCATTCCTTTCCAACATATTCTGAAATACTTCTTTCCTACAAAAAAATCATGAATCATATCCTAAGATTCCAAAATAGGAAAACAATAGTTATGAAATAATCCATACCTTTGATTAGTCATTGTCTATTTCTTCATCCTCAATCGGAATGGCATTAGGTATTGGTAAATGAATATTTGTACGATCTTGGTGATCCCATACACGAAACTTCTTCATAGGATGTGTGTTTGCATAATGACCATGGACACCACATTTAAAGCATTCAATTGATGCCTCAAAAAGAACTTCTTTCCCTTTCCTCAAGTCCACTGGATGCTTCCTTTTTCCATGGCAGGTTATTGCTTTATGACCTTCATTTCCTCATCTATAGCATAATTCTGTCCCTTTGAAACATTTTCCTAGGTGTTTCTTTCCACATCTTTGACACACAGGTTTTTGATCATACATACCTTTATGATTATTACCCGTAGTTCAGTAGGGATTTGTTTCTCGCGTATATGATGCCTTATAGAAATCACCAAGGTTTAGGTGGTCAATCATGACTCCAGATAGTTGGTTGAGGATAAATACAAGAGTTATCATTTAAGCTCCCATGTCATTAAGTTGCTTGCTCAAAAAAGTGTCACAGTTTCCTTCACATCTACTGTTACTTTGGTGCCTGCTAGATCCATCCATTTACTAAAACCAAAAAGGTCAATGTGAGTATATCAACTAGTAAAAACTCTATAGATTATATCACTATAATATGAAGAGATATTTATATTCAGGTTCAATGTGTAAAAACAGTACAAATAGACTATTCATGTGTCTGTTTCTAACACTCAGGAGAAAATATATGAAAATATCCAATGAAGGTATAGTACACATCATATATTAATCAATATAATGTTTGTACGTATAGAAACATATGTATTAATGGGGAGATCATACAAGTTAAAGAAAATATCATATATAATGAATTCTAGTGATATTAATATTTTTTAAAGGCAGAATCTCTCATGTATGATATATATTGTAAATAAAATATTGCATATGGTTTTAAAAAAATATATTTTTAAAGATTTTCAAACATAATAAATTATTAATATTTTAAAGGAGATGATTCCTCAACTCAAATATAGATTTCATTCAAATTTATACTTTTAGAATGTTTTTAATTACATATTTACAAGTTGTTATTTCTAGGAGAAAAATTTTAAAAATGATATAATAATTCTTATATTCATTGAGATTATTGATTATTTTTTAGATAAATTTAATTTTAAAATATTATATATATTTTATCTCAATAGTGTAATAATATACAACATAAAAAAGAAATCACATAAAATATAGAAAATATAAACATGAACATATATTTTAATATTATTCTAAAATTTCATGTTTCATTCTGAAAATACTGAAATGCTATATTAGTTCTATGATTGAAAAATTAGAATATAAAGAAGATATGTCTTATACTATTGTTAATTAATGAAAAATATTCTACAACTAAATATCTTTTTCTATAGCTACACATTAGATATATACATATTGTCATGAGAGGACTCAATCACCTATCACTTGTTAAAGACAAATTTGTGGTATCTAATTTAATTAAAATTTTATAATATTCATATTTCATATATAAGATAAAAATTCTTATACTAATTATGGAAGTCATTTCGAGGATGGTACCTAAGAGAGAGAGAGGCCAGAAAATGTTCTTAAAATATGTATTCATCAAGTTTCATCTACCTTCAATCATTTTTGATAACCCTAAGAAAATTATCTAAAACAAAATATCTAAACAATTTTTCGGTGTTGTTGGAGTGGACTCAGTGGAGATATTTATTTTATAGGTATAGCAATAAACAACATTATTTTTCCTTATTTTCTACTGAATTTGGGTATACTGTACTTTGTATTTGTTTTTCATAAATTTTTTGGATAAAACAAAATTTATTGTTTTTTTTATATTTGAATATATTCCTATAAAATGTGATAAAACTATAGGAATCAACATTCAAAATATTATATAATATAATGTATGACCAAGAATACTGACATAATACATCATTTCTTAAGAGATATCTCACAAAATGGTGATATTTATACAAAATTCATTAGTACTAAACATCAGTTAGCATTCAGTCCCCCTAATTCTAGTAATTTTGACTCTTTTAATATAGAGTTGGATTTATTTGAGTTTCGATAATATTAATTTATTTTTATATTATGTTTTTTTGTTAATAATGTTTTATATTATTTATATATAGTATTTTATCATTCTTATTGATATATATTTCTTATATATGAACATAGAAATTTAGGTTTTCCCTAAAAGTATTATATTTTCATTAAACAATATATTTTTTTCATGATATATAATATTTATCTTTGGGTATATAAAATTTACTTAATGATATATAATATAATTTCTAGATTTTATAAGTTTATCTTGTGTTTATAAATCCATTTTTCTGACATTTATTTTAAAATTTCAATTGAAATTCTTTGTTTTGTAAAATAATTGATAATTTATCACTAAAATATCAATAAATTTATACTTTTTGTTCATTTATCTTCATCCCAAACCCTAAAACCGCAATATTTACTTCAAATTTTATATTATTAAAGACAAATATAAAAACAATATAGGATCTAATTCTAAAAAATAATAAATAAAATTAAAATAATACTTCTTCCAAAGAAATCCAATGATTTTTAATAGATAAATTAAAATATATTATTTTAAAAAAGGTTTTAAGCTTTCATGGTTGGGAATTTATTTTCGATTCCAATAATATTTTTTTTGGAAAGGGAAATAATTAGTTTTATAAGAATTCTTTATTTAATTTTTTATATTCTATAGATTTTGTTTCATTTTGATTAATCGATAAAGAGTTTTAAACCTATTCTATTAAATTGGATGCACTTTTTTATTTTTCCTTTTTAAAGACATTATCTATTAAATTTGGTACCAGTAGACGATGGATAATTTAAAGTTATATATATGGAAATTTCCATTACATATATTATTACATAAGATAAAAAAATTTAACTACCAATAGGTTGATTTAAATCTATTATATACCTCTTTGTAAATATTTAATGAGGTTTTAGCTGAAAAATAATGTGTTCAAAATAATGATGTCTCATATCAACTTAAATAATTTAATGTTGGAACTATAGATGAAATTTAAGATGTAACTTATAATGCTAGTGAAAATATAAATAATAATATTGAATTTGATATAAGTGAAACAATAATTTATGAAGTTAATTTTTTAGGAAAATTATTGTAGAAAAGAAACTAGTGGACAAAGAACCTATTGATAATGTTGGGAATCAAATTGTTATTCAAATTTAAAGATAATATGTAATAATAAGAGGATCAAATCTTTCAAGTTCATATGGAAAATTGTTCCCTTAGAATAAATATATTATTAGTTTGTAAGGGAATCACTTTATATGAAACTAGGGAGGAAAATGCCATGAATTTAATAAAGATCATAACCTATTCACAAATGGTATATTATCGAAATTACATCAACGATAAGATAAAATTACTAACATTAAATCTAGTTTAATGGAATCAAGAGATGATTTTCAAAAGTGGAAAGAAAAATCTATTTCCAAATCTGATTTTTATGGGTTAAAAACAAATTGTTTCAAGAATATATTATTAAATGTTAAAATATATGTCGAAAACATATACTTATTTGATGAATAATAACTAATTTTTTTATAGGAATGAAATTATCATAAAAAGTAAGCCTTAATAAATTACGATAGCTTTTAATTAATTTATAAAGAAGAAGAAATATTTTCCAGAAATATTTTATAAATGTTGGCAAATGAGATTAATTAAATGTTCAAAGCACAAGCTGAATTAGTGAGTAGAAAATAATTTTTTCAAACATATGTTTCGTAATCTATTGTGGTGTAATTATAGTCAATAAAAACGTATATGATTGTGATTATTTAAAATTCATATTTAAAAATTATCATTGAAAATTTATTAGTTTATAATCTGTTAAAGTTACTCTAAATTACTTTCCATATATTTATAACTACATAATTATTTAAGATACAGAAGTCAAATATCAACATTTAAATATTAGTGAATCTTTATATATTCTACGAACCACAACTGAGTTTTTGAAATTAAAAAATAACATCCATCGATAACTTCATATATTCCATGAGGATGAAAACATAATCAAACATTTCCTAAATCGATTTTCTACAATAGTTTAAAATTTATTTTTAATATTGAAGTAGTATTTAATTGAAAAAAATGTACAAAATTAAGATACATGGAATTCGTTAAAAGAGTATGAAGGACCCTAGAATTCCAATTTTAATTTTTTTTCAAATATTCAATAAATGTATCTTATTAATTTTAAAGATACTTATTAATCAGACTCTGATTTATCTTATAAAGAAACTATAACATTTGAAAATGACAAAAATATGGGTGAAGAATCTTTAAAAGGAAAACAGATTATTTTTTATATATATCATGAAAAAGTTAATATTAAATCAACTGATTTTTTTATTACACTTTTGTAATTATTAAAAAAAATTTGCATGACATTATGAGTACTTCTCAACTAATGTTATAATTTTATAAAATATATAGAATAGATAAATAGAAATGAGCATATTTTATAATATTCCTAAAATTATTCAACACCTTACAGATGAGATCATTTCAAAAAAATTATATAAAATAGAGAAATAGCTGAATGAATTTTATGTTAAATATTTTTTCTATGAATAAATGAATGAAATTTAAAAAATAATATAGTTATTCATTAAGGATTGGATTTGAAGACTAGTTGGATTTTTGTAAGGATGAATATGTTTCATGACTGAAGTCGTAAGGGATGAATTTATACAATGTTATAGGAAGGGAAGAAGGATCACATTCAATTAACACACTAGATACATACAAATATCAATTTAAATACCTTTTGTGACCTAAGAAGAATTATTATAAAATATAAATAGATGATAATATTTCTTATTAAAGAATAGATATATTATTATAGTGAAACTAAGTATATATCAGAGATAAATCAAAAATAATCCCATATTAGTATAGAAATTTTATAGCATTTAGAATGACTATAAACAAACCTCATAGTATTGGCACTTTAAAACGCCTACATAGTTCTTATTCATTTGAACCTAAAACTTTTATGAAATCCATTATTACACATAAAGAGAAATATAACCCTTATAAAAAATATTCTAAATATACTTGATTGCTATTTTTCTACACATTAATTAATTTTTTATTTTTTTATTTAATTTAACTCTATGATTCATTATTATTTCTGAAAAAAATAATTATTAGATACATATTCTATTCAATTTCATATTCTTATAAATTAAATTTTATTATACTATATAAAATTTTCTATAACGTCTCATTTATTTTTTTTTATATCACAAAAAATGGGTGAATTACGAATTAATGGTAAAATTTTAAATTTTATTCTAATGATTCGTATTTATTTTATTCTATTGATTTTTTCTTAATTCTCAAAATTTTATGATTTAATTTTAAATTTTTTTATCATCAAAAAGTTGGAGATTGATAGATTGTTTTTTATACCGACAAACTCTCATATATTCTACGTTTTTATTCTTGTAAAAAAAATTTATGTTTTTCTAATGATTCTAAATTAATTAAGTTTTATGATATTTAAAAATCCATTAAAATATTTCCTAATATATTATTAAATTTATATATTTCATATGAAAATGTTTCTAATTGTTATATATTACATATATAAATTTATATTTATTACATATATAGTGGATATAGGTTTAAAAAAATAAATTATACAATTTTTCAAACTGTTAATTTATATAGTTTAAGTTTAAGAATATACTTACATATTGGATATTTCAAAAAAGTAAAATTATATATATATATATATATACCATACATATTCAATAATATTTATAATTTTCATTCCATATCAGAATTTGATGATGTTTGAGTAATTATGTGTGGATAAAAAACATAGACACTCAATTAAAGTCATATAAATTCTAATATTTCATGGTTTTTTAAAGTGTAAGAGATTATTATTAATTTAATCTCTAATAGGTTAAATGAAATTTCACTTTTATTGATTGTAAGATATTATATGTTAAATGAATGATCTTATATATTAATGTCAATTATTATTCTTGTGTTTTAAAGAAATAGTCTCTTATGTGTGAGATATGTTTTAAATAAAATTTTACATACATTGTAAAAAATTAAAATTTCAGAAATTTTAGTGGAGAATAATTTATTATTTAGAATAACTCAAGATTTTAAATATAGGGCATCTATCACACATGATAAAATAGATTGAAATTGACTCGGACCAAGCCACTCGTAAATTCATTTATAAACCCTGCAAAATTCAATTTTTAATAAATTTCAAAAATAAATCACATGTAATTTTACATATAGTTTTACCTAGGAAAAAATCCATTGAAACATATTTTTGAAAATCTCACTCCTATTTTGAAAAACCATTTCAAAAATCTATCTCAAATCAAAAATATTCTATGAAATTCCATTTACCCAAAATCCATTATAAAAATACATTTAAAAAATAAATTCGGAAAACAAATGTATGCCTTTCAAATTCATAACGGGAGCCAGTGATAATTATTCAAGTAAGGATCCACCATTGAATAGTTTATAAAAATAAATGGTCTATATTGACTATTATTTGTATGCATTTTGGGTCTAATCATATGGGGAAACTCATAAAAAATATGAAAAATACAGATAAATAATACTAATGAGTAAAACAAACATAAAATCAAAAACAAATATAGAGACTAAAATAAATTAAACCCAAAAAGACTAAAAAAATGTCATTTGTTTTAAATCACACTCGACCATCACTTAATGAGATTTTCTAAACAACACCTCTACTCTATGGTGACCTATCTCAATCCACAACATTACAATAAATTGGTTAAAATATCTACTAATTAACTACCCAACTCATAATAATAAATCTAAAAGTTTTAAAAAAACCCAATGTAGGATAAGAGTCATTTAACTCTTTGGGTGGACTAATGATTCCAAAATCAGGGGAAATATGGTTTTATCCACACTTGATGAACCCCCAAAACTAAGAAACTCAACATTCCCAAATCATTAACCAAAATAAATGACTAATTTCTAAAAAAATTCATCAAGGCGATAGATAAATCAATAGTACAACATACCTCTAGAAAAAAAATGGTGGCATGATTCCCACATCTTATTATATTATTTCTAATCTATAGAAAAAGGCTTCATTACGTGCAATTGTTTTTCTATTGTTAAGAGAAATAATTTGTAACACCATGTAATTTTATGAAAATTTTTATTTATTTATTTATATTTATTGGATGTCTTATGTTTCACTATACCCCATGTTATTATTATTTCTATATGATGTTCCTAGATAATCTTGTGCTACATTCAACACCGACTTATTGTTCAGTACACGCAATCATATGTTTCTACAAAACAACATTTTATTTATATTACTATTTAAAAAAGACAGTTATAACCAAGATGCTAAACTTAGTAACATGAATAATGATAAATAATTTTTAAATATTATTTATAATTGATTTATATAAGTAAAATATAATGTTAATTAAATATATATTTTTGGTAAAGTCTATATGCATTGAAAATGTTATTTTCTCAAAAGAATTTCTTTTTATGTCCTTATATTAATAATAATAAAATTGATTTATGAATATTTTAGATATTTAATTTGATGAAATGAACATAATTTTTTAATTTATAATCTTAATATTACCTTCGGGTTAATTTTTTGGATTTTTCAAAAATATTTCATTTTTTAATGAATAGTGAAAAAAATGAATTTTAATTTAAGACTACCTTCCTATATAATTTATTTATATAGATAATAAATAATTTAAAATGAATTTTTCATGTAATTAATTCAATTATATATAAATGAATACAATTTATGTAATTTTAATTAGTTTCACATTGATTTGAAAATAATAACATTTCAAACATTTTAACATTTTAACTTCAAAAACTCATTGTCTCATTCTACTTAAAGGATTAATTTTAAATTAATTTAAGAAACTTTTGGTTATACATTTGAAAAAATTTATTCCATGTTTTTAATAAACCCAATTTATAATTCCTAAAATCGTAAAATTAATTTTTTACCAAATTCATTAGTGAAATCAATTATAAATATTTACATCCACTAATGTAAAAACAAGATTACTTAGTGGTTAAAATTAAAAACATAAGTTGTAAAAATTATCATAGACATGTCAAAACCCCATTTTATTGAAATATTTATACCTTATACCCTATTTTATAGAAAATAGTTCATTATTGGAGGCACATGATATAATCGATACCTCCCAATTTTGTTTTCCTTGTTAGTATATACAAGAATGGAACTCCTTAACTACAAAAGGGAACTCACCCACTCACTTATTCACACCTATTGAGACATTTGAATCATCAAAAAAATCACTATATTTCTTACCAACTTCCATACATTCATCATATAATCCTCCATATTCATATAAATCCAACCAATGAATTACTTTGGTGAAATCCAAAACGAGATACCTGAAAAAGGGGTAATGTTCATCAATGAATGTTTTTGTTTTATTACTTCCTTAAAAAACATAAATTATTCTAATATCATAATTATATAACAATCTCAATATGTTAAATATAATAATATTTTGTTATTATATGGTTACAACCTCTAACTTCAAACACTTCCATTGAATGGGATATATAATCAAAATTCATGTGTATGGAAGTCTACCGCCTCGCAAACCAATGTCATTCATTCATCCATTAACGCCTTTGAATGTTAGGAATAATGATATATTTATAGTTTATATATAATATATTTTATTTTTATAATTATATTATAATTCCTTAATTTTTATATAATTCATTCAATATGATTTATATTTTTTGGGAATATGATAATGTCGTTCATGTGTACGGCGGACTACTGCCTCGTGAAGTGATGTGATTCATTCACACATTACATGTAATTTATTAACGATGGTTTTAATAAAAATGTTTTTTATTCATGACATAAAAAAATTATTCATAAATTATAATATATCATATACTTGTATTTCTTTTAATCCAATGCGAAAATAGAAATAGCGTTCATACGTACATATGGCCTACCGTCTCCATGAACAGTGTATTTTGATTTCCTACTTCTATCATTTAAATTTTATCTTAAATATATATTTATATATTTATATGATATTTATATCCTGTTTATCATTGGTGATATTATGAAATCATGGTCTATGTAAGATTACCTAGAATAACAAGTAAAAACATATACAAGAAACATAGTGTTTATTACCTGAAACATAACTTTAACATAAAACTGTTCCAAAAAAGGTAATAAAAGGTCATTATAAAATAATATATGTTATGATATAAATGAATTTGTTTATGTAATATATTTATAATAAAATTATATTTATTATAATATTGGATTTAATGAGTACAAATGAATTTAAGATTTAAGGTAAAGAGTTATTGTCTCGCTTATATTTTCTGTGCGACCCAAGACATTATCACCACCAATTTCTTTTATGGGGTTTGTAAACCTCCCAGGGATGTATTTTAGTAATATTATAATAATAATTATTGGGATTTAAATATCCATTTTAAGATCTATATTTTTTGGGTTTTACTGTTAAAGCATTACCAAAGTGGTAAGGCAATTTGGTCTCAATTTCCCTTCTTTGAAACACATGTTATGTTATGCACCTTTATTATTTCAGGAGGTGAATATACTACCGTTTTTACATGTTATATCATAAAAATACTTATATTAATGGTATTTTTAAGATTCATTTAATGTTATTATCTCATGGAAAATATTATTCCATGTTACAAAAGTGGTGGGAGTTTATTACAATAATATCATCATTTATCGGTATTGATTATGATTATGATTCCATTGATGAAATATTATGATTCATATCTCAATAATTATAATGAAATTTATTATGATTTAATTAATCATGACTATCTTAATTTAATGGTACAATTTTCGTACTCTTTGGTACATAATATAATTAATAAAATGTTTTTAATAAAATCAAACATCATTTTTCTCTTCGATGGAAAATATATACTGTCCCAAAACCATTATTTCTAATAATGTTTTAAAAAATATTCTACCATGATTTTTTGAAGATATATTTCCCAAGTATTACCATTAAAAAATAGTTTTAAAATTAATCTTCTATTCTTCTTCCTATCAAGTCTTTTTTAACTTATACTGAAAATATGGATGGAATTTTTATTTTAATGTGTATGGTATGAATGGAATTCTCCTCCACCGTTCCCAATAATTTATTATAATAATACCGTATAAATTTTATATGACATTTTTTTGGAAAAATATTTTAAAATTTTCTTTGAAGCATCATTTTAAAGTTAAAAAATTTATTTTCAAAGAAAATTTTCTTTTAAAAGTTTTATGTTTTAAGAAGTGTTTTTTAATGATGAAAATATTTTACTCACAAAATGTTTTAAATGAACCTTTAAAATTATTTTCCATCTTAGGTGACATCTATTGGTGTTACACATGCCTTAATGAGGATACTATCCAATGGTATCATTCATGTTATTTCTCTAAATGGTTTTTTATGGAATGATGTTTATGAAACCTATTTCTCTTACATAGGTTATATTATTATGAAAAAAGCTTCTTTTCAATGGTTATGCTATAATATAATGATTATAAAACTTGTATCTTTTCCATATATTGATATATGATGAAATTTTTATGATACCCATTTCATTTCAAGGTTTAGAATATGATGGATTTTTATGATCTTTTGAGACACTTATGTATGATTTCATTATGTGATGGGTGGGTCCTATATCTCCCTCCAATTAATTGGGTAACAATTTATATATCATGAGACAAACACGTCTGTAATAAAGAGTGAACCCGGTTCAACAAAGGACATTGTCTTCTATTATAGTCTTGGGAGTAAACCATTATTAATTAGATGGTTTGTGGATTGAACCTATTCCACTAATATGCCCTTGGAAGAAATATTTGACCACTAAGGATGTCATTTTATATGTTTATGTGTGTGTAAAAATTACATATCTTATTCCAATGCTATGATTTTATAGATTTTCCTCTTAATTACCTTATTATTAATGTCTTATGAACTAATAATATTTATTTCATGAATCATGTATATGATGTTTGATATCAAGTGTATGATCTAAAATTATACTATTTATGTTCTCATAACCTTATGTTCATGTAATGCTTATGTATCTCCCTTGATTACCCTTACTCAGTATCTGAGCTCACCATTTCTTATGTTTACTTTTCCTAGGTTTTGAAGATATGTATTATGTGTGATTTGTCTAAGGAGGATTCTATTTATGAATAAAATTGTGTTATATAATGTAACACACTTATGAACAATTTTTTTGTTCATATGGTTCCAAAGACACTAAACTAATATAGTCTTTGGGTGTGTGTTTGGGTAATGTAATAAACATTCAAAAAATTGATGTAATGTATAAGTGTGTTAAGATTAGAACACTAAAGTTTTTATCATTGAAAACATTTAGTTAACCATAGGAAACTAGAATGATAAAACATTATTGAAATCCCTAGGGATAGTTATAATGATATATTTAGGGATGTCTACAAGGATGAGCCCAAGGGTGAGTCAATGTTTAGGTATAAATTTTGTAATTTTCATAAAGGATTGAGGGAGTGGTTTACATGTAATTACATACCTATATATATACAATTGGATGTGGCTATTTAAAATATGTACCCAGGGTTAATAACCTTGAAAACACCATATTGATATTGACGTGATCTGGAATTAGTGCACAAAAACTAGTTTTGCTGCACATCTATTTTGACACACATAGGGGATATTATTTTGGAATTAAAAAACTATTTAAAAACCATCAAGAAGGATTTAAATATATGATAACTATAAATAACCTAGGATAAACCTAACCTATTATATATTAATAATGTGTCATAATGTAGAGATCCTATAGGGTATTTTCATCATTATGTGGTTCCCCACTGTGATAATTGTTTCTTACTATATGATTTTTAGTTTTACTCAATGGGTGAAACTTGAGGCAACCACATAAATGTTGAGTGTGATGGAAAATGTAATGATTTTCCTCTTATGAATACAAAAATTATCGGAGATGGAATGAAAAATCACATCCTTATAGTCACCAAACATTATCAAGCTATGAATCATACTAGTCTTCCAATTAAGGAAAGGACTGACCAAAATACTATTGAGTCATTCATCCGGAAACTTTCACATTCCTTCAATCAGTCATCCGATCCACTTTTTGGTGAACAATGGATTGGTATAAACAAAAATATATTGTTCATCCCTGAGTGTTCGGAATGTGAAAAAATTAATTTTGGATATACATATTTTGGAAGGTGAATAAGATCAATGGTGGTGACTTATCAGGAATAAAATGCAACAAGATGAAATTGACTTCATCGATTGGGAAGATTTCAATAACATATTATTCAATAAGTAATTTTTTCATATTCTTAATAAAAATATTGAGAAGTATTTCATTGATTTATAGAAAAATAATGGTGAATTTTTTAGTACCTATAAGGACAATTATACAAGGAATGTGAGGTATGCTTCTAGTATTATCATCCAACCATAAAGTAAGATTGACTGATTTTTTAGTGGACTAAAACCAATTCATTGAAAGGTGGTATCCATATGATAATATAATATCTATAAATAAATTTTCATTATGCTAACAAGGTAGAAATTTTTGTTAGAATCATGCATTAATCGCATGGTTTTGAAAATAAAAGGAAGATAGAGTTAAATAGAAAATATAAAAACTATAGAGTGAAGATGATGAGATTTTCTTTTTTCTCGAAGTGTGGTAAGAAGAATTGTGGAAATTGTATTAATGTGTATAATAAATGTTTTAAGTGTGTATAGGATTGTCATAGGTATTTATATTTCCAATTTTATGGGATTAAGTTAGCTAAAATGAAAATATAGAGAATGTTTCAAAGAATACACCACCTACACTACGGTTCTTTATGTGTATGTAGATTGAGAATTATGATAACTAGAACCCAAACCTAGGGGTTAATGATGATAATTGGTGTAAAAACCCTCTTAAGCTAAGGTATAAGTGGAAATATCATTTGATCAAAATTTCTAATGTGGAGAGCGATAATGACATGGTGAATGGTACACTTATCATACACTCTAGAACTACTAATGTCTTATTGGATTCTCAATATACACACTCTTTCATATATAAATAAGTTTCTATGTTTTTTAATATTCAAATAAAACTATTAGAGGAGGAATTAATAGTGAAAATCTATAATGGTGTGATATTCACATCTCATGTGTATGATCCAACTCTAGTTTATGTTTCTGGGAATGTGCTTCCTATAAATCTTATCGTTCTCAATATGGACAAATTTATCTCAAATTATGAATGTATTGGATATATATATATATAAATTCCAAATCAATTTTCATAGAAGGGAAGTTATGGTTGATATTTCAAACCGACCAATGATATTTTGTCAATATAACGATAAGTATAAACTTCCTATGGATATTACATCAAGTATAAGGGTTTTAATCCCCATTTAGAAGGGGTGTTAATCTCTATTGGTTGTGGATAAACTCAAAATTGATTATATACCTATTTTTTTATAATTTTTGGATTTCTATCCTTAAGAGTTTCATATCATTCAACCCAAATGTGAAATTTTGTTCTCAATAGAACTCATACCTAGTACCACGCCAATTTCAAATACTCCCTATAGAATGGAACCAATTGAGTTGTATGAACTTAAGAAGAATCTCCATGAAAACCTCGGAATGGGATTAATTCAAAAAGCGTGTCACATTAGGGTTCACCTATTATCTTTTTTAAAAATAATTATAGATTGATCTGACTCTACATTGATTATCTGGATTTGAAAAATATTACGATCAAGACTAATTATTATATTCCTCTAATTGATGACTTGTTTGATCAATCTCATGGAGCACCAAACTTCTCTAAGAATAAACATCATTATGAATACCATGAATTTAGGTTCAATGAGAATGATATACCAAATACTTCATTATGTACAATGTATGAACACTATAAATATAAAGTGATTCCTTTAGGTATTACTAATTTCCCTATTGTATTCATGGATTTTATGAATAGAGTGTTTGGAGATTACCTTGATTGGCTTTTGGCAGTCTTTATATATGATATTATTATCTTTTGAAAAAGAAATGAAGAGTATTATGACCACTTGAGAATTATACTTAAGGCCCTTAGTAAAGAGAATCTTTATGAATAAATTTTAATGTTTTAATTTTGGATACAAAATTTATCATATTTAGGTCATATAATCTCAAGAAATGTTATATCAGTAACTCCATTAAATACGGAGACTATTTAGTAATTTCTTAGACCAAACATGATGACTAAGATCCATAGTTTTCTTGGTTTTTCTATATATTATCGACGGTTTATGGAGAATTTCTCAAAACTATCTAATCTTCTAACAAGGTTGACTCAGAAGGGAGCCATGTTATCCTTGACAGATGAACGTGACGAAAATTTCAAGGAACTAAAAAGAAGGTTAGTTGACGCACCTATTTTTATATTACCCCATAGTGTATAAGGGTTTATAATATGTATTGTTGTATCCAATAATGGATTGGGATGTGTTATTATACAGAATAACATGTTTATATCTTATACCTCCAGAGAACTAAATGTAAATGAGAAAATTTACCAAACTCATGATTTGAAGATTGATGGGGTAATTTATTCATTAAAGGTATAGAGGTGTTGTTTTTTCATATAATAGTGTGATATATATACCGATCATAAATGTTTGAAGTTTATATTCACACATAAGGTGATGAACATGCACTAGGAAAGATGGTTAGAGATGATAAAGGATTTTAAATACTCAATACATTACCACCTTGGGAAATAGAACATGGTGGTGGAGACTGTGTTTCAAGAGGATCCTACTAGATTATCCCTTACGATGATCATAAAAATTCAATATTTCTAGATTTTCACAGGATGGATTTGAAAATCTTGAAGTAAGGGTGAAAATATTATTTTTCTAAATTGAATGTTCAACAATCTATCTAAGTGAATATTAAAGAGGCGCATAAAGAAAATTTAGATCTAAAAAATAGGGTTATAAATTATATTAAGTTTTACTATGATCCTGATGCAATGATATGGTTCATTAATTGTGTATGTTTTCCTTCCATACTACATTTAATGGGGTTGTTAGCGAATCTCATAGTCCATCATTCGTTGTTTATCATATAAATACAGTGATTTATAGATATTTGGAAGAATTTCTATGGTAGGATGGAATGATGTGAGATATTGTAGAATTTGAATATTATTGGTTGGTATGCTAGAAATTTAAGGCTGAAAGATAAAATTCTAAGTGGATGTTACATCCATTACCCATACTAGAATGAAAACAGGAGAACATTAACATTGATATTTTCTTTGGACTACCCAAAACCTCTAAATGGAATAATGTTATATGGGTGTTATTCAATATCCTTACTATGATGGTACACTCCATCACTATCAAAGAAGGTTTATCTCTAGATTAACATGTTAGGATATACATTAAGGATGTGGTAAGGTTCCACGGAGTACCACATTCCATTATATCAGATCAGTATTGGAGGTTTACTGTAAATTTCTTGGAGTCTTTGGAAACTCCTTCAAACATAATTTAGTTTTAGGAGTTCTTATCATACATGGATTAATGATTAGTTTGAAAGATCAATTCAAACCCTGGAGGATATGTCGAGATCATTTTCTCTAGATCTCAAAGGTGGTTGGGATTAATAGCTTACTCTAGTTTATTTTTCTTGCAATAATATATTTCACTCAATCGTTAAAATGGATCCTTGTGAATCCCTATATGGAAAGAAATGATGAACTCTAATATTTTGGAATGGATTTTCAGAGAGAAATCTATTTAGACCTAAAATAATTGAATAAATAGTAGAGAAGGATAGATTCATTCAACAATATATGAGGGAAAATCAAATTTCTCATAAAACATACACTGATAATCGTTGACATGATAAATAATTTTATGTTTGTGACAAGGTTTTTCTATGAATTCCTCCATGGAATAAGGTTATAAGATTCAGGGAGAAAGTGAAACTAAACCCTAGGTATGCCATTTCATTTGAAATTATTGATCATATCAGGAAAGTATACTGTCGCATGGAACTTCTACCAAACCCCTATCAAGTCCATGATGAGTTTCATATATCTTTCATGATGAAGGACATACCTAACACTTCACATGTACATAATTCCAAGGTCATACTAATGGAGCAAGATCTTTCTTATGATGATCAAACAGTTGAAATTATTGATCATAGAGAGAAATTTCTATGAAATAAGACCACTCATGTGATCAAGGATTAGTGGAAAACTACTAGTTTTAAGAATATATGATAGAACTTGAGGATATTATGAGGTATAAGTATCCTAATATTTTTGAATAAGGATTAAATATTTTGAGGGATAAATTAATTTTAAGGGGTAAAATGTAACACTTTGAGATTTTATGAATTTTAATTTTAGAATAAATTTAATTTATTTGATGGAGTTTTTTTCATGATACACCATGTTAAGATTCTGTTATATGATAGACTAATTTAATATTTCACTACATGCAACAGTGACTTATCTTACATTACACACAACATTGATTTTATACGAAAACCCATTTTATTATTATAATTATTCAAAAAAGAATATTATAACCTGGTTGTTAAACATAATAATATAATTTTACGACTAATTTAAAATAATTTTTATAATTTATATAAATAATCCAAACATATTGATAATGAAATATATTATTTTCAATAAAGTCTATATGTTTTGAAAATACTATTTTCAAAAAGAACTGCTTTTAAGATCCTTTTGTGAACAATAATATTATTAATATTATAAAATTTTATAAACTGAATTTTATAATTTAAAAATTATTTTTGAATTCATAATGTAAAAATTAAATTATGGTGTTTTTTTGGATTTTTTTGAATTATTCATTTTTAAGATGAATAGTTGAAAATACTGAATTTTAATTAAAAACTGCCATTTGTATAATTTATTTATATAGTTAAATTTTAATTTAAACTATTTTTATAGTATAAATAGTTAAATTATACTTAAATAAATCTAATTTAGGTAATTTTTATCAATTTCACATTGAAATATGATATAAACACATTTTAATAGTTTTAACATTTTCACTTTAAAAACCCATTATCTCATCCAATCTGTGAGATTAATTTAAAATTAATTTCTGCCACTTATTTTATTGAATTATATAAAATGGATTAAATATTTATAATCATAATAATTTATAGTTTTTAATAATTTCAACTTAATTTTTTACCAACATTATTATTGAAATCAATTAAAATTAATACAATGATTAAGGTAAAAACAATATTTCGTAGTGGTTGAAACTAAAACAGAAGGTGTAAAAACTACATTACACTTTTTCAAAACTAATTGAATTGAAATATTTAGACTATTACACATATTTTATTGAAAATTATTCATTATTATAGTAACATGATGTAAGTTAGACCTCCCAATAGTGTTTACCTTTTTGGTATTTACCGGAATGCAACTCCTCCTCTACTATAAATGGGCACTGACCCCCCCCCCACACTTATTCAAACCTATTAATAAATGTTTATCATATAAAACCTATCCAAATATATTCCCCACTTCCCTGCCTTCATCCTATAATCCTACCTTTAAGATTAAATCAAATTAAGGAAGTCAATCGTTGAAAACTAAAAGAACATTCTTGAAGAAGAAGAAAGTTTCATCAATGAACATATTTTTTTTATTTATTCCTTAAAACCCTTAAATTATTTTTTCTATCATTATCTTATAATAACATTGGTATTATAAATATAACTATATTTTTTTATAATAATTTTACAACATAAATATATACACACTTCCATCATATGTGATAAACAATTAATGTTCCATTGAATGATGGACTACTGACTCACGAATAGATGTCCTTCGTTATTCCATTACCACATTTAAATGTTGGTAATAATGAATTTTTTATAGTTTATATGTGATATAAATTATTTTTATGATTTAATTATTATTATTTAATTTTTATATAACACATAACTTCATGATTTCTATTTTCGGGGAATATAATAACATCGTCCGGATGCATGACGGACTACCACCTCATGAAGTAATGTGATTCATTCGATCTTTACATGGACTATATTAAGGATTTTTTAAATACAAATATGTGATATATATGACATAAAAAGGATTATATAATTAAAATTTATCATATACTTTTCATTATCTTAAACCTATGAGAAAATGAAAATGACATTCAATCGTATGAACGACCAAGCATCTCTATAAATAGTGTATTTAATTTCATAATTCTATAATTTTTATTTTATTATAAATACATATATATAATGAATATATATATATATATGATATTTACATAATTTTTTTCATTTTTTATAATATTAAACCATGATAAAATTTTGAAGTCCAATAATAAGAATGAAAAACATATTAAAAACAAAGCGGTTATTACCCAAAACGTAACATTAACATAGAATTGTTAATAAATGGGTAGAAAAAGGGAAAAAGAAAATCTTATATGGTATGATATAAATGAATGAGTTTATTTATTATATTAATAATAAATTTATATTTATTATATAGCTGGATCAAATGAGTACAACGATGGTCCATACTTAAGGTAAGGGGTTTCTGACTCACTTTTATTTTTCCTGAGACACAAACCATGTTGACCACATATTCCTTGAATTTGGTGTGTATAATTCATATGGATATATTTTATGACTCTTATAAGAATAATTATTTTTTGACATATCCATTTTAGTATCTCTATTTCATGGTGTTTATGGTTTAAACATTACCAACACAGTAAGAGAATATTTTCTCAATTTCCCTTCATTGAGAAACATGTTATGTTTTGAACCAATATTACTTTAATAGGTGTATATACATTTTCTTTGAAAAGTTATATCATGAATCTAATTATTTTCCTTATATTTTAAGCATCATGTTATTTTATTCTCCCATAGTTATTATGATTCAATGCTAGAAAAGTGTTAAGTGTTTATACTACAGTCTCATTATTTATCAAGATTCTTTTTTATTATGCTTCCATTGATGAAATATTATAATCCATATATCAAGTAAACTCATTAATTTTATTATAATCTAGTTATTAATTATTATTTCAATATAATGGAATAATTTTTAAACTCTTTTTTACTTGATATAATTATGAAAATGTTATTAAAAAAATATGAATTTATTTTTCACTCTGTTGAGAAATATGTTTCCTCCCAAAACCATTATTTATAAAATGTTTTCAAAGAAATTATACCATGATGTTTAAAAGACGTTTTTATTCATGTGTTTCATTTTAAAAAAATTAAAGTAATCTTCTTATTTTCTTTTTATCTAGGTTATTTTGAATTCTACCTACAATATGATTGGAATATTTGTTTTACCGTGTATGACATGGATAGAGTTCTCTGCCTCTAGGACCAATCATTGATTTGAAGCTTACATTATATGTTTTCAATTATATTTTCATATAAATGTATTTTCAAAATGATTCCAAGATTCCTTAAAAATTTATCGAAGTTATTTTCAAATAAAATGAATTTAAAAATGTTTTCAGTTTTAAAAAGTGTTTTTAAATTAGAAATGATATTTTCATCAAGAAATATTTTAAATGATCTTTAAAAATTATTTTACATATAATTTTCCATCCACTGGTGTTACTCATGCCTTTCGAGGGATATTATCCATTTTTTACATTCATATTATTTCTCTAAAGGGGTTTTGATTTTATTACATGATTTTTATGAAACATGTTTCTCTTCCATAGGTTATATGATTATGAAAACTTCTTCCTTTCATGGGATATGATATAAAGAAATGATTATGAAACCTTTCTATTTTCCACGGGATAATATATGATGAAATTTTTATAATAACAATTTCATTTCATTGTTTATGATATGATTGAATTTTATGATATTTTGGCACAAATATGTATGATTTAATTTTTTTATAGGTGGTACCTATATATACTTCTAATTAATTGGGTAAATAATTATATCTCAATAGATAGACATGGATAAATGAGGATTAAACCCAGTTCATTAAAGGGACTTTTCAACTTAGATGGTCTTGGGAGTGAATCTAGACTACTAAGATGGTTTGGGGAGTTAACCCACTCCACTAATATGAAATTAGTAGTAATCCATGACTACAATGGAAAAAAATTAAATAATTATGTGTCTTCCATAATTCCAGGTATTATACCTATGTTATGATTTTATGGATTAGGTTTTTGATTAACTTATTATTCATGTCCTATGAACTACAAATATTGATTACTTGAATCATGTATATGATCATTAATATAGAGGTTATGATCCTCAAATATTATTTTTATGTTATCATACACTTCTGTTCATGTTATTCTTATGTATCTTCCATGTTTACCATTATTGAGAAAATAATCCCACCCTTTATTATATTTCCATTCACTAGGTTATGAATATATTTATTGTCTATGATGTGTCTAACAAGGGTTATAGTTACGAATAAAATAGTGGGAGATGATATAATTCACTTATAGATGAGTGTTAATGTTCCCATGTTTCCAAAGTCACTAAAAAATATGGTATTTGAGCATGTGTTTGGGTAATGTATCAAATATTCCAAAAAACAAAGATGTAATTTCTATGTATGTTAAGCCTGGATAACTATATCATTCATCTAATACCAAGTCAAATAAAATAAAAAACAATTTCGAGCAGAGATGAGAAGAAAGGGAAAGAAGGATAATATCCAACCCTGATTTGACAAGAAAAACATCAATGAATCTACCAATATAAAAATGGAACAAAGAGGGTGTTTAGCCTAACCTTGTGGTGTATTTGTCAAAGTAAAGAATCCCAATGGGGTTTTTAGAATAGAAACTCATCTACCTTTTTGAAAGAACAAAAAATCCATCTTGTTTCATGGTGTGAACCATAGTTGACCATCTGAATTTTTAGTATAGTTTCTTCCCTCACCCATCATCCTTATTCACATCATGAAGGACACCCAATGAAAAGTATTCATGGTATTAATAACCAAGCCATGTCATGAATGGTCAATAATATCACTTTTGTAATATAATGATCCCTCTTTTATTCCTATACTTCCTCCTAAACCCCTAACACACCACATTGAGACATAAACAACCTAAAAAACACCAGTTGGAGACGTTCAAATGCTAAAGAACCCAGACTGATCCTTGGTTCTTAAAATGAACACTTCTATATAGGAAAATAGCAAACACTTTTCTGAATTATCCACCTTTAAGGATGTGGGTCATTAAAAACTCCCCATCATAACACTTCTCATCCTTGAGAAGTCCTAGTAGTCATCTGACCCTGAACCCCAAAATTCTATGTTTCCCAATTCACAGTTAATTGGCCATGTTCCAAGTTGTTGAATCCAATTCCACATCAAGGTTCCAGATGATCTTTCCCTATCTAGATTTCCTAAAATCAGACAACCTTAACCAACAAAAAACCACCCAATCACCCAAATATAATGAATGGACTCTAAGGAGAACCATCAAATCATCTAAATACCCACACTGAGGTATGACCCTTTACTCTTGGAATAATTACATAGTTGGTTTACCAAACAACCAAAAACACAATCATATTCTACCCTAAGCACTGCCACATTCCAAATTAAAACCACCCTCAAATCACGAAACTTTTTACCTTGATCCCAATGCTTGTACATCGACTCCAACAACTAATTATGAGTCTATCAACACAAATGGACTTTTACCAACATGACATCTATATATACAATCTGGTATTATCTATAGATCCAGATCAATATAATATACCTACACATTTTCATTTAAAACTCTCACTCCTCAGAATTCTCTAATATATTTATATGAAATCAAAATATCTAGAAAAGAGGCTCAACATTTCCTCATATCACAATCTATTTTCAGTACAAAAAAATAATTGGACACTCCAAAAGTACACTTCTGCATATTTTATCACATGATTCACCCCCATAATCTGGCCACAAAATATGGTTCACCCCTAAAACATGTCAAAACCATGTTTCACCACATTTAATCATGTTATGAATCATTATAGATCTCAACAATGAACTAATCATAAAAAATTTATTATTAAACACCAATAGCTGTTCAATCCCACCCATTGATCCTGATGACACTGAAGTATTTACAATAGTGACACCCAATGATTATTGTGATCTCAACCAAATATTTCACTCAGAACATATAATTTGGGTTAATAAAAACTCCAATTATAGAAACCTTTTATTTAAAACACAATTCAATAATTCCTAACCACTGACCCATCAAAACCACATCAAGTGGTCCAACCCGAAAAAATCATTAAAATCTCATTAGTGTTCCAATCACTAAACCCACTAGCAAACATATAGATACTAAAGACTAACATAAAAATCCTTGATCCCACCACAAGTGGATCTTACAAAACACTTATCTCAATCCCACAAAAAAAATCGATCAAACAAGTAACCTTAGCATGCCTGAAAATTACCCAATATAACACCTATCCCTCTCATGGGAAACCATGAAAATTAAGAAAACCAGTCAATACTGGCATCAATTTCTCTCAATGGACCACAAAAAGATAATTGTACATAATTGTTGACCAAAATCTTCTAAGTTAAAAAGTAATAGAAGATGAGAAAAATTTCAATCATCTAGGATACTCCCAACTAAATCACTAAAAATAAAAATACAAGATTCCATAGTTACTAGTTACTTATTTTTAAAAATTAACTCAAAATATTTCACACACACCAAAATTCACCTAATTTTTTAAAGAAATCCTTATAATCCACAGGTTTTCACTAAAATTTAATGCAGAAAAAATATCAACCTACTAGTTCACTTTCCTAAAACCCAATCCCATTTTCAAAAATCTATTTTGAAATTTATTTTCAAAAAATATATTTCTCTTACAATTTTATCAAATCCCAAAAATCCAATTCTTTTTTAAAATCAATAGATCCATGATCCATTTCATGGGAAAGAAAATTTTAAAACCAATTCATGCACACCTTATGTCATTGCATGTGTTTTTTTCCAAAACTTGTATTTTCAATAAATTTCAAAATCAAAAAAAAAATTATTTCCCTATAGTGACCAAACAAGAATATCATCGTGAATAAACAAATCCTTTCATATCCACATTAATATAATAACCCCTTGTAATATATGTGAGAGGAAGTCATTTATATTATATATTTATTCAATTAATATGAACTCTAATGAGATGTCATATCAATGAACATTACCCTCAGTCACATACATCATGTCGTAATCATTCCACTATCATGATTCATGAACAGCTCATTGTCTCCCATATGAGCTCTATGATTCATATAGAGTGTCATTTATCCCACATTTATATTATCATTATTAACTAACACGTCAATCATCCTAGAGTTCTTAATATTGAAGCTGGATATCCCCTAGCTGCTCTAGTTTAAATCAATACTGTACAATCTAGAAATGCGCTAAATACATATCCAAATCTTTGAAAACCTTACACCACCTATAATAATAATACTAATCCTAACATAGTCTCTAATACGACTTTGTAATTCCATGTCCCATACCGCCCAAATGAATACACCTGAGGATGATAAAACACCTTAAGAATGCTACCACGTATACTAGAGGATACCTACTAATAGATTGGAAAAACATTGTTTTTAGGAAACTAATACCTATAAATAAATCCAAATGGTTATTCCCCAATTATACTTAAAATTCAGAATGACAAATCCATATATCATATATCCCAATGTACCTATTGAAAAAAAAATATGGAGAAAAAAGGTCCTTCATTATCTAGAATAGAATGTAGTAAAGAAGTATACATGATGTGTGAACTATAACAAAGAATAAGAGAGACACATGGAATCATAGTATATATAAACAATAGAATACTGGAACATACACATTCCAAAGAATAACTATAAAATAAATACAACATCCTATTTTCCATTCCACATATCCTCCTATTGTATCCACCACCTCCATGGCCCATAGAATGACACAAAATTATAGCTCCAATAGATACCTATATCCTAAGACAATATAGAAAATTCTACCAATGTACATCAATACCCATACCATGTACATGGATCAGCTATGATTCAAAAGACCCATTACGATTCTCCAATTCCTTAATGTTACTAAGTGTTTTTGTAATCAAGTGGATGTGGGTGAAATACATATATAATATGAAATTGTGTCCACGCAACGTTCTCACCCAAAAACATAATATTCAATTCATATATAATCATATAATTTAGGCCATTATGTGTTAACTAAGCCACCAAATCACCTAAATCTACCTACAGCAGCTCCATGCCAAAATAATTATGGTGAGAACAAACCAGAACCTAGCCCATGCTCAAAGATTTGAGGTAGGATTCCATCCTAAATAATGTTCATAATGCACATGAATACTCATTATGGGGTTTCATCTAAACCTTCACCCACTACAATAAAGAATAGAGCACAATCATAGAACCATAAGACTCAACACATCCCATCTCAATATATGGTATTTATATCATCTATGCATCACATCACACCATGAACCATCCACTAGGGTAGTCCTTGAACCAATTCTACTCAAGAAAGGACAAAAGTCACACTGACACATCCATGCATGATCAAGGGAGGTTCATACATCACACAGACAAATCCTTGCACACTTAAGGGAGACCATATCATGAACATAAGAATATCCCAACACATTCAAGGTAGGACACATAAACAATTCATAATAAATAAAAAATAGGATACGTATCCGACCTCAAACCATTCCAAGTCACCATCAAGGCACTAGTCCCTACCATGTCCTGAACACATTTAAACCCCTTCTTGACCTTCTAAGGTGTTTATCACATAGATAAAGACTAACTTCCACTTCAATAAGAAAATAAATGTTCTCAAAAGGATACCAATACAACAAAAAACATATTTAATCAAATAATAAACATATAAATCATAACCAGAGAACATATAAGTACTAATTATTTGTAAAATAGGGCATCTCTCACCCATGGTCAAATATAGATAAACTAATTCACACCAAGCCACAGAAACATTCAAATGGAATGATAGTAAACTATCATTTTTGAATAATTTCAAAAAATAATCACATGTTGGTTTTCCAACAATGGTCCCTAAGAAAAAATACCATAAAAACCTAATTTATAAAATCTATTTTTTATTTTGAAACACAGTTTTAAACCCTTAATAAAATATAAACTTTTCCATGAAATATATTCTAACCAAAACCCATTTTTAAAATAAATTTTTAAAAGTAAAATCTATTTTACTTATTAAAACCAATACATGCCTCCAAAAAACCATATGAAGGGCCAATGATTCACGTTTGACTAGGGAACAACCATATAACCATTTGGAAATATATTTGATATATGATTACTATTAGGCTGATGTGAGTCAATCCCAAACTTATGGGGAAACTCTCAAAAAATAGAAAATATACTGGTAGATATTATTAATGATGAACAAAAGGATAAGATCAAAAAAATACCAAGAGTCACAAATAAATTCAAGGAACCATACCTCAAACAAGGTTACTCATTTTAATTCAAAACTCTTATATCACTATAGAGTCTCATCAAACCATTACCACAATTCCTATTGCACCTATCTCAAACCCCGACATCATAGTTAATTAATTATAATCCTTTATAATTAATTACATAAAAAATATAATTAATTAAAAAAATTAAACCAAAAACCCAACATGTAATAATAGGTGTTGAACTCACCAGATATTCCAATGATGTTGGAATCATGAAAAATGCGATGTGATCCACTCTTGATGCACCGTCAAACTAAGGAAAAATAAACAACCCAAATCATCAACCAATATTTAATTCCAATTTCACAAATATTAAACCAAAACACTAAAAAAATTAACAATGAATCATACATCGTGATAAAAAGAAAAAAATTGATTAATTTCCATCTCTCTAGATTTCTAATATGTAACACATATGATGGCCTCATAAAGGGGAAATATTATCCAATTATATAGTGAAATTGTTCATCTAAACCCAAAAAAAATAAAATAAAAATCAATTAATATTAAAGAGAAGAAGAAAAGGAGAAGAAGGAGGATATCCTACCTTATTTTAGTTTGATGAACTTATAATAATTTACCCATATCAAACGGTATGTAAAATGATAGTGGCTTTGGTATTCCCTTATCATGTAACCATTCAAGAAAAGAAAGTTTGGGGGATTTATATTTTACAAGCCCCTTATCCATTTTGAAAAAAATATACCTTCATGTTTCATGGTTTGATCTATAGTCCACACCTAGAATTTTAAAGGCAGTATACCCTCTCACCCCTATTCCTCATTCATATACAAAATTACACACTAGGAAAGTAATTTATGATTTAAATAATCAATTCTAATCGTGAATGGTTTACACCCATCCTTTTTCAGGATCCTGGGCCCTTAACTCTTCCATGACATCCTTTTAAACACACAAGATGCCACACAAGCCTTAAACCCCATCCAAACACACCTTTAATAGATGTTAAAATTCTTGGAAACCCAATCCAATCCTAGGTTAACAAAATGAACCATTCATCGACTACAAATTTCAAATTCCCTGAGAAATTCCCAAATTTAAATGATCTCAGTCATTATATTAAGGGTGTTCAATATCATAAATTACATCACCTTCATTACAAATTTTATATATGTCTGGTACTTTTATGTAGAAAATTAAATTCCACCCTCCATATACTATATAATTAATATACTATAAAATATTTAGTAAGGATGAAGAAAATGCAGATCATGTTCTTCTTGTTCACTAGTATCGATCAACCAAAAGATGTTTACATAAGTAAATTGTAATAATTATTTCCTTAATAACCTATTTATATTGACCATGTTTTATTTTAAAAAACAACTATGAATTTACCTGTATAATTTCACTCGAAAATATAAAGTATATTTACATAGAAACTCTAATTAGAAACTATAAATATACCATTATTTTTTATATTCATAACACACAGATGATTTTCAGTATGAAACTTGAGATAGCCAATATTTTAATAATTGAATATCCTATAATGCCACATAGGACCTCGACCTCATTACATCAAATATTATGGTAATTCACCACAATTATCAAAAAAATTACCTATAAAAAATTAATATTAGATCAAATCATATAAATTATCTAAAAATTAACATATTTATATTTATAATATGTATTAGTTTAATAACATACATGATGAAAAAACAATCAATAATTTCTTTGATAACCACATTTGTTTTCTCTTCTATATTTTTAGTTTTACTCCTAAGATGTATTTTCATTTATATTTTAAATTTAGTTATATATGAATCAATAATATCATTATTGAGCAACAATAATCATTTTGCATATCTTAACTATAATTCTATAAATTAAAATGAGGATACCTTTAAAACTTATCAGCATTAAGTTATGAAGGCTAAACATTTATTATCGGCCTAGGAATTAATTCCAATATCATCAATACATCATTATCAATTGAATATTATCTCAATTGAATCCTAATACCTTGAGCATAAGGCTAATCACTCCTAATCAAGGTAATATTAATAAATAGAACCATCTTGTTCAGATTTATTGTTCTCATTATTTTGAATCCCAATTTCTCACCCTTCAGTTAAATAAACGGAAGAATCTCATTTTGATTAATGGAAGGTTCCTAATTGGAGAAGACCATAAGAAAATGCATTGTGGAACAAGTACGTATATTTGGACTCCCTTAACTAAGTGTACCAAATGTAGGAAGACCTCACGATCCTCTCAATACAAAAGGTTAACCCTTACAAACCCTTAAGTGATCTTATAGGTGTAAATCACAAAAATAGTTCAAATATATTGAATATAAAAACATAAAACATTTAAAAAAATGGATTCACGTGTAATAGAAAATTAATCATAGAATCCTAGGATAAACAATATAGTTATTTTCTATTATAATATAAATTAAAATAATTACAAATTATTTTACCAAGTATGAGTATTATTTACAATATTTTATCTTCTCAAAATTAATGTTTATTTATAACTATATGTTACACTAAAGGTCCCACTAATGTATATAGTGAGTATCAATTAGTAAACCTATAATATCCATTCCCTATGAAATCCCAGTCATCATTATGTAACCACCACAGTATATTAAACATACATAACTATCATGATTCCCTTTAATTATCCATAACTTTTAGACGTCTTCAGCTATATCGAATGATATGATGTACTATTTTATCCATTGAACCTATAAATATTTTTTTGTTACATGTACACTATGTCACTTAATCCCATGGGTAGCTAAATTCTATGAAATATATTTTAATGAATTAACTACAACTAAATTGAGAACAAATATTACCTCATAAAAGTATCATACTTTAAGGCTTATTTGATGGAACATTTGAAAAAACTACAACAATTAGGAAGATTATACTTTCTCCTCAGTTGAAGTATATTTCCTAAATATAGTTTAATTCACTAAATTCTAACTAATTCGTGATATTAACTCATACTTTCTTGAAATATTTTCTTAGTGAACATGTACATTTAATTTTTTCTTCATACTATCTTTTGTAGCCCCAAATGCTTATCATCCAGAAACATCTAGATGAAATGGTATTTCTGGTAAATACAATTTTTTTCTTTATGGAAAATATATTTAAATCCATGTGGATTACACTCTTGTTAACATTGAATAAAAAACCACCTTATTGACTTCTCCAAAGTTCCTTTAGAAATAATATCTATGACAACCTATATCATTGATACAATTTATTAAATTATTTTTTACATAAAGATACACATAAATAACCCATAACATCATGATTCCAAGTGTATTTAGGTAATTAGATACATATAATAACAGCATGAAACAAAAATATAATGACATAAATTAAAACTCCATAGCATGCTTTGAATTTCCCTTTATCTTCTAAAAATGAATAGGATAACGTGGGGATGTACATAAGAATGTAGTGAGTTATAAATCCCAGTAGGGGAATAAGAAAATAATAACATAATTAAGATAATAAATGTGAGTGAAAAATAATACCAAAAAGTAATTAAATGGATGATAATCATAAACAATATCATTAAATCATGATATATGATTATAACATGATGAAAAATAGGAATATGAAATCAATATAAAACATAAAATAATCCTAAGTCTAACATAACTACCAATAAAACTTCACAAGGGGGAAAGAGTCCCATGATTTATAAGATACACTCCCAAATCCCATTCATAATTTATCATGTTATAAAAAAATTACTCAATGGATTAGAGGGATATATAATTCTGAGCCCACATTTCACATTCATAACATGTATATGCATTAGTGTGTAATATATATCATACAAAATAAGGATTAATTTACTCAATTTTAATCCCAAAAAATAAGGCGTGTATTTTATATAAATGGATGTTCAAAATCAATTAAGTATATTTAAATTTATGTGAACACCCTTTATTTTAAATGGGGATGGGTATTCACTACATAAATGTTTGTCATGGAAAATCATATGATAATTTTATTTACAAGATGGGGGAACATAATGATTCGTGAATGGATTAAATGAGATTCAAAGGGTTATCTCTTAACATGGAAATCATAATTATAGTAATAGGTATTTTTAAAAACATACCCTAATATGAGAAATTGGAAATTGAAAGGCATAATATAAAGAAGGTTCATCAAAAAAGAAGAGTAGAGGACCTCCTACCTTGAGAGGGATCTTCTAAAAACGTGATAGGATATTCATAAGATCTTTGTAAACCCATAGGATTAATCTAGAGAGGTATGGTACGTGTAAATGTATTATCTAGTGGTTCTTAGTAAAGTGTATTGGGAGTTTGGGTGGGTTTGTATAGAAAAATAGAAGGGAATTCTGTATTAATTTCTAAACATATGTTTTAGAATCAATATAATAAATTAATCCAAAAGACTAACCATCCCATTTTTTTACATGGTTTAGTCCAAATAGGGTTGGGTTAAATTATTTTATAATTTCATGAATAAAACTCATTAAAATAATAATCTTCGTGGTGTGTATGTGAGACATGTTTAGAAAGAATTGATTATAAAATCGTGAAATATAATATAGATTTTTGAGGACTCGATAAGGGTTTATAAAATTAATCAAATAACATAAAAAATTATTTTAAAGTGGAAGAAAAATTTTGTTCTTGGATATTATTTATAGTACTTATTACATTTCTTTTTTTAATTTATGATTTCATAACACATATCATATAATTATACCATATTTCATTTTTATACAAGAATTTTATGATCCCCAAAAAAAATAAAAAATTAACCATTTGATAATGTAGATATTATAATTCCAAAAATAGTATTTATTTTATCCAAAAAATTATCCAAATTTTAGAATTTACACTTTAAAAAAATACTCCTTTATTAAAAAATACTAGTTTTTTTTACAATAACTATTTTCTAGACCTTATAAAAAATACATTTGATTTTCTAAAATTATATTACCATTTATATTTAATTAAATATTATTTAATAAATTTTTTTTATTAAAAAAATTATTTCAAAAATGCATTAATTACTCAAAAATAGTGGATTTATTTAAACTTTATATTTTATAAAAATATTATTTTCATTTCGTTGTATCGAAATTTAATTTTTATCAAACTAATTATTTAATCATTTAAAAAATAATAATAAGTAATAAATATAATAATTATATTATAGAAAATAAAATATGAAAAATTTGTATTACTATAGTCTATATACATAACCCCTTATTACACCTATGTATACCCTAAGGTTAAGGTGTGCGATGGTGGTGAATTCTTAGGATGGTTCGGAAAACATGCTTTTGTCCACGATATTGATAATCATAATCTTCTACCATAAATAGTTATGATTTTTATTTATTTTTTAGAATATTTTCAAGGTTTTTATTAAGGTAAAATCCATGTGATACAATCGAAATCGAAATATCTACCAAACTGTATTCATAGGGTATGATCCTACTGGTCGAGGTCATCACTCCTTCCTTATGTATCAATTGGACTTTACCAAACCATAAAAAAACTAATTTTAATGGTACTTTTAGAAAAGCAATATTATAAATCATTGTGACTGTTAAAAGTCCCTTAAATATAATAGACTGTATAATGTTCTCAAATAAACTAATATGTTCATGTTATTCTATAACTACATTACATAAAAATGTAATTTTTTATTCAAATAGGTATTTTTATTTTTAAATCTACGGTCATTACATTCTTCCCCCCTTCATTAATTTCACCCATAATTTTTTTATTTCATGAACTAAATCATATTAGGGTACTTCTAATTCACCACCTCTTCTAGATCCCATGTCACTTCCTAAAACATATGGTTCTGATACAAAACTTTTACCAGGTGAGTTTTCTTGTTTCGTAGAATTTTATCTATATGATCTATGATCTTCATCGGTTACTACTCATATGAAATATCATTATCCAATGACACCACCTCATGATTTAGTACATTTTAGGTTCCTCAGATGTACTTCTTTAATAGAGATACAAGGAACACATCATGTACATAAGATAGGTTAGGTGGGAGTGGTAGTTTATAGGCCACTAATCTAATGTGATCAAGGATCGCAAATGGGATGATTTATCTAGAAATAATATTTCCCTTCATATTAAACCTCATTAATTTATTCTATGGTGATATATGAAGGGAGACTTTATCTCCAAACTCAGACTCCAGGTCTCATTAATAATTGTATTCATATTTTTTTCGAATTTATGATGATTTATTAAGGAACTAAAACTTTTGAACCTTATCTATAAAATCAACGATAATATTTGGTCATGTTAGCTACATTTCTACAACATCATCCTAGTATATTATAGTCTAACACTGCTTCTCATACAAAGCCTCATAAGGTTTCATTTGAATTCTAGAATTGAGGTTGTTGATATTTGAGAACTACACTAGGGGAAGGTGTTGATCTAATTATATTTATAAATCTATTGAACATGATCTCATTATATCCTCTAGAGTTTGTATTGTCCTTTTAAAATAGAAATCTGTATAAAGGTGATATGAAATACTGAAATGTAACTCTATATCAAAAAATTTAAGAAGGATTCTCCCAAACATCAATTTGAAACATGAATCTTGATTAGATATAATGGAGTGTAAATCTGTGTAGCCTTACCACTTTCCATGCGTATATATTGTTGATTTGATTGAGTGGTAAATATTCTTTCATAGAAATTAAATGTGTTGAATTTTTAATGCAAACAACTAACACCTAGATTGTGTTATTACCCTTATGCTTCATGGGGATACCAATGATGAAATCCATGGTTATGGTTTCTAATTTTCATACTCGTATGGGAAATATTTACATCATAACCTTATACTTATTTCATTCAACAATGACTTGTTTTCAAATAAAGAATTGAGATACAAATTCTATAATCCATATCTTCATGTAATCTCACCAAATGTTTTTCTATATATCTCTATACAACTTAGTGCTTCTTAGATGGATAGATAAGGATGATATATTCCATAATACAGATGTTCCTTCTTCTAATATGGTATTATAGGACACATATATATGTTCCAAACCTTATTACAACACCTTTATCAAAGATGGACTTTGGGATATTTTCTAACATTTTTGTATAACCTCATCATCTTTATGTTCCTCTCTGATCCTCTAAGTAATTTAAGGTTTAGCAGTAATTTGAGTAACGTAAGATGAAGATCATTTTATTATTTTCATATCCATCCTTTTTATTTCCAATAAAATAATAACACTTTTAATCATCATCATGGATAAGTTTGTGAGATCTATTCTACTAAGAGTATATTATACTTTTTCACTTTTCCAAGATGATAATGGATTAAACAATAATAATTTAACTTACCAAGTAAAAAAATAATAAGACATATTTCATATTTATTAATATTTATGAATTAAATATTAATTTTACTTTAATGGGGTTTCTATGTTCGATAGTGTGCCCGATATGCAACAATAGGTTCTTTGATATCTTCCATTGCACACTAATAATATAATATTAAATTTTTAAATGGTAGTTTACACGTAGCCGTTGTATTGGAGATAATGAACAAAACTAACTACAATATGATTATACATGATTTTTAAATGCATTTATATTTATCCAATAAAAATTTAGAGGCTTAAAATGTGAATGATTCTAATTTTAAGCATAAGTTACCTTAAAAGGTCGATTTACTACCTTTTAATAGAGAGCACTATTTATATCTAGTTTTTGTCACTTTAATACATTATATTTGACCAAATAAAATCCTTCTTTATAATGGGGACATCAAAATTTACTTTGTGTAAATTTTTGGTATTTTTATAATAAAGTTCATTTTTTAATGAATAGTGAAAAATATTTTATTTTAATTCAAAACTGAATTTAAATCAAATTTATTTATATGGTTAGATTATATTTTTAATTGGTTTTAATGTTTAATTATAATATATTTCTACCATTTAATCCAATTTTGGTCATTGGAATTAATTTCACTTTGAAATTGGACATAAACACGTATCAATCTTTTGATAGTTATATTATAAAAAAACACGCAATTTGTTTTGATAATAGGAATTAATTTTAAATTAATTAATGCAAGTTCTATGTGAAGAGTTTGGTAAAATATATATCATTTCTGACTTTGGACTATCAAATATACATTAGGCTATATTTTTGGTAATTTTCTAAAAAACATCTATTTTTTATTAATAGTGAAACCACTAAATAGTAGTTAAAAAAACTAAAATTTTCATTTAAATGAAATTTTATCACTTATGTGAATTGAATTTTTAAAATAAAACATACATGTTTTTTGTTAGTATGTAAAATGTGGTTCAATAAATGAAAATTATTTTTTGTGAATACTAACTTTTGACTTTTATTTACTACGGTTAACGGTAAATAAGGTAATTCAAGGTAAATAGTATATTATAATAATTCAAGATTACCTTAAAACTTTTTCAAACCTTGTTGGTTGTGTCACTTACCACCATGGTCATCTTTGGGGTCTATTTTGGGACCCCATTGAGCCACATGGGAGTGATAATGGCAATTTAGATTAACTAACTTAATGTAAAGGCAAAATGAAAAAACAAATATATTTTACTAAATTAATTTTTATAGTGGGTTATTCAAATTATATTTTAGAATATAAATATTAATTAGACATCTAAAAATATTTCCCAAATCATGGTACTTTTTTATAATTAATATACATCGATTAAATTAAATTAATTATGACACAAGACTGATGCAATGTTTACCTCATTAATAAATCATTTAATTAAATAAGATTATAAATATTAAAATAGCATCCAAAACATTTAAAATTCTTATTGGATGATTTTATTTTGACCATGAGTCATATTATCTTATGCGATAAAGATTTTTTGACCTTTTGAAACCGAATATAAGTTTACAGTAAAATAATATTTTCACACTTTCCTAAAGAGCCCCTCCTCCCCCTTAGAAAAATTCCTCACTTCAAACCAATTACTCACACCTCTCAAGCCTTTAGGCTCGTCCAAAATCTTTCCAATTAAGTTCCCTATATCATTATTCTCCTCCTAGAAGCCTTACATTATGCAGAAGGGACTTGAAGAAGACCTTTTGGTTCAAACAAAATGAAGTTACCCAAATTAAAGGTAATAGTTTCTCTTAACTTCTTTTCTTTTATTTTACTTCTTCAACACCTAAACTCTTTTAATTCCTTTATTTTATAATATAACCAGTATCCTAAATATACTAGTATATTGTTATGATAAGTATTCAAACTACACTTACACACACTTCAATCTAATGGGTGAAGAACATAATGTTTCTGTGGATAGAAAACTAACGCCTCATGAACCGATGATTATTCGATTATCTCTTACCGCCTATCATGGTGGAAATTAAGATGACACCATATTTATATATGGTATATATATTATTTTTATGTTTTCTTTATGCTTCTATATTTTTCTTTTTGAGTTTACCTTTATGGTTTCCATTAAGGGTAAACATGATAATTTCATTTGAGGAAGTACGGACTACCGCCCCCTCAAAGTTATATGACTCATTAATTCCATATGTGGGAAGTATAAAGGATAGAGTTAATGATATTATATTTGATATTATACTGTAATTATAATATACCTTTCTATAATTATTTTTTAATTCCATTAAAATAATAAATAGAAATGAAAATAGTGTTCATGTGTACGTACGGCTTACAACCTCCATGAACGGTGCATTTAATTTATTGCCTCTAAATGATATATAAAGTTATAAATATATATATATAATGGATATATATGATATATATGATATATATGATATCTAAATAATTAATATCATTCTGTATATAATGGTCTATTGACTGCATGGACTACTTGTAATGATAAGGTGTTCATTTTTGACTAAATTTCCAAATATCGAAAAAATGAATGTTATTAACATAAATGATTAAATAAATTTTATAACATGGTAATAAGTGATATAAAATGAATAATAAACATTAAAAATGTTCTTAATAATGTATAAATTAACATTAGTTTATCATTCAGGAGGTTAAAGAATGACTGAGTCATGTCAGGCAAGAGGTAAGGGGCATCGTCTCATTCTCCATTCATTGAGGCATATTTAGTTTTATACATAACTTTATTTTATATTGTGTATAAACCCCTTTAACTTTTCATTTCATTTAAATGGAATATTTTTATACAAAGCATTTACTAAACGACAAAAAGGAATGTTTTTTACCTAAGTGGTGACAATGACCTTTCCGCCACAACGAGTATTATTTGATCTTTGGCTTCCTTAACAAGCCGTAATGTTTTTAAAAGGAAAAATAAATACCATATACTCTTTTTATGTATTTTGATATTAAAAATGATTTTGATAATGGATTTATTATTTCAATATCTTGAAATGATATTTTTTTATTTCAATGTGGAAACGTTGTCTTTCATTTATGCTTATGTGATGTGTTAAGATAATGTTATGGTTCTTGGGAATTATTTATATATATGGGTGGTTTCGTGGTAAACCTAGGGTGGGTGAGCCCAAGATAGCTCTCCAATGCCTTGGGTAACGTGAATGAGGTAAACGTGGATGTTTCTCACAAGATATTTAAGGAATATATTGTGATGGGTATTCCAAAGTAACTGTAACGACCCGAAATTTTGAATAAATATTGTTTCCTAATATTGTGTGTTATTTTATTTTATTTTTAATACTCAACAAAAATGTTTCATTTGATAACATGAGTATAATTAAAATGAGACCGTTGGGCTTTGACTGTTATATGACCATTGGTCAATATGACCACTGGAAACTAAACGTTTTGATTATTGCCTCTAAATACAAGTAATCTTGGTTAATTATTATAGAAAGAAGATTCGATGGCCTCACCCAGTAGTCTTGGACCGATCGAAGCCCATATAACAGAACTTGGGAAGGAGGTAGCACCACTGGGCTTTTCTCTAGACCAAACCCAAGCCGAACTTAATTGTGTGAAGCTAGAACGGAATCGCCTCTCCGAGAAGTTCAAACTAATAGAAATTACTACTCGTGCGATGTTAGCCGAGCCTCCCTCAGATTCTCTCACCTTAGCACACCTTACACTTAGGTCCTATGCTGGTGTGATAAGGGGATATGTAAGGAGATCGTAACTGCCTTGTGTAATCCTTTGTTTTAAAAAAAAATTGGGATTTCTTCTTATGATGAAGTTTATGAATTTTCAAATGACCGGATAAATATAGTATTCATATTTTTGATGAATTTTAGAAAAAAGGATATTCTAAAAATGGTTGTGTAAAACATAAATAATTAAAAATGTGTAATGATTTTCGAAAAATGGTCTACTACAATTATGTTCAGTACGAAATTTAGAGTCTAATAAGATCAACTTAATTTTTGATGAATAGTAAATTATGAATAGTGATTTTATGATTAGGATTATTAATGTGTCCAAATGGATTAGTAATCTCACTTAAAGAAAGTAATAATATAATCTAGGCAACTTGATTAAGTAATGTGATTCAATAAAATGGTTAAATAACGGTTTCATAAATTATTATTCAAGTATTAGTTTTTTCGGGTGAATTGTGTTTTTTAATTAAAAATTTAATTAAAAATATTTAGAAAATTATTTTTATAAAACAGATTTCATTTTTGAACTCAGAGCACCGATATTATGCTATGGTAATTTTTGGGGTTTTTTCTGAAAAAAATGAATTTTCGGTGAATAGTGTTTTTATTTAAAAATTAAATTAAAAATAATTAGAAAATTATTTTTATAAAATGGAGTTCATATTTGTAATCAGAGTGTTGATATTTGGTTAAGGTGAAATTTTGGGATTATTCTGAGAAAGTTGAATTTTTTATGAATAGTGAAAATACAGTTTTTAAGTAAAGGGTGTCTAATGACATCATTAAATGATTTATTAAGTATGTAATAAAAATGGTCGACTTATTAATAGTAAGATAAGGTATGAGGTGTCCCAAGTGGCCAATACCATGGGAAAATACCATGGGAAAGCCCATGGTTTTGCCAAAACCACTAATGAGGTGTCCCTTGGCCATTAATGCCTTGTCCCCCCACTTTCCCAATAAATACCAAGCCATCCTCTCATCCATTCGACTCCCCACTCTCCCCCAACGGTGTTCTGGTCTCATTACCTCCCAAGGAGTCCTCCCATGGTTCCCCCAATCGTTCAAGGTCCCAACCTTTGAGTTTTAAGAGTTATGTTTTAAGGTAAGGGATCCGACCTCTCTCTTTCATTTCAAGTAATCTCTTTTATGTCATTCCATTTTTGCTACATGTTATTATGTTGGAGGATGTACTTTTATACTCCTCTTACTTCCCTTTATATGTTAATATAATGATATATCCCCTATCACTCTCATTATTTCGTTTTATGAAGTTTTAAGTGGCGCCGTTAGGCTGCCGAAATTTTTGTAACGGATTCTTTCTCCTTTCTCATTTTTCAAGATCTATTTTCATGTAAAGTATTTTAAGTTCCTTTTTGTTATGTTGTGTTATGATATCTATATTTATCATACTTATCTTTTATGATCATATGACGAGGTACCCCATTTGATCTCTTAAATTCAGTATTTTGAAGTTTTAAGTGGCGTCGTTAGGCTGCCGAATTTTTAAGTGGTTCTTCACCCTTCTCGTTTTGAAGTTCTATATTCATGTCAATTCATTCAAGTTCCTTTTTGTTATTTTGGGGTATGATCACTATTTCTATCATACTGAACTCTTATGTTCACATGATGAGAGATCCTATTTGATCGTTTCAAGTCATTTTTGTTGAAGTTTAAGTAACGCCGTTAGGCTGCCGAACTTTCATAGGAGAAATCTAATTTTTGTCTTCCTTCCATGTTTTTCATTTCAAATGGTATGTCCTTGAAATTTCATTACCATGATCATGTATCCTTATAATTCTGTCCATCTACTGTTTTATGGGTCATTTATGAATGTTTGACATTTTTTCCCTCTCTTTTTAATGTCTTCTAAAACCTCGTAACATAGCCGTTATGCTGCAGAATTTCCGTCTCAAAATGTCTCTCTCTTTTTCTAACGTTCTTTTATATTATTAAGTGAATAATAAAAGTCCTTTATACTAAAGGGGTATTCAAATATAAACCAAAATTCTCTATTTTAAATTCTGTTATTTACATACATGAGACCCACCTTCCTTTTCTGTGGGTTTTAAAGTGACGTAAAGATCATGTCTTTAAAGCAGTTTTTAAAACGTTGTGATTATGAAATGAAACCCATTTATTTTTTTCTATATGGGTTATTTATGAAATGTTTGATGATGATATTTTTTGTTCACATGATAATAAAGGAAAATTTAAGGGTGCGCCATAATAGCGCTTCAATGCATTGGGTAATGATGTAACCACTAGAGATTACAATTTTCACGATACCTTGGTGAATAACCTTAGTAATTTTCAAATGACACCTTGGGGATGGACCTTGGTGATATGTTCATGATTACAATTTTCTCTTGTTTCCCTTACTGGGCCTTTTGCTCACCCTTTCTTTTGATATATGTCCCCAGGTTATGTGATGCAGAAATGAACCTAGGATGAACATGAGGAGAATCCTTTCAAGTGTTTTAGAAGAATGTTTTATGTTTTCATGTTCAAAGTTCCTGGTTTCCAAGACACAAAACCTTAAAGATCCTCAGTTTTGTAAAATGTAATGAAAGTTTATGTGATAAAAAGGGAGGGATGCTATAGTTGGTATCAAATGATGGTTTAGTTATTTGTGGAAATTAGGATATGAAACATTTAGGAATAGGCCTATAGAAAAGTTAAAAAAATAGGAAATCTTCCTGGTATTTTGGTGAGTATTGAGTAAGGGGTTGCCAAGAAAATACATCCCTGTCTGGATACGAGCAGGTAGAGGTGGCTCTGGCACAGATGTAAATAGGGGTAAAACCCAAAAACACCTCTTTGATCTAGACTCGAACGGGAACTGGTACACGACAACGGGCCTTTCTGCACTCTTGGTTACGACACTCCCGGGAGATATGCTTTGGTAAATTCATAAGCTTAGTATGAACCATTGTTAAAGGAACAAATATAAAATAAAATAAAGCTTCACATAAGAATATATTATCATGGATAACCTAGATGGGAACCTAGGGTATCACAAGTTAGGGTATACTTTTCTTCTACAAGTTATCCTTATATGCTTTCGGTTCCTTTTCATGATTATTGGCTAAGTATTTAAGCCCCTAGTTATGGTTTCTTTTCTTAGTTAATGGCGGGAAATGAAAGAACATGTCCAAACAACCAATGTGATAGGAAATGCGACGATTGTCGTATTAATATGACAGGGATGATTAGGGGATTAAAATATGATTATTATTTTGGATGATGTTCACTATTTTGGGGACCCTATATGATCGAGGTAAATAGATTACTACGGTATTTCCATTTAAGAGTAAGGTTGACTTATATTCTGAAGAATCGATGAATTTAAGGTGGAATTATAGTAATTTGGGTTACTTATGGGAATGATTAACCTATCTTGGGTAAAATATCTTAAGGTTAGATACTTTTGATATAAGATGTTAGGAGTGGTTGATGTTGTTTAGAGATGAACAATGAAGTTTACTTTGGAAGACTATGTTATCAAATCCTTCTTGTATTTGGGTTTCAATATTAGCTTGGATTATTTTGAGGAATCATAATGACCGTTATTTATGGAATGGTCAATGATAAACTATGGGTTTTACCATGGAACCTTGATGATTTAAAAGTAGTTTCCATTCCTATGGGATTCTTTCTTTTTGAAGAGGTGTTTTACCTTACCCTTTCTGTTTTTGGGATAATGTTTAAAGATAGAAGAAATAGATTGTTAATCTTTTGTGGATTATGAAGATGATTCTTGTGTTTTGATGAGACCAAGTTGTTTTGAATGCTCATAGTTTGGAGAAATGATTAGTTTTGGGTAGAAACTTATTAAAGGATGAAACTCTACATGAAGATAGGTATATTTTCTTATGTTTTTTTTATGTTTTAAATGAATTTTTAAAAATTATGAAATGGAACGTAAAACAAAAACATTGTTGGTTTACATTTCCTACCAGGAAATCAAATACCGTTTACACACCTCATAAGTTTGGGATTTTCTTATGGTTAACTTTCTCCTAATCATGTTCTCTATCACTCTCCCCCGGAAATTGACCCTTTGTTTTTCTTCCATGTCCATATTTTCCTCCATGGAATCCTACTATGGGTTAACTCGGGTGACCTTTGTACTTCCCTTTATTTCTTTTAATGTAATAGTTTTTCTGACTCCTTTTCCGATGTGGGACTTTCAATGAAAATTCACAACCCGTTTTTTTTAAAAAAAAATTGCGAGGACGCAATTTCATAAGGGTGGAAGATTGTAACGACCCGAAATTTTGAATAAATTTTGTTTCCTAATTTTGTGTTTTATTTTATTTTATTTTTTATACTCAACAAAAATGTTTAATTTGATAAAATGAGTATAATTAAAAAGAGACCGTTGGGCTTTGACTGTTATATGATCATTGGTTAATATGACCACTGGAAACTAAACGTTTTGATTATTGCCTCTAAATACAAGTAATCTTGGTTAATTATTATAGAAAGAAGATTTGATGGCCTCACCCAGTAGTCTTGGACCGATCGAAGCCCATCTAACAGAACTTGGGAATGAGGTAGCACCACTGGGCTTTGCTCCGGACCAAACCCAAGCCGAACATCATCGTGTGAAGCTAGAACGGAATCGCCTCTACGAGAAGTTCAAACTAATAGAAATTACTACTCGTGCGATGTTAGCCGAGCCTCCCTCAGATTCTCTCACCATAGCACACATTACACTTAGGTCCTATGCTGGTGTGATAAGGGGATATGTAAGGAGACCGTAACTGCCTTGTTTAATCCTTTGTTTTAAATAAAAATTGGGATTTCTTCTTATGATGAAGTTTATGAATTTTCAAATGATCGGATAAATATAGTATGCATATTTTTGATGAATTTTATAAAAAAGGATATTTTAAAAATGGTTGTGTAATCCTTAAATAATTAAAAATGTGTAATGATTTTCGAAAAATGGTCTTCTACAATTATGTTCAGTACGAAATTTAGAGTCTAATAAGATCAACATAATTTTTGATAAATAGTAAATTATGAATAATGATTTTATGATTAGGATTAGTAATGTGTCCAAATGGATTAGTAATCTCACTTAAAGAATGTATTAATATTATCTAGGCACCTTGATTAAGTAATGTGATTCAATAAAATGGTTAAATAACGGTTTCATAAATTATTATTCAAGTATTAGTTTTTTCGAGTGAATAGTGTTTTTTAATTAAAAATTTAATTAAAAATATTTAAAAAAATTATTTTTATAAAATGGATTTCATTTTTGAACTCAGAGCACCGATATTATGCTATGGTAATTTTTGGGGTTTTTTCTAAAAAAATGAATTTTCGGTGAATAGTGTTTTTATGTAAAAATTAAATTAAAAATATTTAGAAAATTATTTTTATAAAAGAGAGTTCATATTTGTAATCAGAGTGTTGATATTTGGTTAAGGTGAAATTTTGGGATTATTCTGAGAAAGTTGAATTTTCGATGAATAGTGAAAATACAGTTTTTAAGTTACGATGTCTAATGACATCATTAAATGATGTTTTAAGTATGTAATCAAAATGGTCGACTTATGAATAGTAAGATAAGGTATGAGGTGTCCCAAGTGGCCAATACCATGGGCAAGCCCATGGTTTTTCCAAAACCACTAATGAGGTGTCCCTTGGCCATTAATGCCTTGTCCCCTCACTTTCCCAACAAATACCAAGCCATCCTCTCATCCATTCGACTCCCCACTCTCCCCCAACGAATTTCTGGTCTCATTACCTCCCAAGGAGTCCTCCCATGGTTCCCCCAATCCCTCAAGGTCCCAACCTTTGAGTTTTAAGAGTTACGTTTTAAGATAAGGGATCCGACCTCTCCCTTTCATTTCAAGTAATCTCTTTTATGTCATTCCTTTTATGCTACATGTTCTTATGTTGGAAGATGTTCTTTCATACTCCTATTACTGACCTTTCTATGTTAATATAATGAGATATCCCCTCTTACTCTCTTTATTTCGTTTTATGAAGTTTTAAGTGGCGTCGTTAGGCTGCCGAAATATTTGTAACGGATTCTTTCTCCCTTCTCATTTTTCAAGATCTATTTTCATGTAAAGTATTTCAAGTTCCTTTTTGTTATGTTGGGGTATGATCTCTATATTTATCATACTGATCTTTTATGATCATATGATGAGAGACCCCATTTGATCTCTTCAATTCAGTATTTTGAAGTTTTAAGTGGCGTCGTTAGGCTGCCGATTTTTTAAGTGGTTCTTCACCCTTCTCGTTTTGAAGTTCTACTCACATGTCAATTCTTTCAAGTTCCTTTTTGTTATGTTGGGGTATGATATCTATTTCTATCCTACTGAACTCTTATGTTCACATGATGAGAGACCCTATTTGATCTTTTCAAAACATTTTTTTTTGAAGTTTAAGTAACGCTGTTAGGCTGCCGAACTTTCATAGGAGAAATCTAATTTTTGTCTTCCTTCCATGTTTTTCATTTCAAATAGTATGTCCTTGAAATTTAATTACCATGATCATGTATCCTTCTTATTCTGTCCATCTACTGTTTTATGGGTCATTTATGAATGTTTGACCTATTTTCCCTCTCTTTTTAATGTCTTTTAAAACCTCATAACATAGCCGTTATGCTGCAGAATTTCCGTCTCAAAATGTCTCTCTCTTTTTCTAACGTTCTTTTATATTATTAAGTGAATAATCAAAGCCCTTTCTTCTAAAGGGTTATTCACATATAATCCAAAATGTTCTATTTTAAATTCTGGTATTTACATACATGAGACCCACCTTCCTTTTCTGTGGGTTTTAAAGTGACGTAAAGATCATGTCTTTAAAGCAGTTTTTAAAACGTTGTGATTATGAAATGAAACCCATTTATTTTATGCTATATGGGTTATTTATGAAATGTTTGATGATGATATATGTGGATCACATGATAATAAATGAAAATTTAATAGTGAGCCCTGATAGAGCTCCAATGCATCGGGTAATGATGTAACCACTAGAGATTACAATTTTCACAATACCTTGGTGAATAACCTTGGTAATTTTCAAATGACACCTTGGCGATGGACCTTGGTGATATGTTCATGATTGTCTATGTTAAATTATGTAGCCACATCTTTAAGATATGAAAATTTTATTTTTTATTATGATATGCCTCATGATTTCATTCTCATGCCTTAAAGATCTTTTCATGACCTTATTGAAGTATCTCAAGTTCACATGTAAAATGTTTCTCTTGTTTCCCTTACTGGGCCTTTTGCTCACCCTTTCATTTGATATATGTCCCCAGGTTATGTGATGCAGTAATGAACCTAGGATGAACATGAGGAGAAGCCTTTCAAGTGTTTTAGAAGAATGTTTTATGTTTTCAGGTTTAAAGTTCCTGGTTTCCAAGACACTAAACCTTAAAGATCCTCAGTTTTGTAAAATGTAATGAATGTTTATGTGATGAAAAGGGAGGGATGCTATAGTAACTCCCTTTGTAGCTGATATAGATGCAATATAAGTATGTTATAGATGCCACATGTTACCTTTATGGTTTATGATTTCTATGTGTTATTCATAAAATAATATGATTTCATGGTGTAAGTAAAAGATTTCATGTTTTTATGTATTTATGAACAAATGTTTTCTTTCTTTGATTTATCACCCTTACTGAGCTGTTTATGCTCATCACAAGTTTTGAAATTTTTTCACAGGACATAATGATGAATAGGGTCAAGGATGAGATCAAGGAAAAGTCAAGCTATCTAAAACATGGAGCAAGACATGCCTGTTTTTTTCAAGAGTTTTTATATTATGAAAAAAATGGATACTGGGTATAATTGTCTAACTGTAATATTCATGTTGTTATGTAAATGTAATGAAATAATCCTCTAAAACTCTATCCCTGAAAATTTCCTCAATATGAATTATTCATTTATTTCAATATTATGTAATTTTTAAGGTCGGGTCCTTATAGTTGGTATCAATGGTCGGTTTAGATAACTTTTGGAGTTAGGGTATTGTTAAATAAATATCCATAAAGTAATTTATGTTAATATTGAAATCAAATAGCATTTACAGACTAGCATTTTGCTTCGCTTAAGATATTTCTGTGTTCAAAATAGATTTCTGCAGAAGAAACAGGGCCGCTATGTTGGGATGACATCAGGAGGAATAAAAATTTCCAATTCAGCAACCTGAGATGGTCAGAATCAGAACTGAACAGTTTGTTGCAATGATGGAACAGTTAAATCAGGCTATAAATGGTGGTGGTATCTTTGCATAAGATCAGCCAGATCAACAGTTGAGGAACATGTCACTGGTGGATCATTTCATGAGGCAACAACCCCCATCATTTAGAGGATCATCTAACCATATGCTAACAAAACGGTGGATTAAAGCACTAGAAAAGATTTTTGATTTCATGGGTTGTTCATAATTTCAAAAGCTTAGTCTCTCTATTTACCATTTTGAAGGTGAAGCTGATCAATGGTGGTCAATGGTGAAAAATATCAGGGATAATGAGGAGATTTATGCTCTATGTTGGGATAAATTCAAAGGTATGTTTTTTGAGAAATAATTTCCAAAGGTGGTTCATCGTAGAATGAAAAAACAATTCCTAGAATTCAGGTAAGAGGATTATTCATCGGCTTCTTATGAAGAAAAATTCACTCGACTGGTATGGTATGATCCAAATTTCATTTGAGATCTTGATAGTAAAATCTACTATTTTTACTCAGGATTAAATCCAAAGTATCGAAGGGATTTAGCTTCTCGTGAGTTCAAAAGTTATAAAAAACTTATTCATTGTGTGGAGAAGGTGAAAATGGAGTTTTCTGATGATCAGATGTTCTTTGAAAAACAACATAATAAGAGTTTGAGGTGGGAGGTGAAAGGTAAGAACTATTCAAAAATGTATAACAGTAAGAAACTTAAGTTTATAGTTTGTGAAAATTGTGGTAAAAAGCATGGTGTGGAATGTATTTGGAATTCTGGTAAGTGCTAACGATGTGGTAAAATGGAACATAAGTCTCGAAATTGCACTGAAAAAGATCAGGGTATTGGTCAGAAAAAATCTTATTACAGTCAGTAAAATGTTTTAAGTGCAATGAAATGGGTCATTAGGCAAATGAGTGTCCAACAAAGAACTCAACTGAAGGATAGCATCCAGACTACAAGCAAAAATGGGTGGTGAAATCATTTACAACTACTTAAGAAGATGTTGGTCCATCAAATGAAGTTGTTTCAAGTACACTGTTCATTCATTCAGATTATACAAATGTGTTGTTTGATTCGGGGTCTAAACACTCTTTCATTTCTGAGAAGTTTTCTTGTAAATTGTGAATTCCATCTCAAGATATGAATATAGAACATACAGTAAAAACAACCAGAGGAAATATTGAGATAAAAAAGAAAACCTAATAACATTCATGTCCTTGTGTGAGGAAATAATATACCTGAAAACATTAATTTTTTGACTCTAGTAGAGTGTGATGTTATTTTGGGTATGTATTGGATTTCCGTTTATCATTCTAAGACTGACTGAAGAGCTAAAGAGGTTTATTTTCAGAATGATTTTCAGTTTGTATACAAGAATGAACCCATGATTATGATAACATATTAGGAAGCTGAGAAACTAAAAAAATATGGAAATGAATGTTACCTTGCACATATTTTTGAAAATAAAGGAGTTGTTTAGATTAATGATGTGCCAATGGTAAATGAATATCTTAAAGTTTTTTCTGATGATTTGCCTAGTATTATACCTGATCGAGAAGTTGAATTTATTTTTTACTTAGTTCCTGATGCTAATCCAATTTCAAAACCCCCTTATTAAATGGATCATATTGAACTTTTAGATATGAAGAAGCAATTGGAGGAGTTATTAGATAAATGTTTCATTTGACCTAGCACATCACCTTGGGGTTCTCTTGTCTAGTTTGTTAAAAACAAATATGGTTCAATGAGACATTGAATTTATTATAGAGCATTGAAAAACATCACTATTAAGAATAAGTATTCATTTCCACATAATGAGGATTTGTTTGATCAGCTCTAGGGAGCTCAATATTTTTCAAAGATTGAATTGATGTCGTTGTACCATCAGTCGAAAGTTAAGGAAGCATACATTATGAAGACAACATTCCTTACTAGATATGGCAATTATGAATTTGTAGTTATGCCTTTTGAATTAACCAATTCACCTGCTGTATTCATGGATCTTATGAATATAATTTTCCGTGAGTTCTTAGATAAGTTTTTTGTTGTGTTCATTGATGATATTTTGGTTTATTCCAAAACTAAAGAGGAACATGAAATTAATATAATGGTGTTCTTTAAATCCTTAAATGAAAATAAATTGTATGGTAAACATAGAAAGTGTGAGTTTCGGTTGCAAAAAATTTCTTTCCTTGGTCACATTTTTTCAAAAAAATGCATAACAGTTGATCCTGCTAAATCAAAAGTTTCTGAAGAATGGACAAGACCTACAAATATAACCGAGGTTCTTAGTTTTCTTGGTTTCGTAGGTTATGACCGAAGCTTTGTTGAAAATATTTCAAGGTTATCTAGTCCAATGACTAAGTTAACTCGAAAATGTGTTATGTTCATCTGTACAAAATAATGTGATGATTGTTTTCACAAATTGAAAAGAATATTGGTGAATGCTCCAGTTTTGGCACTACCATCCAGAAATGGTGAGTTTGTTATCTACAGTTATGCTTAATTGAAAGGACTTGGATGTGTCTTTATGTATAATAATCCGGTAATTACTTATGCTTCATGTCAGTTTAAACCTCATGAGTTAAATTACCCTACACATGATTTGAAATTAACTGTCGTTGTTTTTTTAAAAAAAATTGGAGGCATCATTTGTATGGAGTAAAATGTGAAATATATAATGATCCCAAAAGATTACAGTATATATTCAATAAAAATTAATTGAACATGATACATAAGAGATGACTAGAATTAATCACGGATTATGATTGAATGATCCATTACCATCTGGGAAAAGAAAATAAAGTGGCTGATGCTTTGAGTCAAAAAATTAATGATTCATTAACCATGTTACATTTGGAACAAGATCATTTGGTTTTTGATTTGATAAACTTTGGCCTAGAAGTTGTTGGAGTATAAAATTCTTTTGATTTGTATTAGGTGTCAGTGAGATCATCACTATCAGACATAATTAAGAAAGAAATAAAGGAAGACAGTGAGTTATATAAAAAGGTAGAGTTGGTTCAGAAGGGTATGTTTTCTGAATTTAACATTGATAATATTTGTTTTTTGATATTTTGAAAGATATTATATGTGCCTTGTGATTCACAGTTGAAGAATGTTTTGTTATGTGAAACTCATAGTTCCTCGTTTTCAGTTCATCCTAGCAGTACTAAGATGTACAGAGATCTTCGTCAGTATTACTAGTGGGATGGAATTGAAAAGAGATATTGTTGATTTTACAATGAAGTGTTTGACTTGTCAGTAGGTTAAAGCAGATCGACGGTTACTGAAGGGGATGCTTCACCCTTTATCGATGCCAGAGTGGAAATGAGAAAATATATCCATGAAATTCATTGTGGGATTACCAAAGACATCTCGAGGTAATAATGCAATTTGGGTTATTATTGATCGATTGACTAAATCTGGTCATTTCCTTCTTATTCAAGATACTTTGTCTCTAAATCAATTTTATAGTTTTTATGTTAAAGAGATATTCAAGTTTCATGGAGTTCCCCTATCCATTGTATCTGATCAAGATACCAGGATTACTTCTTAGTTTTATAAAGTCCTTCATATGTCATTGGGTACTAAATTAAATTTTAGTACAAATTATCATCCTCAATATGATGGAAAATTAGAATGAACAATTCAGACATTGGAGGATATGTTACATGATTTATTAATGAATTTTCTCTGAATTTGGGACCAACATCTTTCTATGGTTGAATTTTCATATAATAACAGTTTTCAATATAGTATACAAATGGCTCTATTTGAGGAATTATATGGAAATCATTGTCGAACTCTAGATTTTTGGGATTAAGTAGGTGAAAAGAAGCTGATAGGACCGGAATTGGTATCAGAGTAGCAGAGAAAGATCAGTTGATTCAGAAGCACATGAGAATAGCTCATACCAGATAGAAAATTCTGCAGATAATTGGAGGAAGGGTCTTCCTTTTGAGGTAGGTGATCATGTCTTTCTCAAAGTTTCTCCATGGGAAATTGTGACGCGTTTTCGTAAGAAGGGAAAGTTGAGTCTCGGGTTCATTTGACCTTATGAAATTCTAAATAAAGTTTGATAAGTTATATACAATGTGGATTTACCTCCATGTTTATCACAGGTACATAATGTTTATCATGTTTCGATGTTGAGAAAGTATATTCCAGATCCCTCTCATGTTTTGATCCCAAAGGAAGTTCAGTTGGAAGAGAATCTCTCTTATAAAGAATAACCAGTTCAGATTTTTGACCATAGAGAGAAAGTGTTACAGAATAAAGTAATTCACTATGTAAAGGTTTTTTGAAAAAACCATATTGTTGAAGAGGCAATGTGGGAATCTGAAAATGCTATAAGGGATAAAACCCCCCACTTATTTTGATAAGTAAAATTGCGAGGAAGCAATTCTGAAATGGGGGGAAGAAAGTTACATCCCAGGTAAATAAATAATAAGATAGATTTCATATTTATTATTATTTATGAATAAAATATTAATTTTACTTTAAAGGGGTTTTTATGTTCGACAGCGTACCCGATACACAACAACAGGTTTTATTGAAATCTTATGTTGCACACTAATAATATAATATAATTATTTTAAATGGAAGTTAACTCCTAGACATTGTGTTGGAGGAATGAACAAAACTAACTACAATATGATTATACATGATTTTTAAATGTATTTACATTTATCCAATAAAAATATAGTGGCTTAAAATGTGAATGAATTTGATTTTATGCATAATTAACAATAAAAGGTCTATTTACCACCTTTTAATGGAGAACCCTGTTTAAATATAGTTTTGCTCACATTAATACATTCTATTTGAAAAAATATAATCCTTATTTAGAATGGGGACATCAAAATTTACTTTTTGTAAATTTGGGGTATTTTTTCGATACAGTTCATTTTTTAATGAATAGTGAAAAATATTGTATTTTAATTAAAATATTCATTTGAATCTAATTTTTTTATATGGAAATATTATCTTTTTAATTGGGTTTAAAGTGTAATTAGAATATATTTTTACCATTTAATCCAATTTTGGTCATTGGAATTAATTTCACTTTGAAACTGGACAAAAACAAGTATCAATCTTTTGATAATTATTATTTCTTAAGAACACGCTATTTGTTTTGATAACTGGAATTAATTTTAAATTAATTAATACATATTCTATGATTATAATTTTTTAAAATAGACATAATTTTAGAATTCGGACTATCAAATATAGCTTAGGCTGAATTTTTTGTATTCTTCTGAAAAACATCAATTTTTATGAATAGTGAAACCACTTAATAGTAGTTAAAAAAACTAACTTTTTCCTTTAAATGAAATTTTACCAATTTTGTGAATTGAATTTTGAAAATCCGACATACATGGTTGTTTTTATTAAGTAAAATTTGGTTCAATGAGATAAAAATAATTTTTGGTGAGTAGTAGCTTTTGACTTTTATTTTCCGCGGTTACAGATAAATAAAGTAATTCAAGGTAAAAAGAATATTATAATAATTCAAAATTACATTAAAACTTATCAATACCATATTTGTTGAGTCATTTACGACCATGAGAATATTTGGGTCGAATTTGGGACCCCATTGAGACACATGGGAGTGATAATGACAATTTAGATTAATTAACTTAATGTAAAGGAAAAAATGACAAAAACAAATATCTTTTAGTAAATTAATTTTTACAAAGGGTTATAAAAATTATCTTTTCGACTATAAATATTAATTAGACGGATAAAAAAATTTCATACACATGGTATTTTTTTTATAATTTTTAGACATCGAATAAATTAAATTATTTATGACAAAAGAATGATGTAGTGTTTACCTCATTAATAAATCTTTTAATTAAATAAGATTATAAATATTAAAATAACATCCAAAACCTATCCAATTATTATTGGATGATATTATTTCGACCATGAGTCTTCTATCCTTTGACTCTAATTATTTTAGGACCTTTTGAAACCGAATATAAGTTTATAATAAAATAATATTTTCACACATTCCTAATGAGCCCCTCCCCCCACTTATAAAAATCCCTCAAATATAACCAATTACTCAAAACTCTCAAGCCTTTAGGCTCATCCAAACTCTTTCTAATTAATCTCCCTGAATCCCTATCCTCCTCTTGGAAGCCTTACCATATACATAAGGCACTTCAATAAGTTCTTTTTGTTCAATCCAAAGGAAGTTAACCAAATTAAAGGTAATGGTTTTTCATAACTTATTTTCTTTTATTTTTCTTCTTCAACCCCTACACTCTTTTTATTCCTTTATTTTGTAACACCACCAGTATCCTCAATATAACATGATGTTGTTATGAGAAATATTAGAACTACACTTACACAGACCTCTATTTAATCGGTGAAAAACATATTGTTTTTGTGGATGGAAAAGTAATGTCTCACAAAACGATGATTGGTCGCTTATCTCCTACGGCCTATCATGGTGGCCATTAAGTTGAAACCATATATATATATGATATATATATATTATTTTTATGTTTTCATTATTCTTCTTTATTTTTCTTTTATAGTTTACCTTTATTCTTTCCATTATGGGTAAATGCGATAATTTCATTTAAGGAAGTGCGGACTACCGCCCCCTCAAAGTGATATGACTCATTAATGCCATATGTAGGACATATAAAGGATAGATTTAATGATATTATATATGATATTATATTTTAATTATAATATAACTATGTATCATTATTTTTTAATTCCTTTAAAATAATAAATGGAAATGAAAGTAGCATTCATGCGTACGTAAAACTTACCATCTCCATGAACGGTGCATTTCATTTCTTACCTTCAAATGATATGTACTGTTATAAATGTATATATACTAGATATATATGATATACATGAAATATATTATATCTAAATAATTAATATCATTCTGGATAGAATGGACTATTGACCACATATACAACTTAAAAATATAAGGTGTTCATTTTTTACTCAAGTACCAAATATCGACAAAATGAACGTTATTAACAAAAATGATTAAATAATTTTTATAACATGGTAATATGTGATATAAAAGTAAAAATAAACATGAAAAATGTTCTTAATCAAGTAGAAATTCACTTTAGTTTATTATTCATGAGATTAAAGAATGATCGAGTCAAGTCATACACGAGGTATGGGCATTTGTCTCAATCTCCATTCATTGAGGCATATTTAGTTTTATACATGACATTATTTTATATGGTGTATAAACCCCTTTTAATATTCATTTAATTCCAAGGGAATCTTTTTATATGAAGCTTTTTACTAATCGAAAAAAGGAAAGTTTTTTACGAAAGCGGTGACAACGACCTTTCCTCCTCCGTGAGTATTATTTGATCTTTGGCTTCCTTAAAAAGTCGTAATGATTTTAAAAGGAAAAATAAATACCATATACTTTTTTTATGTATTTTTGTATTGTAAATTATTTTGAGAATGGATTCATTATTTCAATATCTTGAAATTATATTTTCTTATTGCAATGTGGAAATCTTATATTTCCTTTATACTTATGTTATGTGTTATGATCATGTTATGGTTCTTTGGAATTATTTATGTATATGGGTGGTTCTATGATAAACCTAGGGAGGGTGATCCAGATATAGCTCTCCAATGCATTGGGTAACGTTATTGAGGTAAATGTGATTGTTTCTCCTAAGAGATTTAGGGAATATACTGTGATGGCTATTCCAATGTAACTCCCAATGTAGCTGAGATAGCTACAATATATGTATGTTATGGATGCCACAAGATAGATTTATGATTTATGATTTCTATGTGTTATTCATAAAATCATATGATTTCATGAGGTATGTGATAGAGTTCATGTTGTTTAAGTATTTATGAAAAAAAATTCTTTCATTGTTTTATAACCCGTACAGAGATTTTTATTCTCATCATATGTTTTGAAATCTTTTCACAGGAAATAAATATGAATAGGGTCAAGAATGGGATCATGGAAAAGGCATACTATCTAAAACATTGAACTATACATGACTCTTTTTTTAAAGAGTTTTTATTATATGAAAAAAATATACTCGGTCGAATTGTCTATATATAATATTCTTGTTTTTATGTAAATGTAATATCCTAATTCTCTAAAACTCTAAACCTAAAGAGATCCTCAATTTGAATTATTCATTTAATTAAATATTATATAATGTTTAAAGCCGGGACCTTATAAGTAATCCTCAATCACCTCTAACTAAATTTAATAGCACATATTAAGCTTCATTGGTAAAGACCCTTACTTCTCATATATAGTCATTAAATCTTAATAGATTAATATTAATTACATGACATAGTGACCCAAACTATAATTGTTTAGGTTTAGTTCCTTTGGAAACATGGAAACATAAACAACTAGTTTGTAATAGTGTTATATCATCTACCACTTCTTTCCTCATAACTAGAACCATTTTTAGACATATCATACATAATATCCATATTCATAACCCGGTGAAAAGAAATATAATAAAGGGTGAGATCAGATAATCAATAAGGGTAAAAAATGGAGATATTAATGATTACATAATTTTATCATAATATTAAGGGAATTATAATATCAGAATATGATTTTAAAACCATACATTTCATATCATATATCATAAACTTGAGTCATGTCTTAAATCTTGGTAGTTTATAAGAAATAAATTAAAGTAGAATCAAATACCATGATCCATGAGAACATACAATTTTCATAAGACATATATTTTTTTCATGCAGATATATATAGAGAATATTTTTCGTTGTTTTCAAGGCTCATTTCCAATACAATCATAGTGGAATGGGTTCACTGCCCAAACCATAATAGTATTCAAGGTTCACTCCAAATATAGTAATAGTCGAAAACGTTCCTTACTAAATTGGGATTACTCCCCCATCCATTCTTGAGTTATTAATATCTACCAAATAAATTTGGAGGAGATATATGTCCCACCTGTAACATAATGAAAATAATTCTAATTTATGTCACAAGATCCTAAAACATTAATCATATCAGATCCCAAGAAAAGAAATGTTTTTATAAACATTTCATCACAGCATAAGCCATTGAAAATAAATAGGATTCATAATAATTTCATCATAGAATATCCTATGTAAAAATAATAAGGTTGAACAAGAATTTTATCGTGGTATAACTCATGTAAGAGAAATAGGTATCATAAATAACTTTTCCTCATAACCATAAACCATTCAAAGAAGAAATAAGAATCCTAACATTGGATCATATCCCCAATAAATCAAAAGCAATATCAATGTATGTAATATTTGAAAGAAAATAATTTTGAAATATTACTTAGAACACTTCTTGAGTAATGTACAATTTACACTTCAAATAAACTTTTTAAAACATAAAACATTTTCAAAATAATATTATTTCAAAATACCCTTTGAAACTTATAAAGGAAACTTTACAAATTTTTTAAAATATTTACCAACATATACTTCCCACTTTTAAAAAAATTAGAACATAAAACATTTTCAAAATCATTTTCATTATAAATAATCATGTAAACTTATAAATAAATATATAGAATTCATTTAAAACATTTATTGGAAAATATCCTTTCTAATTTAAAATATTATTTTAAAAAATAAAATATTTTCAAAATAATTTTCTTTCAAAATCACTTTTGAAACATATAAACTCATGAATTTTATTTATTATAAACAATACTGATAAATATAGTATAAGGAAATTCATGTGTTTATGGAAATGTAGCTTATAATATTTTATCATCAGAAACGTAATCATAAACAATCCTGATAAATAGTGAGATTGTAACATTTAACATTTACTAATTTAGTATCTTTTTAATTGTAATCACTATGAAATAAAGAAAACTATATGGATATTTATATACTATAATTACATAATAATAATCATAAAATACATTCACTGGTTTTATATAAACCACATAAAATAAACAAGTGTTGAATGTGTCATATGTCCCATGGAAATAAAAGTGAGACAAGAATACCTTACATTAAGTATTTCCTTCCATCATACATGTTTGATTCTCCTATAAAATAAATATATAATAATTATAAATATGTTAAAAATAAATAATTATATATATATCATATGATATTTGATTTAATTATGAACTTTTATTACCCATTTAGTAATAATTCTTTATTAAAATCATGTTTTGGGAAATAACTCTTTTGTTTTTCATGTATGTTTGGATTATGAATTTTAATTCCTTTTAATTTGATCATGGTTCTATAATATCCATAATTTTAATCATAATATAAATAACATATATATATATAGTATATATGTATTAATAGTAATCCATATAATTTTTATATATAAAATGAAATACATCGTTCATGGAGATGGTAGGTTGTATGTATGCATCAATGCTGCTTCCATTTTCATAAAGGATGAAATTAAATAAAGATAAATAATATATTAAATTTATGGAATTATTGTTATGACATATTTATTAAATATATTCATTTAATTTAACTTTATTACCATCCATGAGAAGCATTAATGAACAACAAAGCACATAGCTTCGTGAGGCGATATTCCATCGTATGCACAAATGTCGTCATCGTATCTCCCAATGAATTTAAATTTACAATTTATAAATGATATAATAATTAAATATGTATTATTATTTTAAAAATATCATATATATTAATTTAATCTATCATTAATGCCATCCAAGTAAAACAGAAATGAAATACACATCACATCGGTTCATAAGGTGAAAATCATTAATAGACATTAGCGACGTTATTGTTATCCAATTCATTGGGAGGTAAGAATTGACATGTGGAATTATAATTACATATATATAATAATATCAGAAATATAATATATAATCATTAAATCCAGTATTATATTTTTTTGTTAGAGGTGGTGATAGAAAACGAATAACATCTGTTTGTGCGGTGGTAGTCCTCTGTAATCACAATCAAATATTTTGTTTTCCATTTCATAGAAGAGGAGATGGATATAGATTATTACACTTAAATAATAATATATAATTTTTTTGGAGATACTAGTTTATTATATAATCATAATTTAAAATATTTTTATGGATTTTTAGGAATAAATAAAACAAAATGCAAGGTTAAAAATTTTACGAATTCATTAGATAAACTCTTTAGTTTTATACCTAAATCCTTCTTATCAGGGTTTCCTAAAAAAATAATCAATATAGTAGTTGGATGTGGAATTATGTAATATATTTGGTTAATTATTTTTTTAACCAAAGGATTTAAGAATTGTGGAGAGGGGTGGTGTGGGAATGTCCTTTTATAAGTGGGGGAGAGAACACCCATGTAATTTTTGAATATAATAAAGTGTACCCACATTTCTCACACTATAAAAGGCTCACAATGGGAAATTATAAAACCTTTGAGGTGATTAGGTTTAAATGTATCCATAAAATTGTTTTTTGACACATTTATAAGTCATTTCACACCTTATTGCTTTGGTTTAACCCCCTAATAATCTTGTTTTATCCTTAGCTGTGGTAATTAATTTTTATTGTTTCTACTATTCATTTTGACCCAAAATTAAGTTGAAATTTCTATATAACATAAATTTTTCTGATTCAAAATATTTAATCCATTTTTCCAAACTCCATTTACATAAGTAGAATATTTTAATTTAAAATTAAACCTATAGATGCAATGAAAAAGTGATTTTCCAAAGAGAAAATTTTCATAAGTAGAGAAATTTTTAATATAAAAATTCAATATGACATTGATTCCCATGAAAAAATGGATTAATAATAATAATATTAAACTAATATGAATTCTAAAACCATATTAAAATAAAATGGAGCTTGTAATTACAATAAATAAATACAATATTTTTAAATAAAATCAGTATTTTTTAATATTCATGAAAATATTAACCATTACATAAAATTATAAAAAATTCACACAAAAATAATTTAAATATATATATTTCAAAAAACATAAATTTTTCAAACAGATTTCATAAATTATATAAAAATTAATTTTATTATTTTTTAACAAAATGAAATATAAATTATTTTCTTGAGAAAATTTTATATTAAAACCACATAAAGGATTTTCTAAAAATTAGTTACTTATTTATAAAAATATTTTATTTATATAAAAATTTTATACTTAATTTTAAAAATGTGTTTATTCCTATTCTTATCACAAAATTTAACAACTAGGTTATAATTTTCAGTTTTAAATTATTATTTTAATAGTATATCCAAGTTGTTTAAAAACATAATGTTGTGTGTAATGAATCAAATAAAAGAAATTAAATTGATTTGAAAAAAAATTTCTTAAAAACAAACGGTATCAAATTCTACCCCCGTTAAAATATATTTTTACCACAATATTCATCATTTTGATACAAAAAATTGAGGATAATTTGGAATCCTCACCTCCTCAATAACCCATGTAACTTCCCTATGTTGGAGGTTTCACCATAAAAATTTGACCAGGTGAATGGTATTGTTTTGTATTACTTTGTCTATACAATATATAATATCCAATTATTCATCATCATAAAGAAAAATAGTTTTCAATTGGTATAACCTCTAAGTTAAATACATGTTACTGCTCAGTTATGTACATCATCATGGAAGATACAAAGATCACCTCGTGAACTTAAGAGAGGTTCGGTGGAAGCACAAAATGATTATATACCATATCCATATGATCAAGAATTTCAAAGGGCACAATATAACTAGGGATTAGTTTTCCCTTCATTCTTCTATTGATAAATTCATATATATAACTTCCCACCAACATCTAATTCTTCATCATTTCTATTATTATTATAATAACTCTTTTATCAACTTTGTGTCACACTTACGTGTTGTTGGACTGATCTAACCATCTATTCTATTTCTTCTGCTAGCTTGGGTATTTATTTAATTATTTCTACAACTTTCTTCCTAATAATTTTTAGTTCTATAATTCTTTCCATAAATTGATTCATAATGTGATATCTGAAATCTTGATTAAAATCTATTTTTATCAGAATACTCAACAACAATATGATTAGGATCCCAACCACATTTTTAATCAATAAAAAAGACATTAAAATATCCTTTAGGGGCTGAATTATTTTCTCAGACTAAACATATTTCTATGTATGATACACAATACTATAAGTCAACTTTTTATCAATGTATTTTTGAAGAATTTATCTAAAATATTTTTGTAAATATCATATCCCAATAATATATAATTAAATAGGGCACTCCATGATATCATACCACTTAAATAATGTATATCCTAAAAATGTTATCCAAAGATAAATCAATTTTAATATCAAGGAATTATGATGGATTCATATGTTGATTGACTATATCCCACATAGAATTCTTTCATTTCTGTGTTTTCAGTAGTCTGACAACAAAATACGTGGTGATATTTTCAAATTTCCATCCTTATATGGATAGTGTTTATAGAATCTTCTTATAATTTTGTATCTCAACCCTATATTTTTAACATTCCAAGTACTAAGATACAAACTCATAAATATAAATCTTATTTTTTTACCCACCATAAATACACATCCATGTAGTCTAGTGATAGGAATTATTCTCTTGTCATCCTTCGATTATGGGTTCAATCCCTACAACCATACATGATATGATTGGTTGTTTCCTGCCATGGAGGTTTCCATTTATCAAAACTATATTAATTTAGTTCTAATAGCATTCCCTATATCAAAATAACTCATAATTACCTCAACAACAAAGATAAGATAAACCCTAAACACTAACTATACCTTTAATTTTATGTCTAAAAACATAAATTCACTCTTCCTAAAAAGAAATCACTAAAACATATACAAAACAAAAGGGTTTAATTAAATTAATAACTCCCAAAATTTCTTTAATAATGATAAACTCCTATCACATAATTATTCAAAACGAGTTTCTAACAATTTAATCTTATGACCAGCTTTAAACTCAAAATCCCATATGGGTATATATAAATATTATTTTGATCATACATAAATACTTATATGCTTCCAATATTAACAAGATCCTTAGATTTTTCATGATTAATATAACCAAAATACCATTTGTAAAGATACCTCTATAGAAAAATTCTTGCATTTAAACACATAAATACATCAATCATCCCACATAATTATTAAACAATCAAATAGGATTCTTCATCTCACTCATTAATACATATTTACATTTATTTGAATTTTGTAGCCTCTTTATCATCAATAAAAAACCATTAATTGTACCACCTCGCTGATCCTCTTCATGTGCATTCCTCATAGGATATCAAAATCTATAATTCCCATACTTTCAACATTTAGAACATTTAACCATTGATGATTACTTAGGAAAAAAATTATTCTCATTCATTGTAATTAATGATAATTTCATTTATCCTAGACAATCGCTTACTTGGTTCCCTTATTTTCCACACACAAAACATCGTCTCATTCCTTTGATACATTCCATAGAGTGATTCTTCTGATATTATTAACATATAGGGAACTTAATCTTATTTCCTTTACGGTCTCCACCACCCAATATCTTATTGAAAAATAACCTAATATTCTTTTCTGAGTCCATGACTTGGTTAAGTTCTATGTAATTAATCATATATCATGATAAGTGACTACGAATAATCACAATTCCCTTCACTATAGTTATCATTCTATTTAGTTTCTCATCAAAATAGTTTATATAACATTAAATATTAACTCAATTCATTCTATCTCCCACCTTTGAGTAAAAATAAAAGCATAGTCTGAGAAATATTAATCATAGCAAGAAACCTCATAATCATGAAAATTCATTTATAAGATGACTAAATAATGACACCTAAATTTCAATATATGAAACCAAAGGTTTAAACTTGGAAAATCATGATAATAATATATTTAAATCCTTAATTATGATTTTTAAATAACATTTGAATTAACCAAATCATATATATGAGGATTATAACCGTTCAGAACTCGGAAACTTGGATCCTGTGTTAAAACTCTGAAATTTACATTTCTGGCTATGATGCCGAAATTTGTGAAAATTTTTTTTTCTTCAAAACCACATAATATCAAAAGGAAAAGTGGATTAAATAAAACATAGAGGACATTTTAGGTTTATATTTTGAAAGAATTTTGAAATATATAACATAAACAATTCACATTAAATTAAATGATCATTTCTCCCACATTACCTAGCATCTCATATTTCACATTAGTTCGTCAACATCAGACTTGTTAAATCCTTTATAGACATAAATCATTCAACCTCATAATTTATAACCTAGGTAAAATGAAACCTAATAAGGGTGATATCAAACTATTAGTCATGGTAAACATAAGCATAAATAATTTAATGTCATTAATGAGAAGAAGAGTGTATAAGGTTATGATAACCTAATCAAATTTCATGATTGAATAATAAAGAAATGCATTCCCATCAATAGCTAGATCATCAAATATGAAAACATGGATAATTAAATAGTCACCTGAATCAATAATTATGTGCCATGTGATATCAATATCAGTCATGAGAAACAATATAAAACCATATATATCATAAATAATATGTGTCCATAATATGGGAAATCATTTTCATTTCACTTTTACAGTCACTCTTACTAATGAAATAACCAAACAGTGGAATTCCATACCCAATGCATTGTAAGACTATCATAGACCCACCTGTATATGGATTATCATGTATCCAAACAATATTTTTTATCACAAAACCACTAGTCATTGGTTTATCATTGAACAACCCATCATTATTTTATCACAAAACCACCCGTTAAATTCCCAAGTACAAAAAAGTAATAACAAATAAAATCATTAAAATCTTTACAAACTCATTGAAAATTTAACAAAAACCATTTCATAACATGATTAACTCAATGATAAGAAATGGGTTCTATAAAAATCTCATTTAAACCTGATTGACTTGTGGAAAAGAAATGGGTTCCATAACAATTTCATTGAAACAATATCAATCCATTCAAACAAAATATTATGTCAGAATAATAAAAAAATATCCCCATCAATGAATAAGAAATAATAAGGTATTTTAACATTAATTAATTGATATACCATTAAAATATCATTATAATGATTTTTTTGGGAAATACCCTTTTTATTATTAAAATCTCTATTTAAAACATAAAACATTTTGAAAATATATTTTATTATAAAATAACCATGAAAGATTAAAATGGAAATTTTTAAATATAATTTTTAACATTTATTGAGGAGAATATCCTTTTTTAATTGATAAAAACTTTTTAAAACACTTTTTTAAAAACTTTTTTATAAAACACGGTTTTGGAGAAAAAGGGTTTTCGATCGAAAATCGATTATTTTATAAAAATATGATTTTAAACTCATTAGTATGTATTGAGAGAAATATTAATGGAAAAATTATTATAAAAACATAAATATAAGATAATAAATGAAATTATAATAATTTATATTATGATCATAATATTTATGTATTGGAGGATTAATAACAAACAATCCTAATAAATGATGTGATGGTGACATAAATCTCTTACCACATGGGTAACATTGAATCTATAATCCCCTTGATGGAATATAAAAGAAATGTAAAATATTATGTTATTAAATAAATTAATAATATTTCTTGGAAAATTTGATGAATATACACTTCATAAAGGAAGATATGTGCATAACACAACATAACTCTCAAAGAATAAAAATTGTGAAAAAATCCATTACTACTTGGTATCTTTGAATCTGCACCCCCCACACACACACACAAAAGAGATACTAAAATGGATATGTAAATAAAAATAAATTTATTAATAATAATCATATAGTAAATTCATGTGTAGTATACTCCCCACACATAAAAAATAAGTGGTGAATATGGCATATATCTCACATAAATAAAAGTGAGAAGAGAAAAACTCTTACCTTGAGACAGATTCATCATGCTTGTTCTTTATATTTTAATATGACAAACTTTGGTTATTTATTTAAATTATTCTGAACCATTTCAATGATTATAATTCCTTTTATATCACATATTATAATGTTATAAAAATTACTTAATTATTTAAGTTGACATCGTACATTTTGTTGAACATGTGGAAGAGTAAAGAAAAACATGAGTATTTATGTGGTTTCGATCAATGTGGTCCTACTACAAGGAAATAGAACCAATACAACCATTTTTATTTTAAAAAAAGAAACTTTTATATAGTATAGAATGTGATAGAACAGAGGAAAAACACTTGGACCATAAAAACTATCTAATAATGAAGCCCACATCACTCTAGGTAATCTCATTGAGCTCGAGCTGAGGATGGTCACATACACCGCCAAACTAGAAAAACTTGTGTACACTAACCCCAACATTAACTGAAAATAATAAGGATAATTATAGCTCATAATAAGAAAACAAAACTAATAAGCAGGATTACGACCCTGATCCAAAACCATGAACTCATGAAGGATACTCATCGAAAGAAGATGTTGCCGAAGTTTAATTTCTCTGAAAACATCACAGCCTAAATAGAGCTCGCAAGACCTAACATATCAATTTAAAAAGGTCTCCATATAATTGAATGATGTATTAATACTATATAATATAACCCATTCATCTCTCTCTGATGATATAACTCTAGAATAGAGCTGAATGAACAATAAATAACTATGGACTGATAATCCAGGGTTGTGGGTAATGATAAAGGCACAACATAGGAGAGGAAGGCTGATAAATGAGATATTTACAGGCATAATAGTTGATAAGGAAAAGTGTTTCAATGAGGGTAAGTGGATATTTTTTAGGATAAATCAACCACAACAAATCATTTACAACTGAAGCCACATGGTAGTGGTGTAATGGATGAGAGGAAGCAATGAAAATCCTAAGGATATCAAAAAAACCTAATTATCCAAAGTTGCATGATCCTCAAAAATTAAGGATTATAGGTTCACATGGGGTGGAGGAAATCAATACAACATACCAGGCCCACTTCCACAAGCCCGTGTGAAAAACAAACATAGAGGCCCAACCATCAAGCCCACACAGAGTCTCACATAGATCATCCCACAGAACAAAATTCTGAACAAAAAAATTTTTCATAATAATAATAAAATTAAAACAATTTCATATGTAAAATTAAATCATAATTGTTTAATTTTGAAAACAGATTTCAATGTAATGGTTATAAAGAAAAGAGTGGTGTACCTGTCACTACACTATCGCAAGTTGTCATCCTCAAGCACTGATGCACCCAATATCCCTAGTGACCAGTGCTGTATTCATCCCCACCATCATTATCTCCCACAACTGACTGATTCATACATTCCCAAGTGGAATTATGTGATGAAAATATGGTCAAACAATGATCAAGGAGGTATGAATAAGGATTAAGTTGGTGATAACTTCATCCATGCACAATAGTAATAACATGATAGTAAGGTGTCCCTATTTACTTCCCTGAATGCAACCTGTGATATAATTTCCATCAGTGTTAAGTAAAATATTTCTAAGAGATATTTTTTAAAAATAGTTTAAACACTATAATATAGAAGGAATCATACAGTATCATCATTTACCATCTACCTACAATTATGGAAAATACGATAGTAGGTGATATATTCAGATAGGTTTTACACAATAGAAAAAGCACACATAATTGGTTTGATTCCCTTATTGTAGAAAGCAGTATGTATAGGGGTAAAATAATTTTCCATCCTTTTTGAAACCACAAAGCACATCTAGATGAAAACAGTTAGAAATAATACTTTGAATGTAGAAAGGTCACTTAAATAGTGTTAATATATATATATATATATATATATATATTCTGTAGAAAATATATCCAACATCTAGTGAGGTTGGTCAATATAAAGGATCTTCTTTTCAAGTATTTTTTTAATGGATCCCAACTAATATTATTAAAAAATATATATGTGTCTGTATTACACCTGAGAAATTGAGTTTTAGGTAGTTATATGAATAGAGTGATCTATGGAGGAGAGTTTAAAAGTTTTGAATGGCCTATTAGGAAAGGGAAATTATTTTTCTATGTCCCAAATTTAATATTTCCAAACCCCCTTATATAATGTAGAATATGTTTTAGAAAAAATATCATTTTATATTTTCATAAAAAACTTCATTGTAAAGGATATTTATTTTTAGATTTCAAAAAATATATGTTATGATTATAATTTATATAAGGGAAATGCTATCAATTTTGGATTAAATTATCTAACAAGACACTCTAAATGGAATATGTTTTAGATTTCATCACATTTATACCTTGTTTTATTAATTTTTCAAAGTTAACATTTCATGTGTAAGAGAATTTTGTTTTAAAATATTTTGGTTTTAAAAATTAATTTAACCTCTTTCAAATTATAATTTTATGTGAAATAGTTTTAATTTGAAAACTTATAGCCTCTTTAAAATTCTTAATTCATATCTTCAGTTGATGAAAATTTATGAGTATGAACACGTTTCTTACATGGATTTCATTATTTATTAGAGTATTGCATATCCATTCACCATTTTATTAATCAATTTCCCATGTTTACTTTTGTAAAACATCACTCTCTAAAAAATTATTAAAATATTAATTTGCAAGAAATTTATTTGGTTTTGATTTATCCTTGAACTCTTTTAAAAAAAAATTACTAAAATATACTTACCCTGATGATTTATATTTGAATCAAAAAAAAATTATATTGAATTTAATTGATAAAAAAATCATAAATTTTTTATTAAAAATTTGGAAGTTGGGTATTGTAAACATAATGAGTGATGGGGAGTAAACCTAAACCTCAAGGGAATTTATCCACAAGTGATTGGTATGTCATATATAGCCTTCAATGGCCTAGGTTTCCTCAATGATATTATATAATTCCATTCACCATTAGATTCCATTTTAATTAAGGTGTTATTTTTTTCAAAAGTGGGAGATTTCATTTACAAAAAACTCATTTTATTTTATTTTAGAGGATTTTAAAAATATTAATAAATTAATTTATTTGGTATTTTATTATTCCTCAAATTATATTTTATGGAAATTGTTTTTTTAAAAAATATTTTAATTTTAATGGATAAATTTTAAAATTCTCAATAAATGTAATGTATTTAATTTTAAATAAATATTTTTTGGAACATTTCAAACTTTCCAAAAGAATTTTCATAATTTTTTTAACCCCTTAATATGTAGTTTTGTTCCCACCCATAGTTTTAATATGTTTCTCATTGGTATATTAATGAGTATCAATTATTTTAGAGTTAGTGAAATATTTAATTATTTATTTAGAGTATTTATAGATTTTTTAGAAGTATTTAAATTTTCTTTAGAAATAATATATATTTTTGAGAGGTAGTTTTTTTTATAATTTTTCCCTAATCCTACAAAACCATAAACCTCAATGATAGTTTGACAATATATCTTTTCTGTGATATTAAATATATATTTTAGAGAAAGAAATTTACATTGTTTGTAGCACTAGATATTGGAGCACTGGTCTGAGGTATCATGGGAATAATATTTTAAGAAGCTACAATTTAAAAAGGGGTGGTGTTGACCATAACCTCTAAGTGATCATATCTTAGGAAGACTATTTTATGGTTCTTCTGTATGTGGATGATATCATTTTTGGTGGAATCAAACATAATTTCATAAAATAATTTATTAACCATGTGAAATAAAAATTCAAAATGTATATGATTGGTGAAATCACATACTTTTTAAGGCTACAAATGATTAAAAAGAAGAAATAAATATTCATCTCTCTTGATAAATATACAAGAGTGTTGTTAGATAAGTTAAACATGGATGATTCCAAACTGATATCGACATCGATTTTGGTTCGAACAAGTCTTGGGATTTATGAGGATGAAAAATCTATGGATCCAAATTTATATAGTAGGATTGTTGTAAGATTACAATATTTCACTACAGAATGTCTAGATATCATCTTTAAAACATTTTTAGATACTCATGGATAGATTAATCCAAAGGAATAGAATCTCACAATGGTTAGATAAATCTTAAGGTATATAAAATTCACTCTCAATTTTGGAGTATTATATGATATAAGAAATTATCTAGAGTTATATGTATTTTCTAATGTGCATTAGGTTATTGATGTGGGGGATCATAAGTCCACAAGAGCATGTGAATTATTTATTAGGAAACTATGTGTCTATTTTCTAGGTAATAAATAGGAAATCACATCACTAAGTATAGAATTAGTGGAATAGATTTCAAATATCAAGGATTTCACTCAACTTATGTGAATGAATAAACATTTGGAATATATTGAGTATGAAGTGAAGTGACCAATGGTGATATTGTAAGATAATAAAAATTATGATCAAGCTCATGAAAAATCTAGTACAACATACCCATACCAAGAATATTGAGGTCAAATATAACATTTTTTAATAATAATTTGAGAAAAGAGTAATCATAATGAAGAATGTTAAAAAAATGGAGCATCTGGTAGATATCAGGACAAAGTATTTGGTCATTTTTTTGTTTAAGAAACATTGGTTGAAGCTCGGTTTTCAAAAATATCTTTTGTATTGACAGGTTTGTATGCTCCCATCTCTCTAACAGTTTATAACATTATATAGGGTTGTTTTCGTACATATAATCCCTTCTTGGGATCATTTTAAAAGGGTTAAATGATGGTGAAATTCAATGGAAATAACTTAGAGTTCTCAGGATCAAAAAGTGGAATCACAGAAATATTCCCTCATTAAGGGGTTGTTTATAGTATGAACTTCACATGGAGATATGATCCATGGGGAATGGTATTTTGAAGGTTCATGGTGTTATAAGATAGAGGGAGCACTATAATGAGGAATGTCATGAGGCACGTAATTCACTCTTGAACTCTTATTTTCTATATATATATTTTATCACATAGACATAGAGTGAATATAAGTTATTTAACACCAATCTTGGAGAAGAATAATGTTTATTCAAAATTGAATTCCACTTTAGATTATTGAAAAACCCAAAGGGGGGAATATTAAAGATAAGGTGATTCAAGTTGGATATGGTTATTGTGAATTTTTTAAATATATATCTAATATTTTTAAGTAGCTTAACCATAAAGATATATTGCCTAATGTGGGGAGGATTTCCACTATTCAAAAATAAATTATGACCCAAATATTTGCGGAAATTTGAAATTTTTTTCAATGAAGGATAAATAATAATTCTGATGAAAAAGAAGTCATTTCACTCTAGTGGTGTTATTGTCGTATGCTAGTTTTTTCACTAGTTTCACGTTTTAGCATCTCATGAAAGTGCCCCATGCATGTGTGATTTTTCACATATCAGAGAGTCTATTTTTTGCTAATTCCTTGTGTATTTCTAGGATGATGATGCTAGGTTGCATGCTGGTAGGTGTTTACTTTGAAATTTCCATCTAATATCCCATTTGGTTTCAATAAAAATCTAGTGGAGAGTTAGACACTATCTCATCATGAAATTAAAACCTACATGAAATAGACCAGATTTAATTATCTAATAAAATAAGTACCATGAGGTTATAAGTGAGAGTAGTTTGAGTGATGGACTTGTAAATAACATAGTTTCATGAACATGTTATAAAAAATCTAGAATGGAAAATTACACTTGGTGGACTTAACATAGTTAATGAAGTTTTAAAAGGTGAAATTTAGTAAATTTAATGACTAAAGTGAAGTAGACTTAGGAAATTATAGGGACCTAGGTGAAGAAATACCTCGGAAAGGTAACAGACATGGTAAAATCTCAGTTTTCCAAATCACACTGAAGAAACTTCAATTTCATGGGTGAACTACCGGGAAAGAAATTATTAAATTCATTGGAATATAAAACTCAGACATTAAAGATAAAATTCTCAATCAATATTGAAAATAATTGAAGTTTACCTTCATGTTGTTAAAATAAGGAACAATTCATCTTTAGTATTGATTATGTATGATGGAAGTGATCTAAGGGATGAAACTTATTGTCCCTAAATTCAATGTTATTTCAATGCGTCTGGAATGGGGTGACTATGGAAAAATATTTTTAAAACACCAAAACTGGTGAATCATAATAGATTATGGTTCAACCAATAGATCTTTGCAATATTATCCTTAGACTATCCCATAGTGTTAAACCATGTAATATTACTATGTTCAATTACTATTTGTACATTTGTTTAGTTTTTTATTACTGAATTTATTCAGATAGGTTTAACAATCTCTTACCAACATAGGTACAATATCTATTTAATAAAAAAATGACACCCTAATTCACCCCTCCTCTCTTAGGGATTAATGGGGTATAATAATTAGTTTCTCAATACTGATCTTATTTTATCTATCTTATAGAGACCTACCTTTCAATACACCCTTTTCAGATTCACTGGTTCCTGAAATTTCTGAAATATCATTTGATTGAAATACTTATATAAATTTGGTGCTTTTGACATTCTCATATGATTTATTTGAAACATGATATCTTCTTGTTTTCTTTATATGATCAAATTTGTCTTTGATGGTTGATTCATTACTTTGAACATCTTTCTCTACTAATTTTTAGTCCATCCATAAAATACATTTGTTGAGGTAAACATGTTGTCTCTTGAAGAATTGTTTTTTTCATCATCCTATAGCGAGAAACTGAATGTCACCTTATCATGCCCAATAAAAAAACACTTTTCACTTATCCAAAAACATTTCCCCATCCTTTGTGTCAACCTGCACATTCTCCAAGATTATGAATAATTTAAGGTCATCATCTTACAATCATTTTCTATTCCATAACTCATCCAAAACATTTTTCCCATCTACATATGTTGGACTTATATTAATAAGAAATTCCATAGTGTTAATTTCCTTCAGTAAATATTTCATGGTCTTTTCACAATGAAACTGTATTCTTATATCTTTCTTGATGTTTCAATTAATTTTTATACCACTAAAAGGGAAGGGTTGATTTATTTTTGTTATTTTAATGTTTAATTTATCTTGAAATTAACCCCTATAAATTCTTAGTGTTTTGATCATCTCAATTTTTTAACTCAGCCTCACTCATATGAAAAGATAAGAATATAAATAAAGACACATTAGATTTCACAAGCATATCATATAGTGTGGGAGAATAAATCCTGGTTGTATCCAATCCCATCAATCTATATATTTTCACTATATAAATAAGTAAATATAATTGAGCCAATTCTCCTTAAGATCCTTCTCTATCCTGACCAGATATTATATTGGCTCCCTCCAGTAACAATGTTTTCTTATCCTTCTGATCTAGAACAAAATAATAACATTGAAATTATCTTTCAAAAAAAAATCAATAATCTAGGTTCATTTCATATTCAACCAATATGACTCCATCTAGTGAACCTCCATCTGAAGTTACTCAGTGTGGTATAAGTCTATCTAGTATGCCTTTTTTTATTGAGGATTTGTTTGATGCAGCATATTCAGGTACAGCTCATTATGGTTCTTCTCTTCCTCAACCGTGAAATTCATTAGTCTGGTACACATGATACAAAAACATTATCACATAAAAAAATCTCTAGTATAAGAAACACCCCCAATTAAATGATCCCTCTCCCCCTTTATATAAGAAATCATCCTCCAAATATCTAGTTTAAAGAACGAACTCCACTTTGACTTCTCTCATTCAACTCATCTTTGGTTTGACCACCCAAAAGTCATATGAATCATTAGATTAATATTTATGCATTTAATTTTATTAAAAATTTAACATTAAAAATCTATTCTAAACTTCCTTTAATCTTATATAAATTTAATAATGCTGAAATAACATCACATAATCTTCAAAATAAATTACTTCATAATGTTTATGGATAGTTTCCCAAGTCTTTTCCTAGGGAATCAAATAGTACTTCTTAGTCTAATAAGTCATCATAGAGTTCTTATTAGTATAGGTTCCCTCTTTCAAATCTTGGTTTTCTAATCGTCTTGGTCCATTAGACTTGAGATTCGTATGTCTGGTACTCTTAAAATGTTTCCTTTTTCTGTTTTACTGGTATTGGATCTAGTAGCTTGATCCATTCGATGTGATTCCACATCCCTATCTGGTTATCCTATATCTGATCAAAAATCATTCAGAGATCAGTATGAAAAAATTTGTGTGGTTCCTTCTTCCCCGTCCAATAATATTCATCTTTCTTGATCTGATAAGCATCACAGGATTGTCCACCTAGTACAACATTGAAAATGTTTATCTGATGGTCAATATGATTTTTTATCTATTGGAACATCATTGTTCAATAGACCTATCTATCTTTTCACCTTTTTTCTATCAACATAGATCAATAAACTCAATCTAGTGACTTTCTCAAAACATCACTATTAATGGTAGACTTTATATCTCTTCATATGGTAAAACATTACACCTTTATGATCTGTAACCTCTGAATATTTCATCTTTTTTAGTTAAAAAGTCTTTGTTTGGCCATTCATTATTTGATATATGTGGTTCAGTAACTGTCATATAAGATGAAAATTTATGACATTCTAAATTCAACATTACATGACATGTCATTATGTGATAACTTTATTATTTTACCCTTAGTCAAGTAACCTTCAAAATTTTATGTTTAATGATTTTCTACAAGTTCGTCACATCATTGCTTGAGATTTATATAGTCACAACACGAAATTTATTAATTTGAACATTGTACGATATTCATATAATGAAATTTTTAGAAAAATATTTGAGTGAAAACTTCATCTTTAATCATTATATCTATTTAATAGTCATGATGTTAGAAGTATTGAGATAAATAATGCATTATTTGAGTAAAAAGAAAAGTAGTACAAACTTTTATTTTTATAAGTATAAACTTAATTTCAACTAAAACAACAAAAAACATTGACAAAAAATATTTTGAAAATAAATAAATAATTATTATAAAACCAACCTAATGGTTCTTCAATATAGCCTTCTGTAATTTTTGGAAACATCAACAACTCTTTTCTAAAACATTTATCAAACCATATCCTTTATCATAGAGAGTATCACAACACCACACAACTAGATAAAGCATTATTTTTAAATTAATTTCATCCTGTGGTGATAAGAATATTTTTGACCATGAGTTTGATAACACCACCCCCCTTAAAATAGTCTCAAATTTTATAATTTTCACTTTTAGACATTTTACTTAGTCCCACATTTTATACTTACTCCCCCTTTCTACAAAAAAACAATCTTCAAATTAAATAAAGATAATTTATGGAGTTATACTTCTTATCCTCTTTTGATAATATAATCCAAAATAATATGGGGATCACTTTCTTATGTCATTAGTGGAGGTTGATGATGCATTTTTTTCTTCAGTTCCTCAAATATTTCACTTAGAATAGCTTTAGTAAAAACATCATAAATTTTAATTTTCATCAAGATACACTCAAGAAATTTATCTCTCTAGAAAATTTATCTTTAATTAAAGGATAATTAATAACAATTGACATTGATGTTGAATGTTTCAGTATATTTTTTTCATAGATAAAGTCCACTTTTATTATCACAAATAATATTCAATGGTCTTACAACATTCACCCTCAAATCTTATAACCGAACATTCATCCACATACCATATTTTTATTTTTTCATCGAAGCAACATATTTTAATTTTTTGTACTCAAAGTAACATAACATTCATTCTTATTATGCCATCTCACAAAACTTTTTCCCAATAAAAATCTCCTCCTAATGATTATTTTATATTATTAAAATCTTTATCTAAATAGAAATCATTAAACCCAATAAAGGTCATACCATTAGTTAATTTTTATATGATTCATAGTTTGATATTCTTTTAACATACTTAAGGATCATTTTTGTTTCAATCATGTATGATTCTTTCAGATGAATATGATATCGTTCACACAATGTTACAACATATAAAATTTCTGATATTAAAGTAGTAAGACAATTAAACTTCCGATCAACATCTGAAAAAAAATATTTACATATTCTCTATCTTTATATTTACTCATCTTCATTCAAATAGTAATAAGTGTATAATCCTCTTTTGATTATTCCATGATAAAATTTTATGTCCACTCCATGAAATATGTTTCCTATGAGAGGAATATGTCCATTCATTTCTATTTAACATGAAATACCATAATAAAATTCATCATTACAAGCATTGATATACCCAATTTTTTCTCTATTTTGTTAGTAAATTATTCAAAATCTTTATCCGTTTCAACTAAAAATATTATATCATCAATTTATATAATAAAAATAAGGGTACCTATACTCGTAACCCTTACACAAATGTTTTTATCAACATTTCATTTATAAATGTTCAACTTTTTTAGGAAACATTTGAGATTTGAATACCAATAATGATGATCCTATTTCGACATGTGTAAATATTTCCTTAGTTTACACACCATGGTTTCATAATTATCAAGTATAAATACACTAAGTTTATAAATATAAAATACTTCCCAAATCTCTCAATTTTAATCAAAATTGACTTCATATTCATCTAAAATACTTTCTAATTTCAATAATAAGAAACTTCCAAAAACATTAAAATCATCCCAATCCATACAATGGGGAAAATATTTTATTCAAAATGAAAATCATCCACCCATGAATATCCTTTTCAAAATAGAGTCACTTTATTTCTTTAAATTTTCCCCTATTCATTACGTTTATTTCTAAACACCCATTTTTTAATTATAAAATTATTTCATTTAAATCAAAGTATAGGATCCCAAATGTCATTTTTTCAATTTGATTCAACTCTTTATTCATCTCATTTAACCATTTTTTATGATCAACTACTTCCAAAACTGATTATGGTTTAACTTGTGAGATAACTAATGAATATTTTTCAAACCTCAATCTATTTCTATCCTGAACTGTTGATTCCTAATTTTTGATGATATTATCATATGCAACATTCCTTTGAACTGTTTGTAAAATTTTTTGGTTTTTTTTCTAGACTTATTCTCATCATCACTAGATAGATCAAAATCAACGTGTAAAAGATTAGGATCATAATCATATTACTTATAATAACCTTATATAGAACCAATATTCTATATTTTATTATATCATTCACATAATCTAAAAAATTATTAAGGTGGAATCATTTTTAAATAATTTTACATCAAAGGATTCAACCAAATTATGTAGTAATTTTTTATCTCACTTGTATATCTTTCTATTGTAAGAATATACCATGAAAACTCATTTTGGTTTTCCATAAAACATTCCTAAATAAATTTTTATTGTAGTTTATAAGATTGGACCCCTAAAAACTAAATTATTTAATTTTAATCATTTTCTTATACCATATTTTATATAGATTCTATTTTTATAATTGTTAAATAAAACATATATTTTGAAAAAGGACAATTTTACTTATAGCTTCTCTCTATAGACATTTTGAATGTTTATATTTAGTGTGAATGATTATTCCCATTTCAAATAAACATTAATTTTTTCCTTTCCCATACCCCATTTTGTTAATGAGTGTAGGGATCATTATATTGATGTTTAATTCCATGTTTCTTCAATTATAAATTAAATTAGTTACTCATGTACATATTTACATTATTTATTCTCATCTTTAATAAATATGAATTCAAATCATTCTAAACTTCCCTTTTATAACATATAAAAAATAATATATCCTATGATTTATGTTTCATAAACATTAAATTGGACATTCGAGTGAAATAATTAGTGAATGCAATAATGTACAAATCACCCTTTGTTGATTGATGTCTCATCAACCAAAGAGAATAAAATTAATTTCACTAACAATCCATACTTTCAAGAATATTTTACAAGGAGAATCAAATTTACTTTTTAATTATGGTAAATCACTTACAACAGATTCCTTTTAAAATTTTCCTCAAATCGTTCATTCCAATATTACCAAGTCTTTTCAGATAAAACATTTTTTCCTCATCAGTAATTTAATATAATGAATTATTATGATCAATAAAATAAAAAAGATTGTCACTTGTTGTTCCTCCCATGGTGAAAAGGTTTCCATTTTTCAAACTTTGGATGATAAATTATTTATCGGGATGATATATTACCATCATTATATAGTTTTCTAATACTTAGTAGGTTATGTTTAATCTATCAACAATCTAAACTTACTTTGACTTTATCCTATAAGCTTCAATCATCGTTGAACAAAAAACTATTTTTTTAAGAAACTAACAGTTATAAAATTTATTGTTATTCCCTCATTTTATTTAAAATTTATTAATATTTTCACATCAACTATCATATGTGATGAAAGGATGATTTTATGAATCCATGTTTTGTTCCATTCTATATCTTTTATATCAATCTCAATAAAAAAATCTTCATCGTAATGTTTTATTTTCACAAATTTATTTTCTTTTTTGGTGTAATTAATTTTTCACAGAAGTGTTTTCATATATTCTTCAACATAGTGACCTAGTTGGTTACACCTTCCAAACATTTCCTCCAAGAAATTAAATTAGTTTTTCGTTGAGAGTTTCTTTACATCCCATGAATTTCTTTTTGTTTTTCTAAATGATGTAGATAGTTACCTCCTTTTCTTCTATTGTTTCTCTCACTCGGTTCTTACATACTCCCTTGGAGAGAAATTTTATGCCAATAATTCTTGTGCTCATATATTCTAAAACAACTATAGTATCTGATGAATAATTATCTTCTATAGAAGTATGGTTTGTCCCAAGGAAAAGTTTCTTGAGATTCATCATAATCAAGAGTATCTGATTTCCCATGGCATGTAGAATTTTCAATCTAGTAGATACTTTTAACTTCCATTGATTTGATGTTGTTATAATATCCTTCACAAACCCACGCTCCCCCATTTTCAGTTATTAGATATATGTGGTTATTACAATCAAATGAGATTTTATTTTTAGTGGGTGTAGATTTTACTTGATTCATGGGATGCGTTCTTTTATCTATTTGAAATGTTTCATCTTTTACTTATGAATCTTTGATTAAATTATCTCTCATGTTTTTTAAGGTATTTTAATCATCTAGACATCATGATTTTGTTTTAAATATCTTATCTTCCATAACAGTATGTTTTTCATCAATATACTTCTCCATATTTCCCTTTTAAGCAACTTTATTCATGAGATTACTAATTTCATTTATATATGTATATTCATTTTTTATAAATTCTTATTTTCCAATTTCATCTTCTCACTTATTCTTAATAATTATGGATTATTTCTTGAGTTTTTTTTTCAAGATATTCCATTGGTTTTTTCACCTTCATAATCTTTAAATATTGAAGTATATTTATTTATTTTATCTAATAAAATGAATGTTCTAGTTCTTTTGTGATGCTTCGTCATATAAATAATTGTCATAGGCAAAGTCTTACTCTACCTTCTCACTGAAAATATTTATTTTATTTCTTCCAATAAAATTTTTCTTACTTATAGTATATTACATATTTTATTTTTAATTTTTTATCCACTTATTCCTCTTAGGTATTTCTTTATAATCAGCATCATCATATTTGGAATCTTTATTTTTTGTAAAATTCATAGAAAATTTTTTATTTCATCCACACATGAATCATTTAAATGTGAGATTAAATTTGTACTTTCCTCTACATTTATACTAATTTTTAGAGATGATAGACATAATACTATCATTCACTTAATTATAATATTCCTTATTTTTTATTCTTTTAGTCCCACTACCACATGTTTAGGTTCTTAGATGTTTAGATTCCTTATAGCTTCAAAATCTATCTCTTCAATAATCCTTTTTCTGAATGTAATAGATTTATTTATTTCATACATAGTCATAATTTTATGTGACTCATCAAGGGATACATCATATTAATCATCTAAAGTATAGATTTGATGATAAAAAATATCTAGAAAGTTCCTCATAAATTTTTTAACCTTACCTAAGTCATTCAAGAGATCCCCTAATTTTCTAATTTTGCTGAAAATTTTATTAAATATGGTAAATTAGTCGCCAATGGTTTCATCATCCTCCATATTTATATCTTCAAAATTATTTATCTATATTTTACATTATGCATCATTCAGTTTTTTATATTTCATGAATATTCTTTTGAGTTTTTTATAGTTTTACTTTTTTGTCTTTAGTACCATAACCTTCATATAAACATTTTCAAAAAAAAGGATCTAACAAAAGTATTCTGAGCTTTTCATCAACCTAATGATTCCATATTTTTTAGGAAATGTTATAGGGTCATCATTCTCCAAGGATTGAACCCCAATGGTAGATTCATAAATAACATTCAAGATAATTTATATAAAATATAGTATCATTATATTTTCTATCCATGATAGTTATTTACATTCAAAATTGGTATATCTCCAATATTAACTAAATATAGATTTTCCATGATAAATAATATAAGGATATTACAGAGGAAATGTGATCTGCCTCAAACACCACTTAATGTTCCAATGTATGTATAGACAACTAAGATGGGGTGTCAATTAGTTGTGATTTTTTACATTTTTCTTTATATTGAAATTAAACCCTAGAACTTTTTTTGATTTTTATACTCCCAACATTATAACTCATCCTGACATGTATACAATGATAAGAAAATAAAACAAGTAAAAAATGTTTTTACAAGGTTTTCCCCAATGTGGGTGACTATGTTTTTTCTATTTCAACACCCATAGGTCCACGAATATTCACTATATAAAGAATAGAATATAATTTATCCCACCCTTTTCAATATCCTTTTGCCTATCTATAGGTAATTATACAATCTTCTTTGAGATAAAAAATTATTATCCTTCAAATCCAAAACAAAATAATAAATTTGAAAGTATTTCACAAAAACATTATCCATAATCTTTCTTTGGTACCATTCCTTCTGGTATATCTCTTTCTGATGCACATTCGTCATGTATAAGTATATCTACTACAGTTATATCTACTCTTGGTTCTCTGGTCATCTTAGTCTAATAGACTCTAAATTCCTTTGTCTGGTTCTCTTCACATGTTACCTCTATCCCTTTTACTAATTCAATATCATATAGATTGATTTGTTTGATGTCATGGTACATATCTTTCAAATAATCCTATATCTGAGAAAACTTTATTCAGATCTTGGTCTACTAAACATAGTTCTATGTTTTGTTCTCTATCCGAACATAATTGGATTTCTAAATCTAGTAGACTTTCAAAAATTCTCTCCTTGATAAAACATTGAAAAAAATTATAATGGAATTTAAAACTATATATTCATTATAAATGTTTTATTACAATCTATCTCCATTTTTTCACCTTTTTAGGATCAGATTGACTTGATAGACTTGGTATTAATAGTTTCTAAAACTATCACTCTTACTGGTAGACTTCATAACTCTCTTCCTGGTAAATCTTTGTACCCACCCAATTAGTAACCTTCAGAAATTTATTCTTCTAATAGAGTTAAAATTTCTATTTTTGATCATTATTAGTCTTATATACTTGATCTAGTAACCATTATATATTAGGATACTTTATGAATTTACCTTTTAAGCTATCCACAACATTTCTATGTCAGATAATCTCATTATATTTCGCTCTATCTCATAATATTAATAGTTCTCAGTATGACTATTTTATACAACTTCATCACTTTTATCCTTGATCATTATATATTCACAACTCAATCATTGTAAATTAAAACATTGAATATAATTCATATCATTAAATATTTAATAATTTATTTGTCTAGAAACATCATCTTGAATCATGATAAAATATTAGTTATCATAACTCTTTGAAAATTTTAAGAACAAAAAAGCATCATCTAACTTGTAAGGAGAATAGAAGAAATTTTTCTTCTGATAAGTAATAACATATTTTCACCTAAAAAATATTCACAATTAATATGTTTAAAACAAATACAAAAATCATTACAAAACCAAACCAATGTATCTTTACTTCTTCTTCAAATTATGATTCATCCATTCATTTAAAAATTGGGGTGTATCTGATTAGTTTATCATGAATTGTATTTTAATATGGGGTGGATGTGGTTTAATACCGAGATGATATATATTCTGTATCAAATTTTGGGTAACTTTTGTGGGGTTGGCATCATCAGATGACAACATGGTGATTAGACCACATATGGGCAGTGTGCAAGTAGTGAGTGTGTTTGGTGTTCTCTGATTGGGGAGGTGGTGGCGTGCAAACCTGGAGTGATAGTTGACTATGAAGGGGTTTTATGGAAACTACATCATTTGGGATAGTGTGGTGTTTGGTGATAATGATGGTTGAAATGTGATTTTTCGTCCATGATGAGGGTCCTGATATTGCAGGTTTAGTATCCAAATTTAGGCTATGCTATCCATGGTAGGAGGATGAATGTATTTACATAGGAGGGGTTGATGTATAAGACACCCTATATATATAATATAAATAAATAATCTATTTTTAATCTTAACTTTCCCCTTGGGGAGGCTATGGAATTAGGTTATAACCTTGGGGAATGTCTGTGTGTGTGTGTTTGAAAGTTATTATTCCCCCATGTATCTAATATATATGATTCGTTAATCCATAAAAAACATTACATTACGGTGTTTTAGTTTCCATCTTCTCATGTATCATACCCTTCTTCTAATATATGTTTAGGAATTTGTATTTGGTGTATTAAGCACTATTGTTGAGATGTAGGGATTACATCTTCTAACCACTTTCTATTTCCAACATGTATTTACATGGAATAAAATACTAAAATACATTAAATTATTATTTATAAATTAAACAGAAAATTTTATAATATCATCATCAATAAAAGCTACCAAGTAAAGAAAACCACTAAAGGACTAAATTGTGTCTAGTCCCGAAACATCCAAGTCGATCGATTCTGAATTTTGGGCATTAAGATTACATCTATCTGAATTGAAGGCCACCATTCTATATATCCCAAACAAAAAATATTCACACATTTCAATATCTATTTAATCATGATTTAGTATTCCATTAGATTCTAAAACCTTTAAATAATTCTCGCTAATATGAAAAATCATGTAATTAAAATCCTTCAATTTTTTTGATGATTTAGTTTCAAACATTGTAATCCATTATGAGATTCTAGTCAAAAATAACATCACATCATTTACTCATTTTTCAACCTTCATGGATTCCCATGTCAATTTCGAGAATACATTCACAATGATAGTCTCATAGCCTTGTTCATCAAGATTTCCTATAGAAAATAAGTTTTTCCACAAACTGAGAAATTTTTTATCACATTCTTTATTCAAGAAACCTCCATTCTTTAGGATCAAAATAATGATGTAGATGCTCAATATACAAGATGGGGGTGAATTATACACTTTAAAAATTTCCTTAAACAAGGAAAGATCTAAGTTTAACAATGTTAAACTACGAAAATTCTCAACACCTATAGCATCAATTGAAAGATTGGGACAAAGTATGAAGTTACAAAAATCTAGTTCTATGCACTTCCATAAATCTGAAAAGGGATTACGAAAAAACCGGTTCTGGAAATATGGATCAGGAAATTGAAACTTAACCAATGTTTACAATATGTGATTCTACCTTAAAGCGTATATAATATAAATTAATCAGAGTACGAGTGAAAGGAAATATAAGAAGATTATATTTTACTTACAAAACACAATGCAACATAAAAAACAAGTAGTAAAACTACAAGTAACAATATTTAAGTCTTTCAACCCAAAGAGAAGGGTATCCAATAAACATGGATAAATGTCCCTTGATTTATACTTTCATGCAAGTTTGTCTTACACACATCAGGGTAATCCCTTGATACAAAGATTTTAGTCTCTGTCTTATTATCCCCAGAAGCCCTCAACATTAAGGTAGTTGGATCCTCTGTCTTCCTCAGCAAGGAAGCCCTCAACTTGAAGGTAGTCGGCACCTCTGTCTTCCTATCCCTGGAAGCCCTCGATTGTAATCACCTATAATCAAAGTCACACTAAGCAAGTCTGCACAAGGCAATGTTTGAACAAGTCGTTCAAACATTCTTCACGATGATTGAGAGTTGATAAGAGCCTCTCTCTCTCTAGAAATCACTTCAACAGAATATAGGTACATGTTGTCAATGTTTTTTGTTAGTTGTTCTCTTGATCTCGTTCAAATGAGATCCTATTTATAGGCAAATTTCTAATAGTCGGCTCCCTCCTCCAACGGTCATATTTCCCCTAAAATTTGAAGGGACCTGTACACGTGTCACTAAACCAACGGTTAGTTAGAAACAGAAATGAAGACATCGTTTTATAACAAAACATGTGTAAATGAATGCACGACATCATTTTGTAATGAAGCGAGTGTAAGCATAAGAAAAACTAATGTTCAGAATGTAAGCAAATAAAAGTTCAGAGTCTAACCAAAATGGAATTTAGAGACTATAATAAAAGGATATTCTGATTCTTTTTTAGAGTAATTCGGAACCTGAATTCTGTAGAAACCTAGAGTCTGAATTTCTATGGAAATTCGGAGTCTGGTTTTATCAGGGTTCGGAATATGAACTTATAGAGTTTGGAGTCGAACTGATAGAAGTTCGGAGTCAAACTGATAGAAGTTCGGAGTCGAACTCATAAATGTTCGAAGTCGAACTCATAAAATTTTGAAGTTTAACTAGTAAAAGTTCGAAGTCGAACTAGTAAAATTTTTGAGTCGAACCAGTAAAAGTTCAGAGTCAAACTAGTAAAATTTTAGAGTCAAACTAGTAAATGTTCGGATTCGAACTTGTTAAAGATCAGAGTGAAACTAGTAAAATGTCAGAGTCAATCTTATAAAAGATCAGAGTCAAACTCATAAAAGTTCAGATTCCAGAATTCAGAGTTGAACATTGTTAGAGTTCATATCCAGAATTCAGATTGGAACTTTATTACAGTTCATATCCAGAATTCAGAGTGAAACATTATTACATTTCATATCCAGAATTCATATCTTAAAACAGAATGCTTCATATCTATGCATTATACTATTATGAGGTTTTGGGTATGAATTCGATTTTTATACTTAAGAAAAATATTGATATATATATAAGGAAATCTAGGTTAGGATAAATTTCATTAAGGAAGGAAATTTTCCTTAGAGAAGTAAAATATAGATTTTCTTAAGTACAAGGTGTTTTTGATTTTCAAAACAAGAAGGAATGAAAAACTCATAAGGAAACCCCTATTGACTCAACAATATCACCGTTTTTGGAAAGTAAAAACATCCTTACAAAAAAGAATATAAGGACTTTAAAAAATTTCATTACACTTTGAAATTAAAACTTATCTCCCTTCGTTCATGGATGATAGTGCATACAACTAACTCCCCCTTAGGCATTGAAACTCTAAGGATTGTATTCTAAATTTACGGAGTGGAGTTTTCATTATCATGGGAATAAAAAACTTCGTAATGATAAAATCCCCCTTACGTTATGGATATTTCACTTAGAAATTTTTCCTTCTCCATTTTAATTTTCCCCCCCTTTTTTGTAATTATTTTTACTTCTCCCCCTTTGTTATTTTCAAAAATAATTTAAGGGAATGGAAAAGAAATATAGTACCTGAAATATTAGTATATAACAACAGAAGATACAACCAAGAAAAAATTTCATTAGAGTCCTTTTCCTTCGGAATTAGCTTCTTCAATAAGGTTTTCATCTTCTCCAAATATTTTTGATCCTCCTCAGCTTGCCTCTCCAGAGCTTTTATCATTTCATCTTGAGATTTCAAAACATTTTCCTGAGCCTTCATGTCCTCTTCTTGCTTCTTCACTAACACATCTTCCTTTACAAGTCTTTTTTCGAGATCAATCAGGAGATCTCTATCCTTTAAAAAAATTCAGAAAAAGAGTTAGCCTTATCATTCAGGTCCTTCACTTGTTGATTCCGAGAACTTCGCTCAATGATCAGATCATCCTGAAGATTCTTAATCTTGTTATCCTCGGTGTCAAAGGCATCTTTTTTATCATTCTAAAAACGATCAAACTCAGCCCTATCTTCTTCAAATTTCTTATACCACAAAGTAATTTTGCGGCATGATTTCTTGTGTACATCATAATTGATAAGAAAATTTCTATGGTTAGCCTCAATCTTCACACACTTATCCATCACCATGGATAAGGATTCTGATTTCGGATTCAATATATGTTGCATCATCTGACATCTAGAGTCAATAGAGGGAAATATCGAAATGGTTTCCACCAAATTTTTCAAATAATAAACAACAAAGTCATGACGGTGTTATTATGACTTCGAATCAGAGATATTTCTTGGAGATTTCTCTTCCTAAATCTATACTAGGTTTCTTATAGAAGAACCACCAACCACTTGCTTCATGATGAAATCATTTATTGGGGTCTCCATGAGCACTTTCTTACCTTTATCAGTTTTCGGAATGGGATGATCATCTGGAGATTCTTCCTCACTCTCCGATAGTTGAATAGTCTGGTCTTCATCTATTTTCTCCTTTTCTGCTCCTTCCTCTATAAAATTTTTCTCATAGGATTCTTCCTCATCATACAAAACATTTTCATCCTCTTCCTCTTGCTAATCATCATCCTTCCTACTTTCTCTCTCAACTCCCTTTCCCGAAGTGACTAATTTTGCGGATTCGGCATTTTCTTGATAATCTTCTACATGTTTGATTAGGTCATCAAGATCATCACTTAGTTCGTCTTATTATTCTTCCTCTACTCTCTCAACAACTTGTTCTTCTATTCATTCAACAACATCTTTCCCTTTGGTTGTTTTCGGAGTGATATAGTTCTTTCCTAGAGTCTCTGGTAATGATTGGACATCAAAGGTTTCTGGAATGGGAATCTTCTTAGAAGCTATTTCAGTATCTCTCAACAGAGATTGTACAAGCTCATCATCAGACATCTTTTTCATCATCTTCTTCTTTTTTTCATGTTTTTTTAACTCATCTGTAGCTTTTTCTCTTAAGGCCTTAGCCTCAGCAGGGTCCAATCCACACTATGGGTCCCCTTGTTTCCTCTTCTATTTGTCTTCTCTCCACTTAGAAGCTACCTCATCTAGATATGATTTCTGTTTTTTTGGCTTGGGAGGTGCGGATTGAGTTTCCTTATCTTTGGGGGTTTTTTATTCAGCAACCATTTTCTTAAGCTTCATCTTCATACTAACTTTATTCACTAGTTCAGCCTTCTCCACATTTTACAGAATGGTTTCATCCTCTCCCACTGGTAACTGGTAGAATTCTCCGTATTCATCTGAAAAACCCAGTTTCATCCTCTTTAATGTATCATCACTTACTAGAATTACCTTGAAACTTCTATTTTTGGAAGTTTAAGCAACTTTGAAACAATCAAGACATCTGATGATAAGTTTAGAAATCAGGGTCGGATACATTATGATATGAGATTTCAGATTCCCTTCATTGATATTCTTAACTGTAATCAAAACAAGCCTCATCAAATTTATCTTCCTTAGATTTACCCGGAAATCTAGGATGTAAATATCACTCTTCTTCATATTATCATTATCACCCCTTCTTGGTACGAGAAAAACCTTGTACCCATAGCTATAGAATCCGATTATTTGGAGAGAGATGTGCAATCTTTGTAGTATTGGTATCTTTAAGTCCAAGACATTTCAATACCTTCACTTTGTTGAAACTTCCTTGATTATCCGAAAGCTTATGTGAACAAAACTCAACTTCACCTTCCTAGGATAAACCCACCAAACTTGTAGCCTTGGTGTATGATAATGTGTAAGTCTTCCCATAATATTTGAAAGAAAATAACTCTCAGCCATCTTCCTCACAGAAGGAAGCCTACTAATATAACTCAAAAAGAAAATCTGTATAAACCGGATCCTGTTTCTCTAGCTTCGATAAGCAAACCTCCTCCCAACCATTCAATTTGATATTCTTATATATAAGAGAATCATAATTGAAGAAACTTGGATGAACTAACCTCTCCCTGTAAACTAACCATTTTGAGATTGGTTTTGAGGTAGACATATATTGGTATGTAGCTTCAACAGACATTCGTAATGGAGAGTTCTGGAAGATTCGGAACGGGTTTTAAAAAAGATCGGAATGGCCATAAGAAGAGAGTCAGGTCTTCGAGAAGTGAATGCTTTGAAAAACTGATGTGGGAAGCCTCTCTGGGTTCCCTTTTATATAGGTGATGGAGTTGACCATTGAACTTTATAAAACCATATAACGGTTGAAAACCCCTTTTAACTGATCTGAAGGTTAAAAACATACCCGCAAGGAAAAATTGACTCCGATATTTTGAAGGTTTATGAAAAACATTTTGATTAAAGAAAACTATAATACAAAAAAATTTAAAACACATAAGAAAACACCAGAATGTAATATATTATTACAAATACGTAAGTGAGGAAATCATACCTTTTGGATTGGCTAGAAAGATTGTTCGTAATTGGTAATATTCTTCTCAAGGAAAATTTGACTAGGAAAAAAACTTACTATGAAAAACATCATTATGAAAAAGTCAGTATAAAATATATTTGTACGAAAAATTCCAGTTCCAAAAAGTTATATTACGAAACTTTCATTTCTGAAAATTTCCATTACAAAAATTTTTGTTCCGAAAATTTCCATTATGAAAATTTTAGTTCTGAAAATTTCATTTGCAAAAATTTTGTTTCCAAAAATTTTCATTCTGAAAATTTCTATTAGGAAAATTTCTGTTCCAGAAATTTTGAAAAACTCGTTATGAAAAATTTTGTTGCAAAATTTTGAAAAAAAATGACAACGATAATTTTGATTAAAAAAGCTTGAAAAAAACATACTACTAAAATTTTCATTATGCTATCAAGAAAATGTACACCCCATATGAAAATGAGTTTATTACTATAAGGAGAATTATTCAACAATAAGATAATGAATAAATATTACCTTACGGTTATCATTACTAACTTCGGTTTAATTTATTAAAATCTATCGGAGGGTAATGATTTTTTGAAAATGTCTGGAAGTTGATCTTGCATTTTGATAAACTGAAGAATGATATCTCCTTTAAGTGTATGAACCCTGAGAAAGTGATTCCTAATATCTATGTGTTTTGCACGAGAGTGATGTTCTGATATTTTACTAAGGGAAATGGAACATGTGTTATCACACAAAATTCGATTCTTATTAAAACTCAAGCCATAGTCTATGAGTGTGTGTTGCATCCACAACACTTGATCACAACAACTTCTAGCTGCTGCATATTCAGCTTCAGTAGTGGAGAGTGCTACAGAATATGGCTTCTTGCTGGACCAAGAAACTAATGAATCTCATAGTAAATGACATGTTCTAGATGTACTCTTTCTATCCATTCCACATCCACCAAAGTCAGTATCTGAAAAGATTTTAAAGATAAAATAATTTCTAGAAGTATAAAATAATCCTAGATCCATGGTTCTCTTTAAGTAGAAAAAATTTATTTTCACTGTCTTTAAATGAGATTCCTTAGTATTGGATTGATATCTTGAAGATAAGCATACTGAAAACATTAAGTCTGGTCAACTAGTTGTCATGTATAGTAGGCTTTCTATCATACCTCTAAAAGATGTATGATCTGCTGGTCTCCCAGATTCCTCAAGATCAAGTGTGTTTGAGGTACCAATAGGAGTACTTATACTCTAAGTGTTTTCATAACCATACTTTTTAAGAATATCTTTAATATACTTATGTTGGGATATGTAGATTCATTCTGGTTTTTGAGAAATTTGAAAACCAAGGAAAAATGTTAACTCACCCATCATACTCACTTCAAACTCAGATTTCATTAGATCCGCAACGGAATCAGTTAAAGATTGATGAGTTGAACCAAATATAATGTCATCAACATAAATTTTAACAATAAATACATTTTTCTTATCTTCCTTTATAAATAGGGTCATATCTTCATTTCCCTTAACATAGTTATTTTGAATAAAAAATCCTATAAGTCTATCATACCAGGCTCGTGGGGCTTGTTTAAGGCCATACAAAGATTTGGTAAGTTTATAAACATGATCATGATATTCTATATCGTCAAATCCAGGAGGTTGTTCAACAAAAACTTCCTCTTGAACATAACCGTTATGAAAATCACATTTCCCATCCATTTGAAAAAGTTTAAAATTGAAGAATGCTGCAAAGACAAGTAAAATACGAATAGATTCAAGTCTAGATACTGGAGCATAGGATTCTTCATAGTCTATTCCCTAATTCTGATTATAGCCTTTAGCAACTAGTCTAGATTTATTTCTAACAATGACTCCATTTTCATCACACTTTTTTCTAAAGATCCAATTTACTCCAATTACAGAAGTTTCCTTATGTCTTTCAACCAAGCTCCATACATTATTCCTTTCAAATTTATTTAGCTCATATTGCATGGATTTGATCCAATCATCATCACCTAAATCTTCATCAGTGCTTTTTGGTTCTAATTGGGAAATGAATTCTAGATGTTTTACTTCATTTCATAAGGAATTTATAGTCCTTATAGGTTGATTGACATCACCAATGATACTACCACGAGGAAAATTCTTTAGAAACACCTGACATGGGTTCTCTAAAACCTTTTCATCAACATAGGGTAGAATGTCTTCTGGGGTAAATGTTTCAGAAGTACCTTATTGAACATTTTCCTTATCAGAAAGATCTTCTAACAAATGTTAATAGTTAGTTTTTTAATACACATCTGAAGATGTAGGTTGGGATGGTTTAAAAAAGGACCAGATTCATCATATTTTACATGTACTGTTTCCTCAATAGTACATGTGTTTTTATTGAAAACTCTATAAGTCTTAGAGGTTTTGGAGTAACCTAAGAAAATTCCTTCATTAGATTTTTGTGTGAATTTGTGTATATTATCTTTAGTATTCGTGATAAATACCTTACAACCAAAAACCATGAAGTAGGAAAGTCTCGGTTTTCTACCATTCCATTACTCATAAGGAGTTTTATTAATAAAAGGTCTAATCAAACCTCGATTTATAGTATAATAAGTATTACATATAGCTTAAGCCCAAATATTTCAAGTTATAGAGTATTCCATAAACATAGTTCTAGTTATCTCTTGAATAATTCTATTTCTTCATTCAACTACACCATTTTGTTGAGGTGTTCTAGGTGCTGAAAAGTTGTGAGTAATAACTTTTTTACTACAAAAAGTTTCAAAATCAGAATTTTGAAATTCTCCTCCATGATCACAATGAACATTTTTCAATGGAAGGTTTTTCTCATTTTTAACTTGGGATCTAAAACTTTTGAAATAGGAAAAAGATTCATATTTCATTACTAGAAAATAGACCCATGTAAATCTAGTGTAATCATCAACTAGAACAAATAAATAATACTTTCCCCCAATGCTTCCAGTTTGTGTTGGACCAAAAAGATCCATATGAACGAACTGTAAAACATCAGTTGTTGAGACATCAACGAATGATTTAAAACTAGATTTATGTTGATTTCAATATTGACAAGGATCAGAAACATTAGAAGAATAGAATCTAAGCTCTAGTACATCCTTCATTAGTTTCATCATCGATAGTTTAGATTAGTTCCTATGGTTACAGTGACCTAGTCTTCTATGCCATAAACAAGAATTATCTTCCATTGCACTAAGGAAAGGAATGTCTTGTCTCCTAAGGTCTTCTAAGTTTAATGGGTAAACATTATCTTGCATGTTGGCAGAAAGAATAAACTCTTCATTTGAATTGTATATTAAGCATTTATCATTCCTAAAATTCAAAAGTTCTCCTTCATCATATAATTGAGTTATACTAATGAGGTTGTACTTATGACCCTTAGAAAACAAAAAATTTGAAATCAAATTTTTACCAAGAATAAAAATATTACTTATACCATCAATTTCTCCCTGAGCATTATCTCTGAAAGTTACTTTTCCTCATTTAATCTTGATAATCTTTTCAAAATAGCTTTTGTTACCAGTCATGTGCCGAGAACATCCACTATCCATGTTCCAAGTATAGTTGTTGGTACTTCCTATATCTTCTTGAATGTAATAAAATAATTGGACTTTCAGAATCCAAATTTTCTGGATCCGTGATTTTCAGATAACAAAATTTTGGGTATTCACATTTGTTTAGAGAAATAAGCTTTATGAAACCCAATAGATTGAACTCTATTCAAAGAATAGGGTTTATTTCAATTCCCATCACTTTGAAACCGAGTGCAAAAATTAACTTTAGAAGGAACAAAATAGTTGTTTTTGAAAATTGGTTTTTGGTGGCTATAACCTACTCCAGTTTTGTTTCCGTGAGGTTTAATTTGAGAATACATGTTGTCAAAAATTTCCTTCCCAGAGGTAAATTTTTCAAGGAGCTTCTTAAGAGCAAAAATTTCAGATTTTAGTCTAATGACTAAATTCCTATCCTAAGGAATCATTTCTTTAGATTTGGATTTGTCCTCAAAATTTTTCATCTTTAAAATAGTATTCTTAATATCTTTTTAATGTTCTTCCTTATCATAATTTTCTTTCTCAAGGTCTTTAGAATGTTTTTCTAAAAGCTCTTATTTATCTTGTAGATGTGAAATCTATTTTGGAACAACATCTTCCCTAGTATTTTTCTTGTCTAATTTGTTAGATATTTTACAATTTTTCACTTCAAGTATCTTGGAAAATCAAGATACTTCTTCAGATGAAGTTTCTTCATTTTCTGAGGATTAAGTATCTTCATAAGAAGTACTATTTTCATAATAGTAATTTTATCAGGAGTTAGATTTGTTAAAGCCTCTGCAGAGCGATCCTTGGCCATAAGACATGTATGTGGAAAAGAAGTATTAGCAATGAATCCCATATTCTTTTGAGCTGATGAATCATATTCTAAAGATTAACTTTCTGAAGAGTCTCCACAGCAAGCACTCCAAGTGTTATTAGCTTTCAGTCTTTTCTTGGCTTTGGCTTTGTAAAACTTCTTCATGTTACTTTCAGAATCCCTATCTTTTCTTTCTTTCTTTTTAATCATTAGGCAATCAGGTCGTATTTTTCCACTTCTCTTTCATTCATAGCATGTGACCTATAAATCTTTATTATCTTTACTTTCCTTCTTCTTATACCTGGACTAAAAATTTCTTTGACCAGATATCTTGTTCATTCATCGATCCAGATTTGCTAACTCATTTTCTAAGACTTCACTATTACTAGATTTGGATTGGATAGTAACCTTTTTAGACTTGGAACTAGTTACTCTCTCAGGAGGCTTAGCTTTCATTTTATTCGATGTTGTAGTAAAACAAACAGAACCATTCCCATTTTTCCTTTTGATGTTGCCATCATCTCTCTTCATTCTTGTTTCATGTTGAGGAATAGTTCCAAATAGCTCATTTAAGGATATTTGAGTAACCTTCATGTTCTCATCAATAGATGTTCTCTTTTATTCCCAATCATTTGACATAATATCAATGATCTTATCCACAAGAGCTTCATCATCTAGACCATTCTCTCCCATAGATTGTAAGCTATTCACGATAGTCATAAATCTTTGTTACACTTTTAAAATAGGTTCTCCATAGGGAAAATTAAAACCATGGTATTGTGCTCTCAACATAGCTCTTCTAGTATCTAGGACTTTAGATGTACCAAAATGAGTAACATCAAGTTTCTTCCATATACAGTTATCTGTTTCACAAGACGAAATTTGGCTATATATGTTCCTAGTCATTAAACATAGTAGAGTATTGCGTACCTTATAGTTTACTTGATAATCATGCTTCTCTTGGTTTGTGAAAGCACTAACTTCCTTATCAAGAATTTTATAACTTCACGTAAGCATAACAAAATTATCTACCACAGTATTGATAACGAAAGTCTTCATTTGAACTCTCCATTATTCATAATCATTGCCATAAAAAATTGGTGGTCTTGTAGTATTTAGGTTGTCGATGGAACCAACATTGATTCTTGTCATCTTTAAAATATTTCTACACAAAGACTTGTTAATAACAAATTTCTAGATTCAAGGAAAATATTCCTTAGCAAGGAAAATATAGAAGAAAGAAATACTGATCATGAAAAACTTATATATGAATATAAGTATTTTAGAGACCCCGCTCTGATACCAATTGTAGGATCAAAATAACAATGTAGATGTTCAGTACACATGAGGGGTGGTGAATTGTACAATTTAAAAATTTCCTTAAAAAAGGAAAGATCTAAGTTTAACAAAGTTAAACTAAGAAAATTCACAACACCTCTAACACCAATAGAAAGATTCAGACAATGTATGAAGTTACAAATATCTAGTTCTATGCACTTTCTTAAATCTGGAAATTGATTCCAAAAAAACTGGTTCCAGAAATTTTGATCCGGAAATTTAAACATAACCATAGTTTACCATATGAGAATCTACCTTAAAACATATAGAATCTAAATTAATCATAGTACAAGTTTAAGGAAATATAATAAGATTATACGTTCCTTAAAATACACAATGCAGTGGAAAAACAAGTAGTAAAACTACAAGTAACAAGATATAAGTCTTTTATCCCAAAGAGAAGGGTATAGAACAGCCTTGGATAAATGACCCTTGATTTATACTTTAAAGCAAGTCTTTCTTACCCACACCAGGTTAAGACCTCGATACGAACATCGGTGTCTTTTTCTTGATATCCCCGCAAGCCCTCAACTCCAAGGTAGTTGGAACCTCTGTCTTTCTCAGCAAGGAAGCCCTAAACTTCATGGTAGTCGGCACCTCTGTCTTCCTATCCCCGGAAGCCCTCAAATTGTAATCACCAATAATCATAGTCACACTAAGTAAGTATGCATAATGAAAAGTTTTAACAAGTTGTTTAAACTTTCTGCATGAAGCATGGGAGTTGATAAGAGCCTCTCTCTCTAGAAATCTCTTCAACAACATATAAGCAGAAGTTGTCAAAGTTTTGTGTTAGTTGTTCTCTTGAACTCATTCAAATGAGATTCTGTTTATAGGAAAATTTCCAATGGTCAGCTCCCTCATCCAATGGTCATATTTCCCTTAAATTTTGGCGGGACCTGTACAAGTTTCACTAAACTAATGGTTATTTAGAAACAGAAAGGATGACATCGTTTTATAATAAAACATGTGTAACTGAATGCACGAAATCATATTGTAATGAAGCGAGTGTAAGCCAAATCAAAAATAATTTTTAGAATGTAAAAAAATAAAAGTTAGCTGTCTAACCAAAATGGAATTCGGATTCTATAATAAAAGGATATTCAGATTCTGTTTTATATGAATTCGGAACCTGAATTTTGTATAAATCCGGAGTCAGAATTTCTAAGGAAATTCAGAGTCTGGTTTCATCAGAGTTCAGAATCTGAACTTACAGAGTACAGAGTCGAACTTATAGGAGTTTGGAGTTTAACTAATAGAAGTTCAGAGTCGAACTCATAAAAGTTTGGAGTCGAACTATTAAAAGTTCAGAGTATAACTAGTAAAAGTTAGGAGTCGAACTAGTAAAAGTTCAGAGTCAAACTAGTAAATGTTCGGAGTCAAACAAGTAAATGTTCAAAGTCGAACTAGTAAATGTTCGGAGTCGAACTAGTAAAAATTTGGAGTCGAACTTATAAAAGTTTGGATTAAAACTCATAAAAGTTTGGAGTCCAGAATTCGGAGTTGAACTTTGTTAGAGTTCGTATCCCGAATTTGGAATGGAACATTATTACAGTTCATATCCAGAATTCAGAGTGGAACTTTATTATAATTCATATCCAGAATTTGGATCCAAACACATAATGCTTCATATCTAAGCATTATACGATTCCAAGGTTTTGGGTATGAATCCAATTTTTATACTTATGAAAAATATTGATATGTATAAGGAAATCCAGGTTAGGGTAAATTTCCTTAAGGAAGGAAATTTTCCATAGAGAAGTAAAATATAGATTTTCTTAAGTATATGGTGTTTGTGATTTTCAAAATAAGAAGGAATGAAAATTTCATATGGAAAACATTATTGACTCAATACATTCCTAATCTGAATATTAATATTTATTTTTACAATATATCAAGAGATTTATCATCCATAAAATGTACTTTTAATAAAATTAGAAAATAAATAACTCTCTATTCATCTTTTCTATCTCAATGTGCGAAAGGAATCACTTGAGTCAACCATCCATGGATTTAGTAGAAAATTATCACTATGAAAAAATAGCATGCTTCCTTACATTAAACTAATGGAATTTTAGCTTTTTAATGATCAATTTATTTTATAGCACTAATTTCCATTTATAAAATTCTTCTTAAATTTTCCTTTCATTCCAAATTTATAGCTTGTTAGACTAGGTCCATGTGACTTTCACTATCTCTTCTCCCATATATTATCTTATGATTATATCTTTTGTTTGATCATTCATTGAGGTTAATTTCCTTTTTCTTCAATATTAATCACACAATACGATGGTACATAGACTTATTTGCACATGAGAAACTCATTCTGGATCTAGTTCTACCTGTCCTTAAATTATAATGAGGTTTTTCTAATAGAATATTTAAATAATTCAATAATTCATCTTAACTCTCTATAAGTGATGATAATATAAGTAGAACCCATACATCATATTTTTCTGTTACCTTCAAATAGTTGGAGTACCCAGTAATTGTGTTGAATTTATCTGTATAATATTTAATCAGACTTCTTTATGATAATCGAAGGTTGAGAAATATTTGTATCATAAACACTTTTTCATCCATATAGGCTTCTCATACAAATCTTTCAGTTCCTTCATTACTTTCATTTTTTCATTTCTTTTTTGTTGAAATCAATAGTTTATGCCAGCGACATCCACACCCCCACAAATTACTATCTATCCATCCATTTTAACTCCACCTTTTCCATTTTCTATGGACAAACACCAACATGTAGAATATACAGGTCCTTTGGAATCAGATGTTCTTCTATTTTCATATTTCATAATCCAAAATCTATTCCATCAAACATATCTACCACTATATTTCCTTCCTAAAATGACATACATTCCACTAACAGTGAACTCACATTGAAAGCGAATTTATCTCAATGAAATTAAATTCCTAATATTTTTAAAATATTCTCTGATGCCACTGGTTTATATCATAAACTAGAATTAGAACCTACTCAAATTACACTTATTAAAAACCATTATATCTATCCATTTTATTAAACCAATTGAATATTCGCACTTCTACAAAAGTAAGTTTCTTGATGAAGGAAGACCATATAATTAGGCATAGTGGATCCTAGCCATCTGATAAGAATCCCTCAATTAATCGTAGTAAATGTAGAAAGACCTCACACTATATGCACTGAACAAGTTTAACCCTTTAAACCCATTATGTAAACTCGCACACATAAAACTAACAAAATAATAGAAATAAAATCCACAAAATAACATTAAACAAGGAAAGAACAGAAGATATTATCTTGATTTGAATAATGATTTTAACCTATATGGGTGGAGCACTACTACTGCCTTGCCATTATATTTAGAAGAAAAATAATTAAAAATTATATTATTGTGTATAAGTAAACTTTACAATATTTTAGATCATTATAATTAAGTCATCTTTCCAACATTATTTTTCACTGAAGGTCTGACACACTTATATAGTGAGTATTAACCTATTAATCTATAATACCAACTCCTCTTGAAATATTTGTTAATATAACATGACCTCCACAATATGTAAAATAAACTTGGCTATCCACATTCCTTGTACTTCCATTCAACTTTCGGAACTCCTTAGCTTCATAGAAAGATATTATTCTTTAATCAATCTAATGTACATGGTAAAATTGTGTTTCCATTATGTTTATTCTACACTAATTTGTATTTCAATAACCTAAATTTGGGGAATTAAATTTTAATAAATGAGAAACCAATGAAAAAAACCATACTTCACCTTCTAACACATATATGTACTCAATTGACCAAGAAAAGAAATGAATAAAAAAGAAATTATTAAGTAAATATCATATGTATTTACTTAGATCGTTATAATTAATTAAACTAACAAAATTAAAAAAAAAGTGCATCTCTATGGGAAATATCCATCAGTATTATGGGGGTCCCATAAATTATGATTCCTCGAACAAATGAATATTCAAATGAATAATATTAGTGAAAATTTACATGGGAAATTTCTTTTTTAAATTTCATAGTGCTCATAAAATTATTTCATAATGTTTATCCAAAAATAGTGGGATTAAATGACTCTCAATATTTTATCTAAAGAATGTGAGAAGGTCAATTTGAACTATACTTATGTTTATTAATAAAAAATTATACATTAAAAATGGTATAAATTGCTACATCAGAATACGTGAGTCATGAATTTTCAAACCATGTAATTTTTTATGGAAAAAATCACCACATATGGAAATTTTACATGAATATCTCTTAGGGACTTTAAAATTTGTTAATCATTGAATGAAAAAAAAATTATTGATTTTTCATTATAAAAAGTATTTTTGGATGCTTCCTATTCTCATATTTCTATATATAATGCTTTATATTTATACTTCTAGGTCCTTAATAGAATTTGCATGATCTATAAATATACCCTACACATTAATCATTATAAATAAGAATATCAAAAAAATTATTCTAAATATTCACAATTTCTATATTGTGATGTGGAAAATAAAATTTCTGCAATGGATGATCAAAAAATATTTTCCTTTTATTCCATTTTTTATTCTACTTGTAGCTTGAATATTTTTAAGTATATTCTGAAATTTATATAACTAATAGTAATTTCAAATATTTATAATGGCATTTGATAATTGTTCAAAGATCTCTGATCTAGATAAGAACTTTTAAAGGAAGCCACAAATCTATATTTCCATTAAACCCTGACTTATTAAAAAAAATTTGATGATATATATAAAGGAATCAATGATGAAACATTAAAAGTTATTTTTTCAATAATTTATTAATTGAGGGTCAAAATAAATGTTATAGAATAGAAAATAGAAAATAGTCTGTGTGTTTGAACTGAACAAAATTCTATGTATAAGAATTTCACTGATGGTCCACTTTAGGGAAGAATTCATTTTTAACATTTTCATGGTAGATGAATTACATGTTTCTATATAGTTATTCCATAACTTCTATAATTCACATATTAGGTGATGAATATAAACATCAATTTATTTCTCGGAATTTATTTTATGGAAATAATCATTAATATGATGAATGAAATTTTTTGATACACATAAAGTGAGGTAAATCATAGAGGTTCAAAAAACCAACCACATGATATAATTTCATATTATATCCCTAAATTTATTTAATCCAACATTTTATATTCCCAAATGAACATTTATATGAAAAAATAGAAATTGGGTTTTAATGAATCAAAGGTATTCTTTGATTTTTAATCTCTATTATGTCAAGTATACTCATCATTGTTATTTCTCATATCATGTTTCATAATATGTTTAGAAGTTTTAGATGAAATAAAAAACATCGTAGTCATGGTTTAAATGGAATTCAATGAATAACAACCACTGCATTTTTCATTTTCTATTTCTTCATATAAGTACATTGATTCAAAGTAGAATTATTATTTTTTAACGTCAATTTCAAAGTAATACATTTTTTTACTCTTTTATATTATAATATTATCACTAATATAACATAACATCATTTTTATAAACATATATCTTCATATAACTGAGTACAATATTGATAATAACCATTTTCATCTCGTAAAATAATGATGGGATCATAGCATTTCAAAATGTATCATGAAACAGTTCCAGTATCATGGAAATTTATTTATTTACAATTACAAATAGGCGTATGATATGGTACAAAATCATGAGAAACTATAGTTTTGAATACATGGAACATCCTTGAAATAATTCATATTCCATTCTTCGAATAATTCAAATAATTAAATTGTTTTCCAATTATGTTTTCCATTGTATTAGACTCCAAAACATCATCCATTAAAAATTTAATATCTTAATCAAGTTGTCATATAGGTATGGATGCATAATTAATATTTGAAACAACATTTTCTGGATCAACTAAGGCATTCGACTCTTTAAGGTATTTTATAAATTTTTCAAAAAATATTATCATGTTCGGTATTTCATTCTACAATATTGGGAAATTAATCTATTTATTATGATACTGAACATAATTACACAAATGTTTTATAAATTTTGATTATCTATGACAAGTTTTATTTACATATTCATGATGAAATTGTTTTATTATCAAGTAAAAAAGTACACCATATTTATTAAACCATTGAGATAATCATTTTCATTCTGAGATAATTTAATAAAAATATTATCCATTCATATTTTATTGCCAACACTTTAAAATAAAACCTTAATTTTTTTAATATATAGGAATAAAATAATTTTTTTAGTTAAAATAACTTGACACCCCTAAATCCAACACCCAAAAAATCTATGAATGAATGATAATACATTTAATGGGAAACAATTCTAACTAAACAAATCATAAGAAAAAAATCATAAAAATTCTTATTATACATATCAACACATTACAAAAATCCATTTATGAATAAAAATGCCTATAAAACTCAAAATCCACATATTAATATCCCCTTATAACTATAGATTATTAATTAATTTTAATGAAGAAGAATCATGGAAATTAGAAACTACAATATAAATTGATGGTCATGAATCATATTTAAACATGTTTCCTTGTTAAAAAAATCTTGTGATTAATTTTTAATATAATATATTTGGTAACATTATAATAAACATTTTAATTTTGATATTTAGGTATTAATGAATTTTTATCATGTAAATACTTCTAAAAAATTCATGCACAAATTTATCACAAACATAATAGTATTATCTACCCAAAAAACTAATAGTTATAATCAATGGGTAAATAAAAATAAATCAACTAAAACATGCTCAGGAGTACTACCAACTAAGTGATCACATATTTCAGGGAAGCAAGGGCTTAAAATGGTTGTAGGATACCATTGAGAAAGATCCATTTCGATATCTATTTGGGATCCTAACCTCATTCAAAATCCAAGTTTCATCAAAATATATTGAATTTACAATTTTTTTAATACCCGATATTAGTAGAACCTATATTTTATTATATTTAATCTCTAAATCAAATTATGTTTGATATAATACCTTTTATCAAAGCTAATTATTCAAAACCAATTAAAATTATCAAATAATATCAATATTGATCCAAAAATATAAAATGGGCAAAACCTAGAAAATAAATTTTATCCTCCATAAAAAATGTGTTACCCATTTGAAATTCATTAAACAATATTAAAATTGATTCAATTATGGCCAAAATTTATACTTTTAGTCAAAAAGATGAAACTTGGTCGAACATGGTAATCCTTTCACATATAATGATAAATAGAACCAAATAGTATTCTATATTTTCTCAGATTCCATAAGGCATAATTTAATAAATTCACATCATTATAAAGTAAATTATTCTAACACATCATTAAAAAGGTAGGTGTAATTTTAAATTGATACAAAAAATATATCCAATGATCACAAATATAATTTAAAATTTCCTCGCCATTATCTACGACAAAATGTGTAAAATCATTAAATCATGGGATTTAAAAAAGATAAAAACCACAAGGAAAAAAGAAAATAAATGTTTGAGGGACATGGTTCCACATTGTGGGATTGTAATGCACTAGATTGTGTCACAAGAAGGTTCCACATGGAATAGTGACTAGAGATTGGATAATGAGACAGGCACATCATACACTTTATTGTGTAACAAAAGAACATTATTTCATTCTTATTGGGGGATACATGATAATAAACATATCAAATAGGGTAAAAAAATTATTTAAAATTATATGTATATGATACATGAAATTTATGTGGGGATTCCATGTGGGTAAATTTTTACATCATAAGAATACAATTTTTGAAATAAAAAATTTAAATTTTACTAATATTTTAATTTAAATAAACTCGACATTTTTTCATTTATCAGAAATATAAAATCCTAATAGTTTAAGAAAAATCATAAATCAAGAGTTTTGAACCATAATCCTTGAAATTTTTAGCATTATATATCTGAATATCGAAAAGAAGTTAAAGATGGGTTTTTTATTCATTAATTCAAATGATTTAATAAACTGATGACATAAAATTTTTAGTAAATATGATCAAATGTTATACTGACAATACTAATATAGATAAATGGGTTTCATTTTAATTTTGAATATTTGAGAGACTTGACTGATCCATAATATTATGGATTAACATGTATAATCACATAAATATTATTATGCCAAAATCCAAGATGCTGACAATCTAGACCCTTTGAAGAATTGAGAAATATCCACTGAATAGTTGATAAAGCATGTGAATGAAGTGATAAATGGGTGTTCAAGCCTTATACCGAAAACTCTATGGGAATATAAACCCTAGTCTGTCGGTGGCACAGAGGATGGAAAGGTGAGTGAAATAGTGTCAAAGTGAATCAAATGATAGGTTTTCCATAGAGGAGGCTCACGTAGAAAGGTTTATATAATTCCTTATAACATTACAAACCATAATTATGTATTTAATTTAAAGGATTTAATTCTATTAAATTCCTCTAATATCATATATTTATATTTTTTTTTGCGAAAAAAAATTCATCTCAAAGCCTTAAAAAATGGGATCACATCTACTCAATATCCATTTCTACCACAAAAACTGGATTTTTAAATATAAACTATTGTTTCATTCAAGACACATTATCTTATTTTAAATTGAATAGCCATAGAAAAAATATGTACATTTCTATATTTCATAATCATACATAATACCAATAAAAAATAATTATAATTTTACAATGAGCACAAAAATATTATTAAGGGATACAAAAATAAGAAACTCCTTAATCCATTTGGAAAATGAGTAAATCTCTTAAAAACCATTTTTATATAATAAAACTTGTGATGAAAATAATCATTACATAAATATAAAATAAACATCAAAGCATAATTTTTTCTTGAAAAAATTTATAATAAATCGTAAATTAAAAATTCATAATCATGCGATTTAATTATAGAAACAAGAGAACTAATGAAAATATGTTATTGAAAAATAATATTATCACATCATAAACATTATTTTAAACATAAGCTCAGTAGATTACATTTTCAAATAAAAGGAATTATATTAAAACCAATTTTTGAGAATATAAAATTCTTATAGGTAGCTTCTAACTTCATCTTCACATCACTCTTACATTCACATTTAAAATAAATCTTACATATAGAACAACCTATTAGTCAATTTAAAATTATATACCCTAGATATAAAATTCATTACTCATTGATTTGGAGAGAAATATATGGATCACTAGTGGTCATGGATAGTTTAAAATATCCATATAATACATAAAACACATATAATCTCACATTTACAATATAAAATCTCAAAAAATATTTTTTTTACGCATATGTAGAAGCACTTTTATGATTCCTGTATAAATAGGGATAAAATTCATTTTATTTTTGTAAAGTATTAAAATGATATATTCTCAAAGGATTATGAAATAGGATATTATTTTAAAAATTATTTAAACATGTAAATAAATAATCTTATATAATAATGGTAATGGAATCAATAAATTCTACTCATTATGTATATGTTAAATAATACTCCCAACACACTTTTATAAAAAGTCAAAATTTACATATTTTGAAAATTTTAAAAGGTATTATTTAAAATCCTTCATAATGTTAAACATGGTATAAAATGACATTGAACAAACATTTTTACAAATTATTAACATACCTAAAATTATTTAAAAAACACGGATATAGGGGGAATGAGAAGAGAAACATTAAATCTTTCAAAATAAGGTTTTTAAGAAATATCACTTGCCACAAGTCTGCCTCACCATGTATGTGCATTAACACTTTTATAATAACATTTTTTGGGTAGGTACTTGTTAAACTAAATTGATCAAGGTTTTTGAATAATATAGGAGATGAGGTTCCCTTTTATAAGTGAGGGGATTGGTACTCTTACAATTTATCAATGTTTTGAAACAATATAAATTATTATTCATGAGAATATGGCACTAAATTAATCTTATTACAAATATAATATGATAGTGGTAATAATCATCTAATAAAATAATATATAAAAATAGATTTTTTGGCACTATCAATTAGTTTTAATCATACTTAACTCATTTACCCTTTATGGTGGTAACTAATTTTTTACTTCATAACTATTCCTTAGGAACAAAATAAAAATTAACCTTAATAATAAATCTAAACCTACATATTCAAAATATAAAATCCATTTTTCAAGATTCAATTTATATAATTATGAAATTTATTTTTTAATATAAGCATGTAAAGCACAACAACAAAACCATTTTTTAAAAGATGTGCTCTGTAGCTTAAAAATGAATTTATTACAAAATCAACTATAATTATGATTAATATGGAATTAATTGTATTATGTTTAATCAAAATTGGATATTTTTACTTTAAATAGAATTCAAAACATAATTGGACTGTGTAAATACTGGAAATAAAATGATATTTTTTATAATAAAATGTTATTTTTCATTATTTACCCAAAATCAATATATTCAAAAAAAATCCTAAAAATCATACATAATTATATATTATATGAATAAATGAAAGATTATGATCATTTAATGAAATTAAATTTGAAAAATTTATATTTTTAAATTTTAAATAAAACTGTATAATTGATTAAAAACAATTCAGTTAGAATAAAACTATTATTTTATTGAAATATTACATAAAATTATTAAAGTGAATATGAATCAGTAATATGTAATCATTAATATTAATAAGAAATAATAATTATTTGTTTTTAACATTATTTAAGTTTTCACATTCATCTCAACTTAACGAAATGGCTTACTCACAATTTTATTCATTAGATAAATAAGATGGGATATTTTTCCCTCATATACTTTTCAAGTTCCCATGTTTATTCTTTCATCATATGGTGTCTCTATAAAACCTTAACTAGGCGAGTTACCTTATTTCATAAAACCATCTCTCTATACTCTAGAATCATCATTGGCTTTTCCTTATAAGAAATAATCACTTCTAACTATACCATCTTAGGGCTGAAAAATTCAGATCAATGAGGTACATATTAACATAAAAATGAAACATGAAACACATCAAGTACCTAATATAAACATTGAGGTAAGGATAAATAGAAAGAAAATTGTCCCACCTTTTCTATAATTTCATATATACTAATAAACCATGTTGATATGTTTATTTTAGGAGTATGTTTTTTAGTATTTGAATGTATTCATTTGGTATTTAAATGAATAATCTTGCCAATTTTTGGAGTGAATTTACTTGTTTATGTTAAGTGGATGGAAATGATGAATCCCTGTAGAAGGAACAAAAATGGTAGAAAATATGAGCTAAAAGACACTACACACTACAAGTGAAGAGAAGTGGTGTGACACTGTATTTTTGGAGATGAAGTAATGCTAGAAACTGGATGAACACTAATTAAACATCATGTAATAACATTACATGTAGTGACTTCTGTAACAATAAATTGTCATGTTGGGCTGGTATTGACTTCTGTACACAACATGAAAAAAAACACATCATGAATCCCCAATTCACATCATGAAGTGACTCAAATACTCAAATCTGCGTATGAGATTCATGCGAGATTCATTCACTTTGATGAAAATGTGGATCTGAGCTACATGAAGTGTAACCCACTTATAGATTGTGTAAGTCTCAACTTGCAAAAAATAAATAATGAAATAATGACTGAGTTCTTATATGGGATTTACTATAAAAGGATCCCTATAGATTCCCTTCAAAAGGACTATAGGACCCACATGGGAAAGTGTGACACCAATGAACAATGGAGTGACAATCCAGGGTCCCACTTCACCTACTTTCCTCTTTGGGTACACATGATACTAATTATCTTGAAAAATATAATGAGATATTAGTATTATTAGTTCCAGGTGATTTTATTGATGGAAGAGTGTTTCTTAGGGATTAATATATTTTATTATTCATGTTTTGGATTACTGCAACACTATTTATTCAATTACAATCTCTTTATTTTACAATCACATGACGATTTCTTATTACTTAAGAAGTTCCATTTTCTTGATTCAATTAATAACTATAGAGTTTTTATGACCATTATGTAATCTTGGTCAGTTATGTTTAAACTAGGTCTTGGGTCAACTAGTTATGTGTTTTCACTATGTAGATTACCATTCCAATGGTGTAATCACATTATCAGGGAATGGTACCCGAACCAAGTATCCCTATTAACACAATTCCAACACCAATACTGAATAAACCCATATCAATTGAATCCCTAGCACACAATCCTAAAAATTACTAATCCTAGGATGTCAACCATCTTGATTTGAAACCCAATGAATCCTTCAATTATCTTCTTCACTACGAACTATCAAAAAAATTCAATATTAGTTTCTTTAATTAATTTAATACATACGGATCATCCCTATGGGTTCAACATGCAGACTTTCTAGATACTAAAAAAAATTTAGGTTGTTTGAGTCTATAAATTACCAAATTTGGTTATCCTTATTGGATTTAACGATGCCCCACGGGCTATCACATGTACATAACTTTCCCTTATTAAAATGTTTCATAACACCTTTACAAAGAAATATTATTAGAAAGAACTAGTCATAAAACTTAAATAAAAGATCTACCCTCATGTTATGTACATAAATTTTATACCTTATTTGATCATCTCTCATGTAATGTTGAATCATATTTACCATCAAAAACATTTCTTATTCCATTTTTTTGCAATAAGATTCCTTCACTGACTCCATCCCAACATGCTAAAGTATGACACATCTTTCTATATAATTCCACAAGAGGTTACATATTTATAATGGAATAAAAAATTATATTGTATGAAAAATCCACTAAATATATTTCAATACAAACACCCTTGATAATAATTATAGAAGTAAAAAAAGCTTAATATAAAAATTTTGAATTTCCCACTCTGATTATTAATCTGATTGAGGATGAAAAGTAATGTGGATAATTAACTCAGTACCCATTGAAATATGAAGTCCCTTCCATAAATTTGGTGTAAATATGGTACTACGATTGGATATAATATTGCTTGAAACTTCATGAAATATGGATATATCTTTAAGATAAATTCTATAAATTTTACCAAAATACATATTATCTAAAATAGGAATAAAATGAATATATTTTTGTCAAACGATCAATATTAACCCTAATTTCAATATTACCATAATATTTCTCTAGTAATCCCATTTTGAAATCCGTGGATATATTCAACCATTTTCATTCAAGAACTAGAAAAGGATGAAATATCCCCTTAATTAGTTTCATTTGGATTTAACCTATTTATAAGTCAAAAATTTCATGGTAAAATCATAAATACATTTATTTATCCACCCCACCAATAATAAACCTGAAGGTCTCTATACAGTTTAGTGACATTTGGATGAATAGAAAAAGGAAGAGTTATAAGTTTCACTTAAAATTTCCGTCTTCAACTGGGAATCAATTATAATACATAATATCTTTCAAAAGATCATAACATCATATTTGTTTTGTTAAAATGGGTCAACATTACCTTATTTACCAATTCTATATTTTTTCCAAATCATTATCTTTCCTTTGAGAATTATTAATTTTTGAGGGTAATGATTACTACACTGACACATATACCAAAAAAGAGGGAGTTCCTACATAAAAAATCTAGTAAACCATTCAGTGAAACATTAAACAAAGGATCATTCTACAAATTTGTCATAACTAATTATGCATTATATTTTTATCCCAAGACGAAATCTTTCTTGTTTTCTTAACCTAAATGATAGTGCATCATATAATTATAATCCATTATTAGTTCTATCCATATTTTCTAACTCACATTCATCTATTTTTGAGTAAATGTATACTTTAAACTTTTTTGTTCATTATAAATTTCACATTTTACCCAATGTAAAAGTTGTATCCATATTTTTAATGAAAAAATATTGTAACTAGTTCAAGATCATGTTTATATTAACTCTAATCATGTATTTTAAATTTCTAGAAAGAATGTATGGATTTTCAATTTTTAGGAAGAATCACTATAAATAATAGATTTTCTATTTATCATTGGAAAGACTAATACTAGTTCTTTAACCGTTATTCTTTTAAATTTTTAGAAAAAATTATCACACAATTTTTTTATATGAATTTAACTAATTTTTCAGTTAACTTTATTATTGGGTCATATAACCAAAAAAATGTTTCAATAATTTGTCTGTAGTAACCAGTTAATGAAATTAAAATATTACTCTTAGTGATATTTTTTAGACTTATCCACCCTTTTAGAACCTTAGTTTTAAAATATAATGATTTATTCCATCATTAGTGAAAATATTACCAAGGAAAAAATATAATTAAACTAAAATTTACATTTATTAAATTTTTCAAAAAACTTATTTTATTTTAAATTATGTAGAGAAATCATTATTTATTTCTCATATTTCATATAAATTTTAGAATCAAACTGAAAAAATAAAGATACATAACCAAAATTTTATTTAAATACTCAAGTAAAACTCTCTTAATAAGATCCATGAATACAAAAAGTCAATTATTCAACACAAAATTCTTAGCCACGAAATCATAATTTCCATTCCTATTATGAAATAATGTATTTGAAATTTGTCCATCCTTCTAATTTAACACAAACAATTACCATATAATCATAAGTTAAAAAACCATAGGAAAAAAATTCTTGATGAAAATATATTTAAATACATTCCACTCCATGGAATCGAACACATCTTTCCACTTGGTATTTTTCACTAATAACCACCATGATCAGATTCACCTTCAAAATGATAAATGGATAAAAATTAATTTTTATGTTCAGAATAACCCATTATTTTGAATATATTTTATAGAGCATTAATCCATCCTTCAACTAACACTATATATGAAGCTTCACCAAATTATAGAGGGTGTTGTTTCACAAAATACTCCACTATTGACATGTTTCTTTCTAGAGAGTTCGGTCACTCTATGGATTGGGTACCACCATTAATAGACTACATCAACTAATTTATCATATATAAAAAAGTTATACTCCAATTCAAAACATTATATGTTTATTATTTTTAAGTATATTATCCACCTGATTCCATTCTATTTCGTTTAACTTTATTCCTATATGGAAAACCATTCTGAAACTGACACAGATTACATGAAGAAACAAGGAAAACCTAATAGTTTTATTAGGATAACATAATCCATTTACTAAACTCATTTATATGTATTTTCTTAATATTATTCAAACCTATATAATTATCTAGAATTAGAAATAAAAATTTGACAGTAAGGATTGAAATTTGACAGTAAGGATTGAAATTTGTTACATTCTCATGATATTTTAGGTTTATAGTTTTCAGGAATTAGAAATAAAAATTATATATAAAAACATTAGAAATAAAATGGACACTTCCAATCAATATCTATTTTTTCCACAAAAATAATATTCTTAAATTTAAACTCTTATTTCATTCAATACACATTCGCTTCTTTTAAGATGAATTCATATAGCATAAAGATAGATTTTTACATAGTTTCTACTTATCCATAATCCGTATAAAAAACATTTAAAAATGTGGAATGGGTATAAAAATATCATTAAGGGATATAAAAAATAATTAAACTCGTTCTTCCATTAGAAAATCATGAAATCAATAATAAATTTTTCTTCCATAATAAACTTTATGCTCAAAATATTCATTACTTGTATTTGAAATAAACTTTAAATTAAATTAATGTCATAAATAATTTTATACTGTATAATAAATGAAAAATAATAATCATGAGAGTTACTTATAAAAATTATAACATGTGAAAACATGTTCTTTAAAAACATACTTTTACCCTTAAAAGGGGAGTAAAATTTCTCTTAAACATAAACTCATTAGATTGCCTTATAAAATAAAATAAATTCCATAAAAACTCATTTTTAATTATATATAATTCATATATGTTTCACATTACATAATATTTATATAACTCTTACAATCACTCTTATAATCACTCGTACAAATGGAACAACATACCAGTTAATTACAAAAAATATTCCTTGGCGAACTAAATCATTACTCAATGCATTAGAGGGTTATATTGGGGTCACATGTCATCATGAATAATTTAAAAGAACCATATAATATATAAACAATAAAAAATAATTAATTTTAATAATAAAATCTCATAAATTAGTTCGTTTAACACAGATGCATAATCTCTTTTGGGTTTGAATTAAAAATAAAGATAAAAAACCTTTTTTCTTTTTAAAAATATTAAAATAATGATTTCCAAGAATTATATGAAATATTATATTCTTTAAAATCCAATATAAAATTATATAGTATGTTTATTAAAGAATAAATATCATGATTGTGGGAAATTCTACTCATTTAATACATGTTAATCAAAGATTAATATCATAAATAACCCATTTGGAAAACTCTGAAAGTTATTATTTTAAATTCTTAATAAATAAAGTAAATAATGTTTTAAAAAGACTTTGAAAATAAATTTTAGTTTATTGATAACATACCTGAAACATTTTTAAGAACATGTATATAGGGAAAATAGAAAAAAACAATAAAATTTTAAAAATGTTTTTAAGAAAAATATATTACCCCAAGTCCAACCCACCATGTAAATAATTTAACTAATATATAATAAACATAAATTAATTTTAAACATTATTGATAACCATTTTTTGGTTTCTAACTTATTATATTCCGTTTTATATCATTTATTATGATACCTTATAGAGTTAATAAATCAGTTAAATTCATGTCGGAGGTTTTGAGGACGTAGTTCATAATCCAAAAACAATATCGGTTAGTTGTCCATGGTCAATGGGAAATTGATCTATCTTATCTAGAATATTAATAATTAGATTGTTGTAAATTTTATATATTAAATAAAATTTCAACTCATTCATAAATTAAAAACAAGAAAAATGAAACACATTGCTTTATGGTGGTGGTGGTCCACACATACACATGAGAAACATTATCATTCTTAGACCGATGAAAGGGTAATGAGGTAAGTAATATGTTATATTTTAAAAATAAAAATTATATAACTAATATCATATATATTCAATAAATAAATATAATTAACTATCCTTCTGATGTTCTGATAAAAAATGAAACACATCACCTCATAGAGGTGGTAATTCACACGTATAAACAAATGATGTTTTTATTTCCCATAGGATAGAAAAGGATATAAAAAGGATTATACCATAAAAATAATAATATTTATATATTTTTAATATATAATTTTATTATATCATCATATTTATATAAGATTTAATTAGGTAGATGAAATAATAAATATGAAAAAACTCAGTTAAATGTTTTACATTTTCTTTATAAACCCTCTTTTTTCTTTCACATTAGCCCTTTTAGGTTGGTTACTTGGTAAAAACTAGACCTATATAATTTTTATAAATATGTTGTAAATTTATTTGACTATTTATTGGCTGAATTAAATGGTTCAATGTTTTTTAATAAAATTGGATAGGAGGTTCTCTTTTATAAGCAATAGAAGAGGCACTCTTCTAATTTTTCAAATATTTAAAATAATATAGGCTTATTCATGGGGGATTGGAAATAAATATAACACATTTTTAAAATAATACTATAAGGGTCAAAATAATCTTATCCAAAAAAGATTTAATATGAACTTTTGTGACATTATAACTTATTTTTAACCTTGGTTAACCAGTATTGCATTTTACTATAGTAAATAATTTTTACCATGGTAACTATTCATTAAGACAAAAAGAAAATTGAACTCATTAATAAATTTCAAAATCTTGTTTCGAAATATTAAATCCATTTTTCATAATTAAATTTCTATAATTGGTAGAAATTGTCTTTAATATAATCATGAAATTCAAAATAAAAACAATTTTTTTAGAAAAATGGGGTTTTTAGAATTAAAATAAATTTATAGGAAAATAAAGAATAATTTTGATTCTTATGTAATAAACTAGATTGTATTTAATCAAATATTACTATATTTACTTTAAATACAATCCCAAACATAATGGTATCTTCTAAATACTAAAAAATATATGTTTGTTTTTATAAAAAAATAATATTTTTTCCTATTTACTGAATCATCAATATTTTCAAAAATAAACAAAAAATTAAACTAAAGATTTATTTTATATTATAATAAAAAAATGGAATTCATATCATAAAATTAAATTTTATAAATATATAATTTTATCTTTTAAATAAAACTATATAATTCATGGAAAATAATTCAATTAGAGTAAAATTATATCTTTTTTTATTGAAAAATTACTTAAAAATATTATATTGAATATGACTCCATAAAATATAATCATGAATACTAATAAGAAATAAAATTGGTTATTATTAAAATTACCTTGGTTTTAATTGTTTCATTTATTTGATCGAGTTTCATATGGAGCATAAAAATATGTTAGACCCTAGGACATCGACGACGTACGGTCCTATAAGGTGGTGGTGGCGATGTCAGAGTACATGTTAGGAGATTGGCCACATAAGAGGAATGTGAAGCTATGGATCAGCCGCATGATCGAGTTCAAGCCTAATGGGGGATTCAATAGTGAATGGTTTTTTTAGAATAAAAAGTGGTGATTTCAATAAAAAAATCATCTAAATAATAATAAGGGGAGGGTTTAAATTAAAGAACCTATAAAGGCGTAATTTTATGACACCTTTAAAACTTGTTTTTGGAAATAAAATATTATATTATCAAGTGGTGTTTTTGGGAATTCTTCCTACATAACTGCTACTATATTTTTTTATTGACTATGGAGAAAAAAATATTCTATAGAGTGGATTCAATCATCATTCAGTTGTGGAAGAGAGTTGTGTGTTATCTATTGTAATCATTATTAAATAATATTTCTATTTATGTTATAATTTAGAACTTATTGTATAGTATAAAGCTGATTCCAATTATAGTTTTTGATAGTGAGATTTCATTAATATATTTTAAAAGTTATAAACATCAATTTCTAACTAATTTCACTCATATGTGAGATCCCAAGGAAAATGGTCTAAAATTAACTAAACATACCTACATTTGGTGTTAGTGGAGTGAACTAAGGGAGGTTATTTGAATCCTTGAACCAATATAAAATTATCATGTGTCATACTCCTTTATTTTCATTTATTTTTACTACATAACTGATTAAAATAGAGAGCATGTATTAGATACTTTTGGCAAGGTAAGTTTAGATAGATAAAATTTGTAAATTAAAAATCCAAATTCATCTTCTATTTTTTTCATCGTAACAATAAACTCAGTAAAATAAGTAGGCATTAATATTCAACCAACAAGGTGTGTCTTATATGGTATAAGGTGTGTGGGACTCAATGTTTATTTTAGTGAGGTATAGCCAATGCATGTATGGACTTAACACTAAGGTACAGAAAATTTACTTTTGATTATATATATTTTTTATTCCATTGATTTTATTACAAACATAGTGTGTCCAAAGTGGTACATAACCAATATTGTGCTAATTAGACTCTGGAATGTACCTTTAGGTCCTCTCAATTATATTATTCAAGGTTTGTGATTTTTTCCAAATCCCACATAGTGTGTGATGCTAGATAGTTATTTGGGAGTCTACCTTAGTACAAACCCTAACAATGTGGTCCAAAATACAAGACATGTGACTTGAATTAACACATAGTTTGTTATTTAAGTCTCTATAGTAACCTTATACATCATTTAATACCCAAAATTTAACTCTTAATTATCTTATGTATGATATTTATAGCTTGTATGGATCCTATCATTGAAATATTGTGGGATAATTGTCTTGTGACACAAAGGAAAACATGTCATTTATTTAATATTTCTATATTTGTAGTAGGTAGCTCCATAAACATGGGGTCACAATTGAAACCACCACCTTCAACTCCATACATTCCTCCCATTTCACCAAGATACCATTAACCAAGACTTCTCATTACATCTCACTTGATCTTCCTCATCCATCCCTCATCATCCCATTCATCTGCATCACATTCCTCCATCTAATTTATGTCCAAGGCCATCATTAGAGAACCATTTGTATTATTGATTTCTTATGTGAAACCAAATTATAGTTCATCATTATTTTTTTTCATATAATAATTATGAATTAATCAAATTATTTGTGCATGGATGAAGGAATCAATGGATAGTGTTTGGTGTGATTCATGACCTCCCAATATGGGTTCACATCTAGGTATACTAAAGACCATATGTGGTAGGGGGAATTGATTCGATAATAAATTTTGAAAATCTATGTAGCTTGTTTTTCAAAAACTTTTACACATCCTTAAGAGGATTTAATTTAAGATTTTATTTCAAAATGTAATGAATATGGATCATTTATATTGATTTTTTAATCTGCTAATTAACTTTAAATCCTTTAAATATCTTGATGAAACTGAGGATTTGTGCTCTTAAATAATTAAATTTTTATTTGTTTAAATTTATCTTAAAATTGGGATTATTTATTTCTTATCTGTTTTGAAAAAAAAATCATTTTAATATAATTTTCCAACATCTCTTTGGGGAATATTGAGTTGTTATTTAAAATTTCTAAAATTTCCATGTTAAATTTTATTTTTCATTTGTGGAATAATATAAACAATGAAATTTTGAGAATCCCTATATAATAACCTAGAATTATTTTTTAAAATAATTATATACTTTTCATTATTTTTTACTTTCCATGTTTTGATCCCTAAAATTAACATTTAAAATTAAAGAAAATGGAATTTTGAATCAAAATAAGGAGATTGGGTCGATATATTTTTTGGGATACACTAGAAGTATCTTGATATTTTTTTTAAGATAGGATAATGTTGAATCAAACTACACAATGATTGATCTCATGTTAATATGATAACATTTACATTTGGGGTCCACTTGATCTATGAGATGAGGAAGTCTATAGTGAAGGCTTCCACCTGGAGGGTTTTTTTTTCAATGACTTAAGGTGTTTGTTTTGATTCTTAGTATTGTGAGTCTAATATTGACTTCATAGGTGGGAATTTATTTTAATTGACTAATATAACCAAAAATATGTGGCAATGCATTGATAGATAGATCATTGAGACACAAAGTGGAACTGGATGCTAGAGGATAATGATTCAGGAACCATAAGGATTGTAGCATTATGAAGCATTCATGGAGAGGATGGTGGTGGACTCAATGTAAGATATTTGAATTCTTTATTAAACCCACTTCCCATTTCAATAATTTAATCTACTTCTTGTAATTTTTCTTAGATTAATTCATTCTTATAAATTATTGTTTCTAAAAATTTTGTTTTTGAAATTGTGTATGAGGATTCAGATTCCCTTATTTTTGTTACTTCTCTTCTATCATTTCTTTATTTCTAGCTGAATCACCTTCATTATCGTCATTATTCGTGTAGGTGAAATTCTCAATGCCCAAGTATCAATTTTTTTTTTATTTTTTTAACTATTTTACAAAATATTAAAAATTTATATATTTTAAAATCTTCTGATGAGAAATTTGAAATCAAAATAAAGAATGCAAAGAAAGGGAGAGTTAAGTTAAGTTTATGTAATTTAATCCACTCATTCCTTATGTTAGTGATGAGTTTCATATTTAAAAAGTTATGAAGCTTAACCTGAACTTTTTCTATCCCTGAAAAAATGATTAAGAAATATTTTATCAGTTGATGGTTCCTTATATTTCACAAAATCGAGGAGATTTAACAGTTAACAATCAATCAAAATTACCCTCTATCTTCTGTTATTTATCAGAAGTCACACATATAGTATACTAATTATTGAACTTTTTCTTCTTATTTGTTTCATCATATGATCACGGAATTATTTTTACTCAATATTAGTCCATCACTGAGGATTTTTTCCCACTATTTCCTATTTTTACTCTTGGTCACTTGAATATATTTTCAGTCTAACTTTATGAATTTACCCATTCTAAAACTGTACTATTATTAAGTAGGAGTATAAAAAATTAAATTTTCCAATTTAGAAACAAAACTCATAAAATTACTAGATATTTTTCATTGTATTTAATGAGAAACCACATACAAAATTAAAATCATAATACTAAAAAACATCAGAATATATTTTTAAAAGACAATTCTAAAACCTATTGTTTTTACCAACACTAGAACTAAATCTAAAAACATAGATCCAATTATTCTGAAAAATTATAAACCCATTTAATTTCTCAAAAAGGTAAATTTAAAATGGAAGATAATGGGGAGGTTTTGAATAACCATAATGAAAACATAAACCCACCACAACCTTAAAATTAAAGGATAGAGAGGAATTGACTTAGAGATTTTTAATTTCCCCTAGTTTTCATAAATACTTCGTGAATTATGATTAAACCTTGATATATATACTCTTAGAACAAAAACTAACTATTTTATAGGATTTTATATTTTAATGGAATTCTTAATGAATATTTTTTTAACTACACTAGGGACTTATATGGTGTAGTGAAGTAGCTACCACTATGAGATATTAGTGCGGAGGAGATGATACTGAGGTATTTTCCATTTTTTCTCAAGGGTAATGGTTATAACATTGTTTTAGCATTTATAGGAAAGTATTTTTGAAACTTGGGATAATTTATTCAATGCATTTCTAATGAAATTCAACCCAAGAAGGACGACATCTAAAATTAGAAATAAGATCATCAGATATTTCAAAATGAGGGTTAGTTATTCAAATATACATGGGATAGATTTAGTTTCCTTCTTAGATAATTCCAAAATCATTAGTTTGATCAAAATTTCTTCATTTATAATTTTTACAAAAGACTCAAACTTTACAAACAAAGAATTATTGATTACTTTTCTATATGATATTTATCTAATAAAACAAAATAAGATATGAAACAATTTTTCCATACATTAGCTCAAAATTCACAATAAAAATTTTATTAAAGGAGGTTCATCTATTGAAAACACACAAATTATATTCTAGAAACTCATACACTATCTCTTATTATTTCTAATTAAAATACAACTAGGGAGTAATGCCACCTATATGGGTTCTTTGGTTCGACTATTACCTATTTTCCTAACTTCGGTTTACATGCTCATGTTCCTGAGAATTATAATTTTTTGGTTATGGGCCTAGGATGTAACAAAGATATATTATTTGTTAAAATACTAACAACCATGGCTATAGAAATCATTCTAACCTCTATTGGAGATAAAATTTAATTTTTAGACAAGTAGAAGCACTTTAATTTCTACCACATCCCAAACAACAATTCCATAACCATAATAGGATTGATTCATCCAACTCAAAAAAAACATAAAATGACTAGTGCAAAAATTTCATAACCGGATATATGATAACGATTAAATACATAAATATGATATGTAATCACAAATAACGTTTTTTAAAAATCGCATGGACATTTTTCTAACATAAATCTGTCACATTGATAGAAAACACTAAGGGATAGAAAAATGTAATTTTTCTAGTATAATAAAGGTTAACAAAAGAGAAAATTTAATAGTTTTAACAATGAGTAATTCTATAAAATCTCAATACAATCCAATAATGGAACCTAGTATAGTTTTAAATGAATTTCTAAAATAAAAAGAACACCAAAATTTAGAATTAAAATATTTTTGAATTATGGATAAAGACATTGAAATGAAATAAATACACATGTTATATCTAAAAACTAATAGGAAAATTATTCTAAAAGGAATATTTCCAAAGAAAATGATATTATTCAAGAATAAATTGGGGTATACCCATTATGATGAAGATTTATAATTCACCCATCACATTCCCAAAAGAAACAACAACATAAAGAAAAAGATAAACTTATTATGTTCTTAGAGATTTTAAACATGCTCTCAGTGAATATTCCATATATTCAATATACAATCCAAATCCAAAATATTTGAAATCTCTCAAAAAAATATTTTAAAAAATAGTTATCTTGTGGATTTTTCTACTTATATCCTATCTAAAGGGTGTATTCATGTCCTTTAAAATTAAATCCCACCAAAACTCAAGGATATTGGTATCTTTTTAATTGCTTGTAAATTAGGGAATAGTGGTCAATGTAATTTATTTTGTGACCTTAGAGCATGTATCAATTTTATTCTTCACTTTATGTTTTACAAATTGAGATCGTGAAAGTTGAAACCTACCACTATTATTTTAAAATAGTTTTACAATTTTTTGAAACCCTATTTGTTTGTTAGATAATATTATTATTGTATTTAAAAATTTATTTTTACCCACTTATTTTCTCTTATTAGATTTAGAGTGTGGCAAGGATGTATATATAAATATTGGTATGCATTTCGTTTTTCATGGGAGGATCTGTGAAAAATGATTCAAATGGGAATTAGATTTTAAATTTTAGTAAAAAATATGGAATTTAAGGTTTTAAAATAACACAAGGAACCTGAACTAGAGTAGAACTAATCTAGAAAAAAAAATTCTAAAATATTATCACCCTTTTTATAAACTAGAATATAGATCTATAGATTTGATAGAAGAGTTGTAATTTAAAATATTAGTTGAGGAATCCTTTTTAAAGGTTTATTTTTGTCAAATGGAAGAACATTATCATGAGTTTGAGTTTTTATTTATAGATCATATAGATAATTTTTTCAAGGAAAATGTATTTTCTTCATTTATGAATTCTGAGTACTATGACATTTACATTATGGGTAGTAGTTTGGAACATGTTTTATCTAAAACTCAATATTTATTTTAAAGACACATTAAATAAGTATATCCATAAAGGATAATTATTCTACTTATAGTCAAAAAACCCCATGTGTAGATTAAACCAATTCTAATGAATTTAAAATATTCATTTTATTATAAAGTTCCAGAATACCTATCATCATTTATGATGATCATTATGATTGTTAAGAGGAATGGTTGTGGAGTGGGTTGTAAATTTCCAAACATTATGTATGCTAGACCATCTAAAATAAAAAAGGGATCAAAATTTAATATTTAATGCAGAAGATCTCTATGGAACTTCACTATAAGCCAAGGATAGAGCTCCAAAAAGGTTAAACCCAAACAATAAATAGGTTTTTAGGAAGAAGTTTATTGAATTTTTATATGTTTAAATAACATTTACTATTAAAAATAGTACATGGGTCTTCCCTATTTAGGTTGTTCTCAAAAATGGAGTTCATACAATCATCACTGATCAGAAAAATAAACAATTTAAAACTTGGACAGCGACAAAGTGGAGAGTCTTCATAGATTATAGGAAACTAAATTTATCCATCTTGAAGGATCATTTTCCAATATAATTCTAAGATCAAATTATTTATAGGTTTTATAATAATATATTTCAATGTATTATTTATGGTTATTTTGGTTATAACCATATTCTAGTAGCCCTATAAGATCAATAAATTACTTCTTTCACTTTTCTATTGGGTAGATTTTCCTATCTATGAATTCCATTTGGCTTGTGTGGTGACCCATCCATCTTGAAAAGGTGAATGATAGCTATTTTCTATAGCATATTTGAGAGGATAATTTAGGTATTCATGGATGATTTTTACATAGTAATAATCACATTTGAATATTTTTTATAGAGTTTATAATTATTTTTGGAAACATTTCCAAAGACTAACCTTCGATTTAATTGGTAAAAATGATAGTTTATTTTCATTTAAGGGACAATTCATGGTCACAAAGTCTTAAAGAGTGAAATTTAGGTTGATAGGGATAAAGTTTAGGTCATTAAAAACTACCAATCAGAATAATGTGAATGTATTTTTAATATATTTTTGGAATTATATTTTCTAGCAGATAATCATCAAATATTTTCGAAAAATCACAAATTCCTTTTATTCATTGTTGGTTAAGGATACACCATTTTTTTGATAAATTTTTATAGTTATTCAGTATTATTAATTAGAAAATTACTTATTTATTAATAAGTAATACCCCTGATTGGATGTTTACATTTAAAATAATATTTTATCATAATTATGTGGTTTTGGGGTGAAATTATGGAAAAAGAAATAGCATTGGGATCATGTGGTTCATTATGCTAGTAGTATGAATGCCCATATCTTTAATAAACCTTAATTCATGATTTATTACATAAAAATGAACATAATTCAATCCAAAAATATCAATAGTTATAGTGTGTCTAGAAAATTAGATCCACAATATAATATCATAAAATAGGGATATAATGAAATTTTTTTAAACTCATTAACATGATCGTAAAATTTCATTTCTCCTCCAAAACTGCATGGAATAACCTAGGGATGTACATATGAATGGGTGATATATAAATCCTAGTAAAGAAATAATTAAAGAATAAAATGGTGAAATTAATACATGTGAGTTGTGACGTGTGTCAAGGTGACACAAAGGGGTTGATAATCATAAAAATTAATATAAAACCATGATATAAGATGATAATATTAAAGAACCATAAGAATGTGGAAACATATAACATGACATCATAAGAATAAGTCGAGTCTAACCACTAGGAAATCATAACATATTGTGATAAGGATTACTTCATATTCACCATATATGGTATATCATTATATAAAAACAACACCTAATGCATTGTAGAGATATATAATTTTGGGCCCACCCACCATATTCATATATTTTACATTCATAAGTGACCCACGTGGATCATACAACATAACAATGTATTTAATATATTTAATCACCTAAACAAGGTGTTTGGGTTAAATAAATGTAATTCCCCATTAAATGAAGGATATTTAAATCTAGTTAAATACTCTTGACTGTAAATGGGTATTGGTATTCACTATATAAATGTTTGGCATAGAAATTTTCAGGATAATTTTGGCAGCATAAAAGGTGTACATAAAGATTCATGGAAGGATTTAATGAGAGTTAAATGTAGTCTATAATTACTTGAAAAGCATAATGATATTAAAATTTATGTGTAAAAATAGATTCCAACATGAGAAATTCAGAATAAAATGAAATATTATAAAGTAATTTATTGAATAAAGATAAAGAGGGAATCCCCTTACATTGAGAGGGAACTTCTAAAAGCATTATAGAATCTTATTAAGATATTGGAAAAACCTTATGATGAATTTATAATGGGATTGCTAGTGTAACTTCGTGATAAATTGGTTTTTATGGAATAAGAGTGGGAGGTTTTGTGAGTATTTATAGTTAATGAGAGGGGAATTATTTATTAATTTCAAAACATAGGTTTGGGACTCTATATGATAAAATTATCTTAACCAAAAACCATCCCATGGTTTTTTTCCTTAGTTTCATCCATTTAATAGTGATTTTTTAATATTTTATAAGACAAATAACATAAAATATTTAAAAACATGTCCTTGTTGAAGTGGAAGTTGTTCATGTTTTTAAATAATTGATTTTAAAACCTTAAAAAATAAAATATGACTTTGAGGATTGATTGAGGGTTTATAAATTCAATAAAATAACTTAAATAATATATTATTTTAAAAGATAAATATATATTTGGTTATGTATGTATTTTATGGCATTTATCGCATAAATTTTAAGCAATTATGATGTCATAATATAGACCATATATTTATAGAGTATTTAATTTTCACCAACAAATTATATTGTCTTATAAAATAATGAAAAAATCACAATTGGATAAATTTTAGGTTCTAACTACAAATATAATATTTATTTCACAAAAAAACTAAATATGATAACTTTTAATTTTAAATAAAAATCCTTACTTATTAGAAAATACTAGTTTTTAAAATATTAACCATTTTATAAAGCATATAAAAATTTTATTTGACTTCACTATAATATCTTATAATTTATATATAAATAATTATTTTATAACAGAAAAAAATTTGTTAAAATTTTTTTTGTTTGAATAATTATTTATTTTATAAAGAGAGTGTCTTGCTTGAAACTGTATATTTCATATAAATAAAATAATGATTTCTTAATTTCAAAACCTAATATTTATCAAACTAATTATATAATCATTGGTAAAGAAATAATAAATATGGATAAATATAATCATTAATTTATTAAAAAGAAAATATCAAAATTTATATTACTTGGGTCCAGATATAAAACCCTTTATTACACTAACTTACATCCTAAGGGTATGGGTGAAAAGATGGTCCTTTATTAGGGTGGTTCAGTTAACATTGTTTTGGATGTGATCATGATCATATATAACTTCTCACATAAATGGTTTCATTCATGTTTCAGTTGTTTCATTTTATCTTCAGCTTAGTCAAAGGAAACCACTAGTGACACCATCTCCCTCAAAATATCCAATAATTAGGATTCATAGGGTAAAATATTATTGGTCAAGGCTATATCTTCTTCAATCTATAACAATTAGACGTTATCATAACCCATAATATATACTAATATTAATGATCAATATACAATGACTATATTATCAATATTTAATATTCTTGATTGTCTTTTAATTCCAATAGGATATATTTTATTATAGTTTAAATAATCAAAGTATCTACATTACGGAATAAATAATTTATTCATTAAAAGATGTAATTTTATTTATAAAAGATCATTTCATTACATTCTTCCCCCTTCAAAACTTTTTCCCTCAAAATTTAATTTCATACACTAAAACAGATGACGGTACTTCTATTTAATCACCTCTTCAAGTTACCTTGTTGCTTCCTCAATATTGATCTTTTTCTACAGTGATTTAACCAAGTGAGTTGTCTTTTTTCATAGAACATAGTATTTATGATCTATGATCTTCAATGGATGATCCTCATATGAAGGATTGTTCTCTAAGGGTAACACCTCGGGATTCATTACATGTGACGAGTTTGGAATTTACTTCTTCAAGATGGATATATGGAAGAGATCATTTACTTTGAATAGGTTGGTTAGGAATGGTAGTTGCTAACTCACATCATTGATGAAATCACAGATCTAAAAAGGTATTATGTGTCTTCTAATAAGCTTTCCCTTCTTCCCAAACGTCATTGATTTCATCCATGATGATATATAAAGGAATGAATGATCTTCATCCTCAAACTCTAGGTCTCATTATTGATTGTCTTCATATATTTTCTATGAAAATTATATATATTTCATATGATGTTTAATAGTTTGATCCTTATCAATCATTTCTTAATTAACATCAAGTCATATAGTCTTCTTCTATTTAACTTCAGCCCAACATATCGGATTCTAACACATCTTCCAATACATAGCCTCATAAGGTTCCATTTGAATATTATAATGGAAACTATTTTAATATGAGAAATCCACTATGGGGAGGTGTTGATCCCATCATCCTTGTCAATCCATGGAACATGATCTTAGCATATCCTCTAGATTTTTAATGGTTCTTTCATACTAAACGTACATTTGAGGGTGATAAACAACACTAAAATTAATCTTTATATCCAATGCTTTCTAAAGGTTTTCTAGAACCTCAAGGTAAACCTCAGATCTCAGTCAGACATAATGGAGAGTTCCAATATATATAGTCTTCCAACATCCCTTATATATATCTTAGTGAGTTGATCAAGAGAGAAATATTCCTTGATAACAGTGAAATATGTTAAATTTTTATGGTGATCGACTACCACCCAAATGGAATTATTTCCTTTAGATGACTTAGGTTGTCTAATGATGAATTACCTGGTAATGTTTTCCGATTTCTATAATTATATAGAAAAAGGTTTCATCATACCCTAATACTTCTATCATTCATCCTTGACTAGTTGGCATACTAATAATCAAGTTGAAAATTCTAAACTCTGCCTCTTCATGTTTTCCCACCAGATTTTTTGCTTCATATCTCTATACATCTTAGTGCTTCCTGAATGAATAGAGAAGGATGGGCTATATAAATCATCTGTATGTTCCCCATTTCGTTATTGTTTTTATGGGATATATAGCCAAGTTACAAAACTTATAACTCTGTATTTATCAAATTTTAACTTCACAATATTCACTACCTTTATTTGTAGCTCCTTGTCATCTTTTTTGGTATCCTTGATCCTCTCAAGAATCGATGGTTGATCAATTATTTTATAATGGATGGATGATGATCCTTTTATTACCCCCATGTCTATCATTTTAATTTTCAAGAAGATAAAATCCCTTTTATTCCTCATCATGGAAAGGTTTGTAGGATCTTTTCTACTCAGAGAATATTCTACTATTTTCACCTTCCCAAGATGGTAATTGATTGAAAAATAATAATCATTGATCATATCTGACCACCATTATTTCCTCATATTGAGCTCCTTTTGTGTGAGTATATACTTGTGAATTTTATGATCTATATATATGTAAAACTTCTCCCCAAATAGATAATGTTTCCAAATATTTAATGATAAGACCACTATAATTTATTATAGATCATGCATTGGGTAGTTCTATTCATGGATAATTAATTACTAAGAGTCATGGCCTATTACTTTTTCATCTTTCATGAGTTCCCAACAAAATACATTTTTTGAAGAATCGATGTAGATCAAAAATCCTTCTCATTGGTGTGTAATAAGAGAATAGGTGTAGTGATTACCCACAACATTAACTCTTAAAAAATCTCATTACATTCATCATTGCAGATAAACTAGACGCCCTTACTACTCAAAATTCATTTATTTATTAATTAGAATGAGAGATTCGAAAGGAACAAATACCCAACAAAGGTCAAACAGTTAGGATGACAAAATAAGAAGTCAAGGGGGTGAAAGTAATGAAGCATGTGACAGTTACCTCTAACAATATTAACACACATTGGGGGAAGGGAACCCACTCTAGTAAAGGAAAAAAAATTCTCATTGTGAGAGTACCTTGAAGTAAGAAAATATTACACTTTTTTTCCTCTCTACATGTGTGATGTATGCTTGTAAAATTTTTCATGAGATGTTTGTATGTTTGAATATGATAATATATAGACCAGAGAGTGGTGCTAAGGTTTTTGAGAGAGCTATAAATAATTTTTGAATATGCTTCAATGTTCATGACAGTGATCTTCATAGACTTATAAAACTAAATACCTTGAAATAAAGCCCAATCCTCCCTGTGAAGGCAATCCTCACTTAAATATTTTGATCTGAAAGTGGATATTACATTACCTATAGGGTCCTGGGAAAAACCAGACCCCTTCATTATGCCCATGATACATGAACCATCAATTTTAAGCTTCAACCCTTTGATGGTAGGGTTACAACATATCCACCATCCCTTATTACTGTCTATTTTTATTGTATGGGGATGATTATTAAGCCACTATAAGAATATCAGTAAAGGTTAATCTTCCAATTTTTTTAAAATAAATCCATGTTCAGAGATAAACTATTGTATTCTGGTGACCAAAACCACTCTAGTGAATGTCAAACCCTCCACCCATTCTTTTTCCTAAGCCTCCTGAATAAACCAACATCCATCAGACAAAATTATTGTTCTGTATTTCATCTCTAAACTGCCTCTTCCAACACCCTGGAACCACCTTTGGAGGAATTTATCACCTTGAATAACATAGTAAGGTAGACCATTAAATTCACCCATTGCATCCCAAATTATATTAGTTCATCTTCTTTCATAAAATAGGTGATTTTTTGATTCAATGTTGGGGTGCTGGAAATATAGGAATTTTGAGACTCTGAAAATACCCTTCTACCTTATCTCATCATTAGTGGGAATTGAATGGCTCTGAATATGACATAGAAGAAAAGTAAACTTTAGAGGGATATCATTTCACTGGAGATAATCACCCAATGTATCTTGAATGTTATTGTTTGAGAAGATTGATTGATAATCCTTCTCCATGTAGGAACCTGAAGTGGAGGCCTTGAAGACACAGAGGTCTAGCTCATCCAAGAGATTAATGAGATTACAAGTCTTCTGTTATTAATTTTTGAGGACAGATTGAATAAAATAAGGATATCTACATACTTGGTGAAATGATATTTCTAGAGTTAGGAATCCTAGGAATCCTAACATTCTTCCCTCCTTGTTATCATTCTAGAAACTGGTTTTTCCCTGACCTATAATATAGAATGCATGTTGTTGAATATGTGGAATGTGCCTTTGGATAGTTTTACAGAAATAAGAGGACTTACTTCTCTACATACCCATATTTTTCTCATACATTCTCGTTATATTCTTTTCCTGAATGTATACATTTACATCACTTCCCATGCCAGACAATAATGCAATCAGTGAATTGAGTCGATGACAGTTCTCAACCTGATACCAATATATTCAGTTAGAAAGGCCATTATTGACTAGGACACCCGGTGATATATACCTATCGATTGAGAATCCCAAATAAAATATGTCAATGGTTTCTCGATGCTTCTTATAATAGAAATTTGATCTTTCAAAACCAAAAGTGTGTGTATGGGAATAGAGGAGAGAAAAAAATTTCAAGGGTGATCCTCCCACTAAAAGAGAGAAATTTTTTTTCCAGTCATTAATCTAAGAATAGTTTTTATTAACCACCTTATCTAGATGCCTAATTTTCAACCTTACCATTTTTATTTGGTCACCTAGATATTCAATTTGAATATGACTATTGTGTATACCCATGATCTATTAAATTCTATAAACACACCGCTCTAAGAATTATCTTAATATATAGAGACTAATCTTATCCTCATTGATGATTTGTATGGTCCATATTAATTACTCAAGGAGGATATTTTTGACCCCTCTGATGGAACTAGATATTCGATTAAGAAGAAGGACAATTTCATCTACAAATATTATATGAGACAAAATTTTTCTGTGAGATCTACATCTGAACGTCTGGATCATCCCTACTTGCATTTTTTCTTTTATTAATCTTATAAGAGAATCCTGGGACAAGATAAACAGACATAGATACAATAGGTCCTCTTGCATCAGCCCATGAAGTGACTTAAAAACCCTTTCCTTCTTCTCATGAAGAAAATAGAGAAACATGGAGAAGAAAATCATCTGAATAGAATATCTATTTTCCAATAAAAAATCCCCATATAGTTCAAGATCATTAAGATAAACCCCTTCTCAATTAGATCATACAATTTTTCCATATCCACATTGATAAAAATATTTAATCCTTGGTATTATTTATTGATGTCCTCAATCATTTCTTGTACAAGTCCTATAGCACCCTGGATGTACTATCCTATAATGAAGCCATGTTGTTCCTCAAAAACCCAATCTGGGAAGTGATGGGAAATCCTTATATAGAAATTTGTGAGATGTTTCTCACAGATCATTGATAGAACTCATCTAATCCATGGAAACTATGGATCTTCATCATATATGTTAGTCCTGTCTATCCTTTAATTTCCTTTATTTTGGAAGTATCTAAAGACATTCCATTGTTAGTTATAACATGCCCCAAGGATGTTACTTGATTCATCCAAAACATTTATTTATGGTACTTATCAGGTATTTTTTCTTCTTTTAATGGTGTTTAGTTTAGTATTACAAGGTTCCCAATATTCCTCCTTTCTTTTTGAGTGGATTATAATATCATGTATTAATACTACCAAAAATATTTAATGTAATCTGTAAGATGATATTCATTAAGTCAATGAAAATCTTTATAGAATTAGTGAGAATAAATGGCATTACTTTGAACTTGTAGTGCCAATACCTTGAATAAAAATTAGTCATAGGGATATCCATCTTCACCTTTACATAATAACATCTCAAATGAAGATCCACCATAGAGAAGTACCGAACACTAAATAGCTGACCAAACAATTAATTGATCCAGGGAATATGATGATTTTTCTTTATCGTGATCTCGTTCATATTGTGATAATAAATGTAGAGGTGAATTATCTCATCCTTTATATTGACATAGAGGACCGAAACACCACATGGTGAAGCACTTGGGCCTATTAACTCATTATCTATATTCTCCTTTAGTTACTTCATAAGCCCTTTAAATTCAATAGTGGGTATTCTATATTGATTCATGGATATTAGCAAAGCTCTAGTTATAAGCTCAATTGAGAAATAAACCTAAAATATTAGAGGAATTCCAGGAAAATATTTGGAAAACAAATCCACACATTCCCTTAAAATAGGACTTTCATCAAGGTTATTATTTTCCTAAGTATCAATCACTTGATCATGATTCAGTTTCTCATAAGTCAATAATATACATGCTTTAGATGATGATACCAAATTAAAGTTATACTCGTTCTTACACTTATATATAATTGGAGGGAGATTCTGGATATGGAGAGTGATTTCATTCTCTTGGAAATTTTTTTTTCTCTATATAAGTATAGTAATTCCATAACCAAAATTGAATCAAATTCTACTAACGGAAATATCACAAGGTTTATTAGGAATTTCAACCTGAAAATATGGGAAGGGGGGAAGTTATATAATTGGGATAAAATAATTGCTTCATTTTCCATATTCGTAGATAGATCTACTTCTATATTTTGTGTTTGTGTTTGTATACTAATACTAAACATTTATGATTTGAAATATTGCATAGAACCATATTCATATAGGACATTTTAAGTTCATGCATAGAATATAGCTAGATTTTCACTTTCTGATTTTGGTTACAATCATTTAGTCCATTAAAAATATACATAGGGATGATAATTTTAAAAATATTAAAAATATAGAGGTAAACCATGAACATTAATTTGATAAGATATAAATTAAATGTATTAATTATCCTACGAATATATATATTTCAATGTATGTTATCCGTAGTCTATTTCCTAAAAAAAAATTTCATAGGAATTTTTTTCCCTTCATAGTAGTTTCTTAATAGATTGTTAATTTTAAAAGGAATATCCCCTAAGAGTATCAAATATATTTTCAGAAATTCCTTTCTACCATGCTTTAGGTGATGATTTATTTAATACCCAATCCTCCCTTTTCATAGTTATGACCCCTGAAAACAACTATGTCAGAGCCACATCGACTTTTAGAATCCATTCAGGGATTTTGTTTCTTGGAAAGCACTCGCCCTATACTTTAACAAAAAATAAGGATTTTTTCCTATTTTTACTCTTATAACTATGGTTTTAACTAAGTTATTTTAAGAAGAAATATATAATTTGGAGTGGATTCTTTTTTTATAATTTATTACATTACTTTTGTCATGTTATTATTTTCTAATACAGACCGTATATTTATATCTTATTTAATTATTACCAAACAAATTTATCGTCTTAGAATAATATGAAAAATTAACTGTTGGATAATTTTTATGTTTTGAATTAAAATATAATAATTATTTTATCAAATTAATTTTCTAAATATTATAATTATCACTTTTAAATAAAAATCCCTATTTAATTGAAAATACTAGTTTTTATAATATTAACCAATTTTTTGCCCTTATAAAAATTAAATTAGACTTCAATAGATTATATTATCATTTATATTTAAATAATTATTATCTAGAAAGAATAATTTTATTATAATATAATTTATTTCATAAATTCTTGATTTTGTCAAAAGTGTGTCTTAATTGATGCTATAAATTTCCAAAAAATACAATTTTTATTTCATCATGTCAAAATATAAAATTTATCAAACTCGTTATATAATCATTGATAAAGTAAAAATAAAAAATAATAATTATAATAATTATTTATTAAAAAATAAAATATTCAAATCCATATTAGTAGGGTATATATGAATAATCCCGTACTACAGCACTGTATGCCTTAAGGGTATTGTTTGAGAGAGTGGTGCTTTCTTGGGGTGGTTCAAAAAATATGGTTTGGGTCATGATCTTGATAATATTACAATTATAGCATAAATGGTTTCATTAATGTTTTAGTTTTTCAATTTTAGCTTACATTTATTAAAGGTAAAATCCCAATAATGCCATCTCTTTAATAAACCTTGATAATTGTGCTTTATATGGTATGATCATACGGGTTGAACCTATAACTTATTCCATTTTTTTCAATTATACTTTATCATAACCCTTAATATGTTATAATATAAACAATAACTATAAAATGACAATATTATCAATGGTTAAGATTCCTAAGAATCTTTTAATTGTGACCTTCTATATTTAATAATTGTCCAAAATAACTAACGTAGCTATATTAATTAATAAGTAATTTATTCATTCAAAATGAAATTTTATTTATAAAATATTGGGTCATTACAAGTAGGATACTAGATAATGATAAAAGTAATTACACCACTATAAAAATAGAATTACAATTTTTATATTTATCTGGAAAATTTAGGCAGTACTGGATCAGTTAGAAATTGAATTTTTTACCGATCATTTAGCTTTGAAGTATATACTAGATAAGATAATCATTAATCCAATATTGATTATATTGATAATCCTTTATCGTTATTTTAATTTAAAAATTAGAGATAAAAAAGGGTGATTAAAATATTATGGAAGGTCACCGGTATAAGTTTTAAATTACATAATATTTTTATCCAAGGGAGATTAATTATTATTTCCCATATGAGAAACCACTAGTTGTCACATTTGTTCAATCTTATTGGTTTTTTCATTTTAATAATATTCTTTTTTAAGGAACATTTCTTAAGAATATTACAAAATACCAATGAAAAAAATATATGATATTAAATACATCTTTTTGTATGATTCTTTATTATATAAGATACATTTTGATAGTATTCTAAAGAGTTTTGGTGATAAATAATAAATGTTACCTATTATTTATAGTTTTACTTTTCACCATGGGGTCGACACCACGAGGGAGAGAGGACTCTCTGGAATGTTCTTTGTGATGGTTTCTATTATTTTACCTTGTTCGGGGATATTAGGAGTTTGGTTGTTGGTTTTTAAAGTTCCAAATATTTGTTAATGTTGGTAGAAAAAATTCCATCCACAAAAAAAATTAATTTTGGAGGTTGAAATTTTTTATTTCTAGTGTGTATATTTCATGAGACTATTTATATATTCTCATGGGAAAGAGTCGATTCTGGTGATTGTGGATTATGTTTCAAATTGGGTAAAGGTAGTGGAACTTACAAATAATCAAGCTATTCGAGTATTAAAATTCATCAATAACAGAATACTTTCTCTATTTAGTGTGAATGTATATTTTTTACTTATAATTGAACTCATTTCATGAATTTTCAGGTAAAAAATTACTATAAAAAATATTGGTGTTCATAAAACTAGAAATACTTACCACCCATAGTCAAGTAGACAAGATGGGGTGTGAAATAAGAAGCTTAAGAAAATTATAGAGAAAAATTTGTGTATATCAAGGAAATATTGGTCCTTGTTACTATATGATACCTTGTGGGCCTATATAATAGCTTAAAACTCATATAGGAATGTCTCTTTATATGATTTTATTGTGAAAACACATCATTTTCCCATTGAATTTCATCATAAATATTTTTAAGATGTCAAGGCATTAAATTATGATTCTATGACTACTGGGAATGAGTGTTTATTTATTTTACTTATATTAATGAGATAAGAAGGGATTATTATGAAAATTATATAATCTAAAAGAATACAAAGAAGTATTTCCATGATTTTTATATTCAAAATAAAATCAATAAATCTAGAGAAAAATAGATTCTTTTTAATTATAGTATTAATATCTTCTTTGGGGAGTTTAAATGAAATTGGTAAAGACTTTTTAACATATTGATGGTGTTTTAAGTGATAATTCAAGTTATTAGGTGTGGATATTAAACCCCTTAATCGTTAATGGACAAATTATAAAACATTTCTTTGAGTGGCAGCCAAAGGGTTTGGATTCTACCATTATCCTTGAATTTTTACCTTTCTATGAGTTTAAATGAGGATTATAAACTCAGTTCTTTATGGGAACTATCCCGGGGTAATTTTTCTATTTTTCATAATATGAGTATTTAAAGACCCAAATTTTCCATGTAATTTTTTTTAATTATATGGATTTTTACGAGTCTGTGAAAATTGACGGTGACTGAATCTGAGGCCCGGAGTGCCCGGAAAGAATTTCTGATATTTTTTTGAATAATTTCAGCAAATTCGTGAGCAACATTTTCTTGCTTTTGAATATTTTCTCAGATTAAAAATCTATGGGCACTGTTGAATCTGAAGCACCGAGATTCGCAGAAGGGGGGCTTTACTTTGACAGTGATAGGTCCGGAGAAAATGTTATGTTTTGTGAATTTTTAAAATAAATGAAATAAAATAATTTTATTATTTTATTTCATATCCTCTAATGGACAAGCAAAGGGGTGGGGCCAGTGATATTTCAAGCCAATAAATGGCTGGACCTGCCAACCCTAAGTATAGATATCATTGGGGAATTAGGAAGCTTCTTAATTGATGAGCCCCATTAAATTCTAACATCGTTATACCCCCCCCCCACCCTCTTATATATATGGACCATGGGGAGGTGTATAGGCACAACTTTTTCCAGAAACGAAGCGATCAAGGAGAACTGTGATGCCAGCACCGTAGAGGATGGAGCCGAACCTAGTGGGAGGTGATGGATGACACCGAACCACGAACCGAAGGAGAACGTACGAGTGGCATCATTGGGAACCAATTGCGGGAATGAAGAACATGATCCACCTTCAAGTGTGGATGTTCTCCAATGGGTTTTGGAGGTATGGTTTTTATTCATTTACACACTTCAAATGATTCCCTCTTCCAAATTCATGAATTATATAAAGAACGTGGGTGAACTGATTAACAGGTTGATCCGTGATTCATTCATTTTACAGAAGGTTTCTACGTCTTATCTTTTGGGGTTTGGATTTTTGTTTGATACAATAACTGATAAAACCATTTTTTATCCTCCCTTTGATCACAAGATAATTCAGAGGGTGTGGGACTAATGAACCCAGCCCAAACCCTCCCCAAATATTTTACCCTTATGCCATCCATGGAAGACCAACAGCACGGTGATACTGGCCGACTACATGGGGGATAGCGCGTCGACGCACGCTTCAAGTGGAGGTCATGGATCAAAGATGCGGTGGTCATCAGAGCGGCTGGCACCGGCCGACCGCGGAGGAGGTGTAGGGATTCGTCGCGTGTCATTGGTGTGTAAGGGGTTGTGGCTCGTCAACCATGGAATTCGGAGAAGACGGTCGGCTCATTGGCCATCCATGGAAAGGAAGGGTGTCATGTCGTATCATGCCAACAATGAGTAGGATACCACGGCTGAAGTTGTGGTGGATGAGGTAGAACCCGCCCCACTGGCGGTTTCTGCGGCACCCACGTGGTGTCGCCACTTTAATGGTCGAATGGCCTTTGGACATTCAGGTTTCTGGGGAGTGGCTCCCCTGATCCACCTAGTAGAAGCCCCAAAGTCCATGCCCTATACAGTCGGGTTTCCCTCCTATGGGCTGCCGCCAGCAGGACGAGCTGCCGCCAGCAGCCCAAGCCGCCGCCCAGCGGGCCGAGCCGTGCCCCCCCCCCCTCATGGGATACATAGCCCTTGAGTGATACTCTATTGTGGGTTTGGCTTCCCTTGTCTGCTACCCCTTTTTGCATGCTGGGATGGACCTCGGCCCAATGGGCTGACTCCACCGCAGCCCAGTCCAGACAGGGTCGGGTCGGGTTGGTCTGACCGAGTCTGACTGGACTCAAGCCCAGAAACACATAAAGGGCATTATCTTGAGAACCTGATGTATGTTTGATGAACCGTCTACGACATTGGGATCCTTGGAGTGAGAAATTCCTTTTTTACTTACTCTATTATTGTTTTGAAGAAACTTAGAGTATGGCTTGGTTGGATGGCATTTGAATCCAACTGGACCCTCGATAATGAAATGTCAATAACGTACAGACCGTGAGTCTGGTCGACGTGTCATCTATTTAATTGGAACCCTTATGACACAATGCATCATTGGGGTACTTCTTTTTGAGACTTCGTGTTTGTTGAAATACAGCTGATGTCTTGAGGATCAATTTTCCCAAGCACGTTACGTACAAAACCATGCGACTGGTTTAGACATGACGACAGATGACCTTTCAACTCTGAGGGACCCGATGTCCCAGGGGAGTGCGCCTCTATGTGATGTGGTAGAATCATGGTGAAGAGTTCCTTTGTGTGACTCAGAATACCCACGGTACTCGATAGGAGGAGTATCTCAGTAGTCCATGGTTAGTGGGAAGTGCCTCTGTGTGAATCGGCAGACCCATGGTACTCAATAGTATGAGTGCCTCAGCAGTCCAATGTTAGAGGGTAGCGCCTCTATGATACACGACAGGCCCACTGTACTCAATAGAGGAGGAGTTATCCAGCAGATGAGGTTTTAGAAATTGTGATTGGGAATTTTACTTATTCCGCATCCTAGAGAATATGTGGCTGGCTATTAGCATTCATAGTGATCCAGTGTGGGTCAGCATCATAATCATGTTTCTCTAAGTTGTATACCTAGTTTTAACTGAGACTCTAATTGAGCTGTGTCTATCTCTTTGTGCTTTGTGATTGAGATCATTCTTTTTTGTTTTCCTTGTGGAATTATGAGAGACTTTCGGGGTCTCAGGGACCCAACTGAGTATCGTTATACTCACCCCTACATGGGCTATGCCCGAACCTTGTTGTGTCTTGTGCAGACAACGAGTAGTTGGGATAAGGTTTGAGGGATCCAGGACTGGGCGGTATGAGAAGGAGACAGGCGGACATGGAGTGTTTATGAGTAGGTGATCTGTACATACCCTTTAGGTAGGATCCTCGGAGGATGACTCAGTGGTTGTTTTCCATTTTTCTATTGTATTGTTCCTATCAGTTGTATTTTCACTTTTTATTTATACTCATACTTTCAGTTGGGATTGTATCCTGGCCCCTTTTACTTTCAGTACTCTTTTACAACTGCAGTTTACATCACATTTTCTTTTTTTGTGTTCTCAGACATGTCTTTGTACTGGTATAAAGGCAATTCCTTCCCGTTTTAGGGAATATGCCTTTCAGTTCTAGTCTTCAGCCCCTAGCCTATGGAAGGTGGGCATTGGGTAGTGACGGCATGGGCCCTGGGGGATGGGTTGTGACAAAGTGGTATTAGAGGAGTTTGGATCTACCAGAGGACTAGGACTCTGATCTTTTCTTTTTGAAATAATATTAAGTGTTATGATTGTGGTTTTCAGTCCGGGGAATCCTTTGTTGGTGCAGCGGCCAATGTATCCATACACCAGGAACCTGAATTCAGATTTCATATTCAGTGCATGAAAACAATGATTGTGTGTGTTTTGAAAAGACTTCTTTGATCTCATGAGTCAACTCACCAGGTATAACTTAATGATCGTGGAACACCTATTTTCTTTTAGGATGAGGACACATAGAAAACTATCCTGGATTCCTAAGAGAGTATGCGATGATGGCCCACCGAGTGATGAGGCCACAGTGGAGGGCCCTCTTACGGCGTTACCACCTTCGGGTTGTGTACCCGCAGCACCCTAACTCATTGGGCAGCTGATGCCACCAGCCCCACCATTAAAGGATGTGCACCAACTGAGAGTGTTGCATGAGTTTCAGTGGTAGAGGCCTCTAAGGTTCCGATGAGAGACAGAACCCCAAGAGGCTGAGGACTGGCTGGAGGTTGTGGCCATAATTTTTCACATAGTTGGGACACCAGCTGATTTTATGGTGATCCTAGCTGCCAGTGATTTTAATGCAGTAGTAGGGAGATGGTGGGGCCTAATTCTCCCGACACATGACGAGGCGACTCTCATCTGGGAATACATTGAGGGCATTTTCAGTGCAGAGTTCATCTCAGCGACCTTACTTTCTATTCGTATACAGAAGCTTCTGCACTTACAGTATGACAGCATGATAGTGGCCCAGTACTCGGTGATGTTCACTTATCTCTCCCACTACTCCACCGACATGGTACTGGACCCTTTCTTCAGGGATCAGACCTTTGAGCAGGGTCTCCGACGAGAGATCCGCATCAGTGGTCTCGCTCAGAATTCTGACTCAAGTTGGCATGATAGAGGGGGCGTTTTGGTGGAGAGATTCCTAGCTGAGTAGGCACCAATAGTGAGACCCAACACCGAGTGTGTAAGGTCCTAGACCCCCCTTGTCCAGTACTTTTACAAAAACTCAGTCCCACCGAAACGGTGGAACTGGTAATGATAGCACCACTTACAGTGTCTCACCATGATGGTGGCACCGCTTGCGGTGTCTCACCGAACAGGTGGCACCATGACGGTGGAACACTGAAACGGTTGTACCGCTTTCAGTTTCTCACCGAACCGGTGGCAACATGATGGTGGTACACCGAAATGGTGGCATCAATTATGGTGTCTCACCGAACTAGTGGCACCATGATGGTGGCACACAAAAATAGTGACACCGCTTACGTTGTCTCAACGAACCGGTGGCACTATTACGATGGCACACCGAAATAGTGACACCATTTACGGTGTCTCACCGAACTGGTGGCACCGTCATTGTAGTACACTGAAATGGTGACACCACTTACGGTATCTCACCGAACCAGTGGAACTGTGATGGTGGCACACCAAAACAATGACACCACTTACGGTGTATCACCGAACTGGTGGCATCGTGATGGTGACACCGTTACAGTGGAACCATGATGGTGGCACACCGGAACAGTGACACCACTTAATTTGTCTCATCAAACCGGTGGCACTGTAATGGTGGCACCTTAATGGCGACATCGCTAATGGTGTATCACCAAACCATATCTCACCCTTTTATTTTTCTCAGTCTTCCGAGTTTTTACAATTCTGTTCCCACAAAGTATATTTTAATATAAAAGTGTTTTAATATACCTTTTAAATCCTTTTAATGCCAATAAATGATATCTAAAATATCCCAAGGTCTATAAGACCCATAACTTACCAAAATGTGTGGATTTTTCATGGTGTCACACCCCTTTCCCCATATTTTGTTTCTGGTTCCACCCCTGTTGCGCGTTTTCTTCTGATTTGAGGAAACTGTTCAGTGCACAACCGTTATGTAAACCTCTCCAATGAGAATTATAAAATAACAATTAATTCCATCGTGTGTAACCACCCACCGATGTGGTGAAACCACAATATCCCTTTAAGCAATTGAAAATTCAATATCTCGTAACTCCAGGATCTCACCTTTTTATTGTACGGTAATTTCATCTTCTTCTTGTTCTTGGCTGGTCTCATTTTATTTACTTGTGTGTTTGGTGTCCCCCATTCCTAAGGAAAGTGGTGCGCCTGTGCTGGATCTTTTCTTCCCACCCTTGGAGTCCTCGAAGTTTCTCCCCTTCTAGTCATGCATCCCCAGTTCTCAGCACGTGGAGAGAAACTTCGATTATTGATCATCCTGGTAAGGTTCTTCCTTCATCACTATTTACTATGTATTATGCGTGGTGGGTATTCTAATGTTTCTATAGGAATAGATGAAACCAAAACCTTAATGAAGATAATAAACATACTTTTAAAGAATGATGGGGTGTGTCGGATGATGGTAATGTACTCTTCTACTTTCTCATATATGTTGTGAGTTACATGGGCTTATGTCCACTAAAAATGATGGCATTATTTGGACCTTCCTTGTGCACCAATGAACCTTTGTTTCCTGGATAATTCTATGATTGAATGGTTATAACTTGTAAACTGATTAATCACGTAAACTTGGATGAATAAATGGATTTCTGATGAGTAATAATCCTATTGTGATAACCCTGGTAAACTGAATGAAAATAAGAAACTCAATAAATGCAATGATAGAATCTGGAACTCCTTTACTCTGTCTTGATTGGTGTGATTGTTCTTCTTGTTTCTTGTGGGGTGACATGGATGGGGATGGGATCCCATATTGTGGATAAGTTTTTGGTTTGTAGATCTATGGTCTTGTGGGGTCATATGGTGGGGCATGGTTTGGTTCCAGTACTTTGAGGGCTCTCACAAGTCCATTTTGTTGATGTGACATTATAAGTGAACCGGGTGTGAATGCTTAAATTTCTGATTGGTTGTTTCTCCTTGGCTTAGAACTATGCCTGTTAGTTGCCCAGTAGAGAAAAATTACTTAAATTCAATCACTTTAATATGAAAACAAGAGCATTTTTAGTAGGGAAATTGGTTTCTGGGAACATGTTGTGACTTGGATGTGGGTGTTGTGCTTTTTATAAGTGAATATTAATGAGGGTGTTTCTGTATAGGTTGGTTTTGAAACCCTTAGGTTGGGATGCGTGCTTGTTTTCCAATATTTATAATTATAGTTTTTATGATTCTTATTCGTGCCCCACCCATGTTGAGCACTTCTTTCCAAACACCCCCATTTTAGGGGGGATGGTGTTTTCCCAACACTCCTATGAGTGGCTCCAAATTAGCTCATTTTCTACTCCCTCTCCAAAGTAGCCCAAGAATCTTGTGTGGGATATAATGTCTTGAGGTCTATTTTAGCCCTAGATTCTTCAGGCAGTGTATGTGGTGGAGGTTGGCCCAGGTGTGTGGGGGCAGGTGGTTTCCCAAGTGCCTTCAAGATGAGGCCAAGATGTCTTCGGGTGTGGCAGTAGTTGTTCGGACCCAGGTTTGTGGAGGCTTGGTTACATTTGGTTGTTGTGGACTAGGTGTTTGTGTGCGGGATGTGGGGTAGTGATAGCCTAGGTGATTTCAGGTGGGATGTGTGGTTGTGACAGCCCAGGTGTGTGAGGGAAGGGTGTGGAAGTGGGACTACAGTGAAAATGGCGGGAGAGGTATGATTTGTAGGATGTATTTAATAGCCAGTGGGAAAGTGGTGTGGGGTACCCAAATATCGATGTGATATTTCTATTACATTACTTGACGTGCTATATTTGGGGAGTGTGCCTTGGTGAGGTTGGTGTGGATCGTCTCCTTACTAGGTTCTCTAGCTATGTTCTTTTCTCACATGGCATTAGAATGTCTCCCCACTTGTGAAAGAGAGATTTTGGTTTTCCCTACTGAGTATACCTGTATACTAACCCTATTTATATAAACTATTTTCAGGTTTCCAGGAGGACTTTGAGGATCATGGAGGAATATACTAGTTTGGACCTTTGGATAGTTGTTGTAGCTATTTTTTCCTTTGGTACATTCCTTTGGGGTTTTATTGTACTTTTGTATCATTTAATTTTGGACATGCATATGGGAATGGTTTTCTTTTGGCATTACTTCTACATACAGTTCTAGTATTGATGGGATTTACCATCTTATCTCCCAATCCCACTAAATAAAAAGGTTAATGACTTCCATCTTGTGTGTAATTCTATACCCTTGGTGATAGTCTCCACTCTAGGACCTATTGAAGGTGGGCTTCAGGGGTCTTTATCTCTCATTCAACATGAGTAAGGAAGGGTCTGGCAATTCCGCTGTCCCTTCCCTCATCTTGGTAATGGTGGGTCATGATATAATGGTATCAGAGGAGGGGCTGAGAGATAGGGCGAGTCTGGAGTTAGTCATAGTGAGGATTTCATGGGATGGTAGGGAAAAAATGTTATTTATTCTTGGTGCGTGAAATATGACAGGGAATATGGGCTAGGAAATAGGATTTTAGGGCCCCCGTGATCTGATGCAAGGACTCCGGGCCTACCAAATGACCATGTAAGGCTACACTGATTGTAGGGTAGAGACCCTAGGAATGGTAAATGCACTATAATGACTTGTGTTCTTGTTTTTTCTTTGGTATATTGGAGATTTAAAATGAATAAGAAGTCTAGGAAAATTTGAAAACAATCTTCTACACTACTCAGGCTTAAACACTCCTTGTTTACCATGCAGCTATGGAACATGGATGATGACCACGAGTAGTGCGGGCGATTGAGGCCTAGGAGGTTGACTTGGATGATAGACAGTGGACTAATCGAGTGGAGGAGGATAATCAGTGGAAGAGGACACTTTTTCCTTTCAGCGGTAGACCCTCAGGAAATATGAGGGCATCACCTTGGACATGGAAATGGAAAGATGGATCGAGGAGCTGGTGCTAGCTTTCGGCTTGATCTGGGCTCTAACATAGTATTGGGTTCTTCTAGCTGTATGATAGATGCGGGGATCAGTGCATCAGTGGTGGACCATCTACCTTGGGGAGAAGAGGGAGGATGAGGTTATGTTGATTGTTTTTGAGGGGGAGTTTGAGGCGGAATTCCTATCTTCCACGATGAAGGATGAGAAGAGTCAGAAGATACTATCCCTTCAGTAGGGGAGTATGTCAGTAAAGCAGCTGGGGATCAAGTTCAAGGATCTCCTTCGCTTTGCTCAAGACCTCTTTCTAGGTGTGGAGTCTTGGGTGAGACATTTATATGAGGCACTCCAACCTTCTCTTCAATACATCGTAACCCCCTTCACCCTACCAACGTAAATGGAGGTCCAGAAGAAGGATGAAGTGGTGGAAAGGATGCACATGCTGGGAGGTGTGTCATGAGAGGGGAGCCAGTTGGGCTTGTCAAAGGGAAAGGATGTAAGCAATAGGCCTCCAATGTCTGGGCCTTCTAGGTTTCGGACCGAGGGAGAAGGGACCAAGAGTTCTAGTTTTGATCTCCAAATCCTCTCCCTTTCCTTTCGGGCCCAGGACCAAAATACTTCATCTTCGGCAACCATGGGAACCTTCAGAATTAGTGCACGGACCGAGTGCAATATAGTGGGGGTAGGCCAGTTCAGCACCTACCTCAGCATCAGTAGTTTCTAGTCATGGCCTTTCATCCACAGTAGTAGGGATAGTGAGCTCCCGTTCCTCCAAGGGAAGATGTTGTGGGAGGAGCCCGACATCAAGGTGCTCCTCAGGGACCTCGACCAGGGCATGTTCGGGGATGCATCCATTAGCCGAGGGGAATAAGAGCTGGGTGTGGGTAGTTACACGCCGCAGAGGTAGCAGTTCCAGCAGGGTCGAAATTCATTCGAGGTACGATCAACTTGTTTAGTACTCTTGCTTATGACTTGTTTGATACTAGAGCTTCTCACTCCTTTGTTACACCCAGTATGACCCATGCTCTTTGTTTAGTTTCTATGAGGCTTCCAGTGCCCTTAGTGTTGAGTATTCCAATCGGAGGTTAGACTGACTTGTTTTTTGTTTTCGGAGGGTGTAGTCTAATGATAGGGCCACATCAGTCTAGAAGGGATCTTCTACTGTTGTAGATACAACCATATGATGCCATCCTAGGAATCAACTAGCTTTTTTTGGTACACACTATTATCAATTATTTCCAAAGAAGGGTCATGTTCTCTGATGAGGATGGCCAGAGTCTGACTTTCACCGGCGAACGAGGTTTCTAGGAAGGAATTTGTTGAGTATGTCCCCTCCTTTCCTTGATAGCTAATCTGTTCATGGATTCGGCATATTTAGAGATGGTGAAATTCCCGGGGATTTTCAGTGAGTTCATGGACATATTCTCTGAAGAAGTGGAGACTCTACTCCATCGACGTGATTTTGAGTTTGGCATAGACTTTCAACCCGGTGACCACCCGATTTTGGTGGCCCCCTATCAGATTGTGCCTTACAAGCTACAAGAGTTATGAATTCAGATTGATGATATGATGACAAAGGGTTTTGTTTGAACAAGAGCATCGATGTGGGGTGCCCTAGTCTTGTTCACGAAGAAGGCAGATGGTGGAATCAGGATGTGCATAGACCGCTAGAGACTGAATTAGGTAACGGTCAAGAACCGTTACCCCATCCCTAGGATAGAAGCCCTTTTGACCAGTTAAAGGGGGAAAGATGCTTCTCCAAGATCGACTTGCAGTCAGGATATCACCAGTTGAGGGTAAAGTAGGATTACATCTCAAAGACTGCCTTTAGGTGCTGATATGGGCACTTTGAGTTTGTAGTCATGTCGTTCGGCATTACGAACACACCAGCTGTGTTCATGGGGATCATGAACTCCGTCTTTCCGGAGTCTATAGAGAGGTTCATAGTCATGTATATTAATGACATCCAAATCTACTCAAGATCATAGGAGGATCACGTTGAACATCTTAGAATAGTTTTAGAGGTCCTCCGACACCACCAGCTCTACAGGAAATTTTAGAAGTTCAGGTTCTGGTTGTGAGAAGTGAACTTCCTTGGGAACGTGGTGTCCGAGAAGTGAATAACAGTAGACCCATAAAAAGTGGAATCGGTTTATCTTGGGTATATCCCAAGAACATGTCATAAGTTCATAGTTTCCTATGTATGGCAGGTTACTACTGATGGTTTGTTCCCAACATCTCCCGAGTTGTATCACCTTGGTCATCCTTGACCATGGAAGACAAGGCCTTCGTGTGGAGTAGAAAAAGTGAGGTATCCTTCAGTTTTCTAAATGGAATGATGGTTAGTGCCACAGTACTGAGGTTTCCAGAATAAGGGGTGACGTTTGAGGTATTCTATGATGCTTCAAGCCAAGGCTTGGGGTGTGTGATGATGCAATAGTAGGGGTGATCTCTTATGGGTCTAGGTATCTATGTCCCCATGAGAATAACTATTCCACCCCCCGAATTGGATCTTGCAGTGCTAGTGTTCACACTAATGTTGTGGTAGCACTACCTCATCAGGGAGCACTTCGTGGTCTTCACAGATCAAAAGATATTGAGTTATATCATCTACTATTGGGACCCTAACTTGCGATAGAGAAGGTGGATGGAGTTTCTTCAGGACTACGACTTCGAAATTTTCTACACCTTGGGAAATTGGAACGTGGTGGCTGATACCTCGAGCAGGAAGTTGTAGAAGGATACTGCTAGAGAGTCAGCAGATGCTTGGAAGGCGATGGAGGAGTTGGCTTCCCTACACCTATATGAGATGGTGGATAATGGTAGAGGTTTTCTGTTTTAGATTATAGTGTAGTCCTCTCTATTGAAGTATGTTGAGGAGTCTCAGTGGGGACACTCAGAGGCTGAAGTGATGCGCGATCGTGCTAGCCAGGGTAATGCCCCGGAAGGATGGTCCGAAGACGGGTGAAATCGGATGATGTTTCATGGGAATTTTTTCATCACGGTGGAAATGTGCAAGAGAGTTCTTGGTGATTTCCAAAACTCACCCTTGGTGGTGCACCCAGAAGTTTCCAAGATGTACCAGGGCTTGAGGGGTCAGTTTTGGTGGCCCGGGGTGAAACTGGTAGTGGTGGAGTTTGTGGCTAGTTGCCTGGTGTCTCAGCAGTTGAAGGCTGAACATCGCATTCTAGGAGGTCTGTTACAGCTATTAGATGTCCCCGAGTGTAATTGGGATGAAATATCAATGGATTTCATCACCAGACTACCCAGTTCTCAGGGGGGTTGTGATGACATCTGGATAGTGGTGGACCGACTGACAAAATCGGATCACTTCCGGGAAATCAAGGAGTCGAGTGTGGTGGATACCCTAGCGTAGTGGTATGTGGACTTGGTGGTTTATTTTCATATAGTTTCTAGGTTAATAGTCTCCAATCGGGATACCTGGTTTACCTCACAGGTCTGGAAAGGATTGCAACATGCTTTTGGCACCCGAATATGCTTCAGTACTTCTTTCCACCCCCAGATGGATGGGAAGATAGAGCGCACCAACCAGATAATGGATGATATGCTACAGGCATGTGTTTTGTACTTTGGAGGATCATTTTTATGACACTTGACTCTGGTAGAGTTTTCCTACCACAATAGTTATCACTATACCATTGGCATGGCTCCATTTTAAGCTTTGTACAGGAGGTCGTGTTGCTCAACCGTGTGCTGGACAAAGGTCGGGGAAGCAATTGTTTTTGGCCCGGAAGTGGTGCAGAGCAAGAAAGAGAGGATTCAGGTTATACGAGAAAGTGTGAAGGAATCATAGGATCAGAAGAATTTGTATGCTGATAGTAGGAGGAGTCCCATGGTTTTTTTTGGCCGGGGACCACATGTTCTTGAAGGTATCCCCTCAGCGTGGAAAACGGAGGTTCGGTAGGGGGATAAATGTTTCTCCCAGGTTTTTCGGACCCTTCTACGTGTTTTGGAAGGTTGGATAAGTGTATTATCATCTAGTTCTACCACCTCCTCTACTGAGAGTGAATGACATCTTCCATGTGTCTCATCTCCGTCGCTATATACGCGATGATGCGCATGTCTTGGATTGGGGAATTCTAGATATCATGGATGATGTGACGTACATAGAGCAGCAAGTGATGATCAATGATCGAGAGGAGAAGATGATTCATGGAAGAACAAATCCCTTGGTTCGTGTGTCATGGAGGCATGGAACCCTCGAGGAGAGTACCTGGGAATAGGAGGCACAGATATTCACCCAGTACCAAGATTTGATTTGAGTTTTGTTATTTTCTGTTTCATTATTATTTGTGATGTAGTACTTAACCCTGTTAGCTATGTGATGGGTTGTTCATCTTTTCTATGAATGTGTATGAAGTGTCTTGACTATGGGATGGGGAAGGCATGATCCCTAACCAAGACGCATTAAAGTGGATGCGGTTAAACCCATATGAGCGATTCAGTTGCGCCCAACGTCGATAATATCTTGACATGGAATAAGGAACTCTCTAACCCATATGATTGTATGATATGGCCTTTGAATCTTTGTGTGGTTACTTGGGGAAGTTGAGAGGTAGTGTATTCGTATTCATTTAAATGATATATGAGGAAGAGGTATTGCCAGATGTCGTGGAGGTTAAATCCTGAGAGGTATCTTCCGAGGTTGTTATATAGACCCCCTATTATTCCTTCGGGTCTAGTTGATTCTTGAGGGAAAGAATAGTTTGATAGGTATCTAATGTAATGGAATGGACCCTCCTGGTCCAATAATTTTCCAAAAACTTGGTCCCACCAAAATGGTGGCACTGGTCACGGTAGCACCACTTATGATGACTCACTGTGACGGTGGAACTGCTTACGGTGTCTCACAAAACCAGTGGCACCATGACGGTGGCACACCAATATGGTGGAACCCCTTACGGCGTCTCACTGAACCTATGAAACCGTGATGGTGGCATGCCGAAACAGCAGCACCGCTTATGGTGTCTCATCCAACTGGTGGCATCATGATGGTGGCACACCAAAATGGTGACACTGATTACGGTGTCTCACCGAACCTCTGGCATCGTGACGGTCGCACACAAAAATGGTGACACCGCTTATAGTGTCTCACCAAACTGGTGGAACCGTGATGGTGCCACCGTAATGGTGGCACCATAACAGTGGCACCATGACAGTGTCACACTAGAATGGTGACACCATTTACCGTTTCTCACCAAACCGGTGGCATCGTGATGGTGGCACACCAAAAAGGTGACACCGCTTATGGTGTCTCACCAAACCAGTGGAACCATGATGGTGGCACCATAGAGGTGTCACCATGATGGTGACCCCACTCACGATGTCTCAACAAACCATATATCATCTTTTTCATTCTCCTAGTATCTCATGTTTTTCCAGTTCCAATCCCGCAACTTATCTTTTGACGTAAAACATATTTAATACCCATTTTAAAGCCTCTTAAATACCATAAATGATATCTAAAATCCCCCAAGAGTCATCTGACCCTTAACATACCAAAACGTGTTGCTTTTCTTTGGTGTCATACCCCTTTCCCCATATTTTTTTTCCAATTCCACCTCTGTTGCACATTTTCCTCGGATTTGAGGAAACCGTTTATCGCACAGCTGTTATGGCCACCTCTCCGATGAGAATTATTAAATGAAAATGTATTCCATCATGTTTAACCAGTCACTCACATGGTAACACCACAATCCACCTTTAAGCCATTCAAAATTCAATATCGCGTAACTCTAGTATCTCACCTTCTTATCGCATGGGATTTTCTTCTTCTTATTCTTGGATGGTATGCTTTTCATTCCTTCTATGTTTGGAGTCCCCCATTCTTGAGGAAAGTGGTGCACCTATTCTGGAGCTTTTCTACCACCCTTGGAGTCCCCAAAGATCTTCCCCTCCAAGTCGTTCATCCCCAGTTCTCGGCGCATGGAGAGAAACTTCGATTTTTGATCATCTAGGCAGGGTTATGACTTTATATCTCTTTACTATGCATCATACGGGGTGGGAATTATAATGTTTCTACAGGGATGGATAAAACCAAAACCTTAATGAAGATAATAAATAGACTTTTAAAGAATTATGGGTTGTGTTTGATGATGTTATTGTACTCTTCTAATTTTTCTTATATGTTCTGAGTTACATGGGATTATATCCACTAAAAATCGTGGTCATTGGTGGTCCTTCCTTGTGCACTAATGAACCTTTTTTATGGATAATTCTATTATTGAATGGCTGTAACATCGAACCAGTTTAATCACGTAAACTTGTGTGAATAAATGGATGTGTGATGAGTAATAATCCTTGTGTGATCACCCTGGTTAACCAAACGAAAAGAAGAAACTAAATGAATGTTGTGATATAATATAGAAACTCCCTTGCTCTATCTTGATATGTGTGGTTGTTCTGCTTGTTTCTTTTGGGGTGACATGGATGGGGATGGGATCCCCTGTTGTGGTGCAGCTGTTGGTTTTCATATCTAGGGTCATATGGGGCCATATGGTGGGTCTTGGTTTGGTTCAAGTACTTCAAGGGAAATCAAGGATCCCTTTGGTTGTCGTGACTTTACAAGAGAACCGTGTGTGAATGCCTAAATTTCTACTAGGTTATTTCTCTTTGACATAGGGATATGCCTGTTAGGTGCCCAGTAGTGAAGAATTACATAAATGGAATCACTTGAATATGAAAACAAGAGTAGTTTCAATGGGGAATTGGTTTCTGGAATAAGTTGTGACTTGGCCATGGGTGTTGTGCTTTTTATGAGTGAATAGTATAAATGGTGTTTGTGTATAGGCTGGTTTGGAACCCCTAGGTTGAGATGAGTTCTTGTTTACCTTTATGTATAATTATAGTTTTCATGTTTCTTATTCGCGCCCCACCCATTATGAGCACTTCATGCTGAACACCCCCATTTCATGGGGAAGGGTGTTTTTTCCAACACTCCTATGAGTAGGTGGTTATTAGATCCTTTTATGGTCCCTCTCCCGATTATCCCAAGAAACTTCGAGTAGGATGTAAGGACATGAGGTCCATTATAGACCTAGATTCTCCAGGCAGGGTATGTTGTTGTAATTGGTACAGGTGTGTGTGGGTAGGTGGTTTCCCAAGTGTTTTCTGGATGAGGCCCAGGTGTCTTCGGGTGTGGAAGTAGTTATTCAGACCTAGTTGTGTGCGAGTGTGGTTATGTTTGTTTGTTTTGGCCCAGGTGTTTGTGGGAGGGATGTGTGGTAGTGATATCTCAGGTGTTTGTTGGCGGGATGTGTGGTTGTGACAGCCCAGTTGTGTGCTAGTAGGGTGTGGAAATGGGACTGCAATGAGAATGGCAGGAGAGGTCTGACGTATAGGATGTCTTCAATAACCAGTGGGAAAGTGGTAAGGGGTACCAAAATAGCGATGTTCTATTATTATTAAATTACTTGACTTGTCTTATTTGGGGAGTGTGACTTGGTGAGGTTGGGGTGGATAGTCTCCATACGAGGTTCTATGGTTATATACTTTTCTCACGGGGCATCAGAATGCCTCCCCAATTATGCATGAGAGATTTTGGTTTTCTCGACTGAGTATACCTGTATACTCACCCTACGTATATAAATTGTTTTCAGGTTTCAGGAGAACTTCGAGGATCACGCAGGACCGTACTAGTTCGGACCTTGGGAAATTTTTTGTTATTGTTTCTCTTTTATTTGGTACTTTCCTTTGGGATTTTCTTGGACTTTTGTAGCATTTACTTTTGGACATGCATATGGGAATGGTTTTCTTTTGGATTTACTTTTACCTCTAGTTCTGGTGTTGTTGGGATTTACCATCATATCTTTTGATCATACTAAATAAAAAGGTTAATATCTTCCATCTTGTGTGTAATTATATACCCTTGGTTCTCGTATCCACTCCAGGACCAATTGAAGGTGGGTTTCAGGGGTCATTATATCTCTTTCAACTTGAGGAAGGAAGGTTCTGGAAATTCCATTGTCCCTTCCTTCATCTTGGTAAAGGCGGGTTGCGACAGTGCGACATGTTGCAGAGACAACTTCTACTGGAAATAGGAAGATGACACAGAGGTCCAAGTATACCATACATTATAGTGGATGTCCCCGGGACACAGGGTCAGAGGTGCTGACCTTGCGAGGCAGAGGAGGACAGGCAAGGGACAAGAAGTGCTACATGTGTATTGGGTAGGGTCACATGGATCGTGATTTCCTGACTTTCCATATGGATTACCACCGGACAATCGAGGGACCACTGAGGCAGAGGTAGAGGTTCTAATGGGGAGGTCAATAGGCATTGGGAGGACATGAAAGAGGAGCTGGTCATACAGCAAGCTGTGGGCAGCGTTTTGAGGTTATATCGCCACCACCACCACCACCGCCAGGTGGTCCACCCCGACCACAGGGAGTAGGAGGACAGAGACGAACTCAGCTCAACGTATCTTGGGCATATGACCACGACCTTCCGTTTATGATTAAAGGTACAATCTAAGTCTACTCCACCATATCTATAGTACTTATAGACATAGGTTCCATTCACTCTTTTATTTCCACGACCCTCGTTCAGAGCTCGTAGAATCTGGCTAAGTTGTTGACTCAATCCTTCAGGATAGAGACTTCTACGAAAGAGGATTTTATGATTACACACGGATGTCGGCAGTGTGGGATTACTCTTGGAGGCGATAGCTTTGGATATGATCTCCTAGTAGCAGCGTCGAGGCCTTACGTCATCATCTTGGGTACGAACTAGTTATCTATAGTCCATGATCAGATTGACTGTATTAGGTGCAAAGTGCGATGTGTCTGGATGGATGGGACCATGTTTTCCTTCACTGGTGAGAAGGGAACCTTTGCAGCATAGGATGGACTTACCCAGAGGACGGTGCAACCAATTACTCATCAATTTTCTAGTCTTACCCTCAAAGCAGCTAATGTTGATAGTTCGAGATATCCTGTAGTGGTGGACAAATATGTCGATGTCTTTCTTGATCATGGTATGTGACTACCTCCATGAAGAGAAGTGTACTTTTATATCGATCAATACCCCAGGACGGCACTGATATCTACCCCAGAATATAGGATGGCTCCCGCAGAGCTTTGTGAGTTATGGGTATAGTTAGAGGAATTACAGGGAAAGGGGTTCATAAGGCCCAGGGTTTCCCCATGGGAAGCCCTGATTTTGTATTCCAAGAAGGTAGATGGGAGATTGACACTCTATGTGGACTATCGGCACTTGAACCAGGTTATTATTAGGGACAAGTTTCCAATTCTGAGTATTGATGATCTTTTCGATTAGCTGAAGGGAGCTTGTTGGTTTTCAATGATAGACCTCATATTAGGCTATCCTAAGATCATAATATGAGATGATGATGTGAAAAATACAGCCTTTAGACGTTGGTATGGACATTATGAGTTCTTGTTTATGCCTTTTGGCATGACCAACACCCTTGCAGTGTTCATGGGACGCATGAACAAGATATTTTATCTATACCATGATCTCTTTGTGGTGGTGTTTATCGATGACATCTTGATATACTCGGCAATGGTGGAGGAGCATGCTTGTCATCTATATATAGTTTTGGATACACTCTGAGAGAACCAAATTTATGGTAAGCTCTTGAAGTTCCTGTTATGGATACGAGAGGTCCACTTTCTGGGACACATTATCTTGGAGGCTGGAGTTGTAATAGATCCAATATAGATAGAGTTTGTTATTACATAGGATCCACCAATGAGTGTGACTAAGGTGTGGATTTTTTTGGGGTTGGTTGGATACTACAGAATATTCGTGCTATACGTTTCTAGAGTTGTGGAACCCTTGTCAGCATTGAAGAAGAAGGGGAAACCCTTTGTATGGACGGAAATATTCCAGTAGAGTTTCCAAGAGAGGAGGCAGAGACTGACGAGTGCCCCCATCTTGAGGCTACCAAAATATGGAGTTGGGTGTGTAGTATACTATGAGGTATCATGGACCGGACGTGGGTGTGTCATGATGCTGGAGTGAGCAATGATCGCTTATGTCTCATGATATCTGAGAGAGCATGAGCAGAACCACACTACCCACGACCTGGAGTTAGTAGTAGTGGTATTCACCTTGAAGATATACCAACATTACATGATGGGAAAATGTTTTATTGTCTACTCTGATCACAAGAGTCTCAGGTATATCGTCTATCAGAAGGACCTGAACCTGAGATATTGGAAATGGCTAGAGTTCCTCAAGGACTATGACTTTGAGATTGGCTATACTCCTGGGAAGGGGAACGTGGTCGCAAATTCACTCACCAGGAGGTCTAGTCTGTAGTTGCTATGTGAGGAAATGGAGCATCTAGCCACATTGCAAATATACTTCATGGATAGAGGTGGAGCAGAATACCTCTAGTCCATGACAGTCACTCCCCTACTCCTTCAGGGAGTCAGGGAGGTGTAGCTTGGGGACACTAACTGTGAGACTCGATGTGCTCAGATATCCTCAAGACAGAAACCTGATGTATTTTCTGAAGGTTGGTAGCATGTTGTCCTCTTCAGAGGATGTACCATGGTATCGGTGGCGCTACTCGAGGAGGTGTTGAGGGAGTTCCATACGTCCCATCTAGCGGTACATCCTAGTGTGGTAATGATGTACCAGGACCTCTGGCATCAACATTGATGGCCATGTATGAAGAAGTTAGATTCAATGTTTTTTTCATGATGCCTCACTAGTCATCAAGTTAAATATGAGCATCAGGTTCTAGTAGTCTTAGCTCAGCCACAACAGGTGCCAGAGTGGAAGTGGGATGGAATCTACATGGACTTTGTGATAGGGTCTATGGAGATTTGGATGAGGTGGCATGTTATCACCGAGTTTTATCAGGCTATTTCTGATACTTTAGAGGATAGGCAATGTCGAATACTTCTTGGAACTTCCTCCATAGTTGGAGAAGGTGCACGACGCCTTCCATGTATCACAGCTGAGGATATACATGCATGACCCATCTCACATCATCGACCATGGAGAGCTGGACTTAGACAATGAGGAGACATTTACAGAGGATCAATTAGAGATTGAGGATCGACATGAGTGGGTCCTTCGTGGGCATTCGGTACCTCTGGTGCACATTCACTGGCAGAACGTGAACCTCCAAGAGAGCACATGGGTGCTGGAGACTTAGATTTTTGCTCAGTTCCTCCATTTGATTTCTTAGTCTATGTTGTGGCATTCTGGGACTAAAAGCACTATGGTGGGGAAAATCTAAAGACCTATATTTTTCAAGTTATTTTTTTTATTATATGGAATTTTTACGAGTCTGCAAAATTTGACGACGCGCAAATCCGAGGCTCGGAGTGCCCGGAATGAATTTTTGAACTTTTTATCAGGTACGTTTTGTAAACATGAGCGGTGATTTCTATCTTTTGAATTGTTTCTAATATTAAAAATCCAAGGGAACTGTTGAATTCGCAGTATAGGGATTCACTTAAGGGAGGTATTACTTTGACCGCGGTAAGTCCAGTGAAAAATTTAGGTTTTGGGACTTTTTAAAAGAAATGAAAAAAAATAATTATATTATTTTATTTCATATCATCCAACGGCCTAGCAATGGGGTGGGGCCAACGATGTGTCAAGACAATAAATGGATTGACCTTCCAACCCTATGTAATAACGTTGTTGGAGAATTAGGAAGCTTCATAATTGATGAGACCCATTAAATTCCAAATTTGTTACTTACCCTCCCCCTATCCTTTATATATGGAGCTTGGAGAGGGGTATCAGCACATCTTCTCCATGAAATGATGTTTTGAAGGAGCACCGTGACGCCGAACCCTAATAGGATGGAGCCAAACCATGCAGGAGGTGGAAGACGACATTGAACCACGAACTGAAGGACAATGTATGAGTGGCGTTGTTGGAAATCGATTGTGGGAAGGAAGAACATGATCCACCTTAAAGCGCAGATGCTCCCCAATGGGGTTTCGAGGTAGGGGGTTTATTTGTTTATACACATTAAATGATTCTATCTTCCCCTTTATTTAATTATAATAAGAATGTGGGTCAACCGACTAACGGGTTGATCTTTGATTCATTCATTTTGCAAGAGGTTGTTATGGGGTATCTTTGTGTGTTTTTTTGTTGTTTAACACAAGAAATTGTTAAACCCATTTTTTATCCACAATTTGATCACGAGATAACACAGAGGGCATGGGACTAACAAACCTGGCTCTATCCCTCTGAAACTTAGTTACCCTTTCACCATCCATGTAAGGCCGACAACATGGCGATACCAATCTACTACATGGGGGATAGTGCATCGACGCATGTTGTAAGAGGAGGTCGAAACACAAATCCACGATGGTAATTAGAGCGGTCGGTAATGGCAGGCCGCAGAAGAGGTGTGGTGTGCCATCGCACGTTTCCGGTGTGCAAGGGGTCGCAGATCGTCAGCCATGGCAGTCAGAGAAGGTGGTCGGCTTATCAACTGACCATGGAAGGGAAGGGTGGCGTTCTGTCACGCACTGCCGGTGACCGGGAGACCACGGCCGAAGCCACTATGGAGGAGGTCGAAATCTTACCTCCAGAAGGTTCCACTGCAACCAGGAGGCTCCCACGTGGTGTCGCCTCTTCAAAGACCAAACGGCCTTTGGACATTAGGGTTTCTAGGGGAGTTTCTCCCGAAGACACCTGGCGAAAGCCCCGCAGACTGCCGCCAACGGGCCAGGCTTCTCCCCACCACGGGTCGGGCCGCCCTTGTGAGCCGCTCCATTGAGAGGCAGGACTCCCTTGCAGGCTTCCCCTATTTGAGGGTAGGGCTGAGTCCGCTAAAACCCATCCCAGATCGGGTCAGACCGGACCTAGGCCCCACTGGGCCTAGAAACACTTAAAGTGCCTTATCTTGAGAATCAGATGTCTGTTGGATGAACCGTCTGCGGCTATGGGATCCTTCGAGTGAGATGGTCCTTTTTGTCTTACTCCATGAGGGTTTTGGAGAAACTTGAATTATGGCCGATTTAGATCGCATCTGAATCCAATTGGGACCTCAGCACTAAAATACCAATAACGCAATGACCGAACATCCGGTCGATACACCCTCTATTGAATTGGAACCCTTATGAAATGATGGATCACCGGGTTACTTATTTGTGATACTTCGTGCTAGTTTAAATACGACTGACAACTTGGGGAGAGGTTCTCCCAAACACTCAATGTACGAAACCCTAGGAATATATGAGACTTGATGAATTCTGACATTTCAACTCGGAGTGACTCAATAGACCCGAGGTGAGTACCTCCGTGTGAATTTGAATAACCACCATGAGGAGCACCTCTATGTGACGTAGCCGACCCATGGTACTCGACAGGAGGAGTACCTCAGCAGTCTAGAAGGGGGACCACCCATGTGTGACACGGTAGACCCACGGTGGGGACTTCCTATGTGTGACGCGGTAGATGCACAATACTCGAAAGCAGAAGTACCTCAGTAATCCAAGGTTAGTGGGAAGCTCCTCTATGTGATTTGGCTGGCCCACTGTACTCGATAGAGGAGGAGTTCTCTAGTAGCTGAGATGTTTGACGTTGTGACTGGGAATGTTACTTGTGTGTTAGGTCTATAGAATGTGTGGCTAGCTATAAGCATTCATAGTGATCCTGTGAGTTTCAACATCATAATTCTATTTCTCTGAGTTGTGTAACTAGTTTAAGATAAGACTCTGATTTATATGTGTCTATTTATTTTTTCTTTTTGAATGATATCATGCTTTGTTGTTTTATTTGTGGAATTTTGAGAGACCTTTGGGGGTCTCGAGGTCCCTATTAAGTTTCGTTATACTCACCCCTGCATATGATGCGCCCGCACCTTGTTGTTTCTTGTGCAAACGACGAGTAGTTGGGCAGAGGTTTGAGGGAGCCAGGACTAGGCGGTACGCAGAGTAGATGCACATACATGGAGCATTGAGGAGGCGATATGTACCTACCCATTGGGCAGGATCCTCAAAGGATGACTTATTAGTTGTTTTCCTTTTTCAGTTTTATTATTTATTTTAGATGTATTTTCACTTTTCATTTATACTCGTACTTTCAGTTGGGCTTGTATTCTGGCCCCTTTTACTTTCAGCACTCTTTTACTACATCAGTTTACTTCAATATTTCTTCTTGTTGTGTTCTCGGACCTTGTGTTTGTATAGGTATAAAGGCAATTCCTTACCCTTTTAGGGAATCTGCCTTTTGTTGCTAGTAGCCAGCCCCTGGCCTATGGAAGGTGGGCTTGGGGTAGTCATGGCCCCAGCACTAGGGGAAGGTTCATGACAGAATATTACATGATGTGGTCCTTTAGCTTGTGTCACCTTTCTTCTCATGGACACTTGGATTAATATAGTCAGTCTTTCCATTATTTATTTTTAGTGACTTGGAGTTGTAGGTATTTCATAGTCTGTTATCTTCTTATTGTTGATTTGTACAATGGAATAACTTTTAATATATTTTAAATTACACCTCATGGTTTATTATCCATATCTTTTGGGGTAGTTTCAACACTTTTCTGAATTTCCACTCATGTTCCATTTACATTTATGATCAATTATATTTCCTATGTAAAATAACTTCACCTATTGTAAGAATCTCATGGTAAATTTTCCCATTAGTATAGATATTTTCATTTTCACTCTAATAATTCTATAAATTTACACACATAGTCAATTTTTTCACATATGGTTTACCAGGTTTACTTCATGTGGTCGATTTACTTCTTGTAGTCAGTTGTAAATTATTATTACTAGTAGTCTGGGGATTTGTGAAATTTTATGTGTAGTCACTAGGGTCAACCTATGGTTAATTTACTTACCATACACATCATGGTTGGCTATTATTCTGTTTTTTCAGTTAATTGGTTTTTATTCTTATAGCCGATTGACCTACCATAATGCCGTCACGGTCAGATTTTGATGTAGTTAGTAGGAATCTTATACTAATAATCAATACAAAATTTTCAAATGTTTTACAATGTATAGAAATACATAAACTTCTTTATAAATATTAAATCCCTTCTTATAACCCTTAACTATATTCCCATTTAATATTGATCTTTAATGTATGGAATATTTTGTTTTACTACATTGTTTTATAGTAGAGTTAGGGTGGTGTTTTTTGGTTTCGAACAAAGAAGAAGCATGTGGTGGGGGAGATATATTAAAATTTATTCAAATAATCAATGGCTGAAACCAAAATCGGGGATCTTTCATGTCAAATTTATAATTAATTTATTTAGCAACTGATGAAATATATATTTGGGCTTAGTAATTTTCATCATTGGTGAATGTTGATTATCCAAAAAGGTCAAATTACCTTCATTGTGTTGTGATGATCTAATGATACAATCCCTCTAGAGGTGATCCACACATTCACTTATGATCTTTGAGTAACACCACTCGACTCGATCAATAAGTGCTTTCACGGTGACTCAAATGTCATGGGATGTTTGTTCTGATAGCTTGTTCTTTGGTCTTGAAGAAATCTCTCTTTTTCTTCTCGTTCTTAAGAGGTAGAGAGAATGAGTATTGAATAGATAATATGTTGTGCCCTAAAATTCTCAATTATTAAATTTTGGATGCTTTATAAAATAGACATAGTTATCTATTTATATAGTTATGATTAATGTGAAAATATTATTTAATAACATTTTAACCATTAAATAACATTTTTTACTTTTAATAAACCCCATGCACATAATAATAATAATATTATTATTATTTTGTGTCATGCACTAACATGTGCAATAAAAAATATTATTTAAATGGATTATTAATTGATATTTTTCACTAGAAACGATCTTGTCCCATTCAAACTCTTATTTAGTTTATTAAAAAGCCAAATAAATATTTTATTCATAAATAAATATTTATTTCACATAATGAAGAATAAATATTAATAAAATATTAAATAAAATAAATAAATATATTTTTATTAACTTGTCGGTGAATAAATATTTATTTAATTTATTCTATCAGTATAAATTGAATAAAATTATACCTCATACATGATAATAATATTTATTCCACTAATTAAAATCAAATATAATTTAATTGAGATCAATGAAAACACTTAATGTGTGTCCTTTTATGATTGTATCTCATTATAATTAGGCGAACTTGCCTAAAGTCCAAGATTACTATCCATAAATGGTTGAAGGCACCCAATAGAAAAAACATAATGTTACAATGTCGAAAACCACATAAAAATTATCACTATGTAATATAATACCTTTACCACAAAATCTCATCAAGCAGGTTGCATGATTGTGTCATCAACCTATTAACCTGATATATATTTCGTGTACTATCTTAAATAAATAGGTCATTACACCATGGCCGTGGAATTTAATGTGATGGGTTTATTTCAATAAAAGGGTCGAGATATCATCTTTCCTAGATATGGAAGGGAAAAATCCTTCCATGACTTCTCCATTAATAACATGTCCATTTTGATGCACCCAACATACCCAAATACCCACCAACAATGGGCGTGGCAATTTTTGATTGTAAATCAAAGTGTGAGTCATGTCATACATTAATGATAATATTAAACCCTAAGGACCATTACTCATGCTCACTGGAAGGAATATTCAATGACACTAAAACATACAAAATTCCTACCAATGATTCTATTCTCATAATCTCCCATCTTGAATATTACCAACTATGAACTTCATTAAAAGAAGCCTCATCCACTTACATGCACTTTCACCTGAAAGTCTAAAAACTATGAGTCCCATAATATTACATTTTCCAACCACATAACTATATTAAGAATATTGTCAATTAACTTCATGTTTCTCATCATTGTGGGGAACTACTATGGCCAAATGAATGCAACAAATACTCTTTTACGTTACTAAATTAAATCCATAAAGAAACAATGAAAAATATATAATAATATTTTACGTTAATATTAAATACATAGAATATATATATAATAAAAGTAAAATCAGTAGGCACTAGGAAACCAAATATCACAAACTCCCAATTGGACTAGAGCCAACTACCTATGACTTTCAGTCTTATAGACCTCACATGATAATCGGGTTTCTAAAAAGTCAAGCTTTTAGTCAATGGGTTAACCATGTTGTCTTATATGAAAATACTTCTCACAAGAACCTCATCTCTTAAAGATAAATCCCTCAATATATTATACTTTTAAAGTATGTCATTCCCCTGTTGATGTGACCTTGTATATTTTTCAAGAGTCATTGTTATAGTATTATCACAGTATGGTGTGATAGGATCTTTATTTCTAGGAACCACGCCAAGATCTTGGATGAAGTTTTTCATCCATACTTCTTCCTTAAATTCCATATAATCCATAATATACTCAAACTCTACTATAGAATTTTCGGCCATGGCCTTCTTTGAGATCTTCAATCTCATAGAACCTCCATTAAAAGTGGGGATGTATCTTGTTTTTTACTCGATGTCATCTTTAACAATTTGGAAACTAAAATCTTCATATATCCTAATGAAATAATTCTCATCTCCTCCATATACTAGGAACATGTCATTATTATGTCTCATATACTTAAAGATAGTATTGACTACCATCTAATGGCGGACACTTTGATCGCCTTGATATCTGCCTACCACACTCAATGAGTAGGAAAACCGTGTGGATTGTTCTTTTTCAGACAAAACCACCTCACACGATTGGTGCACGACCATGTGACCAAACTGTGTGAGTGATCTTTATTCCCAGGTAATCGTGCAGGGTTTGCACATAGTTTGTCAAACCGGGTGGAAAAATTGTGCACAAGCTATTTTTCTAGGTAATTTTACAAATTTTACCATAATGATCTTTTAACCCTCCTTTTTCCTCCTCCTCCAATGGCCCTAAGGCCTTCATTTTTGTATTTATTTTGATAATCTACCTTTCAAGGGATCATGGGGAACCCTTACCCGTGGGATAAACCCATTCTCCTCTCAGTATCAATATTTTTGAAGACCTAAACAAGGTATATATAGATCTCCTTCATATGAGGTTTGATCGAGCTTGTATTCTTCATGTTGGATCTGCAGTGGTAAGTACTAGAGTCTGTTTAAGCCTTTCCTCTTCTCTCATGCTCTCAACCCAGTTATCAGGGTATGAGAATTTTCTCCATTTCTTATATATAATCCAATACGATCCAAATCATGGTCTAATACATTAGAATGAGTTTTTTACAATCCTAAGGTGGTTGGTCAATAACTCATCCCTCAAGTTTTTTGATTTTGTAATTATCATGTGGGGCCCACTGATTTCATCAGGTGCCATTAAAAAAATTTATATACCATTATTATAATCATTATAACATTATGGATATTCTATTCCCAAATATGTGAATAGTTGTTAGTGTTTATTCCGACAATTCCATTCATCCCATGTAGGATGTTATTCCAGAATGGGGTTTTTACTGTTTTTACATGTTTGAGCCACCATTCGAGTGCTCTTTGGCTTGAACTTCCTAAGGGTAAGTGTTTCTATATTAAACGTCTTTTATATATTATGAATTGCATAAAGGAAATTACCATCCATTCTCACCACATAACCCTCCTAAGTTAAATTATTCAATTGATAATTAAATGTCAAATGTCAATTGGCCAGTATACCAAGTATATGACTTGACCAGATTAATTGTGAATAGTTAATAAGTTGTTTGTCCATATGACCCCTTACTACATTAATGGAAGGAAGAATAATGAACCTTGATTATGGAATATTCTTAAATAAATTAAATGAATGGTTTCATGCTACTTATCCTTGTCACACTAATTAAAGTCAAGGATTAAACCAAATGACTTGATTAAAAGGTTTAATACTACTTGACCTTATCACACTAATGAAAGGAGAGGCTTGAACCAAATGAAATATTACATGAATTCATAATCAAATAGGAATACCCTGACTCAATATCATCTTGGATTATGATCAGAGACTGCCATGAGAACTTGGGAACCCCATTTTGAATCAAGGATACAACTTTCTTAGTATAAGACCCACCTAGATCCCAATACTTTTATACTCTTTGGATGTCTGGTATGACACCATAGGATCCCTTCAATATCATTACAGAATTCATTTGATACATTCCTTGTATCAATTATAGACAAGTAGGTTCTATGGTTACAACCCATAGAGCCCCTTCTCTATATAGCATTGTTTTACCTTGGATGATCACCTTTGATTCGATATCCACATCATTATAGAATGACTCAGACTATGATACTTGTATTACAATCATACCCATGCCATTATACAGTTATTATAGAGTTGGAGACCCTTGAGGTCTACATCACCTTGGTTTTTACCTTGGGGGTTCACTATTAGATATCATTATAGGTTACCTTGTTACAACTTGGAACCTTTAAAATTACTAACATGTGACTTGTTTATTAACTTGTAATAATCAAATAATGAATTATTTACAAGTTCAGACACCAGCCAAGGAATGAATAAGTTAATTTGGTAATTAGTTACATTGTACTGCTTTACTTTATTTATGTATGTTTTTACATTGTTACATTTCCATTACACGGGCCGAATATTTTAGACACCATTGGTGGTGGCCCACTAATATTTATCTCAAACAATATTCAGGATCCATTAGTACTAAGAGTAGATTACATTGTTGTAGGTATTAACAAAAGGAAGCATACAGGTTCAAATACTTGATTGCCTACTGTTTTGGATGTAGCTTGATAGCAGAAGACCGAGCCAGAGCTCAGGATTCATGGGATAGTGTTTTGATTTCCTTTATACTTTTGTGGAACATGTTATGATTTCTTTCTTGTATCCATGTTTTCTATTTTTCTAGTGACATGACATATCATCATTATTTGAATGTTATTCTAGAGATTTCAGTTATTATTATTATTGTCTCTATTTTCTATTGTTCCTTATGTTTACTTATATAGCTTCCTCTATTTACACATGTTTACTCTCATCTGTTGCACTACACTTTGGTAATGAGGGTATATTCTACCCATGTATACACCCTAGGCCCTCACTGCAAGTCAGCATCCTCTGGTATTCAAGGATACGTGCTTGAGGCCATGTGTCCCATCGGGCTTGAGTCACCCATTAAGTGACATCCTAGTCTGATACTTCACAAAGTCTTATTATTGGTGGTTTTATTTTATTGCTTTAATATTTGCAGACAATAAATTAGAGATTAGGAATTCTAGGGACTTGGTCATAAGTCATTCTTGGGCATCGCGAACCCATGTTCGGGGTAAAAACCAATTTTCCTATATTATAATTATTGTTCTAAATTTTCCTATTACAGTTGATATTATTTCACCATTGGGTGATTCACATACTATGTAGAGTTATTGATTATTACTATGTTTGATTATTTTATTTCATCATTTTCCCAGTGATATAAGGGAAATGATCATTGTCACGTGAAACCTCATAGTCACCTAGACTTTGCATGTCATTCATATTTTCATGCCATATAGGTGAATTTTACTTCTTTTCATTGCTTGATATGCCCATGATTGTTGAGTTATGTTTTGATAGTTATCTTATGCTTGTGTTACTCTTGGTTGTGATTGAGTGATTGCATGTAAAAATTCATGACGTGTATGGGCCCTCATGGGTTGGGATGAGTAATTTACCATGTCGACCCATTGTGCTATAAATAAATGGGTGTCATTTATAGTGATAGGTTTATGTGAACTAATTCATTGAAAATGGATATCCATTATAAAGTGAATTATGATATCTAAAATGAATTTTTTGTCTGTTTGTATCCTGCCTTTTCATGTTTATGAAAGGTAAATGAGTGAACATAGAAATTAAAAATAAAATGAAATGAAACTTATACATGCGAACATACCGATACAAGGCCATCTAAGCGAGTAGTTTGGGTAGTATACCTTGGGTAGTGAGTTTTATTACATTCATCTTCCTCTAGTGATGATATATTTATGCTTATAATATTGTTCTTAGGTTTGTTCTTAAATATTATAGATCAAAGAAACCATGACTTCCTCATGTCATATGCCAGGAGAGTGGCGATGGCCATGCTCCAGATGTTGTGGGCCTAGAGCCGCCAGTCTTACCTCCAGTAATATCACTTGAGGCACTGCCTGTTGTACCTGATCTAGGAACTGATTCCCAAGTATGTGATAGTTTCCTACATTTGATGCATTCCATGCATGGTGCTCTATGGATTGAACCTATAATGATTGACCTGACTTGTGAGTTCCAATAGAAGCATCCTTCTACTTGTAATGCCCCGACCCCAGTTACCTAAAGTCTGTGCATTATTGCGTAACATTGGCATGATCACAAAGATCAAGTCTCGAAAGACCGATTAGTTTAGTATCCTTGGAAACACAAGATACATTAAAAAATGTTACATTACATCATAAAGTGAAAAACTACAATAACATAGTCTCCATTTTCCACACTCATATCCCCTTCAGATTATCCCTGTAGGTCATTCCTAAAATACTTCTTCACATCCTGGAAAAATTAAATCATTGAAAGGGGTGAGCTCAGATGCTCAGTAAGGATAACAATATAGCAGAAGCTTTCATAAATAAACCTAAACATTTAAGGAAATGTATAACTAAAACAAAAGCCTTTTAAAATTGAACATCAGTATAAAATGGAAAAAGTAAAATGAAATAATTCCATTTACTTATTCACATGGATATTCTACTAGTCGAATAATCACATGCAATATCAATAACTACTTTCATTATGACGGAATTCATAATGCCAGACTATCATAACCACATAGCCAGGTCCTCATTCCAAGACGAAAAATAAGATTTTGTCAAGTCCTTGTGCCAAGACACTAGTTTGTCTCATAAGATCTACCGATTCATTGAGGAGCTATAGCGGGCTCCACCCGTCACTTATTAAGTCCAATTCATTCCTCATATGAACAGGTTTAAACATATCATACACCATAACATAATTGTATCACATAAAACATGCATAAAGGAAACATAAGATTCCCACACTTAAATGAGAAGATATCAATACAACACATTGATATAATAAAAACTTTATCAAAACTATTTTCAATACCAAAATAAAAGATAATTAAAACATGGTATTTATTTTTCTATAAAAAAAGTTATGCCTTATAGAGGAAGCCGAAACTCAAATAATAGTCACGGCGGTGGAGAAGTCGTTGTCACCACATACGTAAGAAAAACATTCCATATTTCATTTAGTAATAACGCTTCATATAAAAAGATTCCTTTTAAATAAAAGTAAAAGTCAAACGGGTTTATACACCATATAAATGAAAGTTGTGTATAAAACCAAATATGCCTCAATGAAAAGAGATTGAGACAAAGTCCTTACCAAGATAAATATTAAAATAAAATAGATCTATTATGTTTATTCACTATAATTACACATAAAAAAAGTAAAAATACAAGATAGTACATAATAGTATGATGACATAATTTGAAAGTAGAAGATTAACCCAACGAATGGAAATTGGGTTAAGAAATTCCCTTACCTCGTGTCCGACTTGACTTGACCGTTCTTTAACCTCCGGAATAATAAACTAGAGATAATATCTAATTTCTTAAGAAACCTTTTCAAGTTCATTATCTCTTTTATATCACTTATTACAATGTTACGAAAATTATGTAGTCATTTAAGTTAATAACAGTCGTTTTGTCGATCTTTGGTACATGAGTCAACAATAAACTTCTTATAATTACAAGTTGTTTATGTGGTAGAATATACATTATCTCCAGAATTATATTCAGGACTTAGATATCATATATATCATATATATCCAGTATATACATTCATTTATAATATTACATAACATTTATAGGTAAGAAATGAAATGCACCGTTCATGGAGAAGGTAAGCCGTACGTACGCATAAACGCTACTTTCATTTCTATTTCATATTTAATGGAATTAAATTATAATTATATAAAGTTATACTATAATTCTAGTATAATATAATGTATAATACCATTTACTTAATCCTTTATACATCCCACATATGGCATTATCGATTCAAATCACTTTGAGGGGGCGGTAGTCCGCACTTCCTAAAATGAAAATATCGCGTTTACCCATAATGGAAACCATAAACGTATGCAATAAATGAAAAATACAGAAGCTTAAGTAAAACATAAACATAATATATATCATATATAAATATAGTGACATCTTAATGGCCACATTTGAAAGTGTTATAGGAGTGTTGAACAATCATCGTTTCGTGAGGCAGAAATTCGCCAACCACAGAAACAGTATATTGTTTTACCGTTAGATGTATGTGTGTGTAAGTGTATCTCAAATACATATTATAAAAAAATCCTAGTATATTTTTTATACTGTTTTTGTTACAAAATAAAGGAATAAAAAGAGTTTAGGGGGGTTGTAGAATCAAAATAAAAAATAAGAACACAAGAGAGAACACTACCTTTAAAACGGGTAACTCTTTTTGATTTGAGCTCAAAGGCTTCCATGGGAAGACGTCTGCCCAACGTGAGGCTTCTAGGAGTAAGAGTGGGATGTAGAGAGACACAATGGGAAGGGGTTGGCCGAGCCAAAGGCTTGAGAGGTGTGGGTAAGGTGCTATAGTTGGGGGGCCTTTTATAAGAGGAGAGGAGGGGCACTCTTGGAAGGATTGAAATGTTATTTATTACGAAATGATTTTCAGATTCTAAAGGTCCCAAAATGATATATTTAAAGGGTAAGGTGATAAGGTTTCTAAATACACCCATAAAATAGTCTTTGTACAAGTTTATGTCTTAGATTTTACATTTTCCTTCCATTTTATTAAAATCGTTAATTAATAAGTTAATCGATGCTGCATCATGGTGTCATAAATAATTTAATTTATTTAATGCCTAAAAATTATATAAAAAAATATCATGATGTAGGAAATCTTATTATATTTACAATGAATATTTATAGAAAAAATTCTGACTTTTATATCCCCATTTAAAAAAAATTAGTAAAGGAACTCATGTTTGTGACATTTTTATTTTAACACTAAATAAAAAGTTTTTAATGACATTTTCCTACTAAAGTGGCTCCATGGGGTCCCCAAGTTGACCCATGGATTTTCTTGGTCTTCCATGACTCATCCAATAAGTTTAGGACAAGTGTCAAGGTCATTTCATATTATTATAACATTATCGTTACCTTAAATTACACTAATTACCTTTAATCGCGATTAATTAAACTTAAACGTTACTATTCACCAAAAATTATTTTAATCCCATTGAACCACATTTTACATCCTAATGACAACCATGTATGTTGGATTTTTGAAAATCAAATCATAGAAGTGGTAATGTTTCATTTAAACAAAAAATCAGTTTTTTAACTACCACTTAGTGGTTTCAGTATTCATCAAAAGTTAATGTTTTTCAGAACAATGCCAAAATTTCCTCCTAAGCTATAATTGATATTCCGAATTCAAAAATGATGTCTATTTTAAAAAATTCCAAAAATATAAGTTTAATTAATTAATTTTATAATTATTTACCATTGTCACAACAAATAGAGTGTTTTTATGAAACAATATATATCAAAAGATTGACAATTGTTTATGTCCAATTTCAAAGTGAAATTAATTCTAATGACAACCATTGGATAAAATGGTAAAAATATATTCTAATTATACTTTAAAACCACTCAATAGTATTATTTATCACTATAAATTATTTTGATTAAAAAAGTTGTTTTTAGGTATTTTTCACTATTCATAAAAAATTGGATGTTCTCAGAAAAATACCACAAATTCAACATAGGCTAATTTCGATATTCCGAATCCAAAAATGAAGTCAATTTTTAAATAAAAAATATATATAATTTCAAAAAAGTGGGTATTACTATTCATAATGGCTATTTTTATTGGTCACGGTGTGTTAGAATCTCGAACTTGCGTACAATGCATGCTATTGCATTATTGACAGAGAAGTGTATCGTGGATGATCAGGGTGTTACATTATCCCCTCCTTAAATAAATTGCGTCTTGCAATTTGAAATTTTTCTTTGAAAATAAAAGGTTGAAAATAGAAAATACCTTTGTGTAAAACCCACTTCGGAAATAAGGTTAATGAAAATATAACTTTAAAAGAATGAAAGACAAGTACAAAGGTCACCTGAGATAGCCAATACTAGGATTCTATAAAAATATGGATATGGAAGAAAAACAAACCAACATGGTCTAATGGAGAGTTGTAGAAAACTGGATTAGGTGAAAGTTAACCATAAGAAAATCACAAACTTGTGATTGGTTAAATGGTCAATGAATCCCCAGTTGGAAAAGTTAACCGTCAACGTTTTGGTTTTATGTTACCTTTTATAAAGTTGAGGAATTTATTTAGGAGATTTATAAAGAACGTATGGGAATATACATACTTGTCATGTAGACTTTCATTCTTTAATAAATTTTTACCACAAAACCATATTTCACTCTAAAAGGTAATAGAACTCAAAAATATTCTATTTATCATAATTGTATAAGGATCCAAATATTAACACATACCATTTAGAATAGGAAAACTCCATCGTAATAACCAGGGACTTCCTGTAGTCTAGTGGTAGGTAATAAAGGCCTGTCGCACTATGGTTGGGGGTTCGATTCCTGCAGATTTTTCCGACACGACGGGTTATCCCCCGACCTGCAGGCTGCCCTTTTCCTAAAAATATAGTATTATAATATTCCAAAAGTAATCTTGAGAAATGTTTTAACCTTAAAAAATACAATCCAAAGATCAACTTAATCGATTCCAACCTTTATAGTTATCCAAAATACCTCTAGCGATACTTTCTCTAAAAGGTCTCTAAATTCCAAAATCAATTGTAACATCAGATTCCCCAAACAAAGTAAAGTTTCTCTTATTGTCACATACTAAAAATATGATTAACTTAATCATATTAAAAAAATAATTAAATCAAAAATTACTGCAGTACAATCCTTATATATATCACATTATTCTTATAACCAGAATATAATCCTTGAGTCCAAAAGCACCAATACATTAATTATTCCACTTCAACTATAGTAACAACATAAGATTGTCCTTGATCCCTTGCCCTTTTTTGAGTTAATTTTCCCTGACGCTTAGGAAATTAATTTTCATGTTGCCCCATTTCCCTACAATTGTATCATTCAACATTGATACACTCTTTCTTTCCCTTGCAATGACGTGTCTGGTGACCTTTTTCTCCACATTTATAACAAACTCTCATTCCTTTTAGGCAAGTACTGGGGTGATTCTTCCCACAATTATCACATAATGGAAAATCCTTCATTCCCTTTTTACCATTATCTGTCTCTTGTTCCACCGTTCTCTTCTTCTCGTGCTTTACTTTATTGTCATAAGACTTAGAGAATTCCTTTTCTGTCTTGATAGCTCACGAGACAATATCTTCGTACGATGAGAAGGATTTTGATACTAAAGCTCGATAGAGAAATGGTTTTAACAAATCAAAGAAACGATCAATCTTACTTCTTGGGATACGTATATAATCTACAGCATACCTCGCTAACCTTGTAAAGTTGGCCTCATACTTTTCAACATTCTCATCATCCTTTTGACACAGACTCAAAAATTGCCTTTCCATATCTGCTCGATGGTCATGTTGAAATTATTTTTCTAAGAAAATTTATGTAAACTCCATCCATTCCATACTTGATACTTCTCCATATTCCTTTGTGTTTTGAATCAGCGACCACCATTGATTGGAATCTACAGTAAGGTGGTAAACTGCCATGATAACCTTTTCCCTTTCACTACTCCCCAAGGCATGGAATATTTTCTCTAAGGAATTTATCCATTGCTCTGCTACTAAGGGATTTGTAATTCCATTGAATGTTGGTGGTTGTTGCCTCATGAAGCGGTCTAAAACTGATCCTCCACGTTGGGGATCAGGTTTCTCCATACGAGTAAGGTTATTATTCATAACCTTAGTGAGTTTTCCCAGTATGGTAATAAGTTTATTAGCACTAGTTGTATCTCTATCTCCACAATAATTTTCTTGAGTAGGAGGGAAATCCCTATATGGAGTGCGTGCATTAATACAGTTTCCATTCGTCCCACTAGGCGCCATTTCTAAACAATGGAAATAAAATAGATTAGTTTATGAATTAAAATACATAATTCCATACTTGTAAAATACTTAACATAAATTGAACTTTTTATGGATATAATCCATAATCATAAAAATGTTTTCTTTGAGGAAGTATGTACTCATAAGCCCTTCATAATGGTTTGTAAAGAAAATGATAATTATCCTAACCATATCCCCTGGGAGTGTCGTAACCAAGAGTGCAGCAAGGGCCGTTGTCATGCACCAGTTCCCGTTCGAGTCTAGCTCAAAGCGGTGTTTTTAGGTTTTATCCCTAGGTACATCTGTGCTAGAGCCGCCTCTACCTGCTCGTATCCAGACAGGGATGTATTGCTCAGAAAACTCACAAACTCTCTACAACAAAAAAATACTAGGATGTTCATCAATACTAATCCTCAATGTCTATCTTATGGCTAAGTGCTCTAATCAGAGTTTTTCTAAATATAGCTTCCAAGGTTAGTAATAAACTTCCTCTGATACCAACTGTAATGCTCCGACCCCAGTTACCTAGAGTCAGTGCATTATTGCGTAACATTGGCATGATCACAAAGATCAAGTCTTGAAATACCGATTAGTTTAGTAGCCTTAGAAACACTAGATACATTCATAAATGTTACATTACATAATAAAGTAAAAAACTACAATAAAATCGTCTTCATTTTCCACACTCATATCCCCTTCAGACTATCCCTGTAGGTTATTCCTAAAATACTTCTTCACATCCTGGAAAAATTAAAACATTGAAAGGGGTGATCTTAGATGCTCAGTAAAGATAACAATATAGTGGAAGCTTCCATAAATAAACCTAAACATTTAAGGAAATGTATAACTAAAACAAAAGCCTTTTAAACATGAACATCAGCATAAAATGGAAAAAGTAAAATGAAATAATGCCATTTACATATTCACATGGATATTCTACAAGTCGAATAATCACATGCAATATCAATAACCACATTCATAATGATGGAATTCATAATGCCAGACTATCATAAACATGTAGCTAAGGCCTCGTTCCAAGACCACAAATAAGATTTTGTCAAACCTCGTGCCAAGACACTAGTTTGTCTCATGAGACCTACTGATGCAGCGAGGAGCTTTATCGGGCTCCACCCGTCACTTATTAAGTCCAATTCATTCCTCATATGAACAGGTTTAAACATATCATAAACCATAACATAATTGTATCACATAAAACATGCATAAAGGAAACATAAGATTCCCACACATCAATCAGAAGTAATCAATACAATACATTGATATAATAAAAACTTTATCAAAACTATTTTCAATACCAAAATAAAAGATAAGTAAAACATGGTATTTATTTTTCATTAAAAAAAGTTATGTCTTATAGAGGAAGTTGAAACTCAAATAATAGTCACAGTGGCGGAGAAGTATTTGTTGTCGCATACGTAAGAAAAGCATTCCGTTTTTCATTTAGTATAAACACTTTGTATAAAAATATTCCTTTTGAATAAAAGTAAAAGTCAAAGGGATTTATACACCAAATAAATGAAAGTTGTGTATAAAACCAAATATGCCTCAATGAATGGAGATTGAGACGAAGTCCTTACAAAGATAATTTTTAAAATAAAATAGATATATTATGTGTATTCACTATAAGTACACATAAATAAAGTACAAATACAAGATATTACATAATAATATCATGACATAATTTGAAAGTAGAAGATTAACCCAAAGAATGGAAATTGGGTTAAGAAATTCCCTTACCTCGTGTCCGACTTGACTCGACCGTTATTTAACCTGCTGAAGAATAAACTAGAGTTAATATATACTTTCTAAATAACCTTTTTAAAGTTCATTATCCCTTTTATATCACTTATTACAATGTTACGAAAATTATGTATTCATTTAAGTTAATAACTGTCGTTTTGTCGATCTTTGGTACTTGAGTCAACAATAAACTTCTTATAATTACAAGTTTTTTATGTGGTAGAATATACATTATATCCAGAATTATATTCATGATTTAGATATCATATATATCATATATATCCAGTATATACATTCATTTATAATATTACATAACATTTAGTGGTAAGAAATGAAATGCACCGTTCATGGAAACGGTAAGCCGTACGTATGCATGAACACTACTTTCATTTCTATTTCATATTTAATGGAAGTAAATTATAATTATATAAAGGTATAATATAATTCTAGTATAATATAATGTATAATACCATTTACTCCATCCATTATACATCTCACATATGGCATTAACGATTCAAATCACTTTGAGGGGGCGGTAGTCCGCGCTTCCTAAAATTAAAATATCGTGTTTACCCATAATGGAAACCATAAAGGTATGCAATAAATGAAAAATACAGAAGCTTAAGTAAAACATAAACATATTATATATCATATATAAATATAGTTTCATATTAATGTCCACCTTTGAAGGTGTTATATGAGTGTTGAACAATCATCATTTCGTGAGGCAGAAATTCGCAATCCACAGAAACAGTATGTTCTTTAACCATTAGATGTATGTGTGTGTAAGTTTATATCGAATAATTCTTATAAAAACATCCTAGTATATTGATTATACTGGTGTTGTTACAAAATAAATGAATAAAAAGGGTTTATGTGGGTTGGAGAAGAAAAATATAACATAAGAACGCAAGAGAGAACACTACCTTTTAAATGGGTAACATTTTTTGATTTGAGCTCAAAGGCTTCCTTGGGAAGAGTTATTCCCAATGTGAGGCTTCTAGGAGTAATATTAGGATGTTGAAAGACAAAATGGGCAGGGGTTGGCCGAGCCAAGGGCTTGAGAGGTGTGGGTAAGGTGGTAGAGGTGGGGGCCTTTTATAAGAGGAGAGGATGGGCACTCTTGGAAGGATTGAAATGTTACTTTATTATGAAATGCTTTTCGGATTCTAAAGGTCCCAAAATGATATATTTCGAGGGAAAGGTTATAAGGGTTCTAAATCAACCCATCCAATAGGCTTTTTACAAGTGTAAGTCTTAGATTTTACATTATCCTTCCATTTTTTTAAAATCGTAAATTAATGAGGTAATCACTGTATCATCATGGTGTCATAAATAATTTAATTTATTTAATGTCTAAAAATTATATAAAAAATATCATTATTTAGGAAATATTTTTAGATTTCTAATGAATATTTATAGACAAAAATATGACTTGTATAACCCCATTTAAAAATTGTCTTATTAAAGGAACTCGTGGTTGTGACATTTTTATTTTAAAATTAAATAAAAGGTTTTTAATGTCATTTTCCTACTAAAGTGGCTCCATGGGGTCCCCAAGTTATCCCATAGATTGTCTTGGTCGGCCATGACTCATACAATAAGTTTAGGACAAGTGTCAAGGTCATTTCATATTATTATAACATTATCTTTACCATAAATTACACTAATTACCATTAATCGTGATTAATTAAACTTAAAAGTCACTATTCACCAAAAATTATTTTAATCCCATTGAACCACATTTTACTTCCTAATGACAACCATTTATGTCAGATTTTTGAAAATCAAATCAAAGAAGTGGTAATATTTCATTAAAATGAAAAATCAGTTTTTTAACTACCACTTAGTGGTTTCACTATTTATCAAAAATTGATGTTTTTCAGAACAATGCCAAAATTGCACCCTAATATATAATTGATATTCAAAATTAAAAAATGATGTATATTTTACAAAATTCAAAACATATAAGTTTAATTAAATAATTTTATAATTAATTCCCGCGGCCACAACAAATAGCGTGTTTTTAAGAAACTATATATATGAAAAGATTGTCAATTGTTTATGTCCAATTTCAAAGTGAAATTAATTCTAATGACTACCATTGGATAAAATGGTAAAAATATATTCTAATTATAATTTAAAACCACTCAATAGTATAGTTTATCACTATAAATTATTTTGATTAAAAAAGTGGTTTTTACGTATTTTTCACTATTCATAAAAAATTGGAAGTTCTTAGAAAAATACAAAAAATTCAACATAGGCTAATTTCGATATTCCAAATCCAAAAAATGAAGTCAATTTTGAAAAATAAAATATATATATTTCAAAAATTGGTTATTACTATTCATAATGGCTATTTTTATTGGTCGTGGTGTGTTAGAATCTCGAACTTGCGTACAATGGAAGCTAATGCATTATTGAAAGAGAAGCGTATCATGGATGCTCGGGGTGTTACACTACTTTTTTAGGGGATCGTTGTCAACATATGCAGAGAGATGAGACAACCAGAGGGTTTATGAATCTTGAGAAGGGATCTATGTCAGTTATGGAATATTTAGTGTGTTTTATAGAGTTTCAGTGATTTTCAACAGTTGAGGTTGGTGATGAACTTTTGCATGCTAAATGCTTTGAGGATGGGCTCATGGATTTCATCGGTATGCAGGTGAATTTCTTTTTCCTCCCTAACTTTTCTCCAATAGTAAATCGGTATCTTGTTAATAAGAATAACATAAGGGACAAATATTGTACCAGGTATAGAGAATCAATGCTGAAGCATGCCAGTAGTTCATTCGGTGGATGGAAACGTTCCATAGAGGTTTCTCGTTGGGGCAGTGACTAACAGAGTTCCCATTTCAATAGCTTTATAGAGTTTCATCAGTGTGGATGATAAGTTAACAAGAAGCCTCATTTTGATAATGACCCAATGGAGTGTCGATACTGTGACCATATTAGGAATATCTAGTGTTTTTACAGGACCTTTCCACTATCCTTGAGTGAAAAAGGATTTACATCAGCTCTACTTTCAGAAGAAATTTCTTTATATATTGTGTCACGCAGGGAGTTGGAATAGTACTAGTATGTCTGGCCAAGGAGGAGGTCATGGTCGTGGTAACTAGACCTCTAATTACTAGTAGCACCAGCAAAGCAGTTATTATCATGGTGGTCCATCTATTGCACAGGGCTATGGATCAGGCCATTTGAATGCATTACAGACGATACTTTATAATCAGGCTGAGGGACCATCTATAGTATAAGGTACTATTCTTGTGGAATCTATTATAGTATCATATTTATTTGATATAGGTGATTTGAACTATTTTATTTCTGTATATATCATGGAAAGTCTCAGACTAGAGATATAGTATCACTATGGTGTAACAACCTTAGATACACTATTAGGGGTACAAATAGATGGAATACACCGTTTTAGGGACTACCCCTTGAGGTAGTAAGTTACCCATTATTATAAAACCTATTTATTCTTGAGATGATGGGATTTTATCTCATTATTTGGATGGAATGGTTCATTAAGTACCACACTTTTGTAGACTATTACCACTGTAGGGTATCGGTTACATCACCAGAGGGCTGTAATTATCTATATAAGGCTATGTGAGCTATACAGGTTGGTAGAGTGAGACCAAATCATCATGGGATGGGTGGACTGACTGCCCATATTTCAAATCTTCTCATGAAGGATCAGTGTTTACATCAAGATAATTTTTCTCCAGTGGTGGATCGTTTCAAGGATGCATTTCCCAATGTTTTTTTGGATTACCTCTTTAGTGGGAGGTCGAGTTTACAATAGATATTTTTCTAGGAGCTTCACCATTGTCTATTCCTCTATAAAGTATGGCACCAACATTGCTTCAAGAGCTCAAGTGGTAGTTAGTGGATTTAGAGGCCAAAGGTTTTATACATCATAGTACATCCTCTTGGGTTTCACCTATACTTTTCACCAAGAAGGTTGATGGAACATTACATATATGCATGAATTACAGATGTTATAACTAGCTTATAGTCAAGAATAAATATCCACTTCCTCGAATAGATGATCACATTGGGTATTTCTAAAGAGAAATGGTCTTCTCCAAGATCGACCTGATATTTGGTTATCATCAGGTATGAGTCAGACCATTAGACAAACCTCATACATCTTTCCATATAATTTAAGGTTTGTATGAGTACCTTGTTATGTCATTCAGTCTTACAAACATGCCCATTGATTTCATTAATCTAATGAATAAGATTTTCCACCCCTATTTGGACTCTTTTTTAGTAGTCTTTGTGGATGAAATCTTAGTGTATTCTCATACTCATAGAGATCATGCCAAACATCTTGATATCATTCTGAGTACACTGAGAGAGCATCAGCTTTATGCCAATCTTGATAAGTACAACTTCTGGATCGACAATGTTCACTTCTTGGGTCATATAATATTAGAATCAGGTGTATCTTTTGACCTATAAAAGATCATAGCTTTAGTTTCCTATGAGATTACCAAAAACATGTTTGATATACGGAGCTTCTTGAGGATGGATGGATATTACATGTATTTAATACAGGACTTTTCCCACCTTACTTCACCTTTTATTAGTCTTACAATAAACGGGGTTAAGATACATTGGTCAGAAGCATGTGATAATTCCTTTCATGAACTAAAATAGAGGATTGTATTAGCACCTATTATGACTCTTATAGATCTAGGCATAGGCTATACCATCTTCTATGATGCATTAAGCTTCGTCCAAGGAGCAGTGATGATGTAGGAAGACCGAATCCTTGCGTATGGTTCTCTATAGTTAAGGCCTCATTAGAGAAATTTCCTAACACACGACCTTGACCTAGCATCAGTTGTCCATGTCTTACATTACTGGAGACACTATCTAATGGGTGAACACTTTGTGGTGTACATGGGCCACAAGATCCTAAAATATATCTTTTTACAGTGTGAATTGAACCTCATATAGTTAATATGGGTCAAATATCTACAATCCCTTGATTTTAATCATTTTTATACACCTAGTAAGATAAATTTAGTTGCAGATTCTTTGATTCAGAAAAATAAAAAACTAGCCATATGGGAATACCGTGATGAATGGAAGTTAATGAACCTATTCTCTAAGCTGCATATAGAGTTTCATGATAGTATCGAGCAGTATTATCTCTCATCCTTGACAGTTACCTATTCCCTCTTTGAGAAGGGGAAGGTTAGATAGTTCTCATATCCTAAAGTCTTGGTAATGCTTGAGATTATATTAGGAAACAACCCACCTCTGGATTGGTATATAGAAAGAGATTACATCCTGCGTCTATGTGGACGTATCTGGGTTCCAAAAGATATGGGAGAGGAGTTGATGAAATAGTCGCTAACTTTTCAGTGGGCAGTTCATCCAGGCATTTTTAAGATGTATCAATACATGTGATTCCAGTTTTGGTGGCCGGGGATGAAATTTCAGATAGCATGCTTTATCTCAAAGTGTTCCACCTGCCAGTAGGTGAAGGCGGAGCACTAGAGACCTGCGATCTTTCTACATCCTCTTATAGTCCCAGGATGGAAATGGGAAGATGTTTCCATGGATTTTGTAGTTATATTGCCTAATTTTACAAGGGGAAGTGATGATATATGGGTAGTCAATGAATGACTACTGAAATCATCCCACTTAATACCAATTTGGGAAACTTTTTATGTTTATGAGGTGGAAACACTATATGGCCTTGAGATCATACAACTCCACGGGGTACCTCATACTATCATTTCATATTGGTATGATCGTTTCACATCATGGTTCTATAAGGGTTTGAAAAATGATATGGTAACATAGGTGATTCTATGCACATATATTCACCCTCAAACTGATGGACAATAAGAATAGACAAGATAGGTTCGAGAGGATATGTTCTGAGCATGTGTCGTTGATTTCGGCTGTTCATGGAAGAAATATATCCCTCTCATTGAGTTTTACTATAATAATATATTTTAGGTGAAAAGTAATATGGAACTATTTTAGGCCGTATATGGTAGGCCATGATATTAACCCATGTTCTAGGTAGAGAGAGTTGAGGTGACCCTACTAGATCCTCGTCTCATTCAGAAGACTTCAGGGTAGGTTCAGTTGATCAAGAAGTGTACGAATGCTACTCAATCTAGATAAAAATCTTATGTCTATCTTCATCTATAACCTCTTGAGTTTGAGGTCAGGCATAATGTTTTGCTTCAGGAAACTCCTAGGCTAGGGTATAGATGGTTATGAAAGAATGGAATGTTATCATCTCATTACATAGGGCCATTTGAAATTTTAGAGAGATTCGGGCTGGTAGCCCTTCAGTTTCTACTACCATAGAAGTTCCATTCCATGCACGATGTATTCCATGTTTCACAACTTCTCCATATCACGATTACCAATCACATACCTTTGATCCTGAGGAAGTTGGATTGATGTGGATGCTACCTTTGTGGAGTAACTGGTACACATCATTGATCTGAGCAGGAAGGGTCTCTGAGGCCGATATGTCCCTTTAGTACAGGTGCTATAATATCATGGACACATGTATTATGAGTCTTGTGAGAGGGAGGCTGACATACATGCTCAGTGACTAGAATTTTTCTCCGACAGTGTTTCACTGACCTTGGAATGTGAACTCAGGGATGAGTTCTTTTGTGGGTGGAAGACTATAAGAACCTGGGTTTTCACTCATGTATAGATCATTTAAATTATGGTGTAAAATATTATTTTGGACCTAATATGAATTCTTAATGAGTTGGTAAAGATCTCATGGGTGTCTGGGAAAATTTTAGAGCCCAGAACCCTTCATTTGGGAAAAATCAGGCCTAACGCATTGTATAGAGGAAACTGTGCAAGAATGTCGCACGGTTTGGAAAACCATGTGGATTATGTTTCTTTGGATAGATCCACCTCACACGGTTAGCACATGGTTATGAGGCCTTGTAAGATCTCGGTTTTTGGAAAGGTATGCTTTGTTGTGTTTTGTATTAAACCCTTTTCCTTTGGGACTTAAAAGGTTTCTTGGAAGTGTTAGAGGCTTTGGGGGTGTTTTGGGGGCTCGGCACATAGAAGAAGGGAAGTCTGGGAAAAGCAGACCAAGGCGCACGGCCTGCGCACGGTCAGCCAAAACGTGCGGCCTGCCCAGACTAAACTGTTTGACCCTCCTTCCTCTTGACAGAAGCGAGCAAACGGTTTGCCAAACCATGCAGCTAAATCATACGACTCCCCCTCCGTCGGGTAGTGGCATGCGCACTGTTTTCCAAACCGTGCGGCTAAACCATGTGGCCACTTAATTTTTGAAAAATTACAAGTTTTCCACTCTGGGCTTTAAAACCCCACTCGGGATTTTCCTCCACTCCCCATCTCTCAGACCTAGCGACGAACTTGGACGACCCAAGCTTTCCAAGTGTGGTTCTCCTTCGATGCTTGTCCATTTTGAGCGATATTGGTTTTGGATTGAAGCACCATGTAAGGCTAATCTCCACCTTGGTTCTTTTCTTTGTTTATGGTTTGTGTCTTCTCACCCTCTTGTTTTGAAACCCTAAAACCCTATCTTTTGGGTGATTTCTAGGTTGAAGCTACAAGGGTTGGTCGAATCAAAGTCTAAGGACTTGATGGAGAGTGCGTTCAACAACGGATTCAAGGTAGGTGGTCTACAAGTTATATCCTAGGGTTATTTAGGGTTTTGTGCATGTTAAATTGTGGTCCTGTTTCCCATGGTTATGTTTTGAAAAACCATGGCATTACTGGTAATAATGGTGTTTGAAATTGAATATTGGAAGCCTCGCAATCCTCGTGGGATGTGTTGGGATGGACTTGACCTAATTTAAGGCCATCCAAGGGCTGTGCCTCCTTTTCTCGGGTTTCAGAATTGTTATTGAACAAGTGAAATTGTCGTGATAAATAGTAGAACCCTTGATAAATATGTTGGCATAATTGGTTGAACATGGAATATAATTTAGGTGATGCACCTAGACTTGGTAATAACCAAAGGGTTAATTGAAATGGGTTAAATGGTTCATTCGTGATAATGATGAACATGTTAGATGGGTTAATGTGTAAAATGATTTAATGGACATAACGGGATGGATTATGGGTCTAGTGTTGAATGCTTAGTGAGATAGGCATAACACATAGAAATTGGGTAAATGGTTAAATGATGGGAAATGGTAATGTGTTAATTGGTTAAGGTATGATGTGAAATTCCCATGTGAGATGTTGTGAATAGTGTTTGCCGAAGGGAAATGGTATGAATGGTTTATGGTTACTTTTATATAAGGATGTGCACATGGATTTGTAGAGTGGGGTATGACATGAGGATCTATGCCCACGGGTCAAGTAAAGACTGAGGCTCTAAACTCCACCCTAAATGCACGGGTGAGGAAAGGGGACTGAGGGTATATTCTCCTAATGGTTTCATCCACCTGTACTGAGGATTCGAGGTGAGGGTATGGTTTTTATGAGGGAGTTAGTCCTATTGATATAGGATAACGATGTGTTTACCCTATTTCATGTGATTTTTGGCCTTAGACCCACATAACATGATGAATGTGATTAACCCGTGGAAATGTGATGAAATTGTAAGTGGTGGTAAATGTTAATGAAGAATGGTAATTAAATGGAAATGGATTTGACTCTAACCTATTAACTAGAACCTTAATTAATTACTTGGAATTTATCATTCATTTTCCTTTTTCATACACAACTGTTTATACCAGATATTTTGTAGACATCGTTGGTGGTCGCCAACTGAGATGTACTCACTCCCAGCTCGGGCCGCCGTTGGGTACCCATGAAGACTTCATGTTTGCAGGTCAGGACAAGGGCAAGGGTCCTTTCTAGATAACTGAGTGGACATGGGTAGCACTTGGTAGAGGATCTGGACTTGGAGTCGGGACCATTTTAGGGAATTTGACCATTGTTCTTATTTTTGGTTTTGTTCACTTTTGCACTTGTAGTATGACATGGCATGTTTAATGTTGGAATTGGTTATTGCTCAACTTGTTTGTTTATTGATTATTGTTTCCTCTATTAGTTATTTCTGTTATGTCTTACTCTGATAAAAAGGTGGTATAGACTCCCCACTTGACTACACAGACCTCTGCTACTAGTCGGCAGCCTTTGGCGTACGGGGAGGCACACCTTAGGTCATGTAACAACCCGGCTCGGAGCACCAGTTTAGTGGAATCCGGGTTGGGGACGTTACAAAGTGGTATCAGAGGAGGTATTTCTTCTCCTTCTCTGAGGTCTTGTTATTTGGGATTCATAGCCAAGGGTTAGGATGTTTCAGGCCATGGAAATGAACTCGTTCTTTGGAGTAGCTAACCCAGGTACGGGGGAAAATCCAGGTCACCCTGGGTGGGAAATGTTGTTCTTGGTTGTGTGTAATTACAGTTGATGATATTTCACCGTTGGGTGATGCACATGTTGTTTGATGTGATTGTTTTATGATATTTGGATCATGGCTTTAACAGCACGCGGATTGGAATTCATGCATCATTATAGGCACTGAATGAGATAGGTGGCATGCATTGTATGAGACACATGCATGGGGTGGGTGTGTGAGGCAGGAGAGTAGGGTGCATTATGAATTCCATGAAACGAAGAAATAATGAGAAAAATGAACCAAAACAAGTGGGTAAAGGATGTTTAATAAAACCTAAGGGTTTGAAATGAAATGGAATATTTTGTGTAAAACGTTGTGTGAGTTTGGTGGTAGTGCATGGTTGTTTACCCCATAGGGACCATGGCCACGGTGGGGATGGTTCGGGATGTTGTAGCTAGTGAAGAGCTTTTTGTTGCAGTTGTGAAGTCTTATGGTACACATTCTAATTCTTATGCTTAGAATTGTAGAGAGATGCCACCTTGACGTCGATTTCCAGTTGGGCAACAGAAGGATGTTGCTGAGAACACTCCTCCAGAAGAGGTGTAAGAAAATACGGTTATCAATGAAGGTAGAGAATAACAGTTATGAGAGAACAAGGATCGCCTTATGTAGATGATGGATCGGGACCCAGGGAGGGTTGCACCGAGTATATTGAGCTGACCAAGGAATTACAGCTGCAGCACCCTCTGACTTTCCTGGGAGAGGGTGGGACAAAGGTAGCGGAGTTCTGGTTAGAGTTCGTCCAGATAATACTAGTTCATCTGGAGACCCCTATTGAAAAGCTAGTGAAACTGACCGCTTATATGTTGCAAGGCCAGGCTAGGCGTTGGTGGGTCATTCAGGATCAAATCGAGCACGCTGAGGGAATGTCATGGAAGGTTTTTTAGGAAATTTTTCTTGAGAATTTCCACCCAGAGACTTTGAGGCAGGAGCGGGCTGCATAGCTTATGACCCTGACTCAGGGATCGCTATCAGTGATGGACTACACAAGTCACTTCACTGATTTGAGATTCTTTTTCCCAGTGTTAGCAGGGAATGGGGTAGTGGTAGCAAGATGTTTCCAGGATGGGCTGAGACATGAGATTAGGTCTCAAGTAAACATCATCCACATAAAGTGGTTTGTAGAGGTAGTGGATCAGGCATTGATCTCAGAAGGAAACCTAACGAGAGATTTCAGTGGGGGGATAGTGGTGCCAGTGGGGTAGAAGAGTAGTACATCTACAGAGAGTTGGAAGTGATGCCATTAGGGCTTGCAGCATGGAGAGAGTGTTCAAAGCGGCTGGAAGAGAGGGTTCACCTCTCAGAGTGGTGATCGGGTGTTCTTCTATCAGTGTGGTAGGCCGGCGCACATGTGTCGTCAGTGTCCTCGACCTCCAGTTGAGTGTCATTCATGAGGCAGGATGGGACATGCGCAGAGGTTCTACAAGAATCCTCGGTAGGCAGGTGATCATGATGGTGGAAGGAAGATACCAGATACGTGTAGGGGATTAGTTACCCTATATAAAGAGGGTAGTTGGAGCTCCATGGGCCGTACTGGAAGGGCTGGTGGATGTGGAACTCCAAAGTAAGATCTCTCACACCAACAGGGCAGTGTGGCACAGAGTAATCAGGCTAGAGCCTAGTGAAGAGGGGCAAGTCATCTTCAGGCAGTTCAGCTTGCACCTGATGATGGTAACGCTGGACCGTCGACTGTTCGAGGTACGATCCTTGTGGCTTCTGCATTTACTAGTGCGTTGTTTGACACTGGTGCCACACACACCCATATCTCTACTCAATTTATGATAGTGTTGGGTTTACCTATGGAATGTGTGTGTGGAGTTATGTCAATTGACACTTCATTGGGGGTGTGGGTAGAGGATATCAAACAATGCAAGTGGTGTGCCTAGGAAGTTGGTAAGTATCTTTTTTTGTGGGATTTTTTCATTCTCGGGATGTCATGGTTTGACCTAATCTTGGGAATGGATTGGTTGGTGTTGTATCGGGTAGACATAGACTATTATCATGGCCGAGTTTCATTCATGTCACTTGAGGGTGATTTTTATTACCACCGTGGCGAATGGGATGTCCGAGCAGGGCGGGCAGGTATGTTTTGTAAACTGATGAGTGGACTCATGACCAAAGTGGCATATCTATTTCTCAATGATGATGAAATAGGGGAATAATTTGTTTTCACTCCTACGGTGGAACGATTCTGGGACGTGTTTTTTGAGGATTTCTTGGGGTTTTCGCTTGAGAGGGATGTTGATTTCACGATCGAGTAGCTTCTGAGAGCAGAGCCAGTTTCTATTCCACCATACCGAATGGCACCGACAGAACTCCTGGAACTGAAGGTTCAGATTGAGTATTTGGAGCCTATGGGGTTTATCATTCCTTGTACATCTCCTTGGGGATCACATATGATTTTTTTAAAGAAGGCCGATGGGTCATTGAGGCTGTGTGTTGACTATCGGAAGTCGAATCAGATGACAGTGAAAAATCGGTATCCTGTTCCTAGAATTGATGACCTGTTTGATCAGTTGAAGGGTGAATATGTGTTTTCTAAAATTGTTTTGAGGTCAAGTTATCACCAGTTAATAGTGAGGTCTTCTGACGTACCACATACCACTTTTCGAAGTCAGTACGGGTTGTTTGTGTTTGTGGTAATGCCTTTCGGCATGACTAATGCACTGGCGGTGTTTATGGCTTTGATGAACCAGATATTTCATCCCTATCTAGATCAGTTTTTTGTTGTCTTTGTTGATGATATCATAGTGTACTCGAAAACTCACGATGAACATTCCCAACACCTTGGCATCGTCTTAAGTACGCTGAGAGTGCATCGGCCATACGCCAAGCTCTCCAAGTGTCAATTATGGATAGGTGAGGTGCATTTTATGGGTCACATCATCTTGGAGGTAGGTCTGACAGTGGATCCAGAGAATGTGCAGGTAGTTGTGTCTTGGGAGCAGCCCAATAGTGTTTCTAATGTTCGGAGTTTTCTAGGTCCGGCTGGGTATTACTGAAGGTTCATTCAGGATTTCTCTCATTTGGCAACACCACTCTTAGGCATGACCAAGAAGGGAGTCAGGTTCGAGTGGTCAGGGGCTTGTGAGGATGCCTTCTAAGAGCTGAAGAAGTGGTTGATGACTACACCTGTCTTGGTCTTACCTGATCCAGGTAAGAAGTACATCGTGTTTTGTGATGTGTCCGGAATCGGACTTGGGGCTGTGTTGATGCAAGTTGAGCGGGTTGTCACTTATGGGTCAAGGAAGCTGAGACCCCATGAGCAGAATTATCCCACTCATGATATTTAATTGACAGTAGTAGTGTGTGCCTTGAAGTGCTGGAGGCACTATCTATTGGGAGAATGGTTTACAATGTTTACTGACCATAAGAGTTTGAAGTACATCTTCTCACAGTGGGATATAAATTTTCGGCAGCGAATATGGGTTGAATATCTCCAATATTTTGACTTTGAGTTGGTGTACATGCTGGGAAAGGGAAACAATGTTTCTGATGCTCTGAGAAGGAAGGTTCAGAATCAGGTGGTTCAGGAATCCAGTACCGAGTGGAAGGTGATGGCTTTGTTTGCAGAGATGCACCTGGAGGTGCAGGAGGAGAATGGTTAGGTCAATCTTGCTTCCTTAACGATGGAGTTGACGCTATTGGGTCGAGTTAAGGAAGTTCAGCTTTATGATCCTGAGTGTTTTTCCATGTAGAAAAATATTAATGGTGGGGAGCTACCTTCTGGTTGGTCCATCGATGCAGAAGGTGTTGTTCACGTTCGTGATCATGTGGTTGTACCAAAGTGTGTGTGGGAAGAGTTGATGCGTGAGTTTCATGCATTGAAGTGGGCAGTGCATCCTAGTTTTATCAAGATGTTCCGTAATCTCTAAAGGTTGTTTTGGTGGCCTATAATGAAGAAGGAAGTGGCGGGATTTGTGCGATGGGTCCTTACCTGTTAGCAGGTGATGGCCGAGAATCAATGCCCAGGAGGTTTGTTGAATCCATTACCCATTCCGGAATAGAAGTGGGATGATGTAATGATGGATTTTGTCATGGGTCTTCCGAGGACGCCACAGAAGAATGATGCAATCTGGGTGGTTATGGTTCGGTTAACAAATGTGGCTCACTTCTTACCGATTCAGTAAACCTTTACAGTCGACCAGTTGGGTGAGCTGTATGTTTGGGAAATATTTCAGTTACATGGTGTTCCGTGAACTATAGTTTCAGACCAAGATCTGCATTTTACATCACGTTTCTGGAAAGGGTTGTAGAAATCACTAGGCATGCAAGTGTTTTTGAGTAAGGATTTCCACCCGTAGATGGACGGGCAATCAGAGCGTACGATCCAAGTGTTGGAAGTCATGTTAAGAGCTTATGTCTTGGACTTTGGTGGTTCTTGGGAGAGGCACCTATCGTTGGTTGATTTTCCCTATGCCAACTGTTTTCAGGATACAATTATGATGGCACCATTTGAGGCGCTTTATGGGAGCCCATGTAGTTCTCCGTTGTGTTGGCCAGAGGCCGGTGAATATGAGTTAATGGGGCCAAGTCTGAGGCAGGAGAATTTAGAGAGAGTGAAGTTGTTCAGGAAGTGAATGGCTATGGCTCAGAGTAGGAAGAAGTCGTATGCAGATCAGAGGCGTAGACCTCTCAAGTATGGGGTGGTTGATAAAGTGTTCCTTAGGGTGTTGCCAATATTGGGTCACCGACGGATACAGAAGAAGGGTAAGTTGGCACCCAGGTATGTGGGACCTTTTGAGATTGTGGATAGGATTGGATCAGTGGCTTACTGATTGGCTCTTCCACAACGGTATGGGGGGATGCATGATGTGTTTTATGTGTGGCAGCTTCGACGTTATCCCCCTGACCCATCTCATGTTGTTGATGTTGAGGATGTGGAGCATGAGGTTGATGCGTCTCTTGAGGAGCATCTAGTTCGTATGGTGGATCGTAGTGAAAAGGTCTTGCAAGACAAGGTAGTGCCATTAGTGCGAGTGCTATGGCAGCATGGGAATGTTCAGGAAGAAACATCGGAGCGGGAATCAGATAAGCGGGCTCAGTGGACCGAACTCATCTCTTCGATGGAGCAATGAGGCCTGGAATCTCAGCTTGAGGACGAGCCATGATAAGGTGGGTAGGTTGTAAGATCCCGGTTTATGGATATTCAGACACTAGACAAGGGTTGAAGCAGCTACTTGGGTATTTAGTTACATTGTATTGATTTAAATTATATATGAATACCTGCACAATGTTACATTTCCATAACATGGGCCATATGTTATAGACATCATTGGTGGTGGCCCACTAAGATTTATCTCAAACACTCTCTAAGGGACATTAGTATTCGGAGTAGATTAGGCGGTTGTAGGTGTAGAAAAAGGGAATCATATGGCTTCAAAATCATTATTTCTTACTATTTAGTATGATTTTTGATATCATATGACTGATCTGGAGCTCATGATGCTTGGGATAGTCTTTTGAATTTCTTTATACTTTTGTCGAATGTGTTATTCTCTCTGTCTTATATCCATGTTTTTCAGTTTTCTAGTGACATGACATATCATCAGTTTTTTAATATTATTCTAGTGGTTTCAATTATTGTTACTATGGTCTCTATTTTCAATTGTGACTTCTATTTTATTATATTTCTTCCACTATTTATTGATTCTTACTATCATCTATCATGCTGCACTTTGGTAATGAGGGCATAGTATCCCCATGGACACACCCTATGTCATCACTACTAGTTAGAATCTTATGGGGTTTGGGGAGATGCATGTGAGGCCATATGTCCCACTAGGATCGGGGAACCCATTAAGTGGCATTCAGGTCCAGGATATCACAATTTCCAATGAGTAATATGTTATCAGTATATACTATTTATAAAATGACTACACTTCCGATAAATCATTTTTTTTTGATACAAGGATCACACTCATTATTCATGAAAACAAATTCCATTATGGATTCATAAAAAATGAGCGTTCCATGACCAAGATTCTTTCTTTAATCCATAAAATGATTCCTTTAAAATTTTCATATCTTATTAGAATTTTTTGTAGTCACAAACCCCTCATACTTTTTAATTTAGACATCTTCCTAATGGTTCCCATTAAGGAAGACTATTTCAACATCCATATAAAAAATATAATAGTTATGGTAAGCCACAATGGCAACTATTATTTTTATGTGTTTTAGCATTGAAACTGGTGAAAAGGTTTCTTCTTAGTCAATGAATTGATGTTATTTAAACCCTTTTGAAAACAATCATGCCTTATAGGTACTGTCTTTTCCTTCCATGTCCAGTTTCATCTTCAATACCCATTTTTAACCAAAAGGATTTTCATCTACTATATGATCTACCAAAATAGATACTTGGTTTTGGTACATGGAATCCACTTCAAAATTCATGGCTTCTTTCCACCAAGAAATATGTGTGCCACTTATTTCTTCCTCATAGGTTAGACGATCATTATTATCAACTAGTAATGAGTCACCATCCTTACTGACTAGAAAACCATAATGTTCTGGTTATATAACCTCTCTTGTACATCTAAGAATTATTTGTGTCTCTAGAATAGTTTCATCTTCCACATGGATTTGCAAAATCTGTTCCAGTACAAATACTTTCATACCATGAGACTCAAATTCATCAAAGTGTATCTTTCTCCCACTATCACTTTTAGATATGTTATCCATCTTAAGAAATATGTCATGTATTTGCACTAAAACGTTTTTTCTAAGGGATTGTCTAGGTGATATCCTCTTATTTTCATAGGGTATCTAATAAAGGTACACTATGTGCCTCGGGGTGAAATTTTGTTACCATAAGAGGCCTTAACAAAATCTTCACTTACCCACACATGTATGTTAAATAAAATGATTTTTATTCTACTCCAAGATTCATATATAATACTATTTATCAATTTAGATGGTACTTGGATTAGTATATGTGTTCTTATCTGTAACTCATATCCCCAACAGGATAATACAAGACTTGTATGACTCATCATTGAACTCACTGTGCCCAACAAGGTGTGGTTCCTCCTTTCACTTACGTCGTTCCACTAAGGTTTATAAAGAGGATTGAGTTGGGATAAGATCCCAAACTCACATAAGTAATCATTGAAGTCCTGATTAAGATATTATCCTACACAGTTTGGATGGAGATTCATAATATTATTTCCAAGTATTTTATCATGTTCATTCTTGTATTCGAATCATTTATCAAAATAATATGACTTATACCTCATTAAGTATACATATACATATGTAATAAAATCATCAGTAAAAGTTAAAAAGTATGAGTAACCACCCCTTACTATAATAAAAAATGGTATATATGCATCGATATAAACTAATTCAAGAAGATCTTTAGCCCTTTAACCTTTCCTACTAAATGGGTATTTGGACATTTTTCCTTATAAACATGCATGACATACACAAATTGTTTTTAGTTAAAAATATTCTAAATATACATCATTATGTAATTTATTCAATCATTTTTCATTTACATGACCTAGACGGTAATGCTAGAGTTGGGTATGTTATGAGTCTTGTGAATTAACTTTGTAATCAATTTATATTACTTCGTTCATGTAATCAAACACGTAAAGACAAGTTTTTATATGTTTCTTACCATGAAAAATTCAATCTTTATAAAATATGAAACATTTATTTAAAATTTTGATATAATAATCCATCTGTATCATGTCTGGATACATATATAATGTTTTTGGTAATAGATGGATCATAATAAAAACCGTTCAAAACCAAGATCAATCTAGTAAAAAATGTGAGGCGTTAGTCCCTTATCACTACTGTAGTGAGTTTAGATCTATTGGATACTCATATATCTACCTACCCTCATTTAATATTATTGAATCTACTTGGTTCCAATATTTGAATATATATGTGAGCACCATAAGTTTTATCTAATACCTAATTTTTAGAAATAGATAAATTCAAATTGATAACAAATTCACCTAAAGCTTCCCGTTTCTTCTTTGGTTGGATGCATTTTTTATTCCAGTGGCCCTTCATGACACATGAAAAATGAACAACATCATGTTCCCTTGCTTTCCCCATTATCTTTCTCTTATTTGAGCGGAATGAAGAAGATTTTGGCTTAAATATATTCGATTTACCTTACTATTCATTCACCATAAGGAATTGAAGGATTTTCACTCTTTGTATTCTTATCTACTTGATAAATAAGAGTGATAAGATCTAATATATATTTTTCAATGTTTTTCATATTAAAATTCAAAAAAAAACTAGAGAATATTTGAGGGAGTGGTGTCAGAATTAGGTTGATGCCTAGTTCTTTAGGGAGTTTAAACCCTAGAACCTCGAGGCAGTCAATATATTAAATGATCTTGGGGAACCCTCTAAATGATTACTCTGAAATAGTTTTTTAGAAATATCAAACCTCTTTTATCTATATATCTCTTAGTATAGGCCACATAGGTGCTAAAGCATTCTATATGCATCCATAATTTCATGAGATTTCATGTGTTCAGAAGACATTGATGATAGAATCAAACATTAATCATCGATTGCATCACTAATTTTTTTCATATACTGGGAACTCTCCATCACTCTCCTCTTTAATAGGTGGATCAGAAATGGAGGAGTCAAGCATGTAAGATTTCTTTTCATGAATTAGAAAAACATGAAGGCATTTAAACTACTCATAGATGTTACTGGTGGTTAGTAGATTTTATTTCTCAAAATTTGATCACAGGGTAAATATGGATGGTCATATTTATATTTTATTATATAATTAAAAGATAATATTATTATTACATTTTTTTATTTACAATTTATGTGAGAAATAATAAATCAATTGATTCTATTAAATCTACCACTATTTTATCAACTTCCAATTTCCCCCACCTTTGAACTTTTAATTTTTATCTTCTAAGACAGTCTAGTGGAAAGGATCCATATTCTCCTTCACATAAACCAAATAAGGGTTGGTCAAGATACTTGAAGGTATTTGGGTGGGTAGGCCTTTTACAACTATGGTCTTGTAAATCCATGATTTATGGACTAGACTCCCCAATCCTGAAATCTTTACTTGGATTTCCTCAAAAAATTAAAAAAAAAATTGTACCAATTATAGAAAGGGATACTCCTCTTGATTTAAAATGGTTAATTCAAACCAATACCTTTATAATAAATCCTCTTATAAATGTATGTTTCCAAAAAGATATTGGTCAAACACATAATTCTATTGAATTTCATTCCTAATGAAGTAATTGAAGTAAAAAATGAATTAATATTAAGTTGAGTGATTTAAATTAATTGTGCATATATTTTATCTTGTTTTATTCTTTACATGTCATTTTAATATTAATTAGATGTTACTTAATTAATTAACCATGTTGAATAAAAAAATTATTCATAATTATTTTATTTAATTTATTATGCATAAATTTTATCTTATTTTATACTTTTCAGGTATTGTTAATATTAAGTAGATGTTACTTAATTAATTAACCATGCTGGATAAAACAGTAACACATATTACATTTATTTAAATTATGTATTTTCACATTAATTCATTTATTTATGTGACTACAACCTATAATCCATAAAATAAATAATTTTATAAACATAAATAATTAACTAAATAAATAAATGACACATTAATAATCTTTATATAATGGTTTTTATAATGAGAAAACATTAAATAAACCCAGGAACTAGGGTAAATAAATCATTTTTCAAGTCTGGGTAGAGTTACAGTATTCCACATGTACATGTGTGTATTCTCTAAGGTGGAATCATAATGGTTTTGTCTTGAACCGCCTCCATGCACATTGGGATACTCCATCAATTACAAGTATTTATTACTCATATGTAGGTTATTTGAACCAAAGTATTGGTTAAAATTTGATGACAAAAATATCCATGGAGATGTAGTTCCTACATAATAATGGAGGGATGGATGACTCACAGGCCATCATTTAATTTAATAATAAATAATTTCAAACCCATTAAATAATTAAATTAAAACATTCAATGCATAAATAGGTCCAAATCATGCTCAGGAATGGTCACAAATGAAATGAATATGAAAAATTAACTAGATAGAATTGATTTCTTTATCAGTTATTTATTATTTAAGACAAACACACATACAGTAATTAATTAATTACCCGTCATCTTAATGATGATATGTATTGAATTACAGATACCTTCATGTATTTCATTCATAGAAAATAAACAGTATAACCAATACTAACATATTAATTAAAGTAAATTAATTGATAATTTAATATTCTATAAAACCATTATTAAATTATAAAACACACATCGGTATGCTAATCAATAAAATAAAGTCTTAATGACACAATTTTCAAATTAATGTAATTTTTATTTAATTCATTTAATGGGAGACTAAAAGGCATATAAGTCCATCTACACGTTTTGTACCTCAGTTGTCGTGTAACCAAGTCATGTGTTTGTGGCTTCAGTATGTTAACTTGGATATAATAGTTATCATTTATAGGCCAACTACACATAATGTATCCACTTTCTATTTTCCAGTATAGCCCAATCAACATGTGTTCTACAATAAATGCACCATGTGTAATTAATTGATTAGTTCATTGAGGTATAATGAACATGGACACATGGTATGTACTCCAGCTAAACACCATGTAACCCAATTTTATTGGAAAATGATTTGGTACTTCCCGATGGCATCTCATATCATTCTTCATTTATTCCTAACCTTTAAGAAAATGAAACACTTAACAAAAATGATTAATATATCAATAACATGTTAACTAAAATTTTATTAAAGAACAAATAACATGAAATGAAAATCTAACCACAATTGTATATAAATCAAAAATCAATTAAATAATTATATATTTAAACCTGACCGCTCTGATACCACTTGTTGATTACAGGCGTAGTAGAAGCATGTAGTGTTGGGCGGTATATTAAAATTTTTTTTAATAATTGTTGCCTGAAACCAAGATAAAATATATTTCACATCAAATTTATAATTAATTTATTTAATATTTAAAAAAAATACAAGGGATTAGGATGTTTCTTTGTTGGTGAATGTTGATCGTCCTAAAAGACCCTTTCAGATTACCTCTGTTGCGCTGTGATGATCTAAGGATAGAATCCCTATAGTGGCGATATAAATGTGATCATAAGATCTCTAATCAACACCACTCTGTCTCAAGGTTATAATGAAGAATGTTTAATGTTTTTCATTGTTAGTTCATGATCTCTTTGTCTTCAGTCCTAAAGAAATCTCTCTTTCATTATCGTTCTTGAGAGGGATGAAGGATGAGTTGAGGGATAATTCATTTTCCCCAATAATTCTCTATACTCAAATTATGGATTCTCTACACAGTAGAAATATCCATCAATTTATAGAGTTAGTATTTTGGTTAAAATAACATTTAATTATACGTTGACTATTAAATAAAATTTATTACCTTTAATAAACCAACCTTCACATAATAATAATAATACTATTATTATTATTTTTGTGCACACCGACTTCTGTGATAATAAATATTATATAATCATCATGTTAATTAATATATATCACCATACACAGTCTTGGTTTATTATAAATTCGCTTCCATTTATCAAATACATGAATAATAATTTTATTCATAAATAAGTAAATATTTCATTCACATATCTGCGAATAGATATATATTAAATATTCAATAAAATAAATATATATTTTTTTGACATACCTAAAAATAAATATTTATTTAAATTATGTTATCAATATTACATGAATAAAATTATTCATTGGTATTTAGTATAATATTTATTCCATTAATTAAACTCAAATTAAATTTAATCAAGAACAACAGAAACACTTAATGTGTGACCCTCTAGGATTCTTTCCCATTGGCATTAGGCAGGCTTGCCTAAGTCCAAGATTATTGTCTAGAAGTGGTTCAAGGCAACCAAGATAAATAACTTAATGTCGCAATGTCAACAACCACATATGAATACTCATTTTTTAATGTAATCCCTTTGTCGCAAATTCTCATCAAGAAGGTTCCATTAAAGTGTCATCAACCTATTTACTTGATATGAATTTATTTTAATATAAGAAATAAACACGTCATTACACCATGGGCATGGAATTTAATGAGATGATTATATTTCAATCAAATGGATAAGATATTAGCTTCCACAAATATAAAAAGGTATAAATCCTTCCTCAACTGATCCATTATTGACATGTCAATCGTGATGCAGTCAATGAGCCCTACTTCCCTCCAACATATAGTGTAATGGTTTTGGTTTGTAAATATAAATGTGTCAGTAATTATAAACATTAATTATAATATTAAAATATAAGCACCATTACAAATGCTCACAGCTAGGTATATTTGATGACACCTAAACATATGGAATTTCTACCGAGAGGCCTATTCTCTTAATCTACCATATTTGATATTACCTAGTGTGAACATCATAATAATAAGCCTCATATTCTTATGAGCACTCACACCAGACATTTTAAATACTTTTTTTCCTATCATAGTAAATTTTCCAGCCTTAGGACTATATTAAGAATATATTCATATCACTTCACGGTTCTCATCATAGTAGAAAATAGTTATAACTGTATCAATGAAACAAATACTCTAGGAAATTATTATATTAAATTAATGTAGAAATAATGATCAATATGTAATAAGATGTAAAATTAATAGTCAATACATATAATATATATGTAATCAAAGTACGATAATTTGGTCCTAGGACAGCAACTCTAACAATATTTTTCAATGGAATAAAAGGAGAGCGTAATTTATATATTAATATGACATAATATCCATGTTCAGGGAAGTTTATATCTTATATTTTTCTTTAAATTTTTGCATCTACTTGTTATTTAGTGTTGGGGGAGATTTCATGGCTATTTTGAACTGAATTCAATGAAATTGTTTTCTTGGATATAGATTTATAATATCAAGGATGTTGAAAATAAAATAAAACATAATTTTAAAACCTATCTAGCACCCTTAAAATGATGTTGGATTCAATTAAAATTTGTTGTGTAGACCATTATTCACATGCTACCTTTTGATTTGTCTTGTGATTTCTAATTTTATTTTTCTAAAGTATAATAATGAATTTATTGAAGTATTTTATGACAAATGGGTTGTAATTGTGGTATTTTTTTTGTTGTTAATGTTATTATAACCTCACCAAACAATATTTGAGCATATTAATTAAAAATTATTTCAAACCAAACCATTATTAATATTTCTCCCACACATTATTAAGCATTAGGGACAATGTTGGGTTTTATGTGTGTGGGAGAGGGGTATTTTAATATACTGAGTTTTTCATTATTGAATTAACACATCAAAATGCCAATAAATTTTTCAGATTTGAGGGTCTTTAATCGTCAATATTCACTTATAGTGGGTGAACATTTTTATAAATTTTTAATTATAATTTCTCCTCATTTAGAAGGTTAATCTTTATTACTCCATGTATTTTATTTGAAACTTCATGTTTTTACCTATTGATGAATCTTTATTTTGGTAAACGTTTTGGAGTATTCTTTACAATTATATTATATATTCAACTTTTTAATCTTGATTAAAATCATAAGATATTCTTAAAAATGTTGTATAGAATGAAAATACTAATCTAGGTTGAACTCTTTATTCATTTTTATTTTACTCTTCTATGTAATAAAATATTCTATTAAATTTTCACTCCCTAACCATATAATTGTGTGTCTAAATTACTTTTTGGCCTTATTTTATGTGTGTATATTCACTTGAAGGTAAAGATAAGTTTAGGATATTTATATGGATGAAAATTAATTATATTTTATTCTTTTATAAAATTTCAAATTCAATTAATTATATAAAATAGTAAACCAACTTTTCACTAAAACCACTTAGTTTTATGAGGGAATTCACCTTGAATATGGTGAATTTATAATGATTAGTTAATATGGTACTCAATTTGGAATTATTTGAATATATTAATGAACTTGATGATTTGTGGGCTAAAATGACTAAATAATTCTTGGTTTAATTTTCTCATAAATATAGAATCATGCATTTATTATGATTTTTTTGAAAATCATTATTATATAATATTAAAAAATTTCTTTTGTGTATTTTGGGTTCTTATTTAAAATTTCTCAAAGTTCCATGTTTAATTTTATTTATCCTTTATAGGGTATTTTAAATTTTAAAAATTTAAAAATACCTAATTTTTTACTTTCATTTATTTGTCAATAGATTTCCTAACTTCAATTTTATTCTCATTGACTTTCAGGGTTTTGAGCTCTAAATTTAATTTAAAAAATTTAGGGAAATTAATATATAGAATTAAAAAAAGGATCTCATCTTAACCATGTTTTGGGGATGCACTAGAAGTATTTAGATATTACTAGAAGAGATAAAAATATTGAACTGAGATGTGTGAATCCTGTTCTCATGTGTGTATGAGAAAATTCAATTTGGGATTATACTCGTTTTACATGAGGAAGGATGTATATAGTGTACCAATCCACATAGAGTTAGTTTTCACAAAGAATAAAGGTGTTGGTTGTGAATCTCAATGTTATAAGTCTACTACTGAATCAATGGGTTGGGAATTTATTTTAATATACTGAAACATAAAATGGTTTGGATCTATCAGTTTTTGGATCATTAAGACACATAGTTTATCTAGATAGTGGAAGATCTCAATTAATAAACCAAGTATATTGCAACTGTGGTGAGGGAGCATGGAGAGGATTATAATTGACTTGATGGAGTAGATTTGACTTCTTTTATTGAAATTCTTCATATTTAAATTTTTTATTAACTTCATTTACTTTTTCCCCAATGATTTCATTATAAAAAATTATTGTTTCTAAAATGAATCCCTAAATTATGGACAAGGAATTAGATTTATTTATTAATCTTACTTCTCATTAATTATTTTTTTCATTTCTACCGAGAACCTTTAATTTCTTATTATTTTTATTATAAGTGAAACTTCCAATGTTAAATTATCAAAAATAGTTAATAATATTTATTATTTCATAAAATATGAATAAAATATCTATTTTAAAATAAATAAACAATAGAATTTAAAATCACAAAAAATAAGGCACAACATGGCTAAACAACAGTTCATTCTGAGAGATATAATCAACTAATTTATTATGTCACTATAGAGTTTCATAGTTGATGAGTTGTGTATCCTAACATGCACTTATATTCTCACTGAAAATGCTAATATAAAATCTTCTATTAGATGTTGGTTTAGTACATTTAAAATGATCGAGGAAAATTATGATATAATAGTCAGTTGAAATTACACTTTCATTTTCAATGTTAATAACAATTCATTTCAAAAATATTTCTCATTGTTAAATATTTTCTTCCTTTTTCATTATTAAAAGATCCCTAAATTGTTTTTACTTGATTTTAGTCCATCATTATTTCTTGTTATTTATTTTTATTTTTGTATAGTTTTTAATATTGATCAAAAAAACATATTTTTTCCTTCCTTGTAGATCTACCCTTCCAAACACTATACTAGTTTTAAGTAATAATTTAAATAATTAATCTTAGGTTTTCAATGAAAAACCTCACCAAAAATATTTTAGAGGGAAATTCTTGATTAATCAATAGAAAAATTGCATAAATTATAAATGAAACTCAATATCACTCACATAATGAGAAAACAATAATCCTAAATATTAATAATATTCATCATGATAGATAAATAACCATGACATCATTCTCAAGAAAATAGGAATTTAAAAGTTTAACTCCATGTTATTACCTTTTCATGATTCTTAATAAATTATAGGGTTAAATCCAATTATGAGGAACATGGAAACTAAAAAGGGACTTATCATAATCCTTACCATGAAAAAAATTTACTAAGAATATATATTTGAATAACATGGAGAATTCCATGGGATTTATAAAACTTTATTTTAATAAAAAAATCAATCATGACTTTCATGTGAGTTAGTGAGTAAATAAAACACAAGGTGTTTTGAATTATTACCAGAAATAATTAGGTAAATGTTAAACATAAATCTCATTGGTTGTGACTCCTTGGAACCGCACTCCAGGAAAATGTGCCATAAACACAAATTTTACATACTAGTTATGATACCAACTATAGATTATCTAACATAAATATCCCAAAATTAAATGAATTAAAGAAGATATTTCATTACATAAACTCCCAAATGATTATATGTTTAGATATTGAGATAATTAAAAAAACGTATACTAATAAATCCCATTTCTTTATCAACTATTGGGATTTTTTTCCTCCATAAGAAACTCCTTAATAAACAAAAGTTGTTCAAAATATCCCAAAAATTATCCACAGAAGCTATCATATTGTAGCAATAATATGTAATACTTTTTTGTATAACCTAGGTAAATGGAAATATAAAAATAGATGAGATAAAACACCCAGTAAGGGAAATATAAAAATGGGGAAATCATGGAATAAACATGGTATAAATATTATGGAAGGAATAAATAATGATAATACATACATAATCAATAATAATTGATAGCATAATATATCCATCGATATAAATGAAAATTAATATATCACATGAATAAAAATTAATGAATTCATGGTGAAGGAATTTATAATACTGTACATATTGACCGTACCGTCAAGTCCAATGATAATACATCATTCTTGTCATCAATTTCATAGTTAAGGAAACATTATTTTCAATAATACCATAGTCAATACATTTTTCAGATTGGGAAGGTATACACCAAATTCCCCAATATTTTTGCCTCATGAGACCTACTGATGCATCGAGGGGATATATAATTTTGGTCCCCACTCATCACTTTTTTAAGTAAAATTCATTCATAATACGAGAAAATCAATAAAAACTCATAATCTCTTAATTCAGTAATCATCCATATAATAATAACAAAAAATAGAAAACCAATGCCTTCCATTATGCCACTAAAATGGATAAAATTATCATAACCCATCTAAAGAATAAAGGTGGATGGTGAAAAAATACATTCTAAAATTTAAATTAATAATATGTATTGGAATAGAAATATATGGGATGCCAATTCATTTCCTCGTGTTAATAAAAGTGATGGAATATCCATAACCCATCAAGAGAAAGAAGGTGGATGGTAAAACAATATATAGTCAACTGACCAATCATAATCTATATTATAATAGTAATATAATGAATGTCAATAATTTTCCCCATGTAAATAAATGGGATAGCACGATCATAAACTATAAAATGAGAGAGGGTGTATGGTTAAAAGAAAATAACCACAGTTTACTAATGTAAACATATAAGGATATTGACATAGAATAAAAACATAACAGTAAAAGAATAATTTAAATGGTGTCACTCATTATAAGATGAATAATTAGTAAAGTTGATACCCTAAATTCAAAAAATATATATATATAATATATATATTTTTTATTTATTAGAGAATAAATAATGTAACATAAATCCAATGAATGTAAATACTTTTGAATATGATAAGTAAAATAGATATTAAAACATAAAATAGATTTTAAAAAACAATTTTAACATTGATGTAAAATAAAAAATTATACGTCAATTTAAAATTTAACTTTCAAAAGATTATGTAAAATATTTTGAAAGTAAAACCTTTTTGAAACAAATTTCTAAAAATGGAGCCTTGAAAATGAAATAAATATTACTACATTTAATGTCAATCCAAAATAAATAACATTAGTTAATTAGAGGAAATTAAACTTTTTAATACATTGTAATTTACTTTATTAAAAAAACACACATTTCAAAAAGCATAATAAAACTTTATTTTTAAAGATCATTTTACCAAATATGAACTGAAGAATTTAATAAAAAAGTTCAAGATAAAACATGTAACTCAATGAATAAAAATTTATTTTTCCAAAATACCTTAAATTTTTAAGAGGGTATTAATAAATTAAAAAATTAAGTAAGAGAATTAATGGAAGTAAAATAAGTAATAAATTATGATATTTTAATTCAATGTGTAATTATTTACTCAATATAAAATGGAAACATGGTGTAAAGTATCAAACTTGTCTAATGGAATAAAAAGTAGAGATAAATAACCCTTACAGCTTGAGTAGAATCAAAATATTTGGAGAGAGAGATAAATTGAAATTGAAATTTAAATATTATGGTTAAAAGATAATTCATGATATTATATATAAAATAGTAAGTATATACAAAACATAAATGAAATTAGTTTCGTAATATAAAACATGTCTCAAAGAGTGGAATTTGAGACAAAAACATATTACCTCATTATTGATTCATTTTTTACTTGTATCAATGTCTGGAATAATTAAATTAATTTCATTAAATACATAATCAATAACAATATTTACATTTTTAACAATTTATACTCCTCATTTATAGTCATTATATACATATATATTAGTTAGTTTTTACCTATTTTTAATGTCGAGTGTAAGTAATCTTTATCGATTTAAAAAAGTTTCATAAAAAGGTTTCAGTATCTATAATATTTCAAATATCTATCACTATAAAATCATATAAATTATTATAATATGTGTTTAGATATCTTATAAAAATATATTACTTGATTTCTTGGTAGTTTTGGTTATAATCCATGATGATAAAATTAGCGGTAAACATATTTCAATGATTCTTAATAAATAAAGGATGGTTGCTTAATTAAAAAGTTATATGTTGATATAACTATAAAATTAAAAAAATCAAAACATTAATTACATATTTATATAATATTATATGAATAAATATTTTCTCATGGTAATACAGGATATAAATTCATATTATTTTTCAAGTAGGTAGTTAAACCGACCTAAACATGAACCTACCATTATTAATAGATGATTGTGAAGTGTTTTTGTTATAATATAATTATAATGAAAGTATAACGATATTATGTATTATTTACTAGTGTCTTATATCATAATTTCAAATAATTATAAAGTGTTTATATCTTATATAAAGTAATTACATAGAAATATGAAACCATTTTCTTCGTAGTATGGTTGTTTTAAATGATTGAATTTACAATAATCGTTTGTGGATAATATCATTAATAGGTTCTCCAATTTCCCATAATATAACATTACTAATAACATATTTATCATATTTATACTTTAATCACATCATCATGTATATCCATGTAAGGCAGTTATGAAAAATAAAAATGGAAATTGATCCTTCCATAAAGGTAGTAGTCTTCCCATATGCAAAGATGATGATATAATCTTCATAGAAAGTGTGAAAGGAGAAACTTTTTTTATGGATTAATAATATTATACATGAAATAAATATAATAATTAGATATTATATTCAAATTTTATACCATCCACTTATCTTGGGGAAGGAAAACATAACATGTTTCCATGTGGAGGTGGTAGTCTTCCCAACACATGTATTACGATATTTTTTCAAAATATAAAAAGGAAAAGGTGGTTAATTATTACTATAAAATAATAATATCATTTATTATATAAAAATCATATTTAATTTCATGTGGATTTGAAAATTATAATTGGAAAATAAAAAAAAAGAGAAAGAAGTTAAGTAAAAATGATTACAAATGTTGATCACTTTGAGATTTTCTTGGTAGATCCCTTAAAAATGGTTGGCATTGCCTAATCTATTGCAAAAAGAAGCTCAAGAGATTTAAATATAATTATAGAGGAATAAAAGGGTATGGTTTCAAGTGTAAGTTTAATTTTTTGGAGTTTACTAAAGGGGTGGTGAGAGGCCCCTTTATAAGTGGTGAGAATGGTATTTTGTAAATATTTTGACTTAATATAAAGGGAGTGTATATTAAACATTACATCTAGCTATAAAAGTGATACATAATGTAGTGGTGAAAATAATATATATATATATATATATGTGTACCTCAAAAAACAATTTTAGACATTTTTTTATCATTTTTGATGCCCTTTACTCTTAAAATTGTTACATTATCTAATTTAGCATTTATCGTGGTAGCGAGTTTTTTATCTAACATCACTTAATATTTATTCATTAAAATAAATTGTTCCGTATTATATAATTTGGACCCAATGATTTTAATTTTAAAATATATTTCATTTGATACAATTTATAAAGGTGATAATTATTATTTTTAAAATAAAAATGTATAATGTATTAAAAAAAAATTTTCAGAAAATATTACTTATTTTGTAAAATATAAACTATTGTTTGTAAACTAAAAAAATTCAATTAAAATTCACTTATGAAATATTTTTTTTGTCTTATAAAAAAATACTCTGGAATTATAAAATTCATACTTATATAATAATAATTTCATAAAATCCATGTTACTTGAAAATACATTATTTTACATTATTCACTTAAAATTGAATATTTTTATGAAAATACAAAAAATAAATCTTAATAAAATGTTACTATGATGAATCCCTAAATAATATTAGTTTTTTCATATTATAATTTATAAATTTTAGATTTTAAATTAAATTATAGGACATAATGGAAACTGTTTTCATAAGAAAATATGCTGTTTTAATATTAACCATTCTCATTCAAATTTCTTAACATTGACTTATTAAATTAGTGTTAACCAATTTTTAATATAAATATATTTTATAATCATTAATCAAAAATTTATTTAAATATAATTTCATATCTTATAGAAGCATAATATTTAGAAAAATATTTTTCTAAGCATAAAATGATTGTATTGGTCATTTTAGCTATACTAAATGAATTTCATTCATATTAAAAGTAGATTTTATTTTCATTCTATAGATATTTCATAAATTGGTTCCATATATCTATTCCCTATAATTCAATGGATAGGTTTTAAAATCATAAACATATCATGGATTCATTTTAGTTCAATGCTTCGTGTGTAGAATATTATCAAACACGTTAACTTAATTAAATGTAATCATGTATTAAAATATAAGGGTGCTAAATTGGTTATTAGACAAAAAAAAATTAAATTGTTGTCGGTTCATTTTTCGTCACTATTGGTTTTATAATTTGGAACCACTACATTTATCTGATGTGAAGTTGAGTTTTCAATAGAACTCGTACCGGGTGCTTTGCCTATTTCAAAGACACCTTATAGAATGGCCCCAATTGAGTTGCAGGAATTGAAGAAGCAACTCTAAGAGAATCTTGATAAGGGATTCATACGCCCTAGTGCGTCACCTTGGGGAGCACCTGTTCTATTTGTTAAGAAGAAAGATGGATCAATGAGACTCTGCATTGATTACCGAGAACTTAACAAGATCACTATCAAGAACAAATATCCTCTCCCACGCATTGATGACTTATTTGACCAACTACGCGGAGCTCAATACTTTTCCAAGATTGATCTTCGTTCAGGGTATCATCATTTAAGGGTCAAAAGAGAGCATATACCAAAGACGGCTTTCCGTACAAGGTATGGACACTATGAATTTATAGTGATGCCATTTGGTCTTACTAATTCCCCTGCTATCTTCATGGATCTAATGAATAGAGTCTTTAGAGACTATCTTGATCAATTTGTGGTAGTCTTTATAGACGATATTCTTGTCTATTCAAAGAGCAAGGAAGAGTATGAAGATCACTTGAGAATTATATTGAAGACCCTGAGAAAGGAGAAGCTTTATGCCAAATTTACCAAGTGTGAATTTTGGCTTCAAAAAGATGCATTTTTGGGTCACATAATCTCAAAAGAGGGGATATTTGTGGATCCAGCAAAAACAGAGGTTATCGAAAGATGGTCAAGACCAACAACAGTAACTGAGATCCGAAGTTTTCTTGGTTTGGATGGATATTATCGACGTTTTGTAAAAGATTTTTCACGATTATCTAATCCACTCCCCAAGTTGACTCGGAAAGGAGTTAAGTTTGTCTGGACAGAGGAATGTGAAGAGAATTTCAAGGAGTTGAAAAGAAGGTTATCCAGTGCACCTGTGCTCACACTGCCTTATAGTGGAGAACTGGTTTGTGATCTACAGTGATGTATCCAAGAAGGGATTGGGGTGTGTTCTTATGCAAAATGATATGGTGATATCTTATTCCTCACGACAGTTGAAAATCCATGAGCAAAATTACCCAACAAATGATTTGGAGTTGGCTACGGTAATCATTGCATTAAAGATTTGGAGGCATTACCTTTATGGTGAATGGTGTGATATTTTTACTGATCATAAAAGTTTAAAGTATATTTTCACACAAAAGGAGCTGAATATGCGCCAAAGAAGATGGTTGGAGCTGATTAAGGATTATGACTGCTCAATCCATTACCACCCTGGGAAAGCAAACAAGGTGGCAGATGCATTAAGTCGACAAGACCATGCTAGTTTATCCATGATGAGGATCACAAAAGATCCAATATTTATGGATTTACAAAGGATAGATCTTGGAATTATAATGTAAGGGGAAAATCTTATCTTTATCAAATGAATGTTCAACCATCTATACATGTGATGATTAAAGAGGCACAGAAACAAGATGTCGAGTTACAAAAGAAGGTGAGAAATGTTCCTGAATTCAACCTTGATTGTGATGGGATAATAAAGTTCAGGAATCAGGTTTGTGTTCCTCCCATCCCCAAATTAATGAAGGAGCTGCTGGATGAGGCTCATAGTTCATCATTCTCTATTAATCCCGGAAACAAGAAGATGTATAGGGACCTGAAAGAGTACTTCTGGTGGGATGGCATGAAAAGAGATGTTGCTGAATATGTCTATCGATGCTTGGTTTGTCAACAAGTTAAAGCTGAGAGACAGAAGTCTAAGGGGATGTTACAACCATTACCCATACCTGAATGGAAATGGGAAAACATCACAATGGACTTTGTCACAGGACTTCCTATAACATCCAAAGGCAATAATGCTATCTGGGTCATAGTTGATCGTCTTACAAAGTCTACACACTTCATTCCTATTAGAGAGGATTTCTCTCTAGATCATCTTGCCAGGATATATGTAAAGGAAGTGGTAAGATTGCATGGAGTACCACTTTCTATTATATCTGATCGGGATCCGAGATTTACCTCGAAGTTCTGGCGAAGTCTTAAGCATACTCTGGATACAGAGTTGTGTTTCAGCACTGCTTATCATCCCGAGACAGACGGTCAATCTGAGAGAACAATTCAAACCCTAGATGATATGTTGAGAGCTTGATCTATGGATTTCAAAGGAGGTTGGGATCAACACCTACCTTTGGTGGAATTTTCTTATAATAATAGCTTTCACTCTAGTATTCAGATGGCTCCTTATGAATCTCTCTATGGAAAGAAATGCAGGACTCCAACTTGCTGGGATGAAGTTGGGGAAAAGAAAGCTATTAGGACCTGATCTCGTTGATGAAATGGCAGAAAAGGTTAGAGCTATTCAACAACACATAAGAGCAGCTCAGAGTCGACAGAAAAGTTATGCCGACAACCGATGAAAAGACCTAGAGTTTGAAGTGGGTGATAAAGTGTTCTTACGAATATCTCCCTGGAAGAGGGTTATGAGATTTGGAAAGAAGGGGAAGTTGAGCCCTAGATATATCGGTCCTTTCGAAATACTGGATCGTGTTGGGAAGGTAGATTACCGATTGGCGCTTCCACCGAATCTCTCTCAAGATCACGATGTGTTCCATGTATCTCTCCTGAGAAAGTACATACCAGATCCTTCACATGTACTCAGCTCAGAAGTTGTACCGCTGGAGCAAGATCTTCCTTATGAAGAACAACCAATAGAGATTCTGGATCGTAGAGAAAAAGTCCTACGAAACAAGACCACTCGATTGGTTAAAGTTTTATGGAGGAACCACCAACTTGAAGAAGCTACATGGGAGCTTGAGGATATGATGAGGGAGAAGCATCCTCATCTGTTTGTTACAAAGTGACGAATTTCGAGGGAGAAATTCTTTTTAAGGGGGGTAGAATGTAACACCCGAGATTTTTATGAGTAATATTTTGTTTTTTATATATCATCAAGGGAATCTTTCACTACATACTAGCTTGGCTTACTTTACACGCAATCGCGACCTTCCTCGATAGCTTGCGTCGTACGCAATACCGAGTTTCACTAAACAACAATATGCTATTAAAACTAGCCGTTATGAATAGTAATATCCACTTTTTGAAATTTAATAAATTTTATTTTTCAAAATGGACTTCATTTTTGGACTCAGAATATCGAAATTATCCTAGGGTGAAATTTTTGTATTTTTCTGAAAACTTTCAATTTTTGATGAATAGTGAAACCACTAAGTGGTAGGTTAAAAACTGAATTTTGCATAAAACTTAATTTTACCGCTTCTGTGGATGGAATTTTGAAAATCCGACAGACACGGTGGATATCAGTAAGTAAAATTTGGTTCAATGAGAAAAAATAATTTTTTGGTGAATAGTAACTTTTTACTTTTTTTAACGCGGTTAATAGTAAATAGGGTAACTAAGGGTAAATATGATATCAATATTACCCTAACACATGTCCTAATTCTATTGGATAAGTGTAATTCTACCAAGAACAACCTTATGAATAAAATATGACCATTTAGGACCACTTGGATTAGATTAGGACATTTATTATTAATTTATTTAAAGAAGGGTTAAAATAGTTAAAATCAAAGTTTAATAAGTAAATCATTTTTAATATGGGGTTATACATAAGATAAATTCGACTATAAACATTCATTAGAAAGCTAAAAATATTTCCTAAATAATGATATTTTATTTATAATTTGTAGACTTTATATAAATTAATTTATTTATGACACAACGATGATGCAGTAATTACCCTTTTAAAGAAATATTAACATAATTGAGCTTATAAATGCTCAAATGAATGTAATTTGAGACTTTTTATGAATTACAATAATTTTATAGGTTACTATGATATATTAGTGTTGATTTAATCAACTTGGTTCGAACATATAATTCTGTTATGACTTTCACAAAAATCATATATCAAATAGTGTCAAAATTGACACAAAATAGTTTTTAAATAAAATATTATATTATTAATTGTTATTTTATTTCTAAATATTTAAGGTTCGGCCAAATGACTTAGATAAGGATATATATATTAATAATAAACAATTTGGGGTTCGTTTGGCATGTTATAGTAAGTGTATTAACCATATAGTGAAAGAAAACAAAAAGACACGGTAAAAGTTAAATTATTTAACTTAGAGTTAAATCTAATTGATAAGGTTAAAATAATACCCTAAACTTGTCTAAATCCTATTGGTTGATAGTATTTCGACCCATCCCCACTTTAGCTTCGAAATAAGACCCTTTGGAACCATTATAAACCGATTTTTACTTTAATATAAAATAATATTTTGAGATATTCCTAAGGTGCCCCTCTCCTCCCTTATAAAAGGGCACCTCCTCCCCCTCCTCCTCACACCAAATTGAGCACGCAAGCTCGGCCAACCCCTGCCATTTTCTCCTCTCCACTTCCCTAGAATAATCCTAGAGGTCCTGGTCTTCTTCAAAGACCAACCTTAGTTCCCTAAGTGGATAATTCAAAGAGGCGTTCCAAAGAAGAGGTAATATCCATTACCGATCTTTTCAATTTCTTTCTTCTTCAACTTCTTCTTATTTAGTTGTTTCATGATAAAGTAATAACATCAGTATTACTTACATACTGATATGTTATTATAAATATGAAACAATCCTAATTCACCTTCTATCCATCCTACGGAAAATTGAAATCACCGCGCGTGCGTACGTACGGAATACCGTCTCCACGCCGTGGTGTAATCTATTTTCCACCATCACTATACAAGGATGGGTATAATGGTGTAATGAGTAACTATTTATGATTATTATAAATTAATATTGATACTGAAATAATATATATATACTCCAATACAGTTCCACGATCATAGGAACGATATAATCACTCGTGCGTACGTACGGAATACCGTCTCCACGATGTGATGCGACTCGTTCTACATGATCATCATTACATAGTAATTATATAAATGAATTGAATGAATAAATATGATATATGTTACACTAATACCATTCTGGATATAAGGTATCTATAACCTTAAAAGAAGAATAAGAATGTATTCGGCAAAACACGCATAAGAACAAAAGGCAATAAAGACCCGAGTAACAAGTAACAATCAAATATTACTATCAAGAAGCTAAGAATATGACCATATATGATATCATATCAATATTTATGATTCTGGAATAAGTCAATAACATTATTTAAACCATTATAAAGGAGCTTCGGACACGTACAAAGCAAATTGGACCAAAGGTAAGGGAAATATCACAATCTCATTTTTATCCGAGATTGTTTATTGGTAAGTATTTACTGGGGTGTATTTTATCATCCACATCCATGTTTCATCAATATGTAATATTATTTCCATCCACCTACAATTGTTTAAATCCATTTTTACCCTTCGGTGAGTTTTCAGTAATATGTATGAAAGGAATCTTTTGTCGTTTTTCGTACGAGGTACTTTTTGACTTTTCCGACAAAAGTACGAAGAATGTTTTTTTTAACTTATACGGCATGAATGGATTTCAAAAAAATTATTTCTAAGAAGCTTCCTTTACAAGTATTCATGTTTATTTTTAATCAAATTCTTTTATTTTAAAATTGTATGACATGTTATGAAAGGAAAAGTGTTTTTGATGTAGAAAGGATATTTTCCTCAAGAATGAAGTTCAAGTATTTTATCAAAATTATTTTCCATCTAAGATAATAAAAGGGTTCTGTTTTTATCCCTATTATTAGATGGATTTGATTATGTTGTGATGGAAACATTTTTATGAATTCCTTTATCTTATATGAATTGTTTTATGATGTCATGTTGTTTAAGAATCCCATTTTTTATTACATGGGTTATGCGATGATGTATGATTTTTGATTATGTGGCACACATAAGAAAGGATTCATTATAAGATGGGTGGGACCTATATCTCCCTCCAATGCATTGGGTAAAGATTTTATATCTCATGAGATAGACATGGCTGGAACGGTAGGTTATACCGGTTCAGTAAAACAGGACTGGAACGAGGGTGACTCGGTTCAGAAAGGGACTTTGTCCACTAAGATAGTCTTGTCAATGAGTCATGGCTAACAAGAAATGATTTTCCATGATTATGTGTGCATGCCACAAAGTTTAAAGTTTCATGTTATGATTATGCAGATCTCATTTTCACTTCTATGATTTATTCCATGTTAAGATATTATGATATCTTTTGCAGGTTATGATTTTCAAAAAGATATGATATGATTTTTATTTCCTTTATTTTCCCTTGATGAGCATTTGAGCTCACCCTTTTATGTTTTCTTTTCCCCAGGTCAGGAAGATGGATATTATGTAGAATATGCTAAAAGGGACCCTAGATATGATGAAATAAATGGGAGACACTGTAGAAGATTTATGAACCAGTTGTTTATGTTTCCCAGTTTCTAAAGACACTATACCTATACCGTTCTTTGTGGTTTTGTCATATGTTGTAATAAGTGTGCTTCAATTTTGAAGTATTAACAATGTATGTAAAGTATGGGTCGTTATAGTTGGTATCAGAGGAAAGGTATAGTCAACCTTTGGAAACTAGGATGTGAAAGCCTTAGTAAGAACCCTATGGACAAGTCTAAGAATAGAACACAATCTTAGTGTTTTAGAAATGGCCATGAATACCCTAGGATAAGACCTTAAGCATGAAAATTTTATTCTTGAATTATGTGGTTTTCTTATTATAATTAGTGTTGCTCAAACTATTCTTCTTGGTTTTAGTCAATGGCTGGAACCCGAAGGAACCGTGTTAATGCGGAATGCGATGGGCAATGCAATGATTGTCCCCCTGAGCAACCAAACGATATGGGACCTGGAATGCAAAATCTTGTAGCTATGCTCACACAACTTTCTCAAGCTATAAATCATGCAGGACTTCCAAATGAGAAAAGGAAGGAGCAACATTCTGTTGAATCGTTCATGAGGCAGCGTCCACCTTCATTCAGTGGGTCTACTGATCCATTAGTTGCTGAACAATGGATTAGTACTACTGAAAAGATATTTTCAGTTCTTCAATGTTCTGAGCATGATAAAGTTATCCTAGCAGTGTATTGTTTGGAAGGAGATGCTGATCAATGGTGGAATCTTATTAAGAATACGAGGAAAAGGGATGAAATTGAGTCTATGGAATGGGACGAGTTCAAGAACTTATTTTTCAATAAGTACTTCCCTCATATTCTCCGAAAAAAGATGGAGAAAGAGTTTCTTGAACTGAAGCAAAGGGATGATGAATCTGTTGGTACCTATGAAGCAAATTTTACAAGACATGCAAGGTACGCTTCTGGTATTATTATACAACCTGAGAGTAAGATCGATCGATTCTTTAGTGGCTTAAAACCAAGTATTCGAAGGGCGTTAGCCATAAGGGACTTCAATAGCTACGAGGAAATCATTCGATGTGCTCTCAAAGTCGAGATGGAGATTGGAGTAACCCATCAGTCACATGGGTTTGATAAGAAGAGGAAGATGGAATTCAAAGAAAAATCTAAAGAGCACACGGAAAAGAAGATGAGCTTTCCCTTATGCTCAAAGTGTGGAATGAAACATGGAGGGAGTTGTATTAAAGGGACAAGTAAATGTTTTAAATGTGGAAAGGAAGGTCATCGAGAATTTGAATGTCGCGATAATGGGAAGAAGATGTCTAATGATGCAAACAAAGGAAGTGATACACAGAATGAACCTACTACACTTCAATGTTTCACGTGCAAGGAGATGGGACATTATGCCAATCAATGCCCAAATCCAAGGGTTGATGATGATGGTCGACGTCAACAAAATCTTAAGGCTAAAGACAAAGGAAAGTCACATGCAATTTCTTTCAGCGATGTGGAATACGATAACGAAGTGGTGAAAGGTACACTTACCATCCACTCTAAAGTAGCAAATGTTTTATTTGATTCTGGATCCACCCACTCTTTTATTTCTAAAGAATTTTCTAAGGGTATCACCGTATTACCTCAACAATTAGATGTTGAGTTAGCTGTGACAACACCTAATGGAACAACAGTCGCATCAAAAGTTTATAATTCTTCTCCAATCGAAGTTTGTGGGAAAGTGCTTCCTGCAAATCATGTGATCCTTCCTTTAGTGGAATTTGATGTGATTCTTGGCATGGATTGGCTTTCTCTACATGGAGCTCATATCAATTTCCAAAGAAGGGAAGTCACATTTCATATTCCAGATCAATCTACGATCGTATATCAATGCAAGGATGAACATAATCTTCCAGTGGAAATTTCTTCCATCTTATGGGTATTGATTCCACTAAATGAAGGTTATTTATCTCAAATGGTTGGTGAGAAACTCACGATTAAGAATATGCCCATTGTACGGGAGTTTTATGATGTCTTTCCGGAGGAATTACCGGGTCTTCCACCAAATCGTGAAGTTGAGTTTTCAATAGAACTCGTACCAGGTGCTTTTCCTATTTCAAAGACACCTTATAGAATGGCCCCAATTGAGCTGCAGGAATTCAAGATGCAACTCCAAGAGAATCTTTATAAGGGATTTATACTCCCTAGTGCATCACCTTGGGGAGCATCTATTCTATTTGTTAAGAAGAAAAATGGATCAATGAGACTCTGCATTGATTATCGAGAACTTAACAAGATCACTATCAAGAAAAAATATCCTCTCCCACGCATTGATGACTTATTTGACCAACTACGCGGAGCTCAATACTTTTCCAAGATTGATCTTCGTTCAGGGTATCATCAATTAAGGGTCAAAAGGGAGGATATACCAAAGACGGCTTTCCGTACAAGGTATGGACACTATGAATTTATAGTGATGCCATTTGGTCTTACTAATGCCCCTGATATCGTCATGGATCTAATGAATAGAGTCTTTAGAGACTATCTTGATCAATTTGTGGTAGTCTTTATAGACGATATTCTTGTCTATTCAAAGAGCAAGGAAGAGCATGAAGATCACTTGATAATTATATTGAAGACCCCGAGAAAGGAGAAGAATTATGCCAAATTTACCAAGTGTGAATTTTGGCTTCAAAAAGTTGCATTTTTGGGTCACATATTCTCAAAAGAGGGGATATCTGTGGATCCAGCGAAAACAGAGGTTATCGAAAGATGGTCAAGACCAACAACAGTAACTGAGATCCGAAGTTTTCTTGGTTTGGCTGGATATTATCGACGTTTTGTAAAAGATTTTTCACGATTATCTAATCCACTCACCAAGTTGACTCAGAAAGGAGTTAAGTTTGTCTGGACAGAGGAATGTGAAGAGAATTTCAAGGAGTTGAAAAGAAGGTTATCCAGTGCACCTGTGCTCACACTGCCTTGTAGTGGAGAATGGTTTGTGATCTACAGTGATGCATCCAAGAAGGGATTGGGGTGTGTTCTTATGAAAAATGATATGATGATAGCTTACGCCTCACGACAGTTGAAAATCCATGTGCAAAATTACCCAACACATGATTTTGAGTTGGCTGTGGTAATCTTTGCATTAAAGATTTGGAGGCATTGCCTTTATGGTGAAAGGTGTGATATTTATACTGATCATAAAAGTTTAAAGTATATTTTCACACAAAAGGAGCTGAATATGTGCCAAAGAAGATGGTTGGAGCTGATTAAGGATTATGACTACTCAATCCATTACCACCCTGGGAAAGCAAACAAGGTGGGAGATGCATTAAGTCGACAAGACCATGCTTGTTTATCCATGATGAGGATCACAAAAGATCCAATATTTATGGATTTACAAAGGATGGATCTTGGAATTATAATGGAAGGGGAAAAATCTTATCTTTCTCAAATTAATGTTCAACCATCTATACATGTGAATATTAAAGAGGCACAAAAAGAAGATGTTGAGTTACAAAAGAAGGTGAGAAATGTTCCTGAATTCAACCTTGATTGTGATGGGATAATAAAGTTCAGGAATCGGGTTTGTGTTCCTCCCATCCCCGAATTAAAGAAGGAGCTGCTAGATGAGGCTCATAGTTCATCATTCTCTATTCATCCCGGAAGCACGAAGATGTATAGGGACCTGATAGAGTACTTCTGGTGGGATGGCATGAAAAGAGATGTTGCTGAATATGTCTCTCGATGCTTGGTTTGTCAACAAGTTAAAGCTGAGAGACAGAAGTCTAAGGGGATGTTACAACCATTACCCATACCCGAATGGAAATGGGAAAACATCACTATGGACTTTTTCACATGACTTCCTAAAACATCCAAAGGCAATAATGCTATCTGGGTCATAGTTGATCGTCTTACAAAGTCTACACACTTCATTCCTATTAGAGAGGATTTCTCTCTAGATCAGCTTGCCAGGATATATGTAAAGGAAGTGGTAAGATTGCATGGAGTACCACTTTCTATTATATCTGATTGGGATCCGAGATTTACCTCGAAGTTCTGGCGAAGTCTTCAGCATACTCTGGATACAGAGTTGAGTTTCAGCACTGCTTATCATCCCCAGACAGACGGTCAATCTGAGAGAACAATTCAAACCCTAGAAGATATGTTGAGAGCTTGCTCTATAGATTTCAAAGGAGGTTGGGATCAACACCTACCTTTGGTGGAATTTTCTTATAATAATAGCTTTAACTCCAGTATTCAGATGGCTCCTTATGAAGCTCTCTATGGAAAGAAATGCAGGACTCCAACTTGCTGGGATGAAGTTGGGGAAAGAAAGATATTAGGACCTGATCTCGTTGATGAAATGGCAGAAAAGGTTAGAGCTATTCAAAAACACATAAGATCAGCTCAGAGTCGACAGAAAAGTTATGCCGACAACCGAAGAAAAGACCTAGAGTTTGAAGTGGGTGATAAAGTGTTCTTACGAATATCTCCCTGGAAGAGGGTTATGAGATTTAGAAAGAAGGTGAAGTTGAGCCCTAGATATGTCGGTCCTTTCGAAATACTGGATCGTGTTGGGAAGGTAGCTTACCGATTGGCGCTTCCACCGAATCTCCCTCAAGTTCACGATGTGTTCCATGTATCTCTCCTGAGAAAGTATATACCAGATCCTTCACATGTACTCAGCTCAGAAGTTGTACCGCTGGAGCAAGATCTTCCTTATGAAGAACAGCCGATAGAGATTCTGGATCATAGCGAAAAAGTCCTACGAAACAAGACCACTCGATTGGTGAAAGTTTTATGGAGGAACCACCAACTTGAAGAAGCTACATGGGAGCTTGAGGATATGATGAGGGAGAAGTATCCTCATCTGTTTGTTACAAAGTGACGAATTTTGAGGGAGAAATTCTTTTTAAGGGGGGTAGAATGTAACAACCGAGATTTTTATGAGTAATATTTTGTTTTTTATATATCATAAAAGGAATCTTTCACTACATACTAGCTTGGCTTACTTTACACGCAATCGCGACCTTCCGCGATAGCTTGCGTCGTACGCAATACCGAGTTTCACTAAACAACAATATGCTATTAAAACTAGCCGTTATGAATAGTAATAACCTCCTTTTGAATTTTTATAAATTTTATTTTTCAAAATGGACTTCATTTTTGGACTCAGAATATCGAAATTAGCCTAGGGTGAAATTTTGGTATTTTTCTGAAAACTTTCAATTTTTGATGAATAGTGAAACCACTAAGTGGTAGGTTAAAAACTGAATTTTGCATAAAACATAATTTTACCGCTTCTGTGAATGGAATTTCGAAAATCCGACAGACACGGTTGATATCAGTAAGTAAAATGTGGTTCAATGAGATAAAAATAATTTTTTGGTGAATAGTAACTTTTTACTTTTTTTACCGCGATTAATAGTAAATAGGATAACTAAGGGTAAATATGATATCAATATTACCCTAACACATGTCCTAATTCTATTGGATAAGTGTAATTAGACCAAAAACAACCTTATGAATAAAATATGACCATTTAGGCCCACTTGGATTAGATTAGGACATTTATTATTAATTTATTTAAAGAAGGGGTAAAATAGTTAAAATCAAAGTTTAATAAGTAAATAATTTTTAATATGTGGTTATACATAAGATAAATTCGACTATAAATATTCATTAGAAATGTAAAAAGATTTCCTACATAATTATATTTTATTTATAATTTTTAGACCTTAAATAAATTAATTTATTTATGACACAACGATGATGTAGTAATTACCCTTTTAAGGAAATATTAACATAATTGAGGTTATAAATGCTCAAATGAATGTAATTTGTGACTTTTTATGAATTACACTAATTTTCTAGGTTACTATGATATATTAGTGTTGATTTAATCAACTTGGTTCGAACATAGAATTCTGTAATGACTTTCACAAAAATCATATATCAAATAGTGTCAAAATTGACACAAAATTGTTTTTAAATAAAATATTATATTATTAATTGTTATTTTATTCCTAAAAATCTAAGTTTCGGCCAAATGACTTAGATAAGGATATATATATTAATAATAAACAATTTTGGGTTCGTTTGGCATGTTATAGTAAGTGTATTAACCATATAGTGAAAGAAAACAAAAAGACACGGTAAAAGTTAAATTATTTAACTTAGAGTTAAATCTAATTGATAAGGTTAAAATAATACCCTAAACTTCTCTTAATCCTATTGGTTGATAGGATTTAGACCCATCCCCACTTTATCTTCGAAATAAGACCCTTTGGAACCATTATAAACCTATTTTTACTTTAATATAAAATAATATTTTGAGATATTCCTAAGGTTTCCCTCTCCTCCCTTATAAAAGGGCACCTCCTCCCCCTCCTCCTCACACCAAATTGAGCAATCAAGCTCCGCAAACCCCTGCCATTTTCTCCTCTCCACTTCCCTAGAATAATCCTAGAGGTACTGGTCTTCTTCAAAGACCAATCTTAGTTCCCTAAGTGGAGAATTCAAAGAGGCGTTCCAAAGAAGAGGTAATATCCATTACCGATCTTTTCAATTTCTTTCTTCTTCAACTTCTTCTTCTTTAGTTGTTTCATGATAAAGTAATAACATCAGTATTACTTACATACTGATATGTTATTATAAATATGAAACAACCCTAATTCACCTTCTATCCATCCTACGGAAAAATGAAATCACCGCGCGTGCGTACGTACGGAATACCGTCTCCACGCCGTGGTGTAATCTATTTTCCACCATCACTATACAACGATCGTTATAATGGTGTAATGAGTAACTATTTATGATTATTATAAATTAATATTGATACTGAAATAATATATATATACTCCAATACAGTTCCACGATCATAGGAACGATATCATCACTCGTGTGTACGTACGGAATACCGTCTCCACGATGTGACGCGACTCGTTCTACATGATCATCATTACATAGTAATTATATAAATGAATTGAATGAATAAATATGATATATGTTACACTAATACCATTCTTGATATAAGGTATCTATAACCTTAAAAGAAGAATAAGAATGTATTCGGCAAAACACGCATAAGAACAAAAGGCAATAAAGACCCGAGTAACAAGTAACAATGAAATATTACTATCACGAAGCTAAGAATATGACCATATATGATATCATATCAATATGTATGATTCTGGAATAAGTCAATAACATTATTTAAACCATTATACAGGAGCTTCAGACACGTACAAAGCAAATTGGACCTAAGGTAAGGGAAATATCACAATGTCATTTTTATCCGAGATTGTTAATTGGTAAGTATTTACTGGGGTGTATTTTATCATCCACATCCATGTTTCATCAATATGTAATATTATTTCCATCCACCTAAAATTGTTTAAATCCATTTTTACCCTTCGGTGAGTTTTTAGTAATATGTATGAAAGGAATCTTTTGTCGTTTTTTGTACGAGGTACTTTTTGACTTTTCCGACAAAAGTACGAAGAATGTTTTTTTTAACATATACGGCATGAATGGATTTCAAAAAAATTATTTCCAAGAAGATTACTTTACAAGTATTCAAGTTTATTTTTAATCAACTTCTTTTATTTTAAAATTGTATGACATGTTAAGAAAGGAAAAGTGTTTTTGAAGTAGAAAGGATATTTTCCTCAAGAATGAAGTTCAAGTATTTTATCAAAATTATTTTCCATCTAAGATAATAAAAGGGTTCTGTTTTTATCCCTATTATTACATGGATTTGATTATGTTGTGATGGAAACATTTTTATGAATTCCTTTATCTTATATGAATTGTTTTATGATGTCATGTTGTTTAAGAATCCCATTTTTTATTACATGGGTTATGCGATGATGTATGATTTATGATTATGTGGCACAAATAAGAAAGGATTCATTATAAGATGGGTGGGACCTATATCTCCCTCCAATTCATTGGGTAAAGATTTTATATCTCATGAGATAGACATGGCTGGAACGGTAGGTTATACCAGTTCAGTAAAACAGGACTGGAACGAGGGTGACTCGGTTCAGAAAGGGACTTTGTCCACTAAGATAGTCTTGGCAATGAGTCATGACTAACAAGAATTGATTTTCCATGATTATGTGTGCATGCCACAATGTTTAAAGTTTCATGTTATGAATATGGGGATCTCATTTTCACTTCAATGATTTATTCCATGTTAAGATATTATGATCTCTTTTGCAGGTTATGATTTTCAAAATGATATGATATGATTTTTATTTCCTTTATTTGCCCTTGCTGAGCATTTGAGCTCACCCTTTTATGTTTTCTTTTCCCCAGGTCAGGAAGATGGATATTATGTAGAATATGCTAAAAGGGACCCTAGATATGATGAAATAAATGGGAGACACTGTAGAAGATTTATGAACCAGTTTTTTATGTTTCCCAGTTTCTAAAGACACTATACCTATACGGTCCTTTGTGGTTTTGTCATATGTTGTAATAAGTGTGCTTCAATTTTGAAGTATTAACAATGTATGTAAAGTATGGGTCGTTATAGGGGATTTGATGATATCCAAACTAAAAAACATGTAGCAGTGAATTATAAAATTTCCTCTGATAAATGGGGAATGGTGTTATGGGTGTTTTGGATAACTTGAACATCACTTGTATGATTAATTAAAATGGGCAGATGAAGTTTGGTTATTCCATGGTATAATACACATTAGTTATCAGTTTTTTTATTTTTATTATAAATAGGTATCAAGATAATGGATTACCTATTTCACAATCCATTTTACTAAGATAATGTTTATGTCATGGTTACGAGAGTACCACAATACAGTTGGTCAAGATATGGTTAAATTTTATTTTTAAAATGGATCAATATTTTGATATATAGAGTTGAACATATTTTGATTTTTAGAGAAAGGGAGTGAGAGATAGCTATTTATATTATGGTGATTTCATGAACATGTCATGGTGTGTGTACATCTGGATAAATAAATTATTTATTAAATTTCAATTTGAAGATAATGATAGAAATTGGTAAGATCTTCTCTATATTTTTGGATAGATTTGACCACACCAAATCATGTGGGGCATTTAGAATGGTACATAATCTTGAGATGGAAGTGACTTGATCCAAACTGTTGATTTAAGGGTTATAATCTTGGAATTCATTATATAAAATGTTATGGTAGTTTATGGAATATTTAAATCTAGATAAATAAATTAAGATATTACTAGAAATGTATAAGAGGTAATGATACTACTATATATGGTTCTAAGATTATACGAAGTATGTAAAGAATAAAGGATACCCAAAATACATTGTATCATTGATCAATTTTGGTTTGTTCAAAGAAGAGAACTGTTATGAAGCGGTTTTGTTATTAAATATTTTTATAAAAGAATAATAAATGGGGAAACAAGAAAAATTATATCGTTGTATTGTTCTTCATTTGGAAGAATTTTATCACTTTTTTATCATGTAGAAGTTATATATTTGACTCTCCCGTTGAGAAGATAATTTCACATCAACATGTTGAATAATAACATGGTAATTGTGAACATCAATAGAGAATCAATTCTATAGGAATGATATAAAAGAAACATACATGATTAAATTGGAGATACCCCCATGTTTATAAACATAGAAAGGCAACACAAAATTAGTGCATGATGTATACATGATAGGGATTTACCAATAGGTGGTATTGCACCATCCCTAATAAAATTTTAGAATTATTAAAGAAAATTCACATTTCACTAATTCTATAAAAAATTTAATATAAAAATACATTCCTTAGTTCATGAATATTTGACATTAAAAGGAAATTCAATTCAATGTAGTAGTGGGAACAAATGAAAAACCACACCAAGAAGTCAATTTTAGTAAGTAAATTAGTAACTCAGAAATTTTATTAGAACAAAAGTCAAGGAGATGCATGATATTATACTAGGAAATGAAATCCATGAGCTAAACACACCAGTAAATCCTCATGTGTGTGCATAAAAACCATTTAATACTAATATTTACACTTTTTATATTATAAAAATATGTAATTTTAATGTTTTCTATCTTACCTGATTCTTTACATGAAACATTCTCTATACCATTTTAATAAAATTTCAAAACCCACCCTCAAAAATATTATTATGAGTTAATTTCTTTATTTCATCTTATATATTTTGTTGTATTATTATTATTATTATTTTCAACAACAACATTTTTTTTCAATCTTTGGTCAATATGGTAATATAGTGAGACTTATAATATTATAAAAGAATGTTTAGAAATACCATTTTATAAATATCATTAACATTAAGAAAATTTATGTATACCTTTAATTAAGTAGTAAATATTTACACATCGTGATTTAGTTCAATATTGTGTAGAGATGTTATGTGACCCAATTTACCCTTAAACTCCAAAAATAAAGGGTATTAATATCATAATGGTTTTATCAAGATAAATTTGATCATATAATTTAAAAATAACCATTTATTGTAAATTCACCCATTAATGTTAAATTTATTGCTCAAACTGACAATGAAAATTATTTTTTAAAAAGTTAAAACATCTTGAAATAATGAAATTAAATATTAATTATCAATAAATTCAATGATGATATGGTAATTTAATATGATTATTATATAAAAAATTGAATATGAATAGAAAACTATATAAAAATACCATGAAATAATAAAAAGGATAAAAAACAAGAAATAAGATAAAAATTATAAATAACTTGGAAAATTATCCACCCCCCCATAAAAAAAATTCACACACCTATAATTTATAGTTTCCTCATCGTAATTAAATAGAATATACGAATTGTGGATATAAATAAGTATGTTTCAATTATATATAGAATCTTGATGGTGGATTTCCTCTATAGGGGAGTTCATAATGGTTTCATTAAAGTGCATCAGCTACTACCCATTGATAATGAATTTCTGTTGGGTTTCATAATTTTTAACCTATAAAACCTCTAAAGGATAAACATTAGTGACTTTTTATGGGACAAAGCATTGGGAAAGAACCTTAATTCGGTGAAAATTTAGCCTTTCATTATAAACTATAACCTTTTTCTCAATAAGTAACTGACAATAAAGGATGAGGTGGACATGGGAAGCATTTTTTTTCTTTACAGATTAAAGAGTTCTAAAATTAATAAATTTTTATATCTTCTAACTCATATATATGTAATTTAATTTCATTACCTACACCAGAAATATTATAATTTCATTTTTTAATGTCTTAATATTCCTGATGTTATATCCCAATGAGGACGTGAAAACTATGTTCATAAATAATTCAATAATGTGACGTGTTAATGAAGATTTTTAATGTAATATGGTAATACAAAAATCAACCATCTAAAATAATACTTAAATCATTTCTATTGGTTTGTATATTTTTTCATTTTTTCTTCTCTAGTAGACACCACAATTTTCCAATTTTTTAGGGGATATATGCAATAGAAACTTGATTCCAAATCACATACCAGTGTAAAATTGATTGCATTGTGAAGTTAAAAATTTGAGAACTATAGTCCCTTATAATGGAACTATATAATCCAAGAATAAAAAATATATTGCTTCTTAAAAATTCAATAACCTTTGAATCATCAGTCCTTATTGCTTGTACTTATACACATTTAGAAACATAATCCATCAGTGAAAGAATATATAATTTTTTCAAATAATTTATAAATTTATAATAAAATCAATACCATAAAATTATCAAATTTCATTGAAAATAAAGGGTTATTTTAATTCCCAAAAAAAATTATTTTAAAAGAATATTATGCTCTATATCATGCAGAAAATACAACATTGAGCTTTATGGGAATTACATTATACTATAAAATAATTTAATTAAATCTAGCCATTATAATATAGTAATTAAATTTGTTGTATTAATCGTAATAAAAAAATTATGAAAAACATTAAAAGGTTTTATATAATTCCAATGTATGTATTAATTCATATTAAATTACTAGATTTTCAGTAAATTAATTTTATGCTTTAAAAATATATTTTATTTAAAACTTTTTTTGACTAGATTTTCAGTGTACATAATATAATTAATTTATAAAAATTTTATGTATTATATTTGATAAAAATTATACAATTTTTAAATTCAACATATGAAGATAATCTTCATGTGAAATGTTTTTTTTTCTAAAAAGATTGATTTTTCAAATGAATTGTAAAAAATACTGATTTTTATTGAAAATTATACATTCATTTAAATCATTCAAAAAGTTAAAATTTGTTTTAAAATGATTGATTTATTTAATTGGAATCTATTTTTTGGTTGATTTTTTCATAAAAAATTATGTACTTAAGAATCCAATTTTTCTGGAAAAATACTTTTCATCATATTATGTGGGACTAATTTTAAATAAAATTCTACCAATTATTGGAACCGAGTATAATAAAATGGATTCCATATTTTTAATTATCATTATTATTATTATTTAATAAGTTCATCTTAATTTTTGGTCATAATTATTAGTAAAAAAATACAAATATCTTACTACAGTAAAGGTTAAAACATGTTTACTAAGGGATTAAACTAAAACGATCAGAATAAAAATTAACTAAAAATTGTCTAAATCATATCTTCCAGCCTTATTTCGTAACTATATCATATAATATTCATAAATGGTTCATTTTGGATCTATCTATCTTCTGAAATACGTTAATATATTTTAATCATTTAAAAAATTTCATGTTTTCCCTATCCCCCACATATAAAAGGATACCCCCTCTTCTCTCCTCTATACACTTAAAGATCCATTTTATCAGCCAAAATATAGCATCCCAAGATTGAAATACATGGATATTACATATTTTTATATGAATTTTCGTTACATTACACAATCACATTCTTGAAGACCTTAATAGTTTATTTCCTTTGGAAACATGGAACACAATATTCTCAATTCCTTAAAGAACGTCAACATCCCCCATAAATATCTTACCATTAAGTAATAATCATGCACATACCCTACTTAAAACCATTACTCATAGCTTGGGGGAAGGAAACATAATAAATTGTTAGATCACATTCTTAGTAAGGTTAACCTAGGGAGATATGTAAGCATAACGTGAACATAAGGGTATGAGAACATGAGAATACAATTTTAAAACCATGTCATACATATATAAGATCATAATCTTAACTCATTGAATGAATATTAGAAGTTAATAAGACATGAATCATATTATAATCAAAGAACTGGAACTACTATTACATAACATTGGTGTAATAGATAGAATCGTGACATACGCATAATCATAGAAAATAATTTTCATATTAGTCAGGTCTCATTTCCAAGATTATCATATTGGAATGGTTTCACTCTACACACCATCATAGTAGTCATGATTAACTCCCAATAGCATCTTAGAATAAAAATTCCATTAATAATATGGTTTTACTCACTATTCGACTCTTGTTTATCTTATGACATATAAATCTTTACCCAATGAATTGGAAGGAGATATAAGTCGCACCTGTCTCATAATGAAAACAATATTTATGTGTTCCAAAATTTCATAAATAATTCATCATATCATAACCTGTGAAATGAATATTTTTTCTTAAAACCTTTATCATATCATAACATGTAGAAAACAGATATGTTTTATAATAATCACATCATTTTATCATTGCATAACTTGTGGAAAAATAAGCAGGTTTCATAAGAATTTAATCATGGTATAACTCGTGGATGAGAAACTGGATTCATAAAACTATTCTCATTATAAACCATTCAATTAAATAATAATAATGGTATCCTTGGTTCATATCCCTATAAAATTATATGTTACATCAAAGGATTCCATCTTATATGGAGAATTTGTTTGAATGATAAATCACTTGGAACGTTTCTTGAGGAAGATAACTTTGAAAATAAATTATTAAAAATAAAACCTCATAAAACATTTTGAAAATAATTTTATTTGAAAATAAACATGAAAATTATAAAATAATATTTAATAAACCATTTAAAAAATTTCATCAGAAAAATATATTTTCAACTTTGACAAATTATTTGAAAATAACTTTTAAAACATATAAAGGAATATTGAAATCATTGATTGGTCATGACATCGATAAATACTATTCTTGTCTTGTATGTTAAAAACATGGAATCTATTCACATTTTCGATAAAACTAAAATGGGTATTGTTTAGAAACAAAATGAGGATTACTTTCAAAAAAAATTAATAAGTAAATAATGGGTGAAAATATCTTTAATAAATAATTTAAATTTTTTTGAAAAAAATTAAAACATTTTTATAAAACATGGTTTTGGAAGAAAATAGATTTTCAATTGAAGAGAGAAACAAATTTGTATTTTCTAATAAATATTTTGACAAATATTTTATATAATAAATAGTAGTAAAATGGTCCTATTACTTGAAGTTATCATGAAAAACCATAGTATAATAATGTTCAAGAGTTTATCTATATATTCATCATAATGTTTTGTCATCAGAAATATAATCCTAAACAATCTCAAAAAATGATCAGATTGTAAAATAAAATCATTACCACTTTGGTGACTTTTACGAGTAATCCTTCTGAAGTAAAATAATTAAATGAAACATAAAATATAATTAGTTTAAATAAATTAATTATATTAATCGTTAAAGGGTTTTTATATTCACATCATAAAAGAATATAGGTTCATAACATAGTATATGACTTAATAAAGGTAAATTGGGACAAAAATCCCATACCGCTTTGGTAACTTTTGAACCGTCAATCCCATGAAAGAGATATAATAAAATGGATATGTAAATCACAATAATTTTCAGTAGAATAATCATAATACACATTCATTGGTATTATATAAACCACATAAAATAAATCATTAGTGAATATGACAGGCGTCTCGCATAAGTAAAAAGTGAGACCGTAATCCCTTACCGTGAGTCCTAACTTCCTTTGTACTCATATGAAACTCATATATAACAAATATAAATTTATTATACATATATTATAGAAATATAATTATATATATCATACCATATATAATTTACTTATGTCCTTTTATTACGTGTTTATTAAAACTTCCATGTTAATCTAACGTTTTAAATAATAACCACTTTGTTTTTGTATATATTTTGATTTATTATTTATGGTTCCCTAGAATTAATCATGTTTAAATCACCTTTGAAATAATAATGAGATAGTTATCACATTTATAAATTAATTTTAAATTTAATACCAATCATTATAGATCATTTTGAGAAATGAAATATATTGTGATCAGGGAGACAGTAGGTTATATGTACACATGAGGAACATTCCCATTTTTCAATGATCATTGTGGAAATGATGTAAGTAATATATTGTAATTAAATAATTATAATTATATCATTAATAACTTATTATTTCTTTAAATATATTTATATATACCATCCATGTGGTTTGGTGATGAAAATAAAGTCGCATCGCTTCAGGAAGGCTGTAGTCTACACGTATACAAATGATACTTTCATCTTTTAGTGAGTAAAAGGTTAAGGAATAAAATGATATATTATATTTTCAAATTATAAATCTTTCATTAATATCATAATATTTACTTGTATATCACATACATTTATCATTATTATCTTCTATGTAAATCATTAGTGAAAACGAATCACATCACTTTGCATGGTGGTAGTCTGTCGTACACACGAGTGACGTTATCATGTCTCCTACGATATGGAAAGTAAAAAAGTTATATATGATATAAATATTAAAATAGAATAAATAGGTTATATATATCATATATATATATATAATTTATATCCTTCATTATACCTAATCGTGATAGGTGGTAATGGAAAAATGAATGACAGTGGTTCATGAGGTGGTAGTCCGCCATACACACAAACGATTATTTCATAACCCATTTGATAGAATTGGAGGATGGTTTAGGAAATGAAAATAACATTAAAAACACTTAAGTTTATTTAATATAATTTTTTTATTATATCATCATGTTATAATAAGAATATAATGGGTTGGAAGAATAAATAAAATAAAAACACTTGTTGATGAATGTTACCTCTTCTTCGGGTGTCCTCCCTAGGTTTTCACAAAAATCATTACAATGTTTGATTTATATCCAAAATAAGGATTATAGTATTATGTTAGTGAATTTTTTAATTGATTTATTTAGGTATTTGATGAACCAAAAGGTTTTAATATGATAATACAAGAGGAGAAGGGGTATTGTTTTATAAGTTCGGGAAAGGACACGCTTGGCATTTTTTATAATAATTGAGTGATATCATGTTTTTCACCTGCCAAAAGGGTAAAAATTGGAACATTATAGAATTTAATATGTTTAATGGACTAAAGATTTACATTAAATAGTTTGTATAAATTTGTTTAGGTCATTTTAACTCTTAAATGTTTAGTTTAACCTTATGCTAAATTCATTTTTACCTTAACTACTGTAATTAATTTTTATTGTTTTTATTGTTCATTTGGATAAAAAATTAATTGGACCTTATTCATTAATATATTTATTATTATTAAAAATATTGAAACCAATTTTTAAATTTCCATTTACATAAGTGGAAAAATCTAATTTAAAATTAATCTCACAGACGCGGCGAGAAAGAAGGTTTTTAACGAATAAAATGTTCAATATTATAAAAAGTTATTATATCCAATTCCGATATAAAATTGATTAAAATGATATAAATTGTATTCATAGATATATAATTGAACTAATTATACATTAACACCAATTAAAAATATAATTTATCTTTATAAATAATTTAAATGAAAATGCGGTTTTCAATTAAAATTTAGTATTTTCATTATTACTCAATAAATTAATCTTCTTAGAAAATTCTCAATGATTCATCCTAATATAATTTTGACATAATTATTTTTAAAATTAATTTCATTTTTTAAAATAAATGTTATATTTGTTTAAAAATTAAATTTAAATCAAAACCCATAGGCAGGACGAAAAAGTGGGTTTTCAATAAGTGTGTTTTTAAAGCACGTGATGATTTTATATTTACTCTAAATATAATTGTAATTATAGTATGAATATAAATTAAAATTTATTGATATAAAGAATATAAATTTCATTTTAAACATTTATAAATAGGGATTATTTTAATTAATTGGAGAGACATTTTTCACATTAAAATAGTTTTCTTAAGAAAAAAAAAACCTTTTATACCCAAAAATAAACTATTACCAAAATCCAATATAAAGTTGATTTAAAATTAGTTAATTGAATTAAATATAAAAAATAATAATTATGTTACTTTAAAACATAATAACTTAATTTATTGGAGATAAATTAAAGTTTTAAAAAAGTCATTATTTTTTCTATTCACTAAAAAATCAATATTTTCCATAAAGTCCCAAATTTACACCATAAGTTAATTTTGAGAAAAATTTAGTTCATTTTAAAAAAAATTATAAAAATTAAAAAAATTAAATATATTATTATCTCAAAAAAATTAAAATAATTCATTTTTTAAGAAAACATATTTTTTATCAATATAATTACATTACTAATATTTGATTTATTATTTATTAAGATTTCTTAAATAAATGTATATTTTATAGGAAAATTATATTTAATATAGTTGATAATACTATTAATATATTCATATTTAATGTATAGTTTATAATATTCATATTTAATATAATATAATTTCATGGTTTGTGAAGAATCAATGTCATGTTTCATGCATGCTATCAAAGAAACTCATTGTTGTGTGTAATGGAAGCTAAAATTCAATGTTGTGTATAACTCAAGATATATAAAAATATTATATAAATTTTAAAAGAGAAAAAAATTTCATAAAATGTTGGGTTGTTACATTCTACCCCCCCCCCAAATGAATTTTCCCTCGAAATTTATCTCGGTCATCAAAGGTTTAACAGTTGTAAATTCCTTCATAGAAACCCACATCGTACAAATGAATAACAAAAGTTCCCTTAAAAGGAGAAGTTTAAAAAGATAAAGGTTACGTGAAATAACTCGTAAATAGTCATCTACATTGAAGAACATAGGTGGGAAGTGAAAACATAGACATAAAAGGGAAAATTAATACCCACAAACTGATGGAGAGTGATAGAGAACATTGATCAAAATTAATTGGGTGATATAGAGAAGGTTAAAACATAAAAGCATATACCAAAGAGGTGTAAAAAAGTCATTTATATCATCAAAAATTATGATAATAACGTAAAATTTTATTTCAATATCCTTTTTTAAATTTTTAATAATTTTAATGATAAGATATACTTATATTACTTCATTGCATTTCATAATAATAATCTCAATCTTTGATTGTTCCTTGAAAAACATCAACTTCTTATCATACTCTAAGAAATTAAGCTTATTTTTTAGGTATCATGAACTAATAGATCATAATATCCATAGATAAAATGATAAGTAATTCTTTTTAATGTTAATTTTCATCACAACAAAATGGATAGCATAGACTTCATATGGTGAAGTAATATATTAATCTATAAATCCTTGTCCAAATTTCAACTTAAAAATTTCTGTAAATGGTTAACCATATAACAATTCAAAAAGATTAAAAAAACTTCATAAATAAAGATACTAAATTTTCAAATGAACTTACCCTTAATCCCCCATAAAATAGGAAGTATCTCATAATTATCACATACAAAACAAGTGAATAACATTATCATGTATTCAATTAAAATATAGTAATAACCTAAATTACCAAAAAAAATTTGTGAAAACATACATGATTATTCATTCCTTATATAAAAAACATATTATTGGATATATTCATTAAGTCCAAAAAAAATTGTAATCTCTGTTAATGGTAACATAAACCATTTTTCCACAAATACCTAATTTGTTCCAAGGTCATCAATATTATCCAATTTATTTTATTCATATAATTCATCAATTTATCCTAACTAAACACCATTTTCTAAACATTAAGAACATATTAAGGGTTACTATACCTTAATAATGTGCTTTCCTTAAAATATTAATTTTCCATTAAATAAATTTTCTAGATCATTAATATCATTCAACATATTTTTAATATTACATAATTTAAAACGTATACTACATAGTCATTATATATTTCATAATTCTTTAATACCAATACACAAATACATAATCATCCCACTCCCTTCTCAAATCATTAAATAGTATTCATCATCTTATTCCTTAATACCTTTTTCCTTTCATATGTTATCTATTGTTTCTTCATCATCAACAGAAAAATCATTAATCATGCAACCTTGATGATTCACTTCATACGCTTTCCCGTTAATATATCTATTTTCATAATTCCCATTCTTTCCTCATTTAAAACATTCCATAGACAATGATACCTTAGTAAGACCATTATTATCATCCATTTTATTGACCAAACTTTTCATTTTTCATTAATAATTACATTATTTGTTTTCTCCTTTTCCAAACTCAAAATATATTCTCATCCCTTTGAGACAATCCCTTGAGTGATTTTTCCCACATTATCAGCATATAGAAAACTGAATCTTCTTTCCTCTAGGGTATCCATTACCCAAACACTCAATATATTCCATTATTCTCTTCTTTGGTGAGTCCGAGAGTTATTTAAGGTTCACATTATTAATTACTTTCAATGATTACTAATTAAAAATAATCACAATATCCTACAATCATGTCATCATCCCATCGATATGCTCATCATAAAATTTTTCATCACATTTAATGTTAACCCAGTTCCTTCTAGTTCCCTCCGTTGAATAAAACCGAAATTCATAGTTTAAGAAACAATTATCATAGTGGAAATCCATATAATCATGAAAAGTCACTTATTGGATGTCTAAATCATGAAACCTTATTTTCAATCTATGATGGTTTAGTTTTATCCTAATTTATTCATAGACATCATCTATTTAAATACTTCATGATTGTTCCTAAATAGTTCATGAATTTCCAAAACATATCCCCAGGGAGAGTGAAACTCAGTGTGAGGAATGGTTGTTTTTTGTGCACCAGATAAAAATAGAGTCCAGATCAATACTCCCCTGTCAGATTTATTACCCCTAGATTCCTATGTGATAGGAAAACATCCACTAGTAGTATCCATAGATTTTTGTAATTTGTTTAAATCCTCACACTATAATTTAACAAAACTCAAGAAAATTTTCATATACATTGATTTATCATTAGACTTATCCTTTGAGACATCCCTAAACATATTCTTAGAAATATCCATAGGTATATCACTAAATTTTCTCATCCTATTTTCCAAAGGTTAATTAAAACGTTACTTTGACACCAACTATGAAAACTAATCTTTATAATACATGGATATTACATCTTTTTAAAGGAATATACAATAAATTACACAAACACACACCTGAGGTCTACAATAGTTTAGTGTATTTGGAAACTTGGATAAATATCTTATTAATTACTGAAATATCTTCAATTTTTCTGATAAATATCATCCCATTAAGTACTTTTCATATTCATATCCTAATTAAAACCTTTATTCACATCAAAGGGAAATGAAACATAATAAAGTGTTATCTCAGATGCTCATTAAGGGTAAATAAGGGAGATACATAAGCATAACATAAACATAAGGGTATGATAACGTGATTATAAAATTTATAAACCATACCCTCCATATCAAAGTTAATAATCTTAAGTCATGAAATAAATATTGGAGGTTCATTAGACAATAGTCTTAAGATAATGAAAGAACATGTGTCATGAGATCATAACATTGGAATAATAGATGAAATTTTGGAATACACATAATCATATAAAATCATTTCTATATTAGTTGAGGCTCACTGGTAAGGTCATCATATTGAAATGAGTTCACTCCCCAAACCATAATTTTATTCAATATTCACTCCCAATACCATAATATCCGAAAAAGTACCTTGTTGAACCGGGTTGACTCATCATTCAATTAATGTCTATCTAATGAGATATAAATATTTACCGAATTCACAAGAGGTATATATAGGTTACACCCATATCATAATTAAAACTATATTTATATGTTACAGAAGATCAAAAAAATTTATCATATCATAAACCATGAAATGAAATGGGTTTCATAAACATTTAATCTTATTATAACCTATGTAAAATAAACATGTTTCATAATAATTTCACTATTTCATCATATCATAACCCATAGAAAAAGAAGCGGGTTTCAAAAATAATTTTATCATCATATAACTTGGAGAAGAGAAATAGGTTTCATAAAAATATTGTAATTATAAACAATTTAGAGAAAGAATAATAATTTTTTCCTTGGTTAATATCTCTATAAAACAATATATTACATCAACGGATGTCATCTTAAATAGAGAATTACTTAGAAATATAAATCACTTGGAATATTTCTTGAGGAAGATAAATTTTCATTGAAATTCATTTTTTAAAACTAAAAATTTATAAATCATTTTTAAAATACTTTTATTTTAAAATAACTTCTAAAAACTATAAATTAATCTTTAAAAATTAATATAAAACATTTCTTGAGGAAAATGTCATTTCCACTTTGAAAAACACTTATTAAAACATAAAGAAATTTCAAAATATTTTTCACCGTGAAATAATTTGTAAAAAATATAATATTTACCCAAGTATTAAGTAAAAAATATAATTGAAAATAAATTTGTAAAACTAAAAATGAAACATTAAATATTTTAGAAGCCATGATACTTGTAAATACTGTTTTTGTAGTGAATTTTAAAAATAAATATTCTTTTCACATTTTCGGTAAAATCTAAATGAGAAATGATTGGAAAATAAAATAAATACTCATTTCAAAAAAAAAATTTTAAAAATATGGTTAATAATATATTAAATAAACAATTTGGAAACTATTAAAAACATTTTTAGAAAACACGGTTTAAGAATAAAATGGATTTCCAATCGAAGAGATAAATAAAGTCTGATTTTTTAAAATCATTTTATCAATTATTTTAAGAACCAAAGTGTGAAAAAAGGTAATATTACTTTATAATTTCATGAATAAACATAGTATAACAAAATTTATTAGTTTCTTTAGATATGGGTCATTATATTTTATTATTGGAAACATAATCATTAACATTCTTGTTAAATGATGATATTCTAACATAAAATTTTACCACTTTGGTAACATTGAAACATAATCCCCATGAAGTAATATCATTGAATGAAACTTAAAATATCATGAGTATAAATAAATTAATGAAATTACTTGTAAAATGGGTTGTATATACACCTTATAAAAGAAGATATGTTCATAACATAATATATGTCTCAGAGAAGTATGATTGAGTCAAAAATCCATTACAGCTTTAGTAACCTTTGAAACATAAACCCAATGAAAGATAGATTGTGAAATGGATATATAAATACCAATAATTGTTTGGATAATAATAATAACAGACATTAATTGATAGTGTATACACCACTTAAAATAAATTGGTGGTGAATGTGGCATGTGTCTCACATAAGTAAAAAGTGAGAGAGAAATCCATTACAGTAAGTCTTAGCTTCCTTTGTAATCATTATAATCTATTATATAGTAAATATAAATTTATTATACATCTATTAAATATAAATAATTATATATATCAAACCATATTCTTTAATTAGGTCCTTTTATTACCCATTTATTAATAATTCTTTGTTAAAATCACATTTCATATAATAACTATTTGTTTTTCATATATATTTTGATTTGTTATTTGTAGTTATATTGTTGAGTCAAAAGTTATCTTTTGACTTCTATATATTGTTTTGGAAATCAAAATGTCTTTTTAATCGTACTGACTTTATCAATAGTATCGTACGGACCATGTCAATCATATCGTACTGACCTTTTCAATCGTATCATACTGACTCTTTTAATCGTATCGTACTGACTCTGTCTAACGCATCATACTGACTCTTTCAATCGTATCGTACTGATCTTGTCAATCATATCGTACTGACTCTGTCAATCGTATCGTACTGACTCTGTCAATTGTATCATACTGACTCTGTTATTCGTACTTTCATTACTTGTTTTGGTACATAGTCAAAAACACTTGTTTCATATTAATCGTACTATTGTTTATCATCTTCATATATCTTGTTTTAACCAATACTATGCCTTTGAGTTAGTTACAAACTAATCAAAACGATGTCATGCTTTCTGATTCAATATGACCGTTATAATGCCAGGTGTCCAAGTCCCTCCGGGTTTTTTCGGAGAAATATGACCGTTGGAGGAGATGTGACCGTTGGAACCCGAGGCCTATAAATAAGATGTCATTTTAAGATGAGAGAAGAAAAAACAACTAAGAACAAGCATGAACGTGTGCGTACAATTGAGATACATTGCTTCTGTCAAGTTCTAGAGAGAGACATTGTGACTTATCTCATGCTTTGTGATTTCTGTATCCAATCAACGTATCGAGGGCTTTCATGTAATTGAAAGAAAGAGGTGCCAATTACCTACAAAATCGAGGGATTCCAAGGATAGGCAGACATACATACCGATCATTGTATCATGGGCTGCCGGGGATAGGCATACGGACGAACCGATCATCGTATCGAGGGCTTACCAAGGTGGTGGTAAGACAGACCTCTTATCCTAGGTGAAAGGATAACCCTTCTCTTTGGGTCAAAAGAAATGTAATACTTTTACATTTCCGCTGCTATTTGTATTTTAAAGGAATTAATATTGTTTCCTTTCCCCATTATACTTTCAACTGTAATTGTCTCAATTACAATTATTCTATTACATTTTGTTTTAATAGATTTTATACGCTTTATGGTAGATTCTCTCACACATGTATTACTCTGATCATTGTATTCATATTGAATACAATTACTTTACTTCTCTAATAGTATTACTTTACTTCATACCTTTATATTCAATACAATTGTGGTTGTTTGAATTGTATTAGTTTAAGATCATTTAAACTAATCTCTTTAAGGGTTTAAACTCAATGTTTTTAAACATACAATTCACCCCCCCCCCTCTTATATTCTTCCATCTAATATACATATACATCTACATATTCTATCCAACAATTGGTATCAAAGGAGGTTTTCCACTGATTTTTATTACTTGTTCTATTTCTTTCATATTACTTTTTTTAACTACATACTACACTAACATGTGGAGTGGAAATGATAGTGTTTCTTTAGATGGCATGAATGAATATTGGTTCAATAGAAAATCTAAATCCTCCAAGACCACCTATCTTTGATGGGAATGATTATGAGTACTTGAGAGACCGTATGAAGACTTTTTTTATCAATACTAGTGTAGAAAAGTTTATAATGCTTACTGGAGGATACAAAATTCTTGACAATGAAGCCAGTAATTTCACTAACCAAGAGAGTCAAGAATATCAACTGAATTACAAGGTACGCAATACTTTATTATGCTCTATGACCAGGAATATATACAGTCAGATATCTTCTTGTGAAGAATCCAACTGTATTTGGATGAAATTAGTGGTCACTCATTTTGGAACATCCAAGGTTATAGAAACAAGAAGAGCAATGCTTTGAACAGAGTATCATAGATTTTTTTTCCTTATGGAGAGACAATATGTAAAGTGAAAAAAATGTTTATGAAAATTTTCAACAGCTTGAAATCTATGGGTGAAAAAAGGCCTTGATGATGAAGCTATACTAGATAAGATTATAGATATAATACCAAATTAATGGGAGTCAAAAAGTACATCTATTGATGAAAACAAAAAAGTTTCCCAGATTACACTTGATTAACTCTTTGGAATTATTTTATAGCACGAGACAAGAATGAAAAGAGATGTTGATATCAACAAGAAGAAGAATGGTAATGTAAGTGTAGCCTTTACATCTAAAGCTAAAACACCTGAAGGGCTTACATGATCCTAAGCCAAGAAAGTTGTTTTATCAGAATCACGTTTTGTGATCACTCAGATAATGAGCTAGCTAATCTTGCTCGAAGGATGAACAAGATAGTGGGAAAGGAAGACATCCAATATAGATTCAAAAAGAAATATAAGAAGGATAAGAAAGATTCAGAGGTAACATGTTATGAATGTAAGAAAGTAGGACATATAAGGCCTGATTTTCCTATACTGAAGAGGAAAGACAGAAAGGAGAAACACTTTGAAAGAAACAAGAAAATGTTTTATAAGACAAAGAAAGTATTGAAGAAAAATGATACATGGACTGCAAGTTTTTGTTATTCTTCAGACAATTATTCAGAATATGAGTCCTCATGACAATGGAATATTGGAATTATAGCCAGATTACAAATCGAAGATCATTGTATCATGGCTAAGGTACACAATTCAAAAGCTATTACAAATGTATCTTTAAATAAAAATTATATTGATGATAAATATTATGAATCATAAAATGATGAATCTTCATCATCAGAAGATGATACATTACCTTCTTATGAATAAGTATCTAGATTTGATAAATTACTCAAAAATGAAAATTCGAAACTCAAGAAGAACATTGAGAAAGAAAAGTCTAGAATTTTAGTTTTAACTAAAGAAGTATCAGATCATTCTAATGATATTATTGTGAAAACTTCTGATTTTTAAAGTTTTTTAAAAACCCTTGGGAAAGTCAAATCTGATAAGGATAATCTTTTTAAGGATCAAGAAAATGTGATTTCAATGAAAAATGTTTTAGAGCCTAACTCTAGTTTAAAATTTGATGTTTTGGAAGATAAAAACATAGTTTTAAAAATAAAGTCAGAAATTTTTTCCTTAAAGAAATGTTTTTCAAACTTTACTCATGGAAAGGAAAACATTGACAAGATGTATTCTCAAATTATACATTTGAGAAATCGTTCTGTTCTTGGTTATACTCATTCCAAACCTGTTTTTAGTAATAACTATTTTGTTCCACAAAAAACCTCTTTTTTGATCTAAGTGCCAATGTGGTGATCACTGGAGAAGAGAGTGTTCTCTCAATAAAACTCAATCATTAGGATTACATAAAGCACATTTTGCAAAACAAATGTGGATTCCTAAAATTATCTTATCTAACCCATATGGATCCAAACAAGTTTGGATTCCGAAAAACTAATTGATTTTTTAGGAAAATGAGAAGTGTACCAAAAAAAATACTTGGTACATAAATAGTGGTTGTTCTCGACACATGACCGGAAACAAATATCTCTTTGAAAAGTATATCAAAACAAAAGGTGGAAATGTTACCTTCGGAGATAATTCTCGAGGAAAGATTTTTGGTATAGGAAATATTGTTTTTCTTCGAAAAGCTTTTATATCAAATGTTTTGTTTGTTAAAAGTCTTAGGCACAATCTCATCCGTATAAGTCAATTATGTGATGAAGGATTCCTTGTGAATTTTAGGAATGATAAGTGTCTAGTTAACAATTCCAAGGATGAGTTCATTTTATCTGTCCATAGGCAAGAGAATGTATACACTATTAACTTAGATAACCTCAGGAGCCAAAATTTACCCTGCTTAATTACAATAGAAGACCATTCATGGCTATGGAATAGAAGACTAGGACACTGTAATCTACGATACCTTTTTAAACTCTCAAATAAAAGACTTGTAAATGGATTACCAGGACTTATATATGATTCTTCAGAAGTCTGTGACCCTTGTCAATTTGGAAAGCAACATAAGTCTAGCTTCAAATCAATTAATGAAGTTTCAACTTCTAATGCATTACAGTTAGTACATATAGATCATTTTGGTCATTCACAATCTGGAAGAATTGGAGGCAAATACTATGTATTTGTTTTAGTTGATGACTTTACAAGATTCACATGGGTCTATTTTCTCACAAAGATATCTCAAGCCTTTTCCTATTTCAAAACATTTAGAGCCCAAGTTAAAAATGAGAAAACCCAACAATTGATAACTATTCATAGAGATCATGGTAATGAATTTCTTTTCCATCGTATCAACCGATCATGGTAATGAATTTCTTTTCCATCATATCGATCGATCAAGGTAATGAATTTCTTTACCATCATATCGACCGATATTGGTAATGAATTTCTTTTCCATCATATCGACCGATCATGGTAATGAATTTCTTTTCCATCGTATCGACCAATCATGGTAATGAATTTTTTCCATCGTATCGACAAATCATGGTAATGAATTTCTTTTCCATCATATCGACCGATCATGGTAAAAAATTTCTTTTCCATCGTATTGTCAGTTCATGGTAACGAGATTGTTTTCCATCAGCTTGTCATTTCATGGTAACGGGATTGTTTTCCATCGGCTTTTCAGTTCATGGTAAGGAGATTGTTTTCCATCGACATGTCAGTTCATGGTAACAAGATTGTTTTCCATTGTCTTGTCAGTTCATGGTAACGAGATTGTTTTGAATCGGCTTGTCAGTTCAAAGTAACAATATTGTTTTCAATCGGCTTGCCAGTTCATGGTAACAAGATTATTTTCCATCGGCTTGTCAGTTCATGGTAACAAGATTTTTTTCCATCAGCTGGTCATTTAATGGTAATGACATTGTTTTCCATCGGTATGATGATTGATTGTTTTTTTTCTTCGTACGATTGTCTTTTCTTTTGAACTCTTCTAAAACCAACAATTACCTTTCGTTCTCTGGCAGGTACTTTCCATTTTTTTTAATTTTTTTTCCTTTGTTTTTATCCTTACCATTGATCTTTTTTCCTCTAATATTGACCATAGAAGATCAAAGGTCACCCCTATATCACCTATAAATAGCCCTGCCTCCCCAAACCCACATTGGTTTTTCAGGATTTGAGGAAAAACTTTTCTCCACTGTTTTTAAGTCATCGTACGATCACTCATCGGCAGCACCTATATGTCTCAGTCCTCTGCCAATACTCCCACCAAAATGTCTTCAAAGACTTTTATAGAGAATGGCTTTTTCATAGAAAGGTTAGTTTCTCATGACTTTTTTGATTCGTATAATTGCACAATCAGAAGAATCATTTTGTTTCAAGGATAGGATAATTTATGTGTTGAAAGAACTATTTCTCAAGATCCTGTTCTCTTTGATGAAGTCAGTCAGTTCCATAAAACGGTATCATTCGACAAAGACATGACTATCAATTTTGCTGTGTATGATAGAAAGTTGTCTATGTCTGTGAAACAAGCGGCTCTTTTTCTGAATGTCCCAAGAGAAGGGGATTCATTCTGTCTATATCCTAAACTACTAGAGGTGGTTGGTATGTTTAATAGAGAAAGTGCTGAGAAGTCTTTGGTTGTTATAAATGAAGAGAAAATAAAAGTGGCTCATCTTTCTCCGGAAAATCGGTTTGTGACTTTATGGAAGCAAGGTTTTCTTATCCAAAGGAAAGGGGATATAGAAACTCAGAATGTTTCTGATATTTTTATACAAGACTATCTTTTAAATATGAGAAAAGTAAATCTCATGGGATATGTTTTTGAAACCATTAAGAATGTCAATACAAGAGGAATTAAGTCCCAAATGATTATGTATCCAGCCATCCTTGCAAATTTTATTCTTGAGAGCATGATGTTTTGCAAAATTCCTTTGAAATGAAAGATGATAGATCTGAAACCATCCTGGATTAGTGATAGTACATTGAAAAATCTGAATGTTTGTTTTGATCCAAATTCATAACTTCTTATAAGATATGTAGAAGCTGAATTGGCTCAAAATCAATCGGCACCTATTCCATCCAAAGACATTCCATCTTTTCATGTTCCTCAAAAGTCTGATCCGAAAACCTGCTCAAAGCCAAAGAATAAGCCTAAGTACAGTAAGGAGGTTGTAGCCAAATGGAGAAAGGATAAGGAACAGAGAAAGAAAGGTGATCCAAATTATGGACATGATCCAGCCAAAGCCTTTTCTGAGAGATTAAGGGTTTAGGATACCCTTCAGGCATAAAAGAATAAGAAGGTTCTTTTGAAAAGAAAAGCACTGGAATTTGTTGCTTCAAATCTCCAAAAAGTTGTTGAGGAAGCTAGTGCTCAACTTACCATAGAAGTGCATCAAGAGCCCATCATACAGAGCCTTCCTGAGAAAGAAAAAGGAAAACAAATGATGGAAGAGATAGAAGAAGTGGAAGAAGATGAAGGAGATTTTCTTTTAGAATTCCTTTAGAGTTCAAAGAAGAGTTGAGAGGAATCGGTTCGAAAGCAGAGTGAAGGTGTTAAAAAAACCCCTCATATCGATCAAGAACCTTTTGAAACTTCTGAAAATCCGAATAAAACACCTCCTCAAGCAAAGCAAGGTGCTCAATATTCTCATACTGAAAAAAGTTATTGTCGTCAATGACAAAGTAGAAGAAGAAAGAAGAGATAAAGAAAAAGAAAATGGAAAACAGCTCGTTGTTGACTCAAGCCGATCAAATGAATTGCCTTCGTATGATGAGGATACTAATTCAGAACACACAATCTCTCTCAAGAAGAGTGATTATATTGTTCATGTTTTAAGAAGGGCTGAAAAGACCTTTCTTTACATTCCCAAGATGGGAGGGAAAATTCATTTCACTACTGATAATCAGATAAAGAATTTTGGTTATGTAAGATAGTTTAGAATGAAAGTTTTGCCAGTTGAAGTCGATTTGAAGGTTCATTCTGAAACCTCAGCTGCTCATAAGAAAGATTGCAACAGGATGACCATGTGGTCTTATAGAACAAAAATCTCAGTGAATGACCATGAGATAGAAATTGAAGATATAAGGAGGTTTTCAAATGATCTTGTGATTTCTTTTAATAATCTTGACAATGAAACTATTGAAAGGATGAATCAGATAACTCATGGAGCCGATATTCCTTCAGTGAGGGAATTTCAAGAGAGAATGAATGCTTTTCAGTCTGAATTCTCAAAGGTTTCATCTTTAAAGGATGAAATGGATTTTTTGAAGAAACAAAATTCTATGTTATCTAAAGGTAACAAGAATCTGCAAGACAGAATTGATACCCTTGAGGATGTAATCAGAGTCCAGGAAGAGACTATCAAAAATCACGATCAGATTTTTGCGGACCAACAAGAGCTTATTAGAACTTAGGGTGATTCAATTTCTACAGACAGGAAAGAAATCTAGAAGATGAAAGCTATTCTTCATGACCTCATAATGAACGAAAATGGAGGAGAAAACAAATGACTGTTATATTTTTTTTCTTTTGGAACCTATCTTTGTTTTTTAATAATTTTTATGATTCTTTTCCTTTGTCCTGCAATTCTTTTCTCTAACCCTTTCAAGAAACTCAAAGTGACCCCATTCTTTTTGTAAACTACAAAGGGGGAGAATTTTTTATAAAGGGGGAGATTTTTTTACAAATGGAGATGGATTTAATCAAATACTTTGAAACCAAGGAAAATCTATGAATACAATCCTTAGGAATGTATACACCTAAGGGGTAGTTAGTTGTATTCAAATTCATATTCAGAAGAGTTTCCAATAACTCAGGGGGAGATAAGTATTTCATGTTATATTTACTTTGTGTGTTGTGCTTTCCAAAAAGGGGGAGATTGTTGAGTCAAAAGTTACCTTTTGACTTCTATATATTGTTTTGGAAATCACAAATGTCTTTTTAATCGTACTGACTTTATCAATAGTATCATACTGACCTTGTCAATCGTATCGTACTGACCTTGTCAATCATATCGTACTGACTCTGTCAATCGTATCTTACTAACTCTTTCAATCGTATCATACAGACTCTGTCAAACGCATCATACTGACTCTGTCAATCGTATCGTACTGACCATGTAAATCGTATCGTACTGACTCTGTCAATCGTATCGTTCGGACTCTGTCAATTGTATCATACTGACTCTGCTATTCATACTATCATTACTTGTTTTGGTACTTAGTCAAAAAAACATGTTTCATATTAATCGTACTCTTGTTTATCATCATAATATATCTTGTTTTAACCAATAAGATGTTGTTGAGTTAGTTACAAACTAATCAAAACGATGTCATGATTTTTGTTTCAATATGACCATTATAATGCCAGGTGTCTAAGTCCCTCCGAGTTTTTTGGATAAATATGACCGTTGGAGGAGATGTGACTGTTAGAACCCGATTCCTATAAATAGGAGGTCATTTGACGTTGAGAGAAGAATAGAAAACTGAGAACAAGCTTGATCGTGTGTGTACAATTGAGATACATTTCTTATGTCAAGTTCTAGAGAGAGACGATGTGACTTCTCTCATGCATTGTGCTTTGTGTGTCTGATCATCGTATCGAGGGATTTCAAGTAATTTAAAGAAAGAGGGGCCGATTACCTAAAAAATCATGGGCTACCGGGGATAGGCAGACAGACATTCCGATCATCATATCAAGGGCTACCAGGAATAGGCAGACAGACGTACCGATCATCGTATCGAGGGCTGGCGGGGATAGGCAGACGGACGAACAGATCATCGTATCGAGGGCTTACCATGGTGGTGGTAAGACAGACCTCTTATCCTAGGTGAAAGGATAACCCTTCTCTATGGTTCAAAATAATTGTAATACTTTTACATTTCTGTTGCTATTTGTATTAGAAAGGAATTTGTATTGTTTCCATTCTTCATTATACTTTCAACTATAATTGTCTCAATTACAATTATCCTATTGCATTTTGTACTAATAGATTCTATATTCTTTATGGTAGAATCTCTCACAATTATATTACTCTGATCATTGTATTCATCTTGAATACAATTACTTTACTTCTCTAATAGTATTACTTTACTTCATACCTTTATATTCAATACAATGGTGGTTGTTTGAATTGTATTAGTTTAAGATCTTTTAAACTAATCTCTTTAAGTGTTTAAAGTTTATGTTTTTAAACATACAATTCACCCCCCCCCCCACTTGTATTATTCCATCTAATATACATATTCATCTACATATTCGATCAAACATATATTACATTGATAATGGAGACATAACATATAGAATAAAAATAATTACATAATTATCATAATTATATATCAATTATAATTTTAAATACTAATCATTAAATATGGTTTTTATAAATTAAGTACATTATGATCATGGTGATGGTAGATCGTACTTACACAAGAGTAATGTTTCCATTTATCAAAGGCTATTACGAAAAGTATGTAATTAATATATTAACAATAAATAATTATAATAATATCTTAAATACCATTTTATTTCTGTAAATATACTTATATATATCGTCCATGTGGTGTAGTGATAAAAATTGAGTCACATCGCTTCGTGAATACGGTAGTACACACTTACACGAATGACGTTATCATATTTCAGTAAGTGGAATGGTATAGAATAAAATTATAGATTATATTTTTAAAATTATAATCATGTCATTAATATTATATTTATTTCATGTATATAACTTATATTTATCTTTATTTTCTTCCATAAAAAACATTATTTAAAATGAATCACATCACTTCCTGGGGCGGTCGTCTGCTGAACACATGAGCGACGTTGTTGTATATCATAAGGTATGAAAAGTAAAAAAGGGATATATGATATAAAAACCCCATGGGTTTAAATAATTTATAAATATCATATAAATACATTATGTATATCATCATACCCAGTTTTTATAGGTGTGAAAAAAATGAATGACATCGGTTTGGGAGGAAATAGTCTTCCATACACACAAACGATGATTTCGTAACCCATTTGATGGAAGTGGGTATGGTTTTCAGTAATTTACTTAAAATAACATAATAAAATAATATTTCATATAATTATTTTATTATATCATCATGTTATTATTATAATTTAATTGGGTGAAGGAAAAATTAAATAAAAACACTTATTGATAAAAGTTACCTCTTATTCGAGTATCCTCCTTAGGTTCACACCAAAAGCCTTATAGGGATGGATTTATATGAAAATAAGGATTCTAGTATGAGGTGTGTAATATTAGAAGTTATTTTTAAAGGTATTTTTCAAACCAAATGTTTTTTAATGTGTGAACAGAGGAGGATAAGGGGTGTCCTTTTATGAGTGAGGGAGAGGACACACTTGGCATTTTGGAAAAGAATAGAGTGCTCCAATGTTTTTAACATTCCAAAAGGGTCCAAAATAGACCATTATTTAAACTAATAGATTTAATGTCAAAAATATTTCCATAAAATAGTTTTTATACAAGTTTTTAGGTCATTTTAATCCTTATAAATATGGAAACCATTTTTACAATTTAAATTTTCATAAGTGTCAAAATTTAATTTAAAATTAATCCCACATACGTGGTTAGAAATCGGGTTTTTTAAGAGAACATTTCAAAAGTTTTCAAATTTTTTATATCTAATTTCAATATGAAATTGATTGAAATTAAATAAATTTTACTAATAGATATATAATTTAAATATTTATACTTTAATTACAATTTAAAATATAATTTATCTTTAAAAAAAATTTAACAAAAATGCAGTTTTTTATTAAAATTTATTATTTTAACAATTCATCAAAAAATATAAATTTTTAGAAAATTCTAAAAACGTTATCCTAATATAATTTTAAAATAATTATATCAGAAATATATTTCTTTTAAATACTAATATTGTAAAAAATAAAATTTAAATCAAAACCTGCAGGTGTGACGAAAAAACAGGCTTTCAAGAAGTGTGTTTTTAAGCATAATATGATTTTATATTAACTTTATGTCTAATAATAATCATTGTATTAATATAAATTAAAATTTATTGATATAAAATATATACATTTAATTTAATAAACTATTCATTAGGATTTAATTTAATTAATTAAAATATAGAAACATTATCCACTTTAAAATAGTTTTTTAAAATAAATAAATCCCTTTTTATTCCCAAAAATAAACTAATACCAAAATAATTTATAAAGTTTATTAAAAATTATTTAAATGTATTAAATATAACTAATTGTTATTACATTAATTTAAAACATAATTACTTAATTTTTTGAAGGTATGTGATAATTTTATAAGAGTCTTTATTTTTAACTATTCATTGAAAAATAAATATTTTTCAGGATGTCCCAAAATTTCACCATAATTAAATTTCAATAAAAATGAAGAGATTTTTTAAAAAAATTCTAAAACATATATAAATAAAATATAATATTTTCTCAAGAAAATTATTACAAATAATTTTTTAAAAAATATATTTTGAGGAAAATAATTAATTTTCTAAAAATTTATTAATTATTTGCTAAGATTTATTAAATAAATTTATATTTTTTAGGAAAATTGTATTTAATAAAGTATTTAATACTACTCATACCCCAAATTTATTGGTTAGGTTATAATGATCATATTTATGAAAATATTATTTCATGTTTTGTTGAAACTCTGTGTCATTTGTCATGCATGTTATTAAAGACACTCATTATTCTGTGTAACGAAAGATAAAATTCATTATTGCGTATAATGAAGTATATATAAAAAATTAAATTAATTTGAAAAATAAATATATTTCGTAAAATTTCTAGTAGATAAATTCCACCTCAATTAAAATAAATTTTTCCCTCGAAATTTATCTCGGCCATCAAAGGTTTAACATTTGTAAATTTATTCTTAGAAACCCACATCATACAAATGAATAACAAAATATCCCTTGAAAATAGATAGTTGTAAAGATAAAGGTTATCTAAAGTAACTCATAACAAGGTTTCCAAATATAATATCATAGGTGGGAATTGAAAACATGGACATGGAAGAGAAAACTAACACCCACATACTGGTAGAGAGTGATATAGAACATTGATCACAAGAAAGTGGGTGATCCGGAGAATGTTGAAACCCAGAAAACCATTGACCAAATAGGCATAAATGGCCATTTCTATCATCAAAATTGGGTAAAGTATGGTGAAATTTTTTTCAGTAGCCTTTTTCTAATTTTTTATAATTTATATGACAAAATATACTTATATGATTTCATTGAATTTCATAAGCATAATTTCACTCTTTGGTTGTGTATTGATGAACTTAAACTTCTTATCTGACTCCAAGAAACTAAGATTAATTTTTTATGTATAAATAAATAACAGATCATAAAATCCATAGATATAATGATAATTCATTCCATATAACTTTAGTTTTCATCACCACAAAATGGATAGAACAAGTTATCCTATAAGAATAAATCTCCATATAGTGAACTAATACATTAATCTATAAAGCCCTGTCCAAAGTTCAACTTAAATCATTCCATAAATGGTTAGCCTTCTCAAGCTTCCAAAATATTAAAATAAAAAACATTAGAAATAAGGTTACTAAATTTCCCAAATAAATATATCATTATTCCCCTGAACAACATGAATTTTCCCTCAATTATCGCATACCAAACATTGATTACCTTCATCATGTATTCTTTTGAAACATGGTATTAACCGTAATTGCCATAAAACATTATTGAAAATATACGTGATTATTCATTCCTTATATAACATATAGATTATTGGATATATTCCTAAAATCCAAAAAAAATATTTTACACTCCATCAATTGTAACATAAATCATTTTTTTCACAAATCCTTAATTTATTACGAGGTCATCAATACTATCTAATTTAATTTATCCATACCAATAATCTATTCATTTGAACAAGACACCATTTTATCATACTTAGAAATGTATTATGGGTTACCTTCCATTAATAACTTATTTTCCAAAAGATATAACTTTTCCATTAAATGACATTTCTAGGTTATTATCCTCATTCAATATATTTTTAGAAAATACTGATAAAACTTATACTGAACAATCCTTATATATTTCATAATTCTTGAATTCTAATATATAAATACATCAATCAACCCACTTACATCTCAAACAAGTAACTAGGATTCATTATATTATTCCTTAAAACCACTTTCTTTTCATATGTTATTCCTATTTTCTACATCATCAATAGAAAACCTATTACTCATAAAACCTTGCAGATTTACTTCATTATATTTCCCATTAGGACATCAATTTCCATAATTTATATATTTTCTACATTGAAAATATTTCATGGTCAATGACACCTTAGGAAGACTATTATTCTCAGCCATTTAATTGACTAAAATTTTTATTTTTCATTTGTAATTACTTTGTTTTCTTTCTTTTCCACACAAAACACATATTCCTATCCCTTTGAGACATACCCTTGGGCTATTCTTCCCACATTCTCTGCATATAGAAAACTAAATATTATATCCTCCATCGTATCCATTAAGCAAAATCTAAAAGAACACCATTATTCCCTTCTTTGGTGCCTCTCAGAGTTGGTTAAGGTTCATATTATTAATCATGTTCTGTGATAACAAATTATGCATAATCACAATATCCTTTATTCATGTCATCATTCCATTTGATTTTTTGTCAAAAAAAATTATTTCACATTTAATGTTAACCCATTTACTTATAGTTCCCACCATTGACTAAAATCAAAAGGTATAGTGTGAGAAACACCAATCATGGTGAGAAACCACATAATCATGAAATGTCACTTACTGGATGTCTAAATCATGAAACCTTATTTTAAATCTATGACACCTTAGGTTTATACTAGGTTATTCATAGTCATCATCTATTTAAATACTTCATTATTATTCATAAAGAATGTGAATTTCCAAATCATATTCCTAGGGACTTTCAAACAATATATAGAACAAAGATCATTGTTATGCACCAAATGACAATGATGTCCATCTCAATACACCCTTTTCAGATTTATTACCCCTAGGTACCTCTATGATATAACCACATCAACTTGTTGTATCCATAGATTGATTTAATTTCTTGGAAACCTCCCAATCTATCCTTTAACAAAATTCCATGACATTTTCTAATACTCTGATTTATCTTTAGACTTATCCTTTGAGACAACCATATATATATTCTTAGAAATATCCATTGGTATATCACTAAATATTTCTCATCTTATTTTACAATGTTTAACTAAACATTTACTTTGAACCCAACTATAGAAAACCAGAATTCTAATACATGGATATTACAGATTTTTATATGAATATTCTTTACATTACACAAACACGCACTTTAGGGCCTTAATAGTTTAGTGTATTTGGAAACATGAGTCACAATATTCTCAATTAATGAAATATCTATAATGTATCCCATAAATATATTCCCAATAAGTAATATTTATATACATTCCTTAATTAAAACCATTATTCACGTCCTAGGGAAAATAAACATACTAAAGTGTGATCACATATGCTCAATAAGGGTAAAAAAGATATATACATAAGCATAACATGAACATAAGTATATGAGAACATGATCATAACATTTTAAAACCACACCCTACATACCAAAGTTAAAAATCTTGATTCATGGAAGAAATATTTTTATTTCATATGACATGATTCATAAGATAATCAAAGAACATTATCCATGGGATCATAAAATTGGATTAATACATATAATTATGGCATCTACATAAGCATCGAAAATATTTTCCATATTAGTCAAGGCTCTCTTACAATGGTATAAAATTAGAATTGTATCACCCCCCAAACCATCATAGTTGTCATGGTTAACTCACTAGACCATAATATTGGATAAAGACCTTTACTAAACTATGTTCACTCCTAATTCAAGCCATGTTTGTCTCATGATAAATGAATCTTTACCCAATTCATTAGAGGGAGATATAGGTCCTACCGATCTCATAATGAAAACCATATTTATTTGTGTTGGATGATCATAAAACATTCATCATGTCATAACCCATGAAATTATATGTGTTTCATAAACATTTCATCGTATCAAAACCTAAGTAAAACAAACAAGTTTCATAATCATTTCATCATTTCACCATAGTATCTCCCATTTAAAAAGAAGTGTGTTTCATAATAATTTTATCATAGTGTTACTCGTGGAAGAGAAATAGGTTTCATAAAAATATTTTTATTTTAAAAAATTTATAGAAGTAATTAAAAATTTTATCCTTTGTCCATATCCCCAAAAAATTATATGTTAAATCAATGGATTCTATCTTATAATGATAATGATTTGAAAGATAAATCAATTAGAACATTTCTTGAGGAAGATAAATTTTCTTTGAAAATAAATTTTTAAAAATAAAAAGTCATATAAAATTTGGAAAATACTTTTATTTTAAAATGAATTTGAAAAATAATAAATTAACATTTAAAAACATTTTAAATCTTTCTTCAGGGAAATATCATTTTAACTTTGATAAATGATTTTTAAAACATAAAACACATTCAAAAACCTTTTCAATATGAAAAACAATTATATAAAATATAAAATTTTACAAATTTTAAGTAATTTTTTTTAAAACCTATAAATAAATCATTAAATCATTGATAAATCTTGATACTTGGAAATATTTTTTATACAGTTAATGTTAAAAATAAATATTCCTTCCACATTTTCTTTAAAATCAAAATGTGAAATGATTGGAAAATGACATAAATATTCCTTCAAAAAAATTGTAAAAATTAAAACATGGTTAAAAATATATTTAATAAATAATTTTAAACAATTTTAAAAAATAATTGAAATAATAATTTTAAAATACGGTTTTAGAAGAAAACGAATTTCCGAGTGAAGAGAGAAATAAAGTCGTATTTTTTTAAAAACATTTTCTCAATTTTTTTATGTAATAAAGGGTGTAAAAATTGTAATGTTACTTTAAAATATCATGAATAACCATATGATATTATGAGTTTATATAGATATGTATCATAATATTTTATCATCTGAGACATAATCATAAATAAATCCTGATAAATTATTATATTATAACTTAAAATTTTACAACTTTAGTAACATTGAAAGGTACTCCCCATGAAGGAATATAATAAAATGAAACTTAAAATATCATGAGAATAAAAAAAATTCGTGATACTAAATGTAAAATGGATTCTATATACACCTCATAAATGAATATGGGTTAATAACATAATATATGCCTCAAAGAAAGAAAATTGAGACTAAAATCCATTACTTCTTTGGTAACATTTGAATCAAAAACCCCATGAAAGAGATATTATAAAATTGATATATAAATACAAATATTTTTCAGGATAATAATAATAAGATACATAAATTAGAATTATATACACCACATAAAATAAATAGGTTGTGAATATGACATGTGTCTAACATAAGTAAAAAGTGAGAGGGAAATCCATGAACATATGTCATGACTTCCTTTGTACTCATTTCAACATCCTATATAATAAATATAAGTTTATTGTACATATATATAATGACCATAATTATATATTTCAAACCATATATTATTTACTTAGTTCCTTTTATTACCCTTTTATTAATAATTCCATGTTAAACGCTCATTTTAGGAAATAACCACTTTGTTTTTTGTATATATTATGATTTGTTATTTTCAGTTCTATTACATTGATCATGATTCTATAATATTTATAATAATAATAATTAATTAATTATCATATTTATATATCAATTATACTTTTAATACCAATCATTAAATATTGTTTTGAGAAATAAAATATGATGCGATCATGGTGACGGTAGGTCGTACGTACACATAAGTGATGAATCCAATTTTCAAATGCCATTATTGAAAGTATATAATTAATATATTATCATTAAATAATTATAATAATATCTTAAATACCATATTATTTCTCTAAATATACTTATACATAGCATCCATGTGGTGTAGTGATGAAAAGTGAGTCACATCGCTTCGTGAATATGGTAGTCCACACGTACACGAACGCCGTCATCATATTTCAGTGGGTGAAAAGGTAAGGTATGAAATGATAGATAATTAATTAATATCATAATTATTTCAGTTATGTAATATATTTTTATCCTTATTATATTATATGTCAAATTTTAGTGATAATGAATCACATCGCTTCCTAGGGTGCTAGTTCCCCGAATACACGAGCGACATTCTCGTTTCTCCTACGGTATAGAAAGTAAAAAGGTATATATGATATAAAAAAACTATATAGGTTTAAATGTTTTATAAATATAATTTATATAATTTATATCTACCAACATATCCAACTGTGATGGGTGGTGATAGAAAAATTAATCACATCGTTTCACGTGGAGGTAGTCCGTCATACACACGAATGATGATTTCATAACCCATTTGATGGAAGGGTATATAGTTGTAGGCCATTAACTTAATATATAATTATATTTAATATAATTATTTTATTAAATTCTAATTTTATAATAATATTTTAATTGGTTGGAGTAGGAAATAAAATAAAAACAATTGTTGATGAATGTTACCACTTATTCAGGTATCCTCCACATGTGTGCATCAAAAGGCTTCCTTTGTTGGATTTCAATACAAACTAAGTCTTCTGGAATGAGAGTATAAAAATTTAGAAGTTATTTGGTAACTTATTTTCCAAAACAAAATGTTTTTAAGTTTTTAAGAGAAGAGGAGAAGGCGTGGCCTTTTACAAGTGAGCGAGAGTACACCCTTGGCATTTTTAAAAATAATTGAATGATCCCTTGTTTTTAACATGCCAAAATGGTAAAAAATGAACCATTATGTAACCTAAGATATTTAATGGTATAAATATGGTCATAAAATAGTTTTTATTCAATTTTTTAGGTCATTTAAAATGTTAAATTTTTAGTTTAACCCCACGGTGAACCCATTTTTATCTAAAACATAATAATTAAATTTTAGTGTTTTTAAAATTAAATTTGGTCAAAAATTAAGTTGACCTTATTAGATAATATAAATTATGATTATTTAATATCTGGAAACCATTTATTCAAATTTTATTAACATAATAGGAAAAAAATAATTTAAAAAATATATCAAAGACGCAGTAAGAAAGTTGTCTTTTAAAGAGATAATGCTCAAATGTTTACAATGTTTTTATATCTAATTTCAAAATGAAATTTATTAAAATGGAATAAATTTTATTTATATATATAATTTAAATAATTTTAATATAATATAATTTTAAAATATAATTTATCTTTATAAATAATTTAAATGGAAAGGCAGTTTTTAATTAAATTTAGTATTTTCACTATCATTCAAAAAATTAAACTTTTCCGAAAATTCTCAAAAATTAACCATAATATAATCATGAAATAATGATATATAAAATTAAATATTATTTTTTCAAATAATGTTTTTAAAATTTGAAAAAATTAAATTTTAATCCAAACCTGTAAGTGCGATGAAAAATTGGGTTTTCAAGAAGTGTGTTTTTAAAGAACAAGATGATTTTATATTAAATCTCTATCTAATAATAATCATTATATGAATATATATTAAAATTTATAGACTTTAAATTTATAAATTTAATTTAAATCATTCTTCATTAGTGGTTATTTTAATTAATTAAAAATATAAAATATTATTCACTTTAAAAAAATCAGAAGAAAAAACCAATTTTTATACCCAAAAAAACTAATATAAAAATATAATATCAGTTTGATTCAAAATTAGTTAAGTTTATAAAATATTACAAAAGAGTTATTATTTCAATTTAAAAAACAATTACTAAATCAATTTAACATAAATGATAGTTTTATAAAAATTGGTATTTAAACTATTCATTAAAAAAAATTATATTTTCGATAAAGTCCTGAAATTCCGCCATAAGTTAATTTTGATAAAAATAAATTTTATAAAATATCTATAAATTAATTTCAATGTTTTCTCACAAAAATAAATACAAATCATTTTTGAAGAAAACATTTTGTTTTATTAATATAACTACTTTTCTTAAAATTGATTGATTATTTACAAATCTTAATTAAATAAATTGATATATTATAGGAAAAGTAAATTTTATAATTTAGTTAATACTATTCATAACCTACTATTTAATGGATAGGTTATAACAGTAATATTTAAGATAATTTTATTTCATAGTTTCTAGAAACTCTGGGTTGTGTGTCGTGCATGCTACCAAAGAAACTCATTCTTTCTAGTAATGGAAGCTAAAATTCATTGTTGTGTATAACGAAATATTTCTAAAAATTAAATTAATTTTAAAAAATAAATATATTTCATAAAATCTTAGGATGTTACATTCTACCCCCCTAGAAATGAATTTCTCCCTCAAAATTCATCCATCTCATCAAAGGTTTAATATTTGAATATTCCTTCATAGAAACCCTCATCGTACAAATGAATGATAAAAATTCCCTTAACAAGAGAAACATTGAAAGATAAAGGTAACCTAAATTAACTTATAACTGGTTTTACCCAGAAAATATCATCTGTTGTAAGTGAAAACATGGAAATATAAGAGAAAACTAACACCCACATACTAATGGAGAGTGATAGAGAATATTGATCATAAGAAAGTGGGTCATCCAAAGAAGGTAAAAAATCACAAAACCATTGATAGGTGTTAATATAAAATAATTTATATCATAATAATATCATGTATATCACGTATATTTATCCTTATTATCTTTCATGTAAAATGTTAGTGAAAATTAATCACATCACTTCGTGGGGTAGTGGTCTGCCGAACACATGAGTGATGTTATCGTAACTTCTAAAATATAAAAAATAAAAAAGGTATATATGATATATAAAACTAAATAAGTTTAGATGTATTATAAATATGATATATATAAAATATATATATCATCATATTCCACTATAAGAGGTGGTAATAGAAAAATAAATGACCTCGGTTCGGAAGGCGGTAGTCTCCCTTACATGCGAATGATGATTTTATAACCCATTTGATGGAAGTAAAGATGGTTGTTTGTAAGTATCTTAAAATAAATAATATATATATAATTATATTTAAAATACTGATTTTATTATTTCAACATGTTATGATAATAATTTAATTCGGTGGAAGAAAAAATAAAATAAAAACACTGGTTGATGAATATTACCTTTGATTCGTGTATCCTCCTTAAGTGTTCACCAAAATCCTTACTAGGTTGGATTTCTATACAAAATAATGCTTCTAGTGTAATGTTATGGAATTTTAGAATTGATTTGGGTAGGTATTTTCCATACAAAGAATTTTTTAAGCTGTGAATAGAAAAGGAGAAGGGGTGGCCTTTTATATGTGAGGAAGAGGATACGCTTGGTATTTTTGAAAAGAATTGAATGCTCTCATGTTTTTATCATTCCATTGTGGTAAAAAATAAACCATTATCGAGCCTATGAGATGTTATGGTCAAAATATGGCCATAAAATAGTTTTTATACAATTTTTTAGTTCATTTTAACCCTTTCCTTTTTAGTTTAACCCTTGGTAAACCCATTTTACCTTAATCGTGGTAATTAGTTTTTTCTATTTTCACAATTTATTTTGGTAAAATATAGAGTTTAAAATACTAGATAATATATATTATTATGATTCAAAATATGAAAATAAATTTTCCAAATTACATTCATATAAGTTTCAAATTCTAATTTAAAATTAATCCAACAAATGTGATAAAAAATTATGTTTCTAAAGAGAGAATGTTTAAAAGTTTACAACATTTTTATATCCAATTTCAATATTAAATTTATTAAAATGGTTTAAATTGGACTAATAGGTATACATTTTATCTAATTATACATTAATAACAATTTAAAATATACTTTAACATTATAAATAATTTAATCGAAAAGGCAGTTTTCAATTAAAATTCAGTATTTTCACTATTCATCAAAATATTAAACATTTCAAAAAATTATCAAAACTTCACCATAATTTAATTTTAAAATATTTATTTATAAAATAAATTTTTAAAAAAAATATATCAATTAAATTTAAATCAAAACCCGCAGGCACGAAAAAAAGTGGGTTTTAATAAAGTGTGTTTTTAAAGGACAAGATGATTTGATATTAACTTATGTATAACAATAATAATTATATTAAAATAAATTAAAATTTATTGATATTAATTATATAAATTTCATTTAAAAAATTCTTCATTATGTTTTATTGTAATTAATTAAAATAGAGAAAGATTATGCACTTTAAAACGGTTTTCAGAAGAAAAAAAATCCCTTTTTAATTCCCAATAATAAACTTATATAAAAATAAAATATAAATTTGATTAAAAATTAATTAATTAGATTAAATATAATTTATAATATTTATATTTATTTATTTAATAATTAATTGACTAAATATAAATGATAGTTTTTTCAAAAGTTAGTATTTTCACTATTCACTAACAAATAAATATTTTTCATAAAGTTCCAAAATTTCACAATAATTTAATTTTGATAAAAATGATGTTCATTTGTGAAAATTAATTTCATAAAATATCTATAATTTTATTATAATATATTCTCTTAAAAAATATTAATCATTTTTTAAGAAAACATATTTTTGATGAACATAATTACTTTACTAAAAATTGATTGATTATTTAATAAATTTTTAAAATTAAATTTATATTTAGTTTGAAAAGTATATTTCATAAATTAGTTAACACTATTCATAACCACTGATTTAATGTATTGGTTATAACTTTCATATTTTAGATAATAATATTTCATGGTTTGTTGAAGCTCAGTGTCTTTTGTCATGCACGCTATTGAAGAAACTCATTATTGTATAAAATGCAACTTAAAATGCGTTGTTGCATTAATGAAATCTATCTTAAAAAATATATTAATTTAAAAAAATCATAAAATTTCAGGATTCTACACAAAACCTATCTAAATCCATTTATAAAATCACTACCCATGTCCTGTAGGCTATAGTTTTATAAGAATATATACATTGGATGCATTAAGGTGTAATGAAATGGAGGTTTTCTGAAGAATTGGTGTAGAATTTAACTAAGTGTTTTTGTTTTATTTCATTTTATAACTCATTCAAAACTCTTATAAAAATTTGATATAATAACATCAAAATTTCACATATAGTTAGATGTTAGTATCTTTATGTATTAACTTAGATCCACCTCTTTCTTCATATAAAGGGAAGCAAAACCATCATTCATGTGTACACCATATTACCACCTCCCAAGAAACCAACATGTCTTTTATGTGATTTATGATGAGTTTTCATCGAAATATTCTAATTTCTCTAGGTAGGAAAATGATATTTTTAGTTTAACGTAATGAATTTTCCCTTTTTGGGTAAAAATGTATGTTTTTAAGAAAATATTTTTAAAGGGTTCTGATGTTTTCTAATAAACCCACATAATCATGTTTTTTTATTTATGTTTTATTATAATGTTTTTTATGATAAAATATGGGCATTAAATCTGATTTCATGTGTAATTAAACAATTATTTGATCTCATATTTTATTATGTTAAAGGAAAAAATATCTTATATGACCTCATAGCTTTGATATTTACTAATGGTTTTCCATTATTTCTCTTTGTGTCCCTTACTGAGAATTGTTTTTATCATCCCATATTTTTAAATTATTTTTAATATATCATAAAGATTAGTATAAATGTTAATAAAATAAAAGATACAAATATTAAATTTACTATGAACAAAGAAATAATATTTTTATAAAGAACTTTTTTTTTTAAAAAATGGATATTGTGTGGAAATATCCAATTTGAAATATTTTTTCCTAATTCTATAAATATATAAACCTAAAAGGTCCTTGGGTATGTAGGTGATTCTATATTTTCTAAGGATTTTTTATGTTTTGGATGAATAAAATTTGGTCATTATTATCTTATCAAAGATAGAAATTAAAAGATTATGTTTTTAGCATAGGATCCAAGAGTAAGGGTTCAGAGATATTATAGTTTGTATTAGAGTAGGGTTTAAATAAATTTAGAGAGTATGATGTTTTAATGTGAGTTTAACTTAAGAGTTATGGATACCTTCATAGGTTTATAATTTTATGTTATATCATAAGTTCAAAGGAAAAGACACACATTTTGATGTTTTAGGTGATGGATTTTAAGATGATTAATCATATTTTTGGAGGCATATATGATAATAAAACCCTTAGGATTAGTTTTTGTTTCAATGAAAATTTTATTTTTGAGGAAATTTTTTTTTATATTTTATAAACATAAGTTTAAATTTATTGATAACCGTTAGGGTTAAGGTAATCATTGATGTTGAGATAATTAAGGTTAATTGGGATAAAGCGGATATTATATGTTTGGAACATATTATTTATCGTATAGATAACCATGGGATAGAAAGTTTATTTCGTGACTCTTTGACTAATGACATATTTGAAGAATTTCACTATCTTAGAGACACTATATGATTAAATTACAAAAGAAATTATTTTGGCTATAATGGGGTTTTTAGGAATAATTTTTTATTTATATTTTTGAAGATTATATGATTTTATTGTGACTTTATTATGGGAAATTATTAGTATATTTTGGGTAATATATGGCAAATACATATAAATTATTAGTATGATAATTTAAGAGTGATTGATCTTATTTAGAGATAAATGATAATTTTATTTTTTAAGAATATGTGATTAAATCATTCAAATCTTTAGGTTTCTCTCTTATTGAATTTTTTTTAGAATTTTCAGGATAATTGTTTATTTAATTATTTATATTGAACTTTGGGTATTACTTTTGAGTATTTGGAGATTAATGTTTTATTTCTTCATATAAAGGTTTGTTTATATTTGGTATTATCTTAACTTTTACTAACCATTTTACTTTTTTTTAATGTATAATGATAAGATGAATAACTTATTATACATATTTGGACATTTTGATCTATTTGAATTTTATTTAGTGTTTCAGGAATGAAAAATTCTCCTTTAATATTCATTTATTGGATTAAAATATGACATAGATGTGTAAATTGATCAAATCCCAACCCAAGAATAAATTTTTTATTATTAAATAGAAATAAATTAAGTATATTTTCTCATGTTCTCTATCTTGATGGTAAAATAATTCTTAAACACTTGGAAAATTATCTTGAAATAAAAAAAATCATCATATTGCCTTAATTTCTGATGAATTGATGTAATTTTTCACACCTCATTTATTTTTGCTTTTTTGGTCATTGAATTTATCACGATCATTCACTTTCTTGTATTCAATGTTCTCTATCACTCTCCATTATTATTTAGAAATTACTTTTTTCTTGATGTTCATATTTTCACTTCCCTCTAATGTTCTCTTATTTGGGAACTCAATGATCTTTTATTTTAGGTGAACTTAAAATTTTCTATATCTTATTTTCAGAATGAATTTTTATTATACATTTTTATGTTGTGTATTTTAAAAAATGTTACTTCAAAATATTAAAATAGTTTTACTTTAATGATCAGATGATTTATCTTACACTCCTTGGAATTTATTATAAAAATGTTTTAAATTATTTCTATCAATCATGAGATAAAACGATGAGGAAAAAGTTTCTTTAAGGGGTATAATGTAACACCCCAATATTTTAGTTTTAAATAATACTATACTAAATAGCTTTCTTAACACGTAATATAGAGAATTAAGGGAATTATAGTATACTATAAAAATGTTATTATTTAAATATGATCATTAGAACCTAGACATTAAATTGGTGTTATGAATATGAATAAACAGATTATAAAAAATATTTAAAGGTTTTATATAATTCAAATTTATTGATTAATTCATAACAAAGTACTCAATTATCAATAAATTAATTTTATGCTTAAAAAATATATTTTCTCTAAAAATGGTTTTTATTGAATTTTGTGTCTATATAATATAAATAATTTCAATGAATTTTAAAAAAATTATTTGAAAAAAAGTATATCATTTTTTAAATCAACATATAAAAATTAGCTTAAGGTAACATTTTCGGGTTTTTCTAAAAGGTATGATTTTAGAATGAATGGTTAAAAATACTTCTTTTTATTGAAGAAATTCATTTAACTTTTATAATTTAAAAAGATAAATTTTTTTAAATGTTTTCAACGTAAAATTGGTTAATTAATATTATTGATAATATAATTAAGTTTATTAGAATCGATTTTATTCTTTTTTATTTTATAAAAATGTTGTACACTTTAAAATACATTTTTTCTAGAAAACTACTTTTCATTACATTTTATGGGTTTAATTTTAAATTAAATTCTAATAATTCTGAAAATTTAATTTGCAAAAATATATTAAACATTTTTATTTAACAAAATTAATATTATTTACTAAGTTCAACTTTTTTTTTATCGTAATGAATAGTAAAAATAGTAAAAATTGGTTATCACGGTTAATGTTAAAACACATTTACCTCTGGTTTAAAAAAAGAGATAAGGGTTAAATTGTAACACCCCAAGCTTCCACTGTACGTTTCCTTTCGAATGATGCAATAGCGTGTGTTGTACGCAACCTCGAGCTCTAACACACACCACAACTAATTAAACTAGCTGTTGTGAATAGTAATACCTACTTTTTGAAATTTTATAAATTTTATTTATCAAAATGGACTTCATTTTTGGATTCGGAATATTGAAATTAGCATATGTTGAATTTTTGGTATTTTTCTGAGAACTTCTAAATTTTTATGAATAGTGAAAAATACTTAAAAACAACTTTTTTAATCAAAATAATTTATAGTGATAAATTATAATATTTAGTGGTTTTAAAGTATAATTAGAATATATTTTAACCATTTTATCCAATGGTGGGCATTAGAATTAATTTAACATTGAAATTGGACATAAAAAATTGCCAATCTTTTGATATAAATTGTTTCTTAAAAACACGGTATTTGTTGTAACAGCGGGAATTAATTATAAAATTAATTAATACAACTTATATGTTTGTAATTTTGTAAAATAGACATCATTTTTGAATTCGCAATATCAATTATAGCTTAGGGTGAAATTTTGGCCTTATTCTGAAAAACTTCAATTTTTGATGAATAGTGAAACCACTAAGTGGTTGTTAAAAACTGATTTTTCGTTAAAATGAAATATTACCACTTCTGTGTTTTGATTTCAAAAAATCCTACATACATGGTTGTCATTAAGAAGTAAAATGTGGTTCAATTAGATTAAAATAAATTTTTGGTGAATTGTAACTTTTAAGTTCTTAATCGCTATTAGAGATAATTAGTATAGTTTAAGTTAAAAATAATGTTTTAATAATATGAGATGAGCTTGACACTTGTCCTAATACTATTGGATGAGTCATGGCCGAACAAGACAACCCATGGGTCAACTTGGGGACCCCATGGAGCCACTTTAGTTGGAAAATGACATTAATATATATTTATTTAATGTTAAAATTAAATTGACACAAACATGAGTTGTTTTACTAAAACAGTTTTTAAGTGGGGTTACACAGATCCAAATTTTGACAATAAATATTCATTAGAAAGATAAGAAGATTTCCTACATCTTTGTATTTGTTTTATAATTTTTAGACATTAAATAAATTAAATTATATATGACATCATTATGATGCAGTGATGACCTCATTATTTAACGATTTAAAAGAAAATGAGAAGATAATGCAAAATCCAAGGCTTACACTTGTCCAAAGCCTATTGGATGAAGATATTTCGAACCCTTATCAACTTAGCCACGAATTATATAAGTTTGGGACCTTTATAATCCGAAAAGCATTGTATAATAATGTAACATTTCAATCTTTCCAAAAGAGCCCCTCCTCTCCTCTTATAAAAGGCCCCCACCTCTACCACCTTATTCACACTTCCAAGCCTTTTGATTCGGCAAAACCCTGCCCAAATACTCTCCCAACTTCTCTCCCTTCATCCTAGAAGCTTTACTTTAGTCATAAAGCCATACAAAGGAGTTTTTTTGATCAAATCAAAAGGAAGAACCCAAAGAAGAGGTAACATTTTCATCACCCTCTTTCAAGTTTCTTTCTTCTTCCACTCCCTCTTTGTTTATTATTTCAATTATAAAATTATAAATCCAGTATCTTCTATATACTGTGATGTTATTATAAATATGGAACAACCATATTCATTATTCTACCCATCATTTGATTGACATGTCACCATACGTGCGTACGTACGGCTTACCGTCTCCACGTCGTGGTGTAATTGTTATTCAATATATTATTATTTAGATGGGTATAATAATGATATGTAATTCATGTAAATAATAAATATAACATGATAATGATTCTGTATATATGATATACTATCCAATTATATATTATTTTAATATCAAAATAATGATAGTGTCGCTCGCGGGTACGTACGGACTACCGTCTCCACGAACGCGATGAGATTCATTCTCCGTCGTATCCATTCAAGTATAATTATAATTTGATGATTTAAAAATAATGTTTAAGGACATGATATCATTCTGGATATGTATAAGATACAATCTATCCATGAAAAAAACAACTTACATAACAAAACATATAAAAGAAAACGAGTAAGTTAACACCCGAAACAACGATAAATCTAAGATATTGTTAACAAAGCAATGTTAAAAGATCATATATGATATCATATGAATGTATATGATTCTTGTATAATTTAATAACAATTATTTCACCATTATACAGGAGGTTAAACTACCCCAACCAAGGAAAATTACAAGGTAAGGGTTTACTTCACAACCTCTTCATTATCCAAGGTTGTTTATACATAATTATTTACTGGGACCTCGTTATCATCCACATCCATGTTTCTTAAAAATGTCTTTCAAAACATTTTTACTATTAAATGGAAAATGTGTTAAAGTCATTTATACCCTTATAAGTTTTTGAAAGGAATCTTACCGTCGTTTTCCAAACAATGTACTTTTTGACCATTTTGACAAATTTAAGGTAAGAATGTTTTTTTACTTATACGGCAGGTGCGGCTATTTTCCGCCATTATAACTTCGTCGAAGCTTCCCTAACAAGCTTATAAGAATATTTTCAAAGAAAATGTATAATTTTATAATTATGGGACTTTTAAATGATTTCAAAAAGGAGAGATATTTCTCTCAAATAGCTTTGATTTCATCCATGTCAACATCCTTTGATGGGTTTTAAGTTTAATTGAAATTGATTTATGATAAAAAACTTCCATTGAACATTTTGTGAAATATTTGACTGTGGATGTGTTATTTTATACCATCCATAGTTTATGGAGATATTTTTGACATTTCGTATGCTAGTTTTAATACGAATATTTATGTTATGTTTAAACCTATTCATATGAGGAATGTATTGGACTTAATATGTGATGGGTGGAGCCCGCTATAGCTCCTCGATGCATCGGTAGGTCTCATGAGACAACTAGACGTGGAATTGGCCGAGGCCCTTTCCCAATTTGATTTATGGTTTTGGCCGTGGCCTTAATCATTTTAGACATCTTGGACGAGGCCTTGAAAAAATGTTTCAGAATGTCTGGAATTATACATTCCCTCATTATGAAAGTGGTTATTGATATTTCATGTGATTATTCGTCTAGTAGAATATCCATGTGAGTAAGTAATGGCATTATTTTATTTTACTTTTTCCATATTATGCTGAAGTTCAAGTTCAATAAGGCTTTTGTTTTAGTTATACATTGCCTTAAATGCTTATGTTTTCTTATAAAAGCTTCCACAATATTGTTATCGTTACTGAGCATCTGAGCTCACCCCTTTCAATGTTTTAATATTTTCCAGGATGTGAAGAAGTGTATTATGACTGACTTGCAAGAATAGTCAGTGAAGATATGAGTGTGGGCTATGAAGACCGTGTTATTGTAGTTTGTTTACTTTTGATGTAATGAAAGACTTATGAATGTATCTAGTGTTTCCAAGGCTACTAAACTAATCGGTCTTTCGAGACTTGATCTTTTGTGATCATGCCAATGTTACGAAGTAATGCACCGACTCTGGGTAGCTGGGGTCGGGGCGTTACAGTTGGTATTAGAGGCAGTTTAGTACTAACCTTGGAAGCTAGATTTAGATAAACTCTGATTAGAGCACATATCCTGAAGATAGACTTTGAGGATTAGTATAGAATAACTTCCTAGAATTTTGGTATTGTAGAGATGTTGTGAGTTTTCCGAGAAATACATCCCTGTCTGGATACGAGCAGGTAGAGGCGGCTCTGGCACAAATGTACCTAGGGGTAAAACCCAAAAACACCGCTTTGAGCTAGACTCGAACGAGAACTGGTGCACGACAACGGGCCTTGCTGCACTCTTGGTTACGACACTCCCGGGGGATATGCTTTGGATAATTCCCATTTTCTTTACAAACCACTATGAAGGGTTACAAGTATATACTTCCTCAAAGAAAACATTTTTATAATTATGGATTATATCCATAATTAGTTCAATTTATGTTAAGTGTTTTACAAGTATGGAATTATGTATTTTGATTCATGAACTAATCTAGTTTATGCCATTATTTAGAAATGGTGCCTAGCGGAAGGAATGGAAACCGTATCAATGCACACACTCCGTGTAGGGATTGCCCTCCTGCTCAGGATAATTATGGTGGAGCTAGTGATACAACTGGTGCTGATCAGCTTCTCACCGTACAGGGACAACTCACGCAGGTTATGAATAACAACCTTACTCGTATGGAGCACCCTGATCCGCAACGTGGAGGATCAATGCTAGACGGTTTCATGAGGCAACAACCGCCAACCTTCAATGGGACTACAAATCCTATAGTAGCTGAGCAATGGATAAATTCCTTGGAGAAAACATTCCATGCCTTGGGGAGTAGTGAAAGGGAGAATGTTGTCATGGCAGTTTACCGCCTCACTGGAGATGCCGATCAATGGTGGTCACTAATTCAAAACACAAAGGAAGATGATGAATTAACAATCATGGAATGGCAGGAGTTCAGAGAGCTGTTCTTAGAAAAATAATTTCCTCGAGACCATCGAGCGGATATGGAAAGGCAATTTCTGAGTCTGAGGCAGAAGTAGGATGAGAATGTCGCAAAGTATGAGGCTAACTTTACAAGGTTAGCAAGGTATGCTGCAGATTACATACGTAACCCAAGAAGTAAGACTGATCGTTTCTTTGATGGGTTGAAACCATTTCTCCGTCGAGCTTTAGTATCACAAAACTTCTCTTCATACGAAGGTATTGTCTCGTGCGCTATCAAGACGGAAAATTAATTCTCTAAGTCTTATGACTTTAAATCAAAGCGAGATAAGAAGAGATCCGCTAAAAACTCTGGGAAAGGAAATAAGGAAACAGGGAAGAAGGGTAGAAATGAATTTCCACCCTGTGATAATTGTGGTAGGAAGCACCCTGGTGCCTGTCTAAAAGGAAAAGGAGTATGTTACAAGTGTGGTGAAAAAGGCCACCAAGCTCATGAATGCAAGGGAAAGAAATCGGTTGTCAACGTGGAATGTTATAATTATAGAGAGAAGGGACATTATGCAAATGAATTTCCTAAGCGTCAGGGGAACTTACCTCAGAAGAGGCCAAGGGATCAAGGCTAGGATTATGCTATCACTACTGCTGAGGTGGAAGCTCCGAAAGACATGGTGGCAGGTAATTTAATGGTTTCCTCAAGTTTAGCAAATGCATTATTTGATTCTGGATCATCGCATTGTTTCATATCTTCCCAGTTTCCTAAGAAAATTAGATATTTCCAATTTGATTTAACAAGCGAGTTGTCGGTCAAAACCCCTAAGGGAAGTATTGTTGCAACAAAGTATTGTCGATTAGTTACCATTAGAGCACCTAAATGTTCTTTACCTGCTGATCTCATCATCATACCCATGATTGAATTTGATATAATCCTCGGTATGGATTGGATTTCGGACCATGATGCAAAAATTTATTGTAAGAGGAAAGAGGTTACGATTCTTGATGATGATGATAAGGAACACCTTATCTTTAGAGCAGAATCGTCGCCACATAATTCTTATCTAGATCCACCCCCAGTAGCTCAACTAAATTCAATTATTGGGGAGGAAGAGAAAGAAATTACTGAGGATGAGGAAAGGAATATTCATATAGAGGATGTACCTATTGTGAAAGAATATGTTGATGTGTTTCTAGAAGATTTACCAGGACATCCTACAGAACGAGAAGTTGATTTTTCCATTGATTTAATTCCTGGATCAAGGCCCATATCGAAGACCCCTTATAGAATGGCCACTGCGGAATTAGTTGAACTAAAGAAACAACTATAGGAATTGAGTAATAATGGATTTATTCTCCCTTGTGTTTCTCCTTGGGGAGCCCCCATTCTTTTTGTTAAGAAGAAAGATGGATCTATGAGGTTGTGCATTGATTATAGGGAGATCAATGCTATAACAATAAAGATTAAGTATCCCCTACCACTCATTGATGATATGTTCGACCAACTGCATGGAGCTCAATACTTTTCAAAGATTGACCTTCGGTCTGGATACCATCAGTTGTGTGTGAAGAAGGAAGACGTTCCAAAGACAGCATATCGAACAAGGTACGAGCATTACGAGTTTACAGTAATGCCTTTTGGATTGACTAATGCACCCTCTGTTTTCATGGATCTAATGAATAGAGTTTTCAAGGAATATCTTGATGACTTTGTAGTGGTATTTATTGATGATATCTTGGTATACTCCAAAAGCCACGAAGATCACGAAAATCACTTACGCATTATCCTGAAGACTCTTAGAAGACATGAATTATATGGGAAATTTAGCAAGTGTGAATTCTGGCTTCATGAGATTTCTTTTCTTGGCCATATTGTCTCTAAGGATGGAATTTCCGTTGATCCTTCTAAAACCAAGGCAATCCAAGAATGGCCAGCACCGACAAGTATAACTGAGGTACGCAGTTTTATTGGTTTAGCAGGTTATTATCGACGTTTCGTCCAGAATTTTGCCAGATTGGCTAACCCATTGACAAAGCTCACACGTAAAGGGATTCAATTTTTCTGGACAAAAGAGTGTGAAGAATGTTTTGAAGAACTAAATAGAAGATTAGTCAATGCCCCTGTATTGACTCTACCATCGGGGAATGATGGGTTTGTTATTTATAGTGATGCATCGAAGAAAGGACTCGGTTGTGTCCTTATGCAGAATGATAAGGTCATTGCCTATGCATCACGACAGCTAAAAATTCATGAGCAAAACTATCCTACTCATGTTCTTGAGTTAGCAGCTGTGATCTTTGCTTTAAAGATATGGAGACATTACCTCTATGGTGAAAAATGTGAGATTTATACTGATCACAAGAGTTTGAAGTATATTTTCACACAAAAAGAAATCAACATGAGGCAAAGGCGATGGCTTGAACTACTCAAGGATTATGATTGCACAATACATTACCACCCGGGGAAGGCAAACAAGGTGGCAGATGCTTTGAGTAGAAAAGACCATGGAGTTTTGAATGTGTTGAGAATTGAAAGGGATCCAATTTTCTTGGATCTAGTGAAGATAGACATGGGAATAACTAGGGAAGGTGAAACATCAATGCTTTTTCAAATGGTTGCCAAACCATCATTACTAGAAAGGATTAAGAGTTCTAAGACAAATGATGAAGAATTTCAAAAGAAGATTAAAGGTGTGAATGATGGAAGATTGAGGGACTTTGTGTATAATGATGGAATTTTGAAATTCGGGAAGAGACTTTGTGTTCCCGATATACCTGAACTAAAAAGGGAATTGCTAGATGATGCTCATAGTTCCAACTTCTCTATACACCCTGGGAGCACCAAAATGTATAGAGATTTGAAGGAACATTTTTGATGGGACAATATGAAGAGGGAGATTGCTGATTTTGTGTCGAGGTGTATGGTTTGTCAACAAGTAAAAGCTGGAAGGCAACATCCTGGTGGAGTATTGAAACCTCTTCCCATACCTGAGTGGAAATGGGATAATATTACGATGGACTTTGTCATGGGACTACCAAAGACTCCTAGAAGAAATGATGCAATATGGGTCATTGTTGATCGACTTACTAAGTCAGCACATTTTCTGGCTATACGGGAGGATCTACCACTTGAACGTCTAGAAATACTATATATTAATGAAGTTGTAAGACTTCATGGAGTACCCCTATCGATTGTTTCTGATCGTGATCCTCGTTTTACTTCAAGATTCTGGAAAATTATTCAAAAGGCCTTGGATACTGAACTTCGTTTGAGCACTGCGTATCACCCTCAAACAGATGGACAATCAGAACGGACTATTCAAACCATAGAAGACATGTTGAGATCATGCTCTCTTGACTTTCAGGGTATGTGGGATCAATATTTACCACTGGTAGAATTTTCCTATAACAATAGCTTCCATTCGAGTATTCAGATGGCACCATATGAAGCGTTATATAGAAAGAGATGTCGTACACCAACCTGTTGGGATGACATTGGTGAAAGAAAACTTGTAGGCCCAGAACTGGGGGAGGAAACAGTGGAAAAGGTGAAAGTATTCCAAAATCACATCAAAGCAGCTCAAAGTAGGCAGAAGAGCTATGCCGATAATCGAATGAAGGATTTGGAATTTCAAGTCGGTGATCATGTTTTCCTGAAGGTATCTCCATGGAAGGGAGTCATACATTTTGGTAAGAAAGGTAAATTGAGTCCCAGGTACATCGGACCATTCGAAATTCTAGAACGAATTGTGGTTGTAGCTTACCGTTTGGCAATGCCTCCAAGTCTCTCCAAAGTTCACGATGTGTTCTACGTATCTCTATTGAGGAAATACATGCCTGACCCAACGCATGTACTCACCTATGAGGAATTAGAACTGGAACCCGATCTTTCCTATTGTGAAGAGCCCGTCAGGATTCTTGATGTGATGGAGCAGGTGCTGAGAAACCGGACGACTCGTCAGGTGAAGGTTTTGTGGAGAAATCATAAAATGGAAGAGGCAACGTGGGAACCTGAGGAATTTATGATGAAAAACCACCCAAGTCATTTAATGCAGTAATAACCTTGAAATTGCGAGGACACAATTATTTTAAGGAGGGTAGAATGTAACACCCCAAGCTTCCACTGTACGTTTCCCTTCGAATAATGCAATAGCGTGTGTTGTACGCAACCTCGAGCTCTAACACACACCACAACTAATTAAACTAGCCGTTTTGAATAGTAATACCTACTTTTTGAAATTTTATAAATTTTATTTATCAAAATGGACTTCATTTTTGGATTCGGAATATTGAAATTATCCTATGTTGAATTTTTGGTATTTTTCTGAGAACTTCTAAATTTTTATGAATAGTGATAAATACTTAAAAACAACTTTTTTAATCAAAATAATTTATAGTGATAAATTATAATATTTAGTGGTTTTAAAGTATAATTAGAATATATTTTTACCATGTTATCCAATGGTGGTCATTAGAATTAATTTAACACTGAAATTGGACATAAACAATTGCCAATCTTTTGATATAAATTGTTTCTTAAAAACACGCTATTTATTGTAACAGCAGGAATTAATTATAAAATTAATTAATACAACTTATATTTTTGGAATTTTGTAAAATAGACATCATTTTTGAATTCGCAATATCAATTATAGCTTAGGGTGAAATTTTGGCCTTATTCTGAAAAGCTTCAATTTTTGATGAATAGTGAAACCACTAAGTGGTTGTTAAAAACTGATTTTTTGTTAAAATGAAATATTACCACTTCTGTGTTTTGATTTTCAAAAATCCGACATACATGGTTGTCATTAAGAAGTAAAATGTGGTTCAATGAGATTAAAAATTTTTTTTGGTGAATTGTAACTTTTAAGTTCTTAATCGCGATTAGAGGTAATTAGTGTAGTTTAAGGTAAAAATAATGTTTTAATAATATGAGATGAGCTTGACACTTGTCCTACTCCTATTGGATGAGTCATGGTCGACCAAGACAACCAATGGGTCAACTTGGGGACCCCATGGATCCACTTTAGTTGGAAAATGACATTAATATATATTTATTTAATGTTAAAATTAAATTGACACAAACATGAGTTGTTTTACTAAAACAATTTTTAAGTGGGGTTACACAGATCCAAATTTTGACTATAAATATTCATTAGTAATATAAAAAGATTTCCTACATCATAGTATTTTTTTTGTAATTTTTAGACATTAAATAAATTAAATTATATATGACATCATTATGATGCAGCGATGACCTCATTATTTAACGATTTAAAATAAAATGAGAAGATAATGCAAAATCCAAGGCTTACACTTGTCCAAAGCCTATTGGATGAAGATATTTCGAACCCTTATCACCTTATCCACGAATTATATATGTGTGGTACCTTTAGAATCCGAAAATCATTGTATAATAATGTAACATTTCAATCATTCCAAAAGAGCCCCTCCTCTCCTCTTATAAAAGGCCCCCACCTCTACCACCTTATTCACACTTCCAAGCCTTTTGGTTCGGCCAAACCCTGCACAAATACCCTCCCAACTTCTCTCCCTTCATCCTAGAAGCTTTACTTTAGTCAGAAAGCCATCTTAAGGAGTCCTTTTGATCAAATCAAAAGGAAGAACCCGAAGAAGAGGTAACATTTTCATCACCCTCTTTCAAGTTTCTTTCTTCTTCCACTACCTCTTTGTTTATTATTTCAATTATAAAATTCTATCTCCAGAATCTTCTATATACTGTGATTTTATTATAAATATGGAACAACCATATTCAGTATTCTACCCATCATTTGAATTACATGTCACCATACGTGCGTACGTACGGCTTACCGTCTCCACGTCGTGGTGTAATTGTTATTCAATATATTATTATTTAGATGGGTATAATAATGATATGTAATTCATGTAAATAATAAATATAACATGATAATGATTCTGTATATATGATATACTATCCAATTGTATATTATTTTAATATCAAAATAATGATATCGTCGCTCGTGCGTACGTACGGACTACCGTCTCCACGAACGCGATGAGATTCATTCTCCGTCGTATCCATTCAAGTATAATTATAATTTGATGATTTAAAAATAATGTTTAAGGACATGATATCATTCTGGATATGAATAAGATACAACCTATCCATGAAAAACATTACTTACGTAACAAAACATATAAAATAAAACGAGTAAGTTAACACCCGAAACAACGATAAATCTAAGATATTGTTAACAAAGCAATGTTAAAAGATCATATATGATATCATATGAATGTATATTATTCTTGTATAATTTAATAACAATTATTTACCCATTATACATGAGGTTAAACTACCCCAACCAAGTAAAAGTACAAGGTAAGGGTTTACTTCACAACCTATTCATTATCCAAGGTTGTTTATACATAATTATCTACTAGGACCTCGTTATCATCCACATCCATGTTTCTTAAAAATGTCGTTCAAAACATTTTTACTATTAAATGGAAAATGTGTTAAAGTCATTTATACCCTTATACGTTTTTGAAAGGAATCTTACCGTCGTTTTCCAAACAATGTACTTTTTGACCTTTTTGACAAATTTAAGGTAAGAATGTTTTTTTACTTATACGGCGGGTGCGACTATTTTCCGCCATTATAACTTCGTCCAAGCATCCCTAACAATCTTATAAGAATATTTTCAATGAAAATGTATTATTTTATAATTATGGTACTATTAAATGATTTCAAAAAGGAGAGATATTTCTCTCAAATAGCTTTGATTTCATCCATGTCAACATCCTTTGATGGGTTTTATGTTTAATTGAAATTGATTTATGATACAATACTTCCATTGAATATTTTGTGAAATATTTGACTGTGGATGTGTTATTTTATACCATCCATAGTTTATGGAGAAATTGTTGACATTTCGTATGCTAGTTTTAATACGAATATTTATGTTATGTTTAAACCTATTCATATGAGGAATGTATTGGACTTAATATGTGACAGGTGGAGCCCGCTATAGCTCCTTGATGCATCGGTAGGTCACATAAGACAACTAGACGTGGAATTGGCTGAGGCCCTTTCCCAATTTGATTTATGGTTTTGGCCGAGGCCTTAATCATTTTAGACGTCTTGGCCGAGGCCTTGACAAAATGTTTCAGAATGTATGGAATTATACATTCCCTCATTATGAAAGTGGTTATTGATATTTCATGTGATTATTCGTCTAGTAGAATATCCATGTGAGTAAGTAATGGAATTATTTTATTTTACTTTTGTCATATTATGCTGAAGTTCAAGTTCAATAAGGCTTTTGTTTTAGTTATACATTGCCTTAAATGCTTATGATTTCTTATAAAAGCTTCCGCAATATTGTTATCCTTACTGATCATCTGAGCTCACCCCTTTCAATGTTTTAATATTTTCTAGGATGTGAAGAAGTGTATTATGACTGACTTGCAAGAATAGTCAGTGAAGATATGAGTGTGGGCTATGAAGACCGTGTTATTGTAGTTTGTTTACTTTTGATGTAATGAAAGACTTATTAATGTATCTAGTGTTTCCAAGGCTACTAAACTAATCGGTCTTTCGAGACTTGATCTTTTGTGATCATGCCAATGTTACGAAGTAATGCACCGACTCTGGGTAGCTGGGGTCGGGGCGTTACATAAATTGACCTCAAATATATTATAAATCATATTTTATGGAAATATTTTGATACTATATCATATCATATTTTTAAATGGTCTATTATTTAGCCATATATCTTGAGTAATATATTAATATATTTTAATCTTTTTAAAATTCAAAGGGTAGCTCCTCACCCACTTTTAAAAGGACGCCCCATATCCCCTCTTATACACACTTAAAGACATATTTATATCATCCAAAACAAAACCTAATGCCTCTATAAAATCCATTACCACATATTATTGGTCTTATTTCTGGAATTTAACAAACCATATATGGCTCAATGTGTAAATAAAAGGTGGTTGTCTGAATAAGAGGTATAACTTTTAACAGAATGTTTTAGTTTAATTTCTTCTTATAAATAATTAAAAACACTTATAATCATTATGATATAATAACATATGTATATACAATATACTTCTATTTTATTTTGTTTATTTATTAACTTTAATTCATCCCCTTATTCATATAATGGGAAATAAAAACAATCGTTTGTTTATGCAGTGGACTACCACCTCGCGGACTGATTTAATATTTTTTCAGTCACCAACATTCATGGATAGTTATAATGATGGATTTAATGTATATTTATTATATTAATTACATAATTACCATTTTGGATATATCATATATCATATATTTTATCTCTATTTCTTCCATTGAAAAATGATAATGTTGTTCATGTGTACACATGGATTACCAACTCCATGAAGCAATGTTATTACTTTTTCCGTACTTCCTCATATGGTTGGTATATATAAGTGTATTTAAAAGATATAATTTTACATTTATTATATAATCATCATTATGGAGAGATAAATTTATACTTACTTTCTTTCCCTCATGTTTATTGAAAAATGGAAACGTTACATATGCTTATGTACGGACGGTTGTCTCTATGTTGTAACATAATTCATTTTTCATAACCAACATATATATATGGTTATAAAAGTATAATTAATTGAAAAAAAATTATTATTATTAAATTATTATTATTCTCGATATTATGGAATAATGACTTATTTGACCATGCTTAACATACTAAATTCATTTAGAAATTATGAACTGAATGTCTTTAAAACACCTAAGGTGGATTTAACTTATTAAGTAATAAAATATGTCATATAAAAAAATTATTTAATGAAAAATTAATAAAACATAAAAATTATCTTCAAAAATTAATTAATTAATATAATTTTATTATATAAGATATAAAAAAATGTGTTTGATAAGATGGACTCAAGGTAAGGGTTTCCTCATCTCAATTTCCATTCATTAACACTTATGTCATTTTAAAAACATTTTTTCATTTATGTGTTGAATTAACTACCTTATAGATTTATTTTATTATTATTTTATTAAAAACAGTATATTTTAAAAACATTTTATGTTTTCTTATTCAATATATTTGTGTTTCAAAATTTATGAAAGTCATAACTGACACTTTTCAGTAACACCTAGTTGTAAATTTCTTAAAGATTTGTTTTCCAAATATTTTTATTACATGTATATATTCTTAATATTAATTTATAGATGTATTTATATGGACATAATTGAATTTTAAAGTAAATTTTATATATATTTTTACTTTAAATCAAATGTTTCCAAAATTAATCTTCTTATGTGTTTTATATGAAATGCTTTTACTTTATTTACACAAGTAAAAGAGGATTGATCAATTTTAAAATATAAATTGTATATAATTATTACTAAAACTATAAATATTATTTTTTATTTTGATTCCTTTATAATATTTCATGATTTCTTCAAATAAAAAACTTTCTTCCCTTTGATATAAGTGTTTTCAAAAGGGGTTTAAAATGTAATGGATATTTAAATATCCAAAAATATTTTTCTTATGGAAGAAAAGAATATTGTTGTCATCATAATCATGTAAATTCAATTTTTTATGTGTTTTTATTGTGTTATGATTCTTGGAAATTTTTATGATAATGGTATATCTCAATATAGCTTGTGATTATCGGTGATCCAGATATAGATTACGATAACAATTGATGCAGATATAGTGCTCCAATGAATTTGGTAAAGGAATGAGTTAATTGATTATAGGTTTCTCTTAAGATATTATTTGAATATACCAGGTATGTTATTCCATTTTTATGAGTAATTATAAGAGTGATATAAAAATGATGTCCCAAGTTAAGTGTTAGTATTTTCTATACATTCTAATGAGTTTTCATGGAAATATTTTGACTTCATAAGGTAATCTAGTGATATTTTATTTTAAAATAATCGTTATGACCTTTTGGGGTAAAAAAGTATGTTTTAAAAAAATTAAAGGTTTTGGATGTTTTATAATAAATCCTCATGACTGTGATTTTTCCTATCTATTTTCTTATAAATTGTTTTATGAAAAACATTGGGCAGTGCAGTTGATTTATTATCTAAGTATGAAATTATTTTTGCTCAATGTCTATTATGTTAAAGTAAAAAATTCATTTATATGACATCATGGTTTTGAAATAAACAAATGGATTTTCATTATTTTTCTATATGTCCCTCATTATGGTCCTTGTACTCATCCCACATTTTCAAATGATTTTTTATAGGTATTAAGGATGAGGAGAGAATATCATAATGTTAGAGTTCTATATATGGATGTCACCAAGAATAATAAAAACATGAATTTATAAAGAACTTTTTATTGGTCAGTGTAACACCCTAGAATAATAAAGGCTAAAAGGATAAATGATATGAATCTTGCCAAAAAGGTGAACTTTATTTTTGGGAGCCTACCTAATTAGAACTTCACAGTTAAAAATTCTTGTACTGGGGTAGTGATCAGGATAGGTGACCTTATGGGATGTTTTTCATGGTGCGTGCGAGTGAAGACAAAGCACACTTGAAAGAACATGTGTTGGTCTATGGGGATAGTCATTAGTCTGATGACCCATTCGGGCATATGGTCCAGCCCTAGTTAGTACACCAATTGTCTGAGGGGAAACTCACGGTACATTGTGCGCACGGTCCTGATGTCCATGTTAAAGCTGGGAGTCTATGATATCAGTGGGGCCCTATTTTGACATTAGTATCAGAGTTGGAACCCAGCCTTATGTGCATTGGCACTGCCTGGGTTGAGATGTAGGGTTCACAATGAGGACTTTGTGCACTAAAGGGGGGTGAATATAACACCCCATATTGATAAAGGGTTAAAATACTAAATTATATGAATCATGTCAACAAGGTGAACCTTTATTTTCAGGAGCCAACCTGATCAGAACATTGCAGTTAAGATTGCTTGGCTTAGAGTAGTGATTAGGATGGGTGACCTTTGGGAATGTTTCCCAAGGTGTGTGTGAGGAAATATCACACTAGAAAGAATATATTTTTTCATGTGGGGATAGTCATTAGTGTGGTAACCCATTCGAGTATGTGGGTGGGCCCTAGGTAGGGGACCACGTGTCTGTAGTGTAACCGTTGTTACCTGCAGGGATAGGTCCCATCAACCATATTAAGGTAGGGAGTTTGTGCTATCAGTGGGGTCTATTTGTGTATATTAGAGTGATTAACTCAAAAGGGGGGGTAAATTTAGTTCCCAATAATTTATTTTTAAATCCATTAAATCATAAATCACCAATTTAATAAAAAATAAAAATTTAATAAAAATAAAAGAAATATATAAATTTGATCTTTTAAATATTTTCTCATACAAATGATTAAGGCTTAGCTACAATTTCTTATAAATAGTTTAACTTATGAAACTATGTTACTTGATCAAATGCTTTAAATAAACAAAAATTATGATTATCTATCAAAGTATAGTTTTTTTAATGTTTTGAAAATTGAAATCTATTTTGAGTTAGAGAAATAAAACTTAACAAAATACATAGTGGAAATAAAATAATGGGTTCATTCTAAATCCAAGACATAATCCCCCATACTTATTAATCACCTATTACAAAGTATTTAATAATAACAATAAATAGATCCATGACCTAGATAGGATTTTACAAACAATAGTGCACAAGAATGTCCAATAACAAGGCCTCTTCCACAGTTCTATATGGAATGAAAATTGTACTAGTTCACATGGGACCTCTTATATAGTTATTCATTTAAATTTAAGTAAAATATTTTGATAGAATATTAATTATTCTCCAGTTTATGGATAGGATAAATTGTGTACATATAAACAAAATAATTCAACACACTACTCAAAAGTAAAGCATAACATGGAAAGAGTAAGAGATATGTAGATAGAAGTTTGATTCAGATTAATATATTACTGGTTAGTTATTATGTGCCCTTTAATATATATTTTCAAGGATCTATAATGAGTTTTATAGTAGTTTCAAAAATAGAGTGTCATTGAAGGTGCTCTCATAAAATCCTATGTTATTCTTTATGTGTCGTTAAATGTTTTTAGAAGTGCCACATTGCTTCTTTCTCATTATCAATTGAATCTATTTAAAGATATCTTTATTATAAGTATCCATTGTAGAATGATCATCTTTTTAAAATTTACTAATTATTCATTTAATGCTTCAATAACCATCCCTTGGATATTTGAAACACTCCACTACTAAGTTAGACATGGAATGTTTTGTTCACATGAAGTATGGTCATATAAGCTCACAGAAACTTGTCATGATCAGTTCAACTATTCATATATTCTACTTATTACTTCATGCTATAAGTTGTTGACTTTATGTGGTAATCTTATTCTTCATTCGTTCATTACATTAGGTATATACTATCGTTATATCACTATAAAAATTTACACATACCTTAGCATGGTATGTTTATTTCTTCATGATGTGGGTAGTTTCCTTAATATAGTGAGGTGGTTTTCATCATGTGGTAATGTTCTATGATTTTCTTGCTAGGTTGGTTTTTGTCACATGGTAAGTTGAGTCTTCAGTATGCAGTTAGCTCATGATGAAGACATATTCTGTTCATAAGTCTCAGGGTAGAAGTTTATATACATATGGTAAGGTGAATCATAACGTACAGTAAGGTGATATGGACACTTGACATTCACACGATATGGTGTCATGGAAAGATCTATATTTAACCACTTTTTTCAATTTTTTCTAGTAAACAATTTTCCAATAGAAAACTTAAAAAACATCAATAATTATATAAAAATGATTTGGAATAATTAAAATAAGGAGGTTATAGTATAATCTAACAATCTATCCCTTTTATATCATGACATGTAAATTTAATTCAATTGAATGCATAAAAATTATATATGAAAGGGATTTAAAAAATTGTTATATGTTTCTCAAATCATGCATAGAGTTTCTACTAAATTAAATGAATTTTAATTTATCACATTATCACATTATTTTTCTCCCCATTTTTATATTATTAAAAATAATCACAATAACGAATAAGATTATATAAAACGAATAAAATTGAGAATAATATTCATATATACAATGATAAAATAATAGAAGAGTAAAAATAGAGTACATGAGATCCCTATTAGAAATACATATATGAATCCAACTAAGGGTCATCTCTCATGACTTTAGGAAGGATATGATCCTTTTCTTTAGAAGTAGGGGTGGGAATAGAAGTAGTCTCAGGAATAGATGGAGAGGTTGGAGCCCAAATAACATTACACCTAGAAATTGGTCCATAATATTGAAAGGCTTGGTAAGCAGTTAGTCCAAAAGGATTGATTGTAGAGAAGGTTGTAGGTAGATATAATGGAATGGATGAAGGATATAGTATAGTAGTATCAATGATATAAAGGTAAGGTTCCATCAGTCATGTAAAATCATTGATGGCATAAGAACCATGCTATAAAGCCTAAAGTAAATAATCTCTATTCTCTATGAAAGATTCCAAAACAGGATTCATTGATCTAAGATTATCAACTTGAGATTTAAAATATTGAGTTGAAGGGGTCATATTTAAATACAAAGCAAGAGTTATAAACATCAATTTCAGATCTAACTTTGTAAAGATCCTTCTTAGATAATAATAAATGTCACTTTTGATTATTTCTCGGTCCTGACTAGATTTTTTGGAATCCATACAAATTAAAGTAAGGGTATATGCAATATGGGTTTGAAACCCATATAAAACATAGTATTCATAAATATATAGTCTAACTGAATAAAAATATTTAAAATATCATCAATAAGAGAACCCATATGATCTCTAATATCATTAATTTCATTTTTCATCATTTATATTCTCAAATTAGATCCATGTTGAAGGTGATTGATGACTAAGGTAATAGATTCAGAAATATCCTCTTATCTTACTTTAATTAAAAAGTTTCGATAGTTATCAAACAAGCTTTGGAGTATCCTCAACATATCTAATTTAAATATGAGCAAGTCATATTTAGTGAGATATGATGATGATGGAATAAAAGGTGTATAAAGATAAGGATATGGATTACTAGATGAATACCTACCATCATCCGCATGTAAAACCTCTATCAAACTATCCCTCATAGTATTATCCTCATTTGTGGTAAAATAAACTTATACTAAATAATTATCATAATATTTAACAATGTCTTCATGAAGAAAAACTAAATATTTTCAATTCTATCTTGAATATAAACCTAAACATTCAAAGATCCTTCCAAGGATATTTGAACATGATTGGTGGGTCTACATTATCCAAGTGGACTGCCTCCTTGATCTTCATCATCTAAACTAGGATACTATAATCCCAATAAAAAATGTCTAGGGGACTTATCTCCATGATAAAGTGTATCCAGTATAGGTTTCCTAGGGGTACTCCCAATAAAAGGAGATCCCTCTAATATATACCTATCTACATCATATATAACTATTTTATCCCATACTATCCCATTTTCATAAGAAAACTGAGCTTCTTAATTAATATTTATAGCCTCTGTTTCTTATTATTCCTCTTTTTATACTTCAAAAACTTCTTCTTATTTACTTACTTCATCTTCTTCATCAGTAAGAGAAATAGCATCAATAGAGAACTCCAAAATTTTACCCGTTTCAAGACCCATATTTATAAGATCCATTGGTATAAATGGATACTTAACTAGACTAAATTATTCATAAAATTATTTGGGTTAGCAAACCATTATTCTTTCCAAGGATTCTAGTTAACATTCATTAGGTTATAGATATTTTATTTAAGGAAAAATCTATCTGAAGTGGTTATTTTATCATATTCATAGGAAACAATTCTTTTTTAACCTAGGAAAACATAAATTATTTTAGGATATGGTAAAGAACTAAACCTTGGGTATCTCTTAAATAGATCAACCATATGCCTAAAAAATCAACAAATATTGATCTAAACACCATTATATATTAAAAATAATAAAAGCAGATCTTGATTCCTCAAAATATTGATGTCACATATCATTGATCATATAACATAGAGAATAAAATAAACTAGGGGCATGCATTCACCACTCATCTCAACAGTAGTTGGTCTTTTGGGAGTTCCATTTATATTGATCTCATCCAAGGAATTATCAATATCAAAGATTATATGATTAAAAAGACATAATCTTGGATAATTTCATGCTCTCCATAGTGTGTCACGCCGAAACATTTTTCCCAATTTTTCAATGATAATTTTAAATCTTCACCAGTAATTATTGATTTTACTTTATTCCTCTTCTCTATAGGAAAGAACTCATGATTAATATATAATTTATTGATATGGTCTGTATGGAATGGTTTATCTTTTTTATTAAACCATTCATCCCAAATTTCTCTCTGAGTCATATATCAAATTAGTAATTTTCTTGACTTCAACCATTGAGCATCGACTTATTTATCCACTAAAAATGGAGAATTAACAAGATGCATGTTCATTGACTCTGCTAGATAATTTTAGTTAGATTTTTTACTATTAAAATTCCTCAAAGGAGTAAATTGATTTTGAATTATTTTCCAATATACACTTCATCCTCAAAATTATGATACGATTTGAGATCTCTGAAGGTTCAAAAACAAGAGGTAAAACAAAACAGTTTGAGATGAGAGATTGAGAGGTTCAAGATGATAGAAAACAATTTTCTTAGAAGATCCTAAAAGGATATAGGAGATATAATGGAAAATAAAGGTGCCAATTCGAATTTGGTTTCAAATTTCTAATTTAAATCATATAGTGATTAAAATAATAATAAAATTATGAGAAATCCTACCAAAATTTTTTCACAAAAAAAATTAAAAATATACACAATAAGTTTGATGACCATGGATTTGTAAATATTATAAGAATGGTAAGAATGATAATCATAAATTATAGTTGGTGTGTTAATGCTACTACCATGAAATTCATTATTAGTGTATATTAACCATATAAACATATATTCACAATAATCATAGTGATCGTGTTAGAATATATGATATGGTAACAAGTGTTCATGGTAGGAAAGATGACATTACTGAATAGAAACAAAATCATGGTCCTCCTACTAACCATGTGAATTAAACATCACAGATATCTAGAAAAATAGTGAGGGTATAAATAAAACATTTTAACACCCAAATTAATAACTAACAAATTAAACAAACTTTATCAAGCATAATTCATATCTGATATATTTGAGTCTCTCAACATTAAAATGCTTTGTAAATAAATATGCAAGTTGATATTTAGTGCCTATAAATTCAAGAGTTATATCAAATTTTTGGTAATGATCTCTTAGAAATTGATTCTTTATATCAATATCATTTTTTATAGAATGAGATATAGGATTCTTATAAGTATTTATCACACTTTTATTATCACATTTTATAGGGATATGTTTGAATTGATATCCATAGTATAGAAATGTGTGTTTTATATAAATAATTTGTGCATGGAAACTTCTAGTAGCGATGTTCCCACCTAAAGTAGTGGATAATGCCACAAATTCATGCTTCTTACTATACCATGATACTATAGACTTTCCCAAAAAGTGAAATGTTTCGTAAGAACATTTTATATATAACTTAAACCACCAAAATCTACATTTGAATAACTACCCAAATCATATTATTGTCTTATAGAATATAAAAATCCTTAGTTGGTTGCACTACTACAGAACTCTCATATAATAGAGTTGGTATTTATCAGTTCTAGAAAAAAACACTGATAAATTTAACCTTTTATCAGTGCTCTTTTTGTAGGGCTGATAAAGGAAACCTTCACCAGCGCTTTATTTTTAGCACTAATAATTATTTATTTTATCAATGCTTTTTTAGAACTGATAAAGGTCTGAATATATAAAATTTAATAGTTAAATAAATAAAAATTAAAAATATTTTATTGAAAAAATATTTCAAATTTTATTAATTAAATAATTATTTATATAAATGAATAAATTGGTTATACATTATTAAATATTAAACATTTTATTAATAATATGATTATGATAAATAATGTTATTGAATTATATTATCTATATATATATATTAATGTATATAAATATTATTTATATATTACAAAATATTTATGCGCTTTACATTAAATAGTCATATATTTATTGAGTAATAGTTTATAAATAAAAATTAATATGAATTAAAAATATTTACTAATTTCATAGTAAGTGACATATTACAACAGTTCATGGAGGGGGATTATAAATAAACAAAAAAAAAATTTCACTTATAAGTACTCGGGGAGACTCAATCCTGAGATCACCCACGAGACCCCTTTAATATATTACAACTAGGATACACCTCTAGGGGTACATAGTACTCGACAAAATATTTAATGTCATTTAATTTTTCAATTTAACATATATAGATCAAATTTTTTTTATATTGATTTCACATATATGTACTTATTTCGTTTTTATATACAATGCACACACATAAGATTTATCCATTTTTTCAATATTGTTATAATGTATTTATTCTTAATTTATTCAAATCTACTCATTTTTAAAATATAATCATGAACATAGAATTAGATATCAATTAATAATGTTAAAAATATTTTTGTTAAAAAAATATTTATAAATAAATATATTTATAAATGTGAATTTTCTATATCTATACAATTATATATTTATAATTATAAATAAATAAATATTTTTTAAAAATTATTTGTATAATTATAAATAAATATTTATATATATTTAAATAATTATTAAATTTATTATAAATTTACTAAAATAATGAATATATTTACTATATTTATATATATTTGTTAAATATATATATAATTATATAAACATATATAATGATATAAAAATTATTTTTTAAAAATGTTATAATAATTATAAATAAATAATTATAAAGTTATAATAAATATATTTAAAAAGGAATATATTTACTATATTTATATTTATATATATTTATTAAATATTTATAAATATTTATAATTTGGTTATTTATAATTGTAATTATAAAATATTTATCAGTACTTAAGTAATATGTGCTGGTAAAAGCATTTTTATCGGTGGTTTTTCACACTAATAATGATGAGGCTTTATCAGTAAAAAAAGGAGCGCTGATAAAAGTAACATTTATCTGTGCTATAATTTTTATGCAGATAATGATTTATTTTTTCTAGTGTTTCGTTACCACTGATAAAGACCAAGCATTATCAGTACTAAAAACTGCTCATAAAAAGACATTTTATCAGCGCCTAAATAATAAGCACTGATAAAAGGACTTTTTATCAATGCTTATTTGTTAGCATTGATAAAATTATCCTATTCTAATTAAAAAAACTAACCATCTACGAACCTATCGCGATATTAGAAGCTTTCCAAAAAATCAACCCACTTTCGGCACTCCGCCTTAGTGAATCGAACCTCAAATAACACCACTCGACTAACTTTTAAAAAACTTGTACAACATCTAGTGTTCGATTGATTTGGGGTTTCAGTAGAGGGTTTCATATTTTCTCCAACCTAGTGAGGTATCCCTTCTGATATTATTTATGTGTTTTTTGTTTTGTTTTTAATTTCTTCTTTGATAATGTCATTATTTGTGGTATGGTGATTGTATACTAGCGAGGTAGGCCTTCTGATTTTCTTAGTTTTCAATTTTGATTTAAATCTTTACCATTCGAGGAGAGTTTATTTTTTCTGGACTCGATGGTGACACATATAGTCACATGGAGTTTAGTTGGTTATTTTAATTTGTTTTCATTTCCCAAATTGATCACCCAAATCCATCATACATATTTTTCATTATTTACTTTATCAATTGTATTCCAAACATGTGAAATTTAGAAATTGAAACTGGGGATTTTTTGTGTGAGGGAGTTGAAAGTTTTATTCAACTTTATTCAGATTTTAATGGGTTTCAACATCATATTTCAATCTTCTTTGAAATCTATGAAACACTTCCCTCAAAAAAATAGATTGGGAAACAAATATCTCATGAATTCAATGACTCACCTATAATATAAGAAAAATATAAACGCATTAATCATCAATATTTAAACATTGATTATTGTTAATATAGACAATTTTTATCAATGGTCATCTCTTGGACGTCTAAATATTATGTCATACACATTGATAAACACTTTCAATATATCCATAATATTACTTTTTATGTAATAGTTATGATCAATTCCTCGTTTTTTAAATTTAATTTTCTTTAATAATTCATCTAACCTTCAATACCAAGCTCTTAGTTCTTGTTTCAATTCATACATCACCTTTTTCAATTCAAAAAAATTATTCTCATATTAAATAATGATAAAAATATATTTTTGTTTGATGCAAACTTTCTATTCGTGTAATACATTAGTAAATACTAATTTTACATCGAGTTAAAGTACCTTAAATATCCTTGGGATGGGTCGGTGTGGTGATATGACATCCAAAGAGTCTTGAGATGTTTTCAAATATTGATATACCATTAATTTTAAATGTGATAATTCCTTAGGTTGCTACATCACTTGTTCCAATACAGTTTAATATCTTCAAGTTGATTGAATGAGAGTTTATTATTTTTGTTTATCATATTTTAGTTCCCTATTAATCCTTAATTTCCTATATTATATTTTCATTTATTTAGGGAATTTAAGAAATATTTTATGTGACTTATTTATTTTCGTGAATTCAATTACCCATTTTCTTCAACATACGTAAATTTTGTGAAATAATAAAATGTTATGTTTTCCTATTTAGAATTTTCTATAAATATCACTTTTGATAATTAATATCTTATATGTATTTATTTATATATTTTTATAAAATTAATCTTTTATAAAACCTAGAGGATGGATATAAATACATAATAGATGAATATTAATTGTTTGACAAATAAATATGAATATGGAGTTAAACACTTTATCACGTTTGCAAGAGAACATGTAGACAACCTTTTCAAAGTCCTATGTCTATGTTTAAATTATTTTTATTAAAGAAACATTAGTCCAAAAGAGATGGAAGAACATTTGATTTGTAATATAATAGATTAAATCTATAACTCTTGGAATAAACATGGGGAAAAACAAGATTTGAACATCAATTGGGATGATACTACGGTTTATGAATAATTTTATATGAATACCTTTTTAAAAGATGAAGGAGATAACATGGATGAAATGACAATGGAAATTGAATATGACCTTCCTGATTATCCAATGTTATTTGAGGAGTTAAATAGTTGTTCTAAGAAACCATTGTATACTGGTTTTAATAAATACACAACATTGTCAGAGGTATTAAAGTTATATAATTTAAAAATTGGAAGAGGGTGGAGTGACACGAACATTTCAAAACTAATTGGTCTTCTGAAAGATATGATACTAGAAGAAAATGAACTACCATGGTGAACATATGACACTGAACTAATGTTATGTTCAATGGGAATGATCTCTAAAAAATATCTTCTTTTCCAAATGATTGAATATTATTTATTAATGATAATTAATAACTTATAAAATGCCATATGTGTGGCGCAGAACAATACATGAAAAATGATTCTCAAGTCCTTCGAAATCTATATGGTACATTCCTATAATTCCATGATTTGGAATACTATATAGATGTTAGGAAATTAAGAAATAATTAACATGGAATGAAGATACAATAATTAAAGATGGTAACCTACGCCATCCATTAGATTCTCCATAGTGAATGAAAATTGATTACGAGTTTCCTAAATTTGGAGATGATCCAAGAAACCTTCATCTTGTGCAATGCCAAGATGTAATAAATCATTTTCGTGTACATAGTAGTACTCACAATACATGGGATGTCATGTTGGTAAATTATAAATTGCCTACATGGTTATGTATAAAGAAAAAATACATTTTGTTGTCTCTTATTATATATGGACCAAAGCAACCCAGTAATGATATTGATGTCTATTTGGATCCATTGATAAACGATATGAAATTGATGTGGGATATTGGTATTACAATGTATGATGCTCATAGAAGTGAAGAATTCACATTGAGGGACATTTTGTATGGAACAATAAATTACTTCTTCACTGATGGAAATTTATCAGTCTATATTATTATAGTTATATTGGGGTGTCCCATTTGTGAAAAAACACACATACTCAGCTTAGTTGAAAAATTACTCAGGGACTATGTTTTTAGGACATCAGATATTTTTACCTCGATGGCATAAATACTGATCCTTGGTGACATCATTCTATGGGAATATCGAACAAGGTACGACACTGTTTCTAGTAATAGGTGATCAACTGTACAAAAAAGAAAAAAAGATTAGCATTGTTTTCAGTAAATGATTTTCAAAAACCTTACAAAATCAAGTTTGAAGAATAGATCATTTTTTTTGAATTACTATATTGGAATTATTTTTATATCAAACATTTTCTTAATGTCATGCATTTATAAAAAATGTATTGGATAGTGTTATTGACATGTTACTAAATGTTCCTAGAAAAATGAATGATGGTATCAGGGGTAGGTTTGTCTTGATTGAAATGAGGATAAGGGAAGAGTTGGAACTGGTGAAGTGTAAAAGGCGGAAATTTCTTCCTCCAGTAGCTTACAATCTATCCAGATAGAGGTAATCATTGTCCATAGAATTAATTTATTATTTCATATTTATGGATAATTTTTTTATTTTTAGTATTAAATATATAATAATAGTTTTCTTTTATAGGTGGATTATTTTTTTCACGTTGGGGTGATATGTCCAACATTCATGATTCTTCTCCCTTAAAACCTTTTACAACCTACATTAGTGAATTTATCATTTTCTTTCAAGTTACCTTCACTGTCTTCGCAAGAACAACAATGATTCTACCTATGATAAATTATAGAGATAACATTGATGTTTTCATAGTAAAATCATTGTCTATAGAATTAATTTATTGTTTCATATTTATGTTAAATTTATATCTTTTTAGTATTAATAACCTAAAAAAATTCTATTACATTTGGATTGTTTTTTTTTGAGTTGATGTGGTTTTTTCGAAGCTACTCATGTAGTGTTGGTTGTTCAACAACGAAAGATAATGGAAATTGTGATAACATTGATAGTTAGTATTCTTTTTTAAACTTTTGGATGTGTAGGAGTCAGCCACACCCCAATCAAACACACAATATGACCAGTATTAATCTAATTAATTCTTTCTATTTTAAATTGACATTAATTTTAGTAAAAAATACAACTAACTCATTGTGTTTTATGTTTTTAAAATTTAAAGTAGACTTTAAAAAGTTTCACTCACAACAAACATAACAAATGTGACTGGATTTTCTTGATAATTTGGGGAATAAATTAATAAATCATTTTTTGATTTTTAGGAATTGTTCTCATCTCAAACTGATACATGATGTGATCTATATGATTCAAAGTGCATGTTTTGAGTTTAAAATAAAATTTTTGTAAAAAAGACAAGTGATATACTCAAAACCAAGTAAACGCAATTATATTGTTTTTATACATTAGTAAAACAATCCATAAGTGATTTGGAACATGTAAGAATCAGCCGAACCTCAATATGATGCATGGTGTGACCGGTATGACTCTAAGATCCTCTTTATTTTAAATTGAAATCAATTTTAATAAAAAAATAACATAATTTAAATTTATAAAACACATTTAAATTATTTTGATTCATTGGTACAATGATCCAGAAGTTGTTTGATTCTTTCATTAATCATCTGTACCTCAATATGATGCATTGTGTGACCTATATGACTCCAAGTGCATGTCTAAATTTAAAAATGACATCAATTTTAGTAAAAAGGAAAATTGACCTAATCAAAAATGAGAAAACACATTAAAATTATTTAAATAGTTTGGTACAATGATCTAGAGGTCATGTTTTATGTGTAGTAATCATCCTCACCTCAATCTAATGCACGGTGTGATTGGTATGACTCTAAGTGTGTCCTTTTATTTAAAATTGAAATAGATTTTAGTAAAATTAACAAATTTTTGTTAATTTTATTTTTTATATTATTATTAACATAAGAATGATTCCTTCTATAGGTGATATCTTTTTCTCGAGTAGGGTTGGTTTGTTTGGAAATATCATGAGTCAGGTTAAGGATTAAAAGGAGCATTTATTTTTTTGAATTTATGTAATAATTTGTATTTATTTAATTGTATGAACCAATGTTGGAAATGTTTATAATATAGTGTTGTTTTCTTATGTTTGTTTTTTATATTTAATTTCATTTAAATACTTTATTGGGACTTGTTTTTTTTTTGATATCTGGTGTGTCTAGTGTTGCAGTGGGCTGTTATAGCACATTATAGTATAGCACTTTATCTTCACTTATATAATACTAGATAAAAGTATATTTTATCAATGCTGAAAAAATACCTAATAAACAACACTTTTTCAGTTCTTTTATAAGCGCAAATAAATGGTTCCTTTAGTAGTGCGAAATTAAAGTGCTCATAAATGGTTCCTTTATAAGTGCTTTTAAAAGCACTGATAATTTCCCCATTTATCACCAATTTTTTTAGCACCGATAAAAGACCCCTTTATGAGTTCTTTTTTAGCATAGATAAAAGACCATTTATCCTTACTCATGCAATCTGAACATTTCTAGTGCTAATAAAGGCAATTTCTAGCAATGTTAAAGGCCAGTTTTGTAGTAGTTTTGTATTCTTGAGGTATTTTAATATTCTTTTTACAGCTAATAGATGTGATTCTTTTGGTTTTTCTTGAAAATCATCACATATACATAAACTAAAAATAATATTTTGTTAGTTAGAAGTTAATTATAGTAATATTCCAATACCTTTATAAGTAATTTGATAAAATAATTATCCATTTATATCAAGATCCAACTTGTATTTAGTATTTATGAGACTAGCACTACCTTTAGTACTATCCTTTCCAAATAACATTATTATATCTTTGGTGTAATTTATTTGATTTAAAATAATTCCATATTTATTTTGAATATTTTATAATCTAATAAAGAATTTAATTTCACCCATTAACCTCATTTCAAATTCACTTTGAATAATTTTTTAAAATACAATACATAAATAGTTTCTTGAAGATCCAAATATAATTTAACCAACATAAATTTATACAACTAAAATATCATTTGAAATATTTTTAATAAATAAATTAGGTTTAAATATACCTTTAGTAAAAAATTTATAAATTATAAAAGATATGATCCTATCATAACAATCTCTAGAAGCTTGTTTTAAACCATAAAAAGCATCAGTTAATTTAAAAACACAATTTGAAAAATAAGGATATTGAAATATAGGGTTTGTTCCCCAAAAAAAATACTCAACAATATAACAATTTAATAATGCACACATGATATCCATTTGATATAGTTTGAAATCAAAATGAGATGCATCGGCAATAAATATTCTAATGGATTTAAGTTAAGCTAATGGTGCAAAGGATTCCTCAAATTCAACACCTTCTTCTTGATTATACCCTTGTGAAACCTATCTTGATTTATTTCTAAATATATTATCTATATCATAAACCTTGTTTCTAAATACTCATTTAGTTACAATGGTTTGGTAGTATTTAGGTCTATCCACTAGTTCCTATACTTTGTTCTTTACAAATTGAAGGATTTATTCTTGTATTTCCATTCCCCAGAATTTATTATTAGTTGCATCATATATGTTCTTAAGTTCAAAATGTGATAGTAATTATTCAACTTCAACTTGATTTCTATGTAAATATAAAGATTGTGTTCCTTTATTTAAGAATCAAACTAATGTGTATAGAGGATATTATCTATGCATCCTAACAGTTCTAGTAAAAAATGAGTGATATATCTCATTATCTTATACTGGTTCGAGTTTGGGTTGTTCATTATAATTGGATAACTTATTTACTGAAGTTCTGAAAGGATTTTCAACAAGTTTAGAATTTAATTCAAAACTAGAAAGACCATCCTCAATAAATTATAAGGGGTTTTAGGCTCATATGGATCATTTTCATCAAATTTAACATATTCATATTTTTCTGCAATAATATTCATTTTGTTAGACACCATATATGACTTACAGTTTGTTGAATACCCAACAAAAATTCATTCATCACTCTTCGATGTATATTTTTCAAGATAATCTTTTTTATTGAGAGTAAATACTTTGCAACCAAAAACTATAGAGTAATCAACCTTTGTTTTTCATCCTTTATATAATTTAAAAGGTGTCCTTTCTTAGATATGTATAATTAAAATAGAAACTGTATATTGTCTAAAAAATCCATGTGAACTAACTCTAGGGTTTGAGAAGTTGAAATTTATTTCTTTTACTAGAAATATATTTTGTTTAGTTTCCCTTTTATACATGGTGTACAGACTTTACCATCTAGGAATTCTAGTTTTGGAATATCCTCAACTAACTCTTTACTCACTGTCTTTCTAATTGAATGAATATTGTAATGGACTAGTATCTTATTCCAAATCCAATATTCTTTATAAAATGAAATTAGAAGATAAATTTTTTGAGAAAACAATGAATCTAAATTAACAGTATATACATTATAATTTCTTAATGAAGTAAAAACTAAAAAATTTTAGAATTAAGAACATTTTAGGTGTTATTGTAAAATTTAACATGGAGAACATCGTCACATAAGGGAGATAATATAAGAAAATTTTATTTCAATAAATATAAAAATAAAACTTTGAAAATTAAAATAGTACATGTGTTACAAATTTAACCAAGACCAATTATCTTTTCCATAGAATTATCACTGAAATGGGAATTTCCAACATCAATATTTTTTAGGTTCTTGAAACTTGAATAATCATTAATCATTTTTCTTGAGAAGGTACTATCTAGATACCTTATGTTTTTACTAGAACACTTCAAGAAGGTTTCCTAAAAAATAGATTTAAACCAAAAATGAATTTGGTGCCCATATTTTCTTGGGTCCATAAATGTTAGTAATAAGAGATTTTGAAATCCATAATTGTTCCATTTGTTTTCTATAATCATACCTAAAAAATTCCTAAATAAAAACATTTTTTGGTCCAGTAGGATAATAATTATTAACATAATTATTAGAAATAGATCCATGAAAAAAATTTATTTTTAATAATCCTTCTTTGTCCATGCTGATATGCTATTCAAATAATATATTTAGGAGTGATTTTCTTTTCAAGAAACTGGGTAATAGTTATTCTTCCATTGGTAAATTTATCCAAATATTTATTTAATTGTTCATTGGATAACTTCAGCTTAGTATTTTCTTTTATCATTTGAGTATTTTTATCCTTATTTATTGTAAGATTATTTTAAAAGTTAAAAGACATAGAATGTTTCTTATTTGAACATTTTTATTTATATTTAAGTTCAATAAATATGTCCTCCAGCATATTATAGTATTAAAAAATTATTTATTGGACATATTTTCCTTAAAATTTTCATTGTTAAAAAAAATTAAATATTGGTTGTAGATTCAGAAAAAAAATACCTATGATGTGTTTTTCATAAAACACATATTGGATTTATTATTCCTATCCTTATTTATTGAATTTGATTCAATTGAAATATCTTCAAAATCACTTCAAGTATCTTTCATATCATTCTTATACCTTATATCCTTATTCTCATACTTTTTCTTATGATTTAGATTAGTGAAATCATCTTTGATATCATTTTCTCTTACATTCATATCAAACTATTTCATGGGTTGAATCATCCTTCTTCCAATATTTTCTATAATTTAATTTTTCATACTTTCCTTTATAATTTTATTTACTAATGAACTTATTCCTTTTTTAGAACTTTTTGAAACACCTCACTAGATGTGTCATTTCCTCATCACTGTTAATATGTGACTCTTCATCAATTCAGCTATCGTCTTTGATTTTCTCTTTTTTTGGAACCAATAGTTTTGAAAGATACATATTTAGATTTTGGTACATCCACTTCTTCCTTGTTTACTTACAATTCTTCTTTATACATCATTAGATTTCCAATAATTTCCTTTACTATAAGTATACTAATATCAAAATATTCTCTTATTGATACAAATGTTCCCCTCTATCTTTTTAGTAGGATCTTGAGAATTTTCTTGGCTTGATCTTTTTTAGTGATTTTCATTCCCAATGTATGCATTGTGTTCACTATCTCATTGAACTTGATATATATATCAGATATAGATTCATCATCATTCATCTTAAATGTATCATATTTAATAGTGTTGGTGTTTAAGTACATTTGTTTGACATTAGATGTTCCTTTATGAGAAATAAATATTGTACCCCAAATTTCAAAGGTAGTATCAAAGGTAGGTATTATGTTAAATTTATCTTAACCTAATTCACAGTATAAAGCATTCATAGATTTAAAATTATTTTCATATTAATTTTTAGTAGCATCACTCTAGGTAGCTCTGTAATTTTTAGTTTTTTCATATTTATCTTCAATTATCATCCAAATATCAAAACCCATACTCTTTAAATCAATTTTCATTTTAATATTCCATTAATCATAGTTGATTCCATTAAAATAGGGAGGTTGAATACTGTCAGTATCTTCTTGCCTATTATTGTATTTAAAGATTTAAATTTATAAATGACTGAAATTTATGATCCTTAAACAATAACTAAATCATGTTTAAAAAAGATATTTCAAAAATCCTATGATGCTAAATATCGGTCAAAGTGAGTAACTCGAGAGGGGGTGAATTGAGTTCCCAAGAAAATTTATATTTAAAAATCATTTAAAACTGAAATCCCCAGTTTAATTAAAACACTTGGTTAATCAAAATAATAGATATATATAAAATTTATCATTAAAATAATTTCTTAGAAGCGGGATTAAGGTTGAGTTAAAATATCAAATTAAAAATTAAAAATTTGAAAGTTACCTAATAAAACACTATATATAAATAGAAATTATGATTAACTATCAAAGCAAAGTTTTCTTTACATTTTTTAAAACTAAAATCAATTTTTAGTTTAAAGCCAAAAAATTTAATAAAATACATAGAAAAAATAAAATAAGTGGTTTGATCTCAAGTTGATACTTAATCCCTTCCACTTGGAAATTATCTACTACCAAGCACTTAATAATAACAGTAAATAGATCCACAAATTATATTAGGTTTTACAAAACTAAATCACATAAGGTTGTCTTGGAATAAAGCCTCTTATATAGTTCTACGTGGCATGGAAACAATACCAGTTCACAATGACCTCTTCTGTAGTTAATTGTGTGAATACAGATAAAATATTTTGATATAAAATCAATTATTCTTCAGTTTGAGCACATGAGATAGTGTGTAAAGATAAAAATATTACAATAACACACTTCTCAAAATTAAATCATAAAATGGAAATAGTAAGAGATGGATAGATATAAAGTGTGATGGTACTTGATCCTTGATGTTTTAATTACTATGAATCCTTGTTTTTGCATTTGTAAGAATCTCAAAGGAGTTTTTAGTAAGTTTTGAAAAATACAGTGTCATAGAAGCTTCTCTCATACAAATCCTTTTTTATTCTCTTGTGTCATCCAATGTTTTCAGTAGTGCCTCATCACTTATTTACTCATAATTGAATGAATTTATTTAAAGATATATTCATCAAAAGTAGCCATTAAATAATAATCATCTTTCAGTTAAGAACTAACACTTCATTTAATGTGTCAAGAACTAGTGGTTTGATATTTTAAATTCTCTAATACTATGTTAGACATGGTAAGATGTCTTTTCTTGAAGTATAGTCAACTGAGCTCATAGGATTTTCACATGGTCACTTCATCTCATCTTGTTGTCATTTCATTTCATCATGTAGTGAGTTAATGACTTTATGTGGTAATATTGTTCTTCAAGAGTTCATTATATTAGAAACATACTATTATTATATGACTATAAAAATTTAGACATACATTATCATGGTGAGGTAATTTCTTAATGAGGTAGATACTTTTTTTCATGTCATAAGGTGGTTTTATTCATGCGGTAAGGTGACTAATTTTCATGGGAGGTTGGATCTTGACACATAGTATGTTGAGTCTCCATCATGTGGTTATATGACGACTAAGATGGATTTTTTTATCTATCTCATGTCAATAAATTTATGTCCATACAGTAAGGTGACACATGACATGCGTAAGGTAATATGGTAACTTGACCTTCACATGGTAAGGTGTAATGGTAAACTCTATACATAGACATTTCTCAAATTTTTTCTAGTAAAAAATTTTCTATTATAAAACATAAAAACTATTAATAATAAGATAAACATTATTTGGGATCATTAAAATAAGGAGGTCTTGGTCTAAGACAACACTCTTTTTGGGGGGAAATGGATACTATGTGGAAACGTCTTCTTTGAAAGAGTAGTACCAAATTTTCAAAAAATATAACCCTAAAGGGTCCCTATTTATGTGAGTGATTCAATAATTTTTTATTATGTTGTATTTTTTGGATGACTAAAATTGGATCATTATTTTTTGTATCAAAGAAATAAATTTAATGGTTATGTTTTTAGTACCAAATCCAAGAGTACGGGTTCAGGGATATTATAATTTGTCTGGAATCTCAATTCTTTTAGATACATTCCCTATCCTTTAACAAATAAGAAAAATATCTATAAAAATAAATGTAATACCAAAATAGTTTTGTCTAAAACATACTAGACTCAAGTTCCTTACAAGGAGTCTGTTGGGAACTGAAGTGTCCCCCACATGTAATAGTGTAACAGAACCTGAGGAAGGGATGAAACTTTATATTAGGAACATAATTCCTTAGTAAATTATCACTACATGCATTCTAAAGGTAGGGGTCATCGAAAATGTAAAAAGGGACTTATTTTTAAGATGCTCAGCTTGGTTTTTAATGAAATCATTAGGAATGAAAGATGTTTCCAAATAATTTACAATATCAGCAAAGCATGGAATATAATCTTCTACACTATATAAATATCATCAAGATACATTTCATTTACTATAATACATTGGTATTAGTCAATGTCTTATAATAAAAGGATCCTATTGATATTTTCATCCACCGCATTCCCTACTCCTTTTTTATCCGTGATTTCTATATTTAATTCCTAAAGGAGTTAAATCTAATGAATGAGACATGGTTAGGATTCTAATTTCTTAAGGATGTATCTAAGGGACACATATTCAAAATACACAATCACTTTTGAATCCCTATAAGATATTACTTATATTTATCTAAGGAAAACATAATGGAAATGAATTCTTTTTTAGTTGTGGTGTAGTTTTGTTAGGTAAGGAATAGTGTGTGTGAGGAATATGCAATGACATATAGAAATCAATTAACACGTTCTACTAAGACTGCCCCAACTACATAGTTTGAAGCATCACACATGATCTCAAATGTTAAATCTCGTTAATGTGGTTGTATTATCTAAGGTAATTTTATACATCATTTAAATTTATTAAAATCATCCTCACAGTTTTTATCTAAGAAAATTTATTTAAATTTTTGTAGTAATCAGGAGATTTAGATTGAAATATTTATAAATTCATGAATGAAATGGTTGTAAAATCAATTGTGTCCTATGAAATACTATACATCCAACACATTTATAGGAAATGGTATGGAATAGATGACATGTAAATTTGATTTATCTACTTAGATACCATCCCCATAATGACAAGTTCATGTATTATCCAATATTACACCATGAAATGGACTTTCTTGGTTTTTAATACAATATTATTTTCAATACATTGATTAAGGGCAACAACTATGCTAATAAAACAAAAATCAATAGAGGAAGCATCGAAATTGAAATAATCCTTGAACACTTCCATAAAATTCTATAGATAATCCAAAAAAATACCAAACATGAATTGCTAAAAATTACATCGAGCATTGCACAGACCATATAGAATCCTATTATGTGAAAATTTTCTACAAGGATAAGTTAAGGTTATATTTTTCGAATCCTCTAGGAAAATATGGATATGAAAATATCCAGAATATCGGTCTAGGAAATGGTAGTACGGCTTTCCCACTAACATCCTTAGTATTTAGTCAATAAATGGAAATGGGAAATGGTCCTTTATAGTGAATAGGTTTAGTCAATGATAGTTTATATGGATATGTTATCTATATCTATCATGAGTTTATACCAATTCATTATTTTATTTTTTGATTATTATTTAACTGATTTTCTTATAAACTAACCACACTAGAATAAATCATTGGCTATCAAAGATAGGGTAAATGATTTCATCATCAAATAATTTGGTTACCTTCCTTTTAACAACATCTAGGAGGTTTGTTTTTAGTCAAAATTATTCTTTCCTTGCTAATTTAGTATTTTCATTTAATAATATAAAATTTATGCAAATCGATGGGATAATACATGTAATGTTACCATGTTTTTATCCCAATTATTTTTTATACTCCCTTAAAAGGTTAAATAATCACATTACATGTTCTAGAAGAAGAGAACTCGAAATGATGATAAAAATATATTTTAATTCTTAGGATATGAATATTTTGAATTTTGATTCAATGGTTTATGTTCCAATTTTGGGGGATTTTAGATTGATGGAAAAGAATGATAAATAAAGATACCCCTGATTTCATCTAAAAGGTAAACTATAGAATCCTTGGATGAGGAATAAATTTTTAAAAAATTAATAGAATAATTGGTGGTCATTCTCTTCTTAGTGAACAAGAAATCATCAATTAATAAAAATGCATGGAATTTTTCTAGATCATTATAGAATTAAACATGAATAATTACTAGAATATCTATCACTGGTGAAAATTAAGAAATGGGGTCTAGGGAAAGAAGATAATTTTCATGGGGATAGATATTACATCAATAAAATTAATTGAAGGAGATTAATTCTATTTTGAGGGGTGCATAATGGAGTCTTGGATATTAAAGTGGATAATGTCACCATCAAAATTCATAGATAATATACTATTGTGTACATTAATTGTGGTTTTGGTGTTTTTTAATAAATTTCTCCCTAATATGATTGATTCATTTCCATTCATCAAATCATATTCCATTTTAAGAACCTAAAAATCAGTATGAATAAATTTAGTTTTAAACCCTCAAGAGAACATATTCTATCACACCAAAGGGTTATATGGTACTATAATTTTCTATTTAAAAAATCATTATTATAGGCTTCAACTCCTCAATGTATAATGATGTTAAAATTAATTGAGGTATCAAATTTATAGAGGCGCCCAAATCACACATGAAATCATAAAATAAGTACTCCCATATGGTGCATGGAATTGAGAATGTGATGGGATCTTTTAGTTTTCTAAGAAGTGATATATGGATCAATGTTGAGATGTTACGCCCCAATATCAAATTTTAATCAACATTACGTCAAATTTAATGGGTCCATATATTCCTAAAGAACAGAGTGTATCATGGAATTTTATTCACATCATAAATTAGTTGAATGTTAACCAGTACTTTTTTAATTGTTTCCCGTATTTATAGGTAAAGATCAGTTTTTTTAGGTTTACTTGGTTTGGTGTCCCTTTGGGTGTATGGAAGAGGAATGGTTAGGTTATGTGCCTTATAAAAAGACACTCTATTTCTTCAAGTGTGAATTCTCTAAATAAAAGTGCGTTCCTCAATCAAATTATTATATATGGATGGAATAGTGGTTTTCTCGGGTAAGGATCACTATAATGGATGTTTAATTTTGATTTTTATTTTAATTCCACCCCAATGGGTGATGAAACTAGAATTTCCCTTATCGATTAGGCTAAATATAGTTTGAAAAGTTAGTTTTCATGACCCTTGAATTTGGATTTCCCCTACTAAGTTGCCGAGTTTGCTTAATTGAATTTTTTGGTTATGTACGATATATTGGGTTTTTTGTAAGAATTGTACATTATTTTCATCCATTTGTTTCATTAGGACTTTTATTCTAGGATTGAGTTTATTATGGGTCATTGGAATGGTCATTTTGGTTGAGTATTTTTAGGTGGCATGGGAGGATGACTACCCTACCTATGACACCATGCAACCATCTCCGAATTTCATGAACTAAATAAAATATTTAATTATCGTAAATTACCATGATCTTTTAGGATCATATTTATAGATAATTATGACCAAAAATTAATAAAAAAACCATGTATTTTTAAACTAATGGAAATTTTTTTCTATATATAATCAATTATTTAATCTATAACAATTCTTTAATATCTCCCACAAATTCTCTATAAAAAGTACTCTTCTATACACATCGTATATATTACTTTTGTTAATAACATATGGAAATGGAATCATAAAAAAGGGTTATAGATTATTTTCTTAATAAGGTAAACAAAATTGATAGCGGTTAATGACAATAAGTGGGCATAATATGGGTAGATAGGTATAATAAAAAAAATCATACCAAAAAAGTATAGATCAAAATTCATGATTCATGGAATAAAGATTTGAAAATTATAAAACATGAATCCAAAGAGTGTGGTAACATGATCCAATAATCATGATCAATAATAATAGAATTGAGAGTGTCAAATAAAAAGGAAATGTATCATATCCTGAAATGAAAGGAATCATAGAAATGTGGCATAACATGAAAAAATATATAAAAATATGGAACAACCATAAGCATCGGAAAAACTTGTGAGTAAACTTTTTATGGACATTCCTTTTTGAGAACACTCATTATTTATATGCATTTAAATATGAGAAAACTCATTATGATCTTGCCTTTCTGAACAAAATCATTATTTTAATGCTTTAATAACTCATGAGACTTAAAACATAACCAATACATTGGAGGGAGATATAGAACCCCACCCATAATCATCTATACATATGTGTACCATATAAAACTAATCATCACTATATCATAAAGAACATTTTCAATGAATATGGTCTTCATATCCCTTTAAAATGGAATCATATAAAGGAACAATCTCATAATTCCCTCAATAAACAAGATAACCCCCTGGAATATAAATTGGTATTCAATGATGCTAAATAAATTTATAGGTTGATACCATTTGATGAAGTATATGGTACTTAAACCATAAAAATAAAGGGTATATGGTTTATTAAATAATTTAATTAATCAATAAATTTATGGAATCTAGAAAAACACCCTTAAATCAAAGAAATTGAAAATGGGTAATTCACAGAGGAAATGAAATGGAATAAAAGTCATTCTTATTCATAGTCGATGGTTAGGAAAGGAAAAGTTAGTGATGGATCACTCCTATGATAAAAATATAACATTTCATAAGTAATTCTAATAAATAATGTGGATGGAATCATTTTAATAATATCTTTGATCAAGCCTACAATATGTGAAAGGATGTTTACTTAGATAAAAAAACATTTTTTATGATATCTAAGAAAATTGTTTTCGAAATAAGAAACATTTTTTATCTTTTTGAAAAATAAATTAAAGTATAGATGTTTAATAAAACTATGTAAATGGAAATTATTTTAGAAAACATGAAAACTTAGACAGTAATTTTCATATCAAATGGTAAAAATGAAATAAATATGTATTTACATGGAAGACATTAAAAATAATTTTTTTCACACATTGAAGAAAATGAACCATATGTGAAACATTTACAATTTAATTAAAAAAATTTAATAAGGTAAAATTAGTATAAAATAACCGTAATAAATTATTAAGTAATATATAAGGATATTCATAATAGTATCTAACTAATACAGTACTAGAATAGAAGGATTCGCTGCTGAAAAGAAGTGATAGGGTCAGTTTCTTACAACAGGTAAATAATGATCCACAGTTGAAATGAAATAGTGAGTGGAAATGTAAAACCCCAAAAATAATCATAGGATGTGAAAATTTTGGGGGGTTTAAAACATGGATCATACAAATTCCCTAAATTTATAATATTTCAAAACCCATCCTAAATTGAAGTTGATATTGAGGAAGATACCCTTACAGTAATGTTAACGTAAGAATCAAAAGAATATAAGAGAGTTACCATAAAAAAATTAAAATATCATGAAATGAAATATATTAATTATAAATAAATTTAATAGTTTATTGAATACATTATATAAAATGTATCATCTTCGACAATACCAAACATGTCTTATAATTGAGAAACATAACCCTAACTACTTTAATATCTTTTGAATCAAAATAAAATTAAAGATATATCATGATACAGTTTTTCAACCCCGTGAATTAAATTAATATGGTAAAATAAATCCAATAGGAAGTAATAACATCACATCAAAGATAGCATGGTGCTCAATATAAAATATTTATCTATACATTAAATTTGAGACAAGGAACCTCTTACCTTATATTCTCGCTTAGTTGAATACACTCTAACTACGTTTATAAAAAATATCTCTCTTAATCCCTTATTTTAGAAGAATATTCAAAAATACAACCTTTTATAAAATTTATTTATAATAATTCTCTGGATGTATATAAGTTAATTTCTATCTATTTTAAATATTGGGTATAAGTAATCTTGATCGTTTTGAACTAGTTTCTTAATTGCAGTGTTGTTATTCATTATTATCCACAATTTCATCACTTAAAGATCATAAAATGTACTTATATTTATAATTTTTATAATTTTTATTGTTATAATTTCATTCTATGTGATTTTATGTTATGATCCTTAAATAGGATTTTGGTGATGAGCACGTATAAGTGACTTTCAATGAACAAAGGTTAATATTTTAATTACTGTGTTACATATTAATTTAACCATTACATAACCAAAATAAAATTATTATTTATTTATTCATATAATATATTATCACTAATGAAGTTATCATAGTCATTCATGATATTATTTTATAACATTTTTCCAGTAGGTGGTTAGATGGACCTAAATATAATCATATTATAATTGGTGGGTAGGAATGGTTATGAAAGTGGTTTATTTTGGAATAATATAATTATTATAGAATAATAGTGATTTTATTTTGATATTTTTATGTTTTTTAATAATATTTGAAGATATTTTATTAAATAATAAACAAACTAGATGAAAAATGAGATACATTACTTTTTGGAGGCAGTGGTATACACAAACATCTGAATGATGTTTTAATTTTTCTTAATGGATGAGATGGAATGAAGGTGGATTATAATTTTTTCCTTCATGATAATAATTATATTATATATGTCACATTTATTCATCAATTTCATCCTTATTACCAGATAAGAGATGTGGTGGTGAAAAAAAATAATATGTCATATCATAGAGGTGGTATTCTGCACAAATGATGTTATTTTTGTTTAATGGAAAAGGAAAATAGTTTATAATTATCATTATATTAGAATAATAATATTTATCAGAAAAATATCACAAATATAATTATATATAAATTGGAAAATTATATTGTGAAAATTATGCTATAAAATAAAAGAAATAGGGAAATATTTATACTGACATTGAAGACTTATGATTTGTCTTTTAAATATCCATTAAAATGGAGGAATTGGGATAAATAATTGATTATATAGGTTTACAAAATTAATAGAGACATTTAGGAGGAGAAAAATTGAAAATTTTTAGGATAAAATTTAAATTTATTGGTTATCATGAAGTGGTGGAAGTGATCCTCTTTCCTGAGTGAAGGGAGGGGTAATTTTGGAAGTACTTGATACATTTAAATAATGTTATTTCAAAATTATAGCTTCAAAGTGTAATGTATCAACCTATATTACATAAAATAATATTCTAATTATTTCACCACATGAACAGAGGCATGCCTCCCCCAATACTAGTGGAAGCAAACTAACATTGTGGGTCTATTGAGAAATGTTTGGTGACTATACCCTATTTATCATAGTTAAAAAAATATTAAAAATAATAATAAATAATAACCAAAATGTAACCACACATCACATATTAAAAATCCAAAAGACTTGGTATGTACTAATAACCTAATAAAATAATCATGTCATGTCATGCAAGTCTCATGTTCCAAAAAATGGACACAAAATAAAAACACAAAGAAAAAATCCACAAAATGGGTCCCAACACAAAGAATGATTCCATTATATAAAATCCATCCAATAAGTACCAAATCATCCAACTATCATCAAGTATTTCCCCTTATTCTGAACTGAAACAATGATGTCTTCTCGGGTACCAACAATGGCCCAACCAGGGTGTCAATACAACTCAATAGGCCACCACCAATGGAATCTAAATAAATAAATGTAAAAGAAACAATTTATATTGATTTTAAATGTAATAATAGACAAGGAAATAAATTAAAACACATTTTAAGAATAAAATTTTATTTATTAACCTAATTGCCTCTCATGTTCTAATGTGACACCAGGGCCAACCAATCCTGTTTCAGCCAATGTTGATCATCTAATCCATAATCACATGCTGAAATAAAATTTAAGTAAAATTATGGTTATTATTAATTATTTTATTATTAGTATAATTAAGAATAAGAAGAATGTACTCATACCATGTTATGTATTATTGGTGCCAATAGAGTAAATTCGACACCTAAACGATGGGTAAAAAAGCAACAATCCAACATCCTAAACCATGTAAAATACTACTTGTGCCTATAGAATTCGAATAGAACCTAAAACATGGATGAAAAGTTTCATTACAACATCCTAAATCATATAGTATACTATTGGTTCCTTGAGTATCAATACGACACCTAATCCATGGATGAATAGTGTTATTCCAACATCATAAACCATATAGTATACTACAGGTTCCTAGAGCATCATCCCGACACCTAAACCATGGATATAAACCATCAATCCAACATTATAAAAAAATAGTATATTATTGAATCACAGTGTGTCAGCTAGGAACCTCAACCATTCCACCATTTACCATTTTTTAAGGTTTAATATATTTGACCACTCAAAGAATTTAAAATCAAAAAATGAACCATTCTAACATTCATCTCCATCAAAACTATTAAAAGTCTGTTAATGAATTTTTATCAAATGTGTTACCACACAATCAATAAAAATAATCATTTCAAACACATTTAAAACCCCCTATTGTAACCACTTTGAGATCAACACCTCATTTTAAAGTATAATACACTTTTAGATATAGTTTTCACTCCTTGAAAACCATAATTAAATCAAAATTTAGTGAACATAATTAAAACCATTTTAAAAATACTCATAGTCTTTTAAAAAATATTTTGACACAAAAACATTACATTTAAACCTTGTAACATGTCATAAAACATTTATTCCCAAGTTTTACCAAGTATCCCCTTAACCAAGTTATCAAGACAACCAACAATCCCAACTAGGTTACACTCACAAACAACATATTTTGTCATTTAAAGACCTAATTTTCAATTTACAAGAGTTTTCATACCGCATGGTTGGTCACAGGTTTGGTCTTACAATCACCAAAAGACCCAATATGATCTATGTAAGGTCTAAGGTGTAAATTTATGACCTCAATTATTCTCTTAATCAATGGAGAAACTGGGTTACACATTAGTGTTATCGTACATACAACATACACTTTAATAAAATATCAATACTTTGGGAAATAACTCATAGACCACCTACCTTTATTTCATAGATATTCACTAATCCAACCTTAGAACATGATTCAATATAAATGGACACAACCACAAAATTATACGAAATCCATAGAAAAATGGAATATGAGATGCAAACAAAGAGGGAAAACCAAGTAGTGAAACATATAGAGAATATAAAGAAACAAAATCATTGACATACCCAAGTCATTGAATCACAAGAAACGATATTTAAAAACACATAGATACAAAGGATATTAACATATGGAAGAGGAGGATAAGATTAAGGTGAAACTTCAACTATTGGCTGTAAAATGGGGGGCAAGGTGTGTCTGTATACTGATCGGGAGGGAAAGTGGTAAATTTTCAAATTTTAATGAGGTGAACACTTTGGACACATGATTTTTAAAATTAAACACTAATAATGTGAGTCCCATTTTCTAAGTCAAAATCCACTCACTTAGTCACCTAGTCCACCTACACAATTTGTTAAACTCTGAAAAAGTCATGTAAATGGATCTGGAAGATAGATTCCTCAACTCACATGGTTACCAAGATTTCCTTTCATGGTTTTCAAAATAGTGTTTCCCCCTAAACTAAGTCACACGATAATTTTTCATGGTTAGAAATAACTATAGTATAACCATGGTCTATTTGTTATTATTCCCATTTTCCAATTTTTAAAGTCCCAAACCCCTAGAAAACTTATTATACCTTCTCTATTCTCAATAAATCATTTCATCATATAATTTTAAACTAGTTCAATCAAAAATTAAAATAAAAACATGCCTAAAAAATGGTTATGATATTACAACCCCCCCTTCCATATAACAACTCTTTCTCAAGATATTATCCCCAACATTACTAATCATCCAAGGTAAAAAGATCAGTCCAAAAGGCCCAAATATCATCTTACCTCTCCCAAATTTTCTTCTTGAACGCTACCATGTTTCCATAGTACTCAAAATAAATGCATGTAATTTCCCTGAATATTTTTATCACTATGATCTACAACACGAATCAGATTCTACACAAATTAAAGATAACAATCAAGCTCAATATCATCAAAATCAATCACGTGATAAGGGTTTGGGTAATGCTTCAAAAGCTGCAACACATGAAACAGGTCATGCATTTCATTATACCGTTATTTAACAGTCAATAAATACACTAATAGACCAATCAACTCTATAATCATGATAATCCTAACGTAGCTAGGTTTTAACTTACGCTGCTTCTAAATCTATAAGTGACCTAGTCTTGGCGATACACAAAAAAAATACAATTTCACCCACTGAAAACATGAGAGGTAGATGGTGTAGATGGTCATATGAATTTTCTATACTAGGGGATATATATATGTGTTTATGAATCAAATAAACTTATTATAACATTTATAATACAATAATTGGTCCAAAAAACTCTAATTATCCCAATTTTATCCAGAATTAATGTAATATGCAAGGCCTACTACATCGTTCCTCATAGGGGTCCATCTGAATAGTCACCTAATAACTATTATTATAAGATAACTTAATAAGTGTTAGATATTTCTCCCAAATTCTTCCAAAATTATGGAAGCATTCTCTTAATATGTCCTCTAACACCTAGACAACCTGATCATATTTCCCGTACATTTTTACATGGTAAGGTAGTACTTAAAAACACCTGAGATTCAAGTTCCTTCTTAAAGCCTTTCTATAAGCACAAAGTAAAACTATGATCAAAATTTGAAACAATTATCTAATAGACTCCATGAAAATGTACTATCTCTAGATAATATATGTTACCAAACTCATCCATGGTGAATGTCTCATGAATCATTAATAAATAGGGTATATTTTTAAATGGTCTGAAATCACCCATATTGTGTCACTATTCTAAGGAGTCATGTGTACACCAACCATGAAATTCATGGTAACATCATCCTAATTCCATTCTAGAATGGGAATGAACTATAATTGACTAGTAGTTCATTGATGCTTAGCCTTCACCTACTAACATGTGTAGCATCGTGTCACGAAACCTATGATCACCTTATAAATTCCTAGAATCCAATATTATCTATGAATATCATGGTAAATTTTGGTCAAACTTGGGTGAAACACCCATTTTGAAGAATGATACTCTTGAATCATATCCTCCCACATACCCATAAGAATTTAATCATGTCCATGAATATGTATAATCTCACCTCCATCAATGGTCCTATTAAGAGATAGCTCCCCACCATCTAGGGTTTCCCTTAACATCAAGAACATTAGATCAACATACTAACTCCACCTGAACTAGTTTAGAAGATAGGGTACAATGGATAATGATGTCATTTTAATCAATTCCTACTCCTCTTAAACACCTATATTCATCTTAGTGAATAAGTTCATCAAATTCCATATAGAACGTGATTCTTGAACCACATAAGTCTTTGTCTTCTTACTCAAGGAATCAGTAACACCATTTCCTTTTCCTATTATATATGCCAGCTCAGAATTAAAATATTTCATTTATTAACCCATAGACACTACTAAATATTTAGGTAAAATTGATAAAATATATATTTAAGGCTCATATGATAAGTATAAAAAGCAATCCTTTCACCCAGGACATAATGTCACCAACATTTTATGTTTTGAACCACCACAACCAACACAAGATCATGTGTAGGATAGTTATATTCATTTGGCCACAACTTTTATGATCTATAATCCATGACTCTATCCCCTTTCATAAATAGTTCCCCAAGACCAATCCCAAATAAATAATAATATATAGTATATTTCTTACCAATATTTAGTAATATTGTAATATATTTTATGTTGAAATGCCTCTTCATCTCCTAAAAGTCATTATCACATTCTCCAAATCACTAAAAAATTATGAATTTGTTTACAGGCCTGAGATTGGTGCTTCTAGGAAAGAAAATCCCCTATTAAACCTTTAGTAGTAACCTGATAAGCCCAAAATTCTTTATATGTAAAAAATATTAATGGTATTATCCCAAGAAACAATCACTCGTTCTTTTTTAGGGTCCACTAATACACCCTATTATAAGATGATGTGACCCATGAAATTCACCATGTTAATTCAGATGTGAAATTTACATGGCTTGGTATATAGATGATTATATCTTAGTATACTCAATATGATGCCAAAATGTTGTGCATGATCATATCTAGAGTGGGAGTACACTAATATTTCATCAACAAATAAAAAAATGAATTGATCCATATATGGGTGGAAGATTCATTTCATTAAGACTATGTACATAGAGGGAGATTTCATCAGCACAAATTGCATCACAATAAACTCATAAAATCCATACATGATTCTAAAAGTAGTATGTGGTATATTGGATGGTCTCAACCTCAACTGATGGTACCTTGATCCTTGAAGAATAAACCAGCTACCCCCAAATTTGTAAAGAGATCATCAATATATGGAAGGGGATACTGGTTCATAATTATCATCTGGTTCAACTTTCAGTAATCAACATATAAGCATTATGTTTTGTCCACTGCCTTTGAAAATTGAACTGGAGATCCCTAAGGTGATGTGCTCGGTCGAACGAATCATTTGGCCTCCAATTACTCTAAATGGCTCTTAAGATCTCAAAGCTCTACCAGTATCATTTTATAAGGAGGAATGGAAACTATTTTATCCCCAGGAACCAGCTCAATGATAAACCCAATCTCTCTCTCTTGTGTGGTAACCTTGATAACTCTTTGGGAAACACATCCCAGAACTGTTCCACTACAGGAGGGAAAACATCTTTCTCCATTCCCCCATCATATAAGACAAGACTCCCCACCTAGGCCTTGAACTCACCTAGCTACTGAAGAATTTACACTGAATTGTCCGGCTAGATATCCCACACTCTGTGATAAACATATATTCCACCCCTAGTAGGAATTAAAGATACCCTGATATGATAACATTCAATGTGATCTTGGAACCAAACTAACTAGTCCATTCCCAAAATCAATTCAAACCCTAACATCACAATCGTGAGAAAATTCCAAAGGAAGTGGTACCCACCAGTCTTGATGTCACACTCTTTATAATAACAGATACCCACTGATCATTCCCCTAATTTCATTTAGATTGAGATAACCCCATACAATATTTCCACTACTAGGCCAAAATCATTTACAAACTAGGTAGATATAAATGATTGAGAATCCTCAGTATCAAATAATCACTAGAAATAATATAGTCCATACTATTCATACCTTAGACAGCTGGGGTCCCATCCTCATTACTAATATGAGGAGATTTAACTATAATCAGTTGACATGTCCTTCTACCCTGATCTCATGACTATGTTCTATGTGGTTTACTATTATTTGGATATTTTTACTCTTATCCTGAAGTACAACATTTTATACCATGACTGGTATGGGGTAGTAGATTCTCTCCTAGTACTCTGTGTTGGCCTAGGTCCTCCATAACTATATATCTTATGAGTGTTTATATAGAACCTATGTATATTCAATATCCTGCCACAAGATCAAAACTCCACCAGTGGTTAAGAACACTAACCTCACATGTGAACTAACTTGTCACACTTGTATCAAGTTGCTAGATCATTTTCCTGAGAGGTCTATCTACTCCCCTTTATACTCTATCCACCACTGCATTGGAAAATGTTCTCATAATATTGATTTCTAATACATGAGGATGTACTACCAGATCACCCAAATGAAACTATCTTCCTAAAACTAGAGGTCTCTGTCAGTTTCTTGTTAGTAATGAGAGCCTAGTTCTCCACATCATTAAATTTATTCAATCATAAAATATTTACCTGTGAGTTGATTTCAAATTTATGTCCATCCTAAAAATATTTCTTTCTAGTTACTTAATCTCTTTCTAACATCCAAAAAACATAGCAGTTCTATGATGTGGACAATATAATACATCACAAACATATTACCTGAGGTAAAATGCATAAACATTTTTTCTCTTTCCTATATCAGGGTATCTTGGTATAAATGTTCCAAGAACTTCTCTTGTCATTCGTTCTAATCCATTCTCTCAAGCTACTCATCCTCATCCTAATTATCCAACTAGTGCTTCAATGGTCCCCATAACACTACCTTGATGACCATAATCTCTAGAAATGTCTCCAAGTGGCCAATAATTGTGTAGATATACTTTATCCAAAACATAGATACCTTATAACCACCTTCTCCATTTAATGTATGAGGATACTGTTGTTGGAATTCACTGATCAAATAAAACATGGTTGGGGTAGACTACACTTAATCCCTCAGTATAAGCTGTACAAATTGCGTGAAATTATCATGGAACTACTCTTCTTCCCTATCTTGCATATCTATTTGGGACTCTGGATCTACTTTCATAGATGCATTCTCAGCAGTGTCATCCTATAACCCTATTGGAAAACGCCATCATGGAGGGATACCCATACAATTTCAAATGCACATTTTAGGAAAAATGGAATATAATTTATGTGGTTACATATAATAGGTTAACAACAATCTGTAATCAATATACTCCTCAAACACTATCCAAATAAATGTGACAATAACATTGTCACTACACCCAATTATCTCTCTCTATGGCCACTAGATAACTCAAGTTAAAAGTAATCATTCAAGTATCAATATTTACAATTTATTCTATTTTAAAAAATCATATTTAAATTTAAAACCACTCAGGCAACATTATTGGGAACTTTTTATTTAAAACCAAAAAATAAGTAAATAAAGATTTCACCTTGCCCAACTCAAAATTTCTATTTAAAAGCAATCATATCATAAAATGATTTTCCATGTGTGCCTAATATGGTGCGTGTAACATAATCCATGATTTCCTAAAATTAAATATGTATAAAACACCCATTTTTTATCATCATATGAATAAAATCATAGAAATAAATAACATTACACAATAATTGGATCACCTAAGGTGAAATAACATTTCAAATGCAACAAGCGGACCTTAAGAAAAGAAATCAGATCCCTAGAAACATAAGATTTTCCCCACACATGGGTTAGTTACTCCCATGAATGAACTCATTACCAATCCCCACCATATCCTAGTATATTGTATACTTTCCCCAAATACTATTGAAATTTAATCTACATAGACTCAGATACCACATTCTAATATATCGGCCTAGCTCACTCCAAATAGCAACTAAATCGGTTCTCTACATTACCTTGGGTATGATACCCCATATTCCAAAATCATCCAACTAGAATAGGGGTTCTATTAAGAAACATGGGTAGACTATACCCTCTTTATCATAGAAGAAAAATAGTGTAAATAATAAGAAATAATAACCAGCAGGTAAACACACATCATATATGAAAGTTACCAAAAAGTGTGTATGTAAGAACAACCCAAAAAAATAAACATGTCATGTCATGATAGTATCATGATCTCAAAAGGAATGCAAAATAAATACACAAACTGATAATCCCGAAAATTGGTCTTGACACCTAGCTCGGTCCCCTCATCGAAGATAAATCCCATAAGTCCCAAATCAGCCACCTATCATTACGAAATTTCCCTTATCTTAACCTGCAACCATGAAGTATATTCTAGTACCAATGGTAGCTTGGGAAATTTGTTAATACAACTTATTATACCCCCTCCAATGGATTCTAAAGTAATAACTATTTTATGAAACCATGTATACAGATATAAAATGTAATAATCAGTAAGGAAATAAATGAAAACTTATTTTAAAAATAAACAATTATTTATTAACATTTGTATCCCTTGGAGTCTAATGTGAAACTCAGGCCAACCAAACCTACTTTAGAAAATTTCTATCATCTGATACATATTAACAAGTTGATACGTAGTTTAAGTAAAATAAGGGATTTCATTAAATATTTTATTCTTGGTATGAAGATGCATTAATCCAACTTACCCATAACATGTTAAGTAATATTGGTTTCTAGAATGTTAGTCTGGAACCTAACCCATGGATATAGACTATCATTCCAACATCTTAAAGAATATAAAATTCTATTATTTCCCAGATTGTTAGTCTAGAACCTTAACCATGGATGCAAAGCATCTTTCCAATATTCAAAACCATAAATAATACTACTAGTTCCAATAGCATCAGTCCATCCCATAAACCATGGATACAAAGTGTTAGTATAACTTTATAACCCATATAGTATACTATTAGTTCATATAGAATATTTTTGGAACCAAATCCATGGATTCAGAGTGTAATTATAACATCCAAACCATATATTATACAATTAGTGCCTAAAGTGTCATTATGGAACCTAAACTAGGGTTGTAGAGTGATAGTCCACCATCATGAGCTATATAGTTTAGTATTAGAGCCTATAGTGGCAGAAAATCACCTCAAGCATTTAATCATTTACTAGTTTTCAAGGTTCAACATATTTGACCTCTAAAAGAATATAAAATCCATAAATGATCCATTCCAACCTTTATGTCCATCAAAACCATTAAAATACCCATTATGGTATTTTCACGAAAGGGGAAACCACACACTCATTTTGAATCCCCATTTGAAACACATTCAACCCCCCCTAATCACTTTGTGGTCAACACCTCATTTTAAAGAATAATACACTTTTATACATATTTTTCACTCACTATAAACCAAAATTTAATCAAAATATAATACATAATATTAAAATCATTACAAAAAATATTCATTTTTATTCCAAAAAGATTAGAACATAAAAACATTCCATTTCATTCAATTAACATATCAGAAAATGTTGGGAAAAAATCCCTCAAGGTAAAATTGCATCATTTTTTGTTGATTGTGTTTGTTGACAAAGCATATTTCCATGGTGAATTGTCTAGTTCTAGATATGTTGTTGACAATCCATGTTGACAAAGAACGAAGAGAAAGGGACGAACGATCTGTTGGCAGTATAGAAGAGCAGTACAAGGTGGCGTCTTTTTCTAGTGTTTGCCAAATTTTTGGTGTCCAAAACATGGATTTTGGTGAGAATCTCAAAAAGTGTATATCCTTGAAGATCATATTTAAATACGTAAAAGGCATGAGTTTAGATAAGATAAGATTCATGGATTGGATTTCGCAAAGACCATAAAAATGATGGTGGTGATTTTTCGCCATTACATCAAGCTTCGCGAACGACAGAGGTTGAAGTGCTTCATAGTGGTGAAGGGATTTGTGAGGGAGCTTCATGGCGAAGGCACGAAGGAATTGATGGGATGCTCCGTGATTACGATGTGCTCCGCGATTTGAAAATTTCTGTGGTGCTTCATGATTTTGAGAGAATTTCGGTGGGAACTTCAGAGCTTCGCGATTTGAGATGACTCGGTGTTGATTTCATGTGGAAGGTTTAAGGGTCGGTGGAATTGCCTATAAATATGCCACGACCCCCTAGAGAGAAGTGGAGAGAGTTTTTGGAGAAAATATTTTTCTCTTGGTTCGCAAAGGTAGTTTGCGAAGGCAGTGAGCTTCACGAAAGGAAGGAGCTTCGCGGCAGCTATTCTAGCTCCACAAAAGATGCGAGCTCCGCGTTAGCTCAGTAAGATACATGAGGGAAGTCGTTCTATGATGACTTGAGATTCTCAAGATTGCTTCGTGAGATTTCGTCGCAAGAAGGTAAAGTTGTGTGCTTTGCGAAGGTATTTCCAAAGTGAGTTGCCCGGTGTTCTGGGGCAAAGGGGTATTCATCTGTGGATAAAAGTTGGACTTCCATAGAGAATCTATCAATAGTATATGAAGCATGATTTTATGAAAATGAAGAGACCTACAGGTCTATAAACTATGACTGGATCTTCTGAAGAAGTAGTGAGCTCAATTCAGTTGGGAGTGCTGTGAGTTCTCAAATTGTGAGTGGTTGTAAACCAGGAGGGACAATGAGTCCACTTCGAACTTGTAAACAGCAGTGTGCTTATAATGGAATTGGTACATCAGCACATTTCTAGTGTATGCTCCATGGACATAGCCCAGTGAGGGTGAACCAAGTATAAATCTTTGTGTCATGTGAATGCTTTAAGTTTTATTCATACTCTACATCGGGAAGGAGAGAGAAGAGGGTTTTTTCTAACATCAAAACATGGTCACAAGGGGTAGTTGTTTTAATCTATTATACCCTGATTCACCCCCCCCCCCCCTCTCAGGTTATCTAGCCTACTTTACCTAACAATTGGTATCAGAGGGAAAGGATGATATATGTGTTTCTCTCTCAAATGTAGGTCACTAATCATAAAGAGATTCTCATCATCGACGGAAACAATATCCATCTATAGAAGAATCGGATGCCACACTACTTCCGATCATTAGTAATGGATGTGTTCACAGCATCAATGCATGGCATAACAGCTGATAATAATAGTGGTGCTTTATTAGAAGCTGAGCATAGAGAGTTGGATGTTGATGCCAAAGGAATTAATGCCTTAAGGGGAGCCATATCCAATCCTATCTATACAAAATTGATGTCATGGAAAACATCATATGTCATGTGGGAAAGGCTATAGAATATATATGAAGGGGATAAAAAGTTTATAGAGGAAAAGCATCAAGTATTGTGGAACATGTATGAAGATCTGAGAATGAATCCGAATGAGTCTGTTGATGCATTCATTGACAAGGTAAATGTAGTATTGGAATAAATTCGTGGTCTTGGAGAAGTTATTGAAGAAATAAAGATTGTGAAGTGTAACTTGAGGAAACTTCCACCTCGGTTCAATCTGAAATTTTTCATTTTAGAAGATAAAGACCTGAAGGAGCTGACATTGGATAAACTGCATAGCACCCTTGTTGCATATGAAATGAGAAATCATGATAATGATGTTGTGGAAAAGGAGAAATTCTAAGAGGTGGCATTCAAGGCCATGAATAATCTCACCATTGAAGACTCAGGAATAAGAAGAGACATATGAGGTGATGTAATTCCTCTCATAAAACCTTCAAAGTGGAAAAGTAAATTTTAAAGGGAAGCTTCCACTTGCTTGTTTTCGAGGTAGAGAGGTTGCACATCTTGCGGCAAGGTGCCCAAAAAAGTTCCAGGATGATGACGATGTCGATGAAATCAAAATTCCGAAGATGAAGTCTCCAACCTATGGGAAAGGAAAGAAACAATTCATGTGAAATTTATTTAAGAAGAAGAGCCTTCTTTCAAAAGAATATGATAGTTCAGATGAGTCTGAGGTTGAGGATGTTGAAGAGATAGAGAACTACAGAGATCGTGGAGAAAATGATATGGTGGAAGTTGTCAGTAGTTCTCATAATAAGAACGAAATCGAAGCTAATGAATAAGAATAAGAAGTAGAGGGAAGAGTTGATATGCAATATGAGTTAGAAGCTTCTCTTGAGGAGATGGATGTTTGGAGAGCCAAAACAAATAATGCCAAAAAATTTGTTCATGACGAAAAACTCTACATGTAGTAGCAGGAAGAAGATAAGTCTGAGTTGATGGAAGAAGTCGAGAAACTTATGTCATCAAAACCAGAAGACTCAGAATCAGTTAGTGAGTATAAAATAATAATTTAAGAACAGAAAAGGGAGATTGATAGCGTGAATAACACATTGAAAGATCAAATCAAGCGTATTCAATAACATGAAGGAGAAGTTGTCGGTTTGTGAAAAAAGGTTAAAGATCAAGAAAAACTCTAGACTCCTGCGGGGTCATCATGAAAGCAGATCGCTTAGAAAACCGAGAATCTGAAAGTGGAGAATAGTGGTTTAGCAGAAAATAAGAATCAACTATGTTCAGATGCTAAGACCGATGGCGGGATTGATCGAAAACAAAAAGCTGTGAAAATTGAGGTCAGACCGACAGCACCCACTCTGAGATTAGAGGTTGATTTGGGTGCAAGGAAGAATCAGAATATTCAGAGACCCCAAGGGGAAAATCACAGTGCAGAAGTCACCCAAGGGAATAAACCTCATATCAGGTGTTATTGTTTTGGAAAGATGGGACATTCACAGTATGTGTGTTCCATATCCAAGAGATATCGAAGGGCACAAGAACAAAGGTGGTAGCCAAAAAAAGAACAGTTCTCCATAACATATTTCTAAGGACTCTATTTTGGTGTAGAGGATTTGGGTACGTGTCTTGGTATTGTAATTAGACCCTACAGAGGAACATGCCAAAGGAAAATCAAAATTTTCACAAGTAGCAGATCAATGAACTAACAAGTGAGTTGAAAATGAAAAATAGATTTATAGCTTTTCAAGATGAAGCTGGTTCATCATACTCAGAAAAAGATCAGAATTATCAATCCATGCCAAACATGAAGGAAAAAATATGGACCAATAAGAAGAAAATGAGAAGGCTATGGTGGTAGAAATTTCCCTTATAGCATCAGATCGATTTGGTGTGTGGATCCTTGATAGTGTTTGCACATCTCACATGATAGGTAATAGGGATCTTGTTACATGCGTAAAATATGACAAATAAAGAGTTGGAATGTTTAGAAATGATGAAGGCCTGAAGATTGTTGGATCAGGAAAGGCCATGTTTGGGCGAAAAGAGATGAGATGTGCCGATGTCTTAGTAATAGAAGGCCTTAGTCATAGTTTTCTCAACATCAGTCAAATATGTGACTCAAGACATTCTATAAGGTTTACTAAGAAGATGTTTGTCATCAAAGGAAGAGATAAAGCATTACTTCTTCATGGAAAAATAACTAAGGGAAATCTCATCCTGGTAAGTGGAGAAGAAGATATGTGTCTTCCATCCAGAGAGTAAGAATACAAGTTGTGGAATAAATGACTAGGTCATCTTTTCCAACCATCCCTATATGATCTGGGGAAGTTTAATGTAGCAAGAGACCTCCCTAATCTATCATGTTATCATACTCACACATGCGACGCATGCCAACAAGGGAAGCTTGTCAAAAAGGTGTATAAGGCAAAGGAAAATCATTCAATAAAAGTGCTCGAATTGGTGCATGCTGATGTTTGTGGTCTTATCACAACAAGAGAAATTGATGGGAAGAGGTATTATGTCTTTTTTATTGATGACAAAATCAGAATGGAATGGGTATTTGTTAATTCCCATAAGTCATATGTGTTCAGCTTCTTAAAAAAGTACTGGAGGGAGTGTGAAAATATGCTTGGACATAAAATTTTGAAGCTTCGTACTGACAATGGTATGAAATTCACAAACAGTAATGTGGAAGGCTATCTCGAGAAACATGGGATAGGGCATCATGTTTCCTCAGTAATAACTCCCCAACAGAATAGAGTGGTTGAAAGGATAAATCAGATCATTAATAACATGGCCAGAACAATGATCATTGAAAAATACCTACAAGAGAAATTTTGGAAGGTATAAGTTTTGACATCGGTCTAGATTTCTAATAAGGATTTGTTGTGTCCGAATAAAGGAAAGACTCCGTACGAGATGTGGTATGAAAAAATCCAGTGTTGAAATACATTCGAATATTTGGAAGTAATTTCATTATCCTCAATAAGGAAAAACATAGGAAATATGAGTCACGAGGAGATGAAGGGATATTCCTTGGCTACTCAGGAAAAAGTAAGGCATATAAATGCTTAACAAATACTGGGAAAAGTAGTTGAGAGCAATGATGTCACTATAGTAGAGAATGAGGAGATCATTCAATAGTGCAGTGAACAATTTCTATATGAGAGTGATGAGGAAGAAAGAAACATAGGGGGAGCATAAGTGGATGATGTTGATTTAGAAGAAGATACTAATGATGAGCATGAGGAAGTAAAATCTGTATCTACACAAAAGCCAAGGAGTCTAGCTGAAATTGATAGGCAGAATATAATTAGTGATCAGGCAGCTCTAGATCAGATAAGAATAATGAAATCAGTGTAACAGACATCTTTACTATCAAATTTTGGGCCAAAATGCTTCGCTGATGCAGCTAAAGATGAAAAATCGATTCAGGTGATGAATGAAGAGCTAGATCAGATTGAGAAGAATAAAACGTGGGAGATTGTTTCGAGACCATCAGATAAGAATTTCATCGGGGCTAAATGGGTCTATCACAACAAGATGAATGAAGATGGCACAATGATTTGGAAAAAAGCACGACTAGTGTGCAAGGGGTACTCCCAGATAGAGGGAATAGATATTGATGAGTCATTTCCAGTGGTTGTGAGACTAGAGACAATCGGATTATTTCTAGCCATTGTAGTGCAACAGAAGTTCAATGTTTTCCATATGGACGTCCAATCTGCATTTTTGAATGGGGTTCAGCAGGAAGAGGTTTATATTGATCAGATAGATGGTTTTCTCATTCATAAGGATGAGAACAAGGTTTTCAGAATAAAGAAGGCATTGTAGGGGCTGAAACATGCACCAAGAACATGGTACTCAATACTTGATCAGTACATGAAGAATATTTGTTTACAGCATGGGGTAGTTGATTACAATCTCTATTTAAACAAAAATAGTAATGAATGGATGCTGGTCTTGGTTTACGTCGATGACATAATATTTCGTGGATCAGAAAAAGCTCAGTGCAGACAGTTTTCCAAATTCATTAAAAGTGAGTTCGAAATGTAAATGATTGGATTGCTAACATTTTTCCTTGTTCTACAGGTGACTTATGAAAATAATTTAATATTCATTTCTCAATAAAAATATGCCAAGGAAGTTTTGAAAATATTTGGAATGGAAAATTACAAGGAGATGAAGACTATGGTTGCTACCTGGATGAAATTATCGAATGATGAGGATGGAAAGGCAGTTAATATCACAGAATAAAGGAAAATCATTGGAAGTTTGCTATACATGACTGCGACAAGGCTTGAAATTGGTTTCGCAACCTGCCAAGCAGCATGACATCAATGCAGTCCCAAGGAAAGCCACATTCTTGTAGTGAAAAGAATACTTCGGCATATCTAGGGCACGATGGACTTTTTCTTGATGTATAATGGAAAATCTCAGATAGAGTTATTGGGATATAAAGATGTAGATTGTGCCGGTTCAGTGGATGACAAGAAATCAACATCAAGAGGTGCATTCTATCTTGGTATCTTGTTTGTTTCTTCGATAATCAAGAAGAATGATTGCATTTCATTGAACACTATAGAAGCTGAATATGTTTTTTCCACTCAAGCTTGCACATAGTTAATGTGTATGCAGCAGTAGCTTGATGATATGGGCATTTAAGTGAAGTCTCCTATTGGAATCCTGTGCGATAACTCAAGTGCTATAAATCTCATAAAAAATCTCATCCATCACTCAAATACAAAGCACATTGAGAAAAGGTATCATTTTATCAAGGAGAATGTTGAGAAAGGAATTGTGACGTTAGAGTATGTTCCTATATAACTATAGAGTACAGAAATTCTAACAAAGTCCTTACCCAAGGAAGCGTTTGAAAGGAATTGACTGGATCTGGGAGTTCAGTCAACTCCCCACACATAAAAGAGTGTGTATGTGGAACCCCCTCTCCCTGAGGTATGATGTGTTTTTCTCTAATGCACTAATATGTGTTTTTACCCTGTTACAGACCGCCAAGGAGTGATCTTTGGGTTCGTTGACAAATGGGGAGAAAACATTGGTTGTTCAAGTGGGAGACAGTGTGAATATTTGAAAAATCATGAATCATATGAGGAGAATCAAGTGGAGTTGTGAGATAGGGGGAGCAATAAGATAAGGTAACAGTATTAAATCTGAAGATGCTAGAAGTGATCGATCAATGATTAGATATCACGATAGCTATAGATCGTGATAAAAAAGACGGGTGATGTTGGAAGGGTGTGAGAAGGGTTCCAACGATCAATAATTTGTATCAGTTTTATAATTGGTATATGATTGGTATAAACAATTGCTATCAGTTTGGAAATTGGTATCATTTGAGTGTCAACAGTTGGTGGTATAAATTAAGTGATTCATTGATGATCTTTTCATTTACTCTTTTTTCTCACGACGAACATTTCTCATGTGGGCTTAGAGTATGTGGTGAGTGAATCTTTGTTCACTACTTGAATTGCAAGAGGTGAATGGTGGTAGATGATGGATGGAGACTCATTGAGGTATCAACATACAGAAAATCATTTTGAGAAGTATTGTGAAGAGTTGTTAAGAGTTGTCAACAAACCCAAATGGGGATATTGTTGGGAAAAAATCCCTCAAGGTAGCATTGTAGTATTTTTGGGTTGATTGTGTTTGTTGAAAAAGTAGGTTTCCATGGTGAATTGTCTAGCACTAGAGATGTTGTTGACAATCCATGTTGACAAAGAATTATGAAAAAGGGACGAATGATCTAGAGGCACTACAAAAGAGAAGTACAAGGTGGCGTCGTTTTCCAGTGTTTTCCAAATTTTTGGGGTCCAACATTTTGTGTTGGGTGAGCATCACAAAAAGTGGATATCCTTAAAGATAATATTTAAATATGGCAAAGGCATGAGTTTCGCAAAGGTAGAACTCATTGATTGGATTTCGTGAAGACCAGAAAAATGATGGCAGTGATTCTTTGCGATTACGGCAGGCTTTGCGAACGGCATAGGTTGAAGTGAATTGCAGTGGTGAAGGGATTTGCGAGGGAGTTTCGCAGAGAAGGCATGAAGGAATTGACGGGATGCTCAGTGATTACGACGAGCTCTGCGATTAGAAAATTTCCATGGTGCTTTGTTATTTTTAGAGAATTTTGGTGGGAACTATAGAGCTTCGCGATTTGAGATGACGTGGCGATGACTTTTCACAGAATGTTCAAGGGTTGGTGGAATTTCCTATAAATATGCCTTGACCCCCTCGAGAGATGTAAAGAGATTTTTTAGAGAAATTATTTTTCTCTCGATTCACGAAGGTAGTTTGCGAATGCAGTGAGCTTCACGAAAGGAAATAGCTTCATGGCGGTTATTCTAGCTCCGTGAAAGATACGAGATCCTGGTTGGCTCAGTGAGCTATGTGGGGGAAGTCGCTCTGTGATGACTTGAGCAGCGCGGGAGTGCTTCACAAGAGTTCTTCGCAAAAAGTTAGGAGCTTCGTGAAATTGGGAGCCTCGTGAAGTAGTGTGCTTTGCGAAGGTATTTCCAAAGTGAGTTGCCCTGTGTTCAGGGGAAAAGGGGTATTCATCTGTGGATAAAAGTTGGACTTCAATATAGCATCTATAAACAGTTGAGGAGGCATGATTTCATGAAAATGAAGAGACCTACAGGTCTATAAACTGTGACTGGATATTCTGAAGAAGCAATGAGCTCACTTAAGTTGGGAGAGCAGTGTGTTCTCAAATTGTGAGTGGTGGTAAACCAGGAGGGACAGTGAGTCCACTTCGAACTTGTAAACAGTAGTGCACATATATTTGAATTGCTACATCATCATACTATTGGTGTATGCTCTTTAGACGCGGCCCAATAAGGTTGAACCATGTAAAAATTGTTGTTTCTTGTGCATGCTTTAAGTTTTATTCATACTCTGCATTTGTAAGGAGAGAGAAGAGGGTTTTTTCTAATAGCAAAACAAGATCACAAGGGGAAGTTTTTTTAATCTTTCATACCCTGATTCACCCCTGTAACGACCCGAAATTTTGAATAAATCTTTTTTCCTAATTTGGTGTGTTATTTTATTTTGTATAATCAACAAAACATTTTCATTTGATAACATGAGTATAATTAAAATGAGACTGTTGGGTTTTGATTATTATATGATCGTTCATCAATATGACCACTGGAATCTAAATGTTTTGACTATTGTCTCTAAATACAAGTAATCTAGGTTAATTAATTGAGAAATAAGATTTGATGGCCTCACCTAGTAGTCTGGGACCGATCGAGCCCCATCTAACAGAACATGGGAAAGAGGGAGCAACACTGGGCTTTGCTCTAGACCAAACCCAAGCTCAAATTCATCGTGTGAAGCTAGAATGGAATTTTCTTTGCGTGAAGTTCAAACTGATAGAAATTACTACTCGTGTTATGTTATCCGAGCTGGCCTCAGATTCTCTCACCTTAGCACACCTTACACTTAGGTCCTATGCTGGGGTTATAAGGGGATATTTAAGCAGTACGTAACTGCCTTGTGTAATCCTTTGTTTTAAAAAAAATTGAGATTTCTTCTTATGATGAAGTTTATGATTTTTCAAATGACCGAATAAATATAGTATGCATATTTTTGATGAATTTTAGAACAAGGATATTTTAAAAATGTTTATGTAAACCTTAAATAATTTAATATGTGTAATGATTTTCAAAAAATGGTCTTCTACAATTATGTTCAGTATGAAATTTAGAGTCTAATAAGATCAAATTTATTTTTGATGAATAGTAAATTATAAATAGTGTTTTTATGCTTAGGATTAGTAATTTCACCAAATGTATTAGTAATCTCACTTATATAATGTATTAATATAATTTAGAAACCTTGATTAAGTAATGTGATTCAATAAAATGGGTAAATAACGGTTTCATAAATATTTAGTCAAGTATTAGTTTTTCGGGTGAATAGTGTTTTTTAATTAAAAATTAAACCAAAAAAATTTAGAAAATTATTTTTATAAAATGGACTTTATTTTTGAACTCAGAGCATCGATATTATGTTATGGTAATTTTTGGGGATTTTTCTAAAAAAAATGAATTTTCGGTGAATACTATATTTATTTTTAAATTATATTAAAAATATTTAGAAAATTATTTTTATAAAATGTAGTTCATATTTGTAATCAAAGCATCAATATTTGGTTAAGGTGAAATTCTGGGATTTTTCTGAGAAAGATGAATTTCTAGTGAATAGTAAAAGTGTAGTTTTAGGGTTTCAATATGTTTAATGACATCATCACTGTGTCATGATATCTTCATGAGATATTTTTAGGGTGGGTCGACCAAAGGTGAAGAATTATTGTATTGGGGGCCCCATGTGACCTAACTCTATGTGAAATACCATGGGAGAGCCCATGATTTTGAGAAAACCACTTGTGAGGTGTCCCTTGAAATTATTAAAGTATCACCTCACCTTCCCTGTAAATAACCACCATTTTTCCCTTTATTTTTCACTCACAACTCTTCCCCAACATATATATGGTCTCATTACCTCCCAAGGAGTCCTCCCAAGGTGCCCCCAGTCCCTCAAGGTCCAAACCATTGAGTTTTATGAGTTACGTTTTAAGGTAAGGGATCTGACCTCTCTCTTTCTTTCCAAGTAATTTCTTTCATGTCATTTCTTTTATGCTCCATTCTCTTATGTTGAAGGATGTTCTTTTATATTCATATTAAATACCTTTTCATGTTCATATTATTAGATACCCTCTCTTGCTCTCATCATTTCATTTTAAGAATGTTAAAGTGGCGTAGTTATGCTGCCAAATTTTTGAGGGATTCTTTCACCCTTCTCATTTTGAAGATCTATTTTCATGTCAAGTATTTCATGTTCATTTTCATTATGTTAGGGTATTATCTCTAAATATATCAAAAAGATATTTTATGTTTATATGATGAGAGACCCTATTTGATCTCGTCAAATCAATTTTTGTTGAAGTGTAGGTGACGTCGTTAGGCTGCCGAATTTTTAAGGGATTCTTTCACCTTTCTTATTTTTCAAAGTTCTGCTTTCATGTCAAGTCATTCAAGTTCCTTTGTATTATGTTGTGGTATGATATATATATATATTGTACTGAAATTCTATGTTCATATGATGAGAGACCCTATTTTATCTCTTCAATTCATTTTGGTGACGTTTAAGTGACGTCGTTAGGCTGCTGAATTTTCATAAGAGAAATCTTATTTTTCACTTCCCTCCATGTTAATCATTTCATATGGTATGTCTTTAAAATCTCATTACAATGTTCTTATATCCATTATATTCTATCACTCTACTGTTCTTTGGATCATTTATGTGTGGGTGACCTATGTCCCCTCTCTTTTCAATGTTTTCAAAAACCCTGAAGCATAGCTGTTATGCTGCAGAATTTCCGTCTCAAATGTCTCTCTCTTTTCCACAAATTATTTTATTTTATTAAGTGAATACTAAAAGCTCATCCTTTTATAGGGGTATTCACATATATACGAAAATGTTCTATTTTAAATTATAAGATTTACAAACATGATACCCGCTTTCCTTTTTTGTGGGTTTTAAGTGACATAAAGATCATGTCTTTAAAGAAGTTTTTAAAACGTTATGATTATGAAATGAAAACCATTTCTTTTATTCTATATGGGTTGTTTATGAAATGAGGTATGATGATATATGTGGCACACATGATGATAAAGACAAATTTAAGGGTGCTCCCTGATAGCGCTCCAATGCATTGGGTAATGACATAATCTCTAGAGATGACCATTTAGACTGATACATTGGTGAATTACCTTGGTAATTTTTTTTGACACCTTGGGGATGGACCTTGGTGAAATAGAAATTATTGTCTTTTTAAAATGTTGTAGCAACATCTTCATGTTATGAAACACGTTATGTTTATTATGATATGCCTCAAGATTTCTTTCTCATGCCTTAATGTTTTTTTCATAACTTTATTGATGTATCTCATGTTCACTTGTTAAATGTTTCCCTTGTTTCCCTTACTGGGCCTTTTTCCCACCCTTTCCATTGATGTATGCTCCCGGTTATGAGATGCTGTAATGAACTTATGATGAACAAACGAAGAATCCTTTCAAGTTTTTAAGAAGAATTTTTTTTCTCGTGTAATATGTTCCGGGTTTCCAAGACACTAAACCTTAAAGATCCTCAGTTTTGTAAAATATAATGAAAAGTTATGTTATAAAAAGGCGGGATGCTATAGTTGGAATCAAATGATGGTTTGGTTATTTGGGGAAATTAGGATATGAAATATTTAGGAAGATTCCTATAGAAAAGTTTAAATATAGGAAATATTCCTGGTATATTGGTGAGTATTGAGTAAGGGGTTGCCAAGAAAATACATCCCTGTCTAGATACGGCCAGGTAGAGGTGGCTCTGGCACAGATGTACATAGGGGTAAAACCTGAAAACACCGCTTTGAGTTAGACTCGAACGGGAACTGGTACACGACAACGGGCCTTGCTGCACTCTTGGTTATGACACTCCTGGAGGATATGCATTGGTAAATTCAAAATCTTAGTATGATCCATTATTAAAGGAAAAAAGATAAAATAAAATAAAGATTCACATAAGAATATATGATCATAAATAACCTATATTGGAACCTAGGGGATCACAAGTTAGGGTATACTTTCCTTCTACAAGTTTATCCTTCTATGCTTAAAGTTTCCTTTTAATGAATATTGGCTAAGTATTCAAGCCCCTAATTATACTTTCTTTTTTTAGTTAATGGCATGAAATGGAAGAACATGTCCCAACAACTAATGTGATAGGAAATGTGATAATGGCCCTATTGATGTGACAGAGATTATGAAAGATCAAGTTGAACATATTTTGATTATGGCATACCAGCTTTCAAAAATCACAATTAATAATTGGTACCCTGTTGAATGCCCAAATTCATCAAGGAAGAACAAGCCAAAGTATCAAGGATGTTCATCTAATAAAGTTGATAAGGGAAAGAAGACCCAATTTCCTTTGTGCAAAAAGTTTGGAAATGGGCACCAAGGAAAATGTCACAATGGAACCGAGAGAAGTTTTAAGTGTGGGATGATAGGGCATAAAGTATACAATTTCTTTAAAAATTGATAATGTGATGAATGGAGATAAGGTTTGATCTAAAGTGCCTTATACATTTCGATGTCGTAAATGTGGAGAAGTTAGACATTATCCAAGGCAATGCTCTCTTAGAATGGGTGAGAAGCATGATGAGTATCACCAAATAGACTTCTCTATTTATAAAGGATTTATGCTACTTGACTTTATCACACTAATCAAAGGAAAGGCTTCAACCAAAGAAAATATTAAATGAATTCATAATCAAATGGTAGTGGCTTTACGTGACCTCACCTTTGATTCTAATTGTAGAATGTAATGAGCACTTAGGAATCCTATTCTGATTTAAGGATACGGATTTTATAGGTTGAGACCCACCTAGATCCCAATCGTTTTCTATTCTTTCGAATCCCTAATATAACACCATAGGATCCCTTAGATATCATTACATGATGCCTTGGATACACTCCTTGGATCCATCGTTGAAAAGTAGGTTCCACGGTTACATCCCATAGGGCCCTATCTCTGGTTAGCATTGTTTTACCTTGAACAATCACATTAGATTCAGTAGGCACCTCATTGTGTAATTCCTTGGACTATACTCCTTGGATTACACTATTACCCCATGCCATGTGTAGTTATTAATATGTTGGTGACCCTTGAGGTCTACATCACCTTGGTTATTACCTTGGAACTTAACTATTAAAAATCATTACAGGATTTCATGTTACATCTTGGAAACTTCACAATTATTAATTATGTGACATATTATAAACTATTAACAATCAATTTATGAATTGGTTACATGTTCAGACACCATCCAAGATCTGAATCAGGTACATGGTTATTTAGTTACATTGTACTTATTTACTTTATATATATATATGTGCATACTTTCACACTATTACGTTACCATTTCACAGGATAGATGTTATAGACACAGTTGGTGGTGTCCCACTAATAATAATATCACACCCTCTCTGGTCATCGTTTGGTACCTGGAGTAGATTACATGAATGCAAGTGTTGATAAAGGGAAGCATATGGTTTCTAACACTTGATTGTTTTCTGTTTAGGATGAAGATTGCTAGCAGAGGGCCGAGTTGGAACTCGTGATACTTGGGATAGTATTTTATTTTTTTATACTTATGTGTAAATTATTATTCCTACTATCAAGTATGCATGTTTTATAGTTTTCTAGTGACATGAAATATCATTTTTTGTTGAATGATATTCCAGTTTTTTCAGTTATTATTGTTATTGTATCTAATTTTCATTGTGATTTCTGTTTACTTATATTTCCGTTACTATTTACCTATTTTTACTTTCATCCTCTTCACTACACTTTGTTAATTAGAGAATAGTCTCCCCATGGACACACCTCAGTCCCTCTCTGGTAGTTGATAGTCACTGGCGTTCGAGGATATGTGCTTATGGTGGTGTGTCCCACTAGGCTCAAGGCACTTATTAAGTGTCATTCGGGTCTAGGATGTCACAAAGTGGTATAAAAGGAGTTATTTTATTTCCTTACTATTTGGAGACAATATATTGGAAATTAGGAACTCTGGGGACATGGTCATAAGTTGTACTTGGGCATCACGAACCCATGTTTGGGGTAAAAACCAAGTTACCTAAATTATAATTATTGTTCTGATTTTTCCTATTACAGTTGATATTATTTCATCATTGGGTGACACGCATGCTATGTGGTGTTGTTGATTATTACTCTATTTGGGGATTTTCTTTTTTCCTTAACTTGATGATATAAGGGAAATGAGTACTATTACATGTATCATTATAGGCACATATAATTCTCATGCCATGCATATTGTCATGCCATATAGGTTTATTTCACTACTTTTTATTGCTTGATATGCCTATGATTTTTGAGTGATGCTTTGATAGTTAGGTTATTCTTATATTACTCTTGGTTGTGATTGAGTGATTTCATGTCTCATTTAATGAGGTGTTTGGGCCCCCATGTGTTGGGATGTGTGATTTACCAAGTCGATCCTTTATACTATAAATAAATGTGTGTCATTTATAGTGATAGGTGTATGGGCACTGATTCACCGAAAATGGTTATAAATTGTATCATGAATCATAATATCTAAAATTAATTGGTTTCAAATCCTTATCTCACTATTTCATGTTTATGAATGGTAAAGGAGTGAACGTATTAATTAAATGTAAAATTAAAGGGAACTTATACATGAGAACTTACTAATACGTGGCTGTCTAAGCAGGTATTTGGGGTAGTATGCCTTGGGTGGTGAGTTTTCTTACATTCATATTTTTCTAGTGATCTTATTTTTCAAATTATTCTTGTTCTAAGTCGTGTTCTTGTATAATGTAGAAAAATGTTTCCACGATGTTCTTTTGTCGTGCAATAGGAGGGTAATGATGACCATGCTCCAGTCATGGTGGGCCCTGAGATTCTAGTCATACCTCCAGGAGTTCCACTTAAGGCACCGCCTGATGTACTCGATTAGGGCAATAATGCCCATGTTCATGATAGCTTCCTATGTTTGATGCATTCTATATATGGTTCTCCCTGAGTTTCACCTATGATGACTGATATGACACATGAGTTCCAACAACAGCATCCTCCTACCTTTTCAAGGTATGGAGGTCTAAAAGCTGTTGATTCTTGTCAAGAATCCACCCTATCTATTTTTGAGAATCTGGAAACACCTCCAAATTGAAGAGTAAAACTTTCCAGAGACATGCTTTGGGATTCGGCCAAGCATTGGTGGGATGTGGTTTCCAAGTCTAGTCATTATCAGTGCATGTTATGGGTTGATTTACAAACTGCCTTCTATGATAATTTCTTTACTTAGACACTGAGAGCTAAAAAAGACAAAGAGTTTATACATATTGAGCAGGGTTCTGTGTCAGTTATGAAATATTCAGGGCATTTCACCGAGTTGCATCACTTTTCACCGATTTGAGTTGATGGTGAGATTCTGCGTGTGAGAAATTTTGAGGATGGGATCTAGTTCACCATCCATACGTAGGTGAATTTCTTTCACCAAACTAATTTTTTTGAGATAGTTAATCAGGCACTTATCACTAAGCACAACCAAAGAGATGGAAATAGTACTGGGTATAGAGGATCAGTATCGCGGCAGGCTAGAAGTTATTCCAGTTATAGGAAACGATCCCTCAAGGTTTCTCATCATAGAAGTGACAGCTATAGTGACTCTTTAGATAGCTCTAAAGTGTTCCATCAGTGTGGATGACATTGAAATTAGGAGCCTTGGTGTGATAGAGTCCCACTCGAGTGCCATGATTGTGGCTATATGGGGAATCATCAACATTTCTAAAGGACCTATCCACCATCTTTAAATGGAAAAAGATCTGTGCTAGCTCCACTTTTTGGAGAAAGTTATTTTACGCAAAATCGGGCGAGGAGTTGGAATAGAATCAGTGGGTCTGGATGAGGAGGGGGTCAGGGTCGTGGTATCCAGACACCTGATCACCAGCAGTTCCAGCAAGATAGTTTGGATCAGGGTAGTTCATCTATTGCATAGGTACAAGGATCAGTACAATTACATGCACTATAGTCGATACTTGAGGATCAGGCTGCAGGACCATATAATGTACAAGGTACTATTCTTGTGGAATCTATAATAGTATATTCATTATTTGATACTGGTTCTGTAAACACTTTTATCTCTATATATATCATGAAAATTATCAAACTAGAGATATAGTATCACTGTGGTGTAATGACCCTAGATACACCATTAAGGGTATGAACATAGGGTATACGCCAGTGTTATGACTTTCCCCTTAAGGTAGGAAATTACCCTTTCTTTTGAAACCTATTTGTTCTCAGGAAGATAGGATTAAATGTAATTATTGGGATAGACTGGTTGGTTCAGTATCATGATGTTGAAGACTACTACTACTGCAGAGTATTTTTTACATCACCAGAGGGAAACTACTATCTATATAAGGTGGATTGGGATGTCCAGGATGGTAGAGTGGGACCAGAGCATCATGGGAGAAATGGAGTGACCACCCAAATTTCAAATCTCTACATGGAGGATCATGGTTTATGTCAAGCTGATTTCCCTCTAGTATTTTATCATTTCAGGGATGTCTTTCCCGAAGACATTTCTGGCTTACCTCCTGAAAGAGAGGTAGAGATTAAAATTGAGCCTATTTTGGGAGAATAAATAGTGTCTATTCCCACATACAAGATGGAACCTATAGATCTTTAGGAGAATAAGTAAATGTTAGAGGATTTAAAGTAAAAAGATTTCATATGGCCCAGTACATCCTCTTGGGGATCACCTGTAATTTTTTGTGAAGAAGGAAGATGGAACCTTACGTCTATGTGTGGATTACCAAAATTTAAACAAGATTTCAGAAAAAAAAATTTATATATACTAACTTAAATAGATTATATTAGTTTCTGATGCTTTTATGCAGGGGGGATCGCATGTGTCCGTCGCGCATGGGAGGACACGCGGCTTGTTGCCCCACATTTCCGCCTTCCAAAGGTGGGCGGCATCCATTCCTTATTCAGGAAAGTTTTCTCCTTGATCAAAACCAGGATGATGGGATGATGGTTCTTCCTTCTATGGATTCCACCTCATAGCTTTTCACCTAGTATGGGACTCCCTTATATATTTAATACGGGTTCATGAAGCTCGTTCCCGGTGCCATATCTGCATGGAGGCTAGTTAATTACGCTTCTTCTGTCGAGACGCTCCAAGGGGTCTTGTCAGGGCAGCAACCTTCAGTGAGGATAATGGTCACGTTGGGGTGTCGTTGGCATGTCTTGACGCTTGGGATCGGCATGTCTATCTTCTTTCCCCTATCACAGGGCTTCTTGAGGGGGCGTAATCCCGAGGCATCCCACATCGAACGCGGGGAATGTGTACTATCTGAGGTTTTACTCATCTTCCCATGTTTAACATGGGGTATGTCGTGAGATTAACATCTTGCAGAGACGGATCAGACTGATCGAAACACTGAGAGTGGATCATATTTAAGGACCCCCTAGGGGGAACACCGATGTTGGGGCCAGCACGTGGGTGGCTTCCCGGATACCATGGAGTGGGATGGGGTGGCATGATCTCACCGGGATGTTGCGGCCCGGGTAAGGATCCAGATGGATGATGGTGTGATGGGCTTGAACCTTGTGGAGGCTTCCTACGTATCCCCATGGTATGGAATCAAAGTCCGCGTAGTTCGGTGATACGATGGGACACCTGGAAAGGCGACCTGTGAGAATAGATGCATGGATTGGAGCCTGTAGGATGTAAGATCATCGGGCTAGGGCATGAGATTCCCAAGGAACATGGGCTTGATGTCGGAAGTCAGTATGAGATGTCAGTGTGAGTCATGGGGCTTATGATCTGAGTTGTACAAAGAGGGGGAATATAGTTTAATGTCATGAGGGATGAGATACAATTTAACGTCATGCGGGATGAGGAATCTTGTGCTTACTCTCTGAGGTGGCCCATGGTGGATATGGGGCTTAGGCTCTAAGGCGACCCATGATGGATATGGGGATTACACTCTGAGGAAGGCCCATGGTGGATATGGGGCTTATGCTATGAGGTAGCCCATGTTGGTCGGGGAACCGATGGGGAGAGGTCCGAACAACCGGGTGGTGGGCTTGAACCTTGTGGAGGCATCCTACGTACCATCTGTTAGCACAGATCAATGTCCACGTAGTTCTCTGGTATGGGGCTTACGCTCTAAGGCGGCCCATAGGAGGATTTCATGGTCGATGTGCTCTCTAAGCCCACATGAGTCATGCTCGATGTGTGAAACAAGAGGCAGTAGGGACCAGACGATCACATCGTGAAGCGTGCGTCTATGAGAAGCGGAATGGGGCTTACGCGTGGAGCGGCCCGAAGAGGAAACATGGCCATATGCATGGTTAGTGGCCCTTGGTGCTGTGGATTACTCCAGGATGGAGGCCTGTGGTGTGACAAAGCATAGTGGGAAAGGGACTCCACTGGCCTTGACAGGTTGAGGTACGGAGGTGCATGTGTGCAACCTTCCGTAAGAGAGGCTAGGGGATTACGCTTGGAGGTAGCCCTTCCCCCGCGGACAAACGCCACACCGACAAGGAGGATCTCATTCCATGTGATGATGAATTGATTCTCGTGGAGACGAGTGGGCGTAAAAAATGTCCTAGCTGGGGGGAACCTGCGTGTGAAGCACGGGGTCGGACCACAGTTTAACGTCATGTTTTAAGTATGAGGTGCTTAGCAGTTTAATGTCATGCAGCTTGGATGAAGTGGGTTTTCTCCACACCCCTAGGGCTTACATGACCAATGCCTTCTACCCCTTGTGGGAGGGAAGGAATCGGCAAGGCCGTAATGAAGAGGGGGCACAGGGAGAACCATTGAGGGGTCCACGTTAGCATGGATATGGATGGGGCTTACGCATGGAAGCAGCCCATAATGTCTTCCTCATGTCTGGAAATGAGGGCATCCCAACTCATTGGTGGGTTGAGGTATGCACCTATACGCTAGTGCACAAGCGGGATAATTCCAAGGGTGTTGGAATCGGACCGAACAAAGGGATATGAAAAGTGTGAATAACATTCCCGGCATTAGAAATGCAATGAGAGAAGCGTGGCGATAGGGGATACCAGCTGACCATGTTCAAAACACAGCATCATATCGCGTTATCCTAAAATGGGGACAAACAAATGAGGGGTCGACTGCTGACTGTGTTCGAAACACAGGACCTGACTCAAAGTGTCGCCCAAAGTATTTCGGGGTGTTGTCCCAGGACATCAGGCGGACCATAGGTCAATCATCCATACTGTTAGGGGGTCCCTCCAGACTTGGATGTGGATTCAGGTCACAATTAAGGACACCCAAAGCGTGGGGTGGAGTGATGGAATGTTTGAACGGATTCCAACGCTCTTGAAACTACGCCACTGCAATCATGGAATTAGGCATCTTATGCATGGTGCACAAGGAATCTCTTATTTGGAACAAGAGGCATCCTATGTTTGGAACACAGGGTTTACTTCAGTTTATAGTCACGTAGATAGGACTACTGGCATCTCATGCTTGGAGCATAAGGCATCTCTTATTTGGATCAAGTGGCATCCTATTATTGAATGATAGGGAATTTTTCTAAGGGGAATTGATTATGGGAATCTCAAATCACAACATAGGAAATGAAACAAGAGGAATATGTCAACTCAAGATGCATCACAATGTGCGGAGGAGTATCTCAAATCATGGTATTTCCTAGGTGGAAGGTCGGTGAGCATAAGGGCGCAATGGAAAATCCCGACATCCCGACCTGAAAAGATCGTGGTGTGAGTCTCCATTTTTCATGGGGGTCTGTGACGGTATCGAAGGGACCGGCCCGGAGGGCTGGGATCGCAACCCGGCAGTGACCCCAAGCGGGGGTGTGGGGGTGCAACCCCCGTAGTATGGACAAGAGGGCGCAAACCAGTATATTGTTGCGCGTAATAGGAGTGACAAATAGGATAGGCTATGTGAAATAAGGAAGGCATGTGATCAATAGGGTAGTCATGCGCACAATTGAGGCTGCTGCGCAGAAAACACCGGGTCAGCGAGCAATTCCGGGATGTGCACGAAAAAGGCCAGGTCTGCGCGCAAAGGAAGGGATTGCGAGCAAAAGAAGGAATTGCGCACAATGGAAGGGGTGTGCACACAAAGGAAGGATTGTGCGCAACTTGGAATACTACACACAAAAGAAGGAAATGTGCGCAAGGGGCGGACCCCGAAGGGGTTGGAGTTTAGTATAAGCCATGGGGATCTCACGCAAAGGCAGATCTCGTGGAGACTTGGTGCGGAAAAGAACCATAACTCAAGACCGTACTGCGCATGCAATTGCACGCACGAGATCCGTTCCGAATTCCACAGCCCGCAAAACCGAAGGGGTCGCCTTCTATTTATAGGAATCCTGGGGCACAAAATATAGGGTTGCGCGAAATAATTGCGCGACTGAGGCGGAGGCATGAAATATCAACCGCGCAGGACGCGGGCTCAAAATAATTTTTCACCGGCATATGGACTTTTCCCGAATCCTGGGTTGCCTTTTGCGCGGAACATTTTTTCTTCGCACTTCACCCTTTTTTCGCACAACACATCCTGGACCTCCGGACCAGGCCTTCGGGTCTAAATATGACTTTGCTTTTCCGTTCTGAAACTTTCTCTGATAGTCAAGCACTATTCGGCATCTACAAATGCCCCCCCTCGGAATTGGTTCGACGAGGGGTCGCAATGATCGGATTCTGAGGGAAACGCCGAAATGCAGGGCTTCGTGGGTCCCTTTGGCTTAACATGCTCAACCATAATCCTGAAGTAAATTGAAATCCATCACTAAGTTCACATGGGCCATGAGAAACAATGGAGGCTCGCATTAGTACTTCGTCCGACTGTGGGGTGTTAACCAAGCTTCAGGCATCTGAAATCGGGCCTGGATTTCTGAAGAGAGGACCTCAGACCGATTGATATATCACCTTCTCAATCTGCTCTGACACACGAGTGGGGCAATTCTGGGGGCATTGAAATCCATCCGAACATAGGGAGATGAGAAGGAAAGGTGACTACCGCTACCCGAATTCGGAACACTTTGGGGTGCGACGATGTAGGATAACTATTAATCGTGACTGAAACGCAGCATCCATATCGTGTTGTCCTGGAGTGGGGACAATAAATGAGGACTAACCGCTGACCATGATCGCAACACGGGGCCTAACTCAAATATCGCTGGTCAGTTTCCCGGAATGTTGGCCCAGGACAGTAGGCATACTATAGGTTTATCATCCATATTGCTATAATAGGTGGACCAAAGGTCTATCATCCATATTGTGGAAGCAGGCGGACCAATGTCTATCACCCATACTGTTAGGGGGTCCCATCAAACATGAACAGTCCTTCGGAATGTTGGCCCAGGATAGTAGGAGGACCGTAGGTCTATCATCCATATTGTTAGGGGGTCCCGTCAGACATTAATGAGAATGGGGATCTGAATAAAGGGGAACACAAAGTGTAGATGTTGGAGTGGTGGTTTGTTCGAACAGAGTCCAACACTCCATAAATTGCCCCACTATGGCGGTGGCGCATTAGGCAGACGTACCAACCTGATCACGGGTCGTCCCAGTTTTCAGGCAGGACCTCTCTGGCGAGATAACAACCGCTTACCATTACTATTATGGGGCATCCTGAACTTATTCGGGGTGTATTTCATGATTACACCACTTCCCATTAAGTCGGGTCGAGGGGCTGACAATAAGGAGGGACGTGGTTTGGTAATCCCTGGGGCTGGACCCAAGACAAAATGTCTCGGCATTCCTACATATCTCATTAGGATGATAACCAAGCCACACATAGTTCTAGAAGCACATTTTAAATTCATGTTGGACGAAATATAGTTTAACGTTGTGTGGGATGGGGGATACATCTCATCTGGGGATAGGCACGACACGACGAGTAACCCGACGTGAATGAGGACATAATCCCGCACAACACCGTACAATCCCACAAGAGAGACAGAGTCATGGAAAGCCATGAAAAGGATCTTAGTTTCAGATCTTAGAGCTAGGACCAAAGGATAAGGGGAATTGGAGACACACAGTAAAGAGGATAAAAATCCCAACATGAGTGTGGGGTAAAGCCCTGCTTACTATGTGCTCCTGGGGACACATTTAGGCCGAGAGACCGAACACGAAAAGTTAGGTTGGCCTGCTAGGATGTTCCCAGGTGCTCCTACGTATCTCATAAGGATAAGAATCAAGCCATATGTAGTTATTGAGAGGCAGCATGGCGCGATATGGCGCATGCTCAGTGGAATAAGGAGTCGTTCTGGTCATTCCACCACACCAAAAGACGTGGCATTTGATATATCTTGTTTTTTCAAGAAGGTAAATGGTTTTTCTTTTGTGGGGTGACTGGCCTAGGGTAGAAATTCCTTTCGTCTCCACAATAATCAAGCCATAACAGGCATTGAAAAGTGGCATGGTAATCGACCAATACCTGGCGTGATGCCCTCCATGGGGAGTTCATCACAATGTGGTGCCATTATTCGTCGTGCGGCCAGGGCGATATCATCACAGTTTAAGGTCTCATGGTAGGACCAACAGCACATATTAAGGTCGTATGGTTTGGACCAACATCACAGTTTAAGGTCCTATGGTTTGGAACAACAGAACAATTTAAGGTCGTATGGTTTGGACCAACAACACAGTTTTAGGTCATATGGTTTGGACCAAGAGCACAGTTTAAGGTCGTATGGTTTGAACCAACAACACAGTTTAAGGTCGCAAGGTTTGGACCAACCACACAGTTTAAGGTCGAATGGTTTGGACCAACAGCACAGTTTAAGGTCTTATGGTTTGGACCAAGATCACAATTTAAGGTCGTAAGGCTTAGACCAAGAGGAACACACATGATGTGATAAATCATATCTGACGCGGGTGAGGGCGTAATCCCATACCATCACCGCGCACGGTTCCGAGAGAGGAGCCTTGAGCCAAAGGGGTCTACGAGGGTTCAACAATCAGGCGGTAGGAGATGCTATCTCCCAGCTACGCTGGGCCCGAAACGCAATGTCTGGGTGACTCCTCGTTTGCCATGGGGATGAGGGTCAAGCTGCACGAAACCTATAAAGAATAAACCCAAGCGCATTATCTAGTGCTTAGATCGCAGGAGCCCTGAGAGACACCGTTACGCAGCTCGGTCTGTCTAATGTGTTGGGGTGTACTGAGGGTTAGTACAAGGAGTGTCGAGATTCCACCTTGACACGGTGGGGAGGAACACAATGTAAATTGTGCCACCAACATTCAAGTCATGAGGAAGTCGGCGTGACGACTGAGGATTACTGCTGACCACGTTCGCAACATAGAATCCTGTTGCGTTATCCTAGAAGTAGGGTTTAACAAATGAGAATCAACTACTGACCACATTCGCAACACGGGAATTGTATCAATTTGTCGCCCAAAACCCTCAGGGCGTTGGCCCGTGATGGTAGGAGAGCCCTTAGGCATTGTATCCAGGCCGTTCTTGGGGGGTCCCTCCGGGTGTGAAGGATGGTGGGGCCCGAATGAAGGGGAACACGAAGCCTGAAAAGTGGACAAAAACATGGCTAAGTAAAATCTGAAACTCCATGTCCTATAAAAGAGTACTCTGAACACATTAGCAGACCACTGGAGATGGTTGAAGGGCTCAGTCTGAGAGCGGCCAAAAGATGGAGGATTCCCAATGGAAGGTCATTCCAAAAGACCGAGGCAACTGGGAGATCATGGGATCTCCAAGAGATGGGGCTGGACATGAAATCTAAGTGTTCAGGCAGTCCTACGTGTCCCATAAAGATGGGAATCATGCCACACGTAGTTCTAGAGACGCAGTTTAACGTCATGTAGGACGAAATACAGTTTAACGTCATGTGGTATGGAATACAGTTGAACGTTGTGTGGGACGGGGAAAGGATCATAGTTTTAGGTCATAGAACTCGGACCATTGGGGGCCCAAATATAGGGAAAAGTGTAGTTTAAGTTCATTCGGGACCATGTAAGGATCTAAGTTTATGGTCTTAGAACTCAGACCAAGGTGTAGTTTAGGGTCGTGCGGGACCGTACAGTTTAAGATCATGTAGGACCATAGGAGGATCTTAGTTTTAGGTCTTAGAACTTAGACCCTTATATAGTTTAAGGACATGCGGGACTGTACAGTTCAGGGTCATGTAGGACCAGGTGCAGTTTAAGGTCATGCGGGACCACATAGTTTAAGGTCATGCAGGACCAAGATCAGGTTTAGGAAAAGTACTAGTTGAGGAACCTGGAATTGGTGGGAGGAGGTATGCTCTCACCATCCATAGTCACCAAGGAATACACGCTATTGGGATAGACCTTATGGACAATAAAATGCCCCTCCCATATGGGCTCCAACTTGGGTGGTTTTCTGCCGGGAATCATTGGCACTCTGAGAGCTAGCACAAGGTCACCTTGCAGGAAGGAGCGGAGGAAAACCTTTTTATTGAATGTTATAGCCATCTTGCTCTGATTCCATTCCAAGTTATGTAAAGCGCGAAGCCTACTTTCATCCTGCACTTCCAATTCGGCTAGATGGATTTTGGCAACTCTATCTGGTGCATGCTGGTTGTAGACCACCGTGCGTAATAAGGGCAACTGGATCACGATGGGCAAGATGGCCTCAACTCCGTATACCCGAGAATATGGAGTCACCTGGGTGGAGTTACGAGTCGTCGTCCTATAATCCCAGAGGGCATTGGGGAGGTTGTTCGGCCAACTTTTCTTGTTTTGACCAACCATCTTTTGCAGAATGTTGGAGAGGGTTTTGTTAAACGCCTCAATCTGTCCATTCACATGTGCATGGTAGAAGGAGGTGTGGTTACAACGAATGTTGTACTTAGCGCACAATTCTTTCAGCTCGGCTGCTCGGAAGATAGTTATGTTATCCGTGAGGATAGCGTGAGGTACTCCAAACTAATAGATGATATTGGAGATCACGAAGTCAGCGATAGAACATGCCTTGACTTCCCTGAGCGGGATTGCCTCCGCCCACTTCGTGAAGAAATCCATAACGGTTAAGATTAACCGACACTGGTGGGCTGTCGCTAGTGGGTAAGGCCCTATGACATCCAACCCCCAGACTGCAATGGGCCAAGAATGCTTAGTAGTATGTAGAGGCTCTAGTGGCCGATGCACAAAGTTAGCTTGAACTTGGCACACATGACACCTCTTGGAATACTCGATGCAGTCATGGATCATGGAGGGCTAGAAGTATCCTAGCCTCCGAATCTGATGTGACAACATTGAACCGGCCTGGTGGGCACCACAGGAACCAGCGTGCACTTCTTGCATGACCTGTGGGATCTCGACTCCTTGAAGACAACGGAGGAGAACACCATCAAATTCCTGCCTGTAAAGGAGCCGCTCAATGCTAGGACCGATTTGAAGGGTGAACTGCGTCATGCGGCGCAAGATTAGTTCTTGCTCGGCTCGGTCCGGCGGAATATTGTCGTGCTGGAGATATTCATCCAAGGGTGTCCTCCAGTCAGGAACTGTCTCGATTACCATGGCTGAAGCCCCCGGGGATCCTGAGGTAGGGGAACCAGCGGTGAGATGGTTCACTCAAGGGCCACTATCGCCCTCCGAAATAACAGGAGCAATGACCCTCCGGTGCGCCACATAGATGATTAGGTCATCATGTTCGAGATCTACAAGTGATGCGGCCAGGCTGGCCAAAGCATCTGCTTGACTGTTTTGTGACCGGGGAATGCGAACGTCCTCTGGCCGAGAGGGGAACTTAGCCATTAGATGGAGGGTGCACTCAAGCAATGGAACAAGTTCTAGCTTTCTGACAGCATAATCACCATTGACCTGCTTGATGACTAGCTCAGAGTCCCCTTTTACATATAGATGGGGTACGTCAATCTCAAGAGCCAACTCGAGGCCAGTAATGAGGGCATGATACTCTGCCTCATTGTTGTTTCATCCTTCTAACAACAATAATGAATACGGTAGAACGGCTTCCTCCGGGGTGGTGAAGACGATACCCAGGCCCACTCTGTTAAGACTAGGATCGTTGAGCCTTCTACCGGTGGGGCTCCGGGAGGCACTGTCAAAGTGCATCTGCCAGATTGGGATGGCATGATCGACTGAGAGGATTGCCTCATCAGGAAATCCTATTTCCAGTGTCTGGTCCGCGGAGGTTGTGTGGGAAGATAAGAAGTCTGCCAACGCCTATCCATTGATAGCCTTCTGAGGTACAAACCTCATGTCGAACTACTGGAGGATCACCGCCTAGCGCGCCAATCAGTCGGTCAACATAGGTCGATTCAGGATGTATTTCAACGGGTCTATCCGAGAGACCAGCTGTACCTTATGGTGCTTCAAGTAGTGCCACAATTTCTTCATGGAAAATAAGAGTGCCAGACATCTCTCCTTGATGGAGGAATATTTAATTTCCGCGTTGAGGAGCATGCAGCTGAGGTCATAGAGGCTATTCTCTGTACCCTCATTGTTCTTCTGGGCGAGAAGTGAGCCGAGGGATCACTCTAGGGCGGTCATGTGAAGGACCAGCGGCTTTCTGGAAATTGGTGGCATCAAGACAGTAGGTTGAAGCAGATACTTCTTGATTTCCTCAAAAGTGATTAGACACTCTTCGTCCCATTCATAGGCGGTGCCTTTCTTCATGATCCGGGAAAAAGGATTACACTTGTCGGCCAGATTCGCGTTGAATCAGAGTATATAGGATAAGTGGCTTTGAAGGCCTCTCATCTCTCGAATATTACTCAGGGGAGGCATCTGACTGATGGTCGTGATCTTCTCTGGGTCGATCTCGATGCCTTGATACCAAACAATGAATCTAAGAAACTTTCCAGAGATGAACCTGAAGGAACACTTCAACGGGTTCATCTTCATGTGGTGAGAACAGAGGAAGCCGAACTCTTTCTCAAGTCCTTTGAGATATTCCTAGTGCTGACGAGACTTAACTGCCAGGTCTTCCACGTAGCACTCCACCAGCATCCCGAGAATCGGCTTGAATATGTGGTGCATGGCCTGTTGATTGGTGGCACCTGCATTCTTTAGGCCGAAGGGCATAACCTGGTAGAAGAATGGACCATGGGGGGCACTTAAGGCAGTGAACTCTTCATCCTCAGGGACCATCCGGATCTGGTTGTACCCGGAGTACCCATCCATGAAGGAGAGGGCTTGGAACCCGTTCATGGCATCGATCGACAAATATGTCACGGGAAGGGGAAAATCATCCTTCGGACAGTGGCGATTGAGATCACGGAAGTCGATACAGACCCTGATCTACCCGTTCTTCTTTCGGACTAGCACAATGGTGGCTAGCCACCTGGGGTACTAGACTTCCTTGATGAATTTGGTCTTGATGAGATTATCAACTTCGGACTCAACCATGGCACCATGAGAGGGGTGCATCTTTCTGGGAGGCTGCTTGAACACGCGATGGTTTGCTGGAAGGCCAAGGCAGTGGACAACTACCGGTGAATCTAGTCCTGTAATCCCATCATAACTCCAAGAAAACACATCACGATGTTATCTGAGGAAGTATATGTACCGTTGTCATTCCTCGGGGGGCACAGCGGCGCTGACCAATGTGGGTCTCGGGTCCGCCGTGCTACCGAGGTTCACCTGCACTAACTTGTCGACCGTGGTGGGGAAACCCTCCTCAAAGTCAGGAATAGAATCTTCTATGTCCTCCTCTCCGCTTGTAGAAGGATCATCCATGGGGGGAGCCGTTTTGGGGCTGCCAGACCCTGACGGGAAGCTGGTGCTGGCTCGGGCGGTAGAGGTCGTCACGTGAGGGGACCCATGCACTGTGGAGACCATGGAGACAAATGCATTTGATTCAATCCCATCTGGCATTTGGCCCAAGGGGCTATGCTTTCTGACATCGATGCAGTAGTGGGGAGTTGGCTTGAGCCGATTGATTCTGGCCCGGCAGAACAGACACGTATGACGTACTGCCGTTTCCATGAGCCCAACGTCCCGATATCGTACATGGGTATGAGCCTCGGGGATCACCTGAGCCTGGTTGGTGTAAGAGTATGAGGTGATTTCCCACCATCCCTTGGACCCAGAAATATGCCCTCCTCTGGTACCCAAAGCAACAAAGCACTGCCCATGTCAGGGGTCGTGGCCTCCAACCGATGGATTGAGAAGACATATGCGTCATCCAAACCTGCCCAGGGATCACATGCGATAGTGGTGGGATCGACCTCACCTGCCAGGATATGCTTGTCCTTGCTCTTGTAATAGTCAGTCTCTAGATAACGGGCTTCACAAGAGGCAAAAGGAGATGCATCTCCTTGGAGCATGCCCACTCGACCCTTAAGGGCGTATTTGAGGCACTATCGATACGATGAGGGGACCGCTGCGTGAAGGTGGAGCCACGACCATCCCATCAACACATTGTAGGCTTTGTCTTGAGAGGCAACAATGAATTCGGTATTGGCAATTAGGCAGCCGAACTGGGTCTTCAGAAGAATCTTGCCGAGTGGGGTTTTCTCGGTTCTGTCATACCCCTGGATCCTGAGGTCGGAGGGAGTTAAATCATCCTCAGACAACCCCAGTTTCGGCAGTGTCCGAGTTGGGATTAGGTTAATCCCAGAACCTGTGTCAACAAGACAGCGGCGGACATCCACGCTATTGAACTAGCCGATGATGTAAAGTGGGCGAATGTGCCCCTATATGAGAAGGTCTTCATCTTCACTGGAAAACGAGATAACCACTTGACATTTGGTGTCCTCAATCGCCTCGGTGTGTAAGGCTTCTGCGGCCGCCACCTCCGTCTCAAACTAGAGGGGGATCCTTAGAGCCTCGGCGAGCGCCTCGCGCATTTCAGACGACATGCGGAGGGACTCAAAGATAGAATGACTTGCCAGAATTCCAGCCAGGTGCTTCAAAACATCATACATTTGATCCAAACGCGAGATTCTGCTTAAAGGAGGCCGCTCTGCGATTGGAGGCATGACGGGCCCTGCTGGCAGGACTGGTGACTGACTGTTACTAGGAACGTCTCGTTGTTAACTAGTCGAAGCCCGGGAGGTGGCTGCCACATTAGGACCGGAAGGCTGCAGTCGGCTAGTGGTAGGGCAGGGCTGGTTGGGACACGGACGAGGTGGTCCCGCCTGATCCAGCAACACAAACGGTGGTGGAGGTGAACCGGTCGACACCGGGTGAGGGGGTCGCGTGTGTTGAGCTCTATATCGGGCATGCTGCCTGGTCTCAGTAGCGTGCACGGCCTGACTGGAGGTGACAACTGTCGTGCCCCGGCGATTCACGTAGCCACGGCTCCGCCGACGTTGGCGACGGCTGGGGACATTGGGGAGGTCCACCTGACATTCCTCATCGTCGGGAGCCAAAAAGGGATTTACCAACTCTACGGTGTTAACTGAAGCGTACCCCTGGATATCACTCGAGGAGTCATCCAATACCGGACGGAGTCTCAAAGGGATGCCCATCTTTGGGGCCATAAAATCACCAAGTGTGCGAGAAGATGATGCCACTGGCAGGGCAAGTTATTTCTTCATGCACCGCCGCTTGCTATTCTGGGAAAAGGTAGGCTGGGACGACGATTCCAAAGCGGCGCTCACATATTCTGAGGGCTCTGGCTGACTCAGGCGGGAATGAATGATGCCATGGGCACAAGCAACTGTCCTACTGGCCATCCTGTCATTATACTTCCGGGACCCACGGTCGGAAACCTGCTCCCACTTGTCCTCATTGTCACTGCGGCCATCTGGTCTCCCAAAGACACCTGCCACCTGCACCAGGGTCGGGCCCAACCTGACTATGTTGTTGTCAATATAGTCTTGGAGCCAGTCCATGAACACATAGCATTGCTGGATGGTGTGGCCTAGGATCCGGTGATAAGGGAAGTAGTTAGGGTGATCAGTGAGACGCGCCTCTTCTGGATTCTAGCGCTCAGTAAGCCGCACGATCCTCTGCTCCAAGGCGCAACAGAAATAACTGGGGACCTAGGCCTCGTCAACTGATTAAGTATGATTCCTTCTGTCTGGAAAGGGGGATCTTGGAGGCTGACCATGACTAGGGGCCGTATGAGAATTCTAAGGAGGTGGAGCCTGATTATCTCGCCAGGGTTGTGGCGGCGCGTTACGCGGAGGCGCCTGCCGATTTTGAGGTGGTCTCTACTAGGCCGGAGGCTATGCCCGTGGGGGTGGACCCCAATGGGGATGCTGAGCTGGCCTTACTACTAGAAACTCTAACTGTCTGGGGGTCTCTATAGAGGCTAGGGTAGTAGGCTCGTCTCTGGTGGCTTTCCTTGCAGGGATTACAGGAGGCAGCGGGAATGCCTGACTGGCCTGTTGGAGGGCTTCTTCGAGGCGTTGAGCCTTGTCTGAGAAATCCCGGAACCCTCCAGGGTAATTCTGATTGATCAGAGAAGGAAAAATCTCTACCTTAACGTTCCCTACACACATTTTAAGTAATTTCTCCAGAGTTAGTGTCATGTCAAGGGAGTACGTGAGCCCCTTCCACCTGGCGAAGAAGTCGGTCGCCCGCTCATCAGTCCTCTGTTTGCACTTGAAGAGGTCAGAAATGTTCGTCTTCCGGGTTGTGGAACTGAACTGGTAGAGGAATTGCCAACGAAGGTCCTCCCAGCTAGTCATAGATCCAACAAGGAGCTGGCTGTAGTAGACGAAGGTTGGTCCTTCTAGTGTCTGAACGAAGCAACAGAGCTTGGCAGCCTCTTGCTGCTCCAGAGTCCTTAACATAGGCCCACACCTCGAGTTGAAATGGGCCAGGTGTTGTGGCGGGTCATTGGTCCCGTTAAAGGGGGAGAAAGTGGGGTTCCCAAATCCCAGCGGGGCCGGCATATCATCCACCCATTCTGGGTATGGCTTTTCATCCGGTAGGATTTCCACCTGCCGACTTTCCAGGGCCTCCAAGCGGGGGATGAGTACTTCTAGTAGATCATTCAGATGTGGATTCCCATCCTGATGGAGATCTCTAACCACAAGCACATTGCCAGGCCCACCAATCCGGTATTCAAGCTTAGCAGCTCGCGGGGCGGCTGGGGGAGCGACTCTCGGGGCAGCAGGAGGAAACCGAGCATGGTCTCCCATGTGATCTCGCCGCTCGGGAGGGTTCAGAGAGATGTATCATTCCCTCTTGCCATGGGCACTAGCCTCTCCCCAGTCGGTGAATGTGAAATGGTCGTGGTTTCCCGGGGGAATCTCGGCAAGGGGTGGGTGCTCCTGCCCCTACTGTCCCGGCCTAGGATTACCGTAGTCAGGTCGCCGCTCTATAATTCGTTCGGCCAAGATCTCATCAACCAGCCTCTTTTTCTCAGCAAGCTGTTGGCGTAGCGTGTCCTCCTCAGAGTCTTCCTCTGCCTTCTGCACCAAGGCAAATGGGTCGGAGATCTTGACAGCCCCCGACATGCTCCTTACCCTTTCCAAGGTGTTGGCTCAGTGTCAATGCCTCAGTGGGTGTGGGGAGACCTAGGAGTCTCCTCTTGTGGCGAGTAATCCTCCTAGACGGGTCCAGTGGCGGCTTGTCCTTAGGGGGTGACTCCCCATCGAGGATCTCCACACTGTTTCCCTCATCTGAAAGGTCAGCCATGTTGAACTCCACTACCTCTGGCGACATTCCCTTAGGGCCGTCCGGTGAATCGAGCGGTCGGCGGATCACACAGAAAAGAAGGGCAGCATACTGCCCCCATCCGCGGACGTGCGCGTGGGGGGTGGCTTCCTCGATAACCATGAGGAGTATTTGAAAACTCTTAACTCATTGTTGCTGGAGGGCCCTACGGTGGCCAGGCGACTCGGGGTGGCGAACCACAGGGAGCGCTGCTAGGTCAACCCGATGGCACTGCTCACCGATATCCTCGAGATGTGCATGACTCCTGGGATAAGGCGCAAGCTGATGGTGAAGGTGTGATTGAGTCACCTGAAGAGTCTGGTGGAAACATTCCAACTCTCCCGGGGTGAGCGACTCTGGCATAACAAAATCTGACCCTACGACCGGAAAAAACTTCTTGGGGAAGTGGCCCGCTGCGAGGATGGTCCAGAAGCTCCATGATTATGGTTCAGTGTCCGGACCTTGCTGCCCCAGCTCATCAATCGAGAATGTCCGGGGAGCTAGCAATGGCACTTAGGCAGGTCACCGGGTCGGTGGGCTGGCCGACGGGGAATACGGCGAACATGCCGATTGGCCGTCGATCCCGGAGTCGTCCTCTAGGGGTTTTAGTACCCTGGTTGCCACGTCGTGATAGGATAGGCCAGAAAATGGGCCTCTTGTCACAGCGTCGGTGCTTGACGAGGGTGTGTCGCCATGCGACTCTTTCTTCTGTCCCCAAAAAAGTTCCCCACCCTCCCTGACTGAGGTGGAAGGCGCTTCCGGGGAGGCCAGTGATAAATGCGGGTTTGACCCCTGCGGGTACGCAAAGTCCTCGTCCTCCTGCATATACCTTCCGAGGGAGAAGGGAATCATATTTATCTCGCATTCAGGTAGTACGAGACAGACGCGCCACGTCCACATCCCTGCCCTCGACTCAAAGGGTTGGGGGGAAGGTTCCACTATTGAGTCGTACTCTGCTTCATTGTCCGAGAAGCGGACTGGTCTAATTTCTGTTCGGACTCCCCTAACATTCCTCCTATGGAGACAACGCCCGACATTCCTGCCCCGGGGTGGCTTCTCAAGTTAAGGATGATTTCTATCAAGGATTCCCCTTGACGCAATAGTGCTGGGGCAGAGGGGACTGAAGGCCAGGGTGTGGGAAGCACCGGGACAGATGTCGAAAAGGACATAGGGAGGACCTTCATGTGAGTGAGTGACTGGATATGCAATGGCTCTATAATCACGGCCAGTGGTAGGGGGAGTGACCTCATAGCCAGTGTTTTGGGCACTGTAGGGAGTCATACCCGGAGCGTAGCTATCGCGAAGAAGCCTTCGGCTTTCTTGATCAGTGGCACAGAATGAGCCTTCATGGTGGGTGGAACTACTGCGGATTGGTCCGCGGTGGCCATTTCCTGTGCCCGCAACCAGGAGAGTTGACCCAACCTACCTTTAGGGTGGTCGTGGCCTCGATCCTAGTTGGCATGTGACTGCCCCAGGTCAACGTGTGCAGGGGTCTGGTAGCAGGAGTCATTAGTGGCTCAGGCCACAGTGGTTGCAGACATTGGATCCCCAGGATGGGCATTCCGTTCCGCTCGCACCCGATGCTGGCGCCGGGTCAGATGGGTGGGAACTGGTTGTGCGGGCACAAAGATTGCCTCGTCCTCGGCCCGGGGAGCTGGCCGTTGACATCGATGCATCCTGGCGGGGGTTCTTGCTATTAACCCCTGACATGGGTCTTCGATCAGCCGAACCCGGACATCCCCCACCTCATTGGCATAGGGGATGGATGGGTCAAGGCACTATGGGGATAGGATCACGAAGCGGTTGAACGTAGGAGTGGCGAGGGGCAGCTCCCTGCACGACCCTCAGGGGTGGCGACGATTGTGAGGCGCAACTGCCTCTAGATCCAAACGGGCCATGCCCTTGGAGGGGATGATCCCTTCACGTCGTACCTACGAACCAGGTCATTGATCACCCTTCGTTTGATGATTTCTGACGGGGAGATGGGGTGAGAGCGACCGATAGTCGTAGAAATCGGAGCAGGAGTGACTATGGAATAGGCGGGACTGTGCAGGGTAGCCGCGTCGGTATTGCCCCTGCCCCTAAGCCGGTGGGTAGGTGGAGATCAAGCACCGGATGCAGTGATCTGTTTCCTAGAAGCAGGGAGATGAACCCATTAGTACTAACAGGAAAAGAAATCAACAACAAGTAGCCTAGTGTCGTTCCGTCTTCCATGGTCGGCGAGAGGGATCCACACAGGCAAAGTCTCAGAATGGAGTGCACAACATCTTGACTGCCTCAACCCCTAGTGGGTTTCATGTCCCGGTGATAGGTACCCAGACCTGGTGACATGAAATCTTCTGACACCCTGAACACTTCCCGTCTCCGTATTGAGGAGAAGAGTTTCACGTCGGGTTCACCATTTTTCATTTCCAAGGATTTTACGTGGGGGCGCGCGTGCGTGTCTGTCACGCAAGGGAGGACACGCGGCTTGTTGCCTAGCATTCCCGCTTTCCAAAGGTGGGCGACATCTGTTCATTATTCAGGGACGTCTGCTCCTTGATCGAAACTGGGATGATGGGATGTTGGCTCTTCCTTCCGTGGATTTCTCCTCGGAGCTCGTCACCTATTCCGGGTCTCCCTTATAGATTTATGACGGGTTTGTGAAGCTCGTTCCCGGCTCCATATCTGCATGGACACCAGTTAATTACGCTGCTTCCATCGAGACACTCCAAGGGGTCTTGTCCTGGCAGCAACCTTCAGTGAATAGAATGGTCACATTGGGGTGTCATTGGCATGTCTTGATGATGGGGATCAGCATGTATATCTTCTTTCCCCTATCACAGGGCTTCTCAAGGGTGTAGTAGCCCGAGGCATCCCACATCAAACGCGGGGAATGTGTACCATCTGAGGTTTTTCCTCAACATCACTTGTTTAACGCGGGGTATGCCGCGAGTTTAATGCCTTGCGGAGATGGATCAGACTGATCGAATAACTGAGAGTGGATCAGATTGAAGGACCCCCTAGGGGGAACACCGATGTTGGGGCCAGCATGTGGGCGGCTTCCCGAATACCATGGAGTGGGATGGGGTGGCATGACCTCACCGGGATGTGGCAACCCAGATAAGGATCAGGATGGATGATGGGTTGAAGGGCTTGAACCTCGTGGAGGCCTCCTACGTATCCCCATGGAAGGGAATCAAAGTCTGCGTAGTTCGGTGATACTATGGGACACCTGGAAAGGCGACCTGTGAGAATGGACGCATGGATTGGAGCCTGGATGAAGTAAGATCTCCGGGCTAGGGAATGAGCTTCCCAAGTCACATGGGCTTGAGGGGGGAAGTCAGGAGGAGATGTGGGTTCGAGGTATGGGGCTTATTCTCTGAGACGGCCAAAGAGGGGGAATACAGTTTAACATCATGCGAGATGAGATACAGTTTAACGTCATGCGGGACGAGGAATCTGGGGCTTACGCTGTGAGGCGTCCCATAGTGGATATGGGGATTAGGCTCTGAGATGAACCATGGTGGATATGGGTCTTACGCTCTTAGGCGGCCCATGGTGGATATGGGGATTACTCTCTGAGGCGGCCCATGGTGGTCGAGGAACCGGCGTGGAGAGGTCGGAATGACCGGGTGGTGGGCTTGAACCTCGTGTAGGCTTCTTCTGTACCATGAATTAGCACGGATTAAAGTCCACATTGTTCGCTGGTATGGGGCTTACGCTCTAAGGCATCCGATAGGAGGAAGTCATGGTCGATGCGTGCTCTAAGCCCACGTGAGTCATTCTTGGTGTGAGAAACAAGAGGCAGCAAGGACAAGACGATCACGTCGCGAAGGGTGCGTCCGTGAGAAGAGGAATGGAGATTACACATGGAGCAGTCCGAAGAGGAAACAGGGGCTTACATGTGGTTAGCAACCCTTGGTGTCGGGGCTTACTCCAGGATGGAGGCTCGTGGTGCGACAAAGCGCAGTGGGAAAGGGACTCCACTGGCCTTGGAAGGTGGAAGTACAGAGGTGCATGGGTGCAACCATCCATAAGAGAGGCTAGGGGCTTACGCTCTGAGGCAGCCCTTCCCCCATGGAAAAACGCCACTCTGACAAGGAGGATCTCATTCCATGTGAGTAAGAATCCATTCTCGTGGATACGAGTGGGCATAAAAAAAATTTCGAGCTGGGGGGAACCTACATGCGAAGCACGGGGTCGGGCCACAATTTAACGTCATGTGTTAAGGACGAGGTGCTTAGCAGTTTAACATCTTGCAGCTTGGACGAGGTGGGTTTTCTCCACACCCCTAGGGCTTACATGCCCAATGCCCTCTACCCCTTGTGGGAGGGAAGGCATCAGAAAGGTCGTAATGAAGGGGGTCCACTTTGCGAACCATTAAGGGGTCCGCATTAGCGTGGCTATGGATGGGGCTTACGAATGGAAGAATCCCAAAATTTCTTCCTCATGTCTGGCCATGAGGGCATCCCAACTCATTGGTGGGTTGAGGTATGCACCTATGTGCTAGTGCACAAGTGGGATAATGCCAAGGGCGTTGGAATCAGAACGAACTAAGGGATATGAAAAGTGTTAATCACATGCCTGACATTAGGAATGCAATGAGACCAGTGTGGCGATAGAGGATAACTGCTGACCATGTTTGAAACACAACATCCAATCACGTTAGCCTAAAATGGGTACAAACAAATGAGGGGTTGACTGCTGACCGTGTTCGAAACACATTACCTGACTCAATGTGTCGCCCAATGTCTTTTGGGGCATTGGACCAGGATAGCAGGCGGACCATAGGTCAATCATATATACTGTTATGGGGTCCCCCTAGACTTGGATGTGGATGAAAATCCGAATGAAGGACACACAAAGAGTGGGGTGGAGTGATGGAATGTTTGAACGGATTCCAATGATCTTGAAACTACACCACTGTAATCATGGAATTATGCATCATATGCTTTGCGCACAAGGAAACTATTATTTGGAACAAAAGGAATCCTATGTTTGGAACACAGGGTTTACTATAGTTTATAGTCATGTAGATAGAACTACTGGCATCTCATGCTTGGAGCATAAGGCATATCATATTTGGAACAAGAGGCATCCTATTATTGAATGATAGGGCATTCTTCTCAGGGGAATTGATGATGGGAATCTCAACTCACGACATAGGAAATGAACCAAGAGGAATATGTCAACTCAAGGTGTTTCTTAGTGTGTGGAGGAGTATCTCAAATCGTGGTATTCCCTATGTGGAAGGTGGGTGCGCATAAGGGCGCAATGGAAAATACTGACATCCCGACCTGAGAAGTTCGTGGCGCAAGTCTCCATTTTTCATGGGGGTATGTGACGGTAGCGAAGGGACCGGCCCGGATGGCCGGGACTGCAGCCCGACACTAACCCAGAGCGGGGGTGCAGCCCCCGCGGTATGGACCAGCAGGCGCAAGCCAGTATACTATTGCGCGTAATATGAGTGACACACAGGATAGGCTATGCGCAATAAGGTAGTCTTGTGCGCAATAGGGAAGTCATGCGTGCAATTGAGGCTGCTGCGCAGAAAACAACGGGTCAGCGTGCAATTCAGGGATGCGTGCGAAAAAGGCCTCATCGGCAAGAAAAGGAAGGGATTGCGTGAAAAAGAAGGAATTGCACGCAATAGAAGGGGTGTGCGCGCAAAGGGAGGATTGCGGGCAACTTGGTCGGCATGTGCACAAACGAAGGAATTGCGTGCAAGTGGCGGACCCTGATGGGGTTGGAGTTTAGTCTAAGCCATGGGGATCCCATGCAAAGGCGGATCCCGGTGCAACTTGGTGTGGAAAAGAACTATATCTCAAGACCGTATTGCGCGCACATTTGCGCGCACAGGATCCATTCCGAATTCTGTAGCCTGCAAAACTGATGGGTTTGCCTTCTATTTATAGGAATCCTGGGGCACAAAATACGGGGTTGCACAAAATAATTGAACGACATAGGCGGAGGCTCAAAATATCAACCGCGCGGGACGCTGGCGTGAAATTATTTTGCACCGGCGCAGGGACTTTTCGAGAATCTGGGGCTGCCTTTCGCGCGGGACATTTTTTCCATGCACTTCACCATTTTTTTGCACAACACTACCAGGACCTCTAGACCGGGCCTCCGGGTCCGAATATGACTTAACATTTCCATTCGGGAACTTTCTCCGATAGTTAAGCACTTTTTGGCATCTACAATATCTTTGATCAGATTTCAGGAGAAAAGTTCTTCTCCAAGATCGAACTGAGATTTGGTTATCATTAGGTATGATTCAGACCATCATACATAACTCATACAGCTTTCCATATTAGGTATGGTATATATGTGTACATTTTTATTTCATTTGGTCTTATGAACGCACTATCCATTTTCATGTATTTGATGAATATGGTTTTCTACATCTATTTGGACTCTTTTTTCATAGTCTTTGTAGATGACATCATGGTGTATTCTCACACTCATAGCGACTATGCCAAACATCTGAAGTTCATTCTATGTAAAATGAGATAGAATTATCTTTATGTTAACATTTCTAAGTGTCACTTCAGGATCGAAAAATTTCACTTCTTGGGTCATATAATATCAGAATCAAGAGTATTTGTTGACCTTAAAAAGGTTAGTCTTGTAGTTTCATGGGATCATCCTAAGAATGTGTTTGATATACAGAGATTCTTGGGGATATATGGATATTACAGGCTTTATATATTGGGATTTTCTTGCCATGATTCACCTCTCACTGGTTTTGCAAATATGGTTGTTAGGTTTATGTAGTTAGAATCATGTGAGAAATCCTTTTAGGAGCAGAATGGTAGGCTTGTATCAACACCTATTCGGTCTTTTCCAGATCTAGATATAGGTTATACCATCTTCTGTGATGCACTAGACATTGTCCAAGGTGAATGTGGACGGTTCTTTCAAGAATGGATGCATACGAGGGGGCGGTCTGCTCAGGGATTCAAATGGATCGGTGTTCTTGGCTTTCAGTGCGTTCTATGGTCCGGGTAATTCTTAATGTGCGGAGATGAGGGACTTTCTCACTGGAATTTCTCTTTGAAAAAGGTTCGGTCTCCAGGTTGGGACGATTGAATCTGATTCTGAGATTCTGGTTCGATCTCTGCAGGGGAAATACAACCATCCATGTGATTTGATCTATCTCGTTAGAAGATGCTCGAAGGAAATCAATGATGGTTGTCAGGTTTATCATATATGGAGAGAAGCTAATTTTGCTGCGGATGTGCTTGCTTGTGCAGGAATAGAGGAGGAACTGTTGGTGATCTACTCCGCTGTTGGATCCCTCCCACAGGAATGTAAGGATGTTATCCGGGGGGATGCCCTTGGACTTCATCATTTTCGACCCCCATGATCTGTATCTTGCGGTCGTCCTGACCTTTTATAATAATAAAAAAATTAATTTTCGGCGGATATAGGAGGATAGAGTCTTTATGTATGGATCCCGGTAGTTAAGGCCTAATGAGAGAAATTATTTAACGCACTACCTTGAGCTAGAAGCAATTGTCCATGACTTACATTTCTGGAAACATTATTTTTTTGTTGAGTGATTTGTGGTGCACATGGACCAAAAGAAGCTAAAATATATATTTTCTCAGTTTTAATTGAACCTTAGATGGCAGAGATGGGTTGAATATCTAAAATCCATTGATTTTGAGATTTCTTATATGTTTGGGAAGGGCAATGTATTTTCTGAGGCATTGATTCGGAAAACTAAGGCAAAAGATCTACGGGAAGCCAGTGATGAATGGAATTTAATGTCCCTCTTCTCTGAGCTACATCTAGAGTTTCATGATAGTCACGAGTAGTCTTATCTCTCATCCTTGATAGTTATCTATTCCCACTTTGAGAATATGAAGGGTATATAATTTTCCGATCCAAAAGGATTGGTACTCCATGAGAGTATATCAAGATATAACTTGTCCCCATATTGGACTGTAGATAGATATGATGACATTCATCTACGTTTAAATATCAAGGTTCTTACAGATATGAGAGAGAAATTAATGAACAAGTCTCATGCCTCTTAGTGGGCAGGTCATCTAGGTATATCGAAGATGTATCGAGACATGAGATTCTAGTATTGGCGGCTTGGGATGAAATGTAAGATAGTAGGTTTTACCACTAGGTGTTCCACCTGTCAGTAGGTGAAGGCAGTGCACCAGAGACCTGTGGGCTTGCTACAGCTACTTCCATTCATAGAATTGAAATGGAATAAATTTTCCATGGATTTCATAGTTGTATTACCTAGGTCTCTGAGGGGAATCGATGTTATAGGGGTATCCATTAACCAACTAATTAAATTATCCCACTTAATACCTATTCAAGAATCATTCTTAGTTGGTGAGATGGGAAGTGTGTATGTTTGTGAGATGATTTGACTCCATGGGTACCTCGTACTATCATTTCAGAAAGGGATGCTCATTTCACTTCACGTTTTTGGTAGGGTTTATAGAAGTATATGGGAACACATGTTCTTCGAAGAACATCTTTTCACCCTCAAATCGATGGAAAATCAAAATAGACAATACAGGTTATATAGAATATGCTTCGAGCAAGTGTCCTTGATTTCATTGGTTTTTGGTGAAATCATATCCATTTCATCGAGTTCTCCTATAATAACAACTTTCAGTATATAATCCAGATGGCTCTATTTGAGTAATTATATGGTAGATCATTTCATTCACAACTATGCTAGCTAGAGGTTGATTAGGTAGCCCTACTAGGTCCTTATCTCAATCAGGATACATCAGAGAAAGTTTATCTAATTAGAAAGTGTATTACTACTACCCTGTATATACAAAAATCTTATATTGATCACAATTAATGAACTCTATAGTTAAAGGTTGGGGATCATGTTTTACTTCGGGTATCTCCCAGGCTAGGTAATAGATGGTTATGGAAGCAAGATAGGTCGTCACCTCGTTGCGTAGGGTTGTTTTAGATTCTAGAGAGATTTGGGTTGATAGACTATCGGTTGTTACTACCACAATGGTACAATGGCATGGACAATGTCTTCCACATTTCACATCTTCACTAGTATCCTGCCAACCCATATCATACCTTTGATCCTAAGGAAGATGAGTTAGTTGTAGATGATACCTTTGAGGAGTATGCAGTACACATCGTTGACCAGAGCATGAAGACTCTATGAGGCTGGTATGCCCCTCTAGTATGGGTGATATGGCAGCATGGACACATGCAGGATGAGACTTGGGAGCAAGAGGCTGACATACATGATCAGTGGCTAGATTTGTTCTCAGACAATTTTTCACCACCATAGCAATGTGAACTCATGGATGAGTTCTTATAAGGGGGGAAGACTGTAAGAACCAGGTTTTTCACTCAGATATGTATCCTTTAATTTTTAGTGTAAATATTTATGTTGGGACTAAGGGGTTAGTGAATGCCTTATGGGTGTCTGGGGATTATTTAGATCCTACAACCCATATTTTTGGGAAAAATAGGCTTGGCTCATGGTTTAGAGTAAACCATGCAAGAATGAAGTATGGTTTGTCAAACCATGTAGGAATGTCGCACGGTTTTTCAAACCATGTGGATTGTGTTTTTCCAAATAGAGCCACCATGCACGGTTGGCACACAGTCGTGTGTCCTATCCATGGGAGAACAAATTCTTCTTAGGTAATCGTGCATGATTTTCTCAGGGTTTTTCAAACCGTGCCGAAAAATCATGTATAGGCTATTTTTTGGGTAATTTCACAAAATTGACCTTAATGAACTATTAAGCCACCTCTTCTTCCCTTATATTATTTCCAGCGGGATTTACCTTCATAGCTCTCATTTTGGAACTTTTTTAAGGCCAGAGCTAGGTATTTTAAGATATCCTTCATATAGAATCCATTTGATCTTCCAAAAATCATGTGGATGAACAACGGTAAGTACTAATGTCTTTTTCATCCTTTTCTCTTCTCTCTTTCCCTCGAACTAGTTATTGGGGTATGAGCATTTTTCCTCTTTTCTTAGATCTACCCTGATCTGAGAAAATTCAAGGGACAATGCTGGAGGGGGAGATACATACAATCCTGATGTGGGTGTTCTATAACTCATCCCTCAACTTTGTTGATTTTGGATTTGATGTGTGGGGCCCACTGATTACATTGGGTGTCGTTTATAGAATTTATATGCCATGTTTATAATCATAGAACCAAATGGTTATTCTCTTTCTAAATATGTTATTAGTTGTCATTGGTTACACCCACATCTCAATCCTTTCCATGCTGAAGGTTATGCCCTAATTGTTGTTTGGTGTTTTGACACGTTTGAGGCACCATTCGTGTGTTCCTTGGATTGTCCTTCCTAAGGGTATGAATTTCAATAATAAATGGTTTTTTATAATGAGAATTGCATAATGAAAAGTACCATGTATGCTCACCACTTGACTCGCCTAAGGTAAGTGCTTCAATTGATAATTAAATGTGAAAGGAAATTTGGATGTATACCAAGTATATGACTTGATCAGATTAATTGTGAATAATTAATAGGTAGAATGTTTTTAGAACCCCTTACCACATTAATGTAAGGTAGAAGAATTAACCTTTAATATGCTATATGCTTCAGTGAATTAAATGAATGGTTGAATACTACGTGTCCTTGTAACACAAATGATACGAAAGGCTTGGAATAAATGGAAATATTAATTTATAAAGGTTGTGTGATACTTGACCTTATCACACTAATAAAAGAAAAGACTTGAACCAAATAAAATATTACATAAATTCATAATCAAATAAAGATGGACTGACTGGAGATCGCCTTGGATTTTTATTAGAGATTTCGATGAGCACTCGAGAACCCCAATCTGATTCAAGGATATGTCTTGCATAAGTAGAGACCCACCTAGATCATGGTATTTTTCTATTCTTTGGATGCCCGGTATGATATCATAGTATCACTTCAATATCCTTACCTAATGCCTTGGATACACTCCTTGGATCCATCATTAACAAGTAGGTGCCGTAGTTATAGCCCATAGGGCCCTATCTCTAATTATCCACATTTTACCTTGGACGATCACCTTGGATTTGATAGGCAACTCATTATGTAAATCCTTGGACTATGCTCCATGGATTACATTCTAACCCCATTCTAGGCTATAGTTATTATTGAGTTAACAACCCTTGAGGTCTACGTCAACTTGGTAATTACCTTAGGACTTCACTATAAAATATCATTGTAGTTTCCATGTTATAACTTGGAACATTCACTATTCATAATCATGTGACATATTATAAATTGGCAACTATCAAATAATGAATTGGTTACATATTCAGACACCATATGAGGGTTGAAGTAGTTACATGGGTATTTAGTTACATTGTACTTCTTTAAATTATATATATGCATGCTTACACACTATTAAATTACCATTTCACGGGCTAGATGTTATATACAACCTTGGTGGTGGCCCAGTGTGTAAGGACCTATGTTTTTTTTTTGGACTGCAGTTTTGTGCAGAAATTTGAATTTTTTCTGTTGGATGCTAATGAGGGGTAAAATGGTAATTTTACCCTACCAATTGATCTCAGATAATTCTTCTGACAACTTTTTTGTCCCAAGAATAGGGTTTTTACCCTAGGATAATAGTTTGGTAGAAACCTGGGCAGACCGCATATTGGATTGATGATTTTTCTCCTCTTACATGTCACAAATAATAATAAGACATTTTTCTATGGTTTTAAGTCATTCTATTGTTATATTATAAGGATTTGACCATTAAACGTATATTTTAATGTTTTATGACACTAGATGTGCATTTTCTATCCTCTCATGAAAAAACTACATTGGACTGACATTCCTTCTACTCAACCATTTCAAAATTTACTCTATAGTTGTTTTTGTCTGATTTCACTACATTTTGATGTTGTTTGGTTGGTTTTTACCCCCATATGAACCTTTTTAATGGGATTAAAACCTTTAAAAACTACATATTCATTCATTCTGATAAAATAGTTCATATTATTTCCATTTCATCTATTCATAAACATCAATAATAACAACAAAATGATTTTTCTGTTATTTCAAGTCATTCCAAGGTTATGTTCATTATATCAGACTCTTAACCGCATGTTTAGGTGTTTTATAATACTAAAAGTTTGTTTTTAATTATCTTGGGAAAATGTAACCTTCGAATGATTTACTATCTACTCAACCATTTCAAAAATTACTCTAATGTTTTTATCGTTTAATTTCACAGCATTTAGAGGTCGTTCGGTTTGGTTTGAGCCCCCTGTGTTTTTTAAGGGCGTCAAACCTTTAAAAACCTCATATTCAGTTGTTTTGAGAATTTATCATTTGTGATTGATTTTTTACCACCTATTACATGTCAAGAAAAATAATAATATGGTTTTATTTTTATTTTTAATCATTATGAATTAATTTTCTATTGATATGACCATTAAACATGTGTTTTGGTGTTTTGTAATACTAAAAGTGTGTTTTTGGTCTTATTGGGAAAACACCATATAATATTGAAAATATGTATACTTTAACATTTTACAATTCACATTAATGTTGTTTAAATATAATTTCATGGCCATAATATGTCATTCAGTTGGTTTTGACACCCAGATGCACCTTTTTAATGGGTGTCAAACTATTAAAAACTGCATATCCGGTCATTCTGAGCTAACCGCTCATCTGGTTAAAATGTTGTCTACTCTTACACATTAGGAATAATAATAATGATAATAATATGGTTTTACTATTTTTTAAAGTAATTTTGAGGTAATTTTCTATATATATGACCAATAAAGTACGTTTTGATGTTTTATGACACTAAAAGTTGGTTTTCCGTCATCTTGGGAAAACAACACCTCTGATTAATGTTACATCTGCTCAACCATTTCATATAACAAACCTACACTTTATTTCACATTAATACATTATTTATTACATAGATTTAACTTAATAAAACACAATATATTGATAATCCTAGTGTATTTTTGAATTAGGTACATTATATAATGACTAAAAACACAAAATAAAATATCTTTATTGAAAACTTCTTTAACATGATCGCACTTAAAACTACATGAGATAACCTAGACACATAAATAAGAAATTGGTGATCTATAAATACCAGTATGATAATAAACATGTAATAACATGAATATAATAATATCTGGTAGACAAGGCATATCAATGGTGCATAAAATGAGTATGAATCATAAACATGAACAATAATACATGATAAAACATTATAAGCGTACAGGAAACATGGGGGGGTGTGTGAAAACAACTTAAAACACTAAATCATAAACATAGGTCAAGGATGAAATTCAAGTCATCATGATAGAAAATTTAACATGAAGGAATCAGGTTCACTCTCTTTCCCAATATGACGTATCATGATACTAAGCATTACCCAATTTATTGGAGTGCTATATAATTTCGGTCGCACCCGTCACTTTCATTTCATTCTCATTCTTAAGTGTGCCACATAGATAATAAAACATGGATTCATTCATCATAATAATTTGTCCCAAGGTCAAGGAGTTTGGAATACATACATGTATGTTCTAATTCAAAGAGTTATAAGTGTATGTTGAACCCCGTTTATAGGAAATGTGTATGGTATTCACTACACAATTGTTTTGGCATGGAAAAATCATGGTGAAATTTCGGCAGCATAATGGTAACACATAAAATTTTATAAAATGGTTTGATGAGAGATAAATAGGTATCTTCTAATTTTGAGGTAAAATGGGTAGTAATAGGGTCATGTAGATACATATCCCAAAATATTAATTTGAAATATAATACATAAGATAATAAGGAAACTTGAATACAAAAAAGAGAAGGTGAGGTTACCTTACTTGAGTGTGTGACTCAAAATTATTGGGAGGGGATTATTGAGAGCGTGGGTTTCCTTAGAAGGACTCTAGATAGTTTAGGTTAGAGTAAGTACATGGTCAATGTAGTTTTAGTGAAAAGATAATGGGAGCTTGGTTGGGTTCATATAGGAAATGAGGAGGATTTCTTTATTATTTAGGTTTTCAACTCAACATAATAAAATAACCAAAAACACAAACCATACCATGGTTTATTCCTATGGTTTATGCTAAATGGGAGTGTCTATCCTTATTTTATAAGTTAAAGGTCCGAAATTAATAAAATATTACCCTTGGTGATGTGGAGGTGTGTCACACTCTTAATGTAATTATTTTAAAACCTTAAAATATATTAATGGTTTTGGAGGAATCATAAATGATTCATAAAATTAAAAAAAAATAAACATAAAATTATGTTATTTTAATTCTAAAACATATATTTGGTTTTTGTCCCATTTATAGTATTTATTACTTCACTTTTGGGTCATTATAATGTCATATAGACTAAGTATATTTATACGGTATTTAATTTTTACCCAAAAATATGACTGTCTCAGATAAATTATGAAAAATTAACCATTGGATAATTTAGATGTTGGGATTCCAAAAATAGTATTCATTTTATCTAAATATTTTTATAAATATTTGAATTCTCAGTTTTAACATAAGAATCCACATTTATTGAAAAATGTTGGATTTTTTAATAATAATAGTTTTCGAACCCTTATAATAATTACATTTGACTTCATAAAAATTATATAATAATTTATATTTAATAAAACTTATTTAATAATAATATTTTATTAAAATATTATTTATTTCATAAATCCATTAATTCTTGAAAATAAATTTCTCAATTTATTTTGAATATTACCCAAAAATATTATCTATGTTTTATTATATCAAAATAAAAATCATTTATAAATTAACAATATTAGGATGAAAAATATATCCATTATTATATAAAAAACTATGTACATAATCATATCACTAGTTTCTTAATACATATCCCTTTAATACACCCACAAACTTCCTAACAGTAAAGGGTGTGACAGTGAGACTTTCCTAGGGTGGTTCGGCTTACATGGTTTGGGTCGTGATCTCAATAAGCTTGAAAATATACTCTAAAAGGTTTCACACATGCTTAAGTTGTTAGATTTTAGATTGGTATTGGTCAATGGAAAATCATAGTGATTTTATCTCCTTATGAATCTTTGATAAATGGGATTCATATGGTACGATCCTATTGGTTGAGGTCATCACTACCTTTGTCTATGTTAATTAGATTTTTAAAAACCATTTATTTATACTAATCAAGTTATCATTGGTCAAAGACAATATTACCAATGGTAATAATTATTAAATTTCATCTAAATATGATATAATATAATAAAACCAAATAATTACATGGGTTTTCTATAACCATACTACTTAATATGAATCTTAATAAAATCAAAAGGGGGATTTTATTTATAATAGTTTGGGTCATTACAATCATCCCCCATTAATAAATTTTTCCCTTGAAGTTTTCATTTCCAACACTAAAAAATATAATGTTAACATTTTTTCATCACATCCTTTAGTTCCCACCTCAATTCTTCAAACTTTTGGTTTCTCTTTAACACTTTTAAATGGTGAATTATATTATATCATAAAACTTTTTCTCTACGATCTAGGATATTCACTAACTGCTCCCCATATGATAAGTCACTATCTAATGGTAACAACTATTTATTGATTAAATTTTATGGGTCCAGTATGTTCTTTCTCAAGAGGGATACATGGAATACATCATGTACTTGAGATAGTTTAGTTGGGAGTGAAAATCGGTAGGCCACTACTCCAATGCGATCAAGGATCTCAAAGGGCCTGATTTATCTTGGACTAAGATTTCCCTTCTTCCAAAATCTCATGAACCTATTCCATGGATATATACGAAGTAATACTATGTATCTAACATCAAACTCTAGGTCTCCTCAAGGACTATCAAAATAGATCTTTTGTTGACTCTGATCATCCTTGAGGTGCTCTTGAATGGTCTTAACCTTTTCCACCATTTCCTCAACCATTTCAAAACCTAGAAATTTGAATTCACCATCTTCATCCCAAAATGTTGGTGTTCTGAACCATTTCCCATAAAGGGATTTATAGGGAGCTAATTTGATGCTCGATTAGAAACTAATTTTGTAACAGAACTCAACCAGAGGAAGTTGTTGGTCCCATCCTCCTTTAAAGTCCATAGAACTTGATCACCACATGAATTCCAATGTATGAATAGTCCTCTCAGATTGGATATTAGTTTGAGGATGGTAGGTTGTATTAAAGTTAATCTTAGTGTTTAGATCGCGTTGGATACTTTTCCAGAACATAGAGATGAATCTCGGATCTTGATCAGATACAATTGATAGTTGTAATCCATGAATCCTGAACACTTAACTGATGTATATCTATGAAAGTAAATCTGGTGAGAATTCCTCTTGAATTATGATAAAGTGAGTTGTCATTGTAATACGATCTATAATAACACATATATAATTTTTTCCCCTAGATGAATTTAGAATTCTGATGACAAAGTCCATGGTGATGTTTTCCCATTTCCATGTTGGTATGGGTAATGGTTGCGTCATCCCCTTGGACATTTTCCTTTCAGCATTCACTTGCTGACATACCAAAAACATTTATGTATATTTCGTTATAACCTTCTTCACATTGTACTATCAATAGTACTCTTATAGATAACAATGCATCTTTGTGCTTCCTGGGTGAATGGATAAATTTTAACTATGTGCATCATCCAACAGTTCCTTATTTGACTTAGGATTTGATGGTATATATAGCCGTGACCCAAATCTCACAACTCCATTATTATAATTGAACTATGAGGATTTACCTTTCATTATAGGTTACACTCTATACTGAATTCCCACATCATATTTTTTAGCATCATTTTACCTCTCTAGAAGGGATAATTGAGAAATGATTTTTGAAAGGATTGATGATTTTCCTTCCTTTATAATTCCCATTCCCATACATTTAAAATCTAATAAGATTAGATAATTCTTGATTCTCATCAATGACAAACTTGTTTGTTCCTTTATTTTTAGTCCATCTTACACTTTATTATCTTTCTTTGGATGGTATTGAATTGTGAAGTAATAGTCTATGATCAAATCTAACCACCTTTTTGGTTTAAATTCATCTCTTTATATGTTAATATATACTTGAGGATTGTTTTGATCTGTATATAATTCAAACTTCTCCCCAAAGAGATAATGTCTCCATATTTTCAAATTAAAGATCACTACATCCAAATTCATTTCATGTGTTGGTTGGTTCATTTCATGAACTTTCAACTACCTTAAAGCATAATCTATGAATTTTTCATTCTTCATTAACACACGTCCCAATCACTTCTTTGAAGAATTACTGAATATATGTAGAATTCTCCACTTTTTGGTAGTGTAATCACAGTTGTAGTGACAAGCCTCCTTTTTTGTTCATGAAACTCTCTTTGCATTCATCATTCTAAGAAAACTTTACTCCCTTCTATGTTATCTTGGTTAGAGGGTTTGAAAATCATGATAAATTTCTCACAAATCAATGATAATACCCATCTAATCTATGGAAGCAACAGATATCTTCACATATGTTGGCCTTGGTCATCCTTCAATTGCTTCTATCTTTGAAGGGTCCATAGATATCTATTTTTTTGTGATGATATTCCCCAAGAAAGATACTTCCTTCAACTGGAACTCGCATTTTCTATACATGGAATAGAGATTATACTTTCTTAATGTCTTTAGCATGGTGCTCAGATTTTTCTCTTGCTCCTCATTTATTTTGGAGTATATTATAATATCATCTATAAATATTACATTAAATTTTTCAAGGTAATCTCTAAAGACTATTCATTATGTCCATTAGTATTTTTGGAGCATTAGTGAATATTAATGGTGTTACTATGATTACATAGTGCCGGTACATTGTACGAAAAGTAGTCTTGGGGATATCCTCCTTCTTTACCCTAACTTGGAAATATCCTAATTAAAGATTCAACTTGGATAAGTATTGTGATCCTAATATCTGATCAAACAGTTCATCAATATGTGGAAGAGGATGCTTTTTCTTTATCATGATCTTGTTGAGCTCACGATAATCAAGGAAAAGGCACATTGATCCATCCTTCTTCTTGAAGAAGAGGACTGGTGCACCACATAGTGAAGCACTTAGGCATATGAAACCTTTATCCAGATTCTCATATATTTGTTTCTATAGCTCATAATGTTCCACAGTATCCATTCTATTTGGATTCTTGGATAGTGGTCACACCCCAGGTATAAGTACGATTGATATTTCAACCACTCTGTTGGGAGGAAGACCAGGAAATTCTCTGGGAAGCACATCATTGTATTCCCTCATAATAGGCATGTATTTGAGCATGGTTCTTTCCTTAAAATCAATCCTTTGAGCTAGATACACTTTCATTTAGGGAAATAATAACTATTCCTGAGATGATGGTGCTAAAGAAGACTCATCCTTCTATTACACTTGTACAAAATTGGGGGTCGATTCTCAATATAGGGAGTGATTTCCTTCTCACGGAAATTTATACTGGATATATATAGGGAAATCCAATATATAAACATAATTTTCTCAAATTCCACCAAATAATTTATGAAAATGTTCGTTGGGAAGTTCATACAATAAATTGTGACAGGGGATGAGTTATATACTTGGGATACGATAATTTCTACATTTATTTTTTTCACCTACCTCTCTACTTTTATGATTTGTGGTGGTTTTTGAATAGTTCTTCTAAACACTCATTAAATAATGGAATGTGTAAAACTAAATTCAAAAAATGTGTTCTCTATCATTGAATGAATAACTATCATATATATCACCACATCATTTTTGGGATACACCATGACATTTGTGGTGGAAAAATCTTTCCATTTCTACCTTGGAGGTTGTCAGTTTTCTACAAAAACCCTTATCTCAGAGCATTGATTTATAAGGTTTTCTAGTTTTGTGTCGTTGATGAAATGAGCAATTTGTTAAGGGGTGATTTGAGCATTCCTTTCCTACATCACATCATCTTATTTCTCCTATTGGAAATCATTATCTATATACCCTTCCTTCCTGCACCTAATGTATTTCCTTGTCCCCCTTAGAAAATTTTTGGGGTTCTTCTTTTCACACCTTTGACAAGTGGGATGTTGAAATTTCATGTTACTAATTTATTTCTCCATCAGACAACCAGAATTTAATTCCAATACATGATTCTTATATGCATGATACCCTTTATATGCATTGATATTTATTTCAACTTTGAAAGCACATCCAAAATATTTCTCATAACTATCAAAGTCACGGATCGTCAGGGATTTTCGTAGACTAGGTTTTAGCCCACCTAAGAAGTGGTCAACCTTGCATTCAGGGGTAATAAAAGAACTGGAGGAGTATCATTAAAGTATTTTGAAGTTTTCTTCATATTCCAGAATATATTTTTCATATTTTTTCTATAGGTAAAGTAAATCCCTATCCATTTGAAGTTAGAGAGTGCATGGAATGTATTTGTCAAAAAACATTTTCTGTAATTCCTTCTAATACATCACTTCAATCTATTCCTACGGATTAATATTCTTGATCAATGCCCACTATTAATCATTTTATCCCTCCATACAACAAAAATATAGTAGAACCTACTCTTATTCAGAACATTAATGGATGGAGAAGATATTATCAATAGAGTTAATCCATTATTCCACAATTATGGGATCAGACGATCCATTGAAATTTGAAGGCCTTTGTCACATAAAGGACTCAATTGTGGCTTGTCCTCTCTTAGGGGGGTTTGGATGATCCTACTAATCTAGGTTTCTATTTATAACCTGAGTCATCTAAGAGAGTATCATAATGAAGTTCAAAATTTATTCTCCCATCAAGTTGGGTATCTCATTGGGGTAGTCATCACATTTCACATCGCATTGATTGTATATATGATTCCTCTTATTTTCGTACATTATATATAATAAAATGAAAATTAGGAATGATTATTTTTTAAACTATTAAACACATAAAGAGGGAATGTCATGACCCAACCCCTGGGGCCCGTGTCGTGACTACTCAAGCACGCCTTCCATAGGCCAGGGACTGGCGACTAGCACCGAAAGGCGTATTCCCTAAATCGGGAATGAATTTCCTTTATAACTTGTAAACTCAAACAAACCAAGAAAATAACAAGATACAAGCACAAATTAAACTATATAGTAAATACGGTGTATAGAGAAAGTAAAGGGGCCAGAATACAAGCCCAATTGAAAATTACAAATAAAACTAGAAAGTACAAGTAAAACTAGAAACAAATCTTGTGAACAGGCGACAAGGATCCTACCTGAAGGATAGAAACAGCTCTTGAATAATCATCTCTATGGTACACCTTGTCTAATGTCCACCTACGAGGAACCTCCATTACTGGTACCCTCGTCCTCGGTCAGCGTTGTCCATCGTCTACACAAGACGGAACAAACTGTGGGCGAAGCTTGTGTAAGTGTGAGTATAACAATACTCAGTAGGGACCCCAAGACCCCCGATGGTCTCTCAAAATCCATAAAGGATAAACCACAAATCAAGACATCAACTCCACTTAGGTATATTCCCATACATATACCTAAGTTATCAAACAATGGTAACACCATGAAGAAGAAAGTACCACACAGGTAAAAGACTTAGTTCAAACAGAGTCTCAGCTCAAACCAGGTTCTCAATGAAGTATAGAAGTAAAAATGATTATTCGTGAAGGTATATCATATCAAATTGTTAAGAGTCACTACTAATAACCATACGAAGCCTCAAACAGATAGGATAGATAGGTACTAACCCCCATAATGACCCACACAAGATCTGACCCACATAGGATCGGTATGCGCAGACCCACACAGGATCGCTGAGTGCTGACCCACACAGGATCTGACCCACACAGGATCGGTATGTTCTGACCTAAACAGGATCACTGAGAGTTGACCCACAAAGGTCCACACCCACATAGGATCAGTTCTGACCCACACATGATCGCTCGGTACTAACCACCATATTATCTGTCTCCAACTTCCGCCTCACTGTCAGCCACTAGATTCCGGTTATTAGCACGTTTGTGAGAACCTCTCCTCAAGTCATTAGTTGAACATCAATGCCCACAATGATCCATGAAGAAGTATCCCAAAGGTCTGTCATGTCATAAGAGACCCAACTCAATAGACGACACATCAATCAGACATACGGTCTGTAAGTTATTAGTGTTTCCACTCCTAGGGCCCGGTTGGATTCAGGGATTGATGCAACCCATTCGTTCTCCAAATTTATCCAAAACTCATGTTAATTATACCAAAAGGACCATCTTGATCTAAAGATTCTGGTTCCATAGACAGTTCATCAAACGGACACCCAGTTTTCAAGACATGGCCACAAATGTGCAACTGGGTCCAGCTGGGCCGAGGTCCGGCCCGACCCGGGTCCTGCCCAGTTGGCCTAGACCACGGTGGCCTAGAACCATTGGGTCATGGTATGACCAAGCCCGCGAAGGTGGAGGCCCGTTGGTGCAGCCTGCTGGGTCTCTGTACGTTCTGGTGGACCGTCATGGCGGGGTTTGCCCTCGCTATCACCCGGGAGGAAGGCGCCTCCCATGTAACCTGAACACCCAAAGGTCCATTCATTTTTTGGAAGCGGGGCCCACCAGAGTGGGTCCTACTGAGTATTCCACGACTTACTGGTTCACTAACCGGTCCTCCTTCTCCCAGCGGTGCGACGATGCTGCTGTCCACCGCGGACGGCCGGGTGTCGTCCACCCTTCGGCCTCCGTTGTAGCCATGTGGTCATGGCCTCCTGCTACACTGGTGGTGGGGATGCATGCTGCCGCTCCACCACATGGCTAGCCAGCATGCTGATCGCGAACTTTCTCTACTGTGGCTGATGGGTCACGGTCTCTGGCTCATCCGGTAGCACAGACGTGCACCGCACTATCTCCTCGCGGTCGTTCGATATGTCGGCCTCCCTCCTCTTCCACGGGTCACCACAACTTCGTTCTAAGCCCAAAAATTATGATGACTGCATATTCTTGATCCTCAATTCAAGGTCTCCACGTTCATACATCACACTCAACAAAACATTGTGCTTCCAATGCGCTTAATTATTTGGCGTTGATGGACGCGCGAAGAACTTGTGAATAACAAAAGAAAAATGGGGCATGGTATAAGTGCGGGATGATGGCATTGTTAGTTTTTCCATCATTGTTTTTAATCCAGAATATTAAGAATTATCAAATAAATTCAATCCAATTTCAAATTAAATACCCTACCTCGATCGTCTGATGGAGGTGTCATGAGGAAGAAGACGAAGTTGATGAAGGGGACGTTAGAATTCATCGCTCCTAGAAGTTGCTTCTGAAGTCGGTTCCCCATTCTTTGTTCGGAATTAGTTCATCTTTGGAGGATATTTCTCCAAACGTTCTCCCAAGATCTCCTTTCCTTTTCCAATGACTTCTCCCATGAAAGGTGTGGTTCCAAATTAATAAGATTAAGTTTATTAATTGAACAAATAGAGTTGTCACATTAATTGAATTGAAGTTGTCACACTAAATTGGGGGAATTCCAAGGGTTAAATTTATATTAATGGGGGTTCGGGTGGTCCCCATCACCAAATTAAAAATGGTGGGTTTCAGTTTCAAAAATAAAATAAATCATGTTTATTTTATTTTCTCCCACAAAAATTCCAAAAACTAACTTCCACCCTCGACCAATAGAGGTCAAGATGAAGGTCTCCTTAAGCTAATATCGTTGCTGCGAGTTCAACGGTGCCCTCGGATTTCAATCTCGTGCACCGGTTCAAAAGTTATAAAAAACTCATTTGTATGTTTACTGAATGTACCTAAAAACATTCAGAAATTAATTCTGGATACACCAGGCCTTGGAATCACATGCCACCAATTTTTTAAGACTCATAATACTCCCATATAAATAAAAAAATTTAATGAAATAAAACTCAGGTCTTTACATTCTCCCAACATCACGGATTTGTGTCCATGAAATCCACAACAATAACTAGGGTAACAAGTGGGGGTACTGAGAAAAAATTTGAGTATCCCTCTCCAATGTGCTATCATGGATGTTTTCATGCTTCCATCGTACACGCACTAGAGGTATCGATCTCCAATGTGGGACTCTCTCCTGTCGATCCTCAATCTCTACTGAACCTATTAAAATATTTCCCCACCGTCGATGTCCTTCTATTCATCATTGATGATGTGAGATGGGTCGTGCACATATCTCCTTAGTTGGGATATGTGGAAGATGTCGTGAACCTTCTCGATCTGTGGTGGAAGATCTAGGTGGTATGCCACCTAGCCAACTCTACTAAGGACCTGAAAGGGTCTGATAAACCTCAGTGATAACTTGTCGCCCTGGAAAAATCTCTGCAACCCTCATCAAGGTGAGACCCATAGAAAGACATGGTAACAATCCTATAACACTAGAGGTCTTTGTCTCTTCTCAGCATAAGATTTTTTCATACTCTGTGCAGTCTTCATCCGCTCCTAGATAATCCACACTTTCTCTGTGGTAGTTCGTACCATCTCTGGTCCCATGAGTGCTGACTCCCCTGGGTCGGTCCAGCACAGATGTGATCTGCAAGGTCGGACATACAATGCCTCGGATGGTGTCATACTGATAGTGGAGTGATAACTATTGTTGTATGTGAAATCCACCAAAGGCATGTGTTCCTCCCAGATGTGGCCGAAATTTAGGACGGAAGCATGCAACAAGTCCACAAGGGTCTAAATGGTCCTCTCTGTCTGACCATCTGTCTGAAAATAGAAGGTGGTGCTCAACTAAAGCTTTCTTCTGAATGCCTCCTACAACCCCTTCCATAGACATGATGTAAAATGTTCATCACGATCGGAGACAATCGTAGATGGCACACCATGAAGTCGTACAGTCTCCTCTATGTAGAGGCATCCCAAGATCTCTACTGATCCCTTCTCTCTAATAGGTAGGAAGTGGGCCAAATTGGTGAGTCATTCAATGATCACCCAGATAGAATCATGAACCCTGGACATTCATGGATGTCTGGTCATGAATTCCAAGGAAATTTCATCCCACTTCCACTCTAGAAACACTAGAGGCTGAACTAAGCATGATGGAACCTGATGCTCTACATTCACTTGTTGTCAACTGAGGAACCCATAGATAAACTATGCTACTTCTTTCTTCATTCCCATCCACCAGTACTAATTCTACAGGTCCAGGTACATCTTTGCCAATATAGATGTACATACAGATGGGACATATGGAAATCACTCAACACTTCCTCCTGAAGTGAAAATAGTACCATAGTACACCCTCCAAAGATGATGGCGTTCTCCCCGCCTTCAAAAAATCCATCAGGTGCATGTCCTATGGATATCTAAGCACGTCGAGCCTCACAATTAGTGTCCCCAAGCTACGCCTCCCTGACTTGCTGAAGGAGTGGGGGAGTTACAGTGAGAAACTGAAGATATGTTGCTCTATCTCGATCAACGTAGGATATCTACAAAGCGGATAACTACTCTACCACCTCACTTAGAAACTGTATACCAGATCCCCTGCTAAGTTCATCTGCTACTATGTTTCTCTTCCCAAGAGTATATACTATCTCATAGTCATAGTCTTGGAGGAACTCAATCCAATGTCACTACCTCAGGTTCAGTTAATTCTGCGAGAAGATATTCCTATGACTCTTGTGATCTGAGTAGACTATAAAACGTTAACCCATCAAGTAATGTCACCACACCTTCAAGGAAAAAACCACTACTACTAACTCCAGGCCATGGGTAGAATAGTTCTTCTCATATTTTCTCAGCTATCAAGAACTATATGTGATCACTGATTTCTCCTGCATCAGGACACATCGATGCCCGGTCCCTGATGCATAGCAGTAGACTACGTACTCAACACCTTCCTCCGGTAGCCTCAAGATAGGGCAACCCATCAGTTTCTACCTCCGCTCGTAGGAACTCTGATGGCATCTATCTGACCATAAAAAGGGTTTCCCCTTCATCATCAATCATGATAAGGGTGCCACAACTCTGGGAAATTCAGGCACAAACCTCCAGTAGTAACCAGCTAGTCCTAGAAAACTCTGCACCTCCTTCATACTCCTGGGTAGATCCCAAGAAATCATAGCCTCAATCGTTGTTGGATCCACCAAAACTCTATCCTCCAAAATGATGTGCCCCAAGAATTGAACCTCTCGGATCTAAATCTTGCACTTCGAGAGCTTACCATAAAGCCAGTGATCTCAAAGTGTGTCCAGAACAATATGTAGATGATGGGTGTGCTCCTCCTCGGTATCTAAGTATATCAGGTTGTTATCAATGAATAATACCACAAAGAGATCTAGGTATGGATGGAATATCCTGTTCATGGTTCCCATGAACACTACTAGGGTGTTGGTCATGCCGAATGGCATTACCAAGAACTCATAATGGCCATACCGACATTTGAAGGTTGTCTCCTGCACATCCTTGTCTCATACTCTGAGTTGGTGATAGCCTGATCTAAGTTCTATCTTCAAAAACCATCATGCTTCTTTCAGGTCATCAAAAATATTTTCAATCCTTGGAAGTGGGTACATTTTCTTCACGGTCACCTAGTTCAGGCACTGATAGTGCACTCAGAGTCTCAATCACCCATCTGCCTTCTTGGTGAAAAAATTCTAGGCTTCCCAAGGAGAAACACTGGTTCTAAAGAACCCCATGCTCTGCAAGTCCTCCAGCGGTAGTCATAGCTCTCGAAGCTCTGTAGGAGCCATATGATATGTTTGGGTAGATATCAGTGTCATCCCAGGGTACAAGTCGATGTAAAAGTCCACCTCTCTGTGAGGAGGTAGACCCAGAACATCATCAGGGAAAACATCAGTGTACTGGTCCACCACTTCAGGATAGATCAAACTCTCAACATCAACTTCTTTGAGGGTAAGGCTAGACAATTGATGTGTGATAGGCTGCAACCTCCCCCAGTTAAGTCCATACTATGCTGAAAATGTTCTCTTCTCACTAGTGAAGGTAAAATTTGTCCCATCCCTGCGGACACACCACAATTTTCACCTCATACAGTCGATCTGAGCATGGACAACGTATAACCAGTCTATACCCATGATGACATCATAAGGCCTCGATGCTGCTACTAGAAGATCCCATCTAAATCTCTCACCTCCTAGAGTAATCTCACACTACCAGCACCAGTGTGTAATCATCGAATATACTTTTGTAGGAGTCTCTAGACGTAAGGATCAAGCAAACAGCTCCCCCAGAATCTCCAAGCTCCGAATGAGGGTCATGGAAATAAAAGAACGAATGGAACCTGTGTCTATAAGTACTGAAGCCATGGTGGAGTAGACACAGACCGTACCTCATATCATCTTTGGAGTGTCGTGGTCATAAGCCTCAGCTTCCTAAAGATGAGCTCATCCCTGTCTGTCTTCTCTCTATTGTAGGGGTGGACAACCTAGTGCTGGTGGAGGTAGAACCTCATATCACCGCCCACTACCTACTGCATGGCTAGCTCCTCATCCACGTCTGCCTCCTGCCTACAGACCTCCTCGATTAAATCTTTACCTCTGACCAAAATATCCTTTGATCATCTTCTGGTCGTCCGTACAGTAGGTCAGTCGTTCACGAGCCATGTGACAATGCCCGCCGCATGAGTAACAATGCATATCCATCAACTGCCTTTCTCTATCTCAAGAGCCCCACACCACCGACCGAATATCTTGCAGTTGTCCCCCTATAGGTTTGGTCCTCTTGGACCTCTACATCAATTGTCTACTTCCAGCTGTTGATGACTCTGCTATATGTCATCTGGTGGTGGGTATTGTTGTCGGTGACTGCTCAGTAAGGAATCTATCCATTAAATGTGCTCGCTCTAAAACCCCCAACTAAGTCGGGAAGTTGAGAGAAACCATCGGAGCTCCAATCACCTTTTTGAGCCCCTACTCGAAGGTCCTGGCCTTGAAAAAAGGGTCTCACACCATGTCAGTGGAGTAGTGAGAGAGATCGGTGAACCTCACTGAATACTGAGCCACAGTCATGCTACCCTGCTGCAAGTGGATAATCTCATGTATACACACTGAGTGTAGGGTTGCTGGAAAGAAATTTTCCCTGAAAAGTCTCTCAATTCCACCCAGATGAGAGTGACCTCATCATGAACTTGGATCATCAAGCTCCACCATATGCCCGCTGCTTCCTGAAGAAGACTAGCGACAAGGATCACCATGTGATCATCTGCTGTCCTTAACAGTCAAAAAACTATAACCATGGCCTCCATCCAGTCCTCAGCTGCCTATGGATTTGTCTTTCCCTTGGTCCTCAATGGCCTCTTGTGCTTGAACTCGTGCAATGCACTCAAGCGGCGTGCACCCTATACTGCTGGGGCTGGTGGAATCGACTGCCCAACAGGTAGTGGTGCTGCCGGTACACAACCTGAAGGTACAACTATCATAAGGGGCCCTGAACAAAAGCCTCATCACTTAGTGGGATCTCATCACATACTCTAACTAGAACCCTATATGGATGTCTGTGTGGAGTCATCTTGAATGAAATTGGTGCGACACGGTCTATAAGTTATACCTGGTGAGATGACTCAAAGTGATCACAAGGAAAACTTTACAAAACACACACACAATCGGTTTTTTTATGCACTGAGTCGAAAATCATAATTCATGGTCCTAGTGTATGGATATGTCGGTCGCCGCACCAACACTGGACTCCATGAACTGAAAACCACACTCATCACACTTAACACTATTTCCACATAGAAAAGATCATATTTCTAGTTATTCGGTAGAACCAAACTCCTCTGATACCAATTTTTCATGACCCGCCCTCGAGGCCCATGCAATGACTACCCCAAGCCCACTTTTCATAGGTCAAGGGCTGGCGACTGGAACTGAAAGTCATATTACCTAAAATGGGAAGGAATTGCCTTTATAACCTGTAAACTCACACAAACGAAGAACATAGAAAGAAAAAAGAAAAAAGTAAACTATATATTAAAAAGGTTGTATTCAAAAAGTAAAGGGGCCAAAATACCAGCCCAACTGAAAAGTAAAAAAAATACTAAAAAGTACAAGTAAAACTCAAAACAGCTTCTGTGAACACCAGCTAAGGATCCTACCTGAAGGGTAGGTACAACACTCAAATAGTCGTATCTATGGTATGCCTCGTCTAATGCACACCTCTGAGTAGCCTCCAATCCTGGTACCCTCGTCCTCAGTCAGCATTGTCTATGGTCTTCACAAGACACAATAAGGGCGGGCGAAGCTCGTGTAGGGGTGAGTATAACAATACTCAGTAGGGACCCCGAGTCCCCTGAAGGTCTCTCAAAATCCACAAAGGATTAATCAAAAAGCAATACATCAACTCTACTTAGGTATATTACCATATATATACCTATGATATCAAAATATACTCGTCTCATACATGAGGGGAGAATATAAAAAAGGTAATACCATGAAGATGAAAGTACCACACAGGTAAAAAACTTATTTCAAACATAGTCTCATCTCAAACTAGATTTTCAGTGAAGTATAGAAGTACATATGATTATTAGTGAAGCTAGATCATCTCATTCTATCAAGAGGAACTACTGCTGACCATACGGAGTATGACCTACACAGGATCGATAGATACTAACCCCATCAATGACCCACATAGGATCTGACCCATACATGATCGGTATGCGCTCACCCACATAAAAATCGTTGAGCGCTAACACACACAGGATTTGACCCACACAAGATCAGTATATGATAACCCACACAAGATCGCTAAGCACTGACCCTCATTGGATCGGACCCACATAGGATCGGTGTTGACCCACACTGGACCTCTCAGAACAAACCTCTATATGAACAGTCTCCAACCTCCGCCTCACTACCATCCACCGGATTCCCTCTATTAGCATGTTTGGGAGAACCGATACTCAAGCCATTGTTCGAACCTCAACTTCCACAAAGTTCCACAACAAAGTATCCCAAAGGTATTTCAAGTCATAAGGTACCAAACGCAATAGACGGCATGCCAATCAGACGTCCAGTCTGTAAGTTATTAGTGTTTCTGCTATGAGGCCCAATTGGATTCAGGGTTCGATCCAACCCAGCCGTACTACAACATTATCCAAAATTCATGTGTATTATATAAAAAAAACCATCTCTATCCAAGGATTCTGGTGCCACAGATGGTTCATCAAACAGACTCCCGGTTCTCAAGACATGGCCACAAAGGCGTAACTGGGTCCCGCTGGACGTGACCCGGTGGCACGGCCCGCAGTTGTGTGGACCGCCGTGGCGGCGTCTGCCCTAGTCGTCGTCCGAGAATGAGGTGCCTCCCAGTTCACCCAAACGACCAAAGGGCCTTTCAGTTTTTGGAAGTGGGACCCGTCAGAGTGGAACCTGCTCGGTGAACCACGGTTGGCCAGTTCGTCGGCTTGTCCTCCTCATCCCGGCGGCACGATGGTGCGACTGTCTTTCGCGGTCAGCCAGGTGCCGGCCGCTCTTCAGCCTCCACTGCAGCCAAGCGACCATAGCCTCCTACTCCCCCCGCAGCATGGATACATGCCGCCACTCCGCCCCGCGGACGGCAGGCGTGCCGGTCGTGAACCTGCCCCGCCACGCGACTGGCTAGTCCTAGAAAACTCTGCACCTCTGTCATACTCCTGGGTGGATCCTAAGAAATCACAACTTCAATCATTGTTGGATCCACTAAAAATCTTGCCTCCGAAATGACGTGTCCCATGAAGTAAACCTTTCGGATCTAGAGTCAGCACTTCGAGAGATTACCATAATTATAGTGCTCTAGGAGTGTGTCCAAAACTATCTATAGATGATGGGTGTGCTCCTCCTCTGTATCTGAGTATATTCGGATGTCATCAATGAATACTACCACAAAGTGATCGATGTATGGATGGAATATCCTCTTAATGAGTCCCATGTACACTACTAGGGTGATGGTCACGCCGAATGGAATAACCAAGAACTCATAATGGTCATACAGATATCTGAAGGTCGTCTTCTTCACATCGTCGTCTTGTACTCTGAGCTGGTGATAGCCTGATCTGAGGTCTATCTTCGAAAACCATCATGCTTCTTTCATCTCATCAAAAAGATCATCAATCCACGGAAGTGGGTACTTTTTCTTCATGGTCACCTTGTTCAGGAACTGATAGTCCATAGAGAGTGTCAAACTCACATCCGCATTCTTGGCGAAAAAAATCATGGCTACCCAAGGAGAAACATTGGTCCTAAAAAACCCCTTGCTCTGTAAGTCCTCCAGTGGTAATAGTAACTCTCAAAGCTCTACGGGAGCCATCTTATATTCTGGGTAGATATCAGTGTCGTCCCAGGGTACAAGTAAATGTAAAAGTCCACCACTCTGTGAGGACTTAGAGCCGAAACATCATCAGGAAAAACATCAACGTACTGGTCCACCACTATAGGATAGATTAGACTCTCAACATCAACTACTTCGAGGTAAAGGCTAGCTAATTGATGTGTGATTGGCTGCACCCTCCTCCGAGTAAGTCCATCCTACGCTGAAAAGGTTACCTTCTCACTCGTGATGGTAAAATTGGTCCCATCCATGTAGACATGCCGCAATTTTCACCTAAGACAGTCGATCTGAGCATGGAAAGTGCATAACCATTCTATACCCAAGATGACATTGTAAGGCCTCGACGCTGCTACTAGAAGATCTCATCCAAATCTATCACCAACTATAGTAAGCTCACACTACCATTACCAATGTGTAATCATCGAATCCCCTTCCGTATGAGTCTCTAGATGTAAGGATCGAGCCAACGACTCCAACGGAATCTCCACGATCAGAATGAGGGACATGGAAATAAAAGAATGATTAGAACCTATGTCTATAAGTACATCAGCTAAGGTGGAGTAGACACAAATTATACCTCATATCATCTCTGGGGAATCATCATCATAATCCCTATTTGCCAAAAGATGAGCTCGTCCCTGTCCACCATCTCCCTATGGTATGGGCGGACCACCTGGTGGTGGTTGTAGTAGAACCTCATATCACCGCCCACCGCCTGTTGCATGGTCAGCTTCTCTTCCATGTCTTCCTCCTGCCTGTGGACCTCCTCGATTAAATCATCACCTCTGACCAGAAGATCCTTTGACCGTATGCTGCTCATCCATATGGATGGTCATGTAGTCGCGAGCCATGTGACCCTGCCCGCCGCATGAGTAACATTGCATATCCCACAACTGTCTTGATCTGTCTCGAGAGCCCCACACCACCGACCCTATAACCTAAAGCCGTCACCCTGTAGGTCTGGTCCTCTTGGAAATCTGCATCATTTTACTAATTCTAGCTATTGATGACCCTGCTATGTGTCGTCTGGTGGTGGGTATCATTGTCGGCGACTGCTCAGCAAGGAAGCTCTCCACAAAAAGTGATCTCTTTAAAACCCCCACTTACATCGGGAAGCTGAGAGAAACCATCAAAGCTCTAATATTCTATCTGAGCCCCTGCTCGAAGGTCCAGACCCTGAAGAAAGTGTCCTTTACATGTCAGTGGAGTAGTGTGAGAGATCGGTGATCCTCAATGAATAATGAGCCATCGTTATGCTACCCTACTGCAAGTGGAGAAGCTCAAGTATACATACTGAGCGTAGGGTCGCTGGAAAGAACTCTTCCATGAAAAGGAACTCAAAGTCCACCGATATGAGACTGACCTCATCATGAACTTGGAGCATCAGGCTCCACCATCTTCCCGTTGCTTCCTAAAGTAGACTGGCGACAAAGATCACCATGAGATCATCTCGTGACCTTACCAGTAGATAAACTCTAACCATGGCCTCCATCTAGTCCTCAACCTCCTGTGGATCTATCATTACCTGGAACCTCATTGGCCTCTGGTGCTAGAAGTCATGCAACACACTCAAGATGCATTTACCCTATGGTGCTGGAGTTGTGGGAATGGACTTCCCAATAGGTAGTGGTGCTGCTGGTACACAACCTGATGGTATAACTATCGTAAGGTGGCCCTACACCGAAGCCTCATCGCTCAGTGGGATGTCATCATGTACTCTAACTAGAACCCTAGATGGATGTATGCATGGAGGAATCTTGAAAGAAACATGTGTGCCACAGTCAATAAGTTATAACTGGTGAGGTTCCTCAAAGAGATCACAAAGAAAACCTTACAAAACACACACGCGATCAGTTTTTTCATGCACTGAGTCAGAAATCATAAGTCAGTGTCCTAGTGTATAAATATGTCGGTCGCATAACCAACACTGGACTCTATGAACTGAAAACCACACTCATCACACATAACACTATTTCCACATAGAAAAGATCAGATTTCTAGTTATTCGGTAGAACCGAACTCGTCTGAGACCAATTTTTCACAACCCGTCCACCGGGGCCCGTGTAGTGACTACCCCAAGCCCACCTTTCAAAGGTCAGGGGCCGGCGACTAGAACTGGAAGGCATATTCCCTAAAATGAGAAGGCATTGCCTTTATAACCTGTAAACTCACACAAACCAAGAACATATCAAGATACAAGATCAAAGTAAACTATATAGAAAATAGGGTGTATACAGAAAGTAAAGGGGCCAGAATAAAAGCCCATCTGAAAAGTAAAAATAAAAGTAGAAAGTACATGTAAAACCCAAAACAGCTTCTGTGAACACCCGCCAAGGATCCTACCTGAAGGGTAGGTACAAATCCTAAATAATTGTCTCTACGGTATGCCTTATCTAATGCACACCTCTGGGTAGCGTCCAATCCTAGTACCCTCATCCTCGGTTAGCATTGTCTGTGGTCTACATAAGACACTGCAAGGGTGGGCGAAGCCCGTGCATGGGTGAGTATAACAATCCTCAGTAGGGACCCCAAGACCCTCAAAGGTCTCTCAAAATCCAAAAAGGATAAACCAAAAAGAAATACATCAACACTACTTAGGTATATTCCCATAAATATACCTAAGTTATCAAAATATACTCGTCTCATACATGAGGGGAGAATATCACAACGGTACACCACGAAGATGAAAGTACCACACAGGTAAAAAAATTATTTCAAACAGAGTCTCTGTTCAAACCAGGTTTTCAGTGAAGTATTGAGGTACATATGATTATTCAGGAAGCAAGATCATCTCATTATGTCAAGAGGCAATGCTGCTGACCATACGGAGTTTGACCCACATAGTATCGATAGATACTAACCCCTAAAATGACCCACATAGGATCTGAACTACACAGGATCAGTATGCGCTAACCCACACAGGATCGTTGAGCTCTGACCCACACAGGATTTGACCCACACAGGATCGGTATACACTAACCAACATAGGATTACTGAGCACTGACCCACAATGGATCTAGCCCACACAATATTGGTGTTGACCCACATAGAATCGCTCGTTACTAACCTCCGTATGAACAGTCTCCAACCACCGCCTCACTTCCATCCACTTGATTAATGCTATTATCGTGTTTGGGAGAACTGATCCTCAAGCCATCAGTCAAACCTCAACTTCCACTAAGTTCCACGATGAAGTATCTCATAGTTCTGTCAAGTCATAAGGTACCAAACTCAACAGACGGCGCATCAATCAGACGTCTGGTTTGTAAGTTATTAGTGTTTCTGCTCCGAGGGCCCGGTTGTATTCGGGGTTCGATCCAACCCAGCCATACTCCAACTTTATCCAAAATTCATGTGAAGTATACCAAAAGGACTACATCAATCAAAGGATTCTGGTTCCGCAGATGGTTCGTCAAACAGACACCCGGTTCTCAAGACATGGTCACAAAGGTGAAAATGGGTCCCGCTGGACGCGACACGATGGCGCGGCTCGCAGTTGGGTAGACCATCATGGTGGAGCTACCCTAGTCATCTCCTGGGAATGGGGTTCCTCCCAGGTCACCTGAATGGCCAGAGGGCCATTAGGTTTTTTGAAGCGGGACCTGCCGGAGTGGAACCTGCTCGGTACGCCACGGTTGGCCGGTTCGCCGGCTGGTCCTCCTCCTCCCAGCGGAACGATAGTGCAGCTGTCCTTCGCAGTCAGCTAGGTGTCGGCCGCCCATCGACCTCTACCGAGGCCGAGCCGTCACGGCCTCCTGGTCCCCCATCAGCGCGGACGCGTACTGTCGTTCCACCACACGACCTGACGGCGTGCCAGCCACGAACCTGCTCCAGCGCGACCAATGTGTTGTAGCCTCCTACTCATCTTGTGGCGCAGACATAAGCCACCCTATCTCCTCATGTTCAGTCAGTGTGTCGGCCACCCTCCTCTTCCATGGGTCACCAAACCTTCATCCTATGCTCGAAAAATATGACGACCACATATTCACGATCCTCGGGTAGAGGGCTCTCAATCCATACGTTGCACTCATCAAAACTTTGTGTTTCAAACACGTTTAATTATTTAGTGATGATGGACACGTGAAGAACACACGAAGAAAACACAAAAAAGTGTGCAAGGTATAAGTATAGGATGATGGCCATGTTAGTTTGTCAATCGTCATTGTGTATCTAGAATATGAATAATTTTCAAATAAATTCAATCATATTTCAAAATTAAATCCCCTTCCTTGATCATCTGGTGGAGGTGTCATGAGGAAGAATACGAAGTTGATAAAGGAGACATCGACATTCGTTGCTCCTGCAAGACACTTTCAGATTCGGTTCCTCATTCTTCGTTCAGAAGTCATTCTTTGTCGGAGGATATTTCTCCAAAGGTTCTCCAAATCTCTCCTTTCCATTGACAATGTTTTCTCTCACGAAAGTTCTGGTGCCAAATTAAAAATTTTAAGTTTATTAATAAAACAAATAGAGTTGGGAAATTAATTGAATCAAATTTGGCACATTAATTAGGGTAATTCCAAGGGTTAGATTAATATTAAGAGGGGTTCGGGTGGTCCCCACCACCAAATCCAAAATGTGATGTTTCAATTTCAAAAATAAAATAAATCATTTTTTTTTCAACCACAAAAAGTCCGAAAATTATTTTCCACCCTCGACCTACTGAAATCAAGGTAAAAGTCTCATTAAGCGATTATCAGCACTACGAGTTCAATGGTGCCCTTAGATTTCAATTCTGTGCACTGGTTCAAATGTTACAAAAACTCACTCACACATTCACTTAACGTACCAAAAAAAAGTTCAGAAATTCATTCTAGACACACCGGGTCATAGAATCAGACACCGTCAATTTTCAAGGACTCGTAATATTCTCATATAAATAAAAAAATTACATCAAAAAAATCAGGTCTTAATAGGGAATCTAATGAAATTGAAGGGATATCTTATAAATTACATTTATTTCCTCAACTTATGAATTTCTAGGCTTCGATTTATGTCATCCATGATCTATTTCCTAACATATACTGTCATGGACTTTTTTGTTCTCTTAATAATGGTTCATAATGAGATTCTGAATTTACTAAATCATATTGTCTAGGAGTTTCAAACTAGGTGCACAATAAGGCCCATTTTCGTATACCAAGTTACGTTGAGTCATTCCCGACACACATTGTCAGGGTTGTTACCCCTATGAAAATATGTTCCAGAACCTCGTCCACTAGTACTATCTCGGTAGGGGTGTATTTTCTTGATAAGAAAATTACTCTATACTGGCCAAAATTTAGGGATGTTTTATTACACTTATTCTTATCCCTATGTATTTTTCTAGAGTCTTCTAATCCTATTCCCCCCAAAAACTAAACTTTTCCTTTGATACCAACTATAAAACCCCTACTCTTTATTTCACATTAACACATGATTTATTACATAGATTAAACTTAATAAAACCAAAAATATTGAGAAGTCTAATGTATTTGGTAATTAGGTACATTACATTTCAACTTAAAACAAAATATACAACATCTTTATTGAAAACTTCTTTAAAATGTTCACACTTAAAACTACACAGGATATCCTAGGGACATACATAAGAAAGGTCTGAGATATAAATCCTAGTAAGGGAATAAACATGGAATAACATAAAGAGAATAATACATGTGATACAAGGCATATCGATGGGGTATAAAAATAGTAGTAATTATAAACATGAATAATGATACATGATATAACATGATAATCATAAAGAAAACATGGGGGTATGGCAACAACTTAAAACAGTTCATCATAAACATATGTTAAGGATAACAACCAAGGCATCATGATAGTAAAATTCTTATATAAGAATCAGGTTTACTCTTTATCCCAGCATGAGGTATCATGATACTAAACATTACCTAATGCATTGGAGTGATATATAATTCTAGGCGCACCTATTACTTTCATTCCATTCTCATGATTAAGTGTGCCACGTATATCAATAAACATGAATTCATTAATCATATTAATTTATTCCATGATTAATGAGTGTGAAAAAATACATTTAATTTAATATTAAAATAAGTATAAGTGCATAAATTTGAACACGGTTGATTGGAAATGTGTATGGGATTCACTACACAATTGTTTTTTCATGGAAAAATTGTGGTGAAATTTTGGTAGTATAACATCGTCACATAAAAATTCATAAAATAGGTTGATGAGAGAGAAATGTGTATCTCATAATTTGGATATAAAATGATAAGTAATAGGTACATTGAAATACATATCCCAACATAAGGAATTGTAAATAGAAGACATAAGATAATAAGGAAACTTGAATAAAGAAGAGAAGGTGAGGATCCCTTACTTGAGTGTGTGACTCAAAATGATTGGGAGGGGATTATTGAGAGCTTGGGGAACATTATGAGGACTATAGAGAGTAGATAAAAGAGTAAGGAAATTATATAAGGAGATTGAGTGAAGAGAAATGGGATCCTGGGTGTGTTTATATAAGAAATGAGAGGGATTTATTTATTATTTTGGTTTTGGACTCTACATAATAAAATAACCAAAACCACAAACCATCCCATGGTTAATTCCAAATGGGAGTGGTCATAATTATTTTATAAATCCAGGGGAAAAACATAATAAAATATTACCCTTGGTGATGTAGAGGTCAGTCACACTCTTAATGAAATGATCTTAAAACCTCAAAATATATTAATGGTTTTGGAGGATTCATAAAGGATTTATAAAATTAACCAAATTAAAATAAAATAAATTTATTTTAAATAGAATATATATATTTGGTCTTGGATACCATTTATAGTATTTATTACATCACTTTTGGGTCATTATTGATGGATTTGGTGCCCTAGAACCAAATTCTTTATAATTTATGATAAATATGTATCCATTGTTTTGAATATTAACAAACTACTTATCATATCTTGATTTTTATTCTATGTGACATAGTATGTGATTATTTATTAAGATTAGTTAGCACACTAAAAGGTCATAACCGTCTTCTAATGTAATGGGAACCTGAAAATGCTACGACAATATTCTTGAATATATGTTCTATATCTGGATGATATCATTTGAGGGACAAAAATGATACAGTCTATCAGGGGTGGAGACTCATAGGGCTTTGAGGAACCTTCTCATGGTGTACACCCTTGGTAATATCCATTATGATATTGTGAGAATGAGACCCTCCAGTATGAAATCCACATTTATATGTGTTATTGGATTTTCTTATCTGCGGATGTATGTATTGGTCCTTGGACATTAAGATTATTATAAATGAGTATTATGAGTTGCACACTTAGATATATTGATCAAAACTGAGCCAACAGATGTTCATAATGAGGTAGGATATGTTGGTTGTGTCATGGGTAATATTGCATTAATGAATAATGAAAGAAAGTATTTATCTCTTATTATCTTTAATAGAAGTCAGTATCTCAAGCCCTTTGATGGAAATGATATAGCCTAAATAAATCCATGTCTATAGTGTTGTATAGGCGAGTTCTATTTTTGTAAAGTCAAATAAATAGATAATAAATCATATAGGTTGATGGAACCGGCATGCAACCTGCTCGATTTGAGATATTGTGAAAAATTGATAATATTACACTGTGAGTGTTTGTATGAGGTGACATGCCATTGTGGTGTTAATTTCTCTATCTATGGGTGCCTTGGTGTTGTTTTAGAATCTAAACGTGGACATTAGGTTGCTTCCCCTAATGACATTATGAAAGAGGCCTAGAGGGTCACACACTAAGTGTATCTAGAATCTTAGTTAAATAATATATTATTTTTTATTATTTAGCAGGTTGAATAAATATTATTCTCGTATGTGGTTTAATAATTATTCATGAATGTTTGATCAAATATAAATATTTATCTTCTCTTTATTAATTGTAATATTTATTTATTTATTGGAGAATAATGAAGTGATATTTATTTAATAAATAAATAACATAATTCAAGGTCTGATAAATATTATGGAGTAATGGAAAACTAAGTTTAATGGTTCAGTTGGAAATAATAAATATTGAATATTTATTAATTAAATAATATGTAATTATAATTCTATAGATGGGCACATTTCGAGAAATATTATTATTATTCTTATTATTATTTGACATGGGGTTTTTCTAGGATACAATAAATAAATAAGGGTTCTTCAATAATTATATTATTTTTTATAATAGAAATGTAATTACCTAATTATTTTATTTTCTCAAGAGGGGTGATTCATTTTTTTTTGTGCACAAAAATTTTGGATAATCCTCTCAATCCTATAGAGCTCCCTTCTCCTAGAATGCTCCTATGAATGGAGGGAAATCTTCCTCCACCAGATCAAGGAGAAGGCTTTGGAAGCGATTCTCATGGTGATCAATGGAAGATGATGCAAGCACAAGGATCTTCCATGCTTTCACCTGGAGACTCCTTCAACGATGTATGAAGACTTGCGGAACACATGTGGATCACCTCTAGAAGAAATCTACATTTGGTATGGACAACACAATGACGGTGTACTGTATATATGTCATCAAACTCATCAACAAAGAAATAATTCCTTAGAAGTAATTCCTTATCAAGTTAAATTAATTATAAACAATATGTGTTGATATTCTATCTCTCGATTCTAGTGCAATAATTTGTTGTCTATTTCATTGACTCAATTTAGTGGATCATGGCATTCATCATAATATATATCTTGAATTGATCATCAATTTTAGAAAAATTAAAGTTGGGAACCGCCCATCAGAATGCTTCAGCTGCGCTCGGAATCTAAATGTGGTTTTAAAGGGGGCACATAATTGTTTATAATTGTTTAAAATTCTTTGGTAATTTATGAATTTTTAATTTAGTTTTTCAATTAAATTTTAATCATTATTTTAATCTAAATTGTGAGATCTGTTTCTTCCTCCATCGTTTCTTGTAGGTCTAATGGAAACAATTAATTTTATGATTAAAATAAAATTGAGGAACTCATCTGAAGGTGCCAATGTTTCGGGTTTAAAAACACCATACTACACACTGTATAACTGGATTAACACATCGTTTAGTCATGTTCAACTCATAAAGATTGATTCTAAAATCAATTCGAGAATATTCATTAATTTCTGCATCAATTACACCATTAATGAACCACGTGTTGACCAGAAATAAATGGTGCACATTCAGCTGGACTACACACCGTGTGGCTCATTAATACAGTGTGTAATTACTTTGAGTCAGAGACAGGATATATAATCCATACATGGTCTACCCAACCAATGATCATGTAACATGGAGTAAACATGATGTGTGTCCCATTAAACACATTGTGTACTCCAAAATTTCCAAGGTACGCTTCACACATCGAGTCCCTAGGCATGTACCTCAGATAGATGGTGAAAGATGTACATGTCGTGTAGGTCGGATCTACACGCCATGTACTTTTACCAATTATGCATATTTAATAAAAATTATTATATAGTATAAACCTTGAGACATGTAATTATGTGTGGATTTAAATATGGGACACGCCATTTGATAGGTTTAAATATATATATATGTGTGTGTGTGTTTAATTAATAGTTGTTTAATGTTAATATCATCATATCATGTATGAGTTATATTATAATTTGTTACTCTAAGTGCATTTAAGCCTAAAATGTCACTAAAAAATCATGTAATTCATGTAATCATTTATGAAGTACATGTCATGAAAGTACATCATAAATCGTGTATATCATATTTCATAAGAGTAAAATAGTATATGAGTATAATACATGTTGTGTATATTTGGACGGGTATTCACCATATTGCCTCAAAGTTATATTTATGTGTAAGGTTAATTTAAAATGCATTTATTTAATTTCATAAAATTATAATTGGTGAGAATCTCAAGGAAATTTGGATAAGGATTATGATAAAAGGATTGATTAATTAAAGATAATAATTAATCAATTTGAGGGTGATTTATCTTAAATAAGAATGATTAATAATTGAATGATAGTTTTATTAAATTCTTAATTTTTTGTATGAAAGTGGATGATCATGATCTAGAATAGACCATTTTTATGTAATTGGTTTCATTTAATTTATTATTAAATTAAATTATTGCTATGGGTGCCTTTTCTCCTCGTTATTATGTAGAGTTTGGGCGACCATGGTTTCTTTTATGTAAACCCCTTTCACCCCTCACCTGTGCGTGAGGAAAAGGCATATTTAATGGATATAGCTCCCAAGAAATTGGAGGTGGTTCAAGTTTGCAGCTGAGGAGAAACCAATCCAAGGAGATACAAAGGTCGACAGGTGGAAAGCTATAGACACGAACCTCAATTGGTTCATGGTTCTTCTCCTCTAGGTCAATGGTTAGTTTATCAAACACTAGATAAACTAACCATTAGTATAAGCTCATGATCATACCATTTATTTTAGTTATGTCAGTTTCATGTTTATTTCAATATAGATGTTTTGTTGTGATCATGTAATTAATGAATTAACAAGCTTGCAAGATGGAACAAAATTAAATTGGCTTATACTTAAATGTGATCTAATACATAGTTAATCACTTAATTAATCCCACTTAATATTAACAAGCATGTGATAAGAAAATAATTCTAAAGTTTTGCATAAAACGATAAAATCTCTTAGTAAAATATTAATTCGGTATATCCTTCCATTACATATATTATAATTGAACGATGGTTCAATGTTCTTGACCAGCCAAAGTTGTGGTGATTTCAATTATAGAGGAATTATAACATGAGTTTTTGGGTTCAATTAACCTGTTTCACATCAAGGGTTGACTACCAAAGAAGGACATCGTGTAATTGAGAGGCAAATATTGAGGAAATATAAAATTAAGGATTTTGAGGATTTGGGAGTCCACTCAAAGGATTGAGGAACTGTGAGTTAATATAGTTGGTATTTGTAATGTCTACCTAAAACCATTAATGTTTCTTGACCAACAAAATTTGGGATAATGATAAGGGGAATATGGATCCCTTCCACTAGGATGTCCAAGAAATAGGACATTTCAAATCCAATGGTGAGGGATATTGGGTTTCAATAAATAAGGGAATAATAATAAATATAATATTTATTTATTTATCAAAATTTAATCAGATAATGTACTAAAATTATTCTCATATTATATTTTAGAAATAGAAATAAAATGATATTAATCATATCATTGTGATCCATACCTGAGAAGGAAAACCTTTTCACCGGTACTAATTTCCAAGAGTGGAAAAGAATCTTATGGGTCATCCTTTTCCATGAAAGGAAATTGTATGTGCTAGAACAACCTTTCCCAGTTGCACCTAGAAATGAGGCAAGTGATAAAGAGTTATCTCTCTATGAGAAACATCTGAATAATGATACATATGTTCAGTGCTTCATGTTATCATCCATGTCTAATGATTTTTTTAAGAAACATGAGAATATTAATGCCTATATAACGATGTCTCACCTTCGGTATCTCTATCAAGAGAAGGAGAGACAGGATCAGTATGATATCTATATTTCATTGTTCATAACTAAGCTTGGAGAGTCTAAACCAGCTGGGCCTCGTGTATTCAAAATTATCAGCTACATTAAATTCCTAGAAATCTTAGGGATTAAATTCCCAGATGAGTTTCATACAGATCTCAAACTTTAATCACTTCCCAATACCTTCTCCATATTTATTGTGAATTATAATATGAGAAATAATGAAAATAGTCTTTTGAAACTTCTGAACATTATTCTCTATGTGGATAAGAATATGGAGTGTGACAAACCCACATTCCTTATGGAGAATAATAAAAGGAAGTACAAGGAAAAGGGGGCCAAGAGTTATAAATATTCTAAATATCTCAAGCACTGTCCTACCAAGAAGAAGAAGATCTAGAGGCAGGGTAAGGAAAAGGAGGTGTTATGTTTTTCATGTGTCATGTTAGGCCACTAAAAGAAGAACTGTACCCAAAATTGTGGTGAATCTAAACGTATGTTTGTTATTGAGTTTAGTATTTCCATATCTAAACATTGGGTTTTATATATAGCTTTTGGTGCTCACATATGTATCAAAATACATGAACAACGTAGATTCCGTAAGATTTCTAGAGGATATGTGGATCTAAGAGATTCCAATGGAATGTGGATGGCTACCCTATCCATTGGTGACTACCACCATTCATTGACAATGGTAATGGTTTTGGTTTTAAGATATTGTTCTTATGTACTTACAGTTACCATGAACATAATTTCTATATCATTCCTAGATTTAGATGTGTTTATTTTTAAATTTGGAAATAAAATTTATTTCATTAAAAATTAAAACATAGGTTATGGTATTTCACATTTAAATAATGGTATTTATGTATTAAATTACAGAAACCACGTTTTGGAAATCGATAACAAATCATGATCACAAAACTAATATAACACCTAGTTGTGGAATCACCCGCTTGTTCATGTAAATGAGAAGAGTTTGAAAAATCTCAATCAAGATGGTTATTAAGAATATTTTGATCTAAAACCACTTGAAATATTCCATGCTTTTTTTTCAAGTAAAAATGACCAAGCCATTTAGCGGATAGGGTGAAAAGGCCACATAGATTCTAGGATTGGTACACACTAATATGTGAGGACCATTTCTAGTAGAATCTAGAGGTTTATATTCTTACCTCATAACTTTTAATTATGACTTGAGTAGATATGGGTATGTCTACTTAATGAGGTATAAGTCTAAGTTTTTTTAGAAATTATTATAATTCATGAATGAAGTAGAGAATCATCTTGGAAAGAAGATAAAAAATATTTGATCAGATCAAGTTGGAGAATATCTTAACCAAGAGTTCATTAACTTTTTAAAGGAGTTTGGGATTTTATTTCAACTCATTCCACATTATAAACCATCGTGAAATGGTGTTGGTGTAATGAGGAACTATACCTTGTTAGACAGGGTAAATTCGATGATGAGCTATGCATATCTTTCATTATCCGTTTGGGGATATGCATTAAAAACTATAGCATACACATTAAAATGAGTACCAAATAAAACATAAAATAGAATTCCCTTTGTGATATGAAGTGGAAAGAAACCCATATTATTGTATACATGTCTATGGGGTTGTGAGACATTTTTTATGTCCTTCTTAGGCAACAAACTAGCTCCCTGAGGCACGAAGTGTATCATTATCGGGTATTCCAACGAAATAAACAGATACTACCTATAAAACTTATCAGAAAAGTAAGTGATTGTTGTCAGATAATCCATATCATTGAGAGGGAGAACATCCTAAAAAAGGATAGTTGGAGAAATATTCACTTCGAGGAATTATATGTTCAAGATACACTAGAGTTAGTATTGGAACAGGTTCCACATGTCCCCATGGAAGAAGTAGTTCCTGAAATAGAAGTAATGCATATGAGCATAAGAGAGGTAAGGGAACTATAGAGACATGGTTTTCTATTCACTGAGGATGCAGACTCATTATTGGTTGACAATGATAAACCTCTATTCGACAAGGAGGTACTAGATAGATCATAAAATGGAACATGGATAAAAGCAATGAATTCTAAGAGGGATTCCATATATTAAAACCAAGTTCGGAATCCGGTGGATGTGTCAGTTGATGTAAATCATATCAGATGCAAATGGGTATTCAAGAGGAAACTGAACATGGACGGTAAAGTAAATACCTATAAATCAAGGATAGTGGCTAAAGGGTTTAAATAGTGACAAGGAATTGAATATGATGAAACCTTTTTTTTCATTTTCCATGTTTAAATCCATTTTAATCATACTTTCTATAGCAGCTTTCCATGAATATGAGATATAGTAGATGGATGTCAAAACTGCAATAATTAATGGGAACCTTCAGGAATATGTCTATATGACACAACCAAAATGGTTTGTGACTCCAAGTTATTCCAAAAGGATTTTAATGTTATAGATATCCATTTATGGATTGAAGCAAGAATCATGGTCATGGAACATTTGATTCAATGAATCTATAAAAGATTTTGGTTTCATGAAGAATGAATGTGATCCATTTGTTTATAAAATGTTTAATAGAAATGCGGTCATTATCCTAGTAGTATATGTTGATTTCATATTACTTATTAGAAATGACATACCAGCCTTACAATATATTAAATAATAGTTAAAAAATGTTTCTAAATGAAGGAATTGAGAAAATAATACAATTTTCTAGGGATTAATATAATTCATGATAGATCCAAGTGGCTTCTTGTACAAAGTAAAAGTACATATATTGATCAGATACTAAAGAGATTTAGTATGGAATAATACAATATGTGATTGGTTCCAGTGTCACATGGTTTAAATCTTTCAATGAAAATGTTTCCCCATACATGAAAAGTGAAATAGAGGATGAGAAATACCCCATACACTTCAGTGATAGGGCCAATCATGTGTTCCAAGTTATATACTATACTTGATGTTTTCTATGCGTTGAGCATAGTAAGAAGATATCAAGAAGATCTAGGAGAACATCATTAGAGTGTTGTTAAGGATAAACTTAAGTATCTGCGAATAACTAAGGATATATTCCTGGTGTATGGAGGTGATGAGGAGCTAGTAATTAGGGGTTATACTGATGCTGATTTTCAGGAAAAATGATTTGAAGTCATAATTTGTATATTGTTTCTGTCTCAAAAGAGGATCTGTGAGCTGGAAGAGTTCAAAGAAGCTAGTTGTTGCTGATTCTATAGCAAAGTCTGAGTATATAGTAGAATTTGATGCATCCAAGGAAGCTGTTTGAATTTAAAACTTTTTCAGGATCTTGATGTGGTACCTATTATTAAAGACCCTATCACATTGTATTGTGATAATACTATAGAGATGGCTCTAGAAAAAGAGACAAGGTCACACCAAAGGATAGAGATTATACTCCAAAAGAATCACATATTGAAGGATTTATATCATAGGGGTGATGTTGCAGTGAGAAGAGTACCCAACAAAGTGAACATGGAAGACCCCATGACTGAAGGCCTATCTCAACAAAAGAATGAATATTATGTGAGAGCTAGCGGACTGAAGGTTGTTAGCAATTGGATCTAGTGAAAGATGGATTTTGTTAGAGTTGGTTTCCTAGAACCGACTTCTTTGAACTTTATGATTAACATGTATTAATTTTTTTAAATATTAATAAACTACTTATCACATCATGATTGTTCTTCTGTGTGACATAGTATGTGATAATTTCTAATAGTAGTTTTCACATTAAAAGGTCATAGTAGTTCCCCGCTATGATGGGAACTTGGAAGTGCTATGACACTATTCTTGAATAAATGTTCTACAACTGGATGATATCATTTGAGGGACACAAATGATACAGAATATCAAAGGTAGAGACTCATAGTACTTTGAGGCACCTTCTCATATTGTACACCCTTTCTAATATTCAGTAGGATATTATGAGAATGAGGCCTAGCAGTAGGAAATCCATATTTATATGTGTCATTAGATGTTTCTATCTGTGGACCTTTGTATTGGTACTTATAAATAAAGATTCCTTACCATAAAAATGATCTACATCCATGGATATATAGCTGAATTTTTTTGATCCATGGCTATATCTTTGTTTATAACCACGGTTTTAATTAAAACCATGGCTATATGGTTCCATAACTCATCTGTAGATCTATCATCTCCCTAACCCCAACACATTATCCTCATAGACCCAACCTTACCCTCGAAACATCTCCTCTTGGTAGACCTCTCTTCTCGATGACCCTCAATTCTCAGCGGCGACCCTCCTCTCGGTGAACCTCCTCCACCCTGACGACCTACTCTCTTGGTGGAAATCTCTCCTCTCAACAGTGGGCCTCCTCCACCCTTGTGTCTCTTCTCACCAGCAACCTCTCCTCTTAGTGGCCCTCCTCCACCCTCTCAACCTTATTTCTCAGTGGGGACCTATCCTCTTGGTGGTGGCCCTCCTCCACCCTAACGATTTTAGGTGTACTACTCAGTTGATTTATTTAATGTTTTTCTTTAAGATTGATGAAATTTTAGGTTATTTTGGGTAGTTTTTTTTGTGTTTCTTAGGTCTGGGTGGGTTTCCAGAGTGGACCCCACCCTTGGCTTGTTTCCTGAGTGTAGTTATATTACATGGTGATTTGATAATCTATTATACTGATTGTAGTTCTAATTTTAATATTGTTTGTTGTTTCATTCATATGTATTCATGGATTATACATGGGATAGAAGAATCATTAGTGGTTGGTACAGGTTTGAGATCGATTTATGGTGTATCGGTTGAGGTGGTTGTCCTTTACATTACTAAGTCTTTTGAGCATTTGGATTATATTGTGTTTTTTTAATCATTAATATTATCCTTGTAATGTGGATTGAACTTGTATGATATTTCCCATAAAATAGGGTTGTATTTCTTTGAAATAATAGTCAACATGGAATATATAACTTTATAAATGGTTCGTTGGTGGCACCATGGTTGAACAAGTCCCATTTTCCCATCATATGGTTTTTTTAGTTGTGTGATTTTAATTTTTCAAGGGAAATGTGATTTCATAATTAAATTTTATTTAAAAAGGTACTTTTTTTAAATTGAAGTATTAAGGTAAAATTGTGTCTTAATTAAATGGGTTTTTTTTTTTAAAAAAAGAGGGGTTCATCAAGAGGATATCAATGTGTTTTTTCCTAAGGAATATCATGAGTAAATATGACATGTACCATCTTTTTCATATGATTTATAAAAAGGGGTTTGAATTGGATTTAAAAAAAATCCACGGGGCCAAGTTTTAGCACTCATTTTGGTCCACTTGACCTTGTGAGGGTTGTGATCAGTTTTCAAATGTCTTGTTGCCTGTGAATTTCCCTCTTATTTATGGTTTCCATAATTGTTAACTATTATTTCACAATGATGCATAGAATTGTAGTAAGTTTGAGTGAGACCAACCCTTGTGTGAATGGTTAGTTAGATTTTATTGGGATGTTGATTAGGTTTCCTTTTGGTGAGGGTTTATAGGAACCATGGGATTCCCTTGATGTGGGCGCAAGTTTTTGTGATTGATCAGGGTATAGGTGAGATGTTCATTGTTTCCATTTAGGAACATATTGAAATTTTTGATGGGTTGTATTGACATCATAGTTTTCTTATGGGAGATCCCCATGTTATACCTCTATTTGTGAGAGATACCCTAAGGGGTGGGAGGTGGGGTGAATCAGGGTACAAGACTTGTTCCAATTTCAGCACTTAATCCATAAACTCTCATAATCCTAAATGATATTGAATTCAGTATTAATAGGGTCACTCTTATGTTATTCTTTTAATGATGATCTAATTGATATCTCAATTACCTTTACTTTAATACATTTTGATAAATGATTACATGAACTACACACACCTATTTTTGTATTATAGAAAGTATGTAAATCATGAATATAATATATAAATATTTTAATTGGTTCAACCGTACTGTGTTAATCTAAGGATCATACAACAATATTATTCCCATGTTACAAATTCCACCAAATTGATTTTTTTGTAGCGGGTTTAGTCTAGGGAACTCCAATCCAAGGGTCACTCCCTTAAAATGATTCATGTATTGTTCACTACCTCTCTAGTTTCACTCCCATATCAATGATTTATAGTCTTGTCACTCCTAACCCTTATGGAAACTCCCTCCTTCCTCTCTTTTACTCACTAATAATAGAGGGATAACACTTTGGAATACATTCCAAGGCAAGGATTCACTGTCTCTGTACTACACTAAGTATGGGTAGGTGCTCATTGATCTTAAAAATACTCTTTCCAAAATGACATATGAAATACTCCATGAAAATAGATTCACTTTCCTTAATGATATACTATGTGTATTTAAGGAAAAATTTATAATTTTTCAAGGTCTTTAATGAGTTCCCATTCACTTTACTCATTGTTCACTTAGTGTGCATGGCCATCTAGGTTTTTAGGTCTAAGTGAGTATGATCAGTTGGAAAAGACTCAAGATGTTCATTTAAGGAGGTGTAGAATAACACAATCGGGTTGTATGTTTGTTTGGATTGCCAGATTGATAATGTTAGCTGTTGAGAATCATTGAGAAATGTTAAAAAATATAATCCGTGAACATGTACTTAGTGAGTGTATTTTTCTAACCTATATGGTAAGTGGGTTGGTGAAACCTATTTTTATACTTATAGAGGTAAGAATGACATTTCAAATAATGTGGTTTTCATGGTTAGCACATGATACATGTTAATATGTGTTTTTTTAATCTATGGGATAGGGAGATTGATTTGGGAATGTTACATGACACATGATGTGGGGTCATGATAATTGATAAAAATTTAGGGTGGTTGCATTTGATATTGATGGTATATGGATAAAATATTTTGGGGGTGTATGTATACAATCAATAGAGACCTGTTTGAGTTAAGAAATTAAGAATTGCATACTTGTTATGGTTGGGTCCAAGTATTATTAGATTTTCTCTGCCTTGAGAATGAGGTTGTTGGTTTTTGATGGGACTAGTGTAAATTTTCTCTATGAAATTTCAATGGAATGGTATGAGATTCATTGCTTATAGGTGGTGTGTTAATGATCCCAACCCAAAGGTGGTTGTACTTTTGGGATGTCACATACATAAAATAGTGGAGTTAGATATAGCATATAGAACACACCAAAGTACATGTGTTGGATGAGGAATTTTTTGGGTGGATTTAAAATTTTAGGTTTTTATAAAACCACTATATAAGGTATAATAGTTAGGTGGTACAACTAGATATGAATATAATAAAATGGGTTTTTAGGAAGAACAGGTCAATATAGATTTTGTGCTCAAGGTAAACCTATCAAAATGAATTATATAGAGAGGAATTGTGTTATAATTTCTCTTTAAAGTGAGATAATGGGTACAAATGAGATGAAAAGTGACATAAATATTCAAGGTAAGATATTGGAACATTTTTAATTCATGAATTACCCTGGATGTGGTGTATCGTAGTGGGGTTAAAAAAATGACTAGTACTTTGCTGCATAGGTCGGTGAAGTTTTGAACAACGAATATGGTTTGGGTGTAGTGTTAGAATGACCACAACCCATGAGAGTTGTAAAATTCAGTTCATTCATCGAGCATGATTACTGAACAGTCTGAGTAGACATTTCAGATCTAATAGGACATGTTGAGATCATACATTATAAATTTTATTAGTTATTTTGTGAACAACTTGAATTTAGTGAAGTTGTCTTTATGTTGGTTGGAAAAGAGTCATTCTATTTCAATGAGTAATAATCGCATGTAATAGAAATAAGAGTTTGTTTATTAAATCTAGAAATAGCTGGAGACTACCTAGTTCAGTTCATGACATGATTCAAGGAAGGAAATCCTATTTCATGACTTGATTCATGGTGTGAACCTATTTTTCAACTGGTCTAGGTGGTGAAACCCCATTTTTCGAATCTATCAAATTCTATTAATCACTAAAAATCTCTCATAACCAAAATCACATCCTATTGATCATGATATAACAGACATAGTTTTCGTTACTTCTTGATATATATGACAGTAGAGAACATCACATCCCAATGAAATTTGATAGGTTTCTCCATGAAATGACTAATTTTTCCCACAATACAAGAAAAATATCATTTTAAATCTAGTTAAGTTATATAAAATCCTAACCATGTTATGGTTCTTGTTAGGTGAGAAAAAAACTTCACTTGGAGCATGTAATGATTTCTCACATACACTGCTTATACACAATTATCATAAGAGGGGAAGAAAGAAATAAAATGATGATTGTAATATCTTTTATTTTTGAATGGATGTAATTATTTAGGCTATATTATTCCTATGTATAAAAAAAAGAAGTACTTGACTATCTTAAGAGGTATAAAAGGATATTGTAAACCTAGTTTGGAATGGATATCAAAGTGCCAATTTATAATAATGGAATTGAATTCACTAATTATTTAGTTAAGAAGAATCTAGAGAAGTATGATATTGTTCAACAAGCTTCTATAATGTAGAAACCCTAATATAATGGGGTGGTTGAGAGGTAAAGTAGAATCATAAATATTATAAAAAAAACTATAGTGATCTCTAGTGGTACTACAAGGTACCACTAGAAAGAGGTGGTTCAAACTGCAATATATATATATATATATAATGGAGTTATTATCTACCTAGGTAAAAAAGTATCCTTTTGAACTAAGGTATAAAAGGAAACAAACATTCAAGTATTTCTGAGTCTTTGGTAGTAAGTTTTATATTATTAATATGGAAGGGAATCAAGGAAAGTATAGAAATACCATTCATGTCATAATGTAAAATAAAACATCCATTCCATAGTGTAATTATGATAAGGATATTTTCAAAACATTTCATATTGAGGATTATAAGTGATTGAGCACTTTTATTGCTACTGAAACAAATTTTATGAAATATAAGGTTGTAAAGTTAGTGAATGCTACAAGATACAAAATAATTATTAGAAAATTTCTATACTTCAATACATTTAGGTGTGATTTTTTTTTTCAACATGTGTTATTAAATGTTATGAAAGTTTAACTATATTAAATCACATGGTTTTAGTAAAATGAATCCTAAGATATATAAAAGGAATAATTGAATATGTATTATGTTATTCGAAATATGTTATTCAATACTCATATCCTTCACTGATGTTGACTATGCCAAATCAATAGATGAAAATAAGTCTAACTCAGGGGGAGCTTTTATTATGGTCAAAAAGTGTGTCTGGTAGATATGAAAGAAACAAGAGAGTATCTCTTTATAGTAGATAAATAATACTATTTTTTAGGAAAGAGAAGAAACATTTATTGGACCACCATTTTGAGGAAGTGTCCACCAATTACAACTATAAAATAAATAAGATGATTAATTTATCCTTTTGAGAAACATAAGCTTATAACATGGGGTTTAACCCATATTATTTTCAAATCATTTCATGGTTCTATTTCACTTGATTGTGGGTTTCATGTTTATCTGATGGATTACTATTTTTGGAATGTTTTATTTTATAGATTTTATGTTAATGGATTGTGATTTTTGAAGTTCCCAATTAGGATCTAAGTATCAATGAGAGGGGTAGGGGTGAATTAGGATGTCCTTTTCTTTTTATGTTTCCTTCTTTTTGAAACAACCTCCACCTCTTGTTATGGAGTTTCTTATCTTATAATGACACAAAACTATAAGAACAGAAGATTTAGAAGGTTCACTACTCAATAAGAGTAGCTATGTCCTTGGTATGATACAAAAATAATCCAGTACCACATGATCCACAAGAAAACAATCTTTTGATGTGGAATAAAACAAGTAGGATATACCCTTACACTCGTGTAGAACATGTAAAACAATCCACAAGTGTCTGTGTACCCTCTTAGCACAAATAGGGAATTAAAGTATTTTATTGCTTCATTACAATTGATCAGGTGTATTCTCTGAAGTAAAAATCATTAATTTCTTACCCAGAAGCCGGTAAGAACTATCTTACGCACAACTGAATACGTGTGAAGAACCCAAATATTTCGTTCACCCTTTTATGTGTCTTGCGAACAAATTTTAATCCACACATGAAATATTTGACTTTTATCATGAAACAACTCTTGTGCGCAACTTCAATCTTGCGTGAAACTATCTTCTTGCACAAAACATCTCATTCTTGCACGCAACTATAATTCTTTCATGCACTCTCATTTTCTTAATATTTTTCTATGCCTCAAAGCTCAGAGTTTTTCTATGTTTTGAGAACATTAAATGTGAAGGAGTTTCCTCTTATTTATAGACCTCTTCAACCCTCATACGCACAAACCCCAATGTGTCGCACAAGATCCTGACGTGTCGTGAAAAACCCCATTTGACATTGCATTGGGCGCATGAGTCTCTTTCACAAAAACTCAACTTTTGTGCACTTATTGAATATTTATTTCACTTCCTTAATTTTCTATTTTTAGAAATTTGGAACTCAAATCATTCCTTGTACGCAAGATTCCAAACTCCCTTCAATGTTGCGCGCAAAAACAAATCTTGCATGCAAACCCCAATCTTTCGTGCAAGCCTCTCCTTTGATAGATTTTGATATTAGGAACATGGAATTACAGTTTCTCACAACTTAAAAAACGAGATTCAAACTTTTGTACAACATCCTTTGTCAAAAACACATTTCTTCATCTCCTGATTTTTTAGGCCTTAATATTTGGAAAACACTAGAAAACGGGGCCACCTTAAAATGTTATTTTGTGCCACCTCTAGATTTGCCATTCCTTTTTAATTTATCTCTTCACTAAATCCCATAAAAATTCTTCAACTTTTATAATAAAATCATCTATCGTGATATATACCCTTTGATGGAACAGCTTTAGCATCATCATATTTACAATGGGAAGTAATGAAACTTCCCTATCTTCCAACAACAGCATTCCTTCCAATCAAAACTGTATATGACTGGAATCATTGTTTCTCCCACATTCCTTCATAAAGATTGCATCACAAGTTCTCCTAACTTATAGTATTTTTGAAATACATATTAGCAAAGAATTGCCTAATTTTCCATGTTCTTTACAAAGTGATCTGATTTATCTTCTTTGACAACAAAAGACAACACTCTGTAACAAAAAATTCTTATTACTTTATTCTAAATCCAACTTGGTCCCAAATTTTTTTGGGTTCTTATGGACTACTATGAAATCTTTATCTATAAACATTGTTTCATATACTAAACATAAAGAGAGAGGGTGATAGTGGGAACACAATGAAAAAAAGAGAATTTTTTCTATATTTGTTTTATAAAATTGAGAGTGGAAAGATAAAAATGACATGGGAGAATTTTGGATCACTATAGACCTATAATCATGTTGTTAGGATATTTTATAAACCAATGTAAATATATTTTTTCATGATTTGGAATCATTAGGTATTTCCATATTTCAATTTTTTTCATTGGACTGGAATTTTCAAAGTAAGCTCTAAAATAATAAATGCATTTGGGATTTTTATTGAAACATTTAATTGATGTAATGTTGTCATTTTTTCATTGTTTTACTGAAATTTTCACTTGGTGGAATGTTTTAAAATAATTTTCTAATGTTTCATGCTGATATAAGGTTAAAATTGGTGGTGTTATATACAAACCTTCATATGAAATGTTTATATAGAACATGATATTTTGATTTGAAGATTATTTTTATGTTTAATGATGAATCTTGAACTGATGAGATTTTTCTATTTTGAATATTTTTTTTTCTCCATTGTGCACTCTTCTTGGTAAAATATATATCTAACAGTGGAAAAACCTGTTATTGGAATTTATTTTTCCAACAATGGAGTCCTAGCATTTTAACAACTCCCAACAGCTTCATTTATCCCAGGAATGAATTTAGTAGTCACTTTTCATCGAGTAACAACCATGATATTTCATGTTCATTGGCACTGAGCACTGATTATTTGACCCCTAATGATGTTCAATAGAGTTTTATGGTTTTAGACATGGATGTGAGTAAAACAACTCAATTTTATTTTACTCATAAGGTTCCTATCAAAAGTGAGTTAGGAATTATATTGGGAACTTTGAAATGAGAATTAAATTTGATGGAATATAGCCATTAGTTTCTAAGAGATCATTTCATTATGATGGTGATGAATATGCATTTCAGGATCAGGCAAAAAAATGTGTGGTTTGATCATTTTTTCTTCAAGAACGCAGTGTGGTCTAGGAGCTTGCTTCTCTGAGTCGAAGGTACTAACACTTCACACCTCCCATTTTCCTGGATACTATAAGGACTTGTCTACTTTCTTTTTTAATGTTTTTCATTTTTTATCTCCTTGAAAATTCCCTTTTGGGAATCTAGTGAAATTATAAGCTATTTTTTTGATCTAAAATTGTAATTTTTTAAAGTATATTAGAGTTGAACTAAACTATGTTTCATTGATTTCTTTGAGTTGGAGTGTCAATCTGCTACATTATTGAACTTGATTTGGAACCCAGTATTCTAAAATTTGATAGTTTGATGAGGTGATAAGGTCGTGAACTTCATATTCAGGAGGTTTTTCTCATTTTTAGGATGTAAAATAGAAAATTTATTTCCTTTGAGTCCAATAAACTAAGATTGTGGGCGTGATCAAACTAGAAATTTCATAAATTTTTTTATGTAATTCATTTTTTTATTCCCTAAAATTCCATTAAAATCCCTAAAATTACTATATTCTAACATTTTGTAATATTATCATTGAATAAAATAAATCTGGATTGATTTGTTTATTTTAGAGACAAAATTTTTATGTTTTCATTAATTAAATGTTTTTTCATTTATTTCTATTCTATTTGTGAGGATTATTTTTCTTCTGTCATTTATTTAGGTGTAAATTCCCATGCAGATGTTAATGATGATGTTGGTGGTCTGAGAGGAGGTTATAATGATGTTGGTGTTTCTAATTGAGATGGTGGGGGTTGTGATGGTTCTAGTGATACTGATATTGAGGTATATTTTAGATGTAAATTTTATTCTTGGTTTATACATTGAATTATATCATATAATAATGTTAGTGTTTTGGTAGATATTGTGGGGTATACTATTTTAGGGTTTTGTAGAATTTTATTTTCATGTTAATGGAGGATAGAGGTGGTTCTAATTAAGTGTTGTAGATTTGATATTTTTTGGGGGGCTTACATTTTTCTTGACACTGGATTGCATTACTAGGGGGTGGTATTTTATTAGCAGGGTGTAGTAAGGTAGGGTTGTTGGGGAGGGGGTATGTCCAAGAAGGAGGGTTTTAAAAAACAACTGTAAGGCAGGGTTGTAGGGGAGGGGGTTTTCCAGGAAGAAGGGTGGGGGTTGGGGGTCTATCCAGGAAAGAGGGGGTCTGTAGGGGTGAAAGGGGGTCTTCAGGGGGAGGGGTGTGTAGGGGGTTTGTCCAGGGAGGGGTGGGGTATTTCTAGGTAGGGGGGTCTATCCATGGAGGTGGGTGTAGGGTGGGGGTCTGTCCAGGATGGGAGGTGGGTCTATCTAGGGAGGGGGTCTGTCCAGGGGGTGGAGTTTTTCCAGTAAGGGGGGTCTATCCAGGAAGGAGGGGGGTTTGTCTTGGGGGTGGGGTATGTCCAAGGGGAGTTGAGGGGGGGATAACCATGGGGGAGTAGAGGGGGGACGCATGGGGTGTGGGGGTCTATCCAGGAAGGAGGGGAGTGGTCTTGAGGGGTGAAAGGGTGTTTGTAGGGGGTGCAAGTGAGGTTTTTAGGGGGAAGGGTGTATAAGGGGTGGGGGTGCAAGGGGTCTTTCTAGGGAGGGGGTGTAGGGAAAGGGTCTGTCCAGAAGGGGGGTCTATCCAGGGGGTGGGTCTTTCCATGAAGGGGGGTCTGTCCAGGAAGGAGGGGGGTCTGTCCAGGGGGTGGGATATGTCTAGGGGGTAGTATAGGAGGAGTGGAGGGGGGTCTTTGAAGGGGTAAGGTGGGAGTGGGGGAGTGGGGGTTTGTCTAGGAAGGAGGGTAGGGGTATGAAGGGGGGTAAAAGGGGGTATATAGGGGGTACAAGGTGGTCTGCAGGGGGGAGGGGGATATGAAGGGACTGGGGGTGTGTAGGGGGGTCTATCTAGGGAGGGGTTGGGGTCTATCCATGGAGGGGGTCTGTCCAAGAAGGAGGGGGTCTGTCCCGGAAGGAAGGGGGTATGTCCTGGGGGGTCTATCTAGGAAGGAGGGGGTGTCTAAGGGGATTGGAAGGGGGTTTTAGGGGGTAAGGGGTTGTAGGGGTAGTGGTGGGGGTTGTATGGGGTGAGCTACGACAATGGGGGTTGTTCGGGGGGTTTATGAAATGGGAAGGCCTATAGCCATGGTTTCAAACTGTGGCTACAAACCCTATGTGGCTTAAAGTTCTTCTATGGTTTGAAACCGTGGCTATTGGGATTTATCCACGGTTTGAAATCATGGATATAGGCCTTGCCCTATAGCCATGCCAATACCATCCATGGTTCATTAAACCATGGTTGTGACCTATTACCACAATTTTTGGGCTTATATCCACGGTTCCAAATTAGGGATATAGCCTAAATTTATAGTGGTGATTATTATTAATGAGTATTATGATTCACAAACTTATATGTATTGAAAAAAACCATGATGATAGATGTTCATGTTGAGGTAGGATACATTGGGTGCGTCATGAGTAATATTACAATAATGAATAATGCGAGAAAGGATTTATCCCTTCTGTTCTTTAAAATTAGTCAATATCTCAGGCCCTTTGATGGAAATGATATATCCTAAATAAATCCATGGTCATGGAGTTATATAGGAAAGTTATATTTCCATAAAGTCGAAGAAATAAATTATCTAGCATATTGGTTGATAGAACTAGCATGAAACCTACACGACTTGAGATATTGTGATAAAGGGATTATACTACATTGTAAGCATTCATATGAGGACACATTTCATTACAACATTAACTTCTTTCTCTATGGGTGTCTTGGATGGTTTCTAGATGTTAACTTTGATCTTTAGGCTACTTCACCTAATGCCACTGAGAAATTGTCCTAGTGGGTCACACAGAAAGTGTATTCAGAATCTCAGTTAAATAACATATTATTATTTATTATTTAACAGTTTGAATAAATATTATTCCCATAGGTGGTTTAATAATTATTCATGTATGCTTGATCTCATATAAATATTTATTTACTATTTGTAAATATAATATTTATTTATTTATTTGTGAATAATGCACTAATATTTATTTAATAAATAAATAGACATTATTCAAGGTCCAATATATATTTTTGAGGAATAATGGACTAAGTTTAATGGTGTGGTGAGAAATAATAAATATTTATTATTATTTAATTACATAATATTTAATTATAATTATCAAGTTAAGTGCATACTGAGAAATATTATTATTATTATTATTCAACATGGGGTTTTTCTCGGATTAAATAAATAAATAAGTGCACTTTTGCAATTAGTTTATTTTTTTACCTAGAAATATAAATAATCGGTTATTTTATTTTCTCAATAGATTCAATTAATTTTTTTGGTTTTCCACAATAATCTTGGAGAATCCTCTCAACCCTAGAGAGATCACTTCCCAATGAATACTCCCAATAACAGAGATAAATCCTCCTCCATCGGATCAAGGAGAATACTTTGGAAGAAATCCTTAAGATGACAAAAGGTGGATGATGTAAGAACAATGATCTTCTATTCTAGCACCTGGAGACTCCTTCAGTGATGTCTGGAGATTCATAGAACATGTATGAATCATCTCTAGAGGAAATATACACATGGTTTCTACAACACAAAGATGGTGCATCGTAGATCTGTTTTCAGACTCATAAAAGAATAAAAAACTACTTATAGGTAATTATTTATCCAATTAAATTAATATTAAACAATATGTGTTGATCTCCTATCTCTCGGTTTCGGCATAATTCTTTATTGTCTATTTCTTTGACTCAATTCTGTGGATCTTGGTGATCATCATCGTATAGATCTCAGATTGATCATCGATTGTGGAAAAATTAAATTTCGGCAACATCCATTGAAACTCTTCTGTTGTTCTCAGAACCTACAATTACGGTGTCATAATACACCAAGTTTATTTATATAGTATTTAGTTTTTACCTAAAAATTCGACTCTCAAAAAATTATAAAAAAAATACCATTAGATAATTTTAATTTTATGTTTATAAAAATAATATTCATTTTATCTTAATAATTTTCTAAATATATGAATTTTCATTTTTAACATAATAATCACAATTTATTGAGAAATGCTAGTTTTTATACAATAACAGTTTTTGAATCCTTATAAAAATTACATTTGGATTCATAAAAATTATATGGTAATTTATATTTAATAAAAATTATTTAATAATAATATTTTATTAAAATATTATTTTTTTCATAAATCCATTAATTCATCAAAATAAATTCCTTAATTGAAATTCAATATAACCCAAAAATTATGTTCGTGTTTTATTATATCAAAATAAAAATTATTTATAAAGTAACAATAATAGGATGAAAATATATCTATTATTATATTTAAAATAATCTACATACTCATATAGCTAGGGTCTTGATACATATACCTTTAATATACACACACACTCCCTAAGAGTAAGGTGCTTAATGGTGAGACTTTCATGGGGTAGATAGGTATACATGGCTTGGGTCATGGTATTGATTAGCTTGAACTTCTCCCGTAAATGGTTTTTATCATGATTAAGTTGTTGGATATCATCTTGGTATTGGTCAAGGGAAAGTCCCAGTGATGTTATCTCCCTAGGAAGCTCTGATAAATGAGCTGCATGGGGTACGATCCTACTGGTTGAGGTCATCACTTCCTTTGTCTATCTCAATAAGAGTTTTCAAAACCCTGTATTTATACTAATCATTTTATCACTATTAAACAACTATATTACCAATGGTGATGATGCATAATGGTCACTTAAATATAATAGAATATAATAAAACCAAATAAGTACATGTTTTTCCCATAACCATATTACTTAATAAGACATTTAATTAAAATAAAAGGGGAGTTTTATTTCTAACAGTTCAGGTCATTACATTTTACATTTCACTCAAAAATATTTTTCTAATTCCATTGAATTAGAAGTTTGTTCGATTGTTTTTTACCCCATGTATGTTTTAATGGTATTTAACCCTTTAAAAACTTCATATTCAATCATTCTTGGAAGACCACACATCTAATTGATGTTTCATCTCCTCATAAACATAAAAAATAATAATTAGATGGTTTTCATATGATTTCATGACAATTTTGGGTCATTTATATGGATATAACCATTAAACATGTGTTTTATTGTTTTATAAAACTAAAAGTGTGTTTTCAATCCTCTTTTGAAAATGTTATTTTTTGGAAAAACAATTCGCATCATACCTTAATTCATCACTCCTCTCACTAGGAAAAAACCATTTTTGGGAAAAAAAAATCAGTATCATACTTAATGTTATATGGTGTAATTATGTTTCTTAAGAATTCATTTATACTATTATCTACTATAATGGAATACCCATTTTTATGGAATATATTTCCATCCCTAGAAAAATAAAATGAAGCAATATTTTTGGTCATTCGGAATAGATGTTTTCATATAAAAAATTAATGGTATCATAGCTTTTATAGGGATTGGAGATCATTTATATGGAGAAAATAAAGAATTAAATGTGGATACAAATGTGAATAGTTATATTTGGGAAAATTTATCTAACCCTATCTATTAAAAAGTGATGTCATAAAAGACCTCGTATGAAATTTACGAGAATATTATGAAAATTTATAAGGGTGATTCAAATTTTTGAGAATTGATGAAGTATTATAGAATAAGTGTAATGATTTTATAATGAGTATTAATAAAGAAAATGATTAAATTTTTGATCAGATAAATGTTGTTGTGGATGTAATGTTCCATATTAAGAAGATAATTACTGATACAAAAAAATTTCAAATTAATCTGAAGAATAATACCACCTCTTCTCATTCCAATTTTTTTTGGTTCTTTAAGATAATGATCTGAATGAGGTAACGTTGGAAATCATATATAGCAAACTTATGTGAAATGAAATTAGGTTTAATGAAAATGATTCTATACTTTAATAAAATCTAACTGAGATAAAAATCAAGGATATGAAGAAAATTAAAATAAAAAATAAATCTAGTAGTTGAGAATTGATGAGATGGTATATTTTATTTCTTCTAAACTCAAAAGGGGAAAATTTTAATTCATTGGTAATTTTACATATTCTTTTTTTATTCCATAAAGTCGTGAATATTTTTCCTAAGTTTCCTAAAATGTTTTTTATAATGATGAGATAAAATAATCAATTATTAAATCCTTAAATTTCATGAACAACATGAGGAAACCGTAGAAAAAATTCGTCTTGATGAAGAGCATACTTTAAAAATAGTATTATATCACTGAAGGAGTAAAATTAGAAGTTGTTGATGATTGTAGATACCTTTGTGAATAATTCCTTCTGGTTGTTGTATCCATGTAGTAAGTAGAGGATATCTATAATAAGTATTCTATAATTGAGGGTATATTTGATCTTGAAATTGATCGAGATATATCCCTAGAAAAAATTGACAGGTTTTGAGATAAAAATGTATATAATGTGTTAATACATGATTTCATACTCTATATTCAAAAAATAATAGGAAAATTTATAATTTAAATTTTATATTTAAAAACACAAATATAGAAATTCTATAATTTTAAATAGTAAATTTGAAATCTTTTTCAATGTTAAATAAAATGTTTGGGTAATCGATGGTTGGAAAAACTCAGTGATATAATATGTCCAAAGAATAAAAGTATTAGAATATGAATGTATGATGTTGAGGTGAAATTTTGATGATCAATAATGACTTCATACTCTTGTTATGGAATTAGTGTGTTCAACTTCTTTATCCCCTAAAAAAGATACATAATATCACAAGGTGTCCACTAGATTAGTAATTTATAAAACACATTTGTAGTATTATAATGTAAAATTTAAATTAAGGGTTGAGATTGACTAAAAGAAAATATAAGTATTGGATGATGAAAAAATGCAAGAACTAACATCCTTATTAATGATATAGATACATAACACTCAAAATCCTACCATTGATGCCATAAATAGTGAATAAAGACAGTAAAAACTTGTTTTTATAATTTTTTTAAGATAGTGCACAATAAAAATTTGTTATCAATTACTAATTTATATTTTAAATTGTAAGAAAGTGAAAACTAGATGAGATGAATTTTATTTACTAAATATTCTTTTACTGTCTACTATTTTTACTGTAAATGTTTTATCACAACATGATTATTTATCCATCAAAAGTGAAAAAAGTGTCCAAAAGGAGACTAAAATATGGATTATAAGGAAATATGTTACTTCATTAAGAAAAACAAAAATTGAAAACATATTTTCAATTATAAATGTTGATTAAGGATTGATGAATCTTGAATATTAATAGTCATATCCGTCATCAAAAAATTTTAACCGGTTGTCATTGGTTAAGAAGAGAAGAGGTGAGAAATCCAATATTACATAAATAGTCTTGATTGAAATGGGTAGGTCTAGACCTAAGATTCTAAATAGTATTTATACAAATCACATGATTGTGAATAATTTCATTATCACTGGTATCAAATATAACTAATATGGAGTAATTTGGTTTCAGAATGAAAAGGAGAAAAGGTTATTTTCCTCGAGAAGGAAATGATTATTGGATAAAACTGAGGTTCCTAGAAGTATTGTGAGTTGATGGTTGTAGTAAAAAATTAATTAGTGATAGTTAACCTTATGTATTGATTCATAAAGTAAAATTTATCATGAAAAGTCACACAATTATTGGAAGTTATGGTTTTGTTTTTTTTAAGGATGGTGCATGAAGGGGAAACTCAATCGTATTGATGGAGAATAGGATAGGTGTGTATTGGACAAGGAAGAGGAAATAAAATTTTGAAAAGTGGTCTTATCCATATAATCCAAATATATTTTTATAACTTGGTATTGAATGAAATTATTGAGATCTCACTTTGATTACCCATGATCACACACATATATTCCATACTAGTCAAAAAAGGAAGATTGATTTAAAAACATACAAGACAAAAGAGAAGTCAAAATGATTTATCATGATAGTTTATATGGTTGTGTGTTTTCCAATGACACGCAAATCGATGGATGGGAAAATCTATTTTTTCTTATTTTTTGATGACTATAGTAGGATTTAAGTGATGGTGGTTTTTTCTCTTAAATCTGATTTGTTCAGGTGCATTACTCTTTAATAGATATTAGTGTAAAAAATGAATGGGATTAATGTTAAAATATTCTAGTCCCACAATGTCATGGAGTTTAATAATACTATAATATTATTTAAATTTGGGAATAATGGGATATGAAATCTTGTTTTAGTCATATGAACTCTATAAAAAACAAATTTATTGAAAGAATGATTTGTATAATCAATATTATGGCGCTGAAAATTCTCCTTGAAATGAATCAATCAGAGAAATATAGGTAATATTTAGTAATTAAATAGATTTATATCACTAATAGATCCTTATAATGTAAAAATAAATTGAATACCCCCTATGAGGTGTTTTACATAAATAATACATCCCTCAAGTAATTTAAATTTTCATAAGTAAATGTGTTATTTTCAATAATTAGAAACATTAAAAGATTAAAGATTCTATGAAGGAAGGTATTTTACATTGTCATTAATCAATGTTAAATTAATATAAATTATATAACAAAATACTTGGAAAAATTATCAAAATCCAAGATGCAAATTTTATTTTGAAAAAATTTAATAATTAAAATGAGCAGATTTTACTGTAAAATGGTGATGTAACTGAGGAAGAAAGTGGTGTAGATATTGGAATATTAGTGTGAGCTCAAGAAGATAAATAATGATAAAATAAAAGATCTGATGAAGAAAAAATGTTGTATAAATATTAGGTACTAAAAACAAAAATAGAACTAAGAAAAAAAGTATTCTACATTGTTGGTGACTATACAATCCATGTTAAAACTATGAGGATGAAGGCATAAAACCATGTAAAAAGTTTAATATCATCCATCCTAATGAATTTAATTACAGTCATTTGAACCCTAAAATTTTTCATCCGATGAATTCAATAAATTATAAATAGTTTCATTTGGGATGCAATGAAGGAGGGTACATATCACCTGGGTAGTTGGTCTGGGCTGGCTAAGTCATAAGATGAGGGTGTAATTAATATAAAAAATATCAACGAGACCAAGTAGTGCATTCAAACTAAATTTTCATAGGAGTAATAATCTATCCATTCTTCATGGAAAATACTCATTCACAAAAAATATGGACCTTATTCAGCTAGATGGATAGAATAATAGCATATTTTTTTTTGAATATATCATTTTTATGATGGTTGAGTAATTTTTGTTTAGAAAAGAATATATAGAATTGTGAAAAAGTAGAATTTGATCCAAGAACCTAATTTCACTGCTATATCTATTTTGTTGAAAAAGGATCAAGGAGGTATAATGACATTGTTTATATCTATTTTTGAGTGGAATAACACATAGACATATTTGGAATGGGGAAGAGAATAATAAAATTGGACAAAAACATTGAGTTTCATTGCCAAATATATCTTATTATAGAATAAGTGGTATCAATGCCAATAGATTCTGTTGTGGATTCAAGAAGATAAATTAATCTTATAATGATTAATAGATTATGTGGGGTCTTCTATGAAAAAAAAATCAATTTAAATTGTTCATCTAAAATGAAACTTTGAATATTAAAATGGTAATGTAAATTACCTCATGCATGTGGTGCATCCTCATCTAAATCAGAAATTAACTCACGGTGATGTCCACTAGCTTTATCTAGAGCCTAAAACAAATGTAAATATAATGTATCTTTAGAATATTAATAAAATCCAATATGAGTATGGTTTTTTTCATTTTTACCTATAGGACCACTTTTGTACCATCAATATGATGTTGGATCTTCACTTCATCAATACATGATGACATTTGTGATAATATCTCATCATACTATACACGTAACTATTGAAACCACTCATCCATACAACATGTTATAGCCTGTATGGAAGAATATATCTCAGTATGTATGTGCATCTATGCATCCCTATAAGCACTAATCACATCTACTCTAACAACTGAACATCATCAGACACCAGTTCCATAATTCAAATAATAACCATGAATGTATCACCCCATGATAAGATAAAATATCTCATCATGGCACATAGTACTAAAAATTTTCTTTTAATGAACCAACCCAACTCAACTAGACATTCCACCCAAACTGGAATATCACATAATATAGGTAAAATCAGACAATACAAACCATTCATGAATATATAAAAAAACAATACATACAACTAGAGTTCAAATCAGAAACAGAATAGATACACCTAAGACATACAATCCAATCCAAAAGAGGATAAAACAAAAATTATATCTAATCCTCATGTTACCAATAGTCACCTCCAAACCAACCCCAACCAAATACAGTAGCAACAAGTGAATCCATAATGCTACAATATTCTCTTCCACTTACCTGAATAATGCAATACAACACTAAAAATTCCCAAAGGCATAATTAGGGTGAAAGAAAAATCCCAGTAGGATACCACAATAGTTTTTATACAAGGTCTAATATAAAGAATGTATCAATTCAAGTTTTTTAAATACAATAGTTTTACAAAGCATTTTTATAAAACCAAACTATTTGTCAATCATTTTCCCATTTTCTACTTTGGTTTTCATAAAAATCCTTTCATATTCTCAAACCAGAAATATGATAAGAAGAATATATAAAATAGGAAATCATATCCATGAATCAAGATGTAAATAGGTAAACACATATCCTTGAAACAACCTATCATGTGAAGCTATTTGTTACAACCTCAACCTATGAACAAAAGTCCATGATAAAAAAAATCATGCTTTAAATAACCATAAATAACAAAGTACCTCACATTTGGGATCTAGCCTATGGGACACTTCATACCATACACTAAAAATCCTAAATATGTATAACGTTGGATCTAACCAATATAAATTCCTTCCAATCGATATCGCAAAAGGTTACATACTAGTGGTGCAACACACACTAAGTATACATATGTCTCTTTCCCAACACACCCAAGGTTTCCAATGTGAAATTGTGAAAATTCATTTCAAAACCATGCTCACAATTTTATAAAATGTTTTCAAAACCAACCCAATTTGTTTCAGAGTTTGAAAATCCATTTCCAATTTGAGAAAATCCATTTTCAAATCAAAATCCCCTTTTAAAAGCATTTACTTTTCTAAGAAATAATTGTAAACCATATATAACTTCTAATAAATGAACATACCAATTTAATTTATCAATAATGACATGAAATTTATCAAATTAATACATTGTATAGAAACACCTACCTCAACATGATAGAAACCTAGCTGCCTTCGACAATAGTGAACAAAACCCAAGATAACAGCCTTTAAAAGACAAGGCATGATAAGAAACTAAAAAGGGTAAATAAAAAACACTATCTGATCATAAATATGAACACAACCATGGCTAAAACCACAGCTGCAACCAAATCCATATAAATATTATAAGTAATGCATACCTGGAGAGAAGCAATCCAACCTCAAAGGTGATCAATAAGTAAATGAAGCGACCCGAAAGGGAGGGTATCACACAAAATATCCCAGGGAGAGCCTCTATGTTGAGATAAAAGAATCATACAATTAATTGAATAATAAACTACAAATGAAGCACCCTAAAAGCCTATTTTATGATTGTTACATGGAATGTAATCCCATTACACATCGTATAATCCATGAATCTCAAATACACTAAAAATAATGTCCTATTTATTAAAAATGTGATTTTTTATATTACATGTCATGAACCATTTACACGGCATGTAATCCTGTAATGATATGTATCTAGTTCATGGATTCTGACCAGTAGTGATTACACGATGTGTACTCCCATTAAATGGTGTGTAATTTCCCTGAAAATAGAAAAAACTATAGGTTTATGATGAAAATTCTTACAAATATATAACTTCACCATTACAGGTATCCTCCCAATTTCCTTCTCACAATTATTCATCCAACAAAAAAGAAAACCAAAATAAAAGGTTAAAGGATACCCAAAAGAAAGGTAATGGGGCATTACATTGCTCCTCTAGTAGCTCTACTAACTCAGTATAAAATTGAGCTTGTAGAATTTATATAATGGATTAATTAACAATGTGAATAATTTTTATGAAATAAAAAGACATTTGTTACTAAATAATTTTCTTACAAAAATGTCAGCAATATAGGGATCACCCGCCCGATGAGTCCTCACCCATATCGACATCTGATCAGTCGGCTCACCTCATTGGTGTAACTATAATAATGTCTTCCACAAAATACAAATTTATATTCTTGTTATAATAAAATATTTTTAATGTATGAATGAAGAGTAAATTCTAAAAATTACATCATGTCTAGATTATGACACGTGATGAGTACCAAGTCTGGAAGGTGTTCCCTCCATCACTTGATTACATGAATGTTGAGAAGACTCTGTCTACATTCAACATATTCAGTTAATATGAATGTGAGAAATTAGAGTCATTTATATATTTAAAGAAATAAATTTTACCATATTCACCACAGTCAACCCAAACACTACCAAATCCTACCATTTCATGGTAATAATGCCCTAAGGGACTTGCTGTAGAATGTTTGGCACGCCGGAAAATGGTATCCAGTGATCTCTCTTCTCCCTTCCCTTGTAATATTTCCATAATTTTTGGAATTTGGAGATGCATATTACTTCAAACTCATCTAGATAGTATGTCAAATTATCCTCTTAAAAAATAGTAAGTATTTGTGATAATAATAAAAATAATTTCATGGATAATTAAACATTCAATTTACCTGTACCACCCTTCATAATATATCAATAATATCCTCGGGGAATAAATTATAATCATGAGACATCAGAGGGAATATATGTGGGTCTCATGTCATATGTCCCAACTGAAAAAACAACAAACTCACACCTTCTCCAACTAGATGAAATGTGTCATAAAATAACAAATCCAATCAGGCTCTAGTGGTCCATGATATAACCCCTCTACAAGGACCCCCACATTTATTGAAATATGCACCAAATCCTAATGAACATAAATTCTTAAAGAAATTAGCAATAACAAAAAATTTAATTAAAAATTAGAAATGTTTGGGGGAATATACTTACAAAAAATTACAATAAATTAATTTTAAAAAAATGAAAACATACATACCAACAATGTCATGAGAACCAATCTGACCACCTAGTGAGATTCCTACATTAATAAAAAAAAGTATATTTAATTCAATCAGTTATTATACATATAATTCATAAATATATTTACAAACATTAGATAGAAAAAAATTAAAATCTTCCACTGATCATGAAATTCTGTCATATCATCTTCAATTGTATCTTTGTCTCATTGTATATCTTCTTCTCATACAACTACAGTTTTTTGGTCAAGTGTTTGATTTGGAAAGGAAAAAAATTATTCCTATTGGTCAATCATAAAAACCCCTATTTTATAAATTTTCACTACAACATTCCAATTAGAATCAATTCCAATAACATAAACTATATCTACCTTTGATTTCAGTATCAATGGATCATTTATTACTCGATCATATTTATGTAGAATAATGTTAAAGTTTACCAACGTAAATTGTAAATGGTCAAATTTCATTCCATGAACCAGATCGACCCAATCACACCTTAACAATATATGATTTAAGCCACATCCATAAATAACCTCAACAATATCCATAAAAAAATCCATAATAATAACTCACATAAATAGATTAACAACCAACACCATTGTTCTGTGTTGATTGATTCACATCAACATCACTAACAAAGAATTAGAATCTTTTAACATCTAAAGACTCGTATTGATGAGCTGTAATAAACGAGTCATCGACTAGTTGGTTGAGTTCTTCACTCAAATTATGGGTAAATTAATCACACATATTTGGAATCTATAAATTTCACATCATTCAGTGGATAAAGGGTTGTGAAAATACAACTTATTTTCATTATAAAAATATTAAATAAATTATTTATACGTACATGAGTCTTGAACCACTCATGAAATGTGTTAAAATTATGTTTTTGGATTTGATGGTCTGTTTCGTGGGGCCTTTATCATTTTAACTCAATGATATGTGTCCTAAATTAAAATAAAATAAAATTTGAGTAATAAATTTAATGTAAAAACATAATAAAAAATAGATCAACTATGAAACTTACTATATCAATTGAATAACTGATGCCGTGTTGAACAACTCGTATTGATGATCTTGAACTCGCTATTTGTTGTGCATATCAAATTTTATCACTTCTTCAATTAGACCCTCATCAATCTGGGAGGGTTTACCTAACTTTTTTTATCCTCATCAATATATGAAGAATAAAAATTATTTCACTCTTCCACCAAATAACCCTTGTAAATTGAATATTTCGGGTGAGCTTTGTTGCGTACATACCATTTAAATGTATTTAAGTATCACTCTATTGGATACATCCACCTAAATTGCATGAGACCACCAGAAATGACTTCACTGGTTAAATGCATAGTCATGTGGACCATGACATCAAAAAAATACGGTGGAAATAGTTTCTCTATGTCAAATAGTGAAAAAATATTATTTCCCTTCAGCTTTTTCAAATAACTCATGTGATGATTCCTTGAATAGAGCTATATTAAAAAATTAAAATCATTAATCAACGAATAAACAATATGGTTAGGTAACCAATCAATAATTTAAATGGGGATTAAATATTGAATCATAATATCATTATCATGACTTTTTAACCCCTAAAATGTCATGCTCATCATATTGACATGCTTGGAAATATTAAAATAATAACCACCAGGCACCTTGACGGTCTTCAAAATTGATAGACACATTTCTTTCTCATTTTTACTCGTTGTGTATTGTGCAGTAGGCATGTATGACTTATTACTATCACCCAAATATAAATGTAAAGGTTTTTTCAATCCCACTTCTTTCAAATCATGTCAAGTGTGTAGGTTGTGGGTGCAACGGAAGCACGGTTGGTCCGGAACCCAACATTAATTTTTACCATGATCAATGATTATTCTGGGATCAACATGATTATGAAATCCTGTCTCCACAGAATAGAATCAAATATTTAGATAAAGAATTAAGAGGCCCTAAACCTTTAGAGAGGATCTTGCACATCATGTTTATAATTAATTTAATTTATTTCTTAAGAAAATTATACTTTGATCTTAGGTATTTTCTTTATTGATGATGTTGATGATCTGGAATGACCCTTCAAAATTATCTTGTTGTGCTTGCAAGGATCCAAACTATAATCCCTCTATCAATGATCCACACATGCTCTGATGGCCTCTAATCGACCCCACTCGTTCTCTGGGTACTAACATAGTGAAGCGAGTGTCTTCTGTCTGTCGTTCTTGATCACTTGTTCTTCAACCTTGAAGAATGTCTCTCTTTCTTAAAGGGTGTGAGAAGAGGATTCAAGAGGGAAATTATTTAGCTCAATAATTATCAATTAACATGTTGTGTGGTTCGGTACATGGCACAATAGACGTCTATGTCTATTTATTAACATGGGGCTTCAGTTATAATATTTAATATCATAACAACAATAAAATAGCTTCATAAACATAGAGAAAACCCACGCTATTAATAATAATATTGTGTCATTATTTATTGTGTGCCAACTTGTGCAAAATAGAATTATAAATAAAATTTTGCATCACAAAATAATTGCAGCATTATTTTAATTTGTGTCAAATAGTTAAATATTTATTTATCATCTTGCAAATAATTATTTTACTACCAGATCAGTCTTATTCAACTCTAACTCCACTTCCATTTATTGAACACTTAAATAAAAAAATATTTTATTATCATAAATAAATATTTTATTTAAATACTACTAAATAAATATTTATTAAATGTTCAATAAAATAAATAAATAAATTTTACGCACAATCCAATGATTAAATATTTATTTAATTTATGTAATCATTTTAACTTGAATAAAATTATTCCAAAATCTTGGTAATAATATTTATTAATTAAATTCAAATATTATTTAACTGAGACCACCAAAAACACTTACTATGTGACCCTCTAGGATTCTTTCTCGTTGTAATTAAGTGGGCTTGCCTAAAGTCCAAGAGTACTGTCTAGAAATGGGTTAAGGAACCCAAGAAATATAACATAAAGTTGAAACAACGACATCCACATATGAATGCTCACTATGTAATATAATCCCTTTGTCTCAATATCTCATCAAGCATGTTTCATGATAGTGTTATCAAATTTTATGCTCGATATGTCGTTCTTTGACTACCAGAAATAAACTCATCGTTAAACCATGGACAAGGAATTTTGCGCGATGGTTCTATTTAAATCAAAGAGTCAAGAAATAAACTTCCATAAATGGAATGTAAAAATCCTTCCTAAACTTATCCATTAATAACATTCCACTCGTGACATACCCAACCTACCCTACTACCCGCCAACTATCTGCATGTTGGTTTTCATCAGTAAATAAATGTGTGTGAGTTGTAACATGTATTAATGATAATCTTAAAGTATAATGATCATTACACATTCTCCTGGATAGAAATATCTGATGACACCAAAACATGTGGAATTCCTGCTAGCGGGTATGTTCTCATAATCTATTATCTTGGATATTACCAAGTGTGAACTTCATGAGAGGAAGTATCATCTGCTTACGGGTAATCGCATCTGACGGTCTGCATGCTATCTGTCCCATCATAGTATTTCATCCAACCGTAGAACTATATTTAAGAATATTATTATAGCATTTCAAGTTTCTCATCATAGTGGGGAACTTCCATGACCTTATTAATGCAACAAATACTCTAGGACATTATTACATCATACTAATGCAGAAAAATGAACAATTTGTAATAAGATGTTTAAGATTTAAATACATTAAATATCCATGTAATAAAAGTAAAACCAGTTATTTCTATGACACCAACTCTTACAAACTCCCACTTGGAATTGAACCAACTTCCTATGACTTTCAGTCCACTAGAAATCCCATGGTGATCACGTTTCTTCTAAGTCAAGGCTTTAGTCAAGGGGTCCACCACATTGTCTTCTATGGAACTAATTCTGACTACAACTTCACCTCTATGAGAAAAATCCCTTAAGATATGATACTTCTGAAGTATGTGCTTCATCTGCTGATGTGACATTGACTCTTTAGTGAGATCCACCACTTTAGTATTATCACTATACAGTTTTATGGGATCTTTACTTCTAGATATCACATCCAAATCCTGGATGAAGCTTCACATCCAAACTGCCTCTTTATCTACCTCCGAATCTGAGATATACTCAGACTCTACTATAGAATCTATGACCACACTCTTCTTTGAGCTCGTTCAGCTCACTTCACCTCCATTCAAAGTGAGGATGTATCCCATTTATGACTTCATGTCATCTTGATCAGTCTGGAAACTAGAATTTTCATATCATCTGAAGACTAGTTCCTCATCTCCTCTATAAACCAAGAACATATCCTTAGTACGCCTCAGAGACTTTAGGATAGTCTTGAATACATTCCAGTTGTGGTCACTTAGGTCATCTTGATATCTTCTTACCAGACTCAATGCATAGGTGACACTCAGCCTAGTACATAGCTTGACATTCATGACATCCCCAATCGCTGATGCATATGGAGTACTTGACATTATCTTTCTTTCCTCATGTGTTTGAGGACACATTTTCTTGGAAAGATGAATGCCATGTGACGTTGGAAACAATCCCCTCTTGGGTTTTTCTACACTAAATCTCTTCAGTATCTTATCAATTTATGTACTTTGACTTAGGCCAAGAAATCTCTTGGATCTATCATGATGGATCTTGTTCCCAATAATATATGCCGCCTCACCCATGTCCTTCATGGAGAAGAATTGATTCAACCATGCCTTAACAGACTATAAGATTGGTATCTTGTTTCTAATAAGTAATATTTCATCAACATATACCATTAAGAAAATGAATGCACTCCTACTAAACCGTTTGTATGCACAAGGCTCACATTTGTTCTTGATAAAACCAAATTTTGTAATAGATTCATCAAAATTAATGTTCCATGACCTGGATGATTTCTTTAATCTATAAATGGATTTCTGAAACTTTCATAACTTATTGGCATCCTTTGGAGTCATAAACCCTTTAGGTTGTGTCATGTAGACATCTTCCTGAAGGTTCTCATTAAGGAAGGATATTTTGAAATCCATTTACCAAATCTCATAGCCATGGTAAGCGATAATGGCCAATAGAATTCTGATGGATTTCAGTATTGCAACAAGTGAAACTGATTCTTCATAGTCAATTCCTGGATGTTGTTTGACCCTTTTGTAATTGGGCGTTCCTTATAGGTTCTGACTTTTCCTTCCATGTCCAGTTTCTTCTTGAATACCCATTTGTAACCAATAGGCTTTACATCAACAGGAGGATTAACAAAAATATAGACATGGTTTTGGTACATGGAATCCTTTTCAGAATTCATGGATTCTTGCCACTTGGAAACATCTGTGACACTTAATGCTTCCTTGTAGGTTAGAGGATCATTATTATCAACTAATAATGAGTCACCATCCTCGGTAACTAGAAAATTGTACCGTTCTGATTCTCTAACCTTTGTTGTACTCCTACATATTTCTTGTGTCTCTGGAATATTTCTTTCTTCCATGGGGATTTTTGGAATCTTCTACTATACCAACTCTTGTGTACTTTGAGTCTCGACTTCATCGAAGTCTATCTCACTCCCACTATATCTTTCGGATATGTGCTCCCTCTCAAATAATATGGTGTGTCATTCCACTATATACTTTTTGTTTGAGGTGTTGTATAGGTAATATCCCCTTGTTTTCTTGGGGTATCCTATAAAGGTAAACTTTTTGCCTCAGGGTGAAAGTGTGTTACCTTAACAGGCCTTAACAAATTCATTTCTTCCCCACACATGAATATTTGATAATATGGATTTCTTTCCACTCCAGAACTCGTACAGAATACCATTTATCGATTTAGTTGGTACTTGGTTTAGTATGTGTGTCGTTGTTTGTAATTCGTATCCCTAAAAGGATAATGGAAGACTCGCATGACTCATTATTGATCTCACCATGTCCAACAGGGTGTGATTCCTTCATTCACTCACACAATTCCACTGGGGCGTATAAGGTGGAGTGAGTTGGGATAGGATCCCAAACTCTTATAAGTAATCAATGAAGTCTTGATTAAGATATTCTCCACCTTGGTCTGAGTGGAGTTTCTTAATCTTCATACCAATATAGTTCTCAACTTCATTCTTGTACTCTTTGAACTTATCAAAATAATCCGACTTATACCTCATTATGTAAATATATCCATATCTACTAAAATCATCCGTAAAAGTTATGAAGTATGAGTAACCTCCCCTTTCTTCAACTAAAAATGATCCACACACATCGATATGAACCAATTAAAGAAGTTATTTATCACTTTAACCTTTACCACTAAATGAGGCCTCGGTAATTTTTCCTTGTAAACATGCATGACATACGCCAAGTGGTTTTAGTTCAAAAGAATCTAAATATCAATCTTGATGTAACATTGTCAAATGTTTCTCATTTACATGACCTATATAGTGATGCCAAAGATGGGTGTGGTATAATTCATGTGAATTATCTTTATTATTGATTTACATTACATTGTTTCTATAATGCAACACGTAAATACCATTGTATAAATGTTCCCAACCAAAACAAATACTATATTTGTAAATAAAGCAACATTAATTTCCAAACATTGAAAAAATACATCTATATATAATATGGATACATAAATAATTATTTTAGTAACATATGGAACATAATAACAACCCTTTAACACTAAGATCATCCCAGTTGTCAACGTGAGGTGGCAGTCCCCGACAGCTACAACAGCATGTATGGCTCTGTTGGCTGCTCGCAGATCTACCTCCCCTAATTCAATAATCCTGAATCTACTTGGTTCCTATATTTGGATACATATATGAGGAACAAAATATGAATATAATAGCATATTTTTAGAAACAAATAGATTTTATTTGATAGAAAATGCACCTGAAGCTACCCCTTTATTCTTAGACTGAGTGCAGTTCTTCATCTAGTGGCCTTTCTTTCCAAATGTGAAACAAATAGCCTCATGTTCCCTTGCCTCCCCTTTGATCTTTCTTTTCTTGGAAGGTCATGAAGAAGCTTTGGGCATAAATATATTCATCTTCCCTTTGCTCTTATTCACCATAAGGACAAAAGGCATTTCATGATTCATATATTTTTTTACTTAGACAATGAGGATAAGAATATTAGATAGAGGCTTCTCAATATTGTTCATGTTGAAATTGACAACAAAGTTAGATATGTTCGGAGGGAGTGATGTGAGATTGTGATCGGTTCCCAGTTATTCAGGGAGTTTAAAACCTAGACCTCTAGGCGCTCAATTTATCTAATGAGATTAACTACATGAGGCCCGTCTGGGGAACCCTCTCCAAGATTACTATGAAAGAGTGCCTCGGAGATATCAAATCTTTCATATCTTTCTCTCTCCTAGTAAAGACCACAATGGTGTTCGAGCATTCTATATGCATCCATGTTTTCACAAGACTTCATGAGCTCACTAGGCATTGATGATAGCATTAAATATTGAACATCGACCACATCATTCATATGTTTCTCATAGACCAATAAATCCTCATCACTCACCTCTTTGTAAGACGGATCATGTAATCCTGACTCCAGCACGTATGACTTCCATTCATGGAGTAGGATAACCGAGAGTATTCCAAACCATTCTTGGAAGTTACTTCCAGTGAGTATGTTGTCTTAATCCAGAATTGATTACAGGGATAGTGTGGTTGATGAGCTTTTCATTTTTACTCAACAATTAAACGAATAGATCATTAGTACATTCTTGATTTTTATGAGAAATAATAAATTAATTTTATTAAGTATCCCACTATTTTATCAAGTCCCAATGGCCCTCACCATTAGACATGAAATGTCTATTTATCATGACATACTAGTGGCAAGGATCCATATTCCATTTCACATATCCCCAATAATGGTTGGTCAAGTTATTTGATAGAATTTAGGTAGGAACGTCTTCTCCAACTGTGGGCTTGCATCTCATTGATCCATTGAGTGGACTTCCCAATCCTGAAATCCTGACTTCGTATTTTCTCAACTCTTGCTTCCAATATTACACCAAGCCTAGAAAGGGATACTCCTCTTGATGTAATGTGGTTAAATCAACTTGAAACCTTTCATATGTGCTTCTGGTATAAAAGTAAGTGTCCAAAGAAGGTTTGGTCAAACACATAGTTTTATTGAGTTTTTCCATTAATCAAGTAACGAGAGGCTTGGTCTGACATAATATTTTATTTGAGGGATTTTTATCTATTATGCATTAATTTATTATTATCATTATCAAAATCTTTGTAATATTAATTGGAACTTACTTAAGTGATTAGCCGTGTATTGATAATATTTATTCATAAGCCTGGTTTATTTTATTTCTATCTTGCATGATTGTTTAATACATTAATTATGTGATTGAAAAAACACATCCATAATTATAAACCATGCAACTGACAGAAATAAAAGAATGCAAGGGCATGATCATGAGCTTTTATAACGGTTAGTTTATCTAGTGGTTGATAAACTAACCCTGATCTAGGGGAGAAACACCTTGATCCTTTTGGGTTTGTGTTTACAGCTTTCCATATGTCAACCTCTGTATCTCCTAGGATTGGTTTCATCTCGGTTCTATCTTGAACTGCCTCCTCTAGCATAGAAGCTTCATCCATTACATATGATTTTAAACTCACACGTATGTGAGGGGTAAAAGGGAGTTTACATAAATGAAATCATGTGAAAACCTGAATACATATTAATGATGAGAGATGGCTCACATGCCAAAAATTAATTTAATAAATAAATTAAAAGGAAACCAATCACATACAAATGTCTTGGTCAATCTCATTATCACCCACATACATGAAATGAGTTATGCATTTAATAAAACTAGTTATCAATTCATTAATTGTTCTTATTTAGATAAATTGTGCTCAAATCGAATAATTATTATCTTTAATTAATCAATCCTTCTATCTTAATCAATTCTCTGAATTTACATGACATTCTCATTCATTATAATTTTAAACAAATAAATTCATATAAAATAATCTTTTCACATAACTTCTACCTTAGAGTCCACCCGATGAATTCCCATTCATAACTACAAAATGAGTAGAAATGAACATTACACAAATATTAAATTAAACACATATATATAAAACACCTATCACGTGTTGTGTCTCAGATTAACGCTTGCACCACGGTACATGTCTCAAGGTTTTTTATAATATAATAATAAATTTTAATAAATTTGCGTAATTTGGATGAGTACACAGCATGTAGTTCCAACTACATAGCGTGTACTATAATTCAACTTCCATACGATGTACAAACTAGGGGATATAGAATGTAAATGTAATTCAGAAATCATCGGAGTACATGGAATGCCTAGTGGGCCACACGTCATGTAGTATCCACGTTACACAGTCTCCAGTCAGGCAAGCCGTGTATGGGGTACACGGTCTAACCCTAACCCAATGGTACTACACGCCGTGTCTAGTAGACCACATGGTGTGTAATCCAGAAATTATGTGTCACCTATTCTTGGTCAACACATGGAGTCTTTAAGACTTAGACAAACTCCAATGATGTTACATAGTTTGGAATACGAGTCCCGATGCATTGAACCTTGATACACGGTGTGTGAATCTAACTACACACCATGTATTCTGGTGTTGTATGTGCCGAAACCTTTGGCACCTCCGGATGAGATCTTTTGTTTTATTTTAATCAAAATTAAAAGAAATGATCATTTCTGTAAGGTGAATAAGAAATGAAAATAGGGAGAACAGATCTCAAAATCTAGAATTATAATAACGATTAACCTTGAATTGAAAAACTAAATTATTAAATCATAAATCATCAAATAATTATTTAAATAATTATAAACTATGATGTTACCCATATGATATCCCTTGTAGGTTCTGGGCGTAGCAGAATCATGGTTGGGCTGTCACCCAACATTAATTTTTATCATGATAAATGATTATTCTAGGATCAATACAATGATTAACATCAGTCTCTAGGGAATAGAATAAAATATTTAGATAAATAATTAAGAGGACAAAACCCTTTAGAGAGGATCTTTCATATCATGTTTTTAATTAATTTAGTTAATTTCATAAAGAAAATAATACCTGGATCTATGGTATTTTCTTCATCGATGATGTTGATCATTAAGAATGTACCATCTATATTATCTTGTTTTGATTAAAAGGATTCAAACTAGAATACCTCTAGCGGTGATCCACACATGCTCTGATGGCCTCTGATCGACACCACTCATTCTCTGGGTGCTAGCGTAGTGAAGTGAGTGTCTTGTGTTGGGAATTCTTGATCACTTTTTCTTCATCCTTAAATAACGTATTTTGTTCCTGAGAGGGTCATGAAGAGGATTTGAGAGAGAACTTATTCATCTCAAGAATTTTCAATTCACTGGGTGTGCGGTTTGGTACATGGAACAATAGACATATGTGTTTATTTATTGGAATGGGGCGTCAGTTACAATATTTAATTGCATAACATCAATTAAATACATTCATAACCTTAGAGAAAAATCATCCTATTAATAATAATATCGTGTCATTATTTGAGGTGTTTCCATGACCCGTCCCCCGGGGCCCATGTCGTGACTACCACAAGTCTGTCATCCATAGGCCAGGGGTTGGCTACTAGAACCAGAAAGTTGTATCCCTAAAATGGAATGTAATTTTCATTAAACCTGTATAAACACATAGACTAGAATGCAAAAAGATGTAACTAAGAAGTAAAATTGTTGTAGTAAATGTGTGTACTGAAATCGAGGGGCCGGAATACAAGCCCAACTGAAAAGATACAACTACAATTGAAAATAGAAAACATCTCCTGAGATAATCCACCGGGAATCCTACCTGAAGGGAGGTACAACTCGTCTCCATAGCTCTCCATATCAACCTTCACCACTATCCACCATTAGGTCCTAGCACCCCGAGTCTCAGTCAAGGTTTCCCACGTCTACATAGGACACAACAAGGCGCAGGCGAATCCCATGCAGGGGTGAGTATAACAATACCTAGTAGGGACCCCGAGACTCCTAAAGGTCTCTTAGAATTTCACAAAGGAAAATCTCAAAGCGAGATCTCAATCAAAAAGAACAAATAAAAGACTCAACACAAACAAGATATACTCATCTCATCAAAAAATAATCATAAGTCCCCGACCTCAATCCATTTCCAGGATTTCCAAAGAAGGATCAAAGCATAACTCAATGATTATGAGTACATGCTCCATGAACTGGACATCACTGATGGCACCTGTCTGAGAGATGTAATCCATTAGGTAAATCTTATTCATTCTTAATGTAATGTCCAAAAGGAAATGCTCTATCAGAATCTTTATGCTAGAATTGCCTCTAGTGCCCAGAACTAGAGGTCTCACACTCATAGTCTTATGCCTAAGGAAAGACCAAGGGAAATGAATTGAAAAGGCCCACTCCTCAACATTGTGTCCTGGAGTAGAGGGAGATCTAACTCCCCTGAAGGACCTGCTCCCCGTTACAACTCGGAGACGGGGGGAAACTACTTCATATATGAGGACCCTCACCCTACCTAGTAGTGGAGTAAAACTCTTTTATTTTTTTTCTATGGGGGACTAGCACCCTAGTATGTTAGGGGAGTACCGACCCCGGGCTAGAGAACCTGCACGCTGGCACGACAGGGGAGTACTGACTCTATATGTGAGGAATTGCACCCTACCCGGTAGGGGAGTACAATATGGTAGTTTGTTCTCTATGGGGGACCCACACCCTAGTACGTAAGGGGAGTACTGACCCCAGGATAGAGGACCCGCACCCTGGAATGGTAGGGGAATACCGACTCTGTTGTAGCACTGCATAAGGAGGACCCTCACTCTGAGTTAACAGGGGAGTACGTACTCCTAACCTAGAGCACCTGCACCCTACCCAGTAGGGGAGTACCTGACTCTATGTGAGTTATTTATGGAGGACCCCTACCCTATTCCAATAGGGTAGTACCGATCCAAATATAGAAGAATCAATCAGAGGGAAATGAACCCGCACTCATAGTGTGGGAAGTCCCGTCTCTAACGGAGCAGAGTAAGGAATACTCACGACTTGAGTTATCAAGGGAGTAGCCATCCTAACTCTGACTACAAGAAACACCCTGGTTCTACTTCTCCGGTTATCGTTCATACCTCAACCTTTGTGTCATGTCATAAAGGTTCCAACGCAATAGATGGTGCATCAATTGGAGACCCGGTCTGTAAGCTATATTAATTTTAGTGTCGAGGGCCCGGTTGGATTCAAGTATGATTCAACCTGGTCAAACTCTAACATTTTCCAAAATTCACATGGAGTATCCCAAAAGTACCACCTCAATCCAAGGATCCTAACGCCATAGATGGTTTGTTAAATGGACATCTGGTTCGCAAGATATGACCTTTTATGCATATCTGGGCCTAAGTGGGGTCTAAGTCTGGTCCAAACAGGCCTGACCCGCTTGGGCTGGGACGCAGACTGGACCAGCCCGCCCTGGCTTAGCTGGGTCATGGCGGGCATGACATGCTGGCATGGGCGACTCATGTGGGGTTGCGTGGTCCGATGCTTCTGAATAGCTCAAAGGAGCCATTAGGATCTTTTATTGGCTGCGCCCGGTGGCGCCACCTCGTTACCCATAGAACCCATAGAGAGCGATTTCCCTGCATCATCGCGGATTTGAGTTGCGACTCCCTCTAGTATGGAGCGTGATGGCACACCGCCTCCACCTCTACGGTCAGTTGCTGCCTGCCGCCTGTCCGACCACCGCGGCGCCGAGCAGTGCCACTCTTCCACTACGGCTGGTGGTTGTCATCCACCGTGTCAACGCTTCTTCCGTGAGACATCAGGTGAGTCCCCGTGGTCCTTTATTCCTTCCAGAGATGCCTAAGGTCCTCTCGGGATTTCATCGTCATTGCGTGCCTCTCGGTTTCATGGTTCCATCAAGTTGGAACAATGCATCTTTGGAGAACGAAATGAAAAAGAAACAGTGGAGGGTCTGGGCCTTGTTTGTTTCACCCGGTCCCTCTGCATTAGCATTATAACAAGTGGGGGTAATTTATACATCAAATTAAAATAATGATAAACCATGTTCAAATCCCTCGCAATGACCACCTGTAAATTCAAGAACGAGAGGAAGAAACATGGGAATTTCTTGAATTAAAATGAAACCCCTACCTCGAGATTCATTGGAGACATCGTAGTGGTGGAAGAAGATTCCACATTTGATGAATCTTTTGGCATTTTTCGATCCCGATTTGTTTCTGCCAGAGCGTTCATCTCTATCGGTGGAATGTGTTGCGTCACTTCACTAGTGGTTCCTTGCTTGATCAAGTTGTGTCAGAAACTCTACCCCAATCCCCATTTAAATAGAGGGGATAAAGGGTGAGTAACACACCGAGAACTTAATGAGGTTCATTAATTGACGTAATTAATGTGCCACATTAATTACACGATGGGTGGTTACATAACCATACTGTAACCGGGAATTTAATATCCCATATTTAAAAGTTTTACCACCTCCGTGGTCCCTACCACTGCCTCTCAATAGGTGGTAAAAAAAATAACAATTTCTATGCTATATTATTATTTCATTAAGAAGTTGCAAAAACAAACTTTTTCACCTGACCAAATGTTGTCAAAGTTAATCCTCCTTTACGTGAATCTTGGCATTGCAGATTCAACAATTCCCTCAGATTTTTAATCTGAGAACCAGTTCAAAAGATATAAAATGTCGCCAATGCATTTACTGAACGTAACTTAAGAAAGTTCAAAAAATTATTAGCAGTCAACCTCGACCCATACCGGTCAAGCTTAGGCCCATCCTAAGGGGAACACTCCCTCATGATCTCAACAGTACTCTCAAATATCCAATTAGAGTTACTATTTAGGAGTTATAGAATTTAAAAATAAAATAATTGTTACTTAATTATTTTATTTACGGCCAAAAACTAACGTCCACTGTTGGCCTGCATCGGCCAATGTTAGGATATGCCTATGAAAAAAATACCCTCACAAGTTCAGTGGTGGTCTCAGATTTTTAATTTTAGTATTCATTCGTGAGTAAAAAGCATTTGAAAAATAAAATAATTTTATTTAATTATTTTATTTACGGTTATACCATTTTCGGGTTTTCTCACTTGACACTTGCGATGAGTAATCTTAAGTCGCTCCTAGGGTAAACCCACCATCATAAATGAAACAGTGCCCTCAGATTTCTGATCTAGAAACCCATTTAATAGTTATTCCACTTTTTTAAGAAAACTTCTCACTTGCACTATTTAAAGTTTAACATTTTTCGACATCTCATTTCGGGCACTCCGGGCCTCGGAATCACATACCGTCAATTTTTGTAGTCACTTAATAATTCCATATAATTAAAAAATATAGAATTTTCAGGACATTAAATTATCCCCACCTTATAGTTTTACTTCCTTGAAAGCCAAAACAATGGAAAATCAAAAAGATGAGGGTACTGAGCACGAATCTGAGCCTCCTGATCCCATGTGCTATCCTAAAGGTTCCCATGCTGCCACTGAACTCGCATGAGAGGGATCGACGGTCCATAAAGGATTCACTCCTGTCAATCCTCTATATCCACTAAGAACTCCTCAAAATTTACCTCATCATCAAGGTACAACTTTTCCTAGTCTATAATGTGGGATGGATCATGCATGCATCTCCTCAGGTGTGACACATGGAAAAACTTATGCACTCGTGCATCTGTCAGGGAATAGCTAGGTGGTACGCCACTTTGCCTACTATGTTGAGGGTCTGGAAATGTCTGATGAACCTCATAGAAAGTTTTTCACCCTGTCCAAACCTCTTCAATCCTCATCGGGGTGAGACTCATAGGAAGACATTGTCTCCCTCTTCAAACTCCAAGGGTCTCCGCCTCCTTTCGGCATAAGAATTTTCTTGGCATTGTGTGGTCTTCATCCTCTCCTGTATGATCATCAAAATTTATTTTATTAATATATTTATAACTTTTTATTTATTCCCTTTACATATTTTATATGAAATGTTCATAATTTTTGTGAAATATTAATGTTTAAATATTAATTATAAATTTTTACCACTATTTGAATTCATCCAGATTCATGTCAGTTTACTAGATTAATAATAACTGTCACCCTTCTAATCCAAATTGTGTGGTTCTTGTTTTTTAGGATTCCTTATCCAATTTCATACATATCATTAGGATGAATCATTGGTCAATTCTGTCATTTGAAGGGTCATATGGACCACACAAAAAAGGCCCACAGAATCTGTGATGGAATTGGACAATCCATTAAGATTGAATTACTGGGATCAATAGAGAAGTGAAAATTCATTCATTATCCTCAAAAATTAGGATAACATTATAAGTAGTCATGGATAAAAATTTCAGGTCCCAAATGCAAAAACAAGGGGACCAAATGAAGCTTTGAAGTGTAGCCCACATTTCTATCTGAGAATTGAGATCATCACACCAAATTTGATATTTCTCCTAAAAAAGACATCCATTTGAGTTGATCGTTTTTAATGTTAAATAGAGGATATATGATCAAGAATTATTTTAAGAAATCATTCAGATTTTAAGGCATATTCCTATTCAAAAATAAATTCACATTTCGGCTATAAAAAGCTTGGATAGAAATGGAATGTTTATAATTGTTTATTAATTCTGCCATAACATTAGATCCATAAGTCAAAATGGCTCCAAATTTTGATATCTGACTGAAAACATTAATATATAAAAATTTTAAGAATAATATATCTCTACATTCAACTGTCTGGATGGTTCAATTGGTGATACAAGTTAAAGGTATGATTTGGAATGCAAACAGTCCACCTCCTTGGGCAATAAATACAAGCCCTCTTCTCCTTACATTTGGATGGAATTTAAGAAGAGAGAATCATATATTGGAATTACCAAATCCTTTAAAAATTCTTGGTAGGACCTTCTATACTCAATTTTTCACTTGATATACTCGTCCTCATCTCTTTGTTTTCATTTACTTTTGTGCTCTTCTTTATTGTAATCTTGTAAGAATTTTTTTTTGTAATTCGGTTTTAAAGAAAGTTTCTTTGACAATATATCGTATTATCATCCACCTTATAAAGATTAATATTAATATTATTAAAATGTTTGAAATAAAGTTAAAACCCCTTCCCTTATTTTGCTTTCTCATTCAAGCTAAAGTCAGTATTTAATTCCCTTCATCGTTTGTGTGTGTTCGACACACCACTCTTTTATTATCCCTTTCTTTTTATTATCTTCTTAATTTTTCATCATATTAATTATAAAAAGATTACTAATCATTTAAATAGATGAGTGAATCTGTCATTGGGGTGAGTTATAATTTAGGGATGCTAATCAATTAAGAGCATTTGCTCAACTAGTATTCTTTAATTTAACATTGTGTGTGCTTGAATTAACACGTCATGGATTAATGAGTTGTTTTGTTTAATGAGTGGTTTTCATGGATTATCAGAACCATAAATACACTACCATAATCAAGCACTGATTTTTATTAGAATACTAGTTAATTTATGGATTGGATTAAAGTCTTAACACTTGGGAATTCCTATCAACGTCATCTTGTGAAGTGGGTTTTAATTTAATGCAATATAAATCTAAGTTCAAGGATATCACAAGCTTAACTCCTTAATAATAAACTCACCCAAATCATTATTAAACTGTTAAATAAAAAATAATTTCAATTAATCTCTACAAACAATCCCCCATAATCAAAATACAATCACCTAAAAACAATCGACTATTAAAAAAGTATCATCGCTAAGGATTCGACCCGAGTGCTGCTATACAATTTAACATAGCACTGGATCCTTAAACGGTCAATAGGAGACAACCATCCATGATTTCAAATGGTTTCATTATTGGGGATGATGCATTTAAATATTCATTAGTTTCTGGTTATTTTACAAAAACAAAAAAATGATAAATGAAAAATTTGAAAAAAAAACACAAAGAAAAACCTGCATTCTCATAAAAATAATAAACAGAAAAAACAAAAATAAAAACCCATCTTACTATTTCTTAAATAATCTTTATGAATGAAATGTATCCTCCCAAACAATCCCTCAGATTTTTTTGATCCTAAAATTGATAAAACACTTCTCTAACATAGAAGGAACATTAGGGATAATCAAATAATTCAAAAACCAGTCCTCGTCCAACCAGTTGAATTAGAAATGGTCAATCCTAGAAAACAGACACTTAAAGAACTTTTTGACCTTGATATGAATTACCAACCCTTTGGTATTAAATATCCAAACATAGAGTCTGACTTCATACTCAAATCAGTTTTGATTCATCTGCTCCCTCATTTCTACAGGCTAGCTATTGAAGATACACATATCCACCTTAAAGAGTTCCAAGTAGTGTGATCTACCATGAAGCCTCAAGGGGGTTCTGAGGAACAAAGAAAACCTTGAGAATTCCCTTTCTCCTTATCTAAAACTGCTAATTCATAGATTTACTAACTCCCTCCAGGTTTCATAACCACATGGAATGAAATAAATCAACTCTTCTTAGAGAAATTCTTTCGTGCTTCTCGTACTGCTTCTATCTGAAAGGAAATAAGTGGTATTCGTCAATTCCAAAATAAATCACTCCATGAGTACTGGGAGAGATTCAAAAATCTTGTTAAAAACTATCCACACCACAAAATCCCTAACCAAATCATGATCCAATACTTCTATGAGGGGTTATTGTCTATAGATAGAACTCTCATTGATGCCGCAAGTGGTAGTGTTCTTGTTGATAAAACACCTGAAGCTTCAAGAGATCTCATAAGTAACTTGGCTGCAGACACAAAACAATTCCATACTCGAGCACATTCTCATGTCAAACAAGCTCAAGATAATAAATATATAGAGCTGAAAAAGAATACATATTGGATGAGTGAACTTCCAGGTCTTGTGCGACAACTAGTTGTGGCTACCAAATCCCCAACCTCATCTTCTCCAAAATCTCTATTCCCTATACCTATCAAGAATTATGGAATCTGCATCTCCCCATCTCATCCAACTGACACATGTTCACAACTTCAAGAGTATCAATTCGATTCATCCATACCAATGGAGCTTAATTCAACATATACTCAGTGGAACCCCAACCCTCAACAATCAAGTCAGTTTGTTAGAAACTTCAACCAACCCCATTTTGAGACCTTCTCTTCTACATATAACCCTAACTTGAGATATGAGCATCCCATTTCTCATCCCCCTCAATACCCTCACCAAAACCCAAACCAATTAAAATATTGTCAAAATGTTGGTAACTTCCAACAACCTTACCCTTTTGTTCCTCAACCCCAAAGAAGAAATCCTCATCTTCCTCCTCCTTGATTCCACTATCCTAGTGAGCCTTCCCAATTCCAAAACCAATATAATTTCTTTTCCAATAACCAAAATCAAGGTAATCCCAATACGAGACAAGCCTCTTCTTCCAAGATACCGTGGGAAAGTGCAGTAGAAGATCTTGCCTCCTTCACCAATTCTAGTCTAAAAAATATTGAAACATAAATTGGTCAACTTGCATCCCACCTGATCTAGAAACAACAATCAAATTCATCCCAACTTCCAGATTAATCATTACCCAACCCCAAGGGTAATGTAAGTTCAATTACACATAGACCAGGGAAGAAAATTTCTATATCTCACGATAAGTCCTCCAACCTCCCTTTGAATATTGACCAAGAAAATGAAAAGAAAAAGAAACATGAAAAGGAATATGAATCCATTACCTCACATCCTTCCATTCCACTTAGGAACCCAATTCCTTTTCCTTAAGCCATTTCTAATCCAAATAAGTCCTTTGAACCCGATCCTGATATGATTGACATGTTTAGAAATGTTTAATTCAACATTCCCCTCTTATATTTCATAAAACAAATCTCCAGGTATGACAAGTTTCTTAAAGAATATTTCACCCACAAGAGGCAACTTAGGACCATAGAAAATGATTCCACCCAACAGTCTATTCCCATAAAGTGCAATGTTCCAGGGACCATTACGCTTCCATTCCAAATTGGAAGATCCAACTTTGATGATGCACTCATAGACCTAGGATCCACAATTAATGTCATAACCAAATCAATATTCTCTACCCTTGGTCTTCGTCCCTTACATCCAACAGGTGTTGTTATTCAATTGGAAAATCAAAGCACTGTTAGTACTGAGGGTATAATCGAGGATGTCCTTCTTCGTGTGAAGGATCTTATCTTCCCCACTGATTTCTATGTCTTTGACATGGAAAGTGAGATGAACTCTTCTCGATCTCCCCTAATTCTAGGAAGACCATTCATAATGGTAGCGAGAACCACGATTGATGTCCATTCAGGCATCTTTTCCATGGAATTTGGTTACCAATTGGTCAAGTTCAACATTTTCCAAGCCTTGTGATACCCATCTAAGGATCACTCTTTATTCTCAATCCATGCTTCTGAGGACACTTATAAGTTTCAATTGACCCCCAATCCATCATGTTCTTCATGTTATAATGACAAAGGATCTTGTGAAATCTACACCATGATTAACCAAGTCATAAATGGTGATGTTTATGTGAACCTTTCATTCATAGACTCTATTAATATAGAGGTTCTTAAAAACTATCTTGAATCCCACATCAACTATGATCTCTACTGCTCCACATTGGACTGTATCGAGGAAAATTAATCATAACCAACTAACGTCCCTTCCTCCATTCTTGAGTTTTCTAACCCACAGATGATAGATGTTGCTGATCTAAAACCTCTTCCTGAACACCTAAAACATGCATTCCTTTTCCATGATCACTCTTCTCCTATAATTATATCTACTTCACTTACTGAAACCAAGGACTCCAAATTTTTCAGGTGTTATAGGAAAACAAAAAGGCCATAGGTTGGACCCTAGATGAAATACCAGTAATAAACCATACCCTTTGCATACAGAACATCTATCTTGAGGAATCATACAATCCAATTAAACAACCACAAAGAAGACTCAATCCACTCATACTTGAGGTGGTTAGGGAAGAGATCACCAAGATTCTTCAAGATGGTATTATATACCCAATTTCAGATAGTGAATGTGTTAGTCCAATTAAATTTATACCTAATAAGGTTGGGATAACTGTTTTCACAAATGAAAATGGTGTGGTAGTCACAACACAAGTGAAGAACACATGGCGTGTGTGCATCAGCTATTTGAAATTGAATGTTGAAACAAGAAAATATCACTACCCTCTTTCATTCCTTGATCAAATTATAGAACGATTAGCCGGGAAGTCATAGTATTGATTCCTTGATGGATACACCAGTTACTTCCAAATCCCAATGACACCTCAGGACCATGAAAAGACTAATTTCACTATCCACTTTGGAACATATTCATATAGGAGAATTCAATTTGGCCTTTGTAATGCTCCTGCAACATTGTAGAGGTGTATGATGCGTATATTTTCTGAATTAATTGAACACTGAATGGAAGTCTTCATGGATAACATCACTATTTATGGTGATTCATTTGAATCATGCTTGAATTTACTCTCTCTTGTCCTCCAAAAGTGTGTCAAGTGTAACCTTGTGTTAAATTTTTAAAAATTTCACTTCATGGTTGCAAATGAGATTGTTCTAGGGAACATAGTTTCAAAGGTGGGTATTTAAGTTGATCCTACCAAAATTGAAGTGATCCAATCAATTTCTGAACCCACATCTGTTCGAGACATCCATTCATTCCTGTGTCATGATGGTTTCTATCGGCGATTCATCCATAACATCAGTAGGATTTCCCTCCCACTCACTCGGTTTCTCCAAAATGATGTCACTTTCCATTTCGATGAGGTTTGCAAGAGAGCCTTCGTTGAACTCAAAAATTGTTCTTACATCTACCCTGATAATCCAACCCTAAGATTGGTCCTTACCCTTTGAGTTGATGTGTGTTGATTCTGATAGAGTCGTCAGGGCTGTTCTTGGTCAAAGGAGAGAAAAATATCATTATGTCATCTATTATGTCTCAAAAACATTGGATAAAACTCTATCTCACTTCAATATCATTGAAAAGGAACTTTTAGAAGTGGTTTTTGCCTTCAATAAATTCATGATTTATCTCTTAGGAGTAAAAATCATTATCTTCATAGACAATTATGCTATAAAGTTCATACTCAATATAGTGATTCCAAACTGAGGATAATAAGACTGATCTTAATGCTCCCAGATTTTGACCTTAAAATCATAGATAGACCAAGAAAAGAAAAACTTTTGGCTAATCACTTGTGTAGAATTTCTAATTCTTCTCATTCTAAAATAATTGATCTAGAATTGCGAACTCAACACCTTTCATCTCTCACTCCAAAAATACCATGGTATGACCCAATTGTAAATTACTTGGTTTCTGCTGTTTTTCCTGAAAAGTTTTCAAAAGAACAACAAAAATAAGTTTAAAAGTGATTCAAAATACTATTTTTTGGAAGAAAATAAAATTTGGGAAACTGTGGTAGACATGGTAATTAGAAGATGTGTTAATGAAGATGAACATTCCTCCATCTTAGAATTCTTTCACTCACTTCCTGGAGGTGGCCACTATGGACCACAAATGACCTCTCGAAAGGTCCTAGACTATAGATTCTTCCGGCCTTCACTCACCAAAGACTCACATGAGTTCTGTCAATCAGGTCCCACTTACCAAAATTTTGTCACAATTTCAAAGAAAAATGATATGCCCCAAAAGACATTAATTTTCTATGATATCTTCAATGTTTGGGGCATCAATTTCATGGGACCATTCCCCACTTACAATGGTTTCTCATACATTTTTCTTATGGTTGATTATGTTTCTAGGTGGGTCGAGGCCAAACCCACTATAAAGGATGATTCACATTCTGTTAGTGAGTTCTTAAAGACACACATCTTCCACCGATTTGGCACACCATGTGCCTTAATAAGTGTCTTAGGAACCCATTTTTGTAATAGAACAATGGAATATATTTTGAAAAGGAATGGGGTTGTGCATAAAACATTAACCTCATATCACCCTCAAAAAAATTTAATGGATGAAATTTCTAATAGAGAAGTCAAAAGACTGCTTGAGAGAATTGTAAATCCCACCAGAAAAGATTGTCCTGAAAGACTTGGTGAAGCACTATGGGCTTATCGAACTACCTATAAAACAACGATTAGGATGTATCCTTTTAGGAAAGTTTTTGGAAAAGCATGTCACTTAACCTTTTAGATCTAACATAGTTCATTTTGGGCTGTGAAAACTTGTAATTTTGATTGTGACAAATTGGGTGAAGAAAGATTGTTTCAGTTGACTAAATTGGAAGAACTTAGACTTGATTCATATGATAATTCTAATCTCTACAAAGAAAAATCCAAGGCACTCCATGAAAAACACATCCTGCAAAAGGTATTTCATGAAGGTGAAAAGGTAATGCTCTTCAATTATTGATTTCTACTTCACTTAGGATAGCATAATTATTATTGGGAAGGTCCTTTTGTTATTACTAATGTTTACCCATTTGGTGCAGTGCAAGTCCAAGACCCCTCTTCCAAAAGGACATTCACGGTTAATGGACATCTGTTAAAGAATCACCATGGGAGGACACACAATCCTAGAACCACATCGACTTCCATCTGATCCACAACATCTAGAGTAAACACCCAACTGGATGGAGACGGTGACCCACCAAATCCAAACCAGGGGAACCGATTTCCCTTTACCACCCTCTTTATCTCTTCCTCTCTCCCTCTCTTTCTTATTCATCTCCTCTCGTTCATTTTTTTTACAAATTTCTTTATCAAAACCTTTCTTTTTCACTTGCTCTTTTGTGTGCGTGTTTATTATAAAAACAATAAAAAAGCTAAAAAATAAAAAATGAAAAATGAAAAAAAAACAAGAGTCGTGCTTACTCACCATCCAGTTTTGAAATTCCGTCCAACCATTTTGGGGAGTCAACAGACATGGTTTCATCTCAAAAATCGTGTGTTTTCGTCATATATTTGGATAAAGAATATTTTGTTAAAACCAAAAAAAAATTTAATGCCCAATTGTTGATTTGGAAAATTATTTTCCCCAACCATGAGGAACAATATTTTATTTCATTCCAAGGCCACCTATGGCTATATTTTCAATATCTGTGTTTTTTAACACCATTTCTGGGTCTTGAGTTTATGGACCTTAGAGCTGAATTTCCTAATTTAGTGTGCATTAATATGATAGAGGAACTTTTTTAAACCCCATGATTATTATAATAGAAAAATATCCTCCCATTAGCTATACATTAATTCTCCTTGTTAAAGCCCCTTTGAGACTATAAAATCCTTTTCTTTGTAAGCCACATTATAATCCCAATACCTTATCCCACCCAATATCAACATGGATTTTCAATGAAGAATTTTTTTTTGAAATTTATGTGTAGGGGGATTGATTATTTTTGGGTACCCTTTTTTGACATCACCATGTGATCATATGGTTGAGAGAAAGCATCCATTTTAGTGTAGGGGAGAGGTTTTAATTCAGTGTTGTTCTAGAATATATATATTTTTATCTTGTTCAAATTTTATTGAAAAGTGTACAAAAAAATTGAAAAGTGTTTGAAAAAAAATCAATCAAAATAAATGAAAAAAAATAATCGGTTGTGTATTGGGTGGTTCAAAAATCAATTTTCCTCAACCGTTTATATTATTATAACTATACCAATTAGTGTCGTGAGAAGATCAATCATGGGTTGGGATATGAGTGTGAGATATTTTTCAAGTTCAACTTTAAAAAAAAGAAGAAAAAAAAATAAATAAAGAAAACTTATGTAATTGGGAGATGTTTTGTGTTTTGTAAATATTTCATCTACTCATCCCATTCAAATTTTCTTACTTTCTTGTGTCTTTATTCACATAATAATTCCCTTATAAATATATGTTTCCATTTCCTTCCATGTTTCATTTAAAAAAAATGTTCATTGTTTTACCCATGCTGATGTTTTACCCCTCTTTTCTTATCTCTTGGACATTATATTCCCATCATCCCATAGCCACAGAAAAACACCTTAAAAATACCACTTGATTCTTGTGCACTTAAGGATATGGAATGGAATCTGAGATCTCTTTCAAACTCTATGATTTTCACTTTTGGTTGGTGAAAAAGTGAACCTCCATAAATGAATTTTATCATCTTGAGAGATGTGAGTTTTGAGAGTCCATGTTTTCCATTTCTAAATTTGGGCATGAAAAAATATTTGTTTTTTAGAACATTGTTTCTGTAACAATTTGAGGTCGAATTCAGTATGGATGAGTGAAATAGTTTAAACCTCCCCTGATTGGGGAAAAAAAATTTAATATTTGGTGGTGAGTGAAAATGATTTTGTCATAGATTTATATTTGTTGTACATGAGGACATGCACAAGACTAAGTGTGGCGGATTTGACGTTATTATTATTTTCATAAATTTTTATATACTCCATTTACTGATTTTATAAGAAATGTGCATAATTTTTGTGAAATATTAATGTTTAAATATTAATTATAATTTTTGAGCACTATTTGAATTCATCCAGATTCAAGTCAATTTACTAGTTTAATAATAACTATCACCCTACTTATCCAAATTATCTGGTTTTTGATTTGTAGGATTCCTTATTAAATTTCCCACATATCATTATAAGAAATCATTGGCCAATTATGCTATTTGAAGGGTCATATAGTCCACACAAGAAGGCCTGTAGAATCTGTGAAGAAACTGGACCATCCATTAAGATTGAATTACTAGGATGAATACGAAAGTAAAAATTCATTACATCTCCTCAAAAATCCAGATAACAATGTAAGGAGTCATGTTTAAAAATTTCAAGTCCCAACTCTAAAAACAAGGGTCCCAAATGAAGCTTTGAACTCTTGCCTGCATTTCTGTCCGGTAATTGAGATCAGCACACCAAATTTGATATTTATCCAGAAAAAGACATCCATTTGAGTTGAGATTTTGTAGTGTGAAATAGGAGATATATTCTTCAAACTTTTTTGAAGATATCATTTGGATTTGAAGGCATATTCCTATTCAAAAATCCATTCATGTTTCATCCATAAAAAACATGGATATAAATGGATAGTTTATAATTGTTTGTTAAAACAGCCATAAATTTGGTAACAGAAGTCAAAATGGATCCAAATTTTGAGATCCGATTTAAAACATTAATTTATAAAACTTTTAATAAGAAGATATCTCGAGATTAAGCTATATGGATGGCCAAATTGGCGATGCAATTGGAATGGAAGATTTAGAATGCAAACAGTCCACCTCCTTGGGCTATAAATACAACCCCCTCTTCTCCAAGCATTTGGTTGGCATTTCAGAAGAGAGTAGAATATATTTTCACATCCAAAGCCTTGAAAAATACTTTCGAGGACCTTACATACTCAATTTTTCACTTGATATACCATTCCACCTCTCTTTGTTTTCATTTACTTTTGTGTTCTTCTTTGTTCTAATCTTGTAAGTCTTTTTCTTGTAATTATATTTTAATGCAAGTTTATTCTTCAATATCTCTTATTGTTATACACATTTTATAGTTTCATATTAATGTTCTTAAAATGGTTTAAATAACGTTAAAACCCCTTCCCTTCTTTTTATTTAACATTAAATCTAAATTTAGTATTTAATTCCCCTCATCATTTGTGTGTGTTCGACGCACTACTCTTTTCTTATCCCTTTTTTTCTTAGCTTCATAATTTATCATCATAATCAATATAACCAGATTTCTAATCATTTCAATGGCTGAGTAAATCTTTAATTTGGGTGAGGTATAATTTAGAAATGTTAATCTATTGAGAGATTTTTCTCTATTTGTATTCTTTAATTTATCATTGTGTGTGTTGGACTTAACATGTCATGGATTAATGGCTTGATTTGTTTAACGAGTGGTTTCCATGGATTATTGGAACCATAAATACACTACCATAATCAATAAATGGTTGAGATTATAATCCTAGTTAATTTAAGACTTGGAATAATGCCTTAACACTTTGGAATTCTAATCAACATCATCTTGTGAAGTGGGTGTTAATTAAATGCAATAAAAAGCAATGTTCAAGGATATGACAAGCATAACTCTCTAATAATGAACTCACCCCAAACTTTATTAAATTGTTAAATTAATCAATCAATTCAATTACGCTCTAAAAACAAATCCCCACAATCAAAATACAACCAACTAAAAACAATCGACTATTAAAAAGTATCATCGTCGAGGATTCGACGCGATTGTTTCTATACACATTAGCGGAGCTCTAGAACCTTGAACGGTCGATAGGTGACAATCGGCTATGCTTTCAACCTTCTCGATGGTAGGCTGTACCAAATTTGGACCGATAAGTGATGACTCCACCTGGTTCAGTCCAACAAAGAGGTGATCTGCATGGTTACCTGCACAAGGCCTCAAAAGGATCTGTGCCGATAGTGGAGAGATAACTACTGTTGTATGCGAACTCCACCACTACTTATTCATCCCTGGCCACCAGTACTAATATCGGAGGTCCCGGTACATCTTTTCCACACCAGAATGTACCGCCAAAGTGGATATATAATCCTCCCTCAACACATCCTCTTATAGCATCACTTGTACCATGACTATAGGAAAAATAGTCTTTTGCGACAGGGTATTTGCGACGGGATTAGTTCATATCGCAAATAGCCCATCCCAGGGGTTATTTGCGACGTGGGTTTCATCCTATAGAAAATAACTTGTTATTTGTGACGGGATTTAGGGTCCAATCGCAAAAGGTAATGTGCTCTTTGGTGTGGGATGTGTGCCAAATCATGGGAAGGTTATTTGCGATGGGGGGATCACCCCGTCGCAAATAGTGTATCGGTCGGAGGGAATTTGCGACGGGGTCCGTCGCAAATACCGGCGGCGGTAAATGAGTTTTTGCGGCGGGATGTTGTCGCGTCGCATAAAGGTGTGTCGGCATGTCACCTTTTGCGATGGGACCTATCGCAAATAACCTTTCAACCACTGACAACAATTAATGCGGGCAAAGTTATTTGTGAGGGGCCCCGTCGCAAAAAGTACCTTTTGTGACGGCAAGCCCGTCGCAAATAGTCCTGTCACAACCAATCTTACTGATATACACCCCCTCCATTTTTCTTTCTCTTCCTCTGATTTCTCACTTCCTATATCTCTCTAAACTCGGATTTTAGATTGAAAATTTCTCTCAGTTAATTTTTTTTACGGAAAAGTTGTGAAGCGCTTACATCAATCGGAGATCAAGTTTAAAGGTATTTATATTTTATTTAATTATTATTTATTTAATTTTTTCATGTTAAATATAATTATTGTTGATTAGTTGTAATTAAATTAGATTTCAATTGTTTTGTTATCTGTATTTTAGTAATATATAGTAATAATTAGTAATAATTAGTAATAAATAGTACTAATTAGTAATAATTAGTAATAAATAGTAATAATTATGGATAAATAGTAATAATTAGGAATAAGTAGTAATAATTTGGAATAAATAGTAATAATAAGTAATAATTATTAAAAAATAGGAATAAATAGGAATAATTTGTAATAAATAGGAATAATTTGTAATAATTTGTAATAAATAGTAGCAATTAGTAATAAATTGTAGTAATTACTAATAAATAGTAGTAAATAGTAATAAATAGTTGTAATTATTAATAAATAGTTGTAAATAGTAATAAATTAAAATAAATAGGAATAAATAGGAATAAATTGTAATAATTAGCAACAAATAAGAATAAATAGTAATAATTAGCAATAAATATGAAAAAATAGTAATAATTAGCAATAAATAGGAATAAATAGTAATAAATAGAAATAAATAGTAATAAATAGAAATAAATAGGAATAAATAGGAATAAATAGAAATAAATTGTAATAAATAGTAATAAACAGAAATAAATAGTAATAAATAGTAATAATTAGTAATAATGTAAAACAAATTGTAAAAATTTGTAACAAATAGTAATAAATAGGAAAAAATAGTAAGAAATAATAAGAAATAGTAATAAATATGAATAATTAGTAATAATTAGTAATAATTGGTAATAATTACTAGTAATTACTAATAAATATTAATAATTATAATAGGAATACATCATAATAAATGGTAATAAATAGGAATAATTATTAATATTTAGTAATAATTAGTAATAATTAGTAATAATTATGAATAATTAGGAATAATTAGTAATAATTAGTAATAATTAGGAATAATTTGTAATAAATAGGAATAAATAGGAATAAATAGTAATAAATAGTAATAATTAAGAATAATAATGAATAATTAGGAATAATTACGAATAATTTGGAATAATTAGAAATAATTAGGAATAATTAAAAATAATTAGGAATAAATAGTAATAATTAGTAATAAATAATAATAATTAGTAATAATTAGTAATAAATAGTAATAATTAGTAAAAATTAGGAATAAATAGTAATAAATAGGAATAATTAGAAATATTTTGGAATAAATTGTATTAATTAGTAATAATTTGTAATAATTCGTAATAAATAGTAATAATTGCTAATAAATAGTAATAAATAGTAATAAATAGTTATAAATACTAATAACTAGATATAAATATTAATAACTAGTAACAAATAGTAATAAATAGTAATAAATAGTAATAAATGGTAACAAATAGTAACAAATAGTAATAATTAGTAATAATAGTAAAAAATAGTACAAATAGTACAAATTCGTACAAATTTGTAATTTGTAATAATTAGTAACAATTAGTAACAATTAGGAAGAAAATCAATTGTAATAAATTGTAATAACTTTTAATAACTTGGCACAATTTCCACAGGATTGAAGGAACTCCTTTTGCTCGATGTATCTTCTCCTTTCAACGACTCAAAACATTATGAAAATTATGCTTATACTTATGCATATCCAATCTTGTATGCACGAGATTGAATATGAATTCATAGGAGCACATTTTTTATAATGTGTTCAGGCAGTGATAGTTTCAAGAAGATGATTCATCGACGAAAAGGGGGCTCTTTTGTTCAACGGCTCATTTACTTGAAACTTTCTCACCTAGAAATCACAATGAAGAATCTACTCGGATGTACGCATATTCATTATTGTGCATAAAAGAATGAATATGCATACCTCTAATCAGATTCTTCATTGTGATTTCTGTGTGAGAAAGTTGCAAGTAAATGAGTCATCGGACAAAAGATTATCTGTCAATCCATTGGAAATTGTGTCGCCCATAAGTAATCGTAATTATTTATCTTTTTTTTTCAGATAGTGTTTTTATAATTTAATATTATTCAGAAATAGTATTGATTTTATATATTGTATAAAAATATGGAACAAGAAATTCGACAACAATCATTATTAGATGATCGCACTTGGATAAATCAGTATAGAAATCCAAACGATTCTGGTTTAAATCCTGTATATATTAAGGATGTTGAAGCTTTCTTATAATTTACATAATCAAAACTAGAATATGTTTTAAATGGCACAATAAAGTGTCCTTGTAAAAAATGTGCTCTGAGAACATTTTACAAGGTTGGGGGACATCCATTACAGGTTGGCTTTCAAACAGATTATGTTTTTTGGTATCAACACGGAGAACGCAGTTCCAGAGAAGATACTAATAAATTGATTCCAGATCAATCACGATTTCAAAATTTAGTACATGATGTTCCAGGTCCATCTGTTCAGCAAACTGAAACTCAAGATGATATTGATTTAACTCCGGAGTTGGCACCATCTGAATTTTATGAGTTTTTGAGGTCTACTGAGGATGCATTATACCCTGGTTGAAAGATAAGAAAATTAGAAGTGGATGAAAAATTTATGGCTATTAAATCAGAAAATTAATTGTCAAACAACTGTTTTTATTAGATGTTTTCATTGGTTAAAACATTTTTCGCTGAAGGAAATGTGTTTCATGCAAATTACTATGAGAGAAAGAGGCGGGTTCGTAATCTGGGCCTTAGTTATCAGAAGATTCATGCATGTACAAATGATTGCATCTTATATTCTGGTGAAAATTATTCACTGGGTAGTTGTCCCACATGTGGAAAATCGAGGTATAAAGAAGTTCAACCAGGGAATTCTGGATCAATTCCAGTAAAAAAGTTGCGATATTCCCCCTTACACCTAGGTTTTAGCGTTTATTTATGTCTTAGAACACAGCATCAATGATGTCATGGCAGAAAACCAATATTTCAACTAATAAAAGCATGAATCATCCATCTGATTATGATTAATGGAAACATTTTGACCGTCAGCATCTATCTTTTTCTTTAAATGCCCGAAACGTGCGATTGGGCCTTTCTACTGACAGTTTCTATCCGTTTGGTTCTTATAGTATTCAGTATTCATGCTGGCCTATCTTTATAACTCTGTACAATTTACCTCCATGGATGTTGATGAAGGAGCCCTATATCTTTTTGACCTTATTAAACCCAGTACATCAAAAAATAATATTGATGTTTATTTGAAACCATTGATTGATGAGTTAAATGCATTATGGATTGATAGTGTTAGTACATATGATGTTGCTGCGAAATAAAATTTCATATTAAAAGCTGCATTAATGTGGATGATTAGTGACTTTTCGGTATATATCATGTTATCTGGCTAGAGTACACATGGTCCAAAATCATGTCCTTATTGTATGAAAGACAGAAAAGCCTTTATGCTTGTCAATGGAAATGAACCTTGCAATTTTGACTGTCACCGCAGATTTCTTCAAACCGACCATCCTTTTCAGAGGAAAAAATCTCATTTTAGAAAAGTTACAATTGAAAGTGATGAACCTACACAAATGATCTTTGGTACAAAGTTAAAATCAGTTGTATTTTTATTATCTCTCATCACATTTGGGCAAACATTAAACCAATAAAAAATTCATGGCTTTGGTAAAGAACATAATTGGATAAAACGAAGCATTTTTTGGGATCTCCAATATTGGTCTGATTTTATGGTCTACCACATGTTGGATGTCATGCATATTGAGAAGAACTATTTTGATTATTTATTTCATACAGTTTTGGATACACCAGGTAAGACCAATGATACTGTAAAGGCATAATTAGATCTTGCCCAAATTTGCAAGCGACCAGAACTTGAACTATTTGGAAATGTCAGATCACAGAGGTTAATGAAGCCTAAAGAAGCTTATAAACTATCCAAAGAGAGTCGCTTACTATTTTGTCATTGGATTGTAGATTTGAGACTTCTAGATGGAAATGCTTCCAATTTGGGAAGATGTGTTATGAATGGTTCTATTACCGGACTAAAAAGTCCTGATTGTCATGTTATAATGGAAAGACTTATGTCAATTGGATTCAGAGGTTTGTTGAATTATATTATTTGGGATTCGATAACAAACATATCATATTTTTTTGAGACATTTGTGCAGCGACAACATACTATGATGTGATAAGAAAATTGGAAGAAGTTGTTGCTGTAATTATATGTAAAATAGAAAAAATCAATCTGCCAGCTTCTGTTGACTCAATGGAACATCTGATATTACATTTTCCACATAAAACTAAATGTGGAGGTCCAGTACAGTTTCGATGGATGTACCCATTCGAGAGATGCATGCAGAAATTGAAGAAAAAAGTACGTAACAAAGAACCAGTAAAAGGCTCAACTGTTGAAGCTTATTTAAAAGAGAAAATTACTTTTTTCTTCTCTCATTATTTTTAATCTCTATATCCCTAAAACAAAATCGCGTAGAAAAAATGAGGGGAATGTTAATGAGAAAATGGAAAATCAATAATCAGTTTTTTATCAGCCAAATCATGGTTTCAGAGGAGTTCATGAATGATGGTTTTCAGATGATGAACATCGCAGAGCTCATACATATGTTCTTATCAACTGTGAAGAAATGACATCATTTGTTCTGTGAGGGCTTCTATCACTGATTCTATAATTTACGTTACAGTAAGTAAACTTATTTTATTTATAGGTTATATGATAATCACATCAAGAAATAACTTCCACAAATTATAGCAGCTGCTCTTGAAGAACGCAGACAAAGAAAATTCTCAATGGGTTCAAAAACTAGTAACATAAATTATTGATGGTTTAATATCAATTTCATTTATTATTTATCATATTAATAATTGTTATACAAATTTTAAGGTGTCTCAACATGGTGATAAATTTGATAAGAGAATGTGTATATTGAGTAACTCACCATCCAAAATGGTTAAATCTTACAATGTATATGTGGTGAATGTTTTTATATTTCGTACACGTGTATATTGGGAATCAAACAATACAATGAATAGTGGAGTTTTCTTGAGTGGATCGCATCACATAGAAACTGAAGTTGACTTTTATGGCATTCAGGATGAAATTATTGAGTTGTGTTATCTATGACAGAATTACATAACGATGTTTAAATTTTGGTGGTTGGATATTGAGAGAGGATTTCGTATTCATCTGACTCGTGGAATCATTGATATTAAATATAAAAGTCTTCTTGCAGTAAATGAACCATTTTTACTGGATCAACAGGAACATAAAATTTATTACGCAAATTACTATGATACTTCAAGAGACTTGAGTGATTGGTGGAACATAATAAAAATGAAATCTTGGGAAATTCAGTTTACTCAAACTGAATGTGGTTCTGCTTAAGTGGAAGGAATTGAAATTTTTCAAGAGACTGCTCAAAATCCATCTTTTTCACAAAGAGACATGAATATCGACGAGGACACTCCACAATTAAGGATAGATGATGATGAGGATGTTAATTATGTTACAAATGAATTTGAAATGAAAAATGATGATAAAACTGAAAATCATATGGATATTGATGATGCTGGGGAGGAAGATGAAGACATTGACATAGAAAGCCATGGAGATGAGGATGAAGATGGACATTGACACGATTAAATACTGGTTTAATTATAACTAATATATATTTATATATAATAATTATTTTCAACTATCTACTAACAACAATAATTTTGTGTTTTAGATGGATCCTGATCTATTTCTCGAGTTGTTGGAGGATGAACTACCTTTGGATGAAGGGGATTGTGGACCTTCTGACCCTCAACCTACTAACGGTTCATGGGGTACATGGAGGGGGCGCGGTCTTGTATGATTGATGATTCCTAACCCTATCCCCAATTGACATCCACGTCTTGTCTTCGATCCATGTACACAGAGGTATGGTAACCTGTATATTTTAGTTAGATTTCATTAATTTATTTATATATATACTAATTGTTTGATTATTTATTTATTTTTCACAGTTTTTCACATGTAGCTATTGGAGAGGGGAGCGCTATCTTGTGCAATTATTTTTCTCAACCATGGATCACATGGGATCAAATTCCCGTAGATGTTTGGTGCGACATGTTCAATCATTGGCTGGTATATAAATAAAGAATATTTATTTTGAAATTTATTTAATTAATAACTTGATATTATAAATTATTTATAGGGTTTATGGTATCTCATTGATGATAGTATGTCTGATGATATCCACATGGAATGCCAGGTGTCTATGCGTGACATTTTCCGTCAGTGTTTGCACAATTTTAGAAGAACAGTCATTAAGAAAGTAGGAGTAACAGAATTTGAAGAGTCATGTAGAGCCCGCCGACCAGAGTACATTTCTTCTCACGTTTGGGATGGATTGTGTATACACTGGTTGGGTGGTGGATTTCAGAGGAGATCATCAGTGGTACGGAAGAACTGGGGGAGGTAGGAGGTGACGCATTGAGCTGGTAGTCATATATTCAGTACGCATAGAGAGAATCTGGTAAGTATATTTTTTTAAATATTTTATATAACATTAAATATAAACAGTTTATTTTATATTTCTGTAGGCATTCGAGCATCCCGACATTATGGAATTCGACGTTTATTGGAGGATGTACAGTAATCCAGCCACTGGAGAGATTAGAGGTGATCTTCATCATCGGATTATGGTTAGTATTATTTTTTTCAGTTTGAAAAATAACTGTATAAAATATTTTCACTATTTTAATTTCAAATTGGAATTGAAGGAGTCATTTGATGTTGCGGCCTATCAGATAAAGGCTCAGAGTCAGGATGAGATGACTGCGCAAACTAGTACCCGCCATTTCAATGAGGTGGCATGGATGTAGGAAACACGTTATGGCTTTTAGAAGGGCCGAGTAGTTGGTATCGGCTCTCATTTGACTCCCGGTACTTATTATGGTATTGTTGCGATGTCAGCGTCCAGCTCGAGAGGAGATCGTGAAGAGGCATCATCTTCTGCCTCACAGTATCAGGAGTAGTTGTTAACTTAGTCTGAGCTTATAGAGAGTTTGCAGAAGTAGCATGAGGAGATGTGTCGGCGACAGCAGCGGTAGCAGTATCATGAGGAAGAGATGCATCGATGGCAGCAGTAGCAGCATCACGAGCAGATGGAGTACATATGCCATCTGACTCGTAGTTTAGGGATAGAGTTTCCTCCACCATCTCATAAAGCTCCTCCACCTCCTCCAGAAGACGACCCACCCCCAGTTATTTGTTTTTTATGTTAAAAACATTTTAATTTAACATTTATTGTAATATGAACTATTTACAGTTTCTGCCTTTTATATTAAAACAAATATTTCATAATTTAATTTTTTTTATTTTTTTTATTTTTTTATTTATTATTAGTATTATATTTTTTAATATTTGTTTATTTTACAAATAATAAAAACATTTTATGAATTTTTAATTTTTTTTAAATATTGAGAATTGTAATAATTTTTTATTTTTTTATTTTTTTAATAAAATTAATATTAATTTTTTATTAATCATAATTTTATTAAATATATTTTTGAGTACTATATTTTTTAATTTCAGTTTATTTTACTAATAATAAGTTTTTTATTTTTTTATTTTTTTAATAATATTAATATAATTTTTTCATTAATCATAATTTTATTAATTTTTTTTTATGTATAGTATTTTCAATGGGACCTTTTTCAATGGACTCCTATCGCAAATAATCTAAATATAATTTTTTATTAACTGTATTTGCGACGAGCCAATCATTCCATCGCAAATAGCATTTGCGACGGGCCCATCGCAAAAGGTTATTAAATATATAATGTATATAATGGAAGGATTAGTTGCGACGGAGAACTACCCCATCGAAAATTGTATTTGCAATGCTCCGTCACAAAAGGTTTATTTATATATATAATGTATATAATGAGAGGATAATTTGCGATGGGGCACTTTATCATTTCAAATATTATTTTTTGCGACGGGGCCCCGTCGCTAAAGCCTATCTGTGGTGGGATCCTGTTGCAAATACCTTTAATTCGAGTAGTGTATGGTGCATCCTCTGAAGAGTATGATGTGCTATCCAACTTCAGAAAATCCTTTAGAAGCATGTGCTGGGGATATCTGTGCACGTCGGGACTCTAAGTCAACATCCTCATGTTGTGCTACCCTGGCTTGCTGAAAGAGCAGGGGAGTCATTATCATAGACTAGAGGTATGTTTCTCCTTCGCTATCCACAAAGGATATCTTTATGAAACCGCATTCTTAGACCGGATAAAATATGAGTTTTTTTTATTTTATTATTATTTTTCTTTTTCTTTTATTGTCATGTCAGTTTTAAAACCGCACTTCGTAACGAGGTTCCGAGTACGAAAACCATTTCAAGCGGTGACATCAGACGGCGCACGGGCGGTTAGACCGCACGAGTTATGTCGCGCGATTGAAGGATTGTCAGAACACAATTTTTTTATTAATTAAAATTAATGGATGTTTTAACAATAATAGTGGGATATTATTATTATTTAATGTGGTGAAAACACATTTAATTAAGTGGCGGTCAAACGCCATTAATTGTGGAGTTGCGGTTTGACCAGAAGTGCGTCAAAATTAATATCTCGTATTAGAGGATTTAATTTGATGTAGGAATTTAATTAAGATATCATTATTTTGATGACGCATTTTAATTGGCGATTTTTGATCTTAATCATGGTTAAATAATAATAATGAAATTATTATTATTCTTATGGGTTAATTTATTTTTTTAAAACTAAATAGGGTTTAATAAATTTTGTTGACAATATACATATATAGATATATATGTAGTTTGGGATATATATATATATATATTTACGTATATATATATATATGTTAAAAAAGGATATTTTTCCCCTTAATTGGGTGCTGGGAAGGTCGTGACCCCCCACGCATGGACTTTTTTTTACATTCTTTATTTTTGTATTCCTATTTTATTCCTCCTCCATCCCCCCTTTTCTCAATCATGTTTTCCTCCAAACCCTAAGGCACAGGCGCATGGGTTCCTCCTCTAGATCTCCTTGCCGCACGACCAAGCTCCGCAATCGGACACCCCATGGCCGGACCTCCTATTACTGCGTGATTCAGGACGGCGTGACCCCTCCTCCGCAAGGTCTTCCTCCTCCTTCCAAGGAAACTAACGGTCGGCCTCCTCCTGGTCCTCCCTAGGTGCATCGGCCTTCTTCCCCGGGTGAACCCCCATGCACGACCTTCCCTTTCCTGGACAGATCTATGGCACGATGAACCCCTGCAGTGCGCTACGGCCCATGTGATCCCCATGTCCTCTGCACGAGGCGCGACCTCCCATGGCCGGCCTCCCCATATCCTTGCAGAGAATTACAGTGTGAGATGGCTTGGACAGCCCCTATCGGGCAGACCTATGCGCGACCCCCTTACGATTTTTGACCTACGTTTGGTAAGAATATAAATATACGCCGTTGTTGTATATTTTATGTCAATTTAAATATTAAATTGAGTCTATAGAGTTTTTTTTGATATTTATCTGGTCCTGTGTCATTTACCTGAGTTGATTTTGAGTCGCTGATATGTGGTCGTTGTCACACGGACCATATAGCACTGGGTATTAATGTAGCAATGTATTTGATGTTACATTGCAGGTTATATATACACATGTTATATATATGATATGTATATATATATATACTCACGTCAAAGTCACGTGTGCACGACTGCGTGACGTGTGAAGTGGTTTTTACCAGTAAAACGTTTTGTATTTAAAATGGGATGACTGGGGTAGGGTCTCATTCCTTGTCTCTTTAATTTATTAACTCAATGAATTAATTATTTGACGCACCACTATTAGTTTTTAAATTAATTTCTATTTAATTTGTACAGTTAAGTCTTTACATTAACTTCTATTTAATAAATGTTGTTAAGTTTTTAAATTAATTATTGTTTAATTAATGCAGTCAAGTATTTAAATTAATTGCAGTTCAGAAGTGAAAAATATAATAAATGATTGTTTGATAATAGAAGTCACATGTTATAATAAAACCCCTTTTTTGGGTTGTGCTATCTTCAATCTAAAAGTAGTGAATAATTATTTTTATAATGTGTGTTGTGCGAATTTTTTTAATGTTTCTACATGCACAGATTGATATGTACTAAGTTAGTGTTCTCCCTCTTTGATATGAATTAATTTTTTGGAATAAATGATTCGATATGCACAAATAAATTGTTTGACTTATAATAAATTACCTGGATATTTTGTCATGTTTGTTGTGACCCTCGCTTATGGAAAAACCCATTTGGGGTGTTCGATTTGCCTTTTTGGACACCCTTTTAGGTGTGATGATGGGTTTGTTATGTTTTATATTATCCCAAGATGATTATAATATTCAATTACACGTGTTGTGTGGTCCCTTTATATTGAGTTTTAATTAAATAAGTTATTTAAGATAATTGTTTTGGGGATTGGTTAAGGGTTGAGGTCTTGTAATGGAGTTTTTGTTTTGATTTGATAAGATAAGTGATTGGGGGATACTAATCATGAAATGATGTAGGCTAAGAAAGGTATTTAATTATATGAATTAATTATGTGTCAGAATGTTGATAAAAGTTAATTAATTATGAGAATTAATTATGAAACGTTGAGGACTGATTTGGATAATCATATGTGAAGAATTAACTATGAAATGGGAATTGTGTCGACTGATTAATTAATTGATAAATGGTAATAAATAAATGAGATTATGGGTCCTAGACATGGAATTCTAGACCGATTTAAACATTGGGTTTGGACATGGCGTTCCTTCCCAATGGTTATCCAAGATTGTGATATAGGGTGTTAGACATTGCAATCTACGCCGAATAATTTTCTAGGTGTTAGACATGGTGATCTACACCAATTGTGATTCGGGGTGTTAGACATGGTGATATTCACCGAATAATTATCTAGGTGTTAGACATGGTGATCTACACCAAATGTGATTCGAGGTGTTAGACATGGCGATCTACGCCAAATGAGAATTGGGGTGCATGACATGACGTTCAACACCCAAAAAATGATAATAATGATTTATGAAAAGAATGAGAGATGTGGGTAAAACCCGAGTGAATTGTGATCAAATAATGAAAAGTAAGAATGAATGGATTTCCAGTCTGTGATGAAAGGATAAGTGAATAAACAGGGTATAAATGAGAAAATTGGTAAAAAATGTCTTTTTATGCTTGAACCAAATTTACATGCGTTGTTTTAAATATGTTCTTATCCCGGCTATGGGCCGAGGCAGGTATTGCCGTCAGGGGTCCTTTTTGGAACCTGGATGGGCGTTTATTGTTTTTATTTTATCGTTATTGTTCGAAAATACCAGAAATTTGTTTAATTATATTTCATGGTCTAGAGTGGGCTAGACACCGGTGGTTCCGGCCTACTGAGATATATATCTCACACCCTACCCGGGCCGCCATTGCACTGGGGTACCATAGTAGATTCTATTTAGTTGCTAGACCCTGTCATTGATGTTTCTTGTACATGGAGTTAGGAGAAAAGGACTGAGTTGGGGCTCGGGAGGCTCATGGAGATCACCCTCAGGGCTTGATACTTTTGTTTATTTACTTCTGCATTGATTTATAATTATGTGACGTGGTTTAATGCTTCCATTTTATCATTAGCATGTCATGCATGTATCTCCTATATAAGCTGATGCTCGCCAATTTTATTCAAACCTTATAAATAAAAATTGTTTTCTGCTGTTTTCTTATTATTTACACTTCTTCTGTTGTTGCTGTTTTTTCCCTTTTTCTTCACTTTGATAAGAGGGTATAATCTCCCCCCTAAATTACCTTACACCCTCGCCGCTAGTCGGCAACCTCTGGCATAAGGGGAGATGCGCTTGAGGCCATGTCGCGGGTCGGCTTGGGAAACCGGTTCAGGGTCGACACGGGTTGGTTCGTGGTAAAATGGTATCAAAGGGTTCTCTTTTCTTTCTTTATCATGCTATTTTTGGGGTTGGTATACAGGAGACTAGTAATGTGTTGGATCATGGGTAATAGCCGTGTCTGGGACTGATCACCCCACGTACGGTAAATGACCAAGTGGCCAGGGCTGGGAATTGATGTTCATGCTGTTTGCTGTTACAGTTGATGTGATTTCACCTGGGTGAATGTTGTACTTTCCACTTCTTATTTGTTTTTGAAGAGGTTTTGAAAACTTTCCTTGGCCCGATATGGCCAGAAAATTTCATTGCATGCTTTATATTAGGCACGTAGAGATTCACATGTCATGTATATGTGTCGTACCATGTAGTTGCATTAGTAGGATGCTTTCTGATTTTGATTGTGTGCCTTGAAAATATGTCATGCCTGGATTTATTTAGCATGCCTCTTTAGATAGCATGTTTTGGTGATAGTTAACATGTTTGGGTGATAATATGTCATGTTTTCTATCTTGCTTGTGTGTCATGCACTGTGTTATAGCATGTTTTAGTGATTTCAGTTTGTTGCTTTGTGTTAGCTGTTTGTAGTGGCTTGTTAGCTTACTGGTAAGCGCTTGGTAGCTTTGGCTGAAATTTTTGGTTGCGATTACGATGGAGCCAGTTTTCCATTATATGGTGTGTGGGCGCCATCTAATTGGGAAAAGGGTAAATTGTGTTTTCGAACATTTTAAATGATGGGTGATAAAGTTTAAATATTAAATGTTGAAGAGGAAGTTTGTTACAACTTGCATGTTTTCCCGTGGGGCATTTATTGGAGACCAGGTGACTTGTTGTGAAAAATTTCTTGTGTGTTTGTTAGAATTCTTTCAAATGTTAATGGTTGAAATGAATTAAGGGGGCTCTTTGAGCCTAGTGGTTTACCTGCTTTGCGTGACCTGGAGATATGGTCGACACGTGTGATGCGTAAGGGACTAGCCCATGCTAGGTAGTACCCTTAGAGCTTGAGTTGCCTTGTTTTCAGTATGATCTTGTGATGTGGTGATCGTAGTTCGAGGAACGTCACCGTTCGATTTAGTGTTCTAGAAATAGCGCGCTGGTAAGCAGCTAGTCCTTGCGACGACATGGACACTCCTAAGCTGGGTAGTTCCACATATGTTTCGGTTTACATATCAGTGCATTCTTGGCAGAAGAACTATGATAAGGTTGGCGGTATGCACAAAACATTAGAAACTCTGTTAGTGCGGGAAGAGTTTCAGTGGTTAAGCTTGGAAGAATACAAATGCCTCAGGAGGTGTAGGCATCAGAGTTTGGTCTGAATGATCTTCTCACAGACCTAGATTTAATCTTAGTGTACTCTGCTGAATTAGATGAGCATGTCCCCCATCTCGATGTCATCTTGGATACACTAAGATAGTGTCGGTTATACGCCACACTAAAGTTTAAAAGCTGTGGGTTTGTTTTGTAATCTATTTCTGGTTGTGCGTGTGATGCACTGTTTCTTGGAGTTATGCTTCGTGCTGAGGAATGATAGTTTTATAATAGTCCTGTGATGGCTTGACTTGAGAATATCACCAGAGGTTGTGTAAGGACTTCGATGTACGCGTGGTTTATAACAGAGCAATTTTAAAAGAACGTCGTCAGTTTAACGGCGAGTGTGATTTTTGGGTTGGCGATGTCTTTCGAGGAAATCATGTGTGACCAATTTTAGTTGGTCGATCGTGATTTGACCATTTTCTTTCATTGAGGTCCCTATAATGGCCTCAGAGGTAAGCTCTGCTTTGATGTTTCAGTTGTAACCGAAGCATTTGCTCTAGTTATAAAGGCTTAAGTGCGGTTTTTTTTGAAACGCTAAAGATGCATTGGGCATTGTAAATGTGATGCGTTCTTGTTTAATGAAACTTCACGAACCTTCTAGGATGGGTGATGTTTTCATCGGTTCCAGAAGGCTTCTTGGGGATGAGAAGTTTTTAAGGTGGGTAGTTTGTAAGAAACCGCATTCTTAGACCGGATAAAATATGAGTTTTTTTTATTTTATTATTATTATTATTATTTTTTTATCGGCATGTCGGTTTTAAAACCACGCTTTGTAACGAGGTTCCGAGAATGAAAACCATTTCAAGCGGTGACATCAGACTGCACACGGGCAGTTAGACCACGCGAGTTAACTCGTGTGCTTAAACGGTTGTCAGAACACAATTTTTTTATTAATTTAAATTATTGGATGTTTTAACAGTAATAGTGGGAGATTATTATTATTTAATGTGGTGCAAACACATTTAATTAAGTGGTGGTCAAATGCCATTAATTGTTGAGTTGCGGTTTGACCAGAAGTGCGTCAAAATTAATATCGCAGATTAGCGGTTTTAATTTGATGTAGGAATTTAATTAAGAGATCGTTATTTTGATGACGCTTTTCAATTGGCAATTTTTTTTCTTAATCATGGTTAAATAATAATAATGAAATTATAATTATTCTTATGGGTTAATTTATTTTTTAAAAACTAAAGAGAGTTTAATAAATTTTGTTGACTATATATATATATATATGTAGATATATATGTAGTTTGGGATATATATATATATATATATATTTAAGTGTATATATATATGTTAAGAAGAAGGATATTTTGTTTTCCCCATAATTGGGCGCTGGGCAGGGCGTGACCCCCCACGCACGGCCTTTTTTTAACTTTCTTATTTTTTTATTCCTCTTTTATTCCTCCTCCATCCCCCCTTTTCTCGATCACGTTTTCCTCCAAACCCTAATGCCCAGGCGTGTGGGATCCTCCTCCTCCTCTTCTTGCCGCACAACCAAGCTCCGCAATAGGACACCACATAGCTGGACCTCCCCTTGATGCATGATTCAGGATGGCGCGACCCCTCCTCCGCACAGTCTTCCTCCTCCTTCCTAGGAAGCGAATGGTCGGCCTTGTCCTGGTCCTCCCTAGGCGCATCGACCTTCTTCCCTGGGTGAACCCCCATGCATGACCTTCCCTTTCCCAGACAGATCTATGGCACGGTGAACCCCTGCAGCGCACTACGGCCCATGTGACCCCCCTCTCCTCCGCATGAGGCGCGACCTCCCAGGGACGACCTCCCAATCTCCTTGCAGCAAATTACAGTGCGAGCTATCTTGGACAGCCCCTTCAGGGCAGACCTATGCGCGACCCCCCTTACGATTCTTCGCCGACGTTTGGTAAGAATATAAATATACACCGTTGTTTTATATTTTACGTCAATTTAAATACTAAATTGAGTCTACAGAGTTTTTTTTATTTATCTAGTCCTGTGTCGTTTACCTGAGTTGCTTTTGAGTCGCTAATATGTGGTTGTTGTCACATGGCCTATATTGCACTGGGTATTAATGTAGCAATGTATTTGATGTTACATTGCAGGTTATATATACGCATGTTATATATGTGATATGTATATATATATATAGGCACGTCAAAGTCATGTGCGCACGACTACGTGACATGTGATGTTGTTTCCACTGGTAAAACGATCCATATTTAAAATGGGATGACCGAGGTAGGGTCTCTTTCCTTGTCACTTTAATTTATTAACTCAATGAATTAATTATTTGATGCACCATTATTAGTTTTTAAATTAATTTCTATTTAATTTGTGCAGTTAAGTCTTTACATTAACTTCTATTTAATAAATGTTGTTAAGTTTTTAAATTAATTATTGATTAATTAATGAAGTCAAGTATTTAATTTAATTGCAGTTTAGAAGTGAAAAATATAATAAATGATCGTTTGATAATAGAAGTCACGTGTTATAATAAAACCCCTTTTTTGGGTTGTGCTATCTTCAATCTATAAGTAGTGAATAATTATTTTTATAATGTATGTTGTGCGAATTTCATTGATGTTTCTACATGCAAAGATTGATATGTACTAAGTTAGTGTTATCCCTCTTTGATATGAATTAATGTTTTGGAATAAATGATTTGATATGCGCAAATAAATTGTTTGACTTATAACAAATTACCTGGATATTTTAGCATGTTCGTTGTGACCCTTGCTTATGGAAATACCCATTTGGGGTGTTCGCTTTGCCTTTTGGACACCCCTTTAGGTGTGATGACTTGTTTGGTACGTTTTATATTAGCCCAAGATGATTATATTATTCAATTACGTGTGTTGTGTGGTCCCTTTAAATTGAGTTTTAAGTAAATAAATTATTTAAGATAATTGTTTTGTGGATTGGTTATGGGTTGAGGTCTTGTAATCGAGTTTTTGTTTTGATTTGATAAGATAAGTGATTGGGGGAAACTAATCATGAACTGATGTAGGCTATGAAATGTATTTAATTATATGAAATAATTTTGTGTCCCAATGTTGAAAAAAAGATAATTAATTATGAGAATTAATTATGAAACGTTGAGGACTGATTTGGATAATCAAATGTGAAGAATTAATGATGAAATGGGAATTGTGTCGACTTATTAATTAATTGATAAATGGTAATAAATAAATGAGAGTATGAGTCCTAGAAATGGCATTCTAGATCGATTTAAACATTGGTTTTGGACATGGGGTTCCTTCCCAATGGTTATCCAAGCTTGTGATATAGGGTGTTAGACATGTCAATCTACACCGAATAATTATCTAGGTGTTATACATGGCGATCTACACCAAATGTGATTCGAGGTGTTAGACATGGCGATCTACACCAAATAATTATCTTGGTGTTAGACATGGCGATCTACACCAAATGTGATTCGAGGTGTTAGACATGGAGATCTACACCAAATGAGAATTGGGGTTCTTGACATGATGTTCAACACCAAACGAATGATAATAATGATTTATGAAAAGAATGAGATTTGTGGGTAAAACCCATGTGAAATGTGATCAAATAAAGAAAGGTATGAATGAATGGATTTCCAGTCTGAGTTGAAATGATAAGTGAATAAACTGGGTATAAATGATAAAAATGGTAAAAAAAGGTCTTTTTATGCTTGAACAAAATTTACTGGTGTTGTTTTAAATAGGCTCTTATCCCGGCTATGGGCCGAGGCAGGTATTGCTGTCAAGTGTCCTTTTTGGAACCTGGACGGGCGTTTATAGTTTGTATTGTATTGTTATTGTTCAAAAATACCAGCACTTTGTTTAATTATATTTCATAGTCTCGAGTGGGCTAGAACCCGGTTGTTCCGGCCAACTGAGATATATATCTCACACCCTACTCGGGCCGACATTGCACTGGGGTACCCGAGTAGATTCAATTTGGTTGTAGGACCCTGTCGTTGCTATTTCTTGTACTTGGAATTATGAGCAAAGGACCGAGTTGGGGCTCGGGATGCTCATGGAGATCACCCTCGGGGCTTGAGACTTTTGTTTATTTACTTCTGCATTGATGTGTAAGTATGTCGCGTGGTTTAATGCTTCCATTGTATCATTAACATGTCATGCATTCATCTCCTATATAAACTGTTGCTCGCCAATTTTATTCAAACCTTATAAATAAAAACTATTTTCTGCTGTTTTCTTATTATTTACACTACTTCCGTTGTTTCTGTATTTTTTCCTTTTTATTCAATTTGATAAGAGGGTATAGTCTCCCCCTGACTTACCTTACATCCTCGCCTCTAGTCGGAAACTTCTGGCGTAAGGGGAGACGCGCTTGAGGCCATGATGTGGGCTGGCTCGGGTGACCGGTTTAGGGTCGACACGGGTTGGTTCGTAACAATATTTGCAACGTGTCTAGCTGCTATGTCACCTCACTCAGCCACTATAGTCCAAATCTCCTACTGAGTGTGTCTGCCACCACATTTCCCTTACAAGAAGTGTAGACTATCTCAAAGTCATAGTCCTGGAGGAACTCGAGCCATCGTCATTGTCTCAAGTTAAGGTCGTTCTGTGAGAAAATATATCTAAGACTCTTATGATAAAAGTAGATAGTAAATTGTTCTCTCAACTATACTCTCAGCTCCTAGAGCTTTATAAGAGCCATCCGATATGTAGTAGTAGATATCGGTGTCGTCATTGGGTACAAGCCAATGTAGATGTCCCTCTCCATGTGAAGAGTTAATCCTGGAAACATCTTTAGAAAGGATGTTCTCACACTCTGCCACTACTGTTGGGAACTGAAAACTCAACACTCCTACTTCCATGAGGGTAAGGTTGGTCAACTCAAGAGTGATCAGTTACACCATCCTATGCATGTGATTATCATGTGCTGACTAGGTTTCTTTTTTGGTAGACCAAGGAAAACCTCATTACAACACTATAGATATACTACATCCTTTTTCCTAAAACAGTCAATATGAGCATGAACTGTGGATGACCAGTCCATACCCAAAGTAACGTCATAAGGCCTCGATGCTACCACCAAGAGGTTCCAACTGAAACTCTCAACTCAAGGGCCAGATAACACCATCGGCATACGTGTGATTATCGAGTCTCCTTTCATAGGTATCTCCAGACATAAGGGTCAAGTCAACGGTTTAACTAGAAACTCTAGGTCTTTAACAAGATTCATGATAATGACGAATGATTAGTACCTATGTATATTAATTAAGATAGCTAGTAGGAGACACATACCGTACCTCGAATCATTCATGGATCCCTTAGGTCACACTTTCTGACCTCATGCAGCTACTCCCTTCCCCTGTCCTCCAGCTCCCGGATCCTAGTAGGGACCACATTGGGGTGGTGATTGTAACATGTCGAAATGTATACCACCTCATGAAACTCTCATATCTCCTCTTCCAAGTCACTACCCTAAAGATTCACCTATCTCTATCACATTATCTTCCTGAAACATTTTAAACACCCATGTTTCTAATGATGGCATCAGTTTCCCGCTTTCCCACTTCTAATATTCACTAGTTTTATCTTCTCAGCCAAAAAAATTCAACCACAAAGGTTCTCTCTAGCATCCTATCATAAGTATGAATGAATAAAGAAATAGTGCAGGCTCAAATGTCCCTAAACACATCTCTCTAGGAGGTATGACCCCTGAAGCATTGATTGTATCGTATTCATTCAGTACTTGGAATGGTCGGTACGCCTTGATTAATACTTAGCTACCGACATGTCGTCCTACCGAAGATGTAGAAGCTTTTGGGAACACATAACCCTTAGCTTTATATAGCAAGATACCCCTAATATGATTAAGTTTCTCAATATATATCCATGGAAAAGTCATCTCATCGTAAGATAGGGGTAATCTAAACCTTACCATCGCTCTACTGAGCCACGTAGAATGCCCAGTTCCAGGACTGCCATCCGATCTAATGGTGCCCTGGCTAGATGGAAACTATGTCACAACCTCATGCCAGTCCTTAGCCGCCTGTGAGTCAGGCTTGCCTCATAACCTGAGGGGTATCTGTCACTAAAACTCATGTAAGGCACTGATCCTACATGTGTCCCCTACCGGTGGCGCTGATAGTAACTACTGACCAATGGGCAGTGGTATCATTGGGACACCACTCGAAGGTACCATCTCAGGCAACGGTCCTTGTACTGATGTCTCATTAAACTGTGGACCATCTTCATGGACACACATTGTAATCCTGGCTGGATGTCTGCTAGGTGATATCTTGAAAGAGAATCAAGATGAACCATATTCAATAAGTTATACCTGGTGAGCTTACTCAAAATAGATCAAAAGTAATAACATTTCCAAAACACAAGCAATCAGTGTTTTCGTGCACTAAGTCGGAAATTAGAATTCAGGGTCCCGGTGTAAGGATACATCAGCTACAACACCAACACTGAACACCCCAAACTGAAAACCACACTCAAGACACTTAACACATTTCTCCAATAAAAATATCAGAGTCCTAGTTCTTCAGTAGAACCAACTCCTCTGATACCACTTTTCCACGATGCGTCCTCTAGGGCCCATGTCTTGACTACCCCAAGCCCTTCTTCCGTAGGTTAGGGTTTGGTGAGTATAACTGGAAAGGAATATCCCTAAAACAGGAAGTAATTTCCTTTAATCCTTTATAAAAACACAAACTAGAATGCAACAAGATGCAACCATGAAGTAAAACTATTGCAGTAAAAGTGTGTACTGAAAGCAAGGGGATTGAATACAAGCCCAAATGAAAATATAAAACTAAAAATGAAAACAAAAAACATCTCCTTAGATCATCCATTGGGAATACAACCTGAAATGTCGGTAAAGCTTGTCTCCACAACTCTCCATGTCAACCATCACCACCATCCACCGTCAGGCCCTAGCTCCCCGAGTCTCAGTCAAGGATGACCATCATCTGCACAAGACACAACAAGGTACGATCGAAGCCAGTGCATGGGTGAGTATAACAAAACCTAGTAGGGACCCCAAGACCCCCAAAGGTCTATCATAATTCCAAAAAGGAAAACCACAAAGCATGATCTCAATCAAAAATCAAAAAAGCAAAGACTCAGCTCAAACCAGATATACTTGTCTCATCCAAAAAGAAACATAAGGCCCGAACCTCAATCCATTTCAAGGATTTCTAAAGAAGGCTCAAAGAATAACTCAAGGTTCAATAGTACACACTTTGTGAACAATCCATCCCTTATGGCACCCATTTGAGAGATGTTCTCCATTAGGTACAACTCATCCATTCCTAATGGAACGTCCGAAAGAACGTGCTCCATCTGGAACATTATGCTACAATTGCCTCTAATGCCCGGAGCTAGAGGTCTCATAGTCACAGTATTGCACCCAAGTAAAGACGAAGGTAAACCAAGTTAAGAGGCCCACTCCTCAGCACTGTGTCCTGCAGTCGATGGAGATCCAACTCCCTTGAAGGACCCGCTCCCCGTTGCTACTCAGATAAGGGGGAGAACTACTCCATATGTGAGGACCCTCACCCTACCCGTTAGGGGAGTACAACTCTGGTAGTTTGTTTGATGTGTGGGACCCGCACCCTAGTACGTTGGGGGAGTACCGACCCCAGGATAGAGGACCCACACCCTTGCATGATAGGGGAGTACCAACTCTATATGTGAGGACCCGCACCCTACCTGGTAGGGTAGTTGAACTCTGGTAGTTTGTTCTTTGTGGGGGACCCATGCCCTATTCTGTCAGGGGAGTACCCACCATAGGCTGGAGGTCCCACACCCTAGCATGGCAGGGGAGTACCGACTCAGCTGTAGCTCTGCATAAGGAGGACCCGCACCTAGAGTTGACAGGGGAGTACCTACTCCTAACATAGAGGACCAGCACCCTACCCAGTAGAGGAGGACTTGACTCTATGTGAGTTATGTATGGAGGACCCGAACCCTATTCCAATACGGGAGTACCAACTCTAAATATAGAAAAACCAAACAGAGGGAAAATAACCCACACTCATGATGTGGGGAGTCTCATCTCTACTGGAGTAGAGGAGTAAGGAATACCCGCACCTTGAGCCATAAAAGGAATAGCCATCCTAACTCTCACTACAAGAACACCCTGGTTCTTCTCCTACATTTATCAGTAATACGTCAAACTTCACAGAGTTCTACAATTAAACTAATGGTCCATCATTTCATAAGGGGTCCAACGCAATAGACGATGCGTCAACCGGACCCAGTCTATAAGCTCTAGGCATTTTAGTGCCAAGGGCTGATTGGATTCGAGTATGATAAAACCCAGTCAAACTCCAAAATTATCTGAACGTCGCATGGAGTATCTCAAAACGACCATATCTCTCCAAGGATCTCAGCACCTCAGACGGTTCATCAAATGGACATTCGGTTCGCAAGATATGACCTTTTAAGCGTATCTGGGCCCGAGAGGGGTCTCGGTCCAGTTTGACCTGGTTGGACCAACCTGGCCTAGCCCAGTTCAGCCAGGCCATAGATGACTCAGCCCTCTGGGCCACATACTGGCTTATCCCTCCCTGGTTGGGATGGGCCATGGTGGGCTCGTCCCACCTGCTGGCGCGACCCATGCGGGGTCGCGCGGTCTGCTGCTTCCGAACGGCTCAAAGGAGCCATTCAGATCCATTATTAGTGGTGTCAGGTGGCGCCGCTTCATCACCCATGGGACACACAAGGAGTGGGTCCCCTAAATCGTCGTGGCTTTGAGTTTCAACTCCCTCCAGTGTGGTGAACGAGGGTGCACCACATCCACCTTTGTGGTTGGCTGCTGTCGGCCGCCTGTCCGACCACCACAATGCTGAGTAGTGCCGCTCTTCCATTACATCCAGTGGTTTCCATCCGCCTCCCTCGTCCACCGGCACCAATAATTGGTGCCTCCACTCCAGTGTTGTGTCGGCGCTTCTTCCGCGGGCCACCAGGTGAGTTCCGATGATCCATTCTTCCTTCTGGATGCACCTACAGACCTCTTGAGATGTCATCATCGTTGCACGCCTCTAGATTTCAAGGTTCTGTAAAGTTGGAACAACCCAGATTTGAATAACTTAATGAAAAAAAGTGACCGAGGGTCCGATCCTTGTTCGTTTGTCCTGCTCCCTCTACGTTGGTATTATAAAAAGTGGGAGTAATTTATACATCACAATAAAATTATGATAAACCCAATTCAAATCCCCTGCAATGACCAATTGTAAATTCATGAACGAGGGTAAGAAACATTGGAATTTCTTGATTTAAAAGAAAACCACTACCTCGAGATTCTATGGAGATGTTGTGGTGGTGGAAGAAGATTATTTTTTTCATGAATCCATTAGCATTTGTCGATCCCAGTTTGTTGCCTCCCTAACATCCCTCTCCATCGGTGTAAGGTGTCGCGTCACACCGCATGTGGTTCCGTACTTGATGAAGTCATGTCAAAAACTCTACCCAATCCCCATTTAAATATAGGGGAGAAAGAGTGAGTAATGCGCCGAGGAATTAATGAGGTTCATTAATTGATGTAATTAATGTGCCACGTTAATTACACGAGGGGTGGATACACAACCAAAGCATAACTGGGCATTTAATATCCCATATTTAAATGTCTACCCACCTCCATGGCCCCAACCAACACCTCTAAACAGGTGGTAAAAAAATCAATAAAATAATAATTTCTATGTTATTTTATTATTTCTTTAAAAAGTCTGAAACACTAACTTTTTCACCCGACCAACTGTGGTCGAAGTTAACCCTCCCTTATGAGAATCCCGACATTGCATATTCAATGGTACCTTCAGATTTATAATCTGAGCGTTGTTTCAAAAGATAGAAAATTCTTCCCATGTGTTTAATGAACGTACCTTAAAAAAAGATCAAAAAATTATTAGCAGTCACCCTCAACCCGCACTGTAACATCACAAGAATTCATTAATAAAAATTCCACATGATTTATTTAAATGTCTTATTATATATAATGATCATAAAAAATGTATCCACTTCTTTGGTTTTATGTTTTTTGGCTTTTGAAATACCATTAATAATTGTGACCATTTCTAATATAGTCATTGAGCAGTTATCACATTATTAGTAGAAATATAGGTCTTTAACAAATCCAATTTACTCAGACAAATGAAGCGATGGACTCATCCAGTAGACATGCCCCATATGAAGCCCATTTATCAAAGCTTAGAAAGGAGTTGGTGTCATTAGGCTTCGCTCTTGACTAATCCCAAGCCAAGATTTAATACGTTATGCTTGAGCAGAACCGCCTATGGGATAAGTTGAAGTTGATAGAAATTACCGCTCGAGCGATGTAATTCGAGCCGCCCCAAGAGTCGGTCACCATCGCACAGCTTACTCTTCTGTCTTACGTAGGTGTTATAAGGGGTTATGTAACAAGACCTTAGAACTATGATTATGTGCATTATTTTTGTATATAATAATTAATATACATTCATTTTATTATTGTTACTTTTTAAATAGTGTTTAAAGGGAAAATAGCATTTTTAGTTAATATTCAACTAAGAAATATATTTTGATGAAATAGAATATTTTTGAATTAAATAATATTTTAATAAAATATTATTATTATTATAAAATTAATTTTTATTAAACATAAATGATTTTATAATTTTATAAATGCAATTGTAATTTTTATTAAGGTTTGAAAGCTGTTTTTGTCCAAACCCATGAATTTTTTATAAATGTAAGTTTTTATTTTAAAAGTAAAAATTCACACATTTAGAAATTTATTTAGATAAAATTAATATTATATTTGGAATCATTACATCGAAATTATCCAATGGTTATTTTTTAAAAATTTTCGGAGACACTCGAATTTTTGGGTAAAAATTAAATACGGTTTAAATATATATTGTGTTTTATGACTTCATAATGACCCAATGGTGATGTAATAAAACACTATAAATCATATTTTCGGCCAATATATTTTTGAAAATTAAAAAAAATTGATTTTAGGTTTGTTTTATTTATTTTACAAAACATTAGAGGACCCTCCAGGAGTTATAAATCATTTTCACTTTTTAAATGAATTTCGTTCATTGTGTGACTCACCTCCACATATGCAACCCTATTATTTTAATAATTTCGGCCATTGTCCTTATAAAATATTTTTTTCCAATCCCATTTTGAAAAAACCATGGGCAAAAACAATGAGCTGGTTAGTGGTATTGATTAGTTTAATGTGTGGTGACCCAATCCTAAATAATAAAGAATTCCCTCTCTGTTCCTATATAAGCCCACCCAATCTCCTACTTCATCATCAATCAAAGAATTTTTAGTTCATACAACCTTTTCTATTCTCTCTCAAGAATCCTCCCAATGCACCCCAAGCTCCCAAGAAGCCTCTCTCAAGCCTTTAGGATCACACTTCCATGTAAGGGATTTCCTGTTTTCTCATTTTTGTCTCAATTTAATTATGTTGTTATACCCTTTTAATTTCAATTAAAAATGTTGTGGTATGATTTCACACCTCCCCCATACATTCCTATTTATGTTTTAATTATGATATACCCCTTTCACTCTCATTTAATTCCTCCCGTGTACACCCATTACCATGCCGAAATTCCGTAAGGAATTTCTCTCTCATTTATATTCAAGCAAATCCATTGTATTATAAATCTAAACTCCTTTAGTTATGTTGGAAAATTTTTATATATGAACCCATTACATTCCATTTCTTGGAAATATTATGATACGCTCCTTTCTCCCTCATCAACTATTTTTACGAATTCTTATGTCACGTCATTATGCTGCCGAAATTGCACCGCGCTTTTCCTAGCCAAAATCATTGTGTAGTGAATACCATAACCATGTCTCTATCAATGGTATTCACCATTATGAACATATAAATATTTAATGGTAATTTCATGTGTGTATTCCACATTTCTTAATCGTGTAATAACTTATGATGTTGAATGATTCCATGTTATATGATACATGTGGCACACTTATGCATGAAATGAAATGTTTAGGAAGGGTGAACCCTGATATCGCTTCAATGCATTGGGTAAAGATTAGTATAAAGATACATTAAGATCAATGAGGGTTTACTCATTATAATTCAATTGAAATGAGGGTTTACTCATGCTCCATGTTCAATGAGCCTTGGATCATGCAAAAATCATGTTAAATATTGTTTCCACGTTTCCATGTTTTGTTAATCATGTTATATCATGCCTTTATGTTCATGTTTCTCTTATGCTCCATTGATATGCCTATTTCCTAACATGTTTTGTATCTTTCAGGTTATGACTTGTTAACTACCTTATTGGGCTTTATTACTCACCCTTTTTGTATGCATGTCCTCAAGTTATCCCATGCAATGCTAAGTATGAGGTAATGTAGTGGTCATGTAAAGGAAGTTCTCACTAAGATCTTGCATACTATGTTTTAAGTTGTTATGTAATGTTCCTAATCCCCAAAGACACTATAACTCTCGATCTTCTTCATTTTATCAAGTGATGTTTTCTATGTAATAAATCATGTTTAAGTGTGTAATAAAGAGTAGGGTTGTCATAGATGGTTTCAGAAGATAGGTTTAGTTATTTTTGGGATTAGGATTAGAAAACCCTAGTGAAGCCTTTGAGACAAGACAAAGTTTAATAAAAACATACCTATGTTTTGGTGTGTATTGATTAAGTGTTATATAAAGAAAATACATCCCTGTATGGATACAAGTAGTTAGAGGTGGCTCTGGAATAGATGTACCTAGGGGTGAAAACCCTGGCAAAGGGTTTCGGGCTTGACCCAATGTATCTTGGTACACGACAATGGGTCTTGCTACACTCTTGGTTATGAAACTCTCAGGGGATATGCATTGGTAAATTGACAAGCTTAGTATGAACCATTAATAAGTGAATTAAAAAAATCCCCTATGAATATATGTTATAGAGTAGATCATGGATAACATAGATTGAAGCCTATGGATTCATATGTTAAGTAAATAAAAGTTATTTATAAGTCATCAGTTTTGTCCTGGGATTACCCCGTATGTGTTACCGCTAACTTTTCTTTTATTCCATCCAATGACCGGTAATAAAAGGACTTGGTCTAACAACCGATGTGAAGATCAATGTGATGACTGTGCTAATAAGATGCCCAGTCTGATGGGAGCGGGAATCATGGACTTTGTCACGCTTCTCTCTTAGTAAACTCAATATTTGAATAGAATCATGGGTCAAGAGGAACGTTCAACCCCCCCCACCCCCATGAAATAACAAGTCACTATCTAGAGCTTCATGAGACAAAGGCATCATACTTTTAATGGATCATCAGATCCCTCAATCTCTAAACAATAGATCAACTCCATTGAAAAGATATTCTCCATCCTTCAATGTTCTGAATAAGAGAAGGTTTTCCTGGCTGCTTATCGTATAGTGGGTGAAGCTGGTCAATGGTAAATGTTGATCAAAAATACTAATCCTGAGGAGGATATCAAGGTGTTGGAATGGAAGGATTTCTAGATGATGTTTTTTGATAAATATTTTTCGCGCACCCTCCTACTAATGATGGAAAGGGTCTTCCTTTCCCTCAAGCAAAAAGACGACGAATATGTTGGATCATACAAGTAAAAATTCACAAGGCTTGCATGATATTCCTTCGGCTTTGTCATTACCCCCAAATTCAAGGTTGAGAACTTTTTTGGTGGGCTGAAACCTAGCCTTTGGAAAGATCTGGCGATCCGTGACTTCGATAGCTATGAGGAAATCGTCTGATGTGCCCTCAAGGTCGAAATGGAGATCATAGAATCTTAGAACTATCATGGGGATAAAAAGTATAAGGTGTACTTCAATTCTAGTGGTCCTATGGATAAGTCCAATGGTGCTAATAAAATCCATCACCCCACTTGCCAAAGGCGTGGAAAGAAGCACCCCTAAAATTGCCTAAAGGGGATGAGGAAATGCTTTACATGTGGAAGAGAAGGGTGCTTGGCTATTAACTTCTCGGAAAACCTCTTCATACTCCCTTTGGTGGAATTTGATATAATTCTCATCATGGATTGTCTTACCTTATATAGAGCCACCATAAATTTCCCTGAGAGGGAAATCACTCTCCATATGGAGAATTGACCCCCAATTCTATACAAGTGCATGGAGGAAGATGAATCTTCATTAGATCCATCATCTCAAGCATGGATATTGCTATACTATGATCATGTGTATATGTCTCATATGATTGAGTCCAAGGAATCATCCAACCTTGAATACATTCCTATTGTGAGGGAATTCGCTGAAGTGTTTCCCGATGAATTATTTGGCCTTCCTCCTAGAAGAGATGTTGAATTCTCAATTGATCTTATAACTAGGGAGTTTCCAATATCCAAGAATCTGTATAGAATGGTTATTGTGGAGCTTGAGGAGCTAATGAAAAAACTAAAAGAGAATCTGGATAAAGGGTTTATACGCCCATGTGCTTCACCATTGGGTGCACTAGTTTTCTTCATCAAGAAGATGGATGGGTCAATGCGCCTTTGCGTCGATTATCGTGAGATTAACAAAATAATGATAAAGAACAAGTATACTCTTCCATAAATTTATGACTAATTCTATCAGCTGTGTGGAGAATAATGCTTCTCCAAGGTATATTTTTGGTTGGGATATTTTCAAGTAAGGGTGAAGAAGGAAGATATCCCCAAGGCTACTTTTCATACAAGATATGGGCAATATGAATTCATAGTAATACCTTTCTAACTCACTAATGCTCTAGAAATCTTCATAGACATGATGAACAGAGTCTTTAGAGATTACCTTGACAAATTTTTGGTAGTCTCGGTAGATGATATTCTAATATACTCCAAAACCAAGGAAGATCATGAGGAGAATCTAAGAACTGTACTAGAGACCTTGTGAATGGAGAATCTTTATGAAAAGTACCAGAAGTGTGAGTTCTAGTTTAATTAGGTCTCATTCTTGGGCCATATCATCACAAGTAATGGGATATATGTGGATCCCTCGAAGACAGCTACAATAGATGGATGGCAGAGTCCAAAATTGGTAACAGATATTCGTTGCTTCATGGGGTTAGCTGGATATTATCGATAATTTGTGAGAAATTTCTCATGATTTTCCAAACCTCTTACCACACTAACTCATAAGGGATTAAAGTTTCCTTGGACTGATGAATGTGAAGATAGATTCAGGGAGATAAAAAGGAGGCTTATCCCTATGAACGTGCTAACTTTACCCACAAGTGGAGAACTTTTTGAGGTATTCGGTGATGCTTCGAAGAAGGGTCTGGGTTGTGTGTTGATGAAAAATGAAAAATTCATTGCTTATGCTTTAAGGAAATTGAAATTTCATGAGTAGAGTTATCCAAAACATGAACTGAAGTTGGTTGTAGTGATCTTCGCTTTAAAAATTTGGTGGAATTATCTATTTGGGGAGAATTGTGAAATATATATAGACCACAAAAGTCTCAAGTATATATTCACATGGATGGAGTTGAACATGCACCAACAGAGATGGTTAGAGATAATCAATGTCTATGATTTCTCAATCCATTACCACCTTGGGAAAGCGAACAAGGTGGAAAATGATCTAAGTAGAAAGGATAATACATCTCTATAATTAGTGAGAATTTAAAAGGATCCAATCTTCTTAGATTTGCAGAGGATGATCATGGGAATCATTAAGGGAGTAATATCATCAATCCTTTCCCAAATGATTTTTTAACCGTCCATCATAGAGAAAATAAAGGGTGATCAAAGAAATAATGTGGAAATTCTGAAAAGGGTAAAAGATATCAGAAATGGGAAATCCTCAGAGTTCGTGGTTGATAAGGATGGAATTATGAGATTTGGGTCACGATTATGTGTACCATCTGATCCAGAGATAAAGAAGGAACTTCTGGATGACTCACCTAGCTCAACCTTATGAATTCACTCGGGGAGCACAAAGATGTATCAAGATCTCTAAGAGAACTTTTGGTGGGACAATTTGAAAAGGGAGATTTCTGAATATACATCAAAGTGTCTGGTATGTTAGAAAGTGAAGGCTGAGAGGAAAAAGTCTAAGGGGGTGATGCAACCACTACCCATACCAACATGGAAGTGGGACAACATTACCATGGACTTTGTCACTGGACTTCCAAGGACATCTAGAGGAAACAATGATATATGGGTCGCTGTGGATCATCCTTCCCAGACAACTAACTTTATCGTGATTCGAGAGGACTTCCCATTTGATCAACGTGCACGGATTTACATCAAAGAAGTGGTAAGGCTGCATGGAGTACCACTGTCTATTGTATTTGATTGATATACAAGATTCACCTCTATGTTTTGGAAGAGTCTTCAATGTTCTCTGGATACTGAACTGATCTTTATTACGACCTATCATCCTCAAACTAATAGCCAATCTGAGCAGACTATCCAAACACATGAGGATATATTGAGAGCTTTCACAATGAACTTCAAAGGAGGATGGGACCAAAATCTTCCACTGGTTGAATTATCCTACAATAACAGTTTCCAATCGATCATCCAAATGGTACCATATGAATCCCTTTATGGGAAAAGGTACAGAACACTGGCATGTTGTGATGAATTCGGTGAACATAATCTTCTAGGACCAGAAATGGAAGATGAAATGGTGGAAAATGTGAAAACCATTCAGCAGCATATCAAGGCAGCCCAGAGTCAATAGAAGAGTTATGCATATAACTGTCGATGAGACCTTGATTTTAAAGTTGGAGACATGGTATTTCTACACATATCTCCATGGAAAAAGGTCATGAGTTTTGGAATGAACGGGAAGTTAAGTCCTAGGTATATCGTCCCCTTTGAAATTCTTGATCGTGTCGGGGTTGTGGCCTATCGACTAGAACTTCCACCTACCACGGAAAAAGTACATGATGTCTTTCATGTATCCCTCTTAAGGAAGTACATACCTGACCCTTCCCTTGTACTGTCTTCGGAGGTGGTATAGTTAGTGGATTATCTTTCTTACAAAAAGAAACCAGTGACGATCATAGATCGTAGAGAAAAAGTTCTATGAAATAAGATAATGCCCCTCGTCAAAGTGTTGTAGAGAAACCACAAGTTTGAAAAAGCGATGTGCGAATCAGAGGAAATGACGAAGAAGAGTTTCCCACATCTGTTTTAGTGTGGGAAAACGAAATTTTGAGGGTGAAATTTCTTAAGCGAGGAAGATTGTAATGACCCAAGAATTCATTAATGAAAATTCATCTTGATTTATTTAAATGACTTATTATGTTGAATGATCATATGAAATGTATCCACTTCTTTGGATTTATTTTTTTGGGGTTTTGAAATACCATTAAGAATTGTGACCGTTGCTAATATAGTCGTTGAACAGTGATCACATGATTAGTATAAATATAGGGCTTTAACAAATCCAATTTACTCAGAAAAAGGAAGTGATGGCCTCATCCTGTAGACTTTCCCCATACGAAGCCAATTTATCAGAGCTTGAAAAGGAGGTGGCATCATTGGGATTTTATCTTGACCAATCCCAAACCGAGCTTGAATACGTTGAGCTTGAGCGGAACCACCTACGGTAGAAGTGGAAGTTGAGAGAAATTACCACTCGAGAGATGTTATTTGATCCACACCAGGAGTCTGTCATCATCGCACACCTTACTCTTTGGTCTTATGTAGTTTTTATAAGGAGTTATGTAACAAGACCTTATCACTGTGATTATGTGCATTATTTTTGTAAATAATAATGAATATACATTCATTTTTTTAAAGGTAATGCTTTGGTCAAAGACCAAAGCACAAATTATTACTAAAAATGCAAGAAAGTTACAATAGTCTAAAATAGGTGATTTTTTTACAATCTCTATCAAAGAGTTCAAATAAAACAGTGGGCAAGGAGTCCATCCAAGTCATCCGCTGGTGAACTCCTTTGTTGGAAAGAGCATCAGCGATGGAGTTTGCCTCACGGTATGTATGGGTGGCGATATAATAAATCCTGTGGAGCAAGATAAGGCAGTTCATCCAACGTGAAGTATGCTTCCAGGCCAGATTAGTGCTGCCATTCCATATGGCATGAATTATGGTGGATGAATCACTCTCAATCCACAGTTTCCTCCAACCTCTTTGAAGAGAAAAATCAACAGAATGGATGACACCCAACAGGTTCCCCTCCAGCGATGACGAGTGATCACATCCAATGAAGAAACAACCCAGACACTGGCCATCAGAGTCTCTGAAAATAGCACCGCAACTGGCAGGACCTGGATTTCCTTTTGATGCACCATCAACATTAACTTTGATCCATCCCTGCATTGGAGCCTGCCAGAAAACCTCGAAGGTGCGTTTTGGCATTGGATAATTTCCCGGAACACGGAGACAGCGAAGGATCTCAAAGTCTCCTACTGAGTTGTTGTATCAATCTTTTTGAATAAAAGCAGCTTCTTGGATTTCCACAAGGATCCAATATTTTCCTGCATTGAGATTAAAAGAATGATTATTAAGAATAAGATCATTTCTAACATACCAGATCTCATGAATGAGCTCTGCCGCTACCGCCAACCAGATGTTGTTGATCTGCAATGAAAAATCAGATCTAGTGCAGTTTATTAGAAATAAAGAAATAGAATCAGTAAAAGAGCATCTGTAATTGAAAAGATCAGAGACAAAATTCCATAATGCAGAGGCTGCCGCACAAGATAGGAAAAGATGATCCGCATCCTCCCTGTGTTGGTTGCATAAGCGGCATTTAGAAAAAATATGGATCCCAAAATTTTGGATAATAGTATCAGTAGGCAATCTATTATGGGAAATACTCCATATAAGGGTGAGCCTGGAGGGTTTAATCCAAGGTTAATTAAACTGACTTACCCAACAATAACTAGAATCAATGTGAGAGAAATTCTGCTTATAAAAGATTTTGGAGTCTAGGACACCATTAGGGGCAGGTTCCCAAACCAGGAAATCACCATCAGGAGAGAAAGAATGATTATCAATGATTTCCATAATATTATAAGAGATATCATGATGATGAAATTGAAGAACATCTTTTATAGATTGATTAGTGTCCTCAGGATTATGACTAGAAGGTAACAAAGTTATCAAGGGGTTATCATACCATTTACCACACCAAAAGTTAATAGAAGAGTTAACACTAACCATCCATCTAGAATTCTCCATGATCTTATGATAAGATTCCCTGATAGATGGCCAGATAGAAGAATTAATGAAATTGAGATTCCCTTTTAAAAGCATAGAAAGAAATCTGTGATACAGAATGTTAGTGGCTTTAGAAGTGGAATTAATAATATGCCAAGTGAGATGAGCCTGGAGAGCAACATTGAAAAGCTTTAAATTTTTTATGCCAATCCCACCTCTATCAATAGGTCTACAACAAGAATTCTAAGGAATGGTGACAAGCTTCCTTTCAAGAATACTTCCAGTCCAGATAAAATTTTTAATAAAGAAATTAATTTTCTTGAAAATGCCAGCAGGGCATTTATAAATCATGAGGGAGTAAACCATTTTAGAAACAATGGTTGATTTGACCAAGAAAATTCTCCCAGCCATGGAGAGAGATTTCCCTTTCCAATTAGAAAGTTGTTTTGTAATCTGGTCAATAACATTAGCAAAATAACGGACTTTGGGTCGCCCCCAGAAAATAGGAACTCCTAAGTAGGTAAAGGGAATAAGTCCTTCTTTAATACCTAAATAATTGGTAATACAATTTTTCCTACCGACAGGAAAATTTTTACTAAAAAAATTGAAAGATTTATTCCAAGAGATCACTTAACCGGAGACCTCCTCATAATATTCAACTAAGAAATATATTTTGATGAATTAAAGGATTTTTGAATTAAATAATATTTTAATAAAATATTATTATTATTAAATTATTTTTTATTAAATATAATTTATCGTATAATTTTATGAATTCAATTGTAAATTTCATTTAGGTTTGAAAGCCATTTTTGTCGAAACCCATGAATTTTTTATAAAAGTCAGTTTATATTTTAAAAGTAAAAATTCACAAATTTAGTAAATTATTTAGATAAAATGAATATTATTTTTTGAATCAGGATGTCAAAATTATCCAATGGTGAATTTTTCATAATTTTCGGAGACAATCGAATTTTTGGGTAAAAATTAAATACCATTTAAATATATAATGTGTTTTATCGCATCATAATGACCAAATTGTGATGTAATAAAATACTATAAATGGTATCTTCAGTCAATATATGTTTTACCATTAAAATAATGTTATTTTAGGTTTGTTTTATTTATTTTACAAAACTTTAGTGGACCCTCCAAGAGTTATAAAACATTTTCACTTTTTAAATGAATTTCCTTTAGAGTGTGACTCACATCCACATAAGAAACCCTATTATTTTAATAATTTAGGCCATTTTACTTATAAAATATTGTTTTCCTCTCCCCTTTGGTAAAAACCATGGGAAAAACCATTTTTTGGTTTGTGGTATTGATTGGATTAATGTGTGGTGATCCAAACCTAAATAATAAAAAATTACCTCTCCTTTCCAATATAAACCCACCCAAGATCCCACTTATTCTTCATTAAAAGCCTTTGGAGTTCCTCCAAAATCTTCCATCATCTCTCTAGAATCCTCCCAAGGTACCCCAAGATCCAAATAATCCTCTCTCAAGCCTCTCCCAAGCCTTTGGGATCACACTTCCATGTAAGGGATTTAATATTTTCTCATTTTTGTCTAAATTTAATTATGTTGTTATACCCTTTTAATTTCAATTAAAAATGTTGGGGTATAATTTCACACCCCCCATACTTCCCTATTTATGTTTTAATTATGAGAGACCCCTTTAACTCTCATTTAATGCCTCTCATGTACACCTGTTACCATGCCGACATTCCATAAGGAATTTATCTCCCCTCAATTACATTCAAGCAATTACTTTGTATTATGAATCTAAATTATTTTACATATGTTGGTACATGTTTATATATGAACCCCTTACTATCCATTTCATGTATATATGATGAGACAACCCTTTCTCCCTCATCAACCATTTTTATGAATTTTTATTTCATGTTGTTATGCTGCCGAAATTGCACCGCCATTTTTAGAACCAAAATTATTGTATAGTGAATACCATACCCATGTCTCTATCAAGGGTATTAACCTTTACGCACATATACATATTTAATGGCACTTTCATGTGTGTATTCCACATTTCTTAATCATGGAATAAATTATAATGTTTAATTACTAAATGTTATATGATCCAAGTCACACACTTATGCATGAAATGAAATGTTTAAAAAGGGTGCGCCCTGAAAGCACTTCAATGCATTGGGTAAAGATTAGTATCATGATATGTTAAGTGCAAAGAGTGTTTACTCATTTTAATTCAAGTGAAATGAGGGTATACTCATCCTCATTGTGCAATGAGCCTTGGCTCATGCTGAAATCATGTTAAATGTTATTGCCACATTTCCATGTTATGTTAATCATGGTATATTATGCCTTTATGTTCATGTTTCTCTTATGCTCCATTGATATGCCTATTTCATTGCATGTATTGTATATTTTATGTTATGCCATGTTAAATATCTTACTGGGCTTTATAGCTCACCCTTTTATTATGCATGTCCTCATGTTATCCCATGCAATGCTAAGTACGAGAGAATATAGTGGTCATATAAAGGAAGTTTTGAATAAGATGTTGTGTCCAATATTTTAAGTTGTTATGTAATGTTGCTAAGCCCCAAATACACTAGACCTCTTGATCATATTTGTTTTATCAAGTGATGTTTTCTATGTAATAAATCATGTTTAAGTGTGTAATAAATAGCAGGGTTTTCATATGCGTCGATCAAGGTTAGGATCTAAAAAAGGGGAACACGACCTCACGAGCTCAATGGTACTCTCAGACTTCTAATCTGAGTTATCTTTTAGGAGTTATAGAATTTAACAATAAAATAACTGTTACATAATTATTTTTTTACCACAAAAAACTGACTTCCACTGTTGGGCCGCACCAGCCAATGTTAGGATCTACCTAAGATAAGAAAACCCTCACGAGTTCAGCGGCAGTGTCATATGTTTAATCTGAGTCTCCATTCGTGAGTTATAAGCATTTAAAAAATAAAGTAATTTTATTTAATTATTTTTTGTGTGATTATTTCATTTTCAGGTTTTCTCACAGGAGACATTCGCCGACTAAACTTCAGTCGTGCTTAAGATAAACCTGTCATTCTGAACCCAGCAGTACCCTCAGATTTTTGATTTGGGCACCTGTTTAATAGTTCTTCCACTTTTTCAGGAAAACTGCCCACGCGCACTATTTAATGTTTAACATTTTTTGATGGATCATTCCAGTCACTCCGATCCTCGGAATCACGTGCCATCAATTTTCAATGTTTCGTAATAATTCCATATAATTAAAAAAAATACAGAATTTTTGAGACATTATAGGTGCGCTAACTTGCATAAAACGGAAATGTAAATAAATTATGCGTCACAAAATAATAGCAGCATTATTTTAATTTTTGTCAACTAGTTAAATAATTATTTATAATCTTACAAATAATTATTTTACTACCGAACCAGCCTTGGTCTGCTCAAACTCCACTTTCATTTATTGAACACCCGAATAAATAAAAAAGTAATTTATTCTCTTAAATAAATATTTTATTTACAAACTAGTACATAAATATTTATTAAATGTTCAATAAAATAAATATATATATATATTTCACACAATCTATTGAATAAATATTTATTTAATTTCTGCAATAATTTTTACTTGAATAAAATTATTCCACTATATTGAGAATAATATTTATTAATTAAATTCAAATAGAATTTAACTGTGACCACTAGAAACATTTAGTGTGTGACCCTCTAGGATTTTTTCTCATTGGTATTAGACAGGCTTGCCTAAAGTCCAAGAGCACTGTCTTGCAACAGGTCAAGGCACCCAAGAGAAGGAACTTAAAGTCGCAACAATGACATCAACATATGAACGCTCACTGTGTAATATAATATTTTTGTCGTAATATCTCATCAACCAGGATTCATGATTGTGTCATCGACTTTTAGGCTTGATACTCCGTTCTTTGGCTACCTGAAATAAACTCATCATTACACAATGGACATGGAAGTTCACCCAACGATTCTATTTCAATCAATGGGTCGAGATATCAACTTCCATAAATGGAAGGGATAAATCCTTCCTCAACTTATCCATTAATAACATGTCACTCATGACACACCCAACATAACCTACTTCCTGCCAACTGTCTGCATGACGGTTTTCGTCAGTAAATCAATGTGAGCAATTAATGACATGTATTAATAATAATCTTAAATTCTAAGGATCATTATATATTCTTGCAGATAGAAATATCTGATGACACCAAACCATGCAGAATTCATATTGGAGGTTATATTTTTATAATATCTAGTCTTGAAGATTACCAAGTGCGAACATCATAAGAGGAAGTATCATCTACTTATTAGTACTCACACCTGACGGTCAACATGCTATGTGTCTCATCATAGTATGTCATCCAACCATAGAACTAAATTTAAGAATATTTTTATAGCATTTTAAGGTTCTCATCATAGCTGTGAACTATCATGACCTTATCAATGCAACAAATACTCTAGGAAATTATTACATCATAGTCATGCAGAACAATGAACAATATGTAATAAGATGTTTTATATTTAAATTCATTAAATATCCATGTAATCAATGTACAACCAGTTGGTTTTAGGACACCAACTCTTAAAAAGCATTGGCATAGTACTTTTATTTCTTTTTGATGCCTAAAATGATGCACAATATATTATCACATACATTTTTTTCAATGTGCATCACATCCAAATTATGTATTATAATATTATATTTACAATATTGAAATTCAATGATTAAACTCCGCTTCTTCCAATTATGGCTACATTGTTTATTTGAAGTAGGGATAGAAGGAAATGTAGGATCCAGTAAATCCTAAAAATCATACATTGTGTGGATGTTTCCTTGATCAATTTGTGTAAGAATTTGAACCCCAAACATTATTTTTTGTGATGTTCCATGCTCTATATTACCATCAAAAAACATGATATCTTTTCTAAATCATTGCAATGGATGAAGAAAGCGTATGTGACCAAGGTATACCCACATTCTACAATGTTTAAGACATATATATTTCTTAATTTAATTAAAACAAGGGCAGTTGAATTATCCTTTTGTACTTTATCCTGATAAATTAACATACGCTAGGGGGTTGTTGTATGGAATCAATGCCACTGGACATGTACTATGTATCGCATTAACCATGGACCTAAATGGGTTAAAACCATCAACTTCCAAACATAGTTGAACATTACAACCATCCTAGGAAAGGTCTAGGTGTCTTTTGATAAAACGTTTTCTATGCCAACAAATCTGTCAGGTGAGTTAATTTATCAAACTCTTTGTTTCTATATAAATTCCAAGTCATCAGTTTAGCAATTTTAGTTGACATGATGAAACGCATCACCCTCGGTTTCTATGGGAAATAAAGCATTTTCTTAGCGGAAAATTGTTTTCTTTTCAAGACTCTATTGGGAAGAATCTAACTACATTAATTAGTCTTATTTTCATTCCACCTAGATGAATATAAAACATTAGAAGTATTGAATTGTGAATTCTCCTTTCTGAACATCATACAGTTATTGTGGCATGCATCAATGGTCTCATATGAAAAACCAAGGTCATTGGTCAACTTGTGAGCTTGATAGTAAAACTCTCGAATCTTCGCTCCAGCAAGGATCACCTTTTTCAAAAATATCAACAACATTTAAAATGAGGTGTATGTCCATTAATTCAAGGCATTCAGGTGTAACAATTCAATGATGAACGAAAATTATTTAAATTTAGTGCATTTATGATATAATTCAGTATGTACATCGTCAAGAATTTAAAATAATTTTAATGCTTATTCATTTATAGAAGAAGGGGGATTACTCCCTCCAACATCATCATTTTGGACATTACTGTCTTCAGGTTGAATATGATGCATCATATCATTGAGCATTATGTCAATCAGATCAATTGTTCTCGAATTAACATCTATACACATTCTTTTGTATTGGAGACACGAAGCAGAATCTTCTCAATGACATTTTCATGTCTTATAGTTTTTAAAAAATCCATTCAGAAACAGATGTTCCCTAGCTAACAGTATCTCGGTTGAAGAAATACTTGTTTGGACATTTTTTGCATGGAAAATTAATCAAATGGTTTTTAAATCTGTTGGTGAAATATATAAATTTCTTAATCCCATTATAAGTGAATATATGAATCTATATAATTCGAAATCAAAATTTAAATTCACAATTTGAATTTGAATTTTGATTTCATATTACACTTCAAAAGAAAAATAAAATTGAAAATTATTAGTAGTTTAAATCTAAATTGGAATTGAAATTAGAAAAAAAATGAAAAACTAAAAAGAACATTAAATTCACATATAGTTTTATTAAAAGAAAATATGTGTGTGTGTTAGTTAAATATATATATGTACATATGTATATTATGTAGATATAAATAAACATTCAAATTAACACAAATACACACACATACATATATTTATATACACGAGCATATAAAAGAGATTATGAGATGTAGAACTTTCATGGGTTCATTATTTTTTAAAAAAAATCAATGGATATTATGGGGCTCATTCAATTATTTTTTAAACCATGTGATTCCTTTATCAACCCTATGAAATGATTCTCCATTCTTAGAGTTGTGAGTTTATTAGTGGTGAAAAAGAGTTAAAGACCATTTTGAACACCAAAAGAAGATATATTTGTGGATATTGATATAAAATATGACTTTTCAAAAATAAAAAAATAATGATGGTTATATATTCAATTTTCTAACACCTCATAAATGATTTTCATGGATATTTCTTATATTTTTGTAGTGATGTGGACCAAAATAACAGGACAGTATAGTGTTCATGGTCCAACCGTAGTTTCAATCCCACCTTCCCCCATCCCCAACTCTATATATATGTGCCTGTGGAAGACTCATCCCATCCCACCCAACACTATTCTCCATACAAACATGCTCCTTAACACACTCACAATCAGTAATAGGTGTGGAGCCATGGAAGTGTCGGTGGAGAAGATCCGGAACTGCCAACGATCCAGCGGGACAGCCGCCATCCTCACCATCGCCACCACCAACCCCTCCCCCTCCCTCTACCAATCCGACTACCCCGACTACTACTTCAGCGTCACCCGCTCCAACCACCTCACCAACTTAAAACTCAAGTTCTGAAGAATGTGTACGCCCCTCTTTTACATTTTAGGGGTACAATTATAACTAAACACACACACCACACATGCACAGGATGAAAATACAGGTCATAGACCCACAAGAAATAACCTACTCATTAATCCATTTATTTATACATTACTTATATATAGGTCTGCAGACCATTTTTTTAGAACATGGTCCATAGAACCAACATTGTATGGCCTCAATATGCCTTCATTTGATGGCCCAAACACCCTACTTGCTTCTACCCGTACATGGGTCTGCACCCCTAGCATGAATCATGTTTGTGCCACCACCCCCTTGATGACCCAAAGGCCCAATGGCCAAAAAAACATATTTTGTGGCCTAGAAACCCACTCATGATAAATAGTACAACTGCTATGGTACTCCGCGATAGTACATGCTACAATACTCACATTGCTATAGTGCAATAGTATACCTTGGAATGTATGAGTAGAAAAAGTCTACATTTTTTGGGTTGCACATCAAAGAACTTTAGCACAATCATTCTAGTTATTCACAAGTTTTTTTTTTCCATTTTTTGCTCTATTCTTGAACAAAATTTATTGTGAAAACTATAAATAAACTAGTTTTTGTCAAATTAAGATGAATGAACTGGTCGACCCACATTTTCCAATGAAAAAACATGTTGTCTTATTTTCAAAATATTGTCAAACTAGTTATCATTTTCATCCAATTTTAAACCGATTGGTTTGTTTTCAGACTAGTTTATTGTCAATCTAGTTTATAACAGACAAAATATATTAAAAGATGAAAAAATTGGTTCCACAAAATGAGGGCCAATCAATTTATTGTCAAATTAAGATGAAAAATATAGTTTTTTACTCAATCCTTGAACATATTTTATTTCCATTTGGTACAAAATATTTAACTTTTTCAAATTCATTTTCTTCTCCAACGCAACCAAAAAGATGAAATGTATTAATTTGGCTTCCTAATAATGGGATCCAATTTTAGGATAGCTGTGTAATGTCTCAGATTTTCCATATATTATTTTTAAATATTATATGGAATTATTTCAAAACCAGGCGCGAAGACGGCACATCATTCCGATGTCCAATAAGCCCGGAATGGTGGTTAGAACTTTTTTAAGTCATGTGAGTCGACGCTTGTGCGGGGTTGTGGCAATTTCCAAACGGATGCCCGGATTAAAAATTTGAGCGCACCGTTGCATCCAGGATGAAGACTTTACCTATGAATGAGGCTAACCTCGACTGGTGCGGGTCAGGGAAAAAGTTAATTTTCAGACATTTTAATAATAAAATAAAATAAAATAAAAATCTAAATGTTTATTTTATTTTATGGAAACAACCGCTGCAGTGTGTTAAAAGGGCAGTTGTTCCATTAATTAAATGTTGTGTCATAATGAAAAATAATGGGAAATCTTGACTCTTTAATACGCAGCGACGAGACATTTGTTTCCTTAACTAAGGGCGCGTCATAATGACTCATGTTTTGGCAAGTAGGGGTCATTAATATTTCCGCGTAATTAAGTTCCAATCTTGTTTCCCTTTTTAAATGGGTGAAAAATTGTTGATCATTGGAAACTCTTGAGAAGAACCTCTGCTGAATCTGCGAGGCATTGGAGCAATTCTCAATGACGAACGACAACGGATCGAAACCAAGGATCGTTGTGCCGACATTGAAGGATCACAACGACAACGGTAGCATGAAGCCTTCATCAATGATCGATCCTTTCAAAATGATGGTGTTTTTGTTTTGATTTTTATTTTCCCCATATTTGTGTTTAAACGACGAATGCAGATTAACCACAAACAAGTTGATCCACAGATTTGTACGTTCTTGTGACAGGGTTTTCTTGGGATGATTTTGGGGAATTAATCGATGTTTTTTTATTCATGTTGATCCCTGCTCCATTTAAACCAATTAACGAGAGAGGATCAACGCCGTGACGAACAGCGGCAAAGGTTCATTCTTCAATTTGTTTATTTGGATTTCTTCCTCCTTTTTCCCCGTGTGTTTTTCACGTTCTTCGTGGGGTGATGAAAAATGGATCATTGCTCATCCTTTATACGACACAACGATCCCATGTCGAAGGTTTGAAGAAGCATCGAACATGTGGAGGTGCGGCAACGATGGTGGATGATGAATTAGACCAGATCGGAAGGGGACGTTCTTCGAGCGTTCTTCACGCGGGAAGATCAATCATGTTTTCCAAGCTGATCGGAGGACCGAAAACGATGGCAACAACTTCTTTGTGTCGAGGCGACCAAGACCTGAAGGTTTCATGATGATCGGATGGCCGGATCAATGATTGGAGCACCATCATAGGTGCAATAGCGGAGGTCCGTGTTTCAGGAAATTTCCAGAATACACAGCGTGTACTTCCGAAGAACACACCGTGCAGTTATGATGGTGGAGGATAGGGTTTTGGGGTCAGTGAAGGATCACACAGCATGTGACCCTGGTCACACGGTGTGTTGGACCTTTCCCAAAGTTCGGCGTGTACTTCGGGTGGTACATAGACACGGGATGCTCTACATGGCTTCAGGCGGCACGACGTGTACAGCTTGGAAGAGGTGGCTACGCGGAGCTCGGCGTGTATCTCGGGGATACACAGACATGGGATGGAGTACACGACCGTGTACTACATCACCCGGCAAGGTGAGCTAAACAGCGCGGGTCACCCCGTGTGCGGATTGCACGGGTTGGAGTACACGAGTTGGTGACCGTGTATGGGCTCATGGCCAGGGTACACGGAGCTAGCCCCAGTTACCCAGACACGGCGTGTACTCCGTACTACATGCCGTGTACTATGTTTTTTTTACAACCAGCCTCACGACACGGGTCGTTGTACACGGGCAGTACCCGGGGTCGGACTACATAGCCTGTATCATTTCTATAGGCTGTGTACTTTTTGGTGAATGTCTTAGTCCTTTTGTTCATTGTGCCTTGAAAATATTTCTTTTGGGTTGGTGCCCCTTATTCTTTTCCCCTGAAGGTCAGGCATTATTCCCTCAAGCCGTATTATGATCCCTTCAGCAGGAATTTTCTGTATAGAGTCAAACATCCATCCGAGAGGCCGGGATCGAGATCCTCTATCCATTCTAGACCCTAGGAAGAGTCAAGAATGGGTGTGACCAACTTTACCGGGCATTGATCCTCTACCTAGCAGGTGAATTCTGGATGAGTCGCGGTATCCGCCATGGCCCAAACAGTGATCATCATCTGTGTATCGAGATCTTTCCCACTAAGGAGTGTGTCTCCCGTAATGAGTGCTTCTATCTATCGTAACCCTTCCACTCAAGAGTGTGTCTCCCATAATGAGTGTAACTATATCTCGTGATGGTTCCCGACGAACATCACTTCTCGGACAGACGTCATCAAAACTATAAGACTCGTGGAGTGTGTTCTCTCGGAACGAGCGCATCACAGAATCTTCAAACAGAATCCCTTGCGGGGGTATGCGGTTGCGTGATTTGTCTCTAGACCACGGGCCTGGGTTTTGAGTATATCTGGATTGTTTTATATGTTCTGTAAACATATATTATGCATAGCTAACTATACCTTTACTTTGTTTACTGCTTTGTGGTTTTCAGGGTCCTCTACTGAGTACTGTTATACTCACCCCTGCACGGGCTTTGCCCGCACGTCTGGTGTCTTGTGCAGATGAGCAACCTTTTGACAGAGTCCAGGGTAGACCCGAATAGGAAAGAGGTTTCTGAGTTCTCTACAGGCCGAGGCATTCCTACGGCTACGAGCAACAGTCCCAGTACCTTTGTTCCTACAGGATGGACATTGCAGCTTTTCAGACTCTTTTTTTTGTGGGCTTGTATTCTAGCCCAGTTTACTTTTATAGTACATTACCTTTCTTCGTGCTCTGTTGGTTGGGTTTAGTTGTATGCATTCATTTTTGTTCCTTAGTGTTTTACATTTCAGCATTTGTGGGCTTGGAGATATGTGTGTGTGTACAGGTACTATGGCAGTGCCTCCCATGTTAGTGACATTCCTCCATGGTGCTAGTCACCAGCCCCTGGCCTATTCGAGGCGGGCTTGGGGAGTCATTGCGCGGGCCCCACTGGGATGGGTTGTGACAGAGTGGTATCAGAGCTGCTCGGTTCTACATTAGGGCCAAGAGTCTGTGAGTTTTCATTGGGGCAACAGTGTTGAGTGTTTCGGGTTCGGCTTTCAGGCCAGAGACTCCAGTGTTGGTACGGCGGCTGACGTATTTATACAACAGGACTCTAATAACCTGCTGTTCGACCCAGTTCACTAAAATACTAGTTGCAGGGAAATAAAAGTTACATGAATCATATAGTAATGGGTTGTGTCTTCCATATCCTTGGTGTTAGCTACCCAGATATACTAATCGACCGTGACACATCTTATTTCTTTACAGGATTCCTCCGCGATGCGTACCCGCTAGGATTCAGCAGCACGATCACGAGGATGACCCCCTCAGTGATGAGGCTTCGATACAGGGACCAGTTCCCCAAGTGATGCCACCCTTTGGTTCACCCGTTATACTACAACCAGTGGAGCAGCCAGTGGTACCAGCAGTACCGACCGATGAGGAGCACAGGCTTAGCGTGCTCCACGAGTTCCAGAGATAGAGGCCCCTCAGATTCCGAGGTGAGCCCGATCCTCAGGCGGCTAAGGACTGGCTTGAAGCAGTGACCAGAGATTTCCATCTAGTGAGGACACCAGCAGACCAGATGGTTATCCTAACGGCGAGCCTTCTTTAGGGTTTGGCCGGACGATGGTGGAGTCTGACCACGAAGACTCATGATGAGGAGACTCTTTTGTGGATGAAGTTTGAGCGACTCATCAGGGAGGAGTTCTCTCCGGTTACGCTAAGAGCTATGCACATCCAGGAGCTTCTTCATCTCCACCAGGGCAGTATGATGGTGGCTGACTATTCATCAAGGTTCACCAACCTCGCCAGGTACTCGATGGATATGGTCAGGGATCAGTACATCAGGGCTCAGACCTTTGAGCGAGGTCTACTACGATACATCAGAGCTAGTTCCGTGACTCTATGTATATGGACCTATGCTGGAGTGCTCGAGCGAGCCTTGGTGATTGAGAGCTTCTTGGCGGAGCAGAGACAGCCGTCGGCAGTCAGCAGTAGGCAGACAGGTGTGAAGACACCGGCAGCAGGGAGCCGACATAAGACGCTGGGATCTGGACATGGGAGATGTCATTGGAGGACCCAGGATAGGGGATCAACAATCCATGGCTCTCAGGCTGGATCCAGTCATCCTGGGAGAAGCGATGCTATGCATGCGACGGTTAGGGGCATCTCGCTAGAGATTGCCCGACACGTCGGGCTGCTGACTGGGAAGTGGTGGATGGACCACCGAGATAGAGGTAGAGAACGGATCAGGCAGATCCGCCAGGCGGCAGACATGGAAGAGGAGCTGGGAGAGCTGTAGGTGGTGGCTGACACTTCGACTTACTTCCACCACCACCCCCAGGAGGTCCGCACCAGGCTCAGGGAGATAGGGGACAAGGACGGGGACAACTGCATGCAGTCGAGGCATACGACCAAGGGGCTCCAGGGATGATTCTAGGTAGGATCTGTGTCTTTTCTACCTTAGCTTCCATACTCAAAGACACAGGTGCCAATCATTCCCTTATAGCCACATATCTTGTAAAAAAACTCGATATTCCGGTATAACGGTTGAATCGTTCCTTACTCTTGGAGACACCAACAGGAGGAGACTCGAAGATCACGCACCTTTGAAAATACTGTGATCATACCCTTGGAGGTGATAGTTTCAGTTGGAACATCTTGGTGTTAGCGTCGAGGCCTTACAACGTCATTCTCGGTATGGATTGGTTATCTTCGGTCCATGCCCAGATTGACTATTTTAGGCGAAGAGTGTGGTGTGTCTGCCGTAATGGAACTTCGTTTTCCTTTGTCAGAGAAAAGGAAACTCAGGCAGCACAAAGTGGCCTCATGAAGAGGAGGGGGCATCTGATCACTCATGAGTTGGCTAGCCTTACCCTTGGAGCAGTAGATGTTTTGAGTCCTCAGTTCCCAGCAGTGGTTGCAGAGTATTAGGACGTCTTTCCGGATGATGTTCCAGGGTTACCTCCCCATCGGGAAATTGACTTCTACATCGACTTACACCTCGGGACAACACCAATTTCCTCATCGGCTTATTGGATGGCTCCCGCAGAGCTTCGCGAGCTGAGGGTGAAGTTGGAGGATTTGAAGAGAAAGGGTTTCGTGAGACCTAGTGTTTCACACCTGGGCGGCCCCGATCTTGTTTTCCAAGAAGGCAGATGTGAGTCTGAGGTTGTGCGTGGATTACCGATGCCTGAACCAGGTGACGGTGAAGAAAAAGTTTCCACTGCCGAGAATTGATTTCCTCTTAGATCAACTAAGAGGAGCTTAGTGGTTCTCGAAGGTTGATCTTCGATCAGGTTATCACCATCTACGAGTGCAGGATGAGGATATACAGAATACGGCTTTCAGATGTCACTACGGTCACTATGAGTACTTGGTGATGCCCTTTGGCGTGAAAAACGCCCCCGTAGTGTTCATGGGGTTGATGAACCAGATCTTCTAGCCGTACATGGATTGGTTCGTAGTGGTTTTCATCGACGTCATCCTTGTGTACTCGACGTCATAGGAGGAGCACGTGAGACACCTACAGATGGTTCTGGACGTACTCCAAGAGAACTAGCTTTATGGAAAGCTCGCAAAGTGTCGGTTCTAGATTCAGGAGGTCTACTTTCTGGGACATGTCATCTCAGCAGATGGAGTAGCTGTGGACCCAGCCATGGTGGAGGTTGTGTTAGCATGGGAGCCACCTCGGAGCGTGACAGAGGTATGAAGCTTCCTTGGGTTTACAGGATATTACCGGAGATTCATCCCTAATTTCTCCCGGATTTCAGCACTGATGATGGCCTTAACCATGAAGGGGAAACCCTTTGAGTGGACAGAAAAGTGCTAGCAGGCTTTTGATCAGCTAAGGAAGAGTTTGATGAGTGCCCCAGTCTTGAGATTGTCGGAGGAGGGGGTCGAGTATATAGTTTTCTGCGACGCATCTGGGACAAGGCTCGGCTGTGTCCTGATGCAGCGGCACGTGGTGATTGATTATGGTTCGTGCCAGCTTAGGCCGCATGAGCAGTGCTATGCAACCCATGATCTCGAGTTAGCAGTGGTAGTCTTCGCATTGAAGATGTGGTGACAGTACCTTATGGGCGAGCGGTTCATTGTCTACTCTGACCACAAGAGCCTCAAGTACATCTTCTCATAGAAGGACCTGAATCTGAGGTAGAGGAATTGTCTAGAGTTCCTACAGGACTATGATTTAGAGATCATCTATACTCCTGGTAAGGGGAACAAGGTTGCAGACGCTCTTAGCAGAAGGTCGAGCTCACAACTGTTGAGTGAGGCAACCCATCAATTAGTTGTGTTGTAGTTATCCTTCGTGGATGGAGAGGATGCAGCCTACCTACAGTCGATGGTTGTCACCCCTCCACTCTTCCAGTGAGTTAGGGAGGCACAACATGGAGATGTCGACTGTGTGACCTTACGAGCTCAGTTATCCACAGGACATTCTCCTGATGGATATTCGCAAGGTGGGGAGCATGTACTCCTTTTCAGAGGACGCACTGTTGTACCAGTAGCATTGCAAAAGGAGTTCCTGAGGGAGTTCCATACATCCCCTTTGGTGGTACATCCTGAAGTATCCAAGATGTACTAGGACCTCCGACATCAGTTCTGGTGGTCAGGCATGAAGAAGGAAGTGGCAGGGTTCATTTCTCGATGCCTCACATGCCAGCAGGTGAAGGCTGATCACTAGGTTCCAGCAGGGTTAGCTCACCCCTAGAAGTTCTAGAGTAGAAGTGGGATGGAATATCGATGGACATTGTGATGGGCTTACCACGAACATCCAAGGGGAACGATTCCATCTAGGTGATTTTTGACAGAATCACCAAGTCGGCCCACATCCTAGCTATCAGGGAGCAGGGTTCCAAAGAGAGCTTGGGACACCTCTACATACTGGATATAGTTCGACTTCATGGCATCACCTCGACGATAGTCTCAGAACAAGATGCCCGCTTCACATCCCGGTTGTGGAGGGGATTTCAGGAGGCTTTTGGGACTCAGCTACGCTTGAGCACAACGTTTCATTCCCAGACAGATGGTCAGACAGAGAGGACCATTCAGGTTCTAGAGGATATATTGTGGCCCTATATCTTGGACTTTGGTCGCAGCTGGGAGGACCACCTACCACTGGTGGAGTTTGCACACAACAACAGCTACCACTCCACCATTGGTATGACATCGTTCGAGGCCTTGTATGGGAGACCCTGTCGGTCACCGCTTTGCTGGACTGACCTCGGAGATTCATCACTCATGGGTCCAAAGTTATTGTGAGCTACCACAGAAAAGGTGCATATAATCCGGGAGCGGATGAAGACTGCACATAGCCAGTAGAAGTCTTATGCTGACAGACGACGGAGGGCTCTAGAGTTCGTAAAGGGAGACCACGTTTTTCTTTGGGTCTCACCTCGACATGGGTTGCAGATATTTGACCGAGGTGGCAAGCTATCATTGAGGTTCATCGGATCTTTCCAGATCTTGGGAAGAGTTGGAGAGGTGGCGTACCACCTAGCGCTACCCCCACAGTTGCATCGGGTACATGATGTCTTCCACGTGTTGCAGTTGAGGAGGTACGTGCAAGACCCATCACATGTCATCGACTGGGGCGAGATGGACATCGAGGTTGGAGTGACCTTTGCGGAGTACCTGGTGGAGATCGAGGATCGGCAGGAGAGGATCCTTCATGGGTGATAGAATCCTTTATTGCGCGTCTGGTGGCAGCACGTGAATCTTCAGGAAAGCACGTGGGAGCGGGAGGCCTAGATCTGTGCCCAGTACCCTCATCTTTTTGAGTAGCCTTTATTTTGACTTTTCGGGGACGTAAAGCCCCAAGGTGGGGATAATGTAATGTCTTTGATTTTCAATTTATTAGTTTTAAATATTATATGGAATTATTTCGAGACCGAGCACGAAGACGGCACATCATTCCGAGGTCCAGTGAGCTCGAAATGGTGGTTTGAACTTTTTTAAGCCAACTGAGTCAGCACTTGTGTGGGGTTATGGAAATTTCCAAAAGGATGTCCGGATTAAAAATCTGAGTGCACCATTGCATCTAGGACGACAAATTTACCTAAGAATGAGGCTATCCTCGACCGGCGTGGGTTTAGGGAAAAAGTTACTTTTCAGTCGTTTTAATAATAAAATAAAATAAAATAAAAATCTAAATTTTTATTTTATTTTATGGAAACAACCTCTATAGTGTGTTAAAAGGGAAGTTGTTCCCTTAATTAAAAGCTGTGTCATAATGGAAAATAAATTGAAAGTTGGACTCTTTAATACACAGCGATGGGAGGTCTATTTCCTTAACTAATGGCGCGTCATAATGACTCATGTTTTGGCAAGTAGGGGTCATTAATATCACCGTGTAATAAAGTTCCAATCTTGTTTCCCTTTTTAAATGGGTGAAAAATTGTTGATCGTTGGCAATTTTTGAGAGGAACCACTGTCGAATCCGCGAGGCATTGGAGTAATTCTCAACGATGAACGACAACGGATCGAAACCAAGGAGCATTGTATCAGCATTGAAGGGTCACGACGACAACAACATCATGACGCCTTCATCAATGATCGATCCTTTCAAAAGGTATGGGTTGTTGTTTTGATTTTTATTTCCCCCATATTTGTGTTTAATTGACGAACGTGGATTAACCACGAACATGTTGATCTGTGGATTCGTACGTTCTTGCGGGAGGGTTTTCTTGGGATGATTTTGGGAATTAAACCATGTTTTTTTAATTCATGTTGATCCCTTCTCCATTTTAACCTATTAACGGGAGCGGATCAACACCGTGACGAATGAAGGTGGATGTTCATTCCTCAATTTGTTTATTTGGATTTCTGTCTCCTTTTTTCCCCACACTTTCTTCGCTTTCTTCGCGGGGCGACGAAAAATGGATCGTTGCACATCCTTTCTATAATGCAATGATCCCAAGTAGAAGATTTGACGACGCAACGACCTTGTGGAGGTGCGCTGGTGATGGCGGACGACGAATCAGAACAGATGGGAAGGGGACGTTCTTCGAGTGTTCTTCGCACGAGATGATCAATCGTGTTTCTAGAGCCGATCGGAGGCCTGAAAATGATGGAAAAAGCTTCGTGGTGTCGGGGAGACGAAGACCTGAATGTTTCATGATGATCGGACGGCCGAATCAATGATCGGAGCACCATGGGAGGCGCGATGGCAAAGGTCTGTGTTTCTAGAAATTTCCAGAATTCACGGCATGTAGTTCTGAAGAACACACCATGTAGTTCTAAATCAAATGCTCTATTTCATGAAAAACTAATTTCTGTGATGTTAAAGGTTAAGGGAATTACTGGAGAAAAAGAGGAAACAATTATAGGCAAGAACAATTTTTGTATCTCCAAGATAATCTTCAAGTTCATGAAGATCAACTGGAATCCCTAGAGAAGAGAATGGGTAAATGATGAAGAGAATATTTACGAGAAGTTTGACCCTATAAATAACCCTTATAGAACAAGGATAAGAGGGATCCAGGTATGAATCCTAATGAGGTAGAACCTGTTTATTCTAATGAAGAAGTAGATGAGGCTGCAGAACTTGAGAAAGAGGGCACTTATATAGATGATAAGAGTGATCCTGATCTACCATCCAATCCTCTAGATGGAATGATAACTTTTGGAGAGCCCAGTCCTCCAAGAGATTTACTGAGGAGAGAATGTATCCTAAGGGACAATTATGTTGAAGAAACCAGTGAAGGAGAGTATGATGCGACTCATATCACTGTTAGAGATACCTCAGAAGAAGAGGAAATGGCCGAGTCTGGTCATTCTGACCATGAGGAATATGAGACTGCTGCTGATAAGGATAATGAAGGAGAGGAACTCAGTTTGAGTCCTCTTATAGGAGTCACTGAATGTACAGTGAGTAAATTGGAAGAATAAGTTGTATCTACTGCCCTTGCTATGGAAATTGTGGATGACTCAGTCTATGTAGTGACTCACTCTATTGGGTGAGTCAGTTGATCAAGCAACAACAATTTCCATGGTTTCAAGGCCAGAAGAAGCTCAAATGGTTGTCCAAGAGGTAGATCCAATTGAGGGGGATCATCCTATTGCCAAAGGATCATTATTTTTTGTGCATGACATTGAAGGTTGGACTAAGGACCCTAGTTTAATGGTGTTTGGACTATATTATGATGACTCAGAAGATGAAAGGCCCAATAGAAGACCTTTAGTGCCAAACCTCATTTTCATACCTCTCAAAAACTCTTTCCCTCATGAATTAGTCAGTAAGGGAGACCTTGAATCCTTGAAATCTAACATGTAGAGAATGTCTAAGGATAGGTCCTATGAGTTTGAGAAGGTTGTTTCTCTAGTTCAGGAGCATTCAACATCTATGTTAGCCAAAATACTCTCCAGTATTCAATATGATCTGCTTTAGGAAGTAAGGAAGTGTCAGAGTCAAATGAGTGAGTTGTCAGAATCTGTTAAGCTTCTAAATAAATCAGTGGTGATCTCGAATTCTCTTCTGAGCTCTAGGGTTCAGGTGGACAAGGATATTCAATATGTCAAAATTTTAGGGCAGTAGTTGGTAACAGTGTTTGAGGATTTTAAGAAGTACATGGAAACACATGTGAAAGGTCAAGATGATGATTTGAAGAGGTTGATAAGTGGTATGACTAAATCCTCTAAGGAGATAGTAGCTTTCCCTCTGGAACCTCTAGGTGCATCTACTTCCACTTTAACCTCTCCTACAGTTGACATTGAGGCTTTCAGATCCATTGTTAGATAAGAAGTGGAAATGATCTCTGGTGCTTGTACTTCAAACTCTCAGGTCATTTCTATTACAAGGGAAATTAATACCCTTGTGGGAAATTATTTAAGGGAATTTGGTAAAGATCATAAGGCCATCAAGGAACAAGTTTACTTTTATTACAAAAGAGTATAAACTAATCATCTGATGGATGGTCACTTTAAGTTGCAACTAGAGAACTTGAGGATTCCACCTATCACTCAGGAATTTAATGATCAAGTGAGCAAGCTTCCAGAGCTGACTCTTGACTTGGGGATATTTATGGAAAATAAGGATGACTTTATCTCATCCATGGAGAGAGGTGGTAGCATCATCATGGAATTTAGGAATCTTCTGTTACCCTTCCTCCATGTGGATGTTACACCCATTGTTGTTCCTATAGCATTACCTTCTACCTACACTGTCTCAGTCTTGGCCAGTGCATCTCCTATGATGTCTCATGCTCAAGCCATCAGAAGCTTGACTCAAATGATTCTTCAGAGTGTCACCCCCTCCAAAGACATTGATGCTTCTATTGTAGCTTCTCCTATCATCCTTGATGCTATCCCTTAGCCATGGTCACTTCAACCACCTCCAGACCCTCCCTCTTCCTCTTCTAAAGGGAAGGAGTCATTACCTATTTTTGATGTAGATTGAGTGTGGTTGTAACTTTTGATAGGGATTTTTTAATGCTATATGAATCATGTACTAATGTTTCATTAATACAACTATTATCTTTTGTCTCTTATTGTATTTCTTTTTTCTAATCCCAAAGCGGGAGAAGATACAAAACAAATAATTCAATATCCATATCTCAGTAATATATGATACTACATGTGTGATAGGCTTATCTGTAACACCTATTTATTTGACTAACTTGCCTCTGATTTTCATTATCTCTGATAATCTTAAAATTATTCTAAAGTTTAATGTAATAATTTGTGATTATAAAAAAGGGGAAGATTATTGGACTCAATTATTTAGATAATCCCAAATATTGTTTAATTCTATAATGGGTTATTTATTTTACAATCTATTTAATACAATTTTAATCTCATGATTTTGCTAAAATCAGTTTACAGTATAAAAAGTCTGTAAGTGAAAGGTCACTGTTGACGGGTACTGGTAAGAGGTCACTATTTTAGGCAACTGTCACGGTCACTGTTGACAAACCTACAGCTGAACCTAACAAGTCATTGTGGAAAAGGTTACCATTGAAGACCTTACTAATGAAGGTTACCGTTATAAGAACTACAGTTATAAAGTTACTTTTGGAAGTCACCAGTACAATGCCACTATTTTAAAGATTACTATTGGAATACTTACTGAAGCATACAAATGCTAAGTCAATGTGATAGGTCATTATTGTGACAAGGTTGTTGTTACAAAGAGTTTCTGTTAGAAGTCCACTGTCCGACATATTAATGAAGTCTACTGTTGTTGAATTCTACCGCTGGACAAGTCTACCATTGGTGAAGTCTACCGCTGGACAAGTCTACCATTGGTGAAGTATACCATTGGTAAAGTCTACCATAGGTGAAGTCTACCATTGGAGAAGTCTACCGCTGGACAAGTCTACCGCTGGATAAGCCTACTATTGGAAGTCTTCTACTGATTAAGCTTGTTGTTGAAGATGCTACCGATTGACAAGTTACTATTACCAGTGTACTAATAACATATTTTATACTTAATAATTTTTCTTTATATTATCATAACTTTAATATTTGATTGATTTAAATGCATCTAACATTAATTAATATTGATTTTAGACATATCATGAGACCATATCTTGACAGTATGAGGTACGAGAATGATTACACGTGATGTACTGACTCCTTTTTTTGGACCTCAGATATGAAAACTAAAAAGACCAAAAAAAGAGATATATAGGGGCACAGAGGAAAACACAAGTAGGGGATTCTAGAAGGTAAATTCAAGAGAAAAAAATTACTAAAGAACAAGAAGAAGAACACTCCAGTTCTTATACTGAAAATCTAATAGCTTCACAATGATATTTTGGAAGAACTCATTTAAGGCTGTAATACTATGGTTAAAAGAACCCTTATACCAAGAAGTTGAATATATCAATACCTAGAAGCCAGTACCTAAAATTTGTGAAACTCTATTTTTGGAGGAAAATTTCAGTGGAGAAAAAAACCTTCATTTCCTCAAATCCAAGAAGTCCAACGCTGATCTTCAAACCCATAGAGCATTCTAACTCAATTCTAATTTCTCTGACTCTAATGTGTTTCTTATTTTACATTTCTAAGTAGTATGTGTTTATTACACACACATTGTCTGTTGTGCTTTAACTAAGGGATAATCAAAATCCCAACTCAAAACTCTCTGAACTCTTTTTTCCCATGCATAACTATAGATGAATCCTTGTGTGGATTGGTTTCTTGTTTTCCAATGTAGAACTGTGGTAGAGGTTGTAGAACCTGGACAGTTTGTAAAAACGGTTGTAAACCCAGATACATGATGTGAATCAAGTTTATTTATACAAAATTCTTGGTGGCAGGTGATCACCAAGTGGATAGGATTAGGTTTCGGCTTGATACTAAACCTTTTGTTTATTTTTTAGTGCTAATCCTCATATAATCTGTTTTATTTTATCCACTACTTATATTTTTCAGAGACAGAAAACTATCTTAACATTCACTCTGATAATTAGTTTTGGTTAGTGTGTATATGTGCTTAATTCAGTAAACTTGTTTCAAAAGTTGAACTACTGATTGCATTGATTCAACTGAGGACTAATCCACCTTAGAGAAACATGTTCTGCAATTAAACATTTATATCTCTACTTCCTTAAATGACTGGGCTGTTTTGAATTGGGGGATTTTGATCATAACGTTTATAACAGAAATTTTAATTGGAACACAATTCAACCCCTCTTGAGTATCCACTCCGACCAACAATATGTTTTTTTCTAAAATGATTCATTTTTCAATGAATAGTAAAAAATAATGGTTTTTATTTAAAAATTCTTTTTAGTTTAAATGAATTTACAAGGTTCAGTTTTATCTGAAAATAGTTTAAAACCTAAAATCATCTCAATTATATTATAGTTAATCCTATATAGTTCTTTATAATTAAATTCATATTGAATTTTGATATAAAAACTTTTCAAACTTTTGAAAGACTTATCTTGGAAAAACCATTTTTTCATGGCATTTGTAGGTCTAATTTTAAATTAAAAATTTCCAATTCTGTCAATAGAATTTGGAAAAATGGATTACATATTTTTAATTATAATATTTAATATTATATACTAATTATTTTTTTTGTCAAAATAAATATTAGATATAGTAAAAATTAATTACCATGACTAAAGTTAAAATGGTTTACTAGGGGATTAAACTAAATAGATAAGGGGTAAAATGGCCTATAAACATGTCCAAAACCCATTATATATATACATATATACACATATATTTATACCTTATCACCTATAAGTTTCTACAATTACCAATTTTAGAGCTTCGTGGAATGTGAAAAACATGGTTACACATTATTCTTTTCAAAAATTACATATGTGTCCTCTCCCCTAATTATAAAAGGCCACACACTATCATATCCTTTTAACACTACCACAACCCATTGTTTGAGCCAAGAAATTCAAAAATATATTCATTAATTTCCTCAAAATATCCTAGAGGATTTATTTTTATTATCAATTCCTCCTATAAAGGATTTATGTATAATCCCAAAGTGGCTCTATGAAGAAGAGGTAAAATTATTAAACATCTGTTTTTATTTTTTTTATTCCACAACATTAAAATATTATTAAACTATGATAATATAATAAAACCAGTATGTACCATAAAATTATATATTATTATGTTAATTTCATTAACTACATCTATCTTCTCTTCTATAAAATGTGAAATGAAACCGTTAATCGTGTGTATGGCGGATTACCGCCTCGCGAACCAATGTTATTTTTTTCCATCACCACCTCTCATGGATAGATATAATGATGAATTTAATGTTTATATATGATATTTTCAATATTATTATAATTATTTAATTATAATATTACATATAAATTCTTAATTTCTATTCTTTGTGAATACGATAACGTAACTCATGTGTACGATGGACTACCGCCTCATGAAGTAATGTGATTCATTTTTCAACAACACTATACATGGAAGGAAATGAGGATAAGTTTAATGAATATATGTGATACATATGAAATAATAATTACTCTAAAAATGTGATATATTATTTAACTTTATTTTTTCCCTTCTAGTTATAAATAGAAACAACGTTCATGAGTACGTACAACCAATCTCCATGAATGATGCCTTTAATTTTATGCCACTAACTTTTATGGATTAATATAAATAAATAATATATATATATATATATATGATACTTCTATAATTTTTAAAATTATCAATATTATGGAACCCCAATCAAAATATAAGTATTGAAAATTCCAAACCAAAACATACATGAAAAACAACGCAGTTATTACCCGAAAAGTGATTTTAAAAAGGAATTGTTAGAAAATAGGTAATTAAAGGTCATAAGTAAATTATATTTGGTATTATACAGATGATGATTTATCTATAATATATTTATAATAAATCTATTTTTATTATATATGAGTTTCAAAGATTTACGAAGGAATTCAACACTTAATGTAAGGGAATTCCCTCTCAAATTGTCTTCTTTGGGACATATGTTATGTTATGAACCAATATTATTTTATGAGGTGTATATAAGACCCATATTATATTTTATATCATGAATTTATTTATTATCATGATATTTAATGTTTCATTTAAATTTATTCATTCATCGGGCGTACGATTCAAAAGATTACCATATAATAAATTTTTTATATTATAATATCATTATTTATTGGGATTGTTTATGATTATGTTTTTAATGATCAAATATTATGACCTAAATCTCAATAAACACTTTTATTTTATTATCATATGGTTATTTCTTGGGAAAAATATTTTTTCTTTCATTTTACTTCTTTTATGTAATAATGATTACAAAATAACTTCTTAAGGAAAACAGAAAATTTATTTCTCACTTAGGTCGAAAACACATTTTCTTCTTTACCATTTTATATAATAAGGTTTTAAATAATTTTTTTACTATTCTAAAATTATTTTGTAAATACATTTTAACAATATTTTAATTTTTTTAAAGGAATATTCGTGGAATTTTCTAAATAAGGCCCCTTTGGATCTCACTAAAAATATGAAAGGAATAATTGTTTTTACATGTATGAAATATATAGAATTTCCTGACATCATGAACAAACAATGTTTTAAATATTATTTTATAAGTTCAAAAGGCTATTTTCAAAGAAAATTATTTTTATAAATATTTTTTAATTTTATGTTTTAAAAATATAATTTTCAAAGTGGAAAGGATATTTTCCTCGAGAAATGTTTTAAATGATCCTTAAAGATTACTTTATAAGTTTCTAAATTTATTTTCAAAGAAAGATATTTTGAAAAAAGATTTATGTTTATAAAAGTAATTTCCGAGTTGAAAGGATATTTTCCTCATGAAATGTTCCCAGTGATATTTCAAAATAATTTTCTATCTAAGACGACATCTTGTAATGTTACTTATTTCTTACCAGGGATATAATCCAATGACACCATCATTATTATTTATTTAGGTTATTTATGTTTATGTTGACATGATTTTTATGAAACCTTATTCTTTTTCAATGGGTTATGACATGATTAAATGATGAAATGATTATGAAACCTACTTCTTTTCAATAGGTTATGTTATGATTAAATTCTTATGAAACCCATTTGTTTTTATGGGTTCGGATACAATGAATGTTTTATGATCTTATGGAACATGTATATATTATTTTCATTATGTGATGGGTAGAACCTATATCTCCATCCAATGCGTTGGGTAAATATTGATATCTCATGTAGTAATAAGTACTGGAATGAGGAGTGAACCTAATTAATTAAGGGTTCCTATCCACTATGATAATCATAGGAATACACCTTGACTACAATGATAATTTGGCGAGTGAAACCAATACACTATGATAGTATTGGGAGTGGACCATGAGTAATACGATGGTTTGGGTAGTGAACCTAATCCATTATTATAGTCCTAGAAGTGAATAATTTACTACTATGGACATTATAATCTACAATTATGTTGTATGACAATTTTAAACTTCCATGGCTCGGTTTATTTGATTCCATTATGATCCATGTCTTATAATGTATCAAGATTTATGCCATGACTCATGTTTTTGATCTATGATTTGTAGGGTTTGAGTTTGAAATGTTATTCTAATGTTATAATATTCTTATTCTCATGATATGTTGATATCTCCATTATTTACCCTTACCAAGCATATGAGGTCACCCATTATTATGTTTCCTTCACCTAGGTTATAAACAGAGGTATTATGTTTGATTTGTCAAAGAAAAGTGCAAGTTATGAAGATGTTAATGGGAGATGATATATCTCACTTATAAAACTATTATTTTTATTTCCATGTTTCTATAGGAACTATACCTAAATAATTATGGCATGGATCATTATATTATGTAATTAATATTCATCCATTAATATGTAATATTTATATATGATAATGTCAGGTCTTTATAGTCGGTATCTGAGAAAAGGAAGGAATCCAATCCTTAGAAACTCTCAAATGTGAGAGTTGGATAAAGCATGGATCTCTGACTAAGGTCTTCATGAGGAAAGGGATGCCACTGGGGATGATGGTGTGCCCCACCCAAGCTTTGTATCTACACATGGAGTGATTTGATATATATCAATTATAGTGTATTGTAAATTATACTAGATCATTATAGTTAGTATTGGAGCAAGGTTTAGTTAACCTTTTGAAACTAAGAGGTGAAAACTTTAGTTATATACTTATGGATATGTCTAAGGAAATTTCTAGGGATATATCTTAGGATAAGACTAAGGATGAGTCAAAGTATATGAAAATTTCCTCGAATTTTGTTAAAGGATATAATGTGGGGTTTCTACGAAATTACCTCCATTTATGGATACAATAAGTGGATGTTTCTCTCTATAATAGAGGTGCCTAATGGTAATAACTCTAAAAAGTACACATTAAGCTAGACTTGATCATCACTTGGTTTCTGAAAATGGTCCTTACTGCACACCAATATTTACACTCTTAGGTGATATGTTTTGGAAAATCATAATCTATTTATGGACCATCTTTAAGGATTATAATAATGTCTATGAATTACCTTGTTTAAGACTAAGGTGTCATAGATTGAAAATAATGTGTCATGATTTAGATATACTATAATTTATTTTTTAGGATTACGTGGTTTCCCGTTATGATTATTATTTTTTACACAATTATTTTTGGTTTTTTTCAATGGATAGAGCCATAAAGAACCATGTTAATTCATAATGAAACATAAAATGCAATTATTTTACTCCTAAGAAACAAAATATTATGGGCTATGGAATATAAAATCATTTTACTATACTCACAAAACTTCCTTAGGATATAAATCCTACTGAACTTCTAAACAAGCAAAGGAGGTAACAACATTCTGTTGTGTACTTTATAAGGCAACATCCTAATTATTTTACAGGTTCTACAAGTTTACTAGTTTTCATTCAATGAATCAGTACCATTGAAAATATATTTTATATTATCTAGTTTTTGGAGCATGAAAAATTATTTTGGTTATCTATAATTTACAAGGAAAATTAGATCAACGGTGGAATCTTATCAGGAATACGAGCCAATAAGATGAATTAAACTCCATGGATTTTGATGATTTTAAGAGATTATTTTCAATAAGTAATTTCCTCATATTCTTTATTCAAAAATGGAGAAGGAATTATTTGGGCTAAAAACAAAGGGAGATGAATCTATTATTACATATAAGGTAAATTTTAAAAAAGCTATAAGGTACACTTTTGGTATTATCGTCCAACCTAAAAGTAAGGTTGATCGATTCTTCAGTGGCTTAAAACTATGTCTCTAAAGGGAGTTATCCATATGAGACAGTAGTAGATATAAAAAAATTATTAAATGTGATATCATGGTGGAAATGGATATCAGAGTTACCAAAAAATGTTTGGGTATTGATATGAAACGAAAGATGGATTTTAACAGAATCCCTAAAGACTATATAGTGTAGAAGATTAGATTTCCTTCATTCTCAAAGTGTGGAAGGAAACATGGAGAAAATTTTATTAAGGGGAATACTAAATGTTTTTTGTGTGGAAAGGAAAGTTATAGAGTGGCTGAATGTTTATGTTATGGGATGAGGTTATCTAATGATGATAATAGAGGAAAATCCCTTTAGAATGATCCACCCACACTTCAATGCTTCAAGTACAAGGACTTTGGGAATTATGTGAATGAATTCCCCAATCCATGGGATAATGAGGATAATAAGCTACAATTTTTTTTAAGACCAATGGAAAAGAGAAATATTAGGAAATAAAATAGTTGTAGTGAATCATGATAATTAGGGAACATATTTCCTCTACTCTAGAGTTGTGAATTTCATATTGGAGTTTGTATGAGTGGGCTCTATGAAAATAATTTTCTTTATCCATTAGTGAAAATTGATGTGATTATGATCATTGGTTTTATCCCTATACATAGATTATATAATTCTAATATCATATTTGATATTATATCAGTGAAATGATAAACCCAAGATCCTAATGGAAATGTTTTTATCTCGGATAAGTGCTTATTTAAGGTATAAAGTTTGAATTATCTTTTGGAAACATATAAGTCTCCATGAAATATTAAATTAAGAGTTATAAAAACCATCATTTTTTTATAATTCTATGGTTAATAATAATTTCAAAGTTATAAGAACCCTATTTTATGTTTATATGATGTTAGTTTATCAATATTAAGGTTATTTTGAGATACATTTATGGAATTACAACCCATTATTTTTATACATGTTTTGGTAAAAAAGTTATTTGAGGAGGAATGCATTTTATGAAAATATGATTAATGGAATTGGTAAAAATTTGAGTTTATATTATATTTTATGTTTAGGTAATAATGGGTTATTTAAATTTGAGTTTTTTTATGAATTATTTTAATATATTTGTTGAAAAAGTATAACTTATAGTTTGGGTGACAACCAGTTGCATCTGGAAAATCCATGAGGCTTTAACCCATAATCGAAGAATGATAAGGTTATATCACCTACCACTGGCCTAAATCAAGGATTATTTATAGTGGGAAAACATGAATATAGATATTACTAATTATGGATCTTAGTGCATCATATGTCAGTAAATTAAGGCTAAGAGGTAAAAGACTATATAGGGACCCGAACATAAGAAATACATATTCTTGTGTTTTGGAACTAAAATTCACCTACATAATAATCTGAGTATCCTTTTAGTTTATATTTTTATAGAATTAGGAAAATTTCTTACTATGTAAACCCATACATTATAGGTGGATACTAACACTCAATATCTATTTTCCCACCAAACAAATGTCTTTAAAATAAAACATTATTTCTTTTCATCATAAATCATTATAATTTTCTTATTGACCAAATCCGTGTCTGTAATCCCGCTTAATAATAATTAAAAACTTTTTAAAAATTTGGATTATCAAAAATATCCAAGTAAGTGACATATAAAAAAAGAAAACCATTAGTCCATTAAAAAATATAATAATCCATAATATACTTACCTTTACCACATTATTCTTTGAGAATTTATAATTAAAAATTTTTATATGAAAATCAGTTTTTTTATTAAATATGTCTTTTAAAACCCATAGAAAACATACATAAAACATGTTGTAAACTTGGGAAAAAATTAAAGTAACCACCATAACTACTCATGGAATACTTTCACAGTTACTTTCGAACAAGACCTTAGAGTAACCATAAAAGATACTCCGAAATTATCTATCACAGTTAATCTTGGAATAAACATCATAGTATATTTCTATTATATCTTAAAATAAACCTAATCAGTTAACTTCGTCTCATATATATAATTACTATATAGTTGACTTCCACCCCTGGAGTACCCAATGCTTTGGAGGTTATAACGTAACCACCCATCCTTTGTTTATCATGGAACCGCCTATCATTGGTTAATAGAATAAACACCCAGAAATGGTTTATCTAGGAACCACCCACAATTTTTTTATATCATAACCACCCATCAACATAAAATATTCTTAATAACTATATCATAATCATAAAGCATGAATTCTTGCATCATAAAAAAACTCTTAAGGAAAATAATTGTTTCATTTTTAAATCAAATATTTTTAGAAAAAATGTGCACATAAAAATGGAATTTTTTTTATTTGAAAAAAACATGTAAACATGAAAAGGGTTATCCAAATAATTATAGAATCATGATAGTGGTAAAATAATACCATTCCAAATAAGTTATAGAAAAACAATCCTTATATAATTTTTGTTGGAGAAATCACAAAGTACCTCATTGAGAAAATGAAAAATTAATTCATATCAAACAATTTTTTAAAAATGAAAACATGGGTAAAAATGAATTTAAAAATCATAGAATAATAATATAAATATTGTTTAATTTTTCAGAAATCAACCAATTTAATACGGAATAAAAAGAGACTTTTTAAATGATACTTTAAAAGATCGATTTTTAAAAGAAAGTCCCTTACCTTGAGTTTGAATCATCCAATATTTCATTTATATTCTTAAATAATAAAATATGGATAATATATACTATCTTAAAAACAGTTTTCAATTTTATTATTCCTTTTATATCACGTACTATCTTGTTATATTAAATTACTTAATCATTATTTTCACGTAGGAGATTTTGATGATATTCAGTTCATAAGTCCAAAATGACTTCGGTTGGTTGACTATAGTCAAATAGGTCATTATTTCATCATAAATAAAATAATTATAATGATATAATTATGAATTTTATTCATCAGTTATAATTTTAATATCAACCATTATATATGGGTTTAAAGAATGAAATATGTTACAATGATGGAGACGGCAGGTCGTACATACACATGAGTAATATTTCTATTTTTCAATGATCATTTGGGAAAGAAAGTAAGTATTATTTTATCTTTTAATAATGATAATAAAATAATATATATCATATTAACTCTTTAAATACACTTATATATAATATCCATGGGATGGGGTGTTGAAAAATGAATCACATCACTTCTTGGAGGCGGTTGTTTGATAGTACACACGAACGACGTTACCATTTTTATGTGAATGGAAAGGTAATAATTTAAATGATATATTATATTTTAATAATTATAAATATGTCAAAAAATATCATATATAAACATTAATTCCATCATTATAACCAGTTATTAGAGACAGTGAAGTAAAATGAATTACATTGATTAATGAGGTGTTTTTCAACCATACACACGATCGATGAATTCTTTTCCTATATGGTAGAATAGGATTTGGATATGGGTTATTACATAAACATAATAATATTTAAATATATGTAGAATAATGAATTTATTATTTTATAATGGTTTAAGAATATTTTAAGGAAGTTGAAGAAACAAAACTATGCAGTTGAAAACTATACCTCTTATCTGTAAAACCGCTTTTTCTAAACACCTTAAGCCCTATAAGTTTGGTATTATGTATAAAAAAATAACTATAAAAAGTGTGGATGGGTTATATGAAGTTATTTGGGTAGTTATTTTCTTATCTAAAATGGTTATGAAATGTGTATGAGTGAGAGAATGTGGTCACCTTTTATAAGTTAGGAGAGGGGCGCTCTTGGAATTTTTGCAAAAAAAATAAATTAAAATAAATTAATTTTAAATTAAAAATGGATATAAAGTGAGTTATTTATAATTTAAGAGTATTATTGGTCTAAATTATATCATAAAAAATTACACATTTTTTTTGAATATATGTCTACCCTTATTTTTGGTTTTAACCCTTATTTAACCCCTTATAACACTTACCGTGACAACATGGTTTTTTAAACATTGAGGACTAATATACATACCATAAAATAAAAAATGATCCATATGTGGTTAAAGGTAAACATTTTAAACCATATCCTAATAAATTTACTAGTTTAAATATTTTTAGGATTTTTAAATCAATAAATAAATCTATGTTTTTTTATAAAATATCTATAATGTAAATTTTTAGAACTTTTAATTACACTGAATTTAATAATATAAAGATAAAAATTATAATTTGAAAAAAATATTTTATTATATCGATAAAATTTAAAATCCATATATAATTTATTTTATCAAATTAATTATCTAAAATTATATTTATTTTAATGTTTTTGTATATCATTTATTGGATTTTCAATTTGTTAAATAATTATTGCATCAACATTGTGTGATAATTTAAGGTAATTATTTCTTCAATAAATATTAAAAAAAATTAACATGATGAATATACATATATTATATTTCAAAATTATATTTATAGTTGTTAATTTCATCTGGATGAAACCCTATTTAAAATATTACACTTATTAAAAACAAGAGCATGACATGTTTGAGTTTTCATTAATTAAAATACAATAAAAGTCACAATCTCATCCTAGTGAAAAAAAACTTCCATAAATTATACCCTTGTATAATTATAAATGAGATACACTCAAAAAATCATATTTGGGTAATTTTTTGGGTAATTTTATAGTTATTATCTTTTCATTTTTAACCAATGTTACCTGATTTACTCTTTACCATGGTAACCAAAAATTACTAATGTTACTATTTATATTTTCCAAAAATAAAAGAGTCCTATTTACTAAATTTAAAAGCACTAATTCCAAATATAGAATCCATTTTTCACAATTAAAATAACATAATTTCTATAATTTAATTTAAAATTAAACTGAATAAACGCAATGAAAAATAGGTTTTAAAAAAATGCATTTTTAAAACATAATTTTTTTATTTAAATTCAAGAATAAAATCAGTTTAAAAAAAATAATTCTATAAATTTAAATAAAAAATAACTAATGAGAACATAAAATTAATTAAAATATAATTTTAATTTTTAGGTACACTAAAAGAAAATATAGTTTTCAATAAGAATTTGTATTTTTCACTATTCATTAAAAAATCAATATTTTAAAAAAAATCTAAAAAAGTAGTTTAAATGTAATTTTTACATGATGAATTAAAAAATAAAAATAATTTGTTCAAATAAATTTTATATAACTTCCATAAATTATAAAATTCGTGCATTAAAATAAAAAAAACATTTTTGAATAAAATCTATTTTGTGAAGAATAAAATGACTTTACTGAAACAAATTGTGTGGTTATTTTTGAATAAATTTCTAATAAATTCATATTGAGTTGTATATTTTAATTTTTTTTCATAAATTAGTTATTCCTATTAATACCCACCAAATTAATGGTTATGTCACACTGTTTACATTTAAAGAATAATATTTAGTTGTTTGTGTAAGCACGATATGAATTATCTTGCACATTATCGAATATAGTGATTCATTTTAAAAAAACACGGGATGTTATATTCTCCACCTTTTGTAAATTTCATCATCACAATTTTGAACTCAGGCATGATAACCATAGTATGCCTTTTCAAAAAACCTTTTTAAAATCCTACATTAGAAAACGTATTAATAAAACTTCCTCTTGATATGAGAGAAAATGATGTACCAAGGTCATCTAGAATAACACATAATAGGTTTTCATATTGAAAAACATAGAAATGGAAGAGAAAAGATAACACCCATGGACTAATAGAGCTATAGAGAATATGTTCATGATAAAGTTAACCTCCACAAAACCATAAATCTTTGATATGTTAAGAGACCATTCATTTCTCAATAATAAATGTAAATGGATAATGTTTCTGTTTAAATATCCTTTACCTAGATTTAAGAAGTTCCTTTACTATCTACCCTAAAATAATAAGGAAATAAACTTACTTGAAAAGTGCAGTTTCATCCTTTAATTAATTTCCACTACAAACACATATTTTTCTCTAAATGATGCGTATGAATTTTTCATGATTGAAGAACTAGAATCAAATTATATGGATCATGATATCCATAAAATATAACAACATATTCCTCCCATATTAAGTAATAAACTAAAAAAAGTTTAATAAAAGATAATAGAATTTTCCTAAAATAATAAACCTTTTTATGATGAAAAATTTCTTTAATTTCCAAAATTCAAATCTAATATCCAAAGTCCAACATAGATCATTCAAAATATAACTATCCTTAAAATTACTCAAAAATATTCAAGACTAAGATTGAATCACAAAAATTTGATGGATTATATCACAAAGTATTACATGGTAAATTTAATACTTATCTCCAAATTATATCAATCACTCTTAATGTGTCATAAAAAATGTAATTTCTCTAATTAGATAATCTCCAAGATATGCTAATAATTTATATATATAAACCAAATTAACATAAATCCATAATAAAACCATATTTGATTCCAAAATATAATCAACCTTTATTCCTAAAATGAAATCCCATAGTATTCTTTTTTACCTTAATCATATTGGGGCCCCAAAATAGTTAACGTCTTCCAAAATAACATAAATTACATAATCACCAAATCATTTTCCAATCCCATGTTTATCTATTCTATAAGACATATGTTCCCGAAATAAAATTAACTATTATCCGTTAGATAGTTTAAATAATGAAAACAATTTCATACTTACTAGGAAATCATGCATACTAGTGGTAGGAGGTGTACCCTCATCTCCCTCTGGTTATGTGTTCAATCCCCACGATCTTAATAGATGTTATGGGTTTTCACCCATCCCATGGGTATTATTTTCCCTAAAACTATATTAATATAATCCTTATAAAATTCCTAAAATATGAGAAAAATACTCAAAAATAACCATAATATGTTCAACATTAATGAAATGTTTTGTTCTCAATGGTTATATCATACCTTTCATTTTGTATCCCAAATTATAATAACCAATAATTACCTGAGAAATAAATTTATATAAAAATACCATTAGTCACCATAAAATTTCATAACTTAAATCCTAAAAATGCACAACTGGAAAAATACCCTATACCAACTTTTTGGAACCGTTAGTATAGGCCTCTAAACTGTTGGTATAACATATACCAACAGTTTGGAGAACCATGGGAAAGGAAGCCATTGGGATAGGTCTATACCAATGGTTTTGGGAAAACTATTGTTATAGATCTATACCAATGGTTTTAAAAAACGTTGGTATTTGTAATATGAAAATCTATACCAACGGTTCCAAGAAACCGTTGGTGTATGTATTTCAAAAAAAAACATTCGGTGGGATTTGATCTGAGGACCTCCAGTTTATCTTTCAATGACCTAACCACTATCCTAACATGACTTTTGTGAACATAATTTCTTCAACATATATATATATTATCATAAATATTTTAAATTTTTATTTATATAATGTTCTAGGTAAGAAGATTCGATAAAAAATCAAAGGACCTATACCAGCGGCTGTCAAAACCGTTGGTATAGGTCTATACCAATGGTTTTGAAAACCTTTGATATAGGTCCTTTAATTTTGGGGGAGACGTTGGTATGTGGGGGACTTTTCCTAAAGGTTTGGCCAAACCGTTGGGAAAGTCATACCCTTTCCCAACGGTTTGGCCAACCCATTCGGAAAAGTGGCCAAAAATTTCCTTTTCCCAACGGTTTGGCCAAACTATTCGAAAAAGTGGCCACAAAGTGTACTTTTCCCAACGGTTTGGCCACACCGTTGGGAAAGCCATACCCTTTCCCAACGGTTTTGGAAAACCTTTTGGAATAGTGACCTCAAAGTGGGCATTCCCAACAGTTTGGCCAAACCATTCGGAAAGGGGACCTATACCAACAGTTTTTTCAAACCGTTGGTATAGAAGCATTGGGAAAGGTGAGATTTCTAGTAGTGATTGGTTATTAATACAACTAACTTATGATAAAACCTAAACTTGTATAACATTGATGGTATCTATAACTCTTAAGATCACCTCTCATAAAAACAACATAACCTCCAAAATTTTCTAAACCCTCCTCTTATACCAACTATATGGATCAAGCCATAAGAGTTATATATTAAAGTATTTTTTAACATGAATTCACTTAAATAAAATTCCTTGGATCTTTTTGGTTTAGAGTTTTATAAAATTAGGAAAAACTCTTACAAATTAAACCCATACATTACAAATTGACACTTTTACTCGGTATCCATTTTTCTGACCAAACAAAAGTATTTAAAATAAAATACATTTTCATTACATCATAAATCTTCATAATTTTATTCTTGAACACATAATTTTCCCTACTACCCCTTAAGACATGTGGAAAAAATTTTAAAACTTGATATGACCATAAAGATCTCAATAAAGGACATATAAATAAATTAAACCATCCGTCCAGTGAAAAACAAGAAAATCCATAGTATACTTATCATTATCACATTATTCGTTGAGTATATAAAATTATTCATTTATATATGAATTTTTTCCCATATAAAACTCTTAAAACACATATAAAACATAGATAAAACATGTTGGAAACATGGGGAATCACTGGAGTAAAAACCATATCTACTCATGGAATACTTTTATAGTCAACTTCTGAACATCACCTTAGAGTAACCACCACAAATACTCAAGGATTAACCATCACAGTTAATCTTGGATTAACCATTGTAGTATATAACCATTATCTCTTTGGATGAACCTAATCAGTTAACTCGGTGTTATATATTTAATTACCAAATGACCAACTTTAATTTCTAGAGTACCCAATGCATTGGAGGTTATAACATAACCACCCTTTCATTTTTTTATCATGGAACTAACCTTCATTATTTAATAATGTAACCAAACATCCTTGGTTTATCTTGGAAATATCCATCATTCGATTATAATATAACCACCGATCATTATAAAAAATTACTAAGAGCCATCCTTTTCATTTTTAAATAACATATTGTTAGAATTTTTTTTCACATACAAAGTAAAAGAGTTTCTTTGAAAATAAACATGTAAACTTTTAATGGAATCAAAAAGTCATTATAGTGACATGATAGCTGGAAAAGCTTCTCATGTAGTATAAGTTAAAGAAAAACACTCCTTTTTTATATTTTTCTGAAAAGTCACAAAGTACCTCATTTGGAAAATGAAAAAAAGAATCCTTTCAAAAAGTTTCTAAAAAAGTAAAACATGGTTGAAAAATATTTTAAAAAATCATATAATAATAATAAAATATTATTTAAAACATATTTATAAAACAATCAATTGAAAATGGAAGAAAAAGAGAATTTTACGGGAATCATTACAAGATGTTTTTTAAAAGAAAGTCCCTTAGCTTGAGTATGAAAAGTCAGTTACGTTCTCTATATTCTTAAATAACAAAATTAGGTTAATTTATACTTTCTCAAGAAACTTTGTTTCAATGTTTATTATTCATTTTACATCACATAATATCAAGTTATATACAATTACATAATAATTTATATTCACCTTGGAGGTATGGATGATATTTGATTCATAAGTCCAAAATGACTTCAGTTGAATATGGTCAAAGTGGAAATTATTAAATCATATCCAGAATCGTGATCATGAAATCAGTATAAATTTTATACATCAATTATAATTTTAATTTAAACTATTACATATGGTTATATGTAATGAACTATGTTACAATCATGGAGATGGTAATTCGTACCTACACATGAGTAACACTTCCATTTTCAACGATCATTATGGAAAGATGGTAAGTATTATTTTATATTTTAATAATGATAATAATATATTATATATCAAATTAATTTTTTAAAAATAACTATATATATCATCCATGTGATGTGGTGTTTAAAAAAAATCACATCACTTCGTAGAGATGGTAGTCCATATGTACGCACAAACTGTAACAGCCCGAGATTTTATGAAAATTATTCTTTTTAATTTTATTAATGTCTTGTGTTGTACGCTACACCAAAAGGAGCTTGCAAAACACGCATCCTTGACTTGCCTTGCATTACACGCAATCTCAACCTTCCTCGATAGCGTGTGTAGTACGCAATACTGAGTTTCACTAAACAACGATATGCTATTAAAATATTATTAAAACTAGCCGTTATGAATAGTAATAACCACTTTTTGAAATTTTATAAATTTTATTTTTCAAAATGGAATTCATTTTTGGATTCTGAATACCGAAATTAGCCTAGGGTGAAATTTTGGTATTTTTCTGAAAACTTTCAATTTTTGATGAATAGTGAAACCACTAAGTGGTAGGTTAAAAACTGAATTTTGCATAAAACATAATTTTACCGCTTCTGTGAATGGAATTTCGAAAATCCGACAGACACGGTTGATATCAGTATGTAAAATGTGGTTCAATGAGATAAAAATAATTTTTTGGTGAATATTAACTTTTTACTTTTTTTACCGTGGTTAATAGTAACTAGGGTAACTAAGGGTAAATATGATATTACTATTACCCTAACACATGTCCTAATTCTATTGGACAAGTGTAATTCGACCAAAAACAACCTTATGAATAAAATATGACCATTTAGGCCCACTTGGATTAGATTAGGACATTTATTATTAATTTATTTAAAGAAGGGTTAAAATAGTTAAAATCGAAGTTTAATAAGTAAATAATTTTTAATATGGGGTTATACATAAGATAAATTCGACTATAAATATTCATTAGAAATCTAAAAAGATTTCCTACATAATGGTATTTTATTTGTGATTTTTAGACATTATATAATTTAATTTATTTTTGACACAATGATGATGAAGTAATTATCTTATTAATGAAATATTGACATAATTGATGTTATAAACACAAAAATAAATGTAATTTGAGACTTTTTATGAATTACACTAATTTTCTAGGTTACTATGATATATTAGTGTTGATTTAATCAACTTGGTTCGAACATATAATTCTGTTATAACTTTCAAAAAAATCATATATCAAATAGTGTCAAAATTGACACAAAATAGTTTTTAAATCAAATATTATATTATTAATTGTTATTTTATTCCTAAAAATCTAAGGTTCGGCCAAATGACTTAGATACGGATATATATATTAATAATAAACAATTTGGGGTTCGTTTGGCATGTTATAGTAAGTGTATTAACCATATAGTGAAAGAAAACAAAAAGACATGGTAAAAGTTAAATTATTTAACTTAGAGTTAAATCTAATTGATAAGGTTAAAATAATACCCTAAACTTGTCTAAATCCTATTGGTTGATAGGATTTAGACCCTTACCCACTTTAGCTTCAAGACCCTTTGGAACCATTATAAACCGATTTTGACTTTAATATAAAATAATATTTTGAGATATTCCTAAGGTGCCCCTCTCCTCCCTTATAAAAGGGAACCTCCTCCCCCTCCTCCTCACACCAAATTGAGCACTCAAGCTCGGCCAACCCCTGCCATTTTCTCCTCTCCACTTCCCTAGAATAATCCTAGAGGTCCTGGTCTTCTTCAAAGACCAATATTAGTTCCCTAAGTGGAGGATTCAAAGAGGCGTTCCAAAGAAGAGGTAATATCCATTACCGATCTTTTCAATTTCTTTCTTCTTCAACTTCTTCTTCTTTAGTTGTTTCATGATAAAGTAATAACATCAGTATTACTTACATACTGATATGTTATTATAAATATGAAACAACCCTAATTCACCTTCTATCCATCCTACGGAAAAATGAAATCACCGCGCGTGCGTACGTACGGAATACCGTCTCCACGCCATGGTGTAATCTATTTTCCACCATCACTTTACAAGGATGGGTATAATGGTGTAATGAGTAACTATTTATGATTATTATAAAGTAATATTTATACTGAAATAATATATATACACTCCAATACAATTCCACGATCATAGGAATGATATCATCACTCGTGCGTACGTACGGAATACCGTCTCCACGATGTGATGTGACTCGTTCTACATGATCATAATTAAATAGTAATTATATAAAGGAATTGAATGAATAAATATGATATATGTTACACTAATACCATTCTGGATATAAGGTATCTATAACCTTAAAAGAAGAATAAGAATTCATTCGACAAAACACGCATAAGAACAAAAGGCAATAAAGACCCGAGTAACAAGTAACAATGAAATATTACTAATAAGAATCTAAGAATATGACCATATATGATATCATATCAATATGTATGATTCTGGTATAAGTCAATAACATTATTTAAACCATTATACAGGAGCATCAGACACGTACAAAGCAAATCAGACCTAAGGTAAGGGAAATATCACAATCTCTTTTTTATCCGAGATTGTTTATTCGTAAGTATTTACTAGGGTGTATTTTATCATCCACATCCATGTTTCATCAATATGTAATATTATTTCGATCCACCTACAATTGTTTAAATCCATTTTTACCCTTCGGTGAGTTTTTAGTAATATTTAAGAAAGGAATATTTTGTCGTTTTTTTTTCGTACGAGGTAATTTTTGACTTTTCCGACAAAAGTATGAAGAATGTTTTTTTAACTTATACGGCATGAATGGATTCTTAAAACATTATTTCCAAGAAACTTACTTTACAAGTTTATTTTTCATCAACTTTTTTTATTTTAATGTCGTATGACATGTTATGAAAGGAAAAATGTTTTTGATGTAGAAAGGATATTTTCTTCAATAATGGAGTTCAAGTATTTTATCAAAATTATTTTCCATCTAAGATAATAAAAGGGTTCTGTTTTTATCCCTATTATTACATTGGTTTGATTATGTTGTGATGGAAATATTTTTATGAATTCCTTTATCTTATATGAATTGTTTTATGATGTCATGTTGTTTAAGAATCTCATTTTTATTACATGGGTTACGCTATGATGTATGGTTTATGATTATGTGGCACACATAAGAAAGGATTCATTATAAGATGGGTGGGACCTATATCTCTCTCCAATGCATTGGGTAAAGATTTTATATCTCATGAGATAGAAAGGGCTGGAATGGTAGGTTATACCGGTTCATTGAAACAGGACTGAAACGAGGGTTACTCGATTCAGAAAGGGACTTTGTCCACTAAGATAGTCTTGGAAATGAGTCTTGACTAACAAGAAATGATTTTCCATGATTATGTGTGCATGCCACAAAGATTAAAGTTTTATGTTATGATTATGGGGATCTCATTTTCACTTCTATGATTTGTTCCATGTTAAGATATTATGATCACTTTTGCAGGTTTTGATTTTCAAAAAGATATGATATGATTTTTATTTCCTTTATTTTCCCTTGCTGAGCATTTGAGCTCACCCTTTTATGTTTTCTTTTCCCCAGGTCAGGAAGATGGATATTAAGTAGAATATGATTAAAGGGACCCTAGATATGATGAAATAAATGGGAGACACTGTAGAAGATTTATGAACCAGTTGTTTATGTTTTCCAGTTTCTAAAGACACTATACCTATACGGTCCTTTGTGGTTTTGTCATATGTTGTAATAAGTGTGATTCAATTTTGAAGTATTAACAATGTATGTAAAGTATGGGTCGTTATAGTTGGTATCAGAGGAAAGGTATAGTCAACCTTTGGAAACTAGGATGTGAAAGCCTTAGTAAGAACCCTAAGGATAAGTCTATGAATAGAACACAATCTTAGTGTTTTAGAAATGGCCATGAATACCCTAGGATAAAACCTTAAGTGTGAAATTTTATCCTTGATTATGTGGTTTTCCTATTATAATTATTGTTGCTCACACTATTCTTCTTGGTTTTAGTCAATGGCTGGAACCCGAAGGAACCGTGTTAATGCGGAATGCGATGGGCAATGCAATGATTGTCCCCCTGAGCAACCAAATGATATGGGAGCTGGAATGCAAAATCTTGTAGCCATGCTCACACAACATTCTCAAGCTATGAATCATGCAGGACTTCCAAACAAGCAAAGGAAGGAGCAACATTCTGTTGAATCCTTCATGAGGCAGCGTCCACCTTCTTTCAGCGGGTCTACTGATCCATTAGTTTCTGAACAATGGATTAGTACTACTGAAAAGATATTTTCAGTTCTTCAATGTTCTGAGCATGATAAAGTCATCCTAGAAGTGTATCGTTTGGAAGGAGATGCTGATCAATGGTGGAATCTTATTAAGAATACGAGGCAAAGGGATGAAATTGAGTCTATGGAATGGGACGAGTTCAAGAACTTATTTTTCAATAAGTACTTCCCTCGTATTCTTCAAACAAAGATGGAGAAGGAGTTTCTTGAACTAAAGCAAAAAGATGATGAATCTGTTGGTATATACGAAGCGAATTTTACAAGACTTGCAAGGTATGCATCTGGCATTATCCTCCAACCTGAAAATAAAGTTGATCGATTTTTCAGTGGCTTAAAACCAAGTCTTCGAAGATCATTATCTATAAGAGACTTCAGTAGCTATGAATAAATTGTGCGTTGTGCTATCAAGGTGGAAATTGAAGTTGGTGTTACATATCCATCTCATGGTTTTGACAAGAAACGAAAGATGGAGTTCAAGGAGAAATCTCAGAATAATGGTGAAAAGAATATGAATGTTTCCTTATGCACAAAGTGTGGAAAGAAGCATGGTGGAGATTGTCTTAAAGGGACTAGAAAATGTTATAAGTGTGGAAAAGAAGGTCATCGAGCAGCTGAGTGTCGAAGTAATGGAAAAAGGGTTTCTAATGATGTGAAAAAATAAAACACTACAGAGAATGCACCACCAACACTTCAATGTTTCATGTGCAAGGAGATGGGACATTATGCCAATAAATGCCCTAATCCAAGGGTTAGTGATGATCAAAATGAGCAACCAATGAAGGTAAAGGACAAAGGGAAGTCACATGCGATCACTATTGGCAATGTTGAATATGACAACGATGTGGTGGAATGATTAAGTGTTTATGTAATGAGATTCCAAAATAATGTTGTATCATTGAGTATTGCAATATTTATTGCTGTGGTATTCAAAGTGATTGAGATATTTTTTTTGGAAATAAGATGATATGCGCATAATGAAGGGAAAACGAGAAAATGAAATGTTTAATAGTATTCATGAGCTCATGATTGATATAAGGACTAAGTTATATCATGGTTTGAGTATATAGAATTTTGAGGATTTTGGTATGTGGAAAGTGTTAACTTTAAACTGCATTCATGTTTTCACTAAGGTATTCAAGAGAATACATGATTAAGGACTTTGAATGTTTAGAATGTGACCAACAAGACATATCTTATGGGGATCAATGATGGTATTAAATCTCTGGTAATTGTTTTCACTATATTATGAGAGTGGACTGCAGTATTATGGATTATGTTGGACATAAGTTAGTATTGTATAAGGATTGAAGTTTTTTTATAGAAAAAGGACAACCTACAGGACGGGCGACAGCCCATCACGTCGGACAAGGCTGTGGGAATCGAACCCACAACCGAAGTGCGACTGGCCTTTATCGCCTACCACTGGCCTACAGGAAGTCCCTGTATAATAGAAACTAGTTTTATTATATTAAGCAGTATGATATATGAAGTATAAGTCCATTTTAGGAACCATATATGATTAATCTCACTATAGATCGACTTATGTATATAATTTTTGCTGTCCTTTTGTTTGAGACAGATGGAATGACCCGTCATTCTATCACATGATCTGCTAACACTTCACAAATAACAAATTCAACTTCATTTATTTAAGAGATGAAGTGGAAATTGTTCAAGGCACAAACAATAGTGAGATTGTACCAAAATAAAGTAAGTATTTATTCTAATTCAAATTTTCAACTTTAGGGAAATGATCTTGAAAACCAAAAATGTTGTCCTAGTGATCTTATACCTGATGAATCAGATGGTACCTTAGATCGTCACAATTTTATGGATTTGTGATTACTGGATTTTCCATAGCCATGTTCTCTACAACTCTCTATCAGAACATGATGGTTAGATTTCTCTTCCATATCCATATTTTCACCTATGTGGAAACCCAATGATTAGTTTATTTGGGTAACCGTTACGTTTCATACTTTTGTTTTTAAATATTGGTTTTGATATTCCTTTTTACGATGTGGGTTTCTATTAAATAAACATTCGAATAGTAAACCATTTATAACCCCGACGAATTTCGAGGGCGAAGTTCATTTTAAGGGGGGTAGAATGTAACAGCCCGAGATTTTATGAAAATTATTCTTTTTAATTTTATTAATGACTTGTGTTGTACGCTACACCAAAAGGAGCTTGCACAACACACATCCTTGACTTGCCTTGCATTACACGCAATCACAACCTTCCTCGATAGCGTGTGTAGTATGCAATACTGAGTTTCACTAAACAACGATATGCTATTAAAATATTATTAAAACTAGCCGTTATGAATAGTAATAACCACTTTTTGAAATTTTATAAATTTTATTTTTCAAAATGGACTTCATTTTTGGATTCGGAATACCGAAATTAGCCTAGGGTGAAATTTTGGTATTTTTCTGAAAACTTTCAATTTTTGATGAATAGTGAAACCACTAAGTGGTAGGTTAAAAACTGAATTTTGCATAAAACTTAATTTTACCGCTTCTGTGAATGGAATTTCGAAAATCCGACAGACACGGTTGATATCAGTAAGTAAAATGTGGTTCAATGAGATAAAAATAATTTTTTGGTGAATAGTAACTTTTTACTTTTTTTACCGCGATTAATAGTAAATAGGGTAACTAAGGGTAAATATGATATTACTATTACCCTAACACATGTCTTAATTCTATTGGATAAGTGTAATTCGACCAAAAACAACCTTATGAATAAAATATGACCATTTAGGCCCACTTGGATTAGATTAGGACATTTATTTTTAATTTATTTAAAGAAGGGTTAAAATAGTTAAAATCAAAGTTTAATAAGTAAATCATTTTTAATATGGGGTTATACATAAGATAAATTCGACTATAAATATTCATTAGAAAGATAAAAAGATTTCCCACATAATGGTATTTTATTTTTAATTTTTAGACATTAAAAAATATAATTTATTTATGACACAATGATGATGCATCAATTATCTTATTAATGAAATATTGACATAATTGATGTTATAAACACCAAAATAAATTTAATTTGAGACTTTTTATGAATTCCACTAATTTTCTAGGTTACTATGATATATTAGTGTTGATTTAATCAACTTGGTTTGATCATATAATTCTGTTATGACTTTCAAAAAAATCATATATTAAATAGTGTCAAAATTGACACAAAATAGTTTTTAAATCAAATATTATATTATTAATTGTTATTTTATTCCTAAAAATCTAAGGTTCGGCCAAATGACTTAGATAAGGATATATATATTAATAATAAACAATTTGGGGTTCGTTTGGCATGTTATAGTAAGTTTATTAACCATATAGTGAAAGAAAACAAAAAGACATGGTAAAAGTTAAATTATTTAACTTAGAGTTAAATCTAATTGATAAGGTTAAAATAATACCCTAAACTTGTCTAAATCCTATTGGTTGATAGGAGTTCGACCCTTCCCCACATTAGATTCAAGTCCCTTTGGAACCATTATAAACCGATTTTTACTTTAATATAAAATAATATTTTGAGATATTCCTAAGGTGCCCCTCTCCTCCCTTATAAAAGGGCACCACCTCCCCCTCCTCCTCACACCAAATTGAGCACTCAATCTCGGCAAAACCTTGACATTTTCTCCTCTCCACTTCCCTAGAATAATCCTAGAGGTCCTGGTCTTCTTCAAAGTCCAATCTTAGTTCCCTAAGTGGAGGATTCAAAGAGGCGTTCCAAAGAAGAGGTAATATCCATTACCGATCTTTTCAATTTCTTTCTTCTTCAACTTCTTCTTCTTTAGTTGTTTCATGATAAAGTAATAACATAAGTATTAATTACATACTGATATGTTATTATAAATATGAAACAACCCTAATTCACCTTCTATCCATCCTACGGAAAAATGAAATCACCGCGCGTGCGTACGTACGGAATACCGTCTCCACGACGTGGTGTAATCTATTTTCCACCATCACTTTACAAGGATGGGTATAATGGTGTAATGAGTAACTATTTATGATTATTATAAAGTAATATTGATACTGAAATAATATATATACACTCCGATACAATTCCACGATCATAGGAACGATATCATCACTCGTGCGTACGTACTGAATACCGTCTCCACGATGTGATGTGACTCGTTCTACATGATCATCATTACATAGTAATTATATAAATGAATTGAATGAATAAATATGATATATGTTACACTAATACCATTCTATATATAAGGTATCTATAACCTTAAAATAAGAATAAGAATTCATTCGACAAAACACGCATAAGAACAAAAGGCAATAAAGACCCGAGTAACAAGTAACAATGAAATATTACTAATAAGAAGCTAAGAATATGACCATATATGATATCATATCAATATGTATGATTCTGTAATAAGTCAATAACATTATTTAAACCATTATAAATAAGCTTCGGACACGTACAAAGCAAATCGGACCTAAGGTAAGGGAAATATCACAATCTCATTTTTATCCGAGATTTTTTATTCGTAAGTATTTACTGGGGTGTATTTTATCATCCACATCCATGTTTCATCAATATGTAATATTATTTCCATCCACATACAATTTTTTAAATCCATTTTTACCCTTTGGTGAGTTTTTAGTAATATGTATGAAAGGAATATTTTGTCGTTTTTTTTTCGTACGAGGTACTTTTTGACTTTTCCGACAAAAGTACGAAGAATCTTTTTTTTAACATTTACGGCATGAATGGATTCTTAAAACATTATTTCCAAGAAACTTCCTTTACAAGTTTATTTTTAATCAACTTCTTTTATTTTATAGTTGTATGACATGTTATGAAAGGAAAAAAAATTTTGAAGTAGAACGGATATTTTCCTCAAGAATGGAGTTCAAGTATTTTATCAAAATTATTTTCCATCTAATATAATAAAAGGGTTCTGTTTTTATCCCTATTATTACATTGGTTTGATTATGTTGTGATGGAAATATTTTTATGAATTCCTTTATCTTATATGAATTGTTTTATGATGTCATGTTGTTTAAGAATCCCATTTTTATTACATGGGTTACGCTATGATGTATGGTTTATGATTATGTGGCACACATAAGAAAGGATTCATTATAAGATGGGTGGGACCTATATCTCCCTCCAATGAATTGGGTAATGATTTTATATCTCATGAGATAGACAGGGCTGGAACGGTAGGTTATACCGGTTCAGTGAAACATGACTGAAACGAGGGTTACTCGATTCAGAAAGGGACTTTTTCCACTAAGATAGTCTTGGAAATGAGTCTTGACTAACAAGAAATGATTTTCCATGATTATGTGTGCATTCCACAAAGTTTCTAGTTTTATGTTATGATTATGGGGATCTCATTTTCACTTCTATGATTTGTTCCATGTTAAGATTTTATGATCTCTTTTGCAGGTTTTGATTTTCAAAAAGATATGATATGATTTTTATTTCCTTTATTTCCCCTTGCTGAGCATTTGAGCTCACCCTTTTATGTTTTCTTTTCCCCAGGACAGGAAGATGGATATTAAGTAGAATATGCTTAAAGGGACCCTAGATATGATGAAATAAATGGGAGACACTGTAGAGGATTTATGAACCAGTTGTTTATGTTTTCCAGTTTCTAAAGACACTATACCTATACGGTCCTTTGTGGTTTTGTCATATGTTGTAATAAGTGTGCTTCAATTTTGAAGTATTAACAATGTATGTAAAGTATGGGTCGTTATACAAACGACATTATATTTTTTCTGTGCAAGGAAAGGTAAGACTCTACATGATATATTATCTTTTAATAATGATAAATATGTCACAAATATTATATATAAATACTAATTTCATCATTATAACTAGTATTGAGAGACGGTTATGGATAATGAATTACATCAATTTGTGAGGCGATAGTCTACCGTACACACGAATGATGAATTATTTAACTATTTGAAAGAAAATGAAACATATATGAGTTATTAAAGAAGCATAATTTTTTTAGTATATGGAGTTTAACACCCCAAGCTTCCACGGTACATTTCCCTTTGAATAATGCAACAACTTTCATTGTACAAAATTTCGAGATTCTAACACACCATGACCAATCAAACATACAGTTATGAATAGTAATACCCAATTTTTGAAATTTTATACATTTTATCATTCAAAATGGTCTTCATTTTTGGATTTAGAATATTAAAATTAGTCTGGGGTGAATTTTTTGTATTTTTCTGAAAACATTCAATTTTTGATGAATACTGAAAAACAATGAGTTATTGGTTAAAATCGACTTTTTATATCAATAATTATTTATTTTATTTAAATTTATTTTCGGTCAAAATAGATATTTAATACCTATATATGTTCATTGTAATTTATTGGAGTTATTTTATAATAATTTTAGACATATAAAAATTTTATTGAACTTTTCACTGTCTTTTACCCATCTCCTAGGAGAATTTGCAAATTCCCATAAATCTTAATTTTACTACTTCTCAGAGTGGAATTTAGAAAATCCCAGAGACACGGTCAACATCGAGGAGTAAAATGTTATTCAATAAGATAAAAATAATTTTTGTTGAATAGTAACTTTTTACTTTTATTTACCAAGGAAATAAGTAAATAGGGTAATTACGTGTAAAAATGAAATTATTATTACCCTAAAACATGTCCTAATTCTATTGGATAAGTATAATTAGACAAAAAAAGCTTAGTAGTAAAATATGAACCTCTTTGGTTCACTTGGATTAGATTAGGACATTTATTATTATTTAATTCAAAGAAGAGTTAAAAGAGTTAAAATCAATGTTTAATAACTAAAAATTTTTTAATATAGGGTTACACATAAGATAAATTCGATTATAAATATTCATTAGAAATATAAAAAGATTTAATACATGATTTTATTTTATGTATTATTTTTATACATTAAATAATTTAATTTATTTATGACACAATGGTGATGCAGTAATTACATAATTAATGAAATATTAAAATAATTGATATTATAAATATCCAAATAAAGGTAATTTGAGACTTTTTATGAATTAAAATAATTTTATAGGTTAATATGGAATATTATTATTGGTTATATTAATTTCATTTGAAGTAATAATACGGTTAATAATTTATCAAAAAAAATAATACCCAATAGTGTCAAAATTGACATAAAAGAGTTTTTAACAAAATAATATTATATTATTAACTGATATTATATTCCTAAAAATATAAGATTCAGAAAATAAACTTATATAATGATAGGTGTATAATTAATGGATGACTACGGGGTCTCTTGAATGTATATAGTACGTTTATTAACAATATAATATAAAAATACAAAAAGACATGGTGGATGTCAAACTATTTAACTAAAAGTTAAATATAAAAGATAAGTTTACTATAGTGACCCAAACCTGTCTAAAATCTATTCGTTGGGTGGTTTAAAACCCATACCCACCTTATAAATTGAATAATTTACTTTTGAGCAATTAGAAACCGAATATGAATTTATTATAAATTAATACTTTAAGTTTTTCGTAAAGAGCCTCTCCCCCCCTTATAAAAGGACACCACATATAACAAATTCCTCACACCTCTCAAGCCTTTTGGCTCGTCAAAACTCTGCCAAATTAATCTACCAAAATCCCTATTCTCCTCCATGAAGCCTTACCATAGGCAGAAGGCACTCCAAGAGTCCTTTTTGGTACAAACCAAAGGGAGTTGCCCAAATTAGAGGTAACGATTTCTCTTAGCTTATTTTCTTTTATTTTACTTCTCCAACCCCTAAAATATTATTATTATTTTCTTTTCTAACAAAACCAGTATCCTAAATATATTAGGATATTTTTATGTGAAGTATTCGAACTAAACTTACACACACCTCCATCTAATGGGTTAAGAACATAATGTTTCTGTGGATGGCAACCAAACGCCTCACAAAACGTTGATGGTTCAATTATCTCCTACCACCTCTCATGGTGGCCATTATGATGGAACTATAATTAAATATGATATTAATGATATTTATTTTATATAAAATCTTATGTAATTCCATTTTATAGCATACCATTATTCGTTTCATGTTGTATATATTTATGATAATTTCATTTGAGGAAGTGCAGACTACCGCCCCCTCAAAGTGATATGACTCGTTCATACCATACATGGAACGTATAAAGGATGGTGTTCATGAACTTAAGTAACACATATAATATATTATATTATACTGGAATAAGAATATACCTATGTATCATTTGGATTTTATTCCTTTTAAAATGAAAAATGAAATTGAAGTAGTGTTCGTGTGTACGTACGGATTACCGTCTCCACGAACGTGACGAGATTCATTTCCCCATCATATCCATTCAAGAATAATTTTCATTTGATGATTAAAAATAATATTTAAGGACTTTATATCATTCTAGATATGAATGAGATACAACCTCTCCATTAAAAACATGTCTTATGTAAGAAAACATATAAAAAAATGAGTAAGTTAACACCCGAAACGACGATAACACAAAGATATTATTAACAAAGCAATGTTAAAAGATCATATATGATATAATATTAATGTATATCATTCTTGTATAATTTAATAAAAATTATTTCACCATTATAAATGAGGTTAACCTACCCTCAACCAAGGAATAGTACAATGTAAGGGTTTATTTCACAATCTCTCCATTATCCGAGGTTGTTTATACGTAATTATCTACTGGGGCCTCTTTATCATCAACATCCATGTTTCATAAAAATGTTTTTCAAAACATTCTTACTATTTTAAATAATATGTGTTAAAGTGTTTTATACCCTTGTTTTACTTTTTATAATAAGTTTATAATGGAATATTTACGTCATTTTCCAAATAAGGACCTTTTTAACCTTTTCGACAAATTAAGATAAAAAATAATTTTTTTAACTTATATGGAGGGTGCAGCTATTTTCCACCATTGTAATATTTTAGAAGCTTCCCTTACAATATTAAAAGAATATATTCAATGTAAATGTGTTTTTTTATAATTATGTGACTTTTAAATGATTTCAAAAAAAGAGATATTTCTCTCAAGTAGTTTTGACTTCATGTATGTCAACATCCTTTGATGGATTTTAAGCTTATTTGAAGTTGATTTATTATGATAAAAAAATTCTATATTTTATTGAAGGTTTTGTGATATTTTTGACTGTGGATGTGTTATTTTTATACCATTCATGGTTTATGGATAAAGTATTTACATTTCGTATGATAGTTTTAATATGAATGTTTATGTTATGTGAAAACATGTTCATATGAGGAATTAATTGGACTTAGTAAGTGACGGGTGGAGCCCACTATAGCTCATCGATGTATCGGTAGGTCTCATGAGACAAACTAGTGTCTTGGCATGAGGCCTTGACAAAATCTTATTTGTAGTTTTGGTAAGAGGCCTTGGCTATGTGGTTATGATAGTCTGGCATTATGCATTCCATCATTATGAATGTGATTATTGATATTGCATGTGATTATTCGACTAGTAGAATATCCATGTGAATAATTAAATATCATTATTTCATTTTATTTCTGTCATATTATTCTGAAGTTCAAGTTTAAAATGCTTTTTTTAGTTATACATTGTCTTAATTTTTTATACTTATTTATGATAGTTTCCGCTATATTGTTATCCTTACTGGGCATTGGAGCTCACCCCTATCGATTTTTATTTTTCCCAGGATGTGAAGAAGTAATTTATTAATGACCTATAGGGATAGTATGAGGGGATATGAAGACAAGATGTTGTTGTAGTTTTTTTCTACTTTATGATGTAATGTAAGACTTATGAATATATATAGTGTTTCAAAGACTACTAAACTAATAGGTCTTTCAAGACTTGATCTTTTGTGATCATGCCAATGTTATGTAATAATGCACCGACTCTGGGTAACTGGGGTCGAGGAATTACAGTTGGTATGAGAGGAGGTTTAGTACAATCCTTGGAAGCTAGATTTAGATAAACTCTAATTAGAGCACATAGACCTAAGATAGACTTTGAGGATTAGTATAGAAGAAATTACTAGAATTTTGGTATTGTAGATATTTTGTGAGTTTTTTGAGCAATAAATCCTAGTCTTGATATGATCAGGTAGAGTTGGCTCTGGAACAGATGTACCTAGGGGTAAAATGAAAAAAAAAACCACTTTGAGCTAGACTTGAATGAGAACTGGTTCACGAAAATAGGCCTTACTGCACTCTTGGTTACGACACACCTCGGGGATATGCTTAGGATAATTCTCATTTTCTTTACAATCCATTATGAAGGGTTTATGAGTATATAATTTCTCAAAGAAAACATTTTTTTATGATTATGGATTATATCCATAAATAGTTTAATTTATGTTAAGTGTTTTACTAGTATGGAATTATGTATTTTGATTTATAAACTAATCTAGTTTATGCCATTGTTTAGAAATGGTGCCTAGTGGAAAGAATGGAAACTGTATCGATGCACGCACTCCATGTAGGGATTTCCTTCCTGCACATGATAATTATAGTAGAGCTGGTGATGCAACTGGTGCTGATCAGCTAATCACCATACTGGGACAACTCATTCAGGTTATGAATAATAACCTTAACCATATGGAACACCCTGATCCGCAGCATGGATGATCAATTTTAGATCGATTCCTAAGGCAGAAACAACCAACATTAAATGGGAGTACAAATCCATTAGTACCTGAGTAATGGATATGTTCCCTATAGAAAATATTTCAGGATTTGGGGAGTAGTGAAAGGGAAAAAGTTATCCTAACAGTTTATCGCCTCACTAGATATGCTGATAAATGGTGTTCATTGATATGAAACACGAAGTAAGATGATGAAGTATCAAATATGGAATGGAGGGAGTTGAAAGATATTTTTTTAGAAAAATACTTTCCTCGTGACCATCGGGCAGATATGGAACGGAAATTTCCAAGTCTGAGACAAAAGGAGGATGAGAATGTCGCAAATTATGAGGCTAACTTTACAAGGTTAGTGGGGCATGCAGAAGATTATATATGTAACCCAAGAAGTAAGATTGATAGTTTCTTTTATGGGTTAAAACTGTTTCTCCATCGAGAATTAGTCTCACAATCTTTCTCGTCGTTTGAAGATATTGTCTCATGTGCTATCAAGACAGAAAAGGAATTCGCCAAGTCGTACGACATTAAGTAAAAGCAAGAGAAGAAGAGATCTATTGACCACACATGGAAATGGAAATAAAGGGAATAAAGGAAAATTTGATTATCCATCCTGTAGTAAATTTGGGAAGAAACACTGCTATACTTGATTGAAGGGAATGAGAGTCTGTTACAAGTGTGGTGGAAAAGGCCACCAAGCTCATGATTGGAAGGGAAAGAGAGTTGCTATCAATGTGGAATGCTATAATTGTAGAGATATGGGACATTATGCAAATGAATTTCCTAAGTGTCAGGGGAACATACCTCAGAAAAGGACAAGAGATCAAGGCCAAGCTTATGATATCACTACTGCTGAGGTTGAAGCTTTAAAAGACTATGTGGCTAGTAATTTAATGGTTTCCTCTAGTTTAGCAAATGATTTATTTGATTCTAGATCATCGCATTGTTTCTTATCTTCCCAGTTTTCTAAGAAAATTATATATTTCCAATATGATTTAGCAAGGGAGTTTTTAGTCAATACTCCTAAAGGAAGTGTCATTTCTACAATGTTCTGTGAACCATTTCCCATTAGAGCATATAAATGTTCTTTATCTGCTGATCTCATCGTCATAACTATGACTGAGTTTGATATAATCCTCGGTATATATTGGCTTTTGAACCATGATGTGAATATTTATTGTAAGAAGGAGGAGGTTACAATTTTTGATGATAATGATAAGGAATTCCTTATCTTTAGAGAAGAATCGTCACCACCTAATTCTTATCTAGATCCACCCCCAATAGCTCAACTAAATTCAATTATTGGGGAGGAAGAGAATGAAATAACTGTGGGGTGAGGAAAGGAATATTAAAATAAAGGATGTACCTATTGTAAAATAATATGTAGATGTGTTTCTGGAAGATTTACCTGGACATCCTCCAGTGAGAGATATTGAGTTTTCCATTGATTTAATTCCTAGATCAAGGCCTATATTGAAGACCCCTTAAAGAATGACAACTGTAGAATTAGTTAAACTAAAGAAACAACTAGAGGAATTGAGTAATAAGGTATTTGTTCACCACAGTTTTTCTCCATGGGGAGCCCCTATTGTTTTTGTTAAAAAGAAATATGGATCTATGAGGTTATGCATAGACTACTGGGAGATAAATGATATAAAAATAATGAACAAGTATCCCCTACCTCGCATTGATGATTTATTTGACCAACTGCATGGAGATCAATAATTTTCAAAGATTGACCTTCGATATGGATATCATCAGTTGTGTTTGAATAAGGAATTCATTCCGAAGACAGTATTTCGAACCAGGTATGGGCATTATGAGTTTACAGTAATTCCTTTTGGGCTAACTAATGCACCCTATGTTTTTATGGATCTAATGAACAGAGTTTTCAAGAAATATCTCTATTATTTTTTATTGGTATTTATTGATGATACCTTGGTATACTCCAAAAGCCATGAAGATCATGAAAATAACCTGCACATTAACTTGAAGACTCTGAGAAGACATGAATTATATGGGATGTTTAGCAAGTGTGAATTCCGGCTTCATGATATTTCTTTTCTTGGACATATTGTCTCAAAGGATGGAATCTCTATTGATCCTGCTAAGACACGAGAAATCCAAGAATGGCCAGCACTAATGAGTATAACTGAGGTACGTAGTTTTATTGGTTTAGCAGGTTATTATCGACATTTTGTCCATAATTTTCCCTGATTGGCTAACCCATTAACAAATCTAAAATGTAAAGGGGTTAAATTTTTTGGACAAAAGAGTGTGAAGAATGTTTTGAAGAACTAAAGAGAAGATTAGTCAATGATCCTATATTGACACTACCACCAGGGAATGAGGGGTTCGTTATTTATAATGATGCATCGAAGAATGGAATTAGTTGTTTCCTTATGCAGAATGATAGGGTTATTTCCTATGCATCACGACAACTAAAAATAATGATAAAAACTATCCTACTCAAGATCTTGAGTTAGATACTGTAAAATTTGCTTTGACAATATGTAGAAATTATCTATATGGTGAAAAATGTGAGATATATACTGATCAAAAGAGTTTGAAGTATATTTTCTCATAGAAATAACTCAACATGAGGCAAAGGAGATGGCTTGAACTACTCAAGGATTATGATTGCACGATACACTACCACCCGGGGAAGGAAAATAAGGTGGCAGATGCTTTGAGCAGAAATAATCATGGAGTTCTAAATGTGATGAGAATTGAATGGAATCCTATTTTTATGAATCTAGTGATGATGGATATAGGAATTACCTTGGAAGGTGAAACATAGATAATTATTCAAATGGCTTCCAAGCCATATCTACTAAAAAGGATAAAGAGTTATCAGACTGATGACGAAGAATTTTAAAAGAAGATTAAAGCTGTGAATGATGGGAGATTGAGTGACTTTGTGTATGAAATTGAAAATTTGAAATTAGGGAAGAGACTTTGTGTTCCTGATATAATTGATCTAAAAAGGGAATTTTTGGATGATGCTCATAGTTCCAATTTCTCTATACACCCTGGGAGAAGCAAAATGTATAGAGATTTGAAGGATCATTTTTGGTGGTACAACATGAAGAGGAAGATTGCTGATTTTGTGTCAAGATGTATAATTTGTCAACAAGTGAAAGCTGGAAGGCAAAATCCTGGAGGAGTCATGCTACCTCTTCCCATACCTGAGTTGAAATGGGATAATATTATGAGGACTGCGTTATGGGTCTACCAAAGACTCCTAGGAGGAATAATGCAATATGGGGAATTGTTGATCATCTTATCAATTCAGCACATTTTCTTTCTATAAGATAAGATCTACAACTTGAATGTCTAGGAAGACTATATATTAATGATGTTGTGAGACTTCATGGACTACCCCTATCGATTAATTCTGATCGTGATCCCCATTTTACTTCAATATTTTGAAAAAGTCTTCAGAAAGCCCTGAATACTGAAATTAGTGTGAGCACTGCGTACCACCCCCAAACTGATGGAAAATCAGAACGGATTATTCAAACCTCATAACACATGTTGAGATCTTGGTCACTTGACTATCAGGGTATGTGGGATCAATATTTACCTATGGTGGAATTTTTCTATAACAATGGCTTCCATTCAAGTATTCGGATGGCACCATATGAAGCGTTATATGGAAAACGATATCGCACACCAACCTGTTGGGATGATGTTGGTGAAAGAAAACTCGTAGGCCTATAACTAGTGGAGGAAACGATGGAAAAGGTAAAGGTAATCCAAAACCACATCAGAGCAGCTCAAAGTAGGTAAAAGAGATATGCCGATAATCAAAGGAAGGATTTCAAATTTCATGTAGGAGATCATGTTTTCTTGAAGGTATCTCCATGGAAGAGAGTTATACGTTTCAGTAAGAAAGGTAAATTGAGTCCCAGGTACATCAGACCATTCAAAATTCTAGAAAGAATTGGGGCTGTAGAATACCGTTTGGAAATACCTCCGCATCTCTCCAAAGTTCACGAAGTGTTCCACATATCACTGTTGAGAAAATTCATTCCTGACCCAATGCATGTACTCACCTATGAGGAATAAGAACTGGAACCTGATCTATCTTATTGCGAAGAGCCCATCATGATTCTTGATACAAGAGAAGTGCTGAGAAACCGGACGAATCTTCTGGTAAATGTTTTATAGAGAAACCATAATATGGAAGAGGCAATGGGGGAACCCGATAAACTTATAATGAAGAACCACCCAAGTATTTTTAAGAAATAATATTCTAGATATTTTGAGGATGAAATTATTTTAAGGAGGGGAGAATGTAACACCCCAAGCTTCCACGGTACGTTTCCCTTTCAATAATGCAATAGCTTACATTGTACACAATTTCGAGATTGTAACACACTGTGACCAATCAAACATACCGTTATGAATAGTAAAACCCACTTTTTGAAATTTTATAAATTTTATCTTTCAAAAAGGACTTCATTTTTGGATTCATAATATAGAAATTATCCTAGTGTGAATTTTTGGTATTTTTCTGAAAACATTCAATTGTTGATGAATAGTGAAAAACACTGAGTTATTGGTTAAAACCGACTTTTTATTTAAATAATTATTTATTTTATTTAAATTTATTTTAGGTAAAAATAGATACATAATACCTATATATTTTCAATTTAATTCATTGGATTCATTTTATAATAATTTTAGACATTTAAAAATTTAATTGAACTTTTCACAGTCTTTTACCAATCTCTTAGGAGAATTTGCAAATTCACATAAAACATAATTTTACCGCTTCTATGAGTGGAATTTAAAAAATAAGAGAGATATGGTTAATATAAAAGAGTAAAATGTGGTTCAATAAGATAAAAATAATTTTTTTTGTGAATAGTAACTTTTTACTTTTATTTACCACGATAAAAAGTAAATATGGTAATTAAGGATAAAAATAAAGATATTATTACCCTAAAAAATGTCCTAATTCTATTTTCTAAGTATAAATCGACCAAAAATAACCTCAGGAATAAAATATGAACCTTTTTGGTGCACATGGATTAAATTAGGACATTTATTATTTTTTAATTCAAAGAAGAGTTAAAAGAGTTAAAATCTAAGTTTAATAAATAAAAAATTTTTAATATAAAGGCATACATAAGATAAATTCTATTATAAATTTTAATTAGAAAGATAATAATATTTCCTACATGATGGTAATTTATTTATAATTTTTAGACATTAAATAATTTAATTTATTTATGACACAATGGTGATACAGTAATTACCTAATTAATGAAATATTAAAATAATTTATATTATTAAAATGAAAATAAATGTAATTTGAGAGTTTTTCTGAATTAAATTAATTTTATAGGTTAATATGACATATTATTATTGGTCATATGAATTTTATTTTAGGTAATAATGATGTTATGAACTTATCAAAAGCAAAATACCCAATAGTGTCAAAATTGACATAAAAGAGTTTTTTTAAAAATATTATATTATTAATTGAAATTATATTCCAAAAAAATCTATGCTTCTTCCAAAGGACATATATAATGATAGGTGTATAGTTAATGGACCACTTCGGAGTCTCTTGGAAGTATACATCATGTTTATTTAAAATATAATATAAAAATACAAAGAGACATGGTAAATGTCAAACTATTTAACTAAGAGTTAAATAAAAAAGATAAGGTTACTATTGTGACCCAAACATGTCTAAAATATATTGGTTGGTTTGTTTTCGACCCATAACCAACTTATACATTGAATAATCCAATTTTGAGCCATTAGAAACAGAATATAAATTTATTATAAATTAATACTTTATGTTTTTCCCAAATAGCCCCTCCTCCCCATTATAAAAGGACACCACTTCTAACCAATTACTCAAACCTCTCAAGACTGTTGGAACATCCAAACTATTCAAAATTAAGCTCCCTAAATATCTATTCCCCTCATAAAATCCTTAACTAAGGGAGAAGGCACTTCAAGAGTCCTTTTTGGTTCAATGAAAAGCGAGTTACCCAGATTAAAGGTAACGATTTCTCTTAGCTTCTTTTCATTTATTTTACTTCTCCAACCCCTAAAATCTTCTTATTATTTACTTTTGTAACCAAAGATGTATACTATATATACTAGTATACTGTTATGAGAAGTATTCGAACTAAACATACACACACCTCCATCTAATGGGTGAAGAACATAATGTTTCTGAGGATGGGAACCAAACACCTCACGAAACAATGATTGTTCAATTATCTCCTACCACCTCTCATGGTGGAAATTATGATAGAACTATAATTAAGTATGATATTAATTATATTTATTTTATATATATTTTTATGAAATTCCATTTTATATCATACCATTATTCATCTCATGTTGTGTATATATACGATAATTTCATTTGAGGAAGTGCGGACTACCGCCCCCTCAAAGTGATATGACTCGTTCATACCATAAATGGAACGTATAATGGATGGTGTTAATGAATTTAAGTAACAAATATAATATATTATATTATATTGTACTAATAATATACCTATGTATCATTCTATTTTTATTTCTTTTAAAATGAAAAATGAAATGGAAGTAGCGTTCGTGAGTACGTACGGAGTACCGTCTCCACGAATGCGATGAGATTCATTTCCCCATCATATCCATTCAAGGATAATTTTCATTTGATTATTAAAAATAATTTTTAAAGTCTTCATATCATTCTGGATATGAATACGATACAAACTATCTATAAAAAACACAACTTATGTAACAAAACATAAAAAAGAAAACGAGTAAGTTAACACCCGAAACGACGATAATACAAAGATTTTATTAACAAAGCAATGTTAAAAGATCATATATGATATCATATTAATGTATATGATTATTTTATAATTTAATAACAATTATTTCACCATTATACAGGAGTTTAACCTACCCTCAACCAAGGAAAAGTACAAGGTAATGGTTTATCTCACAATCTCTTCATTATCCGAGGTTGTTTCTATGTAATTATCTACTGGGACCTCTTTATCATCTACATCCATGTTTCATAAAAATGTATTTCAAAACATTCTTAATATATTACAGAATATTGGTAAAAGTGATTTATACCCTTGTTTGAATTTTTTTGAGATGTTTATAATGGAATCTTTACGTCATTTTCCAAACAAGGACCTTTTTAACCTTTTCGAAAAATAAAGGTAAGAATGTATTTTTTTTAACTTATACGGAGGGTGCGGATATTTTCCACCGTTGTAAATTCATTTAAGCTTCCCTTACAATCTTATAAAAATATTTTCAAATTAAATGTTTTATTTTATAATTATGTGAATTTTAAATGATTTCAAAAAAAGAGATATTTCCCTAATATAGTTTTGATTTCATCTATGTCAACATCCTTTGATGGATTTTAAGCTTATTTGATGTTGATTTATTATGATACATAACTTCCATATTGTATTGAAGGTTTTGTGATATGTTTGACAGTGGATGTGTTATTTTATACCATTCATGGTTTATGGAGAATGTATTTACATTTCGTATGCTAGTTTTAATACGATTGTTTATGTTATGTTTAAACCTGTTTATATGAGGAATGCATTGGACTTAGTAAGTGAAGGGTGGAGCCCGCTATATCTCCTCGATGCATTGGTAGGTCTCATGAGACAAACTAGTATCCTGGAACGAGTCCTTGACAAAATCTTATTTGTAGTCTTGGCACGAGGCCTTGGCTACGTGGTTATGATAGTCTGGCATTATGCATTCGATCATTATAAAAGTGGTTATTGATATTGCATGTGATTATTGGACTAGTAGAATATCAATGTGAATAAGTAAACGACATTATTTCATTTTATTTCTTCCATATTATGATGAAGTTCAAGTTTAAAAGGCTTTTGTTTTAGTTATACATTTCCTTAAATTTTTAAGCTTATTTATAAAAGTTTCCACTATATTGTTATCCTTACTGGGCATTTGAGCTCACCCCTTTCAATGTTTTATATTCCCAGGATGTGAAGAAGTAATTTATGAATAACCTACAGGGGTAATATGAGGGGATATTAAGTCAAGATGTTGTTGTAGTTTTTTTAAACATTATGATGTAATGCAAGACTTATGAATATATCTAGTGTTTCCAAGACTACTAAACTAATCGGTCTTTTGAGACTTGATATTTTGTGATCATGCCAATGTTATGTAATAATGCACTGACTCTGGGTAAATGGGGTCAGGGAATTACATGGATTATAATTTAGTAATTATGTTATCATGGTTTAATAATATTTTAAAAAAGTATAATAATAAACAAAACTAAAACGTGCAGTTGAAAACTATACCTCTTATTCAAAAAACCTCATTTTCTTATGACCATAAGAGCTGTAATTTTAGAATTATGCCAAAAAATAACTATAGAAAGTGGTGAGTAATTATAGGAAGCTATTTTGGTAGGTATTGGATTAAAAAATTGTTTTTAATTGTTAATAAATGAGAATAATATGTGACCTTTTATAAGAGAGGGTATGGGGACTCTTGGAATTTCACAGAATATTAAATTTATATAAGTTAATTCTGAATTTAAAATGGATCCAAAGTGAGTTATTTAAAAAATTATAAGATTATGGGTCTAAATAACCTAATAAAATTAAAATTATACAATCTTTTTCTGTATTTATGCCCTTATATTTTCTTTTTAATCCTTATTTAATTCCTTTAACTCTTACCGTGACAACATGGATTTTTATACTTTGAGGGTTAATATAGTTACTATAAAATAAAAATTATCCATAAATTGAAAATGGTATATATTTTATACCTTATAATAATCACTTGGGTTAATTTATTATTTTTCATAATTTTATGTTGTTAAATAAAACAACTTTTATTAATAAATAACAACAAACTCAATTTATAGAAAAATTCATTACATTCAAATTAATAATATTAATATAACAATTATAATTCTAAAAAAATATTTCTTTATATCACTAAATAGTCAAGGTATCCTATAAAATTATTTTACACAAATATTATCACAAATTATATTTATTTTAATATTTTTTAATATTATTTATTTGGTTTTTTTATTAATTAAATAATTATTTCATCATTGTTGTGCAAGAAATTATGGTCGTAATTTCTTGACAAAAAATTAAAAATAAATTACCATGATGAAAATAAATCTATTATATTTCCAAATTATTATTATAGTCAAACATATCCTCTGGATAACTTCATATTAAAAATATTATACTTATTAAAAACAAGAGTGTGACATGTTTGACATTTCATTAAATAATATACTATTAAGGTCATAATCTTATATAAGTGCCCATAAAAGGTCATAAATTCAACCATTGGATTATTATGTTCTATAGACAATCATAAAATAATATTTGGGTAATTTTATGGATTATTTGATGATTATTATCATTTTATGTCAACCTAAGTTACTCAATTTACACTTTACCACTGTAATTAAAAATTACTAAAGTTACTATACATATTAACCAAAAATAAAAGTAATATTTACTTAATTTTAACTATATGATTATAAATAAAGTATATATTTTTAAAATTTTAAATAATAAAAGATCCAAAATGTTATTTAAAATTAAACATTCAAAACACCATGAAAATCATTTAATTTTGGGAAATTGCCCTTTCAAATTATAAAATGTTTCTATACTGAATTCAATCATAATATCCATTTAAAAAAAATTAAATTAAATTAAATATTTTTTTTTGAAAATTTAAAATTAATAAAAAACATAATCCTAATTTGTAAGTGCATTGAAACAAAAAACAGTTTTCAACAAAAATCATTATTTATAACTATTCATTGAAAAATCAATATTTTCAAATAATTCCCAAAAATTAATTTAAATGTAATATTAAAATGATGAATTAAAAAGTAAAATTATTTTGTCGAATAAATTTTTTATAATTTCTATAAATTATAAATTTCACTCATAAAAAGAATAAAAATATATTTTTGAAGAAAATTTATTTCTTGAAGAATAAAATAACTTTGCTAAAAACAATTCTATGATTATTTTTGAAGAACATTCCAATAAATTCATATAGAGTTGGAAATTTATATTTATTCCATAAATATGTTTTTCCTATTTGAACACTCCAATTTAACTACTAGGTTATCATAGTCACATTTAGAATATAATATTTAGTTGTTCATTTATGCTTGATGTAGCTTATATTATACAATATTGAACATAATGTTTCCTTTTTAAAATATTTAGATGTTATATTATTCCCCCTTTTGGAAAATGCACGCTTTAAATGTTAAACTTGGGATTAGTAACCAAAGTGTGACTTTTCATAATACCTTTATTGCATTCCCACATCGTAAAAAGGATTAATAAAACATACACTTGATATGAGAGAAAACTAAGTATGATGATCATCTAGAATTACACTTAATATGTTTCTATGTAAGAAAACATGATAATTTAAGAGAAAATATAGCACCCAAGTACTGATAGAGAGTGATAAGGAATATGATCATGAGAAATTTAACCTCCACAAAACCATAAATTTTTAATAGGTTAAAAGGCTATTGATTTCTCAGTAAGAAAAGTAAACTGATAATTTTTTTAAATATAGTTTTTCTAGAGTTTTGGAATTACATCACTACCTACACAAAAATCATAAGGAAATATAAATACTTGAAAAGTACAGTTTCATCCTTTAATTAATTTCCAACACAAACTCGTATTTTTCTCCAAATGATGAGTATGAATTTTTTATTCTTGAAGCACTAGAATCATCTTTTATGGATAAAAAAATCCAAAAATAAAAAATATATTCCTCATATCATTATGCATTATCCAAAACCAAAATAGTTAATACAAGATTATATTACTCTCCAAAATGAATAAACCTTTATATGATGAAAAACTTTATTAATCTCCAAAATTCAATAGTAATACCCAAGTTTAACATAGATCATTCAACAAATAACTATCCTTGAGATTCCTAAAAAATAATCTAGACTCATATTGAAACCGAAAAATTAGAAGGATTTTATCACATAGTCTTCAATGATCAATATAATATTTATCTTCAAATCATATCAATCACTCATAAAGTCTCATAATAAAAATTTAATTTCTCAAATCAAATAATCACTAAGATATGTTAATAATTTATATAAATAACATGAATCACCATAAATCCACAACCAAATCATATAAGATTCGAAAATAAACTACCATATTTATTCTTTAAATAAATTACCCTAGTATTATGTTTAACTTAATCATAAAGGGTTCCCAAAAAAGTGAATGTCTTCCAAAATAATATGAATCACTTAATCACCAAATCATTTTTCAATTCCATGGTTATCTATTCGATAAGTCAGAAATCACAAAAATGAACTTAAACATTGTATTTTTGATAGTTTAAATAATAAAAAACAATTTTATACTTATTTGGAAATCACACAATCCAGTGGGAAGTGATGCAACCTTGTCTCCCTTCAATTATTGGTTCAATATCTGCTATCTTTTCTCACATGATGGGTTGCCTCACATCCTACTGGTTGTCTTTTTTCAAAAACTATATTAATATAATCCATTAAAAAATTTCCAGAAATGTTAGAAATATCCTAAAAAATATCCTTCATATATTCAAAATTAAATAAATGTTTTAACCTTAAATATACCTTTCATTTTTCATCACAAAATGTAATAACCGATAATCATCTCAAAAATTAATATCTCGAAAAATACCATTAGTCACCTTAAAATTTCAAAACATAAAACCTCAAAAGTGGCTTATGATACATTTAACTTATGATCATCCATAAACTTGTAAACCTTTGATGCTATCCATCCCTATTAAGATAACCATTCATGAATACATTATAATCTTGAAATATGTATAATCCCTCCTCTAATAACAACTATAATGACATGTCCTTAAGAAATACATATTGTAGTGTTTTTGAAATGGAAATTAATTACTTAAATTTACAAGGATATTTATGGTTTTTTGTTTTAAAGGTTTAGGAAAAACTCTTACAAATTAAACCCATATATTACAAGTTGATACTTATACTCAGTATCCATTTAAAAATAATTAAGTCTTTAAAATAAAACACAATTTTTTTCAACATAAATCTACATAATTTTATCCCTGACCTCATATTTATCCCTACTCTCCCTTAGCCCTCATGTAAGAGATTTTAAAACTTGGGATGATCATAAATAGGTCATTAAAGGACATAAAAAAAATAAAACCATTAGTCCAGTGAACACATGAAAATCCATATTATACTAACCTATACAAATTATTATTTTATCTTATGCAATTAATAATTTCTATATAAAAAACAGACACATTTTTCTCACCGAAAATGTTTAAAGCCCATAGAAAACATAGATAAAACATGTTGGAAACCTAGGGAATCATTGGAGTAACCACCTCAACTACTCATAAGAGACTTTCATAGTTAACTTTCAAACATTACCTTAGAGCAACCTTCACTACTTTTCATGGATTAACCCTCACAGTTAATCATGGAATAACCATCATAGTATATTACTATTATTTATTAGAAGAAAACTAATTATTTAACTTCATCTCATACACAGAATTACCATACAGTCAACTTCCATCACTAAAGTACCTAATGCATTGGAGGTTATAACGTAACCACCCATCCTTGGTTTATCACGTAACCACCTGTCATTGGTTAATAACATAAACACCTATAATTGTTTTATCATGGAATCACCAATAATTGTTTTATAACATAACCACCCTCATTATAAACAATTCCCATGAATTATATCATAATCATAAAGATATATATTATTGAGTCATCAAAATATTCTTATGGAAAATAACATTTTCATTTTTAAATCACATATTTTTAGAAAAACTATGCACATAAAAAAGGAAAAATTTTCTTCTAAAATATATTTTTAAACTTTTAAGGGAATCTCAAAATAATTAAGGAATCGTGAAGGTAGGATAATCTACTCACTCTGTAAAAGTTAATGAAAATCATTCCTTTCGTATTTTTTTTTGGAAAAGTCACAAATTACACTATTTGGATAATGAAATAAATATTCCTTTCGAACCATTTTGTAAAAAGAAAAAAATGGGTACAAATGAATTTAAAAAATCATATAAAAATAATAAAAACAATTTTTAAAACATTTTTGGAAGACAATCAGTTGGATATCGAATAAAAATTGTGTTTTAAGGGGAAACATAAAAATATGTTTTTTAAAAGAAAGTCCCTTACCTTGAGTTAGAATCATCACATACATTCTTTATATTCCAGAATAATAAAATTTAATTTAAATTATAATTTCTTAATAATATATTTCATGTCTATTATTACATTTATATAACTTATTATTATGTTATATATAATTATTTAATCATTTAAGTTTACATATGATGTTTTGATGATATTCGGTTCATAAGTCCAAAATGAATTCATTTGGTTGACTATGGTCAAATATGTTATTATTATATCATATATAGAATAATAATAATGAAATAATTATATTTTTTATACATAAGTTATAATTTTAATTTCAATCATCACATATGGTTATAAAAAATGAACTATGTTACAATCATGTAGATGGTAGGCCATATGTACGTATGAGTAACATTTTTATTTTTCAATGATCATCACCAAAAAAGGTAAGTATTATTTTATATTTATATAATGATAATAATATAATATATATAATATTAATTAATTTTATATACGTATATATATAATTAATGTCATGAGGTGTTGAAAAATGAATCACATCGCTTCATGGAGGCGGTGGTCCACACGTAGCATGACAAGTGTTATCATTTTTCTATGAATGGAAAGGCAATAATGTAAATGATTTATTATATTTTAACAATGATAAATATCTCATGAATATCATATATAAACATTAATTCCCTCATTATAAATAGTTTTGAGAGACATTTATTGAATATGAATTACATTGGTTCGTTAGGTGGTAGTCCGTAATACACACAGATGATGAATTATTTTCTCATTTGATAGAATAGAAGATGGATATGGGTTATTACATAAAAACAATAACATATTAGAAAATTAAGTATATTGTATTTATTATTTTATGAAGTTTCAATAATATTTTATTGAATTGGAAGAATAAATGAAACTAAAACTTGTAGTTGAAAACTATACCTCTTATTTGAAGAACCTCCATTTCTTAACACCTAGAGCCCTATAATTCTGGTATCATGCCTACAAGATACCTATATAAAGTGGAAAGGTATTATAGTAAAGTATATTTTTAAGTATTAAATTTTTTTAAGTGTGTATAAATGAGAATAATAGGTTCTCATTTATAAGAGAGGGGAGGGGAACTCATGGCATTTCTCAAAATAATAAAATAATAAAAATAAATTTTCAATTAAAAAAATCTCCAAAGTTATTTATTTAGAATATTAGAAGATTATAAGTCTAAAAGACTACATCCAATATAAATTATAATTTTAGTTCAATATTTCTACCTTTATCATTAGGTCTCAACCCTTATTTAACTCATTTAACTCTTACCGTAACAACATGGATTTTTAATCTTTGAGGGTTAATATTGTTACAATATCATAAAAAAGGATCCATAAATGAAAAATGTATGATATTTTAAACCTTATCCTAATAAATTTTATGAATTTAATATTTTTTGGAATCATATATCATTAAATAAAACAATATTTATTATAAAATAACAATTATATCAAATTCTATAACTATTCATTATTTTGACTTTAATAATAAAAAATAACAATTATAATTTGAACCAAATTTTTTATTATATAAATATCATTTTAAGGTATTATATAATTTTTTTATTATATAAATTATATCAAATTATATATATATATATTAATATTTTTAGTCTAATTTATTTGATTTTTCTATTAATTAAATAATTAATGCATCAGAGTTTTGAAAGAATTTACGGTAACTATTTATTCACTAAAAATTAAAAATAAATTACCATGATGAATATAAGTATATTAAACTTATAAATAATATTTATTTTTGAATATATCATCTGGATTACACCATATTAAAAATATTACACTCATTAAAAATAAGAATATAAGATGTTTGACTTTTCATTAAATAAAATACTTTAAAGGTCATAATCTTATCCAAGTGGCCTAAAAAATTCATAAATTATATACTTGGATTATTATGATCTATATAAACGCATATAATACTTTTTTGGAATGTTTCTGGGTTATTTTATGGTTATTATCATTTTTTTAACCTATGTTACTTAATTTACCCATTATCATGGTAACCAAAAATTACTAAAGATATTATTCTTATTGACAAAAAATAAAAGAGAAATATTTTATAAATTTAGAAATAATGATTCCACATATGGAATCAATTTTTAAAAATTAAAAATCACATATGTTAAAGGGTTTAATTTAAAATTAAACTAAAAAAACCCAATGAAATAGAGGTTTTTTAAAAATTCCCTTTCAAAATATAATTTTTTTATACCAAATTAAAATATAAAATCTTTAAAAAAAATAATAACTGGATTATTTTAAATAAAAATAACTATTTTAAATTTTAAATTAATACAAAACACTATTTTAATTTGTAAATAAACTAAAAGAAAATAAAATTTTCAATAAAAATCCATGTTTTCACTATTCATTGAAAAATAAATATTTTCAAAAAACTATAAAAAATTCATTTGAAGATATGTTTTACATGATGAATTAAAAAAATAAATTAATTTTTTCCAATAAATTTTTTATGACATCTATAAATTATAAAATTCAGTTATAAAAAGAAGAAAAAACAGTTTTTTAAAGAAAACCCATTTTTTAATGAATAAAATGACTTTACTAAAAAAATTGTGTGATTATTTTTAAAGAATTTATTAATACATTAAGATTAAGTTGGAAATTTTTATTTATTTCATAAATCAATTATTCATATCCATACCCTCCAATTTAATAGCCAAGTTATAATGATCACATTTAAATAATAATATTTATTTTTTCGGTTAATCTTGACATGGCTTATCTTGTATGTTATTGAACATACTATTTAATTTTATAAAAATCAAGACATTATAGTCTAAGGGGATGTTCTAACAATTAAACACACTGAAATTGAAATGGGAAAACCTCACCATGGATTTTTTCATTAGACACAGAAAAATATCTAAATGGATCAATATTATATGGGTTAAAGTCAATTGCCTTTCAATGTCAACACACTTCATCGACATCAGAGAAGAATTATCTCTTGTTCATCATTATATGATATAAATTAAGGAAGTGGTAAGGTTTTATGGAGTACCATACTCTATTTTATTTGATTAGGATCCAAGATTTATCTTGATGTCTTGGTGAAGTCTTCAATCAAATCTTGATATGAAGTTGAGTTTCAACAGTGAATATCACCCTCATACATATTGTCAGTATGAAAGAATAATCTGAATCATAGATAATATATTGAGATCTTGTTATATTTGTTTCAATGGTGGTTGTTATCAACACCTTCCTCTAGTTGATTTTTTTCACAACAACATCTTTCAGTTTAGCATTCAGATGCATCTTAGGGAATCCCACTATAGAAAGAAGCGTAGAACGAATATGAACTGAAATGGAGTTTCATAAATAAATATATCAGGACATGAGCATAAATAATAAATTATAGAGAATGTTATATCTATTTAGAAACATATAAGGGAGGCACAAAGTCAACAAAAAAATTTAGGTCGACAATTGTCGAAGTGATCTAAAATTTGATGTTAGTGAGAAGGTGTTTCTATAAATTTATCCATGGACGAAGGTAATGGGAGTCAGAAATAAGTGAAAAATAATCAGTAGTTATATATTTCTCTTTAAAATTATTGATCATATTGGGATGGTATCTTATTATTTGGTGCTTCCACAGAACCTTTATCAAGTTCATGAGGTGTTCCTTATATCTCTCCTGAAGAAGTACACCCATGATCCCTGAAATGTACTAAACATAGAAGTAATACCATAGTATCATGATATTTATTATAATTAGAATCCAATGGATATTATGGATCATAGAAATAATTTTCTATGAAACAATATCACTCACCAGGTCAAAGTTTTGTGGTGAAACTACTAACTTGAGGAAACTATGTGGGAACCTAAGGATTTGATGAGGAAAAAGTATTCTCATTATTTTATTTTAGATTGAAGGATTTATAGGGTGAAATTAATTTCAATGGGGGTATAATGTGACACCTCAATTTTTTATGAATTTTTTTTGGAATTTTTTTTTGATAACTTTCACTATACACGACACCGAGTTTTAAGGAACTGTGATATACTATTAATATTTTTATTTAAAATCAACCAATATTAACTACTCGTTAAAATTAAAGATATGAATATCCATTAACATAACATAGAATTTATTATAATTATTATATATAAAGACAACAAATTAATAAAAAATAATTAGTTTTTTTAAAATTCATTATATGCTTCCAAGACAACATTTTCTCAAAATTTTGTTTATTGATTTTTGTGAAAAAATAATAAAATTAATTTTTTTTCACTTTTAGAAAATTTATTTGAAAAACAAGAAATAATTTTTAATCAACATGTAAAAATTATCCAAGGTTTAATTTTTGGGGATTTTTTTGAAAAGAATAACTTTTAGATGAATAATGAAATATATTGGATTTTATTAAGAAATGCCTTTTCATTTAATGAATTTATGAAGTTAAATATTGTTATAAAATGGTTTAAAAATTAAAATCTGGTAAATTATATTATAATTAAACCAATATAGGTCCTTTTAATCAATTTAATATTGAATTTTTATATAAAAACTTTTTTAACCTTTTGAAAACCGTCTCTTTGGAAGACCTCGTTTTCATCGGGTCTATGGGATTAATTAAAAATTAAAAATTAACACTTATGTGAGTGTAATTTGGAAAGATGGATTAAAGATTTATAATATTAATAAATAATATTATATAAATATGTTAACTTAATTTTATTTCAAAATTAATAGTAAAATAGTAAAAATTTATTACTGCAGTTATGGATAAAAATGGTTTATCGAGGGGTTATACTAAAAATATAAGGGGTAAAATGACCTATAAATTACCCCAAAACACATTTTATGGAAATATTTTAACCCTATAACCTGTAATATTTTATAATTACCCATTTTTAACAATTTTTAGGTGAAAAATGTGGATACACTTTATTCTTTTAAAAAATTCCATGTGTGTCTTGTCTCCCACTTATAAAATGGAACCCCCTATTCTCTCATATTAACACTTCCTAAAATATTTAGTTCAGAAAATAACTACCCAACTATATTCCTTAATTACCTAAAAAAAATTTGGATTTATTATTTTTATTAGTAATCCCTCTTATGAAGGACTTTGGTATAAACTAAAAGAGGCTCTTCGAAGAAGAGGTAAAATTATTGAATTTGTGTTTTTGTTTTATTTATTCTTCCACTTACTTAAAATATTATTAAAATATAATAATATAATAAAAGATTACCTCATATATACTGATATTTTTTTATTTTAATGGAATGACCTACATCAATCTCATCTTCCATCAAATGGGAAACAAAACCGTCGATCGTGTGTACGACGGACTGCCGCCTCACAATCTGAGGTTAATCATTTTCTTTCAGCACCTATCATAGTTGAATATAATAATGGATTTAATGATTATATGTTATATATATGACATTATTATAATTATTTAATAATAATATCATATATACCTCCTTAATTTTTATTCTATAAAGATATGATAATGCCACTCGTGTATATGGTGGAATACCATCTCGCGATGCGATGCAATTTTTTTTTCAATTACACTTTATATATAAGGTAATAAGGATAAATTTAATTAAAATATGTGATATATATGAAATAATAATTAATATTTAAAGTTTATATATGATTTATCTTTATTTTGTACCATTCTTTGAGAAAATGGAAACAACGTTTATGCATAAGTACGACCTATCATCTATATGAATGATGTATTATATTTTCTATCTCTTTGTTTTATGGATTAATTTAAATAAATATATAGTGAATATATATGATATTTATATCTTTTTTAATATTCTATAGATTGTGGAGACATTATTAAGATATAATGAAAAAAAATATTAAACCAAAAAATTCATGACAAATAAAGCAGTTATAACTTGAAAAACGATTTTAACAATGAATTGTTAATAAAAAGGTAATGAAAGGTGTAACGTCTACAACTTGGAAGCCACTATACTGGTGCTCTGATCTGGGTGTTACATGAACATAAGCGCTGCTCCCCATACACCAAAGGATGCTGACTAGCAGCGGGGATAAAAAAAACAATTGGGGAGACAATAACCCCTTTTTATCAGAGTAAGCCAAAGAGAGGGTAAAAAAACAGCAGGATAATAACCTGTAACACAATATCAGGTATAAAATTCGTTTTCCCTGAATGGGTACAAATATATCCAATAGTAAATATGCCATGTCATTGCACAAGTGAAAAAGGGAAAAAACATAAAATGTAGACAACTACAAAATCCGCAAAAATGGTCTTAACACCAAGTCCGGGTCCTCTTCAATGTACAACCATTCCAACCCAACTGCCTAGAAAGGGAATTTTCCATTTTACTGACCTGAAAGCATGAATTATTCTTCAGTACCCAATGGCATCCCGAGCAGGGTCTGAGTACCACTCAGTAGGCCACCACCAATAGTGTCTACAAAATATTCGTTATAAACAATCGTGCATGAAAAAGGGAAATGAATAATAAATGAAAAGGAAAATATTAACCACCCTTATCTAGTTTAGTTCCATTACTATAATTTATTACCATTTCTATATATTACCATTTCATTCCATTTCCAATTACTTACCATTTCCAACACATTTAACATGGGTTCATCAAACACAACAAGTTACACAGGCTCAAAGTACACAAACACATGCATGAGGAAAAACACACTATTATCCTATCTCACTAGGAATAACTTCCTCATTTAACCAATATCTTCACCTCGAAGCCTCGGTCTAGGTGGATGCAATCATTAGGGGAACAAATCCTTTTTCTTATTCCCTAACTCGTGCAATAGGGGTGGAGTTTAGAGCCTTAGTCCAACTCGACCTGTGGGCATAGAACCTCATGTCAATACCCCACTCTCCCAAGACATGTGCACATGTTGTAAATATATGTATCCTCTAACAATTAACACACCATCAAAACCATTTCCCAAAAAAAACATAAATCATAACAATAAGATAATATTTAATATCATTCCTCAACTCATTAACACATTTATCACATTTCACATCATTTAGACACTTAGCCCGATTCCCTATTTTTTTATGATTATCTCACTAAGAATTCATTCATTGTTCCTATCTCAACAGGATTATTTCATTATACCTAACTGACTAGGCTTCATTACATGGATCATAATTCATTTCATTATGATCATTTATCATTTCCATGTTAACCTAATATCCCTTAGGTTATTATTAATCCTAAGTGTATTAACTAGCTTCTACTTCAACACCATCAATCGCATCAACAAGTTTATCAATGTCTCTACATAAATACACAATAATCACACTTGTTCTCAACAAATACATAGGTCCAGGAAAGTTGGCACACCCCATGGGTGGCCCTAGATTAGTCTCATCACCCTCGACACATCCCATGGGGATCATGAGGGTTTCCACTTATCTTCTTAATAACCATTTTACCCAAACATTCCAAGGGTGATCAAAACATTCCAAGAGACACCAACTAATGAAACCACAACTGAACAAATCCACAAATACACCATGGTATATAACATGTAGGCCACCTACCTTGATTCCGCAGGTGAACACACTCTTAATCGAGCCTTTAGATTCCATTTCAACAATCCTTTGACGCTTAAACCTAAATCACACCCAAGAAGTAGGGTTTTAGAGCTTCAAAAATATAGGAGAAGTAGATACAAACCCTAAACTCAAAAATATAATCAAGGATGGGATTATCCTTAATCGGAGCATTGATCTGTAACCAAAGACACCAAAAATGCCTTATAAACGAGGGGGATCGATCTCATAGAGCTCTTTGGGAGATGTGGTTCATTACTAGGGTGAGGAGGGGAGAAATTGGAGGAAATACTGAGTTGAGTATTAAAATCCTAGAGTTGAAAAATTGTAATTTTTGTAAATTTTCTGAGTCGTATGGTTTACCCGTACGATTTTCCAACCTCCTGCACAGTTTCCTGGACTATCTGTACGGTTAGCACTAACCAAACACAGACCATGCGGACTATCTAGAAAACCCCATTATTCTCCATTTTTCGTGTCCCTCACCCTATAAACACACCAGGTCCCTTGAGGACTTTGGTAAGCACTTAATTAACCAAAACAAGGGATTTTAAAAAAACATAAATGATAACATACCTTTCCAAGATCCGTGATGTGACAAAATTTCATAATTAAATCATATATGGTATGATAAATGTTATTATGGATCTGTAATATATTTGTAACAAAATTATATTTATTTTAATGTAGGTCTAAACATGTACAAAAGTTATTGATATTTATGTTAAAGGGATTTTTTTATAACATGTGCTTCTTTGGGATATATGTTGTGTTATTAACCTATCTGTTTTAATTATGTGTATATTACCCCCATATTACATGTTATGTATTGATTTTTTATTTTAATTATATTTAAAGTTTCATGTAAATTTATTCTTTCATGGGGATGATGATTCAGAAGATACCCATGTGGAAAAAGTTTTATATTACAATCTCGTTATTTATTGAGATTGTTTATGATTAAGTTTTTGATGATGGAATATTTTGATATAAATTTCAACAAACACATTTATTTTATTATAATATGGTTATCTATTGAGAATACATGGTTTCCTTTCATTTTTATTACTTTATTTATTCATGACTCTAAAATAATGTTTTTAAGGAAAAACTGATTTTATTTCTCTATTCGATCAAAAACCCATTTTTCATCAATGTCCATGTTTTCTAAAAATGATTGAAAGAATTTTTTTACTATTCTAAAATTATTTTATGAATTCATTTTTACCCATATTTTATATTTTAAAAGTTTTTTTAAATGTAATATTCACGTTATTTTCCAAAAAAAGTCCTATTGGGATTTTGCTAAAAATGTTAAAGGATTCTTTTTTAACATGTATGACATGAACCGAGTTTTCTGATGTTATGACCACACAATGTTTAAAATATAACATTATAATTTTTAAATTTTATTTTTAATGAAAATTATTTTCACAATGTTTTGTGATTTTTAAATTTTAAAAATGTAATTTTCGAAGTGAAAAGGATATTTTCATCAATAAAAGTTTTAAAAGATATTTTAAGATTTCATTATAATTTTCCTAGGTTATTTTAAAATAAATTATTTTGAAACAGTATTATTTTTTAAATAGTAATTTCTAATGGTGAAAGGCTATTTTCCTCGTGAAATTTTCCAAGTGATATTTCAAAACCATTTTCCATCTAAGATAATATCCATTGATGTTAATTAATATTTATTGGTGATATAATCCAATGATACCATACTTATTATTTTATCTTTATGTTTTATGTTTATAATTAAATGATAATTAGGAAACCTATTTATTTTTTCAATATGTTATTATATGATGAAATGATGAAATTATTATGAAATCTGTTTCTTTTCCACATGTTTTACTATGATGAATTTTTTATGGAACCCATTTATTTTCATGGGTTCTTATATGATAATTTTTTTAGGATATTGTGGCACATTTATGCATGATTTTCATTATGTGATGGGTGGGACCTATATCTCCCTCCACTTTATTAGGTAAATATTGATATCTCATTAGATAAATAGGACTAGAATGGGGAGGGAACCCAATTTAGCCAGGGACTCTGTCCACTATGATAGTCATGGGAGTAGACCATGGATACTATGATGATTTGGGGAGTGAACATAATCCACAATGTTAGTATTGAGAGTGAACCTTAAATACTATGATGGTTTGGGGAGTGAACCCAATCCACTATGATAGTCCTGTATGTGAAGCCTTGACAACTAAATACATTATTTTCTATTCTTATGTGTATGCCATAATTATATGTCTTGTTTTAATGTTATGCTTTCATGGATAATTTTATTTTATTCATTTATGATTCATGTCTTATAAACTACCAATATTTATGCCATAACTCAAGTTTATGTTCTTTGATATTTAGGGTGTGGTTTTCAAATGTTATTCCCATGTTCTCATATCCTTATGCTCATTTTATATAGATATATCCATTGTTTACACATATCGAGCATCTAAGACCACCCTTTATTATGATTCCTTTCCCCATGTTATAAAGGAATGTATTATGTATGATATTCCTAAGAACAGTTCCATTTATGATGAATATAGTGGGATATGATGTAGTTCACTTATGAACCTTCTTTAGGTTTCTATGTTTCCAAAGGCACGAGACCTAAATGATTCTAGCATGGATTGATATGTTATATAATGAATTTTCATCTATTTACCTGTAATTTTTGTATCAGATGTTCATGTATTTTTAAATTTTCCACTACAGCGATAGTTAAACCATGGAAATCCACAATACCATGGTTAAAATCATGGAAGTTGGACACTTTTTCCATGGTTAAAAACCATGGTAATTTAACTTTAACACCATGCTTTTATCGATGGATATTTTTAGATACATCCACGGCTAAAGCATTCCAATTGGAAGATACATCCATGGTTTAATATGTGGTTATATCTTCCATACACCATAAAAAATTCCTTAACAACTATAGTTGAACCCCACTAGATGCCAACTAATACAACTGACAACAACACTCACATCCTCTAGATTCTAGAAGAAATAATCCTACCTTTCCACTTATAACAGATCTCAAAAAAATACAGTATACACCATAATATTTAAAAATATATCCAAGATAAACAATATAAAATTTCAATATCAATATCATTAGAATAAAAAACGTTATATGGTAAAATTAAAAGTATAAACCAAGACTAATATTTATATATGAAATGTACCTCAAAATAAATATCATTAGAACCATCATGAACATCATAATATACTATAGAAACATCACCACCATTACCACCTCTTATAATACCACAAACATCATTATCATTATGAGCATTGCCATTTTCATGGGCATATGCACCTAAATTAGGGGAAGGAGTGAAGAATCCTCCTAAATTGAACAAATATATATGGGAACCCATTTAATTAATAAAAACATTATTTTTTATTATGATTATTATATAATAATTTATTTACCAATTAAATACTCTAAATATATTATAAATGGATGGTAATTACTAATGTTTACAGTTGACGATGATGTTTTTAAATAATTTAGCAAGGATAAGTTAATGTTTGTAAACTACTTGTGATAGTGGAATATAATTTTCCAATTATTCATATTAGTGAGTGGATTTTTCTAAACTATTCATAATAGTGAATTGGATATTGAACGGCATGCATGCATAATAGTTCAATAATATAAAATAATAGTTACTAATATATTTTAGAATAGTGAACCAGAATTTACTGTCTCTATATAGGTGTTGAAGAGATTTTGAATAATATTTAACTGATAATTATTCAAGTTGACTAATGGAAATTAAATAGGTATGTTAGTGAGGTTTTATTTCTTTATAGGTCATGAGATGGTTTATCTACTAATACATAATATTGAATGAATTATATTAAAGGATATATATGGATTAAAATTATTTGACTTATGGGATATAATTATTATATAAAATCAAATATTTTGAGATATTAGTGTTCACCGATAATCAAGGATTATGTTATTCTTTGGATTATTTTTGTACTATAAGGATCATATATTATTTTTATATATAAGAGTGAATATGATTAAAAATATTTATGGTGTAATATAGAATTCAAACAAAGGAGATGTCTAAGACATTTTATGCAGAATGATTCATGAACATAAATTTGATGAGAATGAATAAGGATGTTTAGAATATATAGAAAGAGTACAAGTGATTTAATGAGAGGTTGATGATCTAAATGGAACAAAATTGGAATGATATATTAATTGAGTTTTAAAATAGTTAAAATATTAAATGATATTCAGTTCATGATCCTATTATTCTATAGGCACATTCATGTATAAATTTAATTAAAGGGGATGATGATTACAATTTATTAAAATAATTAAAAAAATTAGTCATTCTAGGGGGAACACAATATGTTGTGGGTGATGATCTGAAATATATTCATGAATATATTCATCACTAACCTATGGTACACCACATATTAAAGAAAATTAGTGGGATTCTTATGTCATAAGTTGGATTCTTGAAAAAAGTAGTGGGATTTCATTATAATTCTATTGGTATGGGGATCACATCCAACAATTTATAATCCACTATATAAAATAAGTGGTTAAAATTTGACATATATAGTATAATGAAAAATAATTATGTTTTACTATAAATTAGGAATTTAAATTTTATGAAAATAATATTTTCCACTATGTTTTATCTCAGTGATATTGATGAAATATGAATACTGAACATGTTGAAGAAATCAATTCACTTAGAAATGTTTATAGGTTTAGTTTTATAAAAAATTATAAAATTACATATTTTTTTAGAAAATAATCAATTTTAGTTTTTTCACATAGAGGTAAAGAGGAAGACATAATATTTAGCATTTTCTTAGTGTAAATAATATCATTGGCACTAGGTCATTAATCATTTGCTTCAATGATGGTCACTTAATTATCACTATTGAGAATGTTAAAAGAATTTTAATAAGGATAATACTCTGAAAATTAATTAGAGTTTAAAGAATCATTTTTATCACTATAAGAAGCATCATCAGAGTTTATGAGCTCACAATTAGCTTGGGTATGATTATAAAATATCTTTTTTATATATAACACCAACATCTGATCTTAATACATCTAGATCTTTTTTTCTCATACCTTAAGCCAAGAAATACTAAAATATTATATATATATATAATCAGTAAAATAATATTGTATGAATATTTATATATGGAATCAATAATTATAAATAATACACATGCAAGTCAACATATATTTTCTCAATTGGTAAGTTTGTTTTGGGTATTGACATCTAAAGATAAGAATAAAGAATATTGAAGATAAAAATGAATAAGATCACATGAAATCATGGTTAAATATTGGAATGAGTAAGATTAATTTCATCAAACCACATTCTATGAGAATAAAATGATGTCTGTGGAATGATTACATCAAATCTAGCTTGAATAAAGATGGAACGAATAGAGTATATGACTTGATGAGAACAAGAATATAGTGTTTCCATGTGCCAAAATATTTATCAGACATCAAGGAATGAATATTTAAAATAAACATTACCCTATTTTGTGATGTGGTGGTGATAATATCCTTTTGATAATTGGACATATATTGTTTCTGATGGATAAAGACTGTAAAGATTTATCAAGTCATTAAAAATCATGGTAACCTAACCACATCACATTGATGTTTTTTTATATGACATAGGTTTTCTTGTACATTAATCATGAACAAGAAAAACATGTGACATTCATTTTCAATGCATGAAAAATAATATTTTTCTCTAAAATAATACTTCAGTTTTATATAAAAACTCTAATTGTGCCATCATGATAGTAAAAGATATTATTTCAAGACATAGTTTCAAGTTTTTCAATGACTAGTATTGAAAAGTACTATATTTGATGCACAAAATGCATGATCTCACCTAGAGATTATGAAGGTGCTGGTTGGAAGTGTAAAAACTATTTTTAGATGAAAATGACACATATGAAGATATTTCTATAACAGTGAGCTTGTTAATTTTCAGCATTGGATAAATTGAAAAAAGAAAGATGAACATGTTGTGATTGTTGAATTATGATAGTGTATACACTTTGAGATTTATTTACGCTCTCTAAAATATCTGGGATATAGAATGAATAATTTCAAGGATATTACACATGCATGTAGAGTTTCATTTGTAGTTATAGGAGGAGAATATATTATTCTATTTGTTAATCCATTCTTTATGGAAAAGGATGGTCGATTTGAGTTGAATCATAATGTGGTTGTGTTGCATGAAATGAAAATATTTTTTAAAGAGGAAAATTCCATGGGTGTACTATATATAGTTATGTATTAATATATGGAAGTGAAAAAGGATTCTTTATAGAGTCCCAGATAGAAGGTGTACTTGGTTTCAAGGAGAATTTTGTATATGAGTTGTACTTTGATAAAGTGGTAGGATACCATCTAGAGGTGATATGAGTTCAACTTGATGAAAAATCACTACGTATGTAAAGGTTTATGGATGATGAATATTGACATGAATTTTAGGTGCCTAATATTTGTTGAAGATATGTAATTTTCTTTGGAAGATATATATAGATGCTTTGAGCACAAATAAATAAGGATTCTTCAACAATTCATATATTCTATAGCATTATTTTGAAATTATAGTGAGATGACTTAATTTTTAGACCATCATAAAGACTAATCTAAATTTTCATTATATATAATGAATTGTAGTAATATAATATAGATTTATAGTAAATCTAGATAGGTATAATTATAGGTTTTTTATAGAATTTATATCAATCTTACCAATTCATATAATGAAATTTTTTTCTACTTGAAGCTTAACCAGTTCCAAGTTGAAACCTAGCTGGTACCTTGTTGGAAATATAATATTTTTCCAAAAATATCTACCCACAGGATATATTCTAATATGGGATCAATATATTATTTTCATCTTTTAATTGAACAACTAATAAGATGACTAAATAATTTTTTACAACCATTTGGACACCTAATAAATATCATGTTTTCCTAGATATGTTTCTTCAATTGTGGTATGTCGGGTGAATTAATGATTAAAAAAATTCTTCTATGTAAATCCCCTCTTTTATATATATAGTTCAAATAGATTTATGTAGGTTCCATTATTAATTATTGAGAAAAGAAGAAAATTAATTGTAGAAACAAAGTAAAAATTTAGAGGATAAGATATATTAAATCATTTATAAATAGAACATTGATAAAGAACAATGAATAAAGTATGGAATATACCAAATAAAAGGGGTTCCTATTAAATTATGCAATAGACAAGTTTTATTAATCTTAATATATTAGTGTTTCCAAAATAAGAACCTTTTTTAAGAAGGATAGATGCAAAACATCTTTTTGTTAGATAAAAAAATATAAAGTAGCAATAGAACCACATGAAACCAAAGAAAACAACCCAAATTAAAAAGTTAGGAACCTAGTTTAGTGTACCTATATTTATCCTCAATATTTATCTTCTATTTATTTATTCCATCTGTATTTTATTCCAATCATCTCTTCTACATATGTTTCCTCGACCTCTGCTTCATACCCTACTTGAAGGTAGTGATTGGTGCCTTTTATACAGTGTCTTAGTATTAGTACTATATGAGTCTCAGCTATCAAGATTCTAACTATTTTATTTTTTCTGATAAGAGTCTTTTTCAACCAAAGTTATCATTCCTACTTCTTCTATTCGAGCCTGGGTAGGTGTTTCCTAGTGTTTTGGGTCTCTATGAGGTGCACCTGAAGTTCCGTGATGACCATCATATATGTCCTTAGCATCTTCAAATTTTTGATCTGTTAAAGGAATAAACATACCTTTATTTGGTGTGTCAGCCTCCACATGAGAAGTAATCAGGGATCTTGTCTTCTTGTAAGAAACCTGTTGACATCCCTCTTTATACACAATGAATTTTTAAGAAGATTTATTCAACCCTCCTGATAAATGGTCCTTAGAAGATGGACAAACATTATTGGTCACTAAAGAAAAATCTTCTAGTATATTTTTTCCCTTTCGGGCACCTAAAATAGAAGACCTTTCATGTGAATGTTGTCGATTAAATTGTTCCTATAAATCATCCTCATTCATCTATTCAACAATAAAATCAGTATCACTTCCAAAGATCTCAATTTAATTGCACATGTTATCTATGTTTTTTCCCTCAACATTATTCATATTATCATTATCATTGAAGATGTCATGCCAAGGTTTAGTATTTTTAGAAGTAGGTGAATTAGTAATTAGTGAACCACTTATTCTACCATATTTATCTTCATATAGTGTGGCTACCTCAATTGGAGTAGATTCATGCACCCTCAGTATGACATTACCATTAAAAACATCCCATATATTAATTTGGACAAAATTTTGGATATTATTATCAATAGTACACATCCCCAGTTGAGGAGAAAAATCATTCTTCCAAGCATGTGAATCTGTAGACTTCTTAAGGATGTTAGTAGAATCATGCCCACGAAAAATCATACGCTATAAACTATGAAGCACCTACATTTTGAGGAATCATGACTAATAGAATTTCCATACTTGAATAACTTTGGGGACTTCTGATACTTTATCTTCAAATAAATTATATCATCATTGGTTGCAAGCATAACTTTGTCAACTAAATCTGAACCTAATTCACCATCGACCAATAACCTGGAAAAGTGGCCAAATCTAGACAATCCTGATTCCTTATCAATTTTAATCAGAATACCTATTGAAAATGCATTTTCATATAGTATTTTCTGATGCTAGAGTATCCAGTTCAATACGTTAACCCTCACCCAGATATGAGTCATGGTGCAACCAGCTTCTAATGGGTTAAATTTTTTATTCCATTCCCATAGGTGAATGATATTGGGATTGAGAGCTATCGAGCCAAATCCTTAGACTCTAAATTTTATATCTTTGGAGGGGAAGATCATATGGATGTAACCCCACACTAGAAAAATACATTTCCAAGAGGAAAATCCTCAAATTGATGTGATTCTCTCCATCAGTTCATCTAATTTAAGAGGTTTATAACCTTTAGGGGGAAAAAGAAGAGTGATGATTGAGTGCATGCCTATTTTCATATTCTCAAAAATAGCTTGGGGATATACTTTTATGTGCAAAACCTCTCCCTTCCTTCAAATGTGAGTATCAGTCTATCCTTTTAAGATGGTGAAAAAGGGATTTTCCTCGATCTTAGTGTCACCACATCATGCCTGACACCTCTGTTCAACCTCCTAATCAGAGAAGCGATGAGATTTGGATGTCCCAGGCACAAAAAAATAGACATAAATACCAAAGGAATGAATAATCAAAGAAGGGAGTAATCCCTAATCATTTGCAGTTTGAGAGATAGATGCTCTCGCCATGTCTCATTCATCCTGATTCCATGATTCATAATAAAAAAATCATTTCATTTTACTCAAAGTGAAAAAAGGATTGATAAATTAATATAGAAGCAAGATTTTATTATAATCAAACTCGTTAATCTAAGAGATTAAAATAGAAATCACCTACCTTAGGTCTTCTTAAATCATAATATTGAAAGATCAAGCTCTTATCTCGATAGATTCTTTGATAGAATATTTACATAAAAATCTCATACCATAAAAATTCACTGATCACAAGAGATTATAAGCAATAAAAATTATTACAATATAAATATAATAGCTATTTTAAAAAATTCTCCTTGATATAAAAGCAATAAGTCCATACTGAAAGAATAAACAATAAAAAACACTCTCAATCACATATATCATCCTCAAAAGTTCATCATTCTATAAAAAACTATAACTTTGAGTCTTGATATTCTATTTTTAGGTGCTTTTTGTAATTATATTTATTAGAATTTTTAGATTCCATTTTTCAACAATAAGGGGGTTTACATAAAAAAAAATCATGAAATAATAAAACATTGTACTTGAAACATCCCTCACAAAATACACACACTAATGGGAGACAAAATTATTGTATAAATAAAAACATAAAATATAGTAATTGACTACAATGAATCGTTTGCATTAAATTTATTCACCAAAATAAATTTTTCATCCAATGAGAAACACAACAAATACCAGGTAACATAGAGTTAACTATCATTTAAAAATAAATAACAGTTAAGTTAAAAGGAAATATATTGTATAGAATTAAAATTGGTTAGTACAGAATGATAATAAATTCATCAATTGATAATTTTTTTTTGAATAAAATTGAGTCAAATATGTATTTTTTATAGGAAAACATAATTTTAAATTTTTTTATAACAATCATATTATATATTTTTTAAATCCATTATATCCCAATAAAAGTCACAAAAATTTTGTTAACAAAAAAAAAATAATCTAAAATAAAACAACTTGAATGAATAAATAAAACCATAAACCCATTATGTTCATATATAATAAATCATACTTAAAAAAATTAATGAGATTATTTTGGATCATCAACTGAAAATTTCAGGCATAAAACTCTAATAAAAACTATAAGGCATAAAAACATGGAAATTTGACATAAAGAAACAACCTTGAAAAAAGTATATTTGAATGTTGTAAGAATACATTTTATTCCTAAAGAAATCATATTGGATTCATTACCAATATAATTTAAAACACAGTCCATGACACTATAAAATATATACTATAAATGAATTTTCATTTAATACAATAAATGTAGAGAAAATAGGTGAGGTCTTTTACCAAACTGACCATGATTATTTTTCACATATTTGGAGGAATATGTTATATTTTAAAATGAAGTATTATTTAGAATAATAAAATGATGTTTCTGATCTAATTGGGTTTTTAATAGGTGAGTTTTTTTAATTATTATAAAAGTGGTGATGATGACAAAACATTATGTGGTTAGTAAAAATCATTAAATATGTTAATAGAAGAGGATGTATATGGATGTGGATGTGAAAAATCATTCAATTATGGTTAAATCTAAAATTTTAGTTAAATTATTAGAGAAACAACCTTCATGTGTGGGAAATCCCCATATGTGAATGAAAGGGAGATCATTGTATAGTATCCCCCTCTGTATTTTCACGTGGTAAAATAACATTAGAAATAAAAAGACTACATATTTGTAAAATTAATAATATTAATTTTTGAAATAATAAAGTAAGAGTAGGTTTAAATTAATATATTTAATATATACATAATAGAAAAAATTTATATAATATATATAAGAATATTAATATTCACAATATATATATATACATATATATAAATTCATATATATATATACTGAAAAAATTATTGAATATATATTTCAGGATGTATATTCAGAATATATATATACATATATATACATATACACATATTTGATACATAAAAACCCATAATTCATATTGGGAATCTTAGTCATGTTCTTATCATACTAAAATGATACCCCCAAACTCTAACTCTAGCATTCAAGCAATTTTCCTTACCCACTTATAGTCCCAATCCTATCAACTAAACAATGAAAAATTTGAGTATAGGTTGGAAAGGAATAGGCTTTGTTTTATGGAACTTCTTGAAAACTGGTTATAACAATTATCACATGAGTATATAAATGAGAATATTTCTACAATTCTTATTGACAAATGATATTTTACCCATATTTATTTAGCATTATTTAATTAAATAATTATATTTCCAAATGTAGACCCAAAAATTTCTACCTATATTGACACAAAAACATTCTCAACCTCATGTGGAGTTTCATAGCATCCCAAATTCCAAAAAATCCACCCACGAAGAAGAAACGAAGTAAAAACTGAATACTGATCACAAAAATCTTTACATTAAGAAAAATATATTCAGTTTGGATGGTGAGATATGGAAAGTTCAAATAATAAGTATGATATTACATGTATTGGAAGAGGTAGAGTAATTTTAATTTGATTATCTAATGTTTTTTCTATAAAAAGAAAAGGTCAAGGATTTAATGGGTTGTGTGGCTATAGAAACGTGATAAAAAACGTTTTACAAAAATGTGAATAATATTTCATGAACATAATAATTATAAAGATATATACAAATGTAAAATGTGATTGTTCAATTTTTTACTAAAAAAATACATTTGGGCTATATGTGATAGAAATTATTGGAAAGTGATAGGAATTCTCCAAGACATAGGATAAGGTGGATTATCAAGAAAATACAATCCTGGATAGCTAATGTAATGACCTTGAACCCAGTAGAAAGATCTTGTGGTTACATTATGAAATTAGAACAAGATACAAGCAACTACACTCCAATGGTCAGAATAGTTTAGTATTCTTAGTGATTAGATAAATATATTAATTTCAAATTACATTGAGAAATTTAAAATATAACAATGTTTTCTTTGAGAAAACCACATTCCTCAATATCGCAGTCCTGCATATCAATCATAAAACACTTATTGGTATCATAGGTAAGGGAAACATAAGAAATTAGTGATATCAAATGATCAGTAGGGGTATGCATGCAATGGAAGATAAATAAGGCATAGATAATATGTAAAGAATAAATGATGATGATATAATTACACATTAATAATCTCATAAACTATAAACGTATCCATTGTTATCATAACAAATTATATAATCAAATAGAAATTAAAAACTTATTTCATAATTATGGAATGCATAATGTCGGATGTATGAAAATTATCATCAAGGCCTTATCCAAGTCATCTAAAAATAATTTCAAGGCCTTATGCTATTAAATCGATATAAATTGGTAAACCCATGATAGTTTTCTTCAAGAGACTTACCGATGCATTGATGGGTTATAAAGATCCCTAACCAACACTTACGATGTCTAATTTATTCCTCATTAATACAACTAAATTAACCAGCCTTAACAATCATTAACAATACATATTAGAAGAAATGTTATACATAATTTTAATACTTTTCCCAGCCAAAATAATCATAAACCATAAAAATAAATACATTAGATGGTATAGTTATATTATATAATGAACATAATTCTAAACAAATTATATTTACATATATGGAAATACTTTAAAATACCACATGAAAATTACTTGATTAAAATACCCTTTCCAAATTTAAAATTACTTTTTAAAAAATCAAAAGGATGAGCGTATAAAAAAATCATTTTGATTTGAAAATAAAGTTTAAAAAATGTATATAAGGCTTCAAAGAATTAACGAATCATGATTTTTGGAAATTTTTTTCATTCTATATAGGTTAAAAAATAATTTCTTTTATATTTTTGTAAAAAATGTTAAAAAGTACCTTGTTTATAAAACAATAGGAAGATTCCTTTTAAAACATTATTTTAAAAAAACATCGGTAAAAATAAATTTTAAAAATATTAAAAGAATTTTTTTAAAAAATTTAAATATTTTTAGAAAACATTGATATGGAAGATAAATATTCAGTGATGAGGACATGAATATAAACAGTACTGAATTTTGATGAGATTGTGATATAAACCCTTTCTACTTTGGTATATTTCGAATCATAACCCCCATGAAATATATAAAATTAAATGAAACTCTAAATAACATGAATATAAATAGATTCATGAAATAACATTTAAACTATATTTTTTACTCTACAAAATATAAATGTGGTTAATATGATATATGTTTCACAGAAGTAAAAGTGAGACGAGAAACTCTTACCTCAGGTCCGGATTCCTTTGTATGTGTTTGAATATCATATATAATAAATATAGATTTATTATACCTATATTTAAGAATGATAATCATATATGTAATAACATTTATTATTTTTTATACTATTTTATCAATATCTTATTAACAATTATTTATTTAATCATTGTTCTAGTTGAAAAATTTCTTTAATTTTCATGTATGTTTTTATTCAGTAGTTATAGTCCTTATAATTTTTTTATTGTTCCATCATATGCATAATATTATTAATTTTATAAATATCATATATATTTAATATATTAATATTATATTCATTAATAAATATAGAGTTAGAAAAATTAATTACACCATTCCTGGAGACGGTTGGACGTACAGACGCATAAACATTGTTTTTTACATTTTGATGGATCGAAAAAAATTAATTATAATTAGTCATCATAGAATCAGAGTTATGTAATAAATATCATATAAAACCATCAGTTCCATCTTTATAACCATCCAAGAAAAGTGGTGATGAAAAATGAATCACACAACTATGTGGAGAGGATATGTCATACATATGCATGAATGATGTTTTCACTTTTAATAGGATGGAAAAGAGATGGAACCTTGTTGTAACAAAATAAAAATAATATATAATTATATTGGTGATACTAGATTTATTATTTTATTATGATTAAAACACAAGAATATAAAATACAATAATAAATAAACTTGAAAGAGTTGGTAAAGACGATTACCCCTTCTTCAGTGACATCCCTTTAGACCTCTTCTAAAGGTAACTAAGGTTGATATTCTGGAAGGGATAGAAACTCCAAAACTTGAATAAAGATATTTATAAGATGAAGGGTTGGGGATTTATTGAGCTATATGACTCAACGTGGTGTAATGAAGTGAAGGAGGAGGTGCCAATGTATAATTGAGATATGGGACACTGTTAAAATTTCTAAAAACAATTTAAATATAATATGACTATTCTAGAGAAAAATGTTTCGAAATGGTCATGAATTAAAATAAAAAGTGTGCAGGGTTAAAATAAAATAATAAAATAAAGTTTTCACAAGTTTTTATATCATTTTTATCCTTATCATTTTGATTAACCTATTTGTAAATTAATTTTTACCTTAACCATGATAACCACTATTGTAATCATAAAGGGTTAATAATTTTACTATAAATGGAAATTGACTCATAAATGTATCATGTATGATTTTTTAAACCATATTCCATTCCCATGGCCCAAGATAATATTTTTATGAATTTGAAATAATTTAATAATATATGATTTTGATAAAATATTATTAATTTTAATTTTTAAACTATTAATTTAATGTGACATTAAATATATCATGTTTAGGGGAAATTAGAATATAATGATTTAAAAACACCATTATATTTCATATATATCTATAAAATTCGTGGGACACATTAACTATTTCAAATTATATCACTTTTAATATTTCTAATAATATTTATTTTATTTTTATGTAAATTAAATAAATATTATATTATCATTACACAAGAATTTAAGATAATTATATAATTTCAAAAAATTATAAATAAATTAATATCATGAAAATAATTGTATTAAAAGAAAATTTTATATTTAGTTTCATTTATATATTTTTCCCTATTTATATACATAATAGATATTCAAATATAATATAGTGACATTTTGTATCATTCATTGCATGAAATATTTTAACGGTCATTTTTATGGAAAAGTGTCCCTTAAATGATTATATTTTGATCCTAAGATGATTATGATTAAATTAACTTCATCCAATAAAAATTAAGATGAAATATTTTGACCTTATCACTTACTTTTATCCTAGATTAAATTGATTTACCCTTTATCGAGGTGACTAATTTTACCTCAGTTATGATTCATAATATTTGAAAATAATGGGGAACTATGTAACAAATTTGAAACTCCAAATTAAAAATACGTAATCCATTCTATAAAATTCAGTCTTTATAAATTTCCTAAATCTATTTTAAAATAAGTGTGAAAAACATGACGAGTACTAATTTTTTGAAAAATATATTTTTTCTTAAAAATTGCTTTATAACTAATTTTACTTTGAATCAATTTTAAAATAAAATAGATATTTCCAAAATTATGAAACAAAAATTTAATTTTTAATAAAAATAAACATTTCTCACTGCTCACAATAATATAAATCTTAAAAAAATCCAGAACATCCACCCTAAGATAATATTGATATGATGAGTTAATAAATAATATTAGTTTTATAAAATCAAATTTTTATAATTTCTAAAAAAATATTAAAATATTTAATCAAAAAATGCAATAAAAAACATTTTTAAATAAAAATATTTCAGAAGTATAAAATAACTTTACTAAAAATTGAGTATTTATTTAATAATAATAAATCAATGAATTTGTTTCCATAATTTCCTTTATATATTTATATTTCAAAATTTTCTAATACTACTAATACTTTCTAATTTAATGGCTATGTTTTAATGGTCATATTTAAAAAATAACATTAGGGGTTAGTTTAAGTTCGGTGTCTCATGTCATATACACCATCGAATATAGTGTTATTTTAAAATCTCAGGTTGCTAAATTATCCCCCTTTAATAAAATGAATCATTTTTCTTTGAGCTAGTTTTTAGTAATCTCGTTTTTTAAACATGAAAATTACTTTATGGAAAACCTAAACCGAAAAATGAGTCAATAAAAATTCCTCTTAATAGAAGGAAAGAGAAGTATAAAGGTAACTAAAAAAATATGTTTTCAAATATGGGCATAGGAGATAAAAATAACACCTAAGGATTAATATAGAGTGATAGAGAACATGGTAATTATAATTTTAATGATTCACACCTTTCGTAGGGCATGGAAAAAGATATATTATTTTCCTAATGCTACGTAAAAGTTGACCAGGGCCGTCTCACTTGATTAGTGTTCTCATTTGTTTACTCACTTAATCTTATTCAACTAAAATAATTCTTTTTTTTTGTTTTTATTTAAACATGTAAATTGAAAAAATTTAAATGAAATATAAGATTAAACTAAAATTCAATAAAAAAATTAAATTTGTAATGAAAGAATTTGTAATTTATGGTTTGGTTTGTGGGTTCCATCATTCTCCTTTTTTGTGTTTAGATTAAGATTGTTAATTGAATTCCAAGATATCTTGAATGAATTAATTATTCTTTTATTTAATAGTGTGAAATCTTGAATCCATATATAAATATTCATTTATCGTCATCCTATAATCAAGGTTGATGGCACACATCGATTGATAGTGTGACATCTCCTAGGACTCGCCTCCATCGAATGCCATTTCATCCACTAAATGTCTCAAATCCATTATACGAAGATCTTGTAGCTAGTATAAGGGAGATAGAAGATTTAATAAAAGAATATAAATGAGGTTGAGATTAGATTCATGAAGGAAAATCTACACACCATGTATATCACTCTTTCTCATCAAACACTTAATAAAAAATAATAATTTAAGCACATAATAAATAAAATTACAACATACCTCCCCTGGGACAAGCCATGGGTTAACTAATAATGTATGAGGGTAAGAGTTCATAGTTTAGTTAGAACAAAAGAGAATAAAATAAAAGAAATTAAAATAATGGGGATGAGAAAAGAATAATAAAAATAACACACATGTGAAATCACAAAATAAAAATAGAAGAAGAATAAGAAAATAAGAAAATAAGGTTGAAGATTAATGAGAAGAATAAGATGGGTGTTTGGAAGAAGAAAAAAAAATAAAAATTATGACTGAATTATATTTTATTTAAAATTAACTAAAGTAAAATTACATTTAAAATAAAATTTAATTAAAAATAATAATAAGAAAAATAAAAAGAATAAAATAAATCAGTGCAACAACTTCCCATCGAGAATCAGTCATCCAGAAGATTTATCTTATTTGACACACCATATCTCTGAGTCACTAAAATTAAACTTGTTATATGTTGTTTCAAATTAAATTTCATGTTGTCACATCAAATTTTATATTAATTGGATGTGTATTGAGAAAGTTATATAATAATTAATGAGTCGAACTTTTTCTGGATGAGAAATCTAGAAATCATCGTTTAATTTGTATCATCCAATGGATGAATTAATGAGTGTATAACTCCATGAAATTTATTGGTGAACCGTGCTTGTGATTCCGATTTCAATTTTAGTTGGAATCACCTCAATTGGAGGTTTTTATCCCGATTTATTCCTAATTTTCAAAGTTTGGGTCCACTCTATTTTCATGAATAATTTTTCAACTTGATTGATTTTTTCAGGCCTCTAGATGTTAGAATCCACTCTTGGACTACAAGAAAAAGTTAAATCCCCTAAACAAAGTAATCCTAAGAAAATAACTCAAATTTGAAAATTATTTTAAATGTTATACCCAAAATACCCTTGTGATTAAAATCTGTTAAAATTACAGAATTAAATAATTTTCACATGTTATCGCAAAACACACTAAAAATAAAAAATTTATCAAAATAAGATCAAATTAATAAATTTTAAGGGTTTAAATAATTGAAATAAATATAAAAAATGAGGAAACTATTATATATATTTATTACCCTACACTTAAACGATACTTATCCTCAAGTATAAAATCTCAACATGGAATTCACATGGCACCAATGTTACCGATATTTAAAATAAAAATCAACAAAATTAAACAATAATCAATATAAAATCAAATTTTCCAATGTCACATAAAATATCAATTCAATATATCATTTTTGCAACTTAATAATCTATTCAAGTATTTCACTTTATCCATTTGAAAAATAATGGTACTTTTTTCATTCATTTAGGTTCCTTAATTCACTATTATTAAACTTACAAAATCAAGATTTACCTCACCAATGAATATTTTATCTGTTCACTCATGATATAATTCCAGTGGTTTTATGATAATATCCTGAATAAATGATATTTATTCATAGTCTTGTAAAGGAACTAATTTCTCTACTTTGTAAAGACAAAAGGCACATGAAATGATGATGAATTTTAATAAAGGTTCAATTGACTCTGAGGCTTAAGGTAGGTAGGATTTGGTGGTTTAAAAATTAAGGATCGATGAAGGGGTTTATCTCTTATGTTTAATGCATGATTTAAAAAATAAAAGTGTAAAGAAATTACCCACATCAATGTAGAAGCTCCCATTTCCCCAAAACTCAAATTAAATGTTATATTTAAATAAAGCATAATGAATTATTTATGAACCCTCTTGAATATTTTTTTTAATTTGTATTTTTTTTCTTTTTCGAAGAACATTTTCATTTTTTTTCTTTTTTAAAAAGTTATGAATATAATAAAACTCACATCCACCATAATACCATATATGATGAAAATCATAGGTCCAGTAATAGTGATTTTTGGTTTTCTCAAATCATAACCAATTTTTATTATTATTTTTATTGTTTTAGTTATTTTCAGTTTGATTAATTCTAGAGGTGAAAACAATGAAGTATCGTGGATGAATCAACAGCATTAATTTATTCCCAAAAAAGAAGGACCACATGTTTTCCCTACAATGTAAATCATCCCTTCTAGTATGATTCTCTAAACCTCACACTTCAACTTTAAAATATATTAAAAATACTAAGAGTATGGTATGAATGGATAATGATGGATTGAAACATGGATCCTCCTTGTAAAGGTCATTAATGATCTCTGTAGGATAAATAAAGTTTGATGTAATGGTGGTATTTTAAACATATTTTCTTTTAAAAAGATTCAACAATAATTTTAAATGTTTTTTTTCATAGTCATATCTTTGACAAGTTCAAATGCTTGTTCTGGTAGGCTAAATGTCCTAATATCACTCATAAATATGCTCCATATAAATAGGAAATCCTTTTTATATAAATAATCTAATGAATGGGACATAAGATTTTGGAAAATTACTCAAGGAATGATTAATAAAAAATCAATTCATTAGAATTTAATAAATTCAAAGAATAAAAAATAGAAGAGAAATTTATTTTACATGAAGAAAATAATTCTCTCAAATTATCAGTACTCATTTCAAAATCTATGCTTCACTTTAAAAATTCAATTATTAATTTTACTAATTCAATCTAATTAAAATTGATATCTAAAACATTACATTATATGATTGCTAAGAAACTCATGTCTCCTAGATAAGTCAAGTAAAGCATTAATTCAATTATGGGCATGTAATTTCAGTTCGAGGTTGAAAAACTATTTTTAGACAAAAATGTAAGATGTTTAAAAGATAAAATATAAAAGTGAACTCCCTTTTGAAATGAATATTATTCCTCTTTTATCATTGTCTATTTTGGGTTTCCCTATTCTATCATGATCTTATAAAATAAAATTATCTAATTAAGCATTAAGATCATTTCATTTAATCTTAGAAATATAAGAGGGAGTGGACCGCATGATGGACTAATTACTAAAACTGAAATTGAAATCTAAATTCCTAGAATCCATTTAATGATAAATCTTGGTATGATCCCCCAAGTGGGCCCTGAATTCTTACTACCTCTAGAGGGTATTACCAACTGTTATCCAAAGTTTGAGGGTGGGTGGGGCTTCTTGGATTTGAACTACCACATTTTCCTTTTCCCAGCTTATGCTCCTTTCTTATTGTTGAGAAATTATACAGGGAAAGATTATACCAGATCCAACCCCATCAAAATTTTGTATAACTTTCATGGATGGGGTTGGATGTAGAATAGATCATACTCTTATTTGGTTTCTACTTATGCAACCACCTCTTTCTTTTCATGTTCTAGATCAACTTTAGCTTCATGAATTGAATGATGAAAGGTAATTTAAATAGGTATTTCTACATGAATCAAATTTAAATTTGAGTTATAACAAATATTCTCCCTTAAATAATGATCATCATATTTCTTGATTTCCTCATGTTCAGCTACTTGGATTTCATAATAGGCTTCATCAATTATATGTTCTTCAAAATTAGGTATCTCCATGTGTTGCTCGATAGATGCATGTTTAGTTTCTACATATCCCTCTACAGAATGGAATGAATATACCAAATCTAAAAATTAAAAACAATAATGTGTGATACTATAATTATTTTGAATAAAATCAGAATATAATGAGTTCAAAGAAATATCATCAACTTGAGTTGGTTTTGGTTTAATCAATTATTCATTGTTAAGTGACTCTAGAAGTCGGATCTTAGTGGATTGAGGATGGTAGTCAGGGTCCTATATATTTTAATCAAATTATACCATTTGTATGGATTCATCCTTTTCCATGGCTATAGTGACATGCAATGGAACTTGCTCTTTTAATTTGCAGGGATCTAGGACATCAAGTTGTACCACATGCTAATTCCAGAATTCATCCAAATATTATTGATATCTCACATGTTTCTCAGCAGTTAATTGTTCCTCATCATGAATCCACTTAATATCATCATGTGTTTATTTAATTTGGTTATTTAAATGGTTTGTATATTGATATTAATTTATTATTCCTCAACTTCTTAGATATCTTTAGTGAAATTAGGTGAAAATAGTGGCACTTCTATCTTAGCCTCATATATTTATATGTCTGCTCGGAGTTCATCAACCATGGCCATCAAATCTTTAGGTGAGATCCATGTTATTATGAATCTTTGATTTTTCTTGACCATTAACAAAAGAGCATAAAACCTTCATTGGATGACCACCCGAGTATAATATATATCTTATTCCTGAAAATGTGAGTAATTATTTTATGAATTGAAAAATTAATCATTTGAAAACATCATGAAAAATGAAATTTATTATGGTTTTTTGTTTTTTAAAATAATTAAAACTATACACAATGTGAAAAAAGAAAATAATAATAAGAAAAAATTGATTAGATCCTTGAAAACAACACTAGTTTCGACAGACACCTATTATAGGGCGTGGAAAAAAGAAATAATATTTTCCTAATGAAGTAGATAGGATGACCATAGTTGTATCACTTGTGGAGAATCATCACTTGTTCACTCACATAATCTAGTTCACCAAAACAACTTATTTTTTAGTTATTTTTATTTAATATAGAAATGTTACGAAATTTAAATGGAAGAAAATATTAAACTAATATGCTATAACAAAATTTAATTCACGAATAATGAACATGGCCTTTATTGTTTGGTTTTTGGGTTCCATAGTTCTCTTTTTTTTTTTGTTTGGATTAAGTTTGATAATTCAATGTTGAGATCTCATGAATGAATTAATATTATTTTATTTAATGGTGTGAAATATTGGATTCATTTATCAATCTTAATTTCACCTCCTACTATAATCAATTTTGATGTCACACATTGATCAAGAGTGTGACATCTCCCATGACTTCGATCAATCATATTCCATTTCATCCACTGAATGGATCAACTCCATCATATGAATAGATTATATATAGTACAACAGAGGGATAAAGATTTGATAAAATAATAGAAATTATTTTGTGATTAGTGTCACGATGGATGATTTCCAAACCCATTAACATCACTCTTACTCATCACAAACATAATAAAACATAAGAATTTAATCATAAAATAAATTTCATTACCACGTACCTCCCCCAAACCATGCCCCAGGGTAGCCCATCGTTTACGAGGGTAAGAGTTCATGGATGGATGAGAAAGAAAGAGAATAAAATAAAAGAAATTAAAATAAATAGGATGAGAGAAGAAGAATAGGAATAACACACATGTGGAATCACAAAATAAAAATAGAAGAAGAACAAGAAAATAAGAAAAGAAGGGTGAAGATGATTGAGAAGAATTAGAAGGGTGTGTGGAAGAAGACACAAAAATAAAAACCATTCATGAATTAGATTGTATTTAAAAAAACTAATATAAAATAACATTTAAAATAAAACTAAAGTGAAAATAATAAAAACAAAAATAAAAGAAGAAAATAAATCGGTACAGTAGATTCCCCTCTAAAAGTTTTCCTACGAAAGATGTCTCTTATATAGCACTCAATATTCAAATCCCCCTACGGTCCCTAATTATAGGTTGTTTTAAATTTATTTTCCTATAGAATCTCCAAATTTCACATTAATTTGACATGTATTGATGATGTTATGGAATTAATAATGAGTAAAAAAATTTTGAGACAAGATTTCCATAAATCATCCTTTAATGTCTATCATACAATGGCTTCTAAATGAGTTTATAACACAATGTAATTTATTGGTGAAATGTTTTTGTGATACCTCTTTCAATTAACGATATAATAACCTCAATTAGAGGTGTCTATCCCAATTTATGTCTCATTTCTAGAGGTGGGGTCCACTGTAACAGCCTGAATAATTTTTTAACGTGATTGATTTTTTTTTGCCTCGATATGATTAGATCATCTCTTGATCCAGAAGACAAAGTTGAATCCCATAAATCGAAAAATCCTAAAAAAATAATCACTAAAATTGGAATAGTATTTTATTAATATGCTCAAAATAACCTTGTGATTAAAATATGTTAAAATTCATGAATTCAGCAGTTTTATCATTTTAGCCAATAACACACCAAAAATAAAAAATTGATCAAAATAATCTCAAATTGATAAATTGGGAGGGTTTAAATAATTAAAATACCTATAAAAAAAGATGAAAATATTAGCTCTCTTAGTTAACAATAAGATAACTTTAAATATTTGATGGGATAAAAAGATATTGATTTATTAGTAAGAAAAGTATATAGTTAATGATTTTATTTCATGTTAATTTTTCTTACTGTCAAAAAATTATTTTAATATATTGATAAAATAAATTAGAAAATAAAATTACTTGATTATTTCCATGTTTTAAGAATAATATAATCCTTAGGTTTTATTTAGATTTATTTCCACTTCATATATTATGATAGGAAATGGATATTCGAGATGAATTTTTCATGGCTTGAACACTTTTATGAATGAAAAGATGTATAAATTCTTCCTTATGCCTATAAATATTTCACAAAACCAAAATGGTTTGCATAAGTTATCAAATATGATAAATTTTAATTTAATAGAAAATAATAATATTCAAATTTCTACTTAATATATTTCATAATTAGTCTATATTAAGGTTTATTAAAAATATTACCAACCATATAAAAAACTAACGGAAATTAGGAATATCATCACTAAATAAAACTTTCATTCTTATTAATTTCACATACAAATACCTTGATCACATATATTCCTAAAACATTATAATAACCTGAATTGCCAAAAAGACTTCATGAAAACATACAGGCTTCCAATAATAATATCTCATAGAATCAAATATATTTTATAAATCATAAAAATATAGCATACTCCACCATGAATCAAGTCAATAACCATTTTCAAGGTCACAAATACTATCTTATTTACTTCCATCCAAACATCAGAATCATATTAGGGTTATCATTCCATTTTTATTGTATTGTCAAAAAATACTTCCTTAACACTAATCAATTTTCTTAGTTATTAGTACCATTTAACATATACCTTAAAATACTTAATAAAAACCTACAAATTATAATCTTTACAAAATTTATGAATCTTATAACTTTAATATATTTTATCAAATATTTCAAAAAAAATAATTTTGGAATACAAACACACACAAACTTTAATCAGTCCAATTTAAATGTATTAATTGCAAAATACTAACCTTGATCCCTTAGCTTATTCTGAGTTATAATCCCTTGATGCATGGGGAATTCGTTTTCATAGTGCCTCATCACCTTACAGTTAAATCCTTACAAATTAGAAGCTTTTTTATTTACCATGGAATCTCAATCCTTGGGGACTTAATCTCCACACTTGTAGAAAACTCCCATTCCTTTCAAGAAATCACTATGGTATTTGTTTCCACAATCATCACATGTGGGAAAATATTTCATTCCCTTCCCCCCTTTATCCATTTTTTGTATTTCTCTCCTTTTATTCTCTTTATTTTCTTTAAGGACATAAGGCTTATAAAATAATTTCTCCATCATGATAACGTGTTATAATATATCCTCAATTGATGAGAATGATTGGGATACTAGTTCCCTTTGAATGATTTACTTAATCCCATAAAATAAATGGTTAATATTTCTATTTGGATTATGTATATAGTCTACAACATGCCTAGAAAATAATATAAATTTCGATTCATACTTAGTAACATCTTCCTCTTGTTTTTATATAAGTATCAATAAGTTTCTCTCCATATATGCACCGTTTTCATGAGGAAAATATTTTTCAAAGATGAGTTTCATAAAATCTTTCAAATCCATGTTTTTTAATTCTTATACATGCTTAGTGTTTTGAATCAATTACCACCATTTATCCACATATCATAAGAGTTGATATATCCCCATGAAAACCTTCTATATTTCATTAATTCCCAATGTAATAAATATATACTGTAAAGAAATTATCCATTATTTGTATACAAATGTATTTTTATTCCCATTGAATAATTGAGGCTGCTGATGCATGAAGTAGTCTAAGAATATAACACCACATTGTAGTTCAGTAGGATGCTCCATAGAGACAAGGCTATTTCTCATAAACCACGTCCCTATCCCAATATAGTTATAATTTTTTCATCTCCTACTACAGATCCAACTATAGGTTCACTATCTTCCCTAGTATGGAAATCCCTACATAGATTTTGTGCATTGATATGGTTTCCATTATTTCTACTAAGTTCCATTTCTAAAAAAATTAATACACAAGATTAGATTATGATTCATAATTTAGAATTTAAAAACTAGTGAAACACTTAACAAAAATTTAAAATTTATGTATAACTAATATTATAATCAAAATATTGGTATCTTTGATATTATTCTCAAATCCCTATATATGTTTATGTTCTGTAATATATGTTTTCATAAATATAGTTCCCAAGTTTTCTAGAAAACTTTCCCTGATACCAAATTTAAATACCACGACCCTAGTATCCCATATCCAGTAGTTAATTTTTTAAATTGGTACAAGATACAAGAAATCACAACCCAAAGGAATGAATAGTTTAGTAGTCTTGGTGAACAAGATAAACACTTGAATTTCAAATTACATTTGAAAATTTAAAATACAAAATAGTGTTTTTTGAGAACACCATTGTACCCTTTAAAATAATCTAGAATGTCAATAATAAAATACTTCTTAGTATCTTAGGGAAAGAAAACATTATAAAGGGGTATCTTAGATTCTTGGTAAGTGTATGCATACAATGAATGCTAAATAAGGTATATGTAATATAGTAAAAATAAATGATGATAAAAAAATTCCATATAAATAATATCATAAGCTAGAAACATATCTATGGATTTCAAATAAAATTACATAATGACATGTATATCAATAACTAATTTCTTATTTCTGGAATTCAATATTTTGGACATCTGAAAAACTTATAGTCAAGGACTTTGTTAAGAAATATGAAAATACCATCAAGGCCTTGTTCCATGAAATCTATATAAATGGGTAAGGAATCTACAAAAAACCAATATAGTTTGTCTCATAAGACTTATTGATGCATCTAAGGTCTATGTAAATCACTTCTTATCACTTACTAATTCTAATTCATTCCTTATATGAATAAATAATACAACTAAATCAATATGGATTAACAATCAATAACTGTCAACATTGGAAGAACTGTTATATGAAATGTCAATACTTTTCGAAGCCAAAATGATCATAAATCAGCCAAATAAATATATTTCATGGTATATTTTAATTATATAATCAGTATAATATTCAAAAAAGAAGTCCAAGATATATTGAAATACTTCATAAAAACCACATGAAAATTTCTTGAGGGAAATACCCTTTCCACTTTAAAAATTACATTTTTAAAAAAATCATAAAACTACTCACATAAAAAATAAATAATTTTATTTGAAAATATCCTTATAAACATGAAAATGAATCTTAAAATTATTGAGGTTTCATGATGGTGGTAAATTACGTTCATACCTCATAAGGTAAAAAACATTCCTTTTAAACAATTGTAAAAATGTTAAAAACTACTTCATTTAAAAAATAATAGTTTTAGTTTTTTTTATAAATTTAAAACATGTGTAAATATGGTTTTTACCAATATTATGAGAATTGTAAACATATTTTTAAAAACATTTTTAGAAAACATGGATGTGGAAGAGAAATATACCCTAGGAGAGGCTTAAATATAATCAATCCTAAATATTGAGGAGATTATGAAATAAACCCTTACTGCTTTGGTATCTTTTGAATCATAACCCCCATGAAAGATGTAAATTAAAATGAAAATTCAAATATGATGAAGATACATATATCCATTATATAACATATAATAGGTTAGTATATACACAACACAAAAGAAATAAGCGGGGAATATGGAATATGTCTTATAGAAGTAAAAGTGAGATGAGAAATAGTTACTTTAAGTCTGAATTCCTTCATATATTTTCAAAACTACTGTATAATAAATATAAATTATTTATAAATATATTATATAACAATAATAATATATATAAACCCATTTATTATTTACTTATAATCTTTTATCATATGTTTATTAACAATTATTTATTAAATCGTTCTTCCCAGTGACAAATGCTTAGTTTTTCTTGTATGTTTTGATTTGGTTGTTCCAATCCTTATACTGTAATTATGGTGAAATCATCTCCATAATATTATTCATGGTATAAATATCAAATATATCAAATATATATATATTTATATTCTTATATAAATATAGATACTGAAAAATTAATTACACCATTCATAGTGACGACAGGACGTACATACGCATGAACGCTATTTTCACTTTTCAAATAGTGAAAAAGAAAAAGGTTTAATTTTAATTAGTATTTTAAGAATAATATATATGTAATAATTATCATATTTACTCATTATTCCCATTTTTATAACCATAAAAGTAAATTGTTGATAAAAAACTAATTACACCACTACATAGAGGCTCTAAGCCACACAAACTTATGAGCGATATTTTTTCTTTGTGTGTGATAAACAAACATAGAATATGTTTGTACTATAATAATAATACCATATAATTATATTTATAATACTGGATTAATTATTTTGTTATGGGTAAAACCCATAAAGAGGAATTATAATAAGAAATAAACTTAAAATGGATGGTAAAGATGATTTCCTCTTCATCGATGAACTCCCTTTAGATATCTTTTTAAGGGACCTAGGGTTGCTATTTTGGAAGGGAAATAACCTCAATAACTTATAAAGGAATGTTAATAATAGTAAAGGGGAGGTTTTTGTCGATAAATATGGCTCATATTTGTGTAAATTAGTGAGGGATGAGGCGCCCATTTATAATTGAGGTGAGGGGAACTTTTTGAATTTCATAAAAAAATTTAATATAATATTACTATTTTAGAGAGAACGATTGAAAATTATAATGAATTTGAATTAAAAGTTTCTAGGTTTAAAATGAAATCATTTAATGAAATCTATACATGTTTTTAGGTCATTTTAATCCTTTTCGGTTTTATTAATGGCTTAGTTAATTATTTTTGACCTGAACCTCTATAACAATTATTTTAACAATAATGTGTTAATAATGTCACTATATATGTATAAGTGACTCATAAATGGACTATGGATGATTTTTTCAACCATTTACATTCATATTTAATATAAAAACATTTTTTATGAATTTTAAATAATTTAGATAAATATTATTTTGATAAAATATTACTAATGTCAATTTCAACACTATTCATCTAATTTGACATTTAACATATGAAGACAAAGTTTGAATTCAAATATAATTTTTTAAAATATATCTAATATTTCATTTAAATCTATAAAATTTCTGGGATATATTAAATCATTCAAATTATATCACTCTGTATATTTTTAAAATCATTTATTTTATTTTCCTGGTAATTAGAAAGAATAATATACTTATGTTGCAAAAAAAATTATGGTAATTATATAATGTAAAATAAATAATGAATAAAATATAAAATTAGAATAATTTCATTAATCTAAATTTTTATATTCATTTTCATTCATATATTTCTTTTTTAATTATGTGGACACATAATAGATATTGAAAAATAAGAGAGTGACATTTTGTAACTTTCTATACTTTAAACATTATAAAGGACATTTTCATGGAACTGTTTCCATTAAAACATTATATTTTTATCATAATATAAATTTGGTAAAATAAAATTCTGGAAATAAAAATTAATATGAAATATTATGTCCATATCACTTAGTTTTAACCTAGATTAACTGGATTTACCCTTTATTGTGGTTATAATTTTCACCCCGGTTACTATTTATAATACCAAAAAATGAAAGAAAAATCTTTCCTAAATTTGAGCCTTATAATTAAAAATACGGAATCAATTTTATCAAATTAAATATCTCTAAATTAATAAACTCAATTTCAAAATATGTATGCAAAACGTAATGAAAACATTTTTTAGAAAAATACAGCTTTTCATAAAAATGAATTTTTTTTGTATAAAAAATGTTTTCTTACCAATTTAAGTTATAAAATTGATTAGAGTGAAGCTAATTGGATTATTAATAATAGAAATAGTTTTAATTTTAAAATAATTTAAAATAAAATGAAACTTTTAAATGGTTAAATAAAAATAAAATTTTCTATAAAAATAGGCATTTTCACTATTCACTAGAAAATATATATTTTTCCAAAAATATGAAAATATCACCTTAGGGTAATTTTGATATTATGATTTAAAAATTGATATTATTTTTATAAAATAAATTTAATATACGTTCTAAAAGTTAATAATAAAATTATGTCACCAAAAAAAAATAAAAACCATTTTTGAAGAAAACAAATTTCAAAAACATAAAATTAGTTTACTTAAAATTGAATACTTATTTAATAAGAATTAATAAATGAATTTTTATTGGGTATTTAATTTATATATACATACACACATACAGACACACATAAACACACAGATATATTTCATAATTAGGTTAACACTACTCATACCTTCCAATTTAACAGCTAGGTTATAATGATCATTTTTAAATAATAATATTTTGGAGTTCAGTAAAGCTCGATGTGGAATTTCATATGTGTTAAAAAAAAGTGTTATTTTTAAAGTATCAGGGTTTTGCTACTAAAAAAGAAAATTTATGAAAGGATATATACTGAGACAATGAATTATACACCAACTTGAAAATAAAATTTTTTAGATCGATCATAATAGTTTATCCAGAACACACCTATTTGAATATATAAACAATATAAAAATAATTTTTTTTACAAAATATATACCTTATTTCATTTATCATGGTAATTTATCGAGAATATACCTTCTTTAATATATAAATAACATAAAATAATGGTTTCTTCAACACGTATTATTTATCAATAATAGATAATCGCCTAAAAAATTGTATATTATCAAGCACATTCCTGCATGAAAAATAGTAGTGATAAAAGGACATATATTGATAGAATAACAGATAAACCGCTTAATGGTATACCTTCCTGAATTTATCATAGTATATTATCAAGATCACACCTTCTTTATTATTTAAATAACATAATATAGTAGTTATTCAATAAATATATATTTGATTTCATTTCTTGGAGTAATTTATCAAGAAAATACATGATTTAATATATAAATAACATAAAATAGTGGTTTTTCAACATGTTGTATTTAAATAAGTGTAAGAAAATGATTTTTTAAAACATGATTCACTTCTACGAAATCACTTATCATATTTAATATGTGTTATAGACCATTTTAAATGATTATTATTGAATAGTCCCTTACAAGAATGAAATATTATAATAGTTCCCACCATTTGAAGTATACCTGTAATCTCTAGGTAATATTAGTACTATCATAAGGTGGGTATGATCTGAATGTAATAGTAAATATAAAAAAACAGTATCCACCACTGTAAAGTTACATAAATATAAAAATGTAAGTATAAGAATTATAACCATGTCATAGGGAATAAATTCCCATAATAATAAAAAACATTAGAGAATAATTTTTTCAAACTAAAAAAAACATACAAACAAAATAATTATATTTACTGAACTTCATGTCATGGGTGAATAAAAAATGAATCCAACCTAATAATAACATGAATCTGTACATACTCACATTCATTATACACCTTTATATATAATAAAATACAATTATATTATTCTATAATAGGATAATATATAATTGGAAAATTAACTGGAAAATGGAAAATCTAGAAAAAAATATTAAACCAGAAATAATTCATCCCACAAAAGTACTGAAAATTCAAGAATTGTCATAAAAATGATATTCATGTCTGTTAAAAAAATTATTCCTCAATTATTATTCATGAATAAAATAAAACCTTATTGACTTAAAAAATCATTCTGAAAATTTTGAGTTTCACATCGAACAATCATGTATCCTGATAAATGAATGAATAATGTGAAAAATTATAAATCATGAGATATCGAAAAGAAAAATTTTATTCCATGGAAAAAATAATACAATATTGATTAGTGTAAAATAGAGCAATTAAAAAGACTTATAAAACTATAAAAAATATATGAAAAATTTCACATACCAAGATATAATTAATTTATACACAAGATTTATAGTAATTTATGATATAAAAAAAATTAATTTATCTTATTGAAAACTATTTAAAAAAATAACATAAAAATATTTAGTGTCTTATTGACTATAATTTTTGGAAACTATTTACCCACTTATCACATATGATAATCAATTTAAAAATAATATGTGTTTGTTTTATTACTAAAAATATGCATAAATAAGTTATAGATAAGGATTTCATCAATGGGAAAAACTTCTAAAAAATTATAATAAGTGATAAGTTTTATATGTATTTTTTAGTAAGGGATATCAAATAAACCCCGATGATATAAAAATTATGTTGTATTTTTTGAAAACATTATTATAACTATAATATCCATTTAATTTTTATACTATTTCAATTTTTGTATGATCATATTGAATAAATGGAATATAGAACATGATTTTTAATCAGTACTATAAACTTACATAAATATAAATGTTGAAGAATAGGAAATATAACCAAGTCACACCTTTGATACTGTCTAAGATTGTACAAACTGTGGAAAAATATATTTATGCAACAATAATACAATGTGATCTAAATAAGTCATTTTTGTAGGGATAATATAATGATATTTTATCTTCAAAAAATTATTATGATTTACTCCCTAGCTCTGCACATATTATAACAGAATAAAAACTAGTTTACAGTGGAGATTGGGGGAATGAGAAATTTATAAATAGAAATCCATTTAGAGTGATAGATTGGGGGAAAAACAAAAATAAGAAACATGTTACCTATAATCTTAGACATTACTATTTCAATGAAGATGAAATTCATTGGGAACCATAACCAATTATGAAATTTAAATTCAGTAGGAGATCGAGAGAAAAGTATTTCACATGAAAAATTATAGAGTGGAGGATTTTTCTAGGGTTGGATAAATGGGGTTTGTGAGAAATATTGGGAGGAGGAGGATTGTGAGGGTAAGGATTGGTTTGATAGAGAAATTTTAGAGGTGGGGTATCCATGTTAGAGGATAATGATCGAGGGTGGCCACATTGAAGGTGGATGATCCTAGGAGGTGGGGTTGCTATGTTGGATCTATGTAAGAGGTGGATGAGGATCGAGGGGAGGTGGTGTGGCCGCATCAGAGGAGGAAGATCATGGAGAGGTTGGGTGGTCGTATCAAAGGAGGAGGGTCATAGGGAGGAGGAACATCATGAAGGTAGGGTATGTCAAGGGAGAAATGGGGGTACCTATAACACAAGGTATAAAATTCCCATGGGTAAATGATAGCTATAAACATGATCCTAATATCCATATCTACATGTCCATGGATATAGCTTCAATTTTTAGTAGTGAATTTTCTAAATACATCCATCTAAGTTATAACAAGTCTATAATAGGATTATCCTCTTTATATCAAATTATTTTAGTCAAACAAAAAATTCATTAGAACATTATAATAAATATAAATGTCAAGAAAAACACCAGGGTAACACTTCAATTTTTGGTTTCATCCTAAATCATGTTATATAAAGTGATAATTTATTTAAGATTTTTGATTTAGGTATTTTTTAAATTATTTATTGATATTCATTATTATATCGTTTTATTTTCATGTTAATATTTTTTGTATTTTAAATAAGTGATTTACCATGTCATCATTAATGAATTTATTTGAAATCCATTTATTTTATTTTTTCATTTAAGATTGTTAAATAATTTATTTTACATTATCTTGATAAATCATCCAATAAATATAAATTATTTAACCATGCACTTGAAAAGAATAAAATAAATAGTAGTGGTATTATCATGAGATTTCCTAATGATCTATTTATTGAGAAGATAAAAAAGTAACCCATGGACCATGGGAAATAATTCCTTGAAGCAAAGATTGGTTTGAGTTGTAGTATTCCAACTATTCCCCCATGTACCAACTTAGTTGATTTCACCCCATCTCTGAACATGATCCACCACCACTAAGCTAGGAGCTCCATCCTTTACATATGCTTTACTCACACATAGGAGAAGGAAACAAGGGGTATGGGGTTACATAAAAGAAAATGTGGATAAATATACCTGTACATAACAATATGAGGAGACAATATACATATCATCATTTTATTTTAATAAAAATAATTATAAAATTACGTGAAATAATAATAAAATTAAAATAAAATGAGAATATAAATAGGTCCGTTCTTTATTAATATAATTCACATACATGAATGTTACATTACAAATTCAAACATAAAACACAATATAAATAATCAACTAAGAACACCATTATTACCCTAGCTTAACCCTTCATATCAAACAAAATACACTTCATAGAATTCTGGGGAAACAAAACATAAGAAAGGGGTGAACTCAGATACTCAGTATGGGTAAATAATTTAGCGGAAGCTATAAAATTTTCAGGAAAGATGTGTAATAAAGAAACATAATTTTAAACATAAAAATGAACATAATATGGTGAAAATAAATAAAACATTACCATATAAATATGAATATGGATATTATACTAGTCAAATAATCACACGTAATAATTAATTTCATAATAAGGCAATGCTTAACGCCGGACATCATTACCACATTGTCAACGCATCGTGCCAAGACTACAAATAAATTTTTTGCCTAGGCCTTGTTCCAAGACAATAGTTTTCTCATGAGACCTACTGATGTATATAGGGGCTATAACAAGCCCCACCCATCACTTACTAAGTCCACTCCATTCCTCATATGAAAATGTTGAAACATAACATAAACATTCGTATTAAAACTAGCATACGAAATGTTAATACTTTAACCATAAACCATGTAGTGTATAAAAATTTCACATCCACATTCAAACATATCATAACTCATTCGATATAATATGGAAGATTTTATTTTAATAAATCAACATTAATCATGAATAATATACAGTAAATAATGTTGACATAGTTGAAAATGATCTGTAAAACTTTTTGAGAGAAATATCACTCTTTGTGAAATAATTTAAAAGTCACACATTTATAAAGGAATTTATTTAAAATATAAATTTTGAATCAAATTTTCCCATACCACTTTGAAACTTTTTAACGGAATTAACATTTTAAAATAATCATGTCCGTATAAATTAATCCTTAAAACCATTTTGATAACATGAACATTAATGGGAAATATTTAGATGAATAAATATTTAAAACATTTATAATGATGTTTTAGTTAAAGAGTACCTTGAAATAATCATTTTTAATGTATTTTATGAGACATGGACATTGATAATAAATATTTCCTAGAAAAAACTTACATATAAACAATATTGGATAATAATGATATTGAGAAATTAACCCTTACCTTCCACTTTCCTTTGGTCAAGGGTACGTTTGACCTATTGTATAATGACCATAGTATGTTATTAAATTATACCCAAACCATATTAATATTTATTATATCATACATGATTAATTTATGAATTAATACTACCCATTTAATAATGATTTCCATGTTAAATTAACATTTTAGGTAATAATCGCTTTCTTTATCGTACATGTTTTAACTTGTTATTCATGATCGTATCATTTAAACCATGATTTATACACTTCCAGAATATAAATCATGATTTATATATAATATATATTTATAATATATATATGTATAATAGGTAGATATATGGAATGGAAAACACCATTTATGAAAATGGTAAGCCGTACGTACGCATGATTGCTGTTTTCGTTTTCATATCGTATTGAATGGAAGTAAGTGAATAAGATATATGTAAGTACACACACACACACACTTATATCTCCAGTATCATTATTATTTCATATATTACATACTTATTAATAATATATATTTTTATAATCATCATTGAATGGTGAACCTAGAAATTAATCTCATCGCGTCGTGGATACGGTAAGCCATACATACACACGAGCAACGCTATCATTTCCTTACGGATTAAAAGGTGTCAAATTTGATGGTATATTAATTTTATAGATAAATTATCATTTTATTTTCATTATTCATATTCATATTACTCATCATTATATCAATCTATATAACATAGTCTTGAAAAAAAAAATTACTCCATGACGTGGAGACGGTAAGCCGTACGTACGCACACATGGTGACATTATCATTAATAAGATGTATAAAATAGTGAGTCGTGTTATACCATATTTATAATTACATAAAATTATTTAGAATTTACTAGAATTATTATTTTGGTATGGAAATAACATAGAAATAGAAAGTGGAAGAAGAAAAGAACTTTGAAAGAGGTGATACAATAATTACCTCTTCTTTGGGTGTTTCCTTTTGATTTGAACAGAAGGGCACCGTAGGTTGGATTTCTTCTCAAGAGAAGGCCTCTATTTTGAATTGAAGGATGATAGGAGGAGATTAGATGAGGGTTTGGCTATGCAAAATGGGTTTAAAGGTGTGATTTTGAGTGAAGGGTAAGTACCCTTTTATAAGAGAGGTGAGGGTCACTTTAGGAAATGTTTAAAATATTATTTTATTATAAAATAATTTTCTATTTCTAATGGATCCAAATTAATTTATTTCACATATAAGGTGGGTGTGGGTCGAAATTCTCTCAAACAAAAGGTTTTAGAGAAGTTTAGGTCACCATATTAAACCTATCTTTTAGATTTAACTCTTAGTTAAATAGTTTAACTTTTACCATGTCCTATGGTATTATTATAATAAATGGTTAATAAAATTACTATAAAAAACCAAGAAATCTCCAAGTGGTTCATTATTGATATATCTAACCTTATATAAGTTCTTTTTTTGAACCTTTAATTTTTAGAAATATTATATCAATTTATAATATAGTATTTATTTCAAAAAGTATTTATGTCAATTTTGACACGATTTGGTATTTTGTTTTTGTAAAAGTCCTAACAACATTATCACTTCAAAAAAAACAACCCTAAAATTTCATATTAACCTAGAAAATTCATGTATGACATAAGAAACCTCAATTTACATTTATTTTTAAATTTATAATATCAATTATTTTAATCTTTCATTGATGAAGTAATTAATACATCATCATTATGTCATTAATAAATTTAATTATTTAATATCTAAAAATTATAAATAAAATACCATTATGTAGGAAATATTTTTATCGTTCTATTGAATATTTATAGTCAAATTTATCTTATATATAACCCTATATTTAAAATATTTTAGTTATTAAAATTTGAATTTAACACTTTTAACACTTTTTTAAATAAAATAATAATAAATGTCTTAATCTAATTGAAGTGGACCAAAAGGATCATTTTTTCTTCCCAAGGTTGGTTTTGATTGAAATAAAATTATCCAATAGAATTAGGACATGTTTTAGGGTAATTATAAAATCATTTTTACCTTTAGTTAATCTATTTACTTTTAACCGTGGTATATAAAAGTCAAAAGTTACTATTCACAAAAAAATATTTTTATCATATTGAACCATATTTTACATACTGATTTAAATCGTGTCTCTTTTATTTTTGAAATTTAATTCACAGAAGTGGTAAAATTACGTTTTATGCAAATTTGCAAATGTGCCTAGAAGGTGGGTAAAAGACGTTAAAAAGTTCAATAAATTTTTATAATCTAATTTTATTATAAAATGACTCAAATGAATTAAATTGAAATTATATAAGTATTATATATCTATTTTGACTTAAAATAAATTTAAATAAAATAAATATTTATTTAAATAAAAAGTTGGTTTTAAACAATAGTATAAGGTTTTTCACTATTTATCAAAAGTTGAAAGTTTTCCTAAAAGTACCAAACATTCACCCTAAGATAATTTTAATATTCTGAATTCAAAAATTAATTCTAATTTTCCGAATTCAAAACATATAATTTGAATTAATTAATTTAAAATTAATCCCCGTTGTCAAAAACCAAAGAGGGTTTTTAAAAATTAAGAACTATTAAAAGATTGACATGTATTTATGTAAAATTTAAATGTGAAATTACTTATAATTACCTACATTGTATTAAATGATAAAAATATAATATATTTATTCTTCCAAACCATTAAAATTTATAATTTAACACTATAAAATATTTCGATTTAAATTTTTTATTTCAATAAAAATTTAGTATTTTCACTATTCATCAAAATATGAAAGTTATCAGAAAAGAACACAAAATATATCCAAAATAAATTTTTTTGTCCTGCTTATAATGAAGAATTTAATTTCATTAAATTGAATATATAAAAGTGTCAAATATTGGTTTTAAAAAGGGTTCTCCATTAAAAGGCGGTAAAATTTATTTTTGTGAAAGATACTTCTTTTATCTAGAAAAAATAAATTTGTTCTTATATTGTGTCTATGAAACACATAATATGGATTATAAAATTATATGGATTATATATAATTCAAAATTTAGTTAATACTATTCATAACTTCTTTTTGAACGGCTAATTTATTATGTCGTGGTAGGCTCGAACTCGGTGTTTCCTGTAGCGAAAGTTATTGAATTACTTTGAAGAGATAATGTAATATGAAAGATTGGGGTGTTAAATTCTCCTCTCCTTCAATAAATTGCATCCTCATAATTAGGAATTTTTCGTCGAAAATAAAAGGTTAAAAATAGAAAAATACCTTTGTGGAAAACCGACATCAAAAATTGGGTTAATAAAATTTAGCCTTAATAAGAGGGAAATGAAAATGAAATATTCACCACCAAATTATGATATCGGTTAGGGTAACATTGGTGGAAATTAGAGACACATAATTGGAGGAAAAATGTAAATATTTATAGGGAGTGATTGAGGCCATCAATCACCAAAAAGTGTAAAATTGAGTGCCTCAAGCCATAAATCTATGATGATTGAAAATATCACCAGTTGAACAAAACATAAGGTATTAGGATAAAAAAATTTGGTTTTAAGATCCCTTCCCTAATGTTTAAGAATTAATTTATTCGCAGAATTGGTGGAAAAAAAATACTTGCCAAGTAGAGTTTCATCCTTCAACTAATTCTTACTGCAAACTCATGTTTCACTCCAAAAGATAATAGAATTCAAAAATATTCTATTTGTCCTAAGAGTATAGGGTTACAAAAATAATGAATTCATAATTAAATATTCATACTATTTTAAAAAACTAAATTACACAAACTAGGACAGCACGTAAGCCAGTGGTAGGTGATGCACCCTTGTCGCCCTTTGGTTGCAGGTTCAAGTCTCATGGCCTTGCCGGATGTGATGAGTTGTCACCCGACCTCTATCCAAAAATATATATTAAGAAATGCATTAAACTAAAAAATAGTATCCAATGTCAAACATAATCCATTACAACCTTTATACTTATCCAAAATACTTCTTTTCCAAAATCACAGTCCATAATTTATAAGGTAGGTCAACACAATGAATATATTTTTTTCCACGTAATAAAATGTGAATACCTTAATCGTGTATTTTTTTAAAACACGGTAACACCATAAATTACCATATAACCTTATTGATTGCATTCATTCTCCTTTATTCTCTATATAATACTGAATAAATTCCTTATATCCATAAAATGTTTTGAACTCCAACAATAATGGAATAAACAAACAATTAATTGGTTTCAAAGTGGTCTAGAATATCGACTATAATTTATCCAAATCAATCATATCTTATTCCAAAATCACTACCTCAATATCAGAACCATATTAAGGATTATATTTCCTTCAACCATGTATTTTACATAAAGGATAACTTGCTATTGAGTCACTTTTCTTAGAACCATATAATCTCAAATCCTTAATGAAATAGTACAGTAGTACAATCATTATTTATTTCCATAACTAATATAACAAGTACATCATTGATACAACACTCAAATGACATAATTCATTAGTAAAAATATAAGAAAACTAATTATTCCTCTTCATCTACAGTAGTATCATAACTTGATTATTATCCAATAACATCATTTGGGGTATACTCTGATGATTGTGACATTGATTCATGTAGTGTCCCAAATCCTTGATGATTAAGCATTGTACATTTGAAACTTTTATCTTACCCTTAAAATTACGTACTTGGTGTCATTTTTCTCTACACTAAAAACAAACTACCATTCCCTTAACGCATTAACTAAGGTGATTCTTTCCACAATTATCACATATGGAAAAATCTTTATTTTCCTTCTTCCCTTTATCGATCTTTATCTCTACAATCCTTTTCTTCTCTGGCATCCCTTCAAGAAATAGGAATCTAAGAATTCATTAATTATCTTGTTAACACATGATACTATTTATTTATATGATGAGAATATGTGGGAGACTATTTGCCTTATAAATTTTGGATTAAGACCATTAAATATATAATCCTTCTTACTCTTTGGATCATGCATATTGATGGAGTTCTCATTCCTTATACTGGACATCATTTTTGAACAATGGCATACACTAGGTTAGTTCATGAATCACAATGCATAATTCCAAACACGTAAAGTACTTAACATAAATTGAAACATTTATAAATATAATCCATAATCATAAAAAATGTTTTCTTTGAGAAAGTATTTACTCATAAATACATCATAATAGCTTGTAAACAAAATGTTATTTATCCTAATCATATCCCCCGGGAGTTTTGAAACCAAGAGTGCCGCAAGGCCCGTTGTTCTATACCAGGATACCCCATGTCAAGCACAAAACTCCTTGTTTTAGTTTTCATTCCTAGGTACATCTATGATAGATCTTCCTCTACCTGATCGTATCCAGACAGCGATGTATTTCTTGGAAAATACACAAAATCTCTACAATACCAAAATTCTAGGAAGTTATTCTATACTAATCCTCAAATTCTATCTTAGGGTAATGTTATCTAATCAATGTATTTCTAAATCTAGTTTCCAGGGTTTGTAATAGACTTCATATGATACCAACTATAAAACCTTGACCCCAAAATCTTGGAGCCGATGTATTATTTTAATACATTAGCATGAATACAAGAAATAAAGTCCCAAAAGACCGATCATTTTAGCACTATTGAAAAATAGATTACATATATGAATGTTATATTACACATTATAAAATAAAACACAACATAAATAATCCATTGATAATTCCATTATTACCCTAGATTAACCATGTGTATGAAACATAATACACTTCTTGGAATCATGGGAAAACAAAACATAAGAAAGGGTTGAGCTCAGATGTCTAGTAAGGGTAAATAATTTAGTGGAAGCTATAAATTTTTAAGTTAATATGTTTAATATAAAAAATCCATTTAAACATAAAATTTAACATAATATGGAGAAAACAAATAAAACATTACCATATAAACATGCACATGGATATTCTACTAATCGAATAATCACATGTAATAATTAATTTAATAATAAGGGAATGCCTAACGCCAGACAAAATTACCACATAGTCTAGGCCTCGTGCCAAGACTACAAATAATTTTTTTTCAAGGACTTGTTCCAAGACACTAGTTTGTCTCAGGAGACCTACTGATGCATCGATGGGCTATAGAAGGCCTTGCCCATCACTTACTAAGTCCACTGCATTCCTAATATAAAAATGTTGAAACATAACATAAAAATTTGTATTAATAGTAAAATTCAAAATGGAAATACATAAACCATAAGCCATGAAGGTTATAGAAATATCACATCCACAGTTAAACATATTATAACTCATTAAATACAATATGTAAGATTATATTATAATAAATCAATCTTAATCAAGAATAATATCTAGTAATGAATGTTGCAGTAGTTGAAAATACCCAGAGATTTTTTTGAGGGAAAAATAACTCTTTGTGAAATCATTTAAAAGTCACACATTTATAAAGGAATTCATTTAAAAGATAATTCTTGAATCAAAGTTTCCCATTCCACTTTGAAACTTTTTAATGGAATTTACATTTTAAAACAATCATGTCCATATAAATAAACCCTTAAAACCATTTTGAAAACATGGACATTAATGATAACGAATTAGAAGAATAAATATTTAAAACATTTAAAATGAAGTTTTATTTAAAGAGTACCATTAAAGAATAATTTTGAATTTTTTTTAATGAAACATGGACATGGAAAATAAATATGTCCCAGAAAATTCTTACACATAAAAAATCTTTGATAATAATGAGATTGAAGAATTTACCTTTACCTTGCACTTTTCTTTGGTCGAGGGTACGTTTAACCTCTTGTATAATGATAATATTATGTTATTAAGTTATACCAGAACAATATTCATAATTATTATATCCGAAATGATTCATTTATGACTTTATACTACCCATTTAATAATGATTTCCACGTTAAATTAACATTTTGGGTAATAATCGCTTTCTTTATCATACATGTTTTAAATTGTTATTCTTGATCATATCATTTTAATAATGATTTAAATAATTACAGAATATAAAAAATGATTTATATATAATATATATTTATAATTTAAATATGTATAATAGATAGATATATGAAATGGAAAACACAGTTTATGGAGACGGTAGGCGTACGTACGCATAAATGCTGTTTCCATTTTCATATCGTATTGAACAGAAGTTAGTGAATATGATTTATCTAAGTGCATAAATACATATATATATCTAGTAGAATTATTATTTCATATATTACATACTTATCAATGATATATATTTTTATAATCATCGTTGAATGGTGAACCTAGAAATGAATATAATCACGTTGTGGAGATAGTAAGTCATGCCTACAAACGAGTGAAGATATCATTTCATTGATGACTAACAGGTGTATAATTGGATGGTATATTAATTACATATAGAAATTATCATGTTATTTTCATTATTAATATACATATTACTCATCATTATATCCATCCAAATAACATAGAGTTGAATAATAAATTACACCATGGTGTGGAGATGGTAAGCCACATGCATGCATGCATGGTGACATTATCATTCATAGGATGGGTAGAATAATGAGTATGGTTGTACCATATTTACAATAACATCACTGTATTTATAATGTACTTGAGTTATTTTTTTGGTCTGGAAACAACAAATAAGTAGAAAGTGGAAGAAGAAATGAACTTTGAATGAGGTGATTAAATAATTACCTCTTTTTCATGTGTTTACTTTTTATTTTAGAAAAAGGGATCCTTAGGTTGGATTTCTGCTCAAGGTATGACCTCTAAGTTGAGTTGAGGGAAGTTTTGAGGATATTTGGGTAGGGGATGGCTGATAAAAATGTCTTTGGAGGTGTCATCTTGAGAGAATGGGAAGTACTCTTTTATAAGAGAGGTGAGGGTCAGTTTAGGAAAAGTTTGAAATATCATTTTATTATAAAATCATTTTCTATTTCAAATGGATCCAAATTTATTTATTTCAAACATAATGTGGTGATGGGTCAAAATAATCTCAACCAATAGGTTTTAGACAAGCATAGGTCACCATATTAACCCTATCTTTTAGATTTAACTTTTAATTAAATAGTTAAACTTTTACCATGTCCTCTTGTATTATTATAATAAATGGTTCATAAGCATAATATTAAAATACACGAGAACCCCAAGTGGTTAATTACTGATATATCTAACCATATATAAGTTATTTTTCTATGCATTAGTTTTTTAGAAATATTATATCAATTAACAATATAGTATATGTTTTAAAAACTCATTCATGTCAATTTTAACACTTTTAGGTATTTTGTTTTTCTTAAAGTCATAAAAACTTTATCACTTAAAAAAAATATTTAATCAACCCTAAAATATCATATTAACCTAGAAAATTCATGGATGACATAAAAATAGTCAATTTATATTTATTTTTTATTTATAATATCAAATATTTTAATCTTTAATTGTTTAAGTAATTATTGCATCATCATTGTGTCATAAATAAATTTAATTATTTAATATCTAAAAATTATAAATAAAATACCATTATGTATAAAATATTTTTTTATTTAAAATGAATATTTACAGTCAAATTTATCATATTTATATCCCTATATTAAAAATATTTTAGTTATTAAACATTGAAATTAACACTTTTAACTCTTCTTTTAATAAAATCATTATAAATGTCCTAATCTAATCCAAGTGGACCAAAAGGGTCATATTTTATTCCAAAGGTTTGTTTTAGTCGAAATTCACTTATCCAATAGAATTAGGACATATGGTAGGGTAACTATAATATCATTTTTTCCTTTAATTACCCTATTTACCTTTAACCATGACAAAAAGAAGTCCAAAGTTACTATTCAGAAAAAATATTTTTCATCTTATTGTAGGATCGAAATAATGATGTAGATGCTCAATATACAAGAGGGGGGGGGATGAATTGTATAATTTAAAAATTCCTTTGGAACCTTTAATGTTGGTTACAAATAACTAAGTTTTCTTTAGATAAGGAATGATCTAAGTTTAAAAAAGTTAAACTAATAAAATTCACAACACCTCTAACACCAATTGAAATCATGGAATAAGGAATGAAGTTATAAACTTCAGGTCATATGTACTTGCTTAAAACTGGAAAGAGATTTTGAAAGTAGGTTCTGGAAATATGGATCTGAAAATTGAAAATTAACTGAAGATTACAATATGAGACTCTACCTTAAAGCGTATAGAATCTAAATGAAACAGAGTACAAGTAAGGAAGTATAAGAATGTTACACATTCCTTACAATACAATATGCAGTGGAAACAAACAGGTAGTATAACTAAAATTAACAAGATATAAGTCTTTTAACCCAAAGAGAAGGGTATCCAACAACCTTGGAAAAAGGTCCCTTGATTTATACTTTCATGCAATTTTGTCTTACCCACACCAGGGTAAGCCCTCGATACGATGATCAGAATCTTTGTCTTGCTATCCCCGCAAGCCCTAAACGTCAAGGTAGTTGGAACCTCTGTCTTCCTCATTAAGGAAACCCTCAAACTTCATGGTAGTCGGCACCTCTGTCTTCCTATCCCCGAAAGTCCTCGAATGTAATCACCACCATTCGGAGTCACACGAATCTTTGAGAGTTAATAAGAGCCTCTCTCTCAAGAAATCACTTCAAGAATGTAATCACAAGAGTCAATGATCAGTATCGAGCTCTTTCAAATGAGATCCAATTTATAGGATCGGTCAACCTCCTTTCCAACGGTCATATCTTCCTTAAAAACCAGAGGGACATATACACGTGTCACTTAACTAATGGTTAGTTTATAACGGAATAGACAACATCATTTTATAACAAAACAAGTGTAAGATAAAGTGAAACATTGTTTTATGTCTAACTCAAATGTTCGGAGTCAAGATTCGGTGTGTAAGAAAAAAATATTAAAGAGTAGAATAATTATAAAAGTGTAAGCAAAATGAATGTTCGGTGTCTATCCAAAAAAATCTAATTATTATACTTAAGAAATATATGGATATAGATAATGAAAATATGATAAGGATTAATTTCCTTAGAAAATAAATTTTCCTTATAAAAGCAATTTTCCTTATAAAAGTAATTTTCCTTATAAAAGCAATTTTCCTTGTAAAAGTAATTTTTTTAAAGATAAGGTGTTTGTGATTTTCAAAACAAGAAGGAATGGAAAAGTCATAAGGAAACCCTTGTTGACTCAACAATCTCCCCCTTTTTGGAAAGCACAAACATCCTTAAAAAAAGAATGACTAAGGAGAAAAAAACATTAAGGCTTATCTCCCTTTGCTTATGGATGTTGATGAATATGACTAACTCCCCCTTAGGCTTTGAAACTCTAAGGATTGTATTCTAGATTTCCGGAATGGAATTTCATTAAGAATAGGAATGTCTTCTTTAATGAAAAAATCCCCCTAAGATAAACTTTATTAGAGTTCTTTTTCATTCTCCCCCTTTGTTAGGGTTCTTTTTCCTTCTCCCCTTTGTGATTTTCAAAAAGAATCGGAGGGAATGGAATATATAACAATGTACCTAAAAAATTAGTTAAAAGATACGAGCAAGAAAGATTTTCATTATGTTTGAAAGATTAAAAACAAGGAAGCTGTGATACAACCAAAGATCAGATTTTTCTATTTTGGATCTTTTTTCCTTTGACAAAAGACCCTTGAGAATAGTCTTTATCTTCTTCAGGTCTTTATGGTCTTCTTCGTCTTGCTTCTCTAACACAACAAATCTTGCACTTTGAGCTTCAAGCTTTTCTTCCTGAGCTTCAAGCTTTTCTTCCTGAGCTTTCAAAATTTGTTCGTGCTTTAACAACTTCACTTCAACCTCAATCTGATGATCCCTTTCATTCCTCTAGTTTTGAGCAACAGAATTCAGCTTCCCATTGAGATCTATGTCTTCTTGAATCCGGGAATTCTTCTCAGCTATCAACTTTTCTTCAAAGGAAGAAGTAAGAACATTTATCTTCCTATCTTCTGTCTGAAATGCATCTTTAACATTATCTTGGAAATCATCCAAGAGACTCATTTCTTCTACAGTTTTCCTCGACCAACTAGTCATTTTCTTACAATACCTTTTATGGGATTCATAGCCAAAAAAAAAGTTTTGAACTGGGCCTCCATATCTACACATTTATCCATAACCATGGATACAGAGTATGTTTTCTAATTCAAAGTATGTTGGAGCATCTGGAATCTTCAATCAATACTAGAGAAGGTCGGAATACAACCCACCAACTTCTTTAATGACGGAACAACAAAGTCATGCCCCAATGAAGATGACTCCGAATCCAAGAATTTTCTTGGAGAATTTTCTTCTTCAAATTGTTCATCCTTCTCCTTATAAGAATCACCAACTTCCCTTCTCTTTACAGCCACTGAGCTCGGGGTATCGACAACAAGTTGCTTTCCCTTGTCCTTTTTCGGAATGGATTGTTGTTCTGGAGTTTTCTGTTCACTATCAAACACTTGGACAACATTTTCTTCATCATCAATATCTTTTTGAGAACCATACTCTAAATTCTCCATTTGAGCAATATCATGTATAAGATGTTCTTCCTCTTCAAGATAAGCTACTTCTTGTTCTCATTTCTCCTCATCCTTCCCTGAAGAGACTAACTTAGAAGACTCGGAATCTGATGTTCGGAGCGAAATATGTTCTAAAGGAGTCCCCTTATAATCTTCTACATGCTTGAATAGATCTCCAGTCTCACCACTACCTTCATCAACTGCTTCTTCCTCTTCCACTTGCTCAAACTGCTCAACTTCCTTAACATGCTTAGATTTTACCTTCTCCGGAGTGACATAGTTTCTTCCTAGAGTCTCAGTTAGAGATTCCAAAGGAAAAGATCTCGGAACTGGAATGTTTCCGGAGGCCATCTCATTAAACATCAATAAAGTCTGAACCACCTCAACATCAGACGTCTTCTTCTTAAGCTTCTTTTTTCAATTGTTTTTCTAATTCATCCACCGTTTTTTCCTTCAAGTCCTTAGCCTCCGTAGGATCCAAGCCCAACTGAGGCTCCCCTTGCACTCTTTTCTCTTTGATTTCCCTCCACTTATCAACTACCTCATCAGGGTAAGGTTTATTCTTCTTCAGTTTTGGAGGTGCGGAATGATATTCCTTAGTTTTACGATTCTCTGCTTTAACTTCAACTTCATTCAACTTTCTCTTCTTCACTGGCAAAGAAGATTCAGGTTCAGCAACTTTCGGAACTACTTCTTCTTGAACTGGAAAATCAAAGAACTCCCTAGTCTTCTTGTCGAAAGAAATGTTCCACCTTTTAAGGGTATCATCACTCACCAACATAATTTTGCAATCACTTGGCGTAGAATTGCAAGCCTCCTTGAAAGACACAAGGCACAAAACTATTAACATAGAGATTATTGTTGGATACATTACGATCTGAGCTCTGAGATTCCCTTTCTTAACATTCTCAATGGTAATAAGAATGTGTCTCATCAGATTAAACCTATTTATATTTATCAGAATATATATAATAAAGATCTCACTCTTGTTCAAACTATCTTTGTCACCCTTTCTCGGTACAATAACGCCTTGTGCCCATAATTCTAGAATCCAAAAATTCATAAACAGACTAGAAATCTACAGAGCCTTGTCATCTGACAGTCTGAGAGTCTTCAAAGCCTTTACCTTGTTGAAACTTCCCTTTGAATCTGGAAAAACATGAGCGATGAACTCAGCTTCTCCTTCATAGGTCAACCCTACCATGCTGGCTGCCTTGGCATAAGAAATCTTATAAGTCTTGCCATAAGACTTAAATGACTATTTCTCCCTACCATCATCCTTAAATAAGGAAACTGTCTCATAGAACATAAAAAGAATCTTTGAATATACTTCATCTTGATTCCCGGGCATAGACACAGTAGCATCTTCACATCTGTTAATCGTTATGTTCTTGGGTGTAAGAGAATCATAATTGTTGAAAAAATCAGGATGAACCAACCTTTCTCTATATACTAACCACATAGAAATCAGCTTATAGATTGAAATGTCTTGAGAAGCTACATCCACAGACATTCAGATCTGATGACTTCTGGGATGTTCAGAACTGAGATTTCTGAAGATCGGAACGACTTTTAAAATGGAGAGGTAGAGCTTCAGGATGCTGGAGCTTGAAAAACCGATGTGGGACCACCATTTGGGGTGCCCTTTAAATTGGAAAAGAGTTTGACCATTGGTCTTCCAAATCCATCCAACGGTTGAAAAAAAAACTTTGATCTGATCTGACAGTTGAGAACAATCCCGCAAGAAAACTTGAATCTGATCTATTGAGGTCTTTATTAAAACAAGGATTTGAGAAAACTAGAATCTGAAAACAAAATATAATAAAATACCAGTTAGTAAAATATGATTATGAAATCATAAGTATGAAAATAATACCTTTCGAATTGTCTTAGAAGAATTTTTCGTAATGGGTAATATTTTTGTTAAGAAAAATTATCTACGAATAAATCTTTACTGAGAAAAGACATAGTTCTCAAAACTCACTAAGGAAAAAACTCAGTACGGAAAATTCAGTACGAAAAGAATAAAAATAAAAAAAATGAAAAAATTAACATTATAAGAATTTCAGTATGAAAACATCATTACTAGAATTTCAGTACGATAATGTCATTACCAATGTCTCAATACGGAAATCTTATTATGAATGTCTCAGTACGAAAGTCTCATTCCGAACATTTTAGTATGTAATTTTTTTTACACTCATTTAAAAAATAAAGAAAATAACAACCATATGTACCCCCCTATGGAAAAGACTTTATTACTGTAAGAAAAGTCTTTAAAAAGAAAGTTAATTACGAAGAATTACTTAACAGTTACCATTCCTATATTCTGTTTAATGTATTCAAATCTATCCGAAGAAAAATATTTTCTGAAAATATCACCAAGTTGATATTGCATTCCGATAAACTGAAGAATAATATCTCCTTTCATTTTAAATATCTTTTGTTACTAGTGATGTTCCGGGAACATCCACTATCCATGTACAGGGTGTTGTTTTTGGTACACCCTTCATTTTTATAAAATCAAGAAAAGAATTAAAAATTCGGAATCCAAACTTGTTTGGATCCGAGATTTACAGATAACAAAACTTTGGGTAGCCACATCTTCTTAGAGAAATAATCTTTATGAAATCCTAGAGATTGGGTTTTGTTTAAGGAACAATTCATTGCCCAGTGACCACCACATTGACACTTGGTACAAAATGGTGCACTTTGTGGAACAATGTAATTGTCACTAAAAGTTTTTTTTTGCATTGGTATAACCAAATACAGATTTATTTATTAAAGTTCGTATTTGGGAATAAATTTTATCAAAATTTTCTTTACCAAGGGTAATGTTTGATAAAATCTTCTTTAAGGAAAAAATTTGGGACTTGAGTATTATAACCAAGTTTTTAGCCTCAAAATCATTAGTTTTAAAACTAGATCTAGGCTCAAAGATACGTTTCTTAGAAATTACTTTTTCTAATTCTTTAAAATGTTTGTTCTTATCAGAACTTACTTCCTCAATATTTTTTGAAATATTTATAAAATCAGAATTTTTCCTATCATGATCCTTAGAAAGATCTGATGTCTCTTTTGTAAGAATAGAATTCCTAGAGTTTTCCTTATCAAGATTCTTATTGACTTTAGAGTTCTCAATCTCAAGAAGTTCAGCAAACCTAGAATCTTCTTTCATAGGTAGGTGAAGTATTTTCTTCATTAGAAGAGGATTCTTCATCGGAGGAGTTATAATACATACTATCATTAGAATTTAAACATACATTGGTCAATGATTCATTATTTCTTACCTTAGACATAATGCAATGATTGTCAATAAGAAATCTGGCTATAAGAACATGATTCTTCTGTCTTGAAGATTCATAATCAGAAGATTCATCTGATGAGTCACCACCACTGGAACTCCACGTATCATTTTCTTTTAGAACTTTCTTAGCTTTGGATTTATAATACTTCTTTATGTTCCTGTCTGAATGCCTTTCTTTCCTTTCTTTCTTTTTGAGCAAAGGGAAATATGGTCTAATATGTCCAGCTCTCTTGCATTCATAACACATGACTTCTCCATCATTCCTATCCTTCCTTTCCTTTTTCTTATACCTGGATTGGAAATGTCTTTGTCCGGATATCTTGTTCATCCTTCTAGCAAGATTTTATAACTTATTTTCAGAGATTTCCCTTTCACTTGAATCTGATTGAATAACTACCTTTTTAGACTTGGATCTGGTTACTCTCTCAAGAGTCTTAGCTTTCATCTGATTTGAGGTTGTTGTAAAAGCAACAGTGCCATTCCCATTCTTCTTTTTGATGTTGTCAGCATCTCTCTTCATTCTTATTTCATGTTGGAGAAGAGTTCCAAATAGCTCAGCAAGAGAAATTTGAGTGACCCTCATGTTCTCATCAATAGCGGTACTTTTAGATTCCCACTCATTGGGCATAATATCAATTATCTTATCCACAAGTGCTTCATCATCTAACCCATTTTCTCCCATTGACTGTAAGCTGTTGACTATAGTCATAAACCTCTGTTGAACTTTACAAATTGGTTCACCGTAGGTAAAATTAAAGCCATGGTATTCAGCTCTAAGAATAGATCTCCATGTTTCAATTACTTTAGAAGTGCCAAAGTGTGTAACCTCTAACTTCTTCCAGATATAATTAGCTAATTCACAAGAAGAAATTTGTCTATATATATTTCTAGTCATTGAACATAGTAATGTATTGTGTACGTTATAATTGAGTTGATACTCTTTCTTTTCCTGGTTAGTAAAAGATCTAACTTCTTTATCAAGAATTTTATAATCTCCAGTAAGCATAACGAAATTATCCATCTAGTATTGATAACAAAAGTCTTCATTCGATATCTCCAGCACTCACAGTCATTACCATAAATGATTGGTGGTCTTGTAGGATTTATATTATCAATGGAACCAACATTGACTCCTGCCATACTTAAAATAACCTTGGACACACAAAATTGTTAGTAGAAAAAGTTCGCAATAACAAATTTCGAACGACAACGTTCGGAATGAGAACGTTCGGAATGATAAAGTGATCAAGAAAAACTTATACGTGAGTATAAGTACTTCAGAGACCTCCTCTGATAACAATTGTAGGATCGAAATATTGATGTAGATGCTCAATATACAAGAGGGGGGGGGGGTGAATTGTATAATTTAAAAATTCCTTTGGAGCCTTTAATGTTGGTTACAAATAACTGTGTTTTCCTTAGATAAGGAAAGTTCTAAGTTTAAAAAAGTTAAACTAAGAAAATTCACAACACCTCTAACACCAATTGAAAACTTGGAATAAGGAATGAAGTTATAAACTTCATGTCCTATGTACTTGCTTAAAACTAGAAAGAGATTCCAAAAGTAGGTTCTGGAAATATGGATACGGAAATTGAAACTTACCTAAAGATTACAATATGAGATTCTACCTTAAAGCATATAGAATCTAAATGAAACAGAGTACAACAAAGTATATGAAAGTTATAGTTTCATTATAATAAAATATGCATCAGAAAAAAATAGGTAGTAAAACTACATGTAACATGATATTAGTCTTTTAACCCAAAGAGAACAGTATCCAACAACCTTGGATAACGGTTACTTGATTTATACATTTAAGAAAGTCTATCTTACCCACACCAGGGTAAGCCCTCGATATGAAGATTAGAATCTCTATCTTGCTATCCCCGCAATCCCTAAACTTCAAGGTAGTTGGAACCTCTGTCTTCCTCATCAAGGAATCCCTCGAACATCAAGGTAGTCGGCACCTGTGTCTTCCTATCCCCGGAAGTCCTCGAATGTAATTACCAACATTCCGACTTGGACGAAGCTTTGAGAGTTAATAAGAGCCTCTCTCTCTAAGAATCACTTCAAGCATGTAATCACTTGAGTCGATGATCAATATCGAGCTCTTTCAAATGAGCTCATATTTATAGGGTCGGTCAACCTCCTTTCCAGTGGTCATATCTTCCTTAGAAATCGAAAGGACCTGTACATGTGTCACTTAACCAACGGTTAGTTTATAACAGAATAGATGACATTATTTTATAAGAAAACAAGTGTAAGAGAAAGTACGACATTGTTTTAAGTCTAACTCATAAGTTTTGAGTGATGATTCAGAGTGTAAGAAAAAAATATTAAATAGTAGACAAATTATAAAAGTGTAAGAAAAATGAAAGTTTGGAGTCTAACCAAAAATAAATCTGATTTATATACTTAAGAAATATATGGATATAGATAAAGAAAATATGATAAGGATAATTTTCCTTAGAAAATAAATTTTCCTTAAAAAGCAGTTTTCCTTATAAAAACAATTTTCCTTATAAAATCAATTTTCTTTATAAAAGCAATTTTCCTTATAAATGCAATTTTCCTTAAAAAATCAATTTCCTTATAAAAGCAATTTTCTTTAAAGATAAGGTGTTTGTGATTTTCAAAACAAGAAGGAATGGAAAAGTCATAAGGAAAACCTTATTGACTCATCACTTATTGAACAATATGTTACTTATTTATGTCAAAAATGTCTCTAGGATTTTTGAAATTCAATTCACATAATTGGTAAAATTATGTTTTATGAAAATTTGCAAATGTGGCTAGAAGGTGGGTAAAAGACGTTAAAAAGTTCAATAAAATTGTATATATCTAATTTTAATAAAAAATGACTCAAATTAATTACATTTTACTTATATAGGTATTATATATCTATTTATACTTAAAATAAATTTAAATAAACTAAATAATTATTTAAATAAAAAGTCGGTTTTAAACTATAAGGGAGTCTTTTCACTATTCATCAAAAATTGAATGTTTTCCGAAAAATACCAAAAATTCACTCTATGATAATTTTGATATTAAAAATTCAAAAATGAATTCTATTTTACCAAATTCAAAACATAGAAGTTTCATTAATTAATTTAAAATTAATTCCTATTGTCAAAACCTAAAAGTGGGTTTTTAAAAAGTGAAAACTATCAAAAGATTCACATGCATTTATGTCAAATTTAAATGTGAAATTACTTATAATGACCTAAATAATATTAAATGATAAAAATATAATATTATTATAATTAAAAACCATTAAAATACATACTTTAACAATATAAATTATTTTTATTAAAAAAGATGTTTTCATTTAAAATTTATAATTTTTCGCTATTCATCAAAATATAAAAGTTATAATAAATGCACAAAAATTTTTTCCAAAATAATTTTTTATTTCCCACTTCTAAAGAAGAATTTAATTTCATTAAATTGAATATATAAAAGTGTCAAATATTGGTTTTAAAAAGGTTTGTTCATTAAAAGGTGATAAAATTGAATTGTTTGAAAAATACTTCTTTTATCTGTAAATAATGAACATGTTATTATATTATATCTAAGAAATGCATAATATGGATTCTAAAATTATATGGAGTATATAAAATTCAAAATTCAGTTAATACTATTCATACCCGCTTTTTGAACGGATAGTTTGGTAAGTCATGGTGCACTTAAACTCAATGTTTCGTGTAGTGCAAGTTATTGAATTACTTTGAAGAGATAATGTACTATAAAATCTTGGGGTGTTATAATCTTGGATATCTCCATTTTTTGTAATTTAAATAAAATATATTATTTAATTTTATTTTATTTTATTTTAGTACATTTCATGAACATGGGGAAACATAGTGTAAACCCTCTTAAACTATATAATGTCCCATATGGTCCTTCCCAAATACTATCTATTTATATGATATCTAGTGTACATGGTGCGTCACATATTGAATGGTATGTATTTCTGTGTGTCAAGTTAAGTCATCATATCAACATATATGACACACAATATGTGTCAATATACACAACGTGCATCCTTTTTAATTCTTGTGTGAAGAAAACATTGTGTACGATGATCCTACATGATGTGTTGTTGCAAAGTTAAAATAAAAATTAATTAACATTTGATGTTCTATAAAACCCCGCCACACCATGTGTGTAACGCCCCGACCCCAGTTACCCAGAGTCGGTGCATTATTACATAACATTGGCATGATCACAAGAAATATCAAATCTCGAAAGACCGATTGGTTTAGTAGCCTTGGAAACACTAGATATATTCATAAGTTTTACATTACATCATAAAATGAAAAACTACTACAACAACATAATGTTTCCACAGTCCACACTATAATCCCCTCATAATATCCCTGCAGGTCATCCATAACTTATATCTTCACATCCTGGGAAAAATAAAACATAGAAAAGGGGTGAGCTCAAATGCCTAGTAAGGATAACAATATAGCGGAATGCATAATGCTAAACTTTAATTACCTTTCAAGGCCTCGTCCGAAGACCTTGGGGCTAACTGTAACCGGAACCCAACCCGGAGTGCCTCTAATAACCGGACACCAACCCGGAGTGCCTCAAATAACCGGACACCAACCCGGAGTGCCTCTAATAACCGGACACCAACCCGGAGGGCTTACTTTTACCAGTCCCTAACCTGGAGGGCTTACTTTTACCAGTCCCCAACCTGGAGGGCTTACTTTAACCAGTCCCCAACCTGGAACATACTTGTCCAACACATTCATATGAAGTAAAGATTGAAATATAACATAAACATTCTTATTGGAACTAGCATACAAAATGTCAATACTTTCACCATAAACTATGAATGGTATAAAAATAGCACATCCACAGTCAAACATATCACAAAACCTTCAAAACAATATAGAAGTTTTTTATCATAATAAATCAACTTCAAATAATCTTAAAACCCATCAAATGATGTTGACATAGATGAAATAAAAATTCTTTTTAAAGAAATATCTCCTTTTATTTTGAAATCATTTAAGATCCATATAAAATCAAACATTTTATTTGAAAATAATCTTATAAGCTTTTAAGGTAAGCTTTGACGATTTTATAACGGCGGAAAATAACTGCACCCGCCGTATAAGTTAAAAAAAACATTCTTATCTTAATTCTGTCGAAAAGGTTAAAAAGCACCTTGTTTGGAAAACGACGGAAAGATTCCATTATAAACCTCTTATAAAAAGTCAAACAAGGGTATAAATGAATTTAACCCATATTCTTTTAAATATTAAAATTTTTTTGAAATACATTTTGAAGAAACATGGATGTGGATGATAACGAGATCCCAGTAGATTATTACGTATAAACAACCTTGGATAATGAAGAGATTGTGAAATAACCCTTACCAGTTTGGTAACTTATGAAACATACAATCCATGAAAGAGGTATCATACAATGAATATGTAAGTACACATAAATTAGAGTGTATTACACAAAGAATATAATTATGGGCAGTACATACACCACACAAAAGGTAATGGTGGCAATATGGCATGAATCTCACGGGAATAAGGACTGAGATGAAAACCCCTTACCACGTTAATCAACTGAGTCGTATGGCCAAAAGTTAATAACCACCAAATTATTTATAGAATAACTTTAATATGATAATATATATCAAATTCCAGTACACAATACACCACTTTCAATAATTTAGTGGTGAATAATGGAAATCTCACAGAATTGAATGTGAGATAAGAAAATCCCTTACCTTGTACTTTTCCTTGGTTGGAGTAGGTTAATCTCCTGTATAATGGTGAAATAATTGTTATTAAATTATACAAGAATCATATACATTAATATGATATCATATATGTTCTTTTAACATTGCTTTATTAATAATATCTTAGTATTATCGTCATTTCGGGTGATAATCGATTCATTCTTCTTAAATGTTTGGTTACGTAAGACATGTTTGTAATGGATAGATTATATCTTATTCATAATCAGAATGATATTAACATTATTTTTAACCCTAAAATGAGAATAAGACTTGAATGGATACGATGGAGGATGGATCTCACCGCGTTCGTGGAGACGGTAGTCCGTACGTACGCACGAACACTACTTCCATTTAATTTTTATTTTAAAAGAATTGAATCCAAATGATACATAGGTATATTACTATTCCAGTATAATATAATATTTTATATATGTTACTTAATTTCATTAACACCATCCTTTATACATTCCATGTGTGGTATGAACGAGTCATATCATTTTAAGGGGGCGGTAGTCCGCACTTCCTCAAATGAAATTATCGTATGTATATACAACATGAAACGAATAATGGTATGAAATAAAATGGAATTACAGAAGCTTATATATAAAATATATATCATTAATATAATATTTAATTATAGTGCCATCATAATGGCCACCATGAGAGGCGGTAAGATGTATTTGAACAATCATCGTTTCGTGAGGCGTTAGTTTTCCATCCACAGAAACATTATGTTCATCATCCATTAGATGGAGTTGTGTGTATGTGTAGTTTGAATCCTTCTTATAACAACATCCTAGTATATTGAGGATACTGGTGTTGTTACAAAAGAAAGGAAATAAAAAGAGTTTGGGGGTTGGAGAAGCAAAATAAATGAAAATAATTTAAGAGAAATCGTTACATTTAATTTAGGTAACTCACTTTGGTTGGAAGCAAAGGACTTCTTGAAATGCTTTCGGCCTAAGGGGAAGCTTCAAGGAGGAGTAGAGGGGTGTGGGGAGCTTAGGTGGGCAGAGTTTGGACGATCCAAGTGGCTTGAGAGGTGTGAGGAATGAGTAGAATTGGTCTCCTTTTATAAGGGAGAAGAGGGGCTCTTTAGGAAAGAGTGAAAGTATTACTTTATAATATAATTATATTCGGTTTATAATGGTCCAAAAATCATTGAGGTCGAAGATAAGATGACTTATATTCTAAATAACATCAACCAATAAGAATTGGACAGGTTTTAGATAATATTTTAATCATTATAATCTTATTTATTTAAATGATTTATTAACGAGGTAAACATTGCATCATTATTGTGTCATTAATAATTTAAATTATTTGATGTCTAAAAATTATAAATAAAATATCATTATGTCGGAAATCTTTTTATCTTTCTAATGAATATTTATAATCGAAAATCCAACATGTATAACCCTATGTAAAAATTGTTCTTCTAAACGATGTAAGCTTATGCCATTTTTATTTTTATTTTAACTTTATTAATATAAAGTGTCCCTACCACATACAAGTGGATCCAAGGGGTCCCCAAATTGACCCAAGGATGCTCATGGTCGGGTATGTGTCCACCAATAAGGTTAGGACACGTTTTAGGTTAATTTTGTTTTATTATAATATTAATTTTTAACCCTTATTTACCGGATTTACCCTTAACAATGGTAAATAAAATATTTACCACAGTAATTATTCAAAATGTCTAAAAATAAAAGTTACCTATTTACACAATTTGGACACCCTGATTCCAAATATGGAATCCATTTTTCTAAATTCAAAACACAGAAGTGGCAGAAATTAATTTAAAATTAATTCCCGCTGTCAAAACAAAAAGCGTGTTTTTAAGAGGTAATAACTATCAAAAGATTGACACTTGTTTATGTTTGGTTTAATTGTAAAATTATGTACAATGACCAAAATTATATTAAATGGTAAAAATATATTCTAAATATACTTTAAAACTACTAAAATTCATAATTTATCACTATTAATTATTTTGATTAAAAAAGTTGTTTTTAATTAAAATTTAGTAATTTTCACTATTCATCAAAATATGAAAGTTATCCGAAAAGTACCAAAATTTCACCTTAGGCTAAATTCGATATTCTGAATCCAAAAATGAAGTCCATTTTAAAATATAAAATATATATAATTTCAAAATTTAGGTATTACTATTCATAACGGCTTGTTTGATTGGTTGTGGCGTGTGTTAAAACTCAAGGTTGCGTACAACACACGCTACTATTTTATTCAAAGGAAAGCGTACCGTGGAAGCTTGGGATGTTTCATTTTAATTTTTTTTTATGTACCAATTTATTCATATAGTTTAAAATATTTTTTTAAAAAGGTTTCACTATTAAAGTTGATAAAAGTGCAATACTGAAAATGAATCTGTTCTTGCATTATGACTAAGAAACTCATAATAGGGATTCTAAAATTATAAGGATTATATAAAGTTCAAAATGTTGTTAATACTATTCATGACCTCTTTTAATGGCTTTTTTTTGTACGTCATGGTGTGATTGAACTCGGTGTTGCGTGTAGTGCAAGTTATAGAATTATTTTTAAGAAATAACACACTATGAAATCCTGGGGTGTTACATTCTCCCCTCCTTCAATAAATTGCGTCCTCGCAATTTGAAATTGTTCTTCGAAAATAAATGGTTGAAAATAGAAAATATCTTTGTGGGAAAACCCACATCGGAAATTAGGTTACTAAAATTTAGTCTTAATATGAGGAAAAGAGAAATGAAAGAGTCACCACCAAATTATGATCTCGATTAGGAGAACATTGGTGGCAATTAGAGACATATAATTGGAGGAAAAACGTAAATATTTATAGGTAGTGATTGAGATCATCAATCACAAACAAGTATATAATTGAGGTCCTTAAATTCATCAATCTATGATGATTTGAAATACCATAGGTTCAACAAAACATAGGGTATTAGGATAACACATTTTTGACGTTTCAAAATATCTTAGTTGAAATCCCACATCGAAAAATGAATTAATGAGGCCTCTATTTAAAATAAAGAGTCGAACGTATGAAGATTACCGAAAATAACACATAATAGGGTTCCATGTAGGAAAATATGGATAAGGAAGAAAAATATAACCATAAATTATCTAATGGAGAGTGGTAGAGAACATGGCTATGAAAAGGCCAACAATCCCAAAGCCATTATTTAGTGATGATTTAAGGTATCATCTAGGAAAACATTTTTGTTATAAGTTTCTTTTCTTAATGTTGAGGAATTTATTTATGAGATTGGCTAAGATCATAAGGAGATATACTTACTTTATAATTAGTGTTTTATCCATTAATAAATTTCTACCACAAACTCATCTTTGACTCTATAAGATAATAGAATGTAAAAAAAATTCTATTTACACTATTCGTATAGGGTTCCAAAATAAACGAATTTATAATTCATCTACATGATCTTTTAATAAAAACTACATAATTTAATCTAGGACATCTCATGGGCCAGTGGTAGGTGATACACCCTTGTCGCCCTTCGGTTGCGGGTTCAAGTCTCGCAGCCTTGCCGGACGCGACGGGTTGCCGCCCGACCTCCGGGTTGTCCTTTTATGGCAATCCAAAATAATCCAAACTAGAACTATCCAAAATATTTCTGTCCAAACTCACAGTCTAACATTTATAAGGAAGGTAAACATGATATAGATCCTTTTTACCCCGTAATAGCATATGAATACCTTCATCATGTATTACCATATTCCTTATTGATTACATTCATGCTCCCTTATTCCATATAGAATGCTGGATATACTTCATTAATCCAAAAATGTTTTAAACCCCAACAATGATGGAATAAACAAATCATTAATCAGTTTCAGGGTAGTCAAGAATATCCAATATAATTTATTCAAATCAATCACATATTATTCCAAAATCACTACCTCGGTATCAGAACTATATTATGATTTATCATTCTCTCAACCATATATTTTCCAAAAATTTATCCTGCTATTGAGTCACTTTTCTTTGTTCCACACAATCTCAAGTCCTTAATGAAATAGTACTGCAGTACAATCCTTATATACTCCATGATTATTGTAACAAGTACATTGTTGATACAACACTCAATTTACATAATCAACATAAGAACTCTAATCATTCCTCTTCATCTGTGGTAGTATCATAACTTGATTATTATCCAATAACATCATTTGCGGCATAGTCTGATGACTGGGACATAGGTTCGCGTAGTGTCCAAACTCCTTGCAAATGAAGCATTGTACATTTAAAACCATTTTCTTACCCTTGCAGTCACGTACTTTGTGCCCTTTTCCTCCACACTTATAACAAACTCCCATTCCTTCCAGGCAAGTTCCAGGGTGTTTCTTTCCATAGTTACCACATATGGGAAAATTCTTCTTTTCCGTTTTCCCTTTATCCATCTTTCTCTCTTCCATCCTTTTCTTCGCTTGATTCCCTTCAAAGCCATAGGACTCAGTAAACTTTTACTTATCTTATCAACACATGATATTATTTCTTCATATGATGATAATACATGGGAGACCATTTCTCTTATAAATTCTAGATTAAGACCATGAAAGATATGATCCGTCCTTCTCTTTGAATCATGTGTATTTCTGGAGTTCTCATTCCTTATACTGGGCGCTATTTCTAAACAATGGCATAAACTAGATCAGTTTATGAATCAAAATACATAATCTCTTACTTATAAAACACTTAACATAAATTGAACTATTTATGGATATAATCCATAATCATAAAAATGTTTTCTTTAAGGAAGTATATACTCATAAGCCCTTCATAATGATTTGTAAAGAAAATGAGAGTTATCCTAAGCATATCCCCCGGGAGTGTCGTAACCAAGAGTGCAGCAAGGCCCGTTGCCGTGCACCAGTTCCCGTTCGAGTCTAGCTCAAAGCGGTGTTTTCGGGTTTTACCCCTAGGTACATCTGTGCCAGAGCCGCCTCTACCTGCTCGTATCCAGACATGGATGTATTGCTCGGAAAACTCACAAAATCTCTACAATACCAAAATTCTAGGAAGTTATTCTATACTAATCCTCAAAGTTCATCTTAGGTCTACGTGCTCTAATCAGAGTTTATCTAAATCTAGCTTCCAAGGTTTGTACTAAACATCCTCTGATACCAACTGTAACGCCCCGACCCCAGTTACCCAGAGTCGGTGCATTATTACATAACATTGGCATGATCACAAGAAAGATCAAATCTCGAAAGACCGATTGGTTTAGTAGCCTTGGAAACACTAGATATATTCATAAGTTTTACATTACATCATAAAATGAAAAACTACTACAACAACATAATGTTTCCACAGTCCACACTATAATCCCCTCATAATATCCCTGCAGGTCATCCATAACTTATATCTTCACATCCTGGGAAAAATGAAACATAGAAAAGGGGTGAGCTCAAATTCCCAGTAAGGATAACAATATAGCGGAACATTCAAAAATAAGCATAAACATTTAAGGCAATGAATTACTAAAACAAAAGCCTTTTAAACATTAACTTCAACATAGTATGGCAAAAGTAAAATGAAATAATTCCATTTACTTGTTCACATGGATATTCTACTAATCGAATAATCACATGAAAAATAAATAACCACTTTCATAATGTTGGAATGCATAATGCTAAACTTTAATTACCTTTCAAGGCCTCGTCCGAAGACCTTGGGGCTAACTGTAACCGGAACCCAACCCGGAGTGCCTCTAATAATCGGACACCAACCCGGAGTGCCTCTAATAACCGGACACCAACCCGGAGTGCCTCTAATAACCGGACACCAACCCGGAGGGCTTACTTTTACCAGTCCCTAACCTGGAGGGCTTACTTTTACCAGTCCCCAACCTGGAGGGCTTACTTTAACCAGTCCCCAACCTGGAACATACTTGTCCAACACATTCATATGATGTAAAGATTGAAATATAACATAAACATTCTTATTGGAACTAGCATACGAAATGTCAATACTTTCACCATAAACTATGAATGGTATAAAAATAGCACATCCACAGTCAAACATATCACAAAACCTTCAAAACAATATAGAAGTTTTGTATCATAATAAATCAACTTCAAATAATCTTAAAACCCATCAAAGGATGTTGACATAGATGAAATCAAAATTATTTTTAAAGAAATATCTCCTTTTATTTTGAAATCATTTAAGATCCATATAAAATCAAACATTTTCTTTGAAAATAATCTTATAAGCTTTTAAGGGAAGCGTTGACGATTTTATAACGGCGGAAAATAACCGCACCCGCCGTATAAGTTAAAAAAAACATTCTTATCTTAATTCTGTCGAAAAGGATAAAAAGCACCTTGTTTGGAAAACGACGAAAAGATTCCCTTATAAACCTCTTATAAAAAGTCAAACAGGGGTATAAATGACTTTAACCCATATTCTTTTAAATATTAAAAATGTTTTGAAATACATTTTGAAAAAACATGGATGTGGATGATAACGAGATCCCAGTAGATTATTACGTATAAACAACCTCGGATAATGAAGAGATTGTGAAATAACCCTTACCAGTTTGGTAACTTATGAAACATACAATCCATGAAAGAGGTATCATACAATGAATATGTAAGTACACATAAATTAGAGTGTATTACACAAAGAATATAATTATGGGCAGTACATACACCACACAAAAGGTAATGGTGGCAATATGGCATGAATCTCACGGGAATAAGGAGTGAGATGAAAACCCCTTACCACGTTAATCAACTGAGTCGTATGGCCAAAAGTTAATAACCACCAAATTATTTACAGAATAACATGAATATGATAATATATATCAAATTCCAGTACACAATACACCACTTTCAATAATTTAGTGGCGAATAATGGAAATCTCACGGAATTGAATGTGAGATAAGAAAATCCCTTTCCTTGTACTTTTCCTTGGTTGGGGTAGGTTACCCTCCTGTATAATGGTGAAATAATTGTTATTAAATTATACAAGAATCATATACATTAATATGATATCATATATGTTCTTTTAACATTGCTTTATTAATAATATCTTAGTATTATCGTCGTTTCGGGTGATAATCGATTTGTTCTTCTTAACTGTTTGGTTACGTAAGACATGTTTGTAATGGATAGATTATATCTTATTCATAATCAGAATGATATTAACATTATTTTTAACCCTAAAATGAGAATAAGACTTGAATGGATACGATGGAGGATGGATCTCACCGCGTTCGTGGAGACGGTAGTCCGTACGTACGCACGGACGCTACTTCCATTTAATTTTTATTTTAAAAGAATTGAATCCAAATGATACATAGGTATATTACTATTCCAGTATAATATAATATTTTATATATGTTACTTAAGTTCATTAACACCATCCTTTATACGTTCCATGTGTGGTATGAACGAGTCATATCATTTTAAGGGGGCGGTAGTCCGCACTTCCTCAAATGAAATTATCGTATGTATATACAACATGAAACGAATAATGGTATGAAATAAAATGGAATTACAGAAGCTTATATATAAAATATATATCATTAATATCATATTTAATTATAGTGCCATCATAATGGCCACCATGAGAGGCGGTAAGATGTATTTGAACAATCATCGTTTCGTGAGGCGTTAGTTTGCCATCCACATAAACATTATGTTCATCATCCATTAGATGGAGTTGTGTGTATGTGTAGTTTGAAACCATCTTATGACAACATCCTAGTATATTGAGGATACTGGTGTTGTTACAAAAGAAAGGAAATAAAAAGAGTTTGGGGGTTGGAGAAGCAAAATAAATGAAAATAATTTAAGAGAAATTGTTACCTTTAATTTAGGTAACTCACTTTGGTTGGAACCAAAGGACTTCTTGAAATGCTTTCTGCCTAAGGGGAAGCTTCAAGGAGGAGGATAGGGATGTGGGGAGCTTAGTTGGGCAGAGTTTGGACGAGCCAAGTGGCTTGAGAGGTGTGAGGAATGAGTAGAAGTGGTCTCCTTTTATAAGGGAGAAGAGGGGCTCTTTAAGAAAGAGTGAAAGTATTACTTTATAATATAATTATATTCGGTTTATAATGGTCCAAAAATAATTGAGGTCGAAGATAAGATGACTCATATTCTAAATAACATCAACCAATAAGAATTGGACAGGTTTTAGATAATATTTTAATCATTATAATCTTATTTATTTAAATGATTTATTAATGAGGTAAACATTGCATCATTATTGTGTCATTAATAATTTAAATTATTTGATGTCTAAAAATTATAAATAAAATATCATTATGTAGGAAATCTTTTTATCTTTCTAATGAATATTTATAATCGAAAATCCAACATGTATAACCCTATGTAAAAATTGTTCTTCTAAAATATGTAAGCTTATGCCATTTTTATTTTTATTTTAACTTTATTAATATAAAGTGTCCCTACCACATACAAGTGGATCCAAGGGGTCCCCAAATTGACCCAAGGATGGTCATGGTCGGTTATGTGTCCACCAATAAGGTTAGGACACGTTTTAGGTTAATTTTGTATTATTATAATATTATTTTTTAACCCTTATTTACCGAATTTACCATTAACCATGGTAAATAAAATATTTACCACAGTAATTATTCAAAATGTCTAAAAATAAAAGTTACCTATTTACACAATTTGGACACCCTGATTCCAAATATGGAATACATTTTTCTAAATTCAAAACACAGAAGTGGCAGAAATTAATTTAAAATTAATTCCCGCTGTCAAAACAAAAAGCGTGTTTTTAAGAGGTAATAAATATCAAAAGATTGGCACTTGTTTATGTTTGGTTTAATTGTAAAATTATGTAAAATGACCAAAATTATATTAAATGGTAAAAATATATTCTAAATATACTTTAAAACTACTAAAATTCATAATTTATCACTATTAATTATTTTGATTAAAAAAGTTGTTTTTAATTAAAATTTAGTAATTTTAACTATTCATCAAAATATGAAAGTTATCCGAAAAGTACCAAAATTTCACCTTAGGCTAAATTCGATATTCCGAATCCAAAAATGAAGTCCATTTTAAAATATAAAATATATATAATTTCAAAATTTAGGTATTACTATTCATAACGGCTAGTTTGATTGGTTGTGGCGTGTGTTAAAACTCAAGGTTGCGTACAACACACGCTACTATTTTATTCAAAGGAAAGCGTACCGTGGAAGCTTGGGATGTTTCATTTTAAATTTTTTTTGATGTACCAATTTATTCAGATAGTTTAAAATATTTTATTTAAAAAGGTTTCACTATTAAAGTTGATAAAAGTGCAATACTGAAAATGAATCTGTTCTTGCATTATGACTAAAAAACTCATAATAGAGATTCTAAAATTATAAGGATTATATAAAGTTAAAAATATTGTTAATACTATTCATGACCTCTATTAATGGCTTTTTTTTGTATGTCATGGTGTGATTGAACTCGGTGTTGCGTGTAGTGCACGTTATTTAATTATTTTTAAGAAATAACACACTATGAAATCCTGGGGTGTTACAATGTGTATCCCAGAAACACTCTTTGTAGTTTGGATTAATACATTTTCATTCCACATAATTAATTTACATGGTGTACATCCTGACTCAGCCTGCAATTTGTGAAAATATGTATGAGTTACATGATGTTTATATCCTACTATACGCCATGTTATCCATTATATGTCTATCCATATAACATTATTTTTGACACAACATGTATTCTATGTGAAAATATATATGATACACTATATGTATTCCAACTACATGTAATGTAGTCATAGATAGTCATTCCTCTTATCATTAAGTCACTATAGGGAATGTATTTAATATATATCATGTATTTTGATCACAGGGCTTATGCATTTACTATTGGGACAAAATATGAGATTTTACACACCATGTAACCCCAAAACCATGTTTCATATAGTTAGTCAGCACATGGACTGTAATGTTGCCATATATTCTTCTCCCACATAATGTTTTTTGATTTTTGTAGCTCTTCATGGTGCATAGAAATTGGATACTTGATGTGTAATTTTTAGTTACATATCATGTTGTCCTATGTTATCCATCTAGAATCTTTGAGTCCTCCAGATGGAATCATCGAGAGTTCTTTGTATATTCTTAAACAATTTTTGGACATATGAAACTAAAATAATACATTATGTAAATTTTCATATTAACAAAGGAATAAACCATAAATGAAAAACCAAAAAAATATGAGTAAATTTATCAATGATTAATAGATAATTATAAATTAATATATGATGGATATAACACTACTTGAATATTCCAGGGTGCATTAAAAGTAGTTACACAGATTCCAAATGACAATTAGTCATCGATTTCTATATATTTATCCTCATAACTATATGAATAGAAAACCAAGAACCCACAAGGTAGGATATTTCACATATAATTTTTTTTAATTCATATTTATGATAATTTACTTTTCTTTATATTATTTATTTGTTGTATAATCAATTGAAAACTCCTATCATTACATCAATGCGATGATGTATCCAAGGGTCAAATATCCCTAGTAGGGATCCACATGTGCTTTATGTTCCTTAGAATATAATGGATGGATATTTGAATTCTAGAACTAATAAAAAATATCCTTGTGTTGTTTCCTTTGATCAGTATTATAATATATTCCAAAATCGAAGGATTCTATTGAGTTCTCTCATGTTCTTGAGAGAGAAAAATAGATGCCCTCCATTCTTGAGAACATTCAAGAGAAAAGGTTATCTCTAGGATTGAGATAATTCTCTATTTATGATTTATTCTGAACATCCACCATATAACCTATAAATTATATAATCAGGTTTATACATCTATGATAAGGAATTGATTCTTTCACACTGATCCTTAGCCTATATTTTAATCCTTACTGAACCCTATGCCGAATAATAAAAATAATAATAATATCTCCATGACTTGTAAAAAACTCAGAGATTTTTTTTAATTAAATTATTTAATAAATTAATTAATATATATTTAAATGATATTAAACATTCTAATCCAACCATACCCATAACTCTGTCTATCAATCCTCCAAAGAATTTATCAAAATTTGAATAATGACTATTTATTTAAATAAGTAATAACATTCCATTACTCATTCAAAAAATAAATATATGATTAGAATAAATTGAATAATAACTATTATTATATACTTATGAATAATATTTATTTTAATATTAAATTCAAATATATAGTTTAATTGAGATTCTAGATACACTTAGTGTTTGACCATATAAGAACCTTTTTTAGTGGCATTAGGATAACTAACATAAAGTGAATGTTAAGCATCCAGAAACACATAAACTCACCCATATAGAAATAAAATAATGTACTAATGATAATAATACCATATGAATGATCAAAATGTAATATAATCCCCTTTTTTCAATATATCATCAAGCATATTGTATACTAGTTTCATAAATCTATATACTTGATATATCATTCTTTGACTTTCCTTAAATGAATGTCCTGAAAAACCACCATTGAATTAGAATTTAATAAATAAATTCAATTCCAATCATAGGGTTAGAGATTTTTAATTCCATTAACTCAAAAGGTAAAACCCCTTTGTTTTATGATTCATTAATTCCATATCAATTTTGACGCACCCAATGAATTCAAGTTCACCGTGATCAAATGTCACCAATATTTTTGATGATGCTTCTATGTGTGTGATGTGTGATATGAATTAATAATAATATCAAGTCTAAAGACATATAAACATGTATGTAGAGACTAATATTCTATTAGACATTATTCATGTAAAATTATTTCAAGTGAGTTTTTTTCATAACTACCTCTCTTGATTACCAAGGGAGAACTTGATGGGAAAAAGTGTCAATGTCTTATGAGACCCCTACCCATAATATCCCATATCATCTGTGTCTAGTTAGATGATGTTAACCAGATATAGAATATGTATTAATAATGTCTTCATTGTGCCTCAATGTTCTCATCATAGTGGAGAACTATTTTTACCATTCGATGTGATATATACTCTAAGGATATTATCATATTAAAGTAATATAGAATAATATGAATCAAATGATAAGATATTTATTAATATTCAAGACAATGAATATATAGGTAATAAAAAAAATAACTATTTGGTTGAAGGGAAATTACTCCAACATGTGGTGTCTTCTTCAAAGTCCATCTTATATTAGTTAATGAAATGAAATGGTTCAAGCATGCACATCTTTAGTTGCGACGCATGGAAGATTCCATGAATATTTTCCAAACGAAAAGGCAATTATAGGTAGTAAAAAACCTATCCCACTATTAAAAAGCTCTAGAATATATCAATGAACCTCATAGACACCTTTAATATTTTAGTAAATCTATGAAATCTCTATTATGGAGAGACCATTAAGAAACCATGTTGTCCCACCATAAACTCCAAAAGGCACTATCAACAGTCTTTATAGGACTTCTAATGACTTTGAGTAGTCTTAATCCACCTCTGAATCACTTGTACCTTCCCTTCCATCACCCCCACCAACTTCATCCCCATCAATGAAGACTCCCCCACCTTTATCCATTATATGGGTGACCTGTAGGGTCTCCCATATAGGGTCTCAAAAAGGTTTCATGCCAATAATGGAGAATATTTTTCTATTGTACATAAAATTCATAAAAGGAATGTGATAATCCCATAACTTGATAAAATCCAATGCACAAGATATCAATATATCTTTAAGTACATGAATTATTCATTAAGAATGACCATCATTCTTAGATTAGATTACCATACTCATCCACAACTGAGTCTCAAATTCCTCCTGCAAGCCCCTACCCAAGTAGGACACAAATTTAGAATCACAGCTAGAAATGATCATTAATGGAATCCATTGAATCTATATAATCTCCTCAAAAAACTATTGTCCCAATATATCCATTGAATTAAGCTCTAAAATAGTAATAATGTTTATGATGTTGGACAACTGATCAATTATTACTCTGGATATTATGGAAGAAATTGTTGAATGGATCCCTTCCCTCCCAAAGTCTCTCCAACTCTTCTCTCTTTTTGCAGGTAGGGTATCCTAACTGGATCCCATGGTGATTGAATTTTCCTCCATCTCTCCCCTTCTCCCTATCCATCATATTTTTCCTTTTCTATGATTGTTCATTCATTTATAGGCTCGTTTTGGTTGCTTTAGTGTGGTTTTGGATAGCTTTCTTTGCATCTAAGGATCCCGATCTCCTCCTGTCTACTCTTGATGTATCTCACATCATGCTAGACCCCATATTTATTCTACTATGATGGATATTTAGGCAGTCTGGGTTCATGAAGATGGAGAGACGTTCATTTCTTTGGGTTCTTAGTTTTGGTTTTTCATCTTGTGGTTTCATTTTTTACGGTCATAGCTCTATGTGAGGCCCGATTTCATTCCTCTTGCTGGTATTGCCTTTAGATATTCCACTCGTACTCCATTTTTTTTGATGCAGCAGTTTTTTTGGAGCATTTTTGGGATTTGTGGGGTTATCATTTAACTATTTCTAGAGGTGTGACCTATGGAAGTCCTCTTTCGATGATGATTGTATCTTTTTTGTCTGGAGATATGATTTTTCAGGGTTTCTTTATAGAATGAGGTGTAGATACAGGTGGGTTATCTCACTTGGTTTTGGTTCTAATGGAAGGGGTTGGTGGTCCATACAAAAGTGTGGTTCACTGTTGATCCCCTAGGCCAATCCCATCTCTGTACTTGCCTCTCAATTCCTTCGCTCCTTTCCCGGTTGGTCTAGCATAGTGGTATCCAGGGAGGTTTTGGGATGTGAGATTTAACAAGTCAATAGTATTATAGTCATGTCCTCCTCATGATATTATCCTTCCATTGGATTCCCACTACACTATTCTCTCGGGTGTTTATCCTCGTCCGGCTATGGTGGGTTTTTTATGATGGTGATGAAGTTTTCTTTGCTAGTTATTTCACATTATTCTTGTTTGGTGGATTTTAGTGATGGATTGCTTTAGGTGATGGTGGTAGAGACACTGTGTGATGAATTTTAATTGACATCAGATGAATTTCGGTGTGCTGGGATAATCATTGGCCTCATGATTCCGGCTTCATTTTCTTGGATCATAGAGGATCTCATGGCTCAAGGCATGACATGATCAGTTAGAAGATATGATATGTCATTATTTCTCTTGTTTTATTTTGAATTTTGATTTTGGATATGATAGTTTTTTAGATCATGGTGCGGTGGTTGTTTTTGGAATTTTTAATTTCTATGGTTAGCTAATAGTTTAGTGCTTCCTATTTCAGTATGCTTGTAAGCGGTTACCACTTAACCTTAAAGTTGTTTTATTAAAAAATACAAAAAAATATATTTTGATTAATGAATACTCCAATAGCATGGTGACCTTTCATTGATCATGGGAGCACCATTATAAAATTCATAAATATTCCTCCCTACTTATACTGTAGAACCTCAATTGTATGAGATACACCTAGTGTGACATGGTTCTCTGTCTTCACCTATTGAAAGATGAGGAATCATGAAATAAACTTGTTAATACTTTTCTCCATTGCTCCCCACTAAAATTGACACTGAGTCCTCAGTACATATTTTTAACTCCAGAATTTATAACTAATGGTGAAGTGTGTAACTTCCTCAACACCGAATCATGTTACATGATTAGAAACAATATCAATCCATGGAAGTTGAAGATATGATCATAACCTTCATACTATTCATAATCTACATCACTAGTGGACATAAATTACTAAAAAACCTCAAAATAAATGTCTTCTATCTTGTTTTCATTTACATTATGAAGAAGTGGAGGGGTCACTAGAATAAATCAAATATTTTCCATTTCTCTATTATCTAATTATGATAGTTTTAATGTATCAAACTGATCTAAATATTCTACTAACAACTAATAATGAGACTTCATTCCCAGAAATCAACCACCATTTTTCCATTCCCCATAGTAGAAATAATCTCGAATTCATTTTCATTATAGAACTTTAACTAATGCCTCTATCTTGGGTTGAAATATCATTGTGTACAGATATATATGAGATTATGGTGTTCTATATTGAATATTAAACACATTAAAGGAAGGTATTTTCCCCATGCCTTCAAAGACAACACTACCACTTTCAAATCTAGATCACGGGTCACGTAGTTTTTATCATGAGGTATAAACTCTTTAGACCCATAAGAAATCACCACAAACCTCAACATAAAAAACAGATCCTAGATCTATGGTCACTATATAACACTACATACTTGAATCCATCATCTAGATAGACTAGGTAAGAGCACTAATTAATCTTTGTATCATCACGTTAAAATCACACTATAACATCATATAGTAGTTGAAAGGAATCCACCTTTATGCATGAGAAATCATAGGACTTATAGTTCGCGAAAAGTATTCCATTAATATCTAGTAGTTCCCCACTAACGCAAGAAATATCTATACCTAGATACCCAAGAATATAATTAAATAATTTAAAACCTAAAATAGTTCGGTCCATGATTTGATACCCATACATATAATTAATTCCACATATGGGGTAAATACCCCATTATATACAAAAATTATGTGTTAAAATTTCCATATGAATATTTATTAAGGTGATATCATCATTTGTGATAATGAGACAAATATTTACTTTTTTAATAAACATTAAATATCCCTTAAAATTAAACTTTCTTAGAATTCTACCAAAATTAATCCTAAAGATAATTACAACATTCTAAACTTAACTAAATCGTAAATTTTTTTCCAATGTCATATACTAGGGTAAATTTTCTATCTTACATGCTTTAATGGATAGAAGACTTTGAAATATAAAAAACAAATTATGTTTTTATTGTCTTGATATTTTGTTCCTAATAAATATGTATTTTATATTATCATTACAATAAAAAACAATGAAAAAAAATATCAATAATGACAATCATGAAAATTTTAAATAATATATTCATAAAAAATAATTCAAGAAATGAAAATATTTTTTTAAATAATTCATAGATACACACATGTTGATCCTATAATAAAAAATTTTATGGTGATTATGAAAAAAAATAAAAAAAATGTCAATATTTTCTTGAGGAACAAATATATAGCACCATATAAATACACAGAGAGTATAAATAAATGAGGTTGGTGAGGAGGAGAGATGGTTAGGATCAAATGTTGTTAGTTTGACATGTTGAGGGGGACCTTTTAGTATTGTTTCAACTAAGAGGTTGGTTGTTTGATTTACTTTTATTGAAGGATGCTTATTATAGTGTTAGATTTTTTGATAATCATTTATGTGATAAAATTGAAAAAGTATTTTCAAGAAAATGAAACTCTTGATAGATTTATATTATTCACATAAACCGTATTGGAATATGAGGATGAGAATTTATGATCAGAACTAGAAGCATTGAGGTTTCCATAGTGACTATATAAAGGAGATTGTGAAGAAAAGTAAAAAAATACCTTGATGACTATATATTTCAAGATTATGGAAGGAAAAAAGATTAATATTTATGGATTTATCAATAATAGATTGATATTTTTCTGATGAAATACTTCTTATTCTAGTTTATTGATGTGTTAGAATAATTAAGAACCGATATTACAGAATTTATGGTTAGTTTGAAGTTATATAGAATAGAAAACCACACCACAAAGTTAGATACACTACATTGTGTTGTGGAATAAAAATTGGGAACTCAAAGTGAAGTTAGTAATTTATTCTTATAATGAGATGCTACATCCATAGGAATAACTATTAGAAACAATATGGTCATTAATGTTATGGTTGTAGCTATTATAGAGATCGGAATGTAGAGAAAAATATTTTCCTGGAGGATTTGTGATAATATTACATTATATATAATGAAAAATATATAACTATGTAAAATATGTAATAGAAGGAATTAATCATATCATGTATTGATAGAATACACTAAAATAGAGATTTTATGATCTCCATACTAAAAATAATAATATGGTTCAATATAAAAAATATTATTATAATTGGGGTATAAATCTATGGGTGTTGTGGATATCATGAAGGTCACATGTATGATTAACTAAAATGGGGACATGAAGTCTAGTTGTGCCATGGTGTAAGCCGTTTTGATTTTTGTGTTTTCTAAATTTTATTAGAAACATGTAACAATCCATATGATGATTTTTTTGAAATTTTTTAGAAGATTATTTTTATTTCATGGTTATGAGATCACCACCCCACAATTGATCAATACAAGGTTAAATTTAAATTTCAAAAGGTAAAAGATTATAGGATATGGATATGACCATGTGGTGGTTTTCAAAGAATAGGGGCGAGTTATATCTGTTTATTTTGTGTTGTGGGTGAGAATATGTCATGACATGTGCTTATCTAGAAAATAATGTATTTTAGTTTGAACATAAATTCAATTGATGTACATTAATTTTTTTAATATTGACTCGATCATTTTGGATGGATTTCACCACACCCAATTATATGGGATAATTTTCAAGATCATAAATCATTATATGGATGAGGTTTGATACCAACCATTTATTAAATTTTTGGAATCTTATAATCCATTATATAAACTGTTATGGTATTTTTTAGGATATTTAGATTTATATAGAAACTTCTGGATCTAAGTATAAATAGAGAAGAAAGAGAAACACTATTATATAATATTTTTAAATAAAACATAATATAGAAGATCTAATAGATAGATAATCATTGATCACTTTTGGTTTTTTAAATAATTGGCTCATGAAGATGATTTTTTATTATTACATATGATTATTTAATAAGAATATGGGGAACAATAAGAATAATTCAAGTATGAGAGTTTTCATCATCCAGGAGAAGTTTATTAGTGGTGTGATCATGTGGAAGTTGTATTTTCATCTATGTTATTGAAGAGTTAATATCACATGGACTGGGAGAATAAGAACACAACTAAGGTAGAATTAAATGAATCATTAATTATAGTGTTATGATGCACTAGGAATGAGAATTATAAACTGAATTTGGATAGACCATAACATCTTTAAATCAAGTAAGACTTCCGCAAAGTAGTTAACAATAGATAAAGGATATTGAGTGACCCTTTGGAGGTAGTTCACCATCCATAAACACTTTTTAATGTTAGTGAGTCGAGGTGTAGAGTGGCCATAACTTAAAAATTGTATCCACTGAATACAGTGAGATAATAATGAATTTTAGAATAGTGGTATATAAATATATTTATTATCCTTGGAAGTCAACTGATGTGGGTGAACAAAGTAAATTCATTTCTGTTTGCATGCTTTAAATTCTACATATATTTTACATATTTGGCATGATTTCATTTGTGGGTGTAAGAGATTAAATGAGTTCTTTTAAATGAGGGAAAAAGATGTATAAAAGTGAGTGTTAACATTTTAAGGTGAAGTAAAAAAGTTTAATTAGGGTAGAAAAGTGTTTCATCCCCCATCTAGGTGCCTTGATATGTTTATCATAACCTTATTCCCCCAACAAGTATTGAGAGTGAGTGATGACATGAGCATAAAAAATGGATGGAAATAATATGGTGTGTAAGGTTGTTTTTCATTTTATAATTGCTATTTTCCTTGTAAGTATAGAAGAATGAAAAATAAAAACTTTTTAAATTATAAAAACAATTATGCATAGAAAGTGAGTAAATTTAAATATTATGTGTATATATTCCAATATTTTATTTTTAAATTTGTATTTGAATTTCACATTGAAATCAATTTTAAATTGACCTTGTTTACTTAAATTTAAATTTATAACATTTAATTTCAATTATACATCTATTTTTAATTACAAAATCATGATAAAAATAGAATTTATTATTTAAGCTTTAATGTAACATTTAATTTTTTTCAATAATGAGTAAAAATTAAAAATTAAATTTCTATTATTATGAATAATTTTAAATACACATAAAAATAGATTTTTATTTTTATAATTATGTTCATATATGTATATATGAAAATTTGAAATCCATATTTAAATTCAAAAATAGTAATTTAAAATTGGTTTTGATATTAAAAATAAAAATTTAATTGAAATTAAAATATATTTGTAGTTTAAATTGAAATTGGAATTAAAAATAAATAAATAAAATTAAAAATTGAACATTGAACATTGAATTTAAACTCATATATATATATAATTAAATATAATTTATATCAATATATTATTTATATAAATTTATATATTTGTGTGTGCATGTTAGTTATAAATTTATATAAATATGTTAATATATTTATATTAATAGAGATATAAATAAACATATAAATACACACACATATACAAAAATATATACATAAATACATATCTACATATATCTACACAAACTCTCATATAATAGAGATTATTCTTCATATATTTTTCTCATAATTTAAAAAAATCTCTAAGAATGTTTGAACTTTTTAAAAGTTATAAGAAAACACTAAGAAAGGAACCATTTATCAAAACTAGTTTAGTGTAGAGAAATGGTTCCTTTCTGAGTGATTTTCATCCTTTATTAGAATTTTTAGCACACATAATGTGTGTAGTTTTTCAATGTTGAGAAAGGTTCCAATGTTTTAGAATCTTTTTTTTCATAGAATATAATTCATCCCACATCAATAAGTGATTATTTCATGTGAAGAGTTTATAAACCACCATGCCAACACTGTCCATTTGAATAGCATATCACCCACCTTTCAACTTCACATCCCACCAATGTTCCCCCATCCCATTTTTTCTTTCAAGACTTAGTTTCTACCCACCATAGTTTGGATAAGTAGTCCATGCACTTTAAAAATATTACGGTCAATAGTTTTTTTGATACCCTTCCTAGGAATGGTCAATTTTTTTATAAATAATGCACAACTAAAGGATACCCTTTCTTAGTATCAGCTTTCTCGAGGGTAAAATATGAATGATAAATCCCTCTTTAATTGGTGAAAAAAAGATATTTTTGGATAGTGATATAAAGATGAATTTTTCTTTTATAAAATAATTATTGATCTAGGACCCTCATTTTTTGGTTATGTCACTCATTTGTTCAATATTGATGTAAATAACAGTGTATTAATGGAGGTTCGTTCTTATTTTAAGCTGTTCAAAGATCACTAGTTTCTTATTCATATATAATATACTATATAAGTTCAAACAGGGGCTTGATGTGATGATTTTAGATGAGGAATATTCACTTCATTTACTTCATATGTCATAGTATAATAGATGAAAACAATGGGGTAGGATGTTTATTGTACAGTATGTATGTGTGTCAGTTAAATAATATACACACACACACACACAGATAAATACCTGAAGACATATATCTGTATATACACACTTCTACAGGATGAAGATTATCTATCACTGAATTTTCTCACCATTTATAAAAATCATATAGAAAGTTCACCCTTTCCCAGTTCTAATAAAATAGAATTGAGAAGTACACACTTTCTTAGTTCTAGTTTAATGTGGAAAAGGGTGACTTATAATTAATTTTATACCCTTTCTCGTTATTTTTTATTAATTATAAAAGGTGGGATTTCTAAATCTTGAGAAAGGGTCTAATGTTTTTTTAACTATGATTTTCATATTATGTCGATCATCCCACATTGGATAATAGTTATTTAATTTGGAGGGTTTATAAGTCATCGTGTATTGAACTTGACAAGGCTAAATTAACACCCTACCCAACCCAATCTTCCAATAGGCACAAAGGGCATTCTCAACCCGCATGGTGTAAAAACTGTTGATTGGGTATCATGAACTCACAATTGGGAATTATTTCACCCTCATATAAACAAATAAACAAATAGAGAAAACTACTTAGAATCCATCATTTCCTATCAAGGTGGTAGAAATCTGTTCATTTTATATAAGATGGAAAAAATAAATAAACAATAAAAATAGGGAATAATAAAAGGATCATCCAACTAATACATACAACCAAATCATATAATATATAAAAAAAGTAGAAAAATATAAATAAAATCGATTAAATTGAACAATACAACATCTAAAAGTTAATTTAAAACCCAAATATTCTCAATGAAACCTATATAGGACCCAAATTGACTCACTAAATCCCATAGCATCGGACCATAACCCCAATGAAAAAGTAAAATTTATGAGAACCAATATCGTCCACTTGACAGAAAACATGATAGTTTAACACACACACACATACATCGATGTATATAAATAGTGTGAGACAAACATGCCAAATAGGATATAACTAAAGATTCCATGCAATTACATTTATATAAAAATCCTTTAATTCATGTTTGAGGACAATTTCCAATATAGGTTTTTCAATTGAGTATGATTAAGAAAACAATCAACATGATTTAACTATTTAATTCCAAAATTAGGGTAAAAACTTTTAAGAACAATAAAGACCATCCTCCCTAAACCATAGTTTTAACCAAATTAATAAAACAATATTTCCTTTTAAATTTACTATCAAAAAATGAAAAGATATTTTTTCAATAGGCAAACAAAACATTCATTCTTCTTCATTTCGCAAAAACATATATGAAATTATCTTTCCAAAACAAAAAACCAAATTCCTTTTTAATAGCCACACATTCCAAACTGGTTGTAAATTAGATTAAAAGTAAACCAAAACCACATTAAAGTAGAAGGAATGAGTAAAATGGCTCTATAATATCAATGTAAAAAAAGGAATCAAGAAAAAACCAAGTCATGGATCCCAACAACCAAATTTAAAGAAAGGGGATACAAATAAAAAATATTTATTGGGATCCCCTAAATCATCCTCAAATGGATCTATACATCATGAACAACTCACAATTATCTAGGATGAAAGATATTTTACCTAGTTCATTGGTTCAATTTTCATTAGGTCCCCTATGTGAAACCATAAAATATCTATCAACCCCCGTTCAGGTCACCAATTATAAAAATAAACCCATAGGAGGGTATAAATATAACATGGCATTACCCATACCATTAAAAATAATACAATGTAACATGCTTCAATAACTTCTACTTAGAGACCGAGGGTTCCCATTATATCCAAAAAGATTGTAATCAATAATATTTAATATTATCATCACACAAATAATCATTATAAAGTAATAGAAATAAACCTCACATCACCTCCAACACACTCACACGAAACTTCTCCTTCACATAATGCATAAGAATCAATAATAAATATCCCCCATGGGGTTATAATATATAATGAAATAATATTAAAAAAGGGGATAAAAAATTATGGAACTCATAATCTCATATAAACTCATTTTAACATGTGAAAAATGATATTTTGAAATCACTCTTGGAAGGCCAATACACTTTATATCATTGAGAATTAATTATCTATATATTATTTGAAATCAATCAGTTTTAACCACTCTTTTTAAGTCACTAATTTAAATTTATAAAATGATTCAAATACCACCAAGGCTCAACGTATCAGGATAATTAAAAGAAGGTCCAAATCCATCCTTTAAATAAAACATCACCTTTAAACATAAAAAATTACCTATAAAAAATAAAATGATACAAAAAACCCTTTTAAATTAGTTTAACTATTTTAAAAGAGAAAATCATGGATTTTTAGAAACACTTGGCATGAAAGAAGTCCATTTAAAGTGTTGATAGATTTTAAAATCCATTTAAAAAAACTCATGTGAAATACATATAGGTAGGATTAAAAAAATCATTTTTTAACACTCAAGAATATCATGGCATGAAATTTAAGGGAATGACCAAAAAAAACCAACCCCATTCAAGTTGGAACCCATCACAATGAATCACCTTTGAGGGAGTATGGAAAACTATGTAATGAAGAAACCTCCATAAACCCTAATCATCAAAAAATACATGATTATATCTTAACCAACCCTAAAATAACCCTTTATGGGTGATAGATTTTATGAAAGAAAGAAAAAAGACGAAGAAAGGAATAATTGAGAAGAGGAGAAGATAAAAGGGGAGCCTTACTTAAGGAATATTCTTGAAATCAATTGAAACAATCTTAGAATCAAAGGGGGTGGGAGAAGAGGAGTTCCCTATACATAACCACAGTTGAATAAATAAAAAAGGGAAGAGGGGTTCCAAAAATAAGGTTAAACCCAAAGGTGAAAACATTAATTTCACTATTATTTGAATCTTGATGTCTCAAAAGGTTTGACCACATGGTTTATAAAATCATGTGTGGACCATGGAAGATACATTTGATGATAACCTAAGACTCACATAGTTTGGAAACATGGTTCATCATAATCATGAAAAAACCATGCGGGTCACCTATAAACAGAAAACTAGACACAAATTTACATTGGAACCCCATTCGATTTTATAAATAATTCATCAAACATGAAAATTTAAACATTCAAAAAATTAAACATTATGTATAGTTCATTTCATGGTTTCTCCTTACAATACACAATCCATCCACCGATACTCCAAGAATAAAAAAATCTTCCCGATTTCCATTATATTTCACAATGTTTGTACCCAACCGTGCAACAACCATGCAGTAAAACCATGAAAGAGATGAATAAACTCAAAAATACATGTGTAAGGGTAATCTCATGGTTTCCCCTTAATTGTGTGCACAAAAAATACAAAAGAGTAAAATTTATTATTTTTCAAATTTTAAATTGAACAATGAAATTTTTTTAATACAAAAAATATAAAAATATGTAATGGAGAAGTGACATGTGGGAGTCACAATAATCCCAACCATGAAAATTTCTAGCCCATAAATTCATTGATAATGGTAAATAAAATAAAATGATAAAATATACACACTCGATAACAGGATGTGGGAGGTGTTGGTGGAGATAGAGAAAAATTCAACAGAAATGAAATTTCACACAACAACCTCCATTCAATAAAAACCACGGAAAGGATCTTCAGTCATTAATATACAACATAATTTATAGGTCAGATCACAACCATATAATAAGAATCTATTAGAATAAAAATACCCAGTATATATCTTCCCACCAGTTAAAATTCATCTAAAATGGTGAACTAATGGTTGGACACATCCATGAGACTGAACACCACCAATAATGACTTGATTCCACAAAAAATCCAAGAAAATTAAAAGAATCTACCAACCAATAACAACTATAAATGACAAACAACTTAAATCCATAAATAATTCACACAAGAAAAAGGTAAATCCAAAATATCTCAAAACTGGGTCACCAAACCAAAACATCCCAAAGAAACAGAAGAATAAAAACAAGTGAAAAACATCCCCCAATATAAAATAAATTGGTTTTTACCTAGGTTCATGAAAATATATGAAGAGTAACTCAAATAAAAACTCAAAAAACACCAAATCATGGTGATTTAGAGAAAAAATACCAACTTGGTAGCCCCTATGGTCTAGCCGGTAGGAAAATAATCATCCTCATTTCCCTAATTGTGTGCCCATGGAATCCACATGCTTAATCCATCAAAAAACCTCATACTTTGATATACACCATGTAAAATAACAAGAATAAACACCAAACAAAAAGTCATGATCACCCTAATAAAACCACTAAACACAAATGATAAATCCACAAGAACACCCTAAAGATACACTAGGAAAGGCCACTTCCAAACCTCAACCACTCGATGTTACTTGAGTAAGAATCCAATAATATATCATCACTTGAATCTATATCACATCCAAAAACCCATCCCACCGAATCTATAACAAAACCACTAATAGTTACATGAATAAACACATTACAAAAATTAAAATAACTCAAAACTACCAGGGATTAAAGTGATCTATGTTCCACACTAAATTGCCTAGTAGATTTCAGCTCTGAATGAAGATTTACTCTGAAGACTCAAGAAACTAATTCTAATGATGTTCATCGCTCGCTCACCTCAAAATAGGGACTAAGAACTTAGTGGATTATCCTCCTGTATGATATTTGGATAATTCCATTGAACAAACACCACCTTGAATAACTCTCCAAGATGCACCAAAAAATAGGATGATAAAATCCTATAATATGCAACTATATTAAGATCATGGTCAGTGTCAAACACTAGGAGGACCAAAACCAAGAAGCAAGATGATTCACCTTAAGGGTCAACCCAAAATTATAGATTTATAATTTTCATATTGAATTTTCTGGGAGGCATACTAAAAACAACACAAAAAATGAATCCAAATCATTCATGTTTCTAAACTAAATAAACCACTTCTGACACACATGAAGGGAAGAAACCTAAAATCACCCATTAAATAAGGGAAAATAAATTCCAAAATCCCATAAATTTTAAAACCATTATATTTTTTAATTTATCAAAAAACTATTTCCAGAAACAAATAATCCTTTAGAAACCCCAAATGTTTTGAAAGCACTATACTTTATTTAAAGGGCCCAATTCCCCTGGGTAATTTCTAAAAATTTACTAAGATTTAAAAACATTAATTTATATTTAAAATTAGAAATCAAATTTTAAATTAAAAAATTCACCCTTTTTAAAACATTTCAAAACATTTAATGATTTTCATGTTAAAACATACAACTCTTGGGAACACACACCATGAGGGTTAAGGAATTTTTCTAATAACCCACAAAACTAGTATTAAACCAAAAACCCTTTCTCGATTTCACTATCAAATCAAAATTTAAAAAAAAACTGAATGTATATCTTATATTTCAATGAACCCCACAACTGAATTTTTAACTAATATGTTTTCATGATAATAGTTAGAAAAAAACTAATTTTTGTAACAACCTCATAAACAAAACATAAAAGAAAATTCAAATAGGATCTAATATATAATATAAACATATCCAAAAACCCCATTGTATTCACCCCCATTACTGGGTATCACCTAATGGAATCCTAAATATCATGCCAAAACAGAATGCAAAACCATGAATTACTTGGATACCAATCTTGAAGAACTATACAATAATAATGTAATAACCTATGAAACAAAATCAGAGTCATGCGCCAATATTATGCATGATTTTCATGTCATGTGAGCTAACTATGATCCACTAGATTTTATTTTGTCCTAAAAAACCCAAAGGTAATCCAAAGAAAACTAAAAAAATTACAATGAGGACTAAAAAATAATCACATCAATCCACAATCTAATAAAATAATCCAAAAAAATCCAAACCCATACCATCCATGGTATCTCAAGTGTGATCATGAAATGTTTTGATTAGACACCTACTCATGAATAACCTCCTAACTCCCAATGAAAAGTCATAATATCTATTTTACAATAATTCCCAAATAATAAGAGAGTGCATCAAGAACATATGACCCTATTGAGAACCTTGGCTTTGATACCGTTTATAATGACCCGACCTAGGCTAACACAACATGTTACTTGAATTGATTTTCCATTTTTACCAATGCGAATTATTGATCACAATGAGATAGAAAATGGTGCTTCAGTATCAAGAAGATAAACTTGGGAATAATTTCACCCTCTCATAATCAAATATAAAATTGGTGAAAACTACCAAGAATTTGGAATGATATTTCTAGGTGATAGAATACATAAATAAAAAATTAAAAGGAATAGATAAATAAACTAGAAAAACTATGATTAAAAAAGGAATGTCCAACCAATACATAAATCATGATTATAAAATAAAATATGAGAAGAAATATATAAAATAAACCTAGATGGTATGGATTATAAAACATCTAAAAGGGAAAGAATAACCAAAATATTCTAAAAAAACATCAAAGTGACACACAATCACTCACAAAATACCACCACATCTGACCGTGAAACTTATGAAAAAAATCCAACAAATGCGATCCAATACAAGGGACATAAAATAAAATATAAGAGATTCCCAAAAAACACAGACACCCACACCCACACTGGTGTATATAAAAGGTGTGAACCAAATACACATAGTATTATTTGAATAATGACTGTATATAGTTCATTTCATATTAAATTCCAAGAATTCATGTTTGAACAAAATTTAAAAGATAGCTTTTTTACAAGAGAAATCATAAGAAAAAAATTAACATTATTTTACTATTTATTTCCAAAACTAGGGAAAAAATTTTAAGAACAATTTTGGATGATCCATACAAAATATTTAGTTTTAATAAAATCATTAAAATAAATATTTACTTTAAATTTATTTTCAAAACACAAAAAAGGATATTTTAATTTTCAAAAAAACATTAAATCTCCCCATTACCCCAAAAAATTTATCAAAAGCCTCATTATAAAAAAACACCACTTTCATTTTTAAAATGCCGAAATTTCAAACCATTTGTAAATCAGTTTAAAAGTAAACCAAAACCACAATCAAGCACAATGTGCGAATACAATGATAAAAAGATATTAATGAAATAAAATGAAATAACCAAAACCTATCCATGGTGTCATGTAACCAAATCAAAATTAAGTGGATACAAATGATGCATATGTATCAAGATCCCTCAAATCAACCTTATAAGGATTTAAGTAGCATAAGATACCATTAAATATCAAATATAAACAATAATAGACCTAGTTTATCTTTCTAATATGTCAATGGCTCTCTTAGGTGAAACAAGAGAATCCCTATCGGCACCCTTTTGGGTCACCAAGTAAAAAAATAAACCCCTTGGACGGTGTAACATTTCTAGGGCACTATCCAACCTACAAACACTAAGATAATATAACATACATAAAAAAATTGTACTTAGCTATCTAGGGTTCCCATAATATCAAAAAAACAGTGAAATAATAATTAGTGTGATCATCACACAAATAAACATCATAATGATAAATAAAAGTAAATCATATCACCTCTAACACTATCACATTAATCCACCCTTTTCACATCCATGCATAATCATCAATAATAAATATCTACTATATGTTCACAATCCAAACTTACATAACATAATAAGGGTCTCTAAATTTAAGAAATTCACAATTTCAAATCACATATTTATAACTAGTTCAAAATTGTCAATTGAAAACATGCTTGTAACTTTATGTTTCTTTACATCCTTGGAAACCAATCATCTAAACATTCTTTTAAATAAATCAGTTCCAAAAACTCTTTTAAAGTAACCAGTTTCAATTTTTGAAAATGATTTAAATTCCATAAAGACCCAACAATCTCATAATTATTAAAATAAGGTCCAAATAATAATTTTATATAAAAAACCCCTTGAAAGACAAAAAATTCCCATTAAAATTGAGACTAGTGTCAAACACCCTTTAAAAAGCACTTTAATTATTTTAAAAGAGTAACTCAGAATTTTCACAAAAACATGGAATGTGACAAGTCCATTATAAATTTTGAAACCATTAGAAAATAATTTTAAACCCACCATGAGAAATACATTTTAACAGACCAACCGGAGTCAACCAAACCACACATCTGGACAGGTCGTCACATTGTGAGCGGAAGAAAAGATAAAATAATAATTCTTGAATATAACCACAAAAGGCATACAACCAGATTAAAAAAAAAATCAAGGTAGATAATACCAGATCGATAAACTCCAATACAAACAATATAAATTGGAAATTTATAAATCCAATAAGGAAAAAAATCTCCATGTGACAATCCATCACCACTGAACCATCCTACACCAATGGTAGTGGTAATAATAGAAGTGAACATGCTATAAGATACCATATCCTTTACTTATATCTTATAATTAAAAATCAAAAACCTTCCAAATTAAAAAGTATGGTGTGAGAAAAAATCCCAATAGAATATCACTATAGAGTCTATACAATGTCTAATATCGCGAATGCAATGTTTCTAGCTTTTAAAACAAAAGTAGTTTTACAAATCATTTTCATAAAATCATACCCAATTTCAAATCATTTTCCCTTTGGGTTTTTCATTAAATCCATTCAAATTCTCAAAGCTATAAATATTAAATTTATAAGTGATAAAATAGGAAATAATATCCAAGTATCGTAAGTTACACAAGTAAATACATATTCATGAAATACCATCATGTCAGGCCATGTGATACAACATCATAAAAAAACCTATGAGAAACAATTCGTGGTAAAAATAATAATGCGATAAAAATCTATAAATGACCAAGAAAACTATAGTTTTTAATCTATCCTATGGGAAAATACATACTATATATAAAATATCCAAAACCCAGCCATACATTGGATCCAACCAATATCGAGTCCCGCCAAAGTCTTTTGAAATCTACAAAACAACCACTAGTGGTGGATCACACACTAAGGTTGCCTATGTCTATTTTCTTACACACAAAAGGTTCCCAAATTTCCAAGATTGTAAAAATACATTTCCAAACCATGATATAATTTATAAACCACTTTCAGATCTAAGACAAATTCCTTTGGTGATTGAAAAAACCATTTTCAAATCAAATCAAATCTGTTTTTAATGATAACCGATTTAAAAAAAATATTTCTAAAAAATCAATTGAAACCAAAAAATCACTTAAAAACAATGAAAAACCAAAGTATTTTATCAAGAAAAATATTAAATTGATTTAATTAACCCATTGTATAGAAACAATTACCTCAAAATAATATAACTGAAGCTGCCTTCGACAATGGTGATTGGAAAGCAAGATATCATCCTTCAAAAGATAAATAACACCATGAAACATCGTTTGGTCAATATAAAACGCTATATAATCATGAATATGAACTATAAATGTATCCAAAATTGTGTATAGTATCAAATTAATTAATAACTAGAATTAATACATACTTAGAGAGGTACACCATAACAACCATGATGATTAAACACTGAACGAATGATCTAGATGGAGCAGAGATCTAAAAAATAGACTAGGGAAAGCTTTGGGTTGAGAGAGGGATCTGAATAGTTGAATGAAATTAAGATCACTTGTAAATCATCCTAAAACCACAACTCGTAAGATTTACACAGCATGTAATACAGTTACCAGATGTAAATTCCACAAAGGCTAAAAATGATGAAAAACATATAGTCTTTTTATAAAAACTCAATTGTATCCATTTGATGACATTAAATCCACATAAACGACATGTAAAATTCACATACTAAACTATATTCACAACATATTATTGGAAAACATTACATGTCGTGTAATCTTCCAGTAGATATAAAACTTGTTAGTTCTATAAAAAAGATCAAAAATAACCTTTGGAATTCTCTAAACTCAAGGAAAACCCTCTAAGTCCTTTGAAGCATTTATACATAGATCCCATTAATTAAAATAAACATACATCCTTTAAATTTATGTCATTTTCTCCAATAAATTCTCTCAATACTTAAGAAGTTCCCAAATCCACCCAAATAATAATGATAAAAAAATAATGAACAAGGGAATACATAAAAAGCATAACAAATAGTTACAATTTACCCAACAAAACTACTTTATGACCCCATAAATCCCTCATATTCCTGAACTTGTAAAAAGTGAAGGCCACTACTGCCTTATCAACAATTCCCTCCCCACATCTAACGGCTATCCCATCCGCACTTCCACAATACCCTGACCATATGAATTATTTTACCATGCAGTAACTTCTCTCAGTGATCCATAATATGAACTAGCTACTCAACCATAGTGCTTTAGATATCATTATAAAAATATTCCCATCTTACATTATGGAAAGTATACCGAATATACCACTTCATTTAGAAAAAATAAAACACGTATTGGATAAAATTATAACCATATGGATAGTCCAAAAAATATGGAACATTTCTCAGTTTTCCAATGATCATAAAGGGGAAAAACCACAGTGCCAAATTAACCTATATACCCAACCGATGATGTCCTAAGAGAGGTTAAACTCTAAAAAAATCACCAACCTCAAACTCCAGAAGCTGATGATGAATGTCTATATAACATTTATAATGACTCTATTCCATGATCGATCTCCTTAAGATCAACTAAACCATCTCCATCATCTCCTAAACCAGTCTTATCCCAAACAAGGAGCCCTCTCTCAATTCTTCATAGAAAAAAGGATATTTACATTTCCACCCATAAAAATCTTCAAAGGGAACCATCTTAATCAAGTCATGATAACTATTTTTATTGGGAAATTAACATAAGGGAAATTATTTTCCCATGATCATCCAAAATAAAGACCACATGCCCATAGTATATCCTCAAGAACCTTGATATCCATCTCTATCTATCTGTCCTTCTATGAATTATAATCCATGCTCATGATAATCTGGGAACCCATATCCTTTTGTACACCATCCGTAAAACTAGATTTAAACCTCGGGTACCTGTCAGATACAACTTTAGAGGGAACTCCATGAAGTCTTATAATCTCTCAAACATACAATTCCGCTAGCTATTCTGCTTCCATTATCTCCTTGATGGGGAGGAAATTAACTGATTTCCTGATTCGATCAATGATCATCCAAATCTCATTCTTCCCACTAGAAGATTGTAGAAAACCAATGACATAATCCATAGAAATATCATCACACTTCTATATCAGAATGTGTAAGTGTTTTAAAAAAACTATAGGTACTGTCGTTTTGCTTTAATTCTTTTACAAGTAAGAAACCATGGTACAAAATCCACATTCAACCATCTCATCCCCTTCCACCAATACTTATGTCTCAAATCCTGATACATGTTGATATCATTGGTGTGAATTGACCAAAAAGACTAGTGTCCACTGTCCATCAAATCACAACTCAGGGAAAATGAAAAAACCAACCCACAATGAAAGAAAAAAGTGACCCTATGAGACTAAAACCACTCATGTTAGGTCTTCCAACCATAAATGATTCTGCCCATGCATTTTCACTTTCTTTCTATTACCTGCTCGATCCAAACTCCCTCATCAAAGGACGAGTCATATTTCATCGATTCTAAGAACACCTGTCCACCGACCTCTCTACTCTCAAGATCATATTAGAAAATAAACTTATCTGAGACCACACCACAATTAATTCCTTATTTTCATGTGTCATTAAATTCCATCTCAACATATCAACTACCAAATTTAACTTCTCAAGAATACATGAAATATCAAATCAATATGTTTGAATGTACTCCAACCAATATCTCTATCACAAGTTCATATCCCTCTGATTAAAAATATATTTTTTGATTTTATGATGAGAATATACAATAAATTTCTCCCCAAAGAGATAGTAATTCCAAATTTCAAGTGCATTCATAACTACTACCAAATCATAAACATGGGTAGGATAGTTCCTATAATTAAGGTTTAAGGGGTTTGAGCCATAGACCACCACCTATTTCCATTGTGTCTAGAAACATACCAAAACTATTCTAGAAGAATAACAAAAAACATTCATAACTTGAACCCAATTCTAGAAGAATCAAAACTGGTGATGAAGTAAAAATAATCATCATGTCACCAAAAATATCTATTACTTTTGTTATTCCATTCAAACATTACACCCTTATGGGTAAAATTAGCCATCGAAAATGTGAGATTAGAGAAGTCTTTAACATTATAATGATAATAACTAGTTAAAAGAAAAAATCTATAGATCCCATACACATTTTTGGGCCACTCTTAAGAAATAAATACCCTAATATTTTTATGATCCACTGAGATTCCCCTATCATGTATCACATGCCCTATAAATCTCACTTCCTAGATCCAGAAATCACATTTATAAAGTTTACCATATAGAAAATGTTCCATAAATGTTTGAATAATGATATCTAAATGGCCCATGTGCTACTCATATGACTTGAATTACACCAAAATATCATCAAAGAATACAAGAACAAAAGATTCCAAGAACTGATGAATGATTATGTTCATAAAATCCGTAAACACCATAAGATCATTAGTCATACCAAATGGCATGAACAAAAACTAAAAATAGCCAAACCGGATCCTAAATTATATCTTATGTATATTAACTTATCATAACATCAATTGATGGTATCCTGACTGATGGTCAGTCATTGAAAAAGAACATGCCCCTCGAAGCTAGTAAAAAGGTCATAAATCCTGGGAAAAGGATATTTGTTCTTAACAGTCACACAATTAAACATTTGATAGTCAATATAAATATTGAGACTCCCATATTCCTTATTAGAAAAAAGGATTGTAGAATCCCAAAATGAATCAGTAGTAATAATTAATCTTTTGGCCTATAGGTCCTCTAGCTAGAGCTTATGTTCCACCAACTCAGTAAGTACCATTAATATGGAATACAAATGGGAATCATACCAGAGACCTGGTCAAAATTAAACTCAACCTTTCACTATGGTATTAAACCATAAAAATAAGTTGCAAAGGCCTCTAGGTACACAAAAACCACTACACGAATTTGACCACCCAATCGAGGTTCAAATACATTAAGAAACGTCTCTAACAACTAGCACAAGATTACCCTAACATAAGGAACAACAAGCCTTTTCCTCGAAATTCTAGAGTCCCACTCACCTTGAAAAATATGAGTAACACCATAGTAAGATATGAAATTAAATAAACTATGATTAAAGTCTATCTAGGAATTATCATTGATTATCCAATCCATGCCGATAATCAAGTCAAAGATATCAATATCAAGAACTGAAAATTCACACACCACCTCATAGTCAGCTATCATCACCCGACATGTGGGGCACTTTAAACCTAGTTTGGACACCTATCCCAAGGGTGTAGAAAGATCCTAAAAGTAAAACATAAGTTCAAAATGCAATATCAATTCATAAACTGAATTTTAAAATATAAATTAATGAGTAACACTTGTATCAAACAAATTTAGCACCATAAAAGATAAAATATACATCGTACATCTAACTATGGCCAGCCCTGCCTTAGATTCCTCTGGATCATACTCCACTGCATAAATACATTCAGTCTAAGCTAGTCCCCGAGCATTATTTACCACATGAACATACCCTTAGTTAGAGGATAACACCCACCACCCTTGGAAGCATTGATACAAACCCATGAACCCTTGGTGAATGTGGATCTAGCGTTACATCCCTAGGACATCCTTTCACAAAAATGATTCACATGGAATGATCATCTATAAAGATGAACTGTATTAGGACCCTCTTCACAATTCATCTTAGTATGACTAGACCACCCACACTGATAGAAAACAATAGGATTCTATCCCGATGAATCCCATAAAATAGGTCATGAAGTAAAGTAGATACCTTTAACTTTCTTTTTTATCCAGAAGATACACCCTAGATAAAAACTATGACAACTAAAGCTCCACCCAAACTAGTCTTTGCAGTTATTTTTTCCTCAACCAATGGTTCTTTGTCAACTACCCCCCAAAAATGTCATAAGGAACACGATAATCAACATTGACCTAATATCTGGCTTTAGTCCCAATAAAAACCTCAAAGCCATCAGGTACTCATTAGTGACAAGAATCAGTTAAATATGTACCAGCTCAGAAAAATGGATAACATACTTCATAATGCTATGCTCCCCCTCCTATAAGGATCAAAATGATCAGGTAATTTCCACACATTACGTATCAGGGTAAACACATTGATTAAATATTTTCTAAAAGTAAACCTAAGAAAGATATTCATGGAACTTATCTTGTATAATAGAGTCCCATAATATCCTTCCTGGTCCCTCAAGCATGTACGTGGAAAAACCCACCTTAGTTTTTTTAGGAGTCTTAAAAATGTTTAATATCCCCTCAATAACATCATGAAAATACTCAAATTATTATGGTCCCTTATCACCACAAAATATGGGTGGATGCTACTTAGTAAATTCAGAGCCTTGACCGACCACTCGTCCTGGGTTCTTAACACCCACTTGACCAATAGTTTGAATGGTGCAGATTAGTGCTTCTACCAAAGAAGGGTCTATTGGTGGATTCATCAATGGATTCTACTCACATATTACTCTCTCAAATTTTGATAATCTATTATTAGAGGTATTTTATTATAAAAAAAATTATGACCAGTTAGATAATGAGAGCATTCCAAAATATTAGGTTCACATTCAGAATTTCGACAAATGATTTAAAACAATAAGAATTTAAAGTAATTGTAAATTTTACTAATGAAATAAGTTATGTAAATAATTGGTTGATTTAAATCAACACCCAATAAAATTCATTCAAATGAACTCAAACCCCAAGTCTCAAACCTCATAAAAATACTTAACCACCCATGGTTACTCGGGTTTAGTCATGGAAGTGAGATGGCTAGGCCCATTTAATGAACTTACTATCGGAATTTAAGTAATCCTAATGCCTATCTACCCATGACATAGAACCAAACTTAGACAATGTTAAAACACTTCTGGCTAAGCACTCCTTTGATACCAAATTGTAACTGACAAACATGAGTCAACCAAACCATACACCTGAGTGGGTTATCCAATGGTGTGGTTAAACAATGATAATAGAACAAGTCATGAATAAAAGAAAAAATTGACATAGAAATTGATTAAAATGAAGAAACAAAGGGGATAATACCAGATCATTACAAACCAATAAAAAAATGCTAAACCAAAAAAGTATGAATTAGATAAAACCACATGTCTCAATGTGACCAACCATCACCTCAGAACAATATATAAAACTTAAGGAAGCAATAATAATAGAATCCAACATGCTACAAGACTCCCTTACCTTTTACTAAATCATACAATTCAAAATTTACAACCACAAAAAGAAAAAAGTATGGTGTGATAACAAAGACTGATTGAATACCACCAAATATTATATACAAGGTATAATACCAATAATGAAATAGGTCTAGATATTTGCACAAAAATAGTTTTACCAAACATTTTCATAAAAGAAAACCTAGTTGAAAATCATTTGACTTTGGGTTGTTTATAAAATCATTTTATATTATCAAATCTAAAAATAGAAAGGTAGAAGTGATAAAATAGAAAATCATATCCATGCTTCATTTGATATGAAAGTAACACATATTCATGAAATACCATTATGCGAAGCCATGTGATAAAACCTCATATAAAAACATATGGGAAATCCTTCATGATAAAAGCCATTATGTGATTAAAATCCATAAATTACCAATAAAACTATCATTTGGGATCTAACTCATGTTACAATATGTAATTGACATAAAAATGGCTAAACTATTCCAAACATATTATCCAACCGATATCAATTTCTACTATAGTCTTTTGATATTAAAAAAACAACCACTAGTGGTTCTACAAACACTAAGGTGGCATATGTCTGTTTCCCAACATACCTAAGGTTCTTAAAGTGATAATCATTACAAAATAAATTTCAAAACAATTCTCAAAATTAATAAAAAAATTAAAAACCTATGACAAACCACTTCAATGTTTGACAAAGCCAATTTCCTAATCAAATGAATTCAATTTAAAATAAAACCCATTTAAAAATATTATCTTTCCAAGAAATCCCTTGAAACCAAAAATCAATTCAATTAAATAAAAAATCCAAAATAATTTATCATTTATAATATTATATTTATCAAATTAACCCATTTAATTGAATCAACTACCATAAAATGGTATAAACCTATCCCCCATCGACAATAGTGATTGAAAACCTAGAGATCAACCTTCGAAAGACAAGGCACTTCAAGAAACTACAAAGGATCAACAGAAAACACCATATGATCATAAATTCAAACAAAAAACATATCCAACATTGTAGTGATGACCAAAGTAATGTAGAACTAGAAGGAACACTTACCTATAGAGGTACACCACAACAACCCTGATGATTCATCACCAATTGAATGTTCTGGAAGGATGGAGATCTCCAAAATAGCCTAGGGAATGCTCTGGGTTGAGGGATGGAAGATTCATAGTTTAATGAAATGAAAACCACTCGTACGGTTCCCTAAAACCACAACTCGTGATATTTATATACCGTGAAATCCCATTACATGATTTGAATTCGATGGAAGCTAAAAGATCTAAAAAACACGTCACATTTTTTTGAAACTCAATTTTAGCTATTTCAAAACGTGAACACCAAATACATGGAATGTAAACATCACACCTTGAACTAGATTCATGAAATCATCCAAATGAACAGTACAAAATATGTAATTCTTTTACATGGGGTGTAATCACAATGTAGATAGAAAACAAGATAGTTCTTCATAAAAGATCAAAAACCACTTTTGGAATTCTAAAAACATGGGGAGAACCATATAATACTTTGGAAAAATTATAATTTAACTACATTAATTCCAAAAAAACATATATTTATGCAATTTAGTTCATTTTCCCAAAAAAGGATCTCTACATTCCAAAATCCTGCAAAAGTACCCAAATAAGGATAATAAACAAATCATGAACTTGGGAGTACCAGAAAATCATAATCATGTCTTACATACATATAGTAATAATTTAGAAAGAAAATAATTTTATAAAACACATGAATATAATGGAATGAGATATAAAGGAACAAAATAAAAACAGATACCTCATTCAAACATAAACTCATCACAATGTGTTGTCATCGATAGAGAATGCAAAAAAAATGAAAGAACACACCATCCAAAACCCATGAACATCCAAAAACCAATGATGGATGCTCAATAAAACTCTAAAATAATCCTACCATGTGTGTTAGGGATTATAAAAAAAATAAAAACCATTCATAAAGGAGGAATAGTAAAGAGTAGTAGAGGAAATATGAAATTACCTCAAGGAATCTACTTGATATTAATTGAAAAAAGCTTGTAATAAAAGGGGAAGGAAGAAGAGGAGATCCTCATACACATCCATGTTCAACAAAATTAATATGGGGGAGATGGAGGCCAACAATTGGAATAAAAACAAATAGGTAAAATAAAATTTTCACATTCATGTGAATATGGGAAACTCACATGGTTTGGCCAAGTATTTTGGAAAACTATGTGACAATAGTAAAAAATTTCTTTGATGATACCTATAAAATCACATGATTTGGACATTTGGTTTCTCCTAATTGTATACCAACCATGTGTGTTACCCTCAAACATAAAACTATCCACACATTGCAACCTTAAGCCCCACATGTTTTTCTAGTTTGTTTTCTAACCACAAAAAACTAGACTATTGAATACTACAACACTACACATAGGTTGTTGCATAGTTTATCATAAATACATCCAAGTCACGCATTAATAACCAAAGTAAAAAAATGACCTGAAAGGGTTCCCAATGACATTACATGGTTTGGACACAACCATGTACTACCCATTTAGACAAAACCTTCAAGAATAAAATGAACCTTAAAATTATTTGTATAAGGGTAATCAGACCATTTATCAAATAGAAACACATGGATGTAACACATAACACCACCCTTACCCATTCAAATAGAGCACCACTCACCTTACTATTTTTTATCCCAATGAAGCCCATTAGTCCTATGTTAACCTACTTGCCTGATCATCTCTATCATTCTTTTACTTTATATGAGTATGTGCTTTAAGAAAATATTAATCGGGGTGTTTCAAGGATATACTAAGGCCCATTATATTATTTTATAAATGGTGTTGCTGTTACCCATTACTTAGTAATGACTTTCCCAGTGCTTGATAGTATTGAAAAAGCACTCATTGAGTGGTGTAAGGGGTATGGTGCACCAGTAAGGGAATTTCATAAAAAATTAAAGGTACAAATTGGAGATTTTACTTACAAATGTAAAATTAAATAAAATCAAACCATTCAAGATGAAATTCTGTAATAAAGTAGTTAATAACAGAAGGATGTAATGTTCCTTGGTCCCTTTTGGGCCTACATGTATGGTAAGAACACCATCACACACTCACATATTTTTTAATGGTAAAATAAGAATGATATTTACAAAGTATATGATTAATCAATAAGAAAACAACAAATGAAGCTTAAAAATGAAATCTATTAAATAAATAAATAGGGATAAAGTAAGAACATACAACAATATATGTGGAGGTCCAACCATCCTATTCTCCTGATGTTCATGCTACGAAGGTGATAATACTATGTTAGAACTCACTGGAGGAAGTTATCCCTTGTTTAGGACCAAAGTTCTTCATATATGGATCTTTTCCACACTTCTTCTATAGGATGTACTTTGTCAGGGAATCCACCATGAACTGCACACCAACGGTGTGTAGAGAGGATATAAGGAATTGAAAGGTTAGATATTTGAGGAAGATGAACACTCCAATATAAGGTTTTTTAATAAATTGATGTGATCCAAACTCATTTGTGAGGTAGAATGAGTTATATTAGGTGATGAAGGATGAGTGTTGGGGTGATCAATTTCCTCAATACCACCTGATCCTAAAAAAAAGTCTCCCAACAAAAATGTTCCATGCACATGTTGCCAAACATAAAAGGAGAGGAAATAATATGTGAAACCAAAATAGATGGATGGTGGAGATAAAACCTGTGGATAATGTAATAAATTTCTAGGAACAAAACCATAAGGGATTAGGGATATGGAATGCATGGTCCAATCAAAGGCGGTGGCCCTAAAAATTTAAGATATTCGCATGCTGCTGAATAGAAACGGAGTAGCGAGAATAAGTTAAACCAACACATGTTGACATAGGATATAAAATAGGGGGATAAAGTAATCAGAAAACTGGAATAAAACCAGAAAGTATTAGGGAAAGGAGAGGCATAATCCAACCAAATGTAGTGGAAAAACAGAGAGCCCCACCTGACAATTGATCAGTCCATACCATGTTATATAATATTGAGAAGAATAAATAAAACTAATATTTTTGCATGAGTATGACAATAGGAATTTAAATGAAATATTAATAATCATGTAAATTCAATATGAAAAAAATTATAACACCTAAATTAATAAATCTCCACCATTTTCAATTGAAATTATAAATTTTCTTGCACCTATGGTTATTGAATAGGAACTAAATTAAATCTGATTAAAAAATTGAATTTATATAATACCACAACTTTAGAAAAACTATCCTCTAAGTTTTTATATGTATGTATGTTTTTGACACAAATGTCTTTAGATTGAAACACTTATATAATGAAATTTAATCTAATATCTATGTGTTTGGATTAACCATGGAATAATAAATTATTGTATAAATTTAATGAAAATTGACTATCAGTATAAATACAAATAACAGAATCACAAATGTTTAGTTTAAAAGAAAAATCCTTGATCCATAAGGCCTTATTAACAACCTCAGTTAAGGCTATGCACTTTGAATATATGGTTGAAAGGGAAACCCAAGTCTATATATAGCATTTATAAGAAATAAGACCTCCACAAGAAGTGAAAACTTACCCAGTTAATAGATTTTTGTTTTTAATATTTCTTTTATAGTCAAATTCTATATATCAAACAATTAATTTTGTTTTATCGACATTATTACCATAACATAATGAAAAATGAGCAATAGAAGAAAGATATCAAAGAATACATTTTAGGTCATACCATGTGGATTCCTTGAACTGGCCATAAATCTGCTAAGGGTGCATATTTCATAAGCCACATAAATAGTTGTGTAGATCATACTATACATGATTCTTCCAACTAAATATTTATAGGTAATTTTATATATAAACACAATATAAATAGAAAATTTTTGTTTCGTAACTTAATGAAAGTGTAAGGTTCTATCCAAAAGGTATATTAAAAGGTTTGAGAGATTCAAATAGATACCTTTTAATAATTTTTAGAATATAAGAATGATGTGAAAGATATAACAGTTTTTAGGTTTATACCCAATGATCTCAACACCAATAATTTCCTTTCAAACACATAATTCCTTCATTTCAAACATTCCTTTTAATTGAGATTTAATAGCTGTAATAAGTATTATGTTATTTCAAATAATAGACATGTCATTAGAATAAAACATCAAGTAAAGCATGGTATTTTTTGTTGAATTAAAATAAATGAGGGAATTGTACTGGATCCTAATGAAATGGTTATCAATTATAAAAGAATCAAAATTTCTATACCATTGCATTGATGGCGGTTTTAAACCATATAATGATTTATTTAAAAGTAAAAAATGGTTATATTTAAATTCTTTAGAGTAAACATCATGGGGATTCTTATAAAGTTTCTCATTAAGGTCCCTATAAAAGAATGACATTTTTACATCAAGTGGTTCAATGTTATGATCACTATAAACAAAAATCAAACTAACAACCTTATTTTATAATTTTTAACAACTAGACAAACAATTTTAGTATAGTCTATTCCTTATCTTTGAAGGAATCACTTGACGACTAGTGAATATTTAAATTTAATTTCCTCTCCCGCAATTTTTTCTCCATTTTTTTATAAATACACTTATATGTAATTACCTAATCATTGAGTAGTATATCTCTAATAGTTGAATATTTTTTTTATTTTTGGAAATCATTTCTTCATCCATTGAAAAGATCCACTATTTGGAATATTTTTCATTAATAGATTTATTATAGGTCTGGGGATCACCATCAAAAAGATCTTGGGAAACATGATAGGCATATGAATCCATATCATATTGGATAAATTTAAAAGGAGGTCTATAGACTCTACTAACTCTATATTGGGATAATTAGTAGTCATCATTATTTGAAGGAGGTTCAATATAACAATTTGAATCAGAACTAGAGATAAAATTATCTTGGGTCATAGGCTAAGGATTAGATGGAGGGGATGCATGGTGACATACAAATACATTAAAGTATTGGTTTAAAACATCAGATGTTTCTTCATTGTCATGTATGACAGATTTGGATTTAGGAGAACAAGAGTCTTGTAGCACCATATCTTTAATAATAATTAATTTTTTGTAATTGAGTTTATAAAACCATAGTTTATAACCTTTGATAGCCTCAGGATATCCCAAAAAATCACATTTAAGATCTCAATGTTCGACCCTATCAGTATTCACATGATCATAAGTAGTGAATTTTAAGACTCTTAAGTGATCATAATAGGGTGGTTTGTCATTCCAAAGTTCTCGGGTTTTAAAATGATTAGAAAAGTATGGGAATCTATTTATGAAGTAAACTTCCATGTTGGATGTCCCTTCCTAGAATTATTTAGGGGGAACTAACCATGAAATAATTATTTAAACTATCACAAAATTGGATCTATTCCATATTTCTATAAACCATTTAGTTGGGGGTTTTCCCTAACATTAGGATGTCTTGAAATACCCGCAGAATCAAATAACTGAATAAATTCAGTAGATACATATTCTATTCTATTATCTATTCTCATGGTTTTTATAATCATTACATAATTATTTTCAACTATTATTTTATAGGTTTTTAATGTATGAAAGATATCTTATTAATTTTTTAGTATGTAAATCCTCAGATTTCATGAGATTTTTTCTATAAAGGTAACAAAACAGGACCCAACACCATGGGAGGTAGTCATTACTATTCCCCATAAATAATAATGTACATATTATAAGTTGTATGGTTGTTTGATGTTATAATTATTAATGGAGAATCACTTAGCCTTACCCATTACACAATATTCACAAAATGGGAGGTTTCTCAGTGTGATGTCAATCAACAACCCTTTCTTGTTGTGTTCCTCTAGACCCTTGGAGCTAACAAGCCCCAATATCCTATGCCATAATAGATTATTATTTGTAATGACTGTATACACACTACCCAACATCCTTGAATGGGTCTTTACATTTAATACATACAACCCATTAATAAGAGAACAATTTATGAAAGTTATAGAGACTTTGGATACCTTTGGGACACCAGATTCAGACATAAAGGTATATCACTTTTAGTCCAAAATTCTTAAAGAAATTAGGTTTCTATAGAGATTGGGAACCCACCTAACCTCGATAAAAGTGACTATAGAGTGTTCATCTCGTTCTATTGAACAAAAACTCTTCCCTTTACTTTACACCTCCAATTATTGCCTAAAATAACATCTCTTTATACAATTTCTATTAATTCTCGGAACGGATATCTAAAATTAAACATGTGAAATAAGAAACAAGAGTCTAGGAACCATTCATGGGTGAGGGAATGGATGGAAACATTCATCACTTTTACTGTGTGATAAATAGAGTCCACCAAAAGGGGATGGAAAGTGGGTTTTTTGGTCTCAAGGTCTGGTTTGAGCATTCTACACTAGGGCTTAGTGTGACTAGGCTTACCCCAATGAAATAAAACATTATTTCTCTACAAATACATAGACCTAGAATTTGGTGTTTTATTATTCTTGAATTTATCCTTATTATACTCTGTCTTTTTTTCCACTATATTATGGTATACCTCTTTTAAGAAGAATCTATGACTCACCTTTTACTCTGGGTTATGAATGAAATTCATAGATAATAGGGAATCCTTAAACACTTTTTGGGTTAAAAACCTACAAAAAAACATCATGGTTTCTAATATTGTTCTTTAGAAATCTTCTAAAGAAATTAGAAGAATCATTTATTGATATTCATCACCAACAATCACATTAATGTTGGTTGAATCTAGCATGAATTTATTAAATTCATATAAATGGGCTTTAAATGACATACCAAGCTTCATTTTGAAATTAAAAATGTGATGTATTTTATAAATATGAACAACTAGTGAAGATTTCAAATATAATTTCTCTAGATTAGTCTATATTCCAGCAACGATAGTTTCAAAGGATACTTCTCCAAGGACTTCATAACCTAAAGAAAGAAGTAGAGAATTATGTACCTTAACAAGAACGTCAGAGGATACATCTTGATAAAAAATGGAGTTCCTTTCAGTTTTTGATACAGTTACAACATATTTCATAGGCCCGAACATGGAATGAATTATTACTTGATTAACTAGTAATGGTTTCATCTTAATCCACCTCAAATTAAAATCCTTATCACCATAAAATTTCTTAATTTCAAATGCTTACCCGAATGATTAGATACCGAGTTGTTTTGAAAAGAATAGACATATACCCCAAGAACCGACCAATATCAAAGGGAATACATGATTATCCAACCAGATTTGTGAATTAAAGACTATTATTGAGGTTAAATTGGATTCAATTACAAATAAAAATAAAAAATGTGTGAATTTATATGATATTGATGTGTGTAAATTAAAACAAACACTAGAATTGAAACCAATAAATAGATTTAAAACAATTGAGAACCAATGAGACTCTGAAACCACTTTGTTAGGGGTAAGTTTCATTGGTAAGGGATGTTTTCATGAACCCGAAAGGAAAAACATGGGGATTTTAAAAAAATAGTCAAATTCAAAAAAAATAAAATTTGGATGAAATAAAGTAATAAATTAGTAAAGAACACAAGGATTTAATGTGCTTCGATCTCACTGGGGCCTACATGAACAATAAGAACATCACTACAAAATCATGTCTTTTATTAATTCTCAATTAAGAATATGATTTTAGACTATGTATTTAAGAAATAAGACAACAACAACTAGTTTTATGAGAAAATGAAAGCCACAAAAGAAATAAATAGAGATGAAGTAATAACTTAAAAATTTATACATGGAGGTCCAACCATTTAGTTCTATTGATTCTACTACTATGAAGGTTCTATTTCTCTATTAGAACTCACTGGAGGAAGTTATCACTTGGTTAGGATTGATGTTCTTCATTTTTTGGATTTTTTTCTTGAATTCATTTCTAGAAAGAAGTTGTCGAGAACTCCACCACAAACAGCAAACTGGAAGTGTGCATGAAAGAAGACACTCAATAAAAGGTCTGATCTCTGAGGAAGTTGAACACTATGGTTTCAAGGGTTTTCTAGAACCAGATTGTGATCCAAACCCAATGGTGAGGGAGAATGAGTGTTACTAAATGCTGAAGGATGAGTGTAGGGGTTTTCAATTAACTAGACACTACATGCACCTCGAAACAAGGACCCGAACCAAAATGTGCCACATAAACACCGCCGAATAGAGAAGGTGCTTCAATTATAAGTACAACTAACACGGGTGGAAAACCGAGATAAACCAGGAAGCTATGGTAATCAACAATGAAGAGTAAAACCATGGTGGATTAGGGATATGGATGATATGGGCCTGCCGGAGGTAGTGGATCAACCAAAATGCGCCACATAGATGCTACCAACTAGAAAAGGATGGGTAAAAATAAGTTCAACTGACATAGTTAGATGATCGAGATAAAATTGGTGGCTAAAGTAACCAATGATCAGGAATAAAACCATGGAGGATCAGGGAACGAGAAGGCATAGTCCGACAGAAGGTAGTGGACCAACATAAAGGCCCACCATATTACATAATATTGAGAAGGAAAAATAAATATAATTTTTTTTCATTTATGTGATAAGAAGAATTTAAATGAAAATCAATAATGAATTCAATTCAGTAAGAAATCATGAAATCAAATAAATTTAAAAGTTGTGAAAAAAAAGAGTTTTTAGTATATTGGTGTAAAATATTTTTCTATTATGAAAAAAATTGTATCTGTGGAGAAAATTAGGAATCATCAATCATAAAATGGGATAAACACCATCTCCCCATCCCACTACCTCGATTATCTCCAAGCCATGCTGGTGGATGGGGAAGTTGTATTTCAGGAAAAAACCTCATTAACATCTGCCCCTCTATCAACTGACTCATGCTATTCTAACAATTCTTCTTCATTGGTGGTGAATTTATAAGAAAATCAGGAAGATTATTTTGGAGGCCTTAAATGATACTCGGGTGAAGGAGTGGATGATTTTTTGCAGTTTCTCCATCTTGGGGGTCGGGGATCCTAATCCAGGTCGAGGCCAATCTTGCGGTAAACAAAGACAAGCTTAGGGAATTCATGAACATTAACAATTACTACATACTCATCAAAGATGAAAAATAATGGGATATGGATGGAGGGGTAAGGGTTGGAATTATTATTTTTATTTAATATGAACTCATATATAATTTTAAATATTAATATATATATTTTTAATTATTATAATAATTTGGTTATTCAAATTATTATTTTGATTTGATCATTAGTTATTAAGAACTCCATTTTACCATGTTTACAATTATAGTATTAATTATGTTATTATATTATTATTAGTACTAATATATAATAATTATAATTTAATTATTATTAATAAGTACATTATTTGATTCTTTTTGTAATATGTAATTAGTTGAAAAATGTATGTAAAATAATTTGAACAATAAAAGTAATTGAAACAATCAAATTCATAAAAATTAGGAGTAACAATGTCATCACTATGTCAAGTAGATCGAATTTCGTAACATGGTGGGTTCTGAAAATTTGAAGGGGAAACATACTCTTGTACAAACACCCCATTTGTATGTTGTTCCAAGGATTGATATTTATTAGGAGGAGCTGACTTCAGGGAATCAAGATAAAACTATGGTTGGACACATTCTTTTCACACCATGAATGTTGAAGGACATGACATTCAATAACGAATTCACATGGTTTGTAAAAAATTAGTCACAAATGATGGTGATATGGGTAATGGAGATATTCGGTGATGATTTATAATTTTTATGTGTATTTAGACTATATTTTACAATATAATATTGGTCCATTATATGGCATGATATATGAAAACATGCCAATTATAAAAAGTTTCATTATACTATTAATGTCCCACAAGGTGTCATTAATTTATATGGGTAATCAAGATTATAAATTTATAATATTACCCTTCCTAAATACTCCCCAAAATGGGTGTAACAAGAGGTAGTTCGAGGTTGAAATGTAAAAAAATATAGGAAAAACTTAAAAGAATTAGTATGAAGGCCTTGAACCCGAACTCTCATATCTAGTACTGAAATCATAAAAAATACATTTTTTTTCATTAATACCTATAAAGGTGTCCCAATTTTATCCATCCCTAACCTACAACATCAAAAGGAAATATTGGATCAGTTACATACCAAAAGACGTTTTAGGTTTAGAGTTTTAGAGAATTAGGAAATACTCTTACAAAAACAATACCCGGGTTTTTAAATGATAATTTACACTAGTTAACCCATATTTTCTTATTTCAAATTAATTAATCATCATAATACATATGAAAAAGTTCAATACATAATTCGTCCAACATCATTATTTATAAATGAGGGAAAATGAAACATAAGAAGGGTGAAATCAAACATTCAGTAAGGGTAAAAAAACTTAATAATTGAATGTCATCATTGATCATTAGAATAGAATATGGTTATGAGGAAATAATCAAATTGTATGAGCATAACATAAGAATATTCATCCCCATCAATACCTAGATCATCAAACATGAAAACAAGGCATAGGGCTTTCCAAAAGGAAAGATTCATCATAATCAGTAATCAAGAGCCATATGATATAAATCATGATCACAATAATAATAAAAACCCAATAGAATGTATAAATAAATGTATTGGTATCTTGGGACATAATATTAATATCTCACTTAAAAATAGAATAAGTAATATGGCTAATTTCAATATTCGGAATACCCAATGCATTGGAGGGCTATCACGGACCCAACCATAATTGGTTTACAATAAAACAACACATAGTTAGTTTATAATGTAACCACACTTTCATGGTTAGTAATGTAAACAACCATCCTTGGTTTATAAATAAACCACCCATTCTTGGTTATTAATGAAACCACTTGACATTGGTTTATAACAGAACCACTTGTACTTGGTTTATAATGCAACCACATATTATTATAAATAATTTTTAAGAACTATATCATGAATAAAGTACATAAGGCCTTATTTTCATCATAAAATCACTAAAATAATCAATTTTCATTTTATAACTAGATAAACCTATTGAAATGAAATAGGTTCTATAAAATTCTCTTCGAATCATGATTAACTCGTGGAAATGAAATGGTTTACATGGAAATCTATTTGAAACAATATTATTCCATCTAAATAAATAATGAGGATAGTATAATTAAAAAATATACCCATTGGAGAATATGTATCAATGAGGCCTTCTGATGTTGATAAATAGAAATACCATTAAAATATCATTAAAAACATTTTTGAGGAAAACAACTTTTTTATTTTTAATCTCACATTTAAAAATCGAATGTTCATGAAATATTTTTTATAAAATTTTTCTTTAAAAACTAAATATGAAACATATAAAGAAAACTTCAAGGAAAATAATGGATATGATGCTGTTAAAATCTATTCATGTCATAAATTCTAAAAATAAACATTCTTTTCAATAAATTTTGAATAAGGGAGTAAAAACTGACCTATTTAGAAATCCTCAAAAAATTTACTTTTAAAAAACATTAAATGAAGTTAAAATATCATATAAAATGGATTTAATAAATAATTCTTTATAACATAGAATTTTTGAATTTTTTTTAGAAAACATGGATATGAAAGATAAATATACATGATCAAAAAGAAAATACAATATTGGTATATATTACAAACAAATTTTATTGATGTTTATTCAATAAAAAATGGAGGAAATGGAAATTAAACATGCAAACCATGATGATAACTAGATTATAATAAGAGATATGTGGTTTCAAAAAATAGTAGCACATTATTTACTCCAAAATAACTTTGATTATAAATGATCCTAAAATAAAGGAGATTGTAACATAATGCCTTTTTCAACCTTGGTAACTCTTAAATCATAAGATTCATGAAAGAATAACATAAAATGATACTTTAAATGTCATGAACAAAATAATTTTAATTATATAACTTGAGAAAGGGAATTATATACACCTCAATGATTAATATAGGTGTATATGATAAATTTATGTCTAAAGGAAAGATAACCTGAGACTAATAAACCTTACAAAAATCATGACATTGAATTTTAGAATTAATCAATGAATCAATTATGTGCAGAAAATGTAAATCCATATAAAACAAGCGAAAATAGAACATAATATAAAAAAATTCATTACAAACATAATCATAGAATATCAAATACAGTGAATAGGTTATATAACCCAATTAAAAGAAATTTTGTTATGAAACTCTTTACCACTTAGTAACCTTCAATTCAAATTACCTTGGATAAATAAATTAAAATAGAAACATAAAATAACATATATTATAAAGGATTCATGATATTTCACATACAGGGGGTAGTATATTCACCATATAAAACAAATTAGGTGCATAATAATAAAATATGCATAAGGGAATGTAAATTGAGATGAAATCCCTAACGACTTTGGTAATATCTAGATAAAAACTCCATGAAAAAGATAACCTCCTAGATATTTGTAAATACCAAAAATATTCATGTGAAAAATCATAAATTACATTCATTTATAGAATATACATCACAAAATTCACATTAGTGGATAATATGACAATTGTATCACATAAATAAAAGTGATAAGAGAAACATTTATCTCAAGTCCAGATGTTCCAGGTGCATCCATTAACTCATGTATCATAAACTTATATTAATTATTTGATTTATTAATAAACATTTCTAGGTTTAATACTATAACAAAACATGATTTTGAGACTAGGTAGAATTCCATGGGAATTATAATTTTTCTATTAGTGGATGGGTCGTTATTTAAACTGAGCTTTAAAATGCAATTTTGAGAGTTAAAAACATCACGGTTTTTATGTAGAAATGGGTAAAAGATTGAGGGGTCCCTCAGGTGACTCATTGAGTTAATAATGTGTTGCACCCCAAAAACCAAAAGTTGGGTGGTCTAAATGGGGTGCATAGTTTCTCTGAAACCATGCGACCCCTAATATTAAACCATGTGGCCAGAACTAGAGGTGCAGTAGGTGTTTCTTGTGAATCCCATAGTTTACCCAAACCATGAACCTATCCCACACAATTAGTGATACTTAGGTAGTAACATCACACTATTCATCTCGCAATTAGTTCATGGTAAGGGAAAACTGTGCCTGGTGGGTTTCCAAGGAAATGCGATCTGCACGGTTGATGCACGGTTTGGCCAAGCCATGTGACCCAATTATGAGGGAGAATTGAAAATTTTACCCTTAATGTGGTTAAATTCTAATTTCATTTTCCTTCTTCTCCACTAACCTTGTGAGCCTCCTCTTGTGTACTGTGGGTTCCTTATCCTCCCTCCGTTAGTGTCAAAGATAACACCTCCATCCTTTGTCCAATTTGAGGGCTATTTTATTTATGGATTCCTCTCAGTAGGATCTACATTTATTTTCAATCTCTCTCTATTTAATCCCCCCTCAAATGAGTTATCATGGTGAGAGCACATTTTCCCTATCTTTAGGGCGGATGTCTGTTTCATTGATTTATTCCAAACCAAAACAAATAAAACTATGTTATTGGATGAGTAAAGTATCCTAATATTAAGGATGGCGGTCTATATATTTTTTCTAAAGTTTTTGATGAATTATAAAAATCACTGATGTGCTGCATGTTGGCCTTTTCCACACATTATATTAAAATTTTATTCTTCCTTTTAAATTGGTTTGTGAACCATGTATTATTCCCATTTAGAATTGTTTAGTAATTTTAGAATGAAAACCTTATTTAAAGACACCCCATGGGTGTGTCAGATTGAATTGACCCTTTTTAATTAAATGGTAAAGATCTTAGAATGCCTTCTAAGCATTCAGAATGAATTAATAATGTAATTTCCCTTGTAGGTATTCCAGTGATCGGTAATGAAACCTCTTAATTCCCATGTCGAACATTGAATGTGATGTTTAGTGATGCTCAATTATTTTTGACATACAATGTAAAATTTTATATAATAAAACCCATCTGAAAAGGTGCATTGTGATCTAAATTATAAATTTGTGATTTTTTATTTACCTCATTATTGGTTTATGGATTTGTGTTTTAACGATTCCTTATTGATAGTGCTTGTTATTTTTCATGCTAGTACATGACCTCCTTGATGTTCTTAAATGATTTCTTCCTTTATTTATATAAATTTTAAATGAACCAAATAACATTCTAAGTAGTTGATCTGTTTTATAAATTGAATGTCTTGATTTATAAAATAGGATTTTCCCAAGAAGGTAAATTCCCAATTAACAATTACACCTTCTATGTATCTCTTCAAACATTATAAAATGAATTTATATACTTGATAGAATTAATGAAATGAATTAAATGGAATGAAATGTTTATGATGGTTTCATTCCTTGAATGAATTAAATTATTTAATTTAAATGGAATGAGATTGGGTGGTATGACCATGCCTCTGGTTATAATTAAATATACATGGCTTATATGAATTGTTATAGTTGTGAATTTTATGGTTATAACTGGGCTTAATAAATGTAAATCATGAGTGGTAATACCAAATGGATATTATTATAAATATGATTACACCTTGATATAGGTTGTGGAATAATGATAAGGGTTTCATTGATTATCGATGTATCAAGATCCCATAAATCGGGTGTTGAGCATGATATCTTTCACCATTGATACTATGTGGACATTGGGCTTGTTGCACCACATCCCTGGTGAGTGTTAACACGACAACCCATTCAATACTTTTTGAGTGTTGGAATTATGTCACACTCTCCATCTCAAGTGACAAGAAAGATGTCTCACACTCATTATGAGATTCTGGGTTTGTAACCTTTCCAAGAGCTTATAGCCATGTTCAGAAATTTATGGATGGTTGAGTTACACCTTGGTTAGACCAACACCTAATATTATAGGTATATGGAAATTTCCATCTACACGTAATTGGTTCATATAGGTTGATGAAATATATAACAATACTATATATGTATATATTAATATATATATATATATATATATATACTGGTCAAAATTTTTTCTAGCCATGAGATGAAGCAGGTGGAGCATCCAAGTGTCCTACCAGAACCTGAGAAGGCTGGTATTTATTATTTTAGTACTTTTTATTATCTCATTTATACTTTTACTAATTTAAGTTATAATCATATGCTATTTGGAGTTGAAGAAACTGTTGGTGGTAACTTACTAGGATTAATATCTCATACACTACTCAGGATGCCATTTCACTAGGGTATCCAACAAGATCTCATGTTCACAGGACCATATGAATGCACTGGAGATCATGATTCTCATGGAGATCACCATCGAGGATTTTTCTGTTTTCATATACATGTATTGTACTATATATTTTTTCCTACGGTATTTCTACTGTTTTAGTTTTGCATCATCATCTAGACATGCATTTATTGTGGTATATTTGAATTAACCATCTTTTAAATTCAGTTATTATTATTATTCTTCTAGAAATATATCCTTTATTTATTTCTTCATCCACTATTCATTATTATTTATTATACCACTGTGCTACTATGATTCGATGGTATTGTCTCCCCACTATCACCTCCTGAGACCCTCACTACTTTTTGACAGTATATTTCACACGGGAGGCAATCTTGAGGCTATGTGACCCACCGATCCAGCTATTGGTTAGGTGGTTAGTTAGGATAGGACAATGAAAAGTGGTATCAGAGCCTCTTTTCCATTATCTTACTATTTTGGAATGGTATAAAGGAGACTCGGAATGTGTTTTTATTATGTAGATAGTCATTCCTAGGACTGATCAGACCACATATGGGGAAAAGTCCATATATCCAGCGATGTGACTGTTGTTCATGTTATTTTCCATTACAGTTGATTATTATTTCAACTTGAGTGATTGGTATACATTCCACCACTTATTACTTAATGAATTAATGGTATTTTCACCTTTTAATGGTGCAGTAAGGATGAAACATTTCATGCATCATTATAGTCACATAAACATTATCATGCCATGCATATGTCATGCCATATAATTTCATTGTACGCTAATTTCTGATTAAGATTCAGTTCATTGAGATTTATTATAGGATTTTTTTCATTAGCATGCCTGCATATATAACATTAATGGGTGTTTATTTTGCATTGTAATCTTCAACCATGATTAGGGATTATATTCTATGATGCCTACTTATTTATATTGTTTCTTTGTGGTTACTTCTTGTGATAACATGATAGTTTTTTTGAGATGTAATTGGTTTCATGGGTTGAGTTTATTGGTTGCGATTAAATGGGATCTAGTATTCAGTTTTAATGTGTATGGTGCATTATAATTGGGGAAATATAAACCGTATACTCAAACCATCTTTCAGCTTTTTTATAACTAGATACAATTATTAAGATGTAAAATCTGCTAAAGTTTTTACCCTACAGTATAAAAAAGGTATGTAATTGGTAACATGGAGTACTTGTAACAAACTAAGAGTGTTTTCATGCATAGTTGTGTGTTGAGACCTAATTTACTAATTACCACACATGGAAATCATGAACAATTGGTTTCATGGACTGAGATGTGGGTTCTTACAATTAAACAGGAGTCAATTATCAATTTATCAGGTGTATGGGTGTCTTTTAAATTGGTAATGAACACTAACACAATATCACCAATACCTATCCATATGTGGTTATATATATAAATTGAAATTATTTAAATATGATCTTATGAATTAATTTGAAAATGATGTCTTATTAAATGGGAAAAACGTTTACCTATAAAATTTGTAACTCCTTTTCTTGGGATTAGTGACCCATATGGCTAAATTTCTAAATGAAAAAAAAGACACTGGTACGTTAGTTGGGACACATTTCTTATGATATAACCCTTTGTGGTTATTTTAAATCATTTAAAATTAAACAACTATTATTGGTTTTCAATATGATGAACCCAGGTTGGCTTAGTGGGACCCTCACATGTCACTTATCATTTACCGAGTTCTTAGTTTTATAAATTGGTAATTGATGTCTTCTGTTAAATCCTTAAAATTATTAAATATATAGTGTGAATCAATGGAATTACTTGAAAATGGATCCATATTTGGTGTCCTCCATTTAAACCCTTGACTAAGGGTAGCTTAAATATCTCTTCGAGTTACCTTGGAATAGAAACATGAGTTCTTTCCATCGGATTTTCTCTTTTCAGCAATGGTGTAAATGATAGGATCTTAATCCTAGTGAATTTTCGTATTCATGAAATTTTTATGGGTCGACACTTTATGCATTTATAAGGAGCTATCCCAAGGTTGTGATCACCCTCAGATATTTTATTCCTTTAAAAAAGCTGTGAGCTTTCTATTTTATGTTATAGTTTAGGTGTCGTTGTACCTAGTAGGACTCCAAGATTCTAAATGAAACCTTTTTTTAGATGGGTGTTCATGGTATATTTTATCCTTTTTATGGGCATGAGAATCAAGTAATGCTATGTTTTAACAAATTAGACATGCCTAGGGAAAGGTCACCTGCTTAGTTTGTCATGTGACACTATCTTCTTCCTCAAAGATGAATGACTTGATACATTTTCATCTTGGTTAATGGTCATATGGGAAATGAGACTCTGGGTTAAATGGATTATTCAAATGAAATGATACTGGAATATAGAGGGTGGAAAACCTACAAATTGTATCAAGGGTATACCCTCTTGTTTCTAAAACCTCAAGGTAGTACGTATTGATATACGTAATACCCATCAAGTTTCTAAATGATGTAATGAAATGGTTGAATTATGTAATTTTTTGAGCATTGAGATATTGAATACGTTCTCATGTCATCATTGGAGTATATTGATATGAGTGTTAAAGGAATCAAATCTTCCTAGTGCCCAAGATGACATTCTAGCCGATCGGGAGTTTTGACATGCCAGTTTGGTTAGCTGTTCTTTTTAACAGATGTTGGAACATGGTGGTCATGAATTGAAAGAGATAAACACATATTTTTAAGTAGGAATTGTACAATAATTATTATGAGCAACTATTCTACCATTTATTTTGATGACTATGATATTCTTAATGTGGGGACCATCACATCAGTTCTTGTAAATTCATGTTGGTGGTTTCTCAATAGCACAAAATTGAAATGGTTTGTTGTGTATGCAACCCTTGAGAAACACCATTGGAAATAAAGGGAATTTAGTGGATAATATTGAGTGACAATGACATTCCTTAGGTGGTAAAAACATTGTGATCTATTAATGGAGATGCATCTATAGGTGAATTTGTGAACCCTTGAAAATAAGTCAACCTGTAGTGGTTTTATTGATCTTCTTAGTAATTTTCTATATCCTATTAGTGTACTCTCGTTTAGTAATGATCATGTCCCCAATATTGATGTTGTCCTTGATGAACTAATAAATATTCAATTATAATATGAGCTAAAGGCTTCAAATTTCCTTCTGTTTCAATAAATAGACTCTATTGGAATTATGTGTTGGAGTTGGGATTTTTGTTAAGGCATGGTTAGTCCTGAGTGATACTTGGGATTCCGTTTAGGATTGACATGAACAGAATCCTAGAAAAAAGTTGTTTTCTTTTGACATGAACACCGGGTGGATGATTCTATGGGATAAGTCGGTGATATGATTTGTATGTTTTTGACTCGTACCAACATTTCACTTGTAAATGTGGAGTATGTACTACATGGGGCTAGTAACTTGGACTCTAGTTTAATGAATCTGAGGTAATATATAATTTTTTGTTGGTCTCAGGAGTGAATCTTAAAAGGGTGATGAGTTCCGATGCAGTGGACTTGGGTTACCACTTGTTCATGCAGAGACGTGATAGATTAAATGCTTAGGTATTTTTAAGACCTAAAAACATCACCTGAAGTCAGGTACAGATCTAGTGGACGAGTTTGTGGTAAATGAAAGATACCTTGGACGAAGGAAATGTAGTTTGGTTTGAATTACACCAATAATATAAGCTATGTGTTGTGGGAATGGTCAGCCAGAGGTGGATCGACTTGTTTTCCTTCTTGTTCAAGGTATACGGTCAGTGATGAACTATTTTTAATCATGCTGTCAGGTTAAGGGTTGTGTGGTGTAAAGGTTGGTATTTCCTTATTAGAAAGCTTGTGTGACCAGTTTTGGTTAATTATCCTAGGACTAAATTGTTTCTTTCCAATTATTTTCCTATTATAGCCTCATAAGTAATTGGGTTCTCCTAATAGAAGAAATAATTCATGGAGCATTGCGATAATTCATAGAGGCATTCTTTGTAAGGAAATTATGACGTTGTAGGCACTGTGGCTTAGAATTGGACCCTTTTGTGATAAGACCTATGGTGGGGATAACCATTGGCCAAATGTTTAAATATATGATTATGTGATCATGTCTCTAGTTATATGGGATCAGGTAAACTTATTCTCAATGATTCAGTTGTAAAATGATTGTTGGATCGAGTTTTGAGGGCTTAAGTGATGTATGCTTAATATATTCTTGAAGGTTCATTGGACATTTGGAGACATAATGTGACTCCTTTAAAGAGATTTCATGACCCTTTTAGTTTAGGTGATGTATTATTTGTTCCCCAAGACATCTCAAGGAGATATGTAATTATGTGGGGAGGTTGTAAAGACCCATGTTTTTTAGCCAAGGGAGAATTCCATTGGGATTTCAATTTTGGCATTTAGTGGATGGTCCATTCTTGGAACTAGGATTTAGAACCTAATTAAAAGCGTTTTAAAGAATAATTTTTTTTTCTTAGACTTTGTTAAAGGACCAATGGATCCTTAGGGTGACTCATTTCGTTTTAGGAGTACCAGACCCAGAAAAGAACAAGTTTGGTGTTCTAAAAAGGGCACAAAGTTTGTCTAAACTAGTGAACCCCTAACCTCAAACCATGTGGCCTAATATTTAGGTGCTTCATGTTTTTCATGGGATGCACATAATTTACCCAAAATTCAGACCTAGATTTCATGGTTAGTTCCACCTACGTAGTAACCTTTCACTATTCATCGCACGGTTGTCACATAATTAGGGAAAACCTTGGGGGATAACCATGGGAGGTGGGTTTTCTAGGAAGTGGGAGATGCATGGATGGAGCATGGTTTGGCCAAACCGTGGGAAAAAACCATGCGACCTAGTTTTGGGGCTGAATTGAGCATTTTTTCCTTAATGATGTTAAATCCTTATTTCCTTTTCCTTCTTCTTCCTCCAGCTACGTGAGTATCCTCCTATGCACCATGGGTTCGTCCTCTTACCTCTGATGGGATTCACAATACCTCTTACATCTGTATTATTATTTCAACACTGTCAATCCCTATGGATTCCTCTCAATAAGATCTACATTCATTTTTTAATTCTCTCGATTTAATCTACTCTCGACCAGGTTATTGTGGTGTGAGTTCATTTTCCCTATTTTCATGGAAAATGTCTTTTTCTTAGATTTATTCTAAACCAAACCTAATAAAACCATGATATTTAATGAGTAAATCATCATAAGAATAAGGTAGGTGTTTTATGGATTTTTTTCTAATGTTTTTTTGAATTATAAATATCTCTATTGTAATGCATGTTGGCCATTGTTGTTCATTTCATTAAAAAAATATTCCTTTAAATCATGTTACACACCTTATATCACTCCCGTAGAGACTTGTTTAGTAATTTTTGAATATTTAACTTGATTACTGACACCCCTTTGGTGTGAAAAATTGAATTTATCCTTTTTAATTAAATTATCAATATCCCAGAATGCATTCTATGAATTTTTCTTAGATTAATTATGGAATTTACCTTGTCGGTATTCATCCGATTGGTAATGAAACCTCTTAGGTGCCTTGTCGAACATTATTTTTTTCATATGTGGTATACTTATAAAATAAATCTTTTGGTAAGTTAAATTATGTATCTTGAATGTGATTTTTGGTTATACTAAATGAATTTTTGGATAACCAATGTCATGATTTTTAATAAAACCCCCCAGATGAGGTGCACTTTCATCTGAATTATAATGTGATGATTTTTTATTTATATCATTATTGTTTTTTGGCTTCGAGTTTTCTCTATGCCTTTATGATAGTTCTTATTATATGTAATGATAGTACATGGCCTTCATGATGTTCTTAAATGGATTATACTACCATTCATATAAATGTTAATCTAACCAAATCACCTTCTAGGTGCTTGGTATTTTTTATAAATTGAATGAATTTCTTTATAAATTGAGATTTTCCCAAGTAGGTAAATGCTTAATTGACAATGAAACCTTATAATTACATATTTGAACCATATAAAATGAATTACCTTATTTTATAGAATAAATTTCTTGAATTAAATGGAATGACATATTGGTAATGGTTTTTATTCCTTGAAATAATTATATGGTTTAATTGAAATGGAATTAAATTTAGTGGTACGACCACACTGCTATTTTAAATTAAATAAGCATAACATATATTAATTGTTATAGTTGTGAATCTATTATTTATAATTAGGATTAATAAATGTAAATAATTAGAGGTAATTCCTAATAGTTATTATTATAAATATTATTAGACCTTGATATAAACTATGGAATGGTGGTAAGGGTTCTGTTGAGCATGGTGGTATCATGCTCCCTTACATCCGGTGCTGAGAATGATGTCTTGCACAAGTGATACTATGTGGATAGTGGGAATGATGCATCACGTCCCTTTTGAGTGTTGAAATAATGATGATTTCACTGTTGTTCGAGTGTTGGAATAATGGAACAGTCACCATCTCGAGTGATGAGCATGACATATCCCAATCATTATGAGATGTAGGGATTATACCCTTTGTTGAAGCTTATCGGCTGGTTCAGACTAATTATGAATGACTGAGTTATGCCCCGGTCTATCCATCACTCATTATTCTAGGTATAAATCCACTTACGCCCGCACATACCTGTTTCATATAGGTGGATCAAATATATAAAAATAATATATATATATATATATATATTATTAGTATATATATAGTTAATGGTCAGAAATTCTTTTCGACTATTAGTTGAAGTAGGTAGAGAAGCCAGGTGTACTACAGGAAACCGACTGGGCTAATATTTATTATTTGAGTACTTTTTATTTTATAATTTATACTTTCACAGTGATTTACATTATAATCATAGACATGTTTTAGTTGTAGACATTATGGGTGTAAACCTACTGGGATTTATATTTCATACCCTAATTGGGTAGCCATTTCACTGGGGTACCCGAGTAGATATCATGTTCATCGAACCATGGATGTTTGCATGCACCTGGCAGTTAGGAGCACATGGGTGAGTCTAAGCTCAGGAGGATAATGGAGATTGCCTTGGGGTATTTTTTTCATTTTGAATACATGTACTATACATTGTATTTTTTCTTGTTTTATTTCTACTATCTTAGTTATTTATCATCATCTTGACATGCATACATTATGAAATATTAGCATTTAATATCTTTTACATTCAGTTATTATCATTCTTAAACTACTCTATCATTAATTTTTTACTTCTTCTTATTTTGATACTTATTTATTATACAATTTTTCTACTACGATATGAGGGTATAGTATCCCCATCATTACCTCCTAAGACCCTCACTACTAGCAGGAAGCCTCTGGCATATGGAGAGGAATGCTTGAGGCTATAGGACCCACTAGACTAGCTACCGGTGAAGAGGTCAGTCTGGCTGGGATTTCACAAATACCTTTTACTTAAATAATTTATTTTATTTAATTTTTAATGTCATAATTTAACACATAATAAGTGAAGTCAACATTGGGTGTTTGAAGATGTATAATTCATTGTTTCAAAACGGGTTTGGTGTGTTGACCATGGTCAAAGAGGATATTACTTCAACATATTAAAAATAATAATCATCAAAATTTTATTATTTTTAAACACCAATTATTATTCTAAAACAAATCATGAAATATGGTTATGAAAAATGAACCACGTTATGATCATAGAGATGGTAGGTTGTACGTATGCATAAGTAACATTTCAATTTTTTAATTATCAATATCAAAAAAAGGTAATTAATATTTAATCTTTAAAAAATGATCATCACATAATAAATACCATATTGTTTCATGAAATATACTTATATATATCATCCATGTGTTGTGGTAATGGAAAAAATAAACACATCACTTCGTGGAGGTGGTAGTGAACCCGTAAAAATGAACAACATTATCATTTTTTAGCGTAAGAAATAAAATTATATATTATAATTTTGGAATGAAAAATAGGTCATTAATATCATAATTATTTCTTTTATATCGTATATATTCATTAAATTTATTCTTATTACCATCAATGCAAAGTATTAGGTAAAAATGAATCATATCTCTTTGCAAGGTGGTTGTTCGCCTTATACACGAGTGACATTATCATATCCCCCAAGGAATGGAAAGTAAGAAGGTATATGTGATATCATAACTAAATAAGATTAAATATTTTACATATATCATATATCTACTTTTAATCCATCATTACAATAAGATGTGATAGGAGATGATGAAAAATGAATGACATCGGTTCACGTGGCGATAGTCTGCTATACACATGAATATCGATTTCTGATCCCATTTTATGGAAGTGGAGGTCGATTTAGATAATGAAATTAACATTATAACATATAATTATATGTTAAATTATTATGTCATTTTATCTGAATCATTGAATAATATTTAGTGGAGGATTATGAAGAAATGAGATAAAAACGCCCGGTTAAACACAATACCTATTCTTCTCAAAACCTCATTAGGTTAACAAAAAAATCATTATTTGGATGGATTTATGAACAAAATAATGGATCTATATTTTGGGGAGGGAATTAAATATGAAATTTTGGTATGTATTGGCTAAGATAAATGGATTTTAATGTGTTACGAGGATAGGAGAGGGGGTGGCCTTTTATAAATGAGGTATGTGGCACACTTGTAATTTTTAGAAATAAAAAGGTGTACCCACGTTTTCCACATTTCAAAAGATAAAAATGGACCAATATAGATAATCAGACATTATAAGGTCAACAAATTTCCAGGAAAATGATTTTAGACATAATTTTTGATCATTATAACCATTATCTTTTTAGTCTAAGATCGGGTAAACCCATTTCCACCTTAACCGTGGTTATTGATTTTTTCTATTTCACTATTCATTATGGGAAAGAATTAAGTTTTGATTATTAGATGATATAAATTTTTATCATTAAAAATTTATAATCCATTTTTTCAAATTTAATTATCAGAATTGGATAATTTTTATTTAAAATTAAACCCATAGACGTGAAGAAAAAACAAGTTTTCGAGAAGTGTATTTTTTTGGAAAAGATTATTCAAAATTAACACTATGACCAGAATCAATAATTTTATGAATTTAAATAAATATTTATTAATATAGTATCTATAAATTTAATGTAAATCATTAATCAATAGTATTTGTTTAATTAATTAAAAATGTTAAAAATTATGCACTTTCAAATAGTTTTTAAAACAATTCTCTTTAAAACCCCAAAAAAACATATACTAAATTGAAATGTAAATATGATTGAGAACTAATTAAGTTGATTAAATGTATCTAAATAATACATATTTTAATTTAAAGAATATTCAAAATATAATGGGACATTTAAATTACTTAATTTATTGAAAATAAATGACATTTTTACAAAAAATCTGTATTTTTCACTATTTACCAAAGAATCAATATTTTCTAGAAAATTTAATATTTTAATCCTATGTTATTTTTGATATACTGAATTTAAATAATCTAGTTAATTTTATCAAATATGTTTTCTCTAATTTCCAAAAATTAATTATAATACTTTCTTAAAAAAAATCTTTTTGGAAGAGAAAATATTGTTGAAGAATAAATTTACTTTACTAAAAAATGATTGATTATTAACTAATAATTTATAAAAAATTTATATTGTTTAAGACTTATTTATATATTTAATAAATTAGTTAATAATATTCATACCAAAAAAATCTAATAGTTTGGTTATAACGATTATATATTTCACAAGTCGTTTAATCTTGGTGTTGCATGTTGAATATGCTATCCAAAATAATGCACTTTTTTAAAATATAGAGGTGTTACATACCCCCATTAATAAATTGCATCCTCGCAGTTCGAAATTCATCTCGGTAAATAAATTTTTTATATTTTAAAATAAAATTGTTGTAAACTCAAATCTTAAATAGGGGTAATAAAAAGTTCTCATAATAAGTAGAAAATGGAAATATGATGTTATCACATAACTAGGCTTCAACATATAAGAAAATTTGTCGAATTTAAAGATAAATATTTTGAAGAAATGTTCAAATAATTATGGAGAGTGATATATATCATTGATTATAAAAAAATGAATGATCATAAGAAAATAAAAAACCACAAAACCATAAACCAAAAAGGTGTTAAAAAGTTTATAGATTTTTTGGTCATAAAGGGTCCCAGATACCATGAGAGGGGGGGGGGGTGAATCAAGGTATGAATATTATTTATAAATTATTCCTGACCCATTAGATCATGACATATTTAATATAAGGGTGACTCTATTTTCATTTTAGTGTTTATATTTCTCTTATCCTTTTAAAATTTATCTAATGATGATGCGTAAAATGTAAAGTAGGATTGAAAGAATAAGGAGACAGAAATTTTAAAATAGTTCACCCTCACTGGGACACATCCAAGGAGCCTACAATGACAATGTTCCGATGTACCACATTTAATAAGGGTCACATCCAATACAAGGTTTAGGAAATATAACTTCCATTCCCAGGCTCACTACCTTTAAAATGATTAAATATAACTCATAGTTTCCTAAGGGTTGCTCCATCAATCTTTCCTTCCCTAGATTAATACTAGTGTAAAGTATCACCTTCTTACTTTTCCTTTTCTCACTAATCTGGAAAGGACACACACAATGATTATAAACATGTAGGCCCCTCATAAGAAATAATGAATGCATACTAAATTGTAGGTATATACTCTGTTGAAGTTATTTTTTGGATTTTATTTCAATTATTTAAAAATACCATGAAGCAATAAATCTAATTTCGAACACCTAAAATAAAAATAGATTTACTATAGACACGTCAACTATGAAATCAAGATTTGGAACGATCTCTTATGGATGCCAAGTCTTCCTTTCCCTTCCTTGGATATATCACTGAATAAACTCATTCTTCAAGTATTTTTTTATGGTGTAGATCCTCTGCATTCTTCTTATTCTTATTATGATTTCATATATGATAATTATATTGTTCACTATTTAATGTATGCATATATATCATTCAACAAGATTCTACAGTGAAACCTCTATGTGAGACCATGGTGTATAACCCCTTGCATGAGATTCTATCAAGTACCCTTGCACGAGATCCTAACTATTAACCCCTTTGCGTGAGATCCTAGAGCATGCCCTTGTGTGACATACTAATGCATAACCCACTTAGTGCTTTTTGAGTGATATTGATGTGTAACCCCTTTGGCTCTATGCATGAGATCCTAGTGCGTAACAATTTCACAATTTGTGTGAGATCCGGATGCGTAACACCTTTTGTATTTGCATGAGATCTAAGAATGAAAACTTTTTCATGAGATCTAGGCACGAGACCCTTTTTTGTGAGACATTTATTAGATCATGTAAAATAATTACATGGTTTCAATCAATTGTAATCCTTCAGGAGATTTTTGAATGAACTTCATTCATGAGATCGCTCCGTGAGACTCCATCTTGGACTTTTCGTCAGATAATTCGATTAATAAAAAATGAATCAGTCTTTAAAGATGGGTTAGGTGTAATTAATAAGCAAAAATCCACTAACTTAACTCCACAATAAATAGAAAAACAATTTTTTCACTTCAACATCAATTGTTATCACACACTCTATGAGATTCCATCACAATATAAATTGAAAATCATGTGATGGTTAGTGGAATTGTCTTTTATTGATTTGCATGACACATCACGATATCTAAGGACAATCAAGAACACCATTAGGACCCCATCAAGAGATCCAAATACAATCATGTGATTTGTGATATCCTATTGCTATATCCTAAGTAAATCATGTGGTTTCATTATTTTTAATGATGGTGAGATGCCTCCATCATTTCCATATTTTCATTGTCTTCCTGTTCTTTGTGAGATATTTCCAGGAGATCCTTTTAAAATTATGGTTTGTCATTATTTTCTTCACAAGATCTAAAGGAGATATTAGTTCAGAAATTCATGCTTCATGATATCAGTTCAATCATTCACAGTCTGTGAGATCAGTTCGAATGTTTGTGCTCCTGGATTCAATTTAGAAAATCATGATCCATTAAATCAGAGATCTTTCCATTGCTTGAGATTAAACCTTTATTGCATTCATGAGACCAAAAATTTAACCCTTATGTGATAACAAATTCCCTCTTTTGTGAGATAAAATATTTCAACACTCTGTGAGATCTGAAAATCACATTTTTGTGAGATCATATATTTCACAATTTTTCAAGATCATTCATGTCATGCTTTTGAAAGATCAATTATTTCACTATTTCATGAGATCATACATTTCAATTTTGTGTGAGATTATATATTTAACTCTTATGTGAGATCTGTCATTTCACACTTGTGTGAGACAATGAATTTCACAATTGTGAGAGGTCACGCATTTCATGATTGCATGAGATTAAAAATTAATGCTAACTGCTCATTATTTCTTTGAGAACCATCATTCATCAAAAACCACAAACCTTTTCAATAAACACAATCAACCCAAAAGCACCACCAAGATGGATTTTTTCCCAAAATATCCCCTTTGGTTTTGTTGATAACTCTTCACTATTTGATACCATTTTAACATCCTTGTATATTCAACCAAAATTCACTTCTAATGATTCAAATAGTGATGTAAGAATTACTCAAAACATTATCTAAGCCCACATGATCCATACTCAGTGTGAGAAACCAGAGTAGTATGCAAAGTTCATCAATGAATCACTTCATTCCCAAAAAAAAGTTACTTTCTTTCCTCATGAACCCCATCTATTGTGATATATAAAATTTGATCAAATTTTTGTAACATCATAATATTTAAAAATACCCCCACTTAATTGATCAACATATCTGCTTCCCCAAATTTATTGACTAATATAGTCATTCTCTCCCCCAGTCTTGAATAAGGCATTTTTCTCACCTTTGATAGCCATAACTTATCCCCCTTTATAAATGAACCCGAATTTCACTCTTTTTTAGTGTGGAATAGGGTAAATAATATAGATCAACACTTTATAGAAACACACATCATAACTCAGGGGGAGGGGATTAACTTCCATACCTTTTCAAGTATGGGAAGTCAAAATAAATCCAAGAGCCTGTTGATGTCTTCCAAATTCATCTTTTGGTAAGGCCTCGGTTAGGATGTCTATAATCTGTAGGTAAGTTGGAACATACTCCAACTTCTCAATCCCATGTTCCATATTCTCCTTTATCAATACATATTTCATTTCAGTGTGATATTTCATTGGATGAGGGACTATATTTTTTGAAAGATTTATATAACATGATTGATCACAATTGATACCCATCCGAGATTTCTTTAAATATCCCCTTTATCATAGAATTAAATATGATATTACTTAAATTAAAAATAATCCCCCTTATTCAGTTATCTATTTCAATTATATTATCAATAATCTAAAAAATTATGACGGGAAAACATTGTTCTTTTATCTCTTACAATCCAGATAAAGACTATTTACTCTACCTTTTTTTCATGCACTTTTACATAGATCATGGGACACCATAGGTAAACAATAAAGCACAACTAGGATATGTCAATGATGTTTAATTTCACATTTTAATATATTTATCAACATGGAATTGAAACTTTGATATTTTTAGCACCTTTTAAGATCTGAGTCATAATCTTATTTAATAGCTGCACACTACTGTAAGATTTTTTATCAAGTGAAATTACCACTTTGCACCGAGTCATTGACTGATCCTCTAAGTCTACTGAGTAAGAACTCATTATTGGAAAAAAAAGTTTAATCTAAAAAACTTCAATGTTTTTCAAGTCACTCACTTACATCCAGAAATTCTAGCATCATGACTTTCCTCAATTATTCAGAGGACTCTCTTGTCAGATGAGGCTATGTCACCTACTGTGATTGTAACCATATTTCATTCAAAATGACTAGATATTTGATATCCAGAAAGTGGTCAGATGATAACAAATTTTAAGAAAAAAATAGATCATTAGAGATAATTTGATGTTTCTACTTATCCTATAATTAGTACTATCTCGATGGAATTGAACTGAGGAAGGATACCGATGGTTGAATATTCAATGAAACTTGGAACCACTAGATCATTCATGTATAACACTGACATATCATTAGTTTCAAATTAATCTCTTCAACATATAATCTACTTCTTCTATAGTATAAAATTTTTAGATAAATATTCAAGAAATAGAGTTGTTTTGTAACACCACTTGTTGAATCTGATACCATATGTGAATTTTAAGAGTTCATATTCTTCCTATTGCAAGTATCTCATTCAACTAATTCACATGTACCCTTTCAACACACACACACACCCATTGGATCAGATCTACCACATAGTCCTACACAACTTGTAGAAGATATGATAAAAATTTAATATATAGGGATATAGGTACAACAATAATCCTTAAGGAGAGAATTATGGTTGATCCAGATGGTCCAACCCTTTGATATTTCCTTGCAAACCACTATACTCTTTTTGTTCTTATTCTAATTGACCGCAAATCTTTAACTATTCAGTACAGATAACAAAACATTATTTACCCACATGTTGATCCATATTCTGATATTTAGATTCTTTAAGCTTGTCCTTTTTCACAATTTTGGGTTTACACATTATTTTAAATTACATTCTTTGATGCTCCACCAATATGCCATTTTCCATAATGATTTATTTGAGTATAAATATTTCCACATGTCATCTTCAATTGCTTCTTCCTCTATTGGATTTTTTTCTCTTTCCTTCAATTCTCTCCATGTTTCATGACATGAAATTTTTTAAGGAGTCTTCTATTCATTTTTATTTTATGAGAAATCTATGTCACATCACCCTTTCTGGCTGGGGCAGAGTTTTCCCTTGAATTTACATTATTCTTAAGGAAAATTAGAGTATCACCTCCCTTTTTCTTCTAGGTTCATTCATATTCTTTCCAATAGATAAGTTGTGAGTGTAACATATAATGTGATTTATATGCCTTTTGTTGAACTCCTTGTGATTCCCTTGTGGCTGTAAACCTATTTGTCATCTTAACATGTTGTCTTCTAATATAGGATTTTTGTTGTATACCTCTAGAGTTAAAGATATTCTTTGGGGTTCTTTTTCCTTCCATTCTTTCTTCAAGCTATAATTTATTCCCAAATTCCCATGATTAACACTTATAAAAAATCTCCAATAAAATTCGTACATAATTTCATCATTTCTCATTTGAAATGTTAATTCATCTATATTTATTCTTCTAACATTGATCCCTAGGGATTCTTGACACTATCACATAGTGTGTCTATGTCTTATATAATAATAGAGTTTTATGACTCATTTATTTTTAGAGTATTTTCCTTTAGACATTTCGAGAAGACTTTTCTTTTTCCTAGATTTAAAAATATTTATGTCTTCAAAAAATGAAATATATTCCAATTCTTCTAAACAAAAACATGAAATATGACCATTCATCACATATAAATATCATATATTTTCATTTCTCCATGTAAAATAATCTTTAGAAATATTCAAAATATCTACAATATTTATCTTATTTTAGGAACTATTCATGGATATATTCCTCTCAAGCATGGGAGAGGGTTCATTATATCTAATACCAGATTTAACAAAACTAAATGGCATTTGGGATGAGAAAATAATATCATAATTTTCATATAAAGTAGCATATTTTCTTTTCACATTAATTTAAGATACTAATGGATAATCAAGTAGAAAGTGAAAAACATATTTCAATTTGGGCTTGCATTTGGAATTTTATTTCTCCACTTCTTTCTTCACAAATTCTATCTCTTCCCCTAACTGTTGAATCTTTTTATCCCCTGATTCAGATTGATCATTAAGTTCTATCTTGATATTTCTCCCTCTGGTAATCTCATCTTATAATTCTCAGGAAATACTATCCATCATGTAAGATTTATCCTTTGTTTTAAAACTCATCTAAGAATCAAAATCATGACACCATGAATTATCCGATTTTATTATTTTATTCTCCTAAAATAGTTCAAACATGTATGTATAAAGATCATCATTTCTTTCATTCCATCTCTAAATTTTATCTGATTCCACATTCTCTACCATTTCATCAACATTTATTCATTTCAATTCTTCTACATTAGAATCATTCTTATCTCTTAGATCTATGTAAAATTTAACAATCCTTTTATTTAATCCCTTTAGCATGTTGACTCCAATTTCCTACAATTAGATCTGTATATCATTAGATTTAATTTCTTCATCTAATTTTTGATCAAATTCATTTTTTTCATAGAAAAATTCCACTTTTTATCTTCTTGTAGTTTATTTATCATCAGTAGTTTCAACATCATATGGAATATCATGTTTTTCACTCATTCATGCAGCATCATCGAGTGAGTATATATTTTAGCTGTATGATTCATCCAAACCTTTCTTCAGTACATTATTCGTTTCCATAAACTGAATCACAATTTTTTGTAGACACTTACACACTAAGTAATACCACCCGACATATGCTTCTTCTTTATAATTCTTCCGTTTTCAACGACACACCTTGATAAGAGAAATCTGAGGCTTTAATTCCAATAGTAGAGTAAGAAAATAAAAAAAGTAAAATATCCTTTGATACCAATTTTTAGGTCCTAAAATGGCCTTGATACAAAAGGGGGGGAGGCGAATTAGGGTATGGATATTCATTAGAAACTATTCTTATCCCACTAGATCTTGGCCTATTTATTATAAGGGTAACTTTTTTTCTCATTAATGTTTATATTTGTCTTATAATTTCAAAATTTATCTAATGATTATAAATAGAAATTAAATCAGAAAAGAAAGCACATGGAGACAAAAAAATTTACTTGGTTGACCCCCACTAGGCTATGTCCATGGATTATACAATGACAATGTTTTGATGTAAAAAATTTAATATATATATTTTCTAATACAAGGTTTAGGATAGATCACTTATATTACCAAGATCAATTCCTTTGTAATGTTTAGGGATATCTCACTACTTCCCAAGGGTCACTCCCAAAATATTTAATTTTCTGGATCACTATTGGTCGAAAGGATCACCTTATTACATTTCATTTTCTCAGTGCTTCATAAAGGATCCACACATAGTTTATGGACATGTAAGTCCCCTAATTAGAAACAGTGATTGTATCCTCAATTTTTGTTAGATTCATAGTTGAAGTTATTTTTGGAATGTTCCTTCGCTTCTATGACAAAACTTCGAAGCAACACATCCATTTTCCATAAACCTAGAACCAAATTCTCTTAATTATATACATGTCAATTATGAACTCAAGATTTGGTAGAATCTCATATGGATGCCATGTATTTTTCTCACTACCTTGGATGTGTCAATGAATAAACAAATTTTGTATGTATTTTCAAATTGCTTAGATCCTCTATCTCCTTCTTTATTGTCTACACATTCTTATTCTTCTTCTTCATATTTTGAATTTATATATGAAAATGAAACTGCTCATAGGGTAATTTAGGTGGGAATCTCCATGAAACATATTCTAGTATAAAACCCTTGTTAGAGATTCTGTCATGTAACCACTTGTGTGAGATCCTTGCACATACTCTTGTGTGAGATCTTCCCATGTAACACCTTTGTACGATATCTTGGAATGTAATTTTTCATGAGATCCAGGTTCATAACCCCATTCATACATTTTTTTTGAGTTCCTAAAGCACAACCCCCTTTCACACATTGTGCGAGATCCAAGTGTTTAATAATTTTGTTATTTTCATAAAATCCGGCTATGAAACCCTTTTTAATGTGCTTAAGCATGAGACTCTTTTTCACTGAATTTTTTTTCCGATCATGTGCAACACTTACGTGATGTTAATCACATATAATCATTTTCTATATCTCTCCATGAACCACCTTTATGAAATCTCTATGTGAGACTCTTTCTTGGATGTTTCTTCAGATAAGTTGACTAAGAAAAACTTATTTGGATTTTAAGGATGAGTTGGGGGGTGTTTATATCCTTAAATCCACCACCTTAACTCTAGAAATTATAGAAAACTATCTGTTCCACCACCACAACATCAATATCATGCACTCCATGATATCCCATCATGAGGTCAATTGATAGTCATGTGACAGTAAATGATGTTGTATTCTAGTGATTTTCATGATCCATTGTGAGATACAAATAAAATCATGAGAATTTCATGAGATCCCATCATGAAATCTAAAGACAATCATGTGCTTCGTGAGATCCCATATCGAAACCTAAATTCAGTCTTGTGGTTCCATCATTTCTAATGAACTTCAGATACCACTTTCATTTACATATTTTTATTTTTCTTCATGCATTTCATATGATCCATCTACAAGATCCTTTTAATGTCATGGGTTGTCATCATGTGATTCCAACGATCTCAATGCGAGATCATTTTACACACACATGTTCTATGAGATCAGTTCAAATATACTTACTTTGTGAAATTAGATAAAACATTCATGCTCTATGAGATCAGTTCATGAATTCAAACTCTATGTGATCTTACATCTTTCCATCATATGAGATTATAAATTGTTCTCTTTCTTGAGGTCAAAAATTCCTCCCTTATGCAAGATTAGATATTCTCAGTTTCATAAGATCAAACATTTCTCCCTTGCATGAGATCTGGAATTCACGCTTTCATGAGATAATAAATTTCACACTTTCATGAGATCAGAAAAGTGACACCTGTGCAAGATCAGTTATTTTGTGATAGCATAAGATCAGATATTTCTCACTTGCGTGAGATTAGTTATTTCATGTGGGAGAAGGATCAAACATTTCACTCTTGTGTGAGACTAGACATTTCTCTCTTTCCTGAGATAAAAAATTTCATGCTTGCATGAGATTAGGCATTTCATGATTTTATGAGATCAGACATTTTATTCTTGCATGAGATAAAAAATTCATGATAACACGTCATGCATTATTTGAAAGAAAGACTTCATCAACAATATCAACCATTATCAACAAACACAATCGTCCCAAAAGCGCCACTAGGAGGGATTTTTTACAACATTTTTATAACCATAAATGGTGGAAATAGACCCAAATATTGTTTCTTGTTACTTTACCTAGAATAGGGGAATTTACTTTCCATATATACTAATAGAATAAAGAAATATACTTATTTTATGGGTTTATTTTCATCCTTTTATCAAATTCCACCACAATTTGATCTTATGCTCTAAATGATGAGTATTCACTATGAATTAATTTTTATGTTTGAGGTACTAAAATAAATTTATAAAGGGCCATATAACCATGATATGGTTAACAATATTTTCCTTCTATATTTAGACATCAACCAAAAACTAAATGGTTAGCATAGGGTAAGGTAATTCCTAAAATCAATAAACCACAATTTGAAAAAATACTACATTAATCTCAATAATATAATATCATTACCCAAAGTTCAACATATATCATTCTATAAATAAAAAACCCGAAATCAAAAATATCCTTAATAACCCCAAAATTATAGATAGTGTTAACATCAAATTTTATCTCACACCTTTCACCATAAAAGCAGCAAAATATAGAAATCTTCACCCGGACATGAGATAGGCTAGTGGTAGGCTCTGAATCATTATCACTCATGGATTGTGAGTTCAACCCCTATGACCTTGTTGGACGTGATGGGTTGTTACCTAGACTACTAGTATTCCTTTTTTCTAAATTTATATCCTTATAACGTTCCTATAAATATGATGAATATCCTTAAAAACAACCTTAATCATAATAGATCATATAAAACATGGAGGATATAAATACCTTGACACTTTTTAAAAGATAATTCATCCTTAAATAATAAATCACGTTGAATGTCAGGGATAGACATACCCAAACCCAAAAGAGTCTACTAAAAAAATATCACTAATCAGCTCAAAATTTCAATACTTAAAATCTGAAAAGGGGTTTTTAAGACATGAACATATGATTAGAATTAAACTTATAAACCCATTATGGAATATATAGCTCATAAGAAAAACTCACAAGAAAATATTCTAATCACAATAGTTATCGAAACAATCAAATGATACAAACTATAATAGCCCTAAAATTGAACTCCTAGATCTAGTGATGAAATCATAAAAATTATATTTTTGGATTTGATATGGATAATGGTGACCCAATTTTCACCATCCAAAACATAGATCCTCAAAATGAAATATTCGATCACTTTCATATGTAAGGACCTTTTTGGTGTATATTTTTATAGAATTAGTTAAAAATATTACAAAAACGACATCCATGTTTTTAAATGAGCATTTCTCCCACTTAACTCATCTTTTCTTATTTCACAATATGTCATCATCATCATCCATATGAAACCCTTTTATACATAATTTTTTCTACACCATTTTTATACCCCGCGGAAAAGGAAATATAACAAGGGTGAGCTCAAATTCTCCATAAAGGTAAACATAATAATTTATAATTGAATTTTATTATTGACCATAGGAAGATCATACAAGTATAATGACATAATCACATTTCATGAGCATAACATAATAATTTTCATACCCATCAATACCTGAATCATCAAACACGAAAAAATGGTATAAGGATTTTTTCAAAAGTATAGAATCACAAAAATAAATAATCATGAGCCATATAATACCAATATTGATCAAAAGTATCATTAAAAACTAATAAAAATCATAATTAAACAAGTTGTAATCCTAGGACATAATCTTCAATTAAAATATTACAAATGGAATAACCAATATGGTCGAATTAAATCTCTAGGCTACCAAATGAATTGAAAGACTATCATGGAACTACCCATACTTAATTTATCATGGTACCACCAATCCTTGGATAATAACATAACCCCCAATCCATGGATTATATTAGAACCACCCTTACATTGTTAATAACATAACCTCATGTACTTGGTTTAAAATAGAACCACTCATCCCTGATTTATAATGGAACCACCTATCATTACAATTTATGAGAACAATATCATGAATAATGTACATATAGAATATATTTCATCATAAAATCATTCAAACAACCTTTATTCCTTCCATAACTTGATTAACCCATGGAAAATAAATGAGTTTCATAGCAGTCTCTTTGATACATAGTTAATCCATTGAAAAAAATGGATTTGATTTATCAATGAAATAATAATAATTCATCCACTAAAAAAATGAAGATATTACCATTAAAAAACATCCCTAGTGAAGTATAAATAACAACATGGGTTTTTGATATTTTTGAATAAAATACAACTAAAATATATTTAAAAATATATTTTTTAAGAAAATAACATTTTCAATTTTGGAATCACTTTTAAAAACTAGAAATTCACAAAATATTGGGAAAAATATTTTACTTTATAAAAAATAATTGAAAACATATTAAGGAAACGTCAAGGAAAACAATGAACATGATTGTAGGAAAATATATTCATGTCGTAAGTGCTAAAAATAAACATTCTTTTCAAACCATTTTGAAAAAGGGATTCAAAATTTACATATTTTGAAAAAGTTACGAAATATCCTTGTAAACCCATTTAAAAAAGGAAAAAGATCATGTGAAATGTATTTAGGAAATAATTCCGTTTTCTAAAAATAATATTTTTTAAAAAATTGATATGGAAGTGAAATATACCTGATCTAAAATAAAATACAGGATCGGTAACACTTAAAAATGAATTTATTTATGTTTAACTAATATATATCGGAGGAAATGAAAATTAAATATGTGAACCAAATTCATAAATATAGGAGAATAAAATAGATGATGTTCAAGAAAATAATATCATATTATTTTTCCCAAAATATCCTTGAACAGAAAAAATCTTCAAAGAGACGATATTATAGCATAAAGCCTTTTCCACTTTGGAAACTCTTTAATTGGAATGCCCATGAAATAATAACATAAAGTAATATTTTAATATAATTAAAATAATTATTTTCATGATATAACATGAAAATTGTAATATACACCCCACAAAATGAATATAGTTGTGTTTCATAAACAGATGTCCCAAAGAAAGAGAAATTGTGATGAATAACCCTTAAAAAGATCATACCATTTAATTTATGAATTAATAAATTAATTTATTTTTTTTTAAAATGTAAATTCACAGAAAAATTGTTAATAAAACATAATATAATATTAATTAATTATATAATTAATTATATAATATAAAATAAAATAATGATTTAATATAAACCAATGAAAAGAAATTGAGTTATGAAAAACTTTACCAAGTGGTAATATTCAATTTCAAAACCCTAGTATGAAATAATTCTAATTTAAACATAAAATACCATTAAGAATGAATGATTAAAGATATTACATGTAATATTTGTAGTATATACACCATTTAAAATAAATTAGGTGCATGGATATAAAATATGCCTCAATGAATGTAAATTGAGACTAAATCCATTACAAATTTGGAAATATCTGGATCAAAATCCAATGAAATAGAGAACCTCATATATATTTTTAAATTATTATAATTTTCATGAAAGGAATAATAAAATATTTTCATGGGATGTATAAACACCACACAACAAAAATAAGTGTTGAATATGGAATACATCTCACAAAAATAAAAGTGTGAAGAGAAACCCTTATCCAAAGTCCATACTTTCCAGTTGTTTACTTTAACTCCTGTATAACAATATAATATTATGTATTTGATTTAATAGGAAACATTTAAATTTTTAATACACTATACTTAAATAATTTAGTGTCTTTAATTTTAATAGTTTATTTAAATACATAATTAGTTAAGTCCACATTGGTTGTTTTGAGGATGTTTGGTTCATTATTTCAAAAGGGATTCGGTGTGTTGACCATGGTAAAAGAAATAATTTTTCAAAAATATAATTAATAATAATAATTAAATATTTATAATTTTAATAAATAATTTATACTTTTAAAACTAATCAATAATGATGGTTATGAAAAATTAATTACGTTAATATCATAGAGACAATAGGTCGTATGTACACATGAGTAACATTTACATATTGAAACAGTCATTATGGAAATAAGGTAAGTAATATTTAATATTTCCATAATTTTAATCATAAAATTAGTACCATATTATTTTATTACATATACTCATATATATCATCCATGAGCTGTGGTCATGAAAAAATAATCACATCACTTCAAAGAGGCGTTAGTCCACACGTACGCACGAATGATGTTATCATTTTTCAGTGTAAGAAATGAAATGATATATTATATTTTAAGAATGATAAATATGTCATTAATATCATAAATATTTATTTTTTATCATATATATTCATTAAATTTGTTTTTATTACCTTCCATGTAAATTTTTAGTGAAAAATGGATCACATCGCTTCGTGAGGCAGTAGTCCAACGTACACATGAGTGACGCTATCATCTCCACCAACAAAATTGATGGTAAGAATGTATATGTGATATACTAAATAAAAAATTACAAATATTTAAAAATATAATATATCAACATTAAATACACCAGCATAAGAATCCATGGGAGGTGATGACGGATAGAGAATGACATCAGTTCGTTAGTCGGTAGTCCGCCATGTACGTGAATGATGCATTTGTGTCCATTTGATGGAAGCGGATATGGGTTTAGATTATTAAATTTACATAATATAATATAATTAGATGGGAGATAATTTTTTAATTATATTATATAAATTGAATAATATTTTATGGAGGTGGAAGAAGAAATTAAATAAAAAAACTCAGTTAAGCATGGTACCTCTACTTTAGACAACCTTCTTAGGTTTGCCCCAAAGCCATATTGGGGTGGATTTATGATCAAAATATTGGATCTAGGTCATGGTGATGGAATTGAGTAAGGAATTTGGGAAGTTAAATTTCAATCCAAAATATTTTTTAATATGTGATATTTAGATGAGAGGGAGTGACTTTTTATAATTGATGTTAGTGCCACACGTGTAATTTTTGAATCAAAAAGGTTGTACCCATGTTTTTCACATTCCATAAGGATAAAAAATGGACTATTACAAATAATTAAACCCTATAAGGTATAAATTTTCCATTAAAATTGATATTATACCAATTTTTAGGTCATTTTAACCTTTAACTTTTTTTTATCCCCTGGGTAAACATGTTTTCACCCTAACTGTAGTAATTAATTTTCAATGTTATTACTATTTATTGTGGTAAAAAATTAAGCTGGTCTTATTAGATAAAAAAAAATTTTATAATTTTGGAATACATTTTTACAAATTAAAATATCATAATATAAAAAATTATTATAAAAATAAACTCATAGACACGATTAAATAGATGGTTTTTGAGAAGTCTATTTTTTAAGGAAAAGATGATTTTATATATAATACATGACTAGTAATAATTAGTATATAAATTTAAAGTAATATTTATTGATATATAATATATAAATTTTATTAAAATAATTAATTATTAGGTATTTTTTAATTAATTTAAAATGATAAAAATTATTCACTTTAAAATATTTTTAGAAAAATACCATTTTTAAACCAAAAAATAAAGACACACTAAAATACGATATAAATATAATTAAAAATTAATTAAGTTGATTAAATATAACCAAATAAAACATTTTTTACTATAAATCATTTTTAAAATATTTCAATAGTTTTAAATTTCTTTAATATTTTAAATGAAATGACATATGTACAAAAAATTAGTATTTTTTACTATTCATAGAAAATCAATATTCTCAAGAAAAACCCGAAATTTCACCATAATTTAATTTTGATATTATAATTTAAAAAATTAATTTAACATTATAGATTAAATTTTATTTAATTTTTAAAAATCGATTATAGTATTCTCTCAACAAAAGAAATAAAAATTATTTTTAAAGAAAACATATTTTTGAAGAATGAAATTACTAAATATTGATAGATTATTTAGAAAGAATTTATAAATAATATATTTTGAGTAGGATATATATATATATATATCATAAAGTAGTTAATACTATTTATACCCAACAATTTAAAGTTTAGTTTATAACATATTTTTATTTCACAAGTCGTTTAAACACAGTGTTTTGTGCTGAATATGCTATCAAATATAAGGCACTTCTTTTAAAATCATGGGTTTTTACTATTAGGAATAATGGAAATGGAGGATAATAAAATTATAAAAACTCAATAAAGGGAAATATACTAAGCATTATGAAATCTATATTCATGCACTAGTGCAATAAAAAGAATAAATAACTAGCCGAGTTGTTATTAGAATTGGGACTAAACAATGGATTGGTCTTTGTTATCACTATCTAACTCAAAATTACCCTTTTCTTATGTTTAAATAATTTGGTTTAATGATGATATATGGGAACCAAATTCATATTTAAACATAATTAACAACCCAGAAATGCTCATAAAGAAGGCTAAGCACTATTGATTGTGTTTAAAGAGCACTCCCTCACTCAAAAGATAATGGTCATACTTAAGAGGAAAAAAATAGATAAGGAAATAAAATAAAATAAAAATGATTGATTTTAATTATTAATAAAATCAATACTCCACTATCATAATACCCATTCTTTAAATTACCCTAGAAATAATAAAACACATCCCCACACACTAGTTTTGAGAGAGTTCATAGTTAAAATAAACCTCAATAGATGCAGTTGCATACTCCAACCAAAGGGGATTTAGATGAACCAATCTTGATCTAAATAGATAAAATGAATTTACAATACAATAACACTAACTTAATTTTATAAATATAATTCACCACCATATATCTCCATTTGTTTCCACTATTTATCCACCTTTTTAATCAACTCAAACTCCACATAAATAGGTGTTGATTTTGGCATACTACTTAATATTAAAAATTAAAATATCTATTGTTTCTTCGTGTTTATCTCAAAGTTTCATTATGTTTTTTTATTAATTCAATTTTTTTATGTTTTATTATATATATTTAGATATTACAGATTTTATATTGTTTTATTTACCCTTACACAAGGTTTGTTTACCTTTACGTATGGGGTGTTTTACCCTTCCATGGCTCTCTGTGAAAACATGTTACCTTAAATGGGCCAGGGGCTTGGAAATATACCCCTACATGTGGTCGTGGCTGAAATTTACATAAGTGGGAGTGATAAATAATTACATACTTATTATAATAGCATATTTACCCTTACATGAAGTATGAAATAACCATTTTACCTTTACATAGATGGGGTGCTAGATGGATTACCATGACGTGGGGGGGGGTTACCATTCTATAGGTGATCCTATAGTCATGATAACCTAATGTATATATAAGAATAGGTGTGTTACCCAAATGTGATGTAAATGAACTTTTCACGAAGGTGTAGTGGGGTTACCTTGATAAACCAGGAAAATAGACTTTATGAAATGTTAGAGTTACGTTAACACACTTTTTTTAGCTGCATGAGTTTGTTTCTAAAGTTTCTTCCCTAACCCACTCACCTAAAAATTCATCTTGGTGAAGTTAGATAATGACTACAGTAGATTAATGTGAATTATGTCCTTTTGTTTTTTATTCAAAAACATATTATAGAATGGAATTCAAGAGTAATTAAGAGAGGGTTGAAGATAGTCTAGTGGATAGTGATATTTTTCATGGCTCTATCAGTGATATTGCTAACACATGATTTATAGAATCCATTTATGATTTTTCACATAATTATTTACAGTTTTTAAGTGAATAAAAGTGAATAAAATGGATTTATAGTCTTTCTACTGGTGATACCAAGCCCTAATAAAGTGGTTTTTAGCCTAATTTTATATTTTGGTTTATTTTTTTCCTTGTGTTATTATTGTTATCTATTAGTTATTTTATGGATGGGTATTGGGTTTTTTCCAGGGTTTTATTCTATTTTTTTATTGTATCTTCTTTCTCATTTTTCTATTATAATACAACATTTGTTTCCTTATAAAGAACGATTTTTGGGGGTGGTCCTATTTTTATGGAGTTGGACTACAGTGGTATGAATAATGTAAATTCTTCCATGTCACTTAGTTTTCCAATTTTCCAATTTATGATTTATGGATTTTCATTATTTATTTTTTCATTTGTAAGTTTTTTCTTTTTTATTTTTTCTTTTTTACCAAATAATATCTATAGTCCTGATCCATTTTTTTATTTTTTTGTAGTGGGTTTTTGATACATAGTTTTAAAAAGGATTGTTCTACATTTCATGGGTCACCCACCCAAAAAATTAGGATTAAAAAATCTACCGTAACATGGAATCAAGATCTCTAAAATATATCTTAAAAAGGTTTATTTGTAGAGAATATTAATGAAATATATCTTGATATAAACATCAAATTCATAGCACGATAGTGTCCCTTGAAGAAGAAAAAAAATATCTATGATTACTTCTTTTCATATGTCTACGACACATCCCAAGAATTTAAACCAAGAGATTAATCTCTCTTATTAGTTTTAAACCTATTCCTTTATTATAAAATATAACTCAAACATTCACGAGATAATGGAAACCTCATGGGATGAGAACCTTTTCTTCCACCAATTTCATTTTTTTTTTCTTCATGATCATTCTACCAGCCAATGTGTCCATGATAAAGATATTATTTCCAATTTCTTAATTATAATGGACCCATAATATTCATAAAATACATATTTACAAAAAAATATAAGATAGGAACCAACCTTAATGAAAACCAAATGTTTTTTATTGTCTTATCTTATAAATTTGGTGTTTTCATAATTAAAAATTAAATATTTTTTAATATTCCATATATATTCCTTTTATTATTAATTCTTGTAAAGTAAATTATTTTTATTTATTCATATTATACTCAGAATTTTTCTTACTATATTTTTTTGGAGAATTGGGCCATTGGGTACCTGCATGGGTTTCTATACAATGTTTTTGTACTTGGACTTGTAGTTTAACTTAGACACATTCTTACTAAAATTGTGATCTTATATGGAATTTTCTCTATCCAATGAATAGTCTCACTACCCATTTTATATACATTTTCCACCAATCTATCTTCACTTGAGTGTGCCAATTCATTTCTATTTGATGTGGATGATACTAGTTGGTTGGGCTGTTTGTGGTTTTTCTAAATGTTTTGGGAATTGATCACAAATTTAGAGGAGTGATACTTTAATGGATCTCACATTCACTTTGGTTCTCCTTCAATATCATTCTATCATGGAGAATCACTAAATACTATTTATTATTTTTCTTCCCTCCGATCGGGTTTTTGCCCTATCATCATCCACAACTACCTCTCATGAGCTGTTTATGGTGGATATTATAGAAACCCATATTTTATTACACTTTATTTCACAATTTATTACATAAAGGAACACATAATAAAATCCTAGAATATCATGGAGACTAATAATTATTTTAAATTGAGAACACAACACATAAACTTGAAACATGTATATAACAACATTATTTAAAACATTATTAAAATGCCCCTAAAATTACATGGTTCTTCTAAAACTGTATGGGATAACCCGGGGATGTACATAATAAATGGGTTAGATATAAATCCCAATAAGTTAATTATAACATCATAACATAAGTTAATTTATTAAATGTTACCCATGATTTATATATAGGTTACATAAGAGAGGTGAGAATCACAATCATGAAAAACAAGGCATGATATGGCATGATAACCTAAAGAGAATATGGAAATGTGACAACCACATATATCATATCATAAACATAAGTCCAGGGTTGCTACTAATAAAAAATCACATGGTATATGGAGTCCCATAATTTATTAGGTTTATTCCTTAATCCCACAAATTATGTCTCATGAGAGTAAATCATTACTCAATGTGTTGGAGCTCTATTTAGGTGCAACTATCATAATATTCACATGCTCATGTGTTCGCAATATATACTTAAACATAAAGTCATATGTCATCACATTTAATACCATGATTAAGGATTGTGGGTTAAATAAATAGAATTACAAAATCAATGAATTATAGGTAAATCTGGGTGAACACCCTTGAGTGGAAATGGGTAATGGTATTCACTACACATAAATTCCAGGCATGTAAAATCATAGGATAATTTTGGTAGAAAAACATACCTACATAAAGGTTTATGGGAGAAATTATTGAGGTTAAAATGGGTATTTCATCACATTTACATAATAAGGGAATTAATTGGGACATGTGAGAACATATAACAAAATGAAAAAATGGAAAAAAGGTATAACATGAAGGTTGTGATTGAATAAAGAGGAGAATGAGAGGACCCCTTACCTTGATAGGGTAATTCTAAAAGCTTGAGAGAATATTCTTAAGTTCTAGGTTTTACCTTTATACAGATATATATAGGTAATGGTTGATTAATTTTGTTCCCTAAATGTTTTTAGTGGATATAAATTTTAGGTTGTGTGGGTTTATATAGAGAAATAGAGGAGAGTTCTTTATTAATTTCCAAAAATTGGATTTAGACTCTATATAATAAAGTAATTATACCCAAAAACTATCTCATGGGTTTTCCCATGGGTTTTTCCAAAATTTTAGTGGGTTTAATTATTTTATTTGTTTAATATACCATATCAATAAAATAATAATCATTTTTATGTGGAAGCGAGTTATATTTATAAATAATTTATTTAAAAACCTTAAAATATAATATAGATTTTGATGGATTCATTGAGGCTATATAAAATTAATCAATTAAAACTAAAAAATATTTAAAATTATAAATATATATATTTTTCATGGATAAATTTTATGGAAAATATTACATCATTTTTTGGTCATTATGATTTCATAATACACATCATATATTTATACCATATTTAATTTTCACCTAAAAATTCAGATATCTCCAAAAATTAATATAAATTAACCGTTAGATAATTTTTTATGAATAATTTCAAAAACAATATTTATTATATCCAAATAATTCTATAAGTATTAAAATTTTCAGTTTTAAATAAAAAATCAACATTTATTAAAATACGGTTTTTTCTTCAATAACAGTTTTATGACCCCAATAGAAATTATTTTTTCGTTTATAAAATTATATTATAATTAATATTTATTATTTAATAATAATATTTTATTAAAATATAACATATTTAATTTTTTTGAATTCATCAAAAGGTATTTCTTGATAGAAACTATATATTTCAGAAAATATAATTATTGTTTCATCATATGATAATTTTTATTAAAATCATTATTTAATCATTAGAAAGTAATATAAAATGGTTAATAAATCATTATTTTATTATAGAAAAACAGGAAAATAAAAATTTGTACTATTAGGTATAATATATATAATCCTTTATTATAGTAGTGAACACCTTAAGGGTATGGTGTGCGATGGTAAGATTTTCTAGGGTTGGTTCGACATATATAGTTAGGCATATGATATGAATGAGCTTTAACTTATCCAATAGATGTTTTTAATTCATTACGTATTTGTTGAACCTCATCTTGGTCTTGGTCAAGGTAAAATCCTAGTGATGATATATCCCTTAAAAGCTCTCACAAATTGGCTTCATAGGGTACAATCCTAATGGTCAAGACCATAACTTATTTCGTTTGGTTCAATTGAACTTTATCATAAAAATTTATATATACTAGTCATATAATCACTATTAAATGGATACATTATTAGTAGTTATGATTATTAATGGTTTTTTAATCTTTACAGACTATATATCTATTCAAAATAGACAATCTAGTGCATGTAATTTCTATAAATTCATTTCTTAATAAGTAATTTACTCATTTAAAAAGGGAATATAATTTATAGAAGTATGGGTCATTATATTTTTCCTCATTATGAAATTTCAGAATCTAAATTTTCATTTAATATGATTAAAAATATGAGGATTGGTCTATTTCGTTTCCTCTTTCAGTTCCCATGTCACTTACTCAAACCTTTGGTAATGACACAACACTTTGACTAAGTGAATTACCTTGTTCCATATAACTTTGTCTCTATGGTCTAAGATCTTCACTTAATAGTCCTTGTATTAAAGATCGTTTTCAAATGGTACTTCCTCTGGATTTAGTACATGTAAGGGATCTCATATGTACTTCCGCAAGAGCGATACACAGAACATATCATGTACTTGAGAAATGATAGGTGGAGATGCCGGTAGATAAGCCAAAACTCTAATTCCATCAAGGATTTTAACAGAGAAGATGTATCTTAGACTAAGCTTTATATTATTTCAAAACCTCATGACATTCTTCCATGGTGATATATGATGGAACAATTTATCTCTATCATTAAACTCTAGTTATCGTCGATGATAATATTTATATATTTTCAATCAATTTTTCACTAATTTCATATTACATTGAATAGTTTGAGCCTTATTTGTCACATATAGGATAAGATAAGGTCCCATCATCTTCCATTCTCTAACTTCATCCAATTATGTTATATTGAGCCACCTCTTCCCATAGGTATCCTCATAAGGTTCGATTTGAATTCTATAAGGGAAACTGTTGTTATATGAGAAATCCACTAGCAGAAGGTGTTGATCCCAACATCCTTTGGAAGTCTATTAAATAATATATCAGTATATCTTATAGAGGTTTAATGATAATCATTGTATGACCATCCATCTGAAAATGATATAAGTGATAATGTTCAATTATATATCTAACTCTTGCTGAAGGATTCTCTTGAACCTTGAGGTAAACTTCAAATCTCGATCAGATATAATAAAGGGTGGAACTCCATGCATTCATACCTATTAACTTATTTATATCAAGTATATTTAGTCAAGAGATAAATATTCCTTGATATAATTAAATTTTTTGACATTGTGATAAAATAATTAACCACCCAAATTGTATAAATTCCTTTAGATCTATTGGGAGGTCTTATGCTGAAATGAGTAGTTATGTATTCCCATTTAAATACTGGTATGGGAAATGGTTTTATCATAAACATATACTTATATAAATCATCCTTGAATTAATATCATAATAATAATTGAGATATTAATTATGTAATCACCCTCTTTATATTATCTCATAGAAATTTTGCTTTAAATATCTATACATCTGGGTGCTTCCCTGATGTATAGAGACTGATGAGCTTTGTGAATCATGAAAAAAATTTCTCTTTAGTTATGGTTTTTATGGGAAAAAAATATGTATTCCAAACCTTATAACTCCATATTTGGGAATGTTGAACCATGGAATATTCACTACCTTCTCCTATACCACCTCATTATTTTTCTGATCCTCCTTGATCCTCTCAGGACTGCATGGGTGATTAGTAATCTGAGAAACGTACAATGAAGAAACTTTTACTATTATATATATCATTTTTAGGTCCAATAATATTAGTTCTATTGTAATCATCATCATGGATAGGGTTTTACATTTTTTCTTACAAAGAGAATATACCAATTTTTTCACCTTCCCAGGATGTTAATGGATTGAAAAATCATAATCCTTGATCACATATAACCACATTCATTGGTTCATATTAATCTCATATTTTGTGAATATATAATTGAGGATTTTATAATCAATATATTTGTCACACTTATTCACATAGAGATAATCCACGAAATATTTGATGAAAAGATCACTGCAACCAATTCTAGATCATGAATGGGTAGTTTTTCTCATGAATCATCAGTTAGTAGGAGGCAATTTTTCATCTTTCATGATTATAAAACCCAAATTTTTTTAGATGCATCATTGTAGATCAAAAATCCATCCCCAACAGTAGTAAATGCGGGGATAAGTGAAGTGTTATGAATTTTCGTAAGATATTTAAAAATTTACCCATGTTCTTTATTCTAGACAAACATTACCCCTTCTTAGGTATCTTGGCTAATGAGATTGAAAATCCCGAGAAGTTTCTCAAAAATCTATTATAGTACCCAGATAATCCAAGAAAACTACGAATATTCATAAAAAGATTGTTTTGGGCTATCCTTTAATTACCTCTATTTTTTAAGTCTCTATAGATATGACTTTCTTATTGATAACATGACCTAAGAATGAAACATTCTCTAACCAGAATTCTCATTTACTATACTTTGAAGTCATATTTTATTTCAAAAAGTTCTTCAGTATAGTATTAAAATTATACTCATATTCCTCCTTACTTTAGAAGTATATAAGAATATCATCTATATTGACTACCATAAATTTGTTGAGTTTGTCCATAAATATCTTATTAATTAGGTCCATGAATATTATTATTACATCAGTGAGTCCAAATGGAATCATAACACCCATACCTTTTACTGAAATAAGTATTTTTGATATCCAAATAACTCTACATCATTTGATATTATCCTGAACAAATATCCCCCTTAATGAAATACATGGATCTACATAGTGGATCAAACAATTCATCAATCCATGGAATATGATTCTTGTTCTTTAACATGGTCTTGTTGAGCTCATGATAATCAATATTGAGGTTCATTGAGCCGTCATTCTTATTGATGAAGAGGATTAGTGAACCAAAAAAACAATGTACAAGGGAATATGAACCCTTTATATAGATTCTTCTATAGATTCATCCTCATCTCCTCACATTACACAAAAAAATTCTATAAGGAGTCTTGGATATTGGTAAATCTCCATGTAAAATATTTATTGAAAATTCTACCTATCAGTAGGCTGGAAGACGATAAAATTATTCAGAGAAAACATCAACGTATTCCATCAAAATAGTCTTGTATTCAAGGACGTAATTTTATTTTATCATAATAATTTTAGCTAGATACACTTTCTCACAAGGAACTAGTTTCATTTCATGAGATGTTGTATCCAAATATTATTCATCCTCCTCTTTGAAATTGTATAAAACCCGAGTGAAATTTATGATACAGATGGTGTTTTCTTATCATGGAAATTTATGTTGTCTCTATATATGGAAAGGTAATCCATGAACATAATAACATCAAATTATGATAAAGAATATATGACAGTGTTCTCATGTAATTTCATCTGAAATAGTTTGATAGAAGATGAGTTATATTATTAGAAAAAAATGATTTCTCCATTTTCAATTTTCATTGATAGTTCTCCCTCCATGATTTTTAGCGGTGTTTGAATTGTTCTACTAAACATACATGATATTAAAGAATGTGTAGATATAGAACCAATACTTATGTTTTCTACCCTTGAATTAATAAATAGCGTACCCATCAACACTTCATTTTTGGGATCCAATACATTAATTGTGATGGTATAGGATCACCCTTACAACCTTGGAGGTTTTTAGAATTTATTTCCTTAAAACCCTTTGTTTAGGGCATTGTATTACATAATGACCATGCTACTTGAAATTAAAACACTATACCATTGGTTGAGGGTTTATTGGGGCATTCATTTCTTCAATCACATTGGTATGTTTATCCCATAATAAATTTCTAGCAAGTGATCATTCCTTCCCATACCTAAGGAATTTACTCATCCACCATATACAATTTTTAGAATGATTTTCCAAAAATTTTGAAAAGTGGTATGTTGGAATTTATTTATACCATTAGTTTTATCCATTATACCACCAAAATGAAAATCCCTTTTCACTTATTTTCCCCATGATAACCTTGAGATTCATTTATCTCCATTTAAACTTGGAGTTTGCTTCAATTTGTTTTTCATAGCTATCAAAGTCCCAAATGGCTAAGGATTTTCATATATATGTATTCATCCCACTAAATAAGTGGTAAACATTACTTTTTGTGGTAACGAAAAATCTAGATTCATATCATGATTGTCTTGTGATGTTTTACTTTACAAACTAGTGCATTTATCATCCTTTTACTTATAGCTAAAGAAGTCCTTCTCCATTTTAAGTTAAAGATTGTGAGTAAAATATTTATCAACAAACATTTTCCAAAATTCCTTCCACTCCATTATTTAAACATATTATTCAAGATTCATATTTCAAACATATATTCACCATTGATCATCTTCTCCCTCTATATGATAAAAATACATCATTAAATTCTCATTATTATAGCATTGAAGGATGTAGAATATATTATCAATGGAGTTGATTTATTTATTCATAATTAAGGGATCAAAATATCCAAAGAAATTTAGAGTCTTTTTTTCAAATGGTCTCAATTACAACCTGTACTTTATTTGGGGGATTTATCTGTTCCTCATAATTTATGTTTCAGTTTAAAACATGCGTCAATTTAGAAATTATGTTCACAAAGTTCATGATTCCTTCTCCCATAAAGTTGTCCATTTCATTTAGTAAGTCATTACATTGTTCTTAACATTGGTTGTTGGCTAGGTTCCTTCTATTCCCAGCTATTGACTATAATAAAGGGAATTTTAGGGATGGATATTTTTAAACAAGAAATCACATAAATGAGAAACCATGAAATTTAAAGGGATAACTGATAAATGAAATATATTCCTTAACTTATGAATTTATATGCTTCAATTTATGTTATTAACTATCTATTTCCTAACATAAAATATTATGGGATTTTTTATTCCCTTAATAATGGTTCATATGGAGATTATGAATTTACCAAATCATATCCCATAGGAGTGTTAAACTAGGTGTGAAACAAGATCACATTTCATGCACTAAGTGATGATTGAGTCCATCACAATGAACCCATTTTGGGGTTATTACCCCTATGTACCTCTATTATAGAGCCACATCCAGTTATAGTATCCGAACATGGATGTGTTTTCTTAGAAACCACTTAATCTATATATTATCAAAATTTAAAGATTTTTTATTTCATTTATTATTATCCCTAAGTATTTCACTGGAGTTTTCTAATCTTAATCCAAAAAATAACTATATTTTCATATGATACAAACTATGAAAACCCATATTTAATTACACTTTATTTATTGGTTTTTTACATGAAGGTAAAAATAATACAATCCCAAAATTTCCAAGAGCCTAGCATCATTGGGAAATTAGGTAGAAAAAAGATCATTTTGAAACATGGATACAACAAAATTATTGAAAACTCCCTTAACATTCTTATAAAATACCATCATTATTATAAAACAACACATGATAACATGTGGATGTACTTAAGAAATCGGTGTGATATAAATTCCAATAAGTGAATAAAGAAACCATAACATAAGGTAATGTAGAAAATGTGATAAAAAAGTCATATAAAAGTAACATAAAATGGGTGAGAATCATAATATTGAATAATGAGGCTTGATATAACATGATATCATAAAGGCAACATGGGAATGTGGTAACCACATAAATCATGTCATAAACATAATTTAAGGATAACTGTCAAGATAACGTCACATGGTAGAAATATTACTATAATGGATTATTATCACACCATAATCCCATAAATAAGGTATTATGAGGCTAAAACATTACCCAATTCATTAAAGAGCTATTAGGGCGCACCTATCATAATATGTACATGCTCATGTGTGAAAAATAGTTCATTCAATATAAATGAATATTACATAAAATTTAATCAAAATATTAATGATTTTTTGTTACATACATAGAATTATACAATTAATTAATTACAGGTACATATACGTGAATAACCATGTGTGGAAATGGATATGTGTATTCACAACATAAATGTTTGGAATGGAAAATTGCAGGGAAATTTTAGCAGCATAACGGGGGTACATAATGGTTCTTGGAAGAGCATAATTATAGTAAAATATGTATATAATAACTTTTACATCATAATGGTAGTAAATGTTTTGTGTGATAACATATTCCAAAATGAAAAAATTGATAACAATAGGAAAAACATAAAGGAGATCTTTGAATAAAGAGCAGAAAGAGAGGATCACTTACCATAAAAGGGATATTTAAAAGCTTAAGAAGAGCTTATTTAGAGATTTAGGGAACCAAGGGGGGATCTAGAGAGGGAAGGTTATAGTAATTTCATGCTCCATGATTTTTTAGTAAATAGAAATGGGTGGTTTGGTGGGTTTATATAACAAATGAGAGGAGAGTTCTTTATTAATTTTCAAACATAGGTTTAGGAATCTATATGATAAATTATTAAAAAAATCATACCATTGTTTTTTAACATGGATTCTACCCAAGTGTAGTGGTTTTAATTATTTAACATGTTGAATAAATGATATCATTAAAATAATATCCTTTGTGACGTGGAATTGAGTCATGTTTATAAAGAATTAATTTTAAAACCATAAAATATAATATATATATATATATTAGAGGATTCATTAAGGATTTATAAAATTAATAAAATAACCTCAAAACAACTTATTTTAATTTTTAAATATATATTTGGTCGTGGATAACTGTTATGGAATATATTACATCACTTTTGTTTCTTTATGATGTCATAATACAGAACCTTTATTTATACGGTATTTAATTTTGTCCTGAAAATTCCCCTGTCTCTGAAAAATAATAAAAATTAACCATCGCATAATTTAGAGATTAATATTTAAAAAATAATATTTTTTTATCCCAATAATTATCTATGTCTGATAATTTAGGCTTTTAAATTAAAAAACCACATTTATTAAAAATATTGGTTTTTTTTAAATAATCATTTTTTACCCTTATAAAAATTACATTTGAATTTATAAAATTATATTATAATTTATATTTAATAAAAATTATTTAATAATAATATTTCATTAAAATATAATTTATTTAAAATATTATGGAATACATCAAAAGTATTTTATTTATTGAAACTATATATTTACAAAAATACAATTTGTGTTTCATCATATCAAAATCTAATTTTTATCAAAATCATTATATAATAATTTAAATATAAATATTAAAAGGATAAATATAATATATATTTTATTAGAAATTATAAACATATAAAAATTCATATGATTAGGGACTATATACATAACCCTTTATTACACCAGTGAATACCCTTTGGGTAAGGTAAGCGATAATGAGATGTTTTTGGGGTTGTTCGACATACAAGGTTTGGGTAGTGATCTCGATGAGATTGAAAATATCCCATAAATAGTTTCATTAATGATTTAATTATTGATCCTCATATTGGGCTTGATCAAGGGTAAATCCTAGTGATTCTATCTCCATTAGAATCTCCGATAAATGGGCATCATAGGGTATGATCCAACTAGTCAAGTCCAATGCATGTTTTATCTATGTGAATTGGACTTTATCACAATCCTTTATATATTATTGCTATATTATCACTCTTAAACGTCTATATTATCAATTTATAGGATTCATTATTGTATTATACACTTGAAACAACACAACAATTTTCAAAATAGGCAAAATAGTGCGTGTATTTTCTATAAATTCATTTCCTAATAAGCTATTTACTAATTCAGAAAGGTAAATTCATTTATAAATGTTTGGTTCGATCTAGAGATCCTTGATGATGTTCCTTACTATAAGATGTGTGGCCTTGTAACTTAATCTGGAATTATTTAGAGATGTACAAACTGTTTAATTAGAGCTGTAGTGTACCAATGAGATCCTCTTGAAATTTTAGAAGACCCTATGGCATATAGTGGAGACATTGGGATTTTAAAATAATTATTATCTCTGGCCTTGTAACGTTTTTTTTCTTTAGCTCCTTTTTGTAAAAATGTAAAATTGTCTTAGTTTCTTTCATCATTATTTGTCTCGGAATTATACATTGAATTTGTTTCTTTTGAGATGAATAAAATTCATCTCGTAGTGGTTGGTATTTTTTAAAAGTATATATGCTCTAAAGGGACCAAATCACATTAAATCATGTTTCCATTATTTACCACTTTATTTCTTCTATAATTTGAATTTTATTTTTTATCGGATTCTAATATTATGAAACAAAAAAAATCCAAGATCAATCTTCTCTGGTGTGTGAGTACTATCATCAAGAAGTACACATTCCCCAATATTTTTATCATAATAAAATTGTCTTTAATTTTGTTTTCAAATATATATATATATATATATATTAGTTTAAATTCAATTTTAATTCCTTTATTAAATATCATATTAATTATATAATTGTCTCCTCTATTTAATATTGAAAGGATAGTAACCAAAAAAATTATTTGAATTCAAATACCAATTTTATATGTTTTTATATCCAATGATCTTGTCCATTTATTTTGGGCGTAAACTTAATGTTATGACCAAAAAATCTATTTCAGATCCTTAGGATAAACATGACTTTAACTCATTTTGAAATCAAAAACTTTGATGGTGAAAATTATTAAAATTTATCGAGGATTAAGATGAGCACGCTGCTTGTTCTACCGGGGTTATTTTATCCCATCTATACCCCTAATAAACCCATTTGTAAAAAGTATAATTATGGGAAAACCTATACTATATATCATGATATATCTTTAGATGTTTTGGTTAAGGCACATAGTTCTCTTCTTCTATCATTAGGTGAAACAGTTCATAGATAAATTTCTTTTAAAACTACTTCCACTAGTATATTGATTAATTTCGAGAATGTTTACATGAAAACTTCACTTGTTATTATAATTTCTATAAAATGTTTCATGTTTACATTTAAAATGAAACCTTTTATTTTAAATAAATCCCCTTGGATGAGTTTAATAAAATCCTACATGATTTGTACAACGTAAATGTGACTTTTAATGATGAGGATCAAACCACAATTCATTTATTTTATTTATATAATTCCTACAAGAAACTAGTAAAGATAATTATTTATGTCCATGACTATATATCTATACAATATGTTAAATCCTCCATCCTCTGTAAGTAATTACATTCTAACCAATAGTTAAGGGTGTGGATGATACTTTATTCACTAGGGTTTATACACAGACCAAGGGTAAGAAGAAAGAATATAGTAAAGATAAAATCAATAATAATTAACAACCCAAGTATGGGGAAATAATTTTTTTCCTTCCACCATGGAAATCCTGGGCACACCAGTCCCGGGTGTTTAATTATTAAAAAAATATTTAGAATAAAGAAACTACTAATAAGTCTCTATTGGTGGATTGCACATATGATACGCATGAAGTTTAAAATGTATTTATCTAATAAATCACCCTTGATTGGGACTTGGATTCTGGCTATTCATTCATTATTTGTCCCACTAGGGATTCATTTCTTTATTTAGTATAAATGGTAGAAGGAGATGTTCTTTTATGTAATAATAGGATGTTTCAAGTCTTGTTAATAGATTCTATTTTAATATAACTATATGAAAACTATATCATTATATATTAGTTGGGTTCATAACCTCCATAGAAAATTGATATCCTTACAAGTTTAGATATGACTAAAGTTGCCTAAAAATATCCAAAGGACCTAGAACTGTCATCAAGGGTTCCCCTCTTAATGGGTTGTATGTATTGAATGGGAATACCCATTCTAGGTAGATAGGCAGTGTGTATGTAACTAATAACGATAAAAAAAATTATGTCATAGGATATTGGGGAATGTAATCTCCAATGGTCTTGGTTAACTTAATAAAAAAGTCTTGTTAAATAACAATACACAAATTAACCTTCTATTATGTGAAGATTGTGTAATGGGTAAAGCTAAGAGAGTCGGTTTAAATAATTACAAATTTAAAGTTTGTTTCCCCTTAGAATACAATCATTATGATTTATGGGGATTGTCTTGGACAACCTCTCATGTTGGAGGATCATGTTTTGTTACCTTTATTGAAGAAATATCTCAAAACTTTTCGTTGTACATATTCCAAAAAAAATCTGATGTTTTTGAAAATTTAAAACCTAGAAAATAATTGAGGAAAATTAGGTAGGGAAGAAAATTAAAACCATCAGAACTGATAATGGGTTTGAAAGAAACTCTAATGATTTCATTCAGTTCTTCTAATCTGTGGTCATTGCAATACATCAGAATATTAGGGAAACCTCCCACCCCCAACAAAATGGGGTTGCTGAAAGAATCCAAAATACTATTCTTGAGGTATTATGAAGCATGATTTCATGCTTGGGACCCCCTAAATCCTTTTGGGAAGAGGTTTCCACTTTGGAAGTTTATTTTATAAAAATGTTCCCTTCCTACTATAATCACATTAAATCCCCAGAATAACTATGGAATAATGAACCACATTCATATAATCACCTAAGAGTCTTTGCCTATACTGCAGATTCAAATATTAAGACAAATAATATTGATCCTTGAGATACCAATTATATTTTTTAGTTAAATTAAATATTTTAATGGTTATAAACGAAGGGTTGATAAAACAAGTTACCAAAAATACATAATTAGTATATATGTTGTGTTTCATGAATCATGATATCCTAAATCCAAACCTATCTCACAAGAAAGTGATGGTGCATCCATTGATGTGGATAATGATTCTCGTCCATAAACCTAATTTTAGGCTTCTATATAGCCTCATACACTTGATCTTCAACCTATGACCTGAACTGAATCTAACTCTAGTTCTAAGTCAAATTCTAAAAACGAACCTCCAAATAACAATGTTGATTACCCACTGACTTGTGATAGACCTAAAAGGGTCCCTAGACATCCTAATTATTTCAATAAATATGATATGTATTGATTTACCTTTCAAGTTACCCACAATCTTATAAATGATGATCCTCAATGTTATAAACAAGTTATTAATAACAAAAATTCGAATTAGTAGATCTATTCCATGGATAAAGAGTTACAATCCTTAAATAAAAAACTCAAATGTTGTAAAATATATAAACCTACCTATGGAAACCTAATTGGTTGTAAGTGGAATTATCATGAAAAAATGATATTTCATCTAAGAAGAAAATAAAATTTAATGATAGACTAGTCTCTAAGGGATTCATCCAAATTGAGGTAATAGAGTATTGAAGATTTTGTTACTAATTATAAAACAATATTCTATTCCGATGCAACTTGGTTTTGTTTCCAATAAGGATTTTCACATGGAACAATTAGATGCGAAACCTCCTTCCTTCATAGTAGCCTAAATGATAAATTATTGATTCAACCTAATGATAGTTACTCTAAATAATTTAAACATAACCAAATTTAACTTTTAAATAAATCATTTTGTGGTTTAAAGAAAGTGTCTAGGAAATGGAATAAGAATTTTGATTTTTTCCTTATTTATATCCATTTTATGAAGAGTCAATATGAAGAATGTGTTAATTTAAATCCTATTAAAAATAGAATTCTTTATATTATTTTATATGTAGATGATATATTGATTATATGTAATATCATGAAGCTTATTATTAAAATTGAAACTAAATTAAAAGTTGTTTTTGAGATAATATATTTAGGGGTAAAGACACAAATAATTGGTGTAGAAATTATTTGTGATAGAGCCAATAAATTGTTTTATCTCTCTTATAATTATTATTTTCTAAAAGTTTGCAAAATTAAATTGTTTGAATATCTCAGACCAGTGAGTATACCATTTTGACATCATTTTAGAATTTATTTGAAATAGGTACCCATTGTTTCTACTAATGTAGATTAAATTTATAAAATATTATATTATAACATTGTTGGAAGTGTCATGTACACCATGATCTATACCAGACCAGGTATTATGTTCACAATATGAACTCTTAAATTTCTAGAATACTTATGTCTCAAGGGTTTAGATTTTGAACTTAACATTTATGTTTTTTTATTGTGGTTTATAGTGTCATCCACTATTCTATACATTTATCCAAGAAAATTCTTATGCCATGGTAGATAAAAACACACAAATATTAGATTAAATATTATTAAAAATGTTATTGAATATGTAACCATATGTTTGAAGAAGATACATACTACTAATAACCTAGTTTATAGTTTGACTAAAAATTTTGAATTATCAAAATTAAAATTAAAGTGTTATAAATTTAATTTGGTTCCCATTCAATAACCATAGGAGAAATAAAATCTCCAATTTCAAATGAAAATGGTGGAGATTTTTCAATTTGGTGTTTTCATAATTTAAATTATTGTGTATTAATATTAAATTTTAGAGCCTTTTATTATGCATGCATGTAAGGTTCCTTATTCTTCATTATTAATATTCTACTCAAAACATTGATTATTGTAACTTTTTTTTTGATTTGTAGGATTTTGGTTACCCACATGGTCCTTTGTACTGAGCCCTTGTACTTGGGATGTTTTTTTTTCTTTGGCTTGTTCTTTTTTCCTCTGTGACCCAATTCAGAATTATTTCTAGATGTGGATTACTCTCAACACTCATGTCAAATATATCCTCTACCAATATAGATTATTTAGAGTGTGATGATTCATTTCTTTTCAGCATGGCTATGTGGTGTAAGCTATTTGGATGGTCAATTTTGAGGCTTTACTCTATATTAGGGGAGTTGATCACCCCTATAAAAGAGTGTCATGACCCGTCCTCGGGGCCCGTGCCGTGACTACCCCAAGCCCGCCTTCCATAGGCCAGGGGCTGGCGACTAGCACCAAAGGAGTAAATCCTGATAAATAGGAAGGCATTGCCTTTATAAAAGAAAACAAGCACCATAGAGTAAGAAAGCAGAAAAAGTAAACACTAAGTACAAGAGAAGTGCTTAAAAGTAAATTGGCCAGAATACAAACCCAACTGAAAGTGCAGCTAAAACTAAACGAAAGTACAATAGAAAAAGACAATAGCTGGAAGAAGGAAGCAGCTCCTGGGTCGTCCTCCTCAGATCCTACCTGAAGGGTAGGTACAGATAGCGCAGCTCCTAGATCGTCCGCCACGGATCCTACCTGAATGGTAGGTACAAATAGCCTCCTCAACGCTCTCGCCCGTCAACCACCTCCGTGTGTCGTCTCGTCGTGTAGTCCACCTCCGGGTACTGACTCGTCGTGTAGTCCACCTCCTGGTACTGACTCGTCGTGTAGTCCACCTCCGGGTACCGTCCAGTCCTCGAACACTCGGCCTCCGTCAGCACTGCCTGTCGTCTGCAACCAACACAAAGAGGTGCGAGCATTTCCCGTGCAGGGGTGAGTATAATGATACTCAGTAGGGACCCCGAGACCCTCAAGGTCTTACTAAACCAACAAGGATAACCACAAATAAGATCTCAACAGATAACCTATACTTAGGTATATGCCCATACATATACCTAAGTTATCAAGTAACCCATCTCAATCATGATTAAACACAAGGATTATGAAATCAACGGATAACCACTACCCAGGTATATGCCCATACATATACCTAAGTTATCAAGTGGACCATCTCATTCATGAGGTAAACACAAAGGTCAAAGATTCAGCTAAAAGTGGGATTTTCATTATCGAAACCGTAACTGCTAAAGAGCTCTGTCTCTGGAGTGTGCAGTGGTTCTGTCACGACTCCGAGGTATTGCTCACTAACCTAAGACTGCTGAGGTACTCCTCCTGTCGAGTACCGCGGGTCAGCCACCCAAACAAAGTAGTGCTTCCCGCCAGGGTATGTCACCCAAACACAGTAGTTCACACCCCCAAGTAACCTGCTGAGGTACTCTCCGGACGAGTACCGCGGGTCTGCACTGTCACATAGGTAGTGCTCCGTCCTCCATGGGTCTTCACCTCAGAATATAGTGCTCCGTCCACTGGGCTAGTCGACTCAATACAAGTCGAGTCGGTCAAGCAGTCGTCAAGTCTCAGTCGGCTACACGGTCTCCGTACTCCGCACCCTCGTCTCTATGAGGGTCCGCTCCACGAGCTACATGTCGATACTCAAAGTATCATAAGTCCCACAAAGAAGTACCTCAAAGGACCGCCTCATCATATGGGTCTCAACGCAACAGACGGCGCGTCAATTGGACGCCCGGTCTGTGAGTTATTAGCCTTTTCGTCCCCGGGGCCTCGTTGGTTTCGTGAGCAAACCAAATCCAGCCGTATATCAACTGTACCCCAGAATCTCATAGGGTATACTCATTGGGACCGTTTCTCAACGTGATCAACAATGCCGCTGATGGTTCGTCAAACGGACGCCCTGTCTGAAAGATTTCAGTTACTCCGTTCCAGGGGCCCGGTTGGATTTCTGGTGCGATCTAACCTGACCACTATCCAACTGTATTCAAAACTCGGGCGAAGTATGCCAAAAGTTCCGTCTCATCAAGTGTAAAACAACGAGACAGACGTCGCATCAATCGAACACCCGGTCTGTGAGTTGTTGGCTTTTTCGATCCAGGTGCCTGGTTGGTTTCGTGAGCGAACCAACCCGACCGCACTCCGACGGCATCCAGACCTCGAGCGGAGTAAGCCAAAAGATCTGTCTCACATAGAGAAATCCAGACTTCGGGCCCCAGGCTGACCCAGCCCCCCCCCCCCCCCCCCTGGGTCAGCCGTACCCGATCTGGCCTGGCCGGTCGGACCGGCCTGGCTCCGGCAGACCGGCCCGGCTTGGCCGAGCGGCCGAGCAACGCGGGGGGAAGCCGCCGCCCCCCGTGTGACACCCCTGCGGCACCCGCGGGGTGTCGCCCTGGACAACCCGAGCGACGGGGGGGGGGGGGGGGGAGGGGGAGCCGCCGCCCCCGCGTGACACCCCCGCAGCACCCACGAGGTGTCATCCTGGACAACCCGAGCGACGCGGGGGGGAGCCGCCGCCCCCGCGTGACACCCTCGCGGCACTGGCGGGGTGTCGCCCTGGACAACCTGAGCGACGCGGGGGGGAAGCCGCCGCCCCCGCGTGACACCCCAGCGGCACCTGCGTGGTGTCACCCTGGACAACCCGAGCGACGCGGGGGGAGCTGCCGCCCCCGCGGACATCCCCGCGGCACCCGCGGGGTGTCGCCCTGGACGACCCGAGCGACGCGGGGGGGGGGGGGGGGGGGGAGCCGCCGCCCCTGCGTGACAACCCCGCGGCACCCGCGGGGTGTCGCCCTTGACAGCCGGGGTTCTTCCGGCGGCGCGCCGAGGCGCCGCCGCCGGCTTCCGCGGGCCCCCAGAGTCGCTCCTGTGGTCCATTTTCGTTCCCATCTGCACCGTTGTTCCTCCCGGTTTCCGTTCTTCACTGCGGGATCATCAAATCGTATTCGCGGCCTGCTTCTTCTTCACTTGTCATTCCGCACGTCAAAACAAAACATGCCGTAATCGTGGTTCTCCGGCGTGATGTGGTGGCGCAGCGCCCCTCCACCATGGCCCGAATCCGTCCGCGGATGACTACAGGTTTCTCCGATGCGATGCGATGGAGCAGCACATTCCTTGGTTCACGTTTCTGTGCGGTGCGACAGCACCGCACCATCCTCGTTTCAATCCACAAAAGAAACCCACAAGGATAAGGAGGAGGGTCGGCCGTGTTTGTGCGGTCCGACCCCCTCTCGTTAGTTGATAGCAAAATGTCATTTTTCATGATGATCGTCAAGGTAAAAATCACGAATAAATTAAATGACAATCCTCAATATCAAATCTGCAAGAACGAATCATCTGTGGATCAACCTGGAATTGGTTGGTCCACGCTCGATGTTCTTTCCTTAAAAGATAATAGGACACCAAAAAATAATAAAATCCCCTACCTCATCGAAGTCGTCGAGTGAGGGTTCGCTGCGGATTTTTCTCGTCACGGAAGAAACGTCGCGAAAGGTGAGTCATCGGCGTTACGTCGTCGATCTCCGGGGGTTTGGTGTTCTTCGTCGGAGGTCGGAGCGTTCTTCACGTTCTTCGTCGAAGAACGAAGAATTCTCCCTCTACTCTCCCAAAGGTTTTACACAACACAAACCCCTCAACAAAAAATAAAATAAGTCCTCAACTTATTTTATTATCAACTAAAGAATTTGGAAAACAAAATATAAGAAACGAACAATTAATTCGAAGAATTAATTGTAAAATATAACTGCCCAATTAAATTGGGGCGTTTCTTAACCAGAAAAACGCACGGTTGACTTATTTTAATAGAGGGGTGCAGGTGCGTTACTTATGAAGAAAAGAAACGGTGGGGCTCGTGTGGGCCACACCTCACAAATATCCTACCAAGTGGGTAGGATATTTTGAATTGCACCCTATCCGTTTCAACCCATCTTAAGCAGCATTTAAGTGGTCTTTAAACGGCTTTAAGTGAAATAAAAAAATTTGTCATACAACTTTATTTTATTTCTTATCTTAAACCCCAAAAATTAAAAAGCACAACCGAGAAAACGCAACTTCGAAAGATGTGTTTCTAAGCAAAAACCGGCGCTGCGATTTCATCAATGCCCTCAGAATTCGATTCTGAGCACCGGTTCAAAAGTTAGAAAAACCCGCTCGTTCGTCCACTGAACGTGCCCGAGCCAAACTTTGGAAATTGATTCCGGGCACACCGGGCCTCAGAATCAGGCGCCGTCAGAAACTGCGTTCTTGTAAAATTTCAAAGAAATTATTAAAAAAAATTCCCTTGAAATTTCCGGGTCTTTACATTACTCCCACCTCAGGGCTTTACGTCCTCGTAAAGCTTTATCATAAACTAAGGTCACTAAAGCGGTAGAAAGCACGCATCTGAGCCTTTCTCTCCCATGTGCTCACCTGGAGGTTCCCGTACTATCAATGAAAGTGCACCCAAGGAATCGATCGTCCCCATAGGACCACCCCTGTTGATCCTTGATCCCCACTAGAACCTCCGTGCATGTCGCCCTATCATCGACGTCCAACTCCCTGAGGTCAATGATGTGCGAAGAGTCAATCACGTATATCCTCAGTTGAGATACGTGGAAGTCGTCGTGCACCAAGTGCAACTGAGGTGGATGGGTCAAGTAGTAAACCACCACGCCTACCCAGCTAAGGACCTAAGAAGGTCTGCTGAACCTTGGAGATAACTTGCCGCTTTGTCCACATCTCCACAAACCTTGTCGAGGTGAGACCCGTATAATGACGTGATCGTCATCCTCGAACTCCAGAAGTCTCCAATTCTTGCTAGAACTGAAACTCAAAACAACTGCTACCACGGGGGTAATGTCGACCGAATCAAGAGTGATCGGTCGCACCCTACTATGCATGAGTTTAACCTGTGCTTCCTGGGGTTTCCTTTCCGCCGACCAAGGAAAACCCATCCCGACGTCGTGGTTAAACCATAACCTTTTTGCCTAAAACTGTCAATTGTGTATGAACTGTGATTGCCCAGTCCATACTCAAACCAACGTCGTAAGGCCTCGATGATGCCACCAAGAGATTCCAACCGAAACTCTCGCCTCGAGGGTCTGACCACACTGTCAGCGTAAGTGTGATTATCGAGTCTCCTCCCAAGGTATCACCAGACGTGAGGATCAATTCCATGGCATACCGGAATCTCTAGGTCTGGGACAAGATTTTGAAAGCGAGGAATGATTCATATCGACGTCTGTTACTACAGCAGCTAGTAGTGGACACAGACTGTCCCTTGAATCATTTTTAGATCCATTGGGTCAAACTCCTTGACCGCATGCAGCTGCACTCTTCCTCCGCCCTCCAGCTCCCTGAGCCAGGAGGGGATAACAAAGGCGGGTGGTTTTAGCATGTTAAGATGTACACCACCTCATACTGCTCTCCTAGCTCTGCCTCCACGTCTTCCGCTTCGCAGACTCATCTCTATTCAAAGCTCCCTCTTCTTGAAACATTTAACATGCACGAGTCTCTAAGACTGGCACCGGTCTTCTGTTTCTTACTACACTGTGAAGTCTTCATCCGCTCTTAGATGAACTGCACCTCCTTTGCATATGATCTGGAAGAGCTGCTAAAATTTCTCCTTTTCCGAAAAGAGAAACATGGTCTCATCCCCTGGATGAACTACATTCGTTTCCTAATACAGTCAATCCCAACATGAACGATGCATTCATTCCATGGATGAAGTCGTAAGGCATCGGCGTAACTACCAAGAGATCCAACTATCACTCTCGCCTCCAAGGGTCGAGTCCCACTGTCGGAATCAGTGTTAGGTCACTAGGTCTCCTATAATAGAAATCTCGAATGTGAGGGTCAAGTCAACAGTTTTAACCGGGACCACTCAGTATCAACTAAACAAAAGGACAAGAAATCAAACAAAAATAAGTGTCTTTTTATTATTGCAGCTCATAATACAAAGACACAAATACAACAGCAACATTGAACTAGAAGTACAAAAAACGTATCCACTAGTTTCTCTCCTGTCCACATGCTCCTGGAGCTCCACTTCCTTGTCCACTGCTCGGGTGTAGCTCAAGCACTCATCGCTGTTTCTGCCTCGGTGGCTCCACCAACGCCTGTGGATCAACTGTATGAGGAGTCGGACAGTCACGTGCCAGGTGACCCTTTCTGCCGTAGGTGTAACACAGCCTGTTTCTGGCACACCTGGCACTGACCCCACCCCGGGTGCCCCGCACCACCGGTCCTAAAACCCGTGATCGTCCAACTGCTGGTATGGTCCTCCTGGACCTCTGCATCATCAGTCTACTGCCCACAGATGACTCGACAACTAATCAAAAACCCTACGGCAAAGGAATAAGCTCCTATACATGCTTGGCGTGTAGAGCTACTGGCACAAACTCCACCCTGAAGAAGTTCTCGAAGTCTTCCCATGTGAAGGCCATCCCATCGCAAAACTGGAAGAAGTGGGTCCACCACCTGCCTGCTGCTTCCTGAAGAAGGATGGCAGAAAAGATCACCATGAGGTCTGTCGGCGTCCCCACTAGCCCTAAGACTCTCACCACAGCCTCCAGCCAATCCTCAACCTCCTGCAGGTCCGTCTCTCCCCAGAACCTGGGTGGCCTCTGGCGCTGGAACTCATGCAGCGCACTCAAGTGGCGTGCATCGCCTACTGCTGGGACTGGTGGCATCGGTGGCCCAACATATGGTAGTACCACTGGTGCCTCCGATGGTGCCTCAACTGCAATAGGGCCCTGTACTGAATCCTCATCGCTCGGCAAACTGTCAGTACGCACGTCCCTCTGGGCTCTATCTGGTCGTCCGAGAAAAGGCATCTTGAAAGAAACAACATGACATGGTCAAATGATTTTACCTAGTGAGATGAACTGGTTCGAGCTGTTTTAAGGGAAAACCTTTGAAAACACACACACAATTAGTGTTTTCGTGCACAAAGTTGGAAATCTGTTGTCAGGGTCCTGGCGTATGCATACGTCGGCCGCCCGCACCAACACTGGAATTCGTGAACTGAAAACCACACTCGGTACCCTTAACACTATTTCTTCACAGAAAGAAACATCAGAGTTATAAGTTCTGCGGTAGAACCGAACTCCTTTGATACCAATTTGTGATGACCCATCCTCGGGGCCCGTGCCGTGACAACCCCAAGCCCGCCTTCCATATGCCAGGGGCTGGCGACTAGCACCAAAGGCATAAATCCTGATAACTGGGAAGGCATTGCCTTTATAAAAGAAAACAAGCACTACAGAGTAAGCAAGCGGAAAAAGTAAACACTAAGTACAAGAGAAGTGCGGAAAAGTAAATGGGCCAGAATACAAACACAACTGAAAGTGCAGCTACAAGTGAATGAAGGTAAAATAGAAAAAGACAACAGCTGGAAGAAGGAAGAAACTCTTGGGTCATCCTCCTTGGATCCTACCTGAAGGGTAGGTACAAATAGCGCAGCTCCTGGATTGTCCGCCACGAATCCTACCTGAAGGGTAGGTACAGATAGACTCCTCAACACTCTCACCCTTCAACCACCTCCATGTGTCGTATCATCATGTATTCCACCTCCGGGTACTTACTCGTCATGTAGTCCACCTCCGGGTACTGACTCGTCGTGTAGTCCACCTCCGGGTACCGTCCAGTCCTCGAACACTCAGCCTCCGTCAGCACTGCCTGTCGTCTTCAACCAATACAACGAGGTGCGGGCATAGCCCGTGCAGGGGTGAGTATAACGATACTCAGTAGGGACCCCGAGACCCTCAAGGTCTCACTAAACCAACAAGGATAACCACAAATAAGATCTCAACAGATAACCTCTACTTAGGTATATGCCCATAAATATACCTAAGTTATCAAGTAACCCATCTCAATCATGAGGAAACACAAGTATTATGAAATCAAAGGATAACCACTACCCAGGTATATGCCCATACATATATCTAAGTTATCAAGTGCCCCATCTCATTCATGAGGTAAACACAAAGGTCAAAGATTCAGCTCAAACCAGGATTTTCATTATCGAAACCGTAACTACTGAAGAGCTCCGTCTCTGGAGTGTACAGTGGTCCTATCATGACTCCGAGGTACTACACACTAACCTAAGACTGCTGAGGTACTCCTCCTGTCGAGTACAGCGGGTCAGCCACTCAAACATAGTAGTGCTTCCCGCCATGGTATGTCACACAAACACAGTAGTGCACACCCCCCAAGTAGCCTGCTGAGGTACTCTCCAGATGAGTACCACGGGTCTGCACTGTCACACAGGTAGTGCTCCATCCGCCATGGGTCTGCACCTCAGAAAGTATTGCTCCATCCACTAGGCTAGTCAACTCACTCCAAGTCGAGTCGGTCAAGCAGTCGTCAGGTCTCAGTCGGTTACATGGTCTCCGTACTCCACACGCTCATCTCTAGGAGGGTCCGCTCCACAAGCTACAGGTCGATACTCCAAGTATCACAAGTCCCACAAAGAAGTATCTCAAAGTACCACCTCGTCATAGGGGTCTCAACGCAACAGACGGCGCGTCAATCGGACGCCCGGTCTGTGAGTTATTAGCCTTTTCATCCCTAGGGCCCAGTTGGTTTCGTGAGCAAACCAAATCCGGCCGTATCTAAACTGTACCCCGGAATCTCATAGGGTATACTCATTGAGACTGTTTCTCAACGTGATCAACAATGCCGCTAACGGTTCGTCAAACGGACGCCTTGTCTGAAAGATATCAGTTTTTCCGTTCCAAGGGCCCGGTTGAATTTCGGGTGCGATCCAACCCAGCCACTATCCAACTGTATTCAAAACTCAGGCGAAGTATGCCAAAAGTTCCATCTCATCAAGAGTAAAACAACGAGACAGATGGAGCGTCAATCGGACGCCCGGTCTGTGAGTTGTTGGCTTTTTCGTTCCAGGTGTCCAGTTGGTATCGTGAGCGAACCAACCCGACCGCACTCCGACGGCATACAGACCTCGATCGAAGTAAGCCAAAAGATCCGCCTCACTTAGAGGAATCCACCAAATCTGACGAAACGTCAATCGGACGTCCATAGCTCAAGATATGAGTGTTTCCGCTCCGAGGGCCCGGTTGGTTTCGTGTACGATCCAACCCGACCGAACCCAAAGTTCCCCGAAACCTTGAGTGTGATATACCGAAACGACCGACTCGATCCAAGGATCGTTTTGCCTCTGACGGCACGTTGTTCGGAGGCCCGTAGCTCATGTTACGTACATTTGACCGAAAACGGTCCGAAGACGGGGGGTCAGGGCCTGTGCCGACCCGGCCCGACCCCCCCTGGGTCGGCCGAACCCAGTCCGGCCCGGCCTGGGCGTGGCCCGGCCGGTCGGACCGGCCGAGCGACGAGGGGGGAAGCCGCCGCCCCCGCGTGACACCCACGCGGCACCCGCGGGGTGTCGCCCTTGACAACCCGAGCGACGCGGGGGGGGGGGGGGGGGGAGGGGGAAGCCGCCGCCCCCGCGTGACACCCCCGCGGCACCCGCGGGGTGTCGCCGTGGACAAACCGAGCGACGCGGGGGGGAGCCGCCGCCCCCGCGTGACACCCCCGCGACACCCCCGCGGCACCCACGGGGTGTCGCCCTGGACGACCAGAGCGAGGCGGGGGGGAAGCCGCCGCCCCCGCGTGACACCTCGGCGGCACCCGCAGGGTGTCGCCCTGGACGACCCGAGCGACGCGGGGGGGGGGGGGAGCCGCCCCCGCATGACACCCCCACGGCACACGCAGGATGTCGCCCTGGACGACCCAAAGGACGCGGGGGGGGGGGGGGGATCCCCCCCCCCTGCGTGACATCCCCGCAGCACCCGCAGGGTGTCGCCCTGGACAGCCGGGGTTCTTCCGGCCGCGCGCTGGGGCGCCGCCGCCTCCGGCCGCCGGAGTCGCTCCGGTGGTCCGTTTTCCTTCCCATCCGCACCGTTGTTCCTCCCGGTTTCCGTTATTCCCTGCCGGATCATCAAATTGTCTTCGCGGCCCACTTCGTCGTCACCCTTCAATCCACACGTCAAAACGAAACATGTCGTCATCGTGGTTATCTGGCGCAATGCGATGGCGCAATGCCCCTCCACCATGGCCCGACTCCGTACGCAGATGTCTTCGGGTTTCTCCAACGCGATGCGATGGCGCAACACATTCCTTGCGGCACGTTTCCGCACGGTGCGACGGCACCGCGCCATCCTCGTTTCAATCTAAAAAAGAAACCCACAAGGATAAAGAGGGGGGTCGGCCGTGTTTGTGCAGTCCGGCCCCATCTCGTTAGTTGATAGAAAATGGTCATTTTTCATGAATATCATCAAGGTAATAATCACAAACAAGTTAAATGATAATCCTCAATATCAAATCTGCAAGAACGAACGATCTGTGGATCAACCTGTAATTGGTTTGTCCGCGCTCGATGTTCTTTCCTTAAAAGATAATAGGACACCAAAAAATAATAAAATCCCCTAACTCATCGAAGTCATCGAGTGAGGGTTCATCGCGGATTTTTCTCGTCGCGGAAGAAACGTCGCGGAAGGTGAGTCGATGGCGTTACGTCGTCGATCTCCGGGGGTTTGGTGTTCTTCGTCGGAGGTCGGAGCGTTCTTCGCGTTCTTCGTCGAAGAACGAAGAATTCTCCCTCTACCCTCCCAAAGGTTTTTTACTACACAAACCCCTCAACAAAAAATAAAATAAGTCCTAAACTTATTTTATTATCAACATAAGAATTTGAAAAACAATAGATAAGAAACTAACAATTAATTCGAAGAATTAATTGTAAAACTTAATTGCCCAATTAAATTGGGGCGTTTCTTAACCAGAAAAATGCACGGTTGACTTCTTTTAATAGGGGGTCCGGGTGCGTAACATAAGAAGAAATGAAACGGTGGGGCTCGTGTGGGATCCACGTCACAAATATCCTACCAAGTGGGTAGGATATTTTGAATTGCACCCTATCCACTTCAACGCAGCTTAAGCAGCATTTAAGTGGTCTTTAAGCAGCTTTAAGTGAAATAAATAAAAATTGTTATACAACTTTATTTTATTTCTTATCTTAAACCCCAAAAATTAAAAAGCACAACCGAGCAAACGCAACTTCGAAAGAGGCGTTTCTAAGCAAAAATCGGCGCTGCGATTTCATCGGTGCCCTCGAAATTCGATTCCAAGCACCAGTTCAAAAGTTAGAAAAACCCGCTCGTTCGTCCACTGAACGTACCCGAGCCAAACTTCAGAAATTGATTCCGGGCACACCGGGACTCAGAATCCGGCACCGTCAGAAACTGCTCTTTTGTAAAATTCCAACGAAAAATTAGAAAAAAAAAATTCCCTTGAAATTTCCGGGTCATTACAAAGAGAATTCCCACAATTAATCATTCATTTACCCGAGTAATCATACTCTCTTATTCTAGTATGAAGAATTCATAACTCCTCCTGATTATTTTTCTTACCTCAGACCATTTTTCATTCAATCCATTGTTCTCCTCATATACCTCTCATAATCCATATCATGAGATCCTTGATAATGTTCCTTCCTAGAAGATGTGTGACTTTTTTGTTTATTTATAGGTTCCCAAATACACAAATACCATATCATTAGAGATGAATAATACTAACGATATCCTCTTTAAATTTTATAATACCTTGTGGTAGATCATAAATAGGCCAGGCTTGTCGAGGAATTACTATCTCCAGTCTTGTATGATTTCTGAATCTTTATCTTCTTTTTCTTCAAAGGCAACCTCATTTTATTTTGTTTATTCATTATTTATCTCTCAAATGTACCTTGATTTTTCTTCTTCTTAGCTAAATAAAATGTTTACATGTGTGGGTGGTTTTCATTCCATTAATGTATTCCCCAAAGGGACCAAATAATGTTATATCTAGTGTTCATTCATTACCACATTATTTCTTCTCTAATTTAAGAGTTCTGTTTTTATTACATTAGAATATTATGAAATTAAATACCCAATGCCAGACTTCTATGGTATGTGTGTACATTATATATGAATCGTACCATCCTTAAAATACCAATTATTGATCATTTAATGGAAAAACTCCATATCCAATGATATGAAAAATTCATGAAAGCTCTAACATGTTCTATTCATCCATAAATGCAAAGGGAGGAACCAACTATCTTAAAATATGAAATTATTACACATACTTTACAATATCTATTTTCTAGTAAAGGATAAGGGATAATGAAAGCATTCCACTAAATTAAAATATTTATATACTCATTATGTTAACAATGACACAAATCACTTCAAGCATGTAAATAAATATTCTTTAGAATTCAACCACATATACTAGATTAGGTCCTCATGGAATGAAATGATCAAGAGTAGCATAAAATAGTTATTCCTTATACTAATAACCCTTAATCTTACTTGGTAATTAATGACAGTGAAGTGAGAATCACACTTATTGAATTACACCCCAACACACAACCTAAGGGTGAGAAAATAGATAATCAATATAATGAAATCTCATTCCTTGGTGCACACATTTCACATAACTGAAAAATTACCCCCATTATGAATCCCACATCAATGTTTCTCGTTTCCATGACCAACTTCATACTGTAGGGCACAACACATCACCAATGTTATACTCTTGTGGTTACTCCCTATATTACAATATGTTTTACTATTCTCACTAAGATCATCCCATGCTATGGTCATTCATTCATTTCCTATCACTGACCCACAATGGCTATACTCATTATTTATCTATTACATTATATCCATGTGACACTATTGATCTTTTTCACTTTCATATATGGTTGTCCTTTTTCTAGTAGTGTTAGATAGGTATAGAAATTTTTTTTACATTACCACGATTTTTTCATTTCCAATATTCATGATTTTGGCCAGGTTACTCAAAAATTATAAAAATAACTTTAAAATAATTATCCTACTAGTTAAATAGTAAAAAAAATAATTCTTGAACAACCATTAATTATTCATTAAAAATATTAAATTTAATAATAATAATTATGCAAAATATTATAGCTATAAAATCGCCCGTACTTAAAACCATACATATCCAAGAATAAAAATTACAAATATAACTAAGAAACCCATATTCTATAAAAGTTCAAACACTGTGTTTAAAAAAATAAAAAAATTATTAATAAGGAATAATTTTTTTTAAAATTATAAAAAATTAACTTTTAAAATATAAAATTTTCATGAAATCTAATCAGTAATTCACTTTAAATTTCGTATTTAAATGATGATACCCTCTTTAAAATCCATTTAATCCAATCAAATCATTATTAGTATGTATGCCACTTGTAATATATCTCACATAAAAATATTTTCTCTCATCACTCAAAGGAACATTTCAATAGAGTTATACTCATACTTTGAGTATATTCATCCAAAACCGTATTATTCAAAATCATATTAAATATCCAACACATAATGAAAATAATCAACATTAATAATGAGGGATTTTATAAATAGTTCCAATGAAATTGAAAAAAAGGGTTAATAAGAAATTAATGTAAAAAATTATTAAGGATAAAATTGAGGATAACCTCTAATGTGAAATGCATAACAAACAATCAAGAGCTAAAAATTTAATATAAAAATGATACTAAACAACACTCATATTACTTATGTTAGGTCTATCAATTATTTTGAATAAGAATTATAAAATACACACCCTATTTTCAGTAATAATAATTTTACCAAATCATATTTCCTGTTTTATTCCAGAAATGTTTTTTAATTTTTATCTATCAATGATTAAATTTAATAGGGTAAAAATTATAGAAGATTGAATTGAATTTTTGATCCTTTCCACACATCCAAATGATAGTAAATTACATCTTCACTTTTACAATGCACATCATTCCCTTCAAACATGGAAAGATCTCTCCCCACACTCAACCAATGGAAAATCATATAATAATAAAAAGAGCTGGTTAAGAACGATAAAGTTTGATTGTAATGTGGATTACCTAACAAGGTCATCCATGGATTTTATGAGACTCAAATAAATATTTAATATAAATGTTTTTCTCAAAGTAATAAAGGTATGAAATCAAAAATGCATCAACCATCTTAATTATACTTTTTTCTTTTATAGATTTGACAAGATATCAATGAAATTTCTAGAAGTTAACATGTCACAAGTATCACTCAAGAAATAGGTTATAAGTAAGAATATGTGAAAATTATTACAACCCACATGGGAATGGAAAAAATAATGTTTTGGAAAATCACTCATGACCTTAATAATAATAAAAAATAAATAAAAATAAACTCATGAAAATCAATTAATAAAATGTTAGAGTAATTTTATCTATAAAATCAATCAATCATTACAAACAACGATCCAAAAAATTAATAATCTCTTATTTATATTTACTCATCCACACTAATCTTAATCATTAAGTCATATCAAAAAAATATATCTAAAAGAGGAAATTATGGGAGATCTAAATAAAAATTTTCATCATAGATAAAAAATATAGTAAAAAATTTAAGTGTGGCATGAAAATTTCTTTTCCTTAAAACTCTATAAAAATATATCTAATGGAAAAAAACCTTAATTCATAGAAATGATCCCTAATATTATGAATATATTCTGATTTTATTTTCATATTACCTTTCTTTTTTCCGTGGTTATTATTTTATCATGATGGACCTAAAAATTCAAAACAACCAAGTAAAAGTACAAGGTATATTACAACTATATTTAAAATAATAAGGGGGATTGAATCTAAATCCTAAAAATATTCTTAAATTAAAAAATTAATTCATAATAAATAATAAATAAACATATGTTTCCACCAATAAATTCTTTATTTAATGTATTTGAAATTGATATAACTAATTTATAGTCATGTAATAGGATATTCTAATGATTTTACTTGACCTAGATAAAGGAATGCTTGATGTTAAGATTCCAAATCAATGATGAGCCTTCTTAACTTATTGGATATCATATTCAATCTTCCTTGAGGTAATATATTATCTACATCTATATGGATGATCCAATATATTTTAATAAGTCCTAAAAAATCAAATGTTGAATCATGGGAAAACCAAACCTATTGGAACTATATGAAATGTTGTTTCATATAATCATCACTAACATCCTTAGTCCATTATAGAAACCATTTTATTCCATTATTTCCCTAAATTATTCACTATATGTCTACTCCATATTAGTTACTTTTACTATTCCATCAATGTCAGTGGAATCCTTAAAATATAGTTTGCTGTTTTCAATGAATCCTCTACTTTTTCATCAAAACATTTCATATGCTGATGAATATTAAACACAAAATTTCTACCCAACCCTTAATGATAGATACCCATATTTAACATCAATCAAGGACCTTCATGTTGATATAATGGTTCTTCTTAGAATATGGGGTGTTATCTATTCATCCCTATCAAGCACAAATAAATCAAAAAGAATATATAATACATCATATTTAACAAAAATATATTTAATTAAACATCATACATATTTCACTGTTGTGTTAGAAAACTGAATAATAATTTTCATGGGATTTATCTCCTCTATTATAAATCTTTTTAATATTGAGTATAATTTTTTTCACACTTTCTCATAGATCACACAAATATTTATGAAAATGATAAGATCCGATATTAAAAGAATTAAAAAACTACTTGTATATTGTTTCTTCTATATTATAAAACTTGACACTATAGATGATCATTATCTCATATGTGGTATTATATCAATCTTTTCAAGTAATCTCTTATTTTAAACCAACACTTTCATAAATGTATCATACATGTTAATATTTGTTAATGATTTTTCATAGGGAATGTAAATATATAGTTTTGAAAAAATTACAAGAAACCTTCCCTTATTTTCCTTAATAATCCTTTGATTCGTCAATTTAGGGAATGTTATTGGTGATTTATAAGATAGTGGAGTTCCTATATATCATCCTCCTCAGCTTCCCTTTTCATTTTCCTTCCTCTTTTCCTTAGTTTCCTTCACCTTTTTTACCAATATATATTTTTATCTTCTCCTTTATTCAACATTATCCACTATATATTTCAACTTATTAAGGTGATAAAATTTAGTTTTCTATATCGATATAACTTAGTGTCACCCAATGAGATTACACTAGTCCTATCCTTGAGTTATTTTGTAATCTCTCCAATATGGAATTCTAGATTCCTCATGGAAACTTTTCATTCTATTGAATAAAATTTCTGTAAGTAGAATTCTTCCTCGGTGGTTGTCCATGATGCTAAAAATCTCCCAAATAATGAGGTTACTTCACATTAAATAGAGAAACATTGTTTTTTTCATCCCTTATGGTCTTTACTGATATCCTTGGATCTATTGTTGTGGCCTCTAACACTAAATGTTTTTTAAGGACTATATTCAACATAATTGGGTTCTTCAATATATATAAATTGGGGATGGATCATGTCCTTCATTGTATACATATTATTTTTCAGGGCCTCTATTTGTGTATCTACCCATCCATTATTGTCAATCATTTTTGATCCTCTCATTTGAACTCATTTATTTTACAATTAAATATTGTTTCTAGAAATATCATAAAAAAATTAATTGTTCTATATCTTTAAATTATTCAACAATGATCCTCCAACCACCATTTTCACAATTAACTTATTTTCATAGTATAAAAAGTAAAAAAATGTTTGGATTAGAATCCAAATTTCTGTACTATGTTGGGATAAATACTATAACAACTTTTTAAATATCTCACATGTAGTATAGAGTGATTTTTATCAAATTTATTGAAATTCAAATTGACGATGTGAATATTCATTGAGTTAGAGGGAAGAACGAATATTATTAAGAACTTATTTTCCATCTAATCACATGTAGTTATGGGATGTGGATCCAATATTTGATCCAATATCATTATTTGTATTTAAATGAAAATATGAATATCCTTATTCCTACCACATCATTGGAAATGTTGTTAAATTATAAAGTGTTTTAGAGTTCAATAAATCTTTACAGATGTGTGTTCAGTCATTATATAGTATCCCAAAGTCATTATTTGAGTTTAATATTATTTTATTTATCACTAGATTGATCTAAATGTGATTCATATAAATCAACAGAACCAATATGCTTTGTTGTTACCCCACACTTGAATGTTGACTACACTTCATTAACTCCCTTTTCCTTGGTTCTCCCCCTTCCACACACAACTTTGGACATTGTTCTCTTTTATATACTCTATAAATATTCTGTAGCCTATTGTTCTTCTATGGTATCTTTTATATCTTAGGATCACAATCATGATCTTCAATTACTTTCCCCACTATTTGAGAACTCATGCATCAAAAGGTATATCCTGATAATTATAGTATGAGAAAACCTAGTATAACAAAGAAAATTAAATATGAAAACAAAGAATAAAAAATATAATTAAACAATTTCATAGATATAAGTCTCCAAAAATGGATCAAAAAACATTTAATTTATAAAATATATAAATAATTAGTATTAATTTTGAAGTTTATAAATTTATAATGTTACCCTTCCAAAATACTCACTAAAATTTATGTATGTAGTGTCGAGGTCAACCCCAAGATATAAATTCCAGGAATAAATTAGAAGAATTTGGAAGAATGTGAATTAATGAGAGTAAATTTGAAAATTTCAATCAAGTGGAACATAGAATGAGTTAGGAAATATAGGTTCAACAACTAGTATAGTGAAACAGATAAATAACTAGACAAGTTGTTATTAGAAGTGGGTTTATGAAATTGCATGGTCTTGGTTAAAACTCTCAAAATCAATAACAATGATTTTATTAGGTTCAAGTTATTTAGTTAATAACAATATGGGTTACCTAAAACCATTCTAAACATAATATCTAACCCAACCAATGGCCTAGTGTAAGTCTAAACACTTGTGATTTCATAAAAACAACACCCACAATCAAAAGATAATATCCATTATTAAGAATAAATGAAAATATATGGAAAATAAATCAAATTAAAAAATAGATGTTTAATTAGTAATAAAATAAAGAATAAAATAGATAAATAGTTCTTTATTATATATTCCCAAAACCAAAAAACTCACCTCTCATTCTAATCATTAAAGAGTTCATAAATAAATGAATCCCTAATAACAACAGTAAAAAACTCCAATGAATGGTTCTCCCGATTCTTTAGACTTGACCATTCCCAATCAAATGAATGTATGATACCAAAAAATAAACCTACTATTATAGATATAATTCATTACCACATATCTCTATATATCTATAATATCTATCCTCCGTTGTATCCAACTATAAATTCATTCAGATAGGTATAACTCCCCAATATATTTCTTTAAAACTATCATAATGAGATAAGATAACTGATTTTTATCTTATTAAAGAAATAAAATTCATAGAACATTGATGTCCCTCTCTTTACAAACAAAGCTCTATCGTTATTACTTTTCATGGACATGGTGTGTCCCATGCATTCACACCACAAGCTTCATCTCTCCTATTAGTTATACATGACTTCTTATATTACGAAAATATGAGTCTTACACACATAAAACAATGGAAAACATGTGTGGTATGAACATTTTATTCCAATAAGGCACCTTTGCTACTTCTTCATGATCATGGTGTAGGCCTTTGTATCCATTCCATGAATTTTATTTCCCCTATCAATCATAAATACTACATAATAATCATAAAATATGTCTTCACAAAACCCACTATAATAGCAACCCACAATAGAGAGAACCTTCAAATATTAAATATTTTACCCCTTATTCATTATTAAATATGTAAACGCCATCACCCACAACATGAAAAATTAATTCAAGAACCAATGTTTTCCTTATGTTCCTCTATGAGTGATAGAACACCATCCATATCATGGTATAATCATATTGTATGTACCAACCTATATCAATTTTTTTGTAATGGAAAAATAATTACACATGAACGTTTACATACGAAATAATATACAAAATATTTCTTCAAGAAAACCATGTTGAAAAACTCTCTATTCATGATATAAAACATTCTTCATAATGAAAAGAAAAGACATAGTTCTGGTCTTCATAATATAAAAACACAAGAAATAGTGCAAACTAGTTCTACTTTTATCAATGAACCTCAATATTCCCCTGGTGTTTCATGACTTTGATGATATAATCATAATAATTACACAATATCCTAGAATATAACAATTTTTATAAGGAATGAGATGATTAATATATTATTGTTTCTTCCTCAGGAACTTGTAATTCATTAAGATTGAATAATACCTCACGTTACAATTCCCTCATTGAATTTTTTATCATATATGATCAAATTTATTATGTAATGTACAACACACCACCCCCATTTTCCTCTAATGTTGAAATCCCACACTATGACTTCTGAAACATTTCTTACCAAGTGCCACCATGTACTACAACCATGAACCCTTTACCTAGGTCCAACCCACACTAGCAATACTCCTTTATCCTCTATAACACCCTATCCTGGCATCAATATTGATATTGGTGACTACCTATGGTATTTAAACTTGTACCAATGCTTCTATCTAGTGGTATACCATGTTTTAAAATTAATTTTTTTCTTTTCAAAATTCATGCTTTTGTAAAGGTTACTCAATAATCGTTAAAATCATATTAAATGATTTTCCTTGAGTGTTAATCATTTTAAACAACTAATTAATAAAAATCAATTAATTATTCTCTAAAATAAATAAATTTAATAAAAAAATTAAGTATTTAATTATATCTTCCAATAATTTGAACTTATCATAAGGCAATATGAATATTATTGTATGATTCTCATAACATTGATAAATTAATTTTGAAATTTAATAGTAAATGTTTAGATGTATTCCTCGTTAACTAAAATCAAAAATAACATTTAATATAAAAAAAAATGGGTATAATTTATTTAGATTAAGGTTATATGATTTATTCAAAATCCATTTACTCAAAAGATATAAAATGTAAGAGTAAATGTTTGAATAACTAGTAGTGTCTTGAGGGTAATATTGGGTGTAAAATCTATTAAGATAGTGTCCGTATGAGCCAATATTTGCCTCTAAATAAAATTCAAATTCTATCTTACATATCCCCCTATCCATCTCAAGGTACTAGCAAGACATAAAATATATGTAGGATCATACCAAATCATTGGGTGATTTAATAACTCAATGGAAACACTAAATATGAAAAATTCTTTTAACTATTCCTCAATGATATTCATAATGAATCAATGATATAAGATGGACGGTCAACCAACTGTGGTGAATGGTATTGTTTTTAATTTAATGTATAAATTTTATTTTGGTTTTCATAGCATCTTGATCATGGGAATGTGGTCTCTATTATAATTTATTACTTCATAAAAATACTATTCAATCCTTAAAACCCCATAATTGGTATCCAATCAAAGGAAAAAGAGTTAACAAATTCTTAGTAACTCTGACACATAAATGATGATGATGTGTGGATCTTGAAAAAGATATTATTTATGGATTCGAAGAGTTTCATATCATATGAGTTTTTATAATAGAATGTTTTTATAGGTTCATATATATGTCACATTGAATTTTTTCATATAAGAAAATGTGTTACCATTACATCAGTGGTATATAATCTTAAACATTATTCCATATTTAAGTAATCATATTCGAAAATAGATAATTCGGTAATCATATTGGTGTTTATTTGGACATCATCAAATATGATATATAAACTTAACTGTGGATGGTTTTGTGACTTAAATGTTTTTAATCTATGATATGGTCACTCCATAATATATATGATATCATAGGTGGATACATAATTATATTACTTTAGTTATATATATATATATATTTAATCATATGATATGGGATTCATAGTTGATGATTGTGCCATGATTTGTAGAAAAAATAGTTCATTATATCACTTAAGCGATGCAATGCCCTAGGCTAGACACCCAAAATGGAACTCAAGCAGTGATTCTATATGACCTCAAGAATGCCTACCTATATTCAAAAGGATATTGAATAATGATTAGGGCCTAACATATTCATGGGAAAAATATTTCTTCTAAAAAAATCTATAGGGATATCCCCAAATCAACTAAAATTGTCCATGACCTATCCCTATAAAGGACACCCCCAAAACCTATAGACATGAAAATGGGATACTCATGGACCCTATTTTAAAAAATATAAAAGAATAAACTAGTGTATATGATTCATAAAAAAGTGTGGAAGAAGATAATAATGTTATAAGAGGCATCAAATATAAATAAATTGCACACTGTCTAGTACATGATGAGCCATAACTGAAAAAATAAATGTACCAACCTCTTACACACTCACACATCATCCCTCTACATACATGGACTCTAAAAATCACTACCTGATCTATATGTCCATCTCCAATTGATAAATTTGTCTCGAGAGAAAATAGGAATGTGTACCTACATACATAAAAACCCATTATGCGTACACGGGTAGGGGTGAGTCCAAAAATCAAGTTGGAATCCCCAATGAATCAATAATACTGAGTGTTTCTTTGATCAATTATACCTAAAATTCAATTCATATAAATAGGTGTAGCCATTAAATGCAACATAGACACCTAGAAAACATAATAGACAATGCACATATAGTAACACAAGTGAGGTCATCTGGTGCTAACCAAGTCACCAAGAGACATAACCATACCTACTTTAGTATAATGAAAAAAAGAAGAAAGTGATCATGTACCATAATCCAAACCCATAAGAATTGATGTCGGGTAGGGTACCATGCTAAAAGTTATCCACAAACGAATGTTGGAAGACATGGTTCTTACATACTCAATATTTATCCCATTCTTAAAGACTCAGGGTAGAGAATTATCTATACATTTATCCACTACCCAAAGTAATAGGTCATGAACATATGTCCATAATTCTCAATCCATCCCTTCTCACTCAAGGGAGGTCCATAGAAAACGTCTTGCATAATTCAATGACCAAACCCTCTCATAGGTGGTTCACTAATATGGACCGATATCCACGAACTCATGTTTTTTCACTCAAGGTATTGTTGACCAAGCCTTATTACTCAATGTAAGATCCCTTATATAACCACTAACATATCTCTAAATGTAGGGCCCAACTTCATGAATCACATCATGCCACAACATTTATCCCAAGGCAGTCCTTGGCCCAATCTTCTTATATAAAGGTCAATCATCTTCATCCTACATCCCACCAAAACCCAAGACCACAATGGTAAGGTCATGTACTATGACTCAATAATTCACACTCAAGTAAATATTACGCCTCATGATCCCTATCCTTATCTAGGTCTGCCTCTAGCAAAATTGGTAAAACACTTTCATGGACCACAACCCATCACACATCTCACTAACTAATCACCCGGGAACTATTCCCTTAGGACCTAGTCCCATGTCACATGAACATCCCAAAACCCATCTAAAAAATCTAAGTGGTTTTTCACATCCATTAGGATCAAACAACCACTCTGATATCAAAATTGAGTTCTCATGTGGCATACAAACAACAAAAAATATCATGCATCAAGAATAACACTAGTAAATCACAATAAGGGACACATAAAAAGAAAAAAATCATTATAAAACCAATCACCATCCATATATGGTCAAACAATCTTATTATATTTCAAACCAATGTCTTTATAAATTCCATTGGAAACGAAGAAAAATAAATTTTTTATGATCATTTTAAAAATCACCATGTTTCACCTTACTCACGCTTGGACCTTGCCTAAAATTCCATATAAATAACTTTATAAAATACTAATTTCCATTTTAAAATACCATTTAAAAACCTTTTCCAAAACAACCATTTTCCATGAAATCCACTTTTTAATCAAAATTATTATAAAAATTAATTTTAAAAAAATGAAATACATTTTAATATTTCAAATCAAACACACATATACATACAATCCAATAGGAGGGAAACTAATTCCTATTTGACCAATGTTACCCAATAAAACTGTTTAGAAATATATTTGATCCATGTTAACTTTTAATCCATTGAAATTTTTTCTCAGCTTTATTATAAATTCCAAAAAATTAGAAACCTTAGGAAAAAATAATAATAATTAAGGCTCATGAATATAAAAAACCTAATTAAATAAGAGATTCAAATAAATATATGACCCCTAACATAAATTAGGATCAAGAATCGATCCTAAGCTCACTAGGAACTCCTATGAGAACACGAGTACCTATTTTATCTATAAAGATCATTAAAATAATTATTTAATCATTTAATTTTTTTTTTCATAATTTTGTATAACCGATGCCAAACTCACTGGGAATCCATGTGGTGATGAATCCACAACCAACAGGTTGTGTTCCCCTATATAAGTGACCTAAATATAGGGTACAAAAAATTCCAAATTTATACATCTGATTCAAGGAATAATTTCAACAAAATTAAAAAAAACCCATAATTAAATCTCTTGGAAAAAATACCTTATGGAAAATGATGAAAAAAATCCTGAATATAGCATACCAGGACATTCTATAATAGCCTTACATGAGAGCCCCTCCAAGTTAAATTATTTCACCATGATCCTTTGGAATTTTTCACTTAAAACCCCAGAAATACACACTACAATTATCAGCTATTTTATTTTATAAACAAGTGAAGGATAAGGATGGATGTTATGTTTATTCGACATAAATAAATCCTATTGAATCACCTAGGTATATGGTACACTAATAAAGAGAAAAAGGAGATCCAAGAGGGGTTCTCCCTCTCTATTTCATGACCAAAATTGAAGGATCCCAAAAGGGTTCCAAATATAACTCCTTTATCTAAATTATAAAGAGTCCCTTGAGAAAGCTATTTTTCTATATGTTTCACAATGTGAATATAAGGTCCACACTGTGTAGACTCCTAGGTAGAGAGACAACCCCTTTATCCTGATTATTTCAAAGAATGATCCTATGTTCAGACTTTTAATTCTATATAAGGATCCCTATACACCTACGTTAGGATCCCCTAAAACTTATGTAAAAATCATTCATAGTGTGACCCAAACATTTCACTTTGGGAATGAACCAATGCAGCAACATTCAATATACCAACCACCTGATCTCTCCTATAAAATCCTCCCAAAAATCCATGGAATACCCAATCCCTAAAACACATATAAAATTATCATTTTGGGTTTAGAAAAATATTATAATACCAATGTGTTATGATAATGATTTACTATGAGTAACCAATGTCTAGAATTTTTAAAGACATGGATCAAGTATTAATAGACATTTAAGACATGTTGATGGTGAAATGAGAGTTATTTGAATTAAAAGAAATGGAATTGGAGTTTTTGATTCTCATGGAGGATCTGGAGAGTAGATTCCCATAAAAGAACTAATGGATATATATAAACAGAAAACATTATATAATTATATATAAAGGAAATGGATTTTGTTGATTACAATTGATGTTGGATGTAAAATCTATCTGAACTACCTATTTGGTAATTTTTAAGGTTATTATACAAGAATATTTTAGATTTAAAATAGTTGGAGTGTATAAGGAATTACCAAGAAATTAATGTAATAATTTTAGTGAAGGATAAACAGACCATGCCATAGTGAAAATTTATATTATGTAGAGGATCATGAAAAAATGTGGAGGAATAATGGGAATTTTGGAATCCATTTTAATATAATGTGATTTTTTTGGAAATGTCTATACTACACATGACATGATTGATGGTGTTTGAATTTCACAATGTGTTATGGTGGCTTGAAATAATCATGAATACCTTGGGTTGTTGAAAGTAAATGAAATAAATTTTACTTTTATATATACTAATAATGATGTTTGAAGTATTAATTAAATTAGAGAGGTGATTCATTCCATAGACTAGAACATGGGGTTTTGTGAGGATAATTCTATTCATACAAAATAGTGTCATGAAATGGATGAAAGAAAATCCATTTTGGATGTCATAGAAGAATGATATGTTCCTGTGTAAGAATAATTAGTAGGTTTGTAATAATCATAAAATATATGGAGAAATGAAGTTGGTTCAGTTATAATTAGTTCCGTGAGGGGCAGTACACTAAGGATGATGATTTTTTAGAATTAATGTTTTCTAGATTTGAAGAATGAATGTACAAGAAAATGTGGAGACTGTTATATTGATTGGATTTTTTTTCTAAAAAATAACTATTTTATGGTATATAAAGATTTATTTTTTAGTTGTACTGATGAAAATATAGATGTTTTTAGTAGAGGTAACAAAGATTATTTATTAAAATTAGTGGATATGATCATATTTGATGAGTTATAACTCCATTATTTTCTTGGTATTATGAAAAAAACATCATCAAACTAAATGGTGTTATATAATGCTTATTTAACTGTACAATATCCAAGGTACAAATTTAAATTAGATAAAGTTCAATTTAGTTAATATTGTGAATATGAATTGAAATTTAAAATCAGCTAAGTGAATTTAGAGTGATAAGGATGAAAAAAAAGGAATAGGAATGTCATTGAGAGAGGACTGAGAGATAAAACAATAGTTAAGAAGAATATATAGAGGAAAAATGATGAAGGATTCATATAAAATTAATCATTTATTGATATGAATTTTTGATGGAGGAGAAAGTTCATTCTTGAATCATTTTAATGAAAGAAACAAATGAATTTAATAACTAGTTTAGTGAATAATGTCTAATAAATAATTTATTTAGTGAGAAGATTTTATTTTCTAAATATTATTTTATATTGTGATAATATACAAAAGGAATATAGAGTTTATTTTCTAAATTAGACATTATGGGAAGAATGTCTATTCGTGTGAGAATGGGAACATGGATTTTCCATCCACCAGGACATCCCATGCAAGAAGTTTGGAAATGTGGAAATTAGACCTCTAGAAATACCCTCAAAAAAATGTACTAGAAGTAAGATGATTTCACTCTCTACACACTTCATAGATATTTATTCACAAAAATTATAACAATTAACGTTTATGAAAAGAAGTACGAAGACATGAAACATGGAATGAATATTTATTTCTCTCTTTATGGGATGTAGGCTTGTTTAAAACCATTTGTTGTAAAATTTGTCTTATATCTTATTTACCCGAGAATATTTTATTTCATTCAATCATAACTTTATAATTAAATTTTTTTCTATTATTGATGATTATGATGAACATACAATACTATAAAAATGATCTATTTCCACACACCTATCACCATAGTTTAATAAAACTGTGGTGATAGGTTCTCTACTACCACAGTTTATTTTAAACCCATGGTAGCTCATATCCTCTAGTTCGAGTTCCTCCCAGACCTATCCATCCCTTATCACCTCATGGTCATACCCACCTCCTCTATAGATGCTCTCCACCAGCGCTTCCCAACCTCCAATGTGCTCCCAACAATCCTCCTATGACAACATAGGCATTTCACCACCCTTCCAGCGCAGATCTGATTTGACATCCCCACCTACATGCTGATGTAGCTCTGAAGAGACCACTCCACCTGCCCATGATCCCCCTCTTCTGATGCATCTCCAACGAGGCTTTGACATAGCTACCCCCACCTTCCCCAAACCTCTTCCTCTCCTCAATCATGATTCAGATATCCTTTTTCAACTAGGATTTCAAGGAAGCAAGCACCAAAAAAAGCATGATCAGCTACCCCAAACCTTCACCTCTCCTCATTTTTCATTTCTCTCAACCCAAAAATATAATATATAGAGTCCTATGTAAATATCAGGTACTTCTCGTACCGTTGTCATATTTTAATCGAACTACACATTTCATATTTCTGTATCACTGAATCCACCCAAGGTGAACTTTTACAATTAGTTCACACAATACAACAACTCATGTTATGCCCTGCAACATAAGGATCACTGCGTTGAATCTAAAAAGTATCAAAATCTTCACCCAGAAAAAACTATAGTGTATTCTCCTTTTACATCACTCCTCATGCGGTGTAATCTCCATTTCTTAAGTAAGTATCATTTTAGTCTCTAACATATTACACGGTTGGAACATCAAAATAAATAGCATGATTAATAATAAATCCCATTTATTATTATATTTAATTCTATTGATGATTCATTCTCATGGTACTATTACTTGGTAGTTTTTCTATAGTATTTTTAATCATTAATATCTATGTGTGGATTATCTTTGGTTGATGGAATCCATATTTTGATTAAATCCTTTTGTTTTATATTTTCTTATTTCCAATATTTTGTAATGTTATTAATAATATTGAAGAGTTGATCTAGTAGTGTTATGAGGATCATTCAATTTAATTATAATGAAAAGTTTTCTTTTAATAAATTTTATATTAAAATTGTTCTAGACTATTTGATATTTGTTTATTTAATTTTTTGAAGATGTGGTCTATTCAAATTTTATTTCATGCTTGATTTTGTAGATTTATTTGAAAAAAATTATCTTCTTAACTAATCATAGAATACTATTATCAAAAAAATGTATAAGCTTATAAGATTATCATTGTTCAAATGGGGTATACCAATCACAATATTTTCTCTCAGAAAACATTTTCACTGGTTTTTTCTAAGATGTCCAATACATCAATACTAAAGATTATTCACTTACATGGAATGTAGATAAAAAGAAATTCTAGGATATATTATATGAAATAAATCCCTAATTTATCTTTCACCTATTATGAAAACTTTTCATTTTTTATCTATATTAATTAAGAACCTAGTTCTTTATTAAAATTGAATTCCTTTATCTCATAGTTGACTCACACAAAGTAAATTATGCTTATGTCAATCAATAAATAAAAATTAATTTGAGATCAACCTTTGTGGCTCAATTTCACTCAATGAAGTTCTATTAATCCATAAAAATATCTCATTACCAAAAGTCACATTAAAACTATCAATTCATGGAATATTTTTAATGACATTTTTATCACATCTGCTATCAGATCAGAATCCACTATTATGTATTAGTGTCTTTATTTCCGTATTGGCATTGTGTGAAAATTAAAAACAAAGAGATTTTTTAACATTAAATATCTATTGATTCTTATTTACGTTAGAAGTATCTATTTTTTTAACATAGAGTCATGGTTATACACTCTTTTTCGTGATGAAAATTCTGGTCAAATCTACCACTGATCCAAATAAAATAGTTTGGGACAGGTACCATGGGTGGTATTCCATTAATATTATATTTCCTTATAGCCTTATTTTTATGTTTTTAGGATAGATCCCCAACGTTAAAGAATCCATTGGTATTAAGGGAGTGCTATATCATACCATAATACATATTCATTAATTCTATATGTTCAATAAAACATTAAATAGCCATTAAATCTTGTTCTTCCTTGAAACTATTGATTCGGTCACTAAAATAACTTTTGTTATCTTCATATAGGTGTAATCTTACTCATATTTAGTTTTAATGATACTAGCTACTTCTAATTTCTCATATATCCCTTTGATATTGTATTCTTTTATTCGTTATCTTCTCAAACCATGTTCATCTATGTTGACTCTCTAGTCGAGCACTTTTATCTAAACTACATTTCATTTTTTTCTATTGAAGATGTTCATTGTACCTTAGTAGATTTACAACACCCCTACGCTATTTGTAATTTCTTTATCCCTAATATCTATAGATTTATCATATTAATTAATCATATTTTCAAATTAATTTGAATACTTAATTCCTCTTCATTAAAAAATGATATTTTATTATTCATGAACACGAATTTTTTTTCATATCCATTCATAATATATTCTTTATCAATTTTTACATGTTGAGTTGAGGGTGTTTCCCACTTTCTCATTTTTATCTCCCTCTATCCCGATAATGTAGACATGAATCTATGTAAATGTTTTTAGAATCATTAAACCTTAAACACACAACATCAAATATCTAAGGTGAAAACATTTCTATCAAATTTCTACATTGACTTATTGAGAGTGGTTATCTAATATTTAATTAATTTCTCAATCCTTAAGGAAGGCATTTCTTTATCTCATTGTTTCTTCAACTTGAGTGGCCAATTCTTTACTTCGGTATAAGAGTTTTAACTAGATTGAATATAATATTATTCATACTAAGTGTCTAAAAATATATTTCAATATTGAAAAAAATTATCAAGAATATCATACATATTTTTAAAAGACAAATAATTTATTTTCCTTGAATAATGAATTTGAACTGTAGGGTTTTCTCTTAAATCAGATATGTTCCCCTATTTTTGGCCTAATATGACTTGAATATGCTAACATGTTTTTCCAAAAACCTATGTACATATTCTTTAACCTCTAAAAACAATAATAGTTACCCGAAAAATATCTTATTTTTATTGTATGATTCATTTTTCATGCTATAATTAATACACTACATTTTGGGAACATATTTTTATACACATGACTACCCCCACACTGGATAATGAAGTGGTTTTATCATCATTCTTGGTTAACCACATTTATATAAATTTTTTAAATCATTCCATCACTTGTATAAAAAATTGATTTATCACCAAAAACCATTTCAACACAGTGGGATACATTCTAACATGGGTACGAAGTGGAGGATAGTCCACATGTTCTCATACTATATTTTCAACTAATTTGAGTCTCTTTTTTTAGAAACTCTTTGAAATATGAGTAGAAAAACTATTTTATATTATCACCTCATGAAGTTTAATGTTGTTTCATTTTAATATTCCTCATTTTTACTTCAAAATCTAGACAGTTTAAACTAAGAGTCTTCTTATCAGTTATAAATAAGCTTAGAATTTCTACCCAGAGTCATTATCATCTAAAATACTTCTTCTTGGATGTTTCAATATTTTAGTTGGGAACATTCCATCTATTTAACTCTCTTGTGTTTCATATCCAACTAGTATTATTTGACATTAATGTAAATTATATGCAGCCTTTCACATGTATTCATCACTTCTTCAATAAAAATATTCACTCATGTAGTAATCTGGAAATAATTATTTGTTATATAAATTTTCATACAACAATGTGTAGATGATTCTTCTTTTTCTTTAACAAATATTTAAGTGTTATTTGTACTACCCATGAGTTTAGAAAATAAACCTTCCAATACATTATCCACTTTTTCATCACATATATTTATATAAGAAGTTATTAAATCTCACATTCAATGTTATTTATTTATAGGTGGTTTCTTATGATGTGGCGAGTTCTATTCACCATCATCAAAGGAAGTGAGTTCGACATTGAATTAGGGTAAGGTTTCTTCCGTTTTTATTCTTTGTACCAGGTTTAATTATGGAATTGGTGATTTTTGGGTTTCTTGTTTTTTTAGTGCATTTGGGATCTCTTTCAAAACATAGAACCTTATTGATATACCCATATTCTTGTTCCAACTGGGCACTATTATCTATAGCTTCTAAAATAAATCTACCTTTATTTCATTTACCTATAAGAGAATATGTTTAGATTCTAGTGTCTTCAACCTCCTGGGTGTTTCTAAAAGAAATAAAACCTTTATTGCATTTCATACAATAGAATAAGTTTAGATTCTATGGAGAAATATTCAATGATTCATCAAAAATCTCAAGCACTATTTGAATGACCTTAGCTCCAACATCATGGGAGTTTCCTTTTCATTTTCCTCATTTTTTAAAAAAAATTTGTAGCTCTTCAAATTGATGATTTTTTCTTTAAAAATTGGGTTTTAATATGTTTTTACATCAGTTCATGGTTGAAACTAAGTGTGGAAGAGGAATGAAAATTTTATATGTTGATTTCTACCTATTTACTTCCTGATATCATATCTCATTTGATGGGTGTTTGGTTATTGAATTTTCTGTTTAAACATTGAAATTTTATGCATGCTCACTGCACTTATTTTGAACATCCTAAAAACTAAAAATCTACTGGTTTAATTGGAAAAAATTTTGAGTGTTGAGTTAATTTGAAGTTTTGAAGGAAACATTACATTTTTTTGTTAAAATATGATTTTAATTTTTAATAGTTATATTCATCTGCACTATCAAGATGAATTATGATGTCTAAATCATGAGTTTTATGAAGGTTTCATGTTTTTTTATATATTTGACTAAGATTCTAATAAGTTTCTATTTCATGGTTTGTAGGTCGCTCATTTTTTATACCAGATTTTTTCAACAAGGATAATGATGAAACAGTCTTGGGGTTGGAAACTATCAGTCGGGGGGGGGTATTCTACTTCATTTAATTTTTTTCATTCCTATTTCTTCCCCTTAAATTGATAATTCATGTTGTGATTATTTGATCACTTCATGTGTTATTTTGATCTTGTGGGTGAATAGCATGCTATTTTCATGTACTTAAAGTGATGTTTATATTCAATACACATGAAATCTCATTTAATTTTTATAAAATATATTTTTTTTGTAAATTCATGCAGTTATTTATTAAATGTGTGAGAAATATTCCCAGGTTCATTTTCTTGAAACATGTTATATGAAATTACTTTGTAATTTTGTAATTAGGTATAAGTCATTAAAGTATGTTATTGAGCAGTTGAGTAATTGAATATCTTTTTATTATTAATTCATAACATGATTGGTATAAATTAGTTCTCTTTATCAAATCTTGGACATATCTAAAAATTTTCATAGATTAGTACAACATTAATGATATATAATTTTTCTGTATTTAGTTTTCAAATGCTGTTATGAACATCTAATTTTAATATATTTGTTGCACATTTTCATAAAATTTACAATTATATATGTTTAAAAATATATATAGACATATATTTCTCATAGTTTTTGTTTTTCATTTATATATATATATATATATATATATTCAATTCATAATATACTGTACATATTTAAAAAAAAATTAGTTTAGTACATCTATATTGATTAGAATGTTTCTTAATTTAAGTTTTTAAATACTGTCCTGATTTTATTTAGTATTAAAATTATCATCATATTTCAACGTCTACAATAAATTTTATGGTTGAGAATATTAAATATACACAATATTTATAACATCATCATTATTTATGCAAAAATTAAGCATATAGATAGAAATGTTGATATTTATACCACTGGAGATGTATTAATCCATTTTATAAATTTACCACTACAATCATGTGTTTCTAATTCTTTCTTATTACTTTGATATTATTTCACATTCCTTACTAAATAATGCATAATAATTTCATTCTCTTCCACCCTAGAAGTGTGGTTTGAGTTTTTTTGCACTATATCATAATTGTATTCATTACTTTTCCCTCTGTATTGGATTGACTAACTCAAACTACACCATGATAAGTTATATGATAAGTACAAAGGCTGGGATTTTATTTTTTCATATGTTTTTTTGATGTAGATAAAAAAGTGGGGTGATTTATTTATTTTGTATTTCATTGATTTGTTTATTTTGGTTATCATTCTGGGTAGGAAATTTTGGCATTCTTGTGCATTCAATTAGGATCATAGGAACCCAGAAACAATGAACATATTTTGTAATTTTCTTATAAACACTATAATATTGTGTTTCTTATCATTGAAAATGTACTAATAGTAATAAAAAACATGAAATCAGATCATATTTTACTTATTTATGTGCCATTTGATTTGTGTATTAATCATTCAAGAATGAATGAACTGAGATGATCCAGGAAGACATGAATTTCTGGAAAAATTATCCACAATACAAGTTCATGAAGTCTTCCAGATGGGAGTATATTTGGGGATGATTGAAAAATAAATTTCTCTATTTTCCTTTCATTATACATTTACACACACATTTAATAATTTTAGAAACCTTTTAATACATTTTATGTTGAATATTTTCTATTCAGAGACAAGACTTTATGTGTATGTTCCACCAGTTTCATGTGATGACTACTACCAAAGTGTTGTCAGTGAGTTCATGAAGATGAAAAATTTCCTTTCAAATTGATCCTTAGTTTCCATATTCATTTAATATTTTTTTATTCAACTCTCTTCCACAGTATCACCATGTAAATTTCCACTTCTAGGTTTCCTTGTAAAAAGACCATAAACACTAATTATTATAGTTCTTTAGTGTTAAAACTTTGGTTAGACAAAAACTATTAATTATTTATTCCTAATTTTCTTTGAGAAGATTGAAGATGGTTGGAGGTGGTGTCTACCTAATTCATCTTCATGACTACATTTTCATGTTTAATAATATCTTACTAAATATGCTAGAGTTGATATCCTATTAAAATTTTTTCTACAGCTATACAGTTTCCATGGGTTGTTACCATTCTTTACCCCAAGAAGTGGGAAACACCATGTTCCAACAGATTATACATTTCAATGGTTTCTTTGCCAGGAGGGAACTTGGGCACTGGGAAGTAACATATCTTTATGGAATCCATGTCTAGAAGAGATATGTCCAGAATAAAGGCAAGATTGATACTTATAGAGGATGAATAAGACATCATGACCACCTCACCGGTTGCTGGGGTATAAGAAGACATTATTCTAGGTTGGTTGGACTTCATTGGGGATTCATATTGAGTATACTTATGTCAACAATACTGGATTTTTGTTGATAATGGGTTTTGTCACCATTATTTTTGTCTTAAGAAGAATGTTTGTATATTTTTTCAGAAATAAATCAATTTTTTGGGATTTAGGAATTTTCAATTAAAACAGATTAGTCTTTTTATACCCTATAATGGATATTGTCATGGTTTTATCCTTGGAAATAGGTCTCCTATATCCACAGTTCTAACTGTGGCTATAGGTCACCTACCACCATAGTTTAACCATGGGTATAGGGTGCCTACTTCCAGAGTTTGACCCATGGATATAGGGTACCTATGTCCATAGTTAAAACCATAGCTATAGGTAAGACCTATTTCCATGGTGATAGGGGCTATAGTTTTGGAAAACTATGGCCAGAGGCTATAGCCACAGTTTCAAACGGTGTCCATCGGTGAATTTTTTAGTTTTGAATATTATAAACCTAACCAAGACGTTGGAATGATGGGAATGAATAGAATTAAATGAGTTTTGAATAATGGTTTACACTTATTTATAATAAATTTTTTGGTCCACAATTAATTATAAAGGAATGTAAAACCCTTTTTAAATAAAAAGAAATTCTTTTCTAAAAAAAATATTTGTATGCAAATAAGTGAGTGTATAAAGTAATAAAATCACCCTTGTTTGGTTTCTTTAATGAAATATATTTTTAATATATTAATTTTAATTTCTAATATTAATATTATATGTTTTCTAAACATGACAGAAGAACAAATTCAAATTTTCATATAAAAGCATAATTTTTCATAAAATTGATGTTTTGCTGCTTTTTTGATGGAGAACCTTTCTTAAATATAGTTTTGACACTTTTATAATTTATATTTTACAAAATAAACTTCTTTCTAAGTATCATAACATAAATTTTTTCTTTGGATAATTTTTTGGTTTTTTTTGATAATATTCGTTTTTAAGGAATAGTGAAAATACTGCATTTTAACTCAACACTTCTTTTTCATCTAATTAATTTATATATTTATATTTTTGTTATAATTAGTTTTAAAGTATAATTAGTATCATTTTTTATAATTTAAACTAATTTATTTGAGTTTACTAAATTTACAATTGAATGTATATGTAAAAACCTTTCATACGTATGAACATTTCACTTTTTAAACTAGTTTATTAGTCATGTCTGTAGAATTACTTTTAAATATAATTGAACCCATAATGTGAATTTAAATAGGGAAAATGGATTAAATATTTGTTATAATATGTTCCAAATTATGTTTTACGTTCAATTTCATATTTATGTTGTTTAAATGTTACCATGGTAAAAAAATTATTTACCATATTAAAAGAAAACTTTTGACAAGGGTGAAAATTGAATGTTTAAAGCATAAACTACCTAAATCTACAACATTTAAATGGTTTTTGGTGTTTATATAGAACATAAAAATACTATAAAACATTAATTAAAATCCAAATTAATGTAATTTAATTATATATATATATGGATAGATTTTAATATAAGATAATCAATAAACTAATCAGTTAGACCGACATATCCTCAAGAACAAATACCACCTCTCCACCACCCTATATCGACCCAAAAATACTCTTAGATCCTCAAATATCTTCCCAATACTCTCTTATAACACTAACCATGTCCATTTTTTTCTTGTATCAACAAAATACCAAATCCAAGGTCATTAAGGTTCTTTCAACGAGGGCATATTCAAGAGGCAATTTTCTCAATGTACCTCTCTTAATTTATTTTATTTTTTATACTTTATCCCCACCTCCTTCATCAATAAGTGTATGATTAATAAAAAATAATTTATATAATTTAGTATCATTTTTATAATGTAATATCTCATATCCATTTCATTTCTCACCTCATATTATTAAAATAAATGAAATTGTTGTCCATGTTGTGCCGGTTAATCACCTCAGAAACTAATGTTTTTGTTATTTTACATTTACTGCCTTCATGTATGGTCTTAAAACCATTATTATAGTAAAATAATATTTTAATATGTTTATTATATCTTATTTTATATTTTTTATATGTTATATTAGAGACACCTTCATTCTTTCCATAATGTTGTAATCTGATTACTTCGTTTTGGTACATGTGGACTACCACCTCTTCAAAACAATGTGATTCATTACCACATAACCTGGAATGCATTAAGAATTATTTTAGTAAAAATATATTATATAAATGAAATATTAATTATACTGTAATGAAATTATATATTTATACCTATTTATAAACATTTCATTTTTCACTCTTTCAATACGACGAGGAAAACGAAAATAAGGTTCATGCGTATGTACGACCTACCGTCTTCATGAACAATGTTTTTAGTTTATATTCAATTATTATTATAAATAATTATATAATGAATATATAGATATTTATATCAAATTTTATATTTTTTAGATGTTGGAATTATGACCACATGGCGAATTTACATCATATACAAGTTCATTTTCAACTCAAGTACCGAATATCAAAAAAACACCCAACATGAACATAATGAATTATGAATATTTTATAACATGGTAATAAGTGATATAAAAGTAAAAATAAACTTGAAAAATGTTCTCAGGATTGTATAAATTAATCTATGTTAATTATTCAGGAATATAGCTATTGTACGAGATGATTCAGACTCAAGGTAAGGGATTTTTCTAACTCAATTTCCATTAATTGGGTTATATGTCTACTTTATTGATTTTATTATTCCAATATTTTGTGTGGAATGAATTTTTATTAGGTTATGTTGTATTTACACTCCTATTTTTTTGGATATACTGTTGATACACATAATCACCCCATTGATAAATCCTTATTCCGTTGATACGAACTTTTTAAGGATTTACTCGTCTCACTTTTTAACTCTATGAGATATATGAATTATTCCCCAATAAATATTTTTTTTGTGGTGTATATATAAATAACTTTGATTTGAAATATCATCAATATCTTGGTATTTATGTTATTAAATGTTTAATTTGATGATTATTACTCTTATGGGTCATAATATTTGACTAATTATAAGTGGTAAGGGAATTTCTTAAACCATTATCAATTATTTGGGTTAAAATTTTACTTATTGATTATGTAGTTAAAATATTATTTGTGAAATGAATTTTTAATATATTATATTTTATTTAAAATTATTTTATAAGAATTTATAGTGAAACCATATAATATATCTATTTTTTTAACCAAATGATATTTATAAAGGTATCAATAACTATAACATCATTTTAAATGTTTCAATGATTTAATCTTATAAATCCATCTTTTTATGTGCATGTTTTCAAAATGGGGTTTAGGGATTTATTTATATGGACATGGATGTTTTAAAATGTTAAATAGTTTCAAAAAAATTCAATTTGGTATGAGACACTTTTATTCAAAACTCATTTTTTAAATGTTTAATATGTTTTCTACGAATGGATTGATTATTTCAATAACATTGAATATTTTTTTAAAAATAGAGATCCATAGACAAATTTCTTGTTTTTATTTAAATTTAATGTATTTATGTTTAATTTGAATGTTTATAGTTTTTTTAAACAAAATGATTTCATTTATGATTACGTGGCTTTATAAAATTGAAATGTGATTTAAAAGTGGAAATGATATTTTTCTTTTATGCAAGTTTTATGTGTCATGATAATGTTTTTGTTCATATGAATTTCTTATGCATACAAGTGGTTATCTGATAAATCAAGGGATGATGGGACCATGATATATCTCTAATTTCATGGGTAAATAAAAAAAGATAAATAATAATATTTCTCATTATATATTTAGGGAAAATACAGTAATGGGTATTCTAAATGTAACCATGTAGGTTACTCCACATATAGCTGTGAATGGTTCAATGTAAGTATGTTATAGACGCCACAAGTTAACTTTATGATTTATTATTTCTATGTCATTTTAAGGAATATTATTATTTCATGAGGTATGTTAAATAGACTATGTTTTTATGGGTTAAATGTATTATTTTTTGAAAATGTTTTCATGAGTTTAAATTATTCATGGACTAAGAGTTTCATTCCTTATTTTATATCCCTTACTGAGATTTTTGTGCTCATCCCAAATTTTTGAAATGTTTTCCACAACATATAAGGATGGGTTTGAAAAATTAATAAGTCATGATTAATGTTATTAATATTTTTATAAAGGAAAATAATTAATTTTTTAAATTTAAAATGTTTTAAGTTATGAAAAAATTGATTGCATGTAGACATGTATACTATGTAATATTTGAAATGTTATGTAATTGTTATGTCCCAATTTCCTAAAACTCTAAACTAGAAAAGATCATCATGGTGAATTAATGACTTAACTAATGATTATGTAATGTTTAAGGCTGGTTCCTAATAGTATGTATCAAATGAATGTTTTAGACATATTTAGGGATTATGTGTTTTGGTTAAACATATAGTATGTTTCTATGTCTGTTGTTTTAGTTAAATCCTTATTCTATAACTTTTTTTTATGATCGATGAAAGTATGCTTCAAATGGAAGGAATAGGATCTCAAACAACATTCCTATCTCTTCTTGATGACTTTATTGATATAATTATTTCAAAGTCGTGTTCAGATGAATTTGAAAATTTTTCTAACATACAAATCTATTGTAAATAGTTGTATAAGATATCAAACAACTCCTATGTACCTCATTACCATCATGGATCATGGGTTGTTTTTAATCAAATCTTATTTTATAAATATTCTAATATTTTCCAAAAAGGTAAAAAAATATCAAGGCATTTTTAGATATTTTACCTTAACCAATGATTTTGAAGCATACATAGATTTTGAAAAGATGCGGAATAAAGAGCCCCTTATGAATCCTATTTATACTTTCTTTTAGAATATAGTGTTTAAAAATATACTTATGGTATTTTAAAAGGACCATTAATTGAACGTTTCAACTCAAACTCAGTCCGAATAGTATATAGAAATCATGTTTTATTAGATGTTATGAAATTAGATGTCATAAATGATTATATTCCAAAAATCTTTTTCTATGAATACCAATATGAACCAGGTTATACATGGTGTATTTGGATAATTGATGTAAATGATTTTATGGAATATCTACATCATTGTTTGAAATGAATATAACTTTTATATATGTGAACAAAATGACGATGAAACCAAGTGGATACCATGATCAATGTACAATGTTCATTCTTTTGGGAATAGTTTTAATAAATCATTTGTATATGACTTAAAAAATGTAACTATATGTATGAATTAACGAGTTAAGATATTGATTTAATTATAAGTTGGGATGTCAAATGAAACGTATGAAATAACTTATGTGGTTAAAAAGCATCCTAGATATTTTTGATGATTTTATTAAATGTTGGCAACGATATAAGAAACAAATAGTTTTTTAAAAAGGATAACACATAGATCGGGTGACAACTTGTCACGTCAGACAAGGCTATGGGAATTGATCCCACAACTGAGGGGTGAGAATTATTTATTTCTTACCAATGGCCTATATGTAGACCCTGAATAGTATGAATTTTTCTTTTTAGTTTAACGAGTTTATATAATATGAATAAGTTGATTTTTTTAATTTTTATTTTATCAATTGGATATCCTTGGTATTGGGAAATGATTTGAGGATTATGTGATAAATATAATTTTGGAAGAAATTCACTATTTTGGGAACCCGACATGACTAAGGTAAATAGAATAATATTGGGTTTTATTTTAGGAGTAATGGTTAAATTTTACTTTAGAAGAATCTATGTTTTTATTATGGAATTTTGGTTATTTGGGTTATTTATGGAAATGATTAACACATCCTAGATAATATGTGATTTTGGAAATTTAATTTTTGTTATGAGACATTAAGTGTGGTCGATGATTTTTTTAGGTAAATGTTAAAATTTATATTGGAAGACAGTAATAAAATTCTTCATAATTTTGGGTTTCAAATTTTTTTTAGATTATTATTTAGGGATTTTAATGACAGTTAGTTATTGAATGGTTTATGTTTAAAGTTTGGTATTAAAATTGAAATTTTGAGATCAAAAGTAGTTTTACGTCATATAATGGTTTTTTATTTTTGGATAATTGTTTTATCTTGACCTAACTATATTGGTTTTGGTTAATGTTTTTGGATATGAGAAATAGATAGTTAATCTTTTATGTGTTATTTGTTGATTCATCTTGAATACTCATCATTTAGAGAAAAATATGTGTGTGTTGTGGAAATTGATTAAATGATGAATCAATAATTTTGAATTAAGTATATGTCATTATGTTCTTAGTGTAAATAGTAAATTAATTCCTCAACTCTATGAAAAGGATCTTAAAAAATGTTTTCTATTTACTTTTCCTACTATGAAATCAATGGCCTTTTAACCAATCACAAATTTATAGTTTTTTTATTTTAAATTTCCTTATATAATATTGTCTATAACTCTCCAACATAACATTATGGTTAGTTTTCTCTTCTATATCCATGTTTTCCTACAGGGAACCATAGTATTTTTTTCTCTGGTGATCTTTGTACTTCTCTTTCTTTCTTATAAAATGGTGGTTTTGTTAATCATTTTTCCAATGAGGGATTACAATAAAGGTATTATAAAAATTCCTACCTTATTAGCCAACCAAAAATAAAAATTGTGAGGAAAAAATTTGTTAAAGGGGGAGGATACAACATTACATATTTTTAGAAACAAACACTATATTCGATAGCATACATGATATGCTACATCGAGCTTAAACGAACAACTAAATATTATTATTTAAATGTTACCATTATAATCTATCCATATAAATGGAATGAACTAATAGTATGAAATGAATTATTAAAAAATGTTTTATACATGTTTATAATTAATTTTTAATATTCATCTTATATGTTTTCAAAACATGACACAAGAACAAATTCAAATTTTCAGATAAAAGAAGTATTTTTCAAAAAAAATGATGTTTTTCTACTTTTTGATGGAGAACCCATCTTAAATATAGTTTTGACACTTTTATAAGTTATATTTGAAAAAATAAGATTCTTTGGAATTGGTTCATAAAATATTTATTTGGATAATGTTTTGGTATTTTTAGGATGACATTCATTTTTTAATGAATAGTGAACATACTACATTTTGACTGAAACCGATTTTTCATTGAATTTATTTATATAGTTATATTGTAATTTTAATTTTTCTTAAAGTATAATTTGAATAATTTCTTATAATTTATTTCAATTTTGGTCATTTTAATCAATTTAAAATTTAAATCATTTATCAAAAATCTTCTAACATTTGAACGTTTCACTTTATAAACCCACTTTTTTAGTCTTGTCTATGGAATTAAATTTAAATTTAATTTTACCAAATCTATGAATTGAATTTGGTAAAATGGATTAAATATTTTGAATCATAAGGTAAAAATTATTTGGTATAATCAATTTCCTTTTTAGGTATTAAAAAGATACCATGGTAAAAAAGAACTTACTCTAGTAAAAGTAAAAGTTCGACAAGGGTTAAAAATAAAAGCTAAAAACTTAACTACGAAAACAATACAACAATTAATGGGTGGTATTGGTTTTTGTGAACCATAACCATCCTATAAAACATTAATTACAGGATTTAGTCATGTAATTCAATTCCGCCTCCATATGGTTGGCCTTAAACATATAATATATTAAACAAACTAATAACTTGAACCCACCTCTCCTCAAGTATAAATTCCACCTCTCCACCACCCTATTTCGGCCAAAACTACATTTTAGATCCTATAATATTTTAAAAAACCAATCACCCTCACTCAACCCATGTAAAAGTTCTACTAGTATCAATAAATGTTCCAATTCAAGGTGCTCAAGTGTCTTTCAAGGAGGTGATATTCTAGAGGTAATTGACTCAATGTACATCTTTTAATTTCTTTTATTTTTATACTTTCTACTCACCACCTTCATCCATAATTGTATTATTACTAAATAATAATTTATATACTATATATTTTTTATAATGGAATAACTTACATCCATTACATTTATCACCTCCTCTTTTTAAAATAAATGAAATTGTTATCCAAGTTATGCCGATTATTCACCTCTATGAATAATGTTTTTTGTTTCTTTCCTTTACCACCTTCATGCCTAGTCTTAAAACCATTATTCTGGAAAATTAATATTTTAATATGTATATTATAAACTATTTTATATTATTTATATGTCATATTAAACATTCCTTCATTATTTCCATATTGTTGTTATATGATAACTTCATTTGGGGATGTGTGGACTACCACCTCCTCAAAATGATGTGTTTTTTTCACAAACCACATGGAATGTATGAAGGAATTTTTAGTAAAAATATATGATATAAATGAAATATTAATTATACTATAATGAAATTATATATGAATACAAATTCATATAAATTTCATTTAATTTCACTCTTTCAATACAACAGGAAAACAAATAAACATTCCTGCGTACGTACGACCTACCATCTACATGAATGATGTTTTTAGTTTATATTATAATATTAGTATAAATACATATATATATATATATAATATAATATATTTATATAATGTTCTATATTTTGTTTATTTGGGACTTATAACCACATGTACAATTTACATTATAAACAGGTTCAATTTTTACTCAAGTACTGAATATTGACAAAACATCTAATATGAGCTTCAATAATTGTGTAATTATTATGAAATTGTAATAAGTGATATAAAAGGAATAATAATCTTGAATAATGTTATAAAAAATTATAAATTAACCTATGTTTATTATTTAGGGATATAAATATTTTACGTGACGAGTCAGACTCAAGGAAAGGGTTTTTTCTAACACGATATCTACTAATTGGGTTATACGTCTACTTCATTGATTTTGTTATTCCAAGATTATGCATGGTATTACTTATTATTAGTTTATAATGTAGTACAACTTCTATTTTTTGGTATATAATATTTCTACATATAATGACCCCATTAATAAATTCTTATGTCATCGATAATAACTTTGTAAGGATTTACTTGTTTCACCTTTTACCTAAGTGAGATATTCGCATTATTAACCAATAATTACTTTTGTGGGTTGTATATATAATGAAATTTGATATGAAATATTATGAACCTTTATATATTCATTTTATTAAATGTTTCATTATATTATTATTAATTTTTTGGGTCATACAATTTGACAGATTATAAGTGATAAGGGAATTTCTAAACCCATTATCCATTCATTGGTTTAAAATTGTAATTATTGATTATGTAATTCAATTATTATGTGTGAAACTAAATTTGAATATATTATATTTATTTAGACTTTTATTATGTATATTTATAGTGAAAACATATAATCGATATATTTTGTTAATAAAATGATCTCTATAGGGTATTATTTTACAAAAACCTCATTTTAAATGTTTTAAAGATTTAATCTTCTAAATAATTCCCTTTTATGTACATATTTTTCAAAATGGGTTCCTAGGATTTATTTATATGTACATGAATTTTTCAAAATGTTAAATCTTTAAAAAAAAATTCAAAGTGGTAAGTGACACTTTGTTTCAAAACACTTTTTAAAATGTATAAAATTGTTTCTAAAAACAGATTGATTATTTCAATAACATAGAATGTTTTTCTAACATACACATCCTTAATTTAATTTGTTGATTTTATGTAACTTTAGTTTTTTGTGGTTTACTTAAAAAATTTACTTTGTTTTCAAATAAAGTATTTTCATTTATGATTTTATGGATTTGTAAAAATGAAATTCGTTTTCAAAGTTGAAATGTTATTTTTTTCCTTATGCATGTTTTATGTGTTACAATTATGTTTTGCTTCTTGGGAATTGCGTATGTATGTGGGTGGTTATATGATAAAATGAGTATGGATGTGCCTATGATAGATCACCAATGTATTGGGTAATGAGACATAGTTAAGCAACAAGGTTTCTCCTAATAGATTTAGGGAATATACAAGGATGAGTATTAAAAACATAACTGTGTAGGTTACTCCCTATATAGCTATGAAAGCTACAACGCAAGTATGTTATGGATGAAACAAGTTACCTTTATGATTTATGATTTCTAAGTCATTTTCAGTGAATTTTATGATTTCATGATGTATGTTAAAGTAATAATGTTTTTATGGCTGAAAAGTATGATTTTGTGGAAATTTTTTCACGATTTTAAATTATTAATGGACTAAAAGTTTAATTCTTTATTTTATATCCCTTACTGAGCTTTTTGTGATCATATCCAATTTTTGAAAAATTTTACATTGGGTATAAGTATGGGTAAGAAAATGGAATAAGTCATGATGAATGTTGTGAATATTTTTAACTAGGAAAATAATTCATGTTATATTTAAAAAAAAATAAATTATGAGAAAAATGGATGGAATGTAGACTTGTCTAACTTGTAATATTTGATATTTTATGTAATATTTATAGACTAATTCTTCAGAACCCTAAACCTGAAGAGATCCTCAATGTGGATTCTTGAATTAACTAAAGATTATTTAATTCATAAGGCTATTTCCTTATAGAAAGGAATCTTCTATTTCTTCTTTTTCAAAATTATTTATAATTTCCTTCTCTTTTTCATTATTTTCGTCATATTTTTTCAATTTTTAAACCTTTTGTATTTTGTTTCTTCATATTGTACATAATGGTTTTCCACTTCCCAAAGTTATGGTCTTGAATTCCCATCACGGGTTTACTTGTATGTCACATAGGAATTATCCACATGGACTATCTTAAATTTTTTTATGGTAGTCTGAAAAACCTAAAATATTGGAGTTATAAGTGTATAAATTTAACCAATTTAGTAATTTTTTAAATAATTGAAGGCTACCCTAGTTTTGGAAATATAGGTGAAAAATTGCTCTACAATTACTTGTAACTTAAAAAACTCATAAATACATGATTAATAAATAGAGTTTCACTTTCATACATTTATAATATCATTTTAGTTTATAGTTTTAGAAAATTAGGAATGACGCTTACAATTTAAATTTTACACTTTTAATCAAAGTCTATTTTTAAAAAAAACTATGTTCTTATATTTACACTCAGGTTTCATCCATGAATATTTTTCTTCATTAAGGATGTGTCACCATTGTACTTTTTATAATTAAAATCCATTCTATATACCAATGAAAAACATTTTAAAACATTGGATAAGAAAAAAAATCTGAGTAACAAATATAAAAAAGGAAACTTTTTAATCTATTTGAAATTCATGAAAACCTATATTGAAGTTTTTATTTTAACTTAATAAAATTTTGAGAGAATCATAATAATTTAATTATTAATTAAAAAAACCAAACTTTTTGCAGAACATTTTACAGTAAATTATAAATGAAAAAAATTATAATTTATGAAAGAATTACTATAAAAGTAGACATTTCACCTTTTGAAGATCATTCCTTTAAATCATAAACTCATTGTTTGCATTTTGATATAAAAATATTTCCATTAAAACTGGTTTTCAAGAATAGAAAAAATATGAATGAAAATTGGGAAATCATATATTCATCATGGAATCAACTAAAATTAAAATTCTAATATTATTTTATGAGTAACATAAATTAGTTAATTTAGTAAATTTATAAGAGTAATTGACTCTGTCCATATTCTATTAAGATTAACTTACATTATTTTACTACCTAACTTCATAAGAATAATCAACTATATATATAACACTCCAAGATTTTATGATAAATTTGTAGGGTCCTGAAAATTTAACAAAGGGAAGAAAAATATTCCTGCAAGTTGGGAGAAGAAAAGAAATACATGTTGGATTGAAAACTTGAGAAGAAACATGAAGAAATAAAATTTTTAAAAGGAATCTGGTATGGCCGCATACCATCATTAGGAAAGGTTCGTTGAAGGCATAAAACCATGAACCATCAGTATATGGATGGCCTATGATGCGTTGTCCCATGAGGCGTTGTCCAATGAATGAATCTGTTAACGATGAATCTCCACCTTTGAACTGAAGTCGCTATGAACCATTTTCACTGGAGATAATATGATATAGGTACAACTTGAACACTATGCCAATGAATTATATATTATATGGATGAGGAGAATCGGATGGCCTCCCGTACATCCAAAAATCATGGTTGACAAAGTCACCTTTGGGTTAGATGTCCTTCATGGGCCTCCACATAAGGTGTTCGCAAATCGCAGATACAGCTTCCCCATCCCTCGATATGAGAGAGATGAGGAGAACAATAAAAGGTGGAGAAAATAGAGGGTGCGGGATAAATTTATCCCCCACCTGATGTAGTTTGTGGGTTCCATCCCACAAACCATATGCACTTCATCTAACTCTTTCCTGAGGACCATAGTCGGAAGACACTCTGAAGCTAACCAACAAACCAATAAAATAATATAATAAAAATGATTTGCAGATGCCCATATATAGAAGACAACCCAAAGAATACCACATGAAAAACCCAGTATGTTGACGATCCTTGGCGGCCAGCTCTTCCGCATACAATCCTATGTGGCTAGCTCCTTCGCAAACACAGAGTCCATAGCCAGCTTCTACGTGAACAACCTTTTGCAGAAAACTATTCACTGCCATCAGTCCATACTGTGGGGGCTGCGCCCCCGCACTCTTTCTAAGGATCAATGAAATGCTATTGTATGGGCCCTACGGGGCGGTCCCTTCACTACAGTCACTAACCCCATAAAAAATTGAAGGTCTCACCATTAACTTTTCAGGCTGGGTTGACAACATTTTTCATTGCACTCCTTACGCTAAAGATCATAGATTATCGAGCATGATGGAAATATGCATAGACAAAAATATTCAATTTTTTATTCTTAAATTTATCTACATAATAATGTATATCTCTAACACTCCTAAACCATGATATCCCAAGTCGATTCTCCCCACCCAATGAGACTACATAATTTAATAGAGAATATACATATACATATACACACACACACAGATATATATATTTATATTATCATGGAAATGGTGTAACCTAAAAGAGATTATAATGAAATCAGAAAATATTAAAAACTCTAGGTGATCCTTGGTATTAAATGCGATTAAATCTTGTGGAATATTTTTTTATATAACTTAGTCGAGATCTCTAAGTAATATTTCTCAAAAAAACTAATTGTATTTTTAATGTCACAAAAATAAAATTGATTATGTCTTGGCTGGTTCAAACAGTGATGTTGATGTGAGTAGTGAAAGGACTTGATCATTATAGATCGAGGCAATAACGATTAAAGAGATATAGATGGATAGTTCATGATAAGTGGATCTCATATGTAGAGATCTTTTGGGTTTTTTGGCTTGAGGATTATGATTCTGTCACTTTTTTATATGAAAAAGCAGGTATAGGGTGGCATCGAGATGGACCATGTATGGAGGTCTCAGAACAAAACATTAATCATAGGAAGAAGAAAAAAGATCATTGGGGTCAATAAGTTTAGAATGAGGTTGATGTCAATCTCTAAAGAAGATCAGAAATATGGGATAGATTAGATCAAACAATTAGGAATTTTAAATATTTTTTTAAATAGGTGAATAGTACACTACACCAGATTCATAATTTAGTCTCAGTTGAATAGACTACGACTATTTTTTTTTGAGAATTTAGAGATGGTATTTAAAAAATAACCACTAAATTTTATCCATTTTTTAAAAATAGAAACTTTCTCTCGAGTGCCCGCTTCTCCCCCATGAACCCTCCCAATTTTCACGCTAAAAATCCCATACATAGATCCCTCACCAAAGCATCATTTCCCCCCATCATCGATGCTCTAGGTGTCTCCCCCCTCACCGATATTCTTCAGGTTCCCCAGAGGCCCCCAGATCCCCCAATGCCATTACTGATGCACAAGTTTCCCCTGAGCCCCTTGAGTTCATGCTATCGTCAGGGATTCATTTTTCCTTGAACACCACAAACCCTCTCCTCATCCTCTATAACACTCCAGTTTCTCCCAAGACCCATTATCCCTCCCTCTCATCAACTATACTATTTCCCCTATGCCCCCAAGCCATTATCCTTACCCTCACCACCAAGAGAATCTTCTCCTTCAAGACATCCATCCTAGGAGGTCATCAAGTAACACCTATACTGGGTACCCCCATGATTTATAGGTCACTAGAATTCATTAGTAACTTCATTTGGGATCTATATTAATACAAGGATACCAAAATGTTCTAATCACTTAGAATCCTTCCAAGATAACGGTTGTAATATTTTTCCATAGGTTAATATAAGTTAATCACTAGTCTTTATTCCTCTATTTTTTCACTTCATGTGAAAATAGTGATTACCTAATTGTAATACCTTGATAGGTGGATGAGATTTTGTTTTTTATGGACCCTTTATGGTTAAATAAATTTTTTTTGTGACATTTGTTTTTGGTTTTACATGTTTATTAAGCTTTGATAATTAAATTACAAGTCTTTCTTTCTATTATATACTTGATTGGAATGCTTTATACTTTATTATGCTTGGTGAATTATGAAACAATAGTTATTCCTTATGGTTTCTATTTTTCATCATTTAATAATGTAATCTAATGGTTTTATTCCTGGCCATAATTTTGATGTTTATCATGAAAAATGTTATTTGACTTATTATCCATGTTGAGAAAGTTGAATACATATATACTGTTGTTTATGAAACCACAAACTCTTGTATTCGTATTCTTTATTCCTTGTCTTAGACATTGTTTTTTCGGCTATTAGTATGTATTTTTAATGGCCTTTACCATATCTCTTATATTTTTTGGTTTCCTAAAAGTATGAATTTTTTGTTTCATAATCAATAACTTATTATTTATTTGGAATTATACTAGTATGAACTAAACATTTCCTAGGATATCTCTTATTATTTTTTCAGTTTCCTACTAGTATGTCAATTTCCATCATCTTCTATCTCTTATATCATTTTCTCATAATACAAGTTTGACTTAGATTCTTTATATTCCATATCTTATACTTTTTTAGTTTATTGTTATTGTAGATTAGTTGTTACCTATTTCACCTATTTTACTTTTCTTGGATTACTATCTGTACAACCTAGAGTTTTGTTATTCAATTCCATATGCAATTTTATATTGAAATTAATATTCCTTAGTATTCATTTATATCATTCCTTTTGTATTTTACTATTTCTCATAGTATTCCATTATTTTCAATTACTCTATATCTTATTCATAGAATAAACCAAAGAACATGCATCAATTCCAATTTTTGTCTTTAAATGGTTTAAAACTGTTTAATGATTTGGCATAAAACTAGTTCACATTCCATGTAGTTATTAAATTTCTCATTTTCTTTTATAATAATAATTAACTATTTATTGGGGAGTTCCACAACATTTTCTTCTTTAATATGTGTTTTTTGTTTTAGATGAATCTATTAGGAATTGAAGAAAATTGACATTTAATCATTTTTTTAAATTATTTTTAGACAACAAGTCTCTTGGTGGCTTGAAAATTTTTAAAAGGTGAATTTGTGGCCTTGAAAAATGGATTCTTGAAAATAGTTGACTTACATTAATGAGGGGTTTCTTTCCTTCAAAATTTATTTTATGTAAATAGTAATATTTATAAATTGTTTTTGAATTTGGAGTTAGATAAATTATTTTTGAAGAATATTTGAAATATTGTTTTCTGAATGACTGAATTATTTTTTTCCTACTTCTACATTACGTAATACCATCCATGATTGATTCCATTTTTTACATTGATTTTTTTAGTACATAAAAGAAACTTCTTATAACTACTTAGGATTTTTATTTTTCCATTTATCTCTTTTCTTACTTAGTAATACCTACTTTTTTTTGATATTTTTATAAAAGTTTAGGAACATCATAATATATATAGATAAAAGAAGTATCACATTACTAAGTAACACACATCAGTAAGCTAAGGGTTTGGAAATTTTATTATATTTTTCAATTTCAAATCAATCTGTTGATATGAAAATAAGAGTTTGTTTCCCTAAATGCAGTTTTAGAAAATGTTTGATGAGAAATGATGTTTATGAACAATTGATATTGAAGCAATTCCCTCCTCAAAATTTGTGTTTTATATGGCATGGAGAATCGAACATTATAGAAATTTTGAGCTCTGATGCCAATAAATATAATGAGCGTATAAATTCATTGAAAATGGAAAATGAAATGAAAACCCAATTATATGACTCTTTTGACATTGTAGGACAACAACATAAATTTCCAAACACATCAGAACAACCAGTTGAGGGTGATAGAAATTGTAACATAACAAGTTATGTTTTTAGGACTATAGGACTACCAGATCGAGATTATACTATATCATTTGATCCACCTCTAGGAATGTGTTATTGGGATTGGATACTAATGGATTCAACCCATTTGGGACATTGGGAACCAATTACAACATTTGGATAGTTGTTTTGATCCCTTTAAATCTACCTCCATGGATTTATTGCAAAAAACATATTTTTTGTTTCAATGATTATTACTAGAAAAAAATGTTTGTAAGTGATATTGTTGTATACTTTCAGTCTCTAATTAAATAATTATGGGAGTTATGTAGCTACTATATTGAGAAATATGTTTCATATTCTTGAACAATGTTCAACATGCACACTTCTCCCCTTCAGTGCCTCTCACACCCTCCATTTTGTGAGCCTATGGAACACCCTCCCTCTCTATCTCATCGGAATATGAGATAATTCCTCCCAATTCGCAGGTTCAAAAGTGTTGGAACAGGTAGTCACTTCTGTTTCATTATGAGGATATTAGTGGGTGACAGTTATAGGTAAAATTTTAATATAATAAAATTCATCGAACTTTTCAATACAATAAATTTTTTTCCACAAAAGATACAAATAGTGTTACTATAGAGAGAAATATGAATAGATTAGATGTCTATAATCTGACTGGATTGAAGATAGTTTTCCCATTTGATTTTTATGGGGTCCCCGTGGATGATTCTGTAAGATATTTTTTCCAGATTCAAGGCCATTTGGTGGCGAAGCCAGTTACCCTTCCAAATACCTATGCTGATTAGAGGAATTTTGTTCAATCTTAGTGAAATTAAGTATTCGATTCCTAGAAAAATATAATTTTAATACACCCCATTTTAATTTAATCTCATTATATTGTTAAATTATAATATTTAAGAAATAAATCTATTTTACTGATGTTATTCCACTTTAGCATTTATGATCTTATCACATGAGAGTGGACAATGAAAAATTTGGGTATGAAATGGAAGGATTTTAAATGGAAATTATGGAATATATTCAATAATACTTCGTTGACCACTCAATAACTATATGATAAGGTACCCAATTTTGAATCTATAGAGAAATGAATGGTTTTTATTGATAACGATAGAATCACGTGGTATTGAAATATATATTATTATATTAATCTCATTTTACATATATAAATTTAAATTATTGGGATATTAAATAGAAAACAGTAATATTAAATTAAATTTTTTTTATTTATGGATTTATCTGGAAAAATGTGTTATGTTGTGATAAAAAAATAAACCCCCACACTAACAGGTTAAAAAGACATTCCAAAAACAGATTAACTCTTGTAATATTTTCATCAGATTAAATATTTATAAGATAAAATTATCTATTTCATATATTAAATTGTTGATTTATATTTTTTTAATGTAGTAAAATAATTAAGGGCACCAAGTCCACCTAAGAGAAATTTTTTTGGATTTTTATACAAAATCGGGTTGGAGTTATGTTAACGAGCCCTAAAAATTATTTTGGTATTAATTACTTTTTGTTGTAATAAATTATTTTTAATTTTCACTATATTAATGTGTATGGATTAAAATATGACTGATATTTTATTTATAGGTAAAAATAAATGAATTATGAGATTTCAATCTCACAGGGTCCTTCTTGGACTCTTAGAATGTTCTAATTGGTTAAGTCCTTTGGAAGGAGCATCCTGATCAGGTGGATGGGATGATTTTGGGACTATTACTATCTAAGGTCTTTGGTAGGAATCTAGTGATTGTAGTAGAATCCACTCATGGTTTTAGTTTCTCTCTACCTCGATATTCTTAGAGGGAGTTTTTTGAAATTCCAACAAAAACTTTGTAATAGAGGGCCCATACAAAGATGCAAGATACAAAGGTCATTACACTGTAGAATGATTTGATTGAATTATATATGAAGATGAATGGATTTATCCCCAGTGATAATTCAATGATGGATGGTAGTTTGAAGGTAAACAACACAAGTTAAAATCCATTCATTACAAAAATTATTATTATTATTAAGATTAAATTTAAATACACAACACTATTTAATTTTCAACATAATTATCATCTAGGTGCTTCTAATAGGGAGTGGAGATGGAGACATAGAGGGTGTCAAAAAAAGTACTTAATGTAGTGATTATGGCTCAATTTAGGTTTAGAGATGATATGTAACTAGACATATGACATAATAACACTAATATGGTTATTTAGCAATCATGTTGTGGTTTCTGGTAGAGATATATGTATTTATATTACATTAAATGAAAATCTACATTCTTAATTCATTTTCTATGTTTTATTCTGAATTTTACCTTATAATTTTTTATAATTTAATATTTTTTAGATGATGAATTTTGACACCCCCAAGAAACTATTATATTAAATATGATATAATTACTGATATTTTTATTTTTTTTTATGAGTTTTGGAATTCAACATTGATTTTTCAAACGACATTTTCTAATGAATGGTTTCCATATGGCTATGCGAAACTATGTATAAAAGCTTATGTTTGGTAAAAACAATGCAAAAGAATCTTATTTATGGTATTTCCCAATGTTACAAGGTTAGTGCATTGCCATGCACATTTTATTAGTAAACTTACACAAATATATACACTTGATAATTCTATGTCAATTTGTTAGTTCATGCTATATTGAAATAGTGTGGAAATCCATAGATATTGGGCGAACCTTGTGGATTGTTCTTAGACATGCGGTGTTATCCAATGGGGTGCATATGGTATTCACATGATTTGAAGATATATGTGAGTAAACAATGTGAATAGTGAATCTTTATTACTCTAACGACTACACAATTTGTGCTTGGTTTGGTATAATATATCAAAAAACAATGATATTTTCACAAAATTGTATGTTGTGGACTTCCTTATATAGCCTTTCAAATTTTTACCAAGTTTTTATTACCTATCACAAATCAACCATTAAAACATACCTTGGAGAGCTCAATAGATATTCTTTATTCTTCCCCTAATCATCCAATTCTATTTGTTGTTAGATCTACATTATATTTGGATGGTAAGATGCTTCTTTCCCATTCTTTTTCTTTAGTCCTTCACCTTGCTCTTGAATGATTATTCCCATATAAACACTAATATTATTGATGGTCAAATTTAGGGTATGGGAGGATAATATTGTAGGAAATTGGTGGAATTAGGTTTTTTTTCACCATTTCATTAAGAGGTTGTTCTTCCACCATTGAGGGTTAGTGGTTTCTAGTTGACTCTTGTAGGTGTTTATGTGAAAATTGGTTCTACAATTCTTCATGAAATTATTTTTAAAAATGATTTTCTAATTAATATGTGACATTGTATGTAACCCCTGATGTTGTTTTGAAATGTTTTAAATGCATTTCACACTTTCCCTAGGGGATTTTAAATGACATTTCTCTGTTTATTTTGATATTAGATGCTGTGTATAGAAAATATTTGTTATGAATTCAAAGCCCATTCTCAATTAATTTGAATTGGAAAAGTTAGGTTTTTTGTTTTTATAATTTCCAAATTATTTAACCCATTTAAGGGTTTTTTCATTTAAAGAGACGTTTTGGGTCTAAATCGACTCATCATGGTGGAATACATTGTTTTAAAAGTATTGATTCACAATTGGTTTCACTGTATGATTGTGTAATAGTTAGTTATAGGTTTATTTCAATGGTCAATAAGGAATTATATAAATTGACTATTCTTAATGATTTGATCACCCTTTTGGGAGCCCCATTTGTGAGGTTTTATATAGTCCTTTTCCACTTTATGGGATTTGAGTCGAATTATTTTTTGATACTTTTATGAAGTAAAATCGGGTATTTACAAGGATAGTGTTGTATGTGAGATGAGGTTCTTTGTTAAATTTTCTATTGATTTATATGATGATCACATTCTTCTTTGATTTATTAGATCAACTTTTTCTATATCATGGGAAGTCGAAATAACTAAGTGATATATATATTTTATAATATAATAGCTTAGATTAAGAACTATTTCATCCCCCTATAGTTTTGGTTTTTCTTTTTCTAGTGGAGTTCCTCTAATGAGATTGATTTAGGTGGAAATATAATTAAGCAATTAAACATAGGATAGTAGTTGATTCCTTAAGTATATGTCTAATATTTCCTAATATTAGGATTCAATGATTTTTTAATGATGCCCATCAATTTCTAATGATGTTATAACTGGGATTCCCATTGTGCATTATGTTTGTATCACATTGTACTCATCATAGAATTATGAATGTAATTATTTATTTTTGTTTATTTTTATTAAGATTTTTTGACCTGATTGTTACTATTTGTTTCTTTATTTCATTATTTTTTGGAATGATTTTCATTTTAATATATTTTAAAATTTAATTTGTGAATTTTTTTGGAATATAAAAATTGGTTGGATTTTGTGTTTCATAAACATCAGTGTCCACCTTTTAATTTTTTTACAATGAAATTTTATAATGTGGTGGAACCACCACTTGGTTGATAAATATGCAATTTTTAGTTAATGATTTCAATGAAATTATTGATTTATTCACATGAGATAGAAATATTGTGTTTCAATTGAATAATTAATTTTTTATAACAAAAGGATTTTACCGTGGATATATGAAAAAGGAAATTTATGATACTAAATTTGTTTATAAAATATCATTTTAATACCTTAATTTTTAAATTATATTGAAAGTAGATTTTTTGAAATTTTTAATAAACGAAATTTCATAGATTCTTTAAGGAAATCATGTTGGACCTATTTAGAACACACCATGAATACACACTTTTATGTTTATATATATCTATTATCATTTACAATGGTTACCGGTTTTTGAACATAGATTAGTTATTAGTTGTATAGTCCATGTAAGGACTTGCAATACATTAGATTTGTGTAATTTAAAGGAAGTATGAACTTTACTCTCAATCATGGATCATTTCATGAATAGAAGATCTTATTAGGTATTTGAGAATTGGAACATATTATGGATATGTTTTTGGTTGTTGATGGAGGGTCCATGGATGGTTTGGGTTATAAGGTGGATTTGGAGAAGGGTTGGGGTGATGCTTATCTAAAAGTATAGTTACAATCAGGGATTGTTCAAGAACCCTAGGGATTTCATGGTGGCATGGTTTTTTTCCTTTGAAAATTTTCTTCATAATGGATGGTCCACTCAATTTCTTGAATGGCTATTCTATAGTGATGCGTGCTGGGAATTCACCACACTACAATAAAAGATTATGTTTGGGAGGGATCCTACAAGTGGATGTATTATGAAAAAAACACTAATGGGATACTAAGGACTTGTTACCTATCCATTAAAATACACTCAAGTGGAATATAAAATAACATTAATGATTTTAATTAATTGTAGTTTATTTTGGTTTTTATTTTAGGAATTTTTTGTATTACAGTTTTTTAAATTTAACTTGACATGTTGTAATTAAATTATTATTATACTATAATATTTTGTTTATTGTTTGTATCATTTCATATCTTCTTTTTGTATATATATTATAGGGATTAATTTAATATAGATTTATTGTTTTAAAATTGTAATATAATAATTTTTTAAACCACCACTCTATTTGGTCAAAAAAATTTAGGTGTGATTTTTTTGGTTTTATAGGTGGTTTCCCCTCACAAAAAATAGCATGTGGATAATGGATACTTAAAACACTGCTATCCAATCAGAACTTTTTGGGAGGGGAAACCACCACTAAACAAACGTTCTACTATATTTTATAGAATCCTCTACTAAATGTATGAATCAAAATGAGTTGGATGTTGAAAAGAAATTTAATGGAGGTTTCTGGAAACCATCATGAAATAATATAATGGCGGTTTAAACTGCCCTGAAATAGAAAACCCACCACTATTAGTAGATTTTGTTATTGTGGTACCTGAATTTCCCGATCCCACATAGAAAACATTTATTTGGGTGAATGGATATATTATTATCAATATTATCAACTTCTCGATCCATAATACCATGGTTATCACCCAAAAACACTCTTCATACAAAAATATTGAGAGTAGCCATCACACTTTCCCTCGATGCGTGCCACCGCATGTACCATACCGATACTATTCTCAGTAACCTTTAAATCTTCATTGTATACAAGTGATCAAACCGTCCTACGACTAAGTGGGTATGACTGTATTGGTCCCATGGGTGGATTAGATTTTTCCCACAATGCACAATTTATTTATCTTAGCTAGCTTTTGTGGTTGGACAATTTTTTATACTATGTTTTAAAATTTATAAAAATAATATTTAATATATCTTAACATATATGAAAATATTTAAAATATATTCTGTATATTAACTTTTTATTTTATTTCTATTAATATTTACATAGGTTAAATTACAACTATTATTAACATTTTAGTAACCATAACATTCATATTAGTTTACGTATCAATATTTAAAACAATTTATCTAAAAATTGGTATTAATTTGTCACAAAAATATCATTAAATAATTAATTATGAAAAAATCATTAAAATTACTTTCCAAAATTAACATAAAGCATTAATTTATCAAATAATTTAAAAAAATTCTTATTTATCTTCATAATAATTTAGAATTAGTATAATGATTTTTTACCAAAAAATTTGTGGATGTTTATTTCAGTTTATTTTAATTAAATAAATTATTTAATGGAAACCAAAATCATAAAAAAATTCATAAAAAACTAAATTTATATTAATCAATAAATACATTATTCATTGAAAAATAATACCAAAGTAATTTTTTAAAAATATATTATTTTAACTTAATTTATAACCAAAATGTAAATTGATTATAGAGAAAAATTTAATTTTATGACAATTTATAATTTATGTTGTTTTAAATATGAATCAAAACATATAATAAAAATCATTTAAAATATTGTTATGCTAGAATTATTGGTTTTTTATATATAGGTATTATGAGTTTGTGATTATTCCCTTAGGGATGAAAATTACCCAAATATATTTATGGATGTTATGAAGAGTTTTTTCTATAAATAACTAGATATGTTTGGGGTTTCTTATTGAAGATATATTGATTCATTCAAAAAATAATGAAGAACATGAAAAATATCATAGGATTTTTCTGCAATCCCTGAAAAAAATCAGTTATAAGGTAAATTTATCATTTACGTTTTTTTTGGTAATAGTAGATTTCATTAATAGAAAATATAATAAATAAAGATGGTATAATAGATTATCCAACTAAAAATAATGTGTTTTACAAATTATTGATACCAATAAATGTACTGAGATTCATAGTTTTCTTATATTCGATGCCTATTACTAGATATTTATTGTATTTTTTTAATTATCCAAGACATTAAATAATTTAACTACAAAAAAAATTATATAATCATATGGAACAAATAATATGATCATTATTTATAGGAAATGAAAAGAATTGTGGTGAAAGATCCATTTTTGGAATTTCCCTATTGGAATTTTTATTTTTTTAACAATATTTATATTTCATTAAAATGAATTGGTTGTATCACAATATTAGATGATCAGGTAAATACACATGCTTAACATCAATTTAAACTAAATAATAAAAATTACCCTACACATGAACTTGAAATAGAAAAAGTAGTGTATGATTTAAAAAATTATATACATCATTTATTTGAAGCCAAGTGTGAAATATTTACTGGTCATAAAAGTTTGAAGTATATTTTCACTCAGAAAGAGTTGAACGTGTGATAGAGGAGATGTCTGGAATTGATAAAGTATTATGATTGTACAATTCATTACCATACATGTAAATAAAATAAAGTTGTTGATTCCTTGAGATGGAAAAATAATGCTATAATAACCATGTTATATTGGGAACATGACACTTTGGTTAGTTATTTGAAGGATTTTTTGTAATAAACTATGCAAGTGGGAACTTCCTCTATTTTGTTTTTGGTGTCGATACAATTATATCTGTAAGATAAAATTAATAATGATTAAAATAAGGATTATATTTTATAAGAAAATATAGAATCTATTATAAAGGGTAAGTTTCTAGAGTTTAATGTCGATGAAGGAAGTGTTATCAGATTTCAAAAATGATTATTTGCATCTTATGATTCCCAATAGAAAAAAGAAATATCGATTAGATTTTTTTGTATCTTATGACTCCGAAATGAAAAAAGAATTATCGAGAAAATATAATAGTTATACAATTTGTATTCTCCCTGTTAGCACTAATATGTATTGATATACTTGAGTGTATTACTAGTGGTATGGAATATAAAGATATATTTCTGAATTCACCATAAAAGTTTTGCCTTTTCAAAAGGATAAAGTATACTGAAAACTATAAAATGAGATGCTTTAACCATTTACAATGCCATAGTAGAAATGGAAAAATATTTCCATGGATTTCATTATGAAATTTACAAATAAAACTCAATGTAATAATGTGATTTTGGTTATCTTCGATCGACTAACTATGTCTACACAATTCCTTCCCATTCAAGATACTTTTTATTTAGACCAAATTTATCATCTATACCTCAAGGAGACAACCACGTTACATGGATTATTTTTATCTATTATATCTATCCATGATAATTATTTGTCTTAAATTTTTTAGAAAGGTCTTAAAATTCCATTATCCACAAAATTAATTTTTATTACAAACATTTATCCTAATTATGGTAAAAAACTGATTGAATGATTCAAACCATGTAATACATGCCTTGTGATTTTTCAATAGATTACCTATGATTTTGGGATCAATATATTTTATTATTCTAGTTTTATTATAATAAAAGTATTCATTACAGTATACATATAGAACAATTTCAGAATGATATGGGAAGAGGTCACATAATCTATTTTTTTAGGATGAAGTAGGTGAAAGAAAGTTGTTGGGGCAGAATTTGATAGAAAATTGGTTCAGAAGGTACATATGAATTAGTAATATATGAGGATGAATTATAGTAGGGGAACAAATTATGTGGATAATTGGAATAAATATCTTTCTTTTTAAGTAGGTGATTATATTTTTCTTAAAGTATATCACTAAAAATGTGTTATAAGATTTGACAAAAGGGGGAAGCTAAGTCCATTGTTCAACAAACTGTATGAAATCGTAGAGAATATTGGATGTATTTCTTAATGATTAGACTTACCTTTGAGTTTATCTCATGTATACAATGTTTTTAATTTTTTGATATTTAGAAAATATGTGATAGATTCATCTCATGTTTTGATCCCCGAACTAGTTCAGTTTGAAGATAATATTTCTTATAAGGAACAATCAATTTAGATTGACTTTAGAGTCAAAGTGTCACATAAAAAGGTAATTCATCATGTTAATGTTCTGTGTAAAAACCATATGGGTAAATAAGAATCAAGAAAATATAAAAATGCTATGAGGGAAAAATATCCTCAGTTGTATATGGGATGAATAAAAATTGCAATAACCCTATTTCATAAAGGGGGAAATAATATAGCAACCAATGAAACATTTAAATAAATAATTATTATATTTATTAGTATTATTGTATTAGATATTTATATTCATTATAGAAACATTAATTTATTATTTTTTAAATAAAAAAGGAAATAGTCTAACTAAACTATTTTTTTATAAGGAATTATTTAAAATTTCAGTTTTTAAATTATATAATTATATTTTTTAAAATTGATTTTATTTATTAAATCATCATGTCAAAATAACTAAAAGATTATTTTGTGGGAATTTTTTTAAAAGTTTTACTTTTTAATGGATAGTGAAGAATATTGATTATTATTGAATGTTCTATTTTCTTTTAAAGTATTCATGAAGTCATATATTATTTTATATTAGCTAAAAAAATTAATTCATTCCTTTTGATTAAACATAATCAAATTATAGTATTTTGAATGAATTTAATACTTCAATTTAGTACAAAAACATTATTGGACTTTAAATGCATTTTCTTTTAAAAAAGTTTTTGTTGTGGTTTGCGGGTTAAATTTTAAATTAAATTATTACCCCTATGTATTTTTAATATTTATATTTCTCAAATTTTAAATAATATGGTTAACATTTTGAAAATATGTCCCATCTATTTTTAGTTATTATGAATAACAATCATTATAAATTTTGTTACCACGATAATGGTAACATGTGTTAATAAAGGGTTACAATGATGTGGTAAGGACTATAAAGTAACCCTAACACATGAATTAATTTTATAGTATGATTATATGATGTATATAATGATAAAAATTTCTAATATATGACATTTTTTCCATATGAAATTTATTTTATCCTTTGTAATATTTTATGTAAAGAAAAGTAAAAAATGCCATTCTCTTTGTTTTATTATCATTATATTTTTTAGATAGGGATATAAATATGGTATATTCTATTGTAAATATTCATTTTAAATATAAATTGTTGATATTCATCATGTTAATTTATTTATAATTTTTATAGAATCTATAATTACCTTAAATGCTTTGGCAACGCCAATGCAATATTTATTAAATTAAAAGGAAAGTTAAATAAATGATTTTAAAAAACCATAAAACTAACATAATTTGAATGAATTATTGTATTACACAAATTTGACAGAAAATTATAATATTTTAGTGATGGGAAAAAATACTATATCCAAATTCCTTAGATTTCATTATATTTTAAAAGTCAAATTAAATGAATTATTTTAAAATTAACATTAATGTTATATTGTAATAAATATTATTTTATTAAATGATTTAAAACTAAAAAAATCATAGGTTTCGCCAAGATATTGCGATATATTTTAAAATATCAACTGTCCTCCATTTAAAATACAATTATCCATTTATAGTTACTTTATTGACCCCTAAAGAGTAAAATCATCAATATTGTGGTAATTGGGAAAAATTGTAAAAATAGGTTAAAACAAAAATAAAATGATGAAAACATAAACTAAAATTTTAGATTTTTTTGGATAAGAGGATTTCGAACCAAAATAATCTTATGGTCAAATATTATTAATCATTATCTATTTGAATATGAAATTTATTTTCTATTAATTTGATATTTTAAGGAATTCAAAGTGTCCACTCCTCATTCTTAAATAATTGTGCCTTTTAAATTTTATTAACACATAAATATAATTTTTTTTAGATAATAATTTATAAATAAATTCTTAAACCCCCCCCCAACTAATTATAGGACCAGGTTTGATTATAAAACCAATCTAGGAAATCTTTTTGTGTAAACATTAATATGTTTTTCAAAGAAGAGATATAATTTTTAACTAAGATTTTTATTTTTTTTCTAACTTATTCAAATATTCTTTAACAATGATGAAATAATAAAACCATTATATACCATATAAAAATATGTTTTAATTTAAATGTTATAACCTATATCAATTTCCATGACCGTCATATGGGAAATAAAACCTTCATTTGTGTGCACGTCAGACTACATCCTTATGATCTGATGTAATTTTTTTCATCACCTCATCTTATGAATGGTTGTAATGATGGATATAATATATATATATATATATATATGATATTCTTGATATATTAATAATTATTAAATGATAATATATCATTTACTTTCTGAAATTTCTATTCACTAAAAAATGATAACGCCATTCGTGTGTACGTGTGGACTATCACCTCCATGAATAGATGCTATTCATTTCTCATCACCAAATCACATGAATAATATATATAAGTATATTAAATGAAATAATTCGGTATTTTTAAAATTATTATCATACTAGAATGATATAATAACATTTACCTTCTTTTCCTAATGATCGTTGAAAAATGGAATTATTACTCATGCGTGCATATGACATACCATCTCTATGATTGTAACACAGTTCATTTTTAAAAAAGATATTTCATGGTTAGTTATATGGGTAAAATTATTATATAGAAATGATAATTCATTCATGATTTTATTATATGATAGAATAATGGTCTCTCTTACTATAGTCAACCTACCTAATTCTATTTGGACATATGAACCAAATATCGTCAAAACATCCTATGTGAACTCAATTGATTAAGTGATTGTATATAAAATGGAATTAAATAAAATAAAATGAATAATTAAATTGAATTTTTTTTATTTATTAAGAAAATAGTTAACATTAGTTTGTTATTTTAGAATATAAATAAATTGTGTTATGAGTCAGACTTTAGGTAAGGGACATTCTTTTTTAAAAATCCCCTTTTAAAGATTCATTTAAAAATATTTTTTATTCCTTTTCCATAATTTTAAATTTTTTTTATAGATTTGTTTATACGTTCATAATTTAATTATAATGGAAAATTATTTTTCATAATTTACATAATTTAAATGGTTTATTAAAGGACTATTTTTACAAATTTTATACAGAATGTTTTGAATTTCTTTACAAAAGACAAAAGGAATGTATTTTTTTAATGTATATAGTGACAATGACATTTTAGTTTTCCAAAACCATTATTTTATATTTAACATCCTTTATAATTTTCCATGTTTTATTCAAATAAAAACAATTTTCCCATTATTTTGGGAATTTATATTTTGAAAATTGGATTTCAATCAGAAAGGGATATGTTATTATCTGAAAATGAATTCTTAAGGGAACAAATATTATTTTATGGTGAAATATTCCATGTGTTATGGTTATTTTATTGATCATGGTACTTGTTTATGATAACAAGTGGTTTCTTTATAATCCAAATATGGGTGCATCTATGATATACAACAAATGAATTGGGCATGATTTTTTCTTGTAAGTTGACTGTGATGGTTATTACAAGAGTAACTATGAATGAGATGACTTAATATTTTTTAAATGAGAATCATTTATGAAATGAGTAATTTATGTATTAAAAAATGAAATTATAGAGAACACATGCACTAACATGGTCATTTTAGACCTCTAATCGTTATATCATGTTGGATTTAAAAGTTATATGAGTATCATAACTATTGGAATTATATCAATTGTATAGTGACCTTTAAGACTTCAATACTAAGGGTTTTGATAAACTACATTTCAAAATGAAAAAGAAAGTGATGACCTTGACTGATATGATCGTACCATATGAAGCCCATGTATTAGAGATTTCGAGGGAGATAAAATCACTTGGTTTTTTCCCAGACCAATCCCAAGCCACAATTCAACATCTAAAACTCAAGCATATCCATTTATGGGATAAGTTCAAGCTCAATGAGTCACAACCCAAACTATGTTCACCGGACTAACCCAAGAAAATCTCATCATCATACACCTTACCCTTAAGGAATTCACTGATGTAATAAAAGATATATTTATCAGAACCCTAATATAAGGAATTTATTTACATTATTTTAATAATATTATGATTATATGCATTTCTTTTTTTAATTACTTCATAATTATTAAATAATAATTTTGATATGAATCGGATTTTGATATAATGAAACATAAACCATATTTCTGTGATATTTATAGTTTCAATAAAGACAATATTTTTGATGAATTAATGATATTTTGAAATAAATATTATTTTCAGAAAATATTCTTGTAAATTAATATTTATTAAATATAAAGGATAATATGATTTTAAAAGTCAGATAAAATTTCTATAAGGGTAAGAAAATTATTATTGTGTCAAAAACAATAATTTTTTAATAAATTGCAATTTTAGACATAGAAGTGTATATTATAATTTTTTGAAATGTATTTTGATAAAATAAATATTATTTTTGAAATTATCACATCAACATTATCCAGTGGTGATGTTTTAAAAAAATTTCAAGGCATTCAAATATTTTGGGTAAAAATTGGAAATATATAATTATATTATATGTATTATGACATCATAAAATCCAAAAAGTGTGGCAATTAATACTATAATAACTATCCATGGTCAAAATTATCCTTACCCTTTAAAATAATCAATTTTTAGGTTTTTTGAATAAATTTATAAACCCTTAATAAACCCTACAATACTTATATAATATTTTAATGTTTTAAAATCAATTCTTTGAAAAAATGACTCACTTACACATAACCAAGGGTATTATTTTAATGTGATCGATTTTTAAAATATTAAAATATTGAATACAACTTCAATATTATAGAAACCATGGAGAGGTTTTTGGTTTTAATCACATTTCCATATAGTGTCCAAACCCTATGTTTGGAAATTAATAAATAATTATCCTAATGTTTTCTATATAAACCCAACCTAAGTTGTATTTATCTTCACTTAAGACCCCTATACCATGCAATTATTCATCCCTTCTATCTCTAGAGTCCTCCAAAGGTTACCAAAGCTCTTAAGAATCTCCTTAAAATATTTTAGAAGTATCCTATCAAGGTAAGAGATCCTCTCATTCCCCTCTTCATTAAAGAACCTACTTTATATTATTCAATTTAATTTACAAATTTTCATTTTGGGTTATCTAAATAAATACCCTAAATATCATCCTTATTTACAAGACATTACAGACCCATTTCAATATCATTAATACCTTATTTGAATCTTTACACAGTGTTATCATGCTATCAATATTACCATCTAATTATCTATTTCAAACTTTATTATTATGAATACATATACCCATTTCCACTAAAGGGTAATCACCTAGATACACATAACCTTATTTTATTAGGTAAATAAACGTATGTACCTCACACTCTTTAATCATGGTATTATAAGTGATGAAATATATCCATTTTTTATTAACTATTTGGCACACTTTTGCAAGTACATGATATGAATGTGATAGGAAGGACATGAATTATATAAACCTGCAATTTATTGGGTAATGTTTTAATCTAATGAGATTCCATGTTTTGTTCATGAGAGGTTATAATAATAAAAATATTTTATGTTATATTTGTAGATAACCTGGACTTATTTTTTTTTCATTTTTATGTTGTTTCCACATTGCTATGTTTCCTTTTTTACTATCATGTTATATCAAGGCTCATTGTTCAATATTATGATTACCACCCCTCTTATGTTACCCTAATATACCTATTGGATCACATGTACCACTTTAACTTATTCTATTCTTTATTTATTCCTTTACTGGACTTTATATCTCACCCCATTATTATATACATCCCCAGGTTATCTAGTGTAGATTAAATAAAACTATGTAATTTGTGGGGCATGCTAAGGAAGTTTTCAATTATGTCATTGTATTCTTATTGAAAGTTATTATTATTTTTACCCTATTCAACAAATATAGTAGTACAACATCTCATAGGTAATTATCTTCACTTTGGTTGTTTTCCACTTTAATTTGGTGCATCTTAGGACTTTAGAGGAAGGAGAACATTTTCTGAGAAATGTACCCTAATATTTGAGGGTGTACGACTATTGAATTAATGGAATTTGAGTATAAATGTGTTAATGTATTTCTAATGTTATGCCTATGTTACAAGAATACCCAAGTTTTTTTGGGGTTTTCATGTTAGAATCTATAGTTTTTCAGTCTATAGAAGAAATAAAAATCATGTAATGGGAGTAAATGATGTGTATGTTCATCAGGGAAGATTCCATGAACCTGGTATACAACATGAAGGGAGTACACACCATGTAATGTTTACACACCATGTAAATTTAATATATTATTTTTAATAAAAAGTTGATGGGGTTTTTTAGTATATGTAATCCACAAAGATTACATTATGTATAAAGGATTTACAAGCCACATAATCCTCATTGACATGGATTTTAGGGTGATGCATCAGTTGTTTTTCATTTGATTCTTCCACAACCCTCCTGGATCGTGACCTAGAAACCTTTTATAATGATTTTGGGAACCTCCGTTCAATCTATATTGATTATTTTGGTGATTGATCATCATTTCAGTTAGATTGCATCTCTCAGGGTTGGTAACACTATATGGTTCTTTATGTCATTGATAGTGGTAGTTCCATTGCATTTCATTATTATCTCCATTGTTCCATCTTATTATGGGGTATGTTTCCATTGTTGGTTTTGGAATGATGGGTGTGAATTCTTGAGGTATGTTTTTTTTCATCTTATCTGCTAACCCTTTTGTTAAATTTAATCTATTATGAGATGTTTTGATTGATTATAGGGACTCCTTTTTCATTGATTAATTCTTTCTTATGGTGGATTTTGTTGCGGGTTTGTGCAACCCATGTGATTAGGTATGTGCATCCATCAATAGCATGTGTTGGTGAACAAAATTTTCATGTTTTTGATAAATTATTTTATTAAATTAAATGGAATTATATGACTAATTTGATTTGTGTGAGTGAAACTAGGATTTAAAAAATATATATATTTTTCAGATGGTTTTGGTAAATGGGAAAGGGGTTTTAAATAATTTTGAAATGGTTTTATAAAAAGGGTTTCCAAAGACTGGTTTGATGTAAATTTTTTGATGAACTTGTTTGAAAAATAGAGCACATGAGAAGCCTTGGGTACTTAGTTGGAAGGTATAATAATAGTTCTCATCCACTGTCAGGAGGTTTAATCATGTGGCTTTACTCGACTCCTTAGGTCCATTGTTCTAGAGACTTGTTAGATCTTTTAGGGGGTTCACATTATGAGGTGTTTCTTTACTCTATTGACTTAATACATATTACTAGCTTATTGATCATTATGTGATTTTTCATAATAGGTACGAGTTTCCTAGGTATCCTGAACTAGTGTGATTCCTTTCTTAATGTTATATGTGATTTTACATATTGTTTTTTATCTTTTAGTTTTACTTCTATGGACTTTATATGATATGTGATCCATGATTTAGTTTATATTAACATGATATATCTATTTTTAAATATGGATATGAAATGATTTGAAACTCATTTACCTACTTAATTTAGAAATATGGGAAATGGGGAAATTAGATTGTGTTCTCAGGCTTTGGTATAAGAACTGTAAAACTATTATCATGCCTTATTTTCATTAAAGTTGAGTATTCTTGGATTGTTATTCAAATACTTGACTTAAAACACTTGGTTGGGACCATACTGATCCTATTAGCTCATAACCGGTATACCCCCTTCAGTGGTGCGTTGACATGGTTTTGTATTTTGATAGAGGGAAAGGCATGGCCCCACATTGAGGCGACGATGTTTTCTGTTAGATGAGTAGTGTAGTTGGTGGACATATTATGGGAGTCTCCCACATCTATCAAACTGAATTGGAAGTTTTTTTCTATTTTTGTTATTCCTTTGTGGTTGGACATATACTTTTAGATTGTTTATAATCGTTGGTTGTTCGGTTTCTCCTATTAGTTTTCAATTATGGAATATATTTATCTTTTTCATTGTTGTTTCTATTGTTTATGTTTTACTTGATGTTTATTAATGTTGGGAGAATTATCCCCTTTGATTATTGTTTGAATTCCATGTGCTATTTTCTAGACCGTAAGGATCGAGAACTCCCTTCAGGAATGTGATAGGTCAAGATGGGTACCAATTTGATTGAGTATTTAGGTCAGTTCCATACAATTTTGTATGAGAGGATGTATTTACTTAAGAGTCTCTGTATTTGGACGTTTGTTAGACTAAAGTTCGGATTATTGGGACATTAGAGGTATATTATTATGAATGTCTAGTCAAATATCGTCGGCATTATACTAAAGTTATCATGTGATGTTGGGATGTGTGTATTATATTTTGTGATTTTGATATTAATCTCAGTTTTTTTCTTATGGGTTTTATAGTTTTAAGAGATATTGTTAACTTTTATGATCACTTATTTTGTTTTGATGTGAAATATAGTTCCTCAAAGTTGTGTTTTATGAGTTCATTAGGAGGTTATATTTGATGCTCCATAAGAGAAGCTTCATATAGATTATAACTTTATCAAGACTATTGTGCAAGAAGTTGGTGCTATTGACCAGAACATGCCACATGTTTTGCATGTAGTTGTCAAGATACAACCATGAGTTATAGGAGAAAGATATCAATCATAGGTGTTCTTTCATGAGAATCCATTGAAATTTTAAGATTTGAATGAACCATATGAGTTAGAGGAATGCATTGAAAATATTGACTAGATATTTCAATTATTGGATATTTATGAGAGTATCAAGGTAAAGTTTTTAGCATTCATAATTGAGGGTCCCAAAAAGGGTTTGTGGGATTCTATGGTACATTTGAGTAGGTATGTGGTCGTCGACTGGAAGGGTTTCAAGACCCTCTTATTCATGAAGTTTTGTGTATATTAGATGACAATGTAAAAGTCTTCGGTGTTCCTCTCTTTATAGTTAGGAGATCATTTGGTGTTGGTATAGACAAATTATTTTGTTAAGATGTTCTGTTTTTCAAAAGAGTTTGTGAAGAATGATAAATCGATATATTAGAAGTACCTATAGGGTTTGCAACTAGATATCTAATCAAATGTAATTATGATAAATATTTTGAACAAATAATGAATATTGAATTGGGTTATAATGGAAAAAATGAAGACAACAGGTATGGTTGGATATTTCGTGCATTCTATTCCACATATAGGTGGCTTTAGTGGTGCTCTAGGGAAAAATTGGAAGTAGAATGATCATTGTTGTTGTGGTGGATGATTTTTTCAATAGTAGGAATCTTTGGTACATCATGTTATAGCTAGTGGTATGCCTCTAACATGCTATCCATGTGGAAAGTTCGGACAAACACGAGGTTTGTGTCCTTCACCTGCAATGTTGTGTGACAATTATGGACATTGTGGTCATATGTAGGGTTACTATCAGTCTATGTCTACACCTTGATATGGTCAGGGATCTTTGGATTTAATGGATAATGTGGCATAGTCATAAGGTTCAATGTCTTCAGGCCCCCAACCATAGGCCTCATGAGTGCAGAACATTCATAATGTAGATGAGTTTCTAGTAGATGTTGATGTAGGTCCAAGGATAGTAATTGGTACAATATTTATTAAATATTCTGTAGTTGTTTCTTTATTTGATAATGGTGCTTCCCACTCATTTATATCTGATTTTTTTTATTTTATAAAAATTTTAATGAAAATAATTTCCTTTATTATGGAAATAGAAACACATTATAGGAAGAAGAAGGATTAGGGTTTCAGTTTCCTTACTGTGTGCTATCGATAGATGATACCGAGTAAGTTTGTGATTTTAGAGTTCTCGATCTAGAATTGATTGATGTCATCATAAATATGGATTTTTCTTTTTTTTCATCATGAAAAGGTTTATTGTTATCATAATAGTGTAACATTACTTACTACCGATGGGAGATCACGAGTGTTTCATGGAGAGTGGGATATATGGTATGGTCATGTAGGAGCGTCGTTCCTAAATCTCTAGAGGGGTTTGTCTACTTCTAAAATTGACAAAGATGATATTTTTGTTAATTTTTATATTCTTTTTCTTGTTAATTATTTTTAGGACATTTTTACTAGAAGGTTTCTTCAGGAATCCTCCAAATACAGGAGGTAGAGTTTACAATTTTCATAGTGCTAGTAATATAAAGGATTTGGATTCTTTCTTATTATCTGGAACTTGCAGAGCATAAAGGGCTGTAGATTTACTTGTAAGACCTTATAATGAAAGGTTTTTTACTTAGTGTATATACTTAGGAATACCTTGTGATCTTTTCAATGAAGGATGATAGTTCACACCGATTGTGTGTGGACTATCAGAAGATAACTCGGGTACATTTAAGAATAAGTATACTTTTCCTCATGCTAATGATTTTTTTGATCAGTAAAAGGGTAAAAATTAGTTTCTGAAGATTGAAAATGGGTCGGGATATTATCAAATTAGGTTTTGGGTGTCAGATATACAAAACATAACATTTAGAAGTAGGTATAACCATTATAAATAACTAGTGATTCCATTTGGTCTTATTAATGATCTTTTTATTTTCATGTCTCTGATGAATATAACTTTCCATTAGCATATCAACACTTCTACGATAGTGTTGGTAGATGAAATTTTCGTTTATTCAAGACTAGAGCATGAGAATGATCAACATCTTTGTTTAATTTAGGAAATCATAATAAGTAACAATTTGTATGGATGTATTTCAAAATGAAACTTATGGATTCAAGAATTGAAATTATTAGGGAACATTATTTCTAATCATATATTATTAGATGACCCAAAGAAATGAAAGACTATTTTTTCTTTGGAAGAACCAAAAAATGTATTTGTGACTTAAAGCCTCTTTAGTCTTACTGGATAATATTGATAGTTCTTCAATGATTTTTCTATGTTCGTGTAACCATTTACCACTCTTACCAAGAAATAGGTGAAATTCACATCGTATGAAATTTTCAGTATTCTTTTGATGAGTTGAATAGACTTCATACATTAGTTTCTATTCTTATCTTACCTAATCCTAGTAAGAGGTATGTGTTTTTTTGTTATTCTTTTAGAAGTGGATTTTTACTCATGAATAATGATCATCTGGGAGCATATGACTCCATTTAACTTCGACTGAATGAGAATAATTACCCAACTCAGGATTTAGAGATTTTCATAGATATTCATGCACTTAATTATTGGAAGCATTATGTTTTTTGGGATATGTTAAAATTATTTTCTAACCATGAGAGTTTACTATATATGTTTTATTTAAAATATATGAATATTAGATAGAGGTGATATGAGAAATAAATTTATATGTTCGACGTCGACATCGCTTGAACCCTAGGGTAAGGGGAATATCATTACAAATTCCCTAAGCATTAATGTTCCATCGTAAGATGTTTTGTTGTTGAAGGAAGAGTGGAAGCCGATATGGATTTTTACACTATTTCATCTTGATGATTGAAAGGATGTTTCAGGTATGGTTCTGACCAGTTTTTAGTGATCATCATCTATCCATGAGATTATTTTTTAGAGTATCTAGTATGATTTACAGTTTAGAGGTCTTTTAAAAACCCTATATGGCAGGGGGGTGATTTATGGTTGGGCTCTCTCTTCAGATGGTATTATTCATTTTGGGATCAGTTTGTTATCTCAACATTAGCACGAATATTATTTTTGTTTGATTATCATGGTTCTTCATGGTCCATTCATCCTGGTACTAAAATAATGTATTATTATATGAGATAGTGATTCAGGTGGCTAGGTATAAAGCGTGACATTGTGGATTTTCATCTTGATGTTACACATACTAATAGATTAAAGAAGATAATTTGAAACATTCTAGGTTTCTTCAGTCTCTACTGATGTTGTTATGGAAATGGGATGAGGTATACATTGATTTTTTGGGTTACCAAGGACACCCCATGGTAGGAATTCTATCTGGGTGGTGATTTATTGGTTTAAAAAGTCAGCTTATTCTGTTCCGACCAAATCAACTACAAAATTTGAAGATTTGGGTAAGGTGTATGTGTAGAAAATTGTGAAGTTACATAGAGTTACTTATATTTTTTTCAGATGGGGATCCTAGGTTTTCTTTGAGGTTCTTGATAAGTCTCTAGAAGGTTGTGAGTACGTAGGTAAGATTGAGTAAAACTTTTCATTCACATACAGATTACAAAAGAGTGCGTGCTATTTAAATTTTTGAGGATATGATTTACGCATATGTTTTAGAATTTTGTGGATCATGGTATAACCATATGAGGTTTTTTGAGTTTTCTTATAGTCACTGTTATCAGTCATAAATAAGAATAGAACCTTTTGAGGCATTGTATGGACACCCACATAGTTCACTTATCTGTTGGGAGGAGTTTGGTTGGGCCTATCTTTTTGGAGCAATTCTTTTTTAGGTAAAATATATGTGGATTCATAAAATAGGTCAACATCTTGTTATAGAATATAGTAAAAGAAATCTTTTAGGTACCAATGAGATTGTACTTTTCAGTTTTACATAGGTGACCAGGTTTTCTTGAATGTTTCTCCATGATTAGGTCACTGTTGGTTGGGAAATAAAGAATATTTGGCTCTAAGATAAGTTGTATTATTTGAGATCAAAGAGTGTCTTCGATAAGTGTCTTATCGGTATTCATTTCTAGTTCAGTTGATGGAAATACATGATGTTTCACACATATTAAATATTAGGAAGTACCGTCCAGATCCCTCTCACATTAGGAGTTGAGAATATATTGAATTAGATCCAGATGATTCTATTATTTATAAGCTTGTAGATATCATTGAATCTCAAGTGCATGTCTTGAATGAGATGTTAATTCTGTTGGTCAGAGTGTTATGGATGAACAAATCTGATTTCATGTGACTTGAGTGTGTAAGTCGTTGATGATGCAAAAATTTCCTCACCTCTTTATGAGATCTCATTATCTTACATGACTGTATAGGGATGGAAACTATAATGGGGTGGATTTTTAACATCCTATAACATGATTTCAAGTATTTATCTTCTCTTTTTTTGTTTTATTTTTTAATTGGGTGCATATTAGAACTCTAGAGGATGAAGAAAAATTACAAATAAAAATTACCTAAAAATTACGGATTCATGTTTGTAAATTAATGGAGTATGGGTAAAAATGAGTTAATGGAATTATGGGGTTCTCCCTATGATCAGAGAATTCTTGAGTTGGTTTGGGGTTTTCATGTTAGAATATATAGTTTTTTTAGTATTATGTATAAATTCACATTGTGTTATATAGGTACATGACATGCATGTTCTACACAACCGGTTCCATGAACTTGGTATACAACATAACATGATTATATTCGATGTAATGTAAAAGACTGGTTATTAATAAAAAGGTGGTGTATTTTTAAATGTATATAATCCATTTGGATTATAAAACATGTAAAGGTTATAAAATTTTAGTAAATTTCATAAACATGTATTTTAAGACACATCGTTAGTTGATTTTTATTTCATTATTACACATCCATCCTTTTTCTTGAGCTATAACTCTTCCCCAGTGGCTTTGGGAACAGTCTTTATATCTGGATTTCTTTATTATATAATTTATCACCGTTTTGGTGGGATTTCATCTCTATGGGTGAGTAATACTTTTTTCTTCTTCATAGATTTGATCTCGGTAGCATCATTAAATTGTGTTTTAGGATCCATTTACCTGTGGTAATGGTTTGTTGTGTTTCTCTCAAGATATTTAGTTTGATCTTATTCTAGTGGCCATTTTGTTTGTAAGTTGTGGTATGAAGGGTGTGAGTTCTTATGGTATGTGTTATTTATTCTTCTCCACCAAACCTTTTTTAAAAATTTATTTAATTATGAGATGGGTTGATTTATTTTAGGGATTCCATTATCATTGTTGAATTATTTCTTATGGTGGATTCCATTGAGGGTATGTGTTACACATGTTTTGAGGTAGGTGTTTCTATCTCTATCTTATGTTTGTGAACTGTATTACTCCTATTTTTTGTTTTATTAAATGAGATGGACTAATATTACTGATTCTTTTTGACTGGATTTGGTTTTTTTATTATAAAATATGGGTTTCATTTGGTTTTGGAAAATTAAAAAGGGTTTTCAAAGCATTGTGAAATGTCTTTAAGAAAAGGGTCTTAAAATTATGGCTTGAAAGAAATTTCTTGATGAAATTGTTTGGAAAATAGACCATATAGGAAGACTTGTGTACTTCAGTTTATGGTATTGTAATAGGTCTCATCCACTATTTGGGTTTTGTTTGTGGGGATTTCCTTTTCTCCATATGCCTATTTTTTAGGGACATGTTAGATCGGTTAGGGGGTTCAATATTTATGGGTGTCACTCTTCTCTCCTTATTCTATGTATATGTCTATAATCTTGATGAATTCAAGATTTTCTTTTTTATGTACATGTTTAATAGCTTTCTTAACCTAGTGCATTCCTTGGAGTGGTGTTACATGCGCTTCTACTTTTGGGTTGTATTTTTTTTAACATTAAAAAATTTTATATAATAAGTGATTCATTATTTTTCATGTTTTGAATTGATAAATCTGTTGTGATATACAGATATAAATACATTAAAACAATTTACCTAATTTATTTGGAAATGTGTAAAAACCAAAATTAAATTGTTCTTCCATGATTTTCATATAAAAACGGTTAAACTGTTATCATGCCTCATTTTATTTAATGTTGAACATGTTTGGATTATTGTTCAGAGCCCATATATAGAAAACCTAGGTTCTACCCTACTAAGACTTTATATCACACCCTGAGTACCCCCTTTAATGGTACATAAACTGTAACATCCCAATTAAATGAAGAATAAGACATATTTCATATTTATTAATATTTGGGAATTAAATATTAATTTTACATTAAAGGGGTTTCCATGTTCGATAGCGTACCCGATACACAACAACAGGTTTCTTTGGAATCTTACGTTGCACACTAATAATATGATATTATTATTTTAAATGGTAGTTAACACCTAGCCATTGTATTGGTGGGAATGAAAAAAACTAACTACAATATGATTATACATGTTTATTAAATTTACTTACATTAATCCAACAAAAATTTAGAGGCTTAAAAAGTGAATGAATCTAATTTTTAGCATAATTTACATTAAAAGGCCGATTTACTGCCTTTTAATGGAGAACCCTCATTAAATATAGTTTTTTACACTTTAATACATTCTAATTGACCAAATAAAATCCTTCTTTAGAATGGGGACATCAAAATTTACCTTGTGTAAATTTTTGGGATTTTTCCGATAAAGATCATTTTTTTAATGAATAGTGAAAATATTGTATTTTAATTCAAAAGTGCATTTTAATCCAATTTATTTATATGGTTATATTATATTAATAATTAGTTTTAAAGTGTAATTAGAAAATATTTTTACCATTTAATACAATATAGTACAATGGAATTAATTTCACATTAAAATTGGATATAAACATGTATCAATCTTTTGATAGTTATTGTATCTTAAAAACACGCTATTTATTTTGATAACGAGAATTAATTATAAAATTAATTAATGCTACTTCTATGTTTTGAATTTGGTAAAATAGAAATCATTTTTGAATTCATAATATCAAATAAATCCTAGGTTGAATGTTTGGTATTTTTCTGAAAAACTTCAATTTTTGAGGAATAGTGAAACCACTTTGTAGTGGCTAAAAAAATGACTTTTTCATTAAAATGAAATTTTACAACTTCTATGAATTGAATTTCGAAAATACGACATACATGGTTGTTATTATTAAGTAAAATGTGTTTTAATAAGATGAAAATAATTTTTTTTGTGAATAGTAACTTTTGACTTTTATTTATTGCGGTTAAAGTTAAATAAGGTAATTCAAGGTAAAAAGAATATTATAAAAATTCAAAATTACCTTAACACTTGTCCACACATTATTTGATGAGTTATGACCAACCATGGGCATATTTGGGTCGATTTTTGGGACCCCATGGAGCCACATATAAATGATAATGACACTTTAGATTAATTAATTTAATGTAAAGGCAAAAATGACATAAACAAACATATTTTGGTAAATTAATTATTATATGGTGTTACATAAGTAATCGTTTTACCTATAAATATTAATTTGAAATATAAAAAGATTTCCTAAATCATGTTATTTGTTTTATAATTTTTAGACATGAATTAAATTAAATTATTAATGACACAATAATGATGTAGTGTTTATCTCATTAATAAATGATTTAAATAAATAAGATTATAATGATTAAAACATTATCCAAAACATGACCAATTCTGATTGGATGATGTTATATAGAAGATGAGTCATCTTATCGTTGATTTTAATGATTTTTGGACCTTTTGAAACCGAATATATGTTTAAAATAATATAATGTTTTCACACTTTCCTAAAGAGCCCTGCCTCTCCCTTATAAAAGGAGACGACTTATATCCAATTCCACACACCTATCAAGCCTTTTGGATCGTCCAAACTCTGCCCAATAAAGCTCCCTAAATCCCTATCCTAATCCTAGAAGCCTTAACATAGGCAGAGGGAACTTCAAGAAGTCCTTTTGTTCAAATGAAAGGGAGTTACCCAAATTAAAGGAAACAGTTTCTCTTAAATTGTTTTCATTTATTTTACTTCTCCAACCCCTAAACTCATTATATTCATTTATTTTGTATCAAAACAAGTATCCTAAATATACTTGGAAGTTGTTATAATAAGTATTATAACTACACATACAGACACCCCCATCTAATGGATGATGAACATAATGCTTCCGTAGATTGTAAACTAACGCCTCACGAAACGATGATTATTCGATTATCTCCTACAGACACTCATGGTGTCCATTATGATTGAATTTTATTTATATATGATATATATTATGTTTATTTTTTCTTTATGCTTCTTTAATTTCAATTTATATCATGCCTCTATGGTTTCCATTATGGGTAAGCTCGATAATCTCATTAGAGGAAGTGTGGACTACCGCCCCTCAAAGTTACATGACTCGTTAATGCCATATGTAGGACGTTTAAAGGATAGAGTTAATGATATTATAAATGAAATTATAAATGAAATTATAATGGAATTATAATATACCTATTTATCATTATGTTTTAATACCATTAAAATAATAAATAGAAATGAAAGTAGCGTTCATGCGTACGTACGGCTTACCATCTCCATGAACGATGCATTTCATTTCTTACCTCCTAATGTTATGTACTATTATAAATACATGTATATACTGGATATATATGATATATATGATATCTAAATCATGAATATCATTATGGATATAATGGACTATTAATGACATGGACAACTTGTAAATATAAGGTGTTCATTTCTGGCTCATGTTCCAAATATCGACAAAACGAACATTATTAACTTAAATGATTACATATTGTTTATAAAATGGTAATAAGTGATATAAAAGGAATAATAAACATGAAAAATTTTCTCAAGAAAGTAGAAATTAACTTTAGTTTATTATCCAGGAGATTAACGAACGATCGATTCAAGTCAGACACGAGGTAAGGGACTTCGTCTCAATCTCCTTTCATTGAGGCATATTTAGTTTTATATATGATTTTATTTTATATTGTGTACAGACCTATTTGAAATTTCATTTCATTCAAAGGGGATATTTTTATATGAATCATTTTACTAAACAACAAAAAGGAATGTTTTTTCACGTAAGCGGTGACAATGAACTTTTCACCTCCACGAGTATTATTTGATCTTTTTCTTCCTTAACAAGAAGTAATATTTTTTTAAAGGAAAAATAAATACCATATACACTTTTTTACGTATTTTGGTATTGAAAATTATTTTGAGAATGGATTTATTATTTCAATATCTTGAAATGATATTTTTTTTATTTCAATGTAGAAATTTTATCTTTCCTTTAGGCTTTTGTTATGTGTTATGATCATGTTATGTTTCTTGGGCATTATTTACATATACGCGTGGTTCTGTGATAATCCTAGGGTGGGTGATCTAGAGATATCTCTCCATTCCATTGGGTAACATGATGGAGGTAAACGTGGATGTTCCTCCTAAGAGATTTAGGGAATATACTGTGATGGGTATTCCAAAGTAACTCCATATGTATCTATGATAGCTACAATGTAAGTATGTTATGGATGACACAAGTTATCTTTATAATATATGATTTCTATGTGTCTTTCATAAATCTTATGATTTAATGTGGTAAGTAAAAGAGTTCAGGTTTTGTATGTATTTATGAATAAATGTATTCATTCTTTTTTTTATAACCCTTACTAAACTTTTTGTGCTCATCCCAAGTTTTGAAATGTTTTCACATGACTTAAAGATGAATAGGGTCAAGGATGGGATCAAGGAAAAGTCATGTTGTCTAAAACATGGAACTAGAAATGCCTCTTTTTTTCAAGAGTTTTTATTTTTTGAAAAAATGGAAACTGTATAGAAGTGTCAACCTTGTGATATTTTGAGATGTAATAGTTATGTCCTAATTTTCTAAAAATCTAAACCCAAAAAGATCCTCAATGTGAATTATTCGTTTAATTCAAGATTATGTAATGTTTAAGGTTGGGTCCTAATAGTTGGTATTAGAGGTCAGTTAAGATAACTTTAGGAGTTACGGTATTATTAAATTAATATCCATAAAGTAATTTATGTTAATATTGAAATCATACAGCATTTAAAGATTACCATGTTGCTTTGCCTAAAATATTTCTGTGTTTAGAATGGTTTTCTATAGAGGAAACGTGGCAGTTATGTCGGGATGACATCAGGAGGAAGACAACCTTCCAAATCAAAAACATGAGATGGTCGGAATCAGAACTGAACAATTTGTTGTAGTGATGACACAATTGACTCAATCTATAAATGGTGGTGGTATCCTTGTACAAGATCATCCAGATCAACCAAAGAGGAACATGTCAGTAGTGGAGAATTTCATGAGGCAACATCCCCCATCATTCTGATGATCATCTGATCCAGTGCTAGCAGAATGGTAGATTGAAGCACTGGAAACTATTTTCGATGTCATGGGTTGTTCATAACTTCAAAAGGATAGTCTTGCTATTTACCGTTTTGAAGCTGAAGCTGATCAAGGTGTTTGATGGTGAAAAATATCAAGGATAGTGAGGAGATTGATGCTCTTGATTGGGATGAATTCAAAGGTATGTTTCTTGTGAAATATTTTCCTATGGTAGTTCGTCATAGGATGGAAAACTAATTCATGGAATTGAGGTAGGAGGATGACTTAGTGGATTCTTATGAAGAAAAATTCACTCAACTGGCAAGGTATGCTCCTAATTTCATACGAGAAATTGACAGTAAAATCAACCATTTTTTCCTCAGGATTAAATCCAAAGTATCGAAGGTCATTATCTTCTCATGAGTTCAAAATTTATGAAAAACTTTTTTGTTGTGAGGAGAAGGTGGAAATGGAGTTTTTTGATGATCATATATTCTTTGAAAAGCAACAGAATAAGAGGTCGAGGTGGCAGACGAAAGGGAATAACTCTTCAAAAAATTCTGATTGTAAGAAACATAAGTTTAAAATTTGTGAAAATTGTGGTAAAAATCATGTTGGGGAATGTCTTTTGATTTCCGGTAAGTGCTACCGATGTGGTAAAATGGGACATAAGGGTCGTAATTCCACTAGAAAAGATCAAGGTAATGGAAAGACAAAATCTGATTTATATTCAGTAAAATGTTTTATGTGCAATGAAATGGGTCATTATGCAAATGAGTATCCAAAAAAGAACTCAACCGAAGGAAAGTAGACAGACTACATGCAGAAAGTGGAGGTGAAATCTTTTGAAACTACTTTAGTGGATGTTGGTCCATCAAATGAAGTAGTATCAGGTACACTTTTTGTTTGTTCGGATTATGCCAATGTGTTGTTTGATTCAGGGTCTACACACTCATTCATTTCTTAGAAGTTTTATAGTAAATTCGGAATTCCATATCAAGATATGAATGTAGAACTTATGGTAAAAACACATGGAGGAAATTTTGAGACAAAAATAAAACATAAAAACATTCTTGTCCTTGTGAGTGGATAGAATATACCTGAAAACCTTATTACTTTACCTCTAGTAGAGTTTGATATTATTTTGGGTATGTATTGTATTTCTGATTATCATGCTAAGATCGACTGTAGAGATAAGGATGTTTCTTTTTAGAATGATTTTTAGTTTTTGTACATGAATGAACCCTTTATTTTGATAACATATCAGGAAGTTGTGAAGCTAGTAAAAGATGGAAATGAATGTTACCTTGCACATATTGTTGAAAATAAAGGGACTGTTCAGATTAATGATGTGCCAGTGGTAAATGAGTACCTTGATGTTTTTCCTCATGAGTTTCCTAGTATTATACCTGATTGGGAAGTTGAATTTACTATTGAATAAGTTCCTGATGCTAATTCAATTTCAGAAACCCCCCTTATCAAATGGATCAATTTGAACTTTTAGAGTTAAAGAAGCAATTGTAGGAGTTATTAGATAATGGTTCCATTAAATCTAGCACATCACCATGGGGTGCTCCTGTATTGTTTTTTAAAAATGAATGGTTCAATGAGACTTTGCATTGATTATAGAGCATTGAATAACATCACGGTTAAGAATAAGTATCCTTTGCCTCACATCGATGATTTGTTTGATCAGCTTCAGGGAACTCTGTATTTTTCAAAGATTAAATTGAGGTCAGGGTTCCATCAGTTAAAAGTGAAGGAATCACACATTACTAAGACCGAATTTCATACTAGATATGGATATTATGAATTTGTAGTTATGCCTTTTGGTTTAACCAATGTACTTGATGTATCTATGGATATTATGAATAGAATTTTATGTGTGTTCTTGGATAAGTTTGTGGTTTTGTTCATTGATGATATTTTGGTTTATTCCAAAAGTAAAGAGGAACATGAAATTAATTTAAGGGTTGTCTTGAAAACCTTACAAGAAAAGAAACTGTTTGGGAAATTCAGCATGTGTGAGTTTTGGTTATAATAAATCTTATTTCTTGGTCACATTGTTTCAAAAAATGGCATAACTGTTGATCCTTTTAAAAAAAAGTTGTTGAAGAATGGTAAAGACCCACAAATATAAACGAAATTTGTAGTTTTCTTGGTTTGGTAGGTTATTACCAGAGGTTTGTTGAAATTTTTGCACGGTTATATAGTCCAATGAAGAAGTTAACATGAAAAGGTGTTACGTTCATCTGGACAAAAGAATGTGATTATTGTTTCCACGAATTGAAAAAGGAGATTGGTGAATGCTCCAGTTTGGGTACTGCCATCTAGAAATGGTGAGTTTGTTATCTATAGTGATGCTTTGTTGAAAGGACTGGGTTGTGTCCTAATTCATAATGATTAGGTAATTTCTTATGCTTCACCTTAGTTGACACCCCATGAGTTAAATTACCCTACACATGATTTGGAATTAGTTGTTAATGTTTTTTCTTTAAAAATATGGAGGCATCATTTGTATAAAGTGATTGTGTGAAATAAATACTGATCACAAAAGATTGATGTATATATTCACTCAAAAATAATTGAACATGAGACAGAGGAGATGGTAGGAATTAATTAAGGATTATGATTGCACGATCCATTACCATCCGGGAAATGTAAATAAAGTGGTTGATACTTTGAGTTGAAAAATTAATGATTCGTTAACTATGTTACATTTCGAACAAGATCCTTTGGTTTTTGATTTGATAAACTTTGGCATAACAGTTTTTAGTGTAGGATATTATTCTGTTTTGTATCAGATGTCAGTGAGATCATCTCTGTTAGACAGAATAAAGCAAGCGCAGAAAGAAGACAGTGAGTTATAGAAAAAGGTAGAGTTGGTTTAGATGGTTAAGTTGCCTGAATTTAACATTGATAATGATTGTGTTTTGAGGTGTGTAAGGAGATAATGTGTGCCTTATGATTCAATGTTGAAGAATGAGTTGTTATTTGAATCTCATAGTTCTCCTTTTTCAGTTCATCCTGGTAGTACTAAGATGTACAAAGATATTCAGGAGTATTATTGGCGGGATGGAATGAAAAGTGATATTTCTGAATTTACTATGAAGTGTTTGACTTGTCGGCTGGTTAAAGTAGAGCAGAAGTTTCTGAAAGGAATGCTTCATCCTTTATCGTTTCCAGAGCGGAAATGGGAAAATATATCAATGGACTCTATTGTGGGATTACCAAAGACATATTGCGGTAATAATGAAATATGGGTTATTTTTGATCAATTGAATAAATCTTCTCATTTACATCCTATTCGGGATACATTGTCTCCAGATCAACTTTATCGATTGTATTTTAAAGAGATAGTCAGGTTGCATGGAGTTCCCCTCTCCACTGTATCTGATCATTATCCTAGGTTCACTTCTAACTTTTAAAAAGGCCATCAGAATTCAGTGGGTACTGAATTTAATTTTAGTATAGATTTTCATCCTCAATTAGATCGGTAGTCATAACGAACAATTCAGACCTTGGAGGATATGCTACATTATTTTTCACTGCATTATCAAGGAAGTTGGAACCAACATCATTCTTTGGTTGAATTTTCGTATAATAAAAGTTTTCATTTCAGAATACTGATGGCTCCATTTGAGGCATTATATGGAAAATGTTGTTGAACTCTAGATTTTTGGGATGAAGTAGGTGAAAGGAAGCTGATGGGACTAGAATTGGTAGAAGATATGGTAGAGAAAGATTATTTGATTCAAAAGAACATTAGAATAGCTTAGAGCATATAGCAAAGTTATGCAGATAACTGGAGGAAAGATCATTCTTTTGTGGTAGGTGATCATGTGTTTCTCAAAGGTTATCCATGGAAAAGTGTGTTGCATTTTAGTAAGAAGGGAAAGTTGAGTCCGTGGTTCAATGGACCTTATGAAATTCTGGAGAATGTTGGATCAGTTGCGTATAGAGTGGATTTACCTCCAAATTTATCCCAGGTACACAATGTTTTTCATGTTTAGATGTTGAGAAAGTATATGCCAGATCCATCTCATGTTTTGAGCCCAGAGGTAGTTTAGTTGGAAGAGAATCTCTCTTATGAAGAACAACCAGTTAAGATTTTTGACCATAGAGAGAAAGTGTTGCGGAATAAGGTAATTCACTAGGTAAAGGATTTTTGTAAAAACCATATGGTTGAAGAGGCAACATGGGAATCTGAAAATGCTATGAGGGATAAATACCCCCATTTATTTGATAAATGAATAAAATTACGGGAACACAATTTCCAAAAGGGGGGAAGGATGTAATATCCCAAATAAATGAAGAATAAGACATATTTCATATTTATTAATATTTATGAATTAAATATTCATTTTACATTAAATGGTTTGCTATGTTCGATAGCATACACGATACGTAACAATGGTTTTCTTTGGATTCTTACGTTGCACACTAATAATATAATATTATTATTTTAAATGGTAGTTAACTAATAGACGTTGTATTGGTGGGAATGAACAAAACTAACTAAAATATGTTTATACATGTTTGTTAAATGTATTTACACATATCCAATTATAATTTAGTGGCATAAAATTGGAATGAATCTAATTTTAAGCATAAATTACATTAAAAGGTCGATTTACCACCTTTTAATGGATAACCCTCTATAAATATAGTTGTTGTCACTTTAATAAATTATAATTAACAAAATAAAATCCTTCTTTAGAATGGGGACATCAAAATTTACTTTGAGTAAATTTTTTGTTTTTTTCCGATAAAGTTCGTTTTTTAATGAATAGTGAAAATATTGTATTTTAATTCAAAAGTTCCTTTTAATATAATTTATTTATATAGGTAGATTATATTTTTAATTGGTTTTAAAGTGTAATTAGAATATATTCTTACCATTTAATCTAATTTTGGCCATTGGAATTAATTTCACTTTGAAATTGGACATAAACAAGTATTAATCTTTTGAAAGGTATTATTTCTTAAAAACACGCTATTTGTTTTGATAACTGGAATTAGTTTTAAAATTAATTAATGCCACTTCTATGTTTTGAATTTGGAAAAATAGACATCATTTTTGAATTCCTAATTTTAAATAAATCCTAGGCTGAATTTTTGGAATTTTTCGGAAAAACATCAATTTTTGAAGAATAGTGAAACCACTTAGTAGTAGTTAAAAAACTGAATTTTTCGTTAAAATGATATTTTACCACTTCTGTGAATTGAATTCCAAAAATCCAACATACATGGTTGTAATTATTAATTAAAATGTGGTTCAATAAGATAAAAATAATTTTTTTTGTGAATAGTAACTTTTGACTTTTACTTACCGCGGTTAAAGGTAAATAAGGTAATTCAATGTAAAAAGAATATTATAATAATTCAATATTATTTTAAAAATTGTGAAAACCTTATTGTAAGAGTCTTTGCCGACCATGGTCATCTTTGGGTTGATTTTGGGACCCCATGGTGCCACATATGAAAGATAATGACACTATAGATTAATTAATTTTATGTAAAGGCAAAAAATGACATAAACAAAAATCTTTTAGGAAATTAATTTTTATATGGTGTTATATAAGTAATAGTTTTTCAAATAAATATTCATTGGAAATATTAAAAGATTTCCAACATCATGGTATTTGTTTTATAATTTTTATACTTCAAATAAATTAAATTATCTATGACACAATAATGTAGCAGTAATTACCTCATCATTAAATTATTTAAATTAATAAGATTCTAATGATTTAAATATTATCCAAAACAAGTACAATTATGATTGGATGATTTTATTTCAAATATGATTCATCTTATATTCGATGTTAATTATTTTTGGACCTTTTGAAACCAAAGATATGTTTATAATAAAATAATTTTTCACACTTTCCTAAAGATCCCCTCATCTCCCTTATAAAAGGAGACTACTTCTAACCAATTACACACACCTCTCAAGACTTTTGGATCATCTAAACTCTTCCCAATTAAGCTACCTATACCCCCATTATCCTCCTAGAAGCCTTACCTTAGGCATAAGCTACTTCAAGAAGTCATTTGGTTCAAACCAAAATGGAGTTACCCAAATTAAAGGTAACAGTTTCTTTTAAATTATATTCTTTTATTTTACTTCTCCATCCCATAAAATATTTTTATTCATTTCTTTTGGAACAGCACCAGTATCCTTAATATACATGGATATTGTTATGAGAAGGATTCTAACTACACTTACACACACACCTCCATCTAATGGATGAAGACCAAAATATTTCTGTGGATGGAAAACTAATGCCTCACAAAATGATGATTGTTCGATTATCTTCTACCACCTCTCATGGTGGCCATTATGATGGAACTATATTTATATATGATATATATTATGTTTATGTTTTTTATACTTATTTAATTTCCATATATATCATGCCTCTATGGTTTCCATTATGGGTAAACATGATAATCTCATTAGAGGAAGTGCGGACTACCACCCCCTCAATGTGATATGAATTGATAATGCCATATGTGGGATGTGTTTAGAATGGAGTTAATGATATTATATGTGATATTTTATATGAAATTATACTGGAATTTTAATATTCCTATGTATCATTATGTTTTAATTCCATTAAATTAAGAAATTGAAATGAAAGTAGCGTTCATGCGTACATACGACTTACCGTCTTCATGAACGGCACATTTCATTTCTTACCTCCAAATGTTATTGTAAAGACCCGAAAATTTCAAGGAAATTTTTCTCTTAATTTTCCTTGGAATTTTACAAGAACACAGTTTCTGACGACATCTGATTCCGAGGCCCAGTGTGTCCGATATCATTTTTCCAAAGATTGGCTCGGGTACGTTCAGTGAACGAACGATCGAATTTTTCTATCTTTTGAACCGGTACTCGTAATTGAAATCTGAGGGCACCGATTAACTCGTAGTGCCGATAATCGCATAAGGGGACCTTAAGAGCAGTTTCGTTTTTGTCGCATGAGGTGGTTAATTTTTGGGGATTCGATATGTCTTAAATAAATTGTAGTGTTACAATTTATTTTATGTGGATGTTAATTTCTTCCTAAAGAAGTTGGATGTGGGGAAACACCACACCTAACTTCCCATGAGAGGGTATGACCAAGGGTGGTGGGGTCCGCACGAATCCCCAACCCTTCACCTTCCCTTTAACCCCAACGAACATCCCCCATTTTTACACCCCATGTGTTTAAATGTATATGTCTACAACCCCCCTTAAACTCCCTTGCTTTTAATGTGTTAACTCCCCATTAATCTCCTCTTCCATTAAGTTTGTTAACTCCTATTTTTTTGTGTAACTCTTCACCTTTTCCTTCCACTATTAATTCATTCCAACATGCCTTAATTAATGAGATGAGTCTCTTCATTTGTTTAATTAAGTAGTTTGGTTTGAATTTAAAATCTTTTTGGTGTGCATAAAAATAATATCATGAGATATTATTTTGAGTTAGAGATTTTGGTGTGGGAGAAAACATAGCAAAGTCCTACAGTTTTTGGGAGAGCTTTGGTGTGAAGAAGAAGAGAACTTTCCAGCGACGAAGAATGGTTCTTCAATTAAGAACACCTTCCCTTTAACGTAGAATGACTTGGCGTCCATGGTTCTCCATCCTCTTCTTCCATAGCAACAAGTGAGGAGATGTCGTTTCCTCCTCGAACGCACCCCGACGTCCACAGAATCTACGTCTGACCCCGCGACGTCATTCTCGCGACACCGATTTCTGCGCCGACGACGAACGAAGCTTGAATCGTGGTAGGGAATTTTTTATGTGGTGTTCTCTTATCATTTGAGAAAAGAATGATAGGTGTGGACCAACCAATTCCAGGTTGATCCGCGAATCGTTCGTTCATGCGGATTGATGTTGAGGATTATTGTTTTTGTCCGTGAATTATTTCTTTATCGTACGTCGACTTCTATTAGATGGTCGCTTTCTATCATTATAACGGGAGGATGTTGGACCGCACGAACACGGCCGAACCTCCTCCCCCCTTGTTTTTTGAATTTGTGGCACCATTTGAAAGGTGGCGCGGTGTGGTTTCACCGCGCGAAAATTATTAGGAAGGGATAAGAAGCGCGGCGCCGTCGCGCCGCGCCGATGAAGTTGAACAAGCCACGACGCCGTTGCGCCGTGCCGGAAAATGACAATCGAAGTCGCATGGTCGTTGTGGGATCTTTCAAGCGAAGGTTGGGTCGTGGGATGATGACTGGCAAAGACCGCATGCGAATCGTACCACCGGAGCGCGTCTGATGGTCCGCGGAAGCCCCTGCAGGCATGCCGCGCCGGTGCGGCGGCGCCGACGGTCGGGGGTGGCGACGCCCGGAGCGCTGCAGGAATAATCCGCCGCGGATGAAGCCATGGCAGCAGAGTGTGGTCCCACGACCGCGCGGGACTGGAGGGGAGCGGGGGGATGTGGCTGGCTGCCGCGTCCTCTTGCACAGGCGTCCCCACGCGGGGCCGCGACGCTTCACGCGGGGGCAGCGCCCCCCGCACGGTTCGACCATTCGGCCGAACCCCCGGCCGAGCCGGGCCGACTTGGGTAGATCGGGCCAGGCCACGCCCATTCGGGCTGGGCCACGCCGGCCGGGTCAGACCCGCACCTAGGTCGGGTCGACCTGGTTCGGGCCGACCCAGAGGGTCTCGGGCTAGGTCGGTTCGGGCCCGAAACCCCCGTTTTCGGACCCCTCACGATCTTTCACCTATATCTTGAGCTGTAGACCTCCGATCGATGCACCGTCAGTGGAGATGAGATCCTTGTATTGAGACGGTCGTTTAGGTATATTGCACTCAAGGTTTCAGAATAATTTTTATTCGGCCGAGTTGGTTCGGATACGAAACTAACCAGGCCCTTGGAGCGGAAACGCTTATATCTTGAGCTCTGGACGTCCGATTGACGTGCCGTCAACTTTTATTGATTCCTCTAAGTGAGATAGATCTTTTGGCTTACTCCTATCGAGGTTTGGATGCCTTCGGAGTGCGGTCGGGTTGGTTCGCTCACGAAACCAACCGGGCCCCTGGAACGAAAAGGCCAACAACTCACAGACCGGGCGTCTGATTGACGCGCCGTCTGTCTCGTTGAATTCCTCTTGATGAGACAGAACATTTGGAATACTTTTTCTAAGTTTTGGTTGTTGTTGGATAGTGTCCGGGTTGTATCGTACCCGAAATCCAACCTGGCCCCTGGAACAGAAAAGCTGATATTTTTCAGAATGGACGTCCGTTTGATGAACCGTCAGCAGCGTTGGTGATCACGTTGAAAAACGGTCCATATTAGTATACCCTATGAGAGTTCATGGTAGAATTTAGATACGGCCAGGTTGGTTCGCTCACGAAACCAACCGGGCCCCTGGGACGAAATGGCTAGTAACTCAAATATCGGACGTCTGATTGACACGCCGTATGTTGCGTTGAGACCCCTATGACGAGGTGGTACTTTGAGATACATCTTCATGGGACTTGTGATACTTGGAGTATCTACCTATAGCTCATGGAGCAGACACTCCTAGAGATGAGTGTACGGATTACAGAGACCGTGTAGCCGACTGAGACCTGACGACTGCTTGACCGACTCGACATGGAGTGAGTCGACTAGCCCAGTGGACAGAGCACTACTTTGTTTGGGTGAAGACCCATGGCAGACAGAGCACTACTTGTTTGATAGTGCAGAACTGTGGTACTCGTCCGGAGAGTACCTCTGCAGGCTACTGGGGGGTGTGCACTAATGTGTTTGGGTGGAATACCCCGGCGGGAAGCACTATTATGTTTGGGTGGTGACCTGCGGTACTCGACAGGAGGAGTACCTCAGTAGTCTTAGGTCAGTGAGAAGTACCTCAGAGTCGTGACAGGACCACTGTACACTCCAGAGATGGGGCTCTTCAGCAGTTATGGTTTTGACAATGAAAATCCTGGTTTGAGCTGAGTCTATGACCTTGTGTTTGCCTCATGATTAAGACGGGTCACTTGATAACTTAGGTATATGTATGGTCATATACCTGGGTAGTCGTTATCTGTTGATTTCATAATCTTTGTGTTACCTCATGATTGAGATGGGTTACTTGATAACTTAGATATATGTATGGGAATATACATAAGTAGAGGTTATTTGTTAATATCTTATTTGTGGTTATCATTGTTGGTTTTATTGAGACCTTGAGGGTCTCGGGATCCCTACTGAGTATCGTTATACTCACCCCTGCACGGGCAATACCCGCACCTCGTTGTGTTGGTTGCAGACGACAAGTAGTGCTGATGGAGGCTGAGTGTTCGAGGACTGGACGGTACCCGGAGGTGGAATACACGATGAGTCAGTATACAGAGGTGGAATTCATGGTGAGACGGCACTCGGAGGAGGTTGATGAGCGGGAGCATTGTGGAGGCTATCTGTACCTACCCTTCATGTAGGATCTGTGGTGGACGATCCAAGAGCTGCGCCATCTATACCTACCCTTTAGGTAGGATCCGAGGAGGACGTCCTAGGAGCCGCTTCCATTCTTCCAGCTGTTGTACTTTTGTTCAGTTTTAGTTGTACTTTCAGTTGGGTTTGTATTCTGGCCCATTCACTTTTCATCACTTCTCTTTGTACTTAGTGTTTTACTCTTTCTTGTACTCTGTGGTGTTTTGTATTCTTTTATAAAGGAAATACCTTCCCAGTTATCGGGATTTACGTCTTTGGTGCTAGTCTCCAGCCCCTGGCCTATGGAAGATGGGCTTGGGGTAGTCACGGCATGGGCCCTGAGGACGAGTCATGAAAAATTGGTATCAGAGGAGTCGGTTCTACCGCAGAACATATAACTTTGATATTTTCTTTCTGTGAAGCAATAGTGTTTAGAGTACCGAGTGTGGTTTTCAGTTCAGGGAGTCTAGTGTTGGTGCGGGCGGCCGACGTATCCATACACCAGGACCATGACAATAGATTTCCGACATTGTGCACGAAAACACTAATTGCGTGTGTCTTTCCAGAAGTTTTTAAATATCAGCTCAAACCAGGTCATCTCACTAGGTATAAATCTTATGACCGTGTCATGTTTTTTTCTTTTAGGATGCCTCCCCGTGGACGACCAGCTAGAGCCCCGAGAGTTTTTCGTACTGACAGCCCGCCGAGCAACGTGGCCTCAGTACAGGGCCCTATCCCAATTGAGCCACCAGCGGGGGAACCAGCGGTACTACTACCCATTGGGCCACCGATTCCACCATCCCCAGCAGCAGAGGGTGCACATCACTTGAGCGCACTACACGAGTTCCAGCGCCAGAGGCCACCCAGGTTCCTGGGAGAGACAGACCCATAGGCGGCGGAGGATTGAATGGAGGCTGTGGTGAGAGTTTTCAGGCTAGTGGGGACGCCGGCAGATTTCATGGTGATCCTCTTTGCCAGCCTTCTTCAGGAAGCAGCAAGCAGGTGGTGGAGCCTGATGCTTCAGATGCATGATGAGGCGAAACTTCTTTGGGCAGAATTCGAGAGCCTGTTTCGGGAAGAGTCTGTACCAGCCACCCTTCGAGCAGTTCGTGTACAAGAGCTACTTCAGCTGTGGCATGGCATCATGATAGTGGAACAATATTCAGAAAGGTTTACAGACCTCTCGCGCTACTCCACAGATATGGTACGAGACCCGTTCTTCAGGGCCCGAACCTTCGAGCAGGGGATCAGGTGAGAGATTAGAGCTTCTGTTGTTTCTCACAGCATTCTGACCTAGAAAGGGGTATTGGAGAGAGCCCTCTTAGTGGAGAGTTTCCTTGCTGAGCAGTCTCCAGCAGCACGACCCACCACTAGTCGGCTTGCGGCAGAGTCTTCTGCAGCATTCAGTAGACAGATGACGCAGAGGTCTAAGAGGACCAGACCTACCGGTGGCCGACTACACGACTCAGTTTCAGTTATGTTGGGGAACCGGGGTGGAGTCAGAGCTAGCCGTGTCGAGAGTGGACAATGTTACTCCTGCGGCGGAATTGGTGACATGGAACATGACTGTCTGACCCGCCATGTAGGTGACCATCAGTCAAATGAAGAACATCTCTGGCAGAGGCAGAGGTTCGATCAGGGCAGCCCGCAAGGAGCAGGCGGCCATGGAAGAGGAGCTCTTCGTGCAGCTGGAGGTGGATGACGCTCCGGGGTGTTGCCACCACCACCACCAGGAGTCCCACCCCGACCGCAGGGGATAGGAGGACATGGGAGAGCTCAGCTTCAGGCAGCTGAGGCATATGGTCATGGAGCTCCGGAAGCAGATGGACAGGAGTGGGACTAGCTCCAGACCTGGAGTATATTGATCATGTTGCTTATAGTTTTGTTGTTGTTACATTTGTGTCTTTGTACTATGAGATGCAATAATGAAAAGACACTTATCTAGTAATTTTTTCTTTCCTGTCCTTTTGTTTGGTTGATACTGAGTGGTCCCAGTTAAGACTATTGACTTGACCCTCACTTTCTAGATTTCTACTGGTGGAGACCGAGTGACCTCACACTGATGCGGACAGTGTGACTCGACCCTTGGAGGCGAGAGTGAAAATTAGATCTCTTGGTAGTTACGTCGAGGCCTTACGATGTCATCAATGACATGAAAGAATCATTCATGTTAGGATTGACTGTATTAGGCAAGGAATGTGGTTCATCCAGGGGATGAGACCGGATTTCTCTTATCTGGAAAGAAGAAATCATAGAAGCTCTTGTCTGACTAGAGAAGTTCCAGGTCATCCAAGAGCGGATGAGGACAGCACAGCGCCGACAGAAGCCTTATGCTGACAGGAACTGGAGGCCTCTAGAGTTCGAGGATGACGATCATGTCCTTATATATGTTTTACCTCAACGAGGTTTACGGAGTTGTGGCCAAGGTGGCAAGTTATCCCAGAGGTTCAATGGACCTTCTTAGGTCCACAGCTGGGTAGGCGAAGTGGTTTATCGCTTGACGCATCCACCTCAGTTGCACCAGGTGCACGATGACTTCCACGTATCTTAACTCAGGAGATACATGCTCGACCCTTCGCATATCATCGACCATGGGGAGATGGACTTTGGATATGGGGTGACTTTCACGGAAGTTCCTATGGGAATCGAGGATCAACATGAGCATATCCTATGAGGATGGATGACTCCTCGGGTGCGCTTTCACTGGAAGAATGGGAACCTCCAGGTGAACAAATGAGAGTGGGAGGCTCAGATGCGTGCTCAGTACCGCTTTTTTATCCCTAGTTTGTGTTGAAGCTTATGGGGACGTAAAGCCCTGAGGTGGGAGTAATGTAAAGACCCGGAAATTTCATGGAAATTCTTTTCTTAATTTTCCTTCGAATTTTAAAAGAACGCAGTTTCTGATGGCGTCTGATTTCGAGGCCCAGTGTGCCCAAAATCATTTTTCCGATGTTTGGCTCGGGTACGTTCAGTGAACGAAAGAGAGAGTTTTTCTATCATTTAAACTAGTACTCGGAATTGAAATCTGAGGTCATCGATGAACTCATAGTACCGATAATTTCTTAAGGGGACCTTAAGCGTAGTTGTGTTTTTGTCGCATGAGGTGGTTAATTTTTTAGGATTCTATAAGTCTTAAATAAATTGTAGTGTTACAATTTATTTTATGTGGATGATAATTACTTCATAGAGAAGTTGGAGGTGGGGCCACACCCCACCTAACTTCTCATGAGAGGGTATGACCAAGGGTGGTGGGGTCCGCACGAAACCTCAACCCTTCACCTTCCCTTTAACCCCCACGAACTTCCACCCATTTAACACCCCTTGTGTTTAAATGTATAACTCTACAACCCCCCTTAAACTCCCTTTCTTTTAATGTTCCAACTCCCCATTAATATCCTCTTCCATTAAGTTTGTTAACTCCTCTTATTTTGTGTAACTCTTCACCTTTTCCTTCCACCATTAATTCATGCCAACATGCCTTAATTAATGAGATGAGTCTCTTAATTTGTTTAATTAAGTGGTTTGGTTTGAATTTTAAATTTTTTTGGTGTGAATAAAAATAATATCATGAGATATTATTTTGAGCTACAGCTTTTGGTGTGGGAGAAAACATAGCAAAGTCCTAGACTTATTGGGAGAGCTTTGGTGTGAAGAAGAAGAGGACTTTCCTTCGACGAAGAATGGTTCTTCTTCAATTAAGAACACCTTCCCTTAAATGTAGAATGACTCAGTGTCCATGGTTCTCCATCCTCTTCTTCCATATCAACAAGTGAGGAGACATCGTTTCCTCCTCGAAACCACCCCGACGTCCAAAGAATCTATGTCTGACCCTGCGACGTCATTCTCGCGACACCGATTTCCACGCCGATGATGAACGAACCTTGAATCGAGGTAGGGGAATTTTTATTTGGTGTTCTCTTATCTTTTGAGATAAGAACGACGAGTGCGGAACAACCAATTCCAGGTTGATCCACGGATCGTTCGTTCATGCGGATTGATGTCGAGGATTATTGTTTTTGTCCGTGAATTATTTCTTTTCCGTACGTCAACTTCTATTAGATGGCCGCTTACTATCATTATAAAGGGAGGATGTCGGACCGAACGAACATAGATGAACCTCCTCCCCCCTTTTTGTTTGAATTTGTGGCGGCACGTGAAAGGCGGCGCGGTGCCGTTGCACCGCACAGAAATTATGAGGAAGGGCTAAGAAGCGTGGCGCCGTCACGCCGCGCCGATGAAGTTGAACAAGCGACGGCACCGCCGCGCCGCGCCAGAAAACGACAAACAAAACCGCACAGTCGTTGTGGGATCTTTTCAGTGAAGTTTGGGTCCAGGGATGATGACTGGCGAAGACCGCAGGCGAATCGGACCACCGGAGCACGTCTGGTGGTCCGCGGAAGCCCCTGCCGGCGCGCTACGCCGGTGCGGCGGCACCGGCGGTAGGGGGTGGCGGCACCCGGAGCGCCGCCAGAAGAATCTGTCGCGGCTGAAGCCGCTGTAGTGGAGCGCGGTCCCGTGACTGCGCGGGACCGGAGGGGAGCGGTGGGACGCGGCCGGCTGCCGCGCCCGTTGGCACGGGCGGCCCCACGCGGGGGCAGCGCCCCCCGCACGATTTGGTCGTTCGGCCGAACCCCCGGCCGAGCCGGGCCGGCCTGGGCATACCGGACCGGGCCGCGACCAGCCGGTCCGGGCCGCGCCGGCCGGGTCGGTCCGGGCCCGAAACCCTAGTTTTCGGACCCCTCACGGTCTTTTGCCTATATCTATAGCTGTAGACCTTCGATCGATGCACCGTCAGTGGCGATGCGATCCTTGGATCGAGACAGTCGTCTTTGGTATATCGCATTCAAGGTTTCGGAATACTTTGGGTTTGGCCGGATTGGTTTGGATAAGAAACCAACCGGGCCCTCGGAGCAGAAACGCTTATATCGTGAGCTCCGGACGTCTGATTGACGTGCCCTCGACTTTGATGGATTTCTCTATCTGAGATGTATCTTTTGGCTTACTCCGCTCGAGGTTTGGATGTCGTCGGAGTACGTTCGGGTTGGTTTTCTCACATATCCAACCGGTCCCCTGGAACGAAAAGGCCAATAACTTACAGACCGGTCGTCCGATTGATGCGTCGTCTGTCTCGTTGAATTCATCTTGATGAGACGGAACTTTTGGCATACTTTGCCTGAGTTTTGGTTGTTGTTGGATAGTGTCCGCGTTGGATCGTACCAAAAATCCAACCGGGCCCCATGAACGGAACAGCTAATATCTTTCAGACCGGACATCCGTTTGATGAATCGTCAGTGGCATTGGTGATCACGTTGAGAAACAGTCCCTATGAGTATACCCTATGATAGATCGAGGTACAGTTGAGATACAGCCGGGTTGGTTCTCTCACGAAACCAAACGGGCCCCTTGGACGAAAATACCAGTAACTCACAGACCGAGCGTCTGATTGACGCGCCGTCTGTTTTGTTGAGACCCCTATGACGAGGTGGTCCTTTGAGATACATCTTCGTGGGACTTGTGATACTTGGAGTATCGACGTATAGCTCGTGGAGTGGACCCTCCTAGAGACGAGCGTACAGAGTACAGAGACCGTGTAGCCGACTGAGACCTGACGACTGCTTGACCGACTCGACTTGGAGTGATTCGACTAGCCCAATGGACGGAGCACTACTTTGTTTGGGTGCAGACCCATGGAGGACGAAGCACTACCTGTGTGACAGTGCAGACCCGCGGTACTCATCCGGAGAGTACCTCTGTAGGCTACTAGGGGGTGTGCACTACTGTGTTTGGGTGGCATACCCCGACAGGAAGCACTACTGTGTTTGGGTGGATGACCCACGGTACTCAACTGGAGGAGTACCTCAGTAGTCTTATGTTAGTGAGCAGTACCTCAGAGTCGTGACAGGACCACTGTATACTCCAGATATGGGGCTCTTCAGTAGTTACGGTTTCGATAATGAAAATCATGGTTTGAGCTGAGTCTATGACCTTGTGTTTGCCTCATGATTGATATGGGTCACTTGATAACTTAGGTATATGTATGGGCATATACCTGGGTAGTGGTTATCCATAGATTTATTAATCATTGTGTTACCTCGTGATTGAGATGGGTTACTTGATAACTTAGTTATATGTATGGGCATATACTTATGTAGAGGTTATCTGTTGAGATCTTATTTGTGGTTATCCTTGTTGGTTTTATTGAGACCTTGAGGGTCTTGGGATCCCTACTTAGTATCGTTATACTCACCCATGCATAGGCTATGCCCGCACCTCGTTGTGTTGGTTGTAGACGTCGAGCAGTGCTGATGGAGGCCGAGTGTTCGAGGAATAGACGATACCTAGAGGTGGACTACACGACGAGTCAGTATCCGGAGGTGGACTTCATGGTGAGACGACACTCGGAGGAGGTTGACGGGCGAGAGCGTTGTGGAGGCTATTTGTACCTACCCTTCAGGTAGGATCTATGGTGGACGATCCAGGAGCTGTGCCATCTGTACCTACCCTTCAGGTAGGATCCGAGGAGGACGTCCGAGGAGCCGCTTCCATTATTCCAGTTGTTGTACTTTTGTTCAGTTATAGTTGTACTTTCAGTTGGGTTTGTATTCTGACCCATTTACTTTTCAGCACTTCTCTTTGTACATAGTGTTTTACTTCCGCTTGTACTCTGTGGTGTTTTGTTTATTTTTATAAAGACAATGCCTTCCCAGTTATCACTATTTACGCCTTTGGTGCTAGTCTCCAGCCCCTGGCCTATGGAAGGTGGGTGTGGGTTAGTCACGGCACGGGCCCCGAGGACAGGTCGTGACAATTATGTACTATTATAAATAAATGTATATACAAGATATATATGATATATATGATATCTAAATTATGAGTATCATTCTGGATATAATGGACTATTAACCAAATGGACAACTTGTAGATATAAGGTGTTCATTTATGATTCATGTGCCAAATATCGACAAAACTAACATTATTAACATAAATGATTAAATAATTTTTATAACATGTTAATAAGTGATATGAAACAAATAATAAAAATGAAAAATTTTCTTAAGAATGTAGAAATTATCTTTAGTTTATTATTAAGGAGATTAAAGAACGATCAGGTCAAGTCGGACACGAGGTAAGGGACTTCGTCTCAATCTCCTTTCATCGAGGCATATTTAGATTTACACATGACTTTATTTTATACGGTGTATAAACCCGTTTGACTTTTCATTTCATTCAAAGGTAATCTTTTTATACGAAGAGTTTTACTAAATGAAAAAAAGGAATGATTTTTTTATCATAAGCGGTGAAACGGCCTTTCCGCCACTGCGAGTATTATTTGATCTTTGGCTTCCTTAACAAGACGTAATGTTTTTTTAAAAGGAAAAATAAATACCATATACTCTTTTTTACTTATTTTGGTATTTAAAATGATTTTGAGAATGTATTTATTATTTCAATATCTTGAAATGATATTTCATTATTGCAATGTGGAAATGTTATCTTTCCATTATGCTTATGTTATGTGATATGATAATGTTATGCTTCTTGGAAATTATTTTCATATACGGGTGGTTCTGTGATAAACCTAGTGCGGGTGAGCCAGAGAGTGCTCTCCAATGCATTGGGTAACGTGATGGAGGTAAACGTGGATATTTCACCTAAGAGATTTAGGGAATATACTATGATCGGTATTCGAAAGTAAATCTCTATGTCGCTATGATAGCTATAATGTAAGTATGTTATGGATTCCACAATTTACTTTTATGATAAATGATTTCTATTTTCCTTTCATAAATCATATGATTTCATGTGGTAAGTAAAAGATTTCATGTTTTGTATGTATTTAAGAATAAATGTTTTCATTCTTTTTTTTATAACCTTTACTGAGATTTTCATGCTCATCCCATGTTTTGAAATGTTTTCACATGACTTAAAGATGAATAGGGTCAAGGATGATATCAAAGAAAAGTCATGTTGTCTAAAACATGGAACCATACATGACTCTTTTTTTCAAGTGTTTTTATTTTATGAAAAAAAGGAAATTGTTCAGAAGTTTCTACATTGTAAACTTTTGAGATGTAATAGTTATGTCCTAATTCTCTACAACTCTAAACCATAAAAGATCCTAAATGTGAATTATTTGTTTAATTCAATGTTATGTAATTTTTAATGCCGTGTACTTATATAAACCTGGTTTTGACATTTGATGTAGGGAAAGGCATGGAAAAATAGTGAGGAAGAATGATTTTCTATCAGATGGGTTGAGTAGTTGGTGGTGAGATGGTGGGTGTCTTCCCACACAGTCAAAAGTATTATTTGTTTTTTTAGTCTTTTCTCGCTATACCTATACATTAATATTGATAGTACTTTCTAACCATGAGTTGTTTGGATTCCATTGTTTGATTTCAGTTATGAAAACTATTTATATTTTCTTCTATTTTCAATATTTTATATATGTTCGACATTGTTGCTTTAGGTTTGGATAAATCTCTACCTCTAATTATTGTTTCATGTCCTAGTTCTCATCGCTAGCACATGGGGATCGAAAAATCAATTCAAGTATGTGGCGGGTTGGGTCAGGTACTAGTTTGGGAGGGTATTCAGGTTGGTTTGTTACAAGCAGGAATGATGATGTTTTTAGATTTTAATATGTTGATAATTATTTATAAATTATGAATTAAGGTTTAATAAAATTTTTGTCGTCGTATTTGGTATTAGATCAAAGTCTGGTTATTTTTGTGATTAGGATTAGAACACACTAGTGAAAGACATTGAGATAATACAAAACAACGGAAAACATCGCTTAAATTTGGTAAAGTACAGAGTAAGTCGTTTCTAAGAAAATACATCTGTCATTGAATACTTTAATTAGATGTGGCTCTATAACAGTTGTACCTAGTGTTAATAACCCTAAAATGAAGCATTGAGATGGACTCAATTGTCACCTGCTGCATAACAACATTCATTGTAGAACGCTTGGTTAGACACTCCTAGGGATACGATTTGGTAAATTTCCATGATCATTACGAACCAATATTAAGATGAATAAATTACCCTAATATTTTGTGTTAGGAAATAGGTAATTAATAACATAGTTTGAAAACCTTGAAATTCCAAGGTTAAATAATATATTTTAATCATGAGTTATCACTCCAACTTTCAAAATATAAATTTTTAAATACTTAATAGTTTGAAAATTCTAAACCCTATGTTATTTTGTATGAATTAATGGTTTAAAAAAGAATCAAAGAAAGGAAGGATTACCATCCATGGTTTTAAACCAACTTCTGCTTCACTCATGTTTAGAATAAATATTCTAACACCACCTTAAAATATGGAATTTGAGTTATAGTTAGAGAGGAAAAATGGATAAATTGATTAATCCTAAGAGTAAAACTCATCCCCAATCCAAATTTTTGGGATAAATTCCCATGTAAACCTTATGTTGATATATTTAGTGAAATTTGATGCAATTTTAGGCATGGATTTTATTTCCCTATATAGATATAGTATAAATTTTTTAGAGAAGTAAATCACCCTCCATATAAAAAATTTCCCATTGAATCTATACTAGTTAAAGGAGGAAGAAACTTCTTTATTACCAACATATTAGGAATTACTATAATTTCCTTGTGAGGAAGGTTTCTTAATCAAATTATTGAGACTAAAGAAAATATAATACTTGATTACATTCCCATTTTAACAGAATTCATTGATCTGTTTCCCAAATAATATCGTGGTCTTCCCTCCAACCATGATGTTGAGTTCTCATTCATTCTCATACATGAAGATTTTCCAATATCCAGGACTCCATATAGAATGGTGGTTATTGAACTCTAGGAGATGAAGAAACAACCATAGGATAATATTGAAAAACAATTTATACACCCAAGTGATTCACCATGGGGTACAACAATCCACTTGTCCATGAATAAGGGTTGGTTGATGTGCCTATACATTCATTATTATGAGCTCAATATGATCATAAAAAAGAACAAGTATCCTCTTCCTGGGATTGAAGACTTATTTGATAAGCTATATAGAACCTAGTAGTTCTAGACGGTGGATTTTAAATAGGGACATTATCAAGTATAGGTGAATAAGGATGATATCTCCAAGACTACATTTCATACAAGTTACATGCACTATGAGTTTATAGTAATGCCATTTGGATACACTCATGTTTGAGCTATCTTTATAGACTTGATTAATAGAGTCTTTAATTATTAGCTTGAAAATTCAGGGTATTTTTTATTGATGATATTCTTATCTACTCCAAAAATTTTTAAGTACATGAGGAGAATTAAAACACTGTACTATAGAATTTATATAAGGAAAATTTATATGTGATGTACAGTAAATGTGAGTTTTTGTTGGAGAAAGTAACTTTATTGGGGAATATTGTCACCAGAAAAGGGATATATGTTGATCATTTAAAACCTAAGGCAATTGAAGGTTGGCTGAGGCCAATATATGTTATGTAAATCCAAAGTTTACTTTTATTTGTAACACCCAAATCCTTGAATCCTGATGCTGATTCATTATTTTATTACATTGGCATGATTATAAATAATCAAATCTCTTAACACTAATCAGTTTAGTAGTATTTTAAATCTAGATTAAATACATGATACACATAATAAATTAGAAAATAGTAAATAAAAACATGATATATAAATAAAATAAATTAAGAGAATCCATGAAGACTTATTCAAATATTTCTTCTTCATAACCTAGGGAAAGGAAACATAATAAGGGTGATCTCAAATTCTCGATAAGGGTAAGTAAAGTAGAAAAAATAAGAAAAAAATATAAATAAATTAAAATTAAAAGTTAAATAACTAATAACAAACCCCACTAAAATAATTAGATAAGGTAATGCTGATATGTAATGTTAAGTAAATTAAACTCATGCAATCTAAATCAATAAAATGAGAATAAAATGAATCCATAGATATGTCGAAGAAAAATATCATGGAGGAATAATAATCGAATTTAAAAGAGGCAAATTATTATTTATTTGATTCCATGATTCCTAGGTACATGTTACCTTTACTATAATGAACTTTTACTAGACAGTTTACAAAATTTCTGGTAAAATACCATCTGATTGGGCCAAATGATTCATCTCATGAGACTACTGATGCATCAAGGGGGTATTTATAATTTTTTTTATCCCATTTTTTTCCAGTACAAAGAATTCCTAATATAAAAAATAATGAATTTTACATATCAAGTATCCCTATTGAATAAATAGTATGTATTTATCAATAACTACTTAGAGTAGGATAAGTAAAAATATGGGTTGTTGAAATCAAAACATTCTTGAGCCAAAATAATATTTAAAAATTCCAATGTCCCCCATACCAAATTGAAACATTTAAATCATAATTCCCCATGAATTAAATGAAACTTATAATATCATGAGTATGAGAACATTCATTATATAACATGTTAAAATGTGATATATACAACAAATTAATGTTAATGGGTGCATAAAAAATAAGTCTTAATCGAAAGTAACTTGAGATAGTTGGCCTTACGTACGCATGGATGCTACTTTCATATCTTTTTCAAATTAAAATAACGAAATTTAAATGATACATATCTATATAATAAGTATAAAGTAAAAATAAATATAATAAATTTCTTATATAAATATAGTGTCTATCATAATGTCCACCATGGGAGGTTGTAAGGAAAAATGAACAATCATCATTTCATGAGGTAGTAGCTCACTGTACACAGAAACAATATGTTCATTAACCATTAGATGGATTTGTATGTAATTTTTGTTGAAACTATATAATAAAAACATACTTCTATATTTAGGATACTGGTTTTTTTATAAAATAAACGAAAAAGTATAGTTGGGGGGTTGGAGAATGTAAATGAAACTAGAGATCTTGAGAGAATATGTTTCCTCTTAATCGAGTAATTTCTTTTGGTTTGTACCAAAACGCTTCCTTGTATGGATTTATTCCTACGGTATGGATTCTAGTTTGAGTATAGGGATGTAGAGAATATATTTTGGCAGATCCTTGTCAAGAAAATTCATCTTTAGAGGTGTGAGGAAGTTGGAGGAGATGAGGCCTTTTTATAGTGGAGGAAGGGTGACACTCTTTAAAATTTTGGGAAAGGGAATTTTACCTACACTTTTCCCATTGAATGTGGATCCAATAATATTAAAAAGTAGATAAAATTGAGGATATGGTATAAATGTGTCTATAAAATCGCTCTTTGAAAAGTGTATAGGCTGTCTTGGGCACTAAAGTTAATGATTAGTCACTCATTAATATTAATTTATCCTAAATTGCAGTAATTAATTTTAATCACATTCACTAATATTTTTGGTCCAAAACAAATTTAGCCCTTTTATACATTTTAAATTAGAGTGAGTCCAAATATGGAATAAATTTTTTTTAAAATTACAATCACTTAAGTTTAATAAATTGATTTAAATTTAATCCCACAGGCGGGATGACAATGCAGGTTTTGTAAATAAAAAAGTCAGATAGTTAACTATTTTTTATAATAAATTTCAATGTGAAATTAATTACAATTAAATATTTTTATTAATTTGTAAAAATATTATATAATTAAAATTTAAAACATATAAAAATTATAATTTAAACTTATAAATAAATTATATGGATTACGTGTTTTGAACTAAAATTTAGTATTTTTAGATATTCATAAAAAAACAATATGTTTCCAAAAGATATTAAAAATTCACCCAAACCTAATTTTTATTCTTTGTTTCCAATTGTGAATTTTATTTTGACATATTAAATAAATTAAAGTGTAAATCTATGGATTTCAAATAGATTATCCATGAAAAGAAGACAAAACTATATTTATAAAAATGCAGTATTTTATATATAACATTGGGTTTGTTCTTACATTATTCCTATCTTAAATATATTAGATTAGTTTCAATATATTTGTTTTCGTATATTATATATAAATTTAATATATGAACTCTATTCAAGTGTTAGTGTTTAATTTACCATGAAAAAAATATACAAAATAATGTTTTATCTAAATCCAGTCTTGTGTGTATTTCCCAGATATCAATCGAATCTAAAGAAAAATATGGAAAAAAATTAGCTTCTAAATTCTTATATCCTATAATAATTTCATCTTAAAAATTTGAATGTTATTAACTTCCAAAATATGTGGTATTTAACCTTCATATAATCCTTTGGTTCCCATGTTTCTCCTCCCATTTTGTGATTTCTCAAGAGAACCTTTACTAGATGAGTCATATGATTCCTAAATACATGCTCTATTGTATCATAAAGATAGAGGGGTCCTTCCCAATATGAAAGGTCAGGTTCTAACTCAATTTCAATAGAGGTGAGAACTTGTGTTGGATGAGACAAGTACTTACATAGTATTGATATATGAAATACATTGTGAACAATTGAGAGATTTGGTAGAAATGGTAAATGATAAAAATTGACTCCAACCCATTCAAGGATTTAGAAGGGTCTGATGTATATAAGACAAAAGTTTCCATTCATACTGATTCTAATAACACCCTTCCATGGATATACTCTTAAGAAGACATAATATCCCACATGGAAATATAAATATTTCCTATGATTATCAGTAGAGGTATTTTTTCTACATTTAGTGGTTTTAATATGAGAATGGATAGCCTTTACCATTTATTTTCATTCTTAAAAAATTTCTAGGACTATGAGTTTCCTTTCCCCAACTCCAACCCAGCATGTTTGTGTACTAAATTGCTTTGAATATAATGCTTCCTATGATTCCATTTGTATACTTGAATGTACAATATTATTATAGGTAAAATCTATATAAGGTAAATAGAGATCCCACTTACCTTGAAAAATGAGATAGAATGATATCAACACATCTTCCATTGTTTGATTTTTTTCAGACAATCCATCAGTTTGAGAGTGGTAAGAAGTGCTCAAATGAAGCATAGGGTCGAGAGCCTTCTGGAGTCTTTTCTTGGATTTTGATGTAAATCAAGGACCTTGTCCCGAAACAATTGATTGAGGTGCACCATGATGTCTTACAACATCATAAATATAGATCCTTGTGAGGCACTCAAGAGAAAGATCTTCTCTTATGGTTAGAAATTGAGCAGATATTATTAGTTGATCAATGATAACCCATATTTCATCATTCTTTCCAGGAGTAGTTGGTAGTCCCATGACAAAGTATGTGGTAATTTAATCCCATTTCCAAATTGGAATATTAAGAGGATACATTAAACATTTTGGATGGTTCCCCATATCTTTCTCGTGTAGACAAACCAAGCATCTCGATACAAAATCTGCAATTTCCTAGTACATGTCATCCCACAAAAAATGTTCCTTCAACTCCCTATACATCGTTGTACTCCTAGGGTGTATAGAGAAATTTGAGCTATGATAATCATCCAATAAATCCCATTTTTTCTTAGGTATAAATGGAACACATAACCTCTTTCCAAATTTTATAACACCATCTTCACAATCATAGTTTGTTAATTTTTCATCTTTCATGCCATTAATTTTATTCTGAAAGTCCTCATTAACAGATTAAGAATTCATTATCCTATCTAATATATATGGTCTTGAAATAATTTGATAAATATTTGATCTATTCCCTTACTTAAAATTTACTATATCCATCTTTACTAAATCCATTAACATAGTGTCCTTCTGAATCTTCATTTGGGTTAAAAATTTGTTATCCTTCATACTAAAAGCATCTTTTACCTTATTTTCATTCCCTAGGTGGAAGTGTATTGAGAAATAATAATATTTAATTAGTTAAAGCCATCACCATTATCTTATGTTGATCTATTTTGGTGAGTAGATTTTTTTTATGCTATTTTGATCTGTGTATATTTCAAATCTCTCTTTGTGGTGATAATGTTTCTATATTTTCCAAGAGAATATTACAAATGAAAAATCTAGATCATGAGTTGGGTAGTTATGTTCACGAGCCTTAAATTTCCTTTTTGAGTATGAAATAACTTTATCATTTCTCATTAAGACAAAACAAAGTCCCTTTTTGGTGCATCACTATATATGTCCAAACCATCACACCGAGACGGTAGAGTAATAATATGAGCATTGACTAATCTTCTCTTTAGTTAATAAGATAATTTTTTAACAATCCTTTGTCCATAAAACATATACCCTTTATATGTAAGCTTGGTTTAATGGTCATATAATCAGGAATAATTCTGAACGATTCACTTATCATATCCTTCCTAACTAATGAAACTACATATCTCATTTATCTTTGTTGGCATATGACATTATTTGAATAACTTTTTCCTTGCATGATTAAATGATCTTCCATTCATGGAGATAATATGTCACTGAGATGGAACATCATGGAGCCATAAATAACATTTACTAAATTTCTCGTATAATTCTTCCCCTCTTAGAGTCTTAAGAATTATCGAAAATCATTTATCTTGGTCCTCATAGATTTCAGAATACACTTGAATATCAATAATAAATACTACAGAAAAATTATCAAGATATTCCTTGAACACTCTATTCATTATGTCCATAAAAAAGAGAGTTCATTAATCAGTAAAAATGGAATTACTGTAATCTCGTAATGTCTATACCTCATCTGAAAAGCTATCTTCAGAATATCTTCCTTCTTCGCTCACAATTAGTGATACTCAGAACGAAGATCAATATTTGAAAAATTTTGGGCCCCATGAAGTTGATCAAACAAGTAATAAATGTGATTTAGATGATACTTGTTCCTTAATATAATGACATAAATTTCAATATAATCAACACACAACCTCATGAATCCATTTTTATTCTTAAAAAATAGGATATAGTCTCCCCATAGTGAAACGATAGTGTGAATAAGCCCCTTATTACACAAATAATATAGTTGTTTATTCAATTCCACTATTTCCATAGTGGAAATTCGATAGGTAGTCCTTGATATTGGCCTCGCATCAGGGATTTAATAAATTGAATATTCATCTTCTTGCTCTGGGGGATGGTTAGGTAATCCATCAAGAAATACATCAATGTATTGTTGTACGATATATACATCCTCAATTTGATGATTACCTTCTTCTTTACTAGGTGTTGATTTCCTTTTATCAGTAAGTATTTTATTCAGTAAAGATACTTGGGGTGTATATAGTCAATAATAACCTAAGGAATCTTCATCTCTAAATATGGGGAATTTTACATCATCCTCATAGATTGTAATTTCCTCCCTCTTATAAAAAATATTTTCATTATATTTTCAGAGATAGTCCATACTAAGGATTATATCAAATTCCATCATATGTATGATTATACGGTCATCAAATAAGGAAGGTTAATGTGTCATAATAGGGACTGACCAAAACATCTTTTTTTTAAATCATTCCTTCATTAAGAGTTTGGACTGACAACTCTCTTTGTTAAAACAAATTGTAAGTGTCTATTTTTCTTGGAAATCTGGGTAGATATAAATGATTGCAATGATAAGGGATCAAATAAAACATTGTCTAAATTTTAATATAGGATTAGGGTAACATCTACTACGTCATTTCATACTTCCACCTCTACTGTAGCGATTTCACAAACTTTGACATCACCCCTTGGCCTCATCTGGGGTGGATTCCCTTGATGCTAAGGGTATTAATTTGAATAGTTCCCCATATACTTGTAGTATTAACACTGGATATTAGTTCATTCCTTATTCACCTTTCATTCAATAATATAATGACATCTTTATCTACATTTACAAAAAACTCCCATTACCTTCAATAATTTCCCAGAGTGATTCTTGAAACAGTGATCACATGATTATAATTTTTTTTATTCATCATATTATTAGATTCATTCGAATTTTATTGGTACTCAGAAAAACCCTTCTTCTTTGGGTTTCCTTTTAATGCATATGATCTTGATAAATCCTTCTCCATCTTGATGTAATATTAAAATAATTCTTTGTATGATGAAATATTTGGAGAAATGACTTCTTTTCGGATACTTGGCTTAATAACATCAATGAAGTTATTGATTTGGCACTTAGTTTTTCATATTTTATCAGTAGAATACCTATATGACCTTATAAATTTAGCTTCTTAATCTTCATTACTTTATTCTCATTTTTTCAATAATCTAAGGAAATTTTTATTCATCTCAATTTGATTATCATATGGGAATTATTTATCGAAGAATGTATCCTTAAAATTTCTCCATTTTATGAGTTCAATTTCTTCTTCCTCATTAGTATTATGGATCAGGGACCACCACTAATCAACATAACCTTGGAGACAATAGACCACAACTGTAACCTTTTCTATTTCACTACATCCTTTGGCCGTAAATATTTTATATAGTGACTTAATCCATTGCTCATCTACAATTAGATCATCCCACTAAACGATGGGGGATTCTTTCTCAAAAAGTGATCCATCCTAGAAGATTATCTCCATGTCATATGTTTCTCTATTTGGGCTTGGTTATTTGGCAGGAACTTATTATTTTACCCCAATATTTACATAATTTTCTCTATTCTAATACCATCTATTTTGGTTTTCTCATTGGGTTAATCTCTGCATTTTTCATGAGTATTAATTCCATTAATCCATCCACATTACATTTCAAAAAATAAAGGCATATACTTGATTATTCCATGTAATAATAATGTACAATACCACATATAATTTAACTTGTAATAGAAATTTATGCATAATGAATCCTAGAATCAAAATAATTTGTTACTTTGGGGAACTATTAAATTTCATATCCTTTATAATGGTAGATATAGAAAATGTGATTTATCCATAGTGCATCCCCTAGGAGTTTTAAAATAGGAATGTAGTAAGGCCTGATTTCATGTAATATTTTACCCTATGTCGGGATCTGAACACCTTGTCAAAGTGATTACTCGTAGATACATCTGTTCCAAACCCACATCCACTTGTAGTGTCTAGACATGGATGTATTGTTCGGAATACCAATATAATCACTACCTTACAAAAAGTCTACAAGGTTATTTTATATTTATTATCAATGCATATCTTAGGGATGTGATCCATAATATAATTTTTCTAAATATAGTTTCTAAGGTTGCTGCTACCTAGCTCTGATTCCAATTGCAACACCCCGACCCCAGAAGCCTGGTGCTGATGCATTATTTTATTATATTGGCATGATTATAATGAATCAAATCCCAAATTATAGATTAGTTTATCAGTTTTGGAAATCCATATTACATAAATTATACATATAATAAATTGGGAAACATGAAATAAAAATATGATACGTAATAAAAAGAAATGAACCACATCCTTGAACTCATATTCAATGATTTATTCTTCAGAATCTGGGGAAAGGGACCTTAATTTGGGTGATCTCAAATGATCATTAAGGGTAAGTAAAGAGGTAAAAATAAATAATAATAAAAATTAAAATATAAAGGAAAATAACTAATAAAAAATTACATTAAAATAATTATACAAGGAAATATAAATATGTAATGTTAATAAACTAACACTCTTTCCTTCTAAATCAATAAACTGAGAATAAAATGTATCCATAGATATGTCGACGCAAAATATCATGGATGAATAATAACTGAATCTGAATGATGGAAATGATTAATTATTTGATTCCATATTTCCTTGGTACATGGTACCATTAATTTCAAGACCTTTCAGAATAAATTTAACAAAATTTCTAGTAAAAACCCATTTTATTTGGCCAAATGATTAGTCACTTGAGAGTACCAATGCATCGAGGGGCTATCTATAACTGGGACACACCCATGTCGTACTAGTCCAGAGAATTTATAATATATAAAATAAATAAAATACCTTATCAAATATCCATATTTAATAAAGAATATGTGTTTAACAATAATAACTCAGATGAGGATAAGTGACAACAAGGGTTGATGACATTAAACTATTCTAGAAGAAAAATAATATTTAAACATTCCAATGTGTCCCATACCACATTAAAATATTTAAATAATAATTATAAATTAATTAAATTAAACTTATAATATCATGATAATAAGTATATTAATGATATAACCTGTCAAAAGGTGATATATACAGTAAATACAAGTTAATTGGTGCATAACAAAATATGTCTATATGGAAAGTAACTTGAGATGAAATCCATTAACATAATATTAATTTTGGTTTTTCGGTAATAATCTCCTAATATAGTGATTTGAAATATGTTAATAACTTATAATTGAACCATACTCATGTTTATAATATAATATATTAACTTCTTACAAAATTATATTACCCTTTTGTAAACACATATTCATGATTTTAACTATTTTGGGTGTTAATTGCCAAGTTTTCCACGTATGTTTTGACTTGTTACTTATTGTTCCTATATAGTAGATAATGATTACATAATATATAGAATGTAAAAATGACTTAATTATTTTATATATTCATTAAAAATGTATTACGAATAGTCCATAAAATTTTGAGATAAGAAACAAAGTGCACTGTTCATGGAGACGGCATGTCGTACGTAAGCATGAACACTAATTACATTTCTTTATCATATTAAAAGAATGAAAATAAATGATACATATATATATAATAATTTTATTATATTATATATGTTATATATGTTACACAATTTTATTAAAATCATCCTCAATATGCTCCGTGTATAGCGTGAATGAATCACATTGCTTCAAGGGGGCAATAGTCCACATTTCCTCAAACGATGTTATTGTATCAATGAAAAATGGATAGTATTAAAGGTATGAGTTATAAGAGTATTAAAGAAGTATAAATAAATAATAAATATCATATATATAACTTATAAATATAATATATATCAAAATGGCCACCATGAGAGGTGGTGAGGAAAAATGAACAGTCATCGTTTCGTGAGGCATTAGTTCACCGTACAAAAAAACAGTATGTTTGTTACCCATTGAATGGATGTGTGTGTAATTGTAGGTAAAAACCTTAGACTAAATAATCCTATTATATTTAGTACTATGTTTTTGTTATACAATCATATAACAAGATGTGTTGAGTGGTTGGAGAATAAAAATGACAGTAGAGGGTTTGAGAGAAGACGTTGCGTGTTAATTAGGTTAGCACTTTTGGTTTTTACCAAAAGGATTCCATAGATTGATTTATTAAAAAGTTTAGGATTATATAATATGTGGAGGTATATTTATGATCTATTTTGGTAGATATTTTTCAAGCCAAATTGTATAGGGAGGTGCGATAATGTGGAAGGAGAGGAGACCTTTTTATTGTGGAGGTGGAGTGGAACTTTTGTAAATTTTGGGAATTGGAATTCCACCCAAGTTTTTCCCTTTGTATGATGATCCCATAATTAAAAAAGTAGATAAAAGGGATAACATGGTCTAAATATGTACATAAACGTTATCTTGAAAAATTTTATAGATTGTTTTTTTCCTTAAAGTTATGTTTTAGAACCATATTATTCTTATTTTAATATTAATCGTTGTAATTATTTTTAATCACTTTCAATAATACTTTTGTTAAAAAAGTTTGTGTTATTAGACATTATAAATTATTATTATTACAATTATGGAATAAATATATCCAAATTAAAATCATAGAAGTGTTAGAAATTTATTTAAATTTAATCTTGCAGGCGGGATGGCAATGTAAGTTTTTAAAGTATAAACTTCGGAAAGTGAGCTACGTTTTTTATAATCACTTTCAAAGTGAAACTGATTACAATGACATAAATTTTATTAATTGATAAAAATGTTATATAATTAAAATTTAAACCCAATTAAATTTACATTTAACCATATAAATAAATTAAAATGAAAAAAAATTGAACTAAAATTCATTATTTTTAACTCTTCATAAAAAAATGATATGTTTCCGAAACATAAAAAAAATTCAACCTAACCTATTTTTTTATAATCCAAATATAAAGTCTATTTTGACATATTAAATCAATTAATATGTCAAAATTCATATTTTAAATGGGATCTTCATTTAAAAAAAGAAAAATCACCATTATAGAACTATAGTAATTTTTATGTAATATTGGGTTTTTTCGTCTCTTATTCATATCTAAAATATATTCGACGTGTGGGAAAATATTTTTTTGGGTACATAATATATAAATTTAATAAATAAAATCTCTAAAAGTGTTATAATTTAATTGAATATGTTAAATGGGCCTAAATAATATTTTCTTAAACGGGGTGTTGTGTGTATTCTCATGATATCAAAAGAATCAATGGGAAATATGGTAAAGTATTGGGGTGATATAGTATTATTTGGGGAGTACTGTATATTTTTTAGAAACATATAATTATTTTAGACCCTAATCACTTTGAGTACTTAGAACGAAAATATGATTATTTGGAATGATAAATGTGAGATAAATTTTAAAGAGGTTAAGAAGAGGATAATCACTACAACTTTAATCACGTTACTCATCAGTGGGGAAGGATTTGTGATCTAAAAAACATTAGAAAAAAGGTATTGGGTGGTTTCTCATGAAATATGAAAAATTTATAGTCTATTCCTCTCACCCATTAAATATCCATGAGAATAACTAATCGTAACATAACATAGAATTGGCAGTAGTAATCTTCGCATAAACAATTTGGTGATATTATCTCTATGATGAAAAGTGTGACATATATAAAAATAATAAAAGAATAAATTATATATTCACATAAATGGATCTTAATAAAAACCAATAAATATGGTTATAGCTGATCTAGTATTATAATTTTTTAATCCATCACTATCTTTGGAAGACAAAGAATGTTGTAGATGTTTTGAGTAGAAAAGATCCTACAACCCTATCCATGATGAGAATCGAAAGGTATATGATCTTATTGGACATGAAAAATAGGGATATATAAATAATAAAATGTTATTAATCCATACTTACTCAAATTCATTCTCATCCGTCTATTTTTTAGGGGTTCTAAGAAGCTCAAAAAGATGATTAGTTTTCATAGAAGAAGGAGGTGAATATTCCAATGTTATGGTATACTAAAGATGGATGTATAAGGTTTGGAACATCGATATATGTCCCATAAAAACAAAAAATTAAGATGGAACTTGTAGACAATGTTCATATCTCTTCTTTATCTATTCATCATGGAATCACTCGGATTTATATATATTTGAGAAAAAATTATGGCATGATAACATGATGAGGTAGATCATAGAGACAGTATCTTTATTCCTGGTATGCCAAAAAGTTAAGGTAGAAAAACATAAGTATAATGGTATGATGAAAACATTTCCCATATAGGTCTGTAAATGAAAAGCATAACCATGTATTCCATCGAAGGATTCCCCATGACACCTAAAGGTAATAATGCTCTCTAGGTGATAGTAGATCACCTTACCAAGTCATTGAATTTCATTTCTATCAATTAAAACATCTCTCTTGACCGGATCACCAAGATACAGATAAGGTAAGTGGTAAGAGTGAATTAATTTCCACTATCTATTGTATCTATTCAAGATTTATTGTTTAACTCATGTATTTGGAGAAGCTTTTATGTAACACCCCATGCTTTTATGGACCTTTTTAGGAATAAATTAAATTTTCCTTTACATATAGAAATGTAATAAGTCAAAAATTCCATTAAAAATAAAAAAACATGGAATATGTTATATGGAACAAGAACTTGGTGTATGTTACATGGAACATAAACTTGGAATATGTTACACAAAACATCGATGTTTCTACAAAACATCATTTTATTGTTATAATTATTTTAATGAGATAATTATATCATAGTCGTTAAAAATTGTAATATGAACATTAATAACTACTTTTAAAATTGTATTAATAATTTTTTTATAAATAAAACATATTTATAATGAAATATAAGATTTTTTGGTAATGTCCTTTTATATAAAAATGTTGTTTTCTCGAATACAATACTTTTAATTTACTTTTGTGAAAAATAATAAAATTAAATTTAGAAGCATTTAAAATTTTAGTTTGATAAAGTAAAATTCATTTCTAAATTTATAATTTACAAATTGTATTAGGGTTAATTTTTGTGATTTTTATTAGAAACTTCATTTTTGGATAAATACTGAAAAATATCGGATTTTAATTTAAAACATATTTTTTATCAAATTTATTTATAATATTAAATTATATTTTAATTTGGTTTAAAAGAATGATTAGATTTTATTTTTACCAATCGATACAATTTGGGTAATAGGAACCAATTTTACGTTGAAATTGGATATAAAAACATTGCAAACTTTTGATAATTTTTTACATTAAAACCCTGCATTGTCGACCCAACTAGGAGATTAATTTTAAATTAATTTCTACCATTTATGTGATTGAAATATAGAAAAATAGATTCAATATTTTGAATAATAATAACTTATAATTTCAAATATCTTCAACAAAGTATTGAACAAAAATATTAGTGAATGTAATTAAAATTAATTACATCTATTAAGGTAAAAATAATGTTAACTATGGACTAAAACATTAATTTAAGACCCAAAGAAACATAGAAAACTATCCAAAACAAATTTTCTGTCAATTATTATTCCATGATCCTTCAATTATTGAGGTTTTTTTGATTGATATGACTTTTTTGCGTAAATATGTGGGTACACCAAACTTGTTTTAAAAAGTACCTTGTGAGTCCTTTCCCTTCCCTATAAAAGGCCACCACATCTCCCTCTCCTTCACACCTATAAAAACATGAGGACCAGAAAAGATATAATAAATAAAAATAAAAAATCCATACCTAAATCCTATTATCATCATCTTGGGAATAATTCTATCCAAGGAATCGTTTTGTCACAAACCAAATGGAGTTACCTGATTAAGAGGTAACATCATTTCTCGAGCTCCTTTCTTTAATTTTCCTTCTCCACCTCTACACTATCTCTATTCCATTATTGTATAAAAAACCACATTAATAAATATAATATGATGTTTTTATGATAAGGTTTCAACCAAAACTTACACAAACCTCCATCTAATGGGTAACAAACATATTGTTTATGTGTACAGAAAACATTCACCTCACTAAATGATGATTTTTTATTTTTCCATTACCGCCTCCCATGGTGGAAATTATGATAGAATATATATATATATATATTATATTATATTTGTTATTTATTTATGATAATTTATTCTTTTTACAACATATACATTTATATTATCCATTTGGTGTAATTGAAATCATTTAATTTGAGGATTGGTGGACTACCGTCTCGTCAAAGCATTGTGATTTGTTCACACACTACATGGAATGTATTAAGGAGAGATTTAGTAAAATTATATGATATATATAATATTATAATTATACATTAGTTATATTATTTACATATATACATATGGTTTATTTTCATTATTTCTTTCAAAATGGTAACAAAAAAGAAAACATCATTCACGCGTACATATGGATTACTAACTCTATGAATGATGTATTCCATTTAGTCATTCTATATTCTATAGATTATTATAATAAAAATATACTGAATATAAATTATATTTATATCATGGTTTACATTATGCATTTATGATATATGTATAATGACTAATGATATATAAAATTACAACAAATGTGAAGAATAATGTGAATATTATCCGATGTGATACATTAACATAGTATGGTAACAAGATGTTTATATAAGGTCTTAATCAAACCATATATTGAATTATATATAATAATATTGTACTTTAAAATATTTATAATAAATATATACTTATTAGAATTTTATTTTTAAACAGAATGATGAGATTCAAGACACATGCTAAGGGGACTTCATCTCACTTTTAATTGCTTGGAGATACATGTTATGTTCGCCACTATTTTATTTTGTGTGGTGCATGTTCTAACCATAATTGTATTATATATATATATATATATTATTTTAATTTATGGGTTTTCAAAAATCGATTTAATTATCTTTATTTCATAAGGATTGTGTTTCAAAAGTTATCAAATCAGTAAAATAGTTTTGTCTCAATTTTCCTTCATTAAGACTCAGGTTTTGTTATGAAACTAAATTCTTTTTCGAGGTGTATAGAATTACATTTTATATATTATATCATGAATTCAATTATGTTAATGAAATTTTATGATTAATTTAATTTACATTTTTTACATGGATAATATTATCCTAAGTTACCAAGTGATAATATTTTTTTTAAATAATATCATCTCTTTTCTGGATTGTTCATGATTATGCTTCAATTAGTGAAATATCATCGTACATATCTCAATAAAAATAATGAATTTTATTATAATATAGTTGTTCAAGATATCCAAATGTATTAGTTACATTTTCCACTTTTTGGTAATTTAGATGATATTTTTATGTCAAATTTGACCGTCTCTCTTTTCAGTCGGAAATCTATTGTATTAAAAACCCATGTCTTAAAGACTATTTTAAAAAATATTTTCAAAAGTTATTTGACACCAATATTCAAAGAAAATGGATTTTAAAAATAGGTTATGTTTTTAAATGCTTCCTTTATAAGTTTTCCAAGCTGTTTTTTAATGAAAACGTTTTTTAAAAGATTTTATGTTTTAAAAATCATTTTATAATGCAAAAAGGATATTTTCCTATAGAAATTTTTTCAAAGATATTTCCAAATTATTTCACATATAAGATAACATCCATTAGTGTTACTCATGCCTTTACAAGAAAAATATTTGTTGTTTCCATTCATATTCTTTCTCTGAATGGATTATGTTTTTATGTCATGATGTTGATGAATCCAATTTATCATTCATGGGTTATACGCTTTTGAATCCCACTTCCCTTCACAGGTTATGTTTATGATGAAATGATTATGAAACTTGTCTTTTTGCCATAGGTTATGATATGATTGCATTTTTATAATACCCATTTCCTTTAATGGGTTTTGATATGATTTTTTATGATCTTATGGAACATGTATGTTTGATTTCACTTTGAGATTGGTGGGACCTATATATACCTCAAATGCATTGGGTAAATATTTATATCACATGAGATAGACTAAGATGGTATTGGGAATGAAACATGACTATTAAAACGGCCATGGGAGTGAACCATGACTACTAAGATGGTATGAAGAGTGAACTCATGCTACTAATATGGCCATGAGAGTGAACCATGACTACCAAGAAGGTATGAGGAGTGAAACCATACTTCCAAAATGTCATTATAAGTGATTCACTAGTGCAGAAAACGTTTTTTACGTCGGTTATTTTTCATTTTTTACGTCGGTTTCTAGCCAATGTTAATACGTTCGACTTTATAAATAAGGTTTTTGATGTCGGTTATTTAAAAACCGACGTCAAAAACATAAAATCACGATGTTTATCACGTTGGTTATTTTAGAACCGACGTGATAAAGAAAATGGGAAGGGTTTATCACGTCGGTTATTTAACAACCGACATGATAAAAGGCCTGGAAAATGATTTATCACGTCGGTTATTAAACAACCGACGTGACAAACAGGGGCGAGGGGGGTTTATCATGTCGGTTCATATAGAACCGACATGATAAATCGTGGTGAGGGTGTTTTATCACGTCGGTTCTTATAAAACCGACATGAAAAACCGGGGGAGGGGGGTTATCATGTCGGTTATTAAATAACCGACATGATAAATCAATGTCCAGGCCTTTTATCATGTCGGTTATTCAATAACCGACATGATAAACCATTCTCCAGGCCTTTTATCATGTCGGTTATTTAATAACCGACGTGATAAACCATGCTCCTGGCCTTTTATCACGTCATTTATTAAATAAACGACGTTATAAACAATTCTCCAGGCCTTTTATCACGTCGGTTATTAAATAACCGAAGTGATAAACTATTTTACAGGCATTTTATCACATCGGTTATTAAATAACTGACGTGATAAACTATTTTCCAGGCATTTTATAAGGTCGGTTATTTAATAACCGATGTGATAAACCCAATTTTTTTAAACAGAATGTAGTGATCTTCTCTCCACCAGAATCAACCAGAAAACAAATCAAGAAATCGTACCACAAAAACAGAAGTAGATCAAAATTAAGCATGTACATAGATAACATATATGAACATACCACCTAGACAGCCCCCACCCTCATTTATACCCCATGGACAGCCCTCCACCACCCCATTGGAGCCCTCACCCTCATGTATACCCCCTGGACAGCCCTCCCCCACCCCATTGGAGCTCCCACCCTCATGTATACACCTTGGACAACCCTCTACCACCCCATTGGAGACCCCACCACACTCTTGGACAGCCCCCTGACCCCCGGACACCCCCAAACACCCCTCGACAACCCCCACCCGCCTGAACAGCACCCCCTCACCCCCTCACCCCACATGACAGCCTCAACCACACCCTTGGACAGCCCCAAACACCACTGGACAACCCCCTACCCCTGGACAGCACTCCAACACCCCTAGACTACCTTCCCACACCCCTGGACATCCCTTCCACCCCCCCCCATGACTACCCCCCCACCCCACCGGACAGCCCTCCTAGACCGCTGGACACACCCCAACCCCACTGAACACACCCCCACACCCTTGGAACCCCTCCCCAACAGACCCAAATCCATACCAGAAAAACCATCAAAAATAGACCAAAAAAAGTAGTAGAGAAAAATTAAACATTCACTTATATATCATTCAAAACATACACTTTCAACTTCAAAAAAAACTAAATCCAACCTAAACAACTACCAAATACACAATTAAAACGACAATATTCAAAATTACATTTTACATTACAAACATCTAAAATTCAATCAAACCTGTAAAACAATTTTACCACTCCACTTGTAAGTGTTTGATGTCTTCAGTAGTATAGGGTTGAGGGTCATCAAAAAGATACAAATGAAAAAGAAGATAGTTATCATGTATAATGAATAAATCAAATTGAAATATTATGGAAAAGTTTAAGAGAAAATCGTACCAGGTCAAAATTCACAACTGTCCCAGTTGTTAATATTTCATACATAAATCTTAACATATAATATCCGCATTCAATGACTCCTTGTTGTTCATGACAATTCTGTTTGAATGAGTGTAAATTCAATACATTATTTTTATGTAATAAATAAAAAATTACAAATTATAAATGGAAATTTACCTTCACATTTACTTATTTGATCTTTGCATTTCTTTTCTTTGTGTTTTTTTGAAAGTAGGCCCATGCACTGTTAGAAAATAATACGAATGGGGTAAATTTAAAATTCATTATAATATATAAAACTATTTAGAAATTGAAACTTAATTTTCCAATATATTCTTAAAACTTTCCCGCACATCACCATGAACAGAGCATATCCAATAAAGAGCTTTATCCCTTGGGCAAAAAATCCCTAACATCCAATGATCACTGATAAAAGAAAAATTAATATTAGTGGTTTTTTTTGTTAAAATATAATTAACTCTTTGAGAGAAATGTGTTTCATACCTCTCACAAAAAGGCATCATCCAACATTGTGTGATTATATTCTTTTCGAATCATTCAGAAATATAAACCATTATTTGTCCCTCATTCAATGCACATGCTTCAGGGAAAATCAATTGCAGGTCCATGAATCCATATACTTCTGTCAGCTCATTCCTCTCACAAATTTTATAAAGATACCTAATACAAAACATACATAAGTATACATTTTTAATAAATATAACGTAGGGAAAAGGTTTTAAGACATACATGGAAATGATTTTCACCACATTGATGCCCAAATTATCTCCAGTAAGAAGCTCCATGATATCAGTCTTTGTAATCCCCACACTTATTTCATGTCCAAAAACAAGAGATTCTATTGGAAACTCATAAAAACCCAACAACAAATGTGAATATCTTGACAATCTGTCAAGACCACTGGAATTTGTATCTGATGTCATAGCATGTTTTCTTTGTTGTTGTCTATACAGTATTTCTTTACCATTGAAGTATTCCTGTGAAAAATTTTGAAAAATATAGTAGTATTCAAATGATAAACCAACTTTAATAAAAAATTAAAATAAAAGATATAACATTCATACCTCTATGGTAATGAGTCGAAGAAGTATGGATGGCCAAACTAAAAAATGGCCGATACTCTGTCCAACTCTCAGCACCTCATCTGTAGGTATTGGTACCCAAGATGATCTATCTATAATATCATGTACAATGACTATCTGATTCTCTACCTCTAATTGTTGATGATGAACTGTATCTCCTATACAATATACCAACCCGTATGCTACTATATGATGTTGAGAATCATCAACATACAACTCACAATATGTAGAAAGCTATGACGGAGGCGTAGGATAAAAAATGGGGTCCGCAGGCTGAGGTGGGGGAGTGGAAGCTACTGGCAGAGGTGGAGGATAAATAATGGGGTCTGCAGGGGGAGGTGGAGGAGTGGGAGCTGTAGTATGAAATTTTCTTTGCATTTCTGTAAACATAGACTGAACCGACTCTCTTATCTTGTCCTCCATCGTCGCATTAATATTTTGAACTTCAGCCTCCAAGGATTCTATTTTTTTATAAACCCCCTCAATGTTAGAAGTTTAAGAACGTGGAAACACTTTTCTTACCGATACAGCTTCTGGATATCCTCTAACACGACCTGGATGTTCGGGCCTTCCCAAAGCTGCAAATAAAATATCTTCCATCCCAGTAGCTATAAATATCCCCTCTGGACTCTACTCCTGAAGAGAGTCCTGTATTAATTAATTGATCAATTCTGTAATGATTGAAACTTATATGAAGAAAAAAGTCAACTTACATAAATTAAATAGATTTCTTACAATCCTCTCAGATACGATTCTCGATTCTTCCGAAAGATATTACCCTTTTTTCCCTTCCGATCTCTCTTCCATTTTTCATGTCTAGATGGAGGGGATGGAGGGGCCACCTCTCCACAGCTTGAAGACTTAGCTCTTAGTTGTTGAAATTTTTCCTCCATTATTTGTTCTTCCAATAATGAATACCCTCCCAGAGACAAACTATGAGGGTATACATTTTTTGATTGGATCTCCTGATGAGGTTTCCATGTTTTCTGTAATTTAAGAATAAGAAATCATTAACAAAATGTTAAAAAAATAATTTATATAAGAAAGTTTAATAAAGTTTACATTGCCCTTACCAGAAATGACTCTTTTTTTCTACTTTCAAAAAACATTCTCCATGTGTCTTCATCTATAAAAGGATATATACGACATGGATTGTTGTGACTCCTATGACCATAAATGAAATCAGATGAGAGGGTTGATTTGAAATCCCTCCATCTCCCGGCATCCAACGATACACATTTCTTCCTGACTCCTCCAGTGTCATGAATATCAAATGGCATTAGATAAAGAAGAGGTTAAACATATTATATATACTAGAAACATTAAATGAATGGTCAAACAATGACAAAAGATATTACCAAAATCGTCTCCCACAATTGAGAGATAATCTCTTTATCCACACCTCTCCAATCATCATACAGAATTCTTACTTTGTTCTTATCCTGAGTTGCAACAAAACTCTTAAAATATTTGGCATTCAGACCTCTAGGAATTTCATCATCATCACACTCAACGACTATCCTCAGATCCTACGTACGTGCAAGTGATAATTTCGGTAAATGTGTGCACCCACGTTTAACAACCTTTGAACTCTTTGTCGTAATAGGAGTATGTGAATGTTCATCCCCAGAGGTATGACCAGCAATATGCTCCTCTCCAGAATCATGTGGTTGATCATCTGAATGATCTGTAATTATCCTTCAAATCAGAAAAACAAATGTCAGTTCACAAATATACAAATTCAAATATTTTAATACTACTGTAATCAGAAAATAGAAAAGTGAACTAAGTTACATAATAGTAAACACTGGTAATATGGTAATCATGTTAAACAATAGTAAAGATGGAAAATATGGTCAAGATGGTCAAGATGGTAAAAATGGTAAAAATGGTAAACCTGGTAAACATTGTAAACATGGTAGAGTAATTGTCAGTGAAAAAAAATAAGCATTTTAAAATTAATGTAATGGTTATAAACATTATAAAGTAAACAAAACAAACTTAAAAAAAACATAGACTTATTTTATTTTAAAACGTTTTTTAATAAATAAAAAACTTACAATATCTAACATTTATGGAATAATAAATGTAAACAAGAAATAAACATATGTTACCTGTAATTTTAGGAATGTACAAATGGATTGTTTTCCCAAATTCCTTCATCATGATCGTTCCTTATGGAACAAACTATGTCTTCAACATGATCATCATTATGTTCTGTTAATATTTCATTGGAAGTAGGGATCTCACATAAATCAACATATTCATCATGTTCATCCTCGCCAACATATTGATTTTTCCCTTGTAAAACAACAACCCACTGCATATCTGATTGATCTACTACATAGAAAATTTGTTTTGCATGTGTTTCCATTATAAAAGAATTAGTTGTGTCTTCCAATCTATTCAGATTCACAAGTGTCATTCCAAATTCATCTTGTCTGAAACTATTTTTACTGTTAACCCATTTACAGTTAAAATGGGAAATTTAATTTTAAAGTAATCAACCTACCATATGTCTTCAATCACTCTATAAAATGAACTTGAAGCAGAACTTGGGTTTTTGTCTTTAGCACTCGAAAATTGCGTTGCTTCTTCAAACACCAACACACCACTATTCTGAACTGCACTTCTGTTGTCCTGAGATTTTGTATGAAATGTATAACCATTAATGTCATAACCGGACCATGTTATCACATTTAAACATGGACCACCGACTATCCATTTTAATGTCTCTGATACATCAGATCTACCAAGAAAAGTCTTTTTAATCCATGAAAAAAATGTTTTGTTGTGCTCATTCAAAATCCACATTTCGTTCTTCATTGGATGACATTGTTTCAACTCATTAATATGCAATGTGATATACAGTTGAGCATCAGCTATGTTATTCAAGATGTATTATTCTAACTTCTTCATCTGTTCAGCTAACAATGATTTGACTATCATTCCGCGAATCCCCTTTCCCTCATTATTAACTCGTTCATTGAAAGAAGGAGGCAAACCTATGTGTTGCGCCGCAGCCAAGTAGCTCATAAAAAACTCTGCTACCTCCTCAGAAATAAACTTTTCAATAATGGAGGCTTCAGGTCGATATAGATTTTTAACGTACCCCTTTAATATTTTCATATACATTTCAAAAGGATACATCCAACGAAGATATACAGGTCCACAAAGCATTATTTCTCTAACCAGATGAATCATTAAATGCACCATTATATCAAAAAAAGTTGGAGGAAAATACATTTCTAATTGACAAAGTATAAAAATTTCATCCTTTTCCAAAATTTTCAAAGCATTCACATCAATCTCCTTGTTACAAATTGAATTGAAAAAATAACACAACTTCATTATAGTCTTTCTGACACAAATGGGCAATATTCAACGCAATGCAACTGGTAGAATTTATTGCATCATGACGTGACAATCATATGATTTCATACCTATCAACTTCAAGTCCTTCAATGAGACAAAAATTTTTACATTAGAAGAATAACCTTGAGGCGCTTTGGTATCATGAAGACACTGACAGAAGCAAATTTTCTCCCTCTTCGATAATGTATGACAAGCCGGGGGAAAATGTTCGTCTTCCTTTAGGAGTGGGAGCTAACTCCAAACGTATTCCCATTGATAGTAACTCTAATCTTGCATTAAACCTATCTTTATTCTTTCCTTTAATATCTAACAATGTTCCAATCAAAGAATCATAGATATTCTTCTCCACTTGCATGACATCAATATTATGTTTAACTTCATGATACCTCCAATATGGTAGCTCAAAAAAATTGACCTTTTCTTCCAAATATGTCTATCATTACCATATTTCTGTGTCTTTCCCAATGTCACGTCATGGTTTTTCACCCTCTCCAAATACAGATCAAGGGATAAAGGTTTTGGAGCAGTATCAAATTCTTGTGAGCCATTGAATGCCTTTTTAGTCTTCTATAAGGGTTTTCCATATGCAAAAACATTCGATGACCCATGTACACTATTTTCCTCCCATGATGCAATTGACAATATGACGTTTGTTGTTCGCACATTGGAGATGCTTTATGCCCTTTAACACTGTATCCAGAAAAATTTCCATATGCTGGGAAGTCATTTATAGTGAACAAAAGCAATGCATGTAGTTTAAAATATTCCATTTTATAAGAATCAAACACCCTAATACCATCAGCCCATAACAGTTTCAAATCATCAATCAACGGTGAAAAGTAAACATCAATATCATTGTCGGGTTGCTTTGGACCAGAGATCATTGTACTCAACATGACATATTTGTGCTTCATACAAACTTCAGGATAGAGGTTGTAAATTACCAATAAAACAGGCCATGAACTATGTGTGATACTGAGTGTTCATAATGGATTCATTCCATCTCTGTACAACCCTAGTCTGAGATTTCTAATTTCATTTTTCAAATGTAGAATACTGCGCATTAATTTTCTTCCATTGTGGACAATTAGCTGGATGACATATTTTTCCATCACATACCCACTCTTCAGTATGCCATCTTAACTTTTTTGCATCATGTTAATTAGAAAATAAACGTTTGAAATGATTAATTATAGGAAGATACCAAAATACCTTTGAAGGGAGCTTTGTAATCTCTACATCAGCTGTGATTTTTCTTTCACCTTATACCGTGATGTCCCACATTTAGGAAACTATGGAAGAAATTCATATTCCTTCCTATATATAATGCTGTCATTCGGACAGGCATGTATTTTCTTGTATCCCAACCCCATCGGGCATAATATTTTCTTGGATTTGTAATGTGAATCTGGAAGATCGTTATCTTTTGGAAGAATGTCTTTCAACAATTGTAGCAACTCTGTAAAACTTCTGTCACTCCATCCATGCTTCGCCTTCAGGTTAATCATTCATAACACCTCCGACAAAACAGTAAAATTTGTACAACTAGGATATAATGGTTTTTCAGCATCGCCATATAGACGCGCAGCTGTCGGTTCTATCTCAATTTGTTCTGTTACAATATCACGAATCATTTCTTCAATTCCATCAGAGTTACCATATTGAGAATCATAATCATCAGTGACATTCCATCCAGTTTCACCATTCCAAATCAAAGGGCTATAACTCAGATTAAATCCATAACAAATCATATGATCTTTTATCTCTCTACTTTTAAACTTCTTCATATTCAAACATTTCAGGCATGGACAGAAAAAGATTTCACTACTTGGAACATTTCATTTTGCAAATTCCAAAAAGGCATCAACAACTTCTTCAAATTCATTGCTCATTCGATGTGCCACAATCCAACCTCGACTCATTATTACCTATAACAAATATCAACAAAAAATATAAATTTTTAAGATAAGACAAATATATGTTTATATGAAAAAATCATAATTTGAATGTAAAACAATATAAAATATAAAACAAATGTATAGGTATTTAAAAAAATATGCTTGAATATTATTTTTAAAACAAAATATAGTTAGATATAACAGTTATAAATTTCATTGAATCAAAGAAAACCATGACGCCTACATAGTTTAATATTGATTGCAGTTTTGATGTTTTAATATATTAGATAAACTACCTATTTAACATGTTATTTATGGTTTCTGTAGACCCTAAATCCATTTGGTAAATATTTGCACACAATTATAAAAATCAATGGAAGTTTTTTTGGGAGGAATATGTTCAATCATTTGATTTTGATGTCCCATATTATATAACAAAAGGCAATGTGGATACCGAAGCCCTTAGTTTGGTTTTTTATTCTCAACGGGTTTGTGATGAAAAGGAAGAGTGTAAGTAGATGTATATGATAAATAAAATACAACTATATTTTATTTATGGTTATGAGAGAATGAATTCATACCATATCATTTAGGATCTGGTCCCACCAAAAGTAACCCTCCTCAGTTCGAAATGAGTAAATTTAGATAATTATGCATGAATTGACACATGTATTGTTATACATAAACCAAAAAGAAGATTATTAGTACAAAAAGTAATACTAGGAAGAAACAATAAACTCTATATACTCATGAAAGCTACTCCACAACACTTCCATGCAACTAAAATCTATAAAAAACTACAAATTTCTTTTAAAACCCAAAAAAAATTGTTTATATTTATGTATGGGTGGCATAACTTGTATACATAGTAAGATCCTCTCTAAAACATCTCATGAAAATGTTGAGGAAACACACTAAAGCCCTATAAAAAAAGGAATCTAAATCATCCCCTAAATAAGGAAAAATAGATTCATATACTCACTATGGATCACTCACAAAATAATTCATATAAATAAATCTTTTCTTATAAATATATATATATATATATATATTAAAATTAAGGTTCTCGGATACCACTTCTCCACTTGTTTTCCTCTCACACCCCATTGCGCTACTCCACAACACTTCCATGCTACTAACATCTATAAAAAACGACAAAATGCTTTTAAAACCCAAAAAAATTGTTTATATTTATGTATGGTGGGCATAACATGTATACATAGTATGATCCTCCCTAAAACAGCTCATCAAAATGTTGAGGAAGCACACTAAATCCCTATGAAAAAAGTAATCCAAATCATCACCCAAACACGGAAAAATAGTTTCATATACTCACTATGGATCACTCACAAAATAGTTCATATAAATAAACCTTTTCGTATAAAAATATATATATATATATATATATATATATATTAAAATTTAGGTTCTCGGATACCACTTCTCCACTAGTTTTCCTCTCACACCCCAATGCGCTACTCCACAACACTTCCATGCTACTAACATATATAAAAAACTACAAATTGCTTTTAAAAACCAATGAAAATTGTTTATATTTATTTATGGGGGGCATAACATGTATACATAGTAAGATCCTCCCTAAAACATCTCATGAAAATGTTGAGGAAGCACACTAAAGCCCTATGAAAAAAGAAATCTAAATCATCACCTAAACAAGTAAAAATAGTTTCATATACTCACTATGCATCACTCTCAAAATAATTCATATAAATAAACATTTTCGTATAAAAAATTATATATATATATATATATATTAAAATTAAGGATCTCGGATACCACTTCTCCACTAGTTTTCCTCTCACACCCCAATGTGCTACTCCACAACACTTCCATGCTACTAACATCTATAAAAAACTACAAATTGCTTTTAAAAACCAAAAAATTGTTTATATTTATGTATGGTGGTCATAACATGTATACATAGTAAGATCCTCCCTAAAACATCTCATGAAAATGTTGAGGAAGCACACTAAAGCCCTATAAAAAAAGGAATCTAAATCATCACCTAAACAAGGAAAAATAGTTTCATATAATCACTATGGATCACTCACAAAATAATTCGTATAAATAAACCATTTAGTATAAAAAATTATATATATATATATATATATATATATATTAAAATTAATGTTCTTAGATACCACTTCTCCACTAGTTTTCCTCTCACACCCCAATGCGCTACTCCACAACACTTCCATGCTACTAACATCTATAGAAAACTACAAATTTATTTTAAAAACCAAAAAAAATGTTTATATTTATGTATAGTGGGCATAACATGTATATATAGTAAGATCCTCCCTAAAACATCTCATGAAAATGTTGAGGAAGCACACTAAAGCCCTATGAAAAAAGGAATCTAAATCATCACCTAAACAAGGAAAAATAGTTTCATATACTCACTATGGATCACTCACAAAATAATTCATATAAATAATCCTTTTCGTATAAACAATAATATATATATATATATATATTAAAATTAAGGTTCTCGGATACCACTTCTTCACTAGTTTTCCTCTCACACCCCAATGCTAATGTCATGGTCTCACCCCGCCCATAAATCATCCTACACCATGTGAAATTGTATCAGTTCCATCAATGAATAATATGTATCTTAGATTATCTCATCACCATCTTATCAATATAGTAATGAGGTGCATTCTTGGTTACCACTACATCTTGTTTACATTAAATGTACAAAAATCACAAAACATAATTATAGAATATCCGTGAAAAAAAAACGAACGAAATAAATTCGTGGAAGGCATAATTAAATTTTGCGAGTTGAGATGATAGATCCGAGAGGAGTGAAGAAGATAAAAAATGAAGCCAAAATGAGTTTAATGCAGGTCGATCAATGAGCCAATTAGGGTTTACCGTGCAAGAGAGACGAGCCGGCAGACTGTCAATCGAAAAATTGTAAATGACAGTCCACAGGGCTTTAATTTCTTTAAAAGTTTTATAACGTCGGTTATTATATAACTGACGTTATAAACTATTTTTTAAATTTATAACGTCGGTTATTTTAAAACCGACGTAAAAAAGCTCTCGCGCTTTGGTTTCGTACGCCGGTTATTTTATAACTGACGTAAAAAACGAGATTTCTACGAGTTTTTACGTCAGTTATTTTATAACCAACATAAACCCCCCCTGTGCTTTGGTTTATTATGTTTGTTATTTTATAACCGACGTAAAAACGCGTAGATATCCCGTTTTTTACGTCGGTTAAAAGATAACCGACGTAAAAACCGAACATGCGAGATTTGTAACGTCGGTTATTAAAATAACCGACCTTAAAAATCCACTCGCCGCATTTTTACATCGGTTATATATAACCGACATAAAAAATGGTGACATAAAAAACGTTTTCTGCACTAGTGATTTTGTAGCTACTATGATAATCATATTATATTCTTATGTTTCTATATGAATTCCATGTTTTTTACTCTTCTATTATCTGATGGATTATGATATGATTCTTGTCTTATGAAATACCATGATTTACACCCTGATTCATGTATATGATCTTTGATATGAAGGGTATGATCTTCTATTTTCATGATCATGTTCTCATATGCTTATGATCCTTATTATGCTTATATATTTCATGTGTGTAAACTTACTGAGAATTTGAGATCACCCATTCTTATGTTTCCTTCCCTAGGATATGAAGATATGTATTATTTTTTATGTTTATATATACGGTGTTAGTAAAGAAGAGTATAGTGAGATATAATGTATCTCACATTTGAATTAGTATTTATGCTTCCATGTTCCCAAGGTAATTAGACTAGTACGGTCTTTGGGATTATGTTTATATAATGTTTCAATTATTCTAAAAATGTTATGTAATGTTTATATATGAAATTTTAGGGTCACTATAGTTGGTATCAGAGAAAAGGTTTAGCTGAACTTTGGAATCTAGGATGAGTAATCCTTAGTGAGAACCCTAAGGACATGTTTATGAATACGTCTAAGGATAAAGAATAGTATAGGAAAATGTCATGTAATTTTTGTAAACAATAGAGTGAGTAGTTTCCTAGAAATACATACTTTACTGTACAGTAGAAGTGGTTGTGGATCTAGCACAGATGTACCTTGGGGTGACAACTCTAATGAGATGTTTTAGTCCTAACTTGAGGTAATCTAGTTAACTATAATTGGCCTTTATACACACCTGGTTTGATCCTTTCTGGAGTTATTCATTGTAAATTCGGAAACACTTTGTGAACCATCATGAAGTATTTAAAAATAGTTTAGATAAGAATAACCTAGAATAAAACTACGGTTTCATAGATTAAGACAGTCTCCATGATTTGTACATCCTATAAGTGACTTTTCATGATAATGTGGTTCCTCACTATGATAAATATTTCTTACTCTATGATTTTTAGTATTAGTTAATGGATAGAACCCAAAGGAATCAAAATAATGGTTATTTGGATTGATAATGCAACAATTTTACTCATGAGAAATAGAATGCTAAGGGAGACAAAATGAAAAAACTATTTTTTATTCTCACACACATTTCTCAAGATATTAATCATGGTGGAATTCCTAATGAGAAAATGAGGGAACAACATTCATTTTAGTTTTTCACGAGGAAACATCCACATTCTTTCAGAGGGTCTTTCAATCCACTTGTTGCTAACAACTGATTAACACTTTTGAAAAGATATTCTCAATTCTCTAGTGTTCGGAGCATGATAAAGTAATTATGGATGTATATCAGTTAAAAGGAAAAGAATACTAGTAGTGGAATTTAATTATGTTTGTGAGGTAGAAAGATGATATGGAATCCCTAGATTCATATGAGTTGAAGAACAAATTTTTCAATAAGTAATTTCCTTAGATTCTTCGTACCAAGATAGAGAAAGAGTTCCTTGATTGTAAGAAAATGGATGATGAATCTTTTGGTACCAACAAATCTAATTTAAAGATACTTGTGAGGTATTCTTTTGTAATTATAATATAATAAGAAATTAAATTTTATAGGTTATTCATTAGATTAAAGGAAAGTATCAAAAGGGAACCAACCTGTAATAGAACACCTATGAACCTTACATGATAAAGATACATGTTTTAGAAAACTATATACCAATTATGCGATAGGATTTTTAAAAATTAAGAAGGTACATCATATTTTCCACATGGTTTTGAAAATCCTGTTCCGTAACCATGTGAAATGCATTGCATGCCCAGGAAAATTCAAATTTACAAGGAAAAGCCACCTAGGAAGATAGAGAAATATATATGGATTTTGAAATAAATAAAAATAATGTATTGTTGGGTTAGGGAATAAAAATTCTTCCCACCATAACACTTTTTTACACTGATAATGTATATAGATGTTTAGATGATATTCACAAAAAAATGGATGAACCACTACTCAAAATGAGACACCGAAAGCCAAAATTCCAAGAACCAACACCCATGTTCTTTCATTACTCGAAACATATAAATCCTAATATAAGATTAGATGTCTTCTTCAAAAATGAAAACAACATAAAAAAACAAGTTATGTAACAAATGATCCAAAAAAATAGAAAAAATAATCAACAAAGGAGACTCAAATATCTAAAAAAACCACCTTACTAGATACACCATAAAACCAATATAGAAATCTACAAATAAAATAACCATGGATTATTCAGGATCTCCCAGAGCATCCATCACATGACTAAAAATCACGGCAAACCAAGCTATTATGATTCGGGTCCGGTGAGGTAGTAATAAATAATTTTCTCATCAAGAAAGCTTGTAAACTAAGTTCTTCAAGAGACACTTCAGTGGTGGATCAGCAAAATATTTTAAATAAATTTGACCAATAATTTCCAAAGATGAAACTACCTCAAAAGAGTGAAAAGATACAAAAAATGATCCTTGTGATGAGAAAAAACAACACCTCACAATAACAATATTCATAAATTTCCTAAAAGATACTTCTACCAATGATAAAATTCCTTAAAGTATACAAGTAAATGTGAATCTGCATGAGTTAGAGATTTTTTCTACTGAAAATGGGACCAAAATAAATAAATTCCTTAATTTAACCCAAAATGTTTTTTAGAGACCCTAGGAAAACCTAAAGGGATAAAAAAAATTAGAAGAACATAGGATCATAAGAGAATCCAGAAACTCTTAGCCATACTCAAAACCATGAAAAAATATTTAGCCCTTGTTAAAACTAAGAAATAAAAATACCACCACCTAGAATTATGGAAAATGAATCATACTAACAGGAATAAGAATAAAATATTTGGGTTGATAAGTCCCTAAAAAAATAACTCAATAAGATCAATATGGGATTGAGTGTCTGGTTATGTGAGGAAAACCTAGGACCATCTCTTAAAACACCAACCCTAGATAAATTGAACTAATCAGAAAAATAAATAAACCTCTTGAGTTATCCTATCCACATACCCAATACTTCCTTATCTAAAAAGTGATACCAACACATAATCATAAACCTTATCAGTATGGATGACCACAAAACAGTCGATACTCCCATATGTGTTTTTAAAAAGAATACCCAAAAAACACATATCCATAATTTTCTCAAATAATTGAACCACCTAAATCTCTACAATCCGAAACCTCAAATAGTATCTAATACCAATTCCCCAAAGCAATCCTAATCTAGACATCAAGGAAAAAATAAAATAGGCTAGTCTTCTATGAAATATGGAAACTTTTTTAGGGCATGAAAAAATAATATATAATATGAGTCCACTAATTCATGATTCCCAATAAAAAAATTCGCCACACTATAAGTCATAAAAAACCCAAATCACCATAATAGAAAAATCATTAAAAACTTCATATTTTCCTATTTAAAATCACCAACATGAATTTAAAATGTCAATAATCATTTAAAAAACTATGAATTTTTTTTCTTACCCATTTGAAAAATCAAAACAAATTTGTTTCTATTATTTTAATAATGTTTTCATTAAAGGAATTCAAATAATATAATAGTTATAAATCTTAGTTGGGAAAATGAAAAACAAATTCACCTAAAATATTGAAATTCACCACTTAACCCGTTTTTAAAATCAAAGAATTTCATTAAAGAAAAAATTCTAAATTATGAATTTCTAAAAACCAGTCTTTATATGGTTAATGTTGGGTTTTTTGTACAAGGGCCAAAAAATACAATTTTAAAATGTTCACCCATCAAAAAGTCCACTTTTAAATTCAAAAACTAATATTAACAACATAAAACCATATCAAAACACATGCTTCCACATTAAAAATCATAAATATTTTCATGAAATGTGATTTAAAATCAAAAACCCTTTACCACCTTTAGAAAAAAATCAATTGACTAATAACACACAACATAAAACTGGTGTATAAGGGAATAGTGACAATGCATGAATTTACTACATGGATTAGTGGACCCAGTTTCACCCATGAATCTATCACATAGAGTAACATAGAACCACGTATGCTAGTTTTACATGGGTTACTAATCCATGTGAGGGAAAAGTGTACCACTAAATTAAGACCCATTTATTACAAAAAATAATTGATCAAAATAAGAATTCCAACAAACCGTGGTAACTCAGTATTCTTCAAATGTGATGGTGATATAGTACCAACCCATGAAAAATCTCATGGGCCCCGACAATAATATCTCCATCGACTAAGAATCCCAAATAATAAGAAATAATTATGAGTCATACATGGTTCTTATAGATAAAATAACCCCAAATACAACTATGATACACCTTTTTCATTAACCAACCAAAGAATCCCTCTTTTTTATTCCCAAACTAGTCCGCAAAAGGGACCAAAGAGAGTTCCCAATCCCAATGGGTAGGTAAATTCTCCTAGGATCAAGGAAGAAATAAATGTGAATGATTTTTCTAAATGAATAATTAAGAAAAGATTAAGTAAAAATTTAAAAATTAATGTAATGATTCATCCATATATAAAACATTATCACTATATAAAAATAAACAAAAACAACATAATATCAAATCAAGTAATTTATTATACAACAATGAGCACCAAAAACCTCCATCTACCTTTTAACACCATCTCCTGCAAGGAAAAGATACCCTGTAAATGGATTTTTTCCCACCAGAAGCTATAACTACTCACTTTTTGTAAAAATTAGAAAAATATCTAGTAGAAAATGTATTAAAATTAATTGTACTAAAACTGATGACATACATACCTATCTCATTGTGACAATATGAGTCATCACCCAACAAAAGAACCAAAATGTCCCATGGGAGAGAGTATATGAGATGATACCTATGAATGAAAATGAAAATATAGGAGTGATATTTGAGAGGATTGGTAATAATCCAAAGGATTAACAATTCCTTATTACTAACCTTTAAATAGAAAATAATTTCATGATAATTTCGAATAAAAATATAAAAAATATATTTTTCATTTTTTTTAAAACAAATAACAACATGATATTTCTTAAAACCATTCACCCCTTTTTTGACAAAATATTTTCTAATGAATGAATAACTTTATAAAAACAACTTATATGAAGGGAAATTTGATAAAAGAAATATTTTAGTAAGAAATAGTAATAGTGGAATCAATTTCATAAAAGTGATAAAAACATAAGAAAGTAGTGTGTATATAAAAGTGGTGGCGTGGGATTATTAAGATCTATTCGAGATGGTCTAAAACATAGTGATTAACCATAATATAGTAAAAATTTTCTAGGGTCAGTTTGCTGTAATAAACACATACTAACACTCAATGTTAACATCACTGGTTCAACCATGGGGCCTATTCAACAAGAAATTTGATTCTATATGAGTATGACTAGTCATAACATAATATTAATCAAGTGAATCATGTGTACCATGATCTCCCTCATTACCCCCAAGGATTCCTATTTCCCAGAAATGGTAATTTTGTTCTTATGCTATTATATATATATAATTTAAATTTTTTCATAATAATAAACTATTTACTTTATCACCTACAAACTTTATTTTGATGTGAAAACCCTTTCCACATTACATAAAAACAGAACAATCCCCTTAAAGAGATTACATCACATTTCAGACAGTTATGACACTCCATATTTCTAATATAAGAGGAACACCTGAAGGGAGGTTTTTCATTTATGATGATGAACCTAAATGTTTTAACCAAGCCTCATGTTTTTATAAAGGAAGAATTTTTTTTTATTTTTTTTGGTGATATATTTCATGTTCTAAAACAATTTATTACACTTACACACACATGTATATTGATTTATATATATAATACCCTTGTCCCAATGCATAGATTACCACCTCCATGAGTGAATATGTATAAATAGGGAACCCTTATCGATATATAAATAAATATAAATATATATATATATATATATTTGTGTGTGTGTGTGTTTATGATTCATATTCAATGATCCAATAGATTGAGAATCCGCTCTAGGAATCCTATAAAACACAATAAATCTGTTTGGTTTTTATGAAATATTTTCAAATGATCAAATAAACATTGAGAATTTCATTTTCACATGGTAAAAATGATTTGTCAAACCAAATAAGAAACATTGAATATTATAAATTCCAAAAAAATCCTAAAGTCATTATTTTACAAAAAAATAAATGTTGGAAGTCTGGGGAAATCCCAAAAACCCTTAGATTAACCATTTCTATGCATCAAAATAATGTTAAATACAATATAAATTTTATATAAAAATAAATAATATTTTATAATAACCAATAAATCATAGTTTTTAAATTAAAGGCTCAAATATATGTTATTTACATCAAACAGAAGAGGAACTCACTTCCATTGAAAACATTTCTTCAAATTTACCTCAAGAAGGTCGATGAAAAAATAGAAAAATATAAGAAAATAAAATGTCATAAAATTCCTAATTAATATTTATATAAGTAATATGAATATGATAAGACGTACCTGAAACTGATATATAATTAACTACCTTCAATTTTTATGGATATAAAGAACTTAAATCGAAACCCATGAACACTAGGAACTAAAAACTAAAAAAATTGAATGCCCGTATTTGGTTTAGGTTCATTAATAGAACATAAGAAATGTTGGAGAGGATGGAAAAAATGAAAAATAAAAGAAGAAGTAATATAGGATGGGTGAATATATCTATAGACAATCACATAATAAATTATGAGGAGTATCGGTAAAGAATAAAGCAGGAAGGAGGTAGAGTGGTGAACATATGGAGTCCCCTCAGAGTAAAAAATGAATATTGTATGATGTGAGGGATATAAAATACAATATTTTGGGTTTTAAAATGATAATGAAAATATTTTCATTCAAAAATTAACCCATATGGACACTATGCATGGTTAGGTTATAGAGTTTGTCAAGATATGCACCTCTACTGAAATATCTAAGCACCTTGCATGTGTAGGTTGCATGGTTATGAAAACCCTATGTTGTATACATGGTTGGAATAATAAAAATATTGATGTTGTGACATAGTTTCTATCCAGTTTGGAAAAATGTGCACCAAAACTATGTGAAATTCACTATATGCCCTAAAACATTCCAATTTACATGGAAAATACACTCCATAAGAGAGATAAATAATCAGGGACTCAAAATGAATACAAATTAAATAGTGTTGGTTCGAGGTGTGATAATTGTCCCCACTAGGAAACATTCTACCCTTAGAAATTCCAAAGAGAATCGGTAGATATAGAGAAATGAAAGGATGAAGTACTAGTCAAAATGAGACCCTAGAGGACTCAAGACAAATAATAAAAACCCACTTTCCATCAAAGAACTAAAAAATGAATTCCAAAATGAATACAAGTGTTCCACCTCAAAAAACCACACCAACATCCAATGAAATTTGTAGAGATAATAAATAACCTAAACCATCCAATAAAATAACAAATAAAATTGAATTATATCTCTAAAAAAATATCAAAACATGGAACACCCCAACCCCTAATATTGAAATCTATAAAGAAAAACATCATGGAATTTTCAGGATCTCCACCAGAATCCATCAAATGAAAAATGATCTTGGATGACCAAACTACCCTGTTCAAGACCAGGTGGGTGGGAATAAATAATTACCCATAAAGAAATATTGAAAATTTGGATCACCATGAGATCCTTATATTTTTTTCTCCTCTCCAAACATGGACACCGATCAAAGACTGATTTCATATGATGAAACAACATCTTGAGATTTAAATATATAATGAATAATGAATGGGACTAAATGCCCCACTACCTAATAACAAAAAGTCATCTAATTTATCAAAATATACATATTTTAAAACCATAATTCCTAAAAGGAGAAAAATATAAGGTAATCCACTAGGTTAGATATTTATTTGACCAAAATGAAAACCATAGTGTATAAATTTCACAATCTAAACCAGAGAGCAAGTTACAGACATTATGAAATACTATAAGGATAAGAAACAAGGAAAATAACATAGGGATACTAAGAGAACCCAACAACAATAAGCCATCCTAAAAACCACCAAAAAACCATAATCACATAGTAAAACCAAGAACTCAATGTACCACCACCCAATATAAGAATAACTAGGGAAAAAAGATAGGAATATAAAGATAACAAATGGCTAGAGTTTCCCCAAAAAAATATGCCTCAACAAGATTAACAAGGACTCTATTCTTGGGTCTTTAGAGGATAACATGAGGCTATATATGAAAACAACATCCCTCAATGAACCAAATTGCCCAAAAAAATAAAGCATGCCTCCCATTAATCCCAATGAATTACATAAGACTTTTTTCCATTATGTGATAAAAACACCAAGGCATGAACCGAATAATATTGTAAAAGCACAAAAAAACTTGTTACCCCTTAGGTTTGATCGAGTTTAATACCCATAAATACATATATTTGAAGTTTTATCAAAGTCCCCAACCACCACAAACTCACCAAAACTAAATCCCAAAAAATAAACAAAACTTATTTCCAAAACCATTACTCATTGAGAAATAGAGGAATACATACTAGAGACTAACCATCCACCCTTTATCGAGATATTTCTAGGGCCTACCCATTAATAAAAAACATAAACCCAGAGATTAATGCTTCAAAATCCAAATAAAATGGTCCCAATATGAATCATAAAATGAAACTAAAAACACATCTCACCAAAATTGAAAAATAATTACAAAACCACATATATTACATTTTTAAGTCCCCACCTTGTATTTTAAATGTAAAGACTCAATTTTCAAATCATACCATAAAATAATTTCATCCCCACTGAAAAATACATCTAACATTATTTATATTCATTTAAATAACATTTATTTATATTATATCAAATAATTTTAGATTTATATATCATACTAGGGTAAATGAAAAACCCTATGTACATTAAATTTGGATGGTCACCTCTTATCCCATTTTTAAAAACACATAAATTCATTAAGAAAACATAACAAAACACCCATTTATATAACATAGTTTCTATATCATTAAAATATGGTTTTCATTACAAGAGACATAATAATACTTCTCTAATTGTTTCCCATAACGAAGTCCCCTTATAAATTTAGAATGTTATTTTAACCACATAAATCCATTTTAAAACACACTCTTCAACTTTTAGTAGAAATTTTTTTCCTAAAAATCAAATTAATATTAATATTTTATTCAACATTATCCAAAACTCAATTGAAAAATAACATTCAACATAAAATCATTAAGTAATGTAATAAAAACCATGTATTATTTGACCGCATGTTTTGGGGGGCCATGTTTCATCCATAAAACCATCACTAGGAGTAACACCAACCATGTACCTGAGTTCCACACATTTTAACAATCTGTCTGATCTTATTGTGTTTCTCCAGATTAATTACCTTTTTATCCCCAAATTTGAAGTTCAAAATGAAAACCATATCATCCCCTAGTAACTCGAGTTTCGTAATGAATGGTGGTGATCATGAACTATACCATGACATACCTATGGTGCTCAATCATTCCTATCTCCATCTACCGAATGTCTTAAATAATATGGGGAAATCTTGATATAATAAATGCTTCTATGGTGAAAAAACATGAATCGCTATAAGATAATATTTTTCCATGAACTAAACCAAGACATCCCTTTGTTGGACACCCTAACCAGTCAATGATAAGGATATATTGGTGTTCATTATCCCCATACATTGGAAGAAGTTGCTGGTATTCATGGAAGAACCACATGGGAATAATTTACCAAAAAAACAATTTAAATAATAATAAGAATAATTTAAATAAAATTACAATATGAACCATTCCTACATAGAATTTCCATTCCATAGAAACATAAAAAATATGGAACCTAATATCCAAACTAGGAAAGTAGTAAACAGAATTAAGAACCAAAAACCTCACTCACCCTATGATCATCCACTCATACAAGGAAAACCCTTTACTCCAAACGATTTTCTTCATTAACCAAATATAATGGGAACCCTCCATCCATAGAAAGTGATAAAATCCTAAGATACCAGTTTAACAAATGGATTGGAAATCATATTGATCTCTTTATGATTATATGATTCACCACCTAACAAAATAAACACAACTCCCCATGGGATATATTATATTTTCTAATAACAATAAATAATAATGAAAAGTTACCCATGATGATTTATATATTCTGTATATAACCCAAGAGGAAACCACACCCTTTTCATTTCCATTAAAAAGAAAACTTTTTCATGCTTGATTAATATTTAAATATAAAAATAAAACATTCCTTTATTTTAAAACAGGACCAAATATGATACTTCTCAAAACCATTTTCCCTTTTTATTTCACAAAGTAATTTAAAAATAATTATTCAGATTAAAAAAACCATTTTATATTAAGACGCATGTGATAAGATAAACATTTCGGTAGGAAAACAATGTAGTGGAAACCATTTCATAAAATCACCAAAAAATAAAGGACGTTAAAACATATGTAATACATGTTTCATGAGATCATATATTATAGTCGAGATAGAGAAGACAATATCAATAAACATTTACATAATCAATCTCTATTGGTTATGTTTAACCATAATCAACTCTCCCTAAAACTCACCATCACCCCCACTGGTTCAACTGATGGGCATATCCCTATGGAAATGTGAGTATATATTAGGTCTAATAGTCAATGAATAATACTGGACTCGGGAAAAATTTATACCTAAATCTCCATACTAACAAACAAATTCATACCATAATGAAAAATATATGTGATTTTTATCAAGCTATCATATATAAACAAATAATATTATTTTTACAAAAATAAAACCTTCACTTTCTCATATCCAAATAATTTTCTTAAGTGCATCCCCTTTCCCAGTTATATAAAAAATCACAAGAACCATATCTGGATTACAACACTTAGCACACTCTAGATTTCTAATATAAGTGGAACATCTTAAATAGAGGTTTTAATTTTCTTGGAAGAAACATAAAGTGTCAATCGAGCGTCATATTTTTAAAAAGAAAACTATTTTCTTTTGAAAAAAAAATTTCCCCAAATTTTATTTATTCCAAAATAATTAATTATACTATCACACATACTCCCTATGATTTATATATACTCACTCCTTTTCAAAATGCATATATTCCCCTATCAATGAGAGAGTATGGATAAAGGGGATATATATATATATATGTACATGTTTTTATGTAACATCCTATGGGATAATAGATTGGGAATCCCCTTATATATTCCTATAAAACCAAATCATGCCATTATGAATACATAAAGAATGAACAAATCATATTTAACAATTTTTATTTAATAAGAAAAAACTATTTGGAAAAATAAATAAAAAACATAAAATATTCTACATTTAAAAATAATTTTATAAACATGATTTTATTAAAAAACCACATGTTTGATGTCTAGGGAAAACCCAAAAAACAGGCATGAAAAATTTTCTAGTATTAAAATCATCTTAAATAACATATATATTTTATAAATAAATAAATAACAAGTTAATATCACTAATAAATCAAATTTTTTAATGTAAAGGATTGAACGTGGAATAACGTACATTATGCGAAATACGAACTCACTGCATTTAAAAATAGTGGATCAAATACACTTAAAGGATGTCAAAAAAGCACTAGAAAAATAATGGAATCCCAAAAGTAAAATAAATACCATATTAAAATTGGTCTAAGAAGTAATAATGTTATAATAACTATTTTAAACCTATAGGGGAATTCACCACCTTCAACAGATGTGGCTAGAACAGTCCTAAATCGAACCTCGCAAACTATAGGAACAAAATAATGAAAGAAAATAAAACTAAAAGAGGGTTAAATATATTTCATTTTTTGAACAATATTGGAGAGAAATGAAACCATGAAAAAATGAAAAATAAGAGGATAAGAGGAGAATCCAACTGGAGATGATAGCATCCAAAATTAGAGGGGGTGGTGGGGAATCGACCGAGAACCGATGGATAGTGAAGTGGAGTGATTAATGGATGTGTATCCCTCCAATGAATTGTATGAGTGGGGGTGAGGAAAGGGGAATACAATTATCTTTAGGGTTATTAATATTATAAGGTTAAAATATGAATTTTAAAAAATTAACACACTTGTACACTATACACAATTTGGACGTACGGTTATCCGAACAGTTCAACTTAATTAGATCACCATGATACCATCTACAAGAAGGATACATGTTTTAAGAAACTATGTACTAACCATGTCGTTGGATCAATTAAAATACAGAGGGCTTCACGTAGTGTCAACAACGTTTGAGAAACTATATAGCTTAAATGTGTGACATGAAATACATGCCAAAGAAATTTCCATTTAGTAAATAATGTCACCCCTAAAGATAGAGAAATAAATATTGACCTAAAAACAAATAAAAAATAAATAGTTTCAGTTCATTGTGTGAATCCTATTTTTTGTTTCAAACTCTAAACCTTCACTACTGAATCAAGTTCCATAATGACATACTTTACATACACACTTTGATTTAAGTTGTAAAATGTACGATATAACCATCATTAGTTATTATATATATAATGATTAATGGATGACATTTATGCTGGGGATATATTTATATTTATATATTTAGATAATTAAGAAAAAATAACTAATTAAGTTCACATCATTCTCAACTAAAGGAAATTTATTTTCCATTATATAAGAAACTACTTAATCCATAATAAGTCTTTAATAACTCATAAAAATTGTCTCTAATTATATATCCTTCTAAAAGATTCCCATATATGAATCTTTTTTAAAACCTAGTAAATTTAAACATACCAAAATAATGATCTCAGAAGAATATTTATTTAAAACATAAAACATATAAAATCAAGTAATTATCAAAGTATAAATATTATGGAAATAATATGTAAATAATATGAATCCATAATCAAATGAAAAATGAGAATTATATATCCATGTCAATAAATGGAAATATGAATATCAATATTATTGATCTCACACTGATGGAATGCATAATTCTATACATAAAAATCCTACATTCAATCCCTTATTCAAAGATAAATAATTTTCATCAAGGCCATTGTCAAGACATCATACTGAATTGAGAAGGAATAAAAACAATCCAACTGCATCTTGTCTCATCATACATATCAATTCCTAAAGGATATATGTAATTTTAGGATCCACTTTTCACCTAATTAACTCAAATTCAATCACAATAAGAGTCAAAACAACCTTTCATATTATTCCCTAAGGAATCCTTTAATGAATAAAAACATGGATACCTATATACTGAAGAATATGGAGTATCAATATCTGACTAGACTACATTATCAATAAAGAATTAAAAATAATATAAATAGTTTTCCCCTTGAAAATATTGTATAACATGATCTTAACCCATAAAATGGTAGAATTTGGATGATTAAACAATATATAGATAAATTTCAAATTATCATCCTTTTGGAATAATTATATAAAAATTTATAATACAGTTCACCTATCAATAAAAATGATACGCTAATCATAACCCACCAAGAAGAAGAAGTTAGATGGTCAAAATATTTATATTCATGTTTTCAAAAATCTCTATTATTAAAAAAACATAAATTTAACAACCTAGGTTCTTAATATATGATTTAACTTAAATAAAGAAATGTATTATAAATATTGGTCCACACAAAATATAGAACATAAATTGAACTGTGATATATTTAGAGAAAATATAAATATTAATATATGAATATTAATCGCATAGTTTTTATATTAAATCAAAGGAATTAGAGTAATCACATTATTAATAATATGTATATAGAACATAAATGATAGTTTTGAAATGAATTCAATTCAATTGGTTTACCTAAAATGACTAATTAGAACATTTATTATTGAGAAAATTACATTAAATACATCTTTTTTTGGGTTACACATTTCAATTTTAAGAAACATAAAAATAATGATAATTTTTGTTTAATATTAATAAAAGTTGAAAAATAAATTTGTGAGGAAATTAAATGAAATAAGAAAAACAACAATTAATATTTTAGAATTTTATTTTACAAATAAAATGAGTTTTCATTTTATTTTATGATTTTATTCAAAAAAATAGTTTCTAAATTTTGAAAATTGAAAATAAATAAAATTGACTAAGTTTATAAATCCTCATATAACAAATTTTTTAGTTTAAATTTTTGTGATTTTTCTAAAAAAGATTATTTTTAATCGAGAATACGATTTTCAGAAAACTTATATTATTATGAATTTATTATTATCTAAGAATCAACTATAATATTTAAAAACCATTCATGTGATAAAATATGAATCTATGGAATAAAAGTTTGAATTTTAATATATAATATAATCATATAAATCCTATGTACAATGTTTGTCTACTAATTAAGACATTACCTTAATAAAAAACTATTTTTTATGTCTTTTCATTGAATCTTTTATTTTCAAGGTAAATTCAATTTACTCATTCCATGAATGACTTATAAGCATTATTAGTTTCATATTTAATCAATTAATTTCATTAAAATAACTATCCAAATATAATGTTATCTTATATGTAAATTTAAATCATAAAAATGATACATTGTTTTTTAAAAATTATAAAATTAAGATTTTATTTTCAAATAAAATTTTCAAAAATTCAGAACTTTTACTTGAAAAAATTATATTAAAAGATAATATTGGTAGAATCCAATTAGGTTAAAGAGTTAATCTTAATATTTTTCATTAAAACTAATTATGAAGTTAGAATTAAATTATGGTAAAATATAAATGTTAAAAAATCCCCAAAACACTCAATGATTTCTAGAAAAGGAGTGGTTGAAGAGATTTTTGACCCATACTCGACATCCGAACCCCTTTATTTTCCATTTTTTGGGCCATAAATCCATCCATAGAATCCTTAATTTTTTTAAAATGCAGGGGTTACTCCCAAAACTACCCCACATTACACTTATAAAATTATGACACATCCATAACTTCACGAAACACCTATCCTTAGAATTTACTCTATAAACTCTTAAAATTTTCTTACAATGTAACCCTCTACCTTGCTCAAAATATTATGGTCACCATTAGTTATTTAAATTTCATTATTTCCATGGATACTTTCAAGGAAAATTCATGTCCCCGATGTTAGTATAATAAACTACAATGATTTTATCCCTAATAACTTATTTGAAATTTATTCTATGCACAAAAATATAATGATATTTTTAAAATTAATATAATTATATGTTACTATTTCCATTGTATTATAATTTTATATTCATCTATCCAACCCATTAAAAAAATGTTCATTCATTTGTTCATATAGTCTACTACCACAATGAGCAAAAAAATCCATTTTCATCACTAACATAAATTGATGGATACTAAAATGGATTAACAAGGATATATAATTTTTATGACATTATTAATATTTTTGTTTTAAAAATTAAATTTTCTTTTAATCACATGATCAGCAACCATTACCTTTAATTTTATTTCTTAATATGAGTGAACTAAGGGGAAAATTATCTCTATTTTATACAAAATTAATTTACACAAATTATATTACCTTTGTAATTATGTATAATTATAATATATCACACTAATAACAAAAAATAAAATTCTTATGCTTATTTTATAATGATACTATAGCTAAATTATCTCATAATAATTCATTAATCATGGTATGATCATGGTTGGGTCCATTTAAACACCTTTGAGAACAGTAATTATATTTATATCATGTTTTAATATGATATATTTTTGATAGTTTTACTGTTATATAAATATGTAATGAATTTTTTGTTGGTTTTAGTGAGATTATAATAATAATTAACCCATTTCATTAGAAAATTCATTTCATTCATTAAAAATCACTAAAACATGATCATTGACGATTTTTTCTTCATGGTTTGTAACAAAAAATAACATTAAATAAAATTATATCTTTATAAAATATAATATAAGTTCAATTATAGTACCTTATTTGATATCATTTTGATGTAATTTTCAAAAATAGTAGATACCAACATGCCATTTCTGAAATAAGTTCAAAGCAACAAAAGATTGCTGACATGAAATGGTAAAAACATGTAAAACATGTTAATATATATATATGATGAATATAAATTAGGATTATAAATAGTTATAGTTAATAATAAAGTTATGGTGTATGAATAAAATGAATTTTATTTCATTATTTTGGATGTTTGGTGAAATTTCAGAGTGTATGACGACAAGGTAAGGGTTTTCATCACAAATCCCTCTCTTCGAGAAATCTTTGGTATTATGAACCAAATTTATTTTTGTGTACTATATATACAGCCTATTTTAGATATAATATCATTATATATGGTTCTATGGGTATTTTACCTTCCCAAACAAGGCTAATAATTCAATGGTGTTTTATTTAAGTGTAACTAAATTGGCCAGAGTTTTCTTTGTCTCAATTCTCAATCATTGAGGAATGTTAAATTTAATGCCAAATATTTCTTTTAAAGAGAATTCTATTGATTTACTATCATGTGAATATTCTATAGATTTTTTCTTTTAATTTTTAGAATAATATAATTAAAATAATATTCTTTTCTTCAAATGTATTTGGAATTTAGTGTCATCCATATCATAAGAGTTGTTGGTAACTATATTTTAATTTTTTGAGTTATTATTTTCTGTAAGAAGTAATCACATATTTGTTCGGTACATCTTTCCATTTAATGTTTTTGTATGGTATTAAATAATTATTTACATTTTTATAATATAATACCCTTTTTAAGTGGTTTATACTTCAAGGATTATGTTTCCCTTATGATTTATTGATAATTAAATAATTAATTCCTTATGATATATTATTTCTGCGTGAACATCATTATTCAATTCTTTGGTTCTCAGTCCATAATATTTTACTATATGTTATTTTTTAATATTATTTTGTAAAATTATATTTTTATTTTATTTAATGTTTTGTTACTCTTCTTCCAATGTTATTTTTAAAAACGGTGTTTCAAAATTAATTATAAGGGTTTTCAATTACAATATTACATGTTTTCCTCTCCTCCCCTAATTTCTAAAAGAAAAAAATTTTCCATTAAAGAAACAAATAATGCAAATTTACTTTCAAATAAATGTTTGTATATTAATTCAAATCACATTTCCAAAAAATATATTTGAATGTAAAATGTAAATTTTTATTTTATGTCAGTTTTAAAAATCGGTTTTAAAAGATATATTTGATTTTAGTTATATTTTTCTTATCATTATTAAAATAATTTACCCTCAGGGGGTTTATGTTTCTTGATATATATATTGTTTCATTTTAGGGATTAAACACATGGATCTAAACAATACAATCCATGATCCCTTAATTTGTTATACCATTCAAGTAATTCTTTTTCATGGATGCTTTCAACTATGTCAATGTAATTTTATGTTCCCTTTGTTACATTGGGGTAATATTCTTTTGAAATAATCCACCTTAATTCTCCATATTTCATATGATCATGTAATTCATGTATTGATGTATCTATACACTCAATGACATATAATGTGTGAACATTACATTTTAAAAAATTCAAATGGGGTTATGTTCACCTAGACTGAATTCTATTCTATAGACACATGGAAAAGTATTGGAATTCTATATGTGGTTTTTCCAAAAATAATGATTATTGGAATGCTGGATATGTATTGTTTGACCATACAACTTCGTTTTCTAGATGTTTTATGATAATTTTACCACTTTTATTTTAATTGGTAAATGTATTGAAAATTATTATGATTTTTGAATAATAATATAGGGTTATCACAATTTGGCATTCTATATCCTTCATTATTTGGATAACCAACTTTTATTCAGTAAGAGGTTTTGTAGGGAATGGTATCAAAAGACTTGTTTTTTAGTACGGTGAATACATTAGACATAATCAAGTTAGGGGTGGGTTGGAAAATTATATTTCTACATGACACATCGAATTGTATCATGAGATAAAAGAAGTTGGGGTTTGGTGTATAAATATCCCCATAATAGGATAATGTCTTGGTGTAAGGCCTTGAAATCATATTCTTGATGTTATACAATTCTTATTTCATCAATTTTAGATCTATATTATTGATATCCATGTTAAAATAATTTTTCATTGATATAAAACTATATCCATTTCAAGTAGATCATGGATTCATATTTTTTAATTATTACTTACATAATATTTATGCCATATATATTCCATGTTACCCTCATTTGTATGTTTTCCCTTACTGGGTATTTTTTATCATCCCATCTTATATTTTTATTTCCCAATTTTAGGAATAAATTTAGTCACATGGTATTTTTATTTTGAAAATACATGTGAAATTTTTGAAGGTATATGTTGAAGACTCATTATATATTGACTATATTTATAAATTATTTAAAACATTTCTTTAGGGTTCAATGAACATGCGATTTTTTATTTTATTTTATTTTTTCAATTTCAGTAAATATATAATCATGAAAAGATGCTTGGGGTATAATATATACAAAAATAATTATTTGGGTTGTGATTATAGAATGATATATCTATGATTTTACAAATGGAATCAAAGTTAGTATGTGAAGTATCTGTTTATGGCACCATATCTTGGAGTACAGATCTACGGAATCATAGTTAGTATCATTGGAATGATGTAGACAAATTTAGATGGTTGGATTTTTTTGGAGGATTAATTTAGTTTTTATTAGTTATGGTTGTTCATAATTCTATATTTATGAACATTTTTTGGGATTAAGATTATTGAACATTTTTGAAAATTATATGAATTGGACAAAGTATATGAGGGAATCATGATGTTTTGGTAATGTCTATTTATTATGTTTTTATTAGAAATTAAATTACTTTCAATATAATTGAATTTAATTTTGGTTATTGAATTGATAGACCTAGGGGTAATAATCCTGAAGAGAGTGTGTTGGGTATTAACTCAACTATGAACTTGTGGATTAAAAAGGGTCCTTACTGCACGCCTGGATTGACACTCTCGAGAGATATTCTTTAGAGAATTCAAATTTCATTTATAAAAACTTATTCAGAATTAGAATATGTTGGGGTCAGACAACCAAATAGGGAAATAAAGATGGTTACTGAGTAGGGAAAAGGTGACTCAAATGTTGATATAAAATATCATAATTTCAATAAAGGTTTTATATAAGAAAAAATATTTAAATTGATGTTTTCATATTAATATTTTTGATATTATCAGAAAAATTTTGGTTTTTAGTATTTAGTTGAAACATGATCATGAAATCATTATAGGAATGGAATTTACATTGAAACAACTTTTTATTACAATTGAATAAGTGATCATAAGTAAATGGTCGATAAATTTACTATTTTCCAATAATGATGGAAAATGCGAGTTTCCCAGTCCTACCTAAGGTAGTGAAATTGATATTTTAAATATCTTGAATCGCTCATATATTCTCATTATTTAGTGATATTAATAAATTTTATTTTGTTATATCCTAAAATCTATGAGGATCGTGTGAAAATTTAAAAGATTTTTCTTCATTATTATTACCTTATAGGCATGGAAACATATATTAAATGATGTTAATTACCATAAAAAATGATTTAAAACTAGGTTTATTATTTTAAGATAAGTATTGAAGAAAAATTTATTTATGTATGGATAGATCATAAGTTTAATATGCACATGATAATTAGATAATAAATTGTGGTATGATTTTGAAGATATAAGTTAGATAGTAATTATTAATCTTCGGATTGATAATCTATTCTTGATATTTTTTGAAATGTTTATCTCATTTTATGGATTATGATACTTAATGACTAGTGTGTTATGTTATGAACTATTAGTTAATACCATTTTATCACTAAAATAGATTTAAATTCATGAGGAATACATAACATCCATAGTTTGATTTCTTAGAGAAATAAATAGATTTTTAAAGTGGTATGTTACTGAGAGTATATGATCAGGATATTTAAATAATTGGGAATACAATTGTTGTAATATTTAATGTTTTTTGAGGATGGATAATGTAATGGCCCAGACCCTCATGATCCATCCCTTTTCCAAATTCTAGGATCCTAAGGGGTCGTACCTCGTTCGGTGTGACCGATCGACGCGATCGATCGGCGATCGGTGCGACCGATCGGCGCGACCGACCGATCGGTGCGACCGATCAGTGTTATCCAGGCTTGTTGGGTTTTCCTTCTACATTTTTTCCCGTAACGCCTCTTTTAGGTCTTTTTGACCTTCTAAGGCATTTCAAGGCCGTTTTTAACCCATAATTAATATCTAAAAATCCCGAGAAACCTCCATATTAAATAAAAATTAATCCAGTCGTGTGTAACCACCCAACCGCGTGAGGAACCACGATCCGAATTTAATGCTTATCAATTCTCATGTCCCGTAACAATGGGATCTTATCTATATATCAAATTGGAATTTCTTCGTCCTTCTTTTTCCTCTTGGAAGGCTTCCTATCTTATTAGTACGTTTGGAGCTCTGGACGCCCCTCCCATACAAGCCGCACATCCCCTATTCTCGGCGCATAGAGAATAACATCAATCTTTGATCCATCAAGTAGGTATTTTCTCCTTTATCTCTTCTTTATGTGTATCATGCGGGGTGGGAATGCTTTTGCCTCTGTGGAAATTGATGAAACCGAACATAACAAAGATAATGAATAGACCATTAATGATTGAAAGGGGGTGTGATCGATGTTCTTCTATACTCTTTATGTTGTTATGTGTTGTGAATTGTACGGCCCTATGCTCACTGAAAATCATGGCCATTGGTGGACTTTCTATGCGCACTAATGAACCTCGATGCTCCTGGATGTTTAAATAACTGTAACATGGAATTGGTTAATTACAATACTCGATTAAATAAATTGAAAATACTTGGATAAAACCCTTTTCTATGATAAACCTGGTTAAAGAATAGTGGAATTGAAACCATGGAGTGTGTTAAATCTTTTTAATCGGAAAATACCTGCATGGGAATGCCTTGTGTTTGTGGTAGTGGTTTGGTTGTTTCTTTCACGGGCTGATTGAGGGTGACATTATGGTTTTATTGGATGGGGGCTTGGATTTCTGTAGTGATATGGGTGGGGATGGGATCCCCTGTTGTTATACTTTCACTAGTTGTGATTCCGATGTTGTGTGGTTACGCTGCTTATATCACGAATTGGGGTGGAATCCTCTGTTGTTGAGAAACTGTTGGCTCCTATATTTTGGGGACATGTGGATGTGTCTCGGGGATATCTTTGGTTCCAGTACCTTGAGGGATCACACTTATTCCTTATTTGTTGTGACTTTACATAGAACCGGGTGTGAATGTTTATATTTCTGTTGGCTGTAACTCTTTATTTTAGCTTTTTCTTATGCTAGCTAGTTCCCAGTATATGCAGAAATTTTTTAAACAGAATTATTGAACATGAAAACAGTGATGGGACAAATGGGAAATTTTTTCTAGGACTGAGTTGTTTTTTATCCATGAACGTTATTCCTTTCCCTTCTGAATGAAAAATGACTAGGAGGTTCATGCTTAGATTGGATTTGGAAACCTTAGGTTGGGTTGAGTTCTTGCTACATATACTTATATTGTAGTTTTTTGTGTTTCTTATTCGTGCCCCACCCAAGATGAGCACTTAGTGTTGAACACCCCCATTTCAAGGGGGAGGGTGTTTTCCCAACACTCCTATGAGTGGCTGGTTATTGGCTCCTTTTCTGCTCCCTTTCCTGAATAGACTAAGACTCTTTGGGCAGGCTTTGATGGCCTGAAGTCCATTATTTTTCCCAAGAATCTTCAGGATGGGTAGTTGTGGTGGTTGGCCCAGGTGTTTGTGGGCAGGTTGTTTACCAAGTGTCTTCGGGATGAGGCCCAGGTGTTTTCGGGCATGTCAGTAATTGTTCTGACCCAGGTGTTTGCGGGTATGGTTACGCGTGGTGGTTTTGGCCTAGGTGTCTGCGGGAAGTATAGTTGTATGGGACCATGTGTGTGCAGGCGGGGTTTATTAGTGGGACTACAGTGAGGCTGTGGCCCCGGTGTGTACAGGTGGGGTTTGGAAGTGGGACTGCAGTGAGGCTGTGGCCCAGGTGTGTGCGGGCAGGGTTTGGCAGTGGAACTATGGTGAGAATGGTGGGATTGGTGCGATGCATATGATGTCTTTAATAACTAGTGGGAAAGTGGCATGGGGTACCCAAATATCAATGTAATATTACTTTAATTTAATTTACTTGCCTTGGGTTATTTGTGGAGTGTGCCTTGGTGAGGTTTGGGTGGATAACTTTTCCATGTTGTGTGTTTGGTTATCTCTTTTTCCACAGGACAGTATAAGGTCTCCTCACTTGTACACAAGAGTCTTTGGTTTTCCCTACTGAGTATACTTGTATCCTCACCCTATGTATATAAAACTGCTTTTAGGTTTTTTGGGAGGACTTTCAGGATCGTGCAGGACAGTACTAGCTCAGACATTTGGGGCAATTGCTCTTGTTGATTTCCTTTTATTGGTATCTTTTTACTTTTGGAGTATTGTGGCTTGTATATTTTTCCTTTGAACAAGAATATGGGAATGGTTTACTTTCAGCCATACTTGGGCTTTTAGATTTGGTGTTTTGGGATTTACTATCTAATCTTCTGATACTATTAAAAGAAAAAGGGTAATGCCTTCTTTTTAGTGTGTGATTTTATACCCTTGGTGCTAGTCGCCACTCTGGGACCTATTGAAGGCGGGTCTCAGGGGGTATTATCTCTCCTTCAACTTAAAGAAGGAAGGGTTTGAAAATCTTCTATCCCTTCCCTCATCTTGGTGAAGGCGGGTCGTGACAGAAAAAATTTATTACCAAAGAATTAAATTTCATAACTATCTGTTTTTGAATATTATATAAATGTTCATGGTATTTTTGGATATCTATTTAAATAATTTTGTTAAATATTACAAGAGAAACAAACTCAAAGTTACATAGGTTGAACAAATAAAGGTACATGTTAAACTACGAGTGATATATGTTGAACGTTGTCTGGTAAACGATGATTTTGATGAACTATTATCTTACATGATAGTATTATAATGTGATAAATTGTGAGGATAAATGTTTCTCCAGTTATTTATGATAATTACTTCATAATTATCATCACTAATGTTATATATTTTGTTTTTACTAGTTGTTGAATCCTAAAAGAACCAAGATAGCACTGAATGCCTGGGATAATACATAAATAATACCTACGAATAACCTAATGAGAAAACATAAAGAGTGATAAATCTTTTAATAATTCCAAACTAATTGTCAAAATTTATAATTAACAATGTGAACATATTTGAAATATGAAACACACCAAATAAGATAATGATGAAATCTATTATAAACATGAGTGACTGATATGATAAAGGAAAGATGATTCATTTTTATATAAGTCAAAAATGTGATTTGAAATATGAGAAAAACTTTTATAAGAAAAGAGATCAAGGATATCAGAATCAAAAGTGTAAGGTTGATAAATATGATACAAAAACCAGTTGCCTTTATTTCAAGAGTGTTAAACATTTTACAGACTAATGTATCATTATAATGAAAAAATGGATATATTAAAGAAAAATCGTGTAATCAAGGAAAGTACAATGTTAATACTACTAATATATCTTATAATTAGTTTTCACTCAAGATTGTATTGTGTGCTATGTCATTTAATTTTTCACCAACTATTGGATATTGAGATATGAAAAACCGAAGTGGAATGATTATCAAATAAATCAATTTTAGGGATTTCCGGAAGTTATTTAAAATAGATCTATGTATTTTCAAATTTTAGTATTCTATGTTAAATTATGAATGGTTTATCTCCCTTTATAAAGTGATTTATTAATTTTTCATATAGATAAGTCTCATTTTACATCATAAATATAACCATGATCATTTAATATTGTGTGGTAAATTATGAGTTCACTATCAAAATTTCATTGAGTCAAATTGGGAGTTAAAAAATTATTTAAGAGGGGAGGGGAGAATAAAACATCCATATATCTCAATATTTGATTTCCTTTGAACAAGTCAATTTGTTTGATATCATGGTTCACATAAAACACTGAAATTAAATGAAACCACGATTCATTTAGATGAAATTTAAATATTTAACCATGACAACTAAAAACCTTGCCATTATATAGGTGGGAATTAATAGGAGTAATCAATTTATGAATTATATATATAGGAAGTAAAGGCTAACTTTAATTTTAATTAAATTAAATTAGTTTACCTAAATTGACTTATAATATCATGTATAGGTTAGAAAAGTCATTTTTTTAAATGCCTTTTATGTGATAGAAATTACTATTTCTAGAAACATATGATTATAGATAAATTATATTTTTTATTAATTTTTTTTAAACAATAATTTAGTTGGTAAATAAAATTAAATATGAATAATAAGAGTTAATATTTGAAAATTTTATTTTCTAATAATAAAATATTTTTTATTACATTTTAAAATTTTATTGATTTTTTTTTATAAATTTTAAAAATTAAAATTAATAAAAAATTTATTTACTTTTTAATTCATCATATGAAAATTTAATAAGTATAAATTTCTTTCTTCCAATGAAAAGTGTGTTTTTTATTATAAAATTTAGTTTTCTTGAAATATTTAATTCTTATGAATTTATCAATTTATAAAAATGATCTACAAGATTTATAGACTACTATGGTGATAATATAGGAATCTATGTAATAAATTTATGAATTTTGAATCATTCATTAAGATAATAAATCATATGTCTAACCCATTAATAACTAATTAAAATGTACTTCAATAATGATACAATTTTATGTATTTTATTTGAATCATTTTTTTAAAGGATATTATTTTAAGATTATCATGAAAAACTCATACCAAGTATTTTTATATAATAAATCAATTTAGTACATTAAATTAAGTATCCAATATAAATTTTATCTTATATGTAAATTGAAAGAATAAAAAATTTATTTTTCTAAAATTATTTCTATGTGGTTATGTGTGCTTATTATAAAATTAACATTTAAGACCTATATAATTATTATTTGATAAAATTACTTTCAAATTTTAAATTATAAGTATCAAATTAGTTTAAGGTTTCAATCTTAATCTTTTTTGTAAAAATTAATCACTAATTTTAGAAGGGTAGTTTATAGAGTAACCCTTACATTTTCAATTATGTGTATTATATGTTTATAATCATCTATTCAATACATTAAGAAAAAAGTTTCGTTCATGCGTATGTGCAAACAACAATAACCATGAGCAAAGAAATTAATTTATCATGACCACATATAATTTATGTATATTATAATTATTTAACATGGAAATATATTTTTTATTACATAACTAATATTGTTTTTGAAATATTGAATACCCTTTTAATGATAAGATCAACAAATAAATATCATAAATTGAATCCTTTAAAATGAGGGAATTGAGTAGAATGTGATCTTTTTTCTATGTAATGGATTTATATTAATTATATTACTTTTAAAATTATTTAAAATTAATATATATCACACTAATAATCAAAAAATAATATCATAATTCCTCTTGTATAAAGATATTAAATCTAAACAATATCATAACCATTAATTAATCATGTTAAGTCTATGTTTGGAATGATTTTGTCACCTACATTAACAATAATTTAAATTTATATAAATTTTTTTATTTGTGAAAATATTTTATAGTTTAATATGATATAAATTATAGAAAATGTGTTTTTTGTTTTTTAGTTTTTATCAACACTTACATCATTAATTAAGAAAACACATTTAATTCGTTATAAATCACCAAAACATGATCCTCAACGATTTCATATTCATGGTTCGTCATGAAAAATATCATGAAATGAAATTATATATTTATAAAATATCTTGTAACATATAATATAATACCATTTGTGATCTAATATTTACGGGACTTGTAAAAATAATAGATACCAACATGACTCTTATGAATCTAGTTCAAAGCGATAAAAGATTTCTCATATCCAATGTTGGAAATAAGAAAACAATTGCTAATATATGTAAGATTATTATAAATGAGGATTATAAGTGGATATATATATGAATTATGTTATTGGGTATTAATTTAATTAACTCAATGTAATTATTATGAATTTTTTGTGTAAACATAGAATGAATAAAGACATGGTAAGCTTTTTCATATCAAATTCTTTATATTGACACATATTTGGTATTATGCACCTATTTTTTTATGGTGTATATATTTAATATTTGAGATCTCATTACAATAATTAAATTTTTATAATTTTATATGATGTTAAATTACAAGAACACTCATTCAACAGATTTTGATTATAGTGTTACTCAATCTGCATGAGTTTTCATGGTCACAATTTTGATTCATTGAGAAATGATACATGTTATGAACCATGTTTCTTTTTTATGGTGTTTTGTTTATTTTTTATATAAATAATTTTGGATAAATTTTTCCCTTATAAATAATTCAACAATACAACCAAGTTAATTCTCTTCTCTTCATATTTATATTGACTCATGTTTTACCAATGTTGTAAGAGTTTTTTATAACTCAATTTTCATTCATTGAGTTATGATCAGTCACTTGAAATTATGTCATATATGTTGTGTAAATTATACACTTTTATTATTTCATATATTATTATATCATTATATATATTTTTACCCTATATACCCCTTTTAATATGTTTTATGCTTCATGAAGTACATTTCCGTCAAGGGATATTGATAACTCAATTCTCCTCTGTTTAGTTATATTATTTCATCATGATATTCCATCTTCCATTCCTGGGTTCTTCCTACGTAATATTTTATCATATTTAATTTTATAATATTATTTTAGATGATTACTTTTAAATATAAATGTTTTCTGACCCTTCTTATAATATGCATTTTAAGTAAAGGTATTTTGAAAATAATAAAAATGGGGTTTTCCATTCACATTAAAAAGAATTTCTGCCCCCCTAATTATATATTCAAGATAAAAATTATTTATTTATCATTATCCATTATTATATATTCACCTCAAAATTAAATTTTTTCGAAGGATTTTACATCATCTTTTTGAAAGGTTATAATTAGGAGAGACATGTAAATTTGTATTTCAAATCAATGTGAAAACTTTTTTCTGAAAGACCTTTTATGATTTATCTTCCATTAAACTTATGTTTCTCATAAGTATTTAACCTAAGTGGGTTTATTTTTAATTATATATATATATATATATTATAATATTGAGGATTTAAATCCTGGTATCAAACAATTTAATACTTGATACCAACTTGTGTGGTAATGTTGGAAGCATACTTTTTCAAGGTTGTATTCCATCTATGTTAACAACTATATAAGATTACATTGTTAAACTAAGGTTTGGTTATATTTAAACCTCATGAATTCCTTTTATGGATTTATAATGATAATATTATTATTGTATTAACATAGAAATATACTCATTCAACTGTATGATGCAAACAGAAGATTTTAGAAAACTCAAATAGGATGATGTTCACCTCAAAAGAGTGTTATTATATTGACATGAGGAATGATATTAGTGTTTTGTTTCTTGTTATTATAATATAGTTGATTATTTGGAAGTTTAGTATGAGTTTTTTTAACATAAACCTTCTTTATATTGAAGGGTTATGATCAAATTATCCCTTTCATTGACATTATAAAATGTACTGATATCTAGATAATAATTCACTACTAACACATGTTGATAATGTGTTGATAATAATAATCTTTCATTATATGGATAGAGATGTTTTATTTAGTATGAGTTTTCTTTTGGAATGTTTTGATAAGTCTTTTAGAATCTTATAGTGAATACATTTGACTTAGATAAGTGAAAGGTGGGCCCCAGAATATTATTGGACCTCAATAATTTAATAAGTATCATGAGACAAAAGAGGATGAGTTTTGGTGTATACCAATCCTAATAACATGAAAGGGTCTTGTAAAAAGGACATGCTAACATTTTCTGTGTCCCATCATTTGGAAATTATTATTCTGGTAATCAATCCTATAATTTGGTGTCATGAACATAATATGTTCTCCATTTATAGGTTAATATTGCTTAATGTTGTTTACTTATTCCAACCATAATATTTATATCAGGTTTATGATATTATTTCATATATTTTTTATTTTCTAATACATATCATTTTGTCTCTCACCCTTATAAAATTTCAATTTTATGAGGTTATGAATAATAATAGTAGACATGATATGATTAGAAGAACAATACATGTGACATAATTAATGGGAGATGTCGAAGACACATTATAGATTTAGTAGTTTCATATATAATGATATAAAAATGACTCTAAATAATAATAACGTGGTCTTGGTTAGTAATTTTTTTTATAAATATCTAAATATCTTAAACCGAAAAGATCTTATGGATGTTTGAGATGAAATAATAGTTATTGACTAAGTTTATTAATAATGGTTATATCGAGGATTTTAAAGATGATATCAAAATGATTTTTTAAAAAATTTCTTTATTTGAAAAATTTTTCTGAGTGAAGGTCTAGGGTTTCATAATATATAATTACATCAAAATTTCCTATTTGAAAAAAAGATATAACATTATCCTGACCCATTAAGAGGAATAAGGTGTATGGTTGAAAAGGAACATATCCCAAGTATTGAGAAATATTTATCGAAGGGTTTATGTAGTATGATTATAGTTCCCTAATAATGAATTATATAAAAATAATAATCTAAAAAAATGTAAAAATGTTCGCAACTTATATGAAATATGTTCCATATAAATGATCACAATTTAATAAATTATAGGTGAGAGACAAAAAATATTTACCACAGTGGAAACAACAAAATTAGTAGCCACTTGAATAATGGAATACGATTATTCTATCAAATCCTATAAAATTCAAGGGAATAAATTTTAAACCATTCATTGGGTTTCAAATCAATATAACACATTACAAAGGCTACATGGTTCCTAACATATAAAATGTCTAAAACAATCAGAATTGAGACCAGGAAAACCCTAGCGACAAGAGTAACACTTTAATGAAATCCCATTGGAAGAGTGGAATTTTAACACAACAAAAAATTCCATTATAAAAACATAAATCATGATATGATATCCCATATAGTTATCATATAGACCAAATTAATTAAAATAGGTGAATAATAAAAATCTTGTCCCAAAGAGAGGAATTTAAGTTGAAAACCCCTACCCTGTCCCCATCCATTCTGAACATGAACAAAAACATCCTGAATAATTAAATTATGTTTTAAAAATAAATACCTAATATTATTATTCAAAACTATAATAAATCATACTATTATTTTATAATATTCATAATCATATATGAGAACGTTTTTACCAATTATCAACTTAGAGTTTATGTAATATTTTATCTCTCTGAACTAGTTTCATAAAATTCATGTTTCAATATATTATTTTTAAAAGCACACAACTATTATATCATATTAGTTACTATAATATAAGTTAGAAAATAATTTTTAAAGGTATAATTTCTTTTCTTATTATTTTTGGTTATGAATAATGAAGATGAAATCCGCAATGATCATGTTTCAGTAATTATTACTGGTCAAAAGCTGATTTCATAATTCATGAGTTAAATTTTGATATAAAATTAAAAGAACAATATATATATATAAATATTAATATCTTATTAAACTACTAAATATTTCTTCATAGTTATCCTATAAATATATTTATAGTATTATGTATGTAGGTGGCTAAACTAGCCCCAAATTGAATCAACCAAGATTAATGGATGAATATGGGATGTTTTTTTCAATATCATAATTCCATAAAAATAATTATATTATTTAGTCTTTAATATTTTGATATATAATAATGTTAAGGAATTATAAACTAAATATGATTTATATAAATTCATTACTTAGACGAATTAGGATATTTCCGCATAGTTCTATTGTTTTAAACATTTTTATTAAAGATATTCATTTGTTGATCATATCATTAATATATTATCCAATTTTTAATAAAATATTCATTATTATGTCAAAAAATTAAATTTCCACTTTAAAACATCATAGTAACCAATAATTTTGTGTGGTGATGAAATATTAAGTTCATTGCTCATGGTGGTTGTAGTCTCCATGTACGCAGAAATGAAAATTCTGTTTTTTATTAATATATTGGATAAATGAAGAGAAATTGAAAATAATTTTAGTATTATAAAATTTTAGTGTATAAATGATACAAATATAATTATATAATTATTAAAAAAATTAAAATTAAATAATATAATAAATGGGAAAATCTAAGTAGTTGTTAATACTCAAGTCAGACACTTTAATTTTCCTTGGAGGTGTCCTTAAAAATGAATTCATTATGCTAAATAATTGTGGGAAGAATATTTTTAAAGTAGGATAAGGTTATATTAGGAATAATTTTAGATTGTTTCAAAATGAAATTATTTGGATATCCGAGTCTTGATGTATTGTAGATGTTACCCTTTATAAGTGTATGAAATGGTAGTTTTGGGGGAAGGCCCTACAATTTTAAATAATGTGATGTTACTATTCAAGGGTAAATGGACATAAATGAAAGGAATATGTTGGGATAACTATTTTGTGTTTAAAATCACATAAAAAACTCATTTTTGTTAAAAATTTGAGAGTTTTCAAGATTTTCTGTTTACCTACTATCTTTCACAATTTTTTTGTTTACTTGGTATTTGAGTTCTAATAGTTGAAATTAATTTAACAAAAAATATTAATATTGAACGTTTTAACTTATTTTATACTTATTATTTTAAATTTGAAAATATATTTATGAAATAAAATTTATAATATTGTGAAAAATTAATTTTAAAATACTCACATCAAATCAAATAACATCAATTTTCAGAAAAATAACATTTTTAAATTTAGATCAACATATAGGATTAAATTATATTGGATAGTAATTATAATGAAATAAAATGATTTATTATAAAATAAATAAAGTATGTGATGATTTATAGGAAATAATAAATAAACTATCACTTAAATAAACGATATTTAATGAAAATAAAAAAATAGTTTTTGTAACATGGTGAGAATTTAAAATACATATCTCAACCAAAAAATGATAGCTTACGATGCACGAAACATCATGTTTAAATGAATCATAATATAGTATATAATTAAAACCCTGCTATAAATTTGGTGGGAATAAATATTATTATCTAAATTTTGAAAAATTAATGTATAAAATAAATTCATTGATTATCAATTGATTATAAATTGAAATAAAATTCATGTGAAAGTTAAAGTGTTGTTTTAATGAATAATTTTTTTTATGTGTGAAACATGTTTTTATATTTATAAGTTAAATTAATCACTATTATTGAATTATTTTAATGTTTTATATATATTATATATTCATTATTGTTTAAAAAAATTGTTGATTTTTTTTGCATGAGATATAAATAAATCCAGAATTTTTTCCTAAAAATGTATTTTAAAAAATAGTTTTCATCACATTTTGGAAAATTATTATAAAATTAATTGATTCCACTTATAGGTATTAATGTTAAAATATTAGATTCCGTATTTTGAATCATGGGGTTCAAATTTTCAAAATAGGGGACATTTATTTATAGGCATTATGAAAAGCAACTGGGGTAAATTTATCACCACTATATAGTGTCATCCAGGTTTGTCTAAGTTAAAACTAAGTGTTAAGGGCCATATATATTCATATATGTTATTATTTTTTTAATGTTAATTATAAACATAAGATATTAGGCTCCACATTTAATGTTTTAAGTTACACTCTATTTTGAAAATAACATATATGATATTTAATGCAAAGAAAAATAGAAAATGCCACTCTCTTACTTTTAAATAGCTATCATGTATTCACATTAGAAAAAATCATGTCGTGAATTAATATATATTTTTATTTTGAGAATAGTAAAATTATTTTCATTCTGGTGAATTATTTCTAATTTTTAGGTATTACATAATTACATTAAATTCCTTTTTAACACTGACAACTTATTTATTCAATTAATTGAATAATTTAAAAAGTGATTTTAAATATATTAGAATTTATAGAAATTTTATGATTTATTATGATACATGATATTTTTTTAATGTATAAAATATTATAAATATTATAATTTTCTATATTCTAATTAAAACTTTCTTTTATGTATTTTATGTCGTGTTAAATTAATAGTGTAAAAACTAATAATAATGATATTTCATTGAAATAATATTTTATTTAAATATTTATAAACAATTAAAAAATTTAAATAACTCCAAGTCGATAATATATGGTCTAAAATATCATCCCTTGGCCATTTATCCTCCAATATTCACCATATAAGTGATATTATATCCCCTTAAGATTGAAAATGCATTACCACAGTTCAGGTTAAAATAAGATAACTATTGGGTTTATATAAAATAAAATGTTTGAAAAAAAAACTAAACATGTAAATATTTTATTGATTGATGATATTTAAAAAATTTCAAATATTATCTTAGAATATATGCCCACTTGAAAAAAATTTAATTTATAATTTTCCAGTATTGTTATAAGCATTTTTTTAATTCCAAGTGTGTCATTTCTCTCCCTTATAAGAGGACACCCCTTCCTTCACTTTTTACACCAAATTGAAATATATAGCTCAAAAAATTCCTAACAATATCACTTATAAACATAATTATTCATGTTTTTAAGGGATGGTATCCCCAAAAGCCCATCCCTAGGAACCATAAGAAAATATCTAATGTAAGTATCCTAAAGAAGAGGTATTCATCTTACCCAACCACTTTCAACTTATTTATTCTTTTCCCTCCCCCAAATGTAGTGTATTTTTTATAAAATAATAAATTAATCTTTTCAAATTTATATAAATGTTATTATGATTATCAAATAACAATTATCAACCATATTTACGTGAAATAGAAATTTATTGTATTTTGTCTGCGTATGCACAACATACAATATCCACATAGCGATGTAATTTATTCTCATAACCATATTTTATGGATGGTTGTTGTCATGGGTTTAATATTTATATATTATATTTATTAAATAATTAATTTTCTTGAATTAGCGTATATTATAATCCTTTTCACCTTCCAATCCATTAGAATATAAGATTTCCGCTCATGCGTATGTATGGAATACCACCTATATGAAGTGATGTGATCCCTTTTTCATTTATCTTTTATATGGATTGTAATAAGGATATATTTAATGAATATATAATATTTATATGTAATTAAAAATATTTTTTAAATGTGGATATTTTTCCCTATATTTTCTTCTATCCATCAAAAAATGAAAATAGCATTCATGTGTAACTATGAACTACCACCTCTAGGAATAGCGTAAATAATTTTTGTATTCCATATTTTATGGATTAATATAAATATATATACAATGAATATATATTAATTTTATATAATAATTGAATATCTTGGGAGGATTGACCCATGATCCAATTTTAATGACCAAAACCACAAAAACAAAAAATACCTAAAAAATGAAGCAGTTATTAACCAAAACCTTGATTTTAACAATGAATTGTTAATAAATGGGTGATAATAGATTGTAAGTAAATATTATACAATATGATATATATAAATATTGTCTTTTACTATATGTATAATAAATCTATATTTCATAAACACGAGGTATAGAAACATATAAAAGAAGACAAACATGAGGTAGGGGTTTATTTCCCAATATCATCATTATTCAAGATTATTTATTTTTAAGTCTAAATTAGGGTAATTATTTAATATTTATATAATATAAAAATATATTGTATTCTAATATTGTTTTTAAATAAATAAAATGTTTTTATTTCCTTTTTAACTCTTTAAGGACCCGATATACTAAACTATTTTTAAGGGAACTAACCATGTGTTTCTACACAGCTGGAATTTTTTCTCTTCCCTGTCCACATTTCACTAAATATTTATAAAATAATGTTTTTTGTCATCTCAAATGAATTTTTAAATATATTTTTACCAATATCATATTTTTTTAATAATGTTTTGAAAGTAATATTTTTTGTAATTTTTTGATTGAGGCACTTGTTGGCCCCATTAGACAACATAAAAGGGGGGGGGGGATGAATTGTGTTTCTAATTAAAAAAGAGTATTTTAAAAAATTAAAACTAATTTCCTCCAATTTTATAAATATTCATAGTTAACTAAAATTTTCAAATTAAATAATTTTATAATTCTAAACGTTTCATTAATGTGTGATCTAGGATCACCAAAAAGTAAACTAAAAAGAATTTTTTATATTTAAAACAATTTTTATAAAATGAAACATATTATATAAAACATAAATTAATTTAAAATATTTGAGTAATTTTAGGTTATATAGTTTAGAAAATACATTATGATAATTTTTGAAAATATAGTGTAAACAAGTAGATAACAAACATGGAGGAAATAAACAAGGGGTTTAATCTTAATCCATGAATTAATCACCTCCACATAGAAATCGCTCGATGCCAATGGGATTATTATAAAATAAACTATTCCAAAAACTATATTTTGTATTATAATATTCCACAAGGATTTAAAATCTTGACCAAGGCTCTTACATAGTTTTTATTAGGATAAATAAAATCCAGGTCTCACACAACCTTTTCTAGAGTTATATGTTGGAGTATAGAAGAAATTGTTTAAGGAGAATGGATGAAATCCTCCCATTCATTAAAAGCATATATATTTATAGATGCATAGATTAAATCCAATGTAAACTAAAAAAATAAATATACTAATATAATTCAAAGAGTTTGGTGAAAGATAATTTGTTAATTTGTTGTTCTATAGATGATTCTTCTCCACTTATTGTCTCATTTTTTTGGAAAAGGTTTATGAAGACTTTAAATTTTTCCTAGATACTTTCTCGAAATTTAGGTATGAATAGTGTTTCATAGAAAATTATTGAAAAGAAAATGATCTTTGTTTTCATTAAGGAAACATTTTGACGTCTTTTTCTCTATTTTATTTTTTCCACCCTCTTTTATATTCTATGAAACCCTAGTCATTTAATTTATCTGTATAGAATTAAGTTATCGATAAATTATCATGAATATCCTCGTGTTTTAAAAGAAAAATATATCTCATTAAATATTTACAATTAAAATTATTTCTCAATAGAATTTTTTTGAATAATGATTAATAAAATAATTATATAACAAATACCATTATTTTAAATGAATTACAGTTCTATATCGGTGTTTATTGTTGATTTATATATCCATTTCATCATCAATGTCAATATTTATTGTCACTCAAATGATTTAAATTCTATTATATTCCATCTTGTTAATTATATTTTCTTATGATTTTTAGGCACCCTTGTTTTAATGATAAAAAAAATCACATCAATTATGTTTTAATCGGTTTAATGTTTTTTGATAGCTTATTATAAAATAAGGCAGTTTGATGAAAATTTGGAAAGTCACCATATAAATTGTCTCACCACTAGAAAATACTAACAATTTAAGACATGTTACCATTTAGATCTATCACCATTGATATGTGTCACTTTGGAGATGAGTCACTATTGAGTAGGGTCACCATTGAGATGTGTCACCATTGAGATGGGTAATTATGGACGCAAATAATTATTAAGATGATTCACAATTCAGATGAGTCACCATTTAATATGAGAAATAATTGAGACGATTCACTATTGAGATGGGTCACCATTGAGATATTTCAAGATTGAGAACAAGTCATCAGTGAGCATGACCTACTAAAAGATGAAATACTAACATCCCTACTCACCATTTGTTCAGATTACTCACCAATGGTTCAGATTACTCACAACTAAATGTCTAGCCATCAAAATGATTAAATTCGAGATGAGTAACTTGCAGAATGAGTTACCATCATAATGGGTCACCACAATAGTTCGCTATCTTCAAGGGTGACCACCATCAATATTATGGGATATTTGAATTAAATATTCCTAATGGATATGTTAACAAAATAAATTTCAATAAATATTTCACAATTACTTTCTTAATTATTTAAGAGGTAATTAATGTCTATATCAGACATCAATATGAGTATGTAGAGGATTGATTATTATTGATTAATCGACTATCCTTCAGAACGAATTATATATTTGAATAACATTTCCTAGTACAAAAATGATAAATGGAAATAAATAGTACATGGGACAAATCTTGTCCCACTAAAAATAGATGATCAAGTGTTCCCCTAACTGAATACCTTACAAGAAGAATTATAACGTACAAATATATTATAAAAGAGTGGTGCCTATAGGAAATTCACATCCTTATGAAATTTAGAACAAATAGATCATATGATTCTATGTTTTAGATCATTTTTTAGAGAATCATCTCTAGCTCCTTCCCAAGAAACATTTGTGGAGTCTGATGCATTTTAATCACTTTAAATAGAGAAGTAACAACATTTATATATTATTAATTATTACTCTTTCTATTTAGTTGTATTTTTAAATTTGAGAAATACGTTGTTCAACCTCTTTATCAACACATACTATCTATTTTAGTACAACTAGGAATACTTGATATTACATTACCATTTTAATAAATTTTTTATTAACCATGCGTTCTTGTAAGAGGTTCATGTTTGTCTAGTGTTCATTTGCATAACATGGTTATTGTAGAATAAGTCCCTATGAAGCCAATGTATATGGTTATCTATTTTTTATACATGATATAGTTTTTAGATAAATATTTTTTTTGTATAATATACTTAGTATTAGGTGATTTCCAAGTGGAGGGGATTATATCTAAACATGAGACTAAACCACTTATTTTTATTCATACAAGTTATTTGTTTTGTTTTATTTAAATTCCTTAAAATTATTTTTTTAACTATAAAAAACCACTATTTTTTAGTTAATCTTATGTAGTGATTTTATAAGTATTTGACTGATTAATTTTTTTCAAATGTTATTATAATATATGTTTTATTTTAACTTAGGCATAATGACTTTGAGAAATCATTTAGAAGAATAGATATTATATTGATTTCCTTTTTTTATTAACTAGGAACTATTATGTTAACTTAGTGGATTTTATTTGGACATGTTTTAAAAGAAATTTTTATAGTGTTCTTAATTCAACCCCTTCTGAGTTACTGACTCTGAACAACATTTGGTATATGAGGTTTCTAAAAAAAATTCAACTATTATATTATTTTTGTTTTAAAGATCAATGATTTCTATTAGTTCTGAATTTAATTCATTAAATGGATAATAGACAAGAAGGTTCTGCTACCATCAAATCTCCATTCCATAATGGAAATAATGATGATCAATGGAAAATAAAGAAGAAAATTCACATTGAAAGCATTGGTTCATAAATATTGATTGATATAGGGGAGAAATACTATTTAATTTCAATGTCTATAATAACATGGACCGATGATACAAAAACTACCTATAAAAATAATTGTAAATCCATTAATTATATTTTCTTCTCTATAGAAGATGAATAGTTTAATTGGATATATTCTTGTTAAAATGCATATGACATTTGGGATAAGTTTTCTATTTCTCATAAGGAAATTAATAATGTGAAAGAAATGATATTGAATACTTATACAATTAAATATGATACATTTAAGATGAAAAATGATGAGGTTAATTCTGATATGTATCTTTGGTTCAATGATATAGTAAATATAATATGTTCCTTGGGAAATAACATTTTAAATGATGACCAAATCAGGAAACTAGTGAGATGTCTTCCAAATAGATGGAGGGGAACCTCACTATCAATAATAGAATCTTGTGAAATTAGTGATTTACCTTTTAAAAAGATGATTGGAAGGTTAATTATATTTGAATAAGATCTTAAATTTTACCAAGAAGATGAAGATGTACCAAAAAGGAAATATGTACCATTTTAGAACAATATGTCAAACTAGAGGGAAAAGGTTATATCTAAAATCTCTAGTGATGAAAAAAGGCCAGCTGCTAATGATGAGGTAATAGAGAATCAAGATAGATGGTTAAAAAATCTATAAGAATAATAAATTCTTCTGGAAAACAATATATAAGTGAAATTATGAAAATTAAGGGTTTTGGAAGAATGACTAAAAAATAGATGACAATTAAAATGAGATTACCGGTTATGGGTGTAAGATAAAATGAAATGCCAAGGATGAATCTTCCAATATATGATACAAAAATTAGTATAATGATAAAATTAAAAAGTATTAGAAGGAAATTAATGCCACCTAGATTACATATTTAGATATATGTAGTGACTCGGAGTCTACTCATAAAAAAATCCTGATAATGAAAACAGGTTCTTAATGAAAAATATATCTGAGGTACCTGATATCTCTCACGTATATAATTCAAATCATTCAGAAAATGGACATAAATGAGAAAATATGAAAAATTTGGAAATTATTTAATAATTTAATATGATTTAAGATACCATTAATGACCATAAAAATAAATCCAAACCCTTAATGAAATAGTGTACTCTATCTTCTAGTGTAAAAATATAACATTTATGTGGAGAAAGACAAGAATGATGAGTTGATAAAAGAAAACAGATAACTGAAACTTTATAATCAGTTGTTAATGAAATACTTATACATATATTCTAATGTAATTGGAAAACACTATAAAATTATATAAATATAGGATTCACCTAAATATAAAACTTTTATTGGATATCAACCTAGACAGGTAAGATTTATCAAGATAAATTTTACTCAAAAATCCAAATGTAGAAATTTTACTAAAAGTTTTTATTCAAAAGGACCTAATAAATTCATTATTTATTACAGTTTAAAAATACTTATAGGAATACAATTAAGTAAATACAGTTTCCTAAATTTTTAATCACTAACATATCTAGATGCATGAAAATCTAGGTTCCAAGATTATTCTTGGTATAAAATTTATTTTGTTGGGGAGCTTCTTGAAGAGATCATTTAAAATTATATGGTACCTAGATAATGACTGTTCCATAAATATGACAAGGGATTAATTTAGATCAGGAACATAATTATGGTTGATGGTGGAAATTTCACCTTTTTGATAATTCTACATAAAAAATTATTGGACTTTTACAAATCAGTAACTCTAATTCAATTTTAATTTATAAAGTCTTATTTTTTTATGGTTTAAAATATAACCTTATAAGAATATCATATCTATGAGATGATGGTTTATAGGTGAACCTTGAAAAAAATTCTTGGAATATTTTTGATTTTAAAAATGATTTTGTTTTTAATACTTTGAAAAATGGAAATGCATATACTATTATTATTGATTCCTTAACTTCACAAAATGTTTCTTACAAAGTTCCTCGTATAAGGAATGTTGTATGTTCAATTTGATGTTCGACCACTGCAACATTTACACAATTATAAATCTAGTAAGGAAATGCTTAGTTAAATATCTACCTAAAAAATAATTACCAATTCATAAAGTGTGTATCACAACCCATCCTCGGGGCCCATGCCGTGACTACCCCATGCCCTCCTTCCACAGGCCAGGGGTTGGCGACTTGCACCAAGGTGTATATCCCAACAAAAAAGGGAAGACATTGCCTTTAAATGTAAACAAACAGCACATAGTAAGCCAGCTGAATTAAACATTAAGTAAACTGAGTACAAGTAAGTGCGGAAAGTAAATGGGCCAGAATACAAACCCAAACTGAAATTAAAGTACAACTGGAAAGAAAGTACACCAACTGAAAAGTAAATCCGCAACATCGAGCCGTCCACTGGAAGTCCCACCTGATGGGTGGGTACGGATAGCCTCCTCAGCTCTACGGGTCCAGCCGTCCACTCCATGTACATCCCACCCAGTGGTCCACCTCCAGGTACTAACTTGTTCCACAAGAATCCACCATGATCAGCGTTGTCCATCGTCTGCATCCAACACAACGTAGTGCGGGCATAGCCCATGTAGGGTTGAGTATAAGCTACTCTGTAGGGACCCCAAGACCCCCAATGGTCTCCCACAATCCACAAAGGATAATCCAAAAAAGAAAGATACAATCACGAAGTTACATCCAACACTACTTCTGTATATGCCCATACTTATACACAATTCATCAATTCCAGTTCGGCTCTAGCATCTGAGCCCAAGTTTGATCACATCCACACAGGATTTCACAACACAATCCACATAAGAAATCAAGTCAATCATATAAAAGATAATGATTGAAAGTAAAGACTCATCTCACACAGGATATACTTTTTCGTAAGATGATAGAGATGATCTTATATAGCCACTTATTCATCTATGTTGTCGGACCCACAAAGGATCGATAGGTACTAACCCCTGCAATGACCCACAGAGGATCGATAGGTAACTAACCCCCGCAATGACCCACATAGGATCTGACTCACACAGGATCTGAATGCACTGGCCCAGACATGACCGCTGAGCGCTGACCCACACAGGATCAGTAGCATTGATCCACATAGGATCGCTAAGTGTTGTAGTCGTCACAGTCGAACCCACGGAGGATTCCCGTACTGCCTTCATCGTCGTCGCAGTCGCAGCCAGCTCTAGGGTTCCCGCACACAGCAAGCTCATTCGGGAGGGTCCTCTCCATAAGCCGGAAGGCTGATACATCAACTGACATGAAGTCTGGAGTTGATGTATCCAAAAGTTCCGTATTTTCAACAGGGACTCAACCTGACAGACGACGCATCATTCGGACGCCCGGTCTGAGAGTTATTGGCTATTTCGTTCAAAGGGCCTGGTTGGTTTTTAAGTCAAAACCAACCCAGCCGTACTCCAACTGCATCCAAACCTCAAGCGGAGTAAGTCAACAGGCCCGTCTCATTGAGAGGAATCCAAAAAAGTCGACGACATGTCAATCGGACGTCCGGAGCTCAAGTTATAAGCATTTCCGCTCTGAGGGCCCGGTTGGTTTCGTTTTCGAACCAACCCGGCCGAACCCAAATTTTTTTGAATCCTTGAGTGTAATATACCAAAACGACTGTCTTGATCCAAGGATCGCATCCCAGCTGATGGTGTGTCGATCGGAGGCCTACATCCCATGTTATGTGCAATAGATAGAAAGAGGTCCAGAAAAAGGGGGTTCAGGCCCGGTCCGACCCGGCCCGATACCCCCTAGGTCACCCCGAACCGGGTCGAGCCGACCCGGGTCCAGCCCAATAAGGCATGGCCCAGCCCGGTGGGAGCTGCCCGGCCTGGTCGGTGGCTCGGCCGTAATGGCCAAGTGGAAGGGGTTGCGCACTGCCCCCCTTTTTTGGCAAACCGCGGCCCCCCAAGTGGTGGGTCACTCCTTCGGCCGGTCTGGGGTTACGACCCCCGGTCCCTCGTTCGGCCAGCCCGGCTGGCCGGACGTACTGCTGGCGCGAGACCCCGTGGGCCCGCCCTTCTACTCTAGTGCCGGCGGCAGGTAGCTGGTCACCGCTCCCTCCACTGCCGCGGCCAAAGGCCATGGTCTTGGTCTGACCGGCACGGCGTGACGGCGCTGCACCCCTCCGCCACGACCTCACTCCTGCCGCAGTGTCATCATGGTTCCCCGACGTGGTGTGATGGCTTCGCGCTCCTTTTCTCGCGGTTCTCTCATTTCCGCGCGGTGTGACGGAACTGCGCCATCTCTGTTCCAATCCATAATGAAGGACACCAATAATAAAGGATGGGGGTCAGACGTGTTTGTGCGGTCCAGCCCCCTCCCATTAATCGATAGCATGCGGCTAAAAGTTAATCGATGAACACCCAAAATTATTCAGGACATAAAACCAAACCCCTACCTCGAAGGAAAGGTTGAACGAAGGTTCGTCGCGGAATTGAGTGTCACGGAAGAAGGAGTCGCAGAAGGAGGATCGTCGGTGTCGCGGTGAAAGATTCATCGGCGTCGCGTTGTCGATATCCGAGGATGGCGTCTCTCACTGGCAGCGGAGAGGGAAGAAGACGGTATGAGGAAATCCCCATTGCGGTGACGAAGTTCTTTTTCTAAGTCTCGGCGTTCTTCTCGTTCTTCGTCGAGGAATGAGAACATCAAGACTTAGAGAAAATTCTCCCAAAATCCTCTTGAACAACCAAAACAACACTAAAAAAATAAGTGTTGCATTATTTTATTACATACGCCCAACGTTTTGAAATTCAAAATTGAATCATTCAATTAATTGAACTAATTGAGAAGTTTTAACCTCCCAATTAAAGAGGTGTTTAATATTCAGTTAAATGCATGAGTTGACTTTCATTCAATGGAGGTGCAGGTGCCTTACATAATTAATAGGGGTTGAGGAAGTTTATAGGGTGGGGTTCTTGTGGGCCCCACCCCAAAAATATCCTACCTAGTGGAGTAGGATATAGTGGGTCCCACTCCAAACACTTAGATTAGGTTAAACTACTTTAAATAAAATAAAATTGGTTGCACCATTTTATTTTATTCTTTTAATTAACCCAAACAAATTATAATAACCACACCCGAGAAAAAACAGCTCCGGAAAAGGTGTTCCTAAGTAATTACCGGCGCTGCGATTTCATTGGTGTCCTCGGATTTCGATTCCAACCACTGGTTCAAAAGTTAGGAAATCCCACTCGTCAGTTCACTGAACAAACCCGAGCTGAATTTCAGAAAATTATTCCGGGCACACCGAACCTCGGAATCAGGTGCTGTCAGAAACTGCGTTCTTGTAAAATCCCAATGAAAATTAAGAAAAAAAATAAAAATAAAAAAAATCCTTATATTTTAAGGGTCTTTACCTTACGCCCACCTCAGGGCTTTACGTCCCCGAAAAGATACATCATATACTAGGGAAAAAACGTGGGTACTGAGCACACATCTGAGCCTCCCGCTCCTAGGTGCTATCCTGGATGTTCCCGTGCTGCCATCCGATTCGCACAAGAGGAATCGACTGTCCACATAGGACCCATTCCTGTCGATTCTCTATCTCCAGCGGGACCTCTGCAAAAGTCGCCCAATTATCAACGTCCTGCACCCCATGGTCAATGATACGTGTCAGGTCGTCCACTTATCTCCTCAGCTGTGATACGTGGAAGACGTCATGCTCCCGATGCAACTAAGGTGGTATAGATAGGCGGTAATCCACCTCAACAATCCGACTGAGGAACTAGAATGGTCCGATGACGCGCGAAGATAACTTTCTTTCTCGGCCTAATCTCCGTAATCCACATCGAGGTGAGACCCGCAAGAAGATGTGGTCACCATCCTCGAACTCTAGAGGCCTCCGCCTCCTGTCAGCATAAGACTTCTGCCAGGTCTGAGTTGTCCTCATCCGCTCTTGGATGACCTGGACCTTCTCTGTCGTGGCCTGGACCATCTCTGGTCCCACAAGTGCTGACACCCGAGGGCCCCTCCAGCACAGCAGTGATCTACAAGGTCGGCCGTACAACGCCTCGTAAGGTGCCATCCCGATTTTGGAGTGGTAGCTATTATTGTACACGAACTCCACCAAGGGTAGGTGATCTTCCCAACTACGAACAAAGTCGAGGACACAAGCACGGAGCATGTCCTCAAGAGTTTGAATGGTTCTCTCTGTCTGACCATCTGTCTGAGGGTGAATGATGGTGCTCAGACGTAGCTGCGTCCCGACTTCCTCCTACAACCCCTTCCAAAGGAGGGAGGTAAACCAAGAAACACGATCGGAGATGATAGATGATGGCACACCATGAAGTCGTACAATCTCCTTAACATAGAGGCATCCCAACCTCTCTACTGAGCCCCGCTCTCTAATGGGTAAGAAGTGGGCCGAATTGGTGAGTTGGTCGACAATCACCCAAATGGATTCATGACCTCTGGAAGTGTGTGGTAGTCTAGTCACTAAGTCCATAGATATCCTGTTCCACTTGCACGTCGGGACCACCAAAGGTTGTACCAAGCCTAATGGTACCTGGTGCTCTGACTTCACATGCTGATAGGTGAGGCATCGAGAAACGAACTCTACCACAACCTTCTTCATTCCCGGCCACCAGTGCTATCGTCTGAGGTCCTGGTACATCTTCGAAACTCCTAGATTTACCGCTAAAGGGGAAGTGTGGAACTCCCTCAGTACCTCCTCCCATAAAGAATCTGGTATCATGGTACGCCCTATGAAAAGGGTTGTGTGGTCTCCTCCCACAGAGAATCCATCAGATGCATGTCCTGAGGATATCTGTGCACGCCGCGTTTCACAGTCATCATCCCCACGATGTGCCTCTCTGACCCGCTATAGAAGTGGAGGAGTGACTGTGAGTGACTGTAGAAAGGTTTCCCCATCACTATCCACGAAGGATATCCACAATGAAGCTAGCTGCTCTGTCGCATCCCCAGGTAGTTGAATGCCCGTCCTCTTGCTGAGAGCATCATCTACTACGTCCCCCTTTCCAGGAGTGTAGACTATCTCAAAGTCAGAGTCCTGGAGGATCTCGAGCCATCGCCATTGTCTCAGGTTCAAGACCTTCTGGGAGAAAATGTACCTAAGACTCTGGTGGTTAGAATAGATTGTAAAGCGCTCGCCCATCAGATAGTGTCTCCACATCTTCAGAGCGAATACCAGTGCTGCTAACTCCAGGTCATGGGTAGCATAGTTTTGCTCATGCTACTTCAAATGAATTGATATATAAGCGATCACAGACCGCTCCTACATCAGGACACATCCGAGTCCGGTCCCTGATGCATCGCAGTAGACTACGTACCCTACTCCTTCCACCGGCAGCCTTAAGATAGGCGCGCTGGTCAATATCTGTCTCTGCTCCTTGAAGCACTGCTGAAATCTGTCTGACCATACAAAGGGTTTCCCCCTTCTTCTTTAAAGCTGAGAGTGGTTCTGCATCTCTAGAAAAGTCTGGCACGAATCTCCGGTAGTACCCAGCTAGCCCCAAGAAACTCCACACCTCCATCACGCTCCTAGGTGGATCCCAATCTAGCATTGCCTCAATCTTTGCAGGATCCACCGCAACTACAGCCTCAGAGATGACGTGTCCCAAGAAGTGGACCTCATGTTTCCAAAACTGACACTTAGAGAGATTTCCATAATGTGGGTGATCTTAGAGTGAGTCTAGTACAACCCGCAAGTGGTAGGCTTTCTCCTCCACAGTGGTTGAGTATATCAAAATGTCATCAATTAAGACCACGAAAAATTGATCGGGGTATGGCTAAAATATCATGTTCATGAGGCCCATGAACACTATTGGAGCATTGGTCACACCGAAAGGCCTATCTAAAACTCATAGTGGCCATACTGAAATCTAAAGTCTATCTTCCGCACATCCTCATCTCGAACTCTGAGCTGATGATAGCCTGACCTGAGGTCTATCTTTGAGAACCACCATACTCCCTTGAGCTGATTGAAGAGATATTCATTCCTCGGTAGTGGATACTTGTTCCTCATAGTCACCTGGTTCAAGCGACGATAGTCGACACAATGTTTCAAGCTCCCGTACGCCTTTTTGGCGAACAATATCGGGGACTCTCAGGGTGAAACACTGGGTCAGATGAATCCCTTGCCCTGCAAGTCCTCCAGCTGAAACTATAGCTCTCGAAGCTCGGTGGGAGCCATCTGATATGCTGGGGTGGATATCAGGGTTGTCCTGGGGTACAGGTCAATATAAAAGTCTACCTCTCTGTGAGGAGGTAGTCCTAGAACGTCGTCGAGAAAAACATCCGCATACAGATCCACCACTACAGGTAAGCTCGGACTCCGCACGTCAACTGCTCCTAGGATGAGGCTAGCCAACTGATGAGTGATGGGATGTCCTCTTCTCTGCGTGAGTCCATCCTGCGCTGCAAAGGCTCCCATATCGCCAGTGAAGGTGAACCTGCTCCCATCGGTGCGTACACATCGTACCTTGCGCCTAATGCAGTCAATCTGAGCATGGACTGTAGATAACCAATCCATGCCCATGATGACAACGTAAGGCCTCGACGCCACTACAAGAAGATCCCAGCCGAATCTCTCACCTCCTAGAGTAATCTCATGATGTCAGAACCCATTTTTAATCGTCGAGGCTACTCCCATAGGAGTCTCTAGCCATAAGGATCGGGCCAATGACTATGATGGAATCTTTAAGCTCCAAACAAGGGTGACGATAATGAAAGAATGACATGCTCCTGGGTCTATAAGAAATGTAGCAAGGGTGGAATAGAAACAGATAGTACCTCGAATCATCTTGGGGTCACCGTGGTCATAGGCCTCTGATGCATGAAGTTGTGCCTACCTCTGCCCACCAGCTCCATGTGGTCAGGGTGGGCCTCCTGGTGGTGGTGGTGGTGGTAAGGCCTCAAAGCATCGCCCACCACCTACTGCTCGGCCAACTCCTCTGCCTCGTCCGCCTGCTTCCTACAGACCACCACGGTCGACCCTCTACCTCTGCTTGGGTGGTCCCTCAACCATATGCTACACCTAAGCACGATGGGTCTGGAAGTCACGAGCCATGTTGCCCTGCACGCCACATGCGTAGCACTGTCTGCCTCTCGAAAGACTGGCTCTGTGCTGTGTGCCCCGCATATCTGAGCTAGTGTCCTGAGGTCGTCCTCCTGAGGGTCTGGTCCTCCTAGACCCATGTGTCATCCGTCAAATTATAGATGTAGAAGACTCTGGTACGTGCCGCCCTGTGGTAGGTCTCACTGCTGGTTTAGGCTCAGCAAGAAAGCTCTCAATGAGAAGGGCTCGCTCCAGTAATCCTGCCTATGTCGAAATGCTGAGGGAGGTCAGCGATACCCTAATCTCATGTCTCAATACCTAATCAAAGGTCCAATCCTGGATGAATGGGTCTCGTACCATGTCCATCGAATAGCGCGAGAAATCGGTAAATCTCGCCAATTACTAGGCGATCGTCAAGCTGTAGTGCCGTAGTTGTAGTAGCTCCTGGATGCGCACTGCACGGAGAGTGGCTGGGACGAACTCTGAGCGGAGGAGGCTCTCAAAGTACATCCAGAGGAGATATGGCTCATCGTGTAACTGGATCATCAAGATCCTCCATCTACCTGTTGCCGCGTCCAGGAGACTCGCAGCAAGGATCATCATGAGGTCTGCTGGTGTCCCTACCAAACGAAAAACTCGTACAACTTCCTCCAGCCAATTCTCGGCTGCCTGAGGGTCCGTCTCCTCGCAGAACCTGGGCAGTCGCTAATGCTGAAACTCGTGAAGTGCACCAAGGCGATGTGCACTCTCAGCGGATTGGGATGGAAGCATTTTTGGCTCGGCAGGTAGTGCTACCACTGGTGCCTCTGCAGTAATAGGGCCCTGCACCATGGCCTCATCGCTCAGTGGGCTGTCGTTACGTACAAAACCCGAAACCCTAACTGGCTGCCATTGTGGGGCCATCCTGAAAAGAGATATGTGCGCCACAGTTAGAACAATATACATGGTGAGCTGACACAAAGTAATCACAAAGAAAACATGAAACACACATAAAATCAATGTTTTCGTGCACTAAGTCGGAAATCAGAAGTCAGGGTCCTGGTGTACGGATACGTCGGCCGCCGCACCAACACTGGACTCCCTGGACTGATAACCACACTGAATACTCTTAACACTATTTCTTCACATAGAAAAAGACTAGAGTCCTGAGTTTTGCGGTAGAAAATAACTCCTATGATACCAATTTGTCACGACCCATCCTCAGGGCCCATGCCGTGACTACCCCAAGCCCGCCTTCCATAGGCCAGGGGTTGACGACTAGCACGAAAGAATATATCCCGACAAAAAATGGAAGGCATTGCCTTTAAATGTAAACAAATACCACAGAGTAAGCCAGCAGAAGTAAACAGTAAATAAACTGAGTACAAGTACGTGTGGAAAGTAAATGGGCCAGAATACAAATCCAAACAGAAAGTAAAGTACATCTGGAAACAATGTACAACAACTGAAAAGTAAAGCCGCAATGTCAAGCTGTCCACTGGAAGTCCCACCTGATGGGTGGGTACAGGTAGCCTCCTCAGCTCTACGGGTCTAGATGTCCACTCCGTGTACGTCCCGTACAGTGGTCCACCTCCAGGTACTGACTTGCTCCATAGGCCTCCACCACGATCTGCACTGTCCGTCGTCTGAATCCAACACTACGTAATGTGGGAATATCCCGTTGAGGGGTGAGTATAAGCTACTCAGTAAGGACTCCGAGACCCCCTAAGGTCTCCCAGAATCCACAAAGGATAATCCACAAAAGAAAGATACAATCACGAAGTAACATCTGACACTACTTAGGTATATTCGCATACATATACCTAAGTTATCAATTCCAGTTCGGCTCCAGCATCTGAGCCCAAGTTCGATCACGTCCACACAGGATATAACAAAACAATCCACATAGGAAAGCAAGTCAATAATATCTAAGATAATGATTGAATGTCAAGACTCATATCACACAGTATATACTTCTTCGTAAGACGATAGAGATGATCAGATGTAGACACTGATTCATCTAAGCCGTCGGACCCACACATGTTTGATACGTACTAACCCCCGCAATGACCCACAAAGGATGGATAGGTAACTAACCCCCACAATGACCCACACAGAATCTAACCCACACATGATCAGAATGCGCTGGCCCACACAGGACTGCTGAGCGCTGACCCACACCGGATCTGACCGACATAGGATCGGTAGCACTGATCCACTAAGGATCGCTGAGTGTTGTAGTCTTCGCTGTCGAACCCCCAGATGATTCCCATACTGTCTTGATCGTCGTCGCAGTCACGACCAGCTCTAGGGTTCCCGCACATAGCATGCTCGTTCGGGAGGGTCCTCTCCATGAGCCGTAAGTCTGATACATCAACTTACATGAAGTCCGGTTTTGATGTATCCAAACGTTCCATATCGTCAATAGGAACTCAACCTGACAAACGACGCATCATTCGGACGCCCGGTCAGAGAGTTATTGGCTTTTTCGTTCCTGGGTACCGGTTTGTTTTTAAGTCAAAACCCACCCGTACATACTCTAACTACATCCAAACCACGAGCGTAGTAAGCCAAAAGGTCTGTCTCACTAAGAGGAATCCAAAAAATTGGACGGCACCTCAATCTGACGTCCGGAACTCAAGTTATAAGCGTTTCCACTCCGAGGTCCCGGTTGGTTTCGTGTTCGAAGCAACCCGGCCGAACCCAATATTCTCCAAAACCTTGATTGTAATATACCGAAACGAACGTCTCGATCCAAGGATCGCATCGCAGCTGGCGGTGCATCGATCGGAGATCCGCAGCCCATGTTATGACCAAAAGACCAAAAGATGTCTTGAAATAGGGGGTTCGGGCTCGGTCCGACCCGACCCGATACCCCCTAGGTCAGCCCGAACCGGTTCGGCCCGACCCAGGTCCGGGTCTGGCCCAATAGGACGCGGCCCGGCCCGGCCCGGGCGCAGCTCGGCCTGGCCCGCGTGGCCGGGCGGCTCGGCCGTAAAGGCCGAGTGGAAGGGGGGGCGCGCTGCCCCCCTTGTTTGGAAAACCGCGACCCCCATGTGGCGGGCCGCTCCTTCAGCCGACCGGGGGTTACGACCCCCAGTTCCTTGTTCGGCCGGCCCGGCGGGCCAGCCGTGCTACTGACGCGGGACCCCGCTGTCCCGCCCTCCTGCTCCGGTGCCAGCGGCCGGTAGCTAGCTGCCGCTCCGTGCATCGCCGCGGCCAAAGGTCGGGGTCTTCGTCTGACCGGCGGGGCGCGACGGTGCCGCGCCCCTCCGCCACAGCCCCGCTCCGGCCACAGTATCTTCTAGGTTCCCCGGCACGGTACGACGGTGTGGTGCTCCTTTGTCGCGGTTCTCTTGTTTCCGCATGGTGCGACGGCACTGCGTCATCTTCGTTCCAATCCACAACGAAGGATATCAATAAGAAGGGAGGGGGATCGGCCGTGTTTGTGCGGTCCAGCCCCCTCATGTTAATCAATAGCATGCGGCTAAAAGTTAATCGATGAATGCCCAAAATTATTCAGGAAATAAAACCAAAACACTACCTCGAAGGAACGGTTGAACGAAGGTTCGTCGCGGAATTGAACGTCGTGCAAGTAGGCGTCGCAGAAGGAGGATCGTCGGTGTCGTGGAGAAAGATCCGTCGGCATTGCGTCGTCGATCTCCGAGGATGGCGTCTCTCATTGGCTGCATACAGGGAAAATGATGGTACGAAGAACTCCCGTTTGCGGTGACAGAGTTCTTCATCGAAGGCTCGGCGTTCTCCGTGTTTTTCGTCGAAGAAGGAGAACTTCAAGACTTAGAGAAAATTCTCCCAAAATCCTCTCACACAACCCAAACAACACTAATAAAATAAGTGTTTCCTTATTTTATTACATACACCAAACATTTTGAAATTCAAAATTGAATCATTCAATTAATTGAATTAATTGAGAAGTTTTAACCGCCCAGTTAAAGAGGCGTTTAATATTCAGTTAAATGCAAGAGTTGACTTTCATTTAATGGGGGTGCGGGTGCGTTACCTAATTAATAGTGGATGAGGAAGTTGATAGGGTGGGGTTCGTGTGGTCCCCACCCCACAAATATCCTACCTATTATAGTAGGATATAGTGGGTCCCACTCCAACCACTTAGCTTAGGTTAAAGAACTATAAATAAAATAAAATTGGTTACACCATTTTGTTTTATTCTTCTACTTAACCAAAAAAAATGATAATAACCACACCCGAGCAAACGCAACTCTGAAAAATGTGTTCATAAGAAATTACCGGCGCTGCGATTTTATCTGTGTCCTCGGATTTTGAATCTGAGCACAGGTTCAAGAGTTAGAAAATCCCTCTCGTTCGTTCACTGAACGTACTCGAGCTAAATTTCGGATAATGATTCCGAGCACACCGGGCCTCGGAATCAGGTTCCATCAGAAACTACTATCTTGTAATATTTTATTATAACATGCCATGCATTTAAATTTTTAAAATTAAAATGCTAAAATCCAAAAATAAATGGAATGATTTAATGTGAAGGAAGTGACGTCTTTTAATACATGGGGGTTTAAAGGGGTGTTGGGTTTTTGAGAGAGGGATCAAGCTTCCTCTAATGAAGTTCGTCTTCCACGTTGAAGAATGCGAAGAACGCCAGTCACCGACGAAGAACGCCAAGACCAAAGAAAGATGACGTGTCTTTCTACTCCTCTATGAAGCCGGTGTGAGATGCCGCCCCACCTCGGATGATCTCCGTCAAGCATGTACAGAACCCTCTTCTGTGACGACTTCTTCCGCGACGTTCAATTACGCGATGAACCTTCGTTCAATGATTCCATCAAGGTAGGGTATTATTTGTTTTGTTCATGATTACATTCATCACCGATCTTCATCTTTGATTGAGCTGCATGATATCGCATTAAAAGAAGGAGGTCGGACCACATGAACACGTCAAACCCTCCTCCCCCATTGATTGTTTATTTTGTTGCGGATCATGCAAAGGTAGCGCAGTGCCATTGCACTGTGCGGAAACATGAGAATGGGAGAGGAGGCGCGGTGTCGTCGCGTCGCACCGTTGAAGTCGAACAAAACCACGGCGGCGTCGCGCCGAGCCAGAGAACGTCGAAGAGGCCGCAGCCGGAGCGGGGCCATGGCGGAGGGGTGTGGCGCCGTCACGCCGCGCCGATCGGACCAAGGTCGCGGCGTATGGCCACGACAGGGGAAGGAGCAGCAGCCGGCTTCCGGCCGCTGGAGCAGGAGGGCGGGACCGCGGTGGTCCCGCGACAGCAGCAACCGGCCGGCCGGACCGGGCCAGCCTGTCACCGAGAAGACTGGGGGTCATAACCCCCGGATGGCCGAAGGAGTGCCCCCCCCCCACATGGGGGGTCGCAGTTACACACAGGGGGGGGTAGCGCTCCCCCCCCCCCCCGCCTCTACCGCTCGGCCGTTACGGCCGAGCCGCCTGGCCATGCTGGCAAGGCCGAGCGTGCCAGGCTGGGCCGGGCTGCTCCCTAGTGGACCAGACTCATACCCGGGTCAGGTCGCCAGGTTCGGGCCGACCCAGGAGGGGTATCAGGCTCAGTCGGACCGGGCTGGAACCCCCTATTCACGGACTTCGTTCGGTCTTTTGCCTATAACATGGGCTACAGACCTCCGAACGATACACCGTCAGTTGCGATGAGATCCTTGGATCGACCTGATCGTTTAGGTATATTACACTCAAGATTTTGATGAACTTTGGGTTCAGCCAGGTTGGTTCGTACACGAAACCAACCGGGCCCTCAGAGCGGAAATGCTTTTAACTTGATCTTCAGACGTCTGTTTGGCGTGTCGTCGACTTGATGGATTTCCTCTTGGTGAGACGAACCTTTTGTCTTACTCTGCTCAAGGTTTGGATGCAGTTGATGTATGGTCGGGTTGGTTTTGACTTAAAAACCAACCGGGCCCCTGGGAAAAAAAATCTAATAACTCTCAGACCGGTCATCCGATTGACACGTCGTCTGTCATGTTGAGTTCCTATTTTCGAGATGGAACTTTGAGATACATCGAGATGGAACTTTGAGATACATCAACTTCAGAATTTGTGTCAGTTGATGTATCAGCCCTTCGGCTCGTGGAGCAGACCCTCCCGAACAAGATTAATGTGTGCGGGAACCCTAGAGCTGGCTGCGACTACGACGACGATGACGACTGTACATGAATCCTCCGTGGATTCGACAACGACGACTACAACACTCAGCGATCCTACGTGGATCAGTGCTACCGATCCTGTGTGGGTCAGATCATATGTCGGTCAGTGCTCAGTAGCCCTATGAGGGCCAACCCAAACCGATCCTGTGTGGGTCAGATCCTGTGTGGGTCATTACGGGTGTTAGTACCTATCGATCCATTTTGGGTAATTGTGGGGGTTAGTACCTATCGATTCTGTGTGGGTCCGATGACTTAGATGAATCAGTGGCTACATCTGATCATCTCTATCATCTTACGAATAAGTATACCTGTAGAGCTGAGTCTTGACTTTCAATCATTATCTTCGATATGATTGACTTGATTTCCTATGTGGATTGTGTTGTGCTATCCTATGTGGACGTGTTTGAAGTTTGGCTCAGATGCAGGAGCCGAACGAGAATTGATGACTTAGGTATATGTATGGGAATATACCAAAGTAATATTGGATGTTACTTCGTGATTGTATCTTTCTATTGTGAATTATCCTTTGTGGATTCTGGGAGACCTTCGAGGGTCTCGGGGTACCTACTAAGTAGCTTATACTCACCCCTGCATGGGCTATGCCCGCACTACGTTGTTTTGGATGCAGACGACGGACAACGCTGATCGTGTTGGAGGCTTGTGGAGCAAGTCGGTACCTAGAGGAGGACCACTGGGTGGGACGTACAAGGAGCGGATGGCTGGACCCATAGAGCTGAGGAGGATATCTGTACCCACCCATCAGGTGGGACTTCCAGTAGACGGCTCGACGTTGCGTCTTTACTTTTCAGTTGCTGTGCTTTCTTTCTAGTTGTTCTTTACTTTTAGTTTGGGTTTTTATTCTGGCCCACTTTCTTTTCCGCACTTATTTTGGTACCCAGTTTTACTTAGTGTTTACTTCTTCTTGGTTACATTGAGGGGTTTGTTTACATTACAATGGAAATTCCTTCCCTTCTTTTAACGGGAATTACGCCTTGGTGCTAGTCGTCATCCCCTGGCCTATGGAAGGCGAGTTTGGGGTAGTCACGCCATGAGCCCCGAGGTCAGGTCGTGAAAAATTGGGGAGTTGTCGTACCGTCTTTTTCCCTCTCTACTGTTGGTGAGAGACTCCATTCTCCGAGATCGACGACGCGATGTCGACGAATCTTTCTCCGTGTCACCGACGATCCTCCTTCCGTAACGCCTTCTTCCACGACGTTAAATTCTGCGAAGAACCTTCTTTCAAACTTTTATTTGAGGTAGGGGTTTGGTTTTATGTCGCGAATAATTTTTGGGCATCCATCGATTAACTTAGCCGCATGTTATCGATTAACGGGAGGGGGTTGGACCGCACAAACACGGCCGACCCCCCTCCCTTTTTTTGTTGTCCTTCTTTGTGGTTTGGAACGAAGACGGTGCGGTGCTGTCAAACCATGCAGAAATAAGTGAACAGCGGCAAAGCACCGCGGCACCGTCGCGCCACGCCGGGAAACCATAAAGACACCGCGGCAAGAGCGGGCCGTGGCGGAGGGGTGCGGCGCTGTCGCGCCGTGCCAGTCGGACTGAGGCCGCGGCGTTTCGCCGTGACGGTGCAGGGAGCGGCGTCCGGCTACCGGCCGCCGGTGCCGGAGCAGGAGGGTGGGACCACGGGTTCCTGCGGAAGTAGCACAACCAGCCAGCCGGGACGGTCGAACGAAGAACCGGGGGTCGTAACCCTTGGTCGGCAGAACGAGCGGCCCTCCACATGGGGGTCACGGATTGCCAAACAGGGGGGGGGTAGCGCGCCCCACCACCCCCCTTCCGCTAGGCCGTTACGGCCGAACCGCTAGGCCGGGCCGCGCCGTACCCACCAGGCTGGGCCTCGCCCTATTTGGCCAGACATGGACCCGGGTCGGGTCGACCCGGTTCGGGCCGCCCCAGGGGGTATCGGTTCGGTTCGGGTCGGGTCCAAACCCCCTATTCCATCCCTCTTTTGGTCTTTTGACCATAACTTGGGCTGCGGACCTCCGATCGATGCACTGTCAGCTATGATGCAATCCTTGGATTGAGACGGTCGTTTTGGTATTTTACACTCAAGGTTTTGGAGAACTTATTGTTCGACTGGGTTGGTTCGTATATGAAACCAACCAGGCCCTCGGAGTGGAAACTCTTAAAACATGTGCTTCGGACGTCCGATTGACGTGCCATCAACTTTGATGGGCTCCACTTTGTGAGACCGACCTTTTGGCGTAATCTGCTTGTGGTTCGGATGCAGTTGGAGTATGGTCAGGTAGGTTTTGACGTAAAAACCAACCGGGACCCTGGGACAAAAAAGCCAATAACTCACAGACTGGATGTCCGATTGACGCGCCGTTTGTGACGTTGAGTTTTTTTTGACGATACAGAACTTTTGGATACATCAACTCCGAACTTCGTGTCAGTAAATGTATCAGCCCCTCGGTTCGTGCAGTGGACCCTCCCAAACGAGCATGTTGTGTGCGAGAACCCTAGAACTGGCTGCGACTACGACGACGATGAAGACAATACGAGAATCCTCCATGGGTTTGACAACGACGACTACAACACTCAACGATCCTTAGTGGATCATTGCTACCGATCTTGTGTGGGTCAGATCCTGTGTGGGTCAGCGCTCAGCAGTCCTGTGTGGGCCAGCGCGTTCCGATCCTGTGTAGGTCAGATCTTGTGTGGGACGTTGTGGGGGTTAGTTACCTATAGATTCATTGTGGGTCATTGTGGGGGTTAGTACCTATCGATCCTGTGTGGGTCCGACAGCTTAGATGAATCAGTGGCTACATCTGATCATCTCTATCATCTTATGAAGAAGTATACCCCCTGTGTGGTGAGTTTGACTTTCAATCATTATCTTCGATATTATTGACTTTCTTTCATATGTAGATTGTGTTGTGATATCCTGTGTGGATGTGATCGAACATGGGCTCAGATGCTGGAGTCGAACTGGGACTGATGACTTAGGTATATGTATGGACATATACCTAAGTAGTGTTGGATGTTTCTTCATGATTTTATCTTTCCTTTGTGGATTATCCATTGTGGATTCTGGGAGACTTTCGGGGGTCTTGGGGTCCCTACTGAGTAGGTTATACTCACCCCTGCGCGGTCTAGGCCCGCACTACGTTATGTTGGATGCAGACAATGGACATCGCTGATCGTGGTAGAGGCTAGTGGAGCAGTCGGTACCTGGAGGTGGAACACTTGGCGGGACGTACTTGGAACGGACGGGTGGACTCAGGGAGCTGAGGTGGCTATCTGTACCCACAATTTAGGTGGGAGTATCAGTGGATGGCTCAACGTTGCTGATTTACTTTTAGTTGCTATACTTTCTTCCCAGTTGTACTTTACTTTCAGTTTGGGTTTTTATTATGGACCATTTACTTTCCGCACTTACTTGTACTCAGTTTACTTAGTGTTTACTTTTGCAGTCTTACTCTGTGGTGTTTGTTTAATTTTAAAAGTAATTCCTTCCCTTTTTTTGGGATTTACGCCTTAGTTCTAGTCGTCATCCCTTGGACTATGGATGGCAGGGTTGGGGTAGTCACGACATGGGCCTCGAGGAAGGGCCGTGACAAAAAAAAATTAATAACCACACCCGAGAAAACGCAACTCCGGAAAAGGTGTTCCTAATCAATTACTGGCACTGAGATTTCATCAGTGTCCTCAGATTTTATTTCTGAGCACCGGTTCAAAAGTTAGAAAATATCGCTCATTCGTTCACTGAACGTACCCGAGATAAATTTCAGAAAATGATTCCGTGCACACTGTGCCTTGGAATCAGGTGTCGTTAGAAACTGCGTTCTTATAAAATCCCAAAGAAAAATAAGAAAAAAAATTTTCCTTGAATTTTACGGGTCTTTACATTGTGTAGCCCCTATAAAAAAGGTTATCAAAATAAAATATATTTCAAATATGTGAAAGTAGTTTCAACTTCCCAACCCCTAGAATTTGTTCACATTGACGTGTTTAGGCCACCTAGAGATTCCAGTTTAAATAATAAGAGCTATATCTATATCTTTTTAGATAAAATTTCATGGAATACATGGGTATTATTTTTTTCTCCCAAAATTAAATACTACCCTTACATTACCAGGTATTCTAGATCTGTAGAAAACTTTAGCAGATATAGTGTTAATTCATTAAGAATTGGGAATGGCTATGAGTTTGAAAATAATGACTTTGAATGGTTTTCTATAACAAAATGGATATACTAATAAATTCTATGGTCCGAGAACCCCCAGTACAATGGATTTAGGGAAATGAAAAATTTTTACCTGCATGAAATTTCTAGTAAAATGTTAAATGAATATGACATACCTATCAACTTTAGAGATTAAGATCTGAATGTTGCCTACTATATACTAAATAATGATTCAAATTTTTACCCCTTAAAGAAAACCTCTTATGAAATTTTAGAATAATAAGAATCCAAAGGTTAATTACATTAGAGGTTTTGGTTGAAATGTTTTTATATCTAACACTTAGAATAATCCTGAAAATTTTCCCTCAAATTGTGATAAATGAATCTTCCTTGGTTTAGAAACATCTAGTAAATATTATAGACTGTATAATAAAATATCCAAATCTATTGAAGAGTATTTTAATGTAATGTTTTATGAGATAGATCCAAATTTCCAAAAAACCCTTTATAAAACCATAAGGATTATTTATCAAACATAGACATTAATGTCAAACCATCCGACACTATTATAAAACATGTAGAAAACTCATCTAGTTCTGATTGACATCGAGAACATGAACATGAACTTGATATTGAAGAACACTATGACCTGACCAATCCTTATTTTTTTGAGGTTCTAAGAATCATAATTACCACAATTTAGATGATTAGGTTAGATAACATGGTATAGGTACAAAAACATGATCTTTTTTAAGAAATCAAGTTAAACATCCAACATTCCAATCAAATCATAGACCTAAGAACATCACTGAAGCAATTAATGACAAATTTAATGTAACAGATATTAAAGGAGAATATAATCCTTTTGAAATAAATAAAATATGATAAATTATTGATAGACCAAAATAACCCTTAACAATTGGAACTAAATGGGTCTTTAGAAATAAGGATGATGAATATGGAACTATAACAAGGAGTATGGTTAGACTAATTACTCAAGGATACAACAAGGAAGAGGTTATAAACAATGAGGGAACTTTTTAAACTATATAAATATTTGAATCTTTTAGTGTAATACTTTTCTATGATTTTTTTTGATTTTATATATTTATTAATGGGATGTAAAAAGTGAATTCTTAAATTTTTATATAGTTGAGGATTTATTTTGTCTTAAAACCCTTTTTTTCAAAACCCTCATTCTACAAATCAAGTTTTTAAACTAAAAAAATACATATTGTAAAAAAATATACACATCGGGAATGGAATGATATGATCATATATTTTTTTTATTTCAAAAGGTTTTTAAAAGGTATAGATGATCCTACACTTTTCTATCAAAATAATTTAATGATATGTTTTAGTTGTTCAAATCATTATATATGATATTATTTTTGGATCTTCTAAAAGTTAATTATGAATTATTATTTTAATGATGATGAAAAATTAATCTAAAATGAGTTTTATGGGTAAACTGAAATTATTTATAGGCTTTCATATTTTTCAATATAAATAAGGAATTAGTTTAAATAAAAGTATGTACACATCTGATATATGTAAATGTTTCAGTATGATTAGAACTAAAACTATTGACACTCATATAAGTACCACTTACATATTGGATGTTGATGATGATGAGATGAAAATGGATTAAACTGGTTATAAAGGTATGATTGGAAGTCTTTCTACCTATCTTCTATCCATAAGAAAATTATTCTTTGTGTGTGTATGTGTGCTTATTTTCATGAAAATCCATAAAGAATCACATTTACATGTTGTTAATAGTTTTTTTAAAATTCCCCAAGTGTACAATATTTTTAGGGCTCTTCAACCCTAAAGAACAAGAATTTGACTTAGCGAGTCATTTGGATGCTAATTTTTGTGGTTGTAAGTTACATAGAAAAATAATATATATAATAATTATTTTTTTGAAAGGCTCATGTATCTTGGTGTAATAAAAAATTTCAATTTCACTATATACTGATGAAGTTTAATACATAGATACCGGTAGTTGTTGTGCTATGATTCTATCAATGAAATACACTATAATAGACTATGAATATCAAATAAGACATGTGCCTATACACTATGGCCAGACAAGTGTTATGAATATCATTAAGAATAATGTGTCTCACCTTAGAATAAGAAACATTGATGTAAGTCAACTCTTTTTGAGAGGCCATTTGTAAAATGGTGATATAACGTTGGAATACATTGGAAATAAACTTCATCTTACTGATATTTTAAGTAAGGAATTGAATTTTGAGAGAAATAACTACATCAAATTTGAATTAGGAATGATTAATTTTGGTTAAACATAAAATTTTGGGGACCAACCATTGAAAATTTTCCACCATTATAAATTACCCACTGTTGGAAATTACCCAGCATTTGAAATTACCCACCGTTGGAAATTACAAATAGTTGGAAATTATCCACTATTGGAAATTACCCACCGTTGGATAACCCACTATTGGAATACCCATAGTAGGATACCCCATGTTTAGAAAACCCACTGTTGGATAACCCACCATTGGTAATGAACCACCATTGGAGTTAATACACTATTGTTATTTTTATCTATTTTATTATTAACGATTTCTTTTCGATTTAAATATATAATTTTGTTTTTTGTTTTTCAAATCTCTAAATGATTTAAATTAAAAAATTTATCTAATTTTGACACATAATATTTCACCTGTTTCCCTTCAAACTTCTCCACGGCCATTCTCTACCGACCTTACTTCTTCCCTTGATCTCGTCTAAACCATACAAACCATTTTTCAATGGTTAGAGTGAAGAAAGTAATTGATCTGACTCATTAGGGGTCATTTACATTGAAGAATAAAATAGGATATTCAACCACACCTACATTCGAACCGTGAAACCCAAAACTAGTGAATCAAACAATGGTACCTGAGAAAGAAGTGAATGAAGAGTAGCTGATGTCGAGAAAATCATTTTTCTGAATGCGATCAAATACTAGGGATGGGTGGAGTAAATCTAGAATAATTAAAGGCCACTGTATCATCGGTTAGTGCATCAGTTTTATATAAGGATGTGTTTTATTTTTTGGAAGATAAAGATTTGTTTCAAAGAAGATACATGGACAAAAGTGTGTTTTATCTTCAATTCGATGGTCTTGATATCTTAAAGTGACACATGAAGCTGTTTTAAATGAATATGAAGGATTTATTCTTGGTCATAGTGATTTTGTTAATATGATAATTCCTTGGATATGATGATTGGAGATTGTCACTTAAGTATAAAAGATAAAACCAATCTTTATGGTGAGTGTCAATTTTTGTTTACGTTCATACATCACATGTTTTTCCCAAGAAAATGTTATTTTAGTAAAATGTAGTAAAAATATGTATTTGTAAAATAAATTATGAAAAGGGGAGATAAAATAAACATTTATAGGTATTATATGGTTCATATTATGTACATGTTCAAGACATAATCTAGGAAAAACTCGACGATTTACCTAAAGATCATTTCGGCCATGCTGGAGTCTAGGGGGTTGGTTGAGATAGAAGAACAAACTAAGATGAAATGCAATGGTTTTTTCCTTACCAATGTTATTTTAATGATAATTAATATTAATTGGAACCCATGGTTGAGAGAGTGGGTTATTGATTCTGACTGGTTATATAAGGCGTTCAAACCTATAGAATACCCCAGTAGACTGAATGGTCTTGTGGACCCTAGAATGGTTCTATGTGAAGTGGTTGTTTATTCAGATGAGGATAAAGTAGAATCTACTAATGAGGAAGAATCATCATTTGAGTAGGTTAGTGTAAGAGAAATTCCTAAAATCCCTATTGTCACTTCTATACTGGATAGTCCTCTTAAGTATCTACCAATTATAGAGACTATTTTTAGAGAAGGCAGTGAAGAGGTGGAAATAGGAGAATCAAGAGAAGAAGAATATACAAGTTCCTCTTACAAATCTTCTAAGGATGTTGGAGATTTGCCTAATGATGATAATGGAAGTGATAAATGAAATAGTGATAATAAAAATAATGATGAAGAAGAGAAAGAAGAAGAAGATGATGATGATGATGATGACAAAAATGATAATAATTGAGGAGATAGTGATAGAGATGGAAGTGATGGTGGTTCTTACCATGATAGTCAAGATGATCATGAGATGTGTTAGGAATATGTTTTTTCTATTGTAATTTCTATTTCTTCTTGGTATAAAGATAACCCCAGATTGGATTTAGATGTTGATAAAATTTCTAGTGAAGAGACGAGAGTAGTTGTTGAGGGGGAGGAATCCCCATGTCTTATTGGTCACCATGTTGACCATGTTGATATAAACTATGATTAGCCTATAGTTATTGGGAATATATTTGTCGATAAGATAATTTTTGATCTTGAAGTTTCATCATCTTCCTGGGTATGTGTTTCATCTCTTGATGAACGGGAAAGATATCCATGTTATGTGAGGCTAGTCCTGGACTACCTTGACATAGATGCTGATTTCACTCCATGAATGTATGGTGGTCCGGTTATGCCAGATATATTTGTCAATGATTATAAGGGATCAATTATTGATCTGTTATATGCATCATGGGAGATTCAAAGATGTGTTTTAGTTTTTCCTTCTAGATTATAGCTATCTGAAGTTCCTTTTGAGATAATTTCTTCCCATTAACCTACCATTTCGTATATTCCTGTTGATGTTGTTACCAAATCTGACCTAGAGGATTTAAGGAAATGATTTCTTATCATTATGATAGGATTCTACAGAATCCGACCAATTTGTTCATAAATATCAGTGAGAAAAAAGATATAATTATGTTAGATATTGTGATACTCCACATTTAGCCCAAGATGATGCATCATATTTGAGAATTTGAGATAGAAAACAAAAGGATATCAAATTAGTGGGAGTCCAAGAGGACTATAAAATAGGACATGTAGTCCCCTTTTAATGAGGGTTTTTTCTATTTTGGATAGGTTTGAGTCTCTCTATTTAGCACATTCTAATTTCAATTATCTACCAACTTCCTTTGATATCATGTTCATCAGATCAGTTGTTAGAGAGTAGCTTGAATCTATTTTATGGGATGTTCTTAATATCCCTCAAGTGGGTTTGAGTAATATAAAGCATAAAAATGATCATGTTTATAAGATGGTAGGGGAATGTATGAATGATTTTAAAAATGACAGAGAAACTATCACAATGGTAGTGAAGTATTACATGTCCATTATCTATACTAAGCAATATATAAACACTCAATTCATGTTTCTTACGAAAAAAATTCACTGTCAACATATTACCAAATCTTTCAAGGAGAAATTAAATAAATAATAAGAAGTAAATCATGGAATACAGTCGTTCATAGAGTAGAAGAATGAATTATTTAGTTCCATGGAGCTATAAGGTCTGATTGTAATAAAATTCATCATTATAATGAATTCTTTTATGCATGTGCATGGGACTAAAATGTTAGCACATGAGGACTTTCTATTTACATTTTATCTAACTCCTCCAGCCATTACTCATGAGTATTTCAGAAAAACTATTACTTGATATACAAATGAAAATTTCCATGATAAGTTTTATCCTTTCAGTTTATCTCTACTGGAAGAATTTTTGTGGCTTAGGTTTGTGATCATAAGGAAGAGTGATCCTTCTACCTCTATCCCTACAAGTTTTGTTTCTATCCTTACAACATCTACCATAGTTACCTAAACCTATACATTTGTGACATTTTCCTTTGATAAGGGAAATACATATGCAATTCCAATTACCCAAGATGAGTATTGATCAAAATTAATATTTTTTTATATGGACATTTTATGACTTTTTACATCTATTTTTTATTGTAATTAAATTATTTTTGGGTGTCAATATAAATCATTTTTTTATTCAACTTTTTTCTCTTTCAATGTTTTAATTTCTTATAATTAATTTTTTACAATCCCAAAATGGGGAGAATTATTATAGATTTTTTTAATGTTATTGCACGATTCTATAAGTATTTAATTTATTCATTTATTACCATCTTTATTAATTTATGGTATTTACTTTTATGATTATGTTATTCCCTCATACAATACCTTTGAAATTCATTTGATAAAGCTTTTATTTAATATATTGGATGATATATTAATTTCATACAATTTATAACACATTAATTTATTTATCTGATGTTTTAAATTGTGTGATATAACACTTACATTATATTTTTATAGTGTTACACATATCTATTTAAGATGAAGTTTATTTGATACACATTTTTTGAAATTACATGATCTGTGATCATAAAAAAATGGGTTATTTTTGGAACCCTTGTTTTAAGGATAAGTAAATCATGTTAATTATAATTTTAATGGGTTTTATGTTTTATGATATTATTTAAAAAATGTGTCATATTTATGAAAATTTGATTAAGCCACGGTTGAGAATATATCAACACTAAAAATGAATCACTATTGTAGAAGTGTCATTGTTGAGAAGAGTCACCATTTAGATGAGTTGAAATTTAGAGGAGTCACCATTGTGAAGATTCACCATTGAGACAATTCAATTTTCAAGTGAGTCACCATTGAGATGATTCACCATTGAGATGGGTAACCATTGAGATGAGTCACCATTGAGATGATTCAATGCTGAGATCAGTCGCCATTGAGATAAATCACTGTTAAGATGAGTCACTGTTGAGATGAGTCACCATTGAGATGAGTCACCATTGAGATGAGTCACCATTGAATATGAGTCATCATTGAGAAAATTCACCATTTAGATGAGTCTCTATTAGGATGAGTCCCATTGAGAATGAGCCATTATTGAGCTTGAACAACCTCTAGATGACCTACCTCTATCCTGAATCTACATTGGTTTAGATGACTCACCACAAAATGTATTACCATCAGATAAATCATCATAAGTATGAGTCACCATTAGAATGAGTCAACACTAGAGTTAATTTTCTACCAGATTAATTACTCCCACAATTCTAGGATATTTGAATTAAATAGTCCCAATAGCTATATTAACACATATAATGTCAATTATTATTTTACTAATTATTGTGGGGATAATTAAAGTATATTTCCCACCTTAGTATGCTGATTCATAGGATTTATGATTATTCATTAATCAAATATCATTAATGTAGAAGTATATATTCAAACTACTTTCCCTCATGAGAAATGAAATATGGATATTAAATGTACATGTGCTAAAACTTTGTTGAGTGACAAAAAATGATCAAGTGAGACCCTTTCTGAAGAAATTACACAAATCATTCTAACCTATAATTAGTATATAAAAGAGTGCCTATTACATGAATTTTATATCCTTCATACATTCAATGAAAAGGAAGACTACAATGCACAATTTTAAGGCATTTTTAGAGAATCATATCAGGCTACTTCCCAAGGAATATCTGACGAGTATCATGCATCTGAAGCACTTCATAGTGAGAAAAAACACCATTCCTATACTCTTACTTATTTATATTTCAATTTATATTCTTTTTATATATGAATATCGTGGTTCTGGACATGTTTATAATCATACACTGTCACATGCCCTGTAATTGGGAATACATGATATTCCTTTACTCTCTATTTACATTTTTATTACCCATGTGCTATGGATGAGGTCTATGTGTGACATGTGTTTATTTAATTCCCATGATTGTTGTGAAATATGTCCCTACATAGCCTAGAATGTTGGTTACCTATTTTTTATACCAAATCCAGGTTGTGAGTAAAGATTATTTATATATAATCGTCTTTTCATTTGGCGATTTCCAAGTGGAGGGGATTAGGTCTCGACTAGGGGCTCAAACCCTCTTTTTAATTCCATCGTGTGTTTTGTTTTGTTTAATTTTAAAGATTTATATTGAATTTATTTTAAAATATAAATAAAACCTCTTCATTGATAGTGAAACTTAACTAGTGTTCATATACGCATTTGATTTAGTAAATTGACATCAAAAGTTAGAATAATATTCATAATATTTTTACTGAGACATAATCACTCTTTATAAATATTTTAAAAGAAAAAACATATATCAATTATCTATTTGGACTAACTGGGACCCTTTATTTCAACTAGGGTATTTCATTTTAGCCTTTTTAATAGTAAATATTATTGGGTACTCAATTCACCCCCTATCAAGTTGCTCACTTCAACCAATAGATTATTTTGTTTTTCATTTTGTTAGATCAATTTCTATTTATGGTCAACATATTATTTTTTTTCATTCTGAATAATTTTTCATGGTATCTTCATTTGGACATATAACCAATCTTTTAATTTGTGGTATTTATTATAGTTTCAAGATCACATTGATTTTTGTTTACGATTTATTGAATTCACATTCATTTTATCCAACATGATAGGCCATCGATCAAGATTGAAATTTGGTCAATCCAACTCAAAAAATATGATAAAAAATTGATTTGACTTATTTTGTAGTACATTTTCTATATATCCAATCTTATTAAATATGAATTCAATTTAATATATTTTTATTTTATTCCAATCCTTGTAATAAATTCATATTTTTTAAGAAACTAAATTTAGTTTCATAAAAAAATAAAGTAGATTAAAATTAGACGTAACATGTTTTTTGATTATTAAAATAAATAAAATAAAAACCAGTCCAATTGTACTTTTTGATATTTTTATAAAAGTTTGAAATTAATGTTTTCTAAAATTACACAACACGAACTTAATTTCCCTCTACCTTAAACACTCACTAATTTAAAAATTATTTTACAGGTTTTACAGGTTTTTTTAAAATAAAATATTGTAAATACCTAGTTTTTCCATGTAATTGTTTATAATTAAATGTAATTATTATGAGTCGGAAAAAATTGACGGTGCCTGATTCTGAGGTCTGGTGTGGCCAGAATTAATTTTTTATCTTTTTTAAGGTACATTCAGTAAACGCGTGAGCGACAGTTTCTAAATTTTAACCGGTGCTCGGATTAAATATACGAGGTCACTATTGAATCCAAAATGTCGGGATTCAATTAAGGGAGGATTTTACTTCACCTCAGTAGGTCTATAGAAAATGATAATTTTTGTACTTTATAACGGAAATAAAAATAAAATTACTTAATTATTTTATTTTGATTCTATCTTATCCTCCAAATGACAAGAGGACGTGTGACCAACGATGTTTGAAGAAATTGAATGGATTGAACCTCCAATCTACATAACCACAGCGTTGGGGAAATTTGGAAGCTTCCTAATTAATTAACTACCATAAACTCAAATCTTTGTTACTAACCGTACCCTCTCCAATTTATATGGAGCTTGGGGAAAGGTATTGACACAGCATCGCCAAGCAATGATGTGATGAAGGAGTGCCAAGAAGCTAAGGCCTTGTAGGACATAGATAGTTGCGTTGAGTGGTGTTGAGCGAAACTGAAACCCCGAACTGAAGAATGACATATGAGTGACATTTTTGGAATCCTATTGTGGGAATGAAGAACATCAACACTTCTTCAGGGGCAGATGATCTCCATCGGTTTTACAAGGTAGGGGCAGTGTTGATTATTTTTTTTCACCAAAATTCGTTTCTAAAATGATAATAACGGATCAACTCTTGAACATTTTGATCCTTTATTCAATATATATATGTGGGGTGATGTGTTTTATTTGGGACCAAGATTGAAATTAAAGAATGAAATACAGTTGAATAACATTTCCCCGAAACCCCCAGATTTATCTCTAACGCGGTGGGTGTGGGCCGACACGAACAAGGTCCGAGCGCCTACACTTGTGCGTTGATTTTTACATCCCAATTTGAAGTATAATTCAAGTCCGATCGAGGCCTACTGTAGTGGAGAACATGATCATATGAGCCGACATGCGCAGACGATGTATTGAATGGGCCACCGGTTCTCTACCGGCGGCCCGATGAACATCTTGCCAAAGGCGGTGGTGCATGGCGGCGACATGAGGTGGCGCCTAGTCGTGTGCCCAGGTGAATAACCAGCAGCCGCCTAGGGTGGTGGACTAACAGGGGTGGGGAGCACCCCCGGAGACGCACCCACGTGGAAGCATGGCCACATCTGTGCTAATTCGACGCGTCGCGTCCGGGAGTCCATGGCGGCCGCGTCCCCAGGCGGGTGGAACCACCGGGCTGGCCCAAAGGAACGACCCACCACCCAGAATACCGACCTGCGGCCAATCTGGGCCAGGCTGGGTCAATCCAGATTGATCCAGGTTGTCTCGGTTCGACCAGGGTGGACCAGACTCAGACCTAGTACCGACCAGTTACACAAAACAAGCCCTAACTTCTAAACTGGATGTTCGTTTGACAAACCGCATGCAGTGTCAGGATCATTAGGACAATGTTGTCCTTTTGAGATACTTCAATTGAGTTTTGTAGAAATTTGGGTTATGGCCGGGTTGGATCAAACACAAATCTAACCGGGCTCTCGACACCAAAATCCCCTTATCTTGCAAAATGTGCATTCGATTTATGAGCCGTTTGCAACATTGGGACTCTTTTGAAGAGAAAATTCTTTTAGAATACTTTGTGGTGGAATAAATGGATACCATGATGTAGAGAGTGTCTTATGGAGTAGTTATCCCAAGTAGAATATGTACGAAACCCTACAGCTGAATGAAACCTAAAGACTGTTGACCTTGGAATCTTTATGAATCGACTTCTGACATAGTGGGAAACGACTCTATGTGAACCAGAACACCCACGGTACCCACTAAGAATGTGTACCTCAGTCCCAAAAAGTTGGTAAGTCGTTCTTTGTGACCTATCAGGCCCACAATGGGAAGCGGCTCTGTGTGACCCGACATGCCCATAGTACCCATTAGAAATGAGTACCACATCAGGCCAAGGTTAGTAGGAAGCGGCACTGTGCGACCAAGCAAGCCCACGGTGGGAAGAAGCTCTGTGTGACATGAAATTCCCATGATTCCATCAAGGATGAGAACCACAATAGTTTATGGTTAGCGGGAAGTAACTCTATTTGACCCAACAGACCCACAATGCTCGTCATAGGAGGAGTTCTCCCATAGCTGATGATTTCGATGATATGATTGAAGACCCTTCTATCATTGAACTTAAGTGATACATGGTGTGAGATGACTTGTGTTTTGTAATTTTTCATCATGATATACTTCCAGATAGTTTTTTGGTCTTTACTTGTTTTTAGGGGGTCTCTACTGAGTTTAGTGTTACTCCGCCCTGTGAGGGCCTTGCCCTTGTGTGTGTCGTGTCCCATGCTGACGATCCACGCTTTGATGACATAATTGGTGGCCTTGGACCATGTGGTCCATAGTGAGATCCAAAAGATGAGATGTAATCCATCAGCTTCTAGTATCCACACTACTCCTACGATCATGTGGGGATTTCTATGGATGATCATTAGAGAAATCGTGTACCTTACTGCTTTCAGTACTTTCTATTGGGGTTTTTATTCTAGCCCACTTACTTTTATCTGTGACTGTACTTAGTTTCCTCAATGTGGTAAACTATCCTTTTTTTGTTATTTGGTACTTGGTTGGGTTTGCATGTGTGTACAGGTATCCAGCCAAAAGCCTCCCACTTGCAGGTTTATGCCTTCAGTGCTAGTCTCTAGCCCCTAGCCTTCTGGAGGCGGGCTTGGGGTAGTCACGACAAGGGCCCCAGGGGATGGGTCATGAAAAATTGGTATCAAAGGTGGTCGGTTCTACCTCAGCGACCAAGATTCTGTGTTTTTTGTTTTAAAGAAACATTGTTTTGTGTTGTGAGTCTGACCTTCAGGTTCAGGGAGTCCTATGTTGGTGCAGAGGCTGGCGTATCCATAAATTGGAACCTTCAGTCCTGATTTTCAGCTCAATGCAAGAAAATACTAGTTGATTTTTTTTATGATTACGAATAAAATTCATCTCTCCGGGTATGATGTTCTAATTGTGGAACATCTCGATTTATCTCAGGATTCCTCTCTGAGGATGACCAGCTGGAATCTAGATGCGTGAGAAAAACCCTACCAGCAAGGAGGTGTCCATCCAGGGGCTTGTGTTTGAGTTGGCCCCACAGGGTAGTGCCCGAATGCTACCACCACCTGATGGTCAGCCCCTTCTACCGGCGGATCCATTGGAGGACGATCATTGAATCAGTTCCCTACAAGAGTTTCAGAGGTAGAGACCTCCCATGTTATGGGGAGAGATAGATCCTCGAGTGGTTGAGGACTAGAAAGAGGTTGTGAGACGGGTCATTTGCTTAGTGAGGACACAAACCGACGATATGGTGATCATGGCGGCGAGCCTTCTGTAGTGATCAGCTGGGATATGGTGGAGTTTGGCCATCTATGGTCACGATGAGGTGACCCTCACTTGGGTTGCCTTCAAGAGGATTTTTGGAAGGAGTTTTCCCCACGACATTGTGCTCTTTGCACATTCAAGAGCTGCTTCACCTTCAGTAGGTAAGCATGACAGTGCTCGAGTACTCAGCAAGATTACAGAACATTCCTGCTACTTCACAGATATGGTGAGAGACCCTTTCTTCAGGGATCGAGCCTTCGATCAGGGGATTAGGAGGGAGATCAGGGCTTCAGTGGTGACCCTCAGCATTCCCACATAGGGTGGGGTGCTAGACCGGGCCGTTCTGGCAGAGAACATCCTGACAGAGTAGGTGCCGAGATCTAGAGCCCCTAGCAGACCCAAGAAGCAGAGTCTTTGGCAGATAGAAGATAGTAGGTGCATGGTCACAAGTGGGCCAGGTGTTTTAGAGGGAAACCCCAGGACTCGAGGTCTCCAGTACGAGGCTCCCAGTCCAGAGGGAGTCAGTAGGGAGCCAGGCAATGCTACTCGTGCAGCGGGCAGGGACTTATGGCTCGCGACTGCCCAACCCACCATACCGATGATCTGTAGAAGGTCGAGGGACCATAGATACAGAGGAAGAGAATCGATAGGGGAGGTCCATAGGTAGTAGGCGGACGTGGAAGTGGAGTTTTTCATGCAACATGTGGTGAGAGGTGATTCAATGTTCTACCGCCACCACCTCCAGGAGGTCCACCCTGATCACAGGGAGCAGGTGGACATGGGAAAGCTAAGCTCTATGCAGCAGAGGCCTATGAAAATGGTTCTCTAGAGACGATTAGAGTTATAATATGTGACTATTACACCATAGATTCAGTACTTATAGATACATTTTCCAGTCACTCTTTTATTTCCATGACCCTCGTTCAGAGCTCAGAGATTCTGGTGGAGCTGTTGGCTCGATCACTCCGGCTAGAGATGCCGATAGGAGCAGATTCGATGATTACACATAGGGGTTGGAAGTATGAGCTTAATCTATGAGGTGAGAGCTTCGGCTAGGATCTTATAGCAGTGACGTTGAGGCCTTACGACATGATTTTGGGAATGGACTGGTTATCCATATCCCATGCTCAGAATGAATGTATTAGGCACAAAGTGTGGTGTATCCGCATGGATGGGACCAGGTTTTCCTTCACCGGATAGAAGGGATCCTTTGTATCATGGGAAAAACAAACCCTGAGTAGGGTGCATCTGATCACCCATCTGTTGGCAAGCTTTACTCACTGGGACGTTGTTGTTGAGAGTCTGACCTATCCTGTATTGGTGAACTAGAATACAAATGTTCTTCCGGATAAAGTTCTGGGACAACCACCAAGCAGAGAGGTAGACTTTTAAATCGACCAGTACCCCGAGATTACACCAATATCTACAACAACATATCGGATGGCTCTAGATGAGCTTTGGGAGTTACAGGTATAGTTGGAGGACATGTAGGGGGAGGTGTTCATAAGGCCTAGTGTTTCTCCCTGGGCAGCCCCGATTTTGTTGGCCAAGAAGGCAAAAAAGGTATTGAGACTCTGTGTGGACTATCGACGCCTGAACCAGGTGATTGTGAAGAATAGTTATCCACTTCCGAGGATTGATGATATTTATGATCAACTGAAGGGAGCTCATTGGTTTTCAAAGACATACCTCAGATCAAGCTTTCATTAGCTCAGAGTACGAGATGAGGATGTGTAGAAGATAGCCTTCAGATGTCATTATGGCCAATATGAGTTCTTGTTTATGCCATTAGGCATGACCAACACCCCTACAGTGTTCATGGGACTCATTAATAGAATCTTACAGCCATACCTCGATCACTTTGTGTTATTCTTCATCGACGACATTCTAATATACACACCGACATAAGAGGATCATGCCTATCATCTTCATATAGTTCTAGATAATCTCAGAGAGAACCGAAATTTTGGTAAGCTCTCAAAGTTCTAGTTCTAGATATGAGAGGTCCACTTTCTAGGACACATTATCCTGGAGTATTTAGTTGTGGTGGATCCATTGAAGATAGAGGTTGTGCTATGTTGGGATCCACCTCGAAGTGTGACCATTGTGCGGAGTTTCCAGGGGTTGGTTGGATACTGTCGGTGATTCGTACCCGAATTCTACAGAGTTTCAGCACCCTTATCAGCATTGGAAAAGAAGGGAAAACGCTTCGTGTCGACATATAGATGTCAGAATAGTTTTCAGGAGATGAGGTAGAGACAGATGAGGGCTCCGTTCCTGAGGCTACCTAAGGAGGGCTTTGGGTACGCAGTCTACTACGACGCATCAGCGATGAAACTTGGGTGTGTCCTGATGTAGGAGAAAGTAGTGATCACTTATGAATCATGAAATCTAAGAAAACATGAGAAGAAATATGCTACCCTTGACCTAGAACTAGAAGTAGTGGTATTTTCCTTCATCGTAGGATGACATTACCTTATGGGTGAACATTTTATAGTTTACACTAATCACAAGAGTCTCAGGTATATCTTCTCTTAGAGGGACGTGAACTTGAGACAAGGAAGATGGATGGAGTTCCTCCAAGGCAATGACTTTGAGATAGTCTATACTCCTGCGAAGAGGAAGATGGTAGAAAATTCACTCAACATGAGGTTTGTCCAATAATTACTGAGTGAGGTGACACAGGATCTAGCTGCGTTGCAGAAATCCTTCGTGGATATAGATGAATCAGCTTACCTCCAGTCTTTGATAGTCACATCCCCACTCCTTTAGCGAGTTAGTGAGGCGAAACGTAGGGACATTTACTGAGAGGCTCGACTTGCCCAGATATCCTTAGGACAAACAATTGATGGATTTTGTAAAGGTGGGGAGCACATCATCCTCTTCAGAGGTCATACCATGGTATTCGTGGTTCTACAGAAGGATGTGTTGAGGGATTTCCATACTCCCCTTCTGGTGGTACATCCTGGTGTGGAAAATATGTACCAAGACCTCCAATTTCAACACTGGTGGCCAGGTATAAATAATGTAGTGGCAGAGATTGTTTCTTGATGCCTCACTTGTCAGAAAGTGAAGGCTGAGAACCAGGTTCTAGAAGTCTTAGCTCAGCCACTAAAGGTGCCAGAGTGGAAGTGGGATATAATTTCCATGGACTTTGTGATAGGGCTTCCATGTTCATATAGGGGACATGATTTCATCTGGGTGATCGTTGAATCACTCACTAAGTTGGTCAAATTCCTACCTACCAGAGAGTAGGGATCAGTAGAGTGCTTGGGACGCCTCTACATAGAGAATATTGTGCGACTCCATGGGGTGCCATCGACGATTGTCTCTCACCATGAAACACATTTTACTTACCGACTGTGGAAGGTATTACAAGAGCCGTTCAGAAGTCAACAATGTTTGAGCACTGCCTTTCATCCTCAAATGAATGGTCAGATAGAGTGAACCATTTAACACTAGAGGACATGCTTCCTGCTTGCATGCAATATTTTGGCCACAGTTGGGAGGATCACTTTCCCTTGGTGGAGTTCTCATACAACAATAATTATCACTTCACCATCGGTATGGGACCGTTTGAGGCCTTTTATGGTCTACCTTGCAGATCACCTCTATGCTGGATAGACGCAGGGGAGTTAGCACTCATGGGTCTGGAGTTGGTACTGGCTACCACTAAGATGGCACAGATCATCCAAGAGCGGATGAAGACTGCACTATATAAGAAGAAGTATTATGCTGATAGGACATAATGACCTTTGGAGTTATAGGAGGGGGGAGACGTATTCTGGTGAGTCTCCCCTTGACAGGGGATATAGTGATTTAGCCAAGGCGGCCAGTTTTTTCTGAGGTTTATCAGACTATTTGTGATACTTCGGTGGACTGGTGAGGTTGCTTACCGCTTGTCACTACCACAACAATTGGAAAGTGTTCCCGACATCTTCCACGTGTCCCCGCTGAGGAGGTACATGCACAAACCATCTCACATCATAGACCATGGTGAGATGGAATTCGATGATGGGGAGACGTTTATGGAGGTTCTAGTGGAAATTGATAATCGACAGGAGAAATTCCTTTTTCGGTGATCGATACCTATGGTGCGTGTTTTCTAGTAATAGAGGAACCTCCACGAGAGAACATGGGAGCAGGATGCTTAGATTTTTAATTAGTACCACCATTTGTTTTTTAGTCTATGCTGTTGCTTTTTGGGAAAAATCCCTAAGGTTGGGAAAATGTAAAGACCCAGTTATTCCATGTAATTTCGTTTAATTATTTGGAATTATTATGAGTCTGTGAAAATTGACGGTTTGTGATTCCGAGGCCTGGTGTGCTTGGAATTATTTTTTTAAAATTTTTTAAGGTACGTTCAGTAAATGCGCGAGCAATATTTTCTATCTTTAAAATGGTGGTTGAATTTAAAATCTGAGGGAACCATTGAATCCACATCGCCAGGATTCTCTTTAGGGAGGCCTTTCATTGATAGCATTAGGTCTACAGAAAAAGATAATTTTTGGACTTTTTAAAAGAAATGAAAATAAAATACATTATTATTTTATTGTTTTTCTAACTTATCTTCTAACAGACAAGCAGAGGGGGGATCAACGATGTGTCAAGCCATTGAATGGATTGACACTCCAATCTAAGTAACAACAGCGTTGGGGAAATTTTGAAACTTACTAATTAATGAGATCCCATTAATTCCCAACATCATTACTTACACACCCCTCTCCTATTTTTATGGAGCTTGGGGGAAGGTATCGACATTGCTTCTCCATGCAACGAAGTGCTGATGGTGTGCCAAGATGCTAAGCCCTTGTAGGATGGAGATGTTTCTGTCGAGCGGTGATGAAGGACACAGAAACCCGGAACCGAAGAATGATGTATGAGAGGATTCATTGGTAGCCTGTTTCGGGAATGAAGAACATCAAGACTTCTTCAATCACGGACGACCTCCATCAGTTTTACAAGGTTCAGGTGTTGTTAATTATTTTTTTTCCTACAATTATTATCTAAAATGAAAAGAATGGATAAAATCAGGATCAATTTGATCTGTGATTCGATATATATATATATATATATGAGAGAATGTGTTTTTTATGTGATATGGATTGAAATTAAGGCATGAAATCTATTTGAAAAAATTTTCCCCGAAACCCTTGAATTTATCTCTATCACGGAGGGCACGGGCCGACACGAACAAGGTCTGAGCCCCTCTAGCTATGCATTGATTATTATAGACCAATTTTAAATAGAAATCAAGCTGGATTAGGGACTACCATAGTGGATAATGTGACCTAGGAGGCCACAGGCGTAGATGGTGCAAGAAACGGGCCACCAGTGAGTGACCGGCGGCCTGACGAACATCCTGCGTCCGGCAGCGGCGCCGGCCGCGTTCCCGGAGGAAGATCTGGCCACCGTCCAGTGAAATGATAGAATCGGGGTGGGGCATGCTCCTATAATAACAACCACATGGAATCTGGGCAGCGACCAGTGTTGGCCGCGATAGAGGCAGGGGTTGGCGGTTCGACTGACGACCGAAGGACGGAGCGCGTGCCAGCTGCACGCCCGGTGGCTAAGCCGCTGCCCATCGGCCGCGACATGGAGGGATCTACGACACCACATGGCACTGAATTGGGTCAAACCCAACATGGGTTGAGCCACTAATTTGGCTCCACACCATGTCAGCTCTAACCGGACGTGCCGCGTCTGGGTGTCCCTGGTAGTCGCACCACCAGGCAGGTGGAACCATGGGGCCGGCCCAGTAGGATGACCTGTGGCCTTGAAGGAAAGGTTGCCCTAGGTCGGGTCAGAACCAAGTTGGTCCAGGTTAACCTAGATTGATCTGGGTCAGCCCATGTCGAACTGGGTCAGGCCGGTCCGACCAAGGCAGACCAGACCCGGACCCAGTACTGACCAGTTACACAAAACGGGCCCTAATTTCTAAACCGGACATCCGTTTGACAAACCATTTACAGTATCAAGATCCTAAGGACAAGGAGGTCTATTTGATATACATAACATTAGTTTTTTAGAATGTTGTGGTATGGATGGATTGGATCAAATGTGAATCCAACCGGGCCCTCGGCACTAAAATGCACGTATCTTCCAAACTTTTCAACTGATTGACGAGCCGTTTGAGGCATAGATACTCTCTTGAGAAGATAAATATTTTGGAATAAAATGTGGTGAATTACATGGATACCACGATTCTTATATTGTCTTGAGGTATGGTTCTCCCAAGCATTCTATGTACGAAACCATGCGGCTGATTGAGACCTAACGACAGTTGACCTTGGACTCCTTACGACTCAACAAGTTTCCCAGTGTGAAGTGGATCTATTTGACCTAGAATTCCCATGGTACCAGTTAGATATTCATACCTCAGCCCGACCAAGGATGGAAGTGGATTGGTGTGACCCAGTTGGTCCACAGTGGGAAGTAGCTCTGTGTGACCTGACATGCCCACGGTACCAATCAAGGATGAGTACCACAACAGTCTAAGGTTAGTGGGAAGTGGCTCTATGTGAACCAGGCAGACCATGGTGAGAAGTGTCTCTGTGCGACTCGGAACTCCCATGGTACCATTAGGGATGAGTATGACAACAATCCAAGGTTAGTGGAAAGCGACTCTATGTGACCGGGTAGGCCCACGATGCTCATTAGATGAGGGGTTCTCCATTAGTCGAGGATTTCAATGATATGATTGATGATCCCTCTACCCTTGACCGAAAGTGATACATGGTGTGATATAACTTGTATTGTGTAATTATTCTTCGTGCTATACTTCCAAATTTCTGTGTTGCCTTTCCATGTTGTTTAGGGGGTCCCTACTGAATTTATTGTTACTCACCCCCTACACGGGCCTTGCCCATGTGTGTGTCGTGTACTGTATAGACGATCGACGGTTCGATGATGGACGTGGTTGTGTTGGACCATGTGATCCACAGTGAGATATGACAAATGAGACGTACTCCATCGGCTTATAGTAGCCACAGTACTCCAACGATCAGGTGGGGTTTTCTATGTATGGCCATTAGGTCACTCTGGTACATTATTGCTTTCTGAAATTTATTTCAGGGTTTGTATTTTGGCCCACATACTTTCAGATGTGACCATACTCAGTTTCCTCTCAGTGGTATATTGTCTCATTTTTTTTTGAGTTGGTACTTGGTTGTGTTTTCGTGTGCGTATAGGTATCTAGGAGAATGCCTCCCACTTGTATGTTTAGGCATTCTGTGCTAGTCTCTATCCCCTAGCCTTCGGGAGGTTGGATTGAGGTAGTCATGACACGACCCCTGAGAGACGGGTCATGATAAATATTATCCTTAATGTTTGTAAATTTCTTATTATTTAGTAAAGTGATTCCAAATTCAAAATTATATTTTCACCAATTAATTTTCCAGTGATATTTTTAATGAATTTTCATATATGTCAACCTACTTTTTTGAAAATTATTTACTAAGGTTATAATCTTATAATGACATCCACCATATTTCATTGGATGGACTATGATCAGTTTTAATAGGGAATTTATTTACCTTTCATATTCTACTTTTTCAATATGAATATTTATTTATTTTAAGTAATGTTGAATAGGTAATTTTTATTATTCATATAATGAATGCATTTGAATTATTAAGTGATGGTTTGGGCCTAAAAATCCATAGCCCCTTGTTGAATTTATATATCTCATGCTAAAAATGGATTCAGATTTTAGATAAGGCCATAACCATTAATGTATGATTTATTTTTTTGAGGCCTTGATAGTACATTTTAGATGTCTTGGAATAAGACCTCGATGTTAAGTTCATATGTCAATCATTATGCATTATATCATTATAAAACCATTTATTGATTCCCATGAGTTTGTTTATTTTTATATCCATGGATATGATTCATGATCCCATGAAAAATTATATATAATTATATTATAATTATTTATTCCTACAATAATATTAATTCCATATTTTGATTCCATTGTATTAATTCTCTCACTAAGTATCTAAACTCACCAATTTCTTATGTGTTCCTTCCATAGGATTCCAAAAAATATTTTATGATGGATATGCATATATATTATAAAGGGAATAATGATGATCCGTAATATAATACTATTCTGAATTTTACGTTTTCAAATGTAATGTTGTATTCAAGTATGTATATGGTTTTCTAAAACTACTATACTATTTGCACTATTGGGATGAGATTTCTTTTATTTAGTGCCAATGTAATATTGTAACCACTGGTGCTGGGGTACCGGGGTTGGGGTACTTAGATTATTTATATTTTTATTTTTATTAGAAATATTTAAAACATGATTTAGGAAAAAAATGATTTAAAAACATTACCTTATGAAGAACATTGAGAAATTTCTCAAAGAAAACAGGATTTATATTTTGACATTATCTATAACTAAATGTTTAATTTGTGTTATGTGTTTCAATAGTTTTTAAATTAGACATTATGATTAATAATTTTATAATATAATCTAGTGGCAGTTTGATTTTAGAAATGGTGTTTAGTAGAAGGTATAGAAACTGTATTAATATTAGTAATCCATTTAAGTAATTCCATCTTGGGAAAGACAATGAATGGGGATAAAGAGCTACAATTAAAGATAATAAAAAATTATAACTACATTGGGGTGGTGGAATCAGGTTATGAGTAATAAACATGCTCATATAGTGAAGGATATTGACCCAAAATGCCGTGTAACAATGTTATACCACTTCTAGTGTCAAAAACGTCCATCATTAAATTGGACAAAAATCCATTTATATCTGAGGAATGGGTATGTTCTTAATAGAAGATATTTTTCAGTGTTGGAATTAATGAAAGGAAAATGTTTATCATTATGTTTACCATCTCTAAAGGGATTCATATTAATGGTGTTCATTGATTTAAAACATTGAGGATGAAGAAAAATTAATTATAATGGAATAGAAGGATATAAATGATTTTTTTGGAATTTTTTTCCTCGTGAAGGAGTAGATATGTATGGAAAATTTATGTTTAATAAAAATAGTAGTGTAAAATGTTTCATATTTTGAATCAAACTTTAAAAGGGTATGAGGAAATACTACTGACTATTCTCATAATCAAATGACTAAGATTAACTATTTATTTGATGTATTAAATTAAATCATTTGGAGGGAACTAGTATCCCAAAAATTCTCATCATATGAGAATATTTTATCATGTGCTATAATGATAGATAAATAATTCTCCATGTATTGTGGATTTAAACAAATGTATGAGAAGAATAGGGAAAAGCAGAAAAAAAATTATAATGATGAATAATATATAGAAGAATTTTCCAACCTGTAACACTTATGGATGGAAACACCTTTGTACATGAATAAAAGAAAAATTAGTTTTCTGAATGTGTGGATAAAAATGCATAATTATCAAGAATTCAAGGTTAATAGAAAATTCATCAAAGTATTTATATTTACATATAAGGAGATTTTATAATATTCTATCTTATTTCATAGATGTCAAGGGAACATATTATAAAAGAATCCATGGGTGGGTGTTCGACTGTGTTCAACTAATACAGATGACTTGAACGTTCCTAGAAATATGGTGAAAGGTACACTTGTCATACAATCAATAATTTATAATGTTTTATTTGATTCTGGTTCTACCAACTTTTTATTTTCTAAATAATATACTTAAGGGCATCATATTACCACCCCAACAATTAGATACTGAGTTTGTGGTGAATGGTTATAATTGTAGGATGGCCATATCTCAAGTCTATAACTCCTCTATAATTGAATTTTTGAGTAAGTTTCATCATGTTAATCTTATTACACATCATCTAATTGATTTTAATTTAAATATGGGTAACAATTAGATCTCCCATTATAGTTACCATATCAATTTATGAGGAGGGGAAGTTGTATTTTGTATTCCAAATTTCCCTTCGATCTTTTATCAATTGGAAGATGAATTGGAACTAACAATGTAAATTAAATCTATAATATTAGGTTATATAACTATTCATGTGGGTTATTTGTATCAAATGGTTGATGACTAAGTCAACATTGAAAATGTGCCTTTTTGGGAATATGTTGACGTGTTCCTATGGAGTTTCCAAAAAATCCCCTAAATCATAAAGTTGATTTTTTTAAAAGAACTCATACCTAGTTCAAAAACTCTTTTATATCTACTATATAAAATTACCCAAATGGATTTTCTATAATTTAAGAATAATATATATGATAGTGAAGATAAAGTAATTATTCTACAATGTACATCACGGTGGGGTTCATCTATTTTTTTATTAAGAATAAATATAGTTCAATGAATCTTTTATTTGATTATCGAGAATATAAGAAATTAATTTTAAGAATAATTATCCTCTACCCCATGTTTTTGTTTTTTTAATCCATTAAACAGAGAACTATATTTTTCCATGATTTTTTTGACATGGATTTCATCTACTAAGCTTTAAATTGGAAGGTATACCCAAGATGTCCTTATATATAATGTATAGTAATTATGAATTCATATTAATACAATTTGGAATTACTAAAGATCTTAATATATTTATTTAATTAATATAGTGTTTATAGACTACTTTTATTAGTTTTGGTTAGTATAATTAAAATATCTTCTTTTATATTCAATGAGAATGAAAAGACATGTTTAATATAGAAGAATTGCGATGAATACCCTGAGGAAGTATAATTTTTATAATAAATTTATGATGTTTTAATTTTGGTCTCATAATGTTTCATTAATGGGTCATATATTCTCAAGAGAGGGTATGCCAGTTGATCTTTTGAAGACAAAATTTATTTATAGCCCAGAAAAACAACAGTTTCCAAATTTTGTATTTTTTCATTTTATGGATACTAATAGAGAATTGTGAGGGATTTATCACTCAACATGTTTACATGGAAGGGGTAAAATTGAAGGAAAAAAGAATAATGTTAAGAGATTTATAAATAACTATATAAAAGTTTGGTATGTTTCCCTTTGACTACACTTCCCTGCAATGGAGAAGGGTTTGTGATCAATTGTGATGAATCAATGAAGAAGATGGGATGAATAATCATAAAGAATTATTTGGTGATATATTCTCCCACATAGAAATTGAATTTTCATGAGAAAAATCAACATACTCATGATATCGAGTCAGCAAAATTAATTTTTTCATTCAAGATATGGAGAAAGTTTCGATTTGGTGAATAGTTTGATTTATATAATAACCATAAAATCATCAAGAATACATTTACATAGAAGGATTTGAATATTATCCAATGAATATGGATTGAGTTGAATAATGATTATAACTACTTAATACATTATCACCTTGGAAAGGTACAAAAGGAAGATGTGGATATATAGAAGAAGGTGATGAATGTTCTGATGTTCAAATTGGATCATTTTGGATTGATAGGATTCCGTGAAAAGGTATGTGTCCTATTAAATACAAAATTGACAATTGAGATACTATATTGGGAATATAGTTAATCATTCACTACTCGTACATGAAGTATGAAAGTGTATTGAGATCAAAAATAGTTTTTCTAGTGGGAAACATAGAAGTGAGACATTGCAGAGTATCTATCTTTTTGCATAGTTTGTTAGTGATTTACAGGACTAGAGACTGAATTATATGGGGATGTTAGACAATTAACAATGGTATAATTGAAATGGGAAAACATCACCATGTATTTTATCTTCAGACTCACTAAAACATCAAAAGGACATAATGTTATTTTGGTTATAGTTGATCTTCTTACAAATTCATTACACTTTATTTGTATCAAAGAATATTTATATCTTCATCAACATGATAGATTTTACATCAAGGATTTGGTAATGTTGCATGATGTACCACCATCTCTTATATCTGGTCTGGATATGAGGTTTAACTCGATGATATAGAAAAATCTCTAGTGAGATCTAGATAATGAATTGAGTTTCCACACTGCTTATCATCCTTGGAATAATTTTTAACCTAATAGGACCATTAAAACTTGAGAAGGAATTTAGAGTTTATTCCATGGATTTCATTGGTTGTGGGGATCAATACCTTCCTTTGGTGAATTATTATTACTACACTATATTTAACATAAGAAGTCAGATGCCTCATTATGAATCCATCTATGTAAATAAGTGTAGAACACCAACCTAATTGGGTGTCATTACAGAAAGAGGGATACATTGATCGCATATAGATTAAGAAATTTCTGAGAATGTTATTTCAATTCAACATCACATCAATGAATCTAAAATTTGATACAAAAAAAGTTTTTATAACAGCAATATTCTTCATACACTTCATTTCAAGACATATGTTTTAAAGATATACTTAATATAATCCCATAGTATCATGATCTATAGTCTCTTCTGGTAATTAGGTATAAAAAATGAAACCTATAACCAAAATAAAAATATATAAACTAAATCTCCATAAATTTCCCTTAAATTTTATTTATCTTCTAAAACTATATGGGATAACTTGTGGATAAACATACAATTGGGGTGAGATATAAAACCTAGAATGAGAATAATAAAATCATAACATGAATAATGTAATACATGTGAGTCAACAGTAATTTCAATGTAACATTTGAGGAGTGAGAATAAAAAACATGAACATTCTTGTATGATATAAGAGAATAATATAAAGGCGAACTTGGAATGTGGAAACTACATAAACTTTGACATAAGTATATGTCAATGATAAATACAAATACAAGATCACATAGTGGGAAAACTACCATCATAGATTAGGTTCACTCTTGAATCAGATAGATAACATCTGAAGATACAAAAAATTACTTGATGCAATGGAGTTGTATATAATTATGGTCCAACAAATAATATTCTTAACGTGTACATGCATAAGTGTTCCACATAGTTTATACAACATAAGGATATGTTCCATCAATTTTAATCTCATAATTAAGGAGTGTGGGTATATACATTGAATTACATAATCAATGAATTATATGTAAATTTAGGTGTATACCATATAGAGGAATATTTTACAGGCATATGTTAATTTAAATGAAATTTTTTCCCATGAAATTTTTAAATCTTTCAATTATTTTGTATATTTTTAAAATTTTGGGATTTATATTGGAAATGATAAAAAATTAGTTAAATGGAAATGATTTGATGTGGAAAATAATTCCCTGTGACAAAGAATAAGTGATGTCTCATGATCAAAAATCAAAACTGAATAATCAAGTGAAAGAGTTACAGAATCTTCTAGAAAACAAAAATCTGCATCGTTAAAAGTTAATTTATAATGTAAAATTTGAAAACATCAGGGCATAAAGAAGGCTGTAAAGTAAAAAATTGTAATATTGGAAATAATCACATGTGTTATGGGCGGACACATTTACATCACAAAATGGCACATACTTAATTTTTTGAACCAAAAATTATGTCCTTATACCTTTTCCTAGGTGGTTCTTTGATAATTTTATCCCATATAACTTCTATTTACAACATAATAAAGTTTTAAGGGATAAAAAATGAAATACTGGATGAATTCAATCCCCGAACGTTTCATTTTTGACCCTATTATTTCTTGGGGTCTATTATGAACCATTTATAACACTTTTATGGAACATAGGGGGAACGAGTCGTATAAATAATATCTTAAGGGGATGGATAATTTATCAGTAATTCAATGTTCTTTTGATGTGTTGTTAGGTTTCTTCTAATTATATTTTCCATTTAGCATTTTATTAATTTCTTTTCCAATATAACAAATAGTTTTTCCCTTTATTCTTTCAATACCAATATATTTCTCTTAACTCTTTCTATAATTACCACTTTCACTTTCTTATGGAATGATTCTTACTTTAGGCTATTCCTTGGGGATGGTTTTGCGGGGTTCTAAATTATTTCACATTAATTTGTTAAATATTGTAATTCTATATGGAGTGGATGTATAGAATTTCATTGGTGTTTCTATCTTCTACAAAAGTATGATTTTTAATTAGATACATATTATTAAATTTATGATTTTTTCCTCCCTACTATTGGGTAAACCCATTATATGGTGGAGTAGTGGTTACCCAATGTGATGAAACGATATATAGTGGATTCAAGTCTTTTAGGATATTATATTCTAGGGGGAGGTTTTTTTTCTATTTACCTTTTAGAGTATGTGGAATTTTAATGTTATGAAGTGGTTTCTTATACTTTCTAATATTCCACAGTCAATTAATTAAATAAAATAACGTAACTTTTTAGATTTCATAAATGACTTATCAAATTGAATTTAAAAATAAAAAAATATTGAAAAATCCCACATAAACAAACCTTGGACCAACACATTTCTTCTTTAAAATTAGTGTGTATTACATCAAAATTTTGGTTTCTGTTTTAAATTTAATTATTTTTTAATAAAACAAAAATCATATTTCATTATGTTCATAAAATAATAAAAAACAAAAAATAGTAGTTTATAAGAGTTAAAAATAGTGACTAAACCAATGCAAAAGCTCCTAATATGAAACAACCTTAGTCACCACATATGTTTCATTTGGAAAATATATTTTCTTTTATACCACCCCATGAAAGTTGATTAAAAACTAGAATCATTTCTAGTTATCTAATAAATTTTACATTTGATTATTTTTTTCATTTTTTTAAATAAGTTTCTTTAGTTTTTCAAAAAAAACTTCCCTTGATGTATTTAAATTATGATTTTTTTTCATGGATAGATTACTCAAATGTGAACTAATAACAATAAGAAGAGTTTTATAATGGTAGGTATCAAGTGTAGGCATATGGAGAATATGTAGAACAACTTAAGATAAAAGCTGAAAGAGTGTCTTAATATTTTGAGGAGTATTTGGAGAAACATATACCTAAAAACATTCCAATGAATATGTAACATTGTATAATACCAATTTTTATAAAAATATAAAAGAGGATGAGGTCACTCTTGGAGACCATAAAAAACCATTCATATGGAGAACTAGTTTGAATCCTACCATGAATATATAGATAGTGAATATTAATACCCATGTGTAGATATACATACGACAGATCAAGAAGGTGATAGATTAATATTGGTGACATATAGTAGATGATGAATTTCAATTTTATCCACTATCAATAAAGTAGAATAACCATTACAACTATACCTCACTATATCCATGATGTATGAAGAAAATAACAAACTAGTGAAATTATAACAAATACTAGAGAATCATGAATAACTACCTCTACTTATTTAAAATCAATTGCTATAGAAACATTCCACCGAAAATGATATTATATTTGAACCAACTTAGGGAGAAAATATTTCCTTAAACTCAATTTCATTTAATTTTCTCAAGGATGAAATGTATATCACCACCCACTCTATAATTTGTTCAAATGCAGATGAATATTTTTTTTCACAAGATGAAGTTGATGAAAAAAAATTCCCCTTATGAGGAACATGTGGATATTTTCAAAATATATTAATCATTTATTATAGGATGCCTATGAAGAGATCCAAGTGGCTCTCCATTAGTAACCATAGAAACATAATTCCAATACTAAAGAGTAATATTTTTCTATTATTTATTAAAATTTTAATTTTATTCAAATAAAATTTACTTCTAACTTTCACATTTTATAATATTTCATAGTAGTTCAAGAAAGCTTTAGAAAATGAAGGAATGGTTTCAAAAATAACAACCAACATAATAAAGGACCCATAATTTATCCTTCAACCACCATTCTAGTTGTCCATTATTGTAAAGGGTTATGATATAATATACCCTCTCCCTAGAGTACTCCGAAAAAAAGAAGAAGAATTTAATGTTGTAACAAAATATATGTGGTGGTTCATGTATAGGAAACTATATCCCTTAATAGACTTTGGATAATTACTCTTAATGTACATGTAGAGGTAGTCAAAACATAGGTCCCATTTTGGGGATCAAAAAAATATTTATCATTATTATTTTCATTCTATGAATGTATATTTTAATTAATTTTAGAAGTATATTATAATTTATCCTTATTTAACTCTATATTTTTTTATCTTACTTTAAAATTTTCCTCGAAATTTAATATATCATTTTCTTATAAAGGTCCAGCATGATAATGATCTAATGAGTCCCTTTAATAAGGAAGAAGAGATAGGGATAAAGCTTCATCGGGAGGGCGTATGCGTGTTAATTCTCTATTTTATTTTATTCATGAAATATTTAACTATTTTAGAGCTATAAAAGAAAACAAATCAATCCCCACGTGAACTATTAAACAGTATTAAAAAACTAAGAAACATAATTTGCATAGTATAATCATTATGGAATGTTTTAATTTACTTTGTTGATAATATTAAATGACTAAACGGAAAAAATTAATGAGTATAGTAGGGAACATGGAGAAGAATTTGAAAAATCATGATTTTTGGAAATATGTTTATTTTTTGAGATTAAATTATTTTTATAATGGATATGTTTTGAATTTTTGAAATTGATATTGATTGTTTTAATGTTTTTCTACATTACTATGAATACTTATCCAAAACCATATATTCACATTCCTAAGAAAAATTCTAAGCCTATATTTCTCATGTAATTCTATTTTATATTTCTTGAGAGATACATATATAATATTATACTAGATTTTCAAAACATATTATCGATGCTTGTACCCAATAAAATAATCTTAATATGAATGAGTAATTTTTATTTTTTACCCCTCTTATCCATGGAACCACCTTTCCTTAAATACTTAGTTTTCCCATTAAATAAATGAATAAACCTTTTAGAAAATTTTCCATGTTATATTTCTATTATATCCATTACTAACCTACTTATATATTTTTTCATGATATTAAATATCCTAAGTGTGGTGGAGAAGCTTCCACGAGGGAAAAGAATATACTGCATTTATGAGATTATGATAGGGATTTGTGATGATATTTTGAGAGGGTACATGTATTATTATTTTTTATATAATTACTTCACCTCTCTATCCAAAATAAGTAAATAAAAATAAAAAATATATAAAAAGGGTGGTGTATTTTTAGGATAAAAAATCACAATTTTCATACCAAAGATCTTTTGATTATCTTTGGATAGGTCGTGGAAGTATAATTTGTTATAAGAATTACTTCTAAAAAATTATAAAATTAATCAAAATGTAAAATCCAAAAAATAATACAGTGAAATAAATTCATTATACTATTTTTTATGTTCTTAATTTGAGATTTAGGGATTGAGAGATGAAATTTTTACAGCGGTTTTCATTGATCTTGGATTTTGATATCATACTATACGATAAAGAGTCAAACTATAGTCTTTATCTTTATTTTAACTCATTACTCCCATCCATAAGTATCAAAGTCATTTTAACCTTAATTAAAATGAATCACGATTAATTTATATTTCAATTTTAGCATCGTAGAGATGTTATATACCTTTAAATAATATGATACGAGACATGCACTTGATGAATGAGTACAATAAAATTTCATTTATTACCACGAGAGATGATGAAAATGAATATAATGTTTGGTAGATTGTAATTAGAATGCACATTACTGATGAACTAATAAATAAAAATTATTGGAAAGAAGTATATTTCTATTTAAAAAGATGAAATTTAAAATGCATGATTTGTTTTTTTTTTACGGGCAAGGATTTGAATGAACTATTTTATGTGAAATTTGATTTTTATGTTTCCATGAACAAACATTTAATTCTATTATTTCATAAATTTAAATTAATGTAATATAATGTTCCTTTGAGATTTTCTTCAAGAAACATGCTTGGGGAAAATTAAGTTACAAGTTTTGGAGAACTGACTGAGAAATATTAGACATGTATATTTTAATATTAAAGACACTTTTTTACACATAAAATGTTAAATTCTTTCCCGTATTGAAATATATTTTTAATTTTTGCAATATATAGGAAAAGATCAAAAATAGGCTTTAAGGAAATGATTTGTTGATGAAAATGATTTCAAGTGACAAAGCATTGGTCATGGCCTATGTACGCAACTCAAAAATTAAGAATGAAGGGAAGGATGGGTTGAATATACTAGAAAACACTATTTTACATCATAAAAAATTAATTTACAAATTAATAATTGAAAATTTCAATTTATAAATACAAGCACAATTGAAAAAATAGATATACAGTAAACGATCACCTGGGTTATGGAGTGAAAAATATATATCATGTTGCGACACACCCCAAGTTTTCAGACCATAAATTCAAGTAGTAAACCTCATCATCAGTGCTTATTATATAATTTTACTATGTAAAACTAATTTCTACGATGTAAAACTATTGTATAAGACCCAGAAATGGATGATTTGATGCATTTAATTCCTGAGTGGTGCTTTTATGACAACATTAGGGAAAAGGGTCCATTATAACACATTAATGACTCATTTATTGAATTAGGGGTGAATTGAGGTCTATAAATAATATTCTAGGGGAACTGTAAAATCGATTTTATAATTAGGGTTCTTCTTATGTGCTTTTAGGGTCCTGGTTTTTTTGTTTTTGTTTTTAAATTTTTTCAATTTATCTTCCAATATAACATATACTTTATATTTTAAAATAATTTTTTACCATTTTTCCTTTAATCATAATCTCTTTATTTTCCCCTTTTACACCATGATCACTTAAACATTGTGATGGAATGCGACTGATATGAGGCTTTCATTTGGGGCTGAATCCTGGCATTCTAAATTATTATCCTTTAAATTCATAATTATTTTTATTTCATTTTTGGCGATTGTGAGTTAATTTAATTGGTGTGGTTGTAATCCACCATATTATGATTTTTGATTCTATATGTTTATAAAAATTTAAATCTTTACCTCTATTATATTGGGAAAAATATTCATACAGTGGAGTTGAGGATACCCAAATAGATGAAATGACATATAATTGTGCCATATCTTTTAGGTTAGTAAATTATCAGTTGAGTTGTTTATCTAATGTTTCTCTTATAGGAGGTAATATTTAGTATGCTAAATTGTTTTCCTATGCATTATTAAATAACTCACTAAATAAAATTAATAAAATCTATTATTTTACGATTTTTTTATAATTAATTATCAAATATAATTTAATCAACAAATGAAAAATGAATGAACTCACGTAAGTAACCATAAGACCAAGACCATTATTCCATTCCATCATTATGTATTGAATCTGCATTTAGGTTTTAGTTTTTCATTACATTATTTTCAAAAAACCCAAAACATATGTTTCAATATTTTCATAAAATAACAAAAAAACATTAAAATATTAGTTTAGGTGTACTATAATTAGTGACTGATCTATTTCAATTATCCTCAAGTGAGATAACCTTTGTAAGCCTCTATGATTAGTTAATAAAATAAATTTACTTCTATAACATTTTACAATATGCAGGTTAATAACCTTAGTGGAAATGAGGATGCATACTCAAAATACAAATATTTATATTAGAAAATTACAGGATAATATTTTCCACATAAAGGGGGTACATAAATATTATTGGAAGGATTAAATAATATAAAATGGACCTCTTACCCCATATGCATAATATTTTCTATAATAGTTATGTGTAAAAAATTTCCCTACATGAAATATTGAAAACAACATGTAATATAAATAAGTAACTTAAATGAAGTTGAGTGGGAGAGTATCACTTATTCTAAGAGGGTTATTATAAATGATTGGAAGGTGAGTCTATAAGACATGGGGAACCTTTGAAGGGATATAGAGATGTAAGGGAAGGGTATTTTTTTGATACAATGGTTTTGATTGAAGATAAATTAGTTGTTGGGTGTTTATTTTTTGAAAAAGAGAGGATAATTCTTTATTAATTTCTATACATCTGTTAAGGAATATATATAGTGGCAGTCTAACAAACCCAAAGGTCATGGAGAATTATTTATTTAATTATTTGGATAGTACCTATTTTATATATTTGTAGAGGGAACCATTACATGAATCGTAGGTCTAGAGGCATAAGGCCTAGTTCATGACCCAAAGGCCCAAAGACCCGACTGCACAAGAACTTCCCCTCCATAGTATCAACTTCACTGGTGGATTCTAGATCCCCAAAACTCATTGATTTTGAAATAAAATTACCACATGTAGAGCCTCAAAATTCATGGTACAAATTCCAATTTCCAAACCCTTACATTTTTACAATTTGTTTAGCAATTCAAGGTGGATGATACGTGCTCTAATTCATCTTCTAGGGCCTAATCACATATTTTCTGACCAGATTGATTCACAGAAAAAATGACCTATAGTATGAAGTGAATCAGGCCTAGGGAATGATGTAGTCGAGAGGCTAAATGGAATGATGGAATATGGTGGCTCAAATTCCCATTGGACCGAAGGGTGAAATTTGTGGCTTGTAGAACCAAATTGGATGAATAGTTCCTTATCTATAATAACCACTAAAATACCCCTATAATAACTGATATAGAAACTGAAATAATAAATGAAAAAATCATCCTTATCAGGATCCGATCCTTCGATTCATCCAGGACTACGGTGTGTGTTAAACACTCAACTACCACCCTAACTACTGGTTCTAGACTCTATAAGATAAATTATTCATTACGAAAAACCATCCCATAGTTTTCCCATAATGTCTAACAAATAATAGTGGATTTTATTGATTTATAATATTAATTAACGTACTCAGTAAAACTATAATCATAGTGATGTGGAAGTGATTCATGTTTAAAACAATTTTTTAAAACCATAATGTATAATACATTTATGTGAGTATTCATTAGGGGTTTATAAAATTAATCATATAACAATAAAAATTCATATTTTCATGGGTAAGCATAATTTTTGTCATGAATACTATTTATAATATTTGATAAATCACCTTTATCTTTTATGAATTCATAATTAAAACTGTATATTAATAATTTATTTAATTTTGAACCAAAAATTTTACTATCTCTCAAAATTATGAAAACACCCACGAATGGATACATTCATCACGAATGATTAATTCAGAATATTTATTATTTCAAAATAATTTCAATATATGATAAATTACACTTTTAACTAAAAAATCCTTATTTATTAAAAAATTCAAGATTTCAAAAACAATAGTTTTTTGACACTTATAAAAATTCCATTTGACTTAGTAAAATTATTTTATCATTTATACGTAAATAAAATTATTTAATTATAATATTTTATTCAAATATCATTTATTTGGAAAATTTTAAATTCAGCCAAAAGTATATCATGATTGAAACTATATATTACCAAAAAAATAAAAATTATTTTTCATCATATCAAAATCTAGTTTTTAGGAAACTCATTATATAATAATATAGAAATTGATATTATAAAGGAATAAATATAATAATAATTTATTTAATTAATATATAATAATTCATATAGTTAGAATCTAGATACATGACTATTTATCACACTAGTGGATGCACTTAGGGTATAGTGTGCGATGTTTAGATTTTTTTGAGGTTGTTTGAAGAACATGATTGGTGCTATGATGTTGATGAGCATGAACATATCCCATAATTTTTTTTTCACTTATTCTATCATTTTTTAATCTGAACATGGTTTTGGTTAATGTAAAATCATTGTGATTCAATCAGCCTCAAAAGCTCTGATAAATGGGATTCATAGGGTACAATCCTACTGGTTGAGGCATCACTCCTTCCTTCCATGTCAGTTAAACTTTATAATAATCCTTAATATAAAAATATTAATTATTGGTATAAAATTGATATAATATAAATTTTTATCATTATTAATGGACTTTTAAACAATATTTTTAATTTGACGGTAAAAAAAAACAATTAAAGTGTATGTATTTTCTATAATTACGTTACTTAATAGGCCATTTATTCATTGAAAAAATTAATTTCATTAATAAATGATTGGGTCATTAGCTTCTCTCACATTCATAAATTACACTTTAAATTTTAATTTTATACACTAAAACATATGAGGGTATATCTATTTCATCACTTCTTCTAATTCCCATTCCGCTTTCACGAACATGTGGTTCTACCATAACCCATTTACCAGGTGAGTTTCTTTTTTATATATAAATTATTCTCTATGATATATTATATTCACAAGATATTCCTCCTATGAAAAATCATTCCCCAATAGTTCCACCTATGGATGTAGTACATTTGGGGTTTTGAAATATACTTCCTCATGAGGGATACTTGGAACACATCTTTAACTTTAGATAGGTATGGTGGAAGTGAAAGTAGATATGACTTTTCTCAAATATGATAATGGATCTAAAGGAGACCTATGTATCTTGGACTAATAATTCCATTATTCATAATCCTCATGAGTTTATTGTATAGTTATATGTGAGTGAAAAATTTATCGTTAACGTCAAACTCAATGTCTCATTGATGATTTTCCACATCACATTTCTATCGACTTTGTGCAGATTTCATATGTCTTGAATAGTTTGATCATTCTCTATCATCTGTTGGAAAAAATCAAGTCCCATCATCTTTTATTATCTAACCTCATCCACACATGTCAGAGTTCAACACCTATTACCCTAAAAATCCTCATAAGGTTTTTTTTGGAATGCTATAATGGAGGATGTTTTATATAAGTACTCTTCTGGGGGAAGGTAATGATCCCAATATCAATGGAAATCCATTAAAAGAGATCTTAGAATATCCTCAACAGTTTTAATGGGTCCATCATACTATATAAAAGTTTGACAAGTTGTACTGAATCTCATCTCCATATCAAATCTTTACTGAAGGCTTCTCAAGAACCTCGATTTAATCCTTAAATATTGATTAGTTATAATAGAGAGTGGAACAATGTTTAGTATTACTACCTTCTTTATGTATATCCATGTGAGTCGGTTAATTGAGAAATCTTCCTTAACAACAATGAAATATTCCAGCTTTATAATGTGATCGACTACTACCTAGATACTGTCATTACCATTAGGGGACTATGGGAGTCTAATGATGAAAAACATAATTATGATTTCCAATTTCAATACATTAATTAGAAATGGTGTAATCATGCCACTAGACTTATGTCATTCAATTTTGAACTATTGGTCTAAAAATAATTATGATACACATTTTTCAATCTACCGCTTTATGTTATTCCACTAGATTTTTTTGTTTCAAATCACTATATATCATAGTCATTCTTAGATGAATAGGGATGGATGATCTATGAACACCATTCAGAAGTTCCCTATTTACTTATAGTTTTTCTGTGACACAAATATATGTTTCAAACCTTATAACTCCATCTTTATCAAATACAATTTCTATAATATTCACTTCATTTTTCTACAACACCTCACCATCATTCCAATCCTCCTTGATGCTCCCATTAATATATGGGTGAAAAGTCATTTAAGTACATTGGGAATAATAATTCTTTATTATTCCAATTTCCATACTATATATTTCTATGATGGTTGTATTACCTTCTATTCAAATCATTCATAGGGATGAATAATCCATTCTACTCATAAATTTATCCATGATTTTCATCTTTCCATGATGGTAATAGATCTAACAATCATAATTCATGATTAGATTTATCTACCTTTGATGGAGTATATTGATCTCATTTTATGTGAATATATACTTGAGGATTTTATGATAATAATATATGTCACACGTCTACGTCAAATAGTTAATTTAGAAAAGTCATCAGTGAAAGGATCACTGAATCCAATTTTTGATCATGTGTTGGGTAGTTATTATCAGTGATTATTAAATGTTTGGAGGAATATGATATCAAATTTTCATATTTCATGGACATAAAACCGAATCCTTATTTGAAAACATCACTATGGAAAAAATAATTCCCCACTGTTGGGTAATGTGTGTATAGGAAGATTTATTATCCTTATATTATTCTCATTAAATATACCATTACATTCATAAATCTTGACAAACTTCACCCCCTTTTAAGTTAGCTTGGTTAGTGGGATTGAATGTTGTGAGTATCTTCTCATAAATAAATTTTTATTCATATCTAATCCAGGGAAACTATGGATTTCTTGCACAGGTGTTGGTGTAGGTCATCCTTCAATTTCCCCATTTTGTAAAGGATCCATATATTTAACTTTTCTAGTTTTAACATTCCCTAGGAATGTTACCTTATCAATCCAAAACTCATATTTTATATACATTGAATATAATTTATTCCATTTTCATGGTATTAAATTAATCATTCATATAATCCTCATGTATCTCATTTCATTAGTAGATAATAATATAATCAATAAAGGCTACTATGTGTTTTTCAATATTATCCATAAATACTCTGTTCATTATGTCTGAAAAGATTTCAAGAATATTAGTGAGTCCAAATTGTATCACTATGAACTGATAGTGCCCATATTCTTTACAAAAAGTAGTTTTCGGGATATCCTACGTATTCAACTTTTCTTATAATTTCTTGAATAAATATCAACCTTATATAATTATTGTGATCCACATGGCTGATTAAATAAGTAACCAATCCATGGAATGGATATTTTTTTATCATGATCAAGTTTTTGTCACAATTATCAATGCATAGTATCATATAACCATACTTATTCTTTATATAGAGGACTGATGAACCATATGGTGAAAAAATAGGTTTTATATACCCTTTATATATATTCTATTTCAGTTTGTTCTTTATCCCTTCATGTTCAATAATTTCAATTATTTATAGAGTTTTTTATATTGGCCAAGACTCGGGTATAATCTTGATTGAGAACTCAACCTCTTGACTAAAAGGAAAACCTTGAAATTATCTAAGAAACACATCAATGAGTTCCCTAACCGTTGGAATGTAATAAATGATGATATTTTCTCTATATTCAATCATTTTCTCTTGATATGGTTTCATACTTGGTAATAATATATATGATTGAGATGATGATACCAAAGGATATTCATCCCCCCTAAACATGTAAAGAAATGGAGGAAGACTTGTGATATAGGGAGTGATTTTATTCTCTCAATAATTTCTATTGAATGTATACATAAAAATATATTCTATACCTAGAATAAAATTTAATTTTTCTAATGGGAGTATCACTAGGTTTTCAAGGGAATTAATCCAAAAAAGTTTTTACATCAGAGGAGTCATGTAAGTGGGATGAAATAATATCTTCATAATAGTTTTTCATTGACAACTCTACTTCCATGTTTTGTTGTGGTGTTTTAATTATTTTACAAATTTTTATAATATGATGGGATTCATAGTTCCAGAGTGTAATTGGACATTTTATGTTCATGATTAGATGATAAACCTATCTTTCGCTGTTGGATTATGGTCAAATATTTTATTTCATCCAAAATAGAATTAGAGAGGAAAAATTTAAAATTATCAATCTTATAAAAGTGAAACTATTAGCAATTTAGGGATAAACCATAAATGTAATGAATTCCTCAACCTATGAATTTATAGTTTTGAATCTAAGATATCAATGATATTATTCCTTTTATAAAATCATACAGTAATTTTTATTACCTTCATAATGTTTCATAAAGAGATTTTTTAATTTACCAAAACTTATCCCTTAGGAGTGTATAAAAAGCTGTATATGAAGACATATTTCTCATGAAGTAGGCGATTATCATGTCTAGATCTATTCTCAATTTTTAGGGTTATTATAACTAGGTAAAAATATTCCATATAAATATCTAGTTGTATTATCTAGAGATTAATGTATTTTCTTGTAAACCACTTACTATATTATATTAAAAAAATTATGGATGTTTTTATATGTTTAGTGTAATACAAAAGTCTATAAATATTGTTTCATAAGCATAATTCCAAAAACTAACTATGTTTTTTCCTGATACTAACTATTTCAACCCAAATATTTCATACACATAATTTCCTAAATTATTTCTTAAATTTACAACTTTTAAAACCCATATGACCATAAGGGATAGTATCTTTGAGTAATTTAGTACATATAATGACAACATGAAATTAATATATATATATATATATAATAAAAATCCATAACATTCCCTTAAATGTCCTTGATCTTTTAAAACTACAAGGGATAAATCGGGGATGTATATAAGAAATAGATGATCTATAAAGCATATAAAGAGAATAATCAATAATTACATGAAGAATGTTAAAAATAGGAGTTTATTAGAATGTCAAGGTAATGTAAAATCATTTTAAATCATAAACCTGAACATTGAAACTATATATAATATGATAACGTAAAGGAACCATGATAATGTGGCCACAACATAAGACATCACATAATGATATGTCAAGGATTGCAGCTAAGATAGCATCAAATAGTGGACATAGTACCATAATGTGTTAGTTTCCCACTCTAAACTGATAAAAAATTACTCATGAGAAAATAATGTTACCCAATGCATTGTAGGGATACAATATTTCCATCCCACCAATCACATTCATAACATCTACATGAATATGTGTGCCACATAGATGAAACAAGATAAGGATATAATTAATAAAATTTAATCCCATGATTAAGGAGTGTGTGTTATATACATGGAAGTCCCAAATCAATTAAATATAGGTAGATCTTGGTGAATACCATTGATTGGAAATGAGGATGGGTAATCACTAAAAAAATGTTTGGAATGTAAAATCGCATGATAATATTACCAGCATAATGGGGGTGTATAAACTTTAATGGGTGAGTTAAATGAGAGTTAAATGGGTCTATAATCACTTTTAAATTGTATGTATAGAAATTGGGATGTGTGAAAACATTTATAAAGATGAAAAATTGGAAAACAAAATGAATAATATAAATAAGGTGCTTCAATAAATAGAAGTAGTGGATCCCTTTATTGAGAGGGTTCTTATAAAAGTTTATTAGGTATCTATATATGGAAGGTTAGATAAAAATAATGATCCATGTGTTTTTATAAACTGGGAATGAATGGTTTTTTGAGTTTTTATTGAAATGATGTAAATATTTTTATTAATTTGTTTACTTAGGTTTTGTACTCTATAAGATAAATTAATCCAATCCAAAAGCTATATAATAGTGTTTTCTCATGGAATTTTTAAAAGAGGAGTTGATTTAGACATTTTATATGAACAAGAACAAAAATAATTAAAATAATACTATTTTTGATCTAGAAGTTAGTCATATTAGTTACTAATTTATTCTAAAACTATAAAATATAATATAATATTTGTAGGATTCATTAAGGGATTATAATTTTCTATAAATAACATTCAAAAAAATTTTATAAACAAGAATCATAATTTTTTTCAAGGATATTCATTATTGTATTTATTACATAATTCTCGGTATTTCATCATGTGATAATAAATACCATATATTTATACCTTATTTAATTTAGACCTAAACAAACCAATGTCTTTAAAAATTATTTAAAATTAACCATTATAAAATTTCAATGTGATGATTTCAAAATTAGTATTAATTTTATAAATATTATCCTCTAAATATGTGAATTTAAAATTTTAAATAGAAAATAACCATTTATTAAAAAACAATTTTTTATGACAATAATAGTTCTCAGACCCTTATAGAAATTACAGATGACTATGTAAAATTTTATTAAAATTGCTATTTTATAGATATTAGTTTATAATAATATTTTATTAAAACACCATTTTTTTAAAATTATTGGATTCATAAAAATGGTGTGTTGATTTAAACTCTATATATACAAAAAAAATATAATCTTTGTTTCATCGTATCAAAATCAAATATTTGTCAAATTATTTATCTAGTCATTTAAAAAGTATTAATATAAAAGAATTTATTTAATATTAATTTAATGAAAGAAATTATATAAATTCATACTTTTATATTTTAGATACATATCCCTATATTACACTTTTTAATTCCCCCATAGTAAGGTGTGTAAAGGTGAATTTATTATGGGATGGTTCGATGAAAATGGTTTGTGCCGTGATCCTGGTGAGATTGAACATCTCCCCTAAATGGCTTCACAGATGCTTTATTTGTTAAATATCATATTGTCCTTGTTCATGGGAAAATACATGTGATTAAATCTCCAATAATATATTTGACAAATGGGCTTCATTTTGTATGCTCATACTAGTCGAGTATATCACTAATTCCATACCTCTCAATTGGAATTTATCATAACCATTGATATACTTATCTAAACAGTAACTATAAAACATATATTTTTTGAAAGGTTGTGACACAAAATGGAATTTTAAAATAGAAAGACCATATAATGGTACAAAATAACCAAATATGTGCATGTGTTTCATATAACTACAATACTTAATAATTCATTTATTTATTCTAAAGGGATATTTAATTTATATAAGTTTTGGTCATCAGAGTTATGATGAAAATCAATAAAATGATATCAAATTTGAATATAGTGATTTTTTCTCTACATATCTACATGGAATAAGGTTATGATATTTTTAAGGAAGGAAAATATCAACCCTAGGTATATTGGACCTTTTGAGATTCTTGATTCAATAGTCATGGTATATTATCACTTGATGATTCCAATGATATTCTCTCAAGTTAACAATGTGTTCCATGAATGTCTTGTAAGAAAGTAAAAACCTGATCCTAAATATATACTGAACTGAAAGGAATTACCATTATATCAGGACCTTTTATTGGTGGAACAACTAGTAGTAAATATATATTATATAGATAATGTGATATGAAATAGGATGACTCGCCTGGTTAAAGTTCAATGGACTAATCATAAATTAAATGATGCTACTTGGAAACTAGAGGATGTAATGAAACAAAGATATCCTAATTTTTTTTGTACCGATGCTATGTAATTTAATAAGTTAAATTCATTATATATGGGGTATTATGTAACAAATCTGTATTTTAATATATATTTTTCTTAAAAAATTAATATGTTGTGATACACACAACCTTGAGTCTAAAGGAACTATAACATTGTATACCATTATAACCAAGATGTTAATTAATTAGTAATGAATAGGATTGAAATAATTATGAAAACATTATGTCTAAAATAAGTTTACTTATTATCAATTAATTATAAATAAAAATAAAAATAATTTGAAAGTAAAAGAATGGTTTTTCAGAATTTTTTATGTGCGATAACTATTTGTATCTTAATTTATTTAATTAGAAAATTTTGATGAATGATTTTAATTATATGTATATTTTATATATTAAATTAATTTTTTTAAATTAATATATTGTTTTTTAATCATAATAATGTTATAAATCCAGTTTTATACTAAAAAATCTATTTTTCAAAAAATCAGTTTTTGTCTTGTTTTTTTTTACTTATTGTATAATTAATTTGTTCTACCTATAGGTACACAATTTTATAAAATGAATTAAATATTTGGAATCATTTGGATAAAAGTTTTAAATAGGTCACATTTATTTTCATACATTTTTAATATTAATCTTTATAAAAATTATCACCTTGGTAAAGGGAAATTCAGGTTATTATTTGTTATCTAGGTGTTAAGTTAACAATTTTCTATAAAAATAACCATTTTATGATGAGAGATTAACCATTATCACCTTAGGATATATACTTAATTTTTAATGGTTACTTTCCCATTTAAATGACCTATTTAATACTTAATGCAACGAAAAATACCAAATATCACTCTCTTTCTATCAAATATCCCATATGTGATCAGAGAGCCAAAAAATACGACAGTGAAGGAATATTGATCGTTATTTTCAGAGTAAAAAATGTAATTTCAGGTGATTGATATGTTTATAATTTTTATTTATTATATAATTACCTTAAATTAGTAGGCAACACTGCCACAATATTTATTCAATTAATGGAAAAATAAAGTAAATAATTTTAAAAATATTAAATGTAATACAATTTTGGTCAAATATAATGTTCCATGAATTTTATTTATAAATATAACATAATATGTATATTTCAATGGTTTATATTATAATTCAAAATTTTTAATGATGTATTTGAAGTTAAATTAAATGAATAATGTAAAAAATGACAATAATGATATTATATGGTCTAATATTTAATCCCTTTTAAATTTATGAGGCAATTGTCGCCTTATAAGTAAAATTATAACCCATATGGGTGAAAAATAGGTTACCATAGCTGTAGTTAAAATATGTTATCTGAGGGGTTAAACCAAAAGATATGGTTTAAAAACCATATACCCCTAAATTTTTTTTTATTTTTATTATATTTCAACAATATAATACATTATATTTGATTATATGGCCCTTTAGAAGATTTTCATAGAAAATGGCTTAGTTATATTTTTATATATTTTGTAATTCCAACTATGTTCTTTCATTTCCTTTTGAAAGGAAACCCCATACATCACTTTGTTTCACAAGATTGATCAACCTATCTCAACAAATACCTACCAATTTATCTTTTAATTCAGAGTAGATGTGTTTTGGAGGAGCTTTTATCATAAAAATACCATCGATAGGTTTCTAAATAAAAATATAATAGAGGTATCCCAAAGAAGAGGTAATTTTCCTACCCAACCTTTTTGAATTTTTTATTCATTTAATTCCTATAAATATGGGGTATTTCTATTAAATTAATAAATTTAGTATTGTACATATATTTAAATGTTATTATGAGTAATAAAACTCTATTATCCACAATATGTTCAATAAATTGGAATGTGAAATTATCACTCATTTGAACATAAAAATTACTCTCTCCATGTTGAAATACAATTCATGTTTCATCACATTATTTCATGGATGGGAATAATGTTTTTATATTATTTATAGTAATTAATTATTATTATGTAACTATAATATCATTAATACCATACCGCCTTCTAATCAATTGTAAAGTGAAATATCGATCCTGCGTAAGTGTGGACAACCACCTTCAGGAAGTAGCATGCTTTGTTGTTCATTTTTATTTTATATGGATGGTAAAAAGATTAGATATAACGAATATATATTATTTATAATTTTTAATAATTATTATATATTAGTGAATCATTATTTTTATTTTTATATTATATTCATTTTAATCGTAAAACATCATTCATGCTTACGTACATCCCACTGACTCCATGAAAAGAGTAATTCATCTTTCTATATCTATATTTTATGGATTAATCTAAATACATCCCATCCTCCATAATTTAATTTTTTAATTATTTTGAGAAACCAATTTTTGTAAAGGTGGGAACTTTAAAGCTCCTTTCCCTACCATGCATACACCCCAAAACCATATTCAAAATTCTACATTCAACCTTCAACATTCAAAAATCAAAATTCAAACCACACTATCATACCGGAAAAACAAAACAATTACTACCCAAAAATAGTGATTTTAAAAATTAATTATTAATGGAGATGTGATAAAAGATTATAAGTGTGTCATATATGGTATGCTATTTATGAACATTGTTCCATAATATATTTATAATAAATCTATTTTTAATTAATTGCTTATCAGGTAAGGGTTTATTTCAAAATATCATCATTATTCTGAATTTTTTATGTATTAGTCTCCACTGAGAGAATTATATGAGATTTAAAAATTATATCCAATAAATTTTTATCTCATTGGACACTATATGAAATAATAAAATTCTTCTAATTTTACACACATTAAGGACTCAAGATTCAAAGCTAATGTTTTATAGAAAACTGAACTTTTTTTTCTTGATCATGGGATATTCACATACATGCCCATATTCTCTATAAAATTTCTATAAGTTTGTTTTTAATTATATAAAATGATTTTTTAATGATTTTTTTTAATGATTTAAATTTTTTAATAATATATTAAAAGGAACCTTCTTATCAATTTTTGATCAAGGTATATGTTTTATAAAAGTCTGAAAATAATGTCTTTTAACTTGTACGACATGAACTAAATTTTTTTTCCATCATGACTTCTCATTACATTAACAATTAATTTACCATATTTTAAGTTTATTTTTAATTAAAATGCATTACTTAATGCCTTTTAAATTTTTGGATTTTAAATGAGATATTTCTATTATAAAAAATGGTATTTTCATCGAGAAATTTTCTTAGGATATTTTGAAAGTATTTTCATCTATGTCATCATAAATTATTGAATATTTTTATTTAACGAGGCTATAATTGTTTTATTCCAACCTAAATATTTGTAGGGATAGTTTGTGAATATATTGAATACGTAAAATATTGATATATCATTTTCTAGTTTTTTTAATAGAGATTGCTATTGATTTTTGAGGTATGTTTCTTATGTTATGTTATTTATTCATATAATGATGGAATTGTATTTACTACATTACGACTAGTGTCTAGAATTACATAAACCCGTGATATATTAGTAGGTCTCATGAGACAATATATATTGGGTATTTGTTCAAGGCTTTAATCATTTATATATGATGTCTTGGAATTAGGCCTTGAAGTTATGTTTTAGATGTCATAGGACAAGGCCTTTATGTAATGTTCACATATTTTACATTATTCATTACCTCAGTTTGAAATTTGTTTTTGATTCCAATGTGATTATTTAGTTTTCACATCCTTTGCTGAGTTGTATGCTCATGTGATTATTTTTTGTGCCATTATTGGTCATTATTTATTCTATCAATATTATTCAAGAGTTATTTGGATTTAATTGTATGAATTCCCTTACTAAGCATCTAATATGTCCCATTTTATATTTTTCCTTTCCCCTGGATTCCATTAAAGTTTTTATGATTGATGTGTAGGGATATTTTAGAGGAAATAAATATGACCCCAAATAAAATACGATGGCATATTTTATGTTTTTAAATGTAATGTGGTACTCAAGTATGTGTCTAGTATACCAAGACTACTAAATTATTTTATCATTTGGGATGTGATTACATTTATTTCGTACAAATATAATAATGAAACCACCTATTCTAGTCCACTTTGTTTATGATATTGCCAATTATTTTATTAACGAATCAAATTAATTTTTTAAAAAAAATTTAGATACTGGATTTATATGCTCAGAGAGTATTTTAAAATGCATTATTTTTTCATAGATTAAAATTAGATAAGATATGTTTTTAATCTTATATATCATTCTTATATAATGAAAAATTAAAAAAAATCACGATTCATTAAAACCATAACTTTCGACTAAATACAAATATCTACAAAAAAAGATAGAAATTTCATACAAAGTCATTTTTAATTTGAGGAATTAAAAAAATGAGTTCATTTTTATTAATTTCAAATTACAAAATTTATATACTCAATTTTTGAATAAAATAATTAAATATTTTTAAAATTCATTTTTAATGAAAAATGAATATTTCAATTATTAACTTTTTTATTCATATTTCACATCATTTAGAAACAAATATTTTGATATCCAATTATTAATATACAACATAATTTATTTTTAATTAAATGTTTTTTGAAATATAAATTCATATAAAATAAAAATGAACTTTTTTGGGAAAGAAATCTTCAAAATTAATAGTAATCTCATAAGTAATTTTAGGTATGTTTTTGAATTTCATTAATAGTAAATATTCAAATTATTTTAGTTTTATATATATTTCATAAATTGGTTACCCATATTCATTCACATTAATTAATTAACTATTTTTTATTGTCAATTATAGGCTTAATTTGTATATATACTTTGCAACCATTTATTAATATTTTTTCTTTTAATTATTAAATAATGCACGTGGAATGTGCATAATTTTGTAGGAATGAAAACATCCTATATTTTCAATAATGAAAATGTAGAAAAATTAAAAATCGTCCAAGCACTCATCATGAATATGATATTCATGTTGAGTAATTGAGGATCACAGCCCAACCCAAGACATGACCATGTAACAAAGCCTGAAAGGAAGACCACTTCACCTGGTGACTAGACTAGACATGTTGTAACACCAGTCAAAGCACCATGGGAGAAATCCATGAAGAATCCATGTAAAAATCATATAGGGACAAGGTACACATCTTGAATGAACAATTCACATCATGTATTCAGTCAGACATCCTTATCCATGAGAACTGCATGCCACACTGGAGATCTAAAGGAAAATGTCACGGATCAAGGGTACACGTCATGACCAAGTATGCCTATATATGAAGTGGAGCGGTAGATAATTGGAGAGGAATTACACATGTGGTTATCTTCTCCCTTTCATGTTCTTTCCAAATCTTTCATCCCTTTCCCCTATCAAACTCTCAAACTCTTATTATTTGTGATTTTTTTAAATCCATGAGCAGTTGATCCTTTGTTCTTCACTCACATTCAGTTTCCTCCATCATGTTTAGTTTAAAATCCCATTTCTCTTTGTAAATTAAGTCTTTTGTTTATAATCATAATTTACATAGTGAATGTTTATTTCAGTTCCATTCCAAAAAAAATTTCATGATCCCAATTCCATTAATCATTCCTTCAAGCATGCTGGATTTCATTTATTTAATTGTGTCCTACCCCACCATGATCAGTTAAATTTATTAGTGGTAGGGATATAAAAATATATAGTCAAAACTAAATATATCAATTAATCTGAACTTATAAATCCTAATTGAATTAGTAACTGTGATATGAACCCCCAATATATCCTGTTAGCGAGAACGTCCCTGACCACGAGACATTCAAAAAAATGACCCTATTTTAATTGGAGTAGACTAAGTTATAACAACTAGTTTAAGAGATTTCCTTCCTTAATGAATCCAAATTTAATGTACCCAGGTTCTCACTATCCCCTAAACATGGAATAGATACATCCTAGTTAGAACAAGGAGGTTAAGTCCAAAGTCAATTAGTAATCCCCGTTTGCTTCACATTCTAAGACATAAGATCTTGACAAGGTTAGAATTAAAAGGGCATCCTTTAATCCGATACATGACTTGATCCCGACCCCTATCTATGATTTATAGTCATCCCAAAATAAAACAAAGACCAAAATCTCCAAAAAAACACTTAAATAAAGGACTCCCTTATAAGTTTAGAAATGTGATAATCTTGAAATTTAGTATTAGTCTCTCTGTAGATTCGACCTCATACTCCCAATGATGTACATCTTAGTAGTTAGTGAATGTTTGTGACATATTATAAATTCAAATTTTATTCATTATTGAGTAAGTAACAACCCCACCTAGCACAGGACATTAAATTTATGGCGTCGTTTCTGGGGATAAAATGTAATTTCATAGATTAACACTGGTTTTTATAAAACATCGTGTCTCCTTCCCCTATCCCTTTTTTATATCTTTTGTTTCTAGATCCCCTTGCATCTTCACATTCATCTTTAGTTTATGTACTAGGACCCCTTGACTTGGTCAAGGAAACGTGAAGCACAAGAACTATTGGCCTTCAATCCCAAGATCAAAAGGCATATCATATCAGTTTGCTGGTATAAAATAGCTGAGCAACATCACAATATAGGACCCAACCTACCAAATCAGAAAATCATTCAAGGAAAACCCCTGATGCATCCTAAAAAGACTATCATGGAATATATCTTTCCATCAATACATGTTGCGAGGCCACCAATCATTCTACCATTAATTCATGCCCATACCATTGAAATTAATGCAGGACTCATCCATATGATCCAAAAAATGGTACAATTAAGTGGTCGTTAGAGTGAAGACCCACATGAACATATCTCCAATTTCTTAAAGGTTTTCAATACATTTTGAAACAATGGATTGTCTTCTAACACAATAATACTTCATGATATTCTTTTATCATTAATATATAGAGATAAAGATCGTCTCAAAATCCAATCTCTCGAGTCAATCACCACTTTGGACAAGCTTACATAAAATATTCTCGGTAAATACATTCCAAATATCCAAACCAAGAAACTCTAAAATGACATTCATAATTTTTCACAAGATGATAAAGAGTCTGTATGAAAAGTATGGGATTTATTCAATGAACTAATGATGAAATGTACACATCATGGACTTACAAATTGGATTCAAATTTAAACCTTTTATCAAGGAGTCTTTCCAGTAGCACAAATTGTTGTCGATGCTACCACTAATGGAGGTATTATGATCAAAACACCTAACATAGGAAGAGCTATATATGAAGAAGTATCCCACAATTCATGCCTTGGGAAAAGTGACCATGGACCACCATGATGAGGAATCCACCAAGTTGATGAGACCACTTAGTTATCAGCTCATGTCAATGATCTAACCAAGAATCTTGAGTCAATTTAAATACCAACTGCACAACCCCCTCCTACCCTTGTCATGAAGATCCAGTCATGAGAGAAGTGCAGTGGACTACACATGTGTCAAGACTAAAAAAATATATAAGTAAGCATAAGATTTTAATTGAGTTAATTATTTTCAAACAAGTAAACCATTTCAGCAGCAACTTCAAGAGCCATGTTTTCAGCAGAGGCTCGCTCAACAACAGCCTCAAAACAATCAAAGAATTTTTTAGAAGCATAGTAGTAAGGCCCAGTTATACAACCAAGGACCACCAGGGTATCCCCCAATGAACCGTGTCTTGATACCACAATAATATACATATCTTCAACATCCTTTTCATAGACCCCACCAACAACAACAAAAATTTCCACCTACCTATCCAAGACCACAACAACCACCTCCACCCCTATAAAGTAACTTAGAGAACCAACTAAAATCCTTCTTTTAAAATTTTTATGCAAGGATGACTATAAAAGAGAAAAAATGAAAAATTGGTGAGAAACATTAAGAAACATGGAGATGAAAATGGTTCAGTCCTCAAAAACCTTATTTGATAGATTACCAAGTACTTTACCCAGTAACAATGAGACATACCAATGAGAGGAATCTAAAACTATAGTTCAGAGGAGTGGAAGAGTATTAAGTTTCCAATAATTAATGGAAACCAGGAGACATGAGGATCCTAACAAACAACCTTAAAAAGTATAAGAAATAATAGTTAAGAAGGAGAAAGCCCCGAAAAAACAGAATGAAGCCATTTATGTAGACCCACCTCTATACAAGCCACCTCATCCCATTCCGAAACGAGTGTGTAATGTTATGTAGACAGATCAGTAAAAAAAGTTCCTAGAAATGTTCAATAAATTACACATCAAAATTCAATTTTATGAATTAGTCATCCAAATGATCGTGCATTCCAAATTTTCAATGATTTTGTATCAAACAAGAAAAAAATATAACATCTGAGAGTCATATCATTAAATGAATAATGCTCTACTAATACATAGGATAAAATCCCACCAAATATGAGGGATCCTTGAAGCTTTTCAATTTTGCATGCAATTGGAGATTGATAATTTGGAAGAATGCTCTGTGATCTTGGAGACAACATTAACCTGATGCCAATGAGTATTTTCCACAATCTCAGACTCTAAGAGCTCAATAAAACAAGAGTATCACTGCAGTTAGGTGATCATTAAGTTATGTAACCATGCATTATTCATGATGATGTTTTGGTTTATGTCAAAAAATTTATTTTTACCATTGGATTTATAGTTTTAGACATCGAAGAGGAAAGATATTTCTTAATCATTCTCAGAAGACCCTTCCTAGAAACAAGGAAAGCCTTGATTGATGTAAATGAAGGACGTCTAATCTTCCGAGTCAGAGAAGAACACGTATTGTTTAACCTGATAAAGGTTGCACAACAATTAGATGATCGGGGGGACTGTAGCCTCATCTATCTCAGTCATCAAGGAGGGTAGTACATGTTTATTAAAGAAGAGACTGATGATTCAAGTTCAGAAAAGAAATAAGACTATGACTTCAAGGAAGTTAGCATTATTGAACCACTTAATTGATAATATGTACCATCATTTATCTGATTCCTCATTCATCCACCCATGTTGTACTTGAAACATTTACCCAGTATGTTAAAAGACTTATACTCAGGAGAGTCGTTCTCTTTACCCATTATTATCAATGTCAAAATATCTTAGGATCATGAAGAAAAACTGGTTGATTTCCTAAAAATACACAAGAAATCAATTTCTTGGAAGGTGTATGATATTAAGGTAATGAATACTTCAAGATTCACCCACTAGATATTACCTCAAGAATATGTAAAACCAAAAAACAAAACCTTGGAGGCATCTTACACTGCCAAGGAAAGAGGTTTTCAAAAAGTAAGTGTTGAAGATTATAGATTCTGGAATAATATTTCCTATCTGAAATAGTGAATGGGTGAGTCCCCTCCTTGTTGTTCCCAAAAAGGGAGGAATCACTATAGAAAAAACAGCATATAATGAACTCATTTCAATACCCACCATCACAGGATGAAGAGTTTGTGTGGATTAAAGATGTTGGAATGAAACTAAAAAGAAATATCATTTTACAATAACTTTTATGGATCAAATTCTTGAGGGGATAGTGGGGAATGATTTATACTATTTCCAATATGTCTATTAATGATACAATCAAAATATTGTAGACCCCATAGAATGGACCAAAACCACATTCACTTTTCCCTTCAATACCTTTGGGTATGGAGGCATGTCATTCAGTATGTACAACTCTCCAGTGACAGTCCAAGGATTCATGAAACACATCTTTCATGATATGGATGAATAATATTTCGAAATATTCATGGATTATTTCTCAATATATGGAAGAACATTTGATATCTGTCTATGAAATATATAACCAGTTCACCAATATTGTGATAATAAATGCTTAGTTCTAAATTTGAATAAATGTCACTTTATGGTGCATGGAGGAATTATGTTGGGATGCAAAATCTCTAAAGAAGGATTTGAGGTTGTTCTCGCAACGATCAAGGTCATCAAAGATCTACTAGAACCATCTACTGTAAATGGGATTAGAGGTTTCCTTGGGAATGTTGAATTCTATAGACGCTTTATAAAATATTTAGCAAAAGTCCCATGTCCATTGACACAATTTTTGTCAAAGTACATTCAATTTAAATTCAACAAAGACAACCAACTTTCTTTTGAAAAACTGAAAAATAATTTGATTGTATCTTCGGTTATCATTACACCAAACTGGGAAATGTATTTTGAGCTTATGTTCAATTCCAGGGACCTTGCTATTAGAAATATGCTTAGAAAACATATTGAAAACATATTCTTCCCAATCAATTTTTCCATCCACACATTGAATGAAGCCCAGATCAATTATATGACTATGGAGAAGGAGCTCCTAGAAATCGTATATTCCATTGAAAAGTTCTGTTCATAACATCCTATATCCAAAGTCATTGTCCATACAGACCATGCTTCCCTTCAATACCTAATGATCAAGAAATATGAAAAACAAATATTGATATGCTGGATTCTTTTGTTGCCATAATTTGACATCGTAACCAGGGAGACCAAAGGGACCTAAGATGTCATTAATGACCACCTCTCATTATTACCCCTGATAAACATTAAAGAAGAATGTGAGACTATTATTGAAGTATATTTTTGAGATTTGACATTGTTTAGTGTCATAACCCAGCCTCGGTTCTGAGACATGGAAAACTACATTTCCACATGATATATCCATCATGACATCTGATACAAGCAATGCAATAAGTTTCTTCCTGATGCCTAACAGTACATTTTGGACAAACCATTTCTATTCAATTGTCGTACCAATGACCTTTTATGATGCTATATCAAGGAGGAAGAGATATGAAATGTGATCAAAATGTGCCACACATCGCCAAATGGAGGCCATTATGGACCCAAACATATAATAAAAAAGATCATACAAAGAGGATTTTTATGGCCCTCATTGCGTCACAATGTTAGGGGATTCTTCCATCATTATGATAAATGTAAAATAATAGGTAGCATCAGTAAAATAAATGAGATTCAAAAAAACACCATTTTGGAAGTTGATGTTTTTGATGTCTGGGGTATTTACTTTATGGGACCATTCAACTCGTCACATGGAAGGAATTACATTTTACTTATAGTAGACTATGTTTCTAGGTTAGTTGAAGCCAAAGAAATAGCACATGACAGAACAAAGGTAGACATTATTTTTCATCAAAAGAAAGTGTTTTCATGTTTTGGATTTCCATGAGTACACATATGTGATCACATAACAAATTTGAAACCATCTAGTATGAAAAATTAATAAAAAAATATGGAATTCACTATAACTACGGAACCTCCTATCACCCAAAAACTAGTGGAAAAGTTTAATTTTTAAAATGGGGAGGTGGAAGAAATATTATAAAAGACATTCAACACTAGGAGAAGTGATTGGATCCCAAAATTGGATGATGCATTATTGTCTTACCAAACCGCATATAAAACACCCATAGACACCACCCCATTTAGACTGATTTAAAGTAAACCATGTCATCTAGTAGTGGAATTGGGACATCATTCATTTTGGGAAATTAAAAATATGAATCTAGATTTAAATAAGGTTAGAGAGGAAAATATATTGCAGTAAACCTCATTTAAGGAAATAATGAACGATTTATATAAAAATTCAAGGATTTATAAAGAATAATAACGAAAAAGTGGCACAACCAATGAATTTCAAGATGTTCCTTCATTCAAGGGAATATAGTTTTTCTATTTAATTTAAGATTAAAATTGACCCCAGGGATGTTCAAGTCACGATTTTGAGGACCTTTTATGTTTTTCCACATTTTCCCTTATGCAACAATTCAAATTCAATGAGACGGAGAACCACCATTCAACGTAAATGGCCAAAGGTTTAATATTTTTTACGAACTATTGCATAAAGGTTGTGTCATAATCCTAAAGTTCCAATAAAAATAAAAGGATTCAAGTAGCCAACATGAAAGGAAGAGTTGACTGGGAGGCAACCCAGGTTATGAAATCTTTAAGTAAGATAGATTAGGATCGTTGACGAAGAATCTGATTTCTGAAGGAATATGAAGTATGTAAAAACAAGAAAAATGAAAAAACAAGAGTTAAGTACATTTCATAAACATCATGGTTATGGATTGTATCAATTTTACCTAAAAAAATTAAACATTCCTCTAATTCATGATGTGACAGAAATGTACACATCATATACCCTTTCAGTTCAATTTCTTAAAAATATCCAATTGCGACCCACAACACCATGACCCACACTCCCTCAACCCCAATACTTTATATCCATCTATATCACCCCATGCACCCCTCCCTCTCCGTCACCCCACACACTACCCCCTCAACCTCCTCCCCTCTTCACCTACATGTGACCCATCCATCTCTCTCTTCCCTTACCTTTGCACCATCCTCCTACTTTCAATGGAATTAACATACGTCCATAACCCTCTTCCACTAAATCTTCTGCCACCTCATCCCCACCATTTGAGGAACGACCTGAATCCAAGCATCCATAGACTGTTATAGATGAACCATCTACACCAGCAACTGGCGGTGCTTCACCAGCCCCTCAGGTGCGGTCCGACACCACCTCAACTTCTAGTGATTAGTACCTGCACCTGCACCACTTATTATGTTTCTGAAACCCAATGCACCAGGTTAATCATATCAGATTAATGGTAAATCCCAAGAAAAAAAATAAGACCCTGGACATGAGGATACTTGTCCAGATGAATATTTCAGATTCTTTCACCGACCACCTTGAGGCTCTTCACATTGGTGCCATTTTCAAGGTTTTTGAGGAGCCATACAAGGAGTAATTTATGGTGTTTTTAGCTTCCTTTGATATTGGCATCAAGATTCTCCATTTATGCCAAGGTGTCCACCTACATGAGTTGTCTTATTATGAGTTTGGGGACAGACCTTGCATCTATATCAATGAGTTTATCATTTTAGACATTTATCCTTTGATTTAGCTACATGCACCTCGTGAAATATATATGTAGTTATTGTCAATGATAGCCCACTACCCTTAGTCACATCACGACCCACGCATCACCAAAACCACTAAGTCGCGGTCTTCAGCTTTTCACATCTTGCATTGAGCCACGACACATGGTTGGTTTTCTCGACTCGAGAGGCATGGATGCGTCATCCAGGTGGAAGTACTAATTCCTATAGTAGGCATGGGAAGCAGAACCATCAACATTTCCACCCAGTTCAATTAGTACTATAGAACATTGGAACAATATACATGAGGCACACTCATATGTGGATCTCTCATCAACCACATGTCTAGGTACCTGGGTGTTTTTGATGCTTCACAGCCCCTCACCTTCATTGGACCACCAGAGCTGATCATTCTTTTTCTCATTCACTAGATAAAGATGCTAGTGAAGGATGGTGACTTATATTTATGGGAACCAGGAGTCCAAGAGACCGAACCTCAATAGCTACATGCCAGAGAACTAGCAAACATAAAATCCCACCCCCAGCCTTCCACTACCACATCACCTCCAAATAGACCATCATCCAACATAGCTACCACCACTCCTACCACCCTTCCAACCCCTGAATGTTTTGGGGTCCCTAGCAGTACATCCTGGTGAATATTTTCAAAATTACTACCCATCTTCATCACCCCATAATTGATCCTCCTACATTTACACCATCACCCTCTACCGAACCAACTAGACCTTCTTCTTCCACCATCCCACCATCCAATCCACCCAGCCAAAACATACTCTCGATCTCACCGACCCTAATACGCAGCCGGAGTTCCTAGAAGAGTGGGCCTATTGGGGAAAGGGAGTAGCCACCAATGCCAGCCCCACGGTACCATTCATTGATCCAACATCCAGACCCAAAACCCTAGAATAGATCGATACATTCCCACATTCCACCACATCCCATCTTTATACCTCCCCAATGACACCACCCACCACCGCTGAACCTTCGTCCTCTAATATTACTACTACATACAAGGATACTCCCAAATAGTTGTTTGAGACACTGGGAATTGGGATGATGCTCAAGGAGTTTTTTGGAAGAAATACCTGATCTATCTCTTTGGATTTTTTGGATTTTCCATGTACTTCAGCAAGGTGTATTTTCCTCACTTGTTTCCAACCATTCAATGGAATATATTATATGTATTTGTACTTAGTATTTTGTTTTTACGTTATGTTTTGTTTTGATTTTATTGAATTTTATTTATCATGTCGAGCTCCTCAGAATCAACTACAATCCTTGATCACCTAATCCTGCCAACAGTCTTCGAACAAAGAGTTCTTGACAACATCCTCGACACTGCCTGAAAACATTAGAGCTCTAACTCAAAATTCACCACCCACCGCAGCCACCACAACCAATGATTACATTCTTTCAAAACACCATTTATGTTAATGTAGCTATAGGTGAAGTGCTTAACCAACTCACCCTACCACTAGATCATGAATACATTTCCTCTAGCAGCCGTAAAAGGTGAAGGAACAACTTACCCATTGGACCATTTGAAAAAACTATCTGTCCACCCATCTAGTGGATGACATTTAGTTATCACATTATGGGTGGTAACCCATATTTTATATCTGTTTTGTCACAAATTGATTTCTTTGTCTAGTTCATCTCCCTTTCCATTTTTCATTTCCGAATTTGATGCAGCTACATTGTAAACTTGGCCACATTTCAATAAAATGAATCTCTCAGTTTCTCACTCTATATGTGTAACACCCCGAGATTTTATGAAAAAATATTTTTTTTATTTTCATTAATGTCCTGTGTTGTACGATACACCAAAAGGAGCTTTCACAACACACATCCTTGACTTTCCTTGCACGCAATCACGACCTTCCTCGATAGCGTGTGTAGTACGCAATAACGAGTTTCACTAAACATCGATATACTATTAAAATATTATTAAAACTAGCCGTTATGAATAGTAATAACGACTTTTTGAAATTTTGTAAATTTTATTTTTCAAAATGGACTTCATTTTTGGATTCGGAATATCGAAATTAGCTTAGGGTGAAATTTTGGAACTTTTCGGATTACTTTCTTTTTATGATTAATAGTGAAAATTACTAAATTTTAATTAAAAACAACCTTTTTAATCGAAATAATTAATAGTGATAAATTATTAATTTGAGTGGTTTTAAAGTATATTTAGAAGATATTTTTACAATTTAATTCAATTTTTGTAATGGGATGTAATTTCACATTTAAACCAGGAATAAACAAATGTCAATATTTTGATAGTTATTATCTCTTAAAAACACGCTATTTGTTTTGACGACGGGAAATAATTTTTAAATTAATTATTACAACTGATATGTTTTGAATTTGGTAAAATAGACATCATTTTTGAGTTCATAATATCATATATATCATAGGCCTAATTTTTGATATTTTTCTGGAAACTTTCATTTTTTGATGAATAGTGAAACCACTAAGTGGTAGTTAAAAATAATGAATTTTTCATAAAACATAATTTTACCGCTTCTGTGAGTGGAATTTCAAAAATCCGAGAGACACGGTTGATGTCAGTAAGTAAAATGTGGTTCAATGAGATGAAAATAATTCTTGGTGAATAATAACTTTTTACTTTTTTTCCACGGTTAAAAGTAAATAGGGTAATTAAGGGTAAAAATGATATTATTATTACCCGAACACATGTCCTAATTCTATTAGATAAGTATAATTCGACAAATTACAACCTTAGGAATAACATATGACCATTTAGGCCCACATGGATTAGATTAGGGCATTTATTATTAATTTATTTAAAGAAGGGTTAAAATTGTTAAAATCAATGTTTAATAAGTAAATCCTTTTTAATATGGGGTTATACATAAGATAAATTCAACTATAAATATTAATTAGAAATATAAAACGATTTCCTACATAATGGTATTTTATTTGTAATTTTTAGACATTAAATAATTTAATTTATTTATGACACAAAGATGATGCAGTAATTATCTTATTAATGAAATATTGACATAATTGATGATATAAATACCAAAATAAATTTAATTTTTGACTTTATATGAATTATACTAATTTTCTAGGTTAATATGACATGTTAGTATTGATTTAATTAAATTTTTTTGAACTAATCATTCTGTTATGATTTTCACAAAAATCTATTACTAAATAGTGTCAAAATTGACATAAAATAGTTTATAAAACAAATATTATATTATTAATTGTTATTTTATTCCTAAAAATCTAAGGTTCAGACAAATGAATTAGATAAGGTTATATATATTAATAATAAACAACTTGGGGTTCGTTTGGCTTCTTATATTATGTTTATTAACCTTATAGTGTAAGAACACAAAAAGACATGGTAAAAGTAAAATTATCTAACTTAAAGTTAAAACTATATGATAAGGTTAAAATAGGAACCTAAACATGACTAAATTCTATTGGATGAGAGGATTTAGACCCATCCCTACCTTATCTTCTAAATAAATCAATTTGGAGCTATTTAAAACCGAACTTGACTTTATAATAAAATATTATTTTTAGTTTTTTCAAAGGAGCCCCTCTCCTCCCTTATAAAAGGGCACCTACTCCCCCTCTTCATCACAACACATTGAGCCTTCATGATCGGCCAACCCCTTCCAAATTCTCTTCTCCACTTCCCTAGAAACATTCTATAGGTTTTGGTCTTTTTCAAATACCAATTTTAGTGCCCTAAAAGGAGATCTCAAAGAGGCTCTTCAAAGAAGAGGTAAATGTCTGTTACCGATTCTTTCAACACTTCTTCTTCTTTAGTTGTTTCATAATTAAGTAATAAAATCAGTATCACTCATATACTGATATGTTATTATAAGTATGAAAAAACCCTATTTCACCATCAATCCGTCCTATGGAAAAAGAAATCACTGCGCGTGCGTACGTACGGAATACCGTCTCCACGCCGTGGTGTAATCTATTTTTCACAACCACCTTACTTGGATGGGTATAATGGTGTAAATAATGACTATATATGACTATTATAAAGTGATAATGATTCTGAAATAGTATACATACACTCCAGTACAATTCCATGATCATAGGAACGATATCATCACTAGTGCGTACGTACAGAATACCGTCTCCACGATGTGATGCGACTCGTTCTACATGATCTTCATATCATAATGATTATATAAATGAATTGAATGAATGAATATGATATATATTACACTAATATCATTCTGGGAATGATGTATCTATAACCTAAAGAGAAGAATAAGAATTTATTCGAAAAAACACGCATAAGAACAAAAAGTTATAAACACCCGAATAACAAGTAGCAATGAAATATTACTACTAAGAAGCTAAGAATATGACCATATATGATATCATAAAAATAAGTATGATTATGTAATAATTCAATAACATTATTTAAATCATTATAAAGGAGGTTCAGACACGTACAAAGCATATCGTCCTAAGGTAAGCGAAATATCACAATCTCATTTTTATCAGAGATTGTTTATACTTTAGTATTTACTGGGTTGTATTTTATCATCCACATCCATGTTTTCCTCAACATGTAATATTATTTCCATCCACATACAATTTTTTAAATCCAATTTCACCCTTTGGTGAGTTTTTAGTAAAGGATATGAAAGGAATCTTTTGCCGTTTTTCGTACGAGGTACTTTTTGATTTTTCGGACAAAAGTACGAAGAATGTTTTTTTAACTTATACGGCAAAAATGGATTTTTAAAACATCATTTCCAAGAAGCATCCTTTACAAGTTTTCAAGTTTATTTTTAATCAACTTCTTTTAGTTTAAAATTGTATGACATGTTAAGAAAGGAAAATGTTTTTGAAGTAAAAAGGATATTTTCCTCAAGAATATAGTTCAAGTGTTTTATCAAAATTATTTTCCATCTAAGATAATATAGGGTTCTGTTTATATCCCTATTATTACTTTGATATGATTATGTTGTGATAAAAATAGTTTTATCTTATATAAATTGTTTTATGATGTCATGATGTTTAAGATTCCCATTTTTATTACATGGGTTATGCTATGATGTATGGTTTATGATTTTGTGGCACACAAAAAAATGGTATCATTATGAGATGGGTGAGACCTATATCTCCCTCCAATGCATTGGGTAATGATTTTTTATCTCATGAGATAGACATGGCTGGAACGGCAGGTTATACATGTTCAGAGAAACAGGACTGAAACGAGGAGTGATCTCGGTTCAGAAAAGGACTTTGTCCACTAAGATAGTCTTGGCAATGAGTCGTGACTAATAAGAAATGATTATCTATGATTATGTGTGTTTTACACAAAGTTTCCTGTTTTATGTTATGATTATTGGGATTACATTTCACTACTATGATTTATCCCATGTTATGAAATTATGATCTCTTTTGCAGGTTATGATTTCCAAAAGATATGTTCTTATGAATATGACGTGATTGATATTTTTTTTGTTTACGCTTACTGAGCATTTGAGCTCACCCTTTTATGTTTTCTTTTCCCCAGGACATAAAGAAAGGATTTAGGTTTAAAAAAAAGAAGATCTTTATGGGAGATGTTGAATATCTTTCTCCAAGATTAGAAGATTATATTCCAAGTTTCCAAAGACACTAAACTATTAAAGTCCTTGTGTGTGTGTTTTTATAATGTACTAAGTATTCTGCAAAAGTAATGTAATGTCCATGTATGTTAAGCTTCGGGTCTCTACAGTTGGTATCAGAGGAAAGGCTTAGTCAACCTTTGGAAACTAGGATGCGTGAACGTTAGTGAGATCCCTAGAGATATTTCTAAGGTATGTATAGGGATGTCACTACGGATAAGTATATGTATAGGATATAGTCGTAGAACTATGGTAACGATATTAGATTAAACCAATGATGTTAGATATTAATGTTACTCCCCCTTTATTATGATTTTTTCCTTTCACACTATTCTTTTTGGGTTTTATAAAATGGTTGGAAATAAGATGATTCACGATAATGGAGGATATGATGGACAATGGAATGATATTCTTCATGAGCAACCAAATGAAAAGGGATTTGGAAGTCCAAACATCATTATTATGCCGAATCAGAAATCTTATAATATGATCAATAAAGTAATATTTGGTAAGTTTCCTGACTCGGCTAATAAGAGAAAGATGGAGTTTCATGATGATCAGAGAGGAAAGAAAGTTTAATTTCCCCTATGTAAATCATGTGGGAAGAGGCATCAAGGAGAATGTTTCAAAGGAACTGGAAGATGCTTTGGGTGTGGAAAATAGGGACACAAATCCAGTAAGTGCAAAGGAAAAGGTTCATTTAACACCAGGGATGAGGATAATGGTATTTCTACGACATCAACAATGGTTAAATGTATTAAATGTGGAATGTACAGGCATTATGAAAACCACTTCCCTAAGGGAAAGTCTCATAAAGAGAATCGGTATGGTCGTATGGGTAGTATTTGTGTTGATGATGATGAAGAGACTACAAATGATATGTGAGATAATAGAATTGTTGAAGCTCGGTAAATAGTTTAAGAATGTAGTAGAATGATTACATTTTTATCATGTGTAATGTTGTATAAGTAATCTCATGGTACTATGGAATAAAGAGACATCTAAGGATTGTTACACGGTTGTCTTTCCTTGAGTTTTGAAAGTGTATGATTAATGGTACCCATATCCATGAAAGGTTATTCAGATATTTTTGGAATGTAGATGATATACCCATAATGAAGGGATAAGTAGAAAATTAAATGTTTTATAGTATTCATGAGCTCATGACTGATATACAGAGAAGGTTATATCATGGTTTGAGTATATAGAATTTTTGGATTTTGGTATGTGGAAAGAGTTAACTTTTGACTGCATTCAGGTTTTCACTAAGGTTCAATGGGTATTCATTCTTCAAGAGAATACATGATTAAGGTATTCATATGTTTGTAATTTGACCAACAAGATATATCTTATGATATATGGGGGATAAATGATGGCATTCACGTGATTGTTATGTGACATTTCAAGTAATCATTTTCTTTATACTATGATCTTTGACCGAAGTCTTTTAGATAATCCTAAAGATTAAAATAGATTATGTTGGACATAAGTTATGATAGATCTTTTTTTTCAATATTATTGATGGGATGTTATAGTAATATAGCTTTATAAAAAGGACAACCTGTAGGACGGGCCACAGCCCATCACGCCAGACAAGGCTGTGGGAATCGAACCCACAACCGAAGTGCGACAGGCCTTTATTGCCTTCCACTGGCCTACATGAAGTCCCTGTTTAGTAGAAACTAGTTTTATTATATTAATCAGTATTATATATTAAGTATAAGTCCATTTTAGGAACCATATATGATTAATATCACTATAGATGGACTTATGCATTTTTTGATAACTTTTCTAACCTTTTGTTTGAGACAGATGGAATGACCCATTATTCTATCACATGATCTTCTAACACATCATGAATGAAAAATTCAACATCATTTATTTTAGAGATGATGTGGAAATTCTCCAATGAATGACCAACGGCGAGACTATACCGAAATCACGAAAGTATTTCATCTAATTCCAATTTCATCAACTTTAGGGAAATGATCTTGAAAACCAAAAAATTTGTCATAGTGACCTTATATCCGATGGATTATATGGTACCTTAGATAATCACAAATCTATGGCTTTGTGATTGCTGGCTTTTCCATAGCCATGTTCTCTACCACTCTCCATCAGAACATGATGGTTAGATTTTTCTTCCATATCCATATTTTCACCTATATGGAAACCCAGTGATTAGTTTATTTGGGTAACCGTTACGTTTCATACATTTGTTTTTAAAGATTGGTTTTGGTATTCGTTTTTACTATGTGGGTTTCTATCAAAGAAACTTTCGAATAGTAAACCATTTATAACCCGGATGAATTTCGAGAGCGAAATTCATTTTAAGGGGGGTAGAATGTAACACCCCGAGATTTTATGAAAAAATATTTTTTTTATTTTCATTAATTTCACGTGTTGTACGCTACACCAAAAGGAGCTTGCACAACATGCATCCTTGACTTGCCTTGCATGCAATCGCGACCTTCCTCGATAGCATCTGAAGTACGCAATAACAAGTTTCACTAAACATTGATATGCTATTAAAATATTATTAAAACTAGCCGTTATGAATAGTAATAACCACTTTTTGAAATTTTGTAAATTTTATTTTTCAAAATGGACATCATTTTTGGATTCGGAATATTGAAATTAGCTTAGGGTGAAAATTTGGTACGTTTCAGATAACTTTCATTTTCTGATGAATAGTGAAAATTACTAAATTTTAATTAAAAACAACCTTTTTAATTGAAATAATTAATAGTGATAAATTATTAATTCGAGTGGGTTTAAAGTATATTTAGAATATATTTTTACAATTTAATACAATTTTGGTCATTGGATGTAATTTCACATTTAAACCAGACATAAACAAGTGTCAATATTTTGGTAGGTATTATCTCTTAAAAACACGCTATTTGTTTTGACGACGGGAATTAATTTTTAAATTAATTAATACAACTGATATGTTTTGAATTCGGTAAAATAGACATCATTTTTGAGTTTATAATATCAACGATATCTTAGGCTTAATTTTTGATATTTTTCTGGAAGCATTCATTTTTTGATGAATAGTGAAACCACTAAGTGGTAGTGAAAAATAATGAATTTTTCATAAAAATTACTTTTTCCACTTATGTTAGTGGAATTTCAAATGTACAAGAGACACGGTTGATGTCAGTAAGTAAAATCTGGTTCAATGAGATTAAAATGATATTTGGGGAATAATAACTTCTTACTTTTTTTTACCACAGTTAAAAGTAAATAAGGTAATTAAGGGTAAAAATGATATTATTATTACCCTAACACATGTCCTAATTTTATTGGATAAGAGTAATTCGGGCAAAAACAACCTTAGGAATAAAATATCACCAATTTGACCCACTTGGATTAGATTAGGACATTTATTATTAAATTATTTAAAGAAGGGTTAAAATAGTTAAAATCAAAGTTTAATAATTAAATCATTTTTAATATGGGGTTATACATATTATAAATTCAACTATAAATATTAATTAGAAAGATAAAACGATTTCCCAAATAATGGTATTTTATTTGTAATTTTTAGACATTAAATAAGTTAATTTATTTATGACACAATGATGATGCATTAATTATCTTATTAATTAAATATTGACATAATTGCTGTTATAAATTCCAAAATAAATGTAATTTTTGACTTTTTATGAATTACACTAATTATCTAGGTTAATATGACATGTTAGTATTGATTTAATTAACTTTTTTTGAACTAATCATTCTCTTATGAGTTTAACAAAAATCAATTAATAAATAATGTAAAAATTGAAATAAAATAGTTTTTAAAACAAATATTATATTATTAATTGTTATTTTATTCCTAAAAATCTATGGTTCGGAAAAATGACTTAGATAAAGTTATATATATATTAATAATAAACAACTTGGGGTTCGTTTGGATTCGTATAGAATGTTTATTAACCTTATAGTGTAAGAACACAAAAAGACACAGTAAAAGTAAAATTATCTAACTTAAAGTTAACACTAAATGATAAGGTTAAAATAGGAACCTAAACTTGTCTAAATTCTATTGGATGGGAGGATTTCGACCCATCACCACCTTATCTACGAAATAAATTAATTTGGAGCTATTTAAAACCGAACATGACTTTATAATAAAATAATATTTTTAGTTTTTCCAAAGGAGCCCCTCTCCTCCCTTATAAAAGGGAACCTCCTCCCCCTCTTCCTCACACCACATTGAGCCTTCAATCTCAGCCAACCCCTGCCAAATTCTCTTCTCCACTTCCATAGAAACATCCTAGAGGTTCTGGTCTTCCTCAAAGAAAAAATTTAGTGCCCTAAAAGGAGATCTAAAAGAGGCTCTTCAAAGAAGAGGTAAATGTCCTTTATCGATTCTTTCAACACTTCTTCTTCATTAGTTGTTTCATTATGAAGTAATAACATCAGTATCACTCATATACTGATATGTTATTATAAGTATGAAAAAACCCTATTTCACCATCTATCCATCCTACAGAAAAAGTAATCACCGTGCGTGCGTACGTATGGAATACCGTCTCCACGCCGTGATGTAATCTATTTTCCACCACCACCTTACATGGATGGGTATAATTGTGTAAAAAATGACTATATATCAGTATTATAAAGTGATACTGATTCTTAAATAGTATAAATACACTCCAATACAATTCCATGATCATAGGAACGATATCATCAATCGTGCGTACGTACGGAATACCGTCTCCACGATGTGATGTGACTCGTTCTACATGATCTTCATTTCATAATGATTATATAAATGAATTGAATGAATGAATATGATATATATTACACTAATACCATTCTGGAAATGAGGTATCTATAACATAAAGAGAAGAATAATAATTAATTCGACCAAACACGCATAAGAACAAAAAGATATAAACACCCGAATAACAAGTAGCAATGAAATATTACTAATAAGAAGCTAAGAATATGACCATATATGATATCATAAAAATAAGTATGATTATGTAATAAGTCAATAACATTATTTAAATCATTATACAGGTGGTTTGGACACGTACAAAGCATATCGGACCTATGGTAAGGGAAATATCACAATCTCATTTTTATCCGAGATTGTTTATACTTTAGTATTTACTGGGGTGTATTTTATCATCCATATCCATGTTTTCTCAATATGTAATATTATTTCCATCCACCGAGAATTGTTTAAATCCAATTTCACCCTTCGTTGAGTTTTTATTAAAGTATATGAAAAGAATCTTTTGTCGTTTTTCGTACGAGGTACTTTTTGACTTTTCCGACAAAAGTACGAAGACTGTTTTTTTAACTTATACGACATTAATGGATTTTTAAAACATCATTTACAAGAAGCTTCCTTTACAAGTTTTCAAGTTTATTTTTAATCAACTTCTTTTATTTTAAAATTGTATGACATGTTAAGAAAGGAAAATGTTTTTGATGTAGAAAGGATATTTTCCTCAAGAATGGAGTTCAAGTGTTTTATCAAAATTATTTTCCATCTAAGATAATATAGGGTTCTGTTTATATCCCTATTATTACATTGATATGATTATGTTGTGATGGAAATATTTTTATCTTATTTAATATTTTATTGTGGTGTCATGATGTTTAAGATTCCCATTTTTATTACATGGGTTATGTTATGATGTATGGTTTATGATTTTGTGGCACACATAAGAATGGTATCATTATGAGATGGGTGGGACCTATATATCCCTCCAATGCATTGGGTAAATATTTTATATCTCATGAGATAGACATGGCTGGAACGGAAGGTTATAACGGTTCAGAGAAACAGGACTGAAACGAGGAGTGAACTCGGTTCAGAAAGGGACTTTGTCCACTAAGATAATCTTGGTAATGAATCTTGACTAATAAGAAATTATTCTCTATAATTATGTGTGTATGCCACAAAGTTTCATGTTTTAAGTTATGATTATTGGGATTACATTTCACTACTATGATTTATCCCATGTGATGAAATTATGATCTCTTTTGCAGGTTATGATTTCCAAAGGATATGTTCTTATGAATATAACGTGATTGATATTTCTTTTGTTTACCCTTACTGAGAATTTGAGCTCACTCTTTTATATTTTCTTTTCCCCATGACATAAAGAAAGGATTTAGGTTTAAAAAAAAGAAGATCTTTATGGGAGATGTTGACAATCTTTCACCACGATTAGAAAATTATATTCTGAGTTTCCAAAGACAATAATCTATTACGGTCCTTGTGTGTGTGTTTTTGTAATGTACTAAGTATTCTGCAAAATCAATGTAATGTCCATGTACGTTAAGCTTCGACTGTCTACAATATGTATGCAATTGTTTCTAATATTACAAGTATTTATACTTGTGGAATAAATTTTTTTTTATCTAGATCATGATTTCATTCACTAAAACTTTTGCATGTACACTGAATATTCATGTTATATCTTTACAAAACACCCCCATGGAATACCACTTTTCCCCAGGAGCTCGGGATTCACTCTAATTTTTATTTTTTCCAATATGAGAAATAAAAAATCATTAAATATCACTACCACACCACTCCCAACCATGTTTCATTGATAGTTGGTACACTATATCATTTTATATGTGTGGGGGGGGGGGTCTCACAGTTTAACTTGTGATGCACTTTGGTTTTTGAGTGTCATCTCTCATTTAAGAGACATTTTTCAAAATAATATGAACAGTTTGAACCTGAGATTCATTATATCCTTGTATTTAATGAATCAATTATGTGGAAAAGTGAGAAGGACTTTGTTTTACTCCTACATAGGGATGTTTAGAATGATTTATGAGTTTACAGAATTAATTCAAAATTCAAATCATCAACATAAGGAATAAATGACCTATTACTTAGGATTCATTCCCTTTGTGATTTCTAGTTTGTTTTTGATTCTCCTTTCATGAGGGGACTCTAATCCTTAAATTATATACTCTTATCTGAGCATATTTCTTGTGAGATACCTAGGGCTTGTAAACTAGCTATAACTTACACTTAGATCTTATCAAAGTGATGAATAAACAAGTGTAAAACTATAATTATTGAGACACTCTTTGATAGTCTATTTTCCCTAAGACCCACCTACCATGTATCCCTCGTCTGGACTATAGTTTCCATGAATGACCTATTAGAATGAATCCATTCCAATCCTATTCCCTTTCCTTCCCTAATTCTTGCACAATGCATATGGATATATTTGAACAAGTGTGTTGGAGACATTCAGACAACATGGGATGCTTCCAATTCCAGATATATATGGTACACTCACCTGACTATATGGTTTTAATCCATTATCCATTTGTTATATTTTATCCATATTATGTTCCTTTACAAATGAAAAAATAAAATAAAGAACAATGGATTTGGGTTATATACTAGGATGGTCAAAATGAACCATTTTACAGACTGTTGAACCGCTCAAAGGATCATATGTGGTTCAGTGATGGATGAAGGATCTATCCTAGGTATAACATTCGAAAAACCTGAAAAATAAAAAGAAAAAAGGAAGGAACAGAATCAATTATTTGTGTACATATTTTCCAAATATGTGGATCAACCTGAACTTATGGAGAAAAATCATGACCATTAAGAAGGAATAACTTCATCAGACTTGTCCTATAACATTTTTCATTGCACTAAAATTGTTAATCTCCTATTTTAACCAATATTTTCTCATTTTACCCACCTAACCAAAGCTGTATAGTCATCAGATACTGGTTTCTCAAAGCCCTCAAGATTAATATTATGCATGTCTTTACCCAGTCAAGATGATAGAACAAGTGAAAGACTGTGGTTAGGAATAGGTACTCAGGGTAGGAGAATACCTATACTTAAATTTTATACCTTGATTTATGAGATTAAATAATGGTGAGGTAGATTACAATTGGTCATATAACATACAAAACAGTTAAGAGGTTATGATAAGAAGAATATATTTTTTGTGAAAACTAGACTATGAGGAATGACTAACTTTTTTGCAGGTTTAATTCAAGAAATCGACTTTTCTTTATTTTCACCTAATTTTAATTGCATGGAAATAACAAATATTTCATGCATTAAAAATTACTTATCCTTTATGAAATCATTTTTGAGATATATTTCATGAGGACAATAATTTGTTCATGTGTGGGGGTATTTGATAAGCCTAATTTGTATATATACATTGCTATCATTTATTCATAGTTATTCATTTAATTATTTGTAAATTCATGTGGTATGTGTTTCATTTTTCTTGAATGAATGATTCACAAGTTTCCCTGAATGAAAAGGAATAAAAAGTGCAGAACTGGCCATGTACAGTTCGTGATTATGAAGGTCACATCTTGTACCAAATGATCACAGCCAAACCAAAGCGGCGAAACCAAGCTGTGACCATTCCATAAATCCTAAATGAAAGACAGATACACATCATTACTAGGATAGACATGTTGTGAATCCATTAAAATCCCCCGAGGAGAAATCTGCAAAGAATCTATAGAAAATCCGGAAGAGAGAAGGCACAGATCATGAATTGCCCATTTACTTCGTGTACCCGGTCAAACATCCTTATTTGTGAGAATAATGTGCCACGCTTGAGATCAAAAGTAAAATGACATGGATCTAGGGTACACGTCACGTACCATATGTACACATAGTGACTAAAAACACCTCTATAAGTAGTGGATCTGTAGAGAATTTGACATGAATTACAAACGTTCTTCAATTCTCTTTTTCATCTTATTTGTAAATCTTTCCATCCTTTCCACTCTCAGACTCTTAAAATATTTGTATTTGTAAATTTTTATTAATACACGATCTATGAAGCCTCTATTATTCAAACATATTCAATTCCCACAATAATGTTTAGTTTAAATTCCAATTTCTATTTTCCAAGTAAGTATTTTATTTGTAATCATAATTTACATCGTTCATGTTTATTTCTGTGTCGTTCCCAAAACTTTTCCTGATCCCAATTCCATTAATCAATCCTTCAAGCATGCTATATTTCATTTTCTAAATTGTGTCCCACACCAACATGAGAAGATATATTTCTTAGGGGTAGGTATTAATCATTTTATCTACATAACTAAATATATATTTTAATCTAAACATGGAAATCATAACTGAATTAGTAACTAGGATATGAACCCCTGATCTATCCCATTTGTGCGAGTGTCCCTAACAATAGGAAGGTCAATCAAATGTCATTCCTTAATTGTAGTAGACTAAGATATTACCACTAACTTACGATACTTTCTACCATCAAGAAAAAAACATAATGCACCTAGGTTTTCTCTATATCCAGACCACAGAATAGATAATTCCAAGGTAGAACTAAGAGGCTAAGACCAAAGTCAACTAGTGATCCCCATTTTCATCACATACTATGATATCAGATCTTGAAATGGATAGAATTAAAATGAAATTATTCAATAAGATAAAAAACATGATCCCAACACCCCGTTTATCATTTAATGTCATCCCAAAATTGGACATAGACCAAAATACCAAACGAAAGGCTTCTATAGAAACTAGATCCTCTCAAAATTTAACAGAAAACTCCCTATGGATTTGACACCATACTCCCACTGAACTACGTCTTAGTAGTTGGTGAAATATTGGGACAAATTATAAATTCATGTTTGATTCACAACATGAGATTTAATGACCCAACCGCGCTGAGGCCCTCAGTCATCCATAAATATTTATATTTTATCTAAATGTAACACAATTGTTTTTATGTTCGATGTTGCATATGGACCAAGATATCACACATATTGAATTATTTAAAGGTAACCATAAAATAAAATATCATTTTTTTATAATATAACCTTTAAAATAAATTGGTTCCTAAAAATTTCAATTATTTATAATTGTGGAAGGTTGGGGGTATTCCAAATATATTCATCATCTGGGGTATAACCTTTAATATGAAATTTGACATAACTTTTTAGTACATATCAAGTTCATTATCATTCTTCAGACAACATTATCCATTCATAAAAACAAATTACCAAGTATGTATGTACTATAATAATATATTCTATTCCACATACTTTCCCAAAACCATTTTAATCTCTATGATTATAAACAATAATGACGTTATTTATTCAATAAAATATTGAACTCCATATTTAACACTAAAATTGTATTAACCACTTGCACATTTTCATGATATCATTTCAACCAAACACTAAAAAATGATTATTGTAATATCAAAAATATGAACATTAAAACATCAATCCAAATATTTCTCCCAAAATGAATTTTCTTAAAATATAATTCTTTTGAATCATGCTATAACTCTCTTTACTCAATCCATGGTCATCAATGGTCATTTATCTATTAGGTTACCTAACCAAAACCTATTAAAATTAATTATAATTGTTCATAATGATAATATTAATTAACAAAATAATATCCTCTCTGATTGTCTAGGGATGTGTGTAGTATGGGTTCTTTTTCTATCACAAGTTCACTTCTGATTTTATACCCAACATTCCCTCTTCAGGGTTATTACTCATTGGAATATTTTTTATAAAACCAAATTAAGTTTCCTATGTCTATTCATTGATGTAATTTTAATTAAAACTATATACTCAAAGATTTAGAAAACATTTATGATCTTATCATATACGTAGACATATTTTTTGGATTTTTACAAAATTTATCTCAGCAAAATCTATAATTGAAATTTTTATTATCACCCTAAAATTAGGTAATATACTATCCTAGAGGGTTATATAAATCTTTGAAAATATGATCATCCATAACTTATTAACCAATAAATTTTCCTTAAAAACATCATAACCTATAAATTTATCTATATATTTTCATTGATGCCAAATTTTATTCTCCATACCCTTACTCATGGATTTTGTTCAATAAATAGAATCTTTATATACTCAGATTAACACCAGCTATAAAACCCAAGATATAACCACCCTTATTTAAAAAATATATAAAGATTATGGAATCAATTACCACCCAAATATATTTTAGGGTTATATATTTAAAGAATTATAAAAAATTAATAATCAATAAACACCCTCTATTTTGTAACTAATGGTTATTTATATTCAAATATATAAGAAATTACATAATCTATAATAAGTAATCAGTATGTGCTAAAAATTATTTATCACATGATATCCTTATTAACATATCACATGTTATAATTTTCTTTATAATATGAGGAATGGTAAGAAATGAAAGATATGAGATAAAATGATCATAATCAGGGGAAAACTACGGTAACCGTGTCATAGAAATGGCCTAAATATTATCGAAGAAATTGGTAAATAGAATGAATCCATAATAAACTAATACTGAGTATTATATATCCATCTAAATAAATGAAAACACAGAAATCAATATTAATAATCCAAAACAAATGTAATTTTTATTTTTTGACATAAAAAACCTTCAGCTAAGGCCTTGTTTCTAGTTTTCTACTTATCAATGAGACCGAAATCAATAAATCTTTATGTATTGGGAAGACAAATCGAAAATATGAAAATATGTTTTTTCTTATGAGAATAATCAATCAGACGAGGGACCATATAATTCCAGGCCCCACTCATCACCAGATTAAGATTAATTCATTCCGCATAAGATTTTATAATACCTTTTATACAATTACATATGGGAACATTAGATGTAAAATTTATGGATTTCCATATAGACAAGAAAATAGAATATCATTATATAATCAACCCACCTTAACAGTACATAATCATAAATAGTATAAACACATTTAACTATGATAATTTGTTTTTAATAATATAACCATAACACATTTGGAGGAAGAATTTGGATGGATAAACAATACATAGACAATGTTCCAATAATAACTCATATTGAAATAAAAACATACATAATTACTATAATTATCCCCATGCCAATATATGGGATCACCTGATCATTAGTCATCCAGAAGAAGAAATTGGATAGTTAAAAAGTTTATTGTCAAATTTCCAATAAATATCTATGTTGAATTAATTACATAAAGAATTCCAATACTTTCCCCGTATTAATTAAAGGGATAACATGTTACAAACCCATTTAGAGAAGAATGTGAATGGTTTCAAAAAACATAACAAACAATTGAGAAATTTTTACCAAATGGATAATGTGGTTGGAATATATAATCCGAAAAAATGAAGGAATATCACATAATATTATAAAATAGAATAATTAACTCAAATTTTATGATATAACTTCATGATAAATAGTCATAATTCAATTAATGAATGTTAAGTTAGAAACAATATTTTCTATCGGGGAAAGAACTAATCCAATAGCCACTCCAATATGGGAATATGATTTGGATAGTAAATCCAAAAAAATGAAAGTGAAGAAAGTTGAAACCATTAATGGGATTGTAAATTAATATAAATACAAACATATGGAAGATAATGACTAACTTATAATATGTATCAAATAATCATAATTCATATCAATTAAAACATTACAGATTGTGTAACACTTTAATCAAAACCCATTGAAAGAGTGATATTTTAAATGAACATAAAATAACATGATTGAAATATAAAACATTATATTGTATCTCAAATAAGTCTCATAAAATAGATATAAACTAAAGAGGTGCATAATATAAATCATGTATCAAGGATATAAATTTGAGACAAAAACCATTACATTTTCCCGATCCATTATCCACAAGCACCAAATATATTGAATAATTAAATTAAATTAAATTTATATATACTTGATAACCTTATTCATCAAAATAATGATTTTTACTAATAATTTATAATGCATGTATATATATAAATATATTATCTATATTTTCACTATAATCAACACTTGGTGTAATTAATATTTTATTAGATTGAACTAGATATGTAAAATTTATGCATATATATATTATTTTTTAAAATTAACCCACTATAACATAATAAAAGTTACTTTAATATTTGTTATAAGATAACTTAAAAATATATAATTTATTTTTATGTTAGTTTTGGGTATGAACCAGGAAGATGAAATCAACGATGATCATGTTTCAGGGAATATTAATGAACAAAATATTTTTTTATTAATTAATCTGTTAAATGTGGATATAATTTTATCAGAAATAGTAAAAAATATTATATACATATTTATATAATATAACCCAAGTAGATATTTTTTCCTAGTAATCAGTGATATAAATGTATAATATTGTTCAATTAGGTGGTTAAACCGACCTGAAGATAATCCTACCATGAATAATTGTTTATTATGAAATTGTTTAGTTGAAATATGATTATAAAAAATAAAAATTGATCATATTTATAGTTTTAGTGTGATATATCAAATTTGGAAATAATTTTAAATTTAAGATAATTAATATAAAGTCATTATTTAGAAAAAAGAGATATTTTTATTCTTATTTCTCTTGTTTTAAATGATTGAATTAAATATAATCGTTTGTTGATCATATCAATAATTGGTTCTCTAATTTTTCATACCAGGAACATAATTATGTTATAAAAATAATATTGATTTGTTAACCCAATATAGGAACCATCAATTATAGGTGGTGATGTATAATTAATGTTGTTTCTCCTAGTGGTGGTAATCCGCACTTAGACAAAAAGAGGATTCTGTTTTTATCATTGGATGTGAATAATGAATATAATTATAATTATAATTATATAGTTAAATTTTATGATTTTTTAAATTTTTACTTTTATCCTCATTTAATTTTACCTTGGTTATTAGTTTACAAACTAATAATTAATGATAATGAAAAATATTAGGATTAAATATTTTAACCAATTTAATAATTTTTTATAAAAATTTGAAAATAACTTTATAAAATAAAATTTATAAATGTTTGAAACATAAATTTTAAAATAATAAAACATCATTATTTTAAAATATTTTTCCTAAAAATAATGCTTTTAAGCTTTAAATTTATATATATGATAAAATTATCTTTGTTACTAATTTTAACGTAATAAATTGATTTATTATTAAAAAATAAAAGTTATGATTCTTTCATGGAAATTGAAAACAAATATCTCATTAAAAACATTATTTAATGAAATTAAATTTTTCTATTAAAGTAATAATTTAATTAGTTCTAGAAATATTGGACATCAGAATTATTATCTCAAAGAATATTTTAAAAGGTATAATGTCAGTGCATAGATTCATATTTGATCTCTAATTTTTTAATCTTATATATCATTGTTGTATAATGATATTCATTAAAATTATTTGTTTTAGGAAAACTAAAATTTTTACATAGAAATAAACCTATTCAAAAAAATATAAAAACTATAAACTATGTAAAATTTTATATGATTATTTAAAAAAAGATATTAATTTTTAATTTTTCAAATTTTAAAAATTTAAGAATTCAATTTTTGAATAAAATCTTAATATATAATGAAAAATGATTATGTTGGGAAATACAATTTTAAAATATTGACTATAATAATAATTATTTTATATCATTTAAAATTTTAAATACTATTACCCAATTATTAATATTAATTATAATATATCTTTAATCATATGATTCTTGAAATAAAAATTCCTATCACTATAAAAGTATATTTTGAAAAAATCCTAATAATAAATCATCTTTTTAGAAATTTCAGGTAAAGTATTTTAATATCAATCCATTTAAAAGTGGCCTTTATTTTCACTATACATATATATCAAAATCAGTTACTCCTATTTATTACTATTAATTAAATGGCTATGTTTTAATGGTCGTACTTTTATATTTTGATTTTATATAAATATGTCATTGTTTCATTTTATTTTTGTATCTCACATTTAGTAATATATCAAAGAATGTGACTTATATAAAGGTAATCCTATATTAAAATCATAGGGTGTTACATTTGAAATTGTATGGATGTAAAAAAACCATAATCAAAAGAATTAATTTTAATAATTTAAGGAAAAAAATATAAAAATCATTTATCATTATGAAATAAATATAAAATAACCAATATTTTACAAATTATTCCATGTAATATTGGTAATAATCTCTAAATTGGAATTATAACAAGGGAAATATTAAGACAAAAAATCTTTGTCATCTCCAAACCCAATCTAGTAGTGTCTTAGTTGGCCTTTGAAAAACTCCTAGAAACCTACAAAATAGTTTATATATATGTTGGGTGATAATAAAATGTATAATTAGTAGGATCATACCCATGGCCTGCCATGAAAATATGAGAAGGGAATACTACTACTCCAATGAATGAAAAAAAGAACTAACACTCACCTAAATGGGTATACTAATCCTCCCCAGCCCCAAAAAGTATCACATAACTGATAATAGATCCATTACAATAAGATAACAGATAAAAATAAAATAAATCAAGGAACCTCTCAACAACATTCCAATTTTCATTCCACTCTCATACAATAGAAATTAGTGTATCATGAACATGAAGTACCTCAAACTCATTCCATTATCCAACTTTGATTGAATCCCACCAAGAATCTTATATAATATTTCTATGAACCCATAAATCTATAATTTTTAAAAATTCCACCAACTAAGCCATCGTCAATAGGAATCACTACTAACTAGGCTATTGTCAGTAGAAAATTTCCACAATCTGATTGGTCATCAGTATGAATTTACACCAACCCATACATCATCACTAATCATCAATAAAAACTAATCCATCATCACTAATTCTAAATAGTGATTATGGAAGAGGTGGTATTCCACACCCACCCCTACTAACCTGAATATTGGGGAGAACAGAAAAATCCAAAATTTATGCATTTTAAATTCTATCCTTCTTGGGTGGGTTGTTTATATTCATTACATATAAATAATAAAATACTAATCTCACACAATACCTATCTTTTGGGTTTACTTCATACAACCCTAAAATATCCTACAATACTATCAGATCTACCCATGACATCCACAACTATCTGCTTCCTCCATTAGAATCTTCTCACAAAAAATTAGCCACTCACAAGAAATAATCCATTTCATCATACTCTTATCAAACCATTTATAAATTAATGAATTACTATTCATCTTCAACTTTAATTATCCTTCCAATTTGATATAAAACGAGAAAAAACACTCAAGAACACCACATATTTAATTTCAACAATTAAGTAATTTTTCCCAACCAATTAATTAACATTCAAAATCATTATGCACTTACCAAATATATAATACTATCCCATAAATATTTAATTCCTTCCCATTTGGTTCCCATTATACATTTAATAGTTGTGTTTCATAGCTATAGGGAAACTATAATAGTGAAACCATAAAATATCCCAACGAATTCACAAAAATACCGAAAACCACATACTATATCCAATCCATAAATATATACCATGCCAAACCAACCACTACTACACCTTCTTAACCCATTCTATATTCGAATATGTCATCAAAATTCACACACAAATCCAAAAATAACCATATAAACGTATGGAAAACAACAAGACCAATATCACACATAATTGTAAATTTCAGATCCTATTGTTATTATAATTTCTATTTATAGAGGGCCTTCCTAAAATTTCAACATATATTTTATGATAATTTTTAAATAATATATATATTTAAACACAACATACTATTAACTACTTTTAAATTCATAATCTTTAATGAATGTTGAATTAAAAAAACAATCTCAATTAGGGTTCATAATTCACTTAAAGCACGAAAAACACACTATAATACATATTTGTGTTAAATGTATGTAACAACATTATAAATAACATAGAACAGATAATCACATTCAAATTAACACTCCACTATCTTTTTTACTCGATCTCAGTTAACAAATTGATTAGTTACTTGTTACCTCTCACTCAACGGAAGAAGAACACATGACAAATTCAGAGATGTAAAAAATGAAATAAATATATCATATTCAACCATTAATTACCACAACGAAAACCATATATCAAAAAATTATATGAATGGAATATATATGGGAAGTGAAGAAAACTCATCCTAGATTTTCAAGAATTAATATCTTGAAGTCATGATTCAACGTTACCAAAATGGGAAAATAGAACTCCAAAGATTCCACCATGGTGCATCCAATATAAACAAACCAAATATGAAATCAATATATGAGGTACTAAAAATCATTTAAATTGACTTTTTTAGAATTAAAAATAATTTTATATTCAAACAAGCATAAAATAAACAAAAATAATTCCTACTTTTTCTTAGAAATTATGATAATGATTCATTTGTGATTTTGTGTTTGAAGGAATTAAACACAGATGAATTTGTGATGCAGAGTTCTATAAAGGATTGAATGTTTTACAAATATAATAAGACGAAATGTTTATAAAATGAGAAAAGGAACTCAGTTTTTATTAAAATTTAAGAAAGTGATTTTCATGAAATTTCATTTTTTTATAAAAAAATGTAAAAATAAAATTTATTTGGTTTATGATTGTATTGAAAGTATCATTCAAAATTTTAGATTCCTTTTTATGATTTTAGATTGTATTAATAATTCAAATATTAGAGTATGATTTTTGATTTTAAAAAAAAATCTATTGTAATGATTCATGAGTTAGTTGTAACATGTAGGAATCAACAACAAATTAATTTAACATATGGAGTGATAATAAAAATCGAAAGTACTATTTAAATATAAATATTATCTATGTATTTAACATGAATCAAATGATTATAATAATTTAAAGAATTAAATTTCTAGAATCATTTTCATAAGGATCCTAATGTAATTATTTTCATGTAGAAACAAAGTATGCATGTATCCATCATTTTAGATACACGAAATTCATTTTAATAAATAATATTATCATTAACTATGAAATGTGAGTAAAAGAACAAAAATTATAAAATGAAATATATTTTTGTAGAATTTTTTAAAAATTCTAGTGATTTTCTTTTTTATTAAAATGAAACTACATTGATTAAGTAGATATATATAAAAAATTTATTTATTATTGATAATTATTTTTGATGTCATCCTCAATGATAAGAAATTTCCATTCAATAATATTTTTCAATATGTTCCATAAAATTCGTGGTTTTAATAAATATACTCAATTTTTTTAAATAGTTTTCCCGGTGATTAGATGTGAGTTGATAAAAGTAAACATGGTCCATAATTATAAAAAAATTATCAAAAAAATAAATTCATTCTTAACATACATTCCATTCTATCGAAAACATAAAATATTTATAAAAATATTTCCATACATATATTATATTATGATCAACAGAATATAAGAACTGGAAAACATGAAAATGTTATTATATGAACATAGAATGATCAAAATTTATTTTTATTAGTTAAAATTTATTTCTAATAGTCAAACATATGTTAAATAATTAAAATTAGAAAATGGAAAATACTTTTCCTTCAATTATAGAACACTTATTTTATAGTAATTTGTGAGCAATATATATAATCAAGACATTAATTTGGCCCTAGAGGTTATTTAAAGGATCAAATATTATTTCTAAGAATCAAATATTATTTTTAAATTTGAAACAAGTAGAAAATATTGAAGACAAGGTAACCATTTTGGTTTTGGGGAAAATTTTGATAATGATTATTAGGTCATTTATAGATCTCAAGACACAACCATTTTTTGATTTGTTTTTTCATGTGTTCTAAATTACTAAGAGGGTTTTTCATTTATTGAAATTCATTTCTATGTTTGAAATATATTTCAAAGGATAAAAAAGAAAAAATAGCCATAGTTTTCCATTATAATTTACAAGAATTATACTTAAAATAATTTTGGTATATAAAAAACTCTAAAGTTTAAATATAATGTGGGATATACTAATAATTATGAAAGGAAACAATTTATATAAAATTGTATTACTTATATAATATTTTTTTCTTTTCAAAAAAATAATCAATATATTTATCAAATAAAAGTATTAACTACTTGTTAATTTACATTATATATCTTACATTTAATTAAAATTCAATAATATTAAATTTTTATTAATTTAAATATTGTTGTATATAGATTGAAATCCTCTTTGAGGTTATGTTTCTCTATAATTCATAGATCATTATATATTCTTTTAAATTCTAGAAATTTATACATATTTTGATATTATAAAGAAATCATTTCTTGTAATCGTGTGTATAACACAGAAGAAGAATTTTGATATAAAATTTTAAATACTTTTAATTAAAAACCTTGAAAATTGATTAAATAAATAAATATTTAATTTTGGAAAAAAATTTCTATCATTTTACATAATTTTTTTCACTTATGATATAAAATTTGAATAGTTAATTATTTTTTAAAAAATTTTTGTTTTGAAATTTATATAAAAAATTTTATTAATAAATTTTATTAATAACCATATAATAACCTATGAATTTACGATATTTATCTATTGAATAAATTTGAAGTAGATTATATTATTACTTATGTGAAACAAAAAAACTAATGTTATTTAATATAATACATTATATAATGAATCACACTATATGGTATTTAATGGAAATAAAATTATTGAAAATAATTACCATTTCACCTAGGATATATTATAGATCATAAAAAGTTTTTTTAAATATATTGTTTAACATATTTTTTCATTAATGTTTAATTTAATAGTTATCTTACCATATTTGAAAATTGAGCTATGGTAATTATATTATATGAAAATAAAATTTTCATATATAGAAAATAAGTTCATTGGTTATTAATTAGATAGAAATGAAAATTAAATCATTTGAAGGTAAAATGAAATGGGTTTTCAAAACAAAACCACTTTTATGAGTGGAATGCGTTTTTATATTACAAAATTAATGAAATCACTATTTATTAATGATTTTAATTAAATTTATAAATATTATTTTAAATACTATGTTTTAACATTAATCTAATTGTTTTTACTAACAAATAAAAGATAACTAATTATGAATAATACTATAAAATGCATTTTTCATAAATAGGGTTTCTTTTCATTTTTCACGCATACATATAAAACAAATTTATTAAATTAAAATAAAATGTTTCCGATAAAATGGTTTCCATAATTTAAATCATCTTTTTTAAATATTTTAAATTGGTCAATTTAATCATTGGTCATTATGAATAAAAAGAGAGGTAAAAAATCATTACATTGGTAATGATTAAAATGGGTCAATGAGGGGTTAAACAAAATAGATAATGGATAAAATAGACTAAAAGTCATATAAATCATATTATTTGAGATTATTAAATCATATGTCATATAATATTTTAAACAAATCCACATTGGAGCTACATTTCCATGAGAGTGTATTTATTTTATTCTAATATTCATAATAATTTTTTCTGTACCACTCTCATCAATTGTAAAGGGCATCCCCTAAAATCTCTTATTCATAGTTTGTGAGAAATTTATCACAACAGAAACCCAAAAAAATAACTTCTCGAATTCTATATACATGTCCTAAATGATATTATATTTTTGAAAGACAGACCAAAGGGTCCTTAAGAAGAGATTCAAAGGAGGCTTCTCAATGAACATTCACATGTTCCAAACAATTTTTTTTTTCAATTTGTGTTCTTCATAAAAATACAGAAAATATTCTATTATGATCTCAAAATTATTATAAAAGAATACACACTATAAATAAATGTTTTTATGTTAGTGGTACAACCATTTCCCATCTTTATTATACCTGATGTAAAATAAAAAGATCTCTCATGAATATGCATGGACTACTATTTCCCAGAAGCAATGTTTTTTATTTTCAACAACCACCACTTGGAGGGATATATATATATAATATTAATTGATATGTATGATGATTATAACAAAATAATTATTTTTTAATTATAGTATTTAATCTTTCATAAACCCAATCCATCCACTGGAAAACAATAACATCACTCGTATGTACATGTCGAAAACTAGATCAATGAAGCAATGTGATTATATTTTTATTTTTGATTTACATGGATAGTATTGAGAATATATTTAATAAATATATATAATATTTAATTTATAATAATGATTATTTTAATGTGTTTTGTTATTTGTCTTCTATTTTTTCCATCCATTGAAACATGAAAGAACCGCTTGTGTGTACATATGGACTACCATATCTACGAATTGATGCCATTTTTTCCCCAAAAATCCATTAGAAAATTTATTAGTATATATTGAAAGACTATAATATTTATGACATAAGTGAGAATATGGAGGGGATGAAACGATGACCATAGCGTAAGTACTTGAACGTCAAAATAAAAAAAAATATAGGAAATGGATCCGTTTTCACCAGAATAGTAATATTGATTTATAATTGATAATTAGAAATTAAAAGATAATTGTAACACCCAAAAAATTACAAAACATTAATTTTAGAATAAATTTAATTTCCTTAATAGTATGTGATGCCCACTAGGTTGAAACAAAGCATTTTTTAGTCCGAGTTTTCACACTTAAATTAAAAATAATTTTAACAATTTTCTGAAAAATATTGGAAAAAATAAACTTCATTTTTTAATTTATAATACAAAATTTTTATTATGGAGTATTTTTGGGATATTTTTGTGAAGTTCCATTTGTTGATGAATATTTAAAAATACCGAATTCAAATTGAAAACTACATTTTCATAAAATTTATTTACAATGATAATATATACTTGGAATTTGTTTTTGTATAAAAATAGTTCAATTATACATCTATTAATCCAATATGGGTAATTGGAATAATTTTCACAATTAATTTATGTATAAAAACATTATAATCTTCAGAATATCTTCACATTAAAAACATTCATTGTTGACACATCTACAATATTAGTTTTGAATTAAAAATATCTATTTATATGAATAGAATTTTGATAAAGGGATTATATTTTTGGAATAAGAATAATTTATAATTCCTAATATGTCCTGAATAATTTTTTTCCATTGTGACCTGTGAAAATATTTAAAATTATTTATGAAGATTCAGGTAAGACAAGTTTATAGAGAATAAAATTTAATAATAATGGAATAAATGACTTATAAACATATCCAAAACCCACTAAATGGTCATATTTATACCATATAACTTTTATTATAAATCCTTTACCACTATTCATTGTTGGTAAAATGAAAAAAATCCTGAGTGGAATTCACTCTTTCAAAAAATTACACGTGTTCCACACAACCCAATTATAAAAGGCCACCCACTATCATCCTCTCATAAAATAATAAAAACGAATTTTTTCATCCCCTAACTATAAAAATCAATTAATAACATCACTATATTAATTATAATAGACTTTTTTCTGGTATAAAATCATGATAGTAAGTTTTTTTTTCAAACATTAGGAAGATACCCAAAGAAGATATAATGTTGTACAAGCTTTATTATTTTTTTTATTTCTCCACCTCCATCAATTTTTATTATTAAATTAATATATAAAAACCAAGTTATATTATACATATTTATATTTTGTTATTTTATGGGTGTTACCAACATCCACACACACTTCTATAAAATTTGGTATGAAATCATCCTTCATGTGTAGAGAGGACTACCACTTCACGAATCGATGTTGTTTGTTTGTTCATTTCCACCTCTCATTGTTGGGTATAATGTTTGATATAAGTATATGTATGATATTTTTATCATATTTATAAATACATATTCACAGTATCATATATATGTTTTTACCTACCCATCCTTAAGAAATACGATAACATTGCTTGTGTGTACGATAGACTACGACATCGCGAAGAGATGTGATTTGTCTTTCACTAGCACTTCACATGGAAGTTGATAAAGATAATATAAATTTTTATATGTAATATAAATGAAATAATTGTGATAGTATTTAAATATTTATCATTCTAAAAGGATAATATATATCATTTTATAACCTTCTTTTTCACAGGCATAAAGATGATAACATCATTCGTGTATATGTGGACTACTGCCTTCACAAATAGACAAGACTATATTTTCATCACCAAACCACATTGATGAAAAACATAAGTATATAATATGGTATATATTATATAATTATCATTACATAAATAAAATATATTACTTTTCTCCTTCTATAATGGTCACTGTGAAATTGGAATTCTTCTCATGCATAGGTACGACCTTTCATCTACATGAAAATAACACAATTAATTTTATATAAAAACCATTAATTATTGGTGTAAAAAGTATTATTTATTTATAATTATGATAATTATTTCATTATTATTATTATATAGATGATATAACAATAAAATATGTTCAGGAACTAGATCTTTCATAACAAACTAGGCAGGAGAAAAGAAGGAAATTAACACATGAGATAATGAAAATAATAAAATATTATAACAAACTAGTGATAAGATTTTATATATGGATAATATATGAAATTATAATTATTTCTGTAGTCTTGGTATATTCAAATAAAAAAATTTATAGAACTATAATAGATTTTAAGGCACGTTCATATAAAATGAATCTTGATGTAAGGGATTACAACTGAATTTACGTTCCATTGAGGCTAATTTGTTATTATGCACCAATTAACTTCTATGTTACGTATATACTACCAATTTGAGACATAATATCATTAATATATCATTATTAAAGGTATTTTAAATCTCAACTTGAATAATTTCTTCTAATGGGATTTGAATTGAAAATTACCAAATGGAATGTTATTTTGAAAGTGTACTTACTTTTCTGATTGGTAAAATTCTATTGAAACAATAACTATATTATAATAAGTTTTCATTGGGAATTAAATTTATCTTTAATATTTATATTCATGATTTATTTAAATGATTATTTCCTAAACCTCATTCCATTTTTTAAATTCAGTTCATACTTTTAATTTTATTTTCTTAACTGGGATAATATTTAAAAATCTGTATTTTTACTAAATATAGATATTTTATAAATAAAATTTATTCCAAAATTAAATATATTATTTGATATAGAATAAATTATTTGGATAGGTATCACATGGGTGTGGCCCAATTATAGATATTCACTTCATTCCTTGGCAGTCTCATGGGGTAAATCATTTTGGCCAATCAGATGGGTTTTTACCTAGTATACATAAAACTATCTTGTAAAAGGTATTGATGGTAAATGTATTATTTAACCTAGATACATTGAATCTAATGACTAAGAATCATATTCCATTAATATTCAGTTATTACTATCCAGGATAATATCACTATGAAATTATCTTTTGATGTATTTAATTATTCGTTATTTGATAAATGTAATGTATTTTCAGTTATTTACCTTTAAATACTGTTTATACAGTATCTATTAATAAATTACTATTATTTAAATTTATTATGTGTTTAATCATCTAGCTTTTTGTATTGATTATTTTTATTTATTCATGATAGGTTCCACTATACTTAACCCTTACTATGAACTTACCTCCCCATAAATTGTTTTCTTTCCCCGGGATCTGAAGATGAATTCATTAAATGAGTTTTAAGGATTTTGAGATCATAAATTTTTTGCTATGTTTTCTTTTCCCAATCTAAAATGGGTACAATATATGTATCTATTTTTAAAAAACTGTTAAAATAATTGACCTTTTGGGATTTGAATAGTGTAACTATACTAATGTAATAAAGTAAGGAACTTGGTCTTGGTTATTAGGTTCAGGGTTGAAATAGTTTGTGTTAGAGTTACTTTAATAAAAACTTTGGGAACTAGATTAGGGTAATCAAAAAAGTGGGAAAATAACTCTAACTTCACTTTGATGACATTATAGAAGAATATCTAAATGTTTGGGTATATAAGAGAATATTGTAGGGTTTCAAATAAATACCATCCTATTTGGATAATAAAAGTAGATGTGGTTCTTTCTCATAGGTACCATGTGGAAATAACTCTGAAAAGAATGCACTAGGATAGAACCAATCATCACATGGTGCATGAAAATGATCCCTACCATCCACATAGCATGACACTCATAGAGGATATTCTTAGTATAATTTATATTTTCTTTTTAATCCATTATGAATGATTTGAATCTAAAGACCCCCCCCCCCCAAAAAAAACCAAAGTTTATTATTTTGATATTAACAATGGATAAATTTATATTTTTTAAGAGTTACACCACATTTTGAATTATACATTACTATTTTGAATCCATATTTTTATAATCTGATGAAGTATATGCCATTTTTAAGAATTAGAACATAGAAAGAAGAAGGCTATCAAAACTCATGACCAATTTATAGATTTACCTTCTATGGATGCCAATATATATATATGGTATCAGAACTGGGAAAATTATGGCTATATTGGGGAAAATAAATCATATATTGAAAAATGTGCTTTTCCATTAGAGAAACCTATTCCAAATTGATATTCTATTTTTTATATCTATTTATATAACATAATCCCCAATAATTTAGTAGACTGCTATTCTAATTGTAATAGAGTATTGCATTAAGTCTTTTGAGAATATATTTATGGACATGGGATGTAGAGAAAATGAAAAGGTTATACTTGAAGTGTGTTTTCCAAAACAAAATATCGGTCAACGGTGGTCATTAATCTTGAATATTAGGGAGGAAGAGGAAATAAAAATTATTGGAATGAAGGATTTAAGGATACATTCATTCATATATATATGTCCATCAGGAGAGAAAAATTGATATATAGACAAAGTTACATATCTTAATGAGAAAGATAGAATAATGTTTTGAAGAGTATGAACATAAATTTTCAAGGTTATCCTCTTATGTTATAGATTAAATAATAATCACAAAGTGTAAGATAGAACATTTATTTAAAGGGACTAAGCCAAGTCTATGAAGGGTGTAGGTCTCTAAAAGGTTTTCTATATAAGATGAAAAGGTTTTATGTGAAATAAAAATGGAAGATGAATTGTCTAGATCCAACCTGTAAAAGTGAGATAATAAGAGGTCATATGGACACCAAGATAAAGATAATGTTTCAACAATGATGTTAAATAAATTTCCATCATATGAGAAATGCGGAGAGAATAACCCTGGGAAACATGTGAAAGGAATAAGAGTTTTTTACAAGGGTGGAGAAAGAGGTCATCTTGTTAATGAATATAATGGGAAGAGGAAAAACATTTCTCTTTAGTGTTATAACTACATGGATATAGGGCAATAAAGAAATGAAATTATCTAATCATCAGTGGAATCTACCACAAAAGATTCCAAGGGGTGAAGACCACGCTTATATGAGCACTATAATTCTTGTGGAAGTACCCAATAATTTGGTGAAATGAAAATTAATCCTATATTCCAATTTTCACAATTCATTAGTTCATTTTGGATCCTCCCACAATTTTATATCCACCATGATTTTCTATAAATTTAAACATTTTTCATGTAATTTAATAAGGGAGTTGGTCATCACAACTCTTAAGGGATGCCTCATTACAATAAGGATGTGTTTTTAAGTCCCCATTATGACTCCCAAATATGATTTATTAACTATCCTTATTATAATAAATATTGTTGAATGTGATATAATATTTTTTTCCACAATAAATCAATATATGATTCAATAATTTACTACAATAATACGTAAATTACTATTTATGTTGAAGATGTAGAATTACCAATATCTAGAGTAGAGACATCATCATATCAGTAATATCTATATCCACCCCAATAGCTCTATTGAATGAAATAATTTAAGAACATAAAACTATCTAAGTAAAAATAATGAAATATTCAAATTATGGATGTATCTATTTTATAAAAATACATTGATGTATTTTCTAATTAAATATCTAGACATCTTCTAGAGTATAAAGTTGATAATTCCATTGAACTAATACATGACGCAACACGAATATCTAAGACTCTCTATAGAATGGGTACTGGGGAATTATTATAGATAAAGAAACAAATAGAGGATTTGGGTGATAAGGGATTTATAAACCATTGGGTTTTACCATGTAGAGATCCAGTTCTCATTGTTATGAAGAAAGATTAATTCACGAGGCCATATATTGATTATAGGGAAATCATTGATATTATGATAAAAAAATATATCATCTTCCTCACATTTATGACTTATTTGATCATCTTCATAGAGCCTGATATTCTTCAATGATTGATCTCTGTTCTGGATAACACCAATTGAGGGTAAAGAAGGAAAAAATTAAATTTATAGCTTTTCAAACAAGGAATCATCATTACATTTTTATAGTTATTCCATTTGAATTAACTAATGAACTCTCCATTTTTATCGATCTAATGAATAGATTATTCATTAAATGTCTTGATGATTATAACGACCCATACTTTACATACATTGTTATTACTTCAGAATTGATGCACACTTATTACAACATATATCAAAACCAAGAAAGGACCGTATAGGTATAGTGACTTTAGAAACTGGGAAATATAAACAACTGGTTCATAATGAATATACTTTTCCTCCCATTTATATCATCATATCTAGAGTCCCTTTTGGCATATTCTACTTAATAACCATCTTCCTGGCCTAGGGAAACAAAACATACAAAAGGGTGAGCTCAAATTCTCAGTAAGGGTAAACAAAATAAATATCAATCACATCATATACATAAGCACATAACTTTTGGAAATCTTAACCTGAAAAAGAGATCATAATTTCATAACATGGGATAAATCATAGTAGTGAAATGTAATTCCAATAATCATAACTTAAAACTTGAAACTTTGTGGCATACACACATAATCATAGAGAATCATTTCTTATTAGTCAAGACTCATTGTCAAGACTATCTTAGTGGACAAAGTCCCTTTATGAACCGAGATCACTCCACGTTTCAGTCCTGTTTCACTGAACCACTATAACCTACCATTCCAGCCATGTCTATCTCATGAGATATAAAATCTTTACCCAATGCATTGGAGGGAGATATAGGTACCACCTATCTCATAATGATGCCATTCTTATGTGTGCCACAAAATTATAAATCATACATCATTGCATAACCCATGTAATAAAAATGGGAATCTTAAACATCGGGACATCATAAAACAATTCATATAAGATAAAAGAATTCATAAAAATATTTCCATCACAACATAATCAAGTCCATGTAATAATAGGGATAGAAACATAACCCTTTATAGTATTATATGGAAAATAATTTTGATAAAACACTTGAACTACATTCTTGAGGAAAATATCCTTTCTACATCAAAAACATTTTCCTTTCTTAACATGTCATGAAATTTTAAACTAAAAGAAGTTGATTAAAAATAAACTTGAAAACTTGTAAAGGAATATTCTTGTAAATTTTGTTTTAAAAGTCCATTCATGCCGTATAAGTTAAAAAAACATTCTTCTCGTACTTTTTTCGGAAAAGTCAAAAAGTACCTCGTATGAAAAATGACAAAAGATTACTTCCATATCTTTTACTAAAAAACTCACTGAAGGGTAAAATTTGATTTAAACAATTGTAGGTGGATGTAAATAAAATTACATATTGAGGAAACATGGATGTGGATGATAAAATACACCCCAGTAAATACCAAAGTATAAATAATCTCAGATAAAAATGAGATTGTTATATTTCCCTTACCTTAGGTCCGATATGCTTTGTACGTGTCTGAACCTCCTGTATAATGATTTAAATAATGTTATTGACTTATTCCAGAATTATACTTATTTTTATGATATCATATACAGTCATATTCTTAGCTTCTTAGTAGTAATATTTCATTTCTACTTGTTATTCGGGTGTTTATAACTTTTTGTTCTTATGCGTGTTTTGTCGAATAAATTCTTATTCTTCTCTTTAGGTTAACGATACCTCATTTATTGAATGGTATTAGTGTAATATATATCATATTCATTCATTTAATTCATTTATATAATTATTATTAAATGAAGATCATGTAGAATGAGTCGCATCACATCGTGGAGACGGTATTCCGTACGTACGCATGAGTGATGATATTGTTCCTATGATCATGGAATTGTATTGGAGTGTTTGTATACTATTTCAGAATCAATATCACTTTATAATAGTCATATATATTCATTATTTACACCATTAAACCCACCCAAGTAAGGTGGTGGTGGAAAATAGATTACACCATGGCGTGGAGACGGTATTCTGTACGTACGCATGCACGGTGATTTCTTTTTCCGTAGGATGAATAGATGGTGAAATAGGGTTGTTTCATTATAATAATAACATATCAGTATATGATTGATACTGATTTTATTACTTCATATTGAAAGAACCAATTAAGAAGATGTGGAAGAAGAAATAAAGATGAAAGAACCGGTAACGAACATTACCTCTTCTTTGAAGTGCTTCTTTGAGACCTCCTTTTATGGCACTAAAATATGTCTTTGAAGAAGACCAGAACCACTAGGATGTTTCTAGGGAAGTGGAGAGAAGAAAATGTCCGGGGTTGGATGAGCCTGAAGGCTAAAAGTGGTGTGAGTTAGATGGGGAGGAGGTGCCCTTTTATAAGGGAGGAGAGGGTCTTCTTTGGAAAAACTAAAAATATTATTTTATTATAAAGTCATGTTCGGTTTTAAATAGCTTAAAATTGATTTATTTCGAATCTAAGGTGGGTATGGGTCGAAATACTCTCATCCAATATAATTTAGACATGTTTAGGTTATTATTTTAACCTTATCATATAGATTTATCATTAAGTTAAGTAATATTACTTTTACCGTGTGTTCTTGTGTTCTTATACTATAAGGTTAATAAACATACTATAAGAAGCAAAACTAACCCCATGTTGTTTATTATTAATATATATAACCTTATCTAAGTCATTTGGCCGAACCTTAGATTTTTTGGAATAAAATAACAATTACTAATATATTATTTGTTTTAAAAACTATTTTATGTCAATTTTGACACTATTTAGTAATTAATTTTTGTGAAACTCATAACAGAATGATTAGTTCGAAAAAAGATACTTAAATCAATACTAACATGTCATATTAATCTATAAAATTAGTGTAATTCATAAAAAGTCACAAATTACATTTATTTGGGTATTAATAACATCAATTATGTCAATATTTCATTAATAAGATAATTACTACATCATCTCTGGGTCATAAATAAATTAAAATATTTAATGTCTAAAAATTACAAATAAAATACCATTATCTAGGAAATCTTTTTATCTTTCTAATGAATATTTATAGCCGAATTTATCTTATGTATATCCCCATATTAAAAATTATATACTTATTAAACTTTGATTTTAACTATTTTAACCCTTCATTAAATAAATTAATAATAAATGTCCTCATCTAATCCAAGTGGGCCTAATGTCACGACCCGCCCTTGGGGTCCGTGCCGTGACTACCCCAAGCCCGCCTTCCATAGGCCAGGGGCTGGCGACTAGCACCAAGGCGTAAATCCCGGTAAAAGGAAGGCATTGCCTTTGTAAAGTAAACAAACACCACAGAGTAAGCAAGCGGAATGTAACAATAAGCAAAACAGAGTACAACTAAAAGTGCGGAAAGTAAAAAGGGGTCGGAAATACAAGCCCAACTGTAAAGTACAACTCGAAAGGGAAAACAACAACTGAAAAGTAAAGCAGCTACGCCGAGCTGTCCACTGGAAATCCCACCTGAAGGGTGGGTACAGATAGCTCCTCTGCTCCTCGGGTCCCGCCGTCTGCTCCAAGTATGTCCCGCCCAGTGGTCTGCCTCTGGGTACCGCCTCGTCGTATAGTCCACCTCCAGGTACCGTCCAGTCCTCGAACACTCGGCCTCTGCCAGTACTGGTCGTCGTCTGCAACCAACACAACGAGGTGCGGGCATAGCCCGTGCAGGGGTGAGTATAATGATACTCAGTAGGGACCCCGAGACCCTCAAGGTCTCACTAAAACCAACAAGGATAACCACAAGAAGATCACAACAGATAAACTCTACTTAGGTATATGCCCATACATATACCTAAGTTATCAAGTAACCCATCTCAATCATGAGGAAACACAAGGATTGTGAAAACGACGGATAACCACTACCCGGGTATATGCCCATACATATACCAAAGTTAGCAAGTGACCCATCTCAATCATGAGGTAAACACAAGGTCAAAAGTCTCAGCTCAAACCAGGATTTTCATTATCGAAACCGTAACTGCTGAAGAGCTCCGTCTCTAGAGTGTACAGTGGTCCTGTCACGACTCCGAGGTACTGCTCACTAACCTAAGACTGCTGAAGTACTCCTCCTGTCGAGTACTGCGGGCCAGCCACCCAAACACAGTAGTGCTTCCCGCCGAGGTATGTCACCCAAACACCGTAGTGCACACCCCCTAGTAGCCTGCTGAGGTACTCTCCGGACGAGCACCGCGGGTCTGCACTGTCACACAGGTAGTGCTCCGTCTGCCATGGGTCTGCACCTCAGAAAGTAGTGCTCCGTCCACTGGGCTAGTCGACTCACTCCAAGTCGAGTCGGTCAAGCAGTCGTCAGGTCTCAGCCAGCTACACGGTCTCCGTACTTCGCACGCTCGTCACTGGGAGGGTCCGCTCTACGAGCTACAAGTCGATACTCCAATTATCTCAAAGTCCCACGAAGATGTGTCTCAAAGGTCCGTCTCGTCACAGGGGTCTCAACGCAACAGACGGCGCGTCGATCGGACGCCCGGTCTGTGAGTTATTAGCCTTTTCGTCCCAGGGGCCCGGTTGGTTTCGAGTGCGAACCAATCCCGGCCGTATCTCAAATGTACCCCGAACACCCATAGGGTATACTCATAGGGACCGTTACTAAACATAAACACCAACGCCGCGGACGGTTCGTCAAACGGACGTCCTGTCTGAAAGATATCAGCTTTTCCGTTCCAAGGGCCCTGTTGGATTTCGAGTACAATCCAACCCGGCCATACTCCGACTGTATCCAAAACTCGGGCGGAGTATGTCAAAAGTTCCGTCTCATCAAGAGGAAGTCAACGAAACAGACGGCGCGTCAATCGGACGCCCGGTCTGTGAGTTATTGGCATTTTCGTCTCCGGGGCCCGGTTGGTTTTTAAGGCAAAACCAACCTGACCGTACTCCACCTGCGTCCAAACCTCGGGCGGAGTATGCCAAAAGATCCGTCTCACTAAAAGGAACACAACGCGACTGACGGCGCATCAATCGGACGTTCGTGGCTCAAGATATGAGTGTTTCCGCTCCGAAGGCCCGGTTGGTTTCGTGAACGAACCAACCCGGCCGAACTCAAAGTAATCCGAAACCTTGATTGCGATAAACCAAAACGACCGTCTCGATCCAAGGATCGCGTTGCCGCAGACGGTTCGTCGTTCGGAGGTCCGAGGATCAAGTTATGAGCCAAAAACCAATTCTGGTTCGAAACGGGGGGTCCGGGTCCGGGCCGACCCGGCCCGACCCCCCCTGGGCGGCGCGGCGGCGCGGCGGCCGGAGGCGGCGCGCGGCGGCGCGCGGAGGCGGCGCGGCGGAGGCGGCGGCGGGACGCGGCGGCGGCGGGCCGCGGCGAGGCGGCGCACGCGGGGGCTAAGCCCCGCGGTTCTTGGGTGTCGGCGCGGCATATAGCCGCGCCCCTTTGATTGAAACCGCCCCCCACGTGGGGGCCGGTTTATTTAAGAGAACCAGGGGGGGCCGGCTGCCCCCCTCCTTCAAGAACCCCCCCCCCCCCCCCTCTTTAAGAGGGGGGTTTTTATGGGAAGGCCGGGGGTTTAATTCCCCCGGTTTTTAAGACATCCGGCCGGCCAGCTGGCCGGCCAGTTTTCTCAAACGGGACCGGAATTTCCGGTCCCCTTCTTCAGCTTCCGACGCCGGCAGCCCGGCCGCCGGTCTTTTCTTCTGCCGCGGCCCGAAACCGGCCGCGGTCTCCTCGTCCCGTCGCGGCCCGGAACCGGCCGCGGTCTTCTCGTCCCGCCGCGGCCCAGAACCGGCCGCGGTGTTCGTCGTCCGGCGCGGTGCGACGGCACCGCGCCCCTTCGCCGCACTTTAATTTCTTTCAACGCGGCGCGACAGCGTCGCGTTCTTGATGTTTCTTCCATGGTGTGCGCGCGACGGCGTTGCGTAAAATAAAAGCACGATCAACCGCGTGGTGCGACGGCACCACGCCACTTGCTTCCACCCGCAAGAACAAACAAGAACGTTGGAGGGGGTTCGGCCGTGTTCGTACGGTCCGGGCCCCCTCACGTTAAATTAATAACGCAACTTTAAATAAACAACATCCTCACGTTAGTCATACGATCCACGAGCAAGAATGAGATAATTAAATATTAAATCAACATCCCCTACCTCGGGTATAAGTTCGAGGATCGTTCTACGTTCCGCGGAAGACGACGTCGCGGAGGTCGGGCGACGCGGTCGTCGTTCGTCAAATTCAACGACGAAGAGGCGCGTCCGAAGAGGCACGTCGTTGGCGAATCCTTGTACGCCGACAAAGGTTGTCCGAGGAAGGTGCGGTGTTCTCTCTCGTTGACACCGAAGACGAAGAAGAGCGGAGCGGCGTTCTTCATCGGAACTTGAGCGTTCTACGTCAAGTCTTGAGGAAAGTCAAATAAAAAGGAAACAACAAACTCAAGAACCCCTACCTTGATAGTCGCACGTTGACGGAGTCGTGGAATATCGGTGTCGCGGAGGAAGAGTCGTTGTCGAATCTTCATATGCCGACGAAGAAGGTCCGAAGAGGAAGCGGCGTTTCCTCTTGTTGACACCGAGGACGAAGAAGAGAGGCGTCGTTCTTCGTCGGAGTTTGAGCGTTCTTCGTTCTTCGTCAGAGCTTGAAGATGAAGAGGAAGCTCTCAAAAAGCTCTCAAGGGGACAATCCAACAACCCATAATAAAATAAGATAACATCTTATTTTATTATTACAAAACATAAAAGAATTTCAAAAGTTTGAAATTCAAAAGAGTTAACCCCCAAAATTAATTAATAGTAACTTAAGCCAATTAAGAGGGGGGTTAAGGGGACTTGAAAAGTCTAGGGGTTCGTGTGGGCCCCACCACACTTAATCCTCCCAAGGGAGGTTAAGTGGGTGTGGGTCCCACTTCCAACCTCCTTTGGTAGGTTTTTAATAAGTTAAAATAAAATTTGTCTTACACAAATTTTATTTAACTCAACTGAAAACCCCAAAACTAACTTTCAACTCGCAACAAACGCAACTCCCGAAAAGGTCTCTTTAAGCGAAAATCGGCGCTGCGAGTTCATCGGTGCCCTCGGATTTCAATTCCGAGCACCGGATCAAAAGTTAGGAAATCCCGCTCGTTCGTTCACTGAACGTACCCGAGCCAAACTTCGGAAATTAATTCCGGGCACTCCGGACCTCGGAATCAGGTTCCGTCTGAAACCGCGCTCTTGAAAAATTCTAAAGAAAAATAAGAAAAAATTTCCCTTAAATTTTACGGGTCTTTACATTACTCCCACCTCAGGGATTTACGTCCCCGTAAAGATACAACAAAATCTAGGGAAACAAAAGAGGGTACTGAGCACGCATCTGAGCCTCCCGCTCCCATGTGCTCTCCTGGAGATTCCCGTGCCGCCATCTGTTGCACACAAGAGGAATCGATCGCCCATGTAGGACCCGCTCCTGTCGATCCTCTATCTCCACCGGGACCTCCGTAAAAGTCGCCCCATTGTCAACGTCAAGCTCCCCATGGTCAAAGATGTGCGTCGGGTCGTGCACGTATCTCCTCAGTTGAGACACGTGGAAGACGTCATGCACCCGGTGTATCTGAGGTGGTAGAGCCAGGCGATAAGCCACCTCACCAACCCTGCTGAGGACCTGGAAGGGTCCGATGAAGCGCGGAGATAACTTGTCGCCTCGGCCAAAACTCCGAATACCACGTCGAGGTGAGACCCGCAAGAAGACGTGGTCACCATCCTCGAACTCTAGTGGCCTCCGCCTCCTATCAGCGTATGACTTCTGCCGGCTCTGTGCTGTCCTCATTCGCTCCTGGATGACATGGACCTCCTCTGACGTGGCCCGGCCCATCTCTGGTCCCACAAGAGCTGCAAGATTTATTCTTTGCCGATAAGAGAAACCTGGTCTCATCCCCTGGATGAACCACATTCTTTGCCTAAAACAGTCAATCCTAACATGGATGATACTAATCCATACCAAGGATGACGTCGTAAGGCCTCGACGCTACTACTAAGAGATCCAACCGTTACTCTCGCCTCCAAGGGTTGAGTCACACTGTCGGCATCAGTGTGTGGTAACTGGGTCTCCTCCAGTAGATGTCTCACAAGTGAGGGTCAAGTCAACAGTCAACTGGAACCTCTTAGTAACATCACAAAAGAGGACAGGAAAGAAAACATCACAAAGGTATGCGTCTTTTATTATTGCAGCTCATATTACAAGACGCTACACAAAAGCAACATCAACATGGAACTAGAAGTACAAAAGACGTATCCACTAGTTCCTCCCCTGTCCACCTGCTCCCAGAGCTCCAGCATTTGTCGCTGCCTCAACCTCGGTGGCTCCCTCCAAGCCTGCGGATCGAGGAGTCGGACAGTCACGTGCCATGTGACCCTTTCCGCCACAGGAGTAACATTGTCCGTTTCTGGCACGCCTGGCTCTGACCCCACCTCGGGTGCCCCGCACCACCGGTCCTAAAACCCGAGATCGCCTAACTGCTGGTCTGGTCCTCCTGGACCTCTGCATCATCTGTCTACTGCCCACAGATGACTCGGCTTCTGATCGAAAAACACGCGGCAAAGGCAGAATCTCCTGTACACGCTCGGGGTGTAGAGATACTGGCACAAACTCCACCCTGAAGAAGGTCTCGAAGTCTTCCCATGCGAAGTACATCTCATCGCAAAACTGAAACAAGTGGCTCCACCACCTACCTGCTGCTGCCTGAAGGAGGCTGGTAGCAAAGATCACCATGAAGTCTGCCGGCGTCCCCACTAGCCTGAAGACTCTCACCACAGCCTCCAGCCAATCCTCAGCCGCCTGCGGGTCCGTCTCTCCCCGGAACCTGGGTGGCCTCTGGCGCTGGAACTCGTGCAGCGCGCTCAAGCGTCGTGCATCGCCTACTGCTGGGGCTGGTGGCATCAGTGGCCCAACGTATGGTAGTACCGCTGGTGCCTCCGCTGGTGCCTCAACTGCAAGAGGGCCCTGTACCGAAGCCTCGTCGCTCGATAGACTGTCAGCACGCTCATCCCTCCGGGCTCTAGCTGGTCGTCTGAGAAAAGACATCCTGAAAGAAACAACGTAATACGATCAAACGATTATACCTGGTGAGCTGACCTGGTTTGAGCTGTTTTAAGGGGAAAAACCTTTGAAAACACACACGCAATCAGTGTTTTCGTGCAAAAAGTCGGAAATCAGTTGTCAGGGTCCTGGTGTATGGATACGTCGGCCGCCCGCACCAACACTGGACTCCCTGAACTGAAAACCACACTCGGTACCCTTAACACTATCGCATCACAGAAAGAAAGATCAGAGTTATAAGTTCTGCGGTAGAACGGAACTCCTCTGATACCAATTTGTCACGACCCGCCCTTGGGGTCCGTGCCGTGACTACCCCAAGCCCGCCTTCCATAGGCCAGGGGCTGGCGACTAGCACCAAGGCGTAAATCCCGGTAAAAGGGAAGGCATTTCCTTTGTAAAGTAAACAAACACCACAGAGTAAGCAAGCGGAAAGTAACACTAAGCAAAACAGAGTACAACTAAAAGTGCGGAAAGTAAAAAGGGGCCGGAAATACAAGCCCAACTGTAAAGTACAACTCGAAAGGGAAAACAGCAACTGAAAAGTAAAGCAGCTACGCCGAGCTGTCCACTGGAAATCCCACCTGAAGGGTGGGTACAGATAGCTCCTCTGCTCCTCGGGTCCCGCCGTCTGCTCCAAGTATGTCCCGCCCAGTGGTCTGCCTCTTGGTACCGCCTCGTCGTATAGTCCACCTTCAGGTACCGTCCAGTCCTCGAACACTCGGCCTCTGCCAGTACTGGTCGTCGTCTGCAACCAACACAACGAGGTGCGGGCATAGCCCGTGCAGGGGTGAGTATAACGATACTCAGTAGGGACCCCGAGACCCTCAAGGTCTCACTAAAACCAACAAGGATAACCACAAGAAGATCACAACAGATAAACTCTACTTAGGTATATGCCCATACATATACCTAAGTTATCAAGTAACCCATCTCAATCATGAGGAAACACAAGGATTGTGAAAATGACGGATAACCACTACCCGGGTATATGCCCATACATATACCAAAGTTAGCAAGTGACCCATCTCAATCATGAGGTAAACACAAGGTCAAAAGTCTCAGCTCAAACCAGGATTTTCATTATCGAAACCGTAACTGCTGAAGAGCTCTGTCTCTAGAGTGTACAGTGGTCCTGTCACGACTCCGAGGTACTGCTCACTAACCTAAGACTGCTGAAGTACTCCTCCTGTCGAGTACTGCGGGCCAGCCACCCAAACACAGTAGTGCTTCCCGCCGAGGTATGTCACCCAAACACCGTAGTGCACACCCCCTAGTAGCCTGCTGAGGTACTCTCCGGACGAGCACCGCGGGTCTGCACTGTCACACAGGTAGTGCTCCGTCCGCTATGGGTCTGCACCTCAGAAAGTAGTGCTCCGTCCACTGGGCTAGTCGACTCACTCCAAGTCGAGTCGGTCAAGCAGTCGTCAGGTCTCAGCCAGCTACACGGTCTCCGTACTTCGCACGCTCGTCACTGGGAGGGTCCGCTCCACGAGCTACAGGTCGATACTCCAAGTATCTCAAAGTCCCACGAAGAAGTGTCTCAAAGGTCCGTCTCGTCACAGGGGTCTCAACGCAACAGACGGCGCGTCGATCGGACGCCCGGTCTGTGAGTTATTAGCCTTTTCGTCCCAGGGGCCCGGTTGGTTTCGAGTGCGAACCAATCCCGGCCGTATCTCAACTGTACCCCGAACTCCCATAGGGTATACTCATAGGGACCGTTACTAATCATAAACACCAACGCCGCTGACGGTTCGTCAAACGGACGTCCTGTCTGAAAGATATCAGCTTTTCCGTTCCAGGGGCCCGGTTGGATTTCGAGTACAATCCAACCCGGCCATACTCCGACTGTATCCAAAACTCGGGCGTAGTATGTCAAAAGTTCCGTCTCATCAAGAGGAAGTCAACGAAACAGACGGCGCGTCAATCGGACGCCCGGTCTGTGAGTTATTGGCATTTTCGTCTCCGGGGCCCGGTTGGTTTTTAAGGCAAAACCAACCTGACCTTACTCCACCTGCGTCCAAACCTCGGGCGGAGTATTGCAAAAGACCCGTCTCACTAAAAGGAACACAACGCGACTGACGGCGCGTCAATCGGACGTTCGTGGCTCATGATATGAGCGTTTCCGCTCCGAAGGCCCGGTTGGCTTCGTGAACGAACCAACCCGGCCGAACTCAAAGTAATCCGAAACCTTGAGTGCGATAAACCGAAACGACCGTCTCGATCCAAGGATCGCGTTGCCGTAGACGGTTCGTCGTTCGGAGGTCCGAGGCTCAAGTTATGAGCCAAAAACCAATTCTGGTTCGAAACGGGGGGTTCGGGTCCGGGCCGACCCGGCCCGACCCCCCCGGGGCGGCGCGGCGGCCGGCGGCGGCGCGCGGAGGCGGCGCGGCGGAGGCGGCAGCGGGCCGCGGCGGCGGCGGGCCGCGGCGAGGCCGCGCACGAGGGGGCTAAGCCCCGCGGTTCTTGGGTGTCGGCGCGGCATATAGCCGCGCCCCTTTGATTGAAACCGCCCCCCACGTGGGGGCCGGTTTATTTAAGAGAACCAGGGGGGGCCGGCTGCCCCCCCACCTTCATGAACCGCCCCCCCTCTTTAAGAGGGGGGTTTTTATGGGAAGGCCGGGGGTTTAATTCCCCCGGTTTTTAAGACATCCGGCCGGCCAGCTGGCCGGCCGGTTTTCTCAAACGGGACCGGAATTTCCGGTCCCCTTCTTCAGCTTCCGACGCCGGCGGCCCGACCGCCGGTCTTTTCTTCCGCCGCGGCCCGAAACCGGCCGCGGTCTCCTCGTCCCGTCGCGGCCCGGAACCGGCCGCGGTCTTCTCGTCCTGCCGCGGCCCGGAACCGGCCGCGGTGTTCGTCGTCCGGCGCGGTGCGACGGCACCGCGCCCCTTCGCCGCAATTTAATTTCTTTCAACGCGGCGCGACGGCGTCGCGTTCTTGATGTTTCTTCAATGGTGTGCGCGCGACGGCGTTGCGTAAAATAAAAGCACGATCAACCGCGTGGTGCGACGGCACCACGCCACTTGCTTCCACCCGCAAGAACAAACAAGAACGTTGGAGGGGGTTCGGCCGTGTTCGTACGGTCCGGCCCCCCTCACGTTAAATTAATTACGCAACTTTAAATAAACAACATCCTCACGTTAGTCATACGATCCACGAGCAAGAATGAGATAATTAAATATTAAATCAACATCCCCTACCTCGGGTATAAGTTCGAGGATCGTTCTACGTTCCGCGGAAGACGACGTCGCGGAGGTCGGGCGACGCGGTCGTCGTTCGTCAAATTCAACGACGAAGAGGCGCGTCCGAAGAGGCACGTCGTTGGCGAATCCTTGTACGCCGACGAAGGTTGTCCGAGGAAGGTGCGGTGTTCTCTCTCGTTGACACCGAAGACGAAGAAGAGCGGAGCGGCGTTCTTCGTCGGAACTTGAGCGTTCTACGTCAAGTCTTGAGGAAAGTCAAATAAAAAGGAAACAACGAACTCAAGAACCCCTACCTTGATAGTCGCACGTTGACGGAGTCGTGCAATATCGGTGTCGCGGAGGAAGAGTCGTTGTCGAATCTTCGTATGCCGACGAAGAAGGTCCGAAGAGGAAGCGGCGTTTCCTCTTGTTGACACCGAGGACGAAGAAGAGAGGCGTCGTTCTTCGTCGGAGTTTGAGCGTTCTTCGTTCTTCGTCAGAGCTTGAAGATGAAGAGGAAGCTCTCAAAAAGCTCTCAAGGGGACAATCCAACAACCCATAATAAAATAAGATAACATCTTATTTTATTATTACAAAACATAAAAGAATTTCAAAAGTTTGAAATTCAAAAGAGTTAACCCCCAAAATTAATTAAGAGTAACATAAGCCAATTAAGAGGGGGGTTAAGGGGACTTGAAAAGTCTCGGGGTTCGTGTGGGCCCCACCACACTTAATCCTCCCAAGGGAGGTTAAGTGGGTGTGGGTCCCACTTCCAACCTCCTTTGGTAGGTTTTTAATAAGTTAAAATAAAATTTGTCTTACACAAATTTTATTTAACTCAACTGAAAACCCCAAAACTAACTTTCAACTCGCAACAAACGCAACTCCCGAAAAGGTCTCTTTATGCGAAAATCGGCGCTGCGAGTTCATCGGTGCCCTTGGATTTCAATTCCGAGCACCGGATCAAAAGTTAGGAAATCTCGCTCGTTCGTTCACTGAACGTACCCGAGCCAAACTTCGGAAATTAATTCCGGGCACTCCGGACCTCGGAATCAGGTGCCGTTTGAAACCGCGCTCTTGAAAAATTCTAAAGAAAATTAAGAAAAAATTTCCCTTGAATTTTACGGGTCTTTACACCTAAATGGTCATATTTTATTACTAAGACTGTTTTTGGTCGAATTACCCTTGTCCAATAGAATTAGTACATGTGTTAGGGTAATAATAATATCATTTTTATCCTTAATTACCCTATTTACTTTTAACCGTGGAAAAAAAGTAAAATGTTACTATTCACAAAAAATTATTTTCATCTCGTTGAACCACATTTTACTTACTGACGTCAACCGTGTCTCTCAGATTTTCGAAATTCCACTCACATAAGTGGTAAAATTATGTTTTATGAAAAATTCAGTTTTTTAACTACCACATAGCGGTTTCACTCTTCATCAAAAATTGTTTGTTTTCAGAAAAACACCAAAATTTCACCCTAGGATAATTTCGATATTCTGAATCCAAAAATAAAGTTTATTTTGAAAAATAAAATTTATAAAATTTCAAAAAGTGGTTATTACTATTCATAACGGCTAGTTTTAATAATTTTTTATTAGCATATCATTGTTTAATGAAACTCGGTATTGCGTACGACACAAGCTATCGAGGAAGGTTGCGATTTCGTGTAAAGCAAACCAAGCAAGTGTTGTGTGTAGAAAAATATTCCTTTGATGATTTATATAACATAAAAGTCTCAGGTGTTACATTCTACCCCCCTTAAAATGAATTCCTCCCTCGAAATTCGTCACTTTGTAACAAACAGATGAGGATACCTCTCCCTCATCATATCCTCAAGCTCCCATGTAGCTTCTTCTAATTGGTGGTTCCTCCATAAAAATTTCACCAATCGAGTAGTCTTGTTTCGTAGGACTTTTTCGCTACGATCCAGAATCTCTATCGGTTATTCTTCATAAGAATGATCCTGCTCCAGTGGTTCAACTTCTAAGCTGAGTACATGTGAAGGATCAGGTATGTACTTTCTCAGGAGGGATACATGGAGCACATCGTGAACTTGAGACAGATTCGGTGGAAGTGCCAATCGGTAAGCTACCTTCCCAACATGATCCAATATTTCGAAAGGACCAATATATCTAGGGCTCAACTTCTCCATCTTTCCAAATCTCATAACCCTCTTCCAGGGTGATATTCGTAAGAACACTTTATCACCCACTTCATACTCTATGTCTTTTCTTCGGTTGTTGGCATTACTTTTCTGTCAACTCTGAGCTGCTCTTATGTGTTGTTGAATAGATATGACCTTTTCTACCATTTCATCAATGAGATCAGGTCCTAATAGCTTTCTTTCCACAAATTCATCCCAGCAAGTTGGAGTCCTGCATTTCCTTCCATAGAGAGCTTCATAAGGAGACATCTGAGTACTGGAGTGAAAGCTATTATTATAAGAAAATTCCACCAAATGTAGGTTTTGATCCCAACCACCTTTGAAATCCATAGAGCAAGCTCTCAACATATCTTCTAGGGTTTGAATTGTTCTCTCAGACTAACCATCTGTCTGAGGATGATAAGCAGTGCTGAAACTCAACTCTGTATCCAGAGTATGCTAAAGACTTTGCCAGAACATCGAGGTAAATCTCGGATCCCGATCAAATATAAAAGAAAGCGGTACTCCGTGCAATCTTACCACTTCCATTACAAATATCCTGGCAAGCTGATCTAGAGAGAAATCCTCTCTAATAGCAATGAAGTGTGCACACTTTGTAAGACGATCAACTATGACCCAGATAGCATTATTGACTTTGGATGTTTTAGGAAGTCATGTGACAAATTCCATAGTGATGTTTTCTCATTTCTATTCGGGTATGGGTAATGGTTGTAACATCACCTTAGACTTCTGTCTCTCAACTTTAACTTGTTGACAAACCAAGCATCGAGAGACATATTCAGCAACATCTCTTTTCATGCCATCCTACCAGAAGTACTCTTTTAGGTCCCTATACATCTTCGTGCTTCTACGATGAGTATAGAATGATGAACTATGATCCTCATCCAGCATCTCCTTCTTTAATTCGGGGATGGGAGGAACACAAACCCAATTCCTAAACATTATTATCCCATCACAATCAAGGTTGAATTCCAGAACATTTCTCACCTTCTTTTGTAACTCTACGTCTTCTTTCTGTGCCTCTTTAATCTTCACATGTATAGATGGTTGACCATTCATTGGACAAAGATATGATTTTTCCCCTTTCATTATAATTCCAAGATCCATCCTTTGTAAATCCATAAATATTGGATCTTTTGTGATCCTCATCATGGATAAACTAGCATGGTCTTGTCGACTTAATGCATCTGCCACTTTGTTTTCTTTCCTAGGGTGGTAATGGATTGAGCAGTCATAATCCTTAATCAGCTCCAACCATCTTATTTGGCCCATATTCAGCTCCTTTTGTGTGAAAATATACTTTAAACTTTTATGATCAGTATAAATATCACACCTTTCACCATAAAGGTAATGCCTCCAAATATTTAATAAAAGATTACCGCAGCTAACTCCAAATCATGAGTTGGGTAATTTTGCTCATGTATTTTCAACTGTCGTGAGGAATAAGCTATCACCATATTATTTTTCATAAGAACACACCCCAATCCCTTCTTGGATGCATCACTGTAGATCACAAACCTTTCTCCACTACAAGGTAGTGTGAGCACATGTGCACTAGATAACCTTCTTTTCAACTCCTTGAAATCCACTTCACATTCTTCCGTCCAAATAAACTTAACTCCATTCCGAGTCAACATGGTGAGTGGATTAGATAATCGTGAAAAATATTTCACAAAATGTCGATAATATCCAGCCAAACCAAGAAAACTTCGGATCTCAGTTAATGTTGTTGGTCTCGACCATCTTTCGATAACCTCTGTTTTTGCTGGATCCACAGATATCCCTTCTTTTGAGATTATGTGACCCACAAATGCAACTTTTTGAAGCCAATATTCAAACTTGGTAAAATTGGCATAAAGATTCTCCTTTCTCAGGGTCTTCAATATAATTATCAAGTGAGATTTATGTTCTTCCTTGATCTTTTAATAGACAAGAATATCGTCTATAAAGACTACCACAAACTGATCAAGATAGTCTCTAAAGACTCTATTCATTAGATCCATGAAGATAGAAGGGGCATTAGTAAGACCAAATGGCATCACTATAAATTCATAGTGTCCATACCTTTTATGGAAAGATGTCTTTGGTATATCCTCCATTTTCACCCTTAATTGATAATACCCTGAATGAAGATCAATCTTGGAAAAGTATTGAGCTCCGCGTAGTTGGTAAAATAGGTCATCAGTGCACGAGAGAGGATATTTTTTCTTGATAGTGATCTTGTTAAGTTCTCGATAAACCATGCAGAGTCTCATTGATCCATATTTCTTCTTAACAAACAGAACAGGTGCTCCCAAAGGTGATGCACTGGGGCGTATGAACCCCTTATCAAGATTCTCTTGGAGTTGCTTCTTCAATTCCTATAACTCAATTGGGGCCATTCTATAAGGTGTATTTGAAATAGGAAAAGCCCCCGGTATGAGTTCTATTGAAAACTCAACTTCACGTTTCGGTGGAAGACCCGGTAATTCCTCTGGAAAGACATAATCAAACTCTTGTACAATGGGAATATTCTTAATCGTGAGTTTCTCACCAACCATTTGAGATAAATAAACATCATTTAGTGGAATCAATACCCATAAAATGGAAAAAATTTCCACTGGAAGGTTATGTTCATCCTTGCATCGATAGACAATCATAGATAGGTCGGGAATATGAAATGTGACTTCCCTTCTTTGGAAATTGATATGAGCTCCATGTAGATAAATCTAATCCATGCCAAGAATCACATCAAATTCCACTATAGGAAGGATCACAAGATTTGCAGGATGCACTTTCCCACAAACTTCAATCGGAGAAGAATTATAAACTTTTGATGCGACTTTTGTGCCATTAGGTGTTGTCACAGCTAACTCAACATCTAATTGTTGAGGTAATACGGTGATACCCTTAGAAAATTCTTCAAAAATAAAGGAGTGGCTGGATCCAGAATCAAATAAAACATTTTCTACTTTAGAGTGGATGGTAAGTGTACCTTTCACCACCTCGTTATCGTACTCCACATCGCTGATAGAAATTGCATGAGACTTTCCTTTGTCTTTAGCCTCAAGAGTTTGTTGACGTCGACCATCATCATCAACCCTTGGATTAGGGCATTTATTGGCATAATGTCCCATATCCTTTCACTTGAAACATTGATGTGTAGTAGGTTCATTCCGTGTATCCCTTCCTTTGTTTGCATCATTAAACATCTTCTTCCCATCATCGCGGAATTCAAATGCCCGATGACCTTACTTTCCACATTTGAAACATTTACTTGTTCCTTTAAGACAAGTCCCTCCATGTTTCTTTCCACACTTTGAGAATAAGGGAAAGCTCATCTTATTTTTAGTGTGCTCTTTAGATTTTCCTTTGAATTCCATTTTCCTCTTATTATCAAACCCATATGACTGATGGGTTACTACAGTCTCCATCTCGACTTTGAGATCACATCGAACGATTTCCTCGTAGCTATTGAAGTCCCTTATGGCTAACGCCCTTCGAAGACTTGGTTTTACGCCACTAAAGAATCGATCAATCTTACTCTCAGGTTGGATAATAACACCATAAGCGTACCTTGTAAGTCTTGTAAAATTTGATTCATAAGTACCAACAGATTCATCATCCTTTTGCTTCAGTTCAAGAAAATCCTTCTCCATATTTGTTCGAAGAATACGAGGGAAGTACTTATTGAAAAATAAGTTCTTGAAATCTTCCCATTCCATTGACTAAATTTCATCCCTTTGCCTCGTATTCTTAATAAGATTCCACCATTGATCAGCATCACCTTCCAAACGATACACTGGTAAGATGACTTTATCATGATCAGAACATTGATGAACTGAAAATATCATTTCAGTAGTACCAATCCATTGTTCAGAAACTAATGGATCAGTAGACCCGCTGAATGAAGGTGGACGCTGTCTCAAGAAGGATTCAACAGAATGTTGCTCCTTCCTTTGCTCGTTTGGAAGTCCTGCATGATTCATAGCTTGAGAAAGTTGTGTGAGCATGGCTATAAGATTTTTCATTCCAACTCCCATAACGTTTGGTTGCTCAAGGGGACAATCATTTCATTTCCCATCTCATTCCGCATTAACACGGTTCATTCGGGTTCCAGCCATTGACTAAAACAAGGAAGAACAGTGTGAGCAACACTAAATATAATAGGAAAACCACATAATCAGGTATAAAATTTTACACTTAAGGTCTTATCCTAGGTTATTCATGGCCATTTCTAAAACACTAAGATTGTGTTATATGCTTAGAATTTTCCTTAGGGTTCTTACTAAGGCTTTCATATCCTAGCTTCCAAAGGTTGACTATACCTTTCCACTGATACCAACTATAACGACACATACTTTACATACATTGTTATTACTTCAGAATTGAATCACACTTATTACAACATATAAAAAAACCAAGAAAGGACCGTATAGGTATAGTGTCATTATAAAATGGGAAACATAAACAACTGGTTCATAATGCATCTACTTTGCCTCCCATTTATTTCATCATATGTAGAGTCCCTTTTTGGCATATTCTACTTAATAACCTTCTTCCTGACCTAGGGAAATAAAACATACAAAAGGGTGAGCTCAAATTCTCAGTAAGGGTAAACAAAAGAAATATCAATCACATCATAAACATAAGCACATAACTTTTGGAAATCATAACCTGCAAAAGAGATCATAATTTCATAACATGGGATACATCATAGTCGTGAAATGTAATTCCAATAATTATAACATGAAACATGAAACTTTGTGGCATACACACATAATCATAGAGAATCATTTCTTATTAGTCAAGACTAATTGTCAAGACTATCTTAGTGGGAAAAGTCCCTTTCTGAACCGAGATCACTCCTCGTTTCAGTCTTGTTTCACTGAAACAGTATAACCTACTGTTCCAGCCATGTCTATCTCATGAGATATAAAATATTTACCCAATGCATTGGAGGGAGATATATGTCCCACCCATCTCATAATGATACCATTCTTATGTGTGCCACAAAATCATAAATCATACATCATTGCATAACCCATGTAATAAAAATAGGAATCTTAAACATCGGGACATCATAAAACAATTCATATAAGATAAAAGAATTCATAAAAATATTTCCATCACAACATAATCAAATCCATGTAATAATAGGGATAGAAACATAACCCTTTATTATCTTAGATGGAAAATAATTTTGATAAAACACTTGAACTTCATTATTTAGGAAAATATCCTTTCTACTTCAAAAATATTTTCCTTTCTTAACATGTCATACAATTTTAAACTAAAAGAAGTTGATTAAAAATAAACATGAAATCTTGTAAAGGAAGATTCTTGGAAATTTTGTTTTAAAAGTCCATTCATGCCGTATAAGTTAAAAAAACATTCTTCTCGTACTTTTGTCAGAAAAGTCAAAAAGTACCTCGTATGAAAAACGACAAAAGATTCCTATCATATCTTTTACTAAAAAACTCACCGAAGGGTAAAAATGGATTTAAACAATTTTATGTGGATGGAAATAATATTAAATATTGAGGAAACATGGATGTGGATGATAAAATACACCCTAGTAAATATCAAAGTATAAACAATCTCGGATAAAAATGAGATTGTGATATTTCCCTTACCTTAGGTCCGATATTTTTTGTATGTATCCAAACCTCCTGTATAATGATTTAAATAACGTTATTGACTTATTACAGAATCATATTATTTTTATGATATCATATATGGTCATACTCTTAGCTTCTTAGTAGTAATATTTCATTGCTACTTGTTATTCGGGTGTTTATAACTTTTTGTTCTTATGCGTGTTTTGTCGAATAAATTCTTATTCTTATCTTTAGGTTATAGATACCTCATTTACATAATGGTATTAGTGTAATATATATCATATTCATTCATTTAATTCATTTATATAATCATTATGAAATGAAGATCATGTAGAACGAGTTGCATCACATCGTGGAGACGGTATTCCGTACGTACGCACGAGTGATGATATCATTCCTATGATCGTGGAATTGTATTGGAGTGTTTGTATACTATTTCAGAATAAATATCACTTTATAATAGTCATATATAGTCATTATTTACACCATTATACCCATCCAAGTAGGGTGGTGGTGGAAAATAGATTACACCACGGCGTGGAGACGGTATTCCGTACGTACGCACACACGGTGATTTCATTTTCCGTAGGATGGATAGATGGTGAAATAGGGTTGTTTCATACTTATAATAACATATCAGTATATTATTGATACTTATTTTATTACTTAATAATGAAAAAACTAAAGAAGAATAAGTGGAATAAGAAATAAAGATGAAAGAATCGGTAATGGACATTACCTCTTCTTTGAAGTGCTTCTTCGAGACCTGCTTTTAGAGCACTAAAATAGGTCTTTGAAGAATACCAGAACCTCTAGGATGTTTCTAGGGAAGTGGAGAGAATAAATTGGTAGGGTTTGGCCGAGCTTGAAGGCTCAAAGTGGTGTGACGAAGAGGGGGAGGAGGTGCCCTTTTTTAAGGGAGGAGAGGGGCTTCTTTGAAAAACTAAAAATATTATTTTATTATAAAGTAAAGTTCGGTTTTAAATAACTCCAAATTGATTGATTTCGAAGATTAGGTGGGGATGGGTCGAAATCCTCTCATTAAATATAATTTAGAGAATTTTAGGTTCCTATTTTAACCTTATCATTTAGATTTAACATTATGTTAAATAATTTTACTTTTACCCTGTCTTCTTGTGTTTTTATACTATAAGGTTAATAAACTTACTATAAGCATACAAACGAACCCCAAGTTGTTTATTATTAATATATATAACCATATATAATACATTTGTCCTAACCATATATTTTTAGGAATAAAATAACAATTACTAATATAATATTTGTTTTAAAATCTATTTTATGTCAATTTTGACATTATTTAGTAATTAATTTTTGTGAAAATCATTACAGAATTATTAGTCCAAAAAAAGTAACTTAAATAAATAAAAACAAGTTATATTAATCTATAAAATTAGTTTAATTCATAAAAAGTCAGAACTTACATTTATTTGGGTATTTATAACATCAATTATGTCAATATTTCATTAATAAGATAATTACTGCATCATCTTTGTGTCATAAATAAATTAAATTAATTAAGGTATGAAAATTACAAATAAAATACCATTATGTAGTAAATCATTTTATTTTTATAATGAATATTTATAGTCGAATTTATCTTATGTATAACCCCATATTAAAAATTATTTACTTATTAAACATTGATTTTAACTATTTTAACCCTTCTTTAAATAAATTAATAATAAATGTCCTAATCTAATCCAAGTTGGCCTAAATGGTCATATTTAATTTCTATGATTGTTTTTGGTCGAATTACACTTGTACAATAGAACTAGGACATGAGTTAGGGTAATAATAATATCATTTGTATCCTAAATTACCCTATTTACTTTTAACCGTGGTAAAAAAAGTAAAAAGTTACTATTCACCAAAAAATTATTTTCATCTCATTTAACCACATTTTACTTACTGAAATCAACCATGTCTCTCGGATTTTTGAAATTCCACTCACAGAAGCAGTAAAATTATGTTTTATGAAAAATTCAGTTTTTTAACTACCACTTAGTGGTTTCACTATTCATCAAAAATTGAAATTTTCAGAAAAATACCAAAATTTCACCCTACGATAATTTCGATATTCCGATTCCAAAAATGAAGTCCGTTTTGAAAAATAAAATTTATAAAATTTAAAAAAGTGGTTATTACTATTCATAACGACTAGTTTTAATAATATTTTATTATCATATCATTGTTTAGTGAAACTCGGTATTGCGTACGACATAAGCTATCGAGGAAGAAGGCAATTTCGTGTAAAGAAAGACAAGCAAGTGTTGTGTGTAGAAAAAGATTCCTTTTATGATTTATATAACATAAAAGTCTCGGGTGTTACAATGATTTTGTTATCATATTAATCGATGATATTTTTGTGTTCTGTAAATTACTGATAACCATGAAAATCACTTTTGAAGAGTTCTTGATACACCTAGAATGTTAGTGTTATATGTTAAATTTAGTAAGTGTGATTTTTGGATTTAGGTTGTTTCGTTCATTAGAATAATTTTCTCCAATAATGCAATCTCAGTATATCCAGTGATGAAAAAGGAATTCATAGAATGAACTATACCATTAAACATAACTGAGGTACGTAGTTGCTCACATTTTCGACTTTTTTGACTGGAAGATCGTCCCGATTGGCCATGGGTATTTCTATATACCACTAATATTGCAATATGAACTTGATATAGTTTGTAAACTGTGTAATGTTTATCTCAAACCTAGTGTTCTTATATTATTCAACTGGGATTATTCATTTTACCCACATACCTATAGGAATACTGTGGCGCAAATATGGGTGAGATTACATGGACTAAATAGGGTTTTTGGTATCCCATGATCTTAAATGAAATAGTCTCTTTTATTGGTACACCATTAAAGATTGATCAAAGGACTCTAAATGTGTATCTTAGGATATATACTCATGTTATGGTTGACATTAACTTGAAAACAAAGCTTCTGGATATTATTTCCATCAATATAAATGACTATATAACTGAGGTGCATATAGTATATGAGCGCAAGACTCTATTACATGAGCTCTGTAAGATCGTTGGGAATTCATTGATGAATTTCAGAGTGGTGAAAAATCAATTGTAGAAGACAAGGTATGATGGATGGAATCTGGTTAGAAGAAAAAATAATGATATGGCCACTGACCTAGAGAAACATGATGTAAACAAGAAGAAATCTATAAAATCGGTAAAGAAAGTATCTCTTTTTGGATAGAATTCTGGTGTTCCCTATACTAAGATGGTTGATGAAGAAGAAGATGCCTCTTTTGCTCCAGAAATATTAGAAGAGATTGAGAATCTGGTTCTGGACACCTATGAGGAGCATCAACCTAAACATGTTGTAGAGAATCTGGGAAAGCTCACCTCGGAAGATGCTGGACACCCCAGTACACCAATTGCGGACTTATGAAAAGGATGTAATGCTTACTATCCTACAAAACCCGAGAACAATGTTTTTCCTTTTGATAATTCAAGTGGTGTCTCATCTGGCCCTACTCGTAACCAGGTGGGAGGAATCATTGGGGTCAACAAGATGAATTCATGCCATCTTCCAGTGGTCACTATAGAAAATCTAGGTATCCACATGTTTTTTGATCCTGGACAGAAGGTCACATAAGCAATGCTTTCTCCAATAGGGAGTGAATATTATCCTTCTGCAACTCCAAAAAGCTTTATGCTAGTCTCTAACCAACAACATGAGGTTGAAATTATGAAATTATTAAATAGATAGCTGGCCAATCCCCTGGGAACATTGTATGTATGGATCTTCTGAAGCATTCTACAAAAAAGTCACAAACCAAAGTAACTAATTCTAATGTTTTTAGTGGAATTGGGTACACACAATGATACCCCTCACTACTGATTCTGATGTTATTTTAGGGACAGTGGGCTCACAAAATGTTACCATTGTTACTTATTCTACATACTCTCTTATAACAAATGCTAAATTACCATCTACGCCTTCAAATAATAGTCCAATGGCACACCTTTGGATGCCAAAACATCTGAAAAAAAACAGAGTTTAGACAATACAGTTACTTCTAATATATCTTCTATTTCCTCTATGATTAAATAGGAATGAAAACTAGTGAACCCTCTTCTAATGTTATACGAAGATCAGGGAGGAATAAGGGCTATGGTGTTTCAAAAAATTCGAGTTCCAACTCCAAATGTAGGTTACAATGAATTAATTTTTTTGGAACTGTTAGGGTATTTCTAACCCTGAGACATATATTGTTCCTAAAATATTTATTTTAACTCACATCCCATTTTTTCTATTTCTGAGACTAAAATTAAATTTTCATCAAAAAACTTGCATTTTTGTTCTTATTGTAATACATTCCATGGTGCATGTAATGATGGTCATCCTATTGAATCCCATTGGATATTTAATCATTCATCATTGTAGTCTATTAAAGACTTCCATGTTTCAGAACATATGTTTACCTGTGATTTTTAATCTAATGGTTTACTATCATTTTGAATTACAATATATTCTATAAATAGATACCAAGATCAAAGACCACTTTGGCCAGATCTGGACATTTTAGATAACATTATCCATGAACCATGGGATTTTATTGGGGATTTCAATGCAATTAATACCTCCAGTGAAAATATTGTCACATCATATTCTTCTATATCCTCAAGATAATTCAATTTTTAAATTGATGATTGTAATCTTTTTGAAATAAATCTCACTGGTGCAAAGTTCACTTGGTATATAAGACACTAAAATAGATTAGTTACTATAAAACTTGATAGGTCGTTTACAAATATTCCCTCTCTTGATAAATACGACTCCATATCGAGTATTACATTACATAAGATCAAATAAGATCATCATCATATTCTCGTCATTCTTCTCACAAAGATTATTAATCCCACTGTTCCTTTCAAATTCAATAATGTTTTTACTGAAAATCATAAATGTACTAACATTATCCGAAACTTTTTGGAAGGCACGAGGCATCACAATGATTCTTTTTTTGTATCAAAAATTAAAACACCTTAAGTAATTTCTATTGGGTTGTTGTATTTCCAAATCTATTCAACTCGACAAGGACACATCCTCTCTCGAAAATGAGTTTACTCAAAACAAAAACTCCAACACTTTATCTGACATCTCTTTGGATCCTCAAGTAGAAATAAATACCTCTATGAAACACAAATATCCTCTAATTCTCAAAGATAACATGTGAAAGAAAAAATTCAAAACTAAATGTATTGGATATGGTGATAGAAATATAAAACTTCACAATTTTCTCCAATGAATTAGAAAAATCGGTAGACCATTATCTTTTTTCAGTGATAATGAAACCCTATTTGACATTGAGGAACATATTACTAATAATATTGACTTTTATTTTCATAATTTTTTCAATGGTACGACTGTTAGGAATATCATTCCTTCTATGGTGAATGGATAAGACACCGACTATCTTTTAATCATCCCACTTGATCATGAAATCAGAGACACTAACTTTTTCTTTAATCCTGAGAGTGCCATGTGTCCTGATGGTTTTAACAATGGTTTCCGCAACATTATTGGGATATTATTCATTTGGATGTTTGAAAAAGTGTCAATGATTTATTTTCCAATGGTATTCTTCTGCATATATTAAATTCAAAATTCCTCACTCTTATTCCTAAAGTGGACAATATTTCTGAAATTCATCTTTTCCATACTATTGCGCTTATTAATACCATTTAAAAAATTATCCCTAAACTCCTTGCTAGTAGACTTACATTAATTTTCAATATAATTGTTTCTTCAAATAAATTAGGTTTTATCAAAGGGGGGTCTATTCAGGATTTCTTCTATCTTGTCTCGAAATATAAGGCCCCGGCCTTAAACATCACTTAATCTTGAATAAAATGAATAATTCACATTGAGGGTCTTTTCAGGTTTAGAGTTTATAGAATTAGATCATAAAACATGCATTACATTCCACGTTTAAGTGAAATGGTTACATAGAAGATAGTATTCATTTTTACCATCAACTGAAACATATTTAAAATAAAACATGGATTCTATCTTGACAATTCCTTGACACTATCATCATATCAAGTACCTTTCCCTTGACCTGTGAAAAACATTTCAAAAAAACATGGGATGAGCATAAAAAGCTCAGTAAGGGATATAAAAATATGTAACGGAATCATGAGTACATATATACATAAGAATGAAATCATACTTTACCCATAAAAAATAACCACATTAACATACCTCATCAAATCATGAATAAATCATAAAAATCATAAGACATAAAGGTAACATGAGGCATTCATAACATTCTTACGCAGGGAGTAACCCTCTTGGTTACGTTTGGAATACCCATCATAGTATATTCCCTAAATGTCTTCAGAGAAACCTCAACGTTTAACCCCTTCGCGTTACCCAATGCATTAGAGAGCTATATCGGGCTCACCCACCATTAGTTTATCACGGAACCACCAGTCTTCATAATAATTCACAAGAACCATAACATAATCGTATCAAATAAAACATGCATAATGGATACATAAAATTTCTACTTTTCAATCACAAGATATCAATACAACACATTGATATAAAAACATTATGAAAAAAATTTTCAATACCAAAATAAAATAAAAGTAAAACATGGTATTTATTTTTCATTTAAAAAAAGGTATGGCTTGTTGAGGAAGCTGAAACTAAAATAATGTTCATGGCGGCAGAGAAGTCGTTGTCACCGCATACATATGGCAAAAACATTCCCTTTTTTCGTTTAGTAAAATGATTCGTATAAAAAGATTCTTTTTGGATAAATGTGAAATTCAAAGGGGTTAATACACCGTATAAAAGAATTTTGTGTATAAAACTTAATATGCCTCAATAAAAGGAGATTGAGACGAAGTCCCATACCTCAGGTCCGACTTGACATGATCGTTCTTTAATGTCCTGAATAATAAACGTGAGTTAATTTATACTTGATTAAGAACATTTTTCAAGTTCATTATTCCTTTTATATAACTTATTACCAAGTCATGAACACTATGTAATTATTTATGTTAATAAAGGTTGTTTTAACGATCATTGGTACTTGAGTCAAAAATATGATTTTTATAATTACAAGTTGTTAATGTATCCATTATATACAGAGTTATAATCATGATGTATATATCATATATATCATATATATCCATTATATACATTCATTTATAATATTAAATAACATTTAGAGGTATGAAATGAAATGCACCGTTCATGAAGACGGTAAGCCGTATGTACGCATGAACGCTACTTCCATTTCTATTTCTTATTTAATGGAATTAAAACATAATGATAAATAATAGTATTATAATTCCATTATTTTATCATATATAATATCATTCATTCTATCCTTTATATGTACCCCATATGGTATTAACGAATCAAATCACTTTGAGGGGGCAGTAGTCCGCACTTCCTAAAATGAAGATATCACGTTTACCCATAATGGAAACCATAATGGTATGCCATAAATGAAAAATTTAGAAATATAAGTAAACAAATAAACATATTATATATAATATATGAATATAGTGACATATTAATGGCCACCTTTGAAGGTGTTATATGAGTGTTGAACAATCATCGTTTCGTGAGGCAGAAATTCGCCATCCATGGAAACAGTATGTTCTTTAACTATTAGATGTAGGTGTGTGTAAGTGTGGATCGAATACTTATTATAAAAACATCTGAGTATATTTAATATACTATTTTTGTTACAAAACAAAGGAATAAAAAGAGTTTAGAGGGTCGGAGAAGAAAAATAAAACATAAGAATACAAGAGAAAACACTACCTTTAAAACGGGTAACTCTTTTTGATTTGAGCTCAAACGCTTCCTTGGGAAGACTTCTCCCAAATGTGAGGCTTCAAGGAGTAATATAGGGATGTGAAGAGACAAAATCGTTAGGGTTTGGCTGAGCCAAAGGCTTGAGAGGTGTGGGTATGTTGGTATAGGTGGGGGCCTTTTATAAGAGGAGAGGAGGGGAACTCTTGAAAATTATAAAAGGTTACTTTATTATAAAATTATATTCGGATTTAAAATGTCCAAAAATTGAATATTTCTAGGATAAGGTGATAATAGTTTTAAATGCACCCATCCAATATGTTTGTGAAATGTGTAGGTCTTATATTTTACAATATCTTTTCATTTTTTTAATCGTTAAATAATGAGGCAATCGCTGCATCATCATGGTATCATAAATAATTTAATTTAGTTAATGTATAAAAATTATAAAAAAAATATAATGATGTAGGAAATATTTTTATCTTTAAAATGAATATTTATAGTCAAAACTATGACTTGTACAATCCATTTTAAAAAGTGTTTTAGTAAAACAACTCATGTTTGTGACATTTTTATTTTAACTTTAAATAAAAAGGTTTTAATGTCATTTTCCTACCAAAGTTGCTCCATGGGGTCCCCAAGTTGACCCATGGATTTTCTTGGTTGGCCATGACACATTAAATAAGGGTAGGACATGTTTCTAGGTCATTTAATATTATTAAAACATTATTTTTACATTAAACTACACTAATTACCTCTAATCGTGATTAAAAACGTAAAAGTAACTATTCAACAGAAAATTATTTTAATACCACTGAACTACATTTTACTTCTTAATGACAAACATGTATGTCGGATTTTTGAAATTCAAAACACATAGGTGGTAAAATTTAATTTTAAAGAAAATCAGTTTCTTTAACTTCCACTTAGTGGTTTAACTTTTCTTCAAAAAATGGACGCTTTTGAGAAAAATACCAAAACTTCACCCTAATCTATATTTGATATTCTAAATTTAAAAATGATGTCTATTTCCAAAAATTCAAATCATATAAGTTAAATTAATTAATTTAATAATTAATTCCTGCTATTAGAGCAAATAGCATGTTTTTATGAAACAAGCTGTATCAAAAGATTGACACTAGTTTAAGTCCAATTTCAAAGTGAAATTAATTCCAACGACCATTATTGGATTAAATGGTAGAAATATATTATAATTTCACTTAATATCAAATTCAAAATATAATTTTATAATATCAATAAATTAGATTAAAAAGAGGTTTTGAATTAAAATACCACATTTTCACTATTTATTAAAAAATGAACTTTATCGCAAAAATACCGAAAATTCACACAAAGTAAATTTTGATCTCTCTATTCTAAAGAAGAATTTTTTTGGTCCAATAGAATGTATAAGAGTTACCAAAACTATATTTATATACGGTTCTCCATCAAAAGGTGATAAGTGGACCTTTAGTGAAAATTGGAGTATATATGCCTAAAATTGAATTCTTTTCTTATTTTAAGCCTTTATCTTTTATTGGATATATGAAAAAATATTTAACAAACTTATATAACAATATTTATAGTTATTTCTATTCATTCCCGCCAATACAATGGCTACGTGTTAACTACCATTTCAAATAATATTATTTTATTACCAGTGTGCAACGTAAGATTTTAAAGAAACTCTATGTTGTGTATCGGGTACGCTATCGAACATAGCAACACCATTAATGTAAAATTAATATTTAATTCATAAATATAAATAAAAATGAAAATGATTTATTCTTTATTTACATGGGATGTTATATCCTTCCCCCCGTTTGGGAATTGCATCCTCGCAATTTTATTTACTTATCAAAATAAGTGGGGGTATTTATCCCTCATAGCATCTTCAGATTCCCATGTTGCCTCTTCAACCATATGGTTTTCTATAAAACTTTTACCTGGTGAATTACCTTATTCCGCAACACTTGATCTCTACGGTCAAGTATCTGGACAAGTTGTTCTTCATAAGAGATATTCTCCTCCAACTGAATTACCTCTAGGCTCAAAACATGAGATGGATATGGCATATACTTTCTTAACATCGAAACATGAAAAACATTGTGTACCTGAGAAAAACTCGGAGGTAAAGCCAATCGGTAAGCAACTGATCCAACTTTTTCCATAATTTCATATGGTCTAATGAACCTTGGACTCAGATTTCCTTTCTTAGCAAATTGCATCACACATTTACATGGTGAAACATTGAGAAAAACATGATCACCTACCTCGAAAGATAATTCCTTCCTCCGGTTATCCGCATTACTCTTATACCTGCATTGAGCTGTTCTCAAGTGTTTCCGAATCAACTAAACATTTTCTTCCATCTCTTCTTCCAATTCTGGTCCCATCAACTTCCTTTCAACCACTTCATCTCAAAAATCTGGAGTTGGACACCGCTTCCCATATAATGCCTCAAATGGTTCCATCTGTATACTAGAATAGAAAATATTATTATATGAATATTCTACCAAAGAAAGATGATGGTCCCAACACCCCTAATAATCCATCGAACAAGCACGTACAATATCCTCCAATGTCTAAATTTTTCATTCTGACTGTCCATCTGACTGAGGATGAAAAGCTGTAATAAAATTTAATTCAGTACCCAACAACTTCTGAAGGCCCTTCCAAAAGTTAGAAGTAAACATGGGATCACGATCTGATACTATGGATAGGGGAACTCCATACAACTTGACTATCTCTTTAATATACAATCAAGAAAGTTGATCTAGAGAGAAATTATCTCGGATAGGAAGGAAATGAGTAGATTTAGTCAAGCGATCAACAATAACCCATATTGCATTATTAACTTGAGATTTCCTCAGTAATCCTTCAACAAAGTCCATGGATACATTTTACCATTTCCACTCTGGCACCGAAAAAGGCTGAAGCATCCCATTCGGTAATTGCCACTCTGCTTTAACCTACTGACAAGTCAAACACATTACAGTAAAATCAGCAATATATCTTTTCATTCCATCCCACTAGTAATACTCCTGCAAGTCTTTGTACATCTTTGTACTGCCAGGATGAACTGAAAATGGGGAACTATGAGCCTCACATAAAAACTCATTCTTCAACTATGAATCACCAGGCACTAATAATCTCTTCCCAAACCTCAAAACACAATCATTATCAATGTTGAATTTAGGAAACATACCCTTCTGAACTAGCTCTACCTTTTTCTGCAACTCGCTATCTTGCTTCTATGCTTGCATAATTCTGTCTGACAGAGAAGATTTTACTGATACCTGAAACAAAACAGAAGGACATCCTGCACCAACAACTTCAATGCCAAAGTTCATCAATTCCTTAACCAAAGTATCATGTTCTAAACCCAACATTATTAATGAAGCATTACATTCTCTACTAAAAGAATTAAACACTTTATTTTCTTTTCCTGCATGGTAATTAATTGTACAATCATAATCCTTGATTAATTCTATCCATCTCCTCTGTCTTATATTCAATTCTTTCTGAGTGAATATATACTTTATACTTTTGTGATCAGTATATATTTAACACTTTACTCCATACAAATGATGCCTCCAATATTTTAAAGCGAAAACAACAACAGCTAATTTCAAATCATGTGTAGGGTAATTTACCTCAGGAGTTTTCAACTAACGTGAAGCATAAGCAATTACTTGATCATTCTGCATAAGGACACAACCAAGTCCCTTCAACGAAGAATCACTGTATATAACAAACTCACCATTCCTTGAAGGAAGTGCCAAAACTAGAGCATTCATCAATCTTCTTTTCAACTCCTTCAGTAGTAACCTGAGTCAAATGAGCCATCACTACAAAAAACTATTTAGTTCTGATTCTGACCATTTCAGGATACTGATTTGAATGGACATTTCCCTCTGTATTCCTTCCCAGAAAATCTTTTCTGTTTCCTCTATGAAAAAACCATTCTTAATACAGAAATATCTTAGGCGAAGGAACATGGTAATCTTTAAATGATATATCATTTCAATCATACCATAAATTAATTTATAATTTAACAATTTTCTAACTCCTAATGTTGTCTAAACTGTCCTCTGATACCAACTATAAGGCCCCGGCCTTAAACATCACTTAATCTGGAATTAAATGAATAATTCAAATTGAGGATCTTTTTAGGATTGGAGTTTTAGAGAATTAGATCATAAAACATGCTTTACATTCCAAATTTAAGCAAAGTGGTTACATAAAAGATAGTACTAATTTTTCCCATCAACGGAAATATATTTAAAATAAAACATGGATTCTATCTTGACACTTCATTGACACTATCATCATATCATGTACCTTTCACTTGACCTATGAAAAACATTTCAATAAAACTTGGGATGAGCATAAAAATATCAGTAAGGGATATAAAAATATGGAAATGAAACATGAGTTAATATATACATAAGAATGAAATCCTACTTTACCCATAAAACATAAGCACTTTAACATACATCATAAAATCATGAATAAATCATAGAAATCATAAGACATAAAGGTAACTTAAGGAATTCATAACATTTTTACATAGGGAGTAACCCATTTGGTTACGTTTGGAATACCCATCACAGTATTTTCCTTAAATCTCTTTAGAGATACCTCAACGTTTAACCCCATCGCGTTACCCAATGCATTGGAGAGCTATATCGGGCTCACCCGCCCTTTGTTTATCATGGAACCACCCATCTTCATAATAATGCCCAAGAACCATAACATAATCATATCACATAAAACATACGTAAAGGAAAAATGACATTTCTACTTTTCAATCCCAAGATATCAATACAACACATTGATAAAAAAACATTATGAAAACCATTTTCAATACCAAAATAAAATAAAAGTAAAACATGGTATTTATTTTTCATTTAAAAAAAGTTATGGCTTGTAGAGGAATCCGAAACTCAAATAATGGTCATGGCGGCGGAGAAGTAGTTGTCGCCACATACATACGAAAAAACATTCCCTTTTGTCAGCTAGTAAAATGCTTCGTATAAAATGATTCCTTTTGGAGAAACGTAAAATTCGAAGGTGTTTATACACCATATAAAAGATAGTTCTGTATAAAACATAATATGCCTCAATGAAAGGAGATTGAGATGAAGTCCCATACCTTAGGTCCGACTTGACTTGATCGATCTTTAATGTCCTGAATAATAAAATTGGGTTAATTTCTACTTTTTTAAGAACCTTTTTCAAGTTAATTATTCCTTTTATATCACTTATTACCATGTCATGAACACCATGTAATTATTTATGTTAATAAAGGTCGTTTTAATGATCATTGGTACTTGAGTCAAAAATATGCTCTTTATAATTACAAGTTGTTCATGTATCCATTATATCCAGAGTTATACTCATGATTTATATATCATATATATCATATATATCATGTATATACATGCATTTATAATATTACATAACATTTAGAGGTAAGAAATGAAATGCACCGTTCATGGAGACAGTAAGCCGTACGTACGCATGAACGCTACTTCCATTTCTATTTCTTATTTAATGGAATTAAAAAATAATGATACATAATAGTATAATAATTCCAGTATTGTATCATATATAATATCATTCAATCTATCCTTTATACATACCAGATATTGTATTAACGAATCAAATCACTTTGAGGGAGCGGTAGTCCGCACTTCCTAAAATGAAGATATCGCGTTTACCCAAAATGGAAACCATAAAGGTATGCCATAAATGAAAAATACAGAAGCATAAGTAAAACCTAAAAATATTATATATCATATATAAATATAGTGACATCTTAATGGCCACCTTTGAAGGAGTTATATGAGTGTTGAACAATCATCGTTTCGTGAGGCAGAAATTCACTATCCTCAGAAACAGTATGTTCTTTAACCATTAGATGTAGGTGTGTGTATGTTTAGCTAGAATACCATTTATAAAAACATCATAGTATATTGAAGATACTATTTTTGTTACAAAATAAATGAATAAAAAGAGTTTATAGGGATACAGAAGCAAAATAAAACATAATAACACAAGAGAAAACACTACCTTTAAAACAGATAACTCTATTTGATTTGAGCTCAACGGCTTACTTGGGAAGACTTATGCCCAAAGTGAGGCTTCAAGGAGTAATATAGGGATGTTGAGGGTCAAAATGGGCAGGGTTTGGCCGAGACAAAGGCTTGAGAGGTGTGGGTAAGGTGGTAGAGGTGGGGGCCTTTTATAAGATTAGAGGAGGGGCACTCTTGGAAAGTTATAAAATCATATTTTATTATAAAATTCTTTTCAGATTTAAAATGTCCCAAAATTATATATTTCACGGATAAGGGTTTAAGAGTTCTAAATACACCCATCCAATAGGTTTTTTACATGTGTAGGTCTTAGATTTTACATTATCTTTTCATTTTGTTTAAATCATTAAGTAATGAGGTAATCGATACATCATCATGGTATCATAAATAATTTAATTTATTTAATGACTAAAAATTATAAACAAAATATCATGATGTAGGAAATCTTTTTAGATTTCAATTGAATATTTATAGTCAAAAATATGACTTTTATAAACCCATTTAATTTTTTTAGTAAAACAACTCATGTCTGTGGCATTTTTATTTTAACTTTATATAAAAAGGTACTAATGTCATTTTACTACCAATGTGGCTCCATAGGGTCCCCAAGCTGACCCATGTATTGTCTCGATCGGCCATGACACATCCAATAAGGGTAGGAAATGTCTCTATGTGATTTCATATTACTAAAACATTATTTTTACCTTAAACTACACAAATTACCTCTAATCGCGATTAAAAACGTAAAAGTTACTATTCACCAAAAAATTATTTTTATCCCATTGAACCACATTTTACTTCTTAATGACAACCTTGTATTTCAGATTTTTGAAATTCAAAACACAGAGCTGGTAAAATTTCATTTAATCAAAAAATCAGTTTCTTTAACTACCACTAAAGTGTTTCACTATTCATCAAAAATTGAAGTTTTTCAGAAAAATACCAAAACATCACCCTAAGATATATTTGATATTCTGAATTAAAAAATGATGTCTATTTTACAAAATTCAAATCATATAAGTTACATTATTTAATTTAATAATTAATTCCTGCTTTCAGAGCAAATAGCGTGTTTTTATGAAACAATAAGTATCAAAAGATTGACAATAGTTTGAGTCTAATTTCAAAGTGAAATTAATTCCAAAGACCACTATTGGATTAAATGGTAAAAATATATTCTAATTCCACTTTAAATCCAATTCAAAAGATAATATAATAATATAAATAAATTAGATTAATAGTGGTTTTGAATTAAAATACAACATTTTTCTTTATTCATTAAAAATTGAACATTATCGGAAAAATAACAAAAATTCATAGAAAGTAAATTTTGATGTCCCTATTCCAAAGATGAATTTTATTTGGTACAATAGAATGTATAAGAGTGACCAAAACTATATTTATAGATGGTTCTCCATCAAAAGGCAATTAGTGGACTTTTAGTTAAAATTAGAGTATATATGCCTAAAATTGAAATCTTTTCTTATTTTAAGCCTTTATCTTTTATTGGATAAATGTAAAAACATTTAAAAAACATATATAACCATATTATAGTTTTTTATATTCATTCCCGCCAATATAATGGCTACGTGTTAACTACCATTTTAAATAATATTATTTTATTACTAGTGTGCAGCGTAAGATTTCAAAGAAACTCTTTGTTGCGTATCAGGTATGCAATCGAACATAGAAACCCCTTTAAAGTAAAATTAATATTAAATTCATACATATTAATAAAAATTAAAATGATTTATTCTTTATTTACCTAGGATGTTACACGAAATGCACTAACATATTAAACAATGTTACTAGAGGAGGTATTGTTTCTATTTAACGTGAAATTAAGAAATCTTTTGATACCATGGATTGGAATTTCATTTCAAGGTTCTCAAAATCATTAGTTTTAGTGACTATTTTACTAGTTTAATAAGAATTTTATTCAATTTGTCCCCTATCTCTGTTCTTGTCAATGGTTCACCTATGGTTTTTTTTAAAATTCCCCGAAGGATTTAGGTAAAGAGATCCTCTTTCTGTCATTATCTTTTCGATGGAGAAAGATTACATTAGAAGATTTATCACTCAACTTGTGTATCAAAACAAGATTAAACCTATTTAGGCTTCTATAAACTTAAATATTCCAACAAATCTTTTATATACTAATGAAATCATCCTGTTATTACAAGGTGATAAACGGAATATCAAAAATCTTAAAAATACCCTATCTCATTATGAAGAAATCTCTGGTCAATATATAAGATGGCGAAAATCCTTTGTGTTTTTCAATTTTTTCCCTCTAATATAAAATGTAATATCATTAATTACTTAGGTATCATGGAAGGTTCTTTCCCCTTTACTTATCTTATTATTCTTATATTTGGGGAAGGCCTAAATATTTTTACTTTGATAGGATTGTTGATCAAATTATAAATCATCTTTCTTCTTGGAAGGGTAAATCCCTATCTATAGATTGAATAATTTGTCTTGTGAGATCTATAATTCTTTTCAAAATGGCCAACTAGATGAATGTGTGAAAATATTATGCTGGTATCCATAAGAAAATTAATGTTTTCCTTAAAAAAATTTTTTGTACTGGAAGCACACTTGATTCTAAGTTTCTGACCATCCCTTGGGCTACTTGTTGTAAAACTTTTGATAAGGGTGGACTTGGAATCAAAAATCATAAACTCTTTAATGACGCTATCCAGGGTAGGTTGACCCAGAATTTGCTTTATAATAGCTCTTATGCTACTGGTTTCCTCAAAAAAATATTCCTTAATGAACTTTAGAATTAAAATTTAAACTAGATCACTTCTTCAATCTGGCCATCCGTTAGTAAATGTTTCACCAAAATTATGAATAACTCTAGATGGATGGTTTCTACTAATTCCTCCATGTTTTTTTTTCTTGAAAACTATGCTAATTATCTTTTAATATCCACGATCCCTCCCAATTATCTTCCTAATAATACCAACTCCAGAATAATTTAAGTCTTTAATTCTTACAAAATCAGCATTACTAATAACAACAGTCATGTTATTAACAACTACCCCTTCTCCATCTCTGAGGATTTTATCATTTGGGAACCCTCTTATAATGGTGTTCCTGATTCGAATTTTTTCTACAATTACAACTTCATTAATTTGGATTCTAGCTTATGTTGGTTGTAATATTTTAGCAAACCATGGATTAAGCCCTCAGGACTTACAATTATTTGGCGTATTTCCCATAACAAGGTCCCCGCTGATTTTCGTATGCAATCTTTTGGGATCCAAATTTTCTGTAAATGTCAACTGTGAAACCAAAAAAGATAATATAAAAATCACTTGTTTCTGTCTTGTGCTATTGCTTCATCTCTTGGAATTACATTCTTGACAAATTTTTTTGAAGATGGTTACTTGATGATTATATTGGATCTCAATTACAACGTTATGTAGATTTTTAATATTATTAAGAAGTTAAGACTCTTTTCTGGACTGCTTTTCTTGATCTCCCCCATGTGAGCCTGTATGATAGAAATAATATTCTTCCTAATAATTTCCCTTTCATGTTTAATGAAGGTAGGACCCGGATTCTCATTGCCATTCGTGATGCTGCCGCGATTCAGAAAGCATATTGTGACAACTATGTTGGTGACTTTGAGATCCTTCACTGAATCAGGATTTGTGGTTTGTACAGATATCCTAGACACAACTTTGAGGTATTTTGGCAAGCACCACTTCCCGGATGGATCAATGTGAATGTAAATTGTGCCTCTAAAGGCAACCCTAGTCCTGTAGGATGCAATTCTATTTTCAGAGATTATCTAGGAAGGTGTAACAAATTCTTCTTTGGCGAGTATGATATGACCTCTTCTCTGGAATCAGAAATGGTGGGGATGATCCATGTCATTGACTACTACAAACAAATGTTTTGGACCAATATTTTGATTGAATGTGATTCAACTAGTATTGTATAAACTATCTGGAAGGGGGTGGTGCACCATGCCTGGGTTCTTACTTCTCATTGGATCAATTATATTTCTCTACTCATAGAAGTCAACAAAATTTCCACTCATGCCTTTCCTGAAGCAAAAATGGATGTTTATGGTCTTTCCAACAAGGGAATCAACCAGGGAATTACATGGATGGATGATTTTCCTTGTGATTTTCTCCCATTTTATGACAATTTTTGTATTAAGATTCCATCATTTAGACTCTTGTAATCTGTTTTTTATTTATAAAAAACATTGTTCATAGTTTCATTTTTTGGAAGTTTACTATAAGTGATTTGTTTCATAATTCTTTCGAAATTTCTAACTTTTTACGAAAACATGTATTGAAATGTTTTATGTTTTTTGGAGAATGGATTGTGGTGAATGTTTTGATGAACTATGAAGGAGACTTGAAAATGCTCTAATTTTGAGTTACCACCTAGAAGTGATGGGTTTGTGATATATAATGACACATCAATGAAGGTAATAGGTTGATTCCAAACAAAAAATTATAATGTTATTTCATATTCATAAAAAATGAAGATTCATGAATATAATTATCTAAACCATGACCTTGAGTCTTTGGGTGTAATATTTTCTCTGAATATGTGGAGACATTATCTCTATGGTGAATGATGTGACATAAACACAGATCATAATAGAATAAAATAAATCATCACAAAGAAAGAGATCAGTATGATACAATGGTGACAATTTGAGGTGCTCACATATAATTATTTCTCAATATACAACCACATAAGGAAATCAAACAAGGAAGATAATGCATTGAGAAAGAAAGATCATGTAATTATAACCCCAATGAGGATTTAGAAGGATCCTATATTATTGGATCTAGTAAATATGTATATGTAAATTTCTAAAGAAGTCTTGAAAAAAATATTTTCTAAAATTACTTCAAAATAATATTTATTGGAGAATATATTGAATTCTAAATTTAATGATGGGAAACATAAGAAGAAAATTAATTCTATGAATGATGGGAATTTATAAGACTTCATTTATTTACATAAAACTCTAATGTATGGAGCGGGATTATGAGTTCCATCTATACTGGATCAAATAGTGAATTTCTGGAAGAATATTATAGCTAAAATTTTAATACTCACCCTAGTATCACATATATGTATTTACATTTTTTGAAACATTATTGGTGGGATAACCTTAAGAGGGAAAATTCTAATTATGTGTCTAGATATTTTTTTTGTTAAAAAGATAAATCTTTGAGGCAGTATCATAGACGAGTCATTCAACCAATTTCTATTATTGTGTGAAAAATGGTATTACATTACTATGAACCTCGTTAAAAGGAAACCAAAGATAGCTAGAATGAATGATGCAATATAGCTTATCATTGACCGCCTAACAAATTATTCACATTTCTTTAGTTTAAGAGAAGATTTACATCTTGATATCTTTATAATAACCGATATTAATTATGTTGTGAGACATAATGGAACACCTCTATTGATTTTTTCTCACCATCATCACCATTTTACATTAAAATTATGAAAAATTATTTTGAAAACTCTTAATACTTAACTTCATTTGAGCACCACCTATCATCCTAAAAAAATTGGACAATCCAAAACGATTATTCAAAATAATTTAAGATATTTCAACTTCAAGATAACATGATTTTAACAATACATGGGATCATTATTTACCTTTTTTAGAGTTTTTCTATACTAATAGTTTTTATTCAAGCATCGAAATAGCACCATTGGAAGCATTATATGGAAAGAGGAGTCACAAAAAAACTTTTTGGGATAAATTTTGTGAATGTTAACAATAAGAACATAATAATTTTGAAGAGATAATTATATTGATAAATTAAATTCAATCTCACATTAAAGTAGTTAATTTAGGAAAAAGATTTATGCCGACGTTGTGAAATCGCTCAAAAGTACATGATATATTCCACCAACAATTCCCGTATAAGCACATTATAGAACCAACACATGCAATTACATTTAATGAAATATATTTGGAACCTAAACTATCATAATATTAGTATCTAATCTATATTCTTTATACTAGAGAGAATGGTTTGAGGAAATAGATTACTTGTCTGTTAAAATTACTTTGGAGAAATCAAAAAAATTAGAGGAAGATATGTGGGAGCTAGAGGATATTATGAATAAAAACTTGCCTCAACAATTTAGAGGGTTATATACATTAAATTTCATGGTAATTTGTTCTATTAGAGAATAAATTAGCCCCCCCAAAATGTTATAATATTTATATTTTAAAATAAATTTAATTTCCTTGGTAGCATGCGATGCAAATTGGGTAAAAACAAAACAATGTTTTGGCAGAATTTAGACAAATAATTTAAAATTAATCTTTGTAAATTTAAAAAAATATAATTGAAAAATTAAGCTTCATATTTTATTTAATATTACAAAAATTTTGTTAGTGATATTTTTTGGTAAATTTTTTAGGGGTTTCATTTTTGAGGAAAAATGAAAAATACAAGATTATAAATGAAAACCGAATTTTCATCTAAATTACTTAAAATGATAAAATATAGCAGATTTTTTTTAAATTCATAATATTTAAATTATATATCTAGTATTCCTATTTAGGTCATGGAAATAATTTTAATAATGAATTTAGATATGGAAACACTATAACCTTTTGAACGTTTTCACATGAAAACCCCGCTTTCCCTCCACCTTGTGAAGTTAATTTTAAACATAATTTTCCTCATATATGAACATAATTTTGAAAAAAGGATTAGGGAATTAGACCCAAAATAATTTATAATTTATAACAAGGCCAACTATATTACAAACCAATGTGAATAATGAAGACATTTAAAATCAATTACAACTATAAAGGTAAAAAACGTGTCTACAAAGACATTAAACATTATTCTTAGGGGACCAAATTACCTAGAAACATTCAAAAAATGAATTTTATAGACACATTTAGAATTTATAACTTATATTATTGATAATTTTATAATATTGGTTCTGGATACATGAATAGATCTAGGTGTAATTCACTCTTTCATTAAATAACACTTCTTCCACTCACCCCACTTATAAAAGGGAACCCCTCTTCTCCTCACATCATCATTGAAAACCAACTATTTTAGAAAATACATAATAAAATAAAATTCCAAATTACCATTCATAAACCAAGAATAATTTTCTTGGTAATAAATCTAACCATCTAAGGTTTTAGTGGACTCTAAAGGATGATACTCGAATAAGTAGTAATGTTCTTCAACGAGATTATTTATTTTATTTCGTTATCTTCCTCCTTCAATTACTACAATACCAAGGTTATATAATACCCTAATTAAATTAAATATAATTAGATTTTATTATTATAAGGTCTATACCAATGACCATAGAAAGTTACATCAAATGGTTCATGAAATCGACAATCGTCTGTATAGGAGACTACCGCCTCACAAACTAACGTGGTTCAAATTCCCATTTGAAAATATTAAGGTTGAGTGTGATGAAGGACATAAAGTGTATATATATAATATATTTACAAAATATTTATACCTATTTAGTTACTAAATAATATATATATTTTTACCTTCCTTTCCGATGTATATTCAATAACACGCTCGTGTGTACGGTGAACCACCGCCTTGTGAAGCAATGTGATGTTTCTTTCACTCACACTTCAAGTGGAAGATGATAAAGATAATGTTAATTATTATATGTAATATACATGGAATATTTTTGGTATTAATTACATATTTATCATCCTCTAAGAAAAATATATATCATTTTATTTCTTTTCTTTTAACTTATTTAAATATGATAACATCATTCGTCTAAGTGTGGACTACGACCTTCATGAAGTGATGTTAATATATTGTCATCACCACAAGACATGTATGAAATATATAATTATATAATATGGTTTATATTATATCAAAATCATTTTTAATGGTAATATATTACTCACCTCTTGTCCATAATGATTTTGTGAAAATTGAAATGTTAGTCATGCATACATACAACCTACTATATCCATGAAAGTGGCATACAACATTTTTAATAACCATCATTAATGGTTGATTTTAAAAGTAAAATTGATTTAAAAATATGATAAATATATCATGATTATTATTTTTTGAAATTATATACCTCTATAATATGTGCAATAAATGGATCTTTCATATTGAAAAACTCATGAGAGAACCAAGAAATTAACACTCGAAAAAATGAAAATGATAAATGATTATTAACAAACCTGTGATAAGATTCTATTAATAGATAACATATGATCTTATAAATATTAATATGGTGATAGTATAAGGTATGAACATGTTTAAAACCACTATACATGAATTTAAGACACGTTCAACCAAAAGGAAGTAAGGGGTGTCAGATTTCATCTCAATTTACATTCCATTGACACATATGTGTTATTATGAAAAATTAACATTTTTGTGGCGTATAAACTACCCATTTGACCATAATATCATGAATAATTAATTCTTTATGTAATTTCATGTATCAAATTGAAATATTTTTTCCAGGGGTATTTTACTTGAAAATCACCATATGTTAAAAGTTATTATTAAAGCATTATTTCATTTGTGTTTGTTAAATTTATATTGAAATAATGAATCTATTGTAATAATTTTTCACTGGAAATTAAATTATTCCAACATATCCATATTCTTGTGTGATGGATATTATTATTTCTTAAACGATATTCAATTTTTTTGTGGTCTCTACTTTGAATGTTAATTGATTAACTAGGGAAATGTTCATAAATCCATATTATTTACATAGTGTGAATATATGAAATGAAATACTGATTCATGATTAAATTTATTATCAGATATATTTGGAATTATTTAGACAACTATGAAAAGAAAGACCGTAGTTTCCAATATCCCTTTGATGCATCAGTAGTCTCATGGGATGAATCATTTGGCCAATCAGATGGGTTTTTACTGAGTAGGTTTTAAATTTCACTATGAATGGTATTGATGAAAATGGTATCATAAACCTAGAAAAAATACAATATAATAATTAAGAATTTCCTTCATTAATTATTCATTTACTAAAATCCTATTGGTTTTCATTATGACATTATATGTAGATTCATTTCTTCATCGTTAATTAATTAAATGAAATGTGTTTTTAGTAATTTACCTTTCTATATTGATTATGAATTATCTATTCATGCAGTAAAGTAATTTAAATGTAATGTGTGTTTAGTTATCTAGATTTTCACAACGATTCTACTTATTTATTCATGATATATTCTGTTTAGCTAACCTAGACTGAGAATCTAATCCCCCCTTTTTTATTTCCCTAAGATATGAAGATGAATCCTTGAAATTAGTTTTAGGTATGTTGAGATTTTAGTTTTGTTATAAATTATTTTATTTTTCCCATTTAATATGTGAATCATGTTTGTATCTTGTTTTCTAAAACTACTATATTGATAAATCCTTTGGTATTTGAATCGAGTAACTATGCTAACGTAATAAATTAAGGATCCAGCTTTGGGATACTAGGGTAGGGGATGTTACGGGGATAATACATTCTAATATATATATATGTATGTATGTATTAATATTTTTATTGTACATAGGTATCATAAATTTAATTATATTATAAACGATTTTTTAACAAGTATAAAGATTCACCAAACTTGAAGAAATTTATTTATGTTCAAATCTTTTTTCATTTTGGGATTATCTTTATTACATATCCATTATTGTAAATTATATTATCCTTATCATTTATAACTCAATTATTTTATACTCATATGGTTATTTTGGGGGCTTTAATATTTTCCTTACATTTTCCTCTGTTTGGTATTTAAAAAAGTTTTTTGTTTTTTATAAAAGGGTCACATTATATCCCATTTTTGTCAAGAATATTTATTATTCATTTATAGGTTTACTAAAAAAAATCAATGAATATTTTTACTATTCTTAAATGATGATTTAAATTCATTTACAAATATAACATAAATTAGTTAGAAAATTAAAAAATGCATCTAACCGATATTTTCCAAATGAGATATTTTTAATTTTTTTTGGAAAATGTGAAAGGAGTTTTTTTAATGTTTAAAAAAATAAAGTACTTTCTGATTATAATAATAAATATTTTCATTTAATCCTAATTTAAAAGATTCCAATGTTATTTTTAATGAAAATACATTCCTTAATATTCTAGTAATTTCTGTTTCAACAGTTACCATAAGAAAATGGATGTTTTCTCATGATTATCCATGTGTATTATAAATACATTTATAATATATATTTTCAACTATTTTAATTTCTTTTAAGTATTTTTATGTTTCACTATTCATTTTATATTATGTTAACATCCTATTTAATAGAATTCTAAAGATGAGTATGATCTTAGGTTGATTACGTGAAACCCTTTTTCTTTCCTGATGGCCAATTAAGCTATGGTGAGACAATGAATGGTCTGGTAATACCATCAACATGCTTTCACCAGATGGAATAAGACAATGATGATTAGTTGTTTACAAAATAATTAATTTTCCATGAGTTAAAAAATTATGATATAAATAAAATTATGATATATTAGGACACATATGAATTGTATTTATTATATGACTATTTGTCTCAGAATTATATAACCCTCGAATTAATTGGTTAATGTTAGATATTTTATGAGATAATATATATTGGAATTGGGAGTGAACCTTGTTCTGTAATGGTTATTGTTGACTATGATTGTCTTGGGAGTTGGACTTGAGTAAGGAAATGATTGAATGGGTAATAAACCCAATCCATTATGATAGTCATGGAATATTTCCTTAAAGAATTAATTTATTTTATATTCTTATTTTTATGGAAAAAAACTCTCATGAAATTATCTAATACATGTGATATGAAATCATTGATCATGATTGGTTTGTGATGATTCCTCACTCTTATGAATGGTGAATTTTGAAATGATAATGTTTTATTCCATGAATGATATTTTATTATATATGACTGATTGATTATGAACATTGTACATTATGATCATGATATCATAATACTATGCTTATCTTATTGTTGTATGTGATTATTGATTTTTATTCCCCATGTTTATTTGTATAGATACATTTATATCCCCTACCTCATGTTCCAATTTTACCCACTTTATGAAGAAAGGATTTTAATTGGGAATTAATAAGAATCGTACTATAAGAGATGACGTTTTTGGGATATAATAATTTTTTTTTTTGAAAAAACATTATTATGTTTTAGCCTACAAAGGCAGTAAAACTTTATGGTTCTTGAGTGTAGAAAATTGAGATATTTATTTACTATTCATGTAAATGAATTGAGTATATATGTATTTTATTCATGGGTTAACTTAGTAGTTATGAAATTGGTGTTTAAACATTTTTAGTGATTAGGATAAGTAAAATTTTAGTATATAACCTAATAAATCCTATGAAGAGATAAATGTTGCATAGGATAAACCTAAAAGTGTCATAGTTTGATAATATGGTGTAAATATGTAGGTCATATCATGAATAATTTTCATTATTATATTATTTCACAATATTGTTCTTGTCTCTTGATACTTACACTATAACATTTGGATTTAGCCAATAGATTAAACCATAACGAATCATATAAACAATGAATTAGATAGAAAATATAATAATAAGCTAAATGATAAAAGGAATATAATGAAAAATATTGTTTCCCTACTCCTGAAACTCTCACATGACATGAATCATGCTAATCATAAAAATGTGAAATATAGGGAGAAACACATCATTGAATCATTTATAAGCTAACCTCCACCTTCTTTCACCGGGACCTACGATCCATAAGTGGCTGAGAAATGGATCAGTACTACTATAAATATATTATATATTCTCTTATTATTGATTCATAAAAACGTTATCCTAGATGTATATCCCCTAGAAGGTGGAAAAGATCAATGATATAATTTTTTCTAGAATAAGAGGCAAGATAATGAAATTGACTCCAGGATATGGGAGTATTTTAAGAAGTTATTTTTCAATAATTTTTTTACTAGAACACTTAACATTAAAACAGAGAATAAATTCCTAGAACTAAAGCCGAAGGATAATGAAACTATTTGTATTTATACGGAACAGATCACAAGATCTGGAAGGTATGATTTAAATTTTAAAATTAATCGGTAAAAAGAAAATTTATTTATTTTTCATAGTTTTCATGACAAATATATAAAAAGAATTATCTATTATATATAATGATAGATATTATGAGATATTTCGACCTAATATCATTTTATTATTAGCTATCATAGACTTTCATTGTTCTGAAATGGTTGGGTACAAGAATATAATGATTGAATTTCAAGGAAAGTATAATAACAAAACACATGGAGGTAGGAAAATTTATTTAAGTTTATATATTAATTTTACAAGGTATCATGGGAAAAATTCCACTTCATCTTTGATAACTATTTTTTGTGTGGAAAATATGAACATAAAGAAAATGAATACTAACGTGAGGTGAAGGGGACAGTCAATGATAGGAATGGCGGGAATGACCAGATAAATATATCACCCAATATATAATATTCTAATTATATGGATTATGGAAATTATTTCAAATAGTCAATGAATCTATGTTATAATGATAATAGTTTTCATTATAAACCTCTTAAACCAATATTCTAAGGGAATGATCATGTGATTACAACTACTAATGTGGGTCACGAGAATGAAGTGGTGAAATATACACTTACAATCCACTATTAAATTTTTAATATCTTTTTTGATACAAGAATTACCCATTATTTTATACATGAAGAATATTCTAATAGTATCAAATAACCACCTCATTGATTTGATTTTGAGATGATAGTAAACACTCATAATGGAACGATGATAACATATCATGTTTATAGCCACACTTTTAAAGAAGTTTGTGGGAATGTGAATCCTATAAATATTTTTATTATCCCATAGCTAAAATTTATATTATTCTTGGAATGTAATTATTTTTATATAAATCCTAGATCTATTTTCTATTTTTTTATTTTAAATAATGATATTTTGAATGAACCTATGATTTTATATCCATTCCATGATGAATGTGAACTTTCAATGAGATTACATCCATTATATGCATCAGAATACATATTCATGAGTGTTATTTGGGTCAAATGGTTGGGGAGAAACTATAAATTGAATATATTTCTATTTTTTTGAAAATAATTATATAATTTTTGAAGATATTCCTAGTATTCCCCTAAATAAGGAAGTTAATATTTCAAAAGAACTAAAATCTTGTGCTATTCCCATTTCAAACACTCCATATAGAATGGATCTAATTTAGTTGCATGAATTAAAGAAGAAACGATAATAGAATATAAATATGGGATCCATATACTAAAGTGTGTCACCTTCGGGTGAACCTTTTATTTTTATAAGAAGAAAGACGGTATAATGTGACATTGTATTGAGTATTGGGAACTTTATAAGATTACCATCACAAACAAGTTTCATCTACCTCATATTAATGACTTTTTTGATCAACTGCATGGAGATCAATACTTTTACATGATTTATCTTCATTCCAGTCAACATTAATTTATGATCTAGAAGGAGTATATAACCAAAAAAACCTTCGATATAAGGTATGGTCATAACGAATTTATAGTGAATAAATTTGTACTTACAAATTACAATACTATATTTATGGATCTAATGAAAGGTATCCTTAGATATTACATAGATCTTTTTGTGGTTGTGAAATAGAGTATATTCACATATATTCAAATAAAAATAAAGAGACTGAAGCTCATTTGTGGATCATGTTGAAAATTATAAGTATGAAGAATATGTAATCCAAATTTACGGAATCTATATTCCCATAATATGATTATTCATTTTAGGTAATATAATATTTAACATTGTTATAATGGTGGATCCTTCAAGGAAAAAATTGCTGATCAACAGAGAAAAATAACCATTTTAACTACTATCCATAGTATTCTTGTTTTTTGGATACTATTAATGATTTTGAGGTATTTATGATTGTTATATTATCCACTATGTGATTTTTAATGTTTTAGATCAATGTTCTTATGGATATATGAATGTGAGTTATATTTGAAGGAGTTAAAAAGAAGGTTTGTTAGTGAACACATGCTCACACTAATTTAAAGTGGAGAAGGGTTTGTGATCTATAGAAATACATTAACTATGGGAATTGGATATATCCTCATTATAAATTATATAAAGATATATTACTCATCATATGAATTGAAAATTCATGAGAAATATTCCCCAACTCATGATCTGGAGCCAGAAATGCCAATTTATTAATTGAGAGTCTACAAGAATTTTCCTTATAGAAATAGGTGTGATTTATTTTTGGATCCTAAAGGCGTGAAGTATAAAATAACATAGAAATATATTACTATGTTCTAAAGGAAATTTTTTAATTGATTAATGATTGTGACTTCTCTATACAACACCATCATGATTGGGTGAATAAAGTGGAAGATTCCCTAAGTGAGAAGTACCATGATAGTTTTTCCATGTCTAGGATTAAAAGTGATGAAATATTTATTGATATGAAGAAGATAAACATTTAAATAATGATAAAAGGTGAATAATCATATATTTCGTTGTAGAATGTTCTTCCATCCATCCATGTGATGCTTAAACTGGCACAAAAGGGTGTTTTTGAACTGTGGAAGAAGGGTAGAAATGTTGCTAAGATGAACCATTATTATTATGGATTGATAAGGTTATGGAACCATTTATGTGTCTTGTCAATAATTGACATAAATTAGGAACTATGGGATTAATCTCAAAGTTATTCATTTTCTCTTCATCATAGAAGAGTTACGATGTATAGGGATTTGCAAGGGTATTTTTAGTTGGATATCATGAAATGGGATACATGATAATATGTTTCTATATGATTGAGGTGAAAAAAAATTATAATAGATTTTTAAAACTTTTACCCATATTATAATTAAATTGGTAAAACATTACCATGTATTTTTTCATCGGAATCCACAAAAAATAGAAATGGAATACAGAAATTTACATTTTAGTTCACTGCCTTATGAAATAACAACAATTTATTTTCAGAAGAGAGTATTTGTATCTTGATTTTATTTCTAGAGTATACAATAACGAAGTGGTACGGTTTCATGCATTACATAATTCTATTATATTTAACCGGGATCCAAGTTTTAGATTATGTTTTAAAAAAATTTACAAGATGAATTTAATACATGATTGAGCATTTAGATAACATATATTCCTTAGAGAAATGGTTAGTCTATGATGACCATTAAAATCCAAAAATATATTCTAGGATCCTCTTCTATATATTTAAAATTTGGATTAGATAAAAACCTTCATATTGTGTAATTTTCTTACTAAAATATTTTTCACTTGATCCTTTAGATAGCTCTTTATGATGCCTTATATTTAAGGAAGTGTATATGTCCAACCTGATGGAATGAATATGGATAGAGAAAGAAACTAGTACATTAAATGTATGGGGAAATGGAAGAAATCTTTATATCTATTTATTAGAACATTTGTGTATCTCATATAAAAAACTAAATGTAATACTCCCAATCATCGATGAGATCTATAGTACAACATTAATGATAATGCATTGGAATAGATGTTTAAATGGAAGAAGGGCATGATATTTGGAATGAAGGTATCTCGGTCCCTATGTACATCCCTGTAATGATATTAATGATCGAATTGTGAATATTTCTTATCAAATAACTATCCCACTAAATCTCTCTAAATTTGATGATGTGTTCTATTTATTGTAATGACATGAGTTTACTCACCTTAAATAAATACAACGTTTAATGGCGTCTTCCACAAAAAAATCTGAAAAAGAAAAAAAAATATAGACCACAATAAGGTATCTATACTATTAAAAATTTTAAAAAGTGGTAATAGAATTATGAAATATAAATAAATAAAGACATAGTTAAATATATAAGAACCAAAAAATTAATTTTTTCCTCAAAAACTATTTACAATGGTTAGAAATAAAACAGTAAATATTAGTAACCTTAGAGATAATGAGATTAATATGATTAAAACATGTTTTTAATGGAGTTTTGGAAGTCATTATAGAACTAATATCTTCACCCAATCCATTATAAATCAATCTTGGAGGTAGTTTTCTTATAATTTCCCTTCCATTATTAAATATATTTGTATACATACAAAATTGTCTCTCATATTCACTTATTAAGGGGAAATCATCTCCTAAAATTCCCTCACAACAGAAACATTTAATATGGTAAAAAAATACAAAAAATTCTCATTCAAACTATTATAAACCTTAAGTGTGTTCTTATCTTCCAGAAAGGCCATGCCCAAAAGGTTGATTCCACATCAAAAAGGATAGAATTCATGAAGTGAGGTATAAGTTTTCTTTCATACCTTTATCTTTTATATTTCTTTATATTCTTTTCTCCTTATCAAAATTTCTTTTCACCATAATAATATTATAACATTAGTATCATTGTTATAATTTTATTTTATTATAATGATGGTTTAATAATTAACCACCATTCCCTTTTTTCTATTCTGAAAAACTAAAATGTGAAATGTGTATTTTCCGGACTACAACCTCCATGTTTGAAAATGGGTTTTTTCATAAATAAAAAACAGTTATCGTTTTAGTTTACACTTCATGATTATATGTTGTATATTAAATAAATATGTATCATTAATATGGTTCTTTGGGGATAATAAAAAATTCAATGATCGTTATACGACAATCCATCGATATCGATAAATAACACAATACTTGTTCATCAATATTTTAATTTTCATGAAATGAAATTAAAACATCCATGTAATGGTATCATATTTTATATATATTAATAAATCATGAATTTTAGTACCCATATTTTTTTAATTATTATTATTTGGATAAAAGGAAGATCAACATCACTTTTTTTGAACATAGTCCAAAATGATATATATTATTAACAACCGATATTTAAAATACATTACAGTTATATAATATAAGAAAAGAATTATAACTAATGTAGACTGTAAAATGAAATTTATATGAATAATTATCTAAATAGAAAATTATTAAGTTTATATTTATGATATAGGATATTAATTCAATGATCTTGAAATCTAGGGTAAAAGAAACGGACTCAGTAATATTAAATACATTATTTTAGTTGTATAATAACATATTGAACATTTCTTTACAAGAAATATAATTTTAATAGATGTTCACTATTTATTTTGGGGGTATAATAATTTTTTATTCAAATAAATTTCTATGAGAGGAATTTTTTTATATTATTAAAAAAGGAGAATTTTTAAACAGTGTTTCATAACTCTAAATTTAACTAATATGAATAGAAAATGTTAACAAAAATAATGTTTCATGATTTATTTTTAATTATCACTAAATGATAGTTTCCTAATTGTTTTCTCTTTCAATATTATCCCTTTATGTCCTTTAATAATGTATTTTCATTTGGGTGAAAAAGTTTGTGAATATTTTTATTTTAACTTTGAGGAAATTTTATGAGATACCATTTGATGAGGTATTGAAACACATTTTTCTCTATAGAGTTTATAATTTGAATTGATGATTGTGTTTATTAAAATAGGAAGAAAAGTGTATGGAATATTAGAGTAGTGGGACCAATATTTCCCTCCAATATGTAGGTTAATGGTGTAGATCACATGTGAAATTTTTTTATGTGAATAAATTATCTTCTAGATAGTTTAGCAAAGTGTTACTGTTATAGAGTATTGAAATACTTATAGTTTTACAAGTGAATGGGTTAGCAGGTGACTGGGTTCCCATTGATAGGAAGCAATATGTTTATAGTTATTCTAATTTCTTTCCTATATTCTATTGATTATATTATATGAACCATGTTTTATTTTCTCATTCCATAGTAATTGTGTTATTTATTTAGAGGTAATGTCTACCTTTAATGATTTTATTAAAAAATTACTGATTTATGTTCACTTAAACCAAATATTTTTCTGTAATCATGAACATCAATATTATAATAATCAAAATATTATGGATTCTTTATGTTATCCATTACTGAGTTTTTGTGGTCACCCGTTCTAATGTTTTCCCATACCCCATATTGGAATAGGATTATGTATCATAAAATTTATATGATTGTATTTTGATTGTAGAGAAACATTAACAACATGTCAAATAATTGTTTTATGTTACAAAGATCCATGAAACTTAACCATTAAGTTCCTAGATTGTGTGACTATTTAGGGGATATAATAATTAAGCCATGGGATGAATTTATTTTTTATTAAAGTTTAACATGGCTAACATGGGATGCCATCAAAGTATGGTTTAGTTATTTTTGATATTAGGATTTTAAAACATTATAGAAAACACTAATGATATATTTATGATAACATCATAATATTTATGTATTGTATGAATTATTTGGTTTTCCTAGAAAAAAATCCTTGTATGGATACTAAATATGGGTGTGTATTTGGAACAAATACATCTAGTGATAAAAAACTTGACGTAACCAAGATAATTATGGATGTAATGGACAATATAGTAATTGTTAAAATAATTTTATAACTACATATAATTATCTCATGGAAATGTTCCCTCATATCTCTCATGATATTAACAATCACATCAGTAGTGTAGAGATAGAAAATACACTAAGAGGGGAAAATATTTCTATCAAATACATTGTTAATATACGTCTATAATACTTTAATAGTCATTCCCACCCATTGATTGGGGATAAGTTGATTAATGAAACAAAAAATATATTTTTATTCCTTCAATGATTAGAACATCAGATGTTTATTTGGGTAATACATTGTCTGGAAGGTGACACCAAAAAATGGTGGGATCTCATTAAGAATACAACAAAATGGTGTAATTTTATTAGATGGAGTGTAAGTATTTAAGAAGAATATTCTTCAAAAATTATTTCCCTCAGAATAATTACCCTAGGAGAAAAATCAAATTCCATGAAATGAAACAAAATTATGAATAGCATTTTGGATATTACAAGGGAAACATCACGAGACTGTAAATGTATAAATAAAAGTAAATCTGTAGACCTGAAAAAAATGATGATCTATTTTTCAATATATTAAATCCTAGTCTCTGGAACACATTATCAATAATAGAATTTTCAAGCTATGAGGAATTTTAGAAATGTGTTCTTAATGATGATATAAAAGATATAGATAAATATGATTCCTAAGAATGGAAAAGGATGACAATGTATTATAGAACCCATAATGACTAGTCTCATGTGGGTATAAAATTCAACTACAAACATGTAAATTTAGTGGGATGAAACACCATTGATATTTCCTTTGTGTTTCTAGAAAGTGTAACATGTTTGGAAAATAAGTCCACATGTCTTATGAATATTGAAGAAATGTAAAGAGGATTAATAAAAAAATCAGAAACAAATCCCTAGATGATTCATCACTAACCATTCAATGATTACTGTTCAAATAATATCAACATTTTTTGAATCAATTATTAAACCCTAAATTTGATGAAGGGAATATGCAGTAGTAACCTCATAACCCAAGGGATAATGGGGGAGAATATATAATCATGAAAATAGTGGTGGGACATAATAACTAAGTGGTTAAAGGTTCACTCATTATCCACTCTATAACTATGAATAAATTAATTTGTATTGGTTCATTCTAATTTGTTATGAATATAAATTCACCAACTGATACATATAATATCAACCTTTCTATGAAAATACCCAATGGACCACTGAATGAAGATAAGGTGACAAATATTTTTAAATCAAGATTTTTGGGGAGATAAATCAATAAAACATGGTTCATATGAATATAGATGAATATGAAAACCAACTTGGTATAGACTGAAATTACATATAAAATCCTCATATAGTTTACCAAGAAATGGAGATCTCATTTAATATCCAAAAATAATCTGGTTATCATGTATCAATATAAGGAAGATCCTTTAATTTATCTGAAATTTAATTATATAATATGGGTCTTGATACTGAGAAACAAGGGGTCCTAGTACATATTATTAGGATAGAAGTCAACACTGAGAATATTCATGTTTTGTGGGAATATGATGACGAATTTCCTGATGAATTTCTAAGTCATACCCTATAAAATAAGGTTGAATTCTCAATCAAACTCATAACTGGATCATTTATTATATTCTCAATCTTGATATAATTGATTCAATTGAGTTAGAGGAAATAAAGAAGAAATTAAAAGAGAATACTTATAAGGGTTTTATTGTAAAGTCCCAGATCAAGATGCCACATTATTCTTTTCATACCTAGATGGAAACATAGCCTCAATCACAGTACCCCAAACACCAGAAGCTACTGAATAGCAGCGAGGGACTAGGTGTGATTGTTGGGAAACTATACCCTCATTGGTAGTGTGTAAAACAATAGAAAAAAAAAATCAATTGTAGAAGTAGTAATATCGTACAATATAAGTAAACAGTTGAAGCTTGATAATAAATATAAAAATAATTCATAACAAAAAAATATGACGCTTTTTGTTACATGTTCTATGAAATCATCCAAAAAATGATACACTACAATCAGATAAAAAATACACTACAAAGGATTAGAAATACAAAAGAAAACTCAGATGCATCAAAAGCCTTGGATTGGTCCCATTCTCTCCTTCTCCTAAATAGAAAATCATGCGACTATATAAGGGAGCTTTCCATTATTGAAACCTATAAAAATATTATCAATTTGAGCCCAAGAGAACAATTCATAAATGTTGTGTGAAATAAATCCTAGTAGGCAACCACCTAAGATATGAACCTATCTGTCAGTGAGTATATGAAACAGATATTGTACACAAATTAAAAGAATCAACCCAGTAATTCTTTAAAATTAAACAATCCAAAAAGTAATGGTTTCTATGTATATTCTGTTCACGTTCATTGTGAATTCAATTTTATCGAATAATAGTCTCTAGATCTGGCAGTGGCCCTTCAATCCCATGTGTAATGTAATCAAAGTAGATTTCTCAAAAGTCCATCAAAATAGATAAGTGTAGACCAGATCCATATTTGTGCTCTCTCTTGGTAGATGCATCATAAGTCATTAAATTTCAAAATTTACTTCAAAACCTAATATCAATCTATTGGATCATGGTTCGCAAATGACAAAGTAATAGTATGGAAATCCTCTACCTTAGGCATAGAAAAACATCGCCCACAGGAATAAAAAAACCCCTCCAATACGCATAACAAATCCCCACCCACAGGAACAACAACACCCCCATCCACAAGAATAGGAAATCCTCACCTACATGTTATTCATTTATCAATCAAGTCCATGTTCTGTATATAATCATTTCAAAAAAATTCAATGTCAAAACTCACTATATAAGCATTTCAGTAAAAACAACTACACATGTAATTTTACACTATTTCATTGTTAATAAAATTATATATTGCATCGGCATCAAACATGTCAGAAGCCTCTCATGTAATAAAACCATTACCATGCTTAAAAATTTTAAAATCACATGGGTAAAACATATCACAATCCAAACATGTAATCTAAAAATTACAAGGCTTAAAAATTATTATATCACGTGGGATAATAATATAATAATCCTAACATGAGAACTATACTATAAAAAGAATCAATAAATTGTTTATCTGATGTGTGAAAACATTTAATTAAATTTTTTTTATCAACCCATAAAAGTGAATCAAATGCTTTCCCATAGGAATCTTTGAAAAAATGGGTAAAAAAAGGGCATTTTAGTGAAATTCACCCACGAGAAGACCCTTAATTAATCCAAACAAGATGAAACAAAATTCAATTCATTTAATCCATAACCTAATATTCATTAGTCAATAAAAAGGTTCAATTTCTATTCAAGGATAAAACGTTAAAATGGGAACACTGCAGTAAGACAAATATAAACTACTCGATTTTTAGTGATTGTCACAAGACCACCTACTGAGTAGTCATATGGCTCTGCTCGTGCAGCGTTAGATTCTATTTCAAGATAGGTAAATGTAGAACTCAAAAGTTATGTAAAATAATAAAGTTTATAAATAAATTTCTAGAGAAAAAATTATGATGAATAGATAAAGGGGAATCGAGAGCATACCGATTTTGTTTCAATGCATTTGATGATGATAAAATAAGGGTTTGTATGAGAAAACGGGAACTAAATCCTCATTCAGCTCTGTTGTCTCATGAACCTAGTGTCTAATATGTATAGAATGACAGAAAATGAGTCTACGACCCATTTTATTAAAAATTAGAAAATAAACGATATGTAAGAGGAAGTGCACACCATGTAGGTTATTTTACTGTCCATTTCGTGGCCAGATTCCCTTACTAGTCATGCCCCTACATGCACAATAAATTATAAAATGTGTACCTAATAATACATGGTGTGTAACCACCCAGTCCAATAGTGTATGGTGTAGAGAATTTATTTACCTTCTTTTATTCCTTTTATATTATCATAAACCAAAAAGAAAAGGTCTGATCCTAAATAGAAGAACCGAGTTGTTACAAAATTTCCTCCTTAAATAAATTTGTCCTTGGAATTCCCTCCCAAGGATGATAAAGAGATATATTAGAACAACATTTACCACTAATATTGTACATAGTCCTCCCTCTCCTAGGTCTCATAATCCACTCAGCCGCGATGCCATATCATTCGTACTAATGGAACATACCTGTCATGGATAAGCTTCGTGCTACGATCCACAATTCAGATAGGATTATCCTCAATAGATGCATCTACCTCTGGCACTTCCTCCTTGGGATGAAAATAATGACATTGGTCTAAAATGTAATTTTTCAAATAAGAAACATGGATGCTTTGGTGCAGGGCCTAGTGCCACTAAGATAGCTTCCATCGATAGGAAACCGTCCTGACATTCTCCAGAATCTCTAATGACCCGAAATATCACAGGGAAATATTACCCTCTATCATGAGACTCTTGTGTAACAACCATAGTGAAACATGCTGGGAAAATTAGTTCCTTGACATTGAACTCCAGAGGCCATCTGTAGTGATCGACAAAACATTCTGGATGAGACTACAAAATATCCATCTACTATTGAATCAATATAACCATCTTAGTGGTCTCCTATATTAGACAAGGTCCCATCATAGGTTCCTCTCTTATATCCAGTTAATACAGGGGTGATTGGAATAGCCTATTGTACATAGCCTCATAAGGAATCATATTAATAGTATCATGCAAGCCAATGTTATAGGTGAACATAACTAAGGGTATGTGTCTCTCCCATTAACCCCTAAAAACCAAGATGCATGCCTGAACCATGTCATCTAGCACCTGAATCATGCGTTATAACTGTCCATCTATTTGAGGGTTGAATGCTATGCTCAGAATTACTTCTCTACCCAGTTCCCTATATTAGCCTTCCCATAAAAAATAAGTAATCTAGGTGTCCCTATCTAAAATGATAGAATGCAGAGACCCAAACATTCTTACAGTCACACGGATGTGAAACCTCATAAGCTCATCAACACTGAAGGTTCCATTGATTGTAAGGAAGAGAGAAACCTTCATGATATTAATAGGAACAAATCACATAGAATAATTACCCTGATACCTCCAACATCAAAAAACACCATAGGAAATTCCACAGAGAATTCTAGATATGCATCCAATGTGATTTTCTTTTAACTAGGTAAACCCAAACAGAACTGAGGGTATATCAATAGCCTTATGGCAATGAGCATTCGAAACCCTGATCAACCTCATTAGAAGCAGTCACACAATCTTTCAGTAAAATACATTGCAAATTTTTTCACCAAACCTACCTTAAACATGCAGAGTGTTTAAACTGGTTCACAAGAACCAAACACGAAGAATAATATAGATAATTATTCATACCGTCACTCGACAACTTATCTCAGAAACGTCCATCATAGAAGGATGACGTATTTCAATAGAACACAACACCCAATCCCAAGGCACCATACGCCCACAATGTCCCCATTCACCAAAGATCATACCTGTATTTTTGTGACGCTCTTTCTTCAAACCATCCCTTGTTCAATTAAAAGGCCATGACACAATATAAGTAAAATCATAATTCCTGATCCATCCCACTAGAATCATTACCTCCTTTCAATGAAACACTTCTAAGCCCGACTATAAGTCTAAGATAACGTCAGTTTCATCTATTCAGAGTCCACAAAACTCACCAAGGTGTTCCATAGTCCTCGTTACAAGTTAGGCTTTGGTATATGTCAAAAGTCCACATAAGATCGTTGATTGAACCCAAAGGGGAATCCACCAAGTGTCCATGCCAAAGAATGTAATAGACATCTAGAGTCAATTCAAGGAATTCCTACATGGGAACCCAGGTATCACTCAAGACTAACTGAGCCTCATTTAAACCCATAAATCTATTATACAACATCGAAAAAAAATTCAAAGTATCCCAACAACTTTTTACTATAGCACAATGTATAATCAACCCTCTCATAGTGCATCTAAGACAACGTCAAGGTTGGGGACATGCTAGTATGTTAACGAATATCAAAATATGTTAATTTGAAGGATTATTAAAATATATTTGAACCATTATTGGTTGAACTCCTGAAAGAAAATCTGCTTCACATGCCAGCGTATCACCATTTAACTGACCGAAATGCCTTTATTTCGAGGCATTTCCATGATTGTTCGTGCTTAAACATGGATTTCAGTCCATGATCATCGGATACCCACTAGGTTTTCATATGCATCCATCCGCAACAACATTGTGATTCCCAAAAAGTATAAACATTAAACAATACTATCAAGCCTCAAAGTAAATCAAGTATAACCAACCTTTTTTGAATGGTCCTTGATTGTGATACTTATATTTGGTAGGAAACATTTATAGGTATGGGTTTCGTTGCACAAACCACTATCACCACGTCACATAACATGGAATAAACATCAAAATTTAAACTGACTGACATGTCTAAACACCCTTGTCTTAGAAAGTCTTCTTGAGTGGTGGGACAACCTTGGTCCCACAATGCTCATGTCTCTCAAATCTGGGGATGACCTGAGAACATGCACAATAGATCAAATCTCAATGATTTAACTGAAATCAACATCTCGTATTACATTTTACTCTCGACGGGTACCACACAAATCAAAATATACTTCTTCGAGTTTACAAGAGAAAATGACCCATTATGTGTAGTATTCATAGGTTTTCAACCCTATGCATCCTAGTATCAGATGGATCACATAAGAACTGGATAAAAAGAACAAAAAAAATTTACATAGAAGATAACATACCAAGTTTCCCATCACTTAAGTAAAGAGAGGTTCACATGACCTCATATGCAGGTGACCATTCCTAAGGCATGTCTAATGTACCGAATTAAGAACTCCTCAATGGCCATTCATGTATCAAGGATTAGGATACAGGGTTCACTCATCAGATCAAAAGTGTACTCTCAAAAAACAAAACATCCTACCGGGGATAGTGACACCTGAGCAGCACCAACATCAGAATGATTGCAGCGGAAAAGGAGATAACATTCTTTAAGGGCACCACCTACCTTGGGCTATCCCGTTATGATGCATAAGCATTGAATCCCAGAAAAAAGTCACAAAAAATGATTTAATAGGATCAAAATCCCATTTTTAATTATTCCTATATTAAAATAAATACCCTCTTGATGATCTCTCACATATTCATTTCAACACATAAATCCATTTAGTTAAACTACCCTTACAAGAGTGTGTTTAAGAGTATGAAAAATTCGCAGCTAAGAAGCTCAAATATCACAATAGGATAGTTTAACACCATTGTCTAAGAACTTGACCCTCTTCATGCCCCATGGGTCAGGTATAGGTGTCAAAAAACTAGAGATACTACCAAAACCCCAATACTATGATCTGGTTTGGTCAAGTCAATGACTCAGAGGCATCCTTCATGGAATAATACATATTGAAATGAGTGAAGGGTTCCTTTAGCAACGATCATGGTATACAGTACATAAATAAGGGATCCTTGACGGGGCTACCTAGAACAACATAGGTCAATAGAGATATTTTGCATCTCATATCAGATCAAAAGTTGCAATTAGGTTGGTCTGAACACCCAACCGATCATCCACACCAAGTATCACTCTCGGGGGATGATTGAAAACAGTAACTGGAGTAAGAACCTATAAATTTATATAGAATCCCGAAAACACCGATTAGGAGTCATAAAAAAGATCCTTGGGTTTCACCATTGCAATCTACATGGAGAAATACTCATAAAGGACTACTCACATAACCCAAACTGTTAAAGAGGGATTTAAAAGGAAAAGACACTCAATGGGTATTATAATATAAGTACATGACATATAGAAACCACACACAATATGTAACCTCAATCTATTACATAGGACTGTACTCCCACAGGCCTAGGCCAATAAACATCCAAGGTACACAACGTGTTATCCCGACACACAAAATGTACTCATGTTCTCCCTCCTAGCCATGTACCACAACACAACCATATTCACAAGGGTTCTTCCTGTTTAAGACCGCACAACATGTACTGAATGTACAAGGTCGCATACTTGAGAAACCCACCCTCCCATGTTCTTTCTCACATCTCCGAACACACAGTCACTTACCACACGACATTTACTAATTGAACACATTTTTTAACCATGAAAACAAATATTCCTTCCCCGAACAAGAACAAAACACAGTGTTTTAGGCTAAACTACATGCCATGTATATTGATTTTTTCAGGATAGAAACTCCATATTTCCTAGAAAACCCCTATTATATAGAAAAAACCCCCAATGGTATGCCAAATTCCAATTTTTGAGGGCCCATACTCCCTTCTAATCAATGTTTTTCAACGAAGAAAAACGTATCACAATAAATTATACACAAAAGGATGAAACATGATCCACAAAATTCTAATCACAGAGGGCCCATAAACCTCAAGGATCAAAGCTTGGAGTCCCTCCAATTTGAAAGATAACACATATCTGTAAAACTATCACAATAGAGGATATATATATCATGGTACCTATCACACAACATTCATCTCTCGCACAATATTTACTACAACAACATGTAATTAGTTATTCTCTTTAAATGGAATGGAAAGAATACATGGAATTTGATTTCTAACAATAGCCTATATGATGCATGAGATGGAATACCCTAATATAATTGGGTTGAAGCACAATATTTCATAAATAATATCAATACTAAGAACAAAAATCAAGTTCAATACCCAACAATGAAATTGAATCAACTATAACAACTCAAAATCCAAAAAACAGAAGTCAATTAAAGGAAATTTGGATTGTCCCTATATACATGGTAGCTAATACCAGGAAATGTTTATGACCAAACTCCTTTTTCTTACTATCCCTGTATAATGTCTCCAAAAATTAAGGAAAACTAGAAAAGAACCCCTCTGATACCACTTTGTAATGTCTCATATCCTAATATCACTTTATAGTGCCCCGTACCCAGTTAGGAACATGGCCTCATTCACATTTCACCAAATTCTAGATGCTTCCAATTAGATGTGAGGGCCTAGGTGTGATTGTGGGGAAACTAGTCTCTCGTTGGTAGAGTGTACAACAGTGGATAAAAAAAATCAATAACAGAAGTGGTAATATCATACAATAGAAGTAAATAATGGAAGACTAATAATAACGATAACCAAAAGTCATAACATAAAATAATATTATTTTATTACAAGTGGACAATGTAAGATTTCAAAGAAACTTTTTGTTGCGTATCGGGTACGCTATCGAACATAGAAACCCCTTTAAAGTAAAATTAATATTTAATTCGAAAATATTAATAAATATGAAATTTTTTTATTCTTTATTTACCTGGGATGTTACACTACCAATATATATATTAATCTGAAGGTGGGATTGAGGGACGTACAAATTTTCTTCTATTATTACTTCATTCCAAAAACCATTATAGAGGACCATAAATGTGAATTTAAGCACCTAGAGTAGGGTGTAATATCTATAATGTATTACTCTACTCATTTCCCAATGTTTCAATTATTTCTACTAACACTTTCTATTGATTAGTTGATGATAGCATGAAATTTTTAGAATTTTATTGTGTACATTATACAATCATAAGTGAATGATTTCTCATTGACCAACATTTATGAGATAATGAACCAAGACCTCAACAATGAGTGGTACTAGAGTGAGGATAATAGTGTGGGGTAGGGTATTTTAGAAATAATATATGGAAGCGGTTCATCTAATGATAAAAAATGCCACTTTGTGTATGCTCACTAGAGATGAAATAGTTAAACCACACACATTGAGAATGATATATTCTATCACCAGTGTGGTACAATAGTCTATATGAAGCCCTTGTGTATGAACGAACCAATTTATTGAGGTTATTGTGAAAAAATGGGAAACCTTTTGTTTTTAATGGACTTTACCGATGATCCCAAGTGATAATGGGAAAAAATAAACTCCATAATCAGGTGTAGGATCTGTAGCACTACATCAGCAATGGAGAAAGACTACAACTAGATAATTAGAATGAGGAGGTGGAAGTGGGTGTTGAAGATAGTCATATGAGAGGTAGTTCCATTAGAGTGGGTCTTATAATGGTTGTCTGGATATAACATAGGGACATGGATCTGGCCAGCTACATGTGGTGAATCCTAAACTAGGTGAAAGGAGTAGTAGATATTCGACAATTCAAGGCACTATCCATGTTTCCCCTACTTTAGTGTTTTCATTATTTGATAGTGGAAGTCATAATTCATTCATTTCTTCTAGGAATATAGAATCTTTAGGCTCAATGATAGAGTAATTTTGTAGTGTAATTACTCTAGAGACACTATTAGAAAATTTTATCAAAGTGAAAATGATGATGTAAGGAAATACCTTTCATATCAATGGTTATGTATTTTTTGTGGAACATCTTTTTCATTGAGATTTTGGTATTCAAAAATTACACTCATTATAGACGAGTTACAAACCAGTCACTCTAAATATGATTTCTATTGGTTTAGGGAGTTTTTCACATCACATAAGGGTGGAACCTATATTTATAAGCATGAATTGGATATTGAAGATATTGGTGGTATACCAGAGCATCATGGGATTAACCGAGTGAAAACCAATATTTTTAGTATTTTTATGATATATCAAGGAAAATTGTGTATAGATTAATATCATATGGTGGGTCATTTAAGGGATTTATTCCATGGTGACTATTTCAGGTAACCTCCACTGAGATAGGTTGAGTTTAGTTTATATATTGTTCTATGAGTATCACCTGTGTCTATTCCTCCATAAAAAATGGATCCTACTAAGTTTATAGCATGAAATAATTACCTAAAGGAAATGGAATCTAATGGTTTTGTAAGACCCCATACTGCACTAGAAGGTCCACCAATGTTTTTCTCCAAGAAGGAGTATAATAAACTTAGGATGTTTTTGAATTATGAAAGGTTTTATCAGCTAATGGTGAATAACCAATATACTTTAAATTGTATAGAAAAAATATTTGACCACCTTCATGGATCTTAGTTTCCCTGTATTATTTATTTAAGGTAGGGATATCACCATGTGAATGTGATACCCTACGATATACCACAAAAAAAATTAAATTGTTGATCTGTCTTGTAGATTATTTAGTCATGGTGCTCATTTTCACAAACATGCATCAAGTTTTACTCCCATATATTGATACATTTGTAGTAATTGTTCAGGAATCAATCATGTTGAATTACCATACGCAACACGAACATGTGAAACACCGTGAAATCATAATTAATACACTATGGGAACACCATTAGTATGAAACTATCACAATATTTCACTTTTGGATCAACAAGGCTCTCTTACTGGGTAATATTATCTTAGAAGAAGTAGTATCTGTTTACCTATAGAAGGTGAGAGATATAGGTTCTTGATAGAATCCTAATCACATCATTGGGATATATAGTTTGTTAGGGCTATATGTATTTTAAAATAATTTCAATTAAGAATTTTCATTCCTATCAATGTATGTTACATGATTTAAAAAACTATGATAATATTTTATTGCCTACATCCTATGAAATATCCTTTTAAAATTTGAATGGAAATTTAATTTTGCACCAATAATGATTTTTACATAGTTGGGAAGAAGCTACATGGTTTACAGTGATATATTAGGCATCAGGATGGGAGATATTCAAAAGTAGGGATATCGATTCATGTCATACAAGTTACACTATCCAATGCCACACTAGATTAAATATATGATGCATGATATTAATCTATTAGAATTAGTTCATTCATTTAATTTTTAGAGGCATTATTTTTTTGGTAATGTTTTTTGGTATATAAGGACTAATATACAATAATGTACATATATACAGAATGTGTCATAAATATTATATAGAGGAGGAGGGTAAAATACCTCTATTCATTTGAATATTAACTTATTTATACACTTGGGAAAGGTAATTCCATTACTTGGGCTATATGATGGAAGAATATGACATATGTAGTTAAGAAAGCTAGTAGTGAGTGGCAGTTGCCAGACTTATTTTATGAGATGAAACTATGGTACATAGATAATTAAATATAGTCTATTATTATATGTTTAATAGAGACCTATTTACATCAAGACAGAGTGAAGATATGGAAGATCTCTAATACAGAGGGTATAGTCCTATAATAGAGTATATAAGGTAAAGTCTCATTACCTTGAGGGTTCACTGATAGAGATGAGGTCTTACACATTCACGGATGTATCTAGGTTCCTTCATACATTTGAGAGGAATTGATGAGAGAGTATGATGCCTTTTCTAGGATAGTATATCCTTGCCTTACAGTGATGTACTATGAAAAATAATTCTAGTATTTCTGAGTGGGAATGAAATGGGATATCATGGGTTTTCTCACATGGGTTTCTGGCTATTAGTGGATGATAAAGGAACAATTGTGTTCAGTAGGGATTTATAGTACTTACACATTCCTATGTAGAAATGTTATGATTTACCTTTAGATTTTGTGATAGGTTTAAAATGGCCACCTCATGGAAATGGAATAGTATAGGTGATCATAGTCTGATTAAAAATTGTAACTCTCTTCCTACCTATTAGAGAGACATTTTTAATGGATAAGTAAGGAAGTCTATATGCTGTTGAGATCATATGACTTCACAAAGTTCAATGAAAAGTCATATTAGAAAAATTTGTTCAATTCAAATCATGGTTCTTAAATGGGTGGTAGACGGTTCTCAGTACATAGGCGCTTCTAAGAACAACCTTTCATCCACAGAATGATGTAAAATTAAAACTTAAAATTCTGATAGTTTTGGTAATTCTTAGATCACAAGTCCTTGATTTTGGAGTTTATTAGGAGAAACACATACCTATTTCTGAATTTTCTTATAATAAGTTTTTTAGGAAATTATATATGGATCCTTATGAGGAAATATATGGTACGCTATGTCATTCACCACTTTACTAGTTAGTGGTAGAGATGGAAGTTCTATAGGGACCTCATCTCATTCAGAAGACATCAAAGTTAGTTCAAAAAATCAATAAATGTATTGAAATAGATTAGGCTGGGAAGAATTGATATGTTTATGGTCATTCATAACCTTTGGATTTTTTAGGGTTAGACATTGGTTCTTCTTGCATGTTCCACCTTGGTTTGGTCATAGATGGAGTTAGTGATAGGGAAAGCTATATCCTCATTATTGCTTTCCTTTCAAGATCATGGAGAGAATCTTGATTGTATACAATAAGATATCCCTTCCTCATTGGTACCAGGCCATGTACAAAATATTATATATATATATATATATATATACATCACTACAACAATTTATAACCATCTCATATTCTTTATCCTGATAATTTTATATTAGAAATTTTCTTTTGTTTTGAGGTGAACCCTATTCATATTTTTGATCAGTGTATAACGACACTCCAAGGAAGGATGGATCCTCTATTATGGGGACTATGGAAGTAAAACTATATATATGAAGAAAAATGGTGGATAGCAGCTGATGTATGTGATCAGTGGTCAGAGCTATTCTTAGAAATATTTTTTATCACCATGAGGAGGGAAACTCATTGATGGGTGGTTTTATAGAAGGATTAATGTAATATCCTGACTTTTATTATTTTTTAAAGATCTGTTAATGTTCATTTTAATCAATCATTTTTACCCTTAGGGATTTTTCTAATAGATTAATGTAGTTTTGGGGAGCATCTTTAGATTATTTGGAGTTCAGAGCTCTAGATTTTGGAAAAAATAGACCATGCACTTGATGTTTTAGATTGTAGACCTCAGAATACATGTCCATTTTGTTCCAAAATATATGAAACTATCCTTAATTATTAGTTTCACAAAAGAAATGTGACTTCATGGTGGGTGTATAGTTTGGCCAAATCGTGAATCCAAAACATGCACCCTTTGAAAATTGGTGAAGTTACCATTTTTATTTTAAAAAATCCATATGTATTAATCTTATTTTACTTTTTGGAATCAGATAGTATAACCCTCCCTATATTTATCTATCCCATGTCCATTGAATCTTGGATTTGAGATAGCTTCTTTGTTAGGAATGAATTTTTCACATTGTCAGTTTCATGGGATAACTAACTATTTGATATTAAATCACATTGCTTATATTATTAATTCATCTAATCCACATGAATAATATTTCATAGAAATCTATTACTCCTTATTCATTTACTATTTGTATATTTTTCTTAATCATTTCTATTCGAGACTGAATACAAATTTGATACCCGATGAGAAGTCATCCCCCACAAAAATGAGGATGGTCTAGTTATTTTTTCCTAAGGTATCGATATTTATAATTTGTACCATTATGAAATGTACCAAAAAATCCTTGTGAGTCATCATAAATTTCAATAAATTTAATTTAAATGAAAAATATTTTCATAAGGTAGTCTTAGAAACCCAAATTATACCATCATAGGATGTTTACCTTGACACAAGACACCCTTAGGTTGTGTTGATTTTAAAGTCGATAAACCTCATGCCTTGTAATTAAATTGAACCACCAATTGAGGTGTGTTGAGGTGGAACTTTTAAATGAAATGTAATTTTAATTTAACAAATGAATAATGGTAATCTATGTACATAGGCCCTAGAACTACATTTTTTGTAGTTTGAGTTTCCCTTATGAAATGAATTGACCAAATTGCCTTAAGTGTATTATTTAATGGTAAGGGTGTAATCCTTGAAATGAACATACCTGTTTATATTAAAAGGGAAATACAGGGTGTTTTAATTCAAAAAACATCTTATGGACTATTTAATAATAATAATTTTATGATTATAAATGAATTATAACATAGAGGGAGTGATACACATGTTCTTACATATAATTTATTAGAAGGGATCATAAAGTGGATGCCTTTATCATAGCCATGGGTGATAAGTTGTTCACTATGTGTTATACCATTGAGGTGATATAGGGTTTATTACTTTATACCATTCCACTTGTGATATCGTGGGGTTTTTTAGGAAACACCTTGTACATTCGTCTATGGTGATGGGTGCTCCTAGTGCGATACCTGGGTTCCTTTTTAAAAAATTCCTTAGACATGACTAGGATGTCAATCTAAATAAATCAATTGATGCATCTTACATGTTAAATTATCAAATTTAATTTATTATATGCACTATATACTTATAAAAACAAGTTACACATCCTTCCTAAGCACATATTCCATGAGCATTATAGTGCCTCTAAATTATTCTTCTATGACAAGGGAATAAACCTACGGTCCTTGATATTGTAAGGTACCCAGATATATATATATATATATATATATATATATATATGAACATATATTATAATATGTATATGATGTATATATATACATACCTTTTTAAGTTTATGTGTACAAATATAGGGGGACTAATTTTTAGAGATATTTTGTCTTTGGAAAAAGAATATAGTATCGGTTTGGTGTCCCCGGAGGCACCCAAAAGGATGTGATTCATTGTATTTACTATTATAAATTTATTATTAATGACACAATAATAATTTTATATACACCAAATGGATATTAATAAAAATAATGTGTTGTGGTCAACTGAATTTATCACACACCCTGTTCGAGAAATAAATTAGTGCTCTAACAAACCTCATGGATGAAGATAGGGTGAAAGTAAATTACCAATGATATGGTGCCTAATTCTCTATAATAGGATGGTGTTAAGAAGTAGAGTGTAGATCTTATGAATGTGTATTAATTGGAGATAGATTTTTATATTTCCACATTTTTATATCATTTTGCATATTCCTAAGGTTCTGAATCCATGTATTCCAATTTTGTATGGATTACAAACTTGACATTAATTTTTATGTGTTATTGATTCTACATATAAATTTATTTTATATGTGGATTAATTATGCTCTTGAATTTCATTTTTTATATGTTTTCATCTGGTTACTATTATTGTATTCCATTTTGAAACACATTAATTATGAAGGAATATTCTCCCTAAAAAAATATCATAGACCGAAAATGATAGAGGGTACTCTGGAATATGAGGAGGTTCACTTGAGTACATGTAGAAAATTGTGTTTGGTCACTTATGGTTGAACAATGTTAGAGATGTTTCACCAAGATAAATTAGTAATTTCAAGATCATTGATCTTTTTGTGTTAGTGATTATCTATTAATGCTCCCTCTCATCCTATCCCAACCGCATGATTACACTATGTATCTTTTCAACAGGAGAAAAGAAAAGATCCATCACATGTACGGAAATTTGGAGCTATGAAACTACAATATGAAGTATCTTATAAGGAAAAACTCATGGAGATATTGGATCAAAGAGAAATGGTGTTGTGGAACAAGAAACTAATCTGACAAGTTTTTTTATGGAGAAATCATAAGATTGATGAAGATACATGGGAACCTAAGGATGTAATGAGATAAAATTTTTATCCCTCATCTTCATCAATTGAAAATAAATTTGGATGAGATTTTTTATGGTGGGTAGAATATAAAAACATTCTTTTTATATCCATGAATAAATAGTTTTCTCTGTGGTTTTATATAAAAATAAAATCAAAAGGCTGAAAAAATATGTACCTTCAAATTTTTTCCATATAATTATCATGTATAAAAAGGGGTAATAGCATTTTGAAATTTAAATAAATAAATAAATAAGAAAAATCCAAATAAAATTTATCATAAACACCAAACTCAACTAATAAAACAATAAATAATATGATTACTTTTTTTATTTTAAAATTAATTTTTAAAATGGATATTTTTTAAAGTTATAAATTTTATAATTACCTCTCATTATAGAAGAGTAATCAATGTACCCAAATTGTTCTCCTAGAAAAAAAATTTCATGATATTTTATGAATTTATTTTAATGTTAAAATTACAAATATTAGGATATAAAATTGACAATTTAATAATTTTTTTGATGTAATCATGGTCATGTTTTCTTATGATAATTTTTTTTATGTTTTATAAAATTATTTATTTTTAGGTGAACAGTGAAAATAATGTTTTTAACAATAACATGAATTTATTAAAATTATTTATATATAATCATCCACTAGAATTTAATAAAACATTTTCAAAAGTAAGATATTTATTATATAAGTGAATTTAATATTTTTAAAATATTAAATTTAAATAATAATTCTATATTTTACTTTTTAAAATTTATGTAATATTTTTTTAGATTAATTTTTTTTAATAAATTGTAAATTTATCATTCAAAAATATATTTTATCTATTTTAAAAATTAAATCTTATAAAACATAATTCCAAATAATAATGAATTTTCTTATACAGTTTATAATAATTACCATTTTATTTGGGGTAATATAGGGTAAAATACTATTGTAAAAAAACCAATTACCATGGTGAAACCTAAAAGGGTTAAAAATGAGAAACCATAGATGTAAATTGGATAACATGTTTTGGAAATTTTTTTAATTGATTGTCAGAAGTGTTCATATACAAGATATATTCCCCGATATATTGTTTATCAATTTCAGAGTCCCTTTCATTGAGTGGGACTTTCCATTATTGAACAGTTTTGTGTATTTACACAAAATACCTCGGCTTTTCACTTAAAAAAATGTAACTCTTATCATCATATTACCTCACACCAAAAGCACTTTATATTGGAAAAAATATTGCAAAAAATCACTTCCATACTCCTATTCTTCATAAGGAGTGTTGTTTATTCCAAAAAGACCACTCCAGAAGTTTTAGTTCCATTTACAAAGGGGAGAATAAATGAAGCGAGGGGTTATTTTCTAATATCTCATTCTATTCTATTTTTTTATTTTTTGAATTTATCCTTCCTCATATTTCATTTCAAAATATTAAAATGGTTACTTAATTTTTATTATTATTCTGTTTTGCTATAATAATCATGGTATATGGATTAACTACTACCCACTTTATCCATTACAAAAACATAAAACGTAAATCATGTGTAATGTGGACAACTACCTCCAAGAATTAATATGTTTTATATTTTTCACATAAAAACATTGATGGTTTTATTTTTTTTTATTTTATGAGTTTATATGTTATATATAAGTTATATATATATATATATATATATCTTGAATATGTTTAATTTTCACAACACAATAAACAATTATTGTACAAGGTAATCCATTGATGTCAATAAATAGAACAAAACGAGTTTATTACCATTTTTGTTTCCACGAAACACAAATAAAACACGAATTTAATGGTATTATCAAATTAAAAATATTTATAATACATGAATTAAATTACATTTTATGGTCTTTAAATGATGATATTTTAGAGAAAAATAATTATTGACACAAAGTTTATGAACCTAGTTTGAAATGATCAAGATTATTAACACATGATATTAAAAATATAATACAACAATCTGATAATAAAGGGAATTATTATTAATGATGACAATAAGTTGAAATGTACATGATTAATTTTCTAGAATAGGTATTTAATTTTTAAATCATTATTATATAAGAGGTTGAAGCTCTTCCATAGAAATCATGGAAAAATGTAAGGGACTTGTTAATTGGAAATCCTTTCATTGATTTATACAATTTAACACTAAAACATTGTATTTCTATGTCATTCCATTTTGATAAATTCTATATCTTTATTTTTTTTTAAATATATATTTTTATTGAAATCAATTTCCATTTATTTTTTTCATCTATTTAAATAAAATAGGCAAGACATTTAAAAAATTATTTTATCCATACATTATACAATGATGGATACAAAATGTTTTAAAAAACATTTTTTCATTATTTTGTTTTAATTATTTTCAAATTTTATATCCCTATTGGATTTTTTATTCCTGACTCTCATTTTATGTGCTCCTAATTTCATTTTCATTTAGGTGAACAGGTTTTGGTATCCCTTGATTGTACAATTGATGTTATTTTATGAGATACCATTGGATAATGTCATAAAACACATATTTCATTCCATTAGATAATTTATGAAATATTTTTTTTCATGAGGGACATAAATATATGGATTATGAGATTTGTGGGACATATATATCATTCTAGTTAATTTGTACATGGAATAAATCTCTTTATATAGAAAGGTCATGTGAACAAGTTTTTGAGAAGCTGGAATGAATAATGGTGGGTGTGATGGTATTTATATGTAATTATATTTGTTTATATATGATGGCCCATATTCAGGTTCATAATGATCAGAAATACTTTAAATATTATTATGACAATTTATTTCCTATATTCCATGAATAATTTTATATGATCCATGTTTTATTTTCTCATTAAAATAAATCAATTTTTATATTTTTTTTAATTAAATTTATATATTATATATTCAATAAGATATTATAACATTCATCTAATTGTTTGTACTAGACAACGAATGAGAAAAAACTATGATTCTTGAATAAAAATGCAGTTTTATAGAAAAAATTCGTTTTCAATTTTCTGGCATACATTACAACAAATTTCTTACTATAAATTTAATTGGATTTGATAATATGATTTTAATATTTTTAATCTATGTATTTTAATTTAGTATATATGTAACCTTCATTTTCATCAATATGTTTAGTATTAGAGTTAAATTTCATTTATTTTTTTAAAGGAAAAAATTTGTTAATGAGGGGTTAAACTAAAGAGATATGGGTTTAAATATCCTAAAAAATATTTTAAATACCATTAATTGAGAGGATTTAAATACCAAAACATATAATATTCAAAACGAATTCACATTTGAGCCACCAACATTGAGATTTACATTATTATATTTTAATATTTTTAATAATTACAATTGTACCACTCCTATCAATTATAAAAGGAGTCATCCACACATATATTATTTCCATGTTTTTCATATTTCCCCAAAATTCTCACCTATTTGGTACTTAAAATTAATGATAGAATATTTTAATGCAAAACTGACCATATTTTTATTTTGTGATGGGAATAGTTATCTTCAATATCCATATTCTATAAAATAATTTCCCAATTTTTTTTAACTATGACTTAATTGTTTTTATAGTCATTTTCAATTATATTTAATATTATTTAAAAAGGACTAAAAGGTATCATCTATTCATTTTCTAAAGGAGGTAATATTTAATATTTAACAAAAATGTGAATGTAATCATTATTTTATCATTTATTTCATGAACATATTTTTCGCACTATAATGGGAACTCATTTCCTTGAATATGACATTAAATGTTTCCAAGGTTATATTTTAAAAAAATAAAAACCTCAATATTCTAGAAATTGTTGTTTTTTAATTTAAAAAATATAATATATATTTTCAATATTGAATTTCAAATATTATTATAGATACTTTTATAAAATAATGTTCCATCTATTCTAACATCCTTTATAGACTATTATATTTTACTAGGAATATGATAAATTGATTCCATCCACTTTTATAGATTACTTATAATGTTGATGATCTTATGATACTTATATAAAACTCATTTCATTCCAAACAGTTAATTATGATACGATGATATAATGAATGATATAATAATACCATCAAACTTATTTATTTGAATATATTATGAAAATAGGATTATTATATATTTTTGAATACTAATTATTTTCCAAGAGTTATGAAATGATGATAAGTTGCATGTTTAAGGTTGTTTTAGGATACATATACACGTATTTTTATGAAGTGATGTGTGGGAGTCGAATTATATATTTCCTTAATTGATTGGTAATAGTTTAAAATCTCATGAGAAAATATGTACTGGAATGGGGAGTGAACCCAGTTCAGTAAGGCATATTATCCACATTAACAGTCTCATGGGTGAACATTGACTATGAAAATAATGGAATGATTACAAAACTGAGTCCACTGTGATAGTATTGGATGTGAAACTTGACTAATAAAATGATTCCATATTAATAATATTCCTATGAAATATTCGAAATGTTAAGATTTTATATCATGGATCTAGATTTATTTATGAAAATTCCTCACTCTTATGACAAAAAAATTATGAAATTACATTTTTTCCCATGAATGTTATTTTAGGATCTAAGAAAAAGTGTTTATGAAAATTTTAAGTAATTATCATGATATCATGATATTATTATTATCTTATTCTTACATATGATCATAAATTGAAATTTCTATTGTTTACCCTTTCTAGGTATCATAGCTCACCCTTTCTTATGTCTTTATTTTCTGATGATTATGAATAATTTTTCTATTTGTGGAATTTATAATAATGGTACTATAAGAGAAAAAATATAGTGGAGAAATTTAAGATATTATATAAAAAATGTGAATAATGTATATATTCTCTGAAGACACTAATCTATTGTCATTTTAGTGTTTTTATAACTGTGTTATGTAATCTATATTCATCCAAAATGATATAATATTTCTTTATATTATGCTTGGATCACTACAAAACAAACTGAAACGATTATATTAATTATTTATTAATTTTTTTATCTTGATTCCACATGAAATAATAAACATACACATTATATATAAAATTGAATATGAAATAAAATTAAAACTACACTAAAAATTTCCACCAATCTATACAAATCCTGTTTAATAATAATAATAAGTATTAAAAAAAATATTTCATTGAGGGTAAATAAGAACAATTTTATGGTCCCATGATGATTATTGTTTTGATAACTTTCAAATTTGGGAATTACCTGACTTAATACCTGAGAAAATTTATTCACGAGTTTTGAGAATATATTTTGTTGTATTTATTTAAAATAAGAAAATGGATTATTATAGAATAGTTTAGTGGGATGTAAAGGAATTATGGTTTCTTTTGGTATATAATAACATGTTTTATAGTTAATCACACTGCACCATGATTGGTTGTGGTAGAGGTATATTTATACTCCTACACATGAATCACTCCATAATATACATGTGTTGTATTGTGATATGACTATATGGATTCATGTGGTTTTTAGTCTACCATGATGATTTTCAAAGATTTTTGAATGTTATGTTATCTGTGTAATATTAATAACTTCGTGACACAAGAGAAATCTCACCCCATAAATAGTGAGTTCCAATTTCAATAAGAATGACTATAAAATATGACTTTATATCCTTTTTATGTTGATATAATGATCTTGTATAATTCACATGGCCACCCCATGAAGGTGATATGAATCATACCGATATATTTAAGGATATATAAATAGTTTTATATTGGGTATTTTTATATCTATATGACAATTTACTATATGGGAATCACACTATAACATGTTTAATGAAAAATATAATAGTGAGATACTCAAAAAAAATGTTTGATGAAATATAGAGACAACTAGAAAGACATTTTAGAGAGATTTCAAATAAGTATTTGGATAGGATTGAGGTGGATAATATGGATTCACAGTTGATGCAAAGTCCAAAGGCACTTGATGAGGATGTGTAAGATCAATGAACATATTGATTCCAATCCAAATAATTCTTATACTTTTAGTTCATGACTTTATTCATACTCTTATGATTTTTTCTATTAATAATAAGATAAAAATGTGGAAAGTTGGATCACAACCATCAGAAACATTGGATTATCCACTCCATAATAAGATTTCTTGTAATTTTAAAAACTATTATGTCATGTGTTTTTTATCCCTATATATCTCACATCAATGAATTTCATTGTTTATTATCTTAAAAATTTAATAATAATGAGAAAATTGTTTAATATATGGTTTTTGGTAACTAAAATTTTACCCCTATCAGATATGGTACTCTCTCACAAGGTGCCTCACAAGGGGTATCAAAACATTGTTTTTCTTGAAAATATGATATATATGTTTATAAATCGATATTAATTAAAATCTTCCATCAAGATTAAAATTATAGGTATTCCTATTGATACCGATTTTTTATTTATTTCTCAAATCATTTTTTTATTAGGAATATCCATGTTAATGATGAATAATATCTATAGTAAAGAATTTACCATGTATGATAGGAATATATTCCACTTATATAATGATTTAAGGGTTTAATATATTCTTTCTCTTCACAAGGTTGTTTATGATATCACATATTATGTTTCATATGTTTTCATAGTTGGGATAATATTTCTATTGATTGAAAATAAATGTATTGTAATACATGGGAGAGTGAGGAATTCCTTTCTCTCATCACTCTTTGAAAATACCAGGAAATTTTGTGAATATTTTAATAGGATATGATGAATTAGTGGATAGGTTTTTTATTTGAGTTATCAATATTTTTAGCACCGTTTTAATTTATGAACATATTCTTAAGGATTATTCTATAGTATAAATTTTAATTAGGATTTCCATAGACATGTTTAATGAAAATATTTTTAACTTAGTGGATCTATATTTTGGTTAGTGGGCCATTAATATTATTAATTATGGCTGGATTTCAGTTATGATAAAAAGAGGTATATATTTAAGGAGAAGAAAGAAAATATTAAAAGTAAATGGATTTATAAGATAATCATGGTTATTAAATATATTTATGTTAATAGTTATTATGATGGATAAATTACACTTGAAGAATATCCCATGAATTTCAATGAATTTATTTCATTCAATAAAAATTCATGAAGCAAGAAAAAAATAAATACATGGGTAAAGATCTTTTTTAATTTTTTCAATTATGGAATGATTTAACATTTATTTGATAGTTAACCTTGAAATGATGAATATTATAGAAAAAATAATAAACACAATATATTATCATGGTGAATCAATATGGACTGTAATTGTAATTCCTGAATTTATACTAATGGAAAAAAGAAATGAAAACAAATCAGGGGAAATGATCATTCTCTCAAAACAATATTTCAAATATTTTGATGAGAAAATTGAAAGGGGAACAAGAGATTAGTGGTTAATGATTATATATAATTTATAAAAAAAGTAATTTTCAAGGAAACCTCTAGTAAAGAAGAATAGAGTAGTAAAGAGGTGAACAATGATGAGGAGTCATCAATTTTGTTTTAATTGAGGATGGGTTTGTAAGTAATATTCAAGTAAAAAAACGAATCATGTGAGAGAAAAAATAACTTAAATTGAGAATGATTGACCAATAAAATTTCTTATTGAAAATGGATAATGATATTGCTGAGGTGGAAGAATTTTTTTCAAGAATAATGAATGATCTCAATAAAATCATTATATAATGTGACCAAATTCTTAAAATTACTATAAAAATCTATTTTCTAAAAAATTTAAAGTGAAATATCTTGAGGATATGTTGATTGAAATTGAATATTCAGAAAAATAATTACTCTAATTGGAGTAAAAAATGTCATGATTAAAATTCTAAACAAATCTAGATTAAATGGGAATGTTATAATGGATACCATGCATTATTATTATTATTCTATAGTTCCAAAAAATAATATATATAACACAAAATTTTATATCCAAAATGGTGGATAAAATGAAATTAAAGGTAAGAAGTTGATTACATTAAAATGATGGAGAAAAACCTCTTTTTAAATCAAACTTCTAATAATGAAATTTTAATAATAGTGTGATGTAGATGAATAATGATATAAGAGTAAAGACTCATGTGTAAAACTCCACAATTTTGAGGTAATAAGTTGATTTATTGTTTTTCAAAATATATTTATATTTAATAATAATTAATATTTGAGGGGTTAGATGAGGATTTGGCATGATAGTTATAAATTAAACATGGTAGAGGAAATTTTATGAGGAGAATATTTTCAACTATAATCTTGGTGGTATGCCACAAGGGTTCTGCTGGAAATGGAAGAGGCTACAACCTAAATAATTGGAGGGTCCATTATGCCCACACTAATATCCTTATAGGTCACCATAGGTTTGGTGGGGACTAGTAAATTTTCCTAAAATATTATAAAATAATTTATATGTTATAAAAAATGTGTATTTATCCATATTTATCATAGGATAAGTAGTTTTCATTCAAATCCCCTATTCCTGTCTTGTTTATTCTCTTTCAAGCCATATCTCCCCCACCAAAAATCATAAGTTTCCACCCTAGGTATGAATAATAATCCTAATACATCTTTTCCTTATTACACTAACTATATTGATATGTCTTACCAATTAAAACTTAACATCAGGGGTCATAATAGATTCCTTTATTCTAACTAATTGGGAACAAGTGGGATGATGGTATCTATTGAGTGCGATCCAACTAAGTTTAGGTGTGTTTTCTAATTTTTTCCCTCTGGTTTTTATAATTGTTCCATGAGTCATATGAAATGTATTAAGTGAAAAATTTGTTCCAATGAAATAAAATTTTATTTTGTTTATTTCCTTCCTTTATTATGGGGTGAATAAGATTAAATTTTTCCCTAATTCTCCCCATTACCATTGTGCATCATTACAATGTTTTCAACGAACAATAATGTAAAGTATTGTACCATTGAATTTATTTATTTTCAAGAATAAGCCTGGGTACCCAGGTAACCCAATTACTGATTCAACCTAGACACAACCTGAAGGGTATTCCCGATCGCCATGGGTTGGTGACCAGCACCAGGAATTATACAAAATGTTTTAGGGAATTATTTTTTTATAAACATTGTGTAAGAAAAAAAAGATAAAGTACTCATAAAAAATAAGATCCACTGGTAGTTCTATACCTGAAATCAAACAAGAATAAACAAGCCCAGGTACCATGTTAAAGTCATAGAAAAAATGAATACAAACTGACCAAGTCCCACCTTAGATGACAATCTTCTAATCAACGGGTCAATAACTGGAACCACCTCAAAGAGATTCTTTAACCCTACTCAATCCTATAAGGAGGTAATGCCCAAGCATGTAATGGAACATATTGTGTATGATCTAAAATCCTAGTATGATTTCACACAATGATTCCCTAAAAATATTTCAATATCCAATTAACCAAGAATTTTCTTCTAATTATAAAACAAAGAGGTTTTTTATATAGAGGGAACATTTCAAAAAATCATGATTTATATATAAAATGAGTAAAATACTTTTAAAATTAATATTCACATTTCAATTTTTGGTAATACTTCCAAAAATAGTTCTTTACACAAATAGAGCTTTTCAAAAATGCTTCAAATAAAAATATTTAAATAAAATAGTTTTTATAAATTCCCATGTAATTTAATAACGTTTTAGAAAATTCTATACCTTCATTTTAAATACAATAAATATAGAACCATGGTCATGTTCCTATGAAGGTATGAAATTTCCGTGATATAGGGACCCCAAACTCAGGGTGATATAGAAGTATTTACATAAGTCTCTTGAGATGAGGATAAAAAGGAATCATCACCATCACCTAAGGGGCATGATGTGCTTATATTTTGGTTTAGAACAATGTTAATCGTAACGTGTCATCCAAATAACTCACTAAATAACTAACATTTTCATGTCCTTCAGTAGAAAAGAATGATGTAAAATTTATTTCAGTACTTCTTAAAATACAGCTAATCACATTCTCCTTTTCAAATATTCCAAATTTCCATTTAAAAATAATAATAGTTTTTTAATAAAAAACACATGTCATTTCATAATGATAAAACCCTAAGGGTTCTATGAATTTTTTTAATCAATTTTAAAAAATAGGAATATAAAATAAAGTAACCATTTAATTTCACAATAATATTTTCCAATTAAATTCTAAATTTTAATTTTCTAACAAATTCTATAAATTCCAAAACAAACCCCCAATTCAAAGGAAATTGGGGTTTTTTCACAATTTTCCTTCAAATAATTTTCCACCGTCAAATTCAACAATTTAATTGAAATAAATTACCAATTTATATCTCACCACTTTTCTAAAACACACCCAAACTCAATGGAATTGGTAGTTTTTAAATTTCATGGAAAAAACCATTATCCAAAACAACATGTATTCAATAGAATTGGATTTTTCAAACACAAACATTAATATTAATTTAAAAAAAATAAATAAATTACATTTAATTTCAACAATTGAAATTAAAAAATCAATTTAGGGTTAACATAAATTGGTTATCATGATGTAACCACCTACCCCAGGATCCACAGATCCCAAATCACAAAGCCATAAATGGGAAACTACAATGATGAATGATGAAAATAGGAATCTATGAATTATACAAAGGGTTAGATCTAAAATAGTGGGTATTAGATCCATAAATCAACATGGGAATCCAAGGATCCAAAGAGTGGGGGAGAGAGATCTTCAGAGATAGATAACATGATGAGGAAACTAATCAAGATATGATGGATGGTAATTCCTCAAGCATCAAATAATTTTTTAGATAGATAAGAGGGTCCAAGAACTATAATTAAGAGATCCAAGGAACAGATAAATATTTTTGGGTTATAACGGCCCATAAAGGACCAAAAAGGGTGGTCAGATAAATTTTATTCAAAATAAGGATAAATTAAAAACTTGTATGAAATGTATCTTAGGAAGAGAAACACTGTTTGAAAAACCGTGTAGACTAACAATGAACCTATTTTTATGGGCCACATGTTTTATCATAAAAATATGAACAACTAGACTAAGAATTCTCCAACTGTAAAAAAACCCACTACCATTGGTTTCATAGTTTTCTTTGAGAGGGAACATGATTTTCGAAAATAATTTATCAACCGTGCACTGGCCCAGAATTTTAATCACCCTTAAAAATTCATGTCAAACCAACCCCAAAACAAACACAAAAAAAATCTTGATTAAAATGGGGTATTAAAAATAGATGAAAATAGAAACATGAGGTTACAAACTTCTCATCATTGCAAATTTGTGTCCCCTGAATTCCTACGAAGAATCATCCATTCCAAAAATATGAGGAGACTACCCTCTCATCAATGCATCCATCTCCCATGTATAATGATTATGAGAACTGTAAAACCATAGTACTCGAACCAGAGGTGTCATCCACAAATGACTTTCCTTTAATTCTAAATCTATTATTTGGATTGGTTGTTCATTCATAGATAAATTTGTTTCAAATTAAGGATCATGCGAACTCAGAACATGAGACAGACTAGATAGATACATTTATATTAGATATTCATGGAAGAAAAATTTATTGGCATTAGCTGTAGTGAAGGTGACGACTTTTGATAATCCTTTCCCACCTTCTAAAAAAACTTGATACATCATAAAGAATAAGTAGAAAGTTTACCCTTCATACCAAGATGTCGATGACCCAACCAGGGTGAAACATTCAAGGATACCATACCACTAACTATGAATTCCAACATCATGTGGCGACGATCAACATAATACTTATATCATATATGATCCATCAACATCATTTGAAAAATCAACAGAATATATGATGTCATCACTTGCTCTAAACTTATTCATACTATAGAAATTTAATGAATCCTTGACCAAAACAATAGAGATCTACAAGTCCCGACATATAAGGACTCCAAAAGAAACATTATGATCAGAGACTGGTAACTATTGTTATAGGAAATCTCGGCCAACCCAAAATGATCATCCCATACTCCTCCAATGTCAAGAACACAACCTAGAAGCATATTCTCAACAATCTATATATCTATTTCTCTTAGGACATCCAACTGTAAATGGTATTCTGTACTCAAATGGGAATGATATCCCCATTCCTCCTAAAGTCCACTCAAAAAATGAGAAGTAAACCAAGTATCCCTATCATAGACTCCGGTAAATAGATCTCCATGAATCCAAACAGTCTCTTCCACAAAGAGATTTCAAAATTCCTCAACATTGGCTATATCAAAAATGCGTGTAAATTTATCAAACATGGAATCATGTCCATCACAACACATATCACATTATTACTTATCTCGGTACACAAAAACCCAACCACAAAGTCCATAGAGATCTCACCATACATCCAAGTCGGGACTGGCTATATTTGAATTAAACTAGAATATTTATGGTACTCAACCTTCATCTGTTGGAACATTTAGAAATAAGTGACATACTCAACATTTCCTAGCCTCATTCTTGGCCACCAAAACTACCACCATATTTTATAGAACCTCTTTATGGTCCATGGGTGCACAAAACAATGGAAAATATGGGAATCCCCCAGTACATCTTTCTTTACTGATGACGATACCATAAAACTATTTTATAAGAATATCATTAACTCATTGGAGAATGAAAATACAAGATTATTCTCCCCAGAATCAAGAGAGTCTCTAAATATATGGAAATTTTCATCAAGATTATATTTCTAAGAAATAAATTCGAGAAGAGTGGATTTTAAGTAAACACTGACCAATAAAACCTAAACCCCTAATTCTAGGACTCCAATATGAAATTGTATAATGAGTACCATAAAATACCACTCTTCATATAATTCTTTCATTGCTTGGGTCATAAGTTTTTGTCACAATGATTCTGTGAATAAATTCCCTTTACTTGGGGTATAAGTGATTTAATAGTCAAAAGATTGTAGGTATTCCATGAAACATCTCTGGTGCAGATTCAAATATTTTTAGAGATGATATAACTAAAACTATTGTGGTCTGAATACATAGTATACCTTTATCTTTAAAGGCAATACCGCCAACTATTAATTGTGTTCATCATCACTACAATTTCAAGGTCATTGGTCAAAGATTTATTCTAATGAATAATAATATGATGATATCTATAGGAAATGGCATGATCACCATGTATAAGAACACATTCCAAACCGAAACATGATGCACCATAAAAGACCTCATAGCCTTTCCCAGCCTCTGGATGAGTTAGCACCAACGAGTAGTCAGAATACGTTTTAGCTAAACAAAAGAACCATGATATTTATCATCCCAGGAAAACATTACTCCCTTCTGATTTAGAGTAATACTCCAAGAATTTAACTTTGATAATTCATTAATGAACTGTAAATAATTCCCAAGTTGACCCATGAAGCTCTAAATCTCGAAATAATTTCATTGTTGTTCCCCTGTCATAACAACTTTTCCATTCTTTGGATTAACTGAAATTCCATGATCTGACACCATGTGTCCCATTAACATTACTTTATAAATTCAAAATTCACACTTAGAAATCCTTTATAATGTTTTTGTTTTCTCTAAAAACTCATAACTTTTCATAGACGATTCACATGATCCTCCTCAGAAATATATTAAATAACGATGTCATCCACAAAGACTACCATGATGGAATCGTGAAAGTAATTGAAAATACTATTCATTAATATTATAAATACAACAGGAGAAATGGTCAGACCAAAGGGATTAACAAGGTTCTCATAATGGACCTAACTATTTTTAAAGGAAATTATATGAATGTTTGATTCTTTTATTCTCCACTGATGGTAACCAAAAAGATGGTCAATCATTGAGAAACACATTACCCCTTTAAACTGATCAAAAAATTATCAATCCATGGAAATAGATACATGTTATTTATGTTTACTCATTGATCCTCTAGTAATCAATACATAGGTGAAGTGAACCATCAAATTTCTTAGTAAAGAGAACTGAGACCTCCATAAGTGAAATACTCAGGAGTAAAATGTCTTACTGTAAGGGATCTTCCAAGCGGGACATCAACTCTTTTAATTCATGTAATGACCCAAAATTTTACCAATGAAAATTACCTTCTTATATTTATTCTATATATCTTAAATAACTTAAAAATCACAGAGAAAACATAATAAAAACTTTATAATTGAATAATTAATGAAGTAATTGGTATACTTATATGTTAAGGAACCTATACCAGAAGAATAATTACATGTCCTTTGGAATTGTTATGTGACCCTTATGAATAGTAAACTGGAAAACAGAATAGTAACCTCGCATATGAAATTATAAATAAAATTTATCCATATTATAAATGAAAATATGATAAAATTATATCATAGAATATGTAAATAAATGTTTTAGGAATTATTAATCATGTGTTTTGTTTTTATAAAACCTAAGTGTTTATTCTCAATTTTATAATTAATATAATGTTTTAAAAGATAATTTATTTTGATAAAATTTATTGAGATATCACTATATATTTTATTATGATTGAAAGAATACCTTATGAGACCCTAATTAAAATTTCAAAGCATCATAAAACCAGTTATTATTTTAAATTTTGTATTTACCAAGTAAATGATAATTTTTTTAAAAATTTAATTTAACATATTTAGAATTATTTTTCATAAAATGGAGTCCATTTTTTAATTGTACACATCAAAAAATTGTTAGTGTGATTTTTTTGGATTTTTCTAGAATATTTAAATTTTTAGTGAATAGTAAAATATGAAAATTTATGTTATATATGCTTTATAAGTTAAATACACTATTCCTTGAGTCACCGCTGATATAAGGAACATAATTTTGAACTGTCATCCATTATTTTAACAAATTTTGTGATAATTATCAATATATTCAGTGTCTGAATGTAAAATAATATGTTAATGAATAAAATAATGAGAATACACCCCTCTCCTCCTCTATAAACACCACCCTCACCACATCTTCTCCTCACACCTCTCAAGATTTGAGAATATTCTATATTTTTATCAATTATGTTTCCAATCCCATTAACCATTTCCAAGAGCATTTTTTATCTAAAATTATAACAAAACCAATCCCCCTAAGGAGGGTTTCAAGAAGAAGGATTCAAGTGGTAAAATCCTTTTTTTCTTCTATTAAATAAATTTAAATTTAATTTATTTTTAGGTTCTCTCCTTAACTTCCAAAATATAAATGGTATGATAACTCTAGTTACATATACATACTAGAATTTTATTATTCTATTATAATAACCCATCATCATTTCACTCCCCTATACTTTTTTACAACAAATGAATTCATCATTTTTGATGTGTAAATTTATCACATTCATGGATGATAGTGTTTTAAATTTATATTATCTACTTAGAGAATACTCATAAACCCATTTTATGGTTTAAAATGATAATAATAGATCTATTCCATGATATTTGACATCCTATAACCATTTTATACACATAATATTAATTAATTAAACAATTCTTGCCTGTGAAGATCGAAAAACTGCCAAAATAATTTAAACTATTATCACTAATGTATTATCTAATGATTCATCCTCAACTAATATTAACAAATGGATCATATAATTTCATAGTAATATGGATGTTTATTAATAAATTTAAAATTCAATTCTAGAAAACCATCCCCAATTGACATTATTTTCTATACATATATACAAGTAACCAATCATGGAAACTGAGGAAACCAATGCTCTAGAACAATGCAATTAAATCTCACAACCCATCAAAAAGGAATGAAATGAACATAATAAAACTATAAAAAATAAAATAACGGTAGAAATGCCTCTTAATTAATTAATTAATAGATTTAATATTGTTATCCCATATATTAAGATCAAGTGCAGAACCGTTTTAGACATAAGGTAAGAGTTTCAACCTGAACCTCGTTTTTTTACCTTTGGGTTCTAAATCCACTCTCTTTACCAATAGGTAATGATGAATTATATTTGTGTACATCTTCTGAATTATTTTTATATGTTTCATACTCACGAATCCATACCATATCATTCTTCTTTGATGGGTGAATACGTGTTTTAAAAAAGGTTACCTTCTAAATCGTTCATGATAAGAAAGCATGATTTACATGAACATGATGACTTCTAAATCATTTTTTTCACCATTCAGGATCTTGTTTAAGCCACCATTATTTTTTCACAAATCAATCGTTTTTTGATGAAATACCATATTTATTTATATTAGGTTTTATACAAACAATTATTCCTTTTTCATTTAAAATAATATATAATATTTTCTAGAAAACACTCTAAAATAATTTATTTATGACGTTTCCTAAAAACTACATTTAAAGGAATTAACATTAGTTTGGAATCAATTATCATGATATATGATTATTTTACTTTATGAATGTCCTTATATTTTTTGAAACCATTCTTTCATGGACAACATTATGACATTCCCCTATGTTATGTTTTTTGACACGATTATTATACCCAATTCCTTCAGTGGGTAACCCATATGATTATATTATATTCCTTATGTATGATTCATAATGTTACACATATATTCTTGAACATGTTACAGTGGGTGTGACTAGATAACACTCCATTTAATTGGTGTAATGTTTAGTCTGATGAGACATTATGTTAGGAAATGGAGTGAACCTGATTCTTTTGTTGGACCTTTTACACCATGCCATATTGTATTAGACGTTTGATTTCAATAATTTTTTTGAAATTTAATATGATGTTTACACATTCCTAAGATGTCAGGGTAATATGTTCCATTTTATAATTGTTATTCCTACTTATTTTTATTCATGTCTATTTCCATTATGACATTATGTAATTCCTTCTAACCCATGTTGTATGTTTTATTCCTATGCTTATTCCCTTTATGGGATTTTTAGACCTTTTTATTTTTTAATGTATTAAATAGGTTATCATATGAAAATGTATGAGACCACTGTAATTTATAATTTCATTATAATGTTTAAATTAAATATGTTTTTATTTTGGTTTCACGTATGTAGTTTTATGTTCCTAATCCTCAAAAGATACAAGAATTTATGTTCTTTTGTTTGTATTTAATGGTTAGTTGGGCTTCAAATAACGTTATAAAAAGTGTAAAAGGATAAGGTTAAAATATTTGGTATGATATTATGGGACATTTATTTTTGGATATTAGGAAAATGGATCTTTTGTAAAAACCATATGTACAATTCTATCACCATAGAGAAACTGTATTGGAACCTTGGGTATAAAAAGTTAAGATATAATTTTCATTTAAAAGGTTATACTTATACTTTCTCTATTTTATTTTCATATTATTATTAGATAAGTATTATAACCCCCTAAATTTACATTATTTTCATTATTTAATTGTTGGAAATAGAAGAACTCATGAAAATAATAAATTAGATATGAATTATGTTGTTTTATCTAATGATATTCCAAATATGATGGGAATTAGTTCTCAAAACATCCTGAATATATATGTTCAACTGGATCATGTTATGATTAATAACATAAATCACATGGAACTACCTATGACAACTAAGAAATAGAATGATGCAGTTAAATCATTTATATAGAAAATGCTTCCCATGTTTAGTGAATCTTATGATCCCACCCTCATAGAAAAATGGTTTAACTCTATCTAGAATTTATTTTTTATCCAATAACGATCAAATGAATAAAAATTTGTTACTAAAATTTTTCATTTTAATGGAATATTTGATCATTGGTGGACACTAATCAAGAAAAAAAAATTCCAAGGAAGAAATTGATTCCATGGAATGAGATGATTACAAAAAATTAGTTTTCAATCAATATTCTCCCCGACAACTCCATATTAAAGTGGAATGGGATTTCTTTCGATATAATAAATAGGAAAAAGAATATATCAGGCCGTATGATTAATACTTCACAAGGATATGAAGATACACCTTTAGATTTGTCATGAAAACTAAAAGAAAGTTGGATCACTACATTATGAAACTAAATTGGATTATATGAAAAGTATTAATGATTGAAGACATTGAAAACTATGATGAGATTATTATTTTTTTCCCTTAAGGATGAAATAAACATAGAAGAACCTCAGTGGTCTCATAAGATTGTGGAAAATAGCAAAAAATGTATTTTTATATGGTTGGATCAATAGATTAATCCCATGGAGGAAATAAAACCCAACATCACAAGTGTCAAAAGATTGAAAAGAATTATCCTAGAAACTACATAAAGTGAACCAAGATATGAATAAAATGTAAAAGAGAAGGGAATAAGGAAAATAACTGCCAAAAGGATATGAATAATCACACGAATGTGGAAGAGTAAGGGAAGTTTTAGATCAACAATCAGCCTATAGTGGAGGGTTTCAACTGCATGGAATATTGGAATTCTGTGATCCACTACCCTATGATAAGGGTTATTAGAGGTAATCAATAGAAAAAACCTCTATGGAAATGAGGAAGGGATTTTGTTATCACTACTACTATGGTGGAACACGAAAATGATATAGTGACAGGTAAACTGGTTATTCATTCAATAATATAGAAGCTACAATTTGATTTTAGTTCTACACAATAATTCATATCTTTCAAGTTTAGTAGAACTATTCAATCACCAACTCAAAATTTGGAGGTTGAGTTATCTGTGACAATAGAAAATGGGTAAATTTTTGTATTTAAAATTTATAACTCCTCCTAGGTTAATGATTGCTGACTAAACATCCCAAAAAATCTTGTGATACTCTATTTAAAAATGTTTATTTTCTATTATTATAGAAATACAACATTGAATTTTGTGAAAGGGATGCCCCTCTTCAAATCCCAAGGAAACCTCCAATTCTATGAAAGTTAAAGGAGGAGGATCAATATCCATTAGAATCATCGCCTCATTTTTTGGATATTTTTTTCCTATGAGAAAACATATCTAGCTCAAATAATCGAGATAACAAAGGGAATCATTTTAGAATACATACCCCTCATGAGGGGTTACACTGACATATTACCCGAAGAATTTCTTGTTCCTCATGATTAATAGGTTGAGTTCTCAATTTAAAATATTCAAGGATATCTACATATATCAAATAAACATTATATAATGTTCACCATTGAGGTAGAATAACAAAATAAGCTGTTATATGGGAATATGGACAAGGGTTTTACATGCCTGAGTGCTTCACTATGGGGTGAACCAGTCCAATTTTTCAAAAAGATTGATGGGTAAATGTGCCTCTGAATTGATTATCATTAGCTCAATAAAATCACAATAGATAAAACGTACCCCCATACATGGATATATGACTTGTTCACTCAACTATTTTGGTCCATGTATTTCTCACAGTTGGGCCTTCGGTCAGGATATCACCAATTAAATGTGAAGAAGGATGATATTCTAGACACTTACTTTCAAACGTGGTATGGAAACTATGAGTTCATATTACTTCCATTCAGACTCACTAAATCTAGAGTGTTATTCAAGGACATAATTTAATGACTCTTTAGATATTACCTCAATAAACTTTTCTAAATCCTTATTGATGATATTTTGATACACTCAAAGAACAAGGAGGACATGGAAAGCATTTTAATATGATTCTAAATAATTTGTGAAGAAAGATTATATATGAAATGTATATTAAATTTGAGTTTTGGATGGAGGATGTATCATTATTGGGGAATGATATAACCAACAATGTAATATATGTGAACCCTACTATGATAATTTTAATTAATGATTGGCCTAGACAAATATCTGTAATAGGGCTATGTAGCTTCTTTGGTCTAGCTTGGTATTAACATTGATTTTTGAAGATGTTATCAAGATTTTAAAAACCACTATCCAAGATGAATCATAATGGATAAATTTTTTTCTAGATTAGTGAATGTGAATACTACATTTAAAAGATGAAAAAAGAGGCTTATCACCGCACCACTGGTCACACTGCCAACAAGTGGGGAAAACCTTTAGCTGTTAAAAAACTAATCAAAGAAGGTTATAAACATTGTGTTGATGAAAAATGAACAACTGATAGTCTACATGTCAAATAATTTGATAGTTAATGATCAAAAAACCCCATGAAATATCTAGAGTTAGAAGCTACGATCATTACGTTGAAAATCTGGTGACATTATCTCTATGTGCAGAAGAGTGTAATATATATTGATTATAGGAGACTAAAATATATATTCACATAGAAGGAGCTTAATATGCAATAGATAAGATGGTTAGACATAATCAAAGACAACTACTTCTCAATCCCCTACCATCCGTATAAATAAAATAAGGCAACAAATCCTTATGTTGAAAGGACCATGAATCTTTATTAATAATGAGAATTGAGAAGGATCCAATCTTTTTTGACCTTCACTGAATGAAAATGGGAATAATTAAGGTATGAATATCATAAATCCTTTCTAAAATATATATCACCAATCCCTCATGGATATAATAATGGATTGTTAAAGAAATGATGAGGAAAATCATAAAATTATAGAAGTTATCATAAATGGGAAATCCTCACAATTCATAATGGATGAGGAAGAAGTCATGATATTTGGGTCATGATTTTGTATATTATCCAAAACAGAGATAAAAAATATATTTTGAATCACACAGAGAGTTCAATCCTCTCAAATCAATTAGGAAGAACAATGATATATCAATAACTCTAATAGAACTATTCATGTTTCAATATGAAGAAGCAGAGAGTCGATTATACACCAATGTGACTGTTATTTAAACAAGTGAAGAATGAAAGGAATAATTCCAAGTGGATACAACAACCATTACCCATAACATCATGGAAATGGGAAAGCATCACCATAGAATTTTTCACTAGACATCCGAATACATCCACATGAAGAAATTCTATATTGGTCGTTGTGGATAGTCTCACAAAGTTATCTCAAAAAATCCCAATTTGATATGAATTATCACTAGATAATCTGGAATGGATATAAATAAAATAGTGGTAAGGATTCATGGAGTACCCTTATCAATTTTATCTCATAGGGATCAGAGATTTATTTACAATTTTTGAAAAATTATCCAATATGTACTAAACTCTGAGTTGATCTTCAGTATGTCCTATCATCCATAAAATGATGTCTAATCTATGCGGACAATTTAGGCACTGGAATACATGTCGAGATTGTGTTCCATGGATTTTAATGGAGGAAGGGACCAACATCATACTCCAGTGAAATTCTCATACAAAAATTGTATCCTATTGAACAACCAAATGGATATATATGAATCCTTTATGGGAAAAGCGGCATAACACCATCATGGTAGGATGATGATTGTGAACGCAAGCTTTTAGGATATGAAATTGTGGATGAAATCATATAATATTTAAAAACCATTTAGCAGTGTATCCTTGAATCCCAAATTAGTTAGAATTGTTATGAAAATAGTTACCTATGAGACCTAGAGTGTAATGTTAGAGACATGGTATTTCTCCACATATCTCCATGGAAGAGGAATATGATATTTGGGAAGAATGGAATTATATGACCTAGGTACATTGAACCATTTGATATTATTGATCATGTTGGAGATATAGTCTATCTACTAGAACATCCAACACTATGTCCCATGTAAATAATGATTTCCATGTATCACTCATAAGTAAGTACATATTGGATCCCTCAAGTGTATTGAATTTAGGGGTGGTACAATTGGAGATTTATCTATACTATGAGGAGCAGTGAGTGAAGATCATGGATTGTAGAGATACATTTTTACACAAAAATACTGCTCACCTACTGAAAGTACTACGGAGGAACCATAAGTACAGATATGTAACATGGGAACTATAGGAAATGATAAAGGATAAGTACCCTCACATGTTTTAACCATATATTTTAAAAATTAGTTTCCGGGGTAAAATCGTTTTAGGGGGGAACAATGTAACCACCCAAAATTTTATCAATGAATATTACCATATTATAATTATATTATATAGTATAAATAATATAGAACTCAAATAGATAACACAATAAAAACATTATAAATTATGAATGAATGAAATACGTGGTATTTATATAAGTTACAGAACATATACCAATAGAATAGTAACTTGAAATTTGGAAGATTAATATAACACCTATGAACAACAAACCAAAAAATAAAATAGTAAGCTCCCCGATGAAATTATAAATAAATTCATTGATCTTATAAATTAAAATATGATATAATTATATAATAGTATATTTAGATAAATGTTTTAGGAATTATTAATTAAGTGTTAATATTTTATAAAACATAAGTGTTTATTTTCAATTTCTAAATAATGAAATTTTTTTAGAAGAAATTTTATTGCCAAAAAATTTGCTCATAAATTAATATTTTATTTTATTATGATTATACGATAACATTATGAGACCTTAATTATTTTTGAAGACGTTATAAAATAAATTATAATTTTAAAATTTGTTTTTTCCATAAAAATGAAGATATTAATTAAAAATTAAATTCACCATATTTGTAAAATCATTTTCATAAATGGAGATCATTTATTAATTTTACATGTTGGAAATTGGTTAGGATAAATTTGTGGGTTTTTCTAAGATAATTGATTTTTTGTGAATAGTAAAATATAATAATTTACAATATATAGACATTATAAGTTAAAGACACTAATCATTGAGTAATTTATTATGTATGAACCATAATCCCAAAATTCCATTCCTTTATTATATTTAGTGATAATAAAAAAACTATTCATAGTCTTGAGGGAAAATAATACAACAATGAATAAATTTACGAGAAAACCTCCCCCTCCACCCCGATAATATCAAACAACACCACCCCTTCTCCTCACACCTACCTATATTTGAGAATTTTCCAAATAATGCTAAAATGTCTACCTAAACCTTAACCCCATCTCTAGGAGCCTTTGGACTCAACAAAATACGAAAACCAATCACCCTAAAGAGGTTCCCACGAATAATTTTTCAAGAGGACTAATACACTTTCTTTTCTTTTAAATTTATTCAGGTTCTTTTTTTATTAGACTCTCCTCACCTCCCCTCATCAAAATAGTATTATAACTCTTGTAATATACATATACTATAATGTTATTTTACTAATGTAATTATTGATCATCATTTCATTCCTCTTTCATTTTGTACAAAAAAATGAAAAATTCGTCTATGATGTGTAAATTTTTCACATTCAATAACAAAAAGGTTTTCCATTTGAATTCCCATATCCAAGAATGATAGTAAATTTTTTATGGGTAAACAAGATTATAATATATATTTACATCTTATTTAATGTTATTTATCCCTTTAATATGTATAATATTAGTTAATATAACAAAACTATTTTTTGATAATTGAAAAACCACTAAATAGTCCAACTTATAATTAATAATGTATTATCTAATGATTATTCCTCACCCAAAATTTGAAAATTAATTATATAACCATTTAATATTATTGTTTTTTAGTAATAATTTATAACATCAAATGTAGCAAAAAAATCTCAATTTTTTTTTGTTTTTTGAACATATATATAAGTAACAAATCATGTAAAACAAAGAATCCAATGCTCTTAAAAAATGAAATTGAATCTCATAACTAATAAAATGCCATAAATGAAATTAATAAAAGAATAATAAATTAAATAAACTCATAAAATATTATGAATTAATTAATTAATGTATTTTATATTAATATCCTGGACATTAAGATCACATGAAGAACTGTTTCTGACATAAGGTAAGAGATTCAACATGTACCCCATATTATCTTCATGTTACTTTTTCTCTCACATTACTCCAACATAATTATTATTTCTATTTGTGTACCTTTTATAGTTTTTACATGTTCCAAAATCATGTATGTATACCATATCATCTTTATATGATTCAAGAATATATGTTTTAAAAAGGTTCCACTCTCAATTCTTCCTGATAGAAAATACTAATTGAAGGGAACTTTCCGTCTTCTTATCCATTTTTAGGTAGTATTCATAATCTGTTTTAACACAACATTATTTTTATAAAATCAATGATTTTTTCATGAATATCATACTTGATTCATTTATTGTTTTATGAAAACAATTATTCCTTTTCTATTTTAAATAATATTTATCATTTTTGTTAAATGCAATTGAATATTTTATTTCTAAAGTATTCTAAAAATTAATTTTAAATGAATAAAATTTAGTTTGACATCATTTTTCATGATCTATTAATATATTCATTTATGAATATCCATATATGATTTAAAAACATTTAATTCAGGGATACCATTATAATATTACCTTATGTTATTCCTTTTGACATTTATATGATTCCAAATTCATTCCATGGGTAATCCATATGATTATGGTCGATTTATTATGTATGATTCTTCATGTGGAACACATATTCATAATAATTTTATGATGGTTGAACCCATGTTGTGCTCCAATTAATTGTGTAATATTTATCCTCATGAGACACAATGTTGGGACATGGAGTGAACCTAATTCCCTTATGTAACTTTGTACACCATGTGATATAGTCATGGTAGTTATCTTCGAATCATGTTTTTGTTATGTTATATGATGTTCCCAAATTAATATGACGTTAATGTTATACATGTTATCATTATTTGTGTTTATTCATGTTTAATTCATTTATGTAATCATGTTATGCCTTCTAACTAATGTTCTGTGGTTTATAGAAATAAATATTCCTTTATATAATCATGTTATTACTTGAAGAATATAAATAAAATAAAAATATATTTTAATATAATTAATGAAGAAAAAATATTTTTTAATAAAACCATTTGTTAAAAAATGACATTTGAAAAAAATTTCTCTAAAATTTTTCCTTTTATAAATGAAAAGGAGGTTTCAATGAAACGATGGTGGCTAAATCCATACGGTTTGTATGAAGTAAGAGAACATTCATTTTACACGGTTAAAGGTTAGAAAAATTCCTTTTTTGGAAAGTGGAATGAATATTCCTTTGAAAATATTAGTAGTAGAAAAAAATAGTTAAAATTTCTTTACAAAATATGTTTTAAATTTTTTTGAAATCATTTTAATAAAACATGTTATTTAGAAGAACTCATGTTATCTGAATATAGAGATAAATAATGTAGGGTTTTCTTAAAAAAATTTCTAAAATATTTTGATTACCAAAGAGTGTAAAAATGGTACTAATACTTGAACATGGTCATGAATAACCAAAATGATTAAAGGGTTTATCAAAAAATAGATAAATAATTTTCTCAAATGAAAATTCCATTGAAAGATCAATAGTCCTAGTCATTAAGAAAATAATAGTTAAACATCCCAATGTGTCCCATACCACATTGAATAATTTTCAATAATAAGCCACATGAGGGAATAATATTTAATGAATGGATTTAAATAACATTAATATATAATAATTCATTACATAATATATTTAAATGGCCAGTGGATACAACACAAAAAGTAATTGGTGAACATGACATTTATCTTGCAGATGTACATAGTTATATGACAATAGGTTACCTTGAGTTTCCTTTTGGGTGAAAGTCATTAAACATAATGTATAATAAAATTATGTTAATTTTATTTTTTATTCCTAAACATTTTCATGTTTATCACTAAATCTATTTCACTTAATACCATGCTGTGTTAAATTACTTAAAAATTAGGATTACATAGGGTGTTTTGACCAATTTCAATTTATGGGTAAAAAACAACATTGGTATGTCACTATGGTCAAAGTGTAATTATATAAAATGAACATAATAATAGCCACAACATAATTATCATATTCACACATCAATTATACTTTTAAAAAATTCATTACATATAATTATTAAAAATGATGTAATGTTACAATCATGGAGATTGTAGGCCATACGTATGCATGAATAACAATACTATTTTTCAATGATCGTTATAGAAAGATGGTATGTAACACCATATATTTATAGAATTTTCATTATATCATAAAAATAATATTATTTAATCACATATAAAGATATATATAATTCTTGTGATAAAAAATTAGTCACATCATTTTGAGGAAGCAATAGTCTACATGTCCACAAATAACAGTATCACTTTTTAAGTGTGTGAGAGGGTAAAAAAGAAAATGATATTTATATCTCCATAAAAGTAATTATTTAATGAAAATAATATAGTTATTTTTTATTTCTTAAATTTTTAATTATAATCACATGATGTATTCTAGGATTGAATCACATCACTTTTAGGGGTATTATTTGACCCTTCCTCAAATGATGTTTTCATATTAATGCAAAGTGTAATATATTAATGGTATGTGTAATAAAAAATTAAATGATGTATAAATAAATAATAAATATAATATATATAATATAGAAACATATTTTTATAACATAATGGCCATCATGAGACGTGGTAAAGGAAAACTGAACTATCGTCGTTTTGTGAGGCAGTAATTCACCATACACAGAAACAATATGTTCATTATCCATTCTATGAAGGTGTGTGTATACATAGGTAGAAACTATATAATAAAAAATCTTAGAATATTTAGTATGATGGTGTTGTTATACAATAATATTATAATAATTGTTGGGTAGTTTGAAAATGGAATGTATACTAAAAAGCATAAGGAAAGATGATTCCTCTTAATTAGATAATTCCTTTTGGATTGAACGAAAATATTCCATGTATTTATTTCATCCTAAGTAAAGGAGTGTATAATGAGGGGAGGGATTTTTAGGATCTATTTGGGATGATATTTTAGGTGAAACAGTTTCTTGATATGTTTAAGGAAGTGGGAGGAGAGGATATCCTTTTATTGGGGAGAAAAAAGACTCATAGAGTATTTTTTTGAAAAGAAGTTAGGTGTGCCGAACCTTTTACCTAAAAAAATCTTTAGAAATCCTAAAAAATCAATATTATAAGTTTAATGGATTTTTTATGGCCATTACATTTGTTCTTTACATGTTACTAGGTCATTTGGGAACATAAATTAATGGTTCAGTCCTTTATTAAGCATTATTTTACCTTTAAAATTGTAATTAATTATAAATAATTTCACTAGTATTTTTTTCCAAAAACAAAGTTGGAATTTTTAGAAATTATACATTATTATAATTCTAAATATGGAATCAATTTATCCAAATTATAAACATATAAGTGGAATAAATTAATTTAAAACATATCCCAAAAGTGGGATAACGATCCCAGTTTTTAAAGTAAAAACGTCTGAAAGATTATAATGTTTTTATTATATATTTCAAATATAAATTTATTCCAATGAGATTTGTTATATTAATTTATAAAATTATTTTTTAATTAAACTTTTTAAAAAATTACAAATATATGTTAACATTAAAAATAAATTAGATGAAAAAGATGTTTTGAACTAATAGTTAGTATTTTAAACAACTCATTAAAAATGAAATTTTTTAGAAAGATATAAAAAAATTCCCTCTAACCTAATTATTATGTTTATATTTAAATGATAGTTTTTATTTTGTAATATTAAATAAATTAATGTGTATAAATTCATATTTATAATGAATTCTCCATTAAAATTCAGTAAACATAAATTTATAAAAATATAGGTTTTTATGATTAAAATCAAACTTGTCCTTATCTTATTCATATCAAATCCCAAGTAGGAATATTAGAAATAAGTTATTGAATATATAAAATATATATTTAATTAAAATGGTCCACTAATTGTGATTACATATTTTTATAAAGACAAAATTCATTTGGAAGCATAAAAATAATATCATTTTTTTATATCTAATTGGTTATTATTTTTATTTATCATTAATTGGTAACCCTTGATTTAATATTTTATTTTATTAAAACATATATTTTCATAATATAGATAATAATATTTAGAATTACTAACATAATAACTATGTTATATCATAATATATTATATAATAATATTTTAATAATTCATTTTTTTTGTGAAACTTGGTCATGCGTGTAACAAAAGCTATCAACGTAGGTCATTGTGGCCTATAATGAAAGATAAATCATTGTTTCAGTCATTAAAATCTATGGAATATATTATATTTAGTTAATATAATAAATAAATATAATAAATTATTAGGATATTATATTCCTATAAGTACTTGGTTTCATCTGTCATACATGCTGTTGAATACCAAATTGTAGTTTAGAATTTTGGGGTGTTACAGTACATGAACCTAACTAAACATTTTTTATCACAATTATTATGTTTCCATTACCTATCACTAGATGAAAAGTTATTCTAAATAATTGATGGATGATGAATTATTTCTATTACTATGTATTTTATTTTTTTCCCAATGTAAAATGAGTTTCATTTGTGTATCTTTCTCTCCAAGAATAATAAAATGACCAACCACTCATGATTATACCCATTTAATCTACACAATATAATGAATTAGACACCAGATCTATGTTACTGGCATCCTGAATGTTAGACCCACTATATATTTTACTAACTATGGGTGGGTCACATTCATTTACATCTACTCAAATTTCAAATTATTTGGGTTCATTTGTACAATATTTATATGGGTTTATTTCTATTAGTATAATCTAAAGTATGCATTTAGAGGTTATCCAAATATTTCATGATTATAGTATTTCTATTTTTTTTGGGTTAGGAATCTGTTGTATTTATTCATGTTACATATTTATATTTTCTATGTGATCCATTTGAAATATTGATTAACTTTATTACAAGGGAATATTATTTTCTTCCATTGGAAGACTTCATTGATGTCCTTATTGTTTGATTTTAATACCCATATTAAAGTGTTGAATTTTTTGTAGGATTCATGGGACCTAACCATTAGTATATTGGGTTGGTCACTAACAAGTTGATTTGTATTTTTTTCTTGGAGTGGGAGAGACATGTTTGTTATTCTTTCCCATATTAACAATTATTTCTAGGATTATTATCATTGATGATTTTCCATTGGTAACTATCTGAGAGTGAGATAATGTTTGTGATCAAGATTTTTTATACAAAGAAGCCAATATAAATTCTAAATTATGCTTTGGGTTCTATAAATATTATATATATGAACGATTAGGAAGATGATCATTAGGTTAGGGGGCTCATTCTCTTAAGCACATACCCTTTGGGTTTTCCAATTTTATTCATCAAAATGGTTAGTAGTTCATAAGGGTAATGTTTTAATTATCAAAGGAAAAATAGGGAGGTAGTAAAGAACCAAAATCACATTCCTTATAAATATATAAATTATTTGACTAGTTATGGGGAGCAGGATTGTTCTCCCATATTTATTTGAGATATTTTCATCGTTTTGTCTTATTAGGATTTTTATATTCCTCATACTACTTTAATGGGTGTTTTTCATCAATATGGGTATCTTTGGATTCCTTTAGGTTCATTGAGTTCTTCTACTACAATTATTTATCTGATTAATGGTGTCTTAAATTTATGTTTGTATTCCTTCAATTTATAATTATTAAGAAAGTACTATTATATTCCCACTCATGGAATGCTCGAGCTAAATATCTAGGTAATTTTTTCTGGAACCTGATAGTGTACATGTTGTATACCAAAATACGGAAACTTTAGTTCATGATTAGGGTAGTTAAATTCATGTAAAATGTTATATCTAATGTATTAATATTAGTAGAACTTGAGAAGGTACATATCTTGGTTTCATGGAATTATCTCACCAAAAAATAATAGATTATTATTCTGTTGGATTAATATGTTACTAATAGAGGTTTATAAAGTAAATATCATGTTTTTAAATTCCAAGAATGATCCTTACCATCAAGGGGTTATGTTATTGTAAAATTATTCTTATAATATAGACTTTAGAAATCTAATAAGTAGTATGATATACGAAATAATCATGACCACACATGAAATATGTAAGGATTATACATTATAAATTGAAACATTATGATCTTTTCATAGTGATGTTTTGAGGAAGTAACTATGACTAATCATTTATGGGTCTAGACAGTTGAGGGAACATGGAAAAAAATACTCAAAATTTTAACTAGATAATTATGTGGTTTTAATGCATGGAATCACTACATATTTGGGGAAAGGCTCATGGTTTTAATATATTATCACTTCCTTAAGTATATTTCCTCAAAACATTAATTGAATATTATGTTGCATATGTGGTGTGAGGTAATACAACAATTTTATTTAAAAATTGAATAAATCCTTTAAAATTTAAATTCTGTTGTCAATGCATTGAGTTTTAATACTCAGGTGATATTTTTGTAGTTGGATTGTAGAGAGTTGTAGGAGATAAGCCTCTTCACTATGATTCACCATGCTGTTCAGGAGTATAAAGTCATATTGATCCTTGAATATTTATGATTTTCATCTGTAATTCATTATATATTCAAGATGGATATCTACTTAACTTATATTTCTGGGTGACTAGGGATAGTATATTAGGTAGGGAGTTTCAACCTAATTGGTCCCGAAATGCGTGTGAGATTCTTAAAGTATGAGGTCATGCTCTATTCCATTTAAGAATGTTTGATGAGTTTATTTGGAAATGAAATTATTTAATATGTGATATTCTTATAGGGTATTACAAAGGTTTATAATAAAATATGTTGGAAATACTACTGACATAATATGATGAAATATATAACATGGTTTGATTCCTAATGTCTCACTTTTATATAGGTGAATGCTAAGCATCCATGACATTGTAGTAATTCTTTAACCATTACCCAATCATTAATGGATGTGAGATTATGTGATGATCGATTTTCTTATGGTATTACTATAGTTATCATAGGGTAGTGATATAGTGTAGGTTTCTGAACTTGTTGAAGAAGGTAATGCATTTCATACATATATAGGAGTAATTTTCCTTCAATATTATGGGATATATATATACATATGAGAGAGATAGTTTGTATTCAATAGGTTCCTCAAATAATTTTATCTAATCTAGATTCTTGTTATTTAAAATTCCTATACAATGTTCTAATGTCCTGACCTTGGTGACACACACCAGTGCCCCGAGCTTATTGTCCAAAGGACCTCATGTGTTTCTCCCCATATTCTAGAGGCTTCTGACTAGTGGTGAGGTTATATTATAAAACATGGATAGTATATACCTTCTTTTATAGAGTAATACAATAGAGAAGTAGACCAAGAATAACCCAATGATATAATAATAACCCAAAAACGACTAGTATCACATGATGAAATAAATAGGATATAAAATATCCAAAAAAAAATTGTAGATATGTTATCCCAGGTATGTGTTAATTGTATAATGACAAACAAAAATAAATATACAATGTATCTTCGTAGTAGGTCTTGGCACCATGTCAAGTTCCCTAATCTATGATCCATCCTGAATCAGTTATCTAACATAAGGATATTTCCCTTATCATTTACATCAATCATAAAGTATATTTGGATACCGATTAGGAAGCCCAAGTAAGGTTTAGTACAACATAGTAGTCTACCACCGGTGGTGTCTAAAATATAAATATAGTCAATAATTGTGTATGCGGTTTTATAATGAATAAAATTCTTGAAATAAATAAAATAGTTTACATATATTGAAATAATCCTTATTTAACCACATAAACCCCATGGTTCTTAATGACACTCAAAACCTCAGTAGCTACTTATCCCATTCAAGATTATAATCCCTAATGAATATTTAATTCAAAAATAAATATAAAACATGATTTTTCATTGTCCATTTCAATTAATTTAATATCATGCATACTTGAAACCATAGTCCAATGCCAAAATTCAAGACCCATAACACCATATCTAAAACCCTGTGAGTATTTGGAGCATCAATAATTATCTCACAACATGTTTATATATTAATCAGTCTAATTCCCACACTCTTAGTTCAATCAGTCACACATATATCACTTATCTAATATTCAATAGGGTTAATAAACAATAACCATTTTATAACATTTAACATCATTGATACCATTTCAATAATAAAATCAGTCATGGTTTGATACTTTAATCACATGGAATAATAATAAGAATCATCCAATAAAACATTTTGTGCTATTTAACTCAGATTACCCATTAACCCATTAATGTCATGTCAACCATCTCAAAATTTTAATTGTTAATAAATTCATAATCACAATAATTAGCCAATTTGACAATCCCAATATCTCCCCAATTCCACATTCACAAAATTCTATTAAATAATTAACCAATTAATTATCAAATTCTACCAATTAAAATTGCCCATAATTTTAGTCCAATTCATTATGAAATTGAAATTAAATTAAAACAATTAATTCCCCATTTTAATTTCCAAATCATATCAAGGGAAGATTAATAATTACATAAAGGTAATAAAATCAAGACTGTGTGATTTTCAATTTAGACCAACTACCTCAAGATCATAGTCAGATGCTCACTAATGGAAATCCTAAATTTATGTGAAACAACCAAGGTCACAACGAATAAAAATATATAGATAAGAAACCTAGATCCTCGATAAAGTGGATTATATCATCGAAAATATAGATATATATCCATTACCAGGAGAAGGGAAAAATACATTCAATGGATTAGATAAATATGGGAGAGTGAGAGGAAACCATATATGATGAGAATCTCTTATTATAAGATCATATGATCTATCAATGTAAAATCGACTGGCCAATAATAGAGTTTTCAGTTCCTGGGAACTCATATAAGATCCTATAAAATTAATAAGAAATATTTTAGGGTTGAGTTATTCTATTGTAGGATATAAGATAAGGGTTAGAGAAAATTTTAATGAATTTTTTGTGGTTCAAATTTCCATCTGCATGGTTTCCTATACATGTAACACAATTTTCCATAACCATACACCAAACCATGCTCCCCCTCCCATGGGGTTTCATGGTTGATACTAGGAGAGTTAATAATTTGAAAAACCATGTGTAAGATATATTAATCTAAATTATTTTGGATCACAAGGTTTGATGGCCTTGGTGCATAGTTTGGAAATATTATGAATGAATAGTGAACTACCCCACTTACTTCCAAAATGTTTTAGTTTCACCCAAATACTCCCCAAAGTAAAAAACAAAAAATGTTACACTCAATATAGAGGTAAAATAGTACTTATACTGAAGCCTGTGACATCTCCATAAAATGATTGGATCTTATAATCTCCCCAACTTATAGTAGCCTATCCTTAAGCAATGCACCCATGTAACTCATGATTCTAAGTCCAAAAGATTGGGCCACTGATTTCATATATATGATTATCTCTCCCCAGTTTCCTCTTGAACATGGACATGTATTCACAATATTTTATCTAATAGCATAATAATTCCCCTAAACACTTTATCATTATGTTCCACAACATTTATCAGTTGCTCCATAAAGGATATACTGTTTACAAGCTCAACATCATCCACCTATATACCATGATAATGGTCAGGGTGATACCTCTAAAGATTTTAATCATGAAAAAAAATAATGCATATCACTATATATTTGCTTAAGATAATACTGGTACCTCACCATCCCGATCCTCTACATAACCTCAAACGAACCAACAATCTTGGGCACAAATATTTACTATCTCTGAATCCTATAAAAAACAAAACTTGGTGGAACACAAAATAAATGTGATCATGAAATGGAATTTCTTAGGGTCATAAAAATCAATCATCAGACAACATTTTTCTATTCCAAGATGTATTCATACATTTCTGAATTAACGGAGTTAATTTTTATGTCTCCTACACGATACTTTGTTCCAAAAACTTTAACTCACCAATCTCTATCTAACATAGAGGTGACACACATATTCTACCATAAGGAGCCTTGTGTGGATACATATTAATAGTATCTTAATAACTATTATTGTTGGAAAATGTAGTGATTTCTAATTGATCAAAAACCACGGATGTCAATAACACATGCTTGTAACATATTTTCGAAAACATGAACAGTATGTTCAGACTATGCATATTACAGCGAGTGGAAGGATATACAGAGTACAAAATGTGTACTAAGTGCCTTATGTATGCCCAGTCGAAGCATGAAGTAAATCATATGTCATAAAGTAGTATAATAATACATGGAACCCCATGTAAACAGACAATTTCCGGAAGATAAAATTATAAAAACCGATCGAGAGTGGAAGTATACTGCATATGGATAAAATGTGATAGTTTCTATAGCTGGTCCACAACCACCCAAATGGGTTCATTCTTTTGAGCCCCTATCAGGAGACCCACAAAATTCCAAGGTAACATCAACCCATCTATATTTTGGAATGGTAAGCAGCTGTAGTAAACCACAAGGTTGCTGATACTCGACCATCACCGATTGATATGCGTTGAATCATCTCACGAACCCTGAAATATACATTTTCATGCATAACCACTTAAATTGACATCGTAAGTCATGGTATATTTTATTCAAACCCGGATTCTTGACCCATGTCAAGGAATAGAATTCATGCCTCAATTCCTCTCATATAATCATAGAAAAAACAACCCGCTTTTGGACATAGATATTCTATTTCTCATCTATATTCCAATCAGAAGGTGTCTTCGAACCTTAAAAGATTTACATCAATGAAAAGCACTATCGATCCTCATTTTAACTCTCTAGGGTCCATCGAAAAATTGTATATTCAACTAAAACTAGAATGTTATTAAACTATTCCGAGTTTTCATGAACCACAAGAATATCATTTCCTAGAGAACTCATCACCTTCCACTCAAAGATAGACTCTTGAACTACATGAGTCCATATTTTTCCACTCAAAGAATAAAAAAACTCATTTCACTTCTATGTATATATTTCTGATCAATGTCGAGTGACTACATTTACTCAACCCATATCTATTATTGTATATTCAAATATCATTGTTAAAAGTGATACCTTAAGAACTTGTGATTAGTATACATGGTTATATTTTCTCCCAACTGACAGTGCCACCAAAACATCAACGAATAAATCACTAAAGATAACTCAATGTCATGTATAGGGTTGTTATATTCATGTGTCCTCAAATTTCGTAACCCATATGCCACAAATTGATCTCCCTATATCATCACCGATCTATGATCAACCCCAAGAGTATCCAAAAACACTGTATACACCTCACTTGTTTTAGGTAGGATCAACATCCATCCCATAGTAAAACACTTCATTAACTCATAGAAAGAATTCTATCAATCTTCATACTATTAAAAAAATACCCCCTTCTTCTCCAATATTGAAATAGGAGCCTCCAACTAGGAAATATCCTAGATTAATTCCTAATAATAACCCACTAATCCCATAACAGTTCGTATATTGAAACTAGTATTAGGATTCAACATTGAAACTACTTCATGAACCTTATCTCGGTCCCCCAAGACACTATACTCTGATATTTTTTGACCCATGAAGTGTACCTAATCAATAAAGAATTTACAATTAGATTTATGGGCATATAGTAGATTCTCTATTTGTGTAATTAAGACAATGTTAGTCTATTTTCCATGATCATAGATGTCTTAGAGTACACTAATATATAATCAATAATGATAACAAAGAAATAATTCATATATGGGTGAAATATTATATTTATCAAGGCCATAAAATATGTCAGAACATTCATTAACCCAAATAGAATAACCAATAACACATAAAGGCGATACATTCTTATGAGAAAAGTCTGAGGTATGTCAGAAGGATGGAATATAAATTGTTGATACCATGATCACAAGTCAATATTAGACAAAACATAAGCTCCCCTAAATTGGTCAAAGAGATCATCAATATACAGAAGAGGATACTAGTATATCACTGTCATTTAGTTCAACATATATTGATAAACACATAAGTAGAGAGTCTCATCTGCCTTCTTAGAAAACAAATATGGGGAACCCCAATGTGACAAAATCATATTGATAAAACTCCTATATATCATCTATTCCTTATGATTCTTGATATCTTGAATATCTGTAAGTTCTATAATATATGTTATAATTGAAAATGGTTTATCCCATAGTGTGATGTCAACTGTAAATTTCATATCTCTCTTAGGGGGAATCCTTGAGAATTAATTTTGAAAAATGTCACAAAACCTATCCACATTGGGTGAAAATTACTCCCTTATTACACCTACATCATCTAGAAATAGGCTTGAAACCTATGTGTTATTCTCATTCAGTTGCTAATGAATTGGACTCGTATAGCCAAAATTTCAATTTGACTCCCCACTGTGAATACAATTATCACCCTACGAAGATAGAAAAGTCACTCTCCTTTAGTAATAATCAATGCGGGCTTACTATGCTACTAACGAGCCCATACCCATAATTAGGTTAAATCCTAATATATCCAAAATGTTGAGATCAAAACTAAAATGATACACCCCATCTTGAGAGAACACCCCTTGAAAATTATGATGTATCTCAATAATACTGTCAAAGGAATATCTATCATCATATCCCTACTCATGAACTCCACCTGTTGGGTAAAACAATTCAAAAGTTGTAATGATATAAAATAACGGGAGGTACTAGTATCAGATACGGAAAAATAAATAATAGAATCAAAGAGATCAGTAACTCTAACTATAGATAGTCCAACCTCACGATCCCAAATCCAATGATGAACTGCATGAAACTATACTACCTCTCCTCCCTACGATGTAGTAAAAGTCCCCTGTGCTCCAACACTATATAGATATGGTTCTCTTTTCCCAAAGCACTCTATCTTGTACCTTGACCACCACAACCATTAGAACTCAATCTACTAGATTGGTATGTTGCTTTATTCACCATTCTATCACTCTAATTATTACCAAATCATCAATAATTACCCATCTATCAAAGATTTTTTCTGAAATTTTGTAGATGTATCCCACTATTACATGCCAATAAATATTCCATTGTTCATGGAAACAATCTACGGATGTGACCCAACCATCCACACCATTGACATATCACACGATTTATATCTGATGTAATTGATCATTCTCTATGGCCACTATCATTTCCACTGGTCTACTGAATATTATCATAATTATTCTCCCTACCCTTGAATGTCATTCCTCCTGACTATCCAATATAATCCACCTGTCTTCAACGAGAAGCCTAATTTTGGTTCCCCTCGAAAATGATATTCTGGAACACCACTTTTGAGTTTTTATGCCGAATTATATTCACCTGAGAGTAAATTTCACATTAAATTCCCTATGAACGATGTAAAAAAATCACCATAGATATGTAAAGTGATCAACATAGTCCATAATAGATATAATACCCTATGAAAAAATAATTAAATTATATTCTATCTCCTTATTTCGTGTCTCAGGGTAAAAGTGATCGAATAACATCTCCTGAAATTCTACAGAAAACATATTTTCCATCATTCCATCCTGATTCTGGAAGTAGAAACAAAACATTTCTTGAACATGTAACATGTATTATTCCAATTGGAATCTATTCCCAGTATGAGTCTCCATGTGGTAATGTATAGTCCAGAAAGATAGAAACTAGAACTCAGCTTCCACATCTCGAACCTCTCTAGTGAACTTTGGAAGGGGTTGGAACTGAAAATCCTATTTCTAGTCTGAAATACTCTTCATAACCCACCCTATGTATTTCTCTATAAACTACATTAATCGATCACAATTATCACATAAGTACTCTCCAAGTCCTTTACATGACACTATATGTGCCTCGGGTTCCATTTCTAGTGGATCATTTCCTACAATATCATCCTATTATCATACCAACACACATCATCATGGATGAATATATATACAATTACAAAAAATAATATTAGAAAACATTAAAAAAATTAACACTTTACAAGATGGATTTAAATAATGCCCAAAAATTAACCCCCTTTCCTTTCACATCGAAAAAAATGAGGAAATTTCAATACCTTTAACCATCATACTTCTAGGTCTTCGTTAATAAGGGAAAACAAATTCACATTTTCCATTTTTCCCTTATAAATCCATCCATTCACAATTTTTTCTTCATTTTACCATAATGAATTCCATATCATGAACCATTTTTTGATCAATTACATAATAAAGGAAAAAATTTCAATTTTAAAAACTCAACAAAAACTAATTTTATTATTCATGACTAAAAGTGAATCATTTCAAAATCAATTTTGAGTTTATAGAATAATTCATAGATACGAGAATCATATTTAATACAATCCATGACTGAAATCAAAGAAAATACAAAAAAATATACTCATATCACTGAACAAGTGCATCCCCCAAGGTGAAATAATATCAAACAGTAACAACACACATAAAAAAATCCAATCTTGGGTACTTGGGGTTTTCCCACATACATGTGTTGGAGACTCCCACACAAAAGCTCACGTATAAAGCCGGAATATTCATAATCACCTTTCTAGTGTTCCAAAATATTAGGATAAAAGGGAAAAAATAAAAAACCTCTCATAGCACTTTGTAAAATCCCAACCTAGGCACCAAACACTTGTGCCCCGAGACATTTGGACACATTACCCCAAGCACCCCCTATTAGACATAGATTGATGAGTTCTAAGGAGGGTGAGATATAAAACATGGGGAAGAAGTACCCACTACATAAGATTAATAAAATATCATAAATATATCATTAATATCCGAATAATATTACTATAATCAGAATAATATCAGTATCTAATAATGTATAAAAGAGGAAAACAATATCCCAACCAAATAGTAGATAAGTCATTCCAGGTACGTGTAAAGTGTGAAATGAAAAAAAATTCACATTGAATATCTCAATAGGGTCCTGAAATTATGTCTAGTTCCCTCATTCATGAACTAGCCCAAAGTTTCCATCTAACATAGGTATATTTCACGTATCCTTCTTGGAGATCGTGAAGTCCATTTTGGTACCAAACATAAATCCTAAGCATGGTGAGAGGAAAACATAGTAGGCCACCATAAATGGAATCTAAAACTATATCCAAGCATAAATTTTGGATGCAGTTGTATAATTAATAAAACACAACCAACAAAGAAATCATTTTTCATATATTCAATTTCTCTTTATTTAACCACATAAACCCTGGGGTTCCTAAGGACACCAGCACCCTTAATACCGGCTGCATCCCAAGGAAGATTATGATCCGAAATGCATATTTAATTCAAAAATAATTAAAAATAATTTTATTTTATTATAAATTTAATTGAAATTTTTTATCACTTATAATTAGAAACATAGTCCAATGCGGGTATTTTGGGCCTATAATTCCATTTCTTGCTCCCAGTGAGTATTTGGAGCAACAGTCCATATCGCACACCCTGTTTATTAGTAAATCACATATGGGAATTTGAAGAATCATTCCATGTCTCACAATCATATATCTATCAATAACATATAGGTATTTAGAGCATCATTCCATATCCCACACTCGTATTTCAATCAATCACGCATAAATCATATATATCATGTTCAATAGTGTAAATAATCATTAACCTTCTTATAAAATTTCTCATAGTGTATAACATTTAAATAATCAATTCAATGATGGTATAATACTTAAAGAATCTTATGATTATGAACAATTCACCATTAAACTAGTTTTTAATACTTAACTCATATAACTCATTAACCCATTAAGGCTTAGTCGAACATCTAATAATTTTAATTTTCAAAAAATTTATAATCAAATTAATTGAAAAATTTCACAATTCCCATATCCCATAAATTCTACAATAAAAATATTATATTAATTAATTAACCAATTAACTAATAAAATTCAAAAAATTACAATTTCACCATATTTTAACCCTATTCATTATCACATGAATATAAAATGAAATTAATTCAGTCTCTAATTTTATTACCCTGTCATGTTAATTAATGTTTCGAAATTTCATAAAAATAAATAAATAATGAATATGAAATTTGAAATTTAGAAAACTGACCGCAAGATAATTATTGGATGCTTTCCATTAAAAATCCCCAATTAATGTAGAATAACCAAGGTCATGGCAGACACTGAAATATAGATTTAAAACCTAGATCAATGAACAAACTAATTAGTTCCACGAAATACTAGATATATAATAATTACCAATAGTGGAAAACGTCCCTTAAATAGATGAGAGAATTATATGAGAGTGGGCGGATGAGATATGGGATGAGAATATATTACCATGAGAGGTGTAGATCCATCAAAAGATCATTGATTCATCAATAAAGGAGGTAAGAATTCTAGAAAATCTTCTTGGAGCCTCTTAATGTAATAAAAATAATTATAGGTTTGATCTTGGTTGTTTTGGGATAATACAGGGATTCGTGAATATTTTAATGAATTTTATGGGGTTTCAATTCCTGAGAACATGGTTTCCAATTATGGGCCCAAAGTTTTCCATAATTGTCTGCTTAACCGTGCACCTCCTCCTATTTGGATGAATTATTACTACTGATAAGGTGTTTGGTTTTACAAAATATTCTTCATCCTATAAAATCACCTCTTTTTGGGTTAATGCAACTTTCTTATATGTGGGAACCATTTGTGCAACCCATGTGTCAACTGTGCACTTCCCCTCTTCGTTCCAAAAATTGTTAATTTAACCAAAAAATCCTCAATGTAAATCGAAAAATAGAAAAAATAAAAAAGGGTAAAAGAGTACCTCTAAATTATCATTTTAAATCTCTATAAAATGTCGGTATCTTACAAAATTTCTTTAAAATTCACCTGATACACACATATATTTGAGAACCTCTTATCTTCTATATAAAGACTAGTTGTTAGATAATTTCATTTTAGTATTGGGGAACATGTTATGGGATGAGTCCTTCATTTACCATTTTTATATCATAACCATATTATAGATGAACATTTTTTCTTTAATAATAGTTACAATTCATTTAAAAAATATCTTAACATGAAGCCTTTTGTGATAAGAAGTTCCTACATACTATTTTTTATTTAGAGGTTAAGAGGTATTCTATTGTAAGACAAATTATTTTGAATATGATGATAATGAATTTCATTTTTTTGAAGAGGTGACTAATGACCTATCAATGTACAAATATATCTTATTAAATTACATTATAGGTATTAAGAGTTTATGGGGGAGACTGAGTATTCTTGAGGGTGTCACATCAGTTAATAAACTATTGCATTTAGAGGATTGTCATGTTTTTGACATGGTTCAGAAGTCAATTTCTATTTTCTGAGAGGATCAGTAGTAAGACACACCTATTTGGGATTCATTTAAGATACAATATTATACATGAACTCATTCAAGTATCTTATCATCTTATATACTATCCAATACATTATTTTTTACCATATAATTTGATTTTGACATGGGGTCCGATATGACATTCACGTAGTGATCATTTTATATAATGGACTATAGTGAGATGATCTTACATTGAATGATTTTATGAATGATTCACAAATATTTTCAACCCAAACATATCTAAGAGAATAATTAGGAATAATAGGGTGATATGTGGTCTTGGTGGTCTGAGTTATTTTTATACAAGTCCCGGTTCCACATCAGTGGGATAAAATTCACCATTATATGAAATTTGTGACAACCCTCCCATATTTGGGCATGAAATATATCTAATTTTGTTCAAGAAAATAATTTAGTTTTCTTATATTTTTTACTGTTGGGGATAGTGGAATCTTGGGATCTACTTTTATAAAATGGGCTCAGGAGTTGAAATCCACTGAGGTGAAAATATACATTTAGAATCATGATTAGGGAACACCAGAGCATTGTATTCTTAATATTAGGATATTGACACTACCACAAGTGTTCACTAAGCATGAATGTCCCCCCCAACAGTCTACAAATATTCTGGTGAGGATCAACATATTTTTGTATATTCTTTATGATATTATTGATTTAAGGTTTAAGTAAATAAGTTTTATTATTGAAAAATATAATTAAAATCAGCATTTCACCTCATTTCTACATGTACTAGCAATGTATAAGATCTCACAGTCTCTCACTCTCATACTTTTACCTTAATTTTTGTTCAGTTTTTGAATCCCCAATGTGGTTCATGTACACTATGATCAAACCTTGTTCTAAAAACATCATGAATTCCAACTCATATTCCAGAGGATTCTAACCAACTGTTAGGATCCATGTATGATTTTTGGAGATGATACCATTGAATATATAAATATAAAAAATTCATAGTAGAAATATTAAAATCAATAATGAAAGAAATCAATCAAGCAAGTGGAATAATCACTCATAAGTTACATATAAAAATATAAACCCCCCATGATATATTAATTGGGAGATATAAGGTCATACATTCACACGTAAAGGAGATAACACCCATAACCGGGCCATGAACCTATTATAAAATAGAAATAAATTATGTAAAATTTTATATAAAAAAACTAGGTCTAGAATCTCTACACAATCTAATTTCTTGATTCCATCTAGTTTACATGTATTGAACTACTGAAATTCGGTACCTATGTTTACTTATACCTAGAACCATTATTTTTATTTGAGTACCATGGAAACCAAACTAGGTTAGATTATAACTCAATAGTCTACCGCCAATTATTTTCCTAACATATATTGTGTAATCAATTAAATGAGAAATGTGATATGATTATTGATAAAAGTGAATATGGAATTATAATAATAATATGTATGTTGTATTGATTGGACCAACAATGCACCTAAAAGTATGATAATACCTGCTTTTGTAAGATTATGAGTGTCTCTAAAAATATAACATCATAATAATTATGGTATCACATCTCATGTCATTTAAAAATGGTTAACCAGCATACTATAGAACATTAATCAACACACGGGAAAAGGGACTCGATAACATAGTATAAACATTTGGAGTAATATCCCCATGATATCATAATAATCTATGCATGGAAAGAGAATCTTGATTTCATAATATGAATAATGGGAATAGTTTCTCTGTTATATTTAAATTATATACACATGGTTTTTAAATATCAATAATATAATAAAAATAGTTGGAATTGTGTCCCTGAGAAATCATGTTCAAGAAGGCATCATGTTATGACTACAATATCATGTGAGGGAAAGAAATCCCTAGAAATTATATATATGTGGGTATGAAATCATGAATATAATATCAATTTACAGAACAAAATCCACATCCATTAATGTCACCATGAGATTGAAAAGAGTCCCCATTCTCGGGTTGCATCATAAGAGAGGCACTCAGGTCCATAAGACAACTTTTTTTCATTCTAACATCAATTCGCATTCTGTACTCCCCGTTACAAGTGAGGCATCGGTACATGTAAAAAAACCACATAAGATTGTTGACCGAACCCGAAGGGGAATCCACCTAGTTTCCATGTCAAAGAATGTAATAGACATCTAGAGTCCATTCAAGTAATTCCTACATGGGAACCCAGGCATCACTCAAGATTAACTGAGCCTCATTTAAACCCATACATCTTGTATACAACACCTAAAAAAGGATTCAAACTAGCTCAATAACATTCTAATATAGAATGATGTATAATCAACCCTCTCTTAGTACATACAAGACAACGTCAAGGTTGGGGACATGCTCGTATGTTAACGAATATCAAAATATGTTAATTTGAAGGATTATTAAAATATAGTTGAACCATTATTGGTCAAACTCCCGAAAGAAACACTACTTCACATGCCAGCGTATCAACATTAAACTGACCGAAATGCCTTTATTTCAAGGTATTTCTATAATTGTTCATGCTTAACCATGGATTTCTATCCATGATCATCAAATTCCAACTAGGTTTTTATATGCATCCATCCGCAACAACATTGTGATTCCCAAAAAGTATAAACTTTAATCAAAACATTCAAGCCTCAATGTAACTAAAGTATAACCAACATTTTTTGAATTTTCCTTGATTGTGATACATCTATTTGGTAGGAAACATTTATAGGAATGGTTTTCGTTCCACAAACCACTATCACCACATCACATAACATGGCATAAAAGTAAAAATTTTAATCTGACTGACATGTCAAAAAACCCTTGTCTCTGAAGGTCTTCTTGAGTAGTGGGACAACCTTGGTTCTATAATTCTCATGTCACTCAAATCCGGGGATGACATGAGAACATGAATAATAGCTCAAATCTCATTTATTTAACAGAAATCAACATCTCGGTTTACATTTTATACTTGACGGGTACCACACAAATCAACATATACTTCTTCGAGTTTACAAGAGCAGATGACCCATTATGTGTACTATTCATAGGTTGTCAACCATATGCATCCCAGTATCAGATGGATCACATAAGAACTAGCTCAAATGAACAACAACCATTTACATTGAATACAACATACCATGATTCCCGTCACTTAAGTAAAGGGAGGTTCACATGACCTCCATAACAGCTGACCATTCCCGAGGCATGTCTAACATACTGAATTAAGCATTCCTCAATTGCCATTCCCATATGAAGGATTAGGATACAAGGGTCACTCATTAGATCAAAAGTGTAATCTCAAAAAACCAAACATCCATCTAGGGACAATGACACCTGAGCGACACCAACATCAGAATGATCGTAGCAGAAAAAGTGATAACAGGCTTTAAGGGTGCCACCTACCATGGGCTATCTCGTTATGAAGCATAAGCATCAAATCCTAGAAAAAAGTTACAAAAAAGATTTAATAGGATCAAAATCACCTTTTTAATTATTCCTATGTTAAAATAAATACCCTCTTGATGATCACTCACATATTTGTTCCAACACATAACACCAAAAAGATAAACTACCCTTACAAGAGGGTCTTTAAGAGTAAGACAAATTCACAACTCAGAAGCACAAATATCAAAATAGGATAGGTCAACACATTCGTCTAAGAACTCACCCCTCTTCATTCCCCATGGGTCAGGTTTGGGTGTCATAAAACCAGAGATACTTCCAAAACCCAACTATTATGGCCTGGTTTGGTCAAGTCAATGACTCAGAGTCATCCTACATGGGATCATCCATATTGAAATGAGTGAAGGGTTCCTTTAGTGGGGATCGTGGAATACAATACTTAATTGAGAGATCCTAGAAGGGGCTACCTAGAACAGAATAGGTCAATAGAGATAGTTTTCATCTCATCTCAGATCAAAATTTGCAACTAGGTTGGTCCGAACACCCAACCGATCATACAAAACTAGTATCACTCTCGAGTGATGATTGAAAACGATAACTGGAGGAAGATCCTATATATTTATATAGAATCCCCAAAACACTCATTAGGAGTCAAGAAAATATCCATGGGATTCACCATTGTGATATACAGAGAGAAATACTCAAAAAGGACTTCTCACATGTCCCAAACTGTTAAAGAGGGATTTAAAATGAAAAGACCTTCAATGGGTATTAGAATATAAGTACATGACATATAAAAAATACACATAATATGTAACCTCAATCTATTACGTAGGTATGTACTCCCACAAGCCTAGGCCAGTAAAAATCTAAGGTACACAATGTGTTATCCCAACACACAACATGTATTAATGTTCTCCCTCCTATCCATGTACTACAACACAACCATATTCACATGGGTTCTTCCTATTTAAGACAACACAACATGTACTAAATGTACAAGGTCACGTACTTGAGAAAGCCACCATCCCATGTTCTTTCTCACCATTCCGAAGACATAGTCACTTAACACACGACATTTAGTCTTTGAAAAAAAAATGTACCATTAAAATATATATTCCCTCCCCGAACAAGAAGAACACACAGTGTGTTAGGCTAAACTAAATGCCATGTAAACTGAGTTTTTTAGGATAAAAACGCTATATTGCCTAAAAACCCCCTTTTCTATAGAATAAACCCCAATGGTATGCCAAATTCCAATTTTTCAAGACCCATACTCCATTCAAATCCATGTTTTTCACCGAATAAAAACAAATCACAATCAATTCTATAAAAGAGAATTAAACATGATCCAAAAAATTTCAATCATAGAGGGACCATACACATCAAGGATCAATTCTTTGAGTCCTTCCAATTCAAACCATAACACATATCAATACACCTATCACAATAGAAGTTATATATATCATGGTACCTATCACAAATCATTCATCTCTCGCACAATATCTAATACAAAAACATGTAATCAATAATGCTCACTAAATGTCATGGAAAGAATATATGGCATGTGATTTCTAACAAGTTCCTATATGATGCATGAGATAGAATACCCTAATCTAATTGGGTTGAAGAAAAAAATATCAACAATAATATCAATACTAAGAATAAAAAACAAGTTCATTACCCAACAGTGAAATTGAGTCAATAGTAACAACTCAAAATCCAAAAAACACAAGTCAATTCATGGCAATTTGGATTGTCCCAATATGCAGGGTAGCTAATATCAGGAAATGTTTATGACCAAACTCCATTTCCTTACTATCCCTATATAATGTCTCCAAATATTAAGGAAAACCAGAAAAGTATCCATCTGATACCACTTTGTAAGGTCTTAGATCCTGATGTCACTTTAAGGTGCCCCGTACCAAGTTAGCCACATGGCCTCATGAACATTTCACCAAATGCCAGATACATCCAACTAGATGTGATGGAATATGTGTGACTGTGGGGAAACTAGTCTCTCATTGGTAGAGTGTAACACAATGGATACAAAATAAATTCAATAGCATAAGTAGTAATATCATGCAACAGAAGTAAACAACAGAAGACTAATAATAAATATAACTACATGCCATATCATACAAAAGATTACGGTTCACATCATATGTGCTAATAAGGTATCCAAAATAGGATACACTATATTTTTATACAAAACAATTTAAAGGTACTGAATTACAAAAGAAAAATCAAAAAAATCATAAGCCTCATCTTGGTCCAATGCTATCCTAATCCTATACATGAAATGAAATGCCTGTAGAAGAGATCTTTACCTTATAGACACCAACAATAATATAATATATTTGGGACTAAATGCATGACCCAAAAGGGGTGTGAGAAAAAAATCCCAATATGAAACCACCCATGATCTGTGCTTATCTCTCAGGAGTATACGAAACAGGTAGTGTACAAAATGGAAAAGCAGTAAACTAGGAATTTCTCAAAAGTAATCAATCCTACATGTCTTGGTTTCAATTAATATTTTGTTTATGTTCATTGGAAATTCAATTTCATTGAATTATAAAGACTTTAAATCCATTCTTGGACATTCAATCCATCATATAAGGTTAGAACCACAAATGTCTCAAAAGTAAATCTAAATAGATAAGTGAAGACCAAATCGTAGCTTGTTCTTTGGATTGGCAGATGTCTCACAAGTTATTCAATGTCCAAATTTATTTCAAAAACTGATCCTATAAATTAGATCATGGTTTAATAAGGAAATTTTAACATAAATAAATGCCTCTCCCTTACGCATAGTAAAACTGCACCTGTAGGTATAGAAAATCGGTCTCGCACGCAAAGAAAACCTCACCGATAGGCACAACAAACCCCACCCGTAGTTATAGGAAATCTACTCCAAGAGGGATTTCATTAGTCAATTAGGAAAAATCCTAGTATATAATCATTTAAACATGTGTTGAATTCAAGACCAACAATATAATAATTTCATCATAAAAAAAACACATGTAATTTTACACTATTACATGTTTAATAAAATAAAAACTCATGTGGGAATCAAACATGTCCCAAGCCATTAAACTAATCTAACAGTTACCAGGATTAAAAATTGTAAACCCACAAGAGAAAATCATATCTGAATCATATCATGTAATCTAACAATTATAAGGCTTAACAATTATTATCTCACGTGATAAATTTTTATAAATATCATAACATGTGAATCAAACTATAAAAATTTAATTAACCAATTTCATTTTTAACAACCCTAAAAACTAAAAAAGGCTTCACCATAGGAATCCTAGGTCAAATGACTGAACGATGGTCACTTGAGGGAAACACCCTCATGAGGTAGCACTTAATCAAACCAAACCAGTTCAAACATGCTTCAATACATTTATTACATAAACTAATCATCATCAGGAAACAACAAGTGACAATTTCCATTAAATACTACACCCTAAACTTGTCTTCATGTCCCTAGGTCACATATAAACAACTCGACGTTGAAATAATGGCACAAGAATTCCTACCTAGAAGTTGAATGGCTCTCCTCGTCCAACATCAACTTCTACTTCAAGGTAAAACAAAGTAGATATAAAAATAGAGGTAAAATTATAAAGTTCTAATAACTTAATTGAGATAAAAAAATCATTAATAATCGATCAATTGGAATCATGATATTAGTAATTGTTTTCCAACACATCTGAAGGTGAAAGAATTGGGGTTCGAGTAGATAAATGAGAGCCAAATCCCTTTTTGGTGCTGCTGACTCATGAACCCAGTGCCTCTTCTGTCCAGAATGACCCAAAACAAGAATAATACCCATTTTAGGAAAAAATTAGAAAATAAACACCGTGTAATAGGAAAAAAACACTATGTGCATTCATTTACTGTTCAATTTGCGTCCGATGTCCCTTACACATCATGCACCAAATTACGACTTGATTACACAATATATACCTGCGAATACACAGCATTTAACTACAAAATTTATCCAATATGGTGTAGATCCTGTATTTAACATATTTTATTAATTTTCCATAAGTATAATCCAAAAATTAATGGCCCATTCCTAAAAAGAAGAACCTCTTTCATATAATTTTATTCCCTAGTGCTTCACTATTGGGTGAATTAGTCCACATTTTAAAACATAATATGGATCAATGTGTCCTTAAAATGATTACAATAATCTTAAAAAATAATGATAAAAAAGTGACCACTTTTACAAATTTATGTAATATTCGAACACCTCCAAGGAACAAAATTCTTAAAAAATATATACCTTAGTTGGGATATCCTAAACTGAGGTAATAAGTTAAGGATATTCTAAATACAACATTCTAGACGGTGTATGAACACTTTGAGTTTATAGTGATGCCTTTTAGTGTTTCCAATTCCCTTTCTATCATCATGTATCATAAAAATAATTTATTTAGAGATTACATAGATCAAATTATGGTACCATTTATCAATGATATAATTAAATATTCAAAATGTATAATAGAGCATGGAGACTAGTTAAAGACTATGTTGAAGACCCTAAGGAATGTGAGACTTTACACCACACTAATTAGATGTGAATTTTGGTTTAAAAAAATATTTTATTACATCATGTCATCACAATAGAGGATATATATATATATATTCATCAAAGACTGAGGATATTAAGAAATTAACTTGACCAACCACTATGATTGGAATCTATAGTTTTCTTGTGTTAGATGTATGTTGTCAACATTTGTTTTAAGAAATTTAACAAGGCTATGAAATCCATAAACAAATTTAACATATAGAGGATTCAAGTTCCATTGGATAAATGAATCTGAGGAAATGTCAAAGGATCATAAGGAATATTGGTCACAACTACTGTGCTTAAATTACCCTACAACGACGAATGCTTTTTAATTCATGTTGATGCATTATTAAAATTTCGGGGATATGTACTAATATAAAATAAAAATTTAATTTCGTTTTATTAATGTAAATTAATGGATCTTGAGAGAAATTACATGATAAAAGTTTTGAATTAGTGAGGATGATCATCAAATTGACCATTTTACGAAATTGCCTTTATAGTGAGAACTATTATATATACACTATCCACAATAGCATCAGATATATAATCACCTAGAATAATTAAAACAAACACCAAAGGATATTGGAAGAATAATTAAAATATAATATATTTTAAATTCATTACCACTATAGAACGGAAAAATGGTGGCTCAGGATCTGAGTAAAAAAGATCATCCTATATAATACATGTCAATTACTGAAAAAGATAAAATACTCGTGGATCTATGAAGGATGAATATTTATCTTATAAGGTAAGGGAGAAACAATACATTTCTCAAGATTCTGATTAACCCTCAATTCATGTAAGTATCATAGAATCTTATAATTATTATATGAATATACCAAAGTTGTAGAATATTCTTGGGTTAACCATTGATAAAGAAGGTTTTATATAGTTTAGAAATAAGATATGTATCCCATATATATATAAACCGAAAAAGGATATTTTCGATGATTCACGTATCTCATCCTTTTATATCCATTATAGAGGAAAAAATATATAGATCTAAATAAAAACCTACGATGGGATAACTATAAGAGCGAAATTTGGGAGTATATATCTTATTGTGTCATATGTTAGTAATTTATTGTTAACTCGAAGAATTCTAAAGGTAATATCCAACCATTGACCATACCTCTATAGAAATGGTAAACATCACTTTGGATTTCATTTATAGGACTCCACATGGAATTTAATTTTCTCATTTCCATTTGGGTTCTATTAAATCTCATTAAAAATAAAGTACATTTTATTTAAATAAGAGAAGATTTTTTAGTGAATAATATTTCACTAATATAGATTAAATAAGTGGTTTGATATCAATGATTTCCCAAATATATTTTATATGATCGATATATGAGTTTTATGTTGAGATTCTGGGAAATTATATTGAATATTTTGTGGACTAAGATAAATTTCAGCACCATTTAACTCCCTTAATAAATTGTCTTTGTAGGAGAACCATTCCAATTCTAGAGGATTTTATGATACATTTTTAACAGATTTTGGATGATAATAGGATATATTTATTCCTCGGATAGGGATATAATACAATAAAACATTCTATTATAGTATCCACATGACACCATATGAGGCTCTATATACAAAGAGATGTAGGAATCCAACATATTGAGATGAATTTGGGGAAAGAAATCTGACAGGGATGGCTTTGTCTAGGAAATAATGGAAAATTTATATTATATTTAGCTATATAATAAAATGGTATAAACTTGGAAAAATAATTACTCCAAAACTAAATGAAGTGATATAGAATTTGGGGTTGGTGATAAATTATTTATCCTAATATCTCCAAGGAAATGAGTTTTGAGAATTAGGAATAAAGGGATGTAAAGATATAGTGCAAGATCTAGAAATATCTTATTTGGTATAAATCTGTTAAATTTTTTTAGACCATTATTTTTACCCTTATGAATTTTTCTAATAGATTAATGGTGATTTAGAGAGTGTTTGATGCTCATTCGGGGTACAAAGTTCCATATTTTGGGGGAAACAGAACTTGCACCTGATTTTTTTAAATACATATTGGCGAGGCCTCACATTTTTTTAAAACCCTGTGGGTTGTAGCAATTGGTATGTATAGTAGTTCATGGGCCTCAAATATTTTTCCAAAACCATGCTCCTATATCACATGTTTAGTTCTATTTAGGCAATGCGTGCGAATGGTTGGATTACTGTTTGGAAAAAATGTGTGGTCGAACAATAAACCCCCTAAAAGGGTAAATTTACCACATTTTCCATCCTCCTTTATATATATTAACTATATTTTCCCATCCCAGATCATCGAATATACTCAATCTCTATTGAAAAGCCTAATTGCCATCCAATCTAGTCTTTAAGAGAGATTCTACACAAGGACCCTTTTTCTCTAATAGTAAGTAACATTTTATAGCTAAGGGAAAAATATTTAATATTATTAATTTATTTAATTTTTTATATTTTTCACAAGAATTCCATTTCTCAGCAAGATAATATACCTTATTCTAAGGGAATATCTATATTCCACTTAATCCTTCCTATGTTGGTTGAATATAAAGATGATACCAGAAAAGGAGTCATCATCCACCTATAGTTATTTTATCCTAAGGCCTTGATGTTTAAATTGTGTGATATTATGCCACAGACTGAGAATTTCATATGATTACTCACACATTTCAATCAAATAAATTAAATGAAAAGTCATTTCATGTACTCTTGAAAACCTAGATTCTATCATTATATGATGTCCACCTTGATGTAAGATACCCCTTTCAATGTGTTAAATTAATATTCCATAAAATATATGCATTATAATTATATTTAACTAACACTTATAGTGTGTTGAGAAGGCCTTTGTAACCAATTCATAATTTTAGGTAATGTATAAAGGCCTTTGATAATATTTTTATAGTTTGTGTAACCCTTTTGAAATTAATTGAAAAAATTGACATAGGTGTATAGTTTATGGTATGGTTTCAATGGTATCCATGACCAATCTACATGTCATTTCAATGGAAATGGAAGGGTTTTTATTTGGAACTCTTTATATGGGCTCATGAAGCATAATAATTACATGTTCATAAATGAATTACAACACACTCGAAGTGAATCATGGTTCTTACATAGAACACCCTAGATGGGACCACCGATAAAATGTGTTTGTAATACACATGAGTGATAACTAGTTACCTATATTTTATTCCATGGATAGTCTAAAAGGATTATACCTTTATACCATTCCATGAGTGATATTTGGGTTCTTTTATGGAATTCATTAGAAAGACTCATACGGTGAGGGGTTATTGTGATACCTCTAGAGTGATACATAGTTTCCTTTCTAAGAAATACAATGGATGAGATTATGATGTAGAATTAATTAAATAAATTGATGTGTCTATGTATTAATTGAAAATACTTGTATTCGATCTATGTGTTGAATACATGACAACATAATTACACCTTATTCCAAATAAGATATTCCATGATAATTATGGAACATAATTTGATTATTCATGTATTCCTATAGCATACACATGGGGCCTAGGATATTATCACACACTCATATATATGATTATATATGATCATATATATATATATACCTTTTTTCTATTTATGTGTATAAATATTGGTTCACATCGATTTAATGATATTTTAACTTAGGATGAAGTAGGTAGTATTAGTCGGGTGTCCCATGAGGAACCCTGACCTAAGTGATTTATTTTTTTTAATATTAAAAATTGATTATTACTTATATTTTACTTATTTCATATGAAATGACTGGGATATTATATGCACCATTGGTGTAAGATGACAGAGTTTATCTCACACCCTCTTCGGTTCAGTACATGTCACATGAATAGATTTCAGGGATTCATGTAGGGAAAAGGAATGAATAATGCTTTGGATTCATAATTATCTATAATATGATTGATTAAATGAGAAAAGAGAAATCATTAGTATCATTATTCTCCTGGAGATAGCTTTTGGACTTTTTTCATTTCATATAGATGGTTGTATATGTCTGTTACTCTACATACGTATATTCTCATTTTGTATAGAATTCACTCAGGACATCATTTTGTGTATGATATTGATTATTCTTATAATTGTTTATCGTATCTGAATGAGATATTATCCTATAGTTCATTTCTATTATATTTCCACTTCAATATATTATTTCATATTGTTATGACACATTCTGATTATGAGGGAATAGTCTCCCAACAGTACTATCACATAACCTATCAACCAGTTTTCAGATTCTGGGATATAGTGTGGAGGGGAAACCATGTTCAGTTACATATGAGTAGAATTGGTCCATGATGATATAATTTGGTGAAAATGGGTTCTTTTCCCTTTTTCATATGGATTGTGTGATTAAATTGGAGAATCAAAACATGTAGGGATTTGGTAATGAGCCTATTCTTGGGAGATGTTTACCCATGTTTAGGTAAAATCCAAATTACCTTCGATGGTACATTTTTTATATTGTTTTAATGTAATAGTTGAATAGAATTCACAATTGGGTAAAACACAAGATTTTATGAATTATTATTTCTATTATTATGGATTTCCATTTCCCCTTATCCAAGTTAGTCAAGGGGGTATTTATTACGAATCACAGTAGGCACATTTAGATTCAAATGGAATGGATATTCCATACTATAATTGTAATAATTCATGTATTTACTACTATAAATTAAATCTTCCATGAATATTATATTTTGAGGTGTTCTGAATTTTCTTGTAGGGAAATAATAATTAGAATAATTAAAGTGTGTAGGCAAACCAACATGGTGTTTTAATTTAAATCATGATGGGGTATCCTTTACAACAGTACTATCCAGCGTTTGAGACATGGAAAAATAGTCACAATGGATGAAATGGTTAGTTGAATTACATTACATGAATTCCATTTTCAATTTATGAAGTGTGTAATTCAATAAATTGGGAATGTTTATTAATCAAATCAAATTATTTTATACAAACAAATACATCATAATAAAAAATTTAAGGGTCAGAAAAAAGTTACTGATATTCCAATTACAACTTATAAGGCTTATGAATCTATAAGATGGGAATTGGTTCATATATAACTAGTCTACGAAACACATATACATATCGATGATTATGAATTTAAAATAATTTAAATTCATAAATGAAATGGTTACATGTTAAATGGATATGAAAATTGAAATTTAAATGGTGTTTTAATATATACCTTGCAATTGAAACTCCATATAATGAGACATATACTATTTGTAATGATACCTAGACCCTAACCATAACAAATTATCAAGCATTAATTATTATTTCTACTATTTCATTATGGGCTTACACAACACCCAGACAATGATTTATGAGTAGGAAGAGGGGTGTGACTCTTTTACTGGAAGGCCATATACATATTATTTTCTTGTATATTAAGTTATGTTATATTACCAATTATTATTATATGGTGCTCATTTTTAGTTTTAGTGATATCACACAACAATATAATAGATTTGTAATATTGTAATGTGAAGATATCCATTATTTAGAGGAGGTGGGCCCTAAGAAACTATTATTACAACAAATAGTGCTTCTATAGAACATCATACTATTCCTAATCATATAGTTGATGCATGGTTATAACATAGTTTTGTATGACTAGTATTTTATATATAGGAAGACCAATAGACTTCCCCTACCAAGGGAAATATGATATGAGAATTATAGTTCCAATAACCTCCTACCATTTCTGGGAAGGTAGTCATATGAATGTTTAATCATGGAAAGTGGACCTTTGTAAATATTCAAGAATTTTCAGATGCCTCCAGATAGGAGGATCAAGATCACAACATATATGATTCATTATTAAACTAATAAATGTTTGGATTTGACTACCCATATATATATTTATCTGGAGGTGGGATGGAGGGACGTACAAATTTTGTTCTATGATTACTTCATTCCAAAAACCATGATAGAAGACCATACATATGAATTTAAGCACCTAGAGTAGGGTGTAATATCTATGATGTATTATTCTACTCATTTCCCCTTGTTTCAATTATTTCTGCTAACAATTTCTAATGATGAGTTGATGATATCATGAAATTTTGAGAATTTTAATGTGTACATCATACAATCATAATTGAATGCTATCTCATTGACCAACATTTATGAGATTATGAACGAAGACCTCAACAATGAGTGGTACTTGGGAGAAGATAACAGTGCAGGGTAGGGTATTTTAGAAATAAGTTATGGAAGCAGATCATATAATGATAAGGAAGGTCACTTTGTGTATGCTCACTAGAGAATAAATAGTTAGACCACACACATTGAGAATGATATAGTCTTTCACCAGTGTGGTACAATAGTCTATATGAAGCCATTGTTTATGAAAAAAACCAATTTATTATGGTTATTGTGAAAAAATGGGAAACCTTTTGTTTTTAATGGACATTACCGATGATCCATAGTGATAACGGGACAATATCAACTCCATAATCAGGTGTCGGATTTGTAGCTCTACATCAGAAAGGGAGAAAGACTACTACTAGATAATTAGAATGAGGAGGTGGAAGTGGGTGTTGAAGATAGTCATATGAGATGTAGTTCTATTAGAGTGGGTCTTATCATGGTAGTCTGGATATAACTTAGGGCCATGGATCTAGCCAGCTACATGTAGTGAATCCTAAACAAGATGAAAGGAGTAGTAGATATTCTACAATTCAAGGCACTATCCATGTTTCACATACTTTAGTGTTTTCATTATTTGATAGTGGAAGATATCATTCATTCATTTCATCAAGGAATATAGAATCTCCAGGCCCAGTGATAGAGTAATTTTATAGTGTAATTACTCTCGATACACTATCAGAGAATTTTATAAAAGAGAAAATGATGATGTAAGGAAATACCCTTGAGATAAATGGTTATATATTTTTCATGGAACATATGTTTCATTGAGATTTTGGTATTAAAAAATTACACTCATTATAGACTAGTTACAAAACAGTCATGCTAAAATGATTTCTTTTGTTTAAGGGAGTTTTTCATATCACATAAGGGTGGAACATATATTTATAAGCATGAATTGGATATTGAAGATATTGGTGGTATATCAGAGCATCATGGTATTAACTGAGTGAAAACCAATATTTTTAGTATTTTTATGAGATATCAAGGAACATGGTGTATAGATTTATATAATATGGTGGGTCATTTATGGGATTTATTCCATGGTGAATATTTCAGGTAACCTCCACTGAGAGAGGTTGAGTTTAGTTTATAGATAGTTCTAGGAGTAGCACCTGTGTTTGTTCCTTCATAAAAACTGGCACCTACTAAGTTTATATCATGAAAACATTAGCTAGAGGACATGAGATCTTATGGTTTTATAAGACCTGATACTTCACCACAAGGTCCACCTATGTTTTTCTCTAAGAATGAGCATAATAAACATAGGACGTTTTTGAATTATGAATGGTTTTATCAGCTTATGGTGAACAACCAATATACTTTAAATTGTATAGAAAAAATCTTTGACCACCTCCATGGATCTTTGTTTTCCAATATGATTTATTTAAGGTAAGGATATCACTATATAAATGTGATAACCTAAGATATACCACAAAAAATAAATTGTTGATATGTCTTGTATATTATTTAGTCATGCTTCTCATTTTCACAAACATGAATCATGTTTTACTCCCATATCTTGATACATTTGTAGTAATTGTTCAGGAATCAATCATGGTGAATTACCATACGCAACACTAACATGTGAAACACCCAGAGATCATAATGAATACACTGTGGGAACACCATTAGTATGAAAATATCACAATATTTCACTTTTGGATCAACAAGGCTCTCTTACTAGGTAATATTATCTTAGAGGAAGTAGTATTTGTGTACCTATATATGTTGAGAGCTATAGGTTCTTGAGAAAATCCTAATCACATCATTGGTATTTAGTGTTTTTTTTGGGGCTGTATGTATTCTAAAAGAATATAAATTAGTATTTATCGTTCCTATCAATGTATGTTACATGATTTAAAAAACGATGATAATATTTTATGGTCTATATCCTATGAAATATCCTATTTGAATTTGAATGGAAAATTAATTTGAAACCAATAATGTTTTTTACAGAGGTGGGAAGAAGCTATATGGTTTATAGTGATAGATTAGGCATCAAGATGAGAGCTATTCAAAAGTAGGGATATCGAGTTATGTCATGCACATTCAACTAGCCAATTCCACACTAGAAGAAATATCCGATGCAAGATATTAATCTATTAGACTTGGTTCATTGATTTAATTTTTAGAGGCATAATTTTTTTGGTAATGTTTTTTGGTATATAAGGACTAAAAAATAATAATGTAAATATATACAGAACATGAAATAAATATTAAATAGAAGAGGAGGGTAAAATACATATATTCATTTGTATTTTAACTTATGTATACACTGGGGAGAGGTAATTCGATTACTTGGTCTATATGATGGAAGAATATGACATTTGTAGTTTAGAAAGCTAGTAGTGAGTGGTAGTTGACAGACCTATTTTATGAGATGCAACTATGGTACATGGATAATAAAATATTATCTATTATTATAGGTTTAATAATGACCTATATACATAAAGATAGAGTGATGATATGGAAGCTCTATAATACAAAGGGTATTGTCTGATAATAGAGTATATAAGGTGAGGTCTCATTACCTTGATGGTTCATTGATAACGATGAGGTCTTACGCATTCACGGATGTATCGAGGTTCCTTCTGACATTTGAGAGGAATTGATGCGAGAGTCTGATGCCTTTTCTAAGACAGTACATCCTTGCCTTACAGTGATGTACTATGAAAAATAATTCTTGTATTTGTGAGTGGGAATGAAAAGGGATATCATGGGTTTTCTCACTTGGGTTTCCAGCTATTAGTGGATGACAAAGGAACAATTGTGTTCAGTAGAGATTTGTTGTACATACCCATTCCTATGTAGAAATGTGATTATTTCACTTTGTATTTAGTTACAGGTTTAACATGGCCACCTCATGGAAATGGAATAGTATAAGTGATCATAGTCTGATTAAAAATAGTAACTCTCTTTCTACCTATTAGAGAGACATTTTCAATGGATAAGCAAGGAAGGCTATATGATGATGAGATCATATGACTTCACAAAGTTAAATGAAAAGTCATATTATAATATGTTTTTTAATTCAAATCATGGTTCTAAAATGGGTGGTAGATGGTTCTCAGTTCTTAGGTGCTTCTATGAACAACCTATCACCCACAGAGTGATGTGAAATCCAATAATAAAATTCAGATAGTTTTGGTAATTCATAAATCATGTGTCCTTGATTTTGGAGGTTATTAGGAGAAACACATACCAATTTATGAATTTTCATATAATATTTTTTTAGGAAACTTATAAATGGATCCTTATGAGAAAATATATGGAATGCTATGTCATTAACCACTTTACTAGTTAGTGGTAGGGAATGCAGTGCTATATGGACCTCATCTCATTCAGGAGACATCAATATTCGTTCAAAAAATCCAGAAACGTATTGAAATAGCTTAGTCTGGGAAGAATTGATATGTTGATGGTCATTTATAACCTATGGGTTTTTAGGGTTAGACATTGGTTCTTCTTGCATGTTTCACCTTGGTTGGGTCATAGATGGAGTCAGTGATAGGGAAAGTTATATCCTAATTATGGTATTCAATTCATGATCATGGATAGAATCTTGATTGTATACTATAAGATATCCCTTACTAATTGGTACCAGGCCATGTACAAAATATTCCATATATATATATATACATACTTCACTTAAACCATTTATAACCATCTCATATTCTTTGTCCTAATAATTTAATATTAAAATTTGTTTTTTGTTTTGAGGTGAACCCTATTCATATTTCTGATCAGTGTATTATGGCTCTCTAAATAATTATGGATCGTCTATTATGGAGACTATGGAAGTAAAACTATATATAAAAAGAAAAATGGTGTAGAGTGGCTGATGTACATGATCAGTGGTCATAGTTATTCTTAGAAATATTCTTTATCACCATGAGGATAGAAACTCATTGATGAGTGGTTTTATAGAGGGATTAATGTAAGATCATGAATTTTATTACTTTTTAAAGATCTGTTAATGTTCATTTTAATCAATCATTTTTAACCTTATGGATTTGTCTTATAGATTAATGTAGTTTTGGGGAGCATCTTTAGATTATTTGTAGTTTAGAGCTCTATATTTTGGAAAAAATAGACCAAGCACTTGAATTTTTAGATTTTACACCTCAGAATACATGTCCATATTGTTTCAAAATATATGAAACTATCCTTCAATCTAATTTTCACTTAGGAAATGTGTCTTAATGGTTGGTTCATAGTTTGGACAAACCATGAATCCAAAACATGCCCCCTTTGAGGAGACATCCCCCACCAAAATGAGGATTGTCTAGTTATTTTTACCTAAGGTATAGATGTTTATAATGTCTACCATTATGACATGTACCAAAAATTCCTTGTGAATCATCTTAAATTTCAATAAATAAATTGTAATGATAATTCTGTTCCTTAGGTAGTCCTAGAATCCAAAATTCTACCATCACAAGATGTTTACCTCGACACAAGACACCCTTGTGTGGTGTTGATTTTGAAGGCTATAAACCTCATGCCTTGTAACTAAATTGAACCCCCAATTGAGGTGTGTTGAGGTGGAACATTTAAATGAAATTTAATTTTAATTTAACAAAGGGATAATGGTAATCCATATACATAGGCCCTAGAACAAGATTTTTTTTTAGTTTGAGTTTCCCTTATGAAGTGAATTGTCCAAATTAATGTAAGTGTATTATTTAATGGAATGGGTGTAATATGTGCAATGAACATACCTATTTATATTAAAATAGAAATACCTGCGTTTTTAATTCAAAAAAACATCTTATGGTCTATTTAATAATAATAATTTTATGATTATAAATGAATTATAACATAGAGGGAGCGATACACATGCTCTTACATATAATTCCTTAGACGGGATCACAAGGAGGATGCCTTTATCATAGCCATGGGTGATAAGTTGTTCACTATGTGTTATACCATTTATGGGATATAGGGTTCATTACTTTATACCATTCCATTTGTGATATCATGGGGTTTTTAGGAAACTCCATGTACATACAGCTATGGTGATGGGTGCTCCTAGTGAGATACCAAGGTTCCTTTTTAAAAAATTCCTCAGACATGACAAGGATGTCAAAATATTTAAATCAATTGATGCATATTCCATGTGAAATTAGATAATTTAATTTATTCTATGCACTATATACTTAAAAAACAAGTTATACTTCCTTCCTAAGCACATATTCCATGATCATTAGGGAGCCTCTATATTATGCTTATATGACAAGGGAATAAGCCTAGGGTCCTTGTATTGTAATGTACCCACATATATATATATATATGAATATATATTATCAAATCTATATGAGGTATTTATATACATACCTTTTTAAGTTTATGTGTACAAATATAGGGGGACTAATGTTTATAGATATGCTGTCTTATGAAAAAGAATGTAGTATCAGTTTGGTGTCCCACGAGGCACCCAAAAGGATGTGATTCATTGTATTTAGAATTATAAATTTATTATTCATGACAAAATAAAAATTTCTAATACAAAAAATGGATATTTATATAAATAATGTGTTTTGGTCTACTGAGTTTATCACACACCTTATTCGAGCCATCAATTAGTTCTCTAACAAACCTCACAGATGAGGATAGGGTCAAAGGAAATTACCAAGAATATGGTCTCTGATTCTCTATAATAGGATGGTGTTTGAGAGTCCGGGGCAGATCTTATGAATGTGTTATAATTGGAGATAGATTTTGATATTTCCACATTTTTATAGAATGTTACATATTCTTAAGGTTCTGATTCCATGTATTCCAATTTTGTATGGAATACAAACATGAAATTAATTTTTATGTGGTATTGATTCTAGTTATAAATATTTTTTATATGTGGATTAATTATGCTCTTGAATTTCATTTGTTATAAGTTTTCATCTGGTTACAATAATTGTATTCCATTTTGAAACACTCTAATTATGAAGGAATATTATACCCAAAAAAATATCATAGACCCAAAATGAAAGAGGGTACTCTGGAATATGAGGAGGTTCACTTGAGTACATGTAGAAAATTGTGTTTGGTCACTTATGGGTGAACAAAGTTAGAGATGTTTCACCAAGATAAATTAGTACATTTAAGATCATTGATCTTTTTTGTGTGAGAGATTATCTTTTAATTCTCCCTCTCAACCTATCCCAACTGCATGATTACACTATGTATCTTTTCTAAGGAAGAAAAAACAATATCCATCACATGTACTGAACTTTGGAGATATTAAACTAAAATATGAACTCTATTATGAAGAAAAAATCATGGAGATATTAGATAAAAGAGAAATGGTGTTGTGGAACAAGAAAATAATATAACATGTTTTTTAATGGTGAAATCATAAGTTTGATGAAGATACATTGGAAGCCGAAGATGTAATGAGATAAAAGTTTCATCCCTCATTTTCATCAATGAAAATAAATTTTGAGGAAATTTTTTATGGAGGGTAGAATCTAACATCCTGATTTTTATCACCATGAATAAATAGTTTTTCAGTGGTTTTCTATACAAATAAAATAAAAAGGCTGAAAAAATATGTACCTTTAAAATTTTTCAATATAATTATCATGTATAAAACGTTGTAATAGAATTTTGAAATTTAAAAAAATAAATAAATAATATAAAACCAAATAAAAATAATCATAAACATCAAACTAAACTAATAAAACAATGAAAAAATATAATTACTTTTTTATTTTAAAATTATTTTTATAAAATGGATATTTTTTCATGTTATAAAATTTATAATTACCTCTAATTATAGAAGAATAATCAATGTACCCAAATTGATTTCCTAGAAAAAATTATTTTTCATGATATTTTAGGAATTTATTTTAATGTTAAATTTATAAATATTATGATATAAAATTGACAATTTTATAATTTTTTTTGATGTAATAATTGTCATGTTATCTTATGATAATTTTTTTGATGTTTTATAAAATTATTTATTTTTAGGTGAATAGTGAAAATAATGTTTTTACCAATAACATGAATTTAATAAAATTATTTATATATAATCCACAAATAGAAATTAATAAAACATTTTCAAAAGTAAGATATTTATTTTATAAGTGAATTTATTTTGTTTAAGATATTCAATTTAAATAATAATTCTATATTTTACTTTTTAAATGAATGTAATATTTTTTTAGATTAAAATATTTTTAATAAATTGTAAAATTATCCATCAAAATTATATTTTATCTCTTATAAAAATTAAATCTTAAAAAACATAATTACAAATAGTAATGAATTTGTTCCATAGTTTAGAATAATTACCATTTTATTTGGGGTAATAAAGGGAAAACTTCTGTGTTAAAAAAACTAATGACAATGGTGAAACCTAAAAGGGTTAAAAATGAGAAACCAAAGATGTAAATGGGATAACATCATTTGGAAATTTTATTAATTGAGTGTTGGAAGTTTTCATATACCAGATACCTTCCCCGATATATTGTTTATCAATTTGGAGTCCCTTTCTTTTAGTGAGACTTTCTATTATTGACCAGTTTGGTGTATTTACAAAAAATGAAACTCTTTTTCACTTATAAAAATGTAACTCCTCTCTTATTATTACCTCACACCAAAACCACTTAATATTGGAATAAAATATTCCAAAAAATCCCTTCCATACTCCTATTATCCATAAGGAGGGTTGTTTCTTCCCAAAATTCAACTCCCAAAGTTTTAGTCCCCTTCACAAAGGGGAGAATAAAAGAAGAGATGTGTTATTTTCTAATATCTCCTTCTATTTTATTTTTCATTTTGTGAATTCCTCCTTCCTCGTATTTCATTTCAAAATATTAAAATGATTACTTAATTTTTATTATTATTCTGTTATGCTATAAGAATCATGGTATAAGGATTAACTACTACCCTCTGTTTCCAATACGAAAACATAAAACGTGAATCATGTGTAATGTTGACTACTACCTCCAAGAATGAATATGTTTTATATTTTTCACATACTAAAATTTATGGTTTTATTTTTTTTCTGAGTTTATATGTTATATATATGTTATATATATATCAGGAATATGTTTAATTTTCATAAGACAATAAAAAATTATTGTACAAGGTAATCCATTGATGTCAGTAAATATAACAAAACTAGTTTATTACAATTTTTTTCCACAAAACACAAATAAAACACCAATGTAATGATATTATCAAATTAAAAGTATTTATAATACAAGAATTAAATTACATTTTATGGTTTTTAAATGATGATATTTTGGAGAAAAATAACGATTGACACAACTTTTATGAACCTAGTTCAAAATGATCAAGATTATTAACACATGATATTAAAAATATAATACAACAATATGATAATAAATGGGATTTATTATTATGAAGATAATAAGTTGAAATGTAAATTATTAATTTTCTATATTAGGTATTTAATTTTTAAATATTTATGATATAAGAGGCTGAATCTCTTCCATGGAAATCATGAAAAAATGTAAGGGACGTGGTAATTGAAAATAATATCTTTGATTTATAAAATTTAACACTAAACATTGTCTTTCTATGCCATTCCATTTTGATGAATGCTATATCTTTAATTTTTTGAAAATTAATTTTTTTATTGAAATCATTTTCCATTTATTTTTTCATCTATTTAAATAAAATAGACGAGACATTTAAAATATTATTATAAAAATAAATTATACAATGATTGATACAAAATGTTTAATTTTTTTCCATTATTTGGTATTAATTATTTTCAAATTTTATATCCCTAATGGATTTTTTATTCTTGACCCTCATTTTATGTGATCCTAATTTCATTTTCATTTGGGTGAACAAGTTTTGGTATCCTTTGATTGTACAATTGAAGTTATTTTATGAGATACCATTTGATAATGTCATAAAACACATATTTCATTCCATCAGTTAATTTATGAAATGATTATTATTTTCCATGTGGGACATAAAAATTTGGATTATGAGATTTGTGGGACATATATATCATTCTAGTTAATTGGTAAATGGATTAAATCTCCTGATATTGAAAGGTCATGTGAACAGGTTTATGAGTAGCTAGAATGTATAAGGGTGGGTGTGATGGTATTTATATGTACATATATTTTTTTAAATATGATGGCCCATATTCAAGTTAATAATGAAAATAAATACTATAAATATTATTATGATAATTTATTTACTATATTCCATTAATAATGTTATATGATACATGTTTTATTTTCTCATTCAAATAAATCAATATTTATTAATTTTTTTGATTAAATTTAAATATTATATATTCAATAAGATATTATAACATTCATCTAATAGTTTGTACAAGACAATGAATGAGAAATAACTATGATTATCGAATAAAAATGTAGTTTTATAAAAAAAATGTTTGTTTCAATTTTCATGCATACATTGCAACAAATTTCTTACTATAATTTAAATTGGATTTGATAATATGATTTTAATATTTTTAATCTATGTATTGTAATTTACTATATATGTATCCTTCATTTTCATCATTAGGTATAGTATTAGAGTTAAATTTCATTTCTTTTGAAAAGGATAAAATTTGTTAATGAGGGTTAAACTAAAGAGATATGGGTTTAAATATCCTAAAAATATTTTAAATACTCTTATTTGAGAGGACTTAGATACCAAAACATATACTATTCTAAATGAATTCACATTTGAGCCACCAACTTTGAGATTTACATTATTATATTTTAATATTTTTAGAAATTACATGTGTCTCACTCCTATCAATTATAAAGGGAATCATCCACACATATATTATTTCAATTTCTTTCAGATTTCCCCAAAATTCTCACCTATTTTGTACTTAAAATTAATAAGAGAATATTTTAATGCAAAACTGACCGTATTTTTATTTTGGGTTGGGAATATTTATCCTCAATATCTATATTATCTAAAATGATTTCCCAAAATGTTTTTAGTATGATTTAATTTTTTTTAAATTCATTTTCAATTATATTTAATATTATTTAAAAAGGACAAAAAGGTATCATCTATTCATTTCTTGAAGGAGGTACTATTTAATATTTAACAAAAAATGTGAAAGTAATCATTCTTTTAAAATTTATTTCATGAAAATATTTTTCACACTATCATGGGAACTCATTTCCTTGAATATTCCATTACATGTTTCCAAGGTTATATTTAAAAAATAAAAACCTCAATATTCTAGAAATTGTTGTTTTTTAATTTACAAAATATAAAATAAAATTTCAATATTAAAATTCAATTATTATATTAGATACTTTTATAAAATAATGTTCCATCCATTCTAACATCCTTTATAGAGTATTATATTTCACTTGGAATATGATCAACTGATTCTATCAACTTTTATTGATTACTTATAATGATCATGATATTATGATACTTACATAAAACTCATTTCTTTCCAACCAGTTAATTATAATACGATTTTATAATGAATGATACTATAATGCCATCCAATATATTTCTCTAAAGATATTATGAAAATGTTATTATGAGATAATTTTGAATACTACATATTTTCCAAGAGTTATGAAATAATGATAAGTTGCACGTTTATGGTTGTTTTAGAAAACATATACATGTATTTTTTTAAAGTGATGTGTGGGACTGAAATTATATAAGCCCTAATTGATTAGGAATTTTTTAAAATCTCATTAGAGAATATGTACTAGAATGGGGAGTGAACCTAGTTCAGTAAGGCATATTATCCACGTTAACAGTCTCATGAGTGAACATTGACTAAGAAAATAAAGGAATTATTGCTGAACTGAGTCCACTATGATAGTCTTGGATGTGATAATTGACTAATAAATTGATTATATATTATTAATCTTCCTATGAAATATTCAAAATTTTTAGATTTTATATCATGGATCTTGATTGATTTATTAAAATTCCTTACTCTTATGAGAAAAAAAATTATGAAATTAAATGTTTTTTTCCATGAATTTTATTTTGTGATATATGAAAAACTGTTTACGAAAATTTTATGTAATTATAATGATATCATTATATTATTATTATATTATTCTTACATATGATCATAAATTGAAATTTCCATTGTTTACCCTTTTTATATATCAGTGCTCACCCTTTCTTATGACCCTATTTTCCGATGATTATGAATAAAGTTTCTATGTGTGTAATTTATAATAATGGTACTATGAGTGAATATATATAGTGGATAAATTGATAATATTATATAAAAAATGTGAATTATGTATATATTCTCTGAAGACACTAATCTATTGTCATTATAGAGTTTTTATAACTGTGTTATGTAATCAGTATTCGTCTAAAATGAAATAATATTTATTTGTATTATGCTTGGATCACTACAAAACAAATTGTAATAATTCTCTTAATTATTCATTAATTTTTTCTCATAATTCCACATGAAATAATATACATACACATTATTTATAAAATTGAATATAAAATAAAATTAAAACTACACTAACCACTGCCACCAATCTATAGAAATACTGTTTAATAATTATAATTTGTATTAAAAAATAAATTCCATTGAGGGTAAATGACAACCATTTTATGATCCCATGATGATTATTGTTTTGATAACATTCAAATTTGGGAATAACTGGACTTGTTACCTGAGAAAATTTATTCATGAGTTTTGAAGGAGACTTTTTGTTGTATTTATTTAAAATAATAAAATGGATTATGATAAAATAGTTTAGTAGGATGTAAAGGAATTATGGTTTCTTGTGGTATATAATAACATGGTTTACATTTAATCACATTGCACCATGATTGGTTGTGGTAGAGGTATCATTATACTCCTACACGTGATTCACTCCGTAAATACATGTGTTTTATTGTGATATGATTATATGGAGTCACGTGATTTTTAGACTACCATGATGATTTTCAATGATTTTTGAATGTTAGGTTGTCTATGTAATATTAATAACTTCGTGACACAAGAGGAAGCTCACCACATAAATAGTGAGTTCCAATTTTATTACGAATGTCTATAAAATATGACTTGATAACCTTTTTTATATAGATATAATGATCATTGATAATTCACATGGCCACCCCATGAAGGTGATATGAATCATACCGATATATTTAAGGATATATAAATAGTTTTATATTGGGTATTTTTATATCAAATGACACTTTACTATATGGGAATCAAACTATGACATGTTTAAAAGAAAAAAATAACTGTGAGACACTCAAAAAAAAGTTTGATGAAATATAGAGAACTAGAAAAATAGTTTGGAGAGATTTCAAATGAGTATTTGGATGGGATTGAGGTGGATAATATGGATTCACAGTTGTTGAAATGTCCAAAGGCACATGATGAGGATGTGCGAGATCAATAATCATATTGATTCCAATCTAGATAATTCTTATACTCTGAGTTCATGACATTATTCCCACTCTTATGAATTTTTATTATTATTAATAAGATAAGAATGTAGAAAGTTGGATCACAACCATCAGAAAAATTGGATTAGCCACTCCATAACACAATTTCTTGCAATTTTAAAAACTATTATGTCATGTGTTTTTTATCCCTATATATCTCACATCATTGAATTTCATTGTTTATTATCATAAAAAATTACTAATAATGAGAAAATTTTTTAATGTATGGTTTTTGGTAACTAAAATTTCACCACTATCAGATATGGTAATCTCTCACAAGGTGCCTCACAAGGGGTATCAAAACATTTTTATTCTTGAAAATATGATTTATATGTTTTTAAATCGATATTAAGTAAAATCATCCATCAAGATCCACAATTATAGGTATTCCTATTGATATGGATTTTATATTTATTTCAAAAATTAGTTTTTTAGGAATATCCCTGGTAATGATGAATAATATCAATAGTAAAGAAGTTCCCATGTATGATAGGAATATATTCCACTTATATAATGATTTAATGGTTCAATATATTCTTTCTCTTCACATGGTTGTTTGTGATATCACATATTATGTTTCATATGTTTTCATAGTTGGGATAACATTTCCATTTATTGAAAATAAATATATTGTAATAGATGGGAGAGTTAGGAATTCATTTCTCTCATCATTATTTGGAAATATCCGGAAATTATATGAATTTGTTAATGGGATATGATGAATTAGTAGAGAAGTTTTTTATTTGAGTTATCAATTTTTTTTATCTCAGTTTTAATTTATTAACATATTATTAAGGATTATTATATAGTATAAATTTTAATAAGGATTTCCATAGACAAGTTTAATGAAAATATTTTTATGTTTGTTGAATGATATTTTGGTTGGTGGGACATTAATATTATTAACTATGGATTGATATCAATTATGATAAGATGATGGATATATTTAAGGGGAAGAAAGAAAATATTAAAATTAAATGGATTTATAAGATACTAAGGGTTATTAAATATATTTAATTTAATAGTTATTTTGATGGAGAAATCACACGTGAAGAATATCCAATGAATTTCAATGAATTTATTTTATTCAAACAAAATTCAGGAAGAGAGAAAAAGATAAATACATGGGTAAACATCTTTTTTAATTTTTTCAATTACGGAATGATTTAACATTTATTTGAAAGTTAAACATGAAATGATGAAGATGGTAGATAAAAGAATAAAAAAAATATATTATCATGGTGAATCAAGATGTAATGTAATTTTAATGCATGAATTTCTACTAAAGGGAAAAGAAATGAAAATAAATCAGGGAAATGATCATTCTCTCAAAAAAATATTTCAAATATTTTGATGAGTAAATTGAATAGGGGAATAAGAGATTAGTGGTTAAATATTATATATATTTTATGAAAAAAGTATTTTCCAATGAAACCTCTAGTAAAGAAGAATATAGTAGTGAAGAGGTGAACAATGACGACGAGACATAAATTGTGTTTTAATTGAGTAAGGTTTTATAAGTAATATTAAAGTATCAAAAGAAACCTATGAGAGAAAAAAAAATTAAATTGAGAATGATTGAACAATAAAAGTTCTTATTAAAAATAGATAATTATATTACTAAGGTGGAATAATTGTTTTCAAGAATGATGAGTGATCTCAATAAAATCATTGAATAAAGTGACCAGATACTTAAAATAACTATAAAAATCTAATTTCTAAAAAATTTAAAGTGAAATATCTTGAGGTGATGTAGAGTGACATAGAATATTCAACAAAATAATTACTCTAAATGGAGTTAAAAAATGTAATGATTAAAATTGGAAACTAATCTAGATTAAATAGGAATGTTATTAATGATACCATGCATTATTATTATTATTCTATATTTCCAAAAAATAATATATCGAACACAAAATTATATATCCAAAATTGTGGTTAAAATGAAATTAAAGGTAAGTGGTTTATTAAATTAAAAATTATGGAGAAAAACCACTAAGTAAATCAAACTTCAAATACTGGAAATTTTAATAATAGTGTGATGTTGAAGAATAAAGATTCAAGAGTTAAGACTCATGTATAAAACCCCCCCAATTATGAGATAATAAGTTGATTTACAATTTTTAAAAATATATTTATATTAACTAATAATTAATATTTGAGGGTTTAGAGGAGGCTTTGGCATGACATTTATAAATTAAACACGGTAGGGGATATTTTATGGGGATCATATTTTAAACTATATTCTTAGTTGTATGCCATAAGAGTTCTGGTGGATATGGAAGAGGCTACAACCGAAATAATTGGAGGGTCCATTATTCCCACACAAATACCCTTATAGGTCACTGTAGGTTTGGTGAGGACTAGTAATTTTTTAAAAAAAGTTATAAAATAATTTATATGTTATAAAAAATGTGTAATTATCCATATTTATCCTAGGATATGTAGTTCTCATTCCAATCCCCTTTTCCTATTCTGTTTATTCTCCTTCAAGCCATATCTCCCCCACCAAAAATCATAAGGTGCCACCCTGGGAATGAATAATAATCCTAATTCATATTTTCATTATTACACTGACTATATAGATATTTCTTACTAATTAAAACCTAACTTAGGGGGTCATAATAGATTTCTTTATTCTAACCAATTGAGACCAAGTGGGATGATGGTATCTATTTAGTGGTATCCAACTAAGTCTAGGTATGTTTTCTAATGTTTTCCCTTTGGTTTTTATAATTGTTCCATGTGTCATATGAAATGTTTGAAGTGAAAAAATTGGTTCTAATGAACTAAAATTTTATTTTTTTATATCCATCCTTTACTATGGGGTGAATAAGATTAAATTTTCCCTTGATTCTCCCCATTACTAGTGTGCATCATCACTATGTTTTCAATGAAATATAACCTAATGTATGGTACCAATGAATTTTTTTATTTTCAAGAACAAGGTTGGGTACACAGGTAACCCAATAACTGAGTCAACCTTGACAAAACTTGAAGGGTATTCCCGATCGCCATGGGTTGGAGACCAGCACCTGGCATTATACATAATATTTAAGGGAATTATTTTTTATAAATATTGTTTAAGAAAAAAAGATAAAGTACTCATGAAAAATAATATCCATTGGTAGTTCAATACATTAAATCAAACAAAAATAAACACGCCCAGGTACAATGATAAAGTCATAGAAAAATATGAATACAAACTGCCCAAGTCCCACCTTAAATGATAATCTTCAAATTAACGGTTAAATAGATGGAACCACCTCAAAGATATTATTTACCCCTACTCAAACCTATAAAGAGGTAATTCACAAACATTTAATGGAACATCTTGTGTATGATCTAAAATCCTAGTAGGATTTCACACAATCATTCCATAATAATATTTCAATATCCAATTAACCAAGAATGTTCTTCTAATTATAAAACAATTAGGTTTTTAATATAGAGAGAACATTTCAAAAAATCATGATTTATATATAAAATTAGTAAAATACTTTTAAAAATAATATTCACATTTCAATTTTTTGTAATACTTCCAAAAACGGTTCTTTACAAAAATTGAAATATTCACAAATGGATCAAATAAAAACATTTCAACAAAATAGTTTTTATAAATTCCTATGTAATTTAATAAAGTTTTAGAAAATTCAATACCTTTATTTTAAATACATTAAATATAGAACCATGGTCATGTTCCGATGAATGTATGAAATTTCTGAGATATATGGACCCAAAACTCAGGGTGATATAGAAGTATTTACATAAGTCTATTGAGATGAGGCTAAAAAGGACTCATCACCATCACCTATGGGGTGTGATGTGATGATATTTTGGTTAAGAACAATGTAAATAGTAACATCTCATCCAAATATCTCACTAAATAACTAAGGATTTCATGTCCTCTAGTAAAAAAATTGATGTAAAATTTATTTCAGTACTGCTTAAAATATAGCTCATCCCATTATACTTTTCAAATATTCCAAACTTCCATTTAAAAACTATAACAAGTTTCTAATAAAAAAATATCATTTCACAATGATAAAACCCTAAGGGTTCTATGAATTCTTTTTAATCCATTTTCAAAAATAGGTATTTAAAATAAAGTAACCATTTAATTTCACAATAATATTTCACAATTTAATTCAACAATTTAATTTTGAAACAAATTCTTTTAATTAAAAAACAAACCCCCAATTCAATGGAAATTTGGTTTTTTTCACATTTTTCCTTCAAATAATTTTCCACCATTAAATTCATCAATTTTGTTGAAATAAATTCCCAATTTATATCTCACCGCTTTTCTAAAACACACCCAAACTCAATTGAATTGGTAGTTTTTTAATATCATGGAAAAAATTCCATTCTTCATAACAACATGTATTCAATAGAATTGGATTTTTCAAACACAAAAAATAATATTCTTTTTAAAAAATAAATAAATTGCATTTAATTCCAACTATGGAAATTCAAAAATCAATTTTGGGTTAACATAAATTGGGAATCATGATGGATCCACCCACCTTATGATCCACAGATCCCAAATCACAAAGCCATAAATGGAAAACTACAATGATGAATGATGAAAACAAGAATATAAGAATTTTACAAAGGATTAGATCTAAAATAGTGGGTATTAGATCCATCAATCAACATGGTAATCCAAGGATCCAAAGTGTGGGGGAGAGAGATCATCAGAGACAGACAACATGATGGGAACACTAATCAAGATATGATGGAAGGAAATTCCTAAAGCATCGAATCATTTTTTAGATGGATAAGAGGGGACAAGAACTATATTTAATATATCCAAGGAAGAGTTAAATATTTTTTGGGTAATCACAGCCCATCGAGGACCAAAAATGGTGGTTAGATAAATTTTAATCAAAATAAGGACAAATAAAAAACTCATATTCAAAGTATCTTAGGAAGAGCCACACAGTTTGAAAAATCAGGTAGACGAACTATGAACCTGTTTTTAGGGGATGAATTATTTATCCTATAAATATTTACTACTTGACTAAACATTCTCAAACTGTAAAAAAACCCACTACCATTAGTTTCATATTTTTCTCTGAGAGGTAACATGATTTTGGAAAATAATGTAACAACCATGCACTGGCCCAATATTTAAATAACCCTTAAAAATTCATGTCAAAACAACCCCAAAACAAACACAAAAAATCGTGATTAAAAGTGGGGGATAAAAAATAGATGAAAATAGAAACATGTTATTACAAATTCCTCATCATTGAAAATTTGTGTCCCCTAAATTCCTACGAAGAAGATTACATTCCAGAAAGATGAGGAGCTTCCCTCTCATCAATGCCTCCCTCTCCCATGTATTATGATTATGAGAACTGTAATGCCATAGTACTGGAAACAATGGTGTCATCCACAAATGAATTATCATTGTTTCTAAATCTCTTATATGGATTGGATATTCATTCATAGATAAATTTGTTTCAATGTAATGATCATGTGAACTCAGAACATGAGATAGACCAGATAGATACATTCATATATGATTTTCATGGAAAAACAAATTTATTGACATCATCTGTAGTGAAGGTGACGACTGTTGATAATCCATTCCCACCATCTAAAAAACCTTGAAATATCATACAGAATATGTAGAAAGTTTACCCTTCATACCATGCTTTCGATGACCCAACCAGGGTGAAACATTCAAGGATACCTTACCAACAACTATGAATTCCAATATCATGTGGCGATGAGGAACATAATACTTATATCGGATATGATCCACAATCATCCATTGACAAATCAACAGAATATATGATGTCATCACTTGCTCTAAACATATTCTTAGTATCGAAATTTAATTAATCCTTGACCCACAAAATAGAGATCTACAAGTCCTGACATATAAGGCCTCAAAAGGAACCATTATGATCAGAGAGTGGTAACTATTATTATATGAAAACTCGGCCAACCCCAAATGATCATCCCATGCTCCACCAAAGTCAAGAACACAACCTAGAATCATTTTGTCAACAATATATATATCTCTTCCTATTAGGACATCCAACTGCAAATGGTATTCCGTACTCAAATGGGAGTGATATCCCTATGCCTCCTAAAGGCCTCCCAAAAAATGAGAAGTAAACCAAGGATCCCTATTATAGACTCCAGTAAATAGAACTCCATGAAAACAAACATTCTCTTCCACAAAGAGATTTCACAACTCCTCAACATTGGATATATCAAGAATGAGTATGAATTGAGCCAACATGGAAGCATGTTCATTACAACCCATATCACATTATTCCTTATCTCGGTACTCAAAAACCCAACCACAAATTCCATAGAGATAACACCGTACATCCATGTTGGGACTGGATCTAGATAAATTATACCAGAATATTTATGGTACTCAACTGTCATCTATTGGAACATATAGTAATGAGTGACAAACTCAACATTTTCTAGCGTCATACCTGGCCACCAAAACTACAACCAGATATTTTAGAACCTCTTTATGGTCCATGGGTGCACAAAACAATGGGAACTATGGTAATCCCCCATTACATCATTCTTTACTAATGAAGATACCATAAAACTGTTTCAAAATAATATCATGAACTCATTGGAGAATGAACATACAAGACTGTTCTCCCCAAAATCAAGAGAGCCTCTAATGCTATAGAAATTTTCATCAAGATTCTATTCCAAAAAAATCAATTCGAGAAGAGTGGATTTTAACTAAACACTGACCAATAAAACCTAAACCCCTAATTCTTATAATCTAATATGAAATTTTATAATGAGTACCATCAAATACCACTATTCATATTATTCTTTCATTTGTTGGGTCATATGTTTCTGTCATAATGATTCTGTGAATAAATTCCCTTTTCTTGGGGTATAAGTGATTTAATCGTCTATCGATTGTAGGTATTCCATGAAACATATCTGGTGCAGATTGAAATATTTTTCGAAAAGATATAACTAAAACTATTGTGGTCTGAATACATATTATTCCTTTCTCTGTAATAGTAATACCGAGAAATATTAATTGTGTTCATAATCACTATAATTTCATGGTAATTGGTCAAAGAATTATTCTCATGCATAATAAGATGATGATATCCTTAGGCAATGACATGATCACCATGTATAAGAACACATTCCAAACCGGAACTTGATGCACCATAAAAGACCGCATATCACTTCCTAGCCTCTGGATGAGTTAGTACTGATGAGAAGTCAGAAGAAGTTTCATTTAAACAAAAGAAACATGATATTTATCATCCCAAGAAAACATTACTCCCTTATAAGTTAGAGTAATTCTCATAGAATTTAACATTGAGAATTCATTAACGAACTGGAAATAATTCCCAAGTTGACCCAAGAGGCTCTAAATCTAGAAATTATTTCATTTTTGTTCCCTTGTCATAACATCTTTTGCATTATTTAGATTAACTGAAATTCTATGATCTGACACCATGTGTCCCAGAAATTTTACTTACAGAATTCAAAAGCCAAACTTAGAAATCCTGTATAATGTTTGTGTTTTCTCTACAAACTCATAACTATTCATAGACGATTCACATGATCCTCCTCAAGAAATATATTCAATAAGGATTTCATCCACAAAGACTACAATGAAGGTATCATGATAGTCATTGTAAATACTATTCATTAATACTATAAATACAACAGGGGAAATGGTTAGACCAAATGGATTAACAAGGTGATCATAATGGACCTAACTATTTTTAAAGGAAGTTATATAAATGTTTGATTATTTTATTCTCAAATAATGGTAACCAAAACGATGTTCGATCATTGAGAAACACATTACCCCTTTAAACTGATCAAAAAATCTTCAATCCATGGAAACAGATACATGTTATTTACGTTTACTCATTGATCCTCTAGTATTCAATACATAGGTGAAGTGAACCATCAAATTTAATAGTGAAGAGAACCGAGACCTCCATAGGTAAAATACTCAAGCGTATAATGTATTACTGTAAGAGATCTTCCAAGTGGGGCTTCAGCTCTTTTAGTTCACGTAACGACCAAAAATTTTACCAATGAAAATTCCCTTCTTATATTTATTCTATATAGCTTAAATAACATAAAAATCACATATAAAACATAATAGATACTTTATAATTGAATAATGAATGAAATAAGTGGTATAATTATATGTTAAGGAACCTATACCAGAAGAACAATAACATGTCCTTTGGAATTGTAAAGTGACCCTTATGAATAGTACATTGTACAATAGAATAGTAACCTCGCATATGAAACTATAAATAAAACATATCCATATTATAAATGAAAATATGATATAATTATATCATATAATATGTAAATAAATGTTTTAGGAATTATTAATCATGTGTTTATGTTTTTATAAAACCTAAGTGTTTATTTTCAATTTTATAATTAATATAATGTTTTAAAAGATAATTTATTTCCATAAATTTTGTTGATAAATCAATATATATTTTATTATGATTGTATGATAAATTTATGGGACCTTAAATTTTTTTTCAAAGAATCATAAAACCAGTTATTATTTTAAATTTGTTATTTACCAAGAAAATGATAATTTTAATTAAAAGTTAAATTTCACATATTTAGGAATTATTTTTCATAAAATAGAGTCCATTTTTTAATTATACACATCAAAAAATGGTTAGGGTGATTTTTTTGGATTATAATGGATTATTTTTGTTTTTAGTGAATACTAAAATATAAAAATTTATGTTATATATGGGTTATAAGTTAAATACACTATTACTTGAGTCACCGCTGATATAAGGAACATAATTTTGAACTATCAGCAATTATTTTATCAAATTTAGTGATAATTATCTATATATTCGGTGTCTAAATGTAATATAATATGTTAATGAATAAAATAATGAGAATACACCCCTCCCCTCCTCTATAAATACCACCCTCACCACATCTTCTCCTCACACCTCTCAAGATTTGATCATATTCCATATTTTTATCAATTATGATCCCAATCCCCTCCACCATTTCTAGGAGCCTTTATTATCAAAAAATATACCAAAGACAATCCCCCTAAGGAGTGGTTCAAGAAGAAGGATTCAAGTGGTAAAATCCGGTTTCTGTTCTATTAATTTTTTTTAGGTTCTCTCCATAACTACCCAAATATAAATGGAATGATAACTATAGTTAAATATATATACTAGAATTTTATTTTTCTATTATAATAATCCAACATCATTTCTTTCCCATATTCTTTTTTTACAACAAATGAATGCATCATTTGTGATGTGTAAATTTATCACATTCAAAGATGATAATGTTTTAAATTTTCATTATCTACTTTAAGAATACTCATAAACCCATTTTATGGATTAAAATGATAATAATATATCTATTTCATCATATTTTGCATACTATAACCATTTTATACACATAATATTAATTAGTTAAACAAATCTAGTATGTGTAGATCGAAAAACTGCCAAAATAATTTAAACTATTACCACTAATTTCTTATCTAATGATTCATACACAACCAAAATTAACAAATGTATCATATAATTTCTTAGTAATATAGATGTTTTTTTAATAATTTTTAACTTAAATTCTATAAAACCTTACCCAAGTGACATTATTTTCCATACATTTATACAAGTAACCAATCATGAAAACCAAGGAAACCAATGCTCATGAAGAAAGAAATTAAATCTTACAACCAATCAAAAAAAATTAAATGAACATAATAAAACTATAAAAAATAAAAAAAGGTAGAAAAGTCTTTTAATTAATTAATTAATAGATTTAATATTGTTATCGCATATATTAATATCATGTGCATAACCGTTTTAGACATAAGGTAATAGTTTCAACCCGGACATCCATTTTTTCCTTTGGATTCTACTTCCCCTCTCTTTACCACAATGTAATGATGAATTATATTTCTGTACATCTTATGCATTATTTTTAGATTTTCCAAACTCATGAATCCATACCATATCATTCTTCTTTGATGGGTGAATGCATGTTTTAAAAAAGGTTACCTTCTAAATCTTTCATGATAGGAAATCCCGATTGACATGAACATAATGACTTCTTAATCATTTTTTTCACCATTCACGATCTTCTTTAATCCACCATTATTTTTCTAAACTCAATAGTTTTTTTCATGATATACCATATTTGTTTATATTAGGTTTTATACAAACAATTATTCCTTTTCCTTTTAAAATAATATATAATATTCTCTGGAAACCACTCAAAAATAATTTATTTATGACGTTTCCAAAAAAAACTACATTTAAAATAATTAACATTATTTTGGCATCAATAATCATGATATATGACTATTTTAATTTATAAATGTCATTGTATTTTTTAAAACCATTATTTCATAGACAACATTATGACATTCCCTTATGTTATGTTTTTTGACATGATTATTAAAACCAATTCCTTCAGTGGGTAACACATACGATTTTATAATATTCCTTATGTATGATTCTTAATGTTACAAACATATTCGTGAACATGTTACAGTGGGTGGGACTAGATGACACTCCATTTAATTGGGGTAATGTTTAGTCTAATGAGACGTTATGTTAGGAAATGGAGTGAACCTGATTCTTTTGTTGGACTTTTTACACTGTGTCATATTGTCTTAGACGTTATATTTCACTAATTTTTATGAAATTTAACATGATGTTTATAAATTCCTAAGATTTCAAGGTAATATCTTCCATTTTAGAATTTTTATTCCTACTTATTTTAATTCATGTCTTTTTCCTTTATGTCATTATGTAATTCCTTATAACCCATGTGGTATGTTTTATTCCTATGCTTATTCCCTTTATGGGACTTTTAGACCTTCAGATTTTTTAATGTATTACATAGGTTATCATATTAAAATGTATAAGACCAATGGAATTTTGGATTTCATTATTAATATTAAATTAACGATGTTTTTATTTTGGTTTCAGGTTGGTAGTTCTATGTTCCTAATCCTCAAAAGATACAAGATTTTATGTTCTTTGGTTTGTATTTAATTGTTAGTTAGGCTTAAAATAAAGTAATAATAAGTGTAAAAGGATAAGGTTAGTATATTTGGTATCATATGATGGGCCATTTATTTTTGGATATTATGAAAAGATAACATTTGTAAAAACCCTAGGGAAAATTCTATCACCATAGAGATACTATATTAGAACCTAGGGTATCAAATGTTATGATATAATTTTCATTTAAATGTTTATACAACAATTTTCTCTATTTTATTTTTATATGATTATTAGATAATTATTAAAACCCCCTAAATTTACATTATTTTCGTATTTAATTGTTGTAAATAGAAGAAATTATGAAAATTATAAATTAGATAAGAATTATGATGATTTATCTAATGATATTCCAAATATGATGGGAATGAGTGCTCAAAACATCATGACTATATATGTTCAACTGGATCATGTTATGATTAATAACATAAATCACATGGAACAACCTCTGTCTACTAAGAAATAGAATGATGCAGTTAAATCCTTTATATAGAAAATGCTTCCCATGTTTAGTGAATCTTATGATCACACCCTCATAGAACAATGGGTTAACTCAATCTAGAATTTATTTTCAATCCAATAACGATGAAATGAATAAAAATTTATTACTAAATTTTTTCATTTTGATGGAATAGTTGATCAATGGTGGACACTAATCATGAAAAAAAATTCCAAGGAGGAAATTGATTACATGGAATGAGATTATTTCAGAAAAATTGTTTTCAATAAATATTTTCCCCGACCACTCCATCTTTAGATGGAAAGGGAAATCATTAGAATTAATAAAAAGGAAGAAGAATATATTAGGCCGTATGAATAATATTTCACAAGGATATGAAGATACACCTCTAGCCTTGTCATGAAACCAAAAATCAAGGTGGGTCACTACTTAATCAAACTAAATTGGATTCTTGGAAAAGTATTAATGATTGATGAAATTGATAACTATAATGAGATTATCATTTGTTCCCTTAAGGATGAAAAAGACATCTAAGAACCTCAATGTTCTCATAGGATTGTGGAAAATAACAAAAAATGTAGTTTTATTTGGTTGGATCAATATATTAATCCCATGAAGGAAATAAAACCTAACATCACAAGTGTGAAAATTTTGAAGAAGAATCATCCTAAAAACTACATAAATAGAACCAAGAGATGAATAAAATGTAAAAGATAAGGGAATAAAGAAAATAACTGCCAAGAGGATATGAATAATCACACTAATGTGGAAGAGTAAGGGAAGTTTCAGATCAACAATCAGCCTATAGTGGAGGCTTTCAACTGCAAGGAATGTGGGAATTTTTGTGATCCACAACCCTATGATAAGGGTTATTAGAGTTAATCAACAGAAAAAACCTCTATTAAAACGAGGAAGGGTTTGTGTTATCACTACTTATATGGTGGAAACCAAAAGTTATATAGTGACAAGTACAGTGGTTATTCATTCAATAATATAGAATCTACAATTTGATTTTATTTCTACACAATCATTCATATCTTTCAAGTTTAGTAGAACTATTCAATCAACAACTCAAAATTTGGAGGTTGAGTTATCTGTGATAATAAAAAATGGGTAAAGTTTTGCATCCAAAATTTATAATTGCTCCTAGGATAATGATTGCTGACTGAACATCCCAACAAATCCTATGATACTCTAATTAGAAATGTTTATTATCTATTTTTATATAAATACAATATATAATTTTGGGAATGGGATATCCCTCTTCAAATCCCAAGGAATAATCCCATTATATGAAAGTTAAAGGAGGAGGATAAATATCCATTAGAATCATCGCCTCATTTTTTGGATACTTTTTCCCTATGAGAAAACATATCTTGCTCAAATAATCGAGATAATGGAGGAAATCTTGTTATAAAACATACCCCTCATAAGGGATTACACTAACATATTACCTGAAGTATTTCTTGGTCCTAATGATTGATAGACTGAGTTCTCAGTTGAAAATATTTATGGATATCTACATATATCAATGAAACATTATAAAATGTTCACCATTGAGCTAAAATAACAAAATAAGCTGTTATATTGAAATATGGACAAGGGTTTTACATGCCTTATTGCTTCACTGTGGGGGGAACCAGTCCAATTTTTCAAAAAGATGGATGGGTCAATGTGCCTCTGAATTGATTATCTTGAGCTCAATAAAATCACATTAGATAAAAATTATCCCCTTACATGCATAGATGACTTGTTCAATCAACTATTTCGGTCCATGTATTTCTCACATTTGGTCCTTCAGTCGGGATACCACCAATTAAATGTGACGAAGGATGATATTCTAAATACATTTTTTCGAACGTGGAATGGACACTATGAGATGATTGCATTCAGACTCACTAAATCTAGAGTGTTATTAAAGGAATTAATTGTATGACTCTTTATAGAATACCTCAACAAATTTTTCAAAATATTTATTGCTGATATTCTGATACACTCCAAGAGCAAGGAGGACCTGGGTAGAATTTTAATATGATTCAAAATACTTTGTAAAGATACAATATATATTAAATGTATATTAAATGAGAGTTTTTATGGAGGATGTATCATTATTGGGGAATGATATAACCAAAATACGTGAACCCTACCATGATGATGGAAATTGATAATTGGCCTAGACAAATATCTGAAATAGGGCTATACAGGATCATTAGTCTAGCATGGTATTAACATTGGTTTTTGAAGAATTTATCAAGATTTTCAAATCCACTATCCATGATGAATCAGAATGTAGAAAACTTTGTCTAGATTAGTGAATGTGTATACTACATTAAGAAGATGAAAAATGAGGCTTATCACCGCACCACTGGTCACACTACCAACAAGTGGGGAAACCCTTATGGTGTAAAAAAACTCATCAAAGAAGGTTATAAACATTGTATTGATGAAAAATAAAAAATTGATAGTCTACACATCAAATAATTTAAATGTTAATGATTAAAAAAACACATGCATTATCTAGAGTTGGCAGCTGCGATCATTACATTGAAAACCTGATGACATTATCTCTATGTGAAGAAGAGTGAAATATATATTGATTATAGGGAATAATATATATATTCACATAGATGGAGCTTAATATGCAATAGAGAAGACAGTTATACCTCATCAAAGACAATCACATCCCAATCAACTAAAATCCATATAAATAAATTAAGGCAACAAATACATATGTTGAAGGGATCATGAATCGTTATTAATAACAAGAATTGAGAAGGATCCAATCTTTTTCGACCTTCACTAAATGGAAATGGGAATCATTAAGGTATGAATATCATAAATCCTTTCTCAAATATTTATCAAAAATACCTCAAGGATAAAATAATGGATATTTAAAGAAATGATGAGGAAAATCATAAAATTATAGAAGTTATCATAAATGGGAAATCCTCACAATTCATAATGGATCAGGAAGGAGTCATGATATTTGGGTCGTGATTTTGTATATTATCCAAAACAGAGATAAAAAATATATTTTGAGTCACGCACAGAGCTCAATCGTCCCAAATTACTTAGGAAGAACAAAGATATATCAATACCTCTGATAGAACTATTTATGTTTCAATAAGAAGAAAGAGAGAGTTGATTATACATCAATGTGACTGTTATTTAAACAAGTTAATAATGAAAGGAATAATTCTAAGGGGATACAACAACCATTACCCATAACATCATGGAAATGGGAAAGAATCACCATATAATTTGTCACTAGACATCTGAATACATCCACATGAAACAATTCTATATTGGTCGTTGTGGATAGTCTCAAAATGTTATCACACAATATCCCAATTTGATAAGACTTATCACTACATAATATGCAATGGATATACATAAAATAGTGGTAATGATTCATGGAGTACCACTATCAATTTTATCTCATATGTATTTGAGATTTATTTACAATTTTTTTAAAAGTCTCCAATATGTACTAAACTCTGAGTTGATCTTATGTATGTCATATCATCCTTAAACTGATGTCTAATCTATGTGGATGATTTAGACACTGGAATATATGTTGAGATTGTGTTTCATAGATTTTAAAAGAGGATGGGAACAACATCAAACTCTAATAAAATTATCATACAAAAATAGTATCCTATTAAATACGAAAATGGATCTATATGAGTCCTTTATGGGAAGAGATACAGAACACCATCATTCTAGGATTATGATTGTGAACGCATGATTTTAGGATCTGAAATTGTTGATGAAATGGTAGAAAAATTAAAAACCATTTAGCAGTGTATCCTTGAATCCCAAAGTAGTTAGAATAGTTATGAAAATAGTTACCTATGAGACCTAGATTTTAAGGTTAATGACATGGTATTTCTCCACATATCTCCATGGAAGAGGACATTGAGATTTGGGAAGAATGGAATTCAATGTCCTAGGTACATTGAACCATTTTAGATTATTGATAGTGTTAGAGATATAGTCTATCTTCTAGAACTTCCAACACTATGTCCTAAGTAAATTATGAATTCCATTTATCACTCTTGAGGAAGTACATATTGGATCCCTCAAGTGTATTGAATTTATGGGTGGTTCAATTGGAAATTTATCTATACGATGAGGAGCAGTCAGTAAAGACCATGGATTATAGAGATAAAGGTCTACACAACAATACTTCTCACCAACTCAAAGTAATATGGAGGAACCATAAGTACAAATATGTAACATGGGAACCATAGGAAGTGATAAAGGATATGTACCCTCACATATTTTAACAATAGATTGTAAAAATTAGTTTCAGGGGTAAAATCTTATTAGGGGGGAAGAATGGAACCACCCAAAATTTTATCAATGAAAATTACCTTATTATAATTATGTTATATAGAATAAATAATATAGAACTCAAATAGATAACACAATAGAAACATTATAAATTAAGAATGAATGAAATAAGTTGTATTTCAATAAGTTACAGAACCTATACCAATAGAATAGTAACTTGAATTTTGGATTAGTAATATAACCCATATGAACCACAAACCAAACAATAAAACAGTAACCTCTCCTATGAAATTATAAATAAATTCATTGATCTTATAAATTAAAATATGATATAATTATATAATTTTATATTTAAAGAAATGTTCTAGGAATTATTAATTATGTGTTTATATTTTATAAAACATAATTTTTTATTTTCAATTTTTAAATATTGTAATTTTTTTAGAAGAAATTTTATTGCCAAATTTTTTTTTCATAAATTAATATATTATTTTGTTAAGATTATACGATAACTTTATGAGACCTTAATTATTTTCTCAAGACGTTATAAAATTAATTATATTTTAAAATTTATATTTTCCACAAAAATGAATATTTTAATTAAAAATTAAATTCACCATATTTATAAAATCATTTTCATAAATGGAGAAGATTTTTGAATTCTACATATTGGAAATTGGTTAGGTTAAATTTTTGGGTTTTTAAAAAATAATTAATTTTTTTTGTGAATAATAAAATATAATAATTTACAATATATATACATTATATGTTAAATAAACTATTCATTGAGTAAATTCTTATGTATGAACCATAATCTCAAAATTCCATTCATTTATTATATTTAGTGATAATAAAAAACTATTCATAGTCTTGAGGGAAAATAATAAACCAATTAATAAAATAATGAGAAAACTTCCCCCTCCACCGTGATAAATATCAAACATCACCACCCCTTCTCCTCACACCTACCTATATTTGAGAATTTTTCAAATAATGCAAAAATCTCTACCTAAACCTTAACCCCATCTCTAGGATCCTTTGGACTCAACAAAATACCAGAACCAATCACCCTAAGGAGGTTCCCATGAATAATGATTCAAGAGGAACAATACACTTTCTGTTCTTTTAAAAATTTTCATGTTATTTTCTTTTATTAGACTCTTCACACCTCCCCTCATCCAAATAGTATTATAAATCTGGTAATATACATATACTTTAATGATATTTTACTAATGTAATTATTGATCATCACTTCATTCCTCTTTCATTTTGTACAAAAAAAATGAAAAAATCATCTATGATGTGTAAATTTTTTACATTCAGAAATGAAAACGTTTTCCATTTCAATTCCCACATCCAAGAATGATAGTAAAATTTTTATGGGTAAATCAGATTATAATATATTTTTACATCATATTTAATGTTATTTATACATTTTATATACATAATATTAGTTAATAAAACAAAACTCTTTTTTGATGATTGAAAAACCACCAAATAGTCCAACCTATAATTATTAATGTATTATCTAATGATTAATCCTCACCCAAAATTTGAAAATTAATTATATAACCATTTAATATTTTGGTTTTTAGTAATAATTTATAACTTCAAAGGTAGCCAACAATTCTCATTTTATGTTGTTTTTCTCACATATATACAAGTAACAGATCATGTGAACCAAAGAATCCAATGCTCTCGAAAAATGAAATTGAATATCATAACCAATAAAATGACATAAATGAAATTAATAAAACAATAATAAATAAAATAAACATATAAAATATTATGAATTAATTAATTAATGGATTTAATATTATTATCCCGGACATTAAGATCAAGTGCAGAACCATTTCAGACATAAGGTAAGAGATTCTACTCGTACCCCATATTATATTCATGTTACTTTTTCTCTCACAAAACCCCAACGTAATTATTATTTCTATTTGTGTACCTTTTATAGTTTTTAAATGTTCCAAACTCATGTATCTATACCATATCAACCTTATTTGGTGCGGAAATACATGTTTTAAAAAGGTTCCACTCTCAATTCTTCCTGATAGCTAATACTAATTGAAGGTAACTTTCCGCCTTCTTATCCATTTTCAGGTAGTATTCATAATCTGTTTTAACAAAACATCATTTTTATAAAATCACTGATTTTTCATGAATATCATACTTATTTCATTTATTGTTTTATAAAAACAATTATTCCTTTTCTATTTAAAATAATCATTAATACTTTTGTTAAATGCAATTGAATAATTTATTTCTAAAGTATTCTAAAAATTAATTTTAAATGAATAAAATTCAGTTTGACATTAATTGTCATGATCTATTAAAATTTTCATTTATGAATATCCATATATGATTTAAAATAATTTTTTTCAGGGATACCATTATAATATTACCTTATGTTATTCGTTTTGACATGTATATGATACCCAATTCATTCTATGGGTAATCCATATGTTTATATTTGATTTATTATGTACGATTCTTCATGTGGAACACATATTCATGATCATTTTATGATGGTTGAACCCATGTTGTGCTCTAATGAATTGGGTAATATTTAGCCTCATGAGACACAATGTTGGGACATTGATTGAACTTGATTCCCTTATGTAACTTTTTACACCATGTGATATAGTCTTGGTAGTTAGCTTTGACTCATGTTTGTGTTATGTTATATGAGGTTCCAAAATTAATATGACGTTAATTTTATACATGTTATTATTTTTTTTGTTTATTCATGTTCAATTCCTTTATGTAATCATGTTATGCCTTCTAACCAATGTTCTATGTTTTATACATATAAATATTCCTTTATATCATCAAGTTATTACTTGATGAATATAAATAAAATAAAAATATATTTTAATATAATTATTGAAGAATAAATATTTTTTTAATAAAACCATTTGTTTAAAAATGAATTTTTGAAACCATTTTCTTTAAAATTTATCCTTTTATAAATGAAAAGGAAGATTGAATGAAATGATGGTGGCTAAATCCGTACAGTCCGTACAAAGTAAGAGAACATTCATTTTACACGGTTAAAGGTTATAAAAATTCATTTTTGGGAATGTGGAAAGAATATTCCTTTGAAAAAATCAATATTAGAAAAAATGGTTAATTTTTTTTTACAAAATATGTTTTAAATTTCTTTGAAATCATTTTAATAAAACATGCTATTTAGAAGAAATCATGTAATCTAAATAAAGAGTGAAATAATGTCAGGTTTTCTGAAAATCAAATTCCAAAATATTTTGATTAATAAAGAGTGTAAAAATGGTACTAATACTTGAAAATGGTCACGAATAATCAAATTTGATTGAAAGGTTTTATCAAAGAATGGATAAATAATTTTCTCAAATGAAAATTCCCTTGAAAGATCAATAATACTATTCATAAAGAAAATAATATTTAAACATCCCAATGTGTCCCATACCATATTGAATCATTTTCAATAATAAGCCTCATTAAGGATTAATATTGAATGAATGGATTTAAATAACATTAATATATAATAATTAATAACATAATATTTCTAAATGTCCAGTGGATACACCACAAAATTTAAATGGTGAACATGATATTTATCTTACAGATGTACATAGATAGATGAGAAACTGTTACCTTGAGTTTCCTTTTGGGTGAATGTTATTTAACATAATGTATAATAAAATAATATGAATTTTATTTGTTATTAAGAAAAATTTTCATTTTTATCATTAAATTTATTTCACTTATTACCATTCGGTGTAAAATTACTTAAAAATTAGGTTTCTATAGGGTGTTTTGACAAAATTCAGTTTATGGGTAAAAAAACATTGGTATTTCACTATAGTCAAAGTGTAATTTCATAAAATGAACATAATAATAATCACTACATAATTATCATATTTATACATAAATTATAATTTTTTTAAAAAAAATCATAACATAATGTTATTAAAAATGACACAATGTTACAACCATGAAGATGGTGGGCCATACGTATGCATGAGTAACATTACTATTTTTCAATGATCATTATAGAAATATGGAAAGTAAGACCATATATTTATAGAATCTACTTTATATCATAAAAATAATATTATTTAATCACATATAAATGTATATATAATTCTTGTGATAAAAAATGAGCCATATCATTTTGAGGATGCAGTAGTCTATGTGTCCACAAATAACAGTATCACTTTTTAAGTGTGTGACAGGGTAATAAAGAAAATTATATTTATATCTCCAGAATGGTAATTATTTAATGAATATAATATAGTTATTTTTTATTTCTTAAATGATTAATTATAATCACATTTTATACATTCTATGTATTCTAGGATTGAATCACATCACTTTTAGGGGGCAGTAGTCCACACTTTCTCAAATGATTTTTTGTTATTAACAAAAAATGTAATGTATTAATGGTATGTGTAACAAAAAAAATAAATGATATACAAATAAATAATAAATATCATATATATAATATAGAAACATATTTTCTAACTAATGGCCAACATGAGACGTGTTAAAGGAAAAGTGAACTATCATCGTTTTGTGTGGCATTAATTCACCGTACATAGAAACAATATGTTCATTATCCATTATATGGAGTTGTGTGTATAAGTAGATAGAAACAATATAATAAAAAAATTATAGTATATTTATTATGATGGATTTTTTATACAAGAATATAATAAGATGTGTTGGGTAGTTTGAAAATGGAAATAATACTAATAATCATAAGGAATGATGTTTACTCTTAATTAGATAATTCCTTTTGGATTGATCCAAAAGCATCCTTGTATTTATTTCATCCCAAGTAAAGGAGTATAGAATTAGGGGATGGATTTTTAGGATCTATTTGGGATTATATTTGAGGTGAAATGGTTTCTCGACCATTACTGATTGATATGTGTTGAATCATCTCACAAACCCTGAAATATACTTTATCATGATTAACCCCATAAACTAACATCATAAGTCATGGTTTATTTTAGTCAAACCCGAATGCATGACCCATTTCAATGAATAAAATTCATGTATCAGTTCCTCTCATATACTTGTAGGAAAAACAACCCGCTTTTGGACATAGATATTCTATTTCTCATCTATATTCCAATCAGAAGGTGTCTTCGCACCTTAAAGGATTTACATCAATGAAAATCATTCTTGATCCTCATTTTACCTCTCGTGTGTCCATCTAAAGATTGTAGATTCAACTTAAACTAGAATGATATTATTCTACTCCGGGTTTTCCTGAACCAAATAAAATATTTTTTCCTAGAGAACTCATCACCATCCACTCAATGATAGAGTCATGAACTACATGAGTCTCTATTTTTCCAATCAAATAATTAAAAATATTCATTTCACATCTATGTATATATTCATGATAAATGTCGAGTGACTACATTTACTCAACCCATATCTATTATAGTATATTCAAATATCATTGTTAAAATAGATACCTTAAGAACTTGTGATTTGTATACATGGTTATATTTTCTCCCAACTGATAGTGCCACCAAAACATCAACAAATAAATCACTAAAGATAACTCAAAGTCATGTGTTGGGTAGTTCTATTAATGTGTCATCAAATTTTGTAACCCATATGCCACAAATTGATCTGCCTATATCATCACCGATCTAAGATCAACCCCACGAGTATCCAAAAACACTGTATACACCTCACTTGGTTTAGGTAGGATCAACATACGCCCCCTAGTAAAACACTTCATTAAATCATAGAAAGAATTATATCAAACTTCATACTATTAAACAAATACCCCCTTCTTCCCCAATATTGAATGTGGAGCCCCCAAATGGGAAATATCCTAGATGAATTCCTAATAATAACCCACTAATCCCATAAAAGTTCTGATATCGAAACAAGTTTTGGGTTTCAACCTTGAAACTACTTCATGAACCTTATCTCGGTCCCCCAAGACACTATACATTGAGATGTTGTGACCCATGAAGTGTACCTAATCAATAAATAATTTACAATTAGAAATCTGCGCAAATAGTTTATTCTCTATTTGTGTAATTATGACAATGTTAGTCTATTTTCCATGATCGTAGAAGTATTAGAGTACACCACTATATAATCTACAATGATAAAAAGGAAATAATTCATATATTTGTAAAATATTCTACTTATCAAGGCTATAAACTCTGTCAGAACATTCATTAACCCAAATAGAATCACCAATAACTCATAAAGGCGATACATTCTTGAGACAAAAGTTTGAGGTATGTCAGGATGATAGAATATAAATTGTTTATACCATGATCACAAGTCAATATTAGACCAAACACAAGCTCCCCTAAAATGGTCAAAGAGATCATCAATATACAGAAGAGGATACTGGTACATCACTGTGATCTAGTTCAATATATATTGATAAACACATAAGTAGAGAGTCTTATCTGCCTTCTTAGAAAAAAAATCTAGGGAACCCCATGGTGATGCTATCAAATTGATAAAACCCTTATCTATCAAATATTCTATATGATTCTTGATATCTTGAATATCTGTTAGTTCCATTATATATGTTAGAATTGAAAATGGTTTATCCCATAGTGTGATGTCAACTGTAAATTGCATATCTCTCATAGGTGGAATCCATGAGAATTACATATGAAAAATGTCTCGAAACACATCCACATTGGCTGAAAATAACTCCCTTATTGCACCTACATCATCTAGAAATAGGCTTGAAACCTATGTGTTATTCTCATTCAGTTGCTAATGAATTGGACTTTTATAGCCGAAATTGCGATCCCACTCTCCACTGTGAATACAATTATCACCCTATGAAGACATAAAAGTCACTCTCCTTTAGTAATAATCAATGTGGGCTTATTATTCATCTAATGAGCCCATATCCATAATTAGGTTAAATCCTAATATATCCAAAATGTAGAGATAAAAACTAAAATGATACTCCCCATCTCGAGAGAATACCCCTTGAAAATTATGATCTATCTCAATAATAATCCCAACGAAATATCAATCATCATATCTCGACTCATGAACTCTCCCAATAGGGTAAAACCATTCACAAGTTGTAATGATATAAAATAATGAGAGGTACTAGTATCAGATAAGGAAAAAAAATAATTGAATCAAAGAGATCAGTAACTCTATCTATAGATAGTCCAACCTCACTATCCCATAGCCTATGATAAACTACATGAAACTATAATACCTCTCCACTCTACTATGTAGCACAAGTCCCTTTTGCTCCACCACTCTATAGATATGATGCCCTTTTCCCAAAGCACTCTATCTGGTACCTCGACCACCACAACTATTAGAACTCAAAATACTAGATTGGTATGTTGTTTTATTCACCATTCTATCACTCTAATTATTCCTAGAACATGAATAATTACCCATCAATCAAAGATTTTTTTGAAATTTTTTTAGATCTTTCCCCCTATTATATTCTCATAAATATTCCATTGTTCTTGGAAATAATCTACGGATGTGATCCAACCATCCACACCGGTGACATATCACACGATTTATACCCTATGTAATTGATCCTTCTTTATGGCCACTATTATTTCCACTAGTCTAGTAAACATTATCATAATGATTCTCTCTACCCATGAATTTCATTCATCTGGACTATCCAAAAGAAACCACATGTCTTCCACTAGAAGCCTAGTTTTGGTTCCCCTCTAAAATGATATTCTGGAACACCACTTTTGAATTTTTTAGACAAATTATATTCACCTAAGAGTTAATTTCACATTTAATCCCCTAAGAAAGATGGGAAAAAAGCACTACAGATATGTAAAGTGATCAACATAGTCCATAATAGACATAATACCCTAAGAAAACATCATTAAATCATATCCTATCTCCATATTGAGTGTCTTAGGGTAAAAGTGATCGAATAACATATCCTGAAATTCCTTAGAAAATATATAGTCCATCAATCCATCCTGATTCTGGAAGTACACACAAAACATTTCTTGAACATGTAACATGTAATCTTCCAATTGGAATATATTCCCATTATGAGTCTCCATGTGGTAATGTATAGTCCAGATAGATAGAAACAAGAACCAAGCTTCCACATCTCAACCCTCTCTAGTGATCATTGGAAGGTGTTGGAACTAAAAATCCAATTCCTGGTCTAACGTACTCTTCATAACCAACCGTATGTATTACTCTATAAACTACATGAAGTGATCATGATTATCACATAAGTACTCTCCATGTCCTTTACATGACACTATCTGTGCCTCAGGTTCCATTTCTAGTGGATCATTTCCTATAATATCATCCTATTTTCATACCAACAAACATCATCATTGATGAATATGTATAAAATTACAAACAGTAATATTAGAAAATAGTAAAAAAAAATAACACATTAAAATATGGTTTTAAATAATTACAAAATGGTAACCCCCTTTCCAATCACATTTAAAAAATGTGGAAATTTAAATATCGTTAACCATCATACTTCTAGTACTTCGTTAATAAGGGAAAACCAATTCACATTCTCCATTTTTTTCCTTATAAACTGATCCATTCATAATTTTTTCCTCATTTTACCATAATGAATTCCGTATCATAAACCATTTTTAGTTCAATTATATAAGAAAGGAAAACATTTCAATTTCAAAAACTCAACAAAAACTAATTTTCTTTTTCAAGACTAAAACTGATGCATTTCAAAATAACTTTTGAGTTTATTGAATAATTCATGAATACTAAAATCATATTTAATACCATACATGACTGAAATCTGAGAAAATAAAAAAAACTATAATCACATCAGAGAACAAGTGCATCGCCCAAGGTGAAATAATATCAAACAGTAACAACACACATAAAAAAATCCAATCTTGGGTACCTGGGATTTCCCACAGACATCTGTTGGAGACTCCCACACAGAAGCTCATGTATAAGAACCGAATATTCATAATCACCTGTCAAGTGTTCCAAAATAGTAAGATAACAGGTAAAAAATTAAAAACCTCTCATAGAACTTTGTGACATCCCAAACATGGTACCAAACACTTGTGCCCCGAGAAATTTGAACACATTACCCCAAGAACCACCTATATGACATAGATTGCGGAATTGTAAGGAGGATGAAATATAAAACACGGGGAATATGTACACACTACGTAAGAGTAATACAATATCATAAATATATCATTAATATCCGAATAATATTACAATAATCAGAATAATATCAGTATCTAATGGTGAATAAAAGAGGGATACAATATCCCAACCAAATAGTAGATAAGTTATTCATGGTATGTGTAATGTTTCAAATGAAAACAAATACATAAAGAATATCTCAATACCGTCCTGACATTATTTCTAGTTCCCTCATCCATGATCCATCCCAAATTTTCAATCTAATATAGGGATATATCACGTATCCTTCCTTGGGATCATGAAGTCCATTTTGGTACCAAATATAAATCCTAAGCATGGTGAGAGGAAAGCATAGTAGGCCACCATGAATTGAATCTAATACAATATCCAAGATTAAATTGTGTATGCAGTTGTATAATTAACAAAACACAACTAATAAGGAAATCATTTTACATATATTCAATTACTCTTTATTTAACCACATAAACCCTGGGGTTCCTGAGGACACCAGAACCATCAATACCAGCTTCATCCTAAGAAATATTCTTATCCATAATGCATATTTAATTCCAAAAACATTACAACAAATTTTATGTCATTATAAATTTAATGGAAATTCATTATCACTGCAAATTAGAAACATAGTCCAATGCGGGGATTTTGGGCCTATAATTCTATTTCTTGCACCTTGTGAGTATTTGGAGCAATAGTCCATATCTCACACCCTATTTATTATAAATCCCAAATGGGAATTTTAAGAATCATTTCATGTCTCACACTCATATATAAATCAATCACATATAGGTATTTGGAGCATTAGTCCATGTCCCACACTCGTATTTCAATCAGTCACACACATATATCATATATATCATGATCAATAGTGTTAATAATGATTAGCCTTATTATCAAATTTCTCATAGTTTATAAAATTTAAATAATCAATTCAATTACAGTCAAATACTTAATCAATTTTAAGAATATGAAAAATTCACCGTTAAACTAGTTTGTAATACATAACTCATATAACCCATTAACCCATTAAGGCCAAGTCAATCATCTCATAATTCTAATTATCAATTAATTTATAATCAAATTAATTGAAAAATTTCACAATTCCCATATCCCATTAATTCCACAATCAAAATATTATATTAATTAATTAACCAATTAACTAATCAAATTCAACAAATTCCAATTTCCCCATATTTTAACCCTATTCATTATCACATGACAATAAAATGAAATCAATTCAGTCTCTAATTTTATTACCCAATCATGTTAATTGAAGTTTCAAAATTTCATAAAAATAAATAAATAATGAATATAAGATTTGAAATTTAGACAACCTACCACAAGATAATTATTTTATGCTTTCCATTAAAAATCCTCAATTAATGTATAACAACCAGGGTCTTGGAGGAGAATGAGATATAGATTTAAAACCTAGATCCATGACCAAACAAAATAGTTCCACAAAATCTTATATATATAATCATTACCAATAGAGGAAAATGTCCCTTAAATAGATGAGATAAATATACAAGAGTGGGATGAATCCATATGGGATGAGAAAATCTTACCATGAAAGCTGTAGATCCATCAAAAGATCATTGATTCATCAAGAAAGGAGGTATGAATTCTAGAAAATCATCTTGGAGCATCTGAATGTAATAAGAATAATTTTAGGTTCGAGCTTGGTTGTTTTGGGAAAATAAGGGGGTTCTTGAATATTTTAATGAATTTTATGGGGTTTCAATTTCTGTGAACAATGTTTCCAATAAGGGGCCCATAGTTTTCGTTAATTGTGTGCATAACTGTGCACATCCTCCTATTCGGATGAATTATTACTACTTATAAGGTGTTTGGTTTTACATAATATTCATCATCATAGAAAATCTCCTCTGTTTGGGTTAACAAAACTACTTGTATGTGGGCACCATTTGGGAAACCCATGTGCCAACTGTGAACTTGCCCTCTTCCATCCAAAATTTATTAATTTCACTATAAAAATCCTCAATATAATTCACAAAATAGATACAATAAAGAAGGGTAAAAGAGTATGTCCAAATGATCATTATAATTCTCCATAAAATGTCGGTATCTTACAAAGTTTCTTTAAAATTCACCTGACACACACATAGTTTTGAGCACCGCTTATCTTCTATATAATGACTAGTAGTTAGATAATTTCATTTTTGTATTGGGGAACATGTTATGGGAATGAGACCTTAATTTCCCTATTTTATATAATAACCAAATCATATATGAATATTTTGTCTATAATAATCGTTACAATTCATTTAAAAAATAACCTAATTTGAAGCCGTTTGTGATAAGAAGTTCCTAAAAACTATTTTCTATTTAGAGGTTAAGATGTCTTATTTTATAAGACTAATTATTTTTAATATGATGTTAATGAATTTCAATTTTATGAAGAGGATACCAATGACTTATCAATGTAAAAATCTATCTTATTATAACTACAATGTATGTATTTAGAGTATATGGGGGAGACTGAGTAATCTTGAGGGTGTCACATTAGTTAAGAAACTATTGCATTTAGAGGATTGACATGTTTTTTACATGGTTCAGAAGTCAATTTATATTTTCTGGGATGATCTTCCATTGAATGATTTTATGAATTATTTACAAATATTTTCAACCCAAACATATCTAAGAGAATAATTAGGAATAATAGGGTGATATGTGGTCTTGGTGGTCAGGGTTAATTTTATACAAGTCCCGGTGATACATCAGTGGGATAAAATTCACCATTATATGAAGTTTAAGACAACCCTCCCATATTTTGGCATGAAATATATTTAATTTTGTTCAAGAAATCATGTAGTTTTCCATATATTTTCTACTGTAGGTGATAGTGTAATCTTGGGATCAACTTTTAAAAAATGGGCTCTGTAGTTGAAATCCACTGAGATGAAAATTTACCTTCAGAATCATGATTAGGGAACCCCAGAGCTTTGTATTCTTAATAATAGGATATTAACACTACCACATAGGGTCCACTAAGAATGAATGTTCCCCCCAACAGTCCACAAATCTTCTGGTGAGGCTCAATAAATTTTAGGATATTCCGTAGGATATTATTCATTTAAGGTTTAAGTAAATAATTTTTATTATTGAAAAATATAATTAAAATGAGCATTTAACCTCATTTCTACATGAACTGGAAATGCACAAGATCTCACAGGCTCTCACTCTCATACATTTACCATAATTTATTATTAGTTTTTGAATCTCCAATGTGGTTCATGTACACTATGACCAAACCTAGTTATAAAACATCATGAATTCCAACTCATATTCCAGAGGCTTCTAACGAACTGTTAGGATCCATGTATGAAGTTTGGAGATGATACCATTGAATATAAAAATATAAAAAATTCATAGTATAAATATTAAAATTAATAATGAAAGAAATCAATAAATCAAGTGTATGAATCACTCATAAGTTACATAATAAAATATAAACCCCCATGATATCTTAATTGGGAGCTATAAGGTCATACATTCACACCTAAAGGAGATTACACCAATAACCAGGTCATGAACCTACTATAAAATAGAAATAAATTATGTAAAATATTATATAAAAAAGCTGGGTCTAGAGTCTCCACACAATCTAATTTCTTGATTCCATCTAGTTTACATGTACTGAACTACTGAAATTCGGTACCTATGTTTACAGATACCTACAACAATTATTTTTATTTGAGTACCATGACCCCAAAACTAGGTGAGATTATAACTCAATAATCTACCACCAATTATTTTCCTAACATATATTGTGTAATCAATTAAATGATAAATTTGATATGATTATTGATAACAGTGAATATGAAATTATAATAATAATATGTATGTTGTATTGATTGGACCTACATAGCCCCCAAAGTGTGATAATACATACTTTTCTAAGATTATGAGTGTCTCGAGACATATAACATCATAATAATTATTGTATCACATCTCAGGTCATTTAAAAATGGTGAACCAACCTACTGTAGAACATCAATCTACACATGGGAAAAGCGACTCGATAACATAGTAAAACAATTTGGAGTAACATCCCCATGATATAATAATAATCAATGCATGGGAAGTTAATCTTGATTGCATAATATGAATAATTGGAATAGTTTTCCTTTATATTTAAATTATATACAAATGGTTTTTACACATCGATAATATAATAAAAATAGTGGGAATTTTGTCCCTTAGAAATCTTGTCCAAGAAGGCATCACGTTATGACTACAATATCATGTGAGGGAATGAAATCCATAGAAATTTTATATATGTTGGTATGAAATCATTAATATAATATCAATTTATGGATGAAAATCCAAATTCATGCATGTCACCATGAGAGTGAAAAGGGTCCCCATTTTTTGGGTTGCATCATAAGAGAGGGACTCTGGTCCATAAGTCAACATTTTTCATTCTAACATCCATTCTCATTCCTTGCAAGCATCACACCCCGAGAAGTACCTCCCACTTCTTCGGGTTACTATAATAAAATATATATTTAGAGATTATAATATAGATTTGTATTAAAAAATTACTTAATGATGATTTCTATTTTCACTATGAATCTTTTAGAAAGTGTCATGAAATTATGTATTTATTTGTGATTTTTATTAAAAATGGAAGACCATTTTTTTAAAACCACTATCATTCATTTTCCTCCCCATTTTCCCTGACCATGACCCTATTTATTACTAATACATCATTGATTATCCTATGTGAATTAATGCTAATCAACCACCATATCCCATTATATACCTAACATTATTCCCTCCCCTAACTATCCATTCACCTCATATCACTTCCACACTATCTCTATTCTCTACTACACGACTTAATCTCTTTAAACTTCACCACCATCATCATCTTAAACTGATTGGCATCCAATTTTCTCTAGTTTTTACCTTCTATGGAACATCAATCTAATAAAACATTAATAAGACGGTTTTTTGATTTACATATAATTTGGCGGATTATCCATTAAAAAGAAGTTATGATATAATAGACATCATTAGTGATTTATTGTTAATGAATTGTAATTAAAATAAAAAAAACAATGAAATAAAATGATGTTGCGACCTGCAATATTATAGTCATGGTGAATTCGATATAATTCATGTGGGAAATTTTATATCATGTTACATAAATCCTCAAAATTTAATAATCATTCCTAACATTTATATAATGAATTATTTATGTCAAATTTTACGTATAATTTTCATTCATGTATGTTTTTAGGATAATGTAAAGAGATATGTGATATGATAATAATAAGATGGAATATAAAATTTCCTGATATACATAGTCAATGATGAATATGGATAATATAGTGATCCAATGATATGGTAAGACTTTCACATATGGACTCGTATGGAGATATAATGATATCTCAATGGGAATACTAAAGGATCATGGATTGATTTGAACACTTAGTGAACAAGAAATGGATCCAAACATGTATTGTTTAATTCATCCATGTAGAATATAATGTTTTTTTCATCGATCTATTATTTAAAATGTTCTTTAAATGTGAACATTACTATTATATTATCAATATTGTGTCATTATAGAGACTGACTTAAAACACATTGATTGAGCCTATTATACAACCCAATTAATAGCATACAAATTGTATTAGGTAAAATTCATAACCTTTAACATAATTGAGCATGTTATATTGTTATAATAAATAAAATAAAATATGACCAATCATGTAATGATTTCCAAAAACCATTAATCATGTTCTTTAATTACTTGTAATTAAATTTCAATTTAAATGGAAGTAGTTATTTCATTTGTATTATTTTTAGAATTTTTTTCACTCGAAGAGGTTTTAATAAGGTATTTACATTATGTAATAGGACATCCATTCAACTCATACTAACATGATTTAGCTTGGATTACAGGATAGTTGATTGACCAATGATACAACGTGTCCACAATGCTTAGAGGACAACCATTGAATTATTAATAACCAAATTATAGAGGGAGGTAGATACAGTTGATCTACTAATTTTTCATAGGTTATAGTTCATCCCAAATATTTCATAATTTTAGTTACATATTTTCTTATACAATAATTATTTCATTTATTGGTATTCATATTATTGGGGATGTTGGGGGTATCATGCATTAAGACTATGAATTATATATTTTCGAGGGGATACTGAAATATCAATGCCTTTATATATGTAAAATAGATATAAATAATAATAAAATGGAGGTAAAAATAAATATGTAAGATGTATTTAATTCCATATAATTAAATATAACCATCCTTTTGATCTATAATGGGTTCCCATTGCGGTTTTTGCATGTATATATGTGATTATTTTGGAACAATTGACATGTAATGAAGCATCTGTCCCTGCTCTTTATTTCAGTCAGAGGAATTTCCATTATGTTGTAAGAATGAGTTTTATTATATTATCATAATGATTCTAAATTAACAATGCATACATATATGATTAAGTTGAAAAAGATTACTCAGTTTGTTAATAATATAATGAATTTTATGTATTTTATTTGAAGATTTTATTCTATTTTGATGTTAATGTTATGATTTTATATCAATTTATATTAAAAAAACATATGGTGGAAATAGAAAATGTTTAACTAGAAATTATTGAATTAATTAAATTACAAACCATTATTTGTGTAAGTAATGTATGAGAAGGTCCATTAGGGTGCGATAAGGGGCTATTTAAATGCATTTTTTGATCATCAAAAAGAAAAATAACATCACGAACATTGTTATATGTATGTAGATTTATAATATTGTCTTAATAAAATTTCAATATTTATTTTCATATAATGGTTTTGTGTGTGTTATTTGAAAAATTATTTTAGTCAGGCGATGCAAGTAATTAGCCACATAGTTGGATCATGTTATTTTACTAGAAAAATGAAATATCATGGTACCATTGACTATATTATTATATATATATCCACACCACTTCATGTAATATATTTTCCAAATTTTATTTGCCTAATTTTTTGATACATGAGAAGGGGATCTGTCATCTTATTAGGTGAAAGTAGATGTGGCTTAGTGTCCATAAAAAGGAAATAGGCCATTTAAATGATGTTTCACCAAAAAAATAGATAAGAAATTTTAAATACCATTTGGTGTCATTCAATTTCATTAAAATTTAATAATTTTATTTAATTTACTATGTATTATCAATAAACCATGGGATTCCAATCCTTCCCTCTCATTATCAGTTTCCTCTAAGGATGATATTTCAAGAGTTTATTAAAAGGATCATTACAGTAAATTGAGGTGGCTATATTTTGGACCATCACAGTCAATTTTTTCGTTAATATGTTCACATATCTATAATCAAATAAACAATTGTAGTGGGGGTGGGGAGGTTGAAACTATTGGTGATCCTAAATCATAGAGTTAAATTAATACACATACAAATACACATAATGAAGAGTAGTCTCTTATTAATATATAATATTAGTGGCAGTAAACTATAAAGTTTATTAAGTACTTTATTTAGAATGATAACATAAAATATTCTAAAAATAGTGACAAAATTAATTAAAACCATGAATTCACACATACTTTCTACATATTCCATAATTTATGTATATTTTATTTGGTATTATTATAATATATTTGGGTCATGTTTTATCAAGTCCATTTTACTCATTCCAAGATTTTTTATTTTAGTAAGACCTCATTTGGGTTATTTGAGTATGGGATAATATGATTTATCTTAATTCAACTTTATATGGTTATATATGGTTTTTATGTTTTGGTTAGTTGAAGTCTTGAGGCTTCTCTATATTTTGTCTATATTTTTTAAATTCAGTTTAGTTTATTTTTGGTTTGTTTTATTGTGTATTTATCCACTAAGGAAAATTTTATAACTATTTTGTTATGTTTTGTTTTTTCATAATTTTTTTTGTTCAGTTTGGTTATGTATTGGTCTTATACCCATATTAGAATAAGTCATGTTGTCTTCAGTTTTTATATGTTAAGTATGTTTTGTTTATTTATGTCTTATTTGATTTGGATGAAGTCATTTTCATTAAAATCAATATTATTTATTATAATAAGATTTAATTTTATTATAGAAGGTTTTTTTGGGATTTATTAGTTTAAATGTAGTCATTTGGATTGATTCAGTTTGAATGGTTTTGGTTCATCTTTATTATATTTTGTTTGATGTGGTTTGGTTTAGTTTTATTCAACTAGTGTAATGTTATTTTGGATTAGGATGGTTCAATATATATCATTTCATGTGGTTATGATTAATTTTATATGAATATATTTAATTTCATTATTCTCAAATTAGAAGAGTGTGATTTTTATGTAATATATCATTATTTGGGTAAAATATGGTCAAATTAATTCAGTTTGGTTAAGTTCATTTTTTATCCTTTTCGGATTTCATGGTTTGGTTTATATTCATTTAGTTTAACTTCATATGGTTAGTATAAGTGTATTCAATTTGGTTTTATTAATTTTGGTTTTTAGATTTCAGTGAATTTTATATTGAGATAATTCAGGTGGGGTGATGTTAGGTTTTTAGTTTATTTTTATTTGGGGAATTTAATTTGGATTAAGATAAATACAATAGGTTCATTTCAATTTTTTTGTGAATGTTTAGGTCAAAATGATACTTTTTGATTTTTTGGTAAATTTCATTAGGATCAAATTTTTTTAGTTCAATTTTGTTTTAATGATTACATTTTGGATTCGTTTGTGTCTTTTAGTTCCATATCATTATGTTTGGTTCAATTTCATATGGTTCAATTCTATTTTGTATTGTTATATATCTCTTGGTTTGTCCCATTGCATATCTTTCTATTTATATTCCAATTTTATTAGTATGGGTTATTATATTTTATGTTTCCAGAATTTTTTTTGTGCAATTATTCAAATATAGAATTATTTTGTCAATAAATATGATTCATTATCAAAAGTTGCGAATAAATTGTTGAAATATTAATTTTTTTCCAAATCATAAAAATAAGTTTTATGTTTATGTTGTGATTTTTTATTATTAAAATTTATATTAAAATAAAATATTTACAATATCAAATTCTATAATGCCTGAAAATTTTGTGTAATCATATGAATATGGCCTATTGAAAATTCCACTTCACTTCAATTATACATTTTAATACTACATTTGAATATTTTAAAACATCATTTCCTATAATGGTTCTAATTATCTCACATTTCTAGTTTGATTACTTTACAATAGAGAGTTTTATATGGAATTGTAGTCTTCCCCTTATTCCATTATGACATTCATTGTGTTTTTGGAATATGTGGTTACTCATACGTATTTAAATACATTAAATGTAGGAACCAGAGTAGATAATTGGAACGAGGTGGGTGAGAGGAATTTACTATTTTGATAGAGTATAGGTGATTAGGAGTCATGAATGTAGAGGAACAGTACGAAATATTATATAAATTGTTAACATTAATTTTTTTAGTTTTAATATTATGTAATTATGTTAAAAAAATAATATTGTATATTGATATATTAGAATTATTTTTATATTGGTTTATAATTTCATTATAATTTGGTTTTTATTTGATTATTGGCGGAGTTCATGAAATATTCATCCATTTTCCCCCTAATATACCAAATTTATCTATGTTCATGTAAACCACCACCAAATATAAAAAACCTTATAGGTGGTTAGAAAAAAATTATGAATATTGCTACATTGGAGAGAAATTTCCCATTGATTGAGACTTCAATTGTGACTATCCATCTCAAAGGGGCCAACTCGATATATCCCCAAGCACACCTCCAATAAGATATGGGCTGGAAACTAGTGATGAGTTGGAATATCAGAAACATGGAAGTGATTAACGTAAGGATGTGTAGACAATGACACACACACACACACACATCCCTAATCCTATACAATGATGAAATGTAATATATTGGAATACCCACACATGCATATATCTAAATTAGAGAACAATAGTATGATTAGATGTAAATTAATATAAATAGTTCCAAATATATGACCACCAAAAAGAGCCTAAAACACATGTACAACCTAAATGTAAGTACTAGGGACTGCTTTCAAGAAGCCACATGAACACACCTCAGATTTTTCGTTCTCACTAAGCAAAGTTTGGCACTAGTCCATCTCTGACTCTATCAAAAGATTGATCTACTGTAGAAGAAAAGACACATCTGGAAAAATCCTATACTGGGTGGGTATAAGAATATTCAGTAAGAATGTCTAAAACCAAAATTCAATCAACAAAGGAAATTAAATGAACTCTACATAGGTATATGTTTACACTACATATAACAATAATTTCATGATATACTCAACATAGTCACATAGTCTTTAGGTAATTCACAAATATAGTATAATAAACTAGGAATCCATCGCGAGGATTCCAAAAATGAATTGTTTAGGAAAACAAAATACGGAGTCTGATAGCACTGATGATTTCCATCTGAGAGGTAGTTCTCTTTGGGTATTATTATGGGAATGAACATGATGAATTTTTGAAGAGAATATGAGACATATATGAGGATCATATACATGGACTAGGGCTGATACCAACAACTAAATCTGGATAAATCCAATATGTTAAGGATTAGTTTCCATGTATTTTTCATAATATAGATACCAAGAACTCCATATATGGAAGGAATATTAATATTGCAACTCACTCCAGGCCTCTTGGAGGGATTCCAATTAATATATCCAAGAATAACAACTGATGGGATCATAGTCCTAAAAGACGGAGAAAATTCCATACCAACCCATAATAAAATTATAATTGGATCACAATATAATGAAACTTTTTTACGATACTGAGGAAAAGGGATATAGACCTTGTAAAATAATGTACATAACCTATAATAGGGTTTCACATGCCATGTACCTTGACACCATGTTCTTTCCATGTAAACAACCCATGTCTTTTACCCTTGTTTCTAAATAATTACATGACTTGTAGGTTTCCCATGTAGTATACCCTTGTTCCAGTATGAGGATTCAACATGGGTACATGTTCCTAGGTACCAGTTCATGACTTATCCCCTATACCTAGTTCACGTCATGTCCTTGTGGGGGAGTAAATGGTGTGTAGGAAGCCTGTATAGTCCACCCCATGTTCGTGTACCCCCATGGTGCCAACCAAGTCACTATGGAGGTGTCACACATTATGTCATAGGTTAACACACTATGTGATACATAACTCCTGCCTAAAATATTATCCACTACAAAGGGGGCCCGATATGGTGTGTAGGTCCTATTTACATGTCATGTAATGTGAGATTTTACAAAATCCTAGATACACAATCTACACATCTTCCCCGCTACTCCAAACTCTGATCCATCCACACCTCACTGATAAAATCATAAATCAATATTTAATGAACATATCCATCACCCACCATCAACTTTTGGGACTTAGAGCCACTCAAAAATGTGATTAGTTTTCATTCTTCATTTCTTGCTGATGAACAAAAAAATCAAGTTTCTATTTCATTTGATTCATTCCAGTCTCTATCTTCGCACCACTGTCATGTAATTCCGATCCCATATCCATGATTCTAGAACATGGCCCTAAGAAACAAGTGTAAATATATAGATTTATTGGGACACGTTGATTCCTGCTCCAATTTAATAATGCCCCTGGTGAATGAAGATCTATTGGAGAAAATTAGAAAATAAAAAAGTTGAAAAATCCTCAATCAATGTAATTTTCTGTCTTGATTCATTACTAGGATAATAAAAACAAATATATCATTAGTTCAAATAAATTCTCCATAAATCACCACCAATAAACCCATCCCCCAAATACACACATTCTATGAATCAATATGATATTCTATTGATCTGTGTTCATCATAGGAATCATGAATGACGAAAGAAAACAAATCAGACAACTTCCCTACCTCGATTCAGAATGATCACTAATGGAGAATGAAGTTGTGTCATGTTCATTGGTGAGATCCTTCAATTCGGTCCCACACATAGCATCGATCTCTGATTCAGATGTCATCCGCTAAATGGGATCTTCTCCAACAACTCTAAATGATCTCATCAATTCCCAAGGTTAGGTTGCTTACCCTATGAATTATTCATAAACATATATGTGGGGAGGTATTAGTTAGGTCACCCCATATTTGTTCCAAAAATACAAATAAAATAATTTTATAAATAATTTCATCAATTTTATGGTTGTGACATGTTTTACCCAAATGACCTGGGTGGAATATGATTCAGTCACACCTAGGATAAACCGTGAATTATGAACTCAATAGTGACCTCAAATTTAGCATCTGAAAACCCATTTTGATGTTATTCGACATTTTTAGAAAATCAGTGTGTACATTCTATTTAATATAGTTCATATATTAAAAATATTTATTAGGGGTACAAAGACTCTCAGAATAACACAACATCTCATCGCCTGGTCTCAAAAATAGTATAAACAATATCCAAAAATAATACATGAAAAAATACGATTCATTGCATTATCCCCACCTTGTAGATTTACATCCATGAAAATCCAAAGTATGTTATACTAAAAAATATTTGGGTACTGAGAATCAATCTAAGCCTCCCTCTTCACATTCCATACTAAATATTACTATGTTTTCATTGAAGACACACTAAAGGAATCTCTCTCCCCTAGAGTATCCTCTCATTCTGATCCCCAATCTCAACTAGGTAATAAACAATGGTCCCCCATCTTCAATGGCCAAATCACCCCAACCGATAACACATTATTGGTCACGAATTTAACACCTTATCTACAATATATAGAAGATATCATGCAACTATTCAAACAATGGTGGTATATCTATGTGCTAATCCACCTCCCCAACACTATGAAGTATCTAAAAAGGAGATGATGAACCTAGGAGATAGCTTTCTAGCCGAGCCAAATCCATGTAATCTGTGTCATGGTGAAACCTATATAAAATCATATTCTCTATAATCGATCACTAAATAACAGTCTCACCTATCCACATCAGAATTCATAAGGCTATATGCAGTCATCATCTGCTCCTATATGATCTTACCCTTATCGGTAGTTCCTCACACTAACTATGGTCCCATGAGTGCCAAATCTCCTAGGTCTATCCAACAAATCTGAGACCTATTAGGTCACCTATATGAATCCCCAAATAGTTCCATAATGATAGTGGGATGGTATATGTTGTTACCTGAGAACACCACTAGTGGCGGGTTATCCCTCCAACTACAACTAAAGTCTAACATGAATGCTCACAACATGTACTCTAGAACATAAATGGTCAGATCTGTCTGGAAATCAATTTGCGGGTTGAACAATGTGATCCATAGTAACTTAGTCCCAAATTCTGCTTTTAATCCCTTCCAAAACGTGGATGTGAAATGGGAATCATGGCTATAAATTATAGTTAATGGAACATAATGGAGTCAGACTATGTCTTGTTTGAAGAGGTGTCCAAATCATGCTATTATATTATACTCTCAGGTAGCAATGAAGTGATACAACATGGTGAGTCGGTCTATGATCACCCAGATGGAATTACATCCCCTGGACGTACATGGTAAACCCCTCATGAAGTCCATCGATATCCCATCCCACTTCTATGTTGGTAACATAATGAGTTGATGAAATACCATAGGAACTTGGTGATTAACCTTCACTTGATGACATGTAAGGGATCGATATAAAAACTACGAAACTCATTTCTTCATCCCTATCCACCAAATGTGATGTTAGAAATCATGGAATATATTTAACACACCTATAAGTATCACCGATGGAGATGAATCAGACTCTGTTATAACTTCCTCTTGAAACATTATTAGTACCATCTTACATCCTCCTAAAACATAGAATGTCTCCCCACCATTATAAAATCTATTAGGATCATGCCTTGTGGACATCTGAGTATGTATGGTCTCATTTTTGGTATCCCCATGATATGCCTCCCAGACTCGTTGTAAGAGAATATGCATGAAAATCCTCAATTAGAGGTAAGCAAGTCCATCTCCATCCACATAGGATAGCTGTATTGATGAAAACTGATCTAATATGTCATTGGATAACTGAAAATTATATCTAAAGCGGAGATAATATTCTACCCATTTCCCATCCCAAGATTATAAAAAATTTTGCATTTATAACCATAGAGTAACTCTATCCATAACCTATGCCTCAAGATATGATCCACCTAAGAGAATATATTTTTGAGACTCTCGTTATCAGATTATATGATGGACCACTCTCCCATCAGGTAGTTTCACAGATATTTAATGTGAATACTAGAATTTCTAACTCAAAAACATGTGTGGCATAGTTCTGCGCATATGGTCTCAACTGTCATGAACCATTATGAAATTCCACATTCATCTACATAAATACAAAAAAAATGGATGATTCCAAACACATAGAATAACATTATATACTAGAAACCCTAATATTGAAATATGATGATGGGATAACTCATTAAAACATGCCTCAACTATTAAAAGGATTTCTGACCCATCTCACTCAACAGGAAATGATTCATCTTTGGAGTCAAATATTTCATTGGTGCTGATATTATGGATAAATTAGTTATCAATATCTAATAATAGATTTTCTATGCATGGAATATCAGCACCTCTATCATGATACCATGTTGCTCATAGGCTAATACTTCCTTATCCTTTTCTGTGTCCACTACCAGTCTATCCAATAAGGTAATGTGTCCAAGAAAGTGGACTTCCAGAATCATGAAATGTATGTTGAATTGATTTTTTTAAAGGTGGTTCTCTTAGAGTGCATCTAGAACTATTCTGAAGTGTATCAGGTGATCCTCCTCGGATAACGAGTACACTAGGATGTCATTGAATATGTCTACAATGAACTAGTTTTATAAAGGTTACAATATCTGGTTCATAAGCCCCATGAAAACTCCTTGGGTGTTCATCACACCAATGGGAATCACTATGTACTCATTGAATCTATTTAAACATTAGAATTACAACTTCATTATATCCCCATATTATAATTGCAGTTGGTGATAGCCTGAATAGTGTTCAAACTTTAACAACCATAATTCCCCACTCAACTGATCAAATATGTCATAAATCATTAGTAGTGGATAATTGCCTTCACAGTAACCTGATTCAAGAAACGGTATTCCACACACACCCTCAAGATCCCATATTCAGTATTAGAGATAGGGGATTCCCATGGTGAAACACTATATCTAAGAAATACCTTCATATACAAGTCCTCCAAATACAATAGTAGCTCCCAAATCTCATTGAGAGATATCTGATATGTTGTCATAGATATCGTGTTACATGAGGTTATAGATCAATGAAAAATTCTATCTCTAGTTAGGAAGGTAAACTAGGACAATCCTAAAGGAATACATCCTCGTACTCTGCCAAAACTACATGAAACTAGGAACCCATAACATCCACTATACCAAGGGTTATTCTATCCAACTGACGAGTAAACGACCGCACCCTCCTATGAACAAGTCCATTTGAAAGTACACTAGTTTTCTTTTTACTACCTATGGAAACCCTAGTTCTATAACTATGGACACATCAAATCCTTTTCCTAAAATAGTCAATCTAGGAATGAAAATTAAATAGCCATTCCAAACCATGAATAAGGATGTAAGGCGTCAACTATTCTATGAAGATATCCCAATTGAAACTATCACCTCCAAGAGTTTTGTCACACTGTTGGGACAAGTGCATGATCAATGATACTTTTGCAAAAGGAGTCTCCAAGCATTCGAGGTCAAGGAAAGGGATCAACCAGAATCTCTATGACTCCAACAAGCCATGAAGAATAAAAAGAATGAATAGAACCTATGTAAAATATTACTGCTAGTATGGTCGAAATTACACATATCGTACCTCAAATAATTCCAAAATCCTCTCAGTCATATCCTCGACCACCTGTAGTTGTCCCCACCCCTGTCTTCCAGCTCCCTAAGCCAAGTGAGGACCACCTAGGGGTGGGGGTGATAACAAGTCAATGTGTCAACCACATCATGACTCTCTCTCAGTTCCTCATCCACAACCTCAAAATTGATAACCTATCTTATCCTTCTACTATGTTAACCTTAGTGACCCATTAATGGTATCTCTGTTACCTATATAGATGGTCATAAAATCTCAGGAAATAAGTATTCTACCATCAAATGAGTAGCACCAAATAAATTTTTGATGGAATGACCTCCCTGTAAGCCATGTACCACATATTATCTCTCTCATGACTTATTAATGAAATGTATCACACGTCCATGTCCATGTCCATGGGAAAGACGTTGGATCCCTACTAAAAATGTATCTAGTCCAAATTTCCCACTAATCACAACCTATTGCTGTATATTCTCATCCATGAAAATCTCAACCACATAAGATCTTTCTAGAACCCCAATGTATGTAATAATTCATACTGGGATTACTCTTTCTTAATTGTATAAATATATTCCTCTATCAATGGTAAAATCTTGTATTAACTAGTCAGAACCCATATCCATCAATTGTCTAGAAATATTTGTAAACCATGATTAATATACCATTACTATCACACTACCCTACTAGAGTTGTAGAGTATATGGATTCATATACCCCTCTTTGAAGATGGTGAGAACTCCACACTAAAAATGCACTCAAACTCTGACAATTTGAGATTTTTTCCATCGTAATTCCAGATCACCAAACCCCACCATTGTTCTGCTGATCCATAAATTAGGCTTGTTATAAGGACTAATATCTGATCTGCTGGTTTCATGACTAGATATAATATTCATGTCCCTACCTAAAAATTGTCATTAGCTACCAGTCATTTGGTGTCACATAAATCCCTATGGTTTCTCTTACATTGAAAGTCATGATTTTTGCATAACCACCACACATCATACTCTAGTACTATGGGTATCATGTACTACTCTACGAGTGTTGGTATAGTTATAACACCACTTCAAAGTGACATCTTGGGAACTAGTCCTTGTTTCAGTGGCTCATCACTGAGTGGATAATCCTCGTGATTATGATTCCAAATCCATGATGTCATCAATCATGGAGGCATCATTAAAGTAAAAAATATGTTCTATAGTTAATGACTATATATAGAGACCTCACTCCTGAAGGAAAAGGATGAAAAAACCATTGTAATGTGATATATGTACCTTCGTTTTCCGTGAAATAATTGTTCACATATAATGATTAAAAAAATAAGGTGATTATAGTAATAGTGTGTGGATACATCAGACACTTCACCAACACTGGACCCCCTACAAAAAAATTGTAACTGAAAATAGTTAACACTATCTACACAAAAAATATCACAAACTCTTAGTCCTATAGTAGATTTGACTGATTTGATACAACTCTGTTGCGACTCATCCCAAAGTGTCCCATGTCACAAATCCTCAAGAACACCTCCAATAAGCCATGTGTTGGAAACTAGTTCGGTGTAGGCATATCACTGTCATGTTATACCTTTTACAATGTACTTGCAGACAGACACACAAACATAGACATATCTAAGCCTATACAACACTAATATGTAATGATATTAAACAAACTTGCATGAATACATATAAATCTAACAACCAGAGTTTGACAGGGGGAAAATAAAGGTAAAAACGTCCAAATACAATACCTCCAAAATGAGTTTGAAACATAAACACAACCCGAATGTAAGTACCAGGGACTGATGTCAATAATGATCAAGAACAAACATTGGTATTTTCAGTCTCACTAAGCACCGTGTTGTCCTAATCCATCTATGAAATTGTCTAAAAATTGATCACCTACAAAAGACAAAAAAATGTGTGGGAAAATACTATGCATGGGTGAGTATTAGAATACTCAATAGGAAACCCTAAATAAAAAATCATATAATAAAGGACATACAATCAACTCTACATACCTATATTTCTACATCACATATAACAATAATATCTTGATATAATCAAGAAAGACACACTTTATCAAGGTAATTCACAACTGTAGAATACTGGCCAAGGATTATTGCTCAATGATTCTACAAAGCACTCATTTGAGAGAACACATTCCAGAGTCTAATATCATTGATGACGTCCATCCGATAGGTAGTACTTATCGAGTCTCGTCATGATAATGTACACACTAAATGTATGAAGGAAATATGACACAAAATATAGGATCTCATCTAAGGCCATTGGGTTATTACAACAAATCAATCAGGCATATGATTATATGTAGAGAATTAGTTACCATGTATTTTTTCTCACAGTGATACTATGAACTCTATCAAGGTCATAGAGTTGAATAGAGGATCTCACTCTAGGCCTCTCGTAGGGATTCTAATGGCTCAATCCATAGACTCCTATAGAAGTGATCATATTCCTAGAAGCACGAGATGATATCATACCAACCCATAGGGAAAGGATAAGGGGAACTCAACCTAAATAAAAGTTTCCAATATAATGATGACAAGGGATCTAATCCATGTATAATAGAGTACATGACATTTATTAGGGGTCACATGTGTGTCCCTTGACCATTAGTTATACTCGTGAAAATGGATAGTGTCTCTGACACATTTCTAGGTATAATTAAACACCATGAATGATTCTCGTTTAGTATTCCCGCATGTGAGTACATAGATTTATATGGTGTACATTTTAAATTGTACCTATACACAACTTATCCTATGTACTTGTCTAGGGATGCGTTCGTGTGGGGGAGTACACGGTGTGTATACTGCCCATTTAGTCCCCCTATAACCATATACCTCATAGGTACACTTCGAGTCACCATTGAGGGTTCACGGGCCCTGTGATCCTTAGATTCAACTCAAAAGTCTATCCATGACAAAGGGGGCCCCACATAGTGGGTAGGTACGGTTTTCACACCGTTTAACATGAGATTTTCCAGAATCCTAGATCTATAATATTTGTATCTTCTCCACTACTTCGACCTCCGATCCGGCTGTACCTCACCTAAAAAATCATGATTCATTATTGAAGTAACATATCCATCACCTATCAATTACATTAGGGACAACAATAACCTCATAAAATGAATTATTCTTTATTCTTTGTTGTGCACTGATGAACAAAAAAATCAGGCATCTATGTCATCCGAATCATTGTCTTCTTTATCATTGCACCAATGCTATGTCATATAAATCCTATATCAATGATATATGATTTTTATGCCATGAAATGAGTGTTGAATGATTTACTGATCAGGATATGTCGAACCCTGAAGAAACAATGAATTCCCATGGTGAACGATGAACCATGGTAGAAAAGAAAAAGAAAAAATAAGAGGAACGAACCTCGAGTGATGTTCAAATCGATCTTGATTCATTTCATTGATAATTATAACAATGAAATCATCAATTAAATTTAATTATCACAAAATCCCAAAGTAATAATCACATCCCTCAAATTATACATGATCTACGGATCAATATATTGGTCTATTTATTCTTGTTCATGGTAGGAATCAAGAATAGCGAAAGAAACAAAATCAAACAACCACTATACCATGATTCAGATCAATATCAGATGAATTAAAATCCTTCCCTATGATTATGGGTGTGATAATTCAATCCTATCTGCACATGTTGTCACCTGCTAACTGAATCTCCTTATATGGATCAAATGGATCTCATCAATTTTCTGGGTAATACAGATAACCCTGTGAATTATCTCTATGAACATATTTAAAAAGGTAATAGTTATGTTTCTATGTAATTCAATATAAATAAATAAATAAAGTTTTTTTATTAATTAATTTATTCATTTTATTCTCATGATTGATTTTCCAAAAAATACCCACACCATGTAAGATTATGGTATACCTAGGGTAAAGACATGTTTTAAACTCAATAATTCCTTCAAATATATGATACATGAAACAGTTTATAAGTTATTCCACTTTTTCAGGAAAACTACAAGTGAGTGCTATTTAATATATTTAATATATTTCAAAAATTTGTTTTCGGAACACCTCTTCTTAGAACTGTGTGCCATATCAGTTCCAAATCTCTATAGTAATAAATAAAATATGCAAGAAATAATGCAAGAAAAAATATGATTCATTACATCACTAATATTATAATGATGGGTTTTGAAACCTTCCCCCACCAAGAAAAACCATTTATCTCACAAAAAAACTAACATAAAATTATACCTATCATACAACATAGTAACAATTAGAATTTACTAATTTTAAATGAATAAAAATCAATTTTAAAATGAAAAAAACTAAAAAAATCCTCCATAAGAGATATCTTTTTCTCGTTTTGGTAATTTAAGATACTCAGATAATGCTACCCATTTCCCATCATTTCCCTTCCCACATGGGAATTTTATTTTATACCTAGGAAGGAACTATATTCCCAAATTGTTGGAATTACATCCCAATTGTGAGATCATCACATAATGAGAATAACATCCATTAAAAGAATAACATGATATAAAAAGGAATTTAATCCATTACATTATCTAGTGACACAATATGAAAGAAATAAAACACTAGAGGCATCATTTATGTAATTTGGAACACCATCCATTGGTTTCAAAATATATAGAATGTTGGTGTGTCATCCAACACAATACTAATATAATGGAAATTGGGAGGTACCTTCATAACTACAAAAATATTAAATAACAAGCACAGTGTCCCTGATAACCTTTTTGTATGGTATGTGTGATATGCATTCACTAAAAAATGTAACAATATCATATTGGGCCTGTTTTCCCATCCCTTATACATCAACAAAAAAATTGGTAATACATTCATATTATATATCCCTTATCATATTCACTTAGAATAATTTCCAATACTCGAACCAACTTGTTATGGAATGGTAATCTCATCAACCTATAGTATTAATATTATAACAATGAATAAATACATATGACAAAATAATACACATTATGAAATAATTTACAGCTTATGAAAAACTATAAATGTAAAACACAAAAATATTTTATCCCATAAAAAACAATTAAATCTAAACATGGTCACTTATAACATGTCCAACAAATATGTTTGAAGAAACAGTTAATAATAATAAAAATCATTCTATTGTCTTATTAAAATTCATTAATTATATTTATAGAATTATATTCACTACTATAATGTTATGTAAATTTTTAGAAAAATGAAAAGAATTATTTATATCTAAATTGGGTTTTCCTGGATTATATGATTTTATTTAATAGATTTATATCAAAATTATTGAATTTTAAATTGAAGAAATGAATATAATTTTGGAATTTATCATGAAAAATTATCTTTATTATAAATTTTTAAAATTTTATGATTTTTATTTATTTTTATAGAATAATATAAATTACTGATTTTTATTAATAACTTCCTTTTCATTTCAAAAACATATAAGTAATATTTTTTTATTCATTTGAATGTATAATTAGATATTTTATATAATTAATTATCCAATAATTTTAATGCCAATAAATTTTATTCTTGATATTCGGTATTAATGTTTTATACATAATAAGGAATTGAACAAAAAAAAGTTTTTAATTATGTTTTGTGACATTAAAATTTAAATTAAATTATCCTACTTTTATAGATTATAATTGATAGAATGAATTTAAAATTTATATTCATAATAATTAAAATTATTTAATAAATTTTAATTAATTTTTAATCATAATGAATATACAAAATGTAAAAATTTGTTCCAATGGTTAAGCTTCAAATTAATGTACAAGGAGGATAATGTATTGTGTTAGCTGTCAAAATGACATAGAAACATGTATTAATTCTATTTAATGTTGATATTTTGAACCTATATCATATAATAGTTTTTAATGGTCCATTTTGGTGCAAATTTTCATGAGTAATAGATTAATATATTTAACTCTTTTCCAAAATCCCAAGTGTCCTCTCCCACAACATATAAAAGACAACACATAACCTATGAATTCTACACATAATGAGATATTTTGTTAAGGAAATTTCTTCCCAAACCCTTACTTACATTTCTCTATATGTCCTATAGGACCTTTTTCTATCATTAGACCTACACCATAAGTCATTATGTATAAACAGTAGCAGGTTCGTCAAAGAGGAGGTATATTTTTTAACCGAGAATTTTGGATTTATTTATTTTTATGCCCCCAAATCATATTAAAAAATGATTAAACAATATGATCAGTATCCTTCATACACTAATATGTTTTTATTCCATTATAATAACCTATATCTGTATCATTTTTTCATTACATGGGAAATAAAAACATTGTTTGTGTGTTTAAAAGACTACCACCCCATGAACCAATATAATTAATTTTCTGTCAACATTACTCAAATATGACTATAATTATTTATTTCATGGATTTATATTTTTTATATAATCATGTTTATTACCTTTCTAGTCATTGAAAAATGCTTCTACAAATTGTGTGTACGTTTATACTACCTCCACAAAGTGATTTGATTTTGTTTTCATGTAACCATCACATTGATGATATATAAAATATTATTTAAATATATAACCATATATTTATAATATAATAAAAAATATATAATGATAAAATTAAAAATACATTATTTCCCTCATTCCCTATGGAAAATGAAACTATTACTCACTGGTATGTATGACATACCACCTCCATGATTATAAAATAAATCATTTTCTTAAAAATCATTAATACTTTTTTATAAATTTATAATTAATTTATAAAAATAATAATAATTCAATAATTATTATTAATGAGATGATGTAATAATGAAATCTATGATCATAGTAATGACACCAACATCTTTTTTGCCATATGATCTGAATATCATGAAAATACCTAATGAGAACTTAATTTATTCGGTAATCATTTATATAATGGTAAAAAATTATGTAAAAGGAATATTAGAAATGAAAATATTCTAAATAAATCAAATAATTTAAAAAAAAATATTATTATTGAATATAAATAATGACTGTGATGTGTTTGACTTGAGGTATGAGACCCTTTATAAAAAAACAATTTTTAAATTTTTAATGTATTATATTATAAATCATTTTATATAATGTACATATTATTAAAATAAATTCATGGATGTATTAATAATGTAATAAATTAATTTAGTGTAATTTTATGTAACTTTTTTATTTTCATTCAAATGTTTTCAAAAATCATATTCTTGTTTATTTCATACAAAACATTTCATCAAAAAGGGAAAAATAAAGTTCCATTTTAATGTATACATCATCAATAGTATTTATGTATATTGTACCAATGAATGGATATTTACAATCCATTACAACCTTCCATTATTTATTCATAATTAAAATGCCTTCCTTTTGTTATAGGTATTTACAAAAAATGATATTAAATGAAACCATTATTTTGATATATAGAAATATTCATCTTTTGGGTGAAAATAATATTAATTTGAGTATAATGATGAAAGAAAAAACATGAATGTTTTATGATTATTTTATGGTTTTCAAGAATATTTTATGTCTTTGGGTTAGATTTATGTATCTCGTGATTATAATTTACCCTGGAATAGATGTCTAATTCATTTGATGAGTGGAGAGAGCTAACTAGTTTGGTTTATCCTACAAGAGTATTGGAATTTACTGTACATATCATTCCATTTGTAAGAGTGATCCCAATAGCTATATAAAAATGATACCACAAGATTCCTAAATGATTTATCTACCGATTTTATAATTTTTTATAGATATATTATTGGTTAAAAATCTAAGATGTTCATCTTTTATTTAAAGGATATTTTTCTAAAAATTATTGAAGGGTGAAATGAATAAATTTAAGAAATTTGTTTCATGGGTTTTAAATTATTAAATATAAACCATTGTGTAGTTTATTTTTCAATTAATATTTATTATGAAATGATTAAATCTAATGACTTTTAATTGAAATCAATTTCTTGGGTAATAAACAATTTATATTGATTTCAAATATTATTACAAAAATGGATAATTTTTATGAGTAAAAATATAATGACATGTCTATTTATTCCCAATTATATATCACATATTAAGATTTTAGTTCCCTTCCAATATCTTCAAAATTATTTCAATAGGCTTTAAATATGACTAGTATAAACGATGTGGTCCAGATGAAATGAAGGACGATATTTCATTAGTGTAATCTTATAATATCATAAAAAAATTTTATTATGGTTAAAATTGTAATTAAGAAGGTGTTTCCATGAAGTTATTTATTATATATATATATTTTTCGACCTAATAATCTATAAATATAAACCTAAAATATCCTCGGGAATGATTGAAAATCAATTTTTACATAAATAGAAAATTTTATTTATTTTTTAGGAGTAGTCATTTTAATATGAAAATAATAAAATGTGGTATAGTAAAGTCAGATATAATGTCTTAAAAAGGGATGGAACATTTCTCATATATTTTAGTCAAATCAGATGAAAATGAAAGAAATAAATAGTAGTAATTGATTTATGTAAATTTTAAAAAAACCCTCATTCATATTTCATATACTCAAGGGTGGATAAAGAAAAAAACACCATGTTATTGATGAAATATTCTACCATGGAGGCATCCCTTCATTTCCAAAAGTTATAATTAATATTGATTTAGTTTTCAAACATGGTCCTCAATGGATGTGGAGTCACTATCGATTTTAAATCTATAAAAAATCCAATAAAGAACACAATTAGTCTCATGAAGCGAAGGCTATCATCCTAGTCAAGAGGTCCCACTAGCCCCACATAATTTAAGATCAATCCTATATCCAAAGGGAGAAATGAACCTAAATATATTCCTCTACATTATATCACTATTCAAGTAAATCCCCATAGGCTTAAAATTATAATTTTAAATAGACATGAATTCCTCAGGGCCAACAAAATTCACAACATCAAAATATATTATTGGGAGAGTCCCTCATGCTGCTAGATGTCCTCAATGAACGTATTCAGGTTAATGGTAAAAATTTAATTTCATTTAAGGGAAATAAAATAATTTAGTTTTTTTATATAACACATTCATATTAAAATATTTATTACCATTTGTAAAAATATAAACCTCTTACCACCAAATGGAGTTTACAAATTAACTATGATTTTAACAACATCACCAAAGGCCTTCCAATCCAAATAAAGCCTTATCAACAATTTATTAACAACACATTATTGTAAAACCTTCTGAAATAATATCAATAAGTTATCAAAATTCAAAATTAATATATAAAATTTAATCCATCATTAATATATTTAGTTATAAACTATTTATATCACACTATATTTCATAATTATTCCTAAACACTATGAAATTGGGCATAGATCACCCCGAACGCACCCCTAAGCCCATGGATATCAAAATGAAATGTAATAGAAACTAATTCATCTTCCAGTTACATATAAAATTTATAAAATTAATAAATACATTCATTTAATGACTTATTAATAATGAAATGATGAGCTACCATAATTAATCATCTATCTTGATTATCCTCTCTCATGGACATCCAAAATCCACATCATCTCAAACTGGTATGAAATTTATATTATAGAAACATAAATGAAAACCATACTTTAAATTAATAAAATTATGTGAAAATGGTTGGATTAAAAAAGAGGGTAATGAAAATGGAGAAACTCCCCTCAATCTGAGGAGAAAATACCTCATGATTACCTAGATTTAAGTTGGAAAGAGGAGGAGGAATAGAGTGGGGGGATTCAACATCCCCTCTGTGTGTTCTAGAAAAAATTGGGGAACCCCGAGTTTTATACAAATTAAAAATGTGGAAATATCTAACATTAAACCAATTAATTTTTCTTCATGGAACTACAAGAATTCAGATAGATGCAATATAATTATATTGAGATCAGAGCATACAAAGTGAAATTCCACAAGATTTTATATTGTGCGTCAAATAGGGAAACTCCAATAACTAATATAATATAACCTTGGTGGGTTTCCACTAGAATTATAGTTTCCACTAAGGTTATTTTTTTCACATAATATATATACAATTGGTTTTATATAGGCCACTTTATATGATAAAATATCTATGGTGGTGTCATGAATCAACCTCATTTGGCCTTAAACCTAGTTATCTACCCCATGGGTCTCTCTAGTACTTTAGTGTCCTCTAAATAAACCACATGGAATTACCCTATTGGGAAACTTTTCCAAATAATATTGTACACATATGAAAACACATTTATTTCTCTGGGATTCATCCTCACCCACACACACATAAGAATTCATCCTAGGAGGTCACCCTAACTAAAACAACTCTAATCCATAAATTATTAACAATTGAGTCTTAATAAGATATGGTTAAAAAAAATGGTTGACCATTTTGACATGGGTATTACATTTTTTATTTTAGGTCTCACTTTTTCAAGTATGTGACATTCACCCCATTTAAATTGTAGCATATTTGTTGCGGACCTCACACCTCAAACACATGTAGTATAACTACACATCCTGCTAGGTATTGTCACTGATAACATTTATCACAACTTAAATACTTGCAGTCATAAACGACGTCATATAACCCCATGGGTCTCTATAATACCTTGATTTCCCCCTACCACACTACATGCTATTACCCACCATGTGTACTAATTAGAAATATGACAGTACCAATATGCCAACAAATGTTATTTCTATGTGCTTTAACATCACTCAGGAACACCATTTGAAACATCCTAGGAGTTTAGAAATCCTAAAACTAATCCAATAAAAAGATGAATATGTTTTGACTTATAATTATGTAAGATCCCAAAAAAATATTCACCTATTGGGAATGTGAGGTAACGTTTAGTCTTTTGTGTATTACTTTGTGAGAGATGTCACGGGTAACCACCATTATGCTTTTAGTGGGTTGTCATTATAACAACCAACCACAGTTACCTCGACTAACATCGATTATACTACATTAGGATTTTTAATTATGAAAAATCTTCAAAAAAATCATTTTAATAATTTAAAACGATTATATGTGTGAAAAATATAATTACAGAATTGAAATTAATATTTGGACTCATTTCAAAATAATTGTAAATATAGATCTATCTTGATTTTCCAACATGTAGTAATTTGGGGAATTAGAACATATATAATATTACACTAAATTTACCCAATGATTATTCTAGTTCTTCTTCTAAAAATGACAATGGTTAAAAAAACCAGATGCTCAATCTAAAACCCACTTTCTCACCAGTTATCATCTTGTGGTCAATTTAGTAGAACCAGTTGAACTATAAAACCCATCAAATAACTCACGCATGGACCCATTCTGATAATTTTAATTTCCAAAATTATGAATTCAATTCCATATTCGACCCATATATCACAATCATAAGGGATATATTCTAGCTCAGACCTGTATATGATGACTCCCCATGAAAAATTTGATGAGATGGAGACAATGGAACTATTTAATTCCACCAACTCCGCAATGATAATCCACTCCTAGAAAAATTCATGGAATTCAGGTGCATGAATATTATAAACATACTATTGACATAAACTATCTAAACCGTGCCTTTTCTCAGTCAGTGATTCAGATGTGAACAACCCAAAAAAATATGCTACCACTTGATTACCTCATCATTGAGGATCTACCAAAACAAAAATCTATAACCTATTACACTATGCCATATATTCCTTATGAGTATTGTTATCCACCAACACAAACCTCCAACTAGTTGTGTTTCAAAGTTTCCATTTGTTAATTATTATACCCACATAATTTATCCATTACCATGATTAGCTAGTAGTAATTTGTGATCTCCAATGGAAAAATTATAGAAATAGACATAAGTAAATTTTAACAATGAACTAATTTATAACCATTTCCACCTCTAGTTATGTCTCCAAAATGTGTCAAAGATGAGGCTCAACATAAATTTCCAAAATAATTGATGGAAGAGAATTAATCACAGAAGTGGATCCAAAAAAATAATTTCCACATTGCAGGTCCTATGTGTCAATTTACTCTATTCCCATAATTAGTTAAACACCGATACAAAAGATAGCAAAATCATCACATCTAGACAAACCAACACAATATCTTCCCAAATAGCACTATGGTGCTACAATGACTTTCACAACTACTATCAAGAATCATCATAAATATAAAATGTCATACTATTTTTTAAAATAAACAAACTGGTGAAAATGATCTGTATAACAAGACGTTCACTTTCCAAGCCCCTACAGAATAAATTATGATCATGTAGTATTCTAACAATTCCCATGTGATCCCATCTTCGATAAAAAGATCTGAATTACCGAAGGAATCATTAATATTAATGATATAATCAAATATTTTCTATCATAATAAATCTCTAAATCATCACAATGTTCCATAGATCAAAAAATAGATTATAAATAACTACCATGCGTTAGTCAATAAAGCGATAATGTAAAGGGTTCTAACCCTTAAATGAAATATGGTTTCTCAAACCCCTCTATCATAATCTCATGCCTAGTCCTATGACATGGGTTATCATCCATAAGTCTGTAAAAGTTACTCAATAAAGATCTCAATGTTTCGGAATGATAAGTGTTTATATACCCCCCAACAATAAGAAAAAACATCACAAGACCTTATACCCCACATAGGTCTCCTGCTAATAATCATACATTCTGATCAAAAAAATAACATTATATTGAGGAACTGAAAAAACAAACCCAGACCGTCAAAAAGGTAACCCTGATATAACACATGGTCTCATGTGACCCATACACAACCCTATGTATTTGAGTGCCTAAAATCTATCAATTGAAATATTCTCATTCCAAAATAGGCCAATCATAAGGAAAACCAGATCAGATCAACTTGGACCAGTGCTGAAAAGACATTAAAAAATTTTCATTGTTACCAAGTGATATTTTCGAATATAAACATGAAAAAATTTCACATTAAAATTACATGTTTGGATAATTTCACATGACTGAATGGGCCTTTTTTTACTCGCTTCAAGGAATTAATATATATAAAATATATTTTATAACATATGTGAAAATTTCACCTAATCTAAACACATCTGAATTCATTATTAACATCTCATAAGTATTAATAATCTCTGAAACCTAGGGTATGGAAGACATAATGAAGGGGTAATCTAAAATTATCATTAAGGTATATGTTATTAACATGTTATCAAAAGTAAGATCATTAGAATATGACAGAAAATTGTATGGGAATAACATCTTGTAAAAAAGAACATGGAATAAAAATCATTACCATATGTCTTGATATAAGGACATGTAATCTGAAATGAAAAAACATATATCATTGAAAAGGTGTGTGGAATCAGGAGACATTAAACATGAGTCATATACCATAATCATAGTCAAAATATTATTACCTGAAAACTTCATATACACATTAGAATAGAAATTATATATAAAGTCTACCCAAAGATAAAATAATCATATAGTATCATTAGGTTAGTCACTTATGTACCTTCTTGGAAATGGGATAATCCTCTTTTCTACCCTTGGGATTAGTAAAATACCTCACGTATAGCCTTTGGATTCATATAAATACTCTCATGCAGCATTTTTCTTGGAATAGATCCTACGATGTATATTATATAATTGGATAAATCCTTATGTTGACTTTTTTTCTATTGATAAATCCTACTATATACCCTTTGGTGTTGGATAAATCCTCCCATGCACCCTTTGGATTAGAATAAATCCTACAGTTTAAAATATAAATCTCATGAGATATAAAACCATAACTAATTAATTCATGGTTTATATATGATCTCAAAAAGAATTCACCCATAGAAATATATTTCATTTTGAAAAATAATTTATTATTTCATAAACAACTCAAGGATAAAAAAATGGGGTTCACAACATTTTCTAGATGATATGACCAAAATATACCTCATAAATGTATAAAGTTGATAACAAAAAATTACGTATCCCCAAAAGATAGTTTCATTATAAAATTTATATGGAGTTTCATGAAAAATTACTTCCCTGGAAATTAGGACTTTAGAGATAATGATGAAAATTATAGAAAAACAATTAAATATTTTTTAGAATTTTTTTTGATATTTTCAACAAAGGAGAAGGTATGGATAATTTTGAGAAGTCGGTATTAGAAAGGTCACTTTGGAGGAATTTAAAATAAATAATTTTTAAAATATCAAATAACAAAGAATTTAAATAATGAATCCTTTAAATATACACAATTTTATAAAAGATTTTATGTGAAAATATTTTTACATATATTTCTTTTACAAATAGACTTCAATAGCATTGCATTGACAAAAACATAATGTTTTCAAAATGATGATGCAAATTTTTTTAAAAAAACATTACTTTCAAAATTAATATTCAATACATGAGCATTCAAAATAGATAAAGTATTTATATTGAAAATTTAGAGTGGATGTTAAAATGTTATAATTTTAAAGGATGGAAAACAATGTCAATATTATGAAATACATTTTTTAAAAACCGTAATTTTAAAAAGAGTAACATAAATTCTTTTAAAAAAAATTAAAATATAAAGCACACCAAAGATTACACATAATTTGGATTTAAAATATAAAGTAAAAAATTTGTAGGAAAGGTAAAAATATTTAAGGATGAGAAACCATTTCTAAAGATGATGGGAATTATTTTCCACTAATATATTAATTTTATGGGGAAGGAATTCATTATGTGTATATGAATTAAAAAATGTCATTTTCCCTTGATGGAAATGGATGGTACCTAGAAATACAATATTATGATGATAATATCTTATGATGGATGTAACAATTCATGGGAGGAGGACGTTTAGTAATACACATTATAACTAAATCAAGGGTGTTTAGTTAGCAAAAACCATTATAGAAACAATAAAATAAGAATCAAAGAATATAAGTGGTATGACATTAAACCGATATTAAAATTTTATAGAATAAAGGATTATAATAAATAATTATGTAAAGGGGGGTAGTGAATATACCATATAAGGAAATTATGGTGCATACTATCAAACTTTTCCCATGGATTCAAAACCTAGACCATGAAACTCTTTCTACCTTAGAAACATTCAACTCAAACCCCTCTGAACGTTTGAATTTAAAATGAATAAATAAATTCCCTTTATTCTACAAATTCACATGAATATCATGTATAAAAAACATTATCTATCATAACCACATATATTATAACAATATTAATATATATATATATATTAAATTTTATAAACATAGTTTTTAATTAATCTCTCTCTATATATTAGTTAGTTATTCTGAATTTTAAATATTGGGTGTAAGTATTCAAGATCATTTTGAACTAGTTTCACAATAGAAGAGTTTACATGATATTATACCAATTTAAATCATTAATAGATTAGTAAAGATACTAAAATTCTGGTTTATTTATTTTTATTTTGTTATTATTTCATTTTAGTAATTTTTTAGTCATGTTTTTTGTTAATTAAATTAGTTACCGTCATGTTTTGGTGATCTTTAACAAGATAATGATGATATATTAATTAAAGTTTATATTATTAATGTTACCATTATAGAACCAAAAAATAATTATGTACATATTTATATCATATTATAACATATATAAAGTTCTAATAGATATGGTTTCTTTATTTTATAGTGTTTTTCAAGTAAGTGGTGAGACAGACCAAAACACCACAATACATCAATTAATAGATGACGATGACTTCCAATGTAGTTTCATTCTTAATTGTATCCGTATTTTACAATAGTAATTATATTATTTTTTAATTTAATGGGTTTTAATAATATATGAATATTTTTTAACAAATAAGAATAATGGTGGATAACAGATGATATACGGTACTACATGGAGGTGGTCACAATACATGATTAATGTTTTCATTAATCAGTGAATGGGAGGGAAATAATGCAGATTACTTATTTTATCTACTAAAATTTATTTAAGTTATATAATTGACACATTAATTATTCAATTTAATCCTTATATTCAGTTAATGTTGGAGGTATTGAAAACAAAAGAAAGAAATGCTTCATTGTGGTTTTATTCCCCACATAACGTGAATGATGATATCATTTTTTTAATGTAAAAGTTTAATGGAGGTTAATATTTATCACCATAGAGTAATAAAAAAAATATAAAAAAATAATTTCATTATATATTTATTAGGAAATTAGATATGGGATAGTAAGACAGAAAACATAAGAAAAAATAGAAACTCACATTAAAATCATCACATTCTCCATATAATATTTTTTAAAAATGGTGTTCATAAGACAATATTCTATGGATAAATGATCATGAATAAAGAATAATATTATAGGGTAATAAAAATGTAAATGTTTAAATTGAAAACCTAATTCTATGAGTGTCCATGAAGGGTTGGTGAGCGGCCCCTTTTATAAGTGGTGCAAATGATTTTTTTAAATATTGTGACTTTATATAAATAGAGCACATGATTCATTTATAAAGATGACTCCAAAAAATTAATTACTTTTAGGATGATATATGTAATATAATAATTAAACTATTAATTTTAAAATATTTTTTTACATCTTTATGGTCCATTACTTTAAAAATTATCATTTTTACCATTTATAGTTATATCATGCGTTGTGATTTTTTCCTTTTTCATTATATTTAAATTCATAAAAAATTAAATTTATGTTATAACAATTGTTTAAAATAATAGTTAAAAATATTAAATCCATTTTGTATGTTAAAACATTAATTTCCCAGACAAAATAATTTTATCATTAGAACTTGTAACACAAAAAACAAATTTATAAAAAAAGGGTATTTTTAATGTCAAAATTAATGTACAGGGTCAAGTTTCCAATGTAATTTATTTTCATGATAAAATTTTTTATTATAAAAAAAAATAAAATTTATGTTTCATTAAAAGAAATCAAATTTTTTTAGAAGAAATAATATTTAATTAAAATAAATGTCCAAGATGAAGTTTCTTATTTGAAAATATTGAATAAGATAGTATATGGTTACCCATTGGTATTATAATTTCAAAATAACATTTTAGATTTATATATTTACTCCTCAAAACCATGTGTTTTCTTTATTTTTATATATGTTTATAATTTAAACGTATTGATATAGACATAGATGAAAATATTTTAGGAAAAACAATACCTGTAACAACACATCCTAAAATAAACTATTTTATAAAAATATCAAAAACTCACCTTAGGATTATATCGATACACAAAATTGAAAAAATATCTAATTAATGCAAATTTTAATTCTACAATTTAAAAAAATTATATGTTAACTGAAATTTAAAAATATAAAGGAAACCATATTTTATTGAACAAAAATGTTTTTAAATATTATGTGTTCTTAATATTATTTATATCAATTACTAATTTACATATTTTATTTATATTAGTTTAAATATTTTAATATAACATATTATCATAATAATATTATCAATGTGTCCAAATTAATTTATTAACACAATACACATTTTATTGTTAGATGATTTTTTAATATTAAATAATATTAAATTTTTATCATCTAAATGATATAAATTTTTATTGATTAATGTATTTTTAGTTTAGATATGTTTTATTCATATTAAATTTTATTATTCTTTTCTGTGTAATATATTGGGAAAATTTTTGGACTGGTTTGCATCAGTATCAAGCCATTGAACAAAGTATTATTTTTATTAAAATGTATAACAAAATCTCTGGATGTTACATATCACACCAATAATAGTAGTAATTCCTCAATTAAGAGGCCTATATTAGATCCAATCCATGTAAAAATCCACATACATAACATTAAAGTACATTATTTTATCCTGAATAAAGGTATTATTCATAAGGCCATACATATAATAGTCCAAAAGACTGCCCATCTTAATCAATATGCACACCTGACAAGATTATGCCCTTGTTATATCCTGTGAATAACCAGAGATGTCTTACTAAGAGTTTTGTCTCAATCAACCCAAGATAACTATCCTAATAGATAACTAACTATTACTCACATTAATGTCAGTAATGTCATTATTTGATGTATCACCTGTGCTTCCATATCAATACATTTTATGGAATCTATCTTTTTGAGTCAATATCCAATTACACAAATCTCATGTTTCATTCATATCATAAATATAATACAATAATATAACCACTATTATTACAGTAATGTAAATTATATTCTGTTATCTCACCCCTCTCTCATGATGTACTTACATCATTAGATATCTTCATGGGTATAAGCATAAAATGCTTACTACCACATGGATAAACTCGACTGACTAAGATACAGAGAAGAAAACATTGTCACTAGGATCTTGAACCCAGTCTATACATCTAATCACATGACATTTAAAACCCATAAATAATCTCTCTAATGATTTAGTGTTATATATCTAAATAAACTAATGTTCCATCAATTTAATAATGATCACTATTAACAATAACATATCTCTTTCAATACTAAGCTACCCATTCATGTGTTCCAATCCTCACAAAGTAACAAAGAATAAGGCTAACCACAAAAGGTTCTATAACACATTCCTAAGTAGTTTGATGTTTCTAATCCAAAGGAAAACATCCAATTTTTTCCTTTATAAAATTTAAAAGTTAAAGTAATAAGAAATATGTACCACTAATCCATCCACACCATATAACATAAGGGTATCTCATCATTAGGGAATAACTATTGACAAACCTACAAAATCTTAAACTAGATATCATATATAAGTATGATTTCCCTCTAAAATTATGAAATATTAATATTAGAGTCAAAATGTATGTTCAAATAACTAGAATTCAATAATGATGTTATATAATAATATTTATATATATATATGATTACAGTGACACATTAAATAACTATAATTCTTATAATTTTCTAGGTTCTCAATCATTACGAATATTACAATATAACAAAATCCTATATGATATATTTGATGCATGAACAAATTCTTCTTACCACCCCATGCTACAAAAGGCCATAAATTCATTATCTCAAAAAAATCGTACAAGAAAAAAAATATAGAACTCATCAATAAAATTGAATGTATAGAACAATAATAAAATGTCCTATATTAATTGTATTTTTCACATTCATCTACCTTCCAATAACAAGTCAATTCATTCATAAAACTTTTTCATCATCCCTATATCCATCAAACATATTACACATATTTAAACAAAAAAACAAGGATCTTACAATGTCTTCTATATTCCATGATACTTTTTTTATAATCTATGTCAAATTCATGTTCCACATACCTCACATGCACCTCAATGAATACAAATGTTGGTCTATTAGTGGAGAGTGTTAATGTGACATGTTGGATGAATATACACCCATGAGACCAAATAACCATAATTCTTAGTGAAGGAAAGAAATCCAATAGTAAAAAAAAGTAATAAAAAAGACACCTTTTTTATATTTGATATTTAAATAATATAAACATACAAGAATTAATAAATGGCCACCAGTAATGTCATAGAAGAATAAATAATGTTGAATTTCACCAAGAGGTTAATGATGAATAGTATAAAAAATGAAATAAAAAATGACATTAGGTTACAAAAAATTATTGTTTGAGTATCTACACACACCTTTAACTTATTTCCATTCAGATTCTACCGACCCAACTTCCCAATACTAGGCCTTGTATATACCTTATCCTACTAAAAATTATTCTTCTTAGGCACCGTGATTCTTGGGAAGGTTGTGAGTAAAACTTAGTAGGACACAAATAATTTTTTTACAAAAACAATTCATATAATAAAGTATATGTACAATGTGATATGATCATAGATAAAAGTAAACTTTTAATGATAGAAATAATAATTATTTTATATCTATTGGTGTTTCAAAACATATTACCTGTGAAAATACCATTCTTATCTATGTTAGTGGTTGTCTCTAGTGCTATGAAATCATATTTAAATATGTATAATGTCCCAACTCTTATCAAATGGCATTACCATCCTACCATAGACCTAAAACTAATACATGGGTAGTGTGACCAAATAAAATATTCAGAATAGCTATTATAATATACCCATGATATCATAATGTACCATATATTAGAGGTACACATCGATAACATAATCATAAAAACTTGAACAAAAACCCATTATTTAAAAATTTACAAAAAATGAAATTTAAATATAAATAAATAATTAAAATATTGGGAATAAATTAGATGAAAAATTATGTTCGACGGGAATAAAATTATGGATGTAATATTATTTTTGGTCATAACATCCCTAAAAATCACATTTTGAGGAAAATAACATCTTCAATATAATATGAATTGATGGAAGAGAATCCAAGACTAGGGGAATAACCATGATATATAGTATTTTTCCAAGTATTAGGCAACACCATAATAGAGGGAATCACATCCCCCAAAAAACCATTCTCAAGAGGGAATTATTTCACCTTATATAGAAGAATCAGATCATGGGAAGTGCATCACACATTAAATTGTAATAAAAAAGATACTCAAGCATAAAATCCTAGTATTTTTATTTATAATTAAATATGATAATTTCATTCCATGGAACGGTGGGTATTCCATCCCATAGTAATGGGAATCTTGTCATAGTAATGAGATCATCACATAATGTGAATAGTATCCCTCCACAAGAAAAACATGATATATATGGGAATTATGCCCCATAATATATCCAACATCACAATGGACTTGTCTTACCATTCCATAAACATCATAATAGAAACTAGGAAAATTTTCCATTAGTAACAAAAATGATGGAATGTGGTCATGTTAACCCATACCAAATAAATATTAATGTAATTTTGAATCTGTTATGTAGCCATATCCATATAAAATGATGTGTAGAATATCCTAGGAATATTTATCATAGGATATATGGAATATTCTTCCAATACCGCATGTCAAAATACCACTATGGGAAAGTAATCCCACTCGTTAATAAAAATTTATATTTATTCAGATACCATACTAGAACATAGATTATTCTAGAGTTACTTATTATGAAGTCTCACATATGAAAAAAGATTTTGGAAATGGGAAATCTCTTCCACCATAATGAAATAATCGTATAAGGGGAATAACATACCACAACCTAATACAACACATACAAGAGAAATTAATAGCTCATAAAAAAAATATTGGTGTGTCCCAAAAAGGGTAGAATACAATCATACATAATTTATATCTATACTTGGATGGCCTTCACTTGACCTATCTATATTCAAATCCAAAACCATGGTATAGTTCACTAGGATATTGTAGGTCAAAATGGGGTGGAGCACTCACTGAATTTTTTAGTCACATAAGTAAAAAAATGATGCAAGTAAATATAAATGTGAATTTTGGTCACCCCTTACACTAACATCAAATTTTCCACATGACATATATGTGGAGGGGGGGATAAGGGAACAGACTCATGATCCTAGGAATTATTATTTTACAATAATGAATCTCTTTTAGTTTGAAATCAATAATTTCCATTAATTTAATTTTTATACTTGGTGATCAGTGGATATATTATAACTCTATATAACATTGAATGCAAGGAATAATAATTTTATATATGGATTTTACATTTTGGTTATATAGATAAGACCTATTGGTAATCTAGTATTATATAAATAACATTCACTATATGATAGAAGAAGAACCATTTTTAATATATCGAATAAAAAATATAGCCTTTAGAATCCAATGTGATAGAATGGGATAAAAATATAAAATAAGGTAACTATAATATAAAGGTTTAGATATAATCGATTACATAAAATGATCACACTCAAGAAAACCATTGTAGAAATGAAGAAAAATATTTGTAATGGAATATTTGTTTTAAAAATAAAAATATATAAAACCATGAGATAAAATAGATGTAAATAAATGATGAATATAATATGGGGTGTGTATAGAATATTGGTAACCCATAAGAACAATCAAAATATGACCATTAGAATAGTAATATGTCCATTCATAATAGTAACCTGGCCATTAAAATAAAAAACTCACCTAGGTAATTCTAAAATAATATATATTTATCTTATAAAATGAAAATATATCAACATTATATCAAGATAGAAATACATTAATTTTTAATGATGATTATACAAGTTTTTTAATTTATATAAAACATAAAAAATTCTTTATATTTTTATGATAAATATAAATATTTTAATGAAATATTAATTTCATAAAATTGGTTTATAAAATAAAAAACATTTTCATTATAATGATACTATAATTTGACTAGAGAATATATAAGTTTTCAAAGGGCATAAAATTAATCGCAATATTAAATATATTATTTTACAATTTAATAATGATCTTATATAAAAATTAACTTTTAAATACTAATAAAAATATTTTCATAATATAGTTTTCTTTTCTAGAAGCTACATTTCCGAAGTAGTTGGTGATTTTTTGGTATTTTTTTAAAAATACTAGATTTATAATGAATAGGAAAATGTGATAAAATTTGATATTGAACATTACAAGTCAAATAAATGAATTAATAATTAATTTATATCATAATAAACCATTATTTTTAACATTAATGAACCAATTAATAGATATAGTCACATGATTCATCATTATTGGATGCATTTAGAATAAATAATTTACTATTGAATACTGTATTCAAAAATACCCCTCTCCACATATTAATTCCATCCCTCAACACCACTTCTCCTAAACCCTTATAAGATTTATATTAATGAAACTGTTCCATATTCAACCCATAAGATTCATTTTTAGATAAGAAATAACTTTCATTCATTTCATGTATTTCTTTAGGATTTGAGTTCTGAACAATTAGGTCAAAAATCTAGTATTAAAAAATCCTATATAATAAATGTTTGTAATATTTTATTAGTATCCATGTTTTCCACAATATAATTCATTTTAAAGGAAACATTTTATTCTTTTCATGAAAGAATTATCACCCTGATATTTTAGAAAATAAAATTATGTTAGATAGAGTACAACATACACAACACCATACATAAACAAAACACTAAATATTATTATAATTCCCATTAAACAATACACGTTTCATTGCCTCATAAAAATAGTATTAACATAATTTCTCATTATATACAAAAACATCAAAATAAATATAATTATATTGATAAATTCCAAATAAATAACCAACCAATTTTTAGTATTGTAATTTTATTCTAAACAATTTCAATTTCTCAATAAATCAATTTATTTATTTCAATGAGAAAATATTATAAATAATTTTTCTATATATTATAAAATTTAATTTATATAATTAAATTAGTTTATAAAATAACTATATAAAACATATCATAGTGATAAATTTTCTGATTTTAGTAATGATTTTTATTTTCTTGTGAAAAGTAAAAATATAGATTTTTGTAAAATTATCCTTTAACTATAACAAATAAATTAATTTAAAATTTTAATTATGAATTTAATTTTATTTCATATGATTTATTTTGTAATATTTAATGAAATTATTATTTTTTAAATTTACTTATAATGAAAATTCATATTAGTTACTTTTTAATGTAAAAACCCAATTTTCAGAAATTGTTTTAAAGATTATAATGTTTCTCTATTTTAATTAATTAGAAATACCATTTATGAGGATAATTAAAAATATATATATATTATATTTCAATTAAATTGTATTTAATTTCATATAATGGTGATTACTATTCATAATGGTAATATAGGATAATCTTGATATTGAAAAATACAATTCTTTAAAACCCGATATTTTGAAACATTCGCGGGTTTAATTAAATATTTAACACTAGAATGTTATTGAAATTATTTTGTTAAAATAGAGTCTGCATTCTTAATAAAATTAATTTATATTATAAAATAATTTCAACTAAATTTTTGATCATATTTTAAAGTGAAAACAAAGAATATCTTTTACGACAATTATGTTGAAAAAGGTTTATTATGGGTTAAACTAATGAGATAAGGACTATAATATTTTAAAAACATGGAAGATTCAAATTTTATTAACATATTTTGATAACATATTCTACAATTCTAGTAAATTTAACATTTTCACCACAATCCATGATTACGACTAATGTAATAATGTATGTGAAGAAAAAAAACAAAAAATGAACCTTAATTGCTTTTAATATCTCTAATAATTTAACATTGGGATAAAAAACGATGATTTATTATAAATAGTAATTTTAAATAAGAATGATTTTTATAATGAAAGTTTATTTATTATTTCTTATGATGAAACAATTAATTTAAGAGAATACACAAAAATCACAAGATTATTATTTAATTAATAAAAAAATAACTGATTTTAGAAATAGTCAATGAAAAATAAACTGACTGAATTATTATTTTTCATTAATTATTAGATAGTTATAAAAATATATACTATTATAAATTAAATAAATTCTAAATACATCATCTTCTTAGTTTTTTAATGTTAAATTAAATGAATCTTGTAAAAATTGACATTAATGGTATTTTAATAATATATAATATTTTATTAAATGATTTAATATATCAAAAAATACTATATTAGGAAAAATTATTAAGATATTTTTTAAAATATCAACCATTTTTTAATTACAGGACAATTTTCAATTTATAGTAACTAGAGCCCTACAGAATAAAAAATTAGTTACAATATGTGAATACTAAAATGTTAAAAGTGAGTATCCTTGGTATATAAGGAAAAAGGTATAGAGAATCATTATTATTTTTGTGTAGGTGTGTAAAAGAATTATTTTAATTCCAATACATTAATTCAAAATATTGCAGGACATTGATTGTGTGATACTCCCCATTATAGAATTGTTTTGTAATTTTACAAAAACTCCACTCATTCTCACTTTTAAAAGGGAACCTGCTCTACTCTTTTATTCAAACATACAGAGTATTTTTGAGCATCAAATAAATTCCCAAATACCATAATTACATACCGCCCTATATCCAAGACTTTTTTAATCATAAATATCTTATATAAAGGCTATATGATTAATCCTATAGAGATGGTCATAAGAAGAGGTATCGTTCTGAATGGAGTGTCTTTTGTTTGTTTTTTTCCACCTCCTTGAAATATTCTTCAATCATGACGAAATAATAAAACTCATATCAACAAAATACGTAGATTCTGTTATGTTAATTTCAAAACCTAAATCCATCCTATATTCCATCAAATGGTAAACCAAACCATCATTTGCATGCATGGAGGACTACCACCTCATGAATCGATATAATACATTTTTATCATCGCATCCCAAATTTGGTTACAATGATGGAATATTTTTTAAATGACATTAATGAAATATTTATTATTTTTTTAAGATAATATATCATATACTTTCAAACATTTTCCCTCATTAAAAAATATAATATTGTTCATATGTACGTATGGACTATCACCTTCACAAAGCAATGTGTTTTTTAGCACTAGATCACTTAGATGATATATAAAAAAATATTCAATGAATTAATATGGTATTTATGATTTAATGATAATTATTTAAAAATAATATAATACTTACGTATAACACAACATGATTATTTGGTATGTCTCTTTTATATTTAAAATATTTTATAGCATATGTTGGCCATGACACCATGTTTAAATGCATGATGTACTATAAAATATTAACTTGACCATTATAATAGTAATGTGAACATTATGAATAGTAATCCAACCAAGAGAATATAAATATCACTGATGATAGTATAAATAAAATTTAGGTATCTTAAGAAGGAAAATATAATATATTTTTATCATGGATTAAGTAAATAAACATATTAAAAATGAAAAATTTAGTATTGGTATTTTTTGAAACATAAATTCTTAAATAAATATTACAATAAATATAATTATTTAAAAGGAAATTAATTTTCACAAAATAGATTATGAAATAAATATTATCTCTTCTAATTATTAATAAAAAATATTGTGATCCCTTAATTAATTTTAAAAAGTGTCATAAATTTTTTTTTCAATTTAAAATCCGTATTTTCCGAATAAATTATGAATGTGATTAAAAATTAAAATTTCATATTATATAAAATTGTTTTCATAAAATGGAGTTTATCATTAAAATATAATTTTTTTTAAAAAATTAGATTTAATTTTTTTGGAATTTTATAAAATTGATCGATTATTGGTTAATAGTTAAATACAGCAATTTATGGTATTTTATAAATAAGAGAATTATTGATTTATGGATGATGTATGGATTAGGTAATAACTAATTGGATCAAACAATAATGAACTATTTAATCTATTTAGTGATAGTAATTATCACTATATATATCTTTGAGCAAAAATAATAAACAAATGAAAAGATTAATCAAAAAACAAACATCTACTCTACTATAAATACTACCTCTCGCCACCTCTTCCTATCATACCTACTAATCTATGGAGCCTGATTATATTATTCCCAATTCCTCACCAAACATATTCCCCATGTTGGGGTCTTTATAGTCTTATAAAAATACCAATCCCATTTTCTGTAAGGAGGATATGAAGGATATGCTATACAAGAGGTAAAACCCTATTTCATCATCTCTCAATTTCATAACATTTATTTTTATTTCATAACCTATCAATTCTTCCTATGTGAGTGAACATGAATGATAACTCAAAAATATTACATATACTAGAATTGTATTTTTCAAATGGAAAACAACCACAAAACCCCATATCCTCTCCCTATTATTCAAATGATGAAATCATTATCTGTGGTGTGTTGATTTACTGCCATCAGGGACGATGCATTTCAATTTTCCATTTTTGCAATCAAGGATGGTTAAAAAACATTAATATGGGTGAATAAGATTTTATTATTATATATATTTTTTTTATATAAGGTTCTATAACCAATATATGAACTTCATGTTTAATATAATGATATAAGTTCACGATGGTCGTAAAAACCTCAAAAATAAATTCAATCATTTTCAGTATCATATTATCTGATGTATCTTTCTCAAACCATATAAAAAAATTATATATAATATAATTAAATAATATTTATTCTCATTAATTGCAGATAATATAAATTCCATAAAACTAATTCCATTTTACATTAACATTCATACTTGTATACATATGAATGGATCATCAAAACCATGAAAATTAACACTCCCATAAATAAAAAATTTAATCTTATATCTCATTAATATGGACCTGCATTAACTCAATAAAATTATACTAAAAAAACATGGATAAGATGTTTTTATTTATTTAATTAATGGATTTAATTTATAAATGAATATAATTTTATTATCTAGGACATAATGTGCAAGTGTACAACACTTTCTAAAATAATGTACGAGATTCTCACCGAACCACCAATTTTTCATGTTATGCTTTCTCTCTCACTAATAGTATATAATTATTAATTATTATAAATTACTACTTATAAATTATATGTGTTTTTTTCAAAAAAAACTTACCCAACTAAAATATTCTTTCTTTGTTATGGAAAAATCTTTTTTATAAGTTTCCCTTTTTATTTCCTCCCAAAAAGAAAGCCCATTTAATGTGAACCTCCAACTTTCTTATTGATTTTAAAGAACACTCCAAAATCTGATTTAATACACCAATAATTTTTAAAAATAACACTTTTTATCATTAATAACTATATGAATTCATTTTTTTAATGCAATCAATTATACATTTTCCTCTTTGATGACTCTTTCTTATTTTACCTTAAACCCCACTAAAGTGGCTCATTTCTAATGTATCTTAAATACTATTTTTACATATTTTAACATCAAATAATTATTAATTATAATAATATATTTCTATATTACCTTAATAATGTACATGTATGATTTGAATCCATTCTTTTATTGACACCGTAATTATATGGGAATATTACGAGTCCATGAAAATTGACGACATGTGATTTCGAGGCCTGGACTACACGGAATGAATTTTTGAACATATTTTTAAGTACGTTCAGTAAATGTGTGAGCGGGTTTTTGTAACTTTTGAACTGGTGCTCAGAATTGAAATCCAAGGGCACCATTGAACTCACAATGCGAGTGTTTTCTTAAAGAGTTATTCATATCAAACACAGTAGTTCGAGGGTGGAAGATAGTATTTCAGTTTTTTCATGGAAGAAGAAAAATAAAATAATTAACCTTTTATTTTTCACATGAAACCTCTCTATTTGAGTTGTGGATATGGGGAACACCCGAGCTAGAAAACCTCCCACTTTGAATTATGTGGTGGGGACCACTTAAACCCCTCTTAATGTGGGAAAACATTTCAACTCTTAAATTAATTAATTATGCACTTCAATTAATTAATTGTGACAACAACAACTATTAAACAGTGGCACACCTGTTTATTATCAGGATGCCTCCACATAGATAGCCAGCTAGGGTTCTAGTCATAGTAGGTGATGACATCCCACTGAGCGACGATGCCTCGGTGGAGGGCCCTTTATCAATAGGGGGACCAACGGAGGCACCATCGGTACCATTACCCGTTGGGACAACGATGCCACCTGCCCCAGCAACAAAGGGTGCACACCGCTTGAATGCATTGCATGAGTTTTCATGCCAGAGGCCTCCTAGGTTCAGGTTTGAGACTGACCCACAGGTGTATGAGGATTGACTGGAGGCCATGGTGAGAGTCTTCCGACTGGTATGGACACCAGAAGATATCAGGGTGATCCTTGCCGCCAATCTTCTATAGGTAGCAATAGGCATATGGTGGGGCTTGAAGCTCCATGTTCATGAGGAGGCAACACTTTTATTGGAAGACATTGAGAGCCTATTTAGGGAAGAGTTTGTCATAGCATCCCTTCTTGTAGTGCGCATATAGGAGATTCATCATCAGCAACAAGGCAGAATGACTGTGGCTCAATACTCAATAAGGTTCACCAACCTCTCACACTACCACACTGATATGGTGCGGGACCCATTCTTCATGGATCATACCTTCGAGCAGGGACTCAAGAGGGAGATAAAGGCTTCGATGATCTCTCTCAACATCTCAATGCAGGTGAGGGTGTTAATGGGAGCCTCTTAGTGGAGTGTTTTCATACTGAGTAGTCACCAGTAGTGAGACCCACCACAGGGAGTCACGTAGCAGTGTACTCTATAGCTGGAAGTAGACAAATGTCACCGAGGTCTAAGAGGACTATACCTACAGGTGGATGACTGTAGGATTCATGGTCGGTTTTGTGGGGCACCAGAGACTGAGCCTGTCATGTGAGGAGCACGTAGTGTTACGCTTGTGGAATGCTGGGTCACATGGCTCCTGACTACCCGACCCACCATACGCATGATCTGCAGACAGTCAGAGGACCACCCAGGAAGTGACATAGGTTTGAAAGAAGAGGTCTGTAGGGAGTAGGCAGACATGGCAGATGATCTGGCCCTGCATCTGGCGGTGGGCAAGGATTCGAGGTGTTACTACTACCTCCACAAGGTGGTCCACCCCAACTACAGGGAGTAGGTGGGTAGGGGAGACCAGAACTCCAAGCAGCTAAGTCCTACGACCATGGAATTCCAGAGATGATTCGAGGTATGATTTAGTGTCTACTCCAACATAGATGCAGTAATTATGGACACAGGTTCCAGTCATTCTTTTATTTCCACATCCCTCGTTTGGAGCTCAGATATTCTACTAGAGTTGTTGGCTCGATCCTTACGGCTCAAAACTCTTATAGGAGAGGATTCAACAATTACACTTTGGTGCTGGTAGTGTGAGCTTACTCTATGAGGTGAGAGATTCAGCAAGGATCTCCTAGTAGTGGTGTCAAGGACTTACGACATCATCATGGGTATGGACTGGATATCTACATTCCATGCTCAGATTGACTGTATTAGGAGTAATGTGCAGTGTGTCCGCATGGATGGGGCCAGGTTAACCTTTACCGGCAAGAAGGGATCCTTTGTAGTTGAGTATACACTTACCTGGAGGATAGTGCATCCGATCACTCATAAGTTGGATAGACTTACCATCGGAGAGGATGATGTGGTAAGTTCGAGCTATCCTATAGCGGTGGTCCAATACACGGATTTCTTCCCAGATGATGTTCTAGGTCTACCACCTTGTAAAAAGGTGGACTTTTATAATGATTTGTACCCTCGTATGACACCGATATCTAAAACAGTGTATCAAATGGATCCTGTGGTGCTTCATGAGATGCAGGTATTTCTGGAGGACTTACAAGGGAAGGGGCACATCCGGCATGCTGTTTCTCCTTGGGTAGCCTTAGTTTTGATCGCCAAGAAGGTGGATGGGAGTTTGAGAATTTTTGTTGACTATAGGCGCCTCAATCAGGTGACTGTAAAAAACAAGTACCCACTCCCAAGGATTGAAAACCTCTTTGATTAGATAAAAGGAGCATGGTGGTTCTCGAAGGTAGACCTCAGATCAGGCGATCACCATCTTAGAGTATAAGATGAGGATGTTCAGAAGTTGGATTTTAGATGTCGGTACAACCATTATGTGTTTTTGGTCATGCCATTCGACGTAACCAATGCTCCAACAGGGTTCATGGGACTCATGAAAATGATCTTTCATCCATACCTTTATCACTTTGTAGTAGTCTTCATCGATGACATTATGATATACTCAACTACTGAGGAGGATCATGCATATCATATGAAAACAGTTCTTGACACACTCTGAGAGCACCAGCTTTATGGTAAGATCTCGAAGTGCATGTTATGGATCTATGAGGTTCACTTTCTTGGAAATGTCATCTCTGGGGCTGGAGTTGCGGTAGATCCAGCGAATATTGAGGTAGTACTTTGTTGGGAGCCACCCAAGAGTGTGATAGTGGTACAGAGTTTCCGGGGTTAGGCCTTATTGTTCCATAGATTTTTCCCGATTTCCCTAGAGTTCCAGCACCCTTATCTGTGTTGACGAAGAAGGGGAAACCCTTCGCGTGGTATGAGAAATACCAGTGTATTATTCAACAGCTGAGGAAGAGGCTGAGTAGTTCCCCTATATTAAGTCTTCTGGAGGAGGGCGTTGGGTACGTATTCTACTTTGATGCATCAAGGACTGGCCTCAGATGTGTCCTGATGTAGGAGTGAGCATTTATCACATATGGTTCATGACAGTTGAGACAACATGAGAAGAACTATGCTACCGATGACCTTGAGTTAGCAGTAGAGGTATTTTCTTCGAAGATGTGGTTATACTATCTGATGGGTGAATGTTTTACAGTTTACTATGATCACAAGATTCTAAGGTATATCTTCCCCCAGATGGACCTAAATATGAGGCAGCAGCATTGTCTTGAGTTCCTCCAAGAATATAACAATGATATAGTCTATACTCCTAGAAAGCGGAACGTTTTTGTAGATGAACTCAGCAGAAGATTTGGTATACAGCTGCTAGGTGAGGCGACAAAGCAGTTGGCCGCTTTGCAGAAAGCCATTGTGGATCGTGATGGAGTAGTTTTTCTTCAGTATTTTACAGTCAATCCCCCACTACATCAGTTTTTCAGGGAGGGGTAGCATGGGGACACTGACTGTGAGTCTCTACGGGCTTAGATATCTATTTGACAAGAACATGATGGATTTTATGAAGGTGGGGAGCAGGTCATCCTCTTCAGAGGATATACCATGGAACCAGTGTCTCTTCGGGAGGAAGTATTGAGGGAGTTCCACACATCCCCTCTAGCGGTACATCTAGAAATGGTGAAGAAGTTCCATGACCTCCGACGATAGCACTGGTGGCTGGTAATGAAGTAAGAAGTAGCGGAGTTTGTCTCTCGATGCCTCATTTGTCAACAAGTGAAGGTGGATCATCACGCACCAGCAGGCTTAGTTCTGCCTTTAGAGGTCCCAAAGTGGAGGTAGGATAGAATATCCATGGACTTCATGACAGGAATTCCACATAAAACTAGGTGTCATGATTCTATCTGGGTGATTGTCGACCAACTCAACAAGTATGCCCACTTCCTACTGATCATAGAGATGGGTTCAGTAGAGAGCTTGAGAAGCCTCTATAGGGAGGAGATTGTGCATCTACATGGAGTTCCCTAAAATATTGTCTCCGATCGTGATGAAAGATTCACTTCCCATCTATGGAATTGGTTGTAGGAGGATTTCAGGACACCGCTTCATTTGGTCACCACAATCCATCTTTAGACGGATGACCAGACTATGCAGACCATTCAGACCCTAGAGGACATGATGCATGATTTCATCCTTGACTTTGGTCACAACTGGGAGGATCACTTGCCCTTGGTAGAGTTTTCATACAACAACAACTATCACTCTACCATTGGAATGACACCTTTCGAGTCATTGTACTGTCGACCCTACAGATCCCCTTTCTGTTGACTGACCAAGGGGAGTCAGCACTCATGGGACCTGATATGGTATGGGCTACCATGAAAAAAGTGTAGATAATCCAGGAGTGGATGAAGACTACACAGAGCAGGCATACGACTTATACTGATAGGAGACAAGGACCTCTGGAGTTCGAGGATGGTGACAATGTTTTTCTACGGGTCTCACCTCGATGAGGTTTGCAGAGATTTATCCATGGTGGAAAGTTATCTCTAAGGTTCATCGGAACTTTTTAGGTCCTCAATAGAGTTGTCAAGGTGGATTACCGCTTAGCTCTTCCACCGTAGTTGCACCCGATGTATGACGTTTATTAGGTATCCTAACCGAGGAGATACATAAATGATCCTTCGCACTTCGTTGATTGAGGCGATCTAGACATCGACGATGGGGCGACATTTTCAGAGGTTCCAGTAATGATTGAGGATCAACATGAGAGAGTCCTCCATGGGCGATTGATAACTTTGGTGCATCTACGCTGGAAGTACAAAAATTTCTAGGAGAGCACATGGGAGTGGAAGGATCATATACGTTCTCAGTACCACAACTTGTTCCCGTAGTTTGTGTTGTGGCTTACGGGGATGCAAAGCCCTAAGGTGGGGATATTGTAAAGACCCATATTTTTTCATGTAATTATTTTAGTAATATGAGAATATTAAGAGTCCACCCAAATTGACAGTGCTTGATTCTACGCCCGGTGTACCAAGAATGAATTTCTATGCATTTTTATGTACGTTCAGTTAAGGTGAGAGCCAGTTTTTGTAACTTTGGAACCAGTGCATGGAATTGAAATCTGAGGACACCGTTGAACTCACAGCGTCAGTATTCTCTTAAATAGATCTTCACCTCGACCGTAGTAGGTCGAGAGAGGAATATATTATTTCCTTTTTTCATTGAAGAAGAAAATTAAAATAATTAACATTTTATTTTTCTTTTGAAACCTCTATTATTATGTTATGGAGTTGGGGACCACTCGAGCTAGAAAACCTCCCAATTTTAATTTTTTGGTGGGGAACACCCGAACCACTCTAAATGTAGGGAAACCTTTCAAATTATCAATTAATTAATTTTAATCGTCAATTAATAAATTTTCCTAACATCAACTTAATCTTGTGGGGGAATTTGGGTTGGAAATGGAGAGGAGTTTAGGGGAGGGATTTTGGAAGATCATTCTCTCCAATGAAGAACACCTCTCCAATGAAGTGAATCCTTCAGAATCGACGAACGAGGATTACACTAGAGCATGGATCAGAAGTTTCTTGCCAGAGATATGAACACTGAAGTCACCATTCCCTTCATCGACCTCATGTTCTTCCTCTCGAAACCTCCAACGAATGACAAGTAGGGGGTTTTCAATTATTCTTCGATAATTTCATTTACGTTGAATCTTTTCCCATGATCCGAGGGCTACCAATAAAATGTGGAGGGTATGGTCCAAAAAAACATGGCCCACTTCCTCCACATCATCTTTGATTGACGCATTCTTCACGACAGAGGAGGATGGAAACCAGTGCAAGCGACCGTCACTAGTGGGACTCGGGAGCAGCGGTTGGCACTCCGGCCAGCCACGACGATGGCGGCGCAACAACCGTGCCACTGGAGAAAGGCCGCAACCCATCGGGAGTGGTAGAGAAAATAGTGGTATCCAGTTCATGGCTTGATGCATGAAGGGGGTGGCAGTGCACATTCGCGTCGCCCGGTGTGCAGGAGCTATGACATGAGGCCACGCTGCGGAGGAGGGTTGGATGTCCGACCTGCTATGGAGTTGGGCGGGACCCTGAGTCCAGCATACCAACTACCGGCTCCACATGGTGCGATCTAGTTTTCCACCCAACCCAAATGGTTGGGTTGTTCAGGGCACCCAGGGGGTGCCTCTCCCCTTGGGAGGTGACTACGGAAGACCCCACCGCGGGGCCACCCAGCCGTGGGCCACTGGGCTGGCCAGCGTGGGCTTCCCATCGCGGGATACCCATTGTAGGCCGCACCGTCCATCCGGATCTAGTAGGTTGGGTTGACCGGAATAAGGTCAGGTCGGTCCGACCGGGTCAGACTGTACCTGGACCACCTTCAACCCCTTTCCACTCTTTCGGCCATAACTTGAGCTACGAGCGTCTGATTGAAAAAATATCAGTGGTGATAGAAAACGTGGATATAGATGGTCATTTGGGCATACCCCACATGAGTTTTGGATAAATTTGGGTTATCGTTGGGTTGGATCGATCATGAATCCATTCATACCCTCGAGACTAAAAAGCCAGTAACTTACAGACTGAGCATCCGATTGACGCACCGTCTATTGCATTGAGACCCCCATTACATGGAGGTACTATGGGATACTTCATCAAGGGAATTAGTGGAAATTGGAGTATCGGCCTTTGGCTTGGGGAGAATACCATCCCGGAATCAAGGGATCTTAATTTAAGAACCCTGAGACTGGTTGTAACATGAGAATGGGATCCTGTGTGAGTCTATGCTCTGGGATCCTACGTGGGTCTGTGTTCAAGGATCCAACATGGATCTACTCTAGGAATCCATGTGGTACTACTCTAGGATCCTATGCGTGTATTCTGTACTAGGATCCTTTGTGGGTCCGATGATTTATGATCCTATATGGGTATGCCTCTCAATAGAGTATAATGATTCATTAGTTACATATAATCATCTTTACTATCTTACCTTAGTTATACCGGGTGTGACCTTTGTCTTTACCTTTGTGGTAATCATCTTTGTGGCGTACCTTTGTGTTTTATAATTTTGTGGTGATACCTTTGTGATATTATTCTGTATGGAGTTACCTTTGTGGTACTTTCCTTCATGGTGTTACCTTAGTGGTATACATTCCATCGTGGGACAGTTGAGCATTTGGATTTTGAGTTGGGCCTTCTGCTTCCTCATTATTGAGATCGGTTTACTCGACAACTTAGGTATATGTATGGGCATATACCTAAGTAAGGTTGACAGTTTTTTTCATGCATTGTGGTTTATCCTTTGTGGATTTTTTGAGACCTTCAAGAATCTCGGGGTCCCTACTCAGTATAGTTATACTCACCCCTCCAAAGGCTATGCCCTCACCTTGTTGTGTTTAGTGTAGGTAAAGGATAATCTTGATTGAGGATGAGAGTACGAGGACTGAATGTTTCTCGAGGTGGACATTAGGCAAGGCGAACCATAGAGATGACTGTTCGGGAGCTCTACCTACACTTTAGGTGGGATCCTTGGCGGGTGTTCACCGAAGCTGTTTACAATTACTCTTCTACTTCCCATTTTTCCTTACACTTTTAGTTGGGCATGTATTCTGGCCCCTTTTTCTTACTAGAAACACTCTTTTTTCTATACAGTTTACTTGTGTTCATATCTTGTTGTGTGATTGGTTGTGTGTGTTTACAAGTCATAAAGGCAATGACTTCATAGTTTAAGGGAATACACCTTTCGGTTCATGTCGCCAGCCCCTGGCCTATAGAAGGCGAGCTTGGGGTAGTCACGGCACGGGCCCAGGGGGACGGGTTGTGAAAAATGCCTTTTAACTTATGTTCAACACAAAAAATATAAAATGATAATGGAATCTATATATGTAATTTTTTCGTCACATATAAACATAAAAATTAAAAAAAAGATATCAAAATATTTATTTGGATGACCAACTATAAAGACCTGATCTTTGTTGAGCCAATAATATTCATTTGTAAATAAAAACTCACTTCGTTAATTTTTAGTATGTTATAAAGTTTAGTAATTATGTAAATATGTAATAATTCTTTCATAAAAACCATACAAAATATGTTGGAATCTTCATTTTAGTCACAATATTTCACACAATACAATCCTATTAAAATATACCATTATTTATTTTCACAAAAATATATTTATGATTTCCTATATAACTTATTATTTATGTATACTCATCCTAACGACCTATAAAATATCATTTAAACACATTATATGATCCAAAATTTTATGTATAAGATATACAATAAATACAGCAAAACTCGTTAGTGCATTTTTAAATCCTGAGAACATAAAATGAGTTTACCTTTAAAAATTATGTTGATATTAAATAGAATTTACATCCCAAATCTATTCATAAAAAATAAAAAGAAAACATAAGGGAAAAATAATAACCATTAGGCTATCTTAGAAAATATTTTATCCAATGAATTTTTTTAAACAAAACTATTTACCATAATGGACTTATTCTATCCTTTAGAAAATATCGTTATCGTACTTTTGAAATCAATACGTTTCCATGAAAACTAATTAGCATGAAAACAAAAGTAATATAGTGAATTTGGGATATAATCTTCAAAGAACCCATATATGAACCCCTACAATTATAATAACCATTTAGTATATTTGAAACACAATTCCCTAAAAGACATAATCATTACCCAATACACTATAGAGATATAATGGGGCTCCCACATAGTATAATCTATATTGGGATCGAATGTATTCAGAAACTATAACGCTAATAAAACCATCATATAAGATGTATTCATATCAAATGAAACTCCTATATAATATGAAATCATATCAGGAATAATACATATTATTATTTAACCATTTACATCACAAAAACATGTGAAACTATTTTAAATCTATAGGAAGAACATATTCAGATATTGAAATATACATCATTGTACATTCCAATTTCTCAAAATAAAATTACTCGAACAAAATGTAATTTTTATTTGAATACACATAAAATACTAGAAAGGAATACAAACATCATATAATGGTTACTGTTTTAGGAAAAGAATTTTTTATTGTATAAATTAAAATCAAACATCAATCTTTTCTTTTGTGAAGAGAGTCAAAAAATGCAGTTAAAATATACATTTTCAAACCCTTTGAAATAAATTCAAAATTGATTATAATTTATTTTATAATTGTTTTATGAAAATTTTAATACATTACTGTAAATATTAAAAACATTTAGACATCAAATAAAAGTATTTGGGTGGGAAACATTGATGTATAATTTCTAATAGAAACTCCCTTATGAAGAAACATAAAAATGGTGCCTTTTCAAAAAATATAAATAAATAATTTAATTTCAAAAAATTCCATTTTTAATCCATTGATTAAAAAATAATAATTTTCATGAAACATTTAGTTGAACTTGGATGTTGATGAAAAAAGGTGTAGAAGTAAAAAATTACAAGAAGTTTTTTTAAAGAATGTTTATTACCTAGAGTTTGAATCATCACATATGTTATTTATATTGATGAAAAATAAACTCATCTTAATACTTCACTTTATGAAGAAAAGTTTATAAGTTTATTATTACATATACAATGTTATTATTAATTACTTAATAAATTAAGTCCAATTTAGAAATTTGAATGATAATGGGTTGATATGTCCAAAATGAAATTGGTATGTAAATTATGGTCCTAAGGGTCATTATTAATATATATATTGAATAATAATAATATCATACTTATATTTTTTATTTATAAATTATACTCTTAAATCCAACATGGATAGATCGTTATTAAAAAAATGAAATTTGTAATAATCATAGAGATGTTAGGTCATACATATGCGTGAGTAATGTTTCTATATTTCAATGATAACTATAAGAGTGAATGTAATTATTATGTTTTCTTTATATAATGATAATAATATCATAAAAATCATATTATATCAATTAATATTAATTATTTACATCATCCATGTGATGTGGTGATGAAAAAAGTATCACATCACATTGTGGATGTGGTATTCCACAATTACACAGAAATGATATTATCATTTTCATTTAATGAAAAGTCATTATAATAAATAATATATTACTTATAATTAATGAATTCGTAAGAAATTTTAAAAGTAATAGTGTTAATGTTTCTCCATTCTTAGAAAAAAATTATAATGGTAATAGTCATGTTAAATTGGAAAAAAGATGATATAATCAAATTTTGGATGTTTATTGACTAAATAAACTCATAAATTAATATTAGGGAATTTTTTAAAGTTATTTTTTATATTTTATCAATTTTTTACCTTTAAATAAACCATTTTCTGCTACCATTGTTATTAAATATAATATAATTTCTATTACTAATGAATACAAGGTTATCTATTAATATTTTTTCCCTCCAGATTGAAAATATGTAATCATCTTTTTCAAATTTAAAATAAATAATCAGAATAATATAATTTAATATGAAACGCCAAAAATGTGTTGAAAATAGTTTTTCACAAAAAAGAAATTTTCAATAAACAAACGGTCATTTATTAACTTTATGATTAATAATAATCATTATATGTTTTTAAAATTACAGAAATAATAATATAATATATATTTTACATTTAAATAATTTCTATTTTGGGTATATTTTAAATAAATAAATTCTATAAATATTATTCACCTAAAATTTTTTCTAGGAAACTGAATTTTAAGCATAAAAATAAACTTATACCAAAATAATGAAAATTTATGAATAAAATAAATTTAATTAGATTATTATAAATAAAATTTTTTCATATGTAAATTTATTATAAAATAATTAATACAATGTGGCTTTTATATTACCTGATTTAATAAAAAAATGATAGTATTTGAAAAAATGTAATTTTTCACTATTCAAGTAAGAAACCAAACGGTTCAAAAAATCATAAAAATTCACCATATGATAATTTTTACAAGATTATTTAAAAAAATATATCATTTTTATAATATTTTAATTCAATAAGTATCATAAATTCATTATATTTTAAACTTAAAAAATAAAAAACAATTTTGAAAAAAATGTATATTTTTTCGAATAATATGTCTTTAACTATATTTGAGTGATTATTTACTGATAATTAATCATTATAATAATATTTATTAGGAATAAAATATATATTTTCTAAAAAATATTATTATTATTTATAACTTTAGATTTAATGCCTTTTTTATTACAACCATTTCTAAATAATAATATATATTTTTTGTTTAGGCTTAGTATTTCATATCGTATACACTAAAAAAATAGTTTTATATTTTAAAAACCCATGGTGTTTCATATAAATTGAAAAATTTATTCTTAATTAATATCCCAAACCCCTCTCCCATGTCCTTATAGTGTTGATGTCATGAAAAATAAAAATATAAAAAAATAAATATAAATTATCTGTAATTATAGAGAAGACATTCAAATAGATAATATTCTCAATATATCTATTCTAAATTCCATTCTCCATCTACAACATCCATAAAATTTCATCCCAAAACGTAACAATTAATCAATTTTAATAAATACATTGAAATTTTATTCTGTAAATGGAATATCCATTATCCAACCTCTTCTAATTTTATTTTAAAATGATAACAAATTTCATGATATGGTTGGTTCACAACCTCATTAAAACAATGCATGTTGTTTTGAACAACTTCCTTTAAGGATAGTTTTATTACTTTTATTATGGTGAAAACATATCTAAATACATGTTTTATATATTCTATCATATTTTTAATAGATATAAAGTTGTAATATGAATATAAACCCAATAATTTCATCATTGTTAGAAAGGATACCTAAATTAACTAAGTATTTAAAAATACCACATGTACTATTTAAATAGTTCTTTGTTTGGAATAATATTTGATAATAAGAACGTTTTTAAGTTTTTTAAATACAATAACTCCATTGAATTATAATTATGAAATTATAAATACATTTTATAATGAACTTCCATAATCATCGATAAGTGATGGGACCTTGGAACCATTAAATGATTGATCATGAGATAATGAATAAAGACGTTATATCTCAATTAAATGACTCTATACAATAATTAGTACTCAATAATTAACCAAATATTGTGTTATAAGGTTATATGTAATGTTTTTAATGAATCTATTTTTATTATTCATGATTTTAAATACAAGTGTATAAGGAATTCAAACATTAGACAAAGGGACTTATAAACCACCCTCTCTTTTTGGTCATGCAATTTCCCTTAAAAACACAATTCATCACTGTATTTGTCTCATTTATTAATTTGATATTCTCTATATATTTTCAAATCACAAATTTACAAAGTTATCATTTCCATTATTTTTTGGGGATATAAATGTTTTTATAGTTTCCCTATCAATTTCATTCCTTAATAAAACCCATTTGAAAGGAACTTTAAGTTTCACACCCTATTTCTAGGACCACTTCGTAAAATGTTTTAAAACATAAATGGTTTATAAAATTTCTTATTTTATTATAAAATACCATTTATATTATTTTAGGTTTTATTGAAATTAATATTCTCTTTCCGATTTTTATGTATCATTAAACTATTCCCCAAACCCCTACTTAAGAGGTACAATTCCAAAGTTACCTCTATATAATTTTTCACATATTCACTTTACATGGACGTAGTTTTAAAAATCTATTCCTATTATTTTACAAAATAATGGCCACAATTTTTATAAACCCTAATTTCAAGTAAGACAATTTTATAGTACATTTGATTATGATCTAAGACATGATTCTGTAACCCATTTCATTCAACTGTCAATTCTTAAGTTTTATTAATTAAGTTTAATTGAATTTTTTAGATCACATATTAAGGTACATCTTATTATGGGAGAAACCACATAGAGCTCCAACTTATTGGTTAATTTTTATATCTCATGAGATGATATGCATGATATTTGGGAGTAAAACTATTCCATGATGGGACTTTTTCCAGTGTGTTTTTTATACAATGAAAGTTCTACTGGAATTATGCTTAGGTCATGTTTTATGTTTTTTCCCATGTTTCTAAGATTCCATGATCTTATTATACCATATTCATTATAACATTCTTCAATTTGATCATTCATGAGCCATTCTGTTTTTGATATTATAATATTCGATTTGAATCATATTTAATTCTACGTTATCATGTTCATTTACAAACAAAGATTTATAGCTCACCCTTCTAGTCCTGGTATTATATAGGTTATCCTTTGTAGTATTATGGGATCAGTGTGGTATAAAAGAATATTATACTGTATGTATTGAGGATATTTTATTTTAGTTCATTTTCATTTTAGTACGAACCTAGTGGCCTAAAGGCACTGGGCTTGTTGATCCTTGTGTCATGTTTATTGAATATTTATATTCATACTAATTTAATAAAATTTGATTGTGTATTGGGCCTCTATATATAAGGGATACAAAAATCCCATATAGAACATACTAAATAATATATAGTGAGGGAACTATCTATGTCAGGGGATCTTGGGGGACCCTATTAATTTCTCATATCACCCTTTCCGAAGAAGGTAAAGACACATAAACATGGTCCTTTAGATTACTGAAATACTCAAGGGAATACTGATTGGGTCATATGTATAGATTATAATAAATTTTATTTCAATATTTTGGAAATCATTACATAATGAATGAAACAAATTGTATCGAGAGGATACATAATGGTCCATGATTCTCTTTACTAACACATAAACGGAAAAAAGAACAATTTATTGTAATTTTCAGTTAATAACATGTAACTAAAAAAACAAATATTATATGAAACATGAATTATTTCATAACCATTAAAGAAAACATGGTTTCTTTATATTGAAATAGTATTATCGCCTTATGAAAAGATCAAACCCAATCACTTGAAGCAGTCAAATATAGATTTAGCTTTATCTCCTATTAGATGAAAAAATAATTTCCAAAATACATAAAAAAATTATTGTTATTAGTTATAAAACGTCATAAATATATTTGAAATTATTTTTATATTTAGATTATTTAGATTTGTGTGATAGATAGATCACCTGCATACATAACAATGGAAAATACTCATATAACGAGGTGTTGATCACTCCAAACATACCTCATAACATAATGGGAACAAAATAACTATTATGTGACCATGATTTGTTAACCAATTACATCAAAATTTTAATACAATTACTAAATATTCTATGATATCATATTGGTTATAAAATATTGACTTACTATATGTGATCATTATTCTTGAGACTCCTCTATCAAATATATACAAAGGGCACATATCTTGGTCTTGATTCAACCATACTCCAGAGGAATCATCTTGAAAACCTTAACACAATGCCGAAAAATCATGAAATAGTGTAGGAGGATGCATTTTTGGGTTGAAGGTAATATATCACCATTATCAGAGAGTATAACACCTTTGAATCATTTTTTTTGAAGATGAAAAAATGATGAAGAAGAGAGGGAGGGTGGTTGACCTCCCTTACCTCTAGTACATCCATCATTTTAAAACACTAAGTGGGAAGTAAATAATCATCAAATTTAGTTTTATCCCCAAAAGGATATAAATCCATATTTAGTTCTAAGTTTTACCTAGGATATTGAGGGTGTTGAAGGGGTCCCAAATTTAATAAGTCCCAACCTCAAATCTAGACCAAAGATTAAAAATAAGAAAAAATAAAATAAAAAATCATATCCAATTGATTCGAATAAAGAAAACTGATACACTATGTTATGAAAAGTAGAGATGGATGTTTATTTTAATCAATATAATGAAGCATCTGGTTTGGATTTTTAATTTATAAATTGAAATGCTCTAGAATTCGTTACATTAGGCACGGTCGTCCCATCCAACTTGAGTAATGATCTATCCAAGGAAGTTTCAGTGAAAGGTAAATATGAATCATGAATTATTTAATTTACAAAATTAGTTTCTAAATAAATTCCAAATGAATATTATAAGGATAAGGTATTAAGATTAAATCCATTTCAAAATCTTTTTTATACTGCAATATGAGTTTTACAAAATTAATATCTTTTCATTTGTTTTATTATCTAACACTTTTCAATAGCTAAGACATAGTTTAAATTTAATGTCAAAATAGTATATTTTTTAAATATAACTATTCTTTATAAAACTCCATCATTTATTAAGTTTTATATTTTTAAAATAATATGAAAATTTTCATTCACTGTGTTGATTTTACGGCACATAAGTGAATGAAGATGGTCTCATAAATTTATTTACGTAAGGGAAATTATGTAAAATTAATTTCTTGGTTTAATATAACATTAATATCCAATTTATTTCATTACGATTAGTCTATAATTGTAAAATATCAATCATTAAATTGGAAATAAATGTAAATAAGAGATGAATTTGAATCATTTTTAAATAAGCTTATCAGGGAAGATTATTTAAATGTTAATGTTTCATTTTAAATTGAGTTGTGTAAATTTTTTAATGATAATAAAGACATAACTAGAAATTATGAATATTATAAAACCATTTTAATTTGTCCACTAACCAATAAAAATACCCAACAATAGTTTTGGTTAATATAAAACGAGCAACCTCAAAATGATTTTTGTGATATATTCTAATGTATTAAATTAATTAAACATGAAAATAAGGGATTTAGTAGGTAATATAATAATATAACGGACATGGAAATTATTGCTAATAATGCTATAAATTTCTATAATGCTACTATCATTTATTTTATAGGACTTACAATGTGATATGGGATTATATGTAATGGTTCTTTATCTGAATTTCTTTATCTTGATACATAATTAAAATTATACACCTATTATTCTTCGAAATGATGTAATTAATTCCCATCTATTTTTTTATAATAAATCATATTTTGTTCCCATGGTTTGAAACTATATTTTCTAATCTATTTCTATGTGCTTCTGATTCACTACCAAATGTATATGCGGAATTTTAAACCAAACTCTATCCCATTGGGTTCATCACCAATTTCTCTATTACTTCCACACTTCCATGTTAAATCATACTAATATGATTCTATTATTATATTTATTATTTTATTTCATACCTATTTTGGGGATATGAATTTCATTATTTATACCTTCTAACAATTCCTAAATTTATCCTCTACAAATATTATAAGTGAATCATTTTACAATATTCCTCTAAATGATTGTTCATTTTTTATCTACTTATTTTAAAGGTTCCACTATTTGGGAAAAAATTATTAAAGTAATGTTTTAAAAGAATTTATATTTCCAATTTAATTTTTATTCCAAATTTGGAACATTTCTATATTTATACGAATACATCAACAAAATTGATGACAATTATTTTTTATATTTTGATTCCATTTTCATCAATATTTTTATCAAAATTCAATTTAAAAGAAATAATTTAGCTTACAATTTTTAATATAATTTTGTTGGATTAAAATGTTTTTTTCATAAAATTTTTCCTTTTCCAAATGTGACATTTACATTTGGATTAATTTTATTATAAAACTATAAAATTTATTTTAATAAAACCTATTAAATTTCATCTCTTCCTCTGAATGGGCTTCATACATGACACAACGCTTCACCCTTTCTAATTATATATTTATGTGAATAGTATTTTCCTCATTAATAGATATCATGAAAAAATAATCCTTTTTCCATTATCTGTATCCATACATATAAACAGTGTAATGGAAGTGGGTTATCTTCAGTAGAAATGATATATCATTATCTTTGTAATGAATAATCATCCATTTGTTCAGAACAGATCATTTTATCTAATGCGTTTCCTGTATGAAAACCCGATTTTTAAATCATTTTGTTCATGGCTGTTTTCCAAGATTACCATAAAAATATGAACAATTGAAATTTTTTACTAAACAATATATTGTTTATCCATACATTATAAATAAATTATACATCAATATATTACTTGAATGTTATTTACCTAGTGATTTTGATAATTTCGTTTGATGCCTATTTAATTTCTATAGGTTTTTCATATTTTAATTATTTTCCTAATTACGAATGTATTCCTTATGGGGTACACATTTGCATACACATTTTATGATATGATGGTTGGGTCAAGAATTATATATCACACTATTGCATTAAGTAATGTTTTATTTCTCTTGCACTATTACATTTGGTATTTGGGATTAAACCCCATAAAGTATTAGAATATTACCACTATGTTATTATTTTACAATGATGTTGACTTATTCTTATGGATTAATAATTTTGGATTTTTTCAAATTCATATTTTCTTCCTGATTACACCATGCCTTTGAAATCTTTAATCTTATTCCATGATTAAATGATTAATTCAATGATATGACTATTGACACCGATGATATCTCAAATAATTTTACACCATGAATTATGAACATTCTCACATACTTGTTTATTTATTTTATTCACATTAACGCTTTAATCATTCCCTTTATCACATGATCATGGCATTTAATTATAGGGAATTTTTTTTCTGAATATATATTTTTAACTGCTTTCATTCAATTTTTTCTCACAACTTCATTATGTTTTCCAATTTAACCAAGACATTATGTGATGGGATACACCTAGAAGTGTTTTATCTGTGACGAATATTTTTTGAAGAAATACTGATTTTCCCATGTGTTTGTATGGATATATACCTAGTTCCCAAAGTCACAATAATTTTTATCTTATGTGTCTTTTGTAATCCATGTGATGTACTAAATGTATGTTCAGATATCACAATATCTAGATGTATGGGTGTAGGGAATTTCATCCATAATATTAGTCTTACCTCATGGTTCATCTTAATCACTATGTGTCAATTATATATCTAATCGTAGTAATAACATGTTACATCATTACTATACTTATAGAGAATGTCACAAAAGGAATATTCCCTCATAACCATCCCAATTCTCAATCACCTTAGACAAGCCCTCACAATAAACCTATTCATAAATTTCGATAGTGAGTACCAATCTTATTAGTAACACATCAATGGTGGGGGATTAATATCCCAATCCTATTCTCACTATCTTGAATTCATTAAAGCTTTTATAGGATTTATCATAGCTAATTTTATCTACAAATTATATTTCCACAGACACCTCTATAAGGCGGTCTTCAAGGGATCCTATATTTGGGAAAATAAAATATTTTTAATTCATAGAATTTGTAATCCATTTGGGTTTATATAGCGATAGTCAGTCATTCATAATCACATACCTATCTATTTTTTGTTGTGTCATCAAACTAGGGAATATAAGTCCACCATCTCCCTAGGAAATATTTTCTATTCATAGTCATTTATATTAATTAAAATTATTCATAAAAATCAACGGGAAAACATAACTTGATGGAAAAGAGACATAACACATTCATGATTAATTTAAATGAATATACTAAGGGAATATTCTCCAAGTACTCTGAACCTCATACATGGTGTTACTATCCTATAAAACAGCTCTACTATCCCTACTAATGCATATACAAGACCAACCAACCATCATCTATGAAAATCATGCACAATATCATTACCAAACATCTTAAATAATTATTAATTATACTTTGTAAATATGAAAAAAAAAATTACATATTGTTTTTAAAATTTAATTAAAATAGAAATAAATTCCAAATAATCGACTGAATGAGCTTCATAAATGGAAACTTTGACCATCCACCCATGAAAGGACTATGTAATGATACAAAACCACTATAGAAAAAATCATCAATTATATGTAACCATTAATTATAAAATTTGCTTTCATTTTAGTAAAATACCTATATAAACATTTGTAGGGACATGCTTCAAATGAAATTTAAACCCCTAATATACATTCATAACCTCAAGAAATCGTATATCGATGAAAAAACTACACCATATTAGTTGTTTTCTACAATTATATGGTGATAATCATCACCAAAAAATATTTGGGTTTCAGGGTATTAGAAAAGGGTGAATTAAAAGAATATGAATGTAGATAAAAAGAGGAGAAAACACATGAAATTGATGAACAACTACCATTAAAACTCCAAAATATGAATGTCAAGAATGATGATATAGGGAGAGCCAATGATGGATATCCAATATCATTCAAGGGATCTATAATAAGTAGAAACAAAGGGTTTTTTAAATATGACCCACTTAAATTTAGTAAAATCCCACTTAAAATATACCATAGAATATATAACTTTATGGACCCCATGGACCACAGCGTGGTTCCCTTTATCGAGGCCATCCCCTATAAGGACCAAGGGAGTAATATAGAAATTCTAACCATATCATTTTCAAGTAGGGGATCTCCCCATTACATCATGAAATTATCTAAAATATGTTACACACCGTGGTCTAGCTAATACAGACAAGGAACCACCCAAGAGGGAACTATGTTCAGGTGAACAATCTCTGTTTGATATAGATTACTTATCACTAATACCACAATACTCAAAATGACATAGTTTTTCACATGGTCTATCAAAATACCCACATAGAGTCTACCCCAAAATAAGGGACTCCTTTTTACCACCTATATGCCCACTATGGCTAGATACCTTTGCATTTCACCTCTTGTGATTCCCTAAATGTTGTTCCCAAGATCCTAAGGTACAAAAAATCCAAAACTATCAACAAAATAGCGTTGGATTCTTGGGTGTTTCTTAAAATGTTAAGACCTGTCTAATATTATGGGGAAAAAATAAAACATTTGTATCTATACCTTACAATTTTTATTAAGGTTAAACAACACCAAATCCATGTATACCTAAGGGAAAATGTTGAGAAAAGTGAATGTGAATCTTGCTAACAAATGGATGTTAAATGACATTATATAAATATCTACACTATGTTGATCCCCATAGTTCCCCAAAATAGGTACCATGACATCACCCTGGAGGGTTCTCCCAGGAGTCCTATGAATTATAAGACCTAGGACACACATGACCAACTTGGGTGGCATGTCCTCTAGTTTTGGAATTTCAATCTCCATCATAATTAGATTAATAACATGGTGATCCATGTGGAGGGGAACATATACCTGAATGGATATGATACATTAGAACCCACTCTAACACCCACTAGACCACCCACACCATATTTATGGGATAAATTAATACAGAAAACATCTGCATCATTTCTTTCACATCCTAACCCTCTGTTTTGAGTCCTAATTCATGAAAAGTACTCTTATCAAGGACATGTTATTAAATTCATTCGGAATTTTACATCCCATAAGTCAAAAGTCTATAAAATCTCCCCACCATAGCACTTAAAAACCTAGATAAGGCTTTATGGACTTTCAAGAAAAAGTCACATCATACATCAAAATACAATCCACAATATCAACATCAACAAAAAAACCCTGAGATAATAGTCAAAAATACCTCTCTATCATGAGGAATCACTGCATCATCAATAGATTCATCATCGGACCAATTACTATCCCCCCACAGGTCTCATATTATAAAGGCTAATTCCATGCCACGTTGATCTCTACTATTGGAATCACTTGATGAAATGTATTATTGATGATGCATTAAGATACTCAATGTGGTTTTCATCTCACACTTCATAGTTACACTAAAAAACAACAGCTATATACTCTATTACCAACCATTATTAAACATGATTGATCACATCCAATTATTCACTATATCATTATCAACTGATCATGATGCCATAAATGATGAGGTAACCCCAATATTATACCAAAACAACACTTATTTCCATACCCAAATTTTATAGTAACTCAAAATATGAATTCTCAATCAACTAGGTAAATCATCATACTCCACATATGAAAATAGCCAAATATCTGATTAGACTCATGCTATGATAATATCTGAGCCACACTGGCCCTAATTCGAACACACAAACGACATCCAAGACTATATACAAATCTAAATTTCCATATTTGTCAAGGGACCAAATAAATTAGATTCACAAGTAAATTGGTTTACAAATTCACCTCAACCATCGTATGACCAATCTCAATACTCCCACAACCCTACCCATATTGATTCATACATATATTCTAGAAGATTCATCCATTACTCGATATAATGACTGGGTCTGGTTATCGATCACAAACCGATGAAATAATAAGAAAAAAATGAAAACCATTAATGACTTACATGGAATGTTATTCTCGATAGCCATTGAAATTCCATCTATAAATGGGGTTATACACTGAAATGAAATATGGTGGAATACCTACCACATGTATTTCCCTATACTTCTATTCAAGTATAAACTGAAATAGTTCCATAAACATGAATTCCAGGCATTGCATGTCATGTCACAAAATTATGAAAATCTTACCATATCACCACTATTTGTCTCTTGTGTCACCCCTCACAAATTGGGGCCAATTCCAATCCTAATGAAATTATCAGGTAAACATTAATACTTACAATAAATTTAAATAATCATTCATTGAATCATATACACCATTCAAAGACTGAAAATTTAATGACAGTACACGTAATAAGTGTGTACCACGTCAATATCATCCAAATCAAACTGGTTTATGTTCAAATAACAATTGGTCAAATAATTTGACTTATGATAACATGGATCTTACTTTTCCAAAAATCCTTGTGAGATGTTCCTTAAACATAGAATATGATTTTTTCTAAAGTAAATTTGATATATCCAGACGGTCCCTCAAATCTCCTATTTAAAATTGAGGCATTTCACTTATGATATATTCTACTTCATGACCACCCACTAACTTGGGAATCGTTTCCAAACCTAATGCGAATACTCTAAAATTATCTATAACAAAAATACATCATGAATCCTTGGGTTCATTATTCCTACAGATTATTCACTAAAAAGATAACATTAATACCAAATCAAATTGTCTTATTTATAATAAAAAGTATCATGAAACTCCATAGCAAAACCACATACTATGAAACACCTTCCATGATTTTATATCATTAATTGGATCATCTCCCAATTCTTCCTTCTATATGTATTCTCATTTTATAGTGTTAACCCATCATTATGTATAATTTTAAATAACATTAGGACATATGATCTCCCACCTGGCCTATAGATATTATATAGTAAAATCACATAGGAAACACCTCTCTACACAATTCTTAACAATCTGAAGGATACTCACATGCCTACAACCACTCCAGGTTCCTCATGTACATATACCACGTGCATTACATTCCATATTTCTATCCTATAAGTTAACTTATCATCACTATAAATATGTATACAAGACTACCCCCTCTTGGAAGAAAATCAAAGCCATATTTATTTAAAGTAAGTTTCACACAATTATCCATGTCAAGTGTGACTTAGTTATAAAATTATGTTATATGGATTTCCACAAAAAATATAGATGGGAAAACACAAAAGGTTTTTTTTTGACACATAAAAGAACTGCACCTATTTATCCTTTTGAATTAGTATCACACTCCCCATCTTGGGTTTGGTCATCATAAAGGCATAAAATTCCAAAACTGAACTACTAATGGTCACTATAAAATCCTCACACCGTGGGACTTCATAGTCATCATCATTTGGGAGTATCCGTCTATTGAATATACGTGATCTATTAATAGAGAATAGATATCATTACCCAGCTTATTCGAATGAAACCAACAATATATAGTATAAAATTCCTAATTATTTATTATTGAATCTTTAAATAATTTAACCCACTACATTTGTGGTATTAATCAAATGAATGTAGGTTTTTCTTATTTGAATCCTATATTCCATATATGATTCATATACACATGACTTTAGGTAAAAGGATTAGATCCCAAAACCAATAAATCATAAATCTAATACTCATGTGCACCACATGAAGTTATATTACAGAACTATAAAATATGAAATCAATAATTAAAATCTAATATCCTCAATAATCTAGACATCCTAGAAATATATTTGTTCACAATGAACATATATAAGGTCTGTAACATGATCTAACACATGCCGAGAATAATTATCTACCTTCTCCAAAAATATTAAATTTAAAAACTATGATAAAATATTATAATTCCATGAACCAAGAATGCTGATCAATATCTTGGTCGAAGAGATATTGGGACCTCAGTCACACCTCCATATACACTAGATAAATACAACAAGAAGCGAGGTTATGAAGAATTAATATAGATATAATATTACCTAATATTAGAGTTTGAAAAAATGGATAATAAATGAAACATCATTAATAAAAATTAATCGTAGTAAACTTGAATAAATAAATAGAGGAATGATATAATAAATGGAATTCTTCATGAAAACACACTATTATTTCAAAAAAAAAACTCATCAACTATATGGTTGATCACACATATTTATTAAATCAATGGTAATAAAATAAAAAATTAACCACTACCAATACTTATCTATACATCAATATAAGTCTCTAACTCGGTATGATCTAACCTTCTCAATCACGCAACACCGGAAATATTCTTGACCTAAACCTTTTATTTGTAAATTCAACTAGGGTACCCACGTTTTATGGACTCCTAGGAAGGGTGTTAGTGTAACTTAATAAGTAACCCCCAACATGGTCCCTTACACAACCTATAGTGGTATTGTATGTTCATTTTACATGATTATAATAACTAATTATAAATAATATATAGAAATGTAAACATTTGAATCCCTTCAATCATTGAGATCAGGTATGACACCCAATATCAAATATTACTTTTTCCTATAATGTATGATTGTCTATGAGCAGGTCACAAGACTGTACCAACTATAACTAATCCCATAAAAATATAATACTAGGAGATATATATAAATAATTAGATGTACAAAATGGAATCCCAATGAAAATCAGGCTCAAGGGCCGAACCCTATGTGATATCCATGGTGTTCTATAGTATGAGCTCAATGGAAAATACATATGAGGAAATACAGAGAGAAAGACAGAACTTGGGTAAATGGAAGATGACTAATATATAATACTAGTCTATCAAGATATGTCTCAAAGTATAGATCCTTATATAATGAGATTCATAATATACATATCCTTGGAAGATTCCCTAGGTGTCAAATTATATAAATAATAGATGTTGTATTCCATGATAAATGAATAATAAAGGTTGTATCCTATTAGAACTATAAGAATCCCGTAAATATACAATCATAGTGTAGTGCATGCCCCCAAAAATAAATCTTATAAACAAATTATATGTTGGATATATATCCAACCTAGTGACATATAAAAAGGGTGGACCTCTTAAGGGAATGTACCATTATCTCCATTAAATCCATATTAGTGTCCAATAAATGATTTAGGTTTTAAAGGTGACACCCACAATCATATACACCCCATACTTGACACATCCTCTCTGGAGTTAAAATATCACCAAGGAAACCGTCAGGTTACCCTAGGTTATATCCCACCTGAACAAACCATATGGGATCCTCAATTGTAATCTAACATCTATCTTCATTACAATCACTCGTATTGAGTAACTTCCTTTTGTTATTTCATAACACATTATAACCTTAGTAGCCTTATAGGGAATTCCATAGGTAGATGATGTAAACACGCCCACACCCATTCACATTTGGCTGAACCATCTTATTTCCAAATACTCTACTTGAAAAAGGTGTGTATATGATACAATATTATTGATTATATATTTTTTTACCCAATTTTGGATCATTAACCATTAAATCCATACATCAATGAAGAATTCATTCATAATCATAACCCCAACCATCAGATACCAAAGAATCAATCTAGTGAATAGGGTTTCCTCATGGACCTTGGATCATTATTCATTATATACGAATTTATTATTAAATAAATAAATTAATTTAAATAAATGAAATGGAAACACATAATAAATAGAAAACATATCACATGAATAAATTAAAGTAATTAATTTACCAAGGTGGTATCATCTGAGGACAACCTACCTCCAACAAAAATTACAATGCCTTAAAAGAGCTTATCCATCCTTGCTGAAGCCCATTAATGTCCAACCTACCATTTTTCAACCACTCGAGGGATTATATTATAAAAAAAATTATAATTAATTAATTACAATCATTTATATTTACTTAATGGATATATAAATCATTTCAAATTTTCATTCAAATAGAAATATATTCAAAATAACTCACTTAGAGAAATCATTTAATCAAAAAAATGAACACACAATTGAGAATGGTATATGAATTACCCACATAACCATATAGGGAAAAGGAACCAATTATTAAAACTTATTTAATATCCAATTTAAATTCAATTCAAGCAATAAGACTAGATAAATTCATATTATGATGTACCATAAAAAATAGAATACCTTGATTTGAAGTCATCACCTTGAGATAGCCTCTATAAATCACACATAAATGCCTCAAAATAATTGATTAATTGTTCAATTACTTTTTAAAAACCATTTGAAAATTGTAGTTGGGACATATTAGATTAGGAAGGGAGAAATAGTAAAAGATGAAATGATATGAAAAGTTGATAACTCATATTGATGAACTACCATCCAAATTCCATAATATGTAGTTCTAAAAAGAAAGGGAGGTATATATCCAGTCAAGGATATCCCATCTCATTCAAGTTGTATACATAATGGGGATCCCAACTGGGGTTCAAATAGGATCCCTAATAAATTAAAAAACCCCTAATTAAGGAACAACTGAGACTTAAATATTGTGTGGTTCACATAGACCACATCTTGGTGCTCTTTCAAACGAACCAAGAACTATGGGTACATGGGGAAAAAAGGTGAACCATCACCATTGAACATTTGTTCTCTTTTGCATGCACTATGAAAATACTGACAACATGGATCTCACCATTTTCTATCCAAAATAGTTGATCTTCCACCAAAGGTAGCTCCACAATGAGGTTCACCATTAATGCTTCACATTGGGGAAACCACCCTCATACCATGGACCACAACATGGAATGGCTACAACAAGAAATCTAGTAAATTATAATCATTATTTAGGATATATTTAACAAATCATCAGAAAAGTTAAATTCAAATTTGTCCTCCCATTTTAACGATTTAAGTATAATGAATTGGTTTTTAGCTATAGTTTTGTTTAAAACTATTAGAAAATAATTGAAAAAATAATAATTATTTGAGGGGTTATATATAAACATAACTTTATGTATTTTAATAAAATAACCATGGTCATGGCCCCACAAATTCCTCCTACACAGCTATCAACTCCTATACGAGCATCTCATCATTATACTCCCCCTCCCCACGGCCATTTAATGTCAGTATGAGACAACCAGAGATGCCTCAAACTTACTATTCTTAGCAGTCAATACTAGACACATCTCATCCTCCCCTCATCAAAATATATTATCGCACACCATGTTGGCCTCCCCCAAAATTGAATTTTGTGCTAGAATGGTTTACATATCATTGCCGTCATAGATACCCCTATTTAATTCCTTATATGTCACTTATCCAATAGATCATCATGAGTATTTCGGGTCATATTTGTTACATTGGTTCACCCTATTTATAGGTAGTTGCTTTTTTTTCTCTATTTTTTTACAATTGTGTAATAGAGTTGGGTTTAGTAATTACCATTATTTAATTCCCCTTCAATGCTAATAGTTTAATAAATTGTTGAATTCATTTTGATTGATCTGTGCTTTGGAATATATTATTTTGGTGGATTTTTTTTCTATATTTAGATAGGTTACATTAAGCAAAAATGATATATATTATTATAGTTTTCTAAAAAATTTGAATTTATTATATTTTGAATTATTTACTATGAAAATAATGATTTCAGAATTTAGTGAAATTGATTGAGCATGATTTTACATGAATTGATAAGTGATAAATATTATATATGATTTTTTTTAAAGGAATAGAATTTGAAATTACATGTAATGAAATTTTTTAATTGGGTAAATGGTGAAATAATTAATGAAATTAATGTTTACAATATTGGAAGAATTAAATATAAGTTTATGTGCAATCAAATTATTTTTTAGTTTGATTTGATTACGTTATAGTGTCATATATTGTTATAAATATTGAAATAAATGATAAAATTACAGTTTGAATATAATTTTTTTACATGCATTATAAAAATATTTTTATTTATTTTCTTACAGTTTATATAATAGTTAAATATAAATTTTAAAATAAAATTTATTAAAAGTTCTAAATTATATTTCGTTATATGTTCAACCCAATTTCAATAATTTTAATTGAATTCCTTTTTAATGTTAGATTTATTTTATTTTTATATATAATTATATAAAGTTATTTTTAATTAAATAATGTTATAATTCAAGTATATATGGATAAATTTTATATTACGCTATCGAGGAACACAACTGTGTATATTACATGTATAGGTATTTTTTAGGATTTTTCATTTGAAAATCAAGAAGTGTTTATACATATAAAATTTCAATTTCCTCATTTCATATTCAAATGACAGTCGATGGGACATAATGTATTTGAAAACATTATATAAAATAAAATTCCATGTCATTATGTGTGTTAGATTTTTCATGGAGAATAATGAATTGTAGAAAATTTTAGAATTTATATGTTTATCAAAAATGATAAATTGAATTTCCCAATAGTGCATAATGAAATTTAAAACATGATAAATTATTATTTATATACATTATAATAACGTAATCAACATTAAAATACATATGTTTATTTATTTTTTTATATTATATTCAATAATCATTGTTTCAAAACTGATGAAAAAACTAATCATAATGATTACATATTATTTAATGATGATGAGGAGGGTAACACAAAGGAAAAATGAACTATGAAAATAGAAGATTTTTAAAAATTTGTTACTGATGTAATTGAAAAACTGTATGAAATATGTAACAGATATTCAATAAAAATTATAGTGATGTTGTACTACATGAATTGAATATTTAAAATTAAAAAAAAACAATTTGATTTGACATTGGAATTTCTCTATAATGAATTTTTTAAACAAAGATCCCAATATCATTTTATAAGATAAATATTAGTGTTATCAATATTAGAATCAATTATAATATGATACTAACATGTCCCTAGGATTTTATGGTTTAGGGGAAACAAAATTCCTATTGAAAAAAGGAAAATATTTTCTTCAATTCTAGAACGAAATCACCAAATAATGATGTCTATTTAAATCTTGGTACAACAATAGAGAATCAAAAAAATAAAATTAGGATGAATATTTTTTATTACATTATAATTAACCCATGGTTGAAAATATTATTTATGTTATCTAAAAGCACAGATCACATGAAGTTGAACACTTTGAAAAATAATAACGATGAGTTTATTTGATATCAAATCGATTCAAACTCATAAAATACCATGAATTAATTACATCTAGATTTATCTTCAGATACTAAAAAAGGATTATTGTGATTGAAATATGATACATCCAATCCTTTTGGGACTTTATGTAGTTGTTGTATTATTTTTCCAGTTGGTTTTATCCCTTTTATTCTACATCCATGAATGTGAATATAAAAAAATTCTATCATCTTATCAATAATAATTATTAGAAATAACATTACTATAAATAAAATTTATTCCTATGTTGTATCACTTATTCATGAATTTAGGGATATATAATATACTGTTTTTTAATCATACATTGCATCTACCATGATAGTTTTTGAAATACATACTTCCCTTATATAGAAAATTTGTGACTTTCATATACATAGATATTTTTATAGTTGGAACATACAAATTAGTTTCTATTGTCTTGTTTGTAAATTTTATTTTGAGGCTCAATGGATAAATTTTTGTAGAAAGTGGGGTTTCAGGTGTCATTGTAATATCCTTGAATCATGTAAAATATTTTAATATTAAAATCAAATTTAAAAAGTAAAAAATGGATTTGATGCTTCCATCAAAATTATTATTGGGATCATTTATCTTGGAATAATTATCAAATATTATTAAAAAAAATTGAGAGTATTTTTTTTGTTGATTGAAATTGGAGTAGGAGTTAGAAAATAGGTATTTAAAATTGGAGAAAAACAATGGAAGAAAAATATCCTATTTTATGACCATCAATATTATGAATATAATTTAAATCTTCGTAATATTGAAGTTATTTACATTGAGAAGATTTTGTGTTGTAATTTTTATTTTACATTTCATAATGAGTAGGGAAAATAAAAGAATCATTTTAATTCTTGTATAGACAATGAAAAAATAAATATAAAATGTTATATATGGACTATTGATATTTTAAAGTATGAAACAAATATATTCACAATGAAAAATAATAAGAAATATATTTTCCCTTAGAGATTAAACAATGTGAAATTTCATAAGTGATATTTTAGAAGTATTTATAGATGATTTAATTTGAATCACTATATGATACATGGATTTAAAATGCATGACTCATATTTATAGATGGAACATATTATATCTATTTAAATGGATAATTTGTTACATGAAAGGATAACCATTGTACAAATAATCATTTTTCACATTCATTAGACAACTTTGGGAGAAGACATTAATCAACATTGAATTGAAAAATATTCATGAGATTATTTTAGAAATGCTATGTCATTTGAACATGTTATTTTCCCTAGTAAACATTCACTCTTATGAATCATATGACAATTTATTTTTCTAATGGAGATAAAATTTGATGTCCCTTGAATTATAGATGAATGTATCATATATAGAGAAATTTTATTTTAATAAATTACTCATAAAATTAAACTTTTATATTTAAATATATAAAAAATTTATTTAATAATTTTTATCCTTTTTTCATTTAGGAATAATTTTAATTTGAATCTTTATTTGACAAATAAATCTAATCCAAATGTCAATATTATTAAATGTTACACTTTATAAGAGTGTCTAACCTTCCATTCAAGTTATTTGGAATCAATATATCAAATAAACTATCAAGTGGGATCATTTAATGATAATCTGTGTGAAATGTTGGGTAATAATGAGTCATCCATGCTTCCAACATTAGTTCAAGATTCTAGAAAATAATCTTCATTTCCATTTACTAATTTGTAGTTAAAACAAGAACATAGATATGGGCTACTCAATATTGATATATCATTATCCCTATATATAATAATTAAGGATAAAAATGAAAATAAACGTTAGGATCCAAATATTTTATAGTACAAGATGTAACAAAAATTTCCAGCAAATAAATTATTGAGTATCATTCATTTTAGGTATGTTATTAATGTAATACAAGGATTGATTATGTTGAAAATTATATAAATTATGAAAAAATATAAATATAATAATATATATGTACGGAATGATGTTAATCCTGCAAAACTTTATATAGATTTGTATTTTTTCATTTCAAGGTCGTTTTATGTATTATAAGAAACTCAATTAATAAAATATTAGTGGTTTCATGTATTATATTGCTAATCATGATGTTGGTTTTAAGACAGAAAATGTTATAATATTCATTTTTATGGTTCAAGGTTACTATAGAATGTTGTTTTATAAAATCAAATTAATTTTTACAATGAAATTTTAATTTTATTCATTTAAATGTGACCAAAATTATTTCAATAGGGGTATAAAGAAATGTTCAATAAAATTTACTTTTATAACTTCCATTTGGTGGATTTATACCAGGGAAAAGGAATAATATAATCAATATTTTGTTGTTTCATAAGAAATAAATAGTATATTTGGTTGATAATATAATGGATGTTGGTCGATGTATGGAGTTCCACATGAAACCATGAGACGTATATGATATGGGTGATTATGGTGAAGTAATTTTTGATTCTGAACATCATAAAAAACAAATTAATTAATTGTATATATCTAATAATATTTATAAATTTATCCATTAGGGGGATATCTAAGATAAATAATAATTAATATAAGAAGAGGAAATAATGTTTGTAGTGGAACCTAATAAAAACAAGAACATCATGTTTTGTAATTTGTATGTTATTTTAGATTAATAAATTCAATTAATTTATTATTTCTATTAATAAATGTATGTAAATCCTTTTTTTTGACACCACATAGGTGGAGATTTAATTTATTTAAACACTCTATATCTTAGGGCTCTCATTATTCCACTTTGACAGAACATAAAACTAACCAAATTCCTTGTACATTTTTTTTTACCATTTCATGTTTTCCTAATATTCTTTAATCCATAATTACTACACTATTGACGATGATGAGTAGTCATAAAGGAGACAAAATTACCATGTCTTGATTTGGGAGAGTGATTTGGCTATTATGTTTTATAAATTTTCTAGAAGTATTCCTGAGAAAATACCAAAAATCATTTTTGGTGAAGGATCAGTAAATAAAATACATTTAGACTTATATAATATATTTTAAGAGTTATTTTTATTTAGTATTTATTATATGTCAACTGAGTTTTAAAATTTCCACATTGTCTCCTATTAAAATTTGTCTTCAATTATTCGTATAATCTATATTGTAATCTTTGGAAAATGTTGATAACATGAAAGATTTTGTCATCTTAAAAAAACCTGGTTACAATTATTATAAACTATTTAGGAATGAAATATGATAAGACACATAATTCTTCATGTCATTTATACCTCTAATTGATTATAGTTTTTCATTGATAATGTAAAGAATTTTCCAAACAATAGTAATTTATATGTTTTCTAGTATTGTGTTGACGAGTAATTTCATTATTCTCTTTACATTAATTAGTTTATCTCTTTAGTCGTTCCTAATTAATATAGAATATTGTGATAATTTTCTCCCTTGGAAACCTCATTTTCAATTTCCTTTTAATTGGATATATATTTTTTCTTCTAGAATTGAATTCTAGAGTAAAAATTTGTTTTTTTGTACCAAACTAGTGATACCTGAGATAGTGTTTAAATGAAAATAATTAATCTAGATCACATTTTAAATTATTAAATGGGTGATTATTTTTTTAAAATTATATGTATTTTTATTTATATAAAATTTACATTTCTGAATGTTTTCTATAGGCCTTGATAAAAGAATTATTTTAATAAATGATTTATATATTTGACATGTTAGATTTATGTATCTATAAGATTAAAATAAATGAATTTTTATTCCAAGGAGATCTGAATCAGTCATTATCTAATATTAAATAGTCCATGATTATGAATTACAAATAGAATAATTCGAACCTATGGTAACATGGTGTTATATGTGTCCCGTTAAAATGAATCATTTTGTTCAATATCAAATTTATGAAATCCACTAATATGATCAGGTCTATAAATTCAATCTTGTTTGAAAAAATGGCTTTAATGAATATATTTTTTATGAAGTTTCATGTATTTAGTATTATGATAAAGATACATTAAAATTAACCCATCACAATCAAATAATAGTTCATGCAAATAAATTTTTTATATATGAATAGAGATTACTCATTGACCAAATTATCAAAATGGTTATAATTACGGGCTTAGATGATTTCTATAGTATGAAATTAATATAGAAAGGTTGAATTAATGTTTTATATATTTTAGATCTAATAATAAATGTAGATATTAGATTTAATGTATAATATATATTAACATAAATAATATATAATATAAAAGGAAGGGGACTTCAAACTCAACTAAGGCCTTCTTATGTTCCACTAAAGAAATACTGGTTTTCTATACAATATCATTGCGCGAATCATCCAGCTCAACCGATGCTATCACTTGTTATGATAATTATTTTAATGATCATGTATACCAATTATTCATTTATTCCATCAATTAATTTTAATTTATATTAAACCATAATCTCTTTGAAATGTATTTAATTTATTATTAATTGAATATTCTCATTATTGATATCCATTTGACAACATTACATGCATGCACTAGAGTTCGGATGTGCCGAAGTAGTTGATGAGAAGTATTATGACTGTGTAATTGAGGGATATGGGAATTCATCACAGTAGAGTATCCATGACTCGATTTTTTTTACATTTTCTGAAACACATACTTATTTAGAGTATGATATATAGTATTGAAAAATTAATTCCATGCACATTTTCAAATGTACAATTATACTATATTTGGAAACCATATTTTGTGTTTGAGGAATGATATGTCTCTATTACAGAATAAGAAGAAGAGTATGTTCAATGCCCCTCTTGACTTCTCACACACTGAGGGATAGGGATTACATAGAAATGACACAAAAAATTTTGTTTTAGTTCTAAGAACCACCATCTGGGTATTGATTTGGATTTCAAAAATAGAAAATATATGATTTATATGACATTAAATCCAATTTTCATTATGATTCTAGAACTTTTGGAAATAGAAAATATCATTCAAGGTGGTTTAAACCATATAAATGAGCTTAGACAACTTCTATAGCATCGATAAAACTATATATGGAGATAGAGTAGACATTGAAATAAAAATATTTTACCCATATAACCAAAAAATAAAATTCTAAAATTCTAAAATACAGCAATGTTATTTTCTTTGACCACATTCTATGGGTAGTTCATATAACACTCATCATTAGATCTAATTCTCTTGAGGTCCAAGGTCGTGAATCTTGGATTCCATTAATGAAAATCCCATTGTATCACAAATTTTCTAATCCCTATGTGTATTCCACTTCACAAATCCATATATGGATGGCCTTATATGGAAATCCCATTTGGTTACTCTGATGTGAAGCTCCTATGTTGATTACATATTAAATGAATAAAATTCCAGACACCTTTTCTTATATGTCCAAATTATTTTGAAAAAATGGTTATTCACCACATATTATTAACATAGAAACCCACATCAGTAATTGGGGAGTGAAACATAGATACAATGGTGGAACGAAAATATAGGACAATCTTGGATGCTTAGCCAGCACACACTCTGAGATTCATTCATGTAAAATTCATGAATTTTAAACTGGAGAGGGGATTTTTGAAGCTATATCATTAAGTCCCTCTATAAATTAATCCCCTTATAAATGATAAAAGTTAAAAATTATATAGAGAATGATATTCATTTGTGGTGGAATGTGTCATTTTGTGACCACTGGAAAAATGAGGAAGTCAATTCACAAATCCTAATGGAAACGACCATTCACGAAGATCTATGTGGAAAATTTAAAAAGACCGACCCTTTACAGGGAATTATATGTGGCCAACCCTATGTGTAAAATCTTATGTGGATGATCATATCTAAAAAATTTATGAAACCATCCCTTTAGGGAAAATGATATGTTTTTGGACCTATGTGGAAAATGTTATGCAAACAGACCTATGTGGAATATGCTATGTAGCCGTCCTTATGTGGAATATACTATTCAGTTGGTCCTACATATAAATTATATGGGGAAAGACCTTTGTGGCCAACCCTATGTAGAGAATGATATTTATTGAACCCTATAAAGAAAAATATATCCGGCATACCCTATTAATAAAATGACAATGGGCCTTCCCAATGAAGAAAATTCATTATGACCAACCCTATGTTCACATTCACAAAACCCTTTACACAACCTGCTGTTCTTTACCAAAGGGTATACACTCCCACAACCCTTCTTTTTTATCATGTCATGTTTCATTCATGGGCCTCCAATCTGATCCGCTTTCTAAAATCATTAACACCCATAAACAATATAGAGACACATCATGAAATTTTCATGCTAGTTCGATGGGATTTTGGGTTACGAGACATAAAACCCTACCTACCATTCCTCAATAATCCGTGAGTTTATATAAATTCCATAGTTAACCCAATACCATGATTTTATATACTAATCATGGTTATAGTAAATGGGAATCCTCCTAGGTTTAATCCACAACCAAACATCGAATTTACAATGATTTTAGATTGTCATCATGGTTCTAGAAGCATATGCATTATCTTAGGTGAAATCACAAACCAAACCACTATATTACAATGAGATGAGATTATAAACATGGTTCCAAAAACATGTCCATCCACCTAGGAATATTCCTCATCATAACCATTAATCATAATGAGTGAAGATAATCCCCATGTTTATAGAAATATGGTCATCCTTTGAGGTGTAATCCCTACTGAAACCCCAAAACAACCAACAGTTGAGATATTTCTCATGGTTAAATAAATCTGGCTATCCTTATATTTGTAAGCCCCCCAAAAAATTAAAAATTAAATTAAGTTTATATTAACTTCATGGTTCTATAAATATGAGAATCCCCATAGGTTTATTCCCTAACCCAACCTCCAAATTACAATTAGATAAGATTCCCTTCATAGTTCCAGAATCGTGTGAATACGCCTAGGTGTAATACACAACCAACTGATTCAATTAAAATGGTATGTGATTTTCCTCATGTTTCTAGAAGAATGGGAATTCACATTAGTATAATTCCAATATACAACATTAATCCCCATGAGTAGATATACTCCACATGGTTCCATAAAAATGTGTATCTTCCTATGTGTAAGACCCAACCAAACATCTACATTATTATGACATGAGATACTCATCATGGATCGAGAATCATGGGAATCCTATTCGGTGTATGTACTAACCAGACACCCAAATATAATGGTGTTTTTTATACTGTGTGATTAATTTTACGTTGTCTCCTATTTCTCACACTGATCATGACTCATCTGGGCCTAGAGATATGTGATGATAATTACATATGAATTATCAAAGGTCATCCATTATAGGAATTTTTCTTTTTTTAATCCCCAATAAAACCATTCATTGAACTATGTGGGTTTTGATTCATGACTATAGTGGATTAGTAGGATGCCTATTTAAGGTTCTATCACAACTCTAAAATACAAACTCCTCCCCGGATAGAAATAAAATACAACGAGCCCCAATATCCATCATTTAAAATTTTTATCAAAAATTAAAATGATTTGATCAGGAACTTATAATGAGTATAGAGGAATATGTAAAACACTTTTTCACAATCATATCCTTAGCATACGGGTAACCAGTCCCAAACTAAGATTTGTAAAGTATTTGGAAATAAGTATTTAATCAAATAGTGAGACCCAAAGTCAAGAAGAATTCCCCCCAAAATGGTGTGATGGGCCCATAATTTCATGATATCATTTAACAGATTTTCTAAGATTCCATTGAAAAAATCATATTGATCACCTACTTATGTATAATAGGTCCATATTAACTCAAAATGTGTGTGGGAAAGAAATACATTAGAAATGATGATATAATTTGATATTGTTTTTGTATATGTAATGAAATTTTTATCGATAAATATAAGTTACCACTTCTTAAACTATACATGTTCTCTATTTTTTTGGAATATATATTTATGTAGTTGTTTCTACTGGATAATACAGTTATATATTTCACTTCTTATGAAACCTTTTAAATAGTGTGGATTTCAAATACCAAAATTGAGTTAGTAGAAGTTTAAACGTCCAGGTAAAATATAGAAGTGATTAAAATCACTGTAAAATATGGTAAATAAAAAAATAAATGTTTAAACCAGAAAAAAATTCATCATAGAAATAATGATAATCAAAAAAATTACTGCTAACATTTTTTTATTTCAAAAAGGAACCATTAATTTGAAAAACCACCAATAATGTTTCAGCCTTTAGTAACTACCATTAATAAAAATAGAATAGATATTAAAAAAACTAATCTAAAATAATGAAAAAATGAATAAAAAATATAACTTTCATTAAAATTATAATGTACAACTATTTCCTAGTTGTTTTAAAAACTACAATTAAATGATTTAGCAGAAACTAAAACATAAACTACACCCGAGAATAGTGGGTACTACCTATAGTCCATACGAGTACCCAAAAAGAACACCATACAATATAATAGATTCTATTTCAACCATCCAAAACACAAACTATTACTAGTCATGTAGAATTTTGACCTCTTATGTGTCCCAATTGATTAATTTAAGTCCTTAAGGCAAATGTGAGACAAAACAACTGACACCTATATGTTTTCTACAAGGTAATTTTCCTTAAATAAACCTATTAACCAAAATTATAAGATAAATACTAAAATTGGGTGTTTCTAAATTCCTTGGTACCTTCGGTAATCTATCGCTGAAAAAATTCTCATATATTGAAAAAATCCTAAAAACACACCAAGGCCCAAGACACACCCATGCATGGTCTCCTGCATCATGAATAACTGAACACCATTGATCTACACTTGGTCCCTTCAAAAGGGAACCCTATATTTACCATGACAGGGTATCCCTATAATTTCTGATAGAGAGAAGTCGTAATGTCTTCTTGTTCAACCCAAGTTCCAAACCCTCTAGTTTTGTAATTTTATTGTCAACCTAGGAAGGATCCATTACATGGATCTCCCTATGGTAGATCTCATATAGCTAAAACAATTGATGGTCCACCCAACATCACTATACCTTCTATCAAGCACCCAAAACACCTTCTATGAATCAACGTAAATGAAAAAACATCTTCTTGAGATCTTTTAAACCACTATAATGTGATATGAGTCCAAATTCATGAAACACCATCAACTATAGGACTAAAAATTCATAATCATTTTGAAATTAACAAACATAAATAATATGGGTCTTTATATTCCTTATATCCAATAATATTTAACTCTATAAGAACCTTCAGGTAAAAAATCCTCACTAATTTAAATAATAATCTATCTTTTAGTTAGAATCCTCTATTATATGGGGTGTTGTGCCTGAGTTCATGTTTCACCTCATGGTTCTAGGCTATTTAGGTAGATATAAATTGACAATTAGGTCATGGTAGATCTATGATAAGTGAAAATGTATTTAATCATGATAATACTAAATGTATTCATTAGATTTAATACTAAAATATGAAAACAATCAAATATTTGTAAAAATTATTTACAATATAAGAAATCTCTATTTTAATGAAGATGTTTGTACTGTGGTATCCATGAGAAACTTATTATGGATTATTTTACAAATGGACATATTTTCAACAAAAAATAGGATATAAATTGGTGGTGGGGGTGGGGATTGAAGTTGATGTTCATAGAATCCATCTACGAAAAAATACATGAAATATATAAAATTGCATAATAAGTATGATTATATAGAGGAAACATACAGGACATATAATCAAGGAACATAGAAAACAAATAAATATAACGTAATAAATCAATGAAAATAAATAAAAATGAAAATTATGAATTTTTTGTTATACTAATCAATAAAAAACAACGGTATTTTATGTAGATTACAAAGTAGTAAAAGGTGGATAGCCATAGATAATTGTAATTAGTTTCCCATTAAAATTAATATTAAATTTTAATCTATTGAGTGATATATAAACTATTTAAATAATATATGTTTAATTGAAAAATGGACCACCCAATGTCATCTGAGTTGGATGTGTCAAAAACTTTTAGGTGAAACATGATTCCAATGATTTTGATATTTTTATTGAGTTGAGGAATAATATCTTAACTGTTTTTATTATTTTAAAAATTGGTAAATATGTGATATTTTGAATGAATGGATGTTTCATAACAATATTAAGGGATAAAATAATCATTTTGGAAGGGAAATGAAATATGAAATCTTATTGAAAATTTCTAATTGTGAAAATAGTTATATTTTGAGGGTAAATGAGGCAGATGAACATTTTCATAGAAGAAATAATAACTTGGATCAAAATAACAATGAAAATATTATCAAAAATATATCATTAGGGAATCTAAAAAATTTCAATCATGAATTAATCCACACCTATAATGTACATCAAAAAGGCATGATAGGGAATATGAGACTCAAAAATGTGGAAATAAAATATAGGAACTCCATTTTGTTAATATATTATTATGTTTTTGGTCTAATGAACATTATATCAATTAATAAATATGAATATATAATTAATTTTAAGGATTAATTTATTTATATGTGCTATTTTTATTTAATTTTGAGAAAATCATCAACTTGTGTGATGTTTAATGATTTTTTATGGTGTGATGGGAATCAAATGTGATGTGTTATCAAATTATTTTGGTCCAGTAATGGATTTTGATATAATAAGGGATAATTTGAGGAATATAATTCCAATCATAAAATAATTTATAAATATAGATCTCTATATAGACCATTAAAATATATTGTATTTGGGTGTAAAAACTAATGTTTTTTTTCATGGGTAAAATCATATTTTTTCAGCATAAGACATTGAAGTACATTTCGATAAATGCTAAAACTACATCACTCTACATTTTGAAATATATCTTAATCTAACCAAATTTAATCAACATTCTTTAGGAGATGATTTTAAGAAATCTAATGATCATAAAGTCTTTAAAAACATTAAACAACAAATGTTTTATCAAGACTAATAGAATACATTTGGGAAATCTTGATGTGAGAGTCAATGAAGGATTTCTTCTTGGATATAAACATATTATATGGATTTAAAGGTATTGTGGTAGAAATTATAGAAATATCATTAAATTAAATTATGTAATAATTTTTATGAATAAAAATATAACATAAAATTACATGCAACTTGATGGAGGAATATGTGAATATCTTAAAGGTAATGTTAGATAACATGGGATTGATCCTATAATAAAAGATTTTTTTTGAATTTACAATGATTATTTAAAAAATATGTAGTTGTAATAAATTCATATAACAATGATGATATATCATATCAATTTATAGACATGTTTTTGAGATTGGTAAAATTATTAATGTAAATAAAAAGATAGTAGGTACTCATAAAAGTTAATGGAATTGAAATAATACTTGATATCTTTTTGAAGTGCAAGAAAATAGTGTTGAAGAGTAATTTTAATATGAGGATAAGAAAATAGTGATGGAGGAAGAAATGTATCAATTCAAGAAACATGTCCTTTAAAGATTGTTCCACATTCAAATGAAAAATTGGGATAGGAATATAATTTTATTTCATAAAAAAGATTAATGAGAAAGGTGAGAAAAATATAATAAAGATTATATTGTATGAAAGGGATACTCTCAAAATAAGGGTGTATAGTTTAATGATAATCTTATCTCATCATAATGATTGAAATAGTATATATATTTTTTGTAATATGGTATTAATTAAATTAAAAATTGTTCCAAATGGATTTAAAGCCACAGTTCTTGAATGTACATCATATAGTAAATGTTATTTTAGAAAATTTGAATTTTTTATACATTATAGTGATGGTTCTTAAGTATGAATGATAAAGAATGAATTATATGGGATAAAAAATATCCTTTAGTGTGTCACTAAAAATTTAACATTGGATTCAAGGACACAAATTTAAAAAACAATCTATTTTATACAAATCTAAATTTCATTGGACGTGACATGATCACAATCACTAGGATTATGTTGATTGATCAAATTACTTTTTTTAAAAATATTGAAGAAGAATATGGGGAATATTATTCCAAAACAAAGAATATTATTTTTAATGGAAATGATTAGGCGTATAAAATTTTATTTAGTTTCTTAATATTATAATCCAAGGACTTTTATATAAATCGATCAAGAAAAATATGATCATGAGTAATTCAAGTAGATTGATATTGGATAATTCATAGATTTATCTAATTATTTTTAAATTTTTAATGAGTTGATCATGGATAAAGAAGGATTATCCATGGATCAAACGGAGTTCAAAATGCTTAACGATTTCTAATATTACTTAAATGTTTTTTCATAGACAATGAGGTGACCATACGGTCAATGGAGGTGTGATAGAACCAGAATATAATCTTTTAATGTCATTATTAGAGTTAAAATAATTATGTATCTTAATAAATAAAATATAAACAAACTTGATTTTAAATTTTATAAGATCTATGTGATACTACAAATACTCTTTACATTATCAACATGAGAGTATGAAATCCACTATAATGTATCATGGTTTTTGAATGGGAGTAAATACCCTTTCTAATTACTATTTTTTATAATTGGATTCAAAACCAAATAAACTACATTTTTATCCTTGAGGAATAAACCAATAATTACTTATTATTTCCATATATAGTCATAAACGAAAAATATATTTTTTGGGTTTTATAAATAAACAATGTTTCTTATGAATGGAAAAGAATAAACTATTTTTAATTAAGAAAAGTTAAGATATGAAAATAGATAACAAAAAATGGATTTAAAATGAAGAAAGTCTAAATGTTTAGGAAATTTTTATCACATTATGAGTAATAATGTGTATCATGATGAATAATAATATGGATATATATAGTATTAGAAATCATAAAAGATATAGAGTGAGTCCTTTAACATTTCCCATCTTGTATCATGCCTTTAATTTTCATTTTTCATAGTTTATGTATATTTTAAAAAGATATAATAGTTTTATAAACATCTATTTATAGAGTTTCTTTCATGGTAATCAACATTAATGATATCATTTTCAATGATAATATCAACTGAAATATTAGAATCTATAGTTCCTATTATACAACGAAGTATCCATTGATTAATTTTTTATTGATATTGAAAAACATCACAGTTGTTCCCAATAATCCATATTATGTCATAGTATATGCCTCATTTGATTTAATCCATTTAACTTGTTTGTAATCATCAAATAATAACATATAATAGTATTCATTCAGAGCTAGATAGATTACATCATAATGTGAAACGTACAGAAATTGGTTAATATTAATAAATAAATATACTATAAACTTAATGAATTAATACTCACACTAATTAGTTTTTATTCATGTGAATATTTCATATAATCAATGAAAAAACGTTTCCATAAAATATAAATCAATTTTATTTTGAAAAATTTAGAAATAGAAAAAATAAAAACAATAGAAATCACAAAAAGAGTGTTTCAATCAAAAACATTAACTATATCGTTTCCTAGATATGGGTTAATCTATCCATTGTACTTGGCTTTTGACTCTATACATGAGTCATTTGATAGGAATTTCAGTCATTTAGCTCACGATAAGAGTTATTTAACGTTTTCAATATTCATTGATTTATGTATGTATTAACAAATAATTCCTCTTAACTATACACATTTTATTTATTTATATGAATATATTTCATATATTTATTTCTTAGTGTCATTAGAAACAATTACTATAGAAAACAGAATTATTTTGAAGCATCTATTATTAGGGGGAGAATTAATTTCAATAGAAATGATTTTAAATTATATTAGGATCACTAGAAAATCATTATCATGAACCATCCAATGTACTCTGGTAACCAGATAACCATGCAGGTCCTAAAAATTCTTAAAGGGAATCCCCAATATTCTTGGTTCAAAAACTAGCATCTGGCATCATACAACATGAACATGGGAATATATTTTCCAAAAAACATAGTAGAATAAAGACAAGAAATTCAATATTAATAAAAAAGAAACTATAGTGGGAGTAATTAACCAGAAGTCAACAAGTAACTAATGACCAAATCATATTTAAAAAAACATGCTATACAGTTCAAATTATTGAAAATACATTAAAAAAATCATTAGATGTGATGGAATATTTCATAAAAATGGATTATATAAAAATTTATATAAAATAGTTTATATAAATTTAGAATTCACATTAATCAGTTCATCAACATTTTCATATATTTATATCTCAAATAAAAAATAAGAGAGAAACATTCTCATAATATAAATAGTTATTGAAGATCCAAGATATAGGACTCTGAACTCTCTTAGTGATCATGGATATAAGTGTATACATATTCCCCTATGACTTTGGCCAAATGAATTGAATCACCATCACATTGAGGATGTGATCAACTGTAGTTATATTTCATAATGTGGTACAAGTGTTGTGTGAGTCTATATAACTCATAAACTACCTAAGTCCGAATGTGATCATACAAAATTAATTATGATAAATTACTTTTATGTATTATTAATTAATAATTAATTCCAAATATCCCATTTAAAATTCCAAATTATATTTGAAACCAAAATAGTTTTTGTAAAAAAAACATACCTTTTTAAAAGGATATATCCACTAGGTTTCTAACAAATCTTTTTAAGAAACATTCAACTGATTTAAATAAGTTCAAGAAAAATTCTAACAATTTTATAATCCATTTATATTGTTAAATTCAATAATTTAATTTAAATATCTTCCATAAAATTTACTATTTAAATTAAAAACGTTAAATCCACCAATTTCCACAAATGGTCCCCAATTCAATGTAATTGGAGGTTTTCCAAATTTTCATTAGGGAACCATTTGAAATAACAATATTAAATGGAATTGGGGTTTATCAAATCAATTAAATTATTCTTTTTTAAATTTAATTTAAATCATTAATTGAAATAAATCAATATATTCAAGGTTAATAAATTTGGACCTCTAGAACGATATCGCCTACCTTTTTCCCTGAAACTGACACCCGCAACAAAACCCTTCAGCAAGAATAAAGGTATAAAAGACCTTGAAACTGAACCTAGATAGGAGATCCAATAGTAAGAATAATAGATCCACCAATTTCAACATAAACTGTTTAAATACAAATAATGGAGAAAGGGGGAAATAATAAAGACAATGCTTACCTAGGAGTCCACACAGCCCATGCAATAAATATCAAACACGGAACGAAGGAATCCTAAAGGATTGGATGGCTTTCATGATCTCCTAGGGAAGGATTTTTGTAGAGAGAAACAGAAATGGATTGGAGTGGAAAAGAATATCTCGTCCATGATACCTATTTAAAAATTACTGTGAGGATACTACACGTCGTGAAATCTCATTACATGTCGTGAAATAGTTAAATTTTATATGTACTGAAAATCCTGTCACTTTAAATGTAAAACTATTTATTAAATTTCTCATGACCGGTAAAGGCACATCACATTGTGCGACCATTCATGATTAGAATCTTCTCATGACATGAAACTTATCACAATTTTCTTATGGAAACTATTAAATTGTTTTTGAACCAATTACATGGTGTATAAATGTTTTGGAGACTGTTGAACTCAAAAATTATTTTTGGAAGTTCAAAAAATCACTGACTTCACCATTAATGGTATCCTCCAATTTCATTCGGAACTCTATCCACTTAATGAAAACGAAAAACCACGACAAGGATAAAGACATACCTGTTAGATCGGTAATGGGATGTTACAATCTCCCCACCATAGAAACGTTCTGTCTTCCAAATGCTTATGATGAATCTTACATGCCAAAAGGATGAGTCCAATTCTCTTTTAATAGTACATCAAGTTCCAACATCTCATGATTATAATATCCTTGCTTCAATAGCACACTAACCAATTGCATCGTCCTCCCATGAATTAACTAGGTCTTAGAATCAACTATCATGGTTGATAGTTGATTCAAATAAACAATTGGTTTAATATCAACATCATACCCTCTCAAAACATGAGACATATTAGATAAATAATTTATCTAGTTAAAAAAATGAAATATGTTATGTATATATTTCACCTGTAGTGGAAGTGCTAAATAGTATGAAACGTTCCTCACCTATTCAATGACCTCTAAATGTCCCACAAAATGAGGATCTAGTTTAACTTTCATCCTTTGCTATATGTGACCTAATTGACATGAAACTTTCAAGAACACCTGGTAACCAACTTATAATTCCAAAGGATTATAAGAACAATCAATATAAGAATTATATATTCTCTATTCTATAAAAATTTTGTAATGAGTTAACATAATCCTTTCTATTGTCTCATAGACTAAATATAGTCTTACTAAAGAACTTTAACCAATCTTAGACCAACACAACATATATATATAAGGGAATTCATACATGGTCTGAAAGGGATCCATTATGATAACACAATGGTCAATATTATTATATTAAAACCCAAAAATCCCTACATGATTATACCAAGCCCCACCAAAGCCAAGAGAACAGACATGAATCATATCCTCAAAAATACATTTATATATCACCTTCGTTCAATCAAACTGTGGATGTTACACCATTCCAAAATGTACTTGAGATCCCCCGGACTCCAAAATGCCACTCCAAAAGTGAGAAGTGAACCATGTATTCCTTTTAGAGATTGTAGCAGATGGAACTTCCTGAAAACAAATAATATATTTCACGTAGATATTTCCCAACTCCTCATATTTAGTTGTGTCATGAATGGGTAGTAAGTGAGTTGACTTGGTCCACTATTCGATCACAACCCAGATCAAATTATTTTTTATAGGGGTATGAGGAAACCAAACTAGAAACTATATATTGATTTCAATTATCATCCATTTAGGGATTATAGGTGGTTTATGTAAACCTAATGGGTTCTTGATTCTCCACCTTAACCAGTTGACAAGTATAATAGTGGGAAACAAACATAACAATGCCCAATATCATACATGGAGACAAAAAACCCACCACATTTAAAAAAACCTCTTAGTGGTTTTTGGGTGTACCATTCACTGGGAATTATGCTATTCCCCTATCACAGCCTTTAATCATACTTATAGAAGAACAACATGATTATAAAATCCTAGAAAAATCATTTTGGATAATGACCACATGTCCACTACCTCACCACTATAATGAGAGTCTATAATTCTGAATAACTCATCATTAAGATATTGATCCAGAATAAACCTTTCGAGAAGAGAGGATTTCAACTAAATCATATCTAAAGAAATATCATCCCATTTCTCTTGAACTCCATTAGGAATCTATGAAAAGAGTTCCATCAAATTCCACTCTAAAAAAGATTATTTCATTGACTAGGTTAGAATTTTCATGCACAATGCATCTGCAATGACATTTCCATTCCTTGGTGTGTCGGGTTTGTCAATGTTGAATGATTTAATTTACTACACAAAACACCTCTGGAGATGGTTAAAATCTTTTTGAGAGATGATATTACTCATAATTTGGTGATATTAATAAACATCAAACCATTTTATGAAATGTTAGTGAAGATAACTCTTAGGAGTGTGCATCAGAGATGCATGATCAATGTCATGGTTATGATAATTCTTCTTAAGTGTACAAAACGTATGAGATCCATAAGAAATTACATGATCTCCTTACGTAAGAACAAAACCCAAGCATTAACCCAATGAATCAATGAACACATAGCCTGTTCCAGTATCTCAAAGAGTTGACACCAACAATTTTTTTCAAAAGAAATTTAACCTCATGAAAAGAACTCTGAAATTTATCATTCACATCAAAATTCATAGATTCTGAGTTAGACCAATCATTAGAGAATCCAAAATTATTAATTACTTCATGAAATGAATATTATATTCAGTTAATCCCAAAAATATCTAAATTTCAAAGAAATTATGTGTTTTATCCCAATCCATAATAGTAGTAACCTTCATAGGATCTGCTGATATACCATATTCATACACCACATGTCCCAAAAATTTCATGTTATGAATCTAGAAATCACTCTTTCAAAGAATGGAATAATGTTGGTGATTTCTCTGTAGACTAAGAACTATTCATAGATGATGCATATGATCCTCCTCAGACATAGAGTAAATGAGGATGTCATCCAAAAGACTACTGAAAGGGTATTCAAATACGCATCGGAAATCGAGTTCATCAAATCCATGAAAACTATAAGATAATTTTTCAGACCAAAGGGAATAACATTGTAAACATAATTGTTGTACATACTCCTGCAGGTAGTTTTCTGAATTTTTAATTAATTTATCATCAAATTATTATTACTAGATCGATGGTCGATATTTGAAGACAAATTCTCCCCTTTCAGCTGATCAAATAGGTCATCAATCCATGGATACAATTACTTTTTATTCACTATAACATGACTCATATTTTGGTAATCCAAATACAAAAAAAGTAAACTGTGGACATTCTTAGCAAAGAGAACCTGCACTGCCCAAGGTGAAAAACTCGAGTGTATAAAAACTTTATAAAGAATATAATCCAACTAAAAATACCTTTTTTTATTTCTATTATATCCAAGTGGTAAGAGTGAATTGAAACCATTTGAGTACTAGGAATTATGTCAATGGAGAATTTGACCACCCTTTCTAGTAGAAACCCAATGAAATTAGAAGGAAGAACATTTAGAAAATCAAAAACAACTATAGGTAAATCAAAAATAAAATATTCCCAATCCAAATAAATAGTAAACAGATATACCACATTATACATATCTGGATTAGAAGGTCCATCTATGCTTGACGTTGGGTCCCATTATCTTTGAAATAAAAGAGACACACCACTGAGTGAAGTAAGGTAGAACCAATGATGATAACAATAAATTGGAGATTTTTTATTAATGATCCAATCCATTATGAAAATTATATCAACAGGTTTAATATGGAGGACCAGAAAACACAATGACAGCTCGACATCTAATATAGATAAGACACAAAAGGGTCTATGAAGACCCCACTCTCTTTTACTTCGAAGTAGTGTATTAATATCTATTTTATAAGATAAAATCTACATAGGATGATTTAACAGATTAACTATATGGGTTGAAATAAACACATGATCTAAACTAGTATCAAATAGATTAGTCCGTAATATGGAAGCTATAGTAATAGTACCTCTCACAAGGGCTTGATATGTGTCTACTTCATCTAGAGACTCTTCCACAACATGAAGTTGGTTATTTATAGATGTATGTGGTTGGAACCCATTTATACATGAAGATTTTGATTACAATGTAGTTTTAGGTGGAGTTGGTGATCATGTTACACTACGAGGAGTGGAAAAGATATGTCAGAATATTTTTAATTTACTTGAATTCCTACAATATCTACAATTATAGGGCACCTCCGTTTAAACCCACATATAATTTTCTAGATTTCCATATTGATTGATAATCAATAGACTTTATTCTGCTGCTTTAAGAGTTATGAAATTAACCTACAATTGAAAAATACTATGAGAATCATCACAATTCCTCTTTCTCTTGATGAAAATAATGATTCCACTATGAGAAAATGACACTATTATAAATCCTGACATTCGAGCTAGGTCCATATAAAAAATCATCACCCTATATTGAACATCAAAATAAGTGTGAAATTTTTTCAATAAATCAGGAGAATAGATATCCAATCACATTCCCAACTTGAACCATCAAGCCTCCGTCCAATCATTAGATAAAATCATAGGAACAAACTACACATACTCAACAAAGTAATTTTAATACCCATTCATTTTTTTTCAGTCTGATCAAGCTTGAAAAACTTCACAGACATGGCCATAAAACTTGAATATATATAGAACTAGCTATTGAAATGAACAATTATGCATTTCAGCTCAAAGACCTCATTTTTCTTTATCATCACTATCATATCCCACCATCCCCTGTTTAGTCCTTCCAGCACAATGGTGGAACACTTTATCTTGTTTTTGTCCAATGAATCCATTAGGTATTAAAACATTATATCCCACCTAACGATTCCTCACCACGTTGAGGATCAGTGGAGTGATTGATAATTGGTGGCTTCTTGTGAAGGAACTCATGAGAATGATTCCAATGAACATCCCACTGAGGATCTACAACTGGATCATGAATGAGGAATGTAGTTGTTCCAGTCCTAGAGCATGGACAGTGCACACAATCACCTCCACATGATTAGGATCCACATGAGGATTCTATCATTATATTTCTCTATTAACATTCTCATAGATTGAATTTGATTTTATTTTTGGTGTCATGATGCTACAAAGAATCTGTAGACAATAGGGAAGACATCAAATTAACACTCATACTAAGAGACCATGGACATTAATAGGAACCTATATAACAATAATGATTTGTATTTCACTCTATCCATGTCAAAATAGGGAGAATACTTTCACTAAACAATAGTATGTCAATACCTAATCACCCTTATAGAATTATGGTTCACTATGGTGATGGATGGATGGTCACTATATCAAAATTACCTTGAATGTCATGATAAGATTTAAAAAATGCAATATGACTTTCAGATAAAATTTGAACTACCTCCCTCTAATACCATTTTTCCATGAACAATCCTGGGTAACCTAGTAACCTAATAATCGAACCAGACCCGAAATATCCAGAACAGAAATCTTTTTCCCCATGGGTTAATGACTATCACATGGAATCATACAACATATAAGTCGGAATAAATTTTCCAAGAAAGATAGTGGAAGCAAGATATGCATGTCAATATGCACACAAAAGAAACTCCACTAGGTGTAATGAACCAAACGCAAAAAATGAATATAATCTCAATGTACGATAAACCAAGTTCCAAAACAAAGAGAAACAACCCATGCCCCTATATACACAACTCAACATGTGCAAGGATTAACAGTTGGATCCACATTAAAAAGATCATTTCCCCCTACTCGATCCTGGAAGGAGATAATCCACAAAAACCCAATGGAACAAGTCAGGTGTGACCTAAAATTCCAAGAAGCGTGTCACCAAGGATACCATATCTTGTGAAAATAATACATTAACTAAATGAAATATTTAAATTTTATAATAAACAGGTTTCACATTTTAAATCATATTTAATTAAATCATGATTTAGAATTCCAATGTTGAAAAATAATTTAATCAATAACTTTACAAGTAATGTAATATATTTAATAAAATTGAATAAATAAAATAGTTATATGAAATAGTTTATATAAATTTATAAGGAATTTAATGAATCTAAAAAACAATTGTGATTATTTATATCCAAAATATAAAATAAATGATCAATACATTCATCGTTCAATTAAGTAAAAAAGTTCTAGGATATAGGACATTGAACACACTAAGTGATCATGGAAATGTGTGTATAAACACATCATCCTAAAACTAGACAAAGGTGGCTCATAACTAACCCATTGAGAATGTGGCAAACTGTATTTAATTTTTTTGAATGTTTTATAAGTGTAGAGTGTGTCCAAATATTTCACGAACTATATATGTCTTGAATTTTCGTTTACACAATCAATTGAGGGAAATTTATTGTGTGACTACTTAAAATATAACTAAATCACATTCCCCTGTTTAAAATTACAATTATCCATTTTAAACAAATATAAGTTTTAAGAAAAAAACATTCATTTTAATCAAGATCAGACCACCAGGTTTTATAAAATCAATTTAATCCATTTTCTTATAGTTGAAATCAATTCAATATTAATACCATCATTTTAAAAATACATTTCCGTAAATAAATTCATAATTTTAATTATAATATAAGATATAAATATTTTTTATTTAAATCAAATAATTTAAATCAATAAATTTCCAAAAATAATCCCAAATTTAATCGAATGGGGGGGGATTCCTAATTTTCATGAAAAAATCATTATAAATATCACTATTAAAAATAATTATGTTTTATGAAATCAATTGAATGAAAGATTGATAAATAAAATTTAAATAAAAAATGGAAATATATCAACCATTTTTAGGTTAATCAATATGTCCCAATAGAACAGAATAACCTATATTTTTCGCAAAAACCAACACTCGTAAAGGAAATCATCCACAAGAATGATGGTGTAGAAGACCACCAACTCAACATATAAATGTGATCCTATAGTACGAATCATAGATACATTAATTCCAAGATGACCGATTAAATTCAAAAAGGATGAGAAAGAGATAAAGACAAAGAAAGAATAGAAAACGTACCCATGAATCACAACTATAAGAGAAATGTTGATTGAATGACAAATGAAGGCACTAAGAAGGGTTGTAGGGATTCCATGATCACCTAGATAAGTGATTGTTCCCATAAAAATATAATTATAGGGGATTGGAAATGAAGATATCAGATTTGGTTCCCATTTAAAATAGTAGTCCGAGGATTACATGCTGTGGAATCCCATTACATGTTGTGAAATAGTAAAATTTCCCAACCTCAAAAAATGCATCGATTTAAATGAAAAATGATTAATTAAATGACTCACGAAATGTAAAGGCTCAACACATAATGTAACCTTTAAATATTGGAATCTTCTATTGATAATAACCCTCTCATAGAAGGAACCTAGAGAATATTACTACGAGTGTAGCCTAGTTTGGTGGTGTGTAACACTACTGTAGCTTGCAGAACTAGTGGGTTATAGCTGGGATTCCAAAAAATCCTTAACTTCACCATTACTAGTATCCTCCAAATTCATTCTCAACCATACCTAGTCAGTGAAAAGGAAAAATTAATACAATGACAAATATGTACCTCTCAGATCAGTCATGGGATTTTATAATCACAGTTTTAAATGTAAGGATAAAATTTACTTTATAATTATTATTTTTTAAAAATAGCATGGTTTTTTTCAAATTTTTTTAAATAATTTAAAATACATAGAAAATTATTAGTTAAATAATTTGGCATGTGATTCTTTTATAATCTTATTTGAAGCACATTAATATCAGAAATTAGTTAAATTTTTTAAATAAAAATGAATTACTAAAAATATAATGATAAAAGAAATAATTATTTGAACAAAAAAATTAAAATTAATAAATATTGGACTATCAGGTCAACATCATGCACTTCATCTAAAATAAGTGTATTCATAAATAAATGAAAATATCTTTTTATATTTTTTAAAAATCATTTTAGGTGTAATGAAATGATTTTTTTTAATTATCAAAAAAATGAAAAATAATGTGTCAGGGATAACAAAAACAATTTCCCCTTTATTATAATTAAATAATAAAACAGCATTTTTTAATTTTTGGAATATTTGAAAAGGGTAAAAAATGTTTTACAATACTCCCTCTTTTTACAGAAAATTGATGGTTTGTAACTAAAATAAGTCCAATATTTATTCTTTTTTGGAATAAACGTCGATATGATATGTTGAATATAAGTGTGTAAAAAATATGTATTGGATAAAACAAGATAATTACATATTTGTTAAACAACATTAAAATGAGGCTGAAATCGGAATATCTGATCACATTTATAACTAAAATAGTAATTTTTTCATTTAATTTATAGTAATGAATATTTTTGCAAGTTTAAAAGAAGGAAAATTAGTTAGATATAAAAACATATCTCTCCAAAAATCGCACATTATAGACATATATATATATACTAAAATAAATGTAAGATTAAATATTAAATATCCTTCTTAATTTTAACCTTTTCTCTTCAAATAAAAAAACAGTGCTAGCATATTTTGAATTTTGGATAATATAGAAGAGTTATGATTCTAAAAATAATAAATAACTAGATCACTGAATGGAATATAAATTCTGTTTTGATAATAAAATAATTGTATAATTATTTTTATTGAAATAAAAATTAACAAACATTAATTTGATATACTGGTGAACCAGAAAAACAAATTTCTATTTTATACGAATTAAAAGATAAGAAATAAATAATATAATAATTTTTTGAAACATGAAACATTCCATGATAAAAAATTGCTTTCAAAAAAAATTATTCCAAAGAATTAATATCATTATTATATCGTTAACTAATAGAAGAAAAAAAATCATAAATATTTAAGACTTTTTAATATTAACTCTGATTAAATGATATCTAACTTCTACATATTTCGTTCCGAAATACTATTTTGGGTTATGGGAAATAATAATAACTTATGAGTTATCAGGAAAAATTGAAATTTATAAAAAATGTATACCAAAATCTAATAATGTTTTCTTAATAGATAAAAATTGGTCACAAAAAATTGAAAAAACATTATGTTCTCCTTTATCAATTGATAAGGAAAATAAAATTTGTTTATTTGAACTCCATGAAAATAAAAATTTACCTAAAATCATCACATTATTCTAATACATTTGCTATTAATTTTTCATCCAATTAAATAAAAATTAGAATAACTTTTCAATCCAAATGTGATTTGTTCTGGAATAAGTAATCAAAGGTTCATAAAACCTTAAACATGTTTAATTATTAGTTTAATTTCCTTAAACTTTATTTATTTATGGATGAAATGAAATCATTAACATAATATTAAACTAAATATCAATTATTTTCAGTATGTAAATAATTAATTATACATCAAATTATTCCTAAATTTTTTTATTGTTCACTGATTATACACCTTCATCAACATATTATTTACAGAAAAAACATATAATGGTATTTCAGATTTTACAATTATAAAGTCTAAATATTATAAAATATTAAATTTTATATTTATATTCATTATAAAAAATAACATCATTCCTTTTAAAAAAGTTATATCTAGAGTGAATATTAAATCTTCCATAAGTCTCATGTAAAATTCACTTTTTTGTAAATATTAACTTCTCTATTTATAATAAATCCTTTAATTTTTCATATATATGAGACTCCGTCATCACAAAAATTCCCATGCTAATCATACAACCAATATTTTCTATAGATTTATTCTTCATTCATCATCCATCCTCCAATATTATTCTTCACCCCATGAATTTATCCATACCTCCACCATTGTTTCACTACCATTACCTCATCTCTTCCATATATCCTACTCCTTTAGACATCCTTCCAATATCTGTATACTTTTTCCACTTCCTTAAATATATCTACTCCACATCAACCTCCACCATCATTTATAAACTTAAAATAGTTTTTTTATATTTTTTTCATTCAAATTATGATCAATAATTCTCTAAATATTATATCTTCATGATTTTTAATGGGTTGAAATTTCCAATTTTTTTATCTAACAATATTTAATTTTGTTTCTATAATTTTTCTTTACTTCTCAAAACCATTATTTTTTATTTGTTTATCAATTTTCACTACGAAAATCTATCGCCTATGAAACTATTTTCCTCCCAATGTCCATATAAAACCATTAGTTCATTTAGATCATATTTTTTACTAACACCAATATTAGTTAGCAGTGATAAATTTCAATCACCCCCATCAAACCATAATTATTTTCATCTACTTTAATTCATTTCCATCACATTAATTTATCTTTTGGACACCTGGAATTATAATAGATTTTTTTTAGGGATACATTATATCCTTGATATCGTTCATAAAATTGTATATTTACACATTGATTTTCTCTAACTTCCATTACATTCCTAGATCTATGTGGTTCCAACATCTCTTACATCCTAGTCAACAGATTGTAGATGGTTGAAATTGTCCTAATTGAAATCGAAGAAGACTTCCATGGACAACTTTTGGTTATTATGAAATATAAAAATTAAAGGAATTTGTTTCATTGTTTAATCAAATCAAATATATTTTTGATTTTCACCATTCTTCCCTTTAATGTATAATTATAAGATAATTTTTTTTAAATATTTCAATCTAGGTGGATCTCGAATCTCCCACATTCATTCATAATATGATCCTATCATAAATTTTATCCTATAGTTACTATATATTCTTAATTTTCAGCTGATTATAATAAAAATAATATTTTTATTAATAATCACTACAAGGATTCATCGACACCACTAACCCTTAGCCTACAACAACTCATCTAATTTTAACTAATCATAAACTCATCTAACTAATTAATATTTTCGTATATGATATTTCAATTATAATTTCTATTTATTTATCTTATTACTTTATCTATTATTTCTTTCAACAAATACTTATTTTACATATAATATTCCTAGTATAGTTATTTGATGAAATTTATACCCATTATTTTCCTCAATAAAAATTTGTTCTATGATTTTATTTAATTTATTTTCAACATTTTTGTTGATTTTCCACTATCTTGGTGTTTCTCAGAATTTAAATTCCATTTTTATATGGAATTTTGAATGAGGAAAAAATATAAGATCCCTTATTAATATTTTTATTTTTCATTAGTCTTTTATATTTAATGATCTAAATTTTGAATTCAGAAGTTTATTTATTTTTATTATTTCATAATATTTGGATTCTAGTGATGAAGAAAATGTTCTTTAGAATGTTTAAATTAAATATAATCGGATAACTCAATTGGGATTTAGTTATTTAATTTCAAGAGAAATTATTTTTCATGATGGATTTTCTTCTTTTTATATCCACTACATTTGGTTTCATTTGATGATTATTTATAACTTTAGAAAGACTCGGGGGAAGAGTTTCATTTCATGAACTACAATAATAGTCTTATTGTATTTAATATTATTTAATTTCTATAGATTTTTTGCTAACATAATATCACAATTTAAATAAATTTTTAGTGGATAATTTTTTTAACCAATATGTATTGAATAGAATATAATCTACTTCTGTTTTTTTATCTTATAAAAGGATGATTCCATTAATTATCAAATTTCAAATTTTATATTTTATTATTTTTATTCTCATTATCTCAATTTTAAATATACTTAATTTTTTTTGTATATTATTATTTTAGTAATTAATTAAATTAAAGTATATTCATTAGAATTAATACTTTTTTGATATTTTAGGTGTTGAAAATTTTTATAAAATTTAATTTTTTTACCTTTATTTAAAATGTTCATTTAAAAAATTTATTTATTTTTAAATTAAATTGCTTGAAATTTCATATTGATATAGAATTTATTTTCTATAATGATATATAATCTAATTGTCAGTTTACTTACTAATTTTTTAAATGAGAATACTAATAATTTTATTTTTATTTTTAATTATTGGTTTTATTAATTATCTCATTCTCACTCAATTTATATGTGTAGAATACATACTATATAATTTATTTGTTTACAAATACAAATTTATTACTATTAATTTCAATAATTGGTGACTATACTGAATGGGTATGCAGTAATCTTTTCTATAATGAACACTCTGACCATGGCCATATATGAATTGATTTTGTCAGGGAATTTTTTCTTGGTAACAATTTAGATCTATACTCTACATATTTTTTTCTATATTTTTCATTATAATATATGATTATTTTTTTATTTAGAATGGTTGGAAAAAACTTTTAATTTGTTTCATCATATTCTGTAATATTTTATAATGTTTTCTAATGTATATAATTTTATATGATCAATTTTAATTTTATTCAATTATTAACAACTTATTTTTATAATATGAATATGATAAATTATAATATGATTTATATATAAATTATAATATAATAATTGAAGATTGATAATTTTTTTTACCAGATGAAGAATTCTCATGGCATTGATCATTCCAAGGAATTTGACATTCATTTTTGAGATAACTATTATGTTGAGAATTCTTAGTATGTTCCTACAATAAATGGAATGTTAACATAGAGTTCATTAAATCTCTAGTGAATGATAGAAAAATTGTACACAAACACAAGCATATTATTCTTTTTATAGTCATATACATTTATGGGTTCATATGGACTATTAAAGAGAATGAATAGGTGTTCCCTAAAGAAATGCTTAGGGTGTGTTTTTTTATTTAATGAATTATTTTTTCTATTCATCAGTTTTCATTAATTTTCCACTAATAAAGAGGATGTTGTATTTATATTCAACTTGTTTTATTTTTCGGTATTTTTATTTATCGTTTATTTGAGAACATAATGAGTATTCTATTCTATTTTCTCACGAACATCTGGATATGAGTTGAATAAAAAAACGAATGATGGTATAGTTTTTTATATTTATTTTTTAGGATTGAATAAGATGCCCTGAAATTCTGCCAAATGATAAAATCTCTATAAAATATAGTTAATTTTCATTGAAATTATGATTCCATTGAACATTAGCTAAATGTTTTTATTACAATTAATTCTTAATGGGTATTTTTTGTGTAGTTTTAGTTGAAAAAACACTAATTGCAACACCTATGGTCCCAAAATGTTATTTGGATCTTGTTGGGAAGATTTTATTTATGGTCTCCATGAGTAATACACTATGATTTTTATTCTCTTTTCATCAATGATGCAATGTATATATTTTTAACTAGCATTTTATAATGTCTAACGTGCATTATTTACTACCAAATTTCCTTTAAGAATTTATTTTTTATTGATTAATTTTTTAATGAATTCAATTTTTATTGTTTTTTGATATTGGATACTGTAGGAAAAAAAATTATTCATTAAAAACCTTATTAATCTACGACATGAGGAAAATATATAGGTGCAAAGTTTATTTAAATTTTTCATTAATTGTGTATTTTATTTTAAATTCCAATTTCCCACGACTCTCTTCTCGTTGACCACAATTAGATGACCATATTTTTATAAAATTTTATTTTATAAGGGATATATTTGTTTTTCTAGTATATTTTATATTTAGAAAATCAACACTCTTCCAATTCACTTATTACCCCTATGTTGATTTTTTAGCTTATATATGGAATTTCCCTTATCAGTGTTGAGATAATATTGTATGGTTTTCAGGTTCATGTGGATGATCCCATACTATTAAGACATTTCAGTGATAAAGTTGTAACAAAATTCAATATAGTATTATATAGGGTATATTTGTATTAATTCATATCTATATTTAAATTTAATATCATTCCATTATTATATTTTTTCACCTTTTTTTTATAAATACAGTGATACATGAACCAATATTTTATAATTACATTTAATGATATATATCCCTACTCACATTCCATATTAGCCTCCACTCATTTCCCTCTATTTTTCCAATGAAAACTTGAATTCTGATCATTTAAAAATCCAATAATGACTTTTTTTTCAAAATAGTAATTTCACATTGTACTACATCCGCACTATTGGCTCCACCACTATCTCTTAACCTCCCCCACAATTCTTATGCATCATGATCTCTCCCTCCCTTCTTTCCACCAAAATCCCCTCCACCAATCTTCTCAACAAAGAATCATTATAAACATCTACCTCCATATGACCCATCTTCCCACATACACATCCTCCAACATTTAGTTATTCCAACTTGGTATTTTATTTATTGAATCAACTCTATCCACTAAATTTATACCTTAATTAAATCAAATTATTCCCTACCCATAATTTCATGAAAATCCCTTTGATTATTTCATTTTTCTCAACATATCTTTCTCCTCATCATGTTTTCCAATATTCATCAGAATTTCACCCCCATCGGTTCTACATATAATATGATTACTATCCTCCATCATATTCTTATATTAGTTCATCCATTCTCACAATTGCCTATGATTACATGTTTTTTATAGTTCATTTTCTGGTATCAATATCTTGTAATGAATAGTAGTGTTTTGTTAATTTTCCTATTTTTATATTCCCATATATATTTCCATATCATATGATTTCAATTCCTTTGGTGTCTAATTTTATATTTTTAACATAACTGAATAATTCTTTCTCTCATGAATACGATAATTGTTCAATAACATAGTTCTCTAAAAAGATTGAACATATTTCCTACCTTATCCTAGTTATTACAGGGATGTACTTCATTGAAAAAGTATTGAATTTATCTCTTATTTCATAGAAATATTCTATAGATTTATTTTTCTCTATATGATCCATATATTTTTTAAAACAAAACATTATATTTTTTTCTTATGCATTGAATCTCTAAATGTTCTTTGTATGAAATTTATTCTTCATATATGTTTATTGAGTTTTGTTAGAATATCAACTCTCTAGATTGTTCACTATATATTTTTTATTTACATATTTGTTAGTTATTGTTAATGTTATATGTTATCAATATTCTTATTTACAATATTATATAAATTAATAGTTCATTATTATAATTTTCGAAAAATGATTCTATAAATTTTAACTCAATAGTTTTTCATGTATTTGTTTTATATTTTTAGTGTTTTATTATTTAAAAAAATTTAAAATGCACATATTTTATCAGAGAGGTAAATCATTTCTGGTAGTATGACCAATGGTATATTCCCATGATCATTATTTTTTTTACCATTGACTAATTTATTATATTATTTATGTTTTAACAAGAAAATTGATGATAAATTAGAATCATAATTTAAATTTTAGAGGATGAATTTTAACATTTCAATATATTCCTCAGTACATCTGTTTAAAGGATATTTTTAATTAATTTTATGGTTTGTATTTATTCATAATTTATTCAACACAAATTTACTAATAATGTTGTTCCATTTAATCTAGGGTTTCAACATTAATATGATAATGAAGTTGATAATTTTCCGGAAATTTATCTTATTTATCCATATATATAGGTAACAATTGTGTTTAGTTATTATATTTTTATGTCAATTACATGTGTTTATAAAAAATAACAATTTGTGTTTTTTAATTCTATTTCATTCAACATTATTCATACATAACAGAACAAAAAATATTGATATGACATATCCCTCCCATTTCCTAGAGAGGATCATGTGAAAGTCAAATAAATTTTAATGATTTATATTATACATTTAATAAATTTAATAAAATAAGTTATGTTCATATATTTTATTCATGTTTGATATATCATATGAAATGCACACTACTTTTTATTATTTTATCAATCTATAGATTTTTTTATCTTAAGAATACATTGAATAAAAATTTATTTCAACCTTATTCCTTAGGACACATATATAATTACACATTTTATAATACATAGTTAATTATTTTATAGATGATTATATATCCCATGAAAATGTTGGAGGTGATACTAGTTTTTTACAATAAAGATCATCTAATTGTCAAAATATGGCATCACTTCCATAATTTTTTTTTTAAAAATAATATTTTTTATATTTATAAATAATTAAATTTGTTTCAACTTTTACATTGATGAAAAAATTAATATAAAATGAGATAATCTATCATAAAAAGAAGGATGAGATTGTTTAATTCCATAAAGGGGACATTATTTATTTAAAAAACTCCATTTTTATTTTTATATCAAATTCTTATGTATTATTTTACTGATACATAATTAAAAATTATGAAAATTTAGAAAAACAGTTTTTAAAAACATTTAATAATTTTAAAACCCATTATTAAAAGTGTAAGTTAAATTTTTTTAGCAGAATACAATCTAGTTATAGTTTAAAATTACATACCATCATAAATATTTTGCTTATTTATTGTATCATCATGTGTCTAATCATGTTTTATTCCTTAAAATATAACTAGATTAATCATGTTTGTTTCATAATTTATATATAGTACCAATTTTTTTTATTATTCTGCAGTTTCATGTAGAGTCCAGATATTATTTAATGAGAAATTTTTTAGTTATTTTTTCCTATATATAGTTTAGTAATGTTATTTTATATCATCCAAATTTCCTTTTGAGAAAACATTAGAAATAAATTTATAATTTTTTGAAAAAATTTCAAAACAATTATGGATTGAACTCCAAATTGATCATTTCTAACTATTATTTATATAATACATTGGGATATGTTTCCAATGATCTATTATTATTGTGAAACTCCCTAAATGGGTCAATAAAATTCTATTTTTTAAGATTATCCATAATTAAAATCACTGATATATTATTTAATCTAATATAAATCATCATTTATTTATTTTGAATAATATTCATCAAAAATAACATGAATGGAATCTTCAAAAACTAAAATTATTTTTTTGATTAATTTTATAAAAAATACTAAAATTTAAATAAAATATTATGAATTCCACTGAGTGTGAATAAAATCAATTAAATAGTCATTAGTGTGAAGAGAAAAAAAAATCAACCATAAGAAATGAATTATTCAAAGTTATATTTTCATCACTTCAAGAATTTATAAACTATAAAATATTTAACCATAGAATATCTTTCAATCGCTACATTTAACAATATATATTCATATATTCATTGAAAAATAATTTAGGTGTTTTGAATTGAATTAATATTATTCAATTCATTGCATGTATATAACTTTTTTTCATTTCAACTACATTTTTTTGGTTTGATTTCTAGGATATTATAATCTATAAAAATAAAAAATTACAACAATTTTAATTTAAAATTATGGATTTATAATCTATTAAAGTCAATTAATTATAATTTTTATAATTAATTAACTAATATTATATTTAACTAGTTTATAATTAAAAATATACTTAACTAATGTTTCAATTTTATGTCAATGAAAAGAAACCCCTATAAATCAAATAAATTCATGTATTATAAAAATAACATATTTCCTACCACCAAAAATATCAATTTTTATAGGTTTGAATAAGTAAAGGTTAAATATTGTACATATTATTATAGTTTGAAATTATTTAATATTTTTGAAACTCTCTTTAAACAATTTTCCCATTATGTATGAATCATAAGGATGGTTGTTGTTTAGTTATAACTCTAGATAATGCACAGTTTCTAGAAAATTTCAATGATAGTGTAGTTGGTTAAAATGTTATTGATTTAGAATCCTATGACATAAAATATTATTAAATTATATATAGTTAAACCACTCTTAATTTTTATATATTAGTTCAAAAAGCTTAATGTAACAAATGCTGTTTTTGGGATATTATAAATCAAAACAGATTGAAATTTATATGTAGTACACTTTTCATTTTTAAAATTTAAAAATAGACATTCAATATAAGATTGTAAAATATTAATTTTTTATGTTTAAAACCATATAAATGTAATACATTTGATATAATAATAGAATTAGATATACATAATTCTTCAAAAACATTATCCATTCAATTTTATTTTGCTCCAGAATTCATATTTCATCCATCACATTTATTTTTAGATAAAACATTTGATGGATCACTATTAATATTCACGCATTATCCACTATACATGTACTAAGAACCCTTTGTTGATTAAAATTTTAAATTTAATATGAACGTTTATTTAGGATAGTTTTTGTGACCTAAAATGATTAGTTAAAATTCGATAAGAACAAATATTCGTATGAAAAAAATAGATTTTAAACATGAAATTCAAGGTAATATTCGAGATAAAAATATATAATTTAAATATTTTGTGTGTCCCAATGATTGTGGAAATATATATGAACATTCACTTACATAATAATTTATTATCCCACATATAAACCAAGTAATTATGTAAACATTTAAATCTTTTTTCAAATATGGTTTTGAACTTTTTTTGTTATATATTATAATATAAATGTATAGTTTTACTAAAATTCATTTTATTGACAAAAATAATTTAATATCATATCTATTTACCAAGAATATATTTTGAAGTATTTTGATTTTTCAATTCAATTTCATTTTTAATTCTATCATTTTTATATTAAGAGATGTTTATATTATAACATAGAAAAAGAAAATGTATTTATTTATATTTGTAGTTATTTGGAAAGCATTTTTATAGTAACCATTCTGTTATTTATATTACAAGACCTATTATGAAATTTTATTATTTTCGATAACATTAATCATGTTATTTTATATATTTTCACTTTATATATAATAAAATTTAATAATATGATTTCGTAATTCTTTAATATCAATATATAAGTACTAAATAGTTGGGGTTTTTGACTCAAATTCACTATAATCACAAAACAATTCCCTAAACTTTTTTATTGAATCAATAATATATATATTATTTTACACTTTTTTAGTTCCTAATTAATCCCTAAAAATTAAAACCCCTTATACAGTTCCATCCAGCTGCTAAGGAACTCTTACCATTATTTTTTATCCTCATATTCTTTTTTTCATTTTTTAGATTTTGATATTCTTTCTTGATATATCTAATTATTTTAGATAAATTAATGATTATTTAATGAGAATAATTCAAACAATATTACCTTGAATGAATCCTTTGTGATCATATATTGGATAATACCTTATATTCATTCTTGAATAACTGCTGCCATATTGTAAACTTTTCTAAAAAATGATAGTATTTATTTATATTTATATGGAACTCAAAATTATATGAGTAATTAGTGACATTAATACTTAATTTAAAATAAGTTCATTTTACATTGGTAAATTCATCTTAATCAATGTTTATCAAGTTCGTTTTATATTTTAATAATAAACCAATAATCTCACGAATTGTATATTCATTTTTTAATTTTATCAATAGAAAAAAAAATTGTTTTCAATTTATCTTATAAGGTAGTAATTACTATTTCAAAATGTAGAATATTACCAGAGGATTGTATAAAATAATATACTCCATTTACTATACTGGGGGACTGAGAAAACATTTTTATAATAGTTTCATTGTCATTAATTATTAAATATTTGGATGTAGACATTAATATTCCATGTTATGTTGTAATAATAATATCAAATCCAAATTGTGTAGTTCAAAAAAATTAGATATCTCAAGAGATGTTTTTGTTGAAAATATATTACTAAAATCATATTAGGTTATTAAAAAATAAATAATAATTATAATTTTATTGTTAAGAACACATTTTATAGAATTGACACACCAGTTAACTAATCCATTTGTGTTTGAAGAAGTTTATTGGGTTTAACCACTACATTCCAATGATCATGAAATATATAGTTAGGGTAATCCATTATTAAATATGTCCACTAGTCATAATTAGTACCCTCAAATAACGATGTACTTTTAGGAATCCATCCATAATTTGATCACGATCTTTCCATCTCAAATGATCTCTTCCCTCATATAGTGAATTCTATAAATTGGTTGAAAACTAATATATATACTAGGTAAATGGTTATGATCAAAAGCAATTATTAATCCCAGATAGCGAGGAAAATGAATAGTTATAAGGGGCGGGGGTAAATTGATAAATTAAATTATTAAACAATATAAATGAGACAAAAAAATTTATTAGAGAAATAAATATAATAAGTAAAGAAGGGATTTTTATAGTTTTTTAGATCATTTTGATACAACATTTAATCATTATACACTCATTTCAACAGTATGTCACCCATAATAAAGTGATATAGCTTATGAATGGGAGACACAACCCGTTACAACATTATTGTTTCAACCTATAGTTACAACCCTATGAAATTTCTTCATATATGAGGCACAACCTAAACTCTTCTACCTTATTCTACTATGAGGCATATCCTCGACATACCCTTTTTTGGGATGTATAATCAAAAAACATAATTTTGATTCTAAAACATAAATTTACCTTAATGAACACATAAATAAGATATAATAATTTTTCCCAAATAAAATATAACATTGAATGATCTGAATTTCATGGCCACAAAGCTTATTTATTGTGATGTAAACTGCACCCTAATTAATCCCAAAATTAAAAATCAGAGCATTGAGGATAAAAAACTATATATCACGAGTCTTTAAAACTTTTCAAATAAAATCTTGTGAGTCTTATTTTCACATTTCCTAATTCTTATTTTTTCTTCCATGTCTATAATATTTCATTTAAAATATATTTATTTTTTTCATTCTTGTATAAACAATTGAAAGATAATAGAGGCATTCACATGAACATATAAAATACTAAATGTTTTTGTTCTTATTTCTTGTTGTAATTTCTTGGAATTATCTTTAAATGATAAATGAATACTTCTAATTTGTTCAAAATGACCGTGCTAATTTCTTAGTAGATTATTTACAAGAATTTATCCATTTAATAGATGTGTAACACTCCATTAATCACATTTAAAATTGTTCATGTATAGTGGTTACTTTTAAAAATTCATATGAAATATTCAATAAGTCATTAATTATAATAAATTGTTAATTATTTAAAATAATAAAAACATCTTATAATATGATTTTGTTCATGTGAATATTTCCCATAATCTATGTGGGAATAGTTTTCTTGAAATAACCGTAATTATTTGAACTTAAATTGAGAATCATCCACAAATAAAAAAAATACTCAATTACTAATTGTTTTTTGGAATTTTAATTTTTTCTATGGCATAATTTTGTATGATTCACTTTATCATCTATATCAATCATCAGACTATGTTTTTGAGAACCTATTTCTATATGAGTTATCTAAATCTATTTAAGAGTCATTTGTAAAACATACATGGATTTTATATTTGCATATGTTATCATACAAGTATTCCAACCTATTTATGATCATTTTTTTTCTAAAAACATATTATTTGGGTTTTCATATATGTCATTTGATAAATATACTTTTTTAAGAAATAATATTTCTATGAGAAATGAATATTCTATATAAGAATCATTTTGGATAATAATTATTTTTCTATTTCATAAGGAGAATTTGAAAACCATTTGTATAAATTTAATTATAAAATATAAAACATAAATTTGAATTTTTTTGAAACAATAATATTGATATCATATGTGTCTATAGATAATCAAACACATGGAAAAAATTCAGTCAAATTCATCAATGTATGAGTCATTAGTCAACAGATGTTGATATGGATATTTATAAAAAATCAATTCATAAAATAATTAAATAACTCAACTAAATCATTAAATCTAAAATAAAAACTTGAATGAGAATATAAATAAATAGAAAAAAATTTGATAAATATTTTACCTTTAGATTCAACAAAATTAAGTTAATATACAACCCATACAAGTGTTAGAAAATGAAAATATTTTTCATTACTTTTTAACACTGAGGTTAGAGGGAATAAAATGAGGGGTTTTAACTATAAAAAATAATTATATTTGATAGGTTTCGTAAAAAAATTTATAAAGGTTGGAAATAATGTATCTTATTTCACTATAAAAATGTTTCCAAATCAATCCTAACGATTCACATGTATAGGAAGTGAGTAGATATTACAGTATGTCAAATAGACTGTTTATTATGCCATGATATATGAAAACGTCATATCTTTTCAACATCATAGTGAATTAAATATATATTGGGGTGCTAATATTTGTGATCAAATTATAATTTGTAGAGGTGCATTATTTATTAGATGAAGATGTATTTAATAGACCATAGATAAAAAACAACTAGAACTACAAGAAATGGTACAAACATCAAAAGTAAAGATTATCTCACAGTTATTATAAAGCGCTTTCTATATAAGGGATATTATAAAGGGGATTTATCACTACTATTTTGGTGCCTATAAATGCAGTGCTATTAAAGGGGGTATATTATATATTTCTAGACCACTTTATATGCACTTCCTTGAAACCTTTAATTGAAATCAACCCCGTTTATATGTGCTTTTCACTTCACAACTGCTTTTATCAGCACATTGTGAATTTATATCCTTAATCACACCAGCCATGATTTTATCATCGCACCACCACTTTGAAAATGGAAAGCCTTTACCACCACACTTCTTTGTATTGATGTTTGATTAATGGTATTTCTATTTATATATATATATGTATTTACATAACTATTTTTTATTCATATATTAATATAAATATTTATTATGTAAATTTATCCAATAAATTCGTGAGTGTGATATATATATACTCAAAATTCTATATATATATATATTATATTATATTACATTCATTTACAAAAACTCTAATTAAATAAAAATATTTATTTATTTATTAATACAGACATATATTTATATATAAATATTATAAATATATTATTATAATAACAAAATGGATAGATATGTTTTTAAATACATTTTTTAACATTAATTTATTTATATATATTACAATATACATATTCATATATATTTGTCCTCTATTAACACATATATGTTTATATATAAAAATTAATTATATCGGTACATAGATACATATAATTTCATTTTTATATGGTATATAAAATGGATGATTTTTTCTAATTAAATAAAATGAAAATGGATTTTTGATTTTATATATTTAATGCTATGTTTCAATGTAAATATTTAGATATATATTTATAAAAGTGATTTTATATATTTATATAATATATAAATAAATATATATATTTATAATTATAAATAAAACATCATTGTGAAAAATGATTATATTTAAAACCCATAACGTCAATATGAATGTAATTCCTTGCAATAAATTCATCCTCCACCGAGAAAAGGCAATAATACCCCCTCATAGAAGGCCCAAAATCCATCGAATTTCCAAAAATGGTGAAACCCTTACTAAACTCTGAATTTCGTGGGTCTTCTAAAACTTTTTTTCCTCGAAAAAAATGATGGGGGGGGTAGAATTGATAAGGAATAGAGATCATCACAAGACTCTTATTGATATGTGTTAGATCCTAAAAAAAATTGAAAAAAAAATTTGGTCGTTCAATGTTGGAGTTATATTTTCAACTTATTTTATTTATTATATTTTTTTTGTGAATATCTAAGTTGACATTAAATGACTATTAATCGATAAAAATTAATAAATTATTAATTAACAATATTTATTTACTTATCTTATACTATATATTAAATATATATATTATATATTATGTGTATATTCATATTTACCTAATCTAAAAAATCGTTAAATTATATCTAACACATTTGTTTCAAAATATTTAAATTAATATATTAGTATACATTTTTTAATGAATTGTATATTTTTTGAAATAAAACCATTATAGAAACTATATAAAAATTGCTGATAAATGGGGGGGTATTTTTCAGTGATTTTAAAAACCCGTTGACAAAGACACCCCATTTTCAGAATACTTTTTACAAGAGATGATAATGGACCCCCTTTTCAGACCATTTTTACATGTTCTGATAAGGGGTATTATTAAGGATTGTACAAAAGTGGTAAAAATTTACCATTTATTAGGTCTTTTTTAGCACAGTTAAAGACCCCCTTTAATAGTGCTAAAAATGTGCTGTTAAAGACACCCTTTAACATTAGTTTTTCTAGTATGGACCAAGGGGATAATTAAATTTACTTTTATCTTGAACTATTAAATACCTAGAATTGGATGAACACAATTTGGTAGTTGTGTAGTAACCTTATTCATAATATAATCTCTATAAGTTTCATAATTACAATATACAAAAAAATGGTGTGGATGGAGTCAAAACTATATAGAATATGGGTAAATGGTTCATAAGAATTTATTATTAGGTGTGATAACCACAGTGAAATTAACATCTCAAAGAATCCATTTCAATATGCATGGTCAGAAGCTATTGAAAACCTGTACCATTTCATCAAATAGAATGTAGAACATATAAAAATTTAAATTGAATATATTTAAAAAAGTATAATGTTGTAAATATATTAAAGAATATATATTTTGTATCTTACATATTACAGTTTTTGTTGGAATCTTATCAACTAATTTATACATGTTTTCTGATTTATTTTTCATCTTTTTTTATTGTAATAGTTTGAATATTGAAGATAATATAATGTTCTATTTTTAGTAGGGGAGATACTCTATTTTTTATATTAGTTGATAATGATGGTTGAAAAAAATTGAAATATATTTCTATAGAAAGAATACAAATTGATCATATCATATGATCTAAGAAGATCTCATGTATTGTTTCCAGCATTACAAACAAATAAAAATGTTTTTATTGAAAATACCTTAATGATTATGTATGTTTATGTGTCTTTATGTTTTAGAGCCCTAATAAAGTGAACATACAAAGGGAAGGATGAGTGTTTATTTAATTTGAAAAATTATAAATATATTATTGTAGTTTACTACATGTTTTAGATATATCTATAAAGGATCACTCTATAATATTATGTTATATTTATATAACTTCAATACTACGAAAATACAATGACTTATTTCAAGTCAGAACTTAGTCAGATTAATGGAAGAATATTTATATATATAGAAAACATGATCATAGTATATTTTTAATGTAATTATAGGTTTATAAGGAAATTAAAAGAAGTTGGTTTTATGATGTACATAGAATGATAGTGTAAATGGTTTCACATTATGAAATGATTGGTTAAAATAGAGGAAGATTTATAATTTTGTGAATGAATCACACTATAGTAATACTACATTGTGATGTGATATATATCAATGGGATCACGATATTTGGATTACATTGTGATGAGTGGTAATTTTTTATTTTGGACTGTCTATTTGAGAAGAAAATCATCTCATTATATGAAAAACAATTCCCCCCCTCAAGGAGTTCACAATGATGTTTTATTAGTAGTTAAATATTATTGTTTGGTTTTTTATGAAGACATACATATAAAATACTGTAATATACATGACCATTATATAAAAGTGATATGAATTTTTAGAATCTATTTATGGATTTATAATGAGATATAATGTGTGGATTTTAAAATTGACTATCGAATTATAAAAATGATCTTGACTCTATGATTTTTTATGTTATATAAATATAAGTTAAATCTATATGAAAAATGCATAAAGGAACATTGAGTTAACTAGACATATATTTTATATATTTTTTAATGAAGGTGTTGTGCTTTGGATTGATGAGATGAATAAGAGGACACAAATTATCCAAATTCTTATCCAAATTAGGGAGGCATCATGTGATAGATAAACTTATTGATTATCCACTAGATCATAATTGTTCTTGGAGTTTAATACCATCTTAAAACTCATATTCAATGTTCACGATCATAATATGATAAATACGTAGAGATTGAGATCAATCCCACTAGACATAATGTATTTATAACGTTATAAGAAGAGTGTAAAAACCTTTTACAAACTACTATGTCACGAATTTTATATCTCTATTTTCCTCTCACTATTATTTTATTTATGATGATTATTTATAGTAAATTATAGTGATAAAATAATTTTAATTTGTGTGTCTTTGTATCCAATTATTCACATATAAATTAGTTGTTGGATACTCAAACCTAGGGTATCCCAACATTTACTTATAGAAAAAACATACTTCACAACAGTTTTAATAAATAAAAAATTATAGAGAAAAACATTTACAAATTTTTTTTACAAATTTTCAACCATTTTACAAATATTAACACATATTACATATTAATTCACATTATGTGATAATAAAAATTCAAACAAATAAAATTATAATAAAAATTAAGTAATATTTTTTAAATTTAAACATATATTAGTAATTTTCAAATGGTTAAATGTGTTCATTATGGATCAAAATACATTATTGTATATATTAGTTATTTTTTTTGTCACCATTTTATCTGAAATACTCTTACATCATACAAGGATTCAACATTTATGCTAAACATGATGAAATGTCATCATTTTAATATCAAAAAATTTCGTATATGATGTTATATTGTTAATATCAATAAATGGATTACCTTTTTCATGAGCTAATCCATCATTCACATTCTCATTAATCTACTAAACTACCCAATATTTCAATTTATTAATTTTTTTTATTATTGTATATAGATGTTTAACCGAGCAAAGAACCTATATATAAAATTTATATGGTAAAATATCTAATTAATATGCTATTTAAATATAAATACATTTTAATAAATAATTTACCATTTCTATAATTAAATTATATACTTCCACAATAGTATATCAATAATTATCATGGTATGCACTGGTTAAAATTATTATAGATTATGTTTCATAGGGGTCCCCAATCTGAGATAACCAACCACATAGAAGGGGAGGGTGAATAGTAATATATGTCCTAAAACATATTCTATATTTCTCTTTAATCCAGAAAATTGGTATCTCAATTAGTGTTAGGGAAGAAATATCTTATGATAAGAGAGTTATTGAGATTGAAATTAGAGATAGAGACCCAAAATAAGGGAATCACAACATATAAGATATTTTTACAATGAAAATACCCTCTCAGTATCAAGTGGATAATTATTACTGTCCAATAAATATTATCCCTTATCTACGAGAATGTTTTATAATAAGCTAAAAATGAATGGATTGTTTGAGAAAGGGAAATATAAAAATCTCGTACAAGTGATGAAAAAACAAGGGAAATAAATAAGAAAATATATTCTCAGTAGAGCATCTTATGTTACTCTATCTTTTTCCATCTCTCTCAAGTGTATATATGTTAGTAGATGTTATGTAAACCATTCTTATCTCATATAAAATCATTTTGGGTGGTCCTATACTTATAAATTAGCTCAAAATATGTTAATTGCTCACTAATTCCATTTTTGAGATATTTATTATCTCTTTATCACTATCATTAACTACATTTATTAAATAGGTACGAAATTTATTCGTTTAGGACTATAAATTTGGTATGTATTATTTTTAGGTACCTTTATATAGAATAATTATAAAATATAACTCTAAAAATACTTAATTAATTGATAACATATAATATATCACTTTCAATATCTTTTGAAATGTGTTTGGCCACTATGTGTTGCGGATCTGGACACAACAGTGTGATGATTTCCAAATACTAATCGGAATAACATTATTAAATATCTTATTAACTCATTATTTTGTAGTGGAAATTTATCAATTTTGATCATATAATTTACCAACACTATAATTTAATAATGTTATCCAATATTTATTTCATTCTAATTCACATTTAAAATGATATTTCCCAATGACTATTTTTTTCCACCTGTGTAGAATATCCTGATATTTGATTCTCCCAATACAGGGCACAAAACCATTTTATTATTAGACATTACTTTTAAGAACTCATCTCAATTTCATGTCATTATAGAACCATGATAATCGTGAATCCATTTAGTTGTTATAATACAACCCAATATAGTGACATTTTAACCAGAAAAGTTTTAATCATTATGGATATCCAACCATGTAGAGATCCATTGTTGCATTGTATATATTTTCATCAAAAATCCCAAGAGTACTATAATAAATTAATAAATAGTGGAATATTTTTTCAATTACCATTATGATGCTTTTAATATATTTTACCATTAGATATTTCACTGTAGTGTAAGTCTAAACACATTTTACAACATGTCATAGTATCCATAGTGTCTCCCAATCTCCATCATTATGCTAAAATATCACATTAATCTAACTATTCATATTGATCCTCATTGTTTTTATTGTTTCTATATTTTCCATGTGATATGAATTAAATACACCAAATTATATTCCAATCACAAGGATACTTCCTAAAAGGTACCCATAGTAAATAAAATATATTTCATATGATAATGGAATATATTTGTGTGTCATATATGTATAATTGTTGAAAAAATAGATGACCAAAAAATTTTAATGGTTAGTGAAACATAAATTTCTTTAAGATAGTATTTATGGGAGATCTCAATTCCTCGGTGTATAAACAAACATGCAACCAATGGAATATTCAACTGCATTAATATATCTCCCCCATGATCTAATGATAAATATGATTTTTTCTAACACATTAATAAATCGTATATACATAATGGAATCATTATTCAATATTCATCACATATAATATATTTGAAAATCTATGAAAACTTCATACATCATATCATCTTTATATAATATCTATCACATTATTTCTTTTATAATTGTGGAAACACATCATGTAAGGAATATATCAACCCACACTAGGAAATTATGCTCCCTGTGAGTATAAAATACTTCAGGATTTTAGTATTTACAATATTTGGAAACAAATCCAATATTGAATTAATCACCCCTAAGAACACAAGTCCCCAAAAAATATCCCACACCATTCTTGTAATAACCACTAAAAGAAATTCAACATGAATTGAATTGAATTTTTCCTTCTGGACATAAATTATAACATTAATATCACCATTATAATTATATGAATTACAATCATTATTAATATTTATCAGAAATTTCAAAATTTATAAGGAAATATCATTTAATTAATTTTAATAACATTTATAACAAAAAAATTAATATTTTAATATGAAAATAACCATTGAAATCGTAATTTTTTTGGATATAAGTATATTTTCTCCCCAATTGAAAATATAATTGAAAGTAAAAATTTAATAATGAATGATTAGGAAGGTGCCTTAGTATCCATCCATTGATGAGTTCTAAATTTTCCATTTCTTCAAAATATTGTGAATAATATATCTTTATGGGGATCTATGAAATCCCTCTACGATAATATTTACTTTACATTAAAAAAAGTGATTATTATTTCTTGTCATTTATACTTGGAATTAATTTTCAAAATCAAAAAATAAAAGATAGATAATATTACAAAACATAAGGGGAAAGCATCTAATGTTCATTCAATAAATATTTCTTCTCATGTCTGGTATTATCCCATAAATTATGGAATCTAAAAAAAATTTATGTATATGAATATCAATTAATCACTTTACTTTTATAAGGGAAATAAAAGCTCACTATATAATAGTAATAAATAAATAAAAGTATATATTTTATAATTTTACATAAAATTTTTTTCAATACAAACTAATTTATTTTATTTTCTGAGTAAGTATCCACTTTCGTAAAAAATCATCAGATGTAATCCATGAAAAAAGTGAAAGAGAGTTCGAAAGCCCTAAATATTAGATTATATATGAAGAGGATATCCCATTTTTATTAACCATGGTGTCAAAATATGTTTTTTAATTTAACTATAATCCATTTAATCATTTTGTATCCATATTTTTAATAAAGTCCATTCATTGATTCAATATTCACATTAATTGAATATTGGCGGCATCATATTTTTATTCAATACTATTTAATTTTCTCAACAATCTCCTTATAATTTTCAGTTATTACAATGCTTATCTCAATGGGAATAGTTGTATAATCATTTTTTATATTTTAGAGATCTATATTTTCCTGATACAACTCTTTACTACTTATTAAAAGGGGAATGAACATGATAAACTATATAAATATATCAATACTACGTTGATCAACCTACCTCTTCTTAATAATACGATCCACCATGTTTTGGAAGAGATCCACTTGATTTTACTGAACCACCATTAGAAGAACATCCTTATGAATACCTTTATATTGGAAAAAAGGGAATTCATTGTTGGAAACAATTTTTTTTATGTATTCAATCCAAAATTTGTTGATCATGGATTTTTCATTCAATTTTATCTTTTGGTGAAAGTGTATTCAGTATTTCTATTGTTGTTCTTTCCCAAAGTTGGCCAAATTTTTTGGGTCCTAAATTTAGAGAAATGGAAAAGTTTCATGAAATATGGATTTCCAGGGCTTCCTCATGAAAATATGGAAGATGCATGTAATTCCTGAATGTTTTGTGTTCTGAAAGTAAGAGTTCCCGGAAAGATGAATTTCAGGAAAACCTCCTGATCATATTCAAATTAAATGTTATTAGAAAACAAAATAATAGTTTGATTGTCTATAGATTCATTAAATAATGGTTCCCTTAAAAATATTTAGTTAGAAATGAAAAATATTGTCTATTCAGTTTTATAAAATTTGGGACATTCACTGGAAACCTGTCAATGGGGGTCTATGACTCATTCCAAGGAGATAGATGTAGGCATGGGTAAGGTAACAAAGGATCATGCGGAGAAAGAAAAGCCAGGTCCAAAACTGTTGGGGGTGGTTTCTGAGTATAATGAAACAATGGGAGTGTCGTGTGGATCACTGGATGTGAATCCTTTTGTGTGGGAGGTGTTCAATCATCTAATGAAAGATTTATGTGTACCTCAGCCTCCTCGAACTGGTTCTTTGGGGAATGAGGGTTCTTTTTAGGGGAGGAGCAGTTTGGCAGTGGCATCAGCATAGTGGATCCATATCTGGTGGATGAGGGAGGTTCCAAGATTATTATGGATACTTCTTATATCAAGGAAAAGAGCTTAGGTGATGGTACTAGTGCCAATGGTCAGTGTGATTCTCCAAATTCCAGTTGTTTGAGGAAGGATAATGGTGTATCTCAGCCTAATGAGAAGTATTCATGGATGCATAGGATTCCGGACGATGCGTTACCTACTGGGGACATGGACCCCTCAGTTGAGGGTCTCCATGGAGACAACATGGGACATTTTGGATGGGGTTCTTAAGAAGGTGGATGAGGTCGACCTCAGGACCCCCACAAATGTCAAATTCCATACAGGCAGCAAGGTCATGGCATATGATGAAGATAATGAGGTTGCAGTTAGGAATAGTTCAAGGGATGTGGAAGGTATTATCCTGGGTAACCGTTTTGATACTCTATCTTATGATGATCCCGTCAAATATTCTAGAAGATACCTAGTTAGAACATCAAAAAATCTGGATAAGGCCACTGAGAATGAGTCTGGTGATGAGCGTTCTTGAAAAATTGCTGGTGATACAGAGGACGAGGCTCAGGGGACCATATATCCAAGTCCATGGTGGAGTATGAATTGGATGTTTAACTATAAAGAGAAATGGAATACTCATATTTACCTCTACCAATTGAGAACAAATTGGAAAATAATTCAAATTCCATGTAGAAGGATTTAGTATCCCACCTCTCCAAGGATGTCTCCCATTAGTGGGAGATTCCCAATAACTATTTTTATTATTATTTTTGAGATCGGAAGAGGTTGTGATGGAAAATCGGCTGACAATCACATTTCCTAAAGATGAAGTGGATGAATGATTGGAAAGTATCTTATGGTGGCCCCAATGAGGATCATGGAGTCTATATCGAAAAGAGTTAATTTATTTATTTTAGGGGCATTAACAATGGAAAAATAAATGAATAAGAGAACATCCAGTGATGGAACAAGATGGTGTTCATGTTTGTAGATCATCTGTTGGAGGAACCAGATGCCTAGGTATACAACATCACATGGAAACTTTTTAAAGAGATTTAAATAGGTAGGCTTCAATTTCACATTACTGTATTTATAATCTACTTTAGTGCTTGACTTGTTTTCTACGTTCTTCCTTAAAAGTTATTGACAATAAAAATTTAATTTTGAGTGAGTGAGTTCCATAATTTACAGAAAGGTGTTTAGTTCTAAGATATTCACATGTTTCAAGATTTGAAAATTTCCCTGACTTTTTTACAAGAAATAATGTTTCATAAACATGAATGATGTTTTTCCTAAAATGGTTATTTATATCTATAGAAAATTTACCAAATGGTGAAAATTTCTTATAAATAGGTCGTTATTCATCATTTGAGCCATTGAAAAAGTTTTTAGAGATGGGATGATTACTCTAATTTCATTATGGATTTACACAATCATAATCATTACGCTAATTAGGAAGATTAGACAATGACAGGTTTCAGGAAAGGAATGGGTTTGAACTAATTGATTCTAATTAATTTTGGTTATGGAGTTACAAAAAATCATGGAGTTTGAGGAAATATCAGAATATCATGAATGTTGGGATTCTTTAAAATATTTGGGGTTTAATGAAAGTGGGTAATTTTTTGAAATATGATGTTGCTTTTAAACATTAAACTATTTCATGAAATATTTTGTTCCATGAAAGATACTTATCAAATCATATTTGAACCTAGAAAAAAATTTATGAAATGTATTGAATAATTATAAGTGGACATTCATTATTAGAAAAATCATATTCATGTTCTATGTTATGGAAGTGAACTCTCAGTTGATATACTGAGATAGAATTCACCCAAATTCTTGATAAAGGGTTGTTTATGGATGTTTTTAAGGAATGAAAGGACGAAATACCTAATATTCAATAAAAGGACGTGTTCCTAGAATGGCGTGGCCATGTCTAATCAATTATATTGCAAAAAAAATCTAGTAAATCCCATCATATTTAGGTACATCCAACACAATATTATCATAATCCCCCTTGACTATCCAATAGTTGTGAACCAAAAAAACTAGTCTCTTGTGTTTATATTTCATTATATGGATGTCTCAAAATTGTAGGTTTCTATTAGACCGATATAACATGTTCCTTCTATGATGAGGATGTTATCCGTATTATTTAGATAAAATTATGGAACTCAATTTAACCCCTCCCCTCTAAGTGGGTTCTGGTTTATAATAAGCGGTACCAGAGTGAACACATTGTAGGTGTTAAATTTTTCTTCTATTTTGTTTTTATTGAGAATTATATTGACATTTCAAGATTCCTAATTTTTTATGGCAGTTAATTCCAAATTTGGAATAATAGAATGATATCTCATCTATAATCTCTTGTATTGGATGTTCTCTGTGATAAAGTTCAAGGGATTCAAGTTACTGATTGAATGGGGAATTTATTTAATGAAACAGAAATGAAAATGATTGATACAGATGCCAAATATCATAATTCATTTACCACAACGTTGTTTGATGAAATATATTTTATGTTGATGAGTTTAAATATAAAGAAGGATTTTTAGGAGAAACTAGAATATATATTTGATGGTTATAAAAAACTAAAGGAGGCTAAACATCATGATTTTTCTCAACAAGTTTAGAGAATTGAAAAAATAAAATAAATAATGATGATAGTTTATTTTGTTAAATAACTAAATTTAGTAGAGACGTTTGTTTACTTGGTGATTAAATTATTGATATTTTCATTATTAATAAAATTTTAAGATGGGTTACACCTATATAAAATCCAAAATTTTCATCCCTTCACGGAAGGGGCCAATATGATATTTCACTTAATGATATGATCGAATATCTAGTTTCTTGTGAAATGAGAGTCTAAACCAAAAGATACAACAATTGTAGAATGCAGGGATATAATTTTCAAAAAAATGGAATAAATTGAAATTTTCATTTTTAATTTTGATAGATATGATGTGTATGATGAAAATAATTCTCTAATTATTATAATATTTCAATGACAAAAGAAAATTTTGAAGGAAATCTAATGATAATTTGTATTATGTTTGTTATGGTAGGTAACATTGATACTTGGTTCTCAATAAAATTCATTAACATTGGAATTAAATCACAAATCCGGAAGGGGGCTTAGAGAATGTTCCCCAAAAGGGTAAAATAAAACTAGGACTGAATTTATAGTAGAATATACTTTTTGTAAACTTGGACATGATGAAAAATTCATTTCAGGCCATATAGAATCAAATATTAATTTTTATGTTTGATATTGAATATTTTATATAGTTGAAAACTTATAACCTATTAAAGGGAAAAAAATATTTTATAAGGTGTTTCCAATATGAAGATGGAACTAGAGGGTTCTCTTGATGAGCATGAAATTCAAAGAACAAAAAAATGGATGATTGGATATTTGATTAAAGAGTCAATAGATTATGGGGATCATCTCTAAGTAAATATTGATCAACTTTAAGGAGAGTGTAAAGAACATTGGACAACTCTTAATAGATCAAAATAGGTGATGGAATTTTAACTATGGATTAATGATTAGTAGAAAGATATTAATGAACAAAAATTAATATTTGTGTAAAAGGACAATATATTTGAGTTCATTAATTAATAATTCATTAGCATAGTAATTAAAATTGAAACTATATCAATAATCAAGGGAAAAAGAATAAATTCGAGCTTGTAATGTTTTTAGATGGAGAGATTTTGGAAAAAATTACAAATGGTTATAAAGGACTATTAAAAAACTGACAGATAAATGTTATAAATTAATTTGTGGAAGGGAAATTGGCTATGATACAGAACCATAAAAGGCTGAAAATAGGATGATCTAAAACGATGGGAAGAAAAAAGTTATACATATATCAAAGGAGCCTTTTGTACTGGAAAATAGAGAATTGAAATGAACATAAAACATATATAAATAATCCTTAATGATCTAGAGATGACAACTGTTCAAACTATTAGAAAAAATAAGGGTACATTTTTAACAACTTGAGTTAAAGGGTAATTAATTTATTAAATGTAAATTCAATGGATTTATAGACCATACCATTTTTTACATTGAAGAGAAAATGATTTATCTACGTGAAGAAGAAAATGGTATTTATCAATATAGATTGAAACAATATAATTCATCATATATAAGAAATAATTTCCATGGATATTGTTTTCACTATTTTAACATTATCCACAAAATAATTCATTAAATATAGTTGAAAGGTAAAAATCCTAAATACATAACTATGAGACCATTTAATACTGTTTAACCAAGAATAATTACCCTGGAAAATAATTATTCTCATCTGGAAAATAATACGAGTATGATTCAAGCATGTATTTTGAAAAGAGCTTTGATAGTCCAACTTAAGCATCCACTCAGTTTGGTATCACATTGAGGAAAAATTAGAATATTGAGAAATCCAATCTAGAATATATTTCTATCAATTATACAAATAACTGTAGAACCTAGATTATTGATTGTGGATGCTCATACCATATGATAGTAAATCAAATTTTTTTATGAATGTTAAGTAAAATGATGATCAAAGACTGAGATTCAATAATTCTGGTTCCATGAAGATCAATGTATTGAAAATAAATATTTAGAGAATGATGAGATAAATGAACAAAAGTTCTCTATGTGGATGAATATCATAACAATTTCATATGTGGGATTCAACTCTGTGACTTATGGCTGGTAATAATATTTAATAACAAATAGTTCACCATCAAAAGAAACATGTGTAATTTTATCATGATATGATGAAGAAAAAATTGTAATTTATTATAGGATGATAGTAAGTAAAACACTTTTATTGAAAATTTAAGTGAAAAAACTTGTGGAACTAGATTTTGGGTCTAATTAATCAATAAATTATGAAAATATAATCCATGATAAAGGCTATTATGGAATTCCGCAATATGAATCATTATTTACAAAATACACATGATGCATTCTCTAAAGGAAATGTGGTCTGAAATTCGCATTGTCTGGGAGAAAAAAGGGAATAAACTATTAATTATCTAGTCCACATAGATGTATTTTATACAATGGTTATAGATGAAACATATAGAGAGTGTTTATTAATTATTTTTATTGATGAAAATAGTTGCATGAAATGTTTGATGTTTGTTTTCTGTAAATGAGATGTAGTTAACTACAAAAGGGATATATGCAAAGAGTTGATAATTAAACTAGAACAAAATTTTGATAATATGACTTAGAAATGGGTTGAAGTAAACATATGTTTAATTTTAAAATATCCATAAAAAAAGGGGACCATGGATGAGGTGGATTTAGAGATAAAATGAAAAAATGGTTTCAATGAATTTATATATTTATAGGTGAGTAACATGGACTATGATATATAGATTTAGAGTTGGATCTGTCATCCTAACTGGAAAGAGGTAGTTCATGTTCTGATGTAGACTTGAAATTAATCAAGGGTAAGTCAAGAAGGGGATAAGAAATGTTATAATATATGGATGGATGGAATCCATCAGAAAAGTTTTTTCTAGTTTTTTGATGTTAACTTTTTCATACGAAATAGTGATGGAAATTATGTAATGTGTGGTGATGATATATATGGGTGAATATTCTTTGTATACCCATTCAAGTGTAATGACTATAAATTCTAAAAGAAATCATCTTATAATTCATCTAGATACCAATAACGTCAAAATAATTGATAATCAAATTTTAAATAACATGAGGAGATTATATGTTTATATTATTGAGGATAAGGATGTTAGTGGAAATGGTATATATTCAAATATAGAAACTGTGGATGGCTTTCACAAAATTTAAGGATCTCCAAATGATAATGATTCAAAATTAGCATCTGAAGAGGAAACCGTTACTGATGAATCTATACTAGAACCTCACAAGATATATATATGAGAATATATTAATACATCTACAATTATTTGAAAATGGACCACCCTACATAGACGCAGATAGTGTGGACTGAAGAAAATTTTTCTCCCCCATCAATTATGGAACCAACATAATATGAATAATTAGAGTAAGATGATTCATGGATCAATACCATGAATAAAGAAATAGATCATGTTGAAATAACTAGTCATGGATTCTCATTGAGAGGATAGAAATTTATAATATGATTGGAATAATATTTTTCTTTAAAAAATAAATAAGATAGGAAATGTGATTAAAAAAAGTTACACTTTTTTTGTAAATACTATGAAACAATTCATGGCAATAACATTAAAGGAATGTTTTATCTAGTTTCTCATCTATAGTATATAAGGCTCTTCCCAACCATCGTTATTCAAAGAGGTTAAAATGTCTATTAAATGGATTTCAAAACATCTTTATTAAGTGTAATTCTTGAATAAGATGTATATATTTAATATTTTTTGGATCTTTGGTTGGAAATTATAAAAATGAATTGGATATAGATTGAAGAATGCTCTTTATTGTATAAATAAGGCACAATGATCATGGTTTTCTTGATATAATTATTATATAAAGAAGCTATAATTAAATAGAGAAGGTTTCAACCATAATCATAATGTGATATATTCTCAGGTCCTTAAATTTATGGTTCATGTGTTTGTGGATGATATTATATTTAGAAAAATAGGGAATGGATCAGTTGAATAATATCCTAATCACATGAAATATTAATTTTAAATTTCCATGATTAATTAAAATGAATGGGTTTTTGGGATAAAGTTGATTAAAAAAATTAATATATCATAATTTATAATGAAAATTATACAAGATCTATTTTTATGATATTGAACATGCATGAATCCAAACTGATGTTGACTCTAATTTCAGTTGGGAAAAAACATGGGAGGTAAATGCTATGGATCCCACCTAGTATAAGAGGATCATTGGAATAATGTTTTATTTGAATGCACTATGAAATTATATACTCTTTAGACCATGTTTAGTGGATTTTATCTCTTATAACCAGAAGGAATATAATTTTGTAGAAGTTGAATGAAGCATGAGGTATATATAAGCTACTATCAAATTTTGATTATACATTACAGTATGAATGGAAAATGAATTGGTGTTATTTTTTAAGGATGATTCGGACTGGGATGTGGGGGATCAAAAATATATAGGTGGAGTGCATTCTTCATTACATATAAATGTATGGAATGGTTGAGCTACAAACAATAAACAACTTCTATTTTAATGCATAAATCAAAGTATATATTTATGACAAAAAAATACATTCACCTATTTTCGATGATGCAATAATTTTATAACATTGGTGATAAAGTGAAATAGTCACTGGTGATACTATGTGACAAAAAGGCAATGATCAATATCAAGATAAATATATTTAAGCACTATTATACCAAACATATTTATATTAGATATCACTTCATTAATGGAAAGTCTGATTAAGGTTTCATTGAAATAGAGCATGTCGGGACTAATGATTAGTTCGGTGAAATCATGACTAAATCTTTGGAAGCCCAAATCTTTTTAAAGGAATGATTTATAATTGGGTTGTATGAGGAGGTTATTGTTTGACCTTTCTCTGCATATCAGTTATCTTTTTTATTATTATAGTGGATATGATGTCGGTCTTAGGGGGAGATATGATCAATGGTTTTTTTTCAAACTAATGGAAAAAATAGTTTCCTTTGGTTTATCTACAAATGTGAAAAATAATGAAATTAAATTGAATTTAGGTTTTTAGGATGCAATTTTATAACAATGAGATTCAATTGAATTTAGTTTTTTAGGACTGTTTTTCAGTGTAGGTCAGCGGTATCTCAAGGAATGAAATTTTATATTGACACTCGTATTTTTTATGCTTATATTTTACGACATAGACATAGTGTTATTTATGGGAAAATTCAATGCTATCAGGTTTCATTTCGATGTTGGTTCTCTATAAAATTTGTGTATAAACTTCAAAAAAACCTAGAAAGAATGGAATTCAAAAAATCATGGATTCATGAAGGTATGTAGATTTATGTAAGAATGTTTTAAGAAATACTAATGAAACAAGAAAGAAAAAGGTGGTATTTTATGTGATTAGGATAATTTTTATTAATTGAAAAAAAATTATATTACATTATTTCAAGAAAATTAATTAATAGAAATTTATATCATGTTTTTTGAAGAATGGGAGATTCAAAAACAAGAATAAATAGTATCATGAAATAATGGTGGTGATATTTTGGAATTATGAGAACGGGTAGTATAACCTAAAAATTGGTTACTCCACATCATATTATCCATTTGATATTTTCTTTGATGATAGTTAATCAATATGATTTAATGATGGTTGTATGAAAACATTATTCTTACATGAATCATGAACATTATGTGAACAAATATTTCACAAAACTAATTGGAGAGAACTAATAAATAATACGGAATTCATGTGGAGTTGTTTCTATAATTAGGGATTTATTTGGAGATTCATGAATTTTGGGATTTTTGAAGATGTGGGTAGATTTATGAAAGGTGCAAATTCTCTTAATCTAAGAGTGGGTTTCACGAAAAACGATGTTCCCTGAATGATAGATACAAAATCATACATGAAAATGGGAAAAATATTTGTAGAATTTAATAAGTAATCATAAATAGATAAACATGGAAAAATAAATAATCATCATGTCATCCGATATGGAAGAAACCATCGTGTGGATAAACTGGTAAAGGCATCACCTAAATCTATTAGAAAAGGATTGTCAAAAAAAAGGGATTTGAGAGACAATGTCTTCCATCATTAAAATTCATGTAAAGGTAGTCTTACTAGAAGGTATTTAAGATGTCTAATAAATTTTAATCCATAAAATCAAGTGAATCTTATTGGATTTTGTTATGACTGACACAATATTGGTTTATATTCCTTGGACTAGGCCTTAGAGGTAAACCATAGAAAACAATTGTGTTGCATTTCTATTTTTGAAAATGGTTTTTTTGGTAATTTAACATTTAAATCCATATTTTTAACAGCATCCTACCAGTATGGGGAAAATATCAAGCTTATTCAATGAAAAACATGACACCAAGATTCCCCCTACCCTCTTAAGGTCTAGGGGTATAATTATTTTTATAATGGGAATCATCCTCTAAATAATATTTGACCAAAAATAATTTGAGGAATGATTTTTTGTCTAATAAGATTATATTATCCCCCACATATCATATCAAGTGAATAATGTTTTCTAAGATATTTATTCTATTATTTAGATATCATCACATGGTTCTCCTTCCCAAATTTTACTATTGATGTTTTACACTATCAGTTCCCCAGTTTGATTCTAAATAAACAAAATAAAAAGAATTAAAATTTAATTTTATAATCCTCAATAAATGTTATATATTATATTTCTATTTTATTTATCATTATTTTTTATTTTCCTTCGTGCAAGTGTCAACATTCCTAAATATAGATTTTAACGGTGATTTTTTATAATGAGTAAGCCTCACTAAGACCTAGGCCACTTGTCCCATGGTTGGAATTTTTTTCTCACCATGCATCTTTTTCATCCACTAATGATGGTATATAGTAGTTTTATCTCCAAATACTAAATACTATTCTATTTCACCCATTTACATATTCTTTTCATTTTCATTATTGTGTGTAGATATTAATCACTCCCACTTATTACGATTAGAGATGGTTCACTACAACCACCTTCAGTGTATTTAATAATTAATTGTATAATTTTTTACTATTGATAAACCTATTATCTCATCATTACTATTATCCTATGTGATGTAGTAGGTAATCATCTCTTGGAGAAATTGTCACGCTGAATGGTCATAACAGTTCCCCCTTTTATGTAAATTGTGAAGTACTATAGAAACATTCTTCAAATATAAATGTTCCATATATAAATGTTAAAATTTGGTTGGATAAAAAAGATATAGGAATTTAGGTTTAGAAAATAATAGTACATTGTGGAACATTCTCATAGTGTACACCCTTGGTAATTTCCAGTGAAGGAGTGTAATGAAACTAACTATTATAAATAGAATTTCACATTGTTTTTAATGAAATATATTATTATATAACATGTATATGAGGAATATAAGAACTTTTTGGTTTTTAATATATCATATTGTATTTTAAGTACCATTAAAAAACTATAAAATAAAAAATATAGATTTTGAACAATGATCACTCGATAAAATTAATATGTGGTTTTAAAAAATCAAATGGACACAAAAAAAGGAAGAGGTGGCCACAACCAATCAGATCATACACTATGATGCTCATTTATCTAAGCATACAAGGTATATATAATCACTGAGATTTTCCCTTGACTAATCCCAAGATGATATCTGACAACTTCAGGATGAGTGAATTCATTTTTTAACAATGTTCAATATCATGGTTATCACGACCCAAATCATGTAGGTCGAACCCTCCCATGAATGGGTCACCATTTCATACCTTATTCAATGGGTGTAAGATAGTGTATTAAAGGGATATGTATCCTGAAACTTAATATATGAGTATGTAAATTATTTTTTATAGATTAAGGGATTTATTTTGATCATATTATTGTTACTTTCTTAATTATTTTTTTATATAGTGAAACATAAACAATATATTTTCCTAATATAAAAATTCGATTAAGGAATTTATTTTAATGAATGAATTTATTTTTAAAAGTAATAATATTTTAATAAAATATTACTATTAAATAATTTTATTCAATATAAATGATCAAATAATCTTTATGACTTAAAATATAATTTTTATAGGGGTTCAAAAAATGTAATAAAAATATATTTTTCCATTTAATAATTAATAATGCTTTTATTTTATCAGTGAAAATTCACATATTTATAAAATTATATAGATAAAATTAATGTTATTTTTGGAGTTATAATGTTGAAATTATCCAATGCTAAATTTTTTATAAATTTAAGTGATAGTTTATTTTTTTGTTAAAAAACAAATACTGTCTAAATATACTGTGTGTATTATGACATCACAATGACCCAAATGTGATGAAATAAATATCGTAAAAGGTATCCTTGACATCACTCACATCCATTTAATAAATTGACTTATTTTGATATGTTCTTACCTTGACAAATAAAATATTGAATAACAAACCCATTTGGAAGAAACCATTTGAAAATAACATGATAATGATTCTGGTTTGGGTTACATTATTCTACACAGTATAAAACCAATGATTGTTATATAATAAAAAAATACCCCCTTATTTCTTATATTTACCCACCCATAAACCCATTTATATTCACTAAATATCCTTTTATCACATCCATACTCTTACCTTCCCTCTCAAAATTTCTTGCACAGTTCCCCATGCTCTTAGTAAAATCTTCCCAATCATTTTGAGTCACACACTCTAGTAAGAGATCCTCACAGTCATTTCATTATTTAGGATTACTTTTTTTATCCTGTGACATCTATATTCAGTTAATTATTTTGATATATTTATTTCCATGTACCTAGTACTACATATTATATTTCAATGTTATAATACACCACTTTGTATCTCATCAAACCATTTTATAAATTTTTAAGTGATATCTTTTTGCTACAGAAATTTCACGTGATTTTCCTTAGAAAACAAATTTTTTATTGAATACCATTACTAATTTGTACAATTCTTTTTCAGCATTATAGACGTATAATTATTTAGAAAATCAAACATATGTATTTATTATAGAACCCTTGTTCGAGGAATAAAATATTATGATGAATGATTTCATGTTGTATAATTTTTGTGTAAGACATAAGAAAAAGAGTTTAATTGATGTGATGGTTGTGCATAGGTTTATAAAGCATTACAATGAATTGGATAATGTTTAGTATCATGAGAAATAATTTTTTCATAGGTAATGAACCTAATTCCTTTATGTTTATTTTTCCATCATGATTTCTTTGCAGTTACCCTTGAGATATGTTTACGAAGTAGTTATTTATGTTGTTTCCACATTTCTCATGTTTCCTTTATGTAATCACTACATATCATGACATATTATTCATGTCACATTTATTAACAATTTATATACCCATTTTCAAAAATTTATTACCCTATTCCATGTATATTATTTTACTGGGCTTAATATATCACCCATATCTTATGTATGTCCCCATGTTATCACATGCAGTTTTGAGTGTGAGCATGATAAGGATGTTTTCAACAAAGATGATATTTTTTCGGTTTTAAAGTATTCTGTATTGTACCTAATTCCAAAGTACACTATAATTTATTATCATCTAGTTTGTGTTATGTGTGAGGATATTTCATAAATGATGAATTAATATGTATTGAATATAAGGGTTGTTATAGATGGTATCAAAGTAATTATTTTATTTCTTGGATTGGGAATAGATGAACATAGCCAGATCCATAGAGATATGACTAAGTATAAGAAAACATACCAAAATTTTGGTAATTATATAATAAGTGGGTTACCAAATAATATATTCACATTTGGATTCGATAAGTGGGTGTGGTTTTGGAAAATTTGTACCTAGGTGTAACAACTCTGACAGTGTGTGTCAGACCATACTTAAAGAAACCATTTACAAGACAACAGGCTATACTGCACACCTAGTTTGACTCTCATAGGGGATATTATTTTCTAAAATAAAAATATCATTATGAACAATTATTATTGGAATAATAAAAATTCACATAAGATTACAAGTTAGGGATTAGATCATAGATAATGTAGATTGAAGGCTAGAAATTCATAATATATGGAATGAAATATAATTTCTATTCTATCCCTTTTGATATCATTAAATTACCAAGAATGTGTTTAATATTTTAAAGATAATAATCCATAATTTTTTATTTATTCTATCCAACTGTAAAAAAATAGTATTAATCGGGTAAAAAATCAATGCGACGAGCAATGTGATAACATCCTATATAAGATTCCCAACCTGATAGAAGCATGAATCACAAATTTTGTGACAATACTCTATGAACTCAATATGGGTTTGAATATAAAATTGGATTATGCGGTGCGTCCAAATCCCTCGTGAGAATGAAAAATATACAATTGGGGGATTTATGCAACAAAGGCCACCAAATTTCAATAGTTGATTTGATCCTGTAAACATAGAACAATTTTTCAAATCCATTTTTATTGCCTTATTCATCCTTCAATGTTCTGAACAAGACACAGTTCTATTGACTATCAGTCATATGTTTGGATATGCTAATCAGTGGTAGACATTGATCAAGAAAACAATTACTATGGAAGAGAGAAATGTTATGGGGGGAATGGAATCGTTGGGAAAAATTTCATAAATATTATCTTCAAACTCTCCATCCTAAAAGTGAAAGGTATTTCCTTAAACTCTATAAAATATATTACAAGTATAATGATGAATAGAAGAAAAACCTAACAATACATACATGATACAACTCATGCTTTTTTGTTACCCTAGAATGCATCTTTGACCACTTCTTATGTATGATAAAATATAATCTACGAAAATACACCAAAATATGAGACAATGATAGATATGAATAAATAATCTGATGTTCCCTCTATGTAAAAGTGGAGGATGGAAAATCTCAAGGGAATCATGGGGATATGAAGTGTAAAGTGGAGTTTAATTGTAGCTGTCTAATGCAGAAATATAATTATTCACATAAATTTTAACATCCCATTTGTCAAAGTTTTTTAAAGAAGAACATCAAAAATTACCTAAGGGGGTGAGGAAATGATTTAGGTGTTGGAAAGAAGACACCTAACTACCAATTTTTGAGAAGATAAACTAAATAAAACAATGTAGGAAAGGGACTGTATGATCAACCCTCTGTACATTGTTCGTTATTTCAACTGCATGGAACCATGTAACATTAGAAACCAAAGAACTATGAAGAAAAGTTTTTAGAGATGACTAACAACCACCATGGTAGCATGATATAAATTTTTTTAACACAACTAATGAGGTGGATCTCACAAAAAGTGGCAAGAGGTTCACTAGTTAATCATTCAATAATAGAGAATGTAATTTTTTATTATAGTTCTGTGCATTCCATCATATCATGAATGTTTAGTTGAACAATCCAAACATTACATTAATGCATTGATATAGAGTTGTTGGTGGAAATGAATAATGGGTAAATTATTTAATCCTTTGTTTATTACTCCTCACATGTCACATTTTTTGGGATGAACCTCCCTTAAAACCTTTTCATACTTCCTTTGGTGGTATTTGAAGAAATATTAGGAAATTATTGGACTAACCTATATAGAGACAAAATAAATTTCCTCAAGTATAATGTAACTCTATGTATTGTGAATCAACCCTTGATTCTGTAAATGTTCATGGAATAGGATGATTATTTATTAGTAAAAACATATCGAGCATGGATATTGTTTCCCGACAAGAAATAAAACCCATATCAAAGTATTGATTCAAAGGAATGAATATTCCATGAGTACATCCCTTTTTTATTGAATATGTTGATGTTTTCTTCGAGTACTTGATTGGTCTTCTTCCTTTCTAGTTGATCGAGTTTTCTATTGAGATTATACCATGTGTTTTATAATTATCCAATACTCTATATTTGATGGTTTATTTTGGAATATAAGTAGATAAAGAAAAAGCTATAGCTGAATCTGGAAAAGGTGTCACACACCAAATTTATTCACCATGAGGTTTACTAGTCCTCCTCATCAAGAGTAAATATTATTCAACACACCATTTCATTGATTATCATGATCTCAACTAGATAATGACAAAAAAAGTATCCTCTTCCCTAGATTCATGACTTTTTAGATTATCTTCATGGAGCACTGATATTCTATTAGGTGGATATGAAGTCATGAAATAATCATGTAAGGGTGAAAAAGGAGGATATCCCCACAAATACTTTTCACATAAGGTATGTCAACTATGATTTCATAGTAATACCCTTCAGACTAACTAACAATTCAATAATCTTCATGCGATTGATGAATAAAGTATCTATAGGTTACATAGAAATTTTTATACTAGTCTTTATAGATGATATTAAAATATTCTACAAAACCATGTAGAGGCATGTTGTTCTTCTTATCCTTATGCTAAAGACCCTGTAAAAGGATAATAATTATTCTATGTATAGAAAATGCGACTTATGGTTGAACAATGCCTCATTCCTTGTGGTGAATCCCCTTAGAACATTGGAAATGTGTAAAATAAAACCCCATGAGATAGAGAACCTCATATATATTTTTAAATCATTTTAATATTCAAGAAAATAATAACATAAGACATTAATTTTATTAATATACACAATACAATAAAGGTCAGTGGTGAGTACAGAAGGTCTCCCATTGAAATAAAGTTGAGACGGGGAAAAACATACCTCATGTCCATACTATCCATGTGTGTCCTTTTACAACTATATAATAAGATAATATCAGTTATCTTATTAAATAAAAAAAATTATTGTCTAATATACCAATATATAAATAATTAATTTTAATGACATATTTAAATACATCTCTAGTTATTTTCCCACTGTTTTTTTGGATGTTTGGGACATTATTTAAAAATAAATCTCCTCTGTCAACCATTGTCAAATAAATAATAAATTTATCATATATAGAATAATAATGATGTGATTATAATAATATTAGAAAATAAATTATAATTTTATTTCCATTCAGGATAAATGGTTATGAAAATTCTAACTGTGTTACGATCATGGAGACGATAGGCTATAAATACACATGAGTAATGCCTCCATTTTTTAATGGTCATAATGGAAAGAAGGTATGCATAATTTTATCTTTAATTAATAATAATTTTAAGCTTAATAACATATTATTTCATTATACATAATTTGTTGTATTAGTCTTGTAATGTGGTGATGAGAAACAATCATATCGATTCGTGATGGTTTTTGTCCACACGTAAACTAAAAATGTTAACATTTTTCATTGTAAGAAGGAAAATCATAAATTATATTTTTATAATTATAAATATTAAATTAAGATCATAATAATTAAATTTTATTACATATCCACATAATATGTATTCCTCTAATCTTTCTTGTAATTTATTAATGAAAAAAAAATCAAATCTCTTTATGATGATATAGTCTATTGTTCAGAAGAGTAACCTTATCGCAAACCCCACATAATGAAAAATTAGAAGGTAGAAGTAATATAATAACTCCATATACATAATAATGATGATAAATATATTTACCTTAAATACATTATTTCTAATGTATCGTCGTGATTCATAGAATTGAATGGGTTTTACTAAACGTTTTGGTTGAAGGGGGGGGGGGTTGTGGCCTTACTTAATATCTCATGTGGGGTATTCCATTTGTTTCAAATTTACTAAAAACTACCAATGGTTCTATCATCTGTTTGTAGGTATAAGACATATTTTCAAATGTTCAATAACCATCCAGGTTTTCATACCCAACGACTCTAGTGGACTCGCATTGGTCAAAAGGATGAGAGGTCGATCTCATCAGAGCCTTTTGGGTGGAATTGTTGCATACTCCATTAATGTATAATATATTAATGATATGTTCTTGAATACCTTCCAAATCATAATAAATGACTAGTTACCCTAACAAAATTACCATCAGTTATTTCTCTATTATGTGATAAATATTGGGTTCTCTTAAGTAAATCCAATAGTATGTATAAGGGAATCTTTATGATTTTTTGGTAATAGTCGGCTGCTTATATATACGTGATGAAGTTGAAAACCCAAGTGATTTGGAATTTTCTACACTCCAATGAAGAAAATTAATATTTTTATGAGGGTATTGTTTCATTATGAAGAATTATATAGATCGTAGTTATTGAAGAAATCATAACCCATGTAGTTCATTAGACCCATTGAGCTTAACGTCATTGGTGAATGAATCATATGGGTGATCTGGGACAACATGTATTCTAAGTCGAGTACCAGTGGGATGTCATGAATATCCCATGTATAACAATAATTAGATTCATTGTAGCTCATTTTTTCTTGGTTTATATATTGATTTTATCGCAACAATTGTAAGAGTTTGAGCCTACAGTTATTCATGTGCTTCTCCCAACAGGTGAGACACGATAGGAATAGGAATTAGAGACTATCTTAAGTATGAATTTCCTACTAGAATATGATGAAAGTCCTCTAGAATGGGATAAGGTATATTAAACTACTATTGTATTGGTGTACAATTACAAAGGTGTAGTCATTTATTGGAGGAATCATGAATATCTTCCATTATTTCCTGATCTAATGGAGTATTCCAAGAAGATTCATTAACAAGAATATGGGCATGTTCGGAGGATTATTCCTTTTTTACTAGGAAATCATCTTCCATAAAATAGATATATGCCCTATAACGGGCCTTTGTAATATGCTGATGGACTTATTAAACATGATTATAGGCCTATCCTAAGGGTTTTACCCTCTCACGTGATGAAACCCATCCATAATTGGGTTTTGAGACTAATACATGGACATTGGAATAGGATTCTAGATTTTTTCAATCAGTATGTTCCCATGTCCTGAGGCATTTGTCTATCTCACCTGGTGAGCACGATAGGAACGTGAGTGTGAGTTCAGTATGATGCCTCATCCTTTATCATGATATGATTATAATCCTCTGGGATGGTAGGATGAGTGTGTTCTTGCATTGGTATAAACTCTTTTCTTCAATGACCAGAGTGCTCAGTTTCCTAGGATGTTGGCATAGTAGTATGTCCCTAGACCTTTATCTGCAATAGTGGAAGAATATTACAGTGGATGTCTGTAGTTTAACTAAAATATAATGGAATTTTAGTGAAGTGTGTATAGGGATATAATCCAGTACATTTAGGTCTTCATTATTTACAATAAGATATCTTCCATTGAAGTAGGGATATACACCCACATTTTTACTCCTCTTTGCATCAGTGTATACCACGGGACTTCATTCCTGGGGATAAGGATATGCCCCTCCATATTCTTGATGTGAGAATATTCCCACAGACTTCTTCCAATTTGGTTGATATATGGGCCTACATTTTTTTCCTAGAAGAATATTCTAGTAGGAATCATCAGTAAGGGAGGGGATATGATAACACTCATTGATATCATGGTTGGCATCCCCAATGTGCCTTCCTTTCTACTCATGCATGGGAATAATAGGTCGTATTGTGTTTGGTGGTACTCATAGAAGACCACTTGTGGTTATCTTTTTAATGATGCTGGTGATAGTTGTTGGCTGGTTCCCTCCTTAGTGGAACCTAAATTGAAAGGGATCCATATTAGGAATTCTAGTCCACCTTTATTAGATATGGAAGGTGGTGGTTGTTTGTATCTGGCGATATGATCCACAAGTGGTTGGTTGTTGCGATAGGGACTACAGTCATAGAAAAAGCGTTCCCTGGTTGATGAAGATTTATCGACTACTATGGTTGGAGATCCTCATGGGTAGCTTCAATGATCATGATGGTAATATGTCATTGGTTCTTCTAGACTACAAATTTTTCCACCAACTTTTGGAGCTCTTAAGAAGGTGAGATTGCTTTGCGACCCATGAGGACTATGGTCAAAGATGATTTACTAAAGAGAAAAATAGTAGATGAGGACATTGTATTGAATATAGATGTCTTAAATATCTACAGTAATATAGGCAAGATGGAACATGGTCTCCAATTCGTGCAATATGTTAGGTATGATGTTCTCAATATGATATGCATGGTTTACATAATTGTCCTGAAATTCCAGATTCATCAATTCTGCTCATTTGGAAATTTCTAGACAATGATGGAATTATGAGATCACTGATTATAAAGGATCATATGTATGATCATTCAGTTCATTCTACTTTTTTTAATTGGTTTTCAAAACAAATAGGATTAAGTGATTCACATGGGCCTTCAAAGTGTTGTTTTCAAATGGTTAGAAAATAAAATGGCTCAGTGGATTATAACCCAATATATTGTTATTATAAATTTTCTTGTTCGGTTCTCCATTTGATGTGTATAGTGGGGAAAATGGTCTGATGGATCATAACCTATTCATTTCATTATTTTATAGTTTCATGTTAGGGTCACCATTTTTTCAGTCAGGATTAACAGAATCAAATGGGTTTCACTCAATGGTTCTATTCCAGGGGGGTTGAGGCCTCACTCAATCACTTGTATCAGGTTATCTATTGGTTTTGTATTTCCGAATAAATTAAAATGATTACCTCATCCTTATCAATGTTTCTACCTTCTTTATTATGGCTGTAATTAATCTATCTTTTCAGGCCCATTGACTCTTGGGGGCTCACATTGGGTGAGAGGATGAAAGGTCGGGCTCATCACACTCTTTTTAAAGATTTTTTTTCAAAATTTGGGAATCTTTTATAGATTTAAGATATATTTTTGAATCACTCCATAATTTAGATAATGGGCCAATGACTCTAATGAACTGGCGACATGTTATTTTTCTTTTATTTCAGAATGATAGAGGTCCATTCTACAAATCCATATGTATGTATCAGGGGTGATCCATAATTTTCCATTATTGGGATGAAACTTATATATAAGTTATGTAGTTTTATAACCAAGTGCTTCAGAATATCATTCCACACAAGGAGGTGGTTATTATTACAATGTGGGGATTGAGACGTTATGAGGAAACCTACATATCATTTTTGTTACAGGAATCAAATCCAACATAGATCATTGGACATGTAAAATTTATCATCATGAACAAAGGAATCATATAGGTTCTTTGGGACAACTTGTATTCAAGTTCGACTCCTAGATAGACATCATATATATCCTGAGTATAATGGGATATAGAGTTACTATAGATCATTTTTCTTGGTTTTTATATTGAGGAATCCCCATTTATTTGACATAATCAAGATATAGATGATAAGATTATCATGACACCCTAATCTCATGTGAGCGACGATCGGTGTGAGAAACAAGGTGGGGTGTAAAATGATCATTTTATTGATTATGATGTTGTAATTATGTTCTAGGACTTCAATATGATTATTTATCCTTATGATTGGTCCTCATGAAGGCATCCAACATATCCTGGTTATTTCTTGCGTAATATTTCTCATAGTCAATAAATTTCTCAGTCTTCTGATAGATTAGGTAATGGAATCATCTCCTGGAAATAATTTGCTATGGATGTATGAGTTGTCAGATTCATAAAAGGTCTTTAACTGGATGAAGTGTTTCTTCTAGGTCGGACCATAGGAAGGCATCATAAATATCATCTTTATTTTTTGAATCAAAATTTTTATAGATCAATCAATTTCTCAACCCACTGATAAATGTCGTATGGTATTCATATCATAGGAATAATTGGGTCCCAACATTGAGCTGCCAGCGCCATAATAGGAAATAAAATGAGAATGGGTGTTTATTTTAAGTCAGTACTTTAGAAGCTAGCCTATGTATCTTGATTAATGTAGGAATTATATTTCACATAGTTAAATTTATCGAGTTGTATAAAAAATGGATTCCCTCACCATTATGAAGATTTACAATTTCCACTAATTTAATCCTTTCAATTTCTTAATACCACCGGATGCATTCCCCTTGTGAGAAACATGAGATATTAATTAATCAATTTAATTGATCTGGATAATGGATTCTAATGTTGGGATCTCCCTAGATTATTAATAAGGATCTTGGACATCAGGGAGAGGTGACCTATGTATCTAGAATATGGTAGGACTCATCTTCTCCATTGTTTCCTTTATATATGCTTGTACATTAAGGCCACCATATTGATAGGGGATTACACTCAATGGTTTCCCAATTGATTGAGGAATACACACCAAGGATGGAAATTTTTTTCAAGTATTGGCATGACCTCGTGACCTAGCATGCATGTTTAGAGGGTGTATTTTGACCCATTCAACATGTCCTAGAAACCATCACTTTACATGGCTGACATGTTTAGGGGGTGTCACATGATCCGACTAACATGCCCTAGAATCCATAAAATGAACTGGTTGGATTGTTCATGGAGTGTAACATGATCTAACTAAGATTCCCTTTTTTCTATCACCAGAGATGTATCGACATATGTAGAGGGTACCACATGTTCCAGTACGAAATGATTCTTTGGATTCCATGTATATTTGTTAACATTCCTGGAGGGCATCGCGAGACCTTAACATCATGTATGGACATCATTGTGGGTCTTACATATCTTCTCCAGAGGGTTTCATGAGAACTGGCCATTATGTTGGGAGGGCCTTGTGGGTCAGAACTAAATTACCCAAAGCATTTATTGTGAGTTTCATTGACAATCCTAGATACAACCACTATTCATTAGTTGTAATAGTGAACATCCTTATATGAATCAAGCGATGTATTTTAAGGGCATCATGAGGCCTGGGTGATAGATCCATAGGGTCTTTCAAGGTCAATGTGATGTACCTAGGGTAACCAGGTTACATTCCCTGACATGTATCAAGGATTTCATTTGTCCCAAATAGCATGTTGATAGAGTGCCAAGAGATCTAGGCAACATGTCCTAGTGCTCTTGTATGTGTTTAGATGAATCAAATAAATAACAGGAGAACCAGTGATCATTTTTGTTTTTCATAAGTCCTACAATATTTAGATATAGTTATTTATATTTTAATTTGAAGGATTTTGTTTCATTCAGTATTAGCTTCTTTGAGTCTCATGTGAATTGAAGGACATGTTTTATGTTCTTCGCATGTCGTACCGGGAGTCCTTTGTGTGATATATGAATGATCACGTGATGTAAGTTATTTATAGCACATGATTTATCTGGATATTAACCAGTATATTACTAGATTAAAGTCATTCCGGTCATGATATCTTCCACACATTATAATCATCTCTAGATCTTGTGCTCTAGTGTCCAGTGTTTGAGAGTCGAACAGTATAGAGTCCAAAACATTTTTCATGTCTGTGTGGGGAATTTATAGGAAGTACCACATGAGTTGTTCGACGCCTTATGTTGAATATATATCCTAATTCTAGGATAAATTAATTGAAGTTATAAAGTTCCACACGGCTTCACAAGACTCTACCATGGGCTTCTTTGAGGATGTCACCAGATTTTTAGTGACCACGATTCACTCTTATAAAATATCCAATTAATGGATTATTTATAATTAATGGGGACTTGTTTGATCACATAGATGCATTATAGGAATTCTTAATTGTCACATTAACATGTACAAGGGTCTTAATGATATCCTAGTTCATATTGAAAGGAATCCACGAGATTCTTGATGAATTTTGTGGAACTTTCTGGGATACATGGATGGTTTTCTCGGAGGTCTCACTGGAACACATTACAGTCTTCTGTAGCATGTGGAAAAAGTTTTACGATTTTAAAATTCTTATGACTACTACCAATTTTTATCCCCATTGTTTTATATGAGAATGTTTTGGAGAAAAGAAATATTTAAGGAGTAATGTCAATTAAAATTATTCTATTTTATTGGGTATGCCTCGCTTGACCGATATGGGTCCTATAAGGGGTGTGCGAACATTTCGTTTGACATGTCCAACCTGTTGTAATTAGGCATACAAAGGGGATATCTGAAGTTGTATGGACATATCTGAGGAAATATACATGTTTTGGAAGACAATCCCAATGGATTTTGAGATATTTGGTTGTATTTTCACTGAGGTCTCATGGAGTATTAACGATTGTCAAGGGCTGGATCCTTGTCTTTCAATGACATCCAATAGCCCTTTCCTCCTCCATTTTTATCACATTTTTTTATTTTACAATGGTTCAATAGTCTTGGATGTTTTTTTAGATGTTTAAAAGTTAAAACAACCTTCCTGCTGGGGATGAACCACATGATCATTATCGATTATAGAAGCCTCCATCATTGGAAATTTCTTCTTCATTTTTAAAAGGATTTTAACTTTTTATTTTTAATGTTATTGCTGCCGACAACCAACATATTAGAGGGGGGATCATCTGACTCACACCGCATGACATCTGGTTGTTAAGAGAGAATTTTAAAAAGTGTAGGGTCTCCTTGAACAAATATCCATGAGATATACCTTAGGTTATGCATGGAACGTGGATTCCTTATGTGACTATATAATGGTCATAAAATTGTGAGCCATTTGATGATTCACACAATATGTTGTTTTTAAGGAACTTATTATTGCTTTAATTTTTGGAGGATAATAGTACCCATATTTGGGTATTTCATCCATTGGTAATTTTCTGATTCTAATTTTGAGGGAGTCAACAAAAAAATTCCACAAGAGGTGACGATGGAAAAATATTGGCATCAGTTTAGATGTGGTAGTCCACTATACAAACAAATGATGGTTTTATATCCCATTTAATATAAGAGGGGATGAATTTTGGTATTTAAATTAACATATAAAAATATAAGTATATGGGATATAATTTTGTAATTGTAAAATAATAATTGATGATGGTTTGAATGAATTGTATCAATAAATAAAATAAAGACAAAAAAGGAGTTTTACCTCTTCTCAGAAACCTCTTTAGGATTATACATAAAGTATTCCTAAAATGTACTTATGACTAAACTATGGGATCATGGATATGGGAATTGATGTTGAAATGTTATTTGATATGTTATTGGATGAAATAAAAGGGTTTGATGTTATCTATAATAGATGAGATGTGGGGAAATTTTAAAAGTAAGGTGAGTGACACACTTGAATTTTTTGAAAATAAAATATTTTATCCATGTTTATAAATTAGAAGAAGGATCCGAAATAAACTAGTATATATCCCTATAAATAATAATGTCAAAATATGGAAAGAAAGTCTATTTTAGAAAAAAACTAGGACATTTTGACCCTTATCTCTTCAGTTTAACTCCTGAAAAAAGCATTTTTCTCCTTATCTTTGGTAAATATTTTTTTCGTATTTCACTAAATGTAATACATATAAAATTATTCAATCATATTAAATAATATATATTAATATGAATAATAATATGGAATCGATTTAAAAAAAATCAAATCATTGAAGTGGAAATTTATAATTTAAAAATCAATCTCATGTATGCGATGAGAGAGCGGGTTTTCAAGATAACCACACATGAAAACATCATAATCTCCAAAGTTATCTAAACAATTTCACTCATACCAAGTATAATAGACATATAATAGAACTCTACAATCCATATTTAAATAATTTATTTTACATTTATTACTTTAATTAAGATTACTATGACCAAATCCTTACCATCCAAAACATACAAAAATGGAAAATATTTGAACACATACATAGAAAATAACTTTTTCGGTTTATAGTTGTAGGGAATTAAGAAAAAATCTATCATAAAAAATAATGACATCATTATGATAGATTTTTTCACAATGAACCTAAATATTCATAATCTATATTAGGTCATTGTCATCATTCATATACAAACCATATAGAAATAAATTGTTCAACATCATTCTTGGTAACATCAGTAAAACAAAAACTAATAAGTGTTTGCTAAAATTCCCCTTATGTCTAAAAATAATAATTAATTATTTTATTTCATGAATGAGCATAATATATGCATAATGGTATGAATATACAATTAGAGTGCATGGGGAAATAATAAGAAAACACATACCCATCAATTCTTAAATCATCAATCAAGGAATTTCTCATAATAATTTTTTAATGCAAAGAGTCATAAGAATAAATAATTATGAACCTTGTGATATCAATTTAAATAAAATAAAACATTAATATCTTCTAGATTAAATAATGAAAATGTGTTGATATCATAGAAATTTATCTTCATAAATCATTTCATACCCATTTCATTAATAACTATGCCAAGTAAAATCTTTTGGATAACCCACTTGGAACTCCCACCTTATAGACTCTAATTAAAGCAAGAATTACATAATTCATTAGAGAACTATCAAGATCCACTAATGGTATGGTATATATCGGTATCAACCGTCACTACTTGGGTTCTCCCATTATATATCCTATACCGAGCTCACCCATTTATATTTGAAAGAACACATTATCATTAGTAACCCCTATCTTACATTTATTTCTATAGTATATTTTGCATTAATCATAAATAAACTCATAAAAACAACGATTTTTATTTTCTAAACAAGATTTTCTAGTTGAAAAGAAGTGGGATCCCCAATAATATTTTCGAATCATGACTAATCTATTTAAAAGAAACAAGTTCCATAAAAATATCTTTGAGCTGTGATTAATTAATTTATATGACTTGGGTTCTATAGAAATATCATTAAAATGTGATGAACCAATAGAAATTAAAATTGTTCTATGAAAACATGTTTGAAACATTTTCATACCAAATAAATGAAATGAGTTTTTTAAAAATGTCTTTGGAAGTTAATTGACCCATTAAAATGAAGTCGGTTCAATGACAATATCCTCGAAACAATCTTAGTCCATCCACTAAAATAATAATAATGGTATTAGTAAACAAATCCACATTTTATAATAATTTAAAAGTAGATTTTTGGTGTCGTTAATGAATGTAAATACCATTAAAATATCAATACAAACATTCTTGATGAAAATAAACTTTTAGTTTTTATAATCACTTTTACAAACTAAAATTGAAAAAAATATTTTAAAAAATATATTTCATAGTAAAACCCATGGAAAATAAAAAAAATACCGTTAAAAAAAATTATGGTAATGAGAATGGGAAAATTATTCCATATTCTAAATGTAATGAAAACATTATTTCAAATACATCTGGTAAAAGGGAATCAAAATTTATTCATTTGGGGGACAGTAAGAATTTTCTATTAAAAAATATTTAAAATAAACACAATGTTGAAAAAAATAGCTTTTGGAAAATATATTTTATGAAATATTATTTTGGAAACATTTTTGAAAAATTGTGTATAAATGATAATGACAATGAATCTAAAATAAAATAAATTATTGGTAACACTTTTAAATGGTTTTATTGATATTTCATTAATCATTAATGAATATAATTGAAATGAAACATGTTTAATACATTCATTAATAGTATTGATGATGTTTTTTTGGTTCATAAAAATAATATCATATTATTTCAACCAAATGATACATCAGTATAATGAATATGAAAATAGAGAATATTATAACAAAAATCATTCTCAATGTTGGTTACACTTCAATTGTAATCTCTAAGAATGAATGATATCAAATGAAACTACAAACATCATTAACATAAATAGAAAATGTAAATTAAATTTTAATGTGGAATTATATAAAACTCCTAAAATATGATAGGTGAATAACATCAATATATATCCAATTGAAAGATAATTTGAGAAGAATAACCACTATAAGGATCAAATAGTTCGTCCAATAATTAATAAATGGATAGATTATTTGAAAAGAATTTAAATAAATACAAAATAATTTCAAATATATACTAAAACAATTTATTGATTAATTCAAATATGATAATATCATAAATGATAAAATGAAAATGTTTTATAACACAATGAATGGAAATTGTGCTAAAGAAATTCCTTACCACATGAAAGAATTCAATTAAAATCCTGTTAAGTGAAATAATTAAAATTAAAACAAAAAATCCCATTATTTAGTATTTCTCCAGGATTTTACAAGTAAAATCTTTATTATATAAGAAAATAAACTATATTATGTACATAACATCAAAATACGACCCAATGATGTAAAAACTGAGTTGATGTCTATTACAAATTAGGTAATATCTGTAACAAAACCCATGAAAGGAACAAACAAATATGGATTTTTAAATTACAATTATTTAAAATATAATAATCATAAAATACATTCATGGTGAGTATATGTACCACACAACAAAAATAAGTGGTGAATATGAAGCATGTCTCTTTGAAATAACAGTGATACCATCAAACTCTTACCTAGAGCATATGTTTTTTCAATGTGTCCAATAAATCATGTATAATAACCATATATCATTTTTTAAATAAAAATATTTTTTTAGATAAGATAAATTATAATTAAATCATTTCTTTTAGTAATTTGTATCATATATTTAAATAAAAAATCAATTAATTCAATGTTCGGTGTTTTGAGGACGTTCAATTTGTTGTTTCAAAACTGATTTTGTGTGTTGAAAATGGTACAATAGTTTTTTATTTAAAATTGATAAGAATAATAATAATGGAATTATTATTATATATATTGAAAAATCTCACTTTTAAAACAAATAATTAATTATGGTTTTGAAAAAATAACTATGTTATGATCATGGAGACGGTATGCTGTCTCTACACAGAAGTAATGTTTCCATTTTTCGATGATAATTATTGAAATATGGTATGTATTATAATTTATTTAAATAATGATAATAATATAATATATACCATATTATTCATTTAAACACACACACACACACATATATATATATATTTCTATTGTGATGTGGTGAAGAAAAAAAATATATCATTGCTTCATGAAGATGGTAGTCCACAAATACGGAAACGACATTATCATTTTCCATTATATGAAAGAAAATGATATATTATTATTTAATAATTAAAAATCTTCCATTATTATAATAATAATTTCATTTATATCGAATATATTAATTTAAATTATACTTATTATATTCCATGTAACAAATCAGTGAGAAATGAATTGCATCACTTTGGGAGGTGGAATTCCATCGTACACATGAGCGACATTATCATATCTCCCAAAAAAAGGAGAGTAAGAAGGTATTTATGATATTATAACTCTATAAGTATAAATATGTTACAAATATCACATATATATATATATATATAATATTTAAATCATTTAATAAAACATGTAAGGATAAGTGAGGATTAAAACCCAATGACACCAATTTGTGAGGTGGTAGTCCTTTATACACATGAATGATGATTTCTTATCACATTTGATGGAAGAGGAGATGATTTTTGGTAATTAAAAGAATATTATTTAGTCTCATTATATTTCATAATTGGTTTTTTAATGTAATAATTATTTTATTTTATTTGATATAGTTGATAGAATTGAAAAAATAAATATAAATAGTTAGGTATTTTACACTCTCTCTCACCACCTCTTTATGTCTATAACTAAAGTATTACTAGATAGGATTTTTAAAAAAAATAGGAACACACAATGAGGGTATATAATTTTAGGATTTATTTTCAGTGAATGGATGAAGAAAAATATATTATGGTTTAAATAAGACAGGAGTTGTAGTGACCTTTTATAAGTGAGGTTAGTGCCACAATTTTAATTTTGGAAATAAGGGTGTACCCATGATTTTCACATGGAAAATAGAAACATTATTGACAATATTCTATATAAATAAATAAAAATCATAAATAATTCCATCCAATATATTATATATATGTTTTTATAACATTTAAACACTTGCCATTTTAGTTTAATTCTCAAGTAAAACCATTTTCACCCTAACCACGAAAAATAATTTTCTCAACATTAACTATTCATTATTGTAAAAACATATTATGGGCATTTTAGATAATATAAAATATTATGATTAATATATGGAATCCATTTTATTAAATCCAATTCAAAGATGTGGAATATAAAATTTAAAATTAATCCCCTAGACACAATGAAAAAGTGGGTTTTCATGAAATGTATTTTTCAAGAAAACCAATATTTAATATTTACATGATAGAAATAAATAAACATTATATGAATTTAAATTAATATTTATTGAAATATATTACACATATATAATTTTAATAATTCCTAATTGGATGTTTTTTATTAATTATAAATAATATACATAGTTGAAATTAAAACAGTTCCTAGAAAAAAACACTTTTTTAAACCCAAAATAATCATTCCCTATATTCCAATATAATCATATTTCAAATGTATATAAGTTTATTAAATGTAACTAAATAATAATTTAATTAAATTTAATCATATTTGAAACATTATTATACTTTTAAATTAATTAAATTATTTATATGAAATGATATTTTTTCCAAAAATCGGTATTTTTAAACTTGACACCAAAAATTAGTATTTTCTAAAAAAAATCACCAAACGTCTCCCTAAAATATATTTTTATATAAATTTAAATAATGAAGTCAAATTTAAAGAATATGATTTATAAATTTTCTAAATAAATAATTATACCATTTCCTTTGATAAATAATTAAATATTAGCATAGAAGAAAAACTATTTTTAAAGAATGTATTTATATTACAAAAATAATGTTTGATTATTTATTTAGTGTTTTTCATGAATTTATATTGAATAATATATATATATATACTCAATAAAATATTTAATAATATTTAAACCTATCAGTTAAACAGGTAGGTTATAATAGTTATATACTTTGTTGGTCGTTTATGCTCTATGAAACATGTTGAATACACTATCGAACATAGTTTTATGTTCAATAATATTTTTGTGTTACATAATAAAAAACTATGAAATTAATATATCTTTTATTTAAATCATCAATAAAAGTTTCATTATGATGGATCCATTATTAGTGTACAAGGATTGGTATTTCCAAACTAAACCATCCAAGGAAAATAAAAAATTTAACACCCAGCAATAATAATTTTACTAAGGAAATATTAACGAATGGGAGTTGTAATGTTATAATAGGAAAATATATGATACTATAAAGATGTGAAATATTATTTTATATTATCGTAATAAGTTTTAAATTTTAATATGGTAATTTAGAGAACATTAAAACTAAGTAAAACATGATGTACGAATTTCTTATCACACTTTTATTTTCATAACTCATATTCCATATTCACCAATTGTTTTATTTGTGTGGCATATATACAACTAATAAATGTTATTTATTACTATAATGCAAAAAACTCTGGGGATTTTAAATTACGAAAAAAGTGATATCTCTCCATAGGAATTGATCTCAAAGTTACCAATGTTTTAAGGATTTATCTTATCAAATAACATTCTTCTGGATAAAGGTAATGATTTAATCCATTCATCTTTTATGATATGTAAATATTACAACCTTTTAATTTTATATAATTAATAATATTATGACAATGATACAAATTTTTTCATTTTAATTTATTCTTTCATGGTTCTGATGATTCATAAGTTACAAAATGGTCTTAGATTTCTGTTTCCACATCATTTTAATTAGGATTGCTTATGATTGGAATTTTATTGAATGAACATATCAAATTTTCGACAAATAAAATAAAATAATTTTACTTTACTCAAGTTATTAAATTAATTTCCATGTAATGTTATCATTATACTCTCTTTTGAACATAAAATGTTTAGGAAAATATTTTTTTATGAAAAAAATCATTATTTTCTAATTCAATAGGCAATCATTTTCATCAATATCCATGTTTTATTTAAAATGTTTTCAATAATGTATTTACTATTAAAATATGATTTCATAAATTCGTTTTTACCCATGTTTCATTTTATACAATAAAAATTATAGTGAAATATATTGTCTTTTCCTTGAACATTGTACATTTGTTTTTTACTATAAATTTGAAAGAGATATTTTTTTAACATACCCCACATGAGAAAAAGTTTCTTCCTTCATGTCAAATAAATTATTTGAAGAATATTATAAATTTTTATATGATAATTTAGCAGAATGTTTTTTGCATAATTGTTTCAAAAAAATTATATTTTATATAAGTGATTCCAAAATGAAAATTTAATTTTCCTCCAAAAATATCACTGATTACATTTAAAAAAAATTCATCCATGAGAATGACGTTTGATATTAATTACGGTTTATTTATGATATTTTGCAATGGAATCATTGTTACTATTTATATATATTTTTTATGATATTAATAATGATATTTTTGTGAATCCCATTTATTTTCAACTAGTTATTCTGTGATGAAATATTGAAACATTTATGAAACACTTTTCTATTATATAGGTCATAATATATATATGATAAAAGTTTGTTTATATTATATCACACATATAAATGGAATATTATTATGTTACCCATGGTTCTATAATTATATAGGCCTCAAATACATTGGTTGAATATATATAACCCATCCAATTATAAGAAATATACTGGGGAGTGAACCCAGTTCAAAAAGGGATGATTTCTACTATGATAGTGTTGGGATTGAACCATGACTAAGGATGTGATTTAATGGACATTGAGCCCAATACATGATGATAGTTCTTGAGGTATAAATAGTGTGGGGAAATTATTTTTAAATTATGTATATTCTATAAACATTTGTCTTATACCAATTGAATTCCCTAATAGATCGGGTTCTTTATTTGTAATACGATTCATGTATTATGGACATCAATGATTCATATTATGAATTATGGTTATGATATGTTATATAATTAGTATTGTTTTAAAAAGTAAATCTCCAATCATTATATACAACTATCATGTTATTCTAATGTGATCATTGATATATCCCCTTACTACCCATACAATGCATCTGAGATAACACTTTATTATGTTAAATTTTCCATAGGATATGAATAATGTATTTAAGTATGATATGTTTAATAAGCGTTGATGCTTTGGAAGACATAGTGTGAAATGATGTATATGTTTTATGTACCATTTCTTTATTTATTATTATTTCTAGAGACATACCTTAATGGATTTTTTGTGGATCATAATGTTATGAAATTAATTTTCATATATTAGCACATAATATCAATGAGTAATAGATATAAGTAAAATGAATTTATCCTTTTTCTCATGGCTGATGACATACTTATCAATGAAAATATGGGGGACCATAACATTACTAAGGGTGTTATTTCATAGAGATTATACCCCATGAATAAAAATTTTAAAATAATAAACATATTCCAAAATCAAATCAACCATAAACTATGTTTATAATGTTTCATATTAACCATGATGATATGATATCCAATAAAATAGGACAACATAACACAATAACCAGGGATTATAGGATGGGTGACATTAATCACTAAATAATCAATACATTTATGAGAATAAACCAGCCCCAAAAAAAATTTAACCAAAAAATAATAATTCTATTAGATTAAAATAATTACAAACAAAACCTTATTATCATAAATAAAAACCCACAACACAACCAATCTCACATCAAAGGAATGCTAGAGACCCTTGATAAATTAACCTGTCACCTTCATTTGATGTGAATATTCTTGAGATATTCCTTATATAATTTAACACATCACAAAAAATATTTATAAATAGAGAAATGTATAATTCAAATGAACATGATCAATCACTATAGGAAAAAACATACTCCAAAATTTAATAAACAAAACATGATAACAATTTCATCATAGTATATAAGCTAAAACTCGACTGTTATACATCTAAATTTCAACTAACACACCCAAAAACCTACAACTCCAAGTAAATGAAAATTTATGGGTCCTATAAATCCATATATCAAATAATACTCAAAGGTTACATGATGAAAAAATAAGTTAGAGTTAAATGAATTGTTCTTCTTAAAAAAAACATCCCCTATATTATTTCACAAATACACCACATGTTATCAAAACAAAATAGAAACTATTTTTTAAAAACATGTTATCATGATTCTATATACCAACCTATTAATACACTCCCCAAAATAATCATCTATATATTATTTCCTAATGAATTCTCATAGAATTACGTTTTTTACTTTGTCAATAATTTTAGAGATACTAATTACTAAATCCTTCCTTGGATAATATTCTTCTATTTTTGGGAAAATTATCTCCCTTTTTCAATGAACCTAAAGGTCAAATTTTGGAAGTTCTATAAGTGATGATTAAAATAAATAATATTCCTTAATCAGTGTTATAGAATTATATGGACATCTCATAAAATACACAATTTACAAGGAGTATGCGTGAGATGAAAACCCCATGGGGGCTATATCTATAAAGTATAATGTAAATGGAGATAGTTATACACCATAAGATAACTAATTCTTTTCCAAAAAATTCATGAATAATTAATTTTTCATGATTTATATATATATATACAGTCTAACTACACAAAAAGTTTCATAAACATCTCCTTTATAATTTTCTATTTGATCCAAATAATCATTGTCCTTGACTGATGGAAATATTTTTTCCAGAATGAATAGAACTCGTGCTACTATAATTAAAATAAATTAGAGATTTAATTTGAAATCCATTATCATATAGTTGATTATTTATATCGATAAATTGATTTAAATATTGAATCACTACAATGAAATCGGATATTGTAGTTCTCAATGAAATGAAATATGAATTTTAACATATATAAGAATAAAAAATCACAAATATAAAATGGATTTTATGATGCTAAAATATGATAATTTTCTAAGCCATCCATATATGAATTCTAGAAAAATAATAACTCATTATATGATATATATTTATAAAAAAATAAATTATGAATTTCATATATAATAAAATTATATTCACTAATTTCATTTGAAAACCCTTGAGGTTATATTAAAATATTATAAATAGAATAATGGGAAAAAATTCAGGTATTTTTCTGTAAATGTCATTACTCTCCATATGATATAACTATATTCAATTACATTTCCCTCCATAAAATCGTCATTATTTTATAAATACCTCCAGGTAGTGACCAGTGTTTTCATAACATTGGATAACATCAATATAAATAATTTAATAAGTAATTTGGACTATTATTTTTATAAAATGTCAATTCTATTCTTACATTATATTACATATAAACCAATAGAAACCATATGTTCTTAATACATTTAAATTTTGATTATTAACTTCTTAAAATTTTCAAACTTCTTTTATTTATTATTCATTCGATCCAATAAATATTATTTCATCAACATAAATATCACCTACATCCATTGAAAATTTTCTTCTTTAGGTATATATTCGCCTAAACTCAACCAAATCCGTAAAAAACATTATTAGGTTTTAATTATAATAATAATACCAACAAAATGGAGCTTTCATTGGAAATGAAAAGGCTTATATAACGAGGATTTTTTCTTCATCATGATTACTAAAAGCCTCCATTTGTTCATTAAAAACATATTTATCAATTATTCAAAAAAGGAATACTAACTTTTAAACAGTTTATAAATTAATTAAACACCACTTCACCACTATATTAATGATATATTTAGTTATCATTGATAAATACATTAAAAAATTAACTCCATGATAAATATCAATTCAATTTTCTAAAATCCCTTAAACCATATTTAACCCTCTTCCGAAATAAGCCTTCATTTCTCATTAATTTTTTTTATAGAAACACAATTAGTTTTTGATGAAATAACTTGTTCTGACATCAAAATTATTTAATATATTAGAATTTTCTAAAAAAGACTAAACTATTTCTCCATCACCATAATCCTGTTATAATATTTAAAAACTACTTAATATTTATTTTATTTCAATTAATATAATAATGAAGTTCATTTTAGTGAATTATTATCATTTTTTCATTAAATTTATTCAATCCCCAATGATGTATTATTCATTGATTTTATACTAGATCATTTACATATTTAGAACCTAAAAAAATCATTTGGAATTATAATCATCAAAATATTAAATTGAATAATGTTTTAATTTTTAGGATATTCTTAAAATTATCTATTTTTCATAAAAATCCTATATAATATTATGAATTTATTATTGAAAATGATATTGGTTTATACAGGAGTGATGTATTGGATTTTAATAATTTGTACAATCATTTTTTATAACATCTCCTTGATGAGTAGTTAATAAAAAAATTATGTAGGTTTCATGATTACTATGATAGTTCAACATGATTATAATAAAAACAAATGTTTCAAAATTAAAAATAATTTGAAAGATCGTTTAATACAATAAATCATCTCACTGTTTGTGATATTTTCTCCTGAATAAAAAAATCTACAGTTGTGAAATATACCAACGTCAATATTATTTCTTTACCATATTTTTCTTGTAGGTGTTTCTAAATGATCATTGTTGGAGCCTTTCTGTTAATTATATAGTTACTCCCCTAAATTAAAGCATTTGACCATCTGTCCTTACCAAAAATCCATTGTTCAATATCCCATACTTTCGAAGGTAATCATTCACATTGAAATGGGTAAAAATATTTCATTTGTATGTTTTTATTATATTAATTTTAAGTCTCAAAAATCATTTTCTAAATATATGTTATCATGTAATGAAATTAAATGATTTTTTATTTTGAGTGATTTCTATAAAATACTCCACCACGATGAAATATTTCTGAAAAAATACATAGCAACACATTCCAACAATGGACATAGGAAATACAATATCTTAATGATGAACATGTACCCACATAAAAAACACTTTCAACATTAAATTAATCATATTTTATGTCCATTGAATGATAGACACAATTTTAAAAATATTATGCATGTGAGTGTGATCACATAAAATATTTAAGATATCAGAAGCTAAAGTTTTACTAACTAGTATTTCAAAAGATATTTTGACCATGATACTATGACTTTTTTTGATATATTTTACTCAATTTAATTGGATATAAAGCACATACCCTATTATATTATAATTAGATTGAGATTTTCATTTACAATTTTCCCATGTATAAAAATTACACCATATCATCCTTTGATAGTGAATGTATTTTTGGTGAAATTAATTACATGAATAGAGTTATACATTTTAAAAAAAATTAAAAATGACCATAAGAAGGCCTTTCACATCATATAGAACTTTATGTATCCTTTCATTTTCTGTTTCATTCCCCTTTTTAAAGATCTTTATATTTAATACTCCGTTGATTCTAAATGAATGAAATCATGTTTTTTTCATATTTTATGATCATAAATAATCCATGTTTCCCTGAAAATCGGATGTACAACCATCATAAAAGAATAATACTCCAACTCTATATTTTTATTGTAAATAAATTTCAAATATATAAAAAAATTTGTATAACCCTTTACTGAACCTTTTTTATTTCATTACCATATACGATTGTAATAATTTTTTTTATTCCCCTATTTATGATGGATCAACATTATATTTCAAGGATTCAAAATGAGATTGTATTTTTATCCCCCATAATAAAGCCTCTAACAACTTATATTATCCTCTATTGGTGAATTTTGGTACAATCCATAGTGTCCTTAATGATCAATTCATGAGATAATGTTTATAATGTTCAAAAAAATACCATACCCATTGAAAATACCTCGAGGATGAAAATTTTCACACCTATCATCTTTGATATTATGCATTGAAGAACCATTTTACTATGGAATAAAATATTGACTATGACAAATCTCACTTAAACAATAAGAATCCGTATTCAATTTTTTTTATGTATCTTCATTGTCGATATTTATGGTTTTTGTGGAATATTTTAATATTTATGAATCACCCAAATGAATATTATTTTAGGGATTTAATCCTTATATATTATCCTGAAAAATGTTTTTTCCATTCAATAGTGAACATAATGGTATTTTATCTACTTTTTGAATCAGTAAAATTATAGGTAAGGATATGACTTTACCATTATATCTCCATGATTATATTTCACTTTTTCTAAAAACTAGTTGATCCAATTTATTTAGATTATTAATAGAATGATGAACATATCTTGATTTCCAATCTCTTACTAATGACTAAAAATTTCCCATTAGTCTTCATAATGTGTTTCATTATTTAATTAATCATATTATTTGATAAAATATTTGTATACTATTATATAATTTTTATTTCGTTTTCATCCACCTTTTATCAGTTTTTTGGATCACAATTTCAATCCATTAAATATCATCCTCAATAGAAGATTAATCAGTTTATTACAACTATATATAATGTTTTTAATCATTAAAAAATCAAATTTTCTTCCTAATTTTGGACCTATCGATATTGGTGTCTTTGATTATTTCATGTATCTCTACATTAAGTCTTGATATTACCTTAATTTAAAGAAATATATCCTCATTTTAACCTCTATTTATGGTTATTATATGATATCTAAAATTTATAGTTGATTAAGGTTGTTGTTTTACTCAATTTCTTCCACATTAGTCACTTTTGAGTTATCATCCTCTTTTTAAATAATTTTCTATTCCATTTACATTTTTTACAATGAAATAATAATCCAATTTTATTATTATTTCTTTATAGTAACATGATATTCATCATTTAATTATTATTTACAATGAAAAATTTTATTTAGGGCAACATATTTTCCTTACAGAAATCAATTGATTAAAAAATTAAGTTTGTTTTTTCCATTTCCACCTATCATGTTTTTGGAATTAAAGGACATAATTTTTTCAATAACATTATCATTATGATCAGACTATCCTATAAGCTTCTTCAATTCCTTGAATTCCATTTTCTGAGATGTCCCAATTGAATCTAAATCGTTTTTGTTATTCCTTATTTCAAAAGAGATAATTGTTTTGTAAAGAATATCAAGTGTAAATTCCATTAAATCATTACCCCATGAGCTAATATCTTCTGATTATAATATGGAATATTTAAAACATTATTTACATTATTCTAATGACAAAATGGGTTTCTCAAAGTCCATGAATTTCCTGTAAAACTAGGGTCAACTGATTACCAATTTCAAAAATTGATTCATTGAGATGCATCCTCATATCCTTACGCTTGTTTAAAAGAATATATAATTAATATTTACCAAACATCAAGCTAAATTTATAGTTTTTCATATAATGACCCCATATGGCGTGTGAGGATATACATTCCATAACCTTTATATAGAATGTGTTGAGAAATCTCTATCTAATTCAATTATTCACATGGAATTGGTGTCTAGATCATTCATGTCCCTTTATAATAAAGTTACACTTTACATGTTGATCAAAATTCCTTGTCCAGATTTTGAATGTATATATCAATGCTTAAATTTTTTAAATAGTGTTTCATAAAATTCTACCATAATGTAGAATTATTAACGTCAAATATTATAATTCCATTGTGGTTGATGATTAATTCCATGACTTTTAAGAGAGAACTTCGTTAAATATCAACCAGTATCACAAAAACAACCTTTTGGATCAAAATAAGGAATAAACATTGAGGGTTGGAAGGGGGTGAATCAGGGTATACCATTATGATACAACCCATCCAAATATAAAATATTGTGTAAAATAAGATCACTCATTCTTTGTATAATACTAAATATGAATGTACTAATGCAATTAAATAGAGAAAAATTTTATTTACCTGGTTCTCATGAACAAGGATTTTTGTATGGAGCATAAAATGATGATGTGATAATATTAAAAATTCTGAAAAAACACAATGAATTTTATATATACTTTTTAATGGATTCAATCACCCTCTAGGATTGATGACCTCAAAATAGAGGGAAATCATATCTCTCCACACCAATAAAGAATTCACATTCCACCATTAAATATTTGATCATCTATTTAAAATAATTTATTATTACCCCAAAGATTTTGGGGAAATATTCTCCCCATAATCCATGTGAAAAAATATTTGAACCTCTAGAATTATAATATATTGGCTATATCTTTATTCTATAATTTACTTTTCAACACAGATAAGTAATTCTGTTCACAATGTAATCTATGATCCTCTATCCTTATTAGTAGTAAAATATATCTCTTCACCCATGACAGAGTCACCATTTTTTATTGATTGTTTTAAACATTAAATTTCATGTATTATGATGGAAAAATTATTCTAAAATGGACTTATATTTACTAGTTAAATTTATTTAATTTTAGCCTAAAATATCAATAAAATATTTTACCATATAATCAACAAAAATTCATGACATTAACTTACTGTCATAAGACCCACTGTGTCATGACATAATTATTTCATGAACTATGAAACCAAAATAAATATTGTTGTCAAATTTGGATAATATATAGTGCATTGACCGAAATTACTAAAAAAATTAGTTTTGATATTAAAAAATCATAGATAAATACTATATTAATTGTGTGGTGTAATATTATAACAATATGTTTGGCCATACTTCAATAATATGTCCAAGTTTCAATTTGTAATTACAATAATCTTATATAACACATGAATTCCATGGGGTCCCTTTAGTTGTATGATTTTTTTTATCAGTGAGACATAATTTTATTTTTCATATCAATATAGTGACATGTACTTTTTGTTCATAGAGAATGTTTTCATCTAACCACTAGATTAGTGACTCATATATGAATCATATTTAGACAAGGAACATGTATTGAAACATTATCTATATAATATAGAAACAACATCCATATTTTTTTTCTAAAAAAATGCAACATTCATTATGTCATCATTATAGGATTATTTTGACATTTTTGAATTTTCTTCCCCTATATTTTCATAAAAAAATAAAGATTCATAATATTTTTTTCCGTCTGGGGATGAACCGTGCGTAGTAATAATTTGACCTTATTTTTGGATTATGACAATAAAATTTGTAAAATATTTGGATATTTGATATTGTCATTAGCTCATTACTATGACGTAAATTATTGATAATGATCAAATTTAGTTTAATTTTACAACTTATAGGAAGATCATTGATTTAATACGTAAAGGATCATTGATGTAGTCGATGTGTGTAATGTTATTTATAATCCACTTATATATTAAAAAATAACCCACAGTATCAATTATATTTTTATAAATAAAAATATTAACTATATTAATATTATTATAATATGCTAAATCCTACAAGGTTCCCTGTGAAAAATAAAAAAGTACCTATTAGTAGTGATATCACCATTTCCCCCGCCATATTGTTAACAAGTACCCAATAAAACATGATTATGTATCTCGGGCCTTCTACCAATTTATAATAATAAATAAAAAAATAAATTTCCAATATCAAATTTATCTCCCCTTTCTTCCATCCACTATTATCAATATAACATGAAAAAATTCATCTTAATATCAGGAAAAATAAATTTATACTTTAAATAAAATGTAAATTCCAACTATTTTTTATTATCATCATTAAAAATGACTGATGATGATTTCTAATGACAGAATAGACATTAAAACATCATGTGTGCTTCTTAAACTTTCTTATAAATCCAATTTGTCACTGATAATTGAGTTTTTAAATTTACTTTTTATAATGAACCAAGTATTTGTAGAATAATAATTTTCAATTTATATTAATACTTATGAATAAGATTTTAATTTTACGTGAAAGGGGAATCTTCTTCCCATAACTTACTCAACACGCAACAACATGTCTCTACAATATCTTACGTTGCAAACAACTTTAAGTTATATCAGAATACAATAAAATAATAATATTATATTATAAAATGTTATTTAACACCTAGCCATTGGAATGGCGGGAATGAATAGTATCAACAGAATTTGGAATTATTGTTTACACATGTTTAAATAATGATTCATTGATTACCTAATTTATGAGAAATGGAAATAAAAACCAATTGAATATAAGGGATGTGTTTTTATGAAAACCTATTTAAAATAGAAAAATTATTATTTTTTAATTCTTAATGGGTTTTCAATTAATAAAACAACATGTGATATATATTCAGTGTAATGTTTTAAATTCATATTATATTTTTTCTAGATATGATATAAGATTAAATTCAATTTTTCAAATGAGAGAAGTATTTTTTTCAAAATCAAGTTTTACCACCTTTAGATGGTGAACCCTTTTCAAATATTTTTTTTGTCACTTTTATATATTCTATTTAAAAATAATAATTTTTTTATAGAAATCAGACATCAAAATTTTCTTTGGATGAAATATTAGTATTTTTTTGATAAATTTCAATTTTTAATGAATAATGAAAATGTACTGTATTTTAATTCATAACTGTATTTTCAATTAATATATTTTAACAGTTATATAGTAATTTTAATTAGGTTTAATGTATAATTGGACTAAGTTTTTATAAATTAGTTTTATTTTTTTCATTGGAAGAAATTTTACATCAGAATTGGACATAAAAACATGTTAATATTTTGATAGTTATTATTTCAGAAAAAAATAGCTTTTTGGTTTTGAAAACTATAATTAATTTTAAATTGATTTATTGAAATTCTATGTTTTGAATTTGAAAAAGTAGATTAAATATTTGGAATCAGGATTTCCAAATTATATAATTACGTACCATTTATTTGTAGACATTATGAATAATAACATCAGTAATTATTTTATTTACCATGATTGAAGGGTAAATCTGGGAAATAAGAGTAAAAATAGTATTATAATAAAATTAAACTACCCTAACATGTGTCTAGATCTTATTATATGAGAAATTTCTTACTAAGGAATATTTGGATCTATTTTGTTACTACATAGAGCCACTTTTATGTGAAAATGACATTTGCTAAATATTTATTTGAAGTAATGAAAAATTTAACATAAAAGTGTATCTTTTAGTAAAAAAAATTATGTGGTTATATAAGTTATATTTACTAGTATAAATGGTAATAAGAATACTAAAAAAATTACATACTTAATGTTATTTTATTTTTAAAATTTATACTTCAAATAAGTAAGTTTATTTTTGACACAATAATGATGTAATGATTACATTACTAATGAATGATTCAAATAAATGAGATTATAAATATTAAAATAAAATTATTTTGAAACTTTTGAAGACATAAAATAATTTTGGGGATTATTATAACTTTTTTTCTTTTAATTATTTATGTTATTTTGAAATAATAAAGTTGTTATTTATTTTTAAAAATTCATGATATGAATTGAATAAAAATTTACAAAATTATTATTAAAAAACTATTTTATTAAATTATATTATATTTTTAAAAATATAATATTATGAAAAATGACTATGATAATGTTTAAAAGTTCATTAATGAACCACTTGAGGGTATATTGGTATTTTATTGAAACTGTTTTAACTATATAGTATGAATATACCAGGAGACATGGTAAGAGTCAAATTAGTTAACTAAGGGTTAAAGATAAAAGATACGATTAAATATGAAACCAAAACATGCCTAAAACCTATTGGTTGAGAGTAATTCAATAAAAACTTCTCTTATATTTTAATTAAATTAGTTTTGGACATTTTAAAATTGAAAATCAGTATATAACAAAATAAGCATTCAATACATTCCAAAAGTGTCCCTCCTCCCTCTTATAAAATGGAATCACCTCTACGCATTTAATCACACCTCTCAAGTACCTTGGATTGTCCAAAATCTACTCAAATAATATAACTTCATACCTACATTCCTCCTATAATACGTAACATAGTCATAAAGAAATTCATGAAATCCTTTTGACTCTAATTAAATTGAGTTACACGTTTTAAGAGGAAGAATATTCTCAAAAGTTCCTTTCCATTATTTTTCTTCTCCACTTCCTATAATATTTTTATTTTTATTAAATAATAAAAATAGTATCCTCATTATACAATGATGTTTTCATGAGATGTATTTTAAATAAACTTATAAGTACCTCCATCTAATGGATACGAACATATTGTTTCTATGTACGACCAACTGCATTCCAACGAAACGATGATTGTTCAATTTTCCCTCACCACCTCTCATAGTGGCCATTATGATGACACTATTTCATATATTATATATATATATTATATTTATATTGTTTCTATGATACTGTAATTTTTAGATTCAAAAATTCTTTTATTCTTTTCCTTATGTGTAAATATGATAATTTCATTTGAGAAGTGCGGACTACCACCCCCACATAGTGATATGACTCATTCATTACATATATGAAACTTATAAAGGATGGTGTTAGTGAACGTATATAAAATATATAATATTTTATTATACTTTAATTATAAAATATATATGTATAATTCTTTTTCATTTCATTAATATGACAAATAAATTAAAGTATCGTTAATTTTTACGTACGACTTACCGTCTCACTGTACGGTGCATTTAATTTCTTATCTCCAAATGTTATGGAATATTATAAAAACATATATATGTGATATATATGATATTTAAATCATGAATAATATTATCTAGATAATGTACTTTTGACAACATGGATAGTTTGTAATTAAAACAAGATCATATTCGACTCAAGCACTCAATATCGAAAAATCAATCGATATGAACTTAAATTATAATGTAATTTTTATAATGTCAAAATAAGTTATATAAATGGAATAATAAACTGGAAAATTGTTATTACACAAGGATAAATTAATATATGTTTATTTTTTATGATTAACAAGGAACATATGTGACGAATCAGGCTCAATTTAAGGGAACCTTTCACCCTCCTCTTTTAGTCAAAGTGTTATTTTAGGTCATATCTTTTAATTTCCATTTTCTTATGTTAGGGAATTTTATTATATATCCTTATTTCTTTTATTTTATGTACAAGTGATGAGATACCATTTTTCCTCTCATAAAATTATTTTCTGAATTTTTAAGTAATGATGTTAGGCTGCTGAATTTCCATAATGGAATTTCTAAACTCAATTTCCACTCATAGGGTTTTACACATACTTTGTTGATTATATTATGCCAAGATTAGGCATGTAAGAAATTTTTATTTATTTATGTGGATTTTTCCAATTCCCTTTTTGGGGATATACTTTTGAAACACATATTATGCCATTGATAAATTCTTATGTCATTTATACGAATTTTGTATGGGAAATCCTAACTCAATTTCCATTCATTGAGTTAAATATACATGTTATTTATTTTCCATTTACAGGAATATGTTTGAATGACCTGCGATTATTTTACACTAAATATACACTTATTTTGAGTGTATTTATATTTGTAACACATAATTATTTTTATATTTATCCTTAATTATTACAATCTATGATTATGTGTGGAAACACCATTTATTTATTTAGTATGTAATTTCCACATTCATTTGTGTGGATATACTATTTATACAAATAATCTCATAGTGGTTAAATTTTAACGTCATTTATACATTCTTTGTAAGGGACTTCGTCTCAATCTCCTTTCACTAAGGCATGTTTTATTAACATACAGCTCCTTCATTTAGAAGATGTATAATAAAGCCAATGGAATTTTAATTTCATTCAAAGAGAATATTTTTTCTGTGAATCATTTTACTAAATGACAAAAGAAATGTTCTTAAAATATGTAGTGACGAAGAACCTTCCACCGTCGCAAGCATTATTTGATATTTGGATTCCTTAACAATCTGTAAATTTGTTTGGGAAAATAAATACCATATTTTATTTTTACGTATTGTTGTATTGAAAATGGGTTTTGAAAGGGATTGAGTATTTCAATATCATGAATTGATTTCTTGTGATTGAATATGAAATGTTATTACTAAAATGTTGATATTTAAAATATTTTATGTGTTATGATTTTATAATGGTTCTTGGACCTTTGAGAGGGGTTTTCGTGATAAACCAAAGACATGTGGTTATGTGATAAACCAAATTATGGGTGGTTCTTTGATAAAACATTGGAGTGTGGTCACATCATAACCACCAATTCATTGGTTATGGAAGTCAGTCGTACGACTATTCTATTTTGTGATATGGGTGGAAGTTGACTTTATGGTTATTCCATTTAAGTATGATTATGTCCCGAGTTACCTTTATATATTATATGTTAATTTTTATGGGATTTGTGGTAATAGTTTTTTACAAAAATTATATAAAATGAGGTTATATTCAGTGAAGTGTTTTTGCTACTTCTTAGAGGTGAAAATTATTAATTTATTGAAAAGTTTTCATGGATTAATTGTTTTTGTGATACTAATAGTTTTCTTTCATTATGTATCCCATAATAGGGTTTTTATGCTCCTCTCATGTTTTGAAATGTGTTTCAACGGAAAAAAATGAAGAATATGGTCAGGGATGGGTTCATGGAAAAGTAATGATGTTAAAACCTGAAATGATATCATATTTCGTTTTAAAGTGTTTATGTTTTAAGAAAAAATGGATAGTGAGTATAAGTGCCTACTTGTAATATTCAAGATGATATTTATAAGTTATCACATAATTATCTAATGTATTAAACCTAAAAAGTTAGTAAATGTAAATTTAAGTCCAATTATCAACATTACTCTAGATAAGTAATGTTTAAGGCAGGGGCCTTATAGATGGTATGAAAGGTTTAGGCAACTATAGGGATTTGGAGTTTTCTTTAAACACAAGGATAGTCCCTATGTAAATTATTTTAGTTAAATCTTTGTTTTATAACTTTTTTGATCATCTAATGTCAGTTACAAATTGATGTAGGAGGATTTGGAAAAAAATTGCAATCTATTCCTGATTACATGCTTGAAATAATTATTGCAAGGTCATGTTTCGTAGACAGTGAAACATTTTCCAGTATACTAATTATTCTCAAGCATTTGTTTGAGATATCAAAATTCACTACTATACCTCGATACCATCATGGATCATTGGTTGTATGTAATAAAATCATATTTTCTCAATATTCTCTAATTTTCCTGAAAGGTAAATATTATCAATGTATTTTTAAATATTTTTCCATATCAAAATATTTTGAAGTATAATATGATTTTGAAAAAGGTGATGAATAAGGATAACCTTGTGCAATCTATTTAAATTTTATATTAATATATAGTCTCTTAGCACATACTTGTGCTATTTTAAAAGGAGCTCTGATTGAAAGTTTCAACTCAATCTCAGTCCAACTATTCTATAAAAATAAATTTTTATCAGCTATTTTGAAATTATATGTCATACATGATTATTTTCCGAAACAAATTTTCTATGAACACCTATATGACCCATATTGTACAAGGATTATTTGGATTAAGGGATCAAATGATTTTGAGGGATCTCTAAATCATTGTTCCAATTCATGGAACTTCTACCTATGTGAACAATATGATGATGAAACAATGGTGACAACATGATCAAGGAATTGTATTATTTCAGTTTGGAATAGATTTATTTTATCATATGGAGGTCAAATAAAAAATGTCAATATATATAAGACTTCATGTATTTATATGTTTATTTCATAATTAGTTTCAATGAGAATGATAGGTATAAGACAAAATTTGCGTATAAAACATGTTATGGTTATATTGACTTTTATAAAAAAAAGGGAACGCATAATATGGGTGACAACCCATCATGTCTGATAAGGCCACAGGAATCAAACCCACAACTGAAGGGAGAGAAGGGCGCATCACCTACCACTGGCCTATGTTATTTACTTTTTTAGTATGACTTATTATTTTATTTAAATGATATTATGGATATATAATAAGTAGATTTTGAGAAATTATGTTTTATAAATAGGATATCCCGAGTATATGAAATTGATTAGGTTATTAAGTGATAAATTTTATTCTGGAGGACATTCTCTCTTTTGGGAGAATTATATTCAAAATTAAAATAAAATTTTTATGTCTCCCTCCCCAAATGATGTACCCCTCCTGGGCCAGAAATATTAAAAGGGAGATAATGACCACCGAGTCCCGCCTCTAGTAGGCCCCGGGTTGGAGACTAGAACCAAGAGTATATCAAACACACAAATGGGAGGCATTGCCCTCTAAGAGAAGACATGCGAAAGTGAGAGATAAGACAGACACCAACCAAATCCAACTCAGACTGTAATATAAAAATAACCCCATGTGCACATATATAATTTCATAAAAAACTACTATAGATGAAAGTGAAAAATGAATGTACCAAAGGAAAGTAAAAAGCAACAGAAACCACAAGCCCAAATAGCTCGTGAAACCCGAAGCTAGTTGAAACAAGCTAGATCTCCAACCTACTTCAAGTGACATGAAAAAATGTTTATATATATACAGGGTGATTATAACAGTATACTCAGTAGGATCCTCCCTAGAGCCTCTCATGAAAAATCAAAGAAAGCATGCAAAAACACAGTGAACAACAAGTGAAACTAACTTATCACCAAAACAAGTATACTAAGTTCGTAGTCTCGCAATGGATCCTCTCACCATGTAATTAATACAATATTATATAACATAATAATTAATATCAATTTTACCCTACTACTTCTTCCCTATTGTTTTTCCTATTTTCCCCTACATCGCACGTCATAAGCATCTCTCTCTAAAAGGGCTTGCCCGCAGACAACTTGGAAAAGAACCACAACATGCACCTCATGCAAAAAACCACCACACCTATAAATGAAAGGTAACCATGTAGTTTCTGGGAGCCACCTATGCTTGCATAACATGTATCATACGTTTGGTAGTATACCTCAAGCCATTACATCCCACACATAGAGTAATAATCCTCAAGCCGTCACAGCCTATACATGTTACGCATATAGTTGTATATAGAAAACTATATTCAGAATATATGTGTTTGAATAACCACAAGAAAATATATCCATATACACACATATATGGGGAAAACTATCCATTGTGGCTACCAGAACATGTAACTAATAAGAGAAGAGAGGGGGGTCAAAGGGGGTATTCAGACATCTATCCTCCCATCAGACTATTGGGGAAAACACCCCCAGGGCTTAGAATCCTCGGGATGTCAGTTTCCCTAACATATGGGGTGGAGTAGAGTATAGAACCACCAAAATTACATAATATACTATAGCTACCAACCATACTATGGGCATAAAAAAGTATTAAACTCAACTGCAGCTAACGTCTCTCAGACTCCTGGCTTCCAATTCTAAGACTAGGAATCCAATAAGTGCACTACCATTTAAATAGCCTTAATACCTTACTACATTCTCTTTTTAGTATTTTCACTTTACCTTAATTATTTATTTAATCATTCATTAACCATAAATAATTTCCACATTATATTTCATTAGCATCACACACAATGTTCATTGTTCCTTCATTTTACGACCTCAGCAGTGCACGCCATCAACCTCCAACCCCCTGGGTTAACATCATTTATTCAATCATTTATTAACCAAATTATTACTTTCTCATATTCCGAGGCATTATATAAAAACATTTTAAGACAATAAAAACAAGGGGGCTCAGCTCGTTGAGTAGATGAACTACCTGTCATGTATTTTACACCTATAACAAGATCATAGACCCATCTGCTATCGTGAAACTAAGCACTGAAATCATGTGGCATTCCCTGAATGTCTTATCCCCTATTTGAGGGGGGGGGGGGTAAGGAAACTAATTTCCTTGAAAAGTGGGTAAAGTCAAAAGGATAAACGACCAACAAGAATAAGAAAGTATTCAATCATTCACTTCTTACCTATTTCATCTCCGTTGTGTGATCCCCGGCCCCCACATGCATAAACCGATGCATCTCACCACTCTAGGAATCAACTTCTACCACAACCAATAGGCCTCATTTCCACCACATAACACAACGTCCATCCAGAATTACATCACAACACACACAGCAGGAAAAAAAATATCATATCAATAAGGCTCTTGGCCCATAAACAAGCATTAGGGTAACTCAAAAACCTACAAGTAATTATCTTTTATCAAAAAACCAATTCATTAATCCATGTTGATTATCTGATTTATTATTATCATGTTACACTTATGGGAAACCTAAACAGTAAGATATCACAAATTGATTAAACATGATTACTGTATAAATTTAATTACCATCAAATTACAACAACTACAATCAGATTCATTCACATGCCTCTTTATCAATATTCAAACAATTATTAATTAATTCTGTATTTACTTTATTTACCAATTTCTATGAAGAATGAAAGTATAAAATAAGAAATCATTGATATAACACTATCTAGAAAAACATGAGGCAATAACATAAGATCGATATCAATTTATTGACCTAGTTCAAATGTTTATTATGTCAATTCCATTGTGATCCGGTTGGATAAAAATGAAAACTATATAGTAGAACATTAAAGAAAAGAGAATAAATAAATACTTACCTCACAAATTTCTTGAGGATCATTATACGATAACGAGCCACACAACGGGTTACGATCTCCTTCCCATTTTACAACTGTATCCACATGAAAGTGCAGAGACAACACCACACCAGTCAACTGCCAAGAAACTCCATTATAAGCATGATGATCACATTCCACAATATGTAAAGGAGAAAAAATAGAAGATGATCCCAAAAAAATAATGATAAATTATACCTTATATCGAATACTGATTGATACTACATGGTTAAATCAAAATAGAGGTGAACCAATCCAAGGAAGAAGGCTTGATTGCATAACACTTACTAGATAGAATGAATGTTTTGAGTGTCTCACTACTATGATCAAGGTGGAAGAACTAGGGAGGAAGATATTTCATCCCTTTAGAAGATTTAACGGAATAGCAGTTTAAGATACAACAGATTTTCCATTAAAAGAGGATAGAATTAAAACACGTGGGTTGACCATGTAAAACCATCCTGAAACATATGAAAAACAAATATAGGAGTTACATCCTTTGAATCAGCCTTATAATACTTATAATGAGGATTTAAATGCATTTTACTTCAAAGGAAACGACAAAGGGGTGAAACTATAGGATGATGGAAACACTGTTCACGAACACGAATTTTGGCAATGGAAATAGAGGCTACTATTGGACCTCACCATTCTCGTAACACTATTCGTGAACTCAAAATTATAAAATGGAAATAAAGGCCACTGTTGGACCTCACCATTCTCTAAAAATTATTCATGAACACAAAATTTGGCATAGTTAATAGAGGCTACCGTCGGACCTCACCGTTCGGGAAGAACTGTTTATGAACTCAAAATTTTGAAAAATAATTAGAGGCTACTATTGGTCCTCACCATTATGAGAAAACTGTTCTAAAAATAATAATTGGGAAAATAAAATAGTGGCTACTATAGGGCCTCACCGTTCTGGAAACATTGTTCATGAAATAAAAATTTAGCAAAGGAAATAGAGGATAATGTTGGACATCACCGTTCCGGAAGCAATGTTCATGAACTCAAAATTTGGAAAGGGGAATAGAGGGTACTGTTGGACCTCACCATTTTGGAAACATTTTTTATGAACTAAAATTTTTGAAAAGAAAATAGAGGCTACTACTGGAACCTCACAGTTCTGGAAACACTATTCATATAAGGCAACTGTTCCACTGTTCACCTTAGGTTACCGTTGCACTGTTCACCTATGGTTACCATTTCAATGTTCACATAATGTTTCTTTGGAACTGTTCACATAAGTTTACCATTTCATTGTTCACCTAAGTTTACCATTGCACTGTCCACATAAGGATTCAGTTGCACTATTCACATAAGGATATAGTTGCACTGTTCACATAAGGTTACTCATACACTGTTCACATAAGGTAACTATTGCACTGTTCACAATATGTTTCTGTTTCACTCTTCACATAAGGTTAGTGTTTAACAATTCATATAACTGGAAACACTGCCCTCAAAACTATAAATTTGGCAATGTGTTGGGGATAAGTCACTTTAACCTCCCAGAACACCTCATACACTAGATTTTAGCAAAGGAATGGACCAAAGAGGTCCGGACCATTACATTAGATACCTCCCAAAACGTTCTCATCATCGAGAATTCAAAACCAACCTAAAAGGAAAAAAATAATTCCAAACAACCACCCATCAAGATACCTCTAAAAAGAGAGCAGGCCACAAGAAGAAACCAAATAAATCTACATCATAAAATCGATTGGTCTACAACCACAAAGATAACATATTTTTTAAACATAAAAAAAGTTAAACATCAAACAACTCAGGGTAATGGGCACGTATCTATGCCTCACATTCACAGATACTCTCCCCCATGCCATTGTGTCTTCACAAAACATGAACCAAGGAGATAGAATGCATGTGCAACAAATTCTCTTTGCAGTATCGAATATCCATAGGTCACTCCTCAAAGGTCGAATCATCATCATCATAGATCAATAACGAATATATGACATGAGGGTCATCATGAAGATAACAACAAAGCAGTGAAACATGAAAATTATCATGTATCATGCTCATTTGTGGGGGAAGTGCTTCTGGATACCCCACAACTCCAACACAAGCCAACACCTCGAATGTTCCAACAAACTAGGGATAAATCATACTATTACGACCAAACCATCGCTGCACATGATGGTGAGTCGCCTTCCGAAACACATGATTCCAAACATAAAACTCTAAGTGTCACCTCCTATGATTGGAATAAAATTTATGTTCATCCTGTATTGTCTTCATCCTCTCACAAATTACCCAAACTATATCTGTTGTATTCTAAACTAGTTCTAGTATGAGAATTGCTGACACTCTAATAGAAGTCCAGCAAAAAAGATAATGGAAAGGTCGACTATACATTTCATCGAATGGAACCATACCTATGGTGGAGTGAAAATAATTTTTGTAAGAAAACTCCACCCACGAAAAGTGTCTCATCAATGAACCTCCAACATCCAAGATAAAATATTACAAAATGTATTCAAGTGTCTGAATGGATAACTCTGTCTAAACTTCTTGTTTGCATAAGAAAAATAGTTCTAAGGAATAACTGAGTACTGAAAGCATGCTGGAGACATCTCCACACCCTGGAGGTGAAATGAGGATCTCGATCAAAAATGATCATCCTTGGGAATCCCTGAAGTCTCCCCACCTCTTCCAAATACATCCTTGACAAAACATACACTAAGCATGAGTCCTTGATTACTACGAAGTGGGATGATTTTGTTGAATGATCAACTACCACCCAAATAGCATCATGTTCTCCCTTAGATCAAGGTAAAAATGTAAGAGTTTCCATTCAAATTTCCTCCCACTTACACTGAGGAACATTTAATGGCTGGAGAAGACCACCATGAACACGGTGTTCAGCCTTCACCTTCTGGAAGACCAAACCCTAAGACATAAACATTGCAACCGTTCACTTTTGCCTAAGACACCAAAACTAACTCATCAAGGATCGATACATCATTTTCACGGTAGGATGCACCGCTAAAGGAGAAATATGGGACTCTCTGAGAACCGTCTCATGCATGGAAAAATGAACAAAGATAATTCCATGATACAACTAACAGTGTTGTTCATACTCAGACCAAACATTATGGGCCTCACCACAAAAAACATGGTCTCTCCATACCTCCACCTCTACGTCCCCCAACTCAGACTCTTCCACCTACCTCACTATAGATAACTACATCATCATCAGGAAAAGACATCCTTTCCCCCAACATCACCTATATGGAGATGAAATGCTGAAAGATCTTCTGTAACTCTTCATGAATCACCAGATTCATGCACTGCATTCCTACGTGACTTTATGCTCAGCACATCAGCTACAACATTTCCCTTTCTAGGTGTATACAATATTTTGATGTACTATTCTACTAAGAACTCCATCCACCGATGTTGTTACATGTTTAAGTCATGAAGGGAGAAAACATATCCCTAGATATTATAATCGGTGAAAACCACAGAGATCTCTCCAACGAGGTAATGTCTCCACCACATCAGTGAAAACACCACAACTTCCATATTAATATCATGGGTGGAATAGTTACATTCATGGGGATGCAATTTTCAAGACCCATAATAAACAACTGATCTCTGCACGATCAGAACATATCCTAACCGTATATGAGAAGCATCACAAAAATCATTAAACTAAACACCCTCAACTGGAAGAAAAATAACTGGAGCACTTACTAAATTCTCTTTTAGACACTTAAAAGCTACATGACACTGATCAGTCCATATGATCTTTTGATCCTTCCAGGTTAAAGCTATCAGAGGATTCACAACTCAAGAGAAATCATCTATGAACCTCGTATAGTAGCCGACGAGAGAAAAGAAAATTCACACCTCTGAAACTGTTTGGTGGGATTCCCAAGACACAACCACTTCTATCTTCAATATATCACCAACTACTCTCATCTAGGACAAAAAATACCCCATTTAATGAACTTCTATAGCCAAAAACTCACACTTAACTTCTCAAATAGCTGATGTTGAAAATGAACTCCCAAAACGACATGTAGATTCTACACATACACCTCCTCAGACGTGGAGTACACAAGGATGTCCTTAAATAAAATCACCATGAACTTGTAAAAGAACTCACAAAACATAGAATTCATCAGTAACGTGAATACAGCTTGAGCTTTCATCACACCAAACAACATTACAACAAACTCATAATGCCCATGACAACAACAGAATGTAGTCTTCAGGATATCATCAAACTTCACACGCATTTGATGATATCCTGACCACAAGTCGATCTTGGATAACCAAATTTCACTGATCAGTTGACCGAATAAATCATCAATACATTAAAGAGGATAGTGATTCTAAACTGTCACTTTGTTTAAGCGATGATAATTGACACACAACTGCTAAATGCCACCCACCTTCTTCACGAACAAAATTGGTGGACCACACGGTGGCACACTCGGGCGAACAAAACCACACTGTATTAGACCATAAAGATGTATATGTATATCTTTTACCTCATAAGATGAGATCTTATATGAATTCATATTGATATGATACAATCCTGGTTGTAGCTCGATCCTAAACTCGATCCCTTGTCGAGGGGGTAATGCTACAACATCTTCTAGAAAGTCATCAAGGCACTCTTCGACGACCCCAGAAAATGCCAACTGATAAACCTCTAAAGAAATCCACATCAGCTCATCCATAATGGATGATAAGGGTGGAGCAGGCCTTTGACCCATCCAAGGGTATCACTCACTAACGAACACCACTGGATATCCATTTGCATAGAAGAACACAACATGAATCCTGAAACAATCCATGATATCCTGCAATGAATAAAACCAATCTATTCTGAGGATGACAACATATGGTTGTATTCGTAAACATAGGAAATCTCCCCAAGAGTGGTATTATCCCAACACTAGCTCACAGTCTCTACAAACATTAAACAATTCAGCTTAGCCGTTTAGTAGCGTATTCATTGCCAAGGATACAAGAAGACTCTCTACCTCAAGTCCCAAATCATGTACATGGGCAGTTGATATGAAGTTGTGTGTCTCTCCTAAATCAAACAAGGAATACACCAAGGAATAAAAAAAGTAAATGGTTCCTCAAACAACATCTAGATCCCATGGTTTTAGCAATGCTAAAACATGAAGGTGACCATGACCTCCTCTGTGGACTCTCTAACCCTGTTGACAAACACCACCATCGATACTCTCTAATCTTTGAGGATGGGGAGCATCATGAGGTTGTCCTCTCCCTTCCCCATTTACCCTTTGCTGATCCAATGATGGTGCAACATGTAGCTGCTACCTCGGCTGGAACTACCTCAATTGTGGAACCTAAAAAGGAACACCTGTTGTATGATGACTTCTCTGAAATGTCGGATTGTCTTGCTACTAATGAGCTCGACCACCACAAGAATATCATGTGACAGATCCCTTTACATAGGGATGTGTGCCGCCTCCCCTGATGAAACAAGATGATGAATTCTAGGACCTAGCCCTGCCCGAATGAAAACACTTCTATCCTAAAAAATGGGAACCCCAGACCACAACTCTACTTCATGAGGAGTCATGATGACTCCCCTGTCATGATGATCTAGTTCTAGACAATGTCCTCTTGATGACCTTTTCTCTTTCCATCACCTCAAGATATGTCTTTATCATAAATGGGGTGACCTTGCACTCAATCTATGTATGGAAAGCCTCATCGAAATTCCATGCCCTTGCCTCCTCATCTAGAAATAGGTCCGAAGAATATCTTAAAAGGTTCATGAAATGGATTCCAAAATTTCACACACTGGAGCTTCCCTTGTGGAAGTGTAAGAAGCTCCTAGGGGCATGTTGCCTTCGTGGCCGAAGAAAGAAACTCTCCTCTAAACTTGTCTCAGAACTCCTCCCATGAGAACGCTAATTCCTTATGATCCTTATGGAACCAGAACTACCATTGACTCACTTTTCTACTCAACATCATCACAACCAAGGACACATAGTGCTCCTTACAAGCACGTATATAACTAAATCCTATCTCAACCCCCTCCAACCAGTCCTCCGTGATTACATCTGAAGTATATCCCTCATACTTCTATAGACTCTGGCATTGAATATATCGAAGTGGGCTCCTCTATGTGTTGTCGTCGTCAACCTCTACCCAGTGGTGATCTGTTGGCATAACCTACTAGACATCTTATATGAGATCCTAACGACAACGTTTGACCTGGATCCATAACTACAAAATAACAAATTGTTAGAGATCCAAAACCTGGAAAATAGAAGGTTCAGAATAAATTAATTAATTTTTTCCCTTTATCCATTATAGTTTATTCTATCCCAAGGTCTATCAACTAAAACACCAGATAATAGAAGAATGATACATGATACTTTCCTAGCTCTGTACCCAGCTACTAGTATCACCTTGTTTTGTAGCCATTGTAAACATAATTTTCTACACATCAGGTCATATGGGGTCCTAAAAGACTATGTCTTAGCCGGTCTCCAGTGTTAACATCATGTTCTAAACATGAATGACATAGTTACCCTACCTACCCATATAACTACAACTGTACCTAACACCAAAATCCATTCTAATCCTCAACCTCTCTCTAATACCACTCTTTCACAACCCCCTCTCAACATGGTATATCCCTCTCGGTCTAGAAATATGGGAATGGAGATAATGACCCATGATTCCCACCTCCAGTAGCCCCCGGGATGGCGACCTGCATCTAGGGTATAGTAAACACACAAATGGGAGGCATTACCCTCTATGTGAACACTTGGGAAAGAGAGAGATAAGATAGACACCAACAAACTCCAACTCGAACAGGAATATAAAATAAATCTCATGAAAACATATGTAAATTCATGAAAAACTACTACAACTGAATGTGAAAATATAATATACCAACAGAAATTAAAAACAACAACAAACACAAGCCCGAACAGTTCCAACAACCCCAAGCCCGTAGAAACTAGCTGGATCTCCAACCATCTCCATGTGAACTGAAGAATAGTTTATATATAAATTGGGAGAGTATAATATTATTCTTATCAGGATCCTCCCCAGATCCTCTCATGAAAAATTAACGAAAGCATGATAATTCACAGTGAACAAAAAGTGAAAATAACTCATCATCTAATCAAGTATACTACGTTCCCAACCTCACCATGGATACTATCACACAGTAACGCATACAAGATTATATAATATAATAAATAATATAAAGGTTACCCTGGTGCTACATCCCCACTGGTTTTCGTCATTACTCCAACATCACATTTCCTAAGTATCTCACTCCAAAAGGCTTGCCTCCAGACACCAGGGCAATGCACCACAACATGAACCTCGTCCAACAAAACCACCCCAACCAAGAAAGAAAAGTATTCAGGTTGTTTCAGAGAGCCACCAGAGTTGGCATAACATGTATCATATGTCGAGAATTTTACCTCATGCCATTACATGAAAAACACTAATTAATATTCCTCAATCCATCACATCCTAAACACGTGACACCTATAGATGTCTATAGAAAACTATATCAAGAATATATGTGTGTGAATAACCAAAATCCATTACAACCCTCTACACACATATATGTGGAAAACTAAAATTTTTCTCTACTAGCACAAGTATCTACCAGGAGAAGAGAGCAGGGTGGAAGGGGGTAGTCATCCATCCATGCTCCCACCAGAATGTTGGGGAAAGTACCCCCATTTCTCTGAATCACTGGGGTGTCAGCAGCCATAACTTACTGGGTGGAGTAGATTTTAGAAACACAAAAAGTATATAATATAATATAGCTCACAACCATGCGATGGGAATAACCTTGTCTTAGACTCAACTATAGCTAACGTCTCTCAGACTCCCGACTTCCACTTCTATGACAAGGTATCAAATAAGCACACAACCATTTAATGAGATTTAATAGATTACTTCATTCTTGTTTTATCAGTTGTAGTTTATGTTAATTAAATCTTTAAAAATTAATTAACCATCAATAATTTATACATTATATTTCACTAGCATCACACTGAAATTCCATTGTTCTTTCATATTACAACCTCAGCAATGTCCCCCAACATGATCCAACACCATGGGTAAACATCATTTATCCAATAATTTATTATCAATGTTATTACATTCCCATATTCGTAGGAATTTTAGAAAAAAATTATAAGATTCTAAACACAAGGGGCTCAACTTGGTGAGTAGATGAACTACAAGTAACGTCTTTTCCACCAATAGCAAGAGTAGAGACACATTCCCCATCGAAAATCTAAATGTGAAAATTATGTGGACTGCCCCACATGTCTTTTCCCTTTTTGAAAGTATGGTAAGGAAACCGAATTCCTTGAGCAGTGGGTAAATTAAAGTTGGTAGAAAACCAATACGAATCAACAAGCATCCAAAAATTCACATCCAACCCGTTTCATCATCCCAGATGGCCTCTCCGACACCCAAAAGCATAAACCAATGCATCTCACCACTCTAGGTGTCAAATTCTAACACAACCAATTGGACTCCATGCGCCCACATATCACAACAGCCATCTAGGATCACATAAAAACATAAGCGGTAGAAAAAAAACATCATTTCAATTGTGTTCTTGTCCTTTAAATAAGAAAGAGAGTAACTCATAACCCTACAAGTAATTATCTTTTATCAAACAACAAGTTCTTTAATCCATATTAATTAACAAATTTATTATTCATAGGTTCCCACTATTGGTAACGTAAATAGTAAGCTATCACGAATTGATTAAACCATATTAATGAATCAATTATATTATCGTCAAATTACAACAACAATAATAATGTTGATTTACATGCCTCTTTATCTATATCCAAACCATTATCAATTAATTCTAGATTTATTTTCTTTACTAATTTTCTTTAGGAATGAAAAGGTAAACAAAGGAGCATAGATATCACACTATCTAGAAAAACAAGAGGCAGTAACATATGATCGATATCAATTTATTTATCAGGTTCAAATATTTAATAAGTCAATTCCATTTTGATCAACTAGGATAAAACATGATAACTATACAGTTTCATGTAAAATAATAGAGAAGCTACAAATTCCCATCCTCATAAGGTTCTTGACATTATTCATATGGAACGAGACTAACAAGTGGTTATGATCTCCTCCCCCCATGAAAACTATATCCACCCAAGGATTCAATGACCCAACCACACCATTCCACACCCAAGAAACCCCATTAGAAGCATGGAGATCAAATGCCATAATGTGGAAAAGATAAACAATAGAAGATGAACCCAAACGAATGTTGATAAATCAAACCATATATCGATGATTGATCGATTCTGCTTGGTTGCATCAAAATTGAGGGGAACTAATTGGAGAGGAAAGTATGATTCCAAAACTCCTAAGGGATGGAATGAAAGGTTAGAGCATCTCACAACTGAGAACAAGGAGGAAGAATAATGGAGGTAGATATATCTTCCTTTTAGAAGATTTAATGGAGCAGCGATTTAAGATACATTGGATTTTCCCTTAAAATATGCTTTCATTAAACCATGAGGTTTAACCAAGTAATAAAATCCCGATCCTTAGGAAAAATTAATATAGGAGTTATGGTCTTTGAATCGGCCTTAATGTCTTTAAAACGATGTATTAAATTCATTTTACCTCAAATGAAATATCAAAGGGGTGAACTGTAGGAATATGGAAACATTGTTCATGGACAAAAAATATGGAAAAGGAAATAGAGGCTACCATTGGACCTCACCATTATAGAAACACTATTCATGAACTCAAAATTTGGCAAAGGAAATTGATTCTACCGTTAGACCTCACTGTAGTAGAAACACTAACCATGAACTAAAAATTTGGCAAAGGAAATAGACGCTACCATTGGACCTCACCGTTCTGGAAACAATATTCATGAACACAAAAATTGTCAAAGGAAATAGTTGTTACCGTTGGACCTCAGCATTCTGGGAACACTATTCACGAACTGAAAATTTCGAAAAAGAAATAGAGGCTACCATTGGACCTCACCATTATGGAGACAGTACTCATGAACTCACGATTTGGAAGAAGAAATAGAGGATACCATTGGGCCTCACCATTCTAGAACCACTATTCATGAACACAAAATTTGGAAAAGAAAATAGAGGCTACTATTGAATCCTCACCATTCTGGAAACACATATCACATAATCCTTCCATTACACTATTCACATAAGGTTACTATTGCACTATTCACCTAAGGTTACCATTTCACTATTCAAATAAGATTACCATGGTACTATTCTCACTAGGTTACCATTATAATGTCTACATAAGATTACCATTTCAAAATTCACAAAAGGATATCATTGCATTGTTCATATAAGGTTACCATTGCATAGTTCACATAAGGTTACCAATTCAGTTTTCACATAAGGTTTCCATTTCTCTATTCACATAAGGTTACCGTTGAACTGTTCACTGAAGGTTACCATTGAACGGCTCACATAAGGTTGCCCTTGAACAATTCACAGTACTGGAAACACTATTCACAGAACTAGAAATTTGGAAATTTATTGGGGAGAAGTCAAAATAACCTCATAGAACACCTCAGACACCAGATTTTAGAATAGGAATGAACCAGAGTGGTCCAATACATTACAAGAATACTAAGGGATTTCATTTGAGGGGTAATGATAGAATTTTATTTTAGAAGAATCTATGTTATTATTGTGGACTTAAAAGATTCAGGTTATTTGTTTAAATGATTAACCTATCTTAGAGAATATATAGTTAGTTTAATTAATTTTAAGTATGAGAATTTAAGAGTAATTGATATTATTTGGGGATAAATTTTACGACTTATCATCGATGAATATGTGATCATATTATTATGAATTAATTGGTATGAATCTTAGTTTCAATTATTTTGAATAATTTTAAGGAAACTTGTTTATTTAATGGTCTTTTATATACATTGGGTACTGTTTTTTGAATTTAAAAGATTAATAATAGTATTTCTTTTTATAAAAGATTACCCTTTTTGGAGATTATTCGATCTCGTACTATCATTTTTTTGGTTAATGTCTAACGATAAGGGAAAGTGATAATCCATATTTTTTAGATTATGTAATTCTCTTGAAATTGATTCTAGATCTTCATATATAACCATGTCATCATGATTACTAATTCATTGAAGAAAAGATGAGTTTGTGGTAGAAATTTATTAAAGGACGAATTTATAAGTGAAATGTAAGTCTGTTTCATCAGGTTCTTAGTAAATATCATAAATAAATTCCCAAAATTTATGAGAAGTATATTAAAAAACAACGATCTTTTTTTTTCATACTGTGAAATCAAATACCGTTTAACCCATCACATGTTTGTGGTTTTCTAGTGGTTAACATTCTCCTGATCATGTTTTCTGTCAATCTCCATATAATATGATGGTTAGTTTTTCTTCCATATATATGTTTTTCTACATGTAACCCTAGTATGTGATATCTCAGCTGAACTTTTCAAATCTCGTTATTTATTTTAATGTTATATGTTTATTGAATCTTTTTTAGATGATGTATTTTAAATGATGTTTTTGAGCCCAATTTCAAAATTTCAAGAACATAATTTCCGAAAGAGGTGAAGTATGTAATGACCTAGGTGTTTATAGAATAATACATTTTTATTTATATTATTACTTTTAAATAAGATATTAATTTCATTCAACTGTGGATGCTTCTTCTGATAGCGTACCCGACACGCAACAATGGGATTCTCCGAAATCATACGCTGCACACAACTTTTAGATTTACTGAAGTATAATATAATATTATTATTATTATTTTAAATGTTAGTTAATTCCATAGCATTGGAATGTTGGTAATGAATTGTATGAAATGACTTTTGAGATATGGTTTACACATGATTAAATAATGATTCATTTATTTTGAAATTTTTTAGAAATGGAAAGAAAAACCAATTGAATATAATGGATGCAATTTCTTGTAAAAATATTTAAAAGAGAATAATTGTGTTCTCATATCACTCATTATGGATTTTTATTAGTTGAAAAAATATATGATATATATTCAATGTAATGTATTAAATTCATCTTCTTGGTTTTCTAGATATGATATAATAACCAAATAAATTTTTCAGATAAAAGAAGAATTTTTTTAAAATGCAGTATTACTTCCTTTTGATGGAGAACCATTTTTGAATATATATTTTTGTCACATTTATATGTTAAATTTTAGAAAATAAACTTATATTATATAATATTGAAATCAAAATTTACTTTGGATGAAATTTTGGTATTTGTTGATAAATTTCATTTTTAATGAGTAGTGAAAAAATATGGTATTTTAATTCAAAACTGCATTGTTATCTAATTTATATATATATATCAGATTGTCCTTTTAAGTTTTTATTATTTATAATTGTATTATATTTTATTATTTCATTAAATTTTGGTATAGGGAAGTAATTTTATTTTGGAAATTGAAATAAACACATGACAATCTTTTGATAGTTTTTACTTCTAAAAAACCCGCTTTTAGGTTTTGAAAATGATAATTAATTATAAAGTAATTTCATCCAATTATGTTTTCTGAATTTGGAAAAATGGATTCTATATTTAGAAACTGGAGGTCCATATTTTTTGAAAGGGTTCCTGTTATTTTTGGACATTATGAATATTAACATGATTATTTATTTTATTTACCATGGTTAAAGGGTAAATCTGGTAAATGAGGGTAAAAAATAATATTACAATAACATTAAACTACCCTAAAACACATTATGATCATATTGGATTAGATATGTCCAACTATGAAAATTTTGGGTAGATTTGGGCACCCTATAGATCCATATGGATTTGAAAATGACATTTTATAATAATTAATTTAAGGTAAATAAGAATGTAACATTAACATGTATCTTTTTGGGATTTTTTTTATATGGGGTTATACAAGTAATATTTTAGACTATAAATAGTAATTAGATATATAAAAAGTTTTTTTATGTCATGGTATTTTATTTATATTTTTTAGATATCAAATAAATAAATTTATTTATGACACGATGATGTTGCAATGATTACCTTATTAATGAAAGATTTAAATAAAAGTGATTATAAATTTTAAAATAAATTTTTTTTTAATATTTTTGTACCATCCAAATCTTTTAGGGATAACTATGATTTTTTTTAATTAATGATGTTTTTGTGAAAGAATAAAGTTATTATGGATTTTTAAAAAGACATGATATGAATAGTTTAAAAATTGACATAAATGAGTGTTTAAAACAAATACTATTTTATTAAATGATTTAATAGTCCTAAAACTCTATTATTTGGCCAAATGACATAGATAATGTGTAACATGTCATTAATTAATCAATTGAGGTTCTATTGTAATGTTATGGTAACTATTTTTACCATATAAAATGAATATACAAGAACACATGGTAAGAGTTAAATATGTTAACCAATGTATAAAGGTAAAATATAGGGCATAATTTGAATCCAAAACATATCTAATGCACATTTTTTGAGATTATTTAGAATAATACACATCTTCTATTTGAATAAAATTAGTTTTTGATTTTTTTAATACTAAATTCAGTATATAATAAAATAATCATTCAATAACTTCCTAAGGTGCCCCTCCTCCCTCTTATAAAATGGAATCACCTCTACCCCTTTAATCAAACCCACAAAGCCTCATGTCTCATCCAAAATCATCCCAAATAAGATCCCAAAATCTCTTCCTTCTTTCTAAAATCCTTACTTTTTGTAGAAGGTAATTCTAGAATATAAGGATCCATCCTTAAAACATTACATAATCTTGAATTAAATGAATAATTCACATAGATGATATTTTCAAGTTAAGAGTTTTACAGAATTAGGCTATAACTATTTAATTACATCTCAAGAATTACAAAGTAGAAACATCTACTCAATATCCATTTTTTAATAAAATAAAAACTCTTAAAAAAAGAGACAAGTCTAGTCCCATCAATTAGATAGCATGACTTTTCCTAGACCCCATCATGGACCCTATTCATCTTTAAGTCCTGTAAATTTTTTTTCCAAACATGGTATGAGCATAAAACTCATAGTAAGGGTTATAAAACAAAGAAAGAAAACATTAGTAGATCAATACATAAGAACATAAACTATTTGACTTACCTCATGAAATCATAATATTTTCATAGTAAACTAAAATCATAAAGTTAACTTGTGGAATCCATATCATACTTACGTTGTAGCTATCACAGCTACATAGGGTGTTACGTTAGGAATACCCATCACAATATATCCCATAAATATCTTAGGAGAAACATTCATGTTTATGTATGTCACGTTAACCAATGCATTAGAGATCTGTCTTGGGCTCACCCTCCCAAAGGATATCATGGAACCACCTATATAAGTAAAAAATTCCGAAAAACCATAACATATTAATAAAACAGAAAACTAACATAAAATAATGATATTCATTTCAATAAAAAAATATCATTCAAATATATTGACATAACAAATCCATTATAAAAACCATTTTCAATACATAAATATGTAAAAAGGGTATAGGGTATTTATTTTCCTTTAAAAAAACTATGGCTTGGTAAGGAATCCAATGAATAAAAAATACTCGTGGCGGTGGAAAGGTCGTTGTCACCGCATACGTCAAAAATAAACACTCTTTTTTTCATTTAGTAAAATTCCTATTAGAAAATGATTAATTTTTGAATGAAAAGAAAAGTCAACGATTTTTATACATCGTATAAAATAATGTCATGTATAAATCAAAATATTCTTGAATGAAAGGAGATTGAAATGAAGTCCCTTACCTCGTCTCCGACTTAACCCGTTTATTCTTCAATATCCTGAATAATAAAATAAAGATAATTTATACTGGATTAAGAACCCTTTTCAAGTATATTATTACTTTAATTCACTTATTACCATGTTATAATGATTATTTAATCATTTATGTTAATAATGGGTGTTTTGTCGATATTTTGTACTTGAGTCAAAAATTAACTCCTTATAAACACAAGTTGTCCAGGTGGTCAAAAGTCCGTTATCACGAGAATGATTTTCCTGATTTAGATATCATATATATATCATATATATAATGTATATAAATATATGTATTTATAATAATACACAACATTTAGAGGTATGAAATGAAATGCACCGTTCATAGAGACGATAAGCCGTACGTATGCAAGAATGCTACTTATATTTAAATTTCATATTTATTGTAATGAAAACTATATGATACATAGGTATATTATAATTCATTTATAATATCATATATAATCTCAGAAACTCCATCCTTTCTATGTTCCACATATGGCATTAATGAGTCATATCACTTTGAGGCGGCGGTAGTCCACACTTTCTCAAATGAAATTATCGCGTTTACCCATAATGGAAACTATAATGGTATGATATAATTGAACAATATAGAAGCATAGAGACAATATAAATATAATTTATATCACATATAAATACATTTCCATAATAATGGACACCATGAGAGGCGTCTGGTGGTATTTTAACAATCATCGTTTCGTGAGGTAGTAGTTCGTCATCCACCTGAACAATATGTTCTTTACCCCCTAGATGGAGGTGTGTGTAAGTGTAGTTCAAATAATTATTAATTAAATAACCAAGTTTATTTAGGATTCTTGTGTTTTTATACAATAAAGTAATAAAAAGTGTTTATGGGGTTGGATAATTAAAATAAACAAATGAACTTGGGAGAAGACGTTACATTTAAATTGGGTATCTCCCTTTGGTTTGAACCAAAAGGTTTACATGAAGTAAATTATGCCTAAGTTAAAGCTTCTCAAAGGAATATACGGATGTGGGGAGATTAATTGGGTAGAGTTTGGATGATCCATGGGCTTTGAGAAGTGTGAGGAATGGGTTATAAGTGAGGGATTTTTATAAGTGGTGGAGGGGCACATTTGGAAAGCCTGAAAATCTTATTTTATTATATAATGATTTTTAGTTTCTAAACGTAAAAAACTAAATATAGTCAAATATAAGATGACTCATGGTCGAAATAAAATCATCCAATAATAATTGTATAGGTTTTTGATATATGTTTTAATCTTTATAATCTTATTTATTTAACTCATTCGTTAATGAGGTAAACACTCCATCATTATTGTTTCAGAGAAAATTTTATTTATTTGATGTCTAAAAATTAAAAAAAACCCATGATGTAGGATACATTTTCATATTTATAATGAATATTTATAGTCAAATAGATAACTTATATAACCCCATGTAAAAACTGATTTACTAAAGGATACATGTTTAAGTCATTTTTGTCGTTAGTTTAAATTAGTTAATATAAAGTTTCATTATAACTCTTAAGTGGCACCATGGGTTCCCAAAATCGACCCAATGGTGCCTATGTTCGGAAATGTATCAACAAATAGGATTAGGAAAGATTTTAGGGTAAATTAATATAATTATAATGTTATTTTTACATTGAATTACCCTATTTACCTTTAAACGCAGTATGTAAAAGTCAAAAGTTAATATTCAGCAAATGTTATTTTCATCATATTGAAACACATTTTACATACTAATATAAACAATTTATGTTAGATTTTCAAACATAAATTCACTGAAGCAGTAAAATTTCATTTAAATGAAAAAGTCAGTTTTAACTACAACTCAGTGTTTTCACTACTCTTAAAAAATTGACGTTTTTCAGAAAAATCCCAAAATTTATGCACAAGTTATATTTGATATTATGAATTAAAAAGTGATTTCTAATTTAAAAAATTCAAAAAAATGATGTTTTGTTAAATAATTTAATGTTAATTCTTATTTTCAAAACTAAAATATTGTTTTTACGAAATAATAACTTTTAAAATATTGACACATGTTTATATCAAATTTGAAAATGATATTACTTCCAATGACCAAAATTGGATTACATAGTAAAAATATAATATAATTACACATTAAAACAAATTAAAAAGATAATCTAACCATATAAATATATTATATGAAATGGAAGTTTTGAATTAAAATAAATTACTTTTCAGTATTCATTAAAAATGAATTTTATCATAAAAATACGAAAAATTTACCCAATGTAAATTTTGATGTCCTGATTCTAAAGAAGAATTTTATTTTGTAAAATAGAACATATAAAAGTAACAAAAACTATATTTAAATATGGTTCTTCATCAGAATGCGGTTAATCATCTTTTTAATGAATATTAGAGTATTTATTCGTAAAATTAGATTCATTCACATTTTATGATTCTATCTTATATTGTATAAATTTAAAAACATTTAACAAACACATATAATAATATTGAAGTTAGTTATGTTCATTCATGCCAATACAATTCCTAGGCATTAACTAACATTTAAAATAATGTTATATTATTATTTTTCAGCATGAACAAACGTTGTGTGCACTGTAAGATTTCAATGAAACTCGTTGTTGCGTATTGGGTACGCCATTGAACACAATATCTCTTTTAAAGTAAAATTAATATTTCATTAATAAATATTAATAAATATGAAAATGAATTATTCTTTATTTACCTGGGATGTTACATCTTCCCCGCTTTTGGAAATTCCGTCCTCGCAATTTTTGTTCACTTGTCAAATAAGTGGGGTATTTATCTCTCATAGCATTTTTAGAGTCCCATGTTGCCTCTTCCACCATATGAGTTTTCTAAAAAACCATTACCTGATTATTTACCTTATTCCGCAACACTACCTCTCTTCGATCAAGAATCTAGATAGGCTATTCATTATAAGAGAGATTTTTTTCCAACTAAACAACCGTTGGGATCAAAACATTAGATGGATCTGGAATATACTTTCTCAACATGGAAACAGGAACAACATTGTGGAGTTGGAATACACATAGTGGTAAAGCCACTCTGTAAGAAACTAATCCAACATTATACAGGATTTCATAAGGTCCAACAGATTCTAGACTCAACATTCCTTTCTTACCAAAACACATCACACTTTTCAATGTAGAAACATTGAGAATGACATGATCACCTACCAAAAATGAATGATCCTTCCTCCAGTTATCTGCATAACATTTCTTCCTCCTCTAAGCTGTTCTCATGTGTTTCTGAATCAACTAAACTTTTTCTGCCATCTCTTCTACCAATTCTAGTCTCATTAGTTTCTATTCACCTACTTTATCCCCAAAAGATATAGTTCGACAATGATTTCCATATAATGCCTCAAATGGAGTCATGTGTATATTGGAATGAAAACTGTTATTACATGAAAATACAAAAAAAGAAAGTTGTTGGTCCCAACATTCCTGGTAATCCAGTGAACAAGAATTTAGAATATCCTCCATGGTCTGAATGGTTTGTTCTGAATTCCCTTCACATTACAGATGAAAATATGTAATAAAATTTAATTCATTACCCAACGAGTTCTGACGGACTTTCTCGAAGTTTTAAGTAATCCTAGGATTACGATTAGATAAAATAGACATGGGAACTCCATGAAACCATACTATCTCATTAACATACAATTGAGAATGTTGATATAGGGAAAAAGTGTCTCAAATAGGAAGGAAATGAGAGTATTTAGTCAATTGATTATCAATAACCCAGATTGCACTATTACCTCGAGATGTCTTTGGTAATCCCACAATGAAGTTGATGGATATATTTTTCCATTTCCACTCAAGCACTGGTAAGGACTGGGGCATCCCTTTTGGTAAATTCCGCTCTACTTTAACCTATTGACATGTCAAACACATCACTGTAAAGTCAGCAATATCTCTTTTCATTCTATCCAACTAGTAATACTCCCGAAGATCTATGTATATCTTGGTAGTGCTAGGAGGAACTGAAAATAGAGAACTATGAGCATTACATAACCACTCATTCATCAACTGTGAATCCCCAGGAACACATAATATCTTCCTAAACCTCAAAACATAATCATTATCAATGTTAAAATAAGGCAATTTAGCCTTCTGATACAACTCTACCTTTTTCTGCAACTCGCTATCTTCCTTCTGCGCTTTCTTAATTATGTATGATAGGGATGATCTCACCGACACCTAAAAAAAACAGAGTAATTTTCGGGACCATAAACTTCTATGCCAAAGTTCATCAAAACGTTAATCAAATGATCTTGTTCAAAAAATAACTTTGTTAATGTTTTATTAGATTTCTTACTCAAAGCATCAAACAATGTATTAGATTTTTCTGGAATGGTAAAGGATTTTGAAACCATATCCCTTGATTAATTCAAACCTTATCCTCTATATCATGTTTAATTCTTTATGATTAAATATATACTTTAATATTTTTTGGTCAGTATATATTTCACATTTTACTCTAAACAAATGATGCCCCAAAATTTCTAAAGAAAAAAAGAACATAATCTTGTTCCGAATCATGTGTTGGGAAATTTAACTCATGAGGATTGAACTGACGGGAAATATAAGCAATTACATGATCATTATCCATAAGGACACATCCAAGTCCTTTCAATGAAGCATCACTATTGATAACAAACTCACCATTTCTATAAGGTAGTGAAAAAACTTGAGAATTCACCAATCTTCTTTTCCATTCATGAAAACAATCATCAAAATAATTTTTCCAGATTAACTTAACAACTTTTTGAGTTAAACTACTCATTATACTAGACAACATTAAAAAAATTCAACAAACCTTCTATAATAACTTGTCAAACTGAGAAATCTACAAATCTCAGTTATTATTTTGGGTCTTTGCCATTATTTAACAACAGTTGTTTTAACAGGATCATTAGTTAGGCCATTTTTGAAAGAATGTGACCAAGGAAAAAAATGTTGCAACCAAAACCCACACTTGTGGAATTTCCCATATAGTATCTATTTAGTTAAGGATTGTAAGACAACCCTTAAAACGAATTTCATGCTCCTCCAAATTTTTAGAATCAACCAAAATATCATCAATGAAAACAACCAGATAATTTTCCAATAACTCATAGAAAATTCTATTCTTTCGATCCCTAAATATAGTAGGTGAATTGGTTAACCAAAAGGGAATAACTACAAATTCATAATGGCCTTATCTAGTATGAAACACAGTCTTCAGAATTTCAACTTCCATTATTTCAACTGATGGTACCCCGACCTGAAATCAATCTTCAAAAAATACTGATCTTCCTATAACATATCAAAAAAATCATCAATATGAGGCTAAGTATACTTGTTCTTAACAATGATGTTATTAAATGATATATAATAAATGGAAATTCTCATTGAACCATCGTTCCTTTTAACAAATAAAACAAGAGAACCACATGGTGATGTTCTCGGTTGAATGAACCCTTTATGTAATAAATACTATAATTTCTTCATTAACTATAAAATTTCAATTTGATCTATTCGAAAAGGTAGTTTTGAAATTGGTTTAGCATCTAGAACTAACTCAAAAGTAAATTAAACTTTCTGATCTGGTTTTATACCAGGAAACTAATTTGGAAAAATATCAAGATACTCATTTACCACTGCCACATCATTAATCTGAACAGTTCCATTGTTTTAATAAATCTGTGCAAGGTAACATTCATTTCCATCTTTTACTTGTTCCTAAGCTTCCTGATATGTTATAAAAACTAAGGGTTAATTCTTGTACACAAACAGAAAATATTTCTGAAAATAAACTTCTTTTTTTTATAGTCATTCTTAGCATGATAAACTAAATGCCAATCCATAGCCAAAATAATATCAAACTCTACTAGAAGAAAAAAAATAATGTTTCCAGGTAGATTCTTTCCGCACACAAGGACAACAAGGTTATTATAATTTTTTTTGTCTCAAAATTTTACCTTGGTGTTTTTTCCATTAGTTCAGGATTTATATCTTGTGATGGAATTCCCAATTTACATGAAGAATTATCAGAAATGAAATAATTTTTAGGCTATTTATCAAAAAACACATTGGAATAATCTGAACAAACAAACAGTGTAGCTAATACTACTTCATTTGATGGCTTAATATCTACTGAAGTAGTTGCAAAGGATTTCACCACCCATTTATGATTATAGTCTTGCTTCTTTCCCTCAGTTGAGTTCTCCATTGGACACTCATTAGCATAATGACCCATTTCATTACACTTAAATCATTTTACTGATTGTAAATAAGATTTTGTCTTACCATTACCCAGACCTCTTCAGTGAAATTATGATCCTTATGTCCCATCTTACCACATCGTTATCACATTCCAGAATTCAAAAGAAATTCCCCAACATTATTTTTACAATAAATTTCACAAACTGTAAACATACGTTTCTTACGATCATAGTTTTTTGAATAGTTCTTACCTTTAGTCTACCACCTTGACCTCTTATTCTGTTATTTTTCAAAGAACACCTAATTGTCGACAATATCCATTTCTACCTTATCCGCACATCAAACAATTTTTTAATAACTTTTCAACTAACGGGAAGTTAAATCCCATCAATACATTGGCATTAATATTGAACAAAAATGTTTTATTTTACTATAAAGATCTCATATAAAATATGGATCATACCATTCTAGTTGAGTGATTTTTGCTTCATAAGTATCCACATATTCATCATCCTTCCTCAATTATAGGAATTTTTTTTCAACCTATGACAAACCACTATAGTAAAATATTTCTCAAGAAATATACATTTTAATTCATCAGAATCCATAACTTCAATATCTTCACTATCCCTAATAATTTTTACCATCAACCACCACTAATCGACTTCACCTTCAAATTTGTAAACAAAAAGACTAACATTATGATGTTCTGAACAACCCATGACCTAAAAAATATTTTCTAGTTCTTTAATCCACCCTTTAATATGTACATGGTCATATGATCATCTGAATGGTGGAGGATTTTGCCAAATGAAATGATCCACTACTAACATGTTTCTCTATTGTTGATTTGGCTAATCTCGTGGATGGATACTAGCACTATTTATATCCTGATTCAACTATTCCATCATTTCAACAAACTACTCAGTTCCGATTCTGACCATCTCAGGTTACTGATTTGGAAGGATGTCTTCCTCCTGTTGTCATTCCAACAAAGCTACCATATTTCCTCTGATGAAAATCATTTTAACATAGAAATATCATAGATGAAGAAACATGGTTGTCTTTAAATTCTAAATCATTTCAATCATAACATTAATTAATTTAAGCACATTAATTTAATAATATTATAAATCCTAAATATGTCTAAACCGACCATTGATAGTAACTATAAGGACCTATCCTTAAAACGTTACATAATCTTGAATTAAATGAATAATTCCCATTGAGGATATTTTCTAGTATAGAGTTTTAGAGAATTAGGACATAGCTAATACATTACTTCTCAAAAATTAAAAATTATAATCTTTGACACAATTTCCATTTTTTCATAATATAAAAACATGAGAAAAAAGAGTCGTGTCTAGTCCCATGTTTTAGACATCATGAACCTTACATGATCCCATCCTTGACCCTATTCATCTTTATGTCCTAGGAAAAACATTTCAAAACATGGGATGAGCATAAAAATCTCAATAAGGGTAATAAAACAACGAAAGATAAATGTAGTTTATCAATACATACAAAACATAAGATCTTTAAAATACATCATGAATTAATAATATTTACATAGTAAACACAAATCATAAAGGTAACTTGTGGCATCCATATTATACATACATTATATCTATCATAGCTACATAGGGAGTTACGTTTGGAATACCAATCAAAATAGATTCCCTTAATCACTTAGGAGAAACATTCATGTTTGCCTCTTTTACATTACCCAATTCATTGGAGTGAAATCTCAGGCTCACTTTCCATAGGTTTGTCACGTAACCACTAGTATACGTAAATAATTCCCAAGAACCATAACATATTAATAACACATAAAACAAAAATAAAGGAAAGATAACATTTCTTAATTTCAATCACAATATATAATTTAACAATATTGACATCAAAAATCCATTAAAAAACCATTTTCAATACCAAAATATGTAAAAAGGGTATATGGTATTTATTTTCCTTTAAAAAAACACAACGACTTGTTAAGGAAGCTAAAGATCGAAAAATACTTGCGGCGGTAGAAAACTCATTGCCACTAAGTACGTTAAAAAGAAACATTCAATTGTGTCATTTAGTAAAACATATCATAGAAAACATTCATTTTGAATGAAATAAAAATTAAATGGGTATTATACACTATATGAAAGAAATTCATGTTTAAATCAAAATATGCCCCTATGAAAAGAGATTGAGACGAAGTCTCTGACCACTTGTCTGACTTGACCTGTTCATTCTTTAATCTCCTAAATATTAAATTGAAGTTAATTTATAATTTCTTAATAAAATTTTTAATTTTTATTATTCCTTTTATATCACTTATTACCATGTTGTAAACATATGTAATAATTTATGTTAATAATGGTTATTTTGTCAATATTTTGTACTTGAGTCAAAATTGAACTCCCTATAATTACAAGTTGTTCATGTGGTCAAAATTACTAACATACATAATAATATTAATGATATAGATATCATATATATCATATATATCCATTATATATATGTATTTATAATATTACATAAAATTTGGAGGTAAGAAATGAAATGCACCGTTCATGGAGACTGTAAGATGCTCGCCCGCATGAATGCTACTTTCATTTATATTTCATATTTAATCTAATGAAAAAGTAATGATAAATAGGAATATAATAATTTCAGTATAATATAATATATAATCTCAGTAACTCCATCCTGTATACGTTCCATGTATGGCATGAATGAGTCATATAACTTCAACCGGGTGGTAGTCCACACTTCCTCAAATGAAATTATCATGTTTACCCATTACGGAAACCATAAAGGGATGATATAAAGTAAAAATAAAAAATCATAGAGGCAATATAAATATAATATATATCACATATAAATACATCTCCATCATAATGGCCACCATGAAAGGTGTTTGGAGATAATTGAACAATCATTGTTTCGTGAGTCATTAGTTTGCCGTCCACAAAAATTGTATGTTATTTACCTATTAGATGGAGGTTTTTGTAATTTTTTTTGAATACCTCTCCTAAAAAAACCTATTATATTTATTATACTTGTTTTTCTATAAAATAAAGGAATAAAAAGAGTTTATGGGGTTAGATAAGTGGATTAAAATAAAAGATATTAAGGGAATACGTTGCCTTTAAATTGGGTATATACTTTTGGATTGAACTTAAAGGTTTACTTGAAATTTAATATTCCTATGGTAAGGGTTCTAAGTGGAAGATAGGTATGTAGGGTGATTAATTGGGAAGATTTTGTATGAGCCCAGTGAATTGAGAAGTGTGAGGAATGGGTTTGAAGTGAGGGCTTTTTGTAAGGTGGAGGAGGGACTCTTTAGGAAAGTAAGAAAATTTTAATTTATTATATAATGATTTTCAGTTTCTAAAGGTCGAAAAATAATTATTCTCTATGTTATGATGACTAATGGTCTAAATAAAATCTTCCAATAAGAATTGAGCAGGTTTTGGATATTTTATTAGTCTTTATAATCTTTTTTACTTAAATCATTTATTAATAGGGTAAAAACTCCATCATTATTGTGTCAGAAATAATTTTATTTATTTGATGTCTAAAAAAAATAAAAAAATTAAATGATGTATTAAATATTTTTATACATAAAATGAATATTTATAGTTGAATATATAACATATATAACCCCATATAAAAATTGATTTACAAAAAGATATATGTTTAACTCATTTTTACGTTTACTTTAAGTTAATTAATATAAAGTGTCATTATCACTCTTAAGTGGATCCATGGGGTCCCAAAATCGACCAATGGATGCCCATGGTTGAAAATTAATCGACAAATTGGATTAGGATAGATTTTTTGGTAAATTAATATTATTACAATATTATTTTTAAATTGAATTACCCTATTTACCTTTAATTACGGAAAATAAATGTCAAACATTACTATTCACCAAAAATTATTTTCAGCTTATTGAAACACATTTCTATTACTATTAAAAAACATGTAAATCATATTTTTGAAATTAAATTCATAGAAGCATTAAAATTTCATTTAAATGAAAAACATAGTTTTTAACTACTACTCGGTGTTTTCACTATTAATAATAAATTTAAGGTTTTCAGAAAAACACAAAAAATTCAGCCTAAGGTATATTTGATATTCAGAATTAAAAAATGATTTCTATTTTAAAAAATTCAAATAATTGAGTTTGAATTAATTAATTTACAATTAATTACCTTTGTCAAAATGAAAAGAGTGTTTTTAAGAAATCATAACTATCAAAAGATTGACACTTCTTTATGTCCAATTTTATAGTTAAATTATTTCAATGACCAATATTATATTACATGGTGATAATATAATATAATTTAACATTAAAAACAATTAAAAATATAATATAACCACATAAAAAATTAGATTAAAATGAAGTTTTTAATTTAAATACAACATTTTTCACCATTCATGTAAAAATGAATTTTATCCGAACAATACAAAAAATTTACCCAATGCAAATTTTGATGTCTTGAATTTAATAAGTGTTTTATTTTATCAAATAGAACATATAATAGTGACCTAATGTATATTTAATGAGTTTACACCATCAAAAGGTGGTAAATCGACCTTTTCATGATTATTAGAATATTTATGCTTAAAATTATATTCATTCACATTTTAATGTACTAAGTTTTTTTGGATAAATTTTATAACATTTAACAAACATGTATAATCATATTGTAGTTATATTTGTTCATTACCTATTATACAGTTACTGGGCATTAACTACCATTTAGAATAATATTATATTATTATTTGTCAATATGACCCAATGTTGTGTGCAACTAAAGAATTCAAAGAAACATGTTGTTGTGTATCGGGTATGCCATCAAACGTAGAATCAACTTTAAATTAAAATAAGTTTTTAATACACAAATATTAATATATATGAAAATTCATTATTCTTTATTTAACTAGGCTGTTACAATGAAATCCTTTTTGCCATAATTAAAGGGAGTTACACTTTTTAAGAGGTAACGTCTTCTCAACAGTTCATTTCCATTATTCTACTTCTCCACTCCCTATTATACTCTTATTATTTTATAACATAAAAAAATAAGTATCTTAAATATATTATTATGTTGTTATGATAAGTATTATAACTACCCTTACACACACCTCTATTTACTGTATACGAACAAACTGTTTCTGTGTATAACGAACTGCTTCCACACGAAACGATGGTTGCTCGATTTTCCCCGAAAACATCTCATAGTGGCCATTATGATGAAACTGTATTTATATATGATATTAATTATATTTATATTGTCTCTATGATACTATAATTTTTATTTAAAAACATACCTTTACTTGTTTCATGAAGTGTAAATACAATAATTTAATTTGAGGATGTGAGGACTACCACCCCTCAAAGTAATATAACTCACACATGGAATACATGGAATGTAGAAAGAATTAACTTAATTAAAATATTTATAATATATATCATATTTTATTATACGTTACTTATAATATACCTATATATCATTTGTTTGAAAAATCATCAATATAGGTAATAAGTTTAAGTAACATTTATGTGTACGTACGACTTACCGTCTCCATGAATGGTACATTTCATTTCTTATCTCCAAATGATACGGAGTATTATAAATAAATATATACTCGATATATATGATATTTAAATCATGAATACTATTATAGAGATAATATACTTTGGACTACCTAGACAATTTTTATTTATAAGAAGATCAATTTCGACTCAAGTACCCAATATCGACAAAATCTTCGATATTGACATAAATAATTATGTAATTATTATATAATTGTAATAAGTGATATAAATGGAATAATAAACATGAAAAAGGTTCTTACGAAAGTATAAATTAAGATATGTTTATTAATCACGAAGAACATGGAAGATACATGAAAAATCATACTCAAGTTAAGGGAACCCTTCACCCTCTTGTTTTAGTCAAAGACTTATTTTAGGTTGTGTCATATAATTTATATTTTCTTATTTTAGTATATTTTATCTTATATCCTTATTTATCTAAATTTTATGTCCATGTGATGAGAGACCCTTTCCTCCCTCATCAAATAGTTTATTTAATTATTATGTGAAACCGTTAGGCTGTCGAATTTCCGTAAGGGAATTTCTTTACTCAATTTCTACTTAGAGGGTCTTATGAATACTTTCATGATAACATCATTAAAATATTATGCATGGAAGAAATGTCTGTTTATTAATGTTGTAATTTCCACTTACATTTTGGCAGATAAACTTTTGCAACACATAATCTCTACATAAGTAAAATTCTTCATCATTTATATGAACACTCTATGGGAAATCTTAACTCAATTTCCATTTATTAAGATAAATATCTATGTCATTGGTTTTGTTTCTGCAAGTATAGTTGTGAATGATATTATATTATCTTTGTAAGGGAACTTTTTAACCCAATTTCTATTCTTTGGGATAATATTATACTTCTTGATTATGTAATTCTATGATTATATGTGTAATCACTGCTTATTTATTTTTGTTGTAATTTACACTTCCCATTTGTAAGTATATACTATTTTTACCCATAATCTTCTAGTTGATAAATTCTAACGTCATTTATATGATCTTTTTATGGTACTTAGTCTCAATCTCCTATCATTAAGTCATGATTTGATAATATAATCCTTATTCTTTTAGAAGGTTTATAATAAACCCCTAGGAATTTTACATTCATTCATAGGGAATATTTTTTCTATCAAGCATTTTACTAAATTACAAAATGTATTTTCAAAATGTCCGAGACGATGAAAACCATTCTACAATCATGATATTTATTTGATATTAGGATTCCTCAACAAGGCGTAATGTTTTTAAGGAAAATAAATACCGTATACCCTTTTTACGTATTTTAGTATCGGAAATGGTTTTTTAAAAGTATTGAGTATTTCAATATCTTGATATGGTTTCTTGTGATTTCATATGAAATGTTATTACTGAAATTTTGATATTTTCTGTATTTTCTGTGTTATGATTAAATATTTGTAATTTTACATTTGACCGGTGTTACATGATTAACCAAAAATGGGTGGTTATGTGACAAAAAAATGACTAGTGGTTCAATGATAAACCAAGGACAGGTGTTACATTATAACCTCCAATTCATTGGGTAAGGAAGAAGGCTGTATGGATATTCCATTTAGTGATATGTCTGGAAGTTGACCATATGGTTATTCTATATAGGTATGTTTATTTCCCCGGTTAACTTTATATGTTATATGTTACTTTTTCTGGGATTTATGGTAATCTATTGGTTTCAAATATGTTAAGGAATGAGCAAATATTTAGTGAAGCATTTTTTCTACTTTTTAAGGGTGAAATGTATTAATTTTTTATAAATTTTTTTTGGATTAAATTTATTTTCAAGACTAATAGGTTTCTCCCATTATTTACCCCTCACTGATATTTTTATGCTCATCCCATGTTTTGAAGTGTTTTTTACAAGAAATAATGAATAATAGAGTCAAGGATGGGATCAAGAAAAAGTTATGTCCTTAAAACATTAAATGATGTCATATTTCATTTAAATATTTTTTGTCTTATGAAGAAAATTGATAGAGTGTAGAAGTTTACACTTATAATATTTATTATGTTATGTATATGTTATGACCTAATTATCAAAATCTGTAAACATGAAAATATACTCGTTGTAAATTGAAGTCAAATTATCTACTTATCTCTTGATTATGTAATGTTTAGGTCTAGATCATTATACTTTAATTCCAATAGTCACACACAAAACAAATGATGGTTTTTTACGATATATTAAATTTATATTATAAAATAAAAGTTGATTGGCCCTATAATTAAGAGACACATGATTTTGTATTCCACTGTATTTAATTAGAATATTATTTAATTCCTCACCAAATAAAAATGAATCATGATTTTATTAAGAATTATATATGAGTTTTATCATAATTAAATTGATATTTTTACTATTTAATATATTACCTATTTAAATTACTTAATGTAATTTTATAATATAATACATTTAAATGATGCAAACTTCCCCCATATATTTTATTAATTTTTCAAAAAAAAGTAGTTGGTGATTCATAAAATCAATACATCCATATAAATAAAAATATTCATTAAGTTGATTTAGAATCTCCAAATTTACAAGGGACAAATTACCATAAACATGGCACTATATAAGAGGTTTTATCCCACAATCCCTTTTATCCATAGACATAGTATATCATAAAACATATATATAGAATCATTCCCCTCTCAAGAATAACTCTCTATCACACATACATTCATGCCCCTAAATCTAGAAGTACACACCTATAATTTTGCATCATTACATAAAACTCTAAACACTAGACTTTGATAATTCCCTAGAGACTAATCACATTTACCATCAATCTAGTTGTTTTGATAATAGAATATAGTTCATTCCCATATCATGTAATTGTTTTTTATAAATAAACGATCCAAGTATTGTAGATGGAACCTAATACAAATAATAAGGGGTTGAAAACCAGAGGAATGTTCCTTAATTTTTTTGTGAATACTATGAAATTACACTCGATCATTTTTCAACTGATTAGTGGAATGGGTTTTTATACATTATAGCCTTATTTTTTTCTCTTTACTTGCTAGAGGCAATCGAATAGTGGTGAGCATCTACGGTCCAACATGGTATGATTATATTCTTGATATGATAATAATAAAGTTAATATAAATTATAAATACAATATCTTCATAAATATATTAATGTACGCATATAATAAAACCATGATCTGGAAATAATAAAATAAATAAACCCACCTTCTATATCAATTAAACTGGTTAGGAAATAAAATAAGTAATCAATAAATCACTTAAAATGATGATAATATATATAAAAAGGAAACAAATATTAATGTGTTCTATGAGAGTACTATGATTCTCTCTTTGGTCCCACATTCAACTCATATCATTATAATCTATCTAAATAAAACATGACATCTTTTATATGAATTTTATATCTGAAAAAGGTATTTATTCCCATCATTATGTGTGTGTATGATATATTAATGAGATACAAAGATTCCACCACAAATTTTACTCTTAATAAATTCAATGATGAATAATATTATTTTTTATAATATAAATAAAATAATATATTTAATATAAAATTAATTTGGTTATGTCATCTAATGATATTATTTTTATTCTCTCAAAATAAAATTTATATTATCATACTGTCACAAGAAAGTGGGGAGTAGGGTTGAATGTAAAGGAAGGTGGAAAAATTTTTAAAAACATTATTTAAACAGAAACCACTAAAAATAATGGATGAAAAATATTAATTGAAGAGATAACATTGTTAAAAATTTAAAGGATTAGAAAAACTAAGGTGGGAGTGATTTTTTAGTGGAGTTATACCCTATACTAATGGTCTTGGAATGAGATATGAAAAATGGGTTGATAGTGTGATCCCATTGAATCGCGCTTAAAAACAATTTGGTTAAAAAATGCGTCTTTACAAGGATTATAAATGAATCCAATTTTTTTTATAAACTCCATTGGGAATTATAATTTGTATATCCCAAAGTAAAACCATTTTATATGTTTTTTTGTATTTTTTAGGAAAAATACCACGACTTAACAAATTCAAATAATTACATTCATTAAATTAATTAGGTTCATATTCTTCTATTTCAAATACTTGATGTATTGAAAAATTACACAAATTATAATTTTTTCAAGTAGTCAAATAATTAAATTTTATTTTTCTAACAACAAGTAAATCATAAATAGTTAATAGTTAACTTTAATCAATATGAAATAAATTTATTCCCATAAAAGAATAAATCAATATTGGATAAAACTAAAATAAAAATGTAATAAAATCTCACAAATCGATTAAGTACAGTGTATGTGCATCGAACAGGAAGGTCACACGTGCACAAGATAATATAAATTAAGATGAAGTACCCTTTGTGAAAAATTTATGTTCTTACAACTTAGGGTTGTATCCCAATCCCCATTAATATTATTCTTATTCTCTATAGGAAACCCCCGCTAATTACTACTTATCCATCCCATAGATCCCTCTAGAATTTAATTTTTATTATAATATTTTTTAATTACTTTGTCCTTTGGCCAGATGTGGCTTAATAATTTCCCCCAAATTTACATGTCTTTAGAAATTTTTAGTAAACTCTCAAGACCATAAATTATAGAAAAAATCTCAAATAAAGAACCACTAGTGAACACATGGCCACAATCCATAGTTTATCTTCTTCTATTCTACAGCTAATCTAAATGTTAGTTTAATAATTTCATGACCACATTTGAGTTCTTGATTCAACTGTTAGTGTGTAAAACATTAGGATCCAAAAAATAGTTGTAGTATCTCAATTTTCCACTTTGGTTTTATTATTAGTATAGAAATCATGTTAATCAATTATTTTAAAGATCACAATAAAGTTGCAGCCTTTCATTGCTGTAGGAAACTTTTACCTCAATTGGAACCATCTCTAATTCACATAATCTTACCTAAAAACAAATCATAAATGATTACATAACAAAAACATGAAGCACAAAAACACAAAAATTTTCTTCAATTATAAATTATTGATCATATTTGGATTGGTCTCTTTAAACAAATCACAATAATGTGGCTAGTATTCATCAAATATCTCCATCATAAAGGATCCATCACAATAAGTTGGATTCATTAATATGATTTTTCAATAATTGATTCGAATTTTATTGATTAAAAAAATAATAGCAATTCATTGAGAATATATAATTTTTTTTAACAACCCAAGCTCTTACGGTATGCTTCTCTTTGAATACTGCAATAACGTGTGTTGTACGCAACATCGAGTTCGAACACACCACATCCAATCAAACTAGCCGTTATGAATAGTAATACCCACTTTTTGAAATTTTTAAATATTATTTTGCAAAATGGACTTCTTTTTTGGATTCGAAATATCGGAATTAGTCTAGGGTGAATTTTTAATATTTATCTGAAAAACCTCATTTTTAATGACTAGTGAAACCACTAAGTTGTAGTTAAAAAACTGATTTTTTCATAAAACATAATATTACCACTTCTGTGAGTGGAATTTTGAAAATCCGAGAGATACAGTTAATATCAAGGACTAAAATTTGGTTCATTGAGATGAAAATAATTTTTGGCGAATATTAACTTTTTACTTTTATTTACCACGGTTAAATGTAAATAGAGTAAATAAGGGTAAAAATGATATTAATATTACCCTAACACATGTCCTAATTATATTGGATAAGCTTAATTCGACCAAAAACAACCTTAGAAAAAAAATATTATCATTTCGGACCACTTGGATTAGATTAGGACATTTATTATTATTTAATTCAAAGAAGAGTTAAAAGAGTTAAAATCAAGGATTATTTACTAAAACAATTTTAATATAGGGATAAACATAATATAAATTCTATTATAAAAATTCATTAGAAATATAAAAATATTTCCTAAATAATCATATTTTATTTATAATTTTTAGATATTATATATTTTAATTTATTTACGACACAATGATGATGCAGTAATTACCATAATAGTGAAAAATTAGAATAATTGATATTATATATACCAAAATAAATGTAATTTGAGACTTTTTATAAATACCAATAATTTTATAGGATAATATAACAGGTTATAATTGATTTAATTAACTTTTTTAAGAAATAATTCTGTTATGTTTATTTAAAAAAAATCAATTATTGAATAATGTAAAAATTGACATAAAAGAGTTTGTAAAACAAATATTATATTATTAATGTATTTAAATTCCTAAAAATATGAGGTACGGCCAAGAGACTTATATCATGATAGTTGTATCATTAATGGAACAAATGGGGTTCTATTGGATGTATATAGTATGTTTATTAACAATGTAATATAAAAATACAAAGGGATATTTTAAAAGTGAAACTAATTAACTAAGAGTTAATACTTAAAGCTAAGGTTAATTTTTTAACCCAAACCAGTCTAAATCATATTGGCTTAGTGGTTTCTAACCTATCACAACCTTAACCTTTATTTAATCAACTTTGGAGCAATTATAAACAGAATATGAATTTATTATAAAATAATATTTCAAACTTTTCCAAAGGTGCCCCTCACCCTTCTTATAAAAGGGCACTCCCCCTTCTCATTAATTCACACCGTCAAAGCCATTTGGCTGGGCCAAAATCTGCCCAAATACTCTCTAAACTTCCCTCACTTCATCCTAGAGGCCTTCCTTTAGTCAGAAATCCACCCTAAAGATCCCTTTTGATCAAATCAAAAGGAAGAACTCGAAGGGGAGGTCATGATTTCACCACCCTTTTTCAAGTTCCTTTCTTCTTCCACTTATTCTTTGTTTGTTATTACCATTATAAAATAATAACTAAAGTATATAATATATACTGTGATGTTATTATAAATATGGTACAATCATATTCATAATTCTATCCATCCTTTGAATAACATGTCACCATACGTGTGTATGTACGGCTTACCGTCTCCACGTCGTGGTGTAATTGTTATTCAATAAATTATTATTTAGATGGGTGTAATAATGATGTTTAATTCATGTAATTAATAAATATAACAAGATAAATATTATTTATATATGATATAACATACAATTATATATTATTTTAATATCAAAATAATGATATTGTCGCTCGTGCGTACGTACAGACTATTGTCTCCACAAACGCGATAAGATTCATTCCCCATCGTATCCATTCATGACTAATTCTCATTTGATGATTAATAATAGTATCTAATGACTTAATATCATTCTGGATATGAATAAGATTCAACCTATCCATAACAAACATGGCTTACATTACAAAATATATAAAATAAAATGAGTAAGTTAACACCCAAAACGACGATAATTCTAAAATATTATTAACAAATCAATGTTAAAAGATCATATATGATATCATATTAATATAAATGATTATTGAATAATTTAATAACAATTATTTATCCATTACACAGGAGGTTAACCTACCCCAACCAAGGAAAATTACAATGTAAGGGTTTATTTTTCAATCTCTTCATTATCCGAGGTTGTTTATACGAAATAATCTACTGGAATCTCTTTATCATCCACATCCATGTTTCTTAAAAATGTATTTACAAACACATTTACTATTTTAAAAAATATGGGATAAAGTCATTTATACACTTGTTTTAATTTTTTTAAGAGGTTTATAAAGGAATCTTTCCGTCGTTTTGCAAACAAGGTGTTTTTAACCTTTTCTACAGAATCAAGGTAAGAATGTTTTTTTAACTTATACTGTGGGTGCGGCGATTTTCTGCCATTATAAAATCATCAAATCCTCCCTTACAATATTATAGGAATATGTTCAAAGGAAATGTTTTATTTTATAAATATATGACTCTTAAATTATTTCAAAATAGAAAGAGATATTTCTCTAAAAAGAGTTTAGATTTTATCTATGTCATCATCCTTTGATGGATTTTATGATTTTTTTAAGTTGATTAATTATGATACAAAACTTCTATATTGTGTTGAATGTTTTTTGATATGTTTGACCATGGATGTGTTATTTTTATACCATTCATAGTTTATGGATGATGTATTTACATTTTGTATGCTATTTTTATTAGGAATGTTTATTTTATGTTTAAACCTTTTCATATGGGAATGCATTGGACCTAATATCTGATGAGTGGAGCCCGCTATAGCTCCTCTATGCATCAGTAGGTCTCATGAGACAAACTAGTTTCTTGAAACATTTCCTCGGAAAAATCTTATTTGTAGTCTTGGCACGAGGCCTTGGCTATGTGGTTATGATAGTCTGGAATTATGCATTCCATCATTATGAAAGTGGTTATTAATATTGCATGTGAATGTTCGATTAGTAGAATATCAATGTGAATAAGTAACTGGCATCATTTTATTTTATTTTTGTCATACTATGTTGAAGTTCAAGTTTAATAGGATTTTATTTTAGTTATACATTACGCTAAATGTTAATTCTTATTTATGAATGTTTCCGCTATATTGTTATCCTTACTGGGATTTTGAGCTCACCCCTTTTCTATGATTTATTTTTCCTAGGATGTAAAGAAGTAAATTATGAATAACCTATATGTATATTATGAGGGGATAAGAGTATAGACTATGGAGACTATGTTGTTGTATTTTTCATTTTGATGATGTAATGTAAAAATTTATGAATATATCTAGCGTTACCAAGGATACTAAACTAACCTATCTTTCGAGATTTGATCTTTTTTATGATCATACCAATGTTATGTAATAATGCACCGACTCTGGGTAACTGGGGTTGGGGCCTTAAAGTTGGTATCAGAGGGAGTTTTAGTATAAAACATGGAAGCTAGATTTAGATAAACTCTGATTAGAGCACATAGATTTAAGATGGGCTTTGAGGATAAGTATAGAAAAACTTCCTATAATTTTGGTATTGTAGAGATTTTTTGAGTTTTCCGAGCATTATATCCCTGTCTGGATACGAGTAGGTAGAGGCAGATCTGGCACAGATGTACCTAGGGGTAAAACATGAAAACACTGCTTTGAGCAAGACTCGAACAAGAACTAGTGCACAACAACAAGACTTATTGTACTCTTGGTTACGACACTCCCAGGGGATATGATTAGGATAACTCTCATTTTATTTAAAAATAATTATAAAGGGTTTATGAGTATATACTTCTCAAAGAAAAAAAATTTTCGATTACAGATTATATACATAAATAGTTCAATTTATGTTAAGTGTTTTATAAGTATGGAATTATGTATTTTGATTCATAAACTGATCTAGTTTATACCATTGTTTAGAAATGGAGCCTAGTGGAAGAAATGGAAACTGTATCAATACACACACTCCATGTATGGATTTCCCTCCTGTACATGATAATTATACTGGAGCTGGTGATTCCATTGGTGCTGATCAGCTACTCACCATACTAGGACAACTCACTCAGGTTATGAATAATAACCTTACCCATATGGAGCACTCTGATCCACAACGTGGAAGATCAATGTTAGATCGCATTATGAATAAATACCCACCAACGTTCAATGGGAGTACAAATCCCTTAGTAGCTGAGCAATGGATAAATTCCGTAGAGAAAATATTTCCGGCTTTGGGGAGTAGTGAAAGGGAAAAAGTTATCATGGTAGTTTACCGCCTCAATGGAGATGCTGATCAATGGTGGTCATTGATTCAAAACACGAAAGAAGATGATGAAGTATCAAATATGGAATGGAGGGAGTTCAAAGATCTATATTTAGAAAAATACATTCCTCGTGACCATTGAGCAGATATGGAAAGACAATTTCTGAGTCTAAGACAAAAGGAGGATGAGAATGTCCCAAAATATGAGGCTAACATTACAAGCATAGCATGGTATGATGAATATTATATACGTAACCCAAGAAGTAAGATTGATCAATTCTATGATGGGTTAAAATCATTTCTCCGTCAAGCATTAGTCTCACAAATACTTCTCATCGTATGAAGACATTGTCTCATGTTCTATCAAGATGGAGAAAGAATTCTCAGTCTTATGACTATAAAGAAAAGCAAGAGAATAAGAGATATGCTGATTAATCTAGGAATGGAAATAAGGGGAAGAAGGGAAAAGTTGAATATCCAACCTGTAGTAAATGTGGGAAGAAACACCCTGGTACTTTCTTAAAAGGAACGTGAGTATGTTATAAGTGTGGTGAAAAAGGCCACCAAGCTCGTGATTGCAAAGGGAAGAAGGAATCTACTGATGTTCAGTGCTACAATTGCTGGGAGATGGGACATTATGCAAATGAATGTCCTAAGCGTCAAGGGAACTTATCTCAGAAAAGGCCAAGGGATCAAGGCCATGCTTATGCTATCACTACTACTAAGGTAGAAGCTCTGAAAGACATGGTGGCGGGTTATTTAATGGTTTCCTCAAGTTTATAAAATTCATCATTTGATTCTGGATCATCGCATTGTTTCATATCTTCCCATTTTTCTAAGAAAATTAGATATTTCCAATTTGATTTATCAAGGGAGTTTTTAGTTAAAACTCATATGGGAAGTATCATTGCAACAAGGTTTTGAGAATTAGTCCCCATTAGAGCACATAAATGTTCTTTATCCGTTGATCTCATCGTCATACCTATGATTGAGTTTGATATAATCCTCGGTATGGATTTTCTTTCAGAGCATGATGTGAAGATTTATTGTAATAAAAAAGAGGTTAAGATTTTTGATGATGGTGATATGGAACACCTTATCTTTATAGCAGAATCGTCACCACCTAATTCTTATCTAGATCCACCCCCAGTAACTTAACTAAATTCAATTATTGGGGAGTAAGAGGATGAAATTACAGTGGGTGAGGAAAGGCATGTTCAAATAGAGGATATACCTATTGTGAAAGAATATGTAGATGTGTTTTCAGAAGATTTACCTGGACATCCTCCAGAACGAGAAGTTGAGTTTTCCGTTGATTTAATTCATGGATCAAGGCCTATATCGAAGACCCCTTATAGAATGGACACAATAGAATTAGTTGAACATAATAAACAACTAGAGGAAATGAGTAATTGGGGATTTATTCGCCCTAGTGTTTCTCCATGAGGAGACCCTGTTCTATTTGTTAAAAAGAGTGATGGATCTAAGAGGTTATGTGTCGACTACAGGGAGATCAATGCTATAACAATAATGAACATGTATCCCCTACCTCTTATTGATGATTTATTTAACCAAATGCATGGAGCTCAATAATTTTAAAAGATTGACCTTCGATCTGGATACCATCAGTTGTGTGCGAAGAAGGAAGACATTCCGAAGACCGCATTTCGAACCAGGTACGGGAATTACGAGATTACAGTAATGCCTTTTGGATTAACTAATGCACCCTCTATATTCATGGATCTGATGAATTGAGTTTTCAATAAATATCTAGATGAATTTGTGGTGGTATTTATTTATGATATCTTGGTATACTCCAAAAGCTACAAATACCATGAATCCCACTTGTGCATTGTCATGAACACTCTGAGAATACATGAATTAGATGGGAAGTTTAGCAAGTGTGAATTCTGGTTTCAGGAGATTTCTTTTCATGGCCATATTTTCTCTAAAGATGGAATCTATGTTGATCCTTCTAAGACCAAGGAAATCCATGAATGGCCAGCACCTACGAGTATAACTGAGCTACGCAATTTTATTTGTTTGGCAGGTTATTATCGACGTTTCGTCTAGAATTTTGCCCGATTAGCTGACCCAGTAACGAAGCTCACACGTAAAGGGGTTAAATTTGTTTGGACAAAAGAGTGTGAACAATGTTTCGAAGAACTTAAGAGAAGATTAGTCAATTCTCCTATATTGACTCTACCATCGGGGAATGATGGCTTCATTATTTATAGTGATGCATCGAAGAACGGACTTGGTTGTGTGCTTACGCAGAATGATAGGGTTATTTCTTATGCATCAAGACAGTTGAAAATTAAGGAACAAAACTATCCTACTCATGATCTAGAGTTAGCAGTTGTGATATTTGCTTTGATGATATGGAGGCACTACCTCTATGGTAAAAAATGTGAGATTTATATTGATCCCAAGAGTTTGAAGTATATTTTCTAACAAAATGAACTCACCGTGAGGCAAAAGATAAGGCTTGAATTACTCAAAGATTATGATTTCACGATACACTACCACCCCGGGAAGGCACACAAGGTGGAAGATTCTTTGAGCAGAAAATATCATGGAATTTTGAACTATATGAGAATAAAAAGGGATCCAATTTTCATGGATCTAGTGAAGATGGAAATGGGAATAACCAGGGAAGGTGAAACATCAAAGATTTTTCAAATGGTTTCCAATCCATATTTACTAGAAATTATTAAGAGTTCTCAGACCGATGATGACAAATTTCAAAAGAAGACTAAAGCTATGAATGATGGGAGATTGAGAGACTTTGTGTATGAAGATGGAATTTTGAAATTTGGGAAGAGACTTTGTGATCTCGATATACCTGATCTAAAAAGGGAATTGCTGAATGATGCTCATAATTTGAATTTCTCTATACACCCTGGGAGTGTCAAAACGTATAGAGATTTGAAGGAACATTTTTGGTGGGACAACATGAAGAGGGAGATTGTTGATTTTGTTTCAATATGTTTGGTTTTTCAACAAGTGAATGCTGGAAGGCAACATCCTGGAGGAGTCATGCAACCTCTTCCCATACCGGATTGGAAATTGGACAATATTACGATGGACTTTGTCATGGGAATACCAAAGACTCCTAGAAAGAATGATGCAATATGGGTCATTGTTTATCATCTTACCATGTCAGCAAATTTTCTTGCTATAAGGGAAGATTTACCACTTGAAATACTAGAAAGACTATATATTAATGATGTTTTGAGACTTCATGGAGTACCCCTATCGATTGTTTCTAATTGCGATCACCATTTTACTTCATGATTCTGGAAATGTCTTCAGAAAGACCTAGATACTGAACTTCATTTGAGCACTGCCTACCACCCTAAAAAGATGGACAATCAGAACAAACTATTCAAACCATAGAAGGAATGTTGAGATCCTGCTCAAATGACATTCAGGGTATGTGGGATCAATATTTACCTCTGGTAGAATTTTCCTATAACAATGTCATCCATTCGAGTATTCATATGGCACCATATGAAGCGTTATACGGAAAGAGATGTCGCACACCAACCTGTTGTGATGACGTTGGTGAATGAAAACTTGTAGGCCCAGAACTGGTGGAAGAAGTGATTGAAAAGGTGAAGGTAATCCAAAACCACATCAAAGCAGCTCAAAGTAGGCAGAAGAGCTGTACCGATAATCGAAGGAAGGATTTGGAATTTCAAGTCAGAGATCATGTTTTCATGAAGGTATCTCCATGGAAGGGAGTCATACATTTTGGTAAGAAAGGTAAATTGAGTCCCAGGTACATCAGACCTTTCGAAATTTTAGAACGAATTGGGGTTGTAGCTTACTGATTAGCAATGTCGCCAAGTCTCTCCAATGTTCACGATGTGTTCCACATATATCTGTTGAGGAAATAAATGCCTGACCCAATGCAAGTACTCACCTATGAGGAATTAGAACTGGAACCCGATCTGTCTTATTATGAAGATCATGTCACGATTCTTGATATGAGAGAACAAGTACTGAGGAATCAGACGACTCGTCTAGTAAAAGTCTTGTGGAGAAACCGTAAGATGGAAGAGGCAACGTGGGAACCCGAGGAACTTAGGATGATGAACCACCCGAGTCTTTTCATGTGGTAGTATTCTAGAAATTTCGAGGACGAAATTATTTTAAGGGGGGAGAATGTAACACCCCAGGCTTCTACGGTACACTTCTCTTTAAATAATGCAATAGCGTGTGTTGTACGCAACATTGAGTTCTAACACACCACAACCAATCAAACTAGCCGTTATGAATAGTAATACCCACTTTTTGAAATTTATAAATTTTATTTTTCAAAATGGACTTCATTTTTGGATTCAGAATATCGAAATTAGCCTACGGTAAATTTTTGTATTTTTCTGAAAAATTTCATTAATTGATTAATAGTGAAACCACTAAGTGGTAGTTAAAAAACTAAATTTTTCAGAAAACTAAATTTTAACGCTTTTGTGAGTGGAATTTTGAAAATCCGAGAGACACGGTTAATATCAAGCACTAAAATGTGGTTCATTGAGATGAAAATAATTTTTGGTGAATAGTAACTTTTTACTTTTATTTACCACGGTTAAAAGTAAATATGGTAATTAAGGTAAAAATGATATTAGTATTACCCTAACACAAGTCCCAATTCAATTTGATAAGCTTAATTCGACCAAAAACAACCTTATGAATAAAATATTATCATTTAGGTCTACTTGGATTAGATTAGGACATTTAATATTATTTAATTCAAAGAAGAGTTAAAAGAGTTAAAAGAGTTAAAATCTAGGTTTATTTACTAAAACATTATTCATATTGGGTTAAACATTAGATAAATTATATTTAAAATATTAATTAGAAATAAAATGATATTTTCTACCTAATGATATTTTATTTATAATTTTTAGACATTAAATAATTTAATTTATTTATGACACAATGATGATGTAGTAATTACCATAATAGTTAAAAATTAGAATAATTTATAATATAAATACCCAAATAAATGTAATTTGAGACTTTTTATAAATACCAATAATGTTTTAGGATAATATGACTTGTTATTATTTAATTAATTAACTTTTATCGAAGTAATCAGTCTGTTATGAATTTTACAAAAATCAATTATTGAATAATGACAAAATTGACATAAAAGAGTTTTTAAAACAAATATTATATTATTAATTGATAATAAATTCCTAAAAATATAAGGATCGGCCAAGATACATATATCATGGTAGTTTTATCATTAATGGACCACTTGGGGGTCTCTTGGATGTATATAGTATGTTTATTAACCATATAACATAAAAATACAAAGAGACGTTGTAATAGTGAAACTAATTAACTAAGAGTTAATACATAATGATAAGGTTAATATTGTAACCCAAACCTGTATTAATCATACTGGTTGAGTGGTTTTCGACCTATACCCTCATTAATCTTTATATTATCCAGTTTGGAGTCATTAGAAACCGAATATGAATTTATTAAAAAACAATATTTCTAACTTTTTCAAAGGTGCCCCTCAACCCTCTTATAAAATGGCACTCCACCTTCTCATTAATTCACACAATCAAAGCCATTTGTCTAAGCCAAAATCTTCCCAAATACTCTCTCAACATCCCTAAATTCATTCTAGAGACCTTCCTTTAGTCATAAATCTATCCTATGGATCCTTTTTGATCAAATCAAAAGGAAGAACCCGAAGAGAAGGTAATGATTTCACCACCCTTTTTCAAGTTCCTTTATTTATCCACTTATTCATTCTTGGTTATTTCCATTATAAAATAATAACTCCAGTATCTTATATATACTGTGATGTTATTATAAATATGGTACAATCGTATTCAGTATTCTATCCATCATTTGAATAACATGTCACCATACGTACGTACGTACGGCTTACCGTCTCCACGTCGTGGTGTAATTGTTATTCAATAAATTATTATTTGGATGGGTATAATAATGATGTGTAATTCATGTAAATAATAAATATAACATGATAACGAAATTCTATATATGATATACCATACAATTATATATTATTTTAATATCAATACAATGATATTGTCACTCGTGCGTACGGACAGACTACCCTCTGCACGAACATGATGAGATTCATTCCTCATCGTATCCATTCAAATATAAATCTCATTTGATGATTAATAATAGTATCTACGGACTTAATATCATTCTGGATATGAATAAGATAAAACCTATCGATAAAATCATGGCTTACATAACAAAACATATAAAAGAAAATGATTAAGTTAACACCGAAAACGATGATAATTCTAAAATATTATTAACAAAGAAATGTTAAATGATCATATATGATATCATATTAATATATATGATTATTTTATAATTTAATAACAATTATTTCACCATTATACAGGAGGTTAACCTACCCCAACCAAGGAAAAGTATAAGTTAATGGTTTATTTCGCAATCTCTTCATTATCCGAGGTTGTTTATACGTAATAATCTACTGGGATCTCTTTATCATCCACATCCATGTTTCGTAAAAATGTATATCAAAATATTTTTACTATTTACAATAATATGGGTTATAGTCATTTATACCCTTGTTTGACTACTTATAAGAGGTTTATAAAGGAATCTTTCCGTCGTTTACCAAACAAGGTTCTTTTTAACCTTTTTGACAGAATTAAGGTAAGAATGTTTTTTTAACTTATACAGTGGGTGCGGCTATTTTCCGCCATTATAAAATCGTTAAATCATCCCTTACATGCTTATAGGAATATTTTCAAATGATATTTTTTATTTTATAAATATATGACTCTTAAAGGATTTCAAAATTGAAAGAGATATTTCTCTAAAAAGTGTTTTGATTTCATCTATGTCAACATCGTTTGCTGGATTTTACACTTATTTGAAGTTGATTTATTATGATACAAAACTTCTATATTGTATTGAAGTTTTTTTGATATGTCTGAATGAGGATGTGTTATTTTTATACCATTCATTGTTTATGGATGAAGTATTTACATTTCGTATGCTATATTTAAAACGAATTATTATTTTTTGTGTAAAACTTTTCATATGGGAATGCATTGGACCTAATATGGGACTGGTGGAGCCCGATATAGCTCCTCGATGTGTCAGTAGGTCTCATGAGACCAAATAGTGTCTTGGCATAGGGCCTTGGCAAAATATTATTCGTAGTCTTGGCACGAGGCCTTGGTTATGTGGTTATGATAGTCTGGCATTATCCATTCCATTATTATGAAAGTGGTTATTGATATTGCATGTGAATGTTCGATTAGTAGAATATCCATGTGAATAAGTAAATGGAATTATTTCATTTTATTTTGGCCATACTATGTTGAAGTTCAAGATTAAAAGTATTTTGTTTTAGTAATAAATTTCCTTAAATGTTTATTCTTATTTATGAATGTTTCTTCTATATTTTTATCCTTACTGGGCATTTGAGCTCACCCCTTTTCTATGTTTTATTTATCCCAGGATGTGAAGAAGTAAATTATGAATGACCTACAGGGATAGTATGAGGGGATAAGAGTATAGACTATGGAGACTATGTTTTTGCAGTTTTCATTTTTATAATGTAATGTAAAACTTTATGAAAATATCTAGTGTTTCCAAGGCTAATAAACTAACCGATCATTCGAGATTTGATATTTCTTGTGATCATGCCAATGTTATGTAATAATGCACAGACTCTGGGTAACTGGGGCCAGGGCGTTACAATTTTTTTTCAATCATACAACCCTATAGTTAGTGAACTACCATGTACCTCTCTATATTTTTGAATCCACACATATGTTAAAAAACCGTGGAATATATACCAACATCTACCTATTTCAAAATTAATTACCAAGATTAGATTTTTTACTTATCAACCTAAATATTATATAGTATGGAATCATTGGATAAATGGATAACTCAAAACATCAACCATCCTCTATATGTACTATAATTATATGAAAAATCATGGAATCATCTTCATTCATAGCTTTAGGCTCACATATTAATATTTTGAATGGTTTGACATCAATTTGGTTGTTCTAAAATATGAAGAGATTCAACATGGTCATCTTCTTCAAAGATCACCTTATCTCAATATAATTTTGTTAAATGTTGATTGGTCAGTCCTAGTGACTTTATTTCTTTTTCATCAGTTTGGTTATGTCTTATACATATTTCTATTTTGATTGTATCTCTTGAAATAAATGGTCTCACTGGTCTCGAGGTAACTCTCTCGATTCTCATCTGCTAATTATTATGTAGCCCAATTTCATCTTTTGAGACGTTTTCATAGAATTTTTAGTGATGAATTTACCTTTATATACATTCCAAATGAACATAATGTTAGAAATGAAGTATAATGATATAGGTTAGCTGGTGCACGAAACCCTTATTCTATCCTATATATGTTACCCCTATATAGACACAACAATTTTATAGAACCCTTTTGTGTCTCTTAAAATGATATGGATAACCTTAACCAAGTCATCAAACATTACATTACAAATTTTTTTGCTAAGGGTGGTGACATTTATGCATGTTATCTATATACGAAATAACCATTTAATAGGAGTTGACAAACTATTATATAATGACCATAAATGGGATGATACCATTATATAGCCCGTATCCAAGCATTTGTTTCCAATACAAAAAATAAAAATTAAATTATGATAATTTTTTATGAAAACAATCTATATAAAATGGGATAAAAATTCAATTATGTATACTAAAATATAAAAAAATGTAATTTCTATTCATTTAAAGAATTAAATATATCTTTAAAATTTATTTTCATGTTAAAAATTATGGAACATTAAAATAGGTGTGTCCATGAAAATATGTATTTATTTAAAAACACGAATATATATATATATATATAGCCATAAATGTTTTTCTAAAAACATTCAGTTTTTTAAAAAATATATGTAATTATGTGTAAAGAGAAATTGATCACATAAACCACAAAAAACCCAAATTTCCATCCAAATATTGAATTAATTACATTTATTAATTGAAAATATAATATATTAAAAGTAATAGCTGTTAAATAAATTTATATCATTAAAACTATTACCATAGAATAAAAATGTGTGTCAACCATGTACCGAGAAGGTTTTACAACAAATTCCCCACCCTAAAAAGAAATTTTTATACTTATGAAATATATTCATTGAACTTGGTGGAATAAAATAATCATAATGTTGAATGATTTACATTCCCAACTCTGTTTTGATTATAAAAAAATTGTTTTGTAGTTTTAGATTTAATTAAATATGATTTAAATATTAAAAACAATGATTTATTGAGAAAATGTTGGTTTCAGTTTTATATATGTGACTGATTTTCAAAATATTGAAATGTTTTAAATTTAAATTAATTTTAACTATAAATATTATTCTTAATATATCTTTTTATCCTAAATGATGAGACACAAAAATTTAATACATAATAATTAGACACATCGATTGGGAGAATTAGATTAATAATTAAAAAGAACATATAATTAAATCACAAACCATTGATTATAATAAATATAATTTTAATAAAAATTATGATCTCATTTCATATACAATTTAAATTCAAATCATATGAGTTTATAACAAAATAAAATTTTCTAAAGGAAATTATTATTGTGAATCTGATTACCTTGGTTATACCAAAATAAATTAATTTTATAAGAGTAATGAAAATAGTGGTATCGAATCATACACATAGGGAAATTGGAATAATTTTTTTGTTAAAGTATTAAAAATCATAAAATTAAACAGTATTTAATAACCACTACAAATGAAAAATTATCCCATAAAAAAATATATTTTTGTAAAAAATTAAACACATATTGATATATTATTATTTTATTATTATTTAAAAAAAAATTGGACCTGAAAACCACAATTAAAATTCATAACAATCCTCAATGATGATTCTAATAGTGTGAGAATGTTTAAAAAAATAATCAATATTTTTCAACATCGTTGTTTGAAACCCATATTTATGTTTTAAAGTAAAACTAAAACAATATTTTTACTTTAAATTCAAGGACATCCAACAAGATAATAGATTCAAATATTGCAAAATATTTCACTCTCATGGAAACATATACATTTCAATTCCGAGTTATTATTTTAAAAAAACAAACCTGACTAATTAGTAAAGTTCAATTTGTTTTCAATAGTGGAGAAAAATAAGAATAAAAGGTAAAATTTCTTCACACAACTATGTAATAGTATTGGAAACATGTTTATTTTTAAAAAACATATATCATGAATTATAACATTTAATTCCAATATTAATAAATTTATTTTTTTATATAAATAAGACTATAATTTTCAATTTATTTCATGTGGAATTATGTTTAAATAATATATTAAACATGTAAATGTATTTCAAATAAATTATGTTTTATAGAATTAAGAGTTGATTTTAAAATATATTTCCAAATTGGTTCCAATAACAAATATTTTAAATAGAATATAAGTCCTACCAATTTTACAAAAAATTCATTGAAATTCATATAAATATAAAATACTTCTCCAATAGAAAATTTCAAAAAAAATGAAAATATTTTAAATATACTAATAACATCTTAATTAATATAAGTGAATATATAACTAATTATAAAGAAATATAAACCAATAAAAAATAAAATAGTATGAATAAATATGAAATGTTTCACCCATGATAATGGTTCTCATTATTTTATTAGCCTAACAAAAATACCTCTCTCTTTTACCAATTTTTGGATGCATTGAATATAAATTAACTTTCCTTTAATGGTGAATCTTATCAACATAAAATCCTATAATAATAACCCATTAATTTGAAACCATGTACAAGTGAAAGGACATGACAAAAAAAATCATTCCAAATGTTTTATAAAATTCAGAGACAAAGGATAGCATAATAATAACAGGAAAATTGAGTGGTTATTATTTAAATGAATGAAAATAATAGAATAAAAGTTATTTATTCATCCATGTTTCCCTCCCATGTAGTTATAGATTTTAACATCCCCATATAGACTGTCAAATAAATTGATCCTTAATATGATACATGATATGTACTCTTTTCTACAAACTAAAAAATATACACCATTCATATGTTTTTCTTTGATTTATATATTATATATGCACTAAAACCTCATGGAGAACTATATAATAACCTTTTTTATAGATTAAACCCAAGAAAATGACCACTAGATTTATAGTACAACTTATTATCCACAATAAGAATATATTGAGAAACATCAATTGTCAATCATCTATGACAAGAAAAAATTTGTTCTTTTAGGGATGTAGCATGATCTTAAATGATAAAATCCTTATTTGAGACTATATTATTACCAGAAACTAATGTATCATGTTCTATGTTCATATATTCTATTTTAAAAAGATTGTTTTATATAATTTTTCGGAATATTCAATTCATTTTTAAAATAATAAAAAACTTCGTCCACATTTTTTTCAAACTCAAAATCTATTTTTTCCAATCAGGTTTCCTATTTAGAAATTGGACTATTTCCTTTAGAAAAAATTTTAGTTGATTTCTGGTCGACCACATAGCCTATTAATGTAATATTAGTGAATTGAAAATAAAAATAGATGAATTTTTCTCTATTTCAACATAGAAAATAAATAAAACATTTTTAAAACTAATAAAATTTTATTTCATGAAAAAAATATATAAAAACATTCTAAATAACTATTTTCACTAAATGAAATCTTGTGTCTGAAAGAAAGAATATGTTATAAATATCCGGTTCAAGATTATATTTGGAAATTTTATCCTCTAATATAGAACCAAGATCATTTGAGTGTTCCGATTTATATTTTAATGGGAAAAAGTTCAATTTATTTTTATCAATATATTGACAACAAGTTTTCATAATAATCCTCTCTTCTATTAAATTTTCAACACTATATTCCATTTACATGAAAAAAATTGATTCACCAAAAGTGCTAGGAAAATGGGAAAATATCAATTAATATTTATTAAGCATTAATACAAATAATTCCCCATTAAAATCAAATTAAATATGTATAGAGTTGAAGCATTCTGTAAAATAAGGAATTGTTTTCAAAAGATATGAATCTTTTCTAGAATTTAATCATTTAAATATACTATTATTTCCCCCCAAATATCCAACTTCTTATTACAATTCATTAATTAAATTCCTAAAAATATAAACTGAATAGAATTATAAATAAACATCCCCATGAATTTTTTCCCTCTTCTTAAGCTATCATACACAATACACTCATATATAAAAAAGTGTCCTCTATTTTAGAATCCAATAAAATTATTTCATTTTCTATTCAAATTTATTAATACTCTCATTAACCTAAAATAATCCTCATTTGGTTTCTCATCATACGTTTGATTTATGTTCAATTAAATTTTAATTTGTAATTTAAATTTCCTATTATCATATTAAACTATTCCATGATTGTGGGTTGATCCATAATTCTGTCCACAATAGTATTTATTAAACATGTTTAATAATTAATTTTCTTGGTTTCTAATTTATTATATTCTAATTAACTAAATGTTTCCATAAAATCTCCAAATGAACTTTTTTAATTTATAAATTTATATTCATAATATTGGGATCTATCTTTAGTAAAAATTAATTACATTTTCATTTATTGGTTAAGAATATAAACCATTTTAAGTTCTTTTTATTCTAGGAAATCATTTAACTAATGTTTGAGATCAAACAAATACATTGTTTTTTCAAAATTATGATATTTTCGTTGTTGTGTAGTAATAAAAATTTTAAAAAAATGTTCTGGAAATGGCCACAAAACAATATATTTTAGATTATTGATTTAGAGTACTTTATTTTTCAGTTATTATCACAAATACATGATGTTAAATTAATTACCAGACACACACATGAGAAAATAGCCTATTTTTTCACATACCACCAAGAAGTACCTCCAAACTGATGAATGTTTTTTATTTAATTAATTTAATTTTATTTTTTAATCCTAAGACACTAAATTGAATTATCCTAAGAAATAAATTCCAAATTTTTATTTGAGGTCATTTAAAACTCTTAAAATAAAAATAATACATTCCCACAATCACTTGAATGTAGAAATATTGGTCTAAAACCAGGGAAGGTGGGACACAAAAGGTATTTATTTAAACCCATGCAACTAACATAGTGAAAGAATCAATTTTATTGGTGATAATAAGTTGGTGTATAATTTAAATTAAAAAAATAATCAATGTTAATGATGTTTGTTATTAGATTTTGAACCTAGGAAAATGTTCATGGTAATAGATATAAGGAAAGGGTTGAGTGTAATATCTATTTAAGATTTTTTTTTTGAAAATATATTGTTCATTAATATGGGTCCCAAAAATACAATCAACCATATAAAATAAGTTTTTTTAAATTTAATTGTGAAATAAAACTACTAAAAAAATGGAAAACAACTACTTCAAGAAGTGTTTGAGTAAAAAATTCAGAAAATAACATGGTTTTTGAAATTAAAAAAATTATTTTCATTAATAGTTCAATGTTTTTCATTAAATATTTTTTTGTAAAATATAGTGATTTATTGTAATGTGTTGGTGGGTTTCAATGAAGTTTGGAATTTTTATTCCCCAATATAATTCCATGTAATATTTGGACTATGCCTAATTTGAATTATACAAGATGAAAAAATGCCATTGAACATAAGATTAAATCATGGATGAAGATTTATTAAACAAAAAAATCGTTTACCCTTAATAAATTATGTAAAATTCATGTTTCAGTTATGAGAATCCTGCACATATGTAAAATAATAGAATCTAAGATGATGAAAACTAATGGAAAAGAATAAGTTCTTCCCTATTGAGGTTAATTCCCCATTACATATTCTTCTTCATCTTCGACCCCCCGAGAAACCTTGTCTTGACCCCCTCCACAAAAAGTTCACCTCTTTTGGGCTAGAATTGTGAAAAAGGGGATAATGACCCCCCGAGTCCAGCCTCTAGTAGGCCTGAGGTTGGAGGCTAACACCAAAGGTATAGTAAACACACAAATGGGAAGAATTACCCTATAAGAGAACACACATGAAAGAGAGAGATAAGGCAGATCACAAAAAAATCACACTCATACTGCAATATATAAGAAATCCCGATAACACATATGTAATTTCATGCAAGAGCTACTATATTTGAAAGGTAAAACTATAAGTACCAAAAGAAAGTAATCAAACAACATCCATGAATCTCAAACACCTCCTATAACCTGAATCTAGTATTAGCTAACTTGATCTTTATCATGCACCAAGTGACTTAAAAACAGTTTATATATACGTAGGGTGAGTATAAAAGTATACTCATTAGGATCCTCCCCTAATCCTATTTTGAAAATGTAAATAAATCATATTAAATCCCATTGAACAATGAGTGAAACTACATTATCACATAAATTTGTATAATATGTTCCCAACCATACAAATGATACATTAACCAAGTATTACATATAAGAGTATATAATATAATAAATAATATTAAGGGCACCCCTCTACCACATCCCAACTGGTTTTCCACTTTTCCCCATTACAGAATGTCCAAAGCATCTCTCACTAAAAAGTACTGCACTCATACACCTAGGTGAAAAACCACAACTTGAACCTCACACAACATAGCTACCACATAAATGTATCAAAGGTAACCAAGTAGTTTCTAGGAGCCACCACACCTTGCATAATGTGTATCATACATCGAGTTTTATACCTCAATCCATTATATCCCACACACCGAGTAATGATCCTAAATCAATCATAACAATTACACCTTACACCTATTGAAGTCCAAAGGAAATGATATCTAGAATATTTGAGTTTTAATATCCACAATATAGTATATCACTCTATACCCATAAATGAGTAAAACTGAAAACTATGCATACCATCACAAGTAAGTACCAAGAGAAAAGAGAGGTGGAAATGGGGTAGTCAGCCATCCATTCTCCCATCGGGATGTCAGGGAACCACCCACCCCCCAATGGCTTGGAATCTTAGGGGTGTCAGTTTCCTAAACTGAAAGGTTGGATTAGCATATAGAATCACAAAATGTGTAGGATAAAATATATCTCATAACCATACTATGGAAATAACCTAGTCTTAGACTCAACTGCAGCTAACATTTCTCGGACTCCAAACTGCCACTTCTAACACTAGGTATCTAATAATCAAACCACCATTTAAAGAGCTACATTTTATTTCTCTATATATATTTAACAGTTTCAATGTTCATTAATTAATTATTTAACCATTAATTAACCATTAATAATTTTACATTACATTTCATTACCATCACACCGAAGTTCTATGCCCTCCATCTTAAGCAATACAAGCCCACAATTCCTCATAGTTATAACCTCGCCATGGTATCCTATCAAGATCTAAACTCATGGATTCAACATCATTTATTCAATCATTTTTTAACAAAATTATCAATTTCCAAAATTCCTAGGCATTGTGGAAAAAATATTTAAGCCACCAAGCACAAGGGGGTCAACACAGTGAGTAGGAGAACCACCTGTCACGTCTTTTCCACATAGAGAATAGAATATACCCATCTATCCTCGAGAATATAAACATGTGAAGCACATGGAATACCCCACGCATCTTCTCCTGTTTTGGAAGGAGGGTAAAAAGACCATCTTCCTTAAGTATTGGGTAATGTATAGTTGATAAAAAACTACAAGATTCAACTAGAATCGAACATTCACATCAAACGGTTTCATCATATCTGGTGTCCTCCTGGAAACCCACATGAATAAACTAATGTATCTTTCCTCTATAGATGTTTACTGCTACCACAACCACTTGGCCTCCCTACCCCCACATTTCACAAAAGTCATCATGTCTCACAACACATCACAAGAAGTGAAAAACAATAAGGAAACTAAGGTGTTTTCGCTAAACAATGAAATCTAACATCACATGAAATGAGCTCTCATGGCTCCAAAGTACAAGGTACTTATACATACAAGATAAAGGGTAACTCAAAACCCTGTCCGTCATTATCATTTATCTAAAACCACGTTTTTTAATCCATCCTGAATAAATTGATTCCTTATTTGTAGGTTTCAACAGTAGGAATCCTAAACAGAATGTTATCAAAGCTATCAGAAATTAATGAAAAAAATTAAATATAACATGACATTAATCAATATTCATCAACATTATTTAGGTTTATCAATAAATCCCACTAAAAATTCTTACTGTACCAATTTTTTCATCATCAAATTATGATAACAACTAGATTCATTTACATACCTCTTTATCTTTGGCCCATTTGATTCAAAATTAACACATGTTTACATTCATTTCCAATTTCCATAATGAATGGAATACTAAATAAACAAATCTTAGATATCATAGTATCTATAAAATCCAGAGGCAAAGAGATTGCAATAAAATTCAGAAAAATTATTTAATCCCGTTAAAAACTTTATTTTGTGAATTCCATTGGGATATAATGTGATAAAACATGCTAGCACTACAATTTCACAAAAATAAAGAAAAGAAATGAATCCCCTACCTCAAAAGGTCCAAAATATTCTTTGCATAAGAATAATCTATGCAATTGATCTCAATCGCCTCCCCCCAATGACAACGGAATCCACCCGAAGACGCCATGGCACAAACCAACCAACCCACAACCCAGAAGACTCCATTAGAACCATGAAGATCATGTCCCGTCACATGTAAATGAGATACGAGATAAATAATATCAATTAAAACAACAATAACCAAGGTAGATGTTACCTCGGATCAATGAAATATCAAATAAAGATGTGAGAAAATGATATGGGATGAAGGAATCCATAAACATTGAAGAGGGAGGAATTTGGGACATCTGGAGTCGAGAGGTGGTGCACTGAAGTCAAAGGGTTTTGAAAAACAGAGCTGTTGGGTGTCTTTAAAACACCCAATTATGAGGTACAACATGAATTGTACTTCCTCTTCACATCTTATACCCCTTCGAGGGTGTTATATTCTGAAAAAATGTCTCCTCAATGAAATATATTATTTTTAAAATCCTGAATTAGTACACCTCCTGTTCCTATTTGTCACATCGTGTAACCCCCTATAGCTAGCTTCTCAAGATCGAACTCATCTTGAATTCCTTTGATCCTTCTCTGAGAACCATAGTCTTCGAAAACATGCAAAGGGTTGATCCACATTGATTAATTCCCTTACATCAGATACCTTTCAAAACATTATCATCCTTGAGAATCCAAAACCAACCCAGATAAAAGACCAAAAGAAATAAAGGGGTCACCCAAATAGCCACCCTGAGAGATGCCTCTCAAATCTATCTCAATCATAAGACCATAATTGCTTTAGTAAAAGAACAATACAAAACCACATGACAACAAATACTTGCTCCCAAACACTCTCATGGGGGAGATATCTCTTAAAAGGGATAAATCCAAAACAACCAACAAGAGAAAGAAATCTCATAACCCGAAACAATGTACAACCACAAAACATTCATCGTTACAAACATATATCTGAACATCATATAGATCAGGGTAATAATCATGTATCTATGACAAAGGTTTGCAAGTACTCACCTTCATTCCACTATGACACCAAAATAAACAAACCTATGTAATAGAATTTACACCCAACAACTTCTCCATGAATTCCCAAGTTTATACAGGCCACTCATCGAAGGGTTTATCATCATAAATGTTGATCTCTTACCAATTGATGACATGAGATTCATCATGTAAATAACGACGGAGCAACGACACACGAAAAAGATCATGTATTACACTCTTCTATGGGGGAAGTTCTACCTGATATTCCAAGGCTCCAACAAGAGGCATCACCTCAAAAGGCCAAAAAAATGTAGAGAAAGCTCACTCCCATTACCAATCCATTGGTTCCCAGAATGGGGAATCACCTTAAGAATAATGTGATCCCCAAAATAAAACTACATAGGTCTCCTCCTATGATCATCATATGAATTTTGATCATCCTGCACTGTGTTCATCATCTCAAGAATCAACTGAACCATCTCTGTCATATTCTGCACTTGTTTTGGCCTGAGAGTTTCTGACTCACCCACCCCAGTCCAACACAGTGGAGAATGGAAATTTCAACCATATAAGGCTTAAAACATTTCCATACTGATACTGGAGTGAAAAACATTGTAGTTATGGAAGTATACCAAGTTTACGGTCCCCATCCATGAACCTCAAAAATCATGGAAATAAGAGCACAACATTTCTTCCAGAGTATGGATGGTCTGTAATTTCTTATGGTCCATCTATGGATAGAAATTAGTCCTAAGGCATTGATGGTAACTGAAAGTATACTGGAGACCTCTCCACACCCTAGTGGATAAAAATGGGGCTCGATTAGAAATTTTCATCTTAGGGACTCCTTGGTGTCTCACAACCTCTTCTAGATACTTCCTCAACTAAACCTTTAGTGAACCTCTATCCTTGATTTCTATAATGGGGGATGATTTCATGAAACGATCCACTACCAACCATTTATCATCATACCCCCTTGAGCTCAAGGTAACCTAGTAATAATGACCATTAATATTTCCTCCAACTCTTATTGAGGAACATATAATGGCTAGAGAAAACCATCGAGTACATGGTGCTCAAACTTCAACTTCTGGTGGACCAAACATCGAGACATAAGCTCTGAATCTACATGATTCTGACATAGCCAACAAAATTAGCTCCTCATGTCTGGGTATGTCATTGTCACTCCCTGATATAACGATATAGAGAACAATGGAAGTCCATTAGAACCATGTAATACATCACCAAAGTAACTAAAATCCTTCCCTGAAACAACATTAGTGGTTTTCTTATCCCTAGAGAAACCTTTAGGGGCCTCGCCACAAACAACTTTGTCTCTCTAGACCTTTACCTAAAGATCACCCAACTAGGACTTTTCTACCTTTTCACCATAAATGACATCACCATCATCCCGAAAAGAAAACCTCTACCACCAACATATCCTTATTCAGATGTATCATTTAATGATCATCCATCACTCTCCAGGAATGACCTGATTCAAGAACTATATTATTCTATGAATTACTTCCTAGTGCATCAGCCACAAATTTCCCATTACCAGGTGGATATGATATTTAAAAGTCATAATATTTTAATAACTCCATCCAATGATGCTTATAAAAGGTCATGTCATTCTAAGAGAAGGAATTCATTGGGCTCTTGTGATCGGTGAAAACCACAAGGCACTCTCAAATGCGGTAATGCCTCCACAACATTAGAGAAAACACCGCTACTACCAACTCAAGATAATGGGTCCCAAAGTTACATTCATGGGGAAGAAACTACCGAGAAACATTGTAAATAAATGATCTTTACTACATCAGAACGCATCCTAACACCAGATGTGATGCATCAAAAAAACTAAACTACCTATGCTGGCAGACAAAGAACAAGTGCAAGGACCTACTTCTCCTTAAGATACCTGAATGTTGTATGATGCTGATTAGTCCATACGAATCTATGATCCTTCATAAACAACATTGTTAGAGGAGTCCCAACCTGAGAGAAATCAGCTACAAACCTCCTATAATATCCTGAGAGAACACAAAAACATCACACCATTGCTACTTTCGTAGGGGCTGCCAAAGACAAATCATATTTTTCATAGATTGATCCACAACTAATACCAACTAGGATACAACATTCCAATATAATACTAACTTCTTGAGCCCAAAAACAACACATTGAAAACATCCCAAATAATAGTTGTCGATGAAGAACATCCAAAACGGCTGTAGATGCTCTACATGATCCTCCACAGACATAAATTCCATAAGGACATCATTGATGAAGACCCCCAAAAACATATATAGGAACACACGGAACACAATGTTCATTAACACCATAAACAATGCCGAAGCATTCATCAAACTGAATAAAAATACAGTGAACTCGTAATGACCATGACTATAATAGAAAGCAGTCTTTGGGATAACACCATCCATCACTTGAATCTGATGACATCTGGACCTCAATTCAATATTCAAAAACCAATCATCACCCATCAGTTAATTGAATAAATCATCAATCCCTGGAAGAGTATATAGGCTCTTCATAGTCAATTTGTTCAAGAGATGATAATAGATGCACAACCGTAAACTTGAATCTACCTTCAACACAAACAAAATTGGTGCTCCCCATGGTAATAGACTCAGCTGAACAAAAAAACACTTTAATATAACATCAAGCTATATACATAGCTCCCATACTCTATAAGGGACCATCATATAAGGAGTCATCGAGATATGAGACAATCCTGACTATAAATCGATCATGAACTCGGTTTCTTGTCGAGGGAGTAAGGCTACAACATCTTCTAGAAAGGCATTATAGTAATCATCCATGACGCCAGAAAAATAAAACTGATCAACCTCCTATTAAATCAAAATAATCTCATCCGTCAAGGATGATAAATAAGGATCACACCTCTGACCCGTTTGAGGGTCCTACTTGCCAACAAACACTACTAGCTCTCCATCATCATCAAAGAACACTACCTTCCTCCAGAAAAAATCTATGATACCATGAAACACATATAAATAATCAATGCCAATGATGACATCGTATGGTTGTCTCTATAAACATAGGAAATATCCCCAATAGCGATGTGACCCTTGAACTAGCTCACATTCTCTACATACTACAAACCAGTTGGCTTGACCTCCAACGAGCATAGTCAATGCCAATGGTACAATAATCCTTTCTACCTTAGGACCACTACATAGACAAGGGAGGGTGATACAAAGGAATGATTTTCTCCACAGTCATAGAATGCATAAACCCTTATAGTAAACACGCATTGGGAACCTCGAATGAAATTAATCTCTCTAGACACAAGCAATGAAAAAAATGAATCAGACCATGACATAATCCACAACCTCTCTGACCCTGATGATGACCACCACCATGAATGAACGAAATTGGACTCTAAACTCTTGACCTTTGACATTTGACATTCTAAATTCAACTCTCGTGAAAAAGAATTGAATGCATGATAACGCTTCGTAAACAACAATTGAAACTAACATGTCACCAAAATAGTTATACTATTTTACCATCCTCACAAAGTATACTCAATAATTGTATCACATACAAGGGTATGTAATATAATGAAGAATACAATGGTTCCCACCACCACATCCCCATTATTATGCCTATTTTCCCCAACATTGAACATCCTAAGAATCTCTCTCCAAAAAGGCTTACCCATAGACACCTGTGTGAAGAACCAAAACATAAAATCATGCAACACAATAACCATGTCCACATAAAAAAGGTAACCATGTTGTTTCTAGGATCCACCCCAACTCAAATAACATGAATCATAGGTCATGTATTATACCTCAAGGAATTATAGCTCATACACAGACCAAGGATCCCCAATTCATCACAACCTATACACATTACACATATAAATGTCCATAGGAATATATACCTAGAATATGTGTATGTGAATAACCAATATCAATTATATCCCACCAAACACATATATGGGTATAATTATTCATTGGTGATACCATCACATGTAACTATAAAATTAAGAGAGAGAGGCCAATCAGGGTGGTCATCCATCCATCCTCACATCAGGGTGTTAGGGGAAAACAACACCCATGGATCAAAATCATCAGGGTGTCAGTTTTCCTAAACAAAATAGTGTAGTATAATATAGAAACACAAGAATTATTGCATATAATATATATCACAACCACACTTTGGGAATAAACTAATATTATACTCAACAACAGATAACATCTCTTGGACTCCCAACTCCCACTGAAAAGAATACGTATCCTATCAGCACAAAACCATTTAAAGAGATAAATTAGAAAACATTGTAACTTTTTATTAGTTTCAATTTATGTTAATTAATTATTTTACACTTAATTAACCATTACAAATTCCACCTTTCATTTTATTATCATCACACTAATGTTCCATTTCCTTCAGGCATAACCAAATAAATTCCACAGTTCCTCAAAATTATAACCTCAACATTACATCCCAGTATGCTCCAACCCCTTGGATTAAACATAATTTAGTTAATAATTTACTAATAGAATTATTAGTTTCCCATACTCCAATACATTGTAGAACAACATTCTATGATACCGAATGCATGGGGCTCATCATGTTGTGTAGGTGAAGTACTCGTCGTGTCTTTTCCACGTGTAAAAAATGTGTAGACCCATCCATCCTTAATAATATAATCATATAAATCATGTGGCATACCCCGCACATATTTTCATTTTTTGGGAGGAGGGTAAGTAAGACCAGATACCTTATACAGTGGGGAAAGTAAAGAAGATAATTGACTAACAAGATTCAACAAGCATCTAATATTAACATCCAACCTATTTCATTATCTTCTGTGTCCTCCCCAACACCCACATGCATAAAGCGATACATCATGACACTCTAGACGTTAAATGCTGCCACACCCATGGGGTTTCCAAGTCCCACATTTAAATATAGCCATCCAGGCTCACAAGACATCATAAGGAGCTCGAGAAAACAAGATAACTAGGCTCTTGGAAGTAGACAATGCATTCTTCCTTCACACGGAATGAGCTCTAATGGATCCAATGTACAAGGAATGAAGCCTTAAAATAAAGAGGGTAACTTAGTACACTATCAGACATTACCTTTTATCAAATAACCCATTTTGTAATCCATCATTAATTAACCGATTTTTTATTCACAGCTTCTGACCATTGGAAACTAAAATAGGCAGTTATCATAGCTATCAAAAATTAATCAAAAAATTAAATAAAACATGAATTTAATCAACAAGAATAAACATGATTTAGTTTTATAAATCAACACCATAAAAAATTCTTACCACATCAATTAGGTCATCAATAAATTATAACAACAACAATATTCATTTATATTAATCGTTATATTTGGCCCATTTTACTAAAAATTAACACATGTATATGTTCTATACCAATTTTCCTCAAGAAAGATATTCTAAATAGCCAAAGCATAAATATCACACTATCATGGTAATCAAGAGGAAAAAATATCATGAATAAATTGATAATGATTTTTTAATCTAGTCTAAATATTTATTATGTCAATTCCATTGTAATCCAGTCGGATAAACCATGATTGCACTCGGATTTCATGTAATAAAATGATACTAAGCGAATCTCCTACCACAAAAGGTTTCCAACACTATATGTTTGAGAACGCTCCAAGTAATGGCTCTATATCGCCTCCCCATATGAAACATACATCCAATCGAGGTTATTTTGGCACAATCAAACCAACCAATAACCAAGAATACTACTTTAGAACCAAAGAGATCACATTATGTTATATAGAATGAATAAACATGAGAAATAGCATCAAATAAAACCAGAAGAACGAAGGTAGTTTCTATCTCAGATCGAAGATGGATTGAGGAAGGTAGCGAGGAGACTATATGAGAAGAAGGAATAAAAAAATCATTGAAGAGGGAGGTTACCAGGTTGTCTAGAGTTGATAGGGGTTGTGTTAAAGCCATATGGTTTGGAAAACCTGAGGGGCCATTTGTCTTTAAAACACTAAGCGGTGGGGTAGTGCATGATGTGTACTTCCACTTCACATCGTGTACTACATCAAGGTCGATATACACTAAAAAACACATCACCTCAATACTTTATTTATTTTTCAAAACCGGAATCAATACACATCATGTACCTATTGGTTACGTCATGTAGCCCCCCTGTTCGAGGATTCTTACAATTGTACTTCTCTAGACTTCTTATGAGCCTTCTCCATGCTCCCGAGTATTTTAAAACATGAAAAGGGTCAATCTTCATGGATTTTGTCCCTAAAAAACCTCTTCCCATTTTTCATTATCATACCACTGGATCCCCTTAGATGTTATTTATGATTAATCGATTAAATAATTATTCGATATTGGGAAAATAGTTGATTGGTTATGTCACCCAAATTTCTCTTCCTTCTCAATTATAACCTACACATAATTTCTAGGAATCATTATAAAATTTCCTAGTTTTGATACACTAGGGGACACATGGCCGTAGGTACTTGAAAAAATTCTATATTTTTGTAACTCACTAAAAATAATCTATTTATTCTAAAAACAAGAGTCCAGGGACCAAAAAAATAAAGGACTATTCTAGTGTTGTAGACTAAGAGAATCACCTCTAATAATAAGATTATAATTGTTTGGGGAGAGATCCTATGATATTGTAGAGAATCGTACTACCTCGCTGTTGGATTTTTTTTCGACCAAAAAATCACCCTCCCTCATAGTATGATTCACCTCAATCAAATTAAAATTTAGAAACATTCAATCCTTATAAAGTAAATAAGATCCCATGGGGATCTGGTGATGGCCTTAATGAATACCATGTGTAACTTATAGTCATATTCGACCATCACAATTTTAATTTTATATAAATTTTACAATGAAATAAAACCTACGAAAGATCTATTTCCACATAGATTTGGTTTCATGGTCCACAGTATGCATTGAACATGATGATCACTGATCCACTTATTTCCCAAAAAACTCCTCCTCCATAAATTATTACTAGAATAAATGACACTCCCATGTTCGGTGTATATCCATCATTGGGTGGATTTCACTTGATCCATCTCCCTATAGGCTTCGAGGTGCTTGAGCTCTAACCTGGTGAATTGAAGCCTATATTAGCTTCCCATGTCGATCCACCATGAATTAAAAACCCAAGATCCTTACCTATAGAATGAATATGACTCTTTAGGTGTTTTTTTGAATTATGTTTTCTTTCATGTTCATTATTTATCCTTTATCATATAATCCATCTACCCAAAGAAAACACCATCACTCGAATCTTCACATATAGCGCACTACCTTATTGACCCTAATATCATCCTCAAAAAACATCTAGAAGACCTAATTTAATCATTTATTTTAATAATTTTAATAAAATCTGTTTCTATTATTATTTTAATTTTCAAATGTTACTGAAAATTGTCCCATACATTGGATAAAAATGTTCATAAGTGGGTATATTGATTCTTAAGTTAATCTCACCTATCTTCAAACTCTCAATCCTTACATAAATAAGAATTGAAGCTTTAGAAAAAAAAATATTTTCTTTAATTATAAAACATGGATGCAGTTATGTTTATTCTCATTAGTGAAATCATTATGAACATGTTACTACCCAGTAAATATCTCTAGTATGGTGATTTATTCAAAAATATATCATCCTATAAAAAATATTAGAATCAATGATGCATTTTTGATATACTAAAACATCATTCATGATTTTCATCAATCCAACTGAGTAAATTGTTTTTCATATCTAAAATAAAATAATATTGGAACTATTTAGGCCCCTTAAATATTTATTTTTTTCAAAAATAAATTCGATATGAGAACTAATAAATATTTGTTGAATTCTGAGTTGCTAAAATTCATTAAGGTTATCAGATACCTGTGTATCATAATAACATTCATCTATAATTGGGATCGAGTGGATTAAATGGAAGTCTCAAAACATCTTCCAATATCATATACTTCTCAACAATCACTAAAACATGAGGTGTCATATTTAAAAGCTGATTTTTTTCACAACAAAATTATTTTAATTCATCAGAATTAATTTGGTAGTTACACTATAAGTCATTCGTTGAAATTAATTTCTTCATAGGAATTTGACCCATATATATTTAATTTTCTTATTAAATGTCTTCGATGAGCTCAATAGATATATATTAATTTCATGTCCTTATTTGGATCTTCGTCAAATATCAATTTCAATCATATATTCATAAGAAATTGGTTTATCTGACATGGTCTCAATCTCATAATTATTTTTTTACAATCATTATACTTCCATCATCTAACCTCTATTAAACTTTAAATAACATTTTTCTATTGGGAAACTTCCTTTATACGGAACCCTTATGTACTTGATGATATCCAATAATCACCTTGACATAGGTTGGCAAGAGTGTAGTACCCTTTTGAGAGAATACATATTTAACCCTTATGAAACCATAAAAAATATGGAACAAACCATACTTATGTCTTGGAAAACGTGGGATACCTATAAAAAAGTAATAAAATATACCATTTAATGATTGTATTATAAAGATAATAAACCATATGTTAATAATCTATATATTAATTCAACTTTATGAAGGGGTTTCTTGATATTAACACTACCAAAATTAGAGCAGTGATACCGTTAAAAATTTTAATCCTTGCATCTTTCAATACAATCATTTGTGAACAAAAAATATAAAAATATCATATGAATTTTTATAATTAAAAAATAAGTTAAAAATACAAAAAACATTGAATATTGTAAAAAATGAAATTTCTAAAAATCTAAAAAATATATTGGAATAATTAGTTTTCCAGATAAAATAAAATTACTATAAAAATAGTGTATTCTAAAAAAAATTAATTGAAAAAAATTTAAATACTATAAAAATCATAAATAAATTCATCCATAAAAATTAAAATATTTTTTTTAAAATATATATAATTTATAGAAAATAATAACTGATCCATTTACCACCAAAACCCCTAATTTCCATTCAAATATTGAATGAAATACATTTTCCATCAAAAAAGATCCAGATTATAAATATTATCGATTAATAAATATTTTATCAAAAGAAAAATTAAAATGTCACAAAAAGTTCTTGTAAATATCTACCCCAAAAGAGATGCACCATAATCACTTTCTGTATATACCACCATGAACCATAACCCTAACTAGTTCAGCATTTAACAATGTGTTGAGTGGGTCCTTTTCAAATGTTGTTTTCATTCTAATAATTTAATGAACCAAATTTTATTCCATATGACATGAGTTTTTAACAGAATCATTGGTTATTTTACTTTTTTAAAGATTTTAATTCTTATAAAAGAAATAAATGATATTGAATATGAAGCTAAAACATTTATTAATTTATTCATTGTTTGTTTGTATTATTATTCCCATTATCAATATATTTTTCATAATTTTATTATGGTTTTTATTTTCAATATGAAAATATTTTGGAGAAGAGTCCCCATTGGCATGATTTGAGTAATGACTTATACATAAAATTAATTGATTGAAAATTTTCAGACTATTAGATGATCTTCATACTGGATAATCTATATGAATACTAGATACCATCATTATAGTTTTTATAAATATCCACTTAAAAATATTAATGTTATACAGAAATTTTTGTAAACTAATTGCAATTAATCCATACACAGTAGAAAATATTAGTCACAAACATGTTTATGCTTACAATATATGACAATTATGCATATTCTTAACGACTCATACAATAACTCTTTTCTAAAAAAACATAATTAACAACTAACAGATATGGTGAATGAAATCACTAATATAAAATATATCGATATTAGTTATATGTCATTCTAAATTACTTATATGTTGGAGGAATGACTCATATTATGACTCATAGACTAATCATAAACTCATACAGATCTTAAAATCCAATTCATACACAATGGAATCATACACTATATTAATAAAATGGATTAAATAATTTATAGGAGAAATGAATTAAAAATAATAATTCATATCATAACAATGGATTTACTCAAAAATTAAAACACATGAAAACAAATCATACACTAGGAAAAGTGACTGATACATATATGTGACATAGAAATTTTTTCGTTCTACTAATTCTGAACATTCTTTTATTCATTTATTTTTTCTAAATGAGAATTTTTCAATATATATCATTGAAATAAAATATTTATTGATAACTCATCAAATTTAATCTCAAATTTTTTAAGGTTAATAATCACATAATTAATGCTTTATTAGTGTAATTATATATGAATCTAAATCACTTTTGATTCATTTTTTATAATTATTAATTTTTTGTACATGTTTTTTTGGGGTTTAGAGAGTATATAAGGCTATAAATGATAGAAGTCATGACAATATTATTTCTTCTCTTTATCGAATTAAGAACACACGAATGTGTTCGGAAATCATCATGAAATATCTATAGATATTTTATCAACTCTTGCATGTATTCTAATCATTAAAGAATACCTCCAATAATAACTTGTTGGAGAAATAAAAAATCCAATGTCAAAAATATTAGACGATGATGTGGATGAATCTATAATTTTTAAATCCACTTTACAGGAATAATGTGTAATAAATATCTTTTATTTAAAACAATATAGTTGAGGAAAATATACAAGAAAGAAACTTTGACCAAGATAGGGATGTAGTAGCCAAATTATTTTTTTGGGATACTCTGTGAAGATTAATTCTATAAATGATATACATAATGAATGAATAATTTTTTTAGAGTTATTATGTCAAAATAATTGGAGGGAAATATTTGAATAATTCTTTAACTATAAACAGTGATGAATTGTTCAATAAAGATGAGAGTTTTGTGTTTTTCCAAAATTTTTACCAATATTAACAAATGACAAGCACTCGGTGTTGGAATTTAAGGAAGACAATATTAGAGAATAAATTCATCCTTTTCCTTAGTAGAAAAAAATTATATTTTATTTTTATCCACCAAAAATAATTGGGGATAGAACTAATGCAACAATGACATAATGGATGAGGAATGTAGAGCATGATTCTTTTTTTGAACGGTGGAAGCATCATTATTTTATATTGAGAAACATTATTAATAATGGGTTATATTCATGCATGATTTATTAGATCAATTTCATAAAATTAAAAAATAAGAACTTTTTAATAACTGTAAATATCACAATTTGATCAAAATTATGTGTTATCTCTATAATATATTAAAAATATTGATATCTAATTGGGAATAAGGCACAAAAGATATGTAATGGATTTGAACTGATTTAAGTATTCATTATTGAAGAAGCATTCAAAAGTGATATCATGAATTGAGTTAATCTAGAACTAACTGAAAATGGTTATTTTTATAAGATTAATGATTTATTAGATGAAAATTTAAAACTTCTCGAATGGTGTGATTTAAAAAGAGATCTATTTATAACTAGTTTTCATCCTAATTTGGAATAGTAAAACTTTAGTTTGATGGTTAAGAATGTCCTTGTATTATTTAAACAAGGAATTATGAGGATAATACACTTAACTTGATTCATACATAAAGAAGTTATAATTAAATAAGTGGGAGTTAGGATAAATATTTTAATGAGAACATAAAATGTAGAATATTAAACATTGGAGTTCTATGTGTATGATATTATATTTGGTGGATGCATTAAAAAATATTTATTGGAAATTTCTAGAGTGATGAGATAAATGTTCAATATGTATAAAATTTGTGGTCTTATATATTATCTCAATTTTTAGGTGGTTGAAGAATGGTTTTATACATTTATGAATCATGATCTGCATAAAATATAGCTATAGATGAATTTTGAAATTTATTATTTCAAAAAAAATATACACTCTGATTGTCACATTAAATAATCATGGGATATATGGGGATGAGAGACTTATGGATTTTATAGTTTAGAAATGTATGATTGGAATCAATATATATTTACTAAAATCATTTCCACATCTCATTTTGAACATATTATGTGGAACATTTGAAATGAAATATATAATAAATAATCCATGAGCAGTAAACTATCCATTATCCACAATTTGGGTACTCGATGTTTTTCATTCACATTTTATAATGGAATCAATAATGAATGACCATGATTTTGTATATGGACTTGGATACCCATTCAATTGACCAGGTGTTTTATTCTTCAATTGAAATATATTTGTAGGATGGTTTTACAAAAGGAAGGAAATTAAATCAGTAAGATAAACATAGTTATTCTATATATTAGAAACCCAATAATACACCTATTTAATTTGGGTGATGTTTTAGTTAAAAGTATCTATGATTAAGTAGAACAAAATATTTTGATCCTCTATGATAATAATAGCGTAACTGATCCCATGCAAATTCTAGTATATCATACACATAAAATATTTTGGTGCCAGTTATCAAATTATTAATGAAATAATGTAGAATAGAATCCTAAATGTGGATCTTGTTGGAAATAATTAAAATTAAGAAACATAATGACTACCCTATGTGACAACACAATATTTGAGAAACATCAGTTTATTAGAATTTTTCATTATCCTTTCTCGGCATTTATAGGTTAATATATTACCCCAATCCGAATTTTTATATAATTAATTACATGGTGTGTTAGGTTATTAAAAGGATCATTTTAATTATGTAAATTTTCAAATAGGAATAATGGATATTAGTTAAATTTAATAGAAAAAAATATATATTACCCAAGTGTAATATCATGTTGTTTCAGTGTTGATAATCTCAATGCAAGGGATAGTAAAAAGGTATGAATGTAAGTGGAAACTTATCCTCGATGAATGGAGGAATGGTGTTTGTTCTAGATAGATGATAGTGATTTACCATAATGTGGAATAAAACTAGGATTTATGTACACTCATGATCTATATTTTTAAAATGATGAAATTCTAATATACGGATAGAGTGATGTATGACTTTTCAAAGTTCATCTAGATGATCCAAATTGTTTTTACTCATTGAATTTCACCTTGGATCACTATTAAACCCTAGGGGAAAAATTATATAAATAATGTGATATAGTATAGTGATTGATGTTTTATCGGATGTGAATCTGGATACGAAGGAATTTTTTTAGTGATAATGTATTATTTGAAGTGCTAGTGTTGAAAAAATTTTCATATAGAATTCTATTTATCATTGATGTTCTAGAATCATTAATGAAAAGGGTTAGCCTAGGAGGACATATAATGGTCTTAAAGGTATTTGTGGAAATTTGATGGTTTTTTCCAATAATATATTTTGTTTACTAAAATTATACTAAATTTCTTCATATCCATGGTGCTTCACACTTGTTCAGACGCAAGGTAGTGTGAGGCTACGAAGTGGTTAGGTCATTCCCTAGTCTTGATGTTATGTGTAATCCAAAAGACTCATTGTAGTTAAGATCCTCAAATTTTGACATTTAGAAATTATTTCGCATACATGTTGGAGTTTTGTTGTTTTTTTTAAGTATTGAGTTTTCTTATACATTTTGGGTTGCCAATTTATATAGACAAAACTATGGTTTTGAAAAGTATTAAATGATATCTATTTCGGTAAGGATAATGTGTGTGAATCATCAAATGTAAATATGACTTGAATGAAAATAACATGAAAACATTATTTTCAAAAGTGATAAGTGATTGAACATAAAAATAGTAATGGAGGTTTTTGAAGGATGCACCGTTACTTAAGGATAAGTGAATATAATTATGAAAACATTTTTTTTGAATGTGGAAGAGAGAAAAAATGTGATCAAGACATACGTAGAAGAACATACCACTGAAATGTTAGTAGAGTGAAAAACATTTGAGGGACTGTATTTAATTAATTGAGGTTGTATGAAATAACATAATAAAACAATACATACGAAAATGTACTAGAACATACTTTTATTATGGAACCATGCAGGAAGGTTCATGGTTGAAATTTTGTATTCTAGTGATGTATAATAGGTGTATATAGTAGAGATAATGTATTTTATTGGATAATAATACACTGGTTTTCATGATATAATTTTATAAAAAATTCATGATGATATAGAATTGACCTTTATCTTGGTAAACTGAGGCAATATCTATCCAATGTAGAGCATAGAGGATGAGATGATAGAAGTGATTAAAGAAGGGTACCATTCTGATCCATATATAAACATATAAAATATGTTATCCACATCTAGATTGAAAATTTCAAATGAATTTTACGAACTAAATTTTTAACGATCAGTGGATTCATGTACGTCGACATATTGTTGAGAGTATATTATTAAGGAAATCTCTTAGCGGTGACCCATGTAAAATAGTTTTACATGTTTTTAAATTCAATATTTGTTATTGTGGTGTATGTGAAACTAAATATAATAGTTTTTAATGCATTCCTACAGTACTGAGAAGTATTTCAAACATTAATTAATGAAACTTTCACACCATTATTCATCACACCCCTCTTAGGATGTCTCAAGTCTAAATAAAGATCATTTTCAATTCAATATAAAATTTGGAGTACTAATCAATATTAAAAATGATAATTTTGACATAATTTTTATTAATAATGAAATGGAAATTACAAACCAATCCAACATATTATAAAACAAAAAAACATTAATATTTATATAAAGTGATTCTATGCCTCTTGATATTATCAATAATAGTTTTAAATACACTAAATAATTAATTTTGTATAATTGAAATCAATAAATTGATTACTATAACTAAAAACTATCAAAAATAAATTATTATATTTATTCTTAATGGATAATAATAAAAATAGTTTAATTTAGTAAATTTATTATCCATTATAAAAATATTTATCGTTAAAAAAGGAAAAATGATTAAAAAACTGAAGCTAATCTAAAGAAACAATAAAAAATATAAAAGGAAGGATAATCTAGGGGAAACCCTTAATGTGGGGATATTATTTTGGATTCCCATAGGATGAGTTCATTTATTTTATACCTGATTTGATGAGGGATAAATTTTCATTAATAAGAACAAAAACTGAAATTTTCTCTCTGATTATATTTTTATACTAAATATATAAAACCTATTTTTTTATATAATCATGTTTACTACATTTTTTTCTTAAGTACATGAGGATTTAGTGATAAAAATTAAGTTTCTTCACCGTCTTCATCATCATTAGATAATTATTCAGTAACTTTAAATTTACCTTGGGATGTATTAAATTAATGTGTTCAATATAAAGAGTTAAAAAAGGAAGTTTATTTTAATATTTGATGTAATTAAAATTTAAAATGGATAAGTTGAAATATAATTATACTCTCTATTTATATTTATCATTCCATTTTAATACATACATTTACTTGAGAGTCACATGGAATGTATAAGGTAGTAAATATATTGAATATAATTACTCTACAATATATTTATTATAATACCTTATATAAATCATCATTAAAATCCATTCATTTATTGTTTTTTTGATTTCTCAAATAGTGGTAAATGTTATTTTCATTATTACATCACAAAAAATTAAGGTATTTAAATATATGAATGAAATTCCAATATCTAAAAAATATATTAATATTAATATTTACATCTATAAAGATCCTATATGGTTTTGTTAGTTGTAAAAAAATTCAAATTTATCCTTAAAATAAGTATCCCATATTTGTGGATCATCCACTTCGTCACATTCCAATCATATTATTTCACAGTGTCCATGAATGCCTTATCTATTGGTATAATATCATTAAAATCTACTATCAATTAAATATAAACAAAATGAATCAATGTTTAAGTCTATTCCATATTTAAAGACTTCGCCACACACTTGTTGTTATAGAACAAGGATAATGAAGAATTTTAAAATAGTGTGAAATGATCCTTATCCAGAATTTTCTCCTAAAAAAATTCTATTACATTATCTTCCATGAAAATGGTTACTATGTTTTCAAAGTTATATCATCATAAGAAATATAATCTTGAGTAATGTCACCCAAATACTTATCCAAATCAGATTGATCACAAAAAACATCGTCATCATAAATATATTTCTCAAGTTCATAATTCGCTATGTAAAATTCGAAAACCCATGATGGATTCTATTTCTTCCACTCTTCCTTAAAAATATCTAACATTATTATGGGTGTAACGAAATTTTCTACATAAAAAGTCATATTATTTTTGTTCTACCTAAGTGCCTTGATTTCCTTTACTATAATGTCCTTAGATGAGTTTTTTGAAATTACTCAAGAGAATTTTGTTAAAATTTCTAATACTCCATCATTTTATGGTCTTTCTAACATTTCATTTTTCTTATAGATTATTAAACATTGAAAAAACATTATAAGGTTCTATTAATAATCGAAACTTATAAATTCTTCACGTATGAGTAATTTAGATACCTTAAACGTCTAGATGAATCAGAAACGTTATTAATATAAATAATTTTTATATAATAATGTATAATTTTTTAAAAAAATTATATGTAAAATATTATGTGGTTGTATTTTGTCACTGAATAAATGGAATGAAATTGGATATCATATTTTTTGGGGTTTCATTTCAACATTTATAAACTACTAATATACTATACTATCATAACTTGGATTAATATATTTATCTAGAAAGTGACACATAATATTATTCTTTTAACACCAATATATATATACATATACCACAATGAGTAATAAATTGTATTTTCAATATAAAATTAAAATAAATATGAATATTCTTGAATTAATTTTTAATTTAGAATTAATTTTAATGAAAATGATATTAAAATTTCAAAGAATATGTTTTTCATAATCAATTCATAGTGGATGACAACTTAGTTATTTTATGAAATTTTTTTCGTATCAACTCCATTCAATGTGAAAAAAATACAATTCATCACACACACCTACTTTATAAGCAGTGAATATACTATATAGAAAACATGTATATGCTGAATAATACTTATCAAATATCTATTTTTAAAGACAAATCAATCAGTATAATCAACATATTTTATATCTAAAAGAAGAAAAACAATGTTAATATATAGACATATAAAACATGAATAGTTATGGAGAAAATAAATGAAACAGAAAAGGACCCAACCATTCAAACTAACCAGTCTAATAATCACTAAATTAAAAAAATTGTATAAAATGAATCCATGAAAAAAAATTGTATATAATGTAACATACTAATCATTTTAGATAAAGAGGCACAAATAAATTAGTTATCCTATATCATGAATAATGTATATCATACAAAGATAGACAAAAATCACTTAAATAAAAATACAAATGTGAGAACATTATAGATGTATAGAAACTAGAGATAAAAAACTTTCATTATATAATCATTATTAATGAGAAATATCCACATACAATGGTGTCTTCCTAAAATTATATAATGAAAATAAGTAATTAGACCATATACTAACTAGATTGTAACATTATCCACATGGTATCTCCCTTGGGATAATCCATGTAAAGACCTGGAAATTTCATAAATTTTATTTAACATTATATGGAATTATTACAAGTCTGCGAAATTCGACGTCACTTGATTCGGAGGCCCAAAGATCTCGGAATAAGTTTTTGAATTTTTTTTAAGATACGTTCAGTAATTGTGTGAGTGATATTTTTCAATCATTTGAACTGATGATTGGATTGATATTTTGAGGGCACCGTTGAATTCGCAGCGTCGGGTTTTGTTTGGGTGAAGCTTATCTTTGACCAAAAAGGGTCAGATGAAAAGATAAAAAATGGCATTTTATAAAAAAATTATAAAATAACTCTTTGAGTTATTTTATTCTTATTCAACCATTGAGAGATTTTTGGCAGAACCGTTTTGTAATGATGATCATTAAAATAAGATCATTGAATGATCTGTTACATTGTATGTGTAACCACAATTCTCACATGATTAATTGGTAAATTAATTAAGGTTCATTAGTAAAATACATTACATAACCCATCATTGAGATCTATTATTATTTTATTAATCAATCCATTGGCGGAATGATTTGGCAACTGTGGGGAATCCTTTGATGAAACACCATCGACGTCACCATCAAATGATGAATGGTGATCGAACGACTTGTATTGGAGAATTAAATCTAGGGGGTGAGGAACTGTAATGAACATTATTGAATGTAGAATTCATTCCTTCATTTTTCACAGATTCCACTAAATCCAAATAGATAATTTAATTTTTTCTAAGTGAATAATGATTTTTTACTTATCCCATTCTTGGAAAATTAGGCACAACATGGATAAAATGACAAAAGGGTTGTTCCTATATTTGTACATTACTGATGTGGTTGTTGTGGGTTAGATTTGGGGATAATATTAAACATTTTTATTATTGATTTTTTACCCATGTTAAAACACCAAATAGGAGGGCATGTGCAAATTTGAATGAGGCCCAAACCCCATTCTGTTCTTCATTTTTGTGTGTTCTTTAGGTGTGACCAGGCAACATGGCAGAAAGATGGATCCAAGGGTTTCACATAGAAGACATCAATCAGGGAGGCCCATAAGGGAATTAATGAAGGAAAATATACCATTAGAGAATCTTCGGTGGCCTGGTGAAGGAGATTCTTGTGCGACACCACCGGCGCGGCAGTGCCAGCGACCGGCGGTGGTGGCCGGCTCTTGCCCACTTCATTGTAGATGGTGGCGCCCCCAAGCACCACAAGAGGATGACCGTGACTGGTGGAAGATGTAGTGATAGTGTGCTTCATTGGAGAGGATCAGCCATCCCAGGCTGCACGACTGGAAGCACAATGACCAGCTGACCCGATCATTTTGGGAGACGGGGTGGCACCCACTGGCATCACCAGTTGTGGGAAACCAGACTCCCATCGTCTTGTTCGGCATGATCGGAATGCATCTCTGTGGGCTGGAAATTCCAGGAGGGCTAGACCCACCAGTCGGGCAAGGTCTTATAGCTGGATCGGCTCCGCCAGGTAGGCTGGACCTATGGGTCGAACGAGCCTGCCAAGCCGGACCCCTACTAAAGCGAGACCCGACCAACCCCATTTCACTAAAACTGACTTAACATGCAGACCATGCATCTGATTGATGCATATTTTTTGGTGTGAGGACCCTTGGGATGAGGCGGTCCATTTGAGATACTCCATATACATTTTGGCATAACATGGAGTACATCCAAGATGGATCTGGCCTGAAACGAACCTGGTCATATTTACCTTTTTGCCTATATCGTACAGACCGAGCGTCCGATTGATGCATTGTCTATCACGTTGAAATCATTACAACAAGATAGTACTTTAGGTTACATTAATTTCAGACTTCATGGTGGTTGAGTTAAACCTATGGTATGAGGGGAAAATTCTCAATAACACAAGCACACTATGTGTGGGAATCCTATGGCCGAAAATCAAGTGAACTGTGACCCTCCGTGGATCGTCTTGAGAGAAAATCTCTATGGATCAGCAACAGTGAGACCCTCCATGTATCAGTACTGAAGCGACCCACTATGGATCAGTATGAGAGAGACCGTCTGTGGATTGACTCTTGTGTGACCTTCCGAGGATCTGCAGTAGTTCGACCCTATGTGTATCAACAGTAGCGCGACCCGACGTGGACCGACCATAGAGCGACCCATCAAGGATGAGTGGAAGGATGACCCTTTGTGGTTCAGTAGCAGAGATACCCTTCTCAGATCATTAGCCGAGCCACCCAACATTATAAAAGGATCTATATTAAGACCAATCATCTATATTAATTTACTATAATTTTTATTCCTCGTGTGAGTAGTCTTTAACTTTATGATTTCTAATTGAGATCATGCATTGTGGTTTTTCCTTCTCTGAATTCTAGGAGACGGACGAGGGTCTCAGGGTCCCTACTGGGTATTATTGTACTCACCCATGCATGGGATTCTCCCAAACCATGTTTTGTGTTGTGCAGTTGAAAACCAACTTGACTAAGACTTGGGGATCCAGGGTTAGACTATGCTCGGAGGTGATTGATTGATATGGTGAGTGGCAGTGATGAAAGATGACGAGTAGTACCTACCATTTAGTTTGGATCCTTAGTGGATGCACATTAGAGAATGTTTTTCATTATTTATATACATTGTTTCTTGGGCTTTTATACTAGTAAATTTTACTTCCAGTACATACTTTTATCTCAGTGGTGGTTTTTACTAGAGGTTGTACTTTTCCTTTTCCGTTGTGTTTTAAATGTGTGTAGTGTACCATGTCTCTCTCTCTCTGTGTGTGTGTGTGTGTGTGTGTGTGTGTCTAAGATTAAAGGAAATGCCTTCACTTTATGTGTTTCTCCATTCCGGTGCGATTCAACAGCCCCTACCCTATGGACTAGCTTAGGTTAGTCACAGAACGGGCCCCAGGGGACGGGTCATCACAAATTGGTATCAGAGGGTGGTTGGTTCTACCAGAAGAATGAAGATTCTGTGTTTTTAATAGAGAAATAATGTTAACTGTATTGAGTTTGGATTACAGTATGAGGATTCAAGTGTTAGTGTGGTAGCCTACATTTCCAAACACAATGACCTTGAGTTCAGATTTCTGACTCAATACATTAAAACACTGTTTGAAATTGGTTTGGATTATTTTTCTTTTGATCTATTTTGAGTCAGCTATCAGGGTATAACATATTGACCATGGTGCATCGATTTAATTATAGAATTCCTACACGTAGTAGCCATCCAGGATTCAAGTGAGATATCCTAATGACTGACCATCGAACTATGAGGTGATGGTGTATGGCCCTCTTACAACGACAGCACAACCACCCATAGGGAATTAGTTGCCACCAGCCCCACCATGGGACAATTCACGCCCACTAAGCAAGTTGCATGATTTCTAGAGAAATAACCCTCTATGGATTCAAGGTGGGAATGATCTGCATGATACTGAGGACTGGATGGATGTTGTGGCATGTATTTTTCTCTTAGTTGAGACACCAGCGTACCGAATGGTGATTCCTACTACAGCTCTGTTCCAGGGAAGAATAGGGAGATGGTGGATCCTGATGCTCTAGACACATGAAGATATGGCTCTATCCTAGTTTGATTTTGAGAGACGCTTCAGGGGGAGTTTTTACCGTTGAATCTATTATTTTTAAGTATTCAAGAGATACTGTACTTATAACAAGGAAGCTTGATGGTGTCCTAGTACTCAGTGAGATTCACTGGACTCTTTCGCTACTCCATCGACATAGTACTTCACTAGTTGAAAAAACTATTTACACCTCATCATTTTTCACATCGGTTCTATATAACCGATGTGCGAAGCGTTAATGATTGATATATCATGTCAGTTATTATATAACTGATGTGATATATCTATTAGGAACCACATTTTACATTAGTTATAAAATAACCGACATAAAATATACAGAGAGTAGATTTGTTTACATCGGTTATTGTATAACCGAGGTTAAAATCAAATTTGGCATGCTTTATCATGTTAGTTATAAAATTATCGACGTGTTAAAGTAAAGCTACGTGCTATACCAAATCAGACATAAAAAACCAACATGATAAATCAAATCTTATCAATTTATCATGTCAGTATAAAGAGACTTATATCATGTCGGTTTTTTCATAAACAACGTAATAAATGTTTTCTGCATCGGTTATTAAATAACTGACGTTATAAACATTAATTTTTTTACCACGTCGGTTATTAAATAACCGATGTGATAAATATTTAAAATTATTTATCGCACCCCTTATTCAGTCATTCGGTTTTCTTTGATCGGGCGACATGTGACTCGTCTCTCTCATGCGGAAAACCTAGAAACGATTCCTCGAATTCGTGCCCTCCAGCCTCGTTTTTCCAACATCATTCTACATATTTATTATTATACGATCTATTAGGTCGACTCACAACACTCAAGTAAGCCTCACACGACTCCTTTTCAGTTTTTATTTTCCGCGATGCCCTAAACTAATTTTTTGAGATGTTATATTTATTTGTTCTTGCTATCATGATACGTTTCATAGTGCTCATCTATATCACGCTAAATTATTTTCTGGTAAGATAAACCTATGAAAGTGATATCATGCATGTTTACAATTAGTGGTTGTTCTATCATGTGTGCGCGCGCGTACATGTGGTTTCTAGGGGGGGTGTGCAAGTGGGTGGGGGTGTCCAGGGGGGTTGGGTGGGCAGTCTAGTGGGGTGGGGGTCTCCAGGGGGTGTCAAAGGGGATGGGGTGGTGTAAAAGGGGGTGTGGGGGCAGTCCATGGGGGTTGGGGGTTTCCAAGGGGGTGTAGGGGATGCCAGGGGGGGTGTCCAGCGGGTTCGGGGGATGTCCAAGGGAGGTGGGGGCTGTATAGAGGGTTCAAGGGTTTGTCAATAGGGTTGGGCGGTGTCTAGGGTGTCCATAACGGTGGGGGGGGGGGGGGGGGGTTGTCTAGGGGTGTGTGTGTGGGGGGGTTGTCGAAGGGGGGGGGGGGGTTGTCTGATGGGATGGGTGGGGGGTATCTAAAGGGGTGGGGGCCTGTACAGAGGGATTGGGGGTTGTCTGGGGGGCTGTCCAGAGGGTTGCGGGGTGTCCAAGGGGTGTCCAAGGGGTTATGTGGTGGGGGTGGTGTCCAAGAGGGGTGGGGGTGTCCAGGGGGGGCTGTTTAGAGGGGTGGTGGTTGTCCAGGGGGTGGGGGATGTCCATAGGAGGGTGGTGTGTCTAAGGGGTGGTGGGGTATAGGGGGTGTCCAAGGGGTGTCCAAGGGGGTGAGGGTGGTGAGGGGTGTGGGTGTCGAGGGGGGGGGGGGGCTGTCCAAGGGGGTGGGGCCTATCCAAAGGGTTTGGGGGGTAGATCGAGGGGGGGGGGGGTTGTCCAGAGGGCTGGTGGTGTCCTGGGGGGTGTCCAATGGGGTTAGAGGTGGAGTTGGTGTCCAGGAGGGGTGGGGTTGTCTAGGGGGGGGGGGTTGTCTAGAGGTGTGGGGGGCTGTCCCAGGGGGTTGGGGCTATCCACAGGGGTGGGGGTGTCTAAGTGGGTGTTGGTGTCCAGGGGGTGGGGGTGGTGTCCAGGGGTGGGGGGCATTCCAAGGGGTGGTATTGTCTAGGGGGTGTCCATAGAGGTGGGGTTGGTGTCCAAGGGGGTGGGGGATAAGTGTGAGATGGGGAATGGATATTGCATCGTGGTTAGTAAGATTATGACATGATGATAGTAGAGTTTCATGGATATTAGGCTATAATTTATTAGTGTTATTTAAGGGGGTGGGGGTGCTGTCCAAGGGGGACGAGGTGGTGTCCATGGGGGTCAGTACAGTCTATGTTTGAGGTTTCTACTTTGATTTTTAGGGAATCAATCATTATGAAAAGATTAGGGGTTTTTTCAATATGAATCTATTTGGTTATATATATTATGGGCCAGTCATTGACGATGAGAAAAATTATGGGTTATGGGAGACACTATGTCATCGTTTTCAATGACGCAAAGTTATCCTGACCCCATTGTGCCGTGATGATAGGCTTTACACCGTGATTTTCTCCATCAGAGTTTTTATTTTAAATTTTATTTAATTCTCATGTTTACTCCATTTTATCCAATTTCTATGAACCATTATAGGCCCCATGGTTTTTTTTGGATTCCATGTAATTTCCTTAAATAAGATACTTATTCCATGTTCTTCTTCCTTTCTTCTTCTTTTTTCTTCTTCACCCACTTCTTATTCTCCCTCATTCCTTCTATTATTAGGGATGTTTGGTCATTTTTAATTTGATAGAATAGTATAAATCAATGTGTTCTAGGGTTATTAGGAGGGGTGGGGGCTGTCCAAGGGGTGGGGGGTTGTCCATAGTGGTGTTGGGTGTCCTAGGGGTGGTGGTGTCCAGGGGGTGTCCAAGGGGTTTGTGGTGGTGTCCAAGGTGGTGGGGTGTCCAGGGGGTTGGGGGTGACTGGGGGATGTCACAGGGTGTGGGGGGGGGGGGGGGGGTGTCCAAGAGGGGTGGGGGTGTCCAGGGGGTGGGGGTGTCCACAGTGGTGGGGTGGGGGCTATCCAAGGGAGTGGTGGTGTCCAGGGGTTGTCCAAGGGGGTGGGGGTGGTGTTCAGAGGGTGGGGGGTGTCCAAGGGGGTGGTGGTGTCCAGGGGGTATCCAAGGGGGTGGGGGTGGTGTCCATAGAGGGGGGGGGGTTGTCTAAGGGGGTAGGGGTGTCCAAGGGGTGGGGTGGTGTCCAAGGGGTTTGGGTTGATGTCCAGGGGGCGGGGGTGGTGCCTAAATGGGGTGGGGGCTGTCTAGAGATGTGGGGGATTGTCCAAATGATTCAAATCATTATGCTATGTATAATTTTCAGTAGTTAATGCATGCATATTTTAATATTTATATTTCATATTTATTTTTTACAGAAGGGTGAATTTGGTATCCAGTTGGACCAGGATGTATTCTTTGTTATTCAAAAGAAGAAAGGATCGTAATTAATATAAAATTGTTATATCTAACAATATTTTCATTATAAAATAATATTCAAGAATAATTTTTTAAATACGCATTGATTATATTTATATTTCAAAATTCATTATCATTTAAGTTATGATTTTTTTCATATAAACATATATTTGTCTTGTCTAAAAAATATTTATAATATTTATATTTTTTATAGAAAATAATGAGTTGATGTTGGATTACGACACATCGAAGTATCATTGAATATAATGAAGGTTTTGATGCCCATTTTGAATTTTCTAAAAGAAATGTTCCATGTAGTGACATTTTTTCTTTCTATGCCTAAAATGTTTGAATATGATGATGCTGAAAAGTAGAGAGATAAAAGATTATCAGATTTGTCATGGTTTTAATCTGACTGATAGCCCTTGGATTTGGCATGGTGAAACTGGACGAAATGTTACTGATGCTGATGATTCGTAAGATGGTAACTATGATGGAATTTAAGAAATTATTCACAATATTTTAGCAGAACGAATTGAGATAGAACCGACAGTTTCACGTCTATATGGTGATGCTGAAAAACCATTGTATCATGGTTTTACAAATTTTACAGTTTTGTCGGTGGTGTTAAGATTGATTAAACTTAATGTGAAACATGGATGGAGTGAAAGGAGTTTTACAGAGCTGCTACAATTGATGAAAGACATTCTTTCAAAAGACAACGATCTTCCAGATTCACATTATAATGCCAAGAAAATATTGTGCCTGATGGGATTGGGATACAAGAAAATACATGTGTGTCTGAATGATTTTATGATATATAGGAAGGAATACGAATTTTTGTCAGAGTGTCCTAAATGTGGGACATCATGGTATAAGGTGAATGAAGAATCACATGCTAATGTATAGATTACAAAGATCCCTTCAAAGGTAATTTGGTATCTTCCTATAATTCAACATTTCAAACATTTAGTTGCTAATTAACATTACAAAAAAAGGTTAGGATGGCATGCTGATGAGTGGTTTTGTGATGGAAAAATAAATCATTTTACAGATTGTACACAATGAAAGAAAATTGTTGAGCAGTATCCTATATTTGGAAATGAAATTAGATATCTCAGACTAGGGTTGTGCATAGATGGAATGAATCAATACCGAACCCTCGGTAGCACACATAGTTCATGGCCTCTTTTATTGGTAATTTACAACCTCTCTCCTAAAGTTTGTATGAAGTGAAAATATGTGATGTTGAGTATAATGATTTCTAGTCCGAAGAAAACTGGTAATGATATTGACATTTTCTTGTCACCATTGATTGATGATTTGAAACCTTTATGGGAGGATGATATTAGGGTTTCTAATTATTATAAAATGGAATATTTTCAACTGCATGCAGTGCTTATGTTCACTGTAAACGAATTTTTAGCATATGGAAATTTGTATGGATGTAGTGTTAAAGGGCATAAATCATGTCCGATTTGCGAACAACAGACTTCGTATTGTCAACTACATCATGGGATGAAAATAGGGTACATGGGTCATCGAAAGTGTTTTCCTATGGATCACTCTTATAGAAGATTAAAAAAGGTATTAAATGGATCACAATAAATTGATATTGTTCCAAAACCATTATTCCCTGATATTTATTTTTAGAGGGTGGAAAACCTTGATGTGACATTGGGATAGACACAGGAATATGGTAATGATCGACATATTTAGAAGAAAATGTCAATATTTTTTGAGCTACCATATTATAGATATCATGATGCTAAACATAATATTGATGTCATGCATGTGGAGAAGAATATTTGGGATTGTTTTATTGGAAAATTTTTAGATATTAAAGGAAAGAAAAAATATTGATTGAATGCAATATTAGATTTACTATCAATGGGAATATGTTTTGAGTTAGCTCCCACTCCTAATGGAAGACGAAAATTTCTTCCCGCGACTTTTCATACATTATCCAAGAGGGAGAAAGGTATCTTTTGTCAGTGTCTTCATGATATCAAAGGGCCCCACGGTTATTCATCAAATGTAAAAACTTTTGTTTCATTGAAGGACTTGAAGTTGATAGGTATAAAGTCTCGTGATTGTCACGTCCTAATGCAAAAACTTCTACCAGCTGCATTGCATGGAATATTTCCCATCCGTGTCAGAAATACTATAATAAAGTTGTGTTATTTTTTGAATTTAATTAATAATAAGGTGATTTATGTGAATGCTTTGAACATTTTGGAAAAGGATGAAATTTTTATACTTTATCAATTGGAAATGTATTTTCCTCCAACTTTTTTTGATATAATGGGGAATTTAATGATTCATATGGTTCGATAAATAAAGCTTTGTGGACTTGTATATCTTTGATGGATGTATCCTTTTGAATGGTATAAGAAAATTTTGAAGGGGTATGTTAAGAATCTATAACGACCTGAAGCCTCCATTATTGAAAAGTATATTTCCGGGGAGGATGCAGAGTATTGTACAAGCTACTTGGCTTTGTTTCTACACGTAGGTTTGCATCCATCTCTCCATCAATGAGTAAATAATAAGGGAAAGGGGATTCGGGGATTGAAATTCAAATCGTCGTCAACTGAACAGATGAAGATGTTAGAATCATAAATCTTGAATAACATATCTGATGATCAACTGTATATCACATTGCATATTTATGAGGTGAAATAATGTAATCCAAAGAAGAAAGAAATTTGGATTTTGAATGAGCACAACAAAACATTTTATTTCCTGGTTTAAAAAGACCATTCTTGGTAGATCAGATGTATCAGAGACATTAAAATGGGCAGTGGATGGTTCATGATTAAATGTTATTACATAGTCTGGTTATGACATTAATGGCTATACATTTCATACAAAAGCTCAGGACAACAGAAGTGCAGTTCAGAATAGTGGTGTATTGGTGTTTACAGAAGCAATGCATTTTTTGAGTGCTAAAGACAAAAACCCAATTTCTGCATCAAGTTCATATTATGGAGTGATTTATGACATATGGGATGTTTATTAATTTAAAATTAAAGTCCATATTTTTAATTGTAAATGTTTTATCAGTAACAACAATGTCAGACACGATGAATTTGGAATGATAGCTGTTAATCTAAATAGATTGGAAGACACAACTGAATCTTTTATAATGGAAACACATGAAAAATAAAATTTTCCTTGTAGTAGATCAATAATATTTTCAGTGTGATTTTTTTTACAAGGAAAAAATGTTGATTCAATGAGGTTTTCCTTATGAATTTTACATTCCTTATTTCTTTGAAAATCACAAACACCTTATCCTTATGTAAATTTGTTTTTACCTAATATTTTACTTCTATAAAGAGAAATTTCTTACCCAAGGAAATCTACCCATACCTATACTTCATTGTTCATATCAATATTTTTCTTATATATAAATATCAGATTCATGTCTAAAAACTTCAGAATCATAAAATACTTTGATATGAAGCATTCTGTTTTAGGATCTGATTTCCTGTTACGAACTTTTATGAAGTTCTACTCCGAATTCTCTGTTACGAAATTTTATGAAGTTCAACTCTGAATTCTAATTACGAACTTATATAATGTACTAGCTACGAAATCTGTTGACAAATTTTGATTAAAAATTCTCATTAAGAATTCTGATGATGAATTCTCAATACGAATTCTGATGATGAATTCTGATTACGAATTCTCATTACGAAATCTGATGACTAATTTTGATTATGAATTCTCATTACAAATAATGATTGTGAATTCTGATTACGAATTATGGATACAATCTTTTATGAAGTTCAACTATTAATTCATATGATAAACATAATCTGAATATCCTTGTATTATAGACTCCGAATTTATTCCTGGTTTGATTCCAAACTTTTATTTTCTTACATTCTGAACTTTCTTATTTTCTCTATTCCGAATATCAGTTTTAATTATTCTTTCACTTGTTCTTTTATAAAACAGTGTTGTGCCTTCAGTTATCAACTAACCATTATTTGAGTGACATGTGTACAAGTCCCTCCTAAATTCAAGGAAAAATACGACCATTTGAGGAGGTGAGCTGACTGTTGGATCTGAGACATTAAATATGATCTCATTTGAAAAGAGCAGAAGACTTAACAACATCTTTGACATATGTTCTTACATTCAGTTGAAGTGATTTATAGAGAGAGAGGGGCTCTTATAAACTCTCTAGATTTGTTCATAAAGATTGAACGGATTGTTCAAACTTTTCTTCAAGCAAATTGGCTTCGTGCGACTCCGATTTTAGTTGTGTACAATCGATGGCTTCCGGGGATTGGAAGATAGAGGTGTCGACTACCGGATAGTTGAGGGCTTGCAGGGATACCTAGACAGACTCCGATCTTCGTATCGATGGCTTACCCTCATGTAGGTAAGACAAACGTTTTTGAAAGTATAAATCATGGGACCTCATATCCAAGGTTGTTGGATACCCTTCTCTTTGGGTTAAAAGAGTTTTTGTTTGTTACTTGTAGTGTTACTACATTGTTTTCCATTGTGCATTTTTTACTATTATGGCAAGTATAACTTTATTATACTTCATTACATGTACTCTGATTAAGTTAGATTCTATACGATTTAAGGTGGAATCTTAGTTGGTGTAAATTTTTGTTAGGTTTCATTTCTGGAATCACTTTTCTAGAATCAATAAATTTATTAGAACATAGAGGTGTTGTGAATTATGGGTATGAAAAATTTCCTTTAGGATTTTTTAAAGTCTACAATTCACCCCCTCTTGTATTTGAGCACCTCATACTTATATATTCAATCCTACATTTGATATTTTAGAGTGTATCATACTCACATAACATATCAAAATTGGTATCAGAGGGTTAGGTACAATCTGAATTAATGTCACGATTAGATTCCAAAGACTTTCTTATTCTCATAAATTTCGGAATTACATATTCAGAATTGGATTTTCTGGATTCACGTTTTTCGGAATCTATTTTTTGGAATCATATTGTTCAGATTCATTTTATTTTGCTGAAAGATTTGTTTTTTCATAGGATTGTTTCTCTTTTTTACATACATATACTACTAACAAGTTTTTGTTCCAAAGACTATCGTAAGGATGGAGGGTTTAAATGTTGGTTCTATTGAAAATCTAAATCCTATCAGACCTCCTGTATTTCATGGAAATGATTATGAGTACTAGAGAGGTCGGATGAAGAATTTTGTTATCAATACTAGAGGTGATAGATATCTAATGCTGACTGGTGATTATAAGATTTCAGATAAGGAATTGAGAACCTTTACGAATCAGAAGAAAGAAAAATATCAATCAAATTTTAGAGTCAGAAGTACATTGTTATGATCCATGACTAGGAACATCTATAGTCAAATATCTTCGTGTGAATATGTAAATAGTATCTGGAATAAACTTGAAGTTAAAAATTTTGTTACTTCTAAAGTCATAGAGGCAAGAAGAGGTATGTTGAGAGCTGAATACCATAGTTATAACATTCCTTATGGAGAACCTATAAGCAAGGTTCAACAAAGGTTTATGATCATCATTAATAGGTTACAATCTATGGGATAAAAAGGTTTTGATGATGAGAATCTTGTGGAAATGATCATAGATATTATGCAAAATGAATGGGAGTCCAAGAGGACAAATATTGATGAGAGTAGTAATGTCACTCATATTTCCTTAGATGAGTTGTTTGAAAGTCTTATTGAGCTTGAAACCTGAATGAAGAGAGATGCTGAAAGTGTCAAGAAGTAAAATGGGAATGGAGGAGTTGCTTTTACAACCAATTCTAAACATATAAAATCCAAGAACCCAAAAAGTGTAACCAGATCAAATACAAATAAAGTCATTATTCTGTCAGAATCTAGTGACACAGAAAAGTCTGAGAATGAAGTGGTGTTAACGAATTTCCATATATCCCTTTTGGTGGAACATCCTGTGCTGTCAAAGATGTACCAGGACCTCCGATGTCAGTACTGGTGGCCAATGATGTATAATGCAGTGGCTGAATTAATTTCACAATGCCTCACTTTTTAGAAAGTGAAGGACGAGCATTAGGTTCCAGAAGGCTTTGTACAACCACAAGAGGTTCCATAATGGAAGTGGGATGGTATCTCTATGGACTTCTGGACTAGGTTACCACGCACGTCTATGTGAAAAGACTTTATCTTAGTGATCATTGACTGACTCACCATGCCATCCCATTTTCAACCCATCAGAGGGAAGGGATCAAAAGATGGTCTGGGATTCCGTTACATATAGGATACAGTACGGATTCACAAAGTACCAGCGATGATCATTTTTTATCATGATGCTTGTTTTACATCCCCATTGTGGAAGGGATTACAAGAGGAATTTGAGACTCAGTTATGCTATAGCACCACCTTTCAACTTAAGACAAATGGTTGGGCTGAGTGGACCATAGATATTCTTGAGGAAATTCTTCATGCTTGAACCCTTGATTTTGTATACAATTGGGAGGACCACCTGCAACTGGTGGTGTTCACATAAAACAACAACTATAACTCCACCATCGGCATAGAACCATTTGAGTCCTTGTAGGAGCGGCCATGGAGATCTCCTCTATGCTGGACAGACCTAGGATAGTAAGCACTTATGGGTCCAGAGTTGGTACAGACTCCCATCGAGAAGGTGTAAATCATCCAAGAGCAGACGAAAACTTCACATTGTAGGAAGAATTATTTTGCCGATAGGATAAATAGACACTTATAATTCAATGAGGGATACCATGTCTTCTAACAGGTTTCACCCCTATGAGAATTGCAGATATTTGGTCAGGGCACCAATTTATCTCCGATATTCATTGGACCATTCTAGGTTCTCAGTAGAGTTTTCGAGGTGGCGTACTAACTAGATCTTTCACCACATATTCATTGGGTGTACGACGTTATCTACGCGTCGTAACTAAGGAAATAAATAAATGGTCCATCACAATTCATTGACTAGGGTGAGCAAGACATTGATGATGGGGATACATTTACACATTTCCTGGTGGTGATAGAGGATCGATAGGAATGACTCCTTCATGGAAGGTCGATACCTCTGTTGCAAGTTCGGTGGCAGAATGATAACCACTAGGATAGGACATGGGAGTGAGAGGATCAAATTCTTGGTGAATTCCCACATTTTTTTCATATATTTTGTTGTGAATTTCAGGATATAAATCCCTATGATTTGGAAAATTTAACAACCCAGTAATTGCATATAATTGTTTTTTAAAAAAATATTTTGAATTATTACGAGTCTATAAAATTTTATGGAACATGATTCTGAGGCCCGGAGAGCCCAGAATGAATTTTTGAACTTCTTAGAGATATGTTTAGTAATCATGGAGTGATATTTTTCAATCTTTTGAACAGGTTCATGGATTGAAAATTAGGGGGCACTGTTGAATTTGCAGTGCCGAGAATTTCTTAGGAAAAGATTAACATTGACTGGAAAGGGTCGGAAGAATAAAATATTTTTTGACATTTCAAAAAAATAATAAAATAACACTTTGAGTTATTTTATCATTTTTCAATTGTTGAGAGAAGGTTGGAGGATCCACAGTGTAACGATGATCATTAAATGATTATCATTAAATGACATGATACTTTTTTGTGTAACCGTAATGCTCATGTGATTAATTGGTTCATTAATTATGGTTCATTAATGAACAAAAATAATGAATCTATCATTGCATTCTTTAACTCATTTGTTAATCAATCCATTGGTGGAACCATTTGGCAATTATAGGGAAAGCACTGAAGAAACACAAGAGATGTCACCCACAAATGGAGAATGGTGATTGAATAATGTCCATTGGGGGATTAAATCTACAGGACGATGAACATCGACGAAATTAAATGAACACAGAATTCCTTCATTTGTCGGTAGTGGATTCCCATGAATCTAGGTAGGGGATTTAATTTATTCTAACTGAATAATTATTTTTATCTTATGTCATTATTGGAAAATTATGTAGAATGCTGATCAACTGACTAACAGGTTGATCCACAATTCATACTTTACTATAGGTGGTTGTTGTAGATTCCGTTTTGGGGATAATCATAAAAAAATTTATGATTGACTCTTTCAGAATGATTACTCAATAAAGCGGAGGGCGTGGGGAAATCCAAAAAATTCCATGAAAATAACATCACATGTAAATAATGTTTGTGAAATTTTCATATTAAATAATATTTGTGACATAAATATTAATTTTATTTAAATAGGGATTCTATGTTTGATGGCGTACTCGACATGAAATAATGGGTTTCATTGAAGTCTTCTGTTTCACACAATGTTGAGTCATATTGAAAAAATAATAATATAAAATTATTATTTTAAATGGTAGTTAAAACCTATCCTTTTTATTAGCGGGAATGTACAAAACAAAAAATATTATAATTAAATTTCTGTTAATTATCTTTACCATTATCCGAAAAATATAGAGACTTAAAATGTGAATGAACCCAATTTTAAGCATAAATATACTAATATTATTTAAAAGGCCAATTTACCATCTTTTAATGGTGAAACCCTTTTATATCTAGTATTTTTTCATATTTATATGCTTCAATTGATAAAATAAACTTCTTATTCAAAATAGGGAGATCATATTTTACTGTAGGTAAATTTTTGGTATTTTTTGATAAAGTTCATGTTTTTATTGAGAAGTGAAAAATACTACATTTTAATTCAAAAAAGTCTTTTGATCTATTTTATTTATATGGATAGATTATATTTTTATATAGGTTTATGGTTTAATTGGATTATATTCTTACCATTTAAGTGAATGTTGGTCATTGGAATTAATTTCACTTTGAAATTGGACATAAACACATATCAATCTGTTGGCAGTTTTTACATCTTAAAAACATGTTTTCGAGTTTCGACAATGAAAATAAATTTAAAATTAATTAATGAAACCTCTATGTTTTTAATTTGATAAAATTTTAATTATTTTTTAATTAGGAACATGAAAAAAAATTTGGGTGAATTTATGATACATTACTGAAAACATTCAATTTTTGTTGAAAAGGAAAAAATACTGCACAGTAGTTAAAAACCAACGTTTTCATTTAAATGAAAATTACCTAATTTTTTTAATTGAATTTAAAAATTATGACATAAATGGTTGTAATTGTTAAGTTAAATGTTGTTCAATATGATGAAAATAGTTTCTGTTGAATAGTAAGTTTTGACTTTTATTTAACGGAGTTAAAGATAGACAAGGTAATTCAAGGTAAAAACAATATTTTAGTAACATATAATTACCTTAAAACATGTCCTAACCTTATTGGATTAGTCATGTCTGACAAATACAATAATTTAGTATAATTTATGGCCTTTAAAATCCAATTGGTTAAGACATTGACATTGATAACTTTTTATTTAAAGTAAAAAATAAAAATATCATAAACATGTATTGTTTTGCCAAAAAAAATTAATGTAGGGTTATATAATTGATATCTTAGAATATAAATAGTAACTATAAATCTACATAGATTTCATACATCATGTAATTTTATTTATAATTTTTATATATCAAATAAATTAATTTTTATAGGACACAATGATTATGTAATGATTCACTCATTAATGAACGTTTTAAATAAATGAGATTAAAAATACTAAAAAAATATTTTAAAATATTTAATTCCATAAAAAAAATTTATAGATGGTTATGTATTATTGTATTTTAATTAATGAAGGTTTTTTGAAATAATTTAGTGGTTCTGAATATTTAAAAATTCATGATATCAATGGTATAAAAATTTACATAAATGAGTTTTTAAATAAATTAATATTTTATAAAATGAAATAATTCTCCTAAATATCTAAGATTAGAAAAAATGTTAAATATGATGTTAAAATGTCATTATTTTTCAATATTGGGTCTATTTAAATTTATCAATAAATATATTAATCATATAGTGTTAAAATAGAAGAAGATATTGTAAAAGTTAAATAAGATAACAAATGTTTAAATAAAAAAGGATAAGGATTAAAAAATATCAAAAACCATTTCAATTCTTATTAGATGATTTTATTTCGAATTATATTCAAACAATCATTTAATTTAATGAGGTTTGAATCTTTTGAAACCGAATATCATTTTATAATAAAATAATACTTTCAAACGTTCCGAAAGAGCCCCTCCCCGATCTAATAAAAGGCCCTCACCTCTAACCCACTACTCACACCTATCAAGAACCTTGGATCAACCAAACTATGCCCAAATAAGATCCCAAATCCCTCTATTACTCCTAGAAGTGTTACATTAGTCATAATAATCTTCAAGAAAGCCTTTTGGTTCAAACCAAAAGGAGTTACCCGATTTAAAGGCAACATGTTATCTCTAGTTCTCTTCATTTATTTTAGAGCTTCACTCCCTATGATATTAGTATTCATTATTTACATAAAAAAATAGTACTAAAAATATACTAGGTTTTTTATGATATATATTCTAACTTCATTTACACAAACCTTCATCTAATGGATACAAACATACTCTGTCTGTGGACGACGAACTAATAACTCCAGAACCAATGATTGTTAAATTACCTCCAACCACCACTCATGATGGTCATTATGATGGAACTGTATTTATATGTGACATATATTATTTTAATATTGGTCATATTCTTCTTTATTTTTTATTTACATCATACCTTTATGGTTTCCACAATAGGTAAATGCAATAATTTCAATTGATGAAGTGTGGACTACCACCCCGTCAATCTGATATGACTCGCTCATACCATACCGGGAATGTATAAATGATGGAGTTACATAAATTTTATATGATATTATACTAGAATTATAATATACATATGTATCATTAAGTTTTCATTCCATTAAATATGACATAGAAATGAAAGTAGTGTTCATGCGTACGTACGGCCTACTAAATCCATGAATGGTGAATTTCATATCTTATCTCAAAATGTAATTTACTATTATACATAAATAAATATATATATATATATATTGGATATATATGATATATATGATTTCTAAATCCTAAATATCATTCTAGAGAGAAAGGAATTTTTACCACATGGACAACTTATAATTATAAGAAGTTATTTTTTTTACTCAAGTAACCAATAATGACAAATGTCCGTTATTAAATTAATTGATTATATGATGTTTATAATGAGGTAATAAGTAATATAAAATTAATAATTAACTTTAAAAAGTATCTGAAGTAAGAATAAATTAACATTAGTTTGTTATTCATGAGATTAAAGAACGAACAAATCATGTTGGATACGAGGTAAGGGACTTCGTCTCAATCTTCATTAATTGAGGAATATTTTTTTTACACATGAATTTATTTTATACGATGTATTAACACATTTTTATTTTTATTTATTTAAAAGGGAATAATTTTCTATGAAGTGTTTTACTGAATGATAAAAAATGTATCTTTTTAACGTATGTGATGAAGACGACCTTTCCACCACCACAAATATTATTTTATCTTTGGATTTGTTAGCAATACATTATGTTTTAAATGGAAAAATAATGGACATATACCCTTTTAGATATTTGTTTTATTGCAAATGGTTTCATAAAGAATTGATTATTTCAACATCTTGAAATGATATATTGTGATTGCAATGTTGAAATGTTATCTTTCCATTATAATATTTTTACGTGTTATGAATATGTTATGGTACTTAGTAATTGTATACATATATAGGTTCCACTGTGATAATCCTAGGGAAGGTGATCCTGATATAGCTCTCCAATACATTGAGTAACGAGAAGGAGGTAACCGTTAATGTTTCTCCTATGATATTTAGGGAATATAAAGTGATAAATATTCTAAATGTAACTCCATACATATTTATAAAATATATAATATATGTTATAAAGGGGTGCCACAAGTTAACTTTATGATTTATGATTTCTATATGTTACCGATAAATCTTATGATATCATGAGGTATATAAAAGTGCAAATGTTTTTTATGTAATAATGGACTAATGAATTCATTCTTCATTTTATAACCCTTAATTATATTTTATGATCATCCTATGTTTTTGAAATATTTTTCACAGTGTATAAGGCGTGGTAAGTGAAAGGTAGAATTCAAGAATATTTAAATCTATAAAAGAATTATTGTTTTATTTTAATAATTATAATTTAATGAAAAAAATGGATACTTAGTACAAGTATTGACTTTGTAATGTTTGATATATAATGTAATAGTTATGGACTAATTCTCTAAAACTCTAAAACTAAAAATATCCACAATTTGAATTATTTACTTCATTAAAGACTATGTAATGTTTTAATGCTAGGTCCTTATAGTTGGTATCAGAGGTCAGTTTAGACAACATTAGGAGTTAGGGTATTGTATAATTAATGTCCATAAATTAATTTATGGTATGATTAAAATTATGTATAATTAACATATTTGAATTTTTATTTACTAATGATATTTTGGTGCTTAAAATGGTTTTCCAAAGAGAAAATAGGGAAGCTCTAATGGGACGACATAATGAAGAAGATAGCCTCCCAAATCAGTAACCTATGATGGTTGGAATCGGGACTGAATTTTTTTTTATGGAAAAATTGAATCAGGATGTAAATGGTGGTGGTTTCCATGCATGATATCATCCAGATCAACCAAAGACGAAATGTCATTAGTGGATTATTTCATGACCTAACGTCCCCCATCATTCAAGGTATCATCTAACCTTATTCTAGATGATGGGTAGATTAAAGAACTGGAGAATATTTTTGATGTCATGGGGTTCTCAGAACATCAAAAGGTCTATCTCTCTATTTACTATTTTGAAGGTGAAGGCGATCAGTGGTAATCGATGATTAAAAATATCAAAGATAGTGAGGATATTGATTCTCTTGATTGGGATGAATTCAAAGGTATGTGTCTTGAGAAATATTTTACAATGGTGGTTCATCATAGGATGGAAAAAAATTACTCTATTGAGGTAGGATGATGACTCAGTGGCCGCATATGATGCTAAATTCACTCTATTGGAAAGATATGCTCAAAATTTCATATGAGATTTTGATAGTGAAAAAAACTATTTTTACTCAGGATTAATGCCAAAGTATCGATGTTATTTAACCTCTCATAAGTATAAAATTTATTAAAAACTTATCAGATGTGCGGTGAAGTTGGAAAGTGTGTTTTCCGATTATCAGGAGCCCTTTGAAAATAAACATAATTAGAGGTTGTGGTGGTAGACGAAAGGGAAGAAATCTTCAAAAAAGTCTGATGGTTTAAAACATTTGTTTATAGTTTGTAAAAATTTATGTAAAAAGAACACTGGGAAATTCCTTTCGAAATCGGGTAAGTGAATCCAATGTGAAAAAATGGGGCATAAGGCTCGTAACATCACTAAAAAAATCTAGGTAACAGTAAGACCAAATATGATTCACAGTCAGTAAAATGTTTGTAGTGCAATGAAATGGGTAATTATGAAAATGAGTATCCAATGAAGAACTCAACTGAGGGAATGTTGCTGGACTACAAGAAGAAAAGGGTGGTGAAATCCTTTGCAACATTTGAGCAGATGTTGGGCCATTGAATGAAGTAGTATCTTCTACACTCTTGGTTTATTTGGATTATTCTAATGTGGTTTTTGATTCAGGGTGTACAAATTCTTTCATCGCAACGAAATTTTCTAGTAAATTTGGAATTACATCTAAATATATAAATATTGAACATATGGTAAAAACATCTGGAAGAAATCTTGATAAAATAACAAATTATAAGAAACTTCACGTCCTCGTGTGTATAAAGAATCTCCCTGGAAACCTTATTTTTTTGCCTTTAGTTGAGTTTGATGTTATTTTTGGCATAGATTGGCTTTCTATTTATCATGCTATGAATGAATGCAGATTTAAACTGGGTTTTTTAGAAAAAAAATCACATTATTTACTAGAATGAACCCATACTTTAGATAACATATCAGAAATGTGATAAACTGGTAAAATATGGAAATGAATGTTACCTTGCACATATTGGGGAAAATAGATAAACTATTTAGATTAATGATGTTATAGTGGTAAATTTGTTTCTTGATGTTTTCCGGATGAGTATCCTACTATAATAATTTATTGGTATGATAAATTTAATGTTGAATAAGTTTTTGATGTTAAGACAACATCAAAACCCCCTTTCTCGAATGGATCAAAATGAATATTTAGAGTTAAAGAAGCAATTGTATGAGTTATCCTATAAATGTTTCATTCGACCTAGAACATCATCACGAGGTTCTCCTATGTAATTTGTAAAAAAGAAATATGGTTCAATGAGACTTTTCATGGATTATAGAGCATTGAATAATATCATTGTTATGAACAAATATCCTTTTCCTCATATAGATTATTTTTTTGGTCAACATCATGGAGTTGAGTATTTTTTGAAGATTGAATTATGTCGGAGTACCATCAGTTGAATGTAAAAGAATAAAACATTCTGAAAACAACATTCTGTAATAGATACGAACACTATGAAGTTTTTAGTTATTCTTTTTTTGTTTACCAATGCACCTTCTATGTTCAGGAATCCTATGAATTGAATTTTCCATGAGTTCTTGAATAAGTTTGTGGTTGTGTTTATTGATGATATATTTATTTATTCCAAAACTAAAGAGGAACATGAATGTCATTTTATTGATTTCATGAATTCCTAAAATGAAAATAATCTATGTGGGAAATTCAACTAGTGTGAATTTTGGTTACATCAAATTTCATTCCCTGGTCACATTGTTTCAAATAATAGCATAAATGTTTATCCTGTTAAAAAAAATTGTTGAAGAATGTCCAAGAACCAAAAATACAACTGATATCCACTGTTTTCTTGGTTTAGTAGGTTATTACTGGAGGTATGGTGAACAATTTTAAAGGTTATCTTTACCAATGACTATGTTAACTCGAAAAGGTGATAAGTTCATTAGGACAAATGAATGTGATGATTGTTTTCAGGAATATAATAAAAGATGGGTGACTGCTATAGTTTTGTCACTCCCTTATAGAGATAGAGAATTTTTTATCTAAAATGATGCTTCATAGAAAGGACTCAGTTGTGTTCTAATGGATAATGATCAGGAAATTTTTTATGCTTCATGTGATTTTAAACCTAATGAGTTAAATTACCCTACACATTGATTGAAATTAGCTGCTGTTGTTTTTTTCTATAAAAACATGGAGGCATCATCTATATGGATTAAAATGTGAAATATATATTGACCACAAAAGTTTGATTATATTTTTACTCTGAATGAATTCAACAAGATACAGTAGAGACAACTTGAATTTATCAAGGATTATAATTCCCCGATTCATTAAAATCTAATAAAGGAACATAATGTATCTAATGATTTGAGTCTAAAGAGTAAATATTCATTAACCATGTTACATTTAGAAGTAGATATTTTGATTAAATATTTTTTAATTTTTTTCATAGAATTTGTTTTATATAAAAAATTCCACAGTTTTGTTTTAGTTATCAGTGGAATCAACTCTATCAAAAAGAATTAAGCAAGCATAGATTGAAGACATTGAGTTGTAGAAAAAGGTATAGTTGGTTTCAAGGAGTGCGTTTCATGATTGTAACATTGATAATGATTGTATTTTGAGATGTGGGAAGATATTATTTATTCATTGTGACACAGAGTTAAATAATGAGTTGTTATCTGATGCTCATAGTTCTCCGTTTTCAGTTCATCCAGGAAGTACTATGATATACAAAGATCTTAGAAAGTATTACAGGTTGGATGGAATGAAAAATATACTGCTGACTTTACTATGAAGTGTTTGACTTTTCAACAGGTTAAGGTAGTTTCGCAGTTACTGAAAGGGATTCTTTAGCCTTTACTGGTTCTATAGTGGAAATGGAAAATGTTTACATGCATTTAATTGTGGGATTACCCAAGACTTCTCGAGTTAATAATGCAATCTGGTTTATTATTGATCGATGGCCTAATTCTTCTCATTAACTTCCTATTCGAGAAACTTTGACACTAGATAAACTTTCACGGTAGTTTGTTAAATAGATTCTCATGTTACATGGAGTTCCCCCATCCATTTTATATAATCGTGATACCAGGATTACTTCTAACTTTTGAAAAGGCCATCCAAAGTTGTTGGGTACTAAATTAAATTTTAGTACAGATTTTCATCCACAATCAGATTGGTAGTTAGAACGAACAATTAAGACATTTGAAGAAATGTTACGTGCTTTCCCAAATGTTTACCAAGCGTGTAGGGAACAACATATTTTGTTGGTTTAATTTTTTTTTATAATAATAGTTTTAATTCCAGTATACATGTGGCTCTATTTGAGGAATTTTATTGAAATCGATGTCGAACATCATCTTTTTGGGATGAAGTACGTGGATGGATGTTGATGGGACTATAATTGGTAGAATAGATGACAGAAAAAGATCATTTGATTTTGTATCACATGATTACAGCTTAGAACATGTAGAAAAGTCATACAGATAACTAGAGGAAAGATCATTCTTTTGAGGTAGTTGATCATGTCTTTCTCAATGTTTCTCCCTGGAAAAGTGTGATAAGTTTTTGTAAGAAGGAAAAACTAAGTTCTAGGTTCATTGGACCCTATGAAATCTTCAAGAAAGTTGGATCAGTTTCCTATAGAGTAGATTTTCCTCCATGTTTATCCCAGGTACACAATTTTTTTCATGTTTCAATGTTGACAAAGTATATGCTGAATCCATCTCATGTTTTTAGTCTAGAGGTAGTCCAGTTGGAAGAGAATATTTATTATGAGGAACAACCAGTCCATATTATTGATCGAAGTGAGGAAGTGTTTTGGAATAAGGTAATTCATCGGTAGAGTTTTTGTGAAAAAACCATAATTTTTAAAAGGTAACATGGGAATCTAAAAATTCTATGAGTGACAAATACAACCATTTATTTGATATGTGAACAAAATTGCAATGGTGCAATTTTGAAAAGGGGGGAATGATATAACATCCTAGGTAAACAAAGAATGTGACATTTTAAAAATAATAAATATTTCTAAAATAAATACTAATTTTATTTTAAAGGGGATGCTCTTTTCAATGTCATACCCAACACACAACAATGGGTTTCTTCGAACTATTATGTTGCACACAATAGTGAGTCATATTGAAAATAATAACAATATAATAAAATTATATTAAATGGTAGTTTACCCCTAGCCTTTTTACCGAAAAAATCTACAGAACTAACAATATTATGATAATACATTTTTGTAAAATGTCTTTACCTTTATCCAATAAATGATAAGGGATTAAAATGTGAATTAAATCAATTTTAAGCATAAATACTCTAATATTATTTAAAAGGTTGATTTACCACCATTTGATAGTGAACCCCCTTTAAACCATGGTTTTGTAACTTTTATATGATGAATTTGAAAAAATAAAAATATTTTATAGAAGCAGAACATCAAAATTTACATTGGGTAATTTTTTTGTATTTTTTTGATAAAGTTCATTTTTAACGAATAGTGAAAAATACTACATTTTAAGTCAAAACTATATTTTTATCTGATTTTTTGAATGGTTAAATTATATTTTTAAATGGTTTTAATGTTTAATTGGATTATATTTTTACCATTTAATCCAATTTTGGTCGATTGCGATAATTTCACATTGAAATTTGTTATAAACACGTGTAAATCTTTTTGTAATTTTTATTTCTTAAAAACACGCTTTCTAGTTTTGACAAATAGAACTTAATATTTAATTTTTCAATGAAACTACTATTTTTTGAAATTGATAAAATTGGCATCATTTCTGAATTTGGAATATCAAAATTATCTTTGGGAGAGTTTTTGATATTTTTCTGAAAACATTCAATTTTTGATGAATAGTAAAAAACACTCCATAGTTGTTAATAACCGACATTCATTTAAATATTTTTTTTTGGCTTCTGTGAATTGAATTTTAAAAATAAAACATACATGGTAGTAATTGGTATGTAAAATGTGGTTCAATAGGATAAAAATAATTTCTGGTTAATAGTAACTTTTGACTTTTATTTACATAGGTTGAAGGTAAATAGGGAACTTCATGGTAAAAATAATATTTTAATAATATAAAATTACCATAACACATGTCCTAATCATATTGTATGAGTCACCGGTGACTAATTAAATCCTTTGGATGAATGTTTTTCATTTGAAATCCATTTTGGTAAGATAATGACATTAATAACTTTTTATTTAATGTAAAAAAAATGTCACATACATGTATTATATTGCCAAAAAACATTAAGGTGCGGTTATATAATTTATATCATCGACTATAATTTTTTATTAAAAATCTATATATATTTCCTACATCATGGTATTATATTTATAATTTTATACATTGTATAATTAAATTTATTTATGACACAATGATGATATAATGATTACCTGATTAATGAATTTTTTAAATAAACGAGATTATAAATATTAAAAAAAATTAAACTTTTTATAAAATCTGTGAATTTAAATGATGAGGATGACTTGTTATATTTTAATTAATGAAGGTTTTTTTTAAATAACCAAGTTGGTTCAGATTTTGTAAAATGTCATGATATGAATAGTTAAGAAATTGAATAAATGTGTTTTTAAATCAATTAATATTTTATAAAATGATAAAATAGTCCAAAAAATATAATTTTCATAAAAATAACATATATGATATCTAAAATGTAATTAATGATCAATTTTGGATCACTTGGAATTTTATTTTTAATATATTAACCATATAGTATGAAAATACAAGATGACATAATAAAAGTTAAATTAGTTAAAAAAGGGTTAAATAAAAAAAGTCAAGTATTAAAAAATATCCAAAACCGGTACAATTCTTATTGGATGAATTTATTTAGACTTATATTAATCTTATCTTATAATTTAATTATTTGTGTACCTTTTGAGACAGAAAATAAATTTATTATAAAATAATACATTCAAGCTTTCCTTAAGAGCCAACCCCCCTCTTATAAAAGGCCATCACATCTATCCCACTAATCACACCTCTCAAGACCCTTCTATCTTCCTAAATCGTCCCAAATAAGCTCTCAAAATCCCTATATTCCTCCATAATCCCTACCTTAGGCATAAGAAACTTCTATGATTCCTTTTGTTTCAAAATAATGGGAGTTACCTGATTTCAAGGTATCATCTGCCCTCTAGTTCTCTTATTTTATTTTACTTCTAAACATCCTATGCTCGTCTTATTAATTTTTTACATAAATAAAGAATCATTGTCAATATAATATATTTTTTATGTGATGTATCAACAATACACTTACACACACCTCCATCAAATGGATACGAACATATTGTTTCTATGGATGATGAACTGCTGCCTCATGAAAAGATGATTGTTCAATTATCCCCTACCACCTATCATTATACACATTATGATTACACTACCTTTATATTTGATATACATTATATTTATATTGTTTCTGTTCTTCATTATTTTTAATTTATATCATACATTTATGGGTTCCACAATGAGTAAATGTGATAATTTAATTTGAGGAAGTGCGGACTACCACCCCCTCAAGGTGATATGACTCGTTCATAGCCTACATGGAATATATAAAGGTTATAGTTAATGAAATTATATATATGATATTATACTGGATTTATAATATAATAATGTATCATTATGTTTTTATTCCATTAAATATGAAATAGAAATGAATGTTGCTTTTATCCGTACGTGTGGCCGATCGTCTCTATGAACAATGCATTTCATTTATTATATCCAAATATTATGTACTATTATAAACACAAACACCCACAAATATATATATATATATATATAAGTACTGTTTATATACTATATATGTGATCTATAAATCATGAAAATAATTCTGGGGATATTGGACTTTGACCACAAGGACAACATGTAATTATAAGTAGTTCCTTTTTGACTGAAGTACCAAATATAAACAAAACTACTGTTATTAACCTAAATGATTATATAATGTTTATAATTTCTTAATAGATAATATAAAAGGAATAATAAAATGGAAAAAGTTTATAAAGAAGGTATAAATTATCTTTAGTTTAGTAATCAGGATATTAAAGAACAAATGAGTCAGGTCGGACTCAAGGTATGGGACTTCATCTCAATCTCCTTTCATTGAGTCATGTTTTTATTTATAAATGAGTTTTTTATAAAATTTATAAACAAATTTGAATTTTTATTTCATTCAAAGGGAATCATTTTCTATGATGTGTTTTACTAATAAACAAAAAGGAATGTTTTTTATCGTACGTGGTGACATTGATCATTCCACCACTGTTAGTATTTATTGATCTTTGTCTTCCATTACAAGTAGTAGTGTTTTGAAATGGGAAATAAATACCATATACCCTTTTTAAGTATTTTGGTATTGAAAATGGTTTGGTAAAGCATTGATTATGTCAATATCTTGAAATGATATATTGGGTTTGTATTGTGGAAGTTTTATTCTTCCTTTATGCTTGTTTTATTTGTTATGAATATGTTATCGTTCTTGGGCATTGTTTGCATGTATGGGTGGTTCTGTGATAATACTAGGGTAGGTAAGCCCGAGATAGATCATAAATTCATTGGGTAATTTTACAGAAGTAAACGTTAATGTTTCCCCTTAGTGATTTAGGGAATATACTCTGATGGGTATTACAAACGTCACTCCCTACATATTAATGAAAGCTATAATGTAAGATTGATATGGATTCCACAATTTACCTTTAGGATTTATGATTTCTATGTGCTATTCATAAATCTTTTAATTTCATGAGGTATATAAAAGAGAATATGGGTTGTATGTATTAATGGACTAATGACATCTTTATTTATTTTTTATCCATTACTGAGTTTTAATGTCCATTCCATGTTTTTGAAATGTTTTTCATAGTTTATAAAGTAGGGTAAGTGAAATAAATAAATCAAGATGATCTATATCAAGAAAATAATTATTGTCTTCTTTTATGAATTTTAATTTTATTAAAAAAATTAATATTTATGGAGTAATTTTATAAAATAGAAAACCACATCAATGTGAATTATTTACTTAATTCTAGATTATGCATAGTTTTAAGGCTGAGGTCTTAAAGGGACCCCAATGTTTTTGATTTTTTGGATTTCTTTGTGCATGACAGGGCAACGTGATTGAAAGAAGAATACAAGGGCTAAAAGATAAGGATGTGACCCAAGAGGCCTTTAGGCATAGACAAGAAGGAAAACGAACGACCATAGCATATCTGGTGGCTCACAGAAGGAGCTACTAGCATAGAACCAATGGAAAGGCAGTGGCTGTCGGCCCGAGCCGGCCGCTTGGAAATGGGGGTGCTCACATTTTCCGAAGTGACAAGGTGCCATGGTTGGACAACCAAAGCTGGTGGAAGTCACGATGATGGTGTGCCGTGGGGGGGAGGAGCGACCCGCTCAGGCAGCTCTGCTGGACACGCAGCTGCCGGTTGACCCGACCAGTTTGGGAGACAGGTTTATGCCATTTGGCGCCGCCAGTTGCAGGAAACCAGATGCCCAACAATTGGTTCGGTGCCACCGGTTCGCATATGTGCGGGCCAGGTTCTCTAGGCGGGTATGACCCACTAGCCGGGTCGGGTCTGCTAACCATGCCAGAACCAGCAGTCTGGTCGGACCCGCCAGCCGGCCCGAGTCTGTCATCCGAGTCAAACAGTCTAGTCGGGCTGGACCAACCATCCAGGCCGGACCCCTACAAGACCCAGACCCTACCAGCCCCGTTTCACTTAAACTGATGTAACTCACGGATTGGGCGTCCAATTGATGCACCATCTACGGCATGATGACCCATATGACGAGGCGATACTTTTGAAACACTCCACTTGTGGTTCAGAGGACATTGGAGTGCGTTTAGGTTTGATCAGAATAGAAACCAATCAGGCAATATTTACCGTCTTTCCTATATCTTACAGATGAAGCTTTAAATTGATGCACCATCTATCCCATTTGAACCCTTACGAATAAACAATCATTTGGGTTACATATAAGTGGTACTTCATGGTGGTTGAGTTACAATTGACGGTATGTGGAGCGGAATCACCGGAACTAAAGTGCACCAAGTGTGGGATTCCTCTGGCTGGCTATCAATTGAAGAGTGACCGACCATGGAAAGGAATGAGAGAGACTCTCCATGGATTGACAGTAGTGAGACCCTCCATGGGTTAGAAATGGTGCGACCCTATATTTATCAACACAATAGAAACCCTACGTGGATCGGCAGTAGAGTGACCATCTGTGGATCGACACTAGTGCGACCCTCTTTGGATCAGGAGTATCATGATCCAACGTTGACCAGTTGTACATAGAGTTGTTGAGGATCAATGGAACAACGACCATTTGTGGATCAATATAATAACAAATCTTATCAGATTAGTAGTTGATCCACCCAACAGAATGAAATTATTTAACTTAAGACTAATCATCTGTATTGTTATACTCTATGTTTTATACATGGTGTGAGTTTTCTTTTAACTTATTCTTTGTGATTGATATCATGCTTTGTGGTTTTTTAATTGCGTGATTCTAGGAGACCTTCAGGGGTCTCGGGGTACCTACTGGGTAATGGTATACTCACCCATGCATGATTTCCTTCTACACCTTGTTGTGTCTTGTGCATAAGAAATACAGATTGACTGAGACTTGGGGAGCCAGTTCTAGACACAACTAAGAGTTGATTGATAGATTTGATGAGAGGTAGTGATGATAGACAATGATTTGTACCAACCCTTCAGGTAGGATCCTCGGTAGACAACATTCAGAGATTTTTTTTATTATTGTGTACTTTATTTACATTTTGTCTCGTATAATATCCCCTTTTAAATTCAGTACATACATTTACACTTAGTAGTGGTTTTTTATTAGAGGTTTTACTTTTCAATTTTCATTGCGGTTTAATTATGAGAAGTGCGTGTTGTGTGTATGTGTGGGTATAATTTTAACGGTAGTGGCTTCCCTTGTTGGGTTTCACCTTTCCTGTGCTAATCACCTGCCCTAGGCCTATGAAATATGGGTGTCGTGTAGTCATGGAACATGCCCTGGGGGAGTGGTCATGAAGATCGATTTCTCAATTTAAGAGAAATTTAATTTTCAACAGTTCAACATTGTAGGTAATGAGACATAACCCATGAAAATCCACCTTAAATCCATGTTTTTAGTTGTCCTAGCCATAATTTTATCACCCAAACATTCTTTACCGAATTTCAATGGAATAACCATTTCACTAAAATCTATTGAAATGATTAAGTCTTTTGGGGGAAATAATTTTTAACGATCTATGTTTCAATATTATTTTAATTAAGATTTAAATCCTCCATGGAATTATAATTTGTATTTTATTCCTTGCCTTTTGATTTGATTTAATCATCAACTGAAATATTTATAACTTGATGTAGCTCAAATGTGATTGGTTTAGTCATATGAGAGATATTCTGACATAATCTACCATATTCTAGAACTTAAACCTAAATTGTGTTTTATATTTTTTATTATTTTAGGCTAATAAAGTATTTTGGATGTTTATTATTTAAGTCATGAATTTCCATTAATATTCTATTATTTCCTAATTTATAAAAAAATGTTCTGTTAAAACTATTATTGGTGTACTAAAAAATTGTTATTTAGTATTATTTTTCTTAATTTACAACATTTATTTGTAAGTGAATGGTTATTCTAAAATCATTTGAAATACCATGAGAAATGTTTCATTCTCTAGGGTGTTGGAAGATGATTTTCAGATTGTTAGGGAAAACCATGCGAGCAGACCTTATGTACTATTGTTCTTTTTATTTCATAACACTGAGGTTCGGGGATCTATTTTTCAAATTGAGTGGAAAATCCATGATAGAGTATTGACACTTTCATGTGGAATCTACATGGATGAGGAATGATTTTCCAAATAGTGTGACCTAACAATGTGTTCAACCTAGTATTAAACAAAATTTATTTTCTAGTTTATATATTTCATAATTTTATGGATTTAGGCATCTAATTTCTTTATATTTCATTTGAATGATGCATTATTGTGTGTTAGATCCTTTCCTACATTATTTGTGGATCTCAATCCTTATCTTTTTCAGGTTCATGTAGATTTTTTTTAAAGACTATCCAATATAATCTTACTTTTATCCCTTATTTATTTTCACATGATATCCATTATTTGTTGAAATATAACCATTGTGCATTTTGTATATAGAGTTCATTATTATTTTAATGATTCTTAATTGGATCTTTGTTTATTCTATGTCCATTGATTTTTTCTTTTCTGAATTTAGCATCAATTATGAGGCATTACAACGAGTTTGTAACTAATTGATATTAGTGTTTCTATCTAATCACACTTATAATTCATTTTAATAGATTCCCAAATTTTTGTAATTTATTTTTATTAAATTAAGGATAATTGGGACACCATAAAAGATTTATAATTGGTTTCATAAATATTTTAATATTTATAATAAACTAGATTATAATGGGTTTCTAATGATTATTTTTATATTGAATATTAATGGATTTTTATAAAAATATTTCTGATTTGAATTCATTAAGATATATGAGAATTTTAATGGTGTTAATAAAACTATTACATTTTCAAATAGGGGGTTTTATGAATTTAATGTCTTGTAATTAATATTTGGAATGTTTACCTATAAAACATTGTATTTTATGAGTTGTTTGTCTTTATGGTTATTAAGTGTTAATTTTTGGATAATGAATGGATTGAAAATTAATTTAAATATGATTGTTTGAAATTTTTTTCCTGGGATTTGTTGGAATGATAATAAATGTGATGAACTGTCTCTTCGAATTCCAAAACTATTTCTGAAAAGATAGATTCCCATTTTTCAAATGGAATTTTTTTACAGTTGTGAGACCCATATCATGACCATTTTTTGTAGTTTATGTATCAATATGTTGTGACCTTGACGTGTAATTTTTCATATTTATCAACCAATATTTTATGGATTGGAAGAAATGAAATAAACATGTATGTTTCAAGTTAGTGTTTATTAGGTGGGGTGAATTTTATGTCAAAGTGTTCCATTAATATTGACTCACGCAATGGTTGTTGTCCTGGTTATATTCTCACATACTCTTTGAATTACCATATAAATATGGGTTGCTAGTGAAGAGTTTTAAATATTTTTAAAATAGTTTGGTATGTTTCCACAAACTAGTTCACTATGAAAATTTCCACCTCTAAGGGATATATATATTTTTTACTCAGTGACCGGAAGGGGTGTTGAATATTAATGTTCCAGTTTTTCTTAGGGGCCCATATATAGAGTGAATAGAGGTAACTTGGTGAACGTTTTTAGAACTGATAATGTTTACCTTTTTTATCTTTAGGTATTATTTATGATTTTTTGTTTTATGATGTGATTGTATCCCCTAGTCTCATTTTTGTTTCCATTGAACCAATATGTTGTTATTTCATTTTTTATTCTTCCACTTTGATATAACATTGAATGATATTTCTCATTATCTTTGATAGTTTTTTGGTTTGTTTTCATGTTTCTTCATATATAATTTGGAAATTTTTATTTATAAAGAGAAGCAATAAATTTTTCTAAATTGATTTCATCAATGATTATGATAATATATGGAAAAGGTGTTTAATTTTAGTATATGATTTCTAAAATCAATATTCCTTATTTTAGAGAAATATTACACCATTCATACATAGGTAATGTTAATTTTTATATTGTTTTATCTAATTTGAGGTTCCAGACACATTATAAGGTTAGGGGTAAAAAACATTTTGTTTTAGGGAGAATGTGACATGCACATGATTTAAGAGCATCATTAGTAGTAATGTTGTGGTATTTCCTTGTTGGTTCTAGTGGGGAGTTTCCTGATTTTGAGACTGGAATGTCTTACCATACAATTCTCTAAGAAAACAATGAATATATTTGGGGTTGGGACAAATGGCTGTTATATGGCTTGTGAACGGTTTCCCTATCTACACTGCCAAATAGTAAAATCTTATTTTAAAGACTTACTATAAAAATTTACTAGTTTCCCTATGTTATTTTTTCTATCATATCTTCATTAATACTCATTATAATGAACCAAACCGTTCATGGAACTCCAACGAACTTTTCCCTTGATTCAATGGTGATCAATAATCTATTTGGATGGATCACCTCATGGTATGTTTGGATTTCCACTCATTTTGTCCTATTTTTTCTATATGATTCCTTAATATCCATCATTATTTATCTTATGGAACCCAATAGGTCTATGATTCCTATATCTGAAGAGATATATGCAGAATTGATTATTTTCATTGTTGATATATAATTGAAAGAACTATATCACATTATTTCCAATAATGTTTTTTGAAGGAGACATGCTTTCTACATTTGTGAGGTTGGTATCTGTATCTAATGGAGTTTTCTACACGGAATCATAAATGAAATTTTTACGTCCTTTGATTTTGGAAAATAAAAATAATGGGACATGGTAAAATTTATTTAACATGATATATATTCAATCTAAGATTTAAATTGATGCTAAAATCCATGAAAAATACAATTGAATAAAATATTCATTGTAATTATAATTTTGGAACCAAACATAGAATCATCATATAATGATTTGTAGTTAATTTAAGTAATCAATGAATAATTTTATGATGAATTAATTCATCATTTATAATTATGAAAATGTATCGACATCATAAGATCATTTCATTTCATGAGTTACATTGAGATTCTCTATAGCATTGATCCATACATGTACAAAGAAACTTCAAATGTCCTCTTACAAATATTTAGGTACTAGCATGGAAGAACCAAATTCCCACATTGTTGTCCTTTGATAACCATGAGAATCATTTAATGGAAGTATTATCTGAAAACACTCTATTTTAAGAGAGGTATTAATGTGATTCATGTCTCTATTCATGAGGAAATTATTGGTGTAAGGAACTCTAGGGATGGAGGGAGATCTATATATGTCAATACAGACAACAAAATAGATATATACATGTAGGTTTTGAATTAATTAAATGGTAGTAAATATTGATGGGGTTAAAAAATAATAATTTAACATACTCCCATAATAGTAAATTTTTCCCTATGGAACTCTATTACATACTAATACTAATATTACAATTATTCCTTTACAATTAAAATACAATCAAATTAGTTAAATATTAATTATTCTAATAATAATTAATCTATATTAATTATCACTAGAAAAGTAATCATGAACCTATGATATTCCATAATATTTTATGAGCCTTAAATAATGGAGATTTTAATTAAAAAAAATATTTCTTCATTACTCACAGAATATAAATAAATATTATACCCAATAAAGAAGAAATAAATTTTTACATATTAAAATGATAAAAAAATTATCATCAATATCAAGTATCAAAAAAATGTGATCAAGTAAATATGAATAATTTTTAATCCACTTTAGGAATAACTCATATTTAACATGATATGTAGTAATATAATATTATTATTTAACCATTATTTTGGAAACACATTGTGTGTGACCCGTAGGGCATCTTTTTTAGTGTCCTTAGGTAGAGCATCACAATATCTATGGCTAGCAGCTATTTAAATTCCTAGGCACCCATATAAAAGGAATATAATATCTCAATGATTTACAATCTAATATTATTACTTATTAGGTATGATAGACATTTTATCAGGATTTCAAAATTTATGTTTGTTGTTTGTTTATGTCATAATCTTATGTGCTCGATGACTCTTTCATTAAAATTATGAAAATAAACTCTATAATAAAACACCATCACCATGTATTTATTTAGGATGTTTTATGTTTGTGAATGGGATAAACTTATCAATATACATTAAAACATATATAGGATCAATTATTTATGACATTATTCATCAATGAATTATTAACCATGATACACCGAACTTATCCTAACTCACTGTTGTAATTTGACATCACTATTTTCATCAATAAATCAATTTACTTTACTAATAATGTTAATTAAAATATTATTAACATTAAAGGAGAAATACACACATATGTATATAGGAACATTCAATAAAAAATATAAATGTTTATTTCATTTATGTGTGTCATGTTCTCATAATACGATGAACTAGATCTTATCAAGTGAATACACCACGATAATGTGACTCAATGTCCTATGTGTCACAGACCTTGATGGACTATATAATTGTTATCCAATAAGATGATATAATCCAACTATATAATGGATATTTACGAATTCTGTTTTCCCACTTTGGGATTATAATCATTGCAGTGGAATGCTATGACCTTTCTAGGTGGAAGTTACTATTATGAAATTATCACATACTATGTCATGAATACGGACAATAATGATGTGGTAAAATTTATATTATTATATTAAAAAGATTTATATAAATTATTATAATGTGCATAAAATTTTGTTACAGATAATCAAATCCAATAGAATCCACTATCACATGATCCAACGCTAATAATCATTAGATTCCATGATATGGAATAATACCCATGATTCTGAGGAGATAAGGCATTAGTCAAGGGGTATTCCAAAATTTAGAAATGGAATGAATTTTTTCGTTCAACTTCACTCCCCTAGGAAAAATATCTCAAGAGATGATACTTATATAGTAGGTTCAATCTATAATGTTGTGACTTTGGATCTTCTTTGTGATACACCAATTTAATATTATCACTATAGAAAGTGATAGGATATTTTATTCTAAGAACCAAACCAAGAACATAGAAAATGTTAAAATATAAATCGATTCTTTTGATAAATTAATATTTCCTATATACTCATAATCTACTATCGAATTGGTGAAATTATTATGCTTTGAAATCAGCCTACTCATAGCTCCTCCAAGGAGAATGAATACATATACTATTAAAAATATAGATACTTCACCTCAATTTTAAATCTAGCATCATTATAACTTTTTATGACTACCTCCTTATATCCTCCAAACATTAGGACCATATCCTTAGTTCATCATAGATACACGAGGATAACCATAAGAGTAGACCAATACTATTAATCTATATCATATTGACCTATACTGAAAATGATCAATGTATAGGATAAATCATGCCATGTACCTAAAAATATATATGTTATTGATCCTATCATAGTAGTGTATGAGATTTTACTTATTCTCTCTTTCCCCTATTGTATATGAGGACACATTTTTTTCGAAAGATATATTGCACATGACATTAGAATAAGTCCTCTCTATCATTGTTCCATAATAAACATTAATAGTTTTTGGTCAATTTATGTACCTTAACATAGTACAACAATCCTATTGGATCTATCGTGAATAATCATGATCCCTATAATTTAGTCCAGTAAATATAGGTCATTTATATAGAAGCATTTGTTTAATTATTACTTATGTGATTAGAAGTCTGGTATATCATTTTAAATATTTAGTATTTAATTAGAATTTAATATTATGATAATGACCAGACTCCCACTAAAAAAAAGTGATAATGAATGGAACATATTCATTTTTAAAGAAACAAACTTCATTTATTAGAACTTCAAACCAAATATTCCATGACCTCGATACTTTATGAAATTCATAAATGAATCTCTACAAACTTTTTTTCCTTTGGGCATCAAATAGAGTCATAAATCCTCAATTTAGTGTCATTTAGACATATTAATAGTTCATAACATTATGGAATTCTATTTTTTGATCCATATAAATAATTTCATAGTCATGTTATGTTGATATATCATGTATAATTCTAATGGATGTAAAATTAGAAATCGAAGAAAAGGATAAATTTTAGTCTATTACATGACACTAAATGAATCATTTATCAACAAGAACTTATTTTTAGGTATTTATATTACCATACATGTCCATTTTTCCAATTTAAAAACCTTTTTGACCCAACAAGATTTACATCAACTGGATGATAGACTAGAATCCAATTTTAGTTCGGATACACAAAATCCATCCCAATGTTAATGGATTACTTCCACCTTGTATATTTTGACCTCGTAAATTCCACATTATTGTATAGTGGGTCATTATAGTCAAAAAAAATGATTCACCATCATTATTGGCTAGAAATATTCATATCTTTTTTTCATACCTCTTTGGATCATCTACATAGTACTTGTCTATTTGGAAAAACCTCTTCCATGAGACCTATAGAATTTATTCATATTTCAACTATTCTATATCTTCAGAATCAGATTCATATAATTGATTATTTATCCCACTATAATTCTTAGTGATATTATCCATCTTAGGAAAATGAAATATCTTATGAAAATAAATTCATTTTTGTAGGAAATGTACATGTAGTATCCCCTACTTCCATAGGATGTCCTATAAAGTTATAGTTTATTCCATGGGGTGATAGTTTGTTTCTAGAGATGGCCCCAATAAATTATTCACATAGTCATACCTGATCACATGGTAATATATATTTCAATGCCTAATTAATTAATATTGAATTAAATTCCTTACCTTGGGTTGTACTTGGTAGAGAATTTGTGATGCACCATTAAATGTATATCTATTAAAAGATAATGGACTATCAACATGGCTGACTATTGAACTTATCATGTCATGAAGAGTAATATTATTCCTTTAATTTAAACCATTTAAATGTGGTATATATGTTGTGGTGAGTCCTTATAGTTTCCCAAAATCCAGTTAAAAGTTAATAATTATATGGGTATGATATTCACTACCATAACCAATTCAAAATTTATTTATCTTCTTAAAATGTTCATCATCTCTTTCAGTCTTGAATTCTATCAATATATAAAACTCATTATTCATTTAACAAATAATGTATACATGGGTATGTCAACTCAAGTCATCAATGAAACTTATAAAGTATAAATACCCACTTGTATATTATATTATAATAGGTCCATACACTAAGTGTGTACTGATCCAAGAAGCTTTGTGGCCCTTTTGACCCAATCCACCAAAAAATGGTTTCTTAATATTTCCATTTTAACATGAATGATTTACTTCTTGTGGAGTTATCTCAATAATGTTTAAATATAAATCTTGAAAGAGATTTTTTATTTTTTTATATTTTATATAAAAATTATGGGGATTATTTTTCTAGGTGTCACATGTTTTCTAAAAATATATTTTTTCATAAATTACTAATATTTGGTATTTTAATTAAATGCATAAAGACCATTATTTAATTATTTCATAATGTATGAAATGTTATACTTATAGAAGACACATTCTTAATTATGTTTTTTTAAAATAATATCATCCATGTCAAGGAATGAAAGGGATATGTAGGTTTCTGGAACAATTTGAACAAAATATCAATTCTTTAAAACCAAAATCAAATGAGTATGATACAGAAGGTGGTACACTCTTATTTCTAATGTAGAGAGTCATCGACCAATGGATCCTCGATGATCCAAATTTCCAATAATTATCATCGAAAATAAACCTAATTTAAGTGTTTGGATATCAATGTGTGAACCACTTGTTTATTATAATTAACAATAGGAATATATTGATAGATCAGACTAAGTAACCAATTCATCTTTAGCTTCCCCTTTCTTAAGGGATCATTTCATCTTGTAATGGTGGATCTTTACGCAAGAAAATCATAATGATTCCTTTTCCTTCCTCAATATTTGGATCTTTTATTTTTGTAAGTACGGTTTTTTGGATTTTTATACATGGAGTGAGTGTTAAATCCCGAGTTTGATGAAAGAAACACTATTTTTAATAGCATGCATGATACACTACGTCATGCTTAATAAAACAAACAAATATTATTATTTAATTGTTTCTTTTATAACCTATCCATTAGAATGAAGGGAATGAATATTATCGATGGAATTATAAATATATCATTTACATGTGTTTAATTAATTAATTATTGGTTACCCAATTTATTAGAAAGGGAAATAAAAACAAATCGAATATAAAGGATGTGTTTTTATAAAAGCCAATTTTAAAAGAGATTAATTGTTCATACAAAATCAAATCATACTTCCTGGATTTTATTTAATGATGAATAAAATTTTAATATTTTAAATGTATTGTTTTAAATTCGTTTTATTTTTTATAGATGTTATTAAAGTAAAAATCCAATTTTTCAGATAAAATAATTATTTTTCTATAAATGTAGTTTTACCACATTTTAATGGAGAACCCTTTTTAAATTTATTTTTTGACACCATTAAATGTTTTATATTACCAAATAAACTTTTTATTTAATATTGTTACATCATAATTTACTTTGGATGAATTTTTGATATTTTTTATGATAACTATATCGTTTTTATAGATAGTAGAAATACATAAAGTTTTAATTGAAAATAACTTTTACCACCAAGATTATTTATATGGTAAAATCATATTATATAATGGTTTAAATTTATAAATGGAATATATTTTTATCATTGAATCCAATTTTTGTCATTATATGTAATTTCACATTGAAATTGGACATAAAAAAATGTCAATTTTTGGTTGTTTTTACTTCATAAAAAAAATGCTTTCTGGTTTTGACAATTGAAATTGTTTTAAAATTAATTACTAAAATTTCTAGGATTTAAATTGGGAAAAATGCATTAAATATTATGAATCATAAGTTACCAAATTTTTAAATAGGTACCTTTAGTTTTAGATATTATGAATTGTAATTTCAAAAAAATTTTTTATTTACTGTGGACAAAGTGTAAATCATGTAATTAATTGTAAAAAATAACTTTACAATAACATAAAACCACCCTAAAACGTCTCATAATAAAATTGGATGAGATATTTGAAATCATGAGAATGCTTAGGCCTAATTGTTTTAATTTGGGGGCCACTTGGATGTGAAAATTACATTTTATAATAATTTATAAAAATTAAAGAGAAATATAACCTAAACATGTATCTTTTAGAAAAAAAGTATTAATATTGGTTAATATAAATAATATATATTAACATGAATAGTAATGTGAAATATTAAAATATTTACTACATCATGGAATTTTATTTATAATTTTTAGACATTAAATAGAAAAATTTATTTATGATACAGTGACGACAGAGTGATGACCTTATTAATTAATGTTTCAAATAAAATATATTATAAAAATTAAAATAAATGTAATTTGATAATTTTTATATATTCCAAGAATTTTATATCTTATTTTGAAATATTATATTTCAGTTAATACATTTTTAATGGAATAGTGTTTTTATGTCTTTAACAAAAATCATTTACCAAATAGAGTCAAAATTGACATAAATGAGTTTTTTTAAATTAATATTCTTCAAAATGATATAATTATCCTAAAAATATATGATTCATATAAGTATCTTATAAAATGTTTCAAGTGTCCTTAGTTATGAACTTATGGTTTTATTGGCATTTTATAGTATTTATAGTAACCATATATTGTAAGAATAAAAGAAGATATGGGAAGAGTTAATGATTATAACTAAGGGTTAAAGCTAAAAGATAGGGTTAATTTTTTGACCTAAAATTGTCTAAAACCTATTGTTTGAGAGGAATTAGTCCCCTCCTCATCTTATACTATTATTATATTACTTTTGACAAATACTAATTTCAAAATAATTTTATAATAAAATAATACTTCAAGACTTTCCTAATGTGCCCTTCATTAAAATGTCACCACCTCTAACCACTTACACTCACCCCTCAATCCCCTTCGCTCATCCAAATTCTACTAATATAAGTTCCAAAAATCCCTCCTTTACTCTGGGAATCCATACCTTGGGAAAATAAAAATTCAATAATTCCAAAAATCCCTCCACCCACATTTCTCTTATTATTCATTGATTACATAACAAAAAAAAATATTATAAATATAATTTTAGGTTGTTATGATATGTATTACAACAAAACTTACACACACCACTAACTAATGGATACAAATATACTTTTTCTCTGTACAGTGAACTACTGCCTCAAAAAACGATGATTGTTCAATTTTCTTCTACCACCTCTCATAGTGGACATTGTGATGATGATGTATTTATATATTATATATATAATATTCCTATTTTCTCATTGATTATATATTTTTTATTTACTTCATAACTTTACACTTTCCATACCATTATTTTTTCCATTTTTTGTACATATGATAATTTAATTGGAGGTAGTGCTCACTACCGCCCCCTCAAAGTGATTTGATTCATTCGGGCTATACATGGAACACATAAATGACATTTGTCTTAATCATTTGAGACTCACATGATACAAATATAATACTTTTATTATAATATTCATTTATATCATTTAACATGTATTCTTTTAACATGAAAATGAAATGAAAGTAGCGTTCATGCATACGTATGACCTAAAATCTCCAAGAACAATGAAATTCATTTATTATCTCTAAATATTATGTATGTTATAAATACATATATACTCGATATATATATGATAATTAAATAATTTATATCATTTTGGAGATGATGAACTTTTTACTACATGGAAATTTTACATCAAATAAGTACATTTTGGTCTCATGTACCAAATATTGACAAAATGACCGATATTAACATAAATAATTATGTAAATTGTATAACCAGTTAATAAGGGCTATAAATGGAATAATAAAATTTAGAAAGAATATAAATATTGTATAAAATAACCTGTGTTTATTATTCAAGAATATAACAATTTTACATGATGAGTCATACTCAATGTAAGGGAACTTCTTATCCCCATTTCCATTTTTAGGTTAATCTTCTACTTATTGATTATGTCATTCTATGATATCTTTTGACATAGTATCTTCTATTTATAGTTGATTTATGAGTATTTAAAGTTATTAGGCATAAATGATCAATTTTATTAAACCAATTATATTTTTACGGGAATTTATAAACTCAATTTCCACTCATTGGGTTTTACACATACATAATTGATTATATAATGCCAAGATTAGGTGTGGAATTCCTTTTTATTTATTTCTGTTGAAATATCTACTTCCTTTTGTGTTGATATAATTTTTCTACACATAATCAATCCATGTATAAATAATTATATCATTTATATGAAATTAGTATGTGAAATCTTCACTCAATATTCATTCGTTTTTTTTCAATAATATGTGTGAATGTCATCTGATTATTTTTCACTGAATATCCACATTGTTTTACTGTATATATTCATCATACATAATTAATTCATCGATTTATACTTAATCTAAGGATACAATCCTTGTAATGTAATTCATCTCAATCTCCTTTTATTGAGGCATATTTTGATAATGCACACCTCCTTATATTATACTATGTTAAATAAATATCATTGATATTTAAATTATTTCGAAGGGAATATTTTTTCGAGGAATATTTTTAATAAACAAAAAAAGTAATGTTTTTAACTTCTTCATCGAAAATTTTATCTCTAACACAATAACCATTATTTCATATTTTGCTTTCTCTATAATCCTTAATTTTTTTAAAGGGACAAAAATACATTATTACATTTTTGGGTGTTTTTGTATTGAAAATTATTTTTAAGGTGTATTTATGTTTTCAATTCCTTAAATTTCTTTCATGTGATTGAAAATAAAATTCTATTACTGAAATATTGACAATTTCAGTCTTTTATGTGTTATTATTATATAATATTACTTGTACATTTGACTGGTGGTTATGTGATAAACCAAATATGAGTGGTTGCATGATAAACCGAATGATGGATGGTTCTGTGATAAACTAAGGATGGGTTGTCACATTGTTACCTCAAATGCATTGGGTATGGGAGTCGGTTGTATGACTATTCCATTTAGTGATATGTGTGGAAGTCGACCATATGGTTAGGACATTAATGTTTGTTTATATCCCAAGTGACATTTATATGTTAGATATTTCATTCTATGGGATTTATGGAAATATTTTGGTTACAAAATTTGTAAGAAATTAGCTTATATTCAATGATTTATATTTACTATATCTTGATGTTTAAAAGTAGTACATTTGATAATGTATTCATGGTTTTCATAAGGGTAATAGTTTTACTTCTTTGTGTATCCCTTACTAATCTTTTTTTTCTCATCCCAATTTTTGAAATGTATTTTATTGGACATAAAGATGAATACTCTCAAGGATATTATCAAGGAAAAGACATAATATTTAAACCTGAAATGATGCCATGTTTCTTTAAAGAGTTTTTGTTTTATGAGAAAAAAAGGATAGTGAGGAAAAGTGTCTACTCATAATATTTATGTTGCAATGTATGAGTTATGACCTAATTCTCTATAACTCGAAAACTGAAAGGATCCTCAATGTGAAATGAAGTCATGTTCTTGAATTATCCCAAGATTAAGTAATGTCTATGGCTGAGGCCTAATAGTTGGTATCAGAGGATGGCTTATAAAACATTGGGGATTAATAGTTTTGTATAACCACATCGTAAGTCTCTATGTCTATTATATCAGTGAAATCATGGTTTTATAACTTCTTTAGATCAAGAAATGACAGCTAGAAATGGAAGGAAGAAAATATTAAACAACATTACTATATCTTTCGGTTGACATGCTTTCAATAATTATTGGAAAGTCTTGTTAGAATGATTGTAAAACATTTTATAGAATATAAGTCACTTGAAAGTAGTTTATTGAGATACCAATCACATTCAGTATACCTCCATACCATCATGGATGATGGGTCATATTTAATAAAATCTATTTTCTCATTTTCTTTATATTTTCAATAAACTTAAATATTTTCAAGGAATTTTCAAATAGATTACCTTTTTAAAATATTTTGAATCATATTATGATATTCATAAAGGTTATGAATAAAGTTACCCTTGTGAAACCGATTTATATTTTCTTTTAAAATTTAGTCTTTCAGTACATGCTTATGGTATAATAATAAGACCATTTATTTAAAGTCTCAACTCAAACTCCATTTTACTATTTTATAAAAATTATGTTTTATCAGATATTTTGAATTTATATTCCATACATAATTACTTTCCGAATCTAGTTTTCTATTAACACACATATGGCCATGTTGTACAAGGTGTATTTCAATAGAGGAATAATCTTATTTTGAGCATTCTTTAAATCATTTTTGCAATGCATGGACCTTATATCAATGTGAACAAGATGATGATTAAACCAGGTGGACACCATGATCAAGGTATGATGTTCTTTCTTTTTGGAAGAATTTTATTTTATCATATGGATGTGAAATAAAAAAATATCAATAAATATAAGGCTTCATGAATTACGACGTTGAGGTCATTATGAGTTGGGATAAAAATGAGAGGTATAAGAGAACTATATAGGCTAAAACATCTTATAGTTATTGTTTAGTTTTATAAAAGGTACAACCCGCAATATGGGAGAAAACCCATCACATCAGAAAATTCAGCATGAATCAATGTATGACTTATTCTATTTAGTTAAATGATTTTATGGATCAAGAATAAGTTGATTCTGGGAGATTCTATTTTATAAAATTGATAACTTTAGTATAGGAAAATGATTCTGTTATTAAGTGATAAATGTTATTTTGGATTATGTTTTCTCTTTTAGAAACACTATATGCCTACAGAAAATAGAATACTTTGGGCTTTCATTTGAAGAGTAATGGTTGAATTTTATTTAGTAAGAATCCATATTTTCATTATGGATTTATGGTGATTTAAGATAATTATGGAACTGATTAACATATCATGGAGAATATTTTATTAGATTATTTACTTTTAAAGATGAGAATTTATGAGCTGTTGATGTTATTTGGAATAAAATGTTAGAATTTTTTTTGAAAGACTTTGTGACCAAATCATTATGAATTGTGATTTTCAAATTTAGTTTGTATTATTTTGATTAATATTAAGGAAAATTGTTTATTGAATGGTGTTTGATAAAATTTGTTTAATTATTGTTGAATTTATAGATTAAGAGTAGTATATCCTTATATACATGATTATTATTTTTAGATGATTTTCTGATCTCTTTCTAAACATGTTGGTTGTGGATAGATGTCGAAATATTGGGTAAATATATAGTTCATCTTTTCTGGATTTTGAGATTCTCTAATAGATGATTCCCTCAGTTCAGGTGTGACCAAGTTTTCTTGAATATTCATCATTTGAAGTGAATATGAGTTTGTGGTAGATATTTATTAAAAGATGAAAATATACATGAAAAGTATGTTTGTTTCCTTATGACACTATTGAATGTAGTCAATGAATTACTCAACATTATGAAATGGACCATAGAACAAAAATGATTTCTGTTTACTTTTACTTTTGGTAAATCAATGATCATTTATCCTATCACATCTTTATGGTTTTTTGGTTGTTAAATTTTTCCTTTTCATGTTTTATATCACTCTCCATCATAATTAAATGGTTAGTTTCTCATCTATATCCTTATTTTCCTACATGGAATCCTAGAATATCTTTTCTCATGTGACGATTTTACTTCACTTTCTTTATTTAATGATATGGTTTTATTGACTCTTTTCTGATGTGGTATGTTTTTATAATGAAGTTACTGAGCCAAATTTTTAAATTTTATAGATGCAATTTTCAAAATTAGGGAGATATGTAACATAAAGAGATTTGAGAATGAAACACTATATTCAGTACCATACATGATACACTACATCGAGCATAAATGAAAAACATTATATTATTATTTAAGTATTAAAATTATAAATTAGTCGTTGTAATGGTGTTAATGAATAGTATTAACTGAATTATAAATATATGGTTGACATTTGTTTAAATAATTATTCATGGGTTACCAAATTTTTTATAAAGGGAAATTAAAACCAATTTAATATAAAGGGTGTCTTTATGTAATCATATTTCGAAAGAGAATAATTGATTTTATAAAATGATATCACCCTTTGGATTTTTATTTAATAAAAATATATGTTATATATATTAAATATAATGTTTCAAATTCATCTTAGAGGTTTTATTGATATGATATAATAAAAAATTAATTTTTTTTTAGAAAAATGATGTATTTTAAAAAAGTGGTGTTAACAGCTTTCGATGGAAGAACTTTTTTAAACGTATTTATTAACACCCTTATATATTCTATTTTATTAAATAAACATTTTATTTTTATGTGTTATATCACAATTTATTTTTTTAGAATATTTTATATTTTTCAGTTAACTATAAAAGTTCATTATATTTTAATTGAAAACAAATTTTTTACATCAAGATAGATTATATGGTTAAATAAAATAATTACATGGTTTTGAAGTATAAGTAGAATATATTTTTATCATCGAATACAATTTTGGAAATTTGAAGTAATTTCACATTGAAATTGAACATAAACACATGTCATTATTTTTGTTGTTTTTACTTTACAGAAACACACTTTATGGTTTTGACAACAGAAATTAATTTTAAATTAATTACAAAAATTTATGTATTTTGAATTTGGGAATTTTAATTCCATATTTGGAATCTTAAGGTCCAAATTTTATAAATAGGTACTTTTTATTTTTAGACAATTTGAATACTATCTTTAGTATTTATTTTTATTTAGCCAATGTAAATGGAAAATGAGGTAAATAAGGGTAAAAAATAAAATTCTAAAAATATAAAACAGCCCTAAAACGTCTCATAATCTTATTGGATTGGATATTTATGACCATGATAATCCTCAGGCCTAACTTTTGTCATTTGGGAGCCACTTTAGTGTCAAACTGACATGTTATAATAATTAATTTCAAGTAAAGTGAAATATAACATAGACGTGTATCTTTTAATAAAAAAAAATTAATATAGGGTTATATGACCGATATATAGGACAATAAATTGTAATTATAAATATAATTACATTTCATACATCATGGTATTTTAGTTATTATTTTTAGACATTAAATAAATTTATTTATTTATTACACTATTATGATGTAGTGATTACCTTATTAGTAAAAGATTGAAAAAAAAATATTATAAATATTAAAATAAATGTAATCGGATCATTTTTTAATTAATAAAGGAGTTTTCTAGATTATTATAAAATATTATAAATGAGTTAATGATATTTTTTCGATGTAATAATTTTTTTATATCTTTAAAAAAATAAATTACTAAATAGTGTAAAAATTGACTTAAATTAGTTTTTATAACAAATTCAAATTTATTAAATGATATTATAGTCCTAAAAATATATTATTCTCAAAAGGATACAAATAATGTTATAAATTTCATTAATTATACACTTATGATTTTATAGGCACTTTATAGTAACAATAGTACCCTATATTGTGAAAATACAAGAAGAGATGATAAGAGTTAATGTTTTTATCTAAGGGTTAATGCTAAAAGATATGGTTACTGATATGGACCAAATTTATCTAAAACCAATTGGTGGAGATTATTTATACACATAATATTTTTATAATCTAATTATATCACTTTTGATCTATTATAATTGTAAAATCATTTCATAAAAAAATAATATTTCATGACATTCCTAAAGTTCTCCTAGTCCCTCTGATAAAAGGCTACCACCTCTACCAACTTACTGTCACCTCCCAAGCCACATGGCTCATCAAAAATATTCTAAAATAATTTCCCAACATACATAAATTACTATTAGTATCATTATATTGGGAATAAAGAAATATTTGAAGCCTTTTGGGTCAAATGAAAAGAAGTTACCCGATTTATAGGTAACGTCTTCTCTCAAGTTAATTCCCTTTATTTTCCTTCTCTACTCCCTATAATCTTCTTTTTATTTGATTAAATAAATAATAAATTATCCTAAATATACTAGGATTATGTTATGATAATTATTATAACTACACTTACAAACACCCCCATCTAATGGATATGAACATATAGTTTCTGTGTACGACGAATTACTGCCTCACGAAACGATGATGGTTTAATATTCTTTTACCACCCCTCATGGGGGCCATTATGATGGAAATGTATTTATATATGATATATATTATATTTATATTTTATATATGATTCTTTAATTTTTATTTACAATATATCATTATGATTTACATACCTTTATTCTTTCAATGTTGTGTTTATACGATAATTTAATTGGAGGAAGTGTGGACTACCTACCCCTCAAATTGATATGAATCATTTATGCTATACATGGAACAAATAAAGGATGGTTTTATTAAATATAAGAGACATACATGAAAAAAATATAAAAATGTTATTATAATATGAATTTATATCATTTGAATATTATTCTTTTAATGTGACAAAGAAATGAAAGCAGCATTCATGCGTACGTACGACCTACCATCCCAGTGAAAGGTGAATTTCATTTCATATCTCAAAATATGTTGGATTTTATGAATAAATATATACTAGATATATGTGATATTTTAATCATGATTATAATTTTAGAGATGAAATTTTTTTTACTACATGGATAATATACATAAAAATATGTTCATTTTCGACTGAAATACTGAATATTGACAAAACTACAAATGTTAAGATAAATAATAATTTAATTTTTATAACATGGTAATAATTGGTATAAACGGAATAATAAACAAGATACATTTTTTTGGGAAATTAAAAATTAACTTATCTTTATTATTCATGAACATAACGACTATATGTGATTAGTCATACTTTAGGTAAGGGAACTTCTTAACCCAATTTTCATTCTTAGGGTCTATTTTCTTCTACATGATTATGTTTTGATATGATAAATTTTGATATAAAATCTTCTATTAATACATTATTGATTTTTATATATCATGTGTAGACAAAATCAATATATTTCATTAACCAAATGGTACTTGTAATGGTTTTTATAAACTCAATTTCCACTCATTGGGTTTTACGCATACATCGTTGATTATTTTATGCGAATATTATGCATGGAATCCCTTTTTATTTATTTATGTTTTAATTTCCACTTCCCATATTTTGGATATAATTATTCTATACATTATATACCCATTGATAAATTATTACGTCATTTATAATAACATAGAAAGGGAAATCTTATCTCATTCTCCATTCATGGAGTTAAATATACATGTCATTGGTTTCGGTATTCCAAAAATATGGGTGAATGCCATATGATTATTTTACACTAAATATACACTTATATTTATTTTATTTATATTCAACACACATAATTATTTCATTAATTTATCATTAATTTAATGATGCATTCTTCTTAAGGGAATGTGTTTCAATCTCATTTCATTGAACCATATTTTGAAAATGTACACATGCTTCTTTTATATGGTGTTTAATAAACCCATTTGTAATATAATTTCATTAAATATGTATATTTTTTCATTGATTCACATTACTAACAGAAAAAAGGATTGTTTTTAACATATGCAACAACAACGACCTCTCTGCTATCATAACCATTATTTGATATTTGGATTCCTTCTATGAGCACAAATTCTTATAAATGGAAAATAAATCCCTTATTACCTTTTAGTGTGTTTTGGTATTAAAAATGACTTTTATTGTGTATTTAATATTTCAATACCTTGAAATGATTTATTGTGACATTAGAAAAATTTGTGAGTAAAATATTGATAATAACAATCTTTTAGGTGTTCTGATTTTATAATGGTACCTGGACAACTAACGGGTGGCTAAATGATAATCCAATGATGTGTGGTTACATGATAAACCAAATGAGTGGTGTTTCTATGATAATACAAGGATGGGTGGTTACTTAATAACCTCCAATGCATTGGGGATGAGAGTCGGTAGTATGGATATTTATTTAGTGATATGTGTGGAAGTCGACCATATCGTTATTCCTTTCAAGAATGTTTATGTCCCAAGATACCTTTAGATTTTGTATGTTTATTTATATGGTATTTTTTATATTATTTTTGTTACAAAATGGTTATTAAACAGATTTATATTCACTGAAGTATATTTATAAGTTCTTAAAGGGGAAAAGTATTACATTTGATAAAGTCTTCATAGTTTTAATAAGACCAATAATTTTACATCTTTGTGTATCCCTTACTAAAATTTTTATAGTCTTCCAAATTTTTTAATTTTTTTCACAGGAGTTGATGATGAATGCATTCATGGATGAGATCAGATTTTAAATATGAAACGATACCATGTTTACTTTTAAAGTGTATAAATCTTATGAAAAAATGGTTAATTAGATGAAGTGTCTAATCATAATATTTATGTTCCTATGTATGAGTTATGGATTAATTCTCAAAATCTATAATCTTGAAAAGATCCTTGATGTGAAATAAATTAAATTCTTCATTTATCTCATGATTAAATAATGTTTACGGTCGGGGCCTTATAATGTGTATTAAGCCCATTTTCCATAATATTTACAAGATCATGTACAATATTTTTATGACTCACACTCATTTTGTGGTATTAATATATCCTTTATTTATAATACGATGGTTATTTCATGATTAGGGGTCATTTCAGGTTAATGTAGATAATTTTTGAACCCATGGATCATTGAAGGGTATAGCGACCTAGAACCCCTTAATTTAGATTTCGTTCTATTACCAATACATTGGTATATGATACATGTAAGAACATCCCAATGATTGATCATTTTAGTTGTTTTGGTAATCTGCATACATACATGAGTCTTATGTTACATTTTAAATACCCAAATTACGACATATTTTTTCTAAATAAATATAGTACACTAGGTGTAAGCGTACAAATCATTTATAGTAAACATCAAGTAATTTGGTGAATATAAACAAATAAGGTAATGGTTAAATTACAATAAATGATAATTTAAATTATAATAACTAATGAATCAATTACCTAATAAATATGGAATGATAAATAATGGTACTCACATTCAATAAAATCAATAAACTAAGAAGTAAGGGAGTAAATGATATTGAAAGGTAAAAAACCAAACAATTGATGCCCATTAAATAAAATTAATACCAATATAAGATAAAGAAATATTAATTTATCAAGATAAATAATTGGAAAGACATTTTATTTAATCAATTTACTGATAATAAAATGAATCCATAGATTTATTCATAGAAAAATTCACACGGATAACCGTAATTAAAATTCTAGATAAAAGAAATTATTTATTTTCAAAAATTATTATTACCATGTACATGAATCGAATATCCTCATGTTATTTCAAAATATGGTATAAAAATACTACAATCAAGATGTTTGAAAAGATAATTTAAACTGATTGGTCATAAATCAATATGAATTTTTCAACTGATTTTTCAATGAAAATATTAATCCATTGAGGGGAATACATTAAATGTTCCCAAACCCATGTAATACAATTTCAAATAATTTATTATATATATAATATTTTATTTTGTTCCTAAAAAATGGGCTATATCAAATATTTGTATTTAGTAAAGGATATATATTTAAAAACATTTCCCAAGAAAAAATAATATCTATCAATGTAAATACCTTTTGTAAAAATTGTATATTGTCAGGGAATAATTATATCCATGATAAATAATATTGATATTTACAAGAAATTAGATTATTAATGATCATAAGAAGTTAATTATTTAAATAGAAGTCAATGAACACAATAATGACTCAATGAAGTGAATATCAATACATTCCATTGTTAATATGACAAAAAACCATCCAGATAATGATTAAGGATGTTATCAATATTATATATATACCTATTTGATAAATAATAATTTCTTTTGTCATATTTTAATAAAAAACCCTAAAAATATTTATAAAATCATCCTTAAGGAAAATAACATTTTTATTTTGAAAAATATTTGGCATATTTGTTTCTATATAAACCACATCTAAACATAAAATTTAAAAAATAATAATGAAGATTTATTTGAAAATAAATTCAAAAAACATAAATGTATATTGAAAACATTTGATTGTTCATGATGTATTGATTTTTTTTTATTCCATACATGTTTAAAAAAAATTCATTCACTTTTTAGAAAAATGACACAATGGATCTATTTTTAAAAATACATTATATTACACTGAATATATTTTATAAATATGAAAAATGGTTGAAAATAAAATAATAATTCATTTTGAAAAGGTTTGAATCACTTTTGAATGAATTTTTAGAAAACATGGGTTTTGAAAAAAAAATTGAATGAAGAGAGAAATGATTCTTTGTTTTCATAAAAAACAGTTTATAAACAATTTTAAGTATCAATGAGTAGAAAATTTTACAATTACATAAATTATTTCATTAATAACCAGAGGATAATAAAATTGGCAATTTTATTAGGAATATATCATGTAATTTACTTCAACTGATATTAAAGAACAAATAATCTTGATTAGAATGTGATTGTGAAATATAACATTTCAATGGTCATACTGATGAAGTGAGAACTAATAAATGAATCGATTTTTTGTATTAACATTAAATAAAAATAATATAAGTTGATAAAAACATAAAATAATTATAATTAATTACAAATATAATCTTATCTTGACATAACTAAGGAAGTAGATGTTCAACAGAATGAGTGAAAATTGAGATAAGAAATCATTTACCTTTACATCGATTTGGATAAACACTTTTTATCTATATTAATACTAGTTTATATCATTATATTAACTTATTATGTCACAATATTAATATTTATAATATCATATATGATCATTTTTTAACATTTTTTCACACATTTGTCAATAATCATTCATTATTTTAATTGTTTCGTGGGTTAATTGCATTGTTTTTCTGGTATTTTTTGACTTGTTATTTTTTTAATATTAAGTGGATCATTATTCCAGACTCATTAGAATGTAAAATAAAATTAAAATATCATATATACTGATTATATACGTATTTATAGTAATCTATATTATTTGGTGATATTAAATGAAATATGTTGTTCATGGAGATGGTAGGCCATACATACACATGAACATTGTTTTCAATATCAAGTCTTACTAAAATAATGAATACTAAATTATATATATGTATGTATTATCATTATTGTATCATTATTGTGTAATATGTATCAAATATGTTTGATAAAGCAATCCTTAATACCTTCCATGTAATGCTTGACCGAATCTCATTGCTTTATGTGGTGGTAGTCCACCGTACACATGACCGACATTATCATATTATAAGAATATGGAAACCATGAAGATATGTTAGATATAATAATTATATAATTATTAAATAATCAAAAATATAATATATATATTATATAAAATATATTTATATCATTAACCCCAACCATGAAATGTGTTAATGGAAAAAACGTATGACATCAGTTCACAGGGCTTTAATCTGCAGTAACACGAATGATGATTTCATAACCCATTTGAGGGAATTTTTTGTGAATATAGGTATTAAAGATAAAATAAAAACATATTAATACATGTAACATAACTATTCTATTATATATTTATTTTATAATAATAATTTATGATATGGAGAAGGATGGAAAATAAAAACACTTTCAGAAAAATATTTACTCTTCTTATGGTATCCTTATTAGATTTTCACTGCTATCATCCAATTATAGATCTATGTAAAATATAATTCATATAATATTGTGGGAGGTAATTTGGAGATTTATTTTTTAATTTATTTTACAAACATAAGTAGTTTAGTGTTTTGAAGAGGATAGTAGATTGGGTGGGTGTGTGTAAAACGTGTAAATATTTGGATGTGTGAATTCCTACCACAGTTTTGTATATGGAAGTGTCCTCCAATTATGGAAAATAAATTAACTATATAAGTTATAACATCAAAATATTCCAATAGAATAGGGTTTTAACATGTTTCTAGGTCATTTAGAACCATAATTTTATTGTCTAGTCTCTCACTAAAATTATTTTTCACATAATCTTTGTAATTAATATTAACTTCTTTCAGTAATAACTTTTGTAAAAACATAATTTGGAGCTATTAGAAATCAAAAATTTTAATGTTTTAAAATATAGAATTACTTTTTACATATTCATATCACATTAGTTTATGATGATAATTTAAAAGTAATCTATTTTATGGAATGAGAATGCAAGTTATTAATGTGAAAATGTTCATATGATTAATGTGTTTTTATAAATAAATGTAACATAAAAACGATAATAATTACCTTAATTGGATTAATAAAATTATAATTTAACTATATTTATTTTAACTCTAATTTAAAATAATAATTTACATTATAAAATATATTGACAAAAAGTCAATTTTCAGTTAAATTTCCGTGTTTTCACTATATATCGTAAAATGAATCTTCTCATAAAAATAAAAAAACTGCAAGATAAATTTCAATTTTTTCTTAAAAATGGAGTTTTTATATTCACTTTTTTTAATATATGTTTCAATATTTCGTTATAAGATAGACTCTCTATTAAAATTTAGCAACACAGTATTTAAAAAAATGAATTTCTTTTCCATAAAATTCGATTTGTTCTTATATTATACATATAAAGTCCATTGGATTAGTGTAAAAAAATATTGAATTTATAATATCTAAATTTCCTTAATATAATTCAATAAAATAACTTAATTTAATTTATTAGAATAAGATTAATTTAGCACATACTATTTTTTATAAAACATTTACTTTATATTCAATTGTTTTTAATTTTCATTTCTAAAGAATTGGTAACCAATGATGCTTTTTTTTGTAAACATAATATTATCATAAGTTGTTTATTCTTATTCATAATAACAGATTTAACTATAAAGAGATAAAGTTTCATTATATATAATAATATTTTTAGTATTCAGTATGAATTGGTATTAAATGTAATGAAAGATATAAATTAATATTATTATAGATTCAGAGATACGCTAACTCAGTGTTGTTTGTATGTATAGATATATCATAAATTGAATTTATTAAAAAATGTAAATATATTGCAACCAATCAGAATAATATATTCCATTCTATGCTTGGTGTTGCGTTTCATACCCATTATCATCTATGCTGCTCATATATAGAAACTTTTTGGTGTTACACATGGTTGTAGCATGGTTAAGAAAAGCATGGTTGTTTTACCCAACACATAGTGAACTCTATTAGGAGCCACATGAATGGGGTGTATGGTTTGACTAATGTGTGTCACCACCACCCCCAACCACGATTCATTGGACATAGTGATGATTTATGATTGAAACATAGATAAAGTTTTCATTCCACCAAAACGTGATCCCTAAATAAAAGATCTGTGTAGGGATGATGATTTTGTGGGAGGTTTGTTCTAACCATGCAGTCTCTCCAAAAAACCATGTGCATGAGTTTTAAAATCACCAAAGACATTGTAAATAATTCCCATACTTCTAGTTTGTATCTCTAACCAACCATGATCATTCTAATATTAATTACTTATCTCTTAGAGGCTTCGTAGTGGATTCCATAGCTTCTAAAACTCTCGAATTTTCTAATTCTGGTTCTAGTGGAAGAAATCACGCACACACTATTATGTTATCAATTATTATATTATGTTCTAATCTGTCCCATATATATCTCAAACTGTATTTGTATGAAATATTCCATTTAAAATGGTATGGATCTATGTTTTTATAGTGATTTTTTTGGGATTTTGATCCTAGCTTTTGATCACAGACCAGATTACCCATTGGGATTTCGTCCATTCAACCTTGAATTAAGGGAATATGTTGGTAGAACATTCATCATTGACTCTAAGGTAGGGTTTCCACAAAACAATTTACATATTATTGATAATCATATTATATTATTAGTTTAATCATTTCATTTATATTATTTGACATTGATTTTAAAATTTTTATTGAATTGAATCCCCATAAATTTTGGAGACACTTCTCAGATCCGATTGGATACATTTGAGAATACGAGGCTAAGAATGATTAATATATATTGTATGGAAAAAAATTCCATGAAATAATAATGATAGAATGAAAAATGGTAATTAAATGGATAATGAATTTAAAACCATTATGAATGTGTTTTCATGTTGACTATTTAAATATTATCAGTTTATACATAAAAGGTAAATTTGTTATGAGATGACACATGTTAATTGGGAAACATGGTGAAGGATTAAAATCATGTTAAAATGTATTATTGATTAAGGAAATAGTTTTTAATATTGATAATTAATGAAAAAAGGACACTTATGACGAACCTTGATATATTAACATGTGAATAATGAGATATGGGGGTTGTACTGATGGTCCTCATTTGTTGGTGGATAGACTGGTGATCTTGACCTCAGATGCATGAATGTGAGTTGGTGATGCATGGATGCTCCATGTACCCATTATTTTAGTAATATACTAAGGATCTATGATCCGATGATATTAGTGTAGGACTAATGGTCAATATACCAAAGATAATAATGTTGGCATGATCCTCCATGTATCAATTTAAATAATACTAGGACTGACACTCTATTGTACCAACATTAAATGAGAATTAATTTGAATAATTATATTTCACGATATAATAATGTATAATGTTTTATATAGTATGATATATTATGTTACATGGTATAATGTAGGTATGATTGGCTTTGGGGTGACCATGATCCCAAGGGCCAGTGTTGTTATTTAATGAATATAAATGGAAAAACCTCTTTAGATTATTTTTTTCCTACTATTATTTGTAAAACCTAATACATAATTATTGGATTGATATTTATTTATACATAATGGGTGGTTTACTAATGATTTGTGCTCACACCCTACTCGAGCGAATGATTAGTACTTGAGTAGACATTTTCTTTGTTGGAATGGATAAGATAAAGAGCATAACATTAGTTGGTTCTGTTGAGATTCAAGAAGGATAATGTATAATGGATTCCGAAAAGATTTCATGAACTTGTTTGGTGTTTCTAGTTATTCTTTATTTTCTCTTTCCATTTGACACATGAAGCATATATCTAATTTCATTTTTACTACATTGGTTAATTCTTATTTTATATACATTATGATTCCTTATATGATGCTTGGTATTTATTGGTTGCTATTTATTATTATAATCAATATTTTCATATTGATTTCCATTTTTATCACTTTGATAAAGAGGTTATAGTCTTCTATCATGGCATTTTAGACCCTCATTGCTACCTAGAAGTCCCCAGTTTTTGTGAAGGCATTCTTGAAATGACACAACGATTCAAATTAGAGAACCATAATGTGTGATCCAGTATGGGTTGTTATAATATTTATCTTCTAGTTTACAATACGAAAAACTAGTTTTTAATGACTTATTAACTTGTCATCTTAGAAAATAAGAGTTATATGTTCTAATAGAGTCCTATCTCGGTCGATTATATTTTAATTCATAATAAATCTCAAGAAGGATTTAGGACCATAATATATAATAATATTTATGCATAAATCCTCATTGAATTTAAAGTTTATGATGTCTAAACACTATATGTAGACAATAATCATGTCCATATGAGACCTAACATGGGCTGCTTTTCTAAGCTTCTAGGTAAATACTGAATTAGGGATTTTTTATCTTTCATTTATCACTTTATCTTATTAGGGATAATAATGGTGATCTATCATTATATAAGCATCCATATCCTCGTGGTGATTTAGAATATTATTTGACAAGGAAGAAAAAATGAAGTAGGTGATATCTTTAGAATCATCCCAATTATTATCCCATAGAGATAACATTTCCACACATTACCCTTCGGTATATGTTTTTAGAAATAGGTTTTTAATACATTTGTTTCCATTTATTAGAGTAAAATAACTTTCAAGATCCTCTACCATTAAAGAAAAATTGTTTTGATTGGGAGGTTATCCTTCTCAATAATTAATATTTATGATATAGTGGAAGTCATAGTTTTTAGTTCGATAATTAAAAAGATCTTAATTTTACTAATTAATTTATAAAATTAGATAATTATTATAACAGTTATTAATCTACTAATGATTTATATAATTCTTATAATCAACACAATTATTTTATAATTATCATGTTGAATGGATATTCTTATGTCAAATTTCCATACACCCCATCACTGAACCTATACGGAGGTCTTATAAGCTATTCAAAGGTATTTTGGTAGGCCTAAATTTCCTACTTTGTCAACTCATATCTCCTTGACATACTGAGTGGACTCACCAATCCTGAAATCATTAATTTGGATTAAATAAATACATTTACTATTATTTTTACTATGTATCATAGTGGTGATCAACCATTAATTAAAACAACGTTAAGTCAAAACAAAAAATCATATAGAAATCAAGTGATAATTGAGTGAACATAAAAAAATGCTATGTATATCATGTTGAACTGTGTTTTGATTCCAACACTTATAATGGAAGGAAATTCCAACTTAATAAATATGGTCGAGTAATATTTATCTTTAATATTAAATTTAGTTTTTCTGTATTACAATAATTTTAATAAAATGTTGAATTACTAAAGTTCTTAACAATATATTATACATGAATTATGCATAATAAATTTTATTTTAGTTCAAGATTTCATCGCTTTTAAATTCATTAATTCACGCGATCATGAAAAAAACCATAAGTATTTTTGCTAAATATAAATATTGATGTAAAATAATAATATTGGTATGATCATATGATTTAAAAATTGGTTAGTTTAACTAGTGTATGATAAGTTATCTTGTGAACAATTGTAAAAATCCTTGAACAATGACATCATATGTGTTGCAGCATTCAACAAGTCCACCTTGGCATCACATCGATTCGTTTCACGTCATCTTCAAGCATGAACAACCTCCACATGTGTAGGACTTCAATTCATTTTATAATATAAATCTCAAACATATGTGGGGGGAAACAAAGTATGGTTTAAGTTGGATTTCATTAAATGAAACCATGGGAATGCATCCATTATAAAATGAGAGGATAAATGAAGATTAATAAATAAAATAAATTTGGTAATAAAATAAATGAAAACCAATCACATAAATTTTTTTATCTATTATTATGATCATCCACCCATATCCAATAAAATATATAATTAATTAAATAACATTAAATCCAAAATTATCACATTTAATATTAATCATGATCGAATGAAATAATTATCTCCTTTAATTAATCAATTCCATTATATTAATCTTCACAAAAATATTACTGAGATTATCTTCTATCAAAATTCTCAAATAAGAAAGTAATATTTTTAAAAAATTAGATGGTGTACTAAGATATACCATAGAGGTAATTGTGAACGTGACCATCTGAACAACCAATCATGTATTATATTCATATGTTGTTCATTCATGAAGCGGTTTACAAAAAATTATCATCGGGTAATTTCATGGAATGTATGATTAAATTGAATTCTACATGGAACACATGTTATTTACATAGTTTTCTTTGATTTTATTATTTTTTAGTAGTCATTGGGTAATGAAATATATAAAATATGTAGTTTTCAACATAAAAATAAATTATTAATAAATTTAATATACATAACCAATCACATGATATATCATAGTCAACCAAATTATATAAAACACATGTTGACATGGTATAAATATTATAATAAATCAATTTTATATTTAATTTAATCTTTTAATATACATTATATATACAATCCAACCACAAATCAAACATAATTATTTATTATAAATTCCTAATTCAGTCATGGGGAGGTCATCATGTTTTAATTCCCTAGAAATAATTGGAGTACACATCATTTATGTGGGATATACATATTGTTATATTTGAGTTATATGTTAACTAGTTATGTATGTTATATAAGAAAATGTGTGACCCATATTTGAAAAATGGACAACACATCATGAACACATGTTACACAGTATGTACACTATTTAATCATGAGCTAGGATGGCCCAACCAATTTACATTGTATAAAATACACACTGAATGTAATGAATTCACATTCTCTATATTAGTTTATAATTATTTTGTGGTTTTTCTATGTGAAATTATCCTAGGAACACAACGTTATCCAATATGATACATGACCTGTAATCCTATTCTTTCTTTTAACAATCATCAACACCATTGAATGTGTTCTTTAAATGTTTTCATTAATAATTAATACTATTATTGATTATAATCGTTAAAATGAAGAGGAAGAAGATAATATATTTCATTTCAGATTATATAATGATTAAACTGAAATTAAAAACTAATTAAAAATTCATATGTCTCTAAGAAACCTTTAACCAGTTATAATTAATTATTCAACTCCATTAATAACACTTATAGATTCATTGCATAGTGGTTGAATCATACGAAAAATACCATACTCATATATTTTTATCATAGTTGATGATTAATCCAATACATAAATCGGTGATAAACACTGTGACTCCAAAAAATTGAATCAATGATTAATTTACATGATAATGATATAACTAAACACTTGATCATCATAATATGATTTATTATTAATTTAAGAAAAATAATTTCCCTGTAAAGAAATATTTCTTATATGGTTAATATATATATTTTTCTACATTGTATCGTCGTTTCATCTGCACAATTATGTAGATATTCCACTTAATTGTGAAACACATGTCTACCAAGAACCTCTCAAAAACACAATAGATATATCTTGTCCCCACTGAAAAGAAAAACATAATTCTTACATCATTCCCATTTGATCACCATAAGAATCTATTCAAAGAAGTATTTTCCTTGATCTTTTTAGATTGGGAGAGGTGGTGGAGGATTTTCAATCTCCATTAATGAGAGTATTCTTGGATAGTCGTTCTCTAGGGATTTATAACTTCATCAGATGATGTTTTTCAAAATAAAATAATTGGATACCTCTAGGGAATAAAATAATATAATTAGTTTTAAATATTGTTAGGGTTAAAAAAACTAATCTCATATATGCCCTTATTATTGAAATAATCCATATAGAACCCCATGTATATAATAATAATAATATTATTATTATTACTACTATTATTATTATTACAATTATTATTATTTCTTGACATATGAAAAACCATCAAATTATAGAAAAAATTATTCATTAAAATAATTTTTAATATAAGTTATTTATCACTGGTATATTAATATCTTCCCTCTATTACCCCATAATATTTATGATTCCTTGAATTATGAATATTTGTTTAATAAATAAATTTCATTTCATTACTCTATAATGAGAAATTAAATTTTATATTCACTAAATAACAAATGAATATTTATTAAATATTCCTCTAAAAAAATATCCTCTCGAATAACTATAGATTTAATATATTTGACAAAAAAAATTAATAAATATAAATCATTCATTAGAATAAAATTTATTGACATTGTAATATAATAAATATTAATATCTTTCTAATAATTTTCTCTATAAGAATTGTGTGAGACCATGTTGGTGTATTTAATATTAGCATTAGGCGCATCCACCGAAAGGATGAGGTTATAGTCTAACAACACTTCATGGTTCCCATGGAGAAATATGTTAATGTACAAATTATATATAACATAATATGAATAATTAATATGTAATATAACCTCTTTATCATGCTATCTAAAATAAATTAGGATGTATGTCTCTGTTATCAACTAATATTTATGGTATCCCTTTCGTTGAATTAATCGAAGTATACTTTGGCATAGAATACTAAGGGAATTAATCTATTTAGGAAATTTTATTTATTTTGAAGGGCCATGGGTATAAAATATTAAAAACTTATAGAGGGGATAAATCCTTTCTCAAATGATTCATCAATGCAATATTCCTCATGACACAACCAACATTTATAACCTTAATTAAAACATGTATCATCTCTATTTTCATCAATATATCAAATAGTGTGACTAATAATATTCACTAATAATAAAATTGTTGTATAAGGATAAAGAATATTATAAAAAATTGAAATATTGAAGAACACATATAAATGTGGATCTCCTTTTGAAGGGAAGTGTTCTAAAAACACATAAACAAGAATTTATAAGAATAATATATAATGAGAAGTTTCTGGAAATACCTATGAATCTTTGCTGTTAGTAGATTGTATCATTTATGTCCCATTAAATGATATCATTCATCTTTATAAACAATATTTAAATATTCATGGATATTCATGGTTCTTATCATAGAAACGAACTACTATGTCCTTTCATTGCGACAATTAAACTTAATATATTGTGACTAATTATGTCATGAAGATGAAAAATAAAGATGTAATAAAATATTTATAATTATTCAAAATTTTGAAAACATATTGTCCTAAAGTAAATTGAATTCAGTTCTATGGAACCAAATATAAAACGTTGGATATCCTAGTAACATAGAACGCATCTTGCATCCCATTGTCTCCTAATTAGTAAACATTTTTTTGATAAATGTGATCTTCCTATATATTTGTTTAACAATGAACGAATTTTATTAGCTTAGATATTTACAATTAGTTAATCATAAATTTTATACATCCGTGTTTTATGATTTGGAATATTGAATTTTTTCAAAAGGGGATTCAAAGGGATGTTTTATGAAATAGTTTTTCTTATATTAGATTATTTATAAAATATGGGTTTGATTAACTATTGATCGAATGGTTTCATCATGATATGAACTTTATAGGTTCTTTCCTGGTATCCTTCTAAGATTTAGTATTCACTCACTACTATTTCTGTTGGAAATTTGTAGTTTCAGTTTTATATGATATAAGTAAAGGGGAGTAATTCTAGTGTCATAACATCTTCTCGTGGATGATTTCACCATTGTAGTGAATTAAGGTGGTGGTGAAATTTTTTCACATGGATATATGGTGGTTCTCTAATATTTTGTCAATTCTAAGGCTTAGAGTATGCCTATGTGTTTTATGTCTCAAGGATATGTACCATTTATTTAGGGATGTTATATATTGTTTATGTAACTTTTGATATACATAGAATGTAAATGTTTTATATTCAGTGTAAAATAATTCACATGATTATTGTTTTGATACAATGGTACTTTTAAATAGCTTGTGGTAATGAAGAAAATTATTAGAATATTTTGTTGATCTTGTTCATGGTACATGTCAGGATTACCCAAGATGGTTCATTAAAAAATGGAATCAAATATATTACCTACCCTAAGTGTGATTTTTCTTCCTATGTGTGATTTTGGATCTTTTTTATATGATCTTGGACAAGTTGGCTCTCAAAAATTACTTATATAGTAAGTTCTTCGCCACCACCATTTGTAAAACCACTTGAGTTTCCAAGGGTAGAAAATATTTGATTTCTAATTGATTCAATATTTGGGTTGGGTGTTTATTTGATGAAATATAGTCATAAATGGAATTTGTTATCTTCCTTAGGGTTTGTTCATTATATGTGGGAGTAAAAAGAAATATGAATCATGTTTTTAAGATGAATTTGTTTGATAGATAGACAATAAATTGATCAAAAACATGATTTATTATTAATATGACTATAAAGAAACACATGGAACATGTATATCAATCATTTCTATAGGTTAATCATGATTCTACATCCCCATTAATTTTATGTTTAAAACACGTGATTCTTCATTTCATTGATTAAAACTCATTCGATGGTAATAAATAAAAATGGTTTTTGCGATATTTCGATATCATGAACTGGTATGATTGATAGTTGTGGCATATATTTTTTATAAATGTTTATTTTTTCAAATTAATGTTTCAAAATTGGATTTAATTGATTTTTTTATTTTGAAAAGTGAAATATTAATAAATTATTGTAAAATGATGTTTGGGTTATTGGTAATATATTTGGAAACATTTGTTTATTCATGATAAATATTGGAAATTAATGGATTTTCATATCCATTAATGGTCCATATGTAAGAGCATTACACCATTGAAGAATGCAAATAATTAGGATTAATTATTTTAATAGAAATATTTTGAAATCATATTGTTATAAATGTATTTTTTTGCACTAAAGAAAAACTAGTAGTTATTTTGACCATGTAATCTTGAAGGAAAAATGTTGGTGAATCTAAAAAAAGATAAGTCAATAGATATTTATGACCTTTGGAAAAAATATTTTTAAAACATTAATTGAGGTTACTTTAAAAAAACTAAAACACCAATATTATAATCCATGATTGATATGAATCTTGATTAATTATTTTGAATGAAATGTAATAGGTTTTTTCTTGTAAATAATAAGCTATAAAACAATCGAAATTTTTATTTTATCAAAAGTATTGATATATACATACTAATGAAATGTTTTATTAATATAATTACTTTTTAAATGGCAATTCATGTTTTAAAAATGAATAGTTTTTGGAATAGGTTATTTTGGTTATGTGTATTAATGATAAAGCCTCACAAAAAGTGTTATCAAGATATTTTAATTTTGTTTTTTTTCCTAATCCTTTCATTTCATTATATATTACCTAATAAAATATGAATGGAATAAACCAAGAGATTTATTATATTATTTATTTGAAGTGATACACCTTGAGATATCGGGATTTTATTTATGATTCATTCCTCATGAATGATCTTTCCCTCATATATTCAATTTTGATTAGTTACCAAATAGTATGGTGAGAGTTATCTTCTCTGTTGATATTCATTTTTCTCATTTCCATAGAAATGTATCAGTTTAGCAGCATAGTTGAGATAATAATGACAAGTGTTATTAGGTTTCTAGTGTTCTTCTAGAGGTCGGGAATCTAGAATGAATCTAGGGATTTGGGTTATGATACTTTTTAGGATCCATTCTGTAGATTTATAATGATTTTGGTTTTAAAATATCCTTGTATTGACATGATATTTGATATAATATTAGGAGTTCCCTATTGATCGAAGTAAAAATAATGAGTTTCTCCCTTCCTAATTTCATCATTTCACTTTACGAAATTTGGTTATAGGGATATAATTTTTGAAAAATGATATTCCATGATTTGTGGATTATAATTCTAAATATTATTATCCTTGGGTGTGTACATAGGTAAATAGGATTGATTTAGTGATCAATCAAGCTAAATTATCAGTCACTGATATGCATGTGGTTGGCTGGGAAGTGTGGGATTCCATGTTGAATACTCTAAATTCAAGTTTTCATGAATTTAGTCTCATGAACCAAGGATATTCATTTTATTTCATCTTGAGACATGTCTTAATTTGAACAATGTTATGTTATAATAGACTTGGTGGAACTTTTTATCTTTCTGTGCCTCTATAATGACCATTATTGGAGTATATACCAATGATATTTGTATTGTTTATTATGTATGATAACTTTTAATAGTCCTTATCAAGTCACCTCATGGTTTTCTACATCCTGAGAAATCATTTCAGTTTTCTTTGGTTAGGTAAGGAAATAATTGCGGTGTCATTGGAACAGAATGTGAGTTATTATATTACATTTTAGTTCACACATTTATCATGGAATATTTTCCTTGTTCACCATTTTTCATTGAATCAAATTCATGGTGAGAACCATGTTGAGGATCTATTCTACACAGAGAGTTGTGTTGGATAATTAAAAACATTGGAATCCTATGAATCTCTATAAGTGAGGTTAACATCATTGGTATTGTTGATTTATGATACGTAAGGTTGGGTTATGAAGATGTTACTGTGTAGCATTATTCATGTATTTTGGAAATGAATTTCTTTTCTAAATATTATATATTGATTGAATATTTCTAAAAATCACTCATCCATGGAATGAATATTTCTCCCCTGGACATATTGTTAATTGTGTTTGTAAACAATCTCAAAATATAGTGACATTATCCCCTAAGATATATGTTTTGGATATAACCAAGTCATAAAATACTAAATTGAACTTTTAGAAAAATAAATATTATCATATATTTGAAATTATATTTTATTTGAACTAAAACTTTTGATCTTGATATTGTGTAAACACAAACAAATACTATTTTGGTCACAAATGGTTTGAGTATAGAGTTACCCAAATATGATGTAATGTAATTAATAGAAGTTGGATCCCTGGTGAACCTATTTTCCTAAATTATATGTGTTGTGAATGAGGATTTAATGTACTTATATAAATAGCTAGTGAAAATGTTCATTCCTCCAGGTAAAATCAGATTCATCTCATGCAAGCAGTGATTCTTGGTTTGAAACACAATAATTAGAACTATTGTTGTTTGGATACCATGCATTTTAGGAATCACTTTCATGATAGTTCTTTGTATGTTAAGAGGTTGTTGGATGTTCTAGTGGAATTTTGTCAGAGGTTGATAGATCATGATCATATGTTTTTTGTCACTTAACAGTACATTTACCCAAGTTTTTCATAACTTAAGACATTAATGTTATTTTCTAGAATAATCCAATTGATTATAGAACTTATATCACGATTCATTTCCTAAAATAAAAAAATAAATTTGAACACCATATATCGGCTGAGTTGTTGTGTGTTGTAAATTCTATTATTTTGGTTGGATGAAGGACCAATTGAAACTATACTTTAACTACCACAATATCAAATTAGAAAACAATATTCATATTTTGGAATCTTTTAAATGAATCAAAATATTATATCTATTATTTTATACAAAGGAAGTGATTATAGTAGAGGATGTTTAATATTTGTATAATAATGGGGAAATGAAGCTCCATAGTGCACCTATAATTTTTTATATAGAATTATATAGTTTATTTCATTATAATTATGGAATGGAATGATGAATGTGTTGTATTATTAGTCAATTAATAACAAGATGTTAAATCATAAGATGTATTATTCGACTATAAGAATCTTCTAATTCATGATGACAAGATTTTGGTGTGTGTGATTTAATTAGGAAGATTTTGGGTTTAATATAAGCCAATTAATTGATTTAAGAGTCATACGGTGTTATTTCATTTGGTATGAATTATTTAATTACATTATTTCATCTAGTGGTAGGTGAATGGTGTTTTTTGAGACTTATACTTATTTAGAATATAGAAAAGATGGTGTATTTGATGTAAAATATCTTATAAAAAATTTAATGTTCATACGAATCTTATGAATACCATTATCATTTTCCATGGGACGCTTTGGTTGGTGATTTGGTTTTTCTTAGGATTCATCCTCATTTAGGATGATTTCATTTGGGTATGTTGGGATAGTAGGAACTAATGATTTTAGTCCCTTTTGATATCATTGATAGAGACTGATTTTTGGTTTATTATGTGGATTTTTCATCTCAGTTGACATCGATCCATTACATTTTTTATGTTTCCCAATTTATGAAGATTCTATTGGACCCCTCCAATATGATTTAATGGTATAATTTCAAGGGTAACCCTATTTGTTTTTTGAGTTTAGAAAACCATTCTAGATTATGTATTTTCAAGATAAGTTGAAACATGATAACTTGATATATTGGGTTCATATGTTTTTATACTAAAGATGACAAATACATTTAAAATGGGAGTTGGATGCATTTAGGGGGATGAATTGGACTTCTATATTCATAATTTTTTAATCTTCTATGCTACCTGAATACATAAACATTAATAGTGATGAGAATCTTGTCTCCCTATATGGAATATGTTTGTTTTTTAATAATTTATATCTATTTTTCTATGATGGTGTCTTTCTAGATTCAGGGGTTGAAAAAATTATGTTTTTGGGGAGAATAGGGTTTTGACATGGATTAACGATATGGTTAGTATGAAAAATTTGTTAATAGTTGATATGGATCCATTGTTTCTAGTGATGATTTGTGTAGTTTTGTGCCTAATTGGATTAATCATGTGACTATCCTAAAATCCCTTTTGTATGATTAGGTTTGGTCTTGTGGTCATTATATGGAATGTTCATGGGTTGGCTAACCATGTAGTTATTCCAAGAAACTGTGTTCTTAAACATTCAAGAGATAAAAAGTACCCCATTTTTAGAAGATAGTTTTTCTAGCCATGCAGCCTAACAATGCGAAAAATATTATATTCCAAAAATGGAATCTTTTCCCAATTCTCTATGTATTTTTTAATAATAATATCCTCAAAAAACCAAATTATTTTTAACTTATCCAATTATGATTCCCTATAGTACCCTCTTCTTGAGTCCTTGGTGTTCCAGAATTTATTTTTGTGGATAAAATCAAGGTATTCAATGAATTAATCTCAATTTATCTTTATTTATCTGGACATATCCATCACCATTTTCCCTTAATCTGTTAGAACACAATTGGGATGCAATTTATGAATCGAGATAGTTTTACCAGTAATTGATGATTTTACTTTTTGATCTATTACTATGATAACTAATTATCTTTTCCACCCATATATTTTTTCAAATGTGGCATGTTTTCTTTATTGGTGAGGTGTGTGTCTCAATTCAATGTTGTATTTCTAATTTTATTTTGAATGGCCTTGTAGAATATTTTGATTTTGGAAAAGATAAAATATTTTTTTGATGTTTTTAAGTGAAAATTGAACTCCATTATTTTATATAGTATTTGGTTGTAACATGAAATATTTTAAATGGAGGATTTAAATAATTTTTTTTAACATTTTGTGTTTGATGAATTTTGATGAATATAATTATAAATGTTGACCTTATATTCTCTTTCTCTTAATGGTATATTTTGTAAATTAGGTGTTACATGGGGATAAGTTTCATTTTATCATCCTAGGAATTTAGTATTCCTATAAGGATGAAGTTTTATGTCCTCTTTTCATAGAACCCGTCTCATAGAATATTTCCACATTGTTATTAGACATTACCTGGATTCTTATGCTTTAGTTTCTCACTTTTTCTTCAATGATTTTATTTGAATTAATTGAAAATTTCCTTCTATTTTACTAATCTTACTTTACTAACACATTATTTATTAATTGAATATTTTTCTTTATAAATGTTTAATCAAATCTATGTTTTATGAAATGATATTTTCTTATGAGTGGTTTTAATTTTGTTTTCTATTTTTAATATAGAAAATAAATTCACATAGTGAAATATTTTTTAAATACTATTTTTTGGTATCATACGGACATTTCATTATGAAACCATAGTGTTTACTTTAGGGGGTTTATTCATGTTTTTATAGGATACAAATATATAAATGATCATTTTGGGGCATGAAACCTTATAATTTATTATACTTTCTTATAAATTGATTGGGATATGGGTGATATCTTGTCACAAAGAGGCTTGGTTTCTATCATTGAACATTTTTATGTGACATTGCCTTTTTTTATGTTTAGTGTGTCGCATGGTAATATACATTTTCATCCCTATTTTATTTTATTTTATATATGACTTTTTTTATAAGTGAAAAATTATCTTTTGTGTTTTCCTTGTGATAACATTCCCATGGTCTGTATATTGAATCCCATGTTTATAAACTAGTCTATAGTGATCAAGAATATTCTTTGGGTATTATTGAAATCTAGATCTTTGTTACATGACATGTTTTACTATGATTGTTCATTATATGATATTTTTTTAAAAAATCTCTTTCTAAATGGTTATATTTTAAAAATATTCATTTAAAAAGGGATTTTCCATTATTTGAAAATTATTTTATATAGATTTATAATGATTAATTTCAATATTATGATCATTTATAACATTATGCATGTTCATTTAAAATTTTAATATAGTATTTTTATATGATAAAAATAGTGATCTATCTTAAAAAATAATTTTATATAATCTTTTGTGGGATCCTTCTATGCATATTTTAATGACACACTACTTGAAAAATGGTTAATTCACTACTTGATCTACGTAGGTTGTGAGTCCCCACCTAATATATAGTTCTCTATGTGTGGTTGATTGGTTTTTCATTTAGTTTTTTTATGAATGCTATATCTGCTATTTTTTATTATTTTATTTTTTATGTATTTATTATTTGTATACATTTTATGTTTTTTAATTTTTTAATTGGATGAATTTTTATTTGAATATTCAATAGTTGGTGGATATATTAATTCCCATTTTGTTTTTATATTCATGAACATACAATGTATGTATTGGGCATGGTGGATTCTCAATAGTGTCCACAACATTTTTATATGGTTAATAAAATGTTGAAACCATTTCTAAATTTATTTTTCTAATACCAAAACAAGTATCTGGACCACAGGGGTTAGGAATGATGATCATGACTAGTGGAGAATTATGTTAGATAATTTAATTCTTTTTCCCAATATTTTTATCACAAATAGTATCATTTCCTTAATTTTTATAATGGAAAAGGTTATCGAAACACTCTATTATTTTTTGGTTGTGTTGTGGTCAAATGGAGATTAAGAATTTCATCAAAACTCTGGATGTGGATCATGTGTAGGTTCTTAGTAACCACCTTCTATAATAATAAATTATCTTCCATGTGTAGTTGGGTTATAATTTTTATTTTTATTATTGATATTATATTGAGATTTGATAATATGTTGATTTATACATATTGTTATTTTAATTTTTTACATGGGGTTTCACATATAATTTTTGAATGATTATGAAAAAGGAATCCTATGTGTGAGGTTTAATTTAATGGAATAGAAAACAATGTAGTCACTAATAGCTTCATTTTGGAATTGTTTTATGTGTTTTTTCATGATTATTATACCTACTTCATTCCAAGGGGTCAATTAATGTGTAGATACAAATCCATCATTTTTTAAATATTTATTCCCCTTGATTCTCATTTTTTCTGTGGTTTCTAATTGTTTCAAATCAATCATGTTGGGATTTTTGATATTTTGATCACATTGAAATGAATTTTTACTGAAATTTTAGTCTACTTGATTTTTATATGAATGTGGTGAATGTAATATTGTGTCACAAAGGATTATTTTTTAACCATGTTTAGGATTGAAATAAATCTATGTTTCTATTTTGTATAATTAAATATATAAGTATGAAATATTTTTAAATGTCAATGACTTATTTAGAATACTGTAAAATTTTGTAATTTTTAAATGTAATATTGATTTATTAATAAGAAAAGGTTTATCTAAATTAATGTAAATAATAGGATATTGTAGTGGGTTGAGAATTATATGAATTGAGAAATTTTGTATTTATATTCTCTTTGAAATGAATAAGGTAGTTCAATATTTTTTATAAAATAGATGGAATGTTCTATGTTTTTTATTTTTTCTTGTATGGTTTTATCTGAAAATTAATTTCAACATTTCTTCCACTTGGTAGGTAGATAAAAATTATGGTTTGTGAATGTGATTTTTATTTCATTATATTACATATTTTTATGTGCCCTATATTTGTAATTGAGACTGTTTAGAAAGGATTTAAATACAAGACTGGATGTGGTTCATGATCCTAGTTATTAAATATAAGACAACTATTAGGAACATGGTAAATGATAGAGTATTTATCACTAGGGGAGATATATTTTATTTTTTTTCTCTGACCTCATTCAAAATAAGTGGTGTGTCTTGGAATTCAAAAATATAAATTTTCATGCATTTTTATTTAGGATCTATTCATTTTCATTAAGGTAATCTACCATTAAATAAAATGTTTTTGTAATCATATTTTAGGGTTTTTTGGTGATGATTTTTAATGGGATTATACTTTAAAAGAAATGAGATGTTGTGGTTTAATATAAGTTATAATTTCATATGTTCTATGAGTGTCTTTTTTGGATTCATTATTGTGAGTGGGAATCGATTTAGTTGTATGTGTCACATTTGGTTGTCGTTTTGTGGATATTGTTTGATGATATATTATTGATGATCACTTTTAATGATTTTGGATCACTGAATTTAATTTGGGTAAGCCTTTGGTACATGTATAGGAAACATAGGTGTAAATTTTGTATCTATTAGATAATTATATCAACAGAGTTGAGATTATCTCTAAGGACCACTATTAGATGGATCTCTATGTGTTTCAGCCAAATTTAACTTTGGTTTATGTTTTATAAACCATTAATATCACCATGTACGTTTTTATTATTTAATTTATTGTGTTTATGTGTTAATTGGTTATTTACTGATGGGATGGTTTTGATGACATGATTTTTTGGTCTTTATATGTTCCCTAGTTTCATGGTAACTAAATTATTTTTTATCTTATGTATTATTTACTGAATTTGAGATTGTTTCACATTGTATTTTTGTGATTTAAAGACTACTATGGATTAATTTATTGATTTTTTAAACAATGAGTGTCTCGGAAAATTTATTTCTACAAAATACGTTCTCATATTTTTTATCATTTTTTAGATTAATTCATTTTTTGTGGGGAACATTGTTGGTTTTATACTTCAAATGAGATTATAATTATGTGATTGTATACTAGATCATACTTGAAGAAGTTTTATATTCGTTGAATATTTTCATATGTATTTTAGTGTATGAATTTTTAAGTGCTTTATTTTTTTATGAATCATCCAATTTTTTCGTTGACCCCTTCCATCACCTTCATTTGGGGTCAAGATTTTTTGTCATCCTTTACATTTTTACACTAAATATAATGTTTTATTGAAAGAAAATCTAGAAACAAATCCATAGGGAGGCCAATTGATGTGGAGACCGAGAGTATACATATTAGCCCCACCACTCCTCAGAGTGGGAGGGATCCCAGATAACAAAATTCCATAAGGGGAATTCTATTATTTTTTAGAATCCTAGATGTCATCTACTTGATTCCATTCACACCATATATGAAGTATCTCAATATTTTGGGAGAGAAGAGCCCTGCATTTGAGGACCAAATGTGTTATCGGTCAAGAAAGTGGAAAAGCATCATTGAGGGAGATCCAAATACTCTATTTCATGGAAAAAATTAATATATAATCATCCATTTGATTAAAATGGATACATTTAGTTTTATTTTTCCAATGTATTTTTGGGGGAATAGTGGAATTATTGGCATAAATTTTTCACATATTTTTCACCATTTTTTTATAATTTTTTATAATTTATCCACTTCGGTGTGCTTAGCATACACGAATAAGGAGAAACCATAATGTTTTTTTTCATTGATTTTTTTTTATTTTAATGTGTTTAGTTCATTGATGGTATACATTGATTTCACATGGTTAGGTTCAATCCATATAAAATTCACTAAAAAAAACTCTATTATTTTTATGATTTTTGTGTGAGAACATGAATTCTGTTTATTTGTGTAGTATCTTTTGTGTGGGAATGCACTAGGGATGTAGATATTATTAGCATACATTTACATTTTTGTCATATAGTTTAGGATACCATTTCTCTAAACCATGACACATTTTAGATACCATCAATTGGATCCATCACAATTAGTGTAAATTTTTTTAAACTTTGTGGCCTAATATTGAGGGTTTCCCAATACTAAAAAAAGAATTTCTTCATTAACCCTTTCTCGATATTTAGACATTGGACAACTAATTTATTCCTATTTGGGATGGATGGGGATGGTTTGGGTGGTGAATACTTCTGTTCTTTATCAATGGATTCCATGTATCATCTCTTTCAGGTTGAATAATACTTATTTAGGTAATCTTATTTATTCCTCCTCACCTCATCTCCATTTTATATCTACCAACTATTTTAATTAAATCATGTTCCATATCTATTCTGGGGGTTGTATTTGGGACTCAATATTATATTAACTATAGTTTTTTCCCTGTTGGGTTATCTAGAGGCCATTTTCTTACATTACTGTAAATTCATCCTCAAAGGATATGTGTTTTCTAGGACTTTTTTTTGAATGAGGAAATATTTTCTATGGAATATCCCTTTTTATACATTTCATTTAGTGTCTCTGTGTATTTAATTTATTTCATATGAAACAATATATATATATATGTTACCGAAATGGTTTTATGATTTTTTTAATAATTATAATACATGTAATGATGTGTATTTAATAGGGTTTTATATATATATTATACTATTAATATTTATTAGATCTTTTTGTTTTATAATGTGTCTAAAATTATTTTGAACGATATTGGGGGATTTTGAAGGAATTCAGGAAAATATTCTATTATAACTTAAGGTATTTTGTGAATTTAAATTGTAGTTCTAAAATTAGGGTCTATTCGACCTATTTAAAAAATAAATTCGTGATTTGTTAGTCATTATGGAAACATAAATAAAGTGTTTAGGAAATTATTAGTTTCTAAATAATTTTGATAGTATGTCTTTTTATTGGGTTACAAGGGAACAAAATTTTCTTCGTATTCCAATCCTTTTTTTGATGGCTTGTTTGAAATTTTTTAGAATAGATTTTTTAGGGATGTGAGACACACTTGATCCCTTATTTTATTGGGCGTACCATTCTTCTTTACCACTGAATGATAATGTTTAAAATTGATCATCTATAATATTATAAATTATAATTAATGAAATAAAAGTGGTTCATTACATCATGGGTTTCATATGTGTGACATTGTTAATGATTAAGATTTTTATTTGTGAATACTCATGCAATTTCGTTGGGCTTGTGGTTTTCTCACATTTTAAATAGAATACCATGGGAACTCATGTAGAAAATTTTGTTTCTTGAATAATGTTATAATATCTTGTGGTGTGTTTCCTATCTAGTTCCCTAGGAGAGTTTTTCCCACATATTCATATATATATTGTAATCGTTGACCTGATGGGGTTCAGTATAGGGATGGTATGGTCTCTCTTTGGGTGGTGGGGTGTCTATCGGGAGTGAACTAAGTACAGAATGTCCAATATCAATCCTATTATAAAAATGGGAGTTTCCCATGATTCATGATTCCCATTATAGTCTATTAAGTGGATTTTAAATGATTAATAAATCAGATACCTCTAATAATGATTTGATTCCATGAAACTATTTTTTATAGAATTCTTATTCTACAAATTTGATATAATGTGTCCCTTGATGGATAAATTTTTTCAAATTGTATTTTGGTTTGTTTTTATATTATTTATTTAATGGTTTAAAAATTATTATGTATAATGTTGATAAAAAAATCTTATCAATATGTTTTTTGAGAACGATTTTCAGAATATATATATATGTGAATGGGGTTTTATTTGTGTATTTTAAAATATTTATTTTTTAGTATAAGGAGAAATTTTGGGAATAATAATTGCAGAATTCATGGGTTTGAAAATTGTTATTTTTAACTGGTTATTCCGATTATTTAAAAAAGTCCACATATTTTTTAAAATGGGGAAGTAATAATGTATGTTGTTTATTTCCTATATGAATGTTAATTTATTTGTGGAAACCTATTGATTAATATTATGTTGAAAATAATTTTTTTAAAATATCTTACAAATGTAATTAAATATATTACTTAGTAATATCCTATTAAAAACATTTCTCTCACAACATTAATGAACATAGTTATATAGGTGTGTATTCCACTCTCCATATTTGATTCACTTTACTAGGGTTTTAATATAGTTGGTTGATTTTCTTGGTCATTTGATAGATGTGTAGAGGTGATGAGTTATGGTAGGTTTTGTGATGTTTTTTGCTGGTAACTTGGGTTGTAATATAGTTTTGGGACCATGTTGTATAAATAATTTCATCTTGTTGTACATTATATAATGTAATGTGAGGAATAATTACTCTGAATTTTTAGGTTTTGATTGTTGGTAATTTTCCTTCTCCATATCTAGTAGGTATATTTATTCAAATAAGATTATTTGATATTTCTAGAAATCCAATGTTTGGAAAGGCCAGACCAGATACCCATTAGTTACCAATGCTTATTTATATTGTTAATATGAGGTTAAAACATTTATCATGTTTTTTTTCATGATACCCAAGCTATATATTATATCCTATTTTGATCGAGAACACTCTTTAGGCCATGTTTTGAATCAAGCCGTGAAACATGTATATACATCCAAGGCTAGTTTGTTTCACCCATGAAATGTTTGGAAAACATGAGTGATTCTCCCATGGGATTAATCACACGTGAGAATCGTTTTAAATAATTTAGCTAACATGATACATACTTAATTATATTTTCTTACATCCATGTGACCTACATTTATTTGGTCACTAGAGACCTGAATTTAATATTACATAAGCTCATTCTCATATAGAAATATCGTTCATTACTATTTTCTGATGTGAAATATAATATGTAACCCATTTCCCCCATGAGAAGTTTCTTATGATATAAAATTATTGAGGTATAAGCTTATACTTCGGTAGAAAAGGGTGAGATATTATATAACATTGAGGAAACCCATATAATATTACATATCCTCACTTGTAAAGATAAATACATTGAAAAATTCACCAAATGTATTATTTCAGAATCAATATATAAAAAAGTGATGAAATATAATATTTCAAATTCAATACATAATATAACCAATCAACTCTAAAATTCATCATTATTTTTTTACATAAAACCCATCTTTCAATTAAAAAACAACACAATAAATTCCAAAAGGAATTATTCGAAATAATATTTTGAATTCGAATCTCAAAAAATTCGACAATAAAGTACCAAAAAATGATATTTCAACTAAATATTATATATATTTATTATTTTAACCTATAATATAATTATATAAATAATAGATAACAAAAAATAAAAAAATCCATAATATATTTTACTATTATCTGTATAATACATATGGAAAAAACAAATAAATAGGGAGTCAACACATATCCACTCATGATTTTTCGTTGAAAAAAACCTACATCATTAAGGCTCATAAGATGCCCTTATTATGCCATGTTCTTCCTCATAGGGATTTATGATATAAATATATGATCTTTATATCAGACTTATGAAAAAACCCATCATTTAGTTCCTTAAAAAACACAAGTCATTCCTTCCATCATAACCTTAAATTCCCACCCACATAATGGTATCATATCCTAATATATACACAAGACCAACTCATGCGCCCATTAATGATTGAGAGCATATCATCACTCCCAAATCTTTATTTTCCCTCATTAGTGGAATCACCAAACTCACCATTCCTGTCATTTCTTCATCTTGATACAATATCCGTGATACTAAGGAATATTTACTCAAGAGATAATTCATGAATCATGAATCAAGTTTTCATCCCAAACACTGATGAAATAAAAATAACAACCCACTATAACACAAAAAAAATACAAAAAGTAAATATATTACACCACATAAAAATAGTTCAACAGATGAAATGATTATCTCACAATTAAATATATCAAAAAACTATTCACCATTTATGGAAAGTTTGATCAATAAGGTGAATGATAGGACACCAATCATATAAATTAAACATGAAGTGTTATATATATAATACATTTTTTCATTGCCCATATTTTTTCCAATGATGCTCATATTTTATGTTTATACTAATTACATGTTCATTTCTATCATGGGAAATTTTATATATTCCCCATAAAAATATAGTCGACATGAATTTTTGAAATCATCAGACTTACATTGGAAAATATATTCTGATAATTTGAGGTTGTACTATATCTGGAAATTAAATTTAATATCCTCTATATCCTTATTCATGTTTCTCAAAATCCACACCAACATGCACAATAATTAAATTTCCCAAAATCATGAAATATATTATTCTATAAAAAATACAATACATATTTATTAATTATAAGAGTTAAAATCTCTATTATTTCTAACTCAATTTAATTTATTGAAATATAATCAACAAATCGTATAAAATAAGCCAATTGGGATATTTCCATTAAAATGAAAGGAGAAGGAAGTTAAAATAAATTAAATGGTGGGATTGCATAATATTTTCTATTTCATGTACACTGCTATAGATAGCTCCTCAATCATGAATTAGGCAGTATACCAGGATCCACTGGAAGCTGACTTATAGAGGGTAGTATAGGGGGTGGTTGGATCCCATAAATTGTTCGTGAGAAAATTATAATGGTGGGATAGGGTTTAAATGTTTAGTAAATTATTTATCTAATTGAAATACATGTTTAAACCATAACCAGCCACGTGGTATACAGGGGATGTACACTAAGTATTCTATTTACATCTAGGGAAAACCCTACCTCTAGAAATATCCCCTCGTATAGGGAATCGTTTTACATTCTTCCTATTGTTATTTGTTTCATTATTTTACTAAATTCATCTAAACTACCAATACCATCTCAACCATCCTATATTCTAATAAAAACTCCCATCATTAGTAAATCCCCCTATGAGATATCCCAATAACCTCAATCAAATATGAATTCTAAATTATTAATCTCCTCTCTATAGATTATCCAAAGATAAATGTTCTCTATTTTAATTTACTTATAATAGTGAATGTTAATAAAAGTATATAAAAATATTAATATTAATCATTTGGAAACATTTTATATTATCTCTGGATTTAAAAATTATCAAATTAAATCTATTTCTCACAAAACTCTAATATTTAAGACTGTTTTTTTAATATTAATAGTATATCATATTTAGATAAACTATCTACTATCCAAAAACCCAATCTATAATATAAAAAACACTTAATTTATTTTATAATTGATTTATCTTCAACTTATTCCATTTAATGTCATTTTATTTTGTGTTCAAGAAATTCAATTAACCATACAAATTCTTATATCCACCAAATCCTCATAGTTCATGCATGTCATTTCAAAAGATTACATCTCAATGATGATACCTAAAAAAACAAAAACAGACAATACACCTCACATTAATATAATATCATATTATAATTTGATACATTAAAGAACTCCCAAATTATAAAATTTCATTTATTTACTCAACTTAATTGTACTAAAATATCCATAATAAGAAACCTAAATAGACCATTCAATGAATTTAACGTCAAGTCATTCACTTAACACATAAATTCTTTAAAATATTTTATAAAAATTATATGGTATTAGACATAAAATTTATATAAATTATAAAATATCATGTATATGAACAATAACAATACCCATCCATAAACTTTTCTAATCTTCTCAACCTAATGATTTCAATATTGGATAACCCTATTGACAAATGTTTTACACCCTAATATCATTTATCCAATGAAGAAACATACTCATATCCTAAGATTAGTGCATTTGGATAAACCTCCCCTTTGTTTCGTACTCAAAATAATTAATCCATCTTGTCCCCCAATGTAACTACATCCAATTCCATTAGTCATACAATCAATTTTTGGATCTAATTTCCAAAACAGTCATTTGATCGGTTACTGAATGTGTCAATATATATCCCTCACCTTCTCTATACTGAGTACTAATTTGAAAAGAAAGAACCACTGGTATAGGTTGACGAAACACATTACCCCTGTCATCCATTAATACTCTCAAGAAACAAGGTTCAAACCCTTAGTTAATTAATGGAATAATCCTCATTGTGTGAATACATATATCAAAGTTCCATATTCACTAACCAACCATGATTTCAATTAACAATATAGTACAATTATTTTTCATTTTTTATCATTCGACATTAAAAAAACCCCCACCACATTTAGAGTTCTAATCATTTCACAATTTTCCATAATTTTGTCACCAATAACATTATAATTCTATCACTACGATACTTATTCCTCTCCTCCAATGAAGTACACCTAACATAGGAAGGAATTTTCATTTTTAGTTAATGTTGTTTCATTCCAAATATGGGGAATACTTTTTAGTTCACAATTATAATAGTAACGATTCAAATAATTTAATTATCACCTAAAATATTTGTCATCACATCTATTTGATGATCTATAATATATTTTACCACATCATGAAACTGCACATTTGATATTTCTTCTTTTATATCAGTAGCAGTCTGAATGTGATCTAAAAAAACCACACTATAGTCTCATGACATAGATCAAAGAATTAGAATAACTAAATAGTTTTATATTCTATTGAATATTACACTAAATTCCATGATTTCCGTAAAACTAACAACACTCTTTAAGGATAAACTCACATATTGACCATCAAAACCAACTTACTAATGAAAAAGTGCATGTGGAGAATACGAACTATAGATAACCATCAGAAACCTAAATAAAAGGTATCTATTGTCCTTTATATATTGTTCTAAAATAATAAAAATACTTTTTCTTCTTAAATAATAGTGGTTCCATCCATCATTGATCACATCTCTATCACAATCATAAGATAGTTTACACTCTCATACTATGTTACCCTCCATCTCAACTCATGTCTCATGACTCACCTATTATCCATTCAATGATTCTAAAAATTATCTATATATACATATATTGAAATAAAGAATTTTTTTTTGAAACAATAGACAATACATATGATTGTATACCCAATGAAATTTAGGAATTCACTTTATTAAATCCCATACTATGATTCATCGTACCTTATACATTGTCTAAAATTAGTAACCACCTAACCAATCTTAAAAAAAATATTATGTCATATCCTCATGTTCATCACATTTTCCTTATAGGGACTAAAATATTAAAAATTAAATATTTCATATTAATATACGGATATTCATTACATATCATTTGGATCCAAGCTATAAAAAATTGGTTTAGAGTCATTAGAATGACATTTGTATATAAATATTATGTTAATAATATCTATAGAATTTCCCATTAAGTACATCAGAACATGAACCCCACTTAGAAATATCATTCCTAAAACCATTATTGTAATTATGGTGAAGGAAATCATATTTAAGGGTGATCATAGATGATCGTTAAGGGTATACATAAGAAATATTAGTCAATGATCACAAGTGAGAATAATTTAATAATATTGGTTTGAGATCATGGAAATAAAATAAAATTGTAATACCCAATAACATAGAGGTTTTTAAATAGAAATATTTGTATAAGGATTTGTTATAACCAAGGACATAATTCTTAATAGTGCACAATAATAAATTTTCAATCATTTTCCATGAGAACACTACTTAATCATAATGAATATTTTCTGGCATTAACAAAATCGTAGAAAATAAATTCACTAGTTTAGGTTCACTCCCAAGACTATTACTGTAGAAAAATTACCAAATTTGAAATTCCATCATAGTCATTACCAAAATTCCCTTTGGAGTAACTTCCATCCAGTTATTTTCTTCATCAATCATGAATATTTTTCTCCAACATCTGTTATGAGTTTTCAACACTAACATCATTACCCAATCCATTGGAGGATTGTATCAAACCCATCCAAATTTGGTTTTTAATTAAAACTATCACCTGTTGAATATATCACATCCACATAGTATTGGTAAATAACAGAACCACCTATCATACAATCATAACCCATTCATATATATTCCACAATATAATGAAAACATTTTCAATTACATCAAATCTTAACTCATGGAAATTAAAATTAGTTTCATCACTAGTTCATTATCAAAAAAATAAAACATACACTGGAGGAATAAGTATTGTACCATTTTGTAATGTATAATATTTTTTGTGTATTATTTTTATATATTATATAGAATTGTTTTGAGACCATGATTTTTGACAGTGTACGATTTTGAGTCCTGGAGTGCCCATAAAAAATTATTGAAATAATTTAAACTTTTAAATGGAATGCGAGAGAGAGTTTCCTAAAAAAAGTGGAATTACATTTAAATGAGGACCCAGATTAGAAATATAAGGGAATTATTACCTTTATTGCGGAGAATTTACCCTAGGATGGGTCTAACATTGACCAGCTTAGTTTGGCTAGTGAAATTAAATTATGCACGTCTAAGGAAATAAAATAAAATAAAATATTAATTTTATTAACATGGAAACAATGCAGGGATGGGTGATTTTAAATAATTTGTTATGTCATATTTTAAGGGTATGATTCATAACCCTGGAATTCATAGAGGCATAGAGAGGATACCCCTTAGAGAAACCTCTCAAAAATGAATAACGATGAATTGACCGTTCATAAATCAAGTCCCCAATGGATTTAGAGATTATCATTATTGATATCAACACAATACCTCTTCAATATTTTTCAACCCTATCTCGAGGTAGTGGTTGTTATTTAAATTTTTCCTGACATGTTTTTATATTAAAATGATGAATGGGAATCAAAACATGAATGGGTTGACAAGCATATTGTTTATTCTTGCAGGAGGGTCTTTCATCAGGTTTATTTTTGGGAATTGATCCACATTTTATTTCATTTAAATTTTGACTTACTCCATTTTATCCTTCTAATGGGAGTGAAACAACATTGTGATGAATGAAGGTGGTGGTTATTTCCTTTATTATTTATTGTATTTTCATATCCCCTTCAACCCACATGTTCTTCATGTTCTTCAAAGGGTTATGAACAATAGATCATTGTGCATCTGTCTGGAAATGAAATGATCCAAAATAGTATATCCGACCTCATGAAGACCTATAAAAGGTGATACAATGATGGAGGTAGATGGATTGACTCAGTTTGAGAGACATAAATATTCAATAGTTCTTCATGTTGAGGGATCAAAATATTCTTATAGGGATGATAGGAGTCCCAAAAACAACATAATCAAACATGGAGAGAGGTAATGACCCTAAATATTTAGTTTCTTGGTGACCAGATAGCCAGATAAGGACTCAATGATTCAAATGATGTGTTAGGGAAAGAAAAACATTATCTGGATAATGTGAGGAATATGATGTGTTATCCAAATAACCCGGCATGTGGGGCCAACTTAGTGGGGTCTCCGGTTTCACATTACAGAATGCAATGACATGGTGTGTGATATATTTCCCTTGGCGTGTGGGTCTCTATACAGAACATGTCATGTATCTCAGAGAATAAACAATCATAAGTTGGAGTACACGACACATACTATACAACACGACCAGACCAGTCCAGTTACGTGGGTTACCCGTTGTACCTGTACACGAGTTTGCAGAAATGGGTTGAAGCCATGTATGAGAACATGACTAGCATACATGGAGTGTCCCCTGGCTATTGTGACAAGGGGAGTTACACTTATACGCATAGTGTATATCGATATTGACATGACATGTTGTTCTAACATGGTTCATTGTACACGGGCAGAAGCTGGAGTCAAGAGACACGACATGTTATTGTACTATATGCTCTGTACTTTCTTCTTCATGGATTTATATCCTTATCCACCATACCTTGGAAATTTTTTAGTTGGGATAGTTCATATTTTCTCATTCCCCTGAAGGTCAAGTATCATTTCCATCCACAAAAGTATGACCCCCTTTATCCAGACATTCTGGATAGAGTAAGAGTACCTTAGAGAAACCCAAAGAGAGATATTATATACATTCTTGTGCCCTAGGCAGAGTCTAGTTATCTAAGTGGCCAATCCTATAGGACATCAATCCTCTACATTGCAGGTGAATCGTGATGGGCTATGGTATCACCACCATGGCCCTAGTGATGTTACTCATCTATATATTGTTATCTTTTCCCACTCAAGAGTTAGTTATCTCGGCATGAGTGCATATGTTTCATCAACTTATAACTATCAATTCATATCTCTATCTATAATGGATTTCTCCAATGAAAAAAAAAATCTCGAACATATATTGTCAGATCTATCAGAGACGTGGATGGAGTTTTCTCGGATGAGTGCTTTGTGGAATCATCGAACGAAATCCCTATCATGTCTAAATGGAAGGTGAGGCCTACCTATAGCCAATGGGTCTGGGTCCGAGTATATATTGGTATTTCAATTGTTATATGTACTATATACATATACTGTGTAGATATGACTGTACCTTTTCATTTTGTACTTCTTTTTGGTTTCCCGTGGTCCCCTATTGAGTATTTTTTTACTCACCCCTGCACAGGATTTGGCCACATGTGCCATTATAGTGCATATGGGAGGCCTTTTGACTATGTCAAGGGAAGAACAGGAATGGAAATTACTTTTTGAGTATCCCTATAGGTCGAGGTGTTCATTCTCCACCGAGAAGCAGTCACAATACCTTTATTGTTTACAAGATGGACATTGTAGATTGTACAATATTACTTTTGGAAAGATTGTATTCTGGCCCAGTTTACATTTCACACATTACTTTTCATTGTACTCGGTTGGTTGGGATTAGTTCTATTCATGTATCTTGTTCCTAGTGATTTTAACATTTCATCATTTTTTTCATTTAAACAAGTGTGTGAACTAGTACATAAGAAATGTCTTCCGTGTTAGTGATATGCCTACTCGGCACTATTTAACCTCCCCATGTCTATTAGATGATGGATTGGGGAGTCACAATGTGGGCCCCACTTGGACCAGTTATGAAAATGTGGTATCAGAGGTGGTCAATTTTACCTTATTACATAGAGTGTGTGATATTGTTCATGGGAAATAGTGTTATGTGTATTCATTTTTGCTTTCATTTTAGTGACTCCATTGTTGGTATGAGTGGATGACGTATCCAAAAAGCCTGACTCTGACAACATGATTTTTGACTCGGTACATGAGAACAGTAGTTGTAGGTTAACAATAATTGTATTTGGACGTTCATACATATTCTCTAGTTCTAGAGAAGCCTTTGGCAGACATTTGAGGAAGACCAAGAGAAGGGAGTCTGTAGTTTTGGACTCTCAGGATGGATCTAGGATGCCTAGGGAGATGCAATTCTACACATGCGACGACATAGGACATCTCTCTAGAGATTTTCCAACTCTTTGAGCTACTGACAAAGGAAACAGGTGGAGCAAGAAGATCTGCAAAGAAACAGACATGGCCAAAGACTTGTGAGAGCATCATGAGGTGGAATACATTTCAACATGTAACCCCCACCACTAACCATGTTGTCCAATCTAGGTTTTAGGAGCTGGAGGATAGGGGTTGGGATCGTTACGTGTGTCGAGGTGTATTACCCACAAGCTTCATGGGTGATTTGAGGAATGATCTATTAAATTTACTATTATCCTCTTTATTGATAGACACATGTGATATTCATCACCTTTCTTTCCCAAAAATATTTATTGAGACTCAGAGATTCTTGTAAAATTATTGACTTTACCATCATGCACAGAGACTCCTATGAACGAGACCCAATGATCATGCACTGGTGCCTATAGTGTGTCCGAATTCTTAGAGGTGAGAGTTTAACATACGGATCCCTAGATAGTGATTTCAAGGACTTAAGACAATAGTCATGGTATGGATTGGTTATCAACTGTCCATGCACAGATTGATTTTTTTTAGGAAGAGAGTGTGGTTTGTCCACTGCAATGGAATGATTCTATCTATTCTTAGTGAAAAAAATCGAGGAATCACAAAATGGGATCATTCTTAAGAGGACACAACTGATCACTAATGGGTTGGATAACATTTCCCTTGGAGTAGTAGATGTTGTGAGCATTAAGTTTCCTGAAGTAGTTCAAGAGTTTGAGTATGTCCTTCATGAAGATGATACAATATTACCTCAATTTTGGTAGATTGAAATCTACATAAACTTACACCCCTTGACAACAACGATATCATCGCCGGTGTACTAGATAGCTCCCACAGAGCTTCGCAGTCTGAGGGTGTAGATGGATTATTCACAGAGGAATAGCTTCGTAAGACTAAGTGTTTCATGCTAGGTGAAACCCAGTACTGTTTTCCAAGATGTCCGATGGGAGTTTGAGGTTGTGGGAGGATTACATTTTCCTGAACAAGGAAATGATGACGAGAAAGTATCAAACCTTGAGGATCAATGAACAATTCGATCAGATGAGAGGGGAACATGGGTTCGTGATGTCTGACAGTCGATTAGGTTACCACCAATTATGAGTATGAGATGAGGATATACTAAAGGCGTATTTATGATGTCTCAATGTTCACTTTGAGAACATGGTGATTCCCTTAGGCATGAAAAATTCCCCCACAATGTTCATGGAACTCGTGAAATGCATCATATATCTACTCATCGACCGGTTCATTGTAGTATTTGTCGATGTCATCCTGGAATACTCAACATCAAAGGAGGAGCAGGCACGACACATAAGGATGGTTCTAGATGTACTCTAGGAGCACCAACATTATGGGAAGCTATCAAAGAAGCAATTATGGATTCAAGGTTTCCTCTGCCTGGGAAATGTTATCTTAGTAGATGGAGTAGTTGTGGACCCATCCTAGGCCAAAGAGTAGATAGAAATGGTTCCACCTTAGAGTTTGATGGAGGTGCAGAGTTTCCTTGGGATGACATGATATTTCCAGAGACTGATTCTTGATTTCACCCGGATATCAACAATAATGTCATATTTGAATTGAAAGGGACAACCTTTTGTATGGATGGAGATTTTCCAGAAGTCTTCCTTTAATTGAGGAATAGTATGACAAGCTCCCCAATCATGAGGTTACTGGAAGAGGGTTTCGAGTATGTAGTTTTACACAGTGCATTAGGAACTAGGTTTTCGTTGTGTTTTGTGGAAGAGACAAGCAGTGATTGCCTATGGTTCATTCCATTTAAGGAAACATGAGCGTAACTACATGTCCCATTATATTTAGTTGGTAGCGGTACACATCACATTGAAGATGTTGCAACACTACCAGACGGGAGAATGATTTATTATCTACTATGACCACAAGAGACTGACATAAATCTTCTTGGATAAGGATCTAAATATGAGGAATATGTGAGGGACAAGTATCCACCTTGATCATGACTTCGATATCAATTATACGCCTTATAAGGGGAATGGGGTTGCAGATCCTCTTAGTGGGAGATCATGTTTTTATCTTCGGAGTGAGGCTTTAGAGTAGTTGGACATGAGAAATTTATCCATCCAAGATGGAGATGATTCAGCCTATCCACAGTTTATGGTATTCAACCCTCAACTATTATAGTGAGTCAAGAATGAAGATCTAGTGGATCTTGACTTCGAGACATAACATGTTCATTTATCCATAAAAAATCTCTTCATTGTTTTTCGCATGGTGGGGAGAACATCGTTCTTTTATGATGGCATACTGTTGTTCCATTTTCATTTTGGGAGGTTTTTCTACGGTAGTTTCATAAATCCCCTTCAGCGATACACACTGGGGTGGAGAAAATGATCTAGGACGTCCGACGCTAGTTCTTGTAGATATGGCGGAAGAAGGCATTTAAAGAGTGAATTTCTCTATGCCATATATGTTAGAGGGTGAAGGCTAACCACTATGTTCTAGTGGGATTAGCCCACCCCGGGAAGTTAAAGAGTGGAAATTTTATGTAATATCCATGGAATTAGTGACATGATAAACACAAATTTCTAGGGGGCACAATTCTATTTGGGTGATAATGAATAGAATAACCAATTCAGCCCACATCCTAGCCATCAGGGAGAATAGTTATATAGAGAGCTTGGGATCCCTCTACATGATAGATAAAGTGAAGCTTCATGGCATACCATTGATGATAGTCTCATATCATTATGCATGCTACACATCATTGCTATGGAAGGGATTGAAGGAGGATTATAGAACACAACTACTCATAAGAACAACATTCCATCCAAAGATTAAGGGTCCTACGAAGAGGACCGCTCAGGTTCTGGAAGATATGTTGAGGGCCTATACCATAGACTTTGGATGTAGTTGGTAGGACCTCTAATAACTAGTGGAGTTTTTGTACAACAAAGGATATCAATACATCATTATTATGGCGATGTTCAAGGCATTATATGGACTACCCTTCCAGTCACTACATTTCTAGAATGTCCTTGTAGGGTCAGTACCTATGGGTCTGGAGGTGGTATGGGCTACCACATAGAAGGTCCATGTCATCTAGAAGAAGATGAATGCTTTACAGAGCTACCAGAAGTCTAATAATGATAGGCATCGAATACCTATAGTGTTCATGGAAGGAGAGCTTGTATTCCTTTGGGTCTCACCTTGATGAGGTTTTCAGATATTTGGATGGGGTGACATGTTAGCTCCAATGTTCATTATCCCTTTTCGGATACTTCATAGAGTTTGTGAGGAGGTGCACTACCTATCTCTACCATCGTAGTTTCATGGTGTACACAAAGTATTTTATGTGTCACATCTGAGGTGGTACATGCATGATCCCTCATACATCATCAACTGAGGTGAGTTGCACGTTGAGGATGGAGTGACTATCACAGAGTACCTAGTGGAGTTCATGGATCAGTAAGAGAGGATCATTAATTGGTGAGATAATACCCTATTGTGTGTTCAATGGAAGCATGTGAATCTTCCATGGAGCACGTAGTATTGGGAGGCTATGATTCGTGTACAGTACCTATACCTTTTTTAGTATCATTTTTATGGCTTTTCGATGACTTAAATCCATATGGTGGGAAGAATGTAATATCTCATGATTTCAGTGTAATATTTTTAAATGTTATATAGAATTATTTCGAGACATGGATTTGTTACGTCGTGCAATTATGAGGATCGTATTGCCCGAAATAAATGATTGAAATAATTTATTAATTTAAATAGCGTGCTCGAGTGATTTTTGGGAAAATAGTGGAATAAAATATAAACTAATATCATAATCAAAAATCCATTGGAACTGCTGTATTTAGATCAGTGAATTTTCTGTAGGGGTAGCTTAACATTGTACAACACATGTCGGCTGTAGAAGATAATTTTGGATGTTTAGGGACATAAAATAAATTAAAATATTTATTTTATTATATTTACTAAAACACAATTATGAGTGACTTTAAATAATTTGTTAAGTAGGATTTATAGGGATATCTACACAATCCTTGAATTCAATAGAGGCATGGGGAGGAGACCCCTTAGAGAAACTTGTAGATAAAGAAGGATGAGGAATTGACTATTGATGAATTGTGAGGCCAATAGAGTTAGAGAAACTCGTTGATGAAGGAAGAATAATCTCTCATTTTCATATTTTGATTCTATTTAAAGGTATTATATATTATTTCAATTATTCTTTCCCTGTTATTTAATTTAAATGGAGAAAACCCATCAACCTCGAACGGATGGACCCATAGATCGTTCGTTCTTACGGGAGGTTCTTTCATTTGGATTATTTTGGGAAATTGATCCTTGTTTGATTGGATTTATGTTTTTATTTTTTCTATTTTAGCCTCATAAAAGTATAAGATCAACACCATGATGAATGTTTGTCGAGGTTCATTCCCCGATTAATTATTTCGGTTTATTCTCCACTTTGACCCGCACATTCTTCATGTTCCATGTAGAATTATGAACAATAGATTTTTGTGCATCAGTCTCAAAATGAAATGATAACAAATCATAGAACTGGCATCATGAAAAACAATATGTTGTGTGACAATGATGGAAATGGAATAATTGACTTGGTTTGGGAGAAATCATTCTTCAAAAATTCTTCATTCAGCTGGATTAAAACATGTTTTCTAGGTCTATCAGAGGACTGAATCGAACAGAATAAACCTTGTGGTGATGGAATGACCTAGAATCACGATTTTCATGGAAATTAGACATCCAGATAAAGAATCAGAGCTTCACCCGAAGCGTAAGACAATGAAAAACGTTTTCTGAAAAAAGATGTTCATCACAGAGTATTCTTTGAAGAATACTACATGTATGGTCGGGTCAATGGCGGCTAGGGTTACACATTGTAGAATGCGGTGAAACATCATGTGTCAGATTTCACACGGTGTGTGGTTCTCTATTTGGTACTCAATATGTATCTTAGATGATAAACAGAAACAAGGAAGTGTATATGGAATGTACTCGACTACATATCCAGGAAAGGCCGGTTACAAGGGTTTCTTTGTATACTGGTACCCAGGTTGGAAGACACGAATTAATGTCATATAAGGGCACATAGCCCGAATAAATTGAGTCCCCACAGAGATTAGGAAACGACATGGTACACTTATACACCCCATTTATATTGATGTTTACATGAAATGTTCTTATGACTCATGCCACTGTACATGAGCATTTCCTGGAGTCAGGAGACACAACGTGTGACTCTTCTAAACTCCTTGTACATTATTTTACATGGATTGATCTCCTATTACAACCTACATTAGAAAAGATTCATTTCGGTTTGTTCCCCTTTTATTGTTCCCCTAATGGTCAAGTATCATTTTCATCCATTGGAGTACGACCCCCTTAAGCGGGGCTTTCAGGATAAAGTAGGTGTCCCTCTAAGAGGCCAAAAGTGGGATCCCCTATAAATTTGTGTTCTCTAGGAAGAGTTAGGTTATCAAAATGTCCAATCCTACCTGGAATCATTCCTATACATAGAAGGTGAGTCTAGATATGTCTTGGTATCACCCATATGGCCCTAGTAGTGTTCCTTATCCATTTATTGTGATCATTTCCCACTTAGAAATGAATTCTCCTCGAATGAGTGCATGTGTTACCCCTATTCAAATCTATAACTGCATCTCTATATCTATCAATTATTTTCCTATAAAAAATCTCTTTTAGATGGATGCCATTAGAGCTATCAAACTCGTGGAGTGAGTTATCTCAGACGAGTGCTTCGTGGAATCTTCAAACTAAATCCCTAGAGTTGTTATGTGGTAGTTGTGACTTACAACAACTCCATGGGTCTAGGTCTGATTATACCTAGACATTTATATTATTATATATTTTGTAGACAAGGAAAAGAAGATTTGACTATACCTATACCTTATGTATTTCTTTGTGATTTTTTCGGTCCCCTACTGAATTTTTTATACTCACCCCACCCTAGGATTTTCCCACACGGGTTGTGTCTTGTGTAGATGAGTGGCCCTTTGAAGGGGTCTATGGCAGACTAGGACAGAAAAACACTTTTTGAGTTTCCCAAAATTTCACGGCATTCCTTCAGTATCATGTAGAAACATAATATCTTTTTTGGTTACTAGTTGGACTTTGTAGATTGTCGACTCTTTCTTTTGGTGGCCTAGTATTGTAGCTCAATATATTATATACACATTACATTCCTTTTTACTCTATTTCTTGGTTTTTTTGTATGCATACATTTTTTTTACATAGTGGTTTTTACATTTCAACATTGGTGGACTAGGAAACGTGTGCGTGTGTATAGGTACTTAGGAAATTCCACCCATGTTAGTGATATTCCTACATGGTACTATTCACCAGGCCCTATCCTTTTGGAGGTGAGCATAGGGAGACGCAGTGTGGGCCACACAAGGATGGGTGCTGAAACATCGGATTATATCCCTAGAAAATAACAATTAACTTCAAAGGATGTTGTTATAGATGAACAATAACATTATTATATAACTGGAACATTTCTTTAGAAAAATATTAATTTCATTTTAAAATTAAATTATCAAATTGCAAAAAATCAAAACATATTATAGAAAAATTACCCTTATAAGATAACCATAGAATATTATAATGTAATATTTATGGGAAAATGTGTGCATGATGGTGGAGAGATTATATTTCAAAGTGTACATTAATACAAAAATTCATTTAAAATTCATTATAAAAGACAAAAATATCTTGTTTAGAAAATAAAAAGAATATTCGTTTTAATTTAGTTTATAAAAACATTAACATCTAATGAATTAAATGAATAAACAGGGTATGAATGGTAAAAAATCATGAAAACATTTTAATTAAAATATAATCATCGATGAAAATATTCTCGACAAAATATGAATAACAATGTTGGTTTTCCATAAAAATTTTCTTACTCAATTTTTAGTATAGGGAGATTGGAAAATGAAAGGAAATAATTTAATCTCAATATATAACTATTCGATAAGAAAAAAAATAATTTTTTAGGGAAATATATTAAATAATTTGTATACTGTAATTATGACATAAACAATGTTCATTAAAAATTATATTGTATAATAATACCCATGTGGCATTTTTGACATTGAGTTCATAATTAAATTAAGTGGAATAAATTAAATTAAATGTTTACAGAACATGAAAAATAATACCCACGATAAAAAAATAACAATTTCTCAGTATATAAAATTTATCAACTATGATAGGTGGATAAAATAAAACATTTCACAAAAAAACATAATTAAGATGAAGAACCCATATGATTGATGAAATTTACAAATTAAAAGTAATTGAATGAATTTAAATAATTTCATATTCTATGTTCTATGAATAAAATTAATCATTATTCCAGTATAATTTAATGTTTAGTATATACACCATATAAATAAGGCATTGGTGTATAACATTAAAACATATGTCAGGGAATAGAAATTGAGATGAAAACCCGTATAGCATAAGAATTTTTTTAATAAATATATATTGATTTAATGATATAATTATATTGATGTTATGATACAAATAATAAGGAAAATAAATGACATTAAATATATTATTCTCATTATATATTCCATTTCACTGAAATTATGTTGAATAATGAACATTGTTCTTAAATATTGATGTTTTGAGGCGAAATCCTTACATTATATATGAATTCATCTATAAGTACTTGAAATAAATTAAAATTTATTTAATATATATATATTATAATAATATTAAAAAATATTATATCATATATGATCCACATATATCATTTCCACACACTTTTATAAATTGTTTTCTATTAATGTTGTTATTTTGGGTGTTGTTTTCTTTGTTTTCATGTATGTTTTCATTTATATGTTGGTGTTATTGCATATTGATCATTGTTCATATATATTGAAATCATTAATAATGATATAAATATAAAATATATTTATTCTATACATATTCATAACAAATCATATTTATTGGTGGTGGAGAATTTATTATACCACATCATGGAGATGGTAATCCATACGTATACATGAGTGATGTTTTCACTTTTTGATAAAATGGTCGATAGAGAGGTAAATAAAATTAAAAATACCAAAAAAATTAAAATATATATCATATATCATATATTTTCATTTCATATATCTTTATTACCATTCATGTTGTGGGGAAATGATAAATAAATCACATCACTTCATGGATGTGGGTGTCTAGTTGTACGCATGAGAGACATCAACGTCTATCACGGGATAAATGGTAAGAAGGAATATAATATATTATAGTAAATAAAAGAATAATTTATTTTCAAATATTCTTTATATAAACATTAAATAAATCATATTATCCACCTATGATTTATATTTATGGTAAATTAATCATATATCTATGTGGAGCAGGTAGTCCACATGTACGCAGAAGAAATAATTTTATCAACCATTTTATGGAGAAGATGTGGAAAATATTTGATGCGTAACAAATAATAATATCTATTTATATTTATTATATTAAATGAATTATCTCATTATTAATAAAAAAATATTATTACATTGTGTATGGAGATATAAAATAAAAAGAGATTGGTTAGTATTTAAAACTCTTCTTTGGGATATCACATTTGGTTTCCCCCTTAATCCTGGTAGGAATGTATATAATTGTATTCCATAATATATAAGATGAAATGAATAATTCAATGAAGGTTACAGATTATGTATTTAAGGTGATAGATGGCCTTATTTTTTTAATGTTGGATATGTAGTGATTCCTTTTTATATGTCAGGGGGAGACACACATGGAATTTCAAAAATGATTTCAGTGATATAAGGTCAATTTCGTTAGAATGTGGCCTCAAATAAACAAATATAAAATAATAGGAATGTACTGGGTATAAAAATATTAAACAAATAATAATTAGATAGATTTAGTAAAAAATATATCTCTCATCCCTTTGTCTAAACCCCTTAGTAATACCTTTTATTTTTAATCTGTGGTAATAAAATTATACTATTTTTACAATCCAAATTTCCCCAATATAATCTCAACCCTATTGAATTATATTACAATATCTGATTCCAAATATAGAATCCATTTTAAGTTACTATATTTTTATAATTTATAGAATATAATAATAAATAAGTGTATTAAGTGCAATGATTATTTTAGAAAAATGCATATTTAATCATATAAGATAGTAAACATCCACTCCTTTCCCTATTAATACCGCAAAATGAATGGTAAAAAATGTTTAAATAGATAATATACATATTTCATTTAATCATTAATAAAAATATATTTATTTCAATTATTATGATAAAAACACATCTCACACATTAAATTAATTTTTAGAATTTTTTTTTTGAAGAAGTGATATTAAATAATACAAAAGTAAAGTATAATGATGATTATTATGTAATTAATAATTTTATTTCTATTTAAAAAAATTAAACTATTTTAATATAAAATTTATAAAATAATCAGACATTTACAAGTAAATAAATGATATTTAAAAAAAATTATTTTCATAATTCCATGGAAAATATTTTTCCTAAAAATCATTAAAAGTGAATATAGAATAAAAATTACTAGATGATTTTAAATATTATAATAATTTATTTGAATAAAATTTCATAAACTGGTAGATATTAAATATATTTTAAATGATAAAAATTTGATAATGAAAATTTATGAAGAAAACATATTTAGGAGGAAAAATATTACTTTAATGAATATTAATGACATAATTATTATGAATTAATGAATAAATTCAAAAAAGGTAAAAAAAATATACATATTATTCACAAATTTTTATTAATATTAATGCAATCCAATTTCTCACCTTGGTTATAAGAGATTATTATATCATATTTCATATAGACATGTATTTTCTTGTAAATAGTTGAACTAAAAAGATGAAATTTATTTAATGAATAAATATTCTAAAATATAGGGGTTTTACATTTTCCTCATAAAGTTAAATATTCTCACACAATTTTATTCTTCATAGTTAATGGTACAATATTCAAAAATACCTCTATTTAAAAAAATCATGAAAAGGAATAAAAAACATCATTTTAAAGGGGATGTGGAAGAAATATTGTGTACCTAAATAACTCATAATAATGATCCTAGATAGGTTGAAAATTGATAGGAATTTAAAATATGGACATGGTGGATAATGATAATTTAAAAATAATTATACAAAGTGATAAAAAACATGGCCATGAAAATATTAATGACAACATAAACAGAAATCTATGAGAGGTGAAAACTATATTTAAGTCGTTGAAATATGTATTAATAAGAAGAAAATTACAATTTTACGTTCTCTTTTCATATTGTTGAGGAACTTTTTTACCATGTAATATGAGAGATTTTAATTACTAGATTTATTCAAATAAATATTTCTAATTTCATCATTTGGTTGTGTGTTTCAATGTAATTATACCTATTATCATCCATCATCCAATTATGAATGAACAATATTATTTTTTCATTCTAAAAGGAATGATATTAATATTTAACAAATCATAAGATTCATAATAGATTGTAAATTAAATCCTTATATATCTATATATTTTCTAAAACAGAAATGGATTACACAAGTTCTCCAATATAGATAATTATATTTATTATGAAAGGATACATTACATTATAAAACCACTTTAAAAAAAGACCAATAAAAACAATTTCATAAGTAGTTTACCATAACATTCCTCTAAAATATATTTGAATAAATTCAAAACCCATCAATTTAGAAAACATCAATAAATTTACAAAATCAAATTAACTATTTTCTTGATAATGTAGCACATAATTTCAAATAAAAAACATGTGAATACCCTGAAAATATATTCACATAAAAAATGATAATATTTTTTCAAAATAAACAAAATAAATATAAAATATCATTGAAGACATATATTCTTCCATAAAAGTAACTATATTCATTAAAGTTGAATATTATCAAATATATTCGATAAATCCAATGATGTAATAAAATTTATCAATGTTATATCAATGATAAAGTTTGTTGTCGTAAATATTTCCTTATTTTATTTTTCAAAATAAATAATATCATTATCCAAGATAATAATTATCAACAATACATTAACAACATATTAATTTTTATTTTTCCCTCAGTGAATTGTTTTGGAAAAAATACTACCTTACCACTAAATTAATTTTCTAGGTTATAAAAAATATTCATTATAATCTTGATTATCCATAAATAATGGAATTCTATAACAATCTCTATGTGGTTAAAGATTATTATAAATAGAATACCGTTGATAAAATACACCATTCTAGAATCCTAATAACCATATAGTTCAATCGTTACAATTACTTATTTAACCATTAAAAATGATTAATCATCCTATTCCTAAATGATTCATTCATTCTATATTATATTCATATTTTATTTAATATAACAAATAAATATATTACATATATAACCTTATTGATCCCCTCTTTGAGATTTCCCCCAGGGTTATCAATTTTTATTATGACCAATCCTTCCACATTTACAAAAATTTTCCATTAATGATACCTCTTGGGACCAACAATTCTCATATATTATGCTAATATAACACTTCATTTTTCCCTAAAAATTCAATGTTTTGTGTCCTCATTTTCCCCACATAAAACATGTTCTTATCCACTATAAAAAATTCAACAGGATCTTTTTCAAAAATTCATAACTTGTAGGGTGTAGCACCATTCTTTAATGTTCTTCATATAACTAAAGTCTAATCTATTTTGGTACACCAAAAATCAAACCTATATTTTTTGAAAATAATATTATGTGAAATATTATTATGAATAATAATATGATTTTTGATTCCATACCTAATTTAATTTTTTTCTCATGAGGAACATCACTATATAGTCTATCACAATTATTTCTAAAACAATTATATCATGTTAAAAATAATTACTAAAACCAAAGGAAATAGTGTGGGAGATAATAATCAAAGTGATTAATGATGAAATCCTAAAACATTATTCATTGGATATCTAACAAATGTAGAAATATTTCCTAACTACGACACATAAGTATTAACATAATCGAACCAAGGCAATTAAAAATATATCTAATTCATAATGGTTCGAAAAGAACATGTGAATTAACTTAATTATATCACCTGGTGTGACTTACAAGTTGTTTAGTCATAATCCCACTAATAATGAACTGGTCATGAACAAGTGAATACCTAATCCCCCAAATTTATATTTATTTCCCCTAGGTGTATCTCTTCCACACCCTCATCCACTTCATAGTATCACAAAATTAAATTACTTTATATGAAAGAAAATTCTTTTAATTACCAAAACATATGATTTTCCCTTATACATAAAATTATACTAAGAGTTCTCACTCAATATTTAACATCATAATAACTAAACAATTAAAATTATTATTTTATTCCAACAATAGATATACAAACCCTTAAAAAAATTAATATGACATCTTAAAATATGAATACTCACTACATGAATTTTTTCCATTACCAAACCATAATGGTTTAGTGAAATTGAAATTTGGATACCATTACAACAGGTACACAAAAGATTTACTTTATTTCCCATTAATTATTTCAAAAAGATAATATAAATCATGAATCCCACTTTTTCAGTTTAGAACTGATAAAATTTTCCTATTAGATTTTATATAAAATAAACTGAAAAAATAAACAAAATCTATTACACTCATGGAACGTTTTCGGTCTAGGATTTTCATAATTAGATACATGTCATACAAAATAAATAAACAACACAAAAATAAATAAAATAAATGAAAATTGATTGAGTTTTTTTCTTCTTCAATGAAGCACACAACTTAAATTAAATCCATCATACCCGTGAATAATAAATTAACAACAAAGGGTGGGAAAATATTTTCCCATTAAGGGGATCAAAAATCACTAATAAATAATTTTAATGTTAATTTAATAGAATAATTTTAAAAATAAATTTAGAAATACCTTTCTAAAACAATTTTTAAATTATGTACACATTAATAATACAACATTTCATTGAAAAATAATTATTCTCAATAATTTATTAGAACACATTCCATTGATTAATCTAAAAAATATTTGCAAGATTCTCTAAACAAAACAATGAGGATACTTGAATCATTAATTTTTGTCTTGAACCTACCATCTTTTTGAGGGATGGGTTTACTACCCAATTAAAAATAATATTTACAATGTTTAGGTGCCAGATTTTAAGATTTTTTTTTCAAATTTTGTTATATATACACAAATATTTAACTTGGTTTCTAATTCAAAATATTTAAAACACATGATAGTAAAAAAATTTACAATTATAACTTAATATATAAATCTTATGATAAATTGGAGTAATTGAATTTCTACACTTTTAATAAATACATTGATTGTTAAAAAATTATCACATAAGACCAATACATTGTTTTTGGGTAAACAATTGAAGAAATTAGTTGAAATTAAAAATAATATGAATATTTATTTTTAAGTAAACAATTTTTAATAATTAATACTGATTGATGTAATTAATTTTAAATATAAAATAAAAAAAATTTGAAATTTATAAAAATATATAGATTACGAGATGATTCATTAAATCATTAATTACTTGCCTGACGTTTGATTATTCTTATAAGAGCAGAAATTGATGCTTAGAAATAAAATACAATTTTCAAAACAGATATTAAAACCCTTAAATAAAATTTCAAAAATAATTAATTAATTCTTTTTTAGTATTATTAATATTTATTATAAATAGAGAAATATAATACATATATATATACTCGATAGTAATATATATATATCCATCTATTTTTAAATAAATAATTTTTTAATAGAATAAATAAGAAACCTTACAAGGATTTAATATGAAGCAATTGGAAACCAAGAAAGGAGAGAAATAAAAGAGGGTATATTTTTAAGAATTTCAATGTGTGAAATACTGAGTTTAAAAAGAAAATTCATATATTTATTTATTAAATTAAATGAATAAAATGTGTGTGGGAAAATAGGGTTTTAAGGGTGTTTGATTGTCCTTATTTGATATTATATATATACACTATATTTTATGTTGTAATTATCCAAGACAGATAGAGAATTTGAAATTGGCCCATGGAATGATCAAAATACAATTCTAATTTGTGTAAAATGTAATTTAAATCATATATATATATATATATAATTGGTCCATGATGAATAAGATAGGAATGAAGGTAAAATTACCATAAAATAAATAAGGACCTAGTTTAATCTAATATCATTTCATGTCAGTATGGAGGAATTTGAAATGGAGATGTGGTCATTGATGAAGTGGACATTATGGTGAAGATGAAACTAGATGATGACAAAATAATGTAGGACTAATATTATGGATCAATGAGGGAGAATATTTTGACTTTCATGGAGGTTAAGGGTCATTTTTTGTCGATCGTGCGGCTAGGAGTAAGCCTAGTGAGGAAAGGAGAAATTGATCTGGGAATTGGGTGGACGGTTTGGATCAAATCGAGTCCAAATTGAATTTCTCATATCCTTTTTTGTGAAACATTTTGAATCTCACATAAAAATAAATCATTTCTATTGATTCCTTATAAGGCTAAACATGAGTTTAATTCTTCTAATGAAACATGAACAATCATCTAAGGGCCGTATACATGTGGTCCCATGCGGGATGCAGCTCAAACTATACTCGGAATAATATTTGTCCACTAATTAATGAGTTGCGTATTACCTGTGGGCATGGTTCTATCCACATCATTACTCTATTTGGGATTTCTTTGTGCATCAATTTATCAAGGTATTGGCCTTATACAGGCAACCTTAGCTATGTGGGTTTGCACATAACAATTTTTTTTGTAAAAATAATTTTTAAGAGATAGATATTAAATATATATATATATATCATTTTAATTACATCATTTAATCCATTTTGGTTTATGAATACTATATTCTAATTCCTTTTGGAAAATATATATTTTTTTAAAATTCTCATTTTTATAATATAATACATTAAACGTGTATATTTAAAATCAAAAAAATTATCATTTGATTTCATCTATTGATTTAATTGAATGTATTACGTTAAAATAATTTTATAATTTTAATACATCTAAAAATTAATAGAAAAAACAATGTTTATATATTCACCAATGGCCACAAGAGGTATTTCTAAAAACCCATGTATAATAAAATTTAAGAAAACACATAAATGATCATTGAACCTTATTTTTTTAATTACATCTATATCTTATTAATTCCTCTCATTATCAATAGTTTCAATATTATTCTTGAAATTTATTTTCATATTTTGGTTGATCAAAGGGGAGGGAGAAACATGTTCACCCTTCTTGTGTTGATGGGTGGTGTTCCAGTGGCATTTCTATGGATTTTAATGCCATTTTGGATTAATCATAATTTTATATTTTTAATAAAAATGTAATGTTATTAGTCGTTTATTTTTTTAAATTATAAATTTTCTATTATAAAATAATGAATTATTTTGAACTAAAAAAATTTATTTTAAAAAATAAAAATAATAATAAAACTAGTACATCATGGATTTAGGGCATTACATTCTGCCCTATAATAGAATTCCTCCCTCATAATTCTTTTGTACACATAGTACCCCAACCTTATAATTTAATATTTCAATATTTATTATCCTACATAAATTAAATTATTATATTTGATAATTATTAAAATTATATTAATGAATTTATTTAATAACTTCGCCAATTCCACAAGTGTTGGTGATCGTAGGTTTTCATCTGAAGAAACCAATCCTCAATGTATTTTTAAATTCATCAATTTCTTTTTCAGAAATGGAACTTGAGAATATAGGGTGAAAATCATGTATAGAATGACAGGATATTAAGAGAGATATGCACAAAAGGTGTAATGCTTGAGGCATAATAATGGACTTGATTTCTATAAAAAACAAAATGAATTGTTATTTAATATCTGAATGTATATATGTTATCCATATAGAATGAAATAAAAATGAGAAACTTGTTGGTTTCATAGAGGTAACCCTCCATTATAGCTAACAAAATATTCCGTCAAGACTGAATTTTTTTGTATAAGGTAAATTTTTTGAAAAGAAGGTCAAAAATATTTTCCTAGATGTGAATAGAACAGATGTTTTCCATGCAAGATGGGAAAATAAAAAACATCCAATATTCGATAGAATTAGAGTTTTTTAGGAGTATTGGATATTTTGCAATGTCATTTAAAAGATAAGTGATGGTTTTTAAGGGATCAAACTCAACCGAATGGGAGTTTAAAATTATTTTTTAAAGCAGCACATCTCGAAGAGAGAAAATATTTTTTATTGTTATTCAGTAATCCATATGAAAATATAAATAAAAATATTTAATGAAGAAAGAAATGATAAATTATTTGTTTTTTTATAATATCACTATATCATATAGACCATTTCTATAATACCAAATGTAAATTCTCAAACCCACAGTTCTAGGTTCATCACAAATGATTGTGGTGTATTTTTTTAAATAACATAATGAAATTAAATAATCCACATTTATTACATTCTATAAACATTTTCTATCCATATTATACATAAGTAGATACGTGACTTAAAACATATAAAAAATTTACAAAATTAAATTTAAAAAAAAATCATTCATTATTCTACATCCTCAAGTAAGTAGACATCCTAATTTAAATTCACTATGCATGTGAAAAGTAAACTAAAATCTAGGGAGAACAATTATTTTTCCCTTTTCTGGTTTTTTAATTTTTTATCAATAATTTTAAATTTTAATTTTTAGAATTTTTTCAAAACAAATATAGAAATACCTTTTTAAAACATTATATAAAATACTTATCGCATAAATACACTATATTTACATGAAAAATAATCATGATAAAAAATTACTTTAACCATATTCTAGTTATTTTTTGAAAACTATATACATGATTATGAGAAGAAAAAACTTAGGAAATTAGAAACATTTAAGGTTTTTTTGGGTCTACCGACTTGTCAAGGGATGAGTTCAATCCCCATTTCCCAAAAATATTTACAACGTTCAGGTGTGAAATTTTATGTAACTGTTTTATGATTTCAGTATATATACACACATTATCCACATGATTTTCTACCTTAATAACATGGACAAAATATTCTAATATATATATTTAGACTTATTACTTAATAAAATTTCAGATATATTGGAGTAACTCACATATCATAAATACATAGAATGATCCCAACATTCTAACAAAAAATCTAAGAACCCAGTTTTTCACTCAGTTATAGATACTTAAATTTTCAGTCTAATTATATAATCTGGACATAATTTGGATACCTTAAGTGTTATCATAGGTTCTGATGGTTTATGGGTCTTGTTTGGGGCTCAGAACACCTCTTTTTGCAAAAATAGGCCAAGTTTCATGGTTTGCGGATGAAAAGTGCATGATTTTCATAATCCCGTGATTTGTGTTTTCTCAGATAGTGGTACCTCACATGGTTGGAACATGGATATGCAACCAAACTACTCAAATTACCCTTTTTTCTAGGTATGTAGATCCATCTCGCACGATTTGCGCACGGTAGGACAAACCCTACTGACAAACCGTGCGTAGGATAAAAACTTGAGTAAAATGTCTAAGATTCACTTAATGATATATTAAGACAACCAATTCTTATGAAATCTATTTTTATGATGGATTGAACTTGTTCTCTCTCAAATTGGAGCTTTTGATGATCAACGCTGGGAATCACAAGATCTTCATCATCCCGATTCTGATCAAGAATTTGTTCATCGCGTTGGATGGAAAACAGTAATTACAGTAGTACCCATTATCCATTATTATTATTAACTTTCCCTATCAATCTAGATATTTTCATGTGGGACTTTTTCACCATGTCTAAGATCTTCTCTAAATGGAGGAAAATTATGGGCCGATACCAAACAAGAAGACTCATACAACCCTATGATTAGTGGTCTATAACTCATCCCTAATGTTCATTGTTTTTGGAATATTCGTGTGAGGCCAACCAGTTTTGTTGGAAATCATTTCTAAATTAACATCCTATGATTATAATCATTAGAATCGTATGGTTATTCTCTTTCCAAATATGTGAATAGTTGTTAGTTGTTACACACACAAATCAATCCACCTCATGCCAAATGTTATTCCATAATTGGGTTATTAGTGTTTTGACATGTTTGAGCCACTGTTAGGGTGTGCCATTACGTGATCATCATGAAGGACAGACTTATTATCATAAATGGATTTTTATTGATAATTGCATAATGGAATGTACCATTTATGCTCGCCACATGCCCCCACCTATGGTTAGTGCTTCAAAATGGGGTTTAAAAGTGATGTGTAAATTGGTAAGTATACTAAGTATATAACATATAATTATTTTTAGAGATTGAATAATGGTCACATGTATATTTCACCACATTGCATTTTGATGGAAGGTAGAAGAGTGAACCTCAATAATTGATCATGCCTTAAAGACTAACAGAGACTTGATTAAATGGTTGCAATGCTACATGGCATATCCACAATAATGGAAGACAAGGATTGGACCAATGGATAAAACACTACAAGACCTACCCACACTAATGGAAGGCAGGACATGACCAAAAATATTTATTAAATGATTACAATATAAAATAATATTGGACTGACTTGATCGCACCTAGGATTCTAGGAGGATAATACCTTGGGTCTTGGGAACCCAATTATGATTCAAGGATACAGTTTTCATTGGTTGATACCAACCTAGACCCCAATTCATGTCTATTCCATGGATGTATGTTATACTATTTTTGGGTATGTTACTTTATTATATGATACCACATATACACTCCTTGGATACAACATTGACTAGTAGGTTCCATGGTGAAATCCCATAGGGCCATGTCTTTTCATAGCCATGTTTTACCTCGGTCGATCTCCTTTGACTCAGTAAGTAAATTATTGTGGAATTCCTTAGATTAAGATCCTTCGATTACTCTCTTACCCCTAAGATAGAACTAGATACTAATGTGTTAGCTTTCTATGAGTTCACATTACATTAGTTTTTACCCTAGAACACCCTCACTGGATATTATTGTTTGGTTTCCCTGTTACATCACGGGACATTCCCAATATATACTATCAAGAGATGTTGTCACCGTGGGATATGCCTCATGAGACCTATTAACACTAAATATAAATTTATTAATTAATAAACTGGTTACATGTTTATACACTAGGTGAGGGATGAAGTAGGTACTTAGCTGTTTAGTTATTTTATACTGCTTGTTTTACTTTACATATAAGCCTACACACAGCTATATTCAATTTCACAGTTTGGATGCTATAGACACCATAAATGGTGGCCCATTGACATTTATATCAAACCCCCTTGAGGAACTATTTGGTACCCCGAGCAGATTACATGGTTTATGGTACTAAAATATGTATGAATGTAGAATCCAATACTTGATTGTCTGGTGATATGATGGAACCTGATAGCTGATGACCGAGCATGATCTCGGGATTCTTGGAGTAGACTACGTTTTCTTTTACATTTTGGAAGAAGTTATGCTTATTGTCTTGTATCCATGATTTAAATTTTATAGTGACATGAAATTATATCATTACTGTTCGAGTTGATATAGTTATTGTTATTCTAGTTTATCTATTGCATCAGTTTTCTTCCAGTATTTATTTATATTTATTCTGTTGTTTTCTATTAATTTATATCTATTCGGTTCCTCTACACTCTACTAATGAAGTTATATTCTTCCAATGAACACACCCAATTCCCTTGTTTCCCGTGGGCACCATTTGACATTCGGGATGATGCGCTTGAGGCCATGTGGCCAACCAGGCTTGTGCCACCCGTTAAGTGGAATCCGGGTCTGGGTCATCACAAAGTGGTATCAAAAGTGGTTTTGATTATTCATTTACTATTTGAAGACAATAGATTAGATAATAGGAACACCTGGTACTTGATCATAATTCATGCTGGTGCATCATGAACCAATGTTTGGGTTAAAATCCAAGTTACCTACAATGCGATTGTGGTTATATTTTCCCTATTACAGTTTGATATTATTTCACCATTGAGTGACTCACATGTTTTGTGGTTTTTTTTATTATTACTCGTTGATATTTTATTTCACCCATTTTCTGATGATAATATGGAAATGAGTGTTGATACATGCATCACCATATGATCCTAGAATTCATGTTTCTTTTATATTTCCATTCCATATAGGTGTATTTCACTACTTTGTATTGCATTATATTCTTGTAATTTCTTGGAGATTTTGTACTAGTTTCTTATACTAGTATTAATTTGGATTCAATTGAGTGATTTACTATCTCAATTCCTGAGGTTTTGGGCCATCATGGGTTGGGATGAGTAATTTATCCACTCAAGCCACTACATTATATGTTAATAGGTGTAGTTTATGGTGATAAGTATATTTGAAACGAATCACCGGAAATGAATATCCATTATAATGTTAATCCTAGAACCGAAAATGAATTGATTTCACATCATTATCTCTCCTATAATGTTTATTAAAGTTAAAGGAGTCAAACATTGAATTATATGCAAAATGACATTAAAATTTTACTTGAGAACTTGTTGATACCTGGCCATCTATGAAGGTAGTTTGGGTAGTATGCATTAGGTAGTGAGTTTTCAAACGATCTTTTTTCTTATAGTGATGTAATCTCATTGCTTCTATCATTTTTATAATGTGTGTTCTTGGCATTTGGGGACCAATGCTACCTCGACATCCCCGTGTCATTTTCCAGGAGGGTGGTGACGATCATGCTCCATACATGTTGGGCCTTGAGCAGCAAGTCTTACTTCTAGGAGTGCCACTTGAGGAAATGCCTATTGTAAATAATCTAAGAACTGATTCCCACGAATGTGATTTCTTCTTACGTATGATACAATCCATGATTGGAGCTCCACATGTTTCACCTATGATGGATAACAAGAACTGCGACCTCTAACAACAGCATCCTTATACTGTTTTTTGGGATGGTTTTTCTAAGGTTATTGAGTCATGGCTAGAGGCCATGATTTATATATTTGAGAATTTGGAATTGATTCTTGAAGGGAGAGTAAAGCATGAAAAATACATGCCTCTTGATTCGGACAAGCATTGGTGGGATGTCCTTACCCAGACCGGACGTCATCAGGGCATGTTGTGGGTTGAATTCCAGACTTCCCTCTATGATCATTTCATACCATAGTCATTCCGAGTTGACAGAGCTTGAGAGGTAATGCATCTCGAGTAGAGTTCTTTGTCAGTTATGGAATATGCTGCATGTTTCACTGATTTATAGTGCCTTTCCCATCTTCTAGCTAGTGATGAACTTTTTTGTGCTAGTCATTTTGATGATGGGATCAAGTACGCCATTCGAACTCTAGTCAATTTATTTATCCATCAAAACTTCTATAATATAGTTGATCAGAACCTTATCATTGAGTGTTACCTGAGGGACAGAGCAAGTATCTGTTTTAAAGGATCACTGATGAGTTAGGCCAGTTGTTATTCCCGTGGGAGAAAATGTTCCCTCAAGGTTTCTTGTCAGGGAAGTGGAAACCAGAGTATCTACTTTGATAGATCTTTAGAGTTTTATCTGTATTGAAAACTAGGGTGTAAAAAGACCCAGTGTGATAGAGACCCTATGCAGTTCCGGGCTTGTGGTCGTATGGGTCATCTTATACGATTTTTCAGGACATTTCCACCACCTTCAAGTGAGAAAGGATTAGCTTTAGCTCCACCTTGAAGAGATAATTCTTTTCTACCATGTCAGGTGGGTAGTTGGAGTATAACTGGAAGGTCTATCCAAAGAGGAGGTTGTGATTGTTTTAGTCTAACCCCTGATCACCAGCACCGCCAGCAGAGTAGTCATAATCGTTTTATTCCATCTATTTCACAACATCATGGATCAAGAAAATTGCATCCCTAACAGCCAATACCCAAGGATCCGGCTGTGAGACTATATACTACACGATTAACTATTATAGTAAGCTCTAATATTGTTGATACTTTGTTTGATTCAACGGCTTCAAATAATTTTATTTATGTATCTATATTGGAATGTCCCGGACTTGATATACAAAATATCTATGGTGTAATGACCCTAGATAAATAGTTGGGAATATGGATGGAGGGAATACGCCAGTGCAAGGACTATCCCCTTGAGGTTGGAAGTAACCATTTCTTGGGGAATCTCTATATTCTTGATATGACGAAACTTCAATTTCATTCTTAGGATGCACTGGTTGGTCCACATCACTCCTTTGTAGAATTTTATTGTTGAAGGATTTCTTTTACATCACTAGATGGTGGATGTTATGTATTAAAAGGTGGGTGGGATTTCTAGGCTAGGATAGTGGGACAGACGCACCCTGGGAATGGTTGAGTGACCGCCTAGATTGATAATCTTTTCATAGAGGAACAAGGTTTGCTTCAAATGGATTTCCCTCTAGCAGTTGATGATTTTAGACTAGTATTTACTTATGAATTTTTTTATTACCTCCTATAAAATTGCTAGAGTTTTCCATTTAGATTATTCCAGGAGTATCTCCTGTGTTCATTTCTCCATACAGGATGGCACCTACTGAGCTTTAGGACCTCAAGTGGCAGATATAGGACTTAAAGGCCAAAGGCATTACACAACCTTGTACATCCTCTTGGGGTTCCCCCATGCTTTTCTTTAAGAAGGTATATAGAACTCTACATTTATACATGGATTACAGATGTTTTAACCAGCTTACTTTCGATAACATGTATCAAATTCCTCTAATAGATGATATCTTTGACCAACTCTGAGGAGCAAAGGTGTTCTCTAAGATCTACTTGAGATCATATTATCATCAGGTGAGAGTCAAACCATCAGACATACATAACACAACTTTCTATTTCCGGGATAATGTTTATGAGTTACTTGTTACTCTTTCAGTATTATGAACACACATTCCATTTCAATTGATTTGATGAATAATGTTTTCCATTCATATTTCACTCTATTTCCGTGGTCTTTTTGGATGAAATCTTGGTGTATTTTCATGCTCGTAACAACCATGCCAAACAACATGTGATCATTCTTAGTACACGAATAGAGAATCAACATTAAGTCAAGCATGCTAAATGTGACATATGGATCGAAAATGTATGATTTTGGGGTCATATTATATTAGAATATAGAGTATCCATTAACCCTTGAAAGGATAGTGATGTAGTTTTTTAGGAGTAGCTCAAGAACTTGTTTGATATCTGGTGTTTCATGGTGATGACAAGATTTTACAGAAATTTCATAGAATACGTTTCCCTTCATGCTTCACCTATTATTGGTCTTACGAAGAAGGGTGTAACATTTACATGGTCGTAAGCTTGAGATAAATAATTTCATGAGATTAAAGGTAGGATTGTATTAGCCGTGATTGAAATTATTCTATAAACTGGAAAATGATATATCATCTTCTACGATGCATCATGCATTGGACATTGATTGGTATTGATGTAGGAATACAACATCATTGTATAAAAATCTCAGTAGTTGAGGTATCGTTAAAGAAATTACATGATTCATGAAATTGATCTAGTAGTTGTTGTTATTGACTTACGCTGATGGAAACATTATCTCTTGGTTGAGTGATTTTTGATGTATATAAATCAAAAGATCCTCAAGTATATATTTTTTCAGCGTGACTTGAACATTTGCCCGTGAAGGTCAATCGAATATCTACAATCCTTTGATTTTGAGCTTGCCAATATGAATGTTAATGAAAATTTGGTTGCAAAAGCAGTGAGTAGGAAAACTCAAACACATGTCGTACATGAAGCCAGTGATGAATGGAAGTTAATTGATCTCATTTCTAAACATTATTTAGAGTTTTGTGATATTCATGAGCAGTCTTACCTCTTATCCTTAACAGTTAGTTCACCATCCTTGAGAATGTGAAGAGTATGATGTTTTAGAACCTGAAGGATTGGTTCTCCATGAGAGTATATCAGGAAATAAACCACCTCAGGATTTTTTTGTAGATGGAGATGATGTAATGCATCTACATTGACGTATCTGGGATCCTGTAGAATAGAGAGAGGAGTTGATGAATGAGTCACACACTTCCCAGTTGGTAGTTCATCCAGGAACCTCGAAGATGTATCGAGATATGTCATGCTAGTATTGGTTGACTGGAATGAAACACCAGAATGCAGGCTTCATCACAGGGTGTTCCACCTATCATCATGTGAAGGTAGAGAACTAAAGACCAATCGGATTCTAATAGCCACATCCAGTCCCGAAATGAAAATGGGAAGATGTAGCTATGATTTTTTTGGTGGCATACCTAGTTCTTTGATGGGTAGAGATGAAATATGGTAATTCATTTCCATAATAATGTAATCATCCCTCGTCATTCATATTCACAAGAAATTATCTATTGATTATATGGGAAGAATGTATGTCTGTGAGATCATATGAATACATGAGGTTCCATGTAATATTGTTTCAGATATGGATGATCATTTCACATTATGATTTTGGGGGGGTTTTCTGAAAGCTATGGGAACTTACGTTCTTATAAGAACAACATTTCACTGATAGAACGATGTACAAATAGAACAGACAATACATGTTTTAGAGGATATGCTCCGAGAATGTGTCCATGTTTTCGGCAGTTTGTGAGAGAAGCATATCTATATCATTGAGTTCACCCATAGTAACAGTTTTTAGTTTAAAATTAATATGTCTCATTTTGAGGCATTATATGGAAGGCCATGATGTTCACTCTTTTTCCGTCTGGAGACTGGTGAGGCAGCACTACTAGGTCCTCGTCATGTTCAGGAGACTTCAAAACAAGTCCAACTGATCCGGAAGTGTATGACTACTGCTTAATCTATAAATAAATCTTATGTCGATATCCGTTTAAAACCTCTTGAGTTCAGGGTTGGAGATCTTTTATTTTTAGGTATACTCCAGGCTTGGGCATAGACAGTTACAGAAGCTGGGTAAGGTGTCGTCTCTTTACATTGTGCCATTCAAGATTCTAGAGAGTATCAGATTGGTATCTTATTAGTTTTTACTACCTCAGTGGTACCATGTCATGAAAAACATATTTCATGTCTCACAGCTTCACCCATTTCATTCTAACCCATCTGAAACATTTTAATTTGAGGAACTATAGTTAGATATTGATGCTACCTTTGAGGAATATCCATTACGCATCGTTGGATAAGCACGAAGGATCTCTAAGGAAAGTCTCTCCCTCTCATACATGTGTTGTGGCAGCATGGAAGAGTAAATGATGATACCTGGGAGATGGTTTTTGATGTACGTTCCCAATATCCAATGCTATTATTAGACATTGTTTCTTTACCCTTGGAAGGAGAACTCGGGGGGGGGGGAGTTCTTTTGTGGGGGTAAGACTGTAAGAACCCATTTGTCACTAAAGTATGGATCATTTAAATTTCTATAGAAATCTATATTTTTGACATAATTTGAATTCCAATTCAGTTATAATAGGTTATGAGGGTGTTTGGGTATAGTTTGGGGCTTAGAACACCTCTTTTGGGAAAATAGTCCAAGTGGCATGGTTTTCACATGGTTAGTGCTCAATTTTCCTAACCGTGTGGTTTGTGTTTTTTCATGTAGTGGAACCTACCACGGTTGATTCCTGGCCATGTAGCCAACCACAAAAATGACCCTTTTCCCATTTAAGCAGAGCCATCTCACATGGTTTATGCCCGGTTTGAAAAACCATGTAGACAAACTGTGCGTAGGCTAAAAACCTGTGTAGAATGATTAAAATTCCCTTAATGATCTATTATGCCAACCCATTCCTCCCCATTCCATGTTTATGTTTGATTGACCTAGTCCTCTCTCATTTTGGATATTTTTGAAGATCTAATCTTGTAATCATGATATCTCATTCCCCCAGATTCTGATCGAGCTTACGTTCATCGCGTTGGATGTGCAACTGTAAGTACTCGAGTCCTCTTTAGCCATTCTTCTTCTCATTCACTCTCGACCTAGATTTCTCCATATGACTGTTTTCACCTTTTCATATATCTAGTACGATTTGAGGAAAATCAATGGCTGATACCGAAGGAGAATACTAGTACAACCCTAAGGTGGGTGGTCTATAACTCATCCCTAATTTTTGTTGTTTTTGGAATTTTCGTGTTGGGACCACCAGTTTCATTGGAAACTGTTACTACAATTAACATCACAGGATTATACTCATTATAATATTATAGTTATGATATTTCCAAATATGTGATTATTTTTTAGTTGTATCACCTACAACTCAATCCTCCTCATGTCAAAGTTTATTACATAATTGGGTTTTTAATGTTTTGACGTGTATGAGCCACTGTTCGTGTGTTGCTTTAATTGACATTCTGAAATGTGATACTTAATATCATAAATGGCTTGTTGTTATTGATAATTACATAATGCAATTTACCATGTATGCTCACCACATGCCCCGCATAAGGTAAGGGATTCTAAATAAACATTAAAATTGAAAAGTGAAATATAATATGGAATGTATACAAAGTATATAACATGGCAACATTTAAAGAGACTGAATAAAGTTTAAATGTCTGTAGAACCCCTTTCAGTGTTGATGGAAGGTAGTGGAGTGAACCTCAATAATTGAAGATTCCTTAATGACTAACTAAGACTTGATTATATGGTTTCAACACTACTTGGACTATCAACACTAATGGTAGACAAGGCTTGGACAAATGGTTTCAACTCTGCATGACCTATCAACACTAATTTAAGGAAAGACATGAACCAAATGAATTATTAGTTTATTACGATACCAAAAAGGAATGGACTAACTCGATATTTCCTTGGATTCTGAGAGGAGAATACCTTGGGTCTCAGGAACCCGTTTCAGATTCAATGATACAATTTTATTTGGGTTATACCTACCTAGACTCATGTTCTTGTCTATTCAATGGATTCCTAGTATACTACCATTCCGTCCCTTTCTTTATTACAGGATACCTCAGATACACTCTTTTGATCCATCGTTGACTAGTAGGTTACATGGTGAAAATGAGAGGGCCCTGTATTTTCTTAGCTCTATTTTACCTTGGTTGATAACCTTGGACAGGGTAGGCACCTTATTTTGGAATTCCTTGGATTACACTCCTTGGAATAAACTATTACACATTATCTAGACTTAAATACTACTGAGTTAGATTTGTGTGAGTCTACATTACCTTGGTTTATAATCTGGAACACCCTCACTGGACATCGTTGTTTGGTTGCCCTATTAAATATTGGGACCTTCAATACAGATACTATCACAAGTTGATTTAAGTGTTGGCTATGCCTCACCTGACCTACTAACATGAATTGGTAAATTATGAATTAATGAACTGTTTATATGTTTAGAAACCAGCCAGGGTCTGAATTAGGTACTTGGTGATTTAGTTATTTCATACTACTTGTTTTGCTTTACGTATAGTCTTTCACACTGATATATTTCATTTCAAGAGAAAGATGTTATAGGCTCAATTGGTGAGGGACCACATAGATTTATCTCACACCCTCTATGGGATCCTCTTGGTTCCTAGAGTAGATTACATGGTTGTAGGTATTGAAAATGGAAAAATTGATCTTCAATTACTTGATTGTGGACTGATAGGATGAAGCCTCATAGCAGATGGCCGAGTAGGATCTCAAGATTCTTGGAGTAGACTTTGTTTTCTTTTACCTTGTGGTAAATGTTATGATAATTTTCATGTACCCATGATTTCTTGTTTTGTAGTGGCATGGAATTAAATCATTACTATTTTAGTAGATACAATTATTTTTATTATTATTTTATCTATTGCATCAGTTTGATTCTACTATTTATTCATATTTCTTATGATGTCCACTATTCATTTAAATATTATCTATTGTGATTATCTCTACTAATGAGGGAATACTCTTCCAATGGACATAGCTGAGGCCTTCACTTCTAGTTGATAGCCTCTGGCTTTCAGGAAGATACGCTTGAGGCCATGTGACCAACTAGGCTTGGGGCACCTTATAAGTGATTTCCGGGTCTAGGTCGTCACATAAAATCATATCAAAAATAATTTTCTATGTCTGTATAATTGAATAAATATATATTTAATTAATAAAAAATAAGTATTGAATGATATTTCATGTATTATATATTAGTACCATATCATATTGAAATTATGACATTACTATATGTATAAAAACATTGTGCACATGAAAGGATCCATTTTATTTAGAATTAGAACATAAAATGATAAAAATTGTCATTTATATAAAATAAGAAAAAGACACACATAAAATAATAAAATTAGAATGATTATATTTTTCCATGTATATTTCATTCATAAATGAAAAAATTAATCTAGGAAATTTAATGCAATAAATTTGAAGTAATTAATTTGAATTAACAATTTTAAGTATTTAATTTTCCCTCGAAAATTTGATGTAATTAATTTGATGTAAATAATTTGATGTCATTAATATGATTTTATGTAATCATTAACAATACAATGTGTTTTTACTATTAAAAAATAGTTATAATGTGATATGATTCATTAAAATATTAGTTCCTTATGTGATTTTTGATTATTCATAGATGAGATTAATTTAATGCATATAAATAAAATTATGTTTTGTAAAGTGATTGGAAAAACCTTTCATAATGATTTGATAATAAATTATTAGTCATTTTTAATTATTAGGGAAAAGAAATATAAATTTATCAATATACATATATTTATATATATTCTATATAGATATATATACATATATATCGTTTTAACTAAATCATGTTTCGATAGAATAAAATTTAAACACATTCCTGGATTGAAGTTGAAGTGGTTGGACACCAAGCATGGAGATATATAAAATAGGGTACATTTTCTGGTGTCTCAATGTGTTCAATTGAGGGTTTAAATAAAATAAATTCTCAATTTAGTTAATAAAATAATGGAGTAATGTCATGTTGAAAAAAATTGGTTTTCAAGGGTGTCTAGTATTTGTTTCATGATATGTAATATATATATATATATCTATTCATTTAATATTTTCTGTTGCAATAATCGAAAAAAGAAATTGGATTGTAATTTAGATCGAGGAAGGATCAAACAATGGTTCTAATTAGTGTCAAACATAAATATAACATTATTTATATATATAATAGATCCTAGTAGAGGGATCCTATTTTGAGGGCAATGTGATCATAATATAATTATGGTCTCAGTTTAAAATAATATTGTTCCAAGTCATTATTTAGAAAATTAAAACCGAGATGGGGTTGTGGATGATGAGGAATTTGATGGAAAAGATGAAAAAAGTGTCTGACAAGCTGGTATGATAATGTGAGTAGGGATCACTTAGGGAGAAGATCAAGTTTTTTATAGAAATAAATGATTACATATTTTTGATTAGGCAGGTAGTACTGAGATGGATGAGAGAAGTAGAGATCAATTAGGAAAATGGGTCGATTGTCTAGATCATGTCCTATATAACCAGACAAAATAAATCCTCTTACATGATAAAATGTGCATACCACATCAAATCCTACCTGTTTTTAGTGTCTAATTAAAAGGATATACACTATTCACAATCTTCTGATAAAAAAATCACACACACTAGGGGCCCTTATACATGGACTCCCATAAGGGATGCGGCTCACACTATACTCGAACTGATTTCGGTAAACCAATAAAAGAATTTTATTTTACTTACAGTCATGTCTCTAGCTACTCAGTCACTCGAGTTGGCCTTTCTTTTTATCATCCTTCTATGAAGAGCTTGTCCATATATATTTTCCCCTAGGTTAATGGGTGTTCATGTTACAACAGTTTTTCTAGAAAAAAGTTCTTTAAAATAAAAATATTAAAATATCCCTTATTTTTTTCACATTAATTAAATAATATAGACCATTTTCTAATTGGAAAACTAATATCTCATTTTGTATTGAAAAATAAATTATATTTTTACTTAATTATATGGTTTATAATCTAAAACAATATAATTATTCTTTATTAATAAAAACATTATCATTACATGTCATCTACAATAGTTTTTGAATGTATTATTTTAAATTAATTTTATCTATTTTAGTAATATAACTTATAATATAATACCCAATGTATATATTATCTTCAAATATAAATTAATATATTTATAATTACCCATATCTAAGTAAATTTGAATGAAAATCCCATATCTCATTGAGCATCATTTTCTAATTTCATTATAGATTTATAAATTCCATTTTTTTAAGAATTTATATTATTAATGTTTCTATTTATTTTATTATGTTGGTAGATACAAGGGAATTGGGATACACATTTTCCCTTCCTATATTGATGGTAGGCGTTCTATTGGTGATTTTATGGATTTTAAATTGGTTTACGGATTAATAAAAATATCATAGTTTGTAAATAAAGTAAGGTTATCAGTGGTTTATTTAATGAAATTATTCAATGTCAGTTCTAATATGGTGAATTATTTTGAATTATAAATATTTATTAAATATATAAAAATAGTAACAATACATGTAAATCATGGATTCATGGTGTTACGTAGAACAATTATGAGAAATTTCATTCATAAAAAATTTCTTCACAACCCGAAGGTGGGAAACATAATAAAGGGTGTGTTATATGCTTAGTAAGGGTAATCGTAAGTGGTTTCATTCTATGATCAAAAGTGATCAAACATTTTGAATAATGAATTATAATGTCATCATAATATACAATATTCTTACCCAGTCATCTAGATGCATTTAAAATAAATAAATTCATTAGTCTCTGTCATAACAGAATAACAATTTTTTAAGTATTTAGAATCATAAATTGTTATTCATGTGTCATGAGAACATCAAATATGTATAAGAGTATGTTTAGGAATTCAACTAATAATTTAAAATCACCTCCATAGTTAGGGTTCACTCCAAAGACTATAATAATTAAAAATTTCCCATAATTGAAATGAATACATTTTTATTTATAACATTTTATTATGTGTAACATCCATTCCGTTAACCCCAATGTATGTTGTCATTTATTAAACTCCATAATCTCTTAGGATTTTTCAAAGATATCACCATTAACCACAACATCGGTGCGTTTAACAGACCCACTCATCCTTGGTTGATAATGATACTACCATACATCTATTTTAATGAAACCACCCATATTTTGTTTACCACAGAATCAAACACCACAAAATCATATTGCGTTCAAATATAAGGCAAAATTTCATGAATAATTTTTTTATTTCCTCTATGAATATTCCATAGAAATGAAAATGAGCCTCATCAATATTCCACTATCATAATAATTAATTTTTTTTAAATAATATATATTATAATAATATATCATAGCCTTATTATGGAATAAGATATTTTTTTCTTATAGATTAAAAATAAAACAAAAAGGCCCATGAGAAATTTCACGAGGAAAATAAACATTAAATTTTGAATTCACATATTGAAAGGAATTAAAATTTTATGTGAAAATTTATCGAAGTGTAAAAATGTACAATAATAATGTAAAATTCAATTACAATTGTATTCTTTATTGATATGAAATCTATGAATGTATTTTATGTAAAGAAGTAAATTTATTTTACATTTTTGGGAAAAAAAAAAGTACCTCATCTAGAAAAATGAATAATATTTATTTAAAATATTTTTATAAAAAGTCAATCATAGGTTAAAATGACGTATTTAAATCATATTTAATATATGAAAATTCTTGAAGACATTTCACGTAATATATTGATATGGGAAAAAATTATTGATTGAAGATGACGAACCTTGTTAATTTCCTTAAAAACATTCATCTAAATTAATTATAAATAAAGATTGAAAATATAATTATATAAAATGTCATCTCTATAAATAACTTGATTGTAATAAAATAAATTATATTTTTTAGAAATTTTATATAATTTTGATAACGATAATCTGGCGTAAATAATATGGATGAAAAATTAGATGCAACATAAAACCCATACTACATTAAGAAATTTTGATTCATAATTCCTAGAAATGATATTATATAAAATGAAACATTATATGACATGAAAATATGTATATTTTCAAGGCATGAAAACACGGGTGTATTAGATACACCTCATAAAAGAAGAAAAGTGTATATTATTACACATATCTCAATGAATAAAATCTAACATTAAGAACACTTAAATTTTTTTTTGATTTTGGAATAAAAAGTCATTGGTAGCATGAAAATTATACAGTTTTGTAAACCATTAATTAAATCGTGGTTAATTCTTGAATACATTCATCGTTAGTATATATACTAAAAATTATTTAAATTTTTGAATAACATTAAAATTTCCATTTTAAGTGAAACTGATATGAAAGCTATTATATCTTACAAAATTAAGTAATAAAAACCCATTTAATGAATGAGATTTGAATTTAACGGTAAAACACCTTAAAAAAGTGTAATAAATGATGTTAAATATAGAATAGGAAATATATGATCAATTTAAATGAAATTAGGTTCATAAAATAACATGTGACTCAATGAAGGATGTTTTGGGACAAAACCCAAACCTTATGCCCAACATGATTCATATTCTCTCTAACATCCTATATTATAAATTTTGATTTTTTATAATTCTAAAAAATAACTATTCGTACATAAAATATCAAATATGATCCAATTATATAACATTAGAAATAATATATCATCCATTATTTATTAAAATCTTTATTTTATACGTTCATTGATTTTATTTTAATGTATGTTTTCATTTATAAGTTATGGTCCATGATCATTAATCGTTGTTAATAAATATATAGAATTTTAATATTAATTTAAATATAATATAAATTCATTCAATACATATTTATGAAAATTCCTAAAAATTTAGGATGGAAAATTAATTACATCATTTCATGGAGATATTAATCCATACTGAGACATGACATATTTTTCTACATTATTATGCATATAAATAAAGAAATTAAAAATACACTTAATCATTCAAGAATCATTGTTATATCATAAATACAATATTCAAATAAAAATAATCATATATTATCCAATAATATAATTTTAACATCTATATATTATCATTTACCAATATATTCGATAGTAACAATGTAGATATGATATTATAATTAAATAATAATAAGTTTTTTTATTAATACAAATTTTAAATTTTAAATGCATCATTAGAAAAACCAATGAAATATTTTGATTGTAAATTTCTCTTATCTCTACATTGATGAGGAATTCCACATGTAATCGGAAGAGATTTATTTATTTCTCTTTTAATGTAGAATAGGTGGTAAATGATACATCCATCATTATATTGACATTTAAATATATTTATAATACTTTATTCATAATTTTTTTATATAAACAACATTTTTATATAATTATACGTATGAAATAAAACTAAAAGAGATGGTTTAATATTTATACATCTTCATTGAGGGACCTCCATTGGATTCAACCTTATTTCAAGAAGGATTGGACTTAAGAGATGAAACAGAGATATAGGATGAAGGGACAGTATATAGAAACTTTTTGGATTGAGATTTTCCAATCTAGGGGGCTTAAATGGTCTAAAATAAGGAAGGTATAGATTTTCAATTTTATAATTGAAAGGATGTATAGACATTGAATTTACTTAAATTCATCAATGATATAGGTTCACATTCATATCAATTGGATACAAATTGACAATTATTGAAAGTTAGGATTTGATGAGATTTAAATAACATAAAAAATAATATTCAGATAGGTGTGGGTTGAATTTTTCCCCTTATCCCATTTAACCCCCATTACACCCATTTTATCCTTTACTATATTTACCATGTTTAAAACCTTTTACAGTTTAATATTAAACAAAAAATTCCCAATATTAAATTATATTATTTTTGATAATTGAATATATTCATTCCATTATAGTATATTCAATTTTTAGAGACTTTGGTTCTTCCATGTAATACTTTGGAATATTCCTAGGAATATGTTCAGATCTAGGTGCTATGATGGTGAGCGATTCAGAGGCCCGGTGAGCCCGAAATTAATTTTATTAAAATAAAAAATATATTTTATAATAGGTGTCTATTTATTTTATTAAATGTATAATTATAAAAAAATACTTTTAATAAGAAAGTTGAAACCACGGTTGAATCTAGAGTGTGATTTTTACCCTTGGTGTAACCTAGTGATCGTTGGCGTGGAATGTTTGGGTGATGCTACCATTGGTGGTAGCATTGGATTGAATGATTGATTAATTAAATTATTTAAAATCACTATTAATAATAACTCGCATATAGGGACTAGGATGAGAAATATGATAGCAATGTTGTGTCAGGATAATGAATTTTATCTATTCATGACATAACCATAATTCTAGTTCGAAGTTTTTGTAGAAAGACGGTGTGGATGAAATAAATAAATATATTGAAATATATATATATATCTCTCTATTTCATTTAATAGTGTAAAAAAATATCCTCTTTATAAATGATATAATTACATTTCTTTGGGGTCAGTCACATAACTATGTAGGGATTATTAGAAGAGGTGTGATGAAAATTGTTTCAGGATAGATGCCAAATGATGATTAGTGATGAGATGAAGGTAAATTAATAAGAAAAAGAAAAATTAGATCTCATTCAGTTCTAGAAGATGAATTCTTCACCATTGACCCATCCCTAATCGATGTAAGATTCATAAATTGAAGTTTTCTCCCCTGTTTATTAAATGAATGAAGAATGGATTACTATCTTCTTTTGATTCAGCAACTGAATGTTGTTCACATGAGACTCATTGAAAAATAAAATTTGTTTAATTATTTTTATTATCATTTCTTTCATGTCTTCACAATGGATATTCATTATATATTATTTTTTTACAAGATTCATTTTTCATCTATTTTTTCAACTTTTTTCTTAAGACTCCCTCCCGAAATTATCTAATGTTTGGCTGTAGGGTCTTGGTTCGATATTGTTGGGTCATGTTAGATCCAGATAAAACCCTTGATATCCTGATGGTTCAGTGAATAAAGAACGTGATTTTGTTTTTATTATTGAACAAATCCATACTATAGATACATGTTTGTGATTAGATTTTGTAGAGGGAAGTTGTTGATTATAGGGGTTTGGGCTAGATTGTGGATACTGATTTTTCGGTTGATTCATGATAATGACGTATAGTGTGATGAGATCAATTTTGATAGGAGACATTGTGTCGAGTCTCATAGGAAATGATTCGTATTGTGGATGTGACAGTAGAAAGATTAGAATGTTTGATGTAGTGGTTAGACATGGTAAATGATGTTGGTTTTATTATTATTATTATAGTTTACAATAATAAAAACCATGATGAATATTATTATTAACAACAATAATAAATTTGAAATGAAATAAATTAATAATTATGAATATATGAGTTGGGTCATGATGGGGGATGGTCGAACGCCTGATACTCCATATATATTTTAATTTTTTATTTATGATAATAATAATATTAGGATAATATAATTAATTAAATGATTTTAAATGAAGGGGTTAAGAATAGTGGAGGTGTGTTGGATAACTGGAAAGTGAAGGAGGAACACCACCTAACATATGTAGAGTGTTATATTTTTTTATTTTATAAAATATTAATGATAATAATATTGAATATATAAAACGAAAAAGAAAAATGATTTTATAAGTAGGTTTTAAGGGTGTTTTATTCATGAAAGAAACTCTTCTGTGTGATTTTGAATAAGCTAAAAAATAAATAATAATTATTTATTTTTGGTTTGGAAACCATTATCCGAATGTAAATTCATAATACGATTTCAGAATGACGAACCTTGGGCATAAGTGAACCATAAAATTGAGAATTCAAATTAAATTCCAATTTTGGAAAATTTTATTGGTCCCCTAACACAGGACTAGGAAGATCAAATAATTATATTATTATGAAAATTACTATTATCATTACAGAATCTCATATCTGATTAAATTTTTGTGTATGGACTCTGAAGGAAAAACCATATATGGCATTGTGATCCTGATATTGTCAATAATGCTTCAAGGCTAATACCAGGTATATAATACTAGTTTGTATCTTGTTTACATGAAATGTAATTTCGAGCGTGATGAAATGAAATCCATTTTTAGTTCATTGGATGTTCGATTGAGGCAAGTGAGTAATCTACTAGGATAATTTTTCCATGTGGATAGTAATGGTGATATTTGTTTTCCAATTTGTGGAATTTTATACGGGAATATCTGTGGAATATCATTTATTCCCTTCAGACCAATGATGAGCCTCATGTGTTCTTATGGGTTTTTGCAGAGCAATGTTGTATAGTACCTTACAGTCCATTTGGAATGAAATTTCAGGAATTCAGTGTTTTGGTGAGGACATGGATAGATAGTGGAGTGTTGCCACATCTTGTGTGGACCCCTTACACATCATTCACTTCTTGATAATATTGTACTTATCATATCTTATTTTTATAAAATCATAATTAGTCCAGTGAGTAACCTATAATGAGTGTCCTTCCATATAGAAAAATTTAATATCCATATTTGTGTATTTTTAGTTATGATGTAATATGTTCATAGAATTATGGTTCAATATATAATGCTTGACAATGATAATGATCGAGAAGGATCATCCAAGAGATTAGATAGAGACAGTACTGCACTGTAGTATATCATTTTGGTTATATATAAATTGATATGGTACTCCAATGTCATATTGGTGTGCAATCCTTCAACAGTCCTTATCTAGATAGTGATTGAAACACACCATGATTTTGTGAAATAATTATTTTCGAATTAATTTAGCTTTTTGATATTTTTTACTTAACGCAACACCAGAAATAGTGTTGTATATATATATATATTAATATATACTAAAACTCTACTTCAAACATTCCTTTCACTCAGAACCAACATTTCTTGTGATTCCAAACAAATCTATTAGGGATTGCACGACACACAACACCAACTATGAGTACATTACATGTAACACAGAGTTTCTACAAAGCATCATCTTATTATTGTATTTTAAATTATATTATTACAACCTTTCCATTAATCATAATTAATGAATATGAATAGTTAATTTTCAAATATTTTTTGTAGGTTTTTTATATAAACAAAACATATTGATAACGAGAAATATAATTTTTTGGTAATGTCCTTTTATGTTTAAAATTACTTTTTTCTCGAACAAACCACATTAAATAATAAATTTATTTTTTGACACATTTTGAAATTTAATTTTATTAAATAAACATCATTTTTTAATTTAAAATGGAAAAAATATCTTATTGTGAATTTTTGAGATTTTTGTGAGAAACATCCTTTTTAAGATGAATTGTGAAAAATATTTATTTTAGATTAATAAATGAATTTTTGTATAAATAGTTATTAAGGTAAAGTAATTATTTAACTTTTTTCATGTAAAATTAGATAAATTATACATCATTTAATACAATTTAGGTCATTAGATTCAATCTATCATTGAAATTTAATATAAAAACATCATAAACTTTTGAACTTCTTTCTACACTCAAGACCCGTAATTTAATCACGTCTACGGGATTAGAAATAATAATATTTTTTCCACAACTATGATTTTAATTTATAAAAAATGACATAAAATTATAATCTGTATAATATTTAGGTTTTAATAATATTTACATAATTTTTGAGAATTTTTTTTTTAAAATTTATAAAAATTTACCACCACAATTAAGGTCAAATTAATACTAATTATGGAAAAAAAACATTATCTTTGAGGCCCAAATGACCTATAAAACCATCCAAAATACCTTTTAAATAAATATTTCTTTAATAAACCTTTATTTATTAATTTATCTTGTTTTTTACTTTGGTTTAGGTAAGAACATGTGTATATCTAACTTATTTTAAAAAACTCATATTGAGTCATTTCCCTTTCCTATATAAGGAAACCACATATCCAACTTTTTTAAACCTCTGTAACCTATTATGTTAATCCATTATATAACCAATACACATATAAAAATCCCTCCCTTCCTACTATTATATTTAATTTGGACAAGAGGCATTTCAAGGAAGACTTTTGGCAGAAACCAAAAGGAGATTCTCAATTAAGAGGTAACATCTAGTTTCAAGCCCATTCATTTACATTCTTTCCCCACACCATAAAGTATATTAATTAGATTAATATATAAAAAATATCATTAATATAATAGATTTTTTTATGTAAATGGTTTGACTAATAGTTACACACACCTCTATTAACCAGTAACGAACATAATGTTTTTGTGTATGATGAACTACTTCCTCACAAAAGGAGGAATGTTCATTTTTTTCTACAACCTATAATGGTGTAAATTTTTATGGAACTATATTTATATATGATAAATATTTTATTTATAAATTAGTCAGGATTATTTAATTTTTATTTATATTATATGAGTTTTCCTTCAATTTTTTTAATATGAAACTTTCATTTGAGGAAGTGTGGAATACCTACCACTCAATGATATATGATTAATTAATAAAATACATGTAATTTTATTAAGGATGATTTTAGTGGATATATATGATATATTTGATATCATAAATCAACTTAAATAATTATATATATTTATATATATATATATTACTTTTTATTCTTTCAATACGACTGTAAAAATGGAAACAACCTTTATACAGACATACAACTTATAGTCTCCATGAAACGTGTAATCCATTTTGTACTTTTATATGTTATAGATTATTTAAATACACATATAATAAATATAAGGGATATTTATATTATGTTTTACATTTAGGAATCATTATATAAGTATAAGGAGCAATGACATAACAAATTAAGAAACATGCGAAGAATAAAATAAATATTACCCAATGTGAAACCATAACATTGGATGGTCCAAAGAATGTAATATAATGTTATAATAAAGCCATATATGAGAATATATATAATAATATGTTTATTTTATTCTGTATAATATAATTATATTTATTATATAGGTAGTTTGCAGGAGTACAGTGTGAGTCAAGAAATTAGTTAAATGGATTTCATCCCACTTTTAATTTCTGTAAGAGACATGCTTTTTCTCTACACATTCCATTTGTGTGGTGTATTTGCTTCCAATTACTATACTATATGAATCTTATAAATAAATTTATGGTAACTCACATCCTATTTATGATCATTCTTTCATGTGGACTATGTTTCAAAAGATACCAAATCAGTTAACTAACTTGGTTTGAATTTTTCTTCTTTTAGACTCGTGTTTTTTTATAAACCTAAATTCTATTTCTAGGTGTATATACTTCCATTTTATGTGTTATATCATTATTTTACTTTTTTTAATGAAATTTTATGTTTCATGTTATTTTATTTTTTACATGTTGAGTATGATCTCATGTTATAATGTTATAAGTGTTTATTGAAAGAATCAAATCGCATTTCAAGATAGTTTATGTTTATGATTCCATTGATTACATTTTACGATTAATCTCAAAATAACATTCATTAATATTCTAATCCCCGGGTTATTAATGGTTTATTCATATGTTGGAATAATTTATTCACCTAATTGGTATATAAGTTAGTCATGAATGTTTTTTATGAAAACCAAACTAGACCATCTCATCAGTCCAAAATATTTGTTCATTTAATTCCATTTCATATAAAATGGGTTTCTAAGAATATTTTTCTATTACCATTTAATATTGAAAATATTGTGTAAACAATTTTTTTCTTTTAAAAAATTTTAAAATGGAATATTCTCATCACTTTCCGAAAAAGGATTTTTTATTAGCTCTTTACATTTCAATATGAATGTTATTTTATCCTCGTATGACATGTATATATTTAACTACTATCAATCCATTAAATATTTCTATTTATGTTTAAAAAAATTAACTACTTATTTTTAAACCAAATTTCAAGGAAAATAGTTTTCAAATTTTTTTGAAGATCCTTTTAAATGTATTCATATAAAATGGTTTTCAAAATGTTCTCAATCTTTTTTTATTTTTTGTCAAGGAAAATGGTTTTAATAATGTAATCATACCCAATTTATATGTTATATTGGAAAAGGTTTTTGAGATTTTTTTCATGATTACTTATTATTTTTTCATGAAAAATTTGTTTGGGATTTATTTGAAGCCTTATTTATATGTTTTCAAATTATTTTCAAAAAAGTTTCAATTAAAATATTTTCAATATTTATTTAAATAATTTCAAAGTGCTTTCAAAGAATTGTTTTTAAAATATATGAATGATATTTTATAAGTATTCATTTAATTTTTTTTCAAAATCATTTCAATTATCCTTTATAGGGTTTCAATGTATTTTCTAAAAAGAATATTTTCAAAATGTTTTATGTTTTAAAAAGAATTTTTCAAAGAATAATGGATATTTTCCTTATGAAATTCTAATTAAATATATTTCAAATTTATTTTCCATATAAGATGAGAATTTTTTATATTACTGATGCCTTTTTTGGAAATGATTTATATTTTCTATTCATATTATTTATATAAATGGGTCATGAATAATTTCATAGTGTTTATGAAACCTGTATCTCTTTCATGAGTTATATTTTTTTCAAATTGGTTTCTCTTTTATTGGTTATTATTTTGATTAAATTATTATGAAACATGAATCATTTTCTATTGGTTATGATATATTTAGGTGTTTGTGATTCGAATTTCATTTCGTGGATTATGATATGATGGTTTATGATTTTATGGCACATGTATGTATGACTTCACTATAAGATGGGTGAGACCTATATATCTCTCTAATGCATTGGGTAATTATTTAATATCTCATGATATAGACATGGATAGAATGAAAAATGAATTATTTTCTATAATATAGGGGTTGAACAAGAAATGAACCTCATACAATAATATATGGCTCAAACTAGGAGTAAAAATAGTTTGTAAAACAAGTATGTAATGAGAAATGAACTTGGTTCACTAATAAAAGGGCGGAATGAGAAGTGAACCCAATTTAGTAATTCTATTCTGGACTGAGGTTTGATCCAATTTTTGTAAAATACATTGTCCAATACGATGGTCTTAGAAGAAAATTCTTTACTACTATGTGAATCATTAGATATGATTTTGTGTTTCCCACAATTCCATGTAATATTCATATATTATACATTCATTTCATATGCATTTTGTTATATTATGATCCCTAAATAAATAACTTCTAATCTATATTATGATCACTAATACACATGGTATGATATTGAAATATTATAATAAACTTCCAAACCCTATTTGATCATGTTATGATTACAATTTTCTTTTATATATGTTTACTGATAGTATGTGATCCTTATTTTCTTATGTTTCCATTCCCTATGTTATCATGAAATTTTTTATGTTGAAGTATTATAGGCATAGATATTCATGGGATATTTTTAAAATATTTTATAAAGTGAGTAGATTGTATTTCCAAGTATCCATGGACCCTGAAAAATTACGTTCATTCGGCATGTATTCTACTAATGTACCAAAAATTCATCTAAAATAATTGTTCTATATAGTTGGTATCAAATGAGTGGGGGTTTTCAACCATCGGAAACTGGTATGATAAATATTTAGGGGGATACATAGGTATATTTCAATTTATTTTCCTAACGATATATCTAATTATAAATATAATGATGAGTTAATGTTTAGGAAAATGTCCTAGAATTTTGGAAAAGGGTAGAGTTAGGGTTTTACAAGAAATAGATCCTTATCAATATTTCAAAAGTGTGTTTTGATTGGGAAAAAAAGTTCATAGGGTTCACATCTCTAACTAGATGCTCTGGGCCTGAGTCGGGGTAATCTACTACATGACAACAACCCTTACTACACACCTCGTTTGATTGCCATGGGGGATATACTTTGGGAATACACAAACTCTCCATGAACTATCATGAATGATTTAAATATAATTTGTCTATGAATAACCTAGTGTGAACCTGGGGTGTTATAGATTAAGGATGTTTTAATGATTTATAAATTATATAAGTAATTATATTCATGACTATGTAGTGTTATTCAATGATAATTAATTCCCATCCTATGCTTCTAGTTTTAGTAAATTGTGGGAACGTGATGGGACTAGATTAATGTAGAATGTGATGGATGATTTTATGATGAGAATTCACGTTTTATGATCACTATAGTAAGATATTTTTGGATCATGATTAATCAATTTTCATGGGTCATGATTAACAACGTATACCTTCCCCAACTATCAGACTTACCAATGATGAGGAATAATGAGTTCGTTGAGTGTTTAGGTAAGGAAGAACATGCTGAAAAAATATACGGTTTCATCTGTGTCAAGAATGTAGAATGAATCAGCTAATTGGATGTCTTAGAAGAATGATATAATCATTCACCTATGGTTAATATGTATATAATGTATGTGAATTCAAGGGAAGAATAAAGAGTTCAATTAACGAAATGGATGATAATATTTCCCTCCATTAAACATCATCGAATGCTAAGTGTTATATGTGTAGATTAAGTGGTCATTATGTAACTCAATGTCCCAAGAGGAATGATCCTGAAGGGAACCAACAAGGTGGTGCAAGTAATGGTTACATAGTTGATTATAATGAGACTAAACATTAAATGTGAAAGGAAAGAAGTATTGTATAATAGAATGATGTATCACTTTCAGGGGCATAAGGATTAAGTGGGAAAGTAAATTTTTTATCAATTTGGATTTAACAAGATGGTTTTATGAAATGTTAAATATATAAGGACTGTCTAGTTTAGGTCTTTTTCTTACTGATATAAAAGAACACATTTAATTGTATTGGTGGAATTGAAAAGTGATAAAATAGAATGATGATGTCTAAGGACAACAAATGATTAAGGAAAAGATAACCCTTAATATGATCATTATGTTATGAAAATGTTGTTTGGATAAAAATATGCAGGATATGAATAATTTTTTTGAAAGTAATGGATTTCCTTTGAATTAATTAAAAACATGTTGACTATTATTTCCTGTTATCATAGATGAAATTAAAAACTTATTGGATTTATGAAATATATCCAGTAATATAGGGAATAAAGAAACATTCATGTTTTCAAAAATGGATTTATGGTAATTCTGGTTGTCACCATATTATAGGAAAAATTACCATGAGGGTATTCACATGTTTGGATTCTAACAACAAAGAGATACTTTGTGATATAATGGATATCAATGAAAAGATGGTTTGATGAATTTATTTCTATGGGATTTTATTCTCATATTTTATAAGCGTTATAATTTAATCCATTCATTAAATGTTTATGTTAATATTCGGAGGATGTATTTATTTATTATGATTGAATTGAAAACATTCGTTAAGATTTAATTTGGTGATTAACCTAAATTAAAATATTCCCATCATATTTTTGGAATTATACTACTATGGAACTATTAAATGAGACTATGCATGTCAGCTACAAAAAATTCATTTCTGGAACATTTGTGGGTGTTGAACCCGTGGAAAAAGGACAATAAAGGTTTCATGCTTACCACTTTATTAAAAATGTCCATTTTATTCTATATTTAGTTTTGATAAATAATAATTAATGATGAAACAATAGTGTTAATTTTTTTAGATTTATGTAATAACCATTTTCAATTTTATAAATTTTTATGGATAAATAATAAAAAATTTAATTATTTTGTGAGCCTTAATATTTTTTAAAAGATTATTTTTGGACTTTAGGCAAAAAATTTCATTCTGAGACTTCCATTACAAGAAGTAATGGATAAATTGAAAATTGATAAAATCATAACTAATGAATGAATTTTTTTATAAAAACATTTATAGTAAGTACATATCATTTTATTCTTGGTCAATAAAATAATTACTCAATGTTAGGATAATGATAAAAATAAATTTTTTTGTCCTACTACCAATATTTTGTCGAACAGATGGAATTTTAAATAATCCAGTTTTTTTGATATTGTAGACCTACACTTTTTTTTATCCTTAAATTATTTGTGATTAATTAACACAATCACACCCTATAAACTATTACTATTTTCCTCATTGTCCAATAATCACTCACATCCTATTCTATTCTATATGGAAACCTAGTTTAATATTACTTTGGGTGACCATTATGGTTCTAACATTACCATTTTAATGGATGTTTTATTATTCCACTTTATGACATGGTTTTCAACGAATGAAACATTAAATTATTGAGAAATTGATCACCCTGATAAAGTTTGTGTGAGAAATACATTAGGGGGGGGATTGTAGAATGTAACAACCATGGATTTTGTAAATTATTCTTTTTAATTAATTTATCTTTTTGATATTCGTTATTTTATCTAACACTAGTAATAGTAATATATATATGTCAATATCAAAATAATAAGTCAAAATTTCCATTCACATGAAATCAAATTGGTTTGTGCTACCATGAAATACTGACATGGCTTACACTACACGCAAAATTTACATGGATTATGTAACATCAAAAACTTTATTTAGGTGAAGCATCATTTTATTATATTCCTTTAAATGATATAATTTAAAACTAGTCATTATAAGTATTAATATAAATATTTATAACTAATTTTAAATTATGTTTTTAATAGTTATATAGAAATAAAACATATTGATAACAAAAGATATAATCTTAGGTACTGTCCCTTTATATTTAAAAATAATCTTTTCTTAAATGACCTCCATTTAATAATAAAAATATGTTTATCTGAATTTTTAGATTGAATTTGATAAAATGTGTTTTAATTTTAATTTAAAATTCCAAAATTATCTTATGGTGAATTTTTAATATTTTTCCAAGCATCATCATTTTTTGATTAATAGTGTAATATACTGCATTCAGCTTAAAAACTATCTTTTAATTAAAATATTTAATAAAGTTAAATTAAATTTGATCTTATTTTTTTAAAAATAGATAAATTATAAATATATTAATAAAATTTATGTCTTTAAAATTTATTTCACTTTGAAATTTTATATAAAAACGTTATAAATTATTGAACTTGTTTCTACTATAAAGGCCTGTAATATCATCCCATCTATATAATTTACAATTATAATAATATTACTACGTATATGATTTGAATTTTATAAAATAAAAGAAACTATTTTAATAACTATAATATATATATTCTAATAATATCAACTTATGTTTTTACCAAAATATTTAGTAGGAGTTATTAAAATTAATCCCAATGATTATGGTAAAAGTAAACATAATTAGTGACTAAAAATTAATCTTAATGTCCCAAAAGTCTAATTGTTTTTCCCAAAACCATTGGATGTAATTATTTCTTCCATAAAAATTCAATTATTGATTTATCTTGGTTTGGTATGTCTATTTTTAGGTACGAATAGGTGTACATCTAACTTGTTTTCAAATATTCAATGTGAGTCATTTTCCTTCCATATAAAAGGTGACCACCTCTCCCACATAATCACACATATAAAACATCATAGTATTAACCAATATATGAGAAATACACATCCCAACATCCATCTATTACTCTTATAAGACTTCCCTTGGTAATAAGGCAATCGGTGGAATCATTTTGGCACAGACCAAAAAAACGTTACCCAATAAAGCGGTAACTTCTTCTCCCAAGTGCATTATATAATTTACCATTTGTACCCTATCCTGATCTATTTATTATAATAATATATTACAAATAATATTATCCTCAATATACTAGTATGTTTTATATAAATGGCTCTACAAACCCTTACCCACACCTCCATCTAATGGGTAACATACATATTATTTTTATAAATTGTGAACTACTGCCTCATGAAATGATGATTGTTCATTTTATCATTATCACCTATCATGGTGGATATTATTAAGGAAACTGTCTTTATATTTGATATATATTATATTTATAATGTCTTAATTATTCTATAATATTTCTTTATAACATACCATTATTCTTTCCAGTTTGTGATAATATGATAATTATGTTTGAGGAACTTCAAACTACCTTCCCATCAAAGCGATATGATTTTTTCATATACTACATTAATTTTAACAAAGATGGATTCAGTGAATATATATGAAATATGTTATTTAAAAAAGAAGCCATAATAATTATATATATATATTACATTTTACACATTCAGTACGATAATAAAAACTAAAACATTGTTTAAGTGTACGTATGACTTACCGTCTCCATGAATGGTGTATTTCACATTGTACTTATATATTAAATATATTATTATAATAAAACTATAATGGAAATATATTATATTTATATCAATTATTACATATGGAATCATTGTATAAGTATAAGGACTGATGATATAACAAATTAAGACACATGCCACGAATTAAGAGAATATTACCCAAAAGGAAACATTAACAATGAGTGGTTTAAAAAGGATAAAATATGGTCATAATAAAACCATATATGTTCTTATATATAATAATTTGGTTATTTAGAATATAAATAAAAAATTTATATTTATTATATTTTTGGTTTAAATGAGAATGATGAGAGTCAAGATACAAGGTAAGGGGAATTTATCTCATAGTTTATTTCTATGAGATACAAACTATATTCACCACACGTTTCTTTTGTGTCGTGTATGTACATGAAATGATTATAATTAATGTATATTATACTTAAATATTTTTTTTCACATATTATGATAATTATTTAATGGGGATTAATTTTCAGAAGATACCAAATCAATAAAGTTGTTTTTTTCTAAACAAGTATTCGTTGAGACACATGTTTTGATAGGAACCTAAATTATAGTTAGAGGTTTATATAAATCTATAAAACCTTATATATCCTTAATTTACTTATATTATTGAAATTTTATGTTTCAATTGATTTCATTTCCTTACATTTATAGTATGATCCAATGTTACCATGTTTTAATAGTACATTGAAACAATCTCATCACTTTTGGTGATTGTTTTTGTTTATGATGCCTTCGATGAAGTATTACGATCCATATATCATAAAAATTCCTGAAATTTATTATCATCTAGATTTTAATTATTTATTCATATATTGGTACCTTTTCCCCCTCTTTGGTCCCTAATATAGTTAATAATGTTTTTAATGAAATCTCGAAATTACATTCTCTTTGGTCTGAAATCGATGTTCCATCAAAAACAATCTTTCTAAAATATGTTTCAAAGAATATTCAACTATTAAACACTAATAAATAAAGAAAATTTTTACCATTTTTGTCTTTTATAAATTTTTTAAATGGAATATTCATATAACTTTCTAAACAAGGAATTTTTCTAAAATTTTTACCATGAAAAATTAATGTTCTTTTCCCCGTTTGCGATATATACATATTTATCCACCATCAATCATTCAAATTTTTATTTTCATGTTTATATTTTATTTACTAAAATAATTTTTACAATCATATTTTCAATGAAAATGGGTTTCAAAACGATTTCATTGTCCTTTTATATTTTTTTCAAGTAAAAATGTTTTCAAAATGTTTTCAAAATTATTTTATATGTTACCAATGAAAAAATGGTTTTCAAAACATATTAAATATTATTTTATAATTTTTCATGAAATTTTTTTTACACATTTTTAAAAATATTATTTTATATGATATCATGGAAAATGGGTTTCAAAATTTTTGGATGCCTTATTTAATTGTTTTTCATGTGTTTTCAAATAAATTATTATCAAAACGTTTTCAGGTTCCTCGGTATGATTTCAACATGTTTTCAAATAACTGTTTTTATAATTTATTGATGGTTATTTTATTTGTTTTAAAGAAAGAAGTATTCCAAAATTATTTCAATTATTGTTTTATATTTTTTCATCTATTTTCTTTGAAAATTATTTTCAGAAGAATTTATTTTTTAAAATATTTTTTTCAAATAAGAAAGAATATTCTTCTTAAGAAACCTTTTTGAATTAAATTTAAACATTATTTTATATATAAGACGACATCCATTGATGATTCTCACCTCTTTCTAGGAAATTATCTAAGGGTTCCAGTCATATTATATTTTCTAAATAGGTCATGCTTAATGTCATGGACTTTATGAAACATGTTTTTCTTTCCCAAGTTATATTTTTTTTATTAATTCTATTTCACATTCATGGGATATTCTTTTGATGAAATGATTAGGAAACATGTATCATTTTACGTAAGTTATGATATATTTATATGTTTATGAACGAATTTCATTTCATGTGTCATGATATGATTTTTTATGATTTTTTGGAACATTTATGCAGGATTTTACTACTAGACAATTGAGACCTATATCTACCTCCAATCAATTGGGTGCTCATTTTAATATTAGGAGATATAAATGTATTAAATGATAAATGAACTCAGATAATTAATATAGGGATAGAATAAGAAATTAACATGGTTCAGTGAAATAGAGATATAACAAGGAGTGGACATTGTTCGATAATATCGGGCTGGAATTAGAAATGAACTCAGTTTAGTAATACAAGGCTGGAATGAAGAGTGAACTCATATCCATAATATTGGGATGGAAAAGGCTGTGATCCTAGTACCATAAAGGGATTTTTCCACAATGATAATCTCAACAAGTATTCCTTGACTACTATGAAATAATTATATATGCTTATGTGTTTTCCAAAATTCCATGTCATATTCATATGTTATGCATTCATGACATATCCTATTAATTATGTTAAGATACATGTAAAATTTTTTAGTTTGGTACCGAAGCCTCAATTTATTATTAAAGCAAAGACAACATTAGACTCGGTAGAGGGAGACCCATTACATAGATCGAAGGCCAAGGACCAAGTGGCATGAATACAATGCTTGAAAGCCCATTTTATGGACCAAAGGACCTCTCGGTGAACAGTACTGCTATAGTAACATGTTGGGGAAATGTCTGCTACATTACCACTAATGCTACAGTGCCACCACTGCTATAGTCCCACCGCTACTAAAGTGCCCTACTTTAGTACCCAAAAAATCACCCCTACACAGATTTGATTTTAGGTATTTTGGATGAACTAAGATGAACGATTTATTATGTTTCCTATCCCTAGGTTATGATTAATGGTTTTAGGTAGGAGTAAGAAATGTAGATACCTTCACAGGAGATGTAGATGATCTTTTACAAAGATATATGATTTTGTTTATATGATTCTAACGACACAATACTATTTCGGGCCTTCGGATTTTATTTCATTAATGTACCAAATATTCTTCTAAAATGATGAAATATGAAAGTATGTTAAGCCCGAGTTATTGTAGATATTTGAATATACTATTTTATCAATGTGTGGGTCCTCTATCAATGGGTATAGTACTCCCATATCACATCAGGGTGCGATTTCTACATTCTTGTTATGCTGATAGAGATGGTAGTTTTATATTGAACCAGGATAAGGGTCCTATATCTATTGATATAGTAATCCCTTGTTTCAATAGTTTGTAGGTACACCATATAATTTATGCATATAGTGATAGTACTCCCCTATGGAAAAGGGGCGCGAGTCCTCAATTGATGTAGTTTGTAGTCTACTATCGCATCAGTGTGAAAGTCCTCCAAACTCATTATGTATATATAGAAGAAACTCCCCTCAAAATTTAGTGTGTATTTCCTCTATATACTGAGTGGTACCCCATGTGGAATTAGGGTATGGGTCCCCAATCTTTTCAGTTGTACCCCATTACATTGTTGGTGAATGATTCCTCTACCATCGAAGTGAAACATCAAATTTTACTAGGGAAGGAGTCCTCTACATATATATTATGTCCCCTCAATAGTGAGACACAATGTGGAGGTGTGTAATTAAATTTATTTTTCTTCTTGAAATTTAAAAAAGTTGATTGAAATTTTTGATGGTATTTTGGAATTGATTGTACTCTTTTCTTGGGCTGGGATGTGTGATTTATTTCCCCTTTCAATAATGGTGGGATTATTTGGGTTGAGTATATATATATATATGTCCACATTTTTCGATCTTATTACTCACGTTATATGGGTAGAAATTACATTACGTGTATTCTAGCTATAGACTATCTTGTGATCCTTTTGGTTGGATGAGGTTACTCTCTTTCATTCGGTTAAGCTACTTCCTATTCAATATCTGTTCAACATTAATTTTTTATTATATAACTTCCTCCCTCATCTTTCAAGGATTCCTACATGATATGTATATACCCATCCCTATATTGTTTTCATCACTCATGTTAGGCCTTAAATAGATGATGGATTTTTTGGTGTAAATTATTGATTATATTAGGGATATCTGGAGTATTTGACTTTGTATAGTGGTTAGAGCATGGAGATTTGGATCTCGTATGTCTCATTGGTTTTACTTTTATTCCCATTTTATCATGTTGGTCTATATTTTTGGATGGGCATGTATTTTTTTCTCTTTAATTTTAGTTTTCACAATCATACTCTGGTAATCAACACAATATTTTGAAATATATGGTTGTATACTAGATATTGAAATTATTTATTATTCTTGTATATTTATGTGTTGAGATGGTCATTTGTGGGCATATAGGTACATCAGGAAGGGGAAAACCATGTTATATATGTCTTTCACTCGATATCACCGCCACTTGTTATATAGATACCGGTAGTCTTGGCTCGATCCCCATTGAACTGGGGTTTGAAAAAATTTATATTAGTAGCACCAATGAAAAATAATTTTATAATAATGCATTTTAAGCACAAAACATAATTTAATTCCATTAATTTTCTTTTCAAATATATAAAATTAATTTTAAAATATAATAATTGAATATATAAAAATTATAATTCATTAGAAATATTAATCAATAGTGATTATTTTAATTCATTTTAAAATACATATTTCATTCATAAAGTGATTATATTTAGATAATGTGTTTTTTTTCCAAAAAAATGTCTTATAAAAAACAATTATAATAATGATTAATTTATATATAAATAAATTATATCTAATTGAAAAAAAATTAAATTACATTAATACAATGTTCATACCATAATGCAACTTTTATTCAAAAATAAATGATTTTTTTCCAAATATAAATTTTTTCCTGTTTACAATATATATATATAATCCTAAAAATTCACTATAATAGAATATTGAAATTATTATTAACTTTTTTTATTAAAGAATATAAATTTAAATTAATAAAATTGAATAAATGAATTATAATAATCATGTGTGAACAATTCTATAGAAACCAATTTTAAAGAGAACAAATTTTTGAAGTATAAAATGATTTTATTGGAAATTAAGAAATTATTTATTATGAATTAAATAGTAATTACTCACTATTTAAAAAACTATGGAAATGTGTTTTATAATTTCGTATTACAATTCATATCTTCCTAAATAACCTCAATGTTATAATGATTCCTTATATCAAAGTCTATATAGACTCAGGGTTGTATTTAAATAATGCTATCAAACGCATGGAATTTATTTCAAAAAATATAGTATAAAATATTAGGTTCTAAAAACTATTATTTCTAACCCATATAAGGAATTATAATGAACTAACCTATTTACCTGAAAACCCAATAGAAACCACACTACCAGTGTATACTCTACCTTACATTGATATAAATCACTATACTAAACACATATTTATGATTAGAGAACTACAAGCATGCCCACTATAATAATAATTCTTTGAAATATAATTTATTCTAATATGTGAAACTACCTCTAAAATTTTAATCATCATCAGTTGTCAAAATCCAAACTCTTAAATGATCGCATATATTCCACAAAAATACCCAAGGGGTTTTTAAACTAGGAAGTCCTCCTATATTGGTACAAACCAGTTAACCATATAATTTTTCTAAACCATTCCAATCAAATGGTATCGTATTAAAAAAACCCACACACTAAGTAATTCACTATATGCTATGGGGAAATGTGGACGCAATTGGTCCCATGAAAATTACTTTTTTACAGAATATCTTCTAACTAAATGTTCAAAACTTGTTTAGGGAACACTAAATTATTTATACAGAGGATATTTTTTAAATATAATATATATTTTTATTACAAAAAGTAATCTTATTATCCTAAATATTCTTTATTATTAATTAAAAAATAAATATTATCTCCCATATAATGTTTTTTAGTGAATAATTCAATGTATGTCTTATGACATACACACACACTATGAATCCTAGAACATCACCATTGGAACCATGGGTACATGGGAAATGGTACCATACTTCTTATATTTTTTAGAGCATATCAAAAATTGAATTTTACTATATATATTTTATCTCTCATTTAATTAGTGGTTAGAGGGGGAATTTGGATTGTCTTTCAATCATGAGAGTGTTCTTGAGGGACCCTATCAGTCAGGAGAAAATTATTTTGAGTGAATATACTATTCTAAAATCTCACATAACCCTAGAAATGATATTAATTAGAATATATAATTAGGTCTAAACTACTAGTAAGTGCATAAAGTCCCTCTATATAACTATTTATTCTATATAAACCATTAATCAAATAATAAAAATATATATGTTATTATATTTGATAATGTGCACTTGCTCAAAAATATTTAAATATCATTTAAATTAATCCTTTAACTATACCATCCAATCTACATCATTTATCATATAAGGTTAATAAAAATTTATTAAAAAATTAAATACAATTTAATTATAGATTCAAAAAATAAATAAAAGTTATATTCCCTTAAATTTCTATCAAATATTTATTTAATTTTTTAGGTAACTAAATAATCATTTATAATAAAAAAATGCTATCAACTTTTAATGTATAAATAAATAATAAATAAGTCTTAAATATGTTAATGCCCAAAATTGATATTTATTTAATATTATAATCTTATATATTCCTACTCAATAATTTGTGATTTAATTTATGTGATGATTTATAACTAAATACATATTAAAAAACATGTAAATAAAAATATTTATACAATTTTAATAATTCAAATAGAGTTGAACTATGATTTGAGATACACTTTTTGGGTCACCCATCATGCCTCCTTCATTGTTGGATTAAAACTGAATGTTGTCATTACAATATCGGATTCTATAACACATCAACATACCCTAATAAAAAGACCTTAATTTCACAATGAAAAAAACCCTCATACAAAATCAAATTGTGTAAAATTATCCACTTTTTTAAATTTCTCATCAACTATATCTGATATTTTTTTTCTAGTAACATTTATTCTTGAATACCATTCAATTCCTACCTAAAATGAACTCCTACATTAACAACCATAAATATTGATTTCATTAGACATTTAAATTTCCTTGAAAAGGACCACTAATTCCTCTTATAATAATATATATGGGAAAATACATTCTTGAATTATTCAATTAATGGCATATCCAATATGATGCACCTATAATATCTTATTTTTCATAATGAATTATTTATATATTTGGATAATACATTAGGAAAAGCTTCATGATATATATTAACAATATTATGATATATAAGTAAAAATAAACACATTGAAATATAGGAATATCCAATGACACATTTAATATGTGAAATTCTTATGTGTGGGGTTGTCCTTAAAATATCCCACCATGGATATTACCAGCAAAGAAACATCATGTGTCCATTCCTCACCAAAATATGATCATCTAACAATTATTAGTTAAAACATCATCTATGTAACATCATATTGAAATCCTGTAAGTATAATATAAATATGTTTAATAATATTTACATTGAATAATTGGGTTTTAATTATAGAGGGGAACTTCTATAACTATTTAATTTTGAAAATTGTCTTTGGAATTTAATAGTTTAATTTTATTTAGAAGAACATTTATCTTCTGAAAATATATTAATTAATATTTTAGTATTCAAAAATTCTGGTAATCCAAATTAAAAAATTTGTTGCTTTTGAGAAACCAAATCGAATAAAAACTCATTTATTCTTGAGTAAAATGTTTAATATCTAATTATATTTCACATGATAATAATTCTTCCAATAAGATATAAATATATTATTGGAGACTATAATTTTTCTGTGGATATTCTTCTTACTTATGATTTACTAATTTCAGATAAATTCATCAAGGATTGATATTACAGAGTTATTACATTATGTATCCTTTTATAAAATTTGAATATTATATAAATATATATAATATATCATTACATTTCAAAACCAATTATTAACCTAAATCTGATGACACAATATAATCTCTATATGTAGTGACCGAAATAATAAAATATAATTTTTTTAAATACTTGTTACATTAGAACCACTAGAATAAAGATAAATTTTTTCTAAAGGAAGACTAGTATTACTCCAATAGGAAATATAGTATTCCTCTTTCTTTAACCTCTAGGTAATTATCCATGTTGTAAAGCCCCAAAATTTTATACGTATTCATTTGATGTAAATTTTAATTATTCGAAATCTTCTTTTACATGAAACCACGATTCTAGAAGAACCACGATATTTTAAAAAATTTATATCCTAGAAATTGGATTGACATGATTAAAATAAATTGACCACAAAATGAAATATATGATGAAATTACTCTTTTAATTCAAAATTATGAAAAAATGACTAATAATGGAAAAATAAATTTTAATAAAAAATTTAATGAATAAATGAATAATTTTTATAACAAAATGTATATAACTAGGAGCTAGGAATATTTATAAAATAATATTCTTTTAAAAAATAATATATATTTTAATGAAATTTATTGGTAATTTATGAATAATACTTTTTAAATTGTTTATATATTGGTTTAGAAAGAAGAAGAAGTCATTTAAGGGTAAAAATGTTAATTTATTCGTGAAAAAATTATTTCTTGATTAATATATTTTTATATAAATAAATAAGATAAATAATTATTTGATAATGATGATAATAGATTTTATAGAATATATATTTTAAAAAATTAACATTAATCTAATATATTTTAGTAGTCAATGAAAGAGAATAAATTCATTTTTATTCATATAAAAGTATTTTAAAAATGATGTTTAATTGTGTTATGTATGATTATTATAAAAATAATATATTCCACTTATATAAAAATAATTTTATAAAACTTATATAATTATATAAAATCAAAAAAAATTAGCTTATTAATTATTTAATTTACTTTTTTGGTTATAATAAATAGTATAACTATTAAAAATTACCATTTTGGGTTAAAATATTTTTATCGAGTGTTAAACTAAGTTTCAAATGTAAAAATGAAACATAAAATGTAATGTAACTTATATATTTGTGATATATACTTCTTATATTATCTTATGTGTGAATTGTTTCTAATTTTCTTCCACTTATTATACAAAGTGACCCTATATTATTTAAATATTCTATTTAACTCAATGTGTGTGCCATCCCTCACATACAAAATTGATCCTCATGTTATCCTTTATTCATAATGTTTTTAACAAATATATTATATAATGCAAACCGTAAAACCTTTCAAGATTCATTTTATTTATTCTTGATCTTCCTAAATTCACCTAAGATCACGCACAAAAGGCCCATGTTGTTAGCCAAAGGATGCCAGTCAATAGAGATATAGTCATCCTACACGACTATTTAAATTTTTATTACATTATATAATTCCTATAAATTTGTTGAATCAATTATAAAATAATTTATCTAGTATTATAAATATACTTATATGTTATTATGATTACATGGAAAACATTATTTACTTCATTTCGTTAAAATGATAAATGAATGTATCACTCATGCATATGTGTAGACTACAACCTCCAAAAAAGATATGATTCATTTTAAATAATTGTATATCATGTTTGATTATTATGATGGATTTAATTTTTGGTATTATATTAATTATAGAATTATTATTCTATAATTATAATATATTTTTATTAATATTTAACTATCCTTCATCACATCTATCAAAATGTAGAAACATACTTTATGAGTAAGTTGGAACAATCAACTCCCTGATGTTATGTGATCATTTTTTTCATCACACACATATATATATTAGTGTTTGTAAAATTATACCTAATTAGTAACTATTATACATATGAATTTAATATTATGTTAGAGATAATTGTAACATGGTCAATGTAGAGGGATGATAACTACCAAACTAAAACATGGATGCCGAAAGAATTAGTTAACACTTAAAATGAGGATGAAATGGAATATTTATTAATTAATTGGGGATAATATCTCCCAATTTAACCATGAATGTTATTATAATTATGAATATTATAATTTTATAGAATTATAATAATTTCAAATTTATTATAAATGAGGTTAAACAGACTTACAAAATATAGTCCGACTCGTGGTATGTGTTTCTTGTCAAAATTTTGTTTCTATGAAACATGTGATATATTAACCATTTCCATATTATATGTGGTATATATACTAGAAATTTTATATGTAATTAAATGAATATATTTATATTCTTTTTTTTATAATTTCATTTGAATTTATTTCTTTCATGGGTGTTATGATTCATAAGATACAAAAGTTTTAATGGTTTTATATTACTATCTATCTTTTATGGGTTTATATATTAATTAATTTACAATGATGATGTTATATGATAAATATATCCAAAATAATATTAATTTTATTCTATTATGGTTATTTCTAGATATAAATATTTTTTCATTTCATTTTCATCTATTAATATACTCAAAGGTCTAAAATAGTATAATCAGTAATTTTATTCTATCAAAATATTTTGTCTCATTTTCATATTGTTCTTAAAATGATTTCAGGAATATATTTAATATTATATAGGTAATTAATAAATTCAATTTAACTCATTTCGTTTATCTATTTATGTTTTCAAACTATATCTTCTTGTAATTTTTAAATGAGGCACTTATTTTAAAATGTTTAAACAAAATCAGTGTGTTAACATTAACAACATGAAATCTATTTCCTACTTTTAAATATATTCATTTCATTGATGATTGATTAAAACGGTTCCATTATTTTTTAAATAAAATTATATTCACAATCTCCTAGAAAAGTTATATTTTAAATTAGTGGATTTAAATTGATAAGGGTGTCTTGATTTAGAATTGTTCCAATGATCTTTTAATAGAATATTTATTTATTAAAAACCCTTTGAAGTTACTTATACATCACTATTAAATGTAAGGTACTTTTATATTTCCCTCATTGATTTAGATACTGATAATTAAGGCACACTTATCATCTACTCCAGAGTTTGGGATTCGATGTTACTATTTGTTAAGAATTTCCCAATATTGACACAATTATTCCTCCTTAAGTGAAATTTAGGATTATTATTATCACTAATTGGCCCTATTTAATTATTTATCATATCGGCTTCATTAAATGGTAAGTAACTTTTAATATTATAAATGATTATATGATCATTTGGTAATATATGGATGAATATGATCTTCTAATGGAAATAGATTCCATATTACAGCCCTTGATTCCAATTCATAAGGGTTTTTATCTTAGTTCGATGGTGATAAACACATAATCAATAATAATAATGTCATATTGATGTTTGTTGATGTGTTTCAAAAATAGATATGATGACTTTCTCTAAATCAAAAGAACATTTTTCAATATAACTGAAACTTGGATCTACATCAACAATAATGAATATCTCTATAATTTCACTAATTGTGTTTCCAGAAATAATGAATATTATATGAGAATATTAATAATGGATTCATTCACCCATGTGTTCTATCAAGGGGTTAAAAAATCATTTATGTATCAAATAATGATAGATTAATGTAGCATTTTATCTCTCATCAGTTACATAAAAATATCACAATAAATAATTAGTATCCACTTCCCATATCTATGAGTTGTTTGATTAATTTATAGGATCTCAATACTTATTTTATATTGATATTTGTTCTGTATTCTATCAATTCATGTTAAAAATTGAATAAATACCGATGAAAACCTTCCATGTGAGGTATATGTACTTTGATATTTTAGAGATTCCATTTGGGCATATTAATGACCCCACTATATTCATTGATTAAATTAATGGATTCATTATATAATACCTCAATCAATATCTAGTATTCATTAAATATGGTACTCAAATATACCCCAAGGGAAAAAAGATAATTTAAATAACTTTAAAATTCTATTTAAGACCCTAATAAAATTGAAAATATAGGAGAAATATTATTTTAATTATTTTAATAGAATGTAAGCTTTTGGAACACATGATCACATGTGGAGGAATATCAGTATATCGTTCTATGATAGAAGTCATTAATCATTACTGTATACTCAACAAAACGATTAAGATCTATAATTTCCTTATATTAGGAATATATTATCAATTTAGTGTGAATAATTTCTCATGTTTTTTCTTATCCAATAAGCTTGTAAACATGGAATTGATCCATGTACCATTATATAAATGAATATAAAAAATATCTGATGTAGTTGACAAGAATTTGGGTTAGTGACCTTGTACTCAAATTACCATGATCATGAGAAGGGATTATGATTTATGGCGATACATTAAATCAGGGTATGGGATGTCTTCTTTGTAGAATAATACGATGATATCTTATTACTCACACTAATGGGAGGATATTGTTAAAAATAACCCAACTTATGACTTGAAGTTAACAATGATGATTTTTTCATTGATGATATAGAGGAATTATATATATATTTAATGGTGTTATATATATATATATATTATAAAATCATGAAGTATATACTGACCCAAAAAGAGTTGAATAATATAAGGAAGATGGTTTCATTTGATTAATGATTATAAATACTCAATACATTTCCAACTGAGAAAAAAAACATAAGGAATTTTGATTTCTGATAGTGGACCATATTGTTTTTCCATGACAAATATAGTAAAATACCTAGTATGTATTTATTTATAATGGATGGAATATTAAATTTTTATGTAATGGGAAAAATCTTACATTTCATAGATGGGTTTTGAATTTTATATCATGGGGATGATTAATGGGCGACTAATGGATGATATAGTTCATAAAAATATGGTAATAAATACTCGTAAACTATATATTTATTTTATGGAATGATAATTATAATGAACAGATTATGTGTGGCATTAATAAGATAATCAAAAGAACGTCAATTGGAATATGCTCCTTGTTTATTATTCATTATTTATAAAAAAAGTAATGAGGTTTTTAGAGGTGTGAAACGCTATTTTTAGTGAGAAAATATGAAGAGAAATATTATTGAGTAAGTATCTTGATTCTTGTTTCGTCAACAAGATATGGATGAGATACCCCAGTCCTTGAGGTTATAATAACCATTACCTAAACCATCATGGAAACTAGAAAACATCCACATGTATTTTATTATATGACTCTATTGACATCAATATTGTATAAGTGAATTTGGGTAACAATTGATAACCATATAAATTCATCACATTTCATTTAAATCCGAAAAGATTTATCTATTTGTAATATTTCATGAATATTCATTATGGAAGTGTTCTATTTGTAGAGAGTTCCAAATTAAATTTTCGATGATCGTGATTTGATGTTTTCCTCATTGTATTGGAGATATTTTCATACTGATTTGGATATAGAATTGGGTTTAAGTACTTCCTATAAACCAGTGAATAATGGAAAGTCATAAAAAACTATTAATGCATTATAGGATATGTCAAGACCATTTTTTTGTAAATTTCAATGGTTGATAGGATCAACACCATTCACATATTGAATTTACTATGATAATACATTATATTTAATCCTTCATATGACTCTTTATAAATCTCATCATGGAAACAAGTACATATATCTAATATTCTAGAATGATGTTTGAGAATCAAAGATATTAGAAACATACAATGTTTAGGAAATCTAAGAGAATAAAGGATCTATTTAATTGAATATAATATCATCGTAATGATCGAAGATTTGTTATTCTAATAATTTTTTTCATATCAATAATTTAGAATTATTAACAAGGTATCCCTATGAATTACTACATGGAAGAAGTTTGTGGGATTAAAAAATAAGAGAATGATGATCCACCCATTAAGATTATTCAATGAGAAGGGATGTCATATTATACCATAGCACATCCTCATTTCCTCTCATTGGTTAATGATGTGTCCTATGGGTCTTTTTGGAGTAAGTAAAAACGTATTCTTTCTTATGTGCATAATGGTATGGTTTTATTATTGGAGCACGAAAATTCCTAATAATAATAACTCTTAAAAATATTGGATCAAAGTGATAATTTTAAACAGTAAAATACTACCTACTTTGATAATGTTATTTGGGGGAATATAAAATTCTAGGAAACTACTCTAGAACCCAAATATCTGATGAAGATTATGTATTATATGGAACTAACCTTAAACATTACATAATATTTATTTTTATGCCAACAAGTTACTCTATTAAATTTGAGGATAATTTTGGTTTTAGATTTTTATAGAGATAGGTCATATTTCAGACATAAAAAACAATATAATACAAATTGGAAACATCCTATCAGTTTCTATCTTTCCTAAAACATAAAATGATGAAAGATGAAACTTGATTTATTTTCATGAATAATATTCTCGAGATTCAACATGAGTTCTTCATTTTCCTTATAAATCCTTAAAACCTCTAAAAACTTCTTAAAATGATGGATTCCAATAACATGTTTAGTAAGGGACATTGAAAATGAAATTCATTATAACAATGAAAAACATTAAAACTCATTAAATACCCTTTCATAAAAACATACCCTTTAACTTGTAAGTGGAATCATTTTCAATTAAAAATATCACTTTATTTTATTTTGATATCAAATTATTTCCTTGAAAAAACATTAGAATGAATAAAAATTATTTTTGTTGGCATCCTATATCATCTCATTGAAACCATACAAAACCCTTAAAAATTGGAATAACTATACATTCTACATTCAATGTAATGATCAAGAATAATAATTCCCCAATGCAATAGATATATATCTATTCAAACCCATTTTAAAAGTTATAATGGGATCACTCAATGTATTACAGTTACACCCAACATAGAAAAATTCAATGGAATATATACTGAATAAACCATTTTTATCCTGTAACTTTTCAATATAAAACAATTTATTCTTTTTAAACACATTTTCAACAGACATTTTTATATCAAAATATCATTTTATTTTTAAAACACATTCTTAGGATATAAATTACCATGATCAAGGGAATGAGGGGTTTTTCGAAGAAAACATGAATTCTTGTAAAATATAGAAAAAAAATTCAACAATAGTTACAGTGGTGGGAAAATTCATTGTTATTATATACATTAATACAAAAACTTATTTTTCATTATTTAATGAAAGTAAAATAATATAAAAAAATATTCCATTTATTGAAATAAAATTGAAGGAAAAAATATATTTATGAACTTTAATTTCCATATAATTACATTTATAAAACAATACAATGAACAAGGATTTGGATGAAATATAGTTTAAAGGAAACATTAAGAGAATGTTTCTCAAAATAATGTCTATTACCGCGTTGGAATAATTTCAAATATAAACCCATTAAATAATAATATTAAAAAATGTTAAATATTATGACAATAATGAAATATGTGATATAACATGTCAAAGGTATGGTATATACACCTCATAAAATAATATTGGTTGATAACAAAAAATTATTCTTCAATGAATATAAATTGAGGTGAAGACCATTATCTTGACTCCAACTCATCACGTACATTATTTATCTTATTGAATAATAAACTATATTAACATTTAAATTTCATAGAAACTACATTTTAGTTTAACATTCATTTAATGTCACTTATTACCATATTATATAAAATTATATGGGGTATTGTGTTTATGTCATATGTTTTAGTGACATTTGGTTCATTGTTTCAAAATGGATTCTGTTTTCTAACCATTTTAATATAGATCATTATTTAAAAATATCTATAATAATAATAATAATAAATAAATAATAATTTTTAAATATTATTTATACCTTTAAAACCTACCATGAATATAGGTTATGTAAAATGAACTATGTTACAATCTTGGAGATGGTAAATCGTACATACATAGGAGTAATGTTCACATTTTACAATGATATTTTTTGAAATAATGTAAGTTATATTTTATCATAGTATTTCATTAAATATAATGTCAAAAATTTCCTTTATCAAGATGAGGTAAGGGAATTAAAAGTGCTATATCCTTCCTTATTTAAAATGAAAAAGAGATAATGACCCCCGAGTCACGCCTCCTGTTGAACGTGGGGTGGAGACCAACACCAAGGGTATTCAAATCTCAAAAAATAGACATTTATATAGTAATGATGATCATGAGATAATATGAATAAACCTCAAAAAAACTCAATGACTTATATATATAAGAATTCAAAATCCATCCCATATGCATGGTTAAGCTAATACTACTAGAAATACAATGAAAAACTCCAATGTAAATACCAAAAGAACAATCTACGAAGCGATAAATAAAATATCTCAATGCACGAGCTAGTAAGGACTAGCATGGTCCCCATAAACTCCCTGGATACTTGAAAATAGTTTTATATACGTTTGTTGACAGTACTAGTATAATCTGTAAGAAAATCCAAACCCTCTCATGAACAAGTGGGGGAAACATTAAAATTCCCATGTGATAAAAACAACATTAACTCAAAACACTAACAAGGTACATTATCCACATCATCCTCACCAAGGAATACTCACCAAATAACAAAAATCCTGTAAATTAAAAATACTAAGCACATCGATGATAGGTTAACCCTAACAACTTCCCATTGGATATCTATTGATCCCAAATAGATAATGTCATAATGCTACCATGATCTTCCACAAGCCCCACTGCCAGAACATTCCCACACACACTTGAGCCACATACCGCATCCTCCCCAGAAAGACATGGTCCTCAACCACATCACGTCTCTCTCATAGAAAGATGGTCCACAAAACCAATACCTCATCCCGAAGACACCTGAGAAAGTACAATATATGTCATCCTGAAGACACATAGGAAGCACACATCACCCACAAAAACATATTCCTTACAACCACACCACAATCTTCCCTATGTTTCTAAGGATACAGATGCCTTGAGGAGGGAGTAAAGAAGAGCCAATAACAATCCATCCATCCTCCCATTGGGATGTTGGGAAAGCTCACCCTCCCCCATTAAAATGAGGGAGTTCAGCATGTAGTTCTCAAAATGTGTGGGGCGAATATAGGAATTACCAGAAACTACATGTATATATAGTAACCAAACACTCAGCCAACCTATGGGTTTTCAAAACAAACAACCATCCCACCCAAAACTATATTTTATCCTACTTATAAATACACAACCAGAAAAATATCCACAAACCCAATTCATAATTCCCATCCAATTAATTTGACAAAATTTAATTCTTTGTTAAAAAAACAATTGTTCAATCCATCCCTACCCAAGAAACTACAATGCACATCACAAGCAACAGCCACACAACCCACCATAACACACTAGGAAGAAGGAAAAAGGTAAAATAGCTCACTGAACACTACCTTTTAATTAAAACCCATACAACCACTTAAAACATCATTATTAAATGTCATGTCGTCATGCCATTACTCGTAAAAATAAATCACCCAATACACATCATCACAACCACACTTTGAAACCCCACTGACTACCAACACGACACCCAATAACAAAAACATACCACAACCCGAAACTACTACCCCACTACCTAGATGAAGTCATACGTCATAACAAGTTCATCCATTACACAATAATTTATACCCTCTAACACAAGATTAAATTACACTACATGTACCACCGCACACAAGAAACCTATGGAAACAATCACTGAAGCTCCATCCCTACTACACAAATATACCCGAAAATACCAACAGAAACAACCCCCTTATCCACCCCTAAACTCACAACTGTGCATCCATCCACATCACTATACAACTCACACATGGAATTTAAACCAAATATAACAATACAAAAAACAAAACCAAATTATTCAAAAGAAGTGTATTTAGATTTTACAATCAATGTTCTTTAATTCCACTTTCATAATTAAGGGGTTATAATAAAACAATTTTTATCACGAGGAATCCATTAAAATAATATGATATACATGACTAATTAAGTATTCATGTACATATCCATTGAAAATAAAATTAACAACAATTTGATGTGTTTTCGGCTCACAAACAAAGACCGAAAATGAGTAAATTTTTTAGAAAGATACAACCCATACGAATAACAAGTGGGATCAAAGATAAAATATAAAAAAAATTTATCATCATCAAAATTATCCATTCACTCATTTAACTTTATCAATCTTGTTTTAACCATTCCAAATTGAAGAGATCAGCACACCAAAAATTCTTGATAAACAATTGATAGAGGGTGGAATAAATTTCTACCTGAAAAAACAGACCATAAACAATTCCACATTTCACAAAACAAATGGGGGTGCATGAGTAAAAGGATAGCATACATGGAAAAAATTATTCATGGGCACAAAATAGCTTCCAATCCTATGGTAAGAATGGTTCCAGTCTCATGAATATAAAATAAAAGCACATTGGGAAGATAACATCTCACATTAAAGGATCAAGATCCAATATCAATAGAAGGAAACTGTTTCAAATCATTAATGTCAGATTATGATCTAAATTGTGGGGATTGACTATATAAATGTATAATGGGAAATATGGTATTAATGAAATAATTGATATCCTTTTAAATTCCTTTAGAACTACTCATAAAAGGATTTAAAATCAATTTATATCAAATTGACTGTAAGAGGGAGAGTGTGAAATAACTACGGAAAAGATGGAATGAATCACTGATGGGTGTGTCACCGACATGAGTCCCTGAAGCCTAACTCAATGACACAAGTCACCGATGAAACTCCTTGATTCCACTCACTATCACCATACCTACCGAGGCCAAACATAAAAATGACCTAACTAACCAACACCATAAAATACTGACACCCAAACCTGCCAACTCCTTGACTTGTTGACACATAACCATCAAAATCACTGACCAACCAATTCTTTTACCTAAAAACGTTGACCTACCATTTACAGCTACCCATTCCACTTACCGACGCAAACTACCAACAATGAGCTACAGATATTGTGTCACTAAAGTGACCTATGAATGGAAAAAACTATAAGTTTTAAAAACGGCTAAAATGAGCTACCATTACCTCTCAAAACATCCAAAACACTGTATTTTTAAAACATAATTGATCGCGGATGTCCGAGAAAATACAACTTATACATCTCAAACTATTATCACCCTCAAGAATTCCAAACCAAAAATAGATGAATGAGGGGTCCAAACAACCACCTCGTGTGATACATATCAAGGATAAACTACAATGTGTTGTTTGAGTGATGGAGGGAACACTCAACATCCATGAAAATCTACCTGCACATATAGTAACCAAAACATCCACAAGATACCACCACAAAGGGACCAACTATCTAGAAACATGAATTAGGCAATTCATTCATCCATGTCTAGATATTATCTACTCTGGGTGTCATTGACTCACCTTCTTGGGTTTAGTCGAATCTCAATTAATGCATCATGATTAGTAATTTGGCCCTACCCTCTTCATAGTTAGTACATTATCAGACATTACAAAACAATGAAACAACAAATCTTATTACAATAATGGTTCAATCATTACATCAAAAAGAAAAAATAGACAACAAAAAATGGAAAAAATATCCTGGTACTAGGAATGAATTTGCGCTTCTTTCTACCAAGTACTCTCCTTGAAGACACCATGCCTCCACAACACACAAAGTGATGGAATGGTCCATCCATGAAATACCTTCTTTTGATGATCATGGATCTCCACTGGATTCAATAAAAATTTTGCATCATCCTTGATATCCAACTCTCCCCAATCAATGACATAGGAGTAATCTTGAATATATTTAAAAAACACAGAGTTGTGGAAGACATTGTAGACACTCTCCAACTACAGTTGAAACACCAACTAGTATTCCAACTCATTAACTCTCCCCCAACGCATCGAAGGGTCTGATTAACCTTAGAGAATGATTTCTCCCTCAGCCAAACATCCACAACCCATTTCAAGGGTAACCATCAAGAAAACATGGTCTCCAACATCAAACTCAATGGGAATCCAACTGAGATCAGCATATAACTTATTATAGTCTTGTGATGCATTCATCCTCCCACTGAGAGGGTTCAGCTTCTCTATTGTACTCGGCACCACACATGTACCATGAAAAACTGCCTCCCCCACATCTATCTAGCACAAAGATGAATTGAAATGTCCTTCCATATAAATCTTCAAATGAAACCATGACAATTATAGAGAGATATATTTTTTCTAATAAAACTCTACCATAGGAAAAGGTCATACCCAAGACCTATCAATAGCAAAGACACATTCTTGCATCATTTCCTCCAATGTATGGATGGTCCTCACTATCTTCCCATATCTCTAAGGGTTGAAAGAAAATATGAGGGGTAACAAACTGCCCAAATCATGTTACAATCCCCTCTAGACTCACAGAGTAGAATTTGAGTCCTCATATGTGATGATGGATCTTGGAAATACATACCTCCAAACCACCCCATCCACATACCTCTACGCTAAGGAAAAAACTATGCTCGACTCCTTATTCGCTAAGGAGTGAGTCGATTTCATTAGTCGATCCACAACTACCCATATTACATCATATCATCCCTAAGATTTGGGTAGCCCAGTGAAAAAGACATCAATATAAAAGCACATATCCATCCAATGAAATTTATGAGTTGCAAAAAACAACCGGGAACACAGTGCTAATGCTTCTCCTACTAGAACACTAAGAAAATTTGAAAAACAATTCCACTAACTTATTCATACTCTACCACCATAATCATTCCTTCAAGGCATGATACATATTGAAATCTCATGAGAGTACTGCTCGGGGTGACCTATGAATCTCATAGAGAACTCTATCACACATCGTTACATGAACAAATAACTACTCATAGATCGAAATCCATTTCTGACCATCCTTTGACCATCCCTCGGGATCACCACCCTAGTCAATGTGATCATGGATCACCTCTTCCTCCATATGTCCCCACTAAGACACCTCTACCTGCTACCTCAGATATTATTGAACCATTATCAAAAACAGATAAACTCTACCACCATCCATTCTTATATGTTTGTGCAAGGAACCAAACTCCTCCATCAAATTCAAATCATCTACAAATTCCTTAATGGCCTCATTCGATGACATCCTACTCAATGTATCAGAAAAACATTCCCTTTTTCTGAGTTGTAAGAGATCTTGATGTCATAATTCTAGATAAACCCTATCCACCTCCACATCCGCATGTTCAGGTCTTGCTGAGAAAAAGATGTAACTCAAGCTCGTGTGATACATGAAGAACACAAAGTGCTACAGATAGAGGTAATAACTCCAAAAAATTAATGAAAACATGACCCTTCTTCCTCTAGATAATGGGTGACATAGTTTCGTTTGTGGGAATGTAACTACCAAGATTCATAAGATATTACTCCTCACTACTGAATCAATACATATCCCATGCCTAGGATGGAATAATTAAAAAACACCTCCAACATCACACCCTTCTATGGAAACCAGAACACTGGAGCACTGACAGACATCAACTTCAGATAGTTTAAAAATACCTGACATTGTTCACTCCACAGAAATTCATGGCATTTTTTGGTCAGAGCCATCAATAGAGCTGCTACAAATGAGAAATTGTATACAAATATCTGGTAATAGCCTACATGAACTAGAAAATTGGGAAGCTCTTCCAAATTATTGGTGCTTCCTAAGAAACAATAGCCTTGAATTCAACGGGTCCACTGCTACACCCTATCATTACACCACATTTCTATATAAGTGGACCTAACGTGTCAATAACGTAAAATTGGAAAAATTTCCATAGATCTAGTGGTGTCAAATGTCATCTAAAACAATTTTCAGATTCTTGGTATGATTCTACTCTAAAATCGAGTAGATCAGAATGTCATTTATGAATACAATGATGAAATGGTCCAGGAACACGAGAAATATGCAGTTCATAAGTCATCTGAACAAGAACGACACACTCATAACACCAAATGGAATAACCACAAACTCGATGGGCCCATGCCGAATTTTTAATGTAGTATTCTGGATTTCACCCTTATTTACCCTAAACTAGTGATACCCAGACATTAGATCGATCTTAGAAACCCAACATTCTCCACTCAATTGGATGAAAACATCATTTGTCCTGGGGATAGGGTAATGGTTCTTTCCCATCACATGATTCAACCTCTGGTAGTATATGAACATGTTTAGACCACCATTTTCCATCATTGAAAATAATACTGGACCACCCGACAATGACACAATGTACTGGATAAATCCCTTCTTCATCATATCATCAATCTGAATCTGCATCTCCCACAACTCGAAATATGTCATCCTAATACGTACCATCGAAATCAAAGAAGCTTCCAGATGAAATCATTTCATAGAATCAATGTTATGTCGAGGGGATAGAGTCAAAAACACACAATGAAAAAAAAACCATTACCACTCTAGGTACCCCCATGATCTCATCAACCACTGATTCCACAAATTACTTGACCAATATGTAAAGAAGAGGCTCCACACACCGACTGACCATCTGATAACTAAGCTCACAAACGAAAGTCAGAAATTTTCCAGACACATATAAAAGAAGAATATCATCCAAAACTAGTCAATGAAAAAATGAATGTAAAATAACCACTCGAGGACAAGGATGAAACTACATGGATGCATTTGCATAATGAAGAGATCACACCTATACTGATACAGCCCCAACATCTGTCTACATCTGTGGAAAACATCAAAAAAGCTAGTATGAACTCTGATCGGTGTGCTCAACACAAATTAAATGAATGTTTTCTCTATTTATAGTCCTATAGAATGGGATATAATGGGTTTAAAAAGGAGCGTAGAGCTCTAGAATTAATGATGTTGAAAACAAGAGTGCAAAAAATCAGATCGTACCTTGAAAATTCTCCATCCTCGATGGAACTGCTGCCTCTGTTGAATGAAACTAACCACACCATGATCCACTATCCCTATGTTTTCGACTTCTTCAACAACCATACCTAGGTGGAGGTTCCACAATAATTCCCTGAGGATGGCCTCCACTTGCTATGTTTACCCTTTGTGGAGTAGGATCCCACCATCCCTACTGTTGAAATGGCCTAGCCCCCAATTACTACTGAGGTGGGTGTTGAATCGGACCACATCCACCATACTGAGATTGAACTAGAAATGAATCTGAAGGTTCCCACAACCTCCACACTCGAAGAACCTCAGTTTCAAGTCTTTGTGAAATGCTATAGGAGCCAAGGTATAAAACTAATTATGCTTTGGTCGAATCCCTATTGGAAAAAACCTAGAAGGATCTGGCACCTTAAACATACTTATATAGAAAATTCCTTTCATAGAAACCTAATGGATCCCTTATCATGGTAGACCTCCTTGTGAGTAAATCTTATAAATCACCTTTTCAAGCTTCTGACCCACTAGTTCTGTCATCAAGGTGAAGGGAGTTAGTGCATACCAGTGATATGGACAAAGTGCCTCCTCTAAGTGCCTCACCCAAGACTCCTCAAACATAATGAAATTCTTTGAAAAGCTAACGAGGTCCTTGAACACAGTATCCCAATCCTATACTGAAAATATCTCCAGCTAGAGGGCGAGTTGATCATATCTCTTATTATCCTTATCTACCCTAGGTAGTACTTTTACCAATAATGCCTAGATCCCCTCACCTGACTAACAACCAAAAGAATCCATCACACTATCAGATTCTGGATTAGGCTGATGGTGATCTCAGGATCCTCATGATAGTTCTCTATATCAATGTCTGAGATACTTCCATCATATATTCCCAATATCTACTTCTGGAAAGCACGTAATGTTATATACCACTTGTTATCCTCATCCCCTGGATCAACCCTCCACCAATTGACCTGGTTGGCTTACTGAGCCTCCACTTCTTATACCACACAATAACGAGGACCATTTTCCATATCTAAAAAATGTAAATGGGGAACTCCTAAGACCGATTTGATGGAATTTAGATAACATTCATTTTAACTAATTTTTTTAATTTACAGAAAACAAAAAAAAACAATAACACCAATCATTATGATCCATGCACCTTTCCTAGGTTCGCTACCCAACAAAACGTTTAGCCTCAATTGGTTGTTTGGTAAGCTCAGAGTGCTTGCATATGATCACATGGGGGGGGGGGGGTCAAATCCCATTTTCTATGTCACAAACCATGATTTCCTAAAACGGAATCCCAACCATCCCATGTATTAATAAATGTTCATAACTACAAAATCAACTATATCTCTCAACCATCCGCCTCTAACACAATTATGTTATGAACATCCTTTATCAAGATGAGTGAGGGGATGAAAGAGTCCAGTGACATTCTATATTTATGAATAAAAATAGATAATAACCCCTAAGATCCACCTTTAGTAGGACCTAGGGTGGATATCAACATCGAGGGTACAACATTTCAAAAAATGAGAGTTATTTCTCTTTTTATAGTAAGAAATATCAAGAGGTATAATGTATTAATCTCAAAAACAGTCTAATAAATATATATAAAGAATCCAAAATCCACCCCAGATGAATGTTTAATGTAAAATAGTAAGAAATAAAATGAAAAGATCCAATGTAAATAGAAAAAGAACAAGTTATGCAGCGACACTGCAACTATCCCGATGCTCGAGCTAGTAAGGTTCAAAATGGTATTCATTATCTCTCAAGAACCCAGAACATATTTTTATATATGTAGGTTAGAATATAACTATACATTGTTTGAAATGAAAATGTATCTCATGCATAAGTGGGGAAAACATAAAAATTCTTATGTGTGAAAAATTGCTGAATCTCAAAATTAGATTACAAGGTATACTATCTACTAAAACCTCACCAAGTCACACTCACCAAATAACTCCATTCCAGTAGAGTAAAAATAATAAGCACAATGATGATAGGGTACCTAAAAACACTTCCATATAGTTAATGTCTCATCCATAATAGTGAACACCCAGAACCTAACACAATCTTCAATAATCCTCACTATCACAGCCTACCCACACACACCTAGGAAACATTCCACATATCTCCCACAAACACCTGGTCCATAACCATATAACATCACCCCTGGAGTCATATGGGAGACAAAACCATTGCCTCATCCAGAAGACACCTAGGAAAGTATAACATATCTCATCCCAAAGACACCTAGGAAGAAAAACTCTCCTATAGACCCTTGAGCCTTACAACCACACCACAATCAGCCTAATGTCTCAAGGACTACCAATGGCTAGAAGAGGGAGTAGAGAAGATCCAATAACTAGCCATCTATCCTCCCACTGGGATGTTGGGAAATGAAAACCTCCCCCCAAAAAATGTGGATGTTCATCAAATAGAGATCAAAATGGATGGGGTGTGAATAGTAATCATATGGAATAAAAATTATATATAGGTACCAAACACTAATCATATCCTATGTGTTTTCAAAAAAAACTACCATCCCCCACAAAACTACAATTGCTTATACCTATAAATGTAAAACCAGATGAATAGTTATAATCAAAATTAATAATCTCCATCCAATTTATTTAACTAGGTTTCATTAGTTATTTAACAAACCATCTTTTCATTCCATCCCTACATGGGAAACTACCAAACACAACACATGAAACAACCACATAGTCAACTGTAACCCACATGGAAGAAGGACCAAAGTAAAAAAAATGCACAACACACTCCCCATTATTGAACACCCATCAAACCACTTCCACAATCAATATTAAAAGTAATATTGTCAAGTAAATCATCCTATGAATCAAACCCCCATCACATATCATCATATCCACACTTAGCAGCCCCACCCCATGCCAATACGGCACAAAAAACATAATTATACCACAACCCATGAATACATCCCAACTTCCCAGATGCAGTTCAATTGCATAACTAGTTCATCCATTCCACAATCAGTCAAACCCTCTGACCTGAGATTCCATTACACCACTGGTACTACCCCACACAAGAAACCCATATAAACCATTACCCGAGTTTCATCCCCACTTCCCAAAAATACCACACTATATCCCCAGAACCACCCCCTTGTCCACCCTTGCACTCACAACCATTCTTCCATCCACATCACCATAAAACCCAAACAAGGAAATAAAACCAAACATAACCATACAGTAAACATATCCACACTATTGAAAAAAAGTGAATTTATATTTGACCAACATTATTATTCAATTCAATTATCATAATTTAGGGGTTATCATAGAACATTTTTTATCATGGGTAATGCATTAAATTAATTGGATATATGTTATTAATTAATTATTCATGTACACATCACTTCAAAAGAAAATTAAAAACGTGTATTAATGAGTCTAGTTCACAAAAAAATACAACCAACGACCAAATTTTTTAGAAGGATACTACCCATACGATACAAAACAGGGATAAAAGATAAATGATAAAATTAAAGAACATCATCAACCTCATGTCATCCCTAATTTCTCATTATTAAAATTGTTTCAAACACTACCACATGAATACATCAGTATAACCACCACACATGATACACAATTAAAAGAGAGATGATGGAATTCCAAACTAGAAAAATAAATGATCAATAATTCCTCATCGCAATAAAACTAGGGATGCATTAGTTGTAGGAGAGACTATAATAAAAAGTAGATTCATTACAACAATATAGATTCCACTCCTCTATAAATATAGGTTCTAGTCACATGAATGGAAAATAAAAATTCACTATTAGAGAACATCTCAGCTTAGAAGATCCAGATCAAATATCAATTGAAGGAAATAGTTTAAATTCATTAATGTATGATCACACTCAAGATTATAAGGTTTGACTATTTCAATGTATGGAGAGAATTATGATATTAAAGGTATAATTAATTTCCTTAGGAATGCCTTTATAATTTCTCAAAAAGAACAAAAACTCTATTTATGTTAAACAGAATGTGAGAGGGGAGAAAATGGGAGAACTGTGAGAAAGATGGAAATGACTCACAAATGGGTGAGCCACTGAAATGAGTCACTAATAATGAGTCATCAAATACTAACTCACCAAAATGAGTCACTGACATGAGTCAATGATGCCACCAACTGACACGTGACCTATCCAGTCCTATCCAACCAACGACCTAACCTACTAAAGCCCAAAATTTTTGACTCCTAAACTGACCAACTCCCAAAACAACCAACACCAGACCAAGAAACGCCCTAAACTACAAATGTTGAGCTACCGATCTGAGCTACCGATTCCACCTACCGATGCAAACTACCAACTCTAAGCTACCGACGCTGAGTCATCGTTGTGGCCTATCGATGGGAATAGACGAAATATATGGAAAACCCTTTAATTGATCTAATGTTTCCAACTAGAACATTCAAAACAATGGATTTCAAAAAATTAATGGACAAGGGTGATCCAGGAAAATACATCAGACAAATCCCAAACTATTCCCACCCTCACGAATTCAAAAACCAAACCCAGATGATTGAAGCGTCCAAAAAACCACCCCGTAGAATACATATCATGGATAAACCACCTTATTTGTTTGAAAGGTAGAGAGAAACCTCAAAATCCAAAAAAAACTAACCACCACATATGCAACCCCGAAAATCCACAACATATCCCCACACATGAACCAACAATCTAGACCCATGAATTTGAGAATTCATTCTTCCAAGTTAGGATACTATCCGCTCTGGGTGGCATTGACTCGTCTACCCGGGTTAAATCAAATCTCAATTAATGCCTCATGATTAGAAAATGTATCCTACCCTACTTATGTTATGTAATTTATCGCACATCACAAAACAAAGAAGAAAAACAAATTATAAGAATCAAGGTTTAATCATTACATCCGAAATCGATGCAGATAAAATAAACTTAAAATATCTCTAGGTACAGTGCATGAATCTTCGCCTCTTGCTCCCATGTACTCTCCTCCAAGACACCACGTCTCCACAACACATTAACCAAATGAATGGTCCATCCATGAAACACCTTTTACATAACAACACCACACCGAGTAACATAATCATACAACAAATTGAAATTATAGCTCCACTACACATCCACTCCCAGATGTAATCCCATTGCATAAACATTTCAACAATTCCACAATCAATCAAACCCTTCAACCTCGTATTCCATTACAATATCCATACCACCCCACACATGTAACCTGCAACAACAAATACTAAAGATGAATCCCTGTAATAAAAACATACCACAATATACCCAAAGAACAATCCCTCCTGTCCTCCTCTGCAATCAGAACCGTGTTTCCAACTGTAGAATCATACATCCCACACAGGGCAGAAAAACTGAAAAGACCCATACATAGTAAAAACCCACATCAATTATATAGTGTGAATTATCATTTGACCAACACTATTTATTAATCAACATTAAAAATTTAGGGGTTATGATAGAACATGATTGATTCTGGTGCATCCATTTTATTAACCATATATACGTTATTAGTAAAGTCTTCGTGTGAACAATTTTTCAACATAAAAATAACAACATGTATTTATGAGTCTGATGCAAAAACAAAGACCACCAACACCCGTGATTTTCCTAAGGGCTCTACCTATAAAATTATATCAGGGACCAAATATAAGAGAGAAATAAAATATCATCAACATTACGTTGCACCTCATTTATCTTTATCAAATTGGATTAAAATTTTACCACTGGAATAATTCCGTAAACAAACCCAACATAATACACGATTAAAAGTGAGACGAATGAATTCTTACCTATAACAAAAAATGATAAACAATAAATTTTAGTGCCAAAAAATGGGTGCATGAGTATGAAGAATGACTCTAAGGAAAAATTGATTCACGGTTGTAGCACATATTCAGCACATATGGGAAGAAACGTTCTGGTCATATAAAGACAAAACCAGAACACAACTAGATGAGAAGATATCATCATAGAAGGGATAGATCCAATATCAATTGAAGGATATAGTTTCAAGGCCATTAATTTAGATCACAGTCAAGATTTCATTGGTTGGACATTTCAATGTAAGGGGTGTGTTGGGATATTGATGATATAATTAATAACCATGGAAATTCAATTTGAAAAGATCAAACAAGGCTCAGAACTTGATTTATATAAAATAAATCATCTGAGGGGTGACACTGAAAAAACTAGGAAAAAGACAGAAATGAATCACTGATGGGTGATTCACCAACAAAAGTAACCGAATGTCAGTCAACGATTCCTGACTCACTGACACACGTAAACGATATGACTCGCTAAAACCAAATCTACTAACACCCTGACCTGTCAACACCCTAACATACTAATTCATAGACCTACCAACACTCTGACCTACAGACCCCTTTATCTACAGGTGCCCTGACCTACTGACGTTGTGCAACCAATGTGAGCTACAAATACTAGCTACCTAACAAACTTACCAATGTTGTACCAACAACCTAGAGTCCCCAAGGATAACAACCAATGGTAAAAAATGGAATTTTGGGAAACATTTGAAATGATACAACATTGCCTCCCAAAACACCCAAACCACTAGATTTTGACAAAGTAATGGACTATAGAGGTACATTCTAGTACATAAACTTTTATATTATATATATATATATATATTGTGGAAAAACCATTCACATTTCTTTATCGAGGTAGTAGTCCACACGTGTTCATTAAAGACGTTATCATTTTTCAATTTAAAAAAAATTATATATTTAATTTTAATAATTGTAGAAATATCATAAATTTAATAGTTATATAATTTATATCACATATATTGATAAAAATATCCATATTTCCCCCCATTTGAATCATATTCAAAAAATAACTATGTCGCCTCATGAGGTGATAGTTCGTCATACATACGAGGGGCATTATCATAACCCCCATTGAATACAATACAAGAAGATATATGTGATATCATAACCTAGAAAATTATATATATTTTAAAATGAAATATAAATAATTTAAATTTATCATTGTAACATGATATGAGAGGTGATGGTGGAAAATGAATCACATCTTCTCGCGAGGTGCTATCCTTTTATACAACTGAATAGTGATTTTTTTCCAATTTTATGGAGGAAGAGATATATTCAGGCTGTGAAACTAAAATAATAACATCTTATTTTATCGGTGATACTGATTTTATGTCATCATCATAATTGAATATGATTCAATAGTGGTGGATGCATAAAAAATTTACAACACTTGATTAAGCATGATACCTCTTTTTTCAGACAACCTCCTTTGGCAAGCTTGACGAAAACATCATTAGACGTCATTATGAATAAACTAGGGGATATATGTAATGATTTAGTAATTAAATAATATATTTTGTTAGGATTTATCCTAGATAAGTGGATTTGAAGCTGTTACAAGGATATGTGAGTGGGTGGACTTTTATAAGTGTAGTGAGTTGTATACATTTATTTTCTAAAAAGAAAAAAGAGTAGTGACAATTTTAAGATGAAAAATTGTCTAGAATGGATTATTATTGAAAATTATTCATTATAATATAACAATATGTCTATATAATATATTTTAAAAATGTTTTGAATCGCTTTTACCTTTATCTTTTGTGTTTAACCCCAATGTAAATGTTTTTTCCCTTAAGGATAGTAATTAAGTTTTTTTATTTTCACTATTCATTATGGTTAAAAAATGATTTGAAATTTTTAGATAATATAAATTTTATTTATTCCAAAATCATAATCCATTTTATGAATTTAAATTTTTATAATTTGAAATTTTCTATTTAAAATAAAACCAAAACATGTGATGAAAAAACGGGTTTTCGAGTATTGTGTTTTCAAGAAAATTAGGGGTTTATAATAACTCTATTATAAGAAATTATAATTTTATGAATTTAAATTATTTTTTATTTTTATATAATATATAAATATAATTTATATAATTCACAATTAGTGGTTATTTTAGTTAATTTAAATATGGAAAAATTATCCACTTATAAAAAATTAGAAAAATCCCTTTTTAAACCACGAAATAAAATTACAGTAAAATATAATATAATGATGATTAAAAAGAATTTAATTAGATTAAATATTAATATATAATAATTATGTTACATGGAATCATATACCAAATATATTTTTAATTTTTAATTACTCAATTAAAATTAAAAAAATATAATTTTTACAAAAACTAAATATTTTCAAAAAAATAAAAAAAAATTTATGGATAAGACAATATTTATATGTTTATTTCAAAAAAATTAATTTTTTAACATAGAAATTATATAATTTATAATTTCGACTTTTAAATAAATTTTTTTTATAATATAAATTAGTTAACACGATTTTTATTTTGATTAAAATATTACTTAATATCTCTCAAATGAATATAACAATCTAATTCAATTTTATAAATATGAAAATGAATTATTCTATCACTAAATAGGTTTTTAAATTATTAACCACATTTTGCAATTTTTTCTTTATATTTTTATTCACTTACTAAATATTTTCACATAACATTCCCGCATAGTATTTTCGTATTCTTATGTTTCATCATCACCCATATGGGTTATCCATAAAAACAAAACATAGTAAGTCAAATTATTCCAATAAACATATTTTATTAAGAAAATAATCTGAAATTGATATTCCTTATAAAAAAAATTATCATTGAACTAAACTACTCAAGGGATAAAAAAGAGATGAATCTAGAACATATTATGTTAACATCTAAACAAGAAAAGTGTTTTGTAACTTTGAAAAACATAGTTGAAAAGCCACTCAGATTGAAACTGATTCCACTTTATCTTGTACATCATATGATCCAATGAACAAGGGAAAAATTCAGATTTTACCAAAAATAAAAATCACTTTTCCATGGTGGTTCATGAAAAACAACATGGTCACCTACTTCAAAATAATTATATATCCTCCAATTATCCAGAAAAATTTTCTTCCTCCTTTGATCCATACTCATATGTTGCAGAATAACTTTCCCCTTGTATATTATTTTCACTACCAACTCTGTTCCCATCAATATCCTTTCATCTAAGTTTTCCCAAATGAGGGTATCAAACACCTCATTCAAATTAATTCCTTAAATAGTATAATATGTCTGCTAGATTAGAAAAATTATTATGAGAAAATTGATCCCAAGAAATATCTTGATCCAAATTTCCCATGTGATACATAGAATATTAAATAATAATATCTTCCCTGGTCTGAATCTTTTGAGAATACTATCTTCCAGGTTGATGATGAAAAGGTATAATAAAGTTTAAATTAGTACCCTATGAAATCTAAGGTCCATTCATGAAATTAAAATTAAATATAGGATAACAGTCAGATGAAATGGAGGTGGGAACTCTAGGTAGCCCAACTATCTAAAATAGATATAGTCAAGATATATTATCTAATGAAAAAAGTACTCTCAAAGTCAAGGAAGTGAATAGATTTAGTTAATTGATTAAACATATCACGAACAACATTATTTCCTCATTTTGGCTCTAGAAACCCCACCATGAAATCAATTAGTATATTTTCCCATTTCAATTATGAAATTGGTAAGGCTTATATACATAACATGGTTACTTTTTGTTCTACATTTTCACATTTGAAAGTTAAATACTTCGTGGTAAATTTTGCAATATCTGTTGTTATATCATCCCACAGGTAATACTCTCGAAGGTATATTTACATTTTAGTGAAACTCAGATGAACCTAAAATAGAGAACTATGAGCTTCACTTAACAAATATCCCTTCAATTAGAAATCACATGGAATGAATAATCAATTTTCTAAATATAACCCACACCTTCATCATCATTAAACATAGGGGAATTACCCTTCATAATAGATTCTATAATTTTCAGTGAAGCATGATCCTCGAAATGAGCTTTCATAAGTCAAATTCTACTATATTAAAACATATTACAATACAAAGGATGTGTCTTCATCCATAAATTCTTAGTGAAAACTTTTCAAATAATTTAAAAAAAGGTTCATTTTCTAATAGCATCATGGTTAATGTAGGATAATTTTTTGACTCAAACCACCACTCACATTGTTTCAATATCCAAGACAGAAATAAATCAAGGAATTATAATACGTGATAAATACTATCAATTTTATCAATATCATTTTTAATTTTTTGGAGTGAAAATATATATAAAACATTTATGGTCTGTTTATATTTGACACCTTATTCAATAAATATAATTTCTAAAAAATTTCAATAAATAACCATAGAAAATAATAATATATCATGTGTATGGGAATATAACTCATGAGTTTTCAACTAACAAGAATAATATGAAATTACCAGATGATTATGATTCAAGAAACCACAATTTCCCATCAATTAAGAATCCATTTATAGGACCTTGCATGAAAATAATGCATTTATATGTCAAATTCAACAACTCTAGACGGTATTTGAAAGAATAGATCTTGAAAATTTCATCATTTCTGTTCCTTAAAAATATTATCATGTTTCATTATCCTTGTGAATTTAAATTATTTTTATTTAACATTCTCAGTGGGGTTGTCAACTAGGAAATTTTTTCAACAAAATTTCAGTAATAACATGATAGACATTGAAAACTATATATCTATGTGGAATTTTTAATGTAAAATCATCAACATCATTATTTTTAACATGTTCAATAGTAATTTCATAATTAGAAGAAATGTTTCAATGGAGGGAAATATATTTCAAACTAAATTCACACTTAATAAATATTTTATATAGTTTATTTTCTTTTATGGTTTGAAAAAAACTATTTAGGCGTCTTTTATATTAATCCTAATATCTTTAATTTATGAATGTGTTATCAGTAAACATAATAAAAACATATAAAATAACCCAACAAAAACTATTTTTAAAATGTCTATAAATATAGTTGGTGAATCAAAAAATCCAATGGGAATAACTATAATCTCCAAATGATTATATCTATTTTGAAATGCTATATTCAGATTGTCATCCTCATTCACCTTCTGTTGGTGATAACCATACCTAATATTAATCATATAAAAATATTATGCATCGTAGAGATGATCATTGAAAAAATTGATATGTGAAAAAAGATACTTTTAAATAAAAATAATTTTATTAAATTCTGTGTAATAAATGAAAAATTTCATTGAATAATCTTTTTAAGAAAAAAAAATAAGAACACCCACGATGAAATTTTTAGTTTAAATGAAACCACTACATATCAAATGAAGAAATATGATTCTAAATTATTGGAGTTAACCATGAACCATATTATGGGGGTTTCAATTATTATTAACATCATGTACTAATTAATCATAAAATTATTCATCCCAATAAGTAATAAAAAATGAAAATCATCATGATATACATACAAAAATTAATTTATCACGTGAAAATAAATAATATAAACTATTTATTTATTTAATACTATCTTATATATGTTAAATTCAAATCTATCTGTTATAAATTTTTGATTTTAATGTTCTGTTATCATTTTTATTGAATTATTAATGGAAACATTATTGGATATATAGTATATCTTATCATTATAAATGGAATTTCCACCCATTACCAAAATGATATCAATGACCAATATGGTTTTTTCATCCTGATTTATAGGAAATAATCTTCCACTAAAGAAAATAGTAAGATTCATAAAAATCTTAGTTTTTTAATACTTCCACCTATTGTTTTCAACAGTGTTTCTATATTACTTTCATGATGTGATATTTCCAATATATAAGATAATTTCATATAAATGAATGAATTTGATAATCCAGACTCAAATAGGGTATTCGAATAATTTGAATACACAAGTAAGATATTTTTCACAATATCTTTTGATGGTCCAATATAAACCGTAGTAGAATAAACCTATTTATCTAAACCCGTTTTACATTTATCATGATGATTTTCAGCCTGTGTTAATAAATTTAGGAACTGATTATCATATTGAGAGAAATTATTAAAAATAAAATATATCACAATTTGATGGATATCAGTAACAATATTCATAGATAATTTTCCTTACAATCAGGGGCCATATGACCAAACATTCCTAATCAGTAAAACATTCATAATATCATATGAAATTCTCATGAAATCTATTTACCACACTTACCAAAATAAGGGAACAACATTTTCTTACCAATGTAATTGTTTTATGTATAATTCCACACCTCATACCATTTTAAATGGTTCTAAATGTCATCATTATGAGGCACATAATTGTTAAACCCCACAATTTCATTATTTTCTCGAAATAAAAAACATATCGTGAGATTTAAATTATAATTTAGCAGAATATCATCATAATCTTGGTTTACTAAAAATATGTTAAAGAAACTATTCGACGAACCTGGATAATGTTCAATGAATTAATTTATATGATTCTATCGAATCATCATCTTTTTATGGGAATTGATCCACATGGATAAACCCTTTTCATGATTCTGATGCTTGAAGTACATAGAGGAGGCTCGGAAAAAGTCAAGAGGACTTCAGATTCTTGATGATGGAAGGATGGGAGATTTCATGTTGTAGAAGAATGTTACATGATTTGAATTTGTGTTTCACATTATAAAAATTTACATGACATGAAGGTGGGGCTCAATACATGTAAGATATTGGGGTTTGGAAAATAAAATAAAGTGAATAAGTGAGATATTTTAAATAGAAACTGATCCCTGAGAATTACACAACTTTAAAGGGGATTACACGTCATTTAATTCCTTGATATAATGATGTTTATGTATTTTCATACACTTGGGTTTTTGAAACTCTAAAACGTAAGAATCTCCCTCTTGATTCTACATGACCAAGACACCCCCTCTCCAATGTTTCTTGGATTCCATTGGCATGGATTGATTATGAGCTTCCCTCCTTCAATCCATAGTGATCCATCTTCAATTTGAGGGATGATCTACCACTAATATTTTTCATTCAGGGTTATTTTTTTTACTTTTTTTCTTTTTTCCATGTTTGGTAGCTTGATCTCTATGTTTCAAATGGAGTTTTTTTATTTTCAGTTCATCTGGTTGTTCAATAGAATCCTAAATTGGATGTAGTTGTTGTGAGAGAGGTTATTGGGATACGTTTCATCACCCATTCCAATGAAAAGTACATCTATGACAGTTTTAGGTATAACATTCATTGATTATATATATTTTATGTGAAATCATAGATTTATCATTATTTATCAAATTTTATCATAATAAAATAGACATAATAAATATTTAAACCAGATTAATGAATTCGTATTGACCACAAAATAATTTTGCTGATTTGTACTATGATAATAGTTTTCCTATATATTTTATAGATAGTTTAAAATGTATTCCTTGATTGGTTAATCATGATTTGTTTTAAAAATTTTTAAATAATAAAGCGATCGAATTAATTAAAATTTTATTTGATAAAGCAAATAAAGGGTATTGTTTAATAAATCCAATTATTATTGAAATTTGATGACAATAAAATTGATGAAAACGTGCATGTTTAATTGAATAGGTCAATGAACCAAAAGCATGTTGATTCTTGTTGATAATTGAATTAATGGAATTTTAATTTAATAGTTCAATTAATTTTTGGTAGTTTGAAATACCTTGTTATATTGTTTTTTCATATTTTGAACATGTATTAAAGAACCAGCTAAATTAATATCGAATAAGAGGTCATTGTGTGATAAAAATATTATCCATTTATAGTGATGGAGTCTCCCACATCCTAGTGAAGTATATGATATTATTTATTTGGATAGCTGAATACTTATTCTGTGTAAATTTTGTATTCCTTTCATTTGGGCCAAGAGCCTTGTTTCATTTATCGTTCTTCATGTGTTGTGACCTGATCCTAAGATCGATGAACCTAGAGGGATGTTATGGTCTGTGAGGAGAGGAGGTTCATTTCATGTGGAAAAATTTGATTCTCGAAGTGGTAAGATGCATCAGTTTATGTATTTGGTGGTCATGGAGGACAGTAGGGATGATAGAACATGTTGAATCTCAAATTACCCATTGATATGAAATATTGATGCTTGTCTAATTCTGTTGATTGACCAATGGTATGGTATCTTATTTATCACTATTCATTTCCCCACTACCTGAGGTTGATGTATGTTCTTTCTTTCTTTCTATATTTGGTAGCTTAAGATGTTTTCATAAACTATTGATCTGTTTTGTGGTTCCCCACACCACTCATTATTAAGAATGTGGATGATACCTTCGATGAATTGGAATGAAGACTTGTTTTCCTGATATTGATTTCAAGAGCCTATTTTTCATTATAGAAGATGTTAAATACCAATATTCTAGTGTGATCCATCATAAATATTCTTATTCTTGAATTTGTTTTTATATTTTTCTATAACTTCTTACTGGGGTAATCTCATTACAACTCATGTCTTAACTGTTACACTTGATTTCATAAATAAAATTTTGTGATATGTGCTAGGAGACAAACTCATACCTCAATTTTTCTAAAAAAATGTTTCCTAGATTAACCTTTAATATGGAAAGTAATGTTGTTAATAAATGAATAAATTTTTGACCCATGTGGATGGAGGTTGATTGAATGAAATAATATAGTTATAATTGTTAGAAACTCGGGAATTTTCATTATTATACTAAGGCGAAATGCGACTTTATTGTTATGGTAATGAAATGAAATTTGGAAAATGATAATGTTTAATTAATGGTTTATGAAATAATAAATTTAAATTGAATCTTATGGAAAGTGATAAGATATATTAATGTTTCTCCTTAAATGGTTTGGTGAAAATAGGATATCTGGTCAATGTAAGGGCAGCTGAGAGTCTGAGAGATGTTAACTATAGTTTAGTATGAGACTAATTTTTTCCAATAGTATGTTTATGAGCAATATTATATGATGTACATATTTTTTTCTATATACTACTCCACTATGTCGGTTACAGAAACTAAAACCCCAAGGATTCTAATCAATGCGGCAATTTTCCCGAGCATCCCAGTGGGAAGATAGATAGTAGAATTGCCCCATTGGTCCCACTCTCTTCTCTTAGTATTAAATTGTTCTAATATAAATGGTGGCTAGATTTACATAAATATGTGTATAGGGGGATTTAATTTCTTTTGGTTATTTCAAACCCATATATTATAATTTCAATTTCTTAAGGGCTACTGTAGGTGTTTTGTGTACAGACTGTGATGGTTTGAGGATCCTTACACTATGTATAGACTGTGATGGATTGAGGTCTAAGTAAAGATGTATGAAACTTGTTATGAAGGTTTTGGTGGATCCTAGAAACTAAATTGTTACTTTTGGTTATGTGGACGGGGTGGTGTGTTGCATGAGGTTCACATTGTTCTTCTTTACCTAGGTGTCTACAGGAAATCCTTTTGAAGAGAGGATCACAAGACGTACAGTGTTGGGGTGAAGCGGAAACCTAGTGGGGAAGGGGTAGTAGGGTAACCATGGTATTATTTATTATATTATATACTCTTTTATGTATTATATGGTGAGAGTATCCATAGAGAGGGTGGGAACTTAACATACCAATTCAGGGGATGAGTTAGTTTCACATGTTGTCCACTGTGTTTTTGCATTATTTTTTCACCTTAGAGATGTTATGGATAGGATCCTACTAAGCATAAAATTATACTAATCCTGCATAAATATATAAATAGTTTTTCATGTGAGTTAGAGAATATTGGAGATCAATATTGTATCCATTATCTTGGGGGTCTTACAAGAGTTTCATGGGCTTCGTTGTCATTTTCGTATTTACTTTTCTTTTGGTACTTGTTTCCTCATTTCTGTAGTAGGAGTTCTTGTAGGAAATTTCATATATGTAATTCCCTTTTCATCTATATTGGAGTCTGATTAGTAGTTTTTTAGTGACAATATTATCTCTTTATTCCACTAGTGTATCTCTTATATGTTAATACCTCCCCTCTACAAGTTAATTATACCCTTGGTGTTATTTTTCTTCTCAAGGCCTACAAGAGGCGGGACTCGAAGGTCATTATCTTTCCTATACCATTTCTGTACAAGTAGAGGTACACCATGTGTTGAGGGTTTCATGATAGAGTGGTATCAAAAGGTCTAGTTGAGGGATAGGATGAAGCTTGGAGTTAGGAATATGTGAGATTACATGGGTTGGTAGAGAAACAATAGAAGCTATGTTAAGCGAGCATTGTGAAGAAAGGAGACCGACTGAGACAAGAGTACATAGGGTCCCATGGGATTTGATGGATTAACCATTAACCATATAATGGATACTATATGAAGTGAATCTTAAATTTGGGTAGGGACTATGAAATGAATCAGGCATAATTCTTCTTTGCAGGTTTGTTCGAATGGGTAGACCCTGGGGTAGGTTATCATATTATAAATAAAAGAAAAAAATTAATTATTTTTACATTATTCCATATTCAATTATAAGGAGATATAATTGTTTCATAATTTCTAGGTATGTCTCTAGGAGAACGTCTTCATCAGGTTCATGTAGAAGATGTTCAAAACGTTGTGCATGCAGATGAACGTAGAGTAGAGGTCAGCAACGATGAAACTTTGAGGGGGACTCTTTGATAGTTTCATCCCCAATGTATGTAGAAGAATGAGTGCTCTGTTTCAGATATAGTCACATAATAGTGGTTGTATGGTGGTTGAGGTAGCATTTAGTTTGATACATTCATGGATGAAGAGCTTGTTATCATTGGTTGTGGCGATGTTTTATGGGGTAGCAAGGCAGTGGTGGTTCTTATTCCTCATAGATCACAGAGTCAGAAATCTCATTAGAGGAGTTCAAGGACCAGTTTGGAGAGATGTTTATTTCTTAGAACATGATAGTGACTAGTCACCAGAAGATGATTACCCTTCGATAGGGTAGCTCTAGCGTGGTAGTGATTATGATCTCTTTCATGAATCATCAGTGATATGGTGTGAACCTGTTTCCAAATGAGTAGTCTAAGGCATGGAATTTCAAGGATGATTTTCATCCAGATATCCAGTTCTAGCTCACCCCTTATATAATGAAGATACATATCAAGGTTCTAATAATTGTAGAGGCTATTTAGAGGATGTTAGACAAAACCAGATTGTCATGAGGGGATTCATTAGAATTCATCATGAATAACTGTTGTGTACTAGGTTTAAATTTTTCGAGACAGATGAGTTTGAAATCAGATAGGGTTAGGTCCCATACCTCAATGCATTCTTTTTCTGGGGTTGGTGGATCTGAAGCCTATGAAAACGGATAATACACTAGATTCTTTTATGTAGACCACAGTCATTAGTGGATATAGTGACCGAGCTTTCTGTAAAGTCACGGTGTCTCAGTTGTGCAGCTTCAGGCTCCTCTGTTGAGGATGTTGCATCATAGGTAGCAACATCAGATTTCTCCAGTTTTGGATCTGTTTAGTGTATACGGGGAAGGTATAAGATATTCCAACGGTTCGAACCATTCGCATAGAATATATAATATCCATGGTGGTGGTGGTTATAATGTCTTGAGGGGTCATGGATTAGGTCGTGGTCAGCTTCATGATTTAGCCTTGCCAGCACCAGGTGATCCAGATATCATTTGAGGTACTCATTACTTGATTTCTTGTTGGGTTCATAACATTTTTGATCAAGGATAAACACACTATTTCATATAACTTTCCATTTTCCGTGATTTGACACTTGATGAAGGGAGACATATTGTTCCCTTGGTGTCTACTACTCTATTTGGTGGATGAGATGACTTGTTTGATGTATGTGGAGACTATGAGCCAGAGATGGGGTAGAACCATGCTTTGTGAGATTTAAGATTTTTTATAGATACAAACATATGACCTCATACTCATCATGGATTGGTTGTATTTTGTTCATGATGTTGTGGATTTATTGAGTAGACATGTTGTGTTATTTGATGCTAATACGGTGCCAATATTTTTTGTTTAAGAGAGAGATGTTGTGATAGGTAAGAGTCTTATTTCATCATTTTCATCCTTGATGGTTGATCTAATGCGGAGTTCGCCGGTGGTTCTGTAGTAGAAATATTCCACAAACGTAGAAGAGTACCCTTATTTATTTCAAGACAAGGTTGTAGTGGTACCCCCTTGACGAGAGATCACATTTTGGACCGAACTATAGCATGTAATTTCTCCAATCTCGATGAACCATTTTGGATGGTTACTTCTGAGATGAAGGAGCTACACAAATTTCTTGGTGGTTGATTTTTGTGTAGTTTATTTTGTCCACGTGTGTCACTGTTGGGTGCACCACTTTTGTTCATGAAGAAGGTTGATGAAGGTTTTTGGTTGGGTATCGACTATCATCACTTGAACTAAGTGATAGTGAATGAACTATATCCACTTCCATAGATTAATGATTTATTTGGTCAAATAAAGGGTTGATGTTTGTTCGCGAAGGTTGATTTTTGGGAATGATATCCTCATATGCGTGTTATGTATGAGTATGTCCTAGATACATCATTAAATTTTCACCATAGGCATTATGAATTCATAGAAATGTTTATTGGTGTGGAAAATGATTCCACTATTCTCATAAGGATAATGAATGATGGGTTCCATGTGTTGTTAGATATGTTCGTGGTTCTTTCCATCGATGACATTCATGTGTACTCCACTTATAAGGAGAAACGTGAAGATCATATACATGATTCTTTAGGAGTTCTTCATTGTGAAAAGTTGTTTTGGAAATTTACAAAGATTGTGTTTTTGGATCAAGAATTATATTTCATGGGGAATTTTGTATCCCAATAAGTATTAGTTTTTGATCATTCAATGGTAGATTTAGTTTTTTTCTAGGATTTCCATAAGAGATTGGAAGATGTGCGATCTTTCCATGCTCTTTTAGGCTATTTCCAGAGGTTCATAACCAATTTCTCTTGGATTTTGAATCCTTTAATAGTGATTTCCAGAAAGGTTCTGGTGTTCTTTTATATTGATCAGTGAACGATATCATTTGAGTATCATATGGAAAAGTTGGTTAGTACTCCGGTTCATTGTCTTCAAACAAAAGGAGTTCAGTTTTATATGTTATTTGGGGATACACATCTTGTTCTATGATGTGTATTTATGAAATGAATATGAATTGTTTATTTTGGGATCAAATAGTTATGTCTACAAGAAAGTGATTATGCCACCTATGGTCTAGATTGGGCAGTGGTGAGTTTTTCCTAAAGTCTGTGGAGACATTACCTCATAGGTGATGGTTTTATGTTCTTCACCGATTGAGAACCTGAGGTAAGTTTTCACCCAATGTTCCATGGCATTGCATAAACATCAGGGAATGGATTTCATACAAAATTATGACGTCAGGATTTCTGAATACACCATGTATGGGTAATTTTGTGTCCAATTCATTGGTCAGGAAGCCACATAGTGATGATGTACATAAATCTGATTATTCATAGTGGTATAAGAAAGAACATTCCACATTATATGTGTATGTGGCACATGCCAAGGGTATGTATTGTTTTTTAGATGATGATGCAGCCATCTCTATTATAGTAGGTGTTTGAAATCCATTTGAGAGATCATGACGTGGAAGCCTGTAAATATGGAATTTTTTAGGGAAAGGACCCTGCTGGTTGGTATAAGGATGAGAATCAGTGAGTAATGTTTTCAGAATAATTTTAATTCCATTACTGAAGAATTATAGGGTTAAAATAGTGTTCTATAGTTTGAGTTTTGTAGTACATAATAGTGTGATGATGATGTTTCAAGTTTTATGATTCAATTTTGGTGGCCTGGGTTAAAGCATGTAGTTACTGGGTTTATGTCTTGTTGTTTGGTTTTCTAGATGTTAAAGACTAAGCACTGTGTACATGGGGGTTAGCTACATCTATTTAATGATCCTTAGAGGATTTGGGAGAAAAAATCAATGGAATTTTCTACCAGTTATCCTTGAGGAAAGGGAGGCTATGACAATATATATGTGTTATTGGATCTCTTGATGACATTTTCCCAATTTGTAGTGATCAAAGATGTGCGATTAGTGGATGTTTTTTAAGGTAGTATCTTAAAGAGGTGGTGAGACTCCTCAGGGTCCCAAGGATAATAATTTCTAATAGAGGTCCTTGTTTTACCTCTATGGCATGGAGAGGTATCCTTCATGCATTTGGTTCTAAGTTAATCCTTAGAACAACTTTTTAATTACAGACAGTTGGCCAAATAGAGCAGACCATCAGGACTCTGGATGACATGTTGTGATCTTGTGTTAGGGATTTTTATGGTTCGTCGATGTAGGATCTAGCTTTGGTAGATTTCACATAAAATATCCATTTTCTATCCACCATAATTATGGATTTTTCTGAATCCATTTATGGTCAACCTTGTAGTTATCTATTGTTCAAGAATGAGGTTAGAAGATAGGCAATTCTAGTTCAAAATCTAGTACAAAATACAATAGAGATGGATTAAGTGATTTTCAAGAGGATGAACGATGAACATGATCGTCAGAAATCTTAAGTCAATCATATTTGGAGACTTTTAGATTTTGAAGTTGGGGATCATGTGTATTTGAATGTGGCTACCCATTGTGGGAAATGATGTTTTGGTTATGGTTGTAAGATTTATCCCCATTTTTTGGGTATGTCGATGCATTAGATTATTTTGGATTAATGGAATATCATATAGTGATTCCCTTATAGATGAGACGGATATATGATGTTTTTCACATGTCATAGAACTATCATTATCTTCATGAAAACTCTCACATGATCAATTTGGGAGAGGGAGAAGTTGATGAAAATGCATCCTTCTAGGAGTTGCCTGTAGAGATCTGAGATTATTAGGAGAAGGTGTTGTGTGGCCATGTTATCCCATTGGTTTTCCTCTTATGGATTCACTATAGTGTGGAAGAAAGTACCTAGGATTGTGATTTGGCGATACGTTCTCAGACCATGCATTTTTGGGTGTTTATATCTTCTTTTTTAATGTCATTCATTTTTTGATATAGATATTTGTCATTTTTATGAGTTTAATACCTCTCTTGTTACTTATTATGTATTACTCTTTTTCCATGGGAGGGAATAATATGTAGTTTATTCCACGTGCTTTATGAGTTTAGAGTATTGAGGTTAGATTGGTTTACTCTCTCACTGTAGTTGGAAATGAATCGATGAGAAGTTCATCTATTAACCTTGTTGAGTCACCATTTTCTTCAATGGGGGTGGATGAGCTCCTATAGAAGTGAGAGTTTTGAGTGCTATCTCATGGGGTGAACGTTCAGATGACATATTTTTTGCATTCAATATTGGATGGTTTTAAATTCCCAAGGAAGATAATATTTTTATAGGTTTCTAATGTAGGTGTCTAGGTCTGCATGGTTTGATACTTTTCATGTTTCATATGATTGATGTGCAAGGAGGAGGCATTGTATAATTCTAAAGAATTCTACTTCTATATGATACAAGACGGGGATATTTTAGGTCGTGAAAAAAGGTTACATTACATGAATATGGATTTCTTTCAATAAAAAAGATACATTACATGAATGAGGGTTTCACTCCACGATGAATATCAGGTTTAGGAAAATAATATAATGTAAAGATGCACAGATTTTTTTAGCAGAAGTCGAACCCTGATAATTTCACAAAGTGAATGGTGATTACACATCTTGTAACCCTCTAATCTAATTTTGTTAAAGTATTTCCAAATGATTACTTTTTTCAAACCCTAAATATGTAGTGGCTACCTCTCTATTCACGGTGAACTAGTGACACCCTCTTTTATTTTTCGGGAATTCCTTTTCCAAGGATCAATTCCTTGATTCACTCCTTCGATCCGTACCGACATTTATTCGATATGACGTATGTTATACATCCATTATTCTGGATTATTTGATATTTTCCACCTACTTTTATTTTCCATGTGATGGTGAATCAACTCCATGTATCTAATAGAGTTTTATTGTGTTTTGGTTAGCGTGTTTGAGATGTACAATCATCAAGTGGATACATTGGTTATGGGAGAGGTGATCAGGATTCATTGTGTGGTATATTCTCATGTGAATAATATCGACGATATTTTTAGGTAAATGATTATTTATATATCTATATATTTATTTGAAACACTATATATATCTTGATTTATCCGTTTTTATTGTAACGAATTTGGAATAATTATTATTTGAATGAGATTAGTGAAATGGTATTGATTGAATAATGATGTTGTTGGCTTTTACTATTTTATGGTTTGACTATTTATTTTCAAAACTGTGTGATATCTATTCCTTTTTTGGTTTATCCTATTTATATTGATTTAAACTGGTAATGAAAATAAAAGTGAAATTAATTGATAATTAATTGGGGAAATGGTTTAAATTGGCATGTTTAATGAATCCAGTTGTTGTTTTAATTTGATGATTATCAAATTCATGAGAGTGTTCATGTATAATTGGATTAGAAAATGAACCTGAAGAATGTTTATTCTTGTTTATAATGTAATTAAAATCATATTAAATTAATTTATTAATAAATTATTTATATCTTAAGATAAATTGATTCTTAGGTTTCTATTAGTTTGAACATGTATTAATGAACCAGTTAATTCAAGATTTAATAAAACTGGTTGAGTGATACCAATAAAATTCGTTGGTAGGTAATGAGTTTCCCTCTTTCTTATGAATTCCATATGGCATAATCTTTTGACCCATGATATATCATTATGTGTAATGGCTGGATTCCATGATTTATGCCAATGAAATTTCGTTCTTATTTTTTCATAATTATGTTGATATTACGTGATCTATGTATGTCTGATCGTAGAAGGATATTATGGGTTGTGGGGCAGAAAGGAATTATTTTTGTGGTAGCAGTTGATTCCTTGTGTTATAATACGCATCGATTTATGAATGTAGGTATCCTAGAGGACACGAGGTATTTTAAAATGGGGTTAATTTGTGATTATTCATTGATCAAAGATCTTGATACTTATTTGAACATTTTGATTAGATTATGGATATGATTCTTGTTTTTAGAATTCAAATTATACAATACATGAGGTTGATGAATATAATTGTTTTCCTCCCCGTTTTCTTAGCTTAGGAGGCTTTCCTAGGGTACTTGGTAAAATGGAATGTAAATTTATTAAAAAATTAATAAATGTTTAACCCATGGGGTTGGAGTTTGCAAGGATTCAATGATAATGTTATAATTATATGAATCTGAGGTCTAGGTATTCATATTCCTGGAGGCCGTGGATATTTTTTGTATCACCAATGAAATGAAATCTATAAAATTTTAATGGCTAATTAATGGTTAAATAATTAATCAACATAAATTGAAACTGATGAAAAGGGATAATATCATTTAATATAGATCCCAAAATTTGTTGTACGCATACTGGATAACTGGAAAAAGCAGTGGCCTATAGGAGTGAAAGAGACGTTAGCTATAGTTGAGTCTATAACATGGTTATGCTCATATTGTGGTTTTGAGAAAAATTATATCATTTTCATGTTGTGTTTCTACACGATCCTCCACCAAATCAGATAGGGAAATATAAACCCTATGGATTCTTCCTCGAGGGGGGGGGGGTTACCAACATCCTAGAGGGAGAAGGGGCAGATGAATACCCCCATTGGTCGCACTCTATTATCTTGGTAGTTATTTGTTCTAGTATTCACAATGATTAGTTTTAGCCAAATATTTATGTAGAGGGCTGTAACGTCCTTTGGTTATTTCACACACATATATTCTAGATATAGTTTCCTAAGTGCTTTTATAGGTGCAAGATGTATATGTTGTGATAGAATGATGATAATAACTCAATTTATGTGATGTGATGTATTGAGTTATAATACCTAATTTATGATTCATGTTATGTCGGATATGGTGGCTCTTGGAATCACCTGCCATACTTTTTTTACATGGATGTGGTGGTGTGATGCAAGAGGTTCATGTTGTACTAGTTCAGCCATGTGTTTGCAGGATATCCTTTTTAGAGAGACATGCACAAGACATGTGATGTTGGAGAAAAGAGGAAACCAAGTAGGGAAGTGCTAACTTCGAACCCTTAATATTCATTAATATATTATAGAAACTTGTTCATGATACCTGGTATAAGTGGACATGGTGTGGCTGGGATCATAGAATACCTATTTAGTTGACGATTTAGTTTCACATATTGTTCAACATTCATTAGAATTATTTATTTAACTTTTCCATAGGAGGATCTAAGGATGATTCTACCGACTATACTATTACTCACACCCTATGTATATACAAACTATTTTAAGGTCAGTCAGCGTATGATGGATATATTTCTAGTTACTTCTAGCTTGGGTGTTTTGGAGGAGCTACATAGACTTCATGGTTAATGTCGTCATTAATTTTATTTTGGAAATATATGTTTCATTATAGTGGTAGAAATTATTGCATGAAATTATATATTTTTACTTTCGATTTCTTCTATATTTGAGTATGTGTTTGAGTATGTTAGTGTCTATATAATCTCCCTCTTCTAAATGAATCTCTATTATAATGTTATTTCTTCCATCTTCATGATTAGTATACCCTCAATTATTATCTCCAACTTAGGGCCAACAAGTAGTGGTACATTAGGGTCACTATATCTCTTCTCCAAATATCGTCCAAGTAGGGTTACACCTTGTAGGGAGGAGTTCATGATGATATTTTTTTCGCAATTCCAATAGTATTTTCACCATCAGAATAGGAGAAAACATTGGGAATTCGTTCTTGAGGTAATGATACATAATTGATTTAAATTCCATGGAATCAGGTTCATATTTCTCTTTGGTGTTCTTATAAAGACCCACCATCGATAAAATTAACCTATAAAATGATAATGAAACAGAGATATCTTTTAACAATATGAACATAAAATGTATTGTAATATATTTCCCATAGAAGTTATCTATCCTATATGTATTACTAGATTGGCGGTTACCCAAAAAAATGATGGTGACAGTCTCATGTAATTCTCAATTATTGACTTGTTTCCATATAAAAATAATTGTTTCCCAATTACATGGATTCCCCCACCATTTATGGTCTTATTTAACTAGGATATCACTACAAAAAATTTATCTATTCCAAATCCATATACACTGGGATTCTTATTTAGAATGATATATTCTTGTTGGCTTGTTTGTAGTAAAGATTCCATGTTACCTCTATAGAAAATCATTTTGGAAAATATATTTTACATAGTGAAGAATTTTTATTTTCATATTATATATCATATCAACGTAACTATAAAGAAAAACCATTCTTGGTAATGTTATTAACATCATACCAACCTTATATGTTTTCTAAACCATCATTTGATTCCAACTATAACAACCTTACCATAAATATTATACTATAAGGAGTTTTAATGAATGAATTCATTCTCGTAAATTCGAGGGTATTTTCGATTTTATAGTATAGTATATATAGATTATAAAACATGAATAACAAAACAATATTATTCAAATTTCACATATTCAATTAGTATAATGTTTTTTAATTATAATTTACTTTAAATATAATAGATGTTTCCTTTTCGTGAAAAGACTTCACTGATTTCAACATGACTTATTCATTTCCCTTACCCATCATTAAACTATGTGATTTTTTTAAATTTTATATTATAAAAATATATCATAAAAGGACATAAAAATAATAAATCTATTAATCATATGAAAAACAATAACACACTTGAAAACCATTTTTTTTAAATCATACCCTCTATTATAAATAAAAGGTATCATTTTTTACTTTCAAATGATCATTATATAATTATTTTTCAAATATAAAAATATACAGGAAAACACTTTATAATATATATAATAGTCACGTGGTATCCTTAGAAAATAATATCATTGAACCCTTATACGTTATTGTAACTACACTATAGACTTCCATTATAATTCTCCAGAGAATGAAATCATTAACAAATTTATTATTATGATATTTGGGTGAATGATTCATATATATAGCAATGGGATAAAAAATACTTATATGGTAACACCCATTGAAAAAAATTTCTAAGGAACATATCATGACTAAAATTTTTTATATTTGAATCCTTTAATCATGTACTCTTGAAAACACTCTTAAACCGCATTAAAAATGATATTAAAATATAAATTTGTTAAAAGAAGTATTTTCAACAAATAAATAACCCATAACATGTCAAATATAGTTCTAATTTTTATTAACCCATAATTATTCTAAAGGAATCGAACCTTCAAATAACAGTTACAACATCGGGAATAGTCATTATCAGCGTATACATTAAAATAAAACATTCCATGTATCATTTGAATAGAATGTAAAACATTCCATACAATAATTTATTTTTTTGATTTTATCTTAGATAAATACATATTTTTATTTTAAAAACAATTATATCCATATAGGTACATTTATTAAATTATTTAAAAAAAGGACATGGAAGGAAAAAGTTTTACGGGGAATTTAAAAGTTGTATGTAAAAAAATAATATCTCTGGAAACATTGAAAACATTTAAATCATAAGCCCCATGAAGAATAATATTTAAATAAATCATAATAATTCTTTAATTCATGATATTACATGTCTATTGTATTGTATATGTAACTCATAAAATAATATATGTTTATAACATTAAAATATGTCTCAATAAAAGGAAATCAGGATAAATTGCATTACCTTCAATAAAACTCCTTATGCTTGTTATACGTATTCATGAATGATACATATATGTTAATAATTTTCATTGTTAAAAAATTATTTAAATTATATGGTTCAATTTATTTTCATTGTTTCAATGATATATACAATTACATAATATAATATGTTTATCTATGATGTTTTGATAGTGGTTGGTTCATTTTTTTAAAATGGATTTAGTGTGTTAACCATTGTAAAAGTGGTCATTATTCAAATATATCTTAAATAAAAGAAAATACATAATTATAATTTTAAAAATAATTTATAATTTTAAAATAAATAATGAGATTTTTTAAAGAAGGATGAACTATGGTAAAATTTATGTCATAATAGGTCGTACTTATGGAAGTGTAACATCTCTATTTTTCAATGATCAGTATGGAAATAAGTTATATATTATTAACACATAATATAGTTATGATCACATCATAAATACCATTATAATTTATTGAATAAACTTATATATACTATCAATGTAGTGAAAATAGAATCACATCGCTTCTTGAGGATGTTAATTGCGATGCACAGGCGTGATGTCGTCATATCCCAAAAAAAGGAATGTTAGAAGTTGTGTGATATCATAACATCAGATTGATAAATTTGATAAAAATATGATAAATATATAATATAAATTCATAATTATTACAATTTGGTAGAGGTATTCATGTAAAATTAATATCATCTATTCGTGTGGCGGTAGTCTCATGTGAACATGAATGACTATTTCATTCACCGTATGATAGATGAAAATGTGGATTTATATTATTCCATTAACATTACTATATCTAAATATATTATATATAATAGAGTTATTATATTATAAAAATTGAATAACATTTTACATAGGTGGAAGATTAGATAAAATAAAAACTATTTTCCATGTGTGACACCTCGTTGTTAGACAACCCCCTTAGGTAAGAAGAAAAATATTCACATGATTGGTTTTTTATTATGATATGTAATCTAGTTAATGTATATGTAATTGTGGAATATTTTTAAAAAGTAATTTCTAAGTAAAATGGATTTAATGGTGGTAATTGGATAGGGGAGGGAAGCCTTTTTTAAGTGAGGTGATGTGCACACTGGTAATTTTTTCAGATGAAAAAGGTGTATGTAAGTTTATTCATGAAAGAAGACTCAAAGATGGATAATTATTTAGAATTAGAAATTTTAAGGAATAAATATGGACAAAAAATTATTTTACAAACTTATGAGTTTATTTTTAACTCTTATTTTTTATTTTAATAAATTTGTAAAACAATAATTAACCTAACTGTGTTAATTAATGTTTATTGTTTTCAAAATTCATTTTTGTAAAAAATAAATTTTACTTATTATAGAGTCTATAGAATTCTAATAATAAATATGGAATCTATTTTATAAAATTTAATTAATAGAATTTGAATATTTTTATTGAAAAACTAAACAAAAATATATGACAAAAAATATGTTTTTAAGAACTGTATTTTTCAAGAAAATGATGATTATTTTGGAACATAATGAATGTTAATAGTCATTTAATAAATTAAAATTAATATATATTAACATATAATTTAAAACATTTATATCAATATTTCATCATTAACTATTTTTTAATAAATTTAAAATAGTAAAACATTATTCACATAAAATTGGATTTACAAAATAACCTGTTTTTAAAACCAAAAATACACTTATACTAAAATACAGTATTAAGATGACTAAATACTAATTATTTGGATTATATATAACTATATTTTACTTATTTTACCTTAAATTAAATTAAAAATGTAATGGATGATTTAAATAAATCAATTCATAGAAATGAAATGAGAATTTAAAAAAAATTGGAATTTTTACTATTAATTAAAAAATTAATATTTTCTACAAATTACAATAATTTCACCCTAAGTTAAATATGATTTGATTATTTAAATAAATTAAACTATTATTCAATATTTAAATTCTATAATTTATATATTTATACTTTAAATAAAATTTTTATAATAAAATAGTTTATTTAAAACTATTTACCTATTTATTTAAAATTTAAGAAAATATTTTTATAAGGAATAAAATTATCATTGTTTTTCAAATAAACCTAAAAATGATTTATTAAATTATTTCCTTCCTTTTTAAAATTATCTTATCCATTTTCATGACAGTTATGTTATTTCAATAGATAAATTCATTTTAATGTGTCTATAATACAAAACCTTAATAATATATATGTATTCCTTTGGAATGCATTTATAGAATTTTATATCTTTTTTATAAGAAAACAAGAGTATAAATTAACAATGATTTATTATAATCATTATAAAATAATCATTTTATTAGTAGGTATGCATAATATTATCCAAATTATAATAGATGCATATAAATTTAATAATTAAATTGAATTTAATTATTAAATAATTAAAACCCATTAATGTGAAATAAAATTGTTTGATGATTAAAATACGTATATTTCTAATTAAATTTCTATTTATAAATTTTATAAATTTTTATAATGAAATATACTTGTCACTATTAAAATTTTATTTTAATGAAATGTATTGGTAATATATCAAAGACCATTCAAATATTATTTGTGTAATTGTTTTGAATGAAGATAAAATTATTATAAAGAAAAAATGAATTTTTAGAAAATCGATTTTATGTAGGAATTTTGTTATAATACCATATTATGTAAATAACTAGTTGTTAATGATATTAATTAAATGTATATAATATATAATCAACAAAATCTTTAATCATTCGTTGAATTGTTTTTATTTCTAAACGATGGAGAATAAATTGGGACTTCTGCTTAAAAAATAAAATAAATGATTTGAATTATCATTTTGTACTATTTAAAAATGAAATAAATTTTTATATTAATATAAAAATAAATTCAAATAATTTATTTTATACTATGAAACATGATTTTTAAATTATTAAAATTGGACACATTTATTTTCTGTCATTGTGAATTTTAAAAAACAGAATTTTTTTTAACACTTTTATGGATCAAATACGTTTACCTCAGGGGGTATCTAATATGTACAGGTAAAAATTATTCAAAAACACTACTAAATATTATTGGGGGACGTTATTTTAACCTTATATTATCCTATTTTTGATATCATTTCCATATTAAACAAATTTTTAATGAAAGTGACCATATATAATTGAATTCTTTCATGTGATTCTAGGTGTTCCCCTCCCTTACCATATAAAAGTTTTCTTGTACTCCTCCCTTATTCATAAAATTTAATCATTTTATATTAGAAATATTCTTCCCCAAACCATCCAAGATTACTTCACTTATTTCATCAATATTTTTATTATCTAAAGTAAATCTGATGATGTATAATGATGTAAGCTAATGGTTGTCTCTCAATGAAGATATAACCATCTTACTTGACACATTAAATATTTGTTTTTTATTCAAAAACATAGAAATATATTTTATCAATCCAAAAAAAATTATTCCAATATCATTAATATATATTTACGATATTATTACAATGGGACAACAATTTTACAACTATTATCTATAAAATATGAAATGGAAATGTCACTTGTGTGTAAGTGTGGACCTTTTCCTGTATGTAGTGATATAATTCATTTTCCACCAATGTCATTCATATTTTGTAATTATAATTGACATTATATTCAATTATAATATTTATGACATAATTATTCATATTTAATTTTAATATATTATAAAAATTCTTATGTTCCAATTCAATGGAAACCCATAATGTCCCTCATGGATATGTGCAGACTAGAATCACAACAAAGTAACATAGTAGACCATTTATTCTTGATTTCCCTGGATGTTAATTATGATGTATTTAATGATAATATATGTAATTTTTTATAATATATCTATTATTTAATGTTAAATTATTCTTTCTGTTTTTATTAATCCATCGATAAAAAGTTGTCACATCCCTAATGATTACATGAAAACTACCATCTGTATGATACTATATAAATCATTTTCAATGCCAGTTGAAATGATTGGTTATTTATTTTTAAATAATTATAACATATAACACATATCATATTGTTAATGTTATTTTAATTTTGTTTCCATGATCCAAGTGAAGTTAATATAACTTCTAAACATAATTATAAATGAAGAATGAAAAAGTTAACACCCAAAAATAGAATTCCAATGAATGACTGTTAATTAATGGGTGATAAGTTGTTATAAGTAAATATTTTTTTTCTATTATTAACATGAAAATAATTTTATATATAATTAAAAAAATTAAAATTATTATACATGAAGTTAAAATCACATAAAATGAATGTCAAACTTGAGATAAGGGTTTATATTCTCTATTTTTTGTAGGATATATATTCCACATTCAAATCATATATCATTAATGTGGTGTATATAATAACTATTATATACATTGTGTCATTAATATATTTATACTCATGTTATTTAATTTTTTATTTTATGTTATTTATTTTATATGGGTTAATATTTAATTTTGATTAAAGATAAAATTGGTTTTCATTACAATATCAATTTTTTTCAAGATTTCTTAAATTTTAAAATTTTAATATGAAATTATTTGATCAATATATTAATGATATGTTTTCAATTCATAACCTCTTATTATATCTAGAAATAAAATAATACCCATTCTGTTGAATCCCTCTTAGTACTGAAATGTAAGAATGAATATTTTCATAGAAAATATAAAACGTGTTTCTATTAGAATGAGAATATTTTCCCTTTATTTATATTATTTTAGACATTCAAGAATATTATTAATATTATCCAATGATTGAGTAAAGTCATTTTTAAAATAGATGAAAAGATAAATTATTTTCATTTTTTAAATGATTCCAATTTTAATAACACAATAGAAAAAGTCATTCTTTTATCATTTATTACATGAATAGGTTTTCCTACTTTAGAAATAATCATGCGACCTTCAAATGATATTTAGATCAACTAAAATATCAATTAATATTTATTATATTTAAATGGGGATACAATCCTATGATATGATCCTTATTATTTCTTCAATTGGTTGTCTACTATTAGAATGAAATATTGATCAACCCCATTTTCATTTAAATGGGTTCAGATATGATCAAATGATAAATTATTTCATTATATAGGGACTTATATTTTAATTGATCTTGATTATGTGATGGGTGGGTCAATTATATCCCTATTATGAATTAGGTAATGTTTATAGTTTATGAGATCAAAAGGTATATATGAGGTTGTCTTAATCCTAAATTCTATTATATTATAGTGTATCCGAGGATGGAAACTAGTTACAAGATATGTTATCTCTAAAAAAGGATGAACATAATGTTATCCTAACACCTAGATGAGATTCATTTCTTAGTAGATTACCATTAAGAAATATTTTTATGATTATTATAAGGATATATTTTATGATACCCTCTTAGACATTTTATTTTGGTAATATTATATTATCATTGGGGATGATCTATTTTATTATTATGATTATTATCTTATGAATTACTAAATAATTAATCTTCATTTTTATTTATGACATAATAATTATTATGTATTATTTTCCAAATTCAAGTGCACAATAATATACCTTCATTACTATCTTATGATGAATTATGATAACTGATTTCGATGCTTTCACTTACTGATAATATGATGCATCCCATCATTTTGTTTCATTTCCCCAGGTTATAAAGAATTTTTTTAGAAGGATATGAATATGAAGTGTAATATCAAATAAATCATTGGTACTTTTAAAGTATTTCCAAAAAAATGATTGTTTATATAATCTCTAAAAAACCTAATCCTCTATGGTTATTGGTCCTATATTATTCTTAAACTAATTCATTATTTATCTAAAATTATGAAATAATTAATTGTTTAATGTTTGAGTCACCTCACACTTCACCATCCTAAGTAATCATAGAATGTTACAAAAATTAGTTTGTACTTTTCTTGGTGTAGTTTTATACATTCCTATATTAATAATAAATACTATACATAGAACCTTATTAAATATCATAGAGCATGATATGAAGTGTAATATTTTTTTCTCATGTGTTAAGTTGATCTAAGGGATTTAATAATTATAAAAATGTTACAATTTTATGTATATTTTCAAAAAAAATTGAATTCACTTTTATTGGATGTAATTGTCCATGGTATATAATACATGGCTTCGTTTAATTTTTTTAATGTTCCATTATTAGTAAATATGTTTTGTTAATTTGATTCATTTAATAACACATATTTTGTTTTAAAAAAGGAAACAATATGTTCAATAACATAGATTATACAACACATTTAGATTAAATGAACAACATAATATGCTTATTTAATATTGTAGTTAAAACATAGCCACTATAATTGTGGGAATGAACAATAAAAAACAAATTATGAAAATATGGTTTAAAAATGTGTATATAATTATTTTTAGTGACCAATTAATAAAAATTAAAAGGAAACGTTTTTTGGGAAAAAATATAGATATGCACATGTCTGTTTTCTACTGATAAATTACCAGTTAATTATTGTTGGATTATATTATTGAAATACATATATAATATTTAGTTTAATGTTCAATGTTCATATTAAGTGTTTTCTAGACATTATAGAAGAACAATTCCATTTTTTTGAACCAATGTAGTATTTGTCAAAAAATATAATGTTCTTTTTCATTTTGATGTTGAAACAGTTTTAAATATATTTCTTCACACATTTATAAATTAAATTTTTTAAAATAAATATCATTTTCTAGTTTTTTATATCAATACTATGTTATGGTGAATTTTTTGTATTTTTCATAAATGTTTAATTTTTTGATAAATAATAAAAACACTACATTATAGTTAAAAAATGATTTATCATTTAAATAATTATAACAATTTAAATTTTTTTTAAAGTCACAATAAATCAATAGTTAATGTATTAATCCAATTTAGTTAATTTTAATAAATAATGTTTTGATATTAAATATAATAACTAATTGATATGTTTAAGGTCACTTTTACACACCTTCTCGCAACATCTCTAGGATTAGTGTAAAAATTAATTTATCCACATATGTGAACTGAATTTTTAAAAATTTATATACATGGTTTTATTCAGTAACTTTTTTTTTGTTCCAATAGGTTGAACTTCATTTTTTAAGAATAATAACATTATTATTGAATTTACTATAGTTAATAGTAAACCAAGTAATTAAGGGTAAATATAGTCATATAATATTAGAAAATTACCTTTAAACATTTCAAAAAATCATTGTATGAGTGGGTTTTTACAAAAAAAACCTTAACAAAAAATTAAAACATTTTTATGACACATTGGTTGTAAAATGACATTTATTATTTTTTATTTAAATATAAGTAAAAAATATAATACTCATTTTTTATTAAGTAAAGGATTTCTAATAAAGGGTAATATAAAAGATATGTTAAAATATAAATAGTAATTTTAAATCTAAAATATTTATCTACATCATTATTTTTTATTTATAATCTTTAGACGTTAAATAATAATATTGAATTATGATGCAATGTTGATGAGATAATTTATCTATTAAAGGAAGAATCATTTATATGATATTAATAATGTTAAAATAATTAGAACTTGAAATATTTGATTCCATAAATGAATTTCATGGATTACTATGAACTACTAGGAAGGAGTTAAATTAGTTTTTTGAATGAATAAGGTTGATATTATTTCATTAAAAATATCATGTAATGAAGAGTGTCATTATTGAAATAATTCATATATATAAAAATAAAATATTCAATTACTTGATATAATTTTTTATAAAATTAAATATTGGCGCGAAAATATTAGATAAGTCTGTAAGATTCATTAATGACTAAATTATTTGACTTTTTTCATGCTATGGTAATTATAATAACTAAAAAATGGTAAATTATTTGATAAAACGGCAAGTGTTTAAAGGGTTAAAACAAAATTATAATAATTAAAAAATAATAAGAATTTTAAAATTTTTATTGGATGAATTAATATAGATCCAAAATCATCATTTTATAGAAATAAATTAGTTTATAAAAATTTAGATTTGAAAATGAATTTATATTAATTTAATATTTTTAATAATATAATGAGTGTATGTCTCCTCTCCTGTAAAAGGGAACCCATGCATTTATATTCCATACACATAAAATATCCTTTTTTGGAAAATATATTCCCAAATACCATTCTAGAATAACTAAAAACATTCTAGAGAACATATTTAAAGTATAAAAAACTCTTTTGAGGTGTTAATCAAGTGTGATCATATGAATGAAATGTAACATTTTTAATTATGTGTGTTCTATTTTATATCATCATCATCTTCATTAAAATAAAATTATTCTATAATGAAATTATAACTCTAGTATACTCAATATAATGAGATGTTATAATGGTAATATCATCACATAAATCTATATCCTACTCCATCAAATGAGAAATGAATTAATCTTTTGTGTGTACGTGTGAATTATCACCTCTACAAATAGATATAATTCATTCTCCATAATCATCTCTCAATACTTGTTATAATGATGAAATTAATGTTCATATGTTATATTAATGACATATTTATCAATATATGATAATTATATATCTATTAAATTCATACTTTTCATGAAACAAAATTAAAACATTATTTATGCATACGTGTGAACAATATCCTCCATAAGTGATGTGATTCATTTTAATCAGCACACCACATGGATAAAATATATAGGAATCCTTAAATGATTAATATTATATTAATCATATTATTATAATATTCTAATGTTAAAATAATAATTAACTTCTTTCTATAATGATCAGGAAAAATGGAAAGGTTATTCATGCATACGTATGGATTTCCGTCTCCATGATTCTATCTTTGTTCATTTTTTGTATCCATTTTTAGTGGATATATTCAAAAATATTTTTGTTATATAAAACTGATTATTATTTCATGAATATTTTTCTTGATATTATGGAATAATTAATATTTTGAGTATAGACATCATACCAATTGCATTTTGTGCTCAAGTATCGAATGTCGTCAAACATCCGACGTGAACATATACAATATTGTAGTTATAAAAATGTAATATGGGATATAAAATGTAAAATAAACAACAAAAATGATCCAAATAAACAAAATAGTGTACCTAGGATTATTATTCTGGACTATAAACATTTTGCATGACGTGCTTGAATCAATGTAAGGGACTTCGTCTTAATCTCCTTTTATTTAGGCATTACATGATATTATGTTTCTTTTATTATTGTATAAGGTGTATATATTACACATTTAACATGTTATATCATGAATTACTTTATTCTCATGATCTTTAAATTTTTAGTGTTATTATTTAATTATTTTTATTCATGTTAACGTCATGTGGTATGGTACTTTTTAACTAAAAACATATTTTTTATGTTTTTATGATTTATTATTATAAACCATTATATTTTATGTCCATGTTTTCAAAATGGATTTAATGAATGTATTTATGTTGAAATGATTTTTTTAAAATGGGATCTTTGGAATATCTCTCAATGTTTTTGGTAATGGGATATTTGTGATGGACATTCCTTTTAAAACTTATTTTAAAGTTACTCTTTGAACTGTTTTTACAAAATACAAAACGAATGTTTTTTAACCTCTACCGCATGAATGTATTTTCCCTATTTTACTAATATTTAATTTTTTTGCTAATTTTACATGTTCTCCATTTTATTTTCATATGAATATTTTTATTATGAGTGTGAGGCTTTGTAAAAATGAAAGTAGATTACAATTTGGAAAGATTATTTGTCAATAATTATTTTTATGTGTTATGATTATGTTATGATTATTTGTAATATTTTATGAATACAGGTGGTTCTAAGATAAACGTAGTGTGGGAGATCCCCTTATAGTTCTCTAATGCACTGGGTATTGAGATATAGTTAAATGGTGGGATTTCTCATAATATAGGAAGTTAATATAATATGATGGGTTTTAAAAATGTAACCATGATGGTTAATCCATATGAAGCTATGAAAGAATCAATATATTTTAGATATAAAATTTATACAGCAAGATACTTTTTTGATTTCTGTTTGTTATGGAATTTTATATGAAAATTATGATATTATGATGAAAACTAAATTGGTATTATTTTTCGGGTGAAACGTTTATCTTTTTGAAAACAATTTTTGAGATTAATGTATTCCTGGTATAAAATGTTTTTATTTATGTATTTTATAATTAATTATATTTTCATTTTCATGCAATGTTTTAAATTTTTTATCAAAGGTTAAAAGGATGGTTACGATAATGGAGGATGTCAAGATAAATGTTATGATTTTTTTTCCTGTAAGATAAATCATGTTTTCTTTTAAAAAATTTATATTTCGGAATCAATGGATACTGTTTTAGTTGTAACCAATTTGTATGAATGAAAATTTTTATGCATGAATTATTTGATAGTACTCTTAAACAATAAATTTTTAAAAAAACATTTATGTGATTTCTGGTTTAAACACACTTGAACATGTAATGTTTAAGGCTAGGTCCTTACAGTTTGTAGCAATGGATTGTTTAGATAACATTGGAGATTTGAGATTTTTAAGAGTTAGGTACAAAATCATGGATTTATAATATATAATTTGATCATAATTTTAGTTTCATTGGAAATCATTGTGTGGTTTTAGGATATGTGATTAACATCATTTTTGAAATAATTTATTTTTTATGTGATTATGGGTCGTTAAATTTTTGGATGAAAATTAAATAGAATGAGATATCATTAGAGGATAAAATAGGTTATGGCTAATTTTTAGGATTTTATTTTTTGGAATTTATAATTATTATACATATTTTAAAAAGGGAAACCCATAGAATGAGTGACAACCCATCACTTTCAGAAATTCAGTAGTAATTGAACCGATAAGAGAAAGGTGACAAGGGTGCATCACCCACCAGTGGCCTATGTGATGTTATGTTTAGTGTTAATTATGTAATTTTTGTTAATAAAGTTGATGGTATAAGAATAAGTTTATTTTGGGAAAAAATTTTCATTCAAATTTGAAATATAATTTAGTGATAAATTGATAAAAGTTATTTTGAAAGATTTAGCATATTTTTGGAACCCATTATGTTCATGGTATGTAGAATAATATGTTGACATTTCTACAAAATAAGGTAAATAATATTTTAAAGAAAAATATATGAATTTATTTTTTATTTTGGGTGATTTTGGTTATTTATGGAAATAGTTATTCCACCCTGAATATTACTTAAGAAATTAATTTTTCTATGATACTGCAAGTGTAATTTATTTTTATTGAGATAATTTCTGAAATTAATCTTTTAATAATAAGAAATTAATTTTTTTTGTGTTTAAATATTAATTATAGAATATGTTTTTAGTAATTTTTGATCAGTTGAATGATCTATGTGGACCCTTAGGTATCACTATTGAATATTGAAGAATAATGTATTTTTCTCCATTATATAAGGTATTTTATTTTTTTGGAATTATCTTATAAAAACATAAATATTTTGGGTTTAGTTAATGTATAAATATAATAGAAACTAATATTTAATCTTTTATGGATTATATGATTCTCTGAAGATGATTATAGTACATTGAATGAGAAAAATTAATCATAACTAATGATAGTTTGGAGAAAAAGATGAGATTATGGTGGAAAATTATTTAGGGATGCAGTTAACCTTTTCAGGAATTTATGTTCCATTATGTTCAATGTATTTGAAGTAAAATAATTCATCAACTCTAGGAAAATTATCACAATTGAAAAACTTCATCGAGTTAATTTTATTAATGGACTTTTCACCCATCACATATTGATAGTATTTTGATAGTTCACGTTCCATGATCAATTTATCTATTAATATATTTTCATATATGAGAGTTATTTTTTACCTTCCAAGTATAGGTTTTTTAAAATTGAACTGATGTATGTGTTATCTCTGGTGAAAATCATACTTCAATTTGTTTCTTTTAAATTTGAAGTCTTATTAATCCCTTCTCTGATGCGGTATTTCAACAAATGTATTTTTAAAGTAAAGCCCCTAGTTTAGATCATGATATCATATTTCATAGAAAAATTTATTAAGTGGCGGGGGAGAATGTAAAATTAAATGTTGTTAAAAGGAATCACTATGTTCAATTACATACAAGATACACCACATTTAGCATAAATGATCAATATAAATATATATATTATTTAATATGTTAGTTATCACATAACTATACGAATGGAGGGAATGAATAAGATTAATAGAACTCATAATATATGGTTTACCCATGCATATATAATTAATTCTTTGGGGACCAATTAATTATAATTAAATGGAATTTTTTTTATGGAAAATTATTAAAATTTGAACAACTGTGTTTTATACTAATAAATAAATTTATCACCCATGGTTTTATATATTAATGATATATATATATATATATAATTTATCATAATGTTTAGAAATCATATAATGTGTTCTCTAAACATTATACAAGAACCGATCCAATTTTACAAACATATGTTGTATTTTTCAAACAAAAGGATTTTTTCCAACTTTTGATTGAAATCTTGTTTTAAATATTATTTTGAAATTATATATATTCTGTTTTTCATAAAGATATTAATTTCTAAATTTGAAATATCAAAATAATAATAGGGTGAATAGTTGTTATAATTCTAAAATGATTCATTTTTTAATGAATATGGAAATATACTACAATATAGTTACCAAAAAAATTTACATTTAAATAATTAATTCACTCTAAAAATATTTTTACATCAATATAGATTAATAATACATGTATTAGTCAAATTTAGGTCAACGAAATAATTTTTATGCTGAAATTATGTATAACAACTTATGGATATTTTGAACGTCTCTTTTACCCCCATGATCTCCACATTTGTGGGATTAGTGTGAAATATAATTTATCCACTTATGTGAATATAATTTTAAAAAACAAAAATAAAAAATTGTAATCATACAGAAAAATTAGGTCTAATATGATCAACATATTTTTGTTGAATATTATCTTTCGTGATTTATATTGCACAGTTATTGGTAAATCATGTAATTAAGGGTAAAAATTATATTATAATATTATAAAATTGCCCAATCAATTGTCTTAAATTAATTGGATGATTTTTTTTTGACAAAAATAAACCTTAGGTATAAATTTTAACATTTTAAACCAATTGGGAAGAATACGACATTTATTTTATTTTAAATAACGATAAGTTACTAATTTCATACACATATTTTTATTAACTAAATCATTTTTATTATTGGTCAATATCGATGCTAAATTATACTATTAATATTAATTTTAAAGATAAAATGTTTATCTACATCATGATAATTTATTTATAATATTTATAGTATACATATTAATGTTTAATTGTGAAAAAATTATGATGGATTAATAAATTTATTAAATGAAGATTCAAATAAATAACATTAATAATATTAAAATATATATAATTTAAAATATATGATTCCATGAATATATTTTATGGATGTATTTGACATTACAAGGATGTGTCAATTTTTTTCCAAAGAATCAAGTTGTTATGATTTTTTAAATTCGTAAAGTAATGTATAGTGTAAAAATTGACATAATTCATATCCAAAATTGTCAAATATTTAATTAAATGATATAAAATTTATAAGAATCTATTATTAGGTCAAACTGTTTATATAATTATTCAAATTTCATTTATTACTCATTCATTGGTAATTTTTTAATATATTGTAATTATATTAACCCTCAATGTGTAAAATAAATGATAAAACAATAAGAATTACAATTTTTAAAAAATGATAAAAATTAAAAAATAAAAATAAAACCATTTATAATATTAAATTTATTAATTTATTTAGACCCAGAATAAACCTAGATTAGAAAAAAATTAGTTTTGAGCCATTTGTAAAAGAAAAATAATTTATATTAATTTAATATATTCAAAAAATCTATGATTTCCCCTCCCCTATCATATAAAAGGGAAAACATTCAGCTCCATTCCTTGTAATTCAAAAAAAAATTGGATTGGACACGATATTTCAAAAAAAACATCCTAGAATATGAACCCACCTTCTATATGCCTTATTATAGGATGAGAAGCCTCCTTAGACGTATTAAGGTGTTAATCAAAGGGGATCTGCTGATGGAAAGGACACAATTTTAATTAATTTTTCTATTTTTTCTATCTTTATATTCTATCATATTTTATTCAAAAATAATGAAATTATAAACTTAGTATCCTAAATATACCAATATGTTATTTTAGAAACATCACTCCTAAATATATATTTAATTCCAAAAAATAAGAAATGAATTAATAGTTTGTGCATACGTCTGAATTACCATCTACACAAAAAGATATAATTAGTTTTCCACAACCATTGCTCAAGAATGGTTATGATGATGAAATTAATGTTCAAATGTGATATCAAGGATATATTTATCACTATATTAAAATAATATACTAGTTTTCTTCTTACATTACATTTACATAAACTTTATTATGTTATTCCTACGTATGTGGGAACTATCACATCCGTAAAGAGATGTGATTCATTTTTAACCACTAAACCATGCGGATAATATAAATATATATATATATATATAAATTTAAATTATTAATATTATATTAATGCTATTATAATAATTCTATAATGTTAAAATAATACTTTCAATCATTCCACATTGATCAATGAAAAATGGAAACGTTACTCATTCCTACATATGACTTACCGTCTCAATGATTATAACTTAGTCCATATTTCATATCAATATTTAATATATGGATTTATAAAAATGTTTTATTTATAAAATTTCTTATTATTTAATGACTATTATTTTGGAGATGGTGGAATAATGAAAAACATGACTACATACATCATACCAAAATCATTTTGGGATAAAGAACCACATATCGTCAAAAGGAGGAAATGAACTTAAATAATTAAATTATTAATATAACAAGATAATAAGTGAAGTAAAATGTATAAAAACATCACAAAGGTTTTCAATATATTAAATATATTACCTAATTATATTATTATGGACTTTGAATATTGTATGCAATGAATCAAACTCACGGTTATGAACATTGTCTCGATCTCTTTTCTTGAGGTATATCATGATGTTATGCACATTTTTTATCCTATAATATGGATATATAAACCATTTAACATGTTATATAATTAATTACTATATTTTAATGACATTTATTGTTTTTAATGTTATTATTTAATTACTTTTATTAATTATTTTCTCATGCTGTAATGAAATTTTTTACTAAAAACCACATTTTAATGTTTCGATTTTTTATTCTTATATATATATTTTTTTTTACATGATTTAATGTAGTTTTTTACTAACATAATTATATGGAAATTAAAGTTTTAAATTTGGAGGTTTTGAATATCTAGAGAATTTATTCATAATGGGATCATTATAAGGGACATTATTTTAAAAAAATATATAAAATTCACTCTTTCATCTATTTTTAAAAAAGACAAAATGAATGTTTTATTAACTTATAAAACATGAATGGATTTTTCATACTTTTTATTTAATTTATTTTTTTATGGTTCCTTTATAATTTCCCATTTTTAATGGATTTTTTTCATTTATGTGTCTGTAACTTTGTAAAAATGATACGTGATTTCAAAGTGGAAATTTTATCTACACATTATGTGTTACGATTATGATATGGTTCATTGGAATGGATTATAAATAAGAGGTTTTTGGTTATAAACTGTGTCTCAGTGATACTGTGATAAATCTCCAATGAATTGGTGAGTGAGACACAATTAACAAGTTTGGTTTCTCCTAAGGTATTAAGGGATCATTTTGTGATGGGTATTCAAAATGTAACCATGGTGGTTACTCCCTATGTAGCCATAAAAGCTAAAACGTACATATGATATAGACTTTTTTCCCCAATACAGCAATATGATTTTTTTCATATAGAGGTTAATATAATACTTATAACATTATTATTTAAATTAAATATCTTATGTTTTATGGGTGAAAAGTATAATTATGTGAAATTTTTTTCATGATTTCAATGTATCCATGGAATAATGGTTTCCATATTTATTTTCTGTCCCTTTTACAACTCTTTTTTCTCATCCCAAGTTTTAAAAACAAATTACAGGTTATAAGTATGGTTAACAAAACTAAGGATGTCAAGATGAATGTTATAAATATTTATTGACAAATAAATCAAGTTTTCTTTTAGAAGTTATATATTTTGGAACAAATGGATAGTGTTTTAGTTAAATAAACTTTATATTAATGTGAAATTTTATGAATGAATTATTTCCTAATTCTCTAAAACTCTAAATTAAAAAGATCATCTAATTGTAATTCTCGTTTTTTAAAAATAGAATATGTAGCATTTAAGGTCGGGTCCTTATAGTTGAGATTTGATTTACCATCATTCCAAGTTCCAATTATAGATTAAAAAATTTAGTAATGATAGAGTTATAATTTATGGAGTAATATTAGTGTTAAAATCCCAGGTATTACATGCCCCTGTATATAAATTTAACCTCTACAATTTTAATTATCATTTCCTAAAGGAACTAACCATGGAATATATCCCTTATTGGGTTTCTACCTAAACATTTTAAGTAGATAACCATTATTAATGAGAAATAAGAAACCTATAATTGATGTAGTTCCCACGTCATTTTCATCCTCAACATTGCATAAATAAATAGTCAATGTTTGTTTTTTGATATAAAATGATATATCATGAAAAAAAGTAATTGATAAATGATATATATAGAGAAATAATAAATAACCCAAGTAACATTAAAATCGACTTAATAAATAATGACAACATTTGATAGAATTATATTCCATTATACATAAATCTATAAATCTTTTTTTAATTGTGAAAAATAATATCCAAACTTTTATTTTTAACTATTATGTCAATAAATAGCTATTGGGGGTGGTTAATTGATAATCATTGAATTTTTTTTACATATTTAGGAATGGATAAAATAGAAACAAATTATACAGCTATATTCATTAAGTGGATTTTGAGTGTACCTTACCTCACTTAATTTTCATGCCCCATATTAGTGGTTATGATTCCATAGGAAATCCATTTTTCAAATGAAATAAAAACTACTATCATTAAGTATTCTTATTAATCCATTGATTCCTATATTAATTTTAATATTACCAAAATTTCACACAATTTAAAAATTTTAATTTTTTATTACATTAAGAAGATTATTATTTTAATCTATCATTTAAACTAAATTAGTCATTTTTTGTCATAATTATGTTTATCGAAGCCCGCTATTACCACAAATAAAATTCCTTCAACCATTATGATGTCCCCTACTATGAGTATTACAAAAACTGTTACCTATATGAAGCTAAATATTTTTTCATCCATAGTGTATATCACTTGTGAATCCTTGATACTATATTTTACTATTATTTGGTGTGTTTTAGAGACCAAATAGGTTTATGTTGTAAAATATATCCACAGATAGTCAATTAATTGAAACCATAATATTTTCAACACCAGTTCCCATGCCTTTGGTTTTATCATGTGTAAATTTATTTTAATTCACATCACACTCATTGTTTGTGTCATTAGATATATTTTTGAACTCCGAATAAAACATAAAAATTGTGTTTTTATTAAAAAAATCACAATAAGTCATCATATGATTAAGTAATTCAATCATATCATTCCCCAAATAATGAACCCTTTATTTTAACCAATGACATTATAGGTTCATCAAACGTCACAATGGTTAATAATATGAGGTTTTACGTTCCATAATCCAATTATTCGTAACCTTATACAAAAAAACATAACCCAACTCTAATAGAATATGAGGTGGCCTAGAATTTATATATAAATGTTATTCCAAATTTTATTTAAATATTTTTTTTCATATAAAAATAAAACTCACCTATAACTAATAGTTTTCATGAATTTTTAGATTAGGAATATGACCAACTAAATTTTCATTAAATTGAACATCTCCCATTAATATTTATTTATAATGATACATTTTTTTCAAACATCATAAACATTAATTTTTTTAAACTTGGTAAAAAAATCATAATAAAGGGTTAGCTCAAATGATTATTAAGGACGTATTTATAAATATAAATTAAATTTAATAAGTTGGAATAATATGAGCATGTAGGTTTTTGAAAATAATCTCAGTACATGGTCATTACATATTAGAATCCTAAAAAATAAAACATAATTCCTAAATCATAGAACATGGTATAAGGATATTTTAATAAAATCAGAATCTTATTTTATCAAATTTGAGACATGTGTTAATAATCATGAACCAGGAATATTTATCCTGGTAACTATAATGTGGTATTTACATATTTATATAAAAGAATCACTTTTGTATTGTCTAAAATTATATAAAATAACCACATTGTGAATAGATTCCATTAAAGTATTAGGCTTACTCCCAAATAGAAAATGTTTATTCCGTGAAATATATGGCCTTACCAAATGCATTGGATGTCTGTAATAGATCCAATAACCATTTAGTTTACAAATACCCTTAAAGTTCTTGGTACACATTTTATTCCAAACCAACTCATGTGATGTAAACTTTGAACAATTCATTAGTGGGATATGATGGTCCCATTCCTCGCATAGAGATATAATATACATATGTGTGACACATGAACATTAAAACATTTATAATATCATTTTAACTTAATTATATCTTTAAAAATTAACATATTATATGAAAATAATCAAAATTCATTATCATAAGCCTTCCATAGAAAGGTAGAATCCAATAAAAATAGTTAATATCCCCATTGAGCTATATTAATCATTAATTTAATTCAACAAAGAAGAAAAATAAGATCATAATATCATTTCAAAATTAATTTAGAAATAAAAAAATATATTTTAAACATTATAAAAAAATTAATCAATAAGAAAATAATATATTTAAAAATGCTAATTGAATTTAAATTAGTAAATACTAAAAACATATAGAGGAATATTCATAATGAATAATGGACATAACAACATGAAAATATATTCTGGTGAAATTATTTAAAAAAATACTAATCTATTCAAAACTATTTATATTAAATAAAAAAAACAAATTCATGTATGAATTTTTATTAAAATTATTTCATTAAACCCGTTGTAAAGACAGTGAATGTTAATAGAAAATGACCATAATCAATAGATAGGTATATATAATAAATCCATAAAATATTATATTTAATAGGTATTTTGATGAATAGGATTCCAAACTAAAAAAGATTAGATAATATCGTTCTTGTAAACTAGTATTATATTTGTTTAATTATAAATCATAATGGGGAGAAAAGTGAAGAATAAATTAGAACAAAAAAAGTAGAGATTGATATATATAGGATCTTATATAGAATTAACATTAACATTCAACAAATGATAATTTTATGATATGGAATCTTAAATTAAAAGTGATATTTGAAAATAAACCATTATGGATTCAATATCATTTGATTCAAAATAAATTAAAAGATAAAAAATGTTATAGATATATAAATAACATTAAAAATTTGATAATTCTTATTAAACCCATCAATGGGGTAGAATATACACAATAAAATAAAAAATAATTTGTGAGTATATAACATATATAAATGAATGTAAATTTAATAAGAGAATTCCCTTGTCAGTAATCATTATATCATTGAAAATTTGTTTGTCCTCCTATATAATTAACATAAATTTTTTTTAACTTACCTATAAATATTATTAATATATATTAACATTTATAAAATGTTGGTATATTTTTTATTAGTCATATATAATTTATTTTTTTTCATCATCAGATTTTTTATTATTATTACTATTTCATAAAATTTTCACAGTGAAGTATCCAGTTTTATTCGTTAATACAATGTTCATTATTGAAATATGATACGTGATAGCCAAATAATTATTAATGAGTAATTTATATGGTCCCTATAAAATTGATAATTTTTATCGGTTGGATTTTTGAGATTAAAATCTATGACTATCATGTTTCAGGTAATTTACTGACAACCAAAGGTTACTTTATAGTGATCAATCTTTTCTATGTCACCCTTCTATAATCATATTCAAAACATACTATACTATTTATTATTATATATTACCTATATAATGGTCATGCTACAGGTTCATTTTGGGAACAATGATGAAATTAAAGCATCATTCATGTTAATGGCGAATCAAATGAAATAAGAATGAGTTATAATACTGAATGAAGAACAGTATAGATTAAGATTAAAGTAATATCATTTACATAGAATTATAATTATGCATTATAAAGAAATAAAAATTGTATAAATTTATTTGGTTGGAGTGGATATGTGAATGAAATTTAAAAATATAGTGAATAACTAGGTTCATAATTTTATTATTAAACTTTTTCTAAATACATGTTCCTTTAGAATTAATGATTTTGGGTTTCTTCATTGTACTTGAGTGTGATACCCCAATCTCACTGTGTTGTTTATACTGTATAATTTTAATCTAATCTTTGTTGGTGTTGAGATTTTTATATAGGGGGACAAAGATAGTGTTTTTTTGGATTTTAGTAGGATTACCATTATCCCACATGGTTAATACTAAATGTGTGTTGACCATGTAGTTGGAATATCACATCGAAGGGTCTATTTTCAAAACATCCATAGGGGGTTTCAAACCATGAATAACTCCTCCATGAATCCATTGGGTGTTGTTTGTGTTAAGGGTGACATAGATTTTTTTTTCAAACCGTGATCCACCCAATGAGGAACTGTGTGGATATTTTCATTGGGGGTAGTATTTCCAAAACGGTTGGCGCATGATTTTATATACCATATGCCCAAACCATGCATTTTTTCAATGTTTTTTAGTTTTTTTATAATTCCCATATTATATCTTGAATAAAATGATTTATCACCCCCTTCTCCCCCACATATGTAGACCATACCTTGGAATAGCATGGAGGATATCCAGCCTCCTCCAACATTTATTCATTCATTTACGTAATGATTTCCATGATGTTAAATGTGATTCCATTTTCTATATTCCCATTTTTCTATTTTTCTACCTCTCATCAATTTGATTATGATCTCCACATGAACCTTATATCATTATTGGTCTTTTTTATCAATCTAATTGGATTTAATGATCAAGTACTTAGTGTATATGGTTTTTATACATCGTTTCGACTCAATTGGGTATTTTTCGGTAAGAGAGAAATGCTAAAAAAGTATTAATGTTGATTTTGATCTCATTAAGTTATGTGTAAGTATTAATTTGTTTTATTATTAAATTCAAACTGTGATTATAATTTAAAAAATTATTATTAGTGAAATATTAATATCATATGTTATCAATGATGTAATTTGAACCTATTTCTTTTATTTTTGACTTTTTCATAATTTTTTGTAAAGGTGAATTACATGCTTTAATGTTTTAAATTGAATTTATTATGATTAAATGTTTATTGTTAATTTAATTATGTCCTGATAAAGTGGTTTCCATATAGATAAATGGGGTTTGGACTAGTTATTTTATTAATTGAGGGAAAATAGTGTTCTAAAATGAATTAGATTTTAAAATGAGCTGTTGAATTCAATGTGAATTGAAAAGATAGTTTCTTAATGAATTTAAAATGATGAATAGAATGGTTTTTGGGGGTTTTCCCCATTAAAAAAACTATTTAATGGATTTTCATAAAATGGATTGATGCTTTTTGATGGAATTTTTCCTTGTTTTTGTTTTCAATTAGTATGATCATTAATTTTAAGAGAGTATTTAAATGTTATGAATGGAAGTGTTTTTCATTATTTTTAGAAATGGTGTTTTATGGAATGATTAATGGCCTGGAATTACGAACCATGTGATGGTGTTAATTTCACTATTGGAACTTTGGTTTTAAAATGTGTTATGTTAAAGACACCCCTTGATGGCCCCATGATTTTTTTACCCGATTAATGGGTTCATAATAACAATTTTAGTATGTTTGTCCCAATTTGTGGGATTTTGATTTTTATGCCATGTTTCCCTTTTATATTTTTGGGTATTTTCATCATTGTGGGTCATGGGTGATGGTAACTGTGGATATATTGTGTGAGATAGACTTGGATTGTTTGTTCTTATCCATCATACACTATATTGGTTATGGGAACCTTTATATTTAGTGGGAGATTGTATCTATACAATACAAGGGTTCTGAACATTACTAGGGATCCTATAGCATAAAAAGAGATAGATTTATTCATCCATTTTGATGCAGCTATTGCAAGATACTCGGATGGGTTTCCATTATGATTCCTCATAAATCTAATAGTAGGTAAATTATAAGCAATTATATGATTTTATTACATTAGGGATCCTTGTGTAGAGCCCATGATACATTTGATTTCATGTTGATTTTTAGTGATCCATAGGCGTTTGATCTAGTGTGTTTTTGCATCATTTCCCCAGTTATCATTATTATGGAACCATTCCTTGTTCTTATATGATGTTTTTCCTGGGATACAAGGTTCTTACTTTTGTATGATTGAAGAGTGTGCATTATAGGTTGTTTATTCGAAAATTATTTTCAATAGTTTTGGGGAAGACGTTTCTAAATGAATGAAAATTGTTAGAGTACATTATGTGGATTAAAAAATGGGTGATTTGTTTGGCTTTGGCAGGTTGACTGTTTTAAAGAGACAGTATCCATTTTAATAAAGTGGGATGTTTTTTAGAAATTTTATTGGGAGGAACAATTTGGAAATGTCTTCAGTTAGTTGATTTTTTCTCTAAATATGTGTGCTATGTTTCATAAAAAAATGAGATATTTTTTAAGATATGTTATTGAATTGTATTGATTTTCTTTAATGATATATGAGAAAATCCAACATTCATTTTTATTTTCATACTAGCATTGATGAATTTCTTATGAAAATAAATTTCACTATCATATTGGGTTTTGGTGACCTACACACATTTTTATCTCATGCCTATATATTTTAGGTTAAATGTTATTAGTTGGACTCTTCCACTCTCTTATTGGACCGTGTGGTGAATGTTGGGTGGTGGTGAGAAGTTGAATGTGCACGGAGATGTTTTGATCATGAATTTTGTTGGCCTATTTGTTTTTTACATTTATTAGTTGTGTTATTTTATGGAATCATATATATTTATTATGAATATGTATATTGAAATGGGTTTGATCATGTAGTTTTTTACGAATTATTTAGAATGTTTACCTATTTTGGATATTTTATTCACTAAAATAGTGTTTTCATTTACTTATGATTTGGTAGAAATAATTACCATTGGGAATATAGTAATTCCCTCAGACTGGTTTTCCAGCATATAGTGATTAGGAATATCTTTTAGGCCTTTAGAAGAATTGGGTTGTGTTCAATATGGGATGACATAATAGGCATGTTTTTTAAAATAATAGTATAATAATATTTGGTTCTTTTGTAAGTGACTAAGCCCCTTGTGTAATCATTTTTATTTGGTTACATCCTAGTATAAAGGATATTATCATTATTAGAGCATGATAGGTAAGGGTGGTAAGAGTTTATCTAGCACTTTCTCAAACATAACCTTGAGTTTCTAGGGGTATTTAGGATTCAAATTGTGACCATAAGTTTGTTTTTGATATTTATGATGGAGTTATATATCTCTATTCCCATTGAATATGTAACGGTTATTGATTTCCACTCCATGGATTTAGGATGTAGGGTGGGGGAGATTACGAAACATGGGTAGCTTTCCTCTCTTGGGTAACTATATTGTGCCCGTGTAGTTGGGACTATCTTTTTATTATAGTGTGGTGAATATATGTAAGTAATGGGCCAAACCCATCTGACAAAAGTTTACAAAACATTATTTCATCATAGAAATTTCTTCATTGCCTCATAGAAAATATAGATTCTCCCATGGCAGGTCCAACTTTTGTTAGGTGAATTGAGGGTTTTTTTTTCATTTTATGGATATTTTTCTAGTGAGACATGTTTGGATGACTTCTTTGTTCTTGTATGCACATGGTTCTTAGAAATTATAATTTGGTGGGTTTACCAAAAATTACCAATTTTTAGTTTGTTTTAGAGACCCTTTTTTTGAAATGTTTTCCTCCATTTTAGATGGTTCTTTTGAAAAGGTTAGATGATTTCATGATAATTATTTGGAATATTGGTTTTTAAAATTGATATGGAATATTTAGAGTGATTTGTTGTGGGTTTCATTATTTTGGATGTCTGCTTTTCCACTGAGATTTTATTATATTTGAAATTTGAAATTGGGTGGTTTTTAACAACATACCCTAATGGATGATAATTTCAATATTCACTGTTTAAATTTATTGTTTCAATGAAAGGTATCTTTTTGTGTTGATTTTTTCCCTCTCTTGAAGGCTTGTTGTGTTGGTTTTTATTACCTATGTGGTGGAATGATATGGTTTATATTTTTAGGAATGTGTTGATGAACAAGTTTTTGTTTTTTTGACCCCTAGAATTGTGGAAACATATTCTCTAGTGTTGATATCTTCCTGTTATATGAATGGAGTGGCGTATGTGGAAATATTTAATGCTTGAATCCCTTATCGGTCATCTTAAATCATCTTCCACCTTTATTGGGTGGTGATATAGAGTCTATGTAAATGGTGTTCTTCATTAAAGTGATTTATGTGGTCCTAAGCTATAATGAAACACCCAATTAATCTTGGGTGGTAGATTAAATCATTTTTTAATAGGGTTATCATTGTATAGTGATATTCATTTATTATTTATCATTTCATAAATGGTATAAATTTTGGTATTTTAGGATATGAATTTGTTCAGTGGTTCATACCCAAGGTCATGAAAGGGTATAAAACACATTATCTTGAGGGTTTTCGAAATAATTATGGATCTATATGGGAGTTCAATTATATCTTTTTAGTGTTCATAATGTTTTATCCAATGTGAGTAATCAGCGATACTATGAAATCCCATTTTATGAGAGGGTTTTATCACCCACATCCTGGTTCATCTATATACATTCATCCACTATAACATATTTTTAGAATATTTCTAATTATTCCATTAGAGTATAGGATAGATATTATAGGGATTTTATGAAGGTAAGTGTTGAATTAGATTCATTGTATGTATGTTTGTGTATCCTTCTGAATGTTGATTAAAAATAAGATGATCCAAGGAATGGGGAGAAAGGGTCATTCCAAAAGGATGATATGATCTATTATGAGCTTCAAATGAGGGGTTCTAGACCACTCTATGTTGTCTTATCTTAATCCTCTTAAATTCTCATACATTATGGATATTTGGGTGATGGAAATTTGTTTTTATGATGATTTATTAGAATAGGTCTTTGTCTAATCCATTGTGGATAGATTGTTTGTTAGTAACTATTCCTTTTATAGTCTTGATCACTGTTTTGGGTGCTTTATCTATGAGTAATAGGTTTTTATTGATGGTAAATTTTTGGATTTATTTTCATGGATGGATTGAATTTTTTATTATGGAATTCATTTCTGGTTTTTGGAATGAATTCCTCTTTTCCCTCCATATTGGGGTTTTTTTGGTTGTCTATAAAATCAATTATTTTAGCCACATTATCCAGGATGACTGTTCCAAAGATTTTTGGTCACATCATTTTCCATGTTGAGCCTTTTATGTTCTTGTTTCATAGATATGAGATAGTCATTGGATGAAAAAAAGTGTTACTTAGGTTTTTGATCCACCAGTAGAGATTGGTGGACCAACTCGTGTTAGGTGTTGCCATTAGGCATACACCCTTTGTGGGTTATCTAGTTTTTGAACCTTGGTTATATGCATGTTTGTTGGCCTAATTTGAGTTCTCATGTTATTATTTTGTGGATTACTGTTTTTCAGACTATCTTTCACTCTTAGTTTCTTTATTTTTTAATATGATGTTCCTAATACTTTTATTTGGTTTCACTATTTTAGAGGAATCCTAAATGTTGTTGAGACAATTATAGGTATCTCATTGTTCTTATGATTATTTGTAAGAGTTTTATCCTTCACTCATGACTAGTTTCTTTTGGTAGTCTGGTGCTTGATGAATTTGACTATTTTAAGGATATCAATTTTGGATTTGAGGTTTTTTATGACATTGTATTAGTGGTTTGATCCTATTCGGTGAATCCATCTTCCCATTCCTTTTCATTCGACCATAAATTTATTGGGGAATATAGTTTCATGGTGGGGTGTTTTTTACATGACCTCTGTCACTATATTTTGTATTTTTTATAATGTATTACTTTATTTTGGTTGCATTTAGATTTGGTTTGTGACTACCCAAAAATTCATGTATTGGGATTCTTTTTAGAAATATCATGATATGATAAGTTGTGTTTTGTTAATCGTGGAGTTCATATTTAGGTTTGCTCATCACTATGATAGAGACATTTTTCTTGGAAATTTTACGGGTTTCTGATGTGCCCAGATCAGTGTGAATCACTGAGAGGGGGAGGGGGTGAATCAGTGATCCCTTAAATCTTTTTACTAATTGATTCCTTATCAATTAAACCTCTATGGCTTGTTAAGGCCTCGATCCACTCTTCTTGTATCTCTCAGCCTTTCCTCGAATGATGCAGTAAATGTAAAGGCACAGGACACAAGGATTTACAAGGTTCGGCACCAAAGGCCTACGTCCTTGCCATGTTGGTTATACACCCCAACATGGTTTCTCCCATTATAATCTGTTAGTATTACAATGGTCGATACAGAGTCCCACTGTATCTCTCCTGAGTCCCACAGGAGGGTCTTTATACTACGTCCCACAGTGTTACCAGAGTCCCACTGGCCTGCTCCAGAATCCCACCGAAGACTTCTTCCACCCTGAGTCTCACAGGGGGCTTCTCCTGGCTCCTCGAGTCACACGAGTAGCTCTTCGTCTTTTTAAGTTCTTCAACTATCCTCAGCAGTCTGGGATAAAGACTGCTGGCCTTTCTCTGTACCTCTGATCATTTGAGTTGATCAGGTCTTCTCGTCTTGCTCAGGATTTATCTCCTTCTTCTCAGGATGACTTGGCTTCTCTCTCCAACTACTGAATACTCAGACAACTGATATCTTTAACTTCAGTCTGGCTTCAGTCTGACTTCACATCAACTTCATGCACTGAGTGCATGGAAACTCTGCTTCCTCATGCACTGACTGCATGGTCTCTCAAATCTCTTCAAGATCTTCAAGTCTTGGACAACTAAAATGCACACAACCAGATTTGTCTTTGTTCACGTGTGCATGTGCATGCATGCATGCATGCACTCTCCTCTTTCTCCTCTTGGTGCAATAAACCCTCAAAGGGTGTAGTCACTTTAAGCACACACATTTTCTTCTTTTCCTTCACACGCTTAATTCCCTTTGATTACACACATAAATGTGTGTTATACGTTGTGTGAGTTTCCTCTTTTTCTTCTTCTATGTGTGTACACACTTCAATTAGTGCACACACATAGGTTCGGCCTTCACTTATTTTGCACACATAACTTGTTCTTTGATTTGCACACACACAATGAGTGTATATTTGGCCTCCACTCTTTTTGCACACCCCCAAGCTATGCCTCGACCTTCCTTTATTCTTTGTGCATACAAAGCACAAATCCTACTTCTCTTGCACACAACTAAGGTGTCTCGGCCTTATTATTTCTTTTGTGCACACACACACACCAATGTGTGGTCTCGGCCTCCTCCTTTGCACATCTACTGCCCGTAGGTTCTTCTCGCAAATCCAATGGGTGAAAGGCGTCGCGCAAGGGTGTGCAGCCCCTCTCATTCAACACTGTCGCGCAAGGGCTTGATGCAAGCGCGCAAGTGTGCACTGCCAACCAGTCGCGCAAGCCTAGGGTGCAACCGGTGCAAGGCGCGCAAGGCCTCGGGTGGCCACTGCCGCGCAATTGCTTACCGCCTAGGGGGCCGCGGTGTACAGAGGGGGCGTGCAAGTTGACGCAGCCCAACCTCTTCTTCTTGTCGCGCAAAGGAGCAGCGCGCAAGGGACTTCACCGCACAAGTGTGGGCGGGGCTTCGTCGCGCAAGTGATGCGCGGAACAATACTTCGTGAGGTAGACGAGCTCTCGTGGGTCTTCCATGTTTTTCAGCAATCAAACCTCAAGAGCAAGGCCTCTCTTAATATAGGCAGAGGCGTCTCGTTCAATCTGCGTGGATATAAATTCAAACTCCCGAATATCTCGGGTTTTCAAGATTTCCAAAATCTTGTTTTTCCTCTGTTTCATGCAGCTTTACTCATTTTTAATTTCCTCTACGTGCATACGACTTAGAACGCATGCATGAATTTCCTTCGATCCAAAACATGCAAGAATAAACACCCAAACCTCGGCAACTTCGTCTTGCCTCGGCCGGATACCAAAACTCTCCAAACATTGCATGCAAGTGTATTTTTAAGCATGGATCAGTTCATCTTGTCCAGACGATCTTAATGATGTCTTCGGCATGATTTGTAATGGCCGGGAGCTCGGGATCAGTCGTCGGGGAGGCGTCTGGATCATCGGGAGATGTCGGGGAGCCTCGGGGTGGCTCGAGGTTGAAGACAACCTTTAAAGCTGTCGGATGGGGAGTTTAATGATGCTCGATGGCCGCGATTAAAAGATCTTAGCGTAGTTGGATCATACGGTAGAGATTAGACGCGCGATGAAATGTGCGGCCCAGATTCAATCCCAACGAAAAAACTCGTTCCCACATCGAAATGGCCTCCGATTTTTCAGCGCCTTATCAAACTCACACTGCTGCCATTCATTAAATAATCTCTCTTCTCCCTCCACGGTGCCGCCCCGAACCATGCCTCTGCAGGCGCTCTTCTGCGCCCACTCACGCCTCCTGCAAGCGCGCTCCTAGCGCCCACCATACACTCCGGGCGTGCTTCATGCGCCCCTGCCGCGCGGGCGTGTGACACCCCTGCGTAGCCCTGCCGCCCTGTGCTTGCACCATGGGTTCCCCCATGGGCATGGAACCTAGTACCCACATGAGCCGTGGGGTGGAACTCGTGGGCTGGCCTTGGCTGGCCTAATTTTTGGCAAAGGGTCAGAATGTTACTTTGTTAAAAAAACAAAGTACTCCATATGAAAAATGCCAATTCTAAATGCCAATCCATCTTCCTCTAAGCAATTCTTCTTCTACATTTTTCTTATTCTTCTTAAGAATTCCTCCATTCATCCTCAACATTTATTTATCACTTAGATATGGATATTCTTGAAGGTTCTTCATCAACTGAGCTCCTGAATCACAGAAAATCTCCAATGAGCTTCATTGATCTAATCAGAGATCAATTGGATCTTCTTCACATTCACATGCACTAAGTGTTAGTGCATGGACTTCATTAATCCACTTCATCCACTTAGAAGTTGTGGATGGATCCCATTCACTTCCTCATGCATTGTCTTAACAATGCATGGCCTTCTAGAGCTTGTTGTGACATTGTATCAAGTTGATACAAGTTCTTGGAAGTTAAAGATCAGTTTAGCAATCGTCTGATGTTATGATGCTCCATCATCATTCATTCTTCAAGTGTTGTAACTTAGTATCATCTTGATACAAGTATTGAAACATTAAGATCATTTCTACAATCGTCTGATATCCATAGAGAATGTTTCAACCACAACATCCTATGTCACTTAGTGAATCTCCTAAGTGACATGCATCTTAGTACCATGTCCATTCTCCTTTCCTCACCAACACCATCACAACCTTTGTCAATCACATATTGAAACTCCTTGACATCCATCCATTCATTCCTTGACAACAACATTCCTCATTGACAACAAATGCAACACAGTGCATTTCAATCTCCCCCTTTGTATTTGTTGTCAATACACTACTTCTGCACATATGAATGGGTCAATATGTGTGCCAATATTTTCTCCCCCTTATTGGCAATCAAATGAAAAGGTGTGGTGTGGTTCACTTTCAAAAATATCTTCCTCCCTTTGAATAGAATCTTCTTGAAAATCACTAAGAGAATGATGATGCCACATGTTCTTCTTTAGAAAAGAACCTTTAGTAAATCAACTCTAAGTCTACTTGGGCTAACCCGGTGTAGAAAACAAGAGTGATGTAACCAAGGAACTCAATGCTGTCCACAATTCTCTACACATGTGAGATCATGCTTAGGGGTTGAAATTTTTTAGATATTCAATGAATTTCTGAATCCTGCACATACTTCACAAAACACATTAAAATGTTCATGTGCAAAGATAAATCTCCCCCTTTCAACCATTTGTCTTCAATCAATACTCCCCCTTAATTGTCATGATGAATGAAATTAAGAATCAAGGGATGAAAGTATGATTGGAATACCTTAACTTTTCTCAAGATGGTATTAATCTAAGAATCCCATCTTCTTCAGATTGGCTCCCCCTCAAGGGGTGCACTCCATACTATCCAAACCATCCTCCAGTTGAGAATGATCATCATCTTCAATTCCCTATAATGTTAGCACATGTAAATACAATTGATTAGGGAATAAGATGGAACCTCCTTGGTTCATCAATGTGAACAACAAGGTTGAGAAGATTCTCTCAACTGAGATGTCCCATTTTCACCATTCTTCACACTTGCACATTTGATCTTCAATGATGTTTGTGCCGGTGTGGATCTCAACACCTCTTTAACTTCTTTGTGTGTGACTCCTGTATTTCTAGGTGCCTTCTGAGCACTAGAGTCTCCTGGTGCAATCTTCATTCTTTTGAAGAATCCCTTTTGAGCTGGAATGAATATCATGCATTTATCACTAGTATGTCCAGCTTGATTGCACCTCACACACAGAACATGATCTTCATGTGAAATCTCCTTCTTCCCTTTTGCCTTATCAATTGCCAGAACTTCATCTTCAGCTCTTTGCAGTTCTCTGGCATGTTGCAACTGATTTGGCCATATGACTAACAAGTCATTTGGAAGTGTGGCCTCAGTTCTGGAAGTTTCACATGGTTCCTTTGATGCTGTCAAGCTACCTCTCTTAGGAAACTTGTTTTCAATCAATCCCTTCTTCTTCTTTTGGATTGATTGTCTGTTTGAGTTCAGTTGGCTTCTATTGATTTCCATGGCTTGTTTGCAAAGATCCTTGGTATGACCTTTCTTTCCAAAGTAGAAGCATGTCTTCTTGGTGGCTCTTCTTGATGCATCACCCTTCTTGGATTTGAATTCCAATGACTTCTCTTCCTTTTTCATAATCTTCTTGGGAGCATCTTCCAATTTCTTATGCTTACTTCCCAAGGATTCTTTCTGAGCCAGGTTCTGTGATATTTTCTTCTTTCCAGCTTTGGATACACTTGGAGATTGACATGTATCATTCTTTTGACCACATTTGCAACCATCCCAGATGTTGTCGAGAAATCCAAATATGTTAGCATTAAACAGATGTCTCTGGACCTGTGGATGTTGCTTATTTCCTTCTGGCTTGCTCCCCCTTGGCTTTGGCATCCTTTGTGCTTTGACATTTAGTGGATTGTACCAACAATCCTTTGCACAGTGCCCATACTTATTACAACACAAACATTGACCCACAAATCTTGACTTCTTCAGTCGTTCTAATTTTAGGGTACTTTTCTGGAGCTGTTGTGTTGTTTCAGGAGAGCTCTTCTTCTTTATTTTCTTCATCCATACTTGTTTGGAATTATTTTTCCATTATGGACTTTTAGTAGAAACTCTTTTAGAAGCATGAGTACAAGATGGTATGGATGGTACCTTCTTTTTAGAAGATGTTTCCCTTTCATTAGAGGATGTATTTCTTTTAGAATCATCCTTCTCAAAGCATACTTGAGTAGAAACATTTCTACTTTCAGCTGACTGGGAGGATTCAGCTTTGGGTGGTTGCAGATTTTTCAATATCACCTCTAGTTCGAAGCATTTCATATTGAGGGAGTTCTTCTCATCCTCAATAGTTATTAGACTTCCTTCCCAATTTTCTTTCTGCTATTCTAACTGGTCTTCATGCTCCTTATTAATTTCAAGCAATGAGTTGTCAAGCTCCTTCACCCTTTTTACATTGTCTTCTAGTTGAGCATCTTTGACAACCATTGAAACTATGTGTAATTTTTCCAGTGCATGGAAAACTTCTTTGACCATTGTCTTAAAGAATTATTTCTCAGAAAGGCATCTTTGCAATTCTTCAGCAGTGTCTTCATATCTTTCATTGCAATGAGAAACAGTTTCATCTTTAGCCTTCACCAGCTTTCTAAGAGTGTTGGTTATGCCAACCCTTTTTGCCAATTGATCTTCCATTGCATTGGCTTCTTCTTCTTACTGTGATTTTTCTTCTTGAAGATCAAGGATTCCTATAGCTATACACATTGCCACATCCTTGGGGACTGTCTTCTGAAGATATTCGATTACACTTTGAAGATCATTCATTGTTCCAACTTCATCACAGCTAGGACAGGCTTTCTTCATCTTCTTGGCCTGTTTCTTCTTTCTATTTTTCTGAGTCTTGGCAGATATCTCCATTTGAGGCTGGTCGCTCATTTCCTCAAATCTGCACTTCATAAAGACACTCTTGGATCTTTTAGAGGCAACCTTCACTCTGATACCAATTGAAGTGCCCAGATCAGTGTGAATCACTGAGATGGGGAGGGGGTGAATCAGTGATCCCTTAAAACTTTTTACTAATTGATTCCTTATCAATTAAACCTCTATGGCTTGTTAAGGCCTCGATCAACTCTTCTTTTATCTCTCAGCCTTTCCTCGAATGATGATGTAAATGTAAAGGCACATGACACAAGGATTTACAAGGTTCGACACCAAAGGCCTACGTCCTTGCCATGTTGGTTATACACCCCAACATGGTTTCTCCCATTATAATCTGTTAGTATTACATTGGTCATTACAGATTCCCATTGTATCTCTCCTGAGTCCCACAGGAGGGTCTTTATATTGCGTCCTACAGTGTTACAAGAGTCCCACTGGCCTGCTCCAGAATCCCACCGAAGAATTCTTCCACCCTGAGTCTCACAGGGGGCTTCTCCTGACTCCATGAGTCACACGAGTGGCTCTTCTTCTTTTTATGTTCTTCAAGTATCCTCAGCAGTCTGGGATAAAGACTGCTGGCCTTGCTCTGTACCTCTGATCACTTGAGTTGATCAGGTATTCTCGTCTTGCTCAGGATTTATCTCCTTCTTCTCAGGATGACCTGGCTTCTCTCTCCAACTACTGAATACTCAGACAACTGATATCTTTAACTTCAGTCTGGCTTCAGTCTGACTTCACATCAACTTCATGCACTGAGTGCATGGCAACTCTGCTTCCTCATGCACTGACTGCATGGTCTCTAAAATCTCTTCAAGAACATCAAGTCTTGGACAACTCAAATGCACACAACCAGATTTGTATTTGTTCACTTGTGCATGTTCATGCATGCATGCATGCACTCTCCTCTTTCTCCTCTTGGTGCAATAAACCCTCAAAGGGTGTAGTCACTTTAAGCACACACCTTTTCTTCTTTTCCTTCACACGTTTAATTCCTTTTGATTACACACATAAATGTGTGTTATACGTTGTGTGAGTATCCTCTTTTTCTTCTTCTAAGTTTGTACACACTTCAATTAGTTCACACACATAGGTTCGGCCTTCACTTATTTTGCACACAGAACTTGTTCTTTGATTTGAACGCACACAATGAGTGTATATTTGGCCTCCACTCTTTTTGCACACCCCCAAGCTATGCCTCGGCCTTCCTTTATTCTTTGTAAATAAAAAGCACAAAGCCTCCTTCTCTTGCACACAACTAAGGTGTCTCGGCCTTATTATTTCTATTGTGCACACACACACACCAATGTGTGGTCTCAGCCTCCTCTTTTGCACATCTACTGCCCGTAGGTTCTTCTCGCAAATCCAATGGGTGCAAGGCGTCGCACAAGGGTGTGCAGCCCCTCTCCTTCAACACTGTCACGCAAGGGCTTGATGCAAGCGCGCAAGTGTGCACTGCCAGCCAGTCGCGCAAGCCTCGGGTGCAACCGGTGCAAGGCGCGCAAGGCCTTGGGTGGCCACTGCCGCGCAATTGCTTACCGCTCAGGGGGCCGCGGTGCACAGAGGGGGCGCGCCAGTTGGCGCAGCCCAACCTCTTATTCTTGTCGCGCAAAGGAGCAGCGTGCATGGGACTTCACCACACAAGTGTGGGTGGGGCTTCGTCGCGCAAGTGATGCACGGAACAATACTTCGCGAGGCAGACGAGCTCTCGCGGGTCTTCCATGTTTTTCAGCAACCCAGCCTCAAGAGCAAGGCCTCTCTTTATATAGGCAGAGGCGTCTCGTTCAATCCGCGTGGATATAAATTCAAACTCTCGAATATCTCGGGTTTTCAAGATTTCCAAAATCTTTTTTTTCCTCTATTTCACGCGGCATAACTCATTTTTAATTTCCTATACGTGCATGCGACTTAGAACGCATGCACGACCTTCCTTCGATCCAAAACATGCAAGCCTAAACACCCAAACCTCGGAAACATCGTCTTGCCTCGGCCGGATACCAAAACTCTCCAAACATTGCATGCAAGTGTATTTTTAAGAATGGATCGGTTCATCTTGGCCAGACGATCTTAATGATGTCTTCGGCATGATTTGTAATGGCTGGGAGCTCGAGATCAGTCGTCGGGGAGGCGTCTGGATCAGCGGGAGACGTCGGGGAGCCTCGGGGTGGCTCGAGGTTGAAGAAAACCTTTACAGCCGTTGGATGGGGAGTTTAAGGATGCTCGACGGCCGCGATTAAAAGATCTTCGTGCAGATGGATCGTGCGGTGGAGAATAGACGCGCGATGAAATGTGCGGCCCAGATTCAATCCCAGCGAAAAAACTCGTTCCCACATCGAAACGGACTCCGATTTTTCAGCGCCTTATCAAACTCACACTACCGCCATTCGTTCAATAATCTCTCTTCTCCCTCCATGGTGCCGCCCCAAACCGTGCCTCTGCGGGCGCGCTTCTGCGCCCACTCACGCCTCCTGCGAGCGTGCTCCTAGCACCCACCATGCACTCCGGGCGCGCTTCATGTGCCCCTGCCGCGCGGGCGTGTGACACCCCTGCGTAGCCCTTCCGCCCTGTTCTTGCACCTTGGGTTCCCCCATGGGCGTGGCGCCTAGTGCCCACATGAGCCGTGGGGTTGAACTCGTGGGCTGGCCTTGGCTGGCCTAATTTTTGGCAAAGGGTCAGAATGTTACTTTGTTAAAAAAACAAAGTACTCCATATGAAAAATTCCAATTCTAAATGCCAATCCATCTTCCTCTAAGCCATTCTTTTTCTACATTTTTCTTATTCTTCTTAAGAATTCCTCCATTCATCCTCAACATTTATTTATCACTTAGGAATGGAAATTCTTGAAGGTTCTTCATCAACTGAGCTCATGAATCACATAAAATCTCCAATGAGCTTCATTGATCTAATCAGAGATCAATTGGATCTTCTTCACATTCACATGCACTGAGTGTTAGTGCATGGACTTCATTAATCCACTTCATCCACTTAGAAGTTGTGGATGGATCCCATTCACTTCCTCATGCATTGTCTTAACAATGCATGGCCTTCTAGAGCTTGTTGTGACATTGTATCCAGTTGATACAAGTTCTTGGAACTTAAAGATCAGTTCAACAATCGTCTGATGTTATGATGCTCCATCATCATTCATTCTTCAAGTGTTGTAACTTAGTATCATCTTGATAAAAGTATTGAAACATTAAGATCAGTTCTACAATCGTTTGATATCCATAGAGAATGTTTCAACCACAACATCCTATGTCACTTAGTGAATCTCCTAAGTGACATGCATCTTAGTACCATGGCCATTCTCCTTTCCTCACCAACACCATCACAACCTTTGTCATTCACATATTGAAACTCATTAACATCCATCCATTCATTCCTTGACAACACCATTCCTCATTGACAACAAATGCAACACAGTGCATTTCAGTTTCAAAAACATGTTGATCCCCCTTGAGGCATTGTAGGGTATTGGGTGTGCATAGCGGTATTGCAAATGTTTTTTACAAATCATGATACACCCAATGAGAAACTGCGTAGCTTATTTCTTTTTTATGTAGTATCTCCCACATGGTTGGTGTAATGATTTCTTAATCATGTATCCAAAACATGTGAGTTATCTAACTATTTCTATTTTTGAGTATTTACAATTATTCATCTCATATTATGAGTGGTTTCACACCCTCTTCTCACCAACATGAGTTAAGAAACCCTAGGGATATCATGATAGAGTTCAAACCTCTTCCACATGGGATTATTTCCCTTCGGTTGATAATTTCAGGGAGGTTAATGGTCCGCAATTCCTCGATATCCACAATATTATTTTTTACTCCCTCAATAATCTTATATTAAGCATTCCCCTTGATCCCTCGACATATTGTGGGTTATTTTAGGGTTCTAAATGGATCTAACAATGGGTTTTTTTAGGTCTATGGTTTGTATACACTATTTCAACTTTTGTGGATATAGTCACCCTTGTGGGTCATGATTTAAAAAATTATTCATATTGATTGTTATATCTTTGAGGAACATATCATTAGTAAATCATTTCATTTTCCAATCCAAACGAATCTTTTATTTTCTAAAATTTGTTTAGGGATTTTTTTACACATGTTATATTTGTGGTAATTTGAACCCCTTTCATTGAGTATTGAGGTTGTTATAAATGGGATTTCATGAGAAATTAATTTCACCTATTGAAAGTGCAATGCTTTAAAATTTTATGATTCTGTGAAATTAATTATGGTCTTTTGATGTGGTTTTAATTACCTGTAATGGAGTTTCATCCATTATTAGTTTTCAATGATTGAAAATATGTTTTTGAAAATATTTTGATTTTATAGTGTGGGTTTGACCACAATGTGAAATGAAAATGGGTTATTAAATGTATTTAAAATATTTATTTGAAATTTCTATATTATTTAACCATTTTAAACTTTCTATAATGTCTTGTTTTAAAATGTATTGATTTAATGGGATGAAACATGGCCTAATTTGGGTTTTCAATGAGAATAACACATGTTTTAAGCGTAGAGTTGAAATGTTTTCAATATATGTGGGTCTAAAATAAATTTTCAGATGGAATTTTTTGGAATGTTAATGGCCTTGTTATATCAAGCCATGATTTTGTGTCAAATTAATTATGGTAACGTTGGATTTAAATGTTGTGTGTGAAGGAATAGAATAGATATATTCATGTCACGTTTACCCCTTGGGTCTGTTATTGACAACCATGAAATTTTGTTTCCACCCTTATGTTTAAATTTTATTGTTATATAATGGGATTGCTTTATATGATTAGATATTTTCATCTATGGGTGTTAAGGGTGATTATAGTTATGGTTATCCCTCAGGAGCAAGAATCTTATTGTCTGTTCCTATGAATAACATCCTCAAATTGTCATGGAAACACATTTACTGTGATGACATATCCCCAGGGGCCCAAGCCATGACTACCCCATGCCCGCCTTCCATACGCCAGGGGCTGACGACTTACACCGAATGCGTATTCCATAAAACTGGGAAGGCATTGCCTTTATAACCAGTAGCACACACAAACAAGCACATGATAGATAAGAACACAAGTAAACTGAATATTAAACATAGTGAGTACAGTATGTAAAAAGGGGCAAAATACAAGCACAACATAAAAGTACAAGGAAAACTGGAAAGTTCAAGGCATCTGAAAGTAAATGTAACTACAATATCTCATGTGATCACCCACTATTGATCCAACATTAAGGGTATGTACAACTCTCGATCGGTATCCTATGAGGTATGCCTCATCTATGTCCACCTCTTAGCTTCCTCTAGTCCGAGTACCCTCATCCTCAGTCAGCATTGTCCATCCTATGCACCAAACACAACAAGGTGCGGGAATAGCCCGTGGAGGAGTGAGTATAAGGATACTCTGTAGGGACTCCAAGACCCTAAAGATCTCAAAAAATCCCCAAAGGTTCAACCAAAAAGTATGAAATCAATAGATAACCCTACTTAGTTATATGCTGATACATATACCTAAGTTACCATTTCCTTCATCTAATCATGAGGAAACACAGAGGTATTGAAATAGATCACACCAGGTATATCATTAAGTACAACAGTAGGTCTGATTAGATGTAACTACTAAATCATCTTACTTCGTTAAGAGGCTATGCTGCTAACCTTCATAGAATAGCTAGGAGCATACCCACACATGATCGTTGAAGCTGACCCACATAAGATCACTAGGAGTTTACAAAAACAGGATCACTAGAGCTGACCCACACATGATCGTTAGGAGGTGACCCACATAGGATCAAAGGATCTATCCCACACAGGATCACTAGGAGCTGTCCCACACATGATCACTAGAGATGACCCATACCGGATCGCTAGGAGATGACCAAGCATGATCGCTAGGAGCCGACTCGCATGGGATCTCTAGGAGCATACCCACACATGATCACTAGGTTCAGACCCACATAGGATCACTAGATCTGACCCACACCGGATTGCTAGGAGCTGACACACACAGGATCGCTAGGTGCTGACCCGCTTAGGATCGCAAGGAGAACTCTTTTCTCCACAACCAGCAACTGGGTTTCTACACTAGGTTTACTCGCCTCTAGGAGAGATATCTCCCTAGGCCATTGGTATATTCTCCACCTACCATGATGTCCCACTAAGAAGTATCCTAGAGGACCTCCACATCATAGGGGTCTCAACGCAACGGATAGTGCATCAATCATATGCACAGTCCATAAGTTATTATCCTTTTAGTCCCAAGGGAACATTTGGATTCATGCTCGATCCAACTTGACCATTTCCCAAAGTTATCCAAATATCTAGTGGGTAATACCCAAAGGGACTGTCTCCCTCCATGATTCCCAGCACCACTGTCAGTTCATCAAACACATGTTTGGTTCCAATGTAATGGCCCAAGTAAATTATAGGTTCGTATCTGGTCCGATTCTGGTCTAACCTGGTCAGACTGACCCGACCTGACCTAGCTTAGTTCGACCAGGTTCGGGCCGACCCGACCCGAACCACTGGGTCCATCCCGGACCATGGTGTGGCCTGGACCACTATGCGGTATGGCCCGCTGGTCGGTCCAGCAAGCGCAAAGGCCCACGATGGGCCGCGGAAGCCACGAGGGCACCGTGAGGGCCCAGGGGGGGGGGGGGGGGGGGCTCGGCCTAGATGGCTCGGACGGGGCAGTTCGGCTGGAAGGGCGGCGTCGGATTGGACGGTGGATCAGCCAGGATGGCAGGGGAAACGTGGCGTGGACGGAAGCATCGGCTCATCCCGGACGGTGGCGGCGGCTCGGCTCGGCCAGCGGTGGCAGCTAGGCCTGGATAACGGTGAAGGCTCAGCGCAGACGGTGGTGGTGGCTTGGTGCGGATGTCGGTCATGGCTCCACCCGGACGGTAGTGGCGGCTCGACCCGTATGGCGGTGACCACTCGTGCGGTGGCTCGGTGCAGATGACGGTCGTGGCTTGGCCCAGACAAGGACGGAGACTCTGTGCAGATGGCCGTATCTCAGTATAGACGGTGGCAGCGGCTCAGTCCATACAGTGGCGACGGCTCAGCCCGAATGGCGGCGGCAGCTTGGGTGGCGACTGCGGCTCGGGCGACGGCTTGATCGCGGACAGAAGGGCATCATGCATTCACCGGAAGCCAGTTTAGCTGTCATCTCTCTTTTTTTGTCATTGGGGTTTAAGCCACATTCTTCCATCTCAATGAACACAATAAGGAAGAACGACAAATGAGTCGGGCCATGTTTTTTTGGCATGAACCCTCCGCGTTAGAGAAGTAGCAATCGGCTCAATAAAAATAGGAGTCAAGAACATCAAACTCTTCAATTTAATAAGAATCATGGATCAACTCATTTTGGTTGATCTATGATCACCATGCTTTCCATGAAAGATGAAATTAAACGAGAGAAATAATTAATTTTAAAATAACCACCTACCTAGGAATTTTTTTTTACATTGGCGCGAGAAGAACCTGAAGTTGTCAACGTTCGTCTCATCCTCCATACACATTCAATAACGTGCTCATGCATCGGTTCATCGTAGTCAAATACAGTTCTCATTGGAGGGTGTCCGAAGGAAGAAGTCGAAGTCAACGTCATTCATTGGAGGAGCGTTCTTCATGGATGATGTGTAATCCTCCAAGGGTTCTCCCTTCACAATTCCACCCAAAAATGAATGAGGTGCCAATATAATTAACCTATGAAGAAATTATGTTTTCATAATCACACAAGATGGAAAAAATTAAAGTGGTGCATTGGCATAATTAATGTGGAGTAAGCTGAAGAGGCTCGACTAAATTAAAGAGGTAGTTGAGAGGCTTCTCCTCATTTAAGAGGGGTCGGTTGGTCCCCAACTCTAGGAATTCAAAATTGGGGGTTTATGATCAGGTGTTCCCCACCACCATAACTCACACATGGGAGGTTTCAACAATAAAAATAAAATGTAAAATAATTTTTATTTTTATTTTTCCATGAAAAACCCAAAAATTATCTTTCACCCTCGACCTACTATGGTCGAGGTGAAGGTATTCGTAAGATAATACTGGTGCTTCAAGTTCAACGGTGCCCTTAGACTTCAATTCAGAGCACCGGTCCAAAAGTTAGAAAAACTCACTCACACCTTTACTAAATGTACCATTGAAAATTTTCATAAATTCATTCTCGGCACTCTCGGCCTCGGAATCACACGACGTCAATTTTCTAGGACTCGTAAAATTTCCAAATATTAAAAAAAATTACATTAAAATTCCAGGCGCTTACATTCTCCCCACCTCAGGGCCCTACGTCCCTGTAAGACACAACTCAAACTAGGTAAAAAGTGTGGGTACTAAGCAAGCATATGAGACTCCCGCTCCCATGTTCTCTCCTAGAGGTTCTCGTGCTGCCAGCGAATGCACATTAGAGGTATCGACCGTCCCTGAAGGACCCTCTCTTGTCGATCATCATTCTCTACTAGAACCTCTGTAAAAGTCTTCCCATCGTCGATCTCCATCTCTCCGTGGTCGATGATGTGGGAAGGGTCGTGCACGTATCTCCTCAGCAGGGATATGTGGAAGAAGTTGTGCACCTGGTGCAACTATGGTGGAAGAGATAAGTAGTAATCTACCTCACAAACTCTACTGAGGACCTTGAAGGGTCCATTGAATCTAAGAGATAACTTGCCACATCGACCAAATCTCTGTAATCCTCGCCGGGGCTAGACCTATAGGAAGACATAGTTTCCATCCTCGAACTCCAGAGGTCCCTGCCTCATGTCAGCATATGGCTTCATCCTACTCTGTGTAGTCTTCATCCGCTCCTGGATGATCTGCACTTTCTCACTGGTAGCCCGTACCATCTATGGTCCCACTAATGCTGACTCCCCTAGATCATTCTAACATAATGTTGATCTTCATTGTGGCCCGTACAATGCCTCTTAACGTTCCATTGCAATGGTAGAGTGATATCTGTAGTTGTATGAAAACTCCAACAATGGAATGTGATTCTCCCAGCTGTGACTGAAGTTGAGGACACAAACACGTAGCATGTCCTCTTGGGTCTGAATGGTCCGCTCAGTTTGGCCTTCTGTCTGAGGATAGAAGGGGGCACTCAAACAAAGTTTCGTTAGAAAAGCCTCCTATAACACCTTCCATAGTCGGGAAGTAAAACATGTATCACAGTCTGAGTCAATCGTCGAGGGTACTCTATGTAGCCATGCAATCTCCTACACATAAATGCCTCCCATGTTCTATACTGAACCCTTCTCTCTGATCGATAGGAAGTGGGTCATCTTGGTGAGTCAGTCAACGATCTCCCAGATAGAGTCATGACCTTTGGATGTACGTGGAAGTCCTGTCACGAAGTCCACAGATATCCCAACACACTTCCACTCTTTGACCTCCATATACTGAACCAATCCTCCTGGTACCTGATGCTTTTTTTTACTAGAAGACAAGTGAGGCATCGAGAGACAAAATCTGCAACTTCTTTCTTCATTCCAAGCCACCAGTGTTGTCATCGGAGATCCTGTTACATCTTCGCCACATCTGGATGTACCGCTAGAGAGGATTTGAGGAAATCCCTCAACAATTCCTCCTAAAGTGACACTAGTTCAATGGTACGCCCTCTAAAGAGGATGAAATGCTCCCCACCTTCATAAAATCCATTAGTTTCATGTCCTGTGGATATCTGAGAAAATTGTGCCTTGCAGTTCACGTCCCCTCGATGCGCCTCACCGACTCGCTGAAGAATTGGGGGAGTGACTATAAGAGAATAAATTAAATCAACTCCATCTCAATCCAAAAAATGATATTTGTAAAGTAGGAAGCTTCTCCATAACCTCGCCTAGTAGCTGTATACCAGATCTCCGGCTGAGTGCATCTGTAACCACGTTCCCCTTCCCAGGAGTATAGACTATGATGAAGTCATAGTTTTGGGGGAACTCAAGAAAAATACATTGTCTCATGTTCAAGTATTTATTAGAGAATATATTACTAAGACTCTTGTGATCATAGTACAATGTAAACGGTCAACTATCAGATAGTGTCGCCACATCTTCAAGGAAAAGACCACTACTGCTAACTCCTGGTCAGGGGTAGCGTAGTTCTACTCGTGATGTCTCAGTTGTCAAGAAACATTTGTGATCAATACTTGCTCATGCATCAGGACACATCTGAGTATGGTCCATGATACGTCATATTAGACTACGTACCCTATTCCCTCTTCTGGAAGCCTCATGATGTGGGAACTATTCATCCTCTGCCTCAGCTCCTGAAAACTTTACTGGAATTTCCCTGACCAAACAATGGATTTACCCTTCTTTTTCAATGATGATAGTGGTGCTGCAACTCTGATGAAATCTGGCTCAAACCTCCAGTAGTATCCATCTAATACCAGGAAACATTGTACCTCTGTCCCACTCCTGGGTGGCTCCTAAGAAAGTACCGCCAAAATCTTCACTGGATTCACTAAAACATCAGCCTCTGATATGACATGTCCAGAAAGTGAACCTCTTGGATCCAGAAATGGAACATTGATTGATTAACATAAATCTGGTGCCCTCGGAGTGTTTCTAGTACTACTTGTGAATGATAAACATGCTCCTCATTAGTAGCTGAGTAGATCAGAATGTCGTCGATGGAGTCTACTACATTTCAATCAAGGAATGGCGGAAAGATCATATCAATGAGACCCATGAACACTCCTGGAGCATTGTTTACACCGAATGGAATGACCAAGAACTCATAATGGTCATACTAACACTTGGAGGCCATATTTTTCACATCCATGCCTCGCACTCTGAGCTGGTGATAGCCTGATCAGAGGTCTATCTTTGAGAACCACTGTGCTCCCTTCAGCTAATCAAAGAGGTCATCAATCCGGATGAGTGGGTAATTTTTCTTTACGGTCACATGGTTCAGGCGCTGACAGTCAACACAAAGCCTCATGCTCCAATCCTCCTTCTTGGTGAACAGAATCAGGGCTGCCCAAGGAGAAACACTGGGCTGAATAAACCCTTTCCCCTACAAGTCCTCTAGCTGTACCCGCATCTCAAGAAGCTCTGTGGGAGCCATCCAATATGCTGGTATAGATATCAGTGTCGTTCCGAGGTACATGTCAATATAAAATTCTGCATATATGTGAGGAGGTAGACCTGGAACATAATCTGGGAAGACATCCTCATACTGGTCCACCAGTGCAGGATAACTCAGACTCACCACATCAACTACTCGGAGGGTAAGGCTAGCCAACTGATACGTTGTTAGCTGCACTCTCCTCCGGGAAAGTCCATCCTATTCTTCAAAGGCTTCTTTCTCATCGGTGAAGGATAAGTTGGTCCCATGCATGCAGACACACTGCACTTTGAACCTAATACAGTCTATCTGAACATGGACTGTAGATAACCAGTTCATATCTATGATGAAGTCTAATGTCCTCGACACTGCTACTAGGAGATCCCAACTGAATATCTCACCTTAAAGAGTATGCTTTCACTACCGGCACTAGTGCATAAACATCAAATCCGCTCTCGTAGGAGTCTCTAGCCATAAATATCGAGCTTGCGACTCCATCGTAATCTACAAGCTCCGAATGAGGGATGTGTATATAAAATAATGACTAGAACCTATGTATGTGAGTATTGCAGCTAAAGTGGAGTAACCCCATATCATACCACATATCATCTCCGGAGATCCATGGTCATTGACCTCAGCTGCCTAGAGATGAGCTCACCCCTGTCCACCAGCTCTCTATAGTCGGGGTCTACCACATAGTGGTGGTGGAAGTAACATCTCGAATCGTCGTCCACCGCCAGATACAGGACCAAATCCTCTACAACGTCTAACTTCTACCTACGAACCACTTCGCTCGAATAGTGGTCTCTGCCTGGGCGGTCCTTAAACCGTTTGATGATCATCTATACGGTGGTCCGGACAGTCACAAGCCTTGTGACCCTACTCGCAGCATGCATATCACTGTCCTCTTCTGGCATGAATGGCTCTTTCTTGTGTTCCCCGTACAACCAACAATGAATCATGCAGTCATCCACTTATAGGTTTGGTATTCTTGGACCTATATGTCATTTGTCTGCATCCAGCTGCAAAATACTCAACTACGTGATGACTAGTTGTAGGTATCGCTGCTGGTGACTGCTCAGCAAGGAAACACTCCACCAAGAGGGCTCTCTTTAACACCCCCTACCTGCATCGGGATGGTTAGTGAGATCCTCAAGTCCCCGATCTCTTGTCTGAGCCCTTAATTGAAGGTATGGGCCTTGAAGAATGGGTCTTGTACCACATTTGTGGAGTAGTGTGAGAGGTATTTGAGTCTCAATGAGTACTGAGCCATAGTTATTATTCCCTATTATAGATTAAGTAGCTCCTATATGCACACTGCACGGAGATTCGCAATGAAAAACTCTACCAAAAATAGCCTCTTGAAGTCTGTCCAGTGAAGTGTCACCTCATCATGATCCTCGAGCATCAAGATCAACCATCTTCCTGTTGCTGATGGTTGAAGGATGAAGGAAATGATCACCATGATATCTATTGGTGTCCTTACCAATTGAATGACTCTCACTATAGCCTCTGGCCAATCCTCAACTTCCTATGGGTCTGTATCTCCCCCAATACTGAGTGGCCTCTGGCACTGGAACTCGTTCAACATCCTCAAGTGGCATGAACCATCTGTTGTTGGGGCTGGTGCAATCGGTGACCCAATGAGGAAATGTACCGCATATACCTCCGCTGGTGACTGTACTAGAAAAGGGCCCTGAACTGAGGCCTCATCGCTCGATGTGCTATCAGTTTGTACAACTCTCAAAACCCTAGCTTCCTATCTTTGTGGAGTCATATTGAAAAGAAATAGGTGCGCCACTGACAATAAGTTATACCTGGTGAGCTGACTCAATAGATCACAAAGAAAACACTTGGAAACACAAACCCAAACTGTGTTTTCATGCACTGAGTCAGAAATCAGAAGTCAACGTCTAGGTGTATTGATACGTTAGCTGTCGTACTGACACAAGATTCCCTATAATGATAACCACACATACTACACTTAACACTATTGATGTTGAAAAGAAATATCAGAGTCCTATGTTATGTAGTAGAATCAACTCCTCTGATATCAATTTTTCACGACCCATCCCTTGGGGCCCGTGTTGTGACTACCCCAAACCCACCTTCTATAGGCTAGGGGATGGAAACTAGCACTGATGGTGTAATCCCTCAAACTGGGAAGTATTTTCCTTTATAACATGTAACACACACAACCAAGCACAAGCATGATACAATCACAAGTAAACTGAATAGTAAACTGATTGAGTACAGTAATTGAAAAAGGGGCCAGAATAGGTGCACAACTATAAAGTACAATGAAATTTGGAATGTACAAGACAAATATAAGTACATGTTTCTGAAAAATATGTTGTGATCACCAGCCAAGGATCCTATCTTAAGGGTAGGTACATCTCTTCATCGGTTATCTCTACGGTACGCCTTGTCTGGGTCCACCTCCAAGCTTCCTCTAGTCCTGGTAACCTCATCCTCAGTTAGCGTTGTCCATCATTTACATCCAACAAAACAAGGTGCACAGAAATCCCATGGATGAATGAGTATAACGATACTCAGTAGGGGCCCCAAGACCCTCAAGGTCTCAGAAAATCCATCAAGGTTAAACCACAATGTATGAAATCAACAGAAAACCCTACTTATGTATATACCCATACATATAACTAAGTTATCAAGTACTCCATCTCAATCATGAGTAATCACTGATGTATTGAATCATCTCACACTAGGTATATATTTATGTATAGTAGTAGAGATGATAATATGTAACTACTAAATCATCAAACTCTATTAAGAGGCTCTGCTGCAAACCTGTATAGAATCGCTACGAGCTGACCCACATAAGATCGCTGGAGCTGACCCACATAAGATCGTTTGGAGCTAACCCAAAAAGGATCACTATAGACGACCCACATAGGATAACATGGATTTGACCCACATAGGATCATTAGAGCTGACCCAAACAGGATCGCTGGAGCACACCTTGAGAGGATCGCTAGGAGCTAACCCACACAGGATCGCTAGGGGCTAACCCACACAAGATTGCAAAGAGTTTACCCACACAGGATCGCTAGGAGATGACCCACAAAGGATCATTGGAAAGAACCCACATAGGATCTCTTGGAGATGACCCACATAGGATCTCTAGGAGGTGAACCGCACATTATAGCTAGGATCACTCTTCTTGACACACCCACTTACTGGGTTTCTGCAATAGGCTAGCTCGTCTCCAAAAGATTCTGATCCCCAAGAAATAGTTTTATTCTCCAACTACCATCATGTCCCTAGAAGAAGTATCTCAGAGGAATACCAAGTCATAGGAGTCTCAACGCAACAGACGATGCGTCAATCAGACACCCGATCTGAAAGTAATTAGCGTTTTAGTCTTGAGGGTCCAGTTGGATTCATGCTCGATCCAACCTGACCGTTTCCCAATGTTATCGAAATCTACAGTGGGGTATACTCAAAGGAATTGTATTTCTCTAAGATTTCTAGAACGAGTGATAGTTTTTCAAATGGACGTCTGGTGCAAATGATATGGCCCATGTAAATTATAGGTTTGTATCAGGTTCGGGTCTAATCCGACCCGGCTAGACCGACCCGACCTGACTTAGCTTGGGTCGACTGAGTTCGGGTCGACCTGGACTAACCCAATGGGTCAGGACCGGCCTGTGGTGTGGCCCAGCCCGCTGCGCTGTCCGGCCGGCCATGAGGGCCGTGAGGGGCCGTAGAAGCCGCGGGGTGCTACAAGGGCGCGAGGCGGCATGACTAGGAGGGCAGAGGATGTGGGGCGGCTCAGCCGGGGTGGTTCGACCTAAAGGGAGGGGTGGCTTGCGCGGTGGATCGGTGCAGACGGTAGTGGATGGGCAACAATTTTGGCGACGGCTCGGCCCAGATGATGTTGACGGCCTGGGTGGCGGCTCGGCATGGATGGCGATGGAGGCTCGGCACAGACATCAGTGACAACTCGGCCTGGAAGCCGGTAGCGGCTCGGCTGGGAAGGTGACGGCGGCCCGAGCGGTGATGGCGGCACGGGCGGTGAGGCTGCGGGTGGCAGCAAGGCCATGGACGGCGAGGCGTCTGGCCTTCTCCACCTGCTAGTTTAGTCGAACTCTCTCTTTGATCATCGTCGTGGTGTAAGACACTTTCTTTCATCGTAAAAAAGAAAATAAGGAAGAATGGAGGAGGTGTCAAGCCATGTTTGTTTGGCCCCCCACCCTCCATGTTAGAGCGGTAGAAAGCGACTCAACAAAAATAGGAGTCAAGAATGGAAAACATTACAATTTAATATGAATCATTTATCAATTCATTTTGGTTGATCCAAGTTCTCCATGCCATCCAATAACGAGGAAATTAAATGAGAGAAATCAAGATTTAATAACAACCCCCTACATTGGATTGTTCATTGAGGTTGGTGCAAGAAGAAGTTCAAGTTGTTGATGTTCATCACGTCCATCACACACCTCTAATCATGGTCTTGTGTGTCGGTTCGTTGTAGTCAAAGAGGTTCCTCGTTGGATGTTTTCCTGAGGATGAAGTCGAAGTCGGCATTCTTTGTTGGAAGAGTGTTCTTTATGGAAGAAGTGTAACTGTCTATGGGTCCACCTCTCACAATTCCTCCCAAAAATGAATGAGGTGAAAATATAATTAACTTAAGAAGAAATTTTGTGGGCACACTCACACATGTTGGAAAAAATTAAATTGGTGCATTGGAATAAATAATGTGGAGTAAGCTCAAGAGGCTCATCCAAATTAAAGAGGTAGTTGAGAGGATTCTTCTCCATTAAGAGGGGTTTCTTTGTCCCCGCCTCTAGGAAAACAAAATTGGGGGTTTCTGATCGGGTGGTCCCCACCACCATAACCCACACATGGGAGGTTTCATGAATAAAAACAAAATGTGAAATAATTTTTATATTTATTTTTCCATGAAAATCCCAAAAACTATCATTCACCCTCGACCTACTGCAGTCGAGGTGACAGTCTCCTTATGTGAATACTAGTGTTGTGAGTTCAACGGTGCAACCAGATTTCAATTCCAAGAACCGGTTCAAAAGATAGAAAAATGTGCTTGCATGTTTACTGAATGTACCCGTGATAATGTTCAAAAATTCATTCCTGGCACTCTGGGCCTCGAAATCACACGCCACATTTTTAGCGGACATGTCAAATTCCCATATATTTAAAAAATTACATGGAAATTCCAGGACTTTACATTTAAAATGTATGTTTATGGATCTTTATTACAAATGGTATACACACATTACTAGTGGATCCTATAGAACGAAAACGTTCTAGATCGAGTGTTCCATTCCAACGATGCTGGTAAAAGCTACTTGGATGGGTTATGATTTGATAACAACATACACTAGAAAACTGGTCTATTTTGAATTATTCATGGACATCAACACATTACAGATAATAGGGTATATGCCATGAAACATTGTATATCACGATTCTTAGTTAGTGATTGATGGTAGCTTTATCTAGTTCATGTTTCTATCACATACCCTACTTTTATTCTCTTAGAACTTTTAATTTACTATAGTTGATCCATGTAATGTGATTCTTGGTGAATTATTTATTATACTCCACCCATGTGCATATTGGGTCATTTTGTTGGAATATGAGTTTGAAATGTTTTTGGGGAAAAATTGAAATAAATTACAATTGTTTGAGTTATTGATGTGGATTTCAAACAGATAGATTTAAGATAGATTCAATATTTAATTTTTTAAATATAAACACTTTTATTTAAATAAAACCAATGGTTTTTTGAAATGTATATGGTTGGTGTGGTTAATAAAGTGATTAGTTTACTAGTACTATTTTCTAAAAATTTGTGAAAATTTTAGGAAAAAAAAGAGAAAAATTTTAATAGATATTATGGAATCATTTAGATTTCAATAATTCAATATATAATCATCATAATTTCTAGTTAATTATGAAACTATAGTTTTTTAATTCTCATATTAAGAAATGTATTAGTTTAATAATGTACTGTTGATATCATGGGAGTTTTAGCTCATGCATATATATTTTGTGTTTCAGGTTCTTAGTTTTACCATTACATAGACATTATATCTTATGGTGTAGACTTGGATGGTGGTGAAAAACTAGAGGTTACAAGTAGCAGGTTCTATCTCAACTCGAGTAGTTATATTTAATTTTGTTATCATTTAGTCAATTTTTTGTATGAAATATTTAATCTTTGTTTAGTATCATGAATCAAAAATTGGTTCAATATTTGTAGTTTTTTATGAAATGTTTTGATTTTATTCATTTATTCTACATTATTTATTCATATTATATTATCAATTATCTTTGATTTGGGACAAATTTATACCAAGGGATTCACATGATGCCCAAACAGTGTTAAGAATCCAATGGGGATTGGAAACACCCTTTGGGTCTTCTGTAGAATCTATTCGGCTATTGGGTATCTTGGAAAGCCAGAATGATTCATTACATAAGGGATATAAAAAGAGAAATAATAATATATAATAGAAAAAATTACATGGGATCCATGATTGTTTTAATGATCCTAGTGGTTTAGTTGTGGAAGTGGAGGGGATATTTTAAATTAGAGTTTTTATTAATATTTCAGTAAACACTAATTACATAAGGTAGAAGGTTTTAATTTTATAATTGACATTGGGATTAAAGATAAAAATAATAGATATGTGTCAATAATCCTTCATCCATAAATATTGTGAATAGTTTATTTATATTATTATTCTTCAACACTTAATAAAAAAAATTATTTAATTTTTTCTTTTTTTATAGTTACTAAATTTCCAACTATATAAATTATTTTTATGAACATAAATGAATGTTACTAATTAGAAAGATTTTTTTGTTTTAATTAATAAATATGAATCAATTTATTTTAATTTGATTTTATAATGTAAGAAAATTATATTATAAATGGTAAAATTATATATATGGGGAAATCTATTGTTTATAGAAAAATTATTTCTTAAACATTATGGTAACATTAAAATATTTAATATAAATTTATAATTGAATAATTTTTATTATAATCCATATACATTGAAAAATTATAATCATAATTTATAATTTAACTATTTTATTTATTGAGATTTAAATAGGCAATACATAAAATCAATTCCCCAAAAATTTCACATTTAAACTTTAAATGATTTGATTATTATTTTTGACTAATTAATAATCATTTGATCAATATTTATAATATTATATATAAATATATATATAATAAAATTCATAAATAAATTATGATAAAGGTTTCATTTATATAAAATTATATAATATGAAATAAAAAAGGGGTTTTAAACGATACATTATTACACTAATGAATAATTAAATATTTGTATTATATAGTTACATAAATTCTTTTTGGTCGTCATTAAATTATTTTTCTATTAAATTACCTATATTTTATTAACATATTTTATTCGTATATTTTTTTTAATATATAAAATTTAACAGAAATTAAATAAATCCAAAAATGTTATCTCAAAATCAATTAGAAATTTTAATGTTAATTAGTATTTATAAAATCAAAAAAAAATCCATTTATAATTTCAAATTATTTATTTGTAAAAATGTATATCATTAACATCTTAGTAAAATAAATTTATATTAAATATATATAAATAATTCCGAACATGTAAAATGTCTGCTCATCTTTTACCCAATGACAAGAAACTATTTAAAATGATCCTATAATAGTGATATTACACCCTTTACATCTAAAAAATTTATTCATTTCTCACCCATCAGAGGGAAAATATCAATGCAATAGTGATCATTTTGGATTTTAAATTATTATTTATCATTTAAATGATCTAGAGGGATATTTGTTGTATATCAAGAACATCGTGACATTGGCCAATTTAAATTTAAATGGTCTAAAATCAAATAAATTACATGTTATACTCATATTAAATGTATTGTTATTATAATATTCTTATTCAAGGGTTAATATTATTTATTGGATTTAATAGTTATAATAATATTTTTTTTGAATTGATTGATCCAAATTTATTTTTTCCACATTTAAATGAAATTTTTATCCATGATTTTTAATGTATATATTTAAGGGGAAAAATTTTAAATGTCCCATACTGAGTGTAATGTTATCTTCATATCATTTAATTTCTGTTATGAGTAATTTTTTATTAAATTATCAGTAATATGAAATAATTTTTATGAATCAGAGAAAAAAAATTTTTGGAATGAAAATTAGTCCAAAATCAGATGTAATTATAACATGGATAAATTTGATATTTTTTTGGATACTAGAAATAAACATTACATAATTTAGTGTTTTTATAATATAAATAATTTATGAAATTACAAATGGACATTCATTTGTAGAGTTCTAGAATATTAATTCATAACTCTTACATGAAATACACTTATATTAGAAAGTGGAAACATGTAATGAGTCTCCATTTATCACACAGTCCAAAAATACTATAATGAAATTTTTTTGTTCTAATGATTACAATTTGTTTTTATCAATTTTTTTTTATTAATCGTCCATAAAAAATATGAAACACATTTAAAGTAATATGATTTAAATTTAAAGCCTGGTAAGGAACATAAAAGAAATAAATCCAATAGTTTAGTAAAAAACTTTAAAACTCATAAAATATTTACCTTTAGCACAAAATTATTTAATAATATAAAATAAATAATAACCTCAAAAAAATTTTAAAATAAAACATTTAATGCCCATAGATATAAAATAGATATTCTTTTAATAAATGTAGATAATTATGTATATATAACATGTGTATGACATGTCTGAGAAAAAAATACAGCATCTTTAAAAAATGTATCAAACCACCCCTATTAACAGTAACCATACTTTCTTTAAGTCGAGGAATGTTTTTATTTCATTTGGGAGTTATATCCTACTCAATTATCTTGTAATCTATATCAGGATCACCAATTTTATAATCTCTATCAGGCTCATATATTGTAAAATATTTATCAAGATCACCCATTACAAACACTATGTCAAGATCAACCATTATCATATATAATAAAGTACCATATCATGAGTAAAATAATTTATTATTGATCTTATCATCATAAACCCCAAAAAAATTTAAACATATTGGTGAACCAAACTTTTATATTGAAACACTCATTCATTTTAAAAACAGATTTTCAAAAAAAAATAATGAAAAAATAGAATGGGAGTTGACGTTAAATAAATCATATATTTTATTAAAAAACTAAAACATAATATAATTCTACTTTTATAGGGATATTTCATTGATTCTGTATAAATAGAAATATAATATATATATATATATTTTTAATAATGTCAAAAATTTCATTATAAATTACATAGAAATATTCTTATGAATACATTGGATAAATGATGAAATATTCATAAAAAATTAGTTATAATTCCAATATATGAATATATATACCACAATTAAATAAATTCAATACTATGCAGATAGTATAAAAAATTTAGAATATATTGTAACAAAACATTTAATATTAGTTTTTAAGTTAGAATTTCCCATAACTTGATTATGAATCATTACATACATTATTTATCATACTGAATAATAAAAATATGTTCATTTTTTAAATTATTATTATAGCATCTCAAGTTAATTATTACTTTTATTTTATTTAATACAATGTTTTATTAAAATAATATATCCATTATGTTCATGTCGTACATTTTGATGACATTCAACACATATGTCTAAAATGAATATGGAAGTATGACAGTAGTAAATGATGTAATTATTCCGTCCCCTCCAGCATTATAATCTTGAAATAAATATAATTTTTATATATTAATATTAATCCTGATACCAAACATTAATTAAGAATATGGGAAATTAAATCTTTTATAATCATTTATATGGTGGGACATACATATGCATGAATAAAATTATATTTTGAAATGATGATGATGGAACAAATATGGGAATTATTTTATCTTTCTATAAGAATAATTCAATGATAAATTACATAATAGTTCATTAAATAAACTTATTTTTACATTCCATGTGATTTTATGAGGAAATGGAACTGCATCTGTTCATACAGGTTGATATCCACATGTAAGCACAAATATCATTATCATTTTTCAATAAATAAAAAGATAAGAAAGAAGTTTATATATAATTTTTTTATAATGACAAATACGTAATTTATAATATATATATATATTGTTTTAAATATTAAATTAATCATTTTCACTATCAGTGAGAGGCAGTGATGTAAAAAAACACATTACTTAGTGATTATGGTATTCCACATATAAAAACAAATGGAGTTCTTATTCATGATATGCTATAAGAGATGATAGATACTGATTATTTCATAAAAAATTAAAATAGAATTATATGGAATATATTTATTTGAAAATTTCATCAAGTATAAATAATAATTTAAGGGTATAAAAAAATTAAATCCAAAATTCTTAGTTATGGACCATACCTGTTCATGGTAAAGCCCATTATATTTACAACAAAATCAATCTTAGGATGGTTTTATAATAAAAAAAGACCATTTTTATGGGGGTTTGTGTTAAGTAGAGACTTGGGTGTGGATTGGTTGAACAATAGTGCTCAAAATAAGTGACTAGTAAAGGATATGTGGAACCCATTTATAGTTGAGGGGAGTGGAATTCTAGAAATATCATTTAGAATTAAAAAATTTAATTTAATTTCTATTTAATAATGGATCTAATTTTATTGAATTTGAATATGCCAATAGGATGAGTGAAAAAAAATTCATATAGTCAAATTTTGGTAGGTTGAGGTTGTTTTTTCACCCTAGTCATTTTGTTTTAACCCCTAAACCTATAATATATTGTTGTCGTATCAATGTACTTTAAACTAAAGTGTTATGAAAGTCGAAATAAAACGAAAATCAATACATAAATAGACTATGGTTTATATTTTAAATCATATCCTATTCATTTTCTTGATGATATGTTTTTTTATTAAAATTATTTCATTTTAAAAAATATGTTTTAAAGTAAAATATTATCGATGTCCTATTTTTTATCTACTCATTTAATATGACTTCTCAAATGACATGAGTATAAAGGAATTGGAATATAATCCCATAAAACAACCCTAATATGGTATCTATATATATATATATATATTGGAAATATAAATAAAAATTAGTATGAAAAATAATATAAAAACTAATAAGTGGATTAACAGAAGAATTTAATGAAAGGCCATCCCGCTAACAACAATTCAAAGATTCCAAAAAAAAAATTGGTTGCTTTGTTATTTCAACATTATATTTTCACGGAATTTTATATCTTCCATTCCTGAGGTGATATTCTAATTTCACATTATAATGTCAATGAAATGAAAGAACGTGTAGACCCATAGTCAAAATATGAATTTTCACAATTTGAATAAACATGTTACATTCTAATAAATACTTTATCAGATGTCACAACATTAATCATAGTAGCAGAAAATGTTTTTTTACACATCACAGTTTCTTTGATCATTTTTATTTTTACCCTATGTATTTATATTTAAATTCACATTATCATAATTACCAAAGTCATTGTTATTAAAAAAATTCATTATTGACCTGATAACTTTTAAACCATTCATGGAATTTTCAAGATACTTTTCATTACTCTCATGAGACTTATGACCAAAATTACAATACAAGTAACTTTATTAAATCATATTAATTATTAATAAATTTTTCTATAGAATGTGGATCATGTTGGGTGAAGATGTAAAAACCTAGGAACGTATAGTATAATTTCATTTCATTATATAATTAATTACTCCAAGTAATTATAAATTTATAATGAAATAACAATTACTTATAGAATTAAAGAGTTTATATTGATGAAATAGTAACATGACCTTATAAATTGAAACCTCACAATTATGAATACTAATTTGGATAATAAAATAGTAACCTCACCTTATAAAGGATAAATAAAATTTATATATCTTATAATTGAAAATATGATATATTTATATAATTGAAAAAGAAAATGATTTTTTTCCAAATTATAAATTATGTGTTGGTATTTTTTGATTCATAATTATTTAAATAAAATTTTATAAAAACTATAATGATTTAAAATAAAATATATTTTCATAATATATTTTTTTCATTTTATTATAAAATTTTTTTTTGATACTCTCAAAAAATCTTCAATGTTCTATAAAATCCTTTATAGTTTTAAAATGGATATTTATTTACTAAATTCCGATTTTAACTAAAAATTAAATGTCTAATATTTAGAAATTTATTTTAAAAAAATTGAATTATTTTTTAAATTATTCTCATTGAAAAATGGGTTGGGTGATTTTTTTGTGATTTTTATGAAATACATGAATTTTTGTGAATAGTCAAATATAATAATTTACAATATGAAATTAATTGATGATTTATTAAGTCATAGATGATGTAATTCTATTGTAAACACAAAATATCTTACAATAATTAATTATTTTTATATATGTTGTGATAATTATCGAACTAGTCATAGTCTTCTTCCAAATTAATTAACTAATGAATAAAATATTATGAATATAGTCCTCTCTGTCTATATTAAAACATCTCATCACCACCTCTTCCCCTCAAACCTCAACGCCTTTTAGTTTGATCAATTTTTACCAATATCACTTTCAAATCCTATTACCCATGTAAAGTAAATATTGGATTCAACCAAATTCAAAACCCATGTTCCATATGGAGGTTCTCAAGGAAGGTAATTCAAGAGGTAAAAATCATATTTCATTTTCTTTTATTTTATTTACAATAATTTTTCATTTATTATACTCTCTTAACCTCCCATTATCCATGAGGAATAAAAATTATAGTATCAAATATATAATATAATATTATCATGAGTATGTAAATATTCATCATCATATTTATTTTTATCTCCCTTTTATTCTAAAAATTAAAAAATTATCCGTAATGTGTCAATTTACCGACATCATGGACGATTTGTAACCAATTTCCATTAATTCCTTCAAATATTATCATTAGACTATTAATATGGATAAATAATATTTAAATATTCATAATTTATGTTATATTATATTATATACCTTGCTTTTATACATAACTTTAATTATTAAAACAAAAAGTGGTTAGTAATGATCACAATTTACCCAAAATAAACAAACGTTCATCACAAATTTTTTATCTAATGATTCATTATCAATAATTATTAAAAAATTATATATAATACTATTTCATCTTATAGATGATTAAAAATATCATGTAACTTCAATTTTGGAGTTTTTCTCACTTTCGATAAAAAATCAATAACAATCCAACCATAGAAACCATGAATTAATGGCACATAAAAAATGGAAATAAGAATATATTATTAATAAATAGGTGGAATGATTTTTTGATAATATAGTATATGTAATTATTGATATTAATATAGTCTTTAATATATTAATAACAGTATTTAATACATTATATTGCAGTTTTTTACACGTTTGAAGTCAGATGATCTTGATGTATGGGAATTGTAAACCCAATTTCCATTCATTGGGTTAACCTTCTACTACATTGATTGTATGATACTATGATAATTTTTGAAATTAATTTTTATTCTATAATATTTTCATATATGGGTTTACGGTGTATTCACATATTTCATTCCTTTTATAAATTTTCAATCAAATATAAGATATTTGTAAGGGACTTTTCATTGAAAATTCACTTTTAATTTATTTTATTCTTTTAAAAACGAATGAATTCTATGATGAAAGTGTTGTTATTTTATTATTATATTATGGTTCTTGGAAATTGTTTATTATGATGGATTGTACCTATATATCCCTTCAATTCATTGGGTATGTTTATATTGGGGGTTGACTGTATGGTTACTCCAAATATAACAGTGATGGTTACACCATAAGTTAGTCGTGAGGGTTACATTGTATGGTATCCATAGGGATTACACTTTATGGTATCCATGAGTATTTAAAATCATATGGTATCCACATGGGTTACCATATTAAGTATGTAATGACCTATTTAACCTTTATAATATTTATTTTTCTTGAAATCCTCATGTTTTCACAATGTAACTATTTTATACCTTTTCGTTGAGAAGTATATATTGTTGAAAATTATTTCATATGTTTTTAAGAAACAGAGAAGATGATGAAGGAAGACAAAAAGAGGATGAAATAATTCTAAATCCTCAACATAGAATTTTGGGAATTGGGGTCGAATAGTTCATGATAATAATGGATCAGTTGGTGTAGGCTATAAATGGTGGTGGAATCCACACATGAGAAAGAACAGAGCTACCATAAAAGATCATGACCATAGTGAAACATTTTATGAGGGAACACCCTCCTTCTTTTAGTGTATCTTCATTTATACTAGATATAGAAGTATTTATTAAATTCATTGGAAGGATATAATTTTTCATGGGGTGTTCATATATTTTAATTGTTAGGATTTCCATTTATAATTCTAAAGTTAAATCTTTTAGTGGTGGTTATTGGTCATCAATATCAAGGAAAAAAATGATATCTATACCTTTGAATGTGATGAATTTAAAAATATTTTATTTGATAAATATTTTCCTATGGTTGTTAACCGTAGGGTGGAATAGAAATTCCTTGAGCTGATAAAAAATGTGGAAGTTTTAGTGGCCATGTATGAAGAATGATTCATCATATTTGAAAGGTATAGTCCAAATATTATTTGGGATATTAATATAAAAATCAGCGATATGTTTCCATGAGGAAATCGAAGATATCGATGGGAATTGGATTTCCCTTTAATTCCAATGTTCTGAGAAATTTGTCTGATGTGTTGAGAGGGTATAAATAGAATTTTAAGAGGATCATGTGTATTTTGAAAATAAATAGAAGAATTGTTCCAGATGAAAAGTCATAGTTAGGAATCAATCGAAGAATTATGAGGGTGGGAATGTCTAGTTTCTTGTTATTGTAATGTGTGGTAAAAATAACTCTAGGGAATTAAAGAACAAAACTAGGAAGTATTTTCAATGTGTTATGTTTAAACATTTGTCCTGAGATTATAATGAAAATGTTCTTCAAATTAATCATGATAAGAAAACTATAAAGTGTATTAAATGCGGTAAGATGGGTCATTATGAATATAAAAATCCAGAGAAATATCTGAGTGATGGAATGAATTCATATTATTTGAAATAATATGTAATGAGATCCTTTTTTAATATGTTTTTAGATTATGGGATATCCATTAAAGTGGTATCCAGAACCTTATTAGTATACTCATATTTTTCAAATGTCTTTTTTGATATGGGGTCTACATATTATTTCATTTCTGATAAATATTATAGTAAAATTATGTGATAACCCCCAGAAATGATATAGAAACATATGGTTAAACCCCAATGGGAAATACTATAGGAAAAATGATTTATAAGAATCTTCATGTTATATTCTGTGGAAATACCATTCTAAAAAATCTTGTTGTTTTTTTTAATAGTAGATTTTGATGTTATTAAGGGCATGTATTGAATTTGTTTTTATAATGTTATAGTGGATTGTATAAATAAAGAAGATATTTTTAGAAAGAGATTTTATTTTTATAAATGAAAGAACCCATTATATTTATTGAATATCTGTAAGCAAAGAAACTGTTAAAACATGAAAATGGAAGGTATCATGCTCATATTATTGAAAATAATGAACTATTTATATCAATGATGTTTCATTGGTAAATGAATACCCTTATTCTATTCTTGATGAGTTTCCTGGTGTTATACATCCTCCGGAATTTGAATTTACTGTTGACTTGGTTCCCAATTCTAATCCAATTTAAAAAAAACACCTTACACAATGGGTTAACCAGAACTTCTTGAATAGAAAAACTAGTAATGAAAGTTTCATGATAAAAGCATCATTATTCATAGCACTTCACCATATGATTTTCAGATATTTTTTGTTAAAAATAATGATGGTTCCATGTGATATTTCATTGATTATTGATCATTGACTAACATAACTATTAATAATAAGTATCATTTTTCTCATATCGATGACTTATTTGATCAGATCCATGGACCATAGTATTTTTCCACAAATAACATGAGATCAGGGTACCATCAGATAAATGTCAATGATGATTACATCCTTAAACTATCTTTCGGCACTAGATATCGGTATTATAAAATTGTTGTTATGCCACTAGATTTGATAAAAATACCACTTCCATATTCATGGATATTATGAATAGAATAATTTCCTATGTTTTTTGTTGTCTATGATTATTTTTTTTCTTATCAAAATTTTATGATGATAATTAAACAAAATTTAGGATTTTCTTGAAACCTCTCAATGAAAATAATTTTTACCGAAAATTAAGGATATGTGATTTGTTGGTTGTAAAGTTTTTTTTACCATGGGTGCATTGTTAAAAAGTATTAAATAACAATTGATACTTCAAAAATAATAGTTCTTTATGAATGGTAAATACCTAAAAATGATACATAGATTCGTAGTCTTATTGGATTAGTATGTCATTAAGAACATTTTGTTATAAACATTATATGATTTTCTAGCCCTATATACAATTTAACACAAAATGGGATTAAAATTATTTTGATATAACAATGTGATGTGTTTTTTCATGAACTAAATAACATACGGGGGAATTCACTACCTCTTTACATACCATCCATAAATGATGAATTTTTTATCTATTATGATGGTTAATTTAAGGGAATTAGTTTTGTTCTGATGTAGTAGAAATGCATGTTAGTGTAGTCATCTCCCTTAAATAGAATTGAAAAAGCAGAGAAGGAAGATCCTTAGTTACAAAAATGGTTAAATTGGTTAAATGAGGAATGTTTCCATAATTTAACATTGAAAATATTGTGTTTTATGTTTTGAAGAAATATTGTTAATTCATTGTGATTACCAACAGAAGAATGATTTTTCTATTATGATAATTGTTCTCCATTTTTAGTTCATCCTGATAGTACTAAGATGTATAAAGACCTTTATGAGTATTACTAGTTTGAATAAATGAAAAGAGAAATTATAGATTTTACTAGGAATTTTTTCACATGTTAACATGATAAAGAAGAGAGATAACTACAAAAGGGGATGCTTCAATCTTTTCCATTTCTATAGTAGTGGTGGTAAATTATATCAATGGAATTCATGGTGGGAATACCAAATACTTCTTGAAGTAATAATTTGATTTGGGTTATTATTAACCGACTGACTAAATATGAGAGTTTACATCCTATTCATGAAAATATTTCTATAGATCATCTATTTCAATAATAACACAAATATAGTGTTAGGTTACATGGAGTTACATCTTCCATTGTATCTAACTGTTGTTCTACATTCACTTCTAACTATTGGAATGGTCTACATATATCAATGAGAATACAATTAAATTTTTGTACTTATTTTCATCCAAAACTTGATAGATAGACTGAGAAAACAATTCATACCATGGGGGTATGATTTGAGATAGATAGATTTATTAACTAGGAATTTGGGATCAACCCCTTTGTTTTGTTAAGTTTTATTATAATGACATTCATTGTACTAGTATACAGATGGATCATTTGGTGTAATATTATGGTAAGTAGTGTCAAACTCCCTCATTTTGGAATGAATTCACAGAATAGAATTTGATGGGAAAAAATAGTGGAGAAAGGGCATGAAAAACTAAATATGATCCAATAACACAAGAGTACAACTCAGTTTAGGAATAAAAGATATACCAATAATATGAGGAAAGAATTTTTTTTCCAGATAGTTGGTCATGTTTTTCTTTAAATATCACCATGGAAATGTGTTGTGTGTTTTGGAAAGACATAAATTCAATGTTCACAGCTCATCAAAAAAATTTATATCATAGAGAATATTGGACGAGTTCCCTACCAAGTACCTTTTACTCAGTGTTTATGTTAGGTAAAATATGTATTTCAAGATTAGATGTTGAAAATTTATGTACTAGGTCCATCTCATATTTTGAGGCCAGAAGTAGTTTAGCTTGAAGATAACAGTTCATACGAAGAAATACGTATTCACATACTTCATCAGAGATATAATTTATTTTTGAATAAGTTAATTCCCCAAGTAATGGTTTTTTATAGAAACTGAATTGTTGAAGAAGCAACAAGGGAATTTGAATATGCTATCATAGAAAGGTATTGTCACATGTTTCATTTGTGAATAAAAAATTATTAGGAAACAATTTCCAAGAATGTGGGGAGAATATAAAAAACTATGTATTATAATATAATTTCCATTCATTGTGGAAATAAATAGTCAAATTCATTGTCAATTTATAATAAAAGAAGTGAAAATTTTTATAATTAAATAATTTAAATTGATGAAATAATAACTTACACATTTGATTAGTGTAACATCCCAGGTAAATGAAGAATATGGCATTTTCATATTTATAAATATTTGTGAATTAAATATTAATTTTTCATTAAAGGGGATTCTATGTTTGATGGCATACGTGATACACAACAACATGTTTCTTTGAAATATTATGTTTCACACCAATAATATAATAATATTATTTTAAATGGTAGTTAACGCATAACCATTGTAATGGAAGGAATGAAAATAACTAACTAAAATATTATTATACATGTTTGTTAAATATTTTTACATTTTTCTATTAATTTTTAGAGGCTTAAAATAAAAAATAGTAATAAATTTTAAGCATAAATACTCTAATATATTATAAATAATCTATTTACCGTCATTTGAGGGAGAACCATTTTAAAATATCAATTTCTTCACTTTTATATGTTATATAAAAAAAATTATTTTTCATTAGAATCGGGATATCAAAATTTACATTAGATGTAATTGATGTATTTTTATGAGAATGATCATTTTTTTAATGAAATAGTGAAAAATACTGTATTTAAATTCAAAACTACCTTTTAATATAATTTATTAATATGGATATATTATATTTTTAATTGGTTTTAAAGTGTAATTACATTATATATTAACCATTTAATCCAAATTTGGTCAATTTAATTACTTTTACATTGAAATTTGACATATACATGTGTCAATCTTTTGATAGTTATTATTTATAAAAACACATTTTTTATTTTGACAATAGGAATTAATTTTAAATTAATTTCTGTCACTTAAATGTTTTCAATTTCAAAAAAATAGATTCAACATTTGGAATCTAGACATCCAAATTGTGTAAATAGTTATCTTTTATTTTTAGACATTATGAATATTTAATTTGGTAAATATTTTATTTCAAATGGTTAAAGGGTAAATCTGGTAAGTAAAGGTAAACAAATATTATTCTAATAATATTAAATTACCCTAAAAAATGTCCTAATAATATTTTTTTGATCCATTTTCGACAATGGTAATCCTCGGATCGATTTTGTGACCCCATTGAGCCACATAGGAGTGATAGTGACACTTTATATTAATTAATTTTAAATGAAGTCAAAAATGGCATAAACATGTATATTTTTGTAAATAAATTTTTAAATTGTGCTATATAAGTTATCTCATTGACTATAAATATAAATTAGATAGATAAAAATATTTACTACATCATGGGATTTTACTTATAATTTTTAGACATCAAATATGTTAAATTATTTATGACACAATTATGATGTAATGATTACCTTATTAATGAATGATTTAAATAAATAAGATTATAAAATTTTAAGAAATTTCCAAAATCATTCCAATTATTATAGAATGTTTTTCATGCAAACAATAATTTCTTTATCATAAAATTAAATAAGTTTTTGACCATTATTAACTAATAAATAATTACATAATAATATAATATTATCATACATTCCTAAAGAGCCCCTCCTCCAAATTATAAAAATCCATCATTTTATCCAATTACTCACACATCTCAAACCCCTTGTCTCATCCATAATCTACCCAATTAATTTCCCTAGGTCCCTATCTTCCTCTTAGAAGACTTTCCATATGTATACGGAAATTCATGTAAACCTTTTGGTTCAAACCATTGGAAGATACCCGATTTAACGGTAACGTCTTCTCTTATGTTCTTTTTATTTATTTTTAATCTACAAACCCCTAAACTACCTTTATTCCTTTATTTTATAAAAACAATAATATCATTAATATATTAGGTTGTTGTTATGAGATTTTATTCAAGATTAAATTCATCACACCTTAATCTAATTGTTACGAACATACTTTTTCTATGGACGACAAATTGTTGTCTCACGAAATGAGCATTGTTCAAATATATACAACCAAGTCTCATGGGGGCCATTATGATGGAAATGTATTTATATGTGATATATATTATATTTATATTGTAATGCCCCGACCCCAGTTACCCAGAGTCGGTGCATTATTACATAACATTGGCATGATCACAAGAAAGATCAAATCTCGAAAGACCGATTGGTTTAGTAGCCTTGGAAACACTAGATATATTCATAAGTTTTACATTACATCATAAAATGAAAAACTACTACAACAACATAATGTTTCCACAGTCCACACTATAATCCCCTCATAATATCCCTGCAGGTCATCCATAACTTATATCTTCACATCCTGGGAAAAATAAAACATAGAAAAGGGGTGAGCTCAAATGCCCAGTAAGGATAACAATATAGCGGAACATTCAAAAATAAGCATAAACATTTAAGGCAATGAATTACTAAAACAAAAGCCTTTTAAACTTGAACTTCAACATAGTATGGAAAAAGTAATATGAAATAATGCCATTTACTTGTTCACATGGATATTCTACTAATCGAATAATCACATGCAAAATCAATAACCACTTTCATAATGTTGGAATGCATAATGCTAAACTTTAATTACCTTTCAAGGCCTCGTCCGAAGACCTTGGGGCTAACTGTAACAGGAACCCAACCCGGAGTGCCTCTAATAACCGGACACCAACCCGGAGTGCCTCTAATAACCGGACACCAACCCGGAGTGCCTCTAATAACCGGACACCAACCCGGAGGGCTTACTTTTACCAGTCCCTAACCTGGAGGGCTTACTTTTACCAGTCCCCAACCTGGAGGGCTTACTTTAACCAGTCCCCAACCTGGAACATACTTGTCCAACACATTCATATGAAGTAAAGATTGAAATATAACATAAACATTCTGATTGGAACTAGCATACGAAATGTCAATACTTTCACCATAAACTATGAATGGTATAAAAATATCACATCCACAGTCAAACATATCACAAAACCTTCAAAACAATAAAGAAGTTTTGTATCATAATAAATCAACTTCAAATAATCTTAAAACCCATCAAAGGATGTTGACATAGATGAAATCAAAATTCTTTTTAAAGAAATATCTCCATTTATTTTGAAATCATTTAAGATCCATATAAAATAAAACATTTTCTTTGAAAATAATCTTATAATCTTTGAAGGGAAGCTTTGACGATTTTATAACGGCGGAAAATAACCGCACCCGCCGTATAAGTTAAAAAAACATTCTTATCTTAATTCTGTCGAAAAGGTTAAAAAGCACCTTGTTTGGAAAACGACGGAAAGATTCCCTTATAAACCTCTTATAAAAAGTCAAACAAGGGTATAAATGACTTTAACCCATATTCTTTTAAATATAAAAAATGTTTTGAAATACATTTTGAAGAAACATGGATGTGTATGATAACGAGATCCCAGTAGATTATTACGTATAAACAACCTCGGATAATGAAGTGATTGTGAAATAACCCTTACCAGTTTGGTATCTTATGAAACATACAATCCATGAAAGAGGTATCATACAATGAATATGTAAGTACACATAAATTAGAGTGTATTACACAAAGAATATAATTATGGGCAGTACATACACCACACAAAAGGTAATGGTGGCAATATGGCATGAATCTCACGGGAATAAGGAGTGAGATGAAAACCCCTTACCACGTTAATCAATTGAGTCGTATGGACAAAAGTTAATAACCACCAAATTATTTACAGAATAACATGAATATGATAATATATATCAAATTCCAGTACACAATACACCACTTTCAATAATTTAGTGGCGAATAATGGAAATCTCACGGAATTGAATGTGAGATAAGAAAATCCCTTACCTTGTACTTTTCCTTGGTTGGGGTAGGTTAACCTCCTGTATAATGGTGAAATAATTGTTATTAAATTATACAAGAATCATATACATTAATATGATATCATATATGTTCTTTTAACATTGCTTTATTAATAATATCTTAGTATTATCGTCGTTTCGGGTGATAATCGATTCGTTCTTCTTAAATGTTTGGTTACGTAAGACATGTTTGTAATGGATAGATTATATCTTATTCATAATCAGAATGATATCAACATTATTTTTAACCCTAAAATGATAATAAGACTTGAATGGATACGATGGAGGATGGATCTCACCGCGTTCGTGGAGACGGTAGTCCGTACGTAAGCACGAACGCTACTTCCATTTAATTTTTATTTTAAAAGAATTGAATCCAAATGATACATAGGTATATTACTATTCCAGTATAATATAATATTTTATATATGTTACTTAAGTTCATTAACACCATCCTTTATACGTTCCATGTGTGGTATGAACGAGTCATATCATTTTAAGGGGGCGGTAGTCCGCACTTCCTCAAATGAAATTATCGTATGTATATACAACATGAAACGAATAATGGTATGAAATAAAATGGAATTACAGAAGCTTATATATAAAATATATATCATTAATATCATATTTAATTATAGTGCCATCATAATGGCCACCATGAGAGGCGGTAAGATGTATTTGAACAATCATCGTTTCGTGAGGCGTTAGTTTGCCATCCACAGAAACATTATGTTCATGATACATTAGATGGAGTTGTGTGTATGTGTAGTTTTAATCCTTCTTATAAAAACATCCTAGTATATTGAGGATACTGGTGTTGTTACAAAAGAAAGGAAATAAACAGAGTTTGGGGGTTGGAGAAGCAAAATAAATGAAAATAATTTAAGAGAAATCATTACCTTTAATTTAGGTAACTCACTTTGGTTGGAACCAAAGGACTTTTTGAAATGCTTTCTGCCTAAGGGGAAGCTTCAAGGAGGAGGAGAGGGATGTGGGGAGCTTAGTTGGGCAGAGTTTGGACGAGCCAAGTGGCTTGAGAGGTGTGAGTAATGAGTATAAGTGGTCTCCTTTTATAAGGGAGAAGAGGGGCTCTTTAGGAAAGAGTGAAAGTATTACTTTATAATATAATTATATTCGGTTTATAATGGTCCAAAAATCATTGAGGTCGAAGATAAGATGACTCATATTCTAAATAACATCAACCAATAAGAATTGGACAGGTTTTAGATAATATTTTAATCATTATAATCTTATTTATTTAAATGATTTATTAATGAGGTAAACATTGCATCATTATTGTGTCATTAATAATTTAAATTATTTGATGTCTAAAAATTATAAATAAAATATCATTATGTAGGAAATCATTTTATCTTTTTAATGAATATTTATAATCTAAAATCCAACATGTATAACCCTATGTAAAAATTGTTCTTCTAAAAGATGTAAGCTTATGCCATTTTTATTTTTATTTTAACTTTATTAATATAAAGTGTCCCTACCACATACAAGTGGATCCAAGGGGTCCCCAAATTGACCCAAGGATGATCATGGTCGGGTATGTGTCCACCAATAAGGTTAGGACACGTTTTAGGTTAATTTTTTATTATTATAATATTATTTTTTAACCCTTATTTACCGGATTTACCCTTAACCATGGTAAATAAAATATTTACCACAGTAATTATTCAAAATGTCTAAAAATAAAAGTTACCTATTTACACAATTTGGACACCCTGATTCCAAATATGGAATCCATTTTTCTAAATTCAAAACACAGAAGTGGCAGAAATTAATTTAAAATTAATTCCCGCTGTCAAAACAAAAAGCGTGTTTTTAAGAGGTAATAACTATCAAAAGATTGACACTTGTTTATGTTTGGTTTAATTGTAAAATTATGTACAATGACCAAAATTATATTAAATGGTAAAAATATATTCTAAATATACTTTAAAACTACTAAAATTCATAATTTATCACTATTAATTATTTTGATTAAAAAAGTTGTTTTTAATTAAAATTTAGTAATTTTCACTATTCATCAAAATATGAAAGTTATCCGAAAAGTACCAAAATTTCACCTTAGGCTAAATTCGATATTACGAATCCAAAAATGAAGTCCATTGTAAAATATAAAATATATATAATTTCAAAATTTAGGTATTACTATTCATAACGGCTAGTTTGATTGGTTGTGGCGTGTGTTAAAACTCAAGGTTGCGTACAACACACGCTACTATTTTATTCAAAGGAAAGCGTACCGTGGAAGCTTGGGATGTTTCATTTTAAATTTTTTTTGATGTACCAATTTATTCAGATAGTTTAAAATATTTTATTTAAAAAGGTTTCACTATTAAAGTTGATAAAAGTGCAATACTGAAAATGAATCTGTTCTTGCATTATGACTAAGAAACTCATAATAGGGATTCTAAAATTATAAGGATTTTATAAAGTTAAAAATGTTGTTAATACTATTCATGACCTCTTTTAACGGATTGTTTTTTGTACGTCATGGTGTGATTGAACTCGGTGTTGCGTGTAGTGCAAGTTATTGAATTATTTTTAAGAAATAACACACTATGAAATCCTGGGGTGTTACATTCTCCCCTCCTTCAATAAATTGCATCCTCACAATTTGAAATTGTTCTTCGAAAATAAAAGGTTGAAAATAGAAAATATCATTGTGGGAAAACCCACATCGGAAATTAGGTTACTAAAATTTAGTCTTAATATGAGGAAAAGATAAATGAAAGAGTCACCACCAAATTATGATCTCGATTAGGAGAACATTGGTGGAAATTAGAGACATATAATTGGAGGAAAAACGTAAATATTTATAGGTAGTGATTGAGATCATCAATCACAAACAAGTGTATAATTGAGGTCCTTAAATTCATCAATCTATGATGATTTGAAATACCATAGGTTCAACAAAACATAGGGTATTTGGATAACACATTTTTGACGTTTCAAAATATCTTAGTTGAAATCCCACATCGAAAAATGAATTAATGAGGCCTCTATTTAAAATAAAGAGTCGAACGTATGAAGATTACCGAAAATAACACATAATAGGGTTCCATGTAGGAAAATATGGATATGGAAGAAAAATCTAACCATCAATTATCTGATGGAGAGTGGTAGAGAACATGGCTATGAAAAGGCCAACAATCCCAAAGCCATTATTTAGTGATGATTTAAGGTATCATCTAGGAAAACATTTTTGTTATAAGTTTTCTTTTCTTAATGTTGAGGAATTTATTTATGAGATTGGCTAAGATCATAAGGAGATATACTTACTTTATAATTAGTGTTTTATCCATTAATAAATTTCTACCACAAACTCATCTTTCACTCTAAAAGATAATAGAATGTAAAAAAAATTCTATTTACACTATTCGTATAGGGTTCCAAAATAAACGAATTTATAATTCATCTACATGATCTTTTAATAAAAACTACATTATTTAATCTAGTACATCTCATGGGCCAGTGGTAGGTGATACACCCTTGTCGCCCTTCGGTTGCGGGTTCAACTCTCGCAGCCTTGCCGGACGTGACGGGTCGCCGCCCGACCTCCGGGTTGTCCTTTTATGGCAATCCAAAATAATCCAAACTAGAACTATCCAAAATATTTCTGTCCAAACTCACAGTCTAACATTTATAAGGAAGGTAAACATGATATAGATCCTTTTTACCCCGTAATAGCATATGAATACCTTCATCATGTATTACCATATTCCTTATTGATTACATTCATGCTCCCTTATTCCATATAGAATGCTGGATATACTTCATTAATCCAAAAATGTTTTAAACCCCAACAATGATGGAATATACAAATCATTAATCAGTTCCAGGGTAGTCAAGAATATCCAATATAATTTATTCAAAACAATCACATATTATTCCACAATCACTACCTCAGTATCAGAACTATATTATGATTTATCATTCTCTCAACCATATATTTTCCAAAAATTTATCCTGCTATTGAGTCACTTTTCTTTGTTCCACACAATCTCAAGTCCTTAATGAAATAGTACTGCAGTACAATCCTTATATACTCCATGATTATTGTAACAAGTACATTGTTGATACAACACTCAATTGACATAATCAACATAAGAACTCTAATCATTCCTCTTCATCTGTGGTAGTATCATAACTTGATTATTATCCAATAACATCATTTGCGGCATAGTCTGATGACTGGGACATAGGTTCGCGTAGTGTCCAAACTCCTTGCAAATGAAGCATTGTACATTTAAAACCATTTTCTTACCCTTGCAGTCACGTACTTTGTGCCCTTTTCCTCCACACTTATAACAAACTCCCATTCCTTCCAGGCAAGTTCCAGGGTGTTTCTTTCCACAGTTACCACATATGGGAAAATTCTTCTTTTCCCTTTTCCCTTTATCCATCTTTCTCTCTTCCATCCTTTTCTTCTCTTGATTCCCTTCAAAGCCATAGGACTCAGTAAACTCTTTACTTATCTTATCAACACATGATATTATTTCTTCATATGATGATAATACATGGGAGACTATTTCTCTTATAAATTCTAGCTTAAGACCATGAAAGATATGATCCTTCCTTCTCTTTGAATCATGTGTATTTCTGGAGTTCTCATTCCTTCTACTGGGCGCCATTTCTAAACAATGGCATAAACTAGATCAGTTTATGAATCAAAATACATAATCTCATACTTATAAAACACTTAACATAAATTGAACTATTTATGGATATAATCCATAATCATAAAAATGTTTCATTTGAGGAAGTATATACTCATAAACCCTTCATAATGATTTGTAAAGAAAATGAGAGTTATCCTAAGCATATCCCCCGGGAGTGTCGTAACCAAGAGTGCAGCAAGGCCCGTTGTCGTGCACCAGTTCCCGTTCGAGTCTAGCTCAAAGCGGTGTTTTCGGGTTTTACCCCTAGGTACATCTGTGCCAGAGCCGCCTCTACCTGCTCGTATCCAGACAGGGATGTATTGCTCGGAAAACTCACAAAATCTCTACAATACCAAAATTCTAGGAAGTTATTCTATATTAATCCTCAAAGTTCATCTTAGGTCTACGTGCTCTAATCAGAGTTTATCTAAATCTAGCTTCCAAGGTTTGTACTAAACTTCCTCTGATACCAACTGTAACGCCCTGACCCTAGTTACCCAGAGTCGGTGCATTATTACATAACATTGGCATGATCACAAGAAAGATCAAATCTCGAAAGACCGATTGGTTTAGTAGTCTTGGAAACACTAGATATATTCATAAGTTTTACATTACATCATAAAATGAAAAACTACTACAACAACATAATGTTTCCACAGTCCACACTATAATCCCCTCATAATATCCCTGCAGGTCATCCATAACTTATATCTTCACATCCTGGGAAAAATAAAACATAGAAAAGGGGTGAGCTCAAATGCCCAGTAAGGATAACAATATAGCGGAACATTCAAAAATAAGCATAAACATTTAAGGCAATGAATTACTAAAACAAAAGCCTTTTAAACTTGAACTTCAACATAGTATGGAAAAAGTAAAATGAAATAATGTCATTTACTTGTTCACATGGATATTCTACTAATCGAATAATCACATGAAAAATCAATAACCACTTTCATAATGTTGGAATGCATAATGCTAAACTTTAATTACCTTTCAAGGCCTCGTCCGAAGACCTTGGGGCTAACTGTAACCGGAACCCAACCCGGAGTGCCTCTAATAACCGGACACCAACCCGGAGTGCCTCTAATAACCGGACACCAACCCGGAGTGCCTCTAATAACCGGACACCAACCCGGAGGGCTTACTTTTACCAGTCCCAAACCTGGAGGGCTTACTTTTACCAGTCCCCAACCTGGAGGGCTTACTTTAACCAGTCCCCAACCTGGAACATACTTGTCCAACACATTCATATGAAGTAAATATTGAAATATAACAGAAACATTCTTATTGGAACTAGCATACGAAATGTCAATACTTTCACCATAAACTATGAATGGTATAAAAATAGCACATCCACATTCAAACATATCACAAAACCTTCAAAACAATATAGAAGTTTTGTATCATAATAAATTAACTTCAAATAATCTTAAAACCCATCAAAGGATGTTGACATAGATGAAATCAAAATTCTTTTTAAAGAAATATCTCCTTTTATTTTGAAATCATTTATGATCCATATAAAATCAAACATTTTCTTTGAAAATAATCTTATAAGCTTTTAAGGGAAGCTTTGACGATTTTATAACGGCGGAAAATAACCGCACCCGCCGTATAAGTTAAAAAAACATTCTTATCTTAATTCTGTCGAAAAGGTTAAAAAGCACCTTATTTGGAAAAAGACGGAAAGATTCCCTTAAAAACCTCTTATAAAAAGTCAAACAAGGGTATAAATGACTTTAACCCATATTCTTTTAAATATTAAAAATGTTTTGAAATACATTTTGAAGAAACATGGATGTGGATTATAACGAGATCCCAGTAGATTATTACGTATAAACAACCTCGGATAATGAAGAGATTGTGAAATAACCCTTACCAGTTTGGTAACTTATGAAACATACAATCCATGAAAGAGGTATCATACAATGAATATGTAAGTACACATAAATTAGAGTGTATTACACAAAGAATATAATTATGAGCAGTACATACACCACACAAAAGGTAATGGTGGCAATATGGCATGAATCTCACGGGAATAAGGAGTGAGATGAAAACCCCTTACCACGTTAATCAACTGAGTCGTATGGCCAAAAGTTAATAACCACCAAATTATTTACAGAATAACATGAATATGATAATATATATCAAATTCCAGTACACAATACACCACTTTCAATAATATAGTGGCGAATAATGGAAATCTCACGGAATTGAATGTGAGATAAGAAAATCCCTTACCTTGTACTTTTCCTTGGTTGGGGTAGGTTAACCTCCTGTATAATGGTGAAATAATTGTTATTAAATTATACAAGAATAATATACATTAATATGATATCATATATGTTCTTTTAACATTTCTTTATTAATAATATCTTAGTATTATCGTCGTTTCGGGTGATAATCGATTCGTTCTTCTTAAATGTTTGGTTACGTAAGACATGTTTGTAATGGATAGATTATATATTATACATAATCAGAATGATATTAAAATTATTTTTAACCCTAAAATGAGAATAAGACTTGAATGGATACGATGGAGGATGGATCTCACCGCGTTCGTGGAGACGGTTGTCCGTACGTACGCACGAACGCTACTTCCATTTAATTTTTATTTTAAAAGAATTGAATCCAAATGATACATAGGTATATTAATATTCCAGTATAATATAATATTTTATATATGTTACTTATGTTCATTAACACCATCCTTTATACGTTCCATGTGTGGTATGAACGAGTCATATCATTTTAAGGGGGCGGTAGTCCGCACTTCCTCAAATGAAATTATCGTATGTATATACAACATGAAACGAATAATGGTATGAAATAAAATGGAATTACAGAAGCTTATATATAAAATATATATCATTAATATCATATTTAATTATAGTGCCATCATAATGGCCACCATGAGAGGTGATAAAATGTATTTGAACAATCATCGTTTCGTGAGGCGTTAGTTTGCCATCCACAGAAACATTATGTTCATCATCCATTATATGGAGTTGTGTGTATGTGTAGTTTGAATCCTTCTTATAACAACATCCTAGTATATTGAGGATACTAGTGTTGTTACAAAATAAAGGAAATAAAATGAGTTTGGGGGTTGGAGAAGCAAAATAAATGAAAATAATTTAAGAGAAATCGTTACCTTTAATTTAGGTAACTCACTTTGGTTGGAACCAAAGGACTTCTTGAAATGCTTTCTTCCTAAGGGGAAGCTTCAAGGAGGAGGAGAGGGATGTGGGGAGCTTAGTTGGTCAGAGTTTGGACTAGCCAAGTGGCTTGAGAGGTGTGAGGAATGAGTAGAAGTGGTCTCCTTTTATAAGGGAGAAGAGGGGCTCTTTAGGAAAGAGTGAAAGTATTACTTTATAATATAGTTATTTTCGGTTTATAATGGTCCAAAAATCATTGAGGTCAAAGATAAGATGACTCATATTGTAAATAACATCAACCAATAAGAATTGGACAGGTTTTAGATAATATTTTAATCATTATAATCTTATTTATTTAAATGATTTATTAATGAGGTAAACATTGCATCATTATTGTGTCATTAATAATTTAAATTATTTGATGTCTAAAAATTATAAATAAAATATCATTATGTAGGAAATCTTTTTATCTTTCTAATGAATATTTATAATCGAAAATCCCACATGTATAACCCTATGTAAAAATTGTTCTTCTAAAAGATGTAAGCTTATGCCATTTTTATTTTTATTTTAACTTTATTAATATAAAGTGTCCCTACCACATAAAAGTGGATCCAAGGGGTCCCCAAATTGACCCAAGGATGCTAATGGTCGGGTATGTGTCCACCAATAAGGTTAGGACACGTTTTAGGTTAATTTTTTATTATTATAATATTATTTCTTAACCCTTATTTACCGGATTTACCCTTAACCATGGTAAATAAAATATTTATCACAGTAATTATTCAAAATGTCTAAAAATAAAAGTTACCTATTTACACAATTTGGACACCCTGATTCCAAATATGGAATCCATTTCTCTAAATTCAAAACACAGAAGTGGAAGAAATTAATTTAAAATTAATTCCTGCTGTAAAAACAAAAAGCATGTTTTTAAGAGGTAATAACTATCAAAAGATTGACACTTGTTTATGTTTGGTTTAATTGTAAAATTATGTAAAATGACCAAAATTATATTAAATGGAAAAAATATATTCAAAATATACTTAAAAACTACTAAAATTCATAATTTATCACTATTAATTATTTTGATTAAAAAAGTTGTTTTTAATTAAAATTTAGTAATTTTCACTATTCATCAAAATATGAAAGTTATCCGAAAAGTACCAAAATTTCACCTTAGGCTAAATTAGATATTCCGAATCCAAAAATGAAGTCCATTTTAAAATATAAAATATATATAATTTCAAAATTTAGGTATTACAATTCATAACGGCTAGTTTGATTGGTTGTGGCGTGTGTTAAAACTCAAGGTTGCGTACAACACACGCTACTATTTTATTCAAAGGAAAGCGTACCGTGGAAGCTTGTGATGTTTCATTTTAATTTTTTTTTTGATGTACCAATTTATTCAGATAGTTTAAAATATTTTATTTAAAAAGGTTTCACTATTAAAGTTGATAAAAGTGCAATACTGAAAATGAATCTGTTCTTGCATTATGACTAAGAAACTCATAATAGGGATTCTAAAATTATAAGGATTATATAAAGTTCAAAATGTTGTTAATACTATTCATGACCTCTTTTAATGGATTTTTTTTTGTACGTCATGGTGTGATTGAACTCGGTGTTGCGTGTAGTGCAAGTTATTGAATTATTTTTAAGAAATAACACACTATGAAATCCTGGGGTGTTACATATATTGACTATATACTTATGTATTTTTCATTTATATCATTCCTTTATGGTTTCCATAATGGGTAAACGCGATAATTTCATTTGAGAAAATGCTGACTACCGCCTACTCAGAGGGATATGACTTGTTAATGCCATACGTAGAACGTATAAAGGTTTGAGTAAATGAAATTAAATATATGATATTATAATGTAATAATAGTATACCTATTTATAATTATTTTTTTCATTCCATTAAATACGAAATACAAATAAAAGTACCATAATTCATACGTACGGCTTACCGTCTCTGTGAACGGTGAATTTCATTTCATACATCAAATGTTATGTACTATTATAAATACATATATACATAGGATATATATGATATATATGATATCTAATAAATTAATATAATTCCAGAGATAATGGAATTTTGACCAAATGAACAACTTTTAATTATAAGACGTTTTTTACTCAAGTACCAAATATCGACGAAACGACCATTGTTAAAATGAATGATTACATAATGTAAATAAATTGGAAACATGTGATTTAAAAAGTATAGTAAACAAGAAAAAGGTTCTTAATCAAGTATAAAGTTACTCTGGTTTATTATTTATGAAATTATAGAATGAACTAGTCATGTCAGACACGTGTTAAAGGACTTCATCTCAATCTTCGTCCATTGAGGAATATTTTGATTTATACATGAATTTAATTTATATGGTATATAAACCCTTTTGAAATTTAATTTCATTCAATGGGAATATTTTTATAATTATAGTTTTACTAAAGGACAAAAGAGATTTTTCTTTTTAATGTATGTGGTGACAATGACCTTTCCACCACCGCAAGCATTATTAGAACTTGGGCTTCCTTATCAAGCTGTAATGCTTTTTAAGAAAAGGAAAATAAATATCATATACATATTTTAGAAATTTTGGTATTGAAAATGGTTTTTATAATTGATTGATTATGTCAATATATTTAAATGATATATTATGATTTCAATGTGGAAATTTTCTCTTTCCTGTATGTTGGTTTTATGTGTTGTTAATATGTTATGATACTTGGGAATTGTTTGCGTATAGGGTTGGTTTTGTGATAAACCGAGGGGGGGGGGGTAGGCCGAGATATCTCTCCAACGCATTTGGTAATGTGACCTAGTTAAACATTAATTTTTCTCTTAAGATATTTTGAAAATATACTTTTAGGGGTTTTCCAAATGTATCGCCTTATGTAGTTGTGAAAAATATTATATAATAATGTTATAGATACCACAAGATACCTTTATGATTTATGATTTCAAAGTGATATTCATAAATTATATGATCATGGGTGGTATGTTAAAGATTGAAAATTATGATTTCATTGACTTGTATATATTAATGGTCTAATATTTTCTTTCCTTATTTTATAAACCTTACTGAGCTTTTTATGCTAATCCCAGATTTTTTTAAAAAAAATTTCATAGGACATAAAGATGAATATGTTCAAGGTTGGGATTAAGCGAAAGTGATATTTTCTAAAACATTTAACTAGACATGGCCCATTGTTTCAAGAGTTTTTTTTAAAAAAATATATATTGTGTAGAAGTGTCTACATATAATATTCATGTTGATATATATATTTTGTGACCAAAATCCATAAAAAATTATTCATGAGAAGATCCTTAATGTGAATTATTAAAATAATTAAATATTATTTAATGTTTAAGGTCGGGTCCATATAATTGGTATCAGGGGTCAGTTTAAACATCATTAGGAGTTAAATATTGTTAAATTATTTATTTATGTTATAATTGAAGTGATATAGAACTTAGAGATTACCATGATGCTTTGCTTCAGATATTTATGTGTTCATTATTGTTTACCATAGTGGAAACATGGCAGCTATGATGGGAAACCATCATGAGAAAGACAACCTTCCAAATAAGCAACTTGAGATGGTTCGAATCGGAACTGAATAGTTTTTTGTAGTAACAGAATAGTTGGATCAGGATATAAATGGTGGTGATATCCATACACAAGATAGTCCATATTAACCACAGAGAAACATGTTAGTAGTGGAACATTTCATGAGGCAACATCTATCATCATTTAGAGGTTCATCTGATCCAGTGCCAGATGAAGGATGGGTAAAAGGATTGGAAAATATTTTCAATGTCATGGGGTGTTCAAAATATCAAATTTCTAGTCTTGTTGTTTACCGTTTTGAAGGTGAAGCTGATCAGTGGTGGTCAATGGTTAAAAATATCTGGGATAGGGAGGAGATTGATGCTCTTTATTAGGATGAATTCAGAGGTATGTTTGCTGACAAATATTTTCCGAAGTTTGTTCATTATAGGATGGAAAAACAATTCTTGGAGTTGAGGTAAGAAGATGACATAGTGGATACTTATGAAGATAAATTGACTCGACTGGAAAGGTATGCTCCAAATTTCATATGAGATCTTGATATAAAAATCAATAATTTTTAATTATGAATAAATAAAAATTATCAAAGGGTTTTTGTTTCTCATGAGTTCAAAAGTTACGAAAACGTTTTTCGATGTGTGGACATAATGGAAACCAAGTTTACCAGTGATGAGGTGTACTTTTAAAAACACCAGAATAAGTGTTCAATGTGGAAGATGAAAGTGAAGAACTCTTAAAAAATGGTAAGATACATATGATTACAGTTTGTGGAAATTGTGGAAAAAATAATACAGGGGAATGCCTTTTTAATTCAGGTAGGTTAAACCAATGTGGTAAAATGGGACATAAAACTAGTAATTACATTGAAGAAGATATATGTATTGTTTAGAAAAAAAAATATGATTTACAATTCTTAAAATGTTTAATGTTAAATGAAATGGGTCATTATGCATTTGAGTGTCCGAAAATGATCTAAATTGAGGGAATGCAGCCTGACTACAAGCAAAAAGGGAAGGTGAAATCCATTATAACTACTTCAGTATATGTTTTTCCATCAAATGAAGTAGTTTAGGTACAACTATTTATTTATTCATATTATTCCAATGTGTTGTTTGATTTATGTTCTATACAATCTTTAATTTTTGAGAAGTTTTCTAGTAAATTTGGAATTCTATCTCAACATAAGAATCTTGAACATATGTTAAAAACACCTAGAGGAGATGTTGAGAAAAAAAGAAGTTATAGGAACATACGTATACATGAGTGTTGAAAGAACATTAGTTTGTGTAAAACAATGAACCCTTACATTTCATAACATACGAGGAAGATAAGAATCCTGAAAAATATGGAAATGAATGTTACCTTGCACATATTGTTGAAAAAAGGAACTATTTGGATTAATGATGTTCCAGTGGTAAATAAGTATCTCGGTGTTTTCCATATGAGTTTCATGGTATATTACCTCACGGGGATATAGAATTTATTGCTGACTTAGTTCCTGATGGAAATCCAATTTCAAAACCCAATTATCAAATAGCTCAAATTGATCTTTTAGAGTTAAAGATGAAATTTCAATAGTCATTAGACATGGGTTTCATTTAAAATTGAACAACACCAGGGGGTGCTCCTCTCTATTTTTTCAATAATAATGATGGATCAAGGAGACTTTGAATTTATTATAGAGCCTCGAGTAACATCACTATTAAGAACTCGTATCCTTTTCCAAATATCTCTGATTTGTTTGATCAACTCCATAGATCTCTATATTTTTTGAAGATTGAATTGAGATTAGGGTCCCATCAATTGAAATAAAAGGAAGAATACATTCCAAAACCCACATTTCATATTAGATATTTCAATTATGAATTTTTTGTTATTCCTTTTTGATTAATCAATTCACCTGATGTATTAATGGATCTTATGAATAGAATAATTTGTGAGTTCCTAGATATTTCCGTGGTTGTGTTCATTGCTGGTATTTTGGTTTATTCCAAATGTAAAGAGGAACATGAATTTCATTTAATAGTTTTTATCAAAAAATAAATGAAAAGAAACTGTATGGGAAATTTATAAACTGTGAGTATTGGTTACAACATATTTCATTCTGTGATCATATTGTTTCTGAAAATAGCATAACAGTTGATCATACTAAAACAAAAATTATTTAAGAATGTACATGGCCCAAAAATATTACCTAGATCCATATTTTTCTTGGTTTGGTTGGTTATTACCGTTTTTTTTAAGTTTCATGGTTATCTATCCCAATGACTATGTTATATCGAAAATGTGTTAAGATAATTTGGACTAAATAATGTGATGATTTTTTTCAGGAATTGAAAATATGATTGGTGAATGATTCATTTTTGGCACTGCCATCCAAAAATGGTGAGTTTTTTATGTATAGTGATGCTTTGATGAATGGAATTGGTTGTTTCCTATTACATAATGATCAGTTAATTGCTATTGCTTAACATTAGTTGAATCCTCCTACGTTTAATTAACCTACACATGATTTGTAATTAGATGATGTGGTTTTTGATTTAAAAATTTGGAAGCATCATCTGTATGGAGTAAAATGTAAAATATATACCGACCAAAAACATTTTAAGTATATATTCACTCAAAAATAATTTAACATGAGACATAGGATATGGCTATAATTAATCAAGGATTATGATTGCACGATTCAATACCATACAAAAAATGCAAATAAAGTGGTTGATGCTTTGAGTAAAAAAAGTAATACTATATTAACAATGTATGTTTAGGAAAAGATCCTTTGATTAATGATTTGATGGACTTTAGCATAGAAGTTGTTGGTGTAGGAAATTCCTCTGTTTTTTTCAGGTGTCAGTGAAATCATCCCTAGAAGACCGAATAAATCATGCATAGAAGGAAGACAAAGAGTTGCAGAAAATGGTAGAGTTGGTTTAGAAGGGTATGTTTCATTAATTTAACATTGATAAATATTTTTTTTGTGGTTTGGGAACAGATTATGTGTGCCTTATGATTCATAGTTGATTAAAGATTTATTATGTAAATCTCATAGTTCTTCGTGTTCAGTTCATCCAGGAAGTACTAAGACGTACAAAGATCATCAAGAGTATTACTAGTGGGATGGATTGAAAAGATATATTGTTGACATTACTGTGATGTGTTTGATTTATCAATAGGTTAAAGCAGAGCTATAGTTACCGAAAGGTATGCTTCAGCCTTTACCATAGCCATAGTGTAAATGAGAAATATATCCATGTATTTTGTGGCAGGTTTACTAAAGACATATCATGGTAACAATGTAATTTGGGTTATTGTAGATCGATTAACAAAATATTTTCATTTTATTCCTATTAGAGATACGTTTTCTCTAGTTAAACATTCTTGGTTTTCTGTTAAAGATATACTTAGGTTTTATGGAGTTCACCTCTCCATTATATCTGGTCGTGAGCCTAGGTTTAATTATAACTTTTGCAAAGGCCTTCAGAAGTCGTTGGGTACTGAAGTCTGTTTTAGTACCACATTTCATCATTAATTGGATTGGTAGTCAGAAAGAACAATTCAGACCATTGATGATTTTCTATGTGCTTGTTCACTAGATTACCAGGGACATTGGCACCAAAATCATTCTTTTATTGAGTTTTCATATAATCAATGTTTTCATTCCAGTATATAGATGGCTCCATTTGAGGCATTGTATGGGAACCAGTGTCAATCATCACCTTTTTTGGACATAGTAGGTTAAAGAAAATTAATGGGGCAAAAATTTGTAGAAGAGATGGAATAAAAAGTTCATTTGATTTAGAAGAACATGGGAATAGCTCCGAGGAGGAAGAAATGTTATGCGGATAATTAGTGGAAGGATCTTTCTTTCGAGGTAGGTGGTCATTTTGTTCTCAATGATTCTCTATGGAAAAGTGTGATGTGTTTTGGTAAGATGGGTAAGTTGAGTCTGATGTTCATTGGAACCTATGAATTCTAGGAGAATGATGGATTAGTTTCTAAAGAGTGTCTTTAACACTATTTTTATCCTAGGTACATAATGTTTTCTTGTTTAAATTTTGAGAAAGTATTATTCAGATCCATTTCTTGTTTTGAGCCCAGAGGTAGTTCAGTTGGAAGGGAATATCTCTTATGTGGAACAACAAGTACATGTTCTAGAATGAAGAGATAAAGTGTTGAAGAATAAGGTAATTCATAAGTTAAATGTTTTTTTCTAGAAACCATATGGTTTATGAGGCAACCTGGGAATCTGAAAATGATATATGGGATAAATACCCCCATTTATTTGATAAGTTAATAAAAAATGTGAGGACACAATTTCTATAATGGGGGAAGGATGTAACATCCCGGGTAAATAAATAATATAAAATATTCACATTTTTTAATATTTTTTAATTAAACATTTATTTTACTTTAATGGGGATTCTATGTTCGATGGCATACCAGATACACAACATTGGATTTATTTAAAATCTTAACTTGCACACTAATATTATAATATTATTTTTTTAAATGGTAGTTAACGCCTAGTCATTATAATTCTGGGAATGAAAATAACTAACTAAAATATGATTACAAATGGTTTTTAAATATCATTACATTAATACAACAAATTTTAGAGGCATAAAATAATAAAGAATTCAATTTTAAACATAAATTCCCTAATATTTTTTGAAGGGTCGATTTACCGCCTTTTGATGGTGAACTGTTTTTAAATCTAGTTTTGTCAGGTTTATATATTCTATTTGAAAAAATAATATTCATATTTAGAATCTAAACATAAAATTTTACTTTGGATGAAATTTTGTTATTTTTATGAAAATGTTCATTTTTTATGAAATATTGAAAAATATTGTATTTTAATTAAAAAATTATTTTTATTCTAATAATTTTACATGGATATATTATCTTTTTAATTCGTTTTGAAGTGTAATTAGATATTATTTTTACCATTAAATCCAATTTTTTTCATTTTATGTAATTTCACAAAGAAATTTGACATAAAAAAATTTCAATCATTTAGTAGTTATTATTTGATAAAAACAAACTTATTTTTTTGAAGATTAGAATGAATATTAATTTGATTTCATCCAATTATGTGTTTTGAATTTTGAAAAATGGATTAAATATTCTGAATCTGGAGGTCCAAATTGTATAAATAGGAAACTTTTTATTTTTAGACACTATGAATGTTTTCAAGAGTAAATATTTAATTTACCATTGTAAAAGGGTAAATATTTTAAGGTTAAACATATATTATTATAATAATATTAAATTACCCTAACATGTGTCCTAATCCAATTGGTTGATACATGTTCGTCCATGGGGATCCATATGTCTATTTTTGGACCCCATTGAGACACTTAGGATTGATAAATACACTTTATATTAATTAATTTAAAGTAATGAAAAAATGACATAAAAATATATCTGCTAGTAAAAAAAATGTATAAGAGGAAATTTAAGTTATCTATTCGACAATGAATATTCATTATAATTATATAAATATTTCCTACATCATGTTAATTTATTTAAATAAATTTTACACCAAATAAATAATATTAATTATGACACAGTGACGATGTAGTGATTACCTGTTTAATGAATGATTTAAATAAATGAAGTTATGAAATATAAAAAAAATATCCAAAACCTATCCAATTTATATAGGATGATATTATTTCAAACCACAGTTGCCTTATATTTAAAATTAAATATGTTTGGGACCTTTAGAAACTGAAAAATCATTATATAATAAAATAATATATTCAAACATTCAAAAAGAGCCCCCCCCCCTTATAAAATCCATCACCTCTAACCAATAATCACACCTATCAAGCCCCATGGATCATCCATATCTTCCCAATTTATCTCCCTACATACCTCTCTTCATCTTAGTAGTATTTCTCCGTGGTGTAAGGCAATTCAATTAAACCATTAGGTTCAAACCATAGGGAGATACCTTATTTTAAGGTAACACATTCTCTTAAGTTCTTTTATTTTTTTACTTCTCCAACACCCTAAACACTTTTTATTCATTTATTTTATAACAAACGAGTATAATATATATAATAGGATGTTTTTATGAGAATTATTTGATGTAAACATCCAAAAACCTTCATCTAATGGATAAGGACATATTGTTTATGTGGACGGAAAACAACTACCTCACAAAATGATCGTTGTTCAAATATCACCAACCGCCTCTCATAGTGGCCATTATGATTATGATGGCACTGTATTTATATGTCAAATATATTATATTTATATTTTCTCTATACTTATATATTTTTCATTTTTAGAATACATTTTTGGTTTCCAAAATAGTTAAATGTGATAATTTCATTTGAGGAAATGCATACTACCTCCCCCTCAAAGGGATATGACTCATTCATTCTGTTGGACCCATGATGCTTCCGACAACGGACCAGAACCCCACAGAGCCCAGTCACTGGGGATTCACTAAATTGGGCCACAAACTAAGATTTTTTCACGCACTATCCCCATGCCAGAGGGGGATTTAATCACGCCTCTATTGATAATCGAACATGGGGCTGACTGGCATAATAGCCACACAGGATCTTACTCGACTACCCCTAAGACAATAGCCTAGTGGTAATAGAGTGATCTCCACAGTGTCTATAATGCATGTGAGCCCTGGGTTGATTTCGTGACGGAGCGGATATTAAATTCCCCAATGGCAGGGGGATAGTATCTGAACCCATCCCAGTTAGTGGCCCAGTTGAGTCCATACCCAGTGAGTGGGCTCTATGGTTTTTTGGTCCGTTGTCGGGAGCGTCATGAGTACCACATGGGACCAGTGGTACTCGTGACACTCTCAAATGGCTATTATGCATGAGGACACTAGTTAGAATCATGGTGGAGGCGTATTAAATCCTACTATGGCCCGGGGACTGTACATTGCACCATCCTAGAGAGTGGCCCAGATGATGCCAGAGCCCGAGTTAGGGGATGGGGTGACCAACCTACGACCTACTTAGTGGTGTATGGTCTGATAAAAATGGAACTTTTTGTTTGACATGTGAATCTCCCAACAACGGACTAGAATAGCACAATACCCACTCACTTGGGATGCACTCAAATGGGCCACTAAATGGGCCCAGTTCATGAAATGTCCCCCGACCAATGGGAGATTTAATCTTGCCTCTGTCGATAATCGACCCCGAGGTTGACAAGCATAATAGCCACTAGGGATCGTACTCGACTACCACTAGGACATTGGATTAGTGGTAGTCGAGTAGGCTCCCCGGTGGCTATTATACTAATCAGCCGCGGTATTTATTCTCGATGGAGGTGAGATTAAATGCCCCATTGGTAGGGAGACATTATCTGAACTCGGCCCAATTATTGGCCCTAATTGAGTACATACCCAGTGAGTGGGATATGTGGGGTTTTGGTCCATTGTCTGGAGTGTCACGGGTCCAACACATTCCATACATGGAATGTATAAAGGATAGAGTTACTAAAATTATATATATGATATTATAATGGAATTATAATATACCAATGTATCATTATGTTTTCATTCTTTTAAATATGAAATAGAAATGAAAGTAGTATTCATGTGTACGTACGACTTACCGTCTCCCTGAATGGTGAATTTCATTTCCTACCTCCAAATGTTATGTACTATTATAAATTCATATATATAATTGATATATTTTATATCTAAATCATGAATATCATTATTGAGGTAATGTTTTTTTGACCACATGAACAACTCGTAATTATGAGAAATTCATTTTTGACTCAAGTACTATATATTGACAAAATTATCGTTATTAACATAAATGATTAAATAATGTTTATAATATGGAAATAAGTTATATAAATAGAATAATAAAATTGAAAAGGGTTATTATGCAAGTATAAATAAGTATTATATTATTATTCATAAGATTAAATAATGAACGAGTTAAGTCAGACACGGGGTAAGGGTCTTCATTTCAATCTTCTTTTATTGAGGCATATTTTGATTTATACACGACATTCTTTTATACGGTGTATAAACCCCTTTTATAATTCATTTCATTCAAATGGAATCTTTTAATACGTAGATTTTTACTAAATTTCAAAAAGGAATGTTTCTTTTTAATGTACGTGGTGTCAACGACCTTTCTACCGCTGCGAGAATTATTTGTTCTTTTCCTTCCTTAATAAGCCACAATGTTTTTTTAAATGAAAATTAAATACCATATACTATTTTTACATATTTTGGTATTTAAATTTTTTTTGATAATGGATTTATTATGTCAATATATTTAGATGATTTATTTTTATTTCAATGTGGAAATTTTATCTTTCCATTATGTTTGTTTTATGTGTTGTGAATATGTTATGGTTCTTGTGCATTGTTTACGTACACGGGTGGCTCCATGATAATGCGAGGGAGGGTGAGCCCGATATTGCTCTCCAATTAATTGGGTAACATGATAGAGGTAAATTTTATTGTTTCCCCTAATAGATTTAGGGAATATACTGTGATGGGTATTCCAAATGTAACTCCCTACATAGTTGTGAATGCTACAACGCAAGTACGTTATGGATGCCACAAGTTACATTTATGATTTATGATTTCCATGTGATATTAATAAATTTTATGAACATGTGTGGTATGATAAAGATTAAAATGTATGATTTCATTGAACTTTATGTATTAATTGACTAACAGGTTCATTATTTGTTTTATAACCGTTACTGAGATTTTTATGCCCTTTCCATGTTTTCTTTAAATGTTTTTCATGTGACTAAATGATGAATTGGGTCAAGCTTGGGATCATGGAAAATTCATGTTGTCTAAATCATGGAACTAGGCATGGATATTTTATCAATATTTTTTATTAATTTTGAAAAAATTGAAATGATGTAGATGTGTATACATGTATTTTTCAAGTTGTTTTGTATATGTTATGAACTAACTCTATAATGCTCTAAACACGAAATGACCCTCCTATGTGAATTATAAACATAATTAAAGATTACGGATGTTTAATGGAAAGTCCTTATTATTAGTGACATAAAAAATAAGAATAATTATCCATCCAATAGATTTTTAACCACACATAATTATTTATAAATAAAATATATCCATATTATAAGTGAAAATATGATATATTTTTATTATTTTATAAGTAATCATTTTTTCTAGAAAATAATAATTTAATTGTGGGTATTTTTGATTCATAAATATTTAATTACAATTTTATAATTCATATATTTGTTTAAAATAAGTTATATTTTGTTAAAAAAGATTCATAAATTATTATTTTTTTCTGTTTATTATAATTTAAATTTATTATATTTTAAAGAAAAATCAATGTGCAAGAAAATTCGATATAGTTTTGGAAGAGGTTTTTTGGAATAAATTATTATTTTAATTAAATATAATATTTTTCTTAAATAAAATAATATTTTCATGTAATGGAGTTCATTTTTAAATCCTACTAGTTGAACAATAGTTATTATTAAATGTTGATATTTTTCTAAAATGCATGATTTTTTGTTGAGTAGTGAAATAAAACAATTTACAATATAATGTTTATAGATGATTCATAGAGTCATGGGTGATTTAAGTCAAATGTATTCCCAAAATCTCAAACAATACTTATTTATCATAATATATTTTCTAATAACTCTTAAACTGGCCATAGTCATGATCCAAATTAATAAACTAATGACTATAGTAAGGAGAAAAAATCCCTCTCCTCCACCATAAATACCCCCCTCACCACCTCATCCCCCTTATACATCAATAAAATATAGTTTTTTAATATCTACCCAAATAACTTTCCAAGAAACATCCTCATGTCAATTACCGAGTAGTCAAAAAAAATGGCCAAAACCATGGGCCTTAAGGTGGATCAAAATAATGAGAATTCTAGAGGTAAAAATCCTCTTTCACATTAATATATTTTCATTTTAATTATTTTTATTTTATTATAATAAGTTTATCTCCCTTTATCTATTAGGACTGAAAACACATTTATCTTATAAATTCTATAATTTTATCATGTTTATGGAAATATTAATCATCATACATCTTCTCCACTCTCATTTATTATGAAAATAAAAACATTGTCTATGATATGTCAAATTACCGACATCTTTAATGATGTGCTTTATATTTTCATTAATAGCTTCAAGACTACTCATTAAACCATTAATATGGTTAAATAATATTGTATTATTCGTATTATATTTTATATTATGTTATGGAATGAGTTTCTATACCATATATTAATTAAAAAAATAGAAGTGTTTCATAATGATAAAAAATCACCAAAATAAACAAACATTCATAAATAATGTTTTATCTAATGATTTATCCTCATTACATATAAAAACCAATATATAATACCATTTAATATCATATATGTTTCTTAATATCATTTATTTTCAACTATTTCATTTTCTCCCTTCCAATATGAAAATCCTACATAATTCTACCGTGGAATCTCGAAATAAAATATAAGGACCCGACCTTAAACATTAAATTATCTTGAATTTTGATAATAATTCATATCAAAGATCATTTCATGTTTAAAGCTTTGGAGATTTATGTCATAACATATACATAACAACGTGAATATTATATGTAGACACTACTAGACAGTATCCATTTTTTCATAAAATAAAAAATCAAGATAAAAGAGCCATGTCTAGTTCCAGGATTTATACAAAATTACTTTTCTTTGATCCCATCACGGACCCTATTCATCTTAAAGACTTGTGAAAAACATTTCAAAAAACATGGGATGATCATTAAAAGATTAGTAAGTGTTATAAAACAAGGAAATAAATTATTAGTCTATTGATAAAAACAAGACAATGAAATCACACTTTTCAATCATTAACATACCACACACGATCATCAGATTCACGAATAACAAATGGAAATCTTAAATCATAAAGGTAACTTGTTTCATCCATAACATACTTACGTTGTAGCATTCACATCTACATAGGGATTTATGTTTGGAATAACCATTATAGTATATTCCTTAAATCGCTTAGGAGAAACATTAATATTTACCTCTGTCATGTTACCAAATTCATTGGAGATCTATCTTGGGCTCACCTGCCCTCGGTTTATCATGGAACATCCCATATACCTAAATAATTTTCAAGAACCATAAAATATTCAAAACATATAAAACAAACATAAATGAATGATATCATTTCCACATTGCAGTCAAAATGTATCATTTAAATATATTGACATAATCAATCCATTATAAAAACCATTTTCAACACCAAAATACATAAGATTAGTAGATGATATTTATTTTTGTTTTTTGAAAATACATTATGTCTTTTTTAGGAAGCCCAATATCAAATAATGCTCTCTGTGGTGGAGAGGTTTTTGTCACCGCGTATGTTAAAAGGAAACATTCCTTTTTTCATTTAGCTAAACACTACATATAAAACAATTCCCATTGTATGAAATAAAATTTAAAATGTTTTTATACATCATATAAAATAATGTCATGTATAAATCAAAATATTCTTTAATGAAAGGAGATTGAGATGAAGTCCCTTACCTCGTGTCCGACATGACTCAATTATTCATTAATCTACTGAATAATACACAAAATATAATTTCTAATTTATTAATAACATTTTACATGTTTATTATTCTCTTTATATCACATATTTCAACGTTATAAACATTACGTAATCATTTAAGTTAATAACAATCGTTTTTCCGATATTTGTTACTTGAGTCAAAAAAGAACTTCTCACAATTACAAGTTGTTCATGTGGTAAAAATTAAATTTTCTATAAAATTATATTCATGATTTATATGTAATATATATAACATATATCTTTTATATATATGTATTTATAATATCACATAACATTTGAAGGTAAGAAATGAAATACACCGTTCATGGAGATAGTAAGCCGTACATATGCATGAACGCTACTTTCATTTCTATTTTGTGTTTAGTGGAATGAAAACATAATGATAAATGGTTTTATTATAATTCCATTATAATATCATATATATAATTTAATTAACTCCATCCTTAATATGATCCATGTATGTCATGAATGAGTCATATCACTTTGAGGGGGCGGTAGTCTAAATATCATCATATGAAATTATCACGTTTACCTATTATGGAAACCATAAAGGTATGATATAAATGAAAAATAAATAAGTATATAGACAATATAAATATATTATATATCACATAAAATTAGAGTTCCATCATAATTTTTAACATGAGAGGATGTGGATGATATTTGAACAATCACTGTTTCATGAGGCCGTAGTTTGCTGTACACAGAAACAGTATATCTGTATCCATTATTTTGAGGTGTGTGGAAGTATAGTTAGAATACAACTCATAAAAATAACCTAGTATATTTAGGATAATTTTTTTATAGAAAAATTAGTTAAGAGGGATTATGTGGTTGGATAAGTAAAACTAAATAAAAGAACTTAAGATAAGATGTTACCTTTATATCAAGTATCTCCGTTTAGTATGAACTAAAATGTTTACATGAATTTCCTTATGCCTAGGGTAATGATTTTATGTGGTATAGAGGGATTTATTTAGATTAATTTGCTAGATGGTGGACTATCCATGTGGCTTAAGATGTGTGAGTAATGGGTTAGAGGCGATGGATTTTTATAATGGGAGATGTGCTCTTTAGGAATGTTCAGAAATATTATTTTTTTATATAATTATTTTTCGTTTTCTAATGGTCCAAAACTTATTTAATTCAAATATAAGGTGACTCTTGTTAGAAATAAAATCATCTAATAATAATTTGACATGTTTTATATATTAGTTTAAATTTTATAATCTCATTTATTTAAATCACTCATTAATAAGGTAATCAATGCATCATCATTGTGTCAAAAATAATTTTAGTTATATGATGTATAAATATTATTAATAAAATACCATGATGTTTGAAGTATTTTTAACATTAAATTTAATATTTATAGTTGAATATTTTACTTAAATAACCCCATGTAAATATTTATTTTCTTAATGATATAAGTTTATGTCATTTTTGTTTTTACTTTAAAATAATTAATATAAAGTGTCATTATCACTCATAAGTGGCTCCATGGGATCAAAAAATAGACCCAAGGAGGGATGTGGTTGGACATTTATCATCCAATATGATTAAGATACATGTTAGGGTAATTTAATATTATTATAATAATATTTTTTTATCCTTACAATCGAGATTTACCCTTTAACCATGGTAAATATAATAGTTACTGATGTAAATATTGAAAATGTCTAAAAATAAAAGTTAAATATTTACACAATTTAGTCCTCCTAATTCCAATTAGTAAATCCAATTTTCTAAATTCAAAAAATAGAAGTGGAATAAATTAAATGAAAATTAATTTCTATTGTCAAAATAAAAAGTGTGTTTTTAATTATTAATAACTATCAAAATTTTGACACTTGTTTATTTCCAATTTCAAAGTGAAAATGCTTCCAATGACCAAAATTGGATTAAATGGTAAAAATATAATCCTATTACACTTTAAAACACATGAATAAAATAATATAACCATAAAAATAAATTAGATTAAAAGGCAGCTTTGATTTAAAATAATGATTTTTCCCAATTTTGTTAAAAATGCACTTTATCAGAAAACTACAAAAATTTATCCAAATTAAATTTTGATATCTCGAGACTAAAGAAGATTATTATTTTTTAAAATATAAAATATTAAAGTGAAAAAAATATATTTAAAAATCATTCCCCATCAAGAGGCGGTAAATCTGTCCATTATAAAATATTAGAGTATTTATGCATAAAATTTGTTTTTTTCCTATTTTAAGTCACTAAAATTTGTTTGATAAATGTAAAAATATTAAAAAATAATTTATAATCAAATTTTAGTTATTTTTGTTCATTCCCACCATTACAATGTCTAGGCGTTAATTACCATTGAAAATAATAATATTATATTATTAGTGTGCTATGTAAGATTTCAATGTAACTTGTTGTTGCATATCAGATACGCCATCGAAAATAGAATACCTATTAATGTAAAATGAATATTTAATTCACACATATTAATAAAAATGAAAATATTAAATTCTTTATTTACCTAGGATGTTACATCTGTCCCTCCATTTGGAAATTTCATCCTCGCAATTTTTATTCACTTATCAAATAAATGGGGGTATTTATCCCTCATAGTATTTTCATATTCCCATGTTTCCTATTCAACCATATGAGTTTTCTGTAATACCATTACCTGATGAATTACCTTACACCGCAAAACCTTTCTAACCTTACACCGCAAAACATTATCTCTTCGGTCACAAATTTGGACTGGTTGTTCCTCATAAAAGGTATTCTGTTCAAACTGAAAAACCCATAGGCTCAAAACTTGATATGGATCTGAAAAATAATTTCTCAACATAGAAACATGAAAATAATGGTGTTCTTGGGATAAAAAAGCAGCTAATTCCACTCTTTAGGAAATTTATCCCACATTCTCTATGATTTTATAGGGCCTAGTGAACCACAAACTAAACTTTACTTTCTTACCAAAACACATCTAACTTTTCAATAGAGAAACAATGAAAATGGCATGATCACCTACCTCGAAAGAAAGATAATTCCTCTGGTTATCCACATAACTTTTCTGCTTGCACTGAGATGTTCTGATGTTCCTATGAATCCATTGAACATCTTATACCATCTCTTATACCCATTATAGTCCGATCAGTTTCGTTTCATTTACTTCATCCCAAAAAGTTGGAGTTCGACACCTATTCCAATATAATGCCTCAAATGGTGCCATATGTATACTCGAATGGAAACTATTATTATATAAAAACTCTACTAAATAAATATATTGGTCATAGATTCCCTAGTAATCCAGTGAACACGACCTTAGAATATCCTCCATGTTCTATATTTTTGTTCTCACTACCAATCTAATTGTAGATGAAAAGTTTTACTAAAATTTAATTTAGTACCCAACGACATCTAAAGGTGATTCCAAATGTTTTAAGTAAAACGTGGATCACGAATAGATAGAATAGAGATGGGAAATCCATGAAACCTGACTATCTCATTAACATACAACCGAGAAAGCTTATCTAGAGACAAAGTATATTGAATATGAAGGAAATGGTAATATATAGTCAATCGATCAATAATAACCCAAATTGCATTATTAATCGTGATGTTTTCTGTAATCCCACAGTGAAATCCAAGGATATGATTTCCATTTTCAACTCTACAACCATTAAATCCTGATACAACCCATTCAGTAACTATCTCTATTCTTTAACTTATTGAGAAGTCAAACACATCAATGTAAAGTAAAAAATATCTCTTTTCATTCCATCCGATCAGTAATACTTCCAAAGATCTCTGTAAATCATAGTACTTCTAGGATGAACTGAAAATGGAGAACTATGAGCTTAAGATAATAACACTTTATTCAACAATGAATCACAAGTCACAAATAATCTTTTCCCAAACCTCAAAACACAATCATTGTCAATATTAAATTAAGGTAAAATACCATTCTACATCAACTCTATATTTTTATGCTACTCACTACCTACCTTCAGTGCTTGCTTTATTCTATCTTCTAGGGGTTATTTCCCTGACACCTAAAACATAATATAATAATTTCATGCACCAACAACTTCTATGCCAATGTTCATCAAAAATTCAATCGAAAGATCTTTTTAGAAACATAACCAGTTTAATGTAGCATTGCTTTTTCGACTAAAAGAATAAGCCACTTTATTTTCCCTTCCTTGCTGGTAATGAATCATGCAATCATGATACTTGATTAATTCTATCCGTATCCAATGTCTCATGTTCAATTCATTCTGAGTGAATATAAAATTAAATATTTTCGGTAGTTATATATTTCACATTTTACTCTATGCAGATGATGCCTCCATATTTGGAAAGAAAGAACAATAACATCTAATTCCAAATAATGTGTAGGGTAATTTTACTCATGAGGTTTCAACTGATGTGGAGAATAAGAAATTAACTGATCATTCTAAATTGGGACACAACAGTGTCCTTTCAAAAAAGCATTATTATAGATAAAAAACTCCCCATTTCTATAAGGCAGTTACAAAACTGGATAATTCACCAATCTTAATTTCAATTCTAGAAAATAATCATCAAATTATTTTGTCCATATGAAATTAAAACCGTTTCAATTTAACTTATTCATTTTTCTAGCTAACTAAGAAAAAGGATCAACAAACCTACTCTAATAACCTGAAAAACCAAGAAAACAACAGATCTCAGTAATATTTTTGTGTCTTGGCCATTCTTCAACAACTTTTGTCTTAGCAGGATAAATTGTTATGTCATTTTTTGAAACAATGTGACCAAGGAATGAAATTTATTTTAACCAAAACTCACACATGATGAAACTTCCATAAATATTATTTTCAAATATGGTTATCATGAAAACCCTTAAATGACTTTAATGTTCCACATTACTTTGGAATGAACCAAAATATCATCAATGGAAACAACCACAGATATATGAAGGAACTTGTTGAAAATTCTACTAATAAGTTCCATCAATACAGTAGGTGAATTGGTTAACCCAAAAGGCATAACTAAAAATTCATAATGGCTATATTTAGTACAAAACTTGGTATTTGGAATGTCTTCTTCGTTTACTTTCAACTGATGGTACCTCGATCTCAAGTCAATCTTTAAAAATTATTGTGCTCCCTAGAGGTGAACAAATAAATCATCAATACGAGGGAATGGATGCATGTTCATAATAGTGATGTTATTTAATGCTCGGGAATCAACGAAAACTCTAATTGAACAATCATTCTTTTTAACAAACAAGATATGAGAACCCCATGGTGATGTTCTAGGTCAAATGAAACCATTATATAATTACTGCTAGAATTTCTTCTTTAACACTAAAATTTCAATTTAAGCCATTAGATAAGGGGTTTTGAAATTGGATTAACATCAGGAACTAAGTCAATGGTAAATTCAACATCCTGGTATCTATCATACCAGAAAACACATCAAGAAAAACATCAATATACTAATTTACCACTGGCACATCATTAATCTGAACAGTTCCTTTTTTTACAAAAATATGGGAAAGGAAACATTTATTTCCATCTTTTATTTTTTATCATCTTCTGGATATGATATCAAAAGTAAGGGTTCATTCTTGAACACAATCTGAAATTATTTTTGAAAATAAACCGCTTTATCTCTACAGTCAATATTATCCTAATTAGCAGAAATCCAATCTATACCCATGATAACAACAAACACTACTAGAAGCAAAAGAATAAGGTTTGCAGATTGATTCTTTCGGTACACAAGTATAGGATGGTTTTAGTCATTTCATTTTTCCTCATAATTTCCGCTAGGTTTTTTACTATAATTTCCGAATTAATATCTTGAGATGTAACTCCCAGTTTTCTAGAAATCATCTCATAAATGAACGAGTGTGTTGACTCTGAATCAATCAACACATTGGCATAATCTAAATAAACAAATAGTGTACCTGATACTACTTCATTTGATGTTCCATCATCTTCTAAAGTAGTTGAAATTGATTTAGACACCCTATTCTGTTTGTAGTCTAGTTTCTTTCCATAAATTGAGTTCTTCATTTGACACTCATTTGCATAATGACCCATTTCATTGCACTTCATACATTTTACTAACTACAAATCAAACTTTTTTCTTACCATTACCCTAAAATTTTTCAGTGAAATTATGAGCCTTATGTCCCGTTTGACCACACTGGTACCACTTACCAGAATTCAAAATACATTCCCGGACATTATTTTTACCCCAATTTCTAGAAACTGTAAACTTATGTTTCTTACCATCAAAATATTTTGAAGAGTTCTTCCCATTCGTCTGCCACCTCGCTTATTATTCTGTTTTTTCTATAAAAATAAATGATCATCAACAATATCCATTTCCACCTTCTCTGCACATTGAACATGATTTTAAAAACTTTTAAACTAACAATATGATAAATTAATTCGATTATTTGGATTTAATCCTTAGTAAAAATGATTGATTTTACAATTAATATATCATAATAAATTTGGAGAAAACCTTTCTAGTTGAGTGAATTTTGCTTCATAAGTAGTCACTGAGTCATCTTCCAGACTCAATACAAAGAATTATTTTTCTATTTTAAGATGAACCACCTTAGGAAAATATTTCACAAGAAACATGCCTTTGAATTAACCCAAATAAAGACTATTAATCTCCCCATTATCCCTGCTATTTTTCACCATCGACCAACACTGGTCGGTTTCACCTTAAAAATGGTAAACATAAAGACTATCCTTTTGTTGTCCTGAACACCCCATTACATGAAAAATATTCTCTAGTTCATTAATCCACCCATAAAATACCATAGGTTAATATTTTCCTCTAAATGATGGGGTATGTTGCCTCATGAAATGATCCACTACTAACATGATCTTTTGTGGTTGATCTAGATGATCTCGTGCATGGATACTGCCACCATTTATAGACTGAGTCATCTGTGAAATTACTATATCAAACTATTCAGTTCCAATTTTGACAATCTAAGGATGCTGATTTGGAAGGTGCTCTTCCTCCTCATGTTGTCCCATCATAGCTTCCATGTTTCTTATGTAGAAAACCATTATTAAAACAGAAATACCATGGGAGAAGAAACATAGTAATTTGTAAATATTATACCACTTCAATATTAACATAAATTAATTATTTAACTATATTCTAACTCCTAATGTTGTCTAAACCGACATCTGATATGAACTATAAGAACCAAACCTTAAACATTACATAATATTGAATTTTGTTAATTATTCACATCGATGATCTTTCTATGTTTATATATTTAGATATATAGGTCGTTACATATACATAAAAACTTGAATATTACATATAGACACTTCTATAGTGTTTCCTTTTTTTCTTAAAATTGAAACTCTAGAAAAAAAGGGCCATGTCTAGTTCCATTTTTTAGAAAGCATGAATTTTCTTTGATCCCAACATTGTCTCTAATCATCTTTATGTCCTGTGAAAATCATTTCAAAAATACATGGGATGAATATAAAAATCTAAGTAAGAGTTATAAAATAAGGAAAGAAAACATTTGTCCATTAATAAATACAATTTAATGAAATCATACTTTTCAATCATTAATATACCACACAATATAATAATATTCATAAATAAAAAATGGAAATAATAAATCATAAAGGTAACTTGTGGCATCCATAACATACATAAATTGTTTCCTTCATAGCTATGTAGGGAGTTACATTTGGAATAAAAATCCCAGTATATTTCATAAATCTATTAGGACGACATTTACATTTACCTCTATCAGGTTACCCAATGAATTAGAGAGCTATATCGTGCTCACCCTCCCTCTGTTTATCACGGAACCACCCGTATATGTAAACAATTCCCAAGAACCATTACATATTTATAACATATAAAACTAACCAAAAGTAACGATAACATTTTCACATTGCAATAAAATTGTTTCATTTTAATATATTGACAAAATAACTCAATTATCAAAACCATTTTCAATAATGAAATACATAAAAATAGTATATGGTATTTATTTTCATTTAAAAAAATATTAGGACTTGTTGAGGAAGCCAAAGATCAAATAATGCCGGTGGTGGAAGAAAGGTCATTGCCTTCACGTATGTTAAAAAGAAAAATTCCTTTTTTTATTTAGTAAAATGGTACATAGGAAAATATTCCCTTTGAATTAAATGAAATTTCAACGATGTTTATAGGCCGAATAAAATAATTTCCTGTATAAATCAAAATATGCCTCAATTAATGAAGATTGAGACAAAGTCCCTTACCTCGTGTCCGACTTGAATATTCGTCCATTAATCTCCTGAATAATAAAATAATGTTAATTTATACATTATTAAGATCCTTTTTCTAGTTTATTATTCTTTTTATATCACTTATTTCCATGTTATAAACATTATGTAATCATTTAAGTTAATAACTGTCTTTTTTTTGATATTTTGTAATTGAGTCAAAATTGAACTTCTTATAATTACAAGTTATTAATGTGGTCAAAATTCCATTATGTAAAGAATGATATTCATGGTTTTGATATCAAATATATCATATATATCTATTATATACCTGTATTTATAATAATATATAACATTTAAATGTAATAAATGAAATACAAAGTTCATGGAGATGGTAAGTCATACAAACGCATGAACGCTCTTTCATATATTTTTGATATTTAATGGAATGAAAACATAAAGATACATAGGTATATTATAATTACAATATCATATCATATATATAATTTCTGTAACTTCATCCTTTAAACATTCCACGTATGGCATGAATGAGTCATAACACTTTGAGGGGGCGGTAATCCGCACTTCCTCCAATGAAATTATCATGTTTACACAATATGAAAACCATAATTGTATAAAATAAATGATTAATATAGAAGTATAGAGAAAATATAAATATAAAATATATCATTTATAAATACAGTTCCATAATAACGGCCACCATGAGAGGCGGTTTGATATATTTGAATAATCATCGTTTCGGGAGGTAGTAGTTCGTCATCCACATAAATAGAATATTCGTATATATTTAATTGATGTTTGTGGAATTGTAGTCCGAATAATTCTCATAAAAACCTAATATATTTATAATAATAGTGTTGCTATTATTTAATTGAATAAATATAGTTTAGGGGGTTGGATATGTAAAATAACAGAAAAGAACATAAGGGAAGACATTGAATTTAAATCGGTTACATCCCTTTTGTTTGAACGAAAATAATTACATTAATTTCCATTTTCCTGGGGGAGGATTCTAGGAGGAATAAAGAGATGTAGGGAGAATAATTAGGTAGAGTATAGATGATCCATGAGGCTTCAATAGTGTGAGTAATGTGTTAGAGATGATGGAGTCTTATAAAGTGGAGGAGGGGCTCTTTAGGAATGTTTGAAAATATTATTTGATTATATGATTATTTTTAGGTTTCTAATGGTCAAAAACATATTTAATTATAATATATGGTGACTATTTTCGAAATAAAATCATCCATTAAAAATTGGAAAGGTTTTGGATTTTTTTTTAAATTTTATAAACTCATTTGTTTAAATTATTCATTAATTCGGTTATCACTTCATCGTCATTATGTCAAAAATATTTTTATTTATATGATGTCTAAAAATTAAAAATAAAATACCATGATGTATTAAATATTTTAATAATTCAAATTAATATTTATATAAAAATATATAACTTATATAACCATAGGTAAAAATTGATTAACTAAAAGATATATGTTTATTTCATTTTTGTCTTTACGTTAAATTAATTAATTTAATTTGTTATTATCACACCTATGTGGCTCCATGGGGTACCATAATAGAACCGAATATTCGCATGGTCATACTTATATGATACAATTGGATTAGTACACATGTTAAGGTAACTTAATATTATTATAATAATATTTGTTTACCCTTACTTACCAGATTTTTCCTTTAACCATGGTAAATAAAATATTTAATGAACTAAATATTCTTAATATCTAAAAATAAAAGTTACCTATTTACACAATATGGACCTATTGATTCCAAATATGGAATACCTTTTTTAAATTCAAAACATATAAGTGTCAGAAAATAATTTAAAAATAATTCTGATTGTCAAAAACAAAAAGTGTGTTTTTAAACAATCATAACCTTCAAAAGAGTGACAATTGTTTATGTCTAATTAAAAAAAATTAATTAAAATGACCATAAATAGATTAAATGTTAAAAACATAATCTAATTACACTTTAAAACTAATTAAAAATATAATCTAACTGTATAAATTGATTAGACTAAAAGGCTGTTTTGAATTAAAATACAGTATTTTTCATTATTTCATTAAAAAAATTATCATTTTCTGAAAAAAAAAATTTATCAAAGTAAATTTCAATGTATAGATACTAAATTATAATTTTATTTTGTTAAATAAAACATCTAAATGTGACAGAAAATATATAAAAACAATTTTCTATCAAAAGACGGTAAATTGGTCCTTTAAAGAATATTAGAGTATATATGCTTAAATTTTAATTATTTCTTATTTTAAGCCTCTAACATTTTTTGGATAAATGTAAAAATATTTAAGAAAAATGTATAATCATATTTTTGTTATTTTTGTTCATTCCAGACATTACAATGACTAGGTGTTAAGAACCATTTAAAATAATAATTTTAGATTATTATTGTGGAATGTATGATTTCAAAGAAACCCATTGTAGTGTATCATGTACGCCATCAAACATAGCATCCCCATTAAAATAAATTTAATATTTAATTAAAAAATATTAATAAATCTGAAAAATGTCATATTTTTTATTTACCTAGGATTTTACATAAATTCACCCAAATCAATGAAAAAAAGAAAATATTATTAATAATTGGGGGTAAATATATTTTGATAATGTCATATAAGTTATTATAAATATGAATATGCCTCTTTAATATATTGAAAACACTCCTTATAAAATTATACATTAGGTTTTAACAAGATTGATATAAGAAGAACACGAGGTAAAGGAATTCCTTACCCAATTTCCATTTATTGCGTTAACTTTCTACATAATTGATTATTTACTACTAAGATTGTTAGGGAAATGAATTTTGATTGAATTATTTTTTATTATTTTTATTTATATTTTATACTCAATTTTCAATAATTTTTTTCAACTTTTATCAAATTTTAAATTCAAATATATGATATTTTTAATTGTCTTTTCTTTTAAAAACAATCTTTTAATTTCATTTGTTTTTTAATAGAAATAACATATATGATGAAGGTATTATTATTTTATTATTATGTTCTAGTTCATGGAAATTATTGAAGATGTATTTTGGGACCTATTTTTCCTTCCTATTCATTGGGTATTATTATGTTAGAGATCTACCAAATTATTAATCCAATTGTAACAAGAATGGTTATACCATAAGGTAGAAATTATGGTTACCTTGTAAGGAATCACTGAGTGTTACGTTGTATTGCAGTAATGAGGGTTACAAATAATGTTGTAGCCAATAAGGTTACATTAATAATAGTCTCATTCTGTATTTTACCTTGATTGTATTATTTATTTATTATATGTTTTATGGAAATATGATGTTTTCAGTAGGTAACTACATGATACTTAATGAGTGAGAAGAATGTATTTGTGAAAATGATTTCTATGTTCATAAGAATTTATGCAATAACAATCTCTCTTCATATTTTTATATACCGTAACAAGGTTATTTTTATCATCCAAAGGATTAAATTTTATTTCACATGTTTTAAGTATGGTCAAGTGAAATGGATAATACAAGATTAATGTTGTGAAAATTATTCATGAATAATTTTTATGTTTCTAGTTAAAATATTTTTTGTTATGAAAAAATTGAAATTATTTTAGTAGTACCCCCATTTTATATTTAAGGGATTATATGTATGAATTTTGTCATATCAATGTAAAACTCTAAACTGAAATGATCATTGGGAATGAAAAGAAGGGAATTTTGAAGGAATTTCCGAGAATATTTGATGTTTATGGATGAGTCTTTATTGAATATATCTTGATTTCAAAGTCACAACTTACACATTTACTTCCACATTTACATCCACATTTATTAATTCTTACGTAGGTCATCATGATGAACAAACGTGTATATATAATATATCTCAAGGTTCTCATATCATGAGTAAACATTTTATAACATTAAAATTCTGGTGTGGTGAATGAAATTTTTAATCATGGTGTATATCTGGAGAAAATATATTAATTTTATTATAAGGGACCCAAATAAAACCATTCTTGTACCTATCCATTTTGAAAAATTATCTTCACGTGTTATTTCTATATTTTCTCCATTATTTCTTAAATTCAAATAATCAGTTTTTCATAATAAATCCTATAAAATAAGGGAAATAATTCTCTTGAAAAATATTATTTCATATATCCCATTCAATGGAATCAATCTCTTTTAACTTTATATTATTTTTAACCAAAGACCCCAATAGACCGAATTCACCAACAAAATATACAATGGAATGAGATTCATTTTGATTTTATGAACATAACATGACATCAAATATATTTTCTATAGTATTTGCCCATCCATTATCAACCATTGGATATGAAGTTCCATTGAAAAATGGAATATTCGATTTCAAAAAATGTTATGATATCAACATGTTCTTATAATGTGAATCTAGTTAGTATATAATTTTTATGTGACTACCATTTATAACATTAACTAGTTGATTCATCATTGTAATAAACTACTCAATTCAAAAGTCATCCATTCTAGGATTATTATGTGGAAGAATATTTTTTTCTTGATACCTTTGTAATAATTATTCCATGTTTCCTTGTGAAACATAATTCCAAATAAAACATATGGTTGATGAAGAAACATATTAATATTTATATTCTATATCATTTAAGATTATCCACAATATAGAATATCTCATGCTTATTCTATTTACATTATCCCAACCTCTATTGTTTTTTGAACCATTTCCCTATTATCAATATTTTGGAAGAAAACATTGAAATTATATAATATGTTTCCTTTAGAGTAGAAATAACTTGCTTTCATTCCCAATTATAGATAATGTTTAGATTTTTAAATAATTCTGTGACAAATAATACATAAAATAAACATATATTCTGACATGGAAACTTATACTCTATATCCATTTTTCTTACAACATAAAACATTTGGAATCCAAATTTTCTTATATTCATGAATAATATTGATATATTTGAACATTATTTATGTTATATTCATATAGTTATTTAAACTCCATGAAAAATAATTAAAAATATTGGATGAGAATAAATACATCAATATGGTAACTAAAAGAACGAAATTTTAGAGTCCATTGAAAAAAATAATAACCCGTAAAATATTTACCATTAACCCAATTTTCAATTATCTTATTAAATAAATAATAACCACATGAAAATTAATAACTTCTTATCAAATTAAACTTTTAAATCCCATACCATGAAAAATAAAAACCCCTTTAGTTATTATAGGGAATTATATTTATAGCCCGTATTAAGATCGTTTCAGAAATTGCTAGATCTGAGTAAAATCCAAAAGATAAACTACCCTGCTTTACTACTAATATTATAACATTTAATCTATTTAACATTACCTAATACATTATAGATCCATATGTGAGTCAACCATCATATAGTTTTTACTAGGGGCACTCATCATGCATGTTGTATCCAGATAACCTATCATAAAAGATGTATCCATCCCACTCATTACCTTCTATTATGATCATTTATCATATGAATAATAAAAAAATTATTTTTCCATATTTTCATTATCAATCACATGAGAAAATATTTTTCTCCCATTTCAAAAACATTTTCACATCTCAAAATACCATTTCCTTTTAAAAATACATATTAAGATAGTACCATAAAAATGGGAATAAGGATTTTCATTTTAATTGAACATAGAAACATATAAAGGGTGAATAATATAAAATAAAATTTGCATCCAAAAAACAATCCAATAACCCAATATAAAATAAGATATAACATTACATTTAACATTTATAAAGAAATTAAAACAAATTGTATAAAATACTTAAAAAGTGTTTATTTTTAATGAATTTAAATAAATCTACAATGATAAATAAAATATAATTTATATTTATTTTATTTCCAAACAAATAAAAAAATATAATTTAAAAAAATATATATGGAAGAAACAAATTTATAAAATAAATAATTATAACATTTAAAACCAGGATTTATATTAAATTTTTTATTACCTTCAGTGTGATTTTTCTCATAGGTTATCTATCTTCTGCAATAATAAATTTATTTTAATTATTTACTTAATTGAGAACCATTTTAATGATTATTATTTTTATTTTATTTGTTACTAGGTAATTTAAATTACACGGTTCACTAAGTTACTTTCAGACATTTTGACGATGTTCAAATCATATGTAAAAAATAATTTGGATAAGATGACTATGATCAATGAGTTCATTATAACTTCAAACAAGGAATAATTAAAATTATATAATTATAATTTTTAATTTATAATTATACCTCCCAAATAAATCATGAATGGTGGTTTTGAAAAATTATTAATGTTATATTCATTGAGTGGGTAATCCATATTTATTCATGAGTAACATTTTCATTTCACTACAATCACGATGAAAAGAATGTAACAATTTTTAAATAATAAAATAATGATACTTATTTGAAAAAAACAATATTGTTTCATTAAATACACACATATATATACCAACCATGTAATACCATGATGAAAAATGAAAAGTGTCGCTTTGTTGACGTGATAATCCCCTTCAGCATATAAAGGAAATGATCATTTTCAAATGAATGAATTTGTAATAAACAAAACGATATTACAATTTTATGTATTGATAAACATTTAATTAAATTAATTTATATACATAAAATTCATCAGTAAACAACCGTGATGTGCAGTGATGTAAAATTGAACATGTGTCTTAGTGGAGGTGGTAGTCACTATGTACAGATGAAAGATGTTTTCATTCCACATTATCAATTTTTTCTATTCCCATTGTTTGAAAATTTTTACACTGAAAGAGTTATAAAAGATTATATAAAAGAAAAAGTGTCCCATAAAGGGACCATGGCTCATATTTCTAACTATAACCCATTCACATGGATATATGAATGATTTTGGGTCATAATAATTAATTTAATACTATATTGTTTTGTTATATAATATTTTTAATGTCATTTTTTAATCTATCCATTAACCATCAGTTGAAAAAAAATCCAACTACAAAATATGAATATAATCCATTAAAACATCACTTAAAAGTTATTTTTTGTCTATAAATTTCATAATACAAGGAAAATAAATAAAAAAATTACATTAGAGTTTCTAATATTAATGATGTGATTTTCAACCACTTATAGAAACACTATTTTGGCTTTTTTTAGGCATTCAATGAATTTTGTTTATAAAAAAATTAAAACAATCACCAATATATAATAACAAATGATGTTTATAATATTGTAATATATATGAATATGGATATGAAATATGTTAACAATATAGTTATATATGTTATATATAATATATAGGTGCTTTAGTGGATATTAGTAATTTAGCTAATAGTTTATTTGTCTCAAATTTATTTTCATCAGATAAATTTATTAATATTATCCATGAAGACTCAAATTTATTTTTATTACAACATAATGAATTCATTTTACCATATTCAATTAATTCATATGATTTGAAAACCCATACCATTTTTTCAATAAATTTTCACCAAATTAAAAGATAATAAATTTGTATGGGTTTTTATTAACTCCACCTTATTCATTTTGTTATATTGCTTCTTCTTAAACTAATTTCATCTAGGATAGGTTTCTTACACCTTAAAATTTTATTTTGTGATATTTTTTCTTTATATCTAGGTAAATGTAAAATATGAATGAAAATATTTATCATCTATATGTTTCATACCAAAAAAAATGTATATAGTTGTTGGGAATAATTCACATCCTCATTTGATATGGTTTCCCTACCTTTTCCATATTTTCCTTTCCTAGAACATTTCTTATTTTTTTATTAAATCTACTTCTATTTTATCGTTTTTTAAAATTATATTATTATTCTCATCTTTTTAAAATGTTGTTTTGTTTCAGTTTTAATGTTTTTTTTCCCAAAAATGAATTTGATAAATAATAAAAAAAATTCCGTCATTTCAAAATCAAATATTAAATATTTCACTACCCTTTTATTTGGATAAATTTTTTCCATTTCATATATAGATTATTAAATTAAAATTTTAAAAATATGTTATTTTATAATGATTTAAATTCACTATTTAGCAAAGAACTATTTTTTAGTGATCAATTGTAAATGATTTGTATAAATGCAAAACTTTTCAAAATGTTTTCTATTAAAAAAATTTCAAAACAGTTATTTATTTTTCAAGGCTCCAAATTGATGAATCTATTTAAATGTAAATTTATTTTTCCAGTTCAACATTTTAATAATTTATGTGTTTTACATGGTTTCATTTTTGATATTTCTTATATATTTATTTTAACAAAAATTATTTAAAAAACAATTCAAATTGTTTATTTAAAACATTCACCTTTCAGAGAGACATATAAAATTTTCATATATTCCAAAGTTAGATTTTCTTGATTTAATAAATGATTTTATGATTTATCAATAAATTAATTATTTATATCTAAATATATTATTTCCATGAATTATTTTTAAACTAACCACCCACAAAAAATCTAATAAAATTCGTTTTTGGGATGATGGAATTTTGGGTGTCAACTAATTACATTCTTGCAGCAAATTTTATTGATAAAATTTGAAAATGTTATGAAACCCATGTTTCAGTTTCATGGGATATTTTGGGTATAATTAATTATTTATTTCGTGATCCTAACTAATGAATTGATCATATACATGTGGGGATATACATTGACCCCAAATTTATTATTTATGAATTCATATCTTATGAGATATGAATGTTATGTGTTGATATTTTTTTACTATTTTTGTTTTTTCATTATTTTTTATGGACTTGATTGTTTTTATATTTATTCAAAATTTTGATTATGTATGTCATTGCGAATATCAGTGTTCTATTGATTGAACAAGAACATGATTTTATATAGTTATGTTCACATTATTGTTTGGGATCTCCTCACATATAGAATTTTTTTATGATTTTCCATAGAATTAATAAAATTTATATTTTTTCTAAATATAATGTATTGAATTGAAACCATTTTCATTTCATCATAATAGAATGGTTTAATATACGTATTACACATTCAAAATTACATTTTCTTATTATTGTGCTCTAGGGTTCATGTTTATCATGTCTTTGTTTTATTTATTTGTTCAAGTTAGTTCATTTGATATTAAATTTTCATCTATCATTACATATATAAATCATTTTTCTCCCATGGTCTTAAAATAATATATATCTCTGACGGGCTTATTTTTTTATAATCTTCTTGTTTAAACCTTGATTGAATTCATAAGAGTATTTCATTTACAATGTTTTAATGTTCACCAATTTCATTCATTTTTTTCCCTTGTTATGTAGATGATTTAAAATTCTGGGAAGTCTAGAATGTTGTATACTGTGATTACATTCAAGGGAAATATTAATTAGTGTCACAAAATAAGTCCCCTATGAAGATGGTCCTGAAATACATTAATCCATTAGATATTAGAATCATGAGATGATTTTTGAGTAGATATGTTTATCATAACAAAACGTTTAAATATCGTTTTTGGTTTAAAAAATTATATTAAATATTCTTCATATAGTATTTTTATTGCACTGAAATGAAGAGTGATATTATATGGAATTTATTTGGTATCAGTGTAGAGTTTGGTTACGTTTTTGGACTAGTTTTGATATTTTTTGGATTTCGATGATTGAAATTTAGAAATAACCCATTGGATAAGTCTATGGGATAAGATGATGGATATGATTACACTATAATGATTTTCTTTTGAAGAATTTATTTCATTATTTTAACGATTAAAATCCAATCTATATACTAGAATGTAGATGCAATTATAACATTGAATCACTTATTTCTAATCGCCATAAAAATTGCTACATGATTATTAAATCCATATTCACATTAGATCAAGATTATTAGGCCTATCAAGGCATTCCACACTTGAAACTCGTGGTGGATATGAATTAGTTTATATCATTTATGATCAAATTAATTATGAATTATTTAATTACTAATTTATTTTTTAGATTAGGCTATGAATAATCATATAACAGAACATATTGTATCCTAGGATGAACTAAGAGAGTTATAGGATGAACCAAATGTGACATAGTGGAACAAAAAGTGTCATAAGATGAAATTAATGTGTAATTTTATAATATATATTTAGATATATCTTTAATATTAATATGGTGAATTATTAAGTTTTTTAAAAAAATACAGTAAGATATAATTTAGATTTTTTTTGGAAAGAGGATCATGAAAATTATACTTGAAATGGTATGTACCAAATAATTAATAATTAATAATATTTAGTATAAATAGCATCATAACATTCTTAATAATAAAAATTTTGTTGTATATTTCAAAAATATATCTTGATATTATAGTGTAACTCTTTTCATCACACATTATTGATTAATTATTAAAATATCTACGAAATAAATTATTCGGGTGGGGGAATGTAATGCATTGTGATTTTGGAGTTTTTTTATAAATTAATACTATTATTTTTAAACGGATCAACAAAAAATGAAGATTTAAACAAGAAACAAAATAATTATTACCAATAAAATTTTAGACTAATAAAAACTATAACAAAAGGAAAATATTTTAATCAATTATGATATTTATAAATATATGTTTCAGAACATGTATAATTTTAAAAAAGAGTTTCTCAATAAAAACAACATTCCCTTTTTATATATTGAATTTTAATTTCAATTTCATGTTATATAATATTCCAATTTTAATTTTAAAAATTTCGATGCAGAAGAAAAATTATACTTTTGGTGGATTTTTGAGATGTTTAATAAAATAATTATATTTTAGGTGAATTCTGAAAAATAATCATTCTAACAATATTGACAATATATCGACATTATCATATTATTATGACAATAATTTTTTTATAATATTGTTATATGACAATATATGATTTTAAAAAGTAAAATAATTCCGTTAAAATACTATAGTGAATTTATGTAACTAATTTTTAATATTTGGGAATCATTGATAATATTTTACACTATAGAATATTATTATTCAAATATATTAAAAATTAATTTCTTAAATAAGTATAAATTAAACCTAAATGTGGATTTCATATTTTTTAAAATCTGTTCATAATATTTTAAAAGATTTATTATATATTTATGAATGAAATTACGATTACTACGATTATTTTTAACCACTTATATAAAATTAAAACCGTTATTATGATAAAGTTATTCAATTATTATTATGTCCTCTATATCTAATCAATAAATTAAACAATTATAAAATTATTTAAATATAAATTATTAAAATATTCAAAAATTTATTTCCATTACTTAAATTGTAAATAAACCTTACCTAATATTAATAACCCTTAATGGTTAAAAAATCAATTTTACAACACAACATTTTGGATATATATTATATTATTTAACTATAAAAATAGTTTTATATTATTTAGAAATATTATTATACTGTATATATCTAATTTTTTCATCATATTAGCATAATGTTATTATAAGGGATACATTATATTTTGGATAAAATAAAATAAAACTGGTGTCAAGACTAGTTACCAGGGTAAAAACCAAAATGATTAAATGTAAATATCTTTTATTAATATTCCAGAATCATTTAGAAAACATGCGTGAAATTAGATAATAGAGGAATGAAAAAACCTCCCATCACCCCAAAACTCATTATTTAAAGATTTTGGAGTGAATTAATATAACAAATTGTGATAAAAATATATGATTACCTTTGAATATGTTATTTTGTTTGATTCCTTACCCCACATGAAATATCGAACATATATTTAACTATGATACATTTAGAGAAAATATATATATTTAAGTATTAATATTAAAAACTATACTTTATATTTTTGATAATGAATATGATCAATCACTTCATGATTTATATTTCGGTATAAGAAATCTGGTTTTAATAATAAGGAAATTAGTCTTTATTATAAAAAATGAATGAAAAAATATTTTAATGATTAAAAATGAATTTCTCTAAAATATTTCCCCATGTGAAATAAAAATTTCTATTTAATAAAAAACATTATTAATGATATATTTTGATTCATATATTAAAAATATATCTCTATAAAATCAGTAAGTGATATTAAATTATAATAATTACTCTTATTGCTTGAAAATGTCATTTTCCTATAAAAATGGAATTAAATTTTATTGTATTATTCTATATATACTAGATTATCATTTTTAAAAAAAATTTATATTAAGAAAATGAATAAAATTTTTTAATTCACCATATCAATATTAACATACTATTAATTTAGTATATTTTTATGATAATTATGGTTCTTAGTAGAAAATATGGTTTTCATGGAAGTTATATTCTTTAAGACATATTTAATATAAAAAAATGATTTATAAGATTGTGAATCATTTATTGTGTTAAAATATAAATATATGTAATAACATTATTTATTTTAAAATACTATTACAATATATAATTCCTATTTCCAACAATTTAATATAGAAATAAATGATACATTAATAAAAATAGTTTTTGGTATTTTTATTTAATCATGTATTTTTAACAGAGAATTATATTTATAATTCCTTGAAAGACTAATATACTTATTTTTATTTTAATCAATAAATATAGTTTATTTAAACCAGAATTCAAGATAAATTAATCAAATATTTTAATTTTAATTAAATAAAATGTTATTTTCTGAAAAATGTTTTTACAAGAAGCCGCGTATTTATAATAAAATTTTCATTTCAATCATCAAAAAATGAAAAAACAAATTTCAAATTATATTTATGGAATTCATTAAATGTTCACAAAAAATATTTTTGATGTAGTAATTTACTAAGGAAATAAATTTATTAGTAAGGTAAATATAAATTAATGTTAACGTTAAATATTTTAACAAAAATCCCCCACACATTTCAATTTGTATCAAAATAGAGTTTTTATGGTTATTTTCAACCAAAAAACCCTAATCTGTACCATTTTTCAATGTTTTGTCCATTTACCCTTTGATAGTAACATTACATTATTGAGAATGTAAATGAATCACTGCTAACTATCCTTTATTTGACTTATAAAATGGTAACCTATCCAACACATCAAGGTTCAATTTTTATTGAATTTCATTTTTGAAATATACCAATATTATTCTCTTATAACTCTATAGATCTCAAAAAATTATTATCACAAATAGTAAATGTAAGGTCTTCATTTACAAGGATACTTCCAAGAAAAAATCATGTCCATGATAAGAGTAATATAAACTTCATAGATTTTTTTATTTAATATGTTTAATAAAAAAATTATAGTGAAAAATATATTTGGGTAATTAATAGATTTTATTGCTTCTAAATAATGGGTATTATTATTTTATATTCTTATATAACTTATATTAGGAATAATGAATCCATTATTTGTACTTACATGCGTAAAACCACCACTATGGGAAATAATATACATTTTTCAACACCACTAATAATATATTGGTAATAGAGTTAAATTATGATGGAATATAATTTTTAGTACATAATTATGTTTATTTTATTGAAATCTATAAAACCATAAATGATATAATCACAAAATGAATTTTGTTAATTCAAACATTTAAAATGATAAATCTAAGACAAAAATGACCACTTTTTCCTAAGTAATGATTTAATAAAAATTATATCCGATTAATATATATTTAAAAATTTTATATATAATAGATATAAATAATAAATAAGATAATTATTCCTTTATTTTATGTGAATTTTAAATAAACCATCTCATAATAATCTACTAATCATGGTAGGTTCATATTAGGTTCAATTTTTCAATCTAATTGAACCATACTGTACTTTTATGTAATGGATTACTGGTAAAACATATGCAAATATGTTTTATGATATAAATATTGAAATAATATATATATATATATATAGTTTAAGGTTACAGGATCTTTTAAATCATTAATTAATAAAACACAATTCATTTGATAAAAATCAATGAAACATAATCATAAATAATGTAATCTTAATTTTTTGTGACACAAAAATTAAATTAATTCCTTTATATAATAATTAAAAATATGCGAACATATGATTGAATACCCTATATGATCTAATAATGATAAAGAATTCAAGAATAATGTATTCCCACACTTCTTTTACCAAACTAGTACATTGTAATGAAATACTACTTGAAATTGGTTTGGGAAAAAGGTGTATATATATAAATGAGGCATATAAATAGAAATTATTAGGTATATGGTTCATTGGTATGTATATTATTAACATAATTTAATTATTGAGGAAATTTGGGGCAAGTGAATAATAAATCAAGACAAAGTAAGGGTTTTATCTCAAATTCCACCCATTTGAGACATGCTTGGAATTATGCAAAACAATTCATTTATAGAGAATAATTAATTTTATACAAATATAAAATAAAATAATTTCTCTTAGTTATTGTAATTAAATTCCATTTTAAATCTATTTCTTTTAAGGGGGTTTGATTTGAATGTTTCTAAATCTATAAGGTCTTTCTTGGTCTCAATTCTATTTCTTTGAGACCAAATTATTTTTCTCCACCATGATTCAACACTATTGGGAAATTATATCCCAGGTATTTATTTTTATCATACCCCTAGTATATAAATAGATTTATTTTCCAAATATTTTTTTCATATTAAAGTTTTTATTGACTCAGTTGTTTCCCGACTTGTAATGATTTTTTGTAACTCTACATTTATTCATTTAGTTTTGATACTTATAATGAGATATAGATTTTGAAATATTTACCATTTATTGTAAAATGTGGAAATATTTAATATTTCTATTGGATTTATTAATTCCCACCACATAAACTGTTAGAAAAATATTTCTCACTTCTTGGGATATGTTTTTTGTTTGATAAATTGGTAACTAAAATCTCTTTCTTTGAGTTATAATGGCTCACCTTTAGCATTGTTCTTCAATTTTGTTGTAATCCCACCATAATATTTTATTGTATTTTATTTTAATATATAATTGTATAAATACAGTTTTAATATAAAATTTTTTATTATTAATTTTACAATGTGAGTCTTGAACAAAACAATTTCATAAATATGAAAATGGTTTTCTCCTTTCACTTTCATATTTTGGTATTCAACTCTTCATTTCACCCAAATAAACCTCATGACTTTTAAATGAAATATTATAAAATATTATTTCTTAAAATTAATGTTTTTTAAATAATTTAAACTTCATCATTGAAAATTATTTCTAGAGGTGACATGTGACATCTTATTTGACGTATGTGATTAAATTATTTACAAGATATTTTATATTTTAAATTCAATCTACTCTTTTATTTTCAAAATGATTTATCCATATAGGGTTTATGTATTAATACTTATAATGTAATACATATTTATATTTTGCGTAATTGAACACCTGGTTCCAATAAATTCCAAATGACAACCAATTATTAGGTGTTATCATTTAATAATTCTTTTATAAGAATTTTATTCTTATATTTTAGTATCCTTATATATATCTTTTGTTAAACTATGGGTATGCTCTATTGAAACCTTCAAATTCTATCTCTAAATAAAGAATTCTCATGTTATTCCTATATTTTCTAATCCATTTACTCATTTACCTATTTTTGCAGAACTTTATAGAATTCATAAATCAAAACAAATGATATTCACATTGAAATAATGACATAATATTACCTTGAGTAATGGTATTGTTGTATCATATATTTATATTCCAATATATATGATAATTCGAATGTGGAATGTTTAGTTTTTTACCATCCACGTTAATTATATGGATTGGTTATGATTGTGTTATCCCATTTACTAAAAAGGGAACAAATGTATGAATACTATATATTTTAATTATAATATAACCAATTATTGGAATGTTTATATTGTTTTTTTACCATCCCCTTTATTTAATAGTATAGGATATGATCATGTAATACCATTTAACTAAATGGGGAAAATTACATAAATTATATATTATTTTTTACTTCAAATGTTGGTTGATCATGTAAGAATATTTCATATTCATCATTATATAAATAACCATGATTTTATTCAGCCAAATGATTCCTCAAGAATTGTATTAAAGGTAATGTTGATTATTAGGGTAAATAAAATATATATAATATGGGGAATTATAAACTAAAAATTATATATTCCCTTATTGTGTTATCATGTACCATGTGTGAAAACATATTTTTGGGATTATAAATTTTAACATAATAAGATAGTAAAATATCATATGGTCTTGACAACCCATTTTTTGAGGTTTGAAAATATTCAATCTATCTGTATGAGATTAGTATTTTTGATATCCATGTTTTTATGTATTTACCTTAATATTTTATGATTTCTATTTTATGTTTATTATTTCCTCACATTGTTTACTTATACCTTCTGTAATATATATTCTATCATTATTCCCTGATTTCATCAATTGTATGTTTTCCCTTATGGAATATTTCAGTTCACCCCTTCAAATGTCACCTTTTGAATGGTTGTGATGAAAATTAGAATATGTAACATGTTAAAAATTAGACCCCATGTAAAATAATTTATGACATATGTTGAAGACTAATTTTTTATTAAGTATATTTGTATATAACGATATTATAATTTCGACTATCTACAAAAAATGGGGAGTGTTCATTATTATGGTATACAAATTCTATAAATCCATAATCCCATAATTATCCTATCTCTTTAAAAAATGATGTAATAATTATTGATTTCAAATTAAATAATGGTGATATTTTGTATACCATAACTGGTATCAAAATGAGTATATAATATATGTTAGTATGGCACCAAATACAAATGTATGGTTTTGGTGCATCAAAGTTGGTATCAAATTAGTAGTCCCGATTACTTTAGATATTTGTATGTTGGTCAAGGATATTTTAAGAATTAATTTCTTTGGTATGATCCTAATTTAATTGTTATACATAACACTTTGGGATAACATATCAATTAATTTAATGGTAATGATGTAAATTTTTTATTATTAAGATAAGACAACATTAGAAAAATTCCAAGGAATATGTCAAGGTATTTCTTAAAATACCAATGTTTTAGAAGAATAGTATTTATGTCATTTTCTAACCAATAAATCCCTATCATGATAGTAGAACATGGATGTGACTATGACACATATTGGGACTATTTTACTCACTCTAAAAAGGGTTAGTGAATCACTGACTCACTCATGACTATGATGCATGATGAGCGGGACTAAGATAGAACACATAGCTAGCGACTAAATGGGTATATTCACTTATTAATCACATTATTTTAATTAACCATTATAAATTATTTAATAATGATGTTAATATATCTGGTTATATAAAATAATATGAAAATGATCGTAGATATCCAAATAGTTAACAAAGATATTTCATAGTTGACCTAAAAGTATCATATGAAAAAAATAACAGTTTCATAACTTAAGACATATTTTTACTAATTCATTCATAATAATATTATTGAAATTACCATAACCGTTATAGGATTTAGTATTTGGTTGAAACATGATCAGGAAAACGAATCTAATAATGTTATGTAATGAGAAACCAACAAGTCGTAACACTAAATAAATGATCATACATTAATGGATGATAGTATTATTATTTTCCTACAATAATGGAAAATATTAGTTTCCTAGTCATACATATGGTAGTGATCTGGATGTTTTAATAATATTAAATCTCATAGAAATTCTCTTAATTGAGTTATATATATCAATGATATTTTAGTATATTCAAAATGTAATAAGGATTATTTGTATCATCTATGTATTATTCCTCAGTAGTTTTAATGTAATCATATGTAAACATATATTAAATAGTATTAATAACATATAAAAGTGATTTTATGAGATGTTTATATTTTTTGGGATAACTATTTGAAATTACACGATTGGGGTGTAGATAACTCTTATAATTAATATATACAAAATGTATCGGTAAGAAAGGGTTGTATGACTATGAGGATGTAAATAATATATTAATTGGTAACCATGGGGTTCATAATTTATTCATGATATTTTTGGATAATTTCTAAACATTTTTTGTGATTATTATATATAGTGACTGGTGCGTGACATTATGAACTAGTGGTCATTACCATTTTAGGGTTAAAGATCAATGTAATATTTGAATGATTAAATAATATCATTGTGGATTAAATAATATTATATTATAATTTGTTTTGTAAATTGTGATTTATTTAGATTACATGAATTGGGTATACAGATTCATTGTTATATGATTGTGTTAATGAATAACGTTTTTAGGAATGTTAAGATTTATTTTTTGAGCATATGTATCAATGATTACAAGGTATATATCATTTTTAGTATGTTCTGAGAAATTTTATATTTCTATTTTAAGGAATATGTTAATAATTTTAGGTTAACCGCACTAAAAGTAATCTATTTCAAACCAATAATAATATATGTTAAACTAAGATTGATATCATTCGAATCAACTCAAAAAATAGTTAAATTGTAAGAACTATTGGATAATGTAGTAGTGTAATGAAGTGATAAATCATATGTTAAAACTTTCATGTAGTTATATATGAAAATTATCTTATAATAATTATAATTATTTTCAAGTTATTCAGTTTTACTAATGTTTGTATATATAAGGAACATAGTTAAGAGTAAAGGCCATAGAAATGAATAAACTATTCCAATGAACAAAGTAACTTGATAAGGGTTTGTGTAAGAAGATTCCAATTATACTAAACTAGGTAGAAATGGTTCTGATCAACAAGCATAACATATTTTAAACCCCATATACACAAAATAATATAATGATTGAATCAAATTGGAATTCAGGAGAATATGATTATAAAGGATAAAAGAATATATTTCACAAATCTCAATAATATGGGATGAAATATGGGGGTCATTTTTATTACTCTATTGATGAAGGTCATCATAATCACATGTGTAAGGAGAATATAGAGTCTACAAAAATGTATTTTTATCAATGACTAGATATTTTAGAATTATGCAGATCAATGTCTAAATCTAGGATCCACCAAGGGAGGGATTCACCAATAACCATATCAAAAGGGAAATTCCTATTATGATACTATAGATGAATCAGAAATTAAGTTTTAAATCATGATTCTATATTTTCATATATCATGAAAGTGGTCATCTTCTACTTTGTAACACCCTGACCTCATTTACCCAGAGTTGGTGCATTATTACATAATATTGGCCTGATCAAAAAAGATCAAGTCTCAAAAGACCGATTAGTCTAGTAGCCTTGGAAACACTAAATATATTAATAAGTCTTAAATTACATCATAAGGTGAAAAAAAAACTACAAAAACATCTTGTCTTCATAGACCACACTCATATCCCCTCATACTATCCCTGTAGGTAATTCATAAAATACTTCATCGCATCATCAAAAAAAATAAAACATAGAAATAGGTGAGCTCAGATGAGCAGTAAAGATAACAATATAGCAGAAACATTCATAAACAAGCATAAACATTTAAGGCAATGTATAACTCAAATAAAATCTTTTTAAACTTGAACTTCATCATAATATGACAGAAATAAAATGAAATATTTCCATTTACTTATTCACAAGGATATTCTAATAATCGAATAATCACATGAAATATCAATAACCACTTTCATAATGATAGAATGCATACTTTCAGATTATCATAACCACATAGTCAAGTCCTTGTGCCAAGATTATAAATAAGATTTTTTTCAAGGCCATGTGCCAAGACACTAGTTTGTCTCATGAGACCTACCGATGCATCGAGGAGCGATAGCGGGCTCCACCCGTCACTTACAAAGTCCAATGCATTCCTCATATGAAAAGGTTTAAACATAACATAAACATTCGTATTGAAACTAGCATAAGGAATTTCAATAATTTATCCATAATCCTTGAATGGTATAAAAATAACACATCAACAGTAAAACATATCACAAATCCTTCAATACAATATCGATATTTTTAATCACATTAAATCAACTTCAAATAAACGTAAAATTCATCAAAGGATGTTGACATAGATTAAATCAAAACTATTTGAGAAAAATATCTCTTTTTTCAAATAATTTAATTGTTACATAACTATAAAAGGAAACATTTACTTTGAAAATATTCTTATAATATTTTAAGGGATGCTTCGATGATTTTATAATGGTGTAAAATAGACGCACCCACCGTATAAGTTAAAAAAATACATTCTTACATTAATTCTCTCGAAAAGGTTAAAAGGACCTTGTTTGGAAAATGATGGAAAGAATCCTTTATAAATATCATACAAAGGTAAAACAAGGGTATAAACGACATTAACCTATAGTCTATAAAATAGTAAGAATATTTTGAAATACATTTTTCAGAAACATGGATGTGGATGATTAAGAGATCCCAGTAGATAATTACGTCTAAAAACCTCAGATAATGAAGGGATTGTGAAATAAACCCTTACCTTGTACTTTTCCTTGGTCGAGGGTAATTTTACCTCCTTTATAATAGTAAAATTATTGTTATTAAATTATACAAGAATCATATACATAAATATGTTATCATATATGATATTTTTATATTTCTTGGTTCATAATATTTTAGTATTAGCGTCGTTTCGGGTGTTCACTTACTCATTTTCTTTTATATGATTTGTAACATAAGAAATGTTTTTTTATCAATTGGCTATATATTATTCAAATACATAATGATATAAAGTCCATATACATTATTTTTAATCATAAAATGAAAATTATTCTTGAATAGATATGATGGGGAAAAAATCTAATCGCGTTCGTGGAGACGGTAGTCCATACGTACCCACGAGTGAAAATATCATTCATTTGATATTAAAATCCTAAATAATTGGATGGTATATCATATATACAGAATAATTATATGGTTATATTTATTTTTTACTTCAATTACACATCATTATCATATCCATACAAATAATATTATTTTTAATAACAATGACAGCACGATATGGAGACGATATGTCTTACGTACGCACGTATGGTGACATGTCAAACAAAATATGGATAGAATACTGAATATGGATGTAACATATTTATAATTACATAAATTTATGAATAAGATACTGTATTTATTATTTTATAATGGATATAACATAGAAAGAAGAACTGGAAGAAGAAAGGAACTTGAAAAAGAATGGTGAAATAATTACCTCTTCTTCAGGTTCTTCCTTTTTATTTGATCAAAAGGGCTCTATAGGATAGCTTTCTGATCAAACTATGGCCTCTAGTTTTATGTGAGGGGATTTGGGAGAATATTTGGGTAGGGGTTGTCCTAGCCTAATGGCTTTGAAGGTGTAAAATTGAGAGAAGGGGGAGTTCCCTTTGTAAGAGGGGTGAGGGGAACCTTAGGAAAAGCTAGAAATATTATTTTATAATAAATTAATATTCGGTTGCTAATGGCCCCAAAGTGACTTATTTAGATTATAAGGTGTGGAGGGTCAAACACCACCCAACCAATAGGTTTTATATAGGTTTGGGTCATTATATTAACCGTATCATTTAGTTTTAACTCTATGTTAATTAGTTTCACATTTACCATGTCTCTTTGTATTTTTTATATTATATGGCAAATATACATACTATAAACATCCAATAAAACCCCAAGTGGTTCATTAATGACACACATATAATTATATAAGTATTTTGGCCGATCCTTAGATTTTTATGAACTGAATATCAATTAATAATATAATATTTTTTTAAAAACACTTTTATGTCAATTTCCACAATATTTGGTATTTTGTTTTTGATAAATTCATAACATAATTATTACTTAGAAAATAATTCATTTAATCAACCATAACATGTCATATTAACCTATGAAATTATTGGAATTCATTAAAAGTCTTAAATTATATTAATTTGGTTTTTTATAATATCAATTATTTTAATATTTCACTAATAAGGTAATTGATGAATCATCATTTTTTCATAAATAAAATAAATTATATAATGTCTAAAAAATATTTATAAAATACCATTATGTAGGAAATATTTTTATCTTTCTAATGAATATTTATAATCGAATTTATCTTAGGTATAACCTTATATTTAAAAAAAATTAGTTATTGAACTTTGATTTTAACTATTTTAACTCTTCTTTGAATTAAATAATAATTAACCTCCTAATCAGATCCAAGTGGACCAAAGAGGTTAATATTTTATTCCTAAGGTTTATTTCTAGAATTATACTTATCTAATAGAATTACAACTTGTGTCAGGGTAACAATAATATCATTTTTACCCTTAATTTCTCATTTACTTTTAATAGTGGTAAATAAAAGTAAAAAATTACCATTCAACAAAAAAAATTATATTATTGAACCACATTTTACTCCTTGATATTAACCGTGTCTTTTGGATTTTCGAAATTTCACTCACAGAAGTTGTAAAATTATGTTTTATGTGAATTTGCAAATTCTCCTATGAGGTGGGTAAAAGACGGTGAAAAGTTAAATAAAGTTTTTATATATCTAAAATTACTCTAATAAATTACATTGAACATATATAGGTATTATGTATCTATTTTGACCATAATTAAATTTAAATATAATAAATAATTATTTAAATAAAAATTCGGTTTTAAACTTTAACTTAGTGTTTTCCAATAATCATAAAAAATTGAATGTTTTCAAGAAAATTACCAATAATTCACCGTAAGCTAATTTCGATATTCCAAATTCAAAAATGAAGTCCATTTTGAAATATAAAATATATAAAATTTCAAAAACTGGGTATTACTATTCATAACGGCTAGTTTGATTGGTTGTGGTGTGTGTTATAACTCGAAGTTCTATACAACACACGCTATAGTATTATTCAAAAGAGAAGCATACCATGGAAGATTGGGGTGTTACATTCTACCCTCCTTCAAATAATTTTGTCCTCGAAATTTCTAGAATATTACTGCATAAAAAGACTCTGCTGTTTCTTCATCATAAGTTCTGCGGGTTCCCACGTTCCCTCATCTATCTTGTAGTTTCTCCATATAACTTTTACCAGAAAAGTTGTCCGGTTTCTTAGAACTTGTTCTCTGGTATCAAGATTCCTAACGGGCTCTTCACAATAAGATAGATCAGGTTCCAGTTCTACTACCTCATAGGTGAGTACATTTAATGGGTCATGCATGTATTTTCTCAACAAAGATACGTGAAACACATCATGAACTCTGGAGAGACTTGGCAGCATTGCCAAATGGTAAGCTATAGCCCCAATTCATTCTAGAATTTCGAATGGTCCGATGTACCTGAGTCTCAATTTTACCTTTTTACCGAAACCTATAACACCCTTACATGGATATACGTTCAAGAAAACATGATCTCCTACCTGAAATTCCAAATCCTTCCTTTGGTTATAGGCATATCTCTTCTGCCTACTTTGAGCTACTTTACTGTGGTTTTGGATTACCTTTAACTTTTCCATCGTTTCCTCAAAAAGTTTTGGGCCTACAATTTTTCTTTCACCAACATCATCCCAATAGGTTGGTGTGTGACATATCATTCCGTATAATGCTTCATATGGTGCCATCTGAATACTTGAATGGAAGATATTGTTATAGGAAAATTAAACCAGAGGTATATATGGATCCTATATACCCTGAATGTAAAGGGAGAAAGATCTCAACATATCTTTTAATGTTTGAATAGTCTGTTCTGATTGTCCATCAGTTTGGGGGTGGTAACAGTGCTCAAACTATGTTCAGTATCCAGGGCTTTCTGAAGTCTTTTCTAGAATCTTGATGTAAAACTAGGATCACTATTAGAAACAACTGATAGGGGTACTCCATGAAGTCTCACAACTTCATTAATATATAGCCTTTCTAGATGTTCAAGTGGTTGATCTTCAATTATAGAAAGAAAATGTGCTTATTTGGTAAGACGATAAAAAATGACCAATATTTCATTGTTCCTTTAGGAGTCGTTGGTAGTCCCATAAAAAAGTTCATCGTGATATTCTCCCATTTCCACATAGGTATGGGAATAGGTTTCATGACTCCTCCAGGCTGTTGCCTTCCACCTTTCACTTGTTGAAAAACCATACATCTTCACAAAAAATCATCAGTCTCCTTCTACATGTTGTCCCACCAAAAATGATCCTTCAAATATCTATACATATTATTGCTCCTAGGGTGTATAAAGAAATATAAACTATGAGCATCGTCCAAAAATTACCCTTTTAGACCTGGTATATCAGGAACAAAAAGGCTTTTCCCAAATTTCAAAATTCCTTCTTCATATACAAATTCACTCAATCTAACATCATTCACAGCTTTAATCTTCTTTTGAAACTCTTCATCATTGGTCTGAGTACTCTTTATCCTTTCTAATAAATATGGATTTTAAACCATTTGAAAAAGTATTGATGTTTTAACTTCCATGGTGATTCCCATATCCATCATTAATAGATCATGAAAATAGGATCCCTCTCAACTCTCTTCTTGTTCTAAACTCCGTGATCTTTTCTACTCAAAGCATATACAACATTATTTTCTTTCCCCGGGAGGTAGTGTATTGTGAAATCATAATACTTGAGTAGTTAATGCCATCTCCTTTTCGTCATGTTGAGTTCTTTCCATGAGAAAATATACTTCAAACACTTTTAATCTGTATAAATCTCACATTTCTCACCATAGAGATGGTGTATCCAAATCTTCAAAGAAAAGATTACAACTTCTAACTCAAGATCATGAGTAGGATAGTTCTGCTCATAAATTTTTAGCCGTCGTGATGCATAGAAAATAACCCTCTAATTCCTCATAAGGACACAACCAAGTCCTTTCTTCGATGCATCACTATAAATAAAAAACCAATCATTCCCTGATGGTAGAGTCAATATAGGATCATTGACTAATCATTTCTTCAGTTCTTCGAAATTTTCTTCACACTCTTTTGTCCAAACAATTTTAAACCCTTTACGTGTGAGATTTACTAATGGGTTAGCCAACTGGGCAAATTTCTAGATAAAACGTCGATAATAACCTGCTAAACCAATAAAACTACATACCTCAGTTATACTCGTCAGTACTGGCCATTCTTGGATTGCTCTTGTATTATAAGGATCAACGTAAATTCTATCCTTAGAGATAATATGGCCATGAAAAGAAATCTCCTGAAACAAGAATTCACACTTTCTAAACGTCCCATATAATTCATGTCTTCTTAGAGTCTTCAATATAATGCGGAATTGATATTTATGATCATCATATATTTTGGAGTATGTCAATATATAATCAATAAATACCACAACAAATTAATCAAGATATTCCTTGAAAACTCTATTCATTGGATCCAGGAAAACAGAGGGTGCATTAGTCGTCCCAAAATGCATTTCTATAAACTCATAATGCCCATACCTGGTTCAAAATGATTTCTTCAGAATGTCTTCCTTCTTCACACACAACTGATGATATCCAGATCTAAGGTCAATCTTTGAAAAGTATTGAGCTCCATTCAGTTGGTCAAATAAATCATCAATGTGAGGTAGGGGATAGTAGTTTATTATTATTATAGCATTGATCTCCATGTATTCAATACACAATCTCATAGATCCATCTTTCTTGATAACAGAAAAAACAAGGGCTCCCCATAGAGAAACACAAGGGAGAATAAATCCCTTATTACTCAATTCCTCAAGTTGTTTCTTTAGTTACACTAATTCCACAGTGGACATTTTATAAGGGGTCTTCGATATGGACCTTGATCCATGAATTAAATCAATGGAAAACTCAATTTCTCATTCTAGAGGATGTCCAGGTAACTCTTCTAGAAACACATCAACATATTCTCTCACAATAGGTACATCCTTTATTTGAACATTCCATTCCTCACCCATGGAAATTTCATTCTCTTCCTCCCCAATAATTGAATTTAGTTGAGCTATTAGGGGTGGATATAGATAAGAATTAGGTGGTGATTATTCTGCTCTAAAGATAATGTGTTCTTTATCATCATCATAAAAAATGGTAACCTCCTTCTTCTTACAATAAATCATCGCATCAGGGTCTCAAAACCAATACCTACTGAGGATTATATCAAATTCAGTCATGGTTATGACGATGAGATCAGGAGATAAAGAACATTTATATGCTCTAATGGGAACAAATTTTCAAAACCCTGATGCAATAATACATCCCTTAGGAGATTTAAATGACAACTCCCTTGTAAAATAAAATGGGAAATATCTAATTTTCTTTGCAAACTGGGAAGATATGAAACAATGCAATGATCCAGAGTCAAATAGAGCATTGGCTAAACTTGAGGAAACCATTAAATTACCTACCACCACATCTTTCAGAGCTTCTACATCAGCCGTAGTGATAACATTAGCTTGTCCTTGATCACTCGACATTTTCTAAGGTAAGATTCCCTGATTCTTAGGATATTCATTTTCATAATGTCTCATCTCTCGAAAATTGTAACATTGAACATCGGTATCTTCTTTCCTCCCCTTGCAATCATGAGCATAGTTGCCTATTTCACCACACATGTAATATACTCCCATTCCCTTTAAGAAAGTAATAGTGTGTTTCTTCCCACATTTACTGCAGAAGGGAAATTCAACTTTTACCTTCTTCCCCTTATTTCATTTCCAGGGTGATCATCAGATCTCTTCTTCTCTTTCTTTGCATTAATGTCGTATCACTTAGATAATTACTTTTCTGTCTTGATTGAACATGAGACAATATCTTTGTCTGATGAGAAGAATTGTGAGACTAATTCTAGACAGAGAAATGGTTTTAACCAATCAAAGAAAGGATCAAACTTACATCTTGGGTTACATATATAATCTATAGCATTCCTCGCTAACCTTGTAAAGTTAGCCTCATACTTTGGGACATTCTGATCCTCTTTTTTCCTCAGACTTAGAAATTTTTTTCTATATCTGCTAGATGGTAATGAGGAAAGTATTATCCTAAGAAAAACTCTTTAAATTCCCCATTCCATATTTGATACTTCTTCATCTTCCTTTGTGTTTTCTATCAATGACCACCATTGATCAGCATCTCTTGTGAGGCTATAAACTGCCATGATAACTTTTTCCCTTTCACTTCTCCCCAAAGCCTGAAATATTTTCTCTGGTGAACTTATCCATTACTCTGATACTAGTGTATTTGTACCCCCATTGAATATAGGTGGTTGTTTCCCCATAAATTGATCTAAAATTGATCCTCCATACTACGAATCAGGGTGCTCTATATGGGTATGGTTATGTTTTATAACCTGAGTGGGGTCTCCCAGTATGGTGATAAGCTGATCATCACTAGTTGTATCACCAGCTCCACTATAATTATCTTGATTAGGATAGAAATCCCTACATGGATTGCGCACATTGATATAGTTTCCATTCCTTCCAGTAGGCACCATTTCTAAACAATGGCATAAACTAGATCAGTTTATGAATCAAAATACATAATTCCAAATTTTTAAAAAATTAAAAATAAATTTAACACTTTATAGATATAATCCATAATCATAAAAGTGATTTCCTTGAGGAAGTATATAATCATAATCCCTTCATAATGGTTTTTAATGTAAATGATAATTGTCCTAAGAATATCCCCTTGGAGTGTCATAATCAAGAGTGCAGCAAGGCCCATTGTCGTGCACTAATTCTCATTCGAGTCTAGATCAAAGAAGTGTTTTCGGATTTTACCACTAGGTACATTTGTGCCAGAGCCTCCCCTACCTACACGTATCCAGAGAGGGATGTATTGTTTTGAAAAATCACAAAATATCTTCAATACCAAAATTCTAGGAAGTTCTTCTCTACTAATCCTCAAAGTCCATCTGAGGTCTATGTGCTCTAATCAGAATTTATCTAAATCTGGCTTCCAAGGATTGTATTAAACTTATTTAGATACAAACTATAAATCCCTGAACCCAGTTACCAAGATTCATTGCATTATTACAAAATATTTGCATGATCACAAAAGATCATTTCTGAAAAGACTGATTAGTTTAGTAGCCTTGGATACACGAGATATATTCATAAGTCTTACATTTCATCATATAGTGAAAAAAAAACTACAATAACATCTTGTCTTCATAGACCACACTCATATCCCCCCATTCAATTCCTACAGGTCATTCATAAAATACTTATTCACATCCTGGGAAAATATAAAACATATAAAGGGGTGAGCTTAGATACCCAGTAAGGATGACACTATAGAATAAATTTTTATAAATAAGCATAAACATTTAAGGCAATGTTTAAATAAAACAAAAAGACTTTTAAACATGACCTTCAGCATAATATTTCTTAAATAAAATGAAATAATCCCATTTACTTATTCACATGGATATTCTACTAATCGAATAATCACATGATATATCAATAACAACTTTCATAATGATGGAATGCATAATGACAAACTATTATAACCACATAGTCAAGGCTTTGTGCTAAGACTATAAATAACATTTTGTCAAGGCCTTGTGCCAAGACAATAGTTTGTATCATGAGACCTACCGATGCATTGAGGAGATATAATGGCCTCCACCCATCAATTAATAAGGCCAATGCCTTCCACATATGAAAAGGTTTAAACATAACATAAACATTCATATTGAAACTAGCATAAAAAATATAATCAATTTATCCATAAACCATGAATGGTATAAAAATAACACATCCACAGTCAAACATAGCACCAAACCTAAAATACAATATGGATGTTTTGTATCATAATAAATCAAATTCAAATAAACATAAAATCTATCAATGGATGTTGACATAGATGAAATCAAAACTATTTGAGAAAAATATATATTTTTCTAAAATCATTTAAAAGTTTCATAATTATAAAAGGACAATTTTGGTATGGATGGTGTGGATGGAGCCTCATTCAATGAAACATTGACAAGAGGACTCAAAGATGATGGAGATGATGAATCAATTGATATCCTTGATGCTTGTAAAATACTACTCAAGAAGATGCAGATTCCTGACTAAGATAAGAACATCTTTTGGTCAATGCCAAAAGTAGAAGAGGCAAGGAAAAAATGGATCTTCATATCACAAGGAAATATAACGAAAGGAAAGAGGTGACTAATGATTGTAACTATACATTTCCAAAATACATTAAAAAAGTACAACCCTACGGTCAATCTCTTTCCTCAAATGGAAAATACTGTTTTTTGTTTACAACACATAGAGAAACAACCACTATTTCTACTATTACTCATGCAAGTAATATGGAAGTATCCCCTCCGAAATGTACTCCTAGAGCACAAGTTATGTTCACATTATTTAATGGATTTCCAACAAATTCTAGTGCTGGTGATCCTCTACCTTTGCATGAAAAAGGAGGTCGGGATACTGTTTCTGTTCTAGACATTTTATCTCTTAAAAACACAGATTCTCAGGATTCTAGGAATACCCATATCATGTACCATAATCCCACTCCAACTGGGCAGCATAAACAGACAGGTCCCTTGAAGGAATCTGTCCAAGACTCCTCTGAATTGCATGTGTACCATCCCAGTTAGGAGGGAAAATGTGAAAAATTATCAATATCATCCCAGAATTCATCAAGCTATGGCACCCCTCAATCTCAAATTAAGAAAGTTATAAAATAGTTGAGTACCTATAATTCATTTGAATTACTTGAATCTACAAGTAATGATGAGGACATGAAACCAATGGAAGATCTGAATGGAGCTAAGTGTGTGAACGCTGATGTAATTTCTATGATCCTAGATGACGGTGGATGTCTCTGGTTGTAGGAAAAGGTAGGGCGGAGGGGGAGACAACCAAGTGGAAGGGGTTCTCAAACATCTCTTCACATTATTAACACTCAGTCATGAGTGTGCTGATGAATTTTTTTTGGACCTTCTTTGTTGTTTTTACTCCTCTGTATTTACATCTTGTATGACATTCTATTTTAATAATAGGGGCCTTTGAGCCTTATCCTTCTTTAAAAAAACAAAATTTTAAAAGGAAACATTTACTTTGAAAATATTCCTGTAATCTTTTATGGGAATCTTCGATGATTTTATAACTGTGTAAAAGAGCCGCACCTGCCATATAAGTTAAAAAATACATTATTACATTAATTCTGTCGAAAAGGTTAAAAAGAACTTGTTTGGAAAATGGAAAAAATCTTCCTTTATAAATATCCTATAAAAATAAAACAAGGGTATAAATTACTATTACCCATAGTCTATAAAATAGTAATAATGTTTTGGAATACATTTTTAAGAAACATGGATATGGATGATAAATAGATCCAAGTAGATAATTATGTATAAGCATCCTCGGATAATGAAGAGATTGTGAAATAAACCCTTACCTTTTACTTTTCCTTGGTAGAGGGTAGGTTGAAATCTTGTATAATAGTTAATTTATTGTTATTAAATTATACAAGAATCATATATATAAATATGGTATCATATATGATCTTTTAATATTGCTTTGTTAATAAAATTTTAGTATAATCATCGTTTCGGTTATTCACTTACTTGTTTCTTTATATGTTTTGATACATAAGCCGTGTTTGTTATCCAAAGGCTGTATCTTATTCATATCCAGAATGATATCAAGTGTTTAAACATTATTTTTAATCATCAAATGAAAATTATTTTTGAATGGATACGATGGGGAATGAATCTCATCGCGTTCGTGGAGACGGTAGTCCGTACGTACGCACGAGAGACAATATCATTCTTTTGATATTAAAATCATATATAATTGGTTGTTATATCATATATACTTAATAACTATAAGGATATATTTTTTATTTACTTCAATTACACATCATTATCATACCCATCCAAATAATAATTTTTTGAATAACATTTACACTCCGACGGGGTGAGGGTAAGCCGTATGTACGCACGTATGGTAACATTTCATTCAAAGGATGGATTGAATACTGAATATGGTTGTACCATATTTATAATAACATCAAATAATAGAGAATATGATAGAGTTATTATTTTATAATATATATAACAAATAAAGAATAAGTGGAAGAAGAAAGAAACTTGAAAGAGGGTGGTGAAATCATTATCTCTTCTTGAGGTTCTTCCTTTTGATATGATCGAAAGGGATCCTTAGGATGGATTTATGATCAAACTAAGGCCTCTAGGTTGAATTGAGGGATGTTTAAGGAACTTTGGGCATGGGTTGGACGATCCCAATGTCTTTGAAGGTGTGAAATAGAGATAAGGGTGACTTCCCTTTTATTAGAGGGGTGAGGGGCACCTTAGGAAAAGCTATAAATATTATTCTGTAATAAATTATTATTTAGTTTAAAATGGCTCCAAAGTAACTTATTTATAGTATAAGGTGGTAATGGGTACAAAACCACCCAACCAATAAGTTTTAGATAGGATTGGGTAACTATATTATCCTTATATTTTAGTTTCAATTCTTAGTTAATTAGTTTCACATTTACCATGTCTCTTTGTAATTTTTATAATATATGGTTAATAAACATACTATAAACATCCAAGAGAACCACTAGTGGTTCATTAATGATACACCTATCATTATATAAGTCTCTTGGACGAATATTACATTTTTAGAAATTGAATATCAATTAATAATATAATATTTGTTTTAAGAACTCTTTTTTTTCAATTTTGACACTATTTTGTATTTTTTTAATAAATTTATAAAACCATTATTTCTTCCAAAATAATTCATTTAATAAACCCTATCATTTATTATTTACTAATAAAATTCGTGTAATTCATTAAAAGTATCAAATTATATTTATTTGGGTATTTATAATATAAACTATTTTAATATTTCACTAAAAAGGTAATTACAACATCATCATTGTGTCATAAATAAATTAAATTATTTAATGCCTAAAAATTATAAATAAAATAAAATTATTTAGGAAATCGTTTTATCTTTTTAATTAATATTTCTAATCGAATTTATCTTATGTATAACCCTATAATAAAATGTTTTAGTTATTAAATGTTGATTTTAACTCTTTTAACTCTTCTTTGAATTAAATAATAATAAATGTCCTAATCTAATCCATGTGGACCAAAGAGGTTCATATTTTATTCCTAAGGTTGTTTTTGGTCGAATTATACTTATCCAATAGAATTAGGACATGTGTTAGGGTAATAATAATATCATTTTACCCTTAATTACCCGATTTACTTTTAACCGTGGTAAATAAAAGTAAAAAGTTGCTATTACCCAAAACATATTTTTAACATATTGAACCACATTTTACTCCATGATACTAACTGTGTTTCTTATATTTTTGAAATTCCACTCATAGAAGCGGTAAAATTATGTTTTATGTGAATTATCAAATTCTCCAAGGAGGTGGGTAAAAGACGGTGAAAAGTTCAATAAACTTTTTATATATCTAAAATTACTACAATTAATAACATTGAACTTATATAGGTATTATGTATCTATATTTACCTTAATTAAATTTAAATATAATAAAAAATTATTTAAATATTAATTCGGTTTTAAACTATTACTTAGTGTTTTTTCACTATTCATCAAAAATTGAATGTTTTCAGAAAAATACCAAAAATTCCACCTAATCTAATTTCGATATTATGAATCCAAAAATGATCTCTATTTTGAATGATAAAATTTATTAAATTTAAAAAAGTATGTATTACTATTCACAATGGCTAGTTTGATTGGTTGTGGTGTGTGTTAGAACTCGAAGTTGCGTACAACACATGCTACAGTATTATTCAAAGGGAAGCATACTGTGGAAGGTTGTGGTGTTAAATAAATAATGTTTTAACCAATGAAAATGTGTATATTAATTCAGAATATACAATAATCAATTTTTAGTGAAGTAATTATTTTCTTCAAAAATGAGTTTTGATTGAAAAATGGTTTTCATCACAATTGTTTCTAGGAAAATTTACATTTAATTTATGCCATTTTTGTAAATTCTATCATATGAAATAAATATAATTTTTTAAATCATCATTTAAATATTAGTTTATGTTGAATTTTTCAATTTCTTCAAAAAAGTGTTATTTTTCATTGAATGATTTAAAAACCAATTTCTGTAAATAATTTCCTATATTTTCAAAAATAAGACCCATTATGTTTTTTATTTTATCATATATAAACACAATTCTCCATTAATTATAAGTAATCTAATTAATTATATAAGAATGCTGATTATGCATTATTTTAATATATGTTAATTTTTGTGCTTAATAAACCATTTTTTAATCTATTCTCATGAATTAATTTTTTATGTTAATCAATTTAATTAATATACATATATTAGAGTTATAATTTAAATTTATATATCATATTTTTCATTGAATTCCTTAAAATTAATTTTATGGTTTTTAAAACAAATGGAATTGAAGTTAATTATTTATTATGACTAAAATTGCATATTTCTCAAAAGGGTTTTCGTTACTGAATGTGTGATTATTTAAAAATAAATTCATAAAATATTTGCATTTAATTTGGTAAAATGGGTTAATATGTAATGTAACATCCCAAGTAAGTAATGAATAATATATATTTTTATCTATGTCTATTAATGATTATGATAGTGTTTTAGAGGATTAAAATGAAAATAAATCCAATCTTAGGCATGGAATACACTAATATTCTTAAAAGATTGTTTTACTGCCTTTTGATGGCAAACCATTTTTGAATCTATCTTTGGAAAACTTTATAAACTATGTTTGTCAAAATAAACTTATTCTTTATGATTGGGACATCAAAATTTACTTTGTGTGAATTTTTTGTATTTTTCTGACAATGTTCATTTTTTAATGAATAGTGAAAAATACTGCATTTGACATCAAAACTGCTTTTTAATCTAATTTATTTATATGATTATATTATCTTTTGAATTGGTTTTGAAGTAAAATTAGAATATATTTTTACCATTTAATCCAATGGTGGTCATTGGAATCAATTTCACTTTGAAATTGGACTTAAACTGGTGTCAATCTTTTGATACTTATTGTTTTATAAAAACACGCTATTTGCTCTGACAGCAGGAATTAATTATTAAATTAATTAATGTGACTTATATATTTTGAATTTTGTAAAATAGACTTAATTTTTGAATTTGGAATATCAAATATAGCTTAGGGTGAATCTTTGGTAATTTTCTGAAAAACTTCAATTTTTGATGAATAGTGAAACCACTAAGTGGTACTTATAAAAACTAATTTTCCATTTAAATGAAATTTTGCCATCATTGTGTTTTGAATTTCAAAAATCCGACATACATGGTTGACATTAAGAAGTAAAATGTGGTTCAATGAGATTATAATAATTTTATGGTGAATAGCAACTTATTAAGTTTTAAATCACGATTAGTGGTAATTAGTGTAGTTTAAGGTAAAAATAATGCTTTAATAAAATAAGATGATCTTGACACATGTCCTACCCTCATTGGTTGTGTCATGGCCGACCATGACAAGCCGTGGATCAACTTGGGGACCCCATGGATCCACTTTGGTTGGGAAATGACATAAATAACTTTTTATTTAATGTAAAAGTAAAAATGACACAAACATAATATGTTTTACGAAAACAATTTTTACATGTGGTTATATAGATAATATTTTTGATTATAAATTTTCATTGTAAAGATAAAACGATTTCCTAAATAATAGTATTTTTTTTATAATTTTTAGACTTTAAATAAATTAAATTATTTATGACATCATGATGATGCAGCGATGACCTCATTATTTAACGATTTAAATAAAACAAAAAGATAATGAAAAATCTAAAACATACACTTGGCCAAAACCAATTGGATGAGTGGATTTCGAAGCCTTATCACCTTATCCTAGAATTATAGCAATGTGGGACCTTATGAATCCGATACTCTTTTTAAAATAAAGTAACCTATCTTTACTTTCCAAAAGTGCCCCTCCTCTACTCTTATAAATGGCCCCCACCTCTACCTCATTTCACACACTCCTCAAGCCTTTGTCTCAGCCAACCCCTGACTATTTACTCTCTCCACATCCCTCTCCTCATCCTAGAGGATTCCATATGGGCAGAATCCTTTCAAAGGAAGCCTTTAGGCTCAAATCAAAATGAGTTACACTTTTAAAGGTAATTCATTCTCTCATGTTCATTTGTTTTATTTTGCCTCTCTGACCCCCTAAACTCTTTTTATTTACTTTTTTTAACAAAAATAGTATCTTCAATATACTAGGATGTTGTTATAAGATTTATTTGAGCTACACTCTCACACAACTACATCAAATGGTTAAAGAACATACGGTTTCCGTGGATGGAGAAATTCTGTCTCCCAAAATGATGATTGTTAAATACTCATTTAACACCTTCAAAGGTGGCCATTATGATGTAACTATTATTATATATGATATATAATATGTTTATGTTTTCTTTAAGCTTCTGTTTTTTTCATTTTGGGCATTCCTTTATGGTTTCCATTATGGGTAAACACTATATCTTCATTTTAGGAAGTGTGGACTACCGCCCCCTGAAAGTGATTTGATTCGTTAATACCATATGTGGGATGTGTAAAGGATAAAGTTAATGATATTATATATGTTATTATACTGGAATTATAATATACCCTTATATCATTATGATTCCATTCCAGAAAATATGAAATAGAAATGGAAGTAGTGTTCATGCGTACGTACGGCTTACCTTCTCCATTAACGGTGCATTTCATTTCTTACCTCTAAATGTGTTGTAATATTATAAATACATGTATATGATGAATATATATGATATATATTTTATCCAAATCATTAATATCATTCTGGATATAACGAACCATTGACCAAATTAACAACATGTAAGTGTAAGAAGTCTATTTTTGACTTAAGAACCAAATACCGACAAAATGAACATTATTAACTTAAATGATTACAGGATGTTCATAACATGGTATAAAAGGAATAATGAACTTGAAAAAGGTTAATAAGCTAGTAGATATTAACTCAAGTTTATTATTCAGGAGATTAAAGAATGGTCGGGTCAAGTCGGATACGAGGTATGGGACTTCGTCTCAATCTCCTTTCATTGAGGCATATTTTATTTTATACACAAATTTCTTTTATACGGTGTATAAACCCCTTTGACTTTTACGTTTATTCAAAAGGAATCATTTTTATACGACACGTTTACTAAACAACAAAAGGGAATGTTTTTGTCGTACGTATGCGGCCACAACGACTTCTCCGTTGTCGTGACCGTTATTTGAGTTTCGGCTTCCTCTACAAGCCATACCTTCTTTTTAAAAGAAAAATAAATACCAAGTTTTACTTTTCTATTATTTTGGTATTGAAAATGGTTTTCATAATGTTTTTTGTGTCGGATTGATATCTTTTGATTGAAATGTGGAAATGTTATGTTTCCTTTATGCATGTTTTATGTGATACGATTATGTTATGTTTCTTGGGCATAATTATGAAGAAGAGTGGTTCCATGATAAACTAAGGGTGGGTGAGCCCGATATAGCTCTCCAATGCATTGGTTAACGTGAAGGAGTGAAACATTAAGGTTTCTCCGAAGATATTTTAGGGAGTATACTGTGATGGGCATTCCAAACGTAACCAAGAGGGTTACTCCCTACGTAAGAATGTTATGAATGCCTCAAGTTACCTTTATGTCTTATGATTTCTATGATTTATTCATGATTTGATGAGGTATGTTAAAGTGCTTATGTTTTATGGGTAAAGTATGATCTCATCCTTTTGTATATGTGAACCCATGTTTCCTTTGCATATTTTTATGTCCCTTACTGAGCTTTATATGCTCATCCCATGTTTTTTTGAAATTTTTTTCACAGGTCAAGGGAAAGGTACATGATATGATGATAGTGTCAAGGAAGTGTCAAGAAGGAATCCATTTTTATTTCAAATATGTTTCCATTGATGAGAATGAAGAATACTATCTTTATTTAACCACTTTGTTTATATGTGGAATTTAATGCATGATTTATGATCTAATTCTCTAAATCTCTAAACCTGAAAAGATCCTCAATGTGTAATCTTGTAATAACTCAATATTAAGTAAGGTTTACGGCTGGGGCCTTATAGTTGGTATCAAAGGTCGGTTTAGATAACATTAGGAGTTAGATTTCTATAAAATGATTATCCAAAAAATTGAAATGATATAGCATTTGAATATTACCATGTTTCTTCATCTAAGACATGTTTGTTCAGAATGGTTTTCCGTAGAGGAAACATGGAAGCAGTGCTAGGAAGGCATACAGAAGGAAATAACCTTCCGAATCAGCATCCGGAAATGGTCGGAATTGGAACTGAACAGTTTTTTGAAGTAATGGCACAGTTGACTCAGGCTATAAATGGTGGTGGTATCCATGCACGAGATCAGCCAGATCAACCGCAGAGGAACATGTCAGTGGTGTAACATTTCATGAGGCAACATCCCCCATCATTCAGAGGATCATCTGACCCTGTGTTAGCTGAAGGGTGGATTAAAGCACTGAAGAATATTTTTGATGTCATGGGGTGTTCAGACAATCAAAAGGTTAGTCTTGCTATTTACCATTTGGAGGGTGAAGCAGATCAGTGGTGGTCGATGGTTAAAAATATCCGGGACGCTGATGAGATTGATGCTCTCGACTGGGATGAATTCAAAGGTATGTTTCTTGAGAAGTATTTTCCTAAGGCTGTTCGACTTAGGATGGAAAATCATTTCTTGGAATTGAGGAAAGAGGAAGACTCAGTGGCTGCCTATGAAGAATGATTCACTCGATTGGCAAGGTATGCTCCAAATTTTATCCGAGACCTTGATAGTAAAATCAATAGTTTTTACTCAGGATTAAAGCCAAAATATCGAAGGCCATTAGCTTCTCGTGAGTTTAAAAGTTATGAAAAGCTTTTTCGATGTGATGATAAGGTGGAAATGGAGTTTGTCGATGACCAAGTGTTCTATAACAACCAGCAGAAGAAGAGACCTAGGTGGTAGGAGAAAGGTAAGAATTCTTCAAAAAATTCTGATGGTAAGAAAACTAAGTTTCCCGTTGGTGATAAATGTGGCAAAAGGCATGTTGGGGAATGTCTTCTGAATTCTGGAAAGTGCTACCGATGTGGTACGATGGGACATAAGGCTCGTGATTGCACTGAAAAGGATCAAGGTGAAGGTAAGACCAAATTTGATTTACAGTTAGTGAAATGTTTTAAGTGAAATGAGATGGGTCACTATGGAAATGAGTGTCCGACAAAGAGCTTGAGTGATGGCAAGAAGTTAGACTACATGCAGAAAGGGGTGGTGATATCCTTTGCAACTACTTCAGCAGATATCGGGCCATCAAATGAAGTTGTATCAGGTATCAGTGAGATCATCTCTATCAGATATAATCAAGCAAGCACAGAAGAAAGACAGTGAGTTGCAAAAAAAGGTAGAGCTGGTTCCGAAAGGTAAGTTGCCTGAATTCAACATTGATAATGATTTCGTTTTGAGATTTGGTAAGAGATTGTGTGTTCCTTGTTATTCATAGTTGAAGATAGTGTTGTTATGTGAAGCCCATAGTTCTCCGTTTTCAGTTTATCCTGGCAGTACTAAGATGTACAGAGATCTGCGGGAGTATTTATGGTGGGATGGAATGAATAGAGATATTGCTGATTTTACTGTGAAGTGCTTGACATGTCAACAGGTTAAAGAAGAGCGGCAATTACTGAAAGGGATGCTTCAGCCTTTACCAGTTCCAGAGTGGAAATGGGAGAATATATCCATGGACTTTGTTGTGGGATTACTGAAGACATCTCGAGGTAATAATGCAATCTGGGTTATTGTTGATCGCTTGACTAAATCTGCTCATTTACTTGCTATACGAGATACTTTTTCCCCAGATCAACTTTCCGGTTTGTATCTTAAAGAGATTTTCAGGTTACATGGAGTTCCCCAGTCCATTGTATCGAATCGTGATCCTAGGTTTACTTCTAACTTTTGGAAAGGCCTTCAGAAGTCGTTGGGTACTGAATTAAATTTTAGTACAGCTTTTCATCCTCAATCCGATGGGCAGTCAGAACAAAAAATTCAGACATAGGAGGATATGCTACGAGCTTGTTCTATGGATTATCAGGGAAGTTGGGACCAACATCATTCTTTGGTTTTATTTTCATATAATAACAGTTTTCTTTCCAGTATACAGATGACACCATTTCAGGCATTATATGGGAAGCGGTGTCGAACTCCAGAATTCTGGGATGAAGTGGGTGAAAGGAAGTTGATGGGACCAGAATTGGTAGAAAAGATGGCAGAAAAAGTTCAGCTGATTCAGAAGCACATGATAACAACTAAGAGCAGGCGGAAGAGATAAGCGGATAACCGGAGGAAGGATCTATCTTTTGAGGTAGGTGATCATGTTTTTCTCAAAGTATCACCATGGAAAAGTGTGATGTGATTTGGTAAGAAAGGAAAGATGAGTCCAAGGTTCATTGGACCATACGCAATTCTAGAGAGAGTTGGATCAGTTGCATACCGAGTGGATTTACCTCCGATTTTATCTCAGGTACACAATGTTTTTCACGTTTCGATGTTGAGAAAGTATATGCCAGATCCATCTCATGTTTTGAGTCCAGAGGTAGTTCACCTGGAAGAGAAATTATCTTATGAGGAACAACAGGTCCAGATTCTTGACCACAGGGAGCAAGTGTTATGGAATAAGGTGATTCACCAGGTAAAGGTTTTGTGGAAAAACCACATGATTGAAGAGGCAACATGGGAATCTTAAAATGCAATGAGGGATAAGTACCCCCATTTATTGGATAAGTTAATAAATTGCAGGGACGCAATTTTCTAAAGGGGGGAAGGATGTAACATCCCAAGTAAGTAATGAATAATAGATATTTTTATCTATGTCTATTAATGATTATGATAGTGTTTTAGAGGCTTAAAATGAAAATAAATCCAATCTTAAGCATGGAATACACTAATATTCTAAAAATATTGTTTTACTGCCTTTTGATGGCAACCCATTTTTGAATCTATCTTTTGACAATTTTATAAACTATGTTTGTCAAAATAAACTTATTCTTTACGATTGGGACATCAAAATTTACTTTGTGTGAATTTTTGGTATTTTTCTGACAATGTTCATTTTTTAATGAAGAGTGAAAAATACTGCATATTACATCAAAACTGCATTTTAATCTAATTTATTTTTTTGATTATATTATATTTTGAATTGTTTTTGAAGTAAAATTAGAATATATTTTTACCATTTAATCCAATGGTGGTCATTGGAATCAATTTCACTTTGAGATTGGACTTAAACTGGTGTCATTCTTTTGATACTTATTGTTTTATAAAAACACGCTATTTGCTCTGACAGCGGAAATTAATTATTAAATTAATTAATGTGACTTATATGTTTTGAATTTTGTAAAATAGACTTCATTTTTGAATTTGGAATATCAAATATAGCTTAGGGTGAATTTTTGGTAATTTTCTGAAAAACTTCAATTTTTGATGAATAGTGAAACCACTAAGTGGAACTTATAAAAACTGATTTTCTGTTTAAATGAAATTTTGCCATCATTGTGTTTTGAATTTCAAAAATCCGACATACATGTTTTTCATTAAGAAGTAAAATGTCGTTCAATGAGATTATAATAATTTTTTGGTGAATAGTAACTTATTAAGTTTTTAATCACGATTAGTGGTAATTAGTGTAGTTTAAGGTAAAAATAATGCTTTAATAAAATAAGATGAGCTTGAAACATGTCATACCTTCATTGGTTCTGTCATGGACGACCAAGACAATCCATGGGTCAACTTGGGGACCCCATGGATCCACATTGGTAGGGAAATGACATAAATAACTTTTTATTTAATGTAAAAGTAAAAATGACACAAACATAATATGTTTTACGAAAACAATTTTTACATGGGGTTATATAGATCCAATTTTGATTATAAAAAGTCATTGGAAATATTAAAAGATTTCCTATATCATAGTATTTTTTTTATAATTTTTAGACTTTATATAAATTAAATTATTTATGACATCATGATGATGCAGCGATGACCTCATTATTTAACGATTAATATAAAATGGAAAGATAATGAAAAATCTAAAACCTACACATGGCCAAAACCAATTGGATGAGTGAATTTCGAAGCTTTATCACCTTATCCATGAATTATTGCAATGTGGGACCTTTTGAATCCGAAAATATTTTTAAAATAAAGTAACCTATCTTTACTTTCCAAAAGTGCCCCTCCTCTCCTCTTATAAAAGGCCCCCAACTCTACCTCATTTCACACACTCCTCAAGCCTTTGGCTCGGCCAACCCCTGCCCATTTACTCTCTCAACATCCCTCTCCTCATCCTAGAGGATTCCCTTTGGGCAGAATCCTTTCAAAGGAAGCCTTTAGGCTCAAATCAAAAGGAGTTACACTTTTAAAGGTAATTCATTCTCTCATGTTCATTTGTTTCATTTTGCTTCTCCAACCCCATAAACTCTTTTTATTTACCTCTTTTTTAACAAAACCAGTATCTTCAATATACTGGGATGTTGTTATAAGATTTATTTGAGCTAAACTCTCATACAACTACATCAAATGGTTAAAGAACATACGGTTTCCGTGGACGGAGAAATTCTGCCTCCCGAAACGATGATTGTTCAATACTCATTTAACACCTTCAAAGGTGGCCATTATGATGTCACTATTTTTATATATGATATATAATATGTTTATGTTTTCCTTAAGCTTCAGTTTTTTTTCATTTTGGGCATACCTTTATGGTTTCCATTATGGGTAAACACGATATCTTCATTTTAGGAAGTGCGGACTACCGCCCCCTGAAAGTGATTTGATTCGTTAATACCATATGTGGGATGTGTAAAGGATAAAGTTAATGATATTATATATGTTATTATATTGGAATTATAATATACCCTTATGTAATTATGATTCCATTCCAGAAAATACGAAATAGAAATGGAAGTAGCGTTCATGCGTACGTACGGCTTACCGTCTCCATGAAAAGTGCATTTCATTTCATACCTCCAAATGTGATGTAATATTATAAATACATGTATATGATGAATATATATTATATATATGTTATCCAAATCATTAATATCATTCTGGATATAACGAACCTTTGACCAAATTTACAACATGTAAGTGTAAGAAGTCTATTTTTGACTTAAGAACCAAATACCGACAAAATGAACATTATTAACTTAAATGATTACATGATGTTCATAACATGGTATAAAAGGAATAATGAACTTGAAAAAGGTTCATAAGAAAGTATAGATTAACTCAAGTTTATTATTCAGGAGATTAAAGAACGGTCGGGTCAAGTCGGATACGAGGTATGGGACTTCGTCTCAATCTCCTTTCATTGAGGCATATTTTATTTTATACACAACTTTCATTTATACGGTGTATAAAACCCTTTTAATTTTACATTTATTCAAAACGAATCATTTTTATATGAAGCGTTTACTAAACAACAAAAGGGAATGTTTTTGTCGTACCTATGCGGCCACAATGACTTCTCCACCGTCGTGACCGTTATTTGAGTTTCAGCTTCCTCTACAAGCCATACCTTTTTTTTAAAAGAAAAATAAATACCATGTTTTACTTTTCTTTTATTTTGGTATTGAAAATGGTTTTCAAAATGTTTTTTGTGTTGTATTGATATCTTGTGATTGAAATGTGGAAATGTTATGTTTCCTTTATGCATGTTTTATGTGATACCATTATGTTATGGTTTTGGGCATTATTATGAAGACGGGTGGTTCCGTGATAAACTAAGTGTAGGTGAGCCCGATATAGCTCTCCAATGCATTGGGTAATGCGAAGGAGTGAAACGTTAAGGTTTCTCCAAAGAGATTTTAGGGAATATACTGTGATGGGTATTCCAAACATAACCAAGAGGGTTACTCCCTATGTAAGAATGTTATGAATGCCTCAAGTTACCTTTATGTCTTATGATTTCTATGATTTATTCATGATTTGATGAGGTTTGTTAAAGTGCTTATGTTTTATTGGTAAAGTATGATCTCATCCTTATGTATATATGCACCCATGTTTCCTTTGCATATTTTTATGTCCCTTACTGAGCTTTTTATTCTCATCCCAAGTTTTTTTGAAATGTTTTTCACAGGTCATGGGAAAGGTACATGATATGATGATAGTGTCAAGGAAGTGTCAAGAAATATTCCATGTTTATTTTAAATATGTTTCCATTGATGGGAATGAAGGATACTATCTTTATGTAACCACTTTGTTTATATGTGGAATGTAATGCAAGTTTTATGATCTAATTTTCTAAAACACTAAACCTGAAAAGATCCTCAATGTGTAATCTTGTAATAACTCAAGATTAAGTAAGGTTTAAGGCTGGGGCCTTATAGTTGGTATCAAAGGTCGGTTTAGATAACTTTAGGATTTATAATTCTATTAAATGATTATCCAAATTTTTTTTTGAAATGATATAGCATTTAAAGATTACCATGTTGCTTCATCTAAGACATGTTTGTTCAGAATGGTTTTTCGTAGAGGAAACAGGGAAGCAGTGCTAGGAAGGCATACAGAAGGAAATAACCTTCCGAATCAGCATCCGGAAATGGTCGGAATTAGAACTGAACAGTTTGTTTAAGTAATGGCGCAGTTGACTCAGGCTATAAATGGTGGTGGTATCCATGCACGAGATAAGCCAGATCAACCGCAGAGGAACATGTCAGTGGTGGAACATTTCATGAGGCAACATCCCCCATCATTCAGAGGATCATCTGACCTTCTATTAGCCGAAGGGTGGATTAAAGAACTGGAGAATATTTTTGATGTCATGGGGTGTTCAGACAATCAAAAGGTTAGTCTTGCTATTTACCGTTTGGAGGGTGATGCAGATCAGTGTTGGTCGATGGTTAAAAATATCAGGGACGCTGATGAGATTGATGCTCTAGACTGGGATGAATATAAAGGTATATTTCATGAGATGTATTTTCCTAAATTTGTTCGACTTAGGATGGAAATAAAATTCTTGGAATTGAGGCAAGAGGAAGACTCAGTGGCTGCCTATGAAGAAAGATTCACTCGATTGTCAAGGTATGCTCCAAATTTTATCTGAGACCTTGATAGTAAAATCAATCATTTTTACTCAGGATTAAATCCAAAATATCGAAGGGCATTAGCTTCTCGTGAGTTTAAAAGTTATGAAAAGCTTGTTCGATGTGCTGAGAAGGTGGAAATGGAGTTGGCTGATGACCAAGTGTTCTATAATAACCAGCAGAAGACGAGACCGAGGTGGCAGGAGAAAGGTAAGAATTCTTCAAAAAAGTATGATGGTAAGAAAACTAAGTTTCCAGTTTTTGATAAATGTGGAAAAAGTCATGCTGGGGAATGTCTTCTGAATTCTGGAAAACGCTATTTATGTGGTAAGATGGGACATAAGGCTCGTGATTACACTAAAAAGGATCAAGGTGAAGGTAAGACCAAATTTGATTTACAGTTAGTGAAATGTTTCAAGTGCAATGAGATGGGTCACTATGCAAATGAGTGTCCGACAAAGAGATTGAGTGATGGGAAGCAGTTAGACTACAAGCAGAAAGAGGTGATGAAATCCTTTGCAACTACTTCAGCAGATGTCGAGCCATCAAATGAAGTTGTATCAGGTATCAGTGAGATCATCTCTATCAGATAGAATCAAGCAAGCACAGAAGCAAGACAATGAGTTGCAGATAAAGGTAGAGTTGGTTCAGAAAGTTAAGTTGCATGAATTAAACATTGATAATGATTCCGTTTTGAGATTTGGTAAGAGATTGTGTGTGCCTTGTGATTCACATTTGAAGAGAGAGTTGTTATGTGAAGCTCATAATTCTCCGTTTTCAGTTCATCCTGGCAGTACTAAGATGTACAGAGATCTGTGGGAGTATTTCTGGTGGGATGGAATGAAAAGAGATATTGCTGATTTTATTGTGAAGTACTTGACATGTCAACAGGTTAAAGAATAGCGGTAGTTACTGAAAGGGATGCTTCAGCCTTTAACAGTGCCAGAGTAAAAATGGGAGAATATATCCATGGACTTTGTTGTGGGATTACCGAAGACATCTCGAGGTAATAATGCAATCTGGGTTATTATTGATCACTTGACTAAATCAGCTCATTTCCTTGCTATACGAGATACTTTTTCCCCAGATCAACTTTCCCGTTTGTATCATAAAGAGATAGTCAGGTTACATTGACTTCCCTTTTCCATTGTATCGGATCGTGATCCCAGGTTTACTTCAAACTTTTGGAAAGGCCTTCAGAAGTCGTTGGGTACTGAATTAAATTTTAGTACATCTTTTCATCCTCAATCAGATGGGCAGTCAGAACAAAAAATTCAGACATTGGAGGATATGCTACGAGCTTGTTCTATGGATTATCACGGATGTTGGAAACAACATCTTTCTTTGGTTGAATTTTCATATAATAACAGTTTTCATTCCAGTATACAGATGACACCATTTCAGGTATTATATGGGAAGCGGTGTCGAACTCCAGATTTCTGGGATGAAGTGGGTGAAAGGAAGTTGATGGGACCAGAATTGGTAGAAGAGATTGCAGAAAAAGTTCAGTTGATTCAGAAGCACATGAGAACAGCTCAGAGAAGGCGGAAGAGTTATGCGGATAACCGGAGGAAGGATCTATCTTTTGAGGTAGGTGATCATGTTTTTCTCAAAGTATCACCATGGAAAAGTGTGATGTGATTTGGTAAGAAAGGAAAGATGAGTCTAATGTTCATTGGACCATACGAAATTCTAGAGAGAGTTGGATAAGTTGCATACCGAGTGGCTTTACCTCCGAGTTTATCTCAGATACACAATGTTTTTCACGTTTCGATGTTGAGAAAGTATATGCCAGATCCATCTCATGTTTTGAGTCCAGAGGTAGTTCAGCTGGAAGAGAACCTATCTTATGAGGAACAACCGGTCCAGATTCTCGACCATAGGGAGCAAGTGTTACGGAATAAGGTGATTCACCTGGTAAAGGTTTTGTGGAAAAACCACATGATTGAAGAGGCAACATGGGAATCTGAAAATGCAATGAGGGATAAGTACCCCCATTTATTCGATAAGTAAATAAATTGCGGGGACACAATTTTTTAAAGGGGGGAAGGATGTATCATCCCAAGTAAGTAATGAATAATAGATATTTTTATCTATGTCTATTAATGATTATGATAGTGTTTTAGAGGCTTAAAATGAAAATAAATCCAATCTTAAGCATGGAATACACTAATATTCTTAAAAGATTGTTTTACTTCCTTTTGATGGAAATCCATTTTTGAATCTATCTTTTGACAATTTTATAAACTATTTTTGTCAATATAAACTTATTCTTTATGATTGGGACATCAAAATTTACTTTGTGTGAATTTTTGGTATTTTTCTGACAATGCTCATTTTTTAATGAATAGTGAAAAATACTGCATTTAACATCAAAACTACTTTTTAATCTAATTTATTTATATGATTATATTATCTTTTGAATTGGTTTTGAAGTAAAATTAGAATATATTTTTACCATTTAATCCAATGGTGGTCATTGGAATCAATTTCACTTTGAGATTGGACTTAAACTGGGGTCAATCTTTTGATACTTATTGTTTTATAAAAACACGCTATTTGCTCTGACAGCGGGAATTAATTATTAAATTAATTAATGTGACTAATATGTTTTGAATTTTGTAAAATAGACTTCATTTTTGAATTTGGAATATCAAATATAGCTTAGGGTGAATTTTTGGTAATTTTCTGAAAAACATCAATTTTTGATGAATAGTGAAACCACTAAGTGGTACTTATAAAAACTGATTTTCCGTTTAAATGAAATTTTGCCATCATTGTGTTTTGAATTTCAAAAATCCGACATACATGTTTTTCATTAAGAAGTAAAATGTGGTTCAATGAGATTATAATAATTTTTTTGTGAATAGTAACTTATTATGTTTTTAATCACGATTAGTGGTAATTAGTGTAGTTTAAGGTAAAAATAATGTTATAATAAAATAAGATGAGCATGACACATGTCATACCTTCATTGGTTGTGTCATGGCCGACTAAGACAAGCCATGGGTCAACTTGGGGACCCCATGGATCCACATTGGTAGGGAAATGAAATAAATAACTTTTTATTTAATGTAAAAGTAAAAATGACACAAACATAATATGTTTTACGAAAACAATTTTTACATGGGGTTATATAGATCCGATTTTGATTATAAAAATTCATTGGAAATCTAAAAATATTTCCTATATCATAGTATTTTTTTATAATTTTTAGACTTTATATAAATTAAATTATTTATGACATCATGATGATGCAGCGATGACCTCATTATTTAACGATTTATATAAAATGGAAAGATAATGAAAAATCTAAAACCTACACATGGCCAAAACCAATTGGATGAGTGGATTTCGAAGCCTTATCACCTTATCCATGAATTATAGCAATGTGGGACCTTTTGAATCCGAAAATATTTTTAAAATAAAGTAACCTATCTTTACTTTCCGAAAGTGCCCCTCCTCTCCTCTTATAAAAGGCCCCCAGCTCTACCTCATTTCACACACTCCTCAAGCCTTTGGCTCGGCCGACCCCTGCCCATTTACTCTCTCCACATCCCTCTCCTCATCCTGGAGGATTCCCTTTGAGCAGAATCCTTTCAAAGGAAGCCTTTTGGCTCAAATCAAAAGGAGTTACACTTTTAAAGGTAATTCATTCTCTCATGTTCATTTGTTTTATTTTGCTTCTCCAACCCCCTAAACTCTTTTTATTTACCTATTTTTTAACAAAACCAGTATCTTCAATATACTGGGATGTTGTTATAAGATTTATTTGAGCTACACTCTCATACAACTACATCAAATGGTTAAAGAACATACGGTTTCCGTGGATGGCAAAATTCTGCCTCCCGAAACGATGATTGTTCAATACTCATTTAACACCTTCAAAGGTGGCAATTATGATGTCACTGTTTTTATATATGATATATAATATGTTTATGTTTTCCTTAAGCTTCTGTTTTTTTTTTCATTTTGGGCATACCTTTATGGTTTCCATTATGGGTAACATGATATCTTCATTTTAGGAAGTGCGGACTACCGCCCCCTGAAAGTGATTTGATTCGTTAATACCAAATATGGGATGTGTAAAGGATAAAGTTAATGATATTATATTTGTTATTATATTGGAATTATAATATACCCTTATGTCATTATGATTCCATTCCAGAAAACACGAAATAGAAATGGAAGTAGCGTTCATGCGTACGTACGGCTTACCGTCTCCATGAAAAGTGCATTTCATTTCTTACCTCTAAATGTGATGTAATATTATAAATACATGTATATGATAAATATATATGATATATATGTTATCCAAATCATTAATATCATTCTGGATATAACGAAACTTTGACCAAATTTACAACATGTAAGTGTAAGAAGTCTATTTTTGACTTAAGAACCAAATACCGACAAAATGAACATTATTAACTTAAATGATTAAATGATGTTCATAACATGGTATAAAAGGAATAATTAACTTGAAAAAGGTTCATAAGAAAGTATAGATTAACTCAATTTTATTATTCAGGAGATTAAAGAACGGTCGGGTCAAGTCGGATACGAGGTTTGGGACTTCGTCTCAATCTCCTTTCATTGAGGCATATTTTATTTTATACACAACTTTCATTTATATGGTGTATAAAACCCTTTGAATTTTACTTTTATTCAAAAGGAATCTTTTTTATATGAAGCGTTTACTAAACGACAAAAGGGAATGTTTTTTTCGTACCTATGCGGCGACAACGACTTCTCCGCCGTCGTGAACGTTATTTGAGTTTCAGCTTCCTCTACAAGCCATACCTTCTTTTTAAAAGAAAAATAAATACCAAGTTTTACTTTTCTTTTATTTTGGTATTGAAAATGGTTTTCAAAAATATTTTTGTGTTGTATTGATATCTTGTGATTGAAATGTGGAAATGTTATGTTTCCTTTATGCATGTTTTATTTGATACCATTATGTTATGGTTCTTGGGCATTATTATGAAGACCGGTGGTTCCGTGATAAACTAAGGGTGGGTGAGCCCGATATAGCTCTCCAATGCATTGGGTAATGCGAAGGAGTGAAACGTTAAGGTTTCTCCAAAGAGATTTTAGGGAATATACTGTGATGGGTATTCCAAACGTAACCAATAGGGTTACTCCCTATGTAAGAATGTTATGAATGCCTCAAGTTACCTTTATGTCTTATGATTTCTATGATTTATTCATGATTTGATGAGGTATGTTAAAGTGATTATGTTTTGTGGGTAAAGTATGATCTCATCCTTATGTATATATGAACCCATGTTTCCTTTGCATATTTTTATGTCCCTTACTGAGCTTTTTATGCTCATCCCAAGTTTTTTTGAAATGTTTTTCACAGGTCAAGGGAAAGGTACATGATATGATGATAGTGTCAAGAAAGTGTCAAGAAATAATCCATGTTTATTTTAAATATGTTTCCATTGATGGGAATGAAGGATACTATCTTTATGTAACAACTTTGTTTATATGTGGAATGTAATGCAAGTTTTATGATCTAATTTTCTAAAACTCTAAACCTGAAAAGATCCTCAATGTGTAATCTTGTAATAACTCAAGATTAAGTAAGGTTTAAGGCTGGGGCCTTATAGTTGGTATCAAAGGTCGGTTTAGATAACTTTAGGATTTATAATTCTATTAAATGATTAGCCAAAAAAAATTTGAAATGATATATCATTTAAAGATTACCATGTTGCTTCATCTAAGACATGTTTGTTCAGAATGGTTTTCCACAGAGGAAACAGGGAAGCAGTGCTAGGAAGGCATACAGAAGGAAATAACCTTCCGAATCAGCATCCGGAAATGGTCGGAATTAGAACTGAACAGTTTTTTTAAGTAATGGCGCAGTTGACTCAGGCTATAAACGGTGGTGGTATCCATGCACGAGATCAGCCAGATCAATCGCAGAGGAACATGTCAGTGGTGGAACATTTCATGAGGCAACATCCCCCATCATTCAGAGGATCATCTGACCTTGTGTTAGCTGAAGGGTGGATTAAAGAACTGGAGAATATTTTTGATGTCATTGGGTGTTCAGACAATCAAAAAGTTAGTCTTGCTATTTACCGTTTGGAGGGTGAAGCAGATCAGTGTTGGTCGATGGTTAAAAATATCAGGGACGCTGATGAGATTGATGCTCTAGACTGGGATGAATATAAAGGTATATTTCATGAGATGTATTTTTCTAATGTTGTTCGACTTAGGATGGAAATAAAATTATTGGAATTGAGGCAAGAGGAAGACTCAGTGGCTGCCTATGAAGAAAGATTCACTCGATTGGCAAGGTATTCTCCAAATTTTATCTCAGACCTTGATAGTAAAATCAATCATTTTTACTCAGGATTAAATCCAAAATATCGCAGGGCATTAGCTTCTCGTGAGTTTAAATGTTATGAAAAGCTTGTTCGATGTGCTGAGAATGTGGAAATGGAGTTTGTCGATGACCAAGTGTTATATAATAACCAGCAGAAGAAGAGACCGAGGTGGCAGTAGAAAGGTAAGAATTCTTCAAAAAAGTCTGATGGTAAGAAAACTAAGTTTCCAGTTTTTGATAAATGTGGCAAAAGGCATGCTGGGGAATGTCTTCTGAATTTTGGAAAACGCTATTTATGTGGTAAGATGGGACATAAGGCTCGTGATTACACTAAAAAGGATCAAGGTGAAGGTAAGACCAAATTTGATTTACAGTTAGTGAAATGTTTTAAGTGCAATGAGATGGGTCACTATGCAAATGAGTGTCCGACAAAGAGCTTGAGTGATGGGAAGCAGTTAGACTACAAGAAGAAAGGGGTGGTGAAATCCTTTGCAACTACTTCAGCCGATGTCGGGCCATCAAATGAAGTTGTATCAGGTATCAGTGAGATCATCTCTATTAGATAGAATCAAGCAAGCACAGAAGCAAGACGGTGAGTTGCAGAAAAAGGTAGAGTTGGTTCAGAAAGGTAATTTTCCTGAATTCAACATTGATAATGATTCCGTTTTGAGATTTGGTAAGAGATTGTGTGTTCCTTGTGATTCACAGTTGAAGAGAGAGTTGTTATGTGAAGATCATAGTTCTCCGTTTTCAGTTCATCCTGGCAGTACTAAGATGTACAGAGATCTGTGGGAGTATTTCTGGTGGGATGGAATGAAAAGAGATATTGCTGATTTTATTGTGAAGTACTTGACATGTCAACATGTTAAATAATAGCGGCAGTTACTGAAAGGGATGCTTCATCCTTTAACAGTGCCAGAGTGGAAATGGGAGAATATATCCATGGACTTTGTTGTGGGATTAACGAAGACATATCGAGGTAATAATGTAATCTGGGTTATTATTGATCGCTTGACTAAATCAGCTCATTTCCTTGCTATACGAGATACTTTTTCCCCAGATCAACTTTCCCGTTTGTATCTTAAAGAGATAGTAAGGTTACATTGAGTTCCCATGTCCATTGTATCGGATCATGAACCCAGGTTTACTTCAAACTTTTGGAAAGGCCTTCAGAAGTCATTGGGTACTGAATTAAATTTTAGTACATCTTTTCATCCTCAATCAGATGGGCAGTCAGACCAAATAATTTAGACATTGGAGGATATGCTACGAGCTTGTTCTATGGATTATCACGGATGATGGGACCAACATCTTTCTTTGGTTGAATTTTCATATAATAACAGTTTTCATTCCAGTATACAGATGACACCATTTCAGGTATTATATGGGAAGCGGTGTCGAACTCCAGATTTCTGGGATGAAGTGGGTGAAAGGAAGTTGATGGGACCTGAATTGGTAGAAGAGATTGCAGAAAAAGTTCATCTGATTCAGAAGCACATGAGAACAGATCAGAGTAGGCGGAAGAGTTATGCGGATAACCGGAGGAAGGATCTATCTTTTGAGGTAGGTGATCATGTTTTTCTCAAAGTATCGCCATGGAAAAGTGTGATGTGATTTGGTAAAAAAGGAAAGCTGAGTCCAATGTTCATTGGACCATACGAAATTCTAGAGAGAGTTGGATAAGTTGCATACCGAGTGGCTTTACCTCCGAGTTTATCTCAGGTACACAATGTTTTTCACGTTTCGATGTTGAGAAAGTATATACCAGATCCATCTGATGTTTTGAGTCCAGAGGTAGTTCAGCTGGAAGAGAACCTATCTTATGAGGAATAACCGGTCCATATTCTCGACCACAGGGAGCAAGTGTTACGGAATAAGGTGATTCACCCGGTAAAGGTTTTGTGGAAAAACCACATGATTGAAGAGGCAACATGGGAATCTGAAAATGCATTGAGGGATAAGTACCCCCATTTATTCGATAAGTAAATAAATTGCGGGGACATAATTTTCTAAAGGGGGGAAGGATGTAACATCCCAAGTAAGTAATGAATAATAGATATTTTTATCTATGTCTATTAATTATTATGATAGTGTTTTAGAGGCTTAAAATGAAAATAAGTCCAATCTTAAGCATGGAATACACTAATATTCTTAAAAGATTGTTTTACTGCCTTTTGATGGAAAACCATTTTTGAATCTATCTTTTGACAATTTTATAAACTATTTTTGTCAAAATAAACTTATTCTTTATGATTGGGACATCAAAATTTACTTTGTGTGAATTTTTGGTATTTTTCTGACAATGTTCATTTTTTAATGAATAGTGAAAAATACTGCATTTTACATCAAAACTGTTTTTTAATCTAATTTATTTATATGATTATATTATCTTTTGAATTGGTTTTGAAGTAAAATTAGAAAATATTTTTACCATTTAATCCAATGGTGGTCATTGGAATCAATTTCACTTTGAAATTGGACTTAAACTGGTGTCAATCTTTTGATACTTATTGTTTTCTAAAAACACACTATTTGCTCTGACATCGGGAATTAATTATTAAATTAATTAATGTGACTTATTTGTTTTTAATTTTGTAAAATAGACTTCATTTTTGAAATTGGAATATCAAATATAGCTTTGGGTGAATTTTTGGTAATTTTCTGAAAAACTTCAATTTTTGATGAATAGTGAAACCACTAAGTGGTACTTATAAAAACTGATTTTCCATTTAAATGAAATTTCTCCATCATTGTGTTTTGAATTTCAAAAATCCGACATACATGGTTTTCATTAAGAAGTAAAATATGGTTCAATGAGATTATAATAATTTTTTGGTGAATAGTAACTTATTATGTTCTTAATCGCGATTAGTGGTAATTAGTGTAGTTTAAGGTAAAAATAATTCTTTAATAAAATAATATGAGCTCGACACATGTCCTAACCTCATTGGTTGTGTCATGGCCGACCAAGACAAGCCGTGGGTCAACTTGGGGACCCCATGGATCCACTTTGGTTGGGAAATGACATAAATAACTTTTTATTTAATGTAAAAGTAAAAATGGCACAAACATAATATGTTTTACGAAAACAATTTTTACATGGGGTTATATAGATCAAATTTTTTATTATAAATAGTCATTGGAAATATAAAACTATTTCCTACATCATAGTATTTTTTTATAATTTTTAGACTTTAAATAAATTAAATTATTTATGACATCATGATGATGCAGCGATGACCTCATTATTTAACGATTTAAATAAAATGGAAAGATAATGAAAAATCTAAAACCTACACATGACCAAAACCAATTGGACGAGTGGATTTAGAAGCGTTATCACCTTATCCTAGAATTATAGCAATGTGGGACCTTTTGAATCCGAAACTCTTTTTAAAATAAAGTAACTTATCTTTACTTTCCAAAAGTGCCCCTCCTCTCCTCTTATAAAAGGCCCCCACCTCTAACTCATTTCACACACTCCTCAAGCCTTTGGCTCGGCCAACCCCTGCACATTTACTCTCTCCACATCCCTCTCCTCATCCTAGAGGATTCCATTTGGGCAGAATCCTTTAAAAGGAAGCCTTTAGGCTCAAATCAAAAGGAGTTACACTTTTAAAGGTAATTCATTTTCTCATGTTCATTTGTTTTATTTTGCTTCTCCAACCCCCTAAACTCTTTTTATTTACATCTTTTTTAACATCACCAATATCTTCAATATACTAGGATGTTTTTATAAGATTTATTTGAGCTACACTCTCACACAACTACATCAAATGGTTAAAGAACATACGGTTTCCGTGGATGGTGAAATTCTGCCTCCCGAAACGATGATTGTTCAATACTCATTTAACACCTTCAAAGGTGGCCATTATGATGTCACTATTTTTATATATGATATATAATATGTTTATGTTTTCCTTAAGCTTCTGTTTTTTTTCATTTTGGGCATACCTTTATGGTTTCCATTATGGGTAAACACGATATCTTCATTTTAGGAAGTGTAGACTACCGCCCCCTGAAAGTGATTTGATTCGTTAATACCATATGTGGGATGTGTAAAGGATAAAGTTAATGATATTATATATGTTATTATACTGGAATTATAATATACACTTATATCAATATGATTCCATTCCAGAAAATACGAAATAGAAATGGAAGTAGCGTTTATGCGTATGTATGACTTACCGTCTCCATGAATGGTGCATTTCATTTCTTACCTCTAAATGTGATGTAATATTATAAATACATGTATATGATGAATATATATGATATATATGTTATCCAAATCATTAATATCATTCTGGATATAATGAACCATTGACCAAATTAACAACATGTAAGTGTAAGAAGTCTATTTTTGACTTAAGAACCAAATACCGACAAAATGAACATTATTAACATAAATGATTACATGATGTTAATAACATGGTATAAAAGGAATAATGAACTTGAAAAAGGTTCATAAGAAAGTAGAGATTAACTCAAGTTTAATATTCAGGAGATTAAATAACGGTTGGGTCAAGTCGGATACGAGGTATGGGACTTCGTCTCAATCTCCTTTCATTGAGGCATATTTTATTTTATACACAACTTTCTTTTATATGGTGTGTAAACCCCTTTGACTTTTACGTTTATTCAAAAGGAATCCTTTTTATACGAAGAGTTTACTAAACAAAAAAAGGGAATGTTTTTGTCGTACGTATGCGGTGACAATGACTTCTCCGCCGTCGTGACCGTTATTCGAGTTTCGGCTTCCTCTACAAGCCATACCTTATTTTTAAAAGAAAAATAAATACCAAGTTTTACATTTCTTTTATTTCGGTATTGAAAATGGTTTTTACAATGTTTTTTGTGTTGTATTGATATCTTGTGATTGAAATGTGGAAATGTTATGTTTCCTTTATGCATGTTTTATCTGATACAATTATGTTATGGTTCTTGGGCATTATTATGAAGACGGGTGGTTCCGTGATAAACTAAGGGCGGGTGAGCCCGATATAGCTCTCCAATGCATTGGGTAACGTGATGGAGTGAAACTTTAAGGTTTCTCCGAAGAGATCTTAGGGAATATACTGTGATGGGTATTCCAAACGTAACCAAGAGGGTTACTCCCTACGTAAGAATGTTATGAATGCCTCAAGTTACCTTTATGTCTTATGATTTCTATGATTTATTCATGATTTGATGAGGTATGTTAAAGTGCTTATGTTTTATGGGTAATGTATGATCTCATCCTTATGTATATATGCACCCATGTTTCCTTTCCATTTTTTTATGTCCCTTACTGAGCTTTTTATGCTCATCCCATGTTTTTTTGAAATGTTTTTCACAGGTCAAGGGAAAGGTACATGATATTATGATAGTGTCAAGGAAGTGTCAAGAAATAATCCATGTTTATTTTAAATATGTTTCCATTGATGGGAATGAAGAATGATATATTTATGTAACCACTTTGTTTATATGTGTAATGCAATTCCAGTTTTATGATCTAATTCTCTAAAACTCTAAACCTGAAAAGACCCTGAATGTGTAATCTTGTAATAACTCAAGATTAAGTAAGGTTTATGTCTGGGGCCTTATATGTATAACCATAATAATTTATAAAATTTAATATGTGGAAAATAATTTTTTTCATATTGTATAGTAAAAATATTACAATATTTCCACACATCGTAAGGTTCCAACTGGTTTATCATGGTTAAGGTGGGTGTAAAATGAATGGATAAGGCTGTGTATCCCTAAATATCTATATAAATCTTTTTTAAAATATATTTAAAACATATCCAATCCAACCATTTATTTTTTTTCACATGGATCCACATTCCAATTAACGTGAAAGGATAATATTAAAATATTTTAGTAAATTACTTATGTGTCCCCATATCACATATAAAAGGGATCCTATACACGTCCATTATTAAAAAAATTCTACTTTTAGAATGTAATATAATAAATTCTAAAAAATAATAGAATATATTACTTCATTCTAGATCTTCTGGATAACATTTATGTCCAGTCCTTCATATATTAAGGATTAAAAAGGTTTCTCAAATTAGAATATAAATCATGAATGAGATATTTGAATTTTATTTCATCCTAAACCTTATCAAAACATTATATGTTCATAAAAATAATTATTCTTGTATATTTAAAATACTTATATGCTATTATAAATATAGTATATCCCTTTACATCATCTTCTCCATAGAATAATAAAAAAATAATTGCTCATGCTTAAATGATGACAGCCTCAACATAGACAAATGATAAATTTCCCCCCCCCCCCACCATATTTTATTGTTGTTTAAAATAATGGTTTTAATATTTAATTATGATTTTAATAAAATGAATATTATTATTTATTTTTAAGATACCATCTAAATTCTATCAGTCTAGTCCATTGAAAAAATGATATAGTCTCACATTCGTACGACCATACGACGACATCCATAAAGCGATAAGAATTATTTATCATTTATTATGTACGTGTACTATAATATAAATATATTTAGTAAAAATTATAATATATTTATGATATTAATGTAAATTTATAATGTATCATTATCATGTACATTTCATTCATTACATCCTTCAAAAATATGGAACATCAATCATTTTGATATTTGAATTACCATCTCTACAATGTAATATATTTAATTTTTTATCATCACCTAATATGAATGGTTATAAATTTTTATTGAATTAATATAAATTATATTTATATTTTTTTTTACATTCCCTATTTGGAGGAACCATTATCACACTATAATGACAATGATTTCTAAACTAAAACTTACATGAATAATGATGTAATTGAAACCAAAAACAGAAAATTTATTAGATAACTTTTAATAAAAAATTTATAAAATTATATAAGTTGATAAAATATGATATTTTTTGAATTTATATGATAATTTAAAATAATCATAATAGAAATAATATTATTACATAATATTTTATATCTCTTGCGAATCAAGTTGAATATAAAATATGTGTTTCTTCTCAAAACATCCTTCTTTGATACACATTTTATTTTATGGACCATATTTATTTTAAATGATGTATATATGTCCAATTGGATACTAAATATAATTTATTACCCTTATATTTCTAATTTTATCTTGAAATTCAGTCTCTCTTCATTTCAATGTGTATTTCTGGAAATGATTCTTATGTAGTAATGAGTACCTTCCCAATTTGTATTTATTTAAACATATTTTAATGTTATACAAAAAATTTCAACTTCAATGGTATGTACTCCGAAAATGAATTTATTTTTATATAATCCCTAAATTAATTAACCGGATTTAGTGAAATATATTATTTTTAAGCATGTAATTACTTTTGATTAAAAACCAACTTATGTCATATGGGTTCTTCTTCTGAATTTTCTTTCATTGAGTAAAGTATGATGTTATACAACTATATTATTTTATAAAATTCATGTAATACACATATATATTATATATCCTTAATTTCATAATTTTAATTGTGTTTAAAGATATATATTATTTTCTTCCATTCAAAATAATTATGAATCCAATGTTTTCAAATATGAAATTAGCTCATAATCTATTTTTTCAACGGGATTGTTTATGCTAAATTTATGATGTAGATGTACTATACAATATCTCCACCAAATATTTTATAATATTTTTCCAACACATTTATTTATATATATTATATTATTTCATTTCATTTTCCTCTATCAATGTAGTCAAACATCTGATACATTGTTTTTCAGTAAAACTCACCATCCCTTTCGGCTTTAGCCGAGAATATTGTATTTCTTTTACACATTTTACATAAAATTAATTAATGAATGTTTCAATTAATTTAAAATGATTTTTTATATAAATTATTACCCAATATTTAATTTATATAGTTTTTTAATGGTATCATCTAGTCATTTTCTGAATGATTTTCTTTTTTACATTTTATACAAAATTTGAAATAAATTATTTTTTAGAAAATTCAATGCATGAATGACTTCAACAAGCAATCATAAATAAAATTTTATTTAAATATTACATTATATTTTTATTTTTTTATTTTTAATGTAATTTAATTATTATTTTTTTCATTTTAATATTTAAAATATAATATTTAAAAGTGAAATGGGTATTTTCCCCACGAAAATTTTCACTGAACATTTAAATATAGATTTAGTCTATACAACCAACCATTGATATTTTGTTGGTTTTTAGAGGATATAATACAGTGTCATTATATTTAATATTTGTATAGACAGTTTATTATTATCATAATAAAATATTAGTGAAACAAGCTTTCATCTCTAAGGGTTATTATTTTATTTAATGATAAATGGCTTCATGATCTTGTGTAATAGATATGAATGGTTTATGATTATAGAACATGTGGATAAATTATAAACTAAGGATATGTGGTTATAATATAAACAATTTATAGGTGGTTATATTTTAAACCATGGTATTTTTGGTAAATAACAACACTCCAATGAATTGGGTAATGGTGACACGGTTGATAATATCTTTAGATATGATAGAGTTAATAAATTCCAAATATGGGATTGATTTACCAAGATGGAAGCCACACCTAATAGAATAGTCATGATGAACACATAGGAATTTCTAATATGGGTCTTTTAAAACTATGGTAGTCTTTAGAGTGAACCTTTAATATGGATGTTGTTTTCAATTATTATGTTACTTCCACATGTTTTGAATTATTTTTTATGGAACAAGACAAACTACTAAGGTATCCAAACACTTATTACATATATTGTCTATTAAGATAGTTCATTTTTCCATGACTTCAATATAATTACATTTGACTTATTAGGAATGGCTCATGTATGTTTTTATTAGGTTCTCATACCATTATTCTTAAATTATAGTAACTTAATATAATATATTGATATCTCTTATGTGTAACCTTATTGATATTGGATCTAATATATTCCTAAGTTTCCCTTAATCACGATGTGAATAATGTTTTTAAGTAATTTTTGTCTCATAAGGGTTCTAGTTGTGATAAACATAATGGGTGATAATGAAAATATTTTATTTACCAGTTATTTAGGTATCCATGTGTCCAAATACAATGAAATTTATGGTTTCTTCACAGATAATAAGGTTATATGGTAAATATTCATGTAATAAGTTATAATATTTATGAATGAAATTATGGTGCTTCTATAATTAGTATTAGAGAATTATTTAGTAATCTGTTAGAATTATTTGAGAAATCCTTTCTGATAAAATACAGGATAATCTAATGAATAATATAATTTTCATTTTCACGGTAAATAATGGTGTGTTGCTTTCAAGGAAAATAAATTAATATGGAAATACAAGATAGTGGATTTAGCTATGGAACTGATTCAATCTCAGGTATCAATTCAGTATTTAGTGCATTTGGTGTTAATTTGATCTCACTGGTAAAAAAATGAGTGGGCCTAAGACTACACAGATGGTTTATAAACTCTTCTTGGATGTAATTGGGTTAAATCATATTTTTTTAACCATTTTGAATGATTGGAAATTATAATGACAATGTATTTATTTGGATAAACCTAAGGTGTTATAAGCTGGAATGAAGGTGTAATGGTTTATAGATACAATGAATAACGTTTAATTATTAAATGATAAATCTCTATAAATATTGATTTAAAAATTATGATATTTGGATATAAACAGTATCTGGAACCAGAAGGATGTATGTTATTTATTAATGTGATAGACTATGAAGTGATTGTCCTCATGAGAAACCAAATTAAATGAGGGATAATTTTTTTGATTTTCAATATGAATAATTGGCTATATAATAAAGCAATTAAGAATATGAACATATAGGGGTTTATAAGGGAATCAAATTTGTGAAAAATGGAGTTTTATAGACACTAAAGAAGGCAGATGATTCACTCTTCTATATTCAGGAAATGTGTGATAAAGTATATAAAAAATGACTTCTAGGAACAAGAAGAATTTTTCAGTGTGGACTTGAATTATATAGAGAAATTAATTTCCAAGAAAAATTACAAATATAATTATCAAATTGGATGGGGATAGTTGTTACAATATGATGTTATCAATGAATAAATATTTTAATTTTGTAGATATTGAACATTATTATAATAAATTTCCAATAGGGAATGATCTGTAATATATCTAAAAGTTTATATGCTTAATGGAATTATTATTGATGATGGGGACAAAATAGAGGACATTTAAAAAGAACAGTGTATATAAGAATATATTGATGAATCGTGGTAAATATTTTAATAAATAAGATGTATGATTGAAGTGTTTATCTATTGGGATACATGAAATATGTGTTTTATGGTGATTCATGTTATTTTAAGAAATTATAATCATGTATTAAGAGAATATATTATCATGGTATTAATATTATTTATATGTGAAATTAAGAACATATTAGTGGGGATTAAGGCCATATTTAACTTTTAAATTTACTATCCTTGTTCTAATTTTTTGTTTTTTTAATATTTAATCCATATTTTTGAGGATTTTTATTATTTATTATTCTCTATATTTATTTATTTGACTATTTTCTGTTATTATGGAGGCTCTTGGAATAAATTTATTATTTCATCTTATGGGTTTTTAGACATATTTTATAACTTCCACCAACCATTTTTGAAGTTGTAGATATTTATAGAATAATGGAATAAAATGTCATTATTTTATGGACCTTATGATCCATTACACATTAATTTTTGTGCATCAGGCATCGAAACCACAATTTTCTTATTATAATTGTAATAGATAAGAAAATATAGGATGTCGATTGTAAAACACAACCAAAGGATTAAAATAAATTTATTTACTTGTATAAATCAAGTAAGTATATTTGATTATATTCCATGGAAAAATAAGTTAAAAATATATAAAAAATTACATTGTAAATGATTTTTTGTTTTTATTTTTATTTCTATGAAACAGAATATCATCTTAATCCATTAAATATTTACAGTTTTGTTGGACAATGGTTTTATAATTTCCAAGGTATCTATCACAATTTATTATAATATAAACATTATATTTATCACCATTATACATATTTTCACATCTCACTAATGTTATCCATATCAAGTAACCTAATTTTGTGTTATTTAAGTTTATATTTACATTTTCCACTCCCCCAATAGAATGAAATATTTATTAATCCATTTCAAAATGTGGTTTGATAAAAAAAAGTTATTTTTAATTGTTCAAAATTTTATTACCAAGATTAATTTTTTTTTGGAAACTATTTATTTAACTAGGTTGGCAGATGTAACACTAAGATATTTAAGAGTATATTTTTTTTAATAAACTGAATGTGTTTATTAGATTATGGTACTTGAAACCCCATGAATATATAAACCATAATATAGTAAAACATTATAACCTTATAATTAAATAGAAATGTAATAATAATAATTAAAAAAATATGAAAAATATTTATAGTGATTTTAAATAGATAAAATTTACTATTTGTAATAAATAAGATATCAATTTCCCATAAATTCATTTTTTTCTTTAAAATCTTTCTTCAAAAAATGGATTTTATTAATTTTTATTTCATATGAAAATTATTATTATAATCATCAATTTAAAAATAAATATATAGTAAATTTAATATCCCAATCTATATCATCATTTCAATATCATCTTATGGTGAATTTTGAGAGTTTTTCGATAAAAAATATATATTAGGGGATACTAAAAATTTCAATTTATTATAAAATACTTTAATTTATTTTACAGTTAATGTCATATTATTTTTGGAATTTGAAATAAAATTACAATAAGGATCAAGTAATTATAATTTAAATTTTTAATTACATTATAGTCATTAATATATGTTATTCTAGTAAAAGTATATTTTTTAGCTTAGAAACGCATTATTAAAAAAATTATTTTATGGCACATGATGTTATTTTATCTTAAAATTTTAAAATAATTAATATTTATAAGTATTTTAAAGAAATATTTATATCAATGTTTTAATAGAATATTTTATAATTCATTTATTGGGTTTAGGACTGAATGGAATTGAATGAGATTATTTATCATGCTTTAAAATTAATTCATTGAAAACAAAATTTTTTATGGGGATTCTTAGTTTATTTAAATTTAAATTATGACCCTTATAGATATTAAAATTTCTAAAATGGATTACGTATTTTTAATTTTATTAATTAATATTATATAAGAGGTTCTTCTTTTTTCTTCTATAGTGAATAGTAAAAAATAATTATTTTGTTACCATGATTAAGGATAAGACATGTTTACTTGTTGGTTAAACTAAGGGATATAGGTAGGTTTTCCATCTAAAACTCTGTAAGTATTATTATGACAATATATTTAATTCTTATACTATCATACATAAAAATATATTCCGATTAATATTCAATTTACCTTGAAATTGAAATAATATCATCGAAATATTTTAACATATTTTTTTTTCTTCCCTTACATAAAAAATGACACATATACACCTCAATTATTAACACCATTTAGTCCATATATATTAATCTTGAAACACTCTAAATTACTTACCATCATATTATGTATTATTTTTCTTAATACCAACCATTCTGTTAAGGATTACGGTTTATGCCAAAAGAGGTATCTCATAAAGAAGTATAAATCCTAACCATGTTATTTAAATTTTGTTTCTTTTTTATCTCTTTATAAAAAATATTTCAAAAAAATTATAAAAAATATAGTAATTATTTTTTATGATATAATGAATATAAAAGAACAATTTATCACAAATTCTCAATTAAATGGAAAATAGAATACTCTCTCCCATAAAAGTGTGGACAACATCCTCGAAGTAACAACATGAATCATTTTGACTAAAAATATTTCATAGGTAGTTACAATGATTAAAGAATTAATTTTATTTGATATTTATAACGAAATTATTAATATTTAATTTTATTTACATCTTAACCTTCTTATCATTCAATTAATTAGTAAAAAATAACATTGCTCATGTGTACGTATAGACTACCACCTTCACAATTTGATTCTATTTTATTATAATTTCTATTTTTTACGTGTAAAAGGGTATTTTATGAATATAAAAAAAAATTATATAATAATTTTTATGTTAATGTGAATTATCATTTACCTTTCATTACTTTCATCCATAAAAATGTAAAAATGTCTTATCTGTGTACATATTTTTTACTGTCTTCGCATTGTGATGTCATTAGTTTTTCATAAGATATTAATTTTAATGATTATAGAAATGTATAGAAATAACATTTGTTTTATATTTATTAATATTATATTTTTCTAATTATCCATTATCAATTATTTGTATCACACCTTATGATCTAAAAAATTTATGAAAAATGAAGCAATTAACATTTCAAAAAAGGAATTAAATAATGATTTTTTATTAAATAAGCGGTAAAACATTACAACTTGATAATATATGATATTTTATTTTTGAATATGAAATCATATAGAATTATAATAAATATAAATTTATTAAATATGATTTTGGAGTTATAATTAATCAATTTAAACTGAAGAAAAGGGTTTCATATCAAAATATACTTCTTTAAGACACATGCTCCTGTGTGCACCTGATTTTTTTCTGAATATTGTATATATACAAAATTGAGAATCTCATTAAATGTATTATTATTAATAATTATAAATTATATTCTACTTCAATATATATATTTTTTGGGGTTTTCTTATAAAAATGTTTCTTAATACCTATGTATTTCATCTCAAAACGTCTTTCCTTGAGACTCATGTTCTTATTTGAACATAATTTCATTTAAATGGTTTATATACATACAATTGGATATTTAATATCAATTTATTATCATTATTCATTTTATTTTAATAACATCATGAATCCATATATTTATTATTGTAATCATGTTAAAATGTTTCTTAAGTCATACTAGTTTTCGTCTCATTTTCTATTTCATGAGACTTGTTATAATGTTATGAACTACTTATTTATGTATTTAGTGTATATAATTCTTCATAATTAAATATAAATAAATTACTATTTAATTTTTTTTATTAAAATAATAATCTTTTCATCGTTTTTGTTATTAATTAATTGAAAAATTACTTTAAAGATATGGTTTCATTGTCATAATTTCGTTTCATTAAGAAATGTATTATATTAAAAAAAATCATATCTTTTGAGTGATATATACTATCTCATTGATATATCATATTAGAAATATCTTTATTTTGATGTTTTTTAATTTCACATATGATGGTATTCATTTCATGGGAATTACATATCAAATTTCATTAAAGTAGTAAGGGATTGATGAAGAAATGAAATTTTTCATAGAGATTGCTTCTTCATAACCTCATATATTGATGTTACGCAATCTATATATCTAAAATATTATGTATATTATGATACTCTAAAAATTTGATTATATTACTTGTTTTCCATTCATTTTTCTCCATATAGGTACTATATTCTGAGAAATTGATTTTAAGGAATACTTAATTTTTTACCCTTTATTCATGAATATCTTATTATATGTAATAATATTACATGAAAAAATTCCCATAATGGGTTTACAATTGTCAAATTATTTATTATATTCATTATTAACATTGTTTTAATTTTTAAAAATTTATTTGATATAAATTTATTTCTATCCCGCATATGGATTAATTTTTATTTTTTCTAATAATGGTAATAGAATGATTATTTTTTTAACATTGTTTAAATTTTTATTAATTTCCTAAAATACAACTGATTTCATTTCCTGAATTAATAATTTTTTGTTTATTACAAAATGTTAATGTAATTATTGTTTTAATATGAACTATATGAACGGATTTCCCTATATTAGTAATAATACTATCTTTAAACATTCCCTTACAATTTCAATGGATATATTCATTGAAATTGTTTTCCATAATATTTTATAAATTTTTTAAAAATAAATATGTGATTTCAAATTGAAATTCTTATTTTCCTTAATAAATAATATCATGATATTTTAATGTTATTTCTTTTATAAAATAACATCCCATGATATCATTCATGGTTTAATAGTTATATAATAAAATGATACAAATTTAATTATTTCTCTAAATTGTTAATAATTGTGATAATGAAATATTAATGAATATCATTTTTTTAATCTTCATATGTTAATATGAAGATGTGATAATAAATTATTTATTGATCTTTTTGTATATATTTTAATTTATTATGATTATTTAATGGGTGGTTCTGTTATAAACTATATATGAGTGGTCACATTTTAAAAAATGTAACGGTGGTTAGGTTATAAGGAAAGGATATGGGACTCAACTATAAACATAAATGTGTTAGTTAATTACATTGGAGTTGAAAAACAACTAATAGAAGATAGAGTTTATTACTTCCTAGGGGATGATGAAGATAACTAGATAGAAGTCACATTAATGATAATATTTGAAATGAGGAAGCATGAATTTATAATTAATGAAATTTCATACAACAATAGTATTGGTAGTGACCATCAACATATGATGTGATTTTGTATGCCTATGTGAATGTTATAACTAATTTCTTATGCTTATGATATGTTATCATGCTACATGATTTAATATATATGGTTATGAACCATTATTACATATGAATTATATTATAAAAAATCCTTTTTATTTTTTATATTTATTGACCACTAACTGTATGGGTATAATTTTTAACATTATTATCTATTTCTCGTACGTCTATTTTTATCTCAGGATTACTCATGATCAATTATTTAATTATATTTTTCTTACCGTTAACAAACATTGTAGATCTCAAATTTATAGGTTTTCCTTCTCCATGTCGTGCATACAGTTTTTATGAATTATATGTATATGAATGGTTCTATTTTTAATGAAAATACTGGGAAGTTATGTTGATAATTTGTATAAAACTTTGTTTTTAAAAATAATATTAGCATACTATAATGGAATTAATCATAATTTTATGTAATGAATATTCATTTATTAAGATGAAATATATATTAATGAATGTTTTGGGTGTCGATACACCACATATTTTGACCATCATTTTGAAATGTATCGTAGATAATGACCTTATATTATATAAAATATAACGATACATCAAAAATTTACCATTATCATCACTAATAAATGGGAAAAATGTCACCCACATAATGAACTGTCTCGGTAAAGACCCTGACCCCATTAACAAGATTTTGAGTGCCTACATTAATATAATGATAGAAGATACAATGAATTGAATCCCTACAGATAGAATAGTTTATTAGTATTTTTAAACTACATACATAAATCAAATTTACATTATATTTGAATACATAATATCTAAAATGTGTTTTATTTGATAATTCCATTACTTCTCATAGTGTATCCAAATAATTCTATAAAAAAACTTTTCCTTGTATGTTTGGGATAGTAAAAAATATGAATGTGGAGAGATCAGATGCTCATTAAGGGTAAGAATGATTAGGAAAATATGAATAAAAATTGTAAATTATCAATATGTAAATGTAAATTGCTAAATCACAGTCCATTTCATCAATAGAAATAACATAATATGGTTGAAATTAATGAATATCAACGAAATCCAAATAAATAATCACGTAACCATGAAATTTATCCATGTATATTCTAACTAATGGAATAATATCATGGAAATAAATAATTTATGTCATAATGTGGGAATTCATAATACCATAAATCAAAAACATATTATCAATATCAATAATAATGTTGTTCGAATTTGTATGTATAAACCCATCCATCATGGAAAACAGATTTTCCTCCTGAGACATGTTTCTGCCGAAATGTGCTATCCATAAATACGACACACCCATATAATACTATGTCAAACTCATTCCTTATGTGGAATTTATTAAACATAATCTTCATAAATATTCATATTAAAAACTACCATACTAGATTCTAATACATTCCCAAATAAAATTAACACAATCATGAACCGTTTAGAAGAAAATGGAGAATGGATATACAATTTTACATCCCTAAATAAACTGATAATAAAACATCCAAATAAATAACATGTATGATATGACTAAAACATATTCCCATTTTATCATAACTATATTTAAGGGTGGATTTTGTTTATGATGAATAAATACCATAAAAATTTCATTAAATGAATATTAGAATAAAATTTTAATTTTAATTTGAAAATATTTTTTAAATAATAAGTTCAAAAAATATATTGAAAATAAATTTGTTTGAAAATATCTTTTAATAACTTTTAAAATAATATTTTAAACAAAGAGTTCCCATGATTAAAGAAAATTCAACAAATTCTATACATAGTTAAATAATGATTCCTTTCCATTTTTTATATCCAAAATGGAATTTTCCAGAAAGAGACATGATGATCCTTTAAAAAATTTGTAAAAATTCAAACTTGTGTAAAAAATGAATTTTGTATAACATTTGAGGAATGTGAATTTTTTTTGAAAACTTAAATATAAATTATTGTATTTGATGAAAATGGATTTTCAAAGAAAGAGTTAAAATATGATAGATTTTATAAAAAAAATGTCAATAATATGATGTACAAAAGAGTTGGGGAAAATGTGTAATTAACATAAAATTTTATTCAATAACCACATGAGAATAAAATAGATTGATTTTTTGATATAAGTATCATATATTTCCCTACCAGGATACTTAAACATAATTAATTCAAAATAATTATGAAATTGCGAAGTAAATAATTAGAAATTTGGTATCTTTTGAACTGTAAGCCCCATGAACGAAAAAACATAAAAGACAATTTTAAATAATATTAAATTAAATATATTAACTTCATAACATATTACAATTTGATGTATATAAACTACAAAAAGTAATATGTTGTTTCTGGAACCAATTGTTGTTTATCATACACTATTCAGTAGAGTATTTTACAATGATTGATAATATTCAAGAGTACCAATAAAAATACCCTAAAGTGACATGTTTGAAGAATTTGGGGTTGGAATTTGATGTATAAGGGAATATATTTTTTCTTTATTCATTTATGGATATTACTCACATGTATAAAAAATATTCCACTAAGGAAAACCAACTGACCAGTTCAACATGAACACCTGTTGGAGTAGGACACGTCCACGCACAGGGATTGAGATAGCAATCTAGACCTACCAATGAGGTCTCGTCTATGTGTTTTGATTTATTACCTTGATGCTGGCTCGAGGTGGTGTTTCCAAATAATCTATTATAACGCATACTCCACCCATTTTAAAACCTAATGTGGGATGGGATTCTCATGACACTATTCATGTGATTAAATAGGGATATACATAATTTCATTTGTCCAAATTGTGTGATCCTGGTCATCCGTTGAAATATTTCATGACACATTTGAAATAATTTAACCCCCTGAACATCATCATTAACATCCCAACACCCTAGTTTGATGTCATGATTCATGCACAATGCTTTCTCGATAATTTCACCAGCTTGATTCCTTCATTGGTGTCCACATGAGCCTAATAAATCCAATGTGGATTCCTCAATGATCAACATCATATATCATCCATGTTCCTAAACCATCATGTGAATCACATCAATCACTAGAATAACTAGATATCATGTTATCACATTTTCCATCGAGCCACCATTTATGCAATATACATCATGCATGTATGTGTTCATTTTAGTGACCAGAATATATCACTAAGCTACACATCACATGAATCCTGTTATTTGAACTTGTGGCATGTACCCTGAACATCCACCACCACGAGAACTCATATCGTGATAATATTCGATCACACTGTCATGTGAAGAAAAATATTGAATCCATTTAACGAAGTTTATAACAACATCAATCTCCTATATTGTATATGTATTGTAATCTGAATAAATATATATTATGTAGAGGTTTTTCACTAATCCAGCAAGCTATTATCGCATGATTCGATTCATGATAACCATGAGTGGACACTACAAGAAGGGTTTCATGATTAAATGATGTCGATCAAGAGGGGAAAATAGGATGTCATTAAAATCATTCTTGATGAAAAATGATACAAGATCCTCTCACCTATTGTATTTTATTTTTTATCTCCTCACATGATGATTCCATGTAGTTTTCAACAGGAATTCCATGGGTTCGTGTGAATATTATTAATATGGACCCATGAACCACTATTGACAATCCATCATACCATCATGAGTAGCCATATCATGATCAACTAATGATTTTCAGATGAGGTATCCACCACGTTAGTAATCATATAAGGCATAGTAATTATGAAAATAGGAATAATATCCAGATAACCTTATCATTTAAATACCCCTTCTCCTAATAAAAAAATAAATTCTAGGGAGGAGAGGGAGTATTGGGTAAATATAGATTTGGAATTGAGGGTTCCAACTATTATCCTCAGAGAACCTCCTTATGTGATCAAAAGAACATATTGTCTGTTATCTTTAAAAAGGGTTGATCACATGATGATATAAATTTCATGTGATTCATGGTTCATATGGGAACTACTAGAATAAAGACCTTTAGTGACCGCCAAAAGCGGTCGCTAAAGGGATATAGCGGCCGCATTGCGACCGCTTTTGGCGGTCGCTGTTGCTTAGTCGGTAAAGACCAACAGCGACCGCCAACGAAGGTCGCTCTTGGTCCTTTTAAAAAATCTAGATTTCATACCTGCGGGACAGTAGGTGGGTATGACGCGATGAACCCACAGGGATGACCGGTGGATGCGAGATCGGGTCGTCGGCCATGGCGGATCCACGGTGTCCGGAGTGAGTGGTAGGTGCATCGGTGAGGGATTGGGTGGCAGGGCAGCGGTGGGGGAGTTCTCACGGCGGGGTAAGGGAAGGCTATGGGAGGTGATGCGCGGTTGTTATGGGGGTGACCAAGGGCGGCAGGGCGGCGGCGGGGGAGGTCTCACAGCGTTCGGGGCATTGCAGCAGTGGGGGAAGGCGGGGGGGGGGGGGGGGGAGGGGGGAATGGAGCGGCAGGGGAAGGCGGGGGCGAGAAAATTCCCGCCCAGTTTATGTCGACATTAGCGGCCTCCAATGGCGGCCGCTAATACTCTCTATAGCGACCGCCAATGGCGGTCGCCCATTTCGACAGGCGAATAAGCCATTTTTTCTGGTAGTGGGGGTATTCATGTGATAATGTGATACCCCATTGGATCTATGACTTCATGAGGAAGGATCATTGACCCTTTATACAGTCCTAGTCTACACCCAATTTCCACATTATCAAATAGTTTGGATGTCCATCCCTCAGATCATTAGATAACATGAGTTATAGAACCTCAAACTATGGCATAACTCACGCACTTAGACATGTAGGACACCCATGCAGGTTTCCACCATCGTAATCTATTTAATATGTCAATCCTTTATCTCATGAATATTGTGAAACCTATATATTGGGGTTTTATCATGATACCCTATACATGGGTTCCTTATCCTAGAGTACCCTTGTAGTTCCTTGTAATGATTGAAGAACCCGTTGAAATGCCCATTTTATGACATGTGAATCACATGAGAAAGGGGGTTTCATAGAAACCCATCTTGCGGAACCCATTAAAATGTTTATAAATATAGGGGTAGACCCATGGTCATTTGTTTCCCACAAACAATTGTCCTTCATCAATGAATTTCTGTCAATGGAAAGCCTATAATTATATTGGAATAATCCCTCACAAGATCGAATTTAGGTAATGAGAATCACCTGAGTAGTCGGGTTTATGTGATTGCTTTTAATGGGGTTCCTCTCAACATATATGTGGACTCAAAAATAATTAATATTCATGGGAATAAATCCTCATTTTACATTTATAATACAATATATGTGCATCCAACATGATCTATTAGCTATTCACTCAACCAAGAAAAATCATTACCCATGTGGTTGATGCATGATCATTGGGGAATGAAAATTCAAATTATTTCACAAATGATTAATATTGAATATGTTCGTGATATCGATTAATGAAAATAAATTAATGTCATACACATTATATATTTCTCACTGGTCATTTGGTGTACTTATATTGGCTTCTACAAACCATGTTGGTTGGATGATAACCTATGGATAATCCAAGTGGATCATGCGATGTTTTGAAGGAAAATTTATTTTCGTCCTGAAAACGTATGATGTAAAATAAATTACAATCTTGTGAAAACGTATGGACAAGTCACCATTTTCATGTTATTTCCAATTGACATCTCAGCATTGGTATGAATCGTAAACAGGGTATACTAGGTAGAAAATCATAGACATTTGTGATTTTATTACGATAATCATCATGGACTTGTCGGAATTGACATGTAGGCACCCCTTAACATACCACATTTTTCACATGAAAACAAGATGAAAACTCTGTTCAGTTATATGAAGCATCATGGAAATGCATGAATTGTCATGTAGAAGCCCCTTAAAAACCACCATTGTCATGTGAAAGCTAGAGGACATGTTAGTTTGATTATGTGAATTATCACATTCATTATTCATTGATTATGTGAAGAAATTTGAGAAAAGTGAATTGATATTGTGATTTATATTGTACATGTAAGGAATCCCACAATGGATATTTCATCCCTATCATATTGACAACCCAAGCATGTCAATTGGAAAATCATGTATTATACAGCTAGCAAACAAAGACATTTTAGTTTGATTCCAGTTATCTATCCACTTCTCCTGTAATGCAAACACAGACTCACACTATCCGGATATCCAAACCCGATCCATCATCTTTATCCTCCTTTAAAAGGGTTGTTTTCTTACTGGGATATGTTTATGCCCTCACATGAACCTATTGTTTTCATTTTATTGTTCATACATTTCATGGTTTCAATCTATCGTTATTTTTCAAACGATAGACAATTAGTATGCCGAAGCTCATCCCTAGTATTGTAAACCCATAAATTTCCAAAATTATCAGTGTTCACTATAATCTCTCCAAGCGTGAATACCCTCCATACCGCATTAGCAGGATAGGGGAACACTGAACAATACAAACTTTGAATCATATCCAAATTGGACATGTAAGATGTATCTCTGGGAACTGACCTGTAATTTTCATTCACATTAGTGTATGTCTCTATATCTCCCAGAATTCTTCCATCCTTCCTTATCCAACTACATATAATAAGTGGACTCGTAAAGATGCATCCTATAAATGGTAATCCTTGACCATGACCTCAACTACCTAAAACCCATAATCAGGTTAGAGACGGATTGAACTATAATGAATCTAATTTTTTTCATATCCAGGATAAGTAGGAAACATTCCTAAGTATCGATCTCTATACTATATCCTCTATGATATTGGTTATATAACATATCAAATGGTAAATTTATGTTTTACGTCTTGTAAGGAATTTCTCTAATGAAATGTGTCTTGTATTATGCTTCTCTTGTTTCTCACCCTGAGTATGAATCACATGGTCTTAGGGAGTAGAAATGATTATACCAATAATATAATTAGAGTTCCCTTGATGTGGGATCTTTATTGGCGGTTTATGTATGGTTTCTATCATATTCACTCAAAGGTCAATAATCACGATGAGGCAATCCATCATAGGCTTGTATACATAATTTCCACCTAAGGGATAATTTTTGTTTCTATCATAATGTAGAAATCCATTTGATAACTATGTAGACTATGATTCCTATCATAACCAGATATTTAGGACACTTCTCTACAGCCCAATCACTATATTTATTTCCTTACTCTACGATGTTAAACACCATTTATCAGTCAAGTTAAATGACCTTAATCAATGAAAAATTATCTATGTTGGGTTTGATTCATGTTCTCATATGATATGTAGGATTCCTCATATAGGATCATTCCCATAATCAACACACCAAATTCCTTCTTGGTTTTAAATACACACAAGATTTAATGAACATACTTATAAATAAATCATTATAAATAAACAAAATAATTCACCAAGAATTGGTGTCATCACATAGATTTTCATATCAACACATAATCGTAATCATGTCACTGAAAATGATGTGACTAGTCATGTTTCAATTCATCAGATGGATTTTATAAACATATCCTAAACTTATAAGTGAGTCCCAAAGTAGGCATCAATTACCACAAAAATGTTGTGATGAACCAGACCACCCATACTCTCAGGAAATATTTGTTATTTGGAATCATTGGTTTTAAAACCCAAAAGTATAAAATCATTTATAAAGAACATTCATACACATTTATATATGTGTGAACCAATAGTATATACTATGAAATATTAAAAAATGGTAATCTGGACCCGAGTTATTGGGAAAGGCATCGAATCCCCCATAATCAAACCATTGGGTCAACCCATCCATGTATTTTCCAATGAAAATAAAAAGACATCCTAGAATGAAATGTTTTAAATTTTTCACCCCTTTCCAAGGTTAAAAAGGATAGACATTTGAGCTCCCATTGGGCTAGTTTGTTCCACCCCTATTGAAAAAATGAAAAACCCAACAGTTTTTTACTATATTGAGCTATACATTAAAAATTAGATACTGCATATTTATAATTTAATCATGAATATAATTTTTTGAACATATACTCTTATATATGATGTTCCACTAATAACCCATATTTATTCATCCTTAGGACTCTCCATATTCTATCTAACTAAACTTACATTGTCAAATGTTCCCATGGATCCAGAAATCATTGGAAAAGAGTCTTTGGACCTGAGGCCTCAACATATACAATCACCTAAAGACAAATTCCATTGCCAATTGATGAACATCATGTTATAGAAGTACCATGTCAATGAATCTGTATCGACATTGGAATCAGCCTATGAAATCCCACATATGAGGAATTCTCATTCACTATCTTTCCCATGATAGTCCACTTTAGAAGAAGTGTCCAATATTTCAACATTCACTCTCTTTGAGAAATTAGCCCCTGATTATAGCAATGAATACCTCCCATTCCATAGGGACATGGATGATTAAAATCATAATGTAAACTCAATAACCCCATATATTCCTAGGAGGGATCCCATCCATTAAGGTCAACATCATTGACTTGCAGTAATGATTCCATAAGGTCCTATTGAGGATGTTGTTCCTAAAAAACATCCCAATTTAGACGATCTGATAGGAGACCCCACCAGGGGTTTCCAAGTATTCAATATCCTGGAAATTCATATATCCATAATATGGAAAATTGTTCTGAATATCACTACTTTTTACTAAAATTGGCCTAGAATCAATCCTAAATGCACACTATCCAAGTGCTTGTAACATCATCGTAGCTGGCCATTGTGACTGTGGAATCTGAAGGTGCACAATAACCATTGGGGATTGGGGTATTTTTATCATATTTTCTCCGGGAATCATATTAAATATGGGATCCAAACCACCAAATTGAATAGTGGGAAACAAACACTAAAATGGTATCACAATCACCAGTAACACAAATAGTACATTTGGAACTTACCCCCATATAGTGTATCGGGAAACAAATAATCAAATTAGATACTCCATTTAGAAAGAGAACCATCACTCTTTTGTATCATTAAAATTTATATCAATCATATATCAGGTCCTCTCACTGGATATAGATGATCACAATCCAAAAGTGTATAAACATATCACCTTTCAATCATCTGATTCATGATAGGTTTGCAGACATTATCCTTCAATCATTAGAAATCAAGGACTCAATTGTATTTTTCATGAATCTAAATATAGTGGACCAAATATTTTGGACTTATAGAAGATAATATAAGTAAAGAATATAGATAGTTACAGTACTAGATTCAGTCTCTAAGGTCCACATAGAGACTCCCATTGCCATCTACTCACCCGACTATTCACAGAGGAGAGCATGTTTCAATGGATCCTGCTAGTCATCCCCTAAATGATGATAATGATAATTATATAGATGATCAAATAACTCTAATTTACTTATAGAATATTGATTTACGGGATGTAAATGTGGGAATTATTTTTTAATCTCATCCCTAGAAAGATGTTCTAGTATCTGCCTATGGAATCCAACATTGTAGTCATGTTCCATAGCCAGTAGTGCTGTAGGTATATTCATATTTTTCATCTCGTCATTAGGTGTAAATGTAGACATTATTCCAACAATACATGTAACATAGGTTTTGGGAATTTTAATATTTTATACCTCTAAATAATGGGTATTTTTAAAATCTTCTAACTTCGACCGTTGTTACAAATCCTTTAGGAGAGTATGGATACATTTATCATTGGGGATTATCTGCATCATACATGGCCCTCCAATTCTTCAACACATGACCCATGAACCCTAATGAATAAGGCTATACACCCCAGGATCAAAGCTCAGTTGACATCCTATGTTAATTTATTCACTGATAGAAGTCATGAGAATATGATTTCCCTTCCATCATAAAAAGGAATATAGTGAAAATTATATTTCTTCTCAATAAAAAATATTCCCATGTATTTTTATTAATCCCTAGAAAATGGTTAAATAGATCTCATGATATTGATAATGTTGAGTGATGAAGTGATAATAGGTTAAGACAACCAATTCCCCTAACATAAAAAGCTTGGAAAAACATTAGTATATTAATTTTCCTTTAATGAATGGATTCAAGTGCAGATTGACATGGAGATGTAGGAACAAGCATCACCCGAGTCCCAAATATATTCATCAGAGCTCTATGAATAGGACACACATGTTGTGCCATAGATCATAATCTACATTCCACACAGGTATATATGACAATATTTAAATACAAAATTTATATAAGAATATTCCTTCCATCCAAAACCTGTTACTAGATATTTTGGTTGTTCCATGGAAAATGGTTTGGTAGAACTCCAAACAATAAGGATGTTAGATGAGATACGTTCAAAAGGCCAGGAAAACCATTTATGATTCTATATATTTCACAGAAACATAATATAGAGTTTCATTATATTCAATGATTTTTTTCGGATATAGGTAAGAGAAGGTTTCATAGAGTTCAAGGATCCAAAAACAAATAAAATTTAAATAAGAGTTATTCAAGCCCCAAAAAAACATACACTCACCTTAAAATATTTTCCAATACATCCTTATCGCAAAATATTAAACAACATGGACAACATCCTTACTATAGGGCATTAAACTATATTGATGTTCTCCTTATACAAGGTTTTTAATTTGAATGGATATGAAATTATACTTCATGGATGATATAATTGTCATAGAACAATAAGATACATGGTATCCTACGTCCATACCAAATCATGTAAAAATTAATGGTTGATGATCTTACCTCTAGACATTAAACTTCATGGTGGATGCCAAAGTTGAATGACAAAAAGATTCACATTGTTGTCATTACTGAATGAATTTAAATAATAAGTAACATGTCTAAATAACATGAGGATAAATAAAAATGTATCACAAACTCTAAGTGGAATTATTTGCAATAGGTAGAAATTTTAGTTTCCAAAAGTACCACGAATATAGTTCAATCTCAATCCCACCTGTATCAAAAATCCATGAAGTCAAATCTATCAACTACTAAGGGTATTATTTGATCTGTCACCACCCTAAACACAGAGATATTGGTACCAATGGATCCTCATAATATTAGTAATGTTTTGGACCAAAGGGTGAAATATTATATTCATTCTAGTTAAAAAGATGTATTCTTCATATCCGAGCAGGAAGCAGGGGTGATGTACAAATCCACACCCATGAATAAAGTCATTTAGAATATTCAAATTGAAAAAAAAGAAAAAGGGTTTTCATATATCCCAATTTCATTCAATGAAATCGCCAAAAATATCTTGGAAGCTAATAATGAACAAGAATATATTCAAGTACATACATTATTTAATTTTCAGTGATTTGTGATTGTAACAGAGGAGCTCTTCTAGTGTATTAATGGGATGACACAATGATAATCCTATATTAATATACTGATTTCAATAGAACAATAACACATTGATAAATATAAATAATTGTGCACTCTATAGACATAATATTTTCTTTTATCCCTTTACGGAGGATTATCACCATATTTTGGTAATGGATGCGGTATAAGGACTGTGCTCATATCACCAATATGAACAAGGCTCATCAAGTGAGAGACGCACATTCCTTAAGAAATTCTCATATTTCTTTTAATGTATCTACTTAATATAGATTATTAGAGGAGGGTAATATTTCATCCCCCATTCCAATGTTTTGTCATCATATTTTTGTCGGGAATGTGTATTTAGACTGAGATCATATTCTAATTCCAAATAGGGTTCACCAAGTGAGAGTGGAACATTCCATTGGATAAGTTGATAATCTTTTCATAAAAGACAAATGGTAAATTCATGAGGCCTAGAATTGGGCTCATATCCCGGTTCTGGTCGATCCCCACCAAGTGATAGAGGCACACACCTTGGGAAACTCAAATATCCCAATGAGATAAGCTAATTAACATTCTCGATCATCTTTTCTGAAAAAAACATCACATTCATGTAGTTCTTGATGGTTATAAAATTTATTCTCTCATCATTCATTGTGAAGGATTATATCCCTAGTCAATCTTAAAACCCATGATGACATATTCTAAACATGTTTGAAAAAGATGCACATACCCAATCCTGATCAATTCCATATATCCTTGAGGTCGATTAAGTCAAATAATAAACACAACTATTTTTCTTCGACTCCTAAATAGAATAATAATGGGACCATTTACATGACAGTCCTCCTCATTATTGTGTGGAGATGGATCACAGAGACACTGGTCCTAACAAAAATTACGATCAACCTCCCCATAGAAAACAAAATCAACCCCCATTACGAAACCCCTTTATATAGATGTTTGATAAAAAATTAATCACCTTCAGATAGAAAGGAATTTTAAATCCCGATTTTTTCAATATATTTTGTCCCATAATCAAATGGAAACATTTCACAACATTCAGCAGGTGACAGAGAGAGGAAAAATTTATGATATACTTAGGTAATGAAATATTACTCTAATAAAGAAGTCGATTAAATTGAGATATAAATAGTGTTATCAAGAAAAAACCTTCAAAACATTTCCAAACCCATTGCCAATTCTATTTATGAGATCCCTAATGAGATTAAAATAGTGTTCATGCTTTATATTTTCTTCAATATATAGGCAAATTTTCAAATATTGGAGGATATGAACCACCCATATACGTGATAGTAAGTTTACCTATATATTTTGAAAAAACTATGTTGTCAGTAGGGAATGATAACATCCCTTTTGGACCATCACAAAGAATTAAGAGAGCTATACAACTGCCTAAGTCATATTATCTCTACGTCATGAGGACTATCTGACTAATTGAAAAAGTTTAGTTAGAAAATTCTATCCAAATATGGGGAATGAATGTCCTTACCATATGAAATTAATGTGAATGAACATCATCATGACCTCATGATTTTAAACTATTCAGAAGATATCATGAAAAAAATTAAAAAATATATACAAAATTGATCCTATCCACATGATGATAAACTATGTGGAACATGTCCATACCACATGAAGTTATAATTATAGATATTTTCCTGGTCACATGATATTAAAATTTCATTTGAATATCATTACTATATGATGTTAAAATACAATGAATATTTCCTCATCAAATGATGTTAAACTATATGGGAGTCATCATCTCATGGATGATTCCCCATACATGACCTATATGATTGTGAATGAGAGTTTAAATGAAAATTTCCTTTTGTGAGAGTCAGATCCACATGGGGAATCTCTTTATCTATGAACAGTGTGTGGAGTCATTCCAACCATCACATTAAATGTTGTGATACCTATACCACCATTCACGATCCCTGCCAAAATATTACATTCCATCCATGTCAAGTGAACCTCATCATGAACAAATGTTGTTAAACGATATAGATCCTATCCTAGACAAAAGCTGATAAGCTTTACTATATCCCAGGACCAATCCACAGGATGTTAAACTATATAAGGATAATCTTAGATGTAATATAAAAAACTACATAGTTTCCTTTGTCCTTATCATATGATGTTAAACTGCACAGGTCTCAAATTTTACCATCATTCACATCTTGTGACCATTTTCATTACCACATGGAATTAAACTAAGTGAATTATGTCCTTACCACATGATGTAAAACTGCATAGATCCACAACATTCCTCTTATTTTACATCTAGTCTCCCCACATCATTGAAAAATGAATTTAATCCACATGGATGTTGTCCTCTCTATATGAAACTAAACATCACAGGTTTCCAAAACAACATTCATATTAATCATTCCAATGATGTATTTAAGGACTCCTCAATTTTATGTATTTTTATACCCAATGAATGATAATAAATTACCCCAATATATTCTCTAAATGCCCCCATGTTATGATAAGATCCTTTTCCATTTCATTCTTCTCACATCTATTAGAGCTCGTATTTGCTTTGGAATTTTGGTTAGGTGCCCTCTAATAGGACCATATCATTCATGTTCAAGATAGAGTTATCATGCTCATGATTCCTCTCAACATGACCTTACACTACACATTTTAAGTCACATACAATACATAAAACATTAAATTCATGTTGACATCACCTCATTGGAGCACTATTTCTTCCCTCCCACCACACCTTCGTTTATGAACGATTTTTGTCTTCATTACTATCTTCATAGGATATGTAGTGATGCATATATATCAAACATCGGGACTGATCACGACAAATAATAACAAATATTCACATCTCCCAATGTATGGATCAAACATGAACATAGAGTATTCATTCAAGAACTATATGTGGATTGATTATCTTCATTAGAGGATATATAATAACACCCAAGTCTCTTGTCTTTGGATGAGATGCAATGTTCTCATTTCACATTGATGATTCTACATTTTAACCCCATTATGTTTAACTAATTGGATTGTAAATAACATTGTGTAGATTGATTCATGTCATCAAAAGATATGTAGTGACACATGGACCTCAAATCATAAACCTATCTATAACAATAATTCAATATTTTCACCCCTCATTATTTGGGCTAGATCCGTGTAGAGAGATTCCCCTAGAAGAACTATATGTGGCTTGATTCCTTCTATTATAGGATATGTAGTGACACCTGGATGTCCAATCACGTGTGTAAATACAATAACAAATGAAAAAATGAACCCCAAACTATTGGAGGGTAAAGTTATACAAGATCTATTTTTTATACATGAGTATGATATCAATGTGCCTTTCGTGTGAATGTAATACATCTAAAATAATTTTTCACATTAGTTTCCACATCCTTACAAAATGACGTTAAACTAAAGGGGAAAAAATATGTCCTTATCGCGTGATGTTTAATTGCAAGGAAAATTTCATGGTCGAATGATATAAAAAATGTATGAAAAATAAATCCCCACTACATGGCATTAAAATGATCATTCGATCAAACAATTTAATACCTTAATAATATAAAATCAAATCCTTACCCCAATCAACCAGTGTACATGGTGATTCGACTATATTTTATGAACCACAATTCATAAACCACACATCATGTATTGATAGCCTAGGGATTCTGAAAAACATTCATGGCCCTTTGAATGGAATATAAATACCTCAATTTATTTGATATTAATGCAGAAGGCCTTACACCTACCAACTGGAGACATGTTTCCAAAAAAAAATAGATTCCTGATCCATGTGGGCCAAACATCACCATGCTGGAACTCAACCCCTACGGGTATTCCTGGCCATCCCTCTCAAGATTTTCCAAAATCATTACTCATAATTTGAGAACCTTGAGACATGATATACAAAATTTTCGTCTCCCACTCAAAAATATTTTTATTCCTCTAGACCGTGGGTATTATAATTATGAACTAGTGTAACATTTCCCACATATTAGGTCCATATGAATCACAATCTTAAAGTGCATGCACATTGGTAATTATTTTACCATCCTAAACACTAAAATTTGATCGTAGAAATTGTAAGACCCTGAATTACTAGATAAAGAGACAAAAAAATTGTCAAGTTGAAAACATGAAAAGTGAAGCCTAAAAAGATTCAAGTTATCACTCTCTAAACTCGTCATCTAAATCTTTAAGGATAAAAATATAAGTAAAATAACATTATAACAAATAAAATAGGTACAACATTATTTCCTAAGAAAAATAGAAATATTTATCTCTAGACACGCTATTAATGAAAAATTTTATAGCAATTCATCACAACTCATTGTCATGATATCGTGTCAACTGGGATGAAAAATAATATTCTGGGTTATTAAAACCTTCATGAATCTTACATTTTCCATAAATCACACCTAATGATTAGAGAACCTTTGGATATCTAAATATTTTCATGGACTTATGTGGTAAAAAAGATATCTCAGTTTGGCCTTTCTGTTAATTCAAAAGGGATTTGACAAAAAAACACGAGACATAATGGTCCTATGTGAGAGGATTTCATATTCTCATGAGTCTGACATCATCATGGGATAACACAGCACTACATTTTTTATGGTCCATTCCAGCCATACATTATTCATACCATCCCTTTGACCTGAGTACATTTGACAATCATTTACAACCTTCAAAACCATAATATTCAATAGGATTAGACAACCTCAATGTTAATTCACCAGTTTCGGTACCATTTGATAAAGAATGGATATGGAACTCCATTCCCCAATATGTTGATGACCCACGCCATATTACTTTACACCACAGAGAATATGGATAATGCTTCCCCAAAAGAAAATACACATCACTAGAGTTCTCGAAGCCTTCCTATATAGCATTCAATTAAAATATAACTTCATTTCCTTGATGCTTGAGTCATCAAAAATCATTTAAGGCTCTGGGAAAGGGGTGGGGAACAACTCTACTTGTCCATGAATGTAGGACCTATGGACTCCTTTTTTAAGGTCATATAAAAATTAAATAATTGTATACACAATGTATAACAAGGGTAATCCTATCATTGTGATCCCCAATGACATTCTTTCTTAGTTCCATGAAACATGGGTCCTAACTTTATGAATCACTGTTTCTAGGCAGTTTCCATTGGATTTATTCATGGAACTGTAATCAACAAAAATTCGTTATCCAAAGAGGGAATACTTTCCAATGTCAGTAATTCATTAGGTTTTGAATGTTACGATACATAAGAATGTGAATTGGTCGAAAGGATGGGAGGTTAGACTCCTAAAACCCTTTTTTGGGGGAATTATTGTCCACTCTAGAACTCTCTTTGTAAATTTAATGTATTTTTATGAATCCTTGTTAATTCACCAAGTATATCATAAGTATCAGTTGGAATTTATTATCACTTATTATCACGTGTAAAACATTAGAATCGTTATTATGTATTCAAGGTTCTTCATTAATGTAAATATCTGTATGTTTTCTGGGATTTCCATCAATGGTATCCTCAAATATACTGATTAGAGATTATTTAAATCATCGTTGTGATGATTCTTGTTTTTAAGACACTTAGTGGGGCACTCTAGAATTTATTATCATCCATGGAGGTGAAGGTTTGTTTTGATCTTGGGATCATGCCCATAAAATGGGCTACCTATGTATCCAAGTGAAAGGAATCAAAACCCTCGTAGTTCGGTGTTTCTAAAAAGGACACATCATACCTTTTAAGGTCATGGGATAAGGACCTCTAAGTGTAAGGTGCTTAGTTGAAACTTATTGTGGGACTTATGCTGAAGCAGCCCAAGGAACATGGAAGGGATATGAGATTTCAAGTAAGATCGGACCCTGTTGGGAATATGGCCCAAAGAGAATAGGGTTGATTTGAAATGTTGGGTTTAAACCTCAAGGAGGGTTCCTACATATCCCATATGGATGGGTATAAAATACCACATAGTTTGATAAATCTAAAATAAGAGTATGGTCCTCTAGGAGAGATTAGTTTGGGATTACTTCATGAAAAGGGTTCCTTGATGATTTGAGGATTGATTTTGGGGATTATTTCCTAAGGAGTATGTGAAAATTGGTGGAATTTTTTTTGGATTCTTGAAGAGGGTATCCAATGATATCTTTCCCTAAAAGGGATTCCTATGTAATCAGTTTTGAATAGGAATAAGACTTCTCTTAGTTCCTTCTGTGAGTGTTTGAGTACATGTTCTAACAATCACGTATCTTTGAGGACACATGATTCATGCTCAGTGTGTGAAACAATAGGATATGAATGATTCAACACTGACACTACACACTTGTTCTCCTCCTCTGATGGAAGAGGGTGCACCTACGGTGACGAAGGTGGAAGAGGGCGAGGCAACGAGCCTTACCAACATTCTATTTACATTGGACAAGAGTCCAATGTAAGGAGGAAGGGATCAAGGTGAGGGGATTATACCATGATGGATTCCGTAAAATTGATCTTGTTAGGGGAGGGATACATATCCTATGCTTGCGGGGAACAACAAGTTAGATGTGTGCCTTTTATATTAGGGACATGAAGTTCTAGGTCATCTCCTCGCGAAGGGAGAGGTCAAGACCCAAACACTTCTCCAAACATGGAACTTCCTAACACTTTTCCATGGATAATGGTCCATGTGACTGTGGATAGACAGACTCTCAAATATCCCATGAATCCTAACACCATTTTGAAACAAATGTTGGAATCCTCTGACTGTGTAAATACAAACCCAAATAGGAGACATGTTGATGTGCCTTTTCCAAAGGTTTGACATTTTAGGATGTTTTGGTGGAGGCTCCAACTTATCCCCTTTCAGATAAGGGAACCAAGGAAAGAGATACCCTTCCCTTAATGGTTTTTAAAAAGAGTGTACATTATCTGGTCACATATTCACCTCATGCAGGTATGCCACGTAGGTTCCCCTCATTGTTGTCCACATAGGTACACTGTGCAAGTATGCCGCACATATCAGAATGATGGCTGAAGAATATTTTTTACATAGGGAAACCAAACCTATGTAAAATCTATAAAAATTCTCTCAAAACAAGATAATCTCATTTAATTATCTCATCTATAATGGTTTAGAGATATACTTGAGACAATTTGATGGATCTAAGTAAAATAGCAATGAAATGGGAGCTTCAGAGAGTCTTTCCACTTTTTTTAGTTCTGAAATGGGGAGCCCAAGGGCTCTATTTATAGTAACAGATGAGGGATGGATGGAGAAATGTTTTTCGCATAGGTACATCATGTAGCTCCCCCAGGAAGCTGATTTGCATAGGCACATAAAACGTCTTCTAGCACCGAGATCTACCACGTAGGTTGGTCCTGTTGCTCGGTTGCGCACCGCCGCCACGTAGGCCTATCAAGCTACTCCATCATGAATATATTTGGTTGTATTGTTTATATTCATTTGTATTCTTTGATCCATGCTTTGGAATCTGAGATATCCGAATTTCTACCTTATAATATTTTTGGTCACATTCTAAAGTAGTTTCAATGAAAGCCCCCCACCATTACGATTTGGATCCGAAACATCCAAAGTGGATCGAGTCCTGAGGTAAAAATGTTTGGGAAAAATATTATGGATGGATTACTGAACAGTGCATGTTTTCAATGAAGGTTCTTCATGGAGGTACTTTGTGGAGAACTTTCATGCAGTCTTGATGCGTAGTTCGTCAGTTTCCTATAAATAGGTATCAACCTTCGTTATTTTTTCACTTGTTCTTTCTCAGATCTTTTTTTAGCTCTCGTTTCATAGCTCATTCAGTCAGCTTCATCTCTTTTTTCACTCACGTCATTTATTTGAAACATTTCAAGGTAAAATTATTTACGTGAAAGAGCTACACCAAAGGACTTCATTGATGGAGTTACGCTATGATCCGTTGTGAAGGATCTACGTGATAGAAGTCATCGAAGGAGATACGTGACATGCCTCATCGAAGGACCTATGTGAAAAGTGACTTTTTTCAAATGTTTTTGGTTTCCAATTTAAAATTTTTCCTAGAAATTTGTTAATTCATTACAAGAATTAATAACTCAATTGATAACCCATACTGATGAATCTAAGGCTCTCCAAAATTAAATGATAATGATTTTCGGCCAAGACTATTATTAACTTATAGAAAGTACTCTTCCGGGGTTGTGTAAATGTTTAATTCCATACCCGCGTGATTATCCACAAAGTCCTTACATACCCTTGAATTGGAATGGGATTTTGGATGATGCCCATGTTCCATATTTTAAGAAATATTTTCCAAATAATTTGTTTCTTCAATACTCCATCTGTAATTGCATTAATATTAGTGCCAGGGTGTTCTAATATGATAAAGAATATTCCCTATTGGTTGCATTATTCATAACAGTGGTTGCACTCCTGATATGAAGGATCATAAGGTAGATCGAAGACCACATTACTATGATTCCACTTTTTGGGCTTCTAAAACAAATCAATATTATGGTTGTACGGAAGACTTGGACCTTCATTCTGGAGGAGGTGTCAAACCAGAGTAGATGTGCGCATTTAGGGTATGTTAGACGTGAGTAGAATTTAGAAAAGAGTTATCAAACGTTCCTATCTATAAAGCTATCTGGATGGGTCCGACATATGTTTTTAAAAACGATTTCATTCTTGAATTACTTATCTGATGGAGTCCACAAAAAAATTCCTTTCATTTCATTCACGGTGGTGTTGGAATTAGTCTCTTGGAAATTTACCAGATAGAAGGAATTCCCAGTCTTTGTGAAATGTATGATGAATTTATCCAGTCTACTAAACACATGGGGTGATGTTAATTGAACACCACCATTTGGCCATGAATTAATTATGATAGAAAATAATTTACCCAAGGAAAAAAAAGATATGCATGCTAGAGTGTATATGGAAACCATTTTAGAATCAACAACAGAGGAAGGTCCAACCTGTGTACGTCCTATAGTTTTTCCTTCTGCATATAACTAAGGATTTTCGGGTACATATTGGTCTACACTGGAAAGATGAAATTATATTCACTAGGTCTATAATTTAAAACCCGATATAGATGAAAAATTATGCTTAGCTACCTTCTTTGCTATGTGGTTAAGAATTTATTTGCTTCCAGTCCAGGAATCCAGAGGTGGTGTAAGATCTGAGACTATTATCATTGCAGCTAAATTAGTTGAAGGGAATTATATTGTGCTGGAAACCTCTGTATTCGCAAGAATTTACCATCTCCTGCTGAATTTAAACAATGGTAAGGCTCCATTTAGAATTGCTGGGCCATTCCAAGTGTTGGGGGGCTATATTGCAGCATATTTTTTATTATACTCATTTCTGAATTCAGTCATAGTTCCCAATGGTTGGTTCACTCCATTTTTACCAAAATTTTCTGGTATTCATCCTTTGCACTATAGACCTGATGTGGGGCTAAAGACCTTGAATGTCTCAGGATAATTAAACTTCTTTTCTTTTGGTAACCCACCAACTCAAACATTTATAGATGATGGTAATGAAAGGAATTATGAGATGAGATCTAATATGATGGCATTCAGGGATGGAATATTATCAAACAAGAATGATGGTGAAATTATTTGTGATGCTTATGTCCATTTTTGATTTTCTCGTCATTTTATATGTCTTCAACAATCAAACACTTTTCTACCCACATATGTCAAACAAGAGCAGCAACCAATGGTAGCATGTCAATTATGGATTCTAACATCTTTATAGGTATCCAAATTGTCCACTATATTACCTCTATTAGATGCATCGGTCGGATAAAAAGCTGGGTATTCCAAACCTTGAGTTTCTTTATATCCTCAAGTGGCTTTGACAAAGGGAATATATCGAGTGGCAGCTACAATGACTATTTGAACATGGAAATCATGGTAAAATGTCAAAGCCCTGAGACGAAATAGTTGTTTTAGATATTCCAATTCCATCTATAGAACATTCTGAATAAAAGAGGCATGAAGAAGTTCCCCAATCATAAGGTGTTGAATCTCCTCCATAGTCAAACATACCAAGGTTGAATTATGTAATACCTTCATCCCATCATCATTGGGAGGTTGTAACTCGTGACCTTAGGGATGCATGTGCATTCCTCCAACATGGAATTCGAATACCAGATATTAGTTATATCAAGGAACCTTCCAATTTCAATCAAGAAAATAACCTGGATAATATACAGAAGTATATTATGAAGATGGAGACTTTTATATTTGAAACTGATTAACGAATCCCACCCTCTAAATGAGTACATCATATTATAGACTTAGGAGTCTGTGAAATGGGTAATTATCGACTCTGAGGAAGAGTGAGATATTTATGTTAATACTGAGAATGTATTTCCCTTTTTATTTTGTCTCAAATCTAAATTACCATTAATCATCATTAATCTTGATTAAAATGTATTTGTGCAGTTTGAATGTAGAGAAGGTAGATCCGGACCAATTCTTGAATCATATAAATATGGTCATGCAGGCTCTCATATTGATGCAACAAATGATCTTCCTTGTTCCCCAGAACATACTCCATGAGTAAGAATTATGACTGGGGTAATGGAGGTAGATAATCCTCAACCATTACCTCACGTTTCTCCTGCTAAGCGGATTGTTTCCATCTCTCCCCATGCTTTTAAACAAAAAACACAAGAGAGAAATGAGATTGATTTGAATTGTTCGCAGAAAGAGTATGTTTTTTATACCATCCTTGTTGAATACTTCTTTGCTCAATACACTCTAGTAACCACATATTATCCTCTTGTAGGATATATGTCTCTCTCATATCTTAAAGGATTAAGAACTGAATCGTCAAGACTAGAAAAAATAATCATTAGAGGAAACCTAGGTTCATGCCGGCAAATCATCAATTTAATAGATTAATCGTTAAAAGATGCAACTATAAAAGATCCTGACTCTACTGAGAGTGAGGAAAGCCAAGGTAGGATTAAAATACATTCCTCTGTTGATTTTGTCAATGGATCCTGAAATAATAAACATTGAAATTCCTATTACTTCTGAAGAAAGGAATAAAGATACAAGCAATCTAAGACCAATGCTGATGTTGACCCAAACCTATAAAGTACTAATTCTATAATACCAATTGATGAGTCAACGGAACATAATTTCAGTTGAGCCAATATAGGCATCAACAAAAAATTTCTGGATACATTAAATGGCGAGGATTCTGAATCATTTAAGGCTATATACATTGAAATGATGGACATCCTTAATGAAAATATTGACATTCCATGATCCATCAATGAGTTTGGGGATTTTTATGATGAATTTCAAGGGCATTAGTCCATATTCCTGAATTTTCCATACATAATTTGTTCTCTAACTTGATTTATTAGATCATAGTTAACCTTATGCAGCTTTATCTATAGAAAATGTTGTGAAGGCTCTTCCAGAAAGAGGTATTCCACTTTATTCTTATACTGAAGTAGCAAAAAAATTTATACATGATCCATAATCATGATATGTTCCAGAGCCTTCAAATTTAATTACTGAGAATAATCTAGGAAATTCCCTTTCTCAATAAACATCTACTTAGAACACTGAAGATGAGAATACCAAAGATGAATTCAATCGAGTAGATGACTTATTATTGGATAAATATATTCTGATGTATGAATTATATTTGTTTCCTCCATTTAAAACTAATAATGACCTTGATTTATCATCTAGTGGTATCAGCTCCTAGATCAGAAGGTGACACTTTTTCTATCCCAAGAGAAATAGAACAAGGAAGCTCCTTAAGCGGCCTGTTTGTTGTGTACATTTTACATCATGGTAGTGACTCAAATTTAGACATAGATATGCAATATACTCTTGGCATGGCATGCAAGAAGACATCGAAGCATATATAGAGCATAATTTCTTAAATTCCATTAAATGAATTATTGTCCAATTTTCCAAAACTCCCAGCATTATTCTGCATGTTGGGATTTGGAGGATTTAATTGTCGGCCAGTCTATGATGCCATGAAAGAGTTTATTCGTCGACAAGAGCAGAAGTATAAGCTGCGACACGATTTTGCAGAGGCTAAATGACTCATCAATACTCTGTGTTTTCAAGATACATTAGTTGAGGCAGAGGAAAATCATAACAATAAATAACTCTAGATTAGCAAACAAATCCAAGAATCCATGAAGGCGTTGTTATCTCTTCAACATCAACCTGATGTTGTTCATAAAATTCTTGAGAAGTTGTATCAGACCTGTGGAAAACCCCAATTAGAGGAGATAACAACAATTTCAATTGCAAATGTAGCACTTCATCAAGTATAGGAGGTTGAATTTTCTCAACTATCTCAATTTGAACAAGATGCTGATAGGGCTTATGAAGTGGTCCAACAAGTGAAAAGTAAAGTTGAGAGTTTATTCAAAAACATGATAGAGAGGCTTTATTTTGTGGATGTCACTCTATTTTTATATGAATGAATGAAATTTTTATTTTAATAATATAAATCATCATTCCTGTCTTTTCATGATTATAATATAAAATGTAAATGATGATAATGACTATTTTATGTAAAGCAATCATTATTATAATAAAACTAATGAATTTCTACAAAATATTCTTATTAATCCAAGGGAGCTAATAAGAATAATTTGACTTTTGCTAGGGTCATATGGACAATCCTACATAAATTGTGTCTTTTTACTTTTTAATTCTAAATATTACATAAATCACATAAATGTGTACGTTTAGTGAGAAGGTACTCGAATTTTGTTTACAGTCTCTTTTGTGGGTTCTCAATATGGTGATTTCCATGTATCTTATTATTGGAAGTTTAGATTCATGCATGTTGAACTATAAAGGGCTAATATTTAGGGTCGAAATAGCTTTGACCATGAAATTTGAATTATATACCTAACAAAACTCGATTGCTAAGAATTTATTTAATATTATTTAAATATATCCAAGGGGGATCTTGAGTCATGATTTTTATGGTCACCAAATTTAAAACTTATATCAACAAAAGTTGTGTCTTTTCCAAGAACAATGATACCATTACATTCCAAACCTGTTATGGGGTTGTATTATGTAGGGCCAACTGGGGAATATGTTGCATATCCAAATAGTGGAATATTTTGACTTATAGGCCTGTAATGTTGGAAACTTATGCAAGTCTTCCAAAGTGCATGTGCTGCATAGTCAAGTAAAATAATTCGTTAAAAAATTAACATTTTTCTATTTATAGATGGGGAAAATACGATTTGGGTGACCCAACACCACAATGGGTAGTTTTTCCAAGGAAATTAATTTTAATAAAGAAAGAGGTATTTAATACTGACATGTGTCATGAATAGGAAAACCATTTCTGTACTAATTTGGTGTATGAGAAATGGATAAAAATTTATCCGAAAACAGAAGATTTTGGATATCATACTTTGTAGTTTTAACTCATGCAATTGGAAAATTTGTACTGTGCAGTTTTAAGCCATGGAGTGCGGATTTTGGTACTGTGCAGTATTTAGTCCTACAGTGAAAACATTATGTGGCTTTAATTTAAGGACATTAGCTTTGACTAAATGTATGATAAATATCTCCCAATTTCTTGATATGTTGTCTGGAAACATACTATCATATTCTTGTATGGAAGGGAAAATTGAAAACTATGGTTTAATAATTTTTGTAACCGACGAATGATATGGGAAAATGAGCAAAAGAATTTGAGGAAGTATTTCCTAAGAACATTGTTACCGTTACATGAAAAACTGATTATGGGGGCTATATTATGCAGGACCAACTAGGACTAGTGCTGCATAGCCAAATAGTGGAATCTTTGGACTGACAGACCAGTTCTGTATCCAACTTATGAACGACTGTCTAAAGGAAGACACTACATAGTTAGGAAAAAGAGCTCTTAGAAGATTGACGTTCTATTGCTAAAATTTGACAAATGTTTATAGAGATTCATATATTCTAAATCATAGAATTTTTTTGTGTGGAGAAAGGTAGCTTAATATGGAAGGTGTATTTTCTTCAAATATTTCCATATAATCGGAAAAATAACACTTTCACGAAGTTCTGACCCATGTGTAAAAGGTATGGTGTCTATAGTTTTTTGTCATACAACTAAGAATAGAAATGGAAATAATATATAATATGTGGACAAGTTATTTCAATGTTATTTCATAGTCCATGGAACCCATGGTGAGGGATAACTATAAACCATTGTCTTAATGACTATCATATTATGAGAAAGATAATGGGACAAATATACTTGAATGAATGTTTTAAAATACAGATTCTTCACTACTAAAAAAATGGGCAATGAAAGTGATACCCTTTTATCAGTGCTAAAAAGCGCAAATAAAGGGGGACATTATCAACGCTAAAAAAGCGATGATAAAGGGGAACTTTTAAGAGCACTAAAAAAGTGCTGTTAAAAGCACCCCTTTATCAGCTCTTTTTCCTAACGCTGATAAATTTTATGTCTCAAAAAAAATTCACAAAAAATAATATATTGTTATATAATTATGGTTATATCAATATAAATATAATATATATTATCTAAATATGTTTTATATAAGAATAAATAGACTATTACATTTAATATATAAGAAATTTAGTGAAAATGGATTTAAAGTATTTTAAATGATATTATTAATTAATAATTTTCTAGTTATTATTGACTAAAAATCATTTAATAACAATTTGAAGACAACCATATCTAAAAAAACTAATAAAATATATAAAACAAGTTGAAAATTTAACTAAAACAGCAAACGACCAGAACATTTTATCTGAGTGTCTCATTGAGCTCTACAACATTTAAATCTAAGCCGGAAATGAGCTCAAAGCGCTAGTGACCGAAGCAACTATTCTATCACATTTTTAGACGCCAAAAAGGCCTAGAAGGCCTTCAAAACTGAGTTTTTAGTCGGGATACCCTGATTTGTTAACATTCAAACAATTATAAAATCTGATCCGGATGTCTATTAGGAATGTACCACATATCATATCGAAGATTTTTTCATTTAATTTGATTTGAAAAGTAGTGGAGTTGAAACGGGCTTCTGGATTATATGTTATGATCATTTTAACATTCTATGGCTTCTCAAATACACATATATATGTATTTATTCATAAATATGTGTGTGTGTGTGTGTGTGTTGTATATATGTATCTTTGTATTTTATTTATTTATTTATAAACACACATAAAAAATTTATTTCATAAATTTATTGAAAACTAATCTAATAAGTATATATTAATATACAAATAAATATATGGATAAAAAATTATAACTAAATATATATATATATATATAAATAAATATAAATATATATTAATATACGAATGAATATATATATATACTAATATATGAATAAATATATTTATATTAATATGAATATATATTAATATATGAATAAATATAATTGTAGCTATATAAATAAGTAGATATATCATTAAATAGAGAAAAAAACTAAATGGCTTAGTGGTAAAGGTGCATCCATGAAAGGGGGGAGGTCACGGGTTCGCGTTTGGGTGGAAGAAAAGGGGTACACATGTGTGGGGATGCACGGGAAGGGAAACACACAGGAGAGTGTGGGGGGGGGTCTTCCTATCACTGATAAAGTGGGGGTTAAGCACTGTTAAAAGCTCCCCCCCCCCCCCGCATTATATAATTTTTTTTTAATTTTTTATGACTTTTATCAACGCTTTTTTAGCACTGATAAAAGAGGACTTTATCATCTCTTTTCAGAGCACTAATAAAAGGGACCCCCCTTTATCCTCACCTCGATTAACATCACTTTTTAGCGTTATTAATCGACTCTTATAGCGCTTCCAAATTCCATATTTGTGGTAGTGCTTGTATATTGTCATCAAATATTAAAGGGGAAAAAATTACTATAACCATGAATAATGTTACTAATACATTAGAAACCCGTTATGGGGGATGTATTACGCAAGGCCAACTATGGGATATTCTTCATATACAAATAGTGGGATCTTTTGAATGACATGCCTGTTATGTAGGAAACATATGCAAGCCCACCTAAGGGCACATTATGCATCGTCCTACAAAAGGTCTCTGAGATATTGGGTACATTGTCACCTGAAACCATAAGAATGATTATAAAAATCTAAAACTATTCAAGATTAAGAGTGTGAAATATGGAAGGGGGTTATACCCCATGCATATGAGAAATATTTCAACCAATATTATCCATGAATTTTAGGTCATTCACATTGATCTAAATCATATGTACCATGGAGAATTTCATTATTTCCATTAAATTAATTTGGTGATGTGCAGTTTTAAGTCATGCTCTGAGGACATTTGCACCCCCATATGGAATTTAAACACCTTACTTATATAAAGAAACCTTTTACCTAATTTCTAATACCCCTTGAGTTATGCTCGGTGTGAGAAACAAGGAGTAGTAAGGATCTACTTTATAATACATAGGTGACATAAATGAAGAATGGGGTGTTGTATTTCCCCGTAGTTTAACATCGTGAGGTAAGGATGAAGTTAAACTGATGTGGATAGAAAAAGACATATTGTAACTAGGTTAAGGGATAAAACACAATTGTCACTATATGACTTTCTAGGGAAAGGATCAAGTAATTCATAATTCATAAATAATTTCAAATGAAGAGTTTATTCTTATATGAGAAATTAATATTATTTTTTATTGTGGGTGGACCCAAGATTGGAGATCTATGTGTCTCTATGTATCTCAAAATAGATGAGAATCAAGCCATACATAGTTCATTAAACAAAAATTCATCTTTCTAATCGAGTTTTACCACTGAAATGGGGGAATTTGATACGTTTAGAGAGAACGATAAATATTAAGACATAAAATGGTATATAGACCAAATCATATATCTTAAATAAATAATCTATATAGACATGGTTCATATATTGGTGGATAAAAATAATAATATGATTTTGTGATTCTGGATGCGCCCAAAATTGGAGATTTTAGGTGTCTATACGTATCTCATTGAAAATGAAAATCAATCCATATATAGTTCTTGAAACATGGTATCTATGAAGATCTGACACCAACATAAGAGAGGGACTCATTTACTACTAAGGAGAAGTAACGATTTTAATGATATTTGCTTATGTAAGATTCTAATGCCTTTTAGAGAAAATTTTAGTTTTAAAAATGATTTCATTAAGTTTAATGTTCCGCAATAATTAATAAGATTTTATGCACTTTAACATCATGCATCATGGATGCTTATGATTTTTATTCATTTTAATGTCTTGCAACTATGACATTGGGGCTATGCGGTTTTATGTCTTACAACAAGGACATGGTACTATGTAGTTTAATGTCTTGCTGTGAGAAATATTTACGCAAAACTACAAATAGTATTTCCTTAAAAATCTCTCATTGGTGGTAGTTGGGATGAGCTCTCCATCCATTGAGATTAAGGCATAGGCTTCATTTGAATATAAATTTTGTATAGAATAAGGTCCTTCTCAATTTGGTTCATGTTTCATTGGTTTCTTTCTTGGAATCATTGGAGTCCTAAAGAACAATACCAATTCTCTTTGAAAGAATGAATGAAGGAAAACTTCTTTATTAAAATAATTATCTATTCTGTTATGATAGACTTCTAAATGATTCCAAAAATGAAATCGTTTTTCATCTAATCACTCTAACTCATCAAACCATTTTAGATATCCATCATCTGTAGACAACTGATCATAGATTGAAACTCTATGTGAAGGAAATTTTATTTTAATTTGAAAAACATCTTCTGTTCCATATACTAATGAATAAGGAGTTTCTTGGGTAGCAGTAGGAGTACTTGCCTGATAAGCCCACAAAGCATTCAAAAGATTATCCAGCCATGATTTCATATCTTTATCCACCATCTTCTGGAGTATATTTTATAGGGTCTTATTAATGGCCTATATCTGTCCATTGGATGCTTCATGATAGTGAGATGAATGGTTGGACTTGATATTATGTTCTTGATATAACTTTTTTCCATCATCAAAACAAAAATTGGTGCCATTGTCTATCAAAATAGAATCAGGGACACCAAATATGGTGATGATATCAGTTTTGAAAAATTTAACAATACATTTGGCTCTGAATTCATTAAGACGTATTGACTCATCCCATTTATAGAAGAAGTCAGTAGCAGTGAAAATATACTTGAAATGCATAGCCAGGGATGGAGGATAAGGTCCTACAACATCCATTCCCTATGTTGAAAATGGCTAAGAGTATTTAGCTATATGTAGAAACTCTGTGGGATGATGAAATAAGTTGACATGTACTTTGCAGGGATTACATTTTTTAGTGAAATATGTACAATCCGGCATCATTGAAGGCCAAAAGTATCCAAGCCTTCGGATCTTATTAGAGAGTATGTGCCTAGATTGATGGGAACCACATTATCTTGAATGTACTACTTTCATGACACATGTGGTCTCTTCTCTGTCAATACATTTGAAGAGAATTCCATCAATGCCTCGATTATAAAGGATCTTTTGGATGTCTTGACCATCATAAAGAGTAAAATTGGCTGCTCGTTGCTATATTTGTTCGCTCTCAACCCTATCTGGTGTAATCACCCCATTTTGAATATATTCCATGATGGATGGTCTCCATCCTCTGGTATGACCATGTGGTTCAGAAATATGGAAATTTTCATTAGTTTCTTCTATTCTGGTTTGAAAAAAGGCTATGACCACATGACGAGGGGTTATACGGATAATTGTCTCATCCTGATCTGGATCTACCAAGGTTGTAGTTTCATTAACCAGTGCATCTACATTGAATTTTGTGATCATGAGACATAGGAAAATATCGGATATCAGGGAAATTAATCCATTAACTATCTAAAGTAATCACAAAAAGTGATTAACTATTATTTTTTGATATTATTTCCCCCCATTGAATTGTTTTATTACCAATTAGAATTCACCTTTTACCCTTAAATGATGCATTTTCACATGAAGTTCCAATTCCCAACCTATGATTAGTGCATGATATTCTGCATCATTGTTGGTACCACCTTCTGATAATAGGAAATAATAAGGCAATACAGCCTTTTTGGGGAAATAATAACAACTCCTAATCCAAAATTGTTGAGTTTAGGGTTTTCCAGTCTTTTCCTAGTCAGACATCTCGAAGCACCATAAAAATACAATTCCCATGTTTTGGAATTATCTTGAATAGAGAAGAAATCTTCATCAGGATGTTTGGATTAAAACGATGTATCTTCCGTAGAAGGATGCTCAGTAAAGAAATCATCCAGTGTATGGAATTAAATTTCTTATTGAGGAACTAACTGGATATCAAACTATTGTAAAATAACCTCCCACCATGCCAGAATCCCTATAAGCATAGGATGACTGAGGAAAAATTTGAGTTGGTTATTACGAGACACCAATTGGACCTCATGATGTTGTAGAAAGTGCCTTAATTTTTGAACTGCAATGATTAATGCCAGGTAGCACTTCTCAATATTGGAATACTGATTTCCTGTATCAATCATAGTTTGACTGAGATAGTGAAGGTTGTTTTCATGCCCAACATCATTCTTTTGGGAGAGGAGGCACCGAGTGATAGCTCTAAAGCTGTCACATAGAGAATAAGTGGTCTTCCATAAATAGGTGGAATCAATATAAATGGACGCAAGAGATATTTCTTGAGGTTATTAAATGATTATTGGCAATCTTCAGTTCGTTGGTATGTAACTACGTTTTTCATTAATCTGGTGAAGGTTAAAAACTTGCCTGTAAAATTGGTGATAAAGCACCAAATATAAGCCATGTGTCCATGGAGTCCCCTTAATTATTTCAAATTTCAAGGAGGTGAAATACAAAGGATTTGTTTTTTTCTCTCTGGATCAACTTTGATAACACGATGGTGTATGACAATGCCAAGTAATTTTCCGGAGGTTACCCCAAAAGCACATTTCAAGGTGTTCATCTTCAAACTATGTTGCTAAAGATTATTGAATATTTTTTCTAAATCGGCCAATTGATTGGAATGTTGTATAGAATTGACTACCAATCTTCCACATGACATTCAACAAAATTTCACTATGAAGGGTTTGAAAATACAGTGCATGGCACATTGGTACTTTGCAGCTGCATTCTTTAAGTCAAAGGGAATTACACGATAGAAAAACACACCTTGAGGGGGATCTAAAGGCTATAGATTCATAATACTCTATGGCCATATGGATTTTATTATACCCAAAATATCTATTTATGAAGGAAATAGATTCATATCCAAATGTTACATCTACTAGAAGTTCGATAACTAGGATAAGAAAATAACCATTATGATAATACCGATTAAGATATCTGAATTCAATGTAGACTCTTATTTTCCCTTTTTTCTTTTTAACTTGGACAATATTGGCCAGTCATTTAGGATACTGAAATTCCCTAACAAAGTTAGATTTTATAACCATATGAACATCAGATTCTATTTTAGAGGAATGAGTTGGGTGTTTTCTCATAGCTGTTTTCTTAAATCCACGATGTTCTTCTAGAAATCCCAAATTATTGGTGGCTATATCATCAGTAAGACCTATAATTTCAATAATATTCAAACAAAATATATTTTGATGCTTCTTTATAAAGTATTTATACACGTCATGTTCTTTAGAGGTCATTTCCACTCTAGTTAGAGTGGGGCGTGGATCTTCTTTTGTACCCAGATTCATTTCTCTATGTTCATCCACAGTGGTAGAGGCACCTTATTAAAATGTTGGAGGAGCATCCTTGAGTTATTGCTCTTCTTTTTCACTATTTATTACCTATTTTATTTTTACATTCATTGTAGATGATGAGGAGAAACATCAATTGCTAAGGGAGATATCGTTTTTTGAACATCCCGAAGAAAATGCCACTATATTAGACCATACTGATGACAAAGGGTCTTCTAGTGGTAATAAAGAGAGATTGATGGATTGATAATCAACATATTCTTATTACTCAATAAATACTACTAATTATTATATTCTAGTAGATAAAGTAGTGGTTTGTTGAAGTTCAGTAGATTAGATGAAAACACCTCCATCCAGGTATCCATCATTGCTTGGTGTATGAAGAATTTCTCCCATGATATTAGGCTCAGTTGCAACAATAGAAATTATGGATGTAACCAAAAAAGTATTTACATTTGGTATTACCCTTTAAATTTTATTGATGGGTAACACATAATTTGTACTCAAATATATGAATGTATTTTCTCGGATCTTTTCTAGTCTATTTGGAGAATTAACTCTGGTAATCTTCTTTTTCATGGGCTTCATTCCTTTTGTGTGATACAACTCTGCCTCAATGTATTGAGATTCACTTGTTTTGAATGGAGCCTTGTCATAATACAATGTTTTGATTAGACCATTGAAATATCATTTCAGACATTGGTGGTATGATGAAGGTATGGATGCACGTTGATGCAACCATGTCCTTCGAAGCAGAATATTGATGGTTGTGTCCTGACGAACTACCATGAAATCTGAATTACACAAAAAATCTCTAAACCGAGTTCTGAGCATAATTTCACCCAATGGTTTTTGTTCGTTCTTATCATATCCTTCCCACAACAAGGTGGATGGTGATAAATCATATTTAGTCAAGACTAATAAACAAAGTGTATGAGTATGAATGTGGTTGAACCTAGATCCATTATTAATGAATACTCATCAGATGTCTACATCATTTACCTTGCCTGAAAAATAAAAACGTTTGATTTGTTCATGTACAACATCGTCTTCATCTTCATTCATTAAAGATATGACTGCATGAAATTCTAAAGGATCATTATTTATACAGTAATCCTCTACAGTAGCATCTTCGATTTCATATTCTTGAGGGCATAACAAAGCCTCTATGAGAGCTTCTCGAAGAACTTTTGATAAATTCCAAGCATCCTGAATTGGCAATTTGGCCGGATCATGGGTCAACTGTTTCAAGAGATCGTATTATTGATCCAAAGGTCTGCATTTCCTAGCATGGAGATAAGGTTTTACAAGTTCTTGGGAAGTTGATTCTTCTATTAAAGTGGTCATTTGTGTTGGAGCAGAATCTGTAAATAATGTTGCTTTGGTAATTTAGACTTACTAAGTCTATTCATTTACTCCGAAGAAATTGGTGTGGCTTCTAGTCGGTCCTCTAAAATAATTGTTTCTGAATTGAACTAGTTTTTCATGGAAGAAACTCCATGTTCTCGTTGAACCAATTTGTTTTCTACGATTGAGATGAAGTATCCAGGAACATACTCATTCCTATAAGATTAAACTTTTTTATTTAATTTGTCAAACTATTTCTTCCTTTGATATCATTTATCATCTTGATGAGGCAGTCGTTTTTGCTGATGCTTAGGAAGCGGAGTACTTCAGTATGATGAAGGTTTTGATGTTTTAGCAGGTAGAAGTGTCAGCTCGAGGGTAACTGTAGTAGCTTCTTCCTTTCCTATCTTCCTCTATAAAGATGGTGGAATTACAAGAGTTTTTTTCCATAGATTCTATAATTGAGTCTTTTATCTGATAAGAAATTGAAGTAAGGTCTGGAAACCATCCTGTGTATTTCCCAGGGATCAATGGCATGTGTAATTCATTACGCTGATTTCCTACACAAATTGGAAAAATCTCTTCTTGAGGGAGTGATAAACATATTAATATGTTAATCCTTTCTATCGTGCAATGAAATCCTTAACTCATTCATTCTCCATGTGTTTACATATAGTTAGATAAAAAATGTCGTCATTGTTAATGTTGAGCTAATTTGAAGAAGGAATTTCTAATGGAGATTTTCCCATCCAGTAATTTATTGAGATTGCAAACTTGTATTCCATAAAAAAGTTGTTCCTTGTAACAAATGCACAAAACACCTAACCGTAAATGCTTCTTGATGTTTAGAAGGTCCCATCATAGGATCATAGTGAGAAAAAATGTCTTATGTGTTGATTTATATCTCCCCAAACATTAAATATTGGGAATGTGGTATTCAAAAAATTTTGTGTGGGAGGAATTTCACACAACTATTCAGGGGAAGCAATCTTTTTCGGCTGAACTGGTTCACGTCATTCCTCCATAGCTTCCGACCATGTTTTTAAGGCGTCAATTGTGTTCATATGCATTTTTGGAACATCGAAATGTATTGGATTTGGTATAGGTGTAGCAGCTGGAGCTTTATATGGTGTAATGAATTCTAAGACCACTGATGGTGGTGTAGATATCAGCCTTGGATAACCCACAACAACATGTCTATCAAGATGTTCATGGTCATTCCATGATTTTGTACCCAATATAGGGAATCCATTATCCACATCTGTAGAAACTACAAACCCTCTTTTATGAGGATAACCTATAAAATATTCAAGTTGAGGACTTTCCTGGGAAGTACTTCTACCAGAAATGTTGTTTTGAAGTAACTATGTATTGAGTATTTTAAACTCCTTCATTTCCACTTCTTGCTGTGGAAATCACTCTTCAATTGAAAGAGGTCAACCATCTCTAGTATAAAAGTGAGATACAATCTGACATTTTTTCCCTTTGATGGATGCCTTTAGGAGAGGGGGGAGTTGGCTGTTTGAAGTCATACCCAGATTCTGGATAAGCCTTTGATTTTAGGTACACACACAATCTTCATTTGCCTCGGTTTGAAACATATTGTGGAAAAAAACTTCATCATATAATTCCTCTCAAGTAGACTTATTTTTTTGGGGATCTTTTTAAATGGTGTTAGTAACATTCCCTGACACATAATGCATTGGTGGAATTCTATCAGTGTTTCTGATAGATTGTCTCCATTTGTGTCTCTCACAAGACTCCATTATCTTATATGAAGAATTCCCTAGAACTGTTTGGTAGACAATAACAGGAAGGGAATCATTGGATAGTTCAGTTGTACGCTTTCCTTGTGGCTTCTTCCCTTATCGAGAGAAAACTGACATCGGTTGAGGAGGGGATTAAAGACGTGAAAAATCCCCCAGCCTTGTTGGTTGGGTCTGATCATGTTCATCTTCTTTAAATCATTTAACATTGTATAATGAATTTGAAGGTTTCATTAAATGAGCCCCTAGACTGGAAAGATGAGGTGATTATTAAACCGATATGGCTAAAATTCGTTCCACACCCCTTTTGATTTTTTTGGGTTTTAGTTCAGAGATTAGTGGGAAGCATGATCAGAGAATCACTTAAATAACCTATTTCAGTACATCGTAGTGCTATTTTAGACATTTACATTCTCTGACGTCTGACATACTTTAAACAAGATGCTTGTTCAAGATTATCATAGGCTTGATGTTAAAGAAACTCAACAACTTCTTTTCTTTGGTCGTGATTCTGATTAGAAAATGTTGAGTTCTGTTTTAGAGCGGACATTTGATTACATTCAAAACATATTGATTGTGGCCGACCGTGGTAAATAACATTGCATGAAACCACTTTTGGTGGACATTGTTGATTTTGGATTGCAGTGAAATGTAATGCTCCATATACACCGTAATCCTCTGCTATGATCATTATATGGGGAATCAAAAATTAATCGGCATAGTCTCTTTATATCATAGAGACATGCATGCTGAAGGGTTCTCTTTTTTTCAACCTTTGGTTGTTGGGAAACTGAGAGAGATTCCAAGTCAATTTGGCAATGAAACCCTTCTATTACATTTAAATGATTTTGATATTCATCATATGGTAATAATTTGTTTTTCCACTTATGAAGAGTTTTCCGTAAGTTGAGATGAACATCATGAATGTGATATTCTGACATCAATTCTGGAATATCATACTGATAATTTTCCAAATTCCAGATGATGATTGGTATTTCTCCATTAGCCAATTATTTCCTCATGTTTAACATATCTTCGTCATCTTTTACTAGAGGTTTCTCCGCATGGTCTGACTAAAGTGGATGCTCTTTATTAGATGAAAAATAGCCCAAGGGAGGATTAGAGAATGAGAGTTCGTTGAATATTTCTTCTAGTTGAGAAAGAGTTTCACTCATAAATGACAAGGCACCAGACAAGACTGGCCCAGTGTTTGCAAGTGCCTCGATATAGGAGGGATATCTCATCGCTACATTGTCAATTATGGAATTGACTTGACAATGTGAAATACCACTACAGAGAGGGATTTCGCGGTTAATTCCATCCCATGGAGGATCACCATGATTAATTACAGCAAGGGATAAATCTTATTTCTCCATGGTCTTTTGGACACACTAAGGGTTGTTGTGGCTCTCATCTAGAGATAGGCACACTGGATTGAACGAATCTTCATGAAGCAAGTCTTCATGAGGAACTTCAGAATTACTACTACAAATCCCATAATTTGGTTATGAGATGATATGATCTTGAGCAGCAACAGATAAATGTATGAGGCCCTAAAGAATACCAGAATTAAGAGGAGCCACAACATAGCATGAAACATTATATTCAAACAGTGTTTGGTGAGACTTATTTTGGGATGTTCTTTCATAATTAGTCCGGCCACATGCTAGGAGAAGTGGTTATCATGGGCAGGTATATGTGACTTCATAAGATTGGTTACCGGAACATATCGATTACCTCTAATTGGAAAGGGTATATGTTCCCGATCTTGTGATCCATATGATATGGGGGAGTATGCCTCATGACCTTCTTGGACTAGTACAGAGGGGTGTATCTACATTGGTATGGCATTCCAATGATTCATCCCATGTGTGGGTATAGATTTAGGATTCTGTTCCCCTGATATTGCGGTAGTAATTATTAAAATATCCTGGAATGCTTCAAGAATTTGGGCAGGGATATTTATTTTCCCTTTAACCATTGATAAGATGTGTTTGGTGACTTCAGCGGCCGAAACAGGAATATACTTCCATTCTGTATCAGGAGTTGCTGTATGTGCCTGATCATGTTCTCCTTTTCCCATCAATGGGTATTGGCAGTACTTGTGTATATGGGAAGATAGATGAGTCGACTGCAAATTTTCCGACGGAGCTTTCCGGCTGACTTCTCCGGGTGCTACCAAACGCGATTGTTGGCAGTCTTGATGAACATCCGTATGTTTATGTACCTATGGACTATTTACTATCAAGTATGGTTAACATACGTCCTTCAATGCTGGAAGATGAGACTGCTGACATAATTGGTGATTGTAGACATGTGTATGTTTCTGTTTACCAATTTCCACCATATTAGATTGGCAGGACTCTTTATATGCAGTCAGACAAGACTGTTGATTGGCTAATAACATGTAAATTGATGTATGTTCCATTTCACGGTACTCCACCTATATTATCAAGTGGAAGTTTTGGGTTTTGTCAGGCGAGTCTGCTGATCAAAAAAATTAGGATGGATGGGTGTATGTTCCCGCTCATTCTTTTCCATCAAGAGAAATTGATGAACTTCTTTAGAGGAGGAAGAGGTGAGAACCTTCTCCATATTGATCAAAAGTCATCACTGGCGGTTTGTCTTGTGTGCCTGGAACTGAGAGACTTGGGATGAACATCTAGAGGAAACACCCCTATCATGTTGGGGGTACACTACCGCATGATTCTGGCAGATATTGTTGTTGGGAGTCCTCAGGAAGGACTCCTGCATTCTTAAATTGATCCCATTAGTGAACTCATGATCCACCTCCATGTAGTATTGGAGGGATTTATTTTTGTGTTCTGGTGATAGAGACCCAATACAGTTTGATACGGTTGTTGGTACTGTTTTCTTCTTGATCATTAGTCATCGTTGGCCAGATGATCGAGGATTCATGTTGACCTATAAGGCCTGTTGAGTAGCCTCCAATGTCGGGATTGTATAGTGCATTCAATATTACTTCACAATCACATTAGAGACCCAATTAGGGAGATGTTGTGTTGTTGATAACATCCGTACCATAGATGTAGATATGGATTTAGAAGTGGTCAGGAAGTTCACATATGTTGTTTTGGAGAAATCAATTTTTTGGATTGAAGGGAATTCTGTGGAAAACTAAAAACAACAAGCTTTATTAAGGCAACATCTTCTCAGATGGATACATGCATGATTAATTCCTTTGTCTCGACATCCTTTAACAATCGATAGGGTCCTAACATTAGGGTAACATTATTATCACGGTTAAGGATTCACCTCGGGTTCACCTTTTTTGTTTCGTAGTTCCTTGAAACACGTGTCCTAATTATAAGCATCATTGTTTCCCAGCAGTTTCAATTGGATTTATTAATGGAACTGAAAGCTTCCAAATGTTCTTTATCCAAAGAGGAACTATTTTCCAAAGGCAGACATTCATTAGGTTTCTAACTTTAAGATTCTTAAGAATGTGTATCGGTCAAGAGTATGGGTGGTCAGACTCATCACACCCTTTTGGGGGGAATTATTGTCTACTCTGGGACTATCATTGTAAAATTAATGTATTTTTAGGAATCCTTATTAATTCCACATGTATATCATAAGAATCTATTATAATTTATAATCACTTATTAACATGTGTAAAACATTAGAATCATCAGTATGTATTTATGTTTCTTCATTAATGAAAATATCCATATGTATTCATGGTTTTCCATCAATGGTATCCTCTAATATATTGATTAGAGATTCTTTTAATCATTGTGGACACGATACTTTTTTTAAGACACATAGTGGGTCACTCTGGAATTTATTGTCATCCAGGGAGACGCAAGTATGTTTTGTTCATGGGATCGTGCATGTAAAATGGGCTACCTACATATCCTTTGGAAAGGAATCAAAACCCTTGTAGTTCAGTGTCGCTTAATAGGACAAATAATACCTTTTAAGGTCATTGCATAAGGACCTTCAAGAAGATGTTTCATAGTTTAGTCTTAGTATGGGACTTATGCTAAGGAATCCCTAGAACATGAAATGGATATGGTTTTCCATGTAAGACAGACCCTGTTGGGATTATGGACCAAAGAGAATATGGTTGATTTGAAATGTTGGGTCTGAACCTCAAGGAGGCATCATACATATCCCACATGGATGGGAATCCAAGCCCATGTAGTTTGATAAATCTCAAAGGAGAGTATAGTCCAATGACAGAGATGAGATAGGAAATACTTCCTAAATAGAATTCCTTGTTGATTTGGGGATTGAATTTGGGGATTAATTTCTAAGAAGGATGCCCAAATTGGGGAAATTACGGTTGGATTTCGTAGGAGGATACTTAATTAGCTCCATCCCTAAAAGGGATTCAAACGTATCCTGTTTTGAATAGGAGTCAAATTTCACACAGTTCCTTCTATGAGTGTTTATACACATGTAGTAACCATCATGTATCTCTATGCCCACATCAGTCATGCTTGGTTTGAGAAACAAGAGGATGTGAAATATTCAACAATGGCACTTCACACATTTCCCCCTTCACTGATGGAAGAGGGTGCACCTATGGCGGAGATTGTGGAAGAGGAAAAGGTGACGAGCCTTCCCTCTATTCTATTTGCATTGGACAATAGTCCAATATAAAGAGAAAGGGATCTATGTGAGGGGATTATACCAGGATGTATACCCCAAAATTGATCTAGGTAGGGGAGAGAGACTTCTCATATGCCTTCATGGAAAAGAAAGTGTGATGTGTGACTTCTCTACCAGAGACTTGAGGTTTCAGGTCATCACATTGTGAAGGGAGCGGTCAGGACCCCAACCCTCCTCCAAACTTGGAACTTCCCAACACTGTTCTTGGGAGAATGGTCATTATGACTATGGATTTATAAACCCATAAACATCCCATGAATCATAACCTCATTGTAAAACAAATGTGGGAAACCTCTAAATATGGAAATACAAATCCATATAGGATACACGTTGTTGGGACTTTTCCAAAGGATTGACAAGTCAGGAGGTTTTGGTGGAGGCATCAACATTTCCACTCTTAGATAAGGGAACCAAGTAAGGAGATACCCTACCATGAATGTACTTTAAAAATGGGTACTTGATCTGGTCTCTATGGTACCTCACACAATTATGCCGCGTAGGTACCTCGCATTGATGTATCACATAGGTAAATTGCGCAGGTATGCTACGCAGATCTGATGAGAGGGTATGTCGTGCAGAATTGAATGGTGACTGAAGAATATTTTTTACACAGGAGAACCAAACCTATGTAAACTTTGTTAAAAGACTTTCAAAACATGCTTATCCTGTTTAATTATCTCTTCTATAATGTTTTAGAGAGTTTCCTGAGACAATTTTAGGGATCTAAGAGAATGATCTACACAATGGCAGCTTCAGGGAGTCTTTCAACTTTTTGAGTTCTAATATGGGGAGCACAATGGCACTATTTATTGGCACGGATGAGGCCTGGCTAGAGATATATTGTTCGTGAAGGTACGCTGCATAGCTCTGCCATGCAGCTGCTTCATGTCGGAGAACAAATCATCTTCTAGCATGGAGATATTCCATGTAGGTCAGCTGCGTAGTGCGGTCTCGCAGTGCCGCAGCTAATTCCTATGAAGCTACCCAATCGAGAATCACTTTGGTAGTATTGTTGGTTTTCCTTTGTATTCTTTAAACCATTCCCTAGGATCTGATATATCCGAAGTTCTTCCTCATAATCTTATTGGTTTCTTTCTCAAGTAGTGTCAATAGACACTATTGACTAACTCTTGATATTTGGGTATTATGGGTTTCCTAGGTATGTATTCCACATTCCATGAACAATAAATTCAGTCTATGGAGCACATGATTTAAACAAAACACATTCCAAATATCTAGATGGACACTAGATTCTATATATTTTCTTTATCCACCCATACCATTACCAAAATCTTCCATGGACCATGGAAAAGTGTTTATAAACCTTTATTTACCATGATATTGATTTATTAAGATCATAGAGTAACAATAAAGAGGTATATCCACATTAGAAGAAATGAATTCCAAAAATCATGAATACTAAAAACACCACGATAGAACTCATAAAATCGGTATTTCCTAGGTCATCTTTTGAATGTCTTCCACTTATCCTATATTCATCAATAAAGTCATGGAAACAATAAATTATATTAAATGTAATCCCATGTTCCAAGATGAATGGACTTATATTACAACACCAAAATTTCCATGTTGAAAGGGAATAGATTAAAATAACAAAATATCCAATAAAAACCTTAATTAATAGAAATATATTGTTCATGATAAAATACCCTAAACTAAATCACAACAATGGTTGAAGCAAAAATACCATAAAATAAAACATTCTGATAGTGTATCATACATGAAATTTAAATACACAACTGAATGAAACATAATGCTCACCAGATTGAAATCATGTTAAGATAATACAAGGAAATTTTTGTGTCACTAATCAATAGACATGCTCTGCAAGTGATCCGCGAAATATTAAACATCTATAAGGTGGAAGATGCACAAAACTTGTCAGTTTTAAAACCTGCAAAAAGTTCACCCGAGCAAAATCCATGTCCACACCCACTAAGTATTCATCTATATGATTTATATGAAAATCGTAGGGAAATATATATAAATAGATATAAATCCTTTAAGGACTACCATATATCCTTATATAAATAAATATATTCTGTATAGGCCACTATACATAGGTTGAAGTGATAGAATTATAGCTTCGAAATGGATACCATATATGAATTATTCTTGAATGAATGGTGAGCCCACGAAAAATTAATTTGTTACATAAATTAGGAAACTCGTATCATTGGTAATACCTAAACATATCTGATGGGAATTCTATTATAATAAACCCACTCAAACACTTGTGATTGGATCAATTTTCCATTACAAAAAAATGATGGTTATCATGGATGATCTGAGTAGGATCACCAAAAAAACCTATATCTCTACTAGATAATTCATCATAACATAGTTACATATCACTTCACATATATTATATACATATACAAAAGTGAATTCATCATAGGGTTATTCATCCTTGAACCTGTGTTCCCTTTGCATGAATAAGATGTTCATAGTTCTATATTACAAAATTAAGTATGGATTGAATATAATTTTCATGGGTTTAATATTGATTTCCATGAACTCTTGTTTTTATACATACACATAGTTAGATTTCATACAATTACTATTTTATAATGGAATTCATACACTTTCCAATTTCATGACACTTACACTCGAAGCCTTGGATTCAAATAGGAATTAATGATTAATGGTATCTTCTTGATAGCCCAAGAATTAAATAGCCAACACCCTTTGGGAAATAAATCTCATGGGCCTCAGTATCCAATCATGTCTGCTGATTATATATATAATGAATCGATCTACATTTACATTAGAATCATATTGGTTTTGGTTTTAAAGATTCCAATTCTACGAGGGTATTTTTTTCGCACCCAGAATAGTTCATCATTTACTTTTTCAATGATAATTTGAGAATTTTGAAGAATATTAAAGAATAAAAATAAAAATAATTAGAATTTACTTCTCTGAAGACATTGATCTTTTGATTTTTTGTTAATGGAATACGATTTTTCCTTATTCATTTATGGATATGCCCTACTTAGATAAAAAATGGGCCATTTAGGCTATCCAGATAGCCACTTCAACCGAGTACATGCAGAAGTAGGACTCAACCAGGCCTAGGGAGCCATTATATAAGCCATACATAGTGGAGAAATAGAATGAAATCATGGATCACACGTTCCATTCACATGTATGGGAGGGTGTAACTAGGATGGTAGTTCAATGGGGGGGAATGGATAACGAGTGCTAATGGATGTGTTTCAAGTACTAACCAAAATGTCCGATGAAGGTGGTTCTCATGTGGAATCACATATTAATCATGATCCATCCATAAGAATAACTGATGATGGATAGGATTATTTTGAAAATATTCACTTGAATAAAATGGGATTGACATAACCTCATCCATCTGATCTGTGATATAGTGAATATCTATTTAAATCCAATGCATTTCATTTAAAATAAGGTGATCTCGTGAACCTTGTTATCAACATAACAACACCCTATTTTTATGTCATGAGATATAACCATTTCTTACTCAACACCACTTCCATTTCCAATATTTCATTGATATCCTCAAAATCCCGAGACAACTAGCACGAATTCCCCCTATGATTGGAATCCTCCATCAATCCTGTACAAGATACATGGAAAGAAACTAATCAGTCAAATTGGTAACTAAATATCAATAGATCACATGTAAAATGAGTCCCCATGATCCATGATAAATGAATCATGGTTTGGTACATTTTGAAGACCAGAATCCATCTCAATGTATGTTTCCACATCAATCCCTTTTTATGGACTAGTGGTATATTTCAAGAACTCCCATCACTATGAGAACACATCACATGATGATTTTCTGATAATGTGTCTGAGGTAAGAAAACATTGAAGCCATCACAAGATATTTTTAACCACATGAATATAAAATATTATTTAGTTATTGTCATATTAATTAATTGATATTATTGAGCTGGTATCCACCAATTGTGAAAGATGCGATCACACGATTCCATTAATGAAAACCACAAGAGGCCTTTGTAAGAATGGTTTCATGATCATATAATGATGATCAAGGGAGAAAAATTGGATGTCACCAATGCATCTCATAAAGAAAAATTATAGAAACTTCAATCCACCTTTGGCATTTTAGAAAATTATCTAATTTTATATATATTTCAAGTGGATGTTGAATGGAATATGGTGGGTTCATGCGCAACATCCAAATCCAACTATGTGAGGCCCTGGTGATTTCCTGACATAGCATCAAACGAAGCCATCTGAAAATCGTGTGATTATTTTTATGATAGTATTCCACCACTTCATCCATCACACATCGAACTGTAACCATAATAAGAGACATGAGCTTCGGTTATCCCCAACAAATTAATACCCATTGTCCCCATAAGAGGGATGCATGATCGAGGATATAGAGAAATGGATAACGGTATAGGATGAACAGAGTGCACTAGAAATCTCCCCAGAGAGCCTCCTCATATGATTATAAGAACCTATTATTTTATCACATTAATATGAGGTGATTTATTGATGAACTATAAATCATGTGATACCAGGTTCATATGATGTATTCATGCAAAAACATGATACCGCTTTGGTTTCATATCATTACCAGGAATTACAATATCCATCCCCAATGTCCTGGTGTACACAACCAACATGATCTTTCATGTCCCCATTAAAAACATTACCTTTATTTTAATGATTTCATTATTGATAAAAACTCATTAAAAATTATAATGAAATCCCTCATACACATTGAACAACCATTCATGTGTCAGCAAGTGTAAACTAGTTTATGTGGCAACCATTGATCTAACTTATGTCTTGAGGCCTCTATCTTTGGTTGATTTCATCCATACATGGACATGGATTCCTTTGAATTCATAACACATTAGGTCATTGGGATGGTTGTATGGACCATAACAAGACCCCTTTCAGGACATGAAAATCACTTGATCAGGGTAGTTCCATGTGACCCCATCATTCAGCCACCTCCTTGACATGTGTATAAATCTATACATATAACCATAATCATATGAATCCCACTAACCATTTCCCATCATCCATTCTTGGGTGTAAATAGATGGGGCCTCATGTGAATCAATTAAATGGGGTTCCCCAAAACATGTACTTCTAATTGAAATTAATAATGAAAAATGGGAATCAACCTTCATTTTCCTTGAAATCCCTATGTCATGAGTCCCAAAAATGAGATATTATCCATGCACTAGTCCATGAATAAATGTATCCCATGCAACTGAATCATGAACAGTAGGCCATGAAACATCAAACATTGAAAAAATACATGATAACAAACATGTTTTCTAGAAGATGTCACATAACTCTCTCTAGTTCAGGAATATGAGAGACTATTCAATGATATTTAAATTCCCCATTTTTTCCTTGGAAAATATAGGTTGGTCATATGACCATTTATGGACAAGCCATGTTGATCTTGAGATGGTGTTAGGATAGTTCATTTTGTGCATCTTATGGGCATTGTGTTGTTGACATGTTATTTAATAGTTTAATTTCATAATCTTGATGATAAATTATGAGGTAATAAAGATAAGCATAATGGACAAGTCATCTTTGATTTCATGAAGAATTATGGGCTTTCCGTCAATGTAATGTGATAGCCCCTTGAAATTATACCATTTTCATGTGACAACATAAGGACATGCCAGTTTGATTATATAATGAATCATGGAGGTGGATGAGTTTTCATGTTGTATCCCCTTGAGATACCCCTATTTTCATGTGACAATTTTAGGAAAAGTAATTTTGATTATGAAAATCATCTCATACATGTATGATTTGATTCTTTGAAGACATACAATACTAGTCAATCTATCAAGTGACATATCATAGAAATGTCAAGTAGATACCCTCTAATATGTAACATTTTTATGATTGATAGCCCAAACATGTCAAGTGTACAATTAGAAAATGTCTAACGGGACAACCAAGGCATGTCAGGTAGATCCTATAAGACCATTTATCTTTTTTGAGAAGATAGAGTCGAACTCATACCATGTGAATCTCCAAAAATGACCTTCTCCCATCTAACCCATTTAAAAACGAAGTATCTTTAATGGGATAGGGTTACTCACTCATGAAGCCCTACTAGCTTCATGCTATTATGCATACTATTAATGGTCGTTATCTCGCTTAATCTAACAGAATATAGTGAATGAGTATGAAAAATGTAATCTATCACTACATAATCCTCTAGAAATCCTAAAGCTTCATGGATAACCATAATGTATTAGAGAGTGATTACCCACATTATCCCATCAGTTGGTAAAGGGAACAATGTACTCCACGATAGCTAATTACAACACAAATAGGATAAATTTGATGCCTCTTTGAGGTTTGAGCTCTAATAAGAATTCTGATTGGTTTAAATCCCTCCATATCCAACAATTCTTGAATCCCTCATTTTCCATAATCAGATCAAAATTAGGATAAAACATGGGAGTAATTTTATCTATAAGCCCTGGCCTTCCCGAACATACCTCTAACTAATCAACATGTTAGAGATAAATTGTACTACGATTAATATAATTTCTACCATATCCATCATACATAGGATGACTTTTTCAGGATCTATATACATGCCATATCTTCCATGAGAGGGATATTCCAACCTATCCAATGAAAAATTAAATGTGTACGTCTAGTAATGATTTGCTGTCGTGAAATGTGTCTGATAATATTATATCTCTTGGTTATCACATTGAGTATGACTCACATTGACTTAGATCCTAGAAGTGATTATATTAATAAAATTATGAGAAATCTCATAGTGTGGGATATTTATATTGGTGTAATTACGTCCATATATCATCTTTTATCAAAGGTTGATACTCTTGAGGTGGCAATCCAAAGAAGCCTTATTAGCATATGTCCCAACTAAGACCACTATTTTCATATCTATCACAACATATATATCAATTTGAGGAATAAATAAACTATGATTCCTATCTAAATAAGATATATAGGCCACCAATTTTATGCTCAATACCTATATTTATATTCATAGAGCATGATGTTAAAATTCATAGATTGCTCCTATTAAATGAAAATTAACTAATAAAAGTTAACTACATTTGTTATTATTCATATAATATCAGGATTTGTAGGATGCCTCAACACGGTTCATCCCGATATCGAAGAAACCACCCAATTTTATAGATGGAAATAAACTTCATATTTCCCAAAAATGGTGATAATCTAAAATCATCATAAATAAACAATTGAGTAGTGGAAAACCTATGGTGTTCACTTAGTTTTTTCTACCAACACATGGTCCAAATAATGTCCTTGACACAGGGGTAATCAGTCCCATATTAGGGTTTGTGAATTACTTAGTGAACTCATATTAAAAAATTAGAGTGTCTAATGGAAGGTAAAAAATCACCACCAAAACGGTTTGACGAGCACAACCTCTCATCTTCATTATTGAGGTGAGTTATTATGTTTCATTATGTCTGAAACAAGAAAGGAACACCTTCCTTTCGTAAGCATCTCCATACTAAATTAGGAATATATGAACCATTTGGGGTTTTTAATAAAGGTCATGAAATGGTAAACCAACCATTAGTGATCAATAATGGAGTTTAACCCCCCATAATCAAACCATTACTCTACCCCACCAAGGACTTTTTTATGAAATAGTGGTGAATATAGAATATGCATCATGAAAGTAAAAATGGGATGATAAAACTCTTACCATTGGTTTGAATACAAACTAATTTATCTATACCTCTTACACATAAAATATGGGTTTATTATAATTCTATTATAGAACCATACTCATATATCCCATAATATATATGATTTACTTACTGTCTTATATAACCAATTTATGAAAAATTAATTTATTGAATCAATGTTTTATTGTTATAATTGGTTAATATTTTATAAATGTTTTAGATTGGTAATTTTGGTATTTTTAATTTTGTAATTGTAAATTATTGGGATTATATTAACGATGATATAAAATTCATATTTGTTTTTATTTTTTCATTTATGTAAACCTATTAATTTTAGATATAGATAATAGATTATACCATTCATGGACCTGATATTTTGTATGTACAAATGATATTTATTTCAATTTTTCATGGTGGATCAAAATAATGGAAAATATAAATTAATTCATATGTAAAAAAATTATTATATCATGCATACATTTTATATTATTCTTACACATCCTTATTACAATCCATTTAAAAATAATTTGATAACACTTCACATTGCTAGGTGGATACGGCAGTTCACATGTGCTTACAAGAGACACTATTTATTACCAATGCATCAGAAGGTAGGAATTTATATATTATATTATATTTTAATAAATTTCTTAGTTCATAATCTTAAAAAAAAAATTAGATAATTTTATCCTAGATACATTCTAGGAACGCATAAGCATAAAATGAATCAAATTGCATTGTCAGGCTGTATTCTGTCATATACCTGAATGAATTTATCATATCCCCCCTAGAATATAATGTAAGGAGGAATATGTCATGTAATTTTTATATATTTATATTATTTTAATTAATATCAAATATAGAAGTTAAATAAGTCATTTAACGGTGGTGATGGAAAATGTGTTACACCAGTTTGTGAGATGACATTTCACCATATACATGATCGACTATTTTTTTCCTATTGATGGAAGTTGATATAGATATTGGCTATTAAGTTCACGTAATATCATATATAAATATATGATATACTATTATTATTATATTATCATAGTTAAAAAATGATTTAAGAAGGTGGAGTAATAAATTAAACAAATACACATGCTTATGAATCTTGCATCATATACATAGAGCCTCTGTAGGTTTATAACTAAATACTTATTAGGGGGATTAATAATCAAAATAATACCTATAGGATGTGTTTATAGATGTATATAAGGGTTTTTTTTAAGTATTTTCTGATCAAATTGGTTTTGTACGTCTGAATAGACGAGGAGTGTGGGTGACCTTTTATATGCGAGGGAGATGACATAGAGGAATTTTTAATTGATAATATGATACAAAATTTTTCTAATTAAAAATGAATAAAAAAGAATCATTATATAACCCCTTAGTGATGATGTATAAATATTTCCATAAAATTTGTCTGAGATAAGTTTAAGACATATTTTACTATTATCATCTTAGTTTAGCACTCATATAAACCAGTTTTTAGCTAAATGGTACAAATAAATTGTTAATGTTTTCTCTATTCGTTATGGAATAAAATAATGTTCAACATATTAGATCATATAAATTATTATTATAAAAATTATGGTAACCAGTTAACTAAACTAAATTCACATAAGTGGTATAATAATGTAGAAAATTTAAACAAATAGGTGATGAAATTGCAGTATTCGAACGAGAAAATTATTAAAATTATAGAATGTTTTAACATCCAAATTATGTAATAAATTGATTAAAGTGAAATAAATATGGTATAATAATAATATAATTTAACTACTTATCTATTAAATATCATTTATAATATAATTTAACATTATAAGTAACTTAAACAAAAATTCATTTTTTAATAAATATTAGTATTTTTCATTATTTATAAAACTCATAAAAAATTCAAAAAAAATAAAAAAATTAAACAGAACATAATTTGGGAATGTATATTTAATAAATTAATTTTTTTATGATAAATTTTTTATAATTGGTGAAAATTAAATTTTAAATAATGTGTGCAAACAGGGACTAAATCCCATTTTATAAAAATATTTTTTTTTTCAAAAGTAATTTTCTTCTCATTAAAATTGTTCTAATTCTATTATCAAAATAGTAGAAAAATAATTAATTTATTATATCGATATGTGAGAAATAAATTTTTTATAATCTATTCAATACTATTAATATTGTTCATCTAACTAGATAGGTTCAAATAGCCATAATAATATGTTAAAAGATTATTGTGTTTCTATTGAAACTATTGTTGTATACATCACAAGCTATCAAAGAGATTAAATTTAATTAAATATATTATACGGTCACATGGAGTTATATTCTATTTTATGATTGTTTTTTCATGACATACCTTTTATTGAACATGATGTTACTCTTTTAAAATCATGGTGTTTCACATTCCACCCAGTAAAATAAATTACATCATTGTAATTTAATATTGTTCCCAATAATCAAGGCATTGAAATTTGAAAGTACTTTTGTTGGAAACCCATATCAAAAAAGTGGTATTTAAAATTAAAGATGTTGAGAGACAATGAAATGTTTGATGGTCAAACCTAATAAGACATTATAGTGTTTCTATGTTAGATAACATTGATGGGAAATGAAAACATGGACATAGAATAGAATACTAATTCCCAATGATTAATATAGAATAATTAAACCATGTTAATGAGAATATTAATCGCCATAAAACCCATAAATCTGTGATAAGTTAATTTTCCATTGATTCAATAAAGTAATAGGAAGTTATTTTTGTCTTATATTACTTCTCTTAATGTAGAGGGAATCTACTTCCATTATGATATAGAACAGCAGAAAATATACATTCGATTTGATCCATTTTTATAGCTGATAATATTTTAAATAATTCCTAACTATAATAATTGAAAATTCAATATAATTTTTCATTCCTAAATCACTATAATTAACATGTAATGAACTGTATGGTCCATAAAATAATGACAAATAATTCCCGCTTTATTCACAAAAAATCAAATGGTGTTCATAAGTTAATAAAATAGTATAGTAATATGTAAACCACAATATTAATTCCTAAATTCCAAAATAAATTTTTCATAAATAGTAAAACTTAATGCCCATCAAAAATATTTCTGAAAAAATTCAATTTTCAAAAAATTAATTGGAAGGTCACTATATCAAAATTATATTCTTTATAAAAAACATGTTTGAAAAAATGACACATTCGAAATATTTTAATAACATGATATATATAAAACCATAATGAGATCATTATTTCTTACTAAAATTAAATCCCTTATAATAAAATATATTCCCTAATTCCAAACATTATGTAATATCCAATTAGGATAACATAAAACCTCAAATCACCAACCAGTTTCAAGGTCACCAATGTTATCCAATAAAAACATATTTAGAGTTAATTTATCAACATATATGAAATTATTAATCACTACATTCCCACAATCATGTGTTTTCTAAGAATTTCAACTCACTAGTGAATCACTATTCTTTTTTAATGGTAACATTCAACAAATGCTCTCAAATACTAAATGAAATTGTATCGTAGTAAAATCCATTTAAATTTTTTAATTCCAATATCTCTAATATAATTGATAATAATACTCATATTACATAATTATTGAATCCAAATGTAATGTAATTAATCATTCCACATCATCTATTGTAATATCTTATGCTTGACCTTGATCTCATCACTTTATATAAGGTATATTACATTAATTCTATGGGAATTAATTTTGTAGTTCCCCATATACTTATAGTTGAATCTCTAAAGAGAAAAGGTTTCTTTAATAACCTTGAAACAACTATAAATGTGTCATTTGTATACAGACATAAATACAAAATCAATTAGCTCCAATTAAGAACCACAGTGTTTTTCCCAATATTATTACATGGGGGAAAATCCTTCATTACATTATTTCATTTATCTGTCTTTTTATATATCATAATTTTCTTATCATCATTCACATTGAATCCATCTGATTTACAGAATTATTTATCTATCATTATAGTTTTTGTTTGAGTAAGTAACTAAATAGGGGATGAATTGAGTTCATAATGAAATTTTCATTTTAAAACGTATAATCCAAATACAACAATTTAATATAAATATGGTCATCTAATCAAAAGGGTTGATTAAAATAATTATTACCTTTTGAAATATTCTACAAATCATGATTACTACTCATTTGAAATAATATGAAAATTATTCTACCTTTAGAAATCAATTTACATGATAAAATAGTTTTATTAACACTAATAATGATTAATAATATATGTATCGGACTTTTTCAATGCATAAAAACATATATAATGTAATGATTTATAAAGAATAAAACAAAAAACATACAACCGAATAAAAATATGTATTCATATCTAATCCAATACCTAATCCCCTATACATTAAAATTACCCACTTCCATGATGATCTTATAAAACCAATATGATCCATAACCTAGATTAGGTATTCACATAATAACATAAAATCATTCTATGACTCGTAGAGATATCAACCACAAATATTGTGGGAATAAAAACATATAGGCCCCACAATGACCTATTCCAAAAACACCATAGGTATAAATTTGAAAAGGGAGTGAAGAAAATATTAATTATTCACCAATTCTACCGGAGAAGAAAGTGTGTGCTGATTGAAAAACAAAAAACAATATACATGAAATTAAAATAAACCATCCTAAATTGAATGATGTGAGTTACAAAAATAGAATTTTTTCTTAGAATAAAGTGGTTTATATTTTCGAGGCTACCCGAATGTGAATTCTAGAGGAGATTGAGTCATTTATATAAAAATAACATTATAAAATGGAATCATAAATCTCCTTTTATTCTGAAATTAATAAATTATCTGGTTGTTCAGTGTAATTTAATATTTCATTGTTGAAATGTAAGTATTAATGTATCATATAAGCTCACATGGAAAAATAAATCTTCTATTTATCATGTATCAGACATGATAACCTATTATCACTTGTCAATTTTATTTTTATACAGGTATGGAGAAGAATTTTTTTAATAAATTTCATTATTAGATTTAGATTCTAATTGAAGAAAAGTATTCACAATCCCATACATCCTCATTCTGATATCTGAGATGGATTTCAATGTTTCTCTTCAATAGTTAAGAATATAATTATAATAAAATACTCATATTATATTCATTAATATATCAATATATTTAATTAAATTAAAATTTCTCATAAATGAAAAAGTAACACAAGATGACGTGACTCATGTTTGGTTGTAAGTCAAATTAGTGATGATTGAGGATGTCAGTCGGATATATGGTCCTGACTAATATCTGGAAGTGAGTCAATATGGAGGCATGTTATCTTCTGGTAGGTCATGTGATGGTAACGTATGTTCAATAGTTACTCATATTTTATGGTAGGTAATCTTTAGATGTATGTTATCTGATGATGACTCATTCTTAGTAGTGACTCATTTTTAATGGTATGTCATCTTCAGTAGTGAATCATAAACAACGATGAGTTATTTCTAGTGATAGTTCATTTATATCAGTGAATCTCTTCTAGAGACGATCCATTTCTAGGGGCGACACAGACATAGTGGGGACTCTTTTCGGTCTGTGATCCCTTTCTGGAGGTGATTCTTTTTTTATGTTGACTCATTCCACATGGTGACACTTGTCTACTAGTTGTTCATTCCAATAAATTTCCAAATTCTCATCAAATGGATTCATATTATTAAATTATTTCATAAATAAATATTTCCAATATTAATATATTTAAAATTATTTGATTTATTTAAAATAAAAAGGTTTCAAAAATCATCCCATTTTTCATGATAAAAAATTTATATATTTTTTAAACGTTTTATTGAATAAAAATATAAGTAAAAAAGATTTATTTTAAAATGTAATCATATCTTCTAAACACTTTCAAAAAATAATTTTATAGTTTTTCCATTAATTTGAAGTTAAGATGATATCCAAAATATGTCATTCACATAATTTAATATCATAGGAAAATGAGAAGGTATAATACAGAACATATTCCCACATTTAGGTTCATAACATTAATTCCACACATATTCAATCCCTTTAGGGACTAACAAAAATTAAATATAAGAAAAAAATCATTGATGTAATTGATTTAAGCAAAATATACAGTCTCAAATACCTAATGGTAGTGTTTGGAGGAGTTAGATGATAAGTCACCAGAATACACTCATGTGCCACTACTACAGTACCATACTAAATCAAGAAATGTCTCATAATGTTGATGAAATCTATAATGATATTTCAACCATTTTCAAATGAACTGAAAAAGAATTTATTTTCCTCCATAAAAAAAGATGCACTTGTTTCAACTCTTTCAATTGAGTGAATTGTTCCTCAAAATATATGGTAGGTAGAGGCATCTGAATGTTCTCAAATATAAATGTGAAATTAAAGTCTAATACATTGTTTCTATAAAATATGGAAAGGTATTAACTAATTTCCTTTGAGATCTATTGACAATAATTTTTGGAATCATTTAAAAATTCTCATACCATATTATAGACATTGTCACTCAGTTATCTGTACTACATAAAATACTCTAAAGGAATAGTGGAAACATATCATATTAATATATACATATCCATTCAAAAAATGACTAAATAAACTAAGTATTTAGAGATGACGATGGAGATGGGGCAGTAGATGTAGAATATACTAAATGTATATAATCTAACATCTCAAACAATTCATCCAAACTAGAAGCAATGTATGTATTTATCTCCTCCATCCTAGACCTCGAGGCCTTTGACTCAATGGATAACCATATGTTTTCTATCCAAACCTCAAGAATATGATGGATCATTATTATCTAGAGGTATCACATCACTAAATCCAATTATGTTTTAGCATCATAATCACTGAGTTATATGACCGTATGTTCTTGACTTCTCAGAAACCTCCAAAAATATGAAAGAGTATACTCATTGAATGATTCTAGAATATAAATAGAAACATTTTATAGAGGAACTGGTGAAGAATCAATTGGAAGGGTGCAACATCTCTCTCAATATGAGGCACAATAACCTAAAATAGCACAAATATGGAAATTACATCTAAAGAAAATATTTGATTCTCTCTTGTGGAGACCATCTTATCAACAATGGGTCCTCTAGAATCTTCCCTAAGTGGAATTGGAAAATTTGTTCCACAATGATTTATTAGACGGATATCATCAACATATAATATAGAATAGTATAATGTAAGAGAAACATACCCTACGAATCATTCCAACTCGTCAAAAGCTCTAACACCCATCCTGGTATATGATAAGATAAAGGACATGTATGTCCATTATCTATTTAGTAAAATGAGTGGCTAACAAAACACCATGTTTCAAACACCTAAACAAATGACCTTAACTCATATCTATCTAAATCAACATCATCGTCTATGGGAACAAATCATGGTGTCTCATTTAACCTAGAACCAACAGAATGATGTGGATAAGAATGAAGAGTATTAGTCATATGAGGATCATTAAGATCATCATGATCAAAACCATAATCATTCCATCTACATCATTATCTCACTCATGTTTATCATCACTATATTATTTACAATTCCATTAATATTTTTCATAGTTAATTTGATCAGTTCCTTTTTCGTCACCATCACATACATTTTCTATGACATCCACAATCTCCATAGAATATTTATATGATGAGCTCCAAAATTTTTATTCTCTCGAAGCTTATGATTACCCATCATAATTATATTCAACACAAAAAATTATTCTCTAGAAGGTAGAGATCTTGTCTGACTAACTACGCCAATATAGATAATAGGGATATATGGTATGTCACGATCACTAAACTCCTCAGCAAAGAACATAACTTCTTCACCAAGTTTATGAACCTCCTCCTCTTCCTAAATCTTTTCTATGTACCTAACATCCTAATCATTCTCAAATCTATGATCAACGTGATTCTATGGTTTTTTATGGTGATCAAGAGTATTTAAATACTAATAAATTATATCAAACTCATTATCATACTTATTCATCCATGGGTTCAAGTTTTCCTTCATTCTTTTTTAGGTCACTTTAGTTTGGAAAAATATCTCAACATTACCTTTAATAATTCATTCTCATTAACTTATCCATTATCCTCACACATAGATTAAATAATCATAGGATAAATATTGGAATATTAACAAGATGATTTCATGCACATCAACATCATATGCACCATTAAATAAATTAAAAAATTGATTTTGGATTGTCGTTTCATAATACATTGTAGATATACATCTACATATCTCATCATGATAGAGAATCCTTTTCTAGGGAACAACAAGTGCAGTATATTCTTAAACAACAATATGAACTCACAATAACATTTTTTTGTAATAGGTTTGAATTGATTTTCATATTATATTAGCATTGATAAGGTAATCAAATATATAATAGATTTACTATAAATGGGAATGGACACTTTATATTCATTCGAAAATACATCAATATGTATAATAATAGATTTATCTCATAATTTCGAATAGAAAACTATATCTTTCCTATAAATAATTATTCTAATCTGATTTTTATTTCCACTAAATAAAAAAAATATTATTGATAAAACTATTTTTCCAAACTAGTATAGAATGGAATTACATTATTCAATAACCCATCCATCATTTCCTAGTCTTAGATTACTCTAATCGTTTTCGATCAGCTAGACCAATAATAGTCATCATTCACTTCAGTCTCTCAAAGCACTATATTATTTGCAATATGTGGGTTCCATGGTTCAAATATTGGAGTACTAAAATATCTTCTTTGTTTCCTAAAATTCTTGTACTCTTCAATAGTTGACTGTGTAGTCCTATTCCCTCTATCAATTTCAAATCAGTGTAGGAATATGTGAGGATGATGGAAGGATAATGGTCGGTAGAGAATGGACAATAGAAAGGAATAAAGGGAAATTGGAGTGAATGATAGAGGTAAACAAAATTATAATAATTCCAAAATATATTATTTATTGATTTGAAATATAGAAATCACAATAAAACAAATAATTTAAAATTGAATAATAAAAAAATTAATGAATTTTCTTTAGATAAGACGGTTCATTTCCAATAATGGGTTATTTCTAGTCGTTGGTGATTTCCAATGGTTAGTATTTTCTAATGATGGGTAAATTCAAATGGTGGGTAATTTTCAATGATGGGTAATTGAAAATGGTGGGTAATTTCTAATGGTGGTTAATTTCAAACGTTTTTTAATTTCAAATGGTGTGTAATTTCTAATTCAGGTTAATTTCAAAAGGTTGGTTCCCAAAATTAATGTTTATCTAAAATTTATCATCCCTAATTCATTTTTTGTATGGTTTTATCATTCAGAATACAATGTAATATTGAAAATATCAACAACAAGATGTTCAGCTCCAATGATATTGATATTTAGGTCACCCATTTGATATTTTTCTCTCAAAAAGTGATTTCATACATCGATATGAATATTTCCTTATTAGGACACAAGTTTACATAAATTATTTATTACACTTATATTGAAACAACATAAAGGGAAATGTCTAAATTGATATATATAGTCTGGTAGAGCGTGTTTCGTACAAAAAACTTTATCACAACAACTACCAACAGCTATGTATTGAGCGTCAGTAGTAGATAGTGTAATAATGTTTTTCTTATTACTACATGAAAAAAGATACTTTCCAAAAATATGACACATTCCAAATGTGTTTTCCATTCTATTTTACAATAATCAAAATATGAATCTGAATTACTCCCAAAGTCAAATTATTTTACTCTTGGGTATAAATATTATAAATTGGTTTTATAGTTGAGGTATTTGGAAATTATTTTAGTATAATATAGAGGGGATATTTTCTTTATTGGAAATCAAGAACACATACACACACTAAAAATAAAATCTGGTTGACTAATAACTTAGAAGAGAATACATTCAATCAAAACTATATAACATGTTTGGTCTAATGGCTTCCCAATATCTTGAAGATCCAACTTATATTTAGTACTCAAAGGAGTGTTGATACATAATGTCTTATAAAAATTGAAAGGTTTCATATGATATTTGGTGAACCTATAGTGAATTTACATAATTCCTTATTTATTTTGAATAATATGAAAAAAAAAGAATTTAATTTAACCCGTTAAAATCATTGGAATTTTATTTTTAATTATTTTTTGTATATTTAGTACATAATGAATGTTTATAATATACAATGATTATATCATAAACAAATATTTTTACAATTAAAATATTTTGAAATATTTTTTATGACAATAGTAGGACTATATATACCTTTGGAAAAAATATTATAAATTTAAAAAACAATCTGATCCTATCATTCAAATCTCTAGGATATTGTATCGAACCATATAGTAATTTTTTTAGAAACATAAATTTGGAAATAAGGATTTTGAAAACATGTGTGTTGTTAAAAAAATATCCTCAACTATATAACAATTTATGAATTCACTTTTGACGTCTATTTGATATAGCGTTGAATCCACATGTGTTTCATAGGAAAGAAGTATTATAATTGATTCAAGTATAGATATGGGTAAAAAGGCTTCCTTATAGTATATTAATTCTACTAGACTATACCCTAGAGAAAAAATCTTCTATTTATTTCTTATTATGGTGTTAGATTCTTCAACCATAATTCTAAAAACCCACATAGAACCGATAGTCATGGTATCCTCAATTCAATATAAATGTCACCAAAAGTTATTTATTTCAATGTGAATAAGGTATTTATACATGGAAATTATCTATATATAATATTTAACTACATTATTTATTTTATTAGGTTTCACGTTGGGTAAAAAATGAATGATGTTAAATTTGATTCTTAAGAGAAGCTTTCGTCATTGTACCTCTATATGGGTCTCTAACTGCAACACTTAGAGGATAGTATTTAAGAGACTTAATAGATATATGAAAATAAGGACCATCCATCACATGTTAATATATTATATAAAGTTTGGGTTTTGAATTTCCTTATAACATGAATTTTTTAGCATGTTTCACTAAGGTGTTAGAAGGTTATTCATTAATTTCCAAAGATGAAATGTAATCCTAAAGTTTATCAAGAGGGGTCTTCAACTAATAAGGATATGTCCCATCAAACAAGACATGCATATATTCCTCCAAATTATTGATTCATTTTTTAATCACTCAATATTATTGATTAGTTGATGAATAACCAAGGAAATTTCCTTCATCAATAATGGAATACTATTATTCAGGATTATAATTTGTTTTAATAATAAATAAATTTAATCAAAAAAAACTGTAATGTTATTAACCATAGGATTCATATTATTCCATATTTTGTTATGGTTTTTCCTTAACTGTAGTCTAATTAAATCTCTATTATTATTATTGTAGGTCATATACATAGCATCTCCCCAAAAGTAAACCAGATTTTTTTTCATTTAGTGTAGTCCATGAACTAACTTGAAGTTTTGTATTTATTCTCCCTAAAAAACTATTCAATTGGAGGGACTTAGTAGAAAAAAAGTATTGATTGAAGCTATTTTGTGAGAAAAAAGATTCAAAGTGTTGATTATGAAACTCATGACCTTGATAAATTCATAAGGTCTTAATCCTATATTAACTAATATAATCTATAGATTTATTATACATGGTGAGGAAAGAATAAGCTAATATTTTGTGAGATAAAAAATAATACCCAAGTATTCCTTGAAAAGAAATCTACATTAAAATAGATATAGTTCCACCCAATTAAAATATAAGTCAAAAATCTCCAAATACATTCAACACGAACCAAATTTAGGGGTTAATAAGATGAAACATCTTGTATTTATTTGAAAAAAAAAATTTGTACCTTATCGACTTGTTTTATAAACATTTTAATATGGGAATTTATGATTAGGTTGATTTTTGAGTAACACAGTCCTAGTTATATTATTTTGAGAGTGAATATTGCATTGTTCTATTCTCATATACCATTGAAAATATTTATTATGAAATTCCCTTATTCAAGATAGGTTTTGGTAAAATAAAATAAAAAATTAACAGATTAATCATTTTTATTTCTCATGTAGTAAATAATAAATCATTTTTAAAATAAAAGTACTTATAATAAATGTTTCTAAATATCACATGAATTCTATCATCACATAGTTATGAGATTATATTAATATTTTATTTTAATGATTTAATAACCCAAACATAGAAAAATTTAAACGGTGTCAGAATTATCAACATGGACAAGGGAAATTATTTTCCAATTAGATTTTCAAAAAAAAGATAACATATCCAACATCCACCTTAATAATTTTGTTAAGCTATAGTAATCACTTTTCATGTGTATGGAATATCCATTTTCATGGTTACATAGACTTTTACAAGATATCTTCATCTAGTTTCCTAACTATACAATATTTACACCTATAATGATTTTGGTACATAAATCCTCTTAGGCCTACTAATGTAAGTAATTAATTTTTTAGATAAAAATCACTGCTTAATGGTTAAAATTAAATTATATTTTATTCTCTTAAAAAATTATGTTCTATAGAATAATATATCATATAAAATTTTCTAGAATTAGATTTAGGAATAAAACAATTCTTTACAATTCTAGTTTGTCCAATTTGATAACCTAACTAAATAATGTACTTTGGTGCTATTTTGACCAATATGATTATGAGAGTATTTAAACTATTAATAAGTCTCACTATGTACCTTTTTAATTTCACATTATAAATTATTAATTTAGTGTTTTTATTCAAAATATAATAATTTTTCTCTTTTTCTATTGAAATATTAGATTTAAAATTAACACTTAAATAAATGTTTTTTGATAATTTCATACCGACCATTATATTGATTGAATTTTTCTTATATCATGTTAAATTATTCTATCTTCTCATCATTTTACTAACTTTGACAACTATTTTCCACTCCATAATTTTAAAAAATACATTATGGAGAAGCAAGATACATATTTGGAACCTCATGTGTTTTTTCATGAAATTATTGTTTTCCATGTGATGTTATTCTTCATGTGTAATCTCTATGTAATGGTATCAATCTCAAAAATAACTATAGATTTCATTCATTACATTCATGTATTTCCTATCATTTTCATCACACCTCATTTTATATTTTATCATTCAATAATCTTCTTTTTCATGAACATTCAATATACATTCATTACATAAAATCTCATTTTGGGTATCATCAATTTTCAAATATTTCTTAATATTTTAGCTACCATAATAATTTCATTTGTAGATTGTTTTCTTATGAATTTTTTTTCTTATATATTTTGAAGACCTTCTAGAAATATGGGACATCAATTCATTATTATTATCTTGTTATTCTACATCACTTATTCATTCATAATGAAATTTTCCATTATGATTTGAAGTTGTATACATGAATGTAACCGAATCCCTTTTTGGTACATAATTCCCTTCTCATTTCAACTATATTCTTCTACATATTTTATTGAATTTATAATTAATCATAGTATCAAAGCTGGTATTTGATTGAAATCGAGTATCATTTTCTTTCAATCCTCATTAGGTTGATCATGGAGTTTTCGAGTCAGCAGATCTTATAGTATTGGACCATGAAGGTGTTTATGGACGAACTGTTTCCCAGTGTTTTCAAATGTTTTGGTCATCAAAATTGCGAGATTTTTTGTTTGTAAAAGGAAGAGTGTCAGAAAAATTGAATCATGGACCATAAACCATGTTCAAAGAATAGTTCATGAATCACGAATTTTGGAATATGTAATAGGGAACAATGAAACATGAAGAATAAATGGTAAGTGGACCGCGTAAGAGGAACGATTCAAAGAGTGAAGGAGGTTCAATGTAAACAGTAGTGGTTCGTGGAATGGTGTGTGGTATAAGGATGGCACGATGGTTCACGAGATGTCGGGTAGTTTTAGAAGTTGAGGCTGAGTTTTGAGAAATCGCGGAGGGTGTCAATTTCAGAAACAAGTGAGTGATTTGTTTTGATGCATAGGGAGAATGGCATTAAGCAGACCACAAATGGAAAATGGTTCATAGGATATGTGTGTTACATGGTGAATGCAGCTATATAATGAAGATCTGATAAATCTATGTTTAGAATATTATATATATCTATTTTTACATATAAGTATCACATATCCCTTCATTAAGGTGTGGCATAGAGGCTAAATATTATTGAGGAATTTGATGAAATTTGGAAGTAGTTCATAAGAAGAAAACACCATAATGACTTTAATTAAAAAACATAATAAAATTTGGTGAAGTCCATTTTGCAGTAATACATGTCTGCATATGAGATTCACTACATGGAGGAAGAACTTGTTCCATATATTTCATGTCGTGCATGAAGAGGAAGTGGAGACAGTCCGTCGAGTGGTGACGATTTACAGAGTGGAGGTGGTTCATGGATTGAAGGTAGTATACATACCATGGGATGTTCGTGGATGGTGGTTAATAGTGTAAAAATACATATATGGATCACAATGGTGGGTTGTAATGGTATTATACTAAGCTAGAACGTGGTACACAAACAGTATGCAGCATAGTGCAGTACGCAGAGGAAGAAGGTCGGACCATGGGGGGAAAATTCGTGAACTATAAGTACATGGAAAAGTAGACATCATATGTGGGTAAAAATATAACTTTAATAGAGAATCCACCTATATATTAAGAATCATAATTTAATGACAATATATTGACGTGGCCTTCAATAAAATAAACATAGTTTAGAGTCATCCCAACATATTGATCAAGGGGTGTTAATGAAATTTATTCGAGGGATGCAGTGTCTTATCCCTACATCATTGTAAAGGTAGAATTCTGAGAAGACTGTGATTGTGGTATACTTTTTCTCCATATCTAGTGATGATTAGTGTTATTTGGTACTACCGACAACCATCCGGTGTATTCTCACTTGAGGTATCCCATCATAGGGCACTTTTCAATATTGGTATGTCTTTTCATTAAATGTCATGGTTTGTTTTCTTCACATTCTCACTAGGAATAATTAATAGGTTCCTACCAACTGCATAACAAGATAATTTAGTTTAAAATAAAAATTTGACACGTTGATTCTCCCCTCCCCTCTTAGGGTGTTCTGGGACACTTTATTTGGAATCAGAGCATAATGGTATCGAGTATTAAATCTTCCTTTCATTTCAACAAAATAGAATATATTAAATGTCTAAAAGTACCCCTCTTTTATTGAATAAACATTCATGTCGTTAATATAGGTTGAGATCTCATCTTAGATCTCCAAGAATGGAAGTTCCATTTCTTACTACACAAGGAATATAGGTTGTTGGTCCAGCTAGGATTTCTATGACTGATACAGACAGGAAAATTACTGATCGAGATTACAAAGCTTAGAATTCCCTCATTACTGTTTCTCTAATCAAATATATATCTGATACTGATGTGGTTTATGTAGGAAAAGTATATGTTGGAAAAATAATAGGTCATATATATAAAGGGGAAAATAATGTGAAGGAGGATAAACACCACAGTTTTCACAATATGTTCGATGGTCTAAAAATGTATCTAGATGGAAATGCATATGAAATTTTAAATAAAATTACTGATTTTGTTGTAGAAATTTGGGTTCATGGGGAAGAAATCAAAGACATTGATTTTGTAAATAAAATCCCAACATGACATCCACCTCTTTACATTGAGAATGTTTTAGCACTTGAGTAAATGGATTTCACTAAACTTTATTTGGTTGATCTTCTATGTAGTCTAGTATCTTAGGAAATTATAGTCAAAACTGAAGATGAAATGACTCGTGTATGTATGGAAATGTTATTAAAAGGCATGGAAAAACAAGAAATTTTATCATATATTGATGATGAGGATAATGAGGAAAACTAAATTATGTCTCTTATTTCCAAGAAATTCAAGAATGAAACACAGAAATATTATGTAAATTTACATCTGGATTTTTTTTCATTGTGGAAGTGTGGGGAACATTACCTATCAGAGCCCAAGAATGTTCCATGACAACGAAAGTGAAATTAGAGACATTCTGAATCCTTGTAAAAGATTTTTCAAAATGAGAGACTTCACATCTAGAATGAAATTAAAATGATTTTTTTGATGAATAAGAAGACAATGAAAATGAATTATTCAAGGAAGGATAAGAATAATTTATGTATTGAAACCATGCTTCCATGATGGATACAATTGAAAAAATAGAACCATTAAAATAAAATACTAGAGATAATCAGGTGACCATTAATGTCAATCCCATGTTGCTACATAATGATTCCTTATTAAGATTGAAAATCAATATAAGAAATTCAATTAGTGGAGAAATTTTTTCAAAGAATCATACAAATATGTCGGCCATCGTGAAGCTCAAACTGAATGACTAGAAATATTTGTAAAAGTACAATCATCAATCCATGATAGCACAAAAAAAATTTTGGAACTAAAACAAATAATTGAAGAAAAATGGCAGGTAATCAATGACATTACCTATAAACTAGAAAATATGTTCAACACTATTAAAGTTCAAGAGGAAGAGGATTTTTATGAGGAGAAAACATGAATGTGAATCAATCTCAAAATAAAAAAAGTTGAAAATACAGATCGGAAAATTCTAATATGCCGAGTTGCTTGAGAGATCTTGGAATAGTTCATGATGGATTTGAAAATATTTTTAATGACCAAAGACATGCATGAATGGGTAATAGTGGAATCAGTTGTGATGATGAAACATAGAATGTTTCAAATGAAATGATTCAAAATAAAGGCAAGATTAATGTTGGTCAGGTCAAAAAGTCACTAGAATTAATGAATAATAAACCATTAGTTCAAAATTATAAGTGAACAAAAAAATATTCTTAGGAATATAGAGATGATAGGAAGTCAAACTACCCTCTTATAGAAATTTATATGAGAATAATAATATTGGTGAAAAGACATTCCAACTTAGGAAATTTCAATTCTGAAGTGATATGGGACATAACATGTCATACTGTGAAGATTCATAGAGATAAATTAATGAGGAAGATCTAGGAAGTAATAAAGAGAAATAATATTCATATCCTAATTCTAAGAGGATAAAATTATCATATGGATATTGTTTTTAGTGTTCAGTCATTGGACATAAAGTGGTTGATTTCAGGTAGATGAATGGAAGAAACAATTCAAAGAGAACTCAATGACAATTCGATACTCACCAACCAGATGGAGTTGCTTCTACAATAAGTGTATCTCATATAGATGAAAACTATGACTATAATTAAAATACTTACATGGAATATGGATTTGAAAATACAACATTGTCCTTTACTTGATCTAATTTTTCATAAAAGGAAAAGATGAAAATTGAAAAATCCAACTATGTTGAAGTAACTCTAAAAGGTACCAAGAACAACAACACATTGATTATTGATATTGGATGATCATCCCATCTGATGAGAAAAGTATACATATTACAAATTTCATGGAAAATGTCGATGGAACTGTGAGATTCGATAATGATGGTTCTTTAATGATAATGGTAATGTATGTACTAAACTTGACAATGGTGAGCTGAAGAAGGAAAAGGTTCTTTATATGGATGGGTTGCATCAAAATATCGAGAGTGTGATCCAACTATGTGACTCAGGACTTATGGTTACATTAAACCAAAAGGGTATAAATATAAAATAATGGATAGGTAGTTCTCTCCTGAAGGGATATATAATAGATGGAAACTTATATCTAGTTGAGAGTAAAGAAAAAATAGTATTCATGTCATTTTAATAAGAGAAAAAACTGTTTCACCTAATGGTATGTCACATCAATCAATAATTTATGGAAATGATAAATAAATTGAATATTTTCATGCATATCCCAAATATAAAGACTGAATTGGAGAAAAGTTATGATACTTGCATGCAAGGAATGTAGGTGTGCAGTTCATATTTTCCAAAGAATAAAATAGAATCAAATCATTAATATCATATTCATTTAGATGTATGTGGTCTCATAAATGTTGATGGAATATATAGATAAAGGTACATCATCATATTCATTGATGATTATAGTACAATGTGTTGTGTGATGTTTATAAATATTAAATGACAAGTTCTTTATTGCATGAAAACATATTGCTAAATAGTAGATAATGATACTTAATGGACAATAAAAGTTATATGTTCTGATAATGGAGGGCAGGACACATCAATTAAATATGAAAATTACCTTGAGAAACATGGAATACAACAATATGTGGCTGCAATGAGAACCCCATAAAAATGGAGTTGTTGAGCACCAAAATTGAGAGGTGAATAATATGGCATTAACTATGATTATTAAGATTCATCTCAATCAATATTATTATAAAGAGTCAGTTAAAGAATCAGTTTATATTCAAAAATGAACATGGATTTATATATGTCTAACAAAGACACTTTATGAGTTAGGGCATGGAAGGAAGCCCTCTTTGAATTATTTTCCTGTTTTCGGAAGTAAATGATTTATCCAAAACAAATAATGAAATCATGGAATGTATGGTGATGATACGGATGAAGGAATTTTACATGGATTTTAAATGAATAGAAAATCCTAAAATGGTTCAATAAACATCTTGGAAAAATTATAGAAATTATTTTTGGGATGATCATTGTTGATAAAACCATGAATGTCTCAAGCAATTCATATACCGATGTTGTTGTTGATGAGAAAGGATGTGATCATTGAATGTATTAAAACCCAAAAGTATAGGGAGTCATGAAAAACACATTGGAATCACATCATGATTTTCACTTAGAAGAAGAATCAAATGATGAATCCATGACTAATGAAAATTATTCTGAACCCCAATGGATAAATATAATAGTAAATATTTAATGATCTAACATCATTGGGGATTGGACTACACCTATACAGACAAGGAGAATGAGGAATAATTCTCAATATTTATTTGTATCAGGATTAAAATAGTTATCATTTGAATAATCTTCAAATGATGAATAAGGGGGAAATCCTTTGAATGAAGATTTAGATTAGATCGAAAAGAACCAAACATTGGATCAAATAAAGATAACAGAAACTGACAATGTGGTTGGGATGAAGGGAATTTTTAGAAATAACTTTTATGATCATGTAAATGTGATTAGAAATAAGTAATAACTAGTTTGAAAATGATTTTCATAGATTTAAGGTGTTGATGTTTAGTAAATAGTTGCTTTGGAGGCTAAACTGGAGTCAATCAGACTATTTCTTGACATGGGAATTCAAAGAGGATATAAAGTGTATCCATTGAACGTCATGATATAAAGAGTGGGATTGATCTTTTGATGAATTCCTTTATGCATACTAGTGTGAAACACATTGATATCTGATATCACTTCTTCAGGGAAAATATGGAATAAGGAATGATTAAAATGAATCATATGGAACTGATGATCATGTGGCTGACATACTAAACAATCCATTTTTAGCACATGTGTACAAGAATCATTAGTTGAAAATCAATGTTTTGCCTCCTCCTCGTGAATAATGAGGTTATGAACATCACATCTCCCTAGTTGTTTTAACTATTTTAATTTCTTTGTGAATGTGATGTAGGATTATAGGGGAGATATGATCAAGGTGTAGTGTTGTTTCATCTCAAAATGTAAAAATATGGGTTTTTGGGTTTATTTCCAATGGGGGAGAATTTCTAAATTCAATAGTACGGAGAATGAAAAATATAAAAAGCAAGAGAATGAAATGTTTTTAGGAAATATTTTTCTGAATACATAAGAAATTCAATGACATACAATGGTGGAGAATATAAATTAAAAAAATAAACATGGTGTTATGAGAAAACCATTGGAACTTACATGAATATCTTTAATGTATTCCAATACATGATAATCCAATTCATGATTAACCTCATGTTCACTACATTTATCATTTCTCACGTAACATAGAGATTTTATGAAAGAGACATTTATTTCATATCTAGTTTTTTTTAGATGCTTTATTGAATTTATTTGTGGATTTATAAAAATCCCAAATAGGGATATTGTTTGAACTAATTCTATTCTTTGATGGAAATGAAATATGGTTTGTGTTTTGTATCAATCCTCATTGGGCTGATCAAGGAGTGTTCAATTAAAGTTATATTATAATACGTGACTAAGAATGTGTTAAACGTGGTAGAGCATCCCATTATTTGAAAAACAATTCGGCCTCCAAAGCATGAGAATTTTTTTTTTGGAAAAGGAAGGGTTATGAAAATAGAATCTATCATAACCCACTTTCCTTTAGATGGAATGGGTAGCAATGTTCCATGACCTTACATCTTCATGAAGAAGGAGTGATAATGACCCATGATTCTCGCATTGAAAATTCCCTAGAGTGGTGAATAATAATAGAAGTATAAAATCTCTTAGAAAATGGATGGAATTACCATTTAATAGGAAAATGGGATCCGGAGATAAGATGGTAAACATATCAACCATGTACAAACAATAATATAAAGGAACCCAAAATCCAAACTATACATTGTTTTGATGTAAACTGTAACAAAGGTATGCCTAAATTACTGAAACAAGTACCAAAGAATGTGACTATGAATCCTCAAAAAAACTATCCCGGCACCCGAGCTAGTAAAGTCTATCATGATCCTCCATGTACCCAAGGAAAACTGAAAACTATTTAACATACATTGGTTCAATATACATGTAGACCTAGTAGGAAAACTCAATCCATCCATGTACAATTGGGGGAATATACAAATGCCTCTATGAGAAGAAAAGTATAACTTCAATGCACCTACCAAGGAGTACTAACCATCAAAGCCTACTAAGTTACACTCACCAAATAATGCAAGTCATGTAAGTTTGTAGTATAACAGATTGACATTTGGGTACCCCACAATACCTTTCCTCTGGTTAATTGGTCATTCTATACTACTAAAAACTTCATTCTACCATTCTTCCAAATGAAGTCCCACTGCCAGAAACATCCTTCACACACATGGGTCCCAAAATACAGACAAGTCCAACTTATAAATACCTAGGACACAACCACCGCAAAAATCGTTCTCGTAGACACCTAGGCTACAAAAACAACACCTCTCGCCCAATGAGACCTGGTACTCATCATGAAGACACTTGGGAAAAAATACTAGCATAAAATCGCATTATCCCCTCTTCTACAACAAACATACCTAGAGATGTTGGACTCTGTAAAGCTTCATGTTGTTACAAAATCCTCAGAAACACTAAATAGGTAGGAACCCATAAGAGGGTGAAAAGATGAAATTCAGAAACCATTCATCCATCATAACAACAAGATTTTGGGAAAGACACCCTCCTCCATTAAATGGTGGTGTTCTACACATGGTGATCAAAAAGTATATAGTGTTAATTGAAAACACAATAAACTAAAATTTATCCATATATGAAAGAAAACATTCATCCAAACCTATGAGTACCAAAAACACAACCAACCCACCACTAAAACGTTTCCTGCTACACTTAAATGCACATCCACACAAACAACCACTTCCAATGCATAAACCCAACGAACTTTCATTAAACCATGTTCCATTAGTTAATTAAGGTGTTCACATTATTTGGTTCGAACACAATCTGAGGAAACTTCCAAGGACAACATCTGCCATCGACTCTGAACATGAAGATCCTGATTAACTAAACACACACCAACCAACCCACATTATGATTTGGTACTTCCAATATTGAACAAGGGAAGAGGGATCAAGGTAGAACATTTCCATTTTAACACAAATTCGTAAAAACAAGAGATAAAAACCATCATACAATCCAACTACATACTCTTGTTCTTCATACATACTCGTTCAACCATTTCAATTATCATTCATCCATGTTATACAACATAATTTTCCACTTCCAACTAGGACTGGTAACCTAACTACACAAAAATGATACACCCAACAAACCTATAAACATGATGTCATGACACAACCCACTCCTTCATCCCCACATCCCAAACATTTCCTAGATGTTGTCCTACTGCATAAAAAGTTCACAACATGACCACAACCCCACTTCACTACGTCACTCCATGACTATAACACTAGAAAGGGAAATCTATCTTCATATAAGTCCATCCATCCCAATATAAATACTTCTCTTAAAATGGGATTCCAACACCCCATGTACCACACCATACACAAATACCACCATAACTACTATTATTCCAGAACCCCGATGCACACACATACCACACTGTTCTCACAGAACCAACCAACATAGCACTCAACCAGGCCATTAAGAAAAAAATATTCAGGTTTAGCAAGAGGGTTTCTTTAATTACTCTTTAAAATAATCGAGGTGATCACACAATAAGTTTGATTCTGGTAATACATTTCAATTATACATCTATACATGATTAATCTTATATCATGTTACAACCATTTCTGAAGCATCACAAACAATGTAGGACTTCACTATAGCACAAGTAAATACCACCAATGACCATGATTTTCCAAATTCATGCAGTGAGAAAAAACCAAAAAGAATCAAATATAACAAATAAAACATGCAACCAATATCAAACCACTCCCAGCATGATATTTAATTGAACCATGTTGTCTTTTGATCATATTCTATACCGTTATTTATTATTTATTTAAGAAAGCATTAAATATTTCTTCACAATGATTCATTAGTACACCCACCATGTTGATACTTAATTAGAAGAGGCAGGGGAATTCCGAATTCAAACAATAAGAGACTATAGAACCTCTTTAGGCCAAAATAGGGGATTGTGTGAGTAGTACGAACCTCTAAGAAAACCGATTAGGAGAGGATTATAAAATTGTTGCATGATTTATCTAGGGATTAAGGCTCTATGCACACTAAGGAGGAATGAAAAACACAATAGGAAGCGAATATTCTTACTTTGAAAGGACAAATCCTATATTAAAGGATGAATGGTTTCAAATCCATTAACATGGGATTGTGGTCAAGATCACATGGTTTAAAACTCTCAATATACCAAAGTGTTAGGATATTAAAGATACAATTAATATCCTTTGAAAACATATTAAAACAAAAAAAGGCATTAAACATGGTTTACGTCAAATAAGAAGTAAGAGGCGCAATTCTGGAAAACTGGGAAACAATGTATAAAATGGAAATGATTCACTAACGCTGAGCCACCGATGGGTCCGCTACCGATGTGACCAATCGATGTTGATCCACTGACATTGATCTACCTATGATGACCTACAAATGAAATTACACACTGATGACATTACTCACTGACGCCCTGACAGAAACATCCTAGCACCGACTCTCTGGCACAGACACCCTGACTCGGTGTGACAGATGCCCCTGACTCACTGACACTAACAACCCTCATTCTCCAACACCGATGTACATCACTCACAGACTCCCTGACCAAGTGACTCCCTAACAATGGTTCCATGAAACTGATTCCCTAGCATCGATGCCAGGACTGGATGCCCTGGAACTGATTCTCTAGCACCGACGCCCGGGTACCAAGCCCTGGAACTAAAGCCCTATCTCAAACGCCTGGGTACTAACGTCAATTCCCCAGAATCACTAATGGTGACGCCCCTGACTAACTGATGTTGACCCCCCCCTGACTCACTAATGAACTTACATTCCAACACATTGACATGCTGACATCGATAGTTCAAACAGATGTTTTGGCTAACTCTTGGAATGAGTCACTGATATCCCCTTGAACACCCCAAACACTTGTATTTTCACAAATTAATGGATCAAAGAGGTCAAAGTAATTACATTAGATTCCAATAAAACTATTATCATACCCAAAAATTCAATACAAAACTAGAAGAAGGAGTTGTCTAAACAACCACCCCGTAATATACATCTTAAGGATAAATTACTGTGTTTTGTTCGATAGTTGGAGTGAAAAACCTAACATCCAAGAAAACATCCTTGACATATATTTCCTGAATAACAATACAAACACTATGTACCCACTTCCCCAAATGAATACACAAATAATAATGGTAACACTATCTACACATATGAATTAGGGAGCACATTCCTCCATTTAAAGATACTATAGATGTTGGGAATGACTGACTCGACCGCGTGGGTTTAAGCACATCGGTATTTGTGCACCTTGAAATGGAATTCAGTCCTCCCATATAAAAATTTTCAGAAAATTCACACACTTTTATAGAGTAGGTAAAAACTCATCTTAATGCAAATAAGGTCAAACATTTCACTACAAGAAAAGCACAAACATAATAGAAGAGTAAAACTCAGAATAGTTCTGGGAACTGGGATCACATATGTGCCTCCCTCTCATAAGTACTCTCCATGGTGCCACCATTCTTACAACATACATGAACCGAGGGAATGGTACTTTCATTAATCACCTTCTCTTGATGGTTATGGATCCCCAATGGTTGCTCCAAGAATGTCACCTCACTATCGATATCCATCTCCCCCGGTCAATGAAACGGGACTTATCATGTCGATACTTATGAAGTTGTGACACATAAAAGATATTATGGATCCTCTCCAACATCTTTCCAATAGAAGGTTGAATGGAATCTCCTCTCGTATAGAGCATTGAATAGATGCATACCATTTGAAGGGTGATAGAAATTATTGTAAGAAAACTCTACTAAAGGATAAGGTCACACCCAAGACAAACTAATGTCTCGAACACATTCATATAACATGACCTCCAATGTTTGGATGGTCGTCTCAGTCTATCCATCCATCTAGAGGTGTAAATTTGTGATGATTCATAAGTTAGTGCCAATGGAATGATGTTGTCTCCTCCATACTCTTGACATAAAATGTGTATCCTGATCTGAGATAGTGTATATTTAATCTCCATTTATCCACACCACCTCATCCCCATATCTCTGCGCTAAGTCATCCACTGTGCTTGATTCCATTATTTCTATGAAGTGATAAGATTTCATCAACTGTTCCACTACTCCACTAACAACATCACAACATCACATAATCATGGGTAATCATGTAATGAAATCCATCATTATGTCATCCCACTTACACTAAGTAATTTTTTGGGGTTTCAATAGACCACTATGAACATGGTTATTAGCCCTCACCTATTGACACACATGGAAATATACCATGAACATGACCACTACCCACTTCACGTGGTCCACCAAAACTATTCCCTCAAGGATCGGTACATTTTAGAATCTCCATGATGCACCGCCAACAGTGAGCTATGGACTCTTATGAAACTCTTTCGCGCATTGTCACTGGAAAAAATAGCTTCCCATGGAACAACATCCGATTCTAAGAATCCCTAAGAAGAATGATCCAATTCAATGCAATCATGCATCACTTCAGCCTCGGAGTCTCCCCAATGAGACTCCTCCACCTATAGTACCTAAGATGATTTCATTGTTATCAAAAACAAATAGCATCTACCGCCACCCACTCTCACATCCATACACAAAGTGGTCAACTCCTCCCTTGCCTCCCAAGAATCTGTGGATTCCCAAACTACCTACATTTGTGACATACTTCTTAAGTCATCATACCCCATGTTACCCTTTCTTGTGGTGTAATAGATCATGAAGTCATTTCCTCGGAGAAACTCCATCTGTGTTCACTACATCAAGTTTAGGTCATTTTGTGAGAAGAAACACCACAAGATCTTATGTTCCGTAGAGACCTCAAATTGAACCCCAATGTGGTAATGTCTCAACAACGTCAGCACGAAAATTTCCACTGTAATCTCCTAATCAATGGTGGAATAATTACATTCATGGGGACATAACTTCATAGACTGATAAGAGATAACTCTTTTCTACTACAACAGCATAGAACCCAAACCTAAGATGAAGACATCACATAACACTTAAAACATCACCACTTCCTCTGGAAACTTGAGCACTAAAGAACCATGTAGCTTTATCTTCAAGTAGCTAAATGCATCCTGACATTGCTCACTCTACACGAAGGCCTAATCAATTTGAGTCAAAGATGTCAACTAAGCCGCAACTTGAGAGAAATAATGAATGAACCTCCGATAATAAACAGATAGACCCAAAAAGTTACCAGCTACTGTCACATAATTATGTGATTCCCATGAAACTACTTCCTCAACCTTTGACATGTCAACTACTATCCCCTTCTGAAACACCATGTGGATAAGAAAGTGCACCTCTCACATCCAGAACATTCTCATAGTCCACTTCCAAAGAAGCTCATGGGGTCTAAGGAACTCCATGGCAGTCCTCATATTTTATTAATTCTCGCCCAATGAACATGATTAGATCTGGATTTTGTCAATAAAAACAATGACAAACCCATCCATGAAATTTTAGAAGATAGAGTTCAAGAGCCCATGAACATGAGTGGTGAATTCAGAACACCTAATGGAATAACCACGGGCTCTAAGTTCCCATGCCTGCACCTGAAAGCAATCTTGAGGGTGTCACCCTCCTTCACCCTCAAATGGTGATATCCAGACCCCATATCAATCTTAGATATCCGACCTACACCCTTTATCTAGTAAAAAATATCATCGATCCCCAGGATGGGGTAACGATTCATGACCATCACACGATTTAGTCTCTGGTAGTATACTAATAGTATTAGTCCTCTGTTTACCTTCTTTTCAAACAATACTTGTGGACCCATTGATGACACAATCATCCAGATTAATACCTTTTTCATTAGGTCAAATATCTGAATCTTCAACTACCACAACTTATAAGGAACCTTCAGATAGGGAGCCATAAAAATTGGATAAGAATTGGGTTTCATGTCTATTCTAAACTCAACATCACATAGAGGTGCAAGGGTCACAACCTCCTGTGGAGTGGCATCCATTAAATCTATGATTACTCCTAACACCTCCACCATCTCAGTATTCTTCAACCCCTCTGATTTTTGGCAATCAAAAAATTAAGGGGAACCACACAATGGTTCCCCTATTGATGACTGTAGTCTCCATCAAAAATCACACACTGGCCGTCCATATCTGAAAAAAAAAGTCTCATATTTGGAAACAATCATTAATAGTGTTCATCGAAAATGACTAGTCAATGCCTAGGATTTCATCATCTGGCTACATCTATAGTAAAAGAAGATTTCCACAAGACTGATATATCCCCAACATCATTCTATATCCTAGGAAATCATTGAACAAACTAGTATGGCCTCCATCTATCCTTCTCAACACCAGTGGCATGGAATGTATCTCTATGTCTAGTCCCATGGAATGTGATAGGCTAGGTACAACACTAGAGTACGAATATATTGAATAAAACAAAGCACATACATGAGTACTAAACAGAATAATCGTACCTCGAATAACCTTCATCCATGTTGGAGTTATTTCCTCGACAGCGTTCAACTTCCCACGCCCATCTCATCTACCACTCTAATGTAGACTACATCCCAAACCATTATCTATTATGGTTACCTGAGGAGTAATGTAATGTCATCCTATTCTAGAACTATCTACCAATGGTGGAGTAGGATCTCGCTACCCCTGTTGCTAGTATGGTCTAACCGACAACTGTTTCTACATAGGTGGGAATTGAACCCGCACAACCAAAAAAAATGAGCCAAAATGGGGAACTGATTCTACTGATGTCCATTATATCCACAAACAAATCACCTCAATCCTAGGGCCATGGGAAAATGATAAGGATCAGGATATCAGAACTGCAACTACTAAGGCATACTACACCTAGGCCAAAACCTAGCAGTCCCTGATACTATAAACCTACTGCTGACTTCTTTCCTATTTAGGGAACTCATATGGATCCCCTCTTGTGTTACAACTCACTATGATTTCATCTTATCAACTAATTTTCCCTTCTTATGAACTCTTATGTATGTTAGTTGGGTAAAGGGAGTGTCGTCCTACTGAAGAGAAGGTAAGAGTGCCTACCCAAGCCTCTCACTTGTGACTCCTTGTCTATAAAGAGATCCCAAGAAAAGCGTACAAGATCCTTGAAATTGATACACAATTCCCTCACCGACATACTCCCATACTTGAGGGAGAAAAAACAATTCCTATTTTCATCCTTCGCCATCATTTAATGTAACTATGCCACTCCTTCTCAAAGTCAATCCCTTATAAATCGGTCTCCATCCCCTCTCTAAGGTTTAGAGTCAATCACTGATGCCCCACTCCTCACATTAGGAACCCTACTAGAGGAACCTAATACTACCTCAGATCACAGATCAAGGTGAATCCGATTGTTAGTTTCTCATGCCATCCCTCCCTCTTTGTGTCTGAAATGATGACATTGTACTTCCAAGGGTCTACTGCTAGAAAGCACAAATGGTCTTTTTCCAAAAGACATATTACTCCTCTCGATCAGCCCTCAACTGATGAACCAGGTCTGCCTACTGGGCCTCAACTTCTCCTTCCACATGTGCGTGATGTCTGATTTCCATTGGTGAAAAGGATAAACAATGAACAACAAATCTTGGTTAGTATTGAAATTTTCATTTAAAATTTTATTTTAAATCTTCATTTAAATTAAATTCCAAATACACCTATGACACGCAATAATATAAAATTTTATGATTCTTGTATCATTTCTAGGGTCTCTACCTTGCAATAAAAGAGGCATCACTTCATTATTTGGTAGGCTCTGAGTCCATACATTAGATCATAGGGGCCCCTATAATACAATTTCCAATATAGTATTCCCTTGACAATCTCATGCACCATGATTTCCTAATATCATTTCCCTACAATCCCATTAAATCATAACTATATCTATATATGAACACCATAATTTCTCTATACCATCATAATTGATACCATTCTATCATGACCCACATTCATCAAGATGTCAGAATGGTATGTAAGGATCCACGAATATCCTTCTTCAAGATGATGGAGATATAATAATCCACGAGTCCGATTTTCAATAGGCCCATAGTGGTGACATTCACAAAGGGTATAGAATCTCACAAAAAAATGAAGGCATTAACCTTTCTAATGAAAAAAATATCAGGAGATAAGATGGTAATCATCCCATCCAACTCTAAATATTCATATAAAGGAAACCAAAACCCGACCCATGAATGGTTTTAATGTAAAATGAGACAATGGTGCAACCAAATTACTAAAACAAGTTCCAAAGAATGAGAATAATTAGAAAATAGAAACTATCCTAGCGCCCAAGTTGGTAATGTCCATCATGTTACACAATGCGCTTCTAGAATCCTTAAAATAGTTTTAGGGAGATTGGGTGATTATACAATTATACCCAATATGAAAACTAAATCCACCCATGCACAAGTGCGGTAACATACTAATTTCCTTGTGAGAGGAACAATAGAACCTAAAAGAACCTACCAAGGAGTAATTACCTGCCCTACCTCACCAAGGAACACTCAACAAAAAAATTAATGTCATGTAAATTAGTAGTATAACACATTTACATTTGGGTACCCCACACCACTTTCCCACTAGTTAACTAATCATTCCTAACATCTATGGTCATGATGCCACACCCTCTTAAAAATGTAGTACCACATCCCCAATCTAACCACAAACACATGGGTCTCAAAATAGCCAGAAAACACACCCACAGACACAGGGGATGTGTCCAAATCACACATCTCTCCCGCAGACACCTGGGCTACAACAACCACACCTCTCACCCAAAGAGACATGTGCCTCATCCCAAAGACACATTAGAAAACAAACCTGGCACATAAAATCCTCATCCCTTCATCCATAACAAACATAGATGAAGGATATTGATCTATGGTAATCCTCAAGCCACTGTCGCCTTCCAGGATCCACTTGAGTGGTAAAAACCCAGTAGAGGGTGCAAAGAAGAAATCCATTAACTAGCCATCCGTCCTCCCACCATGATGTTGGGAAAGAAACCATCCCCATGAAATTAGGGTGTTCGAAATAAGGTTCCCAATAAGGTTTGGCTGAGTATAGATAACACAAGGTACTATAATTTATAAATATAGGTATGAAAACACTGAACCCATTCTATGGGTGTCCAAATAAACAAACAGTCCACCGAAACAGCTTTTGTTGCTACAATTACATGAAAAACCACACAAACATCCACTTCCAAAGAATAATCCCAACCATTTTCATTTAACCAATTTCCTTTCCTTAATTAATTAAAGGGGTTAGTATTGTTTGATCGAGTACTACACAATGAAACTACAAAGAACAACATCTACAATAATCTCAGAAGTCGAAGAGTCTGATTAAATAAACACACAGCAACCAACCCACATCGTGCTTTGGTACAACCAATATTGAAAAATTGATGAGTGGACAAGGTTTAAAACTTCCATTGTAACACCCATTCAAAAAACATGATAAATAAAAACAAACATTCCATCCTACTGCACACCCCCATTCTTCAAAGGCACCTATTAAACCATTGCTAACAATCATTTTACAAAGTTATACATTACAATCCTCCACTCTCAACATTGACCAACAGACCCACTATATAACAATACCACTCCCAACACACCTATAAACCTGAATCCACGACAGAACCCATTGCTTCTACCTCGCTACCCTAAAATTTCTTACATGCAGTACCACTACATAAAATGTTGACAACCATACCATAGTCCCATCGCACAATTTTGCTCCATGGCCTCAAAACAATCAAATGAAGTCCCATTGACTCTAATTCCATACATTCCAAAGTCAATCAGTCTATAAAAATAAGATACATACACACCCCTTGTACTACCCCATACACAAATCCTACAATAACAACTATTAAACGAAAACCACACTGCACACACATACAACACCCTTCTCACAGAACCAACCAAACACAGCATGCAACCACACCATTAAGAAAATAATATTTCAGTTTAGAAATAGGGATTCATGAATTTCAAATTAAAATAAATTTCAGGATCAAAAAACATGATTGATCCTCTACAACCATTTTAATTATCCAAGTATGTGTGATTAAGTATATTTCATGTTACAAACATTTCTGAAGTATCACAAAAAAAGCTGTTCATCACGAGTGAAAATGAAAAGACCACTGAAAGTAATTATTTTTAGAAGGAATAGAGACAAAAAAAACATAACGAATGAATGATAACAAATAAAACATTTGACCAACATAAAACCACTTCTAGCCCATTATTTCATTGACCAAGTTGTCTTTAAATCCTATTAAATTATGTTTTTTTTATTATTTTTAAAGAAATAAGTCTCCCATTAATCACAAGGAATCATTAGTACACCAACACCGCAAGATAAAACATAAGTAGGGGAAGAATAATCCCTACTTGACACAACTGGAGGCAAAATCTCATCATCGCACAAAGAACATGGGATCTCACGTGTAGAAGGAAATTATGAGAAAAATGATTAGGAGGGGACTCTTGCATTGGAGCAAGATTTATCTGTTGATGAAGGATCTATGAGCACTAAGGGGTAATGATAAAAAAACACTAGAAGGGGAACATAATGACTTCGAAGATTCAGATCCTATATTAATTGAATAATGGTTCGAAAATCTATTTACATTTGATCATGGTCAATATCACATGGTATGAATATATCAAAGTCCCAATAGTGTTAGGATATTAAATATATAATTAATATCAATTATAACACCCTTAATGATTCCCAAACAAGGATTTAAACTCATTTTTTGTCAAATATAATGTTAGAGGGGTAAAACTGGAAAATTAGGAAAAACGGGAAAAATTGGAAATGAGTCATCGATGGGTGAGTCATCGATGTAAAGTCCTCAATGACTGAGCTACGAATGCGACCTACAGAATTTGTCCCACTAACAATGATCTAAAAACACTGAGATACCGATACAAATACTCATTGATGCCACAACTCACCGATTTCCTGACTCACCGACACCATTACATCGACACCCTAGAATTCACTCCATGGCACTGACACCCTCGCTCTCTAACACTGACACCCCTGACTCGTCGATACTGACATCCCTATCTTGGAGACACTGATTCACTTGACTCACTGATTCCCTATCCTGCTGACTCCCGGACACTGACATTATGGCACGGACACCTTGGAACTGATTCCCTAACTTTTTCTCCAGGTATCTACACCCTCGTATAGATTCCCTGATACAGATATCCTTGAACCAATGAAGTGACTCCAATTCCCTTTTACTAAAACCAATAACATAGAATCACCAATTCCAATTCCACTGAATCATTGATGCATTGAAATGATGAGGCACTAACATGATGACACAGATAGTTCAAACAATATTTTGGCTAACTCTAAGAATGAGTTATTGACATCCCCAACAACCCACAAACCACTAGTTTTTTACAATGGAATAGACCGGAGAGGTCATGTCATTGACAGAATCACAAACTATGAAATATGATACAGCATGATCTTGATGATCATAAAATTTGGTATGATTAATAGCGAACCGAAAACCACGAAGTGGGAATGGTATGCAGACTACGTAGGAGGTGTTGTTCACAAAAGGTAGTAGGTTCACATTGAATACTTCATGTTCATGTGAATTATAGTGGTATGTGAAAGGCATGAAGGTTCATGTGATGCCATGCCATTCACAAAATCAAAGTGGAGTGTTGAGAAACCACATTGTATGTCATTCGAGGAAACAAGATGGTGATTTGAGCTGATGAGTATGGAGTATGGAGGAATGTTGACCATGTAAGGAAAATGGATCCTGGGAGATGTGTGGTATGTAGGTAAGGCAGTGTTGAAATGATGTTTTAGTAAATCTCAGTTTAGTGTATTATAGGGATCTATTTTCCTATATATGGAGAAAAAATCCCTTCATTAGGGAATGGCTATGAGATTAAATGAATGGGAGGAAGTAGTTTTCAGGAATAAATTCCCCAAAAACATTTATTAAAAAACTAAAAAGAATTAAGTGAAATCTAGTTTGTAAGAATAAATTCCCACATTGGAGAGACAGTACATAGAGGATAAATTTGATGCACATATTTCCTTCTGTATGTGGAGAAGAAGTGGAGACAATTTGTAGAGTGAAGACAATTCATGTAGTGGAGGTAGAACCAAGAGAATGGTCTATTCAAAGAAGTAAGTTTATGGAGGAAGAATGAGAAGGTGGATCGTAGAGACATATTTCGAGTATAGGATACTAAGCTAGTACATATTTCATTTGTAGTATGTAGTTGAGTGGAGTACGCAGATGAACAAGGCCAGTTCATGGAGGGGTAGTTCTTGAAGTCTCAGAATGTTAAAAAATGAACATCATTTTTGGGTAAAAGTGTAACTTCAATATATAATCCACATATATTTTAGGATGTATTATTTAATTCAAATTCATTTGAGAGACCTTCATGTCGATTAACTTAGTTAAAAATATTCCCAACATAGTTAGCAAGGGGGATTCAACTAAAATGATCTAAGGGATGAAGTGTGTTATCCCTAAATACTTATAAAGGATGTGTACCTAGAAAGGAGTGATTTTTTTAAAATTTTGTTCTCCAAAAATAGTGAAGATTAGTGGAATTTGGTATGAAATAAAACCTTTTGGTTTACACTCTTTAGACTTATCCCTTCATGGTGACCATGTTAAATTGTTATGTCTTTTCATTTCATATGTTTTTTTTTTGATTTCTATAATTTCACATCAGATAGGCTTAATAGGTTCCAACCAATGTGGGAACAAGATTGTTTTGTTTTAAAGAAAAATGTGACACCCTAATTAACCCCTCCCCTCTCAAAGTGATTCGGGGTCCTCACAAACACCTAAAAAGGCAGGCTACCAATATCAAAATATTCCTTAACTGGGTCTGAGGTTCCACTCTGTATTTCTAGAAGACACCCTAGCTATTTAATGAAATGACCATTATAAGAAAATAGATTCCCCAAAGAATACCTAATATTTATTATCTCATCAATCATGTGATATAGTTCATAAATAACCTCACTTGTTTTAATCTAAAATTTATCATATTTATTTTTATATGTATTTAATCTAAACATTTTAACAACATTTATTCCTTCCTGAGAAAAAGCTAATGTATAAAAAATTTAATATTTACTTTTAAAAGATGATATTACCTTGAGCTCATCATATAATAAATATAAATTGAGATTATTCATATCTTTATAGTTATTTTTATATCGAGATTTAGAATTATTATACCAGAAAATGATTTCCATTGTAATTACATAACATTTATCTTCAATAGAATCCCAAATATAAAAACACATACATTCCATGTGAATTTTTAAATTCAGTTTTCAATTATCATAGTTAATGAATATAAAAAAGGGAGTTCTATTCCAAGAAGATCCTTGTTGTCTACTATCCATTTGAAGCATTAAATTTTGATCTTAAAAAATTTTAGGATCTTTGAAAACAAAATAAAATCAGAGTTGATTATATTTTTATTCCATTGATAAAAACATCATGTTGAACTTAGTAAAAGAAGGGGGTGTTAAATTATTTATAAAGAAAAATATTGTGGAAAAACACAATTAAACCAAATCAACTTTTTTAAAACCAATCTTCTCAGTTAATCAAAGGACTACTTTTATATAATATCTATCTTGTATTAGATACCATAATGATTTATTACTAATCATATAAAACAATATAAAAATTAATTTATCTTTGGAATTTAATTTACAAGATCAAATAATTATATAATCTCTATTACAAATGAACTGTCAAAGTACCCGTTTTGATTACAACTCAAAAAAAGAAACAATATTTATAATGAATGAAACAAACCAAAAACACATAATAGAATAAAATAAGGGGATTATTCTCAAGGAAAGACCAATTCCTATTCAAAAGGTAATATACCACTACCCCAAATATTTTACAAATATAATCAAATCCATAACCTCGATTAGGTATTCGCACCATAGATTACAAGCTTTTTCGGCCGTGTCGGGATCACTTCCACAAAAACAATTAGAGGAAAACAAAAACAATCAAAAGAGTGTCCTCTTCCACAAACACCATGTCTAAACAAAAGAAATGATATGGATGAGAATATCTAGTGTTTTATAGTTCTATAACATGAGACGGTGTGTGTTCCAAATATATATCATTATTTAAAAATCATTTTATGAAAAATGTGGGAAACTAGTTAAGTTCATAATACAAAGAAAATAAAACCTCATAAGAAAATTTAAATCCATTCCTAATAAATTTTAATTGAACATAATTCGGTACCTTAAACTACCTCCATTCAATTTTGGTTACCTCTATTTCCATAATTTTCCATGATGAGATACTGAAAGTGAAAATTCATAATATCCAAAGTCTACACATTATCCCCCATGGTTTTCACCAAGTTTAAACAATATGTCAAGATTCTATTCTTTTATCAGTCCATATGGATTGTTATTCATTTAAAAAAACTCACAACAGTTATTAAAACATTCTATGAGAATCCTCCATTGAGACCGTGCTTAGTAATAAATCCTCCAAAATTTCTTTATTTGAGTTCATATGAAGCAACAAGGTGTAGTATAATTGAAAATCAACCTCTTCTAAATTATACATATCAGATGTAGTTGGTTCCTCTAGCTATGTATCAGTCACCTCATGAGCTCATTTCTCCACTTGCATAATAGAACCCTTGCACTAACTATTTATGTTGTTATGTCACGACCCGCCCTCGGGGTCCGTGCCGTGACTACCCCAAGCCCGCCTTCCATAGGCCAGGGGCTGGCGACTAGCACCAAGGCGTAAATCCCGGTAAAAAGGGAAGGCATTGCCTTTGTAAAGTAAACAAACACCACAGAGTAAGCAAGCAGAAAGTAAACACTAAACAAAAGCAGAGTACAACTGAAAGTGCGGAAAAGTAAATGGGCCAGAATACAAACCCAAACTGAAAGTAAAGTACAACTCGAAAGGGAAAACATCAACTGAAAAGTAAAAGCCGCTACTCCGAGCTGTCCACTGGAAATCCCACCTGAAGGGTGGGTACAGATAGCTCCTCTGCTCCACGGGTCCCGCCGTCCGCTCCGTGCACGTCCCGCCTAGTGGTCCACCTCCGGTTACCATCCCGCTCTGCAAGCCTCAGCTAAGGTCAACGCTGTCCGTCGTCTGCAACCAACACAACGTAGTGCGGGCAAAGCCCGTGCAGGGGTGAGTATAAGCTACTCAGTAGGGACCCCGAGACCCCTGAAGGTCTCTCAAAATCCACAAAGGATAAACCACGAAGAAAGGTACAATCACGAAGTAACAACCGACACTGCTTAGGTATATGCCCATACATATACCTAAGTCATCAATTTCAAATACGCTCCAACCTCCGAGCCCAAGTACAACTCAGTCCACACAGGAAAGTAAACGTATTCCACACAGGAAAGCAAAAAGTAATCCACACAGGATTGCACAACACAATCCACACAGGAAAGCAACAGGATTCAGCTCACACAGGTATACTTCTTCAAAGGACGATAAAGATGATCTCTGATCCATCTAAGTCGTCGGACCCATGAAGGATCGATAGGTAACTAACCAAAGGACGATAAAGATGATCTCTGATCCATCTAAGTCATCGGACCCACGAAGGATCGATAGGTAACTAACCCCCGCAAAGACCCAGACAGGATCGGGCCCACACAGGACCTGTAGGCGCTGGCTCACACAGAACCGCTGAGCGCGGACCCACACAGGATCGGACCCACACAGGATCGGGCCCACACAGGACATGTAGCACTGATCCACGTAGGATCGATGAGTGCTGATGTCGTCGTCGTCGAATCCACACAGGATCGGGCCCACACAGGACCTATAGCACTGATCCACGTAGGATCATTGAGTGCTGTAGTCGTCGTCGTCAAATCCACAAAGGATCTCTGTACTGTCGTCGTCGCAGTCACAGTAGCAGTAGTAGCAGTAGTAGTCACAGTAACAGTCGCAGCCAGCACTAGGGTTCCCGCACACAGCAAGCTCGTTCGGAGGGTCCGCTCCACGAGCCGAGAGGCTGATACATCAACTGTCACAAAGTCCAGAGTTGATGTATCCAAAAGTTCCGTATCGTCAACAGGAACTCAACGCAACAGACGGCGCGTCGATCGGACGCCCGGTCTGAGAGTTATTGGCATTTTCGTCCCCGGGGCCCGGTTAGTTTTTAAGGCAAAACCAACCCGACCGTACTCCACCTGCGTCCAAACCTCGGGCGGAGTATTCCAAAAGATCCGTCTCACTAAGAGGAAAACAACAAAGCTGACGGCACGTCGATCGGACGTTCGTAGCTCAAGATATGAGCGTTTCCGCTCCGAAGGCCCAGTTGGTTTCGTGAACGAACCAACCCGGCCGAACTCAAAGTAATCCGAAACCTTGAGTGCGATAAACCGAAACAACCGTCTCGATCCAAGGATCGCATCTCCGCTGACGGTTCGTCAATCAGACGTCCATTTTGAAAGATATCAGCCTTTCTGTCTCACACCCACCCTGGGAAACTTCCCAGGAGGTCACCCATCATGATCACTACTCTAAGCCAAGCACGCTTAACTACGGAGTTTTAACCACGTAGGCTCCCGAAAAAGAAGGTGCGCCTTGAGTATAGTATACCGAAACGACCGTCTCGATCCAAGGATCGCGTTGTCGCAGACGGTTCATCGATCGGAGGTCCGTGGCTCAAGTTATGGCCAAAAGACCGAAGTCGTCTCGAAAACGGGGGGTCCGGGTCCGGGCCGACCCGGCCCGACCCCCCCTGGTCTGACCCGAACCGGGTTGACCCGACCCAGATCCGACCCGGTCCGCTGGACCCGGCCTGGCCGGTGGCGGCGCGGCCCGGCCAGCGGCGGCGCGGTCTGGCCAGCGGCGGCGCGGCCAGGGGGCCGCGCATGTGCCGCACGCGGGGGGGTAGACCCCCCTTTTTTCGGATCTCGGCCGGCCTAAGGCCGGCCGTTTCATTCTCACGCGGGACTCGCGGGTCCCGCCTCCTAACCAAACCGGCGGCCGGTGCGGCCGGCCGCCTTCTTCTTCTCCGCTGCGGCCGTAGCCGCGGCTCTTCCCCGATCTCCGGCGGCCGGCGAGGCCGGCCGCCTTCTGGCTGGTCCGCCGCGGCCGTAGGGCCGCGGCCTTCCTGTTCTCCGGTGCCGGCGAGGCCGGCGCCCCTGGCTGCTCCGCCGCGGCCGTAGGGCCGCGGCCCTTCATGATCTCTGGCGCCGGCGGCCCGGATGGCCGCCGGTCGCCTCCTTGTTCCGCCGCGGCCCGTCTCCGGCCGCGGTCTCTTTCGTAAACAACGACGCGGTGCGTCGGCACCGCGTTTCTTCGTCGCAGCTCGCTCCGGCCATTAATTTTGTTGTTCCTGCGTGGTTGCGACGACACCGCGCTGTCTCCGCTAAATTAACACGAAAGAATAGAAGGGGGAGGAGAATCGGCCGTGTTCGTGCGGTCCGGTCTCCTCCCGTTATAACGATATCAGTTGGCCAATCGTATAAACACAACAATGAAAGTTTCACAAATTTTTAATAAAATTTGGAACTACGCCCAACGGATTATTCTTTCATGTTCGAGGGAATGAAAACATGTAATTTAAAAAGGACAAACCCCCTACCTTGAAAATTGACGTCACACGTCGGTTATCGCGGAGGAAGGCGTCGCGGCGTCGGACGTAGATTCTGTGGACGTCGGGGTGCGTCCGAGGAGGGAACGACGTCTCTTCACTTGTCGCTTAAGACGAAGAAGAGAGGTACGTTGTCGTTGGCGATGATTACCACGGTCGGCGACTTCTCCCTTGTCGAGGAGGAAGATGAAGACGGAAGAATCCGGGACGCCGAGTCTCGATGGTCGTGGGATCGATGTTCTTTGTCGGAGAAGAACCGTTCTTCACGTTCTTCGTCGAAGACGAAGAAGATCTTCAAGTCTCTCAACGATTCTCCCAATCCTCTCAAGTAACAAAGGAACTAACCCAAAAATAAATCAAGCTTACACTTAATTTATTAACACAACCCAACCTTTGGAATTCAAGAGTTTGAATTTCAAAAACTCAAAATTAAACTCACTTATTAATTATACATGAGTTGTATAATTAATTAAAAGTTAAGTTTTCAATCCTTTAAGAGGGAGAGAGGGGAGTTAGGGAATTTGAGGGGTTTTGGCACATTAAGTGCAAGGGAGTTTAAGGGGGTAGAAGAGAGTTAAGGGGAAGGTGAAGGGTTGGGGCTCGTGTGGGCCCCACCTCACCTTAATCCCCACTTGGTTAGTTAGGAACTTGTGATTCCACCCCAACTTCCACACTTAGGATATAACCACTTAAGAAGATAAATAAAATAAATATTGTATAACAAATTTATTTTACTCTTCATTTCATCCAGAAAATTAAACATCTCCTCCTAGGAAAACGCAACTTCGGGAAAGGTCTCCTTAAGCGAATATCGGCGCTACGAGTTCATCGGTGTCCTCGGATTTCAATTCCGAGCACCGGATCAAAAGTTAGGAAATCCCGCTCATTCGTTCACTGAACGTACCCGAGCCAAACTTCAGAAATTAATTCCGGGCACTCCGGGCCTCGGAATCAGGTTCCGTCAGAAACCGCGCTCTTGTAAAATTCCAAAGAAAATTAAGAAAAAATTTCCCTTGAATTTTACGGGTCTTTACATTACTCCCACCTCAGGGCTTTACGTCCCCGTAAAGATACATCAAAACTAGGGAAACAAATGAGGGTACTGAGCACGCATCTGAGCCTCCCGCTCCCATGTGCTTTCCTGGAGGTTCCCATGCTGCCATCTGATGCGCACAAGAGGAATCGATCGCCCACGTAGGAACCGCTCCTGTCGATCCTCTATCTCCACCGGGACCTCCGTAAAAGTCACCCCATCGTCAACGTCAAGCTCCCCATGGTCAATGATGTGCGTCGGGTCGTGCACGTCTCTCCTCAGCTGAGACACGTGGAAGACATCGTGCACCCGGTGCAACTGAGGTGGTAGAGCCAGGCGATAAGCCACCTCGCCAACCCTGCTGAGGACCTGGAAGGGTCCGATGAAGCGCGGAGATAACTTGCCGCCATGGCCAAATCTCCAAATACCACGTCGAGGTGAGACCCGCAAGAAGACGTGGTCGCCATCCTCGAACTCTAGTGGCCTCCGCCTCCTGTCAGCATATGACTTCTGCCGGCTCTGAGCTGTACTCATCTGCTCCTGGATGACCTGGACCTTCTTTGTCGTGGCCTGGACCATCACAGGTCCCACAAGAGCTGCAAGATTTCTTCATTGCCAAAAAGAGAAATCTGGTCTCATCCCCTGGATGAACCACATTCTTTGCCTAAAACAGTCAATCCTAACATGGATGATACTAATCCATACCAAGGATGAAGTCGTAAGGCCTCGACGCTACTACTAAGAGATTCAACCGTTACTCTCGCCTCCAAGGGTTGAGTCACACTGTCGGCATCAGTGTGTGGTAACTGGGTCTCCTCCAGTAGATGTCTCACAAGTGAGGGTCAAGTCAACAGCCAAAACTGGAACCTCCTAGTAACATCACGAAAGAGGACAAGAACGAAAATATCACAAAGGTATGCGTCTTTTATTATTGCAGCTCATAATACAAGACGCTACACAAAAGCAACAAGGAACCAGAAGTGCAAAGGATGTATCCACTAGTTCTGCTCCTGTCCATCGGCTCCCAGAGCTCCATGATCGAAGGCCTCGGCTGCCTGAAGCTGAGCTCTCCCCTGCGGTCGGGGTGGACCGCCTGGTGGTGGTGGTGGTAGAGCCTCAAAGCGTCGTCCACCACCTGCTGCTCGGCCAGCTCCTCTGCCTCGTCCGCCTCCTCCCTGCAGACTGCCGCGGTCGAACCTCTGCCTCTGCCTAGGTGGTTCCTCAACCGTCTGCTGCTCCTCCGCATGGCGGGTCGGGCAGTCACGATCCATGTGGCCTTGCCCGCCGCATGCAAAGCACTGTCTTCCACTCAAAAGACTGGCTCCGCGATGTGTTCCCTGCACTGCTGAGCCAGTGCCCTGAGGTCGTCTGCCTGAAGGTCTGGTCTGTCTGGACCCCTGAGTCATCTGTCGACTACCTGCTACCGAAGACTCCGCTACGTGCCGCCCTGCGGTGGGTCTCTGTGCTGGTGTAGACTCAGCAAGGAAGCTCTCGATCAGAAGGGCCCGCTCCAGTACTCCTGTCTGAGTCGGTATGCTGAGGGAGATCAGCGATGCCCTGATCTCGTGTCTCAAACCCTGCTCGAAAGTCCGGGCCCGGAAGAAGGGGTCCCGTACCATGTCTGTCGAGTAGCGCGAGAGATCGGTAAATCTCGCCGAGTACTGAGCGACCGTCATGCTGCCCTGCCGCAGCTGTAGAAGCTCCTGGATACGCACTGCACGAAGGGTGGCTGGGACGAACTCCGAGCGGAAGAGGCTCTCAAAGTCCGTCCAAAGAAGAGATGCCTCATCGTGCACCTGGAGCATCAAGCTCCACCATCGTCCTGTTGCTGCGTGTAGTAGGCTCGCAATGAGGATCACCATGAGGTCTGCTGGTGTCCTCACTAGCCTAAACACTCGTACCACTGCCTCCAGCCAGTCCTCTGCTGCCTGGGGATCCGTCTCCCCGCGAAACCTGGGCGGTCGCTGGCGCTGAAACTCATGCAGTGCACTGAGGCGACGTGCATCGTCAGCGGCTGGTGCTGGAAGTATCGGGGGCTCGGCGGGTAGTGCTACCGCCGGTGCCACTGCTGACAAAGGGCCCTGCACCGAGGCCTCGTCGCTCGGTGGGCAGTCGTCACGCTCAACTCTCGGAACCCTAGCTGGCTGCCGTCGTGGGGCCATCCTGAATAGGAAACAGGTGCGCCACGGTCAAACAGTATACCTAGTGAGCTGACACAAAGAAATCACAAAGAAAACTTTGAAACACACACGCAATCAATGTTTTCGTGCATTAAGTCGGAAATCAGAAGTCAGGGTCCTGGTGTACGGATACGTCGGCCGCCGCACCAACACTGGACTCCCTGGACTGATAACCACACTCAATACGCTAAACATTATTGCTTCACATAGAAAAGATCAGAGTTCGTGGTAGAACCGAACTGCTCTGATACCAATTTGTCACGACCCGCCCTCGGGGTCCGTGCCGTGACTACCCCAAGCCCGCCTTCCATAGGCCAGGGGCTGGCGACTAGCACCAAGGCGTAAATCCCGGTAAAAAGGGAAGGCATTGCCTTTGTAAAGTAAACAAACACCACAGAGTAAGCAAGCGGAAAGTAAACACTAAACAAAAGCAGAGTACAACTGAAAGTGCAGAAAAGTAAATGGGCCAGAATACAAACCCAAACTGAAAGTAAAGTACAACTCGAAAGGGAAAACATCAACTGAAAAGTAAAAGCCGCTACTCCGAGCTGTCCACTGGAAATCCCACCTGAAGGGTGGGTACAGATAGCTCCTCTGCTCCACGGGTCCCGCCGTCCGCTCCGTGCACGTCCCGCCTAGTGGTCCACCTCCGGTTACCGTCCCGCTCTGCAAGCCTCAGCTAAGGTCAACGCTGTCCGTCGTCTGCAACCAACACAACGTAGTGCGGGCAAAGCCCGTGCAGGGGTGAGTATAAGCTACTCAGTAGGGACCCCGAGACCCCTGAAGGTCTCTCAAAATCCACAAAGGATAAACCACGAAGAAAGGTACAATCACGAAGTAACAACCGACACTGCTTAGGTATATGCCCATACATATACCTAAGTCATCAATTTCAAATACGCTCCAACCTCCGAGCCCAAGTACAACTCAGTCCACACAGGAAAGTAAACGTATTCCACACAGGAAAGCAAAAAGTAATCCACACAGGATTGCACAACACAATCCACACAGGAAAGCAACAGGATTCAGCTCACACAGGTATACTTCTTCAAAGGACGATAAAGATGATCTCTGATCCATCTAAGTCGTCGGACCCATGAAGGATCGATAGGTAACTAACCAAAGGACGATAAAGATGATCTCTGATCCATCTAAGTCATCGGACCCACGAAGGATCGATAGGTAACTAACCCCCGCAAAGACCCAGACAGGATCGGGCCCACACAGGACCTGTAGGCGCTGGCTCACACAGAACCGCTGAGCGCGGACCCACACAGGATCGGACCCACACAGGATCGGGCCCACACAGGACCTGTAGCACTGATCCACGTAGGATCGATGAGTGCTGATGTCGTCGTCGTCGAATCCACACAGGATCGGGCCCACACAGGACCTATAGCACTAATCCACGTAGGATCGTTGAGTGCTGTAGTCGTCGTCGTCAAATCCACAAAGGATCTCTGTACTGTCGTCGTCGCAGTCACAGTAGCAGCAGTAGCAGTAGTAGTCACAGTAACAGTCGCAGCCAGCACTAGGGTTCCCGCACACAGCAAGCTCGTTCGGAGGGTCCGCTCCACGAGCCGAGAGGCTGATACATCAACTGTCACAAAGTCCAGAGTTGATGTATCCAAAAGTTCCGTATCGTCAACAGGAACTCAACGCAACAGACGGCGCGTCGATCGGACGCCCGGTCTGAGAGTTATTGGCATTTTCGTCCCCGGGGCCCGGTTAGTTTTTAAGGCAAAACCAACCCGACCGTACTCCACCTGCGTCCAAACCTCGGGCGGAGTATTCCAAAAGATCTGTCTCACTAAGAGGAAAACAACAAAGCTGACGGCACGTCGATCGGACGTTCGTAGCTCAAGATATGAGCGTTTCCGCTCCGAAGGCCCAGTTGGTTTCGTGAACGAACCAACCCGGCCGAACTCAAAGTAATCCGAAACCTTGAGTGCGATAAACCGAAACAACCGTCTCGATCCAAGGATCGCATCTCCGCTGACGGTTCGTCAATCAGACGTCCATTTTGAAAGATATCAGCCTTTCTGTCTCACACCCACCCTGGGAAACTTCCCAGGAGGTCACCCATCATGATCACTACTCTAAGCCAAGCACGCTTAACTACGGAGTTTTAACCACGTAGGCTCCCGAAAAAGAAGGTGCGCCTTGAGTATAGTATACCGAAACGACCGTCTCGATCCAAGGATCGCGTTGTCGCAGACGGTTCATCGATCGGAGGTCCGTGGCTCAAGTTATGGCCAAAAGACCGAAGTCGTCTCGAAAACGGGGGGTCCGGGTCCGGGCCGACCCGGCCCGACCCCCCCTGGTCTGACCCGAACCGGGTTGACCCGACCCAGATCCGACCCGGTCCGCTGGACCCGGCCTGGCCGGTGGCGGCGCGGCCCGGCCAGCGGCGGCGCGGTCCGGCCAGCGGCGGCGCGGCCAGGGGGCCGCGCATGTGCCGCACGCGGGGGGGTAAACCCCCCTTTTTTCGGATCTCGGCAGGCCTAAGGCCGGCCGTTTCATTCTCACGCGGGACTCGCGGGTCCCGCCTCCTAACCAAACCGGCGGCCGGCGCGGCCGGCCGCCTTCTTCTTCTCCGCCGCGGCCGTAGCCGCGACTCTTCCCCGATCTCCGGCGGCCGGCGAGGCCGGCCGCCTTCTGGCTGGTCCGCCGCGGCCGTAGGGCCGCGGCCTTCCTGTTCTCCGGTGCCGGCGAGGCCGGCGCCCCTGGCTGCTCCGCCGCGGCCGTAGGGCCGCGGCCCTTCATGATCTCTGGCGCCGGCGGCCCGGATGGCCGCCGGTCGCCTCCTTGTTCCGCCGCGGCCCGTCTCCGGCCGCGGTCTCTTTCGTAAACAACGACGCGGTGCGTCGGCACCGCGTTTCTTCGTCGCAGCTCGCTCCGGCCATTAATTTTGTTGTTCCTGCGTGGTTGCGACGACACCGCGCTGTCTCCGCTAAATTAACACGAAAGAATAGAAGGGGGAGGAGAATCGGCCGTGTTCGTGCGGTCCGGTCTCCTCCCGTTATAACGATATCAGTTGGCCAATCGTATAAACACAACAATGAAAGTTTCACAAATTTTTTATAAAATTTGGAACTACGCCCAACGGATTATTCTTTCATGTTCGAGGGAATGAAAACACGTAATTTAAAAAGGACAAACCCCCTACCTTGAAAATTGACGTCACACGTCGGTTATCGCGGAGGAAGGCGTCGCGGCGTCGGACGTAGATTCCGTGGACGTCGGGGTGCGTCCGAGGAGGGAACGACGTCTCTTCACTTGTCGCTTAAGACGAAGAAGAGAGGTACGTTGTCGTTGGCGATGATTACCACGGTCGGCGACTTCTCCCTTGTCGAGGAGGAAGATGAAGACGGAAGAATCCGGGACGCCGAGTCTCGATGGTCGTGGGATCGATGTTCTTTGTCGGAGAAGAACCGTTCTTCACGTTCTTCGTCGAAGACGAAGAAGATCTTCAAGTCTCTCAACGATTCTCCGAATCCTCTCAAGTAACAAAGGAACTAACCCAAAAATAAATCAAGCTTACACTTAATTTATTAACACAACCCAACCTTTGGAATTCAAGAGTTTGAATTTCAAAAACTCAAAATTAAACTCACTTATTAATTATACATGAGTTGTATAATTAATTAAAAGTTAAGTTTTCAATCCTTTAAGAGGGAGAGAGGGGAGTTAGGGAATTTGAGGGGTTTTGGCACATTAAGTGCAAGGGAGTTTAAGGGGGTAGAAGAGAGTTAAGGGGAAGGTGAAGGGTTGGGGCTCGTGTGGGCCCCACCTCACCTTAATCCTCACTTGGTTAGTTAGGAACTTGTGATTCCACCCCAACTTCCACACTTAGGATATAACCACTTAAGAAGATAAATAAAATAAATATTGTATAACAAATTTATTTTACTCTTCATTTCATCCAGAAAATTAAACATCTCCTCCTAGGCAAACGCAACTTCGGGAAAGGTCTCCTTAAGCGAATATCGGCGCTACGAGTTCATCGGTGTCCTCGGATTTCAATTCCGAGCACCGGATCAAAAGTTAGGAAATCCCGCTCGTTCGTTCACTGAACGTACCCGAGCCAAACTTCGGAAATTAATTCCGGGCACTCCGGGCCTCGGAATCAGGTTCCGTCAGAAACCGCGCTCTTGTAAAATTCCAAAGAAAATTAAGAAAAAATTTCCCTTGAATTTTACGGGTCTTTACATGTTAGTAGAACCATTATTTCATTTTTATGGGGGAGGGGTTTTCCTTTTGCAGATGACCTTGGAAATTGAGTAATAGGAAAATTAGAGTAGTCGTTACATCTTCACGACCTCTTTATATGAAGAGTAAAACCATGTGAACCAATAATTTTGTTTTTTAATTTCCTAGAAGTTGATCAATGATAATCTTCTATTAGTTTTTCATCCCTTCACTTTGATGACCAAATTATGATGAAGAATCATTATCCACTCCTTTTTCATCAATATTAATATATATGGAATGATTTTCAACATATTCATCATCCAAAACAACCCAATATTTCAAATGGGTGACACACAATCATCAATCCCCAGAAATTGGTTTTGAGAACAATAACAAAAAACTATATCTTCTCCATAGCTAGCATGAGAGGGAGGCTTTTTAGTCTCCCCAATAGTACTAGTGAAGAATTTCCTCAAATCCCCCTATCATGAATACCCATGACTATCAACCTAGGAAGATCCATCCTAACCAATTTCATGTAACAAATCCTCAAGAGGATAATTAAATGAAGATCTCATGACACATGTTAATGAAAGATATTTCCATTAGAAAATTCTTGGAATTGTTCACATCACATTATCCTTTCCTTCTCATCCATGGACCTACCTTGATGACCTTATAACACCCAAATCATTCCTAAATCAATAAAAAAAATCCAAAACTCATGGTTTAAAATTAAAATATGTTACATCCTTCGAATATGTTAGAGGATTCCATAACAACACTATGCCCAGTGTATCTACCACTAAGATGTTTCACCATGGGACCTATATGGGAAGATCCTATTCCATATATAGGGAACTCCCAATAATTTTAAAACTCATAATTGATTGGATCCTTGTGTTATGAGATATAAAAATTGAATGAATTTGAAATAATTAGAGCATTACATTTGTGATAGAATATTTAGGTTGGGTGTACTCTATGGTAGAAGGAGGAGCAATAATGAGTCCAAGAATCATAAAACAAATGACTGCTTAAACATATATTATCATTCAATTTAAATGTAGATGAAATTTAATTGAGTATTAGAAATGTTGAACTATACATATATTAGACTTTCAATGGCATTAAAACCGACTTGGGACCTAGAGTCAGCAGCCAAGAATCGAGATAGATTATTGAATAGTCTCAAAAATATGGAACATTTTTTGAAATATTGCGTCCATCCTATAAGAGGAATCTATATCTCAATTATCACCAGGTCACATTTCAACATAATATCTAAAGGCTTAAAATGGAGAATGAAACCATGTATTTTGAAATAGAATGATCCACCAGACTATGTGATAGGTAGATCTTTATTAGAGGAAAAATGATTCGTTATTTGCTGAGAGTTGACAAAACCAATCACATTTGCGATGGAAATGAACCCATTTAGTGTTTATGAATCCTTCTATGATTTAAACTGAAGGAATATTCCATCCAAATTAAGAAAACAGAGTAATGATGTATAGGGAATAAACTTCTAAAAATTCCATGAGGGAAATTAGATTTGAAGGGTAACTAGTGGAAAATCCAAAAGCCTTTTGGGATAACAAAATTCTAGGGAAAATATGGAGTGAATCTATGTTGGTGATGGGAGAAAACTGAAGGAAAGAACGACTAAATGGGGAAAAGATAATTCCACATATTCCCACCCCCTCTGGGATGGGAGGGACTGATGGTTTGACATGTCCGAGTGAAACCATAGTGTACCAAAAATAGGGATCAAAAACACTCTTCTATTTTAGAAACACATTAAAATGATGAAGAATGTTTATTAATAGGAAAAATAAAAAACTACTAGCATGTAACTAAAAAAATTATATTCAGAAAGTAGTTAGATTAAAAAATTGATGTATTTATTGGACTAATGTTTTCCAGATACATGTGTGTCCTTAGATACATATTGTAGATGATATCAAGCTATTTCTGTGATATTATTTGACAAATAGAGTGTTTCAAATCTCCTATTGTTTAGACTGTATGAAATTAGATGGTTTTTCAATTTAATCCAATCCATCATAGTTGAAATTTAGTTATGTTTTCAGCATATAATTCATCAAGGAATGTACATCCTTTTATTTTGTAAGTAACACAATTAATCTTATATTCAAACTCATACTATTTCAGTTGTTTACTTGAAATTGGGAGAATTATTTTTAATATAATTCACCTCAAGATGGATAGTCCATTTGAAGAATAAATCATCACAATCATTTGCATCATCATACTGAAAGGTGACTTATGTTTTAAAGATCCCATTAAATTATTATGAATATTTCTTCAAAAAAATATTATCATTTATTACATTAATATAGAATTTGGTATATTTTAATTCAAATGACCTAGAATAGAAATGACATCACAAGATAATTGTGACTCAAGTAAGGTGGTATGAAAATCTTGAGGTGGTTCAAGATTATGATAGGTTAGTAAGAGGTGGATCATGTATACAGGTGATTCAAGCTGGAGGAAGGTCATCAGGTCATGACTCATGTCGAATGGTGTGTCTTACACTTTGGTAGGTTATCTCATAGAGATTCATTATTAGTACTGACTACAGGGTATTTGTATGCCATCATCAGTAGAGAATCATATTCAGAGGTGAATCAAGTTTGATGGACGTTAATTTCTAGCAGTGAATCTTTTTTGATATTGAGTCATTTCTAGAGGTGATTGTTTCCTTTTACTAACTATTTCATGTGGAGAGTCATTTCTAGATGTGAGCATTTTCTGGGGTGATTCTTTTTAGGTCGTAGGTCTTTTCAACACCAACCAAATTTTAATTTGATTACTATATATTATAACATTCTATAATAAAATATTAAATCCATTAGAAGAATAATTAACACGATTTTTTAGAATTAAAATAAGGAGCATCTTACAAATGTAACATGATAATGTTCCTTAATATGATGAAATTTTTTAGGAGACTAGTTCCCTTAAAAGTATTAGATTAATCCCATAATACGAATTACAATTATTACACTTGTGAATATTTGCATGGATACAGTCCATTTCCTTATTATAAAGTTTATTTCAGAATAACGTAACACAATATATTATTTCATAACACTATGAAACATACTTTACTATCCCAAAACTAGTGAAACACTTTTTAGAAATTGAAATATATATAGATGGATAGTCTCATAGTCAAGAAAATGGTTTCATTGGCGATGATATAAAATCAAAAAAATTATTTTAAAATCATTTATATTATTTTTTAAAGAAAATATGATCTATTAAAAGAATATCTCATTGGGGTGTCAATCTGGTTACAGAGTAAGGTGTTTTTTATGATCCATGTAATAGTGCACTCATGTATGATACACCATTTTTAGAGTATTTAAACATCCATTCATCCATCCTAGATCCATGTCCACTTGTATTTTTAAGATAGAAAGTAATTTATTAGGACACTGCATGATCTATACATTAAACAAAACATCATGATGTTATCCAACACATAGAAATTTTATTTATTGATGTCATAGTGTTTGATTCAGTAGTCAATGTTTGTCTGAAAATTGTTAATAATATTTCTAATAAAAATCCTCTCCTACCAACTATAAATACCCCAGACCCAATATCATAGAGCTAGTTCATACGTTATTACATTGATATACGATACATTAAATCACATCCGGAATGACCAGATTGTCTATTGGGCTTGGTAAACTCAATATATAATTGAAACTCACATTGCAACTGAAATGATAAAAACACAGTGTATTATTTTAAAAAAAATTATTTTTTAGTTTCCATCCCAACATATCAATTAAAAATCCCATGCTTCTACTATAGGGAAATTAAATCACATGATAGTGGTGAACTCTAATACATAGTTTGGGTAATAATACAATATAATCTATCACGATTAAATAATATTAATACCTTTTTTAATTTAAATAATTGAAATAAAATACATAAATTAAGAAATTGATCATAAAATAGATCAAATATATGATGATTAAATAAATGCATATAAGGAATCAAATAATATTGAATGTTATAAATTTTTATTATTAAAAATGGAATAATAATATATAAATAAATATCTAATCACATAATTAGGGAATTCGTAACTTCAGATATCAGAAATATATTGTGACGACCTATAATAAGATAGTTCAAATCTATTAGTAGAGATGCATCATATTTTATCACTTGTTTTCTCTAATGTGACTTGTTGATGATGTACGAGGATTTTTATAAATAACACCAACTCTCACATACTAGGTCGTATTCATTCTTCAGTTGAATGGGTTGAGACATAATCATCATAAACCATCATTCTGAAATACTAACCTCTGAATTGTTAATAAATTTCCAAATCAAATGAACATTATCATAAACCATGAAATGTAATATGTTTGTTGGTAAGAAAATTGCATTCTCTTTTTAACTGATTAGAAACCATTCAAAGATATAATAAGGGTGACAATGAAACAACATATCCCCATTTTATCACAAGTATAATACAGTATTGATGCCAACAATGAATATATATACCCTCAAAATTTTGATAAAACTTTTTTAGGAAAATAACCTTTTCACACTGAGAATATTTAAATTAAAAGTTAGAAAAAGTTGGGAAATACATTTCATTGAAAATTTAATTTAAAAATGCATAAAACAATCTTTTATAAATTGGCTATTTGTGATGGTGGAAACATTTTGACGAAATCATTTTGTGAAAATCAAAAGATGGGTAAAAATGTATTTAATACATAATTTGGTTAATGTAAAAAAGAAAATATTAAATCATTTTCATAAAAAAAATGTTTTAGGATGGATAATGGTTGTCAACCAAAATGTGAAATGAAGTCGGATTTTCTTAAAAACATTTTCCCAATCATATTAAGTAAAAATGAGAAAAAAATGGACTATTATTTTTAAAAAATTTAATAAATGTATTACATGAAAATAAATTGAGTTCTGTATAGAAATATCAAATAATTTACCCAAAAAATGCTTAAACATAATCATTCTTGAATAATGATAAGACATTGAAATAAACCCTTGACACGTTGTTTTTTTAATTTTGAATCACATAAGAAAATAAATGAAATATATTCAAATGAAACTTTATATACAATTAATATAATATTTTTTCAATACAAAATATTAAAAAAAAAGATTTTTATACACCACAAATAGGAATAAGGGGTGAATATGGAATATGTCCCACATAAGTAAAGGGGTGGTGAGAAAAATGTTACCTAAGGGTCGAATTCCCTAATATGTGCCTAATAATACATTATAATAAATATTCGTATATAAGAAATATATTAATTATGAATAACCATATATCTCAAATGATATATTATTTAATTTCAGAAAATTATCACCCTATTATTAAAAATTTATTTTTAAAAACACTATTTTGAGTGATAATTACTTCGTTTGTAATTTTGGTTTTAGTTTATTAATTAAGTTTATTTTATTGATATCATGGTTAAGTCAACCCAGTAATTTTTAATATTATATAATATCAAATATATTCTGTATTTATGTATTTATATTAATATATAAATGTCAGATATAGAAAATGGATTACAGTATCCACAGAGTCGGTTGGTCGTACGTATGCATGAATGCTATTTGCATTTTTTCAAATAGATGATAAAAGGGATTTAAATATCATTTTACAATAAGACAATAATTATTATTTTATATATATTGTATAGAATAATTTTTCATTTTTTTCAATAAGGTGTCATTATGTGTGTGGGAAGGTAGTGATTTTAGTGATGATGATGATTGAAGATGGAATGTCGTTCCAAAGCATATGTAACTTGGAGATTCAGTATGAAATGACATTGGATGTCATGCTTGATCATCATCCATAATAAATTAGATGATTGTTAAATTGGTCCCATGTTCCATGAAATGTGTCAATAAACGACACATTGATAATACATTTGAAGAAGTGCATGCAATAGTTGATATCACGATGAATTTTGAAGATCCATCCAATAAATTTTTATTGGATGAACATGGTGAATAAAATTAGATGATTTATTGTGCTAATCTTAAAAGAACAATAGATGTTTTAAAGAGATCAAATTATTTACAATGATGCTTCAATGGATTGTTTTTAATGAATTAGGAGTGGAAGAATAGTTTCATCCATAGTAGGATGAAGCAAGTTGAGTGTTGGATTTTGGGATTCATAATCAAAAAATAAAAAGAAAAAGTGGAAAATAAGAGGAAATGTGCATGGGGTTGGCCTTTGAAGAAGTGGCCATTCATGAGTTAATTGGGAGGCCATGCTTGTTTGAATTATTAATTGTCCATGCCTTTTATTCTTAATGAAATATTTATGGGGTTACATAAAAAAATAATTCCATCCACCAACCAACTGATAGCCTCAACCCTATGCACATGCAGGATAGGGTCAGCCGCACCCATGAAAGGCCATCAGGACTTGTCGAGAAGCAGCATGAGAGCATGAGGAAAAGACCATTAACAGGAATGCACCCATAGGGGTTCATGGTATAATGAAAAGATTTCCCCCATGTTGGGAAACTTGGAAGTAGAGAATATGGTGGGCACATAGTGTCTCCATTAGGAGAACATGGTATAAAGCAGTACCGTGGATGGAGGAGGAGTAATATGGCTATGGGTTATAGAGGATTGATATTTATAATGTGGATAAGCTCTTCTCTATTTAAATGTGGGGAAATATTTGAAAAATCGAGAAGCAATCTGACCCATCCATCTAATCCCATGTGTAGTAGATGCTACATGTCATATCCATAGTTCATCGTCTAATCTCTATCATTCATCCATCTCATACTTTCAATGATTGAACTTGAGTCTTCTGATGGTCATGAAGTCGCGTCTCCATCTCCCTCTCGCCACTGCGTGACGTTGCCTCTACTACTCGCCAAAGTAGATGACCGGATCGCCATAAAGGACCACTGGATAACATAAGACGATCATGATGATTATCTAGGAGTCACGATCACAAAAATGAATTCAAATTTTTATGCTTGCAAGTTAGAAAACATCTATGCATAGAATGAGGAAAACACAATTTTTTGAGGCTAGGTCATTCTCCGTTTCATGAGATACTCTGTATGTGTTCCACATCACATACACATGGGTATGATTACAATGTGAAATCAGAAAGCCTGCATTGAAGATAAATGAACTGAGAGTGTTTGGGAATCTTATACCGTATTTGATTATATCGAATCTAGAGAACTTGGGCATTCAGTGATTTGCATCCCATAGAATCTCATGAGGAACATGAATGTGTATCTACACTATAATATTAATATATAAAAGGAGGAGTTCGTCAACTCATTCGGTTGTTGAAGAAATTGAGAAAAGATATCATTTCTCTGAATCCCAGCACTGTACAGAGAGAGTATCTCTATATCCCTTCTATGCAAAGAAGAAGGGATCCGTAGTTCTTCAATTGGTGATATGCCCTACTAGATCATCCTTATAAAAAAGGATGTAGCCTCACCCTTTGTGCAAAGAAATCCAAGATCATGTGATAGGTTCTCATGAAACCTCGTCTTGTTTTCGTGAAGGTAACTCTACATGTACACAACTGGTGCACTTGCACCCGTTTGATACTCTGTGAAGACAGGAACGACGAACCTACATGGTTCTATGAAGAAGATCCATGGGAACTATTATTTTGAAGAATAACCCATAGTCATTTTTTACATGAAGATAAATTACTCCAGCCCTTCGTTTTCACAAATAGAAGAAGATCACACTTCACGTATTTCAGATTTTGATATACTATTTGTAGGGGATCATGTTTTGTGAAGAAGAAGGTTTTCATTGTGATGGAATTTTTTTTTGAACATATGAATAAATAGGGAGAAAGAAGAACACATGACTACAAAGAACCCAGAGAATACCATTCGACAATGCTTGTGATGTATCCCAAAGCATTTTGATTGAACATGTGAAAAAGAATTATCCATGTTGATGAGAAGAACTTTTTTTCATGGACGTATTTGCATTATTTCATAACTGGAAAGTGTTTATATTAGAAGATAACTTGTGGTAGTTCATGTGGGAAAAGAATAGTGGACATGAAAATTATGTGCATGAATTGAGATACCTGAGTGTGTAAGAACAATGCCAAACCATAGACTAAACCAATTTGGTTTTAATGAAAACACATGTATAACAAACATTAAATGAATACAAATAAAATGTAAAAAAATTTGTGTAATGTATCAAAAGGAATGAAAATAATGGGAATAAAAGAAAATCAAGTTTTTTTTTCTGAAATATTGATACCCATTTGGGTTTTCAGATGGAATGAAAATAGGTGAACTGTGCATGAGACAAACACAGTAAACCAAAACTATTGATTCAATAAAACTATCAGTGTTTGGATTTAAAAGATACATATATTATACGAATTCATACAAGAATAAATACATGCACGTGTGATAATAATTTATATATTCCATAGAATGTGTCTTAAATTCCATGCATGCCATGCATGATGAAAAAATATATTTATACTGAAGGAAGAAATAATTTAAGAAAGATTTTATAACTGATATGAAAGTGGTTGAGAATCCCAGAATCCCAGCAGAGCTGATATTATTCAAACTTATTCTTGTATTCTTGGTGTGGTTGTGTTAACTATTTCTAATCACATTTTTGGGTTCAGTTCTTAATTAGAAGAAGAATTAATTGACTATGCATTTTAAAATAGAGGACTACAGAAAAAATTAGTAAGATGTTTTGAGAAAGGCCAACAGTCCTTACCAAAGGCTGTTGAAAAATCGTGAAGAGATACACTTGCTTGTGTGATTAAGAAAGACTATTGGGGAGGATCATAATGTTAAACTACAGTGAATAAATAGATAACTAAGAAGGAATCTTATCATGTTTCTCAAAATCTAGAAGCCCCCAATGGGAATCGGGGATAAGAAGAAGTATTTAGTTGGAATCTGAAGAAGGCTGGTGGGACAATGGTAACACTGGGGGAAGAAGTGTAAAGAATCTCTTGTAGGAATCAGCTGAGATATAGTGGGAATTTCTATCAACCATTGTAATTAATGATAACAATATAGTTGAAAATATGTGTTGCTGGGGAATAATTAACAAAACAAAGAGTAGGTATTTGAACTGAAACTTTTAAATCATTGGGTTTAGTTTCTTTACATTTAAAACATCATTTAAGGTAAGGCTGAGAGACAAAAAAAATGTTTAGAGGTTTAAACCATACAGAGTGTTTTAATTGAAAATTATTAATTAGTAAAAAATTTTATAAGGATCACTGATTCACTCCCTCCCTCTCTCGTAGATTCACACTGATCTAGGAACGTAAATTTGTATCAGTGGGCTAGTTACCCCTAAATGATACAAGGCTGTATTAATGAATTTCATATTTCAGGAAATGAGTGAAAAACCTCAAATTGAGATATATACAAAGAATTCATAGAATAGTAATAAGAAACATGAAAGTAATATGAATAAAAATCCTGATACTAATGTGAAGAAACCTTCTATTAATGGTAATTTGAAAGTTACATCATGTGAAAATTATTTTTATTATTACTCTTTTAATTAAGTCTTTTCAATCTATGATTATGATAGGTCAATTAGTTATCTTTATTTGAACTCAAAGTTTATATGAGGAAATTCCCTAGAGAAGTGGAATGACATATTCCTGCAAGCATTAGTGCTCTTCTAGTTGAAATGTTACAGAGTGAAGAAGAATCTGATTCCATGGAAGAGGAATTGTCTAAAATGGTTGGCATATCCACACTCTCATAAAACATGTGAATGAAAAGGAAGAAACAATTTCTCGTTTGCAATAAAAGATATGATGACATAAGATATATATTTCATGTATGTATTTGTGGGAAATAATTCATTGAGATGGTATTTGTTAAATCATTCAATTCAATTCAAAGTTTCATTAAGTCTATATGGTCGTCAAAGTTTCTCTACTAGAAGAAAAATCCAATAAGGTAATGGAGCTTTACATCTCAATGAAATAATTATGAAATGTGAATGATGAAAAAATGACAAAAAAGATGGAGAATTGGGAATGCAAGATGCGATCTGTTTTGGCTGAGAAGAACTCCCTCAACATTAAGTGTTTAGAGTTGGAGGTGAAATTGAAGAATCAAAAATCACTCTAAGATGGAACTTCACAAACAACTAAAATAAGATATGATTGCAGTCAATATTTCATTGAGTAATATGATTCTAATAGGATTATAAAATCATCTTATAATATACAGAAAATATCTTCCACGTAGTAGGTATCTGAAAACCAAGTTATTTTTTGTCTACTAATGTATTTTAGTCTGCAAATAAATCATCAAAGCTAAATGTTGGAAAGATGTGAATTGATAAATATTTTGATAACTCCATTAAAATTGAAAGGATTGATGATGGGATTATTAATAAGTACAACTCCCAAATTGATGCTCCCGATAAAGAATAGAAATTACAAAAACAGAAAAGCACTGAATTTATCCATACTAATACTACATGAAAAAGAATGAAATTTGGTGGTTACTATTAGTGTTTCTAGAAGATTTGGTATCTGGACAATTATTGTTGGAATAATATGCCACGATATAAAAATTATGGAAGGCATACATTTAGGTAAAGTAGTGGTCAAGATATAAATCATCCTGTAAAGAAAAGGCATAAAACACATATGGAGAAGAATATGTCTATCAAGAAGAGATTTGAATATATTGAAGTCTTATGAGATAATTTCAATAGACTTGGTAAAATATATGTGGAGTGATGGATTAGTATAACCATTCCTCATGTATAGAAATATAGGTGAATGAAAAAATAGTTAAAATGTCTTCCATTTGGAATATGCAAAATAATGAACTCATGAAAATAGTTAAGAAACAATTCCCATGAAATATTTCAAGATGGATTCCAAGAATTTCATCTAATCCAAGAAAAATTATTCTATTGGGGGAAAAAGGTAATCCCATAGATCACTTCAAACAATCCATGGAATTTAATTAGAGCAAGATGAAACTAAAAGGAGAATCAATCTAAAAGAATATGGGATTGTCTGCAGACATTATTGAGGATAATATTAATAATCTTCCAAATAAAGGTAACTTGATGACAACAAAGAAGCCATATGGATGATCCAAATCAAAAAATGTTATGAAATAGTGTTTAGTTATCTAGCCTAATCAATTGAAAATTTCTTGAGAACTACAATGAGTTGATGATGAAGTACTAGAAAAGGTAAGGTCAAAGGGGAAACATGTCCTTCCACATGAAATAAATTTAGAATTTCATGAAAGTTTTTTAGCACATGACATCCCATGTGTCTCAAAATTACTTTGCTGAAGGTGAAAGAAGGCTGGACATCATGAAAATAAATGTATAGCTATTTTACCAGGCCAAATATAGATGTTGACAATTGAAAAACATTCTCATATGTTAGATACTTCACTACTGTAATAAGTAAAGAAAAATAATCCACACAAGTTGAAGGTAAATTGAAATAAAGGGTCCATGATGAATATCAATGGTCAAAATGTTAAATTGAGATAAGACATCCTCATGAAGAGAACCCACCACATTAGAGTTACATGGAAAGGGTTTCTTCAGTTGAGAGGAAATTATCAGCTTGTTGCTCCTATTAATAAGATCAAATTCTTCCCAAATTATTCCCTTATATTTTTTTTGTATATGTCTTCTTATATTGTGGAGAATTTAAGGTGAAGGTAATTTTGAAGATGCAAATTTGATGACAAATTGTAAAACATCATGTTGGTATCATTATTAAATGATTATATAGTAACATGAAGTATTACATAGTGGAACATTATCAAAATAAATATTTTGAAGATCATCTGATGACATTTTCCACCATGATTAATTAAAGGGTTCACCCCTTAAGGGGATACAATAAAAAGTAAAGGATATCAAGGGTTATGTCATAAAAAATCTTGAAATTCATATCATATCCATAAGCTGAAACGTGACATAAAACAATCATTCATTCATCCCTTGTTTTTATTGGGGGGGGGGGTGCTTGATTGACGAGAATATGGGATTAAATGGGGAGAATTATCTTTTTAGTTGATCCTTTTAATATGTATATATGTGTAGGATTCAGTGTTTCATTGATAAATCTAACTTTCTCCAACTGCTTATTTAAGATTTGATACATTCTGATCATGATTTCACATGCATGGTTGTTTATTGATAGAATTGAAAACGTTGGTCATGTCTATATTTTTTTCCACATTGGGTTAGACCATGTAGAAATAGAGTTGATTAAATAAAGGCCCTTTATTATGTGAACCATGTGAAATCATCCCCCTCTCAGAAAGATTCAAGAAGATATTATTTAAATGAAAGAGAACATGTTTTTAAATAGAACCCACAAAACCATTTCATTTGGTGACCAATAAGGGGGAGAAAATATTGTCACACAAATTGACCCAAAAAAGTGTTCTTAGGTTATATTGAGAAAAAAAAATAAAAAAGGGGGATATTATAGAGAATAGTGTTGCGATTGTTGTCAATATGGTTTCAATATCTACGTGGAAAGGTAGTGATTGGGGGGAAGATGTTTATTTAAGAGGGAACGTTATTCCAAAGCATATGTCACCTATGGAAACAGTATGAAATGACATTGGATTTCATGCATGATCATTATCCATTGTAAATTAGACGATTTTTTGACTGGTTATATGTTCACAGACTTGTGTAAATGAATGATGCTTTGATACAAAATTTGAAGAAGGTCATGCAATACTTGATTTCTTGATGAATTTTAATGATACCTCCAATATATTATAATTTGATGAACAAGGTGAACAGAAGAAAATGATTTCTTGTTCTGATATTAAAGGACAAAAACATGTGTTAAGGAGAACAGATTGTTTACTACAATGTTTCTATTAATAGTGTTTTAATGAATGAGGATTTAAAGAATAGTTTCATCCATGGATGGATGAAGGTAGTTTATTAATGAGTTTGGGATTCATATTAACCAAAATGAAAAATAGGAAATGAGAAGGATGGGTTCATGGGGTTGGAATTTGAATATGTTTTCATGCATGAATTATTGAGGATTAAATGCTTGTTTTAATTAGTAAGTGGCCATGAATTTTCTGCACAAAAGCATTTTTATGGGGAAACTTAAAAAAAGTCGGCCCATCCACCAACCAAATGAGAGCCTCAACTCTAGGAACATACGGGACAATGTCAAATATGACCAAGGGAGGACATAAATGCTATCCGGGATATAGAAGGAGGGCATGAGGCAAAGACTGTGCATAAGATGTCACCCATAGGGGATCATGGGAGAACAACAAGAGCTCCACTGTGCCAGGCGTCATGGTGGCACAATATGGGGTGGGCACCAAGTGTGCCTCCAAGGAGAACACTGTATGAGGCAGTACCATTGATGGAGGAGTAATCTAGAAATGGGTTGTGTCATATTTATATTTTAACCGTGCCTAAGAACTTCTATGTTTTGATTTGGGACAAGATTTTAATAACATGTAATAAATCTGAGCCATCCATTTAATACTATATTTAATCTCACCTTCACATCACATTTTCTGTTTGTGATATAATCTCCATCATCCATCCATATTGTTTGCTACAGTTTTTAACCTGATCCATCCAATGCTAATGTAGTTGAGTCATCTTCTTCCATTGACCACCGCATGACAACACCCCCGACACTTGCCAGAGTTGATGACCACATTTCCATGGATGACCATTGGAAAAAATAAAAGGATCATTATGATCATAATGGTATCACGACCACATGAATCCATTCTAATTTTTATGGATTCGAATTAAAAGAAGAATACACGTAGGCCGATTAAAACATAGTTTTCAGAGGGTATGCCATTAACTATTTAGGGATATTACCTACATGGGATCCTATTTTCAAGAACATGAGAATGATTACAACATGAAATCTGAAAGTTTGCAGTGAAGGGAAATGAACCCAATGATTCAAGAAATCTTATCCCACATTTGATTATTTTGAAGCCAAAGATCTCAGGAATTCAATGATTAAAATATCACAGAATCTCAAAAGGAATTTGAACTCGTAGCTATTCTATCATCCACGTCTCTAAAATTAGGAGTACCGTAACTCATTCGGTTGTTGAAACAATTTACAAAACATCTAATTTCATTGAATCAGAGAACTTTACAGATAATTTTTCTACATAGCTAATGAAGCGTTGTCGTGTGCGCTCTCAAAAATATTTTTTGACTAAGTGTAGCACAAGGGATGACCTAGGTCGTTCTCTTGAAGAGCTTTTGTGGTTAATCAATCACTACATCTAATTCAATTTTTTATAATTTTATTACTATTTTTAAAAAAAAACAAATGTAATCGTGGTTTTATAAATGATAATACAAGACAACGGAATGTAAATATGCAATGCATAATACAGACAGAATGATGTTAGACATAAAGGATATATTCCCGATAAAATCACCCAGATTGAACCTTCATCGTCTCATTATTAGTATAATAATTAATTAATAAACACACTCCATCATATGTGAGAATATCCTCTTTTATATGTGGTTGGGAATATACAGTGCTCTCAACGATCACCAAGAGACCGCACATTCACCTTCTCGATCGAGAAAAAATATTACAAAAAAGAAAGTTAAGCCTCGGGTGGCAAGTGGAGAGACAAACATGCCTTACCCACTAAGATCCCCCTTTATTTAAGTCTAATAAAATAAGAAAAAATTAACTTTAATATGAAATTACTTGGGTTCAGCACTGTATTGATCCCCTGGGAAGTTCCTCGGGTTAGTTACTCATGATCACGAGTATAAGAGATAACGGTGGAGTAGAATGGGGTGGAAAACATAAGATAAAAAAATGTGAATGAGAAGAAGAAGAGAAGAAAAATATACTAAGAATTCACAATAATATTACAAATTAAATAAAATATAAACAATAGAAAATGGCCACATAGAAGTCCCAATGCATTGAGAAGAGGTGAGGATACATATTAATAGGGAGAGGAGGTGATGAATTTACACTCAAAACATTTAATCCAAAAGATTCCCTAAGGATGTGCCATTAAATGTTCGAATTTGTAATAGGTATCTTCTTTAATATTGTTCCATAATGTATTCTACTTTTGACAACAAAATTTAGGCTTCACTGGACGCGCCTAAAATGCGTTTTGAATTTATTACCCAGTGGAACTGTTTCTTCTTGGTGAGACGTTTCGTCTTCCATATGTTTTGAGCATTCTAATAATGCTTTAATTAGGGTATTTTGACTTCAAATTAATCATGAACCCGACTTATTGAATCCTATTTCATTTCCAGTAGGTTTAAATTCATTTGGAGGTTTTTGTTCCGAGTTATGCTTCCATTACTTCTGTGGGTCCCATTCTGTCTGCCCAGAAAACACTTCAACTTCATTGAATTTTTATGGCCACTAGATTACCGATTTGGCCCCTGGACCAGAAGAAAAACATGAAGGAAATTAAATAAGGATTCTAACAAAGTTTTATTCATAAGATTTGGACATATATTTTATGATAAAATTTAAAAATATCCATGTGATAACAATCGGCTAAAATTGCGAAATTATGCCATTTATGCATTTTGGCTCATAATAACACTAAAACCAAAAAATGTGACAACTGCTCATACAATAACGCTATTGTGGGATTATAAATAATTATTTACAGTATAAAATATATGAAAATTTGAGTTTCATCACACCCCCACACTTAAACATTGCACTGCTGAGCAATCATCTTAAATCCTATTCAAATTCCACACAACAATCAAAAATGAGAAAATATCAACGATATTTTCCTAAATAAAAGTCCATCATGTATCATATATGAAAAAAAAGCCTCTAAAATTTTCATTTATTTCATTAAATTTTTTTGAACCACATAAATAAATCTATGTCCCAATAACAACCTACCTCATATTGAATTTTATGTCACTCTTCACTCAAGATAAATTGAATCTAGAGTAATACTCATACTTTAAAATAGCTTGTATCCCCATAGGTTTGTGAAAATTCTCATTTCTACACAGCTTGAAACATTAAAATTAATTTAATCTTTAGGTATTTAAATAGTGGTTAAAATGATTCTGTGGCATAGGGTCGGTGGGAAAATGATTGAAAAAAATTTCAGGTTAGAAAGAGAATATTGGACTTTTGAGTACAATGCATGATTAAATCAAGTAAAAACATAAGAAATTTTCCTCCAAATCATTCATAAAAATGCGAAAACAATAACACGACTCTTTATTGAAATTGTACATGAGCAAATAAGTGATTATAATGAATGATATCATCCAATTTCTCCGATTTTTTTCAAACCACCAGAAAGGCACAACTTTATTTTCTTCTTTTGATTTTTTTTTCGGAGGATGAGATGAAAATTGAATACAATGAATGAATGAAAATTCATGCCCTTGATTTTCGAGAGGGACATGAGTCATAAAATAATGTACAATGAGGAATTCAAGATCATCTTCATTTTTATCATTTTTAAGGGGAAATTGATGAAACAAATAAAGCACAATAAAATGATGCCACATGCCCAATTATCATATTATCCCCTACCCAAAGTAATGAAACACACCTCTCACCACCCATAAATAATACACCTACCAATCAACACACACGAAAGGCCCTTCACCTATACACAAACTTGAAATATCCATGAATAAATACTAAATGTGTGTGTAGGTAAGGAAAAATTGGCTTGTAATTTTGCTTAAACCTATAAGGAAATTCATGACATCTAAGGGAATACGAAGGATAAATGTAAAGGTGGGTCTCATGATAAAATGTGGCTAGCCAAAGATATGCCTCAATCAATTCAAATACATTCCCTGAAATCCTAAGCTTCGAAAGAGAATTTTCTCAAATTCTAGTTCTCGAACAAAATTCAAGTTTCCCTCAATAAAGTGTGGGTATTTGGAAAAATATGTAAAAGTGGTTTAGAATACCTCATGGGATTGGGAAAATATTTTGAGTCAGTGTTTCATGGGCATGGATTTTAGAAATCAGTCAAACTCAAAGAAACGATTGACAATCAAATTCAATAAAAAAAATTTCTGATCAAAAATCATTTAAAATTCACTATTTCAAAAATCATTTAAACTCATTCAAAATCAATTTATTTGTAAAAAGTGATAAGAATTTTCATTAAAGATATAATATACTAAAAATATGATAATCAAATATGAAAATCACACCAAAAGATCAAAGCAAGTTAACACTCTCCTGCACTTAAATTTTACTACCCCTTAATTCAACTGAACAAAATATAAATATAAATGTAGAAAAGTCATGGGAAGGAATGATACAACCTACAAATATTTTAGAAGTGGATGGCTTAGGTTAAGATCCTAGAACAAACCACATTATGACTACAGGAAAGAAATGAAAATACATAAGAAAAATAAATAAAAAGAATGACAAAGGGAACAGAAAAAAGATAATTCTTGGTTTAGACACCCCAAGCAGGTGCTACGTATTTACTGCCCCTGGTCAGGCAGTTTCAGTTGATTATCCCCAATCAAGAGGTGGGTGTGGTTTCTTTGAGATGAACTGCCACAAGTGAGTTTTCCCGATGTACATGATTAAACACTGAATGTAAATAATCTCAAAGTAGATAAGATGGTTCCCAACCCCCATGAAAGTACAAAGATGAAATTTTAGGTTTGATGTGGGAGGTAATAAAAGATAAGGGTGCTTTCTATTAACATCGGTGGTGTCCTTCTCCATATGGTACGAAAATTTTTGTTGAGGAGGTACGCGCACCACCACCATCTTTTCCAGATCTTCTTTCATGGTCACCTCTACATCGGTGGTCCCTTTTATCTCATCCAAGGAATGCTCCATTTGTACTATATCAAAAAATTTAGGAAAGTAGAAGTTAGAAAACAATTCTGTTTCAATAATATTAAAAAATTACTAATCAATAAAAGAATCATCCCTTTTAAGTAGTTCAGTTTGTTAATTAATCTTTTTAGGCATGACCATTGGAAACTGAATCTCAGTATGTGCATCTTTTTAATTATATTCCAATGCAACAGAGAGGTAGAAAGTGTCTGATGTTTCATTTTCAAGTGTGGGAAGATCATGTTTAATGTTATCTTCAATAGTGTAATTCTTGGACTCTTCTAAAAAAATGTTGATATCCCATCACTACATTAGTTGGAATGTGTAATTCTAGGACCTCCTTGAGAAATGGTTGAGTGCGTGATGATGCAATTAGTTCTTTTAGATGTTATTTCTCACCAGCCATGGGTTCTTTAGCATAAAAATGATGGGCGAAATCTCTCCCACCACTTGTTTTGGTTCAGTTCATGCTCAGGTTCGGGTTGTTCCTGGGATGCGCGTACATATTCAGCAATCAATTATATTTGGATCTCCATGTTTTTCACTTTATCTCTAATCTAATGAAACTGAGAATCAAGTTCATTGTAAAAATTTTCATGCATTTGAGATTGGTCAGTCCATGCATAATAATCCTAATTTGATTACATCATGAGCGATGATGATTTTTTTTAGTTTATGAAATTTATGATTTTTTTGTTTTTTTTAATGAAAGGAATTTTTTTACAAAATGTGAATAAAAATAGTGACTGAAACCACTTGGCACCTCGGAAATGGTGCCAATTTTATGAAGTGTTGTCATGCACGCTCTCAAAAATATTTTTTAACTAAGTGTAGTACAAGGGATGACCTAGGTCATTCTCTTGAGGATCTTTTGTGGTTAATCAATCACTAATTCAAATTCAATTTTTTCTATTTTTTTATTATTATTTAAACAAAACAAATGAAATTGTGGTTTTATAAATGAGAATGAAAGATAACGGAAATTAAAGATGCAATGCATAATGCAGACAGAATGAATGCAGACAAAATAATGTTAGACAGAAAAAAGATATTCCCAATAAAATCACCCAGATTGAACTTTTAACGTCTCATTATTAGTTTCATATTTAATTAATAAACACACTCCATCATATGTGTGAATATCCTTTTTATATGTGGTTGTGAATACATAGTTCTCTCAACGATCTTCGAGAGACCACACATTTACCTCCCCGATTAAGGGAAAATACTATAAAAAAGAATGTTAAGCCTTGGGTGGCAAGTGGAGACAGAAAGGCTCTTTACCCACTAAGATCCCTGTTGACATAACTCTAATAAAATAAGAAACAATGAACATTAATATTAAATGACTTTGGGTCAACACTGGATTGATCCCCCAGGAAGTTTCTCAGGTTAGTTACTCAAGATCACGATTATAAGAGATAACGGTGGAGAAGAATGGAGTGGAAAACAAAAGAAAAAAAAATAAAATGAAATGAAGAAGAAATGAAGAATGTACTAAAAATTCACAATACTATTAAAATGTAAATAAAATATAAAACAATAGAAAATGGTGACACAGAAGTGCCAATTCTTTGAGAAGAGGTGAGGATACATATTTATAGGGAGAGTATGTGAAGAATTTACACTCAAAACATTTAATTTGAAATATTTAGCATGCATGTGCCATTAAATGACTGAATTTTTAATAGGTATCTTCTTCAATATTGTTTCATAATTGATTCTCCGTTTGAAAACAAAATTTCGGCTTCATTGGACACGCCTAAAATGCGTTATGAATTTATTACTCAATGGAACAGTTTCTGCCAAATGTGATATTTCATCTTCCATCTATTCTGGGTTTCCTAATAATGTGTTAATGAGGGTATTATGAATTTAAATTCATCATGAACACACCTTAATAAATCCTCTTTCCTTTCCTAGAGGTAGAAATTCATTTGGAGTTGTGTGTGCCGAGTTATGATTCCATTACTTCGGTGGATCCCATTCTGTCCACCCAGAAAACACTTCAACTTCATTGAATGTTTACGACCTCTAGATGATCGATTCAGCCCCTAGTATTAAATTAAAACATGAATGAAATTAAATAAATATTCTAAAAAAATTAATTCGTAAAATTTGGACATATATTTTATGAGAAATGTCAACAATACCCATGTGATAACAATCTGTTAAAATTGCCGAATTATGCCTTTTTCGAATTTGGGCTCAAAATAACACTAAAACCATAAAATGTGACAAATGCTCATACAATAACATGATAGTTGGATTGTAAAAAATTAATTAATGAACAAAATAGATTAAAATGTGAGTTTCATCAATAGCCCTTATACATGAAGGATAAGGGATCCTGAGGCATTCAACAGGTGTTACACATTGTTGAATTATCCATGCGAAAAAGGATACAACTTCTCCCTCTATGTGTAGAAATTTGATAGCACGTGACAGGTTCTCATGAACCCTCATTATGTTTTCATGATGGTAAATCTGCACATACACACATTGTGAACTTGAACAATTATTTTACTCAATGAAAACAGGGACCACAAACCTCCTTCATTCAATGAAGAATATCCATGCGATCATTGAGCTTGAAAAAGAAAAACCTATGCTCCTAGGTTTTCAAGAAGATGGATAACTCAAGCCCATTAGTTTCCTCAACAGAAGAAGTCCACCCTTCTAATTTTCAAGTATTGATATCCAATTCGCATGGTATCTTTTTTAGAGAATATGGAGGCCTTCATGGTGAAGGGAACATTGTGTACACATATGAAAAAATAAGGAGAAATAAAAATACATGCATGGGAAGAACCTTGAGAATACCATGAGGCAGTGCTTGTGAAGAATCCTAAAGCATTTTGAATGAACACGTGAAAATTAATTTTTCATGTTGATGATATGAAATGGTTTTCAGGGATGTATATGAATTCTTTAAAGAGTGGATAGTGTGCATATGAGAAGAGAACACGAGCTAGTGTGTGTGTGTGAAAAGAACTGTGGAGATGAAAATCATGTTTATGAATTAACAAACCTGACTGTGCAAGAAAAAAGCCAAATTGTGGACTACACCAATTTGGGTTTAAAGACAACAATAAAATAACACACATGTAATGAATCAAAATAAAAAGAAACATGTGTGTGTAATGAATGAAAAGGAAACAAAATAAAGGGATGGGAAGAAGTTGAAGTGTATGTGATCAAATATTGATACCCATTTTGGGTTTCATATGAATGGAAAATAAGGAAACATTGCATGAGGAAAACAAAGTAAACCTAAACTTTTGATATAGTAAAACTGTGAGTGTTTTGGTTTACAAGATACATATTAAATCATCACACATACATGCATAAATACCTGAACGTGTTAAAAAATTGACATTTTCAAGAGAAACAGTCCTGAATTTCATGAAATCCATGCATGAAGAAGAAATGTTTTGAGAATGAAGCTAGATATATCTTAATGAAGATTTTATATCCGAGTTGATAGTTATTGATAATCGAAGATGGATGATATATTTATTATTCTTCAGAATTATGATTTCATTCTATAAATGTTTTTGTGAACCCTTTGAACACACATTAGTGAGGTCGAGTCCACATCAGAAGAAGAAATAATTTCTAGAGCATTGTGAAACTAATGACTGGTCAGAGAAGTGATCAGATTTATTGAGCAAGGATACAAGACCTAACTAAATGGTATTGAAGATCATTTCACAGATACATTTGAATATTTGATTTAGAAAGCCTATGTGATAATATCAGAAGAACAATCTATAATGAATCAAGAGATAATTAAGAAGGATGTTTCTTGTGTGACTCAAGAGCTTGAAGAATCCTGTGAGATTCAGGGATGAGAAAAAGTCTTCAGTGTGACTCTGTAGAAGGCTAGTGCAACTCTGGTAACAATATGGGAAGAAATATAAAAAACCTCCTATGTGTATAAAGAGAGATGTATTGGGACACTATATCATCCATTACAATTGACGATAATATTATAGTGAAAAATCCTAGTTTGGGGGAATAAATGACACATTAAGGAGTTGGTCTTTGAATCGAACCTTGTAAATCATTATGTTTAGTGAATTTACATTTACAGTGTTATTTGATGTAATGCTGAGTTACAAAAGAAGATTGGATAGAGGATTATCAATCCATAGAGGTTTATTTGAAATGAATAAATTAGTAAAAATTATTAAAAGTATCACTAATTCACCCTCCCCCGCAATGATTCACACTAATCTGGGCACTTCATATATCATGTATATTAATCCAATTCATCTTTATCAAAATCCTTGTAAAAAAGGAAATTCTATTCACATCACAATAGGTAAGGAGGTACCCCACACATACACAAGATCAACATTAATATTTTCCAATAGATTGGATGGTAATCAATTAGATTTTATATTATATATTTTATTGTACATTTAGGTCATAAATATCTTTTATATTTTATATTTTTTTCATTATGATATTCCATGTAATGTGTAAGAGAAAAAAATCACATTTCTTCATGATGAATTAGTCTATCGTACACATGAGTGACTTTATTAGATCCACTATGGAATTGAAAGTATGATTTTATATGTGATATCATACTTCCAAAATTAATATAATTTCATATATATTATATTAATATGTTAAATACATCATTATATATAGCCTTGAAATTCGGGGATGGAAAATATATTACCCAAGTCTACTAAGAAATAGTCCACTATACACATTATCGATGTTTTTCATTTCCCACATGATTAATTTGTAGATGGATCTGATTTATTCCAATCACATAGTAACATTTCATTATATTTTTATACTAGTTTATTTAAATTTTCAAGCATAAAAAAGGTATGATGGAGGCCGAATAAGAAATAAAATATACAATTGTTTAATAATTTTATTTCATTTTTTGGATATCCTCTATATTTATATACACAAATAATTTATATGAGGTATTTATTATTAATATAAGGCCTCTAAGATATGGTGATAGAAGGATTGTATTTTGTCTAATATTGGATAAATGAAATTTTTTTGGATGTACGAATTGGTAATGATACATAGTGGCCTTTTGTAAGTGGGGAGAGGACATATATTGAATTTTGGAAAGAATAAAGCGATTCCAAAGTTTTGTTACTGAAATATCCTCTAGAATTGGGTATTATAGATCATATAATATGTCTATAAAATTTGTTTTGGGCTCATACTAGGTCATTTTTATCCCTTATCTTATTATTTTACCCCCTCTGTAAACTCATTTTTTCATTTACCATACTAATTATTCAATAATTTTTATTTCAATTAGTGATGGTAAAAAATTCAATTATCATTATTATATAATGTAAATTATAATGATTCCAAAAATTTAACCCATTTATTCAAATTAATATCAATTAAGTGGAAGGTTTCAATGTAAAATTAATCTACAGAAGTGGTGAATGTTCTTTTTCTCAAAGAGAAAATTCTCAGAAGTATAAATCATAATAATATAACATTTTGATATCAAATTTCATCCAATGAACTCAATTAGTAAAATCATAATATTATTGATCTAATTATACTTTAAACCAATTTTATAAAAAAATTAATTTTTAATTATTGTTGATAACCTTCATATTAACATCTTGGTTATAATAGTCATAATTGTATTATAATAGAGTATGTTGTTTTTTTAAGCTCGTATTGGTTACATCACAAGTTATCTAAGAGATTCATTTTAAGTAAATATTTCATATTGTCTGAGGGTGTTTTATTTTATTCTATTCATAGGGTTTTGTTCTATACATTCAATCACACATGATGTGCCTCTTTTAAAATCATTGGGGATACAACTTATCCTTTTATTTTCCTTTTGACACTCTACCACATTTATCCTTGATGAAACTACTACCAAGTTAGAAATATTTTATTCACCATTAGTTAGAATATGTCCTTCATTTACAAGGATACATACAATTTAATTTTAACTCCACTTTCTGAGTATTATCAACTCAGAGCAGTTATGAAATATAAACTTCATTAAATAATTTCTATACCCACAATTGTTATTCTCTAATTATCAGTTGTATTTTTTTAATTTTACTATATTAAAGTATGATTAATTATATATTCATTAATATCATCTATTATGAAAAATGAATCATGCATTCCTCTATAGTTGCGGCCTACAGCCACCATGATAAATGAAATTCATTTTCTATCAGCACCTATAATCATTAATTCCTAGAATTATTTAATGATTAAATATTTTTATTCTGGAATCAATGTGGTTATTTTATGACACATTGGAGAACCCATTAATGATATTATCAACACATTATTATCATTAATTAAATATTTTAGAACAATTGAAGTAAGATAAAAATGATCAATTTTTTCTGTATAATTAATTTTGGTATATATTATATTTTATTTATAATTATTTAAAAATAATATATATCATTCAAAAAATTTAATTTATAATATATTTATTATGTTGGGATTGATATTTTAAAACAAAACCATCTCAAAATAATCCATTAATCAGGTTATGTTCATGTTTTTGTTAGTTTTACCACATACATGGAATCGTTTTGTACATTTTTTTCATGGATAACTATGATAAGTTAGTTACCAGTGTAGTATGATATATTTATTAAAATTATATTTTTATGGTAATTTTATATCACAATTTTACTAATTACATGATAAAACAAATTTTATTAATTAAGAATCAACAAATAACATGCATTGCTGATTTCATCTACATGTTTCTAAAAAACATCCATGAAATGATATAATATATTTATAGAAAATATTTTAATATATATTAAAAATTTATATTATCTAATAGTGATTCCCATTTGATGAATAATATATAGGAACATATGTTTTACAAATGTAGTTTAATGTGATAAACGATTAATTAAACATGGTTCTGAAAGTTGGTAAAACAAGATTCTATTATATATGTTGGATTGTTATAAATTATAAGTATAAATTTAAATAGATATGAATAAGTTTATAATGTATATATTTTATGACAATAATTTATTTTTTAGGACGTTTTTTACAAGTACAGTACATATCTGGTATAGGTAAGGGGTTTCGTCTCAAATTCCTTCTATTGAGACATGTTTTTTACTATGAAACTAATTTAATTATTTGGGGTATATAATACCTTTTTTATATCTAAAAGCATGAAATTTCACGTTATAATATTATTTTATTCTCAATTTCAAGGAAACTAAATCAATTGATTTTGATTTTAATGATTCTAAATTTGAAATGTTGCTATACCTGTCAATTCTAATTCTTTGACGCATAATACATTTTATGAACCATTTTTCCTTAATATGGTTTATTTAAATAACATGCACATATTTTTATTACACACTTAATACTTCATTTGAATTAATATTCAAATCATTTTCCCATATTCAAGTGGTTATTAATTCTATTTATCCCTAGTTTTATGAATTTTTTTCAACATAACATTTATTCATTAAGTAAGGAAAGTATCTTGAAAATATAAGATTGTAAGGTTATAAAATTGATTAAATAATATGGAATTATATACATATTTAGAGGAATTATCCTTCCACATAATATATTTGAAAAATATTTCTCATTTTTTGTTTTATGTTTGACGTATGGTATAGAGTTAACATGAATATCGTAGTCTGGGTTATGGAGTTATATCCAAAACTTTGTTCCTTGATGAATAGGTTATCAAATAATAATATTATTTAAATAGTATATTATCATCCCCATTGGGAATATATTTTAACACAAATAATGTTTTATTACTCTTCATTCAATGATAGTTTTGAGAAAAGTCCTTTTCTAACAATATTAAAGAGGATTCATTCCTTTAACATTCATATGATTTGTTTCCTCTATAAATTAAAAAATATAACCATATTTCATTTCATTTCCCTATTATATTTTTAAAATTTTATTTATTTTCTCAATTATTTTTCACAATAACATTTGGAAATGTTTTTGAATTGGATATTTGAAATTACCATTTACCTCAATATTAATTTATTATTCTAAATGATAATTAATTTTTTATTTATATATAACATTTCATTTTCAAAATGATTTTCCCATATATGGTTTATGGTTCATTATTTATAATCTAATATTTTTTTCTTTTTGGTAAAATTACATCATTGTACCAAATAGTTCATATCATGACCCCTTTTTAGTTAAATCATTGAAGAATAATTTTTCAAGGATGTTTTCATATATTCAAACATCATTCTATATTCCAATTACTAAAATTGTGTTATGTTATTTTAAAACCATCCAAATTAGTTCTCTAGATGGATCATCACCATCTTATTCAAGTATATAATAAACCATATACTCATTTATACATATAATGTAAAAATTAAATTTTACATAAATTAGATTAAATGGTTTTTTTCTAGAAGGAATGTGAATCTATTGAAATTGTGAAATTTTTTGGTGTCCTATATATTGTTATTCTAATAAATATTCATATTAGAGAGTTGAATATTTATATTTAGGCCATATACATTATTTATAAATACATATTATGATTAATTTATCCCTTTTATTGGTATTAGGGAATGTATATGCATACTATATGTTATTATTCTAGGATTGTGGTTGTGTTTTGAAAAGAAAATATGGATTCTTTTTCTCAAAATAATACACTTGATGCACTACCTCAATTTTAATTTTCATCAACTCTTTCCATCTTTATAACCACCTCCTCTGAGGTGCTTCATACAATATCAGTGTATTTCAACCATCACCATCATCATCCTTCATCATTTGTTGATGGCATCCAACCCTTTCTTCCACTTATAGAATCCTATAATTTTTATTTGTCCCCATGTATTAAAGGTTCATTCAAATATTCCTTCTTCTATTCTCCTAAGGGCTCTCAATACTTGTTCTTTCTTGTTATCAATTATATCAATCATCCAATGTCGAATATGGATATTTAAGAGAGTTGGAGCTTCCTGTTTCTTTATTTTTATGAGGATTCATACCCCCTCTAATTCATATTCGTTGTTTTGTTTGGTGAGGACAAGACATCGATACGTCATTGATATAAATTCCTAGGATCATGGGGACTGGCTTTCCCAGATCAAGTTTCAGTCATGAATCTTATTTATTTTTTGTATTGTCTTAGATTTGAAGTAGGACTTCATTCATGAATGAAAAAGGAGTCAAATAAAAGTGGTCCAATGTGAATTAAATATTTAATGATGGTAAGTGGAGATTCATTAGGCAAGAGACTCTCCTCATGAAATGATGCAAATCAACCTCCCAGGTCTTCCCCTTTTATTTCACGACCTCAAATTCCATTATTCCTTGGGGGAATCTATATGAGGTTTTCACTATGAATAAAATAACACCCTTATAACATATGAAACCTCAAATTCACTGATCTATTTTAAAATAGAAGACTCTAATTCCATTCAAGATCATATTAGTCTTTCAGTGAATTATTCATTCGTCCCATGTCATGGACTTCTATATCATTAACCTCCTAGGGTCTTCTCATTTTCCTATCATTAAGGATATTGGTCACCCATTTTAGAAAGAATCACTTAGTAAAGGATGATTTTCATTAGTAGGTGTTTCCAAGAAGTGTTTTGGTCCCATATTTTTTTGGAGATGTAGTATCCAATCTATCCAAATGAGTTCATGATGTTGTGGGTCATGAAAAAGTCATGTTGGAAAAGCTGATTTGTTACTAATATGCCATATTAATTTTTTGAGATATAATAATGAATGTATGTAGGCTCATAGTTGGACAACATCAACTTTTCTATCCATATTTCAATATTGGTTATCGGTCACTCATTATTCTCATGATGGAAATGAAATGGTTCAGGTTGACACAAAATATCATCAGGATTATTAATGAGAATATTTTATAACCAAACCCCTATTCATGTATAATATCCTACTAAGCTCATCCCTACTGGTCTTATCCCCACATTCTCTCTTGCCCTTTATAGTGTATCATCACATGTGTAGGAGGTCTCATCTCTCTCAGGAAATGTTTTTTAATTAATGCGTTGGTTGAGACTTCATAATAAAGAATTAACTTTCCGCTTGACACATGGGGTGTTCACTGGATCCCATTCTAGGTTTTTTCATCTCTCTCTCTGTAGTCTAGTATCATTGAGATGGGTTGGGGGGGATAAAACCCATGTTTAGAAAACCATACCCTCTCATAATCTAATTTTCTGACACATTCCGAATGGAGGGTGCAGTATATCACAATCTAAATACATTCTAGAATAATATCATTCTCAAGGTATGTGATTCATTACATAAGAGCCCAAATCCATATATCACTCTTCCCAATAATCTCTTTCATTATATTGAACCACATAGGCTTGGTATCAAGGGTAATGAAAAATTTCATTGTGAATGAATTGTTGGATAGTATTTCCAAGCATGATTCAACTCATGATCCCAAGGAAATGTCCTTCAATATAGTAGATTTTTCATGAATAAGAATACTGTGATAATTTTTTCTTTCCAACCCTCAAAACCCACACATCTAGATCTTCTATTGTCCCATCATATAAATAGAAATAAACAGAAACAGTAAATCGGTTTTATACTAAAAAAATCATCATAGAGGTTCATAGATCCTTCATATATTTACTTTTATATCTATTGTATTGATCAGGAAAATAAATCACGTGGCATTTTCTAGGATCCGTAAACTGGAGGGAGTCACTATGGATAGTGGTTAGAGACATTAATATAATTTTTTATTCAAAGGAGTAGAATGGGATATATTGTTTCCCCTAGAATTGTAGTTGTAATTTATTCACATGCATCAATCATAATAGGATCTGAGATATGGTAATCTAATCAAATAATTTTACCAAGTGAAATAACCAAAAAGGAGAACTTCTCCCATGGTGTCACCTAGACTGTTTCCTTACTAACTGTCACACGATATCCTCCAACAAACATGAAACGATATCATTATTTTTTAATGAAATTATATTCATTCAATTTTTTTCATGTCCTTCATGCAAGATATGGGAGGTTATTTCAATTTATCTCAAATGTTATTCTATAATTGAGGAAAACATCTAGATGTGAGTGAGTCATAAAATAAACCATTATAGAGGAGCGTCTGGATTGTGATTCACAATATGTCATTGTGACACAATGGTTTTATTTGATCAAGGATTAGAAATCATCCCATGTTTCTCTAATACAATGGTATGATAAAGGAGGTAAATGAACATATGGAACCTAGTCTATAAAATTACAAGAAAACAACCATTTTTGATGAGATTTATAATAAAAAATTACATTTTGGGTAAATTTCTCTAAAGGTATGAAAAATTTGACCATTGTATGCATAAAATTAAATAACTATAGTATGGTGTTAGAAATATGAATTACATTTTCATTATATAAAATAAAAATTATATATCATTAGTCCCAACAGTTGTCTAAAAAATGGAACCTACACTGTAGATCATGGCATTGATAGAGGTATGGGAGAAACACATTTCAAACCACATATTATATGAAAAAACCACTTTATAAAAGGTGTTTATCCATGGGATCATCACGAGTTGATTGATTTTTTTACTCAATCAATTTATAGTCTTGAAAATTTATTATTTGAAGATATTATTAAAGATAATGATATATAAAATCTAATTTGAGGTATCCATCAAGAGAGTGCACTAGGTCCAGATGGATTCCTAGGATCCTTCTACACGTCTTCTTGAAAACACATTAAGAGTGGATGGGTGAATTCTATAAATGAAATATTTCAATGTGAAAAAATTAAATTATATTTATGAAGCACTACTTTATAGCTCAAGCCTATGATCAAATACAATTATTTTCCCCTAATTATATTATAGTTGTTATTTAAAATATGTTTTATATGTTGATGCCCATAATTATCAACAAAATATTTTCCAACAATATCCTATGCTATATATCTAAAAAACATCATGAATTCATTAAATATAGGATGATACAAGGTGTAATATTCTTAGCATGGGGAGTGATTTTTGATATCAATAAATGTTACTCCTCTATAACATGGAAATCAAGTGAGATATAGAAAGAATCTGATAACATAATTGTGTAGATTATTATCATAATGTTCCTTGAAATCCTGAACATATTCTACTAGGACTCTAGCTCTATGTTATGGTGTTTTAGTTCTTCCTGAATTTCAATTTACCCCATGGTAATAAACTATGGTTTTTGGAAGGAACCTCATGGAATAACACAAAGAGATCCACTATCACCAACGATATTAATCAAAATTCATGATGTTCACAACCATATCATTTACTAGTTTATTTTGATGTGTATTTTTCTCCCTTATCACTGTGAGTTTCAATCATGTTGGTTCTCCCATCTCATGATTTTATATGGAAATAAAATATTTGAAAAAGATTCTAATAGATTCATCTAGTTTCTCTAAAAACCATATGAGACTACTAAAAATGGAGTGGATAATTTTTTAAACAATGCAAGGGTAACATTTATATTATGAGTGATTTCTTATATAGGGGATTGTTTTCATTAGAAAATAGTATTTTCATGAATTGAGGTAAATGTTAAATTGTTTATCTATTTAAACCAATATACTCGATTAATCTATGAATCTCAACTTCCATAATATTTTTTAGAAGATCAAATGAAGAGTCAGGATTTTATAAAATTAATTCCTTTATTTCAGTGGTCCTATTACCCTGTTGAGTAGAATTCTCTCCTCTATTCCTATACATTCCCTTTCAGCATATATGGTAATGAAATGTGTAATCTAAAAAATTTAAAACTTCTGTGATTCACTTATTTGTGTTCAAAATTATTATATAATGAATCAATAGTCTTAATGGGAAAAGATGGATTTGCCATTTATGCAGATAAATGTTAATGATAAAAATATTTATAACAGTTATTGTGCCTACATGTCATGTTATAATTGTTAGTTCTTAAGGAATGGAATATTTTTTCTATGTTAATAGTGGACATGTAGTAGGTTATATGGAAATGATTAGAGGAATTATCTCTTATTTAAGGTCAATGAAATAACCTTATATAATTACTCTTTAATTACATGATTGAAAAATCATGTGTTGGGGTGATAATTTTTATACAAAAAAACTAAAGGGATAGCTCTATGAATTGTTTTCTAGGTTTCCTTGCACCATATTTAACCATAAATATATAATATATGCACTGGTGTTTCATGAATGAATTTTTGGATAATAACCTATGAGATACCTTCAACCACATTGAGATGAATATTGCGATAATCATGTCTATATTCATAAGATATTCTATGGATTCATGTTGTATGAAATAATTTCATATTGTGATGATGGATCCTAACAATAATGAATGATGGGTCATGAAAATTATATGTAAAGTGGTCCCCATGAATAAATAATTCCTTACATTAAGAATCATGAATCAGGAATTTCCCAAATATGAGAATATCAAACGAACATGAATCAATTATTTGTCCAGGTTCTCAAACTTTATTGACCGTAGGGTGGATACCACAGATGATTTGTTCTTTTAAGGTAATTTTACAAGTACAATATGGAAATATTTTTTGGATTTTAATGGTATCTATTCCAAGAATTCGCTATTTAGCTAATCACTCAATCACTAGTTCCAGGGAGTAGGATATATTATCCATGTGAATATGAAAAGAGACATGGTTCTATTAGAAGGATATTCAAGCATCTAGAAGGTGAGGAATATTGCATGGCATGATAGAAGCACAAGAACTTGGAAATAACTATCTATGACAACCAGGTTTGTTTTGGTTGAAATAATTAATTTATTTATGAACTGTGAAGAATCACCCGTAATTACACCTCCCCTACCTAGTGGAAGATCCCACGATTAAAAACATAGAGCCACTCAAGGAAATTAGGTTTAATAGAACCCTCACTTTTTGAGTCTTGCGATTAACTCCTACGGCTCCAACATTTTGGTCATCGTGCATGGAGTTGTGGTGGTCTGTTATTAGAGGGTTTCAGTCTTCTTGGATATCACTGTATATTTCTTTTACTAACTACCTAAAAGATGAAGCTATGGAGATGTTAACAGGTCCTATTTTATGCAGTTAGCAGAATATTTTTTCTTGAGGAGGTCTAAACAAACTATAAAATAATATATAATTCCATGCATGGATTTGGTCTCAACTCCTGTTATATCTCATATATCATCATCAGGTGAATGATTCTTATCAACAATCACATGGATTCCCTTTATAACTATAGAGATGGTAACAATGTAGCAGACATCAGTGAATCCATGAATTTTTCAGGGGTATGTATTACTTTTCTTATATAAGATAGGATCCATGTGACATGTGGTGATAAACCTTGTGATAAGGGATGCACTTGGGAATCGTTATTTTATAAATACTTAATGTTATGTGTTTTACTATTACTTCATATTACCAGTTTTGGTAATGAGGAATTGTTTGGAAAATAGATAATGGCTATGATGTGGTAATTCCAACATATACGATTATTTGATTATTGACTATGTATTTTATGAATATCCGCATTATTTCGATCGATTTTTATGCATCATGTAATCTATTTTATTTATAATTTTAAATATATAGGTATATCATATATTTTTATCACTTTTTAGATGATTTTTCAAAACCTTATTTTGTATTTTTTAACCATCCATGTCCTTTTTCAGGATAATCTATTCTCTTTTTATATATTTTAATAACATGATAACTACTAATAAAATTTCGGATGATTATTAATAGAAAAATAATTTTAGAAATGTATTGATATTATGTATTCTTTATTAAATCAATTTCCATGTTTTGTTTGGTCTAAATGTTACTTATCGAATATTGTGAAATGTCTTGTTGACTCAAGATGGTGTATTAATATGACATAATAATGTGAAGGGTGGGGCTAGAAAATTAAAATTCCTTATATGCATTTGAAATCATGATAAGAAAAAAGGTTATGATTTTTATACATATTATCAAAATTTGATATTGTCTTAGAAAAAGGAATTGAAATATTGTTTTTGATTTTATAAATTATACATTTAATCATTATTGGATAATAATTATTGATAATCATGTTTCAATATATTATCATGGATATAGGATTATCTCAATTTTATGTTGATTTTGGTTTCTTCTTATACAAGTATTCACCCCATAATGTTTATGCCATTTTTATTCGATGATTTGTTCACAATTATGTTTTCCCTTATAGATCATTTGAGATCACAAATTATTGTATTTTGATTTCCCCTTGTTCTGATGAAACGTAACAATAATATAATCATAATAATGTAATATTTGAAATAATTGAAGAGATATGTTGAAGCTAGATTATGTATTGTGCAGTTTCATATATAATAAAATAAATGTTCACATGAAACAATTAACAATGGCTTTTGTAGTTGTTGTTTTGTCATAATTGTATAAATATTTATACCTAAAAAGGACCCAAATATGTGAGATATATAATAATCATTATACATATTATATTCAAGGATGGTTATATAAATAATTTTATAGGTGGTATTAAATTTAGTGTTATGGGTATATGTTTATTACAATATATTATATAGTGAAGGTCCAGGAAATCATATTAATCATTGAATAATGACTGGTAATTAAGAAAAAAATTGCATAAACCAAGGATCCATTTTTAAAACATATGAAAATGGAACACATAAAACCCCCCATGACAAAAATTTTAAAATGAATTAATCTATTATTCTATACAATTATCCACCTATTATAAACCAATATCTTTTTCTAAATCCACCAGTATAAATTAGTTATCCTGAACCCTTAAATCCCAAGGACTCTTTGAAGAACATATTATTGGTCCCAATGTGAGAAAATATTAAATATTGATCATTTATTCTGTGTATTTCTCTTCAAAAAATATCATAAACAGAATAATATAATGGAATACACACCATTATTTTACATAAGAGTTATTATATTAATGGAAAATAAATTTTTTTCCTTTCCATCCATGTTGAAAATAAAGAGTGCACTGATTGTGTGTTTTTTCATTTGATTGTACTATCGCCCCCGAAAAACATGTCTTATAATTATTACCACAATCTCTCCTCACATATAAGATGGATGTAATTGAAGAATAAAATAGATATATATTTTAACGCCCCAACGCTTGAATCCCAGAGATTGTGCATTGTTATGTATCATTGGTATGATCATAAAATATCAAGTCTCGAAAGGGAGATTAGTTTATTAGCCTTGAAAGTACTAGATACATTCACACGGTTTACATTACAGCATAAAATGAAAAAAATACAATAACATTGTTTACGTAGAAAACACTAAGATCCTACATACTATCCTGGTACGTCAGTCATAATATACATATTTTCATCCTGGGAAAAATAAAACATAGAAAGAGGTGAGGTCAGATGCTCAGTAAGGATAACATTATAGCGGACACTTTCATAAATAAGAATAAACATTTAAGACAATGTATAAGACTGAAAGAAAATATTTTTAAACTTGAACTTCAGCATTATATGGAAAAGATAAAATAAAATAATTTTATTTACTTATTCACATGGATATTCTATTAGACAAATAATTACATGAAATATCAATAGCCACATTCATAATGATGGAATTCATAATTCCAGACTTTCTTAACCACATAGTCAAGGCCTCGTGCCAAGACTACAAATAAGATTTTGTCAGGGAATTGTGCCAAGACACTAGTTTGTCTCATGAAACCTATTGATGCATTGAGGAGCTATAGAGGGCCCCACATGTCACTTAATGAGTCCAATGAATTTCTCATATGAAAAGGTTGAAGCATACTCTGAACTTTCGTATTAAACTACCATACGAAATTTCAAAATTTTAACCACAAACCATGAATGGTATAAAAATAGACCTTCCACAATAAAACATAAAAAATTCAATAAAATATGGAAGATTTTATTATAATATATCAGCCTCAATAGATAATAATGAATGATATTGACATAGATGAAAATAATCATCAAAACTATTTAAGAGAAATATCCCCCTTTTAGTCTCACTATTTTTCACGAAGCCGTTTAAAATATTTTTTTGAATCAAATTTTCCCATACAAAATTTAAACATTTAAAAGTAATTTTAATTTTAAAACATTAATTTCCATATAAATAAATCCTATAAACCAATTTTAAAACATGAACATTAATGAGAATGATTTAGAATAATAAATCTTTAAAACATTTTAAAATTATATTTTAGTTAGAGTTCCTAACCAAAAGAGAAACACATGAATACAAATACTTGAGGTAATCAAAATATTTTAATATCATGAGAATAAAGGGATTAATTATATACTAGGTCAATGTACATTATATACACCATATAAAAGTGATTTGGTGTATAATTGCAAAGAATTATCAATGGAATGTAAATTGAGATGAAAACTCCTATTAAGACTATATCCATAGGTTAAAGATAAAACTACCAACTAATTATGTATGACAAATATAAATAAACTCAATATGATTGGATATTCAGTGTAAATCAATCAAAGTACATTCACCCATATTCTTGTAAAAACAACACAAATGAATTAGATATTTATCTCAACAAATAGAGATTGAGTAAAAATTACTCTTATCAAGTTCATATTAATGACTTGAGATTTTATGAATGGATTGATTATGTGTATCAAAATTATATCCATAGAAATGGGAGTGGAAATTATGAAATAAGGAAGTGAATAATTATTCCACACATAATCGTGGAGTAAAATAATCGATGAAGTAAGCGTAAAGCTGAATGAGTGGAAATTGAAATTTCAAATTCCCTTATCGATTTGGTTACTTACGAAACATAAACAAATGAAATAAGGATCATAAAATGATGATGTATATACCCATAAATTAATTTATATAACCTAATTAATACAATCATGGTTAGCAGACACACCACATATAACAAATATGTGGGGGAAAATGGAAATATCACATAACTAAAAGTGAGATAAGAAACCCCTTACATTGTACTTTTTTTGGTCGAGGGTAGGTTAACCTCCTGTATAATGGTGAAACAATTGTTTTTAAATTATAAAAGAATCATATACATTAATATGATATCATATATGATCTTTTAACATTGCTTTGTTAATAATATCTTACCATTATCGTCGTTTTGGGTGTTAACAGATTCATTTTCCATTATATTCTTTGTTATGTGATTCATGTTTGTTATGGATGGGATGTATCTTCTTCATATACAGAATGATATCATGTCTCTATACATTATTCATAACCATCAAATAAAATTTCTTCTTGTATGGATATAATGGAGAATGAATGTCATCGCGTTTGTGGAGACAGTAACCCGTATGTACGCACGAGTGACAATATCATTATTTTGAAATTAAATTATATATGATTGGAAGTTATATCATATATTCATAATAATTATAATGTTATAGTTATTATTTAAATCAATTACACATCATTATTAAACCCATCTAAATAATAATGTATTGAATAACAATTACACCATGATGTGGAGACGGGAAGCTGTACGTACGCATGTATGGGGACAAGTCATTCAATGGATGGATAAAATAATGAATAAAATTGTACCATATTCCTAATAAAAGAACATTATATAGAATATACATGAGTTATTATTTTATAATGGAAACAAAAAAGAAAGAGAAAGTGGAAGAAGAAAGGTACTTGATAGTGGTGATGGGACATTTACCTCTTCTTCGTGTTCGTCATTTTGATTTGATCAAAAGGGCCCCTTAGGTTGGTTTTATGACTAAAGGAGGGCCTCTAGGATAAATGGAATAATGTTTATAGGGTATTTCGGTGTAGTTTGACGAGCCAAAAGGTTTTGATGGTGTGAATTTGAGGCAGGATGGATTGCCCTTTTATAAGAGGGGTGATGGGCACCTTATGAAAAACTAGAAATATTATTTTATAATAAAATCAATTTCGGTTTCTAATTGTAACGCCCCGACCCCAGTTACCCAGAGTTCGTGCATTATTACATAACATTGGCATGATCACAAGAAGGATCAAATCTCGAATGACCGATTGGTTTAGTAGCCTTGGAAATACTATACATATTCATAAGTCTTGCATTACATCATAAAAATGAAAACTACAATAACATATTTTCTTCATATTCCACACTCATATCCCCACATACTATCCCTGCCAGTCATTCATAATTTACTTCTTCATACCCTGGGAAAAATAAATCATAGAAAAGGGTTGATCTAAAATTCTCAGTAAGGATATCAATATAGCGGAAACTTTCATAAATAAGAATAAAAATTTAAGGCAATGTATAACTAAAAAAAGCCTTTTAAACATGAACATAAACATTGTATGGAAGAAATAAAATCAAATAATTACATTTACTTATTCACATGGATATTATACTAATCGAATAATCACATGCAATATCAATAACCACTTTCATAATGATGGAATGCATAATGTCAGACTATCAAAACCACATAGCCAAGGCCTCGTGCCAAGAATTAAAATAAGATTTTATCAAGGCCTTGTGCCAAGACACTATTTTGTCTCATTAGACCTACCGATGCATCGAGGAGCTATAGCAGGCTCCACCCGTCACATATTAACTCCAATGCATTCCCATGTGAAAAGGTTTAAACATAACATAAACATTCGTATTATAACTAGCATACGAAATGTCAATACTTTCACTATAAACCATGAATGGAATAAAAATATCAAATTCACAATCAAACATATCACAAAACCTTCAATACAATATAGATGTTTTATATCATAATAAGTCATCTTCAAATAAGCGTAAAATCCAACATAGATGAAATCAAAACTCTTTTTAGAGAAATATCTCTTTCTATTTTTAAATCATTTAAGAGTCATATATTTATAAAATAAAACATTTTATTTGAAAATATTATTATAAGCTTGTAAGTTAAGCTTCGACGATTTTATAACGGCGGAAAATAGCCGCACCCGCCGTATAAGTTAAAAAACGTTTTTACTTTAATTCTGTCGAAAAGGTTAAAAGCACCTTGTTTGGAAAACGACGGAAAGATTCCTTTATAAAACTCTTATAAAAAGTCAAACAAGGTTATAAATGACTTTAACCTGTATTATTTTAAATAGTAAAAATGTTTTGAAATACATTTTTAAGAAAATGGATGTGGATGATAAAGATATCCCAGTAGATTATTACGTATAAACAACCTCAGATAATGAAGAGATTGTGAAATAACCCTTACCTTGTACTTTTCCTTGGTTGGGGTAGGTTAAACTCCTATATAATGGTGAAATAATTGTTATTAAATTATAAAATAATCATATATATTAATATGATATCATATATGATCTTTTAACATTGATTTTTTAATAATATCTTAGAATTATCGTCGTTTCGGGTGTTAATTTACTCATTTTCTTTTATATGTTTTGTTACATAAGCTATGTTTGTTATGGATAGGTTGTATCTTATTCATATCCAGAATGATATCAAGTCCATAAACATCATTTTTAAATCATAAAATGATAATTATACCTGAATGTATACGATGGAGGATGAATCTCATCGCATTCGTGGAGACGGTAGTCCGTACGTACGCACGAGTGACAATATCATTCTTTTGATATTAAAATAATATTTAATTGGATGGTATATTATATATACAGAATCATTAACATGTTATATTTATTATTTACATGAGTTAAACATCATTATTATACCCATCCAAATAATAATTTATTGAATAACAATTACACCACGACGTGGAGACGATAAGTCGTACGTACACACATATGGTGACATGTTATTCAAAGGATGGATAAAATAGTGAATATGGTTGTAAGATATTTATAATAACATCACATTATATATATGATACTGGAGTTATTATTTTATAATGGTAACAACAGAGGAAGAAGAAGTGGAAGAAGAAAGGAACTTGAAAAAGGGTGGTGAAATCATTACCTCTTCTTCGGGTTATTTCTTTTGATTTGATCAAAAGGGCTCATTAGGTTGGCTTTCATATCAAACTAAGGCCTCTAGGTTGTAGTGAGGGAAGTTGAGAGAGTATTTTGGCAGGGGTTGGCTGAACCAAAAGGCTTTGAAAGTGTGAGTTAATGGGAAGGTGGAGTGCCCTTTTATAAGAGGGGTGAGGGGAACCTTTGGAAAAGCTAGAAATATTATTATATAATAAATTTATATTCGGATTATAATGGATCCAAAGTGGATTATTTAAATTTTAATGTGGGGATAGGTCTAAAACCACTCAAAAAATATAATTTAGACAGGTTTGGGTTACTATATTAACCTTATCTTTATGTATTAACTCTTAGTTAATTAGTTTCACTTTTACAATGTCTCTTTGTATTTTTATATTATATGGTTAATAAACTTACCATATACTTCCAAGAGACCCCCAAGTGGTCCATTAATGATGCACCTATCATGATATAAGTATCTTGGCCGAACCTTAGATTTTTAGAAATTTAATATCAATTAATAGTATAATATTTGTTTTAAAAACTCTTTTCTGTCAATTTTGACACTATTCTATAATTGATTTTTGTGAAACTCATAACAGAATGATTACTTCTAAAAAAGTCAATTAAATCAATCCTAATATGTCATATTGACCTAGAAAATTTGTTTAATTCCATAAAATTCTCAAATTATATTTATTAGGGTATCTATAATATCAATTATTTTAAATTTTCAATACTATGGTAATTACTGCATCATCATTATGTCATAAATAATTTAAATTATTTAATGTCTAAAAAAATAAAATATCATTATGTAGTAAATATTTTTATATTTATAATGAATATTTATAGTAAAAAAATCCAACATATATAACCCTATCCAAAAAATTTTTTTCTAAAAGATCTATGCTTTTGTCATTTTTTTACATATTTTAACTTAATTAAAATAAAGTGTCCCTATCACCTACAAGTGGCACCATGGGGTCCCAAAATCGACCCAAGGATTCCCATGGTCGGACATGTATCCACCAATAAGGCTAGAACCCGTTTTAGGGTAATTTAGTTTTATTATAATATTATTTGTTAACCCTTATTTACTGGATTTACCCTCAACCATGGTAAATAAAATATTTACCGCAGTAATTATTCAAAATGTCTAAAAATAAAAGTTACCTATTTACACAATATGAACATCCTGATTCCAAATATGGAATAAAGTTTTCAAAATTCAAAGCATGGAAGTGGTAGAAATCAATTTAAAATTAATTCTCGTTGTTAAATCAAAAAGCATGTTTTTAAGAGATAATAACTATCAAAAGATTGACACTTATTTATGTCTAGTTTAATTGTAAAATTATGTACAACGACCAAAATTTTATTAAATGGTAAAAATATATTCTAAATGTACTTTAAAACCACTAAAATTCATAATTTATCAATATAAATTATTTCAATTAAAAAAGTTGTTTTTAATTAACATTTAGTAATTTTCACTATTCATCAAAATATAAGTGTTATCCGAAAAGTTCCAAAATTTCACCCTAGGCTAAATTCGATATTCCAAATCCAAAAATGATATCCATTTTGAAATATAATATATATATAATTTCAAAAAGTAGGTATTACTATTCATAACGACTAGTTTGATTGGTTATGGTGTGTTAGAACTCGGTGTTGCGTACAACACACGCTATCACATTATTCAAAGAGAAGCGTACCGTAGAAGCTAGGGGGTAACATTCTCCCCTCCTTCAAAAAATTTCATCCTCGAAATTTCTATAATACTTATCACATGAAAAGACTTGGGTGGTTCTTCATGATAAGTTCCACGGGTTCCCACGTTGGCTCTTCCATCTTATTGTTTCTCCAAAAAACTTTTACCAGACGCATCGTCCGGTTTCTCATTACTTGTTCTCTCGTATCAAGAATCCTGATGGGATCTTCACAATAAGATAGATCGGGTTCCAATTCTAATTCTTCATAGGTGAGTACATGCGTTGGGTCAGGCATGTATTTCCTCAACAGAGATACGTGGAACACATCTTGAACATTGGAGAGACTTGGAGGCATTGCCAATCGGTAAGCTACAGCCCCAATTCATTCTAGAATTTTGAAAGGTCTGATGTACCTGGGACTCAATTTACCTTTCTTACCAAAACGTATGACTACCTTCCATGAAGATACTTTCAAGAAAACATGATCACTGACTTGAAATTCCAAATCCTTCCTTCGATTATCAGCATAGCCCTTCTACCTACTTTGAGCTACTTTTATGTGATTTTGTATTACCTTTACCTTTTCCATCATTTCCTCCACCAGTTATGGGCCTACAAGTTTTCTTTCAGCAAATTCATCCCAATAGGTTGGTTTACGGCATCTCCTTCCGTATAACGCTTCATATGGTGCCATCTAAATACTCGAATGGAAGCTATTGTTATATGAAAATTCTACCAGAGGTAAATATTGAGGCCACATACCCTGAAAGTCATGTGAGAAAGATCTCAACATGTATTCTAAGGTTTGAATAGTCCATTTTGATTGTTCGTCTCTCTAAGGGTGGTAAGAAGAGCTCAAATGATGTTCAGTATCCAGGGATTTCTGAAGACTTTTCCAGAATCTTGAAGTAAAACGGGGATCACAATCAGAAACAATCGATAGGGGTACTCCATGAAGTCTCACAACTTCATTAATATATAGTCTTGCTAGACGTTCCAGGGGTATATCTTCTCTTATAGCAAGAAAATGTTCTGACTTGGTAAGACGATCAACAATAACCCATATTGCATCATTCCTTCTAGGAGTCTTTGGTAGTCCCATGACAAAGTCCATCATAATATTGTCCCATTTCCACTCCGGTATGGGAAGAGGTTGCATGAATCCTCCAGGTTGTTGCCTTCCAGCTTCCACTTGTTGACAAACCAAACATCATGATACAAAATATGCAATCTCCCTCTTCATGTTGTCCCACCAAAAATGTTCCTTCAAATCATTATACATTTTGGTGCTCCTAGGATGTATAGTGAAATTTGAACTATGAGCATCATCCATCAATTCCCTTTTTTGATCAGGTATATCGGGAACACAAAGTTTCTTCCCGGATTTCAAAATTCCATCTTCATACACAAATTCTCTCAATCTCCCATCATTGACAACATTAATCTTCTTTTTAAATTCATCATCATCGGTCTGAGAACTCTTAATCCTTTCTAGTAAATATGGTTCGGAAACCATTTGAAAAAGAAATGATGTTTCACCTTCCCTGGTTATTCCAATTTCCATCTTCACTAGATCCATCAAAATTGGATCCATTTAAATTCTCATATTGTTCAGAAACTCCATGGTATTTTCTGCTCAAAGCATCTGCCACCCTGTTTTCCTTCCACAGGTGGTAGTGTATCATGCAATCATAATCCTTGAGTAATTCAAGCCATCTCCATTGCCTCTTATTTAGTTCTTTTTGTGAGAAAATATACATAAAACTCTTGTGATTAGTATAAATCTCCTATTTTTCACCATAGAGGTAGTGCCTCCATATCTTCAAAGAAAAGATCACATCTTCTAAATCGAGATCATGAGTAGGATAGTTTTGTTCATGAATTTTCAACTGTCGTGATGCATAGGCAATAACTCTATCATTCTGCATAAGGACACAACCAAGTCATTTCTTCGATGCATCACTATAAATAACGAATCCATCAATCCCTGATGGTAGAGTCAATATAGGAGCATTGACTAATCTTCTCTTCAGTTCTTCAAAACATTCTTCACACTCTTTTGTCAAAACAAATTTAACCCCTTTACGTGTGAGCTTCGTTAATGGGTTTTCCAATCGGGAAAAATTCTGGACGAATCGTCGAAAATAACCTGCCAAACCAATAAAACTACGTACCTCAGTTATACATGTAGGTGTTGTCCATTCATGGATTGCCTTGGTCATAGAAGGATCAATAGAGATTCCATCTTTAGAGACAATATGGCCATGAAAAGAAATATCTTGAAGCCAGGATTCACACATGCTAAACTTCCCATATAATTCATGCCTTCTCAGAGTCTTCAAGATAATGCACAAGTGATTTTAATGATCTTCATAGGTTTTGGAGAATACCAAGATATCATCAATAAATACCACCACAAGTTCATCTAGATACTCCTTGAAAACTCTATTCATCAGATCCATGAATATAGAGGGTTCATTAGTCAATCCCAAAGGCATTACAATAAACTCATAATGCCCGTACCTGGTTCGAAATGTTGTCTTCGGAATGTCTTCCTTCTTCACACACAACTAATGGTATCCAGATCGATGTAAAATCTTTGAAAAGTATTGAGCTCCATGCAGTTGGTCAAATAAATCATCAATGCATGGTAGGGGATACTTGTTCTTTATTGTTATAGCATTGATTTCCCTGTAGTCGATACATACCCTCATAGATCCATCTTTCTTTTTAACAAAAAGAACATGGCCTCCCCATAGAGAAACACTAGGGAGAATAAATCCCTTATTACTCAATTACTCTAGTTGTTTCTTTAGTTCAACTAATTCTACAGTGGCCATTCTATAAGGGGTCTTCGATATAGGCCTTGATCCAAGAATTAAATCAATGGAAAACTCAACTTCTCGTTCTGGAGGATGTCTAGGTAAATATTCCGGAAACACATCTACATATTCTTTCACAACAGGTACATCCTCTATTTGAACAATCCTTTCCTCACCGACAGTCATTTCATTCTCTTCCCCCCCCCCAATAATTTAATTTAGTTGAGCTACTAGGGTGGATCTAGATAAGAATTAGGTGGTGGCGATTCTGCTCTAAAGATATGGTGTTCCTTATCATTATCCTCAAGAATCGTAACCTCTTTCTTCTTACAATAAATCTTCGCATCATAGTCTAAAAGCCAGTCCATACCGGGGATTATATCAAACTCAATCATAGGTATGACGATGAGATCAGCAGATAAAGAACATTTATGTGCTCTAATGGGGACTGATTCACAAAACATTGTTGCAATGATACTTCCCTTAGGAGTTTTAACTGAAAACTCCCTTGTTAAATCAAATTGGAAATATCTAATTTTCATAGCAAACTGGGAAGATATGAAACAATGCGATGATCCAGAATCAAATAATGCATTTTCTAAACTTGAGGAAACCATTAAATTACCTGCCACCACGTCTTTCGAAGCTTCTACCTCAGCAGTAGTGATAGCATAAGCTTGGCCTTGATCCCTTGGCCTTTTCTGAGGTAAGTTCTTCTGAAGCTTAGGACATTCATTTGCATAATTCCCCATCTCCCTGCAATTGTAGCACTGAACATTGGTAGCTTCCTTCTTCCCCTTGCAATCACGAGCTTGGTGGCCTTTGTCACCACACATGTAACAGACTCCCGTTCTCTTCAAGCAAGTACCGGGGTGTTTCTTACCACATTTACCATAGGATGGATATTCAACCTTTCCCATCATTCCCTTATTTCTATTCCCAGATTGATCAGCAGGTCTCTTCTTCTCTTGCTTTTCTTTAAAATCATAAGACTTAGATAATTCCATTTCGTTCTTGATAGCACATGAGACAATGTCTTCGTACGACGAGAAGGATTGTGAGACTAATGCTCAATGAAGAAATGGTTTTAACCCATCAAAGAAACGATCAATATTACTTCTTGGGTTACGTATATAATCTCCATCATACCTTTCTATCCATGTAAAGTTAGCCTCATGCTTGGTGACATTCTCATCCTCCTTTTGTCTCAGACTCAGAAATTGCATTTCCATATATGCTCAATGGTCGCGAGGAAATTATTTTTCTAAAAAAAGATCTTTGAACTCCCTCCATTCCATATTTGATACTTCATAAACTTCCTTCATGTTTTGAATCAATGACCACCATTGATCAGCATCTCCAGGGAGTCGGTAAACTGCCATGATAACTTTTTCCCTTTCAGTACTCCCCAAAGCCTGAAATATTTTCTCTAGAGAATTTATCCATTGCTCAGCTACTAAGGGATTTTTACTCCCATTGAAAGTTGGTTGTTTTTGCCTCATGAATCGATCTAACAATGATCCTCCATGCTGCGGATTAGGGTGCTCCATACGGGTGAGGTTATTATTCATAACCTGAGTGAATTGTCCCAGTATGGTGATTAGCTGATCGGCACCAGTTGCATCACCAGCTCCACTATAATTAACATGAGTAGGAGGGAAATCCCTACATGGAGTGTGTGCATTGATACAGTTTCCATTTCTTCCACTAGGCGCCATTTCTAAACAATGGCATAAACTAGATCAGTTTATCAATCAAAATACATAATCCCATAATTATAAAACACTTAACATAAATTGAACTATTTATGGATATAATTCATAATCATAAAACTGTTTTCTTTGAGAAAGTATATACTCATAAACCCTTCATAATGATTTGTAAAGAAAATGAGAGTTATCCTAAACATATCCCCCGGGAGTGTCGTAACCAACAGTGCAGCAAGGCCTGTTGTCGTGCACCAGTTCCCATTCGAGTCTAGCTCAAAGCGGTGTTTTTGGGTTTTACCTCTAGGTACATCTGTTCCAGATCTACCACTACCTGCTCTTATCCAGATAGGGATGTATTGCTCGGAAAACTCACAAAATCTCTACAATAACAAAATTCTAGGAAGTTCTTTTATACTAATCCACAAATTTCATCTTAGGTCTATGTGCACTAATCATAGTTTATCTAAATATAGCTTCCATGGTTTGTAATAAACTTCCTCTAATACCAAATGTAATGCCTCGACCCCAATTACCTAGATTCGGTGCATTGTTACATAACATTGGAATGATCACAAGAAGGATCAAATCTCGAAAGACCGATTGGTTTAGTAGCCTTGGAAATACTAGATATATTCATAAGTCATACATTACATCATAAAAATGAAAACTACAACAACATCATTTCTTCATATTCCACACTCATATCCCCACATACTATCCTTGCAGGTCAATCATAATTTACTTCTTCATACCCTGGGAAAAATAAAACATAGAAAAAGGGTGAGCTCAAATGCCCAGTAAGGATAACAATATAGCAGAAACATTCATAAATAAGAATAAACATTTAAGGAAATGTATAACTAAATCAAAATAATTTTAAACTTGAACTTAAACATAGTATGAATAAAATAAAATGAAATAATTCCATTTACTTATTCACATGGATATTCTACTAATCGAATAATCACATGCAATATCAATAACCACTTTCATAATGATGGAATGCATAATGCTAGACTATCATAACATCTTAGCCAAGGCCTCGTGCCAAGACTACAAATAAGTTTTTTTTCAGATTTGTTCCAAGACACTAGTTTTTCTCATGAGACCAACCGATGCATCGAGGAGCTATAGCGGGAACCACCCGTCACATATTAAGTCCAATGCGTTCCCATATGAAAAGGTTTAAACATAACATAAACATTCGTATTAAAACTAGCAAACGAAATGTCAATACATTCACCATAAACCATGAATGGAATTAAAATAGCACATTCACAATAAAACATATCACAAAACCTTCAATACAATATAGAAGTTTTGTATCATAATAAATCATCTTCAAATAAGCGTAAAATCCATCATAGATGAAATCAAAACTCTTTTTAGAGAAATATCTCTTTCTATTTTGAAATAATTTAAGAGACATATATTTATAAAATAAAACATTTTCAATGAAAATATTCTTATATGCTTGTAAGGTAAGCTTCGATGATTTTATACCGGTGGAAAATAGTTGCACCCGCCGTATCAGTTAAAAAACATTCTTACCTTAATTCTGTCGAAAAGGTTAAAAGCACCTTGTTTGGAAAACGACGGAATGATTCCTTTATAAAACACTTATAAAAAGCCAAAAAAGGGTATAAATGACTTTAACCCATATTCTTTTAAATATTAAAAATGTTTTGAAATACATTTGTAAGAACCATGAATGTTGATGATAATGAGATCCCAGTAGATTATTACGTATAAACAACCTAGGATAATGAAGAGATTGTGAAATAACCTTTACCTTGTACTTTTCCTTCGTTGGGGTAGGTTAACCTCATGTATAATGGTTAAATAATTGTTATTAAATTATACAAGAATCATATATATTAATATGATATCATATATGATCTTTTAACATTTATTTGTTAATAATATCTTTGAATTATCGTTGTTTCGGGTGTTAACTTACTCGTTTTCTTGTATATGTTTTGTTACATGAGCCATGTTTTTTATGGATAGGTTGTATCTTTTTCATATCCATAATGATATCAAGTCCTTAAACATCATTTTAAAATAATCAAATGATAATTATACTTGAATTGATACGATGGAGAATGAATCTTATCGCGTTTGTGGAGACAGTAGTCCTTACCTACGCACGAGCGACAATACCATTCTTTTGATATTAAAATAATATATAATTTCATATTATATCATATATACAGAATCATTATCATGTTATATTTATTATTTACATGAGTTAAACATCATTATTATACCCATCCAAATAATAATTTATTGAATAACAATTACACCACGACGTGGAGACGGTAAGCCGTACGAACGCACGTATGGTGACATGTTATTCAAAGGATGGATAGAATATTGAATATGGTTGTACCATACTTATAATAACATCACAGTATATATATGATACTGGAGTTATTATTTTAGAATCGTAACAACAAAGGAAGAAGAAGTGGAAGAAGAAAGGAACTTGAAAAAGGGTGGTGAAATCATTACCTCTTCTTCGGGTTCTTCCTTTGGATTTTTTCAAAATGGCTCCTTAGGTTGGATTTTTGATCAAACTAATGCCTCTAAGTTGTAGTTAGGGAAGTTGAGAGAGTATTTGGTCTTGGGTTTGCCGAACCAAAAGGCTTTGATGGTGTAAGTTAATGAGAAGGAGGAGTTCCCTTTTATAAGAGGGGTGACGGGCACCTTTGGAAAAGGTAGAAATATTATTTTATAAAAAATTCATATTCGGTTTATAATGGCTCCAAAGTGGATTATTTAAATTTTAATGTGGGGATAGGTCAAAAACCACTCAACCAATAGAATTTAGGCAGGTTTGGGATACTATATTAACCTTATCTTTAAGTATTAACTCTTAGTTAATTAGTTTCACTTTTACAATGTCTCTTAGTATTTTTATATTATATGGTTAATGAACATACAATATACATCCAAGAGACCCCCAAGTGGTACATTAATGAGGAACCTGTCATGATATAAGTATCTTGGACGAACCTTAGATTTTTAGGAATTTAATATCAATTAATAGTATAATATTTGTTTTAAAAACTCTTTTATGTCAATTTTGACACTATTCAATAATTTATTTTTGAGAAACTCATAACAGAATTATTAATTCTAAAAAAGTCAATTAAATAAATCCTAATATGTCATATTAACCTATAAAATTAGTTTAATTCAATAAAAGTCTCAAATTTTATTTATTTGGGTATTTATAATATCAATTATTTTAAATTTTCACTATTATGGTAATTACTGCATCATCATTGTGTCATAAATAAATTAAATTATTTAATGTCTAAAAAATAAAATATCATTATGTATTAAATCTTTTTATCTTTATAATGAATATTTATAGTGAAAAATCCAACATATATAACCCTATGAAAAAAATGTTTTTCTAAAAGATCTATGCTTATGTCATTTTTGTACATATTTTAACTTAATTAAAATAAAATGTCCCTATCACCTACAAGTGGAACCATAGGGTCCCAAAATCTACCCAATGATGCCCATGGTCGGACATGATTCCACAAATAAGTTTAGGACACATTTTAGTGTAATTTAGTATTATTATAATATTATTTTTTAACCCTTATTTACCGGATTTACCCTTAACCATGGTAAATAAAATAATTACCGCAGTAATTATTCAAAATGTCTAAAAATAAAAGATACCTATTTACAAAATATGAACATCCTAATTCCAAATATGGAATCATTTTTCCAAATTCAAATCACAGAAGTGGAAGAAATTAATTTAAAATTAATTCCCGTTGTTAAAACAAAAAGTATGTTTTTAAGTGATAATAACTATCAAAAGATTGACACTTGCTTATGTCCGGTTTAATTGTAAAATTATGTACAATGACAAAAAATTTATTAAATGGTAAAAATATATTCTAAATGTACTTTAAAACCACTCAAATTCATAATTTATCAATATAAAATATTTCGACTAAAAATGTTGTTTTTATTTAAAATTTAGTAATTTTCACTATTAATCAAAATATAAGTGTTATCCGAAAAGTTCCAAAATTTCACCCTAGGATAAATTTGATATTCTGAATCCAAAAATGAAGTCTATTTTGAAATATAAAATATATATATTTTCAAAAAGTATGTATTAATATTCATAACGACTAGTTTGATTGGTTATGGTGTGTTAGAACTCGGTGTTTCGTACAACACACGCTATCACATTATTCAAAGAGAAGCATACCGTAGAAGCTTGGGGTGTTACACTAATGGATCAAAAATGGATTCGTTAAATGATATGGTGGGGATGTGTAGAAAACCACTCAACCAATTGGTTTTATAGGGGTTTGGGTCACTATATTAACTTTATCATTTAGATTAAACTCTTAGTTAAATAGTTCGGCATTTACCATGTCTCTATATATTTTAATATTATATGGTTAATAAACATACAATATACTTCCAATAGAAACCCAAGGGGTTAATTAATAACTCAACTGTCATTATATATGTATTTTGGCTGAACCATAGATTTTTAGGGATAGAATATCAATTAATAATATAATATGTGTATTAAAAACTATTTTATGTCAATTTTGACACTATTTGTTATTTTGTTGTTTCTAAATTCAAAACAGCATTATTAAATCGAAATAAAATTCATCTAACCAACCCTAATATGTCATATGAAAATTTTAAATTAGTGGAATTCATAAAAATTATCAATTTACATTTATTTGGATATTTATAGTATCAATTAGTTTAATATTTCATTAATTAAGTAATTACCACATCATCATTGTGTCATTAATAAATTAGATTATTTAATATCTAAAAAATTTATATAAAATAAAATTATCTAGAAATTTTTTTTATATTTCTAATGAATAATTATAGTCTAATTTATCTTATGTGTAACCCTATATGAAAAATTTTTCATTTTGAAAACATTGATTTAAAATCTTTTAACTCTTCTTTGAATTGAATAATAATAAATGTCCAAATCAAATCCAAGTGGGCCAAAGAGGTTCATATTTTATTAATAAGGTTGTTTTTGGTCGAATTATACTTGTCGAATATAATTAAGACATGTTTTAGGGTAATAATAATATCATTTTTACCCTTAATTACCATATTTATTTTAACCGTGGTAAATAAAAGTAAAAAGTAACTATTCACCAAAAGTTATTTTTATCTTATTGAACCAAATTTTACTTATTGATATCAACCATGTCTCTAAGGTTTTATAAATTCCATTCATAAAAGAATTAAGATTATTCTTTATGTGAATTTGAAAATTCTCCAAGGTGGTGGGTAAAAGACGGTGAAAAGTTCAATAAAATTTTTATATGTCTAAAATAATTATAAACTAACTCCAATGAATTACCTTGAACTTATATAGGTATTATGTATCTCATTTGACCTAAAATAAATTTAATAAAATAAATAATTATTTGAATAGAAATTCGGTTTTAAACTATAACTTTGTGTTTTTTTACTATTCATCAAAAAATAAATATTTCAGAAACATACAGAAAATTCACCCTAAGCTAATTTTGTTTGTATGAATTCAAAAATGTAGTATTTTTTACATAATTCAAAACATTGAAATTTAATTTTTGAGTTTAAAAATAATTCCCGTTGTCAAAACCAAAAGGCGTATTTTTATGAAATAATAACTACCAAAAGATTGACATTTGTTTATGTACAATTTCAAAGTGAAATTATTTTCAATGACAAACATTGGTTTAAATGGTAAAAATATAATCTAATTATACATCCAAAACATTCATATGTATAATTGAACACTATAAATTATTTTGATTAATAATTTTGTTTTTAGTTATAATATATTATTTTTCATTATTCACCGAAATATGAAAGTTTTCAGAAAAACACCAAAAATTTATTGAAACTAACTTCTTATGTCCCGATCCCAAAAATGATGTTTATTTCATCAAATTGAATATATAAATGTTTCAAAAAATGGATTTGACACTTGTTCTCCATTAAAAGGCGGTAAAAATTCATTTTTTGAAAAATACTTCTTTTATCTGAAGAAAATGAATTTGTCCTTACATTATGTCTAAGAAACTTATAATGTGGATTATAAAATTATAAGGGTTATATAAAGTTCAAAATTTTGTTAATACTATTCATAATCGCTTTTGAATGGCTGGTTTTGTACGTCATGGTGTGCTTGATCTCGATGTTGTGTGTAGTGTTAGTTATGGAATTGCTTTGAAAAACTAATGTACTATGAAATATTGGGGTGTTAAATTCTTCTATACATCAATAAATTTCATCTAGAAATTTTTAAAATTGTTCTTGGGAATATATTGGATAGTTCCACATCGAAAAAAGAGTCAATAAAACTATCACTTTAAAAGAAAGAAATAGAAGTACAAAGGTCACCCAAGATAACCCATACTAGGATTCCATGTAAAAAACATGGATATGGAAGATAAACTAAGTTTCATGTTTTAATGGAGAGGGATAGAAAACATTATCAGGAGAAAGTTAACAACAAGAAAACCACAAACTTGTGATAGGATATACGATCATTAGTTTCCCAGTTGGAAAAGTAAACATACAACATTTTTTTGTTTTAAGTTACATTTCATAAAGATAAGAAATTTATTTAAGAGATTGACTATGAACATAAATAGATATACTTAATTTTTATGTAGAGTTTCATTCTTTAATATATTTCATCCACTAAATCATTTTTTTAAATAATGAGTATTCATGAATACTTGGTCACACCAGAAGAGCTAGAATAAACTTCTAGAGAATCACATGATCCAAAAAGGATAAAATATATATTTACAATGTCTATATAGATTAATCAAAACCCATAATTTAAGTACAAGATCATATTATCCCCCAAAAGGATATTCCTTTAGAGAAATAAACACTAATCTAAATTTCTAAAATTAAACCAACAATACTCCAAAGTTAAATAAATAACATTCAATAAACAATTGTCCTTAAAATCCTTCAATATAATCCAAACTAATATTGAAACCATAAACATAGAAGAATTTGGTTATGTAGTGTTCCACATTAATTTGTATCTCTGAATGACATCAACTACTCATAAAGTCAAATACTTAAATGTAATTATCTTAATCACATATTCTCAATTATAGGTTAATCATTTCCATAAATAACCCAAATCACTATAAATCCACTATAAAAACAAAGCTAAAAATCCACCATTACTCCTCAAATGAAATCCCATACTATTCTATATTCCATCGGTATATAGTGTATCAAACAAAGAGAACGTCTTCCAAAATAAAATTTATCACTTAATCACCAAATCATTATCCTATAATAAGGGTATTCATTTGCTAAGACATAAGATCCCAAACCAACTTATTATTGATCAATAAATTCATTTAACTAAAAATAATTAGTCACACTAACCAGGTACTTCACATATTCTAGTGGTATGCGATAAATCCTAATCACACTCTGGTTGTGGGTTCGATTCTCATAGCTTTGTCCGACGTTATGGGTTTTCACTTGGTCTACGTGTTGTCCTTTTTCAAAAACTATATTTTATAACATTAACAAAATGAGATAAATTCATCAAAATAACCATAACATAATTTAACAACAAATGTTATCTCATACCTTAAATTTTCATCCCAACATATAATAACTTGTAATTTCCTCAAACCCAGTGATCATATAAAATTAAATTTTTATTTATAACCATATCCACAAGAGAAAAGATATGTCTACCTCAAATATCATTTTCACATGACAAACTGCAGGGTTACAAATACAAAAGAAAATAATTCCAATGTAATCTCATCAACAAGGAGAATGAATAATTTTAAACATTTCTCCAACCATTTATTTCTAAATGTCTTCTTCTTTGACCAAGAAAATATTCAATAGTATAGGGTGTTATCTCGGGTAATGTTTAGGTCCCCTACATTTATAGCAAATGACTGTAAATGGATTCATGGGACCATTTTTATTTTCTATCACAGTACTTTTCATTTTTCCTCGGTAATTCTTCACATTATGTCTTTATTTCCCACACGTAAATAATTTCTTTGTTCTGTTGAGAAACTTTCATGGGTGTCTCCTTCCAAATTTCATACATTATGGAAATTAAGGATTCATTCATCTATGGTCTTCATTGCTGGAGCTCTTACAATTCATCACGTTTCACTTATTTTTTGAGTCCGAGAGTTGGTTAATATATATGTTGTTCATATAATTTTTGGAAAACTGGTTTGGGATGAACATGATATCTTATATCCCTGTCAACATTCAATATTTTTTCTCATTTCCACCATTGTTCCCACCTTGTACATCATTCTCAAAGTTAATATGACTTCCTTGGAATCCATCCATTGACTAAAACCAAAAATAATTGTGTGAGTAACAGTAGTCATAAAATCATTTAGAGAATATCATGACACCATATTTTCAATACGAAACTCCTTAGGATTAACTATGGTCATTTATTCTCATCTTATATTAAAATACATCAAATATGTTTGTAATAAAAATCTAAATTATCCAAAGCATATCCCCTAGGAGTGTCGTTACCAAGAGGGCAGTAAGGCCCATTGTCGTTCACTAGTTCTCGTTCGAGTCTAGATCAAAGTGGTGTTTTCAAGTATTACGCCTAGGTACATCTAGGTCAGAGCCGCCTCTACCTTCTCATATCCATACAGGGATGTATTGCTTGGAAAACACACAAAATCACTACAACACAAAAATTTCATGAAGTTTTTCTATTCTAATCCTCAATATCTATCTTAGGGCTATGTGCTCTAATCAAAGTTTATCTAAATCTAGTGTCCAATGATTTTACTAAACTTCGTCTAATACCAACTATAACGCCCCGAACCCAGAAGCCCAGAGTCATTGCATTATTAAGTATCATTTTCATGATCATAAAAGATTGAGTCTCGAAAGACAGATTAGTTTAATAGCGTTGGAAGTACTAGATACATTCTTACCGTTTTCATTATATCATAAACTAGAAAAATACAAAAACATTGTTTCCATAGACAACACTGAGATCACATAGCCAATCCCTGTAGTTCAGTCATAATATACTTCTTTGCATCCTGGAAAAAATAAAACATAGAAAAGGGTGAGCCTATATTCTCAATAAGGATAACATTATAGCGGAAACATTCCTAAATAATATTAAACATTTAAGGTAGTGTATAATATTAAAATAAAAGCCTTTTAACATTAAATTCACAAAAATATGGCAAAGATAAAATCAGATAATTCCATTTACTTATTCACTTGGATATTCTACTAGTCTAATAATCACATGAAATATCAATATCCACTTTTATAATGTTGTAATTCCTAATGCCAGACTTTCATAACCACATATTCAAGGCCTCGTGCCAAGAATAAAAATACTATTTATTCATGGCCTTGTGCCAAGATAGTAGTTTGTCTCGTGAGACCTACCGATGAATCATGGAGCTATAACGGGCTCCACTGGTCACTTAATAAGACCAATGCATTGCTCATATGTGAAGGTTGAAGCATAATCTGAACATTCGTACTAAAACTAATATACAAAATGTCAATATTTTAACCACTAACCATGAATGGTATAAAAATAGCACATCCACAGTCAAACGTAACTCATTCAATACAATATGTAAGATTTTATTATAATAGATTTACCTCAATAGAGAATAATGACTGAGATTGACATATATGAAAATAATCATAAAAAATATTTAAGATAAATATCCCCCTCTTAGTCTCACTATTTTTCAAGAAGCAGTTTAAAAAAGATTTTTGAATCAAAGTGTCCCATACCACTTTGAAACTTTTAAAAGTAATTTTAATTTTAAAACATTAATGTCCATATAAATAAATCCTTAAAACCATTTTTAAAACCTAGACATTATTAAGAAATATTTTGAATCATAAATCATTAAAACATTTTAAAATGGTATTTCAGTTAGTGTTCCTAAACAAAAAATATACACTTGTAAAAAATAATTGTGGTTATAAAAACATTTTAATATCATGAGAATAAAGGGATTAATGATATATTCTGTTAGATTAAATTATATACACCATATATATGTGATTTGGTGTATAACAGCAAAAAATACTCAATAGAATTTAAATTGAGATGAGATCTCTTATAGACCATATCCTTAGGTTAAGGAAAAATAAACGACATAATTATGTGTGAAAAATAAAAATACACTAAATATGATTGGATATTCAATGTAAATTGGTCATAGGACATTCACAGATAATTTTTTTAAAAGCAACATCAAAGAATTTGATATTTAACTCAACAAATGGAGATTGATTTAAAGTTAATCTTATCAAGTTCATATCGATGACTTGAGAATTTATAAATGGAGTGATTATGTGTATCAAAAGTTTATCCATAGAAAGGGGAGTGGAAATTAAGACATAAGAAAATGAATAGTGATTCCACAAATAATCTTGGAGTAAAATAATCAATGAAGTATGCGTAAAGTCGAATGAGTGGAAATTGTAATATCAAATTCCCTTATAGATTTGGTAACTTTTGAAACATACACCCATTAAATAAATATCATAAAATGAAGATGTAAATATCCATAAATTAAATTATATTACAAAATTAATTCAATCATGGGAAGTACACACACCACATGCAATAAATAAGTGCTGAACAATGGAAATATCATGGAATTAAAAGTTAGATAAGAAATCCCTTACACTGTAATTTTTCCTTGGAAGACAGTAGGTTAACCTACTATATAATGTTTAAATAATTGTTATTAAATTATAAAATAATCATATACATTAATAATATATCATATATGATCTTTTAACATTGCATTGTTAATAATATCTTAGTATTATCTTCGTTTCGAGTGTTAATGGATTCGTTTTCCTTTATATTCTTTGTTATGGGAGTCATATTTGTTATATATGGGATGTATATTATTCATATTAAGAATGATATCATGTCTCTAAACATTAGTCTTAATCATCAAATGAAATTTATTTTTGAATTGATAGGATTGGGAATGAATCTCATCACGTTCATGGAGACGGTAATCAGTACGTACGCACGAGCGACAATATCATTATTTTGATATCAAATAATATGTAATTGGATGGTATATCATATACTCAGAATAATTATCATGTTATAGTTATTATTCAAATAAATTAAACATCATTATTATACCCATCAAAATAATAATGTATTGAATTACAATTACACCACGACGTGGAGACGGTAAGCCGTACCTATGCACGTATGTTGACATGTCATTCAAAGGATGGATAGAATAATGAATATGTTTTTACCATATTCATTATAACATCAATTTATATAGAAGATACTAGATTTTTATTTTTGAAAACAAAAAACAAAGAATGTGGAAGTGGAAGAAGAAAGGAACTTGAAAGAGGTGATGAGACATTTACCTCTTCTTCGGGTTCTTCCTTTTGATTTGATCAAAATGGCTCTTTATGTTGGATTTATGACTAAAGGAGGGCCTCTAGGATAATTGGAGGATAGTTGAGATGGTATTTGGGCAGATTTTGGCTGATCCAAAAGGTTTTGAAGGTCTGGATTTGAGGCAAGGGGGAGTGCCCTTTTGTAGGTGGAGTGTTGGGGACCTTAGAAAAAACTAGAAATATTATTTTATAATAAAATGAATTTCGGTTTCTAAGGTATCCCAAATGGATTATTTAAAGGATAAGGTGGGGATGGGTCTAATACTACGAAAATAATTTGTTTTATACAGGTTTGGGTCACTATATTAACATTATCTTTTAGATTTAACTCTTAGTTAAATAGTTTGACATTTACCATGTCTCTATATATTTTTATATTATATGGTTAATAAACTTATTATATACTTACAATAGAACCCCAAGTGGTTATATAATAACACATGTATCATTATATAATTATTTTGGCCAATCCATATATATTTATGGATAGAATATCAATTAATAATATAAGATTGCATTAAAAAAATCTTTTATGTCAATTTTGACACTATTAGGAATTTTTTTATAAATTCATTATGACATTATTACTTAGAAAACAATTAATCTAACCAACCCTATTATTTCATATTAACATAGAAAATTATTGGAATTCATAAAAAGTCTTGAATTACCTTTATCTGGATATTTATAGTATTAATTAGTGTAATATTTCATTAATAAGGTAATTACTACATCATTATTGTATGATTAATAAATTAAATTATTTAATATATAAAAAATATTAAAAAAATACCATTATGTGGGAAATCGTTATATATTTATAATTAATATTTTTAGTTGAATTTAGCTTTTGTGTAACCCTATATTAAACATGATTTAGTTATTAAACATTGATTTTACCTCTTTTAGCACTTCTTTGAATTAAATAATAATCAATGTCCTATCTAATCCAAGTGGGCCAAAGAGGTTCATATTTTATTTCTAAGGTTTTTTTGGTCGAATTATACATATCTAATAGAATTAGGACCTATGTTATGGTAATAAAAATATCATTTTTACCCTTAATTATTGTATTTACTTTTAACCCTAGTAAATAAAAGAAAAACATTTATGTTCACAAAAAATTATTTTCATCTTATTGGACCACATATTACATATTGATATCAACTGTTTCTTGTATAATTTTGAAATTCCATTCACAGAAGCGGTAAAATTATGTTTTATGTGAATTTGCAAATTCTCCTAGGAGGTGGGGAAAAGCGGTGAAAAGTTCAATATAATTTTTATATATCTAAAATTATTATAAACGGAATATAATGAATTACATTGAACATATATAGGTATTATGTATCTATTTTGACATATAATAAATTTAAATAAAATAAATAAATATTTAAATAAATATTCGGTTTTAAACTATAACTTAGTGTTTTTCACTATTCATCAAAAATTAAAAGGTTTTAGAAACATACCAAAAAATAACCCTAAGCTAATTTTGATATTATTAATTAAAAATTTAAGTCTATTTTACCAAATCCAAAACAAATAAATTTCATTTATTAGTTTCAAATTAATTCTCGTGGTCTAAAAAAGCGCATTTTTTTGAAATAAAAACTTCAAAAAGATTGACATTTGTTTATGTCCAATTTGAAAGTGTAACTACTTTCAATGAACAAAATCGGATTAAATGATAAAAATATAATCTAATTATACATCAAAACCATTCATATGTATAGTTTTACAGTATAAATTATTTTGATTAAAAAAGTTTCTTTATGTTAAAATATATTATTTTTCACTATTCACCCAAATATGAAAATGATCAGAAAAACACCCAAAATTTATTGAAACTAAATTCATATGTCCCTATCCCAATGAAATTTTTTATTTTTTCAAATTGAATATAAATAAGTTTCAAATATTGGATTTAAAAAAGGTTCTCCGTTAAAAGGCGGTAAAATTGTATTTTTTAAAAAATACTACTTTTATCTGATAAAATGAATTTTTCCTTACATTATGTCTAAGAAACCCATAATATGGATTCTAAAATAATAAGTTTTATATAAAGTTAAATATTTTGTTAATACTATTCATAACTGCCTCTGAACGGCTAGTTTGGTAAGTCGTGGTGCGCTTGAACTCGATGTTCCTTGTGGTGTAAGTTATTGAATTAATTTAAATAACTAACGTACTATGAAATCTTGTGGTGTTACATATATAATATTATTATAATTATTATGTAAAAAATTTTAATCCACCTTATTTTTCTCTCATTCGTTGAGAAATAAAATTGTTAACTTTGTGTTGTGTAGGCAACCACAACTATAAAGTAACATATTCATTTTCATTTGTTTAACTTGATATTTTTTAAACATACCTTCAAAAATGAATAACCATATCACAAATATCTCAATAATACCATTATTTTTTAAAATGTGTGATATTATTTGATATGATAACCCTTTCATAATCATAATCATCCATTAATAATTTTATATTATTGTTTAGGTCGATCTAAACACATAAAAAAAGTATCATATCTATCAATATGGTGGATGAATTTAAGATCATAATTAATTATTATTTATCATATAATTAAATATATAATGATTTTTGACTCTAATGGTAAAATTAATATTACATTGATTAGTTAATATATCATCATTTAATTGTAAAAAATCAAACAAACCATCTTTTCACAAATTTATCTATATGAATTGTGACTAAGACAATAACATAATGAAATTATAACTATATAAAAAATTTTAAGTCATAAATTATATGATATTTTATTATCATTTAATGATGAAATTTGGGACAATAATGAATAAAAGATAACAAATATGAAACTAGTTCAAAAAGTAACATCTTATAACAAAAAATAGATAATAACTAATTAAAATAAATATTGTTAATAATTATAAATTAATATTATAAAAGGATTATATATATGAATATTGTTTTAAAATTTGTGATAACAAGTACTATGTTTGATATACATGACATTCAAGATCCTTATATGATTTTAATAATTAATGAAGGGGGTTTCTTTTATAAAATCTAAATTTTGGAAACATGTAGCATATTTTGAAATATCATATAATTTATATGGTTTCATTACAGCATCATGAAATTTGATTAAAATATTTACATAATTCATTGTTTTTTACTATCCATATGTTTTTATTTCATTAAAAATTATTTTATTCAAAAGATTCTATTATTTGAATGTTTTTTGTTTATTGGACTGCCTTCGTTAAAAAATCGTAAATCTTCTGGAACTTATTTCATAAACAATTTGTTTATTCCACCATAATAAATTATTTAAAAGTTTTTTGTCATCACATGTAGTTAAAATTGATTTTATATTATGATTTCCATAATTATTGATTTTTATATAATTAAAATGTATATCATTGTTAATAATAATTCCAATCTACATTAACATTTGTTTTTATACCTTGTAAATATTTTCCATTTCATAAAAAGTTCTATTTTATATTTTGTAAATAAAATAAAGTGTTATATCATGTCACCTTCTAATATTATTGTTCCTATTATAAAATTAATCTGTTATTTCAATTTACATTGTGTTGGATTTCAACAAAGGCATTACCAAATAGAAAATTGTTTTCCATGATTTAAAATCAAATTTTTAATCTTACAATACAAAATTATATTGAAAATATTTATTTAATTTATAGGATCTATTAATAAATTATATTTTTTAAATGTAATATTTTTACAATGTTTTCAATTCACATTTTTTAAAATTCTATGTATTTTAAACACCCAGGCTTTGAAAATTATTTTTGAAAGTAAATGTTTGAAAAATGTTTTCACTTATATTTCTTGAAATAATGTTATATTTAGTAAGGTTTTATAGTTCAAAGTTATTTTTAAAGTTAAATATTTCCCAAAAATTTACAAATCACGTTTTTTGAAACATTATATCATTATCACGAATTCATAATTGAAATTTTTTTAAATATTGACTTTGAAAATTATATCTCTTTAATATTTCAAAACTATACATTAAAAAAGAAATTTTGAAATACATTGTAATAATTTACACTAAAGATAAAAGTGATCTCTATAATACTATTTTATTATTTCAAAAAAAAAGATCAATTTATTTCAAAAAGATGAATTTCTGTGGATGTTATTTTTCATTGGAAAACACCTAAATTTTCAAATCAAATACTCTTATGTGGTTACTTAATTATTGGTACCTACAATTTAAATTAATAATTCCATTTATGTATATACCATTATTAGATATTATGAAACCAATTTTTATTTTCATATATACCATATTTTTTGATTTATGAATATTATCAAAGTGAAAACATTTGTATAAATAATTGAGAAGAGTGGTCCTTTTTGACAATCTAATGCATTGGTTAATAATTTATATTGAATAATTGAAGCATAATTTTTGTGTAAATTACATAGTATAGTTTTTTCACTTGATTGTCTATAAAAATGATAACTTATTGATTATTATTATATTATTTGAATAATAAATAATATTGCATAGCTTTGTTTAAATTCATTTCAATTGATGTGATATTTTATAAATTTTCACACATGATTGTTCTTGAAAATGATATTGTATTGTTTTTTTAATGTGATTGTTCATGAATAATAATATTCATAGTTTCACTCATAATATTATGTATGGACAAGGTCCCATTTTTCTTTATCAACAATGTTATCATGTAGTATATTTATGAGAAAATTTTATTAAATATTATTATAAATAAACTACAATGTCTACTTTTAATATACCATACACTAATTCAATGTAAATGTTGGCTCATTTGAGAATACATGTCCTTATATGATGAATTTTTGACAAAACTTATTATTCATTGTTTTTTAATATGATATTTCCCAACATATCATTATTTATCATATTATTGTTACATAACCCTTGATTACATGATCATGAGTGTTTCAATTACTCAAAGTCAGACCTCCAACATTTATTATGTTTCCAGTACCAAGGTTATGATTATAAGTATAACATATGATAATTCTAGAATGTAATATAATGAGGTTTGATTATAGAAAAAAAATTATAAGTATCGTGAATCATTTTTTAAGTACATTCTTAGTGAAGAAACTAATACTTATATTATTTTTCCTTTGAGATGCTTTATAAGTATAAATTTCTATCTTATGGTAATGTTACAAAATTATAATACATTTACCTCACTCTTTATCATTGAATGTTTTTAGTGAATGTGTTTCCAAGCTGGACATGGGATTACCTGTTTGAGAATCATTAATGTTAACGGGAAGTATGATGAGTGACCTATCATTAGTCATCAGGTATGATTCAAGACCAGTGGACTGCTATGAATAAGTTCTTGAATAGTAAAATTTATAATTGGTCCAATTTTGTGCGGGCTCAATTATCACATGAATTCCGAACAAAGATATCCACTCTATATTACATTAAAAATTTAACATAACACTATGTGATGCTCCTGAAATTACATTATCATATAATGTAACATTGAGAGATGAGAAACTAGTTATAATTTTATAAAAGATGATCTTCATTTATAAGTGTAATAAACTCAATGATTCAAAAAGGAATCTGGCTCTGATACTATTGAAATAGTTTAGAGGAAAATTATATGATCTTAGTAGTGGAAGAAAACCCATTTTTGTGTAATCTATTAGGAACTGGATCAACATATATTATAATATATATATATGTGTGTGTGTGTGTTTGTGCATATTTGGATAAAAAAGATCCATATTCAATATTTTATTGAGTATTCTTGATGTCAACCACTAGAGTAGAAGAATAAATCATTCAAAATTAAATTGAATTATAACAGAAAAAGGATACCATATTGTTTTTTAGGAATTATAATGGATGATGGGGTAGAAGTGCCATAACCTAATGATAAAATTGTTTCAAGAGGAATAAGGAATCATGAGGATTTCATACAATCTCTCTTACACTCTAGAATATATTGTATCCATTTATTTATATTTTCATGAATAATTCTATTTATGAATTGTATTTTCCATATTCAATGTATTGGTAAACATTTGTACATTATGTAATTATTTTTATAGTTTTTGAATGAATTTATGCAATTTATTCCAATTATAATGGATTCCATTTAATATATTGGTAATGGATTATAACTAATGATTCCATGTGGGATGATATATAAACAACTATTTAATTCATTAATATACATATTTTAGTTCACATCCAATCAGTAAAAGGTGCATCATTTGTGAGTTTTATAACTATTACAAATATTCTATAAATATTTCATGACTTGTTTCACAAGTAGAAGAGTAAACAAAAAAATATCCAAACTATATTGACTAAAAAAATTTATATAAGTTATATATTAAATAAATAAATTTTTTCTTAGATTTTGGTGTTTTTATCTAAATACTTTATTAAATATATTTGTACAACCCACAAACAACAAGAAAAGGAGAAATTCATCTCAATTAATTATCTAAGAATATCCTTACAGAGAAACTGTAAATAAGATATAAAGATGTTATTCAGTGGATTGATTATATTTCAATAATAGGTAATCACTTCCCTTTTGAGATAGTGGGAGAATGTTAAACTTCAATAAAATAAAGTCTCTATATGCACATCAGTTGGGGTCAAAACAATAACCACAACACTTCTTAATTAGAGAAGGTATTCCAAATACACATATTATTTAATAAAAAAATAAAATTTGGATTTTTAATCACCTTGTAAGTTGATTTATTAATCAAAGAGGATAATAAATACGGATCCCATATAGAAGTACTAAATTTAAATTATGAAATATTGACAAGTTCATGAAAATTATGTAATGGATTCCTTGTAAAAATTTCATGTTTAATATTTTGGACGTTTCTCTAATTGATGTAAATATTCTGAAGGGTGTTCATGAAGAAACCAGAAATATAATTAAAACTTGGAGCCTATAAGGCATTATTAGTGACTAAAAGTCTCAAGATATTCTAGGGAATATAATTTTTAAACCCCTTCATTAATTAATTATTTTGATAAAATTCACTAGAATTATACTTTATGTTGAAAATTATTGTGATAAATAAATTTTGAAAACATACATAAAATCAAATTTCATTAATGTAAATAATTTTGAACTGTATGTCAAAGATTCAACAATAAGGGTTGCTGACAACAAAGAATGCCAATATGTTATACAAGTTATAGATATCCATTTATGTATTGAAAAAAGTATCATGATCAACAAATATTCATTTGGATGATGATATAATAATGTTCAGTTTTATTATGAATGAATATAATACTTTCGGCTACAATAGGATAATATATACTTCATTATTTTCAAATTATAATATGTTGATACAATTTTAAAATATATGTCAATAATTATATTTATATAAGACTAAAATTAAATTATTTCTCTAAGAATTACCTAAGGTGGGAACCCTATTTATAGGGTATAATATACCTTAAACATTATATATGGATATTTATAGCTAAATTATCATGACATGCATTATTAATGCATTGAAAAATAGAATATAAAATAACCCATATAGGTTAAATTCCTTGGAAAAATTTTATAAACTCTCTCCAAGATGGTGTGTTAAGGTATAGTTGAAGATCATTAAAATAGGTTGGGGACCATCACCTTTATTAAAAATATGAAAATAGAGATCCCTTTTAAATGGTGTTTGTGATAACCAATTTCATGCTAGAAGGCCAGAGGCATACAACCTTTAATTTGAGTGGCTAAATCACGTATGAGTCCATTGGTACATATCCCATTGCAAATGAATCATATAAAAAACCAAGACAATAAGATGACCATACATATGCCCACACCGTAGCACCATAGATCCCCCCCACACCGCTATGACCCGTATCCATATACTCCCACTTCATATCACATTACATTCAGATGGCAATATCCCAGAGGACCGAATGTCAAGTGGTTACGCACAACAACAAAAACTCCTACATCCTCTCACACGGCCGCACCGACACATCGTCGCCACCACACCCCTAAAAAAGCGGTTTACACCACCACCTAGACCATTTTCTCCACCTTTAGAACTCCACCCCAACTCACTGTCCAAGATAGATATCGCATAATTGTAGCCAAATATTCACCTGATTCTACTGCCGCACACCGTCAAGCACCTATCCAAATTGATCGGTACCATATCTGACACCACTGTATCTATATATTCTTATGTGATAATGTTTATCTCATATTACATGATATATATAGTTTTTCTATTTTCTCTATTCATAAATCATGGTCTAAAATATTAAAAATAGAGAATGTCATGAGATATCATCCAAATCCCTATAATAGTAATTATGAATTTATTAAGGACATGTTCATACTATATGGGCAAGTGGAATACTGTATAAAAATGGGATACAAAAAAATTATTCCTAATATCAATTTTACCTTATATATCATAGTAATGAAATTATTTTAATACAGTCCAATTGTGGTGGGTGTTATCCCTATCAATAAAGACAGAGTATGTTGTGGATTATAATACAGCTCAGGAAACATTTTATCTAATGATTTATACTCAATTTAGAAATTTCATTAAGAATTCCCAACACATTAACTATATATATAATGATAATATTATTGGATTCATACAAGCCCATAATTTCATGTAAAATATATTGAAAAAATTTAATTTCTTGGGGATGTAACCACTGATTAGTTTTTCATGTTGAAATGGCATTTTAATGTGTAGAGTAGAAAAAAAATATTAAATGAGGACCAAATAATTTAGTCATACCATAGTAGAATATCTATTAATATATGAGAGATAACATGTTGTGGAATATTAACAGATAGTCCTAGTATAAGAGGATGTCTACTGGAGTAAGATGCATAGAACTAAAAAAATTACTTTCATTTATATGAATGTTAATAAACATATTATCGTATAATGATTTTTCATATGAATATAATTAATGTGATAATTTCCTTATATTTTTTTCTCTCTAAAATTCTATATCAATTGCTGACGTGAATAAGAACATAAATATGTAGTGATAATATTCATTAGCATATATCATATACTGTAGATTCCATTTTTCTGATGGGACACATATGATTATTGAATATTAGGTGATGGGGTGTCATAAAACAATGAGATTTATGATTAGAAATTTAACACTTGGTAATCTCCATAAAGTAAGGTCGATAAAGAAAAACCAAAAATAATAATTCAATATATTTATTTTTCATTGAATATTATCACACATCAACATCTGTATTAGAACCTAGACAAGATACTGTTTATAATTTATGTCATCAATTTCATTATTTATAGATGAATTTTGTGATAAGATATACTCATGAAGAGGATGCATACTTTATATGAATAATAATATATATGGAATTATTTTAATAAATCCTAAAATTATTTTTCAATTCTATAACATTGGAAGAATAGATCATTGCACCATTGATTATAATAAAAATATCTAATGAAATCCATTACTAAGTTAATTAATTAATGATTAATTTTTTAAATTCAATGAAGGATAAATCAATTATATTAGGTGATGAAAAAATTGTGAATCATACTTGATGAGATATCTGTTGGTAATGGGATTAAAATATGTTGTATTATTCATTGGTGGTTTGTTATCATTATGATAGTAAATTGTTTATCTATGGGTTCCTTAACATATTTCAAGACTCTAAAATTGAACATTAGTTAAGGTCACCTGGTTACTCTAATAAAGTTGCCTAAACGGTCACAAACTATGTGTACCTAAGATTTTGTTAACTTATAATGAATTTATGATTCAGAATAAATTCTATTCTTGAATTTTGAAATAATAATTATTAAATTAAATATGATATTAAATATTCAATAATGACATATTCATGTTTAAAATATTTCAGTTCAATTTTATCTATTTTTTATTATTAACAAATTTAATATATATGTATTTATATATTAACAAGTTCAGTTAATAGATTAATGTAAATATTTATTTAGTAATGAAAATATAAAATGTTATTATAATTAATTATTTTATTGAATATTATATTTACTTATTGATCATATGAATAATAATAATTTTAAAAATAATTTATAAATCATGGTTAGATAAATTTCAAGTGAGGATAATAAATCCATGTTAATTCCCTGATGGAAATGTTATATTTTTTTGAAAATAAAAGAAATTAATATTAATATTTTTTTAGAGAAATGATATTGAAATAAGATCATTTCATGGGATTTGGTTATATAATTATTCTTATAATTATTATTAATTTTTATAAGGATTACAAATAATTAAAAGAATGATAAAGGGACATAATATAATTATAAAATATTTCAATGGAATAATAAATTCTTAGTTATATCATTTTTATAGAGGCATTTTGTGCACAATAAATAAATCTCTAGAGTTTTCTCAATCCTTTGAGATAAAACCAATGCATCTTACCTCTCAATAAAATATAAGGTACAAAATAACCAATATTATGATAAAAATTATTAATTTAAATTTATTTTCTATTCTATTCTAGCACTTGGAGATTCGAGATCTATGTCTGGAAATTTGTATAGTATGTGTTGATACACTTAGAGGAATACTATTTTATGTTCTCAATTATAGTTTCAATGATAAAAAATAATAAAGGTATTTTGAAAAAAAGAAATCTCATATTGAAATATATATAAAAATATGTAAATCAATAATAAATTAAATGTGAAAGATTCTCTCTATGAGATTTTGAGATCATGATAGTCATGTTATTCAGATATTATTTTTTCCAGCAGATGAAACCCATAAAATGGTTACCCACCCACCACTTCTATTATGACCTAGAACCATCATGATGAGTATCATTCATATATATAGAGTGTTATTACTATTCTATTATCAATGAATGGGGTAAATATATGAATTCCATTCAGAGTTTGGCTATAAACATCTAGGTTATGTTTTAAAAAAATTGGATAGTGTTTTTCTAGATTATAAAGAAATGTGTAATATGTTATTTCCTTGTATTTATGACTAGTTTTGGGATATATTTTCTAGGTACTATTCATGTTTACTAATTGAGATAGAATTTGAGTATAAAATAAAAATTTGATCAGGTAAAGGGCCCCTATACATCCCCCATTACAAGATAGATCTTGAAAATATTGAAAAGTTGATAGCTTACCATGAGTGCCTTGAGTTTAATGTATTCATTTACATGATTATTTCCCCTTGTGGTGCCCATATTTTTTTATGGGGGGTGATTCTTTATGATTTTTTGTGGGTTACCATTGGTTTAATCAAGTGATGTTAAAGAATTTGTTTCCTCTAACTTGGATAAATGACATGTTTCATCAGATAAGTAGAACGAAGTAGTAATCAAATATAGATGTATTATTGAGTTACCATAATATATATGTGGTGAAATTTTTTCCATTATACTACTATCTGGAGTATGCATGTCAAATATATGTATATTATAATGTCATTTAGATACATTGATATTGTCAATAGTATTCATATCATAGAATAATCATTTCATTCAACCTTGTTTGGATTCATTCTTGTTGACCTTGGATCATGATGTTCTATTGTACTACCATATGGGAGAAGACTTGGATATATATTTAAAGATCACTTTAGGTTAACATACAGAGAATCAAAAATATGTGAAGGTTTCTAAATATCAGTTGTATAGCTATGAGGTATTATTTTTAGGACTCATGATATCAAACACAAGTATATAAGTGGACCTTAAGATGTTTCAATCTTCTATTTCTCTATAACAAACTATTAATTTTTTATCATGCCCATTTCTTATTGGGATATATAGGATATTAAATTAGATTAATTTAGGACACTTCATGACTTGTTGGACTAAAAATATTCATGATTATGAATGGGGATAAGTTCAAGTTGTGTGATCCTTACGAGAATGCCTTCTAGTAGATATTTGTTTGATTAACAGATAAATCGATTCTAAAATTATATGAGATGAGTGATGATTATATCCTATTTTATGATTAATCAAGGTTTATTCAGGGATTTTATCTAATATTGGATTATAATATGGTAACCATTGGATCTAGAATATTGATTCCACATTAGTAAAGTTATATAACTCGAGATTTAGGGTTTGTATTTGTAATTATCACATTAATTTGTTAGAATAACTAATAACATAATGAAAGAATGGTATATTATACTTACATTAAATGTCATGGGTGTATATTTTATAAGATTTTCCTAAACAAATAGGATTGGAGGTGATTTTTATACCTTCATTATTTTTAAATTGATATGGAATACCCCCTTCTGAATGAGAATGTTGTAGCTGATTCATGGGGTAGAAGGAGACAAGAATAAGTGCCACATGAGGCATGTGATGAGAAGACGTTGTAGATACTATTCATTCAGATATATCCCTATATTTAAGAGTATTATGGGGTACTTTATATTTTCTCCTAGATTATTACCTATTCACATCTCAAGAGTTTTTGGATGAGTTAGTTGTTCAACATGGACTGTATAGTTGTGAGGGATAGAATATATAGTGGGGAGACACAACCTGATTGGTCCCATAATGATAACAGGATCCTCTATGTAATATAGTGAGTTATTATTCTCAGGATCATTCATTTAGAGATTATTAGGGATTCACAGGCCTCAATGTGGGTTTTTCATTAGGAATTAACCAGTATATACTGTGATAAATGTAAGTAGTAATAATGGATTGAAATTAAGAAGGATATTATGGTATTTTTTTTAATGATTCCACCAGTATCAACATTTTATGGATCATTATCAAATATCTAGAAGAACAGTATAGTAAATACCCATTACTATTTAAATAATAGATTATGTGATAATGACTTTTTTTAGGGTTTCTATAGTTAAATTAATATAATAATATAGTATAAATATTTGTAGACAAATTGACTATTTTCATTCACTTATTTTTGATCATGATGACTCATTATATTTATGATCTAGCTTGGTTGTATATCCCTTAGATATTATGATTTCACCATGTATAGAGGTTTATCAATTTAAATAAGGATTCACAATTCTTGTATTTTATCTTTGATGGTCCATAAAAGTTACTTGATAATCAATTTAATTTGAGAACAACATACAATCCTCAAACCAGTGAGTTCCCAAAGCATACTATCAAAAAATTTGAGGATATATTGTGGTTTCATTTCCTTTATTTTATCATTTTTGGTAGAATCATAACTATTTATTTCTGTTCATCTATAAAAATATTTTCATAATCAATGATGCATATAGAAATCTTTAAGGCCCTATATTTTAGTTCATTTCATTTATATATATGTTGCTTATATGTAAGGGTTTGGTGTTACAAAAAATTGTTTATTAAGGAGTCATGAAATCTTATCATGATGACATATATGTAGTTAGTGTTTGTGTAGAGTGAGTAATACTAGACATGTTTTCCTCATGAGATTGAGATGAGTGGCTGGGTTTTCGTAAGGGCATCGCTTCAGTGAGGATACCAAAACTTTTTATGGTAGGGGATGAATTTTATAAATTATATATGATACATTATGGTTTTTAATTGGGTATTTATTATGTATTTTGAAATCGGTTCTTCTTATTTTTTTATGCATAATGCATTCCATGTATCCCAACAAAAGAGATTCCACTTTGATCTTTCACATGTGATCACTATTTACGATGTTGAGTTTTTTTTTATGATGTGTAATTCAAAGAATAACATACATATATAGTTTAATAGAGTGAATAGAATTTATATAAAAATATATTACCCATGGTACACATGAATTGGTGGAACAGGTGTATCCAGGAGGGTACATCATATTGGGTGCTTGATGGGTGAGTGTAGTGCCCATATTTATTTTTGATTGCACATGATGATTCATCTTTGGGATAAATTAGATATTAAATGTGGGTGTTTTAAAACTCCATCATTTATCATGATATTATATTGATTAATTTTATTAAAAACTTTGTGGGTTTAATTTTTTGGGTGGTTAGGTGTTTATGAAGGGGACATGATGGTCTATTTCATGAGTTAGCCTCGGGTATTATTAGGAATCCTAAAATAGGTGGAGTGTCATGACACAATAGTGAGGGGCTTCACAATGATGAGGGTTTTATAAAATTAGGTTTTGAAATATGTGGTTGGACATTCCATAACACCAATTTTTGTGTTTTGAAGGCCTTAATGAGGGGGAAGTGTCATTTCATAATAGAGTAGGGTTGTACCATGAGAAACATGGACACACCACAAATGATGTCTTATAATTTCTAGTTTTATCCATTTAATGAATCATTTTATAGTTAATGGTATAGATACACCTTTAGGACTCTAGATATTAGTTTATTTCTCTTTTTCAGGACCAAGGAACTGTCACATGACCATAAGGGGCATTCCACAACGTCACCCTAGATAAGGTGTAGTATTTTGTATTTTATGGTCACAGAAAAACCTTACTCCCACCTCCACATGTAGTATTTATATTTTAATTTAATTAAATCATAATAATTTATTAAATTATTTATTCCACCTCTCTGTGACTGTCTTGCTAACTACCAAACTCTTATTGGGTTTCCGTATCCCCATCAGGTGATTTCTTCCTCATTATGGATTGGTTAATTTTCATTTATCATGATTAACTACTATAGGTAAGTAATTCCATCATACCCTGTCTATTTATAGTTTATTTTATTATTATTATTTTATTTTAATTCATGTTTTCCCTAATTGAAATATTTATTTAAAATTTTTTGGAAACAATTAATTGGAGAAGACTCTTATGATGATCTTCCATGAGTGCTCACCTAGTGTGTATCATTTTGTGTGTACCCTAAATAATATTATTGTTTTATTCTTGTTTTATGTAATGTGTGATATTTTTTCTCAATTTCAATGTCCAAGTAACCTATATTTATGTTAAATTTATTCTCCTTTGATCATATGATTTGATTAATGGAATCTATAGAAAGGATACACACTTTTCCCACTATTTATTAGGCCTACAAAAAATATTGGACATGTATTTAATTGAGAAATGAAATCATGAGGAATAACCTATGTGGTACTTGAGAGTTACATCATAGTTGTTTTTATAGTTTCATAGGTATTATGGGTGACTCTTACTCCCATATCCAGCTTGTTTAAAACTAATTGCGTAATATATATTGATAGATACCTAAAAATATTTTTTATGACGGTAATGCATTATATTATACTCTAATTTGGTTTTATGATATTCTAACATTAATATAAATTAATTATATCATGCTTATTGAGATATTTATTATACCATGATGTGTTCTGGTAATTTATGTGGGGTAGAATTAACTTTATGTCACTAATGGATATTGTAGGGATGTAATTTCCATTTCTATATTGTTTTTTATGATGTGGGACACATTTCCCATTATTTTTTACACACATGGTTGAGAGCCTATACTCATAATTAAGGAATTAATTCATAGTAGGTAATGAAACATAATGTTAATGCATCTTTTTCAATGATAGAGGTCGGATGTTATGAATGATTATTTACTGCTATGTCACAACCCATCCTCGGGGCCCGTGCCGTGACTACCCCAAGCCCGCCTTGTATAGACCAGGGGCTTGCGACTAGCACCAAAGGTGTAATCCCGATAGAAAGAGAAGGAATTTCATTTAAACCTATAACACACACTGTCTAAACACAAGCTATAGAAGAAACACATACTAAAATAGAAAAGAAAAGTGTGCTGAATTTAAGTGCGTAGTATACAAACACAAATAAACAACAAGTACAAGTAAAATGTAAAACATCTCCCACATCGTCCACCAGGGAATCCTACCTGAAGGGTTGCTATAGAGCTCAAAAAACTCTTCCATGTGGTACGTCCCATCTAGTCCACCTCCGAGCAGCCTCTCGTCTTCCCCCCTCAGCCTAGATCACTGTTGACCGTCATCTGCACAGAACACAACAAGGTGTGGATGAAGCCCATGCAGTGGTAAGTATATCAATACTCAGTAGGGGACCCCGAGACCCCAAAAAGTCTCCCTGAATCCACAAAGGATAAACCACAGTAGAAAGATACAATCACGAAGTATCAACCAACCCTACTTAGGTATATCCTCGTACATATACCTATGTTATCAATCACAGTACGTCTCCAACTCTCGAGCCCAAGCACAAACCATTCTTCTAAGGAAGTAAAGTCAATCACCACGATGAAAATGGTTGAAATACATGACTCATCTCACAGAGGTATATATCTTTGGTAGAGTGATATAGATGATCATATGTAGTCACCGATTAATCTAGGCTGTCAGACCCACACAGGATACAGGAACAGAATTCAGAACTGTCAGACCCATGAAGGATCCCGGTACAGTAGTCATCATTGTCGAACCCACGAAGGATTCTGGTATAGTAGTCATCACTGTTGAACCCACGGAGGATCCAGGTAAAATATCATCGTTGTCGAACCCACGGAGGATCCTATCATCTCAGTCACAGCCATCACTAGGGTTCCCGCAAATAGAACGCTCGATTCCGGGAGGGTCCAATGCTCCATCCAAGTGTCGATAAATCAACTATCACAAAATCTAGAGTTTATGTATCCTGTAGTTCTTTCTTATCATATGGAACCCAACATGACAGACGACACATCAATCAGATGCCCGGTCTGAGAGTTATTGACATTTCAGTTTTCAGGGCCCGGTTGGGTTTTTCGGCTTAAACCAACCCGAACGTACTCCAAATACATCCAAAACTCAAGTGGAGTATGAAAAATAATTTTCTCACTCCAATAATTTCATCGTCGCAAGCAGTTCATCCATCAGACACCCGTAGTCGTAGATGCAGGATAAAAGGTGTAAATGGCCATAGTGGGTCAGGGTTCGGTCCGACCCAGTCTGAGGAAGCGACCCGAGATGCGGGGAGGGCCCGACCCAATGGGACGACATGGACCAACGGGCAGGCCGGCCCGAGTGGGCCCGACTGAAGGCGGATCGTCCTAGGGGCAGCCCAGCAGAGGGGCGGCCCGACTAAGGGTGGTCGGCCAGGGGCGGCCTGGCGGAGGGCGGCCCGGCCTTGGGGGGGGGGCTGGCCGAGGGGTGGCCCAGCCGTGGAGGCCCAGATCATTGTGGCCCGGCTCGTGGCGGCCCGGCCGGCCAAGAAAGGGAGGGGGTCTCGCGCCCCTCCCTAGTTCGTCGCAATAGAACTGGCACGCTACGCCGGCTCAGGGGCCGTGTGACCCAGCTTGTCCCACTAGTCTGGCTCCACAGTGGCTGAATAACCCGGCCGCCTCCGCCCCTCCACCGTGGCACGATGGCGGCTCGGTCCAACTACCTTCATCATGGTGCGACGTCACCGCCCCGCCACCGCCGCGTCCTAACATGGCTGCGACCTTTGGCTTCAACGCGTGGCGGGACTGCGCCATGATTCTTCATCCGCCACGACCATCCTGATAGTGGTTCCTCTTTCGTTCGATGTGGCCCTCCTGGCCACGGTTCTTCTCCGGCGTGGTGCGATGATTCCGGGCCTTTCAGCTCCACCTTCGACATCAACAAAACAAGAAACAATGGAGGGGAGTCAGGCTGTGTTGGTTCGGCCCATACCCTCTGCATTAGGAGATAACAAGTGGCCATATAGAACCCAAATAAAGGACGAGGAATGAGGGTATAATTTATATATTGAAATAATAAAATCCCCCTACCTCTTATTTGTCATTTTATGTTGATGAGTCACAGAAGACAGATGCCATGGAAGACGGACGTCGTTCCGCCAATGTCGGAAGAGGTAGATCGTGGTGAAGACCAGTCGAGACGACGCCCTCGGTGTAATTCGTGACCGGCAGTGCTTCACTTCCTTGCTCCGATTGGAGAAGAAATAATATGATGCTTCATGTTCTTCGGAGACAAGGTATGTGTTTCCAACGCTTTCGCTGGGGCGCACGCGCATCCGTCCGTCACGCGGAGGAGGACGCGTGGCTCTGTTGCACCGCATTCCCGCTTTCCGAAGGTGGGCGACATTCGTTCCTTGTTCAGGTACGTCTGCTCCTTGATCAAAACAGGATGATGGGATGTCGGTTCTTCCTTCTGGGGATTCCTCCTCAGAACTCGTCACCTAGTCCGGGACTCCCTCATAGATTTCAGACGTAGTTCGTGAAACTCTTCCCAGTGTCATGTTTCCATGGATGCCGGTTAATTACACTGCTTCTGTCGGGACATTCCAAAGGGTCCGGTCAGGGAAGCAACCTTCAGTCGAGGGATTAGTCACGTTGAGGCATCAGTAGCGTGTCTGGATGCTGGGGAACTTGGTGTGTCTGGCTGTTATCCCTGGTCACAGGGCTTCTCGAGGGCGTGGAAGCCCGAGTCATCCCACATCGAGCGTGGGGAATTATATGTCATTGACACATATCTGAGGTTTTCCTCAGCTTCCCATCTTTAACACAGGGTACGCCGTGAGTTTAACATCTAGCGGAGACGGATCAACCCAACCATAGCATTAGCTAGGATAGATCGGATTGAGGGATTTCCCTTGAAGGGATGCCGATACTGGGGCCAGCCCATGGGCGGCTATAAAGAAAAGCATACCGACATGGTCTCACCGAGACATGAGGCCCGGGCGAGAATTAGGATGGGTGATTGGTGGATGAATGGAGTGGAGGGGAAATGAAATGGGACCATCGCAGGGGGCGACAGTGAAGTTGGGCTTGAGCCTTAAAGATGCTTCCTACGTATCCCCATGGCAGGGAATCAAAGTCTGCCTAGTTCGGGATGGCACTAGCGAACCAACGTGAAGGTGGTCCTTGGTCCGATGGACGTCGTCAGCGAACCAATGTGAATGTGGACCTTGGTCTGATGGACATCGTCAGCGTACCGACGTGAAGGTGGACCTTGGTCCGATGGACATCGTCAGCATACTGATGTGAAGGTGGACCTTGGTCCGATGGACGTCGTCAACGAACTGACGTGAAAGTAGACCCGTGGGTCCACTAGTGGTGGGCTTGAACCTTGGGAAGGTTTCCTACATACCATGCCTTGACATGGATCAAAGTCCTCATAGTTCAAAGAATTGATGGAATACAGTTTAACGTACTACGGGACCGTAGTGAACCCTGACGTGAATAAACGACGGGCAGTGGGTGTAGGCGAACCGACGTAAATGAGGGACCTTGGTCCGATGGGAGATGGGCTTGAACCTTTGGGAGGATTCCTATGTACCGTGCCTTGACATGGATCAAAGTCCTCATAGTTCAAAAGATTGAGGGAATACAGTTTAACGTCATGCGGGACGGGGGTGAACTGACGTGAATGAGGTCGGAACGACAGGATGGGTGGGCTTGAACCTCTTGGAGGCTTCCTACATACCACGCCTTGACATGGATCAAAGTCCTCATAGTTCAGGTGGGGCTTTGTCATCGAACCGATGTGAAAGTGGACCTTGGTCCAATGAGTGGTGGGCTTGAACATCTGGAAGGCTTCCTACGTACCATGCCTTGACATGGATCAAATACCTCGTAGTTCAGGTGGGAATGGGTATGCAGTTTAATGTCATGCAGGACAAAGGGAGGGGCATACTGTTTAACGGCATGCTGGACGAGGTCTAAACTCGACGTGAATGAACGACCGAGCAATATGACTTGAACCTCATAGAGGATTCCTACGTACAATGCCTTGACATGGATCAAAGTCTTCGTAGTTTAGGTGGATGAGTCACAACAGCTTGCCGTCGGACCGGGATGCAGTTTATCGTCATGTTGGACAAGAATGGGACCCGACGTGAATGGATGATGGGTGGGCTTGAACCTCATGGAGGCTTCCTACGTACCATTCCTTGACATGGATCAAAGACCTCGTAGTTCTGATGAAAAGGGTGTGGGCTTGAACCTCATGGAGGCTTCCTACGTTCCATGCCTTGACATGGATCAAAGTCCTCGTAGTTCGGACGGGTTCGTCAGTGAACCGATGTGAAAGTAGACCCGGGGGTCCACTATTGGTGGGCTTGACCCTCGTGAAGGCTTCCTACGTACCATTCCTTTACATGGATCAAAGTCCTCATAGTTCAAAAGATTGAGGGGTCAGGGTCGGTACTCACTCTAAGCCCACGTGAGTTATGCTCGGTGTGAGAAACAAGAGGTTGCAAGGACCTGAAGATCACGTCGCGAAGGGTGCATCCGTGAGAAGCGAAAAGGGGCTTATGTGTTAGGAGGCCCATGGTGTTGGGACTTACTCCATGATGGAGGCCCAGAGCGCAACAAAGCACAGCGAAATAGGGATTTGGGACCAATGGTGGGAGGTGCCTCGTTCCCTATCACACCCTCCACTGACCTTGGTAGTGGGGAAGTACGGAGATGCAGAGGTGCAGTCATCCGTTGGGGAACAAGGGTCGCCCTTCTCTTATGAACATACACCACTCCAATAAGGAGGATATCACCCCTTGTGGATGTGTGATTCCATTCCCGTGGAGATGAGTGGTGTAAAGAATGTTCGAGCTGGGGGGACCCATCGTGAGAGACACGAGGTCCGGTCACAGTTTAACGTCATGTGTTGAGGACGTGGTGCTTGGCAGTTTAACGTCCTGCAGCTCGGATGAGGTGGGTTCACTCCGCACCCCTAGGACTTACATAACCGGTACCCTCTGGTCCTTGGGGAAGGGAAGGTACCAGTAAGTCCATGGTCATGGGAGGTTGTGGAACGAACCATCAGGGGGTCCACGTTAGCGTGTCTATGCGAAGAAGCAATAGCCGTTAGCGTGCCTATTAGAAGAAGCCTTAGGCGAAGAAATGCAACGAGTGGTATTGTCCATGGGACTTTGAAATCACATCGTGCAAACCTGGAGGGTCGCACGGGAACATGAATCACTGAGCAAAGGACTGTACTTCACGAAGTGAAGTGCCTTGGCCTTGGAATGGGGCATAGGTGTGAGTGGAAGGTGCTTCGCGAAGTGGAACAGTGTTCGCGGAGCACTGCCTCGCGAAGAAGGGGTGTCTCGCGAAGCAGGGTCCCGCGAGGCAGTGTGCTTCGTGATGTGAAGCAATCCTGCCATAGCATAGGGATCACTAGTATGGGTTGGGTATCTCGCGAAGCATAAGTGCTCCGCAGCTGCCCGGGATCCCTTTGGAATCCCCTTCCTTCGAGAATGCCCTTGAGCTTCGCGAAGGGCATCCCTCTCGGAAGAGGGTCTCAAAACGAGACAAAGCAGAGGCGTCTCGCGAAGTAGAAATACCTCGCGGAGCTCATGATTCCCGGGGCAAAGAGTGCTTTGCGATTCGGGAGAGGAGAAGCCGAAAGGTCATATCGTACGTCCTCTGGACTCAGGGGGAGTCCAGAATTTATAGGGAAGGGGCGCCGCGAAGCAGAACTCGTGTGCCGCCTCTGTTGCTTCGTGGTGCGCTCGAGAACGTCAACATCATCCGCGGAGGGCACTGCCTCTGGAGCTTCGCGGCGGCTCACGAACGTCAAATGCATTCGAGGAGAATGACCACCTTTGGAGCTTCGCGGCGGCTCGCGAACGTCAAATGCGTTCGCGGAGCATCACCACCTCTGGAGCTTCATGGCGGCTCGCGAACGTCAAATGCGTTCGCGGAGCATCACCACCTCTGGAGCTTCACGAGGCCGCGATGGTCGGGGCGCTTCGCGGAGGGGCTTCACGTGGGTGCTTTGCGTAGGGGCATCGCGAGGCAGCGTGCCAACCATCCTTTTCGTTCCTTTCTTTCAGGCCATATTTTGGTGCCAACAAATCCCCCCCTCATACTTGGAGCCGTGGAGGGCGAAGGGTCGAAGTCTGAGGGAAAATCTCCAAAATCGTCGGTGGTTCACGATGCCCCTCCGCGATGGGGCCCCACGGTGCTCATCGGGGCCACCGATCCGGGCGCACCGCGATGCTCCGCGTGGGTGAGGCACGCCGCGATGCTCCGGGGTCGCCGCCTATAAATAGGGGGGTCGACCTATTTTGTCTTCACGTGCCTTCCTTGTCTTTTTGTGCTCTCGACTTCGCGAAGCTCCGCGTACTCTACGACAGCCCTCCGCGAATCGAGCTTCGCGGAGAACCGCGGGTCTCCGGCTCCACGTCCGCACCAAGCGAACCTCTGCTTGTCACCTTGGCCAGACTTCGCGGCTTGGTCTCGCGACCGATATTCACAATCCAGCTTCGCGATTCAGCTTCGCGGTTGAGCTTCGCGATCCGGCTGAAAAAATTCTTTTCTGAGGGCCAGAGTTAAAATGGCCCTTCAAGAGGCCGTATTGGGGGTGCTTGTAGATGCTTCTCGTCTGGATGAGATGGCCAACTGTCTAGGCCTGGGGGAGATGGTCTGAAGCCACTCATACCACACTTCTTTGACAGATCTTCTATCGGAGGGTCAAAAGGATTACCCGCAATGCAAGAAACTTCCATTGTACGGCTTTGGGCTGAGGGATGACGTCTTTATCCCTCAGGCATGTAGGGATGAACCAGCTTGCTGGTTCAGGAGCACACCGTGCCAGCACCAATGGTTTAGGGAGGCCGACGGTCATGTGCGGGAGGACTTCACGCTCGTCACCGCTCACTGTCTCTACAACCATGTGAACGATATTGATGGGAGTCCATTGCAACCGGAGACGTCCCCTTCTCTCTACCGTACCATGCTGAAGGCGGCCTTGCAAGATTCGAAGAAGGGATGGTCCGATGAGTGGGACCTACGCCAGGGCGGCAACTTTACGGATGACTGGGCCTGGGCCTACTGGGTAGGTGCCTCATGCGAGGAGTTTAGGGCCGAGCTGAGGAGAGTGGGGTTGTATGAGGCGGTGTGGGCCTCCCAATTCGACATTTACCAACCCAAGCAACTGATGCCGTAATTGCTGAGCATATGGTCGTCTAGGACCAACACATTGCACCTGCATCACGGGGAGGTGGGCATCAGCCTGTGGGATGTCCACCAGATTTCTGGGGTTCTGATCTTGGGGGCCATGTATGATGAATTCTTCCCCGTCATCAGCGCGTGGGAGGATACAGAGCAAATTCCGCGACTGGCATCAGCGTTGATGGCACTCATCCATGGAGAGGACAAGGAGGCAGTGAGGGATGTCCATTTTAGGAGATGGTTCAAATGCTTCCTGAATTTCCCAAAGAATCGAGAGTTCCCTCCGAGGCCTCAAACTTGTCCGAGGGCGACCCAACGGGGCAAGGGGCACTCGTATTGGCGGGTCTTGGAGGACAGCCAATGGATGACTTGGTTTTTCAGTGCCAGCACTGAACAACAGCCGATAGTCAGTCTGGCGGCGTTCATCGCGACTCTCATATGTGGCTGGATCCTACCGGTGAGAGATACAAGCATGGGGGAGCGGCCCAGCTCGTTTATCATGGCGTCGATGTTGGCCATGGGGCAGCGGATCAATCTGGGGATTCCAATGCTCACCATATTGTACAGAATGTTGCGGCATATTAGCGATGGCAAGAAGCCGCCAAGGATATGCGGGCCCTTCCACCTCATGTATGGGTGGATCGCAGCGCATATCAGGGCAATTTACGAGTATCCAAACCCCATTTCGCCACCGGGATCGAACTTCTGCCCCTCCATCCTGAACGCGGTCGGGAGCTTCCCGTTCAAAATGGTCATTCCGATGGTACTGAATCGGGTGTGGAGGGCGGACGAGTTTAATTTCCACCCCTTCCCCTTGCCGACGGGGATACATACTGATGACGGGCGGGGAACGGAAGAACATCGTGCTTACCTCCTGGCCTTTCGAGGTTGAGTTTTGGTGCACAGATAGATCGTGAGCCACTCTGCGAATCGTACACCCCACATCGGTTTGCGAGGAAGTTCCGGTGCCTACAGCGGCTGACCCCGCAGGTCTACTGGGAGGTGCGTCACGAGGAGTACCCTTGTGTGATGAGTTAAATGTGGCTCATGTTCACACGGTAAGATGGTAAGATGCGGATTGCATTGCCTCCATCCACCACCGCTTTCGGATTGGTGAAGGAGTACGCCATCAGTTGGGAGGCTGCTTACCCAGGGGAGATGCTGAAGCAATCAACTATCTGGGTAAGTGACGGTGGGCCTCCTCTATCTCGAGGTCGGGGTCGGAGGGTAGCTAGGGCCGCTCGCAGTAGCGGGGCTTCCATGGCGGCGAGACCCACACCGGCCGAGGGTATGACAGCAGCGGTGGGTCCGGTGATTCCGGAAGACCAGGGTCATCCAGAGGGGCGGCCACTGAGGGGGTTTTGTAGGATATCCACTTAGGCTCCGGGGAAGTGTCTGCGTCATATTGACATGGCCGAGGATGTCGTCTTCCCGGAAGCTTGGGACATTTGGGATGTCAACCGGCAATTCCTCAGCCCACCCGAGATATGGGCCCACCTGAATCGCCTCGGGATGGAATTACTGAGAATAGGCCCAGTTCGGGCTGGATTCATGGCGTCTCTGGCTGAGGCGGAACAATACCTGGACGAGCTGGAGGATTACGTCCACTCCAGTGGTGTCCCTCGCCCAATGACAGACCGGGTGAGGGTACTGTTGAATCAGATGGTCCCCCCACAGTTATCGGCTGCCGATCTGAGGGAGCGCTTCCCCTTGATGGAGGAATCAGAGGACTCCTCTCGGGAGTATGAGGTTGGAGGAGGGAGTCTTTTGGAGGAGGGTGAGGTCGGAGACCGAGGCTCAGAATCCGACGACTTCGCGGAGGCTCTCGAGGTAGCATTCTGAACTTCTCTCCTTGCGATCTGTTCTTGGGTCTCTATGGACTTCTCACCAATGTTTGAGACATGCATGAAGAACTTGTTCACAGGCCTCGTTCTCGCTCCTTGGCGGGTGATGATGCGGGACCTTCAGAACCCGCGCCTATGGCTGCGTCCAGTTCCACGTCTGGTGGGACCAGGGTGCCAGAGGTAGATCCTCCGGAATCTTCAGACCTTCCAACAGTATACGGAGGGCCTCGTCTCGGGGTCCCATTAGCACCATCTCAAGAGCAGTACCATGAGGTCGATCTTCGTAAGTCTCCACTATCGGTCTCCTCGTTGTTACATGTAGGCCATGCCAAATAACGTTTATGTCCCTCTTTGTCGTACAGTTCTTTGACTAGCGTGGGCTGCTGTGGCAAGACTAGTCGGGATGTCTGGTGGCGCCCCTCCTAGGGGCATGCTGGTGATGGTGGCGATAGTCCCCCCATCTTCTCAGGCTGCGATGCACACCATCACTGGCGCGACCATCAGCAGGGCCGTACCCGAAGTCATTGAGGTGGACTCCGAGGAACAGGATCAAACGGTCGGTCCCAGTCCTGTCGCGCCTGCTTCGGTGCCAGGTGTCGTACTGGATTCAACACAAGATGTAGATCCTGCTGAGGATTTCCTGCGGGTGTACCCCATGTACGAGCCTACCAATCGCGCAGACTGGGACTAAACGGCCTCCGACAAGGAAGACAGTAGCATAGTCTGCCGCCGGTCGTGGAAGCTGATCACACGCTTTATCAAGGACACCCCCAAGCGCAATGGATGGCCGAAATGGATAATATCCGCTCGTGATTGCGTGAACTGTGTGCTGGGTGAGTGGATGCCCAACGTCCTCACACACTCATCCGAGATCTTATGGCCGAGAAGATCTGGGATCATGATCGTGGGCTCAGCGTGGGATGGCAGCGGAGGAAGGCGACCATCATTAAGAAGCTCCAGGAGGCTGAAGGCGAGGTCCAACTAATGCAGACCTAGGCAGATGAGCTTTCATCCTCTCTTGATGTACAATCTGAGCTGGTCTCACGGTTGAAGGCCCAGCTGGCAAAGGTAGAAGAGCATATGAGGCAGACCTCTAGAAATATGGATGCCGTTCAAGCTGACGTAGAGAGGGCCAAAGCCATAACTGTCAAACTGCGCCCCGCCGCTGCTGAGGAGGGGCGGGAGCTGATTCAGCGGCAGCAAGACTTGGATGCCGCAAGTCAACGGGTGGCGGAGCTGCAACGCTCTTTTGACGGGGTCAACCCGTCCATGGGGGGAGTCAACCCCTGAGTATTGTAACAAACCCAAAACCCTTTTATTGGTACTTTCGTGCGTCAATTTTTTTTTGAATGCCGTAGTGCGCACAATTTCCACTGTTTGAACTGTCTTGTTACATCCCTGAAATGTTTGCGGGACGTTCGGTGACAATTCCCCAAGCCCACGTGAGTCGATCCCGATATGAGAAACAGGTGATAGTTTCCCTCTTATCCCACCGTTTCATCAGTGTGCTCTTATGCACGAACGGGGAAACACCAGGGGCGCTGAAATCGATCCAGATAGATGAAAATGGGAAGTGTTAATCACAATACCCAAAATCCGGAACACTGTGGGGATGGCGTGACAATAAGGGACAACTGTTTACCTTAGAGGAGAAGTGGTACCCTTACTGCGTTAGCCTATAATGGGGACAACAAATGAGGGCCGACCATTGACCATGTTCGAAACACGGGACCATGTCACAAATGTTGTTGATCAATCCTTTGGGACGTTGGCCCAGGACAGTTGGAGGACCATAGGTCATAAATCCATACTGTTAGGGGGTCCTTCTAGACATGACCCGTCTTCCGAAACGTTGGCCCAGGATGGTAAGTGAGCCGATGCGGCCTGAGACCAGGCCGTTAGGGGGTTCCTTCAGACATGAAAGGGGACAAGGGTCCGAATAAGGGGTACGCAAAGCGTGGAGTATGTAGTGATGGTTTGTACGAACAGAATCCAACACTTAGGTAGTTACACCACTGTGGTGGGAGCACACCAGATGGGCGCATCAGTCTGATCATGGATCATTCATTCATTGGGACAGGGCCTCTCTGACGAGGGGATCTATCATTTCTCAGTGGGATCTTGGGGCATCCTGAACATGTTCAGGGTAGAACCGCAGTTTAATGTCATGCGTTGAGGACACACAGACTCATGTAGTTTAACGTCATACGATATGACATGGAAGGAAAGATCCCAGGGAGCATGTGGCGCGGTAGATATGAAACCGACGTGAATGAGGACTTAGAGTCCAAATCATTCCACATACCCCCGGAGGAAACTCTTCAGGTAGAGGGACCAAGAGTGAGGATTGGGATGGGACCGAAGCAGAGTGCTCGGGCGTTCCTACGTACCCCATGAGGATGGGAATCAAGCCATACGTAGTTCTGGAAGCGCAGTTTAACGTCATGCGGGAATATGAAAATCCCGGCCGTGTTGGTACACATCCTGCCAAAACTACTAAGCCCACGTGAGTCGTGCTCAGTGTGGGAAACAAGAAGTCGTGGTGGGAATTTCCCGACACAAAAAGGGTCAGGTTAGGGAAAAGGGACGCTCGGTGAATACCAGCCCAATGACACTAACACGATCATTTAGCGCACCTAGATGCGCGAAGAGAAAGATCCGAGTATGATGGAATTCCACATGAACATGAGGAAGTGGAAATGTGTGAATCATTGCGCTCGAGATTCAGATCACGATGATGGCGGCGTGACGATGGAGGACAACTGCTGACCATGTTCGCAACACAGTATCATGTCGCGTTAGCCTAGAATGGGACACATAAATGAGGGTTTACCGTTGACCATGTTCGAAACACGGGACCATGTCACAAATGTTGTCAAATATCTGTAGGGACGTTCGCCCGAAACGATTGGAGGGCCCTTAGGTCCAGCATTCATCAAGAGCTCTTAATCCTAGTATCCATGTCGTCCGAGGGTCCTTTTGGATGTGGAGGAATATGAGGATCCAAATAGCGATTTCACGAAGCTTGGTCATGGGACGAGAGGAATGTCCCCATGAAAATCCCACACTTCGGGCTCTTTGTCAAAACACATCTGAATACGACAACGAGACATATTGGAGAGAGGGAGCGGATTCCTTTCCCATACAGAGATCTTAGTTTAGGGTCATAGAATACGGACCATGGATAGGTAAGGGGAGCAGGGGATACATGGAAAGGTGGTCACAAAACCTGACGTGAATGAGGACCTAAGCCCTACTTACCATGCATTCTCTGGGGAAATGCTCGAGTCGAGTCGAGGGACCAAACACGATGGTTAGGTTGGGCCTGCGGGGAAGTTCCCGAGCGCTCCTACGTATCTCATAAGGATGAGAATCAAGCCATACGTAGTTCTGGAGGGTGTCACGGTAGGGTACCAGTGCCAGGGGAAAAGGGGAGTGCGGGCGTGGCCCTTGCACTAAAAGAAGCGGAATTTGATGAATCTTGTTTGTTCATTAAGGTGAATGGTTTTTTTTAAGCGACAGACCTAGAATAGTATCCCGTGATGTCGTCACAAGGATCAAGCCGTGATGGGCATTGAAAAATGGCATGGCACGTGACCAATACCAAACGTGATGTCCTCTACAACGAGGTCATCCCAATGCAGTGTTGTTTTTCGTCGTGCGACCAAGACGATAATGTCACAGTTTAGGGTCGTATGATAGTACCATGCATGCATTTTATCGTCATGCAGCGCAGACGTAGAAGAGACGATGCTAGGCGGGAAATGTGCGCAGTGTCATGAGACAACTGATTGAGACATGATCCCACATCACACTATGCACCACTCCAAGAGGGAGACCTCAGGCCGAGGGGCCTATATAAAGGTAAGAGGTGAAACAGGGGGGAAGACTAGTTTCCCAAATGGGTTGTACCCGATGACAGGGCGTTCGGGCTGTCCTACGTATCCCATGTAGGTGGGAATCAAGCCACACGTAGTTCTAAAGGGTGCCTTTTAATGTCGTGCTGGACAAGGAATAGGAGGGATAACTCTCAGAACGGGGGTGTGCGCGGTGCAGCCATTGCAAACCTGACATGAATGAGGACATAATCATGCACTACGCCACGTGGTCCCATAGTTGGGGTCCTGAAGGCAGGACCAGAGAGGTGAATTTGCTGAACTCAAGTTGGGCCCAGAGACAAGGGGTATGGGCATTCCTACGTATCCTATCGAGACAGGAATCAAGCTGAACGTAGTTCCAGATGGGAATCTTAGTTTATGGTCTTAGAGATCGGACCATGAATGGTGACAACTTCCCAAGCAAGCACAGATGTCAACCCGATTCCCAAGCCCGCGTGAGTTAAACTCGGTGTGGGAAACATGGTGGGTATCCTCATCGCAATACTTGGTGGGAGTCAAACGGGAGTTGGTAGAGAGCCCCGAAGGACACCTTCGACACGGCTTATTTCCCCAACATGCAGACATGCACGGAGGAAAAGTACCAAGAGTTTCAAAACACTATTTGGACACGATGAAGTGATGAAGGGCGTGAATTTTGCACCCGACATTTTGGGCCTAATGGGTTGTCGTGGCGAGAGAGGAAAACTATTAACCATGGTGGAAACGCAGCGTCCATATCGCGCTAGCCTGAGGTGGGAACAACAAACGAGCATCAACCGCTGACCATATTCGCAATGCGGTATTTTATCGATTTTCTGTCCAAAAACCTCGGGGGCATTGGCCCGTAATGGTAGGAGAGCCCTTGGGCGTAGTATCCAGGATGTTCTTGGGGGTCACTCCGGGTGTAAAGGGTGATGAAAGCTCTGATGCAGGGATACACAAAGCCTGGAAAGTGGGTGCGGACGTGTCCGAGTAAAGTTTAGCATTACAGGTAATAAACCAGAGTACTCTTAGGCACATCGGTGGACTTCCGTAAAGGGATCGATGAAACAGCTCAGTAGGGAGAGGTACATGGTGGTCATTACGATACCGACACGAATGAGGACATAATCCCACACCACACCATATATTCCTCTCATGAAGGAAGGGTAGGCAAAGGGGCCAAGATGGGATGAAGATTCCCGAGGGATGGGGCTGGGCCCGAATCCTAGACATTCGGGTGGTCCTACATATCCCATTAGGAAGGGAATCAAACCATACATATTTCTCCAAATGTAGTTTAACATCATACGGGATGATAAGGGGAATAATATACCACTAAACAAGGGACGTGTACGGTATGGAGAAGAAGCCGTCGTGAATGAGGACATAGTCCCACACCACACTATACACTCCTAGGAGGGAGGACCTGGGCCGTGGCCCGGAAAGGCCGAGGGGCCTGATGGTTAGGCATTGGTCAGGAAGGCCTGACCTGCTTGTATTTTAATGTCTTGCAATGAGGACAAAGGTCGGGGACCCAAGAAGGACAAGAGGCCGGAGGCTGGGCCTCGTAAAGGGAGGGCGTACGGCATGGTACATGATCCCGACGTGAATGAGGAAGTAGTCCTACACCACACCATACTCCCTGGGTAAGAGGGGACCTGGGCCGGGGGGGCCCGAGAAGGAATTGGGGCCTAAGGACAGGCATCAGTTAGGAAGGCCTGACAAGTTTTCAGTTTAACGTCTTACATGAGGACGGGAATCAGGGGCCCAAGGAGGCCAAGGGGCCTGAGGCTGGGCCTCAGAAGGGAAGGCGTACGGCATGGTACATGATCCCGACGTGAATGAGCACGCAGTCCTACACCACACCGTACACCCCTACGGGGAATCGGGGTCGTGGGCCCGATTGCTAGCACCACCCGGGGGGAAGTTTGTCACCTCGGGATGGGGAAGAATGAATCACTACACTCAATGTCTGGGACATCATGGGGTGGACCCGAAGATCCAGGACACTGTTGACCATGTTCGAAACACATCGTTCCTATGGTGACCCGATATGGGAGCAACAAATGAGCTTCGACTGCTGACCAAATTTGTAACGCGGGACTTGTATCGGCTTGTTTCTTGAAAACCCTCGGGGGCATTGGACTGTATCGGTAGGAGAGCCCTTGGGCGTAGTATCCAGGCCATTCTTGGGGATCCCTCTAGGTGTGCAAAAATGATGGAATCCCAGTCAAAGAGTGGGGGAAGCATAGCTGTATCCATCCATGAAAGAGGAAAACATCTCCAGGGGGGATGTGTAGCCGGGTCGAGGCATGATCGATGTGAGTTGGGGAAAAAGTGTGCACCATGCCATGTCTTGACCGGAGGGGAAGATTTTGGCTTTTGGGCTGGGCCAACGGACAAAATGTCCGGGAATTCCTATGTATCTCATGAGGATGAGAATCAAGCCATACGTAGTTCTTGAAGGCCATGCAGTTTTTTCGTGCGGTGAGGACGTGGGAGGATAGAAGAACAGGATTGGGCACACGATATGACCCTTACAATCCTTTTGCGAGCGAGGTTGTGTGAGAGGGGCTAAGAAAGCCTACTCCCTGCTACACACAGATCCTCCAAGGAAACTACCCCCAGGGGGGATAGTGGAAGAGAAATGCTTGGGGCTGGGCTCAAGACGAGGCGTCTGAGCGTTCCTACGTATACCATGAAGATGTGAATAAAGCCACACGTAGTTCTTGACATGCAGTTTAACGTCATGAGGGATGAGGGGAATCTCATTCGGGGATGTGTACAGTGCGGAAAGTAATCCGACGTGAATGAGGACGTAGTCCTACAACACACCGTACGATCCCGTAAGAGGGTAAGTCAGGGAAAACACCTAGGGGGACTGGGGCCAGACCGCGGTCAGGGAGACCTGACCAGCTTGCGGTTTAACGTCTCGCGATGAAGACGGGGGGCTAGGGGCCCAAGGAGGCCAAGGGGCCTTAGGCTGAGCCCCGGTCAGGAAGGCATGACTGGCTTGCAGTTTAATGTCTTGCAGTAAGGACAGGGGCTAGGTGCCCAAGGAGGCCAAGGGGCCTGGGGATGAGCCCAGGTCAGGAAGGCCTAACTGGCTTGCAGTTTAACGTCTTGCAGTAAGGAAGGTGGCCAGGGGCCCAAAGAGGCCAAGGGGCCTGAGGATGAGCCTCGGTCAGGAAGGCCTGACTGGCTTGCATTTTAATGTCTTGTAGTAAGGACGGGGGGCTAGGGGCTCAAAGAGGCCAAGGGGCCTGAGGCTGAGCCTCGATCAGGAAGGCCTGACTAGCTTGCAGTTTAACGACTTGCAGTAAGGACGGGGGTGCAGTTTAAGGTCGTGCGAGACCATGTCGCAGTTTAGGGTCGTGCAGGACCCTTTTGCCCTAGGCAAAGTATCGCTTGAGGAATTTGGAATTGGTGGGAGGGGTTATACGCTCTCCATCTGTGGTCACCAAGGAGTATGCTCCATTGGGATAAACCTTATGGATGATACAAGGCCCTTCCCATTTAGGTTCTAATTTGGGCGGTTTCCTACCGCGAATCATTGGCGCTCGAAGGGCCAGTACCAGGTCGCCCTGTAGAAAAGAGCAGAGATGAACCTTCTTGTCGAAGGCCCTTGCTATCTTGTCCTGATGCCTTTCCAGATTGTGCAGGGCACGAAGCTGGTTCTCGTCCAGTGCTTCCAATTCAACTAGACGGATCTCAGCTACCTCATCTGATGTCTGGTGATCATAAACTGCAGTGCGTAGCGATGGCAGCTGGATCTGAATGGGTAGGACAGCCTCAGCTCCATACACCAGGGAATATGGGGTCACCTGGGTAGAGTTGCGGATCGTCGTTCAGTAAGACCATAGGGCGTTTGGGAGCTTGTCCGGCCAACTTTTCTTGTTCTGACCATCCATCTTCTGCATAATGTTAGAGAGGGTCTTATTGAACGCCTTGATCTGTCCATTGTCCTGCGCGTGGTAGCGAGAGGTATGGTTCGACCGGATGTCGTACTTGGCATACCATTTCTTTAATTCAGCTGCTCGGAAGTTGGTTCCATTATCGGTGAGGATGACGTGAGGTACCCCAAATCGGTGGATAATGTGGGAGCTCACAAATTCAATGATGGAACGGGCCTTGACCTCTTTGAGTGGAACTACCTCTTCCCACTTAGAGAAGAAATCTGTAGTAGTCAGGATGAACCTACCCTGGCGGGATGTTGCCGGTGGATAAGGTCCCTCTACATCAAGCCCCCATACCGCAAATGGCCAAGAGTACATAGTGGGGTGGAGGGGATCCGGCGACCTATGCCGGAAGTTGGCGTGAACTTGGCACGAGTGGCATCTCTTGGCATGCCCAATACAATTGTGGATCATAGAGGGCCAAAAGTACCCTAACCTCTGGATTTGATGGGACAGCTTCGGCCCAGCTTGATGGGCGCCACAGGAACCGGTGTGAACATCTTTCATAACATGAGTTATCTCTAATCCTTGGATACAACGGAGGAGGACACCATCGAAACTCCTCTTATAAAGGATCTTTTCAAGACTGGGGCCGCTCTGGAGGGTAAATTGTAGCGCTCGGCGTCGGATTCGCTCGCGCTGGGTCCGGTCGTCTGGGAGGCGACCATTTTCGAGATACTCGACAAAAGGTGCCCTCCATTCGGGAGTGGATTCAATCACAACGTCTGGTGAACCCAGGACCCCTGACGTAGAGGGTCAAACAGTGAGATGACTCACCCGTAGGCCGTCATTGTCCTCTTGGGTGATGGGGGCAACGACTCTCCGGTGTGCCACATGTATGATCAAATCATCTTTCTCGGGTTCTGCGAGCGACGCAGATAAACCAGCCAGGGCGTCTGCTAGGCCGTTCTGCGACCGTGGGACATGGGTAACCTTTGGTCAAGAAGAGAATTGGGCCATTAGGCGGAGGGTGTACTCCCGCAACAGTGCATGCTCTGGCTTCCTGGCGATGTAGTCGCCATTAACCTGTTTGATTACCAGCTCGAAATCTCCCTTCACATGTAGATGGGGAACATGGATCTCAAGGGCCAACAAGAGGCTGGTGATGAGAGCCTGGTACTCTTCCTCGTTGTTCGTACAATCTTCTGAAAACAGGAACGAGTATGGAAGGACGGCCTGTGCCGGGGTAATGAAGACATTACCCAGGCCCACTCTGTTGAACTTGGGATCGTTGAGCCTCATACCGGTAGGGCTCCGGGAGGTGCCGTCGAAATGCATTTACCAACACGGGACAACATGATCGACTGAGAGGATCATCTCATCAGGGAAATCCAGGTCTAGGGATTGATCCGCAGAGGTTGGATGGGCAGCTAAAAAGTCTGCCAATGCATGTACCTTAATGGAATTCCGAGGTACAAACCTGATATCAAACTACTGGAGAATCTCTGCCCACTGTGCTAGTCGGCCAGTCTGCATGAGGCGGTTCAGGATGACTTCAGTGGGTCTACCCGGGAGACCAATTGCACCTCATAGTGCTCCAGGTAATGTCTCAACTTCTGCCCGGTGAATACGAGCGCAAGGCAGCTCTTTTCGATGGGGGAGTATCTAACCTCCGTATCGAGAAGCATGCTGCTGAGATAGTAGAGATTGTTCTCAGTACCCTCATTATTCTTCTGGGTGAGCAGGGCACCAAGGGATCTCTCCAGGGCGGTCACATAAAGGACCAGCGGCTTTTCAGAGATGGGTGGCATCAAGACCAGAGGTTGGAGCAGACACTGCTTGATTTCCTCGAAGTCGGTCCGACACTCCTCATCCCATTCGTAGGCGGCACCCTTCTTCATGATCCGGGAAAAGGGCTTACACTTGCCGGCCAGATTCGCGATGAATCGACGTATATAGGCTAAGTGGCCTTGAAGGCCTCAAAGCTCCCGAATGTTTCTCGGGGGAGGCATTTGGATGATGGCCTTGATCTTCTCCGGGTCGATCTCGATACCTCGGTATCTGACAACAAAGCCCAGAAACTTCCTAGAGGTGACCCCGAAGGCACACTTCAACGGGTTCATCTTCAGGTGACGGGAACAGATGAAACCGAACACTTTCTCAAGGTCTTTGAAATAGTCCTGGCGCTGACATGATTTGACTACGAGGTCATCCACGTAGCATTCCACCAATGTCCCGAGGATCGGTTTGAATATGCGATTCATGGCCCTCTGATAAGTGGCACCTTCATTTTTCAAACCGAATGGCATAACCTGGTAGCAAAAGGTACCTTGGGGAGCCCTGAAGGTAGTGGACTCCTCGTCTTCGGGGGCCATACAGATCTGGTTGTTCCCGGAATACCCATCCATGAAAGAGAGATCCTGGAACCCGGCCGTGGCATCAATCAACAATTCTGTAACCGGGAGTGTGAAGTCATCCTTTGGGTAGTGGCGATTAAGATCGCAGAAGTCGATGCAGATTCTGATCTGCCCATTCTTCATCCTGACTGGCACAATGTTGGCAAGCCACTTGGGGTACTGGACTTCTTTAATGAAGTTGGCTTTGATTATCTTATCAACTTCGGCCTCAACCATATCACCATGAGAAGGGTGCATCTTCCTAGGAGACTGCTTAAACCCACGATGTTTTTCCGGGAGGCCCAAATGGTGAACGACCACCTGGGGATCTAGCCCGGGCATCTCGTTGTAACTCCAGGAAAACACATCACGGTGCTGTTTGAGGAAGTCTACGTACTTCTGCCACTCCTCGAGGGACATGGTTGCACAGATCAATGTGGTTCTCGGATCTTCCTCGCTGCCAAGGTTCACATGTACCAGTTCATCAACCGTGGTAGAGACGCCTTCTTCAAAGGCGAGGGGAGCATCCTCCAGGTCTTCCTCCCCACCCGTGGGGGGACTTCCCATGACGGAAGATACTTCTGGGCTATCAAGATCCACGGGGCAGCTGGTGTCGGCTCGGGCAGCAGCAGTCATCACATCGGGAGACTCACTTGCCATCGAGACCGCTGCAATGAAGGCAGTCGACCCTATCCCATCTGGCCTTCGGCCTAAGGGGCCCCGTTTGATGATATCAAAGGAGTGGTGACGTGTCGGCCTGAGTTTGTGGATTCCAGCCTGACGGAAGAGACACGTATGGCGCACTACCGTTGTCATCAGTTTGACGTCCCGGTACCATACAGGGGTAGGAGGTTCAGGGATCACCAGAGCCTGGTTGATGTAGGAGTACGAGGTGATTTTCCGCCGTCGCTTGGACACGGGAACATGCCTTCCTTGCATACCCGAAACAACAAAACATTGCCCCATGTCGGGTTCGTGGCTTCCAACCGGTGGATCGGGAGGATATAGGCGTCATCCATGCTTTCCCAGGGATCACTTGTGACCGGGGCGGGTTCATCCTCGCTTACTAGGATCTGTTTATCTTTACTTTTGTAATAACCCGCATCCAGGTAGCGGACCTCACAAGAAGCGAAAGGGGACGCGTCTCCGAGGAGCACGCCTACTCGACCGTTGAGCGAGTACTTGAGGAACTGGTGATACGATGAAGGGACTGCCCCGTGCAGATGGATCCATGGTCTACACATCAACGCATTGTAGGCGGTGTCCTGAGAGACGACCATGAACTCGGTGCTGGGAATTAAGCCACCGAAATGAGTCTTCAGGAGGATCATGCCGACTGGGGTTTGCTCAGTCATGTCTTACCCCTAGATCTTGAGGTCAGAGGGGGTTAAATCACCTTCAGACAGACCCAGATTTCGCAACGTCTAGGTCGGAATTAAATTGATTCCAGAACCCGTGACAACGAGGCAGCGGCGGATTTCCATGCCATTGAAGTGGCCAGTGATGTACAGCAGGCGAATGTGCCCCTATATAGGTGGGTCCTCATCTTTACCGGAGAACGAGATAACCGCCTGACATTCGGTGTTTTCAATCGCCTCGGTATGGAAGGCTTCTGCAGCTGCCACCTCCGTCTCAAACTGGAGGGGGATCCTTAGGGCCTCGTTAAGTGCCTCGCGCATTTTGTATGACAGGCGAAGGGCCTCAAGGATAGAGAGACTCACCGAAATGCTGGCCAGGTGCTTGAGGACATCATACTTTCGTGCCAAACGCGAACCTCTGCTTGCAGGAGGTCGCTCGGCACTTGGAGGCTCAACAGGTCCTGCCGGTTGAACCGACGATTGGATAGTACGGGGCACATCTTGCTGCCTACTAGTTGAAGCCTGGAGAAAAGTCGTCGGACTAGGATTGGATGACGGAGGCTAGCCTGTAGCTGGGCAAGACTGACTGTGATACGAACGAGGCAGCTCTCCCCGATCCAGTAGCACAAACGGCAGTGGAGGTAGAGCCGAGGGCGTTAGATGGGGTTGCGCGTGCTGAGATCTGCACTGAGCCTGCTACCTGGTCTTAGTAGCGTGCACGGCTTGGCCTAAAGTGCCTGCTGACGTACCTCGATGACCGGCGCGGTTGCGATTCCGCTGATGTTGATGTCGGCTAGGAACGTTGGGGAGGTCTGCCTGGCATTCCCCCTCGTCGGGGGTCATATAGGGCTTTACCAGCTCCACGGTGTTAACCGAAGCATACCCCTGGCTGTCGCTCGAGGAGTCATCCACTGCTGGGTGGATTCTGGGAGGAATCCCCATTTCAGGGGGCATAAAATTGCCGAGAGTGCGGGATGACGACAGCACCGGTGGTGCGCGTTTCTTCTTCTTGCACCGTCGTTGCTTGCCCTTTTGGGAAGAGGCCAACTGCAAAGATGATGCGGAGGCACCGTCTACTTCTTCTAAAGATTCCGGCTACTTCAGGAGCGCCCGGATGATACCTTGGTCACGGACGATGGTTTTTCGAGCCAACCAGTCGTCGTATTTCCGGGATCCGCAGCTGGGGACCTGATGCCACTCGCCTTCGTTGTCGCTGCCGATCTCTGATCCTGCAAAGACACCCGCCACTTGTGTTGGTGCCGGGCCCAACTTGACTATGTTGTTATTGACCTGGTCTTGAATCCAGTCTTTAAACACATAGCATTTCTTGAGGGTGTGCCCTAGAATCCGATGATAAGGGCAGTAGTTGGGGTTATCGGTGAGATTTGCCTCTGCCGGCCTTCTGCACTCGGGCAGGCGCATGATCCCTTGCTCTAGAGCACTTCGGAAATAGCCAGGAACCTCATTTTCGTTAAACGAATATGTCTGGTGCCTTCTATCTAAATATAGGGCCCTGGGGGCCTGGGCCTGACGAGGGGCCGGAGGGGCCTGCCGAGGAGGCGGCGCCTGATTCTCTCGCCTAGGTGGTGGTGGCGCATTGCGCGGGGGAACCTGTCGGTTCTTAGGCGGTCGCTGCTGGGTGGGAGCCTATGCTTGAGATGGACGACCTATGCGGGGTTGCGGGGGTGGTGTCGCTGACAGTAACTCCAGCTTCCTCAGGGCTTCTATTTGGGCCACCGTGGCGGGTTCATCCCTGGCGGTCCTCCTGGCTGGGATCATAGGGGGCAACAAACGCGCCTGAATAGCCTGTTGCAGGGCTTCCTCAAGGCGCTGAGCCTTATCTGAGAAATCTCTGAACCCTCCATGGTAGTTCTGGGTGATCAGGGAGGGTACCAGCTCTGTCTTGACATTCCCCACACACATCGTCAGTAATTTCTCCTGAGTCAGTGGCATATCGAGGGAATACGTAAGTCCCTTCCACCGGGCGATAAAATCTGCGACTCGCTCATTAGGCCTCTGCTTGCACTTGAAGAGGTCCGCAATGCTGGTCTTCCGTGTGGTGGAGCTGAACTGGAATAAGAACTGCCGGTGAAGATCCTCCCAACCGGTCACCGATCTGATAAGGAGCTGGCTGTACCAAACGAATGTCGGACCTTCCAATGTCTGTACAAAACATCAGAGTTTGGCGGCTTCTTGCTGAGCTGGGGTCCCCAGCATGGGGCCACACCTGGAAGAGAAATGAGCCAAGTGATGGGGCGGGTCCCCTGTCCCGTTGAAGAGAGAAAAAGTGGGGTTCCCAAAACCCGGAGGTGCGGGCATATCATCCACCCACGCAGGATAAGGCTTGCCATCCGGTGGGACCGCCACCCGCCGCGTTTCTAACACTTCAAGGCGGGCCGTGAGTGCCACAATAAGATCATCCAGGCGGGGGTCCCTATCTTGACGGGGATCCCTAACCACAAGTGCATTGCCAGGTTCTTCAACACGGTAGACAACTTCGACCGCTCGTGGGTCAACTGGCTGGACGACCTGCGGGGCGACTGGGGGAACATGGACTGGATTCTTCAGATTGCCCCGTCGCTCGGGGGGATTCGGCGAGACGTATCGCGCCCTCTTGCCATATGTTCCGGCTTCCGCCCTGTCTGCGGCAGTAGCATGATCAGGGTTACCCTGAGGCATCTCACCGGGGGGAAATTGTTCCTGCCCCTGCTACCCCGGCCTGGGATCACCATATTCGGGTCACCGCTCTTCAGCGCGCTCAGCCAAGAGTTCGTCAACCAGCCTCTTCTACTCAGCAAGCTATTGGCATAACATGGCCTTCTCAGGATCCTCGTCCGTTTTCTGCACATAGGCAGAGGGGTCGGATTGCATGATAGTTCCGACGTGATCCTTACCCTTGCCGGTGTTTTGACCGAGCACCAGCAATTCGGTGGGTACGAGGAGGCGTAGCAGGTTCCTCTGCTGACGGGTAACTCTCGCTGATGGGTCCAGCAGTGGTGGTACGCCCTCAGGGGGAAGTCTCCATCAAGGAATTCAAGCTTGTCCTCTTTTTCCACGACGTCAGCCATGTGGACCGTGACTACTCTCGAGGGAATGTCCTCGATATCCATAATGAATCGGGCTTCCGCCAGATAGGGTCGAATAGGAGAGCGGCATAGTGTCCCCAACCACGGACATGCACATGGGGGGTGGCTTCCCTGACGATCCTGCGGAGTGCTTTAAAAGTCTGAACGCATTTTCGTTGAAGGGCTCTCTGGCGGCCTGTCGACTCAGGGTGCTGGGCCACAAGGAGTGCGGCCGCATCGATCAGGCGGCACTACTCGCCAATTTCTTCAAAGTGCTCTCGACTTTTGGGGTACACCACCCGTTCGTAACAGAGGCGGAAGTGTGTCCCCCATAGGGTTCGACAAAAGCACCCCACTTCTTTAGGGGTAAGAGACTCTGGTACACGAAAATTCAGTGCTTCCGTCGGCCAGAACTTCTCCGGGAAGTAATCCGCGCAATGAATACTCCAGAAGCTCCTGGGTTCGGACTCAGGGTCCGGCCCTGTGTTTCCCCACTCGTCAACTGGGGGTGGCTGAGGGACGGGTAGCGGTACCGAGGCGGACCTCTGGGATAGTAAGCTCGGCGGTGGAGAATACGATGAACGAGCTGACTGGACGCCGAATTCCGGGCCATCCTCCGAAGAGAAAGGTGACCTGGCCACGATGTCACGGTACGATGGGCTGATAGCCACAGCTTCCGGCACAGGAGTCGCGGCTACCGGTGACCGGTTATATCGTTGTTCTACCTTCGTTGGCCCCCAAAACTGCTCTCTGTGGTCTCTGGTAGAGGTAGAGAGCACTTCTGGTGACGACGGCGATGATTGCGCAGTCGAGACCTGCGGAATTCCCAGGATTTCTTCCTCCTAGATGTAACTGCGGAGAGAGACGGGAATCTGGTGGACCTCATATTCTGGGAGAATGAGGCTAACGCATCTGGTTCCTGCCCAAGTCCTTGATACAGAGGAGTGGGGAGAAGGTTCCATCGCTGAATCGCATTCCGCTTCAGAGTCGGAGAAGCGGGTGGATTTGATCTCCACCCGGGCTTTCCCAGGGCTCTTCTTGTGGTGGCGACGACCTGCTCTCCTGCCCCGGGGTGGCTCTTTGGGACAGGGTTGATCCCTATCAGGGAGTCTCGGGGCGGCGCTGGCGTCGTGGCGGAGAGGTCCCCCACTCGAGATGGCCGAGGTGCGAGGGGCACCAGGCCAAATGTCGAAGGGTACATGAGGAGGACCTCCATGAACAACACTCATGTAGGCGGGGCCTCTGTTGGAATTGGCAGGAGCATGGGGAGGACCTCCATGGTCGCTGCGGGCGGAGCGAGGCTGACCTTCATTCCTTGAGTTGCTGGGGCGAGGAGGACCTTCACCGGTTGCAGAGAGGACATAGGGAGGGACCCCACATTGGAGAAGGACCAGAGGGACGACTCCTTTAGATCGGCGGTCAGGGGCTGAGGATGGACTCCATACCCTGTATAGTGAGCGCGGGAATGATTTCCGCGCTGAGCATCACTGCCGCGGGGTAGGTCTTCCTTCGGGATGGGGGTAGCACGAGGCATGCCTCCATGACGAAATTCAGAGTGGGGAAGGCCCACGCTATATGGAGTAGTGGTACGGGGAGGACCTCCGTACGGGGTGACATCATCACGGGTTAGTTCGCGGCAATCACCACTTGGGCCTACAACCCGGAGAGTCAACCCAGCCTGCCCGTGGGGCGGTTGGGGTCTCGGTCCTGGTTGGGTAAAAGAGTGCCCCTGCTCAGTGTATGAGGTGGATTCATGATGCACGTCAGCGGTGGATCGGTCCACTGTAGCTGTCAACGTTGACGCGCCTATGCGAGTGTTCTCAGCGCGGGCCCAGCGCTGACATCAGGTCAGGTGAGCTGGTGTAGGTGGTGCAGGGGCATGACCTGCCTGGTCTTCCTACGGAGCCGGACGGCGGCGCTGATGCAGCCGGGCGGGATCTCTCGCCTAGAGCCCTTGGGTCGGGACCCTGAGCGGGCTGAGCCGGACGGCGCACGCCTCATCAGCGTAAGGCGAGGAGTCGTCAAGGTGTTCCGGGGATAGGCTTCAGAAACGGTTGAACATTGGCGTGGGGAGCAGGGGTTCCCTGTGCGGCCTGTTAGGGCGGCGTTGACGGCGGGGCCTGGACGCCTCCAGGTCCAGGCGGGCCATATCCCTGGTTGGGATGACCCCTTCCTCCTCGTACCTACGCACGAGGTTGTTGATCACCCTTCGCTGGATGACCTCTGATGGGGAAAGGGGGTGTGGGTGCCCCGTATTCCACGATGTGGCAGCCGTTGTGGCGGTAGCGGTGCCATGTGGGGTGGTTGTGGCAATGTTGCCCCTGCCCCTGCGTAGGCTAGCGGGCGATGATCGCGTCTTCGTAACAGCAACCTGGTTCCTGAGAAACGAAGGGATCAACTCATCAGCACTGAGAGGGAAAAGGATTGACAACCAGTGCCCCAACATCCTTCCATTCTCCACGTCGGTAAGAAGGATCCACGCCAACACACTTTAAAACGGAGTGCCTCACGTTCTAGTGCCCCGACTTTCGGTGAGTTTCACAACATGCCCGCTTATTTTCTTTGTGGGACCAGGCGCCGGAAAACTGGATCTGGTGACACGTCAATCTACTGGTGTCTCGAACGCTACAAATCTCTATATTGAGGAGAATAATTTCACGTCAGGTTCACCATTTCTATTTCTGACGCTTTCTCCGGGGCGCGTGTGCATCCGTCCGTCACGCGGAGGAGGACACGCGGCTCTGTTGCCCCGTATTCCCGCTTTCCAAAGTCGGGTGGCATTCGTTCCTTGTTCAGGTACGTCTCCTCCTTGATCGAAACGGGATGATGGGATGTCGGTTCTTCCTTCTGGGGATTCCTCCTCAGAACTCGTCACCTAGTCCGGGTCTCCCTCATAGATTTCATAAGTAGTTCGTGAAACTCTTCCCAGTGCCATGTTTCCATGGATGCCGGTTAATTACACTGCTTCTGTCGGGACATTCCAAAGGGTCCGGTCAGGGCAGCAACCTTCAGTCGGGGGAGTAGTCACGTTGAGGCATCAGTAGCATGTCTGGATGCTGGGTAACCTGGCGTGTCTGGCTGTTATCCCTGGTCACAGGGCTTCTCGAGGGCGTGGAAGCCCGAGACATCCCACATCAAGCGCGGGGAATTATATGTCATTGACACATATCTGAGGTTTTCCTCATCTTCTCGTGTTTAACACAGGGTACACCGCGAGTTTAACGTCCAGCGGAGACGGATCAACCCAACCAGAGCATTAGCTAGGATAGATCGGATTGAGGGATTTCCCTTGAAGGGATGCCGATACCGGGACCAACCCATGGGCGGCTGTGAAGAAGAGCATACCGACATGGTCTCACCGAGACATGAGGTCCGGGCGAGAATCAGGAAGGGTGATAGGAGGATGAATGGAGTGGAGGTGAAATGAAATGGGACCATCGCTGGGGGCGACAGTGAAGTTGGGCTTGAGCCTTGAAGAGGCTTCCTACGTATCCCCGTGGCAGGGAATCAAAGTCCGCGTAGTTCGGGATGGCGCCGGCGAACCAACGTGAAGGTGGGCCTTAGTCCGATGGACATCGTCAGCGAACCAACGTGAATGTGGACCTTGGTCCGATGGACATCGTCAGCGTACCGACGTGAATGTGGACCTTGGTCCGATGGACATCGTCAGCATACCGATGTGAAGGTGGACCTTAGTCCGATGGACGTCGTCAACGAACCGACGTAAAAGTAGACACGTGGGTCCACTAGTGGTGGGCTTGAACCTTGGGAAGGTTTCCTACGTACCATGCCTTGGCATGGATCAAATTCCTCGTAGTTCTAAGAATTGATGGAATACAATTTAACATCTTGTGGGACGGTAGTGAACCCTGACGTGAATAAACGATGGGCGGTGGGTGTCAGCGAACTGACGTAAATGAGGGACCTTGGTCCGATGGGAGATGGGCTTGAACCTTTGGGAGGGTTCCTACGTACCATGACCTGACATGGAACAAAGTCCTCGTAGTTAAAAATATTGAGGGAATACAGTTTAACGTCATGCGGGACGGGGGTGTACCGACGTGAATGAGGTCGGAACGACCGGATGGGTGGGCTTGAACCTCGTGGAGGCTTCCTACGTACCACGCCTTGACATGGATCAAAGTCCTCGTAGTTCAGGTGGGGCTTTGTCGGCGAACCGATGTGAAAGTGGACCTTGGTCAAATGAGTGGTGGGCTTGAACCTCTGGAAGGCTTCTTACGTACCATGCCTTGACATCGATCAATGACCTCGTAGTTCCGGTGGGAATGGATATGCAGTTTAATGTCATGCAAGACAAAGGGAGGGGCATACAGTTTAACGTCATGATGGACGAGGGAAAAACTCGATGTGAATGAACGACCGAGAAAAGTGGCTTGATCCTCATTGAGGATTCCTACGTACCATGCCTTGACATGGATCAAAGTCTTCGTAGTTCAGGTGGATGAGTCACAACGGCTTGCCGTCGGACCGGGATGTAGTTTAACATCATGATGGATAGGAATGGGACCCGACATGAATGGATGAAGGGTGGGATTGAACCTCATGGAGGCTTCCTACGTACCATGCCTTGACATGGATCAAAGAACACGTAGTTCGGATGAAAAGGGGGTGGGCTTGAACCTCGTGGAGTCTTCCTACGTACCATGCATTGACATGGATCAAAGTCCTCGTAGTTCGGACGGGTTCGTCTGTGAACCAACGTGAAAGTAGACCCAGGGGTCCACTATTGGTGGGCTTGAACCTCGTGAAGGCTTCCTACGTACCATGCCTTAACATGGATCAAAGTCCTCGTAGTTCGAAAGATTGAGGGGTTTGGGTCGGTGCTCACTCTAAGCCCACGTGAGTCATGCTCGGTGTGAGAAACAAGAGGTTGCAAGGACCTGACGATCACGTCGCGAAGGGTGCGTCCGTGAGAAGCGAAAAGGGGCTTACGCGTTAGGCAGCCCATGGTGTTGGGACTTACTTTAGGATGGAGGCCCAGAGCGCGACAAATCGCAGTTAAAGAGGGATTTGGGACCAATGGTGGGAGGTGCCTCGTTCCCTATCACACCCTCAACTGACCTTGGTAGTGGGGAAGTACGGAGATGCAGAGGTGCAGTCATCTGTTGGGGAACTAGGGTTTCCCTTCTCTTATGAACATACACCACTCCAATAAGAAGGATATCACCCCTTTTGGATGGGTGAATCCATTCCCGTGGAGACGAGTGGTGTAAAAAATGTTCGAGCTAGGGGTACCCTTCGTGAGAGACACAAGGTCCGATCACAGTTTAATGACATGTGTTGAGGACATGGTGCTTGGAAGTTTAACGTCCTACAGCTCGAACGAGGTGGGTTCACTCCGCACCCCTAGGAATTACATAACCGGTACCCTCTGGTCCTTGGGGAAGGGAAGGTACCAGTAAGGCTATGGTCATGGGAGGTTGTGGAACGAACCATCAGGGGGTCCACGTTAGCGTGGCTATGCGAAGAAGCAATTTCCGTTAGCGTGCCTATGCGAAGAAGCGTTAGGCGAAGCAACGCTACGAGTGGTATTGTCCATGGGACTCTGAAATCACATCGTGAAATCCTGGAGGGTCGCACGGGAAGAGGAATCACTGAGCAAAGGAGTGTGCTTCGCGAAGTGAAGTGACTTGGCCTTGGCATGGGGCATAAGTGTGAGTGGAAGGTGCTTCGCGAAGTGGAACAGTGTTCGCGGATCACTGCCTCGCGAAAAAGGGGTGTCTCGCGAAGCAGGGTCCTGCGAAGCAGTGAGCTTCGCGATGTGAAGCGAGCCTGCCTTAGCATAGGGATCACTAGTATGGGTTTGGTATTTCGCGAAGCATAAGTGCTCCGCAGCTGCCCGGGTTCCCTTGGGATTCCCCTTCCTTTGCGAATTCCCTTGAGCTTCGTGAAGGGCATCCCTCTCAGAAGAGGGGCTCAAAACGAGGCAAAGCGGAGGCGTCTTGCGAAGTAGAAATACCTCACAGAGCTCATGATTCACGGGTCAAAGAGTGCTTCACGATTCGGGAGAGGAGAAGCTGAAAGGTCGGATCGTCCATCCTCTGGACTCAGGGGGAGTCCAATATTTATAGGGAAGGGGCGCCGCGAAGCAGAACTTGCGCGCCGCCTCTGGTGCTTCGCGGTGCGCTCGTGAACGTCAACGTCATCCGCGGAGGGCACCGCCTCTGGAGCTTCGCGGCGGCTCGCGAATGTCAAATGTGTTCGCGGAGAATGACCGCCTCTGGAGCTTCGCGGCGGCTCGCGAACGTCAAATGCGTTCACGGAGCATCACCGCCTCTGGAGCTTCGCGGCGGCTCGCGAATGTCAAATGTGTTCGCGGAGCATCACCGCCTCTGGAGTTTCGCGAGGCCGTGATGGTCGGGGCGCTTTGCGGCTGGGCATCGCGTGGGTTCTTCGTGTCGGGGATTCACGAGGCAGTGTGCCAACCGTCCTTTTCGTTCCTTTCTTTCGGGACATATTTTGGCGCCAATAGTGTGTTCTTTATGTTCTTCATGGAAAGAATGGTTTTCTTTGGTGTTTCTTTGTTGAAAGGACTAAACTCTTCTCTCTGAATCATTCCAAATTATTATACCAACCCCAAAAATGAAAAAGGATGGCCTCTATTAATTCTTTCCCCCAAAAACTCAATGACGTGTTTAATTAAATGAGGAAACTCATTTAATTAATGCTAAGGGATGGTTCAAATTCCAATTTAGAGGAGGTGAAGAGTTTAATTAAAATAAGCTACCTCAAATCATTAATGGGTGAATTGGCACCATAATGGGCGAAGGTGTAAGGTTTCAAGAGTTTCCCCCATTAATGGGCATCTCAAGGATTTATAAAAAAGGGGTTAAGGGGTTTCAAGATAGTGGTCCCCACCTAGTTATATCCTCCCCAGGGAGGTTAGGGTGTGGTGGGACCCACCTCTAACCTCCTCTTGGTGGTTTTAACCACCAACCAAATAAAAATATGTTACACATTTTTTTACATAATTTTATTTAGAATCCCCAAAAAATTAACTTCCATCTTCAATAAAACACAACGGAAGTAAAGGTCTCCTTAAGAGAATATTGGCGCTGTGAGTTTAGTGGTGTCCTCATATTTCAATTCTGGGCACCGGTTAAAAAGATATAAAATACCACACATATGTTAACTAAACGTACCTGAATGAAAAATATGAAATTGATTCCATGAACACCAGGCCCCAGAATCAAGCGCCGTTAGAAACAACAGACTCATAAAAATTCCATGTATTTAAAAAAAATCGTGGAATTTACGGGACTTTACATTTTCCCCACATTAGATCATTATGTCCCCGTAAGCTACAACTCATAAAAAATGAACAAATGAGGGTAATGAGAACGCATCTGAGCCTACCGCTCCTATGTGCTCTCATGGAGGGTCTCGTGCTGCCAGCAAACACACACCAGTGGTTATGACCATCCATGCCGGACCCACTCCTGGCGATCTGCAATATCCACTAGAACGTCTATGAACATCTCCCCATCATTGATGTCCAGATCCCCATGGTCGAATATGTGGGATGGGTCATGCATGTATCTCCTCGGCTGAGATACGTGGAAGACGTCGTGCAGATGGTGCAACTGAGGTGGAAGAACCAGGTGGTAAGCCGCCTCGTCTACTCTGCTGAGGACCTGGAAAGGTCCGATGAATCATGGAGATAACTTGTCGCCTCGAAAAAATATGTGTAGACCTCGTCAATGTGAGACCCTTAGAAAGACATGGTCTCTATCCTCTAACCACAGTGGTCTCCATCTCCTATCAGCATAGGACTTCTACCTACTTTGTGTAGTCTTCATACGCTCCGGGATGATCTGCACCTTCTCCATCGTAACATGCACCATCTCTGGTCTGACAAGTGCTGACTCCCCTAGGTCAGTCCAAGACAGAGGCGATCTACAAGGTCAGCTGTAAAGTGCCTCGTAAGGTGCCATCCCGATGGTGGAGTGGTAGCTGTAGTTATACGCAAACTCTACCAAGCATAAGTGATCATCCCAGCTATGATTGAAGTCAATGATACATGCACGAACAATGTCGTCGAGAGTCTGAATGGTCCTCTCAGTCTGACCATCCATCTGAGGAAGGAAGGTGGTTCTCAAGGGAAGTTTCACCCCGAAAGCCTCCTACCACCCCTTCAATAGCCGAGAAGTGAAATGAGCACCTCGATTGGAGACAATCGTCGATGGGACACCATGAAGCCATACGATCTCCAGTATGTGGAGGTGTCCCATGCTCTCTACTAAACCCTACTCTCTAATCAGTAGGGAGTGGGCCGACGTGGTGAGTCGGTCTACAATCACCCAGATAAAGTCATGTCCTCTTGTTGTACGTGGATGTCCCATCTCTAAATACATGGATATCCCATACCACATCCACTCTGGAACCTCTAAGGGATGAAATAATCTTTCTGGAACATGGTGCTCTACCTTCACTTGATGACAAGTGTGGAATCGTGAGACAAACTCTGCTACATCCTTCTTCATACCTGGACAACAGTGCTATCGTTGGAGGTCCTGATACATCATTTTCCACTTCTGGATGTACCGCTAAAGAAGACGTGTAGAACTCCCGCAACACTTCCTCCTGAAGTGAAACTGGTACCATGGTACATCCTCTGAAGAGAATGTCGTGTTCCCCACCTTCATAAAATCCATCAGGTTCCTGCCTTGTCGATATATGAGCGTGTTGTGTCTCACAGTCAACGTACCCACGTTGTGCCTCCCTGACTCACTGAATAAGTGGAGGAGTGGCTGTGGGAGACTGCAGAAAGGATGCTCCATCTCTATCCACAAAAAATAACTGCAATACGGCCAACTGCTCTGTCGCCTATACTAGTAGCTGAATTACAGATCTTCTACTAAGATCATATGCTACAATGTTCCCCTTCACAGTAGTATAGACTATCTCGAATTCATAGTCCTAGAGGAACTCGATCCATCCTTGCTATCTTAGGTTCAGTTCATTCTGCGAGAAGATGTACCTAAGACTCTGGTGGTCAGAGTAGACTGTAAAACGTTCACCCATAAGATAGATTCACCACATCGTCAAGGAGAAAACCACTTCTACAAACTCCATGTCATTTGTAGAATAGTTCTGCTCGTGATTTCTTAGCTAACGAGAACCATAAGCTATCACTGGTCTCTCCTATAATAGGACACACCCGAGTCCAGTCCCTAATGCGTTGTAGTATACTATGTACCCAACGCTCTCCTCTGGTTGACTCAAGTTAGGCGCACTAGTCAACCTCGTCCTCCACTCCTAAATTCTATAATAGAATCTTTAGGACCACACGAAGGGTTCCGCTTATTCGTCAATGCTTAAAGCGGTGCTGCAACTCAGGAGAAACTTGGCCCAAACCTCCAAGCTAGTACTCCCTCAATCTTTGTTGGATCTACTGCATCTCTAGCCTAAAAAATGACCTATCCCAAGAAGAAACCCTCTATAATCCTAAATTGGCACTTCCTGAGCTTACTATGAAGCTGGTGATCTCAGAGTGTAAATTGTAGGCATGCTCCTCCTTAGTAGTCAAGTAGATAAGTATGTCGTCGATGAAGGCCATGGAAAAGCGATCGAGGTTAGGCCAAAAGATAATATTCCTGAGACTCATGAACACTGTTGGAGTGTTGGTTATGCCGAATGTAATAACTGGGAACTCATAGTGTCCATACCGACTCATGATGGCCGTCTTCTGCACATCCTCGTATTAAATTCTAAGCTGCAGATAGCCTGACCTAAGGTCTATATTTGTGAACCATCATGCACCTTTGAGCTGATAAAGAGGTTGTCAATCCTCGGGATTGGGTACTTGTTCTTCATGTTCAACTAATTCAGGCGATAGTAGTCAACACACAGTCGCAAGCTCCCATCCTCCTTCTTAGAGAACAAAATCAGAGATGCCCAGGGTGAAACACTTTGTTGCATAAATCGCTTCCCCTGCAAGTCCTCCCGCTATACCCGCAACTCACTAATCTCGGCGGGAGACATATGATATGATGGAGTAAATATTGGTGACATACTAGGGTACAGGTCAATGTAGAAGTCTACCTCTCTATGAGGAGGTAGTCCTGGAACATCATCAGGGAAAACATACGCATGCTGATCCACCACAAGAGGAAAACTCAGACTCCGAACATCAACCACTCCAAGGATGACATTATCCAACTAATGTGTGATCGGCTACCCACTCCTATGTGTAAGTCCATCTTACGCTGCAATGGCTCTATTCTCGACGTTGAAGGTAAACCTGGTCCGATGCATAAGAACACACTGAACATGGCGCCTAATAATGTCAATATGGGCATGAATTGTAGATAACCAGTCCATACCAAAGATGACGTTGTAAGACCTCGACGCTGCTACCAGAAGATCCCAGCCGATGCTCTCGCCTCATAGAGTAAGCTCACACTGCTGGAACAAGAGAATAAGCATCGAGTCTTCTCAAATTGGTGTCTCAAGTATTAAGAATCGAGCCAACGGCTCCATCAGAATCTCCGAGCTCCGATAGAGGGAAGTGGAAATAAAATAATGACTCGCACCTGTGTCTATACGTACTACAGTAAGGGTGGAGTAGACACAGATAGTACCTCGAATAATCTTAGCTACACCGTGGTCATAGGACCCCACTACCTCGATCTGAGCCCGCCTCTGTCCACTAGCTCTCTGTGGTCGGGGTGGACCTCTTGGTGGTGGTGGTGGTAGAGCCTTGAAATGTCATCCACCACCCAATGCTCAGACAGATCCTCTGCCACGTCCGCCTGCTCCCAGCGGACCACCACGGTCGAACCTCTTCCTCACCCTGGGTGGTCCCCCTACTGTATGCTTCTCGTATGCATAGAGGGCTAGGCAGTCAAGATCCACGTGGCCATGACCGCTGCATGCATAGAATTGCATATTCCTCCAATAGCTGGATCTGTCTCGTGTGCCCCGCACAACCGAACCTGTATCCTGGGGTCACACACCTGATGACCTGGTCTTCTTGGACTTCTGCGACATCTGTCTATTTCCAGCTGCAGAAGACTCCACTACGTGTTGCCCTGTGGTAGGTGTTTCTACTGGTTACTGCTCAACGAGAAAACTCTCCACTACAAGGGCTTGCTCCAACACCCCCGCCTGCATCAGGATGATGAGGGGGATCATCGATGCCCTGATCTCATGCCTTAGTCCCATCTCAAAGGTATGTGCCCCCAAAGTATGGATCTCATACAATATCAGGGTAGTAGCGCAAGAGGTCGATGAACCTTTATCACTAAAGAGTTATTGTCATGCTGCCCTACTGCAGATGAAGTAACTCCAGAATCCACACCGTATGAAGGGTGGCCGGAAAAAACTATGAGCGAAAGAGACTCTCGATGATTTTCTAGAGTAATGATGCCTCATCATTCACCTGGAGCATCAGGCTCCCCCATCTGACTTCTGCTGCATATAGGAGACTCGCGGCATGGATCACCATGAGGTCGACTGGTGTCCCTACTAATCTGAACATTCTAACTATAGCCTCCAGCCAATCCTCAACTGCCTATGAGTCCTTCTATCCCCAGAACCTGGGTAGCCTCTGGTGCTGGAACTCGTGCAATGTACTCAGGCATCATGCACTCTCTTCTCCTAGAGCTGGTGGTATCGATGGCCTAGCGGGTAGTGGTACCGCGGGTACCTCTGTTGCAATGGGGCCCTGCACCGAGGCCTCCTCACTCTGTGGGATACCTTCTCATACGTAACTCAAAACCCTAGCTGGATGCCTTTCTGGGGCCATCCTGAAAAGAAATAGGTGCGACACAGTTAAAATAGTAATCCTGGTGTGTTGACAAAATGTAATCATGAAGAAAAATCGTTAAAAGGAAACACACACGTAATCAGTGTTTTCATGCACTAAGTCGAAGATTAGAAGCCAGAGTCCTAGAGTATGGGTACGTCGGTTGCCGCACCAACAACAGTTTCCCTAAACTGATATCCACACCCAAAACACATAACAATATTGTTGTTAAAAGAATCATATTCGATGTTCTACGGTAGAAACGACTCCACAAAAACCAATTTGTCATGACCCGTCCTCGGGGCCCATGCATTGACTACCCCAAGCTAGCCTTCCATAGGCTAGGGGCTGGAAACTAGCACCAAAGGCATAATCACGATAAAATGGGAAGGCATTTCCTTAAAACCTGTAACACACACTGTCTGAACACAAGATGTAGAAGCAAAAAGTACTAAAATAGAATCGAAAAGTGTGATGAAAGTAGGTGGGAATGTATACAAACCCAACTGAACAAAAAGTACATGTAAAAAAGGAAAACGACTCCTAGATCGCCCACCGGGGAATCCTACATGAAGGGTAGGTACAGAACTCGAACAACTCTTCCTTGTGTTACATCCTTTATTTTCCAGTTCTGAGCAACCTCCCTTCCATCACCCTCATCCTAGATCACTGTTGACCATCATCTACATAGAAAACAACAAGGTGCGGGCGAAGCCCGAGCATGGGTGAGTATAAAAATTCTCATTAGGGGACCCCGAGACCCCCGAAGGCATCCCTGAATCCAGAAAGCTTAAACCACAGTATAAAGATACAATCACTAAGTATCAACCAACCCTACATAGGTATATTACCATACAAATACCTATGTTATCAATCACAGCCTGGCTCCAACTCTCGTGCCCAAGCACAAACCATTCCACAATTGAAGTAATGTCAATCACCACAATGATAATGGTTGAAAGACATGACTCATCTCACACATGAATACATCTTTCGTAGAATGATATAGATGATCAGATTTAGTCACTGATTCATCTATGTTGTCAGACCCACATAGGATACAGGACCAACTAAGCTGTCGGACCCACACAGGATATGAGACCACCTATTTTGTCGGACACACACATGATACAAGAATAGAAGTCAGAACTATCTGTCCAACAGATTATCCCAGTACATTAGTCATCAATGTCAAAATCACAGAGGATTCCAGAACAGTAGCCATCGCTGTCGAACCCATGGGGGATCCTGGTATAGTATCTTCGTTGTCGATCCCATGAAGGATCCTGTCATCTTAGTCATTTCCAGCCTTAGGGTTCCCACACACAGCACACTCGATTCTGGGAGGGTACACTTTTATATCCAAGTTTCAATACATCAACTATAAAGTCCTATAAAATTAAAGGGAGTTTTTTTAATTTTCTTTTGGATTTTACATGAACGCAGTTTCTTACGGCACCTGATTCCGAGGCCCGGTGTGCCCGGAATCATTTTCCGATGTTTAGCTTGGGTACGTTCAGTGGAAGAACGAGCGGTTTTTCCTATCTTTTGAACCGGTGCTCAGAATCGAATTCTGAGTGCACCTATGGAATCAAAGCACCGTTAATTCAGAGGAACACCTTTTCCAGAGTTGTGTTTGATAGGGTGTGCTTTTTAAATTTTTGGGTTAAGTAAAAGAATAAAATAAAATGGTGCAACCAATTTTATTTTATTGAAGGTTGTTTAACCTAAGATAAGTAGTTGGAGTGGGACCCATTATATCCTACTTCACTAGGTAGGATATTTGTAAGGTGGAGCCCGCACGAGCCCCACCCTTTCAACTTCATAAACCCCCTCCTTTAATAATGTAACACACCCACACCCCCATTAAATGAAAGTCAACCCTTCCTTTTATCCGTTATAAAACGCCTCTTTTAATTGGGTGGTTTAAACATTTCAATTATTTCAATAAATTGATGCATTCAATTTTGAATTTCAAAGATGTTTGGCTTGTGTGTTAATAAAATAAGAGAAATATTATTTTATTAAGGGGTTCGTTGTGCGTGAAGGCTTGTGAGAAGCTTCTCAAGGTCCTAAAGTTCTTCTTCCTCAATGAAGAACACGAAGAACGCTGACCTCCGATGATAGACGACGGTGAGAGACGCCTTCCTCAGAGATCGACGACCCGACGCGCTTTCTTTCGTTCCTTCTTCCTACATAAAAATAAGGGAGAAACCGTTCCTCCTCGGATGATCTCCATCAACGTGTATGGAACATTCTTCTGTGACACCTTCATCCGCGATATTCAATTCCACGATGAGCCTTCATTCAACAACGCTCGAGGTAGGGGGATTATTTTTTTTTCTTCCGGATTACTTTCATCGGTGATTTATCATATTTTTTTGAGCCGCCTGATATCACAATAATGAGAGGAGGTCAGACCGCATGAACACGGCCGACCCTCCATCCCCCCCCCTTTTGTTGGTTGATTTCTTTGCGACATGAGAAAGGCAACACGGTTCCGAATAACTACACGAGAAATAATAAAGAAAGGGTGGAGAAGCATGGCGGCGTCGCGCCGCGCCATTGAAGACGAACCTAACCGCGGCGTCGTCGCGCCTCACTAGAGAACCTGGAAGAGACCGCGGCCAGAGCGGGGCCGTGGCGGAGGGGCGCAGTGCCGTAACGCCGCAGCGGTCGGACCAGGGCCGCAGCCTTTGGCCGTGGTGGACCAGGAAGTGGCGGCTGGCTTCCGGCCGCTAGTGCCTGAGCAGGAGGGCGGGACCGCGGGATCCCGCAGCAGCAGCACGACAGGCCAACCGGGCCGGCTATCTTCCGAGAAGTGTCGGGGGTCGTAACACCTGACTAGCCGATAGGAGCGGCACCCCTCATGGGGTATGCGGTTTCACGAATAGGCTGGAAGCCCCCCCCCCCCCCCCCCCCCCCGCACCCCTGCCGCTCAGCCGTTACGACCGAGCCGCCTGCCCACGCTGGCCAGGCCGAGCGAGCCAGGCAGGGCTGCCTAGCAGTGCCGCGCCCAGGACGGGCCAGGTCGTGCCCAACTGGCAGACCCCCGATCGACGCATCGTCAACTGTGATGCGATCCTTAGATCAAGAGGGTCATTTCGGTATATTACACTCAAGGATTCGGAGATCTTTGGGTTCAGTCGGGTTGGATCCTACACGAAACCAACTAGGCCCTCAGAGTGGAAACCCTTATAACTTGATCTCCGGACGTCCGATTGACGTGTCGTAGACTTTCATGGATTCCTTCTAGTAAGACAGACCTTTTGACTTACTCCGCTCGAGGTTTGGATGCATTTGGAGTATGGTCGGGTTGGATTGGACTTAAAAAAACAACCGGGCCCCTGGGACGAAAAGGCCAATAACTCTCAGACCGGGCATCCGATTGACGCGCCGTCTATGATGTTTAGTTCCTATTGACGATACGAAACCTTGGGATACATTAACTCCGGATTTCATTTTAGTTGATGTATCATCCCCTCGGCTCATGGAGCGGACCCTCCCGAACGAGCTTGTTGTGTGAGGGAACCCTAGAGCTGGCTGCGACATCGACGACGATGACGATTGTACAGAAATCCTTCGTGGATTCGACGACGATGACTTCAGATCTCTGTGATATTACATGGATCAGTGCTACCGATCATGTGTGGGTCAGATCCTGTGTGGGATGTTACATCCTTCCCCTCTTTTGGGAATTGTGTCCTCGCAATTTTAAAATTTGTCTTGGAAACGTCAATGAAAGTCTCACTTCGGAAAAAGTGTTTGTAAAACTATCACTTTAAAATAAAGAAAGAGAAGTACAAAGGTCACCCGAGTTAACCCTTACTAGGATTCCATGTAGGAAAAAATGGATATGGAAATGAACACAAAGGGTCTATTTCAAATGGATAGAGATAGAAAACATGATTAGGAGAATGTTAACCACTAGAAAATCACAAAATTGTGATGGGTTAAATGGTATTTGATTCCCCAATAAGAAAAGTTAATATACAAAAATTTTGTTTTAAGTTATTTTTAATTGAGTAATTTATTTAATAGCTAAACTAAATCACAAGGAAACATAGATACTTGTCATGTAGACTTTCATATCTTACATGATTTTTTACTCATAATCATATTTTCTCCAAAAGATGAGTTTTTAGAATGACTTGTTCACATTAATAGCTCTATAATCAACTTCGTGAGAATCACATAATCCATAAAATATGAAGTATATATTTTCCATATCTGTAGACCTTAACCAATACCAATTTTTCTTTGTAAAAGATCAGATAATCACCAAAAGGATAATCCTTTATAAAAAGAAGTACTACTCTTAATCCCAAAAATTCATCAAAAAGAACCAATGGTTCAAGAAATACCATTAAATAAACATCTTTCCAGAAAATTATTTCACATAATCCAAACTAACATTGAAGCCCAAATCTTCTTAGGATTTAATCACATAGTCTTCCAAGGTAAATCTTAACATTTATCGCTAAATACCATCAGTTACTCTTAAAGTATCATATTGAAAAGTAACTATCCTAATCACATATCCTCCATGATAGTTTAATAATTTCCATAGATAACCCAAAATCAACTTATTTTTGATTTATAAGTTCATCTATCTAAAAAGAATTAGTCATACTAACTATGGAATTTATGTAGTCCAATGGTAGGAGATTACTACCAGCCGCACTTTGGTTGTGGGTTTGATTCTCACAGCTTTGTCCGACATGATGGGTTGTCACACGGTCCATGTGTTGTCCTTTTTCAAAAACTATATAATTTTATAATATTTTCCAAAAGAGATAAATTCATCAAAAATAACCATAACATATTTTAACCACAATGGTTATGTAATAATTTTCGTTTTGCATCCCAAAATGTATTAAGTAGTTATTACCTAAAATTCAAGGATCTTATAAACCAAAATGGTTCATTATAACTATATCCACAAAAAAATAATAATTATACCTTGAATAAAGATTTCAAATATCAAACATCGGGGTTACACATACTATATAACATCTTCTAATGTAATCTAGTCATCAAAATAGCCTTAATACTTTTAATCATTTCACCATCCTCAAATCTAGCATAACTCTTGAATCTGTTATACGTTGACTTCTTACTCATTCAACATAAATCATGATCCATTAACCATTCATTTCCAACTTATTCTGATATAATCCTTTCATCAAAAATAAATCATGAATCGTATCCCAAGATTAAATAATAGGAAAACATATGTTAAGAAATAATTCATACCTTTCATTGGTCATTGTCAGCTTCTTCATCCTCAATTAGAATGGAATTAGGTATTGGTAAACAAATATTTGTATGATCCTAGTGATGTAATTCCTAAAACATCTTCGAAGGAAATGTGTTTTCCTAATGACCATGCATTCCACATTTAAAACATTATGTTGATCCTTCATAAATAACTTCTTTCCCTTTCCTAGAGTCAACTAGATGCCTCCTTTTCCATGGGAGGTTCCTGCTTTATGGCCTTCATTTCCACATCTATAGTATCTTTCTATCCCTTGGAAACATTTTCCTATGTGTTTCTTTCCACATCATTGACACATAGGTTTTTGAACATACTTACCTTTATGATTATTACCTTACCATCTGTAGGGATTTGTTTCTTGAATATATTATAACTTATAAAAATCACTAAGGTTCAGGTGGTCAATCATCACTCTAGAAAGTTGATTGAGAATAACCACAAGAGTTCTAATTGTAGCTCCCACATCCTTCAGTTCCTCATTCAGAAAACCTTCACAGTTTTCTTAACATCGACTATTACTTTGGTGTTTGCTAGATACACCCATTTACTAAAACAAAAATAGTCAGTGTGGGTATATCAATAAAATCATCATATAATTACTTATGAGGAGGGTATATACTAATATATACTTATTCATGTTATCTTAAACTCATTCACTTTATATAAATAACCATGAATATTTATAAAATCCTAACCATTATGGTAATGTCACATGTGCTTAAAGAATACCCTAACCTCTAAAGTTTTCAAAACTGACCTTTGATACGAAATATAAGGCCCTTGACATAAAACATTATATAATCATGAATTAAATAAAAAATTCACATTGAGGATATTTTTAGGTTTAGGGTTTTAGAGAATTTCGACATAACTATTACATATAAATTTGAATATTAGAAAGTAGACACTTCTACAATAACTGATTTTTTTTCAAATCCTTAAATAAAACAAGAGTTCATTTCGTAATATAAATCAATTTCAATACTTCATTTCTCTTACCCTTCATTAGAACATGTGAAAAAAAATTCAACAACTTGGGATGAGCATAAAAAGATCAGTAAGTGTTATAACATAATGAATGGAAACATTAACCCATCAAAAATAAAAACCAATGAAACCATAATTTTCAATCATAACATACATTATAGAATCATAATATTTATGAATGACACATAGTAATCACAAATAATAAAGGTAACTTAAGAAATACATAACATACTAACATTGTAGCTATCACAGCTAGAAAGGGAGTCACATTTGAAAACCCCATCACAGCATATTCCCTAAATCTCTTAGGAGAAACATTAACGTTTACCTCTGTAATGTTACCCAATGCATTGGAGAGAAATTTCGGGCTCACCCACCCATGGATTATCATGAAACCACCCATATACATAAATAATTTCCAACAACCATAACATAATCCAAAAACATAACATAATCATAAGTTAAAGATAACATTTCCACATTTCAATCACAATATATCAGTTCAATATATTGACGAAATCAATGCTTTATCCAAACCATTTTCAAAACCATTTAAAATTTTATTTTTAATAAAAGTGTCCCATACCACTTTGAAGATTTTAATGGAATTAATATTTTAAAATATTAATGTCCATATAAATAAATACATAAAACCATTTTGAATCATGGACATTAATAAGAAATATTTAAAAGATTAAATCATTAAGATGATATTTTAGTTAAGGAGTTCCTAACCAAATAGTAGATGCTTCAATACAAATAATTGTGGGTTATGATTTAAGAAAAACTTTATTATATCATGATAATAAAGGTATTCAAGATATAATTTGCCAAAGGATAGTATATACACCATATATAAGTGAATTGGTGCATAGCAACGATGATGTCTCAATTTAATGTAAATTCAGACGAAATCCCTTATAAAGACAGTATCCTTAGATTAAGGATAAATCAATTACATAATTATGTGGGAAAGATAAGAATACAACCAATATAATTGGATAGTTAGAGTAGAACAATTAAAATTTATTCACACCTATATATAGAATGGCATAATCAAAAGTATATGTTTAACCCAATGAATTGAAATTGGGTTAAGAAGTTCTCTTACAGAAATTCGACAGCCTAATGACATCACTTAAAATTTTAGAAAAAGATTTGATGAGAGAGAAAAGGGTATCCAATCACTAGGATATAAAATTTACATCAATAATGATATAGAAGAACATATCCCAACAAAATGATATGTAAATTAAAAGAGATAACAAAAAAGGAGTCTTTTAAAAAGAGAAGGGTGAAATGTTCCCTTCCCGATTTGGTAACTTACGAAACAGACATCACATGAAAGAAGAACCATACAATGTTGATGTAAATACCCATAAATGAAATTATATTATACAAATAGTACAATAATTGGTAGTACATACACCACTCAAAGGAGATAGTGACAAATATAGCATGAATTTCACGGGAATAAAAAGTGAGATACAAACCCCTTACCTCATTGTAATAAACCGAGTTTTATGAGAAAAAGATAATAAAAACCAAATGAATCACAAAATACCATGAATATAAATAGAATCATGATAATATATATCAAATTTCAGTACAGAATACACCACATGAAATAAATAAGTGGCGAACAATGGAAATCTCACAGAATTAAAAGTAATCTATGAAATCCTCTTACCTCAAGTCCGACTTTTTGTGTTTGTTTATTAATATTCCTGAATAATAAAATTTGGTAAATTTATAATCCCTCAAGGAATTCCATTGAAGATTATTATTCAATACATATAAAATATTATCATGTTAAAATAATTAGTTAATTATTGGAGTTTATATCATACGTTTTGTCGATGTTCGGTACATGAGTCAAAAATGAACTTGTTTGAAAAGAATTGACCATGTAGTTATAATTTAAATCATCTCCATAATGGTATTAATGATTTAAATATCATATATATACAATATATATTCATTTTATACCATTCTATAACATTTTGAGATAAAAAAATGAAATGTACGTTTTGTAGAGACGGTAGGTCGTACGTACGGATGAACCCTACTTTCATTTCTTTATCATATTAATGAAATTAAAACTAAATGTGGCATATATATATATTATAATTCAAGTATAATATATATTTTATATAGGTAACATTTTTTCATTATTAAATTATTTATAAATTCCATGTTTGGCATGAATGAGTCACACCACTTTAGGGGGAAGTAGTCCACACTTCCTCAGATGAAATTATCGCAGTTCCACAACATGAAAAGCATAATGATGTGATTTAAAAATAAAATTCCGAATAATATTGAAAAAACTAATACCATATATATCATATATTAATATAGTGACATCATAATGGCCACCATGAATTGTTTTAAAATAAGACTGAACAATCATCATTTTGTGAGGTAGTAATTCGCCACCCAGAGAAATAGTATGTTCTTTAACCATTAGACGGGGGTGTGTATAAGTGTAGGTAGAATCCTTATAATAAATAAATCCTAGGATATTCAGGATATTGGTTTCAATATGGGATCAAATAATAAGAATATATCGGTGAGTGAAGAAGGAAAATAAAAGAAAGAAACTCAAGAAAAGACATTAACTCTAAATAGGGTAACTCTTTTTGATTTGAGACAAAAGATTTCTTGGAAAGACTTATGCCAAAAGTGAGGCTTCTAAGAGTAAGATATTGATGTGTATAAATAATATGATCAGTGTTTGTATGAGCCAAGGTCTTCAGAGGTGTGGTTAAGGGGGTAGAGGTGGGGGCCTTTTATAAGAGGGAGGAGGGTCACTTTTGGAAAGTCTTTAAATGGTACTTTATTATAAAATTATTTTCGTTTTTAAATGTCTCACAATGATATATTTTGAGGAAAAGGTGATAAGGGTTATAAATCCACCCATACAATAGGTTTTTGACATGTGTAAGTCTTAGATTCTACGTTATCTTTTCATTTTATTAAATCGTTCATTAACGATGTAATCACTGCATCATCATGGTGTTATAAATAAATTTATTTATTAAATGTATAAAAATTATAAGAAATACCAGGATCTAGGAAATATATTTATCTTTATAATTAATATTTATATTCTAATATATCATTTATGTAAACAAAATCAATATTTTTTTACTTAGGAGTTACATAGTTTGGTTATATTTTCCATTCTTTAAAAAATAATATGATAAAAGGTCACTATCCCACAAAAGTGATTCCATGAGGTCCCTAAGATGACACAAGGAATCCCATGGTAGGCCATGGCACAAAAAAGAGGATTTTGACACATTTTGAGGTCATTTTATATTATTATGATATTATTTTCTTTCCCTTAACTACCTGATTACTAATTAATCATGATAATTAAATATAATTGTCATCGTTACTATTTATAATGTCCAAAAAAAGATCCTTAATTACTTAATTATGACCTTATGATTCCAAATATGGAATCAATTTTACCAAATTGCAAACATATGAATTTTAGTAATTAATTTAAAAATAATTTTCGTTGTCAAAACCAAAGACATGTTTTTTAAGAAGTAAAATTTATCCGAAGATTGACTTGTTTTTACTTCCAATTGAAAAGTAAAATTACTTACAATAAAAAAAATTTGAATTAATATATAAAAAACTAATTAAATTACCCTTTTAAAACTAATTAAAATGACAATCTAGCTATATAATTAAATTAGATGGAAAACCGGTTTTGATGTAAAATGCATTATTTTCATTATTCATTAAAATGAAAATTTTTCAGAAAAATACCAAACCATTATCCAAAGAAAATTTCATATTCCACATTAAAAATGGATATCGATTTTACCAAAATCAAAACATAGAATATTCATTAATTAATTTTATAATTAATTCCCGATGTCAAAACTAATATCGTGTTTTTAAGAAACAATATCTATCAAAAGATTGACACCTGTTTATGTCCAATTTCAAAGTGAAATTAATTCCAATGACAACAATTGGACTAAATGGTAAAAATATATTTTAACTACACATTATACCAAATTTAATATATAATCTAACCATAAAAAAATTTGATTAAAAGGAGGTTTTGAATTAAAATACAGAATTTTCACTATTCATTATCAATGAACTTTATCGGAAAAAGAACAAAAAATTAAAAAAAAAAGTAAATTATGATGTCCCGATTCTAAAGAAGTATTTTATTTTGGATAATATAACATATAAAATTTAAAAAAATTATTTTTAAAAAGCGTTCGCCATTAAAAGGCGGTTAATCTACCTTTTAAAGAATATTAGAATATTTATGCTTAAAATTGAATTCATTCACATTTTAAGCCTCTATAATATATTGGGTAATTGTTAAAATATTTGACAAACATATATAATCATTTTTTAGTTAATTATTTTCATTCCCACCATTACAACGACTTAGTGTTAACTACTATTTAAAATAATATTATTATATTATTAGTGTGCAACATAAGATTTAAAAAAACTCATTGTTGCGTATTAAGTACGACCTCGAACATAACATTACTTTTAAATTAATATTAACATTTTATTCACAAATATTTATAAATATGAAAATTTCATATAATTTATTTACTGGGGATGTTGCAATGGATTTATTAATTCACATTCTCCTTTCAAATAATAGTGAATTATTTAAATATATTTAAATTATCAGATGAGTTAGTTTAGAAATGAGAATAGGATGACGACAGCTGAAAATATATGTTAAACCTAATTATTGATAAGAAGATCCAATTATATAATAGATGAAGAGAATTTATCATTTTTTCAAATAATGCTCTCATCGGAGAAGACATGTTGGGTTTGAGTTTTTATAATATTTGTTGTCCTTATACTATTTGGTAATTCAATAACAATTATTTATTTATTATTTGTTTTGTAGTAGGATCATGAAAATGAAGTTATGATATGAATTTCCCAAGAAATAAATATGCATGTTTTATAAACTAGTTTCATAGAATTATCTTGGATTGTATGGTAGTAATATCATTATTAATTAAATCATAAGTCATGTCTATATCATCTAAACTATCAAATATTTAATTTATGTGTTATAATTAAAATTTCAAGGATGTAGTTTTAGTGTGTGTGGTGAATGCAACACCATAAGAATTTACAATATATTTTCATCCAAATAATCATGGATCCATCTCATTATTTAACAAGAAACAGTAAACTAAAAATATTAATGACATTTATAATAAATATCATCATAAAATTAAAAGGATAATAAAAGTTTTTTAATTTGAAATATATTATTGATTAATAATTGTAATCATTTAGTTTTAAAAAAAATTTATGATGTAATATTAAAAATGATCGTTCTTCCTAGAATAACTTCTCTATATTGGTTTATTTTTTTATCCTTAAAAATTAAAATAAAAAACACAATATATTATTATTTTTTGAAATTATATAATGACTTTCATTAATTTACAAATTTATACGATATTATATGAACACTTAATATTGAAAAGAATCCTTTTTCAATAAAATATGATATTCATTAAATCATTATTTTATTTTAAGGGATAAATTTATAATTTTTTCAATTTAATTCTAAAATTGAACGTTAATTGAAAATTTAGAAATAAATTTTATCATATTTCTAAAAAATACATAATTTTAATGTGAATTGTGAAAAAAAATAAATTTGTAAATAATATCCCTTTTATAAAATTTTGATAATATAATATCAAAATTAATTCCATTTTTATAAGAAAAATATATATTTATAATATGAAGTAAATAATTGAAAAATTATTTTTGGAATTTATCATATTCATGTTTAATGTTTAAGAATTATAATTAATATTTCACCCTATAACCCATTTTTATTCCCTTATGTTAAAAATTAGCTTCGAACATCATTAGCAATTAAATACAACTAAAAAGTTTTAATATTTTAGATAATCAATTTAATATTATTTAAATTTTTTATTATAATTTTTAGACATTAATATAAGAATACTATTATTAATGTTAACGACCATAATAATGGAAAAACTATAATTTTCAATGAATTGTTCTTTTAATATTGCATTATTTATATCTAAAAAATTAATTTATATCCTTTAAAAAATTAAAAAAATATAGTTTTAAACCTATATATTATTATATAAACTATCATTGAATTTTAACAAATAAGAAATATTATTAACCCATTATTTCGAAAAATATTTTTTTTTATTTTTCTCTATATATAATTATTTAGATTTTATAGGTAAATTCATATTATTTAGAAATTTAAATATATTATAAAATTTATAAATATTGTTTTATAATATAAAAACAATTAGGAATGGTTACCTGATTTTTTTTTTATAAAATGTAAATTACATTGGTACGATCTTTTTAACACTGTAAGCACTATAATGGTAAAATGCAATAATATTATTGTAAAGGGATTGATAGATATTTTAAAAAGATGATAAAATTTATATTAGTGTCTTTATTAAACAAATATCACCAAAAACATCATTATTTACCACTTTTGACCCAATTTTCCTTGGATAGAAGCATTCCATCATCAAAAATGTAATGTTTATTAAAAAAATCTATTTTCTTCACTAACAAAAGGGAATAATGTCCACCACATTCCCCTATGTGTTAAAAAACCATAATTCCTCAAAAATACCAAAATTATTTACAATAAATTCTTGCAATTTTTTATAATTCTTATTCTAATGGAAATACCCACCTAAGGAGCCTTTAGCAATTACCCGAGGGAAAATATCCAATGTTAAAGGTAATGATCTCAACAGAGCTATCATAAATCTTTCTTCCTTTTATACCTAAATATATATTATATCTAATAATGAAATATAAAAAATATAGTTACCATTATCAATTATTATCATACTAATGGAATATAAATTTTATACCTTCCTCTAAAAATAATGTAATAATGTTGATGTTGTCATAAAGGCGTGCGAACTACATCCCCCCATAGAAGTGAAACAATTCATTTTCACTATAGTTTTATTTTGAATATCTCACTCCCTTAAAATATATTTTGATAAAATAATTGAATTAAAACAAAATAATAATACTTTGTTAAAAATTATATTAATTTAGAAGAACAACATTCATAGCCATACTCACAAATAGAAAATAGTTTGTCTTTGTTTGGGTTGTTTTAGACACCAATATGTACTATGACATAAAATTATATCACGGATGAAAACATTATAAAATGAAATACGTAATTTAAAATTAATGGACATATAAATTTTTAGAGATTTATGTTAGTTTTATTTTAATATTGAACTTATTATTATTATTTCAACCATTTGATCCTAAAAGTTTTCTAAAAAATCACATCGACAACTTCGTCATAGTGAATCAAAAAAAAAATAATTTTAAATAAGGAAATTAAAACATTATAATTAATTATAAAAAATGATTCTAATAATTATTATGATCTTTTAAGGATGAATTTAATATTTAATATATATTTTGACTCTATAATTATGAAACTAGTAATAAGAAAACATTCATATCTAATAAAATATAATAAAATTTTGTAATCTAATACATTTATAACAACTGATTAAAAATAATTATTACAATAGATTATACTAATGAATAAGGTTATTAAAATTGTGATTAAGAGAGTAATTTTTTATATACGAGGTATGATATTGTCAGATGACATAGAATAGTTGAAGTAGTTATTGCATATGAATAGTTCTTCATCGATACCTATTTTATATTATCCACATGTTTACATTTTTTGGCATATATGATGGAAATTAATTTCATTAAAAAAAATTATATAGGAAATATATGGTATTTCCAGTTGATGTCACATTCTATTTGTAGTGGTATTTTGACTCGAAAGATAATATATTAGGGTCATTGTTAACACAACTACCTATGTTATGTTTTAATGCTTCATATTGAAATTATATCATCTAATCATGGTGCATTACACCCTATTATTCACTTTTATTTTATATTCTAATACTCCATTGGGAGAAATAATTTGTAGTTCATTTATTGTTCCTTACAGAATTTAATATTCAAGACATATTTTTGGGTTACAATATTTATGATCCACTTTATTGGTCATTTCCTCTCCATGTCTTACTTTTATTTCCATTAAATTTTATCTTATGAATAAGAAAAAAAAATTTGATTTATATCATGTCACATTTACATGACCCTCTTCATCCATTATGATTGAATCTTATTAACCATTTTCAGGATGTTTATTTTCAACAATGGAATTATATAGTATAAAAATTTTAGAGAACCCGGCCCTAGTAGTCTGGAGCCTGTGTCTTACTACCATTACATAAGAATTATATATATATATATATATTTATATATGTAATAATATCCCAAAGGCCATAATAGTTTAATATTATATGTAAACTAGATGAATAATTCATTTATGCAATACATTTGAATACAAGATGTACAAAATGATTTTTTTATAAATATAACATGATTTCTTATTGAATAATCATTCACATATGTCATAGTATCCTTTATAAAAGTATATGAAATGAAATAAAATAAGGGGGAGATAAAATTAAAACTAAGGGTGATGAACCATTGAAGAATTCATGAATCAATAATTATAATAAATATGGTATGATAATCATGGAATGCACATTACATGTAACTAATAGAATGAGACATAAGTGTATCAAATTAGAATAAATAAGAATAATAATTATTGAAAGGTAATAATAGAACACCCGTTTAATATAATTAGAAAAAATGAGAAGTAATCTCATCCAATGTTAATACCAATGGTAAAATATCTATGAAAATAATCTATATGGAATGGTAAATAACTAAACACACATGAAATTTAATAAATAAATGATATTCAAATTCAACCAAAGATAATGTCATAGTGAAAAGATCCTGGATAGTAATAACTGAATATTGAAAGAACGAAATTCATAATTATTGGATTCCATATATCATAGATACATTATACATTTACAACCAGGACTTTTCACAAGACTGTTTAAAATATTCTAGATAAAAAAACCACAGAACTAAGGTCAGAAAAATGATTTGTCCAATGAAAATAATGATGAATAAAGGTGCTATCTATAATTATGAAACATATATTTGATACCTTTTCATAAAATTCCTCATACATAAAATAATAAATTTAAATCATATACTGTGTTCCTGACTAAACATATATATTGAAGAATGAATGGGGATTTATGAATACTTCCCAAGAGAGAAAAATCATATTCAATGTAATGAACCATATGCCAAAATGATATAATATTTAATAAATAAAAATTCTATTATAATTAACATGGATATTTATTTAATATTTAATTTAAAATTATCACAGGAATATGAATTTTTCAAGGGAATGTTATTGACTACAAAAATGAATCAATGATGTGAACTTCATTACTTTTCTTATACCAAATTGTCATAAACCATCCAAAGGATGAAAATAGATTCCATAAATATATGATATATATATTTATATAATATTTATGGGGTTTTTTATTGATAAATAATAATATAATAAATGGATCTTAAAATACAATTTTGAGGAAAAAATCTTACTCATTTTCAAAAAAAATATGAAAATACTTTTCATTGAAAATACCTTAAAATAACTAAAATAACATAAAAAAACTGGAAATATAATTCCATGAAATGAAAAATTAAATTATATAAAATATTATTAATTTCTTTTATTTTTAATGATGAAACATATTATGTGAATTCTGTAAACATTAATATAAATATAGATTTTACCTTTTCTATTAAATAAAACAATTCAATTTTTGGAAAATTAAATAAACCTTATTGTAAATATGTTTATATAAATGTAATATGTTTTAAATATCCACTAATAAATATGTTTTAAAAGTTTAAAACATTTTATATGAAAATGTTTTTGGAGGAAATTGTATGTCTGTCTGAAGAGAGAAATGTTGTTTGATTTTTTCATAAGACGTCAAAAATATATTATGTATTAAAGATTTAAAAAATGGTAACATTACATGGATATAAATCATGGATAACTATAAAAGAATAAAATTAATTTAATTATTAGATAATTATGTAATGGTGTCATTTAATTAGAAATACTGAAGAAATAGTCTTAATGAGAATTAGATTATGATAAAGACCCTTGCAATGATCATTATACTGAAGTCATAATTAATCAATGAATATATTATGTTTATTATATTCAAATATACATATAAAAAGTTGAATAATCTTTTAAAAAAGTCATTATACACATTTTCATAGAATGAAATAAACAAATTAGTAGAATCTTAACCCAATAAACAGAAATTGAGTTAAAAAATACCTTACAACTAGGTAACTTTAAATTAAAAACACCTTAAAAATAATTAAAATAGAAACATAAAATTCCATTAATATTAAATAATTCATGATATTAAAGGTAAAATTGGGTTTATATAATACATATCATTGAAATTAGGTTCATGAAAATGCAATATGACTCAGTGAAATGAAATTTAGATAAAATACATTACCTTACACTTCCTTTGGGGTGAAAGTTCATCAACCACAAGTATAGTGTTTTTAAGAATGTTATTATATTGTAATAGAATTATATTAATTATTATAATATAATATATGATCCTTTCTCAAAATATTTTCACCTATTAATTAATAAGAGTTTATTATTTGCGTTGTTATGATAGTTAATTGCAATGTTTTCTGATATATGTTTCAAAATGAAAGATCTAGTTACTTCAGATATTATATAAATATATGAACTCCATAAAATAAATCATGAAATAATTATCAATTAATTTATTCATTTTTGTTTTTAAAACCAATCATGAATTATTTTTATCAAAATTTAACTACGTTAATATTAGGAACATGTTAAGCCATATGTACACATAAGTATGATTTCCATTTTTCAACTATCATTGAAATAATTTTTTAAGTGAAATATTTTCCTTCAATAAATATAATTATATAATATATCCCATATTATATAGTTATATATGTTATAAATGTTTTTTGGTTATGAAAATAGAGTCTCGTTGTTTCTTGAAGGTGGTAGTCCACACGTACACGAACATATTTACAATAATTACATAAATGAAAAATAACTGAAACAAAATAAATTATATTAACTTTATATAATGGTATATATTTCAATAATATCATAATTATGATATTTATATCAATTTTAATTGCTATACTTACATGTATCACCTTATGTGTGAAATGTTTTTTAATGAAGAATTACATCATTTCGTGATGTGTGACTCCATTATACACACGAGTGATGTTTTCCTGTATCCTACTAAATTAAAGATAAAAATATATTTATGATATAATTACTACATAGGTTTAATAATGTTATAAATATAGTATAGTTATTTTATATCCATCAATATAACTATCTATCAGAGGTGGTATTGGTAAAAGGAACAACATCAGTTAACAATGATGTAGTCCATAGTAGACATAAAGATGATTTTGCAACACATTCAATGGTAGTAGAGATGATTTTAAGTCCTAAAAATTAAAAATAAACATAGACTTTATAGAATATATATCATTATATATATCATCAATGTTTAATTAATATTAATGGAGGTTGATAAAAAATTAAAATTAATAATCTTGTTCAAGAACTTTACATCATCTTCGGTTATCTACATTATGTTTCATCTAAAGCCTCGTTAGATGGGATATGTATCAAATAAAAGGATTATATGATGATGGAATTATGTTTTTTAATTGATTTTTTCCATTATTTTATGAACCAAATTGGTTTTAACATTTGATGTGGAGAGGATAATGGATGATTTTTTACAAGTGGGGTGAGTGGAACACCTTTAATTATTGAAAAATTGAATTCCACCCATGTTTTTTCATGTAAATAGGTCCAAATAATTATCCAATATTTGTAAAATAAGATATTTATTTTATATATTGAAATTAAATTGGTTTTGATAAATTTTAACGGTCATTTTCCCTCTTCAGTATAATGTTTAGTCCCTCTGTAAACTAATTTTAACTCAAATTGCTATATTTAATTTTAACTGTTTTCACTGATTACATTTAGAAAAAATAATATTCTAATTACAAAATATTATAAATAATTCCAATTCCATCATTGGAATATGTTAATCCAAATTGAACTCGTATAATAGGAAAAAATTTGTTAAAAATTAACCCTGAAGAAGTGATGAGAAAATGGGTTGTTAAAGATAAATTGTTCACAACATTAAAATGTATATAAATAATACATAAGTAGTAAAATGTTTCTAATCATGTAAATTAGATAAATATATTTATAATTGAACTATTTTTTCTTAAAAACAAATTAAAAATATAATTTAACATGAATAAAAAATAAAAAAATTAGTTCGTAATTAAAATATTGTATTTTTCACTATTCATTAAAAACATGAAACACCATAAAACATACCCTTAATTAACCCTAATATAATTTAGATATTATTATTTCAAAAATTAATTATATTCGTTTATATAATATTTTTAAATGTGGTAAAAATACAAATTTAAAATATATGCACTACACGAGAGTAAACTGAGATTTAGGAAACAATATATCTTTTTAGAAAACATTAATTTCTCTTTTAAATTATTATTACTATTTTTTATAATAAATATATAACTTAAATATTTGGGCAGTATATATATTTTAATAGGTTAGTTATCTTTAATCATTCTTATCATTCCAAAATCTAGTTGATAACTATCATATTAAATAATAATATCAATAATATATTATTATGAGGTAAAACCCAGTTTTTCATTTAACAAAATCTATCAATCAAATATATTTGTTCCATATAACATAAAATAAATTCATTGTCACATGTAATATTAATTATTGGATATATTTGTTAAAAATATCTTTATGTATTGGTTGTTATAATTTCTTATAAGATTGGTGTTGTGTGTCATATAAACTATTGAATTTAATATTATACTTTTATATTTCTAGGGTGTTAAATTTTTTCACAATTTCATGATCATCTATTTTATCTCCCACTCCCAAATTATTCCAAAAAATGTATATTTGAAGGATATTTATTTGGGATTAATTTTGAAATTAATCATTTACAATATTCTTCCCTTCACCTATTAAAAAATTAACAATGAATGTTTCTCATAATTTATTCCTCTATGAGTATAGTAAACATTTTTTCTAAATACTCATGTATCGTTCCTATCCCCATATTGGAATTATAATTTAAAAATCATCTATTCCATGTTTAAAAATTCATTTATAAATTATGTAATCTCTTTATTATAATGAAAACAAAATTAAATATTATTATGTTTTAAGAAATAAAAAAATTCATTTTCTAAAATGTATTGCTGACTTAAAATGGAATTTTGTTATTCATAAATTTATTAATGAATAATTCCAAAATGTTTACCTAAACTTAAATAATTATATTAGTAATAAATTTCATTAATTAACATTTATTTTCAGAAAAATATATTAGTTTTAATTTGTAATTTTTTAAAATGCATTATCAAGGTTAAAAAGCTTTTATTTTAGATAAAACTTTTTATGGAGATTTAGGCATATTAAAAAGGTTTATATCATATATTTTTCTCAAAGTGACATGTCAACTAATTTTAATGCTATGTTTTACAAATATTCCATTATCCTTTGATGTACCTTTTGTTACACATGATATTTATTGAATACCACCCACAATCATTCTCTAGAATACTTATGAAGTGATCTAGGAATTTATTCATTAAATTACCTTTTTTTAATTTGTAGATTATGTGATATTTTAAATAGTAATTATCTATTTCAAGTAGAAAAAATTAGTTTGGATGATTCATAGGTGGGGTCATATATCACATTCAAATTCAATCGTAAAATTTATATATCCCATAATATACTAATGTAATGTCTATTTTTGAAACATACTTCACTTACTCATAGTAAGATTGTTAATCCCATGTCACTATGGTAGTTTACATTTTTTAATGAAAAAATATATTATAGACCGTAGGTTTGTGAAACCTATCTCACTTATAAAAAATACGGTTTTCAAACGTATGTAACATATAGTGAATTAGTTTATGCAACAAATTTTATTTATGGATCATATTATTATGAAACCGAAGTCAATAATAGGACATGGGATTGAGATGAATAAGCCACCATATAAATTCTACATGTTCTTATCATTCCACCATTGTTTTTTATGAAACATTTCAATGAAATACAAACATTTAGCCAATTTGTATGCCCCATTTATCATGTTTATTTTCACTTTTTTTCAATATGTTTTTCCCTGGTACATGTCCTTTACTATAACAATACACGTCCTTAAAAAATATTATGAATTTTTTTTAATATTTCTGGATGTTTTTAATAATATATTTCTCCCTTGATAATGTTTTCTTATATTCTTATGATCTAAATTTCTATAACATATTAATGAGTTTTTTCCTTATTTGGTTCTTGAGGTCACCCCTGTAATATGTGTTTTATTCAGTTTGTTATGAAGATGAGAATAAAATATGGGATTCTATTATATGTTATAGTGTGGTTGTACTTTTTAGAAATATTTACATTTATCATGAAATACGTTTAATAAAAAGTAGATCCTAATAAACACTAAACCATTAATTCAATGAACAATGTGATTATTATGAGATAGAATTTTAAAATTATATAAGTATTTCGATTCCTAGTTTTTGAAATGTAATTATGCATAGAATATATATATATATATATATTGTGTTTTTAGCACCATGAAATGGAGTAGTGGTTTTCAGTGCATTAATAAATTAAAGACAATGTTGGGAATACTGTTCTAGTTGATATGGGAATAAGTAGTAAATTGAGATTCATGTTAGTGAATATGTATGAGTGGGACAAACACATGACGTCCATATATTAAGTAATAGATATGGCATGTTTAGAAGATATTTTTTTACTTCATTGGAGAAATGATAATGACACAACTATTATTGGGAGTAACATATCACTATAAAATGTAAGATCATTATGTTGTAAGGGTCAAAGATGTGGTTGCGACCATTTTATGATGGATGAGATGTAATAGGTAATATGTTGATCATGGTGATATGATTTTATATGCTTCCATATTAAACTATAGACTTGGTATTAAAATTTGGTGTGAAATAAATTCCATATATTGTACTCAGTTTTGAATTATTGTTAAAGTGATCATAATTTGAGTTAGATCGGAGCCCACTGATTCTTTGGAGAAGTTATACTTGATGATGTTGGTATTTGAGCGCCCAAAAAATTAGTAATGCAATTTTTTGTGTTGGGACATATGTTTTTGACTTCAAAACACTATATGATGACTATAACAGTAAGAGGTTCATGATCCATTGATATATTGATTTTATGTTGGGTGAGGAAAATAATTTTGATCATGGTCATCCAATAGATTTAGGACTGGTATATTTCATTGAATTAGATTCTATGAGGGGGAAACCAAAATAATAATTTTTATATACTTTTTCAGGTGAATTATTAGTAGGCGATTTATATGGCTGGGAGCCCCATTATTAAACATGTCACAACCCTTCCCCAGGGGCTTGTATCGTGACTACCCCAATCACGCCTTTCATAGGCCAAGGGCTGGAGACTTGCACTAGAGTTGTAAATACATAATCTGGGAAGCATTGCCTTTATAACAGCAAAAAAACACAATAGAGTACACAACTGGAATCAAAACACTAAGTATAACTGTATACAAAAGAAGTGATGAAAAGTAAGGGGCCGAAAATACAGGACCAACTGTGATGTACAAGTACAAATAAAAAAGAACAAAACAACTGGAAGGTGAAAGAAGCTCCTAGATCTTCCACCACAGATCCTACATGAAGGGTAGTTATAGATAGTCTCCATAGTACTCCACGTCCGTCCGTCTGCTCCGTGTACCATCACACCGAGTGGTCATCCTACAGGTACCATCTAGTCCTGCTACTCTATGCCTCAGTCAGTAATGTACAACGTCTGAACGCAACACAACATGGTGCAGGAATATCTCGTGCAGGGTTGAGTATAACGACACCCAGTAGGGATCCCGAGACCCTCATGGTCTCACTAAATCCAACAAGGATAACCAAAATTTAAGAAATAAACTGATAACCATTAAATAGGTATATGCCCATACATATACCTACGTTATCTAGTAACCCATATCAATCATGAGGTAAACACAAAAGGTCTTAGGTACAGCTCAAAACCATGATTTTATTCTAGGGGTGGTATTATGTAACACTCCCAGTCAAACTGTCGAATCCTCGGCTTCTAGAGTACTCCTCCTCTATAGAGTACTGTGGGCCTACCGGATCACATAGAGGCACTTCCCACTATCTTTTATTGTTGTGGTACTCCTCATGTCGAGTATTGTGGGTCTACCGCACTCAAACAGAGGTGCTCCCCACTTTGGGTATGCCACTCTCACACAGAGGTGCTCCACCTCCTGGCCTACTGAGGTTCTCCTCCTGTCAAGTACTGTGGGTCTGCTACGTCACACAGAGGTGATCCCTAATATGGGTATGCCGCATCACACATGGGATATCCCCTCTGGGCCAGTCGAAACACTTAGTGTCGAATCGTTCAGCAGTCGTCAGGTCTCCGCCATCAACTAGTTTTCTGTACTCCACTCCATAGTCTTCGGGGGGATACGCACCACACACAACAGGTCGAATCTCCAACTGTCACGAAGTCCCACGTAGAAGAATCTCAGAGGTTTGCTACGTCATAGGGGGAAAACCAAGAAATAAGTATCTAAGTAACAAATACGAGATAACCAAGCCATTTTCCAAGAAGGCACACATCGTGTTGGTATGATTAGACGTCGTGCCTTCTATCCCCAGGTACTTCCCATGTACAAAGGCCCATTTCAAAAGGCTGGTCAAGCAAAAAGTGAATAAAAGCTGTGTGGTAGGGTTACATGTTGTGTCTGCAGACCTCGAGTACTGCTCGTGTACAACGGCCCATGTCGAAAGAATCTGGTTGTGTAGAAAAGAAAGTACACGGCGTGTGGTGTGGTTACAGGCTGTGTCCAAGAAACTGGGTACTGATCCATGTACGCTGCCCATGTGCTTGTACATGGACTTAACCTGTGTTCACTAACTCATGTAACTAGTAAATGGGGTAGCCTGTGCCACTAGCCATGTCTGGTAGTGTAGTGGAGTACATGCCCGTGTACTCCACCACGTGTCCGTGTATCCCCTGAATACATGTTGAGTACCGCGAAGCTGCCTTAGCCAATCTATGTAGAGAGTACACGCCATGTGACCAGTGTCACATGTTGTGTATTACTTGTCCAACATCCGTTTCTCAACCCATAGAATGCACGTACTACACGACGTGTTTTTCATAATTACACGCCGCGTATTCGGCAATTTTCCAGAAACGAAGCCTCCATCCAGTGCACCTCCCATGGAATCCAATCTTCGTTTTGATGGTCTGTTATATAACAAACTTCAGACACTAGGTTGTCTTGATGACCCGTAGTTGTCTCTAGTTTTTTCGGGCCTCCAATCAGCTCTAAAAACACGATTTTATTCCCCCGCTCGATGAACGTTCGAGGGACATCCCCTTCCATTCTGGTTCCATCTGTTTCCCGAATTTGTCATCGCACCACCGCTAGGTCTTCATGATGTAGGGTCCTAAATTTGGTAGCGTTTCATCGTAAAAAAACTCGCAACGTTCTGTTGTTTGTCACCCATGAAGAACGCGATGAACACACCGAATATTTACCAGAACGACAAAGGAATCAGGCCGTGTTCATTTGGCTAGGTCCTTCCACTTTAGTTTGATAGCAAGTGGGTCAAGAGAAACAATCATTGAAGAACTATTCAATGTTGCGACAATCAAAAAACACCCCTACATCGGGTTCGTTGCTCGTTGACGTTGTTACGGAAAGGCGGACCTCATTTCGTTGACGTCTGAATGAAGATGATGAAGTCAACAACGACATCGTCGACGTTCTTTAGAGACGGTGCTTCCTCTTCTTTCCCCAGTTGATGATCGATCATCGTTGGCAGATGTGGCTTTCTCCACATTCTTCGTTGGAGATAATAATTACCCAAATTATCACAACTCTCCCCATTTTCCAACATTCTCCTCCAAAAAAAGAATTTCCCAGCAAAATGAAATATGATTATCTATTTAATTTTGTTGGAATAATTAAAGTTGGATTCATACAATGTAAAGTGTTGGGATTATAATTTGGGAGAATCCCAATGGACATCCTCACATTAAGGAGGCATAATAAATGTGAGTACACCCCTAGCCTCCTCCCTTATTAAATAGAGAGTTCATGAGTCAGGTGGTCTCCTCCATTCAAACATGAATTGGGGGTTTTACCAGCTACGATGCTTCCCACCACCAATCATTTAATTACGTGTATAAATCTTTTTTAGTCCCCACCTCCACAATATTTACATTGGTGCTTAAAATAAAAATAAAATGCTTGCAGAATTTTATTTTTATTTTATTCCTTCACAAAAAACATAGAAAATAACATTCATTCTCAACCAACTACCGTCAGGGTGAAAGACTTATTAAGTGAAAACTGGTGCTGCGAGTTCAACAGTGCCTTCAGATTTCAATTCTGAGCACAAGTTCAAAAGTTATAAAATACTGCTCGAACGTTCACTGAACGTACCCGACCAAAACATCAGAAATTGATTTCCGGAACTTCGGGCCTCGAAATCAAGTGCCGTAAATTTTCGTGGACACGTATAAATGCCATGTTTTTAAGAAAAAAAATTCCATATAATTTCTGGTTCCTTACGTTCTCCCCACCTCAGATCATTACGTCCCCATAATCTAAAACTTGAAATAAGAGAATAAATGAGGGTACTAAGTATGCATCTGAGCCTCCCACTCCCAGGTTCTCTCATGGTGGTTATCGTGCTTCCAGTGAACACGCACCAGAGGTATCGACCATCCACGAAGCACCTGCTCTTGTCAATCACCAATCTCTACTAGAACCTCTGTGAATCTTTCCCCATCATCGATGTCCAGCTCCCCATGGTCGATAATGTGGGATGGGTTGTGCACATATCTCCTCATCTGAGATATGTGGAATACATCGTGCACCAGGTGCAACTGAGGTGGAAGAGCTAAGTGGTAAGCCACCTCGTCTATTATAATGAGGACCTAGAAAGGTCCGATGATTCGCAGACACAACTTTCCTCCTCGACTAATATCTGTAGACCTCGTTGAGGTGAGACATGTAGAAAGATGTGGTTGGAATCCTCGAACTCCAAAGGCCTCCATATCCGGTCAGCATACGACTTATGCCTGCTCTGTGCAGTCTTCATTGGATCCTAGATGATCTTCACCTTCTCCGTAGTAGCTCATACCATCTATGGTCCAACTAGTGTTGACTCCCCTGGCTCTATATAGCACAGTGCCGATCTTCAAGGTCGGGCATACAAGGCCTCAAGAGGTGACATACCGATTGTGGAGTGATAACTGTTGTTGTAGGCAAACTCCACCAAAGGTAAGTGGTCCTCCTCGCTACGATCTAAGTCAAGGACACATGCACAGATCATGTCCTCGAGGGTGTGAATGGTCCGCTCGGTCTGACCATATGTCTGAGGAAAGAAGGAGGTTCTCAAGAGAAGTTGTGTCCTGAAAGCCTCCTTCAACCCCTACCATAGCAGAGAAGTAAACCCTACGTCACAGTATGAGACTATAGATTTCGGTACTCCACGAAAATGCACAATCACATGAACATAGAGGCATCCCATGATATCTACTGATCTATGCTCTCTGATCGGTAGGAAGTGGGCCGACTTATTGATTCAGTGAATGATCACCCATATCAAATCATGTCTCATGGATGTACGCGGAAGACCCATCATGAAGTCCATGGATATCCCATTCCACTTCCACTCTGGGACCTCTAAGGGCTGAACCAAGCCTGCTGGTACCCAGTGCTCCGCCATCTCATGCTGACCAGTGAGGCATCAAGAGACAAACTCTGCTATCGCCTTCTTAATACCTGGCCACCAGTGTAGTCTTCAAAGGACATGGTACATCTTCACCACTCCTACATGTACCGCTAGAGGGGAAGTTTGGAACTCCCTCAACACTTCCTCCTGATGTGAAATTGGTACCATGGTACAACCTTTGATGAGGATGACATTCTCTCCACCTTCAGGAAATCCATCTTGTGCCAGGACTGTGGATATTTGAGCACGTCGTGTCTCGCAGTTAGGGTCCCCACTCTACGCCTCCCTAGCTCACTTAAGAAGTGGAGAAGTGACACTAAGAGACTGTAGATAGGCTGATCCATCAATATCCACATAGGATATTTGTAATGCATCTAACTGCTCTGTCACCTCTCCAAGAAACAGTATACCTGATCTCTTGCCGAGAGCATCCACAACAATGTTCCCCGTCCCAGGAGTATAGAATCTATCAAAGTCATAGTCTTAGAGGAACTCATTCCATCACCGCTGTCTCATGTTCAGGTCCTTCCGCTAGAAGATATACCTGATACTCTTGTGATCAGAGTAGACTATAAAATGTTCGCCCGTCCGATAGTGCCACCACATCTTCAAGGAGAAGACCATTGGTGCTAGCTCTAGGTCATGTGTAGTGTAGTTCTTCACATGTTGTCCCAACTAATGAGAACCATACACGATCTATGTTCTCTCCTACACCAGGACACACCAAAGTCAGGTCCCTGATGCATCGTAGTATACTACGTATCCTACGCCTTCCTCTAGAAGCCTCAAGATGGGGTAACTAGTCATCCTCTACCTCATCTCTTGAAAGCTCTGCAGAAATATTTTGGACCACACGAAGGTTTTCCCATTCTTTGTAAAGGATTATAGTGGTGTTGCATCCCTATATAAATCGTGAACAAAACTCTGATAGTATCCAGCCAAGCCCAAGAAACATTGTACCTCTGTCACACTCTTGGGTGGCTCCCAAGAAAGTACTGCCTCAATCGTCACTGTATCCATTGCAACTCTAGCCACCGAGATGACATTAAACAAGATGTGAACCTCTTCAATCCAAAACTAGCACTTTGATATCTTACCATAAAGAAAGTTCTCTCGGAGTATATCCAGTAATACCTACAAATATTAGGCATGATACTCCTCAGTAGTCGAGTAGATCAGTATGTCGTTGATGAAGACCATGACAAAGAGATCATGGTATGGCTAGAAGATATAGTTCATGAGACACATGAACATTGCTAGAGAGTTGGTCACACTGAAGGGAATAACCAATAACTCACAGTGGTCACACCGACACCTGATGGTCGTCTTCTGCACATCCTCGTCTCTAACTATAAGATGGTGTTATCCTGATCTGAGGTCTATCTTTGAGAACCATCAAGCTCCCTTAAGATGATCAAAGAGGTCATAAATCCTCATGAGAGGGTAAAGTTTCTTCACAGTCACTTGGTTCAAGTGACGTTAGTCAACATAGAGCCTCAAGCTCCCTTCTGCCTTCGTGGTGAACAGAATCAGGTCTGCCCATGGAGACACACTAGGCCGAATGATGGGATTTCCTAGAAGTCCTTTAGCTGTACTTGTAGCTCATGAAGCTCAGTGGGAGCCATATGATATGCTGTATTATATATCGGTGTCTTCTCGTGGTACAATTCTATATAGAAGTCCACCTCTCTATGAGGAGTTAATCCTGGGACATCATTAGGGAAAACATCCACATACAGGTCAACCACTACAGGATGAGTCAGACCCTCCGTACCTACTGCTCTGAGGGTATGCCAAGGAAACTAGTGAGTGACTGGCTACACCCTCCTCCAAGTTAGTCTATCCTGTGTTGCAAAGGTTCCCTTCTCGCCAGTGAAGGTGAACCTGGTCCCATCTGTACCGACACACCACACTATGCACCTAATACAGTCAATCTAAGCATGGACTGTAGATAAACAGTCCATACCCAAGATGACATCGTAAGGACTCAATGCCATTATGAATATATCCCAACCAAAGGTCTCACCAGCTATAGTATGCTCACACTACCATCCCCAGTGCGTAATCGTCAAGTCTACTTCCATAGGCGCCTCAAGGCATAATGATCGAGCCAACGACTCTTTCGGGATCTCCGAGCTCCAAATGAAGGCAGTGGCTATGAAAGAATGAATGGAACCTGTGCCTATATGAACTATTTCTAAGGTGGAGTAGACACATATAGTACCTCGAATAATCTCCGAAGCACCATTGTCGTATTCCTCAGCTACCAGAAACTGATCTCTCCCCTATCCACCTGCTCCCTGTAGTCGGGGTGGATCTCCTGGTGGTGGGGGCCGTAGCACCTCATAACGTCGTCCATCACCAGCTACACAACCAGCTCCTCTACCATGTCCACCTACTCCCGGCGTACTTCCTCGGTCGATCCCATCACTCTACCTTGGAGGTCCCTCAACTTTCTACTGATCATCAGAGCGGCAGGTCGGATAGTCACGAGCCATGTGACCAAGCCCTCCGCATGAGTAACACTGCCTACTATCGGCAGGTAATTCACTGCCTCAGGTGTCCCGCACAAATTATATTAAGTCCTACGATTGTCCACCCATATGTCTGGTCATCCTGGACCTCAGCATCATTTGTCTACTACCAGCTGCAGAAGACTCCGCTGCATGTTGACTAGTAGTGGGTCTCACTGCTGGGGTCTGCTCATCAAGAAAACTCTATACTAGGAGGGCTCTCTCTGACACCACCGCCTATGTTGGGATGCTATGGGGGATCATCAAAGCCATTATCTCTCACCAGATCCCCTGCTCGAAGGATCAGTCCATGAAGAATAGGTCTCGTACCATATTCTTGGAGTAGCATGAGAGATCGGTGAACCTCCTTGAGTACTGAACTACAGTCATGCTACCCTGATGTAGATATAGTAGCTTCTGTATCCGCATGGACCAAAGTGTTTATGGTATAATCTCCACCCAGAAAAGGATCTCTATGTTTGTCCAAATAAGTGTCAACTTGACCTGAACTTGGAGCATCAGTGTCCACCATCTACTTGCAGCTTCTTGATGAAGACTGGAAGCAAGGATCACCATGTAATCTGTTGGTGTCCCTACTAGCCTGAAAACTCTCACCAAAGCCTCCAGCCAATCCTCCGCCGCCTGTGGGTCCATCTCTCCATGAAACCTGGGTGGTCTTTGGTGCTTGAACTCATGCAACGTGCTCAAATGGCATGCATCGTCTGCTACTGTGGCTTGTGGCATCGGTGGCCAAACGGGAAGTAGTACCATTGGTACCTCCATTGGTAAAGGGCCATGCACCGAAGCCTCGCCACTCTGTGGGCTGTCAGAGCGTACAAATCTTGGGGCTCTGCGGGGAGGCATCCTGAAAGAAATATATGTGACATGGTCAAAATTTTAAACCTGGTGAGATGACCTGGTTTATATGACTTAATGAATCTTTTGAAAACAAACACACAATCGGTGTTTTCATGCACTATGTCGGAAATCAGTAGTCTGGGTTCTGGTGTATGGATACGTCGGCTTCCCGCACCAACACTGGTCTCCCTGAACTGAAAACAACACATAGTACCCTTAACACTATTTCATCATATAAACAAAAGATCATAGTTCTAAGTTATGTGGTAGTACCGACTCCTCTGATATCAATTAGTAATGACCCATAACCCAGATCTCATATTATAAATACCCCAAGACCACCTTCCATAGGCCACAGGCTGGAGACTGGCACAAATGGTGTTAACCCAAATCTGGGAAGGAATTCCCTTTATAACAGTAAAAAAACAAAACATAGTACACAACTGGAAGGAAAACAATATGTATAACTGTATACAAAAGAAGTGATGAAAAGTAAAGGGGCTGAAAATACAATCCCAAATGTAATGTACAAGTACAATTGAGAAGGAACAAAATAGCTAGAAGGTGAATGCAGCTCTTGGATCATCCACCACGGATCCTATTAGAAGGGTAGGTACAGATATACTCCTTAACACTCCTCGTCCTTCTGTCCACTCCATGTACCGTGTCACCGAGTGGTCCACCTCTAGGTACCGTCCAGTCTTGCTACTCTCTGCCTCAGTCAGTGTTGTTTGTCATCTGAAACCAACAAAACGACCATGGTCATTCGTACAATAAACTAGTTTTTCTTGAATGTCCATGTATGAACAAAGATATTTTCTCGGATTTCATCAGGTGATCAATGTGACTTGTCAAATATTTACTCGCATGATCCAAAAAGACATGTCGAGGGCCTTTTTCATGATCCACTGACCCTTCTAGGATGTCTTTTCATGATTAAAGCCGAAACATCCATGGAATCATCACATTATCAACCTACATTGTCTTAGATGTATTTTCATGATATTAGTGATTTTTCCATGATTTATTTGGATGATAAAAAATGAATTAATAGGACATATTCACAATACTGATGTGTTCATGTGAAAGTTTTGTAATCATGATCATCATATCTTTTCCATGTCCTAACACGTGACCAAACTGACACTTTTTAGGCCACATTAGTGTATCAAGAGACAAGTGGGGAGTCATTATATCATATGATCTTAACTAAATATTATGATAGGGACTCAATAATGTTTCATGTATTTAATGAGAATCTACTTAATTATGTTTTGTGTGCAAATTTATCATTAGTTGGTCACATGGAAAACTATTTTTATCATATAATCACTAGAAGGTTATGTGAATATGACATGAATTCACATCCTGTAATTTTCCTAGTGATAGGAGGAAATTTCCATATGATCACATGAATATTAGGGCCACATAAATTTCAATGGTTTCCCTCATGAGAGAATGTAGTTATTCTAAATTACAAATTACATTGTTGTAGCCTCTATGGTTTCATTCAAGGGATTTTTCAAACATGTACCTAAGAAGAATCATTGTTCCATAATTCATGGACAAGGGTGAGTGGATGAGGGTTTTCATACAATTGTAATGAATATAGTTCATTTTTGTGGTGTTCTCTTTGCATGCTTAGTGAGTTCTGGTGGTACATTATTACAGTGAATCCATGTTCAATGCATCATGAAAACATCACAATACTAAACGTATGACTGATCTCATATTCAATATTGAATAGAGTAATTTCCTGTGAAAAAGACACAAGTTGTAATATTTCATTCCTAGCCTCTTTAATTAGGTGAATATTTCTATATGATTGGGGGACAATCATAATGATTCACACAATTATTTAGGAGGGTCTCAATGATTGACGAACTTCTAGATAATATCAAATGATGATAAAAACATAATGCAATCATGGGAAGGATGTCAAATGGTGGGTATCATTATTACATGGTGAATCTCTCCTAATTTCGTATTTGATCCTTCCAATTATAAATTTTTCATTATATCCTTATCCTTATTTTATTGTAATCCTTATTATCCACCTCTTGAAGGTGTTTTTTTAGAGGAATGATTTGTACAGGAAGAAGTTTGACAATATTAAAAATCGTATCATATCGAGGGTGTTGTGTATGCCGTCCTGATGGGGTGGTGATCATGGGTGAAAATCTTCATCACATCATGTGATGGATTTATATGATGGAATTATTTACAACCAATGAATTCTCTCATGATACGATCTGAGGGAGTCATATGATCACTAGTTATTCATCTTATGTCTCTCCATACCAAGGTTAATGGATTCAACTGAGGACTTTGAAGTCTTCACATGATCCCATTTAATTAAATATGATGGATTATTGATTTATTTTAATTAGAATATAAAAAAATGAAAATTCAATGATGGATGAATATCATGATGGTGGACTTACATTCATCTTTATGTGATTCCTTAGTGATGTATAAATGTCTTTTCATGATAATAACCACTTGATAGGGTTATATTTCGAAACCCCTGTTGTTGATTAATTTGGTTTGAAGTAAAACCTTGATATTATGACAACATTTTCTTTCAAATAAGAAATGAATTCGGAATGAAGTCATAATTGGTGAATCTAGGCGTCGATCATATATCCTTCATATTGGTTTGAATGTATAAGAAGGAAAAAAGGCAGTCATGGAGAACTAGGGTCTAATGACTGTTGGGTGTGAATCCCTGCGTCGAACCAGTGGTGTTTGGTGTGCATCAGGTGAGTGGATGTTTGAAGAAGATCACATGGGGAAATCGAATTTTTGAGACCAGATTGATCAAGTGGATACAATTTTTCCATATAATTTAAATAGGGTAATAGTGCGATACTCTATTTTCATCCCACATCACTCCCCTAAGATGTATAGATCTACCTAATATGGCATAGAAGGTCATCAACCTCTAGATCTGGTAGCGAGGTGGGAGACTGCAAAACACACACCCACATCCCCACTGATCATACCTTCTCATTTGTTTCATTCATAAGAACACCTACAAGAACCATGTGAATTAAATGTTCTAGATCTACTTGACCATATCGTCATCTGTAAACTAGTTTTCTAGATGGATCATAGAGAGTGGTTAAGGATACTTCCACATGTTCTCTTGGTTAACCTATCCATCAGGTTATATTCGATGGCGAATTTTTTATCCATAGGAAATAATAAATACAACAAAAAAGTAATCTATATATTATAGATAAAATTAATTCCAGGACATTAGTAAAATTAATGAAATACAATAAAATATTCTTTAATAATTCCACTTTCCAGACGTTGAAGAATAGCATTCATAAATCTTGAATATCTGATGGAAATGTGTCTTGGGCACAATTATGGGTATCACAAAATTTCAGTCCCTTAAAATTCGATTCATTCATGAAAAAAATAAAACTCTATGTTGAACATAGATCACATTGTTGTATATATAAACATCTGATGAGATTATATATTGGTCAATTTGATAGGATTTTGGAAATATACATCCTGGAATAGCAATTTCAATAAATTCTATAATCAAAGTAGGATTTTTTGGGTAGGAACATTCAGTATGAACCATGATAAAAGGCATCTGTATCTCTACATATCCTGAGGAAATGGAAATAAATCCATATGTAGTTATGAAATAAAATAATATGTTGATCAATAAAATGCATTGGAAACAATGTTTCATGGATTAAGAGCTCTATGATGACTTCTCTTAATTAACACTAACTCAAACATTGGGAGTATATCTTGAATTTTTAAAGCGAAAAATAATAATCCTTATATGATTTTTATCTTAATCATTTTATAACCCGCATTTTTTCAAATAATTATGTAAATAAATTATAATGAGAGTTGAATTTTATTTTTCTCATGCCTCCTTTTTACATGTTTTTAGTAGACATGTTTTGTTCCTATTCTATTTAGGTGTTTTCAGGAATAACAATCTAGAAAATTATGGTATTTAAGTTTTAGTTCTTCCAGATTATACCATCTACTCCTTTGCAGTGAACCAATCACTAATAAAATATACACACATATTTTAAAATCATGTTTTATGAACATATTTCATGTAGCTTAATTTCAAGAGTAAAGGATGAAAAATACTATGCAATTTAAATTATTAATTCATGACATGAGAAGACATGTAGTTTAGTTTTTTTCTTCTAGTACATGATATATTGAGGATTTTAACATCTTACAACCACAGAATGAGTTTTTGTGAATCGTAGATGTTTACTTCTAGAAATTATGATTTTATATAGTTTATATTATTATTTCACAATATTGAAATAAATTATAGTGTAGGTCTTTCTTCTATGAATTAATTTGTTTTATAGTTTAGAGTCTTTCTTCAAGGAATTAAGTTATTGATAGGGATTTCAATCCCACGTGGATAGTTGGTATATTTCATATGTAATTAATTTGTATAGGAGTATCAATAATGAATATTGACTGGTAAAGATATGTTAGGGATGACTCAAAACACTTTATGGTGATGGAATCGACAACAGTGTTGTTTGGGATCATCCATATTAATGTGAATTTCTTATATTAAGGAGATGCGGGTAGTTGGTGGGTTTTATCCCTGGTGAATGAACCCAAAGAGTTTACTTGCATGTTCATGTATAGGGTATTCCCAATGTTATCCAATGGCTGTGAATGATTTTTTAGGATTCAAATATCATGATGATGATCTAGGGTATAAATTGAAAGAAATCCATAAAGGGTTTTGGAATCCTCCAGAAGGTTTTTTCTCGATTGGGAGGTTAAGTCCCCCATCCATGTGGAGTTGTGTCATGTGGTGTTGGTCATCAAAGGTTTGGGAATGGAAAATCCCTTTATTAAATTGATAAAATTTACAATACTTGCTGATATAACTTATAGGCTGTAGAATCCACTTGAATTTACTATTTATGGGGATTTTAAATCCTTTTCTAGTAATATATATTTAATTATTAGTGGGAACCGATTTTTATAAGTCAACCATAGGTGATGGATAAATCATATAAAGTTACATGTCAGTGGTATAATAACCCAAGGAATTATGGGGGCCTTTCTAAGAACTAAGTGTCCATATTGTATCAGCTCGTCCCTTTTTTCATTTTTCGACAAGGAAGAAAAAAGTGAAACGATGCCTAAGGTCCATGGGATTACTAGTTAAGGATATCAACATGGGGAACTGGTTATGTCATATAATACATCAAATTCATGATTTTGGATTAAATAAATAAAATTTCCAAGAAGGATTAAGTCACCAAAAATTTGTATCAATGCCTAGTAATCATCGTATCTTGGTGACCATATTTGAAAAATAGTTACTCTATTATTTTGTAGAATAGTGGTTCTAGAAAATATTTGGAATTTTATTGAAGCCAAAAAGTTTTCCCTAAGATCATATATACTTGTAAATTTATGATAATTGTTTTCCAGAACTCATTTTTTGAACAGTTTCATGCAGAAATACTTGAAATTTTCCCAGGATTCCCATTTCAATTATTTAGCCTAAAATTTTTAATACATCATCATAAGTAGTTTAGGGACTTATGATTTGATAAATAAAAGGATAATGTTTATGTTCATTCAACTGTTACAAATATGGATGAATTTTATGTTCATGATGCATATATACCTATTATGAGGGGAATATTACACAATAGCCTAATTCAGATACCTAGGGTCAAGAATACTCTATTATGGTTTAGATAAAACAATGAAAAAATTTAAAATAATTGATCATGGTTCTATGGTCACAATTAATGATATGGGACAATCATGTCAGGGATGAGACATAAAATCCTAATGTGGTGAGTTCTTCAATGGTTACATCGGGATTAAAATTATAAAAGTCATTTCCCATAGGGCCATGATGGATTTTGTTATATGGTTAAATCCATTAGAAAAGTTCCACATTATACATGGTTAGACATATATATCTCTTATCCTTTTTATGGGTAATGAATAGTTCATTGAAAATTAAGCCACTCAATAATAGATGTTTGATTTATTGATTGAGTTGGTTATATGATGATAGAATCATCCAATACTATAGTTAACTAGGGTTTGGCTCTTGTTTTCCATTGATAAAGAATGAATATGGGTGATGGTATGGACATTTTCACATCATGTAGTGGGGAATTATCTATAGTAAAATTTAACATTAGGCGAAAAGGACATGTTCTTTAAAATTTAATGTCATGTGGGAAGGACATAAGAGTTGATGAGATATTGTGAAAGATATACCTAGATACATTATATATTTTATAGTCATTTTGATATAGGGAACACCTTCTATCCTTGAATAGTTTTTTTAGGGTAGTAATATAGAAGACAACGTCTAGAAAAAATGAATGTTGTGTGAAAGAAAGGCAAATGTAGATCAAACATCTTTATAGGAAGAAGGATTTTTTATGACATGACCCTATTTAAATACATTTATATTAAATTTCATGGTTGGTATTCCCTATTTTTTCAAATACAAAATTTTAGGGCAGTGTTAATTCCATATTCAAATCATTTTGGGAGATCCCTCTACATAGATCTCACTCATATGTAGAGGATAGGGGAATGTTGTCTACAATCTGAAGTGACCGAAACATCATGGTAGACAAAGGGGTAAACTACATAGATAGGTCTCATTCATACAGATAACCATTCCCATTATTCATTCTAGTACAGAATTGAATACTTCATCCCTAATATAGAGTCATGGATATGATGTCCTACTCTAATAAATTTTTAGTCTTATATGGTGGAACACTTTTCATGCAGTTTACAGTCATTCATGAAATATGTTTTTATTAATATTAATTTAATTTTCCTAGGAAGTGGTAATGTATTTTAAATTCATAAAATTATGAAATGATTCCCTATCCAATAATCATCTTACAATCTTTCAACGGAGTGACTTTCCTGATTCCATAATTTTTAATGATCCACAAATGGAATGACACATAATGGATAATTGTGTAGTATATTATTATTTGTGTGGTACACTATGGGGAATACATGAGAGGGTACATTAATTTTTTGAAATATTACCTCTATATGAATCTTACACTCACAAAGGAGCATTATTTGGGGTGATGGAAACTCATGACTGAGCCTGAAATGAGGATTCCTTACATGACTATGCATTATGTGATTGATGAAATCAAGCCACATATATTTATTATATTGATCCCATAAAATAATTATATCATAAGTAGGGTATGTTCATTTTTATCATTATACATATTTTGAATTGAACAAAGATTTTAGCTACATGTTTCACTATGTATCCCTTAATGAATGGAATCCGGAAACAAATTGTTCTTGGAAAGGAAAAAATATTAGAAGCTCTGATGAATATGTAGATTTGAGAATAAATCTAGATGATTATTACACATTGAACCATGATTTCATATCCAATACAATCTACATATATAGTGATGATATGAATCTATCCACACATTTTCTTGAATGATAAACTCTCCACATCGGCCAGACCCATACATAGATTGGGGAATTATTTCAATTGTTTATTATGGCATGAACTTGAATATGATATCTGAGTGTTACTATATGTCCTATGTTGTATTTAATAAAACTAGATGTTGTAATTGGATGTAAAAATCTCCATAAAATACTCAACCATTCACAAGTGGGGGAATTATTCATATTAATTAATGTTATTGGACCCAGGTTTGGAGACCCGAGCATCAGTATGTATCCTTTGATGATAGTAATAAGAAGACATATAGTTAATGGGTGTAAATTTCTCTATGAGGGAAAAATCCATATGTAAAGGGGTAATTTTCTAATTTATTTTTTGGTTTGTACCATGGATTATATATATGAGTGTCCTTGTACATCAAGTAACAATAAGAATCAATCTATACATAGTTCTTAAACATGAATGTATAAAAACATGTCTAGCCCATATGTCTAAAGTCCATTCAACCAATTTTTTTTCTTGGATCTGGGATTATATATTTTGGAATCAGTACATATCCTGTTATTGAATGAATCAATCCAAACATAGTTCCTCAACAAGAAATCCTCCATGATTGTCTTACTCATATATAGAGGGGGGAAAATTTCAATTTATTATTGTAGCTAGAATTAGATTTTTATATCCATGGGTTACTATGTATAATGTTGTGGTATGAGTCATGATAAATACTGTACATGAATAAAAAACACTCAATGCAGGTTTAACCCATAAGTAGAGGGGGACATCGTTCCAATTGATTATTATAGATTGAACCTGGATTGGAGATTTTATCTTCTATACATATCATATGATAATAGGAATAAATACTTATGTTTTTATATAATGGAGTTGTGGTGGTTTAAAAACACCAAGGATAGTTGTACTCTTAGGTGAGGTCTACAGAAATTCTCAATTTTAGGTCATGCAAGAGAAATCAACCATGTGTTTTAACATCATGCAGAATGGACTTATAGGGTTCCATTTACTATATTCCATAAAATAAAAATTTAACCCTAAAATGAATATATTTTTAATGATCGTATGGTGAATCACATACATTAATTTCTAGGACCACATGAGATGTCATTGTTGTGAGAAACAATGAATAAGAAAATACTCTTTCACCTCAAAAGAGTAATTTAAAAATAAAAATTTAATTTTTTATCATGTAGGGGTTGGAAAAATATATAATATCTTGGGGTATCTACATATCTCATTAGAATGAGAATGAATCCATAGTTATTTTGGAAACAATGATGTTTATCAACATTTAGCATAGAACTTTGTTTCATGACATGAAAACGATGGCATGAAAAATATTAATTTCATCCATGGTGTTTGAGAAATTATCTCATGAAAGGAATTTTTTTACAAAAAGTGGCATCTTAACCTTGTTTTACAATTAATCATATTCTTAGTACACTGAGTGATATTAATTTTTAATGTCATGTGAGGAATATATAATTGTACAGTATAATATATTCATACTGAGATGAATATATTGTCGCTCGACCTTAGATTTGGGATCTAGAAATAAATATGTATCCAATTATGGAAGGAATCAGGACACACATTGTACATTAGTGGGTGTATTCTATATGTGGATATAAATCAAACATCAGACGAGGTTAGATCATTTTTATTTCGAATAGATCAAGCACATGTGTAGTGAATTATCAACAATGTGATGTTCCATGTGTAGTTTACCATCAAGCTGCAATGACATATGGTGATTTCTAGTTTAATGTCTTGATTCAAAGAAAAATGATGTTTTATATTTTAGAGTCATGATTTAAGGACTTGATATTATTATAGGGTATCATTTTCTAGGATTCCTTCTTGGATCCTCAATGGTCATTAGGTAAGAGTAGGTTATATAAAGCATCATCCATGTTCAAACAAGGAATTACTATATAATTCCAAGAGAAAATGTATCAATGATTCTTTACAAATGAAATATACACATACTACTCATCAAGAATAATGGTTACAGTATCAATGTAGTCTATCGATCAATTTATATTACATCATTCACCATCCTTACCTCATCGAAGGTAGCGAATCTTCCTTTTTCAGACATGAGAGGTAGGTCCTTGAGTTCATCCACGAATTCATACATATCTAATTCGGTATAGGTATTTTTAGACATATGGGGTAATCTGAGGTCATATATATCACTCTCGAGGTGTGAGAGGCCAATGGATTAGACATATTCACCCTAAACTATTATATTCACTAAATTCCATAAGGATATTTCATTCCCTTTTTTGTCATCATGAATATGAGGTGCATGGATGTCAGGTTTATGTTTGTTTCCTTAGTCACATTGGAAAGAAACACATAATTATTGTTGTGAATACTCCAATTATTATAAATGGTGGTTCCCAATATGTGGTGCTCTCCCACTATTTCTTTCCTTGTGTCACTGGGGATCTAATAATCAATAAATATTTTCCTAGAATAAACTAGGTGAGGGATACAAATGTTTTGTGGGATTTCTCAATTTGATCCCATGATTTTTCCTACGGCTATGAAATTATAGGATTCTATATCTAGTGAGCATTACATACATAGGGAAAATGTGAGGTGATGTGATTCACATATTCTTCATCCTCTAATAAATCATCTGATGGGAAATTCTCAATAAAAGTAATAGTTTTCAAAATAATAAGATAATATACCATATGATTTTATTATTCTCCTCTTATCCTAGGTCTCTAGCCATTGAAAATGAATCCCCTTCTATATGACAAAATATTGAATTTTTTATCTATATTTGACTATCTTATCATTGATAAAGTCGGTGTATATCATTCAATATATTATAATTATTCTAAATATTTTGGAGAATGTAAAGCATGAAATCCACTTTTTAAACGTTTGGGTTCTCCTAATTGGATGTTTTAATATTTAATGAAATGTTTCGGTGGTTATTTTTTACTAACACTCTCAATAAATCACTTTCTACCACTTCTAAACAAGTGATATATATTGAACCCTAGTATGAAAAAATATATTTGTAATCATGTTTGACTACAGAATGCAGCAGATTTATAACAATGGTTAATGGGTCACTACATATGGTTAACCCCATTGTTTCTTGAACCTATCTATACGAAGGTTTCTACTTTTTGAACCCCTCCTAAAATTTAAGTTACTGCGAAAGGGTTTGGTTTTCTTTATCAGTTATAAGGATTCCACTATGGGGTGGATGGATAGGGTGAACATTAAGAGTAAACAGCCTACACTCCCTCTATGTTCTACAATGAGGAGGAATATTAATATAGTGAAAATGTTCTTATATATTTAAAGAATTGACATACCCTTGAGGTGATTCATGTACGTGTCCAATAACCTCAAGGACAGTAGCATTTTGTAGATCAAGTACATGATCTTTGTTCTGGTTTTGTGGATGTAGTATACTGACTTTTATTTTCCATTTTAGCAGAGATATGAGCCTTCATCATGAACATTTCCTTAATATGTTGATAATTTTTTTATATTTTGGGGTTATGAACCAATTTCAGATAAGCTGCTGGAGTATCTTTATGTGCTTCTATGTCATCATTAGGAATCCGAGACTTCCAATGGGTGGATTCCAAACCATGTCAGTCAATCCTATGTGAGGGGGAGGGGGCCAAATTTCATAGAATTAAATCTCCATAAGAATATGCTGATGGAATGTCACAATAGGGTAATGGATATGATCCTCCTCATATATATCATATAATGTGTTCTAGTACAGTTGTTCATTGAAGAGAATAGGTATATAAGACTAGGTTTTGTGATCTTCTAGAATATGATGAGAAGATTCACCAGAAGATATATGAGCCTACATTGAGGTGATTTTCATATTCTCAAGAAAACCTATAGTTTGAATTGGGATATGCACCCAATCCTATTCTTTTGAAATATGAAGATTTCCTTTTTCCAATGTAATATGACCTTCAACCAACATATTTGATGTTTTCACTAGGTGAGACATAGTATGAATGGGAATATGAGAATGTTCCTATGCCATGGAAGTCTAATGTTAAGACTTTTTCAATTGGAGTAGAATCCTGTCTCGAGTCTTGTTCCCCTCCCACATGATAAGCACCACCAAGAATTAGGATATTTCATAGTACTTTTCCTTTTTAGTTTGTTGGTAGTATTTTTCGAGGCGGATACGATCTTGTCTCAAGGAATACATAACTCTCTCTTGTTAGAACCTGTTTATAATGGGGATATGAACCAAAACTTATGCTAAATCCTGTATAATAATATGTCAATAATCATCCAAGATTGTAGGAATAAATTTTCCTTGACCCAGAGTAGTAACATTTAATATTGACCATGTTGGTGTGATAATATATATATTAGTATATGAATGTGTGCTTATCCCTGCATCATAACCAGAATACACCAATGGATCTCCACTATCTTTATCACAATTTACTCGAACTACAAATGTGTGTGTACAAAAACGTACTACGTTTTTCTATTTGTTGTTTGGATTTGTTGGTCAATGTGTTTTATTAATATGGGGATGTATTCTCACATATATCCCACTTGTGACATCTGAACATGCATATGGGATTTATTCATGGGGTTGTGGAACTATACCTTCACATGATTTTAATTTATATATGATATCATACTATGTTTTAGATAGTTGGGATATGTTTGTTATCTCTATGTCCCTTATCATTCTACATTCATCAACATGTCATTAATTGCAGATTTGAGTATTCTGGGTGGTGAGCTATCAGATAACTCCATAAAAAATAGGCAGAGGGGTATTTTATATTTTTTGATATATTAGGTATCGATATAGTATTATATTAGTGGAAATTTTGTAATTTTTAGTTTCTACCATATTCTTACAATATATCTCAAAGATTGTGATGTGAATAGTTATCAATCCTCTGACGGAGTTTTTTTTGTTTAGTTAACATAATATGGTAATTGTTTTGTCATGAATTATAACATCATGAAACTTGGACATAGTTTCCCTTTATAAAATCATTTTACTATGATTTATCATGTAGTTTAACATCATGTGACAAGTACGTTTTTTTTAATGAATGCTACTATGATGTATCATCCTGATTAACACCATGCATCTAGGACTTATTGTACAGTTTAAAAATAGGATTTGAGGACAAATCCTACAGTTTAAAATAAATAACCTGTGAATATTCACACAATTTAACTTCACGTGACTAGGAAATATCATGATATTTAAAATCATGAGACTAGGATGTTATTGTGCTATTTAATGTCAAATAACCTGGAAATATTGTGCTGTTTAGTGTCATGAGACTATGTAGTATCATGTTGTTACCTATCAAAATGGTGGAATTTTTAGATGATGAATGGGTGAATCTTATACATATTTCATGATTTTTAGGATCCTCTAAAACTGTCTGGACATTTTTACAAGCTTTTCTAGATAGTTATTAATAGAAAAGGAATTACATACTCTGTTCCCCAGATGTTAATCATATGTGTAGAGATTTTCAAGAACTATATACTCTACCTCACTGAAATTACTCATCAATGATATATCTATCAAACCATTTTCCTTTGTATAATAAAAATACAAATGGAATTGTTTTTGGAAGGAATATTATTTATTCAGCATCATGTTGAAATATGTTCACTGATCACTGGGAGGTATGAGACCTGTGATATGATACACTACATCCATGTTCTATTTTGATATCTCACATATCTATAGTAGGGATTCTGGTGTAGAATGTTTCAATATCCCCTCATCAATTTGTCTTTGAATTTTGTGTAAAATTTAGAACACCATTATCTCATATTACCAAGATGATGGTGGTAGTGGTTGTGATTATATTAACAATTCATACATGCCTCAATTCACATCCTAATTATTTGGAGTTTCCTAAAACTATTCACTTTATAAAAATATATGAATATAAGGATTTTTTTATTGTAACTAACATATGCTTTTTTATCTTATCCGGATATGGACGACCATGCTCCTTCTCTCTAATTCTACTTATATATTTATTGTCACTAGAACATGGATGAGTTTTGAGTTTGGGGGAACATTGCTGCAATAATTATTGGTTCTAGGGTAAGTGATGAGGCATTGTAGGACTTGTATGATATATATAATACAGACCAATTGAATATTCCTTACTCTCCCTAAGTATTTTTCTAGACAACTAACATTAGGTGGTTTTCAGAGTAGCCTCAATGAGGGGGTGGGAAGCATTGAAATTACTTCTGCAATTTGGTATAATGGTTCTGAAAATTTGAAAATACCATAGGCCTATGGGATGCAGGAGGTGGTACAATTCCTGGATATAACCTTATGAGGGGATTAAAAATATGAAAATTCCCCAAGCATTGGGGGGGGGGGGGTTGGGGAACTGCACTGCCAGGTGAGATTTCATAGAAAATTATTGATTTGTCATTAGGGGGTAGAGATAACATTAATATATCCAATATTATTTAATGAATATCATTAGTATTTTTTAAAATGTAACATAATCTGCATAATAAATTTACATGTTATACATAATTTGATCACTAGATGGATACATAAAATCTCCCTTTTCTCTATCAATGGTATAGAGAGTTGATGAAGACATGAGTCTTAATGTAGACTTCATAGACTAAATATGCTACTCCCACTAGCTATATTCTACATATATATTTCACTCTAAAAAGACAACATAGTTGATAATACCTTCTATACATGAATTAAACATAATTCTGATCACTTCATTTCTCGTGGTAGAGGTAGAACCTATAACAACCTTTTGTGACTCAGATGACTGAAGAAGGATATGACTATTGTTTTCAAGACCATAATCATATGTATTGGCTTCGGAGTCCATTGATTTATTTTTTATCATATTGATTGAAGAATAAGTAGGTTGGTTCTCCTATTCTATCTAGAACCTCATTTTATAGGTTAGTTCCTGTCATTTCGTTTCATGGAATGATGCACGCTATATTTTTTTATGTTTAATCCTTGATTATAAATTTTGAAGTTTCCATTACCACACTAAATATAATACCAGGTAAAAATATGATAAAACGAACATAGTCCTATGAGTTGGGGTCCACCCTAGGATTCGACTGTAACTGAGGATAATTGTAATAATGATAAAATCTCATAACTACTGATGATATGATTTTGATTATGGGACACATTCCGAATACAACGGGGATCCCCAGATAGATTAGAAGTAATATAGAATAATCATGATACATATTTTTATTATTTTGATACCCCTTGAAGGATCTCCTATTAGATTCCCCCATATGGATGGCCTAGGGGTCATAATATCTTCTATATCTCCTTGGGTAATTACAGTCATATGTGGATGATGATAACCAAAATGGATGGGAGAACTCTTATAATGATCCTTATTAATTGAGTTGTCATGGTGGTTTTACTCGTCCAAAACCCAGAGGTAGAGAAGGTATATATCATATTACAATAGTTATATGATTAAAAATTTGTTGAATGTGGAAAAGTTACACTTCATCTCATGTGGTATTCAATGGGAAATACAGTTGTTAGGAATTAATCCTCTTGATTATGTAACTTTTTAATTACAATGTCAGGATGGATCGGTCGATTATGTACTCCAAGAACAATAAATTCAAAAAATAGAACTTGAGGTTCTAAATTGGTGAAAATTAACATCGGATTTTTAGGGAGAAATCTTTAATGGTGTATGATTCACATGATCAGTGCACCATCAGGTTGACCATGACATCATGAGGTGTTCAAGAGTCCTTACTAGTTACATTAGTGGACTTAGAATACATTAGATGATTTTATGATTTTATTTTAATAGTCAGTAATCTGAGAAGTCCTGAATCTGAATATTATAGATTATTATTTAAGAATCATAGATAAGAGTATATTTTTTCTAAATTACATTTATAGTAAAAGGAAAAATTTGTGACCCCTTAACATATGACATGTTCAGTGTAGTCAATCAAAATCATGTTAAGTTCAATATTTTTAAATAAAAATGATGAAAAAAATTAAATATTTGGAACTGAGTAGACTATAATTTTATTCCAATTAAATTGATGACATAGTTTAAATATTTCACTTCTTGTTCCCCAATTTTGTGTGTGAATAATTTAGGAGTATTTCTCACAACACTCAATTTTTGGGTGATTGAAGGTGGTGTTACAGTATTTTCTATTATATTTACCATTTCTATATCTAATATAATATACCAATGATTCCCACATCCAAGAAAATGAAAAAAAAACATTCTTTCCAAAGGAAGATGATGGGGTTACAGATCTAATGAATCATATCAACTCACGTTGGATAATTTTTTTGTAGTTTGAGATCAAAAAACCATTTTGTGTTGAATTATTTCATATTTCAGGATCATCTTATAGATTTATGATATGTTCATGAAATCAATCTCATTACCGGATATTGGACTAGTTAACCTGGTGGAGATGAATGGATTAAATCCTTATATTTATTGGAATAAGTGTGTTTGACACATGTTATACATTTTTCCAATCATCATTTATGACTCTTCAATTCATACCAATCATTATGGATATCTGGAATTTGTTATCATCTAGGGAGGTTTTTTGTGTCTCGGAGACAGGATTGAACCTCTACTAGGTGTCCTATATATCCTATGAGAACATGAGTCAAAAACCATGTTATTTTCATATAGATTAAGGTCATATTACATGACTATAAAATGAATATTAATATCATGTTGACTGAGAATTAATATAGGGCCTGATCTGTGAGGGTGAGTCTATTGTATCATAGTTATTGTTGGGATTATTATTCAAAAATGATTGATTATAGGAATATGAATCCTAAAATATTCTCCAACAGATAGTTTGATTGGGATTTAATAACGTAAGGATTCCATGATTTTCAATATTTTGAATATGAAAATTTGAGTAAAGATTAGTTATAATAAGGATTCTATACCAAAAATGGGCCCACACTAGGGTAATGTTCATAATGCCATTTGTATAATCATCAATATTCACTATGATCATGTGATTTATTCTCCAAAAATGAAATTAAATAAAATGAAATATTGATCACATTGTATGAGATAATGATTGTAAGGGGATTACACATTAATGTTTACCATTGAGTGGTATGGTTACTTGTACCTTGGTGGATATGGTACAAACATGAGGCCTCATGTACGTGGGATACTAATCATGTTTTTAAATAGAATTAGATTTTTCTTAAATCATTTACCCACTCTCCAACTTATCAGTTTAATGTAATTTTGGTAAGGATCACAGATTATACTTAAAAACATGCTATTGTAAAATCCCATGTCTCTTAATTTGATGTTAAATTAAGGATGAAAAAATAATGTGATAATTTAATCCCATGGAAAGATAATATTTTTAATGTTAATGAATAAACACTATCATGTATAACCGTTGGATCTCAGGCCTTAGGATTGCATCATATGTATCCAATTCATATATCAATCAAATTAGTCCGAGTTCATTTCCCCCTAACCCACCGATACTTTGGCTAGGTTGATTACTCTCGGAGAAATTATTGTTATCTATAACATTAGGATTGATTGGTTCTTGTACATGGATTGATTCCCATGTTTCAAATTCAATATTAATCATCTAATAGATAAAGAAGCATGGTTACTATGAAAGGTCTCTCAAATATGATTGGTATGACCTTGAGGGATAATATTATAGAACAATATAGAAAGGGTCACATGAGGGACTAACTCAACCCCATTAAGTAAATTACACATATAAATGTTGTCTTGAGCCAATAGTTCTTGGTCGGGCTTCAACTGGTGTAAGTTTTACTGTGTTTACCAGAAAAAGTTGACATTTTTACACAACATATATTTATTCAAAGGCCAATATGTCTTTATTGTCCACTTAGAATGTATAGTATTTCGATCTAACATAGAATACACATCTATTGTTGTCTTTGTATTATGTATAATATTCTTCACATGATTAATTCTAACACCTTTCTGTCTTTTAGCTTGATAAAATTACTTGTATGTAAAATCCTTGCATGATCAAAGCGACTTATCCATGATGTATTCACATGATCAAAGTGAATTGTAAAATATTTATTTACAATATCAATGTGGAAATGTACATGTAATATTTCATGATCAACTATCAAGTTTGAGATTTATTTTCATGATAATAGTGGACATGTCTGAGGCTTCATTCATGAACCACTAACATGTATGAGATATATTTTCATGATCAACTAACATATATGTGAATTTTAGATGTTTACTTCACATGATCAAAGTTCCCTATCTATGATGTCATATCATGATGAAAATGTATATTTCCAATGATTGGTTTCATGATCAACTTGACTTTTTGAAGGCCTATCACATGATCAAGTTAACATGTCCAGGCCCCATGAGGGTATTGAGAGACCATTTAGGTTCCATGAGATCACAAGGTACTATGTTAGTCACACTTATGGGATAAAACAATTTTTCTAATATGACATTAATTTACACTTTGTAATGTTTTATGACAAAATAGATAATTCATATACCATGTGGGAAACAATTTTCAAGAAAATATGGGTGAACATCTATGGGATTTTGTGGAGACTGCACATCCTGTGGGTTTCAAGGATATATGATAAAATTTAAATGGGATCACAAGAATTCCATGTCCACCTACAAATCAATTAGTTCCCCCATGAGGGTGTCCCATGATTCTCAATTACTCATGAAATTCACGTGTCCTCAGTGTTGCCTTTTGTGCAGTTCTACGAACATGTTTTGGGACTATATGTTAGTCCCTAGTTGAGTGGATGAGCTTGCACGAATGAGGTTCTTCAACATAGTCTCATGCATGGGTTCTGGGTATGTAGTTTTTATTTCATAGACTATGATCCATAGGGATATTACATATCAAGGATGTTACACCTAGTGTTTCATGAAAACACCTAAAGACCTAATGTTCAAATGATATCATCATTAATAAAACATTGTGATTTTAAACACATAGAGGGAATACATCAATAGATTTATATATTGGATTCTCAATCTATGTGTATAATCGCACAAGATAAGGGTTTTATAAGAATTTTTTAATATGTATATTTTAGATGGTATATAGGCTGGTCCATTCTTATGAAATTGACTCATGATGTTCAAAAAATCATGCAATTTCATGAAGGGTGTTAGATGATAGGCATAAAAATTACATTGTGAATTCATAAAATGATTATATTTGATCATTAACCTCCACTATTTTTTCTTCTCTGGTTCACCATCTCTTATTTCACACCCTTATCCCCCATGAGTTTTTTTGTTAGAATTTATATTGTTGTAGGTCGGATTAGATTCTAGCCATGTTGAATACTGATGGATCCATGTGTGCTATCACAGTGAAGTATATAGAATCAAATGAAACACATAATGTGATTCTGATATGTATTCTTATGATAGAATTCTTGGATTCCATCAAGTCTATAAATGATTGGCTCTAAGCGAATTACACGATCACTCTCTCTCTATGAGACCACTCTCTAAAAAACATCTAAGGGCTTAGCATGATGGATTCATAGGAAACACATTATCTCATAACATACCACTGGATGGATTATAGAAGGCTTCCCATGATATTATAAATTCATAATGTTCCATTCACAAAATTATCTTATTATACATATGTATTTTTTTTTTGATTCAAAAAATCAATTGTATATGAATGTATCTGTTTGAGGGTCACCCCTAGATCATATGAGATTTAGAATCCCTTGTGCTGGATTAATGTGGTTTTCCTGACCACTATCATGGGATTACTCATATTTCATCAAATCAAATCATTCCTAGGAAATGAATTCAAATGCATAGGGTCAAGGATTTGATAATATCGTATTTTACATGGTTTGATTTTAAATGATGGGTGGTGTGGAATCATCATGCATCAGGGTCAATCATGCATCATGTTTGACTTATTTCATTGAAGAAATGGTGTAATAAGTGTACTAGTCTTGAATGATGTTCAATAATAGAGGATGAAGAGATCGAATGTCCAAGTAATTCTTGATTGGGAAGCTACCATTTATTCCATATGAATTTAACAATGAAAAATTTATGCACACTTGTGGTGTTCGACATTGATCTACAATTTTTCTAACTCTTCTTAATAAGGATGGACATTTCATCCAGTGATTGTGTAGGAATCATTGTCAACAACCACAACACAACCACTAATTCCCATGCTAACCATGGAGTCCTATTGTTCGTCCAACCATGAAAAACCATCACATTCCCTACTTAAAATATATGAGGTTTCTAATCATGCATACCCTCACATCGCAACTTGATATCTAGAAATAGTTCAGGGAAAATTTTATGTAACACCCCTAATGTCCCATGGTTGAGCCGGCCGACTAGTTACCATGACTAGACAGTTTTCTCTCACTAATGGAATCCATTTTTTTAGATAAAAACAAAATTTATTTATAATTGATTAAATAATATCAATGATGTTATTAAATTTATCACATTACCACACACATTCAATTAATATTCCAATTCAAATCCCATGAATATTATGCTTTAGTCTTCTCGAATATCTCAAAAAAAATTATGTTGAAAAATTACGGGTGTCAATAAAAAACAATCCAAAAAATACATAATGGAAAATAGATTATTATATATTCGGTAACATTTAAATTATAAAACAATTAAATAATATAAATTATTTGAAATGTTAATCACAATTAATAAATATATACTTATTCTATATATATAAAGTGGGAAGAATTAATTACAGATATTTTTGAAATTCCATATAATAACAAATATGCCTCATGTGAATAGTAATTAAGATGAAATGAATTTCCTCATTAATTACATTAGATTAATAGTATTTATCCTTCAGTGTAATGTTTTTTTTGAAGGTTAATAATATATAATAAAACCATATTTTTATTTATAATATCATATATGATCCTTTAATAAAATCTACCAACCCATTCATTATGAATGTTATTTTATTACCATTGTTTCCAGGGTAAAATACATTACTTTCTTTTGAATGTTTAGTCACTGGAGTTTCCATAATTTTGTATAGGATATAAAACCATCATATTCGTAACTATATTAATTTTATTGATATAATATTTCTTAATTTTATACCTTTTTTAAAACGTCCAAAATTGTTTGTCAATGAAAATGAATTTCACAGCTTTATGTAGAAGGAAGATCTATGTGTGCACAAGAGATGAAATCATTCCCATAATTGGTTAAATGGTATGGATGGGGATGATATATTAATTACAATAATTAATATCATTTAATTTGAATAATATATTTTAATTATTTAAATCATTATGTATATCCATGTCAGTTAGTGATAGAAAATAAATTACATCTATTTAAAGGCGACAGTCCACCATGCAAAGAAGTGATGTCATGACGCCTTCTATCTAATGATGCCACAATGGGTGGAGAGATATAATAACCTTTGGGTCATAAATTTAGTAGGCCCTGGTATGGTGAATTGTACAATGATTATTGAAATATCATGAATTAGGATTAATTACCCTCCAAAATAGTATTCGTGAGTAGATAAGATGAATCATCCCCAAGAAATTCATTAAATAATATGAAATGGACAAAAATATCCCATATACAAGTTTAAATTAAATTGATAAAGAAAAAAATATCCGAAAGAATGTACAGAAATGGAATGATAAGGATAGGACATAACGATAGCCAAAAATGTCCAAGATAGTAATATTTAGAGAAATCCTTGTATTCCTCCCAGAAACCTGAAAACTAGTTTATTTATGGTGGTTAGAATAAACTTATACTTAGTTTGGAAACCAAAGTTTTACATGTGAAAGATAATGAAGAATACTAACCCACTCATGAAAAAATTTTGAACCAACAACACCTGATCGGGTCACCTATCTATCAAAACCATACTGAGGAACACTCACTATATAACACAAGCAATGTACAATGACATAATAAGAAGAGTATCGAAAAAGGGTACCCACACCACTTTTCCAAATATTTTTTTCTTTCAAACCCCAATAAAATTTGTACTAGTGATCCCATATGTCCAAAATAAGATATAACACAGACCCACAACATAGTCTCATTAAATCAGTCCCGTAAAAACCTACACCACATCCCCACAAGACTGTGACATCTCATATCGACTGAAGAAAACATTCCCAAACTTTCACAACCATTACCAGAGTAGTAGGGTGGCATGAAAATTAAAGGCAAAAAAAATTTCCCCCCATCCTACCATGCATGAACCCTTCCATAATATTACCCACAACATGGATATATCAGATCTCATCTGAAAAAAACGGTGTCACCTCCTCATTTCATGGTCATGTCATATCTCTCCAAAAAACACATAGGCTATCAATTATTGCACTGATAAACATCCATACATTACATCACAGGTATATATAGTTTATAGATGTGAGAGAGGAAATGATCAGGTATCTAACCTTCCCTCCACATCCGTTGGATGATGGGTAAAACACACCCCCCCATTTCAAATTATGGTTGTCAGAACATTGTGATCGATGTGGTTGGGATGCGTATATAAATCACCAGGATTATATATTTTAATACATATAGCTATAAAAATTACCAATCTATGTGTTTAAAAATTACTTACAATCTCACAACATCCACACTTTTTTTTCACCATTAAAAGAATAACACCACACAATACACATAAAACCTTTCACATTTACATTCAATTCCATTATCCAACCCATCATTTCATATTTCTACATCAACCCTATTTTACCATAATGTATATAATTTTTTATTCATTAATCATATCTATCCCATTATATAAACCAACCCTCAAACCACAAACATTTCAATCATTTTTAATTAATCATTTCATCACAAACGTGTTATTTAGTACAATGTGAACACACAATACAGAGTACTCATCAACCGCATTGTACTATTACCTCACTTACTTGAAAGCATAGAAACAACATCATCTCATCACCGTGAAAGCGCAACAAACAATCCACAACCTTACCCCATGAAATTCATTGTCAATACATCCATCACCACACTACCCCAAAAAGTACAGTCAAACTAACTATCACCCTACTTCCCAAAAAGCTTGTCTAAGAAATCCATCACCTCACCACCCAAAATGCATATCAAAAAGAACCAAACATCTCCCCATACCAAATTGTACGAAAACATCAAAACCCCACAACATGTTCACACCTAACAACACATCAAAAATCATTTTATATACTTTTAAAATGATCTTTTATCGGATTTCAAATTAATTTTGGGTTTTTATCACACATTCCATAAATCCAAGGTAAAAACAATTTATTATTTAAAAATATGTGCTATATATTTTCTATTTTTGGGTGATATATCAAAACAGTAAATAGGTTTTTCATATAAAAATATTTACATTTAATGCAAGTAATCCAAACTAATAGGATTTACAGTATGAAATTCAGCCCCTACAATCACAATATAGTAATAATATAGATGTAATAAAAGCAGTTGAATCATTCCACCTTTTACATTTTAATTTTAATTATTCAATTATTTTTCAATAATTAATAAAGTGAAAACATCCACTATATTAAAAAAGAGAAAATCCCTCCCACAAGTTGCAAAAATGTTGTAAGGGATGGATTCCTTCGGTTTCATATCTTCTATTCCATTCAAAACCTGAAATCTTTAGGATTTCTGAACATTATGACTTTCATTGAAAATATTGTTTCAATTGACTTATTTAATTACACATCGTGGATTCACCTTTCACAACACAAATCAATTTCTCATGTTACCCCTATGCATCATACATGCCATGAACCACCAAACTACATAGTTGGGAACCACCAATTAACATATTATAATACTTTCACAATGAAATTTTTTCTTATTATCTCTATTGCCCCTCAAAACACTAGGAATCCAACTCATTCCTCGCCTAAAACACATCCAACACTAAAAACCAAAAATGAAATGGGATATGAAGTCACAATTAATCTAATTAGATACCTCTGAAATGATTTTATCTGCTAAGAATCCAAATGATAGACCATAAGGAAAGGGGTCTGAAGAATCACCCCATGAAAAACCTCTCAACGATCATGTTACAAATCAACACTACTTCCAGTAATAATTCCAACCAAATGGTCCCAAAACACACTACATAGCCACAAACCATTTGGATTCACAATACCACATAGCCACCAAACCACTACACATCCAATTCAACCTCTGAAAATCCCAAATAAATAACATATATAACAATTAATCATTTCCACATGGATCACATGAATTGGGTAATACCGTCCCCTATGTCAAGATATGATCATCTCAATTCAGAAAATACTTAGCTTCATGTAACAATTTTCAATATAGTATAATAAATATCAATTAGGAGTTAGTTCCTCAACATTCCATATATTAGAAATGTCTCACACATCATGGGAAACAACACATCTCATAACATATGAATATCTAAACATCATATAAAAAGATAATCATTGTAAGGGAAAACATAAAACATCCCCATGTACAAGTCACATATATACTTTCCAAATTTCAATGTAATATCCTATAAAACACTATGCCTCTACAACACATGTAACAATGGGATAGATCTCCCTCAGAACACTTTCTCGTGATAATTTTGGATCATTTCTTGTTGTCCCATGAATGTAACATTATCATTGATAACCAAATCTATCCAATCGATGAAATTTGGTTCATGAGGATAATTATAAATTATTTTATAGACATGTAAGTAATAATGGATCCTATCTATCTATGGTGTAATTTCCAAATGAAATACAACCTCACTAAATTTCCCCATCACCTCAACGGGAAAGAAATTTATAGAGAATGATTACTCACCCTTCAAAAACACATCTACCCATGTCATTGAGAAATATTCAAGGACATGTGGTCCCCATCTTTGAATTCCATTGGACTCCTCCTTTTTCCATCATAATATATCTTCTAGACCTAATCTACTTTCAAACTCTCTTTAAATTCATGAACCTTATCTACTATGTTCTACACTAAATTGGGACTATGAATTTTGGTCTCTATATCTTCTTTACATTACAATTCTATAAAACATGGTCTCCCAGACACATCTTCAATCAGGGCCATAACAATGGATTATTGACAACTTTTATTATAATAAAACACTTCCAATGTAATGTTATGTTCCCAATATCCACGGAATTCTAATCGAGACACCCACATCTTATATTATATTGATATTTCATACCATTTCTCCTTTAGTTAATCCAAAGGCTATAAATTTTTTTTTAATATAACACTTTTCATTTACCTTAAGGGATCCCAAACAAATCTCTTTGAACTGTTCCACATATTTATCTATCCCGGATCAACAAAACTACATCCTCAATCCATGGAACATATTTGATACTTCCAAGTGTACCATAAAAGCAGAGTTATGAAACTTTCCACGGAATCCCATAGTAATTTTTACTACAAAAAATATTCTCCAAACAAATATCATCTCTTTCTGACCTTCCTTACAAGGAATCACATTGTCCAACATGATAACACTTCCTCTCTAACCCTATGCCCCCACTGTGAATCCTCCATATGCTTCATCAATGATGGTTTAACTATCATCTAAAATAATAAACCTAACCATCAACCAACATTGAACCAATTTGAATGGATGTAAACCCCTCCATACAAATCCAAATAACCACAAACACCCAATAGACATCCTAACAAGACTTCTGAATCAACACATTGATCAGTAAATTACACTTTGGTGGGTTTTAGGATATATCAAAACAATAATTTAAAATGGAATACATCCACCTTTTCTACTGAAAATACATATCCCAATTTTAAAGGATACACCTCAAGATATTATGATATGTGAGGACCATAAATCACTTCCCAATGAGGTAATGTGGGCACAAATTTACTTAATACTAAACTATTACTAGATCCATATCATGATGGGTATTGTAAATTAATGTGGATGAAACATCCTAGATCCCTATGAGATGAATACAACCTTTTATATCAACATGTCTTCCAATACCACATTTTTCATGTCACAAAACATCTCATACATCACAACCTCCATCGGAAAGTGATTCATTGGAGCACAAAAAACCCACTTCACATAACCAAAAAACCTATAATTGATCAATACGAATAAAATCATGGTCTTTATTATTCAATGTTATTTATAGGGAACCAACTTAAGTGAAATAGTGAAAAATCCAACGATAATATCCGAAAAGACCAAGAAGGGTAAAAATATCTACAACATTAATGGGTGATTCCCAATAAAAAATATATTTTCCCTTCAATGGGTTTATATCCACACATTCTAAAATAAAATATTACCAAGTAAACACACATATTTCATCAATTACCCAAACTAGGACGACATTCCATAAAGCTATATGGGTGAAAGGACATGTAAAAATCACTATGATATACAAAATTCTAAACATATAACATCAAGAGATCATGTTATCATCAATTAATTTGATAATGAAATAGTCCAGGAACTAAGAGATCATAGAGCCACAAATCACCATGGACACAACTAATACATTAAAGTCATTTAATTACATGATTACAAACATGAAGTTTCTATACCAACATCCTAAGACAATATCATGATATATCAATACTTCACCCCAACTAGCGATTTCTAGACCACAAGTAGATCAATGAAATTAGTCATTCCCTACTATAATTGTTGATGATGTCATATATCCTCATAAATGGGTAATAATTCCTGATCATTACAAGATTAATTATATGGGGGTCTATAAAAAACATCAAACTATCATTCCCTATCTTGGAGAACTACACTGTAGCACCCCACAAAGTCACACTAGGTCGGATAAAACCCATCTTTACTGTATCATCTAACCGAGTCCTCGAATCCAACAACATAGAAGCTTCCATTTGATAAATATCCATAGAAATTAGAGAATCACAATGGTGATAGTCTGTCATAAACTGAGCATCATATAGAATAGTTATTTTCACAACCTCCTCTAGGAAAATATCTTGGATATTCTCTAAAACTCTCAGAAACCCCCAACCTATGCTTCTAAGGACCTAACCTACCTAAAATTAAATGGGGGCTCCAGAAAAAATTCTACTACCTAAGAACCCCACCCACCAATGAAAACCATTTGTGGCCATATTCATTAGAAACCATTCATATCGACAACAACTATTTGATAACAGCACTTACAAAATAAAAACAATCTAGGAGAAGAATTACATTATAGGGATGAATATGTAGAAATAAAATTCTTTATAGATCTGATTTGTCCCCTTCATTAGTCTACACCCAAAATAGACATGAAAAAGTTTGACTGTCCTTTATATTGAATATTTAATACTATGGGTTTAGGAAACCACTCTATGTCTAGTATATGAGAACATAATAGAGGAATTTATTCATGAGAGTATGAGGATCCTAAATCAAAAATTTAGAAGTAATGGTATAAGAAACATTGAGCACACCTTGAATGATCTATGTACCCTGTAGATCTTCTTCCAGCACAATATGTTACTATCCATGCCAAACACTTCTACCTATATATTGAGAGAAAAATCCATTATTATGTTCTAGTCTAGGACTATGGACCTGAGTAAAATCATGAGGTCATCATCTACTTGATCCATCACCCCTCAGTGGTCCATAAGCTTCATGCCCCTACTACTAAAACTGTCTCAATAAAAAATATAGATAATGTTGGTAGTGATCCTCTCCACATACACCATATTTATCTCAAATATCCATGGGTAAATGATTATAGAGATGCCCATGAACCCTATAGACAAAAACCAACCAAATATCTCTATGAAATACATGGAAACAACTTAATCCAGAAAGAAAAAAGGGTACCTATTAAGGTCGATTCTACTATGGTATAAGTCTTAATGGTATTGGTTCTTGAGACCTACTACTAAAATCCATACCCATTAGGGAACCATTTTGATTTCCATCTTGCGGTAAACATCCTCATGGGTTCTTCTACACAAAAACATCTTTCATCTTGGAACATCATGATTGGTTAGTTATAAAATGGAGTAATTACATAAACTATTGGAGGACAAAGTCACTCCTCAATATATCTAATAGTAGACTTCATATCTACAAAATTATCACTGGAAAAGGATGAAACTCATTGAACATGATTACCGACTCCAACACTAACATATTCCCCTTATAAAGAGAATGAATCATAGACAACTTCCCTGCAATCATAGTGGATAAAAAAACAATTCTTGTTACTCTTTCTAATTATTAACCCATGGGACATATACCGCTTCCTTTCAGACAAATAATTTGTCCACAACAAACACGAAGCTCCCCACATCAAAATAACTGAAAAATGGACCCAATATCCAATATAGGATTGGATAAAACAAAATTTCATCTTGAGAACCTCCATACATCTCTCCGTCTCCGCATCTAAAACACTTTCATCAGATATCCACAAATCCATCTAGTGAAAAGAACACAACAACCACTTCTGTAACTCATCCTCTTCTACCGGATCAACCATATATAGATCATCCATTTAAGCTTACTAAACCACTACTACATGAGGAAATCGCTCTCAAATATTAGGATCCATTATTAAAAACAAAGACACCATCCAAATCCATGTAGTATGGATGTTATGTAGATTATTTTTAAATTTATTATATTCATTGGAACCTTCCTAAAAATAACACAATTGAAAAAGGAACACAATTCCTTATGAAAAATATAAATCTCTAAGTTAGCTACCCTATAAAGAGGTTTTCCAAACATGGTAATTCAATAATATTTGTGTTCATGTAATGGATTATAAGGGCATAAAATCCCATGTCAATGAAAATATCATTAGCATATGTACCACAACAAGGTATACTAAAACTATTTTCATATCAACCCTTGAAATAATCATTGTTCATAATTCCTAACTCATTCTTGTATCTTAACAATAACCTCTAATATAACTATCTCGCAACCCCCCCAATCCCATGATATATCTATGATGGGAGAGAGATAATGACCCATATGTTCGGACTCCAGTAAGCCCATGTCTGGTGACATGAACAAAGGGTATAAAAATATCAATAAATAGGATGATGCAATATCTATAATAATATTGGATAAGGATAAAATATGAATCATAAATAATAAAATCCATTAAATAATATATAATATATTCCAAATCCATTAGAAACAAATGTATACATGAAACCGTGGCATTTAAATGACTCCAAAAGTAAATACCCAAATGAAAAGATAAACTAGCGAAAATAAAAGTAAAAAATATCCATGATATAACTATATAGAAAGACCCATGTTATCCTACAAGAAACCTAAAAATAAATTTATATATGTTGTATAAGGATACTTTTATACTAAGTAGTAATAATGATGTCTCTTGTAAACATGTGAATGTAGAATACTAATACACCCATGAGAAAACAAAAAAAACCAACAACCACTAAACTTGTCGACTGTCTGTCCCATCCTCTCCATGGAATTCTCACTAAATAATTCAAGAAAATTTGACTGATATAACCTTAATAATATTAGTAATAGGTACCCTAACTCATGTTCCCACTTATACCCCACTCTCACACACCAAATTGTTATGTCATGGAACTCCCATATCTTTCAAATAACCTATACCACCACTAGAAATCATAGTCAAATTTGATAAGTCTCTCATACTATTGGGACACAGCCTCATAACTTGGTAACACATCATCTCACTAGATGAAATATGGGCCATCATAACACAACCACAACCACTATAGTAGGGTATTGTGAACATGGTGGATGTCAAGCTAGTTCCTACCTCATACTATGCTCAACCACCACCATAAGCCACCCCATAGAACGAATATATCACATATCACCTGTAAACACCTGGGACACCTTTCTATATCATGGCCACATCAAATATCACTTGAGAACACCTCATCTGTTTTCTAGTTCACTAACAGACCTCTAGAAATCAGAACATGTGCATATCTACTTTTTCGTAATAGAGAGGGGTAATGAGAAAGTATCAATCCACCTGTCCTCATCATTTGTATGATGGAAAAAACACCCCCAAGTGAATATATTGGGGTCGAAACATAGTGCTTGATATGATTTGGGTGAATATAGAAACAAGAATGAATATACAACTATAAAATTTCATTCACATAAAACAAAAACCAATTGGATGATAAATTAACACTAACCAAATCCAAAAAATCCAAAATGTGATGTCACCTCTAAATTCATAACACCTTAAAAGAAACAAGACACATTTCAAACTACTAACCAATTCCATTATCCAACCCATTATTTAAATAATTATAATCATGAAACATTTACCATATACTATATCATTCATTTATCCATTAGTTATTTCCATCCCATTAACTAAACCAAATTATATAAATTTTAATCAATATTAAACATTTATTCTATCTATATCCTAAAATTTATCACAATTCAACAACACATTATAGAAATATCATCATCCCCATTATAACATGGGCGTTCCACCCGTAAATAATTACACTAGAACCATCTCTTCAATGCCCCAAAATCACATACAAATAAACCATCACCTGATGTCTCAATGTCATGGTCATGAAAACCATCACCTAGCCTCCCAAAATTCATGTTCAAACAGACCATCCCCCACTATAGAAAAATAATTTGCAAACAATACCTCATCACACCTCCCAAAAATCACATCTAAACAAACCGAACATCACCCCACACCACATCACAACTGCAAATGAAAAACCCATATAATTGACACACATCACCTCAAATAAAAAATCAAATTACATTTTTTAAATGGATATTTTATCACATTTCAATTTAATTTTGGGTTGTTACCACAAAATCCATAAAAAGAGGGGAAATGAATTTATTATCCAAATATAACTAGTTATCCAATTTAAATTTTTGTGGTGATATCACAACAACATAAAACAAGGTTTCCATATCACATCAATTAAAGGGAACAAAATGGATCCCAACAGTACTGATTTCAGACAAGGCATTGAACCCGTGCAATCAAAATATTTCAGTAATATCAAATATGTAAAATCATTTAGGATGAGTTTAACTCTTAAATTTAGACAAAACTATTCAATTATGGGGGGTCACTATCCACCGAAGTACCTAAAAATTGGGAAATTAATTGTTTAGATCGATGATAAGCTCGATTTAAACCACAACCACTATAATGAATCATGTTTTAAACATGTCATTTCATTTACCTAAAATCACTTATTCAATTTTATGCCTGACCATGGTAACTAGTTTTTTTAACATAGGTAATTAATAACATAATAAAAAAATTATCCTTAATAAATATTTAGAAAAAATCATTCTAAATATGAAATCCAATTAGTAAAAAACATGTGTGCAGAAAATTAATTTTAACATATGTGCATTTAATGTGAAAACCCCATTTCTGACATCAACAATTGGAATTACTTTTTTACTATTATTGTAATTAATTACAAAAAAATTGAATTTAACATTATTAAATATTTTTATAATTATGATTCCAAATAAAGAAACAATAATTATAAATTCAATATAAAAATTGCTAGATATATATATTATAAAACCTAAAAATCATGTCGAAAAACTGTTTTCCATGAAATGTATTTCTCATAATTTTAATATATAATAGTATAAGTATTACTAGAAATCATCACAAGATTGATTTAAATTAATATAATTAAAAATATAACATATATATTTCATTTATATAATGAATAACTTGATATTATTTTAAATAATAAAAAATGATATATATTTTGGATTCTAAAATGAAGATTTTTCTATAAATCAGATTTCGGAAAAGTGGCCATTTCACCTAAAAATGATCGTATCAATATATTATTAAATGGGTAGTTAATAAAATTTTTTATACATACTAGTGTAGATAATTATGATAAAATGTTGAATATTTTAATAATACATTACTTTTTTCATATGCATATTTCTATTTGAAAATTTTAAAATCTCATTCTAGAAAAACATGACAATGTTAGTTCAAAATCGAGATGCATTCAATAAAAATAGAATTTATGTGAAATAAATTATTAAATATGACTATTTATAGTTCTATTTAAATATAATGTTCATATACTATAAATGAGGATCTAGTGTAACATTAATCCCTCATATAAATATTTCATCCTTGAAATATTATTTGATATAAACTTCTAAACAAAAGATGGTAGTTTTTCATTATGACATCCTCTATTTCTCATTATATTTCATTAATTTTTTTAATTAATGAATGTAACAATACCAGTAAATTTATTAAAATCATATATACTTTCCATGAATTATCATGAATCCATATGGGCACATAATAGTTAGATAATCCATGTTCTTTTTTTTAATATGTGAGAACATGTTTTGGTTATAGCATATGATTCCTTAAAAAATATATATAGAACACATCAGGTACAATATAGATTCGTAAAAGTTTTTCCAAATTTTAGTCCATATTTATAATTCATTCTAGAACTTATAAATTTCGGATTTACCTTGGTATACATTTTCACATCTTATCAAACCTTATGAAACCCTTAAATAGAGACACATTATAGAAAACATGATCATCCACTTGAAATTTGAAATAATTATTTTAGTTTTTTGGATAACTAACATTCCTTGTCTGATCATATTTAATATGATATATAATAGTATTTACCTTTTTCTTTGTCTCCTGAACATGTTTTGGTCCTTTGAGTTTTCATTCATCTACATCATCCAAACAAGTTGGAGTTTGTCATATATTTACCTATAACGCATAATACAATTCCTTTTTTAATACACGAGTGTAATATATTTTTATAAGAAAAATATTTCAGAAGTAAATAATTATCAAGAATTAAATGAAAGTAACATGAGCATGTCTAGAACATTTCCATAAATTATTGAATTTTTCTTTTTTAATGTCCATAATTTTGAGTATGGAAGGAAGTTCTCAAATGAATCTCTGAGTCGAGTACCTTTTGTAACCTCTTCATGAATTTCAATATAAAATAGGGATAACGATAAAACAAAATTTAAATTCCTATAACATTAATCCTTATAAAATAATTAAAATATACATTTTCTTAGATTTAAATAGTTAATTCTTCTATTATAGTGAGGAAATAATCCAGTTTTTTGGTGATCAACGATAACCCATTTCCATCATTCATTCTAGGAATATATGGTATTACTATGAAAAATTATATAATAACTCCATCACATATACTTATTGGAATTGGAATAGGATTCAATAATCCTCAATGATTTTTTCACTCTTTCATCGTGATTTATAAAACATTGTGTCTTGATAAATAATCTGAAATTTCCACCCCATGTATCATTTTAAAATATTCTCATTAATCACAATAAATAATATTATTACCATTGTGTATAGATAAATTCATGTTATTTCCATAATCCAAATTTTTTTTAGATCTGGTATAGATGGGACACATATTCTGTTTCCAAATTTTAGAATTCAATCTTCACAAATGATGTATTCTAACATTCTATCCTTAATAGATTTAATTTAATTATAAAAATTATTTCATTATATTGTGAAATTTATAAACTTTCCAATAAATTTCATCTCACAATAATTATTTCTATCTTTATTTAATTAATATTAAAGTCCATCATCACTAAATCAATGAATATATTCTCCCTCTTAATCCCCATTTTGTTTAGAACTCCATGATCTTTCTGTAAAAATTAATATTCCCCCATATCATCCTTCCCCCCAAGTTATGTAATTTAAAATAATTATCATTAATTATCTTGGGACATCATATTTTCTCATAATGATACCATTCTATGAAAAGATGTATTTTAGGCTCATATGGCATGTGTAGATCTCACATAGTTAACTATATTGATTATGTATCCATATGTTCAGAGAAAATATTATAGCTTCCCACACAAGATCATCGTTTTGATAGTAATTTACACAATTATTTAACTATAATAATGAATAGGTAATAAAATAACATTTTCCATAAATAAATAAGTAATTACCTTCTTCAGTGTATCACAATATATCAATAACCTTCTATTTCATGATGGTAGTTTCAAAATCAACGAATTTACTAATCTCACCTTTAATTATCCATAAAATTATACACATTAATTTTTCCATTTAAGAATAACCAATTTTCTTGTATGGTTATTTAATTGGTAATAAAATAATAAAAATTATGAATGAATTCCCTTTAGAAGTAAGACAATCCAACGAAACTATATAACTCAGTTTTTTTAAATTTTCATTCACCATTAATTGAAATCATTTTTCATTATAACATTAAATGAGATTCCATCCATGGAAAAAATGTAACCATGAAATTAAACATCCTAAATCCAAAATTCACACATTAATAATATCCCATAAATGTTTTTTCCACTATGTGTCTCAGAAATTATTTTTTAAGTGTTTTTCGTTGTCCTCATTGAATATAAAATACTCAATGATATCTTAAATCAATACCATAAAAATTTATTGGGTTATTATTTTTAGTCTACATTCATTAGATTCATAAAAACATTTGTAACAATTGTAAATCCAAATGTGATTACTATAAATTCATAATTCTCAAAGAGTATTCAAAATGTGGTATTTGGAATGGATTCCTTATTTACATTAAACCGATGATACCCAAAATGAATGCATTTTTTTGGAAAATATTTGGCTATATGAATTTGGTAAAATTTATCATAAATTTGTGGAAGGTTATACATGTTATTTATTGTAATTGAATTTATATACCTATAATAAATGCATTGTTTCATTTAATGATATTTTGTTTTATAAAAAAATATATTTTATACATGTTGAAAAAGTATAGCACATAAATCTCATATCACAAAACTCATTAATTTTATTTTCAACTCCACAAATTATATAGTTGTCATTATATAATGTATATTTTATATTATCCTATTTTTAATATATATTTAACAATCTCCCTTGATCATCATATATTTTATATGATGTTTTATTATATAATATTCCCATGATTGAAATATATTTGTTCTTTTTCTTAGATGTGATTTCTATTTACTGATGTCTAGATGAACTATTATTATATTCATTTATCATCAATATATCGGCTTTATAAAATTAGATATCTATTTTTATGGATCATCTAAATATATCATATTTGATGAAAAACTTTTAGAAAATAATTCCATTCCTAGACATGTATTAATCCCTTCAAAATAATGGTCAATCATGATGTTTGTATTACACATGAAATCCATGAATACCTATATAGTCTTTTTAAGGTATCCTCATTCTCTAAAAAACAATATTCAAACATTTTATTTATTATGTGGAACATTCTCATCATTTAAATCTATTTTATATAATAGAATTATTTTACAAATAAACATTTAAACAACTCTATTCCATGTGTTCTACTTCCTCAACTTCCATAGTATTCTTGATCTAGACATTTATAATACCATCAATATTGGTCGGCTCAACATTGATATTTATACATTATCCATTGTGTTGATAGTATTATTTCTTCCAAGAACAATTTATAACAATAAAAAATAATAAATTAGTTCTTAACATTATCAATTTTAAATAAGAATGTATAATTCTTAAATTGTAGTGACACGTGACATAAATAGAAAATATATATACATTAATCTCAAAATCAAAACTTGTTTCATTGGGAATATCTTTTTATTCTAAAAATAATATTAAATAATTCATAATGGTTTTCAATGTAAATGTGAATTATCTTAATCATGTCCCCCTATAGTATCAAACTTGGATTTTAATATGTCCCAGTTTCATAAACATTGAAATAATTTAGTCAAATCCCAATGTTTTGTTATTATAGTTATTACAAGTAGGTATAACAATTTCAAAACCACGTAAACTTATATTATCCAGGAAGGGATATATTTATTGGTAAACTATTGTAATATATTCCATATGAATAAGTTATGATATTTTTCCACAATTTTACATATCCTCAATGTACATCAAAGGTTTTTTTTTCAAATTTATGATTTCATAAATCTAGATCCCATTCTTTCTACTAAACATTCTTTCATACCAATTTTAACATCCTAAAATCTAGAAACTGAGATCTGATGTGTAAGGTATTAAATTATCATAGACAAAAGGGTTATGATCCTAAAGTATTGACATGTTTGGTAGTCTTGGAGAATCGGACACGTAAATGATGCCCAATATAAATTTGGAATAGAATATAAAACATAGAAACATAAAATTATCGAAATCTCTAACCAACATTCAATAAATTAATCTTCATATCCATGGGAAATGAAACAAAATAATAGTGATTTAAAATGTCCATTTTTAGTTAAATGAAATATAATATATCATGAGTAAATAATTTATAATCCATAAGACAAGGTAATTTAATGGAATCACATTTCATTTAATCTATAAATTGAGCATGAAATGTATCCATATAAAATATAAATTAAAAAAATATAATGGATAATATTAATTGAAATCTTAAAAAATGATATCATTAATATTGGATATAATGATATAATTAATTATGATTTATATAACATCAATACCATGAGCCATGAGAGTATAAAACTATAAGTAAAAACAATATTGATTTGGTAATATTAATTTTCCTCAAGGAATTTATAGATTCAACATTGGTTTTTATAATTCTGGGACACACCATTAATTGTTTGTCTACATAATTATTTATATTTCGATTGATCAATTTAATAAATGAACAATAACCCTTATCAATAAATTTAAATTTTAATCAAATTACTCAAAATGTCAATATTTCCATTTTTAATCAAATAACATTAATTGTAAATGGCCTTATGTAGAAATGATATAAAATTTTATTAATAAGAATATAAAAAATAAATAATAGGGATATTTAATGAAAAGGAAATTTATAATTATGTAAATAATGTGGTTGTTTCATGTGAAAGCCAATAACCATAAAATTAATAAGATACAAGAGATGATAATTAGTTCATTTGGAATATAGGTTTTCTAACAAAATAATGTTACTTGGGAGTATAATGGGAATATATGTGAGATATTAAAATGATCATTAAAAAAAGATATTTCTACGTATAACCATTTAGAAATGTATATGATACTAAATATGAAATTTTATTTACAACATTGGGGAATACCTTATTTGAAATATCCATTAAAATTAATTCATTTTACATTTTTTAAATAAAGTCGAAATCATCCCATTTAGAAAACAGTAGAATGATTCCTTTGAAACTACATTTTCAAAAAAATAAATAATAACATAAAATTTTATTAATAAATGGTTTGATTATATAAATTACTATTTAATAAAATTATAAACTAATGGCAATGAAGGGATGTATATCGAATTAAAATAAAAATAATTTTTTTATACATTAACATAATTCATTCAAATTCCCTATAGTGGAAAATTGGCTAAATAAATGGAAATTTCATAATTATTATATGGATAAGAAATTTTTTTGATCTTATAAATAATAAATGGAAATATTCCATCCATAAAAATAAAATCAATCCTCAATGAAAATTAGTTTATAAAATAGATTCTTACAACTTTGATAACATTTAAATTTTAACCCTATTTAACAAAAGACATGATTGGAAACATTAATCCACATTAATAAATATTTTTTATTGAATAAGTCATTAAATCAAATTTATATACCCAATATAAAAGTGGATTGGTTCATAATGATCAACATGTTTCAATGGAGTGGAAATTGAGATGAAATCTCAAACATCACAATTCCCTTTTATTTAACATGATTTAACCACATATATAATGTATTTAATAATTTTTTGAAATTATACCCTAATAGTATTCATTTATATTATATTATATGTGATCCTATTGTTGAATATTACCACATGTTCATTAATAATATTTCATAATTAGCATTATTTATGTGGTTAACTGATCTGTTTTAATTGGCATGTTTTATCATGCGAGTTATGGTTGTAGATTATAATATAATGATGAATAATATCTAGAAATATATTAATGTTATAATATAGATATTTTTTACTTACATAACTTTTTAGAACCATTTATGGATGTCAGAGATTGAATATAAGTTTCATCGCTTCATAGAGACGATGGGGCATATGTAATCCTGAGTGAAGCTGTTATTCCCTCAATTTGTGAAAGTGTATGAAAGTGGATGATATATTCATTATAAATAATTTATATAATGTACTATTTATAATATAAATTCATTATTTTAATCATTATTACATTTCATTTGAGCTTGTGATGGACACTAAATAACAATAGTTAGAGAGGTGTTTGTTCAATATATAGACACGATATTTCTTTGTTTCATATTTTAAAGAGAATAAGATGAATAAATATTATAGAATTAAAATAATAGAATATTAATATATGATAGATAACAGTGTAATTAAAATGTAATTTTTAAGGAGAAATTAATAATAAATAAATAAGATTGAAAAATAAAAGAGCTTAGTGGAGAGAATTAAATTCTCTTAGAATAACCTCAATTAGATCTATTATTAAGGACCACAAGGTCGATATTTTCATAATAATAATAGATATATGTATCTATAAGTATTTTTTAAGATATTTTTTATGTTTTCTTCAATATAATTGTTTTTATTGGTTTTAATATGTGATAAGATATAATTCACTTTTATAAATTAGGATGATGGTATTTTTTAAAAAAAACTGATAAATAATAGGCTGGAGGTATTTTAATACTAGATAAACATCATATACTATAAATAATAATTTTTAAACAAGGTATTTCATTTACCTCTATGGGTAATAACTTTCACTATTTTAGTTTCCACAATAATAACTAGTTTTTCTATCCTATAAAATTTAACCATTAATAATAAAATAAAATAATCCATAAAAGAAATGTTGGTTACAATTATTATGAATATGAAATATAATTTATCAAATAATAAATTTACTTGTTTGTAAAATTAATTTTAACTGAAGAGCATGTAATGCCCAAATCTTGGATATAATTGTATCCTTGGTAATAATGTTTTTACCATTTTTATTTTTCCTTTTGGAAAAATTATGTTGATTTTATTCACTACTAATATATATAAATATTATAAATTTGTAATCTATTTTATTGAATTCAATGAAAAAATTGGAATAATCTAGGTGAAAAATGTTCCTTGAAAATGTTCTAAAATAATTTTTTATGGAATGCATTTTTCTATAATATGATGATGTTTTGTTAACTATTATAATATATATATATATATATATATTCATATAGTATGTATATAATATATAGATATAATTTAAAAATGTAATCATTAACATTTATTCTAATTAATTGAAATGGATATACATTATGCTTTTTTAAACGAAAACAATTTTCTAAAAAATAGTATTATGAAATATCGACATTTTTACATCAAAATGATCTTAATTATATATATAGATAATTTATTTTTAATATAATTAAATATATAAAAATTATTAAACATTATTATTCTTAAAATAAGGCAAAGGTGTATTTAATATTTTTGATTATTCAAAAAATTATATTACTCAAGGAAACTTTCATAAATTTTTTATGTTCTTATTTTGACCAATTAAGTTAAAAATAAAAATAAATCAAATAAAATTATAATTTTTTGTGACTTCAAATATATAATTTTAGATTCTTTTAGTTTTATAAAAATATAACGTTCACTTACTATAATCGCACCTCGAGTGGTATATTTTGACATAAAATACAACAAGATATAAAGGTAATTCAAATGAATTATTTTAAAACAAAACAAAAATGTTATATTTATCTGAATAAATATTTTAGAACAACAAATCATGAAAATATTATCTCATTTAATATTTTTAAAATTTTTTTTTTATATTACTTGAATAGTCATTTTGTCAGTGTTGCGTATGATTTTTAGTTAATTATTCTATTACAAGAAACAGGAATAACATTCCATGATAAAAATAATTAAATTAAATTTTAAATAATCATTTCTATTAAAAAATAATATATTGTTATCATATTTAAAAAATATTATAGTTATTAGAATAAAGATAGTGACATTTTCTATTATTTTTTACATAAAACAAAAATAAGGTCATTATTAATGGAATATAGAAATAAATTTTTACTATTTTATGTGATGATGAATAAGGTAAAAATATACCCGTATATTGAAATAAATGAATGTTTTTTTTAAAATTTATTGTCTATATCAAATACGTTTAACCATGTTTTTTCATTTTAAACCCACAGAACAAAACACTAGTTACTATAGTTACAATTCAAAATGACCAAAAATAAAAGGGGGATATTTATGAATGTTTAAACTCTGTTTTCAAATTATTGAATCCATTATTCAGGGTTAAATTTATATAATTATAAAAAATAAATTTTAAAAATGTATATACAAATAAATTCAAATAGTTCTTTGACAATTTCATTTTATTAAAAAAAATTGTATTTATTCTTACCTAATTCTTATTAAATACAATTTGATGAATAGAAATTTTTTTATATATTATACAATTTATAAAATTCATTATAATTTTTCAAATAATTAGGATTAATTTAATTTATTAGTAAAAAAATCATTATGAACAGAAGAAATGTTTTTTGTTAATAATTTTTTTATTATATAATTCATGTACAAATTTATAATTAGTGAATTTATAATATAACATAATTTATCCTAATTTATTGATTCTTATTGAGAACCTTTAATCCAAAAACAATGAAATAATTATAACTAAAAGATGATTTAATAGTATATCATTATTTGTTAACACATGATGATTGTTATAATGAATGGAGCCAAATAAATTAATTATATCAAATAATACAAGGGTATTAATGACCTTCATTGATTACTTCAAAACCTATGATGGACCACCTCCACTTAAAGGTACGCTAAATCCAAAAGTATTTCAACTTCACCTTATTATAGCTTGAGTTTTCACCAACTCAAGGATGCCATTAATGATGTTATTTGAGTCTTCAACATCCAGGTAAACCTCCATGTCTTGTAATACTAAAATATGATAAATGAAAGTGAATTTAGTATAATTAAACAACACACTTGTTCCCCTCCACCTTTATTAGGTCCAATATATAATACTTTAGTCATGTATGGATTTACCACAGTAACCATCTAACCGAGTGAGGTAGAATGCTTATATGTATCCTCTTGAATTGCCTATGGGGGAACTGATGAATTCTCTATCATAGGAGTATTCAAGATTATCCGATGTGTATTTTTTTGATATTCCAATTGAATGCATAGAACTCCTATAACTACTTTTTTATTATAACAACATAAGATTTTATATGATATATATAAGGAAATTCATTCAAAATTCATATTTTATGACCTTTCATAAGATAGAGTAGATACTAACATACAACTATTATAGTTTAATCAAATTCTCAATAATATACCTATATACATGAATGATTGTCCCACACACATATAAATAGAACAAAATGGCTTGTATAATTTCAAATAAATTATCCAAGAACATATATTTGAGAACTATATAGAGTATCGAAATATAAATGAATATATAAATATTCAATGAATATAATGAATGAACTAATATGATTTACTAAATAGGTACATCTATGAAATATGTTCAAACATGCCAATCTAATATACATGAAAACATATATTTCCCATAAATAAAAAATAAAAATACCATCATCTATATCTCATAGGTATATTGTATGTGAGATGGTAAAAAATGTGGAAATTACCATGCCATATTCCCATGAAACATATCTTTTTCATACCATTACAACAAAAGATTCTAAAGGAAGCCACTTGACTTTGAATCCATTTTATCAACGCACTGACCCAAATCATCTTATCCATATTGTTGCACCACATAATCTAATTTGTTTTCCCACATACTCCAGAGGCTACCAACTAGTGGTATGGGTCAAATGTATTGTGGGGATACGATAAAAATTATATTTATATTGTTCATAAGATAATACAACATAAATATAATCCAACTAAATAAAATATCATATTACAATGTGAATAATTTCCATAACATATTTAATTTCATGTAACAAAAATATAATTTAATGGAAACTTAATGTGTAATTAAAACATGTAAAACAGAAATTCCTATATATAAAAATAAACTATAGAAACCTATATATAATTATCCTCGAACTATGTCTATCTTCCAACTCCAAGATTCTTCATGACCTACCATTGTTCTCTTTTAATATATGGATCCATCTACATGATGTATGAAAAAAAATAGATATTCCTTTGGTGTGAATGATTATAAACCTTATTGGACACCACCAATGAGTCCATATAATAAGTGAACATGTATATAGATGATTATGATATGATGAAAATCTAAATCTACACACAGAAATAAAACCAATCACTTATATTGGGATCATGTTATAGGAAAGATACCATAAACCCTAGTCCTACCTACATTGGATCTATTCAAAGAGAACTCTCATAATATTACACATTATAATGGGTCAACCATGAGGCCAACTATGAAATATATGATCAGCCACTAGTACAAAAGTATCAAGTTGGGCTACAATACCATCAACCATTTTCATTCTCACAGGCCGCGCTACAATAAAATTATTCCCCTTCAATAGCCTATGATTTAGAAATAGGGTCATCTTATCTTATAACTACCATAGGTAAGGATACAAGGAAATAATTCCGATTTCATATGTATCATTCCACAATCATCATCGATGTATTTCTACCATCATTCACCAATAATGGATTACCAATCCACGGTAGTCCACTTATTATCTTATACTAAAAAAATCAACAGTATGTAAAATTTTATAGAAAAGGGTATAACCCATATATGAAAAACATGACACTTAAACAATGATAAATAAGTACCCATACTCACACAAATTCAAATAAATAAATAAATATATACATATATATATTTTTTAGATTATCGTGTGCACACATGAAATTAAACTAAAATATTGGCCACTATACTAGGAATACACAAAATAAAATACCTCAAATGACTCTATATAAAGGCACAAAACGGTATGCAATTCCTTACTCAAGTTCATTTACATCCAATTCTAAGATTCCCAGTGGAATCATAAACTACACCTAGTTGTTCAAAATATGGATATAATACACCTAACAAGAACACCAAACCCATCAAACTCTGTAAAAAAGAAGTCAAAATTGATATCAATATTGATTCGATGAAAAAGGAAATAGTTCCACACAACCATACCACACAGGATCTGAAATTGATTCTATATCTGATATTGATTAATAGAAAGCCTCCAAATTACAAGCTTTTGGAATGATATATTAGACAATCCAATATTTATTTGTTCAAACATATCTAAATCCAATGATCATGCAATCAAATAACAGATATATGATTCATTTTATAGGAAGAAGGGTATAACTATAAGAAACAAAAATATCAAATGAATGTTTAACTCACTCAATGAAATCTAATGATCTGAACCCATTATGTCAACAGTAATCAGAAAATGTAGGGTTGAAATATTCTGAATAATTTATTCAATGTCTGTTGGATTTAGATACCTTGGGAGTGGTTAAACGATGATAGAAAATACAGAGATTTTGGGTCAGAATAGTGGAATTAATATCATTAATTTTATGTGAAATTGTTTATGTCACACTATTTGTTGAACTTTGCAAAAATCATATTTTCTTTCTATGGGGATAGGTTTTTTGGTTACCGGGGAAACGTTTCCTGAATTGATAAATTATGTAGCTTAACCATGTTTGAGTTTCTAGGTTACATAAGAAAATTTAGAAGACTGATAAAATGTTTAAATATCAATTTTGTTGATTCCTGGTTACTAGAGTAAATCTATAGGTTTTTATAAACCATGCACTATAAATTTCCTCCATCCCAACCTCCTCAGCACTAAGCCGCATTGTTTCATGGAAGATCAACACAATTTCATCTAATTGTACTCCAAATGTGCACCCTAAAAAAATCCACTTAAACTAACTCAACAAATCATAGATCTCATTATATAAAATAATACTTAAAACATGAATAATAGAGTTTAATTAAAAAAAATACTTCAGAAACATATGAGGTTGTCATAGACGGTCTATAACCTATTTTTATAACATGTTTGACTATTAATCACTTGTTCATATGTGTAGAAAATCACCACAATTGATTATGAATTTTTAATTTCATTATAACCTCTGAAAGATGATCCTAATATTTTTTTGATGAATTTATTTGATACCATGGAATAATATATTTCGAGATAATAGATATTAATGTTCGAATAAAAATTTAATGATCATTATAAAATAATCTATTGATGTTAGTAAATAAAACGAAAGGGAATCATCACTAATATAATTTTCAAAATTAAAAAATAAAAGAATCATTTAATGTTACGGGAACATTATAAATTAATAAAGATATTATATTCTAATACCATTAATATTATTATAATTATTATCTTTTATTCAATGACATGAATTGACTTCTCAATTTCAAAACATGAATGGAGCAATTGAAATTTATATCATTCACTAATTGAAATAAACATTAGTTATACAATTAATCTTTAATGTTTGTTATTAATTCTATAATTGAAAATTAATAAATATTAACAATTATATCTAAAATGTTATTAGTATTATTATGTCTACTACGTGTGTTTCTAGTCACTTCAATAGAGGATGAGTTTTAATTTAATGGTTTCTATTATATCATTTAATTAAATTAAAATAATTTAATATTAACCATATTTTTATTTTCTATGATTCATATAATTAATTATGTATGAATTTTTCATTCTTTAATTATAATCATGGTAGTTAAAAATACACCAAAACATTTATCATTCATGGGTTTATTTCTTATGAGACAACATTGTTGTTGGTAATTTTATTAACTCAAACCTCTATTCACTGAGATTTAATGACAACCTAGATATTATTTTTTTCGTTTTATTTTCTTATACTGTAAATTTTTATTTCATGATACATATTTCTCAATTATGGGAACATTTAAATTTTAATTCCATAACTTTTCCATGATAAAATACTTTATCATAAAATTGTTGCATTTCTAGAAATAAATCTATTAATTTTTAATGACTATTTTTTTTCAACATCCATATCATCCATCCAACTAATTATCACCGTGGATATTAATAATTTTTTTTTATTTTTTAGGATCATTATATTTATAGTTATCATAATTTTAATATTATTTTTGACACTATTATGATGTGTGTTTCACAAATTATTTAAATATTATAGAAAATGTATTTATTTTCCTATACATAGATATTACCCTCAACCCTCTATTTATTTTTTATATAATTTTTTAAATTTTAATCATCTATTGTGTGACTTATATTTCACAAAATTATCGATCGGTATTTCTTAAATTTTTCCAAAACAGTATTTTATAATGTGAAAAATAAATAATTCTCTTTATGAATTTGTTTTGAAATAATATTGAAGAATCTATAATATTTCACATCAAATTTCATCATTATTAAAAAAAGTTATATCAACAATGTGGAATGTTTTTTGAAACCTCATATAAATTATATTATGATTTTACTAACATTGTTGATTAAAATTTGGAGTTATTGATAAACATTTGAGGCCTTGTTAGTAAATAAATTTTATATATGATATGAAACCCATTTTCATTCAATGGGTTTTTTCATGATCCGGTTTATAATTTATTTAAAAGTATATAAATTTGTTTGTTTGATATTTTTATGCTTCTATATATACCTCTAATTCATTGGTTTAGAATACATATCATGATCTCAATATAATTCCTGAGAGGTTATCCAACACCTAAAGGTTTATATGTGGTATACTATGGCCCAATGTTAGAAGAGCATTAATCGCAGTCCCATTAATGTACACACCTAGTAATCCAACACCAAATGACTATATAAATATATTACAAGAAATTTGAAATCATACAGAGTATTATGGTAAACTATGAATATTTTTATCCATAATTTTGTGTTATATTCAACTATTATTCTCAATAGAACCTGATTATTTGAATATTATTCTACAAAAAACCATAGTATTTGTTTTAATAATTGGGAATTAATTCGATTTTATTAAATGGAAAACTCTTATTGGTCATGGATTCTGAATATTATATTTCTCCCATGCTCATTTTTTATTTTATTATCATGATCTAACATATGTTATAGCTTATTGAAATTTTCTTACCTAATAAAGTTTGATATATAGACCAATTAGTTTGTTTTCAATTCCCTATGTTACAAATATTAGTACAAAAAAAATATATCTAAAAGGGGATTTAGCAGGGAAGGATTATAGGTAAATTTTCAAAAACATTGAAAAATGGGGTCTCTATTTGGACAACATAATAAGTATCAAATCCTAATGGTTCTCTAGATTTTGTGATATTATTGTGTGATCTAATATTTATCTTAAATATATACAAGTTGAAATATTTTCATCTCATATGGAATTGAAACAAAATTATAAGTAATATTCGTACTGCACCTGACCAAGTATTGTCTGATAAGGTCATCATAGTTCAAAAAAATTAAATTTTGAAATATATTTTTTGGATTTTCTTAGTTATTTTTGGATTTCGTGTCTATAATAGAATAAAAACACTTTAGTAAGTGACTAAATATAGGGTAACATCCTGTAATTTTGGTAATGTATAGAGTGTTTGGATTTCTAGAAATAAAATCCTTTTTTTAGATTAGTAAAATAAATATATGATCTATAAAATATTTTACCTTGGGGTAATAACCCTAAAAATGGTTTATTTGGTATTACATAAATAATAACTCAGAGTTGAAAAGTATGACATTCTATAATTTTAAATTCACACACCACGTAGAAATGGTTTTAGTTGATTCCAAAAAAATTTACAAACCACTATGTTGTATTTAAGTGGAAATTTAGTATGTAACATTTAACTAGTTAGATTATATAACCAAATATGAATATGACCATAGATTAAAATATATTTAAATATAAATATTTATAATTTAGTTAATATATTTCATTTCCTTGTAATTTCTTATAGGTTAATAGTTTCATTTTATACATTTAATTTTTTAAATAATTATTCTTCAGATTAATATTATTTATATATCAGTTAGAGTAATGGTAAATAATACTAATAAGTGATATCATGGGTAATCATAATTAGAAACCAAATAAAAAGGTGGGTTCTACAGATAAACTTATTTTTATTCTCACCTAGTAATCTTGTGTTATTATTAAAAACATAAAACATAATAAACTACCATTCTCAACCAAGAATAGAAATAATGATTTTTTATGATTATTTAAATAAAAAGGGTATGTAGGTAAGAAAATTCAAATTCATACATGCATGGATTATTTTAAAAAGTATCCAAGGTAATATCTCAAATGAATACAGAAATGCATCATATGGATTGGATATAAAAATAATCATTAAAGATGATTAAATAAGAAGTTTTCCAATATAATTGATATCAGAACGGTCATAACGAGTAATCCACACAAACTTCAATTCCACAAATTCCAGGAGTTTTCGAATTATGAAAATTAATGATCTAACCCAAGGGGTAAGGATGACAATAGGTATGTGAAACCTACATTGCAAGAAATGAAAAAAATATGGAATGACTATCTAAAATGTTGACAATTATAATTAATGCAAACATATCCATTAAATCATTTTTAATATGCCTTATTTGATTTTTGTTCTATATATAACTATTATGCTTTCATAGAGCATCATGCGATCACCCCAATTATTTTAAAATGAATTATCAAAAAAATTGACTAGTATTATGATTATAGTAATCTTTTTCATGTATGTTGTATTGTTCTTATTACAAATAAAATTATTTTTCAATTAGATAAACCAGATAAAATTCTTGATCTATCTCCACAGATGATCTAAATTTATTACAGAAATGTAGAAATCACATTTTGTATCAGTATAAATAAAATCATTAATCAGTTAATGGCATACTATGAACACTATATCAATAATAGATTATTTATATATATATTGAAACACAATAATCATATTATATTCCAATTCATACCCAAATTAGTGGGTTTAACATTTCATTAGAAATTGTGTCTTGATTCATGACTATATAAATAATACCATTATCCATTATAATTTGTGGGAAAAAATTATAATTGAGAGGATACAATTCATTTTTTTGGGTAGAATGTAACACCTTAATAGTTTAGTATCTATTTTTTATAAAATTAATTCTATTTTGAATAGATTTATATATACATGGGATAAGACTATAAAATGAATCCAAGCTATATATTTTTTTGATAAATTTAGAATTATTAAAATATTACTTCTATAATATAGAATTTGAATGGGTAGGTATATGACGAATTAATTATATATTTAATATATATTGAATAAATGATAGAAATTTACAATAGTATTCGATTTTTAAAATTTAAATAGTGTAAATATATATTTAATAAAATCATTTTATGATAAAAATGTATTTTAAAAAACAAGTCTTTTTTAGTAACTATGAAATATTATTCTAAGATAACATACATATTGTGAATAATAATGATAAATTATATTTTTAATATGAATAATATATAGAAACTACATTAATTGTTATTTGATAGGAAATAAGATTAACATTAATTAACAATTATAGAATGTAATATTCACTATAAAAGAGTTTTTTATTATAATTTATCTATCAATTTGACGTTTAAATTTATAATATATAGAAAATTATATACATAAAATTGAGTTTATTTTCTGAAACATAATATAAGAATTATCTTATAGGGAATTTCATTTTGGGATTATTAAATTTTATATGAATAGTAAAGATAACGTCTGTAAATATAAAACAATTTTTTTTAAATCATTAATAGAAAATCATGACACAAAATATTATCAATGATTTTTGCTAACCAAAAATTTATTTAACATGTAAAAGTATGCATTAAGAATATAGTGTTTTTAATAATCCATAGATTGAAATTTTGGAACCTAAATATATTTTCTTCGTTAAAACATTTTATATATGTCATAATATTAATATATGTGGAGAAATTTTCGTCAATATTATAATTTTAAAATCCTAAATTTCATTAAAAGTTTTCCTATTCATAAAATAAAATTATTTAAGAAAGCATAATTAAATTTTTACTCAAAAATATATATTAGCGGCATTTAAAAATGTGTTATTTTTATAAAAGTAAAATATAAAACAAAATATTTAATTAAATGGAACTGCCTAAAATTTATCAAACATTATCCATTATTTTCATAGATGAAATGTGTTTCAACCAAGACTCATACCCACACATTAATATTCCAAAATTATAGCCCGATGATATTGAAATATACAATCTTTTAGTATAATATTATGAATATTTACAATATTAAGACCCATATGACTAATAAAAGGATCCTTTCACCACCCCACTTATACCCGACAAATAAATATTTAATATAGCATAATTCTCCCCAAAAAATTGAAAACTCACTCAGCCTGTTTCTAGAGTTTTTATCCACACTAAAATACCATCTAATAAGGCTAAATAATTTTTCATGACGAGTGAGTAAAAAAATCCTAATAAGTCCTTATTCATTTATATTTTTTTATACTTTATCCAAATATAATTTTCAAATGAATATTAAATTACAGCACATTCAGAAGTAAAAAAACTGTTTTTGTCAATGGAATAATAATTTTCAGGTTTCTCTCAAAACTACATTGTTAATCAAAACATCGCATTATGTGTACATGGAACCTATTTTTTCCATTAATGATGTATTTAGTTTTTTACAACTTCCACACATAGAATGTAATAGTGATATATTTTATTAATAAATATTATTTTTCACAAATAATCAGTATCTTGATAACATTAATAATTATATTCATGTTTGTCCTATTAAAATGGAAATGGATTGGGAGGATTTATAATATAAATTAAATTAATCCATGTGACAATATAATGAAATTTTGTGACCATAAATAAAAAATAAATATAGGAATAATGAAATTGTAAAATGTTTAGAGACTAAGAAGAATAATTTCAAAATAAATACAATAAATAGTTATAAAATTTTATATGTTAGGATTTTTAGCTATTTATATGATGAGTGATTAATTATTTAATTAATTAAATCAATATTTTTAATAATTAAAATATATTAAAAGTTTAAAAATTTGTTCGAACACAATTTTATTATGCAATGTAGTAACATATCAATATGGTCTCTTATACATCATTCCACAATTACTTAAGGTTTTATTATTAAATAGAATAAAAAGTTTGCTGCTTATAAGAAACTAAAAAGGAACAAAAACAATAAACATTAATGGTAACTAAGAATCCTAAAAATTCCTTGGTTATTATCGTTTTACATGTACTCCTAATGTAAGACCTTGGTTTCAAAGTAGACCAAGATCTTGAAAAGTGCAAAAATGGGTTTTTCTTAATAAAAACATCTATAAGTATAATGTATTTAGTCTATAGAGTGATAGATAATAGGAAATTGATATAATATGAGGGGGGAAATATGGGAGATCAATGTATTAGAATAATTCAACAAAAATGTACCTCAAGATTAGGAACAATGGAAGAAATTTGTTTACTAGTGATCATTTTTATTCACTAAATATTAATGGTTTTCCAATATATCACAATGTTTTCCTCCAAAACTACAAACATGTAGTATTTATTGGCTCTATGGGTATCTATGATTAATTGGATGAGTTAATGTGTAACAAAATCCATTTAAGACCAGAATAATTTCACACTCAAAATTGTGTACTCTATGCCAAAAACTAACCACTTTATTCCACTGACAATCCAGTGGGATTCTTATAGGGTTCCAAGACACTACAAGTTCTACTGGGTAACCACTGGCTTTCACCATGTATCCACTGACCTCGTGAAGGTATCTACTGAGTTTCCTAAAGAAATATGGGTCCATCTTGAAACCAATGAATGGATGTTGATCTTTCACTAGGTGGCCAATTGAATTCACAATGATAAGGATGTCCTTTCAATTACCACCTTCATACAAATGGGATTTTACCAGTTGTATAGTGATTTTTTGTGATATTCTTAAATGTGTCCCTCTATATCCCTTTTGATGATTTTTTCCTGTTAACTTTACAAAACAATGTATGACATAAATAACATATATACACTAAATTGAAATTGTTAGAAACATAATTGTTATCTATGATGATTTGGAAAATCTAATAGTTTGAGATACTAAAATATCCATCTTTTGATGATAAAAAACACATGGAATAAATTAAATAAATTTAAAAACTAAATTTAATTATTTAATAATGAAATTTAAATGTGGTTTAAAATCTTAATCATTACTCAATAGAAGAAAAAATTAATATCAAAAGGATTTAACACAAATGGGTTTGTAAATTTTTTTTTAAAAAATGATTTCAAAATATACTTAGGAAAAATATAAAAAATTAAAATAAAAATGTAATATATAACAAACCTTTCAGTATCATACCATTAATAAAAATTACACCCCTTCTGATTATCAATAACGAATTAAAAATATGGGTAAATAAAAATAATATTATGTAACTTATAATTTAATATCATTCAATAAAGATAGACACAAAATTTTGACTTCATAAAAACTAAGAAGAGATTTTATTTATGAAGAATATAATATTATATAATAAAAAATATTCAAAATATATAATATATTTCAATGTTTTATAATTAAATTAACCAATTAGTATTCTAAATAATAAAATAATACATTGAAATCTGTTTTTTTAATATATCATCATGATTGAAATAGGTTGTATCATCTATAGAAAATTATGAATTAAGATAATAAAATACCTATTATATTTTGCAATAAATATCATATAGGGATCCTTCACATAATGAAATTTAGTATATTAATAATACATAGAAGAATTTAAATCTAATAAATTTATATAAATAACACTTAAATGATAGAATTTTATAAAAAGAATTAAAAGAGAATTTAAACATCCAATCATTTCCTAGTGTGACTAGTCTAAAATATATTACATATATGTGTCAAAAAAGGTCCATAGTTAAGGCCCCCTACTTATACACAAGGTGAGTATTGGATTAAAAATATAGGAATCAATTTTAAAGGTTATAATCTCTAGGTGGATAATTTCTATATGTAGAACCATATATCTATATAATAATATACAACTAATTTCATATAATATTACATTCTATTTAATATACAAATCGATGTATTTTTTTGAAATGTAATATTTTTTTTGTAAAATAAATAATAGAAAAAATAAATCAATTTATAATTATTTAATTGGAAAAGAAATAAATTTATTTCTATAGTTACTGAACCTGTTTCACAAGCTTACTAATACTAAGACTCCATTAATAAAAAAAATATTATAATGAAGTAAAAATTGTAATTATTTCTACAATTTGAAGACTGGTGCTACTGAGAACATGAAATATTTCACCTTTTTAGAATTGTGGTATCATAATGTGTTTTGTATGGACAATGTACTTAGTTCAACGAGTTGAGTTTTTTTTTCTAGAAAACTAAAGGAAGTAATGGTGTCTTGAATACTAGAAAAATATTTGAAATTTATCCAATTTTAATTGTCAGTATGTCAAACCACAATATTTTAGTAACAAAAAGTCCATTATTTTTTATATTGGACATCAACCATTGAAATAGAGGAATCATTTTCTTATTTATATAAAACGAGACAATGGATATTTTATATAACTGAGATGTCTGGATGGAACTTTTCTTATCCATTGGGAATCCAAAGAATTAGCTTATTAGATAGATATAACTTTAAAATTAGTGTATTGTGTATAAAATAATCCAATTTTAGTAAATTTTAAATTCCCAAAATTCATTAATTATCTTCCAAATGGAATTTGTTTTTTAATTTTATAAAAATGAAAATAGAGTAATACAATAAATGTTATGTTTGATTAGGTCATTTTAATGTTATGAAGGATGAAAATAAGTCATATATAAATCATGTTATCAATATGTTTACCAGTTTCATCCAATGTTAGCATAAGATAATTAAAAATAGGATTACATATAAGTTTTACTTGATCATTTCTAAAAAAAATTTAATTATCCTTATATGTTTTTTTTTTGAATTTTTTATTTATATATTCATTTTTAGATATTTTGAAATTATGAAAATAATTTATCTCACCAATAAAAATAATTTTCAATTATGTTCATATTGAATAATAAAAATAATTATATAAAAATTATGTAGTATAATCGAAAAAATTATCATGGAATATGTTTTCAAAAATTAAAAAATAAAATGAAATATATTTAAAAAATATGACCAAATAATTTTTCTCATCATAAAATCATTTTCTGAAATAAATTTAGTTCATCACACATATCATGTTGAATTATATTTTTAAACAATAAATTGTATTTGACAACCTAAAAACAATATTTTGAATTTTTTAAGGATAAAAAAACTGGTTTTTTAAACAATTTTAATTTTAAAAAATATATATTTATAAAATGGCTTTTGAAATATATGTTACAATAAATAAAGTTCAAATGAAAATAAAATTCAGAAAATATTAAATTATATTATAACATAGATATTGGTGGAAATTTCTCACCAAAATCAGTGAAATATTTTTTATTAATATATTTTTCATATTATTATAGTTTTTTAGTTGTCTTACCTTGATTATCAGATTTTTTTCTAAAACCACATATATTACCAATAAATGGATTCTCATTGGTTATTTCAAAGAGAGACTAAACATTATTCTTTTTTAATTGGATTATTTTTCCTTTCATTACTATTTGCTAATTAAATTATTAAGTCAATGAATCAATATATAATAGTTCTAGGTCTAAAACAAAATAAAAATGATTGAAAAAATTTAAAGCCGACCTTCCAGAATGAGTATTGGCTTGGAAATCACCTATAAAATTTATGCTAGGGCAGTCTTCCAATTTCAAGAATCTCTCGGGTAAAGGGATATATAGTGGTTTATGTAAATATTCTATTTCCTTAGATGTAGGTTTGTCATTTAATATAAAATTTGTAGGTCAAATTATGATGGAGAGAGGACAGGGTGAATTTCATTTAATATTATTTATGAAATCATATAAAATTGAAATTATGATCACCCAATATATCAATTTACTTATGAAAACTAAATGTAATATGAGCATTATAATAATTTAAATATCTAAAGTCAGTGGATTGTAAATTATATAAATTTAATGAAAATATATGATAAAATCTTAAATCCATTACTGAAGAATGATATCCTACATATCATACCCTTAACAATTTTTTCATGTTTTATATTTATCCCTCATTATTAATTGAAATATCAAAATAATTTAGAAATAAATCTCATTGATTAAATGTAAACCAAGATTTTATTAAAATATAAAAACATCTGGTTTAATCAAAAACTAGGAATCATAAAAAAACTCAATTTAATACTGGCGAGAAATGAAATAAAAGATAAATAATATAGAGTTTTTTTACATACTCAATAAAATGAACTCAAATATAATGAAAGATTTAAAAAAAATTAATGTGAAGAGAGGGAGGGATAGAAAAGAGAACAAGAAACATAAGAATTAAGATAAGGGAGAAAATCGATCAAATTGAGGTGGTAATTTAATATATTTTGAATAATTTGAACCATGATTTCATTCTAATGATTAAAAATTATAATTCTCATGATGATTTATTAAAAAATTTCATCGGGGATTAGTCCCGAATCATTTGGTGTAAATTAGTGTATCTTGATGATAAGATAAAATCCTCCAATTATGTTAATTTGTTTCCCTTATAGTATTTGGTGGATACTAATGCCATGAAAATCCATTAAAGAGAAGGTTAAAGGATTATATATTTATATTAAATGAATAATTTTATGTTCTAGATCGAAGGTAGAGGATACCTGCCTAATCCAACATGTTATCATATTAGACTCTTGTAGGTTCCCTGATACATTTCTACTCAACTACATAGAAACCAGATACCACATTTTATATAGTGAGATCCTTTTACGTATTAAACTTCTTTTTAATTACATTGAATATCTAGTGACATTAAATTAGTTAGTTAGTGGGTTTTACTGTCCAAAAAGTTTTGTGGTACGATTTACTATATTTGAATAGAATCACACCTTCTAACCGATGTTAGTTCCCAATTAATGTATTAAAAAAGACCCTATAAATTTCGTTCGATGCCTTATATTATTAAAATGACCCCTTTGATTATTTTCAACCAGTTTAATTAAAATACACATAGAATTAATTAAATAAGAAATAGTTAGTAATTATGAACCTAAAAAATAAGATGTCCATTAATCTATATAATTTTAATGATACAAAACACTCATTTATAATTAAAATAAAATATCATTGATAATTTTTTTGATGTAGAATGAGTAAGGAAGAAGATGTAATAGTTTCAACATATAAATGATTTATATATATTATTGCTATAAAATAAAATTTCTCAACTAGAATCGGTATACATATCCTCCACTCAAGACATTAATTTTTTAAAAGTGATATCTTCCCCATTGGATTATGTAGATTGTCTCTTATTGTTAATAACGAAGTAATAACTCATTTGACCATTTCATGAATTTTTTATCCCCCATTCAAAACAATTGAATTTTTTGAATTTTACATTCCAATAAAATTTTTTTTTCTAAAAAATTCTTATAATAAAAAACAACTATAAACTAAAAGATTTAGTCATATAAGATATAAAACATTCAAAATATAATAACATCGATAATAAAAAATAACATTGAAATTGTTTTTAAAATTTTTAATAATAATATTAATATAAGATATTTTCATTAAAAATAATTCTTTTAATATAGAAAATATATTCAGTAATAACTAGATATAATTACTCGAATTCAAATTGTTTCTTACCATAATAATATCTATTGTTCTAATGTAGGTGTTTTTCTTATTATATAATCTAATTAATTATATAATCTAATATGTTATAACCCAATTTCTCATTTATGAAGGTTTTCTCTCAAAAATGTTTAACGAATATCATTTTTATTATTAAGTTCGTGATGGAAAATTTTTCTAGTTATGAATATACCACTATAAATATCACCTTTAATTGGAATAGTAATAAACACAATCCCAAAATTTATGAATTTTTTTTTCTCTATATAATTATGGTGTTGCAACTCCTTGGGGGTATATATATTACATTACAACAATTAAAATAGGAACTATTTATTATTTTTACTAGTATAATAGGATAAGGAATGTAAATGAATGTGATACGTACCACTAGTACCTTTTCTATCTAGTTCACATACCCCAAAAATTAATGGTGGAAAAAAACTAATAATTAAAATAGATTCTATTGCGATAAATTAAATGATGATTTTTCTATCCTTTAAAAAACATTTTAAGATATTTTGAATTTTATTATTTTGGATTATCTTTATAATTTTCATAATGAAAATCTATAACCATACTATTTTACTAGGTCATTTAATGGTAAATAATACTGCTAATCACACATCTCTAAAGCTTGTTTTCAACTGTTTCACTCTCTTCATCAATTGTTAACAAAAAAAATGACTTATTAATTTAATGATTTCAATATAATGATCCAGAAAAAAATAATTTTTATGTTACTTCATGTATATTCATTGTCTTAGAATAGTTACATCATTTATTTTATTTATTTACTCATAAAATTCCATTTTTATATTTATCATTACTCAAGGTATTAGAATTGTAAAGAAAAAAATATTTAAATAGTATCATAATAAATAATAATATTAACATCCAATATTACCTCTATAAACATCTAACCATAATATGTCCTTAGAGTATCTATATAAAACATCGCAATAAAATGTCTTGAAACACACCCAAAATTAACCTATAAATCAAGTTCATTAAATATATAATATAATTATAGAAACATTATGGAATTTGAAAAATAAAAATATAATATTAGTCCCCCATCCTTTTTGGATATAGTTAATTAAATGCTTCTTTTCAATCCACTATACATTTTCCTTATAAAATTATGACTTAAAATCCCCTAAGATTAATAGAGAATGTTTTTTCCAAAAATATCTCACAGCATGTTTTATACTTGATTCTCATCAAGGAATAAACAATCGATATATTTGTCAGGAAGGAGAAAACACTTAAAAATAAAACTTCCATTTATTAAATTCTCCCCATGGTGCTTGTCAAGTATTTTTTTCAGTAGTATAACAACAAAAATTGAAATATTCTTTGTAAATTTATCACTGAAAATTTCACAACCATATAACGAAATATTCACCTTTTGCAAAAATTATATATATTGTATTAAATATGAACCAATTAATCAGATCATCATACTTTATTTTTGGATGTATTTATTTAATTTTAATATTTATAATATATTAAGAAAAATATAAATTATTTTTTATATAAATAAATCAATAAATTTCATTTAATTTCACTAGTAAATTACATGAAAAATTCTTCATTCGCTCCATATGAATGTTCATGTGATATAATATATTTCCCTACTCTTTCCCCAATTATTGTAATCCTAAAAAATAACACTAAACTGAAATGGATTTGTATCATCACCTCCCAACACGGTAATGTTAGTGAAGAAAAATTAATCAAGAACTCATATTTTTTCATGACCCCCATTGGAAACCCTAAAAGTACAATATTAAGGAAGAGTGACCCTTGACTCTCCCCTCTAGTAGTATATTGGTTTTAGACCACCTTTGAAGGTAATAAAATAACCAAATTATTGTAATTAGCCCCAATATAAATGGATATTAACATAAAACTACCAATAAAACAACCGTAATACAAAAATAAATATCCAAAAATACAATAAAATATGTGTCCCACATGAATGGATATAAAATTTATAAAAACATTTCCAAAAATTATAAAATACCAATAGAAAATCCTAAGATAGAAAAGAAGTACCCCATGAACTATGGTAGTGTTATCCATCACAATCACCAATGTATCCATTGAAACCATAAAATTTTTTACACATAGGAAGGGATATAATAACATGTGAACTATATATCTTCATAACATATATCTCTTGATTAAATTTTAAACAAACTTACAAATGATTTTGTGAACAAAATATAACAATGAAAAACATACCATTAACTAGTCTCCAAACCAATCCTCACCATGGATCTATCTCTATACAACATATAAAATATTACAAGACTATATCATAATAATATATATACTTGATACACAAAACACCTTTCATAGTTATTTTATTCTCTCGACCAAAAAGAATACATCGTTTACTCTCAACTCTATTATAATCACCAATGATGGAACAACCCATATATGATGTTTTGTGACATTAAAAATATATAAAGTATCATAGAACTGCATAAAAATATCATTTCAAGAATCTAGGTTAGTATTTTATTTTGAATTTATAGGATATCAACCATGTGTGCTCCTACTTCTATGCAAGAACCCCATATCTAATCTTTCACCCATAACATTACCACTAGATTTTGCTAAAAGAAGAGTGGGGATGAACGAATAGTCATGCATAAGTATCCTCCACATCATGGAAGTTAAGGAAGACTCCCTATGGACCCTAGTTACTAATAATGTTACCTATATTATGCAGGTTTAATAAAATAGTTTTATAAGAATATAAGTTATTAGAAGTTTCAAAACACCACACATCAATGAACACGTATATACATCACTTCCACAACCACCATCAATTTAGTACTGATATTATCACACCAATTACTGCCTCTAATGTATAAAAATCATCCAAAACAACAATATTAATGTCCAAAAACCAATTTTTGATTCCCCAAAATTTTTTATAACAATACAAACACTAATCATTATTCACGTAGTTATTATTTTAAATTAAAAAAAACAAATTACTAATATTTAGAAAACATATATATATATATATATATTCTAAAATTGGTCAATCATTACTGAACCACTATAAATAAACTACGATGTTGGGCCACCTTAAAAAACTATGTCCACCATGAAATAGACACAGATACCACCAAGACAGACCCAACCAAGGACCTCAAAAAAACAGTATGAATTCCCCAAAGCTAAATATAACATACTACCAATGAAAAAATAAGATTTAAAAAATAAAATTGTCACGAACCCCTCTCCACAAAGTGTACCCATCTTGGGTCGACAATGTGAGAAGGGAGATAATGTCCCCTGAGTCCTGCCTGCAGTAGGCCCTGGGTTGCCGACTAGAACCGAGGGTATATTAAACAAAAAAATGGACGACATTACCCTCAAAAAGAACACATGTGGAAGAGAAAGATAAAATAGACACCAATCAACTCTAACTCAGACTGCAATATAATAGAAAACCCAAGTACACATATGAAATTTCTTGCAGATGTACTACATATGATAGGCAAAAACTAAAAGTACCCAAAAGAAAGTAAAACAGCAGTAACCACAATACCGAACAGCTCCAGCAACCCCAAGATAGTAATCACTAGCCTGACCTCCAACCTGGTCCAAGTGACCTAGAAAACAGTTTATATATACATGGGGTGAGTATAATAGTATACTCAGCAGGATCCTCCCTGAAGCCTCTCGTGCAAAAGTAAAGAAATAATGCTAAAGTAGTGTGAACAGCAAGTGAAACTAACTCAATGCCTTAACAGGTATACTAAGTTCCCAACCTCACCATGGATACTCTCACCATGTAATGAATACATGAATATATCATATAATAATGAATATCAAGGGTAGCCCGCTACTACTTCTCCATTTGATTTCCGATTTTCCCCAACGTCGCACGTCTTGAGCATCTCTGTCCAAAAAGGCTTTCCCACAAACACCTTATAGAAGCACCACAATTAGCACCTCATGCAACAAAACCACCACATCCACACACAAAAGTAACCAGGTAGTTTCCAAGATCCACCACAACTTGCATAACGTGTATCATACGTCAGGTATTATACCTAAAGCCATTACAGACCATACACAGAGTAAGGATCCTCAATCTGTCACAACCTATACATGTTACACCGATAGTAGTCCATAGAAAACTATATCTAGAATATATGTGTGTGAATAACCACATTCCATTAAAACTCTCTACACAAATATATTGGGCAAACTATCCAATGTGCCTACAAGCATAGGTAACATCCAAGATAAGTGATTGGGGCCAAAGGGGGTAGTCTGCCATCCATCCTCCCACCAGAATTTTGGGGAAAACACCCACCATGGCTCAGAATGCCTAGAGTGTCAGTTTCCCATACTAACAGGGTGGAGTAGCATATAGAAACCCAAAATGTACAGAATACTGTATAACTCACAACCACACTATGGGCATAACCTAGTCTTATACACGCTGTAGCTAACGTCTCTCAGAATATGGATGCTACTTCAATGACAAGGTATCCTATATGCACACAACCATTTAAAGAGATTTATTAGAATACAACATTCCATTTTTATCAGTTCCACTTTATGTTAATTAATTCTTTAATCATTAATTAACCATGAAAAATTCAACAATAAATTCATTAGCATCAGACCCATGGCCACTGTTCCTTCTTAATAACAACCTCATCATTATGTTCAAGAAAAATCTATCCCCATTGGTTAAAACCATTTATTCAAATATTCATTATAGAATTACATTCCCATATTCCTAGGAATTCTAGAAAAACATTCTATGCAACTAATCACAAGGGGGGTCAACATGGTGATTAGATGCACTACCCGTCGAGTCTTTTCTGCTTACAGCAAGAGCATATACCCATCCATCCTTGAGAAACTAAACATGAAGAGCACATGGCATAACCCCCGTGTCTTCACCTCTTTCAGATGAAGGGTATGTAAGACCAGCTACCTTGAGCAGTGGGGAATAATAAATTAGATAAAGAACCAATCGAAAATCAGCATGCATCCAACAATAACATCCATCCCATTCCATCATCCCTGGTGTCCTCCCCGACACCCGCATGCATAAACTGATGCATCTCGCCACTCTAGGCTTCATCTTCTACCACAACCAAAAGCCTCCATAACCCTATATATCAGAACAGACATCCATGATCACATCACAACACATGAAGTAGGAAAACAAACACTACATTAATTGGGATCTTGGCCCTTTAACAATCTAGAGGGTAACCCAGAACCCCTTCAAGAATTATCAAACAATCTGTCCATTAATCCATATTGAATTAGTAGATTTTTTATTCGTATGTACCATTTTCGTGAATCCCAATCAGTAAGCTATGACAAATAATTAAACATGCTTACTGAACCAATTTGATTAACCTCAAATTACTACTAGAAGCAGATTCATTTCCATGCCTCTTTATCTTTAGCCAAAAATTATCAAGTAATCCCAATTAACATTATTTACCAATTTCCATCAAGAAAAAACATCTAATCAATGAAAGCATAGATATCACACTATCTAGAAAAACATGAGGCAATAATATACGATTGATATCAATTTATTTATCCGGTAAAATATTTATTATGTTAATTCAATTGTCATCAAGTGGGATAAAACATGCTAAAGATCCACCCGAGGATGCCACGGTATGACCGAACCAACAAAACCCCAAGAAATACCCCATTTGAATCATGTAAATTTCTTTCTATAATATGGAAAGGACAAATAGGAGAAGATGATCCCCAAATGAATAATGATAAAACATACCTTATATCAAAGATTGATCAATACAGCTTGGTTGTATCAAAACAGAGTTGAACCAATACGAGGAGTAAAGTTCGATTGTGCAACTCTTATGGGAAGGATTGAAAGATTCTGCCATCTCATATCCGAGAAAAAAGAAGAAGAATAAGGGAGGATGATATATTGTCCCTTTTTGATGATTTAATTTGTTGACAGTTTAAGATACTCTTAATTCCCAATAAAATAGGATCCCATTAAACCACGCTGTTTTTGAAAATAAAAACATCTTGAACCATAGGAATAATTAATATAGGTGTTATGGACTTTGGATCAGCCTTAGAGTCCTCAACACTAGGCTTTAAATTCTTTTTAAGTCAAAGGAAAATGCTAAAGGGGTGAAACTGTAGGAAGTTGGAACCATTGTTCATGAACATCAGTGTTAGAAAACTGTTCATGGACCTCACTGATAGAAAACTGTTCATGAACCTCACCATTAGAACACAGTTCACAAAACCTCACCGATAGACTGTTCACAAAACATCAATGATAGAACTGTTCACAAAACCTCACCGATAGAACTGTTCACAGAACCTCAACGATAGAATATTGTTAACTGAACCTCACCGATAATAAACAGTTCACAGAACGACACTGATAGAACACTGTTCACTAAACCTCACCGATAGAACATTGTTCAGTGAACAACACTGATAGAACACTATTCACAAAACTTCACTGATAGAACACTAGTCACTAAACCTCACTGATAGAACACTTTTCACTAAACCTCAACGATAGAACACTTTTCCCTGAACCTCACTGATAGAAAACTGTTTAGTGAACCTCACTGATAGAACACTTTTCAATGAACCTCACTGATAGAAAACTGTTCACATAAACACACTGATAGAACACTGTTCACTGAACCACACCGATAGAACACTGTTCACTGAACCCCACCGATAGAACACTTTTCACCTACTGTTATAGGTTAATGATAGAGGTTATGGATAGTGGTTACCGATAGAGGTTACCAATTAAACTATTCACAGAATTGGAAATTTGGAAAAGTGTTGGGGATAAGTCACCTTGACCTCCTGGAACACCTCAAACCAGACATTTTCACAATGTAATAGACTGGAGAGGTCCGGGCGATTACATTAGATAACTCCCAAAACATACTTGTCCTCGAGAATTCAAAGCCCACCTAAAGAGAAAAAAGAAATGAGGTCCAAACAACCACCCATTCAGATACCTCTCAAAAGAGAGTAAGACACAAAAGCAACATAATAAATTCATAATAAAAAATGAAAGGTCTAACTAGAATGGGAACATTGTTACAAAAAAAGAGTTAAATATCAAACAACTCTCGGTACTGAGCACGTATCTATGACTCACGTTCCCAGGTAGTCTCCTCCATTCCACTGTGTCGAAACATGACATGAACTAAGGAGATAAAACACACGCACAACACCTTATCCCTGTGGTCTTGGATCTCCATAGGTCAAACCTCGAAGGTTGCATCATCATCAACATCGATATCTCCGCAATCGATGATGTGAGAGTCATCATGAAGATAATGAAGAAGTTGTGATACATGGAAAACATCATGTATCTGACACATATGTGGGTGAAGTGATACTCGATATGCCACAACTCCAACACGAGCTAACACCTCGAAAGTCCCAACAAACCTGTGAGAAAGCTTACTTCCTCGACCAACCCTTGGCTGCCCACGATGGAGAGTCACCTTCAGAAACACATGATCCCCAACATTTAACTCTAAAGTCCTACTTCAATGATCAGCATATGATTTCTGATGATCTTGCACTGTCTTCATCCTCTTACGAATCACCTGAACCATCTCTCTTGTATTCTTCCCTAGCTCTGGTCTGAGAATTGCTGATTCTCCGACCCCAGTCTAGAACAATGGAGAACATCAAGGTCAGCAATAAAAGGCTTCAAATGGAACCATATTGATGGTGTAGTGAAAATTAATATTGTAAGAGAACTCTACAAAGGGGATGTGCCTCATCCATGAACGTCCAAAATCAAGAACATAAGAGCGTATCTTATCTTCAAGAGTCTAGATTGTTCGCTCCATCTAACCATCCATTTGAGGTTGAAAAGCAGTGCTAAGGCATTGTTGAGTAACAAAATCATGTTGGAGACCTCTCCACACCCTGGTGGTAAAATGAGGATCTCGATCAGAAATTATCATCCTAGGGACTCTATGATGTCTCACCACCTCCTCTAGACACAACCATGGAAAAACATCCACTAAGATTGACACCATGATTGTTATAAAGGGGGTTGATTTTGTTAAACGGTCCACTACCACCCATATAGAATCATGTCCACCCGGAGCTCATGGTAAACTAGAAACAACGTTCTTTGAGATGTCCTCCCAATTCCACTAAGGAGTCTCTAATGGCTGGAGAATACCACCAAGAACATGATGTTTGACATTCTCATTCTGGCAGACTAAACATCGAGACACAAACTCCGTAGCTGCACGCTTCAGCCCAGACCACCAAAACTGAATCCTCAAGGATCAGTACATCTTTTTCACGCTAGGATATACTACTAAAGGCGAACTATGGAACACTCTGAGAACTGTCTCACCCATCATCATGGGAACAAAAATAATTCCATGATACAACACTTGATGTTGTTCATCCTCCGACCAACAATCAGGGGCCTCACCATAAAAAAATATGTCTCTCTAGACCTCCACCTCTAGATCTCCCAACTAGGACTCTTCCACCTTCTACATTAGGGATTACTATACCATCATCTGAAAAAGACAACCTCTACCCCCAAATTCTCCCATATCAAGATGTAAGGTTGTCAGTTCTTACATTACTCTCCAGGAATCACCACATTCATGCAAAACATCACTACGTGAATTTAGGATTATCACATCAGCAAAAACATTCCCTTTTATATGTGTATATGATATTTTGAAGTCATATTCCTTTAGGAAATCCATCCACCGAAAGTATCTTAAGTTCATGTCACACTGGGAGAAAACATACCTCAAAGTCTTATGATCAGTGAAAACCACAAAATGCTCACCAATGAGGTAATGTCTTCACAAAATCAGAGAAAACACCATGGATGACAACTCTAGATCATGGGTTGAATAGTTACATTCATGGGGACATAACTGCCAAGACCCATAATAAAAAACTGACGTATGCTGTATAGGAACACAGCCTAACCCCAGATGTGAAGCATCACAGAAAACATCAAATAGAACACCCTCACCATGAAGACTAAGGACTGGAGCACATACTAACGTCTCCTTTAAATACTCAAAAGTTGCCTGACACTGATCGGTCCATATGAATTCCTGATCATTCCTGGTCAAATCTTTCATAGGGGTCCCAACTTGTGGAAATTGGCTACGAACCACCTATTGTAGCCTGAGAGACCAAGGAAACATCGCACCTCTGAAACTATCTTGGGAGCTTCACAGGACACAACATCTTCTATCATCGATTGGTCCATAGCAACTCCCTCTTAGGACACAACATGCCCCATGAAACGAAATTATCGAGCCCAAAACTCACACTTCGACAAAATCCCAAATAGCTGATGTTGACGATGAACTCTCAAAAAGGCTTGTAGATGCTCTGCATGCTCCTCTTCAGATGTAGAGAACATAAGGATGTCATCGATGATAACTAAAATGAAATTGTCCTGGAACTCACGGAACACAGAATTCATCAATCCTATGAATACTGCTGGAGCATTCGTCACACCAAATGGTTTTACAATGAAATCATCATGCCCATGACAACAAAAAAAACAGTCTTCGGGATATCCTCATCCTTCAAATGCATCTGATGATATCCCAACAACAAGTCAATCTTTTAGAACCAACTTTCACCTCTCAGTTGATCGAATAAGTCATCAATCCATAGAATAGGATAGAGATTCGTTTTTGTCACTTTGTTTAAGCAACGATAATTGACACACAACCACAAACTACAGTCCGCCTTCTTCACGAACAAAACTGGTGCACCCCAAGGTGAGACACTTGGCTGAACAAAACCACACTGTAATAGACCAACAAGTTGAATATGTAGCTCTCGTAACTCAGAAGGGGCCATCCTATATGGATACATAGAGATAGGAGATGATCTTAGCTATAGATCGATCCCAAACTCGATTTCTCATCAAGGGGATAATATTACAACCTATTTATGAAAGAAATAATTGTAATCCTCTATGACCCTAGGAAACATGAACTACTCAACCCCTGAAGAACTCAGAATCATCTCATCCATCATGGATGATAATTATGGAACACACCTATGAACAATCTGAGGATCTTGCTCACCAACAAACCCCACTTGCTCTCCATACGCACTAATGATGATGACCTTCTTCCTGAAGCAATCCACGATATCCTCTACCAAATACAACCAATCCATTCCGAATATGACATCATATGGTTTTATTCATAAAAAATGGAAATCTACCCAAGAGGGGAGTTTCCCCATCACCAGCTCATAGTCTCCACTTATTTCAAACAAGTCAGCTAGACCTCCAACTGGCGTAGTCAACACCAAGGGCACTGGAGGCCTCTCTACCTCATGTACCAAAGCATGTACATGGGTAGGTGATATGAAGGAGTGTGTCACTCTTGAATAAAACAATGCATACAACAAGGTAGAAAACAAGAAAAGGGTACCTCGAAAGACGTATGGCTCACCTGGAGCTGGAAAAGCTAGAGCATGAAGCTGACCATGACCTCCTCCACAGCTTCTCTGACCCTGATGACGACCACCACCATCTTTGGCCTATGCTCTCTGAGGACAGGGAGTGTCATGGGGATGTTCTCTACCTACCCCATCTAACCTCTAGTGATCTAAAGCTGGTCCAACAGGCTACTACTGCCTCAGCTGGAACTGTCTCAACGGAGGAACCTGGAGCGTAGTGCCAGGTGCATGATGACCGTTCGGAAAGTTCGAACACTCCCACTACTGATGACCATGACCACGATAAGAAAACACTGTTTCGGGTCCCTTGGAATAGGCTTGAGAGTTTCTACCTCTTGAGAAATGAGATGTGAAGGGAAACTACCTTCCCCCAGCAGAACGAAAACTCTTATGCCCTGAAAACCGAGTACCCCAGACCATAGCTCTTCTTCATGAGTAATCATGCCAATTATCCTCTCATGGTGATCTGTTCTTTTCCAAAGACTTCTCGACAGCCTCTTCCCCCGCCATTACCTCAAGATATGTTTTTAGCATTACTGTGGTGACCTGGCGCTAGATCTCTGGGTGCAAAGCCTCCTCAAAATGTCTTGCCCTAGACTCTTCATATGGCAACAGGTTCGAATCATATCGTAAATAGTTCTAGGAACAGATCTCAATCTCTCGAAAACTGGTGCTCCCCTATTGATGGGTAAGAAGCTCCTGGTGACTGGACGCATTTGTAGTCGAAGAAAGAAACTCGACTCTAAAACTGTCTCGAAAATCCTCCCATTAGATCGCTGACTCCTCAAGATCCTCGAGGAATAAGAACTACCGTTGCCTCGCTGCTCCATGTAGCATCGTCACAACCAAGGACACCCAGTGTTCCTTCTAAGCATGAATCAAACTGAAGACGATCTCAACCTCCACTAACCAATATTATGTGACTGCATCTGAAATGGATCCATCATAATCTGCAGACTCTGGTGCCAAAACTCTCAGAGTATCTTCCTCCAAGTTTCGTCGTCGTCAACCTCTACCCTACGACGATCTGCTGGAGTATCCTACTTGACATTATCTGTGCAAACCTGATGAGGACATTGACCTAGATCCATACCAATAAAATAACAATCCATTTGTGCTCCTAAAACTAGAATATAGAAGACTCAAAATTAATTAATTAATTAATTTCTTATATTCATTTTCTGTTAACTAATCCCAATGTCTCCCCTTCAAACACATGCAAAATGAAGAATGATTCATGATCTTTTCCTATGTCTCCACCATGCAACTAGTATCACCTTGTTTAGTAGCCATTGTAAACATATATGGCCATAAATTAGATCATAGGGGACCCTAAAATCCTATGTCTTAGCTGGTCTGAAGTGTTTCCCTACCTGCTAAACATGAATGACATCGTTTCCCTACCAACCGATGCAACCGTACCTGTACCTAACTCCAAACTCCATCCTATCCCTCAACCAGTCCTCTGATACAACTCTGTCATGACCCCCTTCACACAATGTGTACCCCTCCTGGGTCGGCAATGTGAGTAGGGAGATAATGACCCCCGAGTCCCGCCTCCAGTAGGCCCGGGTTGGCACCTAGCACCATGGGTATATTAAACAAACAAATTGGAGGAATTACCCTCTAAGAGAAAACATGAGGAAGAGAGTGATAAGATAGAAACAAATCAACTATAACTCGGACTGTAATATAAATGAAAACCCAAGTACACAAATGAAATTTCATGTAGAAATACTACAAGTAAAAGGGGAAAACTGAATGTTCCCAAAAGAATGTAAAACAGCAGTAACCACAAGCCCAAACAGCTCCTGCAACCCCAAGCAAGTAAACACCATCCAGAACTCCAACCAGCTCCAAGTGACTTGAAAAATAGTTTATATATTCAAAGGGTGAGTATAACAGTATACTCAGTAGGATCCTCCTGAAATCCTCTCGTGAAAATGTAATGAAAGCATGCTAAAGCACAGTGAACAACAAGTGAATCTGAATCATCAGTTAAACAGGTATACTATGTTCCCAACCTCACCATGACTACTCTCACCAAGTAACTCATACATGAATTTATCATACAATAAATAATATCAAGGGTACCCCACTACTACTTCCCCACTAGTTTTCCACTTTTCCCCAACATCACACATCCTGAGCATCTCTCTTAAAAGGTTATTCCCACAGACACCTGGGCGAAGCCCCACAATATGCACCTCGTCCAAAAAAACCACCACGTCCACACACAAAAGTAATGAGGTTGTTTTTGGGAGCCACCACAGCTCGCATAATTTGTATCATATGTCTGGTATTATACCTCAATCCATTACAGCCCATACACCGAGTGAGGATCCTCAAGCCATCACAGCCTATACACATTACACCTAATGTAGTCAATAGAAAACTATATCCAGAATATATGTTTGTGAATAACCACAAGCCATTATAGCCCGCTGCACACATATATGGGTAAAACTAACCAATGTTTCTACCAGCACAAGTAACAACCAAGAGAAGAGAGAAGGGCCAAAGGGGGTAGTCAGCCATCCATCCTCCCACCAGAATGTTGGGGGAAATACCCCCAGGGATCTGAATCCCTGGGGTGTTAGTTTCCCTTACTAACAGGGTGGATTAGCATATAGAAACACAAAATGTACGGAATATACTATAACTCACAACCACAATATGGTCATAACCTAGTCTTAGAAACACTGTAGCTAACGTCTATTAGACTCCGGGCTGCTACTTCTAAGACAATGTATCCTATATGCACACAACCATTTAAAGGGATTTATTAGATTACTACATTCCCTTTTTATCATTTCCACATTACATTAATTAATTCATTAAACATTAATTAACCACAAACAATTCCACATTAAATTCGTTAGCATCACACCAGGTCCTCTATTCCTTCTAAATTACGGCTTCATCATTATGTTCCAGGAAACTCCATCCCCATGGATTAACACCATTTATTCAATTATTCATTATAGAATTACTTTTCCCCATTCCCAGGCATTCTAGGAAAACATTCTATGCTACTAAACTCAAGGGGGATCAACAAAATGAGTAGATGTACTACCCGGCGAGTCTTTTCCACTTATTTCAAGAGAATATACCCATCCTTCCTGGAGAATCTAAACACGGAAAGCATGTGGCATACCCCATGTGTCATCGCCTATTTCAGAAGAATGGTCAGTAAGAATAGCTACCATAAGTAGTGGGGAAAAGTAATGCAGAAAATACAACCAATCCAAAATTATCTCACATTCAACAATCACATCTATCCCATTCCATCATCCTGGTGTCCTCCCCGACACCCACATGCATAAACTGATGCATCTCACCACTCTAGGTTTTATTTACTACCACAACCAAAAGCCTCCATGCTCCCACATATCACAACATCCATCAAGGATTAGATTACATCACAAGAAGTAGGAAAACAAACACCACATTAATTGGGCTCTTGGCCCTTTAACAATCAAGTGGGTAACTCAGAACCCCTTAAGGAATTATCAAACAATAAGTTCTTTAATTCATATCGAATTAACAGATTTTTTATTCATAGGATTCAATTTTAGGAAACCCAATGTAACTCCCCGACCACAGTTACCCAGATTCAGTGAATTATTACATAAAATTGGCATGATCACAAGAAATATCAAATCTCGAAAGACCGGTTAGTTTAGTAGTCTTGGAAACACTATATATATTCATAAAGTTTTACATTACATCATAAAATTGAAAACTACAACAACATAGTCTCCATAGTCCATACTCTTATCCCTTAATATTATCCCTGTAGGTCATTCATAATTTACTTCTTCACATCCTGGGAAAAATAAAACCTAGAAAAGGGGTGATCTCAAATACCCAGTAAGGATAACAATATAGAGGAAACATTAATAAATAAGAATAAACATTTAAGGCAATGTATAACTAAAACAAAAGCCTTTTAAACTTTAACTTCAACATAGTATTGAAAAAATAAAATGAAATAATTCCATTTACTTATTCACATTGATATTCTACTAATCGAACATTCACATGCAATATCAATAACCACTTTTATAATGATGGAATGCATAATGCCAGACTATTATAACCACATAGCCAAGGCCTCATGGCAAGACTACGAATAAGATTTTTCCAAGTCCTTGTGGCAAGACACTAGTTTGTCTCATGAGACCTATCGATGCATCGATGAGCTATAGCGGGCTCCACCAGTCACATATTAAGTCCAATGCATTCCCATATGAAATGGTTTAAACATAACATAAACATTATTATTAAAACTAGCATACAAAATGTAAATACTTCATCCATAAACCATGAATGGTATAAAAATAACACATACACAGTCAAACATATCAAAAAACCTTCTATACAATATAGAAGTTTTGTGTCATAATAAATCAACTTCAAATAAGCGTAAAATCCAACAAAGGATGTTGACATAGATAAAATCAAAACTCTTTTTAGAGAAATCTCTCTTTCTATTTTGAAATCATTTAGTAGTCATATATTTATAAAATAAAACATTTACTTTGAAAACATTTCTATAAGCTTGTAAGGGAATATTTGACGATTTTATAATGGCGGGAAATAGCTACACCCACCATATAAGTAAAAAACATTCTTACCTTAATTCTGTTGAAAATGATAAAAAAACCTTGTTTGGAAAATGACAGAATGATTTCTTTATAAACCTCTTATAAAAAGTCAAACAAGGGTATAAATGACTTTAACCCATATTTTTTTAAATATTAAAAAAGTTTTGAAATACATTTTTAAGAAACATGGATGAGGATGATAAATAGATCCTAGTAGATTATTACGTATAATCAACCTCGGATAATGAAGAGATTGCGAAATAAGCCCTTACATTGTACTTTTCCTTGGTTGGGGTAGGTTAACCTCCTGTATAATGGTGAAATAATTGTTATTAAATTATAAAATAATCATATATGTTAATATGATATCATATATGATCTTTTAACATTTCTTTGTTAATAATATTTTAGAATTATCGTCGTTTTGGGTGTTAACTTACTCATTTTCTTTTATATGTTTTATTATGTAAGACATGTTTTTTAGGGATAGGTTGTATATTATTCATATCCATAATGATATTAAGTCCTTATATACTATTATTATTCATCAAATGATAATTATACTTGAATGTATATGATGGGGAATGAATCTCATCGCGTTCATGGAGACGGTAGTCCGTACGTATGTACGAGTGACAATATCATTCTTTTGATATTAAAATAATATATAATTGTATAGTATATCATATATATAGAATCTTTATCATGTTATATTTATTATTTACATGAATTACACATCATTATTATATGCATCCACGTAATAATTTATTGAATAACAATTACACCATGACGTGGAGACGGTAAGCCGTACGTACGCACGTGTGGTGACATGTTATTCAAAGAATGGATAGAATACTGAATATGATGTTACCATATTTATAATAACATCACAGTATATATAATAGACTGGAGTTATTATTTTAGAATGGTAATAACAAAGAAAGAAGAAGTGGAAGAAGAAAGGAACTTGAAAAATGGTGGTGAAATCATTACCTCCTCTTTAGGTTCTTCCTTTCAATTTGATCAAAAGGGCTCCCTAGGTTGGATTTCTGACTAAAGTAAGGCCTCTAGGATTAATTGAAGGAAGTTGAGAGAGTATTTGGTCAGATTTTGGCTGAGCCAAATGGCTTTGATGGTGTGAATTAATGAAAATGTGGAGTTCCCTTTTATAAGAGGGGTGAGGGGAACCTTTGGAAAAGTTAGAAATATTATTTTATAATATATTCATATTCGGTTTATAATGGATCCAAAGTGGATTATATAAAATCTAAGGTGGTTATAGGTCAAAAAACACTCAACCGATAGGATTTGGACAGGTTTGGGTTACAATATTAACCTTATCTTTAAGTATTAACTCTTAGTTAATTAGTTTCACTTTTACAATTTATCTTTGTATTTTTATATTATATGGTTAATAAAATTACTATATAAATCCAAGAGACCCCCAAGTGGTCCACTAATAATACAAATAACTTGATATAAGTCTCTTGGCTGACCCATAGATTTTTAGGAATTTAATATCAATTAATAATATAATATTTTTTTAAAAACTCTTTTATGTCAATTTTGACATTATTAAATAATTGATTTTTAAAACATTCATAACAGAATGATTACTTAGAAAAAAGTTAATTAAATCAACCCTAAAAAGTTATAGTATCCTAGAAAATTATTAGTATTTATAAAAAGTCTCAAATTACATTTATTTTGGTATTTATAATATCAATTATTCTAATTTTTCACTATTATGGTAATTACTCCATCATAATTGTGTCATAAATAAAGTAAAATATTTAATGTCTAAAAATTATAAATAAAATATAATTATGGTGGAAATATTTTTAGCTTTCGAATGAATATTTACAATCGAATTTATATTATGATTAACCCTATATTAAAAATGTTTTAGTAAATAAACCTTAATTTTAACTCTTTTAACTCTTCTTTGAATTAAATAATAATAAATGTCCTAATCTAATCCATGTGGACCTAAATGATAATATTTTATTCCTAAGATTGTTTTTTGGTCGAATTAAGCTTATCAAATAGAATTTTGACATGTGTTAGGGTAATATTAATATCATTTTTACCGATAATTACCCTATTTACTTTTAACCGTGGTAAATAAAAGTAAAAAGTTACAATTCACCAAAAATTATTTTAATCTCAATGAACCAAATTTTAGTCCTTTATATTAACCGTGTCTCTCAGATTTTCGAATTTCCACTCACAGAAGCGGTATAATTATGTTTTATGAAAATTCAGTTTTTTCACTACCACATTGTGGTTTCACTATTCATCAAAAAATGATGTTTTTTAGAAAAATAAAAAAAATTATCCCTAGGATAATTTCAATATTCCAAATCCAAAAATGAAGTCCAATATAAAAAATAAAATTTATAAATTTCAAAAAGTGGGTATTAATATTCATAACGGCTAGTTTGATTGGTTGTGGTGTGTTAGAACTCGATGTTGCGTACAACACACGCTATTGCATTATTCAAAGAGAAGCGTACCGTAGAAGATTTGAGTGTTACATTATACCCTCCTTCAAATAATTTCATCCTTGAAATTTCTATAATACTACCTAATGAAAACAGTCGGGAGTGTAACGCCCCGACCCCAGCTACCCAAAGCCGGTGCATTACTTCGTAACATTGGCATGATCACAATAGATCAAGTCTCGAAAGACCTATTAGTTTAGTAGCATTGGAAATACTAGATACATTCATAAGTCCTTCATTACATCAAAAATCAAACAAACTACAATAACATGGTCTTCATAGTCCACAATCATATCCCTTTCTGACTACCCATGTAGGTCATTAATAAAATACTTCTTCACATCCTGGAAAAATATTAAAACATTGAAAGGGGTGTGCTCAGATGCTCAGTAAGGTTAACAATATAGCGGAATCTTTAATAAATAAACATTAACATTTAAGGCAATGTATAACTAAAACAAAAGCCTTTTAAACTTGAACTTCAAAATAATATGTCAAAAGTAAAATGAGATAATTCCATTTACTTCTTCACATGGATATTCTACTGGTCGAATAATCACATGCAATATCAATAACCACTTTCATAATGATGGAATGCATAATGCCAGACTATCATAACCACGTAGTCAAGGCCTCATGCCAAGACCACAAATAAGATTTTGTCAAGGCCTCGTGCCAAGACACTAGTTTGTCTCATGAGACCTGCCGATGCATCGAGGAGCTATAGCGGGCTCCACCCGTCACTTATTAAGTCCAATGAATTCCTCATATGAATAGGTTTAAACATATCATAAACCATAACATAATCGTATCACATAAAACATGCATAAAGGAAACATAACATTTCCACATTTCAATCACAAGATATAAATACAACACATTGATATAATAAAAACGCTTTCAAAACCATTTTCAATACCAAAATAAAAGAAAGTTAAAACTTTGTATTTATTTTTCATTAAAAAAATGATGGCTTGTAGAGGAGCCGAAACTCAAATAATGGTCACGGCGTCGGAGAAGTCATTGTCGCCACATAAGTACGGAAAGAAAAACATTCCCCTTTTGTCGTTTAGTAAAACTCTTCGTATAAAAAAAGATTCCTTTTTAATAAACGTAAAAGTCAAAGGGGTTTATACAACGTATAAAAGAAAGTTGTGTATAAAACCAAATATGCCTCAATGAAAGGGGATTGATACGAAGACCTTAATAAGATAATTTTTTTTAAATAAAGTACATATACAATGTGTATTCACTATAAGTACACATGAATAATGTAAAAATACAAGATAGGACATAATAATATCATGACTTAATTTGAAAGTATGAGATTAACCCAAAGAATAGAAATTGGGTTAAGAAGTTCCCTTACCTTGTGTCCGACTTGACTCAACCGTTCTTTAACCTCCTGAATAATAAACTATAGTTAATATCTACCTTATTAAGAACCATTTTCAATTTCATTATCCTTTTTATATCACTTATTACAATGTTATGAATATTATGTAATTATTCAAGTTAATAAAGGTCGTTTTGTCGATCTTTGGTAACTTGAGTCAACAATAAACATCTTATAATTACAAGTTGTTCATGTGGTAGAATATCCATTATATCCAGAATTATATTCATGATTTAGATGTCATATATATCTTATATATCCAGTATATACATTCATTTATAATATTAAATAACGTTTAGAGGTAAGAAATGAAATGCACCGTTCATGGAGACGGTAAGCCGTACGTACGCATGAACGCTAATTTCATTTCAATTTCATATTTAATGGAACTAAATCATAATGATATAAATTTATAATATAATTCCAGTATAATATAGTGTATAATACAATTTTCTTCATCCTTTATACATCTCACATATGGCATTAACGATTCAAATCACTTTGAGGGGGCGGTAGTCCGCACTTCCTAAAATGAAATTATCGCGTTTTACCCATAATGGAAATCATAAAGTATGCCATAAATGAAAAATACAGAAGCATAAGTAAAACATAAACATATTATATATCATATATAAAAATAGTGACATCTTAATGGCCACCTTTGAAGGTGTTATATGAGTGTTGAACAATCATCGTTTCGTGAGGCAGAAATTCGCCATCCACAGAAACTGTATGTTCTTTAACCATTAGATGTAGGTGTTTGTAAGTGTAGCTCGAATACTTCTTATAAAAACATCCTAGTATATTGAGGATACTGGTGTTGTTACAAAATAAATGAATAAAAAGAGTTTAGGGGGTTGGAGAAGAAAAATAAAACAAAACAACATTAGAGAAGACATTACCTAAAAATCGGGTAACTCTTTTTGATTTGAGCCAAAGGCTTCATTGGGAAGAGTTATGACCAAAGTGAGGCTTCTAGGAGTAAGAGGGGAAGTTTTTGAGAGTATTGGGGCAGATTTTGGCTGAGACAAATGGCTTGAAAGTGTAAATGAGGTGGGAGAGGTGGGGGCCTTTTATAAGTGGAGGGGAGGGGCACTCTTGGAAAGTAAAGAAAAGTCACTTTATTATAGAATGAGTTTCGGATTTTAGAGGTCCCACACTTATATAATTCGAGGATATGATGATAAGGGTTCGAAATCGCCTCATCCAATAGGCTTTGGACAAGTGTAAGCCTTGTATTTTGCATTATCTTCTCATTTTATTTAAATAGTTAAATAATGAGGTCATCGCTGCATCATAATGATGTCATAACTAATTTATTTTATATAATGTCTAAAAATTATAAAAAAAATACGATGATGTAGGAAATCGTTTTATCTTTCTAATGAATATTTATAGTCAAAATTTGGATCTGTGTAACCCCACTTAACAAATGTATTAGTAAAACAACTCATGTTTGTGTCAATTTAATTTGAACATTAAATAAATATATATTAATGTCATTTACCAACTAAAGTGGCTCCATGGGGTCCCCAAGTTGACCCATGGGTTGTATGGGTCGGCCATGACTCATCAAATAGGATTAGGACAAGTTTCAAGCTCATATCATATTATTAAAACATTATATTTACCTTAAAGTACACTAATTACCTCTAATCGCGATTAAGAACTTAAAAGTTACTATTCACCAAAAAATTATTTTAATCACATTGAACCACATTTTACTTCTTAATGACAACCATGTATGTCGGATTTTTGAAAATCAAATCACAGAAGTGGTAATATTTCATTTTAACGAAAAATCAGTTTTTAACAACCACTTAGTGGTTTCACTATTCATCAAAAATTGAAGTTTTTCAGAATAAGGCCAAAATTTCACCCTAAGCTATAATTGATATTCCAAATTCAAAAATGTTGTCAATTTTACAAAATTCCAAACATATAAGTTGTATTAATTAATTTTATAATTAATTCCCGATGTTACAACAAATTGCGTGTTTTTAAGAAACAATTTATATCAAAAGATTGGCAATTGTTTATGTCCAATTTCAATGTTAAATTAATTCTAATGACCACCATTGGATAAAATGGTAAAAATCTATTATAATTATACTTTAAAACCACTAAATAGTATAATTTATCACTATAAATTATTTTGATTAAAAAAGTTGTTTTTAAGTAATTTTCACTATTCATAAAAAATTGGAAGTTCTCAGAAAATTACAAAAAATTCAACTTTGGATAATTTCGATATTACGAATACAAAAATGAAGTCCATTTTGAAATATAAAATTTCTATAATTTTGAAAAGTGGTTATTACTATTAATAACGGCTACTTTGATTAGTCGCGGTGTTTTAGAACTCGAAGTTGCATACAATGCAAGCTATTGCATTATTGAATGAGAAGCGTATCATGGAAGCTCGGGGTGTTACATTCTCCCCTCCTTCAATAAATTGTGTCCTCAAAATTTCTAGGGTATAAAAAGACTCGGGTGGTTCTTCATCATATGTTTCTCAGGTTCCCACGTTGCCTCTTCCATTTTATGATTTCTCCACAAAACCTTTACCAGACGAGTCGTCCGGTTTCTCAGCCCCTGCTCCCTCACATAAAGAATCCTAACGGGCTCTTCACAATAAGAAAGATCGGGTTCCAGTTCTAATTCCTCATAGGTTAGTACATGCGTTGGGTCAGGCATGTATTTCCTCAACAGAGATACGTGGAAAACATCATGAACTTTGGAGAGATTTGGTGGCATCTCCAAACGATAAGCTACAGCCCCAATACGATCTAGAATTTCGAAAGGTCCGATGTACCTGGGACTCAACTTACCCTTCTTACCAAAACGTATAACTCCCTTCCATGGAGATACCTTTAGGAAAACATGATCTCCCACCTGAAATTCCAAAACCTTTCTTCTGTTATCGGCATAGCACTTCTGCCTACTTTGAGCTGATTTGATGTGATTTTGGATTACCATCACCTTTTCCATTGTTTCTTCCACCAGTTCTGGTCCCACAAGTTTTCTTTCACTAACGTCATCCCAACAGGTTGGTGTACGACATCTTTTTCCGTATAATGCTTCATAAGGTGCCATATGAATGCTTGAATGGAAGCTATTGTTATAGGAAAATTCTACCAGTGGTAAGTATTGATCCCACATACCCTGAAAGTCAAGAGAGCATGATCTCAACATGTCTTCTAAGGTTTGAATAGTCCGTTCTGATTGTCCATCTGTTTGAGGGTGATAGGCAGTGCTCAAACAAAGCTCAGTATCCAAGGCCTTTTGAAGACTTTTCCAGAATCTTGAAGTAAAACGAGGATCACGATCAGAAACAATCGATAGGGGTACTCCATGAAGTCTTACAACTTCATTAATATATAATCTTGCTAGACGTTCAAGTGGTAGATCCTCCCGTATAGCCAGAAAATGTGCTGACATAGTAAGACGATCAACAATGACCCATATTGCATCATTCCTTCTAGGAGTCTTTGGTAGTCCCATGACAAAGTCCATCGTAATATTATCCCATTTCCACTCAGGTATGGGAAGAGGTTGCATTACTCCACCAGGATGTTGCCTTCCAGCTTTCACTTGTTGACAAACCATACACCTCGACACAAAATCAGCAATCTCCCTCTTCATATTGTCCCACCAAAAATGTTCCTTCAAATCTCTATACATTTTGGTTCTCCCAGGGTGTATAGAGAAATTGGAACTATGAGCATCATCCAGCAATTCCCTTTTTAGATCAGTTATATCGGGAACACAAAGTCTCTTCCTGAATTTCAAAATTCCATCCTTGTACACAAAGTCCCTCAATCTTCCATCATTCACATCTTTAATCTTCTTCTAAAATTCTTCATCATTGGTCTGAGAACTCTTAATCCTTTCTAGTAATGATGGTTTGGCAACCATTTGAAAAATAATTGATGTTTCACCTTCCCTATTTATTCCCATGTCCATATTCACTAGATCCAAGAAAATTGGATCCCTTTCAATTCTCATCACATTCAAAACTCCATGGTCTTTTCTACTCAAAGCATCTGCCACCTTGTTTGCCTTCCCCGGGTGGTAATGTATCGTGCAATCATAATCCTTGAGTAGTTCAAGCCATCACCTTTGCCTCATTTTGAGGTCTTTTTGTGTGAAAATATACTTCAAACTCTTGTGATCAGTATAAATCTCACATTTTTCACCATAGAGGTAATGTATCCATATTTTTAAAGAAAAGATCACAGCTGCTAACTCAAGATCATGAGTAGGATAGTTTTGCTCATGAATTTTTAGCTGTCGTGATGCATATGCAATGACCTTATCATTCTGCATAAGGACACAACCAAGTCCTTTCTTCGATGCATCACTATAAATAACAAACTCATCATTCCCCGATGGTAGAGTCAATACAGGGGAATTGACTAATCTTCTCTTTAGTTATTCAAAATTTTCTTCACACTCTTTTGTCCAGACAAATTTAATCCCTTTACGTGTGAGATTTGTCAATGGGTTAGCCAATCTGGCAAAATTCTGGACGAAACGTCGATAATAACCTGCTAAACCAATAAAACTGCATACCTCAGTTATACTTGTCGGTGCTGGCCATTCTTGGATTGCCTTGGTTTTAGAAGGATCAACGGAAATTCCATCCTTAGAGACAATATGGCCAAGAAAAGAAATCTCATGAAGCCAGAATTCACACTTGCTAAATTTCCCATATAATTCATGTCTTCTAAGAGTCTTCAGGATAATGCGTAAGTGATTTTCATGATCTTCGTGGCTTTTGGAGTATACCAAGATATCATCAATAAATACCACTACAAAGTCATAAAGATATTCCTTGAAAACTCTATTCATCAGATCCATGAAAACAAAGGGTGCATTAGTCAATCAAAAAGGCATTACTGTAAACTCGTAATGCCCGTACCTTGTTCGAAATGCTGTCTTTGGAACGTCTTCCTTCTTCACACACAACTGATGGTATCCATACCGAAGGTCAATCTTTGAAAAGTATTGAGCTCCATGCAGTTGGTCAAACAAATCATCAATGCGAGGTAGGGGATACTTTTTCTTTATTGTTATAGCATCGATCTCCCTATAGTCAATGCACAACCTCATAGATCCATCTTTCTTATTAACAAAAAGAACAGGGGCTCCCCAAGGAGAAACACTAGGGCGAATAAATCCCTTATTACTCAATTCCTCTAGTTGTTTCTTTAGTTCAACTAATTCCACAGTGGCCATTCTATAAGGGGTCTTCGATATGGGCCTTTATCCAGGAATTAAATCAATGGAAAACTCAACTTATCGTTCTGGAGGATGTCCTGGTAAATCTTCCGGAAACACATCAACATATTCTCTCACAATAGGTACATCCTCTATTTGAATATTCCTTGCCTCACCCTCAGTAATTTCCTTCTCTTCCTCCCCAATAATTGAATTTAGTTGAGCTACTGGGGGGTGGATCTAGATAAGAATTATGTAGCGACGATTCGGCTCTAAAGACAAGGTGTTCCTTATCATCATTATCAAGAATCGTAACCTCTTTCCTCTTACAATAAATTTTTACATCATCGTCCGAAAGCCAATCCATACCAAGGATTATATCAAATTCAATCATGGGTATGACGATGAGATCAGCAGGTAAAGAACATTTAGGTGCTCTAATGGGAACTAATCGACAAAACATTGTTGCAATAATACTTCCCTTAGGGGTTTTGACCGAAAACTCCCTTGTTAAATCAAATTGGAAATATCTAATTTTCTTAGAAAACTGGGAAGATATGAAACAATGCGATGATCCAGAATCAAATAATGCATTTTCTAATCTTGAGGAAACCATTAAATTACCTGCCACCGCGTCTTTTGGAGCTTCTACCTCAGCAGTAGTGACAGCATAAGCCTGGCCTTGATCCCTTGGCCTTTTCTGAGGTAAGTTCTCCTGACGCTTAGGACATTCATTTGCATAATGCCCCATCTCCTTGCAATTGTAGCACCGAACGTTGGTAGATTCCTTCTTCTGCTTGCAATCATGAGCTTGGTGTCCTTTTTCACCACACTTGTAACAGACTCCCATTCCCTTCAAGCAAGTACCAGGATGTTTCTTCCCGCATTTACCACAAGATGGATATTCAACCTTTCCCTTCTTCCCTTTATTTCCATTCCCAGATTGATCAGCAGGTCTCTTCTTCTCTTGCTTCGCTTTAAAGTCATAAGACATAGATAATTCCTTTTCCGTCTTGATAGCGCATGAGACAATACCTTCGTATGAAGAGAAGGTTTTTGATACTAAAGCTCGACGGAGAAATGGTTTCAACCCATCAAAGAAACAATCAGTCTTACTTCTTGGGTTACGTATGTAATCTGCAGCAGACCTTGCTAACCTTGTAAAGTTAGCCTCATACTTTGTGACATTCTCATCCTCCTTCTGCCTCAGACTCAGAAATTGCCTTTCCATATCCGCTCGATGGTCTCGAAGAAAGTATTTTTCTAAGAACAGCTCTTTGAACTCCTGCCATTCCATGTTTGTTAATTCATCATCTTCCTTTGTGTTTTGAATTAGTGACCACCATTGATCGGCATCTCCAGTGAGGCGGTAAACTGCCATGACAACCTTCTCCTTTTCACTACTCCCCAAGGCATGGAATATTTTCTCTAAGGAATTTATCCATTTCTCAGCTACTATAGGATTTGTACTCCCATTGAAGGTTGGTGGTTGTTTCCTCATGAAATGTTCTAGCATTGATCCTCCACGTTGCGGATCAGGGTGCTCCATATGAGTAAGGTTATTATTCATAACCTGAGTGAGTTGTCCCAGTATGGTAATAAGTTGATTGGCACCAGTTGCATCACCAGCCCCACTATAATTATCTTGAGCAGGAGGGCAATCCCTACATGGAGTGCGTGCATTGATACGGTTTCCATTTCTTCCACTAGGCGCCATTTCTAAACAATGGCATAAACTAGATCAGTTTATGAATCAAAATACATAATCCTATACTTATAAAACACTTAACATAAATTAAACTATTTATGGATATAATCCATAATCATAAAAATGTTTTCTTTGAGAAAGTATATACTCATAAACCCTTCATAATGATTTGTAGAGAAAATGAGAGTTATCCTAAGCATATCCCCCGGGAGTGTCGTAACCAAGAGTGCAGCAAGGCCCGTTGTCGTGCACCAGTTCCCGTTGGAGTCTAGCTCAAAGTAGTGTTTTCGTGTTTTACCCCTAGGAACATCTGTGCCAGAGCCGCCTCTACCTGCTAGAATCGAGACAGGGATGTATTTCTCGGAAAACTCACAAAATCTCTACAATACCAAAATTCTAGGAAGCTCTTCTATACTAATCCTCAAAGATCATCTTAGGTCTATGTGCTCTAATCAGAGTTTATCTAAATCTAGCTTCCAAGGTTTGTACTAAACTTCCTCTGATACCAACTGTAACGCCCCGACCCCAGCTACCCAGAGCCGGTGCATTACTTCGTAACATTGGCATGATCACAAAAGATCACGTCTCGAAAGACCGATTAGTTTAGTAGCATTTGAAATACTAGATACATTCATAAGTCTTTCATTACATCAAAAAGCAAACAAACTACAATAACATGGTCTTCATAGTCCACAATCATATCCCATTCTGACTACCCCTGTAGGTCATTCATAAAATACTTCTTCACATCCTGGAAAAATATTAAAACATTGAAAGGGGTGAGCTCAGATGCTCAGTAAGATTAACAATATAGCAGAAGCTTTCATAAATAAACATTAATATTTAAGGCAATGTATAAATAAAAACAAAAGCCTTTTAAACTTGAACTTCAACATAATATGGCAAAAGTAAAATGAGATAATGCCATTTACTTCTTCACATGGATATTCTACTGGTCGAATAATCACATGCAATATCAATAACCACTTTCATAATGATGGAATGCATAATGCCAGACTATCATAACCACGTAGTCAAGGCCTCATGCCAAGACCACAAATAAGATTTTGTCAAGGCCTCGTGCCAAGACACTAGTTTGTCTCATGAGACCTGCAGATGCATCGAGAAGCTTTATCGGGCTCCACCTGTCACTTATTAAGTCCAATGCATTCCTCATATGAATAGGTTTAAACATATCATAAACCATAACATAATCGTATCACATAAAACATGCATAAAGGAAACATAACATTTCCACATTTCAATCACAAGATATAAATACAACACATTGATATAATAAAAACGCTTTCAAAACCATTTTCAATACCAAAATAAAAGAAAGTTAAAACATTGTATTTATTTTTCATTAAAAAAATGATGGCTTGTAGAGGAAGCCGAAACTCAAATAATGGTCACGGCGGCGGAGAAGTCATTGTCGCCGCATAAGTACGGAAAGAAAAACATTCCCCTTTTGTCCTTTAGTAAAACGCTTCGTATAAAAAAAGATTCCTTTTTAATAAACATAAAAGTCAAAGGGGTTTATACACCGTATAAAAGAAAGTTGTGTATAAAACCAAATATGCCTCAATGAAAGGGGATTGAGACGAAGTCCTTAAAAAGATCATTTTTTTTAAATAAAGTACATATACAATGTGTATTCACTATAAGTAAACATAAATAATGTAAAAATACAATATAGGACATAATAATATCATGACATAATTTGAAAGTATGAGATTAACCCAAAGAATAGAAATTGGGTTAAGAAGTTCCCTTACCTTGTGTCCAACTTGACTCAACCGTTCTTTAACCTCCTGAATAATAAACTAGAGTTAATATATACCTTATTAAGAACCATTTTCAATTTCATTATCCTTTTTATATCACTTATTACAATGTTATGAATATTATGTAATTATTCAAGTTAATAAAGGTCGTTTCGTCGATCTTTGGTAACTTGAGTCAACAATAAACTTCCTATAATTACAAGTTGTTCATGTGGTAGAATAGCCATTATATCCAGAATTATATTCATGATTTAGATGTCATATATATCTTATATATCCAGTATATACATTCATTTATAATATTACGTAACATTTAGAGGTAAGAAATGAAATGCACCGTTCATGGAGATGGTAAGCCGTACGTACGGATGAACGCTACTTTCATTTCAATTTCATATTTAATGGAACTAAATCATAATTATATAAATGTATAATATAATTCCAGTATAATATAGTGTATAATAACATTTTCTTAATCCTTTATACATCCCACATATGGCATTAACGATTCAAATCACTTTGAGGGGGCGGTAGTCCGCACTTCCTAAAATGAAATTATCGCGTTTTACCCATAATGGAAATCATAAAGTATGCCATAAATGAAAAATAAAGAAGCATAAGTAAAACTTAAACATATTATATATCATATATAAAAATAGTGACATCTTAATGGCCACCTTTGAAGGTGTTATATGAGTGTTAAACAATCATCGTTTCGTGAGGCAGAAATTCGCCATCCACAGAAACCGTATGTTCTTTAACAATTAGATGTAGGTGTGTGTAAGTGTAGCTCTAATACATCATATAAAAACATCCTAGTATATTTAGGATACTGGTGTTGTTACAAAAGAAATGAATAAAAAGTGTTTAGGGGGTTGGAGAAGAAAAATAAAACAAAACAACATTGGAGAAGACATTACCTCAAAATCGGGTAACTCTTTTTGATTTGAGCCAAAGGCTTCCTTGGGAAGAGTTATGCCCAAAGTGAGGCTTCTAGGAGTAAGAGGGGAAATTTTGGAGAGTATTTGGGCAGAGGTTGGCCGAGCCAAATGGCTTGAAAGTGTAAACGAGGTGGGAGAGTTGGGGGCCTTTTATAAGTGGAGGGGAGGGGCACTCTTGGAAAGTAAAGAAAAGTCACTTTATTATAAAATGAGTTTCGGATTTTAGAGGTCCCACACTTATATAATTCGAGGATAAGATGATAAGGGTTCTAAATCTCCTCATCCAATAGGCTTTGGACAAGTTTATGCCTTGGATTTTGCATTATCTTCTCATTTTATTTAAATCGTTAAATAATGAGGTCATCGCTGCATCATAATGATGTCATAAATAATTTATTTTATTTAATGTCTAAAAATTATAAAAAAAAATACTATGATGTAGGAAATCTTTTTATCTTTCTAATGAATATTTATAGTCAAAATTGGGATCAGTGTAACCCCACTTAAAAACTGTTTTAGTAAAACAACTCATGTTTGTGTCAATTTAATTTTAACATTAAATAAATATATATTATTGTCATTTTCCAACTAAAGTGGCTCCATGGGGTCCCCAAGTTGACCCATGGGTTGTCTTGGTCGGCCATGACTCATCCAATAGGAGTAGGACAAGTTTCAAGCTCATATCATATTATTAAAACATTATTTTTACCTTAAACTACACTAATTACCTCTAATCGCGATTAAGAACTTAAAAGTTACTATTCACCAAAAAATTATTTTAATCTCATTGAACCACATTTTACTTCTTAATGACAACCATTTATGTCGGATTTTTGAAAATCAAATCACAGAAGTGGTAATATTTCATTTTAACGAAAAGTCAGTTTTTAACAACCACTTAGTGGTTTCACTATTCATCAAAAATTGAAGTTTTTCAGAGTAAGGCCAAAATTTCACCCTAAGCTATAATTGATATTCCGAATTCAAAAATGATGTCTATTTTACAAAATTCAAAACATATAAGTTGTATTAATTAATTTTATAATTAATTCCCGCTGTTACAACAAATAGCGTGTTTTTAAGAAACAATTTATATCAAAAGATTGGCAATTATTTATGTCCAATTTCAATGTTAAATTAATTATAATGACCACCATTGGATAAAATGTTAAAAATATATTATAATTATACTTTAAAACCACTAAATAGTATAATTTATCACTATAAATTATTTTTATTAAAAAATTTGTTTTTAAGTAATTTTCACTATTCATAAAAAATTGGAAGTTCTCAGAAAATTACAAAAAATTCAACTTTGGATAATTTCGATATTACGAATACAAAAATGAAGTCCATTTTGAAATATAAAATTTCTATAATTTTAAAAAGTGGTTATTACTATTCATAACGGCTACTTTGATTAGTCGCGGTGTTTTAGAACTCGAAGTTGCGTACAATGCAAGCTATTGCATTATTGAATGAGAAGCGTATCATGGACGCTCGGGGTGTTACAGGGAGGTTCTTCATCATAAGTTCCTCGGGTTCCCATGTTGACTCTTCCATCTTGTGGTTTCTCCACAAGACTTTTTCCAGACGATTCATCCAATTCCTTAGTACTTGTTCTCCCGTATCAATAATCTGGACGGGCTCTTCGTAATAAGACAGATCGGGTTCCAATTCTAATTCTTCATAGGTGATTACATGCGTTGGGTCAGGCATGTATTTCCTCCACAGAGATACGTGGAACAGATCGTGAACTTTGGAGAGACTTGGCGACATTGCCAATCGGTAAGCTACAACCCCAATTCGTTCTATAATTTCGAAAGGTCTGATGTACCTGGGACTCAATTTACCTTTCTGACCAAAATGTATGACTCCCTTCCATGGAGATACCTTCAGGAAAAAATGATCACTGACATGATATTCCAAATCCTTCTTTCGGTTATCGGCATAGCTCTTCTACCTACTTTGAGCTGCTTTAATGTGGTTTTGGATTACCTTCACCTTTTCCATAGTTTCCTCCACCAGTTCCGGGCCTACAAGTTTTCTTTCACCAACTTCATCCTAACAGCTTGGAGTGTGTCATCTCTTTCCGTATAACGATTCATATGGTACCATATGAATACTCGAATGGAAGTTATTATTATAGGAAAATTCTACCAGAGGTAAATATTGATCCCACATACCCTGAAAGTCAAGTGATCAGGATCTCAACATGTCTTCTATGGTTTGAATAGTTTGTTCTGACTGTCCATCTGTTTGAGGGTGGTAGGCAGTGCTCAAATGAAGTTCCGTATCCAAGGATTTCTGAAGACATTTTCAGAATCATGAAGTAAAATGGGAATCATGATCAGAAACAATCGATAGGGGCACTCCATGAAGTCTAACAACTTCATTAATATATTGTCTTGCTAGTCATTAAAGTGGTAAATCTTCCCTTATAGCATGAAAATGTGATGACTTGGTAAGACGATAAACAATGACCCATATTGCATCGTTCCTTCTAGGAGTCTTTGGTAGCCCCGTGACAAAGTCCATTGTAATAGTGTCCCATTTCCACTCCAGTATGGGAAGAGTTTGCATGACTCCTCTAGGATGTTTCCTTCATGCTTTCACTTGTTGAAAAACCATACATCTTGACACAAAATCAGCAATCTCCATCTTCATGTTGTCCCACCAAAAATGTTCCTTCAAATCTCTATACATTTTGGTGCTCCCATGGTGAACATAGAAATTGGAACTGTGAGCATCAATAAAAAATTCCATTTTTAAATCAGGTATATCGGGAACACAAAGTCTCTTCCGAAATTTCCAAAATCCATATTCATACACAAAGACTCCCAATCTCCCATCATTCACAACTTTAATCTTCTTTTGAAATTCGTCATCATCGGTTTGAGAACTCTTAATACTTCCTAGTAAAGATGGTTTGGTAACCATTTGAAAAAGAATTGATGTTTCACCTTCCCTGGTTATTCCCATGTACATCTTCACTAGATCCATGAAAATTGGATCCCTTTCAATTCTCATATTGTTCAAAACTCCATGATATTTTCTGGTCAAAGCATATTCCACCTTGTTGGCCTTTGCCGGGTGGTAGTGTATCGTGCAATCATAATCCTTGAGTAATTCAAGTAATCTCCTTTTCCTCATGTTGAGTCCTTTTTGTGAAAAAATATACCTCAAAATCTTGTGATTAGTATAAATCTCTCATTTTTCACCATAGAGGTAGTGCCTCCATATCTTCAAAGAAAAGATCACAGATGCTAACTCGAGATCATTAGTAGGATAGTTTTGTTCATGAATTTTCAATTGTCGTGATGCATAGGAAATAACCCTATCATTCTTCATAAGGACACAACCAAGTCCTTTCTTCGATGCATCACTATAAATAACGAACCCATCATTCCCCGATGGTAGAGTCAATATAGGAGAATTGACTAATCTTCTCTTTAGTTCTCCAAAACATTCTTCACACTCTATTGTCCAATCAAATTTAACCCCTTTATGTGTGAGCTTTGTTAATGGGTTAGCCAATCGAGAAAAAATTCTAGACGAAACGTCGATAATAACCTTCCAAACCAATAAAACTGCGTACCTCAGTTATAATCGTAGGTGCTGGCCATTATTGGATTTCCTTGGTCTTAGAAGGATCAACAGAGATTCCATCTTTAGAGACAATATGGACAAGAAAAGAAATATCTTGAAGCCATAATTCACACTTTCTAAACTTCCCATATAATTCATGTCTTCTCATAGTCTTCAGGATAATGTGCAAGTGATTTTCATGATCTTCGTAGCTTTTGGAGAATACCAAGATATCATCAATAAATACCATGACAAATTCATCGATATATTCCTTGAAAACTCTATTCATCATATCCATGAATACAGAGGCTGCATTAGTCAATCCAAAAGGAATTACTTTAAACTCGTAATGCCTGTACCTAGTTCGAAATGCTATCATCGGAATGTCTTCCTTCTTCACACACTACTGATGGTATCCATATCGAAGGTCAATCTTTGAAAATTATTCATCTCTATGAATTTGTTCAAATAAATCATCAATGTGATGTAGGGGATACTTTTTATTTATTGTTATATCATTGATCTACCAGTAGTCGATACATAATCTCATGGACCATCTTTTTTTAACAAAGAGAACAGGGGCTCCCCATGGAGAAACACTAGGGCGAATAAATCCCTTATTACTCAATTCCTCTAGTTGTTTCTTTAGTTCAACTAATTCTATAGTGTCCATTCTGTAATGGGTCTTCGATATAGGCCTTGATCCAGGAATTAAATCAATGGAGAACTCAACATCTCGTTCTAGAGGATGTCCAGGTTAATATTATGGAAACACATCTACATATTCTTTCACAACAGGTACATATTCTATTTGAACATTCCCTTCCTCACCCACTATAATTTCATCCCCTTCCTCCCCAATAATTGAATTTAGTTGAGCTACTGGGGGTGAATCTAGATAAAAATTAGGTGGTGACGATTCTGATCTTAAGATAAGTTGTTCCTTATCATCATCATCAAAAATCGTAACCTCCTTCTTATTACAATAAATCATTGCATCATGGTCTGAAAGCCAATCCATACCGAGGATTATATCAAGCTCAATCATAGGTATGACGATGAGATTAGTAGATAAAGAACATTTATGTGCTCTAATGGGGATTGATTCACAAAACTTTGTTGCAATGATACTTCCCATAGAAGTTTTAACTAAGAACTCCCTTGTTAAATCAAATTGGAAATATCTAATTTTCATAGAAAACATGGAATATATGAAACAATGATATGATCCATAATCAAATAATGCATTTTCTAAACTTGAGGAAACCATTAGATTACATACCACCACGTCTTTCGGAGCTACTACCTTAGCAGTAGTGATAGCATAAGCTTGGCCTTGATCCATTGTCATTTTCTGAGATAAGTTCCCCTAATGCTTAGAATATTCATTTGCCTAATGTCCCATCTCCCTGAAATTGTAGCATTGATCATCGGTAGCTTCCTTCTTCCCATTGCAATCACGAGCTTGGTGGCCTTTTTCACCATACTTGTAACAGACTCCCGTTCCTTTTAAGAAAGTACCGGGGTGTTTCTTCCCACATTTACTGCAGTTTGGATATTAAAATTTTCCCTTCTTCCACTTATTTCCATTCCCATATTGATTAGAAGATCTCTTCTTCTCTTGCTTTGCTTTAAAGTCATAAGACTTTGATAATTCATTCTCTGCCTTGATAGCACATGAGACAATGTCTTCATACGACGAGAAGGATTGTGAAACTAATGCTCGACGGAGAAATGTTTTCAACCCATCAAAGAAATGATCAATCATACTTATTGGGTTACGTATACATTCTCTAACATACCTTGCTAACCTTGTAATGTTAGCCTCATACTTTTCCACATTCTCATCCTCCTTTTGTCTCAGACTCAGAAATTGTCTTTCCATATCTGCTCGATGGTCACGAGGAAAGTATTTTTCTAAAAATAGATCTTTGAAGTCCATCCATTCCATATTTGATACTTCATCATATTCCTTCGTGTTTTGAATCAATGACCACCATTGATCAGCATCTCCAGTGAGGCGGTAAACTGCCATGATAACTTTTTCCCTTTCACTACTCCCCAAAGCCTGAAATATTTTCTCTAGGGAATTTATCCATTGCTCATCTACTAAGGGATTTGTAATCCCATTGAACATTGGTGGTTTTTTCCTCATAAAGCGATCTAACATTGATCCCCCCACGCTGCGGATTAGGGTGCTCTATACGGGTAAGGTTATTTTTCATAACGTGAGTGAGTTGTCCCAGTATGGTTATTAGGTGATCGGCACCAGTTGCATCACCAGCTCCACTATAATTATCTTGAGCAGGAGGGCAATCCCTATATGGAGTGCGTGCATTGATACATTATCCATTTCTTCCACTAGCCACCATTTCTAAACAATGGCATAAACTAGATCAGTTTGTGAATCAAAAAACATAATTCCATACTTATAAAACGCTTAACATAAATTGAACTATTTATGAATATAATCCATAATCATAAATATTTTTTCATTGAGGATGTATATACTCATAAACCCTTCATAATGATTTGTAACGAAAATGAGAGTTATCCTAAGCATATCCCCCGGGAATGTCGTAACCAAGAGTGCATCAAGGACCGTTGTCGTGCACTAGTTCTCGTTCGAGTCTAGCTCAAAACGGTGTTTTCAGGTTTTACCCCTAGGTACATCTGTTCCAGGGCCACCCCTACCTGCTCGTATCCAGACATGGAAGTATTGCTCGAAAAACTCACAAAATCTCAACAATACCAAAATTCATAGAAGTTATTCTATACTAATCCTCAAAGTCCATCTTAAATCTATGTGCTCTAATCAAAGTTTATCTAAATCTAGCTTCAAAGGTTTGTACTAAACTTCCTCTTATACCAACTGTAACTCCCTGACCTCAGTTACCCAGAGTTGGTGCGTTAGTACATAACATTGGCATGATCACAAGAAAGATCAAATATCGAAAGACCAGTTAGTTTATTAGCCTTGGAAACACTAGATATATTCATAAAGTTTTGTATTACATCATAAAAATGAAAACTACAGCAACATAGTATCCATTGTCTATACTCATATCCCATCATACTATCCCTACAGGTCATTCATAATTTACTTCTTCACATCATGGAAAAAATAAAACATAAAAAAGTGGTGAGCTCAAATTCCCACTAAGGATAACAATATAGCGCAAACTTTCATAAATAAGAATAAACATTTAAGGCAATGTATATCTAAAAAAGCCTTTTAAACATGAACTTCAACATAGTATGGATAAAATAAAATGAAATAATTCCATTTACTTATTCACATGGATATTCTACTAATCGAACATTTACATGCAATATCAATAACCACTTTCATAATGATGGAATGCATAATGCCAGACTATAATAACCACATAGCCAAAGCCTCATGCCAAGACTACGAATAATATTTTTCTATGGCCTTGTGCCCAGACACTAGTTTGTCTCATGAGACCTACTGATACATCTAGGAGCTATAGCGGGCCTCACCCGTCACAGATTAAGTCCAATGCATTCCCATATGAAAAGGTTTAAACATAACATAAACATTCATATTAAAACTAGCATACGAAATGTAAATACTTCCTCCATAAACCATTAATGGTATAAAAATAACACATCAAAAGTCAAAAATATCAAAAAAGCTTCAATACAATATAGATGTTTTGTATCATAATAAATCATCTTCAAATAAGCGTAAAATCCATTAAAGGATGTTGACATAGATGAAATCAAAACTCTTTTTAGAGAAATATCTCTTTCTATTTTGAAATCATTTAAGAGTCATATATTTATAAAAATAAAACATTTCCTTTGAAAATATTACTATAAGATGGTAAGGGAAGCTTTGAGTATTTTATAACGGTGAAAAATAGCCGCACCTGCCGTATAAGTTAAAAAAACATTCTAACCTTAATTCTGTCGAAAAGTTTAAAAAGAACCTTGTTTGGAAAACGACTAAAAGATTCTTTTATAAACCTCTTATAAAAAGTCAAACAAGGGTATAAATGACTTTAACCAATATTTTTTTAAATAGTAAAAATGTTTTGAAATACATTTTTATGAAACATGGATGTGGTTGATAAAGTGATCCTTGTAAATTATTACGTACAAACATCCTCAGATAATGAAGAGATTGTGAAATAAACCCTTACCTTGTACTTTTCCGTGGTTAGGTTAGGTTAATGTCTTTTAAAATGGTGAACTAATTGTAATTAAATTATACAAGAATCATATATATTAATATGATATCATATATGATCTTTTAACATTGTTTTGTTTAAAATATTTTAGAATTATCGTCGTTTCAGGTGTTAAGTTACTCATTTTCTTTTATATGTTTTGTTATGTAAGCCTTGTTTATTATGGATAGGTTGTATCTTATTCATATCTAGAATGATATTAATTCCTCATATACTATAATTAATCATCAAATTAGTGTTATACTTTAATGGATACGATGGGGAATGAATCACATCGCGTTCGTGGAGACGGTAGTCCGTCCGTATGCACGAGCGACAATATCGTTCAATTGATATTAAAATAATATATAATTGAATGTTATATCATATATAAAGAATAATTATCATGTTATATTTATTATTTACAACAATTACACATTATTATCATACACATCCAAATAATAATGTTTTGAATAACAATTACACCACGACGTGGAGACGGTTAGTCGTACATACGCACGCATGGTGACATGTCATTCAAAGGATGGATATAATACCGAATATGGTTGTACCATATTAATAATAACATCACAGTATATATAAGATACTAGAGTTATTATTTTAGAATGGTAATAACAAATAAAGAAGAAGTGGAAGAAGAACGGAACTTGAAAAAGGGTGGTGAAATCACTACCTCATCTTCGGGTTCTTCCTTTTGATTTGATCAAAAGGGCTCCTTAGGTTGGGTTTCTGACTAATGGAAGGCCTCTAGGATGAATTGAGGGAAGTTGAGAGAGTATTTATTCAGAGTTTGGCCGAGCCAAATGGCTTTGAAGGTGTGAATTAATGAGAAGGGGGTGCCTTTTATAAGAGGGGTGAGGGGGCACCTTTGGAAATGTTAGAAATATTATTTTATAATAAATTCATATTCGGTTTGTAATGGCTCCAAAGTGAATTATTTAAAGGTTAAGGTGAGGATAGGTCGAAAACCACTCAACCAATAGTATTTAGACAGGTTTGGGTTACAATATTAACCTTATCGTTAAGTATTTACTCTTAGTTAATTAGTTTTACTTTTACAATGTCTCTTTGTATTTTTATATTATATGGTTAATAAATTTACTATATACATCCAATAAACCCCCAAGTGGTCAATTAATGATACACCTATCATGATATAAGTCTCTTCGCCGAACCTTATATTTTTAGAAATTTAATATCAATTAATAATATAATATTTGTTTTAAAAACTATTTTATGTCAATTTTTACATTATTCAATAAAGGATTTTTGTAAAAATAAAAACAGAATGATTATATCCATAAAAGATAATTAAATCAATCCTAACATGTCATATTATCATATAAATTTATTTTTATTTATAAAAAGTCTCAAATTACATTTATTTGGGTATTTATAATATCAATTATTCTAATTGTTCACTATTATGGTAATTACTACATCATCATTGTGTCATAAATAAATTAAATTATTTAAATTCTAAAAATTATAAATAAAATATCACTATGTATTAATTCTTTTGATCTATCTAATTAATATTTAAAATTGAATTTATCTAATGTTTAACTCTATATTAAAAATGTTTTAGTAAATAAACCATGATTTTAACTCTTTTAACTCATCTTTGAATTAAATAATAATTAATGTCCTATTCTAATCCATGTGGACCTAAATGATAATATTTTATTCCTAAGGTTGTTTTTAGTCGAATTATGCTTATCCAATAAAATTAGGATATGTTTTAGTGTAATATTAATATCATCTTTCCTCTTAATTACCCTATTTACTTTTAACCATGGTAAATAAAAGTAAAAAGTTACTATTCACCAAAAATTATTTTCATCTCAATGAACCACATTTTAGTCCTTTATATTAACTGTGTCTCTCGGATTTTCAAAATTCCACTCACAGAAGAGGTAAAATTAAGTTTTATGAAAAATTCAGTTTTTTAACTACCAAATCGTGGTTTCACTATTTATCAAAAAATGATGTTATTCAGAAAAATACCAAAAATTCACCCTAGGCTAATTTCGATATTCCAAATCCAAAAATGAAGTCCATTTTGAAAAATAAAATTTATAAATTTAAAAAAGTGGGTATTACTATTCATAACAGCTAGTTTGATTGGTTGTGGTGTGTTAGAACACGATGTTGCGTACAACACACGCTATTGAATTATTCAATGAGAAGCGTACCGTAGAAGCTTGGGCTGTTACACCCAATCAGTAAGCTATCACAAATAATTTAACATGCTTACATCGCCAATTAGATTAACATCAGATTTTAACTAGAACCTGATTCGTTTACATGCCTCTTTATCTTTAGCCAAACCATTATCATTTAATCCAAATTTATGTTCTTTACCGATTTCGATCAAGAACGAACAACTATTCAATGTAATCATAGACATCACACGATCTAGAAAAACATGAGGCAATAACATACAATCGATATCAATTTATTTATCGGGATAAAATATTTATTATGTCAATTCCATTATCATCCAATTCGATAAAGCATCTTAAAGATACAGTTGCACATAAAAGAAAGATAAGCAATGAATCCCCTACCTCAAATAGATTCTCACGTTCTATATCCACAAAACGGGTCGCGATCATCCTCACGTGACAACTGCAACCACCCAAGGATTCAATTGTACGACCGCACCAACCAAACCCCTAGAAAAAACCCATTAGAAGCATGGATATTTTCATGCGTTAGTATGGAAAGGAGAAACATGAGAAGATGATCCCCAATGTAATGACAAAAAAACAAACCATATATTGATGACTGATCGATACAACTTGGTTTCATCACAACAGAGAAGAACCAATCCAAGGAGTAATGTTAGATTATGTAACTCCTGCGAGATGGATTGAAAGGTTCTAGGGTCTCATAGCTGAGAACAAAGAGGAAGAACAAGGGAGTAAGATATCTTTTCCATTTTTGAAGATTTAATGGGGTGACAGTTTAAGATACTCTCAATTACCCATTAAAAGGGGATCTCATAAAACCACACAGTTTGGCCAAGTAAAAACATCCCGATCCACAGGAATAATTAATATAGGAGTTATGGCCTTTGAATCAGCCTTAGAGTCCTTAAAATGAGGCTTTAAATGCATTTTATGTCAAAGGAAAACACTAAAGGGGTGAAACTATTGGAAGCTAGAAACACTGTTCATGAACCTCACTATTAAAACATTGTAAATGAACCTCACCCTTAGAACCTCACCGATAGAAAACTATTCATGAACTTCGCCGATAGAACACTGTTCATGAACCTCACCGTTAGAACACTAATCATATAACCTCACCAATAGAACTGTTCACTAAACCTCACCAATAGAACTGTTCACTGAACCTCACCGATAGAACACTACTCACTGATCCTCAGCGATAGAACATTGTTCACTGAACCTCACTGATAGAACATTGTTCACTGAACCTCACCGATAGAACACTGTTCACTAAACCTCACGGATAGAACACTCTTCACTGAACCTCACGGATAGAACACTGTTCACTGAACCTCACCGATAGAACACAGTTCACTGAACCTCAATGATAGAACATTGTCCACTGAACCTCACTGATAGAACAATATTCAGTAAACCACACCGATAAAATAATGATCATAAAACATAACCTATAGAACACTATTCTCTGAACGTCACTGATAGGACACTGTTCACAGAACCTCACTGATAGAATACTATTCACTGAACCTCACGGATAAAACACTATTCACTAAACCTCACCGATAGAACACTTCTCACTGAACCTCACTGATAGAACATTTTCCACTGAACGTCACCAATAGAACACTATTCACTGAACCTCACTGATAAAACAATGTTCACCTACCGTTATAGGATACCAATGGAGGTTACCGGTAGTAGTTACCTATAGAGGTTACCAATAGAACTCTTCACAGAATTGTAAATTTGGAAAATTGTTGGGGATAAGTCACATTGACCTCCCAAAACACTTCAAACCCCACATTTCTAGAATGTAATGAACTGGATAGGTCCAGGCCATTAAAAAAATAAACATATAATTTAATTCATTTTCATTTTAAAAATTAATCAAAAAATAATAATTTGTTATTGTAAATTAATTCCATCACTACATAGAATATTCTCAAAAAAAGAATATAACATTACACAATGATGAAAATATAGAGGAAACCCAATGACTATATGCATGCCACATCAACCCATTTAATTTGTATATTATAATTTATTTTTTTATTAAACTAGTTCCCATTATGAACATAATATATATAAATATTTTGATAACATCACATAATATATTAAAAGATACACAACTTGAGTCCCCTACCTTGAAATCTTAATTCTAAATCAAATTGAAACAAGAGAAATATAAAATGAACTATAATACCTCAATAATTCAAAGGTTTTTTAAATCAATATGATATGTAGTGATATCTCATAAAAATAGTTGAAAAATAAAACCCCAACAATAAAAGTAAAAAATTATATGATATCCTAGAAGAAAAAGAGTATCTTCTAGATTTATATTGGAAAAATAACACAAAATCAATAATATAGAATAAAAAACAATGGTTAAAGGCTAGGATATAGGGATTATATGGTGAAAAAATTATATTTTTATTCACCTCAATTTTATGAGAATCTAACTGAGAATAAGGAAGATGAAATGAAGGACAGAATTTTGAGACAACATGTAATTTTTAACATTTAAAGTGAGAATGGTCTGTTCACACTAAGAATATTAACCCATGATCCTCACATAGTACATATCCACAAAAAACATTGCATGATCTTTAAAAATCAGTGGTATTTTATGTTATAAATATATACTATTAAAACCCAAAACAATAGAATAAAAACCTCCAAAAAATCCACCAAGAATACACCCATCGTGAAATTTTTTTCTCATCAATAATGTAACCAAGGAAAATACCTAATACAATACATGAATCCATATAAAGAAAAAGTAGTGACTAAGAAAAGGAAATTCACATCATGCATCACCATCAGAGTTACCATATTCATATAGTAGATTCTTATATCCCTTCAAATATTCATTTTAAGGTTAATAACACCCAAAAATAACATTGAAATAGGTTATAATAGACCATTTTCATTCAATAGTTAAATGTTGAAAAATTAGCACCTTGAGATGTAGTACTAACATGAAAATTAATAGAAACGTCAGATATTCAAAACCACAAAAAAACTCCCAATGAGTTACCTCTGAAATAAGGAAATACATGTCCTCAAAACATAACAATATATTCAAAAATCATAACTGGGTGGAGAAAAATAACCAACATAAATTTTAAAGAAAATAAATCCATAACATTTGGGAATAAACAACTACATGTACTAGTCACACTTCAATGAATACGACTACCATGTAACCTTCTTTAAACCACCATGAATCTATAGAACTCGAACGAAGGGGATTACATACCCTTGATGCATCTTCAACTAACAATCATAATCCTTGATTGGATATTCCATGAACATATTTACATCCCCTGTTTCCTATTCCCCACAGTCGATGATGTGGGAATAATCATGAGGTTATTGATAGAGTTGGGACAGTTGGATGACATTGTGAACTCTATCCATTTGTGAGGGTTTCCACACCCGATATGCCTCCTCACTAATTCAATATTATATGTCAAAGGATCAGAAAATATATGGAGGTATCTTTCCTCCCTGAATAAACCATCACAATCAATGTTGAGGTGAGAACATTAGAAAAATTTGTTTTGACCTCAAACTCCAAAGGACACATTCATATATCTTCATATTCCTTTTTGGTGTCCCCCAGATGTTCTTGTTCCATGATTATTTATGAATCATGAAAATATCATAAATGTATTATCCTGAATTTATGTTAAGGTTACTCAATTTTTGAAGCCTGGAAATGTGTGTTGAAATCCCCTCCAATCCATGATAACCAAATTTTATTCATGTTAACCCTATGATTGGGTTCAATAGGTGAACAAAATCCTTCCAAATGTCATCCCACATGAATTATAGGACATCATAGGGTTGAAAACTTCCAAAAGAGACATGATGTTCTCCCTTTACCTACTCACATACTAGACATCTCACCATGAACTCCATTACTCTCTATTTCACTATTGGGATTCTAAAACTACCTACATAATCCATATCATATCTTAATTACAATGTGGTGGACAAGAAAATGTTATGTATGAAACCTTGTGTGTTATTTCTCATGTACCGCCATTAGGATGAATATCCATTCCTAGAAGAAAATTCAATTACGACCTTCCTCTATCCAACATTTTGTGGAAGTATAATGAATAATATGATAACATAACACTTCTTCCACTATGTTTCCCCGTTGATAATACCCTACAAGCTAGGACATGGAAGTATATACCATCATATGGAATTATTATCCTTAGTCATTCACCTCCTATGATCTTTAATGCAATGATTCAAAATACTCCATCTCACTCATTAAATTATCATATTATTAGATGAAACCCCATGAATTTATTCCCTTCACATCTTATATGATGTTTCCCAATCTTAATTTATTGGAGATATATAACACATTTTATGATAGATACTCAATATACGTAAGATATTATGTATTTGGGTCATATTTGGTGAAAACATGACTCGTCCTTTTGGTATCTATAAAGACCACGTTGTGTTAAATAATTAGGCTAGGTAACCATATTTTTAATTTAAAAATCCCCCCCCAACTCTATATTGTGGTTGGTTAAGATATTCTCATTATAAAATAATTTTTTGGGCACACAGTACAACATAATCTCTATTATTTCCCAAGAAATAACAATAATCCCATGAAATAAGCATCATAGAAAACATCATTAATCAAACTCCCCAAAGTATTCTGAAGAACAAGAGTGAATACTAACAACACCTTCACGTAGTTGAAGGATTTATTCCACTAATTAGACCAAAATAAATCATGGTCCTTCTTGGTTAGTGTGTTCAATGGTCCTTCCAATGAAGATAAGTTTGATACAAGATTCGCCGAATAACCCATTGGACTATGAAAGCTATATTCCTCCACCACATTATGGCATGATTCCAGTGAAATAACCTCCTCAAATTTTTTTAGATCCACCACTACTTCATTATGAAAAACCACATTCCCAAAGAAACCCACCAATTATATACCTAATATTTACATGGAACATTTTCTATATAACTAGTGGTGTTATGTTGTTTGTAAAATGACACATAGGTACTCAACATTCTACTCTTCCAATATTGAGTATATGAGGATGTTATCAATGAACATAACTACTATTTGTTCATGGAAATAATTAAATACGTAGTTTTTTAGTCCCAGGAATAAAACACGAGTGTTCATGAAACTGAATGACTTGACTACAAAATATGATCACCCATACCGGCATGGAAAGTTAGTTTTCATGTAATCTACATCCCTATTCCCAATCTAATGATATTAAGATTCCATATTAATATTATAAAACAAACTAGCTAATCCATAAAAAGTAAAATCGACCATCAATTAGTGGGATTAGGTAGTGATTATTGCCCATAAAAAATTGCAACAACCAATAGTATATACACAACCTCAAACAAGTGTCCTTATTCATAGTTAACAAAACTAAAACCCCCTTACTAATAAAGTAGTTCTGATTAATCATTTCTACAATAGATCATCAATTTGGATTCTAAAATCAATAAAATCTAAAGGATCTATCTGATAAAAATCCATCAAAATTGATGTTGTTTTTAACTTCAACTATATTCTAAATTCTATATCAAATCCATGTTATAGTTTCCAAAACACCACTATAAAAACATCTAAAAATGATACAAAAGCCCAATGGGTATCCACCACGTGATCTATTAATGGACATGTTGATGACTAAGACATCTAGGATAAAAGTTACCCCGCTCAGATACTATCAATCCAGAATCCTCTCTATCTGGAGGGAACCATATGTATACCGTTCAAAAAATAAAACTAATGTATCCTCCAAATATAGTCAACCACCTTCGAAAATAAAAAAAATCCCTTCCTAAATTAGAATAAAAAATTTTGGTTGTTTTTTAAAATCATTCATATACAATGATGATTAATGTCTCCTTATCATCCTTTTTCATCCTCGACATAAATAAAACAAGCTATATAGAACATTAAAAGGCATGGATAACCACAAGATAAGGTAAGGAAACTCCAAATCATGTCTCAAATCCCAGACATAGGTAGGTGTAACTATGGTGTATAAATATCAATAATCAAAAAATGAAGATATCATGGAAGTTAATAAACTGATCATACATTGTAAAACCTCCAGCCTCTCTGGAAATGATGACTCTATCAAAAGCATGTATCCTTTTATAAATACATTCCTTCCCAAAAATTTTCCTATAGTGTCCCCAAAATTTCATACGTAAATAGAATATCCTTATATTTGAATATTAATTACATGAAATTACAATAAATGATAAAAATATAAATTTATTTTGCATTTGGAACCATGATCACATAAACAAGAAGTACATAAAATATCTACGTCATTTCCCATTATTTTTGTTTCCACTAGATCAATTATTTGACATGTCACACTAAAAATCATTATTCATAGTTTTGGGAAGGGAAATATATGAAAGGGTGAGAGAAAATTCTTAATAAGTGAAAACATTAGTGATATTATTAAATGGTCATATGTGATTATAACATAATCATAATGGTGTAATTATGGGATTATAACATTGAATATCCATACCCAGGTATTCATGATTCCTTATACATAAATCATTTAATAATGATTATTCTTATAATAGTAAAAAAATTATTATATAATGGAATGAAAAATTTCCTATCATATACAATAAGCACATAACTCCAATGGACCGAAGGCCTTCATTTTTAATTTTTTTATAATCCACCTTCCAAGGGGTGAGGTGGAACCCTTGAAAGCCCCATAGGCATTAGTATTACATATCCCATATGCCTTAGAGTAATTCATTTCTCTTAGGCTTCAAACATTACTTTTAACCTAAAATAGCTACGTGAAACTGATCCTCCTCCGCATCATCGTCGTGTAATCTGCTCCCCACCTCCATATGGATATTCAGATAGTCATTCTCATGCATACACAGGCATGTCCCGATGGCAGCTGCCATACCTTCTCATTCTTGCAATCATTTTAGCTTGGTTATGGTGAATGCTCATTTCTCATTCTCTTTATGAAGCTTTTTCCTTGTAGGTTTTCTGGTATGCATCTGCCCTTTTTGGTGGCCCGAAGTCCTTGAGGTGGCCTGAAGGCCTTATGGATCCAAAGTCCTCGATGTCCTGAATGCCTTAAAGGACCCGGAGACCAAATTGGTGGCATGATGACCCAGACAGTGGAATATTCCCAGCTGTTATAGTGTCAAATAGTGTATTCTATAGTACTGCTTCAGTACCTGGAAATTACCATTCACCTGGATTTGAGCCCGGGTCTCCTGTATGCACTTAAGGAATCCTCACCAACAAGGATGAGGTTCATGTGTATGTACCATAAGCACATAAAAAATGAATAAGTAATGGCTATTAGAATTAACAAAAGTATAAAAAACATTTCCTTAGTCAGGGTGAACACCCAGAACTGTCAATAAGAACAATGTCACATAATCATAATGCCTACTAGGTTATTTATAATAATGTTTTAAGAGTAACTTGAATCCATTTAAAAGCGTTGTCTCTTAAGATATTGTTAGCACCATCATCTCATAGATGTTTCTCAACTCCATCATAATTACAAATATCATTGGAGGGTTATAAGTGACCCAAATATCCTTGGTCTATAATGTAACAATTTATAATTGTATTGTATAATAACATCATATCCTTGGTGTATAATATAACCACTCATCACATAACAATTATCTATTAATATATCGGTTGTATGGTCATGATAACATTTATCAATACATAAAAGAATATGTTGTTGAAATAAAAATAGGATTCATAACTATTTATTTTTCATAATCATAAACCATCAAGAGAATGAATAACAAGTTTAAAATTTTATAATATCCCCAATAAGGCTTAAAAACATCAACACATAGTGATAACGATGAAAAATATCTTCAAAATATAATTATAACATTTTTGAGGAAAATAAAATTTTCATATTGAAATAACTTATTTTAAATGACGAAATTATAAAATATTGGGTAAGTTATTTCCCTTGAATGTCCTCAAGTAAAAATTTAAAATAAGCATCAAAGTAAATATAATTCGTGATTTCAAGGAAATCGGATCATGTGGTGTACATTAATATTAAAATTCATTTATATTTTATGTTAAAAATTCAAGGGTACCTCATTTTGAAAATAAAAATAATATTTCCATTAAAATTATATATAATAATTAATGTTATGAAAAAATTATATAAATATATTTATAATTAATAGTAAATACTATCATTAATACATTTAAATAAATATAACAATTTGAAAGAAAATGTTTCTGACCAAGATTTAAAACAAGGTTTCTTTCCTTAAAAGTGTTCTTCCAAAAAATTTGTACATGTAATGATAAATAAAAAAGAAATAAAATTTGATCCCCCGAAATAATCCATGAATAATAATATACATAATATTTTTTAGATAGACTATATAATTTCAATATTTTAAATTAAGAATTTAGATTACCTATAAAAGTTATATAGTAACATAAAACCCTTACAAAATTGAGAACATTTTATTAAAATTTACTATGAGATGAATTTGAAAAAATATAACATTTAAAACCACGAAAATAATGATATTATTCATAAATTATATCGAATAAGAAATAGATACATCACAAAAAACTGAATATAGGTATATAACACCAATAATTCCTCACCTAAAAAAATTGAGTAAATGAACCCCGGTGACGTAATAAAATTATGAATTCAATGTCATTGAACACCTGAAATTCATAAGTTTATATAAATAAATTTATTTATATAATTAATTAAGATAGAATAAATTAATTTTTCTATATATAGACCATAAAAATAAATAAGTAGGGCATAAAATTTAATCACATATCAATTAAATAAATTGATATTGAAACCCTTATGTATTAAGAATAATTTTGATAAAAACACCATTAAATAAAGAGGTATTTATGTTAAAGTTAAAATACCATTAATATTGACAATAAATTGTATTAAATATACTATTGTAATTATCTACTCCATTGATTGGAAATTAGTTGGAAAACATAAAATGTGTCTCAAATAAAGAATTTTTGGCGAGAAACCCTTACCATTCTAAGGAATTGATTTGTAACCACTCTATACACATGAAATATAATTGAATATATGTTATAATTATAAAAAAGACTAAACATTATATATATATATATAATATCATATATAATCCATTTATATCATTTTAACACTAGTTTATTAAAAATTATTTATTAAATTTTCCATATAATGTCTTAATTGAAAAATTCATCACGCATGTAATAGTTAGGATGATATGGTCCTTACACCTTGAACATGGTTCTTCAATGCCAATATATTTTATAATGATATAAATGCCTTATATTAAAATTTTATATGTAATTATAACCATTCACATAATGTGGTGATGAAAAATGAATTACAACAATTCATCTAGATGACAATCCATATTTACACATGAGTTATATTTCCAATTTTTTATGGATGAAAGATACTAATGGGAAATTATAATTAAACATCCAATAATCATTATTATATCATATATATCATATACATTTATTGAAATAATATTTATTATTAGTCATGTATATTTGAATTGATAAAAAGTCATATTTCATTATGGAGGTGGTAGTCGACACATATTCATGAGTGATTTAGTCATTTTCCAATGGATCTGATGTTAACATGGTTGAAAAAATATTATAAATATATAATCATAATTATTTTATAAATATTATGAAATGATATTATATCCATTATCATTACAAACTCAGACCTAGGGTAATGGTAGCTAAATTATATAACTACATGGAGGTAGTAGTCCACACGTATGCAGAAGAAATACTATTATTTCCCAATTGATAGATATGAGGTGTAAAATGGTTGTTATCTCAACATAAGAACATATAATTATAATAATTAAACATGATTAATAATTTTTTAAAGAAAAAAATGTTTAGAAATGATTTATATGAAATAAGATTGATATATCTTGGTAAATATTTTTAGATGTTATTTAAGAGATATCCTTTGGATTAAAACTTATCCCTTAATGGATTGGTATTACGAGAATACCATAAAATCTTGGATTGTGGGTTGTAATCAGGGATTTTCTCTTAGAAGGTCTTGCCTAACATATAAATCTCAAATTATGTGAATAAGGGTGGTGGAGAGTCTCCCTTCTATAATTGAGTCGAGGGAAAGAGAATAAATTTCAAAATATATTTTGACGATATGTGGTATATTAATTGGTAATGTGTCACAAAATAGAAAAATAATATATGATAGGGTATCATAATATTAAAATATATTCATCCAATATGAATTAGAATGGTGTGGTGGAAATCCTAAATTTATCCTTTGGTTTAACCACACAATAAACCTATTTTATCCTTAACTAATGTCATAAAATTTCAATATTTATAATATTCACTACTAAAAATAATCTATTAAATTATATTAATTATGAGTATTAAAAATTTTGAATTTTTTTCCTGGATTAAATTTATATAATTGGTAAAATTAAAAGTTAGAGAACAACGTAAAATGCAATGAAGACATATTTATCATAAATTAATTTTGTTGAAAAAATTTAATACATAATGTTTAAAATACTAGTAAAAAATTAAAGTTAGTGTAAAAATATTTGATTCAAAATTTAATCTATAAATATTATTAAATGCATATTTATATTTAATTATTCTTTTATAAAATTAGAAAAACATTTCGAGCATAATATTTTTAAAAAACATACGTTTTAAAGACAAAAATTTAATTAATACTATAATCATGTGTGATGATAAATGATATTTAATTACTTATATTATATTCAAATAAATTATAATTATTTTAATTTAGTATCATATATATAGAATTTTGTAACATTTACTATAAAATAAAATATTTGTTTACATAAATTTAAATTTCACAACATTCACTGAAAAATAAATGTCGTTATGAAAATACTAAACAATTACTGATAAATAATGAAAAAATTATAATTTAAAAATGATATAAATTTCATCAAATAAAAATACATAAATTTTTTAAAATAATCTTCATTTTCATAGATAAAAATGAAATAAAAAAATTATAATGAATACAATTATATTAATCATAAAATGAAATTATTGTATATTGAGTACTTATTTTTTATTAACTAATCCATAAATTATCCATATTTAAAACATTTAGACATATTTCCTATAATGTTTTTATTAATATTCAAACTTTTTAATTTAATAGGTAGGTTTTAATAGACTACTATATCTTCATTTATATTGACTCATTGTTTTGTGTATAGTAATTTGTCTGGTGCTTGATACTTATTAATTGATAAATATTTTCTAAAATCACAGGGTTTTATATTATCGACCATTATATAAACTGAGTCCAATAAATTTTTTCGTTGTAATCTAGGGTTTGATATGAATTAATATTGTTGTTGAAATCCTATATTTGGAAAAGTAATAATTAAACAGACTTTCAAAGGGGAATTGAGAAACATAATGTATTCTTTAAATGGAACTTAATTCTCTTCCTATATAAGTATAACATTAGTAGAATGTATAAATATGGGGATGGTGGAAAAATATATTATTGGTATAACAATATATAGTGATATGTGACATAATCAAAATATGATAATGAGGACAAGAAAAATATATGAGGGTTAAAATTTTCCATCAATACCTAAGAAATAATTGTAATAAGGATACAAATTTAATTTTCAATGTCCTTCCCCTATAGTTGAGGAATAAATTTACCATAAATTGTGATAAAATATAATGTCAGGATTTTATTTAATAATTAAACCTAATTTCATCCTTTCATTGTGATTTTCAATATTCTTTCCCCAATTTACATCCATATTTCAATGATGAAAAAACAATATGCATTTTCCATTCCAATATCACAAACAATACCCTTTAACAGATGATAAGATCTACGATAGAATAAATTTTTTTGTCTCTAAATATATATTAAAATAAATTTTGTATGAATATGTTATCTAATATACCCAATTCATTATATTTATTAACAATAAATTAATTTCTAAATAATATACAATAACAATCAGTGTACTACTTCAAAAATTCCATTAATACTACTCCTTAGAAATTCTCAAAAATATTTCAACATACTCAATACCCATGTATATTAAAAAAATAGAATTAATTTAAGAATTCAACATAACATTAATCCACATAAATTATATATTGATTTCAATTACCAAATAACTTAATGCAATTATATTATACAATAATAAAACTAGACAATCCTTTCTAGAAAAACATAACTTAGAACAAATAATCAATAGATAAAATAATCATCCAAAAAAATATACCTATCCATCTTACATAAATAAAATCAAAATTCAATCAAATATATTCCACAAATTCAAATGTTAAATATCCTTTATTGAAGATAAAAATCAATAATCAATTTCAAGGTCACCAAAACCCTGATTTACATTTTCATCCACAATCAACATATTTTTATAATTTAAACGTATCATATAAATATTATGAATATATTAATTGTTATCATTCCCCCATTATTTTATTTTCAAAAAATACCACCTTACCACTAAATTTCATTTCTCTAATATTTATACCATTAAACTTATTTGTTTACAACCATTGGGAAAAAACACATCAAATATCCTTAAATGTTTAATTATTTTTATAGCTAGAATATAATTATCCAAAGTTATTTTTATTTAATCCATATATATAAACACATAAATTATTCATCTTCAATCTTAAATCATTTAAATAAATGTTTTCGTCTTATTCTCTAATGCATCCTTCCATTCTTATGTAATACATAGTCACTTCATCATTAATAGAAAAACATTTAATTGTATGATGTATCTTATCCTATTATCAAGATTTTCCCATATGATGTCAATTTACATAATTAAAAATCATTTCACATTTAAAACATTCATCCATTACAGATACAACATCATAAAAATTATTCCAATACATTATTCTAACTTAACTATTCAATTTCCTTGAAAATTTCATTCTGTATGTCTGTCTTTTCCGCTCATAAGACATCTTCTCATTTATTTGAGACATAACCCCAGGTGATTTATCTCCCATTATTAATATGCAAGATTCTAAATTTTATTTAACTCATTGTCATTATCATTATAAATTTATATCTTATTTTTTTTATCATGCTATGTTAACAATCAAGTGAATATCCAATCCTCCACATTAAAGTTACTACACCTATGTGTATCAGTTTCATAGACACATTACCTTGATATATTTTAGAAACTGATTTATTTTCTGGGAAAACAATGATAATTTCATAAATATAACTTAGTACATTATCCTACAATTTGGTATATCCTATGGGTTGTCTCTAATGTTTTCTCATCATTGTTTCCAAAACATCGGATGTATTCTGATACGAACTATAGTTACCCCATTAATTCATACTTAAATATTACATCTTAATAGGAGAACACATATTTGTTTACAATTAAATCCATTAAGAAACCATAAATGTTTATGTTCATTAAAAAATTGTACACTTTATCAACTAATACATAACTGATCTTTATCATTTACTATTGAGTTCTTCATAATTGATACCCATCATAGACATATCATAAAATCGTCAAAATCTAGGGAAGGGAAACAACATAATGGGTGGAATGATATTCTCATTATTGGTAAACAGAACAGATATTAACCAATGATCATATGTTAACATATGATAACCATAATATTTTCATAACATGTTAATTATATAGAAGAGACCTAACCGATTAGTTAGAGGTCATTAACCATAAATAGTGAAATATGGTTCTGACATAACTAAAGATATAATTTATAATACATAAGAATCATTAATATTTAGTCATGTTCAATGAAAACATAATAAATGGAAAATGACTAAGTTTTGGAAGTCAAATAGTCATATAAAATATCTTAGAAGATTTTCACCCATAATAATATCATTCTAAAAAAATTACCATAATGAAATTTCATAATTTTTCATTTTTAGAATTATATTCATAATTAAATCCAAATAATTGACTCTATCATCACATATAATTTAAAAAAAAATCATTTCATTGGTGTTTCTAGACACTCTCATCATTAACCAATGCATTATAGGATGATAAACAACCAACCAATCCAGGTTTTATAACATAATTATCCTTCCTCGGTTTTTAATGTTAAAACCCATCAATGGTTTATAATGGGACCGCATATCAAATAATATTAATCCTTTCTTATTTATTACAAAAGATCATAAATCCATTCTTTATTACATAAAATATCATCCCATGGAAAATAAACCCAGTTTCATCAATATTTAATTATTATAATGAGAATATATCTATAATTTTTTTTAATAATTAGATAATATCCCTAGTAAACCATTTAAAAATATAATTTTTGTCTCTATATTTTAAAATACCGTAAAAATAACACCAAATCATGATAGGTGGAAAAATAATTCAGTTTTTATATAAGATATATAAAATGTAAAAAACATAGAATTTTTATAGGAAATCATTTATACTAGGTAGCCAAGTATTATTATAATTGTATTAAGAATTAAAAGTGTATTATAATGATGCGTTATATTTTTCAGGAGGTAAATATAAATAAATTTTCCTTTAACATTTATTGTAAAAATATTAAAGTATCTTATTTATAGAATATAAAAAATATTCTATTAATTTTTTCATAAAATGTTTAAATAGTGATAATGTATTTAATAAATAGTCATACAATCTTAAAAAAATGTGAAAACAATTTAATCATTAAATGAACATAGAAGAAATAATTTCCAACTAAACAGGAAATAAAATGTTGTTTTAACTTAAAAACATTCCATTTGATTGTTGACTAAATAGAGACTGGGAAATAAAATGAAAACACAGATTATTTTTATATAACAAAAGAATAATAAAGTACTATTTCATTTCAAGTATATATCTCATATATTTTTAACATTATAAAGTAATCATAAACAGTTCTCATGAAACTGGAAAATGCAACATTAAACCCTTACTTCATTGGTAAATTTTGAATCATAATTCCCATGAAAGCAATAACATAACAAAACAATATTAAACCCAATAAATATAAATATAATTGATAAAATTTATCAATTGGGTAGTTTATAAATGTCTCAAAATAATATATGTGTATAACACCAAATATTTCTCATTGAATCAAAATTGTGATGAAAACCTGTTACATATTATATAATTTATGATACAAAATTAATTGGATTCATTCAAATTAATTTCGTTGCATTAATTAATTATAATAAATTGGTTTTTATTCCAATATATATATTTTGGACATATATACATAAATTAAATAATAAATTGGTTCATAACATTAGAAAATTTCTCTATTAAGATAAATTTAGGTGAGAAACATTATCGCATAAGAAAAATTTGAAATAAAACCCCTAAAAATAAATAGATCCTAATAATGGATTTAATATACTATCAATATTGAAAATAACATATTTTTCATACCCAATTTTTTGTATATATTTATTTGAAATTTAATATGGTGCATAAAAAAATATGTGTCCCAAAGAAGATTGATATGTGACGAAACCCTACATTTTATTTAGAACTAATCATAATAACTATAAAATAATTAATAAAATAAATTATTTTATTATAATTTTAGGAAATAATATTCATAAATATAATGTCATATATGATGCACTTATATCATTTTTACACTAATTTATTAACAAATCATTATTAAATTCACCATTTCGTGAGTTAATTGGTTCATTTTTCATCTATGGTTATGTTCGTTAGTTATGGTCCTTGAACATTGATCATGGAACCTCTACTAAAATATTTTTAATAATTATATAAATTCTTTATATACATATTTAAAACCCTTCATATTATAAGGTGATGAAAATTAAATTGAATTCTTTCACAGAGAAATTAATTAATACCAATGATTGATTGGTGTTTCCACATTTTGGTCGACTGGAAAAAGAATTTTAAATGAAAATTAACCATAGTAGGATCATTATTATATCTTAAATATTATATATATTAATTAAATATAACTTTATTAAGATATAGTTACTAAAAAAATAAACAAATCACATCACTGGGTGGAGGTGGTAGTCCCCACATAAGCACAATATTCTTTTATCATTAACTAATTGATTATATTAAATGATTTAATATAATATATTATAATAATAGAAGAATAATTATGATTTTTTTAATATATAATCATTAAAACATCATTTTTATTCATCCTTGAAAAATGGTGATGTATAATTAATTTTTTAACTGAGTATAGGGAAAAGTCCACATATACACATGAGCAATACTTTTAGTTAATATTTGATTGTTAATTTGAGCTAAATTATTTTGAAGACCAACTTAGGATTAAACTCTAGGCCTTGAAGTATTGGTATTAAGAGAATAAATGAATGAATATTACTAATGGATTTATTATATAATGGTTTATTATTTTTTTTTATTTTTTTCTGCGATATATGGCTCAGATGGTGTGAACAAGGGAGGTGAAGAGGTTCGTATTTATAAGTGACGGCAGGGACACCATGGAATTTTAAAAACGATTTCATTGATTTAAGGATAAATTTATGTGAAATTTGCACCAAATAGACATATATATTTTATTTATTATAATATAAGTGTAACAACCCAGGTAAATAAAGAATATGAAATTTTTATATTTATCCCTATTTTTGAATAAAATGTTAATATTAATATAAAGGGAACGCTATGCCCGATGCCTTACCCAATACGCAACAACAAGTTCCTTTGAAATCATACGTTGCACTCCAATAATAAATAATTTTACGTTACCACCTAGCCATTGTAATGATGGGAACTAACTAAAAAATGATTAAATATGTTTGTCAAATATTTTTACTTTATACAATAAATGTCAGAGGATTAAAAATACGAATGAATCCAATTTTAAGCGGAAACATTCTAATATTCCTTAGAAGGTCGATTAACCGCCTTTTGATGGAGAACCACTTTTAAATCCAATTTTTGACAATTTTATGTGTTATATTTGACAAAATAAAATTCTTCTTTAGGATTGGGACATCAATATTTACTTTGTTTAAATTTTTTGTATTTTTCCAATAAAGTATGTTTTTTTAAATGAATAGTGAAAAATGTTGTATTTTAATTCAAAAACTCTTTTTAATCTATTTTATTTTTATGACAAGATTATCATTTGAATTGGTTTTAAAGTGAAATTAGAATATATTTTTACCATTTAATCTAATATTGGACATTGTAATTAATTTCTCTTTGAAATTGGACTTAAACTAGTGTCAATGTTTTAATAGATATTAATTCTTAAAAACACACTATTTGTTTTGACAGAGGGATTTAATTATTAAATTAATTAATGCATCTTATATGATTTTAATTTTGTAAAAGAGAAATCATTTTTGAATTCGGAATATCAAATATATCTTAGGGTGAATTTTTTGTATTTTTCTGGAAAACATTAATTTTTGATGAATTGTGAAACCACTAAGTGGTAGTTTAAAAACTGATTTTTCGTTTAAATGAATCTTTACCACTTCTGTGATTTGAATTTCAAAAATCTGACATACATGGTTGTCATTATAATGTAAAATGTTGTTCAATGGGATAAAAATAATTTTTTGTTGAATAGTAACTTTAATGTTTTTAATCGCGATTAGAGGTAATTAGTGTAATTTATGGTAAAAATAATGTTTTAATAATATGAAATGACATTTCCACATGTCCTACCCTTATTTTATGAGTCATGTCTGACCAATAAAATCCATGGGTCAACTGGGGGACCCCATGGAGCCACTTTGGTTGGAAAATGACATTAATACCTTTTTATTTAAAGTTAAAATTAAAATGTCACAAACATGTGTTATTTTACTAAAACAATTTTTAGATGGGGTTATACAAGTAATATTGTTAACTCTAAGTATTCATTAGAAATCTAAAAATATTTCCTACATCATGATATTTTTTTTATAATTTTTAGATATTAAATAAATTAATATATTTATGACACCGTGATGATGCAGTGATTACCTCATAAATGAAAGATTTAAATAAAATGAGAAGATAGGGTGAAATATAAGTCTTAAACTTGTCAGAAACCTATTGGATGGGTGGATTTAAAAACCTTATCACATTATCCTCGAAATATATCCTTTTGGGACCTTTTAAATCAGAAAACCATTTTATAATAATGAAATATTTTATAACTTTCCAAGAGTGACCCTCCTCTCCTCTTATAAAAGACCCCACCTCTACAACCTTACACACACCTCTCAAGAATTTGGCTCCGCCAAACCCTTCCCATTTCAATACGAGACTTTAAGAGCAACTGATGTTTTTTGGAGATAAATGATACGATTTATCTTGGAATACTATGTGATTAAATCCTTCAAATATTTGGTTTTCAATCTTAGTTTTGTTTACTTGTGGTCTTGGTTGAACTTTGGGTTTTGTTGGACAAATTTTGCAGATTAAGAATATATTATCTTTTTTATAAAGGGTTATCCTTTTATTAATTATCTGATCTTGTACTAACCTTTTTGGTTTTGGTTTTGGTTAAAGTCTAAAGACATGGGAAGTATATAGTTCTCTTTTGTGGATTAGGTGATTCTCTAGAAGTTGATTATAGTACTCTTAATGTGAACAAGTCTTCCTAAATACTCATCATTTGGGGAAAGTATGAGTTTGTGTAAGAAATATAGTAAAAGTTGAAATTCAACATGACAAGTATGTATGTTTCCTTAAGATAAAAAATAAATTCCTCAATGAAAAGTATCTTAAAACAAAAATGTTGTCTGTTATCTTTTCCTACTGGGGAATCAAATACCGTTTAACCAATCAAAAGTTTGTGATTTTCTTATGGTTAACTTTCTCCTAGACATGTTTACTATCACTCTCCCTCAGAACATGACCCTTTTCTTTTTATTCTACATCCAAGTTTTCCTACATGGAATCCTAGTATGATTTAACTCGAGTGACCTCTGTACTTCTCTTTCTTCCTTTTAATGTGATTGTTTTACCAACTCTTGTTCTGATGTGGGACTCTCAATGATGTTTCCGTGCCCAATTTTAAAATTTCGAGGACGCAATTCCAAAAAGGGGGTAAGGATGTAACACCCTAGGTAAATAAATAATATGAAATTTTTATATTTATCCCTATTTGTGAATAAAATGTTAATATTATTTTAAAGGGAGTTTTATGCCCTATGGCTTACCCAATACGCAACAACAAGTTCCTTTGAAATCTTATGTTGCACTCTAATAATAAAATAATTTTATGTTAACACCTAGACATTGTAATGACGGGAACTAACTAAAAAATGATTATATATGTTTGTCAAATATTTTTACTATTTATAATAAATGTTAGAGGATTAAAAATGCGAATGAATCCAATTTTAGGCGTAAACATTCTAATACTCATTAAAAGGTCGATTAACCGCCTTTTGATGGCGAACCTCTTTTAAATCCACTTTTTGAAAATTTTATGTGTTATATTTGACAAAATAAAATTATTCTTTAGGATCGGGACATCAACATTTACATTGTGAATTTTTTTTGTATTTTTTCCGATAAAGTTCATTTTTTAAATGAATATTGAAAAATGTTGTATTTTAATTCAAAACCTCTTTTTAATCTAATTTATTTATATGATTAGATTATCATTTGAATTGGTTTTAAAGTTAAATTAGAATATATTTTTACCATTTAATCCAATAGTGGTTATTGGAATTAATTTCTCTTTGAAATTGGACTTAAACTAGTGTCAATATTTTAATAGATATTATTTATTAAAAACACACTATTTGTTTTGACAGCTGGATTTAATTATTAAATTAATTAATTCAACTTATATGATTTGAATTTTGTAAAATATAAATCATTTTTGAATTCGGAATATCAAATATATCTTAGGGTGAATTTTAGGTATTTTTCTGAAAAACTTCAATTTTTGATGAATTGTGAAACCACTAAGTGGTAGTTTAAAAACTGATATTTCGTTTAAATGAATCATTACCACTTCTGTGATTTGAGTTTCAAAATTAAGACCTACATGGTTGACATTAGGATGTAAAATTTGGTTCAATGGTATTAAAATAATTTTTTGTTGAATAGTAACTTTTAAGTTTTTATTCACGATTTGAGGTAATTAGTGTAATTTAAGTTAAAAATAATGTTTTAATAATATGAAATGACCTTCCACATGTCCTACCATTATTTTATGAGTCATTTCCGACTAATAAAATCCATGGGTCAACTTGGGGACCCCATGGAGCCACTTTGGTTGGAAAATGACATTAATACCTTTTTATTTAAAGTTAAAATTAAAATATCACAAACATGTGTTGTTTTACTAAAAGAATTTTTAGATGGGGTTATACAAGTCATATTTTTTACTATAAATATTAATTAGAAAAATAAAAATATTTCCTAAATCATGATATTTGTTTTATAATTTTTAGATATTAAATAAATTACTTTATTTATGACACTGTGATGATGAATTGATTACCTCATAAATGAACGATTAAAATAAAATGAGAAGATAGGGTGAAATATAAGTCTTAAACTTGTCACAAACCTATTGTATGGGTGGATTTAGAAACCTCATCACCTTATCCCATAAATATATCCTTTTGGGACATTTTAAATCAGAAAATAATTTTATAATAAAGTAATATTTTATAACTTTCCAAGAGTGCCCCTCCTCTCCTCTTATAAAAGGCCCCCACCTCTACCACCTTACACACACCTCTCAAGCCTTTGGATCGGCAAAACCAGGAAAATTTAATATTTCCAAATCCCTCTCTTAATCATTGAATCCTCACTTTGGACATAATCCTTTCCAAGGAAGCCTTTGAGCTAAAATTAATGAGAGTTACCCGATTTAAAGGTAATGTCTTCCCTTGTGTTCTTTTGTTTTATTTTGATTCTCCAACCCTCTAAAATCTTTTTATTCCTTTATTTTGTAACAAAAACAGTATATTAAATATACTAGGATGTTTTTATGTGAATTATTAGAGCTACACTTACATAAACCTTCATCTAATGGTTAAAGAACATACTGTTTCTGTGGATGGCGAATTTCTGCCTCACGAAACGATGATTGTTCCATCTTCTCATAACAGCTTTCATGGTGTCCATTATGATGTCACTATATTTTATATATGATATATATGGTATTTATTTTTTCTATATTCTTCTGAATTTTATATTTAAAACATTCCTTTATGCTTTCCATGTTTTTCAAATGAGATAATTTCATACGAGAAAGTGTGGACTACCGCCCCCTCAAGTGATGTGACTCATTCATGCAATACATGGAATGTATAAAGACTGAAATTAATGAACATTTGTGACATATATAACATTTATATTGTACTGGAATTAATATATATATATCTTTCAATTATTTTTAATTCCATTAATATGAAAAAGAAATGAAAGTAGCGTTCATGCGTACGTACGGCCTACTGTCTCCATGAACGGTGCATTTCATTTATTTTTTTCTCCAATTGTTATGGAGTAGTATAAAATGAATATTTACTATATATATATGACTTTTATATCATTAGTACTATTCTGTATATTATTTAATTATTACTACATGGACAATCATTTTCAAACAAGTTCATTTTTGACTCATGTACCAAACATCGACATAAACGTTGGATATGAAGTCACATTATTAACCAATTATTATAAAATTATAATATGTGATATGAACTGAAAATTAATCTTTAAAAGAGGTCCTTAAGAAATTATAAATTGACCAAAGTTTATTATTCATGAATATAAAGAAAAAAACAAGACGAGTCGGACTTGAGGTAAGAGATCCTACTCCTCTCAGTCTTTTTAAGTACACTCTATTATATCATTCCTTTTAAGCTCATATTTATTATGATTGGGATGTTATTTTATATTACTCATACTGTAATTTTTATGTTCATATGATGAGATACCCTATTTTCTATCATCAATCCATTTTGGATGTTTTGAGTGGCGCCGTTAGGCTGCTGAATGTTCGTATGGGATCCTACTCCTCTCTTATTTTTTAAGTACACTTTTTTATGTCATTCCTTTTAAGCTCATATTTATTATGATTGGGATGTTATTTTATATTAATCCTACTGTAATTTTTATGTTCATATTATGAGAGACCCTATTTTCCCTCATCAATCCATTTTGGATGTTTTGAGTGGCGTCGTTAGGCTGCCGAATTTTCGTAAAAGATCCTACTCCTCTCTTTCTTTTTAGGTACACTCTTCTATGTCATTCCTTTTAAGCTCATAATTATTATGATTGGGATGTTCTTTTATATTTATACTACTGTACTTTTTATGTTTATATGATGAGAGAACCTATTTTCTCTCATCAATCCATTTTGGATGTTTTGAGTGGCGTCGTTAAGCTGCTGAATTTTCGTAAGGGGTCCAACCTCTCTCTTTCTTTTTAAGTACTCTCATTTATGTAGTTTCTTTTAAGCTCATCTTTCTTATGTTTAGGGATGTTATTTTATTCCTCATACTTTAATTTTTATGTTCATATTATAAGAGACCCTATTTGATCTCATAAATCCATTTTTCGATGTTTTATGTGGCGTCGTTAGGATGCCGAGTTTTCGTAAGGGATTTTTCATCTCACTTTTATTCCCTTGACATTTATGATACGTTTTCCACTATTTCCTTTTAGTGGTGTATGTAATTCCCATTATTATACTCTTTGAGTAATTTAATTTTATTTATGGGTATTTACATATTCATTGTATGACCTTTCTACAATGGGGTGTATGTTTTCAAAGATACCCAAGTCGGTAAGGGAACCTTTCACCCTCCTTTTTCTAAAAGACTTCTTTTGTTATGTCTTTTAATTCACATACTATTATTTTGGGATATGTTCTTCTTTATCTTTATTGATGTAAATTTTATTTCCAAGTTATCAGATACCCTTTTTATCTCTCATAAACTCTTTTTCTGAATTTTTAAGTGACGTCGTTAGGCTGTCAAATTTTTGCAAGGGAACTTCTTAACCCAATTTTGATTCTTTGGGATAAACGTGTACTCCTTGAATATTTTGTTCTATGAATATGTGTGAATGTCCTCTGATTGTTTTACAATTAATATCCACTTATATTGGGTGTATTTATATTTCTCACAAATAATTATGTGATAGATTTATCCTTAATTTAAGGATACCATCTTTATAATGGATTTCATCTCAATTTACATTTCCATTGAGACTTCAATGTTGTTATGCACCAATTAACTCTTATATGGTGTGTATACTATCCTTTGACATATTATATCATGAATACATTTATTCTCATGATATTATAATGTTCGGATTAAATGTTATTCCACAATTATTTGTATTCAAGAGTCTCTCATTTTGTTAAAAACTCTTTAACAAAATTATCGTTTTAAATGTTTTAAAGATTCATTATTCTAAATATTTATCTTTAATTTCCATGTTCTCAAAATGAATTTCAGTATTTATTTATATGGAAATTAATGTTTTAAAATTATAATTCTATTAAAATATTCAAAGTGTTGTGGGGCACTTTGATTAAAAAATCTCTTTTAAATGATTTTTGAAAATGGATTGATTAATTCAATATCTTGGAATTACTTATTGTGATTGAAAATGAAATGTTTTTATTGAAATGATAATATTTTCAATATTTTATGTGTAATGATGGTACTTGGAAATTTTACTAGTGGTTACGTGATAAACCATATGACGGGTGGTGTCGTGAATACTAGGATGGGTGGTTATGTTATAACCTCCAATGCATTTGGTATTGAAGTCGGTCATATGGATATTCCATCAAGTGATATGTGTGGCAGTCGACTGTATGGTTATTACACTTAAGTATGTTTATCTCCCATGTTACCTTTATATGTTATGTGTTCTTTATATGGGTTGTATGGTAATCGTTTGGTTACAAAAGGGTAAGTAATGGTCTTTTAGTCAGTGAAGAGTTTTTACTACATCATAAAGATGAAAAGTATTACTTTGGTAAAGTATTCATGGTTTACTTATCGTTTTGAAAAACTAACAGTTTTCCTTCTTTATGTATCCTTTACTGGGATTTTTATGCTCATCCCAAGTTTGTTAAATGTTTTCCACATGACTTAATGATGAATTGGGTCAAGGATGGGATCAAGGAAAGACATGATTTCTAAAACATGGAACTAGACATGTTTCTTTTTAAGTGTTTTTTTATTTTATGGAAACTTAGTAGAAGTGTCTACTATGTAATCTTTTGAGATGTAATAGATATTACCTAATTATCTAAAACAATAAACCTGAAAATGTCCTCAATGTGAATTATTCATTTAATTCAATATTATGTAAGGTTTAAGGTCGAGCCTTATAATAAGGTCTAATTATATTTAATTAATAATAAATATATATATCTGGGTTGAAATCCTACCCATATCCCCTGGTATAACCCCTAGAAACCCCATTTTAACCATACCCGTGAAGTTTTTTTATAACTAATTTACGATTTATTGGGGAAAAAATTAATATTGTCCCTATTATATTATATTAATTGTGCTGAAAAAAATTTAATCTATTTTATTATATTATATTTATATAGATGGTTGAATTTAACTTCCAATAAGCATGCAAACCGCTATGAAATAAAGTTTAATAAATTTTAATTCTTAAGCTTAAATGATAATTTACATTCATTCATTTACATATAATTTTTTTTAAATTAATATTAAAAAATATTATTGAATATATAATATATATATTTCATTAATAAAATAAATAAATAGATTTTAATTTAAAGTATCCGTATAAAAACACAATCTGTTCAGAAAATCATTTTTTAGTGAAATGTTTCATTTATGCCAAAAAAGTTATCATATTCCAAGGTAATGTATATTGATGATTCACATATGATTAATTATATTATTTTAAATAAATATATATTTATCAAAAATAAGCTAAAAATTAAATGTGGCTTTTTCTAGAAAATATATTATATTTTCTTTACTAAAAAATATCTTTAAATATTTATAGAAGATTTAATCAGTTAAATGAATACAATAATATTACTATAACATAAAATTGAAATTTTGATTTTAAAATTATTATTAATTATCGTAAATAATATTTATTAAAATTCTTTAAATTATTAATAAATTTCCTACAAAATAAATTGATAAAATAAAACCAATTTTTGAAGCATAAAATGACTTTACAGAAAATTTTGCATTGATTAATTAAAAAGTATTCAAAAAATCATAATTATTTAAAAAATATAAATATGTTTTTGAAATATTTTTATTAGTATTCATACCATTAAATTTACCAGCTATTTTATTGTCATCTACTACATCTTGGTTTTTAGTGATTTAAGTTTTCATTTAATGAATTCTATCTAACACTAGAAATGTATTTTAATAAAAATATATTCTATATTAATTTTGTGTTACATTTTCTACTAATATATAATTATATTTGGATCCTTGATAGAGAAATATATTAGTGAGTTACACTGTTACTAAATTATCACCTCTTAGATGGGAAGATCTTTTTGAACATATGTTGGGAGGCCCTATTGCAGAAACTACTATGGGGGTATTCATTTGAAATTATGTATGTGGGTATAACCCACAAATACATACTAAATCTATATGGATATGTTGAAGTATATTTGGAAATTAACATGACCTACACAATGAAATCACAATCCATGAGTTATCCTAAAATAATTAGGAGAACTTATATCACTGGAGAAACATGACAATGGCTCTTTTACTTGTTTCCCTTCTAATAGGAACTCTAGTAGTCTAATCATATGCAACACTATATATGAAATTATACTAGTTTTATGTCAGTATAAACCGTTTAATTAGGGTTTTCTACACAAACCATACACAATCATCTTAACATATTCATTCTCATTCAGTTCCAAATATTTAGGAAACTTAAATGGGGAGACGGTATAATAAGTGTTCAGTGCAACACCTCCATCTATAAATGCTCTCAAGACATCTCAATTGATATTTTTTTGGGGGAATCATATAATTACCTAATACATAATCCCTAGATAATGGTATATCATGCTCCACGGCTAAAGGGAGAGAGACTAATTCCCCCTCAACATCTTCTTCATCATTGACAAGAACTCAACCAAGAAACCATGATAGATTTCCATCCATAACAAATAGATCTTCATTCACTAACTGAGACCCAAAATCCACCCATAAAGAACATATTACCTCAAATCACTATACTTTATGGGAGTAAATATCTGACATTAGTATAATATCTATCACAATGTGATATTATAATCCTTCATACAATACTCTATCTGAATAACATATGTGCCACCCTTATAATTTTCTAAACTTTTACATTGAAATGAACAAAATATCTACACTACTATTGATCATATAGATTATGATATAACCACATATATTCAGTATAAATGGATAATTAAGGCTCCCAAACATGAACCATATGTGGATGGTCACCAATTAGGTTATCAGAATGGAAAGAAGAAACACACATGTCTAATGGTAATGGATTTATTTAATTCAATTAAAAAATCCATTAATTATTTTCCAAAACTATAGTGTTCATAAAAAACTCAAGAATATATGTTTCATTTCCATCAACCATGTATCTAACACAAAAATGTACACTGTTACAAGTATGTTTTTAGATATTAACTTCATTTCATTAGATCACATGGGACTATAACCTGACAAAGGAACCTCAATTCAATTTGAAATGTTGTGGTATCACATTAAAAAAATAGCTAAAAACATCCAAAACCAAACAAAAAAGCCTTTACAAGGTCATTCTTGAAATAAATAAGTGCTTACAGTTAAATAGAGGAAAAAATTACCTAGAATGAAATATATTAAATGATTAACAGATAAGGGTGAACACCAATGATTAACTATTTTATGGGATCCAAAATTAACAATGGAATCTCCTAACATTTGCTATAATTGATTTGAAATTTGGGAATATCTGGAGGCTATAATTTTTAGAGATCTTTCAATTTATACCATCTATAGAATGAATGGAAGGTTCACACTATAAATATAAAATGATTCACATTGCTGAAAATACATGTTTCTAGATCCAATGGACCCTGTAGTATTCCATATAGTGAATATATAATTTCAAAATAGAAACCCATCAATTATAATACATCAAAACACACCACCATGTATTTATATGATTTGAAAAATGTTTCTTATTTTGAATAAAATCAATAAAACATGACATAACATTTCATGAAACCACCCTCAGAATCCTTACACACCCAAAATCGCCATTTCTCATCATAAATCACAACATGAAGTAATATATTTTTACCCTAGTTCATCGTATCACTTCCTTAATCCCATATCAATTCTCCCAACACCCAAAAAACTATTTAATGAGACATAGGGTTCTAGGAAATTTCTAGTGTTCTACCCAATAATTATAGGATGTCAAATAGTGGTATGTTAATATGTTTATAACTAGGAGATTAATTTAATTTCCAATAAATAATTATAGAAAATATCAATAAAAATATACTAATAATAGTATTTAAAAATAAAAATAACATGAAAAAATATTCTACATTGTTATCCAATTGACTCCTATTGGTGACATACAACCCAGATAAGTAAAATCATAACAAATTTATAATAATTATCAATAAAATTATATAATATATTCCAAATATATAAGAAATGAAAACACATTTTCATTGATAAAAATTAAATATTAAATTATCCTCATAGAATTTAATTACATAAAATATTATAAATAATTTATTCTCTCCCTTCATTGTATCACCATGTATGAAATCATTATGGACCAGAGATGTGCATGTACTGAATAATATATAATATTTCAAAATTATTCTATAAGATGTAATAATCATAGAATTTAATTAATAATAATATGTTAGTAATGTTATGTTATTTAATGATATAATATTTCAGAAAATGTAAATTAATAAATTTAATGTTCTTACCAAGCATCCTGATACAACATTAATCTTTATTGTCTATTATCAATGGATTCTTGGTGTACGGGCCATGAAATTTCATCCCCTTAATTCATGATTATATATAATAAATAGAAGACTCATGGAATATTTCATATTATTTGGGTGCAAGACATTTCTAAACCCATATAATTTTATTTATAAATTTCTATTATAGGGCCCATCGAAACCTCTGACTCACATAATGGCATAACAGGAATTAAGAAATCCTTATAATCCTAGCCAGTCCAATTGACCACTTGATAAAATATTTTATGTAAAAATATATATTCAATAACTTAATAATTAATTAAATATAAATTTATTCTTATCTAATAATTATAAAAATCCAAATCATCAAGCACCCACTTTTAAAAATAAAGAGTCAACATTATTCATCCACAACAGAAATTAATTTAGTAATATATAAAATTTATAAATATGTACTTATTATACATCCAAAGTCCCTTTACGTAGTAAATTATTCTTTTTACAATTTTATTTTATATATATCAGTGTGAATCCCTTATAATCATTTAATATTAAACATAAAATTATTTTATTAACAATCCCATTTATAATATATTTAAAAGTTCTAAATTCACACCACCACATCTAATTTTTTTTAAATAATTAATTTGTTTATTTACCCCTTTAATACCCCAATAATATAATTCATAACATTTTAAGTCAATTATATATGAAATATAATTTTCATTATGTCCACTCAAAATTCAAAACAGCTCATAAAATAAAATTACAAATAATTTTTTTCATTTACGTATTAATATAGGTAATTGGAACTAAATAATAAATACCAATGTTCCAAATTTATTTCAATATGGAAAAAAATCCAAACCCCCAAAAAATAAATACTTTTACATTATAAATCTCTTCATGAGTTGTGTATACCAAGAATCTAGTGTAATTATGTCAACCTCTGAGTATAACTCAACATCAAATATATACAAATTGAAAATGGATTTCGTAGCTCATGAAAATAATTATTATAATTAAGGTCCCCTAGTTGTACTTCCATTAATTTAAATACTTTCACAACGTATTAGTATAGACTTTTGAAAACATCAATCAGTCTGAGATAATTTATTGAATTTTTAGACCATGATTTTTAGTATAAAACGTAATTAGTAATATATATAATAGTTATTATACCATATTAGTAATAAATTTATTATATATAATTAAAAATTGTACATTCAAAATTCAAAAAAATATAATTTCTAGTTTTTTTCCAAATTTGATTCTCACACTCTATACATTTGAACTAACATAATTTAGTCCTAATATGGTTAAATATTGTTATAATCACTTCTAACTCAATAAATAATTATATCAAAAATAAAATATACAACTGTAAAAAAAATTACTTTATTTCACTCTATGGCATTGTGACTGATCATTAAAATAAATTTTATTATATATTTGAAAAAAAGATTTCTAAAATAAAATTTTAATCATAAGAAATCATTATTAATTTCATCAAAAAATTTCTGATTGAATTAGATCAAATATGAATCAAAATCATATAACTTTTAGTCAAAAAATTTGTATAATGAACATTTCTGAATAATGATTTCAGAATAGAGAAGATATCTTAATTACATAATTATTAGAGTGATTAATCACTAATGAAATATTAAGATGGATATATAGTGTTTAGATGTGATAATATAACATAACTAATCACTTGGATAATGAAATTGAAATTTTAAATATAATATCAAGAAAACTAAGGGACTTTAAGTCCCCTTATTGAAGTTAAGTCAATCATAACACTCTGTACCCAATCGATGATGTGTAGTGTAACTCTGTATCTTGGAGGACATATACAATTTTCAATTTCTGATATACATAATATATAACCATGATCTTTTAACGGTTTTACTTTGATTTTGGGAATTTAATATAGAAAAACTAATGGTTAACCAATATCAAAAGTTAATGCATATTACATCATTTGATGAACAATTATTCATTTATATTTTTGTTCATATTTTATGGGTGACTTGATTGTATAGAGTAGTTTGGAGTGGTATTGTAATGGAAACATGGATAAATTCATGGTAATTATGATCTAGGAATGTGATCATGAAACATGGATTTTTTTGTAGTAAATAATTAATTGTAATCCACACAGTCCTTGATAAAATTCGTGGTCACCATGCATTATAAGGTATAGGTGGATGTATGTTTTCAAAATCAGCTATATAGTCCCACAATCATATAATATAGTCCAATAATTTTAATTAATTTTTAGATAGTAGACATTTCCTTCCCACTAAAAAAACATAGATACCATGCAGGATTAACATTCTTTCAAGGAACTTTTAAGAAGAATCATGTGATATATTTTTTAAAAAATGAATATAGATTTATGTTTTGGTAATGGACATCCAGTAAAATAAAAATATAGATTTTCACATTATCTATGTTTATCTCATGAATTCCCTCAATTCTCTCATAGACAAAAAGGGTGTATTTAAATGTATTCATATATGATTATAGATTAATTTTTAATGTTAATATCTATATTTATTTGGTATAATTTTATAGTCTTATGAAAATGGATCAGAGATTTCAGAATATTATTGGAATTTCATGGAACATTTTGCGGCTTTGATAATTTTATTTAAATTGGATAATACAAAATAAATTACAATTTTTTATATTAAATTATTTATTTAAATTTTATAAACTCTTTGAAATCATGGTTTAATGTAAAATTGTATTTTCAACATGATAATGTTATTTTGTTAATTTTTATGTGTTTACATAAAATTTAATACAATGACAAAAATAAAAAAGTATATTGTGATAAAATATATATTGGTTATAGAATTTACTGTTAAATAGTTTCTAATTTGTGGATTTTGATCTGAATGAAAAAGTTATTTAGATTGACAATATTTTGGGATAAAAAATTATTTATTTTTGCGATAGAATTTTTGATATTTTAAAAATGTTTATTATTTCAAAATTCTTGCAAGAGTGTTTATATGCGTGTTAAAATTAATTTCTGTTACAGAAAATTGGGAAAATTTATATACTTATATAACAATGAATATTGATAGAGAATATTCGTTATGGTGATTTAGTTTAAAAAATAATGGTCATAATATTACACCATAGAACATGACCTGGAAACGATTATGTTTTTTGGTTATGTAAATTTAATATTACTTAGTTAAAATAGTTATACTATTTAAATAAATATTTTATTTCAATTGGTTTGGTGGTGAAACATTTTGGTTAGCTTGATAGCACTAAAATGGTTGTTTTTTTCTTAGGTATACATTAACATGTTGGATTTTATAGAAAAAATTATATTATTAGAATATCTCAAATATTTTATATTTTAGACATATGAAAATATTTATTCCCATTAATTTTGTGAAAATGTGATGGTTTTTGAATATTTTGAAAAAATGGTTTATGTTTGGACATAATGATTATAGATTAAAAATATATATTTCACGATTTTTTTTAAAATTAATTTTTTATTAGATTCTTAAAAAAACATTTATTTATGAATAGTAAAGTTATTATTTTTTTCCTAAATGTTTAATATATTTGTAGATACATTAATGTTATTATAAGAACTCTTTTATTTTAAAATATGTCGATTAAAATGGAATAATATAAATTTATTATGCTTGTAATTATATTAGAGTGACCTATAGAATCCATATGAGTATATACTCTTCTCAAAACGTGAACTTCAATTGAATCATAGATATGAGTGGTCATGATAATTAAAAGGAATAATATTTTCTTAATCAATGGTGATCTGTAAAAAAAATTAGTGATACATGGGATAAGATGATGGGTTGGGTTTGAGATATTTATTTTACATTATATTTCTTATTATTTATTTTATTTTTATGTTGATTGTTTGAAATGAATATATTTCTATAGGAATGTTTGTTTAAACAAGTTTTATATTTAAGTCACATTACATAAAAAATAATTCATTTTTTTAATAATATATGACTTAAATATTTCTCATATATGTCATTTACATCCATTATAATTTTTAAATCATATAGAGATCGATATGTTATTGATATTACATGACATACCAACATATGTTTTGGTATTTGAGATATCGGTTGAGGATGTTACAAAATGTTACTAAATTTTAAACCCACCCAGTTTTCAAAAAAAATATTGGTCCCTTTTGCAGATATAAAAATTTTCACCCCACATTAGAGGAGGTGTACGATGAATCATACTTTATAATAGGGTTTCTAAATCCATCCCATCATAGTAGATTTTATAGGGTTTATCCAAAAAATACATATTCATGGGGTGTTTTGTCCCTAATGTGAACAATATTGTGATATTGGTTGTTTAGGATGATCGTATATGATATATGATCATGCATTTACTATTAATTGAATATTTATATATATTTTATGGTTGAATTTTTTAAATGAGGTTGATCATTGTCAATATGTGTTATGTGATGATGGAGGAGATAAATATTTTAAGAAGATAAAAGGTATGAGAAATATCTTGGATTTACTCTAGACGATACATATTAATGTTATTTTTTTCATTATACATATTGATTGAGATCGATTAAAATCATTGAATAAGTGTTACAGTCAAGATGTATCTTAGAATTATGAAATTTGAAAATACATGTGATGAAAATGAGATGATCTTAATGGGAATCAATGATTTTTAATGGTTGGATGACAATGTACTCTTAATAACATGTTCCTTGTATAGTAGAGAAGATGGATACTGAAAACCTAAATTTGTTTTGATTGAATAAGAACAAATTCTCATTATAAGAGTGAAAATTTGTAGATGGATTATCAAGAATAATGGCTGCTACAATAAATGAATAATACCTACCAAATTATGATGGAGAATATTGAGAATGAAGATGGAAGTGTTGATGCATTTGAAATCCATTTAATCAATCTAATACGAGTATCTATAATATTAAAGTATTTATAATTTATTTTTAAGGGTCTCCATAATATATTGATTATATTTAAATTCATATAAGTTTTAAAGATGCATTTTAGGGAATTAAGATTTTTTTAAAAGGATAAAATTTCATCTTAGTATATTTGAACAAGTTTATATTTCCTAAATAATATTTTTTTTCTTGAAATTGAATATATGAATTAGATAAGTGTTTCATGATAGTGTGGTATGCATAATTTCATCATAATAATTAATTAAAATAAATATATGATAAATTTCATGAATTTTTTTCTTATGATTTCCCACTGTGAAACATACTCATTTTTCGTGATGTACATATTATAAAATGGAAAAAAATACTAAAAAATGTTCAATTGATACCTTATGTAATGTTTATTTTAACTAAATAATATTTATGAAATTGGAAATTGAAAAAATCGTTAATATGAGTTCCTATTCCAAATACATAAGTAGCACTTGGAAGTGTAGATGAATACTGGAAATATAATTTCTTCAATATGATTTGTACGATATGATATAAGTATAAATAATTTTTTTCTTGTATTACGTAGAAATTAGAAAAACATAAAAATCAGATATCAACCCATAAGTGTTCATATTATAGTAAATATTATACACACTATTTTCCCACTAAATATGAGAATGGATATCACCTAATGAAGATAAGTTTAGCCTATCATAGTTTTTATAGGTTCTCAAGGGGGTATAATTTTATGAATGAAAAATACACATGTTAATGTATATAATTGTGGTAAATAACCTAGAATATCACTATGATTTTTAAGGTTAATAAATACATACATAAGGGTTTCTCATGGAAATTTTGTAAATGTATTAGTTCTTCAGTGTGACAAAAAATAATTTATTGGATGAAATTTATTATTTTTAATAATTATATATAATTTTCACTTATTAGTAAAATGAAACTTTTAAATTATCTAATATTATATTATACTAAATTGTATTATTATATTACCATTTATCAAAATTTAATGTTAATGGAATTCATAATTTGATGATCCCTTACTAGAATTCTATAATAAAACAACTTGATGATTTGAATATTCATAATACTAGTACGGAATAATAGATGTTATAATAATAGAATTAGTATATTTATGATGAGGATTTCCTTAGTAAAAAGATAATTTTAATGTTGAAATGATATTCCAACCTGAAAAAATTTAGTGAATCAATGATTTAAGTTTTTTATTTTTCATGTAGATAAAGTATTTTTTATGATTATGGGAATCATGGGAGATATATAATTTCATAGATGAAGTTCTGGTCTTTGTAATTGATGATTAAAATATTTATAATTATATGAATATAATGCTACTTCAATTGATGGAATATTTTCAATATTAAATTATATAAATGAAATTTACAAGACACCTTGAAGATAAAGTAGGAAACAATAGAATAAATTAACGAGCTAATGTGATAGAGACGAACCCGATATAGTAATTTTAAAATGCCTACTGTAATGAAGATTGTGAATAAGAGTAAATTTATATATCCTACATAGGAATATTTATAGTGTCAAAGTGAGAGATAAGAGAATGATATTCTAAATATAATATGATAATTTTTAGGAATATGAATAATAATATATATGAATGTGAATTTGGTGAGAAGTCATTCCCTGTGATATCTATAAATCATAGAAGGAAATGAATAATAAAATTGGAGTATTAAATGATGAAACTACTAATTGATGTTCATGATATGTGTTTTAAAGATCTAAAAGGATAAGATAATTGTGAAAAAATATATCACACTGTTTCTACCAATCTACATTCCTCAATAAATGAAATAAGGATTCTATATGAATTGATATTTGTTTATGTTTTTTATCTCTTTATATAGTTTAATTTGAAGAACATTTGTTTAAAAATTCGATCTCATTAGTTAATACAGTGAAATGAAAATATATATTAGATGTATTTTTTTGGTTTTTAGAAAGAATAAAGTTGAATCAAGAGGTATCCAATATAACCATATTAAAACTATTAAGATGTCAATAGTGTGGTTGGAAGTTATCTACTACTAGGAGATAGTATTGGGTGAAGGATGATACCTTTCCACTGGATATGGATGAGTTCTTCACACCCCAGGTATTTTTTATGTTAATAAGGATAATTATTTATTTTATTATTATGGATGTAATTTATTTTATTTTTTTAATCAACTATATGATATAAGGGATTATATACCAACTCTATGATCAAATGTTGTCAAAATTATTATGTTTTTCTATAAGATTTAAATTTCCATAAATTTTTTATGATTTTATTGGAATTAAAAATAACATAAATACATTTTAACCAAAAAAGAGGATTGAATATTAATATGGTATATTTTATAAGATAATTATTCCAAAAAAGTTACTAAATGATGTATCTTTTTTTTCTCATAGTGAATACAAGATCTAATAGGATTTTCTTGTGGCGTCAATGTAAATCATGGTGTCCATTAATTAAATATATATATTATTTCAATGTTATTTTGACTAAAATATTGTATTTATTTGTTTAAATATTGTTTATAATTTTCATAGAGGCAGAATATTATTTCTATACATTTTAATAAAGAACTATAGTGTTTATCGAAAATAGAAAATGACATGTATAAGTAAAAGCAGAATATGTTGATGAAGGGTTCTAGGATGAAAATGGGTAAACCACTAATTTAATATAATCAATGAGGTAGTTAATCCTCTGAATATCTTAGTAATGATCTTATATAAGGATCATGATGACATAATAAAACTATAATTGGAAGATTATGATATAGAAAATTTATTTCCTAAATTTTTGGAAATGTGCTAAAATATTACTCAATATGTTGAACTGAATGGATAATATTTATTATAGTGAAAAAAATATTTCATAGGTAAATAATAATTGAAATAAATAATTGGTGAGAGAGATAAATTTAAGAAGATACATAATAAAAAGATTTATATATTAAAATAAATTCACATGACCTGTTGGAATAAAAAAATCTTCAATACAACTAAAATTAAGGAGGATAATATATCTCGACACTTTTCAAACCTAAGTTAATAAGATTCGTCTCTATTATATGAAGAAGTCATTAATATAATATTATAATAGGTTTAAATCTATATATGATCTAAATAACATCATAAATCAAAAATTCCTTGGCAATGAGTTCAATTAGGGAAATGTCCATGTCAACAATGGGGATGATTCAATTTAATATAATAAGTTAGGTCGTTCCATTAATTATTTGTTATTATTTTATTCATAAAAAAAGTTATATATTATTGGAAATTATTTATTGAGATAATGTAATGATTGTATAATTACATGATAAATGAAATATGAAGCCACAAAATAATGCTCAAAATAAGTTTATTTTTTTAAAAAATATCATGTTTCATATATATCACGTAAGAATGAAAATATAAGAGAAATAGATTTATCATTTGTCATTTTCATTATTGTAGGATGGTGAATATAGAAATTAAATATTTTCACGAATTGCCAATTTCTAAGGATTAAAATATTCCATTACAGAGGGGATAGAATCTAAAATAAATAAATTTACATGAATAAATTATAATCCATTTACAAAAAATTTAATTGAAGGGATTTCAATTTTAAGGGGGTTTTAAAAAATAGTGGTGATTGGGATTATGAGTGATCGTAGACACATTCCAAGTATAAATCACAATTTTAAATAATAAAACTACAAAATATGACAATGGAATATGTTGAAAATAAAATATTACTCTTATTTGGGGTGTAAGAAAACTTTTTAATAATGTAAACTCTATAAAGAAATTATTATAGATTCCACTTGGAAAAATAGATGTGTCTAAACATGATGATAATAAAACACTATATACAGTTAATGATATTCTATTTACATTAATTATATTGGAAATGAGAGAGAACAATATAGATAATAAATATATGAAATAAAAAAATAGTTTATAGAGGTATACATTCATGTCAAATAACATGTTATTTCGACAAATATGTGTTTGTGTAAGGTTGTTGAGAAGAAATATAGAATGTGAAAACATATTGGACACTATTATTAAAAAATGAATATAATTGATATTATGTTCGAATGGTTTTTTGGGAGGTAATGATAATAATACACTGGCTTCATTTTCAAAAAAAACATTTCTCTGAAAATAATTGCTTCCCAATATATGAAATCAAATCTTCATTTTAAGGAATGCATGAAAGTTTTTCTAATACAGGTGATATTTTCAATTAGAAAATTGGATGAAAAAGTTATTGAATTTTCTAGTATATAGAATGAAAAATCATATTCATTATTATAAGAAAGTAAATACCCTAAAGGAATACAGTGAATCCCCCAAAATAATATATCAAGAAATAAAATATGAAGAAATAAAGGAAGGGTTCTAAAAAAAATACGTGTGATGACAAGGGTATCTTTGAGAGAAGAAATTATTTTCATTTCTTATCTATATAAGGATATAAATGGAAAAATCATATTCTACTATATATTCATTTTTTGTTTCCCTACGGTGTATTAATGGTTATGTATGTATGGGAGAACTCAGTTAATATTGTAATTACTATAAAATAATAAAAAATCTAATATATATGTATTTGAAAAACATTTTTATAGAGAATATTGAAAATTGTCTTATTCTTTTAACCCTGATAATATAAATTGTATTTCATCAAATAAGGGGGAATCCAATAGTTTATAATGCTGTTAGATTGAATTATTTCATGTCATTGTGAAATTATGAATGTTTAAAATGAATATGTCAATAATGATTGAAATTATCTTTTCCTTCCTAATATTCAATGAAATTGTTCTTATTATTATTGGGATATATTGATATTATGATATATAACAAAAAGGGAGAGGATGTACTATTTTTAACATTAATTATTTGATGTGTTTGTTTGACTATACTTTGAATAATATTTTTATGATAATATCCTATGTTGGTATCGCATGATCGACAATTTTATCAATATATTTTTCCGAAGGATAGTTACCCTTATTTTGTAAATAGATTTTGACCATGTATATTTATATTCCATTAGTTTTTAGTCCATTTGTTGAGTGAAATTTTGGTCCAAAAATCTATTAAATGTAAAAGTCATTTTTAAGGTGACGTAATTCTATTCAAGTCAATATCGAAGCATGATATGAGTATAAATTTCCATTATTATTGAACCTTTGTATTTATTATAAATCATATGGGAAGAAATTTATAAATATGAAGGACATTATGACATGTTATTTGTGTCATACCATTCTGGTTAGTAGCAAATGACATATACATGCATATTGTAGAAGACAATAGATTATGATAATTGCATTTGATATCATTTTGTTAGATTTTTCTCAATATATGTTTTGTTATAGACAATGAAAACACCATTGTAACATTATTATAAATAATATAAATTCATTTTTATTATTAATAATTTATATATTCAATAAAAAACCTGAATACACTGGTACAGTGGTACCAAAGTCAGTACTAAATTAACTTGATGGGATTTCATAATCCCCATGGGTAGCTAACTATCACCTGGAATTGATTCATAGATCAATGGGAAATATTTATTTACCCAAAATATTTTCAATATATAACATTGAATGATTAGAATATAAATAATTTTTCTTAAAAACACTTCTCAAGGTGAAAATAACACCACAAAAAGATATCAAAATATCCAAAGGTTAATGAAAATCAAAAAGCCAGCGTAACAACAATTGTGATTAAAAATAATAATATCTATGTAATGAGTCGATCAAAACTCAACCAGTCTCACCCATCAACTAATTTCCCTTCCTCAAGAAAAATTACTACTTCAAATTTGGGCATTCTATTATCAAGGACCTCTCATATAATAATCAAAAAATTCCCCAAGTAAAAGATTTCTTGTAAGATAAAAATACTTATATCATTTCACAAAAAAGTTATATATTAAATTAAAATAACTATTGTATATTTTATAGTTAAATTGAAATAAATCTAGGGATCACTATATCATTTTATTGTTCCAATGAAATAATCCTTTCAAACTAGGGAGATGTTATATCAGTCCAAAATAGATTTAAATGAGGATTGCTCATAATTCCGTTAGGACATGAGTTAAATAGTTCTATAATAATACGCATATGATATTAAAATCAGTGAAAGAACATTTTAATATATACCAAAATGGGAAAGTTCAAATAAATATGATTATCTTCATACCTAGTGAATCATTATTTCTCAATGTGTGTGTAAACATACTTATGGATCAATTCATTATGATAATAAATTAACAACCCATTGGGTAACTCATACCGAATTTGGGTTATCTGTATTTTTCATCTTCAATCCATTTCTAAGATGTCAGAGTTATATAATTATATTCCCAATCATCCAATAATTACTAAATATCACATGTGTTTCAATCAATCAATCAACCATTCATGGTTAATTCATTCTTTATATTCAATTCCAAATTAAATTTTTGTATTCCCAACTATATGTTTCAATATGCCATTTAAATTCCAAATCCAAAACGTATTTTTTCATCTAGTTCTTGGCTATAAATATTTTCTATCTTGGAAATCCATTATCATTAAGATCAAACTCATTTCATTTCAATATATAAATCATCATTTCACGATAAATTTCATAAAAATCACTCAGACTATGAAATTTCATGAGAATGAGAATTATCTAAAAAATAAATACATTTTAAAATCGGATAACATAATTAAACAATTTCAAAAAAATAAATTGAAATTCTATTTCAATGAATGAAATAAAATCAAGCATCCAATTGTAGGAAGAATCCTTACTAAAAAAATTCATTAATTACATGATCAATCAATCACGTTATATTAGAAATGTTAATTTATTTCCAAAGGCGATGAAGATAATATGGGAACACTGTATAGAGATCAATCACAACCACCAAAATGATATTAAAAAAGATGATAGGTTGGAGGATCGAAAATAACTCATAAGAACCTATAAAATACAAAAGGATATAATTGGGATGAGTAGGACAGATTTAAATATTATAACTAGTGGTTTGAAGTTTTATTTTAAATTTTAGGTGGATTAAAAAATGATTCTCTTAGTTACTACCATCCATATTAAATCAGTTGGCATTAGTAATGGCTACATTCTCTAGTCGCATGGTTAGACTAACAAACCGAAAACCTTGAAAGCGTGCATTTACTTAAACTGTATAGTTTGGTTGGATGACCACATGATTTGGTCTAACCTTGAGCCAATTATGTTCCACCTTCTAGAACCACAACACATGGAAATCATTCATCATGAAAAAATCATACATATTTCATAAACCCTGAATCATTCATGAAAAGCCACAAAAACTTACAATAATATAAAAAATAACTTGAAAACAACACAAATGAAGTGAATAATTAATGATCTAATTAATAGTGAATGGTATCATAAATAGGGTATTATGAATTTACAATAATTCCACAAAAAAAATACTTATTCCTAATAAATCCAATCAATAAGACTCACAATAAAATATATTATATCACTATTATCTCAATATTTTTTCATGATTCCATGTCTCATAAGAATCAAAACAATGATTTCATATCTTTATATCCAACTGTATGGAATTTCCATGAATAAACATTATAATAAAATCAATGTTTCATACTAGCTATTCATTGAGAGATAAATCAGGTTCCACATCAAGGTCCCACAATGTCAATGAATGATATGATCTGGATGGAAAATTTTTGAGTTGAGATATGTCAAACATATTAAGAATCAATGTTTACTATAGTGGTAAATCCAAAATTTATGAAAACATTCAATCCTGATCAAACACCATATACCATCCCTTGTATCAAGAAAAAAAATTTCCTTATTTTGTAATCCAAAAAATTCTCAACCAATTTGAAACTCTCAAAAAACATGGTCTCTATATAGAAACTATATATGAAATTGCTTCCAATCAAAATAGTAATTATATCATCTATATTTTTTTATGATTCTCCAATGAATCAAATAAACATTAATCATCATCTATTAATCCAAACTATATATAATGAATGAATATTACCAATTTTTTTCCAACACAATAGACAATTTCATTATATTCTATACAAGTCCTCATAAGGATCCCTCCAGATAGATGATTGCTAACTATTATTAGAGGAATGTACAAATAGTCCACTGATTTTACATAAAAATAATTCTAGAATGATAGTGTAATGGCCCGGGTTTTTGGGGTCCATTACTTTGTGAAAATCTCGTTTTGGGTTTTCGGGTCTGTGAATCATGGTGGTGTAGGCCTACCGGTAGCCTTATCCTACCGGTAGCAGACCTACCGGTAGCTCGGTCTACCAGTGACCGCAGCCTAATGGTAGCTTTGTCTACTAGTAGCTCAGTCTACCAGTAGCTGCAGCTACCGGTAGCTCTATCTACCGGTAGCTCGGTCTACCAGTCGCTGCAGCTACAGGTAGCTCGGCCTACCTGTGGCTGCAGCCTATCGGTAGCTCAGCCTACCGGTGGCTGCAGCCTACCCGTGGCTGAAGCCTACCGGTAGCTCGGCCTACCGGTGGCTGCAGCCTACCGGTAGCTCGGCCTACCGGTAGCTCAGCTACCGGTAGCTGTCACCCACCGGTAGCTCTCAGCTACCGGTGGCTCTGGCCTACCCCGGGGGTTATTTCCAGTAGTGCTCCCTTTTGCGCAAATAGGATTTTAAACCATATTTTGACCTATTTGAGTGTGTTTTAAAGACCCATAATGCTCATAAGAGTTTTAATTAAAAACTTAATCAATTAATGAGTCAGTTTAAACCACCTGTCCCCCTTTAATAACGAGTGGAGCCGCGTGATCAACCCATGACCCCCGCGCCTTACGTAGTTTCGCGTTTTCACCTCAACCGTCTGCGGCTCTTATAAACTAAGGGTTAGCCGTATTTTCTCCTTTACTCGATAGTGGCTTTCCATTAATAGCTTCTGGTACATCAGGCATGCCGCATCGTTATCCGTAAAGTTCAGCGCCCGGCCTAAACATCAATCATCTATCAACAGGTAGGGAATTTCTCCTTTGCCTCTCTCTTTTGTGTATCATGCGGGGTGGGCATGCTTTCGATTCTGTAGAATTGGATAAACCAGAACTAATTAAAGATAATGAACGAATTCTTTACAGAAATGAAATGGGGGCTGTGATCATTTATGTTGTCTTATATTTTTGATGTTTTTTCTTCTATGATCATCTCTCTGAGTTGTGTCGGCTTGCGCCTTCTGAAAATTGAGGCCGTTGGTGGTCATTGTGTGTTCATTAAGGAACCCTGGTGTAGTTTTAAGTGGATTGTTGTGGTTGTAAACTCCTGCTATGAAAACGTAAATTGGTTAATCACACATACCCGGCTGAATAAATTGAAATCACCAAGATCAATCCCTTCTGTGCTAACCCCAGTCGAAATGGAATTGAAATCATGGAATGTGTAAAATCATTTAAATATGAAAATACAGGCTTGGCCTTGCTTAGTATTGGTGGTAGTGTTTTGGTGGTTTTCTCTTACAAGTCGATTGCTGGAGATGTGCGAGGAGATGGGATCCCCTGTTCTTTTATGCTTTCGGTGGTTATGAAACTGGGGATGGAATCCCCTGTTGATGTGGCTTCGGTGTTTATGAGTTTTAAGACCCGATGGTTACTTTTCTATATCACAAACTCGGGTGGGATCCTCTGTTGGTGAAGAGAATGTTTAAATTGAGGATTGACTGGACTCTTTTCCTTGGTTATGTTTATCGTGTTAGTTCCCTAGTAGATCATGAACTTATCTGAACATTAACACTAAATGTGAAATAAGAATAGGACAAATTGGTTTTTTGGCGAGAGTCATGACTCGGACTTGAGTACTGTTGTGATCTGTAGGTTGTCTGAAGAAAAAAACCTAGCCTTGGGTGAGTGCTTGTTACCTATATACATATATATACTTGTATAAATGTGTTTCTTATTCGCGCCTCAACCAAGTTGATCACTGAGTGCCGAACACCCCCATTTCATGGGGGAGGGTGTTTTCCCCAACAATATTCTTAGTGGATTGTTATTAGCTCCTTTTATGCTCCCTTTCCCGGATATCCCAAGTATCTTCGGGCAGGCTGTGATGGCCTCAGGTCCATTATTAGCCCAAGAACCTTCGGGCGGGGTAGTGTGGTGGTTGGAAAGGTGTGTGCGGAAGGTGGTTTCCCAAGTGTCTTCGGGATGAGGCCCATGTGTCTTTGGGTGTGGCAATGGATCCTTTAGCCCAGGTGTCTTCAGGCGTGGTGGTGGTTGTTCTGGCCTAGGTGTTTTCAGGTGTGGTTACACGTGACAGTTATGGCCCAGGTGTGTGCGGGTGGGATTCAGCAGTGGGACTGCGTGCAGTTCAGGCCTAGGTGTCTGCGGGCGGGATTTTGGCAGTGGGACTGTGTGTGGTTGTGGCCCAGGTATGTGCGGGCGGGTGTGGCAGTGGTACTGCGGTGAGAATAGCGGGATTGGTCTGATGCGTAGGATGTCTCAGTAACCAGTGGGAAAGTGGCGCGGGGTACCCAAACATCTATGTGCTCTTATTATATATATTACTTGACTTGTGTTATTTGGGGAGTGTACCTTGGTGAGGCTTGGGTGGATAGTTTACCTTGTTAGGTGTTTAGTTTACTCTTTTTCTCATGGGACTCTAGTACGTTCCCCCACTTTTGCACAAGACTCTTTGGTTTTCCCTACTGAGTGTACTTGTATGCTCACCCTAAATATATAATATTTCTTTCAGGTTTCTAGGAGGACTTCGGGGATCGTGCGGGACCATAATAGCTCGGAGCGTTGGAGTAGTTGCATTTGTCATTTTTCTTTCTTTGGTACTTACCCTTGTAGACACCTTCTGCACTTGTGGCTTTTACTTTTGAAACATGTATGTGGGAATGGTTTACTATTGGGTTTACTTTTCTTTTTACCTTGGTGTTGTTGGGTTTTCTTCTTCTTATCTCTCGATCCTGTAAAATAAAAAAAGGTAATTCCTTCCATTTGTGTGAAATTTACATACCCATGGTGCTAGTCGCCACTCCGGGACCTATTGAAGGCGGGTTTCAGGGGTCATTATCACACCTTCAACTTAAAGAAGGAAGGGCCTGGAAATCTACAGACCCTTCCCTCCTTTTGGTGAAGGAGGGTCGTAACAGAATGGTATCAGAGGTGATGGTTGAGAGATAGGATGGAGTCTGGCGTTAGGAACAGTGAGGATTACATGGGATGGTAAGGCAACCATGTTGGGTGACTTGGCGCGTGAATTAGGCCGGGGAAGACCGGCTAGGACACAAGATTTTAGGGCCCCCCGTAATCCAATGCAAGGACTTTGGACCTACCGAACGGCCAAGTGAGACCACACTGATTGCAGGGTAGAGACCCTAGGAAAGGTACATGCATCATAATGACTTGTGTTCTTGTTTTTCTAGGATGTCTTGGGAATTAAGAATTAATTTAAAATTTTATGAAGTTTTAAGAATGATATTATGCACTACATGGGCTTAGGAATTCCTTGTTTACCTTGCAGCTATGGAACCTGGAAGGCAACCACGTGTGGTACAGGCGATCGAGACCCCAGAGACTACCTTGGCCGATCGGCAGAGAGTTGATCGAGAGGAAGAGGGCGACAAGTGGAAGAAGACTCTTTGGGCCTTCCAGCGACAGGCCCTCGAGAAGTATGAGGGAAGCACCTCCGATATGAAGACGGAAGGCTGGCTAAAGGAGCTAGTTATATCCTTCGGCCTAATTCGGGCCCCGACCGAGTACTGGGTTCCTCTGGCCGATAGCCAAATGCGGGGAGTGGCACGTCAGTGGTGGATGCTTTACCTGGGGGAGAGGAGAGAGTCTGCAGTGGCTTGGGCGGATTTCGAGAGGGAGTTCCGAGTGGAATTCCTCTCCTCGACGATGAAGGCAGAAAAGAGGCAGGCTCTACTCTCCCTCCAGCAGGGGATTATGTCCATGAGGGAGCTAGGGATCTAGTTCTAGTACCTCCTACGTTTTTCTACGGACCTCTTTCCTGGCGAGGAGTCTCTGGCAAGACATTTGGAGGAGGTGCTCCGACCCTCCCTCCAGTATGTTGTCACCCCCTTTACCCTTCCGACCTACTTGGAGGTCCAGAAGAAGGCCGAAGTGGTGGGGAGGATGCACGCTCTAGGAGGTGTGTCCTGAGAGGGGATCCAGCTGGGACCATCGAAGGGGAAGGCTGTCAGCACCAGGCCTCCAGTTTCAGGACCCTCCAGGTTCCGACCAGCAGGGAGTAGACCACAGCAGTTTTAGTTTCTATCCCCCAGTCCTCACCCTTTTCCCTCGGGCCCGGGACCGCGGTGCTTCATCTGTGGGAGCCCTGGGCATCCCCGGAGTCAGTTCCCCGATCAGGTGCAGTACAGTTGTGGCAGTCATCCCCATCACCCGCCCCAGCAACAGCTTCCAGCCAGACCTTTCCAGCAGTAGAAGCAGGGACAGCGAGCTCCCGCTCCTCCGAGGGCAGACGTAGGAGGAGGAGTCCGACCTCAGGGTGCTCCACAGGGACCTCGACCAGGGCATGGTTGTGGAGGTGGCCAACATCCGAGGGGCAGGGGAGTTGGGCATGGACAGTTACACGTCGCAGAGGCAGCAGTTCCAGCAGGGCCAGAGGTTGTTCGAGGTACAATCAGTCTGTTTAGCACTCTTTCTTATGCTTTGTTTGATACCGGAGCTTCGCACTCCTTTGTTGCACCCAGTCTAGCCCGTGCCTTGGGTATAGATGTCGAGAGTCTTCTAGTACCCCTAGTGTTGACCACACCAGTCAGAGGTCAGACCGACTTGTTGTTCGTTTTTCGGGGATGTAGACTGATGATAGGGCCACATCAGTCGGTTAGGGATCTTCTTCTGCTACAGATTCAGCCATACGATGTCATCCTAGGAATCGAATGGCTATTTTCTGTGTGTTCCGTCATCGACTGTTTCCGAATAAGGGTGGTGTTCTCAGACTTGGACAGCCAGCGTGTTACCTTCACCGGTGAGCGGGGAAGTCAGAAGGGAAACAGGCGATTGGAACCCCTCCTCTCCTTGACAGCCGAGCTGTTAGTAGAGTCAGTAGATGTTGAGATAGTGGAAGTGCCAGATAATATCCGTGAGTTTATGGACATCTTTCCTGAGGAGGTGAAGACTCATTCCTCTAGGCATGATGTCGAGTTCGGGATAGACCTACATCCCGGTGCTCGTCCGATCTCAATGGCTCATTACCAGATGGCACCTTCAGAGATACGGGAGTTGTGGATCCAGATTGACAGTTTGATGAAGAGTGGTTATGTTCGTCTGAGCGCGTCACCGTGGGGTGCTCCAGTCTTATTCGGAAAGAAGGCAGATGGTGGTTTCAGGTTGTGCATTGACTACAGGAGGCTGAATCAGGAGACGATCAAAAATCGCTACCCTCTTCAGAGGATATAGAATCTTTTCGACCAGCTGAAAGGGGCATGGTGGTTCTCGAAGATCAACCTGCGGTCTGGGAACCACCAGTTGATGGTGGAAGAGAGCGATATCCCGAGGATAGTGTTCAGGTGCAGGTATAGACACTTTGAGTTCGTATTCATGCCATTCGGTGTTACGAACGCCCCGACTGTGTCCATGGGGCTTATGAACTCCATCTTCTAGGAGTACTTGGATCGGTTCGTGGTTGTGTTCATCGATGATATCCTGATCTATTCAAGGTCATAAGAGGACCATGGAGAGAACCTGAGGATAGTTTTGGAGGTCCTCCGACAGCACCATCTCTATGGGAAGTATTCGAAATGCAAGTTCTGGACACGAGAAGTGCACTTCCTTGGGCACATGGTGTCCGAGCAGGGGGTAGCGATGGACCCATCAAAGGTTGAGGCAGTTGTTTCTTGGGAAGCACCCAAGAATGTGGCGAAAGTACGAAGTTTCCTCAGGCTGGCAGGTTGCTATCGGAGGTTCGTACCCAACTTCTCCCAAGTTGTGGCCCCTTTGACATCCCTGACCAAGAAAGACCTGGTTTTCGTGTGGTGTGAGCAGTTCCAGTCAGCCTTCATCTATCTGAAGGTGAAGCTGGTCAGTGCCCCAATACTGAGATTACTAGAAGAAGGGGCGGCTTATGAGGTGTTCTGTGATGCTTCAGGACAGGGTCTGGGATGCGTGTTGATGTAGCGACAAGGGGTGATCTCTTATGGGTCCAGGCAGCTGCGTTCCCATGAGCGTAATTACGCCACCCACGATTTGGAGCTTGCAGTGGTCGATTTTTCGCTAAAGTTATGGTGGCACTACCTCATTGGGGAATGCATTGTGGTCTTCACGGATCAAAAAATCTTGAGGTATATCTTCTCCCAGTGGGACTTAAACTTACGACAGTGTATATGGGTGGAGTTCCTCTAGGATTACGACTTTGAGATCTCTTATACTGAGGGAAAGGCCAATGTGGTGGCCGATGCCTTGAGCAGGAGGTGCAGAATGATGCGGTCCGAGAGTCGGCATATGTCTAGAAGGAAATGGAGGAGTTGGCCGCCTTACACCTGGATGCGAAGGTGGATAGTGGTAGAGGCTGCCTATATTAGATGACAATGCATTCATCCCAATTTCAGCAAGTGGAAGAGTCTCAGTGGGGAGACCTAGAGTGCGAAGTGATGCATGACCAAGTTGACCAGGGCAATGCTCCGGAAGGATGGACAGAGGATGGTCAAAACCGGATGCTTTTTCAAAAAAGGTTTTTTGTCCCGGAGGCGATGCGCGGCAAGGTTCTCTGTGAGTTCGACAACTCACCCCTGGCGGTACACCCAGGAGTTTCCATGATGTTCAAGGGTTTGAAGGGGAAGTTTTGGTGGCCCGGAGTTAAGTGAGCGGTGGCAGAGTTTGTGGCCAAGTGCTTAGTGAGTCAGCAAGTGAAGGCTGAACACTGAGTTCCAGGAGGCCTACTACGGCCTCTAGATGTCCCCGAGTGGAAGTGGGATGACATATCGATGGATTTCGTCATGGGACTACCCAAGGTCCAAGGAGGGTACGACGCCATCTGGGTGGTAGTGGACAGGTTGACGAAATCGGCTCACTTTCTGGCAATCTGGGAGTCGAGTAATTTGGATGCTTTGGCACGAAAGTACGTGGATGAGGTTGTGCGGTTGCATGGAGTTCCGAGGTCTATAGTATCAAATAGGGATGTACAGTTTACCTCGCGAGTCTGGAGAGGATTGTAGCATGCGTTTGGCTCCTAGTTACGCCTGCACTGCTTTCTATCCACAAATGGATGGAAAAACCGAGCGCACCTTCCAGACCTTGGAGGATATGCTGCGGGCATGTGTTTTGGACTCAAGAGGATCATGGGTGCAATACTTGCCTCTGGTAGAGTTTTCCTGCAATAATAGCTACCACTCTACCATTGCCATGGCCCCATTTGAAGCTTTGTACGTGAGGCCACGTCGTTCGCTGGTGTGTTGGGCCAAAGTAGGAGAGGTAGGCATCCTCGGCCTGAAGGTGGTGCAGAGCACGACAGAGAAGGTCCAACTCATACGGGAAAGGATTAAGGCGGCCCAGGATAGACAGAAGTCGTATGCTGATACCAAGAGGAGGCCCTTGGAGTTTGAAGTTGGAGACCACGTGTTCCTAAAGGTCTCCCCTCGGTGTGGGAAGCGGAGGTTCGGTAAGGGGAGTAAGCTTTCTCATAGGTTTATCAGACCCTTCGAAGTGTTGCGGCGGGTCGGTGAAGTAGCTTATCAGCTAGTGTCACCACCGCCGCTACTGAGGATACATGATGTCTTCCATGTGTCCCAGCTCCATCGGTATCTGCCTGACAATTCACACGTCCTTGATTGGGGTGAGCTGGACATCGAGGATGACGTGACTTTTGTGGAGAGACCAGTGCTGATCGAGGATCGCATAGAGAAGGTGCTTCGCGGGAAAACTATACCCTTGGTTTGTGTGTTGTGGAGACATGGTGGGATTGAGGAGAGTACGTGGGAAAGGTAAGCACAAATGCGTACCCAGTACCCAGAGTTGTTTTGAGTTTTGTTCCTTGTTGTACCTGTTGTGGTAGAACGTTTTGTCTTTTGGCTATGAAATGTACTAGTTTTCTTTCCTCTGTTTATGTGTGAAAAGCCCGGGAGGAGAGGACCTGACCCCTAATCAAGACGAATTAAGGTGGATGCGATTAAACCTGTGCGGGCGAGTCAGTGTCGCCCAAAGCAGATAATATCTGGACATGGGGAACAAGACTCCCCAACCCACATGCCCAGGAAGTTTGTCATGGTATGTTTCTTGGTTCTTGGGGGGAAATATTTTAGTTATCATGGGTTCGCTCCTAAGAGGTATCTTTCGAGGTGGTTGTTTGGACCCTATCTTCCCTTCTGGTTTTGTTTTGATTCTCGAGGATGAGAATCGTTGAAGAGGTATCTGAGGTAATGGCCCAAGTTTTTGGGGTCCATTGCTTTGTTAAAATCTCGTTTTAGTTTTTTGGGTCTGGGAATCATGGTGGTGTAGGTTTACCAGTAGCCTTAGCCTACTGGTAGCAGGCCTACCGGTAGCTCGGTCTACCGGTGGTCATAGCCTACCAGTAGCTCTGTCTACCGGTAGCTCGGTCTACCGGTAGCTCTGTCTACTAGTTGCTCGGTCGACCGGTAGCTACAGCTACTGGTAGATCTGCCTACCGATAGCTGTAGCCTACCGGTAGATCGGCCTACCGGTGGTTGCAGCCCACCGGTAGCTCGGCCTACTGGTGGCTCTGGCCTACCCCACAGTTTATTTCCAGTAGTGATCCCTTTTTCACAAATAGGGTTTAATCCCTATTTTGACCTGTTTGAGCATGTTTTAAAGACCCGTAACGTGCATAAGAGTTTTAATTAAATACTTAATCAATTAATGAGTCAGTTTAAACCACCCGACCCCCTGTAATGACGAGTGGAGTCGCGTGATCAACTAATGACCCCCGCTACTAACGCAATTTCGTGTTTTCACCTCAACCGTCCACGGCTCTTATAAACTAAGGGTTAGTCGTGGTTTCTCCTTTCCTCGATAGTGGCTTTTCAAAAACAGCTTCTGGTGCATCAGGCACTCCATATCGTTATCCGTAAATTTCCGCACCCGACCTAAACGTCGATCATCAATCAACAGGTAGGGAATTTTTCATTTTCCTCTCTCTTTTGTGTATCATGCGAGGTGGGAATGCTTTTGATTCTGTAGAATTGGATAAAACAGACCTAATTAAAGATAATGAACGAATTATTTAAAGAAAGGAAAGGGGGGCTGTGATCGTTGATGTTGTCTTATATTTTGATGATGTTTCTTCTATGATCATCTCTCTGAGTTGTGTCGGCTTGTGCCTTCTGAAAATTGAGGTCGTTGGTGGCCGTTGTGTGTGTATTAACGAACCCTGGTGATGTTTTAAGTGGCTTGTTGTCGTTGTAAAATCCTACTGTGAAAACGTAAATTGGTTAATCACACATACCCGACTGAATAAATTGAAAGAACCGGGATCAATCCCTTCTGTGCTAACCCCGGTCGAAATGGAATTGAAATCATGGAACATGTAAAATCTTTTAAATCTGAAAATACAGTCTTGGCCATGCTTAGTGTTGGTGGTAGTGTTTTGGTGGTTTTCTCTTACGATTCGATTGCTAGAGATGTAGGATGGGGTGGGATCCCCTGTTCATTTATGCTTTCGGTGGTTATGAAACTGGGTATGGAATCCCCTGTTGATGTGGCATCAGTTTTTATGAGTTTTAAGACCTGATGGTTACTTTTATATATCACAAACTCAGGTGGGATCCTCTGTTGGTGAAGAGAATGTTTAAATTCATTATTTACTGGACTCCTTTCCTTGGTTATGGTTATGGTGTGAGTTTCCTAGTAGTGCATGAACATATCTGAACATTAACACTGAATGTCAAATAATAATGGGACAAATGGGTTTGTTGGCGAGAGTCGTGACTCGGACTTGAGTGATGTTGTGATCTGTAGGCTGTCTGAAGAAAAAACCAAGCCTTGGGTGAGTTCTTGTTACCTATATATATATATATATAATTGTAGCTTGGTGTTTCTTATTCGCGCCCCACCCAAGTTGAGCACTGAGTGCCGAACACCCCCATTTTATGGTGGAGGGTGTTTTTTCCAACACTATTCTTAGTGGCTGGTTATTAGCTCCTTTTCTGCTCCCTTTTCTGGATATCCCAAGTATCTTCGGGCAGGCTGTGATGGCCTGAGGTCCATTATTAGCCCAAGAACCTTCGAGCGGGGTAGTGTGGTGGTTGGCCAGGTGTGTGCGGCAGGTGTTTTTCCAAGTGTATTTGGGATGAGGGCCAGGTGTATTCGGGTGTGGCATTGGATCATTTAGCCCAGGTGTCTTTGGGCATGGTGGTGGTTGTTCTGGACTAGGTGTTTGCAGGCGTGGTTACACGTGACAGTTGTGGCCCAGGTGTGTGCGGGCGGGATTCAGCAGTGCGACTGCGTGCGGTTGAGGCCCAGGTGTGTGCGGGCGGGATTTCAGCAGTGGGACTGCGTGTGGTTGTGGCCCAGGTGTGTGTGGGCGGGTGTGGCAGTGGGACTGCGGTGAGAATGGAGGGATTGGTCCGATGTGTAGGATGTATCAATAACCAGTGGGAAAGTGGCGTGGGGTACCCAAACATCGATGTGCTCTTATTATATATATTACTTGACTTGCATTATTTGGGGAGTGTACCTTGGTGAGGCTTGGGTGGATAGTTTACCTTGTTAGGTGTTTGGTTTACTCTTTTTCTCATGGGACTCTAGTACATTCCCCCACTTGTGCACGAGAGTCTTTGGTTTTCCCTACTGAGTGTACTTGTATGCTCACCCTACGTATATAAAATTTCTTTTAGGTACCAGGAAGACTTTGGGGATCGTGCGAGACCATACTAGCTCGGATCCTTGGAGCAGTTGCAGTTGTCGTTTTTCTTTCTTTGGTACTTACCCTTGTAGACACCTTCAGCACTTGTGGCTTTTACTTTTGAAACATGCATGTAGGAATGGTTTACTGTTGGCTTTACTTTTATTTTTACCATGGTGTTGTTGGGTTTTCTTCTTCTTATCTCTCGATCCTATAAAATAAAAAAAGGGTAATGCCTTCCATTTGTGTGAAATTTCTATACCCTTGGTGCTAGTCGCCACTACGGGACCTATTGAAGGTAGGTTTTAGGGGTCATTATATCTCCTTCAACTTAAAGAATGAAGGACCTGGAAATCTGCTGACCCTTCCCTCCTTTTGGTGAAGGTGGGTCGTGACAGAAAGGTATCAGAGGTGATGGTTGAGAGATAGGATGGATTTTGGAGTTAGGCACTTTGAGGATTTCATGGGATGGTAAGGCAACATTTTTGGGTGACCTTGGCGCGTGAATTAGGCCGGGGAAGACTGTCTAGGACACGGGATTTTAGAGCCCCCCGTGATTCGATGCAAGGACTCTGGACCTACCGAATGGCCAAGTGAGACCACACTGATTGCAGGGAAGAGACCCTAGAAAAGGTACATGCATCATAATGACTTGTGTTCTTGTGTTTCTGGGATGTCTTGAGAATTAAGAATTAATCTAAAATTTTATGAAGTTTTAAGAACAATATTCTTCACTACTTGGGCATAGGCATTCCTTGTTTACCTTGAAGCTATGGCACCTGGAAGGTGACCACATGTGGTACAGGCGATCGGGGCCTCTGTTTGTGTGTGAAAAGCTCATGAGAAGAGGACCCGACCCCTAATCAAGACGCATTAAGGTGGATGCGATTAAACCCGTGCGGGCGAGTCAGTGCCGCCCAAAGCGGATAATATCTTGACATGGGGAAGGAGACTCCCCAACCCACATGCCCAGGTAGTTTGGCATGGTTGTTGCTTGGTTCTTGGCGGGGAAATGTTTTAGATAGCATGAGTTCGCTCCTAAGAGGTATCTTTCGAGGTGGTTTTTCGGACCCTCTCTTCCCTTCTGGTTTTGTTTTGATTGTCGAGGACGAGAATCATTTATGAGGTATCTGAAGTAATGGATCGGGTTTTTGGGGTCCATTACTTCGTGAAAATCTCATTTTGGGTTTTTGGGTCTTGGAATCACGGTGGTGTAGGCCTACCGGTAGCCTTAGCCTACCTGTAGAAGGCCTACAGGTAGCTCGGTCTACCGGTAGCTCTGTCTAGCGGTAGCTCGGTCTACCGGTAGCTGCAGCTACCAATAGCTCTGTTTACCGGTAGCTCGGTCTACCGGTAGCTGCAGCTACCGGTAGCTCTGCCTACCGGTGGATGCAGCCTACCGATAGCTCGGCCTACCAGTGGCTGCAGCCTACTGGTAGCTCGGCCTACTGGTGGTTGCAGCCCACTAGTATCTCGGCCTACCGGTGGCTGCAGCCCACCGGTAGCTCAGCTACCAGTCGCTGTCACCCACCGGTAGCTCTTAGCTAACGGTGGCTCTAGCCTACCCCGCGGGTTATTTTCAGTAGTGCTCCCTTTTGAGAAAATAGGGTTTTAAACCCTATTTTGACATGTTTGAGCGTGTTTTAAAGACCTGCAATGCGCATAAGTGTTTTAATTAAATACTTAATCATTTAATGAGTCAGTTTAAACCACCTGACCCCCTTTAATGACGAGTGGAGCCCCGTGATCAACCCACGACCCCCGCGCCTTACACGGTTTCGTGTTTTCACCTCAACCGTCCGCAGATCTTATAAACTAAGGGTTATCCATGGTTTCTCATTTCCTCTATAGTGGCTTTTCAAAAACAGCTTCTGGTGCATCAGGCACACCGCATCGTTATCCGTAATGTTCCGCGCCCGGCCTAAACGTCGATCATCTATCAACAGGTAGGGAATTTCTCCTTTGCCTCTCTCTTTTGTGTATCATGTGGGGTGGGCCTGCTTTCGATTCTATAGAATTGGATAAACCAGACCTAATTAAAGATAATGAACGAATTCTTTAAAGAAAAGAAAGGGGAGGTTGTGATCGTTGATGTTGTCTTATATAATTTATCTTATTTCTTCTATAATCATCTCTCTGAGTTGTGTCGGCTTGCGTCTTCTGAAAATTGAGGCCATTGGTGGTCGTTGTGTGTGAATTAACAATCCCTGGTGAAGTTTTAAGTGGCTTGTTGTGGTTGTAAACTCCTGCTGTGAAAACGTAAATTGGTTAATCAGACATACTCGGCTGAATAAATTGAAAGCACCAGGATCAATTCCTTTTGTTCTAACCCCGGTTTAAATGGAATTGAAATCATGGAACGTGTAAAATCATTTAAATCTGAAAATACAGGCTTGGCCTTGTTTAGTGTTGGTGGCAGGGATTTGGTGGTTTTCTCTAACAAGTCGATTGCATGAGATGTGGGAGGGGATGAGATCCTCTTTTCTTTTATGCTTTCAGTGGTTATGAAACTGGGGATGGAATCCCCTGTTGATGTGGCTTCGGTGTTTATGAGTTTTAAGACCCAATGGTTACTTGTCTATATCACAAACTCAGGTGGGATCCACTATTGGTGAAGAGAATGTTTAAATTGATGATTGAATGGACTCTTTTCCTTGGTTATGGTTATGGTGTTATTTGGCCAGTAGTGCATGAACTTATCTGAACATTAAATTTGAACGTGAAATAAGAATGGGACAAATGGGTTTATTGGCGACAGTCGTGACTCGGACTTGAGTGGTGTTGTGATCTGTAGGCTATCTGAAGAAAAAACCTAGACTTGGGTTAGTGCTTGTTACCTATATATATATACTTGTAGCTTTGTGTTTCTTATTCGCGCCCCACCCAAGTTGAGCACTGAGTGCTGAACACCACCATTTCATGGCGGAGGGAGTTTTTCCCAACACTATTCATATTGTCTGGTTATTAGCTCATTTTCTGCTCCCTTTCCCGGATAGACCAAGTATCTTTGGGTAGGCTGTGATGTCCTGAGGTCCATTATTAGCCCAAGGACCTTTGGGCGTGGTAGTGTGGTGGTTGGCCAGGTGTGTGCGGCAGGTGGTTTCCCAAGTGTCTTCGGGATGAGGCCCAGGTGTCTTCAGGTGTGGCAGTGGATACTTTAGCCCAGGTTTCTTCGGGCGTGGTGGTTGTTGTTCAGGCCAAGGTGTTTGTAGGCGTGGTTACACGTGACAGTTGTGGGCCAGGTGTGTGCGGGTAGGATTCAGCAATGGGACTTCGTGCGGTTGAGGCCCAGGTGTGTGCGGGCGGGATTTCGGCAGTGGGACTGCGTGTGGTTGTGGCCCAGGTGTGTGCGGGCAGGTGTGGCAGTGGGACTACAGTGAGAATGGCGGGATTGGTCTGATGCATAGGATGTCTCAATAACTAGTGGGAAAGTGGCGTGGGGTACCAAAACATCGATGTGCTCTTATTATATATATTAATTGACTTGTGTTATTTGGGGAGTGTACCATGGTGAGGCTTGGGTGGATAGTTTACCTTGCTAGGTGTTTAGTTTACTCTTTTTTCCACGAGACTCTAGTACGTTCCCCCACTTGTTCATGAGAGTCTTTGTTTTTCCCTACTGAGTGTACTTGTATGCTCACCCTACGTATATAAAATTTCTTTTAGGTTTCTTGGAGGACTTCGGGGATCGTTCGATACCATGCTAGCTCGGATCCTTGGAGCAGTTGTAGTTGTTGTTTTTCTTTATTTGGTACTTACCCTTATAGACACCTTCTGCACTTGTGGCTTTTACTTTTGAAACATGCATGTGGGAATGGTTTACTATTGTCATTAATTTTCTTTTTACCTTGGTGTTGTTGGGTTTTCTTATTCTTATCTCTCTATCCTATAAAATAAAAAAAAGGGTAATGCCTTCCATTTGTGTGAAATTTCCATACCCTTGGTGCAAGTCTCCACTCTGGGACCTATTGAAGGTGGGTTTCGGGGGGCATTATCTCTCCTTCAACTTAAAGAAGGAAGGTCCTGGAAATCTGCTGACCATTCCCTCCTTTTTGGTGAAGGCGGGTCGTGACAGAATGAGGGATGAATATCTTCAAGAATCTATACATATTATTCTTCATATACATATTTATCAAATGAAATGTCATGAAAAAATGACATTTTAAATCATCAACTAAAAGAGGAAACTAAAAATTTGAGAAGTGTAACTAGAATCACTATTATAATCTGTAACATTTGGATGTATGTTCAACAAGATGATCTCCTAAAAATATATGATTCTCATATGATCAATTTTTCATGACTCATGAATGGTAATAAATTGAGATGATTGGATTGTCCAATTGACTAAAAACCTTATCTGGTTATTCCCAAGGGATAAGGCGAAAACATGATAATATAATGAATCGAAATATCTACAAATTTCAAAATCATAAAAGGATGGATCTGAAGATAACCATTATGATTTTGGTTCTCATTCTATCCCTTTTGAAAGATATAAAAATGAGAATGGAAATCAGAAATATTTTTTATAACAATTGGCCACTGGAAATGTTTCTGCATATTATAGAACATCATTTTGGTGCATGACTGTACCACCAAATTGGAACTATGTTTGTACCTCATCAAAGTTTTCCTTACATTAAATTCAAAAACATACCAATTATAAGAAACTAGGATGCCCTCAAAAGAATATTAACACTCCCAAATAGTATCCCTATAATAAATAGAGTTCTTAATTCCACAGAACATATCATCATGCTGCTGGAACCAATGAATCAAATAAAAAAATAGAATGTTAATTTAAAAGCTTCCAAAAAACATTCAACTCATCCTATTAAACTCCCAAATTCATCCAAGAATAGTGGGTCATCTGATATCAATCTTTTGATTATTCTATCAAATCATAGGTCGTTTATTTTGTTCTCAAATAATCTTCAATTACATTCCCCATAACATAGGTTTAGGAAATGATGAAGTAATATAATTTCATTTACAACAACCATTTACCTAGGTGGTGATATAATTATTTATTAGTGAAGATATAACTGTGGATATTGTGGTTGGATGAAAGGGTAAAATTTTATCTGAAATAAAAATACCACCAATGATTTATATCATTCATCAATACTATATTTTTAGGACCATATGAGTGATATTTTAACTCATGTTTCCAATGATATAAGGACTCATAATCCACTTTTTTATAATAAAAAATGACAATTCAGTGTAGAATAGAACATTATGTCTCACAAATGACCACATATCCCATCCAAATATCTGAAAGAGTCAGTATAGGCATAGATTTACACAAACACTTCAACTCATAAAAATAATTGTGAAATATTGAATCCCCAAATAACTTCACTCTTTTTTAGGTGATAGCAATCATTTTAGAATCCAACATTGATAAATCCTTCAAAAATCGATCGTGACACCCTAATAATCTAGGGAATATATTGATCAAGAACAAATTATGTAGTAATTTTGATGTCATTACATACATCACCTCCTCACGATCTTCTAAAATACCATATTTTGATACCATGGGTCCAAATAAATTCCCATAAACATTACAGAAATTACATTTCAATTTTGTTGAATAATTTTTGTGATCTAATAAAATATTATACAACATCTCTCAAATGATTCACATGATCCCCCTTGGTCATAGTGTAATCCAATATGTCATCCACAAACACCATCATGAATTAATTGAGGAACTCATGGAATATACTATTCATTAGTGTCATAAAAAATAGTTTCATTTGTTATACCAAAATTCATAACAAAATAATCAAAATTTTAGTATTTAATACTTAAGGTAGTCTTCATGATATAATATTTTTTGAATCTAAATTGGTTATAACTATAGAATATAACAATCATAAAGTGCCACATTTACCATTTTAGGTGGTTAATCAATTCCTCAATTTAGGTTAATTGATATTTTTATATATCATGGCACAATTGAGTTTTTGGCAATCATCAAAAAGGTGATGTATACCTTCGTATTTCATTGAAAAAATAATAAGTGTCACCCGATGTGACATGTTTGGTAGAATAAATATTTTTTCCAAAAAATCATCCAATTATATCTTTTATTCTATCAATTCAACTAGTTCTATAAGTTTCAAGAGAATACATATGTTATTGGTACCATGGACCAACATAACTGAAAACTCTACCTCCATTAGCAGTGACAGGATGAATTTTCTACAATATTCATATTAGGAATCTCAACAACAATTAGAAAAAGATCACTAAGAAATGATTCTTTCTCTACATCAGAAGTGTAACTGATATTTTTCATCCCAACTCTAAATGTGGTAGTCTAGATATGGATGACATATGATCCCATTCTCGTTGGAAACCATATAATTATGCATTTAGGGAGGTAAAAAGACATGATGAAGATAAAATTAATTCATTTACTTATAAAAAATCATCAAATCCATCTAAATAATTTCATACAAAGTTTTAATATCAATAAACATAAATTCCTAGGTGATCTCAATATATAATAATTAGAGGAGATAATAAGTGCATTTGTGGCGTTGTTTTCAATCCATTTTTATGGGTGTAACAATATCCATCATATATGTAAAAATATTTATATAAATGTTTAGTATAATTAAAAACTAGGTTATTCAATTGAATAAGACACAATTGTACTAAATAAACTAGACATGAGTGATGAAGGTATACTGACGGTACCTAAAACTATTATTGGACCCATACTAGATTCCATTGGATACTCCTCAGCAGCATGACTACAATTCGTTCTGGATTACTATGGTTAAAACATATTAAATCATAAATAATTTGATTGAAATATAGTATCGTTAGGTGATAATGAGCATGATTTACAATTCATATTATAAATGACAAGAAAGAGCTTCATGATGTGGCCTAGTTGACCCCACAAAATACCTATCTTATGTTCCTCAATAAAAACATACAATAAATTCCCAACATTCACATGATAAAATCAAGTCAATAGGACACTTTTGGAAACAACATATGGTCTAGATGATGATTTATATCATGTTACACCATGATACTCATCAAACATCATATTTCATTTAATGAAACTAAAAAAACATCCCCTAATAATAGAAGAAACTCATATCAAACCAGACATACCATCAAATTAATATCAACCTTCTATGATATATCCAATATGTTCACATGATATGTGAGATTTAGAATGATGACACGATATCTAATGTAAAACCAAATTCAAATCATGAATCATCAGTCTGTCAGCATTTCATGTTCTACTACCTATTGAGATAACAGAATAGGTTTAGTAAAATGGTTATAATAATGGGACCTAGTTTTATTACCTTCTTAGAGGTAATGAAAATAAATTGAATTTTATAAAAACATCGAATATGTGAAAAAAATTTGAAAAAAAATCTAAATTATTTCTACTCTTTGAAATAATGTTCCTCTACTGTTTCTATATAGGCCCACAACCTCTATGTCCAAAAACCGTAAAGGTAACATGATTCTCCTTTTTTGAGAAATGTGTTTCCATGAACTCAAAAATTATATCAGTATTTTTAAACAAATACTATAACTCTTGTAGATAATATTGGAATTTTAATTCTAATGGTTGGTTTAAGGAAAAATACTGATAATGATATAAACATTCAAACCTTTTTTTAGTTCTAAATCCCATGAAAGAATAAGCATGGATACCTATTTCCAATATTGGAAAGCACACCATTATTTATCCACATTATAATCAACCATATCATTAAATTGTAATGTCTCATATAAAACTCCTTCATAGTGGATATTCAAACATCTTTATGGATGCATGGTATTTTAGAACATCAATATTCAACAAAAAATAATCTAAAAAGATTCTAAAATAATCAACATAATCAAGAGACATAATAAAATTAATTAAATAAAATATAATTCAAATTTATAGGATTTCAAGATAATCAAATAATGTTTCTAAAAATTGTAGAATAACCTCACTTCATTGCATACATAAAATTTTCCAGATGATAATTTTTTTGTTAAGGTTTGCTACTATTTGAGATTTCCTAGAATATAGCAAAAAGGTCAGATAGGCAAACAGAAAGCCCGCTCCCAAAAATTTAAAATATAAAAAAGTTAAATAGTACAAAACAACATAGAAAAGGGGTGTCTAACCTAGAACATACTCTTAGAAACAACTAATGTCACAAAAAATCTAAAACCTATATACCATGACATCCAAGAACACATAATAAGATTAAAAATACATTATATCTCACTCTAAACATAATTTTAATGAACTATCCACAATACCTAGGTATACTAGTACCCAATATAGTCAGGACCTAAATCAAAGGCTAGTCCTGATCCCCATGACATAATAAAAGAACCTATAATTGACTATAAAATGAAAATTAATTTTTTGACATAAAAAACATCTGTATGTGAAAATTAAAGATAGAATAAAAAAATTTTATGTACAAAACTATATTCAATGAAAAAAATGAAGAAAAATTAGATAAATAACAATTACAAGTAAAACAATTAACCAAATGATGACCCAAAATAAATATAGATAAGAACATAAGATATTCTTTTAATGAGCAGATCACATATCTACTTGTCATGAAAATAAACCAAGGTCCCATTCTCAAACACATCTTCCACCTCTAATTAGTGCATTCCAATTTATCTTACATTATATAACATAATATATATATATATATTCATTATGGAAAAGGTATGGAGGGTGAAAATATCCTAGTAGGGTTTCCCCAAATGATTCAAAAGTTGTTATAATAAAAACAAAAAAAAAAATTTAATCTTCACATTAAATAAAAATATGGAATACTATATTATTTAATAGTTTTTATCGAAACATTCTTTTAAAATTAGTCGATGGATGATACATCAAAATGGGATTAAATGAAATTTTCTTATAAAACATTATGATCATGAATAAAACTGTTCTATAATCATAGGATGTGATATTCAAATAATAAAAATACACATGTTCATTATCCCGAATATAAGTTAGTTTCTATAAATTGGATGTTATCACTGCATAGTCAGTCATCCTGGATCAATGTGCGTTCATGTGTCCCCATGTATTGAGCCGTAAAGATAATAGAAAAACACCACATTAGGGATATCATGAATAATTTTTTATTGTTATTGTTTTCATCATCAATCAATTGTATGGTGGTTTATTCATATTATACTTCTCCTTATCACTCACTAATTGAATTGGTTTACATGTTCTTTCAAACAATCAATCAATTAATCATGGGAAATTAATACAATTCTATTCAACTCCTCAATCAACATTAAAATTCTCCATTTTATATTTCAAAATTCCATTTATGTTTCATAATAAAATAATATATTTTCATCATGTTCATACGTTTCAAGTTAATATTTCATTTAGTTTAATTTTCTCATGTATCGACATCAAATATTTTCATCATTTCAAATTTCCAAAGTAATTTTTATATATAATAATTCATATTTTTTATCAATGATTTTGTTAAAGTAATTTATTATTTAAATCCACTATCAAAATAAAATTTGATGAATTTAAAGGAAATAAATTAATATTACATTTCAAGATTATTAAAAAAAATTCAAAGTACAGGGAAAACCCTTATAGAACCACAAAACCTTAATCATATGATCAATAATAAACAGAAATGAGAATCACATGTAGGTTGTTAAAGTGGAGGAAGAGTAAACTGGTAAAACATAGCGATATAAATAGCATACACCGTAACATCAATCCAAGAAGAATAATGGTTAAAGGATCCAAATCTCATATTAAGACTCTCAATGACCAAAGGTTTAGAATAGGGATGATCTAGAAATTATAAATGGGGACGATATTTTAATTAAAATTTTCAGTGCATTAAATACAAATATCAAGGATTCCAAAATAGGGTCACATAGTTAGTAAAGAATGTGCACCTAACAATTCAGCCTCACTAGACTTATTGAACGGGTGAAGGGTATAGTCATATGGCTTGACTATCCACATCACAACCATGAAAATAATCATTTCCCAAGGGCATATATTATAGAGGGTAAGACACATAACCTTAAATCTGTGTGTTATAAATATTTTTCAAAATCTATAACCACTACTCTAGGTATATAACTTTCTATTAGAAACCTCAAATTTTTCTCATACCATACTGTAACCCTTTACATCCTCAAGAGGATAAAAAAATTTCATAAAAATCCAAAGAATGAAATCATTAAATTATAAAAAAAAATATGATGATAAAAATACAGGTACAAATGTACCATAATGTGATTTATAGGATGTTACATATATTTTATTCTGATATATTCATTATATGAATATTATATAAATTTTCAATCAAATCGATAACAATACATTTTTAGGAAAATTGGGTTTTCATATATTATATGGTTCAATTATAAATATTTATCATGATAAAATATAATTTTAGTTTGATTATATAAACAAATGTTTTATTTCATTAGGTCAATATTACTTTTTTAATATTTTCACTAAATTTTCTAAAATGTTTTATTTTTCAATGAATAATGAAAATTACTAATTTTTATTGATAACTGTATTTTTATTACAGGGGTTTAAAATAACAATTTTTTTAAAAACATTCTAAAATAATATATTACATAAATAATGTATCCATATTTTTACAATTATATTTTATGATTTTCTAATGGTCCATATTTGGATCAATTATATTTTAGGAATAAGTTAATTTATTTTATTATTTTTTAAAATCCATGTTTTCCCTCAACCCCACAAATTAATGTACACCCCCTCTCTATTGACATCCACATTTCAAGAGCCATTTTTATTGGCCAATAAAAAAAATAATAACATCAATCAATGCTTCCTAAATTCAATGTATTAACAATATATTGAACCAAGGATTTATGTATAAAAATAATCAAGATGTCTATGAAATAAACATATTTCCCATCCAAGCATTTCATTTGTATTTATGTCTCTAAATACATAAAATATATTTCATAAATTGTTATAAAATAACACCATTTTTAATAGAATGATATTTTTAATTCTAATTTAATATCATTTATCTTTCTTCCTCTTCATCATAATTTGAATGGAACCGATCATTCGTGAATATAGTGGATTGCTACCTCAAAACCCCATATAATACATTTTCCATGACCAACTCTTTCAAATAGTTGTAGTGAAAGATTTAATGAATATATGTGATATACTGGAAATATTTATCATTATTCAAGTGTAATATATCATATTATATCATACCTTTGTATCTATTAAAAATGATGACTTCATTCATGAATATGTGTAAATTCCCACCTCTAGGAAACTATGTGATTATTGTTTCATAACCACATCACATATATACTATATAGAAGTATATTTAAATAAATTATATTATATTTTTTATATAATAATAATTCTATGACTATATAATGATATTTGACATCATTACTTCATGAGCATTAAAAATGGAAAAGCTTCTTATTGGTATATTTGACTTATCATCTCTATAATTGCAACATAATTTATTTTTCAAATCAATATTTATTTAATGGATTTAATTTTATAAATAATTAATATAAATTATAATTATGTAACAATTATTATTCTATAGATGATGTAATAATATCCCATTTGACTATAGTCATCTTCCCAAGGTGATTTATAACATAGGGTTCAAATATCATCAACATATCATGTGTGAATATAATTGATTAATAAATTGTATATAACATAATAATAAATAAAATAAAATTATGATTAAATACGAATGAAATTATTAATAAGGTAAACAAATATTTTTTTTCAGGATGATAAATAATGAGTGTGACTATTCAGACTTGTGGTAGGAGACATTTTACCTTAAAATCCTCATTTTAAAGGTCAAAATGATTTTTTGTAAATGTTTTTTTCCATGTAAATATTTGTAAAATGTGGTCATCAATAAAGTTTTAATGATTTAAAAAAAATAATGTATATTTTATGTCCATTTTGACATTTATTTAATAGTATATAAATAGAATATTTTTACATATTTTATGAGGAGTGATTTGATAAAAATGTAAAAGGATTGTTTAATTTTCATGTATATGGTGTAAATGGTTCTAATCACTATTATAAATGTTATTTTAAGTATGTATTACTTAGAAAACACTCCTATGTTATTGAAATAAAATCCATCATTATATTTTTCTTGGGATCTTAAAGAAATTAGTTTAGAAGGAATTGATAACTTAATATTTGTAAATGCATTCATATTGGTAGATATAATGAATTTTTTGAGTATAAAAATGGAAATGAAACAATTAAAATATTATTATTGTTTCATAGTTCGTGTGAGTTTTATGTAAAATAGTTTAATCCTAATGTAGTCCATCAGTAATTTTGAGCCTCATATAGATCTCCAACGCATTGTGGAATGGGACAATGATAACCATTTATGTTCCTACAAAGAGATTATAGGACTTTACTAGATGTGTTATTTTATTTTGTAAGAGAGATTATAAGAGTCATATGAATGTTATTTCTAAAGGTACATAAATTATATATTTAAACTTTATATTGGTTTTAAAATTAATATAATGACTTTATAGGGTTGTCAATGAGAAGAAGTTTAAAGGGACATTTATACTATATCTGAAGAGGGGCATGTGTAAGTATTCCTGATATTTTCATTATGTTTAATAAAACAATTTGATTATTATTTTTTAAATTAAATATTTTTTATTAAATGATTTATAAAAATAATTTTTATAGTATGTTAATTTATTTTTTATGGTAATTATTTTGTCCAATGTTTATATTGATAAATAAAACAAATTTATGTTTTTAATGGATTAGTTGGTTCATCTCTTTTTTTAATATCCCATTCTGATTTTTGTGTCTTCATGTGACATTTTTATATTTTTTTAATATGGTTTTAAATATCATTTAATATAACTTTGGGGTTATGTTGAATATTTAAATGTTATATAATGGCATAAAACATGTTTTTTTAATTATTATTTATTTTGAATCAAAAATATTCAAGGTGGTATTTTCAAGTATGTGATTTTATATTTATTACTGGAAGGGTAATAAACTAATAACATAAAACATATACCGAAATTATCAATTGTAATTAAAATAAAATAATTATATTATCAATAATGAATTTATTGGATTGTTTAAGGCTGGATCCCTAACATTTGTATTAGATAAATATTTTACATATTTCGAGATATTATGTTAATGTATATAAAAATCATAATGATATTATAATGTATTATTATAATTATATATAATTATAATACTAACATATTTATTTATCTAGAATATCTTTACTCATATTGTTTTTCCATAGTGGAAACATGTAAATTAAACAATGAATGCATTAAGGCAACATTATCCTTATAAATTAGAAACCAGAAATTATTCAAATAGGAACGTGTATATTGTTGGTAAAATGGATCAACTAACACAAGATATTAATTGTAATGAAATAAAATCTATAGAAAACCAAATCTATCATTGAGGAACATTATGATGATGGATTTTTATACAAGGAAAAATTATCCAATGTTCAATGGATTACATTACTCGATAGTAGCTATTGGTATAAAGACCCGAAAATCCTATGGAAATTTTTTTCTTAAAAACATGGGAATTTTACGAGTCTGCGGTTTCCCACGACGCCTGATTCTAAGGCCCGGTGTGCCCAGAATCAATTTCTGATGTATTTTTTGGGTACGTTAAGTAAACGTACGTGTGGGATTGTATATCTTTTAAACTGGTCCTTGGAATTGAATTTCGAGGGAACCGGTGAACTCACAGCGCCGGTATTCGCTTAAGGAGGCCTTTACTGCAGTTGAGTTTCAATGTGAATGGATGTTATAAATTGGGGTTACTAATTGAAATTAAAAATTAAATAAAAATGTGTGTTTAAAACATTTTTATTTGAAAGGTGGTTAATGTCTCTATGTGGAGGTTAGGGGTGGGGCCCACCACACCATAACCTCCCTTGGGAGGATATAACTAGGGATGGGGGCCAATAGTTCAATCTACCCTTAAACTCCCCATGTAATTCCCGTTTATTTAAGGGAGCCTTATAAACACCCAACTCTCCCTTTTTAATTTTTTTAAAAAACTCTCCACCTCCCACCTCCTCTCATTAATGTGCCAAAAACAATAATCTATTAATTGAGCTTCCATAATTAATTAATTAATTTTTTTATGAATTAATTTGAATTAATTTGAATTGGATTGCAATATTAAAATGATAGAGAGGCTTTTGTTTTATTTTGTATTGGTATTTATTCTCTGGAGAGCTTGGGAGAACTCTTGGAAGAACAACCTGTTCCAACGAAGAACACTCGCCGTCTATGAAGAACCCGAAGAAAATCATCAACGACCTACTTCAACTTTAAAGAAGTAGACACCTCCAGTGAAGAATGTCACCAACGACAGTGTCATCATCTATCCGACATTGATGGAATGATGTCCGTCTTCTATGACATCGACAACGTACCTTGAATTGAGGTAGGGGTTACTTTAATGTTTGATTCTACCCTCCGTTCTACATCGATAAATATGTAGAATGTTGTGTCGATTGATATCATACGACGAGTTGGGTTTGGGAAACACGAACATGGCCCAACCCTCCCCATAGTTTCATCCATTTGATGATGTTTGAGGTGGATTTTAAAGGGAGTGGTGTCATCACACTGCGCCAGAGAATAACCGCAACCAAGAGGAATGCGGCGGATGGAAGAGGAACTGCGGTCGGTAGGGCCACGACGGATGAAGAGGCGCGGTGTCATCGTGCCGCGCTGTGGTGCTGAAGGCTGTGACCATGAAAGGACGTGGTGGTGGAGTACTGGTGCTATTGCGTCGGCCGCATGGAGGTGCAGGAGGTGACCCGCGTCCGTGGGCCGCTAGGCCGAACCGAACCGGCCGGCCTACTGCCGGCCGGGCTGAAGAACCACGGCGGCAGAAGTCGCCGCATGGAAGACGACCACAGCCCGCAACTACGTCCCACTCTACTGGGCGAACCTACCGGCCGAGCAGGTGGACCAAGACACCCAATGGAGCCGCGAAAAGGAGAACTGTGTCCTGCTGTGTGGGCCGTGTGCACCCGAAAGAACCATCCGGCTACGGCTGGCCGGGCAGGGAGAGGCGGCGCTGCTTGGCGCCGCTGGTCGAACCGAACTGGCACGCAGTGCGGGCAGAGTCCGCTGGTGGGCCGTCCCCCACCAGGCTGGGCCTACCCGCCATCCGGGTCAGACTCCCCATTTTGGGCTGGGATGACCCCCCATCCCGGTCAGACCTACCAATCCGGGTTGTGCTGAGCCAGCTGCCCACTGGGTTTGATGGGCTGGGCCCGACTTCCCCTAAATTCGAATATCTCCTAGACCGCGCGTCTGATCGAAGCTCTGTCTATGGCACTGGGAACATCATGAAGATTTATTCCTTTTGAGATACTATAAGTGAGTTTTTTACAACTTTGAAAAACGTCTAGGTTTGGAAAGAGCGTAATTCCAATAGGGCCCCTAGAACGAAAATGCCAATAACTCTCAGACCGAGCATCTGATTGACGCGTCATCTGTAGAATTGGCTTCTTTATGATGAGAAGAAACTATGATATACATTAACTCAGGACATTAGGATAGATGATGTATTGACACTTGACTCAAGGAGAAGACCCTCCAGCGTGCTGTGTGTGGGAACCCTAGAACTGGCTGCGATTACTATTAATCTTGAGTCCTAAGTGGGTTCGACAGCGATAACTATTGTACCAGAATCCTATGTGGGTTCCACAACGATGACTATTGTACCGAAATCCTGCGTGGGTTAGACAGTGATGACTACTGTACCGGGATCCTCCGTGATTCTGACAGTTCTGACTTCTGTTCCTCTATCCTATGTGGGTCCAACATAGTAGCAGGTTCTATATCCTGTGTGGGTCTGACAGCTTAGCTGGTCCTGTATCCTGTGTGGGTCTGACAGCTTAGATGAATCTATGAATACATCTGATCATCTTTATCACTCTACAAAAGATGCATACCTATGTGAGCTGAGTCATGTCATTCAATCATTATCATCATGGTGATTGACTTTACTTCCTGTGAGGACGGGGTTGTGCTTGGGCTTGAGTGTTGGAGTCGGATTGTGACTGGTAACATAGGTATATGTATGGGCATATACCTATTTAAGGTTGGTTGATACTTCATGGTTGTATCTTTATACTATGGTATTTCCATTGTGGATTCTAGTAGACCTTCGGGGGTCTAAGGGTCCCCTACTGAGTATTGTTATACTCACCCCTACACGGGCTTCGCCCGCACCTTGTTGTGTTCTGTGTAGACGAAAGACATCAGTGATCGAGGATGAGGGTTACGGACGGAGTATGATCAGATCTGGACTAGATGAGACATACCACAAGGATGAGTTAATCGAGTTTTTTACCTACCCTTCATGTAGGATTCCCAGGTGGATGATCCAGGAGTTGTTTTCTCTTTTTACCTATACATGTACTTGTTGTTTAGTTGGGTTTGTATACTGGCCCACTTAATTTGAGAACACCTAAATTTTCTATTTTACAAAATTTTTCCCCTACTGCTTTTGTTTATACCATGTCTGTGTTATAGGATAATGGGCTATGCCTTACCTTTTTATCTGGATTACACCTTTGGTGCTAGTCGCCAGCCCCTTTCCTAGGGAAGGCAGGCTTATGGAAGTCACAACACGGGCCCCGAAGATGGGTCGTGACAAATTGGTATCAGAGGAGTCAGTTCTACCACATAATTTGGACTCTTATTCTTTGAATGGAAATAGTGGTAAGTGTTTTGGGTTTGGATATGAGTTTGGGAAATCGGTTTTGGTGTGGCGGCTGACGTGTCCATACACTAGGACTCTGACTTCTGATCTCCGACTCAGTGCACGAATACACAGATTGCGTGTGTGTTTCCTTTGAAATTTTTTTCTTCATGATTACTTTGTGTCAGCTAACCAGGTATACTATTTTATCTATGGAAAACGTGTTTCTTTTCAGGATGGCCCCACGAATGTAGCCACCTAGGGCTCCGAGTTTCATACGAGATGGTAGGTCATCGAGCGACGAGGCCTCGGTTCAGGGCCCCATCACAATGGTGGTACCAGCGGTACCACTACCCACTGGACCACTGATACCACCAACTCCAGTAGTAGAGAGTGCATGCTGCTTGAATGCATTGCACGAGTTCTAGCACCAGAGGCCACCCAGGATTCGGGGAGATACGGACCCACAGGCAGCTCATTATAGGATGGAGGCTGTCGTGAGAGTTTTTAGATTGGTAGGGACACCGGTCGACCTCATGGTGATCCTTTCCGTGAGTCTCCTTCAGGCAGCGGTAGGAAGATGGTGGAGCTTGATGCTCCAGGTGCTTGACGAGGCATCATTACTCCAGACAGACTTTGAGAGTCTCTTCCTCTCAGAGTTTTTTCCATCCACCCTTCGTGTGGTGCAGATACAGGAGTTACTTCATCTACAATAGGGCATCATTACACTAGCTCAGTACTCAGCGAGGTTAACTGACCTCTCACACTACTCCATGGATATGGTACAAGAACCGTACTTCAGGGCTTAGACCTTTGATCAGGGACTCAGGCTAGAGATCAGGGCTCCGACGATTCCCCTCAGTATTCCGACACAGGCGGGGGTGCTGGAGTAAGCTCATCTAGTGGAGAGTTTTCTCGCTGAGCTGTCACCAGCGGCGAGACCCACGACATGTCAACACGTAGCGGGTTATTCTATAGCCAGAAGTAGATAGATGACGCAGAGATCCAATAGGACCATACCATTAGGTGGGAGACCCCATGATAAGGGTTCGGTTGGGTAGGGAACATGAGACATAGACAGCTATACGAGCAGCAGGCAGTGCTATGAATGCAGCGAGCAGGTCCACATGGCTCATGACTGCCTAACCCACCATATAGATGAGTATTAGACAGTAGAGGGACCTCCTTGGTAGAGGCAGAGGTTCAATCGTGGTGGCCCACCGAGAGAAGGCGGACGTAGCAGAGGAGCTGGCCGAGCAGTGGGTGGTGGTCGATGTTTCAAGGCTCTACCACCACCACCAGGAGGTCCACCCCAACCATAGGGAGCTGGCGGACAGAGGCAGGCTCAGGTCCAGGAAGTCGTGGCCTAAGACCACAGCGCACCTGAGATGATTCAGGGTTCTATTTGTGTCTACTCCAACCTTGTGTCAGAACTTATATACACCGGTGCGAGTCATTCGTTTATTTCCACTGCCCTCATTCGGAGCTCAGAGATTCCGATGGAGCCTTTGGCTTGATTCTTATGGCTAGAGACTCCTACGGGAGCAGACTTGATGATTACGCATTTGTGCCAGTAGTGTGAGCTTATTCTAGGAGGCGAGATATTCAGCTGGGATCTTCTTGTAACGGCATCGAGTCCTTACGACGTCATCTTGGGTATGGAATCGTTATCCACAATTCATGCTTATATTGAGTATACTATGTGCAAAGTGTGGTGTATCTGCACGGATGGGACCAAGTTCACATTCACCGGTGAGAAAGGAGTGTTAGCAGTGAAGGATGGACTTACGTACAAGAGGGGGAAGCTAATCACACATCAGTTGGATAGTATCCTCCTCAGACTGGTTGATATGCGAAGTCCATGTTTTCATGGGGTGGGGGATCAGTATGTGTATTTATTTCCGAACGACGTTCCAATACTACATCCTCATAGATATGTAGACTTCTACATTGACATTTACCCCGAGATAGCACCGATATCTACACCAGCATATCGGATAGCTCCCTCCGTGCTTCGGGAGCTTCGGGTACAGCTAGAGGACTTGCAGGGGAAGTGATTTATCTGACCCAGTGTTTCACCATGGGAATCTCCGATTTTGTTCACCAAGAAGGAGGATGGGAGCTTGCAACTGTGTGTTGACAACCGTCACCTGAATCAGGTGACCATGAAGAACAAGTACCCACTTACGAATATTGATGACATCTTTTATCAGCTCAATGGAGCATGATGGTTCTCAATGATAGACCTCAGTTCAGGCTATCACCAGCTCAGTGTTTGAGATGAGGATGTGCAGAAGACGGCCTTCAAGTGTCGGTATGGCCACTACGAGTTCTTGGTTATTCCATTAAGAATATCTAATGCTCTAGAAGTGTTCATGAGTCTCATGAACAAGATATTCCACCCTTACCTCGATCACTTTGTCGTACTCTTCATCGACAACATAGTGATTTACATGACTGCTGAGGAGGAGCATGCCTACCATTTGAAGGCCGTACTGGACACACTCCTAGAGCACCTACTTTATGGTAAGCTAACGATGGTCCAGTTCGGGATTCGAGAGGTTCACTACTTGGGACACATCATCTTGAAGGCTGGAGTTGCAGTGGATCCAGTGAAGATCAAGGCAGTACATTCTTGGGAGCCACCCAGGAGTGTGACGAAGTTGAAGAGTTTCTTGGGACTGGCTGGGTACTATCGGAGATTTTTACCAAACATATCCAGTGTACCAGCACCACTTTCAGCATTGAAAAAGAAAGGGAAACCCTTTGTGTGGTCAGATAGACACCAACAGAGCATTTAAGATTTGAGGCAAAGGTTGAACAGTGCGCCCATCTTGATGCTACCAGAGGAGTGCGTAGGGTACATAGTTTACTATGAAGCATTAGGGAACAGACTCAGGAGTTTTCTTATGCAGGAGTGATTAGTGATCACATATGGGTTACAATAGTTGAGAAAACATGAGGAAAACTATGCTACCCATGACCTGGAGTTACCAGCAGTGGTCTCCACCTTGAAGGTGTGGCTGCACTATCTGATTACGAGCGTTTTATATTCTACTTTGACCACAAGAGTCTCAAGTATAACTTCACACAGAAGGACCTGAACCTGAGACATCGATGATGGCTTGAGTTCCTCCAAGACTACGACTTTGAGATAGTCTATACTCCTGGAAAGGGGAATGTTGTAGGAGACGCTCTCAGTAGGAGATCAGGAATTCAGCTGCTAAGAGAGGAGACATAGTAGTTGGACGCATTGCAAATATCCTTTGTGGATAGATATGGAGCAGCCTTTTTATAGTCTCTCACAGTCACTCCTCCACTTCATTAGCGAGTTAGAGAGGCACAACCTGTGGACGTTGACTGTGAGACACAACATGCTCAGATATCCTCAAGGCAGGAACCTTATGGGTTTTCTAAAGGTGGGGAGAACATCATAATCTTCAGAGGACATACCATGGTACCAGTTTCACTACAGGAAGAGGTGTTGAGGGTTTTCAACACTTCCCCTATAACGGTACATCCAGGATTGGAGAAGATGTATCAGTACCTCAAATGACAGCACTGTTGGCCAAGTATGAAGAATGATGTAGTAAAGTTTATCTCATGATGCCTCACTTGTCACCAAGTGAAGGAGGAGCACTAGGTTCCAGCAGGCTTGGTTCATCCCTTAGAGGTCCCAAAGTGGATGTGGGATGGGATATCCATGGATTTCATGATGTTACTTCCACGTACATCCAGAGGACACAACTCTATCTAGGTGATTGTCAACCGACTCACCAAGTAATCCCACTTTCTACCGATCAGAGAGCAGGTCTCAGTAAAGATCTTGGTCGCCTCTACAAATAGAATATCTTATGACATCATGGTGATCCATCGATGATCATCTTCGATCGTGATTCACGTTTCACTTCCAGGTTATGGAAGGGGTTGCAGGAGGCTTTCAGGACGCAGCTTCGCTTGAGTACCACCTTCCATCCTCAGACGGATGGTTAGACTGAGAGGACCATTCAGACTACTGTGGACATGCTCCGTGTATGTGTCCTTGACTTTGGACACAGTTGGGAGGATCAGGTACCCTTGGTGGAGTTTGTATACAACAACAGCTACCACTCTAACATCAGGATAGGACCTTATGAGGCATTGTACGATCAACCTTGGAGATCACCACTATGCTGGACTGACCCAGGGGAGTCAGCACTTGTAGGACTAGAGATGGTTCAGGATACGACGGAGAAGGTGAAGATCATCTAGAAGCAGATGAAGACTATAAAGAGCAGACATAAGTCCTATGCTGATAGAAGATAGATACCATTGGAGTTTTAGGATGGTGACCATGTCTTCTTACGGTTCTCACCTCGAGGAGGTCTACGGAGATTTGGTTGGGGCTGCTAGTTGTCTCCGCGATTCATTGAAACATTCCAGGTCCTCAGCAGAGTAGGCGAGGTGGCTTACCACCTGGCCCTTCCACTTTAGTTGCACCGGGTGCACGACGTCTTCCATGTTTCTCTACTGAGGAGATACGTGCACGACCCATCCCACATCATCGACCATGGGGATCTAGACATTGAGGATGTGGTGACATTCACAGAGGTCCCAGTGGAGATTGAGGATCGATAGGAGTAGGTCCTACGTGGATGGTCAATTACTCTAGTGCGCATTCACTAGCAGCACGGTAACCTCGAGGAGAGCACATGGGAGCTAGAGGCTCAGATGCATGCTCAGTACCTCCATTTATTACCTTAGTGTGTGTTGTAGTATAAGTGGATGTAAATCCATGAGGTGGGGAGAATTTAAAAACCTGGAAATGCTATGGAATATTTTTTTTAAATTCATGGTAATTTTACGAGTCCGTGTTTTAGGACGGCACCTGATTCCGAGGCCCGGCGTGCCCAGAATCAATTTCTGATGTTTTTTCGGGTATATTCTGTAAACTTACATTCGGGGTTTTATATCGTTTTAACCGGTGGTCGGAATTGAAATCTGAGGGCACCATTGAACATTCAGTGACAATATTCGCTTAAAGAGGCCTTTACCGTAGTTGTGTTTCTATGTGAATGGATGTTATCAATTGGGGTTACTAATTAAAATTAAAAATTAAATAAAAATGTGTGTGTGAAACATTTTTATTTGAAGGTGGTTAAAGACTCTACGTGGAGGTTAGTGGTGGTTACCACCACACCCTGACCTCCCTTTGGATGATATAACTATGGGTGGGGCCCACTAGTTTGAACTCCCCTTAAAATTCCCATTTAACACTCTTTTATTTAAGGGAGTATCTTAAACTTCCAACTCTCCCTTTTTATTTTTTTTTAAAAACTCTCAACCACCAACCTCCCCTCATTAATGTGGCAACACCATTAATTAATTAAATGAAATTACACAATAAATTAATTAATTTGTTGTGTTTTGAATTCTTTTGAATTCATTTGAAATGGATGACAATATTAAAATGATATGGAGGCTTCTGTTTTATTTTGGCTTGGCGTTTATTCTCTGGAGAACTTGGGAGAACTTTTGGAAGAACAACCTCTTTTCAACGAAGAAGACTCCCTGTCTCCAATGAACATGAATAACATCTTCAATGACTTCCTTCCACGTTAAAGGAGTATACTCTGCCCGCAAAGTACGTAGCGAATGATGATGTCATCTTCTCTCTGACGTTTACGGAACAACATCCATCTTTCACGATGCTGTCTTCCGTGACTTCGACAACGTACCTTGAATCAAGGTAGGGGTAACATTCATGTTTGATTCTACCCTCCATTCTACATAGATAAATTGGTGGAATGTTGTGCCAATTGATATCATTTGACGAGGTTGGTTCAGGCCACATGAACACAGCCCAACCCTTCTCTTTGTTGCTTCCATTTGAAGACGTCGGAGGAGGAGCTAAAAGGGAGAAGTGTCGTCACACCGTGCCAGAGAATAACCACAGGTAGGAGAACTGCGCGGATAGAAGAGGAACCACATCCATGGGGCCACGACAGATGAATAGGTGCGGCGCTGTCACGCCCCACTACGGAGACGAAGGTCGTGGCCAGGCTGGGATGTGATAGTGGAGGACCGACGCCGTCGCGCCGACCACGTGGAGGTGTAGGACACAGCACCCATGTGTGGGCCACTCGGACGAACCGAACCGGTCAGCAACCTGCTGCCTGGGATAAGAAGTGCTGCGCCTGAAGGCACCGCGTGGAAGAGGACCGCGGACCGCAATCGCGGGCCGCTCTACTGGGCGAAGCGGTTGGCCACCTACTGGCTGGGCGAGTGGACCATGGCGCTCACAATTGCTACGCGGAGGAAATTCGTGGTCCACTATCTAGGGCTTGTGTGCTGGGCAGAACCGGCCGGCTACGGTCTTCTAGGAAGAGAGAGGCAGCCCTGCTTGGCACCGTCGGGTGAACTGAACCGGCCCGTAGCGCGGGCCGGGTCCGCGGGTGGGCCACACCCTACCAGGTTGGGCCGACCCCCTAGCTCGGTCAGACCCCCCAGGTCGGGCCGGGCCGACCCCCCAGCTGGGTCGGACCCACCAGGTCGGGCTGGGCCGACCCCCCAGCTGGGTCGGGCCCGACTTCGCCAAAATTTGAAAATCTCTTAGACCACATGTCCGATCGACGCACCGTCTACAGCACTGGGAGCATTGCGATGAGGCAGTCCTTTTTTTATACTCTAAGTGTGTTTTGGAAAACATTGGAAAATGTTCGGGTTTGGAACAAGCGTAAATCCAATCGGGCCCCTCAAACGGAAATGCCACTAACTCTCAGACCGGGCGTCCGATTGACTCGTCGTCTGTCGCATTGGGTTCCTTAGGATGAGATAGAAAAATGGGATACATCAACACCGGATTTCGTAATATTTGATGTATCGACACTTGACTCGAGGAGAGGACCCTCCCAGAATCGAGCGTGATGTGTGCGGGAACCCTAGTGCTAGCTGCGACGACTATTGTACCAGAATCCTACGTGGGTTTGACAACAATAACTATTGCACCAGAATCCTATGTGGGATCAATAGTGGTGACTATTGTACCGAAATCCTATGTGGTTTCAACTTCGATGACTACTGTACCGGGATCCTCTATGGGACTGAATGTTCTGACTTCTGTTCCTGTATCCTGTGTTGGTTAGACAGAGTAGCTTGTCCTGTATCCATTATGGGTCCAACGGCTAAACTAGTCCTGTATCATGTGTGGGTCTAACAACTTTGATGAATCAATGACTACATCTGATCATCTCTATCACTCTACGAATGATGTATACCTATTTGAGCTTAGTCATGTCATTCAACAATAATCATCGTGGTGATTGAATTTACTTCCTGTGTGGATTGGGTTGTGATAGGGCTCGAGAGTTGGAGGCAGACTGTGTCTTGTAACTTAGGTATATGTATGGTAATATACCTATATATGGTTGGTTGATACTTCATGATTGAATCTTTTTAATGTGGTTTTTACTTTGTGGATTCTGAGAGACCTTCGGGGGTCTCAGGGTCCCCTACTGAGTATTGTTATACTCACCCTGCACGGGCTTTGCCCGCAACTTTTTGTGTTCCATGAAGACGATAGACAGTAGTGATCGAGGCTGAGGGTGATGGTCGGTGTCTGCTCAGAGTTGGAATAGACAAGACTTTCCACAGGGACAAGTTGATCGAGTTCTATACCTACTCTTTTGGTAGGATTCCCAAAGAAATGATCCAGGAGTTGTTTTCCCTTTTTAGTTGTACTTGTACTTGTTGTTCAGTTGGGTTTGTATACTGGCCCACTTAGTTTCAGCACACCTTACTGTTCTATTTTATTAATTTTTGCCTCTACGGCATTAGTTCAGATTATGTGTGTGTTATAGGATAAAAGTATATGCCTTCCCTTCTTATTGGGATAATTCATTTGGTTCTAGTCACCACCGCTTGGACTATGGAAGGCGGGATTGGGGTAGTCACGACACGAGCCCCGAGGACAGGTTGTGGAAATTGGATTTGTTAATGATTTGAAAAAATATATTCAAATTCATGTGATGTTCAGATCATTAAATGTAAAATCAGAATATTTACTATTTCAAAGGTTAAGCATGTTTAAGGTATAAAATTGATACGAGTACTAGAATGAAGGAAATGATTGATTCCATGGAATGGGACAAATATAAGGATTTTCCTTTGAAAAGTATATTTCAAAACATTTTATTAATTTTGATGGAAAATAAATTCATGTAATTAATATAAAAGTAAGATGATTTAATTTTCATATATGAAGAAAACATCATCCAATTGGAATGGTACAAACCATGTAATATTTTAGATACAAATAAATAAAATAATAGTATTTAATTATTATTAAATATAATATGTTTAAGATCTTTAACCAATCTAAAATTTAAATTTTTTGACAGACTTTTTCCCTATGATAAGAATCTTGAAATAGATTTTTTTGATAGCTATGTATTCCATTAAAACAAGGATAAATAAATATTCACCTAAAACAAAAATGGGATGATTACATTCATTAAATACAAGGTTAAGGAAATTATGTTTTTATTTTGTGATATCTAGTAGAGAAGAGACACCTAGGAATGTAATTTAAAATATAATATATTCTTAAAATGAAGAAATTTTAGGAATATTTATTGTGATTTAATTAAAAAATAACATAGTTGTGTTATAAACAATTTTGATAAGTACACAGTAATGTGTTTATAATGTAATGGGAATGGTCATTATGTGAATTAATTTCAAAATAAGTGAACAAATTATGGGACGAAAAGATCCTAAAAAGACAGGTGTGTGGTGAAATCCATTGAAAATTATTATATAACTTTTAGGTAATCTAATGAAATTGAATCATGTATATTAAAATTTTAATTGGATTATACTAATGAATTATTTTATTCATGTTGTACATTTTATTTTGTTTCAAATACATTTTCTAGAAAAATGTAAATTTCATCACACTAAATAATGTTAAATATTTTGGTAGAAACACATTGGTGTAGTGTGAAGGCAATTATAATTTATTATGTTCTTAATTTCATCAACCATAGAATCTTATTTCCTAAAAAAATTGTCTTACTCATTATAGAATTGGATATAATTATAGTTATTTATTTTATTTTAGTTTATCAAGATAACCTTGATTTAAAATATGAAGATGTTATTTTCATAAATAATTTTCTATTTTTGTATAAAAATATTTCCATATCTTTGATAACATATCAAGAATTTTAGAATCTATTATGATATGTAACTTAATGTTCCCTTTCTCTTGTGGTTGGTAAAAATCAAAATGTTAAATTTAATAATGTACTATGAGTAAAATAACATTGATGTTTTCATGAAGAGTTACATGATGTTATTCTGGTTTGGGGAGTCAAATATTCAATTTCCTTTGTACTTAATGCTTAGACAATTTAGAAAACACCACAATGAATTTCTCAAGTTTAGATTATACTAATGAAAAATGAGAATCTTGATTTTCTAGATAATGTTCTCATTTGTCATAGAACATCACCATGTGGAGCATCTATTTTAATTTTTTAAATTAAACATGGTTGCATAATTATTTACATTGATTATAGAGCATTGAAAAACAATACTATAAAGAATATGTAATTTTCCCCCATATTGAGGACTTTTTGGATCTTCTTTGGGGATCTTGGTATTTTTCGAAGGGTTATCAATAGGCTAATGACAATCATATTAAGTTGAAGGAATTAGGAATATCATTGAAAACATTTCATTATTTGTATGGGAAATAAGTTTTTTTATTATTCCCATTAAAAATTATCAGAATCTAGTCATGTATTTGGTTAATAGTGTTCTATATTAATATTATGATATGTTTTTGGTTGTATTTATGGATTGTATTTTAGTTTATTCTAATGTTCAGGAGGAACAGATAAAATATATGGGTATTTTTTTCCTAAAATCCTAAAATAAAAGATGTTATATAGAAAATTTGGTAAATATGATTTTCCCTATATCATATTTTTTTCAATGGTTATACTATAAATAAATATTGAATAAATTTTCTTAGTTATAAAACAAAAATATTTTTATTAATGTATAATACCAAAGAAAGGGAATGATATTTATAGTTTTGTGGGGATTTCATTATATTTATAGAAATTTTTAAATAAAATTAACAATTATATATCCACATAACTATGTAAAAAAATAAGATAAATCTCATTTGGATAAAGGATTGTGATGAATGATTAAATGATTTCAATATAATATTATTGAATTCCAATTTTTGGACCTTAAATCAAATAATCGATAATTTTTTATTTTTTACGATACTTAATTATGGTGTCTATGTTTCATTAAAAGGATGAATGATATTTTAATTGAATATAATCCATTGTTATTAAAAAACCATTATAATAATTATCTTAAACATGAAGATTAACTTTCAGAAATAGTGAGTTCATTAATAATGGTGAGGCAAAATTAACATGGATTATTGTGTGAAATAAATAATGATTATAAAATTTATATTCAAATATTTACTCATAATTAATTAACATGCCATATAGGATATAGAGGTAATTGATAATTGATTAAGGAATCACAATTTAATACCATCAAGTAATGAAAATAGAGTATCTGATTTTTGAGTCAACAAGATAAAGAAACAGTAACAATGATACATCTAGAACTTCAACCATTAGACAATGATTTAATGATTGTTGACCTAGAAAATGTGCATTACAGAAATCCCTCTATTTTGTGTTATTTTTAACTATAATAGATAATTCTTCATAGGATTAAGAGATATTAAAATGAACATTAATTTTTACAAGAAATGGTAGAATTAATTAGGAAATTTATGTTTCCTAAATATATAATTTACAAATAATATGTTGTAATATTTATAAAAAGATTATTTATTTAATTTGACCCCCCAAATGATGAAATAAAAATTTAGTAGGGCCCTTAGATCTTTATTTTTAATTAATCATATAAGTAAAGTAATGTATATTGATTATTGGAAATATTTATAGTGGAAAAGAATTAGGATATATATTGTTTATTTTACATGGAAATTTTTGAAGTGTAAATGGGTTAAAATAAAATGAAAATTCCTAAAATGGATAATTTATCCTTTTGTAGTTGAATAAATAAAAATTGATAGTATTTACAAGTAAAAAATCGTTAGTCTACCAAATACATGTTGATTTAATTAAGTGATATGAGTTACTATTAATCTATTAAGTAAATAATCATATATTCATTCTAATGAATATAATATTTCATTAGATAATAATTATAAAATTTTTAAATGATATAATTTTACTATAAGGAATTTTTTCCATACCATATATGAATGTTATCACTTTTTTACATCTACTAATATGAATATTATTCTAAATATGTGGGACACTGAATTAAATTTCTAAAGAACCTTGCATACTAAATATAATTTGAAATCAGTTTGAATGATTCCGAGCATGGAAGATATTTTTGGATATTGATTAATTAATTATCAAAAAAATTAGTATCTTTATATGAATTTTATTATGTATTCATATAATAAATTTTTCAATCTAGTATATAGATATAAAATTTTCAAGAATTATTTGTAAAGGGGTATTGAACAATGTCTTGTTTCTATGAGGTCTGGAAAAGAATATTGTTTTGACAAAAATTGGTAGAATAAATGGTTCATAAGGTGAAGAAATATTTTTTAAAACATGGAGATTGATGTGGTAATGAATAAAATTTACAATGATAAATAATAGAATGATCTTTCTTTTGATGTAGGCAATTGGGGTTTTCATAATGTTTCTCTATGGTAATGTGTTATGCATTTTTGTTAAATGGAAAAGTATGTGGTTCATTGGTCCACATGGAACCCTTGGGAATGTTTGAAGATTTCCCTATTGAGTTTCCTCTACTACATTTCAATCTCAGGTACATGATTTATTCCATGTTTTCATGTCATTAAAAAATGACTTGGATGTATCTCATGCTTTGAGGAATTAAGTAGTTTAGTTGGAATAAAACCACTATAATAAGGGAAATAAATAATATAATACTTAATATAGAGATAATTTTCTATAAAATAATGTAATATTCTAGGTTATTGTTTTATAGATAAGCGATATGATTATAGAAGCAACTTGGGAATCAATATACTTTATGTATGAAAATACCTCCACTTTCATATATAGGGAATAAAATAACATGGACAGAATTTATAAAATTGGGGAAGAATATTAGGAATATGGTAATGTTAATATATTAATTTTTTTTATTAATAATAATATAATATACTTTATAAATAAATATATACTATAATATTGTTTGGTATTTATTAGTTCATAGGGAAAAAGTTTTAATTCAAACTAAATTCGGGTTTCATTAATTATATAGTTTTCGTTAAAAGATTTACTTTCAAATTATGGAATAATAATTTGAAAAAACATGAACCAATTATTAATGGATCATGTAATATTTATATTAGGTTGCATATTTTATAGTTTTCTAAAACATAATAATTTTTATAAACATTGAAAAATAATGATGTTATTGAAAACAATCTTTTTTGAATAATTTAAAAAGATACATTTAAAAAAAAAATATGGAAAATATATATAAATTATATTATAATTAAAAAAATTATGATCTTTGGTATAAAATATAAAAAAAAAATTTTAAAAAATTTTTATTAATAAATGTTCAATTTTAAAATAAGAATTCTTTTTTATTGTTTTTTTCACTTTTAATTTTATATTAAATTCTGATATTTTTAAAACTAAATTTAATCAAATGGTTTTCATATTTCTAATCATAATAGTAAAAATTATTTAATATCGTAGATATAATATTTGGTTATACTAGAAAGTCCAAATAATAAAAATATATTTTTATGAAAATGATAAACCATGTTCTCCAATGGATTAATCCTAAAAAATAATGGTTTAAATTACCATAAAAATCCATGAAATTATACTTTTTATACATATTTATACCATATATCATATAATATTTATAAACTGTCTATATAGAATTTATTATAAATTATTAAAAAAATTATATCTTTTTTTATTTTAATTATTCTAATCATGTACTCTCCCCCACTTATAAAAGTGCACCCCTCCCTTATCAGATTAATACTTCATGATCCTTTTTGTAGACAATATTAAATAAGATTCCTTCATTACCTTCGTTACCATATAACATGATTTCTTTTTTATCCAAAAATCATTCTATTATGGATTATTTTTAAAACTAAAGTTGTTGTTTGAAGATGAGGTATAGGATTTAACTAAACATATTCATTTTATTTATTATGCAACATTAATCAATTAATCGGTAAAAAAATAAATTATAAATCCATCTTCATCGATATGTTATTTAAAATTTATTAACCTATATCTTTCTTCATAATTTATTATAATTGAAAGTAAACCATAATAATTTAGTACGGTGGACAACAACTTTATAAATTATTGTAACTTGTTTTCTATCACTATCTCTCATGTCTAGTTGATATTATGAATTTAATTTATATATATGATATTAATGAAATATTTATCATTATTTAAATATAATAGGTCATTTTATTTCCTACCATTACATCCTTTGAAAAATATTGACATTGTTAGTGTGTATATGTAGGTTACTGTCTCCATGAAACAATGTGATTAATGACCACATCACACGAGTACGATATATAAGTTTCCATAAAAAATCATATTCATAAATCTAGAATATTAAAATTTAAATACTTTCTCTCAATAATTATAGTTTATAAATTAATATGTTACTCATGGGTACGAATGACCAGCCATCTATTCGACTATAACATAGTTAATTTTTTAGAACCATTACTCATAGTTTGTTTTTAAATTATAATTAATGTATAAAATTGAAATTCCAAATGTCCTCAAAATATATTGTGTGATGAAAATTGGTTATGTAATATAACACAGTAGTAAATAAATTAAAAATAATAATAAACCTGCAAATGCTTCATAGAAAATAGAAAAATAAACATATGTTTATTATTTATTATGTTTATTAAGTTGGACCTGAGATAAGGAAAAATTTTCTAGAAGGAAATCATTTCAATTTTTTAAAAAATTATTCTTCAAAATATTTTTTTTGTATTAAAATAATCTTTAAATTGTTTTATTATTCATTTGTATGGATGCAAATTAATTATAAATGAAATTTTATTTCACTTTGTACATCACAACAATGGTTATCAAAATTAATCATTTTTCATATTTTATAAAAGAATATTTGATGAAAATGAAACAAGAATACTATATTTTAAAATATATGGTGTTAATCGTTCTTCCTTCTATAATTATCATTATATGATGTTGGACCCCTTTACATGATTTAATTTTTTATTCAAATAAAAATCCTAACACTCTTTAATAATGTTGTTTTTAAAAATGGCTTTAAATGTAAAATATATTTTATTATTCATAAAAGTCTTCATATGTGCGCAAATAATATTTTTTGTCAGTATGATAATAGAAATGATAGATTTCTGTATTATGATTTTTTTTGTTTTTAAGGAATTCTTCATGAAAATTGGTCATCCTGATATATCTCATGATTATGGTTGATGCCACTATAGATAATGTTTTTGTGACATCCATGTATATATATCCACTAAATTAGGTAAAGGAATGGAGTTAACGAGTTTGGTTTCTCCTAATAGAATAGAAGTAGTTATGTGGTAGTTAATTCTATTTTTATGAGTATCATGAAAAAGTTATCCCATTTTACCTATATGATTTATCTAAAATATTAATGGGTTTTCATGGAAATTTTATTATTTCACATGGTATTCTAAAGATAAAAATTTTAAATGGATGTTTATTTTATAGATTAAGAGTGAAATGTATAACATTTATTTAGTTAACAATTAATAAAAAAATATTTACTATTTTAACTTTTCCATTAAATTCCATATGATATGTTTTATGAACTGATCTAGGAAGGTAATTTAATTTTTTGGAAATGGAATATTTTTTTTGGGTATTCATTGAATAATTTTTTTCATTCGTTCATTTTATGTACCTTACAGTTATTTTTTGTACTCATACCACATTTTCCAAAGATTTTCAATGGATTAAAAGTACGAGTATGTAGATGGATGTGGTGTGGATGAATATTATAATGATAATCTACGAAAAGATAATAAACTACATTTTTTTATTTTGAATGAATAAATAATGAGTGGTAGTGTCCACTTTGTGATGTAATATTTATTTTTATATAAGTTAAGAAATATTTCCCCAAAACTATAAAATTAAATGATATATAAGAACGAAATGTAATTAATTATATTATAAAAAATGAATTTTAATGATTGGTTATGGTCAGGTCCTTAGAGAGAAAAAGCCTAATGAATTATAAATTTTAATGGTCGGATATATAAAATATAGTTTCACTTGTGTATTTTTACGGAAACCATCATCTATTATACAGGTTTACAGAGTTACATTCAAATGTTAAATAATTATTTTCTGTTCAAATAATTATTGTTTATTTGATATTGGCTATTACATATGAAGATTATAGAGTTAATATTATTGAGAATAAATGACTGTTTTTTACAAAGAGTGATGTAATTATTTATAATATTTTCCATATAAAGATGAGAATCTCGGTTCCTAACATCCAAAAGAGTAATTTTTGAATTTTTAGAAAGGGTAGATATAAAATTAACAATGTATCCTTCTATTATCAAGGTATAAATCTTCTATAATAACTATATAATATCATATGGATTCTAATTTAATATTCTTATGTGAGACATTTGATGTGTTGATTAAACGGTGATATATTGATTCAAAGTATATTGAGTACTCATATTATTCAACGCTTTGTAATGAATATCCAAATCTCATTAAATAATTGGATAATTTAGAAACTCATTAATATCATGTTCATATGTTCATTATTTATGGTACATACCCTTATAGTTTTAAGAGGTTAATACCAAATTTGTTGATTTTTGGACTTCATGCATAAAATTTATGTTATTTCCTTCAAACATAAGTACTGTGAATGTGTTTCATAATACTATGAATTAAAATATTTTCTTTGGAAGATACGTAACAAGTAATATGAGCTGAATATGTTGAATTAGAAATATTTTCTAGAGTTCATATCTTGAGACACAATATTTCATAGTGAATTAAATAATTTAAAAATAAAAAAAAATATTAAAATGTTTAATGGTATATAAATATAAAAATTTTCATATCATGATAACATAATTAGAAAAGTAAAAAAAGCTAAATTTCTTCCTCTTACAAATAAATAAGATGCAATTTTATATGGAGTAGAAATTTTAAAGGGGCATAGATACGCATTGATACAGTTGATATTTTCATATAATATTTAATATTCTTCTTGAGGGTCATATAAAAATTTGAATAAATAAATAAACTCATAGAAATTCTTATGAGTTCTCAGGAGACTATATAAGAAACTTTAGGTATTTCCCACTGATATATGGGAAAAGGAAAAAACAATTGAGGGTACAAAAGAGTTACTATAGTTGATGGGTAAAGGTTCATTATCATACAGTAAATTGATAATGGAAAAAAACTTATATTAAAATTCTATATATTGAAAATTTATATATAATCATCTCAAATTATCACTAAGATATGTAATAGTATAAAATTCATACATTATGGATTCTGAAATAAAATTTGGAAAACTCTAAATACCTCAATGTGATAAATAAGGATTGACATTATGATATATAAATGTTAACGAGAGAAAAATTAAGTGTGAAAACTTATGAAAATTAAAATACTAATGTAATATATCTCAATATCATACCAAAAGATATTAACATATTTATTTTTATAGAATTAAAAGGTTTCTAGAAGTAAAATTGTTCTAATTATATGATCTAATTCAAAGATGAATATATAATGAAAATCTAAATATCGATTATTCAATATAGGAATAATAAATTTGTGAATACAAAATTTACTAAAAAATGATTATTTTTTCAATATAATTAAAAATAACCTACATGTGGTAATAATATTATTATATGATAACATGTAGGCCATTATAAATATGATACTATAATATTTCATGGACAATAATTGTCCATAAATATTCTTATCATCATAAGATATATGGAAAGACTATGTTGATGATATGATATGTTTAACTATAAGAATGTGTGCAATCATTTCTAGATATAATATTCTATTTTATTTAGAAAAAAATACACATGTCTAAATAATGGAATTAAAAAAGAACCACATTTATTTAATGAAATTAAATGTTTTGATTACTCATTGGTCCAAATAAAGTTAGTAGTGATCAACCCGTTATTTGAAAACCCACCATTAAAATAATTTACCAATGATATTAATTTGTCATAATATAATTCATAAAATAATGATATCTATTGAAATTGATTCATCTAGACGTTAATATCCATGAGTGGTGAATATAACCTATTGTTATCACATTCACAATTCTGGAGGAGTCATATTAGAACTACATGTTTGTATAAACTTGTAGCCTTTCCATTTCCAAAACATTGATCATGATAGTAATTTATTCATCAACATATGTTCCAACACCACACATTTTATAAAGATATCCACAAAAAACCATTATAATTTCTATAAAAGACTCTAAATCCTAACAGTAATGGATTCTATCTTCATTACAGATATATATTTCATTAGTTACATTTGTGGGAAGGGGGGTCCACATTATGACAATGATTCTAATAGGTGGTTGGATGTTTCCTATAATTAAAGATTTATTAGGCCCACGAAAATAATGAATTGAATTATTTTAGTGACTTATTTTAATTGCGAATACATTTTTCATCATGACCGTAATATGAACACGAGTTTGTTGAATTTTAAATTGGGCGGGGTCATGGTTCAATGTATTTCATATATACCAAATAAAATTAATCACAATTACACTTCTTGTAATGCCCCGACCCCAGTTACCTAGATTCGGTGCATTATTACGTAACATTGGCATGATCACAAAAGATCAAGTCTCGAAATACCGATTAGTTTAGTAGCCTTGTAAACACTAGATACATTCATAAAGGTTACATTACATCATAAAGTGAAAAAATACAATAGCATGGTCTCCATAGTCCACACTCATATCCCCTTCCAACTATCCTTTGCAGGTCATTCATAAAATACTTCTTCACATCCTGGAAAAATTAAATCATTGAAGGGGTGAGCTCAGATGCTCAGAAAGGATAACAAAATAGCGGAAACTTTCATAAATAAACATAAACATTTATGGCAATGCATAACTGAAACAAAAGACTTTTAAACTTTAACTTTAGCATAATATGGAAAAATAAAATGAAATAATGTAATTTACTTATTCACATGGATATTCTACTGGTCGAATATTCACATGCAATATCAATAACCACTTTTATAATAATGGAATTCATAATGTTAGACTATCATAACCACATAGCCAAGGCCTCATGCCAAGACTACAGATAAGATTTTGTTAAGGCCTCGTTCCAAGACACTAGTTTGTCTCATGAGACCTACTGATGCATCAAGGAGCTATACTGGGCTCCACTCATCACAAATTAAGTTCAATGAATTCCTCATATGAACAGTTTTAAACATATCATAAACCCTAACATTATCGTATCACATAAAACATGCATAAAGGAAACATAACATTTCCACATTTCAATCACAAGATATCAAGAAAACATATTGATATAATAAAAACACATTCAAAACCATTTTATATACCAAAATAAAAGAAATTTAAAACTATGTATTTATTTTTCATTTAAAAAAATTTATGGCTTGTAGAGAAGCCGAAACTCAAATAATGGTCACGGCGGCGGAGAAGTCATTGTCGCCGCATACATACGACAAAAAAACATTCCCTTTTATCATTTAGTAAAACACTTCATATAAAAAATATTCCTTTTCAATAAACGTAAAATTCAATGGGGTTTATACACCGTATAAAAGAAATTTGTGTATAAAACAAAATATGCCTCAATGAAAGGAGATTTAGATGAAGTCCCTTAACTTGTGTCCGACTTGAATCGATGGTTCTGTAACCTCCTGAATAATAAACTATAGATAATTTATACTTTCTTAAGAACGTTTTTCAAGTTCATTATTCCTTTTATATCACTTATTACCATGTTATGAACATTATTTAATTATTTATGTTAATAACGGTCGTTTTGTCGATCTTTGGTACTTGAGTCAAAAATAAACTTCTTATAATAAAAAGTTTTTCATGTGGTAAAATATCCATTATATACAAAATTATATTCATGATTTAGATATCATATATATCATATATATCCATTATATACATTATTTTATAATATTACATAACATTTAGAGGTAACAAATGAAATGCACCATTCATGGAGCTGGTAAGCCGAATGTACGGATGAACACTACTTTCATTTCAATTTCGTATTTAATGGAATGAAATAATAATGACAAAATGGTATATTATAATTATAGTATAATATCATATATAATATAATTTACTCCATCCTTTATATGTCGCACATATGGCATTAATGATTCAAATCACTTTGAGGGGGCGGTAGTCCGCATTTCCTAAAATGAAATTATCGCGTTTTTCCATAATGGAAATTATAAAGGTATGCCATAAATGAAAAATACAGAAGAATAAGGAAAATATAAAAATAATATATATCATATATAAATATAGTGACATCGTAATGGAAACCATGAGAGGTTTTAAAAGAATATCGAACAATCATCGTTTCGTGAGGTAGTAATTCGCCACCCATAGAAACAATATGTTCATTAACCATTAGACGAATGTATGTGTAAGTGTAAATCAAATAATTATAATGAAAACATCCTATTATATTGATGATACTGGTTTTGTTACAGAATAAAGGAATAAAAAAGTGTATAAGGAGTTGGAGAAAAGAAATAAAACAAAAAAACATAAGAGAAGACATTACCTTCAAATCGGGTAACTCATTTTGATTTAAGCCAAAGGCTTACTTCGGAAGACTTATGACCAATGTGAGGCTTCTAATAGTAATATAGGGAAGTTAAGAGAGTATTTGGGCAGAGTTTGGCTGAGACAAATGGCTTTTATGGTGTAAATAAGGTGGTAGAGGTGGGGGTCTTTTACAAGAGGAGAGGAGGGGCACTCTTGGAATGTCATGAAATGTTACATTATTATATAATGAGTATCGGATTTTAAAGTTCCCAAAATTATATATTTCAAGGATAAGGTAATAAGGGTTATAAATATACTCATACAATACGTTTTTTGCAAGTGTATGTCTTAGATTTTACATTATCTTTTCATTTTATATAAATCATTAATAAATGAGGTAATCGCTTCTTCATAATGGTGTCATAAAATTTTTTTTTAATGTCTAAAAATCATAAAAAATTTATCATGATGTAGGAAATATTTTTATATTTATAATAATTATTTATAGTCAAAATTTTAACTTATATAACCCCATGTAATAATTGTTTTAGTAAAACAACACATGTTTGTAACAATTTTATTATCACATTAAATAAAAAGTTATTAATGTCATTTTAATACCCAAGTGGCCCCATGGGGTCCCAAAGATGACCCATGGATTTTCATGGTCGTCCATGACTCATCCAATAATGGTAGGACAAGTTTCATGATATTTTCATATTTTTATAATATCATTTTACATTAAATTTCACTAATTACCTTTAATCGTGATTAATAAGACATAAAAGTTACTATTCACCAAAAATTATTTTCATCTCATTGAACCACATTTTTCTTCTTAATGAAAACCATGTATTTCAGATTTTTGAAATTCAATACACAAGAGTGGTAATGTTTCATTTACATGAAAAAATTGTTTTTAAACTACCTCTTTTTGTTTTCCCTATTCATCAAAAATTTATGTTTTTCAAAAAAATACCAAACAATTCACCCTAAGATATAATTGAAATTCCAAATTCAAAAATAATGTCTATTTTAAAAAATTCCAAACATATAATTTGCATTAATTAATTCTCGTTGTCATAACAAATAGCATGTTTTTAAGAAACAATATCAATCAAAAGATTGACAATGGTTTGTGTCCAGTTTCAAAGTGAAATTAATTCTAATGGACACCATTGGATAAAATGGTAAAATTATATTCTAATTATACTTTAAAACCACTCAAGAGTATAATTTATCACTATATATTAATTTGATTAAAAATGATGTCTTTAAGTATTTTTCACTATTCATCGAAAATTTGAAGATCTCGTAAATATAACAAAAATTCATCATAGGCTAATTCCAATATTCCAAATCCAAAAATGAAGTCCATTCTGAAATATAAAATTTATATAATATCAAAAAGTGGGTATTACTATTCATAACGGCTAGTTTTATTGGTCGTTGTATGTTAGAACTCGAGGTTGCGTACAACACACACTGCTCTATTATTCAAAGAGAAGCATACCATGGAAGCATGGGGTGTAACATTCTACCTTCCTTCAAAAAATTGTGTCCTAGCAATTTGAAAATTTTCTTCAAAAATAAAAGGTTGAAAATAGGAAATACCTTTGTGGAAAACCCACATCAGAAATAATGTTAATAAAATTTAGCCATAATCAGAGGGAAAGGGAAATGAAAAAGTAACCACCAAATTATTATCTCGATTAGGATAACATTGGTTGGTATTAGAGACATATAATTGGATAAAAAACGTAAATATTTTTAGAGAGGGATTGTGGTCATCAATCAAAAACAAGGGTAAAATTGAGGGCCTCAATGCCTTCAATCTATGGTGATTTAAAATATCATCAGTTCAACAAAACATAATGTATTAGGATAACAAAATTTTTTCAATATCCCTTTCCTAATGTTTAAGAATTAATTTATTCATATAATAAGAGATAGGTATATAAATAGATACTTTACAATTAGAGTTTCAACCCTTAACTACTTTCTACCATAAACTCATCTTTCACTAAAAATCATAATAGAACTCAAAAATAATATATTTATCTTAATAGTACAAGGTTCCAAATATTAACACATACCATTTAGATTAGGAAAACTATTTTGTAATAACCAAGGACTTCCTTTTGGCTAGTGGTAGGTAATAAAGTTTTGCCGCACTATGGTTGTGGGTTCGATTCCTGCAGCTTTGTACGGCGCGACGAGTTATCCTCCAACCTGCATTTTGGGCTTTTCCTAAAACTATAGTATTATAATATTCAAAAAATATTCTTCAGAAATGTTTTATCCATAAACAATAATATCCAAAGTTCAACTTAATCCATTCCAACCTATATAGTTATCCAAAATACCTTTTTCCAGACTTTCTCTAAAAGGTCTCTAAATTCCAAAATAAATTATAACATTAGATTTTCCAAACAAAGTAAGGTTTCTCTTATTGTCACATACTAAAAATATTATTACCTTAATCATATTAAAACCTTAATGAAAACAATAGGTAATTCACTACAATCCTTATATATATCACATTATTATTATAACCAGAATATAATCCTTGAGTTCAAAAGCACCAATACATTAGTTATTCCACTTCAACTATAGTAACAACATAAGATTGGCCTTGATCCCTAGGCCTTTTCTGAGGTATGTTTCCATGATGCATAGAAAATTCATTTTCTTAATTCCCCATTTCCCTACAATTGTAGCATTCAACATTGTTAGCCTCTTTCTTTCCCTTGCAATCGCAAGCCTGATGACCTTTTTCTTCACATTTATAACAAACTCTCATTCCTTTTAGGCAAGTACCAGGGTGATTCTTCCCAAAATTATCACATAATGGAAATTCCTTCTTTCACTTTTTCCATTTATCTTTCTCTTATTCCACCATTCTATTCTTCTCATTCTTTTCTTTAATGTCGTAAGACTTAGCGAATTCCTTTTCTGTCTTGATAGCACATGAGACAATATCTTTGAAAGATGAGAATGATTGTGAGACAAAGGCTCGATGGAGAAACGGTTTTAACCCATCAATGAAACGATCAATATTACTTCTTGGGTTACATATATAATCTGTTTCATACCTTGCTATCCTTGTTAGGTTAGCCTCATACTTTGTGAAATTCTCATCCTCCTTTTGTCACAGACTGAGAAATTTCCTTTCCATATCTGCTCGATGGTCATGAGAGAATTATTTTTCTAAGAAAAGCTCTTTGAACTCCCTCCATTCCATATTTGATACATAATCATCTTCCTTTGTGTTTTGAATCAGCGACCACCATTGATCGGCATCTCTAGTGAGGCGGTAAACTGCCCTGACAACTTTCTCCCTTTCACTACTCACCAAGGCATGGAATAATTTCTCAATGGAGTTTATCCATTTCTCAGCTACTAATGTATTTGTACCCCCATTAAATGTTGGAAATTGTTGCCTCATTAAACGATCTAACATTGATCCTCCACGTTGCGGATCAGGGTGCTCCATACGAGTAAGTTTATTATTCATAACCTGAGTGAGTTGTCCCGATATGTTGATAAGTTGATCAGCAACAATTGTATCACCAGCTCCACTATAATTATCTTGAGATGGAGGGAAATCCCTACATGGAGTACGTGCATTGATACAGTTTCCATTCCTTCCACTAGGCGTCATTTCTAAGCAATGGCATAAACTAGATTATTTTATGAATCAAATTACATAATTCCATACTTTTAAAACACTTAACCTAAATTGAACAGTTTATGAATATAATCCACATTTATAAAAATGTTTTCATTGAGGAATTATATACTAATAAACACTTAATAATGGATTGTAAAGAAAATGAGAATAATCCTAAGAAAATCCCTCGGAAGTGTCGTAACCAAGAGTGCAGCAAGGCCCGTTGTCGTGCACCAGTTCTCGTTTGAGTCTAGCTCAAAGTGGTGTTTTCGGGTTTTACACCAAGGTACATCTGTGCCAGAGCCGCCTCTACCTGCTCGTATTGAGACATGGATGTATTGCTCGGAAAACTCACAAAAATCTCTATAATATCAAAATTCTAGGAAGTTATTCTATACTAATCTTCAATATCTATCTTAGGTCTATGTTTTCTAATTAGAGTTTATCTAAATCTAGATTCCAAGGTTAGTACTAAACGGCCTCTGATACCAACTGAAATTCCCCCACCCCAGTTACCTAGAGTCGGTGCATTATTACATAACATTGGCATGATAAAAAATGACCAAGTCTCAAAAAACCGATTAGTTTAGTTGCTTTGGAAATACTAGATTCATTCATTAACGTTACATTACATCCTAAAGTGAAAAACTACAATAGCATGGTCTCTATAGTCCAAACTCATATCCCCTTACAAAAATCCCTACATGTCATTCCTAAAATACTTCTTCACATCCTGGAAAAATTAAAAAATTGAAAGGGGTGAGCTCAGATGCTCAGTAAGGATTACAACATAGAAGAAACTTTTATAAATAAACATAAACATTTAAGGCAATGTATAACTGAAACAAAAGCCTTTTAAACTTGAACATCATAAGAATATGGAAAAATAAAATGAAATAATTCCATTTACTTATTCACATGGATATTCTACTGGTCGAATAATCACATGCAATAACAATAACCACTTTAATAATGATAGAATGCATAATGCCAGACTATCATAACCACGTTGCCAAGGCCTCGTGCCAAGACTAAAAATATGATTTTGTCAAGGAATCATGCCAATATAGTAGTTTGTCTCATGAGAGCTACCGATGCATTGAGGAGCTATAGAGGGATCCACCTGTCACTTATTAAGTACAATGCACTTCTCATATGAAAAGGTTTAAACATATCATAAACCATAACATTATCGTATCACATAAAACATGCATAAAGGAAAGATAACATTTCCACATTTCAATCACAAGATATAAATACAACATATTTATATAATAAAAACACTTTAAAAACCATTTTCAATACCAAAATAAAATAAAATTAAAACATTGTATTTATTTTTCATTTAAAAAAATGTTATCGCTTCTAGAGGAAGTCAAAACTCAAATAATGGTCACGGCAGTGGAGAAGTTGTTGTCACTGCATACGTACAAAAAAAACATTACCTTTTTTAATTTAGTAAAATGCTTCGTAAAAAAAAGATTCCTTTTGAATAAAAGTAAAGGCCAAAGGGTTTTAAACAATGTATAAAAGAAAGTTTTGTATAAAACAAAATATTCCTCAATTAACGGAGATTGAGACGATGTCCCTTACCTCATGTCCGACTTGACTCGCTCATTCTTTAACCTCCTGAATAATAAACTAGAGTTAATTTATTCTTGATTAAGAAAATTTTTCATGTTCATTATTCCTTTTATATCACTTATTACCATGTTATGAACATTATGTAATTATTTAAGTTAATAACAGTTGTTTTGTCGATCTTTGGTACTTGAGTCAAAAATAAACTTCTTATAATTACAAGTGGTTCATGTGGTAAAATATCCATTATATCCAGAATTATATTCATGATGTAGATATCATATATATCATATATATCTAGAATATAAATTCATTTATAATATTACATAACATTTAGAGGTAAGAAATGAAATGCACCGTTCATTGAGACGGTAAGCCGTACGTATGCATGAATGCTACTTTCATTTCTATTTCGTATTTAATGGAATGAAATCACAACGATATAAAGGTATATTATAATTCCAGTATAATATCATATATAATATCATACACTCCATTCTTTATACGTCCCATATATGTGATTAACGATTCAAATCACTTTGAGGTGGCGGTAGTCCACACTTCCTAAAATGAAATTATCGCGTTTACCCATAATGGAAATCATAAAGGTATGACATAAAGGAAAAATACAGAAGAATAAGGAAAACATAAACATAATATATATATTATATATATATAGTGACATCTTAATGGCCACCATGAGAGGTGTTTAAAGAAGATCGAACAATCATCGTTTCGTGAGGCAGTAATTCACCACCCACAAAAATAGTATGTTCTTTAACCATTAGACGAAGGTATGTGTAGGTGTAAATAAAATAATACACATAACAACATCCTAGTATATTTAATATACTGGTTTTGTTACAAAATAAAGTAATAAAAAGAGTTTAATGGGTTGGAGAAGCAAGATAAAACAAAAGAACATAAAAGAAGACATTACCTTAAAATCGGGTAACTTTTTTTGATTTGAGCCAAAAGCTTCCTTGGGGAGACTTCTACCCAAAGTGAAGCTTCTAGGAGTAAGAGAAAGAATTTTAGAGATTATTTGGGCAGATTTTAGTGGAGCTAAATGGCTTTGATGGTGTGAATAACGTGGTAGAGGTGGGGCCTTTTATAAGAGGAGAGGAGGGGCACTCTTGGAAAATCATGAAATGTTAAATTATTATATAATTTGTTTAGGATTTTAAAGGTCCCAAAATTATATATTTATGGGATATTGTGATAAGGGTTCTAAATTTACTCATCCAATAGGTTTTTTACAAGTTTATGTCTTAGATTTTACATTATCTTTTCATTTTATTTAAATCGTTAATTAATGAGGTAATCGTTGCATCATCATGGGGTCATAAACAAATTAATTTATTTAATGTATAAAAATTAAAAAAAATTCAGGATGTAGGAAATATTATTATATTTAAAATGAATATTTATAGTCTAATATTTCACTTATATAACCCCATGTAATTATTGTTTTAGTAAAATAACACAGGTTTGTGACAATTTTATTTTTACATTAAATAAAAAGTTATTAATGTCATTTTCATACCCAAGTGGCTCCATGGGGCCCCAAAGTTGACCCATGGATTTTCTTGGCCATCCATGACTCATAAAAAAAGGTTAGTACAAGTGTCATGATATTTTCATATTTTTATAATATCATTTTCTCCTTAAAATTTAACTAATTACCTTTAATCGCGATTAATAAGACATAAAAGTTACTATTCACCAAAAATTATTTTCATCTCATTGAACTACATTATTCATCCTAATGACAACCAAGTAGGTCGGATTTTTTAAATTAAATACACAGAAGTGGTAATGTTTCCTTTACACAAAAAATTAGTTTTTAAACTACCACTTAGTGGTTTCACTATTCATCAAAATTTGAAGTTTTTCCGAAAAATACCAAAAATTCACCCTAAGAAATAATTGATATTCTGAATTAAAAAATGATGTATATTATAAAAAAATCCATACATATAAGTTTCATTAATTAATTTTATAATTAATTCTCGTTGTCATAACAAATAGCATGTTTTTAATAAACAATGTCAATCAAAAGATTGGCAATGGTTTGTGTCCAGTTTCAAAGTGAAATTAATTCTAATGAACACCATTGAATAAAATGGTAAAAGTATATTATAATTATAATTTAAAACCACTCAATATTGTAATTTATCACTATAAATTATTTTTAAAAAAAAAATTTAAGTATTTTTCAATATTCATTTTAAATTGGAAGTTCTCATAAAAATACCTAAAATTAAACATAGGCTAATTCCAATATTCTGATTCCAAAAATGAAGTCCATTCTAAAATATAAAATTTATATAATTTCAAAAAGTGGGTATTAATATTCATAATGGCTACTTTGATTGGTGGCGGTGTGTTAAAACTTGAGGTTGCATACAACACACGCTACTCTATTATTCAAAGAAAAGTGTACCATTGAAGCTTGGGGTGTTACACTTCTCACTTTCTGGATATTTGATTTCTATTTAGAAATACCAACAATAAAGGCTTTTTTATTATCATATAAAGATGATTTATGAGTAAAATAAACATTAAAAATATAAAAAACACCATGCCATAGTGTTGAAGAATTTCCAAATCTCAAGAAAAAATTATTAATGTCTTCTAAGTTCTATTTTCATTACCCATTTAGAATAAATTTAGTTCCTAAAAAACTATATAAACAATTTAGTAATGATCATTGAATAGAGTAAACTCTATATAAGATAAAGTCTAGTCAGTGAGATCTAACCTTTATTTAGCATACTATCCCAACTATCGATCTTTTTCAATATTGTAATTATAGTAATATTGTTAACAAGATAATATGATAATTATTTTAGATACATTATCATAATATTATAATTGATATATATATACATCTGATATGGGGTGAATTGTTTTATAAATATCATATAAATAAGAAAAAACAGAATTCCTCTTAATGAAAAACTATGATATTCAGACATCATCTGATTGTAATAGGGAATATCAGAATAATTTTGGATATTATTAATATAAAATTACTATTATTATCATATTAAAAATCACAACGTTAAAACAAATTATATAGAAATATTGTTATAAATACATATATTCTATAATATTCATAACAAAATAAAAACATGAAAAAAATGTAAAACAAAACATAGCAATAGCAAGAATGACATAATGCCTATATTAAAATATTCAACTAATTTAACCTTAAGTGTATGGAATTCAATAACATTGAATAATGGTATACAATGTTTTATAAAAAAATTAAATTCATTTATTATTTGGAAGAAATTAATAGATACAATGACCTGAATAAGATCTATCTTCATATCCATGGAATCCCAAGATATGATGATTTATATCTGTCATCCTATCTCTATAATACATCAATATGATGGATTATATTCACTATTATTTTATCCTAATTATCCCTTTATCATAGAGTTTGTTAGAAATATAATAAAAATTAAATAGTTTTAATGGAAACTCCCTTATAATGATTCCATAGATCAACAATTCTCTAAATTATTCCACTGAATAAGAATGATATCTTAATAAAGAAAAAACACTAGAAGACTTGGGTTATGAAATTTACCATTTATCATGTATTTAAATTACTAGATATTTATATGAAAAGCATTGATTGTAATTTTTACAACTTTTTTTCAACAGTCTCAGACTTCTGTCGTATGATAGAAAACAATGATCTGGCCTAAATGAACATCTAATGGCACTATTCTTAATATAAATTATAGAGTTAAATGTATTACATAAGATATAAAATTTTCAATGTATTAATATAAAAATCATAATTTAATTCTATAAAAATACATATCAATTTATAGTGTAATAAGCATTACGAGGACCCGTTTGATTATTTTAGTTCCAGAATCTTTCTGATGGTATGAATTTTTCCAGTATGATAGATAAGACAAATGTACAAATCTGAATCTGATTAATGTTATGTCTTCCAAAGAAGACATATAATCAATATGATGACCACAAAAAATAATGATGTTTATTTATTCATAATAAATTAGAGATTTTTTATGCATGGTAAGAGATAATTATTTCAACCACAACATTTTAAAACACTTGAGACCTAAAAATTTACAAAAAAAAAATTCTGAATGTTTTTGTTATTTATGAAACTAAATTAATGGAAATGTAAGAAGTAAAACATCTAACTTGGAATCACCCCATTTTTATAAAAATTATAAACAAATATAATTGGGAAATGAAATTGAAAAAAAAATCCATTTTATTTTGTGAATTATGTTGTTTTTCTTTTGCAACATTAAAACCACTGAGTTAAACCCTTCTAAACACAATTGATATTATTAAAATTAATCATTATGATAGAAACAAGTATTCCCCTTTAAGAAACATATGGAATTTAGGATATTATATCTTCCTTAATGAAATATTATACTATTTAATATATCAATATCTAATATTTATAAAACATTTTCCCCTTTAGTAATTTTAATAAAGGGAATGTGAAATATTATACTGTAATTTTTTAAAAAAATAACAAATGAAAGTATATTGAACTAGGTAATCATCCAAGTAATAAAAAAGTATATATAATAGATCCGAATTGGAAAACATTCATTCATAATCAAATTGGTTGAATTGTAATTGATTTATTATAAATAGTAAAAGTTTTACAAGTACATCATGGGTTTAAAGAAAATTAATATTTTATTTCATCAGTCGGTTGTTGAGGAAATCCTTCATCTTCCAGATCTAATGTTTATTGTTTTTTTGAATTTTTATTATTTAATGTTTCATGAGATTTTGAGTATTCAACCTTTTAAAATCCTCAGATAGTGCTTTGTTCATTCCCATTAATTATGATCAACACATCACCACGTTTTTTGAGTATAGTAATATAAAAATCCTTCTCTTGTTTGATTTATTTTAAAACATTAATATCTGTATTCTGAACATTAGTAGCATCACTGAATTCCTCATAAAAAATAGTTGTATCATCCATGACATGGTATACCTTATTAATGGAGTAAAATTATTCAAACATGAGTTTTTTTACATTAAAAAAATTGATCATTATGAAAATGAATATCAAAATAGACTTTATTGGACCACCTTGCCATTGATTTCATGATCTTTTATCATTATGATAATTTTCATGAATAACCGTTAACTACACTTAAATATAAATCACTTAAGCTATTAAATCATTTATTTACATGGATTTTTCCCTAAGACTATTCTGAATAAGTTGAAATCTTTCTTTAGTTATAGTAAAGTATGGAAAAGTTTTCTTTTATACTCCGAAAGGATTTAAAAATAAAATCAAAATATTTATAAAAAAATTTCATCTGAATCAGATGATCATGAAGAAGGATTGAGAGGTCTAATTTTTATTTTTAAGTTGTCAGATGAATTTTCATTTATTTTAATGTTTCATTGAATCCCACTTTTGACCATCCTTTAAAAACATCTTTACATCAAAAAGTTAAACAATTGCTACATCATTACATATTCTATATTTTTCATCCGCTTTTTTATATTAATATTCTTGTTATTTATTTACTGATTATTAAGCATCCTTTTTATGATGAATCATATTCTTCATTAAAATTTTATTACCCATTTTTCTTTTATTTTTATGCTAAATACAATGAGAATGATGATTCAAGTGACTCATTATTTGAATGGGTTTCTTCCAGATCATTATCTAATTTATCGTCGTTTTTCTATTTCCCATCTTATTATATATATATATATATATTTATATTTATTCCTCATAAAATTATTCTTATTTTTTATCTTTTCTTTCTTCATATCCTTCTTTTTCTTTATATTTTTTTCATTCTCCAAATTCATCATCATGACCTTGTTCTACTAGCAATGATGTTCTATGACCTCCCTTTTTATCTGATATTGGTTTTAATTGAGAGTCTATAATATTTTGAATAGATTCATCTAAAAAACCATTCATTTTCTATTATTTTCAAAATAAGGGATATCAGTATGGATAACTGATGTTTATTCAAGAACTAATATTTTTTTCTAGATTTATCTAATCGTTCTGGAATGTCAGAAGAAAAATATTCTCATATTCTATTTCAACACCATTGAAAATGTTCTCAAAATTATGGATTCTTACAATATATTATTTTTAATTATTATATTTATTCTTCTTGAATTAGTTAAATAATATGAATAATTAATTATTTATCATTTGTGGGTTCAATTCCAAACTCTATATCGCTTATCTTGTTCATGGCCTTACCACCTATCAGATTTTAGAAAATATCATAAGGACATTTCTTTTTTTTTTCTTTTTATATTTGGGTGGATAATTATATGTCTTTATTTCATTATTCGTTTCAACTTCATCATATTTCTTTGATAATTGAAAATCAGAAGAATCCCCATCATCTTTTTCCACAAAGATCTTTGAATTTTCATTTAATATAAATATCATTCTAGATATCTTATCCTCATTGATAAAGGAACCATTTTCCTAGAGTGGTTAGGATTTGTTATTCACATTGAAAATATCCCCACAATTCTATACCTATGTACTTATGAAATCAATATATATTATTATCTTTATCATTATTGAGGAATTTTTTATATTCTATATAATTAAAAAAATAAATTAACCAGATCTATAATACTCATATTCTCAAGGTAATTGAGTACAAAAATATCAGAAACCTTCATTTTATCCTTTTATCCTTTACTATAAAACAAATACCATTTGATCCATTGGAATATGACAATGTTTTCAAGAGTAAATTTTGATATCACTCTTAGACTCCAATAAAACAAGAATAGATAATATTTACCATTTTTCTTATCAAATTTCCCTTTCTTGTTTGATAATTTATATGAGGTTATCAAATCTTCTCATTTAAATGGAACTATTATAAAATCAGATTCACTCTTATTATAAAACATATATATTTTACCAAACATCATTAATATAAAAACCTCATTATCACTATCTTTGTTAATCCAAACTGAAGCAGAAAAATATGAGTCTACATTAGGCAAATATAATCCAAAATACTTGTATGTATTTTTAGTGCATACTGACTCCCATCCTTGAAAAGAAATATTTTTAATGGCTCTGGAATAATACATGTTCGAACATGACCAATCAATTAATCATTCACAAAATAAAACCACATAGATTAAGATTTCTGGGATTCCATATGGACTAGATCTAAGAGTGGTTTTCAGCTGTAATGGATGATTATTTGACTCAGGGATTTGAATGGTTCAATAGGTTGGGAGAAAAATCCCAGACAATTGATGTGGGAAAATGGAATAACCCACCCATATATAGGTGAGGGGGGGGGGATTATCCTACATTAATAATATGACCAATGGTTGAGATGAAAATCATTCTTATCTAATATATGTTATTCCATCTAATAGGTTTTAAATAATTATTTAAACTAATGAAGCTTTAAAATCATTTCTCACTATGATGAGTAATATGATTTAAGAAAACATGAATAATGTTTCAAACAAAACAATGTTTTCAGACATATAAAAATTTATAAATTAATGTAATTAAATTGTTGAAAAAATAATATAATAGAAGTGTACCATTCATAGTTGAGAATATCAATATTATGATAAAAGATTTCTTCATGGTGTTTCTAATAGATTACGATAGTTTCAATAAAAAATAATTAAAATAGTTTCTAAGAATACTAATTTTCTTTTTTTAGAATCATAATTAGGATATTTTTTCTAATCCATAAATATTGATAAATAATTTGAGTCTATAAATTTTATAATAATTTCTTAGTCTAGAAAATTTTTTAACAATTCTATCTCTTAATAACTTTATAAAATATTGATTTCAGAATAAATCACAAGGATATATTTTAAAACAATCATACAATTTAATGAAAATTTAATGTTTTAAAAAACATAAAACATATGTACTACACTTATTAAAACAAGTATATTAATCTTAAGAGATGGGTTAACAAGATACCAATATTAATAATCATTTAACACTGATCATTCTTAGCTTCTATTGAATGTATTAAAATCTGTCATAACTATTACGTTTAAAAATAATGTCATCAAGATATTTTTACATTCCGATGAATTGAATATTTACATGTTCTATAACTATCATATCGGTAAAGAATATAGTGTATTACATATATGTTCTTTTTACATGAGTGATGTGTTGGATGATTACACATGATAATGGAACAAGAATTATCATAATATATTCGAGTTTTGGAAAAAACTCATTCAATACTAATGGAGTGTGTGATGTATCCACAAAACTTGAGCACAACAACTATAAGTAACAACAGATTAAACCTTGTTTGTTGAAATTTCAATATAGTTTTTTTCACACATGACCATGAAACGAAAGAATATCCTATTAAATGATATGTTCTACTTTTTACTTTTCCTATACATTCTATATCCACTAATTTTAGAATCTGAAAAACCTTTAATTTCGAAATCATTTCCATAACAATAGAATAGTCCTAAATCCATAATTTTCTTATGATTAAAAATTAATTTTCCAAATTATTTATGATGGGATTGTATTTTCTTGGATTCATATCCCATATATAAGAAATTTGAAAACATTATATTCGAAAAAATATCTATAAGGTAATGTAAAAACTCCAGTAATACCACAAAAAATAATCAAATCAAGTGATTTCCAAGCCTCATTAATGTCTACATTATAGGAGGTACCAATATGAGTTTTAAAAATTTAGTATTCTTATATAAAAATTTACTAAAAATGAATTTTATATAATTATTTTGAGGTAATAAAATTTCTAGTGATTATGTAAAATTTGAAAACCAGGGAATCATGTCAACTCACCCATCATACTCATTTCTTACTCAAATGTTATATGGCGTAAAAAGAAATATATTAAAGATTTTTTAGTTGAAAAAAATATAATTTCATCAATCAAGATTTTTACAATCATAATATCATTATTAAAATCTTCTATAAATAAATTTTATTTTCTACACGCATATAAATGTATTTTTTGCAAAAACAATATAGTTAATATATCATACGAAGATCTATGGGATTGTTGATGTTTGTATGAAGCATTGATATGTTTATAAATGTTCAAGATTACTTTAATTTCAGAAAAAAAACTTTGTGGTTAAACATAAATATCCTCTTTAACATATCCATTATTAAAAACATACATCACATTGACTGTAAATAATTATAAAACAAAAATGTTATAAAGGATTCAAATATTCAAATAGATTACGCTCTTGAAATTTAAGGTTAAAATTCTTCATAATCTAATCCCTCTAGTTTATTATATCCATAAAAAAATTTCAAATTTATTTATAACCATTATTTATAATTCATTACATTTCTTAGGATATTCCCATTTTAGTCAAATTATATAATTTTTTATTGGTCATTTAACTAAAGTACATACGGTGTTCCTCTGGAACCCATTGAGTTTTTCTTCCATTTACATTATCCAATACCCATCACCTAAAGAATCTTTGGTATTTTCAGGTTCAAATAGGGACATGAATGTTAAAATTTTAATTTAATTTCATAAGGAACTTATAGTCATAGCTGATTGATCTACATCAATAATGAAAATTTCACTGTGATGATTCATATGAAAAAACCGACTTCATGGGTTTCTACATGACTATTCATAAAAATAGGTAAAAAATATTCCTAATGAATTAGTTCATTAAAAATTTCTTGAGTTATTTATTTGTGAGAATATATTTTGAAAAAAGTGGAAAATCATTTTTTAATAGAACATAAAAGGATATAGGTTATGGGTGTTTGAGAAAAAAATGTTTTGTTTCATCATAAATCAAATTTATTGTTTTATAGAAAATACTATAATTTTTACTAATAACTATATAAGACATAAATGTAGGGGAACAATGTAGAAATATTACTTCATCATGTTTTTGTGAAAACTTATATAGAATATTGTTATTACAATGCGTGAATACTTTTCATCCAAATACACTTAAGTAAGAATAATTTGGATTTCATCATCTCCAAAAATAAAAGAGTTTTCTTATAAAATGATCTATATTAATAAAATAATAATATATTATAGAGTACTAATGACTTAATTCTAAAATGGATTAGAAAAGACTAATTCAGATATCATTTTTTATGTAATTAGTAGATGAATTTTATTCCTTCTCTCTAGAAAGAAAAATTGTTCGATGTTCTAGGTGCAGAAAAGTTATCTGGAATAATTTATGATCTAATAAATCCTCAAAATCGAGATTTTCAAATTGTATATTTTGATCATTATGAATAATAATCAAAGAGATTCCTTTTTTATTTTCAAAATTTTCTAAAAATGAATTAAAATAACTAAAGGCTTTGTATCTCATTATAATAAATTAGACAAAATTATATATACTATAGTAATTAAGTAAGATATATAAATAAAATTTTTCTATAATACTTATATTTTTTATGGGAACAAGTATGTCCATGTAAAGTAAATGTAATGAATCATATGTTGAAACTTCTATAATAGATTTATTAAATGACTAATTATTCATTATTTATTGACTAGGGTCACAATCTTTAGAAATATCAAAAATATTCTCTAGTAAAACTTTACAATTCCATTCATCATCAATTTAGATAATTTTATATGGTTAAAATGTCCAATAATTATATTCCATAAAAAATATTGATATTCCAATTCATTAATACAAGGTTTTTCTTGGCTACTACGTTCTTCTATGAAAAGTGTGTAATCATTCTTAGGTTTATTGTCAGAAAGAATAAATTCATCATTAGAACTATCATATAAACATTTTCTATTCCTAAAATATTCAATGTAATCTTCATCATATAATTTATTTAAACTTATATGGTTGTTATTATGTATTAATAAAAATAAAATATTGAAATATATGATTTTATGAGAAGAACAATGTTACATATTCTAATAATCTTTCTTTGAGGATTATCTTTGAATGTTACGTTAACTCATTTCAACCATATTGTCATATTGATGATATCAAGGTTTTTAGTCGTATTCCAATAATAAAACTATCCGTGTACTAATTTTTTTGTATCAATCCTTATTTATCTGAAAATAAAGATATTTGGTTTGAAGAACCCAAAAACCTATTGTGTTCTGTATTTTTTTAAAACAAAATTTCAGGTAACTAGAGTCGTATAATTTTTTTATTTCATTAAAATGGAATTTCCATAAAAAATTTAACCTTATGAAAACCATTATATTTTAACCTCTTTTTTGAAAAAATTTTCATCCAGTTCCCACCACATTATTATATAGGGAAAAAAGGTAATCTTTAAGGTGTGAATTGTTATTTACTAAAAACTATTTTTTTGTAAAAACTATTTTGGAACTATTACCACAATTTCCAATTTTTTTATACATCCATTTAATCTTTTATTTAATGGTTGTAAACATTAATAAATTTTTATACAAAGTAGAAATTTCAAATTTCAGTTTCATAAATAATTTTCTTTCCTCATCATCAATAATTTTAGAAATAATTTTTCTGTATAAATTTTATTCATAGAAATCATGTATTCAATATAAAGTCAAATAGTATCTTTTTCAAAAATAATTTTATACAAAATATTTTTAAATATTTGATAATTAATTATAATAATCTCATATTATTGAATCTTTCTTAAATATTTTAGATTTAGAAATATCTTGTTTTTAAAAAATCATATAATTGTCAATTTAAAATAGTTTTTCAAATCAGGATACATCTTCATATTTTGGTAAATTATTATATTATACTAAGGTAGATTATTTTTCCTAAGGTATAAAATTTTTCTCCATAGGATAATTTATGTTTAAATACATATTTTTTAGGGGTTCAGCTATGTGTAACTTTTCCATTAGATATTTATTTCCATTTGTACATTATAAAAATGACCAATGATTCTATATTTATAAGATCAATTATCAAATGATATTTCTTAATAATATACAAAACTATTAGTCCATGCATCATAATATTACCAAGAATTATTTCCTTAAAAATTTTAATACATATACTTATTTCCTTCTAAATATGTTTCCTTATTATCATTCATTTTCAACATTGGAAAATCTAGTCGGATATGTCAATCTTTATTAATTTAATTTTATGTGACCAATGAATTATTCTTGTAACATTTTTCATTATATTAATTCTAATATCTGTACTGAATGTATTTTTTCCAAATATCATGTTCATTTATTCAGTTAGATTAGTTATCTAATTACTTAAATGATCTAATGTTCTCGAATCTTACTAAACAAAAACTTTCTTCTTCTTTGATGATTTTCAATTTTTTTAGATGATAATACATTAGAATGTAATATAGATTTTTTTCAGAAAAAGGAACATCATAATTTCACATCTTTGATTTATAATAATCACATTTAGGTCTTCCCTCATATTGTATGAGATTACCAAAAATATAATCACTATTAAGATTAGTTAACTTATTTTTATCATCCACAATCATTTCATTTCAGTCCCAGACATTCAGAATTATATCTGTAATATTTTCAACTAATATTTCATTATTAATACCATGTATACAATGATATTGTATCCTATTAATAATAGTCATGATCATTTTTTGAAATTTTAAATATAACTCTCTAGGTGGAATATCAAATTCATGGCCAACGTCTCAGATAATTACTCTTCTTATTTCTATAACATTGGATGTACTAAACTTTGTGCATTATATTTTACTTAAAACACTAATTTCATCTTCACAAGATGATAATTGAATATAGGTTATCCTTATTACAGAACATGATAAAATATTTATGAGTTTTTTCTTTAAATGATATTTCAACTTCTCATCTTTTGTAAATGATAAAACATCCATAACAAGAATCATCTATTTCCAGTAATCAACAAGATATTATATACTCTAGTATTGATAAATAAAATCATCATCCTCTCTTTCCAACACATATATTACTTCCCATATAATATAGGTGGTTGACTATGATTTTAATTTTCAATATATACATCATCAATAACTTCAATCATAAAACAATAGAAACTTATTTCATTGAGTACACATTAGTGTAACAAATCATAATAAAAAAAGTTATATAAAAACATAATCATCTTACAAAATGATATGAAATTAAAATAATCACATGTATATAATAAGTTTAATTCTTATTTGATACCAATTTTAGGATTCTATGAGTATCTTTAATGGAAATACATAAAATATCAGGTGTGAATTTTAGTTAAAAAATCCTATTACCTTGACAAAACAATCCCTTGTAAAGTAGAATATGCAGACATAGACTCCATTTGATTATCGGCGTGATGATAATAATCATAATGGATCAAATTAATATCAAATTAATGTTATTACCAGATTAACATTCCCAATGATTAAAAATGTTCATATATAATAGTATAAAGGATAAAATTCTATAACCCACATATTGGGATATACACTATATAAAACAAGAAAAACAATAGCTAGTATTAGTAAGAAAGAATTACATTCTATATTAAATCATTTAACTATATTATCCTTTACAATAATTTATTTAACAACCCTGAATAAATCTATCCATAGTTGTATATATTATAATTGTTGTCTTTCTTTTCGGTAATATCCCTCAATATGATGATCATATTAAGAACTATCATCTCATCCCAAGAATGCCTCTATGTAATGATCAGTGTCTATCTTCCTAACACTGATATCCATCAATTTGATGAAACATATTTACCATATACTTATCCCATAAATCCTCTGATCATAACAATGGTTGGATGCGAAATATAAATGAGAAAGTATTAAATGAAACAACCTTATAAGGATTCTGTATAACTAATGCTCACTATAGTATTAAAATAATTAAAAAAATATTTTTATGTTGCTAAAAATTCATAATAAATGATTATTTATATGTATCATCTCATAACTCTTACAGTGACCATCTATTTATATTTGAATCTACAACCATCATATTTCCAATTTTTTAATGGAAATTTATGGATTTCCCATAAATGCTCAAAATTTTCTCAAATAACTGAATCTACGACATTATTTTTTCTAAAAACATAATAGTGTAATAGTTATTACCTATTATATAATCAATTATATTTATTAAAATTATAAAAATAAGTTAGTCCAATGATCAACATTATCAATTTTCAGTATGATAAAATTTATGAGGATCTGTATGATTGTTTCAGTACCAGAATTAATCAGATGTTCGTGAATTTTGTTTGTATGCTAGAATGAAGAATTATCTAACTACTGGTATAAATAAAATTATGTGAAAATAAATGGGCACATACTAAATCTGATTATAATATTGTAGGATGACATGTTTTTTTTCATAATACATTTAATGTTTTTATATCTTTTGTAAAAGATAACTTTCTCTAAAATTTCATAGTAAAAAATATGAAAAATTAAATCATAGTTAATAATATTAAAGAATTTGTTTTTGATTTCAAAAAAAATGTAATAGAACTATATGGAGTAAAACTTCTAACTCAATATCAGTTTCCTAGAATAGTGAATCGTCACCCCTAATAAAATTATAGTTTAAAAATCCTTCAAATAATAAGGTAGGACATCCAATGATTTCCCTAAATTCCATTTTATCATAATTTCACGATATATAGAAGAATAATCAATATTAAAATGATATAGAATAAAAATAATAACCTATTTTTTATGAAAAATTTATATTAAATATTATTTTCTTACAATACGATTCAAACATCCTAAAATATTTGACCAATAATCCATAAGGGAAATTCATACGATAAAATCCACAAAATTAATATTCTGATTTTTTATCATGATAAAAAATATATATTTGAGATAATCAGTGGATTTTTAACTCTCATTAATAATCCAACATAAAATATTTCTTGATAAATATTTAAAGTAAAAATATTGGTAATACCAACATGAGTTGTATGGTTATTAACACTGCATTCCATGAATAGTGGTGGTTTTTTTGAACGATTATCGAAGCAAAAAAGAAAAGTTTAAAGGGTGTGATGTACTCTTAAGAAGGGATGTTATCCATTTATAAACTATATAATTGGAAAAAAAATTATAAAAAACATATCTTTTACAAAACCAATCCAACAAGTTATTCAACGTGATATTCCATTCCATGAATCTAATGTATTTTTAATTAGGCCCAAAATATGATTATAATTGAATTTTTTTTTTTGAGAAACAATGGTACACCATGGTAATGAAAAGAGAATTTTTTTGGATACCCAGTTCATTAATCATGTCCACCATTCTTGATATGGGGGTATTTTTTCAAAATAATTGAAATTTTTTTTAAAAAAATATGTTGGCCTGATTATTTTTCAAAATGAGAGAGATAATATTAGATATTATTCATTTTTATCTAGTCCCATTGAGTTAATATAATGATATCAGAAACATTTAATAAAATAGTTGGTGTAACCAATCCTTTGGAATCTCTAATAGATTTTATCTTGTTGTACTCCAACAACTTGAGAATAAGTACACTTATTTAATATTTAAAATGGATAAAATAATGTGTCTAGGTGGATATCATTACATAACTCCTACTAAAGATGTAAATTATCCCATAGAATAATAATTAGAGAGAACTAAAATATAGTATTAACTAATAAGTATTTTTATCCACATGATAAATGTCTCATCGAATCTAAAACTGGTTATGACCATAAACCTTTAGCCCCAATCACTCATGTAAAAGGTTTTCATAAAATCAATATTAATAGAAATATTACATACTTTGGTTTATTTTTCTATAATATGAAAACAATAATATTTAGTGATGAGATAATACCACATGGTCATCCTTTAATAAATAAAAACTCATTCAGGTAGACAATCTTCCTAACAATAGGGTAAATCATAATAGTAAGTATTTAATCAGTTAAATATCCAAATTTGATGACAAAATACCTCAGTATAAAATGATTTATTTCATTATAATTTTCCACCTTATGAATGAGGTTACAAATTTTTTATTGATAACTTGAATAAGGAGACTTCATATAATTAAATTAATAACAAGCCTTTATAAATAATGGTCAATGAAATCCCAAAAACAAATAAAATATGTTAGTAATTCCATAGCTATTAGGGAAGATACTATAAATATTAAAAATGTTATCTTCCTTTGATCTCAAATTTTTAATGAGTTTAGATATTATTTTCATTATCAACATGATTAACAAACCTAGAAATGATTTCCTCTAATATTTTGGAGATGATATAATGCCCATTGAAATATTTCTTGTAAATGGAGGCAACATTATGAGCTAGATCATTCATATTATCAAAGACCTTCACATATATATAGATAGGATAATAAATGGTTTAAGGATTCTTCAAACTCATTGTAAATAGTTTCAAATATGAAATTCAAATCGTAATATCTTATTAATTTAGGTTTAAATGCTTCCATTTGAATTATTTCCTCATAATTTAGAATACTATTAAGCCCATATTAAAAATATGTTTCCCACTCCATTCCTATGGAAAAATCACATCCAATTTTATTATTTTGAATAATAATATATTACTATTGAAGGATGGAAATGACATTATTATGTGATTTAGAATAATATCTTCTCTACAGTTTCATATTTCCCTTTAGAAGATTATATATAAGGAGACAATAAACGTAATCATGATTACTATTAGAAGAATTCTATATATCATGAACATGTTTTTTTCATTCATGATACAAGATAAAATATTTATTATATATTAATATAAAATTAAGATTCACTTTTAATGTAGAAAATCAATCCATAAATAGATTATGTGCTTTATATATTCAATAATGGATGGAGAAATAAATAGATTCCCAAAAATCACATGATTATTCATATAAAAAGGTATTTTCATGTTTTTTCCACCATTGTTTTTTATTCTTCCTTTTCAACGTGCATTTAATACCTACCTGATTCACTTCGCAACGATTATCATCCACAATACATGCATTAAATTCTAAGATTGAGATTAAAATATTGTAAATTTATATCATGTCATTCATAATGTGAATAACATTATTATCACTAACAAGTGTCTATAAAACATTAATAAATCCACTATAAGCATGATTATCCCACCATAATTCCCTTCCATCATAATATATATTGTTTTCATAATAGAAGAAACAAAAGTTATATAAAAACAAAAATTTAGAAATTAGTGTGCCTATCATTTCACTGGAGTTGGTAGATGGAAATATTTTAGACTTCAGTGAGCTAATAACCAAAATTATTTAACAACTACGAAACTATAATCATTTTCATTAACAAGATATAATTTGTTTTCATGATGATAAATCCTTGATAAGAAAATAAATTTTGGATCAGGAATGGAAATAACATCAGTTATATGAATCTGGAGAAGAATTCATAAAGAAGTAGATATTTTAGGCTTACCCGATACATGAACTTAAAAAATAATTCCCTAATTCATTTTTATTCTTGTGGATGGAGTGCATTTTTTCACTTAATTTCATAATCCTAGCTTATATCCTAGTTTCCATATATTTTTGATAAAAAATTATTCTATATCAATATTTCATTGATGTTATTAATTTTAAATAGATTAACCATTGATTTTTTTTATTACATTTGAAATATTAATATAGAAAAAATCATTACACATATTATCTAAAGGGAATGAATCATCATTGAAATGGACCTAATCATCATCATCTCTATTGGTCAAAATTTCAATGATTTTACACTTCAATTCATCCATTCGAGCTGGTGTTCTAATAACAAACGGACATCTGATTTCCACAGAATAAGGCATTCCCTTATCTATAAAATTCATATTATCGTTTTTATCCTCCATATAATTGTCACAATGAAAATTAATGAAATATTATTTTTTTATTGGGAAAACTATCTTCATCATATCAATAAAAAATATACATCATGGAATTATTTTTTCAATATTAGTGAGAATCCTATCTATAGAAGAATATTTAACATTGAAGCTACCATCATATAAAAATGATTTATGGACATGAATTCGACTAAAAATGTTTGTAATATGGTTTGATTTCACATGAATAAAACATGATATTTGATAAAGTCTAAACTATAATTCAAATAAATCTTTTCTGATATGGGAATCCTATACATGGTGTTGTATTCAAGGATGAATCGAGGTTCATGAACCTTTTAAGGCTAGAAAGGAGTCATAGCATTGAAATTATTTTGAATTTTAGTCATATTCTCATTGGAATATATTCAATAAGGATTTTAATATCGTTATCAATATTAATGAAGATGTATTCATCTTCACTGATAATTATTATATTGTCTCCCTCAGTGTGAGTAGAATGAATAATATCATTTTTCTTATTTATGAGTGACATGTTGAGGTCAGTCATTTCCTCTTCACAAATAACCTCATTCTAGGATCTCTTGTCTATAGACTTCTCGTGAAAGGAAATTGATTTATTTACCATCCATTTATTATAATGAATTTTATTCAATGTCTCACCATTTTTCCATAGTAATTGATATTACTTTTATAATCTTATTGAAAAATAACAAAACATATAGATCATTATGTGGATTCACCTATTAATGAATCTATCCAAAATTTGTACTTTCATGCCCTATAATTCTAAAAATACTACATAATTGAGAGATATATCCATATTCTAATTTATAATCAATTTCATAGTCATTTATAGTATGTTTTACAATATTTATTAAATTTGAATCATGATTGTAATTAACCGGTATCCTTTCATAAAACTCGAATTCACTATATAGTGTGATTTGATCCAGCATTAATGGAATACCATTATATGAATCCAAATAATTTCGACATTTTGAGTTCCATAAAATCCTTTAAAAACCATATGTCTTATCCCAACAATGGGTTTTATAGTATTTTGATAAAATATATTGATGATAATATCATATAAAAATATTATTCGGACTCCATTTTTTATCAAATGATCCCAATTATACATAAATAATCAAGATCATCTTTACGTTTGATGAAAATATGGAAGAATTTTCTACTTATCATTATCAATTAATATCCACTACTTCCCAATAATTGTTCAATAATAGAATTTATATATTTAGTTGACCAGGAATTATCAGCCATAGAATAATATGTACACATAATAATAAAAAATTACAATTCTAAATATTTTCAAGAAAATTTTTAGATCTTCCAAAACTATGAAACGAACGTCATTATATTTTTAATACTGAATGATTAGGAAAATCCACTATGAAGGGATATTCACCATAGAATGACTATAAAAAGGATATTCATTTCCATTTTAATGGCCTCGAATCAAATTCATTATTTATGTTATCCATATTTTTCATCTATGATTAATAATATTCACTAACCTCATCCTTTAAGGATCATTCCAAATATGAATAGAAAAATTCAATGTGATAATATAGATAAAATTAAATAAAATAAGAATAATCACGAATCTCCAAAGAATATCACATGTATTATTCCAAGATATTCTCTCTCATAGAATAGTTGAGATCTATATCTGGACTTTTTTAATTAATATTTAAAGATAATTTATTGTGGATAACATAAAAATTTTTTGATTGAAGATGAATATTATGTATAAAAATATACAATAAATATTCATTTGATTATTGAAAAATATAATAAGAAGAAGTGGAATATAAAAAAATTGAAGTGAGATAAAATATATAATAAAATATTATATTTCTGAATTTTATGTGTTTAGAAGACTAAGAATTATGTGGAAACTGATACATTATACTAGTGAATATTCTAAGTATAAAAAATTCTTATAATATGAAAATGTTTTTTTGAATATATTGTGTGAATATATGAAGAATAATATGAATTTATATGAAAAAAATCATGACTAAAGACATTCTCTATGATATATCTAGATAATGGTAAAATAATAAATACATGAGAATAGTTTGTGAGGGTTTAAACTACTTCTTTATTCACGATCTATGTGTTTATTTTCATAATGTGGAACAAGATTGAGGATGAATATAGCACAGTGTATCCTTATATCAAAATACACCGATCATTGGGATATTGGGTAGAGAAAATAAGGATGGGGTGTATACTAATATTTTTTTATTAATTAAAAATTGAATAAATGTTTTTATGAAGAATATAATATTATATGATGCCATGGAATCCCAAAACATATTAGATATACAGGTCAGTAGTTCATAAGTTGTACCATAGGAAATAATAGGGATCCGGAATTTTACTGACCTGGTTATTTTGTTGAATGTCTTTGAAATATTCCAATATATATTTATAGATCTAGGAGTTTGGATGTTGTGAGATACTGAGGCCTGGTGTTATTGGAATTAATTTTATAAAAATAAAAAATATATTTTATTTTATTCCCACACATCTTATTAATGAAAAATAGATAACTATTAAATAGAATCTCATATTCGAAATCTAAGAACACAGCTGAGTCTAAAACTAGGTGTTAACCCTTGGCATGACATAAAATTTGTCAATGTGGGAGTGTTTGGTCACCTCGCTCCTATGTACTATTTTTAGTGAAATAATTAGTTATTTAATATATTCATAATTCAATTTTAACTTATAGAAATATTCCATAAGAACACTACCATGGTGAATTTTACATGGTTATACATGTAAACCCTGGGATAATTCCAGTTTCCCACTATCCTCCTTCGTTGGTGGATCACCTTAGACGAATATGGAATGCAAAATCAGGGTATATTGGGATGCCTCAAACATATTGAGTCCACTAAATTGTTTTATGGTGCATTATTCGAATGAATAATGATCAAATATATAAGTAAAACGTTTCTAGTTGCGATTTATTCTCCTTCATTAAATAGATTGGCCTAATCAGTAATTGTAGTTGGATATTCAATAGTTATAGCAAACAGAATTCATCAATGTATGGAAAAAATATTATTTATGTTTTTTAAAACTCGGTTCCATTTTATTCATAGATTGGTCATAAAAACATGGAAAATATACATAACACTTGGATTTTTTACTTTTATTGCTCTTCTTATTTTTGTTCTCCATGGGTTGGATCACACAATCCATTTCTTCATTCCATGGTTGTACTGAGCATGTTCAGACTCCGATAATCACTAAAAAATCATGAATGAGGCATGGATTGTTGAAACAAGCATAGATCAAATGTCATTTATGGATTTGGATCATCATTTTAATGATCATAAAATGAATAAATTTTCATAGATAGTGTCGTTTCATGTGGGTTGTGTGATAGACCATCGAAAAACCACTGGTGACCATTTTCCACGGAAAGAAGGATGGAAACCATGATCCATTTCTATATTTACATGTTTTTGGAATTTATAGGGTAGGATTCATACTTTAAAAATTATATTTGAGGTGCTGGAAGTGGATATAAAATTCATGGGAAAACCCAAATACACTCGATGTATAAATTATAACACATGGCATATAGCCCTATGAGTGCAGATTCATGTGTTTTTGGAAATCATAAGGATTCCATGTTTTGTAGCCATCGTAAATTGTTTTGTACCCATTCCTTAGATATAAAGTCAATGTGATGGACCTACTGGGTGGGATGTTGTGTGGATGTAAATATCCATGAACATGTCCATGTACCCCGATTATAACAACACGGGGTTAGTACACATACACGATTCATGGTACACTGGATAGTTTTGAAGCACAGAACCTGGTCCTTGTATGATTGGACACACCAGGTAGTCAAATAAAAATGTGTGTACTCCTGCATGGTCCACAGTCATGTTATGTATAGGGACACATGAATGTGATAGAGTGGAACCACAAGTTGCATGGCTCCATTAACAGGTTGTTTACCTCTGGACCTCTTTAGAGGAAAATTCAATTTTATGTATCTCTTTCACTTGGATTCAGATTATAGTATATGAGTAGAATATAATCAATTTTATTTCATATATATTATAACAGTTCCTCAATTTTGGTGTTAGTGATATTATTTGAAATGTTTGTTTCATGATTCATGTTGAAGAGATGATCGTCTATGGAAGTGATCAGGTAGAATCACAAGTCAATACAGAGTTGTTCCTCTTGTTGAACAAGGATGTTGGGTCCCCTATATTTAGATTGGAACCCCCACGAACATGGTATTAGTTCCTCTACAGTTAAAATCAACATAAAACCCTGTATTAGGTAGGGTTTGGGTACTCGAGAACCAGATTGAAACCCCTCTATAACATGAGGATTCATGTCCTTGAAAAATATAGTGGACCCCCCCAGCAGTGGTGTTGGTCCTCTACCTACCGAGTGGAACCCAAATATATCTATAGGTAATTTTTCTGAATGAAACTAGAGTGGACGCCCCTTTAGAATGGGTGTGAGTCCTCTATGGATTCTTAAAGGGTAGCCCCCCGCCAACAGCTTGGCACGGATTCCTCTACCTATTGAGTGGATCCTCGCTATTGGAATTGTGTGTTGGTCCGGGTGAGAGTAGAGTGGACCCCCCCCCCCCCCCATCCCCCACATGCATAGGTATAGTTCTTCTCCGGATATGTTCAGAGTGGAACCCTATGACATACTAGGGAGAAGGTCCTCCCAATTGAGTTTGTTCCCACACGATTGTGTGACATGGTGGATAGGATTGTATTAACATACATTGATACATTTGGGTAGATGTGTGAGCTTCATTGAACCATTAATGAACCATTGGATTCTCTTCTTCTTTGGTAAATCTATGAGGTGGAGATTCCCTAACTCTCTCATTTGGGAATATGTTGACTGAGAATTTATATATCCTTCTCTATCTGTACCCTTCAAAATTTTTACTCTCATTCTATTATAGGAGAATAGACATTTGGTGTGCCATGTGCATTGCTTTTTTAGCTTCAAGTTGTTAGAGGAGTATATTTTCTAGTAACTGGGGGTGATGATGCAGAATTTATTACATCTATTAACATTTTCAACACTCTTGTGTTTGGATGAGGTTGTTTCCATTCATGGTCTGGGTTGATATTTTATATTTTACTATTTCTTTTATCCACTGTCATTCTATAACCATTGTGTATCTTACTATCCCCATTCATCTTTTGGGTCGTTCTAATAGTTATGTATATACTCATCCCCACATGGTCTTCTCTTGAAGGTGACATTTCTTATGCAGATGATAGACATGTAGATGATGACTTTAGAGGAGCTCAAGAATACCAGGTACCTTGGATCATGTATGGTGGTCACATATTGGGATTCAGGATAATGGGTATCTCAGTAGTTTAATTTTCATGTTTTATTTAGGTTGGGACATGAATCTGGTTGGTCATGTGATTTTATACAATAATTTCAAATTTACACCATCATAAATGTGTACTCTCTAGAGGTTTTTCATTCATGTTTATTCCCTTAGTTTTTTTGATTCGGTTAATTTATCTCCCTCATCACATACTCATTGACATTGATGTGTCTATGAATATAATTACTTAGGAACATGCCTCCATGTTTATGTTATGGCTTCGATGGTGGTTGTCATCCCCTAGACTATAGAGGCATGCTTGGGGAAGTTGCAACATGAGCCTATCCTTAGGTCGTGCCATGATATATTTATATAAAAGGTAATTTTACATATAATTTTTCCATGCATGTTCCATTAAGAAGACATTTTTGGGTTTAGGGGAATTGTTTCAATGCATCTCAAGTGAGGCTGTTATACCAGGGAATTTAATAATTATGAATGTAGCCTGCATATTAATTCACTACATGAAACATATTTGATTTAGTCTTTGACCACAACTCTTGAGGAAGCACTGAATTATTTTCAATATATATATATATATATGATCATCTGACTATGGCACGTGTTGATAAATATCAGGATTCTTCTATGATGACAACGAACTAGGGTACTGGCTCTGAATCGTGATGGTAAACTTTGGATCAATGAGGTCTCATTTTAGGGACCATCTTATGACCCCATTCATCTAGGTTGGATGTTATTATTTCCTAAACACTTTTAGTATTAGATCATCCCAAAATAGAAGGTTTTGGATGTGCTCATTCTTAGTGAACTCCATGTGTTTCAGTGTGAGATATCGCTGAGGTTCCACAATGAGTCAGATCCTTGGGGAATTGAGGATTGGATGAATTTTTATCTTTGTATCATCATCCTTATTTAGTCCTAAACAATTCAGGTGGGTTCACATACTATAATCATCATCATGGAAGTATATAGGTTCTAGAGGATTCTTGTTACACATATGGATGATGAGTCGACTCTCTCATGGCGTTACTCCGAATAATAGTTTTATAGGGAGTGCTACCTCTCCATCTTGTGATTGGTTCAAATTTAAGAGAATGTGAAGCTACAACAGGGAGGGATGTTGGTGGATGAATATCAATTGAGTTTTACAGACCTTACTTGGTACTCCCATGACATTTTCGAGGATGAATACATATGATAATGGAAGTTTGAGTAGGGACTCCACCAAGGTATTTATACATGCATTGTTCCCTTGTGAATTCCCAAAAAATGTGTCAGATTAGGAGTGAACACTAGTGATAGATATATTTTTGTTAGAGGGATGATAGAATGTTGGAGCTGGAAGTAGGTGATACATAGTTATGTCATCTGCAATAGCTATAAGATTCCAGGTTCCAGGATCATGACATAAGAGACCTCCATATGATTAGACTCTAGAACATAGCCAAGTGAACCATATTGGTAAAGGGAATCACCCTGGTGGGAAGTTATTTTCTTGTGATAGGAGGTGTCACATAATTTTGTACTTCATATAGGGAATGATTCTTTTATATCATTTATCTTATGGGGGTTCACGCTATCCCTTAGTGGATAGAGGTTCACATATGACCTTTTGGTCATCAAGATGGAACCCCATAATATCATCATGGTTTTCAATAGTCCTTCCAAGGTATCAAGCATGATTGAATATTAGTGCAGACTTGTTAGATGATTATGCACTAATGGGTCAAGACTCTCCTTTTCCGGCGAGAAAACTCATGGTGAGAAAAGAGGCTTCTCCATATGTTGGACACAAACCATCACCCATCAATTAGAAATTATGTCCCTTATTCTAACAATATATCCATAAATTTTGGATTTCTTTAGTTATGGAGGATTAAATAGACTTCTTCCTCAAGGAAGTTATAAGGTTACCTCTTCGGTTGGCGAAGGAGTTGTTCCTAGAATTTTAACCCATCACAAAATAGATAAATTATTTGGAATATATTGTGTCCCCTAAAGAACTCAAGGTTTCATGGTTGTAGTTGATGGACGTTAAAGATATTGGATTCATTAGACCCAATGTGTCCCCTTGGGTTTTTGTAGTTTTTTTCAAGAAACATTTATATTGGTGATTGTATAATATCATGGATTATAGTCACCAAAACCAGACCAAGATAAAAAAACAAGTAACCCATTTAAATGATGACGACATATTTGAAAAAAATTGTGGTGTGAGATGGTTCTCGATGTTCAATCTCTAGTACTGATACCACAAGTTGAGTGTTTTTAGGGATGATATTCGAAATCTAGCATTCTGATCTCTTTGGAAAATTTTCAGTTCTAAGTTATACCCTTTGGTGTTATGAATCCCCCATAATGTTGATGGATTTTATGTACTAGGTATTATACCCATACATGGACCAATTTTTGGTATTTGTTATTGATGAAAATAATAATCTTAATAGGATTGGAGGGTAACATGCATAGGACATAACGATGGTTCTTGATTTACATTGAGATATATTTATTTATTGAACGATCTAAAAGTTCTAGTTTTGGAATTATAATGATCAATTTTTGGGGCATGACATTTCTGAGAATGGTTTCGACATTGAACCCAAAATGATTGATGTTGACATTTCTTGGTAGGAACCAAATATTGTTAGAGGTGAGGATAATTCATGGTATCACAAGGTAATGTAGGAGGTATCTGTTACACTTCAATAGAATCAGAACCCCCAAAACTAGCCCAACGTACAATGGGCAGTTGTTTACCTGGTCTGAACAGGGTCAGAGAGCCATCAAGGATTTGAGGTTAATCATGATGTGCACTATAGTATTGATACAATAATAATATGGAATGTAGGGAATAGTTTATTATGATACCTCATGTGTTCGTCTCGGTTGAGTTTTGATGTGGTGGTAAGAAGTTATCACATATGAGTGAGGAAAATTATGAATCAATGAAAAAAACAATGCCACTCATGACCCAATGCTGAAAGGAGTAGTCGTCACACTACTAACACGTATAATGTACCTTTGGGGAGAGTTCTCTGTAGTTTATATAGAATATTAGTGTCTTAGGTATTTCTTCATGAACAGATACCTAAAACTGAGACAATGTCATTGGAGTTCTAGAAATAAAATTACTTCAATATGGTCTATATTCCATGGAATTGACCATTGTATAATATTACGTTAGTTGGAATTGTTATGCTTTTCTAGGAAAGATGCCTCATAGAAAATTCCTCATTACAACTAACCTGGTGGTGACTGAGGTTGAATCTATTTTATAATTGATGCTGTTGAGTCCTCCACTTTTAAAGTGAGGGAGAGAGTCCAAGATGGGATATATGTACTCTGAGGCTTTCTCTAACTAGACATCTATATGGGATTCTACATAGGGATATTCTGATGGATATAATCATTTTATATTGATACAAGGGATAATATTGTTTCCAATCATTATGTTGGAGGAGGTGATGTTAGATTTACACACTTATCCTCTATCTATACGTCCTGGTGTAGGGATTATTTAAATTAACCTTTAGTGATAGGTTTGTTCATCAAAAATGATATGGATAGTGATGAGTTCATCTCCCGGTGTGACACTTTTTAGTAAGAGAAGGATGACCATAATGTTTTCACAGGTTCTCTTCAGACCCTAAAGATCCCAGCATGGAAATAGCATCAAAACCCACCTTCACCAAGATGGGAGATGGGATTGCGGATTGTCAAACCCTTTCTTCTTAATGTTGAAGGAGTGATAATGACCGCTAAAACTCTACTTCAATAGGTCCCATAGTGGCGACTTGCACCAAGGGTATAGAACCACATGTAATATGTAATGATTTAGCCTTTTTATTTAGTGGAATCATGAGATAAGACAGTAAACACCAAACAACAGAAATGTTGGAAGTATAAGTGAAGCAAACTCAATAAATTTCCCATATTCATGTTCCAATTATAAAATGATACAAAGGATCAAGGAAACTCTAATAGAAAGTAACATTGAAAAGAAAAACTGCAACCTCAATGGTCCAAACTTGGGAACTAATTTGGTCTGAAACGTTCCTCAGAGCCCAAATGGAAACCAAAAAGAAGTTTTTTATTTGTAGGATGAAGTCCCGAACCATCCCTCGGGGCCCATGCCATGGCTACCCCAAGCACATATTCCATAGGCCTGGGGATGGCGACTTGCACCGGAATGGTGTGTCCCTAAAATGGGAATGAATTTCCTATAAACTAGTACATAAACACATAGTAGAACAAAACAAGTAGCAACCACTAATTAAAATACTATCATAAAAAAAGTACTGAACGTAAAGGTGCCGGAATACACGCCCAACAGAAAGTACAAGTACAAATCAAAAACAAAAATGCAGTAGAAAAGTGTAAAGAAGCTCATGGATCATCCATCACGGATCCTACCTAAATTGTATTTACCGAACACCTCCTCATCACTCAACGTCCATCTGTCTCATATGTGTCACATATCGCCAAATGGTCCCCCTCCAGGCACCGTCTAGTCCTTGCTCCCATAGACTTGATCAACACAGTACAACATCTGCACCAATCATAACATGGTGCAGGCGAAGCCTATGTAGGGGTGAGTATAACAATACTCAGTTAGGGATCCCGAGTCCCCGTAGGTCTCCCAAAGTTCCACAAATAATGAAATCAACTCTATATAAGTATATGACCATAAAAACACCTATGTTATCACAATAATCACATCTCATACATGAGGGAAGAATACCAAAAATGTAACACCACGAAGGTAACACCACAAATGTAAAAGTACCACACACGTATCACCACGAAGATAGCACCACATAGGTAAAAGTACCACACAGTTATCACCACAATGATTTTACCACAAAGGTAAAAGTACCATAGATGTATCACTATGAAGATAGTTCCATGAAGGTAAAAGTACCAAAAAAGTATCACTAAGATGGTAAAATTCTTAGTTCAAATAGAGTCTCAGCTCAAACTAGACATTCAGTGAAGTATAGAAGAACATATGAAAAGTCAGGAAGCTAGATCGTCTTATTCTGTCAAGAGGCACTACTGCTAATTATATGAAGTTTGAATCATGGAGGATCGATAGGTACAGACCCCCACTATGACCCACAAATGACCTAACCCACACATGATTGTTATGTGCTGACCTAGATAAGATTGTTGAGTGCTGACACACACATGATCTGACCCACATAGGATCTGTATGTACTGACCCATAGAGGATTTCTAAAGGCTAACACACATTGCGTCAGTATACGCTGACCTACACAGGATCACTGAGCATTGACCCACACAGGATCGATAGGTACTAACCCCCACAATGACCCACAGAGTATCCGACCCTTAAAGAGTCGATAAGTAACTAAACGTTGTATTATCCGTCTCCAAACTTGACCACACTACCAGCCACTAGATTCCAAGAACCCGGGGTGATCAAGTTCTATAGAATCTGTCCCTCGAGAAATCAGTCATACCTCGACTTCCACGATGTACCACATAGAAGTATCTCAAAGGATTCTCACATCATAAGGGACCCAACACAATAGATGTCTTGTCAATTGGACGACTGATCTGAATGTTAGTAACGTATCCGCTCCTGGTTGGATTTGGGGATTGATCCAACTCGGTGTACCCTAACTTTATTTAAAATTTAGTTGGAGTACAACAAACGAACCGTATCAATACATGGATTATGGTGTCGGATATGGTCTGACCTGGCCCAAAATGGCCTAGGCCAACCCGACCGAGTTCGTGTCAACCCGAACTTGTCTGAGTCCTTCCCGGATGGGCTGGTCCTCGGTGGGCCCCGTCTGCTGTACCATAGTGCAGCCCGCTGAGAGTGACCCGCTGTGTGTGGCCTACTGGGCGCGTCTTGCTGGAGTCTCCTGCTTGGGAAGCCCATGTTTGGGTGGTCCTCCAGGTGGGAGGGTCCAACCTAGTCGGCTCGTGAGAGGGAGGCGCCTCCCATGTCACCCGAACGGTCCAAGAGAAATTTTTTTTGGAAGCAGGACCCGCCAGATTGGGTCCTACTCGGTACGCCATGGGCGGCCTGTTCGTCAGCCAGTCCTTCTCCTAGTGGTTTGATGATGAAGTTGTCCACCGCAGCCAGCCGAGTGTTGGCTACCGTTCGCCCTCCACCACGACCATGTTGCCGCAACCTCTTGCTCCACCGGCGGTGCGGACACACGAGGCTACTCCACCGTGCGACCTTCTAGATATCGACTACCACCATTCTCCACAGCGGACGATGGGACCTGACCTCCTGCTCATCTGGCGGCGCAAACTGGCACCACCCAACCATCCCTACGGTCGGCTGAGTGCTTGCCGCTGCCTTCTTCCGCGAGCCATCGCGTATTCGTTCCAATCGTGAAAACATTTCATTCACATTTTCATGATCCTCAGGTCGTGGGCTCTGAGTCCATATATTGCGCTCAACATAAAATTTTGTTTCTAGTGACATTAATTATTTTTTGTTGAAAAATGAACAAAGAATGTGCGAAGAATGAAGAAAAATTATAAGCTATATGTGCGGGAAGATAACCATGTTTGTTTGGCCGTTGTCATTGTAAATCCAAAATATGGAGAATCAACAAAAAGATATTTTATCATATTTTAAAATTTAAACCCCTAAATCGTGAATGATGGAGAAATGCCCACAATTTAGGATGTGTGTTGGTGTTCACCATTCCCACAACAGCCTCCAATGATGTCACATGATCTTCAATCCTTGATCAGGGTTTCAGTGTCGATTCCACCACAAGTAGGAACTGGCTCCATCTTACAAGGGCTCAATGTCATAGTACTCCTTCAACAATTCATTGCTCGGTGCAGCTAGCCCGATGCCTCTCCTAAAGCTCCATATAAATAAGAGAGGGGGTGTCTAACAGTGTGAAAAAATTAATTGATGTAAAATTATTTGTAAGTTCCCAAATTTTCAAATGAAGAATTTACTAGGATTGATGGATCAATTCAATTAATGTCTTGATACATCGTTGGTCCCACCAAAGTTTCTCCATTGGAGTATAAGCTAGAAATAGAAATAAAATAATGCAGTTATTTTATTTTCTTTCCTTAAGAAGTCCCAAATCCTAACATTTTCACCCGACCAAATGAGGTCAATGTAAAGCCCCCCTTTAGCGAATAATGGGGCTGCGGATTCAGCGGTTCCCTCAGATTTTTAATCCAAGTACCAGTTCAAAAGTTAGAAAATGTCACCCATGCGTTTACTGGACGTACATGTAAAAAAGTCCAGAAATTTATTAGCATACACTCTTGACCAGTGCTTGTCTAGGTTAGGCTCTACCTATATGAAACATGCCCCAAAGAACCCAACGGTACTCTCAGATTTCAAATCTGATTTTCCATTTAGAATATATGAATTTTACAATATAATAATTACCACTTAATTATTTTATTTACGGGCAAAAATTTATCATTCATTGTTGGCCCACGACAAAAAGAATCAGTATATGCCAAAATAAAGCATACCCTCACGAGTTCAGTGGTGGTCTCCAATTTTCAATTGGTCCTACCATTTGTGAGTTTTATGCATTTGAAAAATAAAATAATTTATTTAATTATTTTATTTACAGTTATACCATTATCGGGTTTTCTCATAGGAGGCCCGCGCTGACTAAGCTTAAGTCATGCCTAGGGTAAACCCGCAATTCTAAATAGAACGGTTCCCTCTAATTTCTAATCCAGGAAACCATTTAAAATTTATTCCACTTATCTTAGAAAAATTCTTACGCCCATTATTTATACTTTAAGAAAACATCGACGGTCCATTTTGAGCACTCTGGGCCACATAATCACACGCCATTATATTTTTTGGTCTCTAAATAATAACATATAATTAAAAAAATAATATGGAAATTATGGGACATTACACGGGGTATACATTTATACTCATTATTGAAAACTAAAAGCTCTCGTGCATATGTGGGAAGGCATTCTAATTCCCCCTGAAAAAAGGAGGTATCCAAAGACCTAAAAAAGAAACTATCCAACCAAACCTCACCAAGGCACACTCCAAAAATAATGAAAGTCAGGTAAAGTAATAGTAATAAAACATCAAAATTTGGGTACGCCGGACCACTTTCCCACTGGTTATTAAAGACATACTACGTATCAAACCTCCCACACCATTCTCACCGTAGTGCCACTGCCATACCCCACCCGCACACACCTGGGCTATCACATCCACACGTCCTACCTGCAAAAACCTGGGTCACAACAACCAAATGTAACCATGGAAACACACACATGTTCCAAAATAACTACCACCATGCTCGAAGAAACCATGGCCCGAACAACTACAGCTATTTCCAAAGGCACCTGGGTGTCGTCCCGAGGACACTTTGGAACAACCCGCCCGCATACACCAGGGACAACCCCCACCACATACCCTGACTTAATTGTCTAAATCTATAATGGACCTCAGGCCTTCACAGCCTTCCCAAAGAGTCTAGAGCTACTCAGGAAAAGGAGGAGAAAATGAGCTAATAACCAGCCACTCATAGGAGTGTTGGGAAAAACACCATCCCTCATTAAATGGGGGTGTTCAGAACGTAGTGATCAACTTGGGTGGGGTGATAATAAAAAACATAAAAACTATATTTTACATATATTTAATAATAACTAGTCCAACCCAAGGAGTTCCAAACCCTGCACAAAAACAAACACCCTAGTTTTTTAGTCATTCATAAGAAGCAACACATCCATAAACATGTCACAACTCAATCAGGGAAAAAAATTCCCCTTTGAACCCATTATTTTTTTCATATACAGGTGATTCCATTTAGAAAATTCTTCACTAAAGGGCAACTAAAAGGCATATCCGTAAGCCAAGGAAGGAAAAACAGACAAACATAAATTTATGCATTTACACCCGGTTCTCTTATAAAGTCACAACAACAAAAGGTGTTTGTGATATCCAGGAATGTACTGGAATCAAACCAAGCCCCATCATACTTCCCAACACGGACTTAGGTACATAAACCAATGACTTCTAAATAAGGGATCCCATCCCCATCCACGTCACCTCGCAATCATCATCAGTAAACATCAGTAGAACTGTGGAAGGGAGTTTTCAAATATGAATATGCCATTAATTAATTTCCATCTTTCTGTTTTGGTAACCAGGGTGACCACGCAAGTATTCTTATTCACTGGGAATCCATCTATTCAACCAAGTAATGTTATTTACTAGTTTCCATGTTACATCCAATCAATCACATAAATATCCAGAAAATATAGGATCATTTTTCTGCAAGAATAGACTACCGATGACTACGATTTTCTGAGGACATAATCCCATTCAATTCACAACATAAAGGAAAGGATAAAAGAATAAAACATATTTAACAAACACACAACTTCAATCTTTAAATCAATTTATTATATTTGTTAATGTTTGGATTCATCAATCCCTCTATGAAACATTGTTATACCTACCCCACATGATACAAAGTTAAGAGAGACGATAGAAAAACCCTACTTGGATGATCAACGATCGAATTTTTTCCCCTAGCGCTAATAACTGGGATGCATTACTTGTAGTGGAGGTAATCATATGACTCCAAGATTTAGTAGGAAAGGATCCATCATTGGCGCACAACTATCCTCAATAAGGGGAGGCTCCAAACGCACCCAGTAAAGGAAAAAGACCTTCCAAGAAGAAGAAGGAAAGAATTACAGTGTGATAAAAAGCAGATATCCTGGAGTTATGGGATATGATAATCTTTAATGTATTTTAACATGGATCGTGGTTTCACCATAGGTCTGGAAAATTACAAAAGATGGAACTAATTATTATTTAATAATTCTTATAGGAGGGGTGTCCATAACTATTGTGCGTTAATGGATTTCATTTAAAGAGTAGAAAACATGTCCGTTGAGGGTCACCCCACTCCAAGGTGATCAAAACATTTTTTATGGCTCTAAAAACAGCCTTGAACAACATTAAATTGGTTAAAATACTAAAATGAGGAATTATGGGAAAAATGGGGAAGAAAAACCGGACAAGCCCATGTGGCACTGATCGGTGTCACCGATGGGTGACACCACAATTACATCCTGTCACAGATATGCCACCCTTTGGATCCAGATATACTGATGGGTCCAGGGCATCCCAGAAACCATATATCATCAATGTAATGGACCATAAGGTTATGTTCCATTAAATTAGATACCTTTCAAACTATTCCCATCCTCGAGAATCAAAACTAAACCTATTCTAAAGAGAGGGGTCTGAACAACCACCTCAATGATACCTTTTAGAGCCAAACAACTCTATACACATAGGAACACCTCTCTCTCACCCAACCATAAAATCATGTAATGGTCATATCGCACAATCATATGGTTTACTGAGCCTTTCATCCATGTCAAGATACTATCCTCTTTGGGTGGCACTGACTCACCCATAGGGGTTTACAGGCATCCCCCTTAATACGTCTTGATTAGGGGTCAGGTCCTCCCTCCACCATAGTTTTTATTCTTCACAAAAATTCATAGAACAATGGAAAACAACAAAATTAATAGTTAAGTGGTTCAACCACTACATCACAAACAAGTATGAAAAAATGTAGAACAAAACATAAAACTACTCTGGGTATTGGGCGCACATTTGTACCTCTTGTTCCCTGGTACTCTCCTCGAGGACATAATTCCTCCAGAACACATGAACCAAAGGGTTGGTTCATCCAAGAACAATTTATCCTTTTGATCCTCAATACTCACTAGTTTCTCCATGAACGTAGTGTCGTCCACTATATCCAACTCTCCCCAGTTAATGAATTTAGAATCACTGTGTAGATATCGAAAAGATGGGAGATGTGGAAAACACCATGGGTTGTTTCCAACTGAGGTGGAAACGCCAGTTCATATGCCACCTCACCGATACGCCCCTATAATTTGAAATCCCCGATGATCATATGAGAGAGATTTCTCCCCTTTCCAGACCTTCTATGCCCATGTCGAGGGGAAACCTTCAAGAAAATATGGTCTCCAACCATGAAATCCAAGGGCCTCCTCGTACGATCAGTATATGACTTTTATCTATCCTGAGCCGCATTCATCCTCTCCTGTATAAGTTGAACCTTCTCTATCTTCATCTACACCACCTATGGAACAAGAACACTAGATTCTCCAACCTCTGTCCAGCACAAAAGTGAGCAACATGACCTCTAGTAGAAAGCTTTGAATAAATCCATGCTAATGGTAGAGTGATAAATATTATTGTAGGGAAACTCTAACAAAGGCTAGTGTCGCACTCACGATCCCACAAAGTCAAAAACACATGCCTGCAGCATATCCTCTAATGGTTGGATGGTCTGCTCTGTCTTCCCAACAATGTGGAGTTAAAAAATAGTGCTAAGGCATAGCTTGGTGCCAAAATCATGATACAATCCACTGTAGAATGTGAGGTAAACCGTGAATCACTATCCAAGACTATGGACCTCAGAACTCCATTAATGTGCACCACCATAGACACATATCTATATTATAATGCATCCACATCACTCAAATCCTTGATCGCTAGGTAGTAAGCCAATTTCGTCTTCCAGCCTACCACTACCCAGAGAGCATTACTGCCTCCTTGAACCCTGGGTTGTCTTGTGAAAAATCCATTGATATGTCCTCCTACATCCTCTCGAGGTCATATAAAGGCTGAAACATACTTCATGGGATGTTTTGTTCATCCTTCACCTTCTCACACACTAGGCACCATTCCACAAACTCTTCCACTGTCCGTTTCACCCCCATCCTCCAAAATTGTTCCCTCAGGCCTCGGTACATCTTAGAGACTCTTGGGTGTACTGATACAAGTGAGTTATAAAGATCATGTATAACTCAGTCACACATTGTCTTAGGGACAAACATATTCTCTCAGAAAATCAACTGATTTTGATGATCCTCCAACCACCCTTCAAGAGAATTTCCTTGGTTAACCCAACCGTGCATCACTTCACTCTCTAATTCTCCCCACTTAGAATCCTCCACCTACCACAATAGAGAGGACCACACTGTCATCTGAAACAGACAACCTTAACCACCATCTTCCCTTGCATATATGTTTTGGCCAATGGGGAGATGGCCATAGAAGTTCTATTTTTGATCTCCTAATCCTCAACCTTTCCTTGCGGCCCCAGGACCGAGGTGCTACATCTGTGGCAGCCGTGGGCACCTTCGGAATCAGTGCTCAGACCATGTTTAGTATAGGGGTGTAGAAATTTTCAGTTCCCAACTCAGTAGAAATAGTTTTTCAACCAAGCCATTTTAGCAACACCAGCCTAGATAGCGATCTCTCACTCCTTTGAGAGCAGTTGTTGGAGGGGGAGGCCGACCCCAGGTTTCTCCTCATGGACCTTACACCTGGTCTAGCCCTTTCCTTAGTACTAGACATAGAGAGACTCTCCATTCCCTCAGTGCTGAGTATGCTATTTGGGGGGTGGGGGTTTCACCTACATGTTTGATGTTCTTCATGGATGTAGAATGATGTTGGGACCACATCAGTCTAGTGGCGATAGCAACAAGGGTATAGAACCACATGTAATATGGTATACATCAACCTTTTTATTTAGTTAGATCAAGATATAACATAGTAAATCCCAAACAATTCCAATTCAAGAAGTAAATGTAATGCTAAAACAATCCATTTCCAATATGCATATTCTAATAATAAAATGCAACAATGGTACAAGGAAACTCCAAAGCAAAGTACCCAAGAAAAGTGAAAGAAAAATAACAACAGTCCTAACGTCCCAACTAATAGGGTCTTGCACAGTCCTCGAAGTCCTCCTAGAAACCTGATAGTGGGTTTATATACATATGGTGAGTATAGAGGTACACTCACAATGGTAAACCAAAATCTATTGTGCACATGTGGGGAGGCATTATTATGCCCTTGGAGAAAAGAAGATAACAAAATCCTTTAACAAGGAAACTATCCACCCAGACCTCACCAAGGAACACTCCCCAAATAACGCAATTCATGTAAAGTAATAGCAATAACACATCAAAATTTGGGTAGCCTGCACCACTTTCCCACTAGTTATTTAAGAAATCCTACACATCAGACCTCCCCCGCCATTATCAACGTAGTCCCACTGCCATACCCCACCCTCACACTCCTGGGTTATCACAACCTCAACTCTCGCTCGTTAAAAACTAGGCTGAAACAATCAAACATAACCATTCCCTCTTATACCTAGTCATGAACCACTACGACCACACCCAAATACACCTAGGCCCGAACAACAACTGATATGCCCAAATACACATGGGCCTCATCCCTAAGACACTTTGGAACAACCTTCTTGCACACACCTGGGATAACAGCCACCACGTACCCTGGCCAAAGAATATGGGGTTATAATGGACATTGGGCCATCACATCCTACACTAAGAGTCTTTGGATTCTTTGGAAAGGGAGAAGAAATGGAGACAATAACCGGCCACTCATAAGAGTGTTCTGAAAAATATTCTCCCCCATGAAATGTGGTTTTTCAGCACGAAGTGCTCATCTTGGGTGGGGCGATACTAAGAAACATAAATAATAATTTATACATATAGGTAAATAGAACTCATCCCAACCTAGAGTATCCAAAACAATAACATATACAAAACCCTCATTACTATTCATTCCTAATAAGCACCACATCCACAAACATCTCACAACTCATTCCTGAAAAAAAATCACCTTGGACCCATTATTATTTTCTTATTCAAGTGATTAAATTTATATAATTGTTAACTACTAGGAAACTAAAAGGTATTCCCACATGCCAAGGAAGAAAAACCACCAAGAATCAATTTAAGAATTCACACCCAGTTTTCTTGTAAAGTCACAACAAAAAAGGGATATGTGAGATCTCACAATGTCCTGGAACCAATCCAAACCCCATCATATGGACCCACATTGCCGTATGTCTAGAAACCAATGACTACTAAAAAGGGGATCCCATCCCCCTCCATTCCACCACACAAGCATAAACAGTACACATCACTAGAACATAACAAGTGAGTTCTCAAATATGAGTATTCCATTAATTTAGTTATGCCTTTTCGTTTGGTTAACCAGGGTTACCACACAAGGATTTGTATTCATTGGGAATCCATCTAATCAACCCAGTTTATGTAATTTACTAGTTTTCATTTTACAACCATTCAATCAAATAAATATCTAGAAAATAGAGGTTCATTTGTGTGCAATAAAGGGTAACCAACAGCCACGATTTTTCGTGCACTTATTCACATTCAATTCACAGCATATAAGAAAGGATAAATGACTACCACATCATTAAAAATGACAACCCTTAATTATTTAAGTCCATTTGATATCTTCGTTATGGTTTTGTTTCAACCATCCTTGCAAGAATAATTATCATACCCACCCCGCATTATACACAGTTAAGAGGGATGAAGGAAAAACCAGAACATGATGATCAATGTTCGAAGTTTTTCTCCTAGTTCCCAAAACTGGGATACATGAATTTTAGGGGAGGAACTCATAGGACTCCATGAATGAGTATGAAATGCTAGAGAACATGTTTACCACTAGCCTTATGAAGGGGGGGGACTCCGAACTCATCAGGGAAAGGAATGAAACCAGCCAAGAAGAAAGAGGAAATAATTCTAGTGCGATAAAAATGTGAGATCCTGGATATATGAGATATGAAAATATTGAATGACTTTAAAGACAGATCATGATTTCACCATCAGTTTGGATGGTTACACACGATGGAATTAATTGTTATTTAAAAATTCTCATTAGATGGGTCCATAATAGTTGTGCGTTAAAGTATTTCATTTAGAGAGAGGAAAGTGGGTCTGTTGAGGGTAGCCCCACTCCTAGGGTATTTAAAACATTTTTATGGTGCTAAAACGACCTTCAACCACACTAAAAAGGTTAAAAGACATAAAAGTGGTGTTATAGGAACACTGGGAAATGGAAAACCTGACTAGCCACTATGGCACCGATCAGTGACTCACTGATCCCGTGTCATCTTTGGGTGACACCACGATGACATCCTGCCACCAATATACTACCCTTCAGATATGGACATGCAGATTGGTCCAGGGCATCCCAAAATCCATAAATCGGAAATGTAATGGACCATGAGGGTATAAGCCATTACAACTGGAATAGAATATCCATAGGCATTATCAATAGGATTCTACGTAGAACAACAATCTATGATTCCATTGGGGTGATTGATCACTTAATCACTATGCCCGCATAATTTTTACTATCAAATAGCATAATTTTGTTGAGAGTTTGTGGAATACATTAAAATAGGAGTTCATTCACCTTTATGGGGTTCCTTTTATGATTTTTTGAGTAGTGGTGTGTAGATTACTTTAGGATTGTGTAGAGTCCTACTTGAGGCATTTGGGACCCAAATAAAGTTGATTACTACCTTTCACCCCTAAAATAATGGAAAAATAGTACACTATGATATTGTTGGATGATATGTTGAGGGATTATATATCGGAAATTTTTTGGAGATGGTTGGATCACCTACACATGGGATAGTTTGTGTTGAAAAATAACTACCACACAACCACTAGAATGACACTGCTATGATAAATGCATTGGAGACCTTATAGGTAACACCAATGCTGGATAGTGATCAGTGAGACATATCTTATGGGGTTATAGTTTCTGCATGTTACAATGGAGAAATTATGGGCCATGAGTGACCAAATGAGGATGGCCTAGTGAAGAAAGAAATCATATGATGATCATCATCTTGTCCGATTAGTGTTTGATTAGCAAGAGAACGTTTTCATGAGTGTTATCCCATGATGATGATTATGGAGGTTTTTATAGTGAGGTAAGATATCCCCGTGGATTATTAGATCATTTAAGATAAGGAAGATGTTTTTCTGGGTTTCTTACCTCCTTGACCTACCTCAGAGTAGGTAGTATACATCTTCCATGTGTCATAGATGAGGAGATATGTGCTTTCCACTATGCACGTCATCGACTAGGGAGAGATAGACATGGAGTATGGAGACACCATTGAGTAAAAACCAATGGTGATTTTGGATTGACAATATAGGAACCCGTATTGATGGATGATCACCATAGTTTGTGTAATGTGGATGTATGAGAATGTGAAAGATAGTTCCTAATAATTGCATATCTAAGCGATAAATCAGTATCCCATGTTTTTTGTTTATTAATTTTTTTTAGGAATATGTTTTTGAAGGAGGGAGGGATGTGGAAACCTGGTTATTCCTTGTAATATATATATATATGTATGTATATATATCTCTCAAGAAAGGTGTTGATATTTTGTGTGATTCTGAGCCCAGGTGTTCCCAAAATTTATTTTATTAAAATATTAAATATTTTTTCTATTGAATGAATTTTTATTAGTGAAGAATACAAGATAACTATTAAAATAATTCTTAGATAAGTAATCATAGAACAAAATTGACTCAGAAATTATGTGTTTTCCCCAGGAAAAACATAAAATGTTTTCATATAGGGTTCTTTGAATACACGCTCTTTTCTTTTACGTTTAGTGAAATATTTAATTTTTTTAATCAATTAATTATTTCATTTTGAAATTAAAAAATATTATATAAGTATAATGAAATGGATATTTCTCCTAGTTTAGAAGCATAAACCTATAGATAATTTCAGTTATCAACCTTCCCAATTCATCTGTGAATCACCTTGGATGACGATGAAATGATGGATTGGAGAAAATATGATTGAAACATACACAATAACTCATATCAATCATTTGGGGATGAGTTATTCAATATTTAATGATCCAATATCTTGTTAGTATATATAAATTTATCTTATATTACCTTTGATTGAATGGATTTAGTTGATCCATCATTGTTCTTCGATCGGTTCTAATTGTGGCCAATTAAATCAACCAGTTGATAGAAACATGATTATTTTTCTAACTTTTCTAACCGAAGTTTCAATCTCATGATTGATGGGGCTAAAAAACTATGCCTCAATCCTTTAACCATTCATTTTATTTATTTTATTTCTCATTTTATTTTCATTAATCACTTGTTTTTACTAACTATCATGGTTCTCCATTGAAAGGAGGTACAATGTCTGATTGGCCCTTAATAATTGCAATGAAATCGCGAATGAGGACCGAATTGATGAACTTGGCACAAACATGGGATGAATATACATTGTGTATAATAATTTAAATGATTTAATATTGAATACATGTGGGTGAATGGTGTGGTGGAATGCAGGTCAGGTGATGGACCTCCGACGAACCACTGGTGACCGTTTTCTAGGGTACGTCACCTGGAAACCACAATCCATGACTATGTCTACATGTTTCTAGAAGAGATATGGATAGATTCAAAGTTTAACTAGTATATTCGAGGAAGTACAGTACGTCCATTAATTTTGGGTAATTTACAACTACATTCCATGTACAAGGATGAACACCATATGTGTACCCCTTGAGTGTGGTGGATAGGGGAAAGAGAAATCATAAGGATTACATGACCAGTATCCCTCCTACACATAGTGTACCCATTCAAATGATATGGATACCATGTGATGGATCAAACAGGTGGGATTTAATGTGGATTTACATGGATATGTACATTACTTTTAAACTATGTACACTGTATTGGATTTTGTACAGTGAAATGGTGTTTTGTACATAGACAAGTCTAGAAAGCCACGACCCTATACTAAGTAGCATAGAATGGTCGTGTAGTCCACATATATGGAATGCACTCCTACACGGCCAAGCCCCATTTTCCATTTAGGGAAACGTAATGGAAGTAGGGCCAGAAAAGACAATGTCTGAGTCTCCTCACTAATCAGGTACCACTATAATACTTATGACAAAACTCCATGGTTCTTTGTATCATTAATTTGGACTAGTATTTTTTATTGTAATATACTTATCCAGAGTTCGTTTCCATATAAAAAACTATATACTCATTGTTTTTTTTCATTCAGGATACATTTTAAAATATTCATAGAATAACACATATTGAGGTGATGCTCGATGGTGACAATGATCTGGTAGAATCACCAAAGTCTATATAGTTCTACCCTCCATTTCTTCTCAAAAATGGTGTCATAATCATTTATTTTTTAACCCCCATTAACATGGGAGTGCATCTTCTATAGCTACCATCTGAGTGGAACCCCCTATCGAATAGGGCACAAGTCCTTGATGATCATTGTGGAACCCCCTATAATAGTATTGCACAGGTCCTTGACATATTGTGTGGAACCCCCCGATCATCGTGGGTACATTCCCTCTACCTACCAAATAAATTCCCCTATTATGATTGGGTATGAATCCTCATTAAATAAGAGTGGAACCATCCATCAATATGGGTTCAGTTCTTGAACTGATATTTTTATAGTTTGAACCCTATCATCTTTGGTGAAGTTCCTCTACTTACTAAGTGGAATGGCCAATCAGTAGAGGTCATATACCTTTGTGACAGTAGAGTGGAACACCCGATCAGCTTCGGAACATGAGTTCTACGGAAACATACACAGAAGAACCCAATTGATGAACTAGGGAGTGGGTCCTCTAATCCTAGTTTATCCCTACTCTACAGTGTGGAATTGTAGAGAGTCATGGATTAACATTGATGGTTACTTCTGGGAAAAGGTTTGAGATGTTGGCCTCATTTATGGACTATTGAAACTATTGGATACTCCTATTCTTAGACTATGATATGATATAGAGATCCCAATACTCACCAATGTAGGCTTATTTTAATTTATCACATATGTATATATATCCATCTATATACATACCATTGGATTTAGATACTCTCCTTCATAGTGAGGAAAGTACGCATAAGGCATTCCTTGTGCTTTCTATTTATAGATTCTGCTGGTCAGATGAGTCTAATCTCCTCCAATATGTGGATAAGCCTCGATATGTTGTTTATATTGTAACTGTGTGGACCCTATTTTGTTGAGATGTGGTCACATTTACTAAATATTTCAGTTGAGCGATTCCATTTGATTGTAGCTTGCATAAATTGTACTACAAACACTATTGATTCTATTACTAATCAAACATATTCTTTTGAAGAGTTATACAAGGATTATATATACATACACCACCATCATATTTTCCTACACTTGTTATTTCTTATTAAGATGGTAGAAATTTAGGTGTTGATGTTTGAAGATCATATGGTTACCTTGTACATTGGACTGTGTATAGATGTCACACCTTAGGATTTAGGCAATGGGATCCCTCAGTAGCTTAATTTTCATGTCTTTTTAGGATGGTATATATTTATTTATGGGTAGGTGTTTATCCTAATAGGGATAAGATTTCTAAATATTTTAAATAACCATCCTAATAATTTCTTATTAAGAAAATTGTAATCCTATTTTACTTTTTAATTCATGAAATGATATATAATTAATTAATCATTATAATGGATTGGTTATGTAAATAAAAATCTATAATTGAAAATTATAGTCAATGAATTCTTTTTATAGAATTGGATGCAACAATGAAAAATTTCAGTTTAGGGTGAGATGTTTATTTGATAGGGAAAAGGTTGATAAAAGTGTTATTCAAACCATTCCATGTCACTTATAATGACTATTAGTTCATTTAATGCAAATTTATATTAAACCAGTACACCCATGTGTGGTAAAATATATCCATCATTTTTTAATATGAATTTATAGATATATTTTTATAAGAGATATTGAATTTTCCATTGACATTTTAATTGAGATAAACCCAATTTTAATACCATTATTTAAAATATTAATATAATAATTTTAGAAGATATATCTGTATCATAATGATATTGAGTGAAACAAACTTATTGAACTACGTTTTTTTCATGGGTAGCCCTGGATTTATCTATTAAGATAGTTGACATTAGTTTTTATCTTTGTGTTTAGTATCATATACAGAATCATGTAATGGTTAAAAAATATCCCTTACATTTATTGAATATTTTATTTACTAAGTAGATATTGGAAATTCAATTACAATAATTTTCCGTATGTTAGGGTGTCACTAGTTTAATATATTGTAAGATGATGTTGGGAATGAAAATGTTTTTTTGGATATATCAATTATGTGTTTCAAAACATACCATTTTGACTTAATAAAACATAAATAATTTTTGTATAATTTATTAATTGTATTTATTATAGCTGCCTAGATACCTTGGTATTGGTATTTATTTTGTTAATTCTTCAATATTAAATGATATTTTATAATTTTATATGTAACATAAAATCTATATTATAAATTTTTTGAAATAATAATCTATATAAAAAATTCACTAAATTTCATTGATATATTCAAGGGGAAAAATTATATAGGAATATTTTTTCTAAAGATGTCATAAAAATTAATCATGAAAATTTTATGGTGATAATTTTTTAGAGAGTACTATAGAATGTTATCAAAATACTACCTATTTGGGTTTATCTAAATATTATTGTAGAATTATTCTAGAGTATTCCCATAATATTTTCCATGAAATCATTGAAATGAAAATGACTTTAATTTTTATTGGAATGTAATGTTCTAAGAATCCTTTTATTATTTAAATACAGTACTTTATGTTAATTCCCTATTATCTATAAATTAAGAGTTTTTATGATATATATATACACACATATTGATTGGTCATGTGATGAATTTTGATAAAATAAATTCATATTATGGCCTATGGTACTATACAACTGAGAAAAATAACGTAATGTATTTATCTAATACAATAAATGTTTTCAAGAGTTATATAAAATATCATATTTTAATAATTTCATTGAGTTTACAACCCAAAACGGCTGTATGTACAGAATTTTACAACATGATTTCGTTGCATTTTAGTATTTATGGGTATAGATTTCAAAATATAACAATTTTGATTCTATGTACAAACAATGAATATTAAATAGATTAGAATATTCTATGATTTGGAATTATCAAATTTATGAAGAGATTGAAGATGGATAGTACATGTATTTGAGGGGACTATTGGTATAGATTGACATATGGGTGGAGGAGATAAAATATTATAGTTTTCTATATATAATGAATCTAATGATTATATTAGACTATGATGTAAAATATGGATATTTGAGGTATAATTTTGGTTTTTTTAATATGTAAATGTTCTGTAAAAAATTAATGATGTCCATTTCGCAATATTCATAACTTTTTTTGATGAAAAAATAGTGGTTCATATGGAGTAATGAAATTATGTTTTGATATTATTTAATAATTCATGTTTTTTATTTATTTATATATCTAAAAATATTTATTATTATATAGTAAAATAATTTAATCGGTTGAAAATATAGATTTATCTTCCCTAGCATTCACTCATGGAATCTGGTTCGAATAGGAAACTTAATTACATATTATATATGATGTGGACCAAAGAAACCGAAATAAAACCATCAATAATTACAATATCTCAAATAATTTATGGAGTCTTTTACCTTAAAAAAACCTTTAAGTTTTCAGTTTTAGAGATCTAGAAAAGAAATAACTAACAAGGACTTAGTATTTTTTACTAAAGGTCATTTTTCTACTATATGTAAAAAAAATCTTGCACAATAAGTTTTATACAAGTCAAAAAAATACACCAAACAAGTTATTTTATTCTAGATATATCACGTGAAATACATTACATCATAACTTGGAAAAATGGAAACATAATAAGGGTGAGATCAAATGCATTATACCTGATAGTGTATATCTTAATCTGTCAAGAAATGAATAAAATTTCAAGAATAAGTATGATTAAAATAATTAAATATAACTTAACATGTGATCTACAAATGAATATGTAGATGATATAAAAATATAAAGAATATCATGAACAAAAATAACTAAATTCATTATTATGGAATTGAGACTGTTTAAAATCTTATAATATCAAGGCCTCACCCAAGACACCATTCTTTATATTAGGGCTATTTTAAAGACATAATTCTTGATGTCAAATTCACATCAATGAAATCATTCTTAGAATGGGTTGGCATACACTAAATAAAAAATCCATTTTTCTCATGGTACCAACTAATGATTTTAAGGACTCTATATTGTGAGAACCCATCTATCACATATTTATGTATATTTCATTAACTATATGGAATATATTGATAAAAATTCTAGTAATAATCATTTTCTATGATAAAAATACATAATAGAATAACAATATATGAAAAATTAATGCATTTACACATGTCATAAAAACTGATACAAATTTTATAAACCATTTTTAGATATAATGTATAGAGTGAAAATTTAAAAATTCAACTTTCGTGAGTTATCAATTAAATGATGTATTGGAAAATAATATAGACATATTTATAATATTTATAAAATTACTAAATATAAATTATTTATGTAAAATCACCCCTTAAGCTAAAACTATATAGTGGAAGGTGTATATGGTTAAGTTATTAACCTACCTATTCAATTTTCTTATATAATCATGGTGAACACTATTAAATCAAAGCAATAAAATATAGAGATTTTACTTCCAAAAGGGATTTGCAAGGATAATTATTCTTTCAATACATGATGATTTTGAAATCCAAAAGAAATGATGGATTAATTGAATTTAATCCCACAAAAAAAAAATAATACGAAACAAATTTTATGAAAATAAAATTAAAATATATATAATAAAAATGGGAACCAAGTGGTGAATAAAAAATTTATCAAAATGAATCACCTTTGAGATGTAAAAAAACATACACTAATGGTAAAGTAATAATCACAAAAACATTGTAGGTGTGCCATAAAATTTATAAATGATATTAATAACACATAAAGGTAGTAGGGACGTGAATACACAATATATTACTATATATGGTTCACAATATCAATCATGTGTCATGGGATGAAAATTACACTCTGAAACCCTTAGGATAAGAGTATCACATAAATAATACCGATTAAATGATAAGGGTCATGAAAATGAATTTTAAATAACATGAAATGAAATAAATGATATATAATAAAAATATGTAGTATATACACTGTATAAAATTTATTTAATGTATAATAAGAAGAAAGACTTAGGGAATTTGAATTGAGACCAAGAAACCAGTTTTGAGTAACATAATAATTATGGTAAGAATTAATTGATAATGAGTATATAATGAAATATTTTAAAACCACAAATAATACAGAGGATATAAAATAAAATATATTAATTTAAAATAATAATTCAATCAAGGTATCAATTGAGTTTAATAATAATATTTTTAACTCGATGGAGAATATAGAGAGAGTACAAACCTATATTGGTTGTGTATTATTTTGAGTCAAACCCGATGAGAGAAAAACACAGAATAAAATATTCAATATCGTTAAATACAAGATACAATTTAATAAAAATAGAAAATTTGATTTAGCTAAACAATTTCAAAAAATTACAGGACATAAAATAAGATATATGTCTCAAGGGTAAAAATTTAGATAAAAACCCTTAAGTTTATCATTATATTTTTTATTCACACAAATAAGATCCCAAATAAACCATTTATGTTAATTATATAATAGATTTTAATTTAATCCAATTTATAATTCATTTATTATATATTATTTAGTATGATTTTACAATTAATTAATATATTGTTTCTTCTTCTGTTATCATGAAAACCGAATCAGTGTCTGTTTATTTTGGAAATTTTAGTGATTTTATAACAAAAAAAATTAATTAGTATCATATTTATAGAACCATAAAATACTAATTATTATCTTCTTCCCCATGTAATAACATTAGTACATAAGTTGTTGTATTAATTAATGAGAGTGTTCTATAACATTGATCAAGTAGGTTGTTAGACAAACACTAAACAGGAACAATATATATTAATCTGTCAATATGTTTTAGTAAGAAAATAATAAAATTTTAATTTAATAATAATGATATTATTGACTTTTTTTACATTTTGGAAGCCAATGTTACATTAATTTAATAAACAATGAATATCAAAAAGAAAAAAAACATTACTTTATTGTGGCGGTAGCCTATATAATTCATAGTTAGAAATATTTTGTATTTCAAAGTTCATTAATGGAAATAAATTCTGGTTGCTACATTGATTTATTAAAATATCATTACACTAATTATATTTTGGTCATTATATATATTTTTTAGGATCTATTGTGAAAGAAATTAAAAAAATGGAAAAGATGAGGATTAAACAATGAACGCATTGGGGCATTAAACTGTGTACTGGATATATTATTAGGATTGAATGGATATGTGTATCGAATTTAGAATCGATTCTCCCCAGAATATGTTTTCTTCTATGAGGATAAAAATTTATAATTTTTCAAAATAAATTAGAAGGAAATGGAGTTCCAAGAATTAGTGGAAGTGTCCAATTTTATAATGGTTGAAAAGGTAAATTTTGTGATCATAATTTAATTTTCAATAAAGGAATAAAAATAATTTTTGTGGAAATGTTATAAATGATAGAGATAATAATTTGTGGAGTGAATTTTTATTAATAAAGACACAAAAATTAATTTTATCACATGTTTTAAACATATTGTATGTAAATATTTTTTTTTAATTTTTTATATACTACAATTAAAATTAGTTTCTATCCAATTAAATTATGATTGAAAAAACATATAAAAAAACCCCTATTGACTAATTTGGGATTGATGAACTAAAATTTAATTATATTCACATTATAACATGGAGAAACAACAATTTAAATTATAAAATAATTATATTTTAGAAAATTTGTTTAAATAATTATATGTGTCTTTAATAATCATATTATAATAATAATTTAAAATGTATATATTTAATTTGTGACATAAAAATTAAATAACATTATAAATATAATTTTGGGAAATATAATTTTTACCATTATCATTCACATTAACATTTATCCTAGTAATCATAATTTTATAAAAAAATAATATTGATCTTATTAAATATTTTAATAAATTTTTTCTAAAATAAGTAATTGTTTTTAATATTATTAATTTATATAAGTGATGTAAATTTATTTTTATGAATGGATAGAAAAATTAATTTTTTGAGAAAAATATTACTAATATTCAGAAAATGTTAAACATAGGTTTTATAAATTCACGTTGTTATTTAAAAAAGTATAATATAACCTATTAATTTTTTTGACTATTTAGATTGAATTTTAATTTCAACGTCATTATTATATATTGACAAATCCATACAAATTACAGTTTTGGGGAAAACATATTTTCTCTATTCCTTAAAAATAAACTTTTTCATAAAACTAAAAAATATTACTATAATATTTAATTAATGAATCTAAGACAGTATCTTATTTTATGAAATTACAAGTTCAAATGATTTGAATTTATCTTTTGAATAATAGTTTAAAAATATAATGAATAAAGTTTTTTTAAGAATTGTTTTTAGAAAAAAATTGATAAATATTTTTATTAATATTTCTTATAAATGAATATTAAAATTAGAGGTCATATGTTATTAATATAAAAAATATAATTTGTCTATGATATATTTAGTTATTTAAAAGACACTAAATGTCATATTTTAAAAATGATGCATTAAAAATCATAAATTTATCTTATTATTTACCTCTTAAGACTAATTTATTATTATCCATGAGTTTTTATAAATATTGGTTTTTTAGCTTATAAATAAATTTCATAATCTGTTTAAATGTACCTTTACCCACCAATTTTTTGTCTATATTTTAAAATTTTTATATTGTTAGGTGGTTTGTTTTTGGTGCGGTGTCACATGTGTCTTTGGATATCAAAACCATTATGTTCTAATGAATATAAAATATATAATCAATATTCATGATTGAGTAATTATCCCACCTAAATAAAATTCATTATTATAATTTGATGATATATTTTCTATAAGGAAAATATTTGAGTGTAACCAAAAGATATATAAAATCCTAGGATGAATTTTTATGAATATATTAAAAATTATATTTTAGACACAAATAATCTCATGATTGTGTATCAGGACATATTTGATAAAACAAATTTCCATTGTAAGTTCATATACAACAATAAAAAATTATAATGGGGTGATTTATTTATTTTAAGGAGATTAACATATAAAAAAATGATATTCTATCATTAAAAAAGGAGGGGATACATTCCAAATATAACAACATGTTATAAGAAAAAACATAATATGTAGGATGTAACGTCCGAAAATCCATAATGGATATGTTATAATAATCATACCAAAATGTGTTTTTTTATAAATAAATATACAATAGTTTGTGAAAAACATATATGTCATAATAATATAAAAATCTACATTAATGATTCTATATCCTATTAAATAGAATTCATTGCATATGTTATTCTTTGTTCACATTTTTTAGGTGATTCTTGGTTACTATTTTCCTTATTATCCAGTGAATTATAATATATATCTTCATAGTTCCCAACATTATTTTAATTTATTTGATTAATTTTGGTAGATTATATATTCTCCTTACACCTATATTCCTAATGGCTTAAATTTTCATAATTATATAGAATATTAATGATTTTTATAAACTCCATTATGCGTCTCTTCTCATATATATAAAATATAGGAAATTTAATATTATTTCATTCATCATTTTCCCCAAAACATCCATGAGACTCCATGTTTTACTTATTTGTGGTATTTTGGGTTTTAATGTTTTTCACATTTTTAATGATAAATTATGATAGATGGTTTTTAATAATAATATGATTCCTCACTATATATCATCTCCCATTAAGTCTCTTATTTTTATAATATATACATTGTTCATTGAATATATTGTTATCGTTGTTCCATGAAGATCCTTCCATTATGAAAAACCGAAGTAGTTTACATGAGTCTGTATACCATAAAATAATTATCATAAGATAATTAAATTCAAACCCATAATTTATTACTCTTCAAAATCATTATATTATCTTTTATATTAACATAAATCACTTTTGTTTCAGTATACGTTTCTTATTTTTTGTTTTATCTAATTTATAACCCTAACTTTAAATCATATGATAAAAAATATAATTAAATTTGTAGAGAGTTTTATTATCCAAATCACATCGCATCTTAGTTTTTTGACAAGTGTGCAACTTTTGGACCCCTCATCATCCACAAGAATGAATATATAGATAAATTCATGAAATATTTTTTTGAATGATTACCCATTGGTGTATCATTTCCATAACTATATATATATATACAATTATGTTGAAATGGGTTTTATTTTTAGCATCACACCATCACTACTTTACAAAAACATCAGGATTATATCCTATATTTATAATAGTCCCTATGGGGTTTTAATATATAATATGCATCCAAATCGCATAAATATTCAATATTCCCTCACCTAACCTTTATGATTATCTATTTTAATAAAATTATTATAAACCTAAACTTATTAAAAATAAACTAACTATATAATATTTATGTAAAATACAAATGATGGCATTAAACTCTATTGTATTATCTTATCCCTCCTAATATTTAAACTATGGATCCTGGACTCACACTCTCAGATCCAATCCTCAAAAACAAAATAATTACATACCAACATTGAAATAAATGAAAGAGAACTAATGTAAACAATAAATAACAATAATATCAAAAAAAATATTGAGTCACATACATTCAAATTACCTATTAGTTTATTAGTTTTTGAGATATAGGAAACACTTTTAACTAAGAAAACTATATATCTCTCATTAAATGAAAAATTTTCAACTATATGAAAAATCACTCAATCCATAATTATTCTTCAACATCTCTCGTAAAAATATCATGTCATGATACATTATACTATACATATCAAATGTAATAAATTTCATTATATATTGTGTAAATAAAAATAGATAAAGTGTAATCTCAAATACTCAATATGGGTTAATGTATTTTTGAAGCCATAATATAATGAAAAATATGATATTAATACATTAGAGTCAAATATTAGATTATAACTAAACACATAGGGTTAAAATACTTCAATAGATGATGTAATAAAAAATCACATTGATAAAAACATATACATATATAGTGACATAACAAATAATTCCATATATTAATTAAAATAAATTCCTCATCCATGTCATTATGCTTATTGTTATGTATCCTATTGTGATATCATTATTCTGGATAAGGTCACAAAAAAAATATCGTGATTTCATTGGGTAAGCATAAACCCAATTTTAAAAAAAATATCATCATACCAATAGATTCATCGAGTTGATGTATAGTAATAGTATGAACCCATAACATTGTAAAATCAAATAAAATCACCATATAATTGATATGAATAAAACCCGTATAAAATCAACATGCCCTCATAAAACTTTGTATTAAAATAACAACATAATATAAATAAATAGTTGTCCACATTTCAACATAAGGGATATTAAGATTATAACCCATGTGGATAAATAAATTGGATGATTAAACAATACAAAATAGTTTTTCATGACAAATTAAAAATCAGTAATATCATAATGAAAAGCATATATTTTCCTATATTTATCCAATTAATAATTGGAATGACATTCTATGTAAGAAACACTAAAGATAATAACATGTAGGGAAAGGGTAATTATGTTAATTAAATAACTTCTAGAATACTAAGATGTATTTAATTTAGGTGAACATATCTACATCTCATGAATGTAATATAATCATAACTAAAGAAATGTATTTGATGATGAAATTATTCCTATAATAGGGAAAGGTTTAGAATGAAAATGTTCCTCACTCATTTTTTTGAATCATTATAAAAAATATATATGATGGTTTTCATAAATTAATCCAAACACAATATGTACACCAAAAAAGATATATATGTGATGAATACAAATCATATATCAATGATGTAAAAATGATATGTGAAAACCCCATGAAAATGGTAACATATGAATAAAAAAGCACGAGATGGATAAAATGAGATTAAAATATAATAAAGTGAATGATATTTATCATTCTTATAGGAAATTATAATGTAAATATACAATATATAAGAAAAAATTGTCTGTAATATCAATCAAGTCACATTGAATGAAAATATACAAAGAGAACATTATGGATTTATTATAATTTAAATAAAATAGCATATAGTGAAAAGAGGAAGAGACTAAAATTAAAATTATTTAATATATAATTTATTTATAATATAAAAAATATTTATAATACTGACTATATAAAATTATATTAGTGATTAATAAGAATCTTCTCTAAACAAATAGGGATACAATTCAATAATAAAAATTTAGGTAACCTAATAATTGCTGTAAAAATAATTTTATAATAATGTTATAAGAATGATTTATAGAACCCCATAAATTATGTATGAAATAAAATAAACTGTATTTAATAGGTAGAATAAAAAATTTAATAATAAGTATTTCAACTCAATGAAATAAAATTGTGTTCACACAAACCAACAAATCATTTATTATTATTTTAGTTGAAACCCCTTGAGAGAACGAACATGATATTAATTATTGAAAAACATGTAATATATTGAAATAATGTTAAAAATATAAAAGTGAAATTATGTACACCATTGTAGTGATAACATTGTTTATAATAATGAATATGTCCACAGGGGAAATTTGAATCCCTTACCTTACTCTTTATTTATTTTTCACAAACAACTAATTTCCAAATTGACAATATTAATTTTATTAGATAACTTATTCAGAACATTATTCAGAACCTTGTGCATAAAATTATTCATATATATATAATTTGAATTATACCCTATAGAATAATATAATATTTTTTATTTTTATTTCATATTTTTCACTAAAAAGTATTTTGGTGATGACATATTTTAGTATGTTGAATCATTAATGGTAATGTTTTAATAAGAAATATTTAAAAACAAATTATTTGTAAAAAATATGTTTTAATATATTATTAAGAAATTAGTATATTTTTTCATTTTGTCATCCATAATACAGTATCATAACAATGTTTAATTAGGTGGTTAAACCAACCCAAAAATGGACAATGGTATATCTCGATTTTTGAGTATTGATTATGATGTATGTAAAATTATGATAACATAAAATAATATTACATAATTTTTTGGTTTTTGAATATTATTTTTTGTGGTTATAAGAAGTTATTAAAATCAACATGAAATAAAATAACATTACTTCATGGATGAAATAGCCTTCACAATGCACTTTAAACACTCTTTTTTTATAAGTGAATGTAAAGATGTCAATAAGGGGTATGAAATTAATATAATAAAACCCTGTGTAGTAATGATAATTTTTTCCTAATAATATATATTTTTGATATGAATGGAAGTGAAATAATTATAATAAAAAGATAATGAGTACATAATACTTATATTGGGACCCCGAACATTATCTTAGAGGTATCATTTTTAATGAATCACTTTGGAAAACAAATTGAGGAAAGAGAATCAAAAAAATGAGATATAATATTAAGAGGATAAAAAATTTATAGGTAAATTACTACATTAAAATTAATGCTTGTGTCATGAAGTGGGTGTAATTTCTCACATTTTTAAGTGATAAAAGTGGAATTTTTATGAACAATGATCACTTTTCAATAATGGACTGTAACAATACCATGGAAAATAGTTCAATAATATTAAATATAATTATGTTTGGTGATATGTTGTTGAAAATCCTCTGAAATCCATTTCCTCAAAAGTTTTATACATGTTAGAACTCACTTTATTTTAAATTTATTACTTTTAAATTATTTCCATATTTCATGGATAACTAGTATGTACCCAAGAATCTTATTTTATGGTTTACATATTATGTAAAAAATATGAACAAAAATATGTCTTTTTAACAAAAATTTAATATCAAAATAACAAAATTTAATTTCTCAATAAGGTAAAATTTACTATTAAATTACCTCATTTTATATAAACCCCGTATTTAAAAAAAGATTAACCCATTATATAATCATCATAATATTTTTCATTTCATATGAAATAAAGGTGTGTAAATATATTTATATATGTATGAATAAAAATATTATAATAATTAGTTAAAATATCTCAATCATATTTTTTTAATGAATTACACATCATCAACAAAACAATTCTTTGAATATAGTAGTGTCATCATAATCATGGTAATTAAAAAATTTCATAGAAAATGAAATTTTATTCCAAAAAAACAAATGTTACTTATTAAATTGTTATATAATGTTTATATTGAATATCAATTATAGTTTTATATACTTAGTATCAAGAAGTGATGAAAAAAAAATTTAATATAAGAGAAAAAATATTTTAAATGGAAAAATATAACAGTAGTTCATAAAAAGCTAAACATAGGTATTATAAAATAATAATGGAATTTTAATATGTATAATATTACCTCTTAAATACATATATGGCCAATTAAATGGCTTTGTAATCACATTGTTCTTATTTATAGAATGAAAAAGTCATAAAAGACACATTTTAGGTAAAAAATGTATTTTTCAATATTCACAACAAAATAGTCCACGTCATAAAAGTTCAAAGAATCCATTTAATATAATATTAATTCTTTTAATCTAAAACAATTTATTTTAACATTTTAAAATTATAATATTTTTTTAAAAATTTTAATATTATCATCAAAATATAATGATAATACATTTTCATTGAAAAATAATATTTTAAAAAATAATAAATTTTCATTATATTATTTTTGTAAAAGATTAATAATAAAATTTCTGTTAATATTTTTATCATAAAAAACATACATCTTAACCATATATTATTTTTTTAATAAAAAATTCACAAAATATTTCAATTATCATAAGTGATTAATTATAATGAATAAATTAGACTTATTTTTTACCATGCTACAATAATTGAATATTACAAATGACTATGTATAATTAATGAACATAATTTTTAATTATATATATATATATCATAATTTTGTTACATATATTTTTTCACCCTATTATATGACTATATATTAGTGGAAATATTTTTATACATGGTATGTTTTTTTAGTTCTACGTACATCACAAGATATCAAAGACATTAGGGTTTAAATGAAATAAAATATAAAATATTTAGTAATGGGGTGTAAAATAAGAAATATTATTCTGAATTTTTTTCATACTATATTATTTTATATTTGGTTAATGAGAATAATCAATGAACTATAGGTTTTTTATTTTGGTTTTTTATTATATAAATTAAATGGTTGTATCATTATATGGATTTATGGATTTGGTTAATGAGATCATTTTGAACGAATGATTTTTTTGGGGTGATGTGGATTAGCTTATGAAATAATTGTGTCACTTTCTTATATGTGAGAATATTTTTTATACTAATCCTATAAATCATTATGAAATTTATTTTTTTATAATTCATAAAGTAATTGAAACAAATAATCATTATGAATATCATTAGATTACATAATGATTTGGAAATGTGTGTTATAATTTTTGAGGCTGAATATTTAGTTGAGTAAAATGAACCCATCATATAAGGATTAAAAGAAATATTTTTTAATTGTTGTAAAATATTCTTTCGGAATATGAACTATATTTTTAGAGTTATTAAGAGTTCAATTTTCTATTAGTGGAATTTGTTTATAATAAATGTTTTCCTTTATTAATCTAGATGGATGTTTTTGAAACATCATCTTGTCAAACTATTTTATCGCTACCATTTTTTCACAATAATTTCTCAAACATTCTTGTTGGTCCTAATATATTATAATTAATAATTTATCAAGTTTAATTGATTGAAAATTTCAAACAGCAGCACATATTTGATAGATTCCATGATAAATTTTGAATGAGGTCCCTGATAATAGATACTGGTGACTGTGTATTCTTGAAAGATGCTCCGTAGGTAGTATAAATATATATATCATATGTTGGGTAAAATTATTTCTATAATTGGTGTAACCTTTTCCAATAATTATTGGTATTAGTGATGTGAATTATCAATAATTATCACAACCAATTTATTGTCAAAACATAAGTAATCTAAATAATAAATCAATTTCGCTCCTTATTAACATTTATTATCCTATTTATGGATTATTATAATGTATGATAACATTATATGATTTTGTTTCAAATTAGGTACAATTTTATTATAGCCTAAATGATTTTATTGTAATATTTGTTTCTATATTGAAATTAAATTTCAAAATTATAGAGATTAAATTTGATAACATTAACATAGTTTTTTAGGCAAAATGATGAATTTAGATTATGGTGAATTGTTGGGATTTTTGAAAGCCTTATATTTGAGTGAATGGTGGAAAATACGGATCATTATAAGGTTGAATTTTCATTAGAATAAATGGAAAAGCACTCTTTGGAATAGGATTTGGTTTTTAACATTGAATATCTACAATAAAAAAAATTTCTAATGAAATAAGTGATATATTAGCTTTTTCTGTATAATCTTTTTTTTAATAAAATTTATTTTCAATAAAAACTATTTTTCATTCTATTTTTTAAAAATATAATGAAAATTATTTATACCATAACTTCAACGTAAATTATGAAAAATGAATTCCATATTTAGAATCAGGTTGTTCAAATTTGGTAATATGGTAAATTTCATTATTTTTTAAAATAATTATTGAACATAGAGATTATTTATCACCCTCTAATGGATATGAGGGTTTACAGGGGTTAAACAAATATATAATGCATAAAGTATCTATAAGACTTGGATAAATGAGCATTATTTTCTGTATTTTTACCTCATCCAACCATGGATTTAAAATTAGGCCTCTTTTTCTAAATCATCACGAGGAAGTCATTTATTTTATCATAAATTTTAATTTATTTATAATATTTCCAATCCACTAACTTATAAAATGAAACCTCCTATGATCACTTCATCCCACCTTTTGTGTTAATTATCTAAGAAAATAATTACAAAAAACACTTCTAAACTATCTTTAGTTTGACTTATATGTCATGGTCTTCTCAAAATAACATTCCATGAATGATTAATGTTTAATAAAAATGGATATATCTGAGGGGGAGTTATAATCCATAACTAAACTATTTCACGTTTTTTTCAACTTCTATGTACGTAAAATACATTATAACCACTATAAGTCATTTAATAATTATATTTTATATACTAAATGTTATCATTTTTAGGGGACTAATATTTTATTTCTAGTTTCCATCCTATGGGAACTGAAACCCAATCCCGTGGAATCACGTTTACATCCACCTCAATGAATCTATGTGTTTGGTATTAACTAACATCCCTACATGACATATTATAAATAATAAATTAATGAATAAGGAATAATTTTTAGTTATTAAAAATAATATATTACTTACCTCAGTACCCTTTTAGTACATTAGAATATAATAAAATCACTCATGTGTACTTGTGGAATACCACCCACATGAAGTGATGTTATTTATTTTTTATTTTTGTCTCATATATAGGGTCATAATAATTTAAAATAAGAATTAATATATAATGAATCAAATATTCATGAATCGTGAAATATAATATATTCCATACTTGTATATTTTTAATATAGTAGAGAATTTGAAATATAACTCATGTGCATGTGAAAAATACCACACCCATGATGCGTTATATTTCATTTCCCACATTCAACATCCATAGATGAATATGTGTTTTTTCATTGTAAAAAAAATATTATTCATGATTTCTATTTTGGTGATAATGTAATAATTATACCATTTAACCTAGACATCCAATGAATGTATTTTCAATCCTATAAATCCAACATCCCCAAAATAACCAATGCTTAAATAACCATTTGGTAACTAAATAGAACATAGTAACAAATAAAATAATATGAATAATTATAACGTAATGAAAAGTAAAAAGGTTCTTCTAGATGTAGAAAACCAATATTAATTTTTTCCAATGAGAGTGGAAATTTAAATGTAAATATTTATTACATAGGGTAAGATATATTATTTGAAAAAACAAATATTAATGTTTGTTCTATCATTTTTTCATAGATGTCATTGTTTTTTAAATTTTTAAACAATGTTATTATATATAGATCATAAGATTCTAATGTTTATTATATACTATTTTCAATATAATTTTCATAACAATATGTTTGAACCAATTCCTCATTTTCAATATGATTTATTTTGGACTTTTTAAAAAAGTATAATAGAAACAAATGATTTTTACACATAAACCATGGAATCATATTCCATGGTAATTAAAATTTTTAAAAATCAGGATTATTATATATGTTAACATGGGTTTCAAAAAAAAGATTCTCCCTATTATAGGAATTTTTAGTTTTAGAACTATCTTCTATTTAAATTGAAAAATATTCCCATTTTTAAAAGATAATTGAATATATAATTATATATTGGATTAAATACCATTTTAAATTGGTTTTAAGGTTAATATGAATGAAATATCTAATTTTTAATGATATAGATATTTAAAATAATATATTTATGATTGGTAATCATGATATAGATCAAATTATGGGTTATCCCAACATACCTATCTAATGTATTGGGTAAAGTAACATAGTTAACTAGTTATATGGAACTCTTAGGATATAGAGGAGTCATCAAGTAAGGTGGCTCCCTTATAATGGTTCTTATGAGGTTTAATGAATGCATAAATCCACAAGGCACCTATATGATGTTAGTGAAATGTTTTGATATGAATTTTTTTTAACTTTAGAATATATGAAATTTATTTGACATTCTTAATGAATGTTAATGACCTATATAAAGTGTGAATTTATTATTTTTGATGGGATCTTTTTCATGATTATTAATGTTTTCCAAGAAACCATTTTATTTGTTGTTTTACCATTTAAATTTCATAAGAAATTTATTGAAATAAATATTTTTAAATTATGTTGTTTTCAAGGAAATGTAATAAAATATTTTTGCTGAAATGATTATTATTGAAAATGAAAACATAGTAACATATTTTTCAATTCTAAAAATTATGAAATGAGTTTCTTTTAAATTTTTCACCATACCGAGGTTTTTTCTAAAATAATGATTTCAATTATTTTTCCATGAATTAATGATGAGTATGGCCCTTAAATATTTCAGTATTATAGTTATGAAATTTACCCTAAATAGATAAAGAATATATTTCTAAAGAACATTTTTTATAGGAAAAATGGAGACTCTATTTAAATTCCTCCCATTTATTGAAACTTATTTTCAATATCTATAAAAAATTAATCCCAAAATGGTATTTGGGAATATATATATAGAATATAAAACATAAATAATTTAATTTAAAATTTATTTATGTATGATTAGTTATAGATGGAATCCATGATTGTTTTTAGATAATTTTATAAGTAATGAAGTTGGTAAAATATACTCTTATGATATTTGAATTTATGGAGGTACTTTATTGAGATAGATTTTGAGTATTTCAATGTTTCATAATGAGAATTATGTTTCTTTGGAATTAATATCATAGTAAAAACAAGTCAGTTGTTGAAGAGAGGAATTAGGATGATAATAACCTACTAATATAGTAACCATGAATGATTTTAATTTTAACAATGCAGTATTTATATAAGTAATATAAGTTAAAACAAGATATTCATATATAATACAATACAAGGTAGTGACCTAACTCTCTATAGAATAATATTTTAATAGTATATAAGTTATATAGTAATCACTATTAAAATTTTTTAGAATATTAGATGATGTTAATGATGGAGTGATTAACACTTTGGGAAAGATATTTTATATTTTTTGAATTACAAATCATTTTAAGGAAACACATATTATTTATCATTTTCAATATAAAAATTATATATATTAGTGTTTTATTATTAATAATATTTAATATTTTGAAATCAATTGGGTAGAATATTTTTTTTCAATGGTGTCAATCATGAAATTTATTTTCATAATGTTATTAAATATATAATGGAATGAAACATTATAATGACCTAGCCTTAAACATTATATAATCATGGTATTTAATTTCTTGAATTGATTATATTAAATTTTATTATTTTTTCATGTTCAAATTATTCAAAAATTAGGTTATACATAAAACATAACAAAACCATGTAACAAAATGTGGTCACATCGGACTAGTATAAATTTTTATCAACATATAAATATCTTAAAAACAAAACAAGATTTATTTCCATGAAAAATTATTATGAATTTCAACATGACATCTACATTTTTTTTAAAAATCAATCAAAAATGAGAAACAAATATTTATTTGTTGTATGAGAAAATATATTTACTAGGGGAAAAAGAATAGGACTATTAATCAATTGAATAACCTGAAATATCTTATAAAACAACTAAAAAAATAACTTTTTACCCTAAATCATATTAATTATTCCATTAAAAATATGATTATCATACATTTTGAAATTAAATTATTTCCATATATATCATTATCAAACAAATATTAGTCATTTAGGTGCCTTGGGAAATCACATCATATAACACTTACAGAAACATTAATAAACCCTTAAAATTTTGAATAATCATATGGACAACATTTGAAAAAATTATTTAATTAACATAATCAATAACCTATGTATTAGGTAATTATCTAATTTCGCCAATCATATAAAATATAATTTGATCACCCAGTGCTATATAGGATCACTCATTGATGTAAATATAGAAGGAGAATACCATGAATAACCCATTTTAATCATGTAAATTTTTGTAACTAAACTATTTAAAATTCTTTTTAATATGTTCACAAAACACTTTCATATATCATAAAACCCTTTTCCATTAAAAATAAATTTTGAATTCCAAAATTTAAATTTACAATAAATAACCCATTTTCAATAATGATAATATGGGAAAATTGAAATAGGGTGTTTATTTGAAGAAAACATGAAATAATGTTATGGAATCAAAATTTTTTAAAAAATAATTATAGTGGATAAAGGGTCATTTTTGGAAAATATGTTAAAATATAACATTCCTTTTTTTCATTTGAAAATAAAATTAAACATTACATAAAAAGACGTATTTTTCAAAATCATTAAATGAATGAAAAAAAATTCACTTATAAAACTCTAAGGTACATATATATTAAACCATATTATCCTTTTGAAAACATAAACATAGAAGAGAATGTTATTTCGAAGGTAAATTTGAAGAGATTGGTTTTTGTAAATAAATTCCACTAACCATATTTAAAAACATTTTTAACATATTTCCCATGAATTAATTACAATAAAATTGTTTAAATATAATTATATAAAACAATTAATGAGATAACATGTCAAAGGGGATCTATATACACATCATAAAATAATATAATTCCACAATATGAAAATATTATCTAGTTAAAGGAAATTGGGTCAATGCCACATACATTGAATATGACTCATAATGTATGTTCGTCATCTTATAGAATAATAAAATATTGTAAATTATTTACTTTATTATAGAATAATTTATTTTTTCTTATTCTTTTTATTTCACTAATTCTATGTCATATATAATTATTTTATAAATTATATTTACATAAGATGTTTAATGATCTTTTATTCATTATTTCAAAATGGATATGGTATGATAACCATTTTTGAAGATGTAATTTTTTAACATCTCTATAATAATAATCATGAGATAATTAACATTATATTACATAATTTAAATTTTTTTATACCTATATTGAATGATTGTTTTGAAAATAGGAACTACGATACCATCCTAGAGATGGTAGACCTCACAAATGCATGAGTAACGATTCTATTTTTCAACAATCAATATAAAACAAAAGATAAATAATATGTTACCATTATTGAATTATAATAATATGAAATCTAAATTATTATTTGTGAAAATATAATTATATATTTTATTTATTTAAATTAGTGATGAAAAAAGAGTCACATCGCATTATAGAGGCGATACTCAAAACGTACACAAAAACAATGTTATAATTTTTCAATGTAAGATAAAAGACATAATAAATTTTAATTATTATAAATATTTCATTAATAAAATATGAATTTTATTTATATAACATGAAGTCATTATAGTTAGCATTATTACCTTCTATGTAAAGAATTTGTGAAAAAGAATATACATTTCTTAGTAAGTTAGTAGTATCTTGTGCACAATAGTGACATTATTGTATCCCACATAGGATGTAAAGTAATGAGATATATTTTATACAATAACTCAATAATAATAAAAATGTTAAAAAATAAAAGACATATATACATACTAAAAAAATATTATTATAACTAGTCGTGAGAGGTGATTATGGAAAATGAATGACATCAGTTCATGAGATGCTAGTCTCTTGTGTACATGAATGAAAATATTATTCACCGTTTTATTAAGGGATGATGGATTTATGTTATTCTATTAAAATAATAAAAAGTAGTATATATGTGATTTGTTTTGTAAAAATTGAAGAAAATTTGTAAGATGTGGAAAATGAAATAATTTAAAAATACTTAATTAATCATGATACAAATTCTTCAGACAACCTTCTTGTGTTGGAACCAAATGAAATAACACAATGTCTTTCAGGTAATTATAAGGGATTATGGTAATAGTGAGCGAATTAAGTAATATATTGAGATAATTACTTCCCAATCAAACAATCTATATGGGATTGAATAGTGGAGGAGAGTTAGTGGCCTTTTTTTATGTTTGGTCAATTCCACAATTTTAATTTTTGAAAAAAGGTTTAATAATTTTAATCATAAGATAAATGGATTATAGAATAGAACATTATTGATACATATAAATTATTACACTAAAATATTGTCATTATATATATATATATATTGTATATACGTTTTTAGATCATTTTAGATGACCCCACGGTTAATCAATTCATTATCTTAACCATGATAATTATTTTTTATGTATTCAATATAAATAATTGTCAAAAATTAATTTGAAATTATTATAAAATATAAACTATTATGATTACAAATAGTTAATACATTTTAGAATGTTCAATTAACCTATGATAAAATTTTATATTTTAAAAACATCTTGCAAATGTAACAAAAAATTAGATTTCAGAGAAGAGTTTTTTTTTAAAAAAAAGCCTGATTCATTATTTCCTCTATAACTAGTAATAATAATTTAATGAATTTAAATTAATATTTATTTATATATAACTTATAATTTTTCTTTAAATAAATTATCATTAGTTTTTTTTATTTAAATAGGAATAACGATGAACATTAAAAAATATAAAAAAAGCACAATTAAACCCTAAAATAAACTGAAGCAAAAATAGAATGTGAAGATGATTAAAAAGTAATTATTTCTATTATATATAAATATAGAAAACATATTATACATTAAATAATATTCAAAATCTAATTAGGCTTTTAAATAACTTAATATCATGAAATCAAATTCTATACTTACAAAAATCGTCAATTTTCACTATTCACTGAAAAATAAATATTCTATGAAAAATAAAGAAATTTAACCTTATTATAATTTATATATGGATATTTCCAAAAATAAAATTCATTCTCCATATTAAATTTCATTAATTTATCAATTTATCAATTAAATAAGAACCTTATAACAGTAGAGATTAATTAAATCTATTTTCTATTTCTAAAATACTATGTAATATTTTTATAATGAATGTTATTATATTTTTAATATTAAGAAATATGAAAATTATATATTAAATAATTAAATGGTTTTTTAAATTCATATATATTTTTTATATTTTTTACTCACCATTTTAATCACTTATTAAACATGGATGAATATCTTTTCATTATACCATTTTTAAATTCCCATTGCTTTATAAACTATATCTTTTTTCAATAATACCATAACCAATATAATCATATAATTCTACATCCCATTATCTATCTAGAAAATAATGAAATATTTATTTTCATCATATGAAAATTTATCTTCCAAATTTATAACTCCTAGTGAACATCAAGAGATGAATCTATGACATATTTTTATAAAATCGAAATCAGAATAATATTTTGTACGTGGGATAAACATGAATGAATATACACTGTGTTTAAAACTCATCCAACTATCTCAATTATTTATAATTGTCCAATTAAATTTACAAAAATAATTCCTTTTTAAAAATATACGTTGATATTTTCCTTAGATATAATTTATTAAAATTAAAATCACCAACCTCAAAAGAATATTTTTCCTTATGTTATCTGCATTTATTTTCTACCTTCTCTAATATGTACTCATATGTTGTTAAATAAACGGAAACATATAAATCATTCTCTCTAAAAACATTGGTCTCATCAGCTTCCTTTCCCATTTTATATCTATAATATATATCATCAGACACCACACTCCATATAATTCCTAATCTGTTTTAGTCCATATACTAGAATAAAAATTGTTATTATAAGAAAAGTCAACCAACGAAATGTGTTGATCACAACTTCCCTTTGAATCCATTGAATAATAATGAATCATATCATTCAAATTATGAATAATTTACTCAGAATAATAATTATTTTAGAGATAAGAATAATGAATGATAGATAATATAGTACACAATCACTACTTATGTCTTTTATAAGAATGAGAAGTTAATCTGGGATCAGGGATTGAGATAATGGAGTGAAAAACACCATGTATAATATCAATCTGCATTAGATATAACCAAAAAAATATGATGAAAATAAATAGAATCTCAAATGGGTCAGAATGGTGTAGATTTAGTTAATCAACCAATAAAAAAAATATTTCTATATTGATATTTCAATTGAAACCCCACAATTAAATCAATTGATATATTTTCCCATTTCCCCTCTTGTACTAGTAATGGTTGAAGCATTAAAATTTGTAATTTTCATTATCCATTAACCTAATGAAAATTCAATCAAATAATTATAAATTCATAATAATATATATTCAAACCATCCAATAAGTTATACTCATAATGATCTCTATACATTTTATTACTGCTCAGTTTGACAAGAAATATAGAACTATGATCATTATTCAATAATTCTCTCTTAAAATTTAATGCTCGTAGAATATATATTATTTTTAAAAATCATAAATCATATCCTACATCAACATATTATGTATTTAACATACCCATAATAATATATTATACATTTTTATGTAATTCATGATTGTAATTATAAGAATTCATTATTCTTTATAACATAGTTGACTACATTATAACCTCAAAAAAACATAACATGTCCCTACATCCACAATGTATAAGAAAAAATTTATCAAGTCATTAACCAATGAGACACGTTACAAATATAACATGGTTAATGTATCATTATTTTAGAGACTCAATGCATTATCTATATTTTTTACTTTCCTTGATTATTAGAAATCAGGCAGTTATAATCCTTGAACAGATCTGGCTATCTTCTCTATCTCATGTTTAATTATTTATAACTGAATATGTACTTCAATATGTTTTGATCAATATATATTTCAAACAATACAAAAAAAATTATTCATAAATATTTTCATAACCAGAACAATATCACGAAATTCAAAATCATGTGTACTATATTTTTAATAATGAGTTTTCAACTGATGCTAAGTATATGAAATTACAAGATCATTATGCATCAATACATAGCTAATACCCATATATTATGAATCACTATAGATGAAAATTTTACTATATCTCAAGAGAAGGGCCATAATTAGTGCATTCACCAATTTTCATTTTAATTTCTAAAAACAATCATCACTTTCCATTATCCAGATGAAATTATATTCATTTCGAGTGAATATAGAATCTTTTATAGACAAATTAGTATTTGTTTATCTAAAAACACAAGAAATAACATTCTAAATAAAAAACTATGAATCTCTATGTAATTTGTTTTCCGGGAAAATATTCAACAACTTTAGTTGTAGTAGGGTAAATATCAATTCCATCCATAGAAACAATGTCTCCCCGGAATGAAATTTTTTGAAACCAAAAATCAAACATAATATTATTTTATTATAGTTTCTATTATTTTATCTTTTTTTAAAAAAACATTAGGTGTATTTCAGTTTCTTAATTAAATTTAAAATAAACCCAAATATCCTCAATAATCATAACCAATAACTTTTCAAAAAAATCATGGGAAACTGTATTCAGAAGTTCCATAAATATAGAAATTATATTATATAATCCAAGTGGAATAACTTCAAAATAATAATTCCAATATATAGTCTGAAATGTTTACTTCAAAATTTCATCCTCCTCACCTTCAACAGACAGTTCACAAACCTGAGATAAATATTTTAAACATATTGTGCTCCTTGGAATAAATCCAAAAACTAATTATTAGTATTGATACTTTTTCACAATAGGTATTTTATTGAATGATATATAATAATTGCAATGTCCAACAAAACCATATTTCATTTAAAAAAACATTATCACCCCAATGTGAAGAGCTAAATTAAATGAAAACATTATATAACAACTCCTCTAATTGATTTTTCAATTATATATGTTATAAATAAGACATTATATATAGGGGGTTTGAAATTGGCCAAGACTTTTACTAATTAAACAGTAAATTAATACTCCCAATCAAGAATAATACATAAAAAGTCATCAGCAAGTATATCCATAAATTCATTTAATATTGTTACATTAGAAATATATACATTTTATTTAATTTCCAAATTATGAGATATATAACATTCAATTCCATCTGTAATCAATTTCTCAAAATCATAGTATGTTATCAAATTTAATAAATCATTGATGAAAACATTCTTTTCTTTTTAATCTATCACATCATGAAAAATGAAAATCCCATCTATACGGAAAATGATATCAATAATTTTTAAGGTAATTTCAAAAAAATGTAGGGAAATACCATCCCACTAATGATAATATGAATATTTCTATAAATCATTATTTATTTAATACTTCTATATAGATTTTACACTAATTATTTTATTATACTTTTTTGAGGTGACATTCCCAATTTACATTCAATATTTTCATAAATGAATTAATATGAAGATCCATAGTCAAATTGGGTATTGAAATAATATAAAAAACTTATATCAAACCTATCTCCACATCATTTTATATAGAGTCATCAACCATAGTTGGAGAAAAAAATCCCACACCGAATTTTATATGGTCGGGATGATTTATTGTCAGAGTTACTAAATTTGGGAACACATTACCATAATGACCAAACTCATAAAACCAAAAACAAATCACCATTGGATGGATATCTATTACAACTTCTCAGATTTTCCAGGATTCATTTCCTTACATTCATGGGATATATGAAAAAATATTCCACATCTATAACACTTTCTTATTTTTCTAAGGCATTATCGAGTGTTATTTTTACCACAATAACCAGATGATGGGAACATCATTTTATCACCTTTATATTTATCATATATATTATTCCCCATTTCTTACAATTCATTCATATTCTTACCTTTATCTTCATGAGACACATAAAATTCAAAAAACTCCATATTAACTTTTTCATTAAAAAATCAATTGACTCATTGATTTTAAATCTCATGATTCTAAATTGATTCATAATATTGGTTTCATTTCTGAGAAAAATCTATAAATATTACTATTAATGTCCTAAATAATTTATCTTATGTTTCAAGTTCTGATTTTAATATTATATTCATATTTAGATAGAGATTCATTTTCATTTTTCAACAATTTCATGAATTATTTCTACATATGTAGTCAAGCCACCATTGTAAAATATTTTGTAAGAAATGGATCCTTAAAAGATCCTCGTTCCATGGAATCAAGATCATATTTACCAACTTTACACTTAACCAGACACCACCATATATCATTTTCACATTCAAAAAGATAAATGGAAATAGTTAAATTTTTATTTCTTAGCATCCTAGAAAATAAATTATATATTTATATAAATGATCCATCCTTTGACTACCATGGTAAATGAGGTTCCACCAAAATATGGTGTCTTTTTTCTCATGAAATACTCATGTATTGAGATATTATAATTTGGATATTCTTGTTTCTATCTATCATTGATTCCACTACCATTTATAGACTTAGTAAATTGGCCCATCACAATAAGGGGTTTCTCAATTGAAATTCCAACCATTCGGTTATACTGTTTTGGAATAATATCATTATTTTGATTACTTCCAACTATAACTTCCATGTATCATCTATGGAAAACAATTATGAAAAAACATATTTTAGTTAAATAAACATGATAAAAATTAAATTCTATATTATTTTATCCTAATCATGATGTTAAATATATCAACGACATGCTATTATCTTTATCCTATCCTCCATAGTTATCTAAAACATCAATTGATTACAACATCAATGAATGGATATTAAATATTACATAATATTGAGTTTTAAGTAATGAATTAATTTAATTACATTTTAGGATTCTTCAAGATTATATTATAAAAGAATTATATTATAAATCATATAGAGCAAAACCATATAATTCAAAGTTTTTGAATCCAATTAGTATCTACCTTTGACACTATATTAAAATATTAAAAATAAAACATGATTTACATCCAAGAAAATGCATGACTACATTCAACATTACTTCACTTTTTATTTACAAATCCCTAATCCCATTGAAATTTTATTCAAAATTCATGATGAGGAAAAAATATCTTAATGGGATATAAAAAAGATGAAAATCATTAGTCTAATGAAAAAATGAAAACACTTGGAACATTTATTGTTAAGAACATATATTTTTCCCAATAATTGAATCATTATCCAATAATATTTCATTATAATACCTTATTAATGTGTGTTATTTCCATGAAAACTCATTCTCATGTATAGGAATGCATTGTATGTTCCTTGGGACACAATATCACTGTAACCATACATAACCATTAAAAATTAGATTACCATATTATCATCTTCTAAAATAATTATGTGGATAATATAATCAATACACAGTACATTAATTTAATATCTAGAAAAACTAATCGTATCAGCTACTACTGGCTCACTAGACACTATCCAGGCTCACCCATAATAAATATATTCAAGGAAATATATAATGAATAATACATTTATCCTTACTAATTTTCATTATGAAACCCTACAAAAATTATTTAGAACCCTTTTTCAAAACTATTTTAGACATCAAAATAAAAACATCTTTTCAAAAACCATTTTTAATTGGAAAATACATTTTTATTTTTAAAAATAAATAATCAATAAAAAATTACCATAAAAGGGAAAGTGGGGTTTTATTTAATGGAAAACAGAACCATTTAAATGAATCCAAAAATAATATTATGGTTATAGTGGAAGAAAAATTCATTATTATTGAAAATATTAAAATTTTAAATTCATTTAGTCATTGGTACTAATAGTAATACATTACACAAAAAGATTAAATTATTAATAATATTTTTATAAATAAAAGAATCCATTATAAATCTATAATATATATTCAACTACTTCCATTTTTTTAAAACATGGTCATGATAGTTAAATTTCTTTTGAAGGAAAACATTGAAATTTATTTTGTACATTATAATCCTCTTACAACTATGGAAACATTTGAATAAAATGAACCATGTAATAATTACATTAAAAGAACATTATATATCATTAAAATATATAAATTCATTATATTAGCCAAAAAATATGTTGTGTATAAACTTCATAAAATAATGTAGGTTCAAAACAGCAAAATATTTCTCAACTAAAATTAATTGAGATAAAGACCATTTCCATGGTTATGAATCATCTCGTACATTATTTATATTTTTTAATATATAACCTATACAAATAATTTAATTTCATAAATAATTTTTACATGTAGTAAATTTATTTTATTTCAATTATCATAATGTTATATGTAATTACATAATATATTTTATTACGCTATAATTTTTTTAAAAAAATTAGATCATTATGTCATAATTGATTTTGTATGCTAACCAATATCAAATGAATAGTTATTTTAAAATATACACCAAAATATTCATGAAAATATTATAATTTTTAATAATAATTTATAATTTTTAAGAAAATCATGAATGATCATAATGAAATAATGAACTACATTACAATCACTGAGATATTAATTTTCACATATTCATAAGAAAGGTTTTCATTTTTCACTGATCATTATAGAAAAAAATGTAATTAATATTTTGCCTTTATGTATTTTTCATCATATAATAAATAAAATTTTACTTATTTTTTTATTTTTATACATATTATACTATTCATTTAGTGATTTCAAAAGTTATAGATCACATAGTGAATGGGGTATTCCACATGTATGGATGAATGACATTATCATTTCTCATTATATGAAATAAAATTACTTATTAAAATTTAAAAAAGAAAAATATATCAATGAAATAATGATAATTTCATTCATATCACAGATATTAATTAAGAGTATCATTATTTCCATTCATGAAATTAAATAATGAAAATTGAAACACATCACTTTGTGTGGAGTTTGTCCTACGTAAACATGAGTGACCTTAATATATCCCCCACATAATGAAATTTAAGAAGTTATATATGGTATTATAACACTAGAGGATAAAATATTTAAAATTTTTCAAATATATATATATATTAAATAAATCATTATAACTATACTTTATAGAAGCTGATGGAAGACAAATGTCATCAGTTTTGTTGGTTGTACCCTACCATATATGTGAATGATAATTTTTTCCTCTATTCATGGAAGAGAATATGTATTTAGGTTTTTCTATTAATATAATAAAATCATAATATTTGTGAAATACCAATGATATTATATAATCATAAATTAATAAACATTTTAGGAGGAGAAATTATAAATATATTAAAATTTCATGGTTAAGAATTACACATATTATTTTGAAAAAAAACCATTGGGAAGAAACAAAAAAAATATTTATGATGGATTAATGATCAGAATAAGGGATATATTATTTAGGGATGTATGTAAAAATTATATTTTCACAGGTATTGTATTATCAATATATCTTGTAGTGTGTGAGGATGAGAGTATATGGGTTACCTTTATAAGTTTGGTGAGTAGAAGGACTTTAATTTTTATAAAGGAAAATGTTTACCCATGTATTAGGCATGAAAAAGGTTCCAAAATATACCATTATAATTACTTTTACCTGATAAGGTTTGAATATGTTGGTAAAATATATTTCAATTTTTTTTACAATTTAACCATTATTTATTTAGTATAACCCCTGGTAAAATGGTTTTTGACTTAAATGTGGTGATTAATTTTTATTATTTTCACCATTCAATATGGTAAATAAAATTATGTTTACCATATTGTTATTATAAATTATTATTATGAATAATATTTAATCTATTTTAAAAAATTCAACTCATAGAAGTTGAAAATTTAATTTTAAAAAACCCCAAGGACATGATGAAAAAATGTTATTCATGATGTTATTTTCGAAGAAAATTTTGATCTAAAATTAACTATATGACTCTTAATGAACATTATATAAATTAAAACTAAAATTTATTTAAAATATATATACATATTTAATTTAATTCATTTGTTTTTATGTAATTTTTTTATTAATTAAAATATAGAAACATTTTTCACATTAAAATTGTTTTCATAAAACCATATTTCTTAATAAAAAATATAGTGATGAAAAATACAATAAAAATGATTCAATAATTATTAAATAGATGTTACATAAACAAAAAATACTTATTTTTCTAGATATAATATTCAAAATGTGAATAATTTTAATCTCTCACTACTACAAATACAAGAATTAACAGCGCAAAAAACGGGCTTTAACAGCGCTAAAAATCGCTGTAAAGCTCGGCGCTGATAAAGGATTACTTTATCAGTGCTAAAAAAGAGTTTATAAAACAACCCATTATCAGCGCTAAACAAGCGATGATAAAGGTAGACTTTATCAGTGCTAAAGGAGCGCTAATAAAACAAACCTTTATCAGTGCTAAATGAGCGTTGATAAATGAGTGTTTTATCATAGCTCCTTTAGCGTTGATAAACTCATCTTTTATCAGCGCTTTTCTAGCGCTGATAAAGGTGTAGTTTATCACCTCTTTTTTATCACTGATAAAAGCACGATATATCAGCGCTAAAAGAGAACTGATAAATGTCATCTCTACTGCTACCATAAATCTGCAGCAGCACACCTAAACACCTCCAAAAACCCAGCATCCTATTAAGCTTATTAAAGAAAGTATACCCATACAAAATTAACTCATAAATCATAAGAAAATTAGACCAAGTATACTCGTACACCATTAACACATAATTAATAATATAATTAAGTACATAAAGAATTCAATTCATAATTCAGGGGGTTTGGGGGTTGTTCAAGGGTTTGGGGTGGCAGTCCAAGGGGGTATGGGGTGTCCGGGGGGCTTTCCAGGGGAGTGGGATGGTGTCCAAGGTGTCGGGGGGGGGGGGGGTTACAGGGGTGGGGGTGTGTCCATGGGGTGTATTGGTGTCCATGGGGGTGGATTGATGTCCAAGGATACAATACATCCCTATAAGAGTGCACAATAAAAATAAAATTACCATTCGTAGTACACAATAGAGTAAATAGAATAATTAAACTAAACATATTATAATTAAATGAAATTTCAGATACAACTCAAATGGTCATTCTATACACATCAATTGGCCATCCACCGGGTCAAAAACACATAAATGAATGAATAAAATAAATAAAAGTAAAATAATACTAAAAAAATATGATCTTTACAATATAACCATTATCTAAAATCTTATAATCATACTCATGTTCAATCCTGAGGCTCCACATGGGTGTGTTTTATAAATATATAAATCTTTGGACTTTTCTCTATCCACTATGCATCATGTTCTAATCCTCAAAGAAGTTATAAGTTTTGTACACACACTGAGGTGCACATACTGGGGGGTGAATCTCATTAATAAACCCCCAATATTAAACATGCCATAGGTTATTGTAAGTGCATGATCAGGCAATATGAACAACCTAGTTGAGAAATAACTGGAATAAAACTAATAAAAAATCATCACTGATCCTCAAATCCATGACCATGATTAAAGAAAAATTAATTTTCCAAGTGCTGAACTTTTACCAAGCATGTCACAAGGATCGTGTCAACATTATAAAAATATAGTTTGACCAAGTCCTACCCCATCTACATCCAGACACATTGATCCTCAAGTATTAAAGCATGTTCAACCACACCTACTTCATCCAATGTTAGGGTTTCTCTGAGTACACCATAGGAACTACACAAAACATATAAAATACCATGGTCTCCCCACTATATACATAATTATCATTGACCTCCAATATGTGAGTTTTATTTATACTCCATCATGGAAATCTACTTATGGGAGTTTTGTCATCCAGGGAATACCCTCAACAGTATCTCAGACCCTCCATATGTGTTCTTCCAATTCTGAGGCATAAGACCTACAAGGATCTCATCCCTATACTATGGGAGTACCCTTATTTTGGGAATAATACTAATAAGCATATATTCTTTACCATATGGGAGTATTATCATCCAAATAATAATCCCTATAAGCATATCAGCCCTCCAATATGGGTGTATTCTCATTTGAGGCAAAATCTATATAATCATCTCAGCCTCCCCTATGGGTTTTTTATCATTTAGTGAATATTCCCGATAAGAATCTCATACCACTCCTATGGTTATATTCTCATCTGGGTAATAATACCTATATACATCTCATCCCTCCCCTATGAGAGTATTCTTATTTAAGGAATAAGACCCATAAGCATATCCACCCTCCCATATGGGAGTATTTTAATCCAGATATAATCTCATAAGTATCATAGACCCAAACACATGATCACCCTAGTATACCAGGCCAACCATGACTTGATATATATGAGGCCCCTGATAGATCACATGCCATGACCCCCCATTTAAATACCCTTTATAAGATATCACATAAAGAATCACTCCAAAAAACTTGACTCAAACACATATAAACCTATACAAAAATCACTAATACTCCATGAGAATTTCCATTAATTCATAAAAACTCATATCTGTTACTATATAACAATCCTATATATATAAATATATTATTATGAGTGTTCATATGAAAAATCCACCCTGACAACATGGATAGACTCTCAAGAGTGCGACCCATGTGGTTACAACCCTAACAAGCTCAACACATTGAATCTGGTACCTAATAAATACCCATAATTGAATTTTCCCATTCCTGTGGATGCATTCTCACTAGGGACAACAAGTTATTATTGAACCTACTAGGGTCCCCTATGTCATTATATAACAAGTCACCGCATTTGGGGCCCTTGATCTCAATAATAACCCTTGGGCCAACGTCAATATCTTGGTGGTAAAACATCCCACAACCCAATATCTAATATATCCTATCCTCACAAGCCAAATATGGATATTGTGATAAGAGAGATGACCTCAATTCCATTTCCTTCATAAGTTACTCTATGTTTAATTGAACACCCAACCTATCTACCTCCTCAAGTCACAACCTAGTCCCTTTTTCTTGGGGTTGTCCCAAGATACTCAATTAGAGGATCTTGGAAATCCAATTCCATTTCCTCCAACCATTCTCATGACCCTCTTCTAGTTCTAATACCATGTCTCACTCCTAGGATACCATCATGTTCAATTAACAGGAGAAAAAGGCTCTATCATAAATTGATGCCCTTAAATCACCTCTTAAAAGTACTAAAAAATACTGTAATGATTACACCATCATGATCTACATAGATAAATACTAAATATGGACTCAAATTTTTCACAATTTTTAATCTAGGGTGAAAAATCATCTTGAATCCTCAAATGTGTAATAAGGGAATCGTACAGGACATGTACCTTGATTAATCGGTTTATACTCCAAAATATCCAGCCAATATATATACTTTAACATAACATATGTACAATAACGTTCTATTCATGTACTACTACATGATCATGGACCAAAATGGTGTCTGACTATGTATTAATATATGGCCAGCACATATATGATTCTTATAAAAGATCAAGGCAATCTGAATGCGTCTGGTCGGATTTCCGTTGGTAAGTTGTTGTTTTCACTTAAAATCGTGTCCATTTTAAACAAAAGGGAGACCCTTTGAGTGTTACCGGCCACACCATGCCTTGGATTGAGGCGGGGATGACTCTTACACGTCACCAAGGACCGTTGGATCATTCTTATAAAAGATCAAGGCAATCTGAATGCATTTGGTCAGATTTTCGTAGGTCAGTTCATATTTTCACTTTTAATCGTGTCCATTTTAAACAAAAGAGAGACCCTTTGAGTGTTACCGGACACACAATTCCTCATATTGAGGTGGGGATGACTCTTACAAGTCTCCATGTACCCTTGGATCATTCTTATAAAATATCAAGGCAATTAGATTGTGTTTGGTCGGATTCCCGTTGGTTAGTTGTTGTTTTCACTTAAAACTGTGTCCATTTTAAACAAAAGAGTGAACCTTTGAGTGGTAGTGCTCACACCTTGCCTCGGATTAAGGCTCGGTTGACTCATACACATCACCAAGGACCTTTTGATCATTCTTATAAAAGATCAATGCAGTCTGAATGCATCTGGTCAGATTTCCGTAGGTCAGTTGTTGTTTTAACTTAAAATCGTATCCATTTTAAACAAAAGAGAGACCCTTTGAGTGATAGCGCTCACAACGTGCCTCGTATTGAAGCGATGATGACTCTTACACGTCACCAAGTACCCTTGTATCATTATTATAAAATATCAAGGAAATCCGAATTCGTTTGGCCAGATTTTCGTAGGTCAGTTGTTGTTTTCACTTAAAATCGTGTCCATTTTAAACAAAGGAGAGACCCTTTGAGTGTTACCAGCCACACCGTTCCTCGTATTGAGGCAGGTATGACTCTTATATGTCACCAAGGACCCTTGGATTATTCTTATAAAATATCAAGGCAATACAAATGTGCTTGTTTGGATTTTCGTAGGTCAGTTGTTGTTTTCACTTAAAATCATGTCCATTTTAAACAAAAGAGAGACCCTTTGAGTGATACCGGCCACAATGTGCCTCTGATTGAGGATAGGTTGACTTGTACATGTCACCAAGGAATTTTGGATCGTTCTTATAAAATATCAAGACAATCTGAATGCATTTGGTCATATTTCTGTAGGTCAGTTGTTGTTTTCATTTAAAATCGTGTACATTTTAATCAAAAGAGAGACCATTTGAGTGTTATCGGCCACTCCGTGCCTCAGATTGAGGGGGGGGGGATGAATTTTACACGTCACCAAGGACCCTTTTATCGTTCTTATAAAAGATCAAGGTAATCAGAATGTGTTTGGTCGAATTTCTGTAGGTCAGTTGTTGTTTTCACTTAAAATCGTGTCCATTTTAAACAAAAGAGAGACCCTTTGAGTGGTAGTGGTCATAGAGTGCCTCATATTGAGGTTAGGTTGACTCGTACAAATCACCAAGGACCCCTGTATAGTACTTGTAAAGATCAAGGTATTACTAATGCTTTTGGTTGGATTTCCGTAGGTCAGTTGTTGGTTTAACTTAAAATCGTGTCCATTTTAAACAAAAGTGAGACCCTTTGAGTGACAGCGGTCACACCGTACCTCGGATTGAGGCGCGGTTGACTCATACACGTCACCAAGGACCCTTGGATCGTTCTTAAAAATGATCTAGGAAATCCGAATGCGTTTGGTCAGATTTTCGTAGATCAGTTGTTGTTTTCACTTAAAATCATGTTCATTTTAAACAAAAGAGAGACCCTTTGAGTGTTACCGGCCACACCGTGACTCTTATTGAGGTTGGTATGACTCATAAACTTTACCAAGGATACTTGGATCGTTCTTGTAAAATTTCAGGGAAATGTGAATGTGTTTGGTCAGATTTCCGTAGATTAGTTGTTGTTTTCACTTAAAATCGTGTCCATTTTAAACAAAAGATAGACCATGTGAGTGTTTTCGGTCACATTGTGCCTTATATTGAGGCGAGGATGACTCTTACACGTCACCAAGGACCCTTGGATCATTCTTATAAAAGATCAATGCAATCCGAATGCGTTTGGTTAGATTTCAGTAGGTCAGTTGTTGTTTTCACTTAAAATCATGTCCATTTTAAACAAAAGAGAGACCCTTTGAGTGTTACCGGCCACACCATGACACGGATTGAGGCGGGGATGACTTTTACACTTCTCCAAGGACCCTTGTATTGTTCTAATAAAAGATCAAGGAAATCTGAGTTCGTTTGTTCGGATTTCTATAGGTCAGTTGTTGTTTTCACTTAAAATCGTGTCCATTTTAAACAAAAGAGAGACCCTTTGAGTGTTATCGGCCACACAGTGCCTCGTATTGAGGCAGGGATTACTCGTACATGTCACCAATGACCCTTGGATCGTTCTTATAAATTATCAATGCAATCATAAGGCGTTTGGATGAATTTATATAGTTCAGTTGTTGTTTTCACTTAAAATCGTGTCCATTTTAAACAAAAGAGAGACCCTTTGAGTGGTATCGGTCGCACCGTGCCTCTAATTGAGGCGCGGTTGAATCATACATGTCACCTATGACCCTTGGATCATTATTATAAAATATTAAGGCAATCCAAATGCGTTTGGTTAGATTTCCGTAGGTCAGTTGTTGTTTTAACTTAAAATCGTGTCCATTTTAAACAAAAGAGAGACCCTTTGAGTGATAGCGGTCACACTGTGCCTATTATTAAGGAGGGGATGACTCTTACAAGTCACCAAGGACCCTTTGATCATTCTTGTAAAATATTAAGTCCATCTGAATGCGTTTGGCCGGATTTCCATAGGTCAGTTGTTGTTTTTACTTAAAATCGTGTCCATTTTAAACAAAAGAGAGACCCTTTGAGTGTCATCAGCCACACAGTGTCTCGGATTGAGGCGGAGATGACTCTAACACATCAACAAGGACCCTTGTATCGTTTTAATAAACAATCAAGGCAATCCTAATGCTTTTGGTCAGAATTCTGTAGGTCAGTTTTTGTTTTCACTTAAAATCGTGTCCATTTTAAACAAAAGATAGACCCTTTGAGTGATACCAGCCACATAGTGCCTCAGATTGAGGTAGGGATGACTCATACACGTCACCAAGGACCCTTGGATCGTTCCTACAAAATATCAAGGCAATCTGAATGCATTTGGTCAGATTTCCGTAGGTCAGTTTTTGTTTTCACTTCAAATCGTGTCCATTTTAAACAAAAGAGAGACCCTTTGAGTGATAGCGGTCACACCGTGCCTCAGATTGAGGCGGGGATGACTCATACACGTCACCAAGTACACTTTTATCGTTCTTATAAAATATCAAGGCAATTCGATTGCATTTGGTCAGATTTCCGTAGGTCAGTTGTTGTTGTCACTTAAAATTGTGTCCATTTTAAACAAAAGAGAGACCCTTTGAGTGTTACCGGCCACACAGTGCCTCAGATTGAGGTGGAGATGACTCGTCCACATCACCAAGGACCCTTGGATCTCTCTTATAAAAATCAAGGAAATATGAATGCTTTTTGTTAGTTTTCTGTAGGTCAGTTGTTGTTTTCACTTAAAATCGTGTCCATTTTAAACAAAAGAGAGACCCTTTGATTGGTAGTGGTCACACCGTGCCTCGGATTGAGGCCCGGTTGACTCGTACATGTCACCAAGGACCCTTGGGTTTTTCTTATAAAATATCAAGGCAATCCAAATTCATTTGGTTGGATTTTCATATGTCAGTTGTAGTTTTCAATTAAATTTGTGTCCATTTTAAACAAAAGAGAGACCCTATGAGTGGTTCAACATTCATGCATGTTGCTGGTGCATATCATCTATTAAAATGGGAAAATGACCCATTAGAGAAAGTTTGTTTTATATAATAACAATTTCAATTTTCCTATGAAAATTTACATACAACAATGTTTCATCTTTTGATCCCCTTAACCCCTAAAAAAATTCACCACCAATTGCACATGTCCCCAAGTCAGATCTTCATTGTATTTGTGTACAATCTACGATCAGGTATGCGGCCGACTTGTTTCTGAACACATCTATATTGTCTTGTGAGAATGAGGCTTTGCGATAGACAGAGTAGTACTTCAAAAAAATAAATAATTAATAAATATCTTAAATGAAGTAGTAGTGGTTTTTGAAAATACCTCATTATGGATGCTAGTTTGCTGATGAAAAACGATCTCTTTCATAAATTTAAAAACATAATAACCGCAATCATTATCATTTGTTTATTTTGGACACTACAAAAAAATTGATCATTAGGAGAACAACTAACTTGTGTTGAGATGTGTTTGGATAGTGAAATTTTATTATATATACCCTGATATTTGTCCAGATGTAGTACTTGCTCACCTCCCTATGCTTAGCCCCCGTCCTCATTCCTTTTTTTAGAAGATAATGATACATCGCCCTATAATAACAGAATCCTTAGTAAAAGATAATATAAATTATATTACATGATGTTTAGACCTAAAACGTAAGATGTAGTGTCTTAAATATTCACAAACTCTATCATGTGTGTTCGGTTTGATGGATATCCTTTCTTTGAATCCAGAAAATAAATCACCGGAGTATCCATGTTCACCATAGTTAGCAACCAATGTTGCCTAATAACAAAAAAATGAATAAGTAATAAAATAAGTGAAAATATAATTGATATGATTTAATCGTAGCATATTACCCCTGCATGGTTGGTATTAGGAAAAGTCTGTCATCTATAATCTGGCGTTCAAATGCTTTCAGAAATCCATTCACTATTGCATACCTTTTTTATGGATATATTTTTGTTAGGTGTGTTGATGTGATATGAGGACAAACCAGTCCAAATCATGGCTCATGGGAAAAATCCTTCAACTATTTTTCATAAATGTGTCTGCCAATAATATAAAATGTATTTAGTCATAATTTTCACATTAGATAAGCTTTTAGAAAATCAATTCATGGAAATATACCTCATATATACATTTACAACTATGATGCCTAGCCAACCATTTTCAAGGATTTCATTTACATTTTCAGCAGCAACGAAATCTTGACTTTCCTCTCCGTATATATACTCTTTGAAAATCACTATTTGACTATTACCATCTTTTATATTCGTATCTACATGAGTCTTCAATTCTATTAAACTTGGATAGAGAACATGTGGCGTTATTGTGCTTTCAGTAGCACTTTGGGATTGGTTGGTCGATCCTTTAGATGGTTTTGAGCAGAAGTTTGTCACCCCATTCCCTTTCTCCATCTATAACAACAAGCATTGGTTCAAGCCCTTTTTTCATTAATTGTTAAGGGTTTAGCTTCCAAAGAAAAGGAAATAAATACCTCTTTGTCCACATGTACTCTTACAAGTTGTGATGGCCATTCAATGAATTTCCCAATAACCTTTTCGACCATATGAATATCATCATCATCAAGTGGAATAGGTTGCTCTGCATTTGGCTCATGAGCTACAGTAATCGTCACTTTCAGATCATCTTTTGGAAGTGGTCTATTATGTAGTGTGGCATATGGGATATTGAACATTGTAGCCCTCGCTACAAGGTGATAGGTGGGTGTTGAAAGATATAAATCACAATCATTATCACCCTGTAGAAGATCAGTATAAAAAATTATCAGTGTTTGTCTAATTCATATTTAATGTGAACAATTATTAGAATATTTATTACCACAGCTAAGACAGATCTTTGAGGTGAATGGCTCGCCTCAAAGCTGGTGGGGTGGGGTGGGATGTTAATGCGGTTGTTGTTCTAGAGTTGTGTCTTCCCTTTGCTTCCCACCCATAAAAGTTGCTAGCAACTCCCCTTGACAATTCAATCTTTCTTCAAGGGTTGTGATTCTTTCGCTCATTTGTTCCAATTTTTCATCTGCATCATCCATTTTTTTCTTCTTCTCAAAATATACTCGGGGTGTCACCCTAAACCCCGCACCTCTGACACAATTGTATTTTGGTGTCTTCTTCAAAGCCGTCGATAATAGGGTCGTATCAGCTACAGGAGTAGCTGATTCTTGTGACTGTGGGATATAGGGAAATAACTAATTATTTTTATGTAATAGCAATTTTATACAAATTTTTCTATCGTCGTGTCATACTTACACATATTTCCAACACTTTCTATGTGCTTTCATCTACTAACTTCTTTTCATTGTCACATGTGCCTATTTCCATAACACATGACGCGAGATGGAAGTGCATTTGGTTTTAGACTCATCAATCTACATATAAACATAGAAAGTTAATTATGATGTTGTTTATTGGCACCTAATAATATTACTATAAATTTAAAATACGTACCATTTTCTATTCTAATGAAGCGTACCCCATCCTTGCTTTACGATAGGGGTATGTTGTTTTTGATGGACGTTCCTTATTTTCAGTACAGAGTTTCTGTTTCATAAATGAAATATTGACAATCAAATAGATGAATACAGGTTTACTCAAACAACGTATTATCACCCAAAATGTACCTGAAACTTCTCATCCCCACGACGGCCAATAAATGCATCCCATGCTTCTTGGAATATCATGAGACTGTAGACAATGGGTGGGTGTAGGTTTATTTTACCTTCAGAATCTTTCAGGTGGAATCTTGTTAAAATAGTGTGAAAATCTCGATGGATATTTCCTACAAGCATTAGTACACAATCCTTGTGTGAATCATCTACTATAAATGTACTCTGTAATAGATTGATAAGAGAATGAAATTGTTTCATTATTTTATTTTCTAGTAAATTAAAGAAATAAATCGATAATGTTACCATAATTTCTTCCCAGATCACAGCCTTCAGCCCGGACACAACAGGAGCAGCAGCAGGAGCTGTAGGAGCAGTAGGAGCAGCAGGAGCCGCAGTAGGAGGAGCAGCAGGAGAAACCGGAGCCGCATCAGGAGAAACAATAGAAACAGCATCTGCAGAAGCAGCAGCAGGAGCAACAGCAGCAGCAGCATGAGCTACAGGAGCAGCAGGAGTAGCAGCAGGCACAGCAGCTGCTGCTTGAGAGACTTGTTCAGCCTCAAGGTTAGGAGCACCCGAATGTGCAAGAAGTCATTATCTGCAAAATTTGTTGAACAGTTAATTCCAATTACATAAATTCAGTAATGATAAGATAGTAACATGAGATAACAAGATCTATATTACAAAAAAAATATTACCTATTTACTGAACTTTCGTTCTTTTTTCAATGGTTGAAGGGATTTGACACCTCTTTCGACTATCCAAATCCCTTCATTGTGGTCTCCTCTAACATACAAAACATGATCTGCATTGGTAATGCTCCGAAATGATTGCGACACACTACTAAAAGGATCTTCCTCAACTGAATTTTCATCAGAACCTTTAATGGTTTTGTATGATAGCAGAACAATCGAACACTTTCAGTTTGCGGGATCTGGAACATAAAAAAATTGTACCACTTGTGTTGCCATTATAAACTATTCGTCTTTGTACCCTACTTCACTAAAATCAACTTTTACAAATCCCCATTCATCTATTTTAACACCATTGTTGTTATCAATCCATTTGCATTGAAAAATCGGCAATTGAAATGTCGTATAATCCAACTCCCATATTAGTTTGATAATGCCAAGGTATGACATATTTTCATAAATTGGATTTCTGTCCTTACTACTAGAAACATGCATCGCTTCAGCCACTAATGTAACTCCACTATTTTGTAGGGTTCTATCTTCATCATGTTCATCTATATAGACTGTTTAACCATTAATTACATAACCACTATAAGATAATACATACACACTTGGTCCAATGGCTAGCCATCAAAGTCGTTCTGAAATTGAATTCTGATTTTCATCTAGCTGCATAAAAATATGGTCCTGAAACCATCCTATAAAATGGTGATTATGTGTATCTGATAACCATTTTTCAGCCCTCGATGGATTCAACTGCCTATGAATTTCTTTGTGAGTTTCAATATATGGAGAAACCTCCCAAATTTTATGCAAAACATAATGATGAGCCTGCTCCTAACCTGTAATACTGATTGTCACAAATTCTCTTCCAGAAATTCCCTCACCCTCAATGTGTCCAGTGTAACGAGATTTCGGGAGACCAATGCTTTCCACATCAGAGAGGTATTCAGTACAAAATTCAATGGTTTCCTCAACAATATATCGCTCCACTATACAACTCTCTAGCCGACATCGATTTTTGACATAACCTTTCAAAATCTTCATATACCGTTCAACATCATACATCCATCTGTAGTGTGCAGGACCACAAAGTCGAATCTCTCTCACCTAGTGAATCATCAAATGAACCACCATATCAAACAATGTGGGCGGAAAGAACATTTCTAATTCACATAATATGATGATTATTTCTTTTTCCATAGCTGGAAATTTCCCCGGTTCTAAAAATTTGCTACATATAGCATTGAAAAAGAAACAATGTTTGGTTAATGTATGACGAACATTCTTGGGCAAAATGCAATGTAAAGCTATAGGAATTAGATCTTGTATCTAAACATGGAAATCATGTTATTTCAAACATTTTAAATTCAAATCATTCATTGACACAATGTTCTTGATATTTGATGAGTACCCCTATAGAACCTTTACATCATTGAAGAAGTTGCAAAACTGAAATCTCTCCACCCTAGAAAGAGTATAAACAGCTGGAGGAAGAAACATTCGATTTTCACCCTTCACGGGAGCCAACTCTTCTCGTATTCGCATGTCAGCCATGTCCAACCTTGCCTTAATTCCATATTTTGTTTTTCCAGGGGCATATAGAAATGTTCCGATAATAATGTCACATACATTTTTTTCCACATGCATCACATCAAGAAAATGTCTGACGTACAAACAATTCCAGTATGGTAATTCATAAAAATTGATCTCTTTTTCCAACCAATTTTCGTAAGGTTTTTCGAAAATGGTTTACCAAAAATAGTGTCCAGATCTTTTAAATTTTCAAATAGCTGATCACCTGTTAGTGGAGATGGTGTTGCGCATTTTTCTGGACTTCCATTGAATGATGTCGTCCAATATTGGTACTTATGCCGATGAGGTAGAAATATAAAATGTCCTAGAAACACAGATTTCGATGAATGTTTCAACATAATTGATTCTATATCTTCTTCACAAATGGGACCCACATGAGTTCCTTTAATGCAATAGCCTGACAAATTTCCATAAGTAGGGAAATCATTTATTGGCCCATACAACATCGCTCTCAACGTGAAGTGTTCACTTTTATAAGAATCATACAACATTTCAATTGTGTCCCACAATAACTTCAAATCCTCGATCAAAGGAGCCTGATAAACATCAATATCATTACCTAGTTGTTTGGGTCCTAATATAAGCATAGATAACATGATGAATTTCCACTTCATGCATAACCAGGGTGGCAAGTTATAATTTAACAGCATAATAATCCATGTACTATGAGTGCTGGTTTGAAAACCCAAAGGATTCACTCCATCTGTAGATAACGCAAGACGAAGGTATCTCGGCTATTTTCCAAATTCATGATACTCATGATCAATTTTCTTCCGTTGAGGAGAGTCGGCCGGATGACGTAATAACCCATCATTATTTCATTTATCTGCATTCCACGACAATTGTCTTGCAGTTTCTCCACTTCCATATAGACTCCTAAACCTTGGAATGATTTGAAATTACCATACAACATTCGTAGGATTGGATTAATCTTTCTTGTATCGAGAAGCACCACACTTTGGGCATTCTGTAAGTGATTTTTTCTTCTTGCGAAACAATATACAGTCTTTCAGGCAGGCATGTATTCTTTCAGAAATCATTTCCATCGAGCATAGCATTCGTCTAGCTTCACATGTCCGGCTTGGGAGCTCATTATCTTCTGGGAGCATGTCATTCAAGAGAGCATGTAGTTCTGAAAAACTGACATCACTCAATCCATTGCCTGATTTCAATTTATATAACTTCAGTACAACTGGCAATGTTTTATACATAGTGTAAGTAGCATACAATAGCATCTTTACACAACTAATTAACTTCTCAAACAATTTTGAGCAATCACATAGTTCATCTTGAATTGTATTTGTCATTTCCTCAGTAAGATCTTCATCGTCATTGACATCTGTAATCACATCCTCCTACGGCCTTCTTCATTATCCATATTTTTATTCATATCTGACGATCCATAAAACACAGTTTTATCCCAGCCAGTAGCTATATTCGCTTTTTCTCCCTGTTTATTCCAACATTTATAACTCTGATATATTCCGTGACATGTCAAATGTTCTTCCAACTCCTCTGGAGTAAGTAGTCTAGAATAAAAACAACGTAAACACGGACAAAGGATTTGAGAAGGATCCTTTGCGTGATCCTTTGCAAACATGATGAACTCTTTCACTCCGTTCTCGTACTCTATTGATAATCGATTCGCATCCATCCAATCTTTATTCATCTTCATCCTATTTGAATCTCAAATATTAGTATTTATGGTTCAATTACAAAAAACAGGACCTTGAAATATAGTAGAAGAGAACCACTTCCTTATAAGGAGATAAAGTAGTCTAACCTATAATCAAGATTCATAAAAAAGAATATTAGATTCACTAAAAAGATGATGATCTATCATTCTATAAGGAGGATATAAGAGGAGATATTGGATTTACAATCGATGAGAGATCCCCTTATCCGATAGAAACCAAACACATCCACTAGAGATTATATATGAGAAGAAGGGAGTTTGGAGGAGTTAAAATTACTCTTGTAATCATTAAAGAATCAAGATTTCAACTTATAGTTGTGTAGGATAAAAAAGAATATAAAATGGGGCTAAAGGAATTTAAGACTATAAAAAAAGATACCATGTTGAAACCTCCCATGGACATGGTACAGAAAGGATTTAGACAACCATACTATGGTGTAGACTTCTATTCATGAACTAGGTCAGGTTTCCATCCCACTTGACACTTGACCCAACTCATGGGAAGGTCCAAATTAAATTTCCAATCCCCATGGGTTGTAACTAGTGCGTAGAAATTTAGTAACACCTTTGGGAATGATTTTTTCATGTAAAAAACAATAAATATTACATAATAATCAAACACCATATCATAACCAAATTTCACAATATAATAGACCAAAAGATTACACTACAATAGGGGATAAGCATTTAACAATTTCAACCAAAACCAAAATAACAAAAAATATAAGGGAACCAACAATACAACCAAGCCTACATGTAACATGAGGGTCAACATCCCCATTACACAACCAATAACAGTCACCAAACGGGGAACTACTAGCACATACATGCACCATCACCACCAAGGGAACCTTGCCTTTAACTGGGTAAAACAAAAGAAGCTCTACAAAAAACTAAGGGTGTATATAAGGTCTGATCTAACAAACCTAGTGGGATGGAAATTTAATTCAAATTAATAACCATAAAAATTATTTTCATATATTTTCGTGGGTTTTTATAAAATTAATAGAGTTTAAAAAAGGTTATGGACTCTATTATAACATATGTTGCTAGTTTTACTTGATTTTGTAGGTATCCAATAACTTTCAATCTAGATCATGATAATAAAATTAATTTTTTAACTCTATATTTTATCATTGATTATGAAGGGCTCTGGTTACACATGAGTTTTGATTATGTGTGGATATTTTATAATATGTGGAAACTTTTATAAAAATATTTTGTTATTTTTGAATAACATGGAGAATATTAAATCCTTGAGGAATGTAATGTGGGATAATTCATTGAAAATATTAATGTGTTGATATATCATTACACTATTTCAATAAGCGTGGTATGATTAATAGTGGTGAGTTTTTTAATATTGATGTGTTATTAATGTGGAATTCCACAACACTTGGATCATGAATGAAAAGATTTTCTATTGCTAATTGTATCATAGATTTTTACAAGATGGAAGATAATTCTTTTAATCGTAAAGAGGTTGTAAATAATTAAATTTTTTCTCCAAAATATGTATAAATAATATTTTTCACGTCTATATTTTTCAGAACAGTTTGAAAAAATCATTTTTTCTTGGACAATAAATGATGCAGTAATAGCTTTAGGTAGAATTGAATTATTTAAATATTGATCTAATGTCTCGGTACCATCACCTGAATGTGATGTAAGGGGATACTCTGAAGGTAACATTTACGACATGGAATATTTGTAATATGGTTGTATTTATGCAATTTATGTTAAAAAACACAACCATTTTTTCAATGTATCAAATGAATAAGTATTCCATTGAAAATTTAGTTAAATATGTGGTTGTTTTTATCAATTATATTATATTATATATAAAATCTCTCAAGTCCATGAAAAAACACAACAGAATTGATTGATGAAATTGTTGTATGTAAAATTTTATAACTTTGAAATTTGGATACAATAAATTTAATTCCATGGACATGTTTTTTTATAAATATAAAATGACAGATTACCCTGGTATATCAAAAGTTGAATAAGATTGTTCAAGAACTAAAAATTTCATGGATACACGATGTTATCTTTTTTTAAACGGATACTATTGATAGTTTGTAGAAAAATATTCTTGGTAATTTATCCCTTATAAAATGTTAACTCGATAAGTATTTAATTTTATCTAGATAAATGAATATAGTGAATTTTTTTAGGAAGATAATGTTATTTATTAATTCTCCTATGTTATCCATTCTAGAAATTGAATATTTTGTTATATTCAGTTGTACTACTTAAAAAGTCTATAGTTATATTGTGATTTAAATAGATCATGTTATATTTTATGCATCATGTAACACCCCACTCATCTTCATTGTATTGAGAATTGGAAAAATTCTAAATAAATTAAATGACTTCCCCTTGAAACCAAAATCTAGAATGAAATTGTAAGGTCTTGGTAGACAGTTGGGGATGATTTTCCAAGAGAAACACAAAACATCGTGAAAGATATTGAATATGGTAAATCTCAACAATTTGATGGATAAATAATAAATCACATAACTCAAAAAAAAATTCCCATATAAAATTATTATAGTAATATATGAATAATAATAGTGAAAGGGTAAGACACCAAATAGAAAGGAAATGGAACTAAAGTTGAACCCTCCCACACAATGTTGTAGACATATCCTAACTCTACCTTCAGTAACCAAACATTGATTTCATGGACCATCATTAGTGATTTATGAAAAATGGAAATTCCATATATCTTCTAAAATTAAAACTTTAAACAAACCGTAGCTTCCAACCTTTGGTTAAGTATATCACTCATAATTATTTCCGTAAAAATTTCCCTCAAATGCCACTAAGACATGAAAATGATAGAAATTTTATTATAAAATAGAAATGGAGAATATCAATTAATAGAATTCTTAGATAATAGGAATTGTTATATTTTTTTAAAAATAAATAATTCCACTTTCTATTTCACATTTCCCTTGGAAGACCCATTCCCATTTCTATTACGATACTCAGACACATTCTTACCGAACTGTAGTCCTAACACTCGTGAGTGGAAATCTATCCTTCAACATGAGATCATTAGGTGATATCAACTTTTTCCATTCTATTCATTAATAATAATCATTTAAATTCTATAAATACCTCTTAAAATGAAATCATAACATTCTTCACTTTGTATACCAACATCATAATACATGGAAAATAGCATTCCACAAAAAAATATCTATTTTTAAAACCAATTCCCATGAAATTTTTTATTTAGTCATCCAATGACCATCATTCAAAACAATCCTTTTGAAATAATATCAAATTAATGGGTTTTTATATTAAAATATCAATATATTTTAAATAAAACAAAAGGAACAGTTTAACACAATTGAATCTATGAATATCTATAATAGTAGATTGTAGAGGAATCCACCTACCTCAAATTTTTTTAACAAAATATAGTAAATTATTCCATATACCAACCTCTTCGTATCATTTCTATATCAAAACCATTGTATATAAAATCTCTGAAAACCCAAAACACATAGATCTAGATATCAGACACCGATCTGTGGTCAAATTAGGATAACATAAATAGATTCAATGAATGAAATAATAATGGAACCCTAACCATTGATTTCCATGAATTGACACTCAAAGGTTCATTGACAATAGATTCGAGATGATAATGATTTCCAAAAATATATAATGGAAACTCTTGAAGTTTAGATAAAGGATGAATAAAATATATTAACATTTATATCAATTTTACGTAACAAAAATCCGTACAAACTAGATATTTAAGGGTTATTTTTAGAATTTATATTTAAATTCGTTTTGGGTCATTTTCACAGTAGAACCCATCACCTTGATTAATTTTCTTGAAAAAACCAAATTACAGTGCGAGTCCATTTTACATAATAAACTACTATTAAACATTTATAATCTATCCCAAAATATTTATATCATATAACCATAATTTATCGTTTCTATTGAGCCTCTAATTTTTTCAATAAACCATCTCTAGGTTCTTACATTTTTGAAATTTTATTCACATCAAAAATATTACAGAAAGGCTCAATATTTCAAACAAAATTAAATTAATTGAATAAATCAGACTATATTTGGATTATTCGTTGCATCGTTGGACACTCAATCCTTATGAAGTTGTAAATGCTCATTTACCCTAAACAAAGTTGGTGATTAGCCCTGTATAAATTTTTCTTGCCCCCAATTTTCCTATAGAACCATACAATGTGGCCATAATTCTTGCACCATGGAAATAGATATCCCTCAAAGTGTCTTTTAATGTCACTCCATAATACATATAGACTCCCTGAAAAGATGGATCATCCACCCCAAGAGTCACATGATCGAAAATAATCACATGTTTTGGATCAGGGTGGTACTTCAACAAATGAGACTCATAAAGATGTTACGAACATAGAAGAATCATTAGCATAATACTAATAGATATTAAAAATTAAAAATAAATTTTATAACCACAAATGGTCCCACAACAATGTTGTTGGATTCCCTAGTTTCACAAAGAAATGATGAAAAACTTTAATTACACTTTTCGGAAAACATGGTCACTAAAATCCAATCATAGTGGTCAACAATGATTATGTTTATATAACATAATTTCGTTATGTGTCGTAGCCATATGTTTCCAGATCATTTTTATTACCTCTATATTATCAAGCAACATTCCTAATCTAATAAAATATTGGTCACTTATATCCACCCAACAATAAGTATATCAACAATGATGGCTATACAAATCCTCAAATGGTTGAATTAACACCATCACATGATAGATGTTTTTATAGGATAATTTATCCAAAGACATATAATCCTCATATGAACCACAAAATTCCATAATAACCACTCTAATAATATAACCCAATGAATAAATATTATCTACCATTATCCCATATATCTATGGATGTTATTTTCTGCTCATATTCAATTAACTACCGTGATCCTGTAATAATAATCTCCAAAATAAAGAGGTGAAATCAGGGACTTTGTTAGATACAATTGAAGACGTAACACTATGTATCATATCCTCACTAGTAACACCTCTATGTTTTTAACACATTGAAAACTAAATATAATTATAAGTAATGTGTAAGATAATTCTTCTCAAGAATTTGCAACTACCTCAAACCATAAACAAAAACATGGACTCCCTGTCTAAGAACATAGTTAATACTATATCCATACACATAAAAATATTCCAAATAGTTTTTACAGGTTAATAATTATATTAGGATGGAAGTCATGGTGATAATTTATTTTTATTTCAAATGGAATTTATAAAATTCATCAAAAATAGGAATGAAACATGTTTCTTTGTTAAAAAATTCATTGGAGAATAATGTTTTGAGAAATAATGAGAAAAGTGGTGATAATTTCATATTAATAATATAAATAATTTTTCCTCAAAAACATTATTAGGTTTCATATAAGTGACTACTAATTAGATATTTTTAGGGTCAACTAATATTCTATTCTCAATAACTATGTTTCTAAGAATACAAAATTCTTGGATCCATTTGTTACACATAAAAAAGAATGTATAAAAATAATATTTCTATAACAAAACATAGTATGAATTTCTTGTTCTCCTGATGGTCATTCTCATTTCTAGATTATAGAAAAATATCATTGAAAAATACAACAATAATGGAGTTAAGGAACATGTGGAATAAATGATTCATCAAAGCCAATAACCCTTATGATGCATTTGTCAAACCAAAATGCATGAAAACCAAATCATAATATTTACATAAACTATGAAACACTATCTTCTAGATATCCATTCTAATGAAATTATCCTAAAAACATCATATATGTAGATCATTTTTGGGGAACTACATGGATCCCTTCAATTGATCAAATAAATCTTTCATTTGAGGAAGTTGATAACAATTTTTAGTAATTAAATAACCTAAATGAAGATAATAAATACATAATAATATACTACAATATTCCATCGTTAAATATAAAACTTGTGTTTCCCATGATTATGTACTAGGATTCAAAAAATAATAATTTCTAATTTAGCTACATGAACCATTAGTTTATGAAACATAGTCGAATCCATTCTATAAGGAATATACTAATAGGCATTTCTCCACATAATAGGCATATTGTAAATAATATTTCCCTTTTTGGTGGTAACTAGGAGAAATATTTTTGGAAAACATCAATGAATCAATTATCATTTTTAATATGTATCTCATTCCATTTTTCATTAGTTATGTTTGTGGTCATTACTTCTATCTACATAGAGATATTTCAATCATTTTTCAATAATGGAAACAGCCTAATTTCATTTATATCCCTTTACCGATTAAAATATTTTAGGACACCTTTGGAGAATGTAAAATTTACCTTTTATTCATAATAGATGATAATTTAATTAAATCCCTCCCGAAATTCCATCTTATTAATTAAATAAAAAACATCCACCTTCATATTCGCTACACTACAACAATGGTAATGTAACATGATGGGACTTTGAAACCTATGCACTCCTACTACCCAGGGGTGTAATTATGCTAATGATATGAGGAATCATATCTATGTGTAGTCTTGAATGTTTAACAACAGATAAATATATTAATGAATGAGATGCACACTTGTTAAACAAGACATACATGATATTCTAGTTCAAAAGAATTATAATTCAACCCATAGAGGGTCCAAATTTATCTCATATAATATCCTTATGTACTCAATATACATTTCATCAAATTTCATTAAATATTTCATTATTCCCTTTCATGGTGTTTATTTAAAATCTAACGGATTCTTAGAAACACCTTTGTCCACCTACGTATACAGATAGAAACTAGTTTATGGTATTTTTATGTTTGATAATACAAAAGTTGAGGTTGAGACAGTGCTGTTAAACATGATTATCACATACATTTAAGACAAAACGTCATGATATGACATATCTTACCATAGTGGCAGAAATTGATTGGTGTTGTGTTACATTCTTTCTTCTTATCCTCTCCACCATCCCGAAGGCCTCAATATTTATTTTTATTTTTGATATATCCCCCATTAATGGGAAGAAGGGGAAATCCTAGAAAGACTTCATAGACAGAAGAAAAATCACACCCAAATCACTAAAATAATAATAACAAAATGAAAATAAGGAAATTACCCTCCTTTGAAAATGGTCATTATGATGATCTCCACCATTTTAGGTTGTTCAGAAAGCAATGGTTCTGTGACAAATCATAGGCCTGATCCGATGGCTGATGTCATGCCCTCACAAACAACCCAATCGTAAAGCTCTACAAAGATGAACCGATAGCTCTGGAAACTCCTGTGGGACTTGTACAAATGATCAAGTCTAGCATCACTACATTTCCACATTTAGAATCAAATCGAGACTAGTTGCAATTATCCTAACCATGAATAGAATACGAGGACATAAAACAGCATTCCACGAGTCAGCCTCCAACAAGACATCAAATCAAGCCCTATACCACTCCTCATGACTCCCAACCACAATTTTACCTACCAAAAAAACGGTATTACAATCCGAAGGATGTGAATCCAGGACAACGTCCCATAGGACTAGATGTACCAACCCCACACCAATGGACGTCACCTGAGAAGGAGTTTGGGCCGCTCTGAACCAGAAATGCCACTATGGGAATGGATCCATTCAGAACTGGACCGCAAACACACATCACCAGCGTCCAGCGAAAGCAACCACAGAAAATGACAGAGAAATCATGATGAACATCATGAATGATCAAGCCGCTGCACTTACACAGATAGAAAATAGTATAGAAGATTAACAAAAGAAGGAAACATACGGATCAGACCTACTAGAATTAAATGCAGGACCTCCGTCACTAGAAAACCCCCATCCCCTCTGCATCACTCTGAGGATGATGCCATTCCCATTTCACCTCTCCCTACAAGAAACCATGCCCGCCGATGGTAGAATAGGATCCAACACTAAAATCCCTTCACTGCCCCGCACAATGTACTATCACTCCAAATCCAAGGCCATCGTTCCAAGAATCGGCCGTCGAGACACACCGCCATCGTGGACGAAGCAGGGCCCCTTCCAGGACCGGCCCGGTAAATTCTGTTGCCCAAGACTGCCTATGAAATTTTTCCCTAAAATGTATTAACAACTATAGTGAAATGGTGAATTTTTTGCCCTTGGTTTTGTATTTTTTTTCCTTGATTGCCTGTTGCCCTAGCCCGGGGGCTCTCTGGGCTTGCCCTAGGGCCGGCCCTGGCCCCTTCACACTAAAGCATGACATCTCCTAGACGAACCAAGAGCCAAAGTCGAGACACATAACTAGAAGACACATCATCGCCGAGAAGAGCGCAACCCCGAGCCGAAGAGACAAACCAGCAGGGCGGAGGAGAGGAGAGGGCGAGATCCTGGGCGGAAACCCTAGCGTCGTGGAAGGAATGTTCGTTGCCGTTCAAGTCCCTTTCCTTTTTCTCAAAGGACAAATATATGATTAATCCATTCATTCTTCTTATGAGTTGATGAATAGAACAAAAATGGTTTAATTTGGGATATTACAATAAAATTATCTGATTCATTAGTCATATTATTAGTTTTCTAACAACATGTGAGTATAAATTCCTCTTTCTCTACTTCCACCACTACCGTTAAATAATATCCCCATTGGATGAAATTGACTACCTCTCATATGATTACCAAAAAAATCACCTTCTATAAATATTTCATTTATAACCATATCCATATAATTTTCAATATAGAGAACCACTCTCTTGGTTGAAATATATTTTCACAATCCTGAGTCAAAGATATGTTCCCTCACCGATGATCCATAATACCAGGTTAAGAACATAGAGGTATTTCTCATCGTTCATTTCACTTCCCCCGTTTTTTTGTATATTTTTCTATGAATCTGAGGATGGATAAGCTTTACATTTCAATATGACATAAATTATGAGGATGTATACTTTTTGGAATTAATGTAGTCCTTGTATAAACATATTAATATCTATTTATTGTTCTCCCGAAGTTTAGAGAATGTAATTTTTGGATTGGGTTATTTAAAATAAAATGGTCATTTCACTGTATACTTGAGATATTCATATTTTGAACAACCTATATGCCATGTATTTTTCACGTGGAAGATTACATGAATTGGTTTTATGGAGTGAAAATATCACACATTGTGATATGTTATTACATCACAAAAAATTATCACGTCAAGTATTTGTTTCCACGAATATTTCATAAATCATTAAATGCATAACATGATTATACGTTTTGAATATATTACCTATCATGAAATGGTAAAACATGGATTTTTAATACAAGGCAATGTGTTTTTTAGTGTTTTTGGGTACTTTGGATTACACATAATCAAATTGGGTATTAAACCGTGTAATTGTCATGTTATTTTATTTTAAATATTTTTCATGAATGAATGATTATTCATTTTACTATAGCCTATTCTCTCTTGACCTAGGAAGTCTCTTAGGAAAATTTGGTGATTTCCTCTCGTCCCAGATCACTTTTTTAAAATATTGATAGTCATTGATGATGTGAAGTATCTTTCTGGGTAAGATATTTTTCTATATCCACAATTATGATTATCATGGTATCCCAATAGTGTTGTGATAAATTATTTGTTGATCTATGATGATAATCTTCTTGATCTATTTAAGACCCTCAAAGATATCTTATTTCATTGGTCGATTCATTTTTGGTTGCAGTGTGACGGGTATATGTTATTTTAAGTTTTTTATGGTCTACCATTTTCTCCATCTAATTTTTTATGTAATTTGACTCCATGACATGAGAATAAATATCAATGCCTCTTTTTTTGAACTTTTGTCCGTTTTTGGTTAGTGGTACCGATTACAGGCATGTGTGACCCGATTTTTTGTAGTTGGATCCATCAATAGACAATGTTTTATTAATTGTATTTCTCTAGTATTAAAAACATGTTTTATAAATTTGTTGGAATAATTTATTTGTGTGTGTGGAAAATGGTTTTTGAGATAATATGGAATTCCCCATGTTTTGGTAATATTAATGTAATTTTCAATGAATTGTGAAATGGACATATGAAATGGTTTTTAATGAATGATTTTGATTAAAAAATTAGAGAACATAGTACCTGGTAAGCATAGAAGAATTTTGTGGATGGTGTATCATTAGGGAATCATCCATTTATAGGTGTGGGGATCATTCATGTGGTGTTCATGTACTCCGTAGGACAGTTTTCTTAGAAAATTTATATATATATTTGGGGGTTCACCCATGTGTTGTTCCTATATTCATTATATATGTGTTCTAATTACATGAGTGTGAATTAGTAATTAATTTTGGTATGAGTAGTCTATTAGCTTACCCTGTAGTGATCCTTGGAATGTTGTTAGTAGTGATTCCAATAATTTTATTGATTGGATATGGTAAGTGAGTAATGTTTCTATTTGATTTGACTACGTTGAGGAAAAATAAATTCATTCAAATAGTTTTTCCTGGAATAAATTTGAAATATGGAAATAAGGGGAATTATATTCACTAACATTATTTTCATATTAAAACAATTTAACTATTTATCATGGAATGTTTAAATTTAAGGATTATATGTTAAAAATATTACACAATGATTTATTATGGAACACCTAGATGTGATACTACAAACCTATTTATCATGTACCATGTTCCCCCCTCCAATAGTGTATGGAACCTTTTATTTATTTCAATACTAGGAAGGAATGATACCCCCATTTGGTGGAAATGTTTCTATCAACATTTTGTGGGACGTTAGTGGTGAAAAAATGGTCCATTACCGTGAAATGACAAGGACAGTATATTTCATATTTAGTTCACTTTTTTTATTTGACTAGTATTGTATAGATTGATTAGCTACTTCTTAGTTAAATCACTACATCTATTTCATTTTCTATGTGACATATATTTCATGTTTATTCATCCACTACTTCATCCCATTCTATATATATATATATATTGTTTTTTCTTCTCCAGATTAGGTGAAATTATACCCTCTGGATTTGGTTGATTATCCTATGTTAATCACCTACACATGGGAATTGGGAATGCACTTACATAATGTGTGGTCCTCGGTCGATTACTGTAATGAGATGGTATCCTGGTCGAGTTCTCCATAGTTTCGTATCATGGGAGTTTCTATCCTCAATATTCGGTGTCATAAGATGATTTTTAGACTAGATACAATATTTTAAATACATAATAGGTTGGTGTCAGGGAGTGTATTTCTAGATATTATCATGAGTAACTCATATTAAAAAGGGATGTTTGGATGTGTTTCCCCTGATTAGTATTTTTCTATATAATATTTTTCATTTCTTTTGGATTACTATTTTTAACTAAGATTAATTTTTATTTATTTAATATGTTTTAGAATATTTTTTTCCATTGAGATGGCATCCATAGATTCCATAATAGTGTACAGGGGATGATCCTAATGGGAATAGTGCTCTAGATCAGAATCATATCATGGTTATCATGTGGGAAGTTCATGATGTCAATCAAAATGTACCACTAGTTTTGAAAATAGTATCGTGGTATATCGACGACCTATAGAGGAAATGATTCAATAATAGAAGTTACTATGTAAGATTCAGTAATCTTTTAAGTGTAAGATTGATCATAAATAGGATGAGGGTTGGTTGGATAATATCCATCTATAATTTTACTACCTACATTCACTTGATAGTGTAATGGTGAGGTGAGAGTAGTTTAGACATGATAGTCCAAACAAGAGTTGGTGGTATTTCATGGTGTATGTGGATACAAATGAAGGTTTTAGCTCTATGGTTTCAAGACACACATCTACCAGATGTTTTATCCAGAGTTACTAATGATGGAAAAGTCTCCAAGTATCTTATTTTAATATAGTGGGGAGATTTGTGTGTAGAAATACAATAATTTGTTTCCTAATATGGTTCTTTTTTCTCCATTTCTAGTGATGAATGACCATGTGAAGACTCAGAAGTATCTGCATGTTTTGTGACCAGATATCAAATCATTTTAATTTATTATGGACCTTTTGACCTAGGCAGATACATTTGATAGATAAATGATGGGATAAATGAATATAGAAGGCATGGTTAGGTATCATTACCTTTCTATTCCACCTAGTAAAACCATTAGTTTTAGGTAGTTGAAAGGAGGACATGGAATGATCATGACAAGAGTGGTGGAGGTGTTTTTCAATTGAAATACTCTTATGATCCTTCTGTTGTAGAAAATAGTGTACCCCTGACTTTCTATTAGAGTGGCTATTATGGGAACACCTAATATTCTTGTTCTTCTATTATGATTATGTATTGTGTTTTTGGGAACTATGGCCATCTATAACAATTCTTCCTAGATATGTCTATGACTTTTTATAGTTATGGATTGTTGCCTTCAAAGGCTTCTGCGGTATAGTAAGATACATCAATGGATTTAGGGATCCTTCTACATACCTAAATTGTGAATCGAATTCACGTAATAGAATTATCTCACGAGGATTTATTTATCGGTCTAGTGATAGTGATCTTTATCATATTTATTAATTCATTAGTAGTGATTTAATTACTTTTTACTAGGGAATGCCCCTAATTTTTTGGTTATTTTTTGTTTATAAATTTACATCCAATGAATCGTATTTATTTATTATGTTATAGACACCTATTTTGAATAGGAAAGAACAAGGGTTTATGTGTACTTCTTTTTCTCTATCAATTTCTTAGGTAGATATTGTTTGGGATTTATTCAATCGTAGTCTATATTTGTTTGACCTCATCTTCAGGATGGACTATATTCATTCTTTCCATACTATAAATGATTGTTATCATTGGAATATTTTGTTCTTTAATACTAATTGGAGCTCTCAAGTGGTCCACGGGGAGTGGGATATGAGGTTTAGTCAGGTAGGACCTTCCCACCTTGAGAACCTGTGTTTTGTTCATCTATAGTAGGTTATCCAGATGATGTTTATTGTTAGTTGCACTAGGTCAAATACCTTGAATGTGTGTGTGTGGGGGGGGGGGGGATAATCAAGGTATTAAATAATAAAATATCACAACTTTGGGATCTAGATTTTTCATTAGGAATTATATATTCTATCTCATTCCCACTTCAATGTATGAATATTATTTCAATCATGGATGAGACATATAAATTTTTACTTGGTTAACCCTAACTAGGCTACATCCAGGTTGCATACAACAGAAGTGTGCCAATGTACCAAATTCACTAAGGCTCACGAGCAGTATTTTGTACAAGGTTTAGGCTTGATCATCTATGTCAAGGCTCACTACCTTTACAATGTGTAGGATTTTGTAACAACATTCCTAAGGGTCACTCCCAATTTCTCATTCTCTATCTCACTGCTGGTGGAAATGGTCATCGTATTCCTCTTCCATCACTCTCTGCTCCTTCAAAGGAATACACTCAAAGTTTATATAATTTTAGGTTGAACATAGTTTATTGAAATGTATGTCCCTTCATTTGGATGAATTCTATCAACCTAAACCATATGTAGATGCTCTGTTGATGTTACTTTTTCACTCGCTGATGAAGTACACATTCCCAAGTATTCTTAGATTCTAGAAGATACATTCTCAAACTGATATGAAGCATTCTGAAGCATCCATGAGTGTATAGTGAACCACCTACTCCTCCCACAATCTATATACTAGGTATGGTTTGAGGAACACCTCATCATTGTTCCAATGCCGCTTCTACAAACCTTCTTTCACCCAAAAACTCGTCTCCATTCATTTTCACATACCGCATCCACGTACCTATTCTAAAAACATCCTCGGTATACCAGCCTTTATATGTGATCTATTCTTTGTCTTTGTATGACCTCCACTTTGGCGTACATGAGGAACCCATATTGGTATCATGTTCTTATTTTAGAGACTATTCATCCATTTAGAACTACAACATCTCTAAAAAACCCTTTTGTGAACTATTCTATGAACATCATCATGATTTGTGGAATCTCTTCCTGCAAGCCACATTCATGCTTCACCGAATTTATAAAGTATAGAGATATTCTCTAATGATATTCAGTCTCTTCTATAATTGTGAGATTACGGACTCTAATATAGGAATTGTTATATGAAAAATCATCTAATCCATGATTAACCACATCATTTATTCGGTATAGCCTCAGATGTATATGGATCCTCCTTCCATTAACCACACCTATTCTGCCAACCGTACTTCAACAATAGTCTATGTACTACTATTTCTCCTATGTGGAACCATTATCTTATTCAATTCTACAAACCAGCATGCCTTCTGCATACTACATTCCATTTACAAAAAATTGTCATCGTATACAATTTTTGGTTCTGCGAACCGCTCCCACGTACTGTTCCCGCTACCCAATACATGAAAAAAACCCTTCCCAGACATGGTATGTGGTCCATGTATTGGGATCCTCATTTCTGTTCCTTAGAAAATTTAATTTTCCATTCTTCACACAATTAATAACATTGAATATAAGCTTATTATACCAAACCCAAATTCCAAATTTTGAGGATGAAAAATTTGGAAATCATTGGGAAATTACACCACCTTAAAAACTATTCATTGGAAAACACCAATTATATTCATTTGCAGTCTTCTGGCTTTGTTAACAAACAGAATCACACCCAATACATACTACGAAAACAAATTGGGGGATTTTGGATCAATATTTATTATATTGATAATAAATTTTAGGACAATTATTAATGTTTTGGCAGATTATTACTCTATTATATCTCTAGGAAAATAGGAAGGGTTTTTGATTTACATGATTCCTTGTACACTAGTGTTTCAGATTTTGCAGATATAGTTATCATATCAATGAAGGAAAATGGTTCAATCTGATTTATTTTTGACTACCCCAGGATGAACTAGGTAATGTTTATGAACATGTTTACATTTTATTTTTTGGATTAAATTTTTGATTAGATAAATGTGAAATGTGGTTTTTGAATATTTTTCATTTGTCAGGTTATTATTTTATCCATGATTGAGAGCCTCATTTATCAAGAAACAATTTCTATATCAGATATGACCATAATGAATATCATCTAATTCCATTAGATATAAGTAATTCTACAACATATTTAATGTAATTGTTGGAACATATTTTTAATGAGAATATCATGACTTTTTGGGTATTCTTCATGGTTGATATTTTGATTTATTATATATCTAATCCTGGGCAATGTAACTATATGACTTTGGTTCTATAAATTCATAGGAATCACATTTTCAGATAAATATTTTAAATTTCACTTTTTAAATCTAGTATGTGAATTTATTGAGGTATTTGATTTATAATAATGTCGTATATGTAGATTCAATATAGGTGAAGGTATTGTCAATGAAAGAGACTAAATGTTTTTTAGATTCACTGATTCCTTAGTGTAGCTGGATACTAATAGTAGTTCCCCAAACTGTTCTAAAAAATCATCACCGTTGACATTTCATTCCATGAAAATTATGAAAGTTATATAGAATGAAATATTTCATCATTATTTCAATGAACAAAAGTGACTTCTGACATCAACACTTATTATAATCTATCATTGGCCTTATAACAGGTATATGGTTTTTTATGATGATTCCCACGATAGATTTCATTGCATGTATATTTAGGATAGTCATGTGGTGGATTATAGATATTTACACCATTAAATACATGAGAAAAATTAACCCTCTCTCAATTTATAGATTTATATAGTTGTTAATGTGTTTAAGTATCTTTGGAATAATGTTTTTAGGGAGAGGTTGAAAACATTTTCTAACCAAAAGTGTCTGAGTTATATCCTATTACTGGATTACATGATTCCTAGAAGAAATAATATCAGTGGAATACCTTCAGATGTCTGAATCCAAAAGAAACTACACCATGGAGAATGGTAATGTCATTATAGATTCTCTTAGTAGGAAATTACCATCGCATTTTGTTTTTTAATTGAATGATGAGTGAAACATAATGGGTCTATTCCACAAAAAATCAACTTGATTCATTGGAGGATGTTTTTTCCTTTATTATAAATAGTTGCAAGTTATCATCACCTATACTTTAGTCGATTATGTAGATTCAACAATAAATTTTGATTTTTAAAAAATTATATAAACATTTTACGGTGGGGATACTGAATCTAGTAGGTCACTACCTTTAAAATATATTTTCTATTTTACCATTTGGTATATCATCCTATATTTTGATGATATAATAATTGTGTTATTTTAATAGTTATTCATGATAAGTTCATACTAGAACTAAAAACATCTATTATGAGATGATATCAATATTATAGTGGCTAGGTATTGAGCGTGACATTGTAGCTTATGTGTTAGGCTATTACACATTCCCAGAGATAAAGGTAGATAATTTGAATCATTTAGGTATAATATGTACCATTTTTTATGGTCTATAAATGATATTTTTGTTCTGGGGGATTGTTTCCATTGAATTCGAAATACTCCATGAGGAATGAACACAATCTAGTTTGTAGTTTAACAGTTTGAAAAATTGAACTCATTTAATTCTAGTCATGGAAACCACAATATTTTGTGATATGGGTAATCTATATATGGAGTGGATGTGAGGTTACCTGGAGATCCATCTAAATTGTTTTTAGAATGGGATCCTAGGTCAACCTCATGGTTCCATAAGAGTCTGAAAATTGTGATGGGGACTTAGTTCATTTAGATTATAGCTTACCATAAAAAAAAATAGATGATCATATGAATCATGTTATTCAGATTCAAGAGGATATTTTATGGGCCGACATCTAGGATTTTGGTCGATCATGGAATATCCATCTGTATCTTGTTGATTTTTGTAATAATAATAGTTATCAGTCATCAATTTTTTTCTCTCCGTTCAAGTCTTTATATGGTTTCCCATTAAGATAACCACTTTGTTGGGAAGATAATGGTGGGTCCTCTTTGGTGGTACCATGTATCGTTAAAGATAAAATTTTAATGATTCATGATAAACGTCGATGTCCAGTTTCAACTCAATATCAAAATAAATCATATGTGGATCATTTGTTTCATCCTTTGTATTATTCTATTGGAGATGGTTTTCCTGAATTTTTCTTCCCAGATTGGGGCAGTATCGTCTTCGAAAATAGGGAATGATTTCTCTATGATATGATAGACCATTAAATGTGGTTGTGTAAATAGGGAAATTTAAATATCATGTAGTATTTATAGTTTACTTGAAACTTATTCATGATTTTTTCCTATGAACGCATCTTAGGACATACCATCCTGATCCCTCTCACATTTGGAGTTTGTAAGTTATTGATTTGGAGATGTATGTTTCTGTTGGGGAGTAACCAGTGGAGATCAATGAATATCAGGTGAATTTATTTCTTGGTAATCTAATTACATTGGTCATAGTGTTATAGACACACTGATCATATTCTCATGAGACTTGGGAGATTGAATGATTAATGAGTTAGAAGTGGCATATCCTTTTTCCATCCATTATTCATTCACAAGACATCTAAATATTTGATAGAGAGTCATATGTTGGAGAGTTTGTAGCATCATGTTACCTGATTTCATGTATTTATTATATATATTTTTTGGTTCCATAATCGTTCGAGTGTGTTTTGTGTCGTTTGAGGATGGAGAACTATTTTTGGGAAATAAACATATATTTTTGGATGTATTTTTGTTGTAATTAACTGATTCTGAGTATAAATGTGTTAATGGCTTCTAGGGTTCTCTCTATGTTTGTTAAAAAATGGTGCTTTATTATGATTTTTAGAATAATAATAGATATTCACTATCTACAAGAAAATAACACTATGATCCATTTAAATATTACTTGTTGGTAACTAGGAATGTATCATATGTTGGGTTATAGGATTGAAAAAAATAGATTACATTAGATGTGTACACATCAAAACAATTGTTCACATCTTGTAATCGATATTTTTTAGATATCATGAACTGGTTCAATGCATGAATTCACTATATATTTTGAATATTATTCATGTAGTGAAATAGTAAAATTGTGATTATTAATATGATGACATGCATTATTAAGAATTTCTAAGATTCATCGATTACACTTTGTGAAATAGGGTTCCACACTATGTAATTATAATTCACTATTATTTTTAAGGAATTTTATTGGTGATGAATTTTCAATTCGACCACATTATCATGTATCTCAGTCAATGAGTTCCCCTAGAAAATTTTATAAAACTACTCTACATACATATCCCTTCGTTCCGTGATTGATCATCATTACGGTTGTGGAGAATCACTCATTGTAAGAGTTATTTATAATTCCTCTTTACCAAAGATCATAGTTGCACCGATGTGTTTTTTTGTGAGATCCATTGATCTATTATGAAAATATATTTGATCGTTTATGAATCTATTGTATGATACTATATTAAGGTATGTTCTTTTGTTGGTTGTGGTGCTATGGGTGATTGTCATTTGGGTTTTTTCTAGATCAACCATTTATGCTATTTTTTTTGATTGGTGGGATGTGATTTAATGAAATGGGAATCAATATTAGGGCATCTATTGTTTCCCATGTACAATTTTATGGTTGGTGGATCTCGATGCAGGTGGGATCAACATGAGTTGTTGATTTTTTGTTTCATCATTATAATATGTCAAAAAAACTACATTTCTATGTTTTTAATAAAAAATTATAAAATAACTTCCATAATTAGTTAGTTTTTATGGAAATGGGTTTTTGAGAAAATATGGGTTCCCTCATATTTGGTAAATTTAAAGGCACTTTCAATAAATTATAAAATTAATTTAATTAATTATTTTCAAATCATGATTCTGATAAAATATTTTGGAAATCATTTCTTGTGTAAATCCATGGATATATTTTTGGATGGTAAAACATGGGTGCATCAAAGATGTATAGCTAGGGGGTTCATATATGGTGTGTTCCACTAATCCCTAGGCATACTACACAAGAGACCCATTTGAAATCATTGTGGGTTCATTGATGGGGTGTTATTTTATTCCTTAAGAATATGATATAAGGGACTGAGTGTGAACTATTCACTAATTAAGGTATGAGTAGTCTATCAGATTGATCTATAGTGATCATTGGAATGATGTTACTTGTGCTTCTAATTTATAATGGATTTTATATGATATGTGATGCATGGTTTGATTTTATTTCACTAATTTGATGAATATAAATTGAAATCATATTATTTTACAATGATTTACAACAAAATGGGGGAAAAGGAAAAATTAAATTTATTACCATGCTATTGATATAAAAAATATTTAGTTGTTTATGATTCCTTATTTTAATTATAAATTAGCCTTCATAGATTATTTTATAAATACATGATCTAGAACAACTTTTTGATATCCAAATGAGTCTATTTATCTAACATCCATCTCACCCATTATATGATTCAAAGACCATCACATCTCATTCTATGTACGAATATGAATAGTGCATAGTGTGGTGGTGAGTTTTTAATCATCTTTGACGAGGTATATGATGGTCAGATAGTGTGAGTTTCCCAAACTACAATAAAGAATATATCATTTGATTTATCTTGTACTTTTACTATTTAACACATAATATTGAGATTATTTATATAATTTTGAGTTTATCATGTTAACTAATTCAATTTTCACATGATATATATTTTGGATTAATATTAAAAAATTCATCCCACAATGTATATATGTCACATGTTATATGATTCATATTAAGAGGAATTGTTCCTTATGGTGGTATTTGATTCCAATTTACATGTCACAAGCCTGGGTGACGGTGAACAATCATCAAGTATATGATGGATTAGGTCTTTTAATAATTTTAGAGGGTATCCAAGATATTATATCCCCATACTCTAGAAGATACATTGTGGTAGAAATGAACAATTTTACTAAAAATGCTTTCATACAAAGTCACATTGACTTTTTTCTCTTTTTAAGGGGATGAAATATGTTGTTATCTCTATTTTTATTGTTTTGAAGTGGATAATGTTTTGAAAAATTCCTCAAAAAATTCCAAAAAAATCCCTTGGCCAGATTTAGCTTGGATAAATAAATGACATCATTATTGTGATCGATATTCCAAAATATAGGTTTCTAACTAAATCACAAACACATCAACTATACAACAAAAATAGAAGATTCTATTAATTAAATTTTGTAAATGATAATATTTTATAGATTTATATTTACCTAGGAAAATATGTGGAAGGAACTTTAGAAACTACACTAAAATAACATCATGTATATATTCATCATTTTCATTCCCAATAACAATGGATTGAAATACTTGGAAAATATTGTTTAAAAAATTTTGGTTCACATGTAGCTCTGATGTATCTAAATTTTATATAGGTTCATCCTACTGGTATCTAGATAATCATCCTAATTAAAATTTCTATTAGAGAAAAATATGCCATTTAGACCATTTTTCACTCAGTGTTGAAGTCTTGAAAAATTCTAAATTATTGTAAACTATTTTCATCAATATAAAAAACTGCTAGTGCATTAATAATTTAAATAATAACCATATTAATGATTTTCAAAAATCAGTTGAATAATATTTCAATAATGATGTCCTAATTGTATGTATCTATAATAATTCTTTATATGAAATATTAATCATCTAAACCAATGACAATGCGAGTATATCTCATATATATGTTTATTATAACACTTTTATAACTAGAGTCCTCAGAGACAATACTTTTTATATATGAAGATTATATAAATATTTTTCAATTAAATTTATATGTTTTATATTAATATCTACTTTCAACTAACCCATATAAAGGATCAAACAAAAATGATACCATTTTAATGGATCAAGATCATCTTATAAATATAAGTATTCATGTTTACCACATGAATATCAATATTTGTAATTAGTTTAAAAAATGTTTTTTGTGTGTTTTTATATGACACCGTATGGATGTGGCCATCCCAATTGCATGTCCTAAATTAAATTACTTATTTAAATTACTTCAAAAAATAATTGAGGATTATATTATTAGAGAATTATTATAATAAAATAACTACTAAAACTCATATATTCTCTATTTAAGAGAAAAATTATCATAATATAAAAACACATTAATCTTTAAAAATTCTCCCACATATCACACAAGTTATTCATATATGATACACTTGTAGAAATTTTAGAAATTTATAATCAACATTAAGAGGGTAAATGGTGACAAAAAAAATTAGTGAGTGGAATCACATATTACTAGTAAGCATAATAAATGACATAAAAGGACCATAATTGAGTATATGATGAGCATATAGTCAAAATAACGATACATAATAAAATTTATACCCAAAAAATCATAGATCCTAAAACATGATTCATTGAATATGACATGACATAAATTGAAAAATAATTCAAGGGATTATGGAAAAATGGGTTAATTAACATGACGCATGATATCATAACATTATAATAATAATAGAAATAATAATGCGGAATAACATTATCAAAGGTAATAATATCCTAATGGGACACACATTTTTACCCATACCTAAGATATAATATAATTACACTTGGGTATAAGTATCCATCATGATTCAGAAAATGTAAACCATTCTTGTTTGAAAAATTAGTTTTACTAACATATAAATATCATAGAATATTTAAACATTTATCCAATGAATTAAAGGGTAATATGTGGCCATGTCTTTCATTCATCAATGAAATGGTATTCAGATGAAATGAATCGTTCCACATAATATAATGAACACATGTAATGAAAACATGGATCATATTATATTCAAATGGAATCATAAAAAATAAAACATTAATAATCCTAACACCATAATCCCATGGATACTAAATGGGTCAATGATATTCAATTATAATCAAGGTAATTAACCTTCAATCAAGATAATATAGAATATGGTATTTACATAGTGTTAATAATATTTATAAATTAAACATAACAATTTTACATTTCAGTCAATGTATTGAATATATGTAAACACCATTAAATAATTGTAAGTAAATATAATTATTTAATAGAGAAAATTAATTAGAATAAAAATCATATTTATACAGAGAGTATGATTAGGAAATATAATGGTAGGGATTGATCTTTATTTCAAAATATATGGACATTAAATAATCTATCCATATAAAGATGTTGGAATGTATTATTTTAATAATTTCATTATTTAGGAAAAATATATATCAAATAATAATGTCATAGATGAAAGAAACAATTTTGGAGTATTAGAACAAATTCAGTATTTCTTTAAAAAGTATCGTTGATCATTTGAGTGAATTTAAAAAATAAATATTTTTTTAAAATGGATAAAAATAATTTAATTTTCAACCCATTAAATATATATAGAATGTTTCAAATAGAACTATAATGGTAGAGAAAACATATATTCATATAGAAAGGTTAAAATAATATATTTTCTCTAAAATGAGTCAAAAAAAATTAACTTAATTAATTTATATATATATTCCAGTAAAGTAAATGTAATATAAAAATAAGTTTTCAATTTACCAAAATAAATATTTGGATATCTAGAAAATATGGGATCGAAGAAAAAATCAGAGTATAAAAAGAAATTCAGTTTTTTTAAAAAAAATACATTTGAAGAAACCTATATCTGTTTACAATTTTAAAAAACATTAATATTAAATCATTATAATTGGAAAATAATGTCCATAAAGGGTAGAAATATGGGAATAAAATTTATTTAATATTGTAGAAAATGACTATAATAATTTTTTCGATGTGTGTGAACTTTTAGATGACATTATTTAAAAAATGGTTTGGAAATAAATCATTTACACTTCATTAAAATTTAAATAAAAACCATATATTAGATCAAACATGAAACTAAAATTCATGTTCTTTGAATTAAATATAATTTATGCTATAAAATAAAAATAGGTTGTACATACTTCTTATAAACTTATAATATTGTATAACAAGATGTGTATCTCAATAAATAGTAATTTGGACAAAGAAACATTTTTAAGTGGCATAATCCTTGAAATACGATTTTTGACAAATTAGTTAATTAATAATAACTTTAAATACCTTTAATATATTTATTAAACAAACTTTAATTTATAGATTACATATAATAATTCAATCATGGGAGAATGATGTTTGATAAAAAAATTGTCGCTCAATAAAAAAGAAAGTAGTTTATCACAATCCCTTACTATAAAATCCCACTAATTTTTTTAATAATTTCATGACGCTTGATTTGAAATTCTTTTTTTAGGGTCTAGTTTTAACATTGTTCCTAGAGTTTTCAAACAATATGGAGTATTTTCTGACTATAAAAGGTTGGTGGATGATATGACCAAACTTTCATCCCCCTAGTGTAAAATGTAAACCCCTAGAAAGTGGGGAATGCATGGATGGTGAACATTTTACAATACAACATACCCACCATATGTAAATCGTGAAACCCAAAAAATTTGGTAACATTAATTTCGTATGGCTTCCCAAAAATGTGTGATCCCCTACAACTAATATTCTAATGATGATTTTTATTTTCTAAAAAATATTTTAAGATTACCATGCAACCTGGTTTATATTCTTAATCACCACATAGGTCCTATTAAAACTATTTTATTATAGGATGTTAATAATTTAATTTTTATCCTCTAACCTCCCCTATTGTAGAATCAATGTGTGGGGGGATGATCTGATCCCTCTCTGGTAAGTGGATCTCTTATTTGTTGCTCTCTTCTAATCATCCTTTCTCTCCTCCATAGCTATTGTTAGATCGTCATGTTATTTGTGGATTTAATCTCCATTTTGGGGATATAATACTATTCATGTTACATGATGAATCCTTATTTGATTTCCAAATATTCTTCACCTTCGATCACAATTGGAGTTTGGGTTGCGTGTATTAATCATTTGGTTTCCACGATTAAATGTAGGTTGTTTATTTTGAAATTTTCAAGTTAAGTGAAATCCTTATCAATAAGTTCTTTTAAATATAGTTCAATTGATTTATGAAAATGGTATTTTGAATTAATTGACTATGAAATTTAAAAATGGAATGGTTGTTGGTTAAAATACGTCAATTCAATTGGAATTAAAATTGTGGGATGAAATTTTATATTGATATATTGGATTATTTGAAAATTATTCGATGAAAGAATTCATCGAATTATTACATATTTATTTTATAAAATTTATTATATTGAATTGATTAAAACCTGTAATTTTTTTGTTAGAAATGAATGAATTGTGAAAACCCCATATTTTGGTTCTGAAATTGAATTTGTCTTATTGAAACTGTAAATTGGGAAATTGAATAGTAAATGATGATTCATTTCAACTGAGTTAATTTTCCCATTTTTCGTTGATTTATTGAGAAAATGTGAGCCCTGTTAGTTATTGGGTTATTTAGGATAATAATGGTGGGATATTCACACCCATGAAATATATTTACAAGGAAAACTCTAATAAAATATGTGTTGGGTATGAAAATCCCTAAGGAGATAATGATGAGTCCTTTTAGGTCTATGGCCGAGGGAAATCTGTATTGATGTATAGTTATGAATCATTGTTTGAGTAATTTGAGGATCCTATTTCCATAAACTGACATCATTTAGTGAAGATGACCTTAGTGGTTGATGTGTATATTTATAAAATATATTCCTCTGTTTAGATAAATGTTTTACACATGCTAGACGATTATATTAAATTATCTAATACAAAATATTTATTTAAACCATGTTTTAAATGTTTTCCATCTAATGAATATAAAGCATATTTTTCTTCAAATATAGAATTTATATGTTATTCCTTAACCTTTTTTATTTAAATTGAAAACACAATTGGTTTATTGTTATAGAATATATTATGGAACACTTGTTGTGACACTTTTGGACATTAAATATCACACTGAACCATTGCCTTTATGTTTTTTTTATATTTTTTTATGATAGGTTTGAGGAATGGAAAATGACAACTTATATGTGATTTATGATTTGACCATGGGACCGTGGATTGTTTATGGTGAGAGGTGGAGATGAGTTCCCCATATTACATAGAGTTTTGAGACTTTTTTTGGGTTTTTTATTATATATTGGGATGATGTTTCATTGCGTTTTTTATCGATATTCAGGAGTACTATATTACCTATTTTACTTCAAATAAAATCTATGTAATAAGAGTTGATATACTGAAATGTTACATGTTTATCATCTAATTTTTTTTTTGAAAAAAATTATTCCCTCCTAATTCAAGTATCATTACTAGTGCTAGTCTCCAACTATATAGATTGGGAATAACCTTCATGCTATCATAGTGTGGTGTTTGGAATAAGGGTACCAAAATGACACTAATGGTTCATGATAAGTAGTTATCAAATTTATAGGTTGAGGATATTTTCAAGAAATAATTATGTGATTTGGGTTTTCAGGGTAGATAAGATTTAATATTGATGGGAATTGGGAGGTTGTTATGAGTAATTTTATATCAATCTCTTCTCATAATGATCTAAAATTCACCATGTGTGGAGGGGAAGAGTGTGCTTGATGATTATTTTGATATTTTTCATGTCCTTTCTCGATTGGATAGTGTTTTTTAAAATGTCTTGGTATTTTTCATTATGTTTGACTAAATTTAAAATTCTACTATAACATTTGGGTTGTTGATCTGAGTGTTTTTATTATCTATTTTTCGATTGACTATTGATAGAGTGTAGCATCAGTCCTATGAGAAGATCTTTTGAACCAACCCTAGGAGGGAGATGTTAATGAATCATGGTAAGAAAACCATCCATTTCAATTTAATCTCATTAAGACTGTGTTGTGTGTTGTCCATGCTATGGGACAGGTATCCACCCCTATTACAATTTTGTTTAAAGTCATGGAATCATGAAGAGAAGACCATATAGATCATACACCGAGTATTATTTTCTATAATTTACATTATTTCCAAGGATCTAACAATTCTCATGTGGCTAATAATTTTTTTGAAAGGAATTTCTAATATTCTGAGTTCTGGGAAACACCTGATCCAATTAATGTGAAGTATACTACCTCCATGATTGAGGTGACTAGAAGAAGTTTGTGGGATTTGATGGTTTTTATGTGTAAGTATGATGTATTACAGTTTAAAGACATCATGGTATTCTTTAATGAATAGTTTTATCGAGATTCTATGGTTTTAGAATAAAAAATTATGTTTCTTAATCTCTAGAAAAGTGAATAGACCATGACTCAGTATTAAAACTACAATATTAAGATAGTACAGTTTTCAACATTGAATGTGACTAACAAGAATCATAACTAATAAAGAATAAATATGGGACATAAATATGATATTTGATACGTGATTTTAAATTTAAATATGACTTTTTATACTAATGTGATGGATAGAGTATTGATGGATGTGCTTGACCTGGCTGGTATGTGAGGGTTAAAGGGAGTTCTATTTTATATCAATGGATTTTCTATGAATTCCCTTAAAATATATGATGAATTATGAGTCTCATGGGGGATATTGATTTAATATTTCTTCTAGATCACCTGCAATACCTAGTAGAGGCCGTTTTACATGCTTTTAATTTGAAATAATTGGACATTCCAAATAAGATTGAACCATAGAACCCAATATCATTATATTTTAAGAATGAAAATGACACTGACAAAAGATATATTATATATTTTATTCCCCAAACTGTGGAATGAGTTCATAAGGACCTAAATATACAATGGTTCTTTAATTCACTTCATAATCATAGGGGTTTTATACACAGGCATCCATAAATATGTTTTTTATGCATTGGAGGAGTCTCTAGAGGAATTTGATATGGGTCTATAAATTTTGAGATGTAAAATCACTATATATTCATCCTTTTCAATCTCATTATTTGAAACTAGTGAATCTAACATGTTAAAATTGACCCACATTGTTAATTTGACAACCCTACCTATGAATATTTTTTCTTATGTGATGGATATTACTACATCCATAAAAAAAGTGATAGTAGGGTAATTATTAGACTAATTTTTTTTATCTCAATCATATATTGATATTTCATGTAATTTTCTTTTCTTATATATAAAATCTTTTAATGTCCTTATTCTGATGGATTGGATGATTTATTATTAGGTCTGTAATGACTGTTATCTTTGGTGGATTTCCTTTATAGAACTTGACTGGGGTGTCTCCTGTCTTCCAAGGAGACAGAAACCCTAGGGAATTTATATTTTGACCATTTAATCTATATTTGGGGGGAGTTAATATCAATTTTTTCCTTACATGGCTCCAGAACCAATGATTTATGATCTTCCTCATGTATCCATCAATACTAACATTCTATTTCCTTTCAATTTACCTCATTTTCCCGAGGTATGAGTGGTAGAGTTTTTTATTAATTTAGTTCCTTATGTTAAACTAGAATCTATTCCTTCTAAATTATGTAATTAGATACACTGAAATATTTGAATACTCTTTTGGATGATCTATTCGAAAAATGATTTTTTTACCCATGTTTTTTACCATTGGTGATACTTATTATCATTTCAATGAAACATGAAAGAACACAAAACCTCATTGTTGATTATTTTAAATAGAACCATGTTATTGTAATGAAAATTTATCTATCACCATAGATTGATGATCATTTTTACTAGTTTATGGGGGGGATGGTTGTTCTAAAAAATTGATCACTGATATAGTTTACAACAATTGATAATAAAATAATCTAACATTCATAATACCATCTTCCATACCAGGTATGAACAATATGTGTATCTTTTCATTCCATTTATTTGGACCAATATTCATTATGTAAATATATATTTGATTAAAAACCCATCCATGGGAATCTTGATATTTTTTTTCTCATTAGTGATAACATTCTAGGTTAAATAACTATCTATAGAGGATCATGATCATCATCAAAGAGGATTTATTTAAACGTTCTGTAATCACTCAATATATTCCTTGATATAAAAATGTGATTTTTATATTTAGGATGTGAGGTTATTGGTACATGTGGTCATGGAACATGGTATTTTAGTTGATCCTAATAAGGTGAAATATATTATGTAATGGTTGCAACCATGAAATGTTTTGGAAGTTTTGAGATTCATAGGTTTAGATGGGTATTATCATCCTTTTTTTAATTTAATCATGAATATCAGCTCCACCATGACCCCTAACACTCATAAGGGAGTTATCTTCTTAATGAATGGTAAATTTGAGAGTTATTGTATATGTGAAGCATATTTTGAATTTTATAATGGTGTTAACTCTTCCAATGCCTATGTCAGGCTATGTAGTCTTTTTTGATGCATCGTCTATGGGTTTTTGTTTTGTTATTATGTAGGGTGATCAAATCATAGAAAATGGTTCAATATATCTCAGACAATATGAGAAGAATTTACTACACCATGAACATGATCTCACAGTTGTGATGCATGAACATAAAAGTTCGTTTCATTATCTTTTTAGAGAAAGAAAAATTGTGTTTTTTACAACATGATAATGAGTTATATTTTCCCTCAAAAGTATCAATCTCTATTAGAGTTATTGAGTAAATTACATACAAGAATTTTATTTTTATATATATTATACCCTGCGAAAGGGGAATTTTGTCATTTATGCTTTGATCATGAATTTTTTGTCCTAGAATGGGAAAAAAGAATAAGAATTGTTGAAATTGATAGTTCTCTTTTATAAGTTTTTACTTGGTATCCTAAGAGAAAAAGTATGATATAATATTGTGTAGTGTCTAGTTGATATACTCTCTTCCCTAAATGAATCATCTAGACCAGTAGTGTGATGAGGAGTTTGGTTCCCATAGTGACAGTCTTCATGATTGGTAGACCATTGTTGAGTGGTCATTCTCCATAGAGGGAAATCAATGTTTCTACAATAGATATGTTGGGATCTTTTATATGAGTAAGGTTATATTGGGATAATGTCAATTTTCATAGTTGTTAGTTAACACCAGTACCATTAATATTCTATATGATATGTGGAGATGATACCAATTTTCTGGTATGAGATAAGACATTTCTATCATGGTTTCACATTTATATACATTATAAATGTTCAATTTTGAGCACCATAATCCTTCAGGTTTTCCATATCCCCTTCTTTTTCTAACATTTATGTGGGTAGTGATTTTGATAGACATCACTGTTAGAATACATCATACAAATCATATGAATAATATGATATGGGTTGTGATAGACTGACTTATCAAATTTGAAAACATAATACCAATACATGATATAAAAAATATTGAGGAAATGGGAATCTTGTATGCGTAGGTGGTTATTAGGAGTCATGATGTTCCACCTGGGATAGTCTCTTAGGGAGATCATTTTCAACATCTTGTTTTTGGAGAGTCCCCTAGGATGAAATTTTGTCTTATATGATATTAATAGTGGTATATCATCTGTAAAAATATGGCAAGATAGAATGGGATATATAGGTTCTGGAAGAGATGCTTCATTCATACATCCTCAATTTAAGTGGACCTTGGAATATACTCTTGGAAGTGGTTATGTTTCCCTATAATAATATTAATCTATTATAAATTAGTATGGGTCACTTTTTGTCCATTAATTGATAACCATCTAAATATCCATATTTTTAATATATTTGTGAATCCTCCATGGTTGCAATAATTTTTTCCCAATAAGGGATTACTAATAATCAGTCCATTCATAAGATAATGGTGATTAAATAGAGCCATCATAACTATTATATTGATCATTTTCAACAATCAATGGAGTTTTCAGTTGGTGATCTGTTGATCCTGAGAGTTTTACATCATTTGGGTTATAGATTCATTTTAAAATAGTTATATTATGAACTATGTTTGCGGGACGTTATGAGGAAGTTAGGTAGGTGGGGAAAGTAGATTACCATTTATCACTTACATCATAGTTAATATTGATATTTAATGTGATCCATGTTTTAGAAACATGGAAGTATATTTTTTAACCATAACATACCTTCATCATTGAGGATGTTGTGGTCAAACCTGATTTATCCAAGACTGACTATCTAATCAGTATAGTTGATTTTTGATAAAGGTACTTCATTAGAGGGCAACACCTTTGGTCATTGATCCATGGAAGTATGGTTCAAATTTTCCTAAGACATAGGAGACTAGGGTACTAATGATATTAAACAATCCATAGCCCTTTGATATGTAAACTTATTTACAAGTGTTATATTGAGAAAATCATTCTATGTTAGGGAGGTCAAAATATCTTGATATTTGTTTGTATCATTTTACCCTAATTAAGATAACATTAAATTCGAGTCTCGATTTTGGATCATTCTGGGAGTTTTTTAATATTTTTGAGGATTTTTGGGCCAACACAGTTAGAAAATGTTTTCCCAAACCATGAACCCACCAAGGAAAATTTGGAACCCATAATAGTATGGGATAATGTCCATCACATGGTTTCTACTAACTATTGACACCCTTCATGCAAACAATTCACACATTATTTTTATATCTATAAAAGTAAATTTAAATTTATTAACAGCTAGGTTTATGTTCACAATAAAAAAATTCATCCATAAAATATTTGTCACAACATTAATGTCAATTAATAAATTAATTTTAATACCATATTATCTTCCTTTAGAGATATAATGTGCTGGTGGAAGATTTAATTCCTCTCTGGTATGTGGCTATCCTTTTGGGTGTTCTCTCCCAATCTTCTATCCTCTTCATCATAGATAGTGTTAGATCTTTATTTTCGTGATGGATTGACGCTAATTTTTGATTGATCTAACAATGGTATTGTAAAATATTTATTATTTAACTAATTCAATGTTATTAATCATATTTTATAGTTGTTGGAATTTCTTTTCTGGGTTTTCATAGTTTTATTTCCATATTTAATGGTTTGGTGTGCCATTTTTCATTTTCGATAAAATTGAGTTCTGGATATTATGTATTATTTTAAAATATATTTCATTTGATTTATTAAACCATTATTTCAATGGACTTGTTTACCCAATTGTAAAGGAATGTAGTTTGATTATAACATACAATTTTAATAGTATTAGAAGTTGGTGAGGAATTTTGAGGGTGATGGATTATTTTTTGAGAAAATTAATTAATTATTGAATAGTTGAAATGTTTTTAGAAATGTATTTAGAAAATATATTAAAATGAGATGATTAAAAATAATGATTTTTTAATTTGATATAGAATTAATGGAAGAAAAAACAATGTATTGTTTTTGAAAGTAAACTGGAAAATTAAAACTCAAAATTATAAAAAATAATTATAAAGGATGATTCTTTCGAATTTAGATGATTTTTTCATTATTCATTGTTTTATTGATAAAATGATATCCTTGGTAGATAGTGGGTTATTATGGAAAATAATGCAAGGATATAGATTCCATAGAAATTAAATACTGATTAAAACTCTAAAAAAATATAGTACGAAATTATTACCCCTAATGGGTTGCTGATGATCCCAATTTGGCCAATGACTAAAAGAAATATTCACAAATTTTAATCCATGATCATGGATTTGAGATGTTCGAGGATTCTATAGCCTGATAATAGTGTATGTCATGGCAGAAAACCATTGGGCTTGTTTTGTATGTTTTCATTTTATGTGATTTTTTTTAGAACCATTTTACCTGTTTTTAATTTTCTCTATGAAGGATTTTATATAAAATATTTATTTAACCATTATTGTAATGTTTTCATTCTAATAAAAAGAATTCATGTATTTTTAATATGAAAATTCTATGTTATTCTATGAACTATGTTATTTTAATTGAAATCATGATTGGATTGTTATTACTGAGTCTATTATAGAAGTTATGATGAGATCCTATTGTGATTCATAGATCACACCTTCTTTTCCTTATGTTTTTTATTTATTTTCCTATGCATGGTATTAGAAAAAGAAAATTTCCCCTTGAATGTTGTAGATTTTCCTAACCTATTTGACTTTAGAGGGTTGATGGTAACTGGTGGAGATGAGTAACACCTTTTAAATATGATTTTAAGAAATTTGATGCTAATTGATGGTATTTTTGGTTGGTGTTTGATTTATTTGTTTATCTATATTCTTAAGGAATTTTTATCTGTTGGTCATCTTTTATGTTCTCTATGAAAATAGTTGATATACCGATATGTATCCAGTTTATTTATGCTTGAATTATTGTTTTGGCAAAAACGCCATTCCCAATTTTTTATTGTATGATTTTAGGATCTTGTATCCAATCTATATGGATCAAGAAATCCATTATATCTTTTTCAATGTCACCTTGGGTATTAGGGTAATAGGGTATTACGATGGGTTTGCGATACTTACAAATTTTTTAATTCTCCACCCAAAACCACATTGCGTAAAAGATAGTTTATAAAACATTTAATATCTTGAAATATAAATGATTTATTAAAGAAATGTCAATTTGTTAATAAAGAAATAATTTTAAAGAAAAAAATAGTTTATATTATGAATAAGAGTGTTGGTCGGAGTGGATACTTAAGAGAGGGGTGAATTGAGTTCCAATTAAAATTTTCTGTTAAAAACAATGTTGATTAAAATCCCCCTATTTCAAAAACAAATTAAACTGTAGTGAATTTATACAGATTATAAAGGTTCAATTAGTTTCTCAAAGATTGATTAGTTCTCAGTTCACTTAATCTTATGATTAAATTAGCTTTTGAAACTAACTTACTGGTCTATAATAAATATAAACACTTGCGAGTTTAACTATCAAAGTAGCTTTTAAAATAAACTATATTTCAAAGTAATAACAGCGGAATATGAAATAAATATGTAGTATGGATATAGTATGTAGCTACAAACACATAGAATTAACCAAGAGGTTCAGTCTCAAGCCGAGACTTAGTCCTCTCAAAAGTTTATATAAGAATGATCCACACCCGGGATCGGGGTTAACAACAGTGAACACACTATCCAGGTCACAAGACCTCTACCACAGTTCTGTGTGGGAAAACAAACAACCGCTTAGAGCTGTCCAGGTCTCAAACGACCTCTACCACTATCCACAGTGGGAAATGAAGTGTAAAAAAGGTTTGATGAGGATTTAAAGATCCTCCAGTGAAAGTACAAGAGTCAGTGTGTGTGTTTAATATAGCAGATAACACACACTGCTCAAAATGTAAGACAAAGGTATCACAGAGCAAAGACGTAGAGTTTAGAAATGGCTCTGGTGATTTCAGTGTAGCTCTGGACTCTTTTGTATTTGGTTAGAATTTATTCTGAGTCCTCTTCTCGTTTTTGTTTGAGAAGAAGAGTGTCGTATGCTTCAGGCTCAAAGGCATTGAGATGTAGTCGATGAAGTTCTTCAATGTTCTTTTGTATGCACAAAACTTTGCTTGAGTAGGCTTGATTGTGTATGAGGTTCTGTTCTGATTGGTTCTTCCTCCTCTTTTCTTTTCCTCTGTATTCCTCTTGTGTTCTTCTGTCAACCACCCTTCTATCTTCAGCAGAGTATTCTTGTATTTATGTCACATGCTTCAGAAGACATAAAAACTTACCTTTCTGCAGGTACGAGGTACGGTTTCCTGACATCCGACAACCTTTATTAATTATTTGACAGAGCATTAAAATATACCTAATATGACCGTTGGTTAGATTAAATAAAGATAAAGATAAATAAATTCAAACATTTGTTTATGACTATTTAAGAATCAAGTGATCGGTGGGTCATCAGCATTAGTGAGTAATGATCGGTGACTCAGATAGATCAGCATCGGTGAATCAGACTGATCAGCATTGGTCTGTCATCTGATCGGTGAGTCAGTTTGATCGGCGAGTCATTTGATCGGTGGCTCATTTGCATCGGTGAGTCATTTGATCGGTGAGTCATTTGATCAGCATCGGTCTGTCATCTGATCGGTGAGTCAGTTTGATCAGCATCGGTCTGTCATCTGATCGGTGAGTCAGTTTGATCAGTGAGTCATTTGATCAGTATCGGTCTGTCATCTGATCGGTGAGTCATTTGATCAGCATCGGTCTGTCATCTGATCGGTGGGTCATTTGATCAGTATCGGTCTGTCATCTGATCAGTGAGTCATCTGATCAGCATCGGTGACTCATTTTGCATCGGTGAGTCATTTGCATCGGTGACTCATTTTGCATCGGATCGGTGATTCATTTGCATCAGTGACTCATTTTGCATCGGATCGGTGATTCATTTGCATCGGTGACTCATTTTCATCGGATCGGTGCGACCGTTGCCCTTTGATATGCGATTAGTGCTTCCGATGTCTGTTGATATTGAATCGGTGCTTCCAAAATACTTTGTACGTCAATAATCATAGACAAAAAATGTGATAACATATTCATTAACAGATTGTAATTAAGTTTATGAGAAATCAAACTAGATTAAGCATTAATGGTATGTGATGATTTGTGATTATTAAAACATCAATCATAGACATGAAATCGACAATCTTCCAGAGGGCTCAACAATCTCCCCCTTTTTGATAATCACAAATCTTTATCATTAAATATAAATAATATGATATATCATTAATAAAAACATAATGAGAATTAAACCATAAGAATAATAAATATAAAGAGATATATCAATCTCCCCCTTAATTTAGATTACCCATATATATTATACAGATTTCTCCCCCTGAGATATATACATCTTTTCTCCCCCATATATCTCTCCCATACATCTTTCTTCTCCCATAAATTATTCTTTTTCTTCTCCCATAAAGTATTCTTGTTCTTATCCCATAAAGTATTTTTGTTCTTCTCCCCCTTTGGGATGATCAAAAAGGAGGGAAAAACAGAGAAGAGGAAGTGAAAGGAAAAGCAGTCAGCAGAGAGTATAGATAGAAAAATATTTGATAAAGTATAGACTATTACAAGCAGCACATTGTTCACCCTATCAAAAACAATACACAACTATTTGTTGGGATACAAAGGGGATTTGCCTTTGTCTTTGGGATCAATAGTGGGTAAGTTTGAAGGCTTGGAGGCTGGCTGGTCTTGGCGAATCTGAAGTGGTGGTAGGACAACTCGGGCAGGTGTAGAAGCAGGTGCCACCGAGGGTTGTTGTTGAGAAAAAGGAGTTGATTGAGAAGCTTGCTGAGGGACTGGTCTTAACTGAGAGAGAGCTTGAGCAACAGATAGCTGATTTGGAGCTACATTAGTGTCACTGACAGGTTCAGAAGTAGGAAGTACTATTGCAGTGGCCTGTGCATGCAAATAGGGCTTCAAAAGATTAATAAATTCCTGAATGACTTCTGCTCCATACTTCATAGCTTTTTCAAAATCATCTTTATTCTCCATGAACTGTGCCAAGGAAGGGACAACATCTTGCAACTGATGAACTTGAGTTTTGAAGGCCTGATTGACTGGAGGTAATTTCAGATTCTCTGCCAACACCTTGAAGCTTGCAGTCATCTCATGTTTTGTATAAATCTTGGAAAAGTAATTATCAACTTTCTCTTTGATCTCTTGCAGAGCATTCTTAGAATCTGCTGAATACACCAATGCCATATTATGACTGTTATCACATAGCGCTTTCATCTTCCTCAAAGATTCTAAATCAAGAATTTGTCTAACAGCAGCTAACTCATCATGCACAACTTCTCTTAGAGCTTCTAGCTCAAGGGTAGTGATCTTGGTTACCTTGCCTGTACTGGCTTGGCCAACTATGTGAGTTAACTCAGCTTTCAACTTCCTCAGGTCAGACTTGTTGAGATGTTCAATCAAATTTCTCAAAACTTCCATCATACCAGAGATGGTTGATCGAAATTCGCTTGATAGAGATACTAGGCCTGTGTGAGGATCCTTCATAGTCTGATTCAAAAAGGCTATTTGCCTGCCAATAAGTTCACCAGTATTGGCCAGGTCTGGCTTCACAGCATTAGATACTCTTTGTGAGAAGGCTTCCAATGAATGTTCAGAAACTTGGAGAGACATTTGAGTAAGAGCATTAGAAATTTATTCTCTGACTGTGGCTCTCACAGCGGTTAGCAATTCAATCTTAAACTTATCAAGATCAGCTTGAGAGATTCCTGAACCAGGTAAATTATCATTTGTAGGATCAACAGCAGGAACAGACCTTGCTTCTCATGGGAGGTTCCTCTTCACAGCTGCAGCAGATTCTGGCATTGCTTCTTCGTCTTCAGAATATTCTAAGCCCAACACAGCATAACCAGGGTAGTCATCCCAAATAGCAGCACACAGGGTGTATTTTGGTTTCTCATAGCTTGTTGTTCCACTGATTTTTGGTGAATCATACTTGCCATTGATATGTATTTCTTGCACTGACTGAGGTGATTCTATTTGATCTTCAGAAAGACCATCCACTGGTCTGTTATCACCATCAACAACAGCCTCAGCATCATCAGCACGTCCATCATCACTCTTCTCAGAAGCATCACTATGATATTCTTCAGTGTCAGAATCTTCTTCATCACCAAGAATAGGTTCTGATTCTGGTAGGGCTATGGGTGGACTAGCAGGTCCAAATTCTATTCTTCTTTTGGGACTGGTAGTGTCAGGATCACTCCTATCATCAGGATATGACATACTTCCTTCCTCAGTCGCAGCTTCTTCTTGCTCTTGGGTTTCGGTGGCCTCATCCTTTCCTTCTTCTTGCTCATCATCATCAGAATAAACTGGTTTCTCATTTGGTTTCAAGCCAGGGTCTCTCAAATCCTTTGGCCTCTTGCCATGATCTATGGGATTGTAGGCTTCATACAATTTTTCTTCATCTGCAACCCAGCACTTCTTCCATGGATTCCAATTGATTTTTATTCTCTTGAAGATCTATTTGTTGAGACAGAAGGTATGATCTGTTTCATTAACTTCATCATCTTCATCAATACATTCTAGATTCTTGAGCATGGTAGATATCATCTTTGAATAAAACAAGGCAGTGGCTTTCTTGGACGGTTTTACCATTCCAGCTATGTGTACCATCATATATCTACATAAATTGATCTTCTCATGTGTTTTCAGAAGAATCAACGGGAAAACATCTGGGTACTTTACAGCAGCAAAATCTCCTCTCCTAGGGCAGAGTTGGTGCTGAATAAACTTGAAAAGAAGTCTGCATTCACCATCTAATTCTGAAGTTGTGATTCTCCGTGACTCTCGGTTTCATGTCAGAAGCTCCAGATCTAATTCATAAGAGAAGTAATCAGATGTTGGAGGAATATTACCAGCATAATCCTCATACCGACCTTCATGAGGTACGTTCAAGCACTCAACCCACTGCTTAGATGAGAAGGATATTTTCTTTCCTTTTACCACATACGACATCCTGGAAGCCTCCACACCATCTAAAGTGATTTCCAGATTCATATAGAACTAATGTACCAGCTTCGGGTAGTCTATTCGAGAGTTGTCAGAAAACCAGTCTATCCATCCTTGCGATTCAAGAACTTGCTGCAACAGTGACTTACTTGACAAAAGCCACGCAGAGCGTACTTCTTTTTCTACAGCAACAATCAGAGTTTCTAGGTTCGGATTTACTAAACTTTGAGAGGTACTACTCGACTCGCCTCGAGCACGCTTTGAAGGTACAGGGCTATCCGGTCCTTTTCTCGGTCTCTTTTTCTTAGCCATTCGAGGATTTTGGGAAGGCAGGAGTTCGAAGGTTCGAAGTAGAGGGGAAGAGAGGTTGAAAGGTTCGGCGGGAAATGAAGGTCAAAGGTTTAGGGAGGATAAATAGTCGCGTATCAATTATTTTATCATTTAGGGTTCCCATAAAAAGTATAAAAGAAATTTACTAATTTATTACAATATAATAATAATAATAAAAAATATCGGTATGACAGATCGGTTGCACAGATCAGTTTCACAGATCCGTTTCACAGATCAGTTTCACAGATCGGTTTCACAGATTGGTTTCACAGATCGGTTTCACAGATAGGTTTCACATATCGGTTTCACAGATCGGTTTCACAGATCGGTTTCACAGATCAGTTTCACAGATCGGTTTCACAGATCGGTTTCACAGATCGGTTTCACAGATCGGTTTCACATATCGGTTTGACAGATCGGTTTCACAGATCCGTTTCACAGATCGGTTTCACATATCAGTTTCACATATCAGTTTCACAGATCAGTTTCACAGATCAGTTTCACAGATCAGTTTCACAGATCAGTTTCACAGATCAGTTTCACAGATCAATCATACACAACTCTTGTTTAATAAATTTCATTCTTTCAGAGCATAAAGGCTTTGTGAAGATATCAGATAATTGATGTTCAGAACTAATAAATTTCAAAGAAATATCACCTTTTTTATAATGATCTCTTAGAAAGTGATGTCTGAAATCAATGTGCTTAGTTCTAGAGTGAGACACAGGGTTCTTAGATATATTTATTGCACTAGTATTGTCACAGTTAATTGAAACATGTTTAAGATCAAATCCATAATCCAATAGAGTGTGTTTCATCCACAGAATTTGTGCACAGCAACTACCAGCAGCTATGTATTCTGCTTCAGCAGTAGACAATGCAATTGAGTTCTGTTTCTTACTACACCATGATACTAGGGATTTTCCAAGCAAATGAAATGTTCCAGATGTGCTCTTCCTATCTAACTTACATCCAGCAAAGTCAGCATCTGAATAGCTAGTTAGGTTAAAATATTGTCCTTTTGGATAAAACAAACCTAAATTTATAGTATATTTAAGATACTTAAAAATCATTTTAACATCCAGTAAGTGTGATTCTTTAGGATTAACTTGAAATCTAGCACACATACATACACTAAACATAATGTCTGGTCGACTAGCAGTAAGATAAAGTAATCTCCCAATCATACCTCTGTAATTGGTTTGATCCACTGGTTTCCCAGCTTCATCTGTATCCAATTTACAAGTAGTACTCATAGGTGTATCACTTTCCTTAATACTATCCAATCCAAAACGTTTTAAAAGATCTTTTGTATATTTAATTTGATTTAAAATAATTCCATCTTTAGTTTGAAAAATTTGAAAACCAAGAAAATACATAAGCTCTCCCATTAAGCTCATTTCAAATTCATTTTGCATAACCTTTGAAAAATCAGTACATAAGGAATTTTTAGAAGATCCAAAAATAATATCATCAACATAGATTTGTACTATTAATGCATCTTTTGAAATCCTTTTTATAAAAAGAGTGGGATCAACTAATCCTTTTGGAAATCCTTTTGAGATAAGAAAGTTTGAAAGCCTTTCATACCAAGCTCTTGGAGCTTGTTTTAAACCATATAAAGCTTTAGAAAGTTTAAAAACATGATTTGGAAAATGAGGATTTAAAAAACCAGGTGGTTGTTCTACAAAAACAGCTTCAACAATAAAACCATTTAGAAAAGCACTTTTGACATCCATTTGATATATCTAGAAATTCAGATGTGATGCATAGGCAAATAAGATCCTAATAGCCTCTAATCTAGCTAGAGGCGCAAAGGTTTCCTCATAGTCAATTCCTTCTTCTTGATTGTAACCTTGTGCAACTAGCCTAGCTTTATTTCTAATGATGTTTCCAGATTCATCAACTTTGTTTCTAAACACCCATTTTGTGCCTATGGTCAAAAAGTCCATAGATCTTTCTACTAATTTCTAGACTTTGTTTCTTTCAAATTGATTTAGTTCTTCTTGCATAGCCATTACCCAAAATTCATAATTGATTGCATCATTGATATTTTTAGGTTCTAAATGTGAAAGAAAACCTTGATGTTCAACCTGATTTCTTAGAGAAGATCTAGTATATGTTCCTCTATCTAGATTTCCTACAACAGCATCTAAAGGATGGTTCTTTAGAGTCCTAGATGGTCTTGAAAAGATAGGGCTAGAGATTTCAGATTCATCTACAGATTGAGGTTCAACAGAAGCAGGTTCTGGAGAATTTCCAGAGCTAGATGTTTTAACTATAGGTCCATTATATTTATCATTGAGATTCAAACAAGAGAGATCATCTTCAAGAGAGATTTTAGGTTCATGTGGATCAGTTTCATCAAATTTGATGTGAACAGATTCTTCCACACATTTGGTTCTTTTATTGAAAACTCTATAGGCTTTACTAGAGATAGAGTAACCTAGGAAAATTCCTTCATCACTCTTGGATGAAAATTTGTCAAGATTGTCTCTAGTATTGAGAATGAAGACTTTTCAGCCAAAAACCTTGAAGTAGTTAACCTTAGGTTTCCTATGGTTCCACAACTCATAAGGGGTCCTCTTAAGAACTGGTATGATCAAGACTCTATTAATTACATAACAAGCTGTATTTACAGCTTCAGCCCAAATGTAAATAGGCAGTTCATATTCATTGAGCATGGTTCTAGCTATTTCTTGCAGGGTTCTATTCCTTCTCTCTACTACACGATTTTGTTGGGGTGTCCTAGGGGAAGAGAAATTGTGACTATAGCCATTGTGTGAGCAGTAAGAATGAAACTCATGATTTTCAAACTCACGACCATGATCACTTCTCAGGGTCTTAATCTTGAGTCCACTAAGATTTTCTACAGACATGGAGTATTTAACAAAGTAAGAACAAGCTTCACTTTTGTGAGCTAGAAAATATACCCAAGTATATCTAGAAAAGTCATCTACAAGAACACAGACATAGTTCTTCCCATTTAAACTAGAAACTATAGAAGGTCCAAATAAATCCATGTGAACCAACTCGAGAGGTTAAGAAGTTGACACTTCTTTCTTTGATTTAAAAGAAACTTTATGTTGCTTTCCTTTTTTACAGGGATTACTAACTTTGTCTGCTGGAAATTCAAGTTTGGGTAAGTCTCTAACTAAGTTCTTCCTAGAAAGTTTTCTAAGTGAGTGTACATTGCAGTGTCCTAATATTCTGTGCCAAATCCAAGACTCTTTATGAAAAACATTTAAGCAAGGAATATTCTGCTTAGCTAAGGAATCTAAATCAACAGCATAAACATTTTCATTTCTTAAAGCAGAAAATACTAAAACATTTTTAGAGTTGAAAACATTGCAAGAATAATTTTTAAATTTCACATAAAAACCATCATCACACAATTGAGAAATTCTTAACAAGTTATATTTAAGTCCATCGACAAATAAAACTTCAGAAACCAAGATTGAATCAGTGTTACCAATCTGGCCTAAGCCGATGATTTTTCCTTTTGAATTATCACCAAAAGTGACAAAGCCTCCATCAACTTTTACTAAACTCTTCAAACATGAAAAGTCTCCTGACATATGTCTTGAACATCCACTGTCTAAGTACCATATCTTCTTGTGACCGTTCTTCAAGCAGGTCTCCTACAAAACAGATTTAGATGGAAGATGATTTTGGTACCCAGATCTTCTTGGGTCCAGACATGTTAGCCAATGATACTTTAAGTACCCATATTTGTCTAATGGGTCTCATATAATTTGTAGAATTAAAATTCTTTGAAAGATAAACCTTATTAGCTCCATAACTATGAATATAACTGGTTGAGGCATATGAAGTTCCAGAATTAACTATCTTCTGTCCAGATTTAGGAATGAATCTAGTTTTGGCAATTTTCTTTGTCCAGGTTGGTATCCTATACCAGTGGTATATCTAGGTGCAACTTGCTTTCCTAGCATTTTTGTTAGAGTATTCTTTCCATTTTTGAACTTCTCTAAGTCTTTTCTGAGTTGTTCATTAGACAATTTTAGTTCAGTATTATCTTTAAGCAACTGAGCATTATTTTCTACCTCTATATCTACATCAAATTTATGCTTAACACTTAAAGCATATTGTTTCTTTAAGCCTTTATATTTATCTTTAAGCTCATTACAGGTTTCTTCAAGCATATCATAATATTCAAACAGTTCAGATTTAGACATGTTATCACATTCAGAATCATCTCCTGAATAATTTGAATTTGAAGCAGGAGTTTCTGATGTTACCTCAGAAGTGTTTTTCATGAAACACATGTTTGCTCGATTCCTTTCAGAGTATGAAGATTCAGCTTCACTTGTGTTGTCTTCTGAAGCACTCCAAGTAGCCTTCATGGCTTTCTTGTACTTGTTATCCTTGTATTCATACTTCTTTCTGTATTTCATCTTTGGACAGTCTGTTTTTATGTGTCCTTTTCTTTTGCATTCATAACAGACAACTTCATCTGATTTATCAGACTTCTTCCAATACTTTTTTCAGTGTCCTTTGTTATCATACTTGTCTTTGTAGATTGACTTTCTAAAAAACTTCTTCTTCCTATAAAATTTCTTAAATCTTCTAGCAATGTGTGCCATCTCAGCATCACTGTCAGAATCATTATCACTTTCCTCACTACTTAAACTTTCATTGATAGCTTGAGTCTTTTCCTTATTCTTATTCTTTGAGGTTGTAGTCTTGAAGGAAATAGACTTCCTTTTAGGTTCATCATCTTCTTCTTTGTTTACTTTAAGCTCTTCTTCATACATCATCAGCTTACCAATTAACTCCTTGACAGGCAGTGTTCCAATGTCACAGGATTCTCTAATGGAGACAGAGTTTCCTCTCCATCTTTCAGGTAGACATCTCAAAATTCTCATGATTTTCTCCTTTGCTAGAACATCCTTTCCCAGAGAAGTCATTGTGTTGACAATTTCATTGAACCTGAGATACATATCAAAAATGGGTTCATCAGGCTTCATCTTAAAATTATCATACTTAATATTATAGGTATTCAATCTCATCTCCTTAACATTAGTTGTTCCTTCATGAGAAATAGCTAAGGTATCCCAAATTTCATATGTAGTTTTACATGCAGAAATTCTATTAAATTCTTTATCTCCTAGAGAACAGTACAGAGCATTCATAGCTTTACAATTATTATTGTAAGCAGTCTTTGTAGGTTCATCCCAAGTAGATCTATCAGTACTGGGAATTTTATATTCAGCTTCAATGACAGTCCAAATATCAAATCTCATACTTTCTAAGTGAATTTTCATTTTTAGCTTCCACTGAGCATAGTTGTTTCCATTAAAGAAAGTTGGCTGGTTAGTAGCAGCACCCTCAAGTCTATTATCCATGATATTACAAAAATAATTATAAAGAGATAAAAATTTAGAAATAACAGAAATTTTAAGAACTTTAAAATACAACTAAAATCACAGTTGAAAAACATAGTACATTAAAAAATATTAACAACCTCTGATACCAAGTGTTGGTCGGAGTGGATACTCAATAGGGGGGTGAATTGAGTTCCAATTAAAATTTTCTTTTAAAAAAATGTTGATTAAAATCCCCCTATTTCAAAAGTAGATTAAACTGTAGTGAATTTATACAGATTATAAAGGTCCAATTAGTTTCTCAAAGATTTATTAGTTCTCAGTTAACTTAATCTTATGATTAAATTAACTTTTGAAACTAACTTACTGGTCTATAATAAATATAAACACTTGCGAGTTTAACTATCAAAGTATCTTTGAAAATAAAATATATTTCAAAGTAATAGCAGCGGAATATGAAATAAATATGTAGTATGGATATAGTATGTAGCTACAAACATAGAGAATTAACCAAGAGGTTCAGTCTCAAGCCGAGACTTAGTCCTCTCAAAAGTTTTTATAAAAATGATCCACACCCTGGATCGGGGTTAACAACAGTGAACACACTGTCCAGGTCACAAGACCCCTACCACAGTTCTGTGTGGGAAAACAAACAACAGCTTAGAGTTGTCCAGGTCTCAAACGACCTCTACCACTATCCACAGTGGGAAATGAAGTGTAAAAAAGGTTTGATGAGGATTTACAGATCCTCTAGTGAAAGTACAGGAGTTAGTGTGTGTGTTTAATACAGCATATAACACACACTGCTCAAAATGTAAAACAAATGTATCACAGAGCAATGAAGTAGAGTTTAGAAATGGATCTGGTGATTTCAGTGTAGCTCTGGACTCTTTTGTATTTGGTCAGAATTTATTTTGAATCCTCTTCTTGTTTTTGTTTGAGAAGAAGAGTGTCGTAAGCTTCAGGCTCAAAGGTAGTGAGATGTAGTCGATGAAGTTCTTCAATGTTCTTTTTATGCACAGAACTTTTCTTGAGTAGGCTTGATTGTGTATGAGGTTCTGTTCTGATTGGTTCTTCCTCCTCTTTTCTTTTCCTCTGTATTCCTCTTGTGTTCTTCTGTCAACCGTCCTTCTATCTTCAGCAGAGTCTTCTTGTATTTATGTCACGTTCTTCGGAAGACAGAAAAAGTTTCTTTTCCGCAGGAATGAGGTACGGTTTCCTGACATCCAACAACCTTTATTAATTATTTGACATAGCATTAAAATATACCTAATATGACCGTTGGTTAGATTAAATAAAGATAAAGATAAAGAAATTCAAACAGTTGTTTATGACTATTGAAGAATCAAGTGATCGGTGGGTCATCAGCATTAGTGAGCAATGATCGGTGACTCAGATAGATCAGCATCGGTGAATCAGACTGATCAGCATCGGTCTGTCATCTGATCGGTGAGTCAGTTTGATCGGTGAGACATTTGATCGGTGGCTCATTTGCATCGGTGAGTCATTTGATCGGTGAGTCATTTGATCAGCATCGGTCTGTCATCTGATCGGTGAGTCAGTTTGATCAGCATCGGTCTGTCATCTGATCGGTGAGTCAGTTTGATCAGTGAGTCGTTTGATCAGTATCGGTCTGTCATCTGATCGGTGATTCATTTGATTAGCATCGGTCTGTCATCTGATCGGTGAGTCATTTGATCAGTATCGGTCTGTCATCTGATCGGTGAGTCATTTGATCAGCATCGGTGACTCATTTTGCATCGGTGAGTCATTTGCATCGGTGACTCATTTTGCATCGGATCGGTGAGTCATTTGCATCGGTGACTCATTTTGCATTGGATCGGTGAGTCATTTGCATTGGTGACTCATTTTGCATCGGATCGGTGCGACCGTTGTCCTTTGATATGCGATCAGTGCTTCCAATGTCTGTTGATATTTAATCGGTGCTTCCAAAATACTTTGTACGTCAATAAGCATAGACAAAAAATGTGATAACATATTCAATAACAGATTGTAATTATGTTTATGAGAAATCAAACCAGATTAAGCATTAATAGTATGTGATGATTTGTAATTATTAAAACATCAATCATAGACATGAAATCAACAATCTTCCAGAGGGATCAACAAAGGTCTATAGGGAATTAAATTTAACATAAAAACAATTAGAATGATACAATCTCAAAAATTGGAAATCCAATAAATGTAGAAAATATACAGAATTTTTATTAGTTTTTTTTACTTAATTGATGAAAAAATGACATTATTTTTTAATTAATAAACCACCAAAATGGAACATGTGGTGAACCTGAGTCACATCTCAGTTAAAGATGATTGAGAATAGAAAACAATTACATTATTCTTGATTCATTATGTGAATTTACCTAAGGAACATAATAATAAGATTAAATTTATTGGATACCATATTAAGAATTATATTAATCTATATTCAACTTAATGTGGAACATTTAATTTTAAATTATCATTATTTATTATTAATTTTCATTTCTTTTCATGAAAAGTTAAACATTTTTGACATTATTTAGTGATTTTAATGATCGAATTTGAAATTTTAAGATTATTATAAATTACATTTATAATATTTTATGAATCATAAATAATAAATATTATATTAGTAAATTATAATCACTTTTAATTTGAGATCCAATTTTTATCCTTGATAGACTTTATATTATATTTCACGTATGTGGTTAAACGAATCCAAAATTAAAAGAACAATATCATGATGGGTGAGTGTGGTTAACAAATTAAAAATTTTAATTAAATAATATGTTATTTATTATATAATTTTTGTTTTGTTGAATCAAATAATTTCTTTTGGCGTAAATATTAATAATTTAGGGGACAAATAAAAAAGTGTACACCAAGGAGGCGGTAGTCTGTACAATCCATAATTTTCAATATTTTGTCTTTATATGTAGGTGAGATGAAATAAATAAGTGTTTATATATTAATTTAATATCAAATAATTATTATAAGAATATTAATATAATTTTATTATAATTGTTATGATATGATTGTTAGAGTTATATGAATAATTAAATGTATGGGGAAAGTAATAAATTTGTTGATACCATGAACACTATCGAATTGAATCACATTGGATAAAATTTACTGATCATGGGATATTGTAAATTCATGTTAATTGTAGTATATTATGATTTGAAAAAGTTTTAGGTTAATTTTTACCATGATGTGTAACGTTGGAGGGGTGTAAATGGTCTTATTTAATAGGTTATAAATATGGAACTTCTGTGAAAACCCTTTAATTGTTCTTGATATCAATGTATTATTCAAGGTTAGAAGACTCAAAATGATATAAATAATATATTTTATGAACATGTATTGTCTCTTAAACTAAAATATAAATTTACACATCTTTTTTAAACATTTATCATATAATATTACTATTTTTATACATTTACCTTTTTTTATTAAGGAAAGATGTTTTATACTATGCACGTTATATTTTATTGATAATTGAAGATATATATTATTACCAAATATAAGTGTGATGTAACTAAATTTAGAATCTATTTATTTCAATTAAATATATAAATATGAGACAAATAACTCTTAAATTAATATATAATCTATATAGAAGAATTTTTTTTTATAAAATGATTATTTCACCTTTTTGTGTTCATGATATTATTTAATATTAATTTCAAATTTATTTCGTTAAAAATTATTTATATAGTTTCTATAATTTTATTATACACATTCCATAAATTTTATTAATTTATTTTAGTAGATATAAATTACTAGGTATTAATGAAGAAAATCTTTTGCAAATAAAAAATTTACAGTAATTGTGGTAATTAGAATTAATCCTAGTAATCATATTATTGCCCCGAAAAATAAAATTGACAACATTAACTAATATGTAAAATTTGAAATTATATGTAAAATCTATTTTTTATATTTGTTTTCAAGAATTAATAAAAACTAATTTATTTTATAAGAAATGAAATAGCAGTTTTTTGACTGAAGTACTACTTAAGTTACCAAAATGATTAAAATTTGTTTAAAATGGAACATAGTATCTTTATATGATTAAGTTTATTTCTAAATATATATATTTATATAAAATTTTTTAAAAAATATTTATTTCTATTATAATTAATTAAGCATGTTCGAAAACACAATGTTTTTTGTTCACCTAGAAATTAATTATTTTAATAAATATATAATAACTAATGTTCAGATAAAATTTAAAATATAGAAAAATGATGTTAATATTTTTAAATTAATTTAATTTGATTATTAATGTTATCCTTTAAATAAAATTATTAAATATAAATAAAAACCATTTTTATGAGAGTATAAATTCACCAAATATTAACGATATTATTTATTATTTCAATTAAATTAACAGTTCGATTATTGTTATTTTATTATCTGTCATGATGATATTTATTAGTCATTTCATGAATGTTACTGATATATAATATATATATTTTCTTAAACAAATATTCAAAAAATATAATATATAGTAAACACTATTTCAAGATGTCTCATTTATATAGATACACATTATGAATTTAATCAAAGTATTAATATTTAAATTGATACTTATTTCATCAAATTATTTTTACATCTATTTTAGTATGACAAATATTTTTTTTTGATATTAATATAAAATTCCACAATTCATTTTGATTTAGTTTTTCGTGTAATGTGATGGATTTATCACATTATTTATAAATGAAAAAATTATTCTATAAAATAATGGGGAATTAAATTATCTCACCTTATATAAATATTATTCAAATAATTTAATTTAATTTTAATTATTCTGAAAATGTGAGGGTAATGTAAACATATTCATAATTTGGAATATAACTTCTAATATGTTTTCATCCTAACTCACTTTTGTTATAACAAGTCACTTATCATTCCTCAAACAATATTAATCAAACATACAATCACATAACAAATTATAAATATAACAAAATTATGTATTTCATATAACATACATTTTTAAAAACCCATTTAAATCACTAAGACATTAATCCACAACATGATTATCGATTCTACTAAAAAATATCTCTTTATTTATTCCTCAAACGTGTTAATTAATATATAATAAATTTATGATAAGGTTAATAATTATCATAATTCCAAAAAGAAGACAAATATCCCAAAAAATTCATGGATCACATTTTTACTCAAATCAATATTGGATTCCTAGGATATTTGTACTATCCAACTCACTTTTCTCGGAATCATCCATTCTTTTATTAACTCATCATCCAGAATATTTAAAACCTACGAGTTATCCATACCATAATCATGTGTTCTCCAAAATTTAACCCTAAAAATACATTCTTTTCATAAAATCAATTCCTAATATTATTGATACAATTTAATATATCTTTCTAAACCTTCGAAAAAATAATTTTAAATAAAAATCCTAAATGGTATTAAATAATTCACATACATTTACAATATTCCAAAATAGAGTCAATAAATTTCACTCACAATGAGGATAAAAAAGATTATCATTATTTAATTTATATGAATATATCAACCTATCTGCCCTATGAATGTTTGGAAAACTCACATTTTCCATCATAACATGTACACAATAATATTCTCCACAATTTAAGTATTCCCCCCTACTAGGTTATAATCTATTTTTGATTCGACATACATACATTTCTCAGTTTCATTCCCATGATATTGTTTTACTAAAAAATAAAAAAATAAAATTACTATGATAATATCGTAATAAATTTTTGTAAATTGGTGTATGAATATAAAATCCAATTCATAAGATGTATTCTCCAATGAAACAATCATTTTACCTATGATAATATGTATGACTTGGTTCATCCTATAATCTTAGGAAAAATCAACATTCCCCAGCATGATGATTAGTTTGTAGTAAATTATAAATTTTCTAGGTGATTAACCCTTTGATATTATGTTCCATATTATTAGCAACATACCATAATCCATTCAAAGATATAATTTATAGTTGAACAAAATATTCAATTTTGGTTTAAAAATACATGTTGACATCCTATAGATAAACATATCAATTTCAATGATCAAAAATATATTCCCTATTGTTATCTTTTCTCAATTATTAAAATATTTACTAAATTACCTAAACTAACCTAAAAGGTTAGCTGACATAGGAAACTTTTTATTAATCATAACTTATCATCCCTTAATTAAATATGCATCCCTGAATTATAACATTAAAATCAAATAATATATCTGACCCCTGAACTAATTACATATCTAAAACCCCACATTCATGACCATGTCAATTACATAACATATGTAAATTTTTATATTATAATACATTCCCTTGAAAATTTCGGTGTAGATTTTAAGGTAATTTAGACAAAAACTAACTAAAAATAATTTATTTTCAACTAGTGGATGTTTTATAACAATATATGAAACATATTAGTCTATATAAAGTCTTCAACATCCGCAAATTATTCTCCATGTAAGATACTCTTATAATGATATTTCACTATTTTATTATTTATAATTGAGTTAAATGGATTCATTACAAATTCAGGAGATGAAACACCACATGAAGGTAAATATATTTCACAACAGTCAAAAATCACATATAATATTTGGTAGTGGATATGGGTATAATCAACATACATATAAAAAATCATACAAAATAATTCATAGATAAAAAAATATGAGTCATGGAATATTAATTTGCCTCACATCATATATTAATCAAGAGATAAAGGAAATGTGATTCATTAATCATGTTCCATGAGAGTATAACATACTCATAAGTATAAGAATAAAACTATCACAATAACATTAACATAGGGAAACATCACCTTCATGATTCAAACATTTTCACCCATGATTTTGAGAAAACAAAGTCCCAACCACATAGACATAATATTATTAAGTCACACACATCAATGGATTCATGTAAAGCACCATAATTACAGTTACACATAAAAATATCAATATATTTTTACATTTTACCAATGAATTTGACAGATATTTATATAATGAACCTACACATTGAAAAAGTTACAAGTAATTAGTTTTTCATTATGAGTGTATTATATATTCCAAATAGTATCTCTTATCCATGATTAGGAGGTCATTGGGGCTTCTAGGGCTTTTGGGGTTGACGTTACCTAGAAAAAAGGGAAACAAGATGGGGTTTCACGGTTTGCCTGCAGTCGTGAGACCCAGGCGCAAGGTCATGAATCTGGTTGTTAAAGGGCTACAGAGACCATCTTCATGGTCGGTGAACTATTAGGGAAACCATGAATAGAGGTCATGAAATGTTCCCTATGAGGAATTGAAGTATTCATAGTTTTCGCACGGTTTCCCGAACTATGGGAAAAATCCATGCATGAATATTATAAGGTGAAAATGAAAAAACACCTCGTTTTACATGATTAAATATTTAATTTCACCATTACATTGTGCTCATAGTAGCTCTATATTCCTCCCCTAAGCTCTCATAGATCAAAATCATTCACTCCCTTACTACTCCCCCATCTGGTGTCAAATCATTAGTCCATCAACGGCGTTGGATCCCTTGATGTAATTCTAACCTTGCATACCACTTCTTGCTCTCATAATCTCAATACCAGTTTTCCTATTTCGAGGAAGTATCATTCGCCCTATTTTCAAGGAGTGGGATGGAAACTCAGATCTATACCAACTTGCTCTGAATCAAAGGTTGATACTGAATGAGTCGTCATCTACATCCCTAAGGTATGTTGTCATGTAGTTTCCCTTTTGATTTTTTTCCACTACATATTTAATTTATTTGGGTCATGGGACGACCCTTGCTGAGCTCCCATGTAGTGTTAATTCATTGGTGCCTAATTAACCCTGTTTTATAACATAGGTTAACTAAATACTGATTAGGGGTTTAGAAATCACCCTATCTTTATAAGTATTTTCAAGAATCATTCCTCTTAAATTGGTCATTTTTAGACTATTTCCCAAAATATCATTTTATGTTTTCTTTTTCTGGACATTATTTTAAAACAAATTGGCCATTTTACAATTTGAATTTTGATCATCCCAAGAAACCCCATGGCTGTCCAGAACTCTTAGGCTTTGAATTTACAATTTGATCTTATGACTATTGCACATGAATTTTCCATTGGCTTGTGACTTGTAAATGAATTTTTTATTCCTAAAAAATGTTATTTATAACTTATAATGGTTTTGTCTTGTGAGATATATTTATCGTTCACAATAAATTTCCATATATGAAATGATTTAATGTGATGGAATGGAATTTCCCCTGTCATGATTAATTTATAATGGTGATGAATTATTCATTTATATTGTCATTAATGAAATGATATAAGATGGTTTACATTATGGTATATATGAGGTAATGTTGATCTTCATTCTAGTTATTCATAGAAATATATGTATGAAGGGATGATGAACATCATTCTCATTATATGTGCATCTTTATAAATAAAGGCATGTTGATCTTTGTGTTATATATATATATACATTTATATGGAAAAATTTATGCTTATCTTTGGGACATTCATATAAATGTATAGACAAGAGTCAGGATGACCCTTGTGCAAGTTATATATATGAATATGCAGTGACTTGATCTGACATAATGACATCGTGCTGAGGCATGTATACCTATCAAGTGTCCCATAGGAACCTGATATAGAGGGTGATTATTCATTATTTCATTGGTTCCATTCCTACTATTTGCTACACACTATTTACATATGAGTGCCACTCTAATTACATGTAAGCACCATTGGTGGGGGAATACTATGATTTATCTCAAACCCTATATAGGTCACCTTTGATACGTGAGAATACTTTTTACCTTTAGGTATAGATATTGGAAACCAACCCTCTCTGTGATGTTGATCCTTATTGTTGGTTAGAGCTTAGGAGTGAAAGACCAAACATAGGCTTCTGATGCTATAGATATGATATTGGGATTTTTATGACTTTAAACCATATATTTTTATGGATCCTCTTGTTTTCAAGTTGTCATTTTTTACCTTCATTCCATGCTTTCATATTTTTATCAGAAACTACATATGAGTCTATTTATTATAATATGAAGTCTTCTGATGTATCTATTATTCTTTTGTTTCTTATATCATATATATATATATATTTCATTATGCTTCTTTTAATTCATATTTTTGATTCATCTGTTGTGTACTATGACTTGTGGGTATAGTCTCCCCACTTTTTTACTATTACACCCCTACTTCTTTTCACGATCCCCCAGCTTATGGGGTGACGCGCTAGTGGTCTTGTGGCCAGCTAGGCATAGCGCACGAGATACATGGAATATGGGTTTGAGATGTCACAATGTGGTATCATAGGAGGTTTCAAATGCATTATATACAATTTGGTCACAATATATTTGTGATTGGTAATGCTTGGGACATGGTCACAAGCCATGTTCAGTCATCGTGAACCCATGTACATGATATGGACAAGGTGGCTTTAAGTATTACTATTATTGATTCATCTATTACTATTGATATCATTTTAAGAATGGGTTCATAAAATGTTTTGTGTTGTTATTTTTATTTTTTATATTAGAATTTTTATTTCATTTCACAATATGATGAAATTCTGTTTATGTGTTAGAACATGCATTAAAATAGTCACAATATAAATAAGCCATTCATTTTTCAATTTCATGATTAAAGTTTCAGTATTCAATTCATGTATCATGTTTTTGTGATTTTTTACATATAAAATTTTGTGATGGATGTTTTCTGTGGGATTTGGATCACTCTATTGTTTAAATTTATTAGGTTCCTATCATTGATTCATGAGGTTATGGGCCCTTATGGATCAAAAAATGGAATTACAAGAAGCTCATACATTTTATGAACTCTATAATCATGTGGACAAGAATAATTAAAATTAAAATGACATCCAAGTGAGTGTCATATTTTTAAACACATGTCATATGAGCCCTTGTTGGCTAGAAAATGACATATCATTGGATTTGACAGTTCGAAGTGACATATAACTAGAGAACATAATTTTACACATTCCATAACCAAGAAACACACCTCAAACCAAGTCTCTATAGTGGGTAATTTTTTTGATTAGTTTTTATGGAATGTATTGTCGATCTTATCATCATGTCATGTATTTTGAAGAAGATAGAGATGTATGTTTGTTCTTAATTACCGAGTGAAATTTGAGAGATTATGAGGGTGGATTCCATCTCGGTTCAACACCAATGTCTTTCATTGATTCTTCTTCTAGAAAAAATTGATGCATTGAGGAATATTTCGGAGGTGGTAGTGGTCCGACTCCTTTAATCTGATGTTTTCCTATATACCATTAGTACAGGATTCCAAGACATTTTATGTGGGAATGTACATGCAATATAGTGGACTTCAAAGGTTGTGGTAGGATGGGCCTTCTCCACCATTTTTGGATGGTTTTTCCACCTTTACCTAATGAGAAATGATCTTAACCTAGTAATTAGTCATGAGTAGGATCTATAAGATAACAACATTCATGTAGTGGGAACACCATCAGTTGATTGGGTTGTGGTGGTGGTCGATGTTGAGGAAAACAGAAATCTGTTTCTTAGCACTAGTAGAGAGGGCCTACTCTGGGATGTTAGGTAGTGACTCAGGGTCATGGTACCATCGTGTTTTCTGGAGAATAGGATAAACTTATAGAGTAATGAACCTGACCATATAATTTACGAGGTACTATTCTGGTAGCCTCCACATTAGTATCCATCATTTTTTATACAGGTGTATTTCACTCGTTCATATTTTAGGAAATCATAGAGATTCTAAGTCTCAATGTTGAGAACTATTATGGCATCATGACACTAGATATAGCCATAGGTCCACATTCAATGGGTGTTTACCATTGTCTGACATGTCCCTTGGACACAGGTTGTTACATCTTTGAATGAAACATGTATTTTCTCAACATGACGGGTTTTGATTTAATCCCCATGATGGACTCGTTAGTTCACTACAGATACTATATTGAATTGTATCATGGCAGGGTGGTGTTTACCTAACCAAAGGGAATTGCACACATGCATAAGGGGGAATGGGATGTTGGTGCGACATGAGCATGACCTGAGTAGAAGATGTTAGGTCGTGGTATGACATAGGTTTATACTATTTACCTTGATGACCATGGGATGAAACGTGCCATTTTCCATCATATTGTGTAGTTTTTCAGAGACATTTTCCCCTAAAACATTCTCTCCTACCTCTAGTGCGAGAGGTATATTTTACCATTTAACAAGTTTCTGGTGTAGCATCAGTGAAAATTTTTCCTTATATGATTGAATTGAAGGCGTATCTAGAGACCATGAATCAGTTGGTGGATCCAGATGTAACAGGTTTTATAATCCCCAGTACATATCTTTGGAGTTCACTTATCCTCTTGTCCATGAAGGTATATGGTGCCTTTATGATTTTTCTTGATTACCATTGGTTAGATCATCTAAATATCAAAAAATCAGTAACCTATACCTACTATAGGTGACTAAATTGAACAATTTTGAAGAGAAAATATGTTTTCAATGATATATATGAGGTCAGGATATCATCAGGTGTGCGCAATGGATTCATACATACATAGCACAACCTTTACGAGCAATTATGGTCTTTACGAGTACCTAGTTGTGTCGTTCAGAATCAAGAATTCACCTGTTGTCTTTATGGATCTTATGAATCCAGTTTTCCACCCGTATTTGGATTCATTTTCAAATGGATTCCTCGATGATATCTTAGTGTATTTTCACTATATTCATAACCATGAAACCCACCTTGGGATAATTCTTATTATTCAATGTGAGTATAATATCTAAGCTAATATTAGTAAATTACACTTTTGGATTGCTAAAGTTCACTTACTGTGGTCCTATCATCATGGATTCAAGAGTTTTAGTTGACCTAGATAATGTGAGGGATGTGGTTTCTGAGGAGTAGTCAAAGATAATGTTTTATATAATAAGTTTATTGGGACATTCCAGATACTAAAAACGATTCATTCATGATTACTCATGACTTGTAGCACCATTTAATGTCTTATTGGACATGAGTGTCAGATATGAATTGTTATATGATTTAGAGGCAACCATTCTGGGTTAATGGGAAGTATTACTTCTACAATGGAACTAATATTGTTCGATCCAGGCATGGCTTATATAGTCTATTGTGACGCGTCATATATCGGGCATTGAGATTTTCTGATGCAAGATGAGTGGGAAATTGTGTATGATTATCGAAATTTGTGGCCTCATGTACATAATAACCAATGCACAACCTCATTCTCATTGTAGATGTACTTTCCTAAAACATTTGTTAAGAGTATTTATTCGGAGATGGTTTTGTGTTTTTCATAGACCACAAGATGCAAAAATACTTCTTCACTCAGGGGGGTCGGAATCTCATGCCACATTGGTGGGTCAAGTACCTTTAATCATTTGATTTCGAACAAAACTAGACTATAGGTAAAGGGAATTCAGTAGTCAATGCCATTAGTCAAAAGACTCAAATGCAGGATGTTCATTAGTATAGTGAAGAATGGAATCTTATGGCTGTATTCTACAATATTCATGTTGAGTTTTTGTAGGACCATTCAACGACTATACTCTTATACATAGTAGTGAAATCTATTCTTCTAGAATGAGTAAGGCCGAGAACCATATCTAGTCTTGAAGGATTTCTCCTATGGAAATGATTCATAGATGGCGATACTTATTCTAGTTAGGATGTTGATGGAAATGATGCTCTTTTGTTCTGTGGGCATGTATGGGTCCCACAAGACACCATATTAGAGCTGATGAGGAATTTCAATGCCTCGGCATTTGTAGTCCACCAGGTTGTCAACAAAATTTATTAATATCTATGATGTCAATAATGGTGGAACAACATGAAGAATGAGATATCTAAATTCATCACCCGATGTAACACCTGTCAACCAGTTAAGGCGGAATATAATTGTCTTATAGGGATTCAAAATCTATATTCCATTATTGAGTGTAAATGGGAAAATGAATAGATGATATTTTTAATTTGACTACCCAGATCACATCAGGGAAATAAAATACTATAGGTTGTCAGTGACCATTGGATGAATGTCTAACTCTTAATAAATGCGTGAAAGAACATTATTATGGATGATATTTGAAGACTGTATGCAATGAGGTGGTACGTCTACATGGATCACCATATTAAATCGTTTTAGATAGAGACACTCATTTCTTGTAACAGTTCTAGCATGGGTTATAAAAAGACTTAGGTGTTTAGGTACTTATGATCACAACCTATCACCAAAAAATTGATGGTAAGAAGGAGAGTACAATTCAGGTTCTTCAGTATATGATCCATGATGCATTCTAGACTTTGGGGGTTCCAGGGAGAAACATATTCCCCTAGTCTATTTTTCTTATAACAACACCTTTCAGGATACCATTGAGTTGGTTCCCAATGCATCCTTGTATGGTCAGAATTAATACTCGACTATGTGTTCAATAGAGGTAGGGGAAGTAGTTTTTCTTGGGCCTCATCTAATAAATTATACTATAGAGAAGTTCCATCTTATTTAGAATCATATTTTGACAGCTCAGTCCCAACAATAGCATTATGCTAACAGCCACTGGTGTCATATTTGGTTCAATGATGGAGACCTGGTTTTCTTGAAAGTATAACTTTGTATGGGTCATAGACATATTACAAACAGGGTAATATATACATGATATTTGTTGGACCATTCACGGATTAGAAGGGGAACAAACATGTGGATTACCAATTGGTAAATCCTTTGGAATACAATTCATACATAATTTATTTCATTTGTATCAATATCGCTAGTATTATCCAGAACCATCTCATGTATTCTAGTCGAATAAGGTTGGTCTGGATGTGTATGCTTCCTTTGAGAGGTTACAAGTTCATATTCTTTATTGGAGAATATACAATCTTTTTTGCTGGTCGATTTCTCTTGTATGAGTTCCATGTTAGTTTTTTTGAGTATAAGATGATAACTGTGAGTGATAAGATCATATACTATGTCAGTGGTTGGAACTCTTTGCTAATAATACCTATTTACATGTAGAAGGGATTATCATGGATGAATTTCTTTAAGGATGGGAGGTTGTAGCAACCCAACTCTTTGAACAATGAAAAAATCATTAGTTTTTTTACTGTCTTAAATGTCCTAATAGAGTCGCATAACAATTCTAATAAGGCCATAGTGGTTTCTATGGATTTTCAAGAGCCCAAAACCCCAAAAAAATGGAAAGCATATTAGGCCGCATGGTTTGTCTCCAACCGAGTGTCCATGGTGCAAGACCATAGAACTGTTTGCAAAGTAGTTTCAGAGCCTATATTCATTGTCTTCACATTGTTAGTGAATCCATGAACAATGGATATTTAAGTTTCCATGTGAGATAGTGATGTATACATAGTGTGATAATGGTTTCCCTAACCATGTTCAGAAAACATGAATGCCTACTTGTAATTAAAAAATGTCCAAAATAGCCATCCTTCCACTTAAATTCTTATTTCTTTTCTCCTTTTATTTGTGTTCACAACAACCCAATGATACTCTACATGATCTCTCAAAGGTCATCCTCCATCAATACCTTTACACTACTCCATTTGATGTCTAATATTGATTTTATAGGTGGCATTGGATCCCTTGATGTAACTTTTCCATTGCATACCCCATTTTTCTCACATAATCTCGCCATTGGTTGTGCAATGTAGATGAAGGCTCATTCTCTCTATTTTTAGGGCTATGGATGGAAACTATAGTCGACTCCAATTTTCTCCAAATATGATGCTGATACTCACATAGTCATTGTATATGTATCTATGGTAGGTGGTCATGTAGTTTTTCAATATATTTATGGCATTTTTTCATTTAATCTCATTGTTCCAAGAGCCGTACATGGATGATCTCCCAAGTATTGTCGATTCTATCATGTGTAATTGAACCTAGAGTGACGATATAGGTTAATTGACTCATGATTAGGATTGTAAATATGAAAGTGGATTTATATAGACCTCAAAGGGGTGTTCCACATAAATAGGCCATTTTAGGCCACTTTCCCATAATTTCAAATTATGTTGTATGATTCACAACATAGTATTATTTCTAATTAACCATTTTACCACTTGTTTATGGATAAAACCAAGACACCCCATGGGTTTTTGGAACTCTTAGGCTTATAATTACCAACTCTATAATTTGACTATTTGACATGACTATTCCTTTGACTTTTTCTTTTCAAATGAATTTTACATGATAATAAAATGGGATGGATAACTTATATAGGTTGGATTGGGTGAGATATATTCACCCATATAAATGAAATGACATACATAAGATGTTTTTAGGGATGGAATGGACATTCCTTTTAATATATTTATATATAAAGGCAATTCATAATTATTTAGATAGTTATACTTGAAATGATATAAGATGGTTTAAATTACTCCATGGATAAATGCATGTTGAACTTCATGCTTGTTATACATACCACTTTGTGGATGAAGGAAGGCTGAACATCATCCCAATTATACATATCAGTGAGTGGTTGAAGGCTTCCTTAACATCATTCCATATATATATACTTATATATATGAACAAGCATTCAAAAATTTGGTCCATTCATATAAATGTATGGAAAAGAGGAATTATGCCCCTTCTTCCAATTATACATATGTATACAAAGTGACTTGATCAGACAAGAAATCATCGAGATGAAGTAGGTAGACCCGTTAGGATTCCACTGTGAACTTATGTGGGAGCGTAATTGTTTATTCTATTTTTCATTACTTTCCTGTGGTTATCATTACACCGTTTAATTATGAGTTCCATGTAGATTACACATAGACAAAGTTTGTGGTGGACTGCTATGATTTATATCACACCCTACTCAGGTAATCTATGGTACACTAAAATATTTTTTCCTTGTATGCGTGGATAGAGGCAAGCAGCCCTCTTCTAGAAGTTGATCCTTACTGATAGTCTGAGCTTTGTAGTAGAGGACCTGGATTAGGGTCGTGATTGTAGGGACCGTATTTTAGGATATTGATTACTTTTTTATCTTCTATTATTATGTCAGATTTGAATTTCCTATTATCATTTTTAATGGAATTCCATGCTTGCATATTTATATCAAACACTACATATGAGTATTTTTATTATATTATTCAATGTTTCATTATATTCGTTATTATTCCATAGCTTAAATCACTTATTTTCCTGATTATTATTATTCTACATCTTGGTTCTAGTGCATCAAATGTTTATAATGAAATTCAGGTATAGTCTTCTTGTTGATTTATAATTATACCCATACTCCTAGTCGAAAACCCCTAGCTTATGGAAATATGTGCTAGTGGACATGTGGACCGCTGGACTAGGGGAACGGGTTATGTAAAATCTTGGTATTGGATGTCATAACATAGGACCCCATCCAACATTCTTACTAATTATGGGATTCACATTAAATTTATAGTTCATCATATCATATAAATCCTATGTGATGATATTGGGTTTCATATATATATTTAAAACATATTCACAAAAAGAAAAAAATCATAATAATAAAATGACAATTCCATGGAAAATAAATGACAATACAAATATATTCTGAAAATTCATTGTTAAATTCCCTATAAACATATAATAGGGAAATGGTATTTACACTTTATTATGAAATGTTATATATTAATGTAAATAATATCGAAAATAAATTGAAGTATTATGACTAGGTGAACTTCCTTTAATAAGGATTATATAAATATTAGGTTTTTATAGTGGAAAATAATGGGAATAAACCTTGAATTTATAAGGAAATTATAATTAAGAAAGAAAAATGAATTGACGTTTCATTTCATGAAAAGGATAATTAAATTACATAAGGTATCTAGAGAAAGAAGGTTCATTCAATGATTTAAATAATATCCACATTTGAACATGTGATAATTCCAAATGAAATGACATTGCTAAATGACACATTTTATCAATTTAGAAAACATGCCAATTTGGATATAATAAATATACCAGATATATTTATCTTAGTTGAAAATAAAAATTTTACAAAAAAAATTGAGTTTCTTTAAGATGTAATTGAATCATATATACAGTTTTTTACAAAATTCAAAATGTGGTAGTTGGATAGCTACACATGAAGCACAAAATGATATTTTTAATAGATACCAAACCTCTAGGATTAAATGAAAATTAATTATATTTTAAAAATAAAATAAAATAAATGTACTTTAAAGTTAATTTTTAAAATTATGAAATAATTAGAAAGATATATTTCATATTTGTAATTATATGATATTATATGACAACAGAATGAAATAATATTTTTCATATTGTTGAAATATAGAAGAGGAATCAAAATTAATTTAAGAGATTATAAACCATTAATTTAAATATCATGTAAATTAAAAAAAATCTAAAAGGAAAACCATTAAGGATTAAAATTAAAATAATATTTTGGAAAAATAATATATAAATTGTCTAGATGGGTTATCAAATTTTAGAGATCTTTATTTCAATCAATGTTTGCAAAATAAAACATTATGAAATGAGTAATAGGTAATTGAAATCAATTAAATAATAAATAGTTTGAAACTACCCATTAAATAATGTTTTATATTTCTAAATCATGATATAATTTCACAAAATATATTATATATACCGTATAAAATTAAATTGGTTAATATGAAGAATTCTACTTCAAGACAAATGAATTGAATCCCTGAAACCCTATCAACTAACATAATCCATGTGGAAATAATTATTTAGTAATATGTTTATAAGGAATAATATTATAACCCTACAATTGTATTATTAAATATCGTATAATTCAATAATTATTAGGAATAAATAAGAATTTCAATAATAGAGTTGATTAAGATAGTTTCTATCTCAATTGATGAAAAATGAGTTAACAAAAACCATTACATAGATTGAAATATTTTATTACAATCACAATTACTGAAAATTAATATAATATAACCTTGAATATAAATTAATAGAATATGATAATGATAAAAATAATAATTTGATATTAGTTACATAATTCCAAGGAAAAAATGGTGTACAATAAAAAATATGTCTAAAGGGATTAAAAATTTAGACAAGAAACCCTTACAAAGTCAAAATCAGTCAAATGAGATTTGAATGGAAGTTATAACTTTGTATGAATGTGTAACTCACCTTATCTCTTGAAATTTATTTTAAAAATAAATTATTGTAAAATAAATATACCACAACAAGGAAATAAGTATTGAACATGAATCACCTCTTAGTGAAACAAGAGTTTGATTAAAATCCCTATATATGTTCCTAATATATTATTCACATGTTCATAATTTCATCAAAAATAAAATAATTTTTATTATATATCATATAAGGAACCTTATTATTCTATATTGATTTTATGATAACTATTTATTATAATATTAAATTTATTTATTATATAGTATTTAATATGTTCCCTTGAAAAAATAATAATTATCAGCTGGTTTCTATGATATTAGAAATTGAATATGATATTTTAATTATAAGAAAAATAAATAAAATAATAATTTAATGAAAAATAATTTTTATAATCTTTTAATAACAATATTATATTATTTAACATTTTCATAAATTGGAATGTTTTTCTCAATAGTTCAAGTGGGGTGTTTAAAAAACTAAAAAATAAACAAGCTATATCTTGATGGGAGAATATGTTTGAGGACCCCAAAAATGAAATTATAATATAATAATTATTATATTTTTAATATTATTATATTTTGGTGAATTTTATTTTAATTGGGTCGGATAAATAATTAAAATCACGATGAAAAATGAAAAATGAAACTTTATTGAAGTGGTAGTCTTCTACATGCATTGTTAATGATGATTTTTTTCTATGGATGGGAAATAAAAACTATTGGTTTACCATTAATATAATTACACAAAAGTATACTATTTATATTTTGGTCATTGTATAAATATAGTTATCATATGTTTAGATGAGAAATAATTAGAATAAAAGGCAATGATTAAGTGAGACTTACGTTTAGACCTTAAACTTCAACATGATGAAAAATATTGAATTGAAGGGATTATGCGAACTGGTATTGATCATGGGTTTCTTGGACATCAAATATTAATATTTCATAAAAATATTGGTGGTTTTTAAGTTATATTTAAAAGGTAAGTGTAACATTGAATTGGTTGATGTGGTCCCCTTACATTAGTGGAGATAAGGGAACTTTGATGAACACCCTTTATATTTTAATTGTATTAATGCACTATTCATGGATTAATGAACTAAAAAAATTAAAATAATGGTTTTTTAGGTATGATAATCTAAATTAATTTTTAAATATAATTTTCAATATTTTAAACAAGTTTCACATCATTTTATCATTTCATTTATAATTTTACTTTTTTATAGGGTTAACTTGTTTTAACATTGCAATTTTTATTTCATTGAAAATATAAAAAAAAACCACTTACAAAATTTCATAATAGTATAAAATATTCCAAATTTTTAATCCAAATAAATTTTCAATTTTTATATAATTAAATTTTAAATTACAATAAATAATATATATATAAGAAATGTTTTATTAGAAAATATTTATTTTAAAATTAGGTTTTGGTTATCTTTTATAGTATTTATGAAAAAAATAATACATTTTTATTTGTTTATATATAAGTATATATATTATATTTTAATAGTTTTCAAAAATATAATAATCGTTTTATTAGATATAAGATGTATAATGGTTTTAAAAAAATCACTGGAAAATAAAAATATTATTATTATGACAGTGAATATTTTTAATTATAGTAATCCTATTATTATAAATTGAAGTCAAATTGAATGTGTTACAAACCATTTATTTTTTTATCTAAAATATTAAATCCATTTTTCATATTAGATTCCAAAAAATGTAAATTTTTATTTTTTAATATAAGCAAATAAAAGACATTTTTAGATTAAAATACTACATAAGTTACCTAAATGATAACCATGATTTTTAAAAATAGATAATTCAATTTTTAAAAGATTAAATTCACATTAAAATTTATACATTCAAATTTAAATTATTTTAAAAACACATTTCCGTAAATATTATATAATAAATATTTTGTTAATTGTAACATATCTATTTTTTACTATTCTTATAATAATTTTTTATGTATCAAAAATATCAAAAAAATATTATAATATTAAAGTTATAAATCCAAAAATTAAGATACTTATTAATAATAAATTTATAAAATTTTCAAATTTAACATTCAATAAAATTAGAAAATAAAATAAATAACTATTTTTATATGAAAATAACTCTTTAATGTATCAAAATTACATTTTTTTCACAGAATATGATTTAGTAATAAAACTATTTATATTATATTAATCATATCAAAAGCGCACATTAATAATTTAAAATTTTTACCATCTCTATAAAATAGATATTTTCCTAAATAAATATCTTTAAAAAAAAATTACAGAAAAAATACATTTATACATTTATAGTGTTATTAATAGATAAGTTTAAATTTAAATTTTATTTAAATGATGAAGTAGTTTTTGAAATGAAATTTATTAACTCATAATTTTTTAACTAAATTTAGTCATGCTAATTTTACCAGTACATTTCATGGTTATATATCATTCCATGATTCGTTTGGGTTTTGTGTTGCCTGTGAAGATTATTATTGAACTCATTAGGTTTCAATGTAAAATTAATATATTTAAATCTTGGAGACTAAAATGTTATATCTCAATACTAAATATATTTGATATGAAACAGAAAATATTAAATTATCTAATTCATAAATATCCCGGTATATGTTGATCTATACTCTAGTCCATTGTCAAATCCATAATAATACCATATATTTTTCTCTATGATGGACAATAAACAGTTGATTTAGATAATTACTTAAAAAATGATGAATAATTTCCAAATGAAATTGGTTGTTCTTGTATATAAAATGTGCAATTTTTTAATAATCTATAAAAACATTAATTTAGGGTCTCACATTTCTCCCTAGTCACTGATAAGGATGTTTTATATTATATCATTTACATATGGTATATTGGATAATTTTCATTCCAAGGTAAATATTACTCCACATGGTCGTTTATTAAAAAAATTCTACCTCTTATACGTATTTAAATTATTAAAGGACATCCCCAATATGTGTAATTTTACCCTATAATGGATATTAAAATTCCCCAAAAAATATAATAAGAAACACCACTAGAATGAATATAAAGATACATATATATAAATATTACTAATCAAAAAGTCATATATCTAGACATACGAACCTTCAAAACTCCTCGAACGACTACTGTATATTCAAGCAACAGGCACCGTACAACAACTACCAATATTTGAGGTATATTATAAACAAATTCATTCATTAATAATTAACATTATATAATTTTCTGGACTACAAAGTCATCAATTTCCTGAATATGTCTTTAAAGATGAAAATTAGTGTGTATTAGAGTAACCATGCGTCCAAATATTAAAAAAAATAATTCTCCTACCTTTACTGGGGTAACACTAGAAGAATGAAAATACAAAAAAATATCTTCTAAACATCCTTTTATGTGGTTCATCATGATTTTTATTCATTATTGAAAATATATGTTATGACATTCATGATAAAAAGAGTTTCAATAGACATCAACTATTTCTATTTATGATTAGTATCCTTGAAAATTTCTTGATCGAATACTTCCTTCAGTAATTCATGAAAAATTAATTCACAAATGATATATAGAATAATAATTAAATTGTTATAAAATCGAACATTTACAAATTTTTGAATGACTATGTGTGGAAATAATTCAACCAAAATAGATAAATTATTAGTATATTCATTCATTATTTTCTAATCCATTTTGAGACACATGAACTCTATCTTTTTCACCACATTAAAAATATTTTTTGGAAAATCACCAGATAAATATTGTTTTGAAATATAAAAAATATATTCCATCATAAAACTGAAATAGAATGATAATATGAAACTATTATTTACTTTATCCTTTAATCAATCCTACAGAATCGTACATTTATGTGGATTTAAGTATTTCTATAGAACTCAATATTTCAATGATCATTTCTAGCTATTGTATTTCCTCTCATGGATATTCATCACCATAAAATACATGAATAAATCTATTCAATAAGTCTAATATGTGGTCTATGTTTGTATATGATATCATATATACTATTTTATTCTGAATTTAGCTTACTTAATCAAAATATAAGATCATACACGGGCTATAAACCAGATATCTATGAGAAAAATATCATGAAATGAATATCATGAGATTCAACTAGTCCCTTCTAAGGGGCATACTCAAAATGAACCGAATTTTAAAAATCAATAAAAACAAATTTCAATATTTTAATTACATGATCTTAATATAACTAAAACACCTTACCCGAAATCATTGATTCATAAGAAAAGATAATTTTTATTGTCAATAAAAATAAATTTCTATTCTAAACTATAAATATTTTTTAAGGATAAAAATTTAATAAATTTAAAACTATGAAATTAATAATTTTAAAACCTTTATAATTATCTAATTGTTTAAAAAAATTATTTTTAACCCATTTAAAAGTAGAAATCATTCATGAAATGTTCATTTGAGGGAATTATTATGCATTATAATAAAAATATAATTTTCATAATGAATTATATAACACATAAATAAACAAAATTTGATCAACATGTCCAAATAATTCACTTTAATTCATCTCAAAATAGTGATATGCGTATTGTGTACAATTTTGAAATCAAATAGGTAAAATAACCAATGATTTTTCGGATTAATGATTGTAAATGGTTTTGAATACAATTTGTTAACCATGAGAAGATACCTATATGGTTTATATAACAATATAAATGGTTTGAAAATAGTTTTCATCACCATTCACACCATTTATTAATGTTGTGTTCCCTTTAAATTTTCTTCCATAATTATCATAATCCTATAAGAAACCTTATATTTTTAATATGGATCATAAAATTATGAATTTTGATCACTGTTTTCTAAAAATATTCATAAATGAAAATAAAATTCTAATGTCTCATTTTAAACACCACTAGAAAATCTATTATTTTCATAAAAATTATTGACCAAGAACATAATAAATAACTACTCCATTTTTTGAACTATTTTACCTCATTTATTTCATTACATTGAAAATATTATGAGTGATTTAATAAAACATTATAAGGATCTAATTTTTTTCAATTTACCATGATACATAGGCCACCGCTTCATAAGCCATGAAAAACATTCCCATCAACCATAGGATCACGATAAGCACTGATGATATCAAAATATTACATAGAAAATATGTACTCTATCAAATATCAAATATTAATCAATATGAATCGATATATATTAAATTAATTATTTTATATCAAATATACATTCATATAAAGAAAATATATATCTTTAAATATAACAAAAAACAAATAATGTATAAAAAATAAAATGGTCAAGGAAAATAAATAATAAATAATGATATAGAAGAGACAAAAATAATTTGATAAACATAATATCTAGTAAAATATCTTCTCACAGTAAACCATAATGTCTATTTATAATATTTGAGAAACACTATATGTCCTCAGATAACAACCATATGTCAAATCACTCATCAACATGATCAATGATGAATTCTAACTAATGTGGGGTTATCCCTTGAATACCTCCATGAATAAATAAGGACTATATATATACTATTTTTTATATAAGGATTTTGATAAACATGTCCATTTATATTTATACAAAGTGTCATTGAAATTATTATTTTTAGATAAATTTTTTAAATACATGTTTTGGATTATAAATTTGAAAGTGTTTTTATCATGTCAGGGGTTGTAATAGAATATAATTTAATTCACATATCATTAACATAAAATGAAATTCCATTAATATAATTAACATTTGTAACATCATTATGAAAAAAACATTATTCAATATCTAGAAAGTTGTGATTATATGTTTATTAAAAAAAATAATCAACTAATGTTCTATTTTTTTATATCTTACATCTATAAACATTATATGTTTTTATAAAAAAACTATTATTAATGGACGGTGTCTAAAAATTCAGTCTATAAAATACAATTGCATGTAAAAATTGTTATAATAAAAACCTAGTAATAATTGATTTATGAATCATTATTGAATCAAAATGAAAAAATAGCACATAAAAATGTTAGTAATTGTGAATTATAAAGTTGATAATACAATTTCTCATAACGGTTATCATGTATAATTCAATTAATTATAATAGGATAAATACAAACATTCATAGTTGGAACCACCCACATTCTTATTCTGTAATGATTGCAAAAAAATCATAAAATACTACCAACTGGTTTTATTAAGGGTAGTCCTCTAAATAGGTTCAGAACTATTCTGGAGAATATTCACTACTGATTAATATAAACTAGTTTAGTTTAAATGTTTTCTCTCTATCATAGTTACCATATATTACCGTTAAAGAAGAAAAATAATGGTGAGTAAATAAGGAAATGTGTTATCATACAAAAAAAATTTAATCATTCCCTCTACACACCAAAAATAATAATGAAACATTACATTTAAAATATTCACAATTGTTAAATAATAATTAAATTGATCAATAATTGTTCACTATATTATATAATAAATAAGAGAATTTTATTCAAACATATGATATTATATTTTTTATGAAATACTATTATCAATTTATATCAATGTATTTAGAAACTAATATTTAAAGAAGGTGTCTAATAAAACAATAAAAAAATTTAAATACAACAGTCTAACATGATTATAATGTTATTTAATATAAAAACCAATGAATAAATAAATATATATGAAAACATAATAATTCATGAATGAAACTAGAAAGATAATTTTTTAGATTACAAGAACAACATAATATTGAAGAAATTTATCTATAGAAAATTAATTTTACTTTTTGGAAATGAATTAGAAGTAAAAAATTAACACCCCAAGCCTCTATGGTAGGGTTCTATATGTATAATACAACAGAGTGTGATGTACGCAACTCCGAGTTCTAACAAACCAATAAACACAAACTAACCGTTATGAATAGTAATACCCACTTTTTGAAATTTTCTAAATTTTATCTTTCAAAATGGACTTCATTTTTGGATTTGGAATATTTAAATTAGCCTAGGGTGATTTTTTTGTATTTTTCTGAAAACTGTCAATTCTTGATGAATAGTGATAAACACTTAGTCATAGTTTAAAACCGAATTTAAATTCAAATAATTATATATTTTATTTTAATAGGGTAATTAAGGGTAAAATTGAAATTATTATTATGCTAACACATGCTATAATTATATTGGATAAGTATAATTAGACCAAATACAACATTAGGAATAAAATATGATCCTCTTTGGTCCACTTGGGTTATATTAGGACATTTATTATTATTTAATTCTAAGAAGAGTTAAAAGAGTTAAAATCAATGCTTAATAACTAAATCATTTTTAATATATGGTTATACATAAGATAAATTCGACTATAAATATTCATTAGAAGGATAAAACTATTTCCCATATAATGGGATTTTAATTATATTTTTTAGACTTTAAATAATTTAATTTATTTATGAAATAATGATGATACAATAATTACCTAATTATTATAATATTAAAATAATTTATATTATAAATATCCAAATAAATGTAATTTGAGACTTTTTATGAATTACACTAATTTTATAGGTTAATATGACATGACATGGTTGGATATATGATTTTTTCTCTAAGTAATAATGCTGTTATGATTTTAACAAAATAAAAATACAAAATAGTGTCAAAATTGACATAAAATAGTTTTTAAAACAAATATTATATTATTAATTGATATAATGGTCCTAAATATATAAGGTTCATCCAAAAGACTTATATAATATTATATATACCATTAATGAACCAATTAGGCTTCCATTTGCAGTTTATAGTATTTTTATTAACCATATATTGTAATAATACAAGAAGACATGGTAAAAGATAAAATATTTAACTTAGAGTTAAATCTAAATGATAAGATTAAAATAGTATCCTAAACTTGTACAAAACCTATTGGTTGAGAGTATTTAGACCCATACCCACCCTAGCTTCGATATAAGCCACTATGGTGCCATTATAAACTAAATATAAATTTATTATAAATAATATTTTATGTTTTTTCTAAGGTTCCCCTCAACCCTCTTATAAAAGGGCACTCCCCCTTCTCTCTAATTTACGTCTTCTAAGCCATTTGGATCATCCAAAACCTACCCAAATAACCTCTCAACATCCCTAAAGTCGTACTAGAGGCCTTCTTGTAGTCATAAATCTATATTAAAGATCCCTTTTGATCAAATCCATAGGAAGAACCAGAAGAATAGGTAAATATTTCATAACCAGTTTCAATATCCTTTCTTCGTCCACTTCCTATTTCTTTGCTGTTTCCATTATAAAATAAAAACACTAGTATCATCTATATACTATGTTGTTATTATAAATATGGTACAACAAAATTCATTATTCTATCCATCCCTTTAATGACATGTCACCATACGTGCATACATACGGCTTACCGTCTCCATGTTGTGGTGTAATTTTTATTCAATACATTATTATTCTGATGTATATAATAATGATGTGTAATTCATTAAATAATAAATATAACATGATAATGATTCAGTTTAAAGACCCGGAATTTCAATGTATTTTTTTTAATTAAATGGGAATTGTAAAGGTCCGAGAAATCTGACGTCGCATGATTCCGAGGACCGGAGTGCCCGAAATGATCAGGCGAAGATTTTGTTAATCTTAAGTTAACGCGTGTAAGCAGTTTTCCTAAAAAAGTGGAATAAATTTTAAATGGTAACTCAGATAGAAAATCTGGGGGCACCATTGTGGTCAGGATTGTGGTTTTACCCTTGGCGCGACTTAAGATTAGTCGGTGCATGCCTTCTTTGAGAAAACCCAATAATGGAATAATTGTAAATAAAATAATTAAAATAATTATTTTATTTTTCAAATGCATATAACTCACAAAAGGTAACTTTGATAAAAAATATGGGAACACCGCTGAACTCTTGAGAGTATTCTTTCATTAAAAAGTTACTAACATTGGATGACACTGGCCACCTGAAAAAGTTACGTTTTTGCTGCAAATAAAATAATTAATTACAAATTATTTTATTGTAAAACTCATAACATATAAATGGTATCTTGGATTTAAAATCTAAGACTACCATTGGGTTCATTGGGTAGTGTTTCAGCTAGGAAGAGCCTAACCTTGTCTGGCGCAAGTCGAGGGTGACTGATAATAAGTTTCCGATATTTTTTTCATGAACGTTAAGTAAACCCACAAGCAGTGTATTGTAACTTTTGTACGGGTGCTCAGAATTGAAATTTGAGGGCACCGTTGAACCCGCAGTGCTGATATTCACTTCAGGAGACTTTCACCTCGATGGCAATTGGTTGAGAATAAAAGTTAGTTTTTGTATTTTTATAAAATAAAACAATAAAATAAAGTGTACAACACTTTATGTTGGTTTAAGCTGCCATGTGAGTAGTTGTTGGTTAGAACCTCTACTTGGGAGTTAGAGGTAGGACCACCACACACTAAACTCCCATTAGAGGTTATGGTAGTAGGGCCAACCCGATCATAACCACCCATGAGAGGCTATGAAGTGGGGACCACGCGAGGCTTAACCCCCCAATTAATGGGGAGGGAGAGGAAATCTCACAACCCCCTTAAATAAATTTTATGTTTCAACATAAAATTAATTATTTTCAAATTAATTTTATGTGTCAAGTTCACATTAAATTCTATGTGTCCGCATCAAATTAATTCTATCATTTAATTTTATGTGTCAACATAAAATTAATTATTGTCAATTAATTTTATGTGCTGACAGTTTTTAATTCGCTTGACCCCCCTTTTAAATAATATAACGAAATTGTTGGAATTTAAGAAGGATCCTAAAATATGAACCATCATAAATTACAAGATGGTTACACACCTCTCTCCCTCTCCTATATATAGGGAGCTTGGGAGGTGGATTTGGGATGGCTTCACAAAGTGACGAAGCACTGGTAAAGTGACGTGACACCTAACACTTGGAGGATTACGCTTCCTCAAGGAAGAACGTGAAGAACGACGATGAAGTTTTCTTCATCGACTTGCTTCCTAAAATACTACCTATGAGGAGCATCGGCAAGGAGCCGAAGTAGCTCCAGATTTGAGATGTGTGGCGGACACGACGAACAAACACCGGTGAATCAAAGGTAGGGGTTTACTTTTGATTAAGTATGATCTTTGCTTATTTTCATCATTTCTCTAAAAAATGATGAAAGATGACTTTTTGTGCTTCATACTTATGAACTAATTTCTACCACCCTAAATGCGGAGGGTGCGGGCCAAACCATCAAGGCTCGACCCCTCCGTTGTTCTTTTTGTTATGAATTCACGACGACATGGTAATGAGGCGACGACGACTAAGATGGTGAACAAAGGTCGCAATGCCCGCGACATCCGCGAATCGTGCCGCACTCACGGAACACTGATGCCTCATGACGAACACCACCGCTCTACCTACAACATGCCCTATCAATTCCTGCATGCGCTGTGGCCTCTCCGTCACGCTTCCCTAGCCTGCCACGACCTCGCCGTCGCCCTCGCGGCGCCTTTCCACCCTGCCCGGCACCGCCCGGCACGTAGCCCGTGATGGATGGCGCCCCCCGACACACTGGTCGAGCGTTGCCCGGTGCACGAATCGCATGTAAGACCCATCTCGGTGGCCTTCCCGGTGCCCCCACGCCCTGCTCGGCGCATGACCTACTTTCTCGGCCCCTGCTACGTCCTCCCCAGTGCCCTAACCGGCACCCCTGCGGCCTGCCCAGTGTCAAGAGGGCCTGCCCGCGCCCCGTGCGGCCTGACTGCTAGTCTCCAGGTAGCCGACTCCTTGTGTCGTGCCCCTCACAATGCTGGACAAACCAACCCTGACCTTCGTGCTAAGCCACCTACGTGGCGACATCCGGGTCGAACTGCCCTCGTAGCCCGCTGGGCCGGGCCCAGTGGTCCGGGCCAAACATAGCGGGATGACCCGCAAATGGGCTGGGTCAGACCCATCTTGTATGTCCAAGATGACCCAAATCAGGTCATCCCATATTGGGTTGGAAGGAGTTGGTCCAACTGGGTCGGACAGGACCCAAGCCCACTACCGACACTTTGCTTACTTTGGCCATATCATAGGCACCAGATGTCCATTTGACGAACCGTCAGCGACACTGGTAATCTCGATGAGAGACAGTACCTTTGAGAATATACCATTGGAGTTCATACTATAGTTGACATACGGTCAGGTTGGTTTGTACCCAAATCCAACTGGGCCCCTGGAACTAAAAGGCTAGTAACTCATAGACCGGGCGCCCGATTGACATGTCGTCTGTTGTGTTGAAACCCCAATGATTTGGCAGACCTTTGAGATACATCTATACAAGACTACGTGACAGTTGGAGTATCGACCTATAGCTCGTGGGGTGGATCCTCCCGGAGACGAGCGTGCAGAGAATGAAGACGTAGTAGCTGGCAGTTGGGTGGAGGTTGGGGACAGATCATACGGATTTCAGTGCTCAATGATCCCGTGTGGGTCAGCACATACCGATCCTGTGTGGGTCAGATCCTGTGTGGTTAGTGATCAGAAATCATGTGTGGGTCAGCGCATACCGATCCTGTGTGGGTCTGATCCTATGCGGGTGATTGCTAGATTTAGTACCTATCGATCTGGTGTGGGTCAAACTCTGTATGGTCTGAAGCAGTGCCTCTTGACAGAATAAGATGATATAGCTTCGTGACTAATCATCTGTAATCTATACTTCACCAGCCATGGTTTCGATAATAAAAATCCTGGTTTGAGCTGAGTCAATGCCTTTCGTGTTTTCCTCATGGTTGAGATGGGTTACTAAATAACATCATTATATGTATGGGCATATACCAAAGTAAGGGTTATCCATTTAATTCATACTTTATGGTTATCAATGTTGGATTTGTGAGACCATGAGGTTCTCGGGGTCCCTACTGAGTTTCATTATACTCACCGCTGCACGGGCTATGCCCGCACATCGTTGTGTTGGATGCAGATGACGGAAAATGCTGACGGGGGCCAAGAGCGCGAGGACTGGATGGTAACCGGAGGTGGAATATAAGACGAGTGAGTACATAGAGGATTATAATGGGCATGGAGTGATGTGGTGGCCATATGTACCTACCCATCAGGTAGGAACCCCTGAGGATGATCCAGGATATATACTTTACCTTTCGGGTGTATGATCCTTATTCGGTTGTACTTGATTTCAGTTGTATTTACTTCACCTGTACTTGTGCATTACTGTTGGGCTTGTATTTTCGGACCCTTTTTTACTTTCCAACACTACTTCTATATATTGTATTGCTTAGTATTTTGCTTCCAGCTATGTACTCTGATTGTTTGTGTTTAATTTTTATAAAGGCAATACCTTCCATGCTTTGTGATTTGCTCCTCTAGTGCTAGTCTCCAGCCCGTGGCCTATGGAAGGTGGGCTTGGGGTAGTCATGGCACGGGCCCCGAGGACGGGTCATGAAAATTGGTATCAGAGGAGTCGGTTCAAACACATAACATTAAACTCTGATCTTTTATTGTGTGAATCAATAGTGTTAAGGGTACTGAGTGTGGTTCTCAGTTCAGGGAGTCCAGTGTTGGTGTGGAGGCCAAAGTATCCATACACCAGGACCCTGACTACTGATTTTTGACTCATTTCATGAAAACACTATTTACGTGTGTGTTTTAAAAAGTATTATTTATGTCAGCTCAACCAGGTCATCTCACCAGGTATAATCTTTTGACCGTGTCGCATCTGTTCAGGACACCTCCATGCAGACAGCCAGTTGGAGTTCCGAGAGAGTACTTGATGACGTCTTACCAAGTGATGAGGATCTGTTGCAGGGACCTATTTCTATGTTGGCACCATTAGGTGGTGTACCAGTAGCACCACCACTCATTGGGCAGAAGAAGCCATGAGCCTCACTAGCGGACAGTGCACACTGACTGAGCACGTTGCACGAGTTCCAGCAGCAAAGGCCACCGAGGTTTCGAGGCGAGACTAATTCGCATATAGTAGAGGACTAGATGGAGGATATTTCTAGTGTTTTTCTCCTAGTTGAGACACCAGTAGAGAAGATGGTGGTCTGAGCTACTAGTCATTTTCAATGAGTGACCATGAGGATGGTCTGCTTAGTGATGAGGATTCGGTACATGAACCGTTTCCTAAGATGGTACATTCTGGTAGTGTGCCAACTGTATTACTGCCCATTGGTCAGCATACACTACCGGTGGTACCGATAAAGGACACTTATAGGCTTAATGCCTTACATGTGTTTCAGCATCAGATACCCCTCATGTTCCTAGGCAAGCCTGACTCACAGGCGGCTGAGGACTGGCCTGAGAAGGTGGTTGAGCGTTCCCCACAGCTTCTACAGTTTTGGCAGGATCACATGTCGGTAGTTGAGTATTCATCGAGGCGTTCTGATCATTTCTGGGACTCAATGATTAAAATATGATCAGTTATTTAGAGCTCAGACCTCTGGACGAGGTGTGTATAAGGGAATTTGAGTAATTTCAATTTCCTCCATGCATTCCTACTTATATTAGGGTTCTAGAGAGAACCCTTGTGGTTGAATGTTCTTTGGATGAGCGGATAAAGCCAATGAATGTTAGTAGTGGGAAAGTAGGAAATAGGCGCCAGTCTTAGAGACTTAGGCATGCAAGAAGTTTTCGGAAGAGGATGTGACAGGGGTAGATAAATCTGCAGGGCAACAAATGTCGAAACAGTGCTAAGCGAGCAGCATGATGTGGTGTACATTTCGACATGTTAAATACACCCGCCTTTGTAGTCCCCTCCAAGCTTAAGGGTCTATATGGAAGGGTAAGAGAGTAGCTACATGCGGTCATGGAGTGTGAACCAAGGGCTCTAGGAATGATTCGAGTTACGGTCTGTGTCTACTACAAGCTGTCGTCTCAATAGACATTGATACTAATCATTCATTACTCCAACAAATCTTGCCCAAGACCTAGAGTTTATGGTTAAACTGTTGAATTGACCCTCACATTTGGAGATACATTTGGAAGGAGAATCGATAAATCAAAATTATGCCAATGGTGTGATCTATCCCTTGAGGCAAGAGTCTCGGTTGGAACCTCTTGGTGGCAGTGTCAAGGCCTTACGACATTAGTTTGGGTATGGACTGGGAAACAACAGTTCATACATTGATTGATTGTATTAGGAAAAGTGGCTGTGGTTTATCTACAACATTAGGTATGTGTTTCCCTTGGTTGGTGAAAAGGAAACCGAGACATCAAAGGTTAAACTCATGCCTAGGAGGGTGCAGTCGATCACTCTTAAGTCAGCCAACTTTACCCTCATGGCAGCAGTAGTTTTCAGTTTTCAGTTCCAAATAGGAGTGACAGAACATGGGGAAATATTTTGAAAATATGTATCCAGAATTACCCCCCAATGGGGAAGGGACGTCTATTTTGGCTTGATACTACTGAAGGTTCTTACCAGAATTATACAGAGTTGAAGCCCCACTATCAGCCATGACAATGAAGGGGAAACCCTTTATGAGGTGGGAGAGATGCCAGCTGAGATTTCAGGAGCTGAGGCAGAGGCTGACTAGTGCCCCCATAATGAGGCTTCTAGAGGAAGGCGTAGGGTACGTTGTTTAATGTGATACATCAGGGACCGAACTTGGATGTGTCCCGATTCAAGATCAAGTAGTGATCACATATGGTTCTTGGCAGCTGAGATAGAACGAGCCTAACTATGCTACCCATGCCCGTGAGTTAGCAGCATTAGTCTTCACCTTGAAGATGTGGAGGCACTATCTTATCGGTGAATGTTTTACCATGTACTCTGATCATAAGAGTCTCAAGTATATATTATATCATAAGGTCTTGAACTAGAGACATTAGCGATGTCTTGAGTTCCTCCATGACAATGACTTATAGATATTATATACTCTTGGGAAGGGGAATGTTGTTGTAGATGCTCTCAGAATGAGGACTGGTTTACAAAAACTATGATAGGTTACAGAGTAGCTGGCTCCTTTAAGATTATCATTTGTGGATAGTGATGGAGCAGCTTTTCTATAGTCTCTTACAGTCACCCCTCCACTTCTTCAGGGAGTCCAGGTGGCGCAGCCTAGAGACGCTGACTGCGAGACGCAATGTGCTCAGATATCCACAGAGTAGGCACCTGATAGATTTCATGAAGGTGGGGAGAACATCATCCTCCTTAGAGGACATACCTTGGTACTAGTGGAACTTTAGGAGAAAGTTCTGAGGTAGTTCCACACATACCCTCTAGCGGTACATCCTGGAGTGGCGAAGATGTACCAGTAACTTCGACCACAACACTGGTTACCTGGTATGAAGAAGACAGTAGTAGAGTTTTCCTCTCGATGCCTCACTTGTTAGCAAGTGATGGCAGAGCATTAGGTACCAACATGAACGTTTCATCATTTAGTGGTCCCAAAGTTGAAGAGGGATGAGATATCCATGGACTTTGTTATGGGTCTTCCACATACTTCCAGGGTACATGACTCTATTTGAGTGATCATCGACCGACTCACTATGTCGGACCACCTCTTTCTGACTAGAGATAGTACGAGCTACCAAAGATAAGGTGCAAGTCTCCTAGGTGAAGATGAAGATTGTACAGAGCAAACAGATGTCTTGTGCTGACAGGATACAGAGACCTCTGAAGTTTGAGGATGGAGACCATGATTTTCTACGGGTCTCACCTCGACGAGGTCTACAATGATTTTTCTAAGGAGGCAAGTTATCTCTGAGATTCATCATACCTTTTCAGGTCCTTAGTAGAGTTGGAAAGTTGACATATCTCTTAGCTCTTCCGCCTCAGTTGCACCGGGTGCACGAAATCTTCCACGTATCCCAGATGAGGAGATTTGTGCACAACCCTTCCCACATCCTCGACCATGGAGAGTTGTGCATCATCGATGGGGAAACTATTATAGAGGTTCTAGTAGAGATTGGGGATCAAAAATAGTGGGTCCTTCATGGATGGTTGATTCCTTTGGTGCGCATTCGCTGCTAGCACGAGAACCTCCAGGAGAGCACATGGGAGTGGGAGGCTCAGATGCGTGCTCAGTACCCCCCACTTGTTCCCTTAGTTATGAGTTGACGCTTATGGGGACGTAGATCCCCGAGGTGGGGGAGAATGTAATGACCCTAAATTTACATGTAATTTTTATTAATTAAATTGAAATTTTACAGGTCCATGAAATCTGACGGGGTGCGATCTCGAGGACCATATTTCCCGGAAAGATCTGTCGATGTTTTTGTTAAGCTTTAGTTACCGCGCGTAAGCAATTTTCCTCAAAAAGTGGAATAACTCTTAAAAGGTAACTCAAATAAAAAATATGAGCACACGGTTGTTGTCAGGATGGAGGGTTTACCCTTGGCGCGACTTATGATTAGTCGGTGCGAGCCTTCTATGATAAAACCCAAAAAAGGCATAATTGTAAATAAAATAATTACTTAAATTATTTTATTTTTCAAATGCTTATAACACACAAATGGTAACTCAGATTAAAAATCATAGACCACCACATAACATGGGAGGGTATTCTTTCCTTATGAATATACAAAATTTTTCCAGCACGGGCCACCAGAAAATGTTAGTTTTTGGTCGCAAATAAAATAATTAGGTGACAATTATTTAATTGTAAAATTAATAACTTCTAAATGGTCAAACGGATTGAAAATCTGAGAGTACCATTTGGTTCATTGGGGAGTGTTCCACCTAGGTAGAGCCTAAACACGACTGGTGCGAGTTGAGGGTGATTGGTAATAATTTTCCGAACTTCTTCTCGCGTATGTTCAGTAATCTCACGAGCGGAGTATTGTAACTTTTGAACCAGTGCACGAAATTGAAATCGGAGGGCACCGTTGAACACACAACCCCGATATTCTCTTAATGAGACTTTCACCTAGATTGCAGTTGTTTGATAATAAAAGTTAGTTTTTGGATTTTTATAAAATAAAATAATAAAATAATGTGTACATCACATTATTTTGTTTTAAGATGTCATTTGAGTAGTTGTTGGTTAAAAACCCATCTTGGGAGTTAGAGGTGGGACCACCACACTCAAACATACCATGAGAGGTTATGGTAGTGGGGTCCACCCATGCATAACCACCTGTGAGAGGTTATGACATGGGGACCACATGAGGCTTAACCCCTCAATTAATGGGGAGGGAGAAGAAACCCCACAACCCCCTCAATTAATTCTATTTGACAACATAAAATTAATTGCTGTCAAATTAATTTTATGTGTCAATGTGAAGTTAAATGCTATGTGTCAACATAAAATTAATGATTTCAATTAATTTTTTGTTTTAACATAAAAAAAAATATTGTCAATTAATTTTATGGGCCAATGCTTTTTAATGCGCTTGACCCCCCCTTTAAATAACGTAACCGCATCGTTGGAATTTAGGAAGGTTCCTAATAAATGAACTGTTATAAATTCCATGATGGATACATATATCTCCCCCTCTCCTATATATAGGCAGCTTGGGAAGAGTATTTGGGATGACTTCACTGATCGACAAAGCGCTGGTAAAGTGACACGACGCCCAACACTTGTAGGATTACGCTTCCTCGATTAAGAACATGAAGAATATCAGTGACGTTTTCCTTTTAGACAGTCTTCCTCAAATCCTACCGACATAGAGAATCATCAACGAGCCAACGTAGATGGAGATTTGAGTCGTGCAGTGGAAGTGACGATCAAAGACCAGGGAATTAATGACAGAGGTTCACTTTTGACTAAGTATGATCTTTACCTATATTATTCCTTTCTCTCAAAAATGATGAACGAGGAATTTTTATGCTTTATACAAACAAACCAGTTGCTACCACCCTAAATGCGGAGGGTGAGGGGCAAGCCAACATGGATAGACACCTCTGTTTTTATTTCTGTGATGACTCCATGATGGAATAGAAATGTGGTGACGACGATAAAGATGGTTAACAAAGGCCGCGCTACCCGCGGCCTCTGCGAATCGCGCCGCACCCACGGCGGGCCGATGCACTGGGCCGAACACCACTGCGCTATACAGGACATGGCCCGTGCACTACCTGCGTTCCCTGCGGACCCTCCGGTATGCTGCCCGGCCATGCCACGGCCTGCCTGCCGCCCCTACGGCGCCCGACCACCGTGCCCGGTGCCCCAAGCCTGCTGCCTGCACTACCGGGCGCCCCCCAGCGCGCTACCTGTTGCCCCCCGGTGTGCTGCCTAGTGCCCTCCGACGCACAGCCTGTGCCCCAGTGCACTGCTCGTTCCCTTCCCGGCGCACAGCTCACCTGTCCGGCCCCTCCCATCAACCTTCCTAGTGCCCCGATGCCCTGCCATGCGTGCGGCCCGCCTGCCCGGCACCTGCCGTGTCCTGCCCGGTGCCCTGACCGACACCCCCACAGCCTGCCCGGTGTCTAGCCAGCCTGGCCATGCACCATGCGGCCTACCCGATGGCCTCCCAACTATCGACACCCCGATCCGCATCCCTTGTGGCGCTGGCCGAACCAGCCTACGCATTTAGGCCAAGACACCTACGTGGTGACATCCGGGCCGAGCTTCCCTCGTAGTCCCCATGGTCGGGCCCTGTGGACCGGGCCTAACATAGCGGGCTGACCCGCCCAACTGGCTGGGTCAGACTCATTGGGTCTATCCAGGTTGACCCAGACCGGGTTGGACCGGACTCGGGCCCACTACCAACCCTTTGCTTACTTTGCCCATATCATTGGAACATGACTTATGTCTGACAAACCGTCAGCAGTGCTGGTAATCTTGATGAGAGATGGTCTTTTTGAGAATACCCCACTACAATTCAGGGTATAGTTGAGATATGGCCAGGTTGGTTCTTATATGAATCCAACTGGTCCCTCGGGACTAAAAGGCTAGTAACTCACAGACCGAGTGTCCGATTGACGCGCCGTCTGTTGCATTCATACCCCTATGACATGGCAGATCTTTGAGATACATATAAAAAAGACTACATGACAGTTGGAGTATCAACCTATAGCTCGTGGAGTGGATCCTCCCAGAGACAAACATGCAGAGAATGAAGACCTCGTAGCTGGCCGTGAGGCGGAGGTTGGAGACAGATCATACGGTGGTCAGTGCTCAGCGATCATGTGTGGGTTAGTGAATACCGATCCTGTGTGGGTAAGATTTTTTATGGGTCATCGCTCAATGATCCTGTATAGGTAAGCGCATACCGATCCTATGTAGGTCAGATACTGTGTGAGTCATTGCGGGGGTTAGTAGCTATCGATCCTATGTGGGTCAGACTCCGTAAGGTCAGAAGTAGTGCCTCTTGATAGAATAAGACGATATAGCTTCGTGACTAATCATCTGTACTCCTATACTTCACAAGCCATGGTTTTGATAATAAAAATCCTGGTTTGAGCTGAGTTAATGAATTTTGTGTTTTTCTCATGATTGAGATGAGTTACTAAATAACTTAGTATATGTATGGACATATACCTATGTAAGGGATGTCCATTGAATTCATACTTTTTAGTTATCCTTTTGGATTTGTGAGACCTTGAAAGTCTCAGGGTCCCAACTGAGTACCGTTATACTCACCCATGCATGGGATATGCCCGCACCTTGTTGTGTTGGATGCAGATGATATACAGTGCTGACGGAGGGAGAGACCACCAGGAGTGGATGGTAACTAGTGGTGGACTATATGACAATTCAGTAGATAGAGGCATCTGATGGACGTGGAGTGCTGAGGTGACCATATGTACCTACCCATCAGGTAGGAACCCTGGAGGACCATCTAGGAGCTGTTCTTTACCTTTCAATTGTTTGACCCTTATTTGGTTGTAGTTGCTTTTAGTTGTATTTACATCAGCTGTACCTGTGCTTTACTGTTGGTATTGTATTTCCATCCACTTTTTGCTTTCCAGCACTACTTCTATATATAGTATTTCGTAGTGTATTTCTTCTATTTGTGTACTCTGATTGTGTTTGTTTACTTTTATAATGGAAATGACTTCCAAGCATTGGGATTTTCACCTTTGGGGCTAGTCACTAGCCCCTAGCCTACGGAAGGTGGGTTTGGGGTAGTCACAACACGGGCCCCGATGACAGGTCGGTACATTATGTATATATGATATAATATCCTATTATATGTTATTTTAATATCAAAATAATGATATTGTCAGTCATGCGTACGTACTGATTACCATCTCCACAAATACGATGAGATTAATTACCCATAATATCCATTCAAGACTAATTTTCAATTTATGGTTAAAAATAATGTTCAAAGACTTGGTATCATTCTGGATAAGAATATGATTCATCCAATCCAAAACAAATATGACTCACGTAACAAAGAATATAAAGGAAAACAAATCTGTTAACAACTGAAATGGAGATAATACTATGATATTATTAACAAAGAAGTGTTAAAAGATCATATATTATATGATATTAATGTATATAAATCATGTATATTTTAATAAAAATTATTTCACCATTATACATGAGGTTAACCTACCCTCGACCAAGGAAAATTACAAGGTAAGAGTTTATTTCACAATCTTTTCATTATGCGAGGTTTTTTATACATAATTATCTACTGGGGCCTCTTTATCATCCACATACTTGTTCCTTAAGACAAAGTATTTCAAAACATTATTACTATTTTATAGACTATGTATTAAAGTAATTAATACCATTTTTTGACTTTTTATAAGATTTTTATAAAGGAATCATTCCGTTGTTTTCCAAACAAGGTCCTTTTTAACCTTTTCAACAAAATTAAGGTAAGAATGTCTTTTTTTAACTTATATGGAGGGTGAGACTATTTTCGGCCATTATAAAATTGTTGAAGCTTACCTTACAAGCTTATAAAAATATTTTCAAAATAAATGTTTCCCTTATAATTATGTGACTCTTAAATGATTTCAAAATATAAAGAGATATATCTAAAAAAAATTGTTTTCATTTATGTCAACATCCATTGATGGATTGTAAGATTATTTGAATTTGATTTATTATGATACAAAACATCTATATTGTATTGATGGTTTTGTTATATGATTTACTGTGGATGTGTTCTTTCAAACCATTCATGGTTTATGGATAATGTATTGACATTTCATATGCTAGTCTTAATACAAATGTTTGTGTTATGTATCAAAATCTTCTTATGATGAATGTATTGGACTAGTATTTACCGGGTTAGGGATCAGTAAAATTAAGACCTCCAGGTTGTGGTCCGATTACACCAGACCCTTGAGGATGGAGTCAGGTTACACAGGCTCTCCGGGAAGGAGTCTGGTTGGAGAGGCTCTCCGATATGGAGTCCGGTTACAGAGGCTATCCAGGTTTGAGTCTGGTTATAGTTATCCCCTAGGTCCTGGAATGAGGCCTTGACACATAATTTAAATTCCCACATTATGAATTCCATCATTATAAATGTGGCTATTGATATTGCATGTGATTATTCGACTAGTATAATATACATGTGAGTAAGTAAATGGCATTATATTGATTTTATCTTTTCCAAATTGTGCTGACGTTTATGTTTAAGAGGCTTTGGGTTTAATTCCATACATTGCCTTAAATGTTAATTCTTATTTATGAATGTTTTTTCTATATTTTTATCCTTACTGATCAACTGATCTCACCCCTTTCTATGTTTTATTTTTCCAAGGATGTGATGATTTTTATTATTACTGACCTTTAGGGATAGTATTTGGCATCTCAGTGTTCTCTATGGAAACAATGTTGTTGTAGTTTTCTAATTTATGATTTAATGTAAACCATATGAATGTATCTAATACTTCAAAGGATACTTAACTAAACGATATTTCAAGACATGATCTTTTGTGATCATTCCAATGATACATAATAATGCACTGACTCTGGGATTTTGGGGTCGGGGATTTATAGTTGGTATTAGAGGAAGTTTATTACAAACCATGGAAACTAGTTTTAGTTAAACTCTGAATAGAGCACATAGCCCTGAGATAGACTTTGTGGATTAGTATAGAAGAACTTCCTTGAATTTTGGTATTGTAGAGATTTTATGAGTTTTCAATGAAATACATCCATATCTGGATATGAGAAGGTAGAGGTGGCTCTGGAACAGATATACCTAGTTGTAAAACCCTAACAGACCGCTTTGAGCGAGTCATGAACAGGAACTGGTGGACGACAATGGGCCTTGTTGCACTATTGGTTACGACACTCCCGAGGGATATGATTAGGATAATTCTCATTTTCAATACAAACCATTATGAATGGCTTATGAGTATATAATTTCTCAAAGAAAGAAATTTTAGGATTATGGATTATATCAATAAACGGTTCTATTTATGTTTAGTGTTTTACATGTTTGGAATTATGTATTTCAATTCATAAACTAATCTAGTTTATGCCATTGTTTATAAATGGAGCTTAATGGAAGGAATGTAAACTGTATCAATGCACACACTCCATTTAGGTATTTCCCTCCCACTGAGGATAATTATAGTGGAGCTGGTGATGCAACCGGTGCTTATTAGCTAATCACCATACTGGGAAAACACACTCAGGTTATGAATAATAACCTTACCCATATGGCACACCCTAATCCAGAGTGTGGAGGATCAATCTTATATCGCCTCATGAGGCAACAACCAAAAACATTAAATTGGTGTGCAAATCTACTAGTAGCTGAGCAATGGATAACTTCCTTATAGAAAATATTCCACATCTTGGGGAGTAGCGAAAGAGAAAAAGTTATCATTGAAGTTTACCGCCTCACTGGAGATGATGATCAGTGGTGGTCATTGATTCAAAACACAATGGAAGAATAGGAAGTATCAAATATGGAATGGATGGATTTTAAAGAAATTTTCATAGAAAAATACATTCCTCATGACCATTGATCGGATATGGAAAGAAAATTTTCCGAGTCTGAGGCAAAAGAAGGATAAGAATTTCCCAAAGTATGAAGATAACTTTACAAGGTTAGAAAGGCATACTGAATATTTTATACGTAACCCAAGAAGTAATATTGACCCATTCATTTATGGGTTAAAACCATTTCTCCGAAGAGAATTAGTATCAAAATCCTTATCATCATACGAAGATATAGTCTCGTGTGCTATCAAGACAGAAAATGAATCCCTTAAATCCTATGACAATAATGTAAAGCAAGAGATGAAGAGAACGGTGGAGAAAGAGAAAGATAAAAGGAAAAGGGGAATGAAGTATTTTCCATTATGTTATAATTGTGGGAAGAAACACTCCGGTATTTGCCTAAAAGGAATGGAAGTTTGTTACAAGTGTGGTGAAAAAGGCCACCAAGAGAGTGATTGCAAGGAGTAGAAAGAGGTTGTCAATGTTGAATGCTACAATTGTAGAGAAATAGGGAATTATGAAAATGAATTCCCTAAGTGCCAAGGAAACATATCTAAGAAAAATCCAAGGGATAAATTAAAATCTTATGATGTTACTATAGTTGAAGTTGAATAATTAATGTATTTGTGTTTTTTGGACTCAAGGATTATATTCTGGTTATAAGAATAATGTGATATATATAAGGATTCTACTGTATTACCTGTTGTTTTCAGAAAGGTTTTTATATGACTAAGGTAATCTTATTTTTAGAATGTGTCAATAAGAGAAAATTTAATTTTTTGGGGGAATCTGATGTTATAATTTATTTTGGAATTTAGATACCTTTTACAGAGCATCTGAACAGAGGTCTTTTGGATAACTATAATGGTTGGAATGGATTAAGATTAAATTTGGATAGTATTATTTAAGGTTAAAACATTTCTTATGATTGTTTTTTTTGAAAAATCACAACCTGCAAGTCGGGCGATAACCCTTCATGTCAGACAAATCTGCAAGAATAGAACCCACAACCATAGAGAGATAACGGTTTTTTACATACCATTATCCTACAGGAAGTCCTTGATTATTACGAAATATTTTTCTTCAATTTAATGGTATGTGTTAATATTTGGAACCTTATACAATTTGGATAAATATAATATTTTTGTGTTCTATTATATTTTTTTGTGAAAGATGAGATTGTGGAAGAAATTATTTGAAGGATGAAACTCTACTTGTCAAGTATATATATATATATATATATATATATATATATATATATATATCTTATTCTATGATTAAATTAACTCTTAAACATTACGGAATGGATATTAAAACCAATAATGTGTTATCCTAATACGTTATATTTTGTTGAAGTGATGATATTTGAAATCATCATAAATTGATGACATTGAGGCCTTCAATTTTACACTTTTTTGTGATTGATGACCTCAATCACTCCCTATAAGTATTTATTTTTTCCTCAAATTACATGTCTATAATTGACACAAATTTTCTCCTATTCAGAACCCAAATTTGGTGGTTACACACTCATTTCACTTTCCCTCTTATTAAAACTAAATTTTATTAATCCTATTTTCGATGTGGGTTTTCCAGAAAAGTAATTTATATTTTCAACCATTTATTTTCGAATTTTTTTTAACATTGCGACGATGCAATTTATTGAAGGAGGAGAGACTGAAACACCCCAGGCTTCCATGGTACGCTTATCATTGAATAATACAATTGCGTGTGTTATACGCAACTCTGAGTTCTAACACACCACAAAAAGCAAACTAATAGTTATAAATAGTAATACCCACTTTTAAAAATTTTATAAATTTTAACTTTCAAAATTTACTTCATTTTTGGATTCGGAATATCGAAATTAGCATAGGGTGATTTCTTTGTATTTTTCTAAAAACATTCAATTTTTTATGAATAGTGAAAAACCCTAAATCTTGGTTTAAAAGCGAATTTTTATATAAATAATTAATTATTTTATTTAAATTTATTTTTAGTCAAAATAGAGACATAATACCTATATTAGATCAATGTAATTCATTGGAGTTAGTTTAAAAAAATTATATATATATATAAATTTTATTGAACTTTTTACTGCCTTTTTCCCACCTCCTAAAAGTTTTTGCAAATTTACATAAAACATAATTTTACCACATATTTGAGTTGAATTTCAAAAATCTGAGAGACACGATTAATATCAAGGAGTAAAATTTGGTTCAATAAGATGAAAATAATTTTTGGTGAATAGTCACTATTTACTTTTATTAACCACAATTAAAAGTAAATAGGGTAATTAATGGTAAAAATGATATTATTATTACCCTAACAAATGTTTTAATTCTATTGGATAAGTATAATTCGTCCAAAAACAACCTTAGGAATAAAATATGAACCTATTTGGTCCACATGTATCAGATTAGGACATTTATTATTATTTAATTCAAGGAAGATTTAAAGGAGATAAAATCAATGTTTAATAACTAAAACATATTTAATATAGGTTTACAAATAATCTAAATTAGACTATAAATAGTAATTAGAAAGATAAAACTATTTCCTACATAATGGTATTTCATTTATAATTTTTAGTCATTAAATAAGTTAATTTATTTATGAAACAATGCTGAAGCAGTAATTACCTAATTAATGGAATATTAAAATAATTGATATTATAAATATCCAAATAAATTTAATTTGAGACTATTTATGAAATTAAATAATTTTTAAGGTTAATTTGACATTTTAGTTTTGGTTAGATGAATTTTTTTCGAAGTAATAATGCTTTTATGATTTTAACAAAAAAACCAAATAGTGTCAAAATTGAGATAAAATAGTTTTTAAAACAAATATTATATTATAAATTGATATAATGGTTCTAAAAATCTAAGGATCAGAAAAACGAATTATATAATAATTTATAACACAATAATGAACAAATTTTGGTTTGATTGGCTGTTTATAGTATGTTTATTAACAATACAGTGTAGGAATACATGAAGTCAAGGTAAAGGTTAAATTATTTTACTTAGAGTTAACTCTAAATGATAAGGTTAAAATGGTAACGTAAACATGTCTAAAACCTATTGGTTGAGATAATTTCGACCCATCCCCACCCTAGGCTCGAAATAATTCACTTTGGAGCCATTATAAACTGAATATGAATTTATTATAAAATAATAGTTTAAGATTTTCTTATGTTACCCCTCACCCCTCTTATAAAAGGTAACTCCCCCATCTCTCTAATTCACACCATCAAAGCCATTTTAATTGGTGAACCCCTGCCAAAATATCCTCTCAACTTTATTAACTTCAATCTATAGGCCTTCCTTTAGTCATAAATCCTACATTACGATCCCTTTTGATCTAATCAAAAGGAAGAACCCGAAAAGAGGTAAATATTTCATCACCTCTTTCATGTTCCTTTTTTCTTTTACATCCTCTTTATTTGTTATTTCCATTATAAAAAAATTACTCCAGTGTATTCTATATAGCTAGAAGGTCCGATCCAAGAAATATTGGACCACAAAATTTATTAATAAAATAAAAGTACAGAGATAGAAGAAATGAAGAGAGAGAGAGAGATTACATGTCAAAATATTCATAGTCACCACCCCCATACCCGATCATGTCATCAGCATCAGCCGATTCCCATTCTGATTGAGTCTCTCATTGTTTAAGAAGCTTCTTATAAAACTTTATTTTGTCTAGTTGCTCCTTTGATAGCTTCTCGATCTTCTTCTTGGCAGATGCCCTAGTGGTCATGGTCCTCGGAAATATAGACTAGTCCTTCCTTGGTTTCCTTAAAACAGGGGAAGATAAGACACCCTCATTGTCAGAGCCTCTTTTTTTTCTCCTCAGACAATATCACTATATGATATCTTATTCACATCCATATATCATCCCTTGTTCTCAACATGAGAGTCACCCCCTTTGTAGAGGGTTAGGTCCCCAACTCCAGGAGTGGATTCCTCTGCCCTTCCTTTCTCAGAAGCAGAGGAGGAGGCTTGTGAATTCTGTTGTGGAGGATCAATCACCATCATAGCGGGGGCTGTACTCAGTGCCTTTTCAGAGGGATGCTCTAGAGCTCTAATATGATCACAAGGTCGAGGCAGAGAAGCATCAATTATCACCTCTTTACCGTTCCTAGAAAACGACAGCTCATGAGTGTCAGATTCCAACTGAGGATCACTATCCTTGGTGTCAGGCTTTGGTGTAGGTGGATTCTTTAGATTCACATTACGACGACAATGATTGGAGGGGTGCCATCGCAGTCCACACTATTTACAATTAATGTTTTTACGACATAAATCCAAAGAGTGCCCCACAGTCATGCATTTTGTACAGAAGAGAGGTTTGTTTTCATATTCAACATCAATCAAAATTTGATCAGAGGGAATAGAAAGAGTTACCGTGTCAATGAGAGTGGACCTGAGGTCGACTTCCACCAGTATTCTAGCAAAGTGCCCGTACCTATCATTTGTCGTCTCCTTATCAAGACGGATGGGTGTTCCGATTTCCATTCCAATATCATGCAATATTTTTGGATGCCAAAGGATCCAGTTAAACCCATGAAGACGAACCCATACCTGGGCGAAGACATTTTTAGCACTTAATACATTAAAATCCAATGACCATTCATGCAGATGAATGACATGTCACCATATGTGCGTATGTATGACTTACCATCTCCATGTCGTGGTGTAATTGTTATTCAATACATTATTATTTGGATGGTTATAATAATGGTGTGTAATTAATGTTAATAATAAATATAACAAGATAATGATTCTGTATATATTACATACCATCCAATTATATATTATTTTAATATCAAAGAATGATATTTTCACTCGTGCATATGTACGGATTACCGTCTCCATGAATGCGATGACATTCATTCCCAATCGTATCAATTCAAAACTAAATGTCATTTGATGACTAAAAATAATGTTTAATGACATGATATCATTATGGATATGAATATGATACATCCCATCCATATCATATATGACTCACATAACAAATAATATAAAGGAAAATGAATCCGTTAACACCCAAAACAATGATAATACTAATATATTATTAACAAAGCAATGATATAAGATCATATATGATATCATATTAATGTATAGGTTTCATGTATAATTTAATAAAAAATATTTCACCTTTATACCAGAGTTTATCCTACCCTTGACCAAGGAAAAGTACAAGGTAGGGGTCTATATCACAATCACATCATTATCCGAGGTTTTTTATACATAATTATCTAATGGGACCTCTTTATCATCCAAATCCATGTTTCTTAGAAAAAGTATTTCATTTTTTTACTATTTTATAGACTATTTGTTAAAGTATTTTATACCCTTGTTTGACATTTTATAATATGTTTATAAAGGAATCGTTCCGTCTTTTTCCAAACAAGATCCTTTTTAACATTTTCGACAAAATTGATGTAAGAATGTTTTTTTAACATATAAGGAGGGTGCGACTATTTTCCGCCGTTATAAAATTGTTGAAGCTTCCCTTACAAGATTATAAAAAAATTTCAAAATAAATGATTCCTTTATAATTATGGTACTTTTAAATGATTTCAAAATATAGAAAGATATTTCTCCCAAAAAATGCTTTCATTTAATATATGTCAGCATCCGTTGATGGATTTTAGGATTATTTGAAGTTTATTTATTCTCGTACAAAACTTCCCTATTGTATTGAAGGTTTTGTGATATGTTTGACTATGGATGTGTTATTTTATACCATTCATTGTTTATGGATAATGTATTGACATATCGTATGCTAGTTTTAATATGAATGTTTATGTTGTATTTCAACCTCTTCTTATGATGAATGTATTGGACTAGTATGTTCTGAGTTGGGGACCGGTAAAAGTAACACCTCAGGGATGTGGTTTGGTTACAACAAACCCTTAGAGATGGAGTCCAGTTACTGAGGCTCTTCGGGTTGGAGTCTGGTTACAGAGGATATTTGGGATGGAGTCTCGTTACATGGGATCTTCGGGTTTGGGTCTGGTTACAGTTAGCCCCTAGGTCCAGGAACGAGGTCTTGACACAGAAATTGATGTCCGACATTATGCAGTGAATCATTATGAAAGTGTCTATTGATATTGCATGTGGTTATTCGAATTATAGAATATACCTGTGAGTAAGTAAATAACATTATTTTGATTTAATTTTTTCCAAATTATGCTGAAGTTAGCATTTAAAAGGATTTTGTATTAGTTCTATACATAGACTTAAATGTTTATGATTATTTTTGAATGTTTTCATTATATTGTTATCCTTACTGATCATCTGAGCTCGACCCTTTCTATGTTTTATTTTTCTTAGGATGTGAAGAAGTATATTATGAACGACCTATTGGGAAAGTCTATGGGATCTCAATGTTGCCTATGGAAACAATGTTGTTGTAGTTTTCCATTTTATGATGTAATGTAAACCTTATGAATGTATCAAAGTACTTCCAACGCTACTAAACTAAGAGATCTTTCAAGACCTGATATTTTTTTATCATGCTAATGATATGTAATAATTCATCGACTCTATGGTTCTGGGGTATGGGAATTACAATAAAACACAATTTTATAGACACCATTTTATCAAAAATACTCTTATGTATTTTATAAAACACTTAGAAAGCATAAACATGGTTCTCAGATCAATCCATCAAATTATGTTAAAATATTATGAGTGAATCAAAAATCCCAAATAAATTGTATATAATGTTAGTATTTTCATCAGGGGTTTCAAATATTTTTATAAAAGAATAAAAAAACTACTTTATAAATCAAAATATACAATTATTCCTTAAATAATTTAAATTTTATAAAACCACATACCATAGGCTGGATATATTGATTACTTGTTTGTTGAAAAATATATAAGTTCAAAAGAGATGCTTCAATATTCATTGAATACAGAAATACCATTAATAGAGAAACCAAATCTACAAACATGGCCTACTTGGCCATTATTGATAGATAAATATGAATACAATTTGGAAAGTGGAAGAGGTTGTTGAAGAATATGTAATGACCACGAAGAAATAATTTTCCATAAATATATATATTATGAATTTTATATAATTCCATGTAACCATAGGGGAGTATATGAGTAGTTGGTTAGAGGTTATCCCCAATTGGATAACATTATTTAATGAAATTAAATTAAGGTAATCACATAAATTTTGAGAAGGAAAATTTGAAATTAAAAATATTTAGATGATAAAGGGTTTACGAAACCGTTTTCCTACCATGCACATACTATGAGAAATTACAAGTACCACACATATTTTTAGTCGGCATACTTCCACATAGTATTCATCATCCTTTTAGTAAAAATTGATTCAAAATTAACACACAACATGGATTTTATATATTATTAATCATTAAAATGCACCAATTAAATGCAGTATAATATTTTAAAAAAATTATAAATTACAAATTCAAAACTACACAGAAAATTAAAAGAGCATATATTTAATTATAAAAAATAATAAAAAATGTGATATGAAAGTGTCACATGAATAACATCAATTGGATAATAGATGGAAGTCAGGTAAATATATTTGATTAAGGTAAAATTTAATTTTAGTTATCCAGTGATTATATATATGTGATTTAAAGGATAATATAATTGAAAAAAAAATTTATAGGAAATTTTATTATAATATATATGCAAATATTACATTTTAATCAAAATTTATGGAATGGATGAATAAAATTTTAATAAAGAAAATTCAAAAAAAAATCACAATGTAGATAATAAAAATTGATTTTTTAATCAATGATGTTATTTTAATAAATGAATGAAATACTAAAGAGATATGTAATCCATGAAGGTTATGCAATTATTGAAATATTTTCCATAGAATGAGTTCTTTTAATTTAAATAATGAATGGAATGATATTTAATTTTATATATTTTATAACAAATAATAGAAAATGATATTTATTTGTATTTTAATGGTAGTATTGTTGAACTTGAGAACATATATGAGATAGAGGGAATAGTCCCAAAAATTAATAATATGATATGAATTGATAGATCGTTTTTTAGAAATTAAATGTAAAAACTATGAATCCATTACAATCATAAGTACGTTGTTAATACAATAAAAATTGAGGTCGACCAGTAACATATATGTTTTAAAAAAAGTTGATAAGGTATTGAATATATGATGTAATATTTAAAAGTGATACATTTATAGAATATTGATTTGGAACAAATCCAATTTCTCAAATAATACTAATATTCATTGAAAATTTTCAATGTTGAAAAATGAAAAATATTATCAAATAAACTAGAAGTAACAATAATATTAAAGTTAATTTAGAGAGGTTAAAAATAATAGAAAATGAATATCATTAGAAGTGGGACTAATTTAAAGGAATAAGAGGTAACATATATTACCTTATATAATTTGAAAAATATTATCAAATAATAAATTATATTAAATGGAATTATAAATATATTAATTAAAACAGGGGAGTAAAAAGTATAACCATCTTATTTAATTATTGATAAGAGGTAAAATAATGAGAATAAAGAATAGGGGGTTTATAGAGAAATAATAATAATGGATCAAAAATGATAGAGAATAAATTATCACCATACCACACGTCCAGAGTAATTAAAACACTTGTATATCATCCGAAATAGTTGAATTAATATGTTAGTTTTATACTCAAAAACATTAATAGTGTTAATTTCAATATTATAAAAAATTTATTAGCATTTTTAATCAATAAACATTAGTTATTTTGAATGATAGTTTTGAGTTTGATTTATTCATGTCGCCAAATGATCATAAAAAATATAGTAGTATTCATTGGTGTTTCTTCAATAGAACCATAAGATCAATAAGTTTATAAGTAGAGATAATTTAGTATTCCAAATGTTTATATGTTTCACACTCTAATAGATTATAAAAAATGGATTTTAATTAGTAATAGTTTTTCAATATGAACATCTTATGCAGTTAAGATGAAAATGTTTTTTTGCTACTTTCATTAATATATTTCCCTTTAAATTGTTTTAAAATATAACCATGTATAGAATATAAAATTAATTCTTTAAATATGTTTTTAAAACTATCCATGTAAGGAGGTAATAATTGATACATGACATAGTATATATATGTGATTAAAAAACCATTATCCACTAATTGTTATAAATGACATTTAATATTTATATAATTAGTTAGATGATTTATATATAACACATAAAGATATTATTCTATACATTATATAATTATTTAAACATTTTATATAAAATATTTAAGGTGGAAGTAGGATAAATAAAATTAATAAATTTTAAAATCATTGAATATATGACTTACAATCCTCCATTGGACAACACTTTATGAAAAAAACATAAGATTATTGGAATTGTCATTTGTATAGAAAAAGGGTTAAAAACAGGGATATGAGAGTTTTGAGAGGGATTTTTATATAAATTTTCTAGTGAATGTTGTTTTATAAGTGAATATAAATTATTTGAGTGTGGGTTTATATATAGGTTAACATAAGTGGTGATTGTAGTTAAAATATTTATTTATTTATTATTATTAATCTTGAATATGAATAATTTTCATTATTGTGATAAAAAATTTATCTAATTATAAAATATATATATTCATAAGACTTAAAAAACCCAAACCTAAATTTTATTCTTTTTAATTTAATATTATTGTATATAAAAAATACATATATTTGTTAAAATAAAATATTATTTAGATTTTATACATTAATCTTCAGTTTATGTAAAATTGTTTTTTATGTTTAAAATAATTTTTTATAAATATATTTTATGTTATATTTTTTTTTTAAAAATATAGCTGAATATCAAAAAATAAATATTTCATAAGCCATAGTATATGTTCAAAAACCATATATTAATTTTTCGCTTAAGGTAAATTTTTTTCCAAAACCTTTTTAAAACTTCAAGCTAATGTAAATTTGTCATCTAGATTAAAAAATCGATACCCACATTAGAATAATAATGATTCAATTTTACTAATTTTTAGATTATTGTAGTGATGTAGAATTAATTTCTCAACAAAATAAAGTAAATAAATATTTATTAAAATGTTCACATCTTAATAATTTAACTATAATTTTTGAAAATTTATTTTATGGAATTAGGAAATTTAGGTATACTAAATTTTTCCATGTAAATATTTGTTGTTTAATATTTTAAAATTATCAATATTAATAAATTATTCTCATAGTATAACAATATTTATATATTCTACAAATATCAATTATATTATATAAATTCCATTCAAATAGGTTGACATAATGATTTTATATAATGTATTTAAAAATTAAAAAATTCTTTATAATATTTAGTTTCCCTTTTTAACGTTTTATTAATTGTTGTGATATTTTTATGAGACAATTAACAAATAGATTTAAAAATTATACTAATGTTATTAAATTTTGTATCATATATTCATCATTTTAATTTATTGGGATGTTTTTGTCCTTTATGAATAATTTTAAATACATATAATAGAATATAATGACCTCATGTTTATGAAATTCAATCAAATATTTTGAAGGAATTTATTTTATAATAGATCATAATTTTTTAATTTTTTTTAATTTTAGTTTTTAATATTGTTTGGCTGGCATAAGGGGAGCATGTGATGGTCTATTTTCTTATTTTTTTATTTTTATATGTTGTTTCTTAATGAATGTAATTTTTTTGTGGTATTCTATATATATATCATTTATGAAAAAATGGTTAGAGGTGGATTTACATAGAAATTAAAATATATTACGTTGATGAACGATGTGTAGTATATTTTCATTTAGGTTTTATTGTTCTTGTTTTTGTTCTAGGATATCTTATTTTTCTTCATCTTGTCGTGATTGATCACATTCGATGATATTTATAGTTGTTATTTAATTATTTTTTAACGATGCAAAATTTACTATTGCTTATTGGTGGAGGGTTTATCCATCCTCATTATTTTCAAGGTCAATAGTTCTCTGGGATACATCAGTAGGCAACTAGAAAAATTGATTCATTTCTCAAAGAGATAATTTATTTCCAAGTTGATTATTCTGTTGTCGAACCCCATGTGGTCATAAGTATGAGTCTTTATTGGTAATCAGTATAATTTTATACATTTATCGACACTCTATTATACCTCTATATTTTGGTTAGTCCTTGTTGTCTAGTCGTCTTCCACCTTGGTTTTGATGTATTCGTAACCGTTGAGTCCCTCAGGGTATGTCCATTTCATAGGTCACTTTATTTTCTTTTATAAATTGAATACATTATCTCGAGACATTATATTCACCATATTGGATATAGAATTGTATTCACTGGTTTTTCACTTTTGAATGATTCTCTATTTTTGGTGTATTTTTTAGTTATTGTTGTGGTTCATTGTTTGGATATATTTTATCACGATCCCATCATCTATTTCTCTCCCATAAGACATCGATTTAGAATTTTTATACAAAAGGTACATTTTAAATTAATTATAATAATTAAATATATTATTTTTCAATATAATTATATTGTGAATATTTAGTAAAATCTTCCTGGATAATTTTGGACATTACATTCTAACACCATTGGTTGTACATGATTTTTAACATACTAATAAAAATTTAACTACGTTATTATTTAGTTCAGTGAACCAAAGTAATTTTACCCATTGTAAATATTAAATGTTAACTCTGATAATGTTATAATATAAATCATAATAAATGTTTTTTATATGTTAATACTAGATTTTAATATTATTCACACTAATACTAGTAAATTACAACTAATGATTGTCTATATAAAAATGTATATACAAATAATTTTCAAAGCTAATTATGAAAATAATCCAAAATATTCTCTAATATTAAATGAGGTAGATATATAACCATATATATATAAATATATTTCCTTTTATTTATACCTTTATAACATCAAAAAAATTACAAATAACTCATGAAATCTATGCTTTATTCTCATTGGGAAATAAGAACATTATAAAAAATCAGCCCAATAAAAAAATTATTTAATTAGATCATTAATAATAGAAAAAATATAAAGTAGTATTAATAAATTAAATACCAATGATCATATAGAACCCACAATAATGAAATATTCATTTAAAAATTTCATAAGGCTTATAATAAATAAGAATTATAAATTTCATTATGAGTAATATTATAATGAGATCATCGAGTAAAAGATGAGACCAGATAATTGATACACATAATGTAAAATATATAAACATGACATTGAAAGGAGAATATATAAATACATAATTACATAGTGATATTCATGAATTATAATCATGATAGGAACATGAGAAATTAAACGGAACATAAGAATCAAAAAAAATATAAATGTATTTAATGTTAGAAATATATATGATTATATCGAGGATCACATCCATGATACCATCACACAGTGTTCCAAGATCATTTCCTATTACATAATAATAAAGGAAACTAAAATATTGATAAAATAAGAGGTTCTAAAAGATATCATGCGTGTCCAATCATAATCTAGTTGATGTTGATGAACATCAAGGGTATGAAGAACCATGTGGGTATACTATATTATACGGTATCAAAAAAACAAGGAACAATATATAATATAATATAAATTAAATGTAAAACATTATAGTATTAAATATAGAGTTAAAATAAATATAAATATTACTAATCATTTTCATGTTATAACGGAATGGACATTTACAATATAAAATAAAAAATTCCAAAAATATCACCAAACAATTTGATTATATATTGTATATGAATAAACTAGACTAAATAAGAATGTCTCCCAACATTTACCTCACTCTTATCATAGACCTATATCTACATCTATACTTATATCCTATATCACATGTGCAATTTATTATTACATATCCTAATCTATAATGTAAACCATGATATCTGTATATAGTAAATAGTTACAATGTAGTGTTTATTTATAAACTCATATATTCATCCCAATAATTTTATATCAGAAAAACTAGTATATACATTCCCTTATGAATTTAATGAAATGTTATTCATATATATCACATAAAAAAAATTCATAGATTCATGTACTTGAGAAGACTCCCAAATAGTTATGTAATACTATCTTCATCCAATGAGGGATTACAATCTCAAGAAGTCACAAATAATACTCATGGATCCGTGATTTGTATTCATAATCACAATACAATTAATTTCCTTGGAATAATTTATAATCTAATCAAATTGTTTGTGTTGAATGGGAATAGTGTCCCATGTTATAATTATCGCATCATGTTATATCTCATGTAGAGATCATTTAATCATATCATCATATTGAAGGTTATATCCAAACATTACTAAAAAATCATGGTCTTCATATTTTCCCATATATTAAGATATCTAGTTAGTGGGTAATACCACCAAGTGGAAATATTATAAATTTGGGAATATGTTCCTAATATTAATAAGACATGTGAGGACATCCGATCACCAAAATTATATTATGACGGAATAACATCACAGAAGTAACTGACATACACACGCATATTGTCTTTTTTCTATGAAATCAATACAAGAGATGAAAGTTTATATCAATTTATAAATACAGACATATACTAAGGAATAATATACCTCCTCTATAAAATAATCAAGAGATATAAGTTTGTCCAACTTTTAAGTATCAAAATAGACACATAAGTTTATTTTCCCCTACATTGGAAAAAAACTATTGGTAAATTCATGAACATACAAGGTAAATACAACATACCATTCCATAGAATCCCATTACATGGAAGTATCAATTATGTTTAGTGAATCCCAATACCATAGGTAATAACACATTAAAGTGAATAATACCTCTATTATTGAAGTGTAGTATGAAGGGAAATGTGACCCACTTCAATTTGTAATTTCAAATAGGTTGAAATGTGTACATAAAATGATTCAATTATTAATTTGGGAATATAATACCATGCCTATAGTAATACATTGGTCAGAAATGAAAATATATATCATGACCATAAATATCTCCTCAAATGTTATTCGATCATCAAATGTCATATGTTTAATCAATAGAAATTAAAATATCATCCCAATCATAATAAACATTAATATAGTGGGAAAATAATACTATTGATTAGGAAATGAATTATTAAAGGGTAATGTAATCCCACATTCAAGGAAATTTCATGAATAATTAGAATGTTTTACCACAAATAAAAATTAATTTACATTAATGAATTATATTCCATAGTGTAACTTACCAAGGAACATAAATTTTCCCCAAAAAATATGTAATAAATACATTCTGAGAAATGTATGAAATTGAATAAATTATATTCTAATAACAATTTCTGGTTTTTCATTCCATGAATATACCCTTTCCAAGCAGAAATTGTAACACCCCATGATTTGATAGTACATTACATCTTTAATGTAATTAAATAGCTTTTGCTACACGCAACACTGAGTCCAAGCACTCCATGTTTTACCGAACTAGCCTTTCAAAAATAGGTTTTGAATAAAATATACTACAATTTTAAATTTATATACTCCATATAATTTTAACATCCTTATTATGTTTTTCATATACATAATATATGATCAAATTCAATATTTAAAATAAAAGGTGTTTTTTTCAAAAAAAAATGAAATTTTACCACTTATTAATGGTGGAAACTTTAAAATATAATATTTGAAAATTTTATATATTCAATTTGACGAAATATAATTCTTCATTAAAATGATGACATAAAAATTGATTTTGGATAAAAAAAAATTTCTGAAAACAGTCATATTTTGATGAATAGTAAAAAATTGCAAAATTTTAATTAAAAACATCCTTTTTAATAGAATGAATTTATATTTTTTCAATTATGAATTTTAATGGGATTAATGTATAATTAGATTATGTTTTGGTATTTTAATTCAATGTCAGTCATTGGATGTAATTTTACATTTATGTCCGACATAAACACATATCAATCTTTTGATAGCTTTTACTTCTTAAAAACCCACTTTCTGGTTTAGACAAAGGGAAATAATTTAAAATTAAATAATTTGAATTCTAAGTTTCATATTTGGTAAAATAGAAATAATTTTAATTTTTTTAATTTTTCTAAAAATATTTATTTTTTGATTAATACTAAAAAACACTATGTAGTAAATAAAAACAAACATCATCATTTAAATATTTATTTTTAATTTTATCTAAAAGTAAAAATATATACAAAATACATATATTAGTACAATTTGTGTCATTTTATTCATTTCATAATAATATATGATATACAAAATCTTTATTGAAACTTTTTAACGTCTTTTTACCCACCTTCTAGTCACATTTACCCACCTTCAAGGAACATTTAAAAATATGCAGAAAAAGTAATTTTACCACCTCTGGGAATTGAATTTGAAAATAATGAGGGACACTATTGACATAAGTAAGTAAATTTTTGTTCAATTGGATTAATATAATTTATGGTGAATAGTAACTTTAGAATTTTATTTACCACGGTTAAAATTAATTAGAGTAATTAAAGGTAAAATGATATTATAATTACCTAAAAAATGTCATAATTCTTTTTTTATAAACTTATTTTTACCAAAATCATCCTTATGAAAAAATATGATCCTTTTTGTTCAACTAGGAATAGATTGGGAAATTTATTATATTATATTTAAAGAAGAGTTAAAAGTGTTAAATTCACATTTTAATGACAAAACATTTTTTAATATCATGTTAAACATAATATAAATTCGACTATAACTATTCATTAGAAATATAAAATGATTTCCAACCTTACGGTATTTTATTTATAATTTTTATACATCAAATAATTAAATTTATTTATGAGAAAATTATGATGCATTAATTTTCTTCTTCATTAAATATTAAAATAATTGATTGTATAAATATTGAAATAAATGTAAATTGAAACTTTTGATGCCATTCACGAATTTTGTATATAAAAATGTCATGATAGGAATGAATCAAAGTAGTTTTTTCGATGTAAGCACGTTTTTATGACTACCAAAAAAAATCACATACTAAATACTATAAAAATTTTAATAATTGAGTCTATAAAACAAATACTATTTTATTGAATGATATAATAATCCTTAAAAACTAAGATTCATCTAAATGAATTATATATGGTTATAAATATCATTAAAGAACAATTTAGGTTCACTTGTAATTTTATAGTATGTTTATTATCTATATAGTGTATGAATAGTAGAAGATATGGTAAAAGAAAAACTATTTAACTAAGAGTTAAATATAAAAGATAAGGTTAATATGGTGACCTAAACCTGTCTAAAAACCTTTGGTTGATAGTATTTAGACCCATAAAAACCATATCCTAGAACTAAAACCATTTTAAGGTATTAAATACTTAATATGAATTTATAATTAATTAATATTTCAAACATTTTATAATTTTCCCATAAACTCCCTTATAAATGGCAACTTCCACTTCTCTTAAATTCACACCTACAAAGACATTTTACTTTGCCAAACGCTGCCCAAATATCCTACCAAAAACCCTCAATTAAATATAAAGGAATTAATTTGATCACAAAATCCAACCTATGGAGTCCTTGTTTCAAATCAATAGGAAGAACCCGAAGAAGAGGTAATTATTTAATCACCTATTTCAGTTATCTTTTCTTCTTCCACCTCTTCTCTTTGTTGATTCCATTACAAAGTAATAACTCTAGTACCTTCAACAATCCGAGATGTTATTATAAATATTTTATAACCATATTCATTATTCCATCCATCTTATGAATGAATAATTCACAATACTTGTGTATGTACGGCTTACTGTCTCCACGTAATGGTGTAGTTTTTTTATTCAACACATCATTATATGGATGGTTATAATAATGAGTATAATTTATGAAAATAATAAATAAATTATTTTAATGAATCTTTGTATATATTATATCATCCAATTACATTTTATTTCACCATCAATTGAATGATATCGTCGCCCGTGCTTACCTACGGCTTACCGTATCCATGAAGCGATGAGATCCATTTCCACGTTCACCATTCAATGAAGATTAAAAAATATATACTATTAATAAATATTTAACATATGACCTAATAATGATACATAATATATATATTTTTATATGTGTGTGTGTTTGTGTGTTTACATGTATCTCATTCACTTACTTCCATTCAATAAGACATGGTAATGGAAACGATGTTTATGCATACATATGGCCTACCGTCTCCATTAATGGTGTTTTTTATTTAACATATATCTATTTTATAAATATTTTTATTTGAAATATATATGATTCATAAATAATTATTTTAATTTTGGAGGAAATTAAATCATGATATAAGTGATACGATCAATAAATAACATGTTAAAACACGTACTATAAAGAAAGTGATTATTACCCGAAATGTTATTTTAACAAATAAATTATTATTAAATGGGTAGTATAAAACCATAAATAAATCTAGTATTACATAATAAATATGAATATAGTTTTGGTATAATTTAATACAATAACATGGTCATTATAGATGAATTTGATCTTACCCTCAACCAATGGAATGAACATGGTAATGGATAGTCCCTCAATCTAATTATTTTCAGAGATTGATTATCTGTAAGTATTTATTGGGAAATATTTATCATTTATATCCATATTTCATAAAAACATTTTCAAAATGAATCTATGAAGGATTTATAGAATAGTAAATTTAACTAGATCGTCAAATTAAAATGTTTTAATGATTTATCTTTCCAAATATTTCTAATTAATGTCCATGCTTTCAAATTATTTTAAAGATTTAATTAAATGAACATGAATGTTTTGAAATGTAAATTATATTAAAAAGTTTCAAAGTGGATTGGGACACATTGATTAAAAAATTTCTTTTAAATTAATTCATTTATAAAATTTCATACTTTTAAATGATTTCATGAAAAAGGGATATTTCTATAAAATAGCTTTACTGATCATTTTTAACTATGTAAACATCATTTACTAGATATTATTCTTGATTGAGGTCAATTTATAATAATAAAATCATTCATACTCCTGTTAATGAGTTATAATATGTTTTACTGTGGATGTGCTATATTTTTTATACCCTTCTGGGTTTATGGTTAATGTATTGACATTTCTCATACTAGTTTTAATACGAATGATTATGCTATGTTTCACCCTTTTCATATGAGGAATGCAGTGGACTAAATAATGGATGGGTGGAACCCACTATAGATCTTTGATGAATTGGTATATATAATGATAAAAACTAGTATCTTGGCACAAGTCCTTGACAATGTTTATATTTAGGGTCCTGGAACGAGGCCTTGAATTTGTGGTTAATATGTCTGACATTATTCATTCCCTCATTATAAAATTAGTTATTAAATCTGATTATTCTACTAGTGGAATATCCATTTAGATTAATTAAATGGAATTATTTTATTTATCATTTCAATATTATGCTGAATTTTATGTTTAAAGTTATTTTGTTTCAATTTTATTACATTCCGTAAATGTTTATTATTATTTATGATGGCTTCCACTATATTGTTTATCCTGAATGAGAATATGATCTCACCCATTTCATATATTTTATTTTTCCCAGGATTCCATGAAGATCATTATGATTTATATGTAGGTTTAAGCTATGGGAATAATTTCATTATCAACAGATTATCTATGTTATATTTTATGTATGGAATTGTAATGTAAAGATCACGTATGTTATCTATTTTCCAGGAAAGATAAGCTGATCAGTCCTTTGGGAAAAAATTCCTTGTAATCGTGATAATGAATTAAAATAATGCACTGGGTATGGGGTTCTGGGTGTGCGGGGTTACTATTTGTGTAAGAAGATGTTTAGAAACATCCATAGAAATAGATTTAGATAAACTATGATTAGGAATAATATCCCTAAGATAGGCTTTGAGTATTAGTATAGAAGAAAATCCAAAATGTTTTGTAATGTAAATAATATATGGGTTTTCCAAGAAATAGATCAATGTATAGACAGTACAAGTGGATGTGGTTTTGGAACAAATGTACCTAGGAGTGAAAAATATGACAATGAATTTCTACCTTCACCTAGGTATCCTTGAACACAACAACATGCCTTAATACTCAACTGGTTTGAAACTCCTGAGGATATTGTAAGGATAATTCACATTTTCATTACAAACCATTATGAAGGATTTTTGAGTAAATGTGAAACAGAGAATCATTTTTTATATTTATGAGACTGGATGTGTGAAAATCAGTAATTAATTATTATAATTTTTCTAGTTTTTTATTATACATTATGATATGATCCGACCTTGTGTATTTAATCATTTATAAATGGCTACCATTAGACAGAATAAGAACTCCAGAAATATTCATGATCTAAATAGTAAAAAGGATCATATCATTCATGGTCATAATATAACATTTCGAAGGGAATTAGTCTCCAATATATTCACATCATATGAAGTAATAGTATCTTGTGTTAATAACATACGTAATGAATTTTCTAATTCATATGGCTTTGAAAGGAAGACATACAAGTAGAGGATAGTAGAGAGAACGAATCGTTAAAGGAAAGAAAGGAAAGAATGATTTTTCCATTGTTATAAATGTGGAAAGAATCACCCTAGGATGTGATTTAAAGGAATGTGAGTTTGATATAATTTAGGAGAAAAATTCCACCAAACTCGTGATTGGACGGTTAATAAAAAGTTGTAAATGTACAATGCTTCATCTGCATGGAGTTTGGACACTACATGAATCAATGTCTCAATAATCAGAGTATACCCCAAATGATGATATTGGATAATATTTAAACTATGAAACTAAAACAGATGAAGATGAATAATTAATGATATTATATTTTTATTAAATTATTTTTTCATTTGAGTATTGTATTAATTATATACATGTTATAAGAATTATAGATTATATATACATTGTACTACAATGCTATTTCATTGAGGATTTAGGATTCTATTGTACTATGAAATGTGACTAAATAGCAAGATAATATTTATGGAAAATACATGGATGAGGGAAATATTAACTTCAATATGGTACTAATACTGGGGTAGTGATTTTCGAAGAAGAGATGATTGATTTGAAAAATTATATTGTATATTCTTGACTACCTTGAAACTAATAAATTGTCTGTTTATTCCATAATTGTTGGAGGTTAGAACAGTTATGGATATAAGGAGTATATCCAGTATTATATGTCTTCCATAAGGAATAAGGAAGTATATAAATATTAAAATAAGGTTTTATTGTAATTCAGGGTGTTACCAGGTTTTATGAGAATACATGATGAAGTTACTGACATTTTATTATTTTGAAAAAGAGATATTCATTATGTTTACCTTCCTTATAAATTTTGGACTGTGAGTATGGACATAAGTATTTTGGATAACTCTAAAAGTTGGAATAGATTATGTTAGAACTTGGATACTAATGATTATGGTTAAAAATTTTCTCAATATTATTTTTAGATTTTTATAAAAAGGACTACCTGGAGGTTGGGTGATAACATGTGACGTCCGACAAGGCCACAATACATAAACCCACAACTAAAGGGTGATAAGGGTACATCACCTACCAATAGCCTATATGATGTCATTGTTTGTACAATGTAGTTTTTTATGTGGCTTGACCGATTAATTATAATTTCATTTTTCTGGATAACAGTTTCAATAGTTTAAATACAATATTTTTTAGGTATATTATCTTTTGGAGTGAGAAATGTGTTTTGGGTAGACATAAGTTAAAGAACAGAAGTCAACTTGTAATGTATTCTATTTTTTCTTTATATATGGAGAAGTAAATTCTAATATTTAGGGATAGGATATTAAACAAAAAATGTGTTATCCTAATACCTTTTGTTTTTTTTGAACAAAAGCTATTTTAAATCATCATAGATTAATGGATTTGAGGACATCAATTTTACATTTATTGTTCACTTATTTGTGATTGATGAAGTCAATCAATCCCTATAAATATATATGTATTTTCAATAATTATGTTTCCTTAATTTACAATGACATTATCCTATCTGAAATCATTATTTGGTGGTAACTTTTTCATTTCATTTTCCCTCTTCTTAAGACTGAATTTTTTTAACCATATTTGTGATGTGGGTTTTCAAAAATGGTATTTCTGTATTTAATCATTTATTTTAAAATAAAAACTTCAAATTTCAAGGATTCAATTTATTTAAGGTGGTGAGAGTGTAACACCCCCTGATCTCATTGTATGTTACCTCTTTAATTTAATTTAATATTTCATGCTACACACAACATCGATTTTGAGTACACATCGACTTACCAAAGTAGACGTTCAAAAAGATTATATGAATAGTATTAACTGAATTTTACATTTTAAATACTACATATAATTGTAACATCCATATTATTTTTTTCTTAGAAAATATATAAGTAAAAATTAAATTTTATTGATAGAAGAAGTATTTTTTAAACTAATCAAAATTTACCACCCTTTAACTGGGAACCCTTTTTTAATCCAATATCAGACACTTTTATATATTCAATTTGAAAAAATAATATTTTTAATTAGAAGTGGGGAATAAAAAATTAGTTTTCATTTTTTTTTCGGATAACGATCATATTTTGATGAATATTAGAAAAATATTAAATTTTAATCAAAAAATATTTTTTTAATAAAAATAATTTATTGTGATAAATTATATATTTTAATGGTTTTATATTATAATTATATAATATTTTTAATATTTAATCCAATTTTGGTCATTGGAAGTAATTTTACATTTAAATTGGACATAAACACATTTCATCCTTTTGAATGTTTTTACTTCTCAATAACCTAGTTCTTGTTTTGGCAATGTGAATTAAATTTAAATTAATTAAAAAACATATATATTTTAAATTTTGTAAAATAGACATCATTTTTGAATTTTTAACATCAATACATGATTTAGGTGAATTTTTTTTATTTTTCTGAAAACATTCGATTTTTGATGAATATTGAAAAACACTGCGCTGTAGATAAAACCCGTCATTTTTTTTAAAGAATTATTTTTAAATAAATATTGAAGTAAAAATATATACCAAATACATATATTAGATAAATTTAAGTCACTATAGTAATTTTATAATAATATTTGTCATATTAAATTTTATTGAAACCATTTAACGTCTTTTACCCACCTTCTAAGCACATTTACTCATCTTCTAGGCACATTTTAAAATTCACATAAAACAAAAATTTACCACTTCTATGAATTGAATATTGATTATCCGAGAGACATGGAAGCCATAAATATGTAAAATTTGGTTCAATAGGATGAAAATAATTATTGTTGAATACTAATTTTTGAAATTTATTTACAACGTTTAAAAATAAGTTGGGTAATTAATGGTAAAAATGATATTAAAATTACCACAAAATGTCATAATTCAATTTTATAAGTTTAATTCGACTAAAATAAACCTTAGGACAAATATTGGATCCTTTTTCATCTAAATTTATTAGATTAGTACATTGTTAATATTTTTTTAAATATGAGTTAAAAGTGTTAATTTAAAATTTCAAAAAGTTAATTGTTTTTAATATTGGGACATAAATAAGATAAATTAGACTATAATTATTAATTATAAAGATAAAAATAATTCCAAAATCATGGTATTTTTTATAATGGCTAGACATCATATAATAAAATTTATTTATGAAACAATGATGTTGCATTATTTATCATCTTAATTAAATATTAAAATAATTGATATTATAAATATCAAAATAAATATAAATGTACATTTTTATTTCTTCCAAGATTTTTGTTGGTGAATATGACTTTTTAGGGATTATGTGATGTTTTTTTCTATGTCATCAGGTTTTTATGAATATCACAAAAACCAAACACTAAATAGTGTCAAAATTGACATAAATGAGTTTAAAAAAAACACTATTTTATTAATTGATATAAAAATCATAAATATATATGATTTATAGAAAGGAATAATAAATGCACATATATATCATTAATTAACCAATTTAGGTTCTATTGTCGTTTTATGGAATATTTATTAACCATATTGTGTAGAAATACAAGAAGACATGGTAAAAGTTAAACTATTTATCTAAGAGTTAAATCTAAAAGATAAGGTTAATATGGTTACCTAAACATGTCTAAAACCTATTCAATGTGATTATTTTGACAGATCCCCATATTTTCCTAGAAATAAATCCATTTGTAGGTATTGAAATCCATATATGATTTTATAATAATTTAAATGTTCAAGCTTTTCCTAATGTTCCCCTCACCTCACTTATATAAATGTACTTCCCATTATCATAAATTCACAACTCCAATGCCATTTAGATCGGCCAAACACTATTCAAATTTCCTCCCACATAACATAAGATTAATTAATAGGCATTAATTTTACCAGAGATCAAGCCTATGGATCCCTTTTGTTAAAATCAAAAGGAAGAACCCTAAGAATATTTAATTATTCCATCACGACTCTCAACGTACTTTTCTTCTTCCACTTCCTTATTCATTGTTTTTTCCATACCAAAATAATAACTCCAGCACCTTCAACATATAGAGATGTTATTATAAATATGGTACAACTATATTAATTATTCTATCCATCATATGAATGAAAAAGCCACCATACGTGCGTACATACGGCTTACTGTCTCCACGTCGTGGTGCAATTTGTAATTCAACACCTCATTATTAGTATGGTTATAAAAATTAGTACAATTGATATAAATAAAAAATATAACATGTTAATGATTCATTATATATAATATAACATCCAATTACATATTATTTCACCATCAATAGAATGATATCATCGCTCAAACGTACGTACGGCTTACCGCTCCATGGCGTGATGATATTCATTCCACGTTCACCATTAAACGATGATTATGAAAATACATATTAATAATAAGTATGTAATATATGATATAATAATGATACTGTGTATATATATATATATATATTCATGTGTGTATTTTTATGTGTATTTACATATATCTCATTCACTAACCTCTAATCAATACGAAATGAAAACGGAGACATCGTTTTTGCATACGTACGACCAACCATCTCAATAAACTATTTTTTCCATTTTATATATCTATCTATTATAAATATTTAAATTATGAATATATATATAATACATAAATAATGTTTTATATTTTGGGTGCAATTACATAATGATATAAGTGATACGATCAAAAAATAATATGTTAAAACACATACGATAAAGAATGTGATTATTACCTAAAATATAAATTTAACATAGAAATTATTATTAAATGGGTATTATAATAACCATAAATTAATCAATTAAGATATCATAAATATTTATACGGTTATGGTATAATTTAAAAACATACAATTCGCATTATACAAGAGGTTAAATGAACCCTCGACAAAAGGAATGTACAAGGTAAGGGTTAATTCCTCGATCTCGTTTTTATCCGGGGTTGTTTATGTATAAGTTTTTACTGGGACATATTTATCATCACCCCCCATATTTCATAAAAATGATTTTATAAAATTAATCTTTTATGGTTTTATGGATGGTTCTATTTAACTTGATCATCATTTTAATTGTTTTATAAATTTATCATTCTAAATATTTTTAATTAATGTCTATGTTTTCAAAATGATTTTATGGATTTAATTATATGGATATGAATTTTTTGAAATGAAAATTATTTTCAAAAGTTTCAATGTGTTATGAGACACTTTTATTAAAATGTTTCTTTTAAATTACATCAATTATAAATTTTTATACTTTTAAATGATTTCATTAAAAAGTGGTTTTTTCTATCAGTGATTTTTACTGATCATATTTAACAATGTCAACATTTTTTACTAGATATTATTATTTGTTGAGGTTGATTTATTATAACACTATCATCCATACTTTATTGAATGTGTTATTAAATTTTTTAATATGTATTTTATGTATTTTTTATACAGTTCATGGTTTATGTTTAATGTATGGAAATTTTGCATGCTTGTTGTAATATGAATGTTTATGATATATTTCACCCTTTTCTATGAGTAATGCTTTGGACATAGTAAGTGAAAGGTGGATACCTCTATAGCTCCCCAATGCCTCAGAAGGTATCAAGATACAAATTAGTGTCTTGGCATAAGGCATTGACAAATTTTATAGTTAAGGTCTAGGCACAAGGAATTTACTATGTGGTTAAGATGTCCAATATTATGAATTCCCTCATTATTAAATTAGATATTACATATGATTATTCGACTAGTATAATATACAGGTGAATAAGAAAATGGAATTAATTTAATTTTCTTTTCTATATTATACTGATGATTGTGTTTAAGGGGCATGTGTTTCAATTTTATACCATTCCATAAAATTTTAGGATTATTAATGATATCCTCTGCTATAATATTTATCCATAATGAGCGTATGAACCCACCCCTTTATTTTGTTTTATTTTTTCGATGATTTAAAGATGTATATAATGATTTATAGGCAGGTTTAAGCAATGAGAATAATTGAATTTTCAAAGGATTATCTATGTTGTATAATATATTTGAAATTTTAATGTAATGTTCATATATGTAATCTAATTTCCATGAATGCTAAATTGATCGGTCATTTGAGACATTATTTCTTGTAATCATGAAGATAAATTAATCTAATGAACCAACTCTAGGAATATGGGGTCGGGGAGTTACACAGATACAAGATAGAAACTACCCAAAACCATTAAATAATGTTATACATTTTAATCCTCTACAACAAATTGATTTATGATGATGAGAAATAGAATTACTTAATTTTTATTTAAAATGAAATCTCCATGGTAGCATTTCCTAAAACCCATATACTAATACTATATTAGGAATTATAACTTATTTAGTTCATCTATATAGTGATTCATAAATGGTACATCCTTCTAGAAATAAAAAACAATTAATAGATCTATATAAATCTAAGGGAAAAACTTCAATTTATTTGGGGACTGGAAAAACATTACATATAAATGTATGCCAAATACAATGCGGGGATGTACTTGGTGAGACTCTAACTTGAGAGCATAGCGTGAACCACATGTTAAACTACCACACAGCTTCACCCGGAGATCCTATAACAATATACATCAAACTTATTCTCATTGGGTAGATAAAAATTACTTATAATTATTATATAACCTATCTAATTTTCAATTCACCACACACAATTTTCATAAACCACCAGACCACATTTTGAGGACTAAAGGTAATACTCACATATAAAATGAAAAATCTCATAGCCCATAAATAGAAAAATCCGAAATAATCACTCAAAGAGATATTCAAATAACAAAGGCCCCTATATGTTGATGATTCCACATATCAATGATGGTCACCCTCCATGTGATTCAATTACACATTAACTAAGGCTCTAATAAGAGATCCCTATCTATCAATAACAATGATGTCACAACCCCCTCCCCACAATTTGTACCCCTCCTGGGCTGTTAATGTGAGAAGGGAGATAATGACCCCTCGAGTCCCGCCTCTAGTAGGCCCCGGGTTAGCGACTATCACCAAGGGTATTTTAAACACACAAATGGGAGGCATTACACTCATAGAGAACACATGAAGAAAAAAGAGATAAGATAAAAACCAACCAACTCTAACTCAGAACAGAAATATAAAAGAAACCCAAGTGCACTTATGTAATGTCATGGAAAAGTATAACAAATGGAAGGGGAAAAACTGTAAGTACACAAAAGAAAGTAAAACAGCAGCAACCACGAGACCGAACAGCTCCTGAAACCATAAGTTACTAGTAACCAGCTTGATCTCCAACCTTCTCCAAGTGAACTGTAAAACAGTTTATAGATACATAGGGTGAGTATAACAGTATACACACTAGGATCCTCCCTGATGCCTCACGTACAAAAGTAAAGAAATCATGCTAAAGTAAAGTGAACATCAAGTGAAACTAACTCATCACCTAAACAGGTATACAATGTTCCCAACCTCACAATGGGAACACTCACCAGGTGATGCATACAAGAATATAGAATATAATAAATAATATCAAGGGTACCCCGCTACTACTTCCCAACTAGTTTTCCACTTTTCCCCATCGTCGCCCATCCTGAGCATCTCTCTCCAAAAAGGCTTGCCTATAGACACCTGGACAAAGCCCCACAATATGGACCTCATGCAACAAAACCAACACGTCCGCACACCAAAGTACCTAGGTAGTTTCTGAGAGCCACCACAGCTCACATAACATGTATCATGCATCGGGTATTATACCTCAAGCCATTACAGCCCATACACCGAGTAAGGATCCTCAAGACATCATAGCTTATACACATTACACCTATTGTATTCCATAGAAAACTATATCTAGAATATATGTGTGTGAATAACCACAATCCATTACAGCCCTATACACATATATATGGGGAAAACTAACCAATGTGCCTACTAGTTCAAGTAACTACCAAGAGAAGAGAGTGGGGCCAAAGAGGGTAGTCATTCATCCATCCTCACACCAGAATGTCGGGGAAAACACCCCCAGGGCTCAGAATCCCCTACAGTGTTAGTTACCCTTACTAACTTTGTGGAGTAACATATAGAAACACAAAAAGTAAATAATATACTATAACTCACAACCACACTATGGGCATAACCTAGTTATAGACACAACTACATCTAACGTCTCTCAGACTCTGGGCTACTACTTCTAAGACTATGTATCATATAAGTACACAACCATTTAAAGAGAATTATTTGATTAATTAATTCCATTTTGATTAGTTTTACTTTACATTGATTAATTCTTTGAACATTAATTAATTATGAACAATTCCACATTAAAATTCATTAGAATCATACCCAATTCAACAATTCCTTCAAAATTACAACCTCATCATTATGTTTCATCAACTCCACCCCCATGGGTTAACACCATTTATTCAATTATTCATTATCGAAATACAGTCCCACATTCCCAGGTATTCTAGAAATGCATTATATTATACTAAAAACAAGGGGGATCAACATGGTGAGTAGATGTACTAACCATAGAGTTTTTACGCTTATAGCAAGAGAATATACCCATCCTTACTTGAGAAGCTAAACATGGAAAACATGTGGCATTCCCAACTAGTTTTCCACTCTTCCCTAACATCGTAGATATTGAGCATCTAACTCCAATATTGCTTCCCTGCAGACACCTAGGAGAATCACCACAATATGCACCACATTCAACAAAACCACCACGTCCAAACACTAAAGTAACTAGGTTGTTTCTGGGAGCCACAATAGCTCGCATAACATGTATCATACGTTGATTATTATACCTAATTCCATTACAACCCATACACTGAGTAAGGATCCTAAAGCCATCATAGCATATACACTTTACACCTATAGTAGTCCATAGAAAACTATATCAAGAATATATCTGTGTGAATTACCAAATTCAATTACAACCCTCTACACACATATATGAGGAAAAATAACCAATGTTTCTATAAGCAAAAGTAACTACCAAGAGAAGAGAGCATGGCCAAAGGGGGTAGTCAGCCATCCATCCTCCCACTGGAATGTTGGGGAAAAGACCACCCCAGGGCTCAGAATCCCCAGGGAGTCAGTTTCCCTTACTAACTAGGTGGAGTATCATATAGAAACTCGAAAATTATATAATATACTATAACTCAAAATCACACTATGGGAATAACATAGTCTTTGACACAACTGTAGCTAATGTCTCTCAAACTCCGGGATGCTACTTGTAAGACTTGGTATCCTATAATAAAATAATCATTTAAAGAGATTTATTCGATTACTTTATTCCATTATCATTAGTTCCAATTTATGTTAAATAATTCTTTAATCATTACTGAACCATGAACAATTACACATTAAATTACATTAGCATTATAGCCAAGTCAACTATCCTTCAAAATTACAACATCGTCATTATGTTCCCGCAACTCCATACCCATGGGTTAACATCATTTATTCAATTATTCATTATAGAATTACCTTCCCACATTTCCGGTTATCCTAGAAAAACATTATATGCATCTAAACATAAGGGGGATCAACACAGGGAGTAGATGTACTAACTGTCGAGTCATTGCCGCTTATAGCAAGAGCATATACCCATCCTTCCTTGAGAAGCTAAACACGGAAAGCATGTGGCATACCCCGCATGTCTTAGCCTCATTCATAAGAAGGCTAATTAAGACCAGCTTCTTTCAGCAGTGGGGAAAAGTAAAGCAGATAAACAGCCAAAAGAAACAGCAAGCATCCAACAATAACGTCGGTCCCATTCCATCCTCCCTAGTTTCCTCCCTGACTCCCACATGCATTAACAGATACATCTCGGCACCCTAGGTGTCATCTGCTGCCCTAAACAAAAGAAACAGAAAGCATCCAACAATCACATCTGTCCCATTCCATCATCACTATTGTCCTCCCCAACAGCCACATGCATTAACCGATGCATCTCGCCACTCTAGGCATTATCTTCTACCGCATCCAAAATCCTCCATGCCCCCACATGTCACAACAGCCATCCAGGATCACATCACACCACAAGCAGCAGGAAAACAAATATCACATCAATTGGTCTCTCGCCCCATTAACAAAAAAGAGGGTAACTGAGAACCCTCTAAGTAATTATCAAAAAATCAGATTTTTAATCCATCTTGAATTAACATATTAATTATTCATAGGTTCCAAATTCGAGAAACCTAATCAGAAAGCTATCACAATTAAATAAAAATGATTACTTCACTAATTTGATTAACATCAAATTATAACAATAACCCTATTCGTTTTCATGCCTCTTTATCTTTAGCCAACAATTATCAATTAATCATGGTTTAAGTTCTTTACTGATTTCCATCAAGAACAATCATCTAGGAAAAGCTAGCATAGACATCACACTATCTAGAAATAAAAGAGGCAATAACATACGATCGATATCAATTTATTTATCCGGTTAAAATATTTATTACGTAAATTCCTTTGTCATCTAGTGGGATTAAACATATTAAAAATAAAATTGCACGTAAAAGAAAAGAGAAGCAACGAATCCCCTACCTCAAACAGTTCCTCTCGTTCTTTATCCACACAACGGGTCACGATCCTCCTCTCGCGACAACTCATATCAACGATTGATCGATAATACTTGGTTGCATTAAAAAATAGAGCGGAACTGGTCCAAGGAGTGATGTTTTATAGTGCAACTCCTATGGGAAGGATTGAAAGGTTCTAGTTTCTCATAGCCAAGAACAATGAGGAAGAAAAAAAGGGAGGAAGATATATCATCCCTCTTGAAAATTTTATGGGGTGACCATTCTAGGTACGCTTAATTCCCCAATTAAAAGTGGATCGCATTAACCCACGTGTTTTGACCATGTAAAAACACCCCGAGCAATAGGAATAATTAATAAAAGATTTATGGACTTTTAATCGGGCTTATGAGTCCTTCAAATTAGTCTTTAAATTTATTTTACGTCAAAGGAAATGTCAAAGGGGAGAAACTGTTAGAAGCTAGGAACACTGTACACCTACCGTTACTGTACAAATACAATTACTGTACACCTACCGATATAGCTACCCATATACCTCACCATTCTGGAAACACTGTACAACTACCGTTACTGTACACCTACCGTTACTATACACCTACCGATAGAGCTACCGATAGACCTCACCATTCTGGAAACAATGTACACCTACCATTATTGTACACTTATAGATAGAGCTACCGATAGATATTACCAATAGACCTCACCGTTCTAGAGACACTGTACACCTACAATTACTATACACCTACCGATACTGTACACATAGTGATACTGTACACCTACTGATATTGTACACCCACCGATAATGTACACCAATCGATACTGTACATCAATAGTTACTGTACACCTACCGATTTGGTAGACCTAAAGATACTATACACCTATCGATTCTGTACACCTACCGATACTGTACACCTACCAATTCTGTACACCTACTGATTCTGTACACAGACCGATACTATACAGCTACCGATACTGTACACCTAACGATATTGTACACCCACCGTTACTGTACACCTATCGTTAATGTACACCTACTGATACTATACACCTAGCAATACTTTACACCTACCGATACTGTACACCTACCGATATTGTACACCTACCGATACTGTACACATACCGAAACTGTATACCTACTGATTCTGTACACCTACCGATACTGAACACCTACCGATAATGTTGACCTACTGATACTGTACCCTTACCGATATTGTACACCTGTCGATACTGTACACCTACCGTTACTATATACCTACCGTTACTATACCCCTAATATTAGACCAGTTCACAAAACCTCTCTGATAAAACTGTTCACAGAATCTCACCGATAGAACTCTTCACCAATGGAACTGTTCACAATATTGAAAATTTGGCAAAGTGTTGGGGATAAGTCACCTTGACCTTCCGGAACACCTTAACCCCACATTTTCACAATGTAATGGACCAGAGATGTCTGATCCATTACATATGGAATAAAAGGGTAATCCTAGAAGACTTTCATGGATCCCATCAAGGTTACATAACATTACCTCATTAAGGGGATCCCTTTGAAATCGTATAATCAGGTTTGTCAAAACATGTAGAATATTATTATAATTAGTAAAATATATTAATAACTATTTTAATTTATAATATTTACTAACAAAAACCATGAAAGTTGATTTATACCCCCAAGAAACACTTGAACTCTATTACAAAAGCTCATATATGACAGGATGGAGTTCCAAAAATAAACTCGTGTGTTTATCTAAAATCATGTAATCAAAAATAAATTATAAAAATCCTAGAAATAATTTACACAATTTAATCCAAAATCATTAAATTAATTACATTCTAGGGCTAACTCATTGAGAAACACGTCCTTTATCAAAGATCATGTAACAATGCTTGGAATATTATTAGAATGATCCTGACTCATCTTTAAACTAATGTCTCCAAAAATAATATAAATAACTGAAAAATTTCATCCTTATTTGATAAATACCTCAAAATAATATAATGAAAAAAAATACTAAAAAGGAAATATCCTGAAGCAGTACACAATCACCTCTCAAGAGACTCGTCGTGCGAAAACATAGAATTAACCTATCTCATGGGGTTTATTACACCATAGTTTTGGGGAATTATTATTCAACACATAAACATAAAAAATTAGAATTTCTAAAAAATTATAGGAAGGAGATAGGTGAAAGAAATTAAGATAAATGGACACACCTAATATATTAAATCAATAAACCTATGCCTCTATGGATCAACACAAATAATGAGGGGTGAAGAAGATGTAATGAGGGTTCCCCCTCTTCATTCCATTATAGTTGAACTCGATAATCGTGAGGGTTCCTTGAAATATGTGTTGGAATATTTGTACCAATACACTGGATTTAAGATATATGAATCGTGACAACCGAAAAATTCCTTATAAAATGACTTCGACCCCTATGGTGTAATGACCTAGACCTTTATATATAGTTCTTTCATTAAAAATAAACTTTTATACATATATATATATATATATATATATATTATTTTAAAAATATTGAAGCACAAAATAAAAACTACGAACACATTATTAAAAAATAGAATAATATTAAATATGTAGAAAAAATATAACCAATAAAAATCAAAGTTTTACAATTGGATAATAAACTAAGAAAAAATAAAATTACATAAAGCTGAAAATTAATAAACATTTTATTTAATAGAATTATCACACAGTCAAATATTCGATAAAAAATATATAACATTAGAAATTATACTAACATCTAAAAAGGGGGAAATATAAACTCATGGATAAAAATTAATTCATTGATGAGTATGAGGCATTTATCAGAATTATAAAACCAATATGACCATTGGAATACTAACCTCTTCATTTGTAATAGTGACTTTATTGTCAGAATAGTGAATTTCCAGTTTTAACAGTAACATAACAAATAATGATGTGTAATGAAATGTATATAGTATTTATAGTAAATAAATAAATTATATATAAATATTAAACTAACTCAACATAAATAGAAAATCAAGTAATGTTTTAGTAATTTGTTGGTTAATTTTATTTTATATGAAATCAATATTTTTAATAAATAAAGAATTTTTTAATTGTTAAAAAAATATTCAAATCATATAAATTTCATTCAAGGAATCAGAACGTTGAAATTTTACAATGATTATTTTTTTAAATTTTTTTAGAAACAATAATTTTAATTTGAATAGTACACATTGTTTTTCTATATAAAAAGTATGATTTAGTTAAATCATTCATGTTTTAATAATGAAATAATAAATCTTAGAATATTTTATTAGGCAATTACATGTTTAATATGATAAATATTTTGATAATTTAATATTCAAAACCTTGAAAACCTTGAATGTAATTTTCATTTTTCTCGTGGTGGAGGGGGGGGGTTTCGCCGCCCTCTAGGGATCGACGGTTTTCTCCATTCTCAAATCCCAAACTCTTGCCTTCACATCCGGAAATTTTTCTCTCCCCCAAAGTTCTTGAGTTATACGATGGGATTCCACAACTCTCGGTCACGGCTCGAGAGTTTACGGATGCTTCAGCCCTGCTAAATTTGACATTGATTGCGCGCTTCAAGCAACGACGCCCATATGTGGATGGCTTCGATAGCTTCATCTATGATTCGTCAAACTTATAGGAGCTCTCCATGGTGGGACTCCTTGACTCAAAGCACATAATGGTTCGATTCGCATCAGAGGAAGATTTCATCCTGGTGTGGTCATCTTCTCCACATACGTGTGATGATTCCCATTTCCTTATCTTCTGATGGTATTATGATTTTCATATGAAGCATGACTTTTTGACCATGGCGATCTGGGGAAGATTTCAAGAATTTCCACTTTCTTTTCAAAATCCTTACATCCTTCGCCTGCTTGGGAACATAGTCGGATGTTATTTATGTTCAGACTGTAGAACTAGGGCTGTTTGCCATCCGATTTCACTAAGAATCTGTGTTGAAGTTGATATTTCTAAACAGACGGTAGTGTCATTTTTGATTGCTATGAGTGAGGAATTTCTATATAAACAGTTCATTTTATTTGAGTCGTGGATTGATTATTTTTTCCACTGTCTCAATGTTGTGCATCAGATAGAAGACTGCAGAGGAAAACGAGTGGTTCTGCAGGTGATTTTGGATCAACAGGTTGCAGATGTGGTGAACTTGGATTCTCAGCAAGGGAAGCAGGACCTGGACACTAGATTGTAGACATGACCATGTCTTGTTGTTGGAAATTCAGTGAATGGCGGCAGGATAGGGGAAGTGAAGAAGTCTTTGAATCCAATAGTGGATGCGGTGATTGGAAGACTGCGACAAGATCTTGGGGTCCTCAAAGAGTCCTCTGTGAAGACTGCAACTCAATATGATGGGGTGGAAAGTGTGAACTGGTTAGGGGTACCTACTGGACATGATGATTCTTCATACATTCCTATATTGGACCCACAGGTTGTGGGATCTTTGTTTAAAGCTGCCAGTTGGGTACAGGTCGCAGGTGGGCTGAAAGCACAACTAGAGAAACAAGTGGATTCTGTTGAAAATAGTAACTGGTTTGCAAGCCTGGAGAGTGGAGATTTGGATGTGGGACTGGATCAGGATTCACCTATGACTGATCAGGTTGCACTTATTTTGTCTCCTGGCCGGGTATCCGCTGACGTTGTTGGGTTACATGAAAGTGGGGTTCTGGATCTGGGAGTGCACTGAAAACCAATGCGGAAGCATGTCTGGGAAGGTTCAAGAGTAGGGCCCTTGAAATCGTTTAAAAGAACTGAATCAAGGGGGATCCTATCGTGCTAAGGCGGAATTTTCAAGGAGTGAAGATGGAAATTTGAAGACAATTCTATATTCTGAAGATGTTCTATTTGGATAAGGTTTATTGCAGAAGGGGGAGCCAGAATGCCTTGAGCTTGCAGTGAATCCACAATGCCTTGAATTGATTGATTCTAATAGTCACATCGAAGAGGGGGTGATTAATGGTTGTCAAGAGTTGATTGTCCCTAGGACGTGGGGGGACATTTCTGAGAGTGAGAAGGAGAATGCTTGTGGGAGAGTTCAAACCTCCTATAGTAATGTTGTTCAGCGTGGAATGAAGAATGTAGAAGGGAGGAATGATGTTTTGAGTTCTCCATCAAGAAGAAGACAGATGAAGGATTTTCCTTCTTTGAAAAAGTCAATTCTAACCATATCTTCCATTATCAAAGGAAATGGTATGCATTCTTCTGACGTGTTTTTGTATGTAGAAAAGATAAATCTCCGACGGAAGTATGTGAAGACTCAGAAGTTGTGTGAAAGATCAGAGTGGGAATCAGTTACTTCAGATGAAGCAATTGATCATATATATGGCGACGTGTATGGATTTTATGATATGTAATTGTCTGGTTTCGCTTGTGATGTTTTCATGTTGAACTTTTCCTTTGTTTTAATAAATGTTCAGAGACTTTGACTCTGGCTGGGCTTTCCTAGTAGAACTATTAAATACAATTCTCAATAAAATTTCTTTATCATGAGTCTTCTTAACATTGTAGTGATTTTTAGTTCATTTCTAGTCATATACCTTAAGATAGTGTGACTCATTAAAACTGAAATAACCCGAAGAAGGTGGTAAGGACCTTTCTTTTTTACCTTTTTTTCTCTTATATTATTTATTTTTCATTATAATATAGAAAATAATTTTTAAAATATTATGTGAAAATATTATTTTTTATGTTAGTATCATTTAATTTTTTTATATATAGTATAATTATATTTTACACCTTGTTCCCTCTCATTTGATATGTATTGTTATTGATTAGTTTCATCAACATTTATGTATATTGTCATTAATTTACATTTCATGTACTCCACAAAATTATTCTATTGATTATAAAACATATTTATACGTTATTATTAATATATTATATTCAACTAGATAAATTTAATGAAAAGATAAATTATAATAAAACAAAGCTAAACTACTAATTTATTAAATTGATTCTTAAAATAAACATGTAAATAAAGTACTCTAATCATAAAAAAAGTTAATTAAAAAAGATATTATTTTATAATATATAAAAACTGACATTAATTAGTAGAATGAACGTCTGTATTAATGTGTTACTATTCATATGATTTTATAAATATGGATAAAATTTAATGAAATTTAATTAATCATAATATATGCGTAATTTTGAACATAACTCTCTATTCATAGGTTATTCACCACATTAACTTTTTTAAAAAAAATATTATTTTATATCCATAAAAAATCTTTCTTTATTCATTTTAATTATTTTTATTTTTGATAAACATGTATTTTCCTCCTTTAGAAGATTTCATATATGTTTTCATGATATTTTATCACATATATTTCTCAAAAAAACACTCTACTACACTTATAGAGATTATTATTCCACCCTGAAAGAATGATGATATCTTATTTATTGATATTACTAATTCCTGAGAAAAATAGTGTTCCCCTAATAACTTTTATTATCATACGAATGTTCTATTGGTTATGATTTATGGCATCACAATGGATTTATTATTTTTCCTATCAGTTTATATCACGATTATGATTGTTTAATCTTTTCCAATACATTTTTCTTGTATAAATGTTATATAAATACCTTGTTAAGATAATAATAATTATTATAAATCCCTATAAATAATTACTTAATATAATATATCTTATGATATTAAATTTATTATGCAATAACAGGATGCTAACTCCAATCACTCTTTGTGATGTTATGATTTTCACTGATATTTTCACTTTGTCCATAAAATTATGATGTTTCATTATTATTTATATTCCACATTTGAATTATTGCTTAAATTATCCCCTTGGGATATTATTAATGACCATCTATTTATGGCATGATGGTGAATATTATTCTCACCAATTTTCTATATTGATTCATATATCATGTTCCATCTCTATTCTACCTCCCCTCATAGGTATCCTAGATCATTATTTTAGTGATATATTTACTTATGTGATTATCTATACTATGTAGTACATTAAATCCTATAGGAGTAATTTTATAATGTAATTACATATATTTTAATATTATATATATGTTTCTATTTTATAAACATATTATCAAAATATACTAAACCATTTGATTTTGAATTGTATTATTATTAGGTTTAACATAAAAATTTTACTAAAATCCCATGTGGATGATAGTAATGTCATTGATTCATATAAATTTAAGGTATAACTAATTAAATAATTTTGTTAGTGAAAGATAACATATAATAAACCTAGGGACCCCATATGTAAAATCATTATAAATATATTTTTTCATTTTATTATGTTTTTTATCTATACTTTATTGATTTATGATGTTTTACATTTAGAAATTTAGAAAATTGTTGGATCTTGTATAAACTAGACTAATAATCATTGTAGTGGAGAATGATATTATTTTCCAAAAAAAATTCCAAATAAAATGTGATGTGGATTATAAATATTATAGAGGTACATAACCACTTTTACAAATATTTTAATTAAAAAAATTCCTAATGAACTCTATACAAAACCTATTAAGGTAAAACTAATTATAGAGTCATGTATGAACTACTAACTAGAAATATTTATTGAATCATTCATTCTACATGAAGTGGGACCATGTGAAAATTAATAGAAATTATTTATTTATTTATTGTTCTAATAAATAGAGTGTAACTCTAACCATATAGCATTGATATGTAGAAGTTGATAAACAAAAGAGATAGATGGATACTACTTATCCAAAGGATAAAGTAGATGAAATGGAGTTGTAATACTTTAACAAGTTTTTTCATTACAATTATATACCAATAAATTTGTATACCAATATGTTGATATCATTATTTGAGTTAAAGAAATTTGGGAGATAACATATCAAAACATAGGAGGTGAATTTAACAAGGATTGAATGATATCATATAGTCATTGTTATCAATGATAATAACAATAGAAATTGATTAATAAATAGATTTAAAACAAATAGTTGAATTCATATAGATAATTCAAAGTTACATAGTTCTGAAATTGTGTCTCAGTGTGCTTTCAATTAATAAATAGTGTTTTCAATTTGTAAAATGGAAACAAAGATTGGAAATAAATGATTTAATATTGAGAAGGGATAAAAAATGATAAATGTGAAGGAAATAACCAACCACCAATGTGTAAAATACATGGAAATATGAATCATAAGAAATTACTCAATGGAATAAATATATTATTTATGTGTATGGGATACGTGCATAAAGATCAGCAATGATGAAGATACATGAATAATATGTGTGGTATGATAACGAAAATGAAAGTAGGACCTAACACACCACTAAGGGATCATTTCCTAAACTATATAGAACATGTGCACTATAAAATATAATACACAAATATAAGGCTATTCCTGGTAAATAAAGGATTCGAACCACCAAATCCATTGGAGTAGGGAAAATTTTATGCCATCACTAACATTCAGGTGGAGGAAAAGATTAAATTACTAAATGGTACAATTATTATTTACTAATCAATGAAAAAATATTAATTTGACTCATGTTATATAAATTTAAATATATTTATTTTGTCATCTTGAATATTTTAACCATCACCATAAAAAATTGAAAAAACTATGTCAATCTACACAGTTATTGGTGTGATAAATTAAACCCATTTATTTGAACATTCCTCGGATACTGTATAAGGGAATATTATTATATAGAATCTTGTAATAAATCCTCTACTATTAATTGAGAATCACTGAGAATATAATACTTCTCATTATATAGAGGTCACATTAATTATTTGAAATGTGATTATCATTACTGATAATGAGCTATATTATTATCATATAAAAATGTAATGAAAAATATGAATCCCCATTTGGTAATCCCCCAACACTATGGGATTTGAAGCATACTAAATAATCATATGATACTCAAACTGTTGCGACAAATAAATGTGTCATCTTCGAGTACATGAAAATTTTGAGGTACTATATTAATATATTTCCAAATATTTTTAGATGACCCCAAAAATTGTGATGTATATTTCTCAAAAGAACTAATAACAAAATCCAATCCTATATTTATGAGTACATTGTAACAGATTCTGGAAGACAAAGATATACTCATGATTTTATATAAAATAAACTTGATATATTTTTAAGAGTTAATGAATAAACATAAATGGAATTTGGAAAAAGGGTCCATATACAATAATAATCACCATAGGGATCCCAAGTGGAAGTTATTTATAAAATAGATGGACTGTCACATATTTTCATAGATTATCAAGATCATAAAAATATTATTTTATTTAACATGTATTATTTCCCATGATTGATTAATTATTGGACAACATTTTTTGTTCTTTTGAATTCGTGAAATTGGATATTCATTTGGGATATCAACATTTAATGGTGATGGGTGAAAATATTTCAAAAACACCCCTCCAAATATTATATAGAAAGAATGCGTTCATATTGATTCCATTTAGAAATAAAAATTCCCATGAAACCACTATGTATAAAAATAATAGATTCTATATAGAATCATTGTATAAAACTTTTATTGGATTTATTATAAGTACATAGTATTAAAAAATTTAAATAATAATTAATTTGTAGATAATAATTCAATATTTCGATTCTTAAAGAGATTTTTTTATTAGAGTTATATAATTAATTCATAACTCTTACATAAAAAACCATATATTACAAAGTGTATAACTCCATTCAATGTATATTTTCTAATATTAATTAAAATTATAATGAGGTTTGTTTTAATTTAAGGGAAAATATTCCTGAATTTCAACTTTGCATCTTTTTTTGTTCATACACACCCTTGAAACCTAGGAAAAAAATTTGAAAACATGTGATAAGAACATAAAACTCATTATGATATATAAAATAATGTAATATTTTAATCTAGTCATTAACATGAAACCCAAAAAAAATAAACTTTTCACCATTATTAATTTTTAGTAAAATTTAACTCAAATACATTTGGGGGAAATTCATTTTTGTCAAATAAATCCCTTAAATTCCATAGAAAACAAATTGAAACTATGGTAATAACTTTATATAATTATATTCATAACCAATATTCCTCATGTCAAAAATTACTCTTTCCAAATTCAATAAATATGATAATCCTCTTCATCGATCCCCCTAAATCATTCCTTAGAAAACAAAAAAATGTAAATCAATTTATTAACGAGTTATATAAGTCTCAAAAATAATATAGGTTATATCAGAATAACACAATTTATATTCTAGATTGATCTAACCTATCCTCATTTATATTCCTCATATAATATATCATGAAAGGATCATTTATGATATTTAAATATTTCATCATTAAATCATTTCAAAACTCATTATATCCCATAGGAAAAGTACTTCCAATTTACAAATAAAAATTTAATGAAATGTATCTTCTATTTAATAAAAACTATTAAAAAAATTCTAGATGGGTGATAATATGGTATTCATAAAAACAACCTAATAAAATTTACTCTAAAATTTATAATTAATAATGTCAATAATGGTTGGATAATGAGGTCAATCCAAATATACTTTGTAACATTATTTTTTCACATTATTAAAAATCAAAAAATCAATCATAATTATTTGGAATAATCGCTGTTGAAAAATCATTGAGAAAATAAAATATATTCAGAAATAAATATTAAGATCTATTTAATTTAAAATTATAATATTCTTATAACATTTAAAATAACATGGATATTTTTGAGGAGTATAACTCATTGCAAAGAATGTTTAAAACAAAAACTTGTACCTTATGTCATATCTATCATTAAATGATAAGTAAAAAATCAATAATAAAATTATATTAGTTTTATGAATTATTAATAATAAATTTCATGTTAATTTAATAATGTAATTCCTTTTTTCATTTATTTAAACATTTTATTTTCTTACAAAAATGGATATTTTCATGTTGGACAATTTGGGTTTGTTAAGTTAAAATCCATAAAACATCATCGGTGCATTGATTGTGGTTCATATGGTAATTTATCAATTTACATAAAAATACATATATAAACATATATCTAGAATACATATAAATTAGACAAAAATTTTAAACTAACTATTTAAGGTGTACATAAAAAATGAACCGGGTCATTATATTAAGGTTGTAGTCTGTACGTACTCATGAATGAAATTTCCATTTTTCATTGAAATAAAAAAGACATATAGTAGATAATATTTTACATTTTTAGAATCATAAATATGATAAAAAAATTAATATTTTTATCATTATTTACATCCTTATGATCAGCCTTCAATTTGGATAATAAAAATGACTCAAATAGCATCATTAATGTGGTTTACCATGTGTACCCATGAATGACATTGCAATTTTTCATTTGATGTAACATGAGAATAAAAGAGTTATAAAATAAGCATAACAAAAAATTATTACATGATAGATAATTACCTTTTATTATCAAAATGATTATGATATATTTGAATTTATTAGATGAATTAAAATAGAAAACACTGGGTTAATAATTATACCTCCTCCACAGAAAACCACATTATGATTGTACTAAAATAGTTCATAAGATGGTACTTTTATCAATCTAGTACTATAATAATTTTTCCTAGGAAATAGGATTGGATTTGTTTAGGTCATGAAAGAGATAAGAGGCTCTTGAGATCGGTAGAATATAGAATATTTGGTGTCCAATTATATGTTATGGAGACCATACACTTGGAATATTTTAACATATTAAAATATTATAATTTTATACTCAAAATAATTATAAGAAAATAGAATCATCACTAAAGAAGATATGATATTGGGTAGAAATATTTCTAAAAAATATTACTTATTAAAGTTGTATGACATATAAAATATTATCATATTTGGTTGAACCCTTTTAGTGTGATTTAACTCTAACTCTGGTAACTAAATTTTTTATATGAAAAATTGAAAATATCCTAATTACATAATTTAGACATAATGACTATAAATATGGAATATATTTTCAAAATTTTCAATTTATAATTTTTTCTGAGTTATGTTTTTGAATAAACTTATAAAAATCGTTTAAAACAAGTTTTCTTTAGAATTTAATTTTAGGTATAAAACATATTTAAGGCTTAATAAAGTATAATATTGAATTCAGTGAAATATATTATATTATTATTAATAAATATTAAAAAACTAAATTTATAAAAAATAAATTTATCAAAACAAAAATTTTAAAATACATCCAATGAAAATGTGTTTTTCGATAAAAAATAATTTTTGTCACTATTCCTACAAAAATTAAATTTATGAAAACATAAAAACTATAATCTAAAATATTTATTATTTTCATGTTTTAAAATTGAATTGAATTTTTATTTTAAATATTTTAATATATTTAATTTAATATTTTGTATTAGACAACATTATACATGTAAATAAAACTGTTAATAATAATAATATATCTACTTTTAATTGAGAAATTACATAATATTCTTTTAATGAATATAAATCATTGATTATTAAAAATTCATGAAATATAATTAATATTAACATTATCCATGTTTTTCATTCTTCCAACAATTTATAAATTTCTAATGTGTAATTTTATTCACTACTTATAAATGTGGGGATATTTTTTATTCAATGGATTTTTTATTTCCATGTTACTTCTTCAATATTATGTTTTTTACAAAACCATTCCTTGATTAATAACAATACTTAACTCGAAAAAGATTTTATATAAATCATTTAAATATTTTTTCACTCATATAAAATAATCAATATCAATTATACTACTTAAGAGGTTAAAAAATAGATTAATACAAAATATATTTTATTAATAATGAGGCAAGAAACATATCTTGTACTTGAGATAAACGAATAGGCATGGATATGTGGTAGGACTTGATGATTGAAAATTAAATTTTAATTAAAATAAATGGTGTTCAATCCATGATCTTTTTGGGAAAGTGAGTAATATCTAAAATAATCACCCCTAACAATGAGTTAATAATCATTTTTAAGGATATAGCCAAGAAATATATATTTTTTCTCAAACGGGTCATTATTGAATGCCAAAATATATGTTCCAAATTTCATTCTCTCGAAGTGTGACTAAACGTAATATTCTGATTTATAATCATCATTCATTTACTAATGATATTGATCCAATTCCTCTATGGACTAGACATTCAACAATGAATCATAAAAACAAATATATTATCTATTCCTCATTTGAGATGAAAGAGTTATATAGTATACAAAATTTTAGTCCTATATCTGTATACCTTACCTTGTCTGCAATAGATTATTTTGGACCGTAGACTATACAAAATCTTAGGATAAATAAAAATCTGAAATCTCACGCAAGTTTCCTCTCTCATTATCCCGCCCAAACAAGATCTATCAATATAAATTTTCAACAATGTGTATGGTGTTTTCCAGAAAACCCACCTTCCCTAGATGTTCCATCCTCTTCCATCAACATTGAATAGAACCCTTGGGATAAAACACCATATAAAAACTCAAGATTCTCATCAAATAAGGATAACTCATAGTTATTTTATCAATTATTTCACTCATAAAATCATCAATATATGAGAGTAAACTATCCCTTTTCATTCCTTGTTTATTCCATCCCATATAGACTACCACCCTACAAAAAAATTCATATCATTTCTATTAACCTCGGCCCAACTATATCCAGTCCCTAGAATCCATGATTAAAATATCCCTAAAATGAATTCTACAAAACTATCCTGATCCTTGAAATGAACGAAGATGATACATATACCATGTTCAAATACTATAATGAATAAACGATTTTATGAAAATTACATCAGCTGATTCTCACAACACAAAATGTTAGATGCATGAAGGACCCCATTCTTCTGCACATTTTTATTAGTGAGAAAGTCACATTTCCTCAATATCCTTCCTATAATTAAAGATCATTACTCTAATTATATATATTACACATTCTCTTATATTTTTTATCATTCATGTTATAAGGAATCATTTTTACCATCACACTCATATCCTTTATCATCTTTGGTCAAATTAATTTTATCATGCATACTTTATCCCAACAATATGGAGTCTAACACCATATTATGTATAATTCCACCAAACTATAAATTTTTATACTAGAATGAGAACTATTATTAAATAAAAACTCGTCCAATTAAAGATGAATTTCTTATATTCACTAGAATGAATTTAATAAGCTTAAACTATGTCTTATATCGGTTAAATCATTCACTCCAACAATGTATCTGACTATAGATGAAAAGATACCACGGAATTTGTTTTATTGCATAATGAATTCTAAAGACAATAAAAAATATTCTATATCATCAGGGTATAATGGCTAGATACATTGGAGAGAGGTACTCCAAATAAAATGTTAATTTATTTGAGATAAATTCACGAGATATGTTTTATGGCAATAATATCTGAATTAGAATGGAAATATATAAATATATTCAAATGATGAATAATAAACCGAATTGAGGTATTAACGTGATATTTCATTGAAAAATATTTCACAAAAGTCCATATATATATATGCCCATTCCCAATATAGAACTATAAATGATCGATGTATCCCTTTCCATAATTATAATTCAATATTAACCTATTAACAAGTCAATCATATCTTGGTAAACTGAATAATATCTATCATTATTCCACTCCATCGGTAATACTCTCAGATGTCTCTATACATATTTGAAATGCCTAGATGAATTGTAGGGGAAGGTTTTTTAGATTCACTCAAAAAATCAATTTTCTACTCAGATAGAGTTGACACACATAACCTTTTTGAAAAACTAAAACAAAATTCCTTTTCAATGATAAAATTATGTGGATTACCATTATATTCATGTTTCGCCATTTAAATCAAATCAAAGTCTCACCATAGAGATTTCAGAATCACGTCTTCCAATGTTGATTGTACTAAGACTTGAACAATTTAATAATGATCATACATGCATAATTTTTAGGCAAACATTCATCAAAAAATTTACCAAATATTTTGTTCCTAATGTATCTTTCTTAATGATTTTTTATCTTTTTGAATCAAATCATTCACTACATTTTTCATCTCATGTATGGTAATGAATATTGAATTCATAGTCCATTATTTGGTCATGAAATATTCTTTGTCTCATGTTCAAATCATTCAATGTAAATATAAACATCAAACATTTATCATCATTATATATATAACATTTTACACCATATAAATGATTTCCAATGATTTTTAAACTAAAAAACATACAAAAATATGTTCCATATCAAGTGTATGATATTTACCTCATAAGGATTTAATTAATTTGATGTATAAGAAATTACAAGATGTTTATTATTCAGAACACATCCTATTATCTTCCAAGAATCATCATTGTAGATACAAAAATCCACATTTATATAGGGAAATTACAAAACAATATCATTCGATAATATTATTTTAGGATTATGGGTGAATTCATCACACTTTTATATCTAGATGAATATTAATACTTTGAATGTAAACATATTTCTGGGGAATATTAACTAATAATGATTACATGATACCTTTGGTATTAACCTAATAATCCTTGTAAATTTTTTAACCCTATGACATTTGTTCCTATTTTCCATACATTGAACTGTTTATTTTATTACAGTCAATAATAATGATATATTTAGAAACAATATAACCAAGGAATGAAATATTATACCACTAAAATTCACATTTAAATAACTCCATATATATATATTTTTTTAATTTAGTTAAAGAACTCGAGATGGGAATCTCATAATCTTCATGACAATTTAAAAATACTTCAATTTATCAATTAGCACAATCAAAACAAATAAAAATAGGCATTGAAAAATTTATTCACAATAAATATGAATGATAATAGTGTCTTATAAAAATGAATGTGAATTACCATAAAATAATAATTCACATATCTAATAGGAATTCCAATATTAATAATATTTGTTTCATTCACCTTCAACTGATGATATACTAACCTAATATAAATCATTTAAAATTAGTGCACTCCAAAGTGAAATTAAATGAAATTATCAATATGAGGAAATGTCTATATATTCATCATAATGTATTTATTCCAAAATCTATAATATATGAAAATCCTCATTGACTCATATTTATTTTTTAAATGATCACCCCATGGTGAAGCATTTGATTGAATCCTTTATCAAAAATTCACTTCAATTTATTTAATGAATTACAACATTTTTACTTGAGGAACATGATAATGGGGGTTAAAAATTAAATAACATCAACCAATATTTCAATAATAATCTCAACCTACCAATCAGGAATAAAACCAGACATGTCATCCATAAATACATCCTTATATTAATTTACTACATGATCATCATTAATTGAAATAGTTTCATTCTATTCAATTAAATAATATAGGTAACATTCATTACTACATTTAATCAATTTATTTGAAAAATGAGATGTTATCAATGGTATAAAATCATTAAATACAAAAATATGAGCACATTAATAAATGATATCATAAAATTCTAAAATCTATTCCCTAAAATTTAACATTAAACTATAGTAAGTTATTTTCCAACAATTGTTTCTAGAAAAATAAGCCTATTTATAATAATAGGAAGATTCAAATAATTATTGGTTTATTTAATATATCAATAATAATATTTCCACAAAATTTTTATATTCATGTCAAGAGGATATATTCATTCTTTATTGTCAACTTATTTTTGGAATAAATGAATGAGAATCTCACAAGTTTAAGAGGGCATCAACATAATTTAAATAAACAAGGATGAATCATGTCACTACGTCATTAGATTTCTAAAAATCCATAGTGGTAGTATATTTTTTTTTCAACGCCATTTTTATTTTAAAATTAATGATTTCCACCCTGAGTTTCTACCATTATACACAATTTAGTGTAAATTAACAAATCAATATAATTAAAATAACTCATTGTTGGCAGACAGTTCGTAACCTAATTCTTTAAATTTTTTAGGGTTACTTTATTTTAACCATGAATAGTATGACAATACATACCATGTTGATCAAACTAAATAGATTCTAGAAAATATTCCCTAAAATTTTCAGGTTCATGGTTAGAAAATTATAGGGGTAAACCTGGATATTTTTAATTTTAATACTTCTTCATTTCTTAACTAATTGACTGGTTTTTAACACTTGTCCTCATGAGGGACGAAAGTGTCTGAAAAATCTATCTAAACTCTATCTGTACAAAAAATATCATTCAAATTTATTTTAAATTCATGACAGAGTAGTTTTATTTATAAAAATTATTCTAATCCAGAGTAAAATATAACAATTTTATTATCTAGATAAAAATTCTAATTGGCTGTGTACAATCAAAATATTTATTGTTTTGGTTCATAGACATATACTAAATAAATCTCCTTTTTACATAATACCAAGAATTGATTCCTAATTATATGTTTAATGAACATTTGGAAATGTTTCAATAGGTAAATAACATAAAATTCATCCCATTCATTGGTATTAAGCTCATATATTTCTCTAGGTTTATCAATCAATGATCCCCACTAATAATAATAACTTTCAAAATAAGAAAAAAAATGTTTCCATTCACATAAAATATCAATTATAAACATCCCGTAAAATTGACTAACTTCATATAGCATTGAACCATCCTTCACCAACCACTAGATTTTAGTTTTCATTCGAATTGTTAAGGTTATGTTTCACAAAAGGATCAACATATAAATTTCTCTTGTGTGTAAAATCTAGTTTTTCATTAATATAGATGTCCCCTACAATTATAAATTGCATCATCTAATACATCCTTGAAAACCATATCTTATTTTAAATTAAAACAATTATAGTTATTTTATTTTGATTAATGTTTTTCACTATATACCATAATACATTGTCATATTTGTTCCAAAAGATAGAAATATTTGACGCTATCATTGACTAAGTGAAAAAATACATCTTCAATGTCTGTGCGTTTAGATATTTTACATAATAATTATAGTATGTGGAAATAAAAACAAATTGTAATGTTATCAAACAAAGGATATTTATAGTGGTTTGAGAAATAAAAACCCCCTAGTCTACCCAAATAACAATCTATGCTATTATTTTGGTGATTTTCACTATAACAGTCCTTTTACCTAAGACTCCTAATGGAGTATGAGAAGATTCTACTTAGTCAAAAGGTCGAAGATATTTTAATAAATTTACCACTTCAACAAATCATATATATAGTCTCAATTAAAAAGCGTACACCAAGTGTGATAAAAAAGTTTAATGATTGGAAAAACTATTGCACAACACATTTTCATACAGCAACATATAGTGCTTAAAAATATTGAGAATATGATACTATTTAATGTATATATTGGGATGATATTCAAATTTTTTGATAAATTTTTAGGTAAAAAATGAGTATTTATTCTTTAATTTTTATATGTAAAGGAGATCATAGTATTCATCTTTATGCATCCTCTATATTTTCTACTCATCTACCCATATATTTTTTCTTTGTATTCTTTAATGATGTAGCTAACTTATCATTTTAAACATCCTCTTAAAATTTTAACATATGTGGAGACATAATTTTAATAGTTGAGTTGATAATCTACTAATGAGATATAAAGTTAATTAAGTGTGCCCATTATTTCCATGAATAGAATAACCTTCAAAGGTAGTGATTTCATGGATCTTATTCTTCATATCATTTCATTTTGAGAGAAACCAGACTTCTTAATATCTATCTTTTCTTAAAACATAAATTTATTCTTATAACATCATTGAAAATCCTGAACATAATTATCAATAGATTAAAAAAGTATCAATGATCTTATTTATATAGACTATTCTCCATAATATACTAAACTGGTACAAATTATCAATATAAGATAAACTTCTGAGAGACTTTGTAAGATAGAGCGTCTCTTTATCTTCATCGTAAAATAAATTGACTTTAATTCTACTTAGGATAATTCTTTAGTTTAGATTAAATATATTAAATAGGTGTGACACATAGATTTCTTAACATCTCTAACTCAACTAAGATATTATTTTATAAACAACATTTTCATAAGATAATGTCCTCCAAATTTTTCAATATGAAAAAATCATCTGATGTGATCTACTAAAACATTCACATCAAAAGATTCAATATTATGTAGTTAGATAAACATCCATGATAGATTTTTTCTAATATTGAGTTGGTGTAAGATACTCATAGATTATTTTAATTAAATAAACTTTGTCATAGATTGAATACTTTCTAGCACCTAGTATAGGTTTATTGAAGGTTAAGTAAGAAAAAAAAATGTAGACACATAGTTTTGAATGATACCTCTTCTTCAGAAAACCTACATAAGATGTTACATAAAGTCTTCTTAGAATAAAATTACGCTAAAATAAGGATCTTTATGACATCTTTATATGCATTAATACAATATATAGCAGGTATTTGTAGATAAAATAGGATCATGAAGTGTCTATAGGATATGATATAATATATATTTTTATAAATGAGGGAGAGGAGACACATGTAATTCTTCTAACAATTAAAATATATTATTACCATACTCAATCCTAAACAGTCCAAAATGACACATCATTGAATAATAGTTCATATATACAATATATATGACATTAAAATGGGATTTAGATTATTTTTAATCCATTTTACTGAGTATAAATATTATTTTTATAAATTTAAAATGTTTTATCTCTTAAAATGTTAACAATATTTTTTTGTCATATTTATTGTCCATAACGACAAAAAATTAAAGATTGAATCTTTTAAAATTTTAAAATTTTAATTCTAAATATGTTTTCCATTTTAACTTATTCATTTATAAATTTTTTTAAATCTTATAAAATGTGACATTAAATTTTAATCCAAGTAATTACATTTTGAAAAGAAAAATGTTATTTAATTAAAATCAATTGTAATATTGGTTCCAATGACCCTTATTGGAATATTTTTAATAAAAAGAAGTAATAATTTTTTACTAATCTAAATAAAATATAGACTTTTTAAAAAACCACAAATAAAATATATTTGTATAACAATATATTTATTTCTCACAATTCCTATTAAAATATTATTTTCAGAAAAATCCCAAACAATCACTCGAAACTAATTGTTAGAATATTTTTTAAAAAATATATAAAAATTTTAAAAGTAAAAATTAAATTTTGATTAAAAAATATATTTTAAATAAAACCATCTAATATAATAAAATAAATTTAGTATGAATATAACTATTTCATTTTTTATTAAAAAAATTAAATAATATAAATATAATGAATATAACTCTATGAATATAAATATGGAATAATTTTTTATTATTAGTATGAAAATCATTTTGAAAATTGTTATTCATTATGTTATCATTTAATCTAAGTGTAATTATGAACATGAAAAGAAAAACATTTTATTTTCTAATGACATTCATGATGTAAAATTTGATTCATATGTTTCACAAGTGTGATGTTCGGAATCAAAAAGTCACAATTTTGGAGTTTTTGATCACGATTGAAGGAAAATAAATGGATTCATAATAGAAATAAGAATATATGGACTATAACAGACCCAATAGATTTATAAAATCCATTTTATCCATAATTTAGAAATGTATTTCTAGGAAAATGTGGGAAACTTTTCATGATTGTCGATCCCACTATATTAACAAAGAAGGGGGGGTGGGTATTCATTGATTTTAGAATCATAGGGAATTATTAAGGACAAAAAAATGATGTTAGTCACTAGACATATATACGTATTCCCATTATGTAGATATGGGTTGTTAGATATGTATAGCTTCTTTCATGAAGGCATCAATTTCATACTCCTGAAAAATATAATGTGACAGCATATGCCTCTCAAAATTTTATCTTCCATAATATAATATACACGACTAATGATCTACTGTTAGCATATATAAATATCTATATGAAAATTTTATTTAATTTCTTATATTAATATAATCTATGTTATATAAAAAAATATGAATTTAATGTATATATCTATAGAGTTGGTGTGGAACATACATCAATGATGAACAATAGAGTTAATCAAAGAATATGATTTCTAAAATAAATACTATTAAGGAATGTAAATTAATTTATTTAAATATATTAATTTATAGGTTCATGATGCTTATTCCCGAATGAGTACTGAGAAAAATACCATGTTAATGGATATCAAAAGATTTATATTTGGAATAATAAAGGCATATAAGACACTATATAAAGATCAAATTATTTTTTAACTCTAATGGAAATGACCCCAATAACCTACAATTGATGTTTAAATTATTAAATTAGAACTAGATATAATATATTTCATCCCAAAGGGAAAAATAGTTTTTTAGTCATTGTAAATTATTTATAAACATGAATGTCACATTACTTACTGAAACATAAAAAAACACAGTGAATGTAACTATTGGGGGTCCTTATTACCATTCAATAAAAATCCATACCTATATCGTAGGGAATGGAAACAAAATAAAGGTTCACTCAAATGATTAATATGTGTTATATTTAGTGGTATATTTCATTATTTAACCCTGAAAACTAAATATGGAAAAGATATGAACTAAATAAAATTCCATATAATCAATAACATGAGCACACAAAAATCCCAACAATAAATGATGATCGTATAATTCCATATAAATGATCACATGAGCATGAATCATATCAATGGATATAATGACTGCTCAAATAATAACATTTACATCAATAAATGATATCATAACTATGGAATGCATAATTTATGACATCACAAACATGCCATCGAGACATCATTCCATGATATTTTACATAAATGGGTAAGGGCCATGAAATACACCACAACTTGTTTCGCTAGTCAGAAAATCAAATTCATCATGGGTTTATAGTAGGTTCTGCCTATCAATTAATAATTAAAATCAATTCATCATATTAAATGGGATAATAATAATTAAATACATAATTAATAAAAATATTGATTTAGAAAAACTATCATAAGAAATGTTAATATATACCCAGTCAAACAAATTAAAAAAAATATAGAGAATGAGTAAGGATAAAGTCATTACAACATATCCCAAATTATTATAATAAATATAATGTTATATTGTATTTTAGGAATATATAATATAGAAACAGATTATTACAACATTCTCGAGGAAAATAACAATTTCACATTGAAAAATAATTTTTAAAAAGTTAATATTTATAGAATACAAGGAGAAAAAAATTGTTTGAATTGAAATATAGACCCTTTAAAATTAATTTCTAATTAAATTATTGGTCATTATGATTATGAAAATTTTTTATGGTTTCTTATGTTCAAAAAAATATTCCATTAATATTTTTAGAAAAGTGTCAAAAATTAATTCATTAAAAATAATATTATATTGAAACTAATTTTTAAAAACATTAAACATTAGTAATAGTGTATTTCATAATTCCCTATTGAATAATAAATATTTTTTTCAGAAATTTTTATGGAATTAATGACATGGAAGAGAAATACTATCTGTTGAAAAAGAAAACAAATTTGGGTTTCCATTAAAACATTCTTTCAATATCTTTTGTATTTGAGAGCATAAAAATAAAGAAATACTTATAATATTTAAAATAACAAAATTATTGGTATATATGTTGTTTTTAATCTATAAATATCATATAAATCTTCTAGAGGATACTTAATCATAAAAAAATCTCAAATAATTATGACAATATTAAATAAATCGTTATATATTAAATTTTTTTTATCACAATTCATGAATGAAATATCATCCACTGAATAGTTAATTCCCTGACTATAAATTGAACCATGATATATCATATCAAAGGGGTATACTATACATCATATGAATAAATAAACTAGGTAATATGGTATATGTATCTTTGAAAAAAAACTGAGATGATAAAATATTTCAAGGATAATTTAATTAATGTGAGGATTTAACTTAACAAGTGATTAGGGTCACAAATAAATATCCAAATAACAGTTTAAATTAAATATAATAAAATAATTCCTCATTACATAGAAAAACATGTCATAAAAAAATTAATGAAATTTTATTACCACCCAATTAATGGAAATTGAGATAAAACCACAGTAAAATAAGTTATCCTTCATGTTAATCTCTTTGAATTCAATAATTTTAATCACAACATAAAATACACAAAAATATTAAATAATAAACATATAATGAGAACGATGGATTTATATATTCTATATTACTAGTGAGGAGCATAGAATTAAAATATAACTCGTTGAATGGAAAATGAGATGTAATCAATCACAAATATCATATTATTGAATTATGAATTAAAAAAAAGACAAATTTAATGTAATAAATGTAAATCCACATAAAAATTAAATAAAACATAAATCCTTAAATGTTTTTATACCCATATCATTGTAATAGATATAATCAATGAATAAGTGAAATAATGAAATGAAAGATCGTTGTGTCAATAAATCCCTTACAAATATTATATCATATTATTTTGATTTAATAATTTGATATTTAATATCAGTAAAATGTAAATGAACATAAAAAAATTCTAAATAAAATTAAAATCCTTCCATATTTATTTTACACATATAATTTGAAAAATATAATAAATGAAGATGTGATATAACACAATCAATTATAATTTAATTATGATATACCTTACCATAGGTCTGACTTCTCAAGTATTATATTTATCATATTGAATCATAAATAATTGATAATTATTTATTTTTAAGATATTTTTTTCAACTTTTATGATTTCGTTTTTTATTATTTCCCCAGTATATTAAATTATATAACCAATTATATTTTGGTCATATTTTTTGATGATATTCTATTCATACGCCCAAAATGACTTTGCTAGGATGACTTTTAGAAAAGTGTTTTTATTCTATAATCTTCATAATAGTTATCATGAAATAATTATCATTTTTATAAATCAATTTTACTTTTATTACCTAATAGGAAATCTAGTTTTGATAAATGAACAAAGTTATAATTATGTTGATGGTACGTCGTTCTTCCTCATGAGTAACATTTCAATTTTTCAACGATCAAAACAAAAATTTTATAGTTATTATTTTAATTTAAAAGAGTTATAATTATATAATAATAAAATATTATTTATTCAAAACACTTATATATAAATCATCCATGTGATGCGATGAAGGAAAATTAGTCGCTTCTCTTCATGATGTTTTTAGTCTACACTTACACACGAAATACATTTTCATTTTTTAATGGATAGAATAGTGTAAAGGAATAGGATATGTTATATTTTTTTGTGATCAATAATTTATGAATATAATAAATAATAATTAAATCCATCAGTATAAATATCTCTGAGAGGTGAGTATGGAATATGGACTACTTCGATTCGGGAGTCAGCAGTCCTACTAACACACCAACGATGGTTTTGCATCCTATTTGAGGGAACATGGGATTCATATTGGGAAATTAGATAATATAAAATATTTATGTATTAAAAGTAAAATAATTTTATTATTTAATATTGTTTTAAAATGATTTTGAATCATAAGAGTAAATAAAAATTAATTATTTGGTTAAAATTTATACCTCTTCTTCAGACAACCACCTTCTCATTACAACATAATCTCTCGAAAGATAATATTATTACATAAATAAAACCTATAGAATGTGGTATGGTGTATTTGGAATTTTTATTGGAAGGTAATTACTAATGAGTATGTTTCATGAAGTGTTTATATAATAGGAGGATGGGTTCCCTTTTATATATGAGGGAAGTACATTCCCAGAATTTCATAAAATATAAAATTGATATAAATTAGTTTTCATATTCACACGGATAAAAAAATTCATATCATAGAATAATATGATTATAATTATAAATATTCTCATATAATAAAATGAAAAAAAAATTATGTGATTTTTTATACATATCATTTACTTTTAGGACCCCATGTACCCTTTTAAGAATTATCGCAATACTAATGATTTATACTATTTTGGGGTGATAATAGTCAATATTAACTAAAAATTAAGCCATAAATAGATCATGGAAAATATTTTATTACATATACTAATATACTAGAAACCTATAATATTTTTATAAATATTAAATAATTTAATTTAGTTATTTTTATTATAAATTTCATTTATGTTTTTTTTGAAATCTATGAAATATTAATACACATGTGCCTATCTCAGGAAAAATTATAAAAATATTAAATGGATTAAAATAAAATTATTTAAATAGTATTAATATAGTATCCCCATAAAATTTATATAGGTTTAGATATAATTTTAAAACATATCATTTGGATTAACACATTGGTAAACTATTTTTAGTATTAAATATGATAATGATTTTTAATATATTAGAGAATTATAATTTCACTTATAAGGTTTAAATTGGATCCTAAATTTCAAAGGGAAAATAAATTCAACCATTTTCATAAAAAATTATCTTTTTAATATAATAATATATTTTTCAATTATTTAATAAAAATTATTTGTCAAAAAATATCGTTAATGTTATTTTTACATTATTTATATTATTTGAGTTAAAATAAAATGATAGTATCAAGATTTTAATATAATTATTTTACTCATCCCTAAGATATAAAATATATCCCCACAAATTTGGACAATAGTAATTCATTAATATTATATTACATTTAATTGTTTTAGTTTTATTTATACTATTTTTTAATAAATAATTATTTGTGGTGTATGTACTGTGTAATTATTAAAAGATAACAATTTCCTTTCTAAAATTTACAAATAAATTTCTATGATAAAAAATATTTATCCTTCACAAAAATATTATATAACTATATATTTCCTCTATATATACATATGAAAAAATATAGAGACAATACAAACATGTGAACCACATTTTTTTATTCTCATTATATAAAAGATTTAACAGTAAAAATCACGGAAATATAGAACATCTTAAAAATATATTATAAACATGTATAGAAATCGAATAAATAAAATCATAAAATTGGATAAATGCAAGTTTTAGGGTCATTTATGCATATTTTCATCTTATTGTAATAATTAATTACCCGATTATCTCATTCCATTGTGAAAAATATTTATTACAATTACTATTTATAATGACCCATAATAAAATAATAATATCTAAAAAAATTTGAATAGTGGATTATAGATTTTGAATACTTTCTTCAGATTTATTTTCTAAAAGTGAATTAAATTAATTAAATATTCAAATAAAAAATGCTATGAAGATCGATTTTCAAGAAAAATGCCTTTTTATTATGAAATGATTTTATACCAAAATAAAAAATAAATTCTATTATAATATGAATAAAATTTTATAAATAATTTTCTTCTAAATCATTTAAAATAATAAAAAAAATTTACTTAATTTGAAGAAAACATATTTTTCAACAAAAAAAAGTATTTTTCAGTATTTATAGAAAAATTATTGTTTAAGGTGAAATCCAAAAAATTTAACATAAAATATTTTTGACATGCTTATTTCAAAAATGAAATAATTTTATTAAAAAATAATATTTCTAAATGTTATGTAAAGTAATTATAATATTTAATTATAATGTAATGTTTTTTACTGATGCATCCTAGGGATATTAGCTACATTATTACATTTGTACTAAATACAAGTAATCACATCCTATAGGATTCAATACATTAATAATATAAATAAACATGATACATAGTTGAATCCCACGTTATATTTTTAAATATTAGAAAACACATTGTACTTTATTTGGGACCATCGTTATTTCATTTATACTGTCATTTCATATCAATCAAAAATATTTCTACGTATCATGGGGAAAAGAAACATAAAAAAGGGTTGATCTTATATTATTAGAAATGGAATACATATAATAGAAGCTAAATAATGATTGGACAATATGGTCGGAGTAAATGATTATTCAATAATTCCACATAAATAGTTACATGAGATTAAAACATATCCAGGGATATAATAAATAAATAAACACATGGGAATAAATAAAAGATATTATAATGATGAAATATATAAATTCTCATATTTTATCATACCGTTTATACCTTCTATAAATACATATAAAACATACCATCAAGGACTCAAACTATGACCTCTTACCTGAATGGTTAAGGCCCTGACTAAATAGCATTCTATATTTTCCCATTATCCCTACCAATATATAAAGGGCCTATGTAATTACAATCCTTGGTCTTCAAATAAATTTCTAATGCATTCATATTATTAATGAAAACATAATAATCAACATGCCTTACAAAACAATAAATTTCCATTTAAAATGAATCAGAATAACAAATATCAATGCATTCACTTGTCAATGTAATCATAAATCAACCTAATAAATATGATGGATTAAATCATAAGATTATAATCATTTTAAAGTAATATATTTAAAAATGTATTTCCAACTAAATTATAATACTATTAAAATATCAATGGAATATTTCCCAAGTCAAATATCCATTATCACTTTGAAATCAATTATATAATATCTTTTGAAATTCCTAATATTAATGAATATTTTTTAATTGAAAATAAACATGAATACATATAAATTAATCTTCAATGAAAAGTCTATTCATAATGTTTTGTAATTTCATTTGTTATGTATAAGTTAAATTATATACATTTCACAATTTTAAAAAAGGAAAAAAGTACCTAAATTAGTTAATGAAAAAATTTACATTTTAGAAAATTTCATAATAAGGAAGAAATGTGTAAAAAGTCCCATTATAAATCATTATAGAATATTGAAAATAGGAATTTATAATTTTTATGGAAAATATGGGCATCAAAGTGAAAAAATACCAATCGTGAAGGAAAACATGATCTACTTTACTTGAAAAGAATATATTGGTATAATGAGTCCAAAAATATAGAAAAATGAATTGAAAAACTAGAATTTATAAAAATTGTTATAGAAAAAATTGATTTTTTATGAGATATAAATATAAAATAATTATCCCAGTAGATACTTAAATATCCAAAATCAATAATAATGATGATATTATGAAATAAACACATTCCTCATGTTCAACATCCTATATATGTTCATGAACCTCCACCATAATTAATTTATAGTTTTATAAAACTATTCTCTAACCATATTAATATATATAATACCATATATTATTTAGATAAAATATTTCATCACTGACTTATAAAAAAATTATTCTCCAGAATATTTATTATTTGTAAGAACCACAATGTTTTTCTTGTATGTTTGGGTTCAGTGGTTTTGGTCAACATAAATTGATAATGATTCTGTAATATACATAATATTAATTTTGAAATTAAATTAATATCTCTTAATAAATTATGTATTTAGTGAAATCCAAACAATATAGTGTTATAAATATGAATTAATCCTTTCATAGATATGGTATGTTGAATGTATACATGAAAAATAATTTCAATTATTAATGGATTGAATAAATGAAAGGTAAATAATAATTCACCATAAAAGAATAAGTATTATAAAATAAAAATAATATACATTCATCTAATATAATCTAATTTTCATGCAAATAAAATGAAAAGGTGAAACATATCACATCAATTAATTGAGGTGGTAGTCTACAAGTATGCACATTGGAGGTTATCGTTTTCCAAACAATTCTTTTGTAAAAATTTATACATGATATTATGACTATATAAGAATAATTATTTTATAAATAAAATATATAAAAAATAAATATATAATATTACCCATCCATAATTTATAGTGATGGAAAAGGAATTTTATCGTGATAGGGAGATGGTAAGTCATAGTTACACATGTGTGACAGTTTCACATGACATTTTCATTGAAAAAATGGTGGTTAATTATGGACTAATAGTAATAACAACATTATCATTATATCTAGGATATGCAATATGATATTTTACGATAAATACCATTTATTTAGAATAGGTAAAATAAGAAATAAATTTAAATATGTTATGTTAAATGACTACATATTATTCGAGATACAATACTTACATCCTTTAATAAGTAAACTATGAATGGTATTTAGGGGAGGCCATATCATAGAGAACATGTATGATTATTTTTGAAATAGACATGGGTAGGTGTCGTTTGATCCAGATTACACAATTTTTTGTAAGGAATTGAAGTAAAGGGTTTCCTTTTATAAGTTATAGAAATGACACACTTTGAGTTACTAAGACTATTAAAATATATAAATGTAAATCATAAGAAAATTGATTCAAAATGGAAACATATTTAAATATAAGGTCAAATATATTTGAAATATAATCAATAAAAAAATTCCTAAAATGTATAATTGTTACTTTAAATTTTAACTTTTGATTTTCCCCTAAGTTAACCTATTTTAACGTCAATAAATATAATTTATATTTTACATTAAGGGGATATAGTTTTACATATAATAGAAAATTTGGATTATTAATGGAAGATGTATAATATTTTAGACCATATATTTTAATCATTTTCCTCTTTTAATATATTAATTAATTTATAATATTATATAAAATATAATTTTCATGAAATATAATTATTTACATTTTTTATATTATTAATTTAATTTGAATTTATATACCTCAAAAATAATATTTCATTAAAATTTAAATAACTTACATGTTCCCAATTAGTTATGTGTATTTACTATATTCATGTTTCATAACAACTCACCAACATTATAATACTTTTAATGAATATAAAATCATTTGTATCAGATTTATATTAATTGAATATATATTTTCCCAATGTTGACTAAGAATATAAGGTTATTATATAATACCAAAATATAAAATATATATTTCCATAATGAAATAAATTTCATTATCCTAAAAATAATTCTAATAAAATTCATTCACCACTTTATGTTTTCTAATGTCAACACATGAGTGATATTTAAATATAAGAGAGTTGCAATATATATATATATTTTAAATATTTTATACATCATTTTAAGGAAAACTTCTTATTGAATAGTTAATTATTTATCATAATGTTATAATGATAAAATATCTTTCACAAAATTGTAATTTGAAATCAAAATGGGGACCTTGACACATTTTTTATTTTATATTAACTCTATTTTTCCTTTACCGAGATGAAAATTATTGCATACATCATAATTGAGAACACCAAACAAAGGGAACATTTTATGAAATTTGAACATAATCATTCCAATTATATAAACCATTATATATAATTCCATACATAAATGGGTTATAATGTAATTTTACATTATGTGAACAAAATTTCATGAAAATAACTTATAAGAAATTTAATAATTTTCTAATCATAAAACATTATTTATTCTTATATCATGCATTAAAAATTCATTAAAGAAAATTTAAATAATTTTATTGAATACATAATATATAAATTTAATTTAAATCATTTATCGACAATGATTTAGTAAATTTATTATTATAAAAATATGGGTCAAGAATAACAAAGTTTTGTAAAAATGTGCTTTTATATTTGAAATTATTTTTATTTCTATTTCTAATCAATTTAAAATAAATTAATTTATTTTATGCATATATAGTTCATAAATTATTTACTCCAATTAATTAAAACTAAATTAATGTTGAGTGTATATCATTATACAATATTATATTTTATTTACATTTGGGTTTTTTGTATCACAATCTATCAAGTTTTAATAGAAAAATAAATATTAAAATCTTATTTTATTACACTATACCTCCTTTCAATGAATATTAGTCCTGATATTATATCACTCTAATGATAAATAATTATGATATCAATATTTCATTGAATTCACATGTTCCCAATTATCTTATTAATTTTTTTATCTCCTCCAATGCACATTACTTAGGTCAGTCACCATGAACTATTGTAATTTTGAAACAACTCAACATTTTGTGGATTATTTTTTGGAGTTAATTCAATCTATTGATATTTTTGATATCACAAAACATTGAATATAACATTTTTATATGAAATCACTAATTTTATCTTGTGTTATACACCACACCAAGTCATTATTGGACTACACATCACATTTATATTAGCTTAAGTACACACATTGCTATGTTTGTCATGTATTACACACAATACTATGTCCCCCTGATATCTTTCATAACACGCAAGGTCATGTTTTATGAAAATATTATATAATATTATCAATATTATTAAAATTTTATTATTGTTACCATTTAGTTAATGTAATGAATGTTAAAATTATGGTTAAATAAATTTTGAATATATTATTTACACATTTAATTAAAATAAATTATTTGGTTATCAATTACTATATGTGAATTTTAGAACAATTTAAAAAATAAAGAAATTAATTTTCAATGAAAACTATTTTTCATTACCCAAAAACAATTTTACCCCCAAAAATTAAAAAATTGAGCAATTTTTTAAATACAATTTTAGTATTATAATTGTTATAAATTTTTTTATACTCATATGATAGATCAGATAGTTATAAGATAACAATAAATCTAATTCAAATAATATAAATATTTATTATAATGAATGCTAATTTACATGTTTTTAATAGTGAAATAATTTTAAATAAAATTTCGATCATTTTTATAATTTTTCAATGAAGTTAATTTTTTTTGACCAATTAAGAATGATACTGAATTGAAATTCCAACCATATTTTTCTTAATTTTTATTTCAATAATTAAATTGTGTTTCAATTGGCTTTAAAGTTCCATTAGATCAATTATACATAAATTCATACAATTTATGTTATTTTAATTAATTTCCCATTGAAATTAGGTATAAAACAGACCAAACATTTTCACATTTTCACATTAAAAAATCACTTATTCATCCCATCTATGGGATTATATTTGAATTAAATTCCCCCACTTATGTGTCTAAAATTTGGAAAAATGTAATCCATATTTTGAATTATAATAAAATAAAATTTCAAATAATGTTCTCTTTTATTTTGAAAAAAAGTATTACTGAAAGTAATTAACATTAATTATAATGATTAATAAGAAACATAAATTATGAAGGGTCTAAACATTAAACATAAGGGCCAAAATGGACTAGAAACTTATCGAAAATAATTTAGATGACCATATTTAGACCCTATACTAACTTTCATATAATCATGATCATTATTAGATCCACTTGACCAAGGAAAATCATTTGTGGAATTCCGTTTTAAAAAAATTACAAGAATGTCACTCCTCCTCCACTATAAAACCCACTCAACCCTACCACTTATTCACACCTATGAAGGGCTTTTACTAACTAGAAATAAAAAAAAATCTCATAATATAACCACCCTTATCTAAATATCATATTTTTTGGAATAAATCCATCCTTGTATTGTTTTGGTTTAAACCAATAAGAGTTAATCAAAGACGAGATAACACAATACCCAAGCTCTTTTTTTATTATCATTATCCATCACATAAAATCATAATATTTCATTATAATTTAATAACCCTATTATCCTAAATATACTGTTTTATTTTTTATTTATGGGTTTTACCTACAATTTCACAAACATCTATCTAATGGATAACTCACTTACCATCCTTGTGTACGGTGAACTAGAACTTCACGAAATGATGTTGTTCATTTTTAATTACCACATCTCATTGTTGGTAATTGGGATGGAAACTAAATTTTTAGATAATATTTGTTATATTTTTGATTTATTTATTATTCTTAATTTATTATATTATTACATAACAACATTATTTTCATTATTTATAAATATGATAAAATCATTTCTAGACGTGTGGAATACCGCTTTATCAAAGAGATGAGGTTCATTTACACAATACATTAAATGTATTAATAATCCGTATAGTGAAAATATATGATATATATATAATAATAATTCTATAGGAATAATAAGATATATACATATATTCACCTGTTATATTTAATAAAAATTTATCAATATGATAATAAAATAAAAGTTGTGTTCATGTGCAGGTACGACCTACTATCTCTAGGAAATGTGTATTTGATTTCGTACATCTATATTTATATATTATTTTAAATACATATATAATTTATATATATGATACTTATATTAGGTGATAAATTCTACAAATTTGTAAATCATGATCCATGTAAGAGGATCAAGAATAAAAAGTCAAAAAACCTACCAAAAAGAATGTTGATATTACCCCAAATGTTACATAAATAATGAGATATTAATAAATAGGTAATTTAAAGTCATAAAAAATAATATTTGGTATTATATATATTAATAATGTTCATTGGAAGATATATAATAAATTTATATATATTATACAGGAAAATAGAACATGTACAAAGAAATTCATGACTTAAAGTAAAGTAATATCTTCTCACCTTTTAATTTCCATGAGATTCATGCCATACTCACAAATCAATTATTTTATGTAGTGTATATACTACCGATGAATTTATTATATTATTAATATATAAGAATTTATGGGTATTTATGTATCCATTTGATTATGTTTATTTTATGTGGTTTATGGTTGAAAAGATACATAATCGATAGTATAATTGGGTCTCATTTTTCCTTCTTTGATAGACATGTCATGTTATACACCATTATTATTCTACTTTTTTTATATACTACCATATGGCCTGATAAATAATGATTTTAATTATTTTAATTTATTTTATACCTTATGAAGTTAAATTTTTTTAAAGGGAGGATTATTCAATGTTACTAATATGGTAGTAGTTAATTACAACAATCTCATTGTTTATCATGATTGTTTATGGTCATGCTCCCGTTATGGAATTCATATTTTCCTTATCTCAAAAAACCAATGAACATTTTACTTATCTGTTTGCTCATGTTATATCCAAATAATGGTGTTATTTTTTTCTCTTTATTACTTAAGATAATTACGAAAGTTTGTATGAAAATATGACATTATTTATCATTTTAGTCAGAAATCTGTGTTCATTAAATAAGATATTTTCTTAAATGGTGTTCAAAAATATTTTTATATTATCCTATAATGATTAATATAATTTTTAATCTATGTTTTTAATATTTAATAAGTGGTTTTAAAAATGAATCTTCCAATAATTTTTCGATTATTTCAATTTTTTAACCATTTACGTTGCAAGTGTAATGTTCAGCTTGTATAGATTTATCCACCATCATGACATCATTCATACCAAGATTAATTTTCTACATTACATGATCTCTATGAAAAATAATTTTCCTAATATTCTTTACATTAATTTTTTAAATGTAATTTTTAATAAAAAAGTTTTTCCAAAATTTTTTGTTGTCCAAATAGTGTATTAAATTATTTTCAAAGCTTTCTTAAAATGTTTTCAATGATGTTTATATTTAAAAATTATTTTAATTTTTTTCTATCATAAATTATATATTTTCAAGTATAATTGAAAAGAAATTTTTTAGGAGGTTCTATGTTTTAAAAAAACTCAATGAAGAATGGAAATTTTCCTTAAAAAATGTTTTGAATGAAATTATAGTGCTTTATTTTTAAAAAATTGTTTTTTTGAAATGTTTTTTTGAAAAGGATTTTCAAATAACAAATATTTTACATAATAAATTATCCATGTAATCATTCAAAATCCTTCTCCAACTATTATATAATTCATTTTAATATATTATGATTTTCTAGTGATATGTGTCACGACCCGTCCCCCGGGGCCCGCATCGTGACTACCCCATTCCCACCTTCCATAGGCCAGGGGCTTGTGACTAGAAACAAAGGTGTAATTCCCTAGAACATGGAAGGCATTGCCTTTATAAAACAAAAACACACATAACCAGAGAAAAAGCAGACGAAAAAACTACGAAAAGTAGTATAACAAGTGTGTTGAATGTACAAAGGGGCCAGAAATACAAGCCAAACAGAAAGGTACAACTACAACTGAATGAAGGTAGAAATGAACAGAAAAACAACTGGAAGATGGAAGCAGCTCCTGAACCGTCCTCTGGGGTTCCTACCTTATGGGCAGGTACATATAGCCTCCTCATCACTCCACGTCTTTCAGAATCCTCTGTGGACCGATACGTCGAAAGATCCTCCTTCAGGTACCGTCGAGTCCTAGCGCTCTCGACCTCTGTCAGCGATGTCCATCATCTGCATACAACACAACTAGGTGCGGGCATAGCCTATGTAGGGGTGAGTATAATGATACTCAGTATGAACCCCGAGACCCTGACGGTCTCACAAAATCCAACAAGGATAAACAATAATGAATGATCTCAACAGATAACCTTTACATAAGTTTATACCCATACATATAACTATGTTATCAAGTAACCCATCTCAATCATGAGAAAAACACAATGGTCATTGACTCATCTCAAACCAGGATTTTCATTATCGAAATAATAGTTGCTGGAGAACTCCTCCTCTATTGAGGACAGTGGCCCTGTCATGACTCCGAGAAGCTACTCCCCAAAATTATACTTCTGAGGTACTCCTCCTATTGAGTGTCACGTGTCTGCTGCCAAACCGGGCACTCCTCCACTGTGGGTCTGCCACCAAATCGGTAACTCCCCATAATAGTTGTCAGAGGTACTCCTATTGTCGAGTACCATGGGTCTGATTCCAAACAAGGCGCTTTGTCTGCCGTGGGTCTACCACTAAACTGGGCACTCTGTCCACTGGTCTAGTCGATAAACTCCAAGTCTAATCGGTCAAGCAGTCGTTAGGTCTACAGCTACTAAGTCTCCGCACTCTATCTGCTCCTCTCTAGGAGGATCCGATCCACGAGCTACTGGTCGATACTCCAAATGTTACAAAGTCTCAGGTGGAAGTATCTCAAAGGATAGCTACATCAAAGGGGTCTCAACGCGACATACAGCACATCAATCAGACACCCGGTCTGTGAGTTATCAACTTTTCCGTTCCAGGGGCCCAGTTGGATTTTGGGTGCAATCCTCTGCCACGTCCGCCTTCTCCCAGCGGACCTCCATGTTCGAACCTCTGCCTCTGCCTGGAAGGTCCCTATACTATAGGCTACTCATTTGAAGGATGGTTTGGGCAGTCTCGAGCCATGTGACCCTGCATGTAGCATGATTAGAACTTCCTACTCCTTGTATGGCTGGCTCTATTTCATGTGCCTCGAACAACCAAACATGTATCTTGAGGTATCCCACCTGTTTTCCTATTCCAATTGGACTTCTGTGTCATCTGTCTACCTCCATCTACAGAAGACTCCGCTATAGTCAGAAAGCCCTACAGATAGAGTAGTATCTACTGAGACCGCACGTAGCCTAGATTTTCTTGTACAAACTCCACCCTAAAAAGACCTACGAAGTCTCCCCAAGTGAGGGTCGCCTCATCGTTAAACTGGAGCATCTGTCTCCCCCATATCTTAGATACTCACTGAAAGAGACTAACAACATGGTACCCCATCAAGTCAGCGACTGTCCCAACTATGTGGGAAACTCGTTCTATAACCTCTAGCTAGTACCCGGCCATCTGAAAATATGTATCGCCTCGAGAAATCATAGGCCTCTATCGTAGGAACCTGTGAAACGCGCTCAAGCGGCGCGGACCCTCTGCTTTTGAGGCCGGTGGTATCGGGAGACCAGCGGGTAGTTGTACCACTGATGCCTCTGCTATGATGGGGCCCAACAACGAGGCCTCGCTGCACGGTGGGCTACCATCATGGTCTTCTCTCAGAACCCCTACTGACTTACTAGGTGAAGACATACTGAAAAAGAAACAGGTGATCCGTGATCAAAATAATATACATGGTGAGCTGACCTAGTTTGATATGACTTAAAGGAAAATATTTGGCACACACACAATTAATTTTTTAGTGCACTGTGTCGGAAATCAGTAGCCAGGGTCCTGGTGTATGGATATGTCTGCCGCCGCACCAACACTATACTCCCTAAAGTGAAAACCAAACTTGGTACTATTAACACTATTGCTTCACAAAAAGAAATATCAATGTCCTGAGTCCTGCGGTATAACCAACTCCTTTGATACCATTTTTTCACGACCCGTATCCCAGGGTCCGCATCATTAAAACCCCAAGCCCACCTTCCATAGGCCAGGGGATGGTGACTAGAACCAATGGTGGAATTCCCTGGAACTAGGAAGGCATTGCCTTTATAAAACATAAACACCCAAAACCAGAGAACATGTGGAAGCAAACACTAAGTAAAGTAGTATAACAAGTGTGTTTAAAGTTCAAAGGGTCTGGAAATACAAGCCCAACAGGAAGGTAAAGCTACAACTGAAAGAAGGTACAACTGAAAATACAAACAACTTGAAGATGAAGCAGCCCCTGAACCGTCCTCCAGGGATCCAACTTGAAGGGTAGGTACATATGGCCTCCTTAACAATCCACGTCTGTCAGAATCCTCTGTGTACCGATACATCATAAGATCCTCCTCTGGGTACCGTCCTGTCCTGGCACTATCAGCCTCCGTCAGCGATGTCCGTCTTCTGCATCCAACAAACTGAGGTGATGATATAGCTCGTGTAGGGGTGAGTATAATGATACTTAGTATAGACCCCGAGACCCTCATAGTCTCAGAAAAATCCAACATGGATAAACCACTAAGAATTATCTCAAAAGATAACCTTTACTTAGGTATATTACCATACATATACCTAAGTTATCAAGTAACCCATTTCAATTATAAGGAAAACATAATGTTCATTGACTCATCTCAAACCATGATTTTCATTATCGAATCCACAACTGCTGGAGAACTCCTCATTTTTCGAGGACAATGGCCATGTCATGACTCTGAGGTGCTACTCACTAACCTTAGACGACCGAGGTACTTCTCATATTGAGTACCGTGGGCCTGCTGCTAAACCCGGCGCTCCTCAGCTATGGGTCTGCTGCCAAACCAGGCGATCCCCCTAATAGCCGTCAGAGGTACTCCTCCTGTCGAGTACCGTGGGTCTGGTGCCAAACAAGGCGCTCTATCCGCCATGGGTCTGCTGAAAAACTGGTCCCTCTATCCACTGGGATACTCGAATCACTCCGAGTCGAATCGGTCAAGCAGTCGTCAGGACTACAACCACTAAGTCTCTGCACTATGTCTGATCATCTCCTGGAGGATCCTCTCCACGAGCTACTGGTCGATTCTCTAAGTGTCACCAAGTCTCAGGTGGAAGTATCTCAATGGACTACCAAGTCAATGGGGTCTCAATGCAATAGATGGTGCGTCAATCAGACGCTTGGTCTATGAGTTATCATCTTTTCCGTTCCAGGGGACCATTTGGATTTTGGGTGAAATCCAACCCGCCATAAACCAAACACATTCGAACCCTATGTGGAGTATTCCAAAAGGAATGTATCATCATGAGGAATCCAATGTAGTCGACAGAACGTCAATCGAACGTTCGGTCCTTATGTTGTAAGCATTTCCGCTCCGAGGGCCCGATTCGTTGTGGGATCAAACCAACCCAGCCGTTTTTCCAAGGTCATCCAAAACACACATAGAGTATCGAAAAATGACTGCCTCTTCACAAGGGTCCCAGTGCCATAGATGGAGTGTCGATCAGACATGCCGTCTTAATGTTATTCCCCTTCTAGTGAAAATGGGCCTGACCCGAGGAGGGGCGTGGCCGTGCACGAGGGGGGAGCGGCCGGGCCCGAGGGGGGCCGTAGCCCGACCTGAGGGGGCCGCGTCTCAGCCCGTGGGGGGAGTGGCCCGGCCAGAGGTGGCACATGCCGTCCAGGCAAGGCGTGGCCTAGAAAGAGGGGGTGCAGCCTGGCCAGGCACGGTGATGCTCAACCCGAGGCGGCGTGGCCCGACCTGGAATGTCGTGGCCCGGCCCGGCACAGCGCGACGTAGCCCGTCAATACAGGGTGTATTCCGGCGGGCCGCAGATCGGCCGGCAGGGTGAGCATCTCCACTTGGGTGACTGAGCGATCCGGGGGGTGCATCCCCCCGCATTCCCGAAGAAGCGGCGTCGAGCAGCCTGCACGGGGTGGGCCGTGGTTTCCCAAGCATGGCCCCCTCCTGGCGCGACGGTTCCTTCATCCTGGCCGGCTGACGAGCCGGTCGGTTCGCCGCCGAGTGGCCCGCGGAGCGTGGGCCGTGGTTCTCCATAGCGCAACGCACTTGTGGCACCGTAGTTTCTTATGTCGGGACTACTTAATTTGTCCAGGTCTCTATCGGCTGAGCAGCCCACGGTTATGGGCTACAGTTCTTCCTTCCATGCGACACCCGGTGCAGGGGTTCTCTTCGGGCCAGCTCGTGGTTGGCACCACCATCTTCAGTCGTCGCCCACTCCGGTCGCCGCCACCTTTTCTGTCACTACCACCATCGTAATAAAATTTCGATCAACGGGGGGACGTCGGGCCGTGTTCGTTCGTCCCGCGCCATCCGCGTTAGGCGGAATCAACAGACCGATGGTAGTACATGTTTTCAACTAAGATCTATGAAAAATATTATTCAATTTAAATTTAAACCAAACACCCTACCTCAAAATTGATGCCGCACAGCGTCGAGCCACGAAAGACGACCGTCACAGTAGTCGGGCATTGCGTAAGAACTGTGTCATCCCGCCAACGTGGGAGGAGGATGAAGGAAGACACATCATCGTTCTTCGGTGGAATCAGTGTTCTTAGTCGAAGAGGGCATCATTCTTCATCGAACAAAGATGTAGTTCTCTTCCAATTCTCCAAAGGATCTCCCCAAAAAATATTTTCCAACCAAAATTATTAGAAAGGATACCTCAATTAAAAATAATGGCCATGCAATTTTAATTAATTCAAAAAGAATTCAAGGATTTATTAAATGTATCATTTAATCAATCCAAGTTGTTGAAATTAAAATAGAAGCTGATGGGATGACATTAAATGTGGGGATTTTTCAACATTTAATGAAGGGGAGTTAATGGGGAGTTGAGGGGAGGTGATAAGTCAGGGATCATATGGGCCCTACCTCACATATATACTCTCATGAGAGGTTTTTGGGTGTGGTCCCCACCAATAACTTCCCCATGTAGGATATAACTACCGATGATAAATAAAATTGTTCACAACAATTTTATTTAATTTTCTTATTAAACCCCAAAAATTAACATTCAACCCGCATAAAACGCAACTATGGTAAAGGTCCACTTAAGCAAAAACTGGCGCTGCAAGTTAATCGATGCCCTCAGATTTGAATTCCAAGCACTAGTTCAAAAGATAGAAAAACACGCACATACGTTTACTGAACGTACCAGAAAAAAACTTCAAAAAATTATTCTGGGCACATCGGGCATCGGAATCTGGCACCGTTAAAAATAGAAAACTCAAAAAATTATAAAGAATTATGGAAAAAAAATTTCTTGAAATTTCCGAGTCATTAAAATTTGATTCATTATTAACACTCATTTTATTTATTCAGTGGTTTATGTTATGATGGAATTATTTTTACGACACATCTTCCTTTTCCATAGGTTAAAATCTCTTGAAACCCATTTTTTCCCATGTTTTTGTTGATGATTTTTTTTAAACATAATTATTTTCAATATGTAATGACTTTATACCCATTTCATTGCATGTGTTATGATATGATGTTTATGATATCCATATCATTTTAGGGGCCATGTTACGATGAATGCTTTATTATCTTGTAAAAAAATTTCAAAATATTTAATTATTTAATGGTCAGTGCCTATATATCCTTCCAAATAATTGGGTAATGATTTATATCTCATGATAGAAAGACTAGGAAAAATATTATTGTCTTGATCCATAATTGGTAAAAATTTCACCCTGATCCAGAATGTGGAACATGTGTTTTATGATCCACTATGAGAATATAGGGAAACCCGATCCACAATGGGATAATGAGAAAAACATGATACACTATGTGAACTATTTGAAACCTAGTCCGCTATTGGAATATGGTGAAACATTATCAATTATAATGAATGGACTATGACTGGGGATGTTGGTGTGTCCAACCCTGAAGGTATAGTCCCCATGAAATGCCCCGATTTGTTTTTTAAAATAAGATTTGTAGTATAGTGAATTATGATATATGTTTATCTATAATCCAAATACTATATGACATATGTCATTGAAATTCTCATAGGGTTCATGTTCTTCATTATAAAATGATTCTTGCATTATTAATTTCTAATATCATTTCCATGTCTAATGATTATAATATCTCTATATAGGGTTTGATCATTAAAGATTATATTCTTATTCTAATACCCTTAGTTTTGTGTTATGCTTACATATTTACTTTATTTACCCTTACAGATCATTTGATCCCACCCCATTATTATAATTTCTTCCCCCAGGTTGTGAAGAATTTTTTAAAGTATGTGTAATTAATGGAACGATATTTATGAGACATCTTGAATATCATTCACTAAAAATTGAAGAATATGTTTCATGTTTTGAAAGATACTAAACTAGTATAGTACTGTTGGTTGAAAGTATTTAATGTGGTGAATACAAATCTAAAATGATATAATATCCATGTATGAAATGTATGGGTTACCATATCCCGCATCATTGGAGACATTTAATAAAACATTAGAAAATAGTATTATAATTATTTAGTGATATTAATATAAATATATCTATCGATATATTAAGTTATATCTCATGGATAAGTTAAAATATAGGAATATTTCCACGAACTATGAAAAAGGTTATAGTGACTGGTTTTCTTAAAATAGATAATTCTCTAGATAATACATGTGGATGTGGATCTAGAACAGGAGTACATAAGGGTAGAAACACTAAAAACACCGTATGTAGAAAGACTCTATTAAGAAATTGTTCACGCCAATGGGCCTTGATGCACACATGGTTTGGAAGTCTCAATGGATATTCTTTGGTAATTTATGAAATTGTCATGAAACATCAAAAAGTATTAAAATAGAATGTGACTATGAATTACATAGAAAGAAAGTAATGTGTTATTTTGACTATGGAAGCATTCTTGTTTTCCTAAATGATTTGTGGTAATTCAGTTTTTGACAATGATACCATAGAATATATAATGAGGTTGTTTAAATTTTATGAATGTTAATAGAAAGTTATTCATTAATATATATGGGGGATAAATGTTAAGCTGATTTCTTGAAATTATTTCCAAATATTTTTATTTTCATCATTCATAAGGATTATTTGGTTAACCCTTTATGGAATGATTAATTTGTACTTTGTAAAATATTGTGAAATTAATGTATTATAAAACCAAATAAGGATTTATAAAAATTGGATAACCATGTGTAGTCATTTTTTATTGTAATTGAATACATATAGGATGACTTATCATTGATCTCGTGATCTGCTACTGGTTGAGGAATGAAAAAGAAACCATCCTTTTTGGAGAAAGTGGTGTTGTGACTATTTTAGAGGACTTGAACAAAGGGTGACATTTTACTAAAGAATAGGAAATAAATCAACTATTTGAATATTCATAATATAAAAAACTATTAAACTTTTATAAAAGGGTCTTGAAATATATTTTACCCATTTATCATAGTCTATTATGATATAAATAAACTTTTAATGCCTCTTCACATTATGTTTTTATAATTATTAAAATTCTCTAGATGACCTAATATCTTAGGATCAATGATATTAATCCATATTTCTAATTATTTATATTTTTATTTCATGTACAGTCATCCATTATCACTTATTTTCTCCTATGTATAAACCTAGTTATATGATTCTTTTGGTAATCGTAGGTTTTCAAATCATTATTTTTATAAAATGTTTTAGATTCATTTTTATATTTGGGGATTCTATGGTAGGAACATTCACGTATCAAACTTTTAATAACCGAGATAAATTTTGACGGTGAATTTATTTTTAAGGGGGGTATAATGTAACACAATAAGATGTTGTGAAATTATTTTTTGAGTTAATTTAATCCATTTATATTTTTTATTTCACACAACAATTAATATTGATTATATAATATAAAATCACTAAGTGTGGTATGCATTATACAAAAAATGAATTCATGTTTATTCTATACCCAACACATAGAAGGAATTACGAAACATGCAACACTATGAGTGGATTTCATTAGACAAAATGGCATGTCTCTTTGATATCATTCATTACATCAAAGGATGAGATTAACTGAATTAAAATATATAATTTATATTATTATTATTTTGTTTTTTATAGATTCCACCCAGCCAATCGAATCCATGATACAAATAAAAAAACCAAATTGTGAAAATATGATTTAAAAATTAAAATAAAATAATTCTTATTATTATAAATTAATATAACATAATCTAATAAAAATGTAAAAATAACGAAATTATTTTTCTAATTAAAATACTTTCCTATGTTCAAAAACAATTTTATCTAAATATAAAATACTATTATTATTAATTTTTTCACTGAAAAATCTACAATATATATTCAATAAATAATTTTCATACTATGAAAATATATTTAATAAATATAAAGTAATAATAAATCAAATTTTATGAATAAAAATATATATAATTCCAAATTGAAATTTTACAACCTTTTAATGGATAAAACATTAAAAAAAGATTTTTGAATCATTCATAATATTTATTTTAAGAAATAAAAATCAATTTTCTAATTGGAAGATAACATGTTATAGTGTGAATTTTTTTATTATTTTATAACATTTCATTTTTGATGAATAGTAAATAATAATGAATTTTAATTAAAAATTGACTATTCCTATAATATATTTATAATTAAATATTTATTTAAATGTTTTGACTTAAAATTATATAAATTATAAATCAATTCATCCTATTTATGTGGTTGTAATCAATTTTAATGTGAAATTATATATAAAAACATACATAACATTATAAAATTTTTACATTAAAACCTTGCTTTTCCAACCCATCTATAAGATTAAATTTGAATTAATTTCTATGACAATTATTATTGGAATTTAAAAAATGGATTACATATTTGGTATTAGATTTATATTTAATTTAAACTAATTTTATCATAGTGTAATAAAAAAACACTTGTGAATGCAATTAAAATTAAATTCTACGATTGAAATGAAAATTAACATAACAAGGGACAAAACATTAAACATAAGTTACATAATTACCTATAGAAATGATGAAAATCCATTATGTGGTCATATTTCTACCTTATCATAACTTGTATTTAACTAGGTCATTTATTTGAGCTACATGTCATAAGAAAATCATGGGTGTAATTCTCTTTTTTAAAGTTTAAAAGAACATGAATCCTCATCCACTTTTAAAAATGAGACACCCCTAAAACCTATTCACACCACTCAATAACATTTTCTCACAGAAAATGTACTAAAATAATCTTTACAGATCCCTCCCATCATCTAATAATCCTTCCATTAGTCTTAATTCAATCCATGGATGCTCTATGGTGAAATGTAAATGGAGTTACCCATTGAATGGTTAACACCCTTCCTCAAGGATGAAATTTTTAATATGATACATCCTATCGAGGAACTTTTCTAATATTTAATGATGAAGAGAAATTTTTTAATTTTAGGATTTAACCACCATCATCACTATCATTTAATTGAATCATACTTTTATCGTTTACAAGATTTATTTAAAAATTTATTTTCTTAATATTTTGGACATTCAAATTTGTAATGTTTTTTTCAATGAAATAGATTTTCAAAAAAGTTTTATTATTCAATAATTTATTTAAACTATTATAAATGAAACATTTAATTGATTTCAAATATATTTTGAATGAAATTTATATTAAAATATTTTTTTCATTTAAAAAATGTTTTAAATTTTTTCAAGCTTCCAATACAAATTATACAGTTTATTTAAAAAGAAAATGGTTATAAAAATATTTTGTGTATTTAAAATAGTTTTTCCCATAAAAAAGATATTTTCCATTAGAAAATTTTAAAATGAAATGTTAAAAATTTCTTTAGAAGAAAATGATATTTTAAATGGTTTCATAAAAGGGATTTTCATTGAATGGTTATTTATCATAATAATATTTAAGGGTGATATTTAAGAATCTTTCTCAATATAAGATTACATTTATTATAATATTATATTCATTACATGGTATATGATCAATGATTATAATTAATATTATTTCATTAATATAATATTATGAGATGCAATAAATTTGACAACACTCATTCAACTTCAATAGGTTATATTATATTGAAACCCATTTTATTTAATGGGTTGTTCTTTTATAAAAAATATATGTTACCTATATATTGTGTATAGGTAATGATATTATTACCTTTTTTATTCATAGGATATGATTATTTAAGTGATATGTTTTTTATAGGACATGTTATGATTGATATTTTTTATCTGGTGGCACATGTATGTATGGTTTTATTATGTGATGTGTGAATCATATATCTCCAACTAATGCATTGTGTAAATATTTTTATCTTATTAGATAATTAGGGGAAGAATTATATTTCATTGATTAGAATTGTGAAATATATGTGTCTTGACCCTGTAATGGATGATTGGGAAACCAAATCCACAATGGGATGATGGGGAGACTAAATCAACTTTGGAATGATGGGAAATCCAGATATTCTATGGGATGATGAGGAAACCAAATCCCTATTAGGGAAAGGATTTTAATTAGGGATGGTAGTTTATTCTTCCCATTATTTGTGGTGCCCATGAAGTTCTCTTATTTGTTTTGGGAAATGTTTTTCAACTTATAGGAAATTATTTTACATTTTTTTCTATCTGCCACAATTTTTATTCCAAAAAACGTTTATATGATCACAAGGTTTTGGATGCTGATTAGATTATGATTTATATATTATGAACTACCAGTATCTGTTGTATGCCTTCTGATTTTAATCTTTTTATGTATGTAATTATATTAATACATTGTTATCATGTTCTCTTACCCGTATTTTCATGTTATTGTTTTGTATTGCCTATATCAACCCTTAATGAATATTCGAGCTCACCACATTCTAATATTTCATTCCCCAACTTATGAAGAATGTATTTAATGAGGAGTACTAAATTAAAATATTATTAAGTTATATATTGATGTTCTTTCACCAAATGATAGTATCATGTTTCAAGATCCCAATGAAACTAAACTATATTGGTCATATGACATTTTATTTTTCAATTTTATAAATATTCATCCACATTGATGAAATAACCATGTAATTTAAGCATAGTTCTCAATAAATTTATCTCTATAATTCATTGTTGGTATTGGTTTTTTCTAATATGAAATATCATGCTCTATGGTAACATGCTTTGAGATTAGTACACATGAATGATTTGGTATTTGATTCTATAGGATTGGTACATGGAACACATCATGATCATGAAATATGGTTAATGGATGCGATAAGATGTAACTATCATCCATACTATATTAAGTGTTTCAAAAGGAGCCAATCAAAAAATGAATCCATTTTCCCCTTTTCCTGAATCTCATAATCATCATCCATGGAGAACTCCAAAAAGAGAACCTTTTTCGCATTATCAAATTCTAGATCATTCCATCCAAAATGATCATATATTTTCTATAAACTCAGAGCTTCCATGATGTGATGTTTAACGGATATAACATTATATACCATTTTATCATCAATATTTTTCCCAAATTGATTTAGATATACAACTTTATCCAATTATATTGGAGTTCTACTGTTCTTTTCAAATTTGTATTAATATGGACACATCTGAATTTTCAAGTTGAATTTGTTGTAAAAATAATAAAATAAGAATTTATTGATCCCAAGAACCATTTGAATCTATATATTAAGATATCAACATATATTTGAGTGTATTAATGGACCTATTAATATGACCATCTATCTAATGGAGATAAGAAGTACTAAAACTCTTATTTATATCTAATCGTCACAAAATAATTTTATAGAACGTCTAGGTAAACCTCAAATCCTAATAAGATATAATCAACAATTGTTCATCATGAATCCATAAAACATCTTAAATGTATATTCAAGAAATCATTACATGAAACAAATCATATCTAGTACTAATGAAGAGTTTTTTATTTGTAATTTGATTTACCATAAATCAAAAAGAAATATGGTCTTTGACATTTTTGGGATTCATATGACAAAATCCATGGAGATGTTTTCCCATTTCAATTAATGTATGGTTGATGGTTATGAAAAACACTTTGAATATATTCACTCACACCTGACTTCATGACATACCAAATATCATGATACATACTCTATAACATCACTTCTCATATTTTCCCATAATAAATAATATTTTGTTCTCTCTTATAAATTTTATACTTACTATATTAATATTGAATGATGAATTTTGTGACTCCACCAATAGTAACTTTTTTATGTATAGTATTGATGAAAAGTATAATCATCTTGTGAATACTACAAGTTCATCATGGTCATGCATAAGCTCAATAATAGTATTCACCTTCATTTTTAATTCTATATCATTCTAGTGTGCTTTTCTAATCCATTAAGGGATGGATGACTGAATATTTTTCTAAGAAATATTAGATCATTCCCATTACATAATGATTTCATCATAAATATTCTTAAATTCCATAAATATTGGATATTTTTCAATTATCATCATAAACCATATAGATTTACACTTTAGATTTGTAGAATCCTACAACTTGTTAGCCTTCACAAGGAAGTAATGCATTGGGCTCTCATAATCATTAATCAACTCCATCCATATTTTTTTTGGAAAATAGTAATCATTTTAAAAATATAGATTAATCTATTATGGTAAAAATATATTACATTATTATCACCAAATATACAATTCCTCTTTATATTCAATGAAAAAAATCGTTGGTCAGTTCGAATCACGTGTTGGGAAAATTTTATTGTGGGCATTCAATTTTCATGAGGAAAAATGTATCCCAAAATAATTTCTACATGAGGTGAAATGTAAAAGACAACCCTATCAAACCATATCAATCATCCAATTCATCCTATTATAAAGTGAGAAACAATAGATTTTACTATTAATGAATATATGAAAAAAGAGATAAACAAATATAGTACTATTCAGAATCAAATTAAATGTACATCTGACCCAATCTGGATAAGCAATAAAATGATGATAAATATTTACAATAAGACTCCATATGATCGAATTTAACCTAAAAAATATCCATAAATGAATCATAAATTAATATACAGTCATCTATGATACAGAATGCTCCTTTCCTTAAATGAATCATGAAAAACATGGTCTATATATGCCCACAAGTTGTGAAACCATACTACAGATTGTGTAATTTCCCAGTGAATAGTAGAAAAGATGAGGGAATGTCAGAAAACTTGGCAAATACATTACTTCAACATTTAAGGTATCCTCCAAATTTATGTACCAAAATACTCGCCTAATAAAAAAGGGAAACCAAAGGAAAAGATCGGAATATTACAGATTGAAATGGAATGAGGCCTTATAATATATCCACAAAAAACCCTCTCTTTCATGGATGATACATAATCATGGATTCCAGAAAAGTGTAGGCTACTACAGCCCCATCAACAAATCATGCTCCTATGTCTCATGGAGATCCTACTAGCATTACCACAGTACATAGAAATGGGGAATCATTTTTCCACGCAACCAAGTGATCCAGAATCAAATGTTGCATCCCAACTAAAGTGATAATAAGATAAGGAACAATATCCTCACATCTAATCAAAATTTAACGAACTAGTACCTATCTCCTCACCATGGAATCATGGAACACATCATCTATGTATGCCAATCAAGATTGTAACCAAAACCGATAGGCCATTATCCCCAAACAATAAATTATCTCAAAGGATCCAAGAATCCTTGGCTTCTTCTTACCCTACATACCCAGTCGATGATGCAATGAATGAGGTGTTCCTATAATAATCCCTCGATCAAAAGCCTTAATCTCCATTATCTAATGAAGATGGCCTACAATTTTTTTTTTGATTTCAATATTACATGATCAAATACCTATGGATCAACTCCACCACCACTATCATCCCCTTAACAAAACTCAACCCAAACATGGAAAATTCACACAACTCATCCCACCACAAGGAATATCAACATGGATATCCATAAAATTCCTCCAAGGGTGCCCTCATAGTCGAATAATTATAACTTCTGTAATAGGAGAACTTTACCAATGATAAATTTAAATCCCATGATCCTCCAAGATTAATCACAAAAGCTTCTAGAATATGGTAATGAATAGAGAAATCCATATATGTCTCTCAATCCATCAATATATGATAAATAACTATCAATATCAACTTGGAACCAAAATCATCCTTCAAAACAATCTTGAATCTAGATGGGATCTCTGATTACTTATTAGAAACTACTATAGAGGTAACCCTATGAACATTCATAAATCCCAAACATATAATTTCCCATTTTTTCCACATTCATTTCATCCTTTATTAGAATGAAATGCACTGATTTATTGAGAATGTAAACAATCACCCAAATAGTATCCTTCCCACTAATGATCTATATTAAACCAATGAGAAAATCTATAAAAATTTAAACCCTATTACAAATAGAAATGGGTATAGGCTACAACTAACACAAAGATATATGTTGTTCTACAATAACTCTATCACAAGTGATACACCATTATATAAAATTTGAAACTGAAATCCTTTTACCCATTCAAAAATATGGATCCCTCAAATCATGGTATGTATTTGAATCTCCTTAGTGCACAAACCAAAACCAAAAAATTCCACTATCTAGATACAATTATATAATGGAAAAAGGAATAAAAAACTTGTATGAATTCAAAAAAATCCCTTATGAAGCTCAGAAAACTCACATGGGGTCTCACCAAATTTTGTATTTTCCTTAAGTATTGGATCTTTGTGTTTGTTGTCTACTCATGTAGAACTCACTCGTCAAATGAAAATTAAACCGTTATCAAAGCCAAAAATACTTTTCAACCAACCACATCCACTCTTATACCAATACAGGGAAACAAAATCATTAGATATCACTGATCAGAAAATTCATCAACTTCTTGTGTTTATAATTTTCAACTCAATGCATCTGCTACCACATTTCTATTTCCAGGGGTATATACAATATCAAATCCAAAGGCATGAATATAATCACCCCATTTTCCTTTCCTTAAATTAAGATATCTCAAAGTAAATATATACTTCATTATTTTTTTAGAATATATTTAAAACCTCTATAAAAATAGATATTGAAGCAACTGTTTGAGAACATTCATAGTAGCTACCAACTCAAGATCATGGGTAGGGTTGTACATATCAAGAGAGAAAAATTGGAATGATACATAAGCCACCACCTATTTACCCTATATCAATACACACCAAAACATGTACTAGAATAATCGATGAAATCATCATAAATTGAATGTTGTTCTAGAAGAATCATAACTGGGGATGAATTCAAATTAATCTTCTTCCCCTCAAAATATCTCTAACATTATCGGTTCCATTCAAACTTCACACCCATAATGGTCAAAATTATTGAAAATTAAGGGATCATGGATAAGTCTAGAAAAAACCATATACAGTAACAATAAAATCCCATGAATTTTCAGAACTCAAATTCATTTCTAGGATTCTTTCATATACATAACATCCTACACCATCTAATGATCAATAGATATGCCACTCTCATAAATATAATTCTCCAAAAAAATCAATTATTGGATCCAAAAATCACACATTGTAGACATACAATACATCTTATGTTTCCTAAAATTTTGAAGAAGAATATACAAATAGTCTTTATGTTCCTCCTCCAGCAGGTAGTACACCAAAAATACCATCCATGAACACAACCAACAATGAGTATAAAAACAGGTGATAGATTCATTTAATCAAAGACATGAATACCTTATGAGAATTAGTGAGTCTGAATAGAATAACATGAAACCTACAATTTTGAAATTTACTCTGAAATGTTTTCTTATGTATATCTACTTCTTAGACTCTCAATGAGGGGGTACCCAAATCACATGTAAATAATAGAAGACCAAAAATCCCACCATAACTGATCAATGTGATCATCAATTCTAGGTAAATGATACTTATTCTTAATGGTTATCCAATTCAACATTACATAGTCAATGAAAAATATAATTATCCTTATAGACTCTCTGGAAAATAGTACAGCTGATTCCCATGGCGACATGCTTAAATGAAAAAATCCTTTTAACTATAGATCCTCACCTTGTACATTATGTTCAACCAACTATGCATGTGGCAATTGATAGTATAGAATATATAAGGAAATCATTTCAAATAATAGTTCAATATTAAAATCATCTAACACTGTTGCAACAAGCTATACAATCATTGGGATGGACATCAAGGTAAATACAAAAAACCACAGGTAGATTACCACCCAAGGCCTTTTCAACTACATAAGGAAACACTCTAAAATTTGTCATGATATTAAACTAGCATAAGGAACAACCATCCTTTCCCTTCCATATATAGATTCCCAGTCACCCAAAAAAATGAGTGACCCAATATTTGTATTATAAAATTCTTCATTGGATACAATATCATATATGGGCTTTTACCCTAACAATAAGATCTATGTTGATAATCAACTCAACGATGTAAAATCAAGAACTAACACATCCAAAACAACCTCAATGTTTAATATCACCACAAAAAATTTGAGACATTTGAATCCTTATCGGATCCTCCATTCAAAAAGCAAGGAATGGTCCAACAAGAACATAATATACTCTAAATGAAAACAAACATGTCAACTGAGGTTCATGATATAAAAGAATGAGTAGTAACAATATTAATAAAATCGATCAATTTAAAGGATGAAATAAAAATAATATATCTCATAATAGTTGAACCAAATTCAAATTCCATCGGTTAAAACTCTATTGCACAATGTCATCAAGACATAGCCACCTAGAAATCCTGAAATTGCATAATAATGAGACCATGTACTATGGGAATCATCAACATGATCCTAAGAACCCTTAGTGAATGTGGAACCTATCATACAACCATGCGAAATCATAAAAATTAACGGTCATCAGATGGTCATACTGACAAAAAAGATGAAAAGTTCTATGAGGATCCAAACAATATGGCCATCTATGACCACAAATCTCACACTAGAAGAAAATGATAGGTTTTTTCAATCTACAAGACCCTATAACTTCTCTTGTAGAAATCTAATCACTCTTGTAGTTCATTTTCAAACCAGAAGATGAACCCTAGAAAAATATTATACCCATTAACACTCCTCAAAAGTATTTCCTCTCAGCTATGTCTACATCTTCTAAGTCACATTTATCAACTACCTCGAAAAAGGTTTTTCAGAAATATGGAACATGACTTCACAAAAAATTCTCCATATTCACAATATCAAACCTCAAATACATCAGGTAATCATTAGTGATAAGATCTACTTCCAGATACACCTACTCCACGAAGCAACTAGATTAATCCATAACAGAATGCTCTCTATTCTACAATGTCATAAATTATTGGGTATTTTCAACATGTAATGATTTAATATAAAATTTCATGAAGAATATATTCTCGAAAGAAACTCATGTATGGCATTCATTAAACTTACCATTCACTAAATAATCATACTATCATTTTCATTGTTCTTTGAGTATTTAATTAGAAAACCCCACCTTAGAATATTCCGAATTTTTCATTAAGTTGAGGATTCTCTCAATCGGTTTAAGCCTCTCGAATGACTCTTGTGTTCCCCTGCCTCCATAGAAACCAGTCGATAAATCTTGTTAAAATTTGAGCCACTATCCAGTGCTTTTCATGGGTTAACTATTCTCGTTCATCATAGAGTTTGAGTGATACGGATTACTATTTCATTGAATGTTGGATCAACCTTACTATATTATTCGGGATCAAGCCTCGTAGACTCCAATTTTATTTTTTAACATCTCTTATAGGTGTCGTTTTTTGTTAAACACAAGAAAATAAAAAATCAACAATGGTAATATTCCAAAAACCATAGAACCCAAAACCACGATCCAAAAAATGACTTAAAAATATGAATAATAATAATTTATGAATTTTATCACAAAAGGTACTACCTTGGTAATTAGATATGCCCCTCTAGGTAAACTACCTGATTATTTTAACCAAATAAACTTACATGAACCATGTTATCAAACATCGTAGATTTATTATTTTGAATTAAACTCCCAAATAATCTATTTAAATGAACATAAATACCCACTCATGAGCATTGTGATGATTTTTCAAGTAGAAATGGAAACTCTATTTCAGTAATATGTGTAATTCATCTATACCCCTTTTCTTAACCTACTTTCTTAATTCTGACGATGCTACTCCTATATTCCCAGGACACATAAACATATTAGGTAGTGTTACTATCTTTAGGTTGAGAAACCCCTCTAATACAATATTTTAAAAGACCAACCCTAGCCAACCAAACCATTCATCATAGACTGCCCAATATGGTGTGAGTTAAAATTGAAAAAAATGAAACAATCCATTAATATAATAAAATAAAGACCTAAAATTAGATTATAAGGAAAAATAAAATGTAAGATAAAACTAATCCATCCCATCTAAACTATATAATAATAACAATTAAAGGAAACATGTTTCCATGCGACTAATCATCACCACCAAACTATCACATAAAATTTGAAACATAATGAGAATCTTTATTTTTATGGGATTCTCTTATGTTTACTTTAATCAAAATATACTAGTTTTACATCTTCCAATAACAATATGTAGAATCTGAGTAATAGATCCCATTAGGATACCATAAAATATCTATAGATGTTAAAATATCAAGAGTACATAAGAATTAGCTTTAAAAAATATTTTTACAGTATTATTTTTAAAATGAATCTATTTGAGGCCCATTTTCAAAAAAACCCATGAATTTTAATAAACTCCTTGAATAAATTCTAAAAAAATAAGGTATAGAAATTAATGATTAATATAAATTTTATACAATTTCCATGAAATAATCTATCTTAGAATAAATAGAAAAAAACAACGATTCACCTACCAATATAGCTCTAGCCTATGTGAAAATACAGACTTATTAATCACAACGTCACTAAGGAATAATGTTAGATCTAAAATGATTCGGAGGCCTACCATATATCATTAATATATAAAAGGTTACCTCAATGTGGTTTTAGATTAACATAGGATCCCTTTGGATATATTACAAAAATACCAAGGTTACAACTATGTAATGATTGCAAATTTATATTTTAAAATCCATGCTCACAATATCATAAAACAACATCAAAGTTATCCAATATGATTCAGGGTTTTAAAATCCATTTTCTATTTCAATTCATATCAATTCTGTATTCATGGAAAACCAAATTATAATAATAACCCAATCCACTTTCAATTCCAAAACAATAAAATCCATTTTAAATCATATGGAAAGTAATAAGAACAATAAGTACATCATAAAATTAGAATAATTGAGGTTGTACACCTACCTCAAATGCATAGAAAAACTAACCACTGATGAAAAGTAGTTTGGAAAACCATATGATCTGACTTCTGATGAGAAGGAATTTCTAAAAAATAAAATAGATCGGTAGAAAAAACTTCACTATAACAAATACCAAAAATTAATGGTTCCAAAACCACAAAAAAATAACAAACAAAGTGGAATGATTCCTATGAATGATAATGTTCCTAACCCTATTGATGAATTACTAAACGAATCAATCTGGATATAAGGAAGACACCAAATTTCACATTGGGTAAGTGCTCTGGATGAGTGGAGAGGGATATAAGATAGAATTAATCCTCGTTATCTTGTACGACACCCAAAAAACTAGAAGTCAGGGATTTACATGTCCTTTAATAACATCACTCATTGTAAAACCCTTTTAATTCATGGTATGTTGATAAATGGTATTCCTTTTAATTTAAAACTATATTTTCACAACATAAAATGTGTAACCCTTACACGACATGTAATAACAGAAGTTGTGAAATCATATCATGGGATGTGTCTAGATGACATTACCCATCGTGAGACCCTGCTAAACATTGTTTAACTTCCCATCGAGCATAAAAAAAGACAATGAAAAATATTAAAATACATAAATACAATGACATATCTATTATATGGATACTCCCAATTCAGTATTACAATTTCCCACACAACAAAAAAGGAAATCTAATGAAAAATATCAAAACATAACTGTCCAAAAGGTTTTGGGGAATTATAACACATCCCAATCCCTTATTTGACACACCACTATAGTTCAAAACCTTTTATCCACTACACTATTGAATAAGAATAGGCATGATGTCCAACCATTACGTCAGTTTTTTCAGAAATCTCTACATATTCAATTATCCATAATAATATAATCCCCTTCTAAGTCAACATAATTATTGAATTAAATATTAATGATAAACCCTTCAAAAAATTTACACAGTATCCATCCTATGAATGAAATCATTATATATTAGTTCATGTGGTTGGTCTAACAAACATTTCAATAACATAAATAATTGATGGATCCACTGATATACCCTCAATTGAGATTACATGACCCATTAATGTACCAATATGAAGAAAAAAATTAATACATAGAACACTTAGAACACATACTTCTATTTCTCGAGGACATTAATTAAATTATAAAATATTATTAAGGCACTTACATTCTCTTTTAATATATAATAATATTATCTATAAATAAAACATCCAATAGTTCAATGTTTTCTCTAAAAAATTATTAGTTAATTCCATGAATATTTTTGGATAACCTGTATATCCAAATGTTATTACTATTAATTTATAATTATGATACATCGTATGGATAGTTATCATGGGGATATCCACCTTCACGATCCATAGTAAATGATATATCAATAAAAGATAAATATTGTAAAAATATACTTCACCTACTAATTGATGGAAATAATTAACTAGATATGGTATACTAGACATTTTATTAATATTTATTACTTTATGATTCCATAAATCATTGCAAAGACACATTGACCCATATTTCATCATACCAAAATGAACGAAATCACCCCATATAGAATAACTTTTCTTATTGAATCCGTTATGAAGATTAACAGAGAGTTACTTCTTCAATTCATGAAAATCAATTAGGGTTATTATATATGTGGTATTTTAAATTAGTGTACAACAAGGTATGAATAATATTGATATCTCAACATCACAATTCAGGGGAAGGCTAGGCATATCTATATAAAACCCATCGATATATTCATTAAAATTAAGATCATTTTCAATGGTGATATTTTCCCTATCCATTTAGATATATTTCACTAATTAATATATAGATATACCAATATAATAGAAGTGATATCCATTGAGTGTGATGCTTCATCCTAGAAGTGATAGATGATTTGTAGGATGATTCGACGTATTGAATATAACTACCCTTCCACAATAATTGCTAAGGGACATATATTGGGAGAGCTAATCCATACCAATATTTTATTAAATTCATTGAGGGTATTATTAATAACATCCATTAGAAGTACCATCCCATAAAAATAAATTAGAGAGGATTTATATAAATGATATGTTGTCATCCTATCATTATGAGTTTTCACCATTAACTCAAAATCTAAAATTTTGGCCGGCAACACAATAGCCATAGAAAATTATTTAGATGTAGAAAAAATATTAAATAAAACATTTTTAATTCTTGATTAAATGATAAGGTAACATTTTCTTCATGAAATAATGACATTTTATGCGTGCTAGAGTAAATTAACAAATCGATACTTCTCCTATCGTAATATTATTTGGTAATATCCCATGAAATTGTGAGAATTTATTTTGAATAGTTATATATCCCCTTTTATTTAATTAATTTAATGTTGATGGATTATTCATTACCTATATATTCAAGAGGATGAGGTAATTTTTCTACACACTTTAAACATAATATATTTACTTTTATGCACATACAATGGTGTTTCTTTCTGTTATTTTAATTGTTTGGAAAATTAATGTTTCTATTCTTCCCATTATTCATTTTTTACTTTGTATTCCGCTTCTCATTTTTTTACCATGGAAGTTATTGTAAATGTATAAAATTTTCTCTATCGTGATAGAAAATGAAAAAAATCCAAATGTGATGAGAATTTTTGGGAGTCTAGTTCACATTGAATTATATAATAAAACCCCTGAAAAATAGAAAAACATACTCATTGGATTATGTTCATTGTTTGCAGCATGTATTTCTAACCTTGTAAACATATCTACATATATTTAATCCTTTACATATTAGTTTTATCATAGACTAAAGAATTTGATATACATATCTTCTCCCTATTCTGGAGGAAAATATTTTTCTAAATAATATTCTTTATAATCCTTGAATTCCATTCAATTTATGTCCACTTCAAATATTGTGTTTTAAATCAATGAATACCCTTTATTTTTATCGTATGAAATATGATTAATTTACATGAATACCTTCTCTCTATCATTTATTACAAAAGAAATAAATATCATCTATATGGAACTTATAAATTGAATATTTATAAATATATTTCTATTGCAATTGAATGTTTGATTTTTTTGATGCATGCAGCGGTTTCACATTGATACAGAACATTATGGATTAGTTTGATGGTCTATTTGTGAAATGTTAAAGGTCATAATCTAAGTCAGTTTCCCCAATATAGATATAATTTGTCATGCTCTAGCTATATCTGACGATCTTGATATATTTGCTATACTACGAGAGAAATACATACATAGTTTTTGTTAAATTATATTATTTCCATTCCTTCTTCTAGGATATATTTCAAAACAATGTAACACTCAAGAATAGATCATAACATTATGTACCATAATGTTTAATTTGAAAACTTTTAAAATACACAATATATGTTGAAAATTTATGTATATCTAAAATCAAAATCATTACCTTGGTTTATTTTGGAATATTCATAGGGTCTATCATTAGGTTAAGTTTCCTAGTCTATGTTTTCCTAAATCATATTCCTACGGTTCTACAAAGCAGTTTTAGATATCAACTATAATGTCCCTAGCTGTATTATCTCATAGTTGGATGTAATTTTGTTACAATGGCACTATGTACCAAAAATAAAAACACAATGATTTGAATAGTTTTATAGTATTGGTAATATAGATACATACTATAATCCCCATTACTTTTTAAAACATGAAATACAACATTTTATTTTCGTTGGGACCATTTTTTATTACTTTTGGTATATCACACCAAATCAATTATCATGAATTTCCTAGAATCCTGGGGAATGTAAACATAAGAATTAGGTGAGATAAAATGTTTAGTATGTGAATGAAAACAGTTCAATCCAAATATGTTATAAATAGTGTTAAAGGAATAAATTATGATTAAATAATTCTATAGAAAAAAATCTCTTAATAGAAAATTATATACAAGGATGTAAAAAACCAAATAAACCCATGTGAATAAATAAGTCACTACATAATGATGTAATTCATAATATTTTAAATCATATCATACCATCAATTCCTTATGATATGAAATATAAAATTAATCTTCAAGGACTCATAACAAGAAAACATAAATGAATCTGTAAGGTGTTGGCCAAATACCAAATTTATTTCGTCCAATGAGACCTATAGATTCAATAAGGGTCTATCTTACTGTTTTCCACACCCATCATTTAATAAGACCAATTAATAAAACATATGAATAAAAAAAATAATGTAATCATCAATCCTTGAAAACATTAGGTATTGAATTAAACCATTTGTTAAATAATTTTATCATTAACCATGATAAAGTGGTTTTGAATATTAATATGTTATAATATTACTTATATTATGACAATTGGGTCATAAATGGATTTTTTTAGAATTTTATAACATTTTCATCCTAAATGTCAAAAATAAAATTATTATAATTTTTAAACAATTTAATAAAATATATTTAACATAACATATCGCTAATGTCATTTCCGAAACTATTCATTAAATATGAATTTTATTACAACATTATAGAAAAGGAATTAAAATACAATCCCTTAACACATCCCTATCATGTAATATTTATCTAAAAAAATTGACCAATATTTCACTAAAATTATATTTATTTTAATATAATTAGTGTAATTTATTTTATTTTTCTATTTATTAATTAACTAATGTGTCGGTATTGTGTAGGAATTTAAGGTAATTATTCCCCCTCTACAAATTTGAAATAAATTAACTAGATAAAATAAAAAATTATATTTTAGATAATCTTTTTCTAAATGAATATAATATCTATTTTTCCACATGTTAAGAATTAATAAACTTTTAAAAAAAGAGAATGACATTTTTTACAATTCGATATATAAAAAATATAGATGTAATGTTCAAATAACAATATGGCACAAATTATACAAAATGTTAAAAAAGGTTTTATGTGAAAAAACACACTCATAAAATAGGATAAAATATAATGTATGGTTATGTTTTACTAGTTATCATATTTTTTTTAAACTTTAATCTCCTAAATTACCCTTAGCAAGGTGACTATTATTTATTACGGTAATTATTAATAGTTAGATGAAATAAAAAAGACCTAATTATAAAAATTTTACATTCTAATTATAAATACAGATTCTGTTTTTCTAGATTAAATTTATATAAGAGTTAGAAATTAATTTAATATTATTACATAAAAGGCAATAATAATATATTATTTCTGAAATTTACCATTTAAAATAGAAAAAAAATCAAAAAAATATAAACATAAAATTTATTGGATTGGAAATAATATAAGATAAATAATCATAATTTTATACTATCATAAACTATATTATAAATTTTGTAATTAATTATAATAAAATTTAAATAAATATATTATTTTCACTATTAAATGAAAATAAATCTTTTCTGAAAAATCCCAAAAAAATACCATAATCATATTTTTATATATTGAATAATAAAATTAACAACATTTTATAATATTCAATTTCAAACATCTCTATAAAATATTTATTAAATTTCTTAAAAGATAAAATAATGTCTATTTTGACGAAATTGTATTTTAATGAATAAAATGACATTTCCAAAAACGAAGTGCTTATTTTCTAAGAAATTGTAAATAAAGATTTATTCAGTTGATCCTTTATATATATTTCATAATTCAGTTAATCATTTTCAACTGCTAATTCAATGAAAATATTATAATGGTCTAATTTAAATAATAATATTTTTTGGGTTTCTTGAGCTCGACGTTTCAGGTCATATATGATATCAAACACAATGATCTTATTTTAAAATCTCATGATGTTACATTATCTCCCCACTAAAAAATATATTTTATCCCTAGAAATTGAACAAGATCTCAATAATAAATGGTTTTATATTTTAATAATCATTTTCTAAAAACAAGTTTCCTAAATTTTTTTAATGAAACATCCTTTCAAATATATAAAACTAGGAATTATAAAGGTTATATGTAATTAGTCGTACCTTATTTTAAAATAGAATAAAATTAGTGGGATGTGAAAACAAATAGATATTACAAATAAATAATTTCTAATTAATTATAGAGCATGATTGAGATTACTGATCACACGAAAGTGAATGATAATGATATTGTTAGTGACCATAAAACTATAAACTAAAGAGTTGTATAAAAAACCATTGATTCATTAGAGATTAATGTTATAAGATTATTATTTTTCTATATCCTTTTTCCAAGAGCTATGTAATTACATAAAAATCGAGATGAAGAATGTAATGAAATATACATAATACGATAAGTATGATTTCATCTGTTATTTAATTTCCACCATATCTCAAATTTTACTCCAAACAATGAGGATTCATGATTAATATATTATTCATGAGGTTCTAAAATAAATTTTTAATAGATCACATAATCCAAAAAAGGATAACACATTATTACCTCTATATTTAAATAATAACATTAACTAAATTGGTTAATATATGTTATGATAATATCAAATATTTACAATCCATTACCTGAAAATTTTGTAACGTATAATCGAAAAAGAAATAATAAATCCAAAGAGTAAAATATATCATTCCTTAAATAAATAACCTTATATCAAAAATAATACCAATAATGACAACATTAAATAGTTGTTTGACATCAACAATTATTTAATACCCTTCATATAACATATCCAAATTTTTAACAAAATTCATCCCAAATAATCCATTACATCAAACGTAATGGTCCAATATATCCCACAACCTAAAAAAATGTGTTCATAGAAGCCTGATTATGGCTCTGTTATTTCCTAGAATACTCCCATGAGAGCTTTCCTACTCCCATAAGGTTTCTTTCCCCACCTGATGAAATGACACCTATTCGGCTCTACTTATTTCTCATCTTATTCCTTTGATTCTACTTCCTTTCGGTCATTATTTAATCCTCGGTCTATTCCTCTTGGGTTAAACTATCTCTTTTAGCATCCATGGATTTAGCTACTCTTCTTCAATAGTTATTGGATTTTCTCTTTTCCATTCATTCCTTTTATTCTCTTGTGTCTCAGGTTTTTGGACCTTCAACCATGAATCTCCGTGGCTACACCTACCAGATCTACCATGTGGGATTCTATTTTTTGAATAGTTTGATTTATTCATGTTTTTCTGGTAGGTGATGGTGTTTTTTTCAGTGTTTGTTATTGAGTCATTTCCCCGATCTTCCCTTATTCTGGTAGATTCGAGGTATTCTATGTTTTAAGTAGTTTTTTGTCCTTAATGTCCACATCTTTGTTAGATGATCGTGTTTTTCTGCATTCACAAATATTTTTGGTTCTTTATTGTACTGTTCCTCTTGGATGTGATTTCTTGATGGTTTTAGTTGGATCTACTTTTTTATGTTTCATCTTTTCATGTCTAATGGATATGCTTGGTTTGACACTGATGATAGTTCTGGTGAATCTGGGTTGTGGTCCTCATGAAATTCACCCCTCCCAAATTAGGACTTCCCAACATAAACTCAAATATAGACTTTGGTCAATTCTCTTCAATCAAGTTCATTCTATTGCATTCGAACCTAGTAAATTTTTGGGTTATATGGTTTGAAATGTGGTTGTTGTCTTAGGATGTGTGACTAGGAAGTTATTGTATTTCCTGACGTGATTCATTTGTTCATAATAGTGATTATTCAAGATAGGTGTTTTTGAAAATGATGTAAGTGCTTATCGTCAATTATGATTGATCTATGTGGCTTCCTCACTGTGATTTGTGATGGGTAGTGACAATGATGGAGGATTACTAATGTTGTTGATGGCTGATTGTAGACGAAGGGACCCGTCTGACATGGGTGACTACTGATTGTAGTAATCAGGTCATGTTGTTTTTATTCAAACTTGGAAACTATTTATGTTCAGTAATTTTCAACTATGGATTCATTCTCTAATATGTAGTATCTATTCTGACTATTAAATTTCTTTTGTCTTATCATTACGGAAGAAATTTTGAAGAATAATTGAAATCATAGTATATGAAAATGTATCCTATAATATCATTAATCACCTCAAAATCAAAAAACTAGAAAATATTTTCTCATGTAATATGTTTCGTAAAATAAAAATAATATTTATCAATTAAAATATATGAGTAAAATTAATTTAATACTAACCATTACATCTTGTAATCTAGTTATAGTCATTTTAACATTTTCACTATTCAGTGATAGGTTCAATCACTATAGCCTTTCCATATGTGACAGGTTGTCCGTCCACATGTGGGTAGTCCTTTTTACAGAACTCAATTGTTGGACTCGTCATGTGTTAATCATGTTTTAATGATCACAAATCCTCTACATTTTTTAAAATGTTTTAATCATATTTAATCTATCTAAAATCATGTGTACAAATGATTAGTCATTTTATTCATTAGATAATTATTCTAAACTTTTTTTATAATGAAATTATCCTATGAATGATTAAGATTAATATATTCTAGGAATATCATTATTTATGTATGTGTACAGATATTTGTCTATGTATTACAAACCATGATTTTTCCACCGGTTATTTTTTTCTGGAAAAGTTCCCAGACACCAATTCCCAAACGCCGTGACCTAGACACTGTAACCTAGACACTATGACCCAGACACCGTGACCTATACACTGTGACCCATACACTATATCGCATATACCGCAACCCAGACACTGTGACATAGACACTGTGACCCAGATACCGTGACCCAGTCACATTGCCCACACACCGTGACCACAAACCGTTTCTAGACAATGTGATCAAGCATTGTATCTATGCTCAAAGTTCTTGATCTCTATACAATTGTTCCATCATAGCTGTCTCACTGCTAAATGACAATCAAGGAGAGAACATTTTAAGGAGACAATATTTCAATGAGAAACCATTTTGAGAACGGCTGTGACACCGTTTCTTATTCTGTTTTTTTGTTTTTCAATTTAATATCTAACTGTAAAATTTAAATCATTTATACAAACTAACATAATTAATGTTTTTTACGTGTCACCTTCCAGTATGAGGTATGCGGTGATGAATATATGCATGATGTTGGCTCCAACACATGCATTCTAAGAATAAAATGAATAGTGTGTCCAGAAGAAAAGGGCGACCATAGTGACAATGTAGAAACAATTGTGTTCACTATAACGAAGATTCATGAGCATTATTGAAAGAATAATCAACACACGAAACCCATCAAAACTAATAAAACATGAATCATACTTGAATCAAAGAGTCGAAACAATTGCACTATCAACTCCATTATGAACACGACCTACATCTAGGTAACTTGCGATAATCTGATTTTCCACTAGAGCGATCTATTTTAACATCGGCTTCATCCTTGAATTCTGGAGTTCCATAGAATAACACTCATGGAACTTCTAAAATTATGTCATCATTTTTTCTCTATTGTGTATTCTTTTAATCTTTCGAGTAGTGAGTGTGTGTATGTATAAAAACATGAACTGCCTATAGCATTTAACTAAATGATATATGATATCATTTTTCATACATATTTTTAAACATGTGTATTCCCACGGATAAGTGTAGATGATGTCCAATTGTGACTAGGTAGTTCTTACCCACGAAGAATTGTGGAAGAGTTTTTATGACCTGGACACTCTTGTGAATTATTGTTATCCCTGATCTAGGGTGTGGATCATGTTTATTTATATAAACATATTGGTGGTAGGTGATAATCTAGTTGAGTGTATTATTTATTATCATAACATTGAATCAATTTTTTTAATCCAATTTTCTATTTAATTTAGTTTTCTATTTTTTTATAGAATAATTTAGAAATCACATAATTTAATTTTATAGTTAATCTTAGAAAGTAGTTATAATTGTTTTTCCTTATTTGAATTGAAAAAATAAGTAATTTTAATAACTTATATAAAGAATACATAGAATTAATCACTATTTTGAGAAGTTATTTAAATAGTCAAACATTCATAACCATAATACTATGATTAACTGGGATCTGTATAAATTTCTAGGGGAAACTTTTTAGGAATAATTTTTAAATAGAAATTTTAAAAGATAGTCATTTCACCCAATATTGAGTACTCTAATACGACCAACATTTGGTGTCAATGGATTTTTTTGTTATTCCTATTAAAACTCGGATTTTTACCATATTTAACAGTGATTTAGTTGTACTTTAATGATCTGTAAAATCCTATTATTTCTAAAATTCGAGATCTTTTAAAGTTTTTCATTATTATAGAAAATAGTTTAGAATGTTTTTCAACAAACTAACATCCATTATTTAATGGAACCAAATGTCCTCAATGGAAATTTAAAATGAAAATGCATTTAGAATGAATGAGTTTTGAAATCTGGTCTCCAATATAGATTAATATCTAATTTCTTCTACTGATAGAATCACATGGAAAGACCCTGCCAAGACATCGTACAATAAAAATTTTAGATCCACGAATGATTTATATTTATCTTTAGGAGATGATGAATTTAATATAATTTCTGCATGTAAAACTGCCAATGAAATTTGGGATAATTTTTCTGTTTCACATGAAAAAAATTCTAGTTTGAAGGAAATGAGACTTAATACTTATAATATTAAATATGAAAAATTTAATATGAAAAATGATGAGCCTATTTATGACGTGTATCTCTGGTTCAATGAAATTGTCAAAACAATGGTTTCTCTTGGAAGATATGTTACTTCCAAAGAATAGATCATGAGGATTCTTAGAGGCCTACCTGATAGATGGAGAGGAACCTCTGTATCTATTAGAGAATCATGTGACATCAGCAAATTAACTATAAAAGAACACATTGGGAAATTTATGATATATGTAGAGGATCTGAAAGAAAACACCTAAGAGGAGGATGACCCCAAAACTAAATCAGTTACATTCAAAACCACCACCTCTAAACACAAAGGTAAAGGGAAGTTAGAAGCCTCTGTAGAATGATCCAGCAGTAAACAATAATCACCTTACAGTGATGAAGAGATAGATCAATTAGTAATAATGATTAATTGATTTTACTATAAAATTAAATTTTTTATAAAGCCTAAAATTAAGGGATGATATGAAAAAAAAATCTGGAAGAAAGATTGGAAAATAAATGACATGTCTAATGAGATAGTCTGGTATGAATGTAAGAAAAAGGGACATATAAAGTCTGACTGTCCCAAGATAATGTAAAAAATGAATAATGAGTACAATCATAAAAGGTATGAAAAGGAAATTAAAGCAACATGGAGTGATTATGAGGATAGTTCATGTAACTTAGAATCTTTACATGATGAATAGGCTAACAAATCGAATATGGGTTTTATGAAAAACACATCTGAGGTAACACTGTAATTTCCATTAAAAAATTTATATTATTCTAGAAATGAAAATGAATATAAAAATATGTATAATGAGGATATGTTTGAATACTTTAATATGATTAAAGATACATGCAATGATTTAAAATATAAATACAAGTCTTTGAAGAAATAGCGTTCTCTTACCTCAACTGTTAAATTTGAAATTAGTTTAGAAAGGGGGATAAATGATAAATTACTCAATGAAAAAAATAAACAAAAACTATATAATGAGAAATTGAAAAATGAGTCTGAATGTTATATTAATGGTAAATAAACCTTGGTAGAAATTATAGGTAAAATTTTTTTTCCTAAATATACCACTGACATTGGCTATCAACCTGGAAAAAGAAATTTTGGAAGAACTTATTTTGTTTCTAAGTCTAGGACATACATCTTTACCCTTTGTTCTGGATAACATTCAGCCAGTTCATGTTATGATACACTCTCTACTGTTTAATGATATTTTTTACCAAATAGAATATATTTTTGAAATATACTACATAATTCTTATAGAAAACCTATGAGGTAGATATAGGTTTCCTAAATCACTAGTCAATAATATTACTGTACTCATACATGTATGGGTACCAAAATCTGTTTCTATCTTACTATTTTGTTGGAAAGATACTTAAGGAGATCGTGTAAAAGCTTATAGTACATGGAAATTGGGTGTTCATGACACATGACATGAGTCTATTAATGAATCAAGAATTTAATAATGACTGATGGTGGAAATGTAAACTTTGCTGACAATTCAAAAGGAAAGATTATTGGACTTGTTCTCAAATCGATAAATGTATCCTAGTTTTGATTTCCAATGTACTTTTAGTTGATGGATTGAAATAAAATCTCCTTAGTTTTTTAAAACTATGGGATGCTGGATTTTTAATTTTTAATTTGAATATAACACTTGCAATGTTTTCAATTCTACAAATGAATAGTTTTTCTGCATTAAGAAATAAAAATTTATTCTTTGTTTACATAGATTCATCAGTCTCTCAAAATTCATCAATTTTATGTGAATTTAACAATGAATCATGTCTTTGGAATATGAGACCAGGAATCTATAATATTCACTCCCTTTGAAAGTTAACTATAAAAATCATAATCAAAGACCTACCCAAACATGAGTTTCCAAATGATAAATTTTGTAACCATTTTCAAAAGTGAAAGAAACACAAAATTTCATTCAAACCAAATAAAGAAGTGTCTAATTTGCAACCTCTCGAATTGGTTCACATAGATTTTTTGGCCCATCTACTGTTTCTTGTTTAAATTGGAAGAACTATTTTTATGTTCTTGTTAATGAGTTTTCTAGATATACATCGACTTTCATTTTCACACATAAAAGTTAATCGTTCTCTCATTTTACCAAATATTTGAAAAATGTAGAAAATCGTAGTGGACATAGAATTAAATACTTATAAATTTTTCATGGTCGTGGGTTTGAAAATACAGATTTTGAATTATTTTGGCCAAAAATGATATAGTCATAATTTCTCTTCCCCTAGAACACATAAATAGAATGGTGTTTTGGAAAGAATAAATAGATCCCTGCAAGAGATTGGTAGAACAATGCTTAGTGAATATGACTTACCTATTTATTTTTTGGATAATGATGTAAGTAAATCATTGATATATACCATTAGACTTTTGATAAGTCCTATTCTTAAAAAACACTATATGATTTGTGGAACAATTGGAATCTCCTAGTAAGCTACTTCAATTTTTTTTGTTTGCAATGTATATATCATTAATAGAAAGGTAAATATTTTCAAATTTACATCCAATAGTGATAAAAGATTCATTTAGGACACTCAATCTATATTAAATCTTATATAGTGTTTAATAAAATAACTAAATGGGTGTAAGAGTTTGTATAGGTAAATTTTGATGAAACAGATCCACTTGAGCCTAAAACTACCCTAATGAACCTGTAGGATGATATATCAAATCTGGAAAATAATTCAAAATCCCATAACTATCCAGTGAATGAATCTGTTAAAAATTCAACAACTATAAATTCATGGGATTAAAGTCACAATTAACATGAACCTCTTGGAAAACCAGAAATCACTAGTCCTTATTTTTCTAGAGCTGCTAGATCTCATAAGAACAATTCTTTAGATGCTATTGTAGGAGACTTAGATAAAGGAACTAAAAATGGATATTCTCTTATAAATCAGGTTGAACATCAAGTATTCTTGTCAATACATGAATCTAAAAACATTAATGATGCAATCAATGATGAATATTGGGTGACTACTATGAAAGAAGAATATAATCATTTTTAAAGGGAAATAGTTTGGAAACTTCTTGACAGACCCAAAGACATAGTTACCATAGGCACTAAATGTGTGTTTAAAAATAAGTTATATGAAGCAGGTAATATAGTTAGAAATATGGAATGATTTTTTAGATAAGGAAAATAATAAAAAATAAAGAATTGACTATGAAGAGTCCTTTGCATTAGTAGCTAGACATGAAGCCATCAGAATTTTGCTTTCTTATTTGGCACATTTGGATTTCAAATTATATTAAATGGATGTTAAAAGTGCATTCCTAAATTGGTATATATCTAAGGATGAAATTTTTGATCACCCCCTGGGTTTTACAAATCCTCATTTTCCAAATCATATTTTTAAATTATAAAAATATTTATATTTTTTAAAAATAGATCTATGAGCCCGGTATGATATATCGAGTACTTTTCTAACTTATAATGGTTTTAAAAATGGAATAGATGATCCAAAAATTTTTATGAAACACATTTCCCATGATGTTTTAGAAGTTCATATATATATGTAAATGACATTATCTATGGATCTTTAAAAAAATTCTCTATGTATTAAATTTTCTAAAATGATGCATAACAAATTTGAAATGAGTATAATTGGTGAACTAAAATTCTTTCTTGGATATATTATCATTAAAAATAATGATGGTATTATTTTAAAATCAAACAAAATATATTATAGTTTTCTAAAACATTTAGGTTTGGTTATAACTAAATGTATTGACACTCCAATGAGTACTACATGTACATTGAATCATAGGGAAGATGGAAAATCTATTTATGGAAACACTTACAGAGGATTGTTTGTATTTATGCGCTAACTAACTGCAAGCCAACCTGACAATATGTTTAGTGTCTGTATGTCTTCCCATTTTCAAGAAAATTGTAATGAATATCATTTAAATTCTATTAAAAATATTTTAAAATACCTCAAGCATACTCCAAATCTATGATTGTTCTACCCTACAGGATAATAATTTGAGTTACTAAATTATTCTGATGCTTACATTAGTGGTTACATGTTATATAGAAAAAGAACATCTACAACATGTCACTTTTTAGGCAACTAACTTATACCATGGTGTAGTAATAAAAAAACAATGTTGCATTATCTACTGAGAAAGCTAAATACATAGCTTCTGGTAGTTGTTGTGCACAAATTTTGAGGATGAAACACACATTATTATATTATAGATATCAATTCAAGCATGTAACTATAAATTATGACAATACAAATTCTATTAACATCTCAAAAAATCACTTTTTACACAATAGGACAAATCATATTGTTGTAAGACATAAATTTTTGAGCGATCATTTTCAAAAATGTTACATCACATTGAAATTCACTGGAACTGAATATCATCTTGTTGATATATTCACCAAAGCCTTAAATTCGGAATGAATAGAATACATTATACATGAATTGGTAATGATAAATGTTATGTGGTAAGTATATTGTTACATATCTTAATATTTCATAGTTTGCAGTTTCACAAGTCACTATATAATAGTAATATAATTTTACTATCATAGGAATTTCTCTTTCATGTTTACAGTATCACTGTTACTATCTGGAACATACTGTCTCAAGAAATACAGTGGCACAATTTAGAATTCACACAGTTATGGTCTCACCATGAAATCCGGTTACTGTCTCACCATCAAAGTCATTCATGGTCTCATCGTAAGGACAATTTATTGTTTTATTTAGACATTATAACATGTATAATGACAATTAATTATGTCATTCTTTTAGTTTCATGGGTGTTTGATCCTGAGTTGCTTGATATCCCCAAAATGATAAAATAAAAGATGTTTCACTACTTTCTTCACTGAAGCTCTCTTTTGTCTAACTGTAACATCTATCTAAACCATTCTGTTTTCTCTCTATATATCTCCCTATCAAACCTTCATTAAGTGCCTAGGATGAAAGACAGTCATTTTCAACTCGAGTAAAGCACAGTTCAAATAAAAAGTTGAAAATAGAACTGTTGTTAATACCCGAAGGTCATCTGAATCCAAATATGCTAAACAGAATAGTGGTACACAAAAATGAGATATTCCCTAAGTGGGATCTATAGATTATGTCTTTTTTATTGAATATTCATAGAGAACAATGATGGATGTATTGGTTCACAAGGGAGGATATTCCAATATACTGGAAATTAGTTGCACAGTTTTATTAGTATGTTCAGTTCTCTTTTAATACAAAAGATGGATATATTGTGTGATGATGGATTAATTTACAGAGTTATACTTTTTCATCATGTTTATGGGTTTCATGCCTTATAATAACTCATGAGGTTATTTTTTATGACTATGAGAGTGTTCCTCCACCACCAAGAAAGTTCTTTATTTAGGATGAAGTACTAGGAGGCTTAAATGGAAATGAAACAAAGCGAATAGACGTAGCTTATGAGCTATATGGTGAAACTAGACTTCTGTTTAAATTTGTTCAGAATTTGATAATCCATTGAAAGGGTGATTTTTCTACACTTGAGTATCAAGATTTATTTTTGATACATCACTTGAAAAATGAACATATAATCAACCTATGAAAATATGTTATACTTTTTATGTGGTAGTTGATCAAAACAACCTCCAAGTAAACCTCATTGATCTATTCAAGTCTTATCTCATTTATTCTTCTTGCCAAAGGGTTAAATGGAATAGATGAAAATATATTATGGATTTTGATTTTTGACTTTCAAAGATAATTTAAAGATAATGAAAATCAGTTGGAAACTATCGAGAAAAGAATGGGTATAAGATAATGACATAGATTATGAAATGTTAAATCTAGTGGCACACTGTTCCAGACCTAAATATATTTCTTATCCTTGTTTGGAACCAAAAGATATTGTTGAGTATTCTGATGGGGATGAATAATAAGTGGTTGTTTCACCTTCCAAGGAAATTATTCTGGATGAGAAGAATAATTAACTTGTTTCCCAAGACATAATTGAGAAGGAAGTGTTTATTCATGAATAATTTGATGATTTGGAAGAACAACCTGCTGTTGAAGAAGGATATTTTTCTAAGGGTAATGAAACGGATTTGGTAGAAGAGCATATAGAAGAAGATCTTTCTTTTGTGAAAGAAGTTACTCATGATGAAAATCTAGATGAAAAAGTTGTTCCATAAATTATTCAATCTATAGAAGAGAGAATGGAGCAATACATTCAATCGGATAGAAGGGAAATGGGTGAGGATATCAGGGTAGAAATAATGAAAATAGATCAAGGGTATAAATCTCTTAGTCCTGAGAATGATTCACCTTTTGATAGGGATAAATAGCCGAATTAGGAACCTGTTGACATCCCTAATCCCGTTGATCAATGCTCAGTGGATACATGGTATAAATTCTCATGTTATTTTGATGTTATTGATTCCTTGTAAGTCTCAGTTAAATGAATTGATTTGTCAACAATGTTTCAATTGAAACATGCATCTACTCCTGATGTTAACTCTTCCAAAGATCAGGAGACTATCTCAGCCCATATTCTTGAGCTTTTATAAGAACCTTATACCTTGGTAAGCAGTGATGATTTGAAAGAATTTGAAGTTACCCTATTTTCAAGAGTTGAAAAATACAAGAATACCCAACTATCTCATGTAACCAATTTGAGTGAAAGATATGTTGCCTTGTTGTTTGAAAATATCATAGGGAAGATTCAACCCAAGGTGATTCATCAGATTCATGAAATCAAAGTTGGTAACAAACAGTTAAGTGATGATGTAAATACTCTCAGTGGTATGGTTGAAGAAATGTAGAGAGTGATGAACATAAGATCATTACCTGTTTCCCATCCTTTTGAGGATGTTTTTAGTAAGATTCTAGAAGCAGTAGCCTAATTTATTGAACCTATTATAAGATTCTTGGATGACATGGTAGCTGAAAGAAAAAATAATATTATTCATGAGATGCATGGAATTATTATTGGTCTTAACATGTTGGATGATGATTATAACAAATGTCTCTAGAATTTTCTAGATCAATTGAAATCCCTTAATTTCGTTGTTTCTGATTCTTGTGCCCCTAGATAATCCTTTCAACCCTCTTCAGAACGTGGTGTACTTAGAAAAGTTGTCAATGAAGAAATTCAGGCTGTGATCAGTGGTTTTGACAATGAATCTCGATCAAAAGAATTCAAGAATAGTTACATAGTTCCCAATTTGGTGGGAATTCATTCTGAACTATCTAATGATTCTGAATAATAGATTACTAAGAGGGTGATCTTCTACTAAAATAAGATCTTCTCAAATAATTACATGACCAACCACTTCTTGTAACTTGTAGAGAATATGTGATTCCCTCCTGTCACTCATGCTTTTAAAAATCAATTCAGAAAGCTCAAATATTTCACTTCTTTTTTGGGAAAAGTTTATGGAGAACCAAGATGACTTTGAGAATTCCATGAATTATGGTGGTGAGATCATTTCTAACTTCATCAATAATTGAGGCCTTATCTTCATGTCCAGAGTACTGGCATTGTCGCTCCTATAACTCCACACCTACGATCTGGTTTTCCAACCTTCTCATCCTCTTCCCTTTCCTCTACATTTATGTTTCTCTCTCAGGTTCTGTTTCAGATAAGACCATTTATTCATGACCAAAAGTATCTGTGGTCTTCCACTGCACCTACCATGGCACCATCTGTTTTTGAAGGACACCATTTACCTTATCTTTCAAATGTTTCACTCCCTTATTCTACTTATACCTATTCTAATTTGGATTCCTCTTCTAATGCTACAACCAAGGGAAAAGGGAAGACAAGCCAGTGATGAAGAAAATTGACTAATATATTTTTATAGGGATGATTAATATATGCTTCTTACTTACTATTTGTAATGGAACTTTTTATCCAGTATTGGATTTTTTATCCATTTAATGCATTAGAAATTTTGTTTTCTATTTATTATTTACTCTTATTGATTATCCCAAAAGGGGTAGAAATATGTACTCTATACGAAATAAACAATAAGGAAGAGACACAATACCTAATAATAGATATCTAAATCACATGATTTGTGATCTTCAAAAAGTGTGTGATTGTTGGAATCCTTGTGTTTTAATCATGTTTTAATGATCACAAATATTATACATCTGGTAAAGCTTGGCAGTCCTATTTAATATATCTAAAATCATGTGTATAGATGATTAGTCTCTTTATGCCTTAAATAATTATTGTAAACAATTTGGTTTATAATTACATTCACCTATGAGTGATTATGTTTTATTCATTCTTTGAATTTCATTGTTTAAGTTTTTGTATAGATATTGGGAAAAGTATGAGAAAATGTGACTCTGTCACCGATTATGTTTTTATGGAAATGGACCGAGACACATTGACCCATGCACCATAATCGAGACACAATGTAACAGCCCGAGATTTTATGAAAATTATTCTTTTTAATTTTATTAATGTCTTGTGTTGTACGCTACACCAAAAGGAGCTTGCACAACACGCATCTTTGACTTGCCTTCCATTACACGCAATCGCAACCTTCCTAGATAGCGTGTGTAGTACGCAATACTGAGTTTCACTAAACAACGATATGCTATTAAAATATTATTAAAACTAGCCGTTTTGAATAGTAATAACCACTTTTTGAAATTTTATAAATTTTATTTTTCAAAATGGACTTCATTTTTGGATTCGGAATACCGAAATTAGCCTAGGGTGAAATTTTGGTATTTTTCTGAAAACTTTTAATTTTTGATGAATAGTGAAACCACTAAGTGGTAGGTTAAAAACTGAATTTTGCATAAAACTTAATTTTACCGCTTCTGTGAATGGAATTTTGAAAATCCGACACACACAGTTGATATCAGTAAGTAAAATGTGGTTCAATGAGATAAAAATAATTTTTTGGTGAATAGTAACTTTTTACTTTTTTTCCCGCGGTTAATAGTAAATAGGGTAACTAAGGGTAAATATGATATTACTATTACCCTAACACATGTCCTAATTCTATTGGATAAGTGTAATTCGACCAAAAACAACATTATGAATAAAATATGACCATTTAGGCCAACATGGATTAGATTAGGACATTTATTATTAATTTATTTAAAGTAGGGATAAAATAGATAAAATCAAAGTTTAATAAGTAAATCATTTTTAATATGGGGTTATACATAAGATACATTCGACTATAAATATTCATTAGAAAGATAAAAAGATTTCCTACATAATGGTATTTTATTTGTAATTTTTAGACATTAAATAATTTAATTTATTTATGACACAATGATGATGCAGTAATTATCTTATTAATGAAATATTAACATAATTGATGTTATAAACACCAAAATAAATCTAATTTGAGACTTTTTATGAATTAAACTAATTTTATAGGTTACTATGATATATTAGTGTTGATTTAATCAACTTGGTTCGAACATATAATTCTTTTATGACTTTCAAAAAAATCATATATCAAATAGTGTCAAAATTGACACAAAATAGTTTTTAAATCAAATATTATATTATTAATTGTTATTTTATTCCTAAAAATCTAAGGTTCGGAAAAATGACTTAGATAAGGATATATATATTAATAATAAACAATTTGGGGTTCGTTTGGCATGGTATAGTAAGTGTATTAACCATATAGTGAAAAAAAACAAAAAGACATGGTAAAAGTTAAATTATTTAACTTAGAGTTAAATCTAATTGATAAGGTTAAAATAATACCCTAAACTTGTCTAAATCCTATTAGTTGATAGGATCTCGACCCTTACCCACTTTAGATTCGAAATAAGACCCTTTGGAACCTCTATAAACCGATTTTGACTTTAATATAAAATAATATTTTGAGAAATTCCTAAGGTGCCCCTCTCCTCCCTTATAAAAGGGCACCTCCTCCCCCTTCCTCCTCACACCAATTTGAGCACTCAAGATCGGCCAACCTCGGCCAAAATACCTTATCCACTTCCCTATAATAATCCTAGAGGTCCTGGTCTTCTTCAAAGACCAATATTAGTTCCCTAAGTAGAGGATTCAAAGAAGCGTTCCAAAGAAGAGGTAATATCCATTACTGATCTTTTCAATTTCTTTCTTCTTCAACTTCTTCTTCTTTAGTTGTTTCATGATAAATTAATAACATAAGTATTTCTTATATACTGATATGTTATTATAAATATGAAACAACTCTAATTAACCTTCTATCCATCCTACGGAAAAAGGAAATCACCGCGCGTCCGTACGTACGGAATACCGTCTCCATGCCGTGGTGCAATCTATTTTCCGCCACCACCTTAATTGGATGGGTATAAAGGTGTAATTAGTAACTATATATTATTATTATAAAGTTATATTGATACTGAAATAGTATACATACACTTCAACACAATTCCACAACCATGGGAATGATATCATCGCTCGTGCGTACGTACGGACTACCGTCTCCACGACGCGATGAGATTCATTCTCAATGATTAACCATTAATGAATGATTATAAAGTATATATAATAAGTAATAATGAAATATATGACATAATAATGATACTGGAATTATTTATATGTATGTCATCTACTTAATTCCATTCAATTCAATAAGGAAACAAAAACAGCGTTCATGCGTACGTACGGACTACCGTCTCCATGAACGGTGTATTTCTTTCCATTTACTAATTTATTATATATGTATATTCTGAATATATATATAAATCATGTTTTATATTCTGGAATTAAGTAATCATGATCTAAGTATTCATATGAATAATTACAAGCTAAAAACACGAACGACAAATGAGACGATTTTACCCAAACGCTACTTTAACATGAATTTACAAAAGAAAGGGTAATATAAAGTCATAATTGGACCATATATGATATAATAACAATGAATATGATTCTGGTATAAGTCAATAACATGATTTAAATCATTATATAGGAGGTTCAGACACTTACAAAGCAAGTCAGACATAAGGTAAGGGAAAATATCACAATCTCATTTTTATCTGAGAGTGTTTATTCGTAAGTATTTACTGGGGTGTATTTTATCATTCATATCTATTTTTCATCAATATGTAATATTATTTCCATCTAGATACAATTGTTTAAATCCATTTTTACCCTTCGGTGATTTTTTAGTAATATGTATGAAATGAATCTTTTGTCGTTTTTCGTACGAGGTACTTTTTGACTTTTCCGACAAAAGTACGAAGAATATTTTTTTTAACTTATACGGCATGACTGGATTTCTAAAAAATTATTTCCATGAAGCTTCCTTTACAAGTATTCAAGTTTATTTTTAATCAACTTCTTTTATTTTAAAATTGTATGACATGTTAAGAAAGGAAAAGTGTTTTTGAAGTAGAAAGGATATTTTCCTCAAGAATGAAGTTCAAGAATTTTATCAAAATTATTTTCCATCTAAGATAATAAAAGGGTTCTGTTTTTATCCCTATTATTACATGGATTTGATTATGTTGTGATGGAAACATTTTTATGAATTCCTTTATCTTATATGAATTGTTTTATGGTGTCATGTTGTTTAAGAATCCCATTTTTTATTACATGGGTTATGCGATGATGTATGATTTATGATTATGTGGAACACATAAAAAAGGATTCATTATAAGATGGGTGGGACCTATATCTCCCTCCAATGCATTGGGTAAAGATTTTATATCTCCTGAGATAGACAGGGCTGGAACGGTAGGTTATACCGGTTCAGTGAAACAGGACTGAAACGAGGGTTACTCGATTCAGAAAGGGACTTTTTCCACTAAGATAGTCTTGGAAATGAGTCATGACTAACAAGAAATGATTTTCCATGATTATGTGTGCATGCCACAAAGTTTCAAGTTTCATGTTATGATTATGATGATATCATTTTCACTTCTATTATTTGTTCCATGTTAAGATATTATGATCTCTTTTGCATGTTATGATTTTCAAAAAGATATGATATGATTTTTATTTCTTTTGTATACCCTTACTGTGAATTTGATCTCACCATTTTATGTTTTCTTTTCCCCAGGATATAAAGAAAGGTTTTAGGTAAAAAAAGGGGAAGATCTTTATGGGAGATATTGAAGATCTTTCACCACGATTAGAAGATTATGCTCCGAGTTTCCAAAGACACTAAACTATTACGATCCTTGTGTGTGTGTTTTTGTTATGTACTAAGTATTCCACAAATGTAATGTAATGTCCATGTATGTTAAGCTTCAGGTCATTACAGTTGGAATCAGAGGAAAGGTTTAGTCAACCTCTGGAAACTAGGATGCGAAAACGTTAGTGAGATCCCTAGAGATATTTTTACGGTATGTCTACGGATGTCCCTAAGGTTAAGTATACGTATAAGTTATAGTACTATAACTATGCTAACGATCATAGAATTAAACCTAAGATGTTAGATATTGAGGATACTCCCCCTTTATTATGTTGGTTTCCCTAGCATGATTTTTGCCTCTCACACTATTCTTTTTGGGTTTTAGACGATGGCCAGAACCCGAAGGAACCGTGTTGATCAATGCAATGTACAATGCAATGATTGTCCTCCTGAACAAACAAATGTTATGGGAGATGGAGTGAAAAATCTTATTGCTATCCTTACACAAGCTATGAATCATTCCGGACATCCAAATGAGCAGAGAAAGGAACAGTATTCTATTGAGTCCTTCATGAGGCAACGTCCACCTTCTTTCAGTGGGACTTCTGATCCACTTGTTGCTGAACAATGGATCAGTACCACTGAAAAGATATTTTCAGTTCTTCAATGTTCTGAACATGATAAAGTCATCTTAGCAGTATATCGTTTGGAAGGTGAAGCTGATCAATGGTGGAATCTTATCAAGAATACAAGGCAAAGAGATGAAATTGAGTCCATGGAATGGTACGAGTTCAAGAACTTGTTTTTTAGTAAGTACTTCCCTAGTATTCTTCGAACAAAGATGGAGTAGGAGTTTCTTGAACTAAAGCAAAAGGATGATTAATCTGTTGGTATATACAAAGAGAATTTTACTAGACTTGCAAGGTATGCATCTGGCATTATCATCCAACCTGAATTTAATGTTGATCGATTTTTCAGTGGCTTAAAACCAAGTCTTCGAAGGGCATTAGCTATAAGAGACTTCAGTAGCTATGAAGAAATTGTGCGTTGTGCTATCAAGGTAGAAATGGAAGTTGGTGTCACATATCCATCTCATGGTTTTGACAAGAAACGAAAGATGGAGTTCAAGGAGAAATCTCAGAATAATGGTGAAAAGAAGATGAATGTTTACTTATGCACAAAGTGTTGAAAGAAGCATGGTGGAGATTGTCTTAAAGGGAATAGAAAATGTTTTAAGTGTGGAAAAGAAGGTCATCGAGCAGCTGAGTGTCGAAGTAATGGAAAAAGGGTTTCTAATGATGTGAACAAAGAAAACACTGCAGAGAACGCACCACCAACACTTCAATGTTTCAAGTGCAAGGAGATGGGACATTATGCCAATAAATGCCCTAATCCAAGGGTTAGTGATGATCAAAATGAGCAACCACTGAAGGTAAAGGACAAAGGGAAGTCACATGCGATCACTATTGGCAATGTTGAATAAGACACCGATGTGGTGGAATGATTAAGTGTTTATGTAATGGGATTCCAAAATAATGTTGTATCATTGAGTATTGCAGTATTTATTCATGTGGTATTCAAAGTGATTGAGATATTTTTTTGGAAATAAGATGTTATGCGCATAATGAAGGGAAAACGAGAAAATGAAATGTTTAATAGTATTCATGAGCTCATGATTGATATAAGGACTAAGTGATATCATGGTTTGAGTATATAAAATTTTGAGGATTTTGGTATGTGGAAAGTGTTAACTTTAAACTGCATTCATGTTTTCACTAAGGTATTCAAGAGAATACATGATTAAGGACTTTGAATGTTTAGAATGTGACCAACAAGACATATCTTATGGGGATCAACGATGGTATTAAATCTCTGGTAATTGTTTTCACCATATTATGAGAGTGGACTGCAGTATTATGGATTATGTTGGACATAAGTTAGTATTTTTTAAGGATAGAAGTTTTTTTAGAAAAAGGACAACCTGCAGGACGGGCGACAGCCCATCACGTCGGACAAGGCTGTGGGAATCGAACCCACAACCGAAGTGCGACTGGCCTTTATCGCCTACCACTGGCCAACAGGAAGTCCCTGTATAATAGAAACTAGTTCTATTAGATTAAGCAGTATGATATATGAAGTATAAGTCCATTTTAGGAACCATATATGATTAATCTCACTATAGATCGACTTATGTATATAATTTTTGCTAACCTTTTGTTTGAGACAGATGGAATGACCCGTCATTCTATCACATGATCTGCTAACACTTCACGGATAACAAATTCAACTTCATTTATTTAAGAGATGAAGTGGAAATTGTTCAAGGCACAAACAATAGTGAGATTGTACCAAAATAAAGTAAGTATTTATTCTAATTCAAATTTTCAACTTTAGGGAAATGATCTTGAAAACCAAAAATATTGTCCTAGTGATCTTATACCTGATGAATCATATGGTACCTTAGATCGTCACAAATTTATGGATTTTTGATTACTGGATTTTCCATAGCCATGTTCTTTACCACTCTCCATCAGAACATGATGGTTAGATTTCTCTTCCATATCCATATTTTCACCTATGTGGAAACCCAGTGATTAGTTTATTTGGGTAACCGTTACGTTTCATAATATTGTTTTTAAAGATTGGTTTTGATATTCCCTTTTACGATGTGGGTTTCTATTAAATAAACTTTCTAATAGTAAACCATTTATAACCCCGACGAATTTCGAGGGCGAAATTCATTTTAAGGGGTGTAGAATGTAACAGCCCGAGATTTTATGAAAATTATTCTTTTTAATTTTATTAATGTCTTGTGTTGTATGCTACACCAAAAGGAGCTTGCACAACACGCATACTTGACTTTCCTTGCATTACACGCAATCGCAACCTTCCTCGATAGTGTGTGTAGTACGCAATATTGAGTTTCACTAAACAACGATATGCTATTAAAATATTATTAAAACTAGCCGTTATGAATAGTAATAACCACTTTTTGAAATTTTATAAATTTTATTTATCAAAATGGACTTAATTTTTGGATTCGGAATACCGAAATTAGCCTAGGGTGAAATTTTTGTATTTTTCTGAAAACTTTCAATTTTTGATGAATAGTGAAACCACTAAGTGTTAGGTTAAAAACTGAATTTTGCCTAAAACTTAATTTTACTGCTTCTGTGAATGGAATTTCGAAAATCCGACAGACATGGTTGATATCAGTAAGTAAAATGTGGTTCAATGAGATAAAAATAATTTTTTGGTGAATAGTAACTTTTTACATTTTTTACCGCGGTTAATAGTAAATAGGGTAACTAAGGGTAAATATGATATTACTATTATCCTAACACATGTCCTAATTTTATTGGACAAGTGTAATTCGACCAAAAACAACCTTATGAATAAAATATGACCATTTAGGCCCACTTGGGTTAGATTAGGACATTTATTATTAATTTATTTAAAGAAGAGTTAAAATAGTAAAAATCAAAGTTTAATAAGTAAATCATTTTTAATATGGGGTTATACATAAGATAAATTAGACTATAAATATTAATTAGAAAGATAAAACGATTTCCTACATAATGGTATTTTATTTGTAATTTTTAGACATTAAAAAATGTAATTTATTTATGACACAATGATGATGCAGTAATTATCTTATTAATGAAATATTGACATAATTGATGTTATAAACACCAAAATAAATGTAATTTGAGACTTTTTATGAATTCCACTAATTTTCTAGGTTACTATGATATATTAATGTTGATTTAATCAACTTTTTTCGAAAATATAATTCTTTTATGACTTTCACAAAAATCAAATATCAAATAGTGTCAAAATTGACACAAAATAGTTTTTAAATCAAATATTATATTATTAATTGTTATTTTATTCCTAAAAATCTATGGTTCGGCCAAATGACTTATATAAGTATATATATATTAACAATAAACAATTTGGGGTTCGTTTGGCATGTTATAGTAAGTGTATTAACCATATAGTGAAAGAAAACAAAAAGACACGGTAAAAGTTAAATTAATTAACTTAGAGTTAAATCTAATTGATAAGGTTAAAATAATACAATAAACTTGTCTAAATCCTATTGGTTGATAGGATTTCGACCCTTCCCCACTTTATCTTCTAAATAAGACCATTTGGAACCATTATAAACCGATTTTGACTTTAATATAAAATAATATTTTGAGATATTCCTAAGGTGCCCCTCTCCTCCCTTATAAAAGGGCACCTCCTCCCCCTTCCTACTCACACCAATTTGAGCACTCAATCTCGGCAAACCTCTGCCAAAATCCCTTCTCCACTTCCCTAGAATAATCCTATAGGTCCTGGGCTTCTTCAAAGACCAATCTTAGTTCCCTAAGTAGAGGATTCAAAGAAGCGTTCCAAAGAAGAGGTAATATCCATTACTGATCTTTTCAATTTCTTTCTTCTTCAACTTCTTCTTCTTTAGTTGTTTCATGATAAAGTAATAACATCATTATTTCTTATATACTGATATGTTATTATAAATATGAAACAACTCTAATTAACCTTCTATCCATCCTACGGAAAAAGGAAATCACCGCGCGTGCGTACGTACGGAATACCGTCTCCACGCCGTGGTGTAATCTATTTTCCGCCACCACCTTAATTGGATGGGTATAAAGGTGTAATGAGTAACTATATATGATTATTATAAATTTATATTGATACTAGAATAGTATACATACACTTCAACACAATTCCACGACCATGGGAATGATATCATCGCTCGTGCGTACGTACGGACTACCGTCTCCATGACGCGATGAGATTCATTCTCAGTGATTAACCATTCATGAAGGATTATAAAGTATTTATAATAAGTAATAATGAAATATATGACATAATAATGATACTGGAATTATTTATATGTATGTTATCTACTTAATTCCATTCAATTCAATAAGGAAACGAAAACAGCGTTCATGCGTACGTACGGACTACCGTCTCCATGAACGGTGTATTTATTTCCATTTACTAATTTATTATATATGTATATTCTGAATATATATATAAATCATGTTTTATATTCTGGAATTAAGTAATCATGATCTAAGTAATCATATGAATAATTACAAGCTAAAAACACGAACGACAAATGAGACGATTTTACCCAAAACGCTACTTTAACATGAATTTATAAAAGAATAGGTAGTATAAAGTCATAATTGGACCATATATGATATAATAACAATGAATATGATTCTTTAATAAGTCCATAACATGATTTAAATCATTATACAGGAGGTTCGGACACTTAAAAAGCAAGTCGGACATAAGGTAAGGGAAAATATCACAATCTCATTTTTATCCGAGATTGTTTATTCATAAGTATTTACTGAGGTGTATTTTATCATTCATATCTATGTTTCATCAATATGTAATATTATTTCCATCCACCTACAATTGTTTAAATCCTTTTTTACCCTTCGGTGAGTTTTTAGTAATATGTATGAAATGAATATTTTGTCGTTTTTCGTACGAGGTACTTTTTGACTTTTCCGACCAAAGTACGAAAAATGTTTTTTTTAACTTATACGGCATGAATGGATTTCTAAAAAATTATTTCCAAGAAGATTCCTTTACAAGTATTCAAGTTTATTTTTAATCAACATCTTTTATTTTAAAATTGTATGACATGTTAAGAAAGGAAAATTGTTTTTGAAGTTGAAAGGATATTTTCCTCAAGAATGAAGTTCAAGTATTTTATCAAAATTATTTTCCATCTAAGATAATAAAAGGGTTCTGTTTTTACCCCTATTATTACATGGATTTGATTATGTTTTGATGGAAACATTTTTATGAATTCCTTTATCTTATATGAATGGTTTTATGATGTCATGTTGTTTAAGAATCTCATTTTTTATTACATGGGTTATGCGATGATGTATGATTTATGATTATGTGGCACACATAAGAAAGGATTCATTATAAGATGGGTGGGACCTATATATCCCTCAAATGCATTGGGTAAAGAGTTTATATCTCATGAGATAGACAGGGCTGGAACAGTAGGTTATACCGGTTCAGTGAAACATGACTGAAATGAGGGTTACTCGATTCAGAAAGGGACTTTGTCCACTAAGATAGTCTTGGAAATGAGTCATGACTAACAAGAAATGATTTTCCATGATTATGTGTGCATTCCACAAAGTTTCAAGTTTCATGTTATGATTATGAAGATATCATTTTCACTTCTATGATTTGTTCCATGTTATGATATTATGATCTCTTTTGCAGGTTATGATTTTCAAAAAGTTATGATATGATTTTTATTTCTTTTGTATACCCTTACTGAAAATTTGAGCTCACCCTTTTATGTTTTCTTTTCCCCAGGATATAAAGAAAGGTATTAGGTAAAAAAATAGGGGAAGATCTTTATGGGAGATATTGAAGATCTTTCACCACGATTAGAAGATTACGCTCCGAGTTTCCAAAGACACTAAACTTTTACGGTCCTTGTGTGTGTGTTTTTGTTATGTACTAAGTATTCCGCAAATGTAATGTAATGTCCATGTACGTTAAGCTTCGGGTCTTTACACACAATGTCCCAGACATCGTGACCTAGAAACCGTGATACAGACACAGTGACCCAGAAATAATGACCTTGACACGAGGGCCCAGACACCGTGACCGAGACACCATGACCCAGACACTGTGACCTGGACCTCATTTCCCAGACACAGTGACCCATACATTGTGACAAAAACACCATGACCTAGACACCGTGACCAAAAAACTGTGACCCCGACACCCTGACCCAGACATAGTGACCTTTCACCATGACCACACATTATCACATTCCAGATACCGTGACTAGACACTGTGATCAAAAACCTTATTTGTGCTACCATTTGTTGATCTCTATAAAATAGTGACATCATAGCTATATCACCACTCATGAACAAACAAGGAGACATCATTTCAAGGATAAACCATTTCATGGAGACAATGATTAAAGGAAACACTATTTCATGACAAACAAAGTTACAATTTCTTAATCTGTTTTTTCATTTTTCAATTTAATCTCTAATGGTCATATTTGAATCTTTTAAATGCACTGACATAATTAATGTTTTTTTATACCTTTCTCCTGACAGTATGAGGTACGCGGTGCAGAATAAATTTATAATGTCGGCTCCAACACATGCATTCTATGAATAAAAATAACAGTGTGGCCAGAAGAAAAGGGTGGCAATAGTGACAACATAGAATCATGTGTGTGCGCGACAATGAAGAAGAACAAACATTTCTGAAAGAAGAACTGACACATGCAACATGACACTACTAAAGAACTCATGAATCATACATGAATCCATTATTCGAGAACATTTTTCAATATAAAATCCATGAGGAACATGAGCAAGATATAACTACCTTGCGATACTCAGTTTTTCCACACGAGTACTCGATTTTTGCATCTGCTTCATCCTAGAAGTCTAGAGCTGTATTGAAAAACACTCGGAGCACTTCTAACCATTTTTCATCATTTTTCCTCTATTGTATTTTATTTTAATATATCAATAATTGTGTGTGTATATGTATAAAAACACTCCATGCATCCTAAATTATACTAAAGGATACAAGATATCAGATTTCATATATATTTTTACACTTGTTTATTCCCACAGATATGTGTGGAAGAGGTCCATGTATCACCATATAGTTCATACCCACGATGAATTTTGGAAAAGGTTGTGTGACCTGGACAGTCATGTATTCTATTGTTAACCCTTATCTAGGGTGTGAATCACATTTATTTATATAAAATTCTTGGTCGTATGTGATAACCAAGTGGAGTGGATTCAGACTCTTCTTGACAGTTATGAATTTTTTTTAAATCTAATGTGTTGTTTAATTTAATTTTCTCTGTTTAAATGTATAATTCTGAAATCCAAAAATTTACTTTGATAGGTAATATTTAAAAGAGGTTATAATTGTTTTTCATTATTGTAATACCTTCAAAAGTAATGTTAATAACTAATATTAAGATTACTAAAAATTAAACAATCTTTTGAGACGTTACGTAAACCGTCAATATTTCATAACCGTATTACATCGATTTATACGGAAATATTTAAATTTATTAGTGACCCTTTTTATGAATAATTTTAAAAAAAAATTAAATAGATACTCAATTCACACCCCTCTTGACTACTCTACTCTAAACAACATATATTAATATAAATCCTATAAAATTCCAAACTATATGATGAAAATAATAAAAAATGTCATTAATCATAAAATTACTTTTTTACAACTACTTTATTATACAAAAAGTATTAAATGATCATAATAGATTATTATTTCATTTCCATAAGTGATTATATTGACAGTTGAGTTTATCAATACCTTTAAACATATACCCAAAAAATATTAAAACATGATTCCCAAAATTAAATTTACATTAAATAATATACAATCTTATTGGGATGTAATCCCCTAAATATCGCCCAAAACATCTCTAACCATTGTAAAACACCCAACACATAATTCCATAAAAGGGGTATCCATGACATAAAAAGTATGATCGACCTTAGACTTATAAAACCAAGACACTATAGTTTTATCCCATATCACTATTGAATATTGTTGGATCAAATATCTTGATGTGTGAAGGATTCATGATAAGTCAGGTAAACGGGTAGTATATACATCATATAAAATAAATAAGGATTACAAAATGGAAATATACCTTAATGAAGAGAAATTGAGAAAAAATCCTTTATAAAAATCCTATCATTTAATAGATGATTAATAAATGGAAATATTATGTTTGAAAAATGTAACTCCACAAAAAAGTGTAAATACAATATAAATACTTAGTATTCTACATTAAACATAACATTGGCATAATGGCCGTATAACAGAAAAAATATATATATAATTTTGTAAAATATTCTATCCACATATATGGACAATGTTTGTAAGGATACCTAATTTCCATATACTTGGACTACTAGTGATAGCTGGACTGGGCCATATCTCACATGTCTATGACCTGTCTAATGAACCTAAAATCTCATGAAAGAGGTCGAATTCCCTATATAATGATATAGTGAGAGATGTTATACTACAACACTATGGATGGTGAGTGAGCTTCCATGTCTTACTATAGTGATGGTACTAGGAGCCTCATCCAAATTTCCATAGAGTTTTATTTTTGTGACATACAATATTAAACACCTTACATAAGGTAGTGGGATTACCCTCCTGAATCATCGCCCATTACCATCATTCACATCCTCTATAAATCCATATTCATTTATACTAGAAGACTTGAGGAATAATTTGTCACATAAAATTTTATTTAGTCACTTATATTTATATGTTCCATAATCATTTATAACATAATGCATACAGAATTACCAACTTTGAATTTATTTGAAAATTTAAAACCCAAGAATAAAATATAATTCATAAGAGTTATTTTATATATCATTAATAAAGGGAATTCCCTTACCATTACTAGGGGTCATTACATATAAAATGATATAATTCATTAATGTTAAGGGGTTCATCATGCTTATTCCATCCAATATAACACATTTTATTTATGTTATGAAGTTCACTACATTTATATAATTGATTATATACAAACAAATTACCACAATCGATTCATTTAGACATGGAAAAAATTATAATAAATCAATTGTTCCGCAAATGATTCATGGGAAACATAGAATATACATAATGGGGAGTTCAAAATACCAGAGGACCCAACACCTATGGGGTTCCATGGGTAACACAAAAAAAAGTGTCCCAATAAAAATAATTTTAAAAACATTGCATTATGGAACAAGGGAGACAAGGGCATTTTGAACCCATTGGCCAAAGTGTCCAATTTCAATGGAATGCCCAATGGGTTCCCATATTAGGTTTGTGTAGCCTCTGAACCTCAAAAATATGATCAATATACATGAATCCAGATTAATTGGTAAATTAGACATGATGGAATACATATAAAATAGATGATCGCAAAAGGATTGTATCTGGAAAAATAGAATGATTATGAAATTGTAAAAAATCAATTGGAATACAATGGGACCACCTGCCTCAAGGTCATAGATGGTGACTCAGTAGATATCAACTTCATATTCAAATCTTGATTGAAAATATATGATAAATAGAACAATAACATGAAAATAGTGCAAATAATTCTTTAGCTAAGAGCGTAATGGATTAGAATGAAAACTGAAACAACAAAGGGGAGTGGGGATAGCCTTACATTGACCTATATTGTGCGTCCTTATATTGTAGAATGAGGTAATGGGCTAAGGAGTTGTAGATGAACCAGGCTTGAAGTATTTTTAGAGCCATGAGATAAGAGAGCCCCATTAATACACTAGAGGAAGGATGAAGAATATGAAAATATGATTACATATTAAAAGAGGAGTAAATGGACATTTATACCAAAAAAAAGGCGATTGACAGTTTTTTAACTGGTTTCAACATGATGTGTGAAAAAAGTGATGCATATTCTTCTAAAATATGCCCAAAGTATTTTAGAGAATTTTTTTCCCAAACTGACTGGCCACCGTGAAAATTTACATTGTCCCAAAACAGAACTGATATGCATTGTAGTGCCCCTTGGCCAACACAATTTCAGAATAACTGTGTGGACTATATGTGACCATGTCTACAACCACTTTTTATCTGAGAGACCATGTGATACGGCTCACACAATTTAATATAACATTTAGGCCTAGTTCATTTACTTATTTCCAGGAAATCTGGTCTTTGAAAAAGATGAAAAATCTCCTCATGCCTTTCTTAGGTTGTAGTAAAACATTCTCATGATTAAAAAACGTTATAATAAAAAAATTTATCATTACCATCATGAAAATATTTGTCATCACAACCTCCCCACATTTAATCAACACAGTCCCAAGTTTTCCATCTATAGGTATATATGCATTATCAGCAAATATTACTAGCCACTATGATCATATATCATCTTCCCTCTATCGTGTCTCATCTTGTACCTAGTCGTACTACCATTGCACCTGTACTAAAAATAATTGAACTTCACTGAGGAATCTACATTCTCCGATAAAAAACATCAACATGATATTCCTATAATTAACCATGAATATCCACCACATCCTAATTAGGTTGAATGTAATGATTCCAGTCTTGATATTATAGATGAAGCTAAGATACGTGATTGACATCATGCATTGACAATCATCTCTAAGGAAGCGCCAAAGAGTAGTCACCTTGTCTGATATTTTTCACACCCTCAAAGGTACCAATGAAACATGGTGATAATTTACCCTTATTATGATCATATCTATTCCCTAACATATGTGATAATAACAAGAAAACCAACTTTCTATCCTCAGACTCAAGAGGTCACTATTATCTATGGCATATGAATGATGTCACAATGGAGCTTTCAATATCCACATTTTGATCAATTGGTCCTTATTTATAATCTTCTGCACGAGACATGGTCCTTGAATATATATCTCCCATGCCTTTTTCGAACCCCGAGGAAAGAAATAAGGCCCAAAATTTATGGATACATAAGTATTCATCTCAATGGTATCATGAAATATGTTATTGTAAGTAAAATCCACAATGAATTAATGATGATTAAACGATTAAAAAAATAGTCACGTGAGGAAGATACATAACCATGGATATTCTAAAAGTAAAATAATGACTTGAACTATCAAATACTGATATCATAATGATGGAATGTATAATTTCTTTCATTGTAATCATATCGTCCAATCTTCTCCCTCCAAACTGTATATAAATGTATAAAATGCTGATCTAGTTTTTCTTATGACACCTACCGACTCATCGATGGGATATAGAAGGCCTCTCTCATAACATAACAACTCCAATTAATTTCTTATGTTAAATGGGGGAATCAAAATCATCATATTTTTTTGGAAGAAATGGCATACGAAATGTGACTAATTTAACCATAAAATAAAAATGGTGTCAAAATATCACATCCACCATCAAACTGATAATAAACCCTTTAATACCATGTGTTATATGGTATATATTGAGATAAAATTCAATTATTTGAATTTTGAACAAAGGATTTTATCATAAAAGTTGATAATTTTAAATGAGACCATAGAAATATTCTCGAAAAAATTATATTTAAACATTCAAATGTTTCCCATACCACTTTGAAACATTTAAATAATAATCCCCATGATAGATTCATATTAAATGAAACATACTATATCATTGGAATATGAAGAAAAATGATATTATATATCATGGTTTTCACATACACCACACAGAATGTATAATTGGTGAACAAGGCATATGTCTCATAGAAGTAAATGTGAGACTAAAAACCCATTAGTGTATGTTTGAATGTGTTATGTAAATATACATTACATAATGGAAATTGAAATTATATTCATTAATAATATAATTCAATTCCCATTAAACATTTCTTATATTTTATAATACTTTTTCATTAATCTATGGAATTCTGAGTTATGAGATTTATGTTTTTCATTTAGGAGTGTTCGTTTACCTGGTTTTCATGATTATTTAACTTGTATACATGTGCGTACGGTCAAGTTAAATGGGAATAATTACCCAGAATTATAATTATATGATATTAATGAATTTAAATTAGGATAAATGGTTATGAACACCACTTCTTTGTTTTGGGAGAGTATGATACATTAGATAAGAAGTCTGTGATAATCATTTACATTATTATGTGGGGTGTTTTTGATAATCACAAATTGGTTTTATTTCATTAATTAATAGTATGTGTATATATTGGTTATATATAATTATAAATCTAGAATATATATATTTTAATATATTGTAATGATAAAAATTATTTTATTAACTTCTGTGAAGGTGAAATGGAAAAATGAAAACTCATCATCCATGGTGGAGGTAAATCAACACATCACATATGATGTTTTCAATTTTAGAATAAAATAAAGAGGACAACATACATGATAGTGAGATTCCAATTGAAATATTAATATTATAGTATATATAAGATACTGTAGTTTTCATTCATTTTTTGATATAGGATTTTAGGGGAGTATAACAATATAAAATAAAGTAAAATTAAAATAATAATAGTGGAGAGGATTTTACCTCTTGAATTTTTATCCATAATAACCTCCTTAGGGAAATTGGTTTTGTTATTTTTTTACACCAAAACCACATGAATTTGGAGAGGTGGATTGGGAATATGACTGGAACGAAATTTTATGATGTTCTAGGATTTATAGGTCTGAGGAGAAGCGTTAGTTTGGGGTGGTATTTGTAGAGGATGGGAGGTGTGATTTTTTTTTATTTTATACATTAAATTATTATTTTGGATCATGGTAATCAATAGAGATGATTCCATAACAAAATAATTTAAATAGAATACTCTAGTTCCATAATATGTTTCTCGAATCATTGATGAATCACGGGAAAATTTATTTATATTATAAAGTATGTAACTATAAATTACCGTATTTCACTATTCATAAAAATTCAACGATTCTAGTAAAACACCAAAAAATTCCTATAACAATTTATTGAATTGTTACATTGAAAAATAAATTCTCTTTTATGAAAATAATGATATAATAGTATAAAAAAATTTAAATACAATTATTATTTACTCAAAGAATATCACATTTTATATTATAACAGATCATATGAAACCTTTATAAATTAATTATGGTATCATAAATTTATAATTTAATGATAAGAAAAAAAACTAATTGACCAATATATTTCATGAAAATATTTTTTTTAAATAATTAATTTTATTTTAAAATTTGGAAAAATCCTTTACGTTTCATAAAAATACCAATACATTATTTATCATTTCTAAAATAATTATTTTCCTATTCCATGATATAAATATATCATATTCCAATTCATATGATAACGTAATTTTATGTATAATTTGATAGGTGAGGTAACAATTCAAATCCAACATATACTATTAATTATAATGAAAATGAGTGTTCTATAAAAATCCGTATTTTTCACTATTCACGGGATAATGAATTGTTTTAGTAAAACAAAAAAAATTCACTCTAAGATAATTTCAACAAACATATTTTAAAAAAATTATTATTTTTCTAACAAAACATATAAATATATCAATATTTACATTTAAATTATGTGATCCAATAAATGGTAATAAAACTGCAATTAAAAAATATTGCTCTTTTAATGCATAAAATTTGATTCATTCATTAATTAGAACTATAATATAATTTTGATGAATGTGATAATATTTGATTAAATATTTAATATATTAATATCATTGTTTGGTTAATACTACCCATTTCTTCGTATTTAACCTATTGGTTATAATGGCAGTTCAAAAATAATGATATTTAATTGTATATCAATGTTATTTTAAACTCTGTGTTGTGTGAGAATAATGTGATTGAATAAATTAAATTTAATAAGAGATAATTAATAAAATATTGGGGTTTTACAATTATCATCTCCATCCACTATCCAACATGATGATGTATCATCATCATAATCACATTACCATAGGACACGACCATCAGGATTAGATAATGGCATCATCCTTATTAATTATAGAAGAGTACATGTTACATATAAGGATGATAGGATATTCTGTCCATGGTCCTCCTGAACCTCAATGAACATCTATTAGAATAAGGATAAAATATTCCATTCATCATCAAACTCCAGAACTGCCCATTTTAGAGCTTTTCAGCCCATTGCATCGGTTACAAAATTTACATTACATGGTGTGTTAGAAAGCATAAAATCCAAAAAATCAATGTATTCCACCCAGATATGTTTTTTGAGGTTTAGATTACACTATATAAATGTTTTCATGGTTATTTTTTGGGTTGTGAGTTAAAAAAACACTCTTCGTGTAGATAATGTATCCATCATCGTAATTCATGACCTGCAGTAGTGATCTCGAGATCATACATCATGTAATTCCATGTGTGATGCCTCAAATAACAACACTTGTATGTGAAAAATCACTCATCATGTAGTAGAATATATCCATTCTAGATTCATGATACATTTTATTATATATTATAGCTCCATAGGTGCTGTGTAAAAATTAATATGAGCAGCGAATTACAACAACCCTTGCACACCGGAAGGACTCTTTAACAAGCATCAGACCATGGAAATTTCATAACCTTCTTTTCCATTACAGTAAGAAGATCTAAATGGTATGAAAATCCCAGATTTATTGTTATTAATATCTATATTCCCCCCAGAAACACTATATTTTCAAGAAATTCTTTGGATTCTACCAAGAAAATGAAGGTCTCTGTTTCTCTCTGTCTACAAGAACTCCCAAACCTGAGATAATGTAACCCATAAAGTAGAATGTTTAGATATATAACTGGATTTTGAAATCATAGAATGGAGATGATTATATCTTAGTGTATTCATAATAATATCAATATTTGTTTTACGGTTTTTATGGTGTTTTAATGCACCAATATATCATCAAAAAATACTACCACAAATGTATCCAAATATGGTGGTAAAATTAGACTCATGATCCATGAAAACTATAGGTACATTTGAGAGTTAAACAACATAACCAGATACCCTTAGAATCTATAACTGCTCTTGATGATTGTTTGAATTAAGTATAAAGTCTTGAAAAGTACCTAATGATAGAGTATCCTCATATAGATCTAATAAAATTGAATTTCTCCTTATTTCTAATCAATTTGGTCAATTATTCTAGGCAGTGGATACTGAATATTTAGTGTATGATTATAAAATGATAGTATTCAACACAGATCATAAGGTTTCCCCTCTTCGTTTTGGAAAAAAGGACTACTGAACCCCATGGGGAAGTGCTGGGGCATATGAAACCTTTAGCCTAATGATCCTCTAATTTTCTATTCTGCTCCCGGATCTCCTTAGCCACCATCCTATAAGGATGAATTGTCACGGGTTCTGGTCCTTGTACTAGATAAATGATAAAATCTACCTATCACATAAATTGTTGACCATATAAGTCTTTAACAAATATATCTCTGAATTTATGAACTACAGGAAGAAATACAATGGGTTGTAGTACTTGATCATCATGGAAAGTAATGTCTATATGAGTTTTCAATTTTATAAGCTCTTCTTCTTGGGTCCTGATCATGAAGAATTCACTTAGAATTATCCCATATTCCTATGGTTACTTCCCTCTAGTGATGTAAACATAACCCTTTGATGTTTTTAGTAAATATGGGATATATAACTAACTAACTAGTCTATCCTGATCATTACTTCAATGATTATCCTGTTGAGGATGCATATAATCCATATGAAAATGTAACTACATATCTCAAGGTCATACAAACTACAAAGGAGAACTCCCTCAGAACAGATACCTAATGGTGTGTGGAGCACCATGATTTCATGATACTATTAGATACTAATGCATATCCTATTATAATCACAGATATAAAGGAAAAAGATGATAATGTTTCATATAAAGTAGACAATAATGTATAATATACTATAATAGTACCTTCTATTGTTGAATGTACATCACTATTCTCCTGTGGTGTATATAGAAATAAATTAATTTAGCTTTTACTGTATCCCTGAGTAACTTCTTGAATTCATTGAGAAAGCCTGCATAGCTGGCACTTAGAATTGTAAATTTGACTACCTCTTGCTCAAATACCACCTCGGCGTGACTAGACAGTGGTATTCCAGCTATCATCATGATGTGATCCTACGGACCTGACTCATAACTGAGGAGAAGGTATAGATCCCTGCTCATGTGGAACTTCAGGTAATTTTCTATAGAAATTGTGGTGATGAAACATCCTACCAAAAACTCTACAATGGACTAGATTATTAAAGCACTGAGACATGACATGTCCTTTCTCCACACAATGGGGAATGATAAGAAAACTATCAATGTGAAAATACTGACTAATGAAACCTCAACAAGTAGTCACAATAATACTCTTCCTCTAAGAAAAAGAACAACTGGGAACCCAAGGTGTCAAACTTCACTAACTCGCACCTTCACAATCTATCTTGTTTTTGTCAATGATAAAGGAAAAGATGAAAATTTACAAAATGTTTTTCATCCAAAACATGTTTACCTGCAACTGGACGTCATCAAACATACCATTATTGAATCATCAAGTAGTCACACGATCATAAACAATTACAGTGGGACTTAATCAGTTCATATATATGAAATGAGAAGAGTGTTCTATTACTAATATAGATCCCTAATGCAGTTTCCTGAATTATCTAGTTTTATTAATCCACAGAGTCTAGGGAATGAAATATTTATAAAATGTTCTTAAAAAACCATCCCAAACCTTGTCATGATGCTGATCTACCTTGGTGTTAATATCCCACAATCTCTTATCCAAATCACATAACATATAAGAATAATTCTTAGATCTCCCCTCTAGTGGTGTCTCCCGATGATCAAATTTAAAAAGGTCATACACGGAACAATACCCAGTATAGTTTAGTCTTCCATACCCCAAAATGTGGGAGGATTCTACGGTTGTAACACACGATTCAACTCTACCATTATCGGGGTAGGATGAAATATACCTTTAAAATACTAAATCATACTTCGAAAACACTCTTGGATATGTGGTCTAGTTCCCATATCTGGAATTGGGAGAAGATTCGTAGTTGTCCCTAAAAGAGGAATCACTTGTGGATCATGTCTTTCCACCTTAGGAACATGATCTTCACTGCCTTCAAGGTACTTAATTAGAGGAAGTAGTTGTATAATGATGCTACAATACCAAAAACTCTCATCAGAAGAGATTTAAAAAATTTAGAATTTTGTATTTAATAAATTAGGACATGTGTAAATCCTTATAATAAGAACAATCATACCTCTATGACTACATAAAAATCCTTTTTCATAGTATAAAGAGAACATTTTAGGCCATTATAACAACCGCTGTTACCCAAATACCCACTAATATGGCTGGGATTTGGTCTATGTATTTGCTTAGAACATATATAAGAGTGCTATTTTCAATTTATGAGTTATCTTATTTATAAAATTTTCCTCATTTTGACATTTAAAATACACTAAAAAGGTTCAATCATAAGGTTTTCCATATTACGATTCATAAGGGTTGATGTTCTTTATGAACCAAAATATAGAATCCGCTTGACCCACACCATAACACATTCATCCTCATGCGATTAATGGTCCATACCTCAATGTTTTGTAATTCACTGCAAAAGAAGTCTTGTTTAACATTATCAAGATACAAATGTTTTGTTATGTTAGGAAATTTCTGCATCAATTACATTTTCCAATCCCCACATGTAATGTTATAACAATTCAAAACAAATCAATGATCAATCAATATTGATTAGGAAAATTCATATAGAAAATAAATATTGCATCATAAAATGCCTTGCATATAAACCACAATGCTCCTATAGTGATGCATGAAATGAAATTCCTTTATTAATTTGAGATAAGGTAAATAAATTATAATTTCAATAAAATCATAATCAATAAAAATATATCCCAACTGTATCACCCATCAAAGATTTCATAATAAAAATAATGATACAAAATAGAACAAAAATTGTATTTCAAGAAACATGGATTTTATCTTGAATATAGTTTCACGAAAACCAAAAATAACTTATGACCTTGTGCTATGTGTTTCCAAATCATAAGTTTATTATATCCAAATAGAAAATCTTGAAAGAAACCATTATGATACCACTTTTTAATGTCCCAACTCGGGATCCACATATCTTCTTCCACCAGCCTATAGGTCACATTGAATCATGAAAACCTCCCGTTATGCCAAAATAATTATGACTATCAGTGAGGTAATAAATATAGTGAGATTGAGAGACTATAGATTCTTTTCAGAGTAGAACATATGAGATAAAATAAAACAATCAATATTGCAAGCATAATATAAATAATTTGAATCAATAAACTGCATTAGTGTAAACCAACGTACATGCTATATAAGTATCATAAAAATTATAAGAATTGATAAACTAAATAAAATAACTAAGACCATCAAAGTGTCTAATTCATGATTCATGGAATAATTTAATACAGAATTAAATAAGAAGATTAATATTTTCTATATAAAATTACAGAAGAAATAATTTACAAAAATAGCCCCATATTCATCCTAAGCCAAATATTGATTTTCGTCTCATATGTTCAGAAAATTATGCATGTCAACAACCAATATGAGATATGTTTTCATATATGTATAGGTAGAATGATTGTCTTCTCAGGTACCAAAGGATGCTCGATTTTGGAATGCGGTAAAATCTCATTAGGCCAACATCAACGGTGTCTACAAGTTATATGAGTAGTGCTCGTAATTTACATTGTGTATGTATAAAAAAATATAATGAAGTAGTAAAATAAATAATAAGTCCTATCATGTTCATATAGGATACATAGATAGTATATTTTATTCAAATAATTGTTGGAATTAAAGTATATAATTATGTCACAATATATATATATACATTTATCAGTAATATATATATATATATATATCAGTTTTATATTTCATCCACATATAGGAGCCATGTATATGAGCAAGTAAAATAGCTACTTACATAAAATATTAGTGCTGGATGGAATAGGGAATTTCTCACATGTACATGAACAATATAATGACCTAAAATTATCATGAAATAGGGTATATTCTATTCATCCTAAGAGAGTGATGTATGCTACAATAAAACCCTCAGTATGGTGAGTGTGCCACCATGCAAGACTCTAATCATGAAACATGTTTCCTAAGACCAACATTCATAGATTATCCCTAGAGTGAGATTTCATACTCAACCAACAATGTAAGAGAGCATGAATACCCTCCTAGCTTGTCACCCTTTACCATTTCACAAAACATCAATAAAGTTGTACTCATTTGTAGTATAAAGTCACAAGAAAAAACCTCCCAGGAAACATATTATTAAATTCCTTATATATAGAAGAGTCAAAATCATTTTCAACATAATTCATATGGTGTGACCTCTTATGAATTTATTATCCATTTTAAAATCCATGAAAACATTAAAATTCATATGAGGTATTTTATAAATCATAACAAGGGAATTTTCTAACTAGACATTGGGATAATTACATTTAATTCCATTTGATTCATTAATATTGGGGAATACATCATGCATAAGGATTCCCTTATAACCCATTTATTTCATAATATGGATGGAGTTACCTTTATAGAAGCCAGCTAATAAGAAACAATAAACATAACTAATTCATTAAATTGATTAAGGCATTGAAAACAAGCCTTAAGGATCAAGTGTTATGGAACAGTGACATTAGAAACATGAAATATTCCTACCTGGGAAATTCCAAATACCAGAGGACCCAAAACATCTAGGGTGACATGGGTTACCAAAAAAACACTTGTTACAATGTAAAATACATTTAAAAACTAAGCTATATGGTACGTGGGAGATCCATTCATTTTGAACTAATTATCCAAAATTGAAAAGTTCAGTGGAATGCCAAAGGGGTTCCCATATTAGGTGTTTGTAGCCTATAAATGACAAAAAAGATCAATAAACATGCATCTAAGATCATGTTTCAATGATACCTGAATGAATCAATATAATGAATACTGTCAGTAATGGATGGAATATGTCACAATAGCATAAATATAGAACAACCTATAGATGAAGGGAAAAAACTACGACCACCTACCTTAACGCCATAGAAAACACCTTCTTTGATAATAACCTCAGAATTGACGAATGATTGATGTTATATGAGAAACACCCAATTCCATACAAATACAGAAATGAGCTTGCACCTAAATATAAAAATGGATTAAAAAAAATATGAGAAATAATTTTTGGGTTATACTAGCCTTACAAAGTGTTATTCATCAATTAATTGGGATCTTGAATCATGCACCTAAATAGAATATTTTCAAAGACTCAAGATAAATGATTATGGTTGATCACCTATAAGAAGGAGAATGAAACAAAAAATTGATTTACAAATTAATATTGTAGAAAATGGTTGTTTCAACCTAAAGTAAGGGACACACATTTTGATCGCATGGTCTGAACAAGCCATTATACACTCTATGATTAAGTAAACACCATGTATAAGTAAGGCACATGGTTTCCCAAAATTTGAGCCAACTATGTAAAATCCCACTATTCAAAGACACCATGGATCCACATGGTCATCCACCATAGCCCCCAGGGTTTCAGGCAAACTAAACAGACTACAGGTCCCCCTTTCAACAACCACAGAGTTTCAATGAAAGAATATGACATGGTAACATTTTTTAAACTAACTGTGTAGCCCAACTTAATATGCCATCATCCAAAAAAAAATCTTTAAACAATCCCTATACGCTTCGTGGACCTTCCTTCCACGATATTGCACATTTACCATGATTTAACAATGGTTAAAATTTGAAAAATAAATAATCCTAACATTTTTTAGAATATGGGTCATTACACTATCATATTTGGTAATGTTTTTTCCTTTGTTTTTTATGATAGGTGTTTTCTACCATATATTCTATCAAACATGATAATAATATTTTAAAATATCTGGCTATTACACTAACCATCCATCCATGATTGGAACATATGACCTAAATAATATGGTATAGTGCTTCAAAAGTTAGGGATATCAATAACAAAAGGAAATATTTTATGAATACAATATCTATATAGTTAAATTTTGTTTTCTAGGTAGAACTATTTGTTACATTATCACCTGATATAATTAAATTACTATTTGATGAATCAAATATTACATAATTCTCTATAAATCATGTATTTTCTCTGATATGCTATGATATATGATAACCCTTATTAGGGGACAACATGATGAATGATATTGCTGAGTACACCTAAATGTGATTAGTATTTCATCAAGTCAATATAGAAAGTCCAAGGTATATAGAGTGATGAAACCATTAAATATTGAATCATTGAAATGAAGAAACACCACTATATAAATTGTCACATGTCATCAAAATACTTCTATATTAAATGAATCATTATGGAGTTTTATTAGTTGAATCATAATTATTACTCCCTTGATTGAAATTATGAAAATTGTTTCACTTGATAAATGCACAAAAATTTAAATAATATAATTGGTGAGACTACATGTAGGATCACTATTTATTTTATGTGAATGTGATCCATGGTTCACATGACAGTTTTATAAATGTCTTTGACATGATATGAAGATGTATGTAATCTTTTTTAAAACCTATCAGTACTCAAATGAAGGGAATTTTAAAAATACTATCCATGAAAATGTGGATATGCGGATTTACATCTCAATAGACATCAGTGGAGTCTTGGATCAATATATTTAGTTGGGTAGAGTTTCCATAAAATAATCATTTTCTATCAAGAATAAAGATTTCTACCTATGGATACCTCAATAGAAATAGGTGAATAAAATATTCATGCAAAGATAATTTTTCTGAACATAATCTAATGAGGCCAATAATGGTAAATAAAAAGGTATTAAAACTAATTTTTTTACAAGCTAGTAGATTCTGAATAGAATAAAGAAAATTTCAATTAATATCTCACCATGAATCCTTGTATTTTGATTTTTGAGACAAATTAATCTATTTAATCACCTCAATAATGAAATAAAACATCATTCGAAATAATGTAAATCTTATCCTTGGGTGCAATAACAACATTTAGATCCTGGATCACATAGGGGTTGTTGAAAAAACAAGCACTTCCACATAACCAGTTCCAATATCATGATTTGTTATATGTATCCCTATTAAGGAAGAAAATATACAATACATCAAATGTACTGAATGTTGAATTTGTATAACTAGACCACATAATCTCTTATGAATAGAATTTGATGAAAATCATGGACCACATTGACTTTTTATGAAATAAGACAACATACATGTTAAAAGTAAATTTTAAGGACCACAATTATGAACATGAATCATTGGATTCTATGGATGTAATGAGACAAACGAATCCTATTCTTGTTATGAACAAGAATATGAGTTTCAGATTAGGGTTTGAAATTTATAAAGGGTGAATAATGAAAAAACATATTATTTTATATATTCCATTCTATATCTGAATAAATAATATTTTCATTTATGAGAATATATTATAGTATAAAACACCTATCAGGAACTATACTTCATACCCAAGTAACACGATAACCAATTTTTATTTAACATACCTTGAAAGGAAATCACAATCCCCAAAGGATGGAAATGTAACGCCCCGACCCCAGCTACCCAGAGTCGGTGCATTACTTCGTAGCATTGGCATGATCACAAAAGATCATGTATCGAAAGACCGATTAGTTTAGTAGCCTTGGAAACACTAGATACATTCATAAGTCTTACATTACATCATAAAGTAAAACAACACTACAACATCTTCTCTTTATATCCCCTTATATTATCCCTGCAGGTCATTCATAATATACTTCTTCACATCCTGGAAAAAAATTAAATCATTGAAAGGGGTTAGCTCAGATGCTCAGTAAGGATAACAATATAGCGGAAGCTTTCATAAATAAACATTAACATTTAAGGCAATGTATCACTAAAGCAAAAGCCTTTTAAACTTGAACTTTACCATAATATGGCAAAAGTAAACTGAAATAATGCCATTTACTTACTCACATGAATATTCTACTAGTCGAATAATCACATGAAATATCAATAACCACTTTCATAATGATGGAATGCATAATGGAAGACTATCATAACCACATATCCAAGGCCTCATGCCAAGACCACATATAAGAATCTGTCAAGGCCTCGTGGCAAGACACTAGTTTGTCTCATGAGACCTACCGATGCGTCGAGGAGCTATAGCGGGCTCCACCCGTCACTTATTAGGTCCAATGCATTCCTCATATGAACAGGTTTAAACATATCATAAATCATTACATAATTATATCACATAAAACATGCATAAAGAAAACATAAGCTTCCCACACTTCAATCACAAGATATCAATACAACACATTGATGTAATAAAAACTTTATCAAAACCATTTTTAGCACCAAAATAAAAGAAAAGTAAAACATGGTATTTATTTTTTCTTTTTAATAAAAATTATGGCTTGTAGAGGAAACCAAAACCCAAATAATGGCCATGGCGGTGAAGAAGTCGTTGTCGCCGCATACGTACGACAATAAAAACATTCTTTTTTTTTTGTTTAGTAAAACACTTCGTATAAAAATATTCCTTTTGTAAAAGTCAATGGGGTTTATATACCATATAAAGGAAAGTTGTGTATAAAACCAAATATGCCTCAATGAAAGGAGATTGAGACAAAGTCCCTCACAAAGATCATTTTTTAAAATAAAATAGATCTATTATGTGTATTAAATATAAGTACACATAAAGAAATTAAAAATACAAGATAGGACATAATAATATCATGACATAATTTGAAAGTAGGAGATTAACCCAAAGAATGGTAATTGGGTTAAGAAGTTCCCTTACCTTGCGTCCTGTCTTGACTCGACCATTCTTTAACCTCCTGAATAATAAACTAGAGTTAATTTATAATTTCTTAAGAACCTTTTTCAAGTTTTTTATTCCTTTTATATCACTTATTACCATGTTATGAACATTATTTATTTATTTAAGTTAATAACGGTCGTTTTGTAGATCTTTGATACTTGAGTCAAAAATAAACTTCTTATAATTACAAGTTGTTCATGTGGTGAAATATCCATTATATCCATAATTATATTCATGATTTAGATATCATATATATCATATATATCCAGTATATACATTCATTCATAATATTACGTAACATTTAGAGGAAAGAAATGAAATGCATTGTTCATGGAGATGGTAAGCCGTACGTACGCATGAACGCTAATTTCATTTCTATTTAGTATTTAATGGAATGAAATCATAATTATATAAAGGTATAATATAGTTCCAGTATAATATCATATATAATATCATTTACTCCATCCTTTATACATCCCACATATGGCATTAACGATTCACATCACTTTGAGGGGGCGGTAGTCCGCACTTCCTAAAAAGCAATTATCGCGTTTACCCATAATGGAAATCGTAATGTATGCCATAAATGAGAAATAAAGAAGCATAAGGAAAACATAAACATAATATATATATCATATATGAAAATAGTTTCATCAAAATGGCCTCCATTATAGGTGTTAAATGAATTTGAACAATCATCGTTTCGTGAGGCAGTATTTCGCCACCCACAGAAACAGTATGTTCATTAACCATTAGACGAAGGTGTGTGTAAGTGTAAACCAAATCCTTATCATAAAAACATCCTAGTATATTGTAGATACTGTTTTTGTCACAAAAAAAGGAATAAAAAGAGTTTAAGGGGTTGGAGAAGCAAAATAAAACAAAACAACATTAGAGAAGACATTACCTTAAAAACGGGTAACTCTTTTTTTTAGCCAAAGGCTTCCTTGGGAATAATTCTGCCCAATGTGAGGCTTCTATGAGTAAGGGAGGGATGTTGGGAGAGTATTTGGGTAGAGGTTGGCCGAGCTAAAAGGCTTTGAAAATGTGAGTAAGGTGGTAGAGGTGGGGGCCTTTTATAAGTGGAGAGGAGGGGCACTCTTGGAAAGTAAAGAAAAGTCACTTTATTTTAAGATGGTTTTCGGATTTAAGAGGTCCCAAATTGATATAATTCTAGGATAAGGTGATAGGGGTTCTAAATCAACCCATACAATAGGTTTTTTACATGTTTAGTTCTTATATATTACATTATCTTTCCATTTTATTTAAATCGTATAATAATGAGGTCATCGCTGCATCATCATGACGTCATAAATAATGTAATTTATTTCATGTCTAAAAATTATAAAAAAAATACTATGATGTACGAAATATTTTTATCTTTCCAATGACTATTTATAGTCAAAACTATGACTTTTATAACTTCATGTAAAAATTGTTTTAGTAAAACATTTCATGGTTGTGTCATTTTTTTACTTTAACATTAAATAAAAGGTATTTATGTCATTTTCCACCAAAAGTGGATCCATGGGGTCCCCAAGTTGACCCATGGATTGTCCTGGTCTTCCATGGCACATCCAATGAGGGTAGGACATGTGTCAAGCTCATCTCATATTATTAAAACATTTTTTTACCTTAAACTACGCTAATTACCTCTAATCGCGATTAAGAACTTAAAAGATACTATTAACCAAAAATTATTTTAATCTCATTGAACCACATTTTACTTCTTAATGACAACCATGTATGTTGGATTTTAGAAATTCAAAACACAGAAGTGGTAATATTTCATTTAAATGAAAAATCAGTTATTTAACTACCTCTTAGTGGTTTCACAGTTCATCAAAAATTGATGTTTTTCAGAAAAATGCCAAAATTTCACCCTAAGATATAATTGATTTTCCAAATTCAAAAATGATGTCTATTTTACAAAATTACAAACATATAAGTTGCATTAATTAATTTTATAATTAATTCCCGCTGTCACAACAAATAGCGTGTTTTTAAGAAACAATATATATCAAAAGATTGACAATTGTTTATGTCCAATTTCAAAGAGAAATTAATTCAAATGATCACCATTGGATAAAATAGTAAAAATATATTCTAATTATACTATAAAACCACTCAATAGTATAATTCATCACAATAAAATACTTTGATTAAAAAAGTTGTTTTTAAGTATTTATCACTATTCATAAAAATTGGAAGTTCTCAGAAAATTACAAAAAATTCAACTTTGGATAATTTCGATATTACGAATAAAAAATGAAGTCCATTTTGAAATATAAAATTTCAATAATTTTAAAAAGTTGGTATTACTATTCATAACGGCTACTTTGATTAGTTTTGGTTTGTGTTAGAACTCGAAGTTGCGTACAACACACGCTACTATGTTATTCAAAGAGAAGTGTACCGTGGAAGCTTGGGGTGTTACATTCTCCCCTCCTTAAAATAATTTCGTCCTAGAAATTTCATATAATATCACTGTATAAAAAGACTCAGGTGATTCTTCATCATATGTTCCTCGAGTTCCCACGTTGCCTCCTCCATCTTACGGTTTCTCCATAGAACATTTACCAGACGAGTCGTCCAGTTTCTCAGCACCTGTTCTCTTGTATCAAGAATCCTGACGGGCTCTTCACAATAAGACAGATCAGGTTCCAGTTCTAATTCCTCATAGGTGAGTACATGCGTTGGGTCAGGCATGTATTTTCTCAACAATGATACGTGGAATACATCATGAAATTTGTAGAGACTTGGCGGCATTTCCAAACAGTAAGCTACAGCCCCAATTCATTCTAGAATTTCGAAGGGTCCGATGTACATGGGACTCAATTTACCCTTCTTACCGAAAGGTATAACTCTGTTCTATGGAGATACCTTCAAGAAAACATGATCTCCTACCAGAAATTCCAAATCCTTCCTTCAGTTGTCGGCATAGCTCTTCTGCCTATATTCAGCTGCTTTGATGTGGTTTTGGATTACTTTCACCTTTTCCATCGTTTCCTCCACCAGTTCTGGGCCTAAAAGTTTTCTTTCACCAACGTCATCCCAACAGGTTGGTGTGCGACATCTCTTTCTGTATAATGCTTCATATGGTGCCATCTGAACACTTGAATGGAAGATATTATTATAATAAAATTCTACCAAAGGTAAATATTGATCCCACATTCCTGGAAAGTCAAGTGAGCATGATCTCAACATATCTTCTAAGGTTTGAATAGTTCTTTCTGATTGTCCATCTATATGAGGGTGGTAAGCAGTGCTCAAACGAAGTTCAATATCCAAGGCCTTCTGAAGACTTTTCCAGAATCTTGATGTAAAATGGGGATCATGATCCGAGACAATCGACAAGGTTACTCCATGAAGTCTCAAAACTTCATTAATATACAGTCTTGCTAGACGTTCAAGTGGTAGATCTTCCATTATAGCAAGAAAATGTGCTGACTTCATGAGATGATCAATAATTACCCATATTGTGTCATTTCGTCAGGAATCCTTGGTAGTCCCATGTCAAAATCCATCGTAATATTATCTCATTTCCACTCTGGTATGGGAAGGGGTTGCAATACTCCACTAGGCTGTTGCCTTCCAGCTTTCACTTGTTGGAAAACCACACATCTTGACACAAAATCGGCAATCTCCATTTTCATGTTGTCCCACCAAAAATTTCCCTTTAAATATCTATACATTTTAGTGCTCCCAGGGTGTATAGAGAAATTGGAACTATGAGCATCATCCAACAATTCCCTCTTTAATTCAGGTATATCGGGAACACAAAGTCTCCTCCCAAATTTCAAAATTCCATCTTCATAAACAAAGTCACTCAATTGCCCATCATTCACAGCTTTAATCTTCTTTTTCAACACTTCATCATCATCCTGAGAACACATTATCCTTTCTATTAAAGATGGTTTGGTAACCATTTGAAATTTTTTTGATGTTTCACCCACCATGGTGACTCCCATATCCATCTTTACTATATCCATGAAAATAGGATCCCTTTCCACTCTCATCATGTTCAAAACTCCATGATATTTTCTACTCAAAGAATATGCAACCTTATTTGCCTTCCCTAGGTGGTAGTGTATCGTGAAATCATAATCCATGAGTTGTTCAAGCCATCGCCTTTGCCTCATGTTGAGTTCTTTTTGTAAGAAAATATATTTTAAACTCTTGTGATTGGTATATATCTCACATTTTTCACCATAGTGATAATTTCTCCATATCTTCAAGGAAAAAATTACAGCAGCTAACTCGAGATCATGAGTAGGATAGTTCTGCTCATGAATTTTCAGCTGTTGAGATGCATAGGCAATAACCCTATCATTCTTCATAAGGACACAACCAAGTCCTTTCATTGATACATCACTATAAATAACGAACCCATCATTCCCTGATAGTAGGGTCAATATTGGAGAATTTACTAATCTTCTCTTCAGTTCTTCAAAACATTCTTCACACTCTTTTTTCCAGAAAAATTTAACCCCTTTACGTGTGAGCTTCGTCAATGGGTTTTCCAGTCAGGCTAAATTCTAGACAAAACGTCGATAATAACATGCCAAACCAATAAAGCTGCGTACCTCAGTTATACTCGTCGGTGCTGGCCATTCTTGGATTGCCTTTGTCTTAGAAGGATCAATGGAAATTCCATCCTTAGAGACAATGTGGCCAAGAAAAGAAATCTCCTGAATCCAGAATTCACACTTGCTAAACTTCCCATATAATTCATGCCTCCTAAGAGTCTTCAAAATAATACACAAATGATTTTCATGATCTTCGTAGCTTTTGGAGTACACCAAGATGTCATCAATAAATACCACCAAAAAATCATCTAGATATTCCTTGAAAACTCTATTCATTAGATCCATTAATACAAGGGATGAATTAGTCAATCCAAAAGGCATTACTGTAAACTCGTAATTCCCGTACCTTGTTCGAAATGCTGTCTTCGGAATATCTTCCTTCTTCACGCACAACTAATGGTATCCCGATCGAAGTTCAATCTTTGAAAAGTATTGAGCTCCATTAAATTGGTCAAATAAATCATCAATGCGAGGTAGGGGATACTTTTTCTTTATTGTTATAGCATTGATCTCACTGTAGTCAATGCACAACCTCATAGATCCATCTTTCTTCTTAACAAAAAGGACAGGGGCTCCCCATGGAGAAAAACTAGGGTGAATAAGTCCCTTATTAATCAATTCATCTAGTTGTTTCTTTAGTTCAACTAATTCCACAGTGGCCATCCTATAAGGGGTATTCGATATGAGCCTCGATCCAGGAATTTAATCAATGTAAAACTCAACTTCTTGTTCTGGAGGATGTCCAGGTAAATCTTCCGGAAACACATCTAAATATTCTTTCACAATAGGTACATCCTCTATTTGAACATTACTTTCCTTGCTATTAGTAATTTCATTCACTGCCTCCCCAATAATTGAACTTATTTGAGCCACTGGGGGTGGATCTAAATAAGAATTAGGTGGTGACGATTCTGCTCTAAAAATAAGGTGTTCCTTATCATCATCATCAAAAATTGTAACCTCCTTCTTCTTACAATAAATCTTTTCATCATAGTCTGAAATCCAATCCATACCGAGGATTATATCGAACTCAATCATAGGTATGAAAATGAGATCAGCTGATAAAGAACAGTTATGTGCTCTAACGGGGACTGGTTCGCAAAACGTTGTTGCAATAATACTTCCCTTAGGAGTTTTGACTGACAATTCAGTTGTTAAATCAAACTGGAAATATCTATTTTTCTTAGCAAACCGGGAAGATATGAAACAATGCGATGATCCAGAATCAAATAATGCATTTTCTAAACATGAGGAAACCATTAAATTACCTACCACCACGTCTTTTGGAGCTTCAACCTCCGCAGTAGTGATAGCATAAACTTGGCCTTGATCCCTTGGCCTCTTCTGAGGTAAGATACCCTGACGCTTAGGACATTCATTTGCATAATGTCCCATCTCTCTACAATTATAGCATTCCACATTCACAGAAACTTTCTTTCCCTTGCAATCATGATCTTGGTGGCCTTTTTCACCACACTTGTAACAGACTCCCATTCCCTTCAAGCAAGTACCAGGGTGTTTCTTCCCACATTGATTGCAAGACTGATATTCAACTCTTCCCTTCTTCCCCTTATTTCCATTTCCAGATTTATCAGAAGATCTCTTCTTCTCTTGCTTTGATTTAAAGTCATAAGACTTAGAAAATTCCTTTTCTGTCTTGATAGCACACGAGACAATATCTTCGTATGTTGAGAAAGATTGTGATACTAAAGCTCGACGAAGAAATGGTTTTAACCCATCAAAGAAACGATCAATCTTACTTCTTGGGTTACGTATATAATTTGCAGCATGCCTCACTAACCTTGTAAAGTTAGCCTCATACTTTGCGACATTCTCATCCTCCTTCTGCCTCAGACTCAGAAAATGCCTTTCCATATCTGCTCGATGGTCATGAGGAATGTATTTTTCTAAGAAAAGATCTTTGAACTCCCTCCATTCCATATTCGATACGTCATCATCTTCCTTTGTGTTTTGAATCAACGACCACCACTGATCGACATCTCTAGTGAGGTGGTAAACTGCAATGACAACCTTCTACCTTTTGCTACTCCCCATGGCATGGAATATTTTCTCTAAGAAGTTTATCCATTTCTCATCTACTAATGGATTTGTACCCCCAGTAAATGTTGGCGGTTGTTGCCTCATGAAGCGGTCTAACATTGATCCTCCACGTTGTGGATCAGGGTGATCCATACGAGTAAGGTTATTATTCATAACTTGAGTGAGTTGTCCCATTATGGTAATAAGTTGATCAGCACCAGTTGTATCTCCAGATCCACAATAATTATCTTAAGCAGGAGGGAAATCCCTACACGGAGTGCGTGCATTGATACGGTTTCCATTCCTTCCACTAGGCGCCATTTCTATACAATGGCATAAACTAGATTAGTTTATGAATCAAAATACATAATTCCATACTTATAAAATACTTAACATAAATTGAACTATTTATGGATATAATCCATAATTATAAAAATGTTTTCTTTGAGTAAGTATATAATCATAACCCATCATAGTGGTTTATAAAGAAAACAAGAATTATCTTAAGCATATCCCCCTGGAGTGTCGTAACCAAGAGTGCAGCAAGGCCCATTGTCGTGCACCAGTTCCCGTTCGAGTCTAGCTCAAAGCGGTGTTTTTGGGTTTTACCCCTAGGTACATCTGTACCAGAGCCGCCTCTACCTGCTTGTATCCAGACATGGATTTATAACTCGGAAAACTCAAAAAATCTCTATAATACCAAAATTCTAGGAAGTTATTCTATACTAATTCTCAAAGTCTATATTCGGGCTATATGCTCTAATCAGAGTTTATCTAAATCTAGATTCCAAGGTTAGTATTAAACTGCCTTTGATACCAACTATAATGCCCCGACCCCAGCTACCCAGAGTCGGTGCATTACTTCGTAGCATTGGCATGATCACAAAAGATCAAGTCTCGAAAGACCGATTAGTTTAGTAGCCTTGGAAACACTAGATACATTCATAAGTCTTACATTACATCATAAAGTAAATCAAAACTTCAACATCTTCTCTTTATATCCCCTTATATTATCCTTGCATGTCATTCATAATATACTTCTTCACATCCTGGAAAAAAATTAAAACATTGAAAGAGGTGAGATCAGATGCTCAGTAAGGATATCAATATAGTGGAAGCTTTCATAAATAAACATTAACATTTAAGTCAATGTATAACTAAAACAAAATCCTTTTAATCTTGAACATTAGCATAATATGGAAAAATTAAACTGAAATAATGCCATTTACATACTCACATGGATATTCTACTAGTCGAATAATCACATGAAATATCAATAACCACTTTCATAATGATGGAATTCATAATGCCAGACTATCATAACCATGTAGCCAAGGCCTCGTTCCAATACCACAAATAAGAATTTGTCAAGGCCTCATGACAAGACACTAGTTTTTCTCATGAGACCTACCGATGCATCGAGGAGCTATAGCGGGCTCCACCTGTCACTTATTAAGTCCAATGCATTCTTCATATGAACAGGTTTAAACATATCATAAACCATAACATAATTGTATCACATAAAACATGCATAAATGAAACATAAAATTCCCACATTTCAATCACAAGATATCAATACAAAACATTTATGTAATAAAAACATTATCAAGACCATTTTCAATACCAAAATAAAATAAAAGTAAAACATGGTATTTATTTTTTCTTTTTAATAAAAATTATGGCTTGTAGAGGAAGCTGAAACCCAAATAATGGCCATGGCGGCGGAGAAGTCGTTGTCGACGCATACATACGACAAGAAAAACATTCCTTTTGTCGTTTAGTAAAACACTTTGTATAAGAAGATTACTTTTGTAAAAGTCAAAGGGGTTAATACACCATATAAAAGAAAGTTGTGTATAAAACCAAATATGCCTCAATGAAAGGAGATTGAGACAAAGTCCCTCACAAAGATCATTTTATAGAATAAAATAGATCTATTATGTGTATTCAATATACATAAACATAAAGAAAGTACAAATACAAGATAGGACATAATAATATCATGACAATATTTGAAAGTAGGAGATTAACCCAAAGAATTGTAATTGGGTTAAGAAGTTACCTTACCTTGCGTCCTGTCTTGACTCGACCATTCTTTAACCTCCTGAATAATAAACTAGAGTTAATTTATAATTTCGTAAGAAACTTTTTCAAGTTTTTTATTCCTTTTATATCACTTATTACCATGTTATGAACATTATGTATTTATTTAAGTTAATAACGGTCGTTTTGTAGATCTTTGGTACTTTAGTCAAAAATAAACTTCTTATAATTACAAGTTGTTCATGTGGTGAAATATCCATTATATCCATAATTATATTCATGATTTAGATATCATATATATCATATATATCCAGTATATACATTCATTCATAATATCATGTAACATTTAGAGGTAAGAAATGAAATGCACCATTCATGGAGACGGTAAGCCGTACGTACACATGAACGCTACTTTCATTTCTATTTCGTATTTAATGGAATGAAATCATAATTATATAAATGTATAATATAGTTCCAGTATAATATCATATATAATATCATTTAATCCATCCTTTATACATCCCACATATGGCATTAACGATTCACATCACTTTGAGGGGGCGGTAGTCCACACTTCCTAAAATGAAATTATCGCGTTTACCCATAATGGAAATCATAAAGTATGCCATAAATGAGAAATAAAAAAGCATAAGGAAAACATAAACATAATATACATATCATATATGAAAATATTGTCATCAAAATGGCCACCATTATAGGTGTTAAAAGAATTTGAACAATCATCGTTTCGTGGGGTAGTATTTCGCCACCCACAGAAACAATATCTTCTTTAACCATTAGACGAAGGTGTGTGTAAGCTTAAACAAAATCCTTATCATAACAAAATCCTAGTATATTTTTTATACTGTTTTTGTTACAAAATAAAGGAATAAAAAGAGTTTAAGGGGTTGGAGAAGGAAAATAAAACAAAACAACATTAGAGAAGACATTACCTTAAAAACGGGTAACTCTTTTTGATTTGATCCAAAGGCTTCCTTGTAAAAACTTCTGCCCAAAGTGAGGCTAATAGGAGTAAGGGAGGTAAGTTTGGAGAGTATTTGGGCATAGGTTGGCCGAGCGAAAAGGCTTTGAATGTGTGAGTAAGGTGGTAGAGGTGGGGGCCTTTTATAAGTGGAGAGGAGGGGCACTCTTGGAAAGTAAAGAAAATTCACTTTATTTTTAGATGGTATTCGGATTTAAGAGGTCCCACATTGATATAATTAGAGTATAAGGTGATAAGGGTTTGAAATACACCCATCCAATAGGTTTTGGACATGTGTAGGTCTTAGATATTACATTATCCTTCCATTTTATTTAAATCGTTAAATAATGAGGTCATCGCTGCATCATCATGATGTCATAAATAATTTAATTTATTTCATGTCTAAAAATTATAAAAAAACTACTATGATGTAGGAAATCTTTTTATCTTTCCAATTACTATTTATAGTAAAAAAAATGACTTGTATAACCCCATGTAAAAATTGTTTTAGTAAAACATTTCATGTTTGTGTCATTTTTTTACTTTAACATTAAATAAAATTTATTTATGTCATTTTCCAACTAAAGTGGCTCCATGGTGTCCCCAAGTTGACCCGTGGATTTTATTGGTCAGAAATGGCACATCCAATGAGGTTAAGACATGTGTCAAGCTCATCTCATATTATTAAAACATTATTTTTACCTTAAACAACACTAATTACCTCTAATCACAATTAAGAACTTAAAAGTTACTATTCACCAAAAATTATTTTAATCTTATTGAACCACATTTTACTTATTAATAACAACCATATATGTAGGATTTTTGAAATTCAAAACACAGTAGTGGTAATATTTCATTTAAACGAAAAATCAGTTATTTAACTACCACTTAGTGGTTTCACTATTCATAAAAAATTGAAGTTTTTCAGAAAAATGCCAAAATTTCACCCTAAGCTATAATTGATATTCCAAATTAAAAAATGATTTCTATTTTAAAAAATTACAAACATATAAGTTGCATTAATTAATTTTATAATTAATTCCCGCTGTCACAACAAATAGCGTGTTTTTAAGAAACAATATATATCAAAAGGTTGACAATTTTTTATGTCCAATTTCAAAGTGAAATTAATTCAAATGATCACCATTGGATAAAATAGTAAAAATATATTCTAATTATAATTTAAAACCACTCTATATTATAATTCATCAATATAAAATACTTTGATTAAAAAAGTTGTTTTTAAGTATTTTTCAGTATTCATAAAAATTGGAAGTTCTCAGAATATTACAAAAAATTCAACTTTGGATAATTTTGATATTACGAATAAAAAATGAAGTCCATTTTGAAATATAAAATTTCTATAATTTTAAAAAGTGGGTATTACTATTCATAACAGCTACTTTGATTAGTTGTGGTGTGTGTTAGAACTCGAAGTTGCGTACAACACACGCTATTGTATTATTCAAATAGAAGTGTACTGTGGAAGCTTGGGGTGTTACAGGAAACATGAACCGGGACATAATCAAATTGAATGTGGTGATTATGGGTTCCACGTAAATTTTATAAACAAGACATAATAGTTGGTATTTGTTTAATAAATACTCCATAGGGAGAACTGTGCGAGATTTAATATAAGAGCAAATATAACAATGTACTTTAATATAATTGCACATGCATGTGGACAAAACCCTCCAAGACTAATGGTAAAAGAATAAAAGAATGTCCAAGTGGTTCAATACCCATTCTTTAACATGGAAAAATGAAATCTACAATCACCTAAAGAAACTGGTGGTGTGTGAACTAAAAATCCTAGTAGGACCCCACTATGGATTCCATAAAATATGCCAACATTTAATTTAAAAAAAATTATTTCATTTTTTTAATAAAAGTCTTGGTAATTCAAATAATATTTAAAGAATTATTTTTCACATTTCAAATGGTGTAAATACAATATAAAACTGGATTATAAAACATTTTATATACAGACGTTTATTCAAATGTAGAAATCATTTAAAACAATTTAATTATATTGGCATATATGTACATTTAAAATAAAAACAAGAAAGCAATAATATTGTATACATAAAGGTATGATAGTTCTATGCTAAGGGACTACGCACACTAAAATAGTTGACATGAGATTTTGTGTACAAATGATCCCCCTAATACTGAATAAGGAGTACTAATCCTAATCTTGTTAAGGATTTGACCTTCTGAATTTATGTATTGTTAGTTTTTGAAATCCTATAGTGATGTCTGAATATGTCACTAAGGATTTAATTTTCTAAAATAAAAATATTATGGGAAATTATTTTTGAAAATTATTAAAATAAAAATCACCAATTAAATATTTATATTATTTCAATTTTCTATTTAAAAACCAAAACATAATTTTAATAAATAACATATCCTTTAATATATAAAAACATTGGGATTCTATCAAAATAAATTCAATCCATTTTTTAAAAATACCAATTTGAAATAACTTCCATAAATTTAATTTCAAATATAAATCAAACAATTTAAATTTCACATATCTCCATAAATTTTACAACAACCCGAATTCAATGGAATTCTGTGTCATTACTAATTTCATGCTATGTATCCAATTTCAATTTTGAATCCCCAAAATTTAATGGAATTGGATATTTTATAAACTAATTGAAATAAATTTCAATAAATTGAATATAAATCAATAAATTCAATTTAAACTAATAAATTTAGGGTTAATAAATTTTTTCCATCATAACAGAACCAACAATATTGGAAATATATGATCTCGAAAGGATATGCCCTAGATTGGAAATTTCTATAAAGAAATTTGTAATTTACGATATAAGAAACATTTTATATACAATACTGAAAATATGACATATTATATCTTCCAAATAACATAGATTTGTACTAAACTATTAGGTGAACAAAAGTAGATCATGTGGAATAGTTTGATAAAAGTAATCAAACAGGAGGAGATTGGACACTATTTTTATGCATCGATCCAATTATAGAATGGTATACAGGGGCCAAATCGCCTCTTAGGATCCCCCAAGGAATTATAAAATGATATGTGGTTGTATTGTCCCCTCAGGAACATAAAATTTGGGTTTTATAAAATATTAAATAAAAATTCATAAAAAATCATCTCATATGCATTGTTTTTTAAGCTAGGCCACAATGTTTGGAAAAACTGTTTGCCCTAGAAATTCACCCATTTTAATGGATTTCATGGTTTCTCATAGGTAGACACGTGGTTTGAAAAACTGTATTCCAATTATGAAAAGAATCACCCCATATATTTCAATGTTTTTTTCTGGTAGGGAACATTGTTTTGTAAAAATGTGTGGCAAACATCCACATCCCTGAATAATTCAAAATTTCTAAAATTTTCACACAAAACAAACCCCAATGATGGAAATCCAAAGAATAGTGAAAATATGGGTTTATATGAATATGTAGAAACATTTACATTATGTTTAAAACTCCCCACTATTGAAACAGTATATCAATTGAAAGATTACATAGAAGATTCCATGCTAATAAGATGAGGCCACTCCTCCCCCATCAATGTCTCCCTCTCCCATGTCCTATGTGCATAAAATGAATCCTTCCATAGAACATAATCCAAAGGTATCATCTTCACATTATATACATTGATTTCTGAATTAAATATCTGGTTTTTATATTTAAAAATCGGTAAATCAGGTTCGGCCTAAAAATCATTTTAGCTCAGAACACAATTTGAATAAAATAGATACTTTCATCGATGAGAGACATTGACCGTATTATGTATTGGCATTAGCTATGGTGGAAGTGATGTATTGTATGTAAATATCCCCCTCATCTCCAAAACATCTAAAGGCTCCAATAATCAAGAATCAAGCTTCCATTGGATCGCAAGCCATCAATGTCCCAATAAAAATGAAAATTTCAAGAAGTAAAAATCACCAATTGAAAATTTTAATGGTCTAAAATGGTGACCAGTATAAAATTCATGTTGACTATATTCCATCAAAAATATCTGCTAAATAAACTAAATCTTTGTTATCATCTCTTGATCCAATCTTCGTCTAAATATGGAATCTTCACCAATCATTGACCTATAGAACATACATCATCATGGACGGTCATACAATTCCTCAAAAGAATCCATGCTGATCGCAGACTAGTAACTATTTTTATATTAAAATTCAATCGTCCCCAATACATCATCCAAATATCCACCCAAGTGGAGAATAGTAGAACAAAGTATATACTCAATAATATATATATATATATATCTTTCTATTTTTTCTTCCGACTAAAGATAGTATGGTGTACTTATATAGACACGAGATTGTTATACCTCTAGACGGTTTCCCCAAAAGTGATTAGTGAACCAAGGATCTTAAGAAGACATTATAGTCGATGGAACCCCATGAAACTAGATGATCATGTTCACATAAAATTTTCCAAAAATAAAAATATTGGTTGTATCACAAACGTGTATAAAGTGAGATGATTTGGTCATCCTATTGATTACAACCCATATCGATTTGTTCATTCTATGAGTATAGATTAACACCACCAAAAATCTCATAGAGATATCATCCCACTTCATAGACATGACAGGAAGTGGCAAATGAAAACTCGAAAGCTTTTCGTGCTTGACGGTGACGTACAATCAGATATAGAAATATGATACAAAATCAGAAAAACCCCATCACATACCTAGAAACCAGAGAATATGCTACATGTCATAGAACGTATTCATAGTCCATGGTTTCACATTCCACAATGAATTATGTCAATCCTCCACCTCATAATTCTATAATGCTAACGAATCATCAAAGAGATTCAGATATCATAGAATTCTCTTGGTGTACATGTACCCATTTCAGATAGTCTCTCAATCATAAAGTGATTGTCTAATGCTATATTATTTTTCATCAAGTTGTTTTCCCAGTAGAGTAATATAGATAATAATGGTTTCAACTAAAAACTAGCCATGGAAAACTCAACACTTAATTCTAGAACATTTTTATAAATCTATGCAATAATATTCATCATGCTCCACTCTTTTCATGATTCCTTCACTAAATGGGTATGCAGTTTCTTTCTCAAATTATATATAATGATATTAAATTTTCCTTAGGTATAGTTTATTTCAAAATAAATAGATTTCAGGTAATCCACCCAACACCTCATGTAGAGATTATATTAATTTTTAGGGAAGATATAACCCATGTTGTTTTTGTCTAAAAACATGGTAAACCAATTTCCATAATTGTACTTCCACCAACTCTAATAATCATATATCACAAATACATGTTCATGGTAATGGGTCAAATAATTATTCTCATATGTCTTATGATGATTACAACCATACGAAAAAACATGACCCCATGCATAAGAACACATCCCAATTCTGAAACAGATGAATCAATAAATAATACATCGACCTTCTTGACCGATAGGATGATCAACATCGATGCAATAGTCAAAATAATTTTAATCTCATCAAAATAATTCTATCATTTTAATCCCAACAAAACATTACACCCTTTGGAGTTATGTAAGTCATCAGAGAAGCCAATATTGGGAATATCTTAACGAACCTGTGATAATCCCCAACTAAACCTAGGAAGCTCCAAATCACAAAATCATTTTGTTGTTGTTCCCAGGTCATAACTACTTCCACCTTCTTTGGATAAACTGAAATTCCATGTTCGGACAATACATGTCCCAATAATATCAAATCCTCAATCCAGAAATCACCTTTCAAAACATAGACCTAATTTCAGTGATTTCTCAACAATTCCAAAATTTCACTTAGATGATGCACACGATCCTCCTTATACATTGAGTGAATAAGGATGTCAATGAAAAATACACCCATGAAGGATTCAAGGCACTCTTGAAAAATACTATTCATTGAAGCTATACAGATTATGGGAGAATTGCTTAAACCAAATGGAATGACAGTATAGTAATTGTGGTCAAAGCTTTTCAGAAATGTAGTTTTATGAATTTCATATTATATTATTCTCAACTAATGGTATATAGACCAAAAATAAATCTTCAAAAACCAAATTTCCAATTTCAACTAGTAAAATAGATCATCAATCTATACTAATGGATACTTCTTATTTACCATAACTCAATTGAGATTTCAATATTAATCATATAAATTTTTTTAACATAATATTTACTAGGTAAGCGAATTGGAACTTCCCAAGGTGACACACTTAGTCATATTAATCATTTCTCTAGAGGTACACCTAACTAATACTTTTAGTATTTCATGCATGCTAGTTCCATGGGTTATAAAGGGATATATATAGGATGAGTACTGGGCAGTAAATATATAGAGAACTCTACCACTCATAACAATGTATGGCCAGATAAGTATGAAACAAAACATCCATGAAACATGAAGAACACTTCATAGAGAAGACATCTCAAATATTCTTTCTCTAGATAAAATGAAAACACTGATATTAATTTCCCCATCTCTAGATATGAAAGTCCATCTCTAATAGACCTTGGGTCTCATTCACTAAGACAGATTTGGAAAAACCGATATTGTGTAGTAATGTAGACTCTTCGAATATAAAAATAAACATAGTATTTGATTGAAATTAATAAATCTATCCTGAAAATTACATCAAGAGGTTTAATTTATAGAACCATAAAAATCCCTGAAATATCAATACCCGATAATGTCAAAACACAAGAGGGGATATGAATACATGATTCTCTCTTTAATGTAATGGTTGTATTAATATCCCTTACATAATATAATATATTCCTAGGAATATTTTTCTATTTAAACACATCGGTTGAAATAAATAAATGAGATGCACTAATATCAAAAAATAAGTCACTAATGAGGAATAGGTAGTGATGGTACCACTCACAGTCATTATACCTAGATCATCATCATCTATTGACTCTTCCATTGCGTGACGAATCATTTTTTAGGATTACTATAGTTGGAAACTTTTTTTTCCACGAAGCAACTTATATATCCATTACTTTATATGGTCCATATGATATAATCCCATTGTATAGAGTGGACTAGAAAAGGTAGAATATCTTTAACTTTCATGAGTGTCCTAATGAACCACATAACATATGTTCCTTATAGAAACCCAACATATAATTCTATGGAATACCATACCAGGAGAAAATAAAAAATCCTCTTCTTGGCACTACATGACTCATATAATGACCCTGCAGATGAGAACCACTGTGAGGATTACCACTCTACCACTTTTGTTAGATGGGAATTATGCAACCATTGGGAGGAAAATAAACTCCCTTCAACACTAAATTTCAATCAATGCCCATTTTGAATAACAGTGATATATACAACACATATTCAAAAGATTTAAGCTTTTGCAAGAACACCTGAGAACGAATATCTGAACAAATTCCTAACTCAAACAATCACGTATACATCTTCTAAATTGATATGATATCTAGTGAAAACTTCACTAGATCATAGAAAAATGTTTCATACTATGTCAATATATTTTCATACATCTTGTGTTTGAAAACCTCTATTTCCTTGGACAACACTATTAACTCTAGATAAAACCGGTTGGTAAAAATAGCGTCAAAATAAATTAAATTTATGCCCTCATTCTTCGTTGAAATTACCATCTTGTCCCACCATAACCATCTCGGTCCTTCCGACAATAATGTGGCACACTTCAGCTTTATATAATAAAATTTCATTGAGAAATAATAAAAACATTATATCCTACTCAACCATTCCGTTACCTTTTGAGGATTATTGGATGCATTGAATTCTAGTGGGATCTGGGGAAGGAAAACTTTAGAATGATCCAAAAAACATACCTCATTGGTTTCACAACTAGAGATTGAACAAGAAATGGTGGTGGTTAATTTCTGATATCGTGGAATGTACGTACAATAACCTCAACCATAATATAGTCCATGGGAGGATTCTTACACTGACATTGAGCAACAACTTCCTCTGGCTTCAGATTCACATGTCGTATCAGAGGCATGATGCAACACAACATTTAGTAGATAATATAGATGATATCATATTAACACTCAAATAGAGAAATGGGGGAAATTTATTCCAGTATATTGACAACAACATTTGGATTCAATATATCGAAGGAAATGGAAAGGAAAAGACTATATGTAATCCTCAAAAAATGACTTTTCTAAATAAACCATTGGTGAAACAAGGTTCGCTGAAATAAGAGCTATCCAAGAACTAAATCGTAACAACCTCCAGAGTCTTGAAAATATTACACAAATTTATACTAAAATTATGTCAAGAAGAGAATCCTAGTGCTCAAATACTATTTTTTCAGCAACCATCTTGGATACACTGGTAACATGATATCTGATCAGGTACTTACATAACCTGAAGGGAATTCTCAGTCCCATTGATTTGTTTTACAATTTGAATTATGGAACAATTATCCGTGTGAAATTTTTTTGTATGCATACTAACTTCTTTATCTTTATTCAGCATGTTTTTCAGAAAATTTGTACCACATTCATGTTTTATGATGCCAGTTGATATTTTACAACTAGTGAGGATCAGGGATTCCCTTCAAGATATTTTTGTGTCATCTCGGTTATCATGTTACAAGGGTATCTAGGGTGGTTCATGTCAAAAGCTACACTAAATAATAAAAATCAATAATAGACTATTTATTTTATTTATAATATTATATTTACATACTAAATATTTAAAAAACACTAAATTTTTTATAAAGGGTAATATATAAATGGAATTTTAAAATTAGGATCAATTTAATCTCTTAGAAATATCACATTAATGACATATACAGTAAAAATAATGAAAATTTTAATTGTTAGATAAAAAATTAAGAAAATAAATAACAACGAACCAGTAGAGGAATTGAATTAAATGATGAATAATTAAAATAAGAGGAAATTTTCATAATTTAATTTTTTTTTGAATATTTTAATAGAAACATTAAAGTCATATATTATTTCTTAAATTCTTTTATTTTTATACTCTCAATATCGATAGTAATTTGACACATGTAATTGAAACCGAAGAAGAACAATATTATAGTTTAATATAAAATAATATTTATAATAAAAAAATAACTACAACATATTATAAACTAAAAAAATAAATTTTATTTCAAGGAAGGTGTTACAGTAATTTATTAAAATTTTATTTTATAACAAATTTTTTTTGAATAAATAAAATTACATTAATTAGAAAATTATAGTTAAAAAATAAATTGTAGTTCAGTAATCATCGTGTAATAATTTTCAAATGGTTGTTTCCTTGGGTAATTTGTTGGAAATTTTTTTTAGAGAGCTGAAAAAATATTGTTTCCATATAAATGATATTATATTGTGATATTATTATTTATTCAATATAGAACTATGTAATTTTATAATTTTTGTATTGAACATTATAATATTTTATAATAAAAAGTTTCCAATTATTTTAAATTCAAAAGAGATATGGTTATTTATTATGTAAAAAATTTAAACTTTTCCACATATAAGCAACTGTTTGTTTTCCCACAATCATTTTGATTAAAATATACAATTCGGTGTCAAATACTTTGAAATTTATAATAACATATTTTCTAAATAAATTATAACTCATAGTTTCAACAGTATCATTATTATAAATTTTACCTAGGATGTGAAAAATTATTCAATATTTTAATCAAAAAATACACCACCATTCATGTATAAATATTCTCTCTCTATTCCTATAGAAATAAATTTTCCAATAACATTTAAAATACTAATATCTACCCAAATACTGAATCCTATGAATACTTATATCATTACGTATGTTTTCATTACATTTAACTCCATACATTAATTGTGTTGAGGGTCACAAAAATAGAACAACATCTAGATGTAGGTATGTGGTTTTCACCTTATCCATTAATTTTTCACTTATATTATTTTACAATTATATTAATTTTTGTTACATAAAAAGTAATATGGATTATATATTATGTTAAAATGATACTAATAACATGTAGAAACATAATATAAATCACATTTTAATATCATATCTCTATCCTTCTCTTTTATGGAATCGCATTAATGGTTGGGTTTATCTTCATACGATTATCCTCTTAGTGATTTACTTATCACTTCATTCTTAGACGTTGTGTGTATATTATATATAATTTTTATAAATTTATTTTAATGTAATATATGTTTTTTATTTTATTTATCGTAATGATGAATTATAATGAATCAAAACAATAAAACCAAAATTAAATGTATTTTATTTAAATAAAAATTAAAATGAATTAATATTATATTAAATAATAAAATGATAAATAATTAATTTTATATAATATAATATAATATAAATAATATAAATAACAAAATTCATTTTTGAATTTATTTTTTATAAACATAAAATTATTATATTAGTGTCACAAACATGATGAAATATAATTGGACCTATGTTAAGGGTAATCCTAAACCTAACTCTTTTTTCGTTGGTATATTACAAATTTATACTTATTTTTAAAATTATAATTTTTTGGTACTTATAATTTATTGTTTTTCATTTTTTTATTCTAATTATGATACACATGCACATTTACCCTTGATACGAATTTTAATGCATTTTAATTATTTTTTACCAAATCCATTTCTGAGAACACACTTCAACCCATCTGATATGTATTATTGTTATCTATTAGAATTTTTATGTCTTCAATTCTAATATGTCTATTTTGTTGAGAAATTATTTTTTAACCTCCATCATTTGGGAAACTCCTTGTGGAAATATTTATATTTTATTTATGACGTCACTAGGGAACTCTTTATTTTCTAATGGGTTTATTTAAATATTATGATTGATGTACACATTACGTTCCATGTGGAATTCATGACTATGTGAATATAATGAGGTGGTTGGTTAACCAATAATTTTATATACCAATAATTTTTTGTATAATATAATATATATCAAGAAATTATGTGAAGTATATTGGAATAAAAATTAGTACATTTTTATGATGTGATGTTTTTACACTTATGTTATCTGTGAACAAAATTATAGATTTTGGTAAAAAAAATTATTTGTTATATTTTACCACCAAGTTAGGATGTATCAATGTTTTACATATTAGATATTCCTAGTATATTTCAAATTAATTACTCATTGTTCTTTTGATTATCCTTTTCTTATGATTATTTGATGATTTTTATTATCACAGATGTGAATTATTTATTAATGTCTCATTTTACTTCCATATTATTCCTCCCCATACAAGGATTTTATCTTACCTTGTGTTTTATGTATTCGATTGGGTGACTCTTAAAACATATAATAACATAAAATCCAGTATGATTAATTTTACAAGGGAAATATGTACTAGAAAATGTTTTATATATGATTATTGTGTGTAAAATAATTATCTCAAGATAAAAAACCTTTTAATTTTGAATGGTATAGTAATAATGATTTTTATATTAAAAATAATTTAATAATCATGTGTAAATGAGGTGATTAACTATATGGGTCCCCATTGGGTACCTGGTTCTTCCTAATGCCCACTTAGTTTTGAAAAATAGGGGAACCCACCATGGAACCTCACTGGGTAACTACCTCTACCCAACTATATACCTGAAAGAACCCAACTAGGTGACGAGTGGCTCACTATTTCCAAAAATTTCAATTTCGATCTTATGAATATATTAATTTGTTATATTTATCAATTCAATGGGAATATGAACTTAAAAATAATATTATTAATCATATAAAATTCATACAAAAATTCTATTTATTTATCCAAGACAATAATTCCTAACAGAAAATGAAAGATATTTCTTATAAAAATATTTTATTCTGACTCCATATTCATAACCCAGTGTGGGTCATTAAAATCTATCTACCATAAAAAATCTTTTCACAAATTATTCTCTATGATCATCTCCCCTTACCACATAGTTTAAAAAAAAGATACATATTCCAATTCTATACATGATCAATATTAATGATGTGTCCTAATGTACTCAAACTAGAAAAACTACTTAAACACATGACACCAAATTCAATATTCTATAAAATGTAGTCATTTAACAAATAGTGAATTCTATGTCATATATGCCTCATCACACTTGATGTCTCTAATAATTGAACTCGTGGTATACCAATTTACTATTTTTCACCAAACATATGATGAACCATAAACTATGGTTCTAAATGAACCACTATCCAAATGAATATTCTCTAATAATTTTTTCCATCATGAATTTACAATTTCAATATGTCACACACAATTGGTTGACAACTCTAGACTAACCCATACTATAACCCACTATGTGCTACACATATAGGCCATGAAAACATCCAAAAATTATCCAAATAGTCATAAACTATATTTATAACATTATCATTGTGAATTTACTCATTATTATTATGAACATACTTCCCATTAGTGATAAAATTCCATTAACCATGTCAAATTACATGTATTTTTTTCAAAAACACAAATTAAATTTTCATTGAATATGTTTTCTCTATTTGATCATCTGATATCAAGTTTTTCACATGGAATCCAATAATAATATATCTCCACTTATTTAATCCAATCCTTGTCTGAAAAATTTGACCACTGCTAGATTTTATTATATATATTTTTCACTCATAATGATCACTATACATACACCACTAATAATATTTATAACCACACAACCCAATGGTGTATCCAAAAATATTTCTAATATTCCTGATATATGATCTTGATCCTACTCAATAACCACTGCCAACCAAATAATGACACTTTGGATCCCCATTTCTGTATTCTAATAGGTTATTCTTATGATCATTGATGTTTTTTAGTAACAGTACATTCATATAAATACAGGAATTCAAAAATATTTTAGAATCTTGAATCACAAACCCAATCCATAATGTATAACCAAAAATAATTGATCTCATTCTCATTCATGAAATTTTAATTAGAAAATGTACAATGGAAACCATATTATATAGTTAGTTTTTTAATAATTTCATTGGATACAAAATCCCCTGATAAAATGTTTATTCACTTATAAATTCATTATTAATCAAGACAATATTATCAAATACCCCATATTACATTGCAACCATTAGTAATCTTACCATTATGATTATTACATAAGAGGTCATTTGTTGGGAATTTATAATCTACCACATTAACTAAATAATAGTTATAATGAACCATCAATCACATCATTGTCACATTATCGATATCCCACATCAATCCCCACATAATTCCCTATTCTTACCCTGGTCCACTAGAAGTCACAAATAAATCACAGATGACAATCCTCAAGGAAACGGTTGAATTAAACGATGCATGAAATAGATTTTGAAACAAATACCATATATAATACTATGTCACTTTAACCATTCCACCGTATCATCATACCTGGACACAACTCGTGTCTTGTAATCCACAAAATCATATCGAAATTTAATGAATTTTCATTATACAGTCATTGATTCTATGGATTAATTGACCCTTTCATATGAAATAGTTGCATATGAAGATCATACAACCCATATTGATTTTAAATGAACAAAATAGGCATTTGAGTAGGTAAATCATATATTGTAATAGTGTTAAATGAAATCACCATATCTAAAATGGGCCATCATAATATTGCACTTGGAGTCACATGACCCATATAAAGAACCAATGTGTTTCTAAAATCCATCCCTTGATATATCCCACATACCATAGTTGTCCAATAATGCCAATATGGCCATAATGTTCCCAATAATTAAACAACTATTTTACTATACCCACCTATCCTTGCACATCAACTACACATAATTCCACTAACCTATCACACAATTATAGAGAGACCAAAAAATGAATTATACAATCATAACTGTACATAAATATTTCCATTTGTTATTACACGTCATATCAGATAAGGTGTATAACCTATTTCCACCCAACACTGTCACATTACAAATGCTACCCCATGTCACATCCTCATAGTATCAAGCATGTTTACCAAATCCACTCACCATCAATAAAAATAATGTCAGTGGAATTATCACATGAAGAATATCTCATTCATATAAACCCATATATCATATGTATTATCTCATCTCTAAATTAACACGTTATATGAATTTCAATTTTCATTGAAATCAAACATAAAATCATCCAAAGATAATTATATTTATGGATTATGTGTTCCATGGATCATGCTTCTTTCTTAATATATTCCCATTTATCATAACCCATTATAGGTATAAGAATGATTATCACCCCACTAAATTTCTAGAACATGACTCAAAACATTCTTAAGTAGTACGTCATCAAAAATAGGCTCTCCATCATCATTATAAGACCACATCAAACATTTTTCTCATCCCCTAATGTATCTAGCGTCCTTTAGAACAAATAAATCAATTAAATGTAATTTTCATCAACCCATTAAAGGTCCATATTGATCTCAGGTATCCTTATACCCATACATACTATATACTATAGGGTATGAATCTTATCCTAGCACCTGCATGTTTGAATAGCTCTTAAGTACGTTGTGGATTACAAATATAAATTGATGGAAATACCCCAAATTAGTGAATAGTATCACGTACTCAGAGATTATTGAAAATTATTAACGTAAAATGTGTTGTTTTACTCTATATATACCATTTATATAATGGTCTCACATCACATTGTAAAAAATCTTATAAAACATATCCACTCTTGGGGATTCCTGTCAATTACATGTGGATTTTCAGGACCATTCATTATATGTGAAACAAAAAGACTGTCAACCATGGTTCATTCATGTAATGTGACAGAAAAAATATATATTGGAAGGTATTGTGTATCATTTTGAAGAAACACTAAATAACTGATCCATTCTGGGTAATAATACAAATAATAATATTAAATCATAAATAATATATTTGAACCCTATGTTACAAATAAAATTAATAAAAACAATCAACTTGACCCCTATATCCAAAATAAAAAACAAATAAATCCCTATCACAATATTTAAATTAGAAAAAATACACAATTTTAAAATAAAAAAGTAATATAGAAGTTCCCCCCCCCCCACACACTCAAAACATTGTTTACATCTCATATGTGTGGTAGAAAATACTTGGGATAACATTCATCCTATGCTTTAACCAGATTAATATTCATCATCGCTAACCCTAATATGATTTCAAAAGAATTTTTTTTACTACCACATTGTAAAGTCTTTTAATAGAACACAAAAATTCGGAGCTACCTGTAAGGTCCCACAAGGCCTCAATCATAAAACCTCATATGCTAATGGTATTTGGTTTCTAAAAATTTAATAATAAAATTTGTATGGATATTATACTCTCTAAAATAATAAAAAATAGAAAAATCTAGTGATATAGTGTCAATAATAGGTAACATATCATTGTACCAAAAAATGTACCAAAATTAAAATATAACAATAAAAGTAGAATAACGTACTCTATAACGAAGTATATAGGTTTTTCTGACAACCTATCAAGGTCATGTAATGGTTTTATAAAATATTGTATCCTATGAAATTAAATAAACAAAATTAACCCAATATTCTCCTCTATGTTTCTGAAGACTATTCACACATGTCAATCGAGCTCATATGGCTCATCTCAACATACCATGTTAATCACCCAAACCCATTTGTTATCCATATATATACTTGTAAAAAATTTCCCATTCACGGTGTGATAAAAAACTAAGCTATATAGAACCGATGATATACCTAATAAATATTATTATTATATATATTCATTTATTGAATGAATGTGGGGCTCTAAACAATACAACTATAAACTCGTCATATAATGAGTTGTCCAAAAATCAAAAATCATACTCAACATACATACACATTGATATGTAAAACAATATAATCATGGGTTAATATAGTGCTCGAACAATCATAATATTGTGTCTATCATGGAAACAAAACCATGTCTCATTAAACCTGCTAATGAAAATTAGTATAAAATCCCAAGATATATTCATCACATCTCATGATTTTAGTGGTGGAGTGATGAACACTATCTCACAATATATTTAGAAGATTTATATCAATTTAGGGAAAGCAACCCATTATTCACAATATTTATTAATCAGGTTGTACATCCTACTAACAATATTACATCGATGGATTTAATAACCCAATTTTAATAGAACTTGAGATGGATCAATACCCAAAAAATCACAATATGCAGGAATAACTTTACAAAATTAATATATTTATGGAAACAGACCATCCCTAGAAATTGAATCAATATAATAGTGTCCATTATATCCCCAAATGTAAACAATAACACATACACTATCCTAAAATATCCCCTCCATGGATGTATCAATTAATGGGTAGTAATTCTCTATCATATGTGTGATAACACAAAAATGGGAATAGCAACCCCAACTATTGAAACAAAAATCTATGGTTTGTGTATCAATTAACATAAATAATAACAGACATGTGTATATATCATCACATTCTCTAGATATATCAAAACGTTGGTTGAAAATAACTTATATTGATAAATAAATAATCCTTGACCTAGAGTCCCCTTCTAGGGAAATATCACATAAAGGGTTTTGTCCTTTTACATTTCTTATTAATGAAAATATGTGTATAACATCAAATTTTAGGGATGTATCATATAGTTTGGTTGAATCTATATGCAATGGCTATTAAAAATATCAGTAAGATAATACATAAAAAACATATAGACTTGTACTGTGAGAAATGCATCCCACATATATAATAAGATAAATTATAGAATTTTAATCTATTTAGTTTCAAAATTATAATAATGAACCAGGGATTAATATACACGTATATTACATCATTTGTGAGGAATATTCACCATATTTCAAAATTACATTCCTGGATACCATAATAGTTTAGTGCCTTTGGAAACTTCAAGAAAAATATTTTAATTTGGTTAATGATCATCAATGTTTCCCACAATGATCATCCCCAATAGTATTTCTACTCAAAACCCTATATTCATAAACTATGGAATGAAATCACATGAAAAGGGTGACATTAATTGCTCAGAATGGGTAAATAATGGAAATTTTTAATCACATCATGAACCAAACTGTATGAGAACCTGATCACAATAATTATAAGATCACACCATAAATATCAAGAAATCATGAAAAAATGAATATTGGAATAAGTCATTGAAATTAAAAAGACACGAATAACATTGAAATAAATAAAATGTTCCATGAAAGAATAATATACAAATTCTATGTGTAATTGTGGTAGAAAGATAAAAGTATAAAAACCATAGGTCAAGGAAGCCTACCATGACCTCTGTAACATGTTTGTGTTTGGGAAATCACTTGTGTACGTACATTGAAATTGGTATTCCCTCTAGCATAACCTCCTTCTTCATGATTGTGTTGTCCTCCTATATAACTTCTTTTTTATGTCTTAGGATTTACACTCATGTACCATTTTGTTTTTTACTTGGGATTTCCTCCCATGTTTCATCATTATTTAGGATTGTGATTTCCTCTTTTGTACCAACTTGTTTTGTTCTTTGCAGTCCCTCTCCTATACCATTTTATCTCATAAAACATTTATCATTACTCATTACATTGTTGGGAGATATAGTCTCACCCATTACATAATGAAATCACATATTCATGTGCTATAAAACATTCAACTTATCATAACCCATGAAATTAGATAGATTCTATAAACATCAAATCAGAACCCATGAAATGTAATGGGAATCATTAACATTTAATCACTTAATTTCCTATGGAAACTATATAGGTTTTATAATCATTTTATCAAATCATAAATGATGAAATGAATGTGGATTTAAAATCATATAACCAGTGGAAATGAAATATGTGTAATAACATCATTCCATACAAACATAAAACATCAATGAATGAATATGAATATTACCTTTGAATCATATCATATAGGCTCATGAGTAAAATCAAAAGATGATATCTTATAAATAAAATAACGTGAAATGATATTTTGAAATAAATTATAGAGTTAAATAACATGTCCTTAATGAAGTAGTCTATTCAAAAAAAATCCCATTTTAAATTCTCATTCATGATAATAAATTTTAAAACTTATAATTGATGAATTAGAAAAATTTATATTTCCATTTTCCTTGAACAACCATAAATGGAGTACGAAAACATTTGGAAAATTATATTCATTGAAAATGATTAAAAGAAACATTAAAACCATTTGAAAACCATTTCTAATAATATTTATTTTAAATATATAACTAAAAATTATCCATTAAAACATAAAATAAAATTTTCAATAATTTCATGGTTTTTAAATCTGTACATGTTGTATGAGGTAAAAAGAATATTCCTTTTATAAGATAAAAAGTGTATATAAATGACTCCTTTGGAAAGTGACATGAAATTTTTTCTGAAAGAATTTGTAAAAGAAAAAATGTGAAAAATGTACTTTAATGATCCTGGTATATTATTATAATTTTCTTTGAACCCCTTTTCAGAAAACATTGTTTTGAATTAACATAAATTTTCGTCCAAAGAGCGGGTAATGTCGGGCGTTGAAAAAATATTTCCTCACTATCCTATATACCATATGGTGGGAAAATTATACCAATACATGAATATATTATTATTAAAAAGAGAATAAGAAATTTTTTGGTATCTATTAATAGATGGGTCATAATATTTCATTGACCGATTCATAAACATAAATAATCTCAAAAATTGATGAGATTATTTCAATATACTATTACCACATGGTAAGAAATAACCATACTCCTCATGTTAGAAAATGAATTTACATGAAGCCTAAAATATTTGTAATATATGGACATTAAGGATATAATAATTCAAAGACATTATATTCACCCCATGGGAAAATATTGGTGCATAACATGCAATGTGTCTCAATAAAGGGAAATTAAGTCACAATTACATTACCAATTTGGTAGCATTTGAATGATAAACCCATAAAAAATATATCATGAAATTGATATATAAATAATCATAACATTAATTATTTTTATCATATAATACATTAATTTGAATCATACAAACCACACAAAAGAAATGTGAGTTGAAAACAATATACATCTCACAGAAATAAAAATTGAGGCAGAAATTTTCATTACATATGTATTGACTATCATAATTCTCCTCAAAAACTCCTATATTATATATATATAACCTGATTTTTTTATATAATACCATATATGGTTTTATTATGACTTAATATTATCCACCAGGTAACAATTCAAGTTTAACTCCATGCTTCATGCCATATTCGATCTGTTTATCACCTATGTCTTAATTTGTTATATATTTTTCCCTTACAATTATGTAATTATTATGTACCTAATTATTTCATTAATATATAGGAATGACCTTGGAAAACCATGAGAGGGGAGGGGTGAATCTGGGTGTCATCTTTTTCTTCTAAAATAATGGATATTATTTCAACATTTGTTGAAATATTTTAATGCTCTATGTTGGAAATGTGTAGTAATTTATATAATCACAAGAAAAATAAAAAAAATATTCTTGGAAAACCAATAAATGAAATTATATGGAGAATACACTGATAGATTTCTAGTCTTACCTAAATCCATTAAATCTCACTAGTTGTGGAATAAAGATGTTCAGACACAATCACTATTTTCATGGAACACTACCTTAAAAATATTTTATGGATATCTCATTGTACCTATCAGGACACTTAAATTGTCTCCCCCTATCTCAATACCTTGGTTGATGTCTTACATAGTTTATCAACATGATAGTTGCATCAATGGATTTGAATTAATGTTTTTTTCCGTATCTTGCATGAGATAGTTCTCGCCACATAGACCTATGTTGATGCACTACGAAAGAAATATTCCTTGAAAACTGATTATCAACACTTACTTTCACGAATATACTTCTCAAATATCAATCCTTTTTGAATCATCCCTACCTTAACAGAATAAACTACCTTTATAAAGATCACTACCATACTAGAACAAACTGCCTTCACGAAGCTCACTGAGCAACTTAGAATTCCTCATCATCATAAAGAACACTTTTTTCATTATCGTTGGCATCAGTTGAGAAAAAATATATATTTTTGTGATGATAAAGATAAAATAGTATGATACATTAACGAAGATCCATTAGCTTTTGGAAATCAGATCAGTTCTATAATTTACATGAATAACATTTTTTTAAATGATGATTGGAAGCCATATATTTATCAAGTTGAAATAATTTGATATTCCACCACCTATTATTAAATTTTGAAGATCTTTCATGTCCAACTTTTTTTATCTCCTCTATTCGCGATGCTCTATTTTGATTATAGTTTTTTTGAAGCCTTCAATTGAACCATTGTGTGTCGTGATGCTCCAGTTCATGTAATTGGGGAGATCTCTATCACTCTTCATGATGATCAAATTCATCGTCATTCATGATGATTTTGGATTTCACGTTGATCACCATCATCATTCGTTGATCCTTCTCAGAAGAAAACTTTCTATCTCTCTTTATTTAGAATTGATCATTTTCTTTATTTTCAAAGGCCTTTATGTAAATACACTCATCACGATGAAAGTCCTTCTCCAAATTTTAGATCCCAAAAATTAGGCAAACACTAGTAATGGAAACCACCTTAAATAATATTATCAGCATGAACTGGAAGACCCCATTCCACTCCCTGATAATACATGTGATGATTGAGAAGAAACACAAAACATACACTATTTCCAACAAAGAACAACCCTGGTTCAAAAAATATAACCATTTGGTCCTATGGGAAATATGTAGATAAATTCAATATAGTACCAGTCAGTATAAAACATAATACATAACAAATAACTCACAAAACACACTATTTTATGGGAGAAATTCTTGGTGTAGAAAATTTGGGGGTAAGAAAGAATTGGGTTCTCATGTTTTGGAGTGCTTAAAGACTTCAATGATAATATTAGATAGTTTACTCATAACCACTAATTGTATTCTCAATCATTATTCTAAAACATTTCAACTCATTTTATAACATTGTAACTCATCATTATTCCCAATTTTACTCATTCAATTTCATAATTATCATCCTCTATCCATAAACCCAATGAACACATTTCGTACATCTAGAGATCAAAAACAGACCCCCCATGATCATTTCTCCCACATAAACCAGCATCACATCAATAAAAAACTTGAAATTGATAAAAAATGTTGATTTTGTGATAATTCATAAAATATTAACCCACTAGAAGGTGGCTGAGCACCTTGGTTTCAATGATGTTTCTCAGACACATGTGTTGTCAATGGCTTTGTCAGAATGTCAGCCACACGGTCTTCAGTTTCAACATGATCCATTTTATTAAGGCATCAATAGTTTCCATGATGAAGTGATATCTTATTTCAATATGTTTCATATCATAATTCAATATATGAATCATCCCTGATAAATTTTAATACAGTTATAATACCAGATTCCATGGATTAGTAGAAGAGACATACCCAGCTTCAACAGTACTAAGAGATGTAATTTCATGTTTCTTACTCCACCGTCCCATACATTCCTTGAAATTATATAATGATCCACAAATTATTGAATTTATATCCACAAAATCTCCATCCCATAAAACATTATAGATAGATGATAGTTCATTATCTATTCTTGCATCAATGTATATGAAATAATTGTGAGTACATTGGATGCACCTCGTGATTATTTTAACAACGTTTAAATGTTCATCTAACGGATTACATTAAAAATGGACCACTATATTTGATGAAATGACAATATCTGTCCATTTTTCTATCAGTTTCAATATTCTTGCAATGATTATCATGTACATTATGGGATATATTTATTTTTTATCCCCATACATTCCCATTTCTGTCCCAACCACAATATGGGTAGATGTTCTTTTGGAGTTGTGAATATTTAAATTCTTCAACAACTCTCCAACATTAGTTTCCTATGAAATAAATGTGTGGTATTTCCTCTGAATAACATGATTCCCCTAGAAGTGTTTGAGTTCACCAATCAAAGAAATTAAAATACTGATTTCGTGTATTTGTTAAATTCATCCAATGATCATTGCCTGCATCTACATGAAATAATATCATCAATATACACCAGTACAAAGAACTGATCATAATAGGAATTGATCAAATAGAAATTGTTGTCCAATCCTCCTTTTTCAAATTCAATAATTTGTAAATAAGAGTCAAAATGTGTACCATTCATGTGGGTCTTGTTTCGTATCATTTTGAAATATTTTAATCTGAAAACCATCATTTCATCATTACCAAGAAGAAAAAAAATGGTTGTTCAATGTAGAAATATAATTCAAAACAATACATAAATAAATATATTTTGAAATCCATTATAAAAACTTTTTGTACACTTTTAATATTCATTGAATGAAAAAAATATTATGAAATATAGTTTAGAAACTAGAGTACAATTTTCTTCATCATCAACACATTAAATTTGTGAATATCTTTTCCACACCAATCGTGCCTTATATTGGATTACATTACAGTAATAATAAAACTTATTCAAGAAAATGCACTTCGTATCATTCACACTTTGACATTTAAGACTTTTAAAAATATCCCTTTCCATGTTCTTTTCAATATGATATATATCTTCATTCATGGATCTCACCCATGAATCATCCTTTAAAACATCATCAAATGATGTTGGTTCCACAATTGATAAGTAGGTAGAGTGTGTATTATTAATCATTCTTATAGTCTGTGTGGGTGCTTTCAAATCCCCAATGATGTTGGATTGACCAATTTCTACTATTCGATTTCTCATATGATGTTCAGAATAATTTTCATCAACCATGGTTTCCAATTCTAATTCTCTTTCTGAATAGGTATCATGTTGTGACCTCTAAATGTTATTCACTCCTACCTCTCTAACTTCATTTGAATTTTCTCTATTTCCATTGTATTTACATATTCAATCACATCAGCATAAAATCAAATTGAGGTATTTATGTCCATATTTTCAATTATATTAACATCACTACATTCCACATTTATTCTGAGATGGTTATTGAGGCTTTTAAAGGATTTTCTAGTCATTGAAAATGTGAGGAATATTCCATCATCTGTATGATGAACATAAATATGTTGATTTCTTTTATCAATTCGAATGAAACATATTCATCTAAAAATCAATAAAAATTAATGCGGGGGTCCTTCCATGCCAGAACTCATATGGTGTCTTGGTTTCTCTCATATATAGCCTTATTTTAATTTGAGTATACATTGTATATTAAGAAGACTCATTCCAGTAATGGGTAGATAAATGAATCTCAATCAATATAGTTTTGTCTATTATTTTCTCCAATCGGTTCCAACACTCACCAAATCAATTTTGATATGGGGTTCTCAAAGCAGCTGCCTCCAGTTGTATTCCATTTTCTCTATGAAATTTTCAAACTCAATGGATATATATTCCCTTTCATTGTGACAACTCAAAATAGTTATGGTCCATCCTATATCATTATAAGATATTTGTTAAAATGTCTTCATATAAGCACAAACTTTCTATATCCAATATATAACCATCATACAATCCATTTTAATATAATAATAAATGAAAATAATGAAGTAAATTTCTCCATATATTCCATTAATATTTATGAGAACACATACATATGTATGGATGAGATAAATAATATTTTTTTTTTGTATGCTGATATGAAATCTAGATCAACATCAATCATAAAAATGAATTACAAGTCCTTTCCCTTTCACAATTTAGACTGGGTATATATTTGACAATGTCAAGCATAGATAGATTTTCCTTGTCTTGTTGATTACTGTGAACCAACATATAGTTATACTAGTGTTTTTCTTCTTCAACTATCATGTAGAAATTACTCTCTTTACTATCGACCTGGTTTATTTTTTTGTCTACTTTACATCAATTAATAAGATAATTCCCTATATATCCTCTGATAGTGAACCCATTTTGATTAACGGTCACCTTATATCACAAGTCACAGAGGATACTCACACTATGGAGGTCAAGAAACAGACAATCCACATTGAGAAATTTAGTTTTCTACATCTTACAATAATCAAATTCAGTTCTTCCACTGCCATTGATATTAAAATCAGCATCATTATCGAACCTTAATATTCCATCAACACCTTTCTAATACAATTTTAATAGGTCTCAATTTCGCATCAGGTGGGTTCATCATCCACTTTCATGAACCTAGGATCTACTATTCTTGGTAGCTTTTAGGGTGACTTCTGTAAGATTAAGTTTCTACATTTCTTTATTTCTATAAATGAAATATTAGGTTTAGTGAAGGATAATGATGGCATTTCAATTCTATTTTCCATGTGTACATATTAATTATACTCACACTCGTATTTCAATGGAAAAAACTATTTTTAAGAGAAACATCGTCTGCTTAATGAGTATTGGAATGTATCTGAGTTCAATATGTATTGATCCTTCCTCTCCGCAATTGAGAATAAAAAGAGTTATTCCAAAATTTAGAACAATGAAAATAATATCCATAGAAAATATTTCTTTAATAAGTAATAAGATGTTATTTTTCATCTTTTTGACATCATATATCTACAATATTTAAATAGGAAATTTCCTCTTCAAAATATGAAATGGTGTGGCCCAAATTTATACAAAATTGAAGTTTTATTATAGGAAACATCTTCTCACTTCACTTTATCCCTCTGTCCATTTCATTAGAAAACAAGTTTGACTTTTGATCATTTTTAGACACCTGGGAATATATTTTTTGTTCTCCCTTTAGTTTTATTTGATTCCTTATTGGTTTTAACTTCAGTTGAATTTCCGAAATGACCAACATTCATCTTTCCATTACATTGTTTTATTTAATTCTAATAATTATATGTTTTAGCATCACATTAAATTTCACCTTTCCTAGGAATATGGATCATTGATCATTCAAATAATTATCTACACCTTAATAACTACTCTTATCTCCCTCTAGAAGCTCAAAAATTGAGAATCTTCCAAATTGTGTTCTGTTATTTTTTTCTTTTGATTTTAATTCACTTAAAAATATACTCTAAGTGTAAAAAAAATCATCTTCATGTACTGTAATAGTATTATATTTATCCTCGGATCTGGAATAGAGGTCATTAATAACATATTCTGTTTCCTCAATTCTGATCTTACGTTCTCTTATACCTTCTCATTTTCAAATAATGTTCAATAATCTTTTACTAATACTTCCAATCGACATATTTCATCTTCCAGGTAATAAATATATCTTTCTAACTCCTCCTAAAATTTTCTAAACTAATTTTATTTTATTTCCTTGATTCTCAAGATAACCAAGAGGATGATCATCTTTAATATTGAGATAAGTATCAAAAATAAAATAATTATATTTAAATTTATCTTTTGATGTATCTAAATATTAAACTATAGCCATCATATGTTATTGGGTTTTAGGTTTAAAATCGTTTTCATCTTCCACAAAAAAATATTTTCAATAACATCTCTTTTATAGAAAAAACACTATCTTTGTAATTTCTTTCCAAATTTAAAGTCTCCATATTAAGAAAACATTTTATGAGGCTTATATGAGATTAGTTCTTCACTTTATTCTTCACCGAAGCATAAATTCATAATAAATATAATATATAACATATATAAAAAATTTTCAATCATAATTTCTACCATGTGAGGTGGTAATGAAAAATGAACATTCATTATTTTGTTAGATGGTAGTTCGACACACACAAAAAAAATATGTTCATTACCAATTAGATGGAGGTTTTTTTGTAAGTGTAGGTAAATCCCTTAACATAACCACATATTTTTATATTTAATTTAATTGATTTTTCCTATAATCATTGAATAAAGATAGTGGGGGTGGAGAATGAAAATAAAGGAATAGTGCTTGAGAGAAAATGTTACATCTATATAAGTAACTCATTTTGGTATGTTACATAGGATTACATTGATTTTATTCATTATAATTATAGCCTTATAGGAGAAAAGTTGGTACATTGTGATGTATATTAGGTTGAAATTGGCCAAACATATGTTTTTTGAAACTATTGAGGAAGAGGGAGAGGCGGTGGCCTTTTTATGGAAGGCAAAGGAAACACATGGAATTATTGTAACAAGTTAGGTGTACCCAACCGTTTACCTAACAAAAGTCATATTAAAAAACCGAAATATATATTTAGTTATTAATGGTTGATGCACATACATCTAATTGGTTCAGTACAATTTTCATTGTTCTTTTCAGTCTTAAATATATTGTTTAGTAATTTGGTCAACTAAATTTTCACATAATTATTGTAATTTATTTTAAAAAAATTCAATATTATTTTTTTGTGGAAAATTTTTAAGCATATTAGATATTATAAAGTATATTAATTAAAAATATGAAATCCATTTTTATATACTCTCATCATAGAAGTGTTATTAATTTATTTAATAATAATACTAATTAAAGGATGACACTGTGGGTTTTTAAAGAAAAAATGTTCAAAAGCAGTACAACATTTTATACCAAATTTCATTTGGAAATTGTTTCTGATTTCAAAAAAATTTGTTAGTTAGAAATTGTTTTTAACTAATTATACATTACAACTAATTTAAATTATAATTTATCCTTATATAATATTTAAATGAAAATAATATTTGAAATAAATATCAGTATTTTTAATAGTACATTAATTCCAATAATTTATCCTCACCTAACTATCAGGATTCACATTCAAAGATGATATTTATTTTGACATATTAAATAAATAAAATTTCTAAAAAATTATTTAAATTGGGTTCCCTATTAAAAAGATGTAAAACTACCATTATAAAAATATAGATATTTAAGCATTAAATTGGGTCTGTTATTATCTTATATCTATAAAATCTATTATCTTATTATCTAAATAGTTGTTTGAATACATAGCATATAAATTTAATTTATATCATTCACTATTAGTAATTAATTTAACTAATTAATCTAAGTCACCCTTTATAAACAAAAATAGATGTTTTTAAAATGAGTCCCTTTCTATTCATTGGGTTTTTATATTCTTTTTTAACTATTAGGTATGTAATGAATCCAAATATATATATTAATAATTTATTTATTTAAATAATATTCAATTTATTTTCCATTTATATAGTAATATTTTAATAATTAATTATTTAACGGTAACACTCTGTCTTGGGTGTTATTTAAGCCATCGAGGATTGTCAGTCTTGTATGAAATGTATGCTATCCGTAGTGTTCTATGTAAAGGAAGCTAAAATTTGTGTTTCATGTAGTTCATGATTGACATGATTTTTCATATAATGTAATCAAGAACTTGGGATTTATTGTAAAATAAATTATTTTTAGGGTTGCGTGAAATGAAAAATATAAAAAATATTAATTTAATTTAAAAATATAATTCAAAAAAATCATTGGGTGTTCGAATTGTCCTCCTTGTAATTAGGAATAATATACCATATGATAGGAATCATGAAATGAAATGGGTATATCACCTATTCTCTAAGCCACACAAACAAGGTTGGAATAATTTCCTCTCACATATGAAACACCACAGTAAATTAAAATGTTAATTAATACACCATGAAATATCATGAATGAATTGAAATTTTTTCATTAATTACCTTGTAAATGAAAATAAGAAATGATATCCAATAAAAAACTCTACATAATAATTATAATAACAAAATATTTCACATACATTTACCACAAAGATATTATTTTGTTTGCCTATATTATATTTAATATGGTTGGGATATCCCTCACATTGATAACCCCTTTTTCTACTCAAATCTATTGTAAATTATACCAAAACCATTTAACTAAAGGATTAAATGTCACACCTCTTATAGTAATCAATGTACTATGAATGTATATTCAATTATTTAACGTCACTTTATAATGAATTCCATAAAATTTCATTAAATATAACTAATATCCCCTTATTAGAGGTTTTGAGTTAACTATTCATGTTTTAATCATTTTTATTCATCAATGTAACTCCCCTATTTTCTTGTACCATAATTCTCATGACATGATACATATGTATCAAGGTCATAAATAGTCATGGAATAAATATATAAATTTTATAATATCTATGACATTATAGAGAATACATACTCATGAATCCTAAACCATGGGAACCCTACTTTTCTCTACCGACTAATCCTTACATATAGTATAATAATCCAATAGGAACTATGTTGGATACTGTAAAATAATAACTAAATGTGATAATCACATACCACAATAAGATTAGTATTGGTTTTTAAATCCATAGATCAATTTTTAACACCATACATGGGTTCTAATTCATCATTACCCAAGCCACTCCAGAGGGTGACATAACCATTATTGATTATAAATTAAAGGGATGATACTATAGTAATTTATGTGATCCCAAAAATTAAACTATTTATCCTCACCTCACATTGGGGGAACAATTCATAAATCCCAATATGGTCACCCACACCTTCTTACACTTGTTTTCATTACACAAATTGTTTGAATAATAATATTAAGATATATTATTTTGGGGATTCCTACCTCAAATATGTGGTTATACACATAAATTATCCCCGATCATTAACAAAAAATCTCATCCACTCCAGAACAGAATTCCATATGTAATCCTAGGCCACTATATCATTTCGAATACTAAATAATCAATTATAAATAGTATATTATTAATTTACAGAATTTATCTATAGAAATTCAATTATATTTAATTAAATACCAAATCAGCTGGGGATGAATCTGATGGGTCTCATCAGATCAAATAAACCTATAAAATGCTTTGTAAAAAGCATGAAATATTTAAAACCATGATAAACCATGTATTGAAATGAAAACCGTGTGATATTTAAAATGAGGAACATTATTCTATAACTTACAATGATGATTCCTATGACTTATCATCCAATATATTCCTGATAAAGATCACCAAGAAGCCAATAATGGGATCCCTCATTCATATTGTATTACTGGAATATTTGGAATCATCCATTTTTTGGTGGAGTCCTCCTAAAGACCAAAAATTGTTTTTTGACTTTATAAGGAATTAATAAAGGAGAGATAGGCTTCATGAAGAAAATAGTGACTCATCCATGAATTATTCAAGACCATATATATATATATCCTCATTGATATTTCCCGCTATTATAATTGATCCAATGATAAGATTAATAAAATAAAAATCATCCTCTAATTAGCTATGGATATGAGCATGTGTAAGAAAGGTATCGATGTATAACGTTTCACGATAGGGGAATCTATATTACATCAATTATGGAGAAATAAAAATTTGAAAGATAAAACCTTATTATATTAAATTAATTGTGAATAAAAATCTACATTTTACTAATGGGTGGATACCCCAGACACAATACTCCTTCTGTCACTCATGTTTATAATTATTATCTTTATTTGAAGACCATCTCACACATAACTTAATATTTTTTCATAATATACAATACTTAATGACTGAAATCAGTTAGGAGTAAATCATATTTATATATTGAATGGTTTATTCATGTAATATATTAAAATGACATGAAAAGTGGAGACTACTTTTTCAATAAAATCTATATATTTTGTATCCTTAAACTCATTTAATAACATTATAAAAACTAAATATAATATCCAATATAATCATATAACAAACGATAGAACATTATATTGAACTCATATTTATACAATTCTATGGTATATTTAGATTATTTATATCTCTATATAATTTTAATAAGAATTCTATGTGAACATCAATTGAGAATCATCCAAGTGTACTCTATTAGTGAGTAATGTGTATAAAATATTCAATTTATATGAAGGGCGAGACATAGAAATCATATTACTAATTTCTATATCCTTAAAAAGTATTTAAATAACATTCTATCACAATATTAAATTTAATGTTATTAATAACATATGTTTTTTATATCTTTATAATTTCACCATCATCATCATTTATAGAATTAATTTGAAAAAATAATAATTAATGTATCCATTTTTGTTATAATTTTACTGAGACAAAATAAATCATTTTTGGATGTAAAGAGATATTCTGAAACATATTTTATGTAAATTTAACCATTTATATTTACAATTAAAGACATACCCGAAACCGAATTTGTATTTAATATGATATTCACTATGTAATCATATTTGTTAAATCCCTCACTTTTATTCATTTAAATTTAACGATGTATGATATTACTCCCACTAAAAACTAAGATGATATATTATCTTCAAAGGGTCATGTTAATATTTATAAATTCATTTATGTTATGAGATGATAGTTATTTTATTTAGACAAAATATTTATCAAATAAAAAAATGTATCTATACCTTATATGGTATTATTTGTTTTTGGGGAATTATTATAAATGTAATATATTCTTTCCTAAAAATATTCGAATTGTGGGTGGTGGATTCATATCCATTATATTTAATAAATCATACCTATAAAATCATTCATTGTTGATAAAAAATATTTCATATTTATCTTCCTCTATTGCAATCAATAAAATCTTATGAATCGTAAAAAATATATATTTATTCCATCAATTATATTTTATAACATTAGTATTTATTAAAAAATTACAATATATTATAATATATATTATATAAACACACATATCCTTTATTAAGATATATATGAGCTTTATAAATTACTTTGAATCTAGTTCCTTAATTTAGGAAAGAAATCATCAATCATAATGAAAACTATAATTTCCTTAAATTCATTCAACATTTTAGAGTAATGCATAGTTACAAGAAGTAAAAAGTATACATTTTCTATTATATACACTTGAATATCAATAAATTATTTTCCATGAAAATGATACCTCGTAAAAAATTTCAGGTAGATTTGAAACTCCATTTGGGATATATGAGAACTAAATAATATGTAATAAGTCACTTTCTTCATGATATAACCTTTATGTTCAATTAAAAAATACAATCAATTTATAGAATCATTATTAGACCTTCCATAAATTTTTTATTGGGTTTTACCTTCAACCCACTTATATTAAAAACATATATTCTGAACTAAAGAACAATTTGTCATTCTCATTCATTTTCACCACATTCATGAAAATTGGGCATATATTTATTGATTTACATCATATTTAAAAAATTTGAACAATGATTCTTGAAATAATTACACTGTTAGAACATACCTTAATATTTATTTCTAGTATCAATAAGTCTTCAATATACTATATAATATTGAATATGGCATGATTCTAATGTCCTTGTACTCACAAAGAATCTAATTATCTTGAAAACATGAATACAAAATTATATGTTTCTCATAAGAATATATATAATTTTTTTCCTGATTTATAATTGTTTATTATCCATGATAGGATTGACTAAAACATATATGTTTAGGTCTAAATTTTTATATAGTGATACCAATTTTAAGATGTCAATTTCCTCAATTCTGTTCTTCTGATAATCTCATGGTTATCCTAGATGATTTTGTTCTTTAACAGAAACATTAATAATATATGTATCTTATTTTAGAAACATTTAAAATTTTTTTTATAAAATGTACACAAAATAACATAATATATCATTTTAAATCCATCATATCTTTTTCATAGAAAATATTCATACTTCACTAATAAGTAATTCCAAATTAGTGCTTTTCACATCAATTAGATATTTATATAGGCCATTTCCTCTATTCTAATAAAATTTCACTCTTTTCTAGCTGAGGAGAAAACTCTTTTTCGAATCTATGATATGCATAAATAGATGACTCTTCCTTCGGTATCCTTCTAAACTAATTCTTATATAATTGTTACAAAATGTGGATGATATGATTATGTTAACTATATTTTATGTTTTTCAATTACAAATATTACATACAAATCCTAATATATGGGAAGGCTTCTCAGGTAAACTACCAAGTTCATAGATCTAGTTATAGACATGTGTTTGATTTGGAAGGAATATAATGAAAAGAAAAATTTTAAATGGGTATTTTAGTCTACCCATGTTATCTCATATTATTATATTAACATGTTTGTAGGAATCCACTAATATAATTAGGAATTATATTGCATCTAATAAATCAATATTTGCAAAACATATTGACTCATGACTCTTCAGACAAATCATATCTCGTGTTAGTAACCCAAATTATTTACCAACCAATTTATCAAAATCCAAATTCATTTCATGAATATGTTACATGTAAGTATTTCATGTAAAATCTTATAATCATCTATGATTAGTAATCCTTATTTTAATATACATGATGAGAAAGATAACTAGTAAGCACATTTTTAGATTTGGCATTACCCTACGAGTCAATGGGTAGTTTAAGAGGAAGTCCCTCTTTTTAAAGATACAATATTCAAGTGCGATTTCAATTTCAACACAATTATAAAACATAAAATAAAAAAGCTATAATAATATTTTATATTCAGGATCATAACATAATATAATTCAAATTTAATTTTCAAGAATTTTAAATTTATTTTCCTACCTATGATAGAACTCATCATATTCAGGTAGGAAAATGTTTATGAGTCCATGTTTTAAACTAAACCAGGCATAAAAATTCCTAATATAACACATATATCTTTGAATAAAACTGTTAATAACAATAAAAAATTATAATATTTACTCTTGATAAGAACATATATTATAAAACCATTACTGAAACTAATTATAAAAAAATTATTAATTATATCTCTATTAAATAAGTTCTTCATGTAATAAAGAAAAACCTTTCTTATTTGATTATAATATGAAGATATTATATTATCATTTAAATGGAATATAATATAAATTTTTTATAATTTAAATATAATCTTTTTATATATGACCTATTTAAATAATATGTTACCATTAATAATATAATCTACTTATAATTATTTTAACCATAATCAAATGAAATTGCAATTCTCATAATAATTTTTTTCCACAAAATTAATTAATATTTTTAAATTTGAATAATTTAGATAATATTTGAAGATAAATTAATAATATTACAAATGATATCTATTATATATAACCATATATTGTATTTTATATAGACTTCTTTAATTAACGATATAATTTAACTATAAAAATAATAAATCTAAATTATATACCATTCCAAAAAAAATTAATAAAGGTGATTTAAATATTAAAAATTAATAATTTTGGAATATTTATTAATTAAATATTTTTGAAACATTTTATAATTAATTATAAAAATCTTATTATAAATTAATATATAAAATAATACAAAATAATTAAATTTCCAATTGTAGTTTTAGATGGATTAATGAAAAAAGTATAAAATATTTTATTAATTTATATATTAAAGAATAGAATATATATATATATATATATATATTTCATGATATCTTACTGTAGAGTACAGGTTATGTAATAATTTTATGTTCAATAAAAAATAAAATCCATGTTTTATAATATACAATATCACATATTTTAGTAGATAATCACACATTATAACTCATCATTTACAATATCATATATCATAAACCATTGTATAACTATAACACGTGTGTAAGACTATATGAAAATGATGATATTTCTCATTAGTATAATGTTTCTTACTTGCTTGATTCACATCAATATCACCTATGTGATATGATTCACTATTTTTCATATATGTCTTAGTTCCATCAAAGAAGATGTTATCACAAATCATAAGAAATTATCTAATTAAAAAATGAGTATATCACCATATTTTTTCATTAAATATCCAATTTCATATGACGTGATATAATCCAATATTATGATATCCTAAATTATAAATTATGGAATAGTTCAAAATGTCTCTCTTTTAAAATAAAATATTTAATTGTAAAAGTTATTATATTATAACATTACTATAATTCAGAATGACATGTAATTAAAATTTTTTTATATTTATATTTTTTTCATTTCAACACTTTATTTCGAGAATCAAAGAAACATTCCTTTCTTTGATAAGACTACATTATCAACAATAAATCCTTAACTTTAATATCTATCATTTATTGAAGTCTAACCAACGGTATACATTAAATCAAAAACATTCAAGTGTGCCTTTAACTAAAAAAGTATTATAAATTCTCTTACATATTATGAATGATGAATAATACCAAGGTCCAGTTAATGAATACCTCATCTATGGTGTATCAACAATTTGATGTAAAGTACATCGTGAATGGGTGGAAATATCATAATAACCCACAACAAGGTAGTGTCTCACAATGATAGGTGTTAATAAGATAGATCTATAAGGAAGGAAAAATTTATTCATTCGTGGACTGGAATGATTGTATATAAAACAATAATTTTATTTCCTCATTTTATAATCCTTATTAGTAAATTATTCATTCACTCTATACATTAATAATTATATGATTATATGCTACGTCCAATTATGAATTTTCCTAATTAGTGCCTTCAAATGATTATTCTAAATGATTAATCTAATGAAACATTTTTTCATGATAGGAAATGGAATTTTTGTATATGTAAAAAATAATTAAATAGTATTTATCGAAAACAATGAATTTTTTTTTCATAAAACCGATAGCGGAAACATACATGGAGTATAATCAAGGGGAACTATAAAAATGGTGGTTAGGATAATAACATAGGAAAATGGAAGCACATCAGGGTAGAAGGGATCGATTATATGATAACTCAAAGAGAGGGAATTAATTAGAGTTCTATGAAGCTAATAAATCACCCACATGGTTACCTTCATGCCTTTTATATAGTCGCTCAATAACCTTTTAAATGAGGGCCATGAATTTGTGAATCGTATATATGATAGTACATATCATGGAATAGGGACCTTTAAGTGATCCCAAAATAGTATTTGAGTATATCTCCATAGTGGCTATGAATGTTTTCATTGACTATTGAAATGTAATGAACAAGTAAATGAAATTTTCTTTCTCTATAAGAAAGTCACCATCCCCATTGATACGATTGAGGTAAATGGTCCATGAATAAGAAAAATCAAGCACCCCAACACCCTAATAACATGATCTAGACTAACGATTAGTCAATGTTAAGATTCATACCATGTAGGGGATGAATCCATATCACATACTTCCCATATTAAATAGAACGTGGAGGGATAGTGGATAATATCCTTTTTATAAATCCACTAAGAAAGGGTTCCCAATCCAGATGGTTTTGAATATGTGAAAGATCTATGATGTAGAATTTATCCCTCAAAAAAATCATTACCAGCTGAAGAGGTTCCATTATATTATACATTATTTATAGCCCCCCAAAAAACCCAATATCCCTCCACAAGAAAAATGGTCTAGGCCACCTCATATTTCTTATTACTACTGACCCATCTAATAAATCATTGAAGGAAGGTATAGAAATTATCTTAGGGGTATGTGAGTGCTGAAACATCTTATAATTCTTCTACATCTCCTCATATCATGTTTTCTCATTCTCTATGAAGTAATATGTTTATTTTGGATTCCACATTTTTCAAAATGAAACTGGATAATATAAAGGGCAAGAAGAAATTGTTACTTATTACAACTGCCATTGATGGAATTGGGTGATTCTATATTCTCAAGATCAAAAATTTAATCATACATGGGATCTATTTTCACTAGAGAATACTCCCCCAATCATCACATGTATAGTCTCTCTAATTAATGTTCCTGTAATATATTGTTGGGAAGGGTCATGTTGGGTATTTTGAGAAACAACATTCCTCATCAATGTCCTCCAAATTTATGTCATTGAAAACCATATATTGGGTAGGGTTCAAGATTGCACAAATGAAGGAGGTTTAGAGACAATCGTAGTAGAAAATTGTATTTTTTGTGAGATAAATATGGTAACCCAACACCATTCCCCCATGCATCACATGAGAATCATATATCCCCACACAACAAAACCAACCTCATGTTGTTCTGAATCACATGTATATGGAATTTGAGAGGCCACAATTAGGGGATGAGTGGACATTTATATTTTTCAAGGTATTATCATACATCCTAGTGATAAATATTATTTAATAATATAATCATTCAATGATCGATTGGGATAGTTTTCCTTTCAAAAAATGCATTTCCTCAGCTAGATTCCTAATGTTGATACCTCCATTCTCCACCGGAATGGATAGTATTTTCCATTATACCCAATAAAATATTACTTTCCATTAGGTATCCCAAATGAATGATCATAATATTTTACCAATATTATTGAAGATATACTAGTTATTTTTAATCATTGATATGATGTTCATAAAAAACATGGAAAAAATTCTATTGATGAATTTAATTCTCCCCAAAATGAATTTAATTTCTATGATAGGGGAAAGATTCATAAAATTGGCATGATACCACGTTTTATTAGTGGACTTGTAATTCAACACCAAAATCCATCCCATAGAATTATAAATAAAGTAGATGAATATGAATGGGATGATAAAGAAAAATTATGGGACTCACCTCAACTAACAAATCAACAAAAAAGTATCTCAAGGTAAAAGTAAATAAACCGGGGAAAAAAGTGAAACGAGGTTCACTCCCATCTCATCTTGGATAGATGAATATCAAATTCCTAGAGTGCTCCTAAAATTATGGTGGTTCATTTGGGAACTATTCTCTAATTTAATAAAAAAACTAATAATGGGAGCCCCATTTAATAGATTCATGAACATCATCCACTTAGTGCCCCACTGGGAACCCTAATCTACGAATAATCCTCTCGATGGCCCGAACCATGGGGAACCTAAATTTGAAACAATGCCCAATAACCAATTCCATTAATCTAGGTACATAGTGGTAAAATATATAAAACAAAAAATATTTTTCATATACTAAACACATCATGGATCCCATTGGGTATTCGACACCAAAACAACCACATTTGAGTCTTCCTCTTCAACATTTAAAACATCCCTATACAAAAAAAATCTCAATCCAAAACCAAAATAATAAAATTTATTAATTCCATTATCTCCCTATAACAAAATTAATTTTCAACTCTATTAAAACTCTCCATTTTGGGTTATTACGCTACCTGATATCCACAACACAATGGTTTTTATTTATAGCCCAAACACCATAACATAGTTTGTTATGCTCATTCCCCTTTCACTATATGTAAAATCTCAAATATTATCTCTACTCATTTCATTAGTGGCATATAATATTTTAGGTAAACCATTAACACATTATCGTATACATTTATATGTGTTCGATATATACTAAAATTATACATGATTCATAATCAATGTACATCATGAAAGATTTAATCTATAATAAATCTATATCATGTTTTATAATCATAGTATAAGAAAATAAAAAACTATGTAACAAAAAAACTGGGGTTTTCATAAGAGGTGTTAATGAAAGGGGTAATCCTTGTGTAAATTAACCAAAAATATGTTGATATATATAAATGAAAATGTAACACTAAATAAAAATTAATCTTGGATAAAACCATTTTAAAAATAAAATGTTTATGGAAATGATCATAAAATTTGATTGAAACATAAACAAGCATCTAAATCCGCATGAATTGAATAAAATAATTGTTTTTAATTTTTTAATAATCATGTATGTGAAATATAAAAGAGTAAAATCAATGAGGATAAATAGTAAATCATAAGAAAATATTTTAGGAGGGGAGTGATATCATTATCATAATTATATGGTAATAACAAGAACCAATTCGATAATAAAGATACGTCTTTTATATATCTATAATGAATGAAAAATTGAATGATGGTTATTCTAGTGATGATATTTTAATGATTCAGAAGAATATATATGTTATGAGAACATTTACACAAAAAATGTAAAACATAAGAAATTGAAAAAAATTCTACTTTGGATTTTTTTAAAATTTGAAAAATGTATTATATTTATGGGGTCATAATTTATTTCCCTAAAGCATAGTGAATTAAAAATATATATCTTTTTAAAATAAACATGTATGGAAATCATTGAATAAAAAAAATCTTTGTTATCATCATTAAATAATGTTATAATGATACTACGATAATTTCCCTTAAAAATATTTTATGGTTTAATATTAAATAAATAATTTAAATCATTCCGTAATAGAATTTATATTTCCTAATAAACAATGAAAAAGGATATTTAATTGAATAGTAAATGTAATATTTTTACAGATATTATGAGACACATGGTATAATCCCAAGGAAAATGAAAATTTAAGGAAGTGAAATGGTCCATGGAAAAAGTGTATATTTGAACTATGGATCCATTAAAATGGTAGAAAGATAAGAATCCTAAAAAAAATGAATGGATTATAGAATGATGTATAATACAATATATTTTTATTAGAAAAAAAAGAGAATATAGACAAAAAATAAGTAATGCCTATAAAGAATAAATATTTTTAAGAGAACCCATTCATCAAAATTTAGAGAGATTGTTATAATATTCACAATAATTATAATGGGATATGGGTTATATAAAAAATTAGAAGAATCTATAATATTTTATGAATAATAGTGAGTATTTGATGAAATATAAAAAATAATAATTTGAGGATGTATATATAAAAATGAATTTTAGTAGAAAAAGTGTACAATATATACCATATAAAATATTCTTCAAATGTAATATTTTATAAAAATTATGAATATATATATATATATATATCCTAAAAATTTAAATAATATATAAAATACATTATTCTTGGTAGTTAGGTGGATATAATATATATAATGAATTAGTGAAAGATAGAGAAAGAGTCATATAAATCAAAAAATAAAGATTAATAGAGAGTATAATGTATATTCAAACCTTATGTCCAAATAATAGGAACACTCCATTGACATTTTAACTAGTTGAATTATATAATATAGTTTCATTTTCTGTATCTAGAAATTAATATTATTAATGTAAATTATTTATAGGTTATTTAGTTAATATCTTCAAATATTCTTCGGTAATATGGTAATAATACAAAGTGTCTATTATGTGGTATGATATTCTATAGACATTTTTTAATGGATATTTTTATACCATTAGAAAAGAAGATTAAAAAATTTAACAGAAAGTACAAAAAATCTATTAAAAATTTAAAATTGTATCAATAAAATTATTTTAAGTAGTTAAATTAATAATGATTGTTTATCATTACTACTATTAATATATTCAACATTTTCTCCATAAAAATATTAATCATTCTCAAAATATTGTTTTTATACATAAAATACCATTTTTATAAAATCCAATTATATTGTTACTAGTTTATTTATAAATAATAAAATATTTGTTTTTTTACATTTACCATGATGAGATGATTTTTACAAACAAGATAAACTGAATTTTGTCATTTATATGATGTTTAAACGTCATATAATAGTATTATTATGTACATAACTTTATAATGTGATATATAATGTCCCTTATATAGATAAAACTAATCAACATCTCAATTAAAGACACCAAATTTCCTAATGTACAAATCCCTTTATTGTAGAGGCTACTAACTATTAGTAAGGGTGTAATGTTAAAAGGTAGTGGGAAAATATTGTTAGTATCTAAGAAGTAGAAAATGTAAATAACTGACAGTCAACTAAATGAAAGCAAAGGGACATCACATAAAATTATTGAAAAGTGATATACATAACAACAGTATCAAAAAAATATAGAAGTAGACTATTACATACAATTCACATTGGACCACCCATGGGTGGAAAATATACACCAAATAACAAAATAAAATTAAAAAGTGAATATATAACCCCTCTAGAACTAGTCCCAAGTACTGGTAGACACTATCTTCTATATTTAGACCAATCATTGCAAAAAAATCATCATGAAATGGGACTCTACCATAAACATATACATGTATCAAAATAGTGATATTTTTTTAGGTATCCAATTTCCATGGAGACTTGAATAGGGTGGTAGAATATGTTAGTAGGATACAATAGATGGCATCAAAAATATTTCTAGTCGAAAATAAAAGTTCATGTAGAATCCAGGAAATTAATTTTAAAGATTATAATATTATTTACAAATATTATTAGATAACAACCAATCACCGGGGATCCATGGTCACACCTTGGTTAAGACAATACCATTTTTCATCCTTAGGTTTATGAAACTGATAGAAAAATCCTTCTTCCTATAGTGTCTTTATGTTTCTAATCACAATACAACGACTATGCTAACAATTTAATCACAACATATGAAATGTTAGTATTCACAAGTTATTACATACCATCCATATGAATTTTCATTATTCATCATGGAAAACTCACATGTGTGTTATATTAATTATCCCAATCCTCCCATATTTTTTCATTCACAGTTATCATGGATGACTGATAAAATTAATTTCTATGTAATCAAAAACCACATATACAAGTGTTTTCTTAGCTATCACACATAACCCATACTATTGTTTTCTTCACATAATTATCCCTTAACATTCATAATATTACACAATTACAAAATTAATAAAACACGAATTTACATATCATAATATCCTTTATTGAAACAATATAAATCATCAATCATGATTCTTTAATTTAGATATAAAAAACTAATAAGTCCCCACTCAAGGAACACATACCAATATAGGGAATCCCCAAGGAACCATCCAGTATTTTATAATTAATTATTATTATTTCAATTAAATTTAAATTATCAGATATTATGATATTACATTTCACAATAATCAATCTAATTCCAAATTCACACTTTTCATCATATCAACAAGGATAGTCATTTAATAAAAATCAGATAGTACATGGTAGGGGTTTCAACTAGTGTAATCCCATTATTCAAAACCATTTCCCTTTCTAAAAACATAAAATTCAATTTTTTGTCTAATTTCAATGAAAATATCATTATAAAGGGGTTCCAAAAAGAAGCACTTTTTTGAAATGTTCATGACAAGTCAATGAGTGTTAATAAAGACACAAAAATTTGAAACATTAATTAAAAATAGGGGCTGTATCTAGAGAATCTTGTATGGACACACAAAAATACCATGGAAAATATATAGAAATACTATTGGTTAAAAATTGGGACCATGTACCCCATGCCTAGAATTGTCTGATCACCTAATATTGAATTTCGGTTATTCCTAAAATTCGAAAAGGTGAGAATATATAAAATTTTTCTAGAAACAAAATATATTATAACAAATAGATTAGGTATCAAAGGGTACTGAAATATTAATAAAAATGAGTAATACGACCCCTAAACTCATATAAAGCCTTAATGACACCAGAAATGAGACGAAACATACAATGTATGGTGAAGATCCCAAATATAATCAAAGGATAAAGAATGTTGAATGGGAGGTGATACTAATAATTTTTTGGAAAACTCAAAGAACAAGGTGTCCTAATAGAAACTATGGATCTAACACAAAAACATAACTAATGAGACGACATACTAGTATCTAATCCGAGTACCCATAGAAGGCATCATGATTTTCACTGCATAGACCATTGAAATTTAATAATCCATCCTTTTGTAGGACAATATTTATCTCATTCCAATTCCATGACTCAAACCCCAAAACACACCTTTTGTGAACCAAATTTGGGAAAAACACTGATAGATAAGGGAATTATAAAAGTCTCAATAAAACTATATGTTATTCCATATATTGGAAAGGGGTAGTTTTTTATCTCCATCGCATAATAAGAATGCTTATCAAAAAGATTAATTCTTGAGATTTAATGATCATACATATTCATGTAATGTAACCCATCCAAATAATTATAATTAAAAAATATGGATGACATCCTAGATATATAAATTTTTAACATCACACCACCGAGTAACCCCCTCAGTTGAGGTTACTCAATTTCACTCCTGAAAATCCATATTTGAAACATAGCCTCACTCAAGAGACTACCTAAAATGAAAACCATCGTTATATATTCCCCCCATCATTCCACTAATGATTTACAACCTCATGATGACACCAATATTATTTATTCAGCTTCCAAAAAAACATCTAGCGATATGACCTCACTGTCACTCTTATCTAGAAGTTATAAAGCACCAAACATATAGATTCAACCAAAATTCCACAAATGCAACCCATACATGGTTAAATAATATTCCTTCAAATACTAGTTAACAATATTGAATTATTTTTATAATACTACATGTACCTACATGCTAGGTTCATTATCACATTAGTTAAAATATTGTTTTGAACATCACTAATTGAGCTCCACATGATCAAGCCATCAATGTGTTCTCAACAATATAATACACTCTCTTAAAAAAACTCAATCATATGGGACCAATAAAGACACTAATACAATCCAAAAATATGAACTGATATTAATAGATTTCCATTCAAAATACCTATCCAATTGCAAACTAAAATGTGCACTTCAAAAATTACCTTTTTAGTATCGTTTATAATCCACCACATTAAATTTTATTCAAGACATCAAAATAGTCCTCATATATCCAACATATCTCGAAATTCATATCATCCACCGCTAACACACAATTAAATCACTACATCATAATTACAAAAATCCTAATTTTAAAACCAACATCATCTAAACCCCCTCATTGATGCTAATGACTAACACATAGTGTAATTGGCTTCATTGAATCCCTAATTGATCAAAATTATCACCCTTCCCAATATGTTAACATACACATTAATTATCCAATCCATAAAATGATCATCAAATTGATTCTTATCCCGTGATTATCACAAAAACCATTATATAGAAATTTACCTCACACATTCTTCATGAAAATTTTCTAAAATAAAAACCAAATTCTAACCATCATCTAATGACATTGATACTCTAATACTTAGTTCTAAAAACTCAACCACCATCCACGTTATAGTTATAACACCATGATCAGTTTGAAACTTCCCAGCAGAGTATTGCCCTTTCCATCACATCACTAAACCAAAATAACAATCATTAGGGCTCTAGTCTAGTATGTCACTGAACCCAGTGGCTAGACTCGGCTGTCATTCTAATAATTCTCTACCAAAATATTAACCAAAAATATATTTTTCCTTAATCAGTAGCACTTTATCATTTTCGTAGCACAAATTTTCCCTTTATAAAATGTTATACACCCCTCATAGTAAATGGTTTACTTTGAACCACATGGTTCTATATAAACCACATGATGAGAAAAACATGAAAAATTTCCATTATTGAAATTCTCATGTTAGTCTTCCCCATCCATTATTCTCTTCTAAGAAATATACTCCCATTACAAGTCAATATGATTTGACCATGTCATTGTAAACAATCACAGTCATCGTTATCACCCACTAACATAAGGTATTATAATTTTTTGCTATATATACATAACATCTTATACACGAGAAGTTCACTCATTCTCTAGGTCACATTGTTTTGATAGGTACCTATCAAACTAAACCTTCAGTATATCCATGATCACAAGAAATAATTCCTAAATTTAGGTATATTATATCACTACATCAACCCCATTACATAAATGACTAGCTCATATACCCCTAAAAACCGATATATAATTATTACATATCACCTGATTATTATTAAAAAACATATTTCACACACGCCACTATTAAAAAACATGTATTTATACTATAGATCAAATTATACAATCTCATTAAGGGAAATAACATGAACCTAAAAATGACACAATTATATTGTGTTATGTTAGTCTCATAGAGTAGAGTTCCCTTATTAAATACTATTCAATGCTAGGAATATTTCAATGATAGATTTTAATCAAATGTGTTCACCCTAGATGGAATCATTATTGAATAAAATGTGCCTAACCATTCTGTCACATCACATTAAAATGTAGACAATATTAATTGATCCTTTAACTAGTCCAACCCTACCCTTTAAAATTACACATTGATACCCATAAATACATACACTCAAGGTGTTTTACAACACCATGTATGGATCCACTCACCCACCGTTCATCAATAAATTTAATGGTGGTCACTTGTGTGAGGCACCTCTTGACCAATCTAATCACACCTGAATGGCTTACATGACCTGTACTCATAACCTCATGGAAATTATCCATTCTTTATCAACATTTCCATGGGAAATTACCATGACCAAACTTTAAATGAATGCATTCTAACATGTTTTACAAAACTAATTCACACATAGATGTGGCCTATGAACTATAATGGGTTACCATCACACATCACTAATAATTGAATCACTATACACGAGTCACAAATAATGGTCACTAAGTTCTTCTCCCTAGACATTACATATTATAACCCATGGATCATGACACTCATTTTACCTTGTTATTCCCTTCTCACACTCACATGGATATAGTATTCTGAAAAACCCATCTCGAATATCCTTTTACCCATACATAATGGTATCATAACTAGAAACTCATTATATGAGGGAATTGATCATCATGATATACTATGGATGTCATGGTCCATTATTTCATGGTTTACAGATGGACTATATCTATGCTAAATCATCATAACACATTCACCAGTAACATTATATGGTGTGCTAGTATTCTGGAATGTAAATTGGTCACTATTTCATGGAATTAAGGTTTCAATCATCTAGATAATGTAGGTATACTAATCAAAAACATTGAATTATTTAATGAATCTATTGTAGCTATAATCACATGTAATATTCCCAATATTGACATGATGGCCTTCATATTTATATAAAAAATATTTATCAACATGATTAAGAGAGGAAATTTATACAATATAGATTCCCTTATTTAGACATCTATCAAATCTTCCATCTCTAACATTATTTATAACTCTATATGGATCTCTTGGTGGGAGTCCTCTCTAGAAATATTTATTGATAATTAAACATACACTGTTCTCATATTTTAAATATCCCCTAATCATTTTTCTTCAAAAACATCTACATCCATTACTAATTTCATAAATCTTCTTAATATGGAGCTACCTGAAAGTTTTCTTAATTGAAACAATGATTATGTTATTTGTCCTCATAATGTTGCTCTAAAAAAGGAACCTACCCTGAATAGAATCCATTAGTGTATGAGTTTTTTTCATTCTAACATTGAATAAAATAGCGTCTTTTCTTAATATAAACATTTTTATACACCTTGAGTAATTTAATCAAGAACGACCACGATTCTGAGGCTTACTTATCAAAGAATCCATAATATCGTTTTCCTTAAATATTCTGGAATTAATCTATGCTCTATGTTTAGAAAATGGAATCAACATAGAGAAGATAAAACTAATATATTCATACCTTGTGCCACCATATCATCACTCAGGATAGTTGTGCACAATCTTTATGAATTTCCCTTACTAGAAACATACAACCATGTGACTTGTCTTCATCGTTGATCATCTGATCAATTATCTCACCAACTCTCCAATATTTGATGGTAGATGCTCCTTATGTGATTCACATAATCTAGATTGAAAAAAATGAAATTATTCACAATAGGACGCCTCTATCCTAGAAGTCCACTCTTTTATTTCTCATCACCACTATCAGTAATCCTACTCCATTTAATCAATTCACTTATTAAATATACTATATAACATCATGTCATACTCGAAGCTTGGGGTGATTGTAAATTTGACATAGAATTTTGTATTCGTAGAATTATTTTTTGAAATAAAAACATCAAGGATGGATTAATGAAAATATATATAAAGACTAAAAATGAAATCTGGGTCCATATTATTGTGGTTCCATTTTTTTAGATCAAAAACAAAATTTCCTTGGCTATTTTTTTATAGTTGTGGAATATCAACTACCTTAAAAGCTATCATTCATTGTTCTATACATGTAGTTAATTTTAATTGAAAATGATGATGGCATTATATCTATCATGATAGGGACTCTTCTGTTATTCTACAAGACATTCATAATGGTGTGAATCACCTAAGATGAAATATCACATCTAGATAGATGGGTTGACATTCAAAAATGTTGGAGCTCAACTTCAATATCACTCATGCTTAACAGGAAGACAACATGGCAGTGTACAGACATGAAAAAAATGAATTTATATTGTTATAGCTTGGTTGGATGATATTTCATTTGATATGATTTCTTTTATGAAAAAAATTGTAACAAAATCGCTTATTTTAGAATAATGTAACCAAATTTAATATTCAATAAACCGGTCATGTTTTTTGGCTAAGACACCCTCTATAAAAAATACCTAGGTAACACCATGTACAAATAGGCTCTAAGTCACCATGACTATTTATGTTTTCTTCATTAATAATTTAAATTTAATTAAAATTTCCCATGTTAATACACAATTTTATAATGCCTAGAACTCTTATTTATAAATCAGGTTCTCTTTTAATAAACATTTACTCATTAATCCAAAGAATCATTAGTTTTTATCCAAATTATTACATTTTATATCATTCAATTATTTCTAAAATATTCTACATTTAAACTATTGATTATTTAATTTAGTATAAAATTTCATGTTTAGTTGTAAATAATTCCATCCACAACATAATGGTGAAAAACATTATAAATTTTGTACTATCGCATTATTTCAACAAAACCATAATTTAATAATTCGTTTATATTTACATATTTTATAAGAATTCACTAATGGTGTTAGTATATAATATAAAATCATCATTTTATATGTGAAAACAAAATTTCAATCTTCATTAATACATTAACTAAATAAACCCTATAAATTATTGTAATCCATAATATAATATAAATTAATGAGAGATATTAATCATGTACATTATATAAATCAAAACAACAGTTAAATAAATATTAGTTACAAATAAATATCAATATATGGATGTCATATAAATCCTATATTCCTCCCATGATTATTAAATACACACACACACTCTTACCTAACTGACTGTGATGTAATATTAAAAAAAAATAACATCAAAAATCAAGTTTAATTCTCAAGGAGAAATATCACAACCAGATCAAGATAACTCCTTGAAAAAAACTCAAATCCTTTGAATCATGGTTCTTATCTCATATATGGGCTAATCAATCCAATTCACGAGATCATTACAATGTTCTGGTGCATCGTATCCACTGTTCTCCTATTCCGATGAGGAATGTTAAAAGGAAAATATAAATATAATACCATGTTTTAAAAACCCCAAAATGGAGACCATTGATAAGTTTCTCAAAACAAGTCACCACATCACCTAAGGCATTTCACCGCATTCATCATAGGATTTTAAATAGTGAATATTGTGTAATGTGTTATGGTGGAGAGACTATACAACTACAATTAATGTCAAACACAATGGAAATAATAGAAAATCACTTAATCCCAAACAAATATCATCGTAGATTATTAATGAAATGTGCCAAAAATATGAATAGTATAAAATTACCCTAATAATGTAGTATTTAATATATATTCTAAACGATCCCACAAATTCAAATAGTATACATTAGATTTAAATATAACTAAATAAAATTGAAACTACTTCTTTTCAAAATGAGGTGTCATGTTCGTCCCGACACCATCATCCATAGTCTAAAAATCATGCCACAAAATCACTATGTAACATTCCTCTTCACGAAAACCAAACATATATCAAAATAATGATATATTATTAGGTATTACTGTCCAATGGAGGAATGATATTTTTTTGAGTACAACTTGTAGATCACAACTAAAGACATCCAATATATAAATAGATAGAAATAAATGATCATTCAAAAGTGAAAGAATTATTTTTCAAATATGTTATTAATAAAAAATTTATTATGGAATCATCGATTATCGAGGCTCCATAGTGATAGAAGAAATTACACTATACCACCCCCGATACTAGATTTCATGACCCTGATCGATAATACCATATTTTACTGATGGGAAGGTGTATATAAGAAATTTTTAGTGACTAGTGAAACCATAGTATCATGAAAACCCAAAGGGAGTGTTATGATATCATCATGGTAGAACTGAATATTTGTGTTCTGAGATATCATAGAACACCAATAAGGTTTTTCATATTTTTCACGTACTACCATGTTTTTTGTTTTCTTAGTTACCATAGAGCACCCATATGAATGTTTTATTTGTTATCATGGATCCCCTATATAGATGTTTCCACCAATTATATTCTGTTATCATTCATAACAATAGAAATTTATTAAACTAATAAAAGAGTATAAATATTTTTTTATATTAATATAAAATATCATATTCATTCTAAATCCTCATTTTCAATTTATCATTACTAATTCACTAGGAGAAACTCATGATTCACATCCCAATATATGGATTACTATTAGAACAGCCCTTCATTTCATAAGAAATTCTAAAATATTAAATTAAATTTACACGATCAATAATTGTTTAATTCCATATCATAATCATTGATCTAAATCAGATCTACCATTAATAACTATTTAAATGAAGATAATCATTTAACATAAAAATTCAATTAAAGGATAATGGGTTAAATACATCCTCAAGTTTGTATTATCTATTTACCATTTATGAAACATAAATTACCATTCTGTTAGGTAATCCCCAAAACAATTTCATTACAATTGTGACCCAAGAAGAATCATATTTTTCCAATGTATATGTAATGTCAAAGGGGTGTAATATCAATTAAATGAAATTTAACAACAATTATTCAAAACTAGGATGATAACAACATATTAAAAAAATAACTCATGTCAACACTACTATCATATGAGTTATCTCACCAGATGGCCAGAAGTGCATTCTCACACACCATGGGTTGGCGAGAATCATCTGGAATGAACAACAATAATGTGGGAATTATTTTTAATAGTGTAAACTTTTTTTCCAATCCCTGAAATGGGGTGAACACATCGATAACATTATATTCAGTTGTATTAAATACCAAATCATGTGCATAATGGAAAATTAAAATTAAATAACTTAAGAATTGAAAACCTGATATAAAATACATGCCAAATAGTTACATATACACAGTGTCTCAAGTAAAATATCAAAACCAAAAATAATAGAAATAAGACCCAATAATTCCAATACCTTCATGCCAACTAATACAAATTCCCAAAATGATTCTACATGTTTGAGATCAATGAGACAACGTCTCATATAAGAAACATTAGATAATGATTTTCAAAAAGAGACTACTAGGTAAACAATTCCATTCAATTAAATATGTCTTTTAGAAAAAAATCTACATATTCATAATGAAATATATAGGGATTGATAATCATATCATGGTAGGATTCCACATTGGATCTATAATAAATTTACCCATGTAAACTAATTAAATAGTTTGTGGGAAAAATTTAAAACAAAACCACTTGAAAATATTCAACGTCAATATAATCCTTTGAAAAACAATTTGGGTTTCCATTGAAAATAACACTTGTTTCCCAAAAAAATATAAATATTTCTCAAATAATGAAATAATACCAAATAGTACAACTTGACCAATTAGTACATGGAATAACAATGTTGAAAAAAAATTAAAAAACATATAACCATATAAATTTAAATGGGAATAGAGAAAATTATATCACATAAACATGGAAATAAATAATTTTGAAAGGAATATAATTCAAGATAGCATGAGTAAGTGGAGATAGTTATCTATCTAAAATGGTATTATGTGAGTGAGAGTACAAAAATCATACAGTTTGGAAAACATAGATGTAATCGATCACAGTCATCACAGCATCCGACTAAAATTTTTCTCACGATATATAGATAAACAAATTGAATATATCTTGTTATTCTTATAAAAGGATATTATTATCACATGAAGATAAAATAAAATCTTTCATGGTCTTCTACCACTAGTTTTATCATGGTCCTATAGGTAATTATTCAATCACACTCAAGCTAAACCACGTGCTACTATATAATAACATAATCACAAATATGTTCCATGTAGTCAAAAAACATTATAGAAGTTTATTTCCATGAAATAATTCCAATTTTAGAAAAACTATATTAAATGGTTAGACTAATTCTAATAACCATTTATAAATCCAATTTAAATTATAAAACATCCTTGATACAGATTATAAAACACATTGAGTGCACTCAATCCAATCATATTTGGAAATATCCCATTAAACCACAAAATATCTAAACCAATCCATATATCAAATAAAATCATGGTATAATCATCATAAATATATTAACCAAACCGAAATTTGAAAAATAGAAACCAAATTTGATTTTGATTTTAAGCTATGTAATGGAAAAACCTATAAATAGATACACCAACATCAAAATCATTCCCAACCCCATCACCATCAATGAAAACCACCCAAAATTGGTAGAATAATTTCTCACACTCTCCTAAAACCTTAAAAAAACAAAACCCACGTAAAAACCCTAGGTTTGTCCACTCCCACATACTAGGTTTCTACACTATCCTGAAAAATGGAAGAAAATAATGATAAATAGGAAAGAAAGGATAAAACACAAAGAAAAGGAAATAATTCATGCCAAAAATTCATTAATGCATGTATAATACACCAAGGAAGGAGAGGTAATGATTTAGAGATATTGATAAGGGTTTATGAATTATTTTAGGATGAAATAATATCCAAATGTAGTAAAAATAAAAAGTGTTAAAATGGAAAACCCATGGGCATAGTAACATAGTTAGGCCATAAATTTAGGGATACTGTTTGATAAAAATGAAATAATACTACCTACCGCAAACTCATGACACATGGTTACCCCTGGTAACTACATGGTTTGAGAAACTATGCAGAAATCATAACAAAAATCAGTGTCCGAACCTGCATAAATGTCGCATGGTTATCCATAAGGATAAATAACCCATTTGCCAACTATCTGATTGTTATATTTATAATAAAAAACTACCACTTAATTACTCATAATGTGAATAATCTAAAAGAAAACAAAATATAAATTAAAAAACAAAAACAGATGTAATATTGAACTAGAGGGTGCCACAAGCACCCCACTATTCCACCTTTTTCTCAAAAATTTCATCAGGAATCCGCAGATGAAAATAAGTTATTTAAATGATTCCCCACCAAATCATCTTGATACCATGACTCTTTGATATCCCCAACATGCTATAATAGAACATAGACTAATTGGATATATTTACCATTTACCAGCTAAATATAGTAATCCATGATATGAACCGTCTTCCCCATGATGGTTGTATCAGGATCACACTCAGAATCATTCCACTCTAACACGTGAGATGGGTTAGGGTGGAATTTAATTTACTGGGATACAAGAAATACATTTTGGATCATGAAAAACATTGGTAGAAACTCTAAACATTATTATTCCTTCCCATGACCCACCCAAACACATAATGGACCTATATGACATGGCACCAAAATTTCCTTCTTTCCCAATTGATGATGTCCCAGTTGAACTGATTCTCAACGAAACACTTGACCACCAAATCAAAACACCATTGGGTGATAACAATAAAAATAGTAATATGAAATATCATCACACTAATATGATCCATGAATTTTATAAATCAGCTGAAATATCTTAGTCTTATCATATAATAGACTTGGTCCAACATCAGAATGCACATCCACTACATCCCAAAACATAAGGGACTAACACAACCATCTCAATAACGCCCCAAATAGTTCCATTCTACTCTTTTTCAGGTAACTATATCTATAATTAACATCTACTAACAATATATTTATAACCAAGGAAGTCCAAAAATCAATCATACAAACTCATTGCATATCCATGAGATTTTGGATGGTCTGCTCCAGCTAAACATCAATATATAGATGATACTCCATGATCAACCTTAGATTGGTTCCCAAAGTCCCCTGGAGTTCCTATAATTAATGAAAATTAAAAAGGGTATGCTGGTCTGAAACTATAACTGATATCACATCATTATGACTAACAACATCTCTGACAAGTAGGTATCAGTGGACCTCTAGCTTCATAGACTCCCTTATGGGAAAACATGAGTGAAGATTTCATTATATTATTGAATATAACTCCTATAGAATATTTACAATAGTGGACCTAGATTAAAAATCAAGGATATTACATAATTTTAATGAATATTAAGAACATTGAAAAACTAAATACCTGAGAACCATAATAGTTTTTTGTCTTTTGTAACATGGAACAAAATCGTAAAACTTGGATAAATGTATTAAATGTTTCCACAAAGATCATCCTCTTATGTATTTATACATAAAACGTTTTAATGATTACATGGAAAATGAAAAATAATAAATCAATCATTTTGAATAATAATTATTAGTAAATAATTGATATACGTATGCATTACATGAACATAATATACGAGAACATGAGAACAATATTTGAAGATCATACCCACCATATAAAATATCAGAAATAAGAGAAAAGGAATAAAGATTGTAATTTTATAAAAAGTGGATCAAAAGATAATCGATCACATGAACCTTGTGATAATATCATTGGAATATTAAATACAGTTTTTGGAAAAACAAAAAAACATGTCACATCATTCACAATAAATCAAGTCCCATTACCGAGACATAACATGTCATTTCAGGGGGACTACTTCTACTATGTGCGGCACACCGCCATCCCTTGTCATAGTTTATTCCTTTTAATGGATTGGGTTTCACATGAAACTAGATTGGAATGGGTTTTCTATTCATCCCATAGTGGATTGGGTTTCCTCATCTTCAATAGTGGATTGGGATTCCCAATATTTTATAGTGGATAAAGAATTTCAACTTGATTCCTATCATTATATCACACGATATAAATATTTTCCCAAAGCATTAAAGGGAGATATATGCCCCACCAATCACATAATAAAATTATGAATACATATCCCACAAGATAACTAAAATACAATCATATAAAGAACTATATTAAGAGATGGATTTAGTAAACATCATTTCAGAACCAAAGAAATGAAATTGATATCATAATTTTTTTTTCATATCATCACATATAGGACAGATACATGTCACATAATAATTTCATCGAATCATAACATATGAAATGAAGTGTTCTTGAAAATAACATAACTCATGTAATGGAAATAGGTGTCGTGAACATCATTCCTACAAAACATAAACCACTCAATAAACAATATGAATGGTATTCTTTGATTATATCTTAAGTAATTAAAGACTCTATCAAAGTATGTCATCTTCGAAAGAAAAGGTATTCTAAAATATAACATGAAAAATTTCTTAGGTAAAAGGTCCTATCATTGATATTCATTTTTAAAATACATTTTCAAAATTATTTTCTTATAAATAAATAATTGAAATTTTCTTTAAAACATTCTTTTTGGAATATATTGTCTCTAATATGAAAAAATGATTCTCACAAGATAATGAATTTTTAAAAAGAAAAGTTTTTCAAAGAATATTATAAAACAAATAAATTAATTTTTATAATATTTTTAAACACTTTTAAAAACATATTTTTAAAAGAGAAATTAGAAAATATTATTTCGAAAGAACACATATATCTTATAGAAGGGACAAATATTGTTATATTTTTATAAAATTTCCTTCCTAATTTTCATAATTACCATGTAGTGTAAAAATGGTAAAATTAATTCAATATAAAATTAATTAAAATTGGTTAAAAATATAATTGTTTATTCTAGATATATGTATCATAATATTTCATTAAAGGAAGCATAATTATAAACAATCACGATAAATGATGAGATTTTTTTTAATTAAACATTACCACTTCGGGAATGTAGAATCATAATAAAATATAAATTATTATATTATATGAAATAAAAAATATTATAAAAATAAATAGATTCATTATATAATGTATCCAATTCATTATATACACCCCATATAACAATACAGGTTCATATCATGGATTTTGTATCAAAGAAGGATAATTGAGAAAAAATACTTTACAGATTTGGAAACATTTGAAATATAGACCTCATGAAAGGAAGGTCATAAAATAGATATGTAAATACCTTGAACATTAATTATATGATTCCTAAAATATGTCCATTGTAATTATTCACACTTTTTATAATAGATAATGTGTAATCATGGCTTGTGTCACAGAAAAATTAATAGTGAGTCACGAAAAGCCTTACTGCTTCGGTAACTTATGAATCATGATCCCCAAGAAAGTGTAACAAAAATTTAAAAACTATAATATAATTTGATAAAGTAAATTATTGATATAACATTTCATATGTTAGTATATAAACCACACATTATAATCTAATGGTGAATATGGCATGTATCTTTAGAAATTAACAACTGAGATGAAATTCCCCTACATTAAGTCTTTAATTTCATTATACAAATTAAAACCTCCTATATAATAAATATTTGTTTATTATATATATACCATTTAACAATATTATTATATATAGAACTATATATTATTAGTTTAGGAATTTAAATTAAATGTTTATTAAAAATTCCTTGTCAGTGTTATGTGTTAGGTAATATATTCTTTGATTCCCATATATTGTTTGGATTATTATTCATGATAAATTAACATAGATATTTATTTACAAAATTTTATATTGTAAATAATGATATATATACAGCTTATATTCATTATATATTTATAAATATAAATATATGTAATATATAAATTTCAAATGGAAAACACTATTAATGGATAGGGGAGATAACCATATAACACTTCTCGCGATTATGTGTATGTTTCATTCCATTATTAAGTTAATTTTCTTATTTATCGTAGTAATTAATTTTAATTACATTCAATGGAGGAAAAATTATATACAATCTTGATAAATGATAAGATTGTTGCTATAAACCATTACCACATTGGTAAGGTTGAATCATAATAAAATGTAAACAATAATATTATATGAAACATAAAATATTATTGAAATAATTATATTAATTATATAATGCATCCAATTCATTATATATACCTCATATAAAATAATAGGTTAATATCATGGATTTTGTATCAATGAGGGAAAAATGAGAAAAATTACTTTACTGATTTGGTAACATTTGAAACATAGACCCCATGAAAGGAAGGTCCAAAAATAGATCTGTAAATACCCAGAATAGTAATAATATGAATCATAAAATATTTCCACTGTAATTTTTCACACTGCTTTTAATAAATAGGAGGTGAACATGGCTTCTATCTCACAAAAAATAAATGTTAGTCATGAAAAGATTTACTACTTCAGTAACTTTTGAATCATGATTCCCATGAAATAATAACAATTTTTTTTTTAAATTATAATATAATTAGATAAATTCAATTATTGATATAACATTTCATATGTTATTATATACACCACACAATATAAGCTAATGGTGAAATGGAATGTATCTCAAAAAATAACAACTGAGATGATATTCTATTAAATTAAGTCATTAATTTCATTATACAAATTAAAACCATCTATATATTAAATATATGTTTATTACATACATACCATTTAACAATATTATTATATTTAGAATATTATATTATTAGTTTAGGACATTATGTTGAATGTTTATTAAAAATTCCAGGCCAGTGTTACGTTTCAGGTAATGTCTAATTTGATTCCCATATATGGTTTGGCTTATTATCCATTACAAAATAACATAGATTTTTATTTAAATATTTTTATATTGTAAATAATGATATAAAAACCACTTATATTCATTATGTATCTATATATTAAAATCTATTTAATATATAAATTTCAAATGGAAAACTCTATTAATAGAGAGTGGACATAACCATAAAACACCTTTATACATTATATGTACGTTTTAGTCTGTTGTTATGTAAATTTTCTTATCTGTCATTGTAATGATTTTTAATTACATTTGAGTAGTTCTTACATTCCATTATAGTAGTTTATAATCAAAGGATTAATTTATTATAAATGTGTAAATAAAATATTCATATTTTTTTTAATCTTATTCCTATCATTCATTTGAAATGCTTGGTGGTAAATATAATAATATTTTAATAATAATATTAATAGTATATTGTTAGGAACCGAGGATATTATTTTCATGATATGGTGTATAAGTTTTGTTTTTTTCCAATTATCATATGGATGACCAGGAACTTTGGAAGGAAAGGAATATTATAGAATAAGTTGATATGATTATTGATGGTGGCATCATTTCCTAATGTTTTTCAAATTTTTGTGGGTTAATATTTGGACGATTGATAGCTTCTTAAATAGTGGATATCCATTATAGTATTATTAAAATATGGAAAATCCTGGATTTTCAGAAAATAATAGTTACAAGAGTTTTTTTCATGAAGGATTTATGATATCTGATATTGTGCACCGAAATTAGGATGATCACCATAAAACGTAGTTTTCTAGAATCAATATTTCATATATAAGGTAAAAGTATGGAGTTAATGAAGAAATAAATTAAGTTCTCTAGGAAAAATAGATTATAAAAAATATATTGTGGTTCTATGTGATTATTAGAGGAGGAGCATTGTGATCGCGTGATGTTTTGACGGAAGGGTCTTTGAATATGGATATTTTCATGAATAATGAAATTTATTAGAGAACCATGAAGGGAGGAGCACTATGAAGGTGTTTTTAAATGATCCAAAAATCACACTGTAGGTGCTAGACCTTTGTAAATTACCAATCCTATAAATAATTGGCGACCTCTTTTCACATTGGATGGGTTTTCCATGGAAAATAATTAATCACCCAAATTTACCAAATCAAATGGAATGCTTAAAAACTAATATTCCATGCGATCTTAAGAATTGTGAAAATACTACTTTTTATTGACTAATGCTTTTAATTTTTAATAAAGTTTTATTTTTGATGATGGGTTATTCCACATTGAATAGGTGGTATTTGAAAAGGATGCTTGTTTCAAGCAGACAGTGAGCTTTTTAGAGGATGTTTTTTTCTATGAAGGAAGTGAGATTCACGATGACAATTTGATTCATAGAAGTTAGGAGCATCACGATGTTTGCGAGATTTGTAAAGGAGATTCACAAATGGAATCATTGGAAATCATTATCACCATCAATCACACCCCTTTATTCCATAATGCCTATATATATTCTTTGTTATGGTTTTGAAACATCCACGTCCTGAGGAAAACATTATCTTACACACCCTGTATGATACATAGTAAAGACAGACAAAGGAATACTGTACCTTAATGATCAAAGATCAATGTATTCTCCTCACACCAAGTACTGGGTATGTGTGAAATGCAGGGAAAGAATGCCAAGGGATCCATGGATGGGTGGAAATGGCTCCATCAAAGGCGCACAATTCATCTCCTCAGCAAGTCTCTATAGCATACATTAGAGAAAAGAAATGATTTATGAAGAACTTATCATCACTTAAGAAAAGTCTAGACTTTAAAATCAGGGAGATGGATAGGAAGCACTTAATGTCGAATCATATCTTAACATCATGGTTGGGAAGTTTCACATGTCTGGATTAATTATTATTTAAAAATTTTCCTTGGAGACAGTGGAGATAACTTCTATGAGTTAATAAATATCTTTTTAAAAAGAGAAAAACCACATAATTGAGAAACCACAAAACATGGGTGAAATTGGAAATCATGGGGAATGGTGTGACACCGAGTATAAATTGAACACATTTTGGTAAGGTAGAGTCTCATAACTCTTGGGGGTTTAAAACTTATTTTAATAGACTTAAATTCCATGAAAATGGGTTTAAATCATTTTTACATGAAATGATACGTTACGGGGTCGGAACTAGAAAAACTCAAAATACTGGAAAAGTGAAAAGGGTGGCAGACAACGTCACGGTGCCACCATAATGGTGCCACCTATTTGGTGAGACATTGTATGCGTTTCCACCATTCTAGTGGAACCGTTTGGATGAACCAAGTTTTCAAAAAAAATCCATGTAAGAAGCACTCTTAAAAACACTACCAACACTATATTTTCACAATGAAAGGGCTTATAAAAATAGTTTATTACAAGAAGTAATGCTTCCATTATTTAGTAGTTGTTATGGAAAGAATGTAAGTATCACATTTAATACTAATAATGGTAATTAAATAATAGATATCATTTTATTTTTTATACATACTTATATATTCATCCTTGTGATGTGGTGATAAAAAAAGAATCACATCGCTTCCTACAGGTAATAGTCAACTCGTATGAATGAATGGTCTTCTCATTTGTAAATGAACGGAATGAGAAGAAAGTGAATTATTTATTATAATATATAAATTATAAATGTGAATTGAAATGCATATATATATATATATATTAATTCCATCATTAAATTTATTCATGTAAGTATGTGAAGGAAAATGCATTATATTAGTTTATGATGTTGTGGTCCACCGTACACAAGACTGATTGTTGTGTTTACCATTTTATCATAGAGGAGATGGATATAAATGTTGAAATAAACATTGTACTACATATATATATATATATATATATATCTTTGTCTGGTTATTTTTTTGTGTGTGTGTATGATACTTATATTTATATATTTACGTGGTTTAATAATATGTCAATTATGTGGATGAATAAATAAAACAAAAATGATTTGTTAAGCACAATGCCACTTCATTGTACTACCTATTTTTGAATATACAGAAGCCTTGATATACAATATATCTATCCCAAAAATGAATATATAATGTGGGTGGTAATTTAAAAATGTATTTGTGTAGTTATTTTCTAAAAAAAATATAGTTTGATTTATGAATTAAAGAAGAAATTATGTTTCTTTTTATAAGTGAGGGGTGGAGAAAATTTTTAATTTCTAAAAAAATATAATGTAATAATAATTTCATACTATTTTAAAACATTTAAAAATGTAATGGGATTTTATTTTGGATAGAATATTATCAATATATTTCTATTTAATAGGATTTGGTCTTGTTTAATAAATAACTATCCCATATCTATTCATTTAACCCTCTGGTAAAACTACATTAACCTTAATTGAAATAATAAAAATTTCAACCTAAAAGGGGTATAATTTTAGTTATATGATAATAATATCATAATAAATTTAAAATAGATTAAATTCTCCATCATTTATTATCCTAATCGTCCTCTCATTTTTTAAGACAAATAAAATATTATTTATCACAAAATATGATGAAAGAAGTTTTTGACGCTATTCATTTAATTTGACATTAAATACATTAGGATAATAATTAATTTCAAATATAATAAATTTTCTCATAAAAAATACAGAATTATTAACTATATAATTTTTTGAGAATCTATAACCCATTCCAAACACATTAATTTTAATGTTTCTAAATTTATTGACCTTGAGTTTTCTAGTATTTTCACAAGCGTTTTGTATGTATTTATGTAAATATATAATTAGTAAAATTTAAAAATACATTACATATATGAAATAATTAAATTATACTCAAAATAAAATTTAATATATTTTCACCATTTATTTTCATTAACACGTGAACATAAAATTGATATTAAAGTAAATAGACTTAAATTTTTTCTTTTTCATTACAAAAATCATTATATAGGTATATTTCATGAAAAACGATTTCCATAAAAAATTAAAAATTGAAAATAAGGTTAGAATAATTTGAATACATTAATGAAAATAATTATATTGATGAAAAATTGTGGCATTATCCTTAAATTTTTATCTAGGGAAACCAGATTTACTTTTTAATCGTATAGTTGAATATTTAGAACTTTAATAATTCATTATGACCAAAAACAATTTTAGATTTATGAAATACTTTAAATTAATATTATTATAAATTTTTAATAAGTTTTAAAAAATTTAATATCAATAATTGTTAGAAATTAATTTTATAATAATCCCATAAAGCAGGATAAAAAATAGTTCACAGAAAAATGTTTTTTCAAGGAGAAGATAATTTTAATTATACTATATGACATGAAATATTCATTATAAAAATTTTAATTAATATTTTATTAATTATAATTAATATATAAATTTAGTTTAATTAATTCCTCATTAAATTTAATGTTAATTAGTCAAAATAATGAATCATTATGCCCGTAAAAACAGCTTTCAGTAAAATGAGTTTTTAAGCATAAAAAACTTTTTAAAAAACAATGTATAAAGTTGATTATAATTTAATTCTTTAGATTAAATAAAAATAAAAATATCTTAAATATCATTCAAATAAACTAAAAAAATTAATTGGAATTTTAAATAAAATAATTTATTGAAAAAAGTAACATTTTTACAAAATGTGGTATTAGAACTATATACTGGAAAAAAACCCTTTCCATTAAATTTCCAAAATTTCATGATATGTTTAATTTTACATGAAAATTTAAAAAATAATCTAAAATTATTAAAATAATATTTCTAATATTGTAAGGAAAAAGTTATATAATTTTCTAAAAAAAATCTATAAAACTGTTTTGATGAAACATATATTTTTAAACACATAATGACTTACTAATGATTAATCATTATTTAACAATATTACTTGTCAATATATAATATATATAAAAAATATTCAAATTTTTTTATTCCTTATCATCTGGACATTTTAATGGGCATGTTATAATGGTCACATAGAAATAGTATATTGTGGTTTATTTAGGCTTGGTGTTTCATTTCGTATGTGTAAACAATCATAATGTTCTTGTTTTAAAATATTAAATTGTTAAAAATAAACCCCACTATCCATCATCATGGATTTACAATCCCTCATCATCAAATATACTCATTAGACCCCACCCATCCATTGATTCACATACCACCTACACTGGAATCCTTATACTAAAAGTGACGATAACCACATTTCCATACCCAAATATATACATAATAACAAAATAAAATGTTCAATGATATTTTACCTAATATATTTGTCTATGGATTAGGACCCTTTCTTTAAAACTATCATTCCAGATTATTTGACATTACTATATTATAAAATTCTCCCGGAAGAGGTAGTATCATCAACTCTTCAATGCACACGTCACTGGTGGTAACTACATGCCATGGTTAAGGCAATTCCAATCACCAGGATGTATCTTCAATGATCTATAGGACACCACATTATCATCCTTCTTCAATAATAATACCAAACCAACACATGAAGCATAATAATACATAGAATAATCACTAAAATGATTCAGAAGAATCAACATATGTGTGGATGTCAAATGGTCATGAAACTACTATAATGCATGCTGGTCCTTCACATACCAAAAATAATTCAATGCTTTGTATTCATGGTTTTTATGGGATAATCTATCCTAGATGAATCCTGAATGAAACATCTATAATACCAAAAAATCCAATAAATTAATGGATCATTAAAACATTATTAGTTTATTCCCAAGACAAGACTGGTCAAACAATCTCTGAATCCATTGATACTACTACCTATAAAATCATTAGTCCCCAAATAATAACTTCCTAAATCATGTAATAGCACTTGAAAATTTAGAATATATACGGTTCTCTTTAAAACCACCGAGTAAAATCTTTTTATGTTCATCATGGACCTCATTTTTCATATAAATCACCAATATGGCGTGAAAAAATGACGATAAACTAGTCCAAAAATAGATAAAATATCTTTTAATCAATTTAATAAATACTATTAGAGAATATTTAATCCAAAAGGGATAAAACATGTACTCAAAAAATCTATACAACCATTTAGTGGAAGTGTTTTCAACATTCTCTTCCCAAAACCTCTTTGGGTGGTACCCAACTCTAAATTTGACCATTTGAAACTTTCAGGAACCCATATGATGATCAAAATTTTTATCAAATATAGGAAACATGTAATTATTCCTCATAGTGGGCTGGTTAATAATTAAATTGTATATGAAAATCTAGAATAATAATAAAAAACTTTTTTAGAATATCAATGGTAATGACAATAGTGACATGACGGGATAGATAAATTTATTTCGATTGAGATCCCCTAGATAGAATATCAACTCTTCCTCCTCAACCATATCAATCTAATAATTCCAAAAGGAAATAAGTATCATATTTTGGTGAATAAAAATGGAAAATTCTATCAAATTTTGTGGAGAAAATCATAAAAAATACCTTGAAAAAAATGTTGGTACATTTCCTTAATCAATAGGAGATCTCCAATCAACACAACTTAGAATCAATATGAATCAATCTGGATGACTAGTATGATACCAAACCTAATTCTACAATATCTTATCCAACCCACCTAGACCATGGATCCCAATCCACCTGAATGAAAATAGTTATTCCATTCCTAATTAAAATCAAGACCCATTAGTGATAACATTCAATAAGAATCATGAATTAAATCAACCAATCCATGTTAATGATGAGGTCACATGTTTCCAAATCCAACATGAGAATATCCCAAATTACTTCCTCATCAACCAATGAAAACAAGGCACTAAACCAACATAAAAACCTACCCCTTATTTCTAATCAATATGGTTATAAAATCTGTTATAAATGTTTTCAAATCATCTCACATTCTCAAATCATCAATCAATCTCATTGAGATAATGTAATGGGATGTTCCTATATTAATAAAAATAGATTCCCTAGTGGAAGAAATAATCATTTTACTTCTCATGGTGTCCCTACCAAAATCTAATAAATCTTGAAAAACCTATGAGTCATGAATATGGATTGTATCAGGATGGTTCTTACCTTACTTTCCCTGTTGAGAATATTTTCTTCCTCAAGGATGGGATCCCCCAAAACATGTGTAATGGACTTACACCCGAGAACCCATTGAAATGTTAATCCAACACATTCCACCGAAAAAAAATCATAAAATTTTGTAATTATTTTCTAATATTCCAAACTAGAGGCATTTCCTCAGATTCATTAGGAGTTTTTTTCTACTGTGTATAAATTCCAACACTGATAATGAAAATTTAGATTCTTATATGATGATGCCAATGGAGTTGCACTCCAAATATTATTAACACTCCTTCCACTATAGTTGTTTGACTTGTCCCACTTCTACTTCTATCCTATCAAATATATCTAACTATTGAACACTAAATAAAAAATAATGAATCTTGTATTTATAGTAAAATCATTCTCTAACCAAGACACTTTATCAAATACCTTTAATAACACTTATTTTATAGAAGAATATGCATGGACCTGATCTATATCCTATTTCTTATCCCAAAGAACTGAACCTTGATTAAATCATTGATTTGGATATTTAAATTAATATTAATCCACACTTTAATATGGTATCATACTTAATCAACAAATAACCACTACGTTATATCCATTATAACTCATTTGACTTTTCTACCCTCAAGGTCAATGGGTTGAAATTCCCATGGATATCCACCATAAAAGGTATCTATATGTGATGATCATTCCACCTAAAAATCGCTATCCCCTTCCACCACATCCTACCCAGTCCTTCCAGGACATACATGGGACAACCCACCTTTTAGGACATAGGGGTCTTCAATAACTCATAGACCCACTCAATGTCATACAACAACTCCTCATGCTCACTGTGTCCGTCTTTTCATCTAATATCAGTGTATTCTTACTTGTAAAATCTAGATTATAGACCACCGTCTATGTCTTTTTTTGATTACCCACATGAACTAAGGATTCAATCATTAAAAAAACTGACTCTACAAAAGTCATGTCAAGAAGAGGGTTCACCAATAGGGAATTAAATGTTTCACCCACTCTACCACTAGATATGGTAATTTTGGGAGGAACTATATTTAGAATAAAAATCATGGGCTTCATTAAGAACAATTTCTTCCCAATTCAAATCAAATGAATAAAAAATGAACCCCTCATATATGGTTTCAATAAGTATCCTAAAACCCAAATGAAAATCAATATGAAAATGGAGCTAAATATTAAAAAAATGTATTATCCACATTCTATAGTTTGGCAACATAATTTGAAAAATAATTTTCCTACCATGTAAGTTTCATATGAGGTTTTCCAGAAAGGTAGCATGTGCTGCACATAGTTACTACTTACTATGTTCCATGACTATTTACCTACTCCAAACCTTTTTATTTTACCCTAGACGCACAAAAGACCCTTGAGATGCCCCCAAAACTAATAATTTATCTGAAGAAATCATAATTATTTATAAAAAAATAGGTAATGACATTGAAATTTTAATAATAATCCAAGAACAACCATGGAAACAAGATGTTCAACACAAAGAAGAGCTAGCTAAGCACTAGCTAGTCCTACCTCACAAATTATAGTGGAACTAGATCCATTATTCCACAGAACCAATCATAACATTTTCCCATGATAATAATTTTTATTAAATCGACTTGATTCCAACTAACCAATCATAAGAGTTGGAAGGAATCAGGACCTTAAGAATATTCCCAATAAAAATTCGCTGGTGACAGGAACTAGGAATAAAAAAAATTACATTGGGAATGGTTTCTCACTTTGTAAACATGCATGAACCATCCTTGAAATTGGTTGGAAACACCAATAACTTTAGTTTGAACATGATAAGACACCCCATCTAAACTAACATTGAAAATTAAAATATGATAGCATATAAATGTAAAAAAAACTAAAAAAACATTCCAAAATAGGTCGTGTACATAGTATCTAATGTCAAAAGATAAAAATAAAAAAAGATGTGAACAAGAATAAACAAGTCCAATACAGACATCTTAATGGATAAAATATCTCAAAAGGATTTCACATGAGACTCTTACATGAGCCCACATCTCCCTCCAAAACACTATTTTGTGATATTTAGAAAGAGACACCCAAGTACAAATTTAACTTACCTTTACCTATCTTATATAATATTGTTTAATTATTCCCAAAGGAATATATTGGTAGTGAGAAAAAATTCCCATAATAATACCAAAATGAATATTTTTAAATATTTTAAACATGAAAATGAATAATCAAGTTTGAAAAAAATTCAAAACAAAACCACATGAAAACATTCAAATTAGAAATAATCATTACAAATTCCATTGGCTTTCCATTTAAAATAAAACATTTATAAAAACAATTCTCAAGCTAACATAAATAATGAAATAAATTCCAAATAACATAATTTGTTCAAGATATCCATAGTGGAATAATTAAGGATCATGATCCCTCAAATCATATAAACATTTATATATAAATGGTAATAACACACAAGATTTCATATCAATATTACACTAAAAAAATTTCCAAAGCATATAAATCAATGAGGAATTTTTTATTTTATATAGGACTATAGCTATATGATTCTAACATGAGGGGTTCAAAAAAATATTGTTATATCCATAAGAAAATTGGAATCTCTTACATGATTCCCTAGCCATGACACCTTCAGGACTCATAGTCTGTTAGAAAATGAATGGAATCGATCATGATCATCCTAATAGAAGATCTCACAATCCCATGGAAAATAAATAGATGCTATCATGGTATTCCTCTCTAAAGGAACTCACATTATCTTAGAAAACCCCTATCTCACCCAAATATTTCCCAAGTTCTACTCCATGAAAAATAATCACAATCAAGTTTCATATAATCAAAATATATTACAGTGGACGAATTCATAAAAAACAGGAATATTTTAGAAATAAAATTATATAAATGTAAAAAAAATTCTAATTTTTTTAAATACAATTTAAATCATACAACCTCGTTTTTAGTTTTATCAAACACTTTGAGTTGACCCATGACACTCCCATTTAGAATTCCCATATTTAACCACCAAATTTAAAAATGAATCCATAAATAACATTAATCATGGGATAATAATCCACAACAAATAAAATATAATAATATGATTAATATAAACCAAAATAAATTATTAATATAAAGGTAGTTTAAGTAAGAAACCCTAAAATAGGGACACCTACATCAATATTGGTATAATCTCGATAACCTTTGAAGGAAACTTTACATAATATGAATAAGAAATCGTCACATGAATAATCCATAGAGAACAAAACTAAAACCCCTATAAAACCCTATGTTCATCCATCCCCACCATCTAAGATTCTACCCATCCATTAAAATTGAATAATGATCATGATAAGAGGTAATTTAAGGGTAACACTAAAATAAAAGGACATTCCTAAACTGAAACCGTATTAAATGCAAGAAAAATCCACCATGGGAGGAGTTGTGAAGAATCCATGATAAAGCGGAGGGGTTTCTCATGATGGGATTAAGAAAAAGTTCCAAATTATATATTAATAAAAAGGTAAAAAATCTTAAAAGATCGAATTTTGATGACAACAACATGGTTTCATGGTTGAGGAACATGATTTGGAACACTGTTTAGCAATCCTATGGGGCTACTGCCTCCCCATACCCCAAGTATCATGTTCAACCCTATGAGCTACAATTTTTCAAAATACATGGTCAAAACCTTAAAAATTATATTGTCCCAAAGTACATCACACTAATAAAGTTAGACATATTATTTAAAAAACCATGAACTGATGTTTATCTATGTCTGTTTCTCCTAATAACTCTCATTCCCAACCCCCAACTATAACATCCCTGATAAATAAAGAATAAAAAGTTTTAATATTTTTTAATATTTTTGAATTAAAATTTAATATTACTTTTAATGTGGCTTCTATGATTGATAGCGTACCCGATACACAACAACAGTTTTCTTTGAATTCATACATTGCACACTAATAATATAATATTATTATTATAAATGGTAGTAAAATACAAGCCATTGTATTAGTAGGAATGAAAAAAACTAACTACAATATTATTACACATCTTTGTTAAATGTATTTACATTTATCCAATAAAATTTAGAGGCTTAAAATGGTAATGAATCTAATTTTAAGAATATAATACATTAAATGGTCGATTTACAAACTTTTAATGGAAACCCCTAATTAAATATATTTTTGGTCACTTTAATAAATTCTAATTGATCAAATAAAATCATTCTTTAGAATGGGGACATCAGATTTTACTTTTGGTAATTTTTTGGTATTTTTCAGATAAATTTCATTTTTTAAAGAATAGTTAAAAATATTGTATTTTAATTCAAAAGTCTCATTTAATCTAATTTATTTATATGGTTAGATTATATTTTAAATATATTTTAAAGTGTAATTAGAATATATATTTACCTTTTCATACAATTTTGGTCATTGGAATTAATTTTACTTTGAAATTTGACATAAACAAGTATCAATCTTTTGATACTTATTTTTTATAAAAAACATGCTATTTATCTTGATAACATGAATTAATTTTAAAATTAATTAATTTCACTTCTATGTTTAGAATGTGGTAAAATAGACATCATTTTTTAATTCTGAATATGAAATATATCATAGGCTGAATTTTGGGTATTTTTCTGAAAAACATCAATTTTTATGAATAGTGAAACCACATAGTAGTAGTTAAAAAAACTGACTTTTTCATTTAAATGAAATTTTACTATTTCTAAGAATTGAATTTCAAAAATCCCACATACATGGTCGTTATCAAAAACTAAAATGTGGTTCAATAAGATGAAAATAATTTGTGGTGAATAGTAACTTTTGACTTTTATTTACCGCGGTTAATGGTAAATAATGTAATTAAAGGTTAAATGAATAATATAATAATTCAAAATTACCTTAACACTTTTCCTAACATTATTGGATGAGTAATGACCGACCGTGGTCATCTTTGAGTCTATCTTGGGACCCCATGGGGCCACTAATGAAATATAATGACACTTTAGATTAATTAATTTAATGTAAAGGCTAAAATGAAATAAACAAACTTTGTTTACTAAATTAATTTTTATATGGTGTTATATAAATTATATTCTCGACTATAATTATTCAATAGAAATATAAAAAGATTTCCTAAATCATTTTATTTTTTTATAATTTTTAGACATCACATCAATTAAATTATTTATGACACAATAATGATGTAGTATTTACCTCATTAATAGAAGATTTAAATAAATAAGATTATAAATTTTGAAATAACATCCAAAACCTATCCAATTCCTATTGGATGATATTATTTTGACTATTTGTAATCTTTTATTATACTTTAAAGTTTTTTAGACCTTTTGAAACCGAATATCATTATATAATAAAATAATATTATCACACATTCCTATAGAGCCCCTCCTCTCCCTTATAAAAGGTGACCACTTATAACCAATTACTCACACCTCTCAAGCCTTATTTCTCATATAAACTCTCCGAAATTAAGATTCATACATCTCTATACTCCTCCTTGAAGCCTTAACTTAGGCAGAAGGAACTTCAAGAAGTCTTTCAGTTCAAACTGAAAGGAGTTACCCAAATTAAAAGTAACCGTTTCTCTTAAATTGTTTTCTTTTATTTTACTTCTCCAACCCATAAACTCGTTTTATTACTTTATTTTGTAACAAAAACAGTATCCTAAATATACTATGGTGTTGTTATAGAATTTATTCTAACTACACTTACACACACCTCCATCTAATGGGTGAAGAACATAAGGTTTCTGTGGATGGAAAACTAACGCCTCACGAAACGATGATTGTTCAAATATCTCCAACCGCCTTTCATGGTGGCCATTATGATGGAACATTATTTATATATGATATATATAATGTTTATGTTTTCATTATGGTTCTTTATTTTTTCATTTGTATAAATAAGTTATGGTTTCGATAGTGGTTAAATACGATAATCTCATTAGAGGAAGTGCGCACTACCGCCCCCTCAAAGTGATGACTCATTAAATGCCTTATGTGGGATGTATAAAGGATGAATTTAATAATATTTTATATGATATTATATTGTAATTATAATATAACTATTTATAATTATTTTTTAATTACATTAAAAAAATAAATAGAAATGACAGTAGCGTTCATGCATACGTATGACTTAATGTCTCCATGAACGTTGCATTTCATTTCATACAACTAAATGTTATGTAATATTATAAATACAGGTATATACTAGATATATATGATATATATAATATCTAAATCATCAATATAGTTCTGAAGATAATGTATATATTACCACATGAACAACTTTTAATTATAAGGAATTCATTTTTTTTACTCAAGTACCAAATATCGACAAAACGACCGTTATTAACTTAAATGATTAAATAATGTTTATAACATGATAATAAGTAACATAAAAGTAATAATAATGATTAAAAAATGTTATTATTCATTTACTAATTTTCATTAGTTTATTATTCAAGAGATTAATGAATGAAAGGGTCAAGTCGGACAACGAGGTAAGGGGTTTTCTTATCTCACTTTTAATTCCGTGAAATTTCTATTGTTCGCCACTTATTCATTGCATGTGGTTTATTTTTTACTGCCATTTGATATATATTATCATGATTCTCATTAAAATCATCGTATTCTGTGATTCATTTGGTGGTTATAAACTTTTGGTTATACGACTCAGTTGATTACAACGCGGTAAAGTGTTTCATCTCACTTTTTATTCCCGTGAGATTCATGCTATATTTGACACTATTTTTCTTTTGTGTGGTGTATGTACTACCCATGTTTGTACTATTTGTTTAATATAATTTAAGTCATAAGTATTTACATCTTCATTGTATGATCCTTTTTTCATGTCGCGTATGTTTTGTAGGTTACCAAATCGGCAAGGGAACCTTTCACCCTCCTCTTTTTAAAAGACCTCTTTATGTTATGTCTTTTAATTTACATATTATTATATTGGAATATGTTCATCTATATCCTCATTGATTTAAACATTATTTTCAAGTGTTGAGATACCATTTTTATATCATCAACTCATTTTCTGAATTTTAATGTGATGTTGTTAGGGTGTCAAATTTTTACAAGGGACCTTCTTAACCCAATTTCAATTCCTTGGGTCCAACATGTACTTCTAGAATATGCCATAATATGAATATATGTGAATGACCTCTGATTGTTTTACACATAATATCAACATATATTTTTTGTATTTATAGTTGTCAAAAATAATTATGTGATTGATTTATCCTTAATTTAAGGATACCATCTTTATAAGGGATTTCATCTCAATTTACATTTACACATAAACTTCATTATTGTTATTCACAAATTCACTCTTATAATGTGTATATACTATCTGTTGACATATTATATCATTATTACCTTTATTATCATGATATTATAATGTTTTGATTAAATTTTATTCCTCAGTTATTTTTATTCAAGTGTCTCTCTTTTTTTATAAAAAATCTTTAACTAAAATATCGTTTTATATGTTTTATATATTTGTTCTTAAAAAATATTTCTCATTAATGTCCAGGTTTTCAAAATGTGTTTTAGGAAATTTTTATATGGACATTAATATTTTCAAAAGATAATTAATTTAAAAGCATCAAAGTGGTATGAGACAATTGGATTCAAAAATCTATTTTTAAATGGGTTTGAAAATGATTTGATAACGCATTGTTTATTTCAATATCTTGATTTGATATATTGGAATGTGGAAATTTTATCTTTCCACTATAATTGTGTTATGTGTTATGGTTATGTTATGGTTATTGGTAATTTTTTACGTATATGGGTGTTTCCGTGAAAAAGCTTGGGCGGGTGAGCTCGAGATAGCTCTCTAATGCACTAGGTAACATGAGGGAGGTAAACGTGATGTTTCTACTAAGCGGTTAAGGGAATATACTATGATAGGTATTCCATGTGTAACTCCCTATGTAGCTGAGATAGCTACAATGTTTGTTTGATATGGATTCCATAAGTATCCTTTATTATTTATGATTTGTGTTTGTTATTCATAAATCTTGTGATTTCATAAGGTATGTTATGATTGAAATATATAGTTTCATTGATTTGTATTTTTTGATGGGCTAATGTTTTCCTTTATTCTTTTATAACCCATACTGAGCTTTTTATGCTCATCCTATGTTTTGGAAATTTTTTTCACAGGACTTAAAGATGAAAAGGTTCAGGGATGAGATCAAGGAATAGTCATGCTCTCTAAAATATGGAACTAGTTGTGTTTCTTTTTTAGAGTTTTTATTTTTTTAAAAAAATGGATACTGAGTAGTAGTTTCTACTTGTAGTATTCATGTTTTTATGTAATAGTTGTGGCCAAATTCTTTAAACATCTAAATCCAAAAATATCCTCAATGTGAATTATTCATTTTTAGATAATATATTATATTTTTCACTATTCACCCAAGTATGAAAGTTATCAGAAAAACAACAAAAATTTATTGAAACTAAATTATTATGTCTCAATTATAAAGAAGAAGTATATTTTGTAATATTAAATATATAAAAGATTCAAAAATTGGATTTTAAAAGGGTTCTCCATTAAAAGGAGATACAATTTCATTTTTTGAAACATACTAATTTTATCTAAAAAATGTATTTGTTCTTACATTATGTCTATGAAATTCATAATATTGATTCTAAAATTATAAGGATTATATAAATTTCAAAATTCGGCTAATACTATTCATAACCGCTTTTGAATGGATAGATTGGTAAGTCATGGTGTGCTTGAACTAAGTGTTGAGTGTAGTGCATGTTATTGAATTACTTTGAAGAAATAACATACTATGATATATTGGGGTGTTACATTCTTCCCTCCTTCAATAAATTGTGGCCTCACAATTTCAAATTGTTCTTCAAAAATAAAAGGTTGAAAATAGAAAATACCTTTGTGGGAAAACCCACATCGAAAATTGGGTTAATAAAATTTTGTCGTAATACGAGGAAAAAAATTATATATATATATATATAATTGACAAGTAGAGTTTCATCCTTCAACATATTCCTACCACAAACTCATCATTCACTAAAAAATAAATAAAAATTATCTATCCTAATCGAATAGGGTTCCAAAAATAATGAATTTATAATTCATTTATCAAACTATTGAAAAAATATAAATTATACAAACCAGTACTTCACGTAGTCCAGTCGTAGGTGATGCACCCTAGTCACTCTTCAGTTTCAGGTTCAAGTCTCGCGGCCTTGCCGTACACGACTAGTAGTCGCCGGACCTCTAGGTTGTACTTTTTATAACAATCCAAAAAATAACCATTACAATAGAATCCAATTTCAAACATAATCCATTCCAAACTTTAGACTTTTCCAAAATAAATTTATGCAAACTCTCTATCCATAATTTATAAGGAAGGTAAGCACAATGAAGATCCTTTTCTAAGGTAACTACATGTGAACACCTTCATCATGTATTCTATTAAAAAACTCCAGCATCCTGAAGTACCTTAAAACCTTATTGACTGTATTCATTCTCCTTTATTCCTTAGAGAATACTAGATATACTCCTTCTATCCAAAATAATGTTTTAAACTCCGAAAATAATAGAATATACAAATCATTAATCAATATCAAGGAAGTCAAGATTATCCAACATAATTTATCCAAATCAACCATCTCTAATTCCAAAATAACTACTTTGTTATCCAGACCATATTTAGTATTACCTTTCCTTCAACCATGTATTTTCCAAAAAAATAGATTACTTTTAAGTCACTTATCTTAGAACAATATAATCTCAAATCCTAAATAAAATAGAATTGCATTACAATCTGTATTTATCTCCATAATTCATATATCCATTATATTTTGGATACAACACTCAAATGAAATAATTCTATATTTACAACATAAGAACACTATTCATTCCTCTTCACATGAGGTAGTATCATAACTTGATTATTATCCAATAGAATCATTTAAGTTATACTCTGATGACTAATACAATGATTCACGTAGTCTCCCAATGCCTTGAAGATTAAGCATTATACAATTGAAATTTTTTCTTACCCTTGCAATCACGTACTTGGTGTCCTTTTTCTCGACACTTATAACAAACTCCCATTCCCTTCAAGAATTTAACATGGTGATTCTTTCCACAATTATCACATGTGGGAAAATCCTTCTTTTCCTTTTTACATTTATCCATCTTTCTCTATTCCATCCATTTCTTGTCTTCTTTCCCTTCAATGCTATAGGCCACAGAGAATTCTATACTTATCTTATGAACACCTGATAATATATCTACATATGTTGAGAAGACATGGGAGAGTATTTCCCTTCTAAATGATGGCTTAATTCTATGAAAGATATGATCCTTCTTACTCTTTGAATCTTATATATTTCTGGAGTTCACATTCCTTCTATTGGCTGCCATTTATTTACAATGGCATACACTTGGTCAGTTTATAAATCACAATTCATAATTCCAAACATGTAAAATACTTAACATAAATTGAAAAGTTTAGGGATATATTCCATACTCACAAAATTGTTTTCTTTGAGGAGTTATATACTCATAAACCCTTCATATAGGTTTGTAAAGTTAATGAGAATTAGCGTAAGCATATCCCACGAGAGTGTCGTAACAAAGACTGCAGCAAGGCCCGTTGTCGTGGACCAGTTCCCATTCGAGTATAGCTCAAAGTGTTGTTGTTGTGTTTTACCTCTTGGTAAATCTGAGCCAGATACACCTCTAACTGCTCATATCTATACAAGGATGTATTTTCGTGGGAAAACTTACAAATTCATTACATTAACAAAATTCTAGGATGTTATTTTATACTAATATTCAAATTTTATCTTACAGTAATGTGCTCTAATCAGAGTTTATCAAAATCAAGAATCCAAGGTTATTGAAAAACTAACACTTATACCAACATTAACGCCAAGACCCTAGATACCCAAAGTCAGTGCATGATTTTAATACATTTGCATGATTACAATGAATCTTTTCCTAAAAGACTAATCAGTTTAGCAGTCTTGGAAAATAGATTGCATACATGAACATTACATTATAATTTCTAACATAAAATAAAAAAAATAGTTCATTTAGAACAACATTATTCCCATTATATTATCCCTACATATCAATCATAATACACTTCTAGGAATCCTTTGAAAATAAAACATACGAAAGGGGTGAGCTCAGATGCCCAGTAAGGGTAACTAATTTAGTGAAAGCTATAAACTTTTAAGGAATGATGTGTGATAAAAACAAAAACCTTTTTAGACAAAAACATGAACAAAATATGAAAAAAAATAAATCAAACATTACCATATAAACATGCACATGGATATTTAATAGTTGAATAATCACATGTAATAACTAATTTCATAATGAGGGAATGCCTAACGCTGAACATCATTACCACATAGTCAAGGCCTTGTACCAAGACTATAAAAAAAATTCAAGGCCTTTTGAAAAGACACTAGTTTGTCTCATGAGATATACCGATTCATTGAGGAGCTATAGTGGGCTCCACCCGTCACTTACTAAGTGCACTACATTCCTCATATGAAAAAGTTGAAACATAACATAAAAATTCATATTAAAACTAGCATACGAAATGTCATTACGTTAATGATAAACCATTAATGGTATAAAAATAGAACATCCACAGTGAAACATATCATAACTCATTCAATAAAACATGGAAGATTTTATTATAAAAAATTAACCTCAATAAAAAATAATATTCAGTAAAGGATGCCGACATTGTTGAAAATGATGAGTAAAACTTTTTGAGAGAAATATATTTTTTGTAAAATAATTTAAAAGTAATAAATTTATAAAGGAAGTAATTTAAAAGAGATTTTTGAATCAAAGAGTCCCATACCACATTGAATCTTTTGAAAATAATTATCATATCAAAAAATTCAGGTCTACATAAATAAATCCTTAAAATCATTTCGAAAACTTGGACATTAATTAAAAAGATTTAGAAAGATAAAATTTAAAAAAATTAAAATTCTTATCTTGATAAAGAGTACCTTTCAAAAATCCTTAAAATATTCATTTTGAAATCATTTTTATAAGAGATGGACATGGATGATAAAAATTTCCTAGTAAATACATACACATAAAAAATCTTGGATAATAATGAGATTAAGGAATTAACCCTTAACATGCACTTCCCTTTAATTGAGGGTACATTTAACCTCTTGTATGAATATTTTAGTATGTTATTAAATTATACCAGAACCATATTAATATTTATGATATCATACATGATTAATTTATGACTTTATAATATCCATTTTATAATAATTTCCATGTTAAATTATCATTTCCGGTAATAATCGTTTTCTTTATCGTACAAGTTTTAACTTGTTACTCTTGATTTAATCCCATAGATAAATATGTAAATACGTCCAGAATATAAAACATGATTTATATATCATATATATTTATAATATAAATATTTATAATATACATATATATAAAATTAAAAACACCATTTATGGAGACGTTAGTTCGTACGTACGCATAAACGTTGTTTCCGTTTTCATATCGTATTGAACGAAAATACATGAATAAGATATATGTAAGTGCATAAATATATATAAATATATATAATATATTTCTTTAGTGGAATTATTATTTCATTTATTAAATACTTATTAGTAATATATATTTTTATAATCATCAATGAATGGTGAATGTGGAAATGACTCTCATCCCGTCGTGGAGATGGTAATCCGCACGTACACACGAGCGACAATATCATTTCCTTAAAGGTGTGGAATTGGATGTTATATTATTTTTACAGAGACATTATCTTGTTATTTTCATTATTTATATACATATTACTCATCATTATATTCATCCAAATAACATAGTGTTGAATAAAAAATTATACCACAATGTGGAGATGGTAAGTTGTACGTACACACACATGGTGAAATTATCATTCATAAGTTTGATAGAATAATGAATATAGTTGTTACATATTTATAATAAAATCACATTATATATAAGATACAATATTTATTATTTTATTATGTATACAATAAAGAAAGTGTAAGTGGATGATTAAGAGAACATGACAGATGGTGGTGAAATCATTATCTCTTCTTCGGGTTCTTTCTTTTGATTTGATCAAAAGGGCTCCATAGGTTGGATTTATGTCCAATGGAAGGCCTGTAGTTTGAAGGTAGGATAGTAGGGAGGTTATATGGGTAGGGTTTTTCCAAGCCAAATGGCTTTGGAGGTGTTAATTTCAGAGAAGGGGAAGTGCCATTTTATATGAGGGGTGAGGGTCACTTTAGGAAAAGATTAAATTAATAATTTATTATACAATCATATTCGGTTTGGAATGGTTCCAAATGAATATATATTTATCCTTATGTGGTTATGGGTCTAAATCCACTCAACCAATAGTTTTTAGACCTGTTTAGGTTACCATTTTACCTTATCTTTTAAATTTAACTCTTTGTTAAGTAGTTTAACTTTTATCGTGCCTTATAGTATTCTTACTCTATAGAGTTAAAAAAATTACTCTAAACATCCATGAGAAAATAAAGTGGCACATTAATGACATATATAATTTTATTTAAGCCCTTTGTATGAGCCTAACATTTTTAAGAATTCTATACCAAACAATAATATAGTATTTGTTTTGAATATTAATTCATGTCAATTCTGACACTATATGGTATTTTGTTTTTGTGAAAGTCATCACAACTTGATTACTTCGAAAACAATACATTGAATCATCCCTAACATGACATGTTCAACTAAAAAATTCTTCTATTTCATTAAAACTTGAAATTATATTTATTTTAATATTTATAATACCATGTATTTGATTCATTCATTAATAAGGTAATTACTGCATCATCAGTGTGTCAATAATAAATTTTATTATTTTATCACTAAAAATAATAAATAAAATACCATTATGTAGGAAATATTCTTTTCTTTATAATGAATATGTATAGTCTAATTCATCTTAAATATATCCTTATATTAAAAATGGTTCAGTTATTAAACATTGATTTTAACTCTTTTAACTCTTCTTTAAATTTAATTACAATAAATGTCTTAATCTAATCCAAGTGGACCTAAAGGGTCATATTTTTTTCTAAGGTTGTTTTTGGTCGAATTACACTTATCCAATAGAATACGGACATGTGTTAGGGTAATAATGATATCAATTTTACCCCTAATTACCCTATTTACTTTTAATTGTGGTAAATAAAAGAAAAAATTTACTATTCACCAAAATTAATTTTTATCTTATTGAACCACATTTTATTCTTTGATATTAACCATGTCTATCGGAACTTTAAAATTCAACTCACAGATGTGGTAAAATTAAATGAACTATGAGCTGCAATGAGAAATATTGGGGTTATTCTCAACCAACTATCTAGAGTAATGATTGACCACTTGAACCTTGGTGATTTTTATAAGGCATTGTATATATGAGAAAAAAATCCCCACATAAGATCAGGTAATAATCATAAATTTATTTATGTTCAAAAAACTATGTGTCAAGTATGTGGAAAGAAACAACTAGGAAAATGTTTCAAAGGGACAATATGATTTTATAGATGTTGAAATGAAGGTCATAAAGCAAGAACATGCCATGGAAAAAGGAAGTATCTAGTTAAATCATGGATAGGGAATTAAGTTCTTTCTGAGGGATAAATTGAATGTTTTAAATGTAGTGTGCATGTTCATTATACAAACACATGTCCTACAAAGATGTTTTGGGAATGGCATTACCAGGGTCATAAAAATATTTGATAACCAATACCTAATTCCTTTCCGATTGAGGATGAAAGAACTAATAATGAACAATGAATGATATAGATTATTTCTTAACATATGTTTTTATATTATTTAATCTTATGATATGATTCATGATTCTATTTGTAGGAATGAATTATTTCAGAATAAGTAGAAAAGGAATGGTTAATGGATCATGATGAATGTTGAATGAGTAAGAAGTCAACATATAAGGGATTCAAGAGTTTTGGTAGATTTTAGGATGGTGAAATGCCTAAAAGTATTAAGGGTCTTTTGATAATGGGAATTACATTAGAAGACCTTTTATAGTATGTGTAACCCTAATGATTGATATATGAAAATTTTATTTCTCGGAATAATTATTTTTTATTTTGTGGATATAGTTATGAAGAAACATTTGGGATTATATGATCCATTAATTTGAGGAAATTATAGGTTAATTCATTTTTGGGATGGAAAATGAATGTTATTAGAAAGCCTTAATGGTTAAAATATGTTATGGTTATTTATGATAAATTTATATATTTTTGGGAATGCTATAAAATTATATATTTTTTGAAAAAGGGACAACATGTAGACCGTGTGACAACCCGTCACGTCGAACAAAGCAGCGAGAATCAAACACACAACCAAAGTGCGACTGGTATTTATCGCCTACAACAAGATTACTTGAAGACCCTGGTTTGTATGACTAATTAGTTTTTGTTAGATGATTTTATGAATCAAGATTAAGTCAATTTTGGGTAATCTAGGGAAACGATTAACCTATCATGGATGATATGTGATTAGATTAATTACTTTTCAATTTTAAACATTAAGAGTAACTTATGTTATTAGGAGATAAATGTAAAGATTTTACTTGAAAGACTATGATAATAGATACATTTGAGATTTGGGTTTCAATTTTAGTTTGGATTACTTTGAATAATTTTAATAACATCTATTTATTGAATGTTCTTTGTTGAACTTTGAGTTTTGTTTGACAAATATTAGATATTAGGAGTAGTTTTTCTTTTTGAAAAAGATTAACCTTTTGGGGGATTACATGATATGGTTTTAAAAATTTGGGTTTTGGTTATGGTCCAAATACATGAGAAATATATAGTCCATCTTTTGTGTATTATGCGATTATCTCAAAGTTGATTATAGAGCTCTTAATTTGAAAAAAAAAATCATCTTGTATACTCTTCGTTTGGAGAAAATATGAGTTTATGTTTGAAATCTTGTAAAAGATAAATGTCTACATGAAAAGTATGTATATTTCCTTATGTTTTTAGTTAAGCTCATAAATAAATTCATCAATGAAAAGTAACTTAAAACAAAAACATTGTTTGTTACCTTTTCTTATTGGTGAATCAAATACTGTTTGACTCATCACAAGTTTGTGATTTTATGGTGGTTAACATTCTTCTAAAAATATTTTCTATCACTCTCCATCTAAACTTGATGGTTTTTCTTCTGCATTATATCCATGTTTTCATGGAATCCTAGTATCTATTATCTCGGGTAACCTTTTCACTTCTCTTCCTTTATTTTAGAGAGATAGTTTTATGGACTCTTTTTTCGATGTGGTGCTTTCAATGATGTTCCTGAGCCATATTTTAAAATTGTGAGGACTCAATTCCCTAAAGGGGGTAAGGATGTAACATCCCAGTTACATAAAGAATATAACATTTTCATATTTATTAATATTTTTAATTAAATATTCATTTTACTTTAAAGGAGTTTCTATGTTGGATAGCGTACTGAATACGCTACAACAGGTTTCTTTGAAATCTTACGTTGCACACTAATATTATAATATTATTATTTTAAATGGTAGTTAACTCCTATAAATTTTATTGGTGGGAATGAAAAGAAATAAATAAAATATGATTAAACATGTTTGTTAAATGTATTTACATTTATCCAATAAAAGTTAGAGGCTTAAAATGTAAATGAATCTAATTTTAAGCATAATTTACATTAAAAGGTAGATTTACCACCATTTAATGGCGAACCCTCATTAAATATACTTTAGTATCTTTAATAAATTTCAATTTACCAAATAAAATCATTATTTAGAATGGGGACATCATATTTTACATTGGGTAATTTTAAGGTATTTTTCTGATAAAGTTCATTTTTTTAAAGAATAGTGAAAAATATTGTATTTTAATTCAAAAGTCCCTTTTAACCTAATTTATTTACATGGTTAGATTATATTTTTAATTGGGTTTAAAGTGTAATTAGAATATATTTTTACCATTTAATCCAATTTTTGTCATTCGAATAAATTTCACTTTGAAATTTGACATAAACGAGTATAAATCTTTTGATAGTCATTGCTTATTAAAAACATGCTATTTGTTTTAATAATAGGAATTATTTAAATATTAATAAATTAAACTTCTATGTTTAGAATTTTGCAAAATAGACCTCATTTTTGAATTCGGAATATCATATATATCTTAGAATGAATTTGTGGTATTAAAAAAAACATTTTTTATGAATAGTGAAACCACTTAGTAGAAGATAAAAAACTGACCTTTTAATTTCAATGAAAATTTACCGCTTCTGTGAATTGAATTTCAAAAATCTGACATACATGGTTGTTATCAAGAAGGAAAATTTTGTTCAATAAGATGAAAATAATTTGTGGTGAATAGTAACTATCAACTTTTATTTACAGTGGTTAAAGATAAATATGGTAATTCAAGGATCAAAGAATATTATAGTAATTCAAAATTACCATAACACTTGTCCTAACATTATTGGATGAGTAATGACCAACCATGGGCATCTTGGGGGCTCTTTTGGGACTCTTTGGAGTGAATTATGAAAGATAATGACACTATAAATTAGTTAATCTAATGTAATGTCACACATGACATAATAAAACATCGTTTAGTAAATTAATTTTTATATGGTCTTATAAAAATTATATTTTAAACTATAAATATTCATTGGAAATCTAAAAAGAGTTCCTAAATCATGGTATTTTTTTAATTTTCATACATCACATAAAGTAAATTATTTATGACACAATAATGATGTAGTATTTACCACATTAATAAAAGATTTAAATAATAAGATTATAAATTTTAAAATAACACCCAAAACCTATTCAATTATTATTGTATGATATTAAATATACTATGAGTCATATTCTCTTATACATTACTTATTTTTGGTGCTTTTGAAACCGAATATCATTATATAATAAAATAATATTATCACATTTTCATAAAGAGCCCCTCCTCACCCTTATAAAAGATGACCACTTATAACCATTTCCTCACACCCCTAAAACCTTTTGGATCTTCCAAATTGTGCCCAATTAATCTCACTACTTCCCTCTCCTCCTCCTAGAAGACTTGCCTTAGGCAGAAGGCACTTAAAAAATTCCTTTGGTTCCAACCAAAGGGAGTTACCAAAATTAAAGGTAACAGTTTCTCTTAAATTATTTTCTATTATTTTACATCTACAAAATCAAAACACATTTTATTCCTTTATTTTATAACAACACCAGTATCCTCATTATACTATGATATTTTCATGATAATCATTCTAACTACACTTACACACCTCTCCATCTAATGGGTGAAAAACATAATGTTTCTGTGGATGGAAAACTAACGCATCACGAAACAATGATTGTTCAAATATCTCCAACTGCCTCTAATGGTGGCCAATATGATCGAACTATATTAATATATTATATATATTATGTTTATTTTTTATTTATGCTTCTTTATTTCACATTTATATAAATAATTTATGGTTTCCATAGTGGGTAAATACGATAATCTCATTAGAGGAAGTGCGGACCACCGCCCCCTCAAAGTGATATGACTCGTTAAATGCCTTATGTGAGACATATAAAGGATGAAGTTAGAAATATTGTATATTATATTATACTGGAATTATAATATAATTATGTATCATTATGATTTTAATTCCACTAAAATAAGAAATAGAAATAGAAGTAACGTTCATGTGTACGTAGGGCTTACCGTCTCCATAAATGAGGCATTTCATTTCTTACCAATAAATGTTATTTACTATTATAAATACAGGTATATATTGGATATATATGATATATATGATATCTAAATCATGAATATAATTCTGAAGATAATTTATATCTTACAGCATGAACAACTTGTAATTTTAAGTTGTTCATTTTTTTAACTCAATTACCGATTATCGACAAAAAAGGCCGTTATTAACTTAAATGATTACATATGTTTATAAAATGGTAATAAGAAATATAAAAAGAATAATAAAAGTTAAAAAACGTATTCAATAATTTTTAAATTAACATTAGTTTATTATTCAAGAGATTGAAGAACGAAAGGGTCAAGTCAGACAACGAGTAAGGGGTTTTCTTTTCTCAATTTTCATTCTGTGAAATTTCCATTATTCACCACTTATTCATTTAATGTGGTGTATTGTGTACTTAAATTTGATATATATTATCAAAATTATCATTATATTCATGTTAGTATGTGATTCATTTGGTGGTTTTAAACTTTTGGTCATACTACTCAGTTGATTACAACGCAGTAAAGGGTTTCATCTCACATTTTATTCCTATGAGATTCCTGCTATAGTTTCCACTATTTCCTTTTGTGTGGTATATGTACTACCAATTTATGTACTCTATATGTAAAATACTTTTATTTATGTGTATTTACATATTCTTTTTATGATCCTTTTTTTATGTGGTGTATGTTTTGTATGATACCAAATCGGTAAGGGAACCTTTCACCCACGTCTTTTTAAAAGACTATGTTTTGTTATGTCTCTTAATTTACATATTGTTATGTTGGGATATGTTCATCTATATCTTTAGTGAATTAAACATTATGTACAAGTGTTGAGATACCCTTTTTATCCCATGAACGTATTTTCTGAATTTTAAAGTGATGTTGTTAGGCTGTCTAATTTTTACAGGGGACCTACTTAACCCAATTTCAATTCCTTGGGTTCAACTTGTACTTCTTGAATATGTCAATGTATGAATATGTGCGAATGAAGTATGATTGTTTTACAATTAATATACAATTATATTTTGTGTGTTTATATTTGTCAAAAATAATTATGTGATTTACTTATCCTTAATTTAAGGATACCATCTTTATAAGGGATTTCATCTCAATTTAAATTTCCGCTGAGACTTCATTGTTCTTATGAACCAATTCACTCTTATATGGTGTATATATTGACCGTTGACATATTATATCATGAATACTATTATTCTCATGATATCATAAAGTTATTATTAAATTTTATTCCACAATTATTTGTATTCAAGCGTCTCTCTTTTAGTTAAAAAATTATTTAACTAAAATATCATTTAAAATGTTTTAAAGATTTATTCCTCTAAATATATCTAATTAATGTCCATGTTTTCAAAATTTGTTTTAAAATTTATTTATATGGAAATTAATATTTTCAAATGATAATTCATTTAAAAGCTTCAATGTGGTATGGGACACTTTTATTCAAAAATCCCTTTTTAAATGCTTTTGAAAATGATTTGAAAACCATTGTTTATTTCAATATTTTGTTTTGATATATTAAAATATGCAAATGTTTTCTTTCCTATATACTTGTGTTATGTGTTATGCTTATATTATGGTTATTGGGAATTTTTTACATATACGTGTGGTTCCATGATAAACCTACGGCGGGTGAGCCCGAGATAGCTCTCCAATGCATTGGGTAACGTGACGGAGGTAAACGTGATGTTTCTCATAAGAGATTTAGGGAATATACTATGATGGGTATTCCATGTTTAACTCCCTATGTATATGGGATAGCTACAATGTATGTTTGATATGGATTCCATAAGTAACCTTTATTATTTATGATTTGTGTGTGTTATTCATAAATCTTATGATTTCGTAAAGTATGTTATGATTGAAAAATATAGATTCATTGATTTGTATTTATCGATGGGATAATGTTTTCCATCCTTATTTTATAAACCTTACTGAGATTTTTATGCTCATCCCATGTTTTTGAAATTATTTCCACTAGACATAAAGATGAATAGGGTCAATGATGGGATCGTGGAAAAATCATGATCTGTAAAATATTGAAGTAGACATGATTCTTTTTAAGAGTTTTGATTTTATGATAAATAATGGAAACTGAGTAGTAGTGTCTACTTATAATATACAAGTTGTTATGTAATAGTTATGGCCTAATTATCTAAAACTCTAAACCTAAAAATATCCTCAATGTGAAATATTAATTTAATTAATGACTATGTAATGTTTAAGGCTGGGTCCTTATACCAGCACTGTGGATGATAATGGGTAAACCGAAAATAAAATAAAATTTGAAACATTATGTAAAATTTTGTTAGAACACAGAAGAAGCTATTATGATTACATAATGCATCACTGGAAGAAAATATAGGGGGATAATGTGATAATTTTGGGGAAATCATTCCTCATTCTTAGATAGGTAAAATTTAACTTCTTTATCTGACTGATAGGAGGATGAAATAATCCACAGATAAAGAAGATCCACTATGACCATTAAAGGTGTAATAAGGGGGAATTGTAGTTTCTATTGAACAAATGCAGTGAAAAATAATGTGTGGGAAAAAGGGGTGTCCACAGTAAAATTACCAGGAATCCCATTATTAATAACCATAGAAGATACCTATCTATATCAACTAGCCTCCAAAGGCAAGATAGGGGGACCCCGACTAGTCAATGATCGAGTCATATTTCGATCATGGATCCTAGTTTCTATACTGGTCTACTGGATTGTAATGGGTGAGCTGGTAATTGCACAAATGATAGTCAGCAGAACAACCACATGACCTCTTGCTAATGTCCCCTGGTAATCTGTTCAATTTCTGGGCCCCTAGACCATGAAAACCCCTTACAATATCTGAATTCCTAAAATATTTCCCCTATCAGAAAGAGTTATACATGGCTTACTATTATTTTAAACAAACCTATACATTATATAATGGATAATATTTATAAAATTTTCTTCTATTTAATTTAGAATTAAGACGATGATGATATAAAAATATTAGAATTATAGAATATATATAAAAGGATTTCATTCCTTCTTGATATGACATCTGAATACCACACCATAAGATTTCTAGGGCTTGTCTTTGGATTAGAAGAATAATTCAAAAAAATAAAGATATTTTGTATAATTAGTTTTTTACATAATTGGAAATGGAAAATGTTTTGGAATGGATGATAAATGGGAAGAAGGGGGAATTATTTATAGGTAATGTGGATTTTTTATAACAAAATATTGATTAATTTATTATTTTTAATAAAATGTAAAAATATTTTGAATATTGGGATTATGAATAGTTTTTTATTTGAAAATATATCATTGTAAAAAAAATTTATACACTACAAAAATTAATCGGTATCATTTTTATTTTCAATTAAATTTAACGAATATACAAAAATTAGTATTTAATAAAAATATAATTCAGACATTTAAAATTCATTCCTAGTGACAGAAATAATGATTATTTTTTAAAATAGATTATTTTACTCATAAACATAATTTGTATCATGAAAAGTGTTTTATAGATCATTGATTCTTTTGAAACCATAATCATGTTATGAGGCATGAACAACATAAAAAGTAGTAATTTATTAATCACTTAATATTAATTTGGTTAGAAATGTTCTAAAAAATCGTTATAAGGGAATGTTTGAAAGTCGATTCAAAATATATGATCCAATTTATAAATATAAATTTTAATATTTGGTAATTATAATAATTCATTTTTATATAATTTTTTTTAATAAATTAATTAAAATATATTTTTAAAAATCATATAATTATACATAAATTAAATTATAACCTTACAAAAATCATTTTATTATATTGTAATGTTTTTCATTACATATATAATTCTTGGTAAATAGATTTTATTGAATATTTTAATATTCTAACAGGTCGGTTACCTTTCCAATGAACATTTATTTTTCCAATAACCTTTAATACACATGCATCTTATATATAAATATAATTTCATAAAAAATAATTCATTGTGAATTTTATCGAAATTCAATATATATCATTTAAAAAACAATAATGTAGTAATGTAATATTGTAATATATATTTCTATACAAAAATTTTAAATTTCTAGGATAGCTTTTGATACACACAAACCAAATTTTAAATGAGTAATTGCATATATATATATATATATAATTATTTTAACCTGGTTATTATAACCTATGTGCTAAAATTGGAGGTATAAATTAGAATAAAAAAATTATAAAAATATATATATAATGGTTTTATATAATGTAAATACATTGGATTATAAGTACTAAAATTTTAGTAAAATCATTTTATAATTCAACAATATCTTCATCTCGAAATTTATTTTTATTAATATTTTGTGCGGAAATATTAAAATTAATTTTTACCACTTATATAATATTTATTTGAAAAAAAATATATCATATTTTAAATAATCATATCAAAATTATAAATATTTTTTAAAATTTTTATATTTATCTAAAAATAATGAATTTTCATTCAATAGGAATGAAATATTAATTTTCGTGGAATGGTGTATTTTTATTTAAAAAATTTACAATGATTCATTTTATTTGAAAAATATTTCAATGATATAATAGTTAATTTATATTATTAATAATATGATTATATAAAATAAAATTAATTATATGTTGTTATTTGGTTTATAAACTTTTCATAAATAATTTTTTAATCTAAAATATTTATTCACCATATTTTGATGGGTAAAAATTTATTTAAATTCTTCCGCATTATTTTATTTACATTTAAAAAATAATTTAAAAAATAATAATTAATATTTTGTAATAGATTCACCATAATTTATTGTTATTATAAATAGTAAAGAAATTAAATATTTTCTACATCAGTAAAATTGGTATGATTGGTTGAAAATAATTGGTTATAACATTAAAGTGTCCCTAATACCTAAATATATAAAATAATATAAAATAGCACAATAGCCACATGTTTTTCAAAAACCAAGAATATAGACCAGATCTATAACCACAATTTTCTAAAATCAATGTCCTTAAGTATTTCTTAAGTCTATATATACGGTTCTTTGAAACTGTGGTTATATTATGTACTTATCACCAAGGTTCTTGTGAATGTTGACTATAGTTCTCCTACCATATGTGTACCAGAATAAATATTTCCAAAATTAATTTTTTCCCACATTTTATAATGATATATATATATATAATAATAATAATAATAATATATAAAAACCAATAATTGTTTTTAGTTTAGTAGATATGTGCTTGGATTCCGATAGTGGAAGAATTATGATCAAATGTTTCCAGAGAAATTTTATTTTAACCCTATATATGAGGACTATATAGTCTATAAAAAAGGGTTTCCACCATCACAACAGTACATATAGCCATGGTTTAAACTGTGGTTATAGAAATATTTCCATGGTGGATAGCCGAGAGTGCAATTTCCATGGTTGTGAAAACTATGGCTATAGGTTCTATTCCTATGATGGAATCCATGGATACCTCCATTATAATCCATGGCTCTATCTTTTATATATATCTATGCCAATATGATTTGTGTCCAAATGGACCATGGTTATATATTGTGGCCACAATTGTTCCCTCTATAGCCTTAAATTTTTATCATCACAATTGGTGAATTTTTTAGTTGTGATCCTTTTTAATTAAATAGTTCTCTAACCAATGTACATTTTAATGGTCAACATATTTATTTTTAAAAATTATTTTGAATTCTGTAACCCATTATTTATATTTTATAATGTTAAATTACATTTTATTCAAATTAATGTATATTTTGGATATTTCATAATTAACAGAATTTTTGGATGATTCCATTCAATTTAAATGGATCAATATTTCTAAAAACAGTAATATTTTATTATTTAGGAAAAATAATATTTGGAACCTGATTTATTACATTATTTCTGTGTGAAATGAAATTTACTCTTAAATTGGGTATTTTTCCAAATAAAATATCATGAGTTCTTTGTTATGATATTATATTTGATTTCTTATACCTATAGAAATTAAATATGATAAAATGGAATCAATATTTATAATCATAGAATTAAAAAATTATAATGAACCTTTTACTTTTTATAATAACAACATCAAATCATGAAAAAAATTTATGTTATCATGGTTTTGGTTAAGATGGGTTTAAATTTGTTTAACTAGAAAATAAGGAATAAAATGTACAGAAAACATTCCCAGATGTGATTTTTTGAGTTTATTTAGATCATATCATATCACATCCTATATTTTAGTGTTTTTTGGTTTCACATCACATGATTATGATGTTTATATTATTTAATATTTTTTGAAATTTTTTGTTTTCCATTTCCCTCCTATATAAAAGGATACCACCTCTTCTCTCGTATCTATAAATAATGAGTATTATATCATGGAAAATCGATTCCATTATACGTCCATAAATTTATTTCCAATGTCTAATAGATTATAATATTTTCAACATACAATATATTTATGAATTATGGTGAATGATAAATGAGGTATATCGAGAAATATGTGTAACTGTTATAAGAATAAATTCAATTTATTTCATCTTATAACACCTCTAAATATATTCTATTACATTTGTTAAATATTTACATCATTATCTTAATTTTTTATTTTTTATTATTATGATATAAAACATATTATATTAATAACCAAAATGTTTAATTTAGGTACATATCATTGGTTTTTCGTTTTGAATCATTTCATTAATTGTGGTTAATGTATACTACATAATATGGATGGTATGGGGAGAATCTGGGGCTTGTTCGAAGATCAGAGTTCTGGAAAATTAGGCTAGAGGCTAGGAAATACAGTTAGATCAAACCAAGCAACCTAGAATAAACCTCTTGTATAAACAATGAAAATGTAGTAAGGGGAACCAACAAGTCCACATGGTTTTGGAACTGTGCTACCAATTGCAGATCATTGACATAGCCTTAATGCATAGTTTGTGAATTTTTTTAATCAATGTTTTTAAGCTATGCAAAGTGTAATTTTGGGGATGAATTTCCATTTTTCACCGATTCAATTTTTTAAACATATTTCACCTTCTGGAAGGTTTTCAAGTGGCTGGGTCCTTTTTCCTCATACCATAGGTCTTGAAATCCTTATATATAGAATCACATACATATCCTCCATCATGTAACAGATATATGATTATACATATGTGTTGGATGTCCAAATGTATGCCTAAACTGACACACTCCACTTCCTTCAGTTTATATATCCTTTTATTGTGCTATTTTAATGCAAGATCATATGCCTAGTTTTTAGGGAATTGGATGGACACTCAATTCTATTTAAACCTACTTCGGATGAAAGATCAATATATAGTGATTCTTTATCTATGGACCTATATAATGTGGTCATTTATATCGATATTATTTTATATCATTCAATATTTATTCCATCATTCCCTAAGTCGGCATTTTTCGAGATTCTATGAAGTGTTGGTTTCTTCATGCCAGAATGACTCTATTGGTTTGTTATAGGGGAATGTGTTCATGTTTAAGGGTTTAGAAAACACATTAAATATATAGGGATTCCCATAGGTTTTACACATGATTATCATTCATTTGGAAAAAATGGTCCAAAAAGCGTAGAACCCAATTTATCTCCTTGATTGACTTTTTGATGAAATTATATTTCAAAATACCAAAATTATTGTTTTATATGGTGTATATTTGGTGTTTGTTTCCTTTGGACATGTAATTTAACAAATGGAAAATTGGATTGGTGCATTCAAGGCTCCTATCCTGTATACCCTTTTAGAGTAATTTCATATGTCTAAAAAATTAATGTTTATATGCTTTATTTATATGGATGTGGAATAAAGAATGAAATATTTATATTGAATTGGATTTGATGGTATGATTTCAAGTGATTAAATGAATGTTATGTTGTGCATTCTTTATTTCAAATCATTCTTAAGATAATTAATAGTTTAAAATAATTAATTTGATATATAGATGGTGAACCCAAACCATTGTACATGCCTTCTATAAATTTATAAATTTTTATTGAGATTCCTTAAATAAATTGATCTTGATAATTTCATGTGAATTATTTCTACAAACGTGTATGGTTGGGAGGGATTTTTATCCTTGTTTGATATATATAGATATATATGTGTAGTTGAATGAAGGTAAAGTCTCATTAAGGGAATGGAGACCTATGATTTGCTAACATCTATTTGGGCTTACAACACCATGAGTAGAGCATCATAGCTCATAGTCTGGTATTGGGAACCTGGATGTTAAATCCCTAGCCGAACCAGTAATATAAGTATGTATATCTATAGTTACCTTCTATTACATTCTAACTATATGATTAAGTAGGTAGACCATCATGATATCCTTTAGGAACTTGAGTGAGAGATAATATATTTATTTGGAATTATATTAAATTCCAATTTATTAATGCACACTAAATATATATGAGAATAATCCCAGTTTACATATAGACTCGATTAGTAGTGGATTATTTTTATTTATATCACACCAAACTCGGGTCACCTTTGATATATGAGAATATTATTTTTATATTGGTATGGATAAAGGAAATCACCCTTATATAGGATGATGATATTTTAGCATAGACATGAGGTGATTATATTTTGTTATCAGTTTCATTCTGTGGATTGGGTTTTTAGTTTACTTATATGATTTGTTTGTTTAATATATCTATCATATATTTTATGCTTCTTTTACTAATCAATATTTTTTATAACATATCTGGTAGTCTGACATGGAGGAATAGTCTCTCTTATGTACTAATTCATACACCACCACTGGTTGTCGGCAACCCCTGGCATATGAGGAGATGTTCTGGAGGTCCTATGGCTATCCAGGCTCAAGGACCAGAATTAGTGGCATATGAGTCTCTAATGTCACAATATAGTTTAATAGTAAGTTAATTTCTTAAAATACAAGTTTCTTATTACATAACAGAGGTGAGGAATTATTGGGAGTATTTCACATGGCACACTAGGGATTCAGGAACCAATGTATGTGGTAAAAGACAATTTTCCTTAAATAATTGTTTTTTTATAATTACTATTGATATCATTTCATCATTGGGTGTTTCACATGTTTTGTAATGTTATTCGAACATAGGTTATTGGAATTTTGATTCAATCACATGACCAATAGAAATGAGAATTATGCCTTAGAATAATGCATCAATATAGTTACAACCTGATTTACAGTTCATGCGTCATTCCATTCCATGATTAGTTTTTAGTAACCATTTACTAATGTTTATTCATCATGACATATTTTATATATACAGTTTTTCTTAAATTTATTTTATGATTTTGGATTATACAATTGACTGAGTTCAGTGGATTCCACTCTATGATTCATAAGGTGTATGTGACCTAGTGAATTGGAAAATGGCATTCCAGTTAGCTCAACATTAATTGAAATGGTATAGTTATTTGAATAAGAACATTTCAAATGAATGTTACATCCATATGAATTCCATCTTTTTCTACATGTGGAGAATGGGCCTTTGTAGAATATAAAATAGAATATCATTGGATTAGAACAGTTTAATTGTTTGACATGCCTACATGATCTATTTTTCAAATGGGAAAATAAAATTTTGAAGGAACACCCATCTTTCGCAAGCCAATCCCAAATACCAGTACACAGACCCTACCACAGCAGTGTGTAGTAGGATATCTTTTAGTGTTCTTATAACTAGTTAGAGTTTGATTTTTCATCTAGGCATGTCTTTGGATGCAGGTGGAGAGGCATGTTTGTTCTTATATAAAGGATTTAGTGATTTTCCTCCATAAAATAATTATATATTATATATCACTTGAATCCATTCCATGAAATTTATTTTTCATTTTAGCATTTTCCCACCACTATGTCTTCGAGCTTCATGCGCTGATGGAAGTGATGATTAAGTTATCTAGGTGGAGAACTTTGAGCTTCTAGTCATTCGTTCAATTGAGTCACCTATAGATGATCTTCATATAACAGATATAGGCGACGACACAAAGTTCTTTTGGGGATTCTGGTATATGTTTAAAAACATTCAACGTGGAGTATGACCTGCTGTGAGTATGGAAGAGTTGACCTGCTGGTTTCTACAATAGCATCCTTCTACCTTCATAGGGAATGAAGATTCACTTTTTATAAGGTCATTACTCAATCATATCATGTATATAATAGAGAATTTTGATATTCCTATAAAGAAGTGGGTCAATATTGCTTCTTACATGGTCTGAGATTCATTAAAGTGGTTGTGGCATGTCATCACCCATGTAAAAAACATAGGGACATGATCTAGATGGAATTCTTGGACATCTATTATGAATACATCATTCCCATGACTCTGAGGGACAACATGGCTAGGGACTTCATGAATCTATGTTAGGGTAATTTTTCAGTTATGAAATATTCTTTACATTTCGCTAATCTTCAATGTTTTTCTCCATCAATAACTATTGAGGATTTGATGACTGCTTGGTGATTCGAAGACGAGATGGGTTACACCATTTGATCTCGAGTCACTGTCTTTAGTTTGAAAACCATTACTGAAATCATCATCTAATCCATAATTATATGATAATATATCATAGAGGATGAAGGTGGGACCTAGAATTCTTTATCTTCAATGGATTCTTATGGATCTTATTCGGCTGAAAAGACATCAAAGAATCTCATAGTTGTAGCAGTGATCAGTCTCCATTCGTGTGTATTTCTCTTATCTATCACTAGTGTGGTGCGTTAGGGATCATTATGGTGAAGTTTATATGGAATTTAGTTTAGTGCAGTTTTTGAGAAGGGATCAATCCTCTCCACCATTTCCATAAAAAGTTTCCACTAGTACCTACAGACAAGGGATATTAACTTACTCCTCGATTAGAAGATGGGTTATCTGAATCATAAGAGTCATGAAACTAGAATACTAGACGTAATTTTTGAAAATGTGGTAATCATGAAAGAGGAATTCATGCATATGATTCTTATGGATAGTATAGAGGGTATTTTTGGGGAATTATAGTAGTGACTCTAGACTACGGTACATTCTAGTTATATGTCATTTTGCGTACACCGAATCTGTTGAGCACCAGACCATTTACTGTATGAGATACCATTCTAATTACCTTCATATTTGTGTCTTTATTTTTTGATACAGGCGTGTCTCACTCATTTTTATATGATGAAATCATAGATATTCATTCGCTAAACCTCAATTACTATCATAGTTTTATGATGATAGAGACACCCTTAAGTATCCATTCTGAGGGCGTCCTCAATTGTCAGAACTGTCCATTTGTGGTAGGAGGTTACCTTTTTATGTGGAACATGTATATACTCAACATGACCATCTTTGATGAAATCATTAGGATGGACTGGCTAGTTCCCGATAGTTTCTTTATTGACTAATATCATCTTAAGGGGATGTTAACATCACATTTGTCCATGAAACATATATGTAAGGGAGAATAGGATGTCAGTGTGACATGAGAATGACTCAATCATCAGAGGTCCTAGAGTGTTATAGCACAAGTCTACAGTCCTTATCTTTATAACTAGGGTTTAAATCCTACTATCATTCCTTCGTTGGTGGAATGATTCTGATATATCTTTATTGAAGACCTATCTAGTATACCACTAGTGAGAGAGGTATCTTTTTTAATTGAAAATGTTCTAAGGGGAGAACATATGACATTTCCTCCTTACATGATGGAACTTAAGAAGCTTTTGAATCTCAATAAGTTATTTGAGGGTCTCGAGGAGAACGAATTTACAAACCCCAATACACCTCCTTGGGGTTCACCAGTTCTATTTCCCAATATGGTAGATAGAAGCCATAGGATTTTTAGGGATTATTATAAATTTATTTAGCTAATGATTATGAACCGATATCTACTACCTAGAATATAAATCAACTTTGATCATCTTTGATGAGAATAATTAATTATAATGATTGATTTAATTTTTTGATATCATCAGGTGTGTGTCAGTATATTAGACATAAGCTACACAACATTCATGAGAATGTGGGATCTCTATGAGTACACAATTATTCCATTTAGACTATTGAACACACCTAATATATTCATGGTTTTTATGAACTGGGTCTTCCACCCATTTTTTTTACTTTTGGATATCATTTTTGAAAATATCTTATTATCATTATTCCCTAGAAAAGACCATGTAAAATATATTTTTATAGTGTTGAATATACTGAGAGAGAATTAGCTTTATTAGAAGCTTAGTAAATGATACCACTTTATCAGTAATGTCCCTTCCTATGTCATATCTTCACTGAGTTAGGAGTTTCAATTTCCCTAGATAAATTAAGAGATACTGTTTCTTAGGACAGAACAATCGCTTTTTTGATATTTGTTTTTCATGGTCCATGTAATATACTAAAAAAACATAATCCGGTATTTCTCACACCTTACAGTGCATATTACAATTTTGAAAACTAATGGAGCAAATTTTAAATTGTCTAATGACTGTGAAAAATCCTTTCGAGGGTAAAAGTGATGATTGAATTCAGAGCTGATACAAATTCGGATTGATACAGTCATGGAATATACTCTATATTGTGATGCATCCAACATTGGACATGGATTTTTTATGATTCCGAAAAAGAAATTCATTGTGTATGGTTCTATTTAGTTCATCACTTATGAGAAGAACTATATGGTTAATTACATCATGTTCTCTAATGTTGTTCATGCATTACTTTGTTTATGGAATTATCTATTATGAGTGTGTTTTTTAATACTCAAAGACCAAAAAATATTACTATACATCTTCACTAAATGGGATTTAAATCATTGGTAGCGTATGTGGGTCAAGTACCTATAATAATTTGATTTATATAATTTATATTCTCCAGAAATAGGGAATTATTTATTTGATGCACTATGTTAGAAAACTTATACTCATGCGATTTCGGAATCGAGTGATGAATGTAATGTTATGGAAATATTCTGAAAGATTCACATTACAGTTTAGAATGACCATGGTAAGACTATTCTCTCAGCATTTGCTATGAAATATACTCCCCATGAATGAGTAATATCAAGACAGATGTCTAACCATGATGGAATTTTCCAATGGTAAATTTTTTAAGAGTATGATAAATCTATTGGATGGATATTTGATAGGGAAGATACAAATTTGTTCGATGGATGTTTACAGGTTCTAGTAGACAACATAAATGTATTAATTTGGGATTTCCACACCTCTACATGGGTAGTTCACCCCGATGTCACCAATGTGTATAATGATTTTTGGAGTTAATCATTGTGTCCCAGCATGATTCATGAGATAACCAGCCTCATCATGGATGTTCCACACGTTAGTGGGTGAAAGAAGAACACAAGCATCATATATGTCTTTTTAGATGTTTTCATTTGCATATTGAAAATGGGATGATGATTATATATACTTCGTGACTTGTCTATGTAGATCATCCCATATAAATAAAGTGGTATGGGTTTTCATTGATCACTCGATGATGGTTTCAGAATTACTGAATTTGTGAGAGACTTTCCCAGTAGACGATATATGGACGATGTACATCTATGAGTTGATATTTCTTCATTGATCTCAACTTCATATAATTTATTACAAAGATGATTGTTTAATGTCATGATTTTGTAAATGGTCATAGAAGGCCTTGGGTTCGGAGGTACATCTGCGAATGGCCTATCACCCACATACTACTTGAAAGACGGTGCATAAAATTATGGTTCTAGAGGAAACGATTCAATCAACTATCCTTGAATTTATTTTTTCTTGGGAAAACACATTCCTCTAGAGGATTTTATTATAAAATAATCTTTCATTGTACTATTTAAATAGATCTGTATGAAACAGTATATAGTTGGACTTTCCACTGACCTCTCTACTAGCTAAAGTCATGGGAAATAACTTTTCTCTCACCATGTCTAATTCAAGAGAATTCCTAGTTGGTCTAGGAGATTCGAATGCGTATGTGGATAGCTCAGTAAATGTTAATTCTTATTCAAATAAACCTTGGTGACCTCGAGAGTTTGAGTTCAGAGAATAGTTTTTCTTGAATGAATCACCCATGGTAGAGAACAGATGTATTCATAAGCATAGTAAGATATCATCTAGATTCAATTGACCCTTCAAGGATGTGATGTAGATTAGGCTAGTGTCTTACCAGCTGAAACATCCATAGAACTATCGGTCCATGCATGATATAATTCATGTATCATAGAAAAATCAATTCTATTATAACATGTAGCATGTATTTCATCCTGATGAGGTTGAGAGGGATATGGTTGTTTCCTTGTCACATTATCTCATGATTATTATTGATTGGGATGTGATTACTCCCCGAGGGAGGTTCATTCCTCTTGAATGGGTTCAATAGTAGGACGACTGAGTACATGATGAAACCTAGGAGTGGGAAGCTAATATATCATCTCAGTGGCTAGAACTCATTGATGTTAGTAACTCATTGCCCTTACAAGGTCAACATGGGGACGATTTTCTCTAAGAAGGGTGGTTTGTATTGACTAGAATTTTTAATAATAGCACAGATAATTGGTTTTTCTTGCTGAATATGTCAAATATTTATGGTGTTGTTATAAAACAACATAGGGAAGGTATAGGGGGAATATGGGGCTTGATTATAGCCCACTGTTCTGGAATGGTGGGATACAGACTGCACCACAGGGTTTGTGGACACCGTTTGACCAAGGTCCCACAGTTCGTATAAATTTTACAGCTACAGATAGGGTCACCTGCATGCTCGCATGATTTTCGGCTTTTGGGACCTTGGAACATAGTTTTTTAGTATATTGTAGATGTTGGATATATCCTTAACACTAGGATTGAAAAATATTTTTAAATCATGATCCAATACCATGCGTATTGTAATTTAAGGGAAAATTTCCTCTTTCACCTCTTTAATCCTTTATCCTATCTCTCTTTCAGTAGCGTTTTCTAATGGAAAGGTCATATTTAAATCTCTCAATTGTCTCAAAATCAATATGTCATGAATCATGTACATCTACTACATTTATAAATAGATATTTTATATCAATGAAATGTTTGATTTCCCAAGGTAAGGCTAACCCACACACTATTATTTCGTTGGTCAATTGTTCCTTCTATTGAGTTATTCAGATGTTGGCTTATATGTGATATTTTTATGGAATTGTACAAAAAAATCAGATATGATCCATCATTCATTAAATACAAGGTCAATATCCATTGAGAATTAATCTACAGACCTATGGTAGAGGGAATGTCAGCTTTCCATTTTATTTTTGGTTGTTTCATTTTTTATTTCTTCATGCGACAAGCTGTACATTGTTCAAATTCTACAGTTTCATGGTTTATCCATGTATAAATGACACTATAGCCTTGTAATATGTGAAATGATTATTTTTAGGGGTTTAAACATAACCTGAACACTATAGGTACACATGTAGTTGTTCTAATTGAATATTAGTCATTTTGGTCAAATGGTCCAAAATACAAGGAACTCAAAGTAACTCCTCTCATGGTTTTTTATTAAATTGTCTTTGAGAATCTTGTAATTAATTTATTCTATGTTTAATATATGGATTTTGGTACCTTTTAAATGGAATTTACCAAATTTCCAATTGGTTTGTTACATTTCTTACTCCTGACCCATACACACTTTTAATATCATTTTCCATGTGAAGAAAAAGTGAATTCAATTGTGTGAATAAGATTTGAATGGTATGATGGATATAATATTTACATTGAACTAGATTTTATGGAATAATTTTGATGGATGGAATAGAGTTTTAAATTTTTCATGTTTTTTTTAAATTTCATCATATGAAAAGGATTTTATTGTGGAACATAATTTTTTATATGAATGGTGATCCCATTCCATTATACATGAATCATATATATTGATAAATATACATTAATATGACTCGAATAAATTGAGATTTCTAATATCATGTGAATGATTTATATAAACATGTATTTGTGGGATGTATTTACCCCATGCCAGTTATATGTATACAATGGAATGATTGTAAGGGCCTCAATTGGGCATGGTAACCAAACTCCCCTTACCTCAGTTAGGGCATACTACACTATCAGAACATCTTCATAGAATTTATTATGGTGTTGGGAGCATGTGTGTTATTTCCTATTCAATCCCAGAAATATACACATATATTTATATATCATGACGTGATACGACATACTAGATATGTATTGACCTAAATCTTGACGTACATGGTCATTACATTACTTTTGCAGAATACTTAATACATGACAAAAACAGACGCCCAAAGACCGTATTAGTTCAGTGTCTTTGGAAACAAGGAATGTAATCATCTAATCATGGTGAAATATCTTCAACTTCTCCCATAATGACCTTCTCCTATTGGTTTTCTTACCTATAAACTTTCTTTATATCTTGGGGAAAAGAAAACATAAAAAGGGTGATCTCAAATTCTTAGTAAGGGTAAACATAGAGAACATTAAAGAATCCATAAACATTTGAATGGAAAAACATAAACATAAAATCTAAACATCAAAATCTTGAGCAAAGAGATAAATCATGGAAGCAAATAAGGAATATATCATAATGGAACATCAATCAAGATAAAATTTAATGGGAGTAAAACATGTAATTGTGGAAGACCATTATGCACATTATATGATTTCCATAGTAGCCAAGGAATTGATGCGAAGACCATCTTAGTGGACAATGTCCCTTTCTGAATCAAGTTCACTCCTCATTCTAGTCTTGTAACACTGAACCGTATTAACTTACCGTTCTATCCATGTCAATCTAATGAGATATAAATCTTTACCCAATGCATTGGAGGGAGATATAGGTCCTACCAATCTCATATTTAAATCATTCTTATGTGTGCCACAACATAAACATAAATCATTCATCCTAACCCAAAGAATAAAATGGGTTTCATAAACATCATATCTTCATAATATAATCCATATAAAACAAAAGGATATCATTTCACCATAAGAAAAGTGAAACCATGTCAATCATAGAGACATTATAATTGAAACATACACATATTAAATAATGTAATCTTCGATGGAAAATGGATTTGATAAAACACTTGAAATAAATTCGTGAGGAAAATATCCTTTATTCTTCAAAATAATTTTATTTTTCATGAAATGCCATGAATTTTTTAAAAGAAAATTATTTTGTTGAAAATAGTCATGAAATCATGTAGAGTATGCTTCATGAAAAAATGGTGTTATGAAACTGTAAAAATCCATTCATGCCGTATAAGTTAAAAAAACATTCTTCTCGTACTTTTTCCGGAAAAGTCAAAAAAGTACCTCGTAACGTAAACAAAATAGTGATTCCATACATACCACGTAGTAAAAACAAAAAAATGGCTAAAAATGACTTTAAACATACCTGAAAACATTTTTATAAAACTTTGAAATGGATGATAAATATAACCCCAGTAAATACTTACGTATAAGCAATATCGGATAGAAAACAATTGAGATTGCAACATTATCCCTAACTTATGTCTGAGATTCTTCGTATGTATCCGAACATCCTGTATAATGATTTAAATATTGTCATTGTATTATTAAAGAATCATATTCATTGTTATGATGACATATATAGTTTACTTATGACTTTATATTACCCATTCTTTTGTAAACTCGATGTAAAAGCAACGATTTGGGTAAAATCGTTTCATTTATTGTACGTGTTTTGACTTGTTGTTCTCGATATTATTACTTATATCCTGATTTAAATAATTATAGAATGTAAAACATGATTTATATATAATATATATTCAGAATATACATATATATCTGATATATTGATAAATGGAATGAAATGCACCGTTAATGGATACGATAGTCCATAAGTACGCATGAACGTTGTTTTCAATTCCTTATTGAATTGAATAGAATTAAGTAGATGACATAAATATATATATGAATAAATCCAGTATCATTATTATGTCATATATTTCATTATTATTCATTGTATATACTTTATAATCATTCCTGAATGGTTAACATGGAGAATGAATCTCATTGTGTCGTGGAGACGGTAGTCCGTACGTACGCACAAGCGATGATATCATTCTCATGATCGTTGAATTTTATTTAAGTGTATTTATAATATTTTAGAATCAATATAACTTTACAATAATCATATATAGTTATTTATTTACACCATTATACCCATACAAGTAAGGTGGTGGTTGAAAACAGATTACACCACGACGTGGAGACGTTATTCTGTTCGTACGCACGCACGGTGATTTCATTTTACGTATGATGGATAGAAGGTGAAATATGGTTGTTTCATATTTATAATGACATATTAATATATAAGTAATACTTATGTTATTACTTTATAATGATACAACTAAAGAATAAGTTGTATAAGATGAAAGAAACTTTAGAGAATCAGAAAAGAGATTACCTCTTCTTCGACGCACCTCCTTTAAATTTCTTCTTAGGGAAGTAGAGTTGGTCTTTTGTAATGACCAGATCCTCAAAAATTTTTCTAGGGAAGTGGAGAAGAGAGATGGGCTAGGTTATGCCGAGCCTCAAGGCTCAAATGGGTGTGAAGAAAAGAGGGAAGGGGTTTCCTTTTTTATAAGGGAGGAGAGGGGTACCTTTGAAAAAACATAAAATATTATTTAATAATAATGTCATATTCCATTTTTAATAGTTCAAAATAGATTTATGTAGAATCTAATGTGGGGATGGATTGAAATACTCTCAACCAATAGATTTTAGATAAGTTTAGGTCACTATTTTAACCTAATCATTTAGATTTAACTCTAAGTTAAATAATTTATCTTTTACCGTGTCTTCTCGTTTTATTACTGTACATGTTTAATAAACATACTATAACAATCCAAAAACACCCCAAGAGGTTAATTATTAATATATATAACCTTATATAAGTTATTTGAAATAATATTATATTTTTAGGAATAAAATAACAATTAATTATATAATATTTGTTTTAAAAACTATTTTATTGTAATTTTGACACTATTTGGTAATTGATTTTTGTGAAAATTATAACAACATGATTAGTTCGAACCATGTTAATTAAATCAATAATAAAATGTCATATTAATCTATAAAATTAGTTTAATTTGTAAAAAGACTCAAATTACATTTATTTGGGTATTTATAACATCACTTATGTTAATATTTCATTGATAAGGTAATTACTTCATCATCATTGTGTTATGAATAAATTAACTTATATAATGTCTAAAATTTAAAAATAAACTACCATTAGGTATGAAATATTTCCAACTTTCTAATGAATATTTAGAATCTAATTTATCATATTTATAACCCTATATTAAAAATGTTTTAGTTGTTAAACATTGAATTTAACTATTTTAACTCTTCTTTAAATAAAATAATAATAAATTTCCTAATCTAATCCAAGTTGACCTAAAGGGAAATATTTTTTTTCCTAAGTTTGTTTTTGGTTTAATTACACGAATCCAATAAAATTATAACATGTGTTAGGGTAATAATAATATCATTTTTACCCTTAATTACCCTATTTATTTTTAACAGTGGTAAATGAAAGTAAAAAGTTACTATTCACCAAAAATTATTTTTGTCTTATTGAACCAAATTTTACACCTTTATATTAACCGTGTCTCTCGGATTTTCAATATTCCACTCCCAATAGTGGTAAAATTATGTTTTATGTAAATTTTCAAAAAGCTAATAGGAGGTAGGTAAAAGACGGTGGAAAGTTCAATAAAAATTTTATATATCTAAAATTATTATAAAATGAATCCAATGAATCACATTGAACTTATATAGGTATTATGTAACAATTTTTACCTAAAATAAATTTAAAATATTTAAATAATTATTTTAATAAAAAATTCGGTTTTTAAATAGTAACCCAGTGTTTTCACTATTCATCAACAATTGAATGTTTTCAGAAAAATACCAAAAATTCACCATAGGATAATTTTGATATTCCGAATCCAAAAATGAAGTCCATTTTGAAATATAAAATTTATAAAATTTCAAAAATTGGGTTTTAATATTCATAACGGCTAGATTTTATAATATTTTAATAACATATCGTTGTTTAGTGAAACTCGGTATTGCGTACAACACACGCTATCGTGAAAGGTCGCGATTGTGTGTAATGTAAGCCAAGTCAGTGTTGTGTGTAGTTCAAGAATCCTTTGTTGTTGCATATAACAGAATCCAACCATATTTCATTTATACATTGAATATATATATATATATATATATACACTCAATGTTGCGTAGAATAACTATTATCAAACGAATTTTAAATTGTGTGTAATACGATCCAAGAACAGTGTTGTGTATACTGCAAGCTAATATGGTGTTGCGTATAGTGCAAGATAATCATGGTGTATCATACAACAAAAGAAATCAAATAAAATTAAAAGATTACTTCTCATAAAATCTCGGGGTGTTACATTCTACCCCCCTTAAAATGTATTTCACCCTCGAAATTCATCGGGGTTATGAATCATTTTCTACTTTAAAGTTTCATTCTTAGAAACCCACATCGTAAAAAGGAATACTAAAACATAATTTTAAAAGTGATGTATGAAACATAATAGTTACCCAAATTAACTCATCACTGGGTTTCCACATATGAGAACATAGGTGAAAATATGGATATACAAGAGAAATCTAACCATCAACATCTGATGATGAGTGGTAGAGGACATGGCTATGAAAAATCCAACAATAAAAAAGCCATAAATTTGTGACGATCTAAGGTACCATCAGATTCATTAGATATAAGAGCACTAGGACAACATTTTTGGTTTTCAATATCATTTCCCCAATGATGAAATTTTGAATTAGAAGAAATACTTAATTGATTTCAGTGTTATATCATTGTTGGTCATCCAATGAAAAATTTCCACTTCATCTCTTATTTGAATAAATGAAGTTGAATTTTTCATTCTCGAAGTTTTAGCAGATCATGTGATAGAAAGATAGGTCATGCCATCTACCTCAATCACAAGTTATTAAATATTCATAAGTCCATCTATTCTAAGATTAATAGTATATGGTTCCTAAAATGGATTTATACTTCATATATCACACCACTTAATAAATTAAAACTAATTTATACAAACCAGGGACTTTTTGTTGGCTAGTGGTAGGCAATAAAGGCCTGTCGTACTTCGGTTGTGGGTTCGATTCCCACAGCCTTGTCTGATGTGATGAGTTGTCGCTCGTCCTATGGGTTGTCTTCTTTCTAAAACAATACTATTATAACATTCCGAAAATAATTTCTAAAAACAAGTTCAATCCTTAAAAAATACTATATTATGCTTATCATAATTCATTTTAACCATTAGGCTTATCCAAAATACATCTGTCCAATCTCATTTTATAATGAATACAATTACTGAAAAGTTCACATAAAAAAACGTGGATACTATCGTTTATTCCCCATATATCATAATATATATCTTGTGGGACACATTCCAAACATGTGAATACCTTAATCATGTATTCCTTTGAAACATGAATTACCATAGAACCTTAGTGAAAACATGAGTGTTGTCAAAAGTTAACTCTTTCCACATACCAAAATCCAAAAAACTCTATATACTCAAACCATGATATCATTTAGTCCTTATATCAGCCATGAGATCATTAATACTATCAAACAATTTATTTTCTCCTTATCCCTTCATTATGTGCATATCATTTTCTTTCCCAAATATTTGAATTACTTTTCATGGTTACCGGTACCATATTCTTATAGAAAACAACAATGGACCAATATACAGATATTTCAATATTCAAAAAAATTACATCAACAAAATTATTATTGAATTCAAATACATAAGCCTTTCAATCCCTCCTCTTAAATTATTGGCATGGAATAGGTCCTTCCTTGATTTAGAAGTAACTTCTTAGGTCAGGGCATTGAGTTGGGTAATACCCATGTTCTCCGAAAATCAGACATTGGACTCCATTACAGTCTGTCACTCTATAACCCTTTTCTCCACATAGATAACATCTTCCCCTCCATTTGAGGTATTCCTCAAGGTTATTCATCCCTTCTTTAGAAATATAAATATTTCTTTCACTATGATCCTCACCATGCGAACATGAATAAAATTACATCTTCCTCTTATTTGATGACTTAGGAATAAAAATAAAGTTCACCTTGTTAATCATATATCGAGATGACTGATTTGGCATAATCCCAATATCATTATCTCCCATCGTTACATAATTTTGTGGATCATAGTCAGCAATTTTTCTATTGGAATCAATGTTAACTGAATTCCTTCTCATTCCCTCCAATGACTAAGACCAGAAACCATTGTGTAAGAGACAGATAAAATAAAGAGGAACCACATAATCATAAAAAGTCACTTATGGGATGTCTAACTTATCAAAAATTCATTATTACATGACACCTTTAGTTCACCCTAGGTTATTCATGTTCCTAAACATAATTCTAGGACTCTACCATATACGTATACTTACCCTTATGGACATCCCTAGACATACCATAGAAATATCTCTAGGGATATCACTAAAGTATTCACATCCTAGTTTCCCAAGATTAACTAATCCTTTTCTCTGATCCCAACTGTAGAGACCCAAATCTTGACGTACATGGTTATTACATTACATTTGCGAAATACTTAATACATGAAAATAAGAGACGCCCCAAGACCAATTTAGTTTAGTTTCTTTGGAAACTGGGAATGTAATCTTCTAATCATGGTGAAGGATCTTCAATATCTCTCATAAAGATCTTCTGATTTTGGTTTTCTTACTTAAAACCTTTCTTTATCTTCTGGGGGAAATAAAACATAAAAAGGGTGAGCTCAAATTCTCAGTAAGGGAAATCATAGAGAACATAAAACAATCCATAAACATTTGAATGCAAAAACATGAACATAAAATCTAAACATCAAAATCATGAGCAAAGAAATAAATCTTGGAAGTACATAAGGCACATATCATAATTGAATATCGATCATGATAAAATATCATGGGAGTAAAACATGTAATTTTCGATAACCATTAATCACATTATATGATTTCCATAGTAGCAAAGGCATTGCTGCCAAGACCATATTAGTGGACAAAGTCCCTTTCTGAATCGAGTTCACTCCTCGTTCCAGTCCTGTAAAACTGAATCGGATTCACTTACCATTCTAGTCATGTTTATCTAATGAGATATAAATTTTTACCCAATGCATTGGAGAGAGATATAGGTCCCAACCATCACATATTGAAATCATTCTTACGTGTGCCACAACATAAACATAAATCATTCATCATAACCCATAGAATAAAATGGGTGTCATAAATATCATCTCATCATAACATAATCCATATAAAAAAAATGGATATCATTTCATCATAAGAAAATTGAAACCATGTAAATCATAGAGACATTATACTTGAAACATACACATATGAAATAAGGTCATCTTAGATAGAAAATGGTTTTGATAAAACACTTGAAATGAATTCTTGAGGAAAATATCCTTTCTTCTTCAAAATCATTTTTTTTCACGAAATGCCATGAAATTTTTAAAATAAAAGGATTTTGTTGAAAATAGTCATGAAATCATGTAGAGTAAGCTTCATTAAAAAAAGGTGATATGAAACCATAATAACCCGTTCGTGCCATATAATTTAAAAAACATTCTTCTAGTACTTTTGCCATAAGAGTCAAAAAAGTACCTCATAACATAAACAAAAGAAATATTCCTTACACACCATGTAGTAAATGTAAAAAAATGGGTAAAAATGAATTTAAACATATATGAAAACATTTTTATAAAACTTGGGCATGGATGATAAATATAACCCCAGTAAATACTTATGTATAAGCAATATCGTATAGAAAACAATTGAGATTTCAACATGATCCCTTACCTTATGTACGATATGCTTCGTATGTATCTGAACCTCCTGTATAATGATATAAATAATGTCATTGAATTATTAAAGAATCATTTTCATTGTTTTGATATCATATATAGTTTACTTATGACATTATATTACCCGTTCTTTGGTAAATTCGATGTAAAATCAGTGATTTGGGTAAAATTGTTTCATTTATTGTACATGTTTCGACTTGTTGTTCTTGATATTATTACTTATATCCTGATTTAAATAATTATATAATGTAAAACATGATTTATAAATAATATATATTCATCATATACTTATATATATGATAGATTGGTAAATGGAATGAAATACATCGTTCATGGAGACGGCATGTCGTAAGTACGCATGAACGTTGTTTTCGTATCCTTATGGAATTGAATGGAATTAAGTAGATGACATAAATATATATATACATAAATATGGTATAATTATTATTTCATATATTTCATTATTATTCATTATATATACTTTATAATAATTCATGAATGGTTAACATGGAGAATGATTCTCATCGCGTCGTGGTGACGATAGTCCGTACGTATGCACGAGCGCTGATATAATTCTCATGATCGTGGAATTGTATTGAAGTGTATGTATAATATTTTATAATAAATATCACTTTATAAAAATAATATATAGTTTTTTATTTACACCATTATACCCATCCAAGTAAGGTGGTGGACGAAAACAGATTACACCACGCAGTGGAGACAGTATTCCGTAAGTACGTATGTGCGGTGATTTCGTTTTACATTGGATGGATATAAGTTGAAATAGGGTTTTTTAATATTTATAATAACATATAAGTATGTAATTAATACTTATGTTATTACTTTATCATCATAAAACTAATGAAGAAGATGTAGAAGAAGAAAGAAACTTTAGAGAATCAGAAGAAGAGACTACCTCTTCTTCGACGCACCTCCTTTAAAATTCTTCTCTGGGAAGTAGAGTTGGACTTTTGAAAAGACAAGAACCACCAAAATGTTTCTAGGGAAGTGAAGAAGATAAATGGTCTGGGGTTGGCTGAGCTTCAAGGCTCAAAAGGTTGTGAAGAGAAGAGGGAAGGGGTGACCTTTTTATAAGGGAGGAGAGGGGCACCTTTGGAAAAACTTAATATATTATTTTATAATAAAGTCATATTCGGTTTTTAATAGATAAAAATTGATTTATTTAGAACCTAATGTGGGTATGGTTTGAAATCCTATCATCCAATATATTTTAGACAAGTTTAGGTTACTATTTTAACCTTATCATTTAGATTTAACTCTAAGTTAAATAATTTAACTTTTACCGTGTCTTCTTGTTTTATTACACTACATGGTTAATATATAAAAAGCCAAAAGAATCCCAAGTGGTTCATTATTAATATATATAACCTTATATAAGACATTTGGAAGAACCTTAGATTTTTAGGAATAAAATAACAATTAATAATATAATATTTGTTTTAAAAACTATTTTATTTCAATTTTGACACTATTTGGTAATTGATTTTTGAGAAAATCATAACATCGTGATTAGTTAAATCCATGTTAATTAAATCAAAACTAAAATGGAATTTAAACCTATAAAATTAGTGGAATTTGTAAAAAGTCTCAAATTACATTTATTTGGGTATTTATAACATCAATTATGATAATATTGCATTAATAAGGTAATTACTGCATCATCATTGTGTCATAAATAAATTAAGTTATATAATGTCTAAAAATTAAAAATAAACTACAATTAGGTATGAATTCTTTTTATATTTTTAATTAATATTTATAGTCGAATTTATCTTATTTATAACCCTATATTAAAAATGTTTTAGTTATTAAACATTGAATTTAACTATTTTAAATCTTCTTTAAATAAAATAATAATAATTGTCCTAATATATTCCAAGTGGACCTAAAGGGAAATATTTTTTTCCTAAGTTTTTTTTGGTTGAATTACACTTATCCAATAGAATTAGGATATGTGTTAGGGTAATAATAATATCATTTTTAACCTTAATTACGCTATTTACTTTTAACCGTGGTAAATAAAAGTAACAAGTTACTACTCACGAAAAATTATTTTTATCTTATTGAACCACATTTTACTCCTTGATATTAACCATGTCTCTTGGATTTTTGAAATTCCACTCCAGAAGCGGTAAAATTATGTTTTAAATAAATTTTCAAAAAGCTCTTAGGAAGTAGGTAAAATGTGGAAAGTTCAATAAAATTTTTATATATCTAAAATTAATATGAAATGACTACAACGAATCACATTGAACATATATAGGTATTATGTATCAATTTTTACCTAAATTTAATTTAAATAAAATAATTAATTATTTAAAAAATAAAGTCGGTTTTTAAATAGTAACCGAGGGTTTTCACTATTCATCATTAATTGAACGTTTTTAGAAAAATACCAAAAATTCCCCGTAGGATAATTTTGATATTCCGAATCAAAAAATGAAGTCCATTTTGAATGATATAATTTATAAAATTTCATAAATTGGGTATTACTATTTATAATGGCTAGTTTTTATAATATATTAATAACATGTCATTGTTTAGTGAAACTTAGTATTGCGTACAACACACACTATCATGAAAGGTCGTGATTGTGTGTAAATGTAAGCCAAGTCAGGGTTGCGTGTAGTGCACGACTCCTTTTTTGTTGCGTATAACAGAATCCAACCATATTTCATTTATACATTGAATATATATATATATACACTCAATGTTGGGTAGAATAACTACTATAAAACGAACTTGAAATTGTGTGTAACACATTCCAAGAACAGTGTTGCGTATACTGCAAGCTAATACAGTGTAGAGTATAGCACAAGATAATCATGGTGTAGCATACAACCCAATAAATCAAATAAATTAAAAATAATACTTCTCATAAAATCTCGGGGTGTTACAAGATATATATTTAAGAAGGTAGATCTTCCTGGTATTCATTTAGAACCTTAATGAAAAGTTACTTATTTATTCTGCACTAATTTAAATTCCATATTATTACTACACATTGAATATATATTAGAACCACCTTAATTTATTCATAGACATTATTGGTGGTGGCCTATATAGTCTTATCTCAAACCAAACATGGGTCATATTTGGCTCCCTTGAAGATTGTTTTCATTCTAGTACATATAAAAGAAACTACCAATCAATAGGGTTCTAATCCTATATCTAATATATAGCTTAGGTGTTGGGAATCTAGCATGTGATTTTGATGCTATAGAGAATATTTATTATTGTTATCCCTTATTTATCATTTTTATAGCATGACAGTTTCCATTCACATTGTTTTCTTCAATAATTTGATGCTTTTTATCCATATTTGTTTGAGACACTACCTTTTATGATTTTGGATATTATATTCAATTTCATATTTTGATACATTTTTTGGTTTTTTTTTTTTGTAATTCTTCAAAAAAAATTTATTTCATTGTTTTTTGATTTACGTTTCATCTAATCATAAATATATATTATAACCATTGTGGTACACTGACATGGGTGACTGTCTCCCCATGGTACTAACACATACAACACCACTTCTAGTCGGCATCCCCTATAATATGGGTAGATGGTCTAGGTGTCTTGTGGATAATGAAGCACGACTAATAGAGAATGTTCCATCTGATTCTAGGATATCCCAATTATCCACCTCGTTTCAATATTATGAAAATTTAAAAATCACTCGTACATAAATTTTACTTACATCAGCAAAATAGAAGTGTGAATAATTTCTCATATCCATTTTAATTGAATGTCAATAACCATGAAAAATCAATTTATGTTATGAATATGGTTCTGTAATGGAAAAAATACAATTTATCTTTCATTTCTTCTTGTCATATGAAAATTAAAATATAGTTCATATGTGTATATGAACTCTCTTCTCTATGAGATGTGTAAATAATGATTAAATATATAAATTATGTAGGATATGGTAAATATATATATATATATACATACTATATATGATATTTTTATCTTTATTAATAGTTTTAAGATTTTGGTGTTTTGATAAAAAAATCTTGTATTGGAACTACTTAACAAAAACACTAATAGAAAATTAATAAATTAATAGCCAGAAATGTTAAAATTAATAAATAATTATTAATTAAGCACTATTAAAATTTCATAAATGTATCATACATGATATTATATGTATAAATAATTATTTTAATATATATAACAGATTAAAATCTATAATACAAGACGATAGAGTTCTATTTATACAAGTTGAAATTTAGGTAAGGTCTTTTCATCTCACTTTTATTTCTATGATACACATGTTGTATTAATCACCTATTTCATTTATATAGTTTCTATACTTAGAATGAATTTCTATTATGATATACCAAATTAAAATTATGGGGATAATCATATCCATCAAAATTTATCACGTTCATTATTTTTTTATTTGAATATTGTCAAAGAGCTAGGGGTTTTATATTACAATCTTAGTTCTTCTCAGATTGATAATAATTATGTCTAAAATGATGAAATTTCATAGAATAATAATCATTTTATACTCATGTAACTCATTTAATTTTCAGGTAATAATATAATTTACCCTCTATGGTTATTATAATGATTGAGAAAATGTTTTTATAAAAAACCTATATTATTTTCTATTTGGTTGGGAATCTTTTTATTATATGTTTTCTTTTCTATTCAATATTATCAATATTTTTTTAATATTCTCATAGGATTGTTTAAATTAACCTTCACCCATTTTGTACATTTATACCAAAATTTTAAAAATGAATTTTCTTTTCATTTTTAAAACAGTGTACTTTTGAATTATTACCAAACATGTGAATGGAATATATTTTTAATGGATACAACATTAATGGAACTTCCCACCATCATTACAACTCATTGCTTTGAAGATTATTTTAAATGTTTACTATGTTATTCTCAAATATATTCTTTTCTTCATATTTGATTAATTTTTATATTTTCAATATTTTTTTATATAAAATGGTTATTTACCTTTAGATATATTTCAAGTCATATATTAAAGGAATATTTACATTAACATAACATTCATTTATGATACTTATTATTTATTGGGGATATAATCAACATATATGAAATTTGTTATTGAATTGTATGGATTAGGACATTGAAATTAGTTGTTAATGAAATATATTTACTTTCACTAGGTTTTGTTCTGATTAAATGTTGAAATGTGTATGCTACGTATTTTATCATCCATCGGTTATGATATATATTGAATGAATTTTTAGTTTTTGGTTCACATATAAATATTATATGATAATATTAATGGTGGGCCTAGAATTAAATGTCATTTTAATGGATTTATTAAATATTGAAATATCATGTGATAATACAGATTATAATGGGGGAGTGGACCCATCTCCGTAAGAGACTTTGTACTCATTGATAGTCTTGAATGAAATACTTTTCTAAGTATATGGTGGAATGGTCTATGAACCCCATCCACTACGACTATATTTGTAGTGATCCTCATATACTGAAAATATTTTGTATGATTATTTTAATGCCACCAATTTATATGAATATTATTCTTTCATGGATTGTGTTTTTATATTACATTATGATACATTATTATGAACTGCCAAAATTTATTACCTGATTCAATATTATGATATATGATATGATGAGAACATATTATCAAATGTTAAATACATATTCACATATATTCATTATCTGGGTATTTATAATAGATCATTGATATATAACCAAATTAAACATATTCAGCATATGACCCCATCCTTTGTTGTGTTTCATTTCCATGTTTTATAAATAAAGGTTTTATGTGTGAATTTTCTAAGAATATAAATATATTGTGTTATGTTAGTTATAGATAATAAATATCCATCGTGAAATAATTTAATTTATTATGTAGTCTCTGGAGACCTTAAATCTATTTATTCCTCAGAAATGTATTTATGAAAAAGGTTTTATGTTATTTTATTATGATGTAATATCTATGTATGAAATATATGGCCACTAATGTTGGTATCAATTGACTATTTCATCAATATTAATAGACTAGTATTTAGAACATTAGTGAAATTCCTAGGGTTAATTCTAAGTATAGTATAACATCCTAATGTTTTTTTAATTTATATATTATGTTATTTTTCTAATAATACATAATTATATTGATACTATAAGTGGATGTCATTTTGGAACATATTCATATTGTAGATAGAAACCTGAAAAGAGTTCCTTGAGTATATATATTGGTCATAATTCTAGTTAATGGTGATAATTCCCCTACCGTTTACCTGGTCTGAACCTCTAGTGTGATATTATTGGGTTAACTCACAGTATATTTATAAACCAATATGAATGGTTTTAAAAGGTTATGTTCATGTATGAATTAGGTTAAAAAAAGTTTTCTTAGATTGAAATGATGTAACCATTATTTATAAAACTTAATAATTATTTTTTATGATTACATGATTATCCAGTATGATGTTTGATTAGCAGGGTCAATTTTTTTTGTCGTAATAAGGGAATGATCATAAAATGATGAAGTTTTGGTGGTGATAAGATGAATCAATTTTTTAAGTATCTTACGTTGGAATATTCATATGAATTCCCTTATATCATTTAAATTATATTATTATATTCATTCATATCCTAAATGAGTATATGTTATGTAAGGGGCGAAAACTGTATATAGAATGATAATAACATCCCATGTTTATAGTTCCCATCTAATTGAACTTTGTGGTAATGTGATTTATAAAGATATTATTGTTCTTCTTCTATTTTAATTCGATTTCATTTTTTGCATGGATATGATTTATTTATTTATATATCATATAAATTACCTTAATGGTATGTCACATTTAATATTCTAAATGATCCTTTGATCAATATCAAGTGTGGGGGTTAATGTGAACTTCCAAGGGATATTACATCAATATTATAGGATTTATTTTTGTTTAATGAATGTTATTTATCTCAAATTGTTGTGGAAAAATTCAAATTGATTGTAATCCTATCGTACAAGATTTTTTGGATTTCATTCCATATGAGTTTCTTATTATACCTCAAAACCATGACATTTAGTTCCCAACATAACTCATATATTGTAAAGACCCGTAAAATTCAAGGAAAATTTTTTCTTAATTTTCTTTAGAATTTTACAAGAGCGCGGTTTCAGACGGCACCTGATTCTGAGGCCCGGAGTGCCCGGAATTAATTTCCGAAGTTTGTCTTGGGTACGTTCAGTGAACGAACGAGCGGGAATTCCTAACTTTTGATCCGGTGCTCGGAATTGAAAACCGAGGGCACCGATGAACTCGCAGCACCGATTTTCGCTTAATGAGACCTTTTCGGGAGTTGAGTTTGTTGCGAGTTGTTAGTTACATTTTGGGGTTTTTCAGTTAAGTTAAATAAAAATTTGTGTAAGACAAATTTTATTTTAACTTATTTAAAAACCTATCAAAGGTGGTTGGAAGTGGGACCCACACCCACTTAACCTCCCTTGGGAGGATTAAGTGTGGTGGGGCTCACACGAACCCCTTTTCTTTTCAAATTCTCTCAACGTACTTAACCCCTAATTAATTGGCCTATGTTACTCTTAATTAATTTTGGGAGTTAACTCTTTTGAATTTCAAACATTTGAAATTCTTTTGAATTATGTGTTAATAAAATAAGATGTAATCTTATTTGTTTATGGGTTGTTGGTTTATTCCCTTGAGAGCTTTGAGAGCTCCTCTTCATCTTCTCCGGCGAAGAACGTCTTCATCCTCAACGAAGAACGACAACACTTCGTCAAGGATCATCGATTCGGCAACCCGGTATCTTCGGACCTCTTCTTCCTCCTCGGACCTTCTTCGTCGGCAAACGAAGATCCGCCAACGTCGTGTCTCTTCGGGCATAGCATTTCATCAACGGATTTGACGAACGTCAACCACGACACCCGACCTCCGCGACGCCGTCTTCCGCGGAGCGTAGCCGAACCTTTGAATCTTAAACCCGAGGTAGGGGTTGTTGATTCAATTTTTATTTATTCCGTTTCTTGATCCTGGTTTTCACATGTCAAACTTGAGACTTTTAAATGTTTTAAGTTGCGTTATTATGTTTAACGAGAGGGGGGCCGGACCGCACGAACACGGCCGAACCCCCCACCCCCCCTCCATCGTTCTTGTTTAATTATTTTGCGGAAGAAAGCAAGTGGCGTGGTGCCGTCGCACCACGCGGATGAACGTGCGAATATCTTACGCGATGCCGTCGCACGCACCTTGGAAGTAACAACAAGAACACGACGCCGTCGCGCCGCGTTGATTAATATCAAAGCACAGCGAAGGGACGCGGTGCTTTCGCACCGCGCCGGATGACGAACGCCGCGGCCGGTTCCGGGCCGCGGCGGGACGAGAAGACCGCGGCCGGTTCCGGGCCGCGGCGGGACGAGAAGACCGCGGCCGGTTCCGGGCCGCGGCGGGACGAGAAGACCGCGGCCGGTTCCGGGCCGCGGCGGGACGAGGAGACCGCGGCCGGTTCCGGGCCGCGACGGAAGGAAAGACCGGCGGCCGGGCCGCCGGCGTCGGAAGTCGAGGGCGGGACCGGAATTTCCGGTCCCGTTGGTAAAAACCGGCCAGCCAGCTGGCCGGCCGGATGTTTTAAAAACCGGGGAATTTAATTCCCCGGCCAACCCCTTGAAAACCCCCCTCTTTAAGAGGGGGGGTTCTTTGAAGGGAAGGGGCAACCGGCCCCTCCCTTTGGTTCGGCGCCAGCAGGCCCCCCCCACGTGAGGGGGGGGGGGGGGGGCGGTTCTTTAAGGAGGGGGGGGGGCAACAGCCCCCCCCGGTTTGTGACCAAGCGGCCCCCACGTGCGGGGGCCGTCTCTTCAAAATCGGCGCGGCAAAGCCGCGCCGCTTCAAAACAGCGGGGGCAATCAAGCCCCCCGCGTGACCACCACGTGCGGCGCCAGGCGCCGCCGCCGCGGCCCGCCGCCGCCGCCACCGCGGCCCGCCGCCGCCGCCACCGCGGCCCGCCGCCGCCGCCACCGCGGCCCGCCGCCGCCGCCTCCGCGGACCGTCGCCGCCGCCGCCGCGCCGCCGCACCGCCGCCGCCGCGCCGCCGCCGCCGGCCGCCGCCCAGGGGGGGTCGGGTCGGGTCGGCCCGGACCCGGACCCCCCCGTTCGAACCAGTTTCGGTTTTTGGCTCGTAACTTGAGCCTCAGACCTCCGAATGACGAACCGTCTGCGGCAACGCGATCCTTGGATCGAGACGGTCGTTTCGGTATATCGCACTCAAGGTTTTGGTTTACTTTGAGTTCGGCCGGGTTGGTTCGTTCACGAAACCAACCGGGCCTTCGGAGCGGAAACGCTCATATCTTGAGCTACGGACGTCCGATTGACGCGCCGTCAGTCGCATTGTGTTCCTCTTAGTGAGACGGATCTTTTGGCATACTCCGCCCGAGGTTTGGACGCAGGTGGAGTACGGTCGGGTTGGTTTTGCCTTAAAAACCAACCGGGCCCCAGAGACGAAAATGCCTATAACTCTCAGACCGGGCGTCCGATCGACGCGCCGTCTGTTGCGTTGAGTTCCTGTTGACGATACGGAACTTTTGGATACATCAACTCTGGTCTTTGTGACAGTTGATGTATCAGCCTCTCGGCTCGTGGAGCGGACCCTCCGTACGAGCTTGCTGTGTGCGGGAACCCTAGTGCTGGCTGCGACTGTTCTACTGCTACGACTGCTACTGTGACTGCGACGACGACAGTACAGAGATCCTGTGTGGATTTGACGACGACAGTACAGAGATACTGTGTGGATTTGACGACGACAGTACAGAGATCCTGTGTGGATTGGACGACGACAGTACAGAGATCCTGTGTGGATTCGACGACGACGACTTCAGCACTCAGCGATCCTACGTGGATCAGTGCTACAGGTTCTGTGTGAGCCCGATCCTGTGTGGGTCCTTGCGCTCAGCGGTTCTGTGTGAGCCAGCGCCTACAGGTTCTGTGTGAGCCCGATCCTGTGTGGGTCTTCTGCGGGGGTTAGTTACCTATCGATCCTTCGTGGGTCCGACGACTTAGATGGATCAGTGATCATCTTTATCGTCCTTGAAGAAGTATACCTGTGTGAGCTGAATCCTGTTGTTTTCCTGTGTGGATTGTGTTGTGCAATCCTGTGTGGATTATATTTTGCTTCCCTTTGTGTATTACGTATACTTTCCTATGTGGACTGAGTTGTACTTGGGCTCGGAGGTTGGAGCGTATCTGAATTGATGACTTAGGTATATGTATGGGCATATACCTAAGCAGTGTCGGTTGTTACTTCGTGATTGTACTTTTCTTTGTGGTTTATCCTTTGTGGATTTGAGAGACCTTCAGGGGTCTCGGGGTCCCTACTGAGTAGCTTATACTCACCCCTGCACGGGCTTCGCCCGCACTACGTTGTGTTGGTTGCAGACGACGGACAGCGTTGACTTAGCTGAGGCTTGTAGAGCGGGACGGTACCCGGAGGTGGACCACTGGGCGGGACGTGCACGGAGCAGACGGCGGGACCCGTGGAGCAGAGGAGCTATCTGTACCCACCCTTCAGGTGGGATTTCCGGTGGACAGCTCGTAGTAGCGGCTTTTACTTTACAGTTGCTGTTTTTCCCTTTTCGAGTTGTACTTTACTTTCAGTTTGGGTTTGTATTCTGGCCCATTTACTTTTCCGCACTTTCAGTTGTACTCTGCTTGTTTAGTGTTTACTTTCCGCTTGCTTACTCTGTGGAGTTGGTTACTTTTCAAAGGCAATGCCTTCCCTTTTTACTGGGATTTACGCCTTGGTGCTAGTCGCCAGCCCCTGGCCTATGGAAGGCGGGCTTGGGGTAGTCACGGCACGGACCCCGAGGGCGGGTCGTGACAAATTGGTATCAGAGGAGTTCGGTTCTACCGCGAACTCTGATCTTTTCTATGTGAAGCAATAATGTTTAGCGTATTGAGTGTGGTTATCAGTCCAGGGAGTCCAGTGTTGGTGCGGCGGCCGACGTATCCGTACACCAGGACCCTGACTTCTGATTTCCGACTTAATGCACGAAAACATTGATTGCGTGTGTGTTTCAAAGTTTTCATTGTGATTACTTATATCAGCTCACCAGGTATACTGTTCTAACCGTGGCGCACCTGTTTCCTTTTCAGGATGGCCCCACGACGGCAGCCAGCTAGGGTTCCGAGAGTCGAGCGAGACGACAGCCCACCGAGCGACGAGGCTTCGGTGCAGGGCCCTTTGTCAGCAGTGGCACCGGCGGTAGCTTTACCCGCCGATCCCCCGATGCTTCCAGCAGCAGCCGCTGACGATGCACGTCGCCTCAGCGCACTGCATGAGTTTCAGCGCCAGCGACCGCCCACGTTTCGTGGGGAGACGGATCCCCAGGCAGTAGAGGACTGGCTGGAGGCAGTGGTTCAAGTGTTTAGGCTAGTGAGGACACCAGCAGACCTCATGGTGATCCTCGCTGCGAGCCTACTACACGCAGCAGCTGGACGATGGTGGAGCTTGATGCTCCAGGTGCACGATGAGGCATCTCTACTTTGGACGTACTTTGAGAGCCTCTTCCGCTCGGAGTTCGTCCCAGCCACCCTTCGTGCGATGCGTATCCAGGAGCTTCTACAGCTGCGGCATGGCAGCATGACGGTCGCCCAGTACTCGGCGAGATTTACCGATCTATCGCGCTACTCGACCGACATGGTACGGGACCCATTCTTCCGGGCCCGGACCTTCGAGCAGGGTTTGAGACACGAGATCAGGGCATCGCTGATCTCCCTCAGCATACCGACTCAGACAGGAGTACTGGAGCGGGCTCTTCTGATCGAGAGCTTCCTTGCTGAGTCTACACCAGCACAGAGACCCACCGCAGGACGGCACGTGGCAGAGTCATCTGCAGCTGGCAGTCGGCGAATGACTCAGGGGTCCAGACAGACCAGACCCCAGGGCACTGGCTCAGCAGTGCAGGGCACACAACGCGGAGCCAGTCTTTCGAGTGGAAGACAGTGCTATGCATGCGGCGGGTGAGGCCACATGGCTCGTGACTGCCCGACCCGCCATGCGGAGGAGCAGCAGACGGTTGAGGAACCACCTAGGCAGAGGCAGAGGTTCGACCGTGGCGGTCCGCAGGGAGGAGGCGGACGAGGGAGAGGAGCTGGACGAGCAGCTGGTGGTGGCCGACGCTTTGAGGCTCTACCACCACCACCACCAGGAGGTCCACCCCGACCGCAGGGGAGAGCTCAGCTTCAGGCAGCCGAGGCCTTCGATCATGGAGCCCTGGGAGCCGATGGACAGGAGCAGAACTAGTGGATACATCCTTTGTACTTCTGGTTCCTTGTTGCTTTTGTGTAGCGTCTTGTATTACGAGCTGCATTAATAAAAGACGCATACCTTGTGATGTTTTCGTTCCTGTCCTCTATCGTAATGTTACTAAGAGGTTCCAGTTTTGGCTGTTGACTTGACCCTCACTTGTGAGACATCTACTGGAGGAGACCCAGTTACCACACACTGATGCCGACAGTGTGACTCAACCCTTGGAGGCGAGAGTAACGGTTGAATCTCTTAGTAGTAGCGTCGATGCCTTACGACGTCATCCTTAGTATGGATTAGTATCATCCATGTTAGGATTGACTGTTTTAGGCAAAGAATGTGGTTCATCCAGGGGATGAGACCAGATTTCTCTTTTCGGCAAAAGAGAAATCTTGCAGCTCTGGTGGGACCGGAGATGGTCCGGGCCACGTCAGAGGAGGTCCATGTCATCCAGGAGCGGGTCCTACATGGGCGATCGATTCCTCTTGTGCGCAACAGATGGCGGCATGGGAATCTCCAGGAGAGCACATGGGAGCGGGAGGCTCAGATGGGTGCTCAGTACTCTCTTTTGGTTTCCCTAGTTTTTGATGTAGCTTTACGGGGACGTAAAGCCCTGAGGTGGGAGTAATGTAAAGACCCGTAAAATTCAAGGAAATTTTTTTCTTAATTTTCTTTAGAATTTTACAAGAGCGCGGTTTCAGACGGCACCTGATTCCGAGGCCCGGAGTGCCCGGAATTAATTTCCGAAGTTTGGCTCGGGTACGTTCAGTGAACGAACGAGCGGGAATTCCTAACTTTTGATCCGGTGCTCGGAATTGAAAACCGAGGGCACCGATGAACTCGCAGCACCGATTTTCGCTTAATGAGACCTTTTCGGGAGTTGCGTTTGTTGCGGGTTGTTAGTTACGTTTTGGGGTTTTTCAGTTAAGTTAAATAAAAATTTGTGTAAGACAAATTTTATTTTAACTTATTTAAAAACATATCAAAGGTGGTTGGAAGTGGGACCCACACCCACTTAACCTCCCTTGGGAGGATTAAGTGTGGTGGGGCCCACACGAACCCCTTTTCTTTTCAAATTCTCTCAACGTACTTAACCACTAATTAATTGGCCTATGTTACTCTTAATTAATTTTGGGAGTTAACTCTTTTGAATTTCAAACATTTGAAATTCTTTTGAGTTATGTGTTAATAAAATAAGATGTAATCTTATTTGTTTATGGGTTGTTGGTTTATTCCCTTGATAGCTTTGAGAGATCCTCTTCATCTTCTCCGGCGAAGAACGTCTTCATCCTCAACGAAGAACGACAACACTTCGTCAAGGATCATCGATTCGGCAACCCGGTATCTTCGGACCTCTTCTTCCTCCTCGGAACTTCTTCGTCGGCAAACGAAGATCCGCCAACGTCGTGTCTCTTCGGGCATAGCATTTCGTCAACAGATTTGACGAACGTCAACCACGACACCCGACCTCCGCGACGCCGTCTTCCGCGGAGCGTAGCCGAACCTTTGAATCTTAAACCCGAGGTAGGGGTTGTTGATTCAATTTTTATTTATTCCGTTTCATGATCCTGGTTTTCGCATGTCAAACTTGAGACTTTTAAATGTTTTAAGTTGCGTTATTATGTTTAACGAGAGGGGGGCCGGACCGCACGAACACGGCCGAACCCCCCCCCCCCCTCCATCGTTCTTGTTTAATTATTTTGCGGAGGAAAGCAAGTGGCGTGGTGCCGTCGCACCACGCGGATGAACGTGCGAATATCTTACGCGATGCCGTCACACGCACCTTGGAAGTAACAACAAGAACACGACGCCGTCGCGCCGCGTTGATTAATATCAAAGCACGGCGAAGGGACACGGTGCCGTCGCACCGCGCCGGATGACGAACGCCGCGGCCGGTTCCGGGCCGCGGCGGGACGAGAAGACCGCGGCCGGTTCCGGGCCGCGGCGGGACGAGAAGACCGCGGCCGGTTCCGGGCCGCGGCGGGACGAGAAGACCGCGGCCGGTTCCGGGCCGCGGCGGGACGAGGAGACCGCGGCCGGTTCCGGGCCGCGGCGGAAGGAAAGACCGGCGGCCGGGCCGCCGGCGTCGGAAGTCGAGGGCGGGACCCGAATTTCCGGTCCCGTTGGTAAAAACCGGCCGGCCAGCTGGCCGGCCGGATGTTTTAAAAACCGGGGAATTTAATTCCCCGGCCAACCCCTTGAAAACCCCCCTCTTTAAGAGGGGGGGTTCTTTGAAGGGAAGGGGCAACCGGCCCCTCCCTTTGGTTCGGCGCCAGCAGGCCCCCCCCACGTGAGGGGGGGGGGCGGTTCTTTAAGGAGGGGGGGGCAACAGCCCCCCCGGTTTGTGACCAAGCGGCCCCCACGTGCGGGGGCCGTCTCTTCAAAATCGGCGCGGCAAAGCCGCGCCGCTTCAAAACAGCGGGGGCAATCAAGCCCCCGGCATGACCACCACGTGCGGCGCCAGGCGCCGCCGCCGCCGCCACCGCGGCCCGCCGCCGCCGCCCCCGCGGACCGCCGCCGCCGCCGCCGCGCCGCCGCACCGCCGCCGCCGCGCCGCCGTTGCCGCCGCCGGCCGCCGCCCAGGGGGGGTCGGGTCGGGTCGGCCCGGACCCGGACCCCCCCGTTCGAACCAGTTTCGGTTTTTGGCTCATAACTTGAGCCTCGGACCTCCGAATGACGAACCGTCTGCGGCAACGCGATCCTTGGATCGAGACGGTCGTTTCGGTATATCGCACTCAAGGTTTCGGTTTACTTTGAGTTCGGCCGGGTTGGTTCGTTCACGAAACCAACCGGGCCTTCGGAGCGGAAACGCTCATATCTTGAGCTACGGACGTCCGATTGACGCGCCGTCAGTCGCGTTGTGTTCCTCTTAGTGAGACGGATCTTTTGGCATACTCCGCCCGAGGTTTGGACGCAGGTGGAGTACGGTCGGGTTGGTTTTGCCTTAAAAACCAACCGGGCCCCGGAGACGAAAATGCCTATAACTCTCAGACCGGGCGTCCGATCGACGCGCCGTCTGTTGCGTTGAGTTCCTATTGACGATACGGAACTTTTGGATACATCAACTCTGGTCTTTGTGACAGTTGATGTATCAGCCTCTCGGCTCGTGGAGCGGACCCTCCGTACGAGCTTGCTGTGTGCGGGAACCCTAGTGCTGGCTGCGACTGTTCTACTGCTACGACTGCTACTGTGACTGCGACGACGACAGTACAGAGATCCTGTGTGGATTTGACGACGACAGTACAGAGATCCTGTGTGGATTTGACGACGACAGTACAGAGATCCTGTGTGGATTGGACGACGACAGTACAGAGATCCTGTGTGGATTCGACGACGACGACTTCAGCACTCAGCGATCCTACGTGGATCAGTGCTACAGGTTCTGTGTGAGCCCGATCCTGTGTGGGTCCTTGCGCTCAGCGGTTCTGTGTGAGCCAGCGCCTACGGGTTCTGTGTGAGCCCGATCCTGTGTGGGTCTTCTGCGGGGGTTAGTTACCTATCGATCCTTCGTGGGTCCGACGACTTAGATGGATCAGTGATCATCTTTATCGTCCTTGAAGAAGTATACCTGTGTGAGCTGAATCCTGTTGTTTTCCTGTGTGGATTGTGTTGTGCAATCCTGTGTGGATTATATTTTGCTTCCCTTTGTGGATTACGTATACTTTCCTGCGTGGACTGAGTTGTACTTGGGCTCGGAGGTTGGAGCGTATCTGAATTGATGACTTAGGTATATGTATGGGCATATACCTAAGCAGTGTCGGTTGTTACTTCGTGATTGTACTTTTCTTTGTGGTTTATCCTTTGTGGATTTGAGAGACCATCAGGGGTCTCGGGGTCCCTACTGATTAGCTTATACTCACCCCTGCACGGGCTTCGCCCGCACTACGTTGTGTTGGTTACAGACGACGGACAGCGTTGACTTAGCTGAGGCTTGTAGAGAGGGACGGTACCCGGAGGTGGACCACTGGGCGGGACGTGCACGGAGCGGATGGCGGGACCCGTGGAGAAGAGGAGCTATCTGTACCCACCCTTCAGGTGGGATTTCCGGTGGACAGCTCGGAGTAGCGGCTTTTACTTTACAGTTGCTGTTTTTCCCTTTTCGAGTTGTACTTTACTTTCAGTTTGGGTTTGTATTCAGGCCCATTTACTTTTCCGCACTTTCAGTTGTACTCTGCTTGTTTAGTGTTTACTTTCCTCTTGCTTACTCTGTGGAGTTGGTTACTTTTCAAAGGCAATGCCTTCCCTTTTTACTGGGATTTACGCCTTGGTGCTAGTCGCCAGCCCCTGGCCTATGGAAGGCGGGCTTGGGGTAGTCACGGCACGGACCCCGGGGGCGGGTCGTGACATATATAGTGATACAACTATTTCAAATACACAATATAGAATATCCACAATTAAGAAGTTTGAATTAAAATCATGATAAAGGATTAATACACCATAATGTGTCATAGTTCGGGGAACCATTTTATTTTTAAAAAATGAAATATAAGTCGATTAATCTATTACATTACTATTGAGAGAATAATAAAATCACTATCATTAAAAAGTATGTTATACCTTTTATTGATGATTTACATGACTGATATTCAAGAGTTAAGTATTTTTACAATATAAATATTTCAAATAGATTGTATAAATTCACGGTCAAAATTCATAAAATTCCAAGGATTTTTTTTATGAGGTATGGACACTATGTATTTATAGTGATTTTATTTTTACCAACAAATATCCTCTTTGTATTTATTGATATATGTAATATATCCATTACATATTACCTTGATCAGTTCTTGGTAGTATTTATAGATGATATTATTATAAATTATATGTTCAATTATGAGAAATAAGAGCACATGATAATTGTTTTAATTACCCTAATAAATTATCAACTGTATGAAAAATTTACCATGTCTGAATTTTGGATTTATAAAATTTCATTATTATGTCATATAATCTCATGTAGGGGTATTTGGATGGACCATTGAATGTCGAATGTTATTGAAATGTAGATCATACCATCCCTAGATACTAATATATATATTTTCATGGGTTTCCAAGATATTATTATCACTTTTTGAGATATATTTAAAAACTATTCTATTCACTTACCATGATTACTCAGAAGTTATTTAAGTTCATTTGGATGAAAGAATGTGTAGATAATTTCATAGAGCTCAAGAGACAGTTGTCCCATACACCTATTCACACATTACCATGCAGTGGAGTAGGGTTTATGATCTATAATGATTCATTAAATAAGTTTAAGGTCTCTTTACTAATGAATAATTATATTGTGATATAATTTTCGACAATTAAATTGAAAAATATATATGAAAAATTACCTGAATACTAATTTAGAGGTGGTTGTGATAATTTTTTTGTATTTAATGTGTCGTCGAATTATCATTATAGAGAAATTTTTGACATATATATATATATATATTATAAATTATTATTGAATATATTGACACATAATGAGTTGAATATGTGGGAAACAATGGTCTAAATTTATTATGGATTATGATTACTCAAAACATTACCACCCTGAGAAAGAGAAAATGTGCATAATATACGATTTTTGAAGAACTATAATATTATAGGCATGATAATGAGAGAATAAGATCTAATATATATGAATTTATTGAAATTTTATCTTGAAATCCGAATGAATTAGGTTTAATATTATCCTCTATATATAAATATTCAACGATCTATCCCTATGAGGATTAAAGAGGCATAAAATGATTAAGTGTGTCTATATAAAAATGTTAAAAATGTTTTTGATTTGGACATTTTTTATTATTGATTGATAAGGTTTTCTATCAAGGTATGTGTCTCATCTATACCAAATATTAAGAAGGTTCTATTGGATGGGCACAAAGTTCAATCGTTTCTATTAATATTGGAAGTATAAAGATATATAAAGAACTAAAAAATTATTTTTGTGGAACTATATGAAGATGGATATTTCATTGTAGGCATCTTACTGATAAGTTTTTCATGAAGTTATATCTTATAGATATAATTATAAGTGTATGTTACAATAATTAACCATACTACTATGGATATGGGAAAACATCACCATATATTTTTTCATTGAACACCCAAAAATATCTGATGTCCATAATGTAATCTGAGACATACATAATCAAAGTAAAAAAAAGAAAACATCATTAATATAATAGGATTTATCTCATGATAAATTTTCCATAATATAAATTCTGTAATTGAAAAGGATTAATGGGCTACCAAATTTATTTGTAACATAGTGAATATGTGGTTTACCATGATGTTCTAGTGATTCCTGAACATGAACATGATCCACGATTTCCATTCTGTAGTCTATCATCCCCAACATATGGTAGACCTATTATAATTATTAAAACCATAATAAATATGTTTTGGAGTAGTTCTATATATTTCAAAGGTGGTTTGGATAAAAAAAATTTCAAGATGATTTTTCTTAAAACAATATCATTCATTCAAGAATCCATATGGATCCATATGAATCCCTATGTAAAATGATGTGTAGAACACCAATTTTATGGGATGAAGTAAGATAAAAAATATATCATTATGTTATACACATATACCTAAATATGAGAAAAATGTAGAGAATCATATATCCATTCTTCATCACATCAAGGCATCTCAGAGTTGAGAGAAACTTTTTTCTAATAGGCATTGGAAAAATCTAGAATTTAACATTGGTTATAAGGTAGTCTTGGGAAGTATCCATATGATATAGTTATGATATTCATAAATTATGGATATTTTATCCATAGTTATATTATCACATTAAATATTCATTACTAGTTAGGGATGGTAGCTTATCTATTAGGGCTTTCACCAAAACACTCTTATTATCACGATGTGTTTTATGTTTCACATATGAGGAAGTACATACATAAAATTTTAAATTTATTGAACATAATGTTTTTTTCGTAATAGAAAGATATTTTTTAATAAATTAAAACTGATATAAACCATATATCATCATTATAGAGTTCTAAAAAATAAGACTAGTTGATTACTCAATGTTTTCTGGAAGAATTTGAAATTTTATGAAGCTACATGGGATGTCGAGGATGTGATGGAAAAGAGATATGGTCATTTTTTGGTATAGGAGGGATATGATTTCAAGGAATATAATCATTTTTGTATAGTGTAATCTAACACCATCATATTTTATTATATATTTCTCTTTAAATGAAATAAATATTTTCAATATCTTGTGATACAAGTGGTTAGGGTATTAAAGGAACCGTGATATAAATTATATTATTTATACGTCACTTCTAAAATGAACCCATTAAAATTGTTGGTATAAATAGTAATAATAACATTATTAAAAATATTTATTTTTTTATATTTTAAATTCATTGATAATTATGTTATCCATTTTCTGTAGAATAATTTTAAGCCTCAAAAATAAAATTTCTTAAAAAATGGTAATTTTTTCATTTATTCAAAAATTATTTTAAATAATAAACCAAAAATTTTATAATTAGATTTATATTAAAAAATTTCCATTATTGAAATCATACAATAAAATTTATCTTAACATTAAATTTTAATATTTTTCAGACAACATTTTTTACAGTCAAAATTTAAAAATTCTAATTTTTTTAAACTGTAATGTCAATTATGAATTTACAGACATAAATATTGTTCTAAAATTAATAAAAAGTTAAATTATTTCATTTATATTATTAATAACCATATTAATTTATTTTTAATCAATATTATGTTGAATTTTCTATCAAAACATTATATAGGTGATAAAATGGTTTTCTTGGAAAACTACAAATCTTGGTTTTTTTCTGGTTTAATTTCCAATTAAATTATTACACATAATTGAAAATACGTTTATAAAATAGATTAAATATTTCTAATTAGGGAAATTAAACTAAATTAGTCTGTTGAAATTAATTAAAGTCATTATAAATAATATCCATATTAAATATTTGTCACCTCGACCAAAGAGGGAAAATTTTGAAAACCCATGGGGGAAAACATTATAATGCCTCTATCACATGACATTATCAAATTTTATGGGTGTTTGTATACCAAATATATTATTAATGAGTTATATAATTTAATTTAAGATAATATTTTAAAATTTCAAAATCAACAACCCTTTCAATAAAATACAAGTCAAAATTTTCATAAAATTAAGAAATTTTTTTCTGTTTATGTAATTAATGGAATAGTAGAAAAATTTCATTTAATTTTATATTTATCCAGAAATCTAAGAAACACAATTTTTTATTTATCCAATAATTTTCAGTATATAATGAATTAATTTTTTCTATGGTGGAATTATTTTTAATTTGAAATTAAGTATTTTTAGAAGAAGAAAAAAATTCATGCATTCTGTTTTCTTATATTAAAAGTAATTTCATCCACATAATGAAACTGAATTTTGATAAAAATGTATTAAAAATTATAGAATATAATGTCAATATTTGGTAATAGGTCCTTTTTTTTCAAAGTCGCGTTGTCAGGGTAAAAAATCATGTTACCATTATTAAGGATATAATTGATTTAAAGAAGATTTATAACGATATAATAATTAAAATTTATCCAAAACACTGAAAAAATTTATTTTTTGAGTTTATTTAGACCCTATCACATAATATTATTTAATTAGGGGTTCCTTGGTTCAACTTGTTATTTTATGGAATTTATAATATTTGATCATTTATGTAATTTCTAATGTTTTCTTTCTCTCCCTTCTAAAGGGATACATCCTATCATCTCTTATCAAAACATCATAATAATTATATCTCATCTAATACATACAGATATTCCATCCCACACCCCCTCATCACTTCTTATAGATTCCTTACATAACAAGATATATTCTTTTTAAATCTAAAGCTGTAAGACAAATGTTGTTTTTATGTAAAGTGTTATTACTCTTTACAGAGTAATTTAAATTTTATTTATTCACATTCCTCATCTAAATAAAATCTATACATTCTTAAAAAATAACTTCAGTATAAAAAATACACATAGTTGTTACTATAATGATGTAACGACCACTATCCAACTTCTATTCATCCGACATTAAATAAAACCATCGTATATGAATATGTACGCCTTTAAATTTCAATGTAGAGATGTTATTAGTTTTCATCATCATTTTACATGGATAATTATAGTGATAGAACTAATGTTTTTATATTATATTTATTAATTTAATTATGGTTATTTAATGATATTATATTATTTTTATTGAATCATTTTTTTAGAAAATGGAAAAAAATTCCTGTGTGTGTAGGACCATTCACCTTCTTAACTTATGTACTCATTATATATATATATATATATAGATTACTCTAAATACATACATAAATAATATATATTATATTTATATCATGACTAAAAAAATTTACACTACAGATCGATGATCGGTTTTCATGGACCAAGACTACAGGACTGAAACTCTGTATAGATGATCAACGATCATGTTAGGATGATTTCCCTCATTTAGTAGATTGTTGTAGGGATATATTACATGTTGATTCTTATACTACATCCTATGTCATATAAGGATTTTATTGTTGATCTATTTCTAGGATCATCACCGATATCCATTCCTCCTTGTTAGATTTATACAACTGAGTTTCCGGTGCAACTGATGGACCCGGAGGACATGGAGGATAATAGTTTTATATGCCCCAATACTTCCCCATGAGAATCACCTATCAATTTTTTCCACAATGGTATATTTCACACTCATTATTTCTATGTATTTTTTTATTTTAACAATGTTTCAATTAAGAAAAAGTATCTACCTCCATGATTAGATGAATTCTCTTACCAACTATGAATAGCTCATGTTTCCTCCAAGATCGATTTTTTGACATACTAGACCTGAACAAGCCCAACATATTGATATCATTATAAGCACAATGAGAGAGGAAACAATATATTCTATGATCATTAAAAATATCTTTTGTATCAACAATGACTACTTCTGGGGTCATAATATCTTAGAGAAAATATTATTTTGGTCTTATATATTGTTAGAATTATAGTTTCTTATGAGAATATCATAACATAATTGATATACAGAGCTTCATTGGGATAACTGTCTAGTATGGGAACATTATATATGATTTATCACATATTTTAGCAAGACTCATAGGCTGGACCTAGAATGGTGTAAATTATATCTTTGTATAAATCATGTTATAAATCCTTTTATGAGATGAAAGGGAGGTGTGCTATTCAAAAATCCTAATTTTAATGTATCTGAGAAGAGGTTACATTTTTTATTTTGATGAATCCAACATTAGTCTAAGAGTTATTCTAATGTTGGGGGATAGATTTTTGGCATATGGGAATTTTCTATTAATCTCACCCGAGATTAGTTTCCCAATGCACGATATCAAGCTATACATTTCGGTTTATGACATGCATTATTGGAGGAATTACATAATAGGAGAGAAAATTGTGTTGTATATAGGGCACAAAATCCTAATATATATATCTTTGAAATACAGTATTGAATATACACTATAGTAGATGTGTTGAATATCTATAATATATTCACTTTGTGGTTGTGTATATTCAAGGTAAGTGAAATTTCACTGTTGATGCTTTAGGATATATGTCTCATACACTGGTCGTAAAGGAGGAAATTAGTGAGTCGAAGTTGATGTTTATAATTTCTGAGGTTTAATTGGAAGTTTTGGAATATTATAGATATCATTTACACACACAAACATATATTTGTTATATCTTTAGTTATAGATACAACAATATTGGGGTATCATTTTGATCTTAATGTCTTTTTCATACAGGAGAGTGTTTTAGGTAGGGAATCACTTTATGGTTGGATCATAGGAACGATTGAGGTTATGCACATTTATAAAAGCCGTTATGTATTAATAGAAATATTTTTGGAATTAATTTGAGAGACTCATTGCAATTCTTGGGTGGTATATCATAGCCTAATAAAAAAGTACCAGGATTTATGCTTTTACTATTTATGTCAAGGAATGAAAAGAGATATGGTTAGTTTCATTACTCAATGTTCATCCTATTATTAGATGAAGTCGGAACACCAGTGGCCCGAATATATTTTTCTTTCATTTCCCACAACTATTTGGAAATGTGGTCATCTCACTAGGTATTTTATGATGTAATTACCTAGGTCACCTCAATTCTATGAAACAATGTTGGTGATAATAAATATATATATAAATTTCACTCACTTTCTACTTACTAGAGATATTTTTTGTGGATGATCTAGAAGTCTATGTGTAATAGATATCATATGCGTTTATAGAGATCCAAATAAAATCATATCAGAGTGAGATTCTCCTTTTAATAAGTGGTTCCAGTAGTGGTTATAGAGTGAAATGGGTTCATAGTAACTGTTGATTTCAAGCTTTCACCCCCACACTTAATGCCATTATTAGCATATAATCTAGATGTTAAAAGAATGATCTAGGAATGTTTATCTGATTTTTGGTGGTTTTTGGGAGAAACACATTTAATTTAATGAATTTTTTTTAATAATTATAGCATTTAGGAAACTATAAATATAAATCCTTTGAAGGCTTTATAATTTAGGGAATGTCATTCTCCACTGTACTATTTAGTGGGTGGAGGGACAACACTAATGCGACCTCATCTCATTTTGATGAATTTGGAGTAGGTACATCTCTTCAAGTAGAATGTAGCTACAAATCTACATCGGTAGAAGACATACACCCATCACTGCCATAGATTAGTATAATTTCATATGGGGGATCATATTTTCATTCATGTCTCATCTAGACTGGTGAATAGATGGATTGAGAGTCATGGAAAACAATCCCCTCATTATGTTTATCCTTTAAATATTTTGTAATGATTCTATAGGTAACCTATTTATTGTAGTTACCTAATAGGTGCAAGATATTCATGATGTCTTCCATGTATATAAGCTACATCATTATTATTCTAACATGCCTCATATTTTTCAGCATAATGAGGTTGATTTGGAGGTAGATATTCCATCGAGGGAAATGCTATAGCTAATGTTTATTAAGGAGAATGAATGCTCTCTGAGGAAGTTCAGTTTTGTGAGTACATATGATATAACTTAATTTAATTGTATATGATGAGATCTAGGAGCTATATTCCTATGTACATTATCATTGGTATGAAAATTTCATAGATAATGAGTTATTTCCATCATAAGGGAATCCTACAGATGTGTTCCTTTAATGAGGGAAAGAGCTCTTCTTTTTTGGAGGTATGGTTAGATCATTGTTTTGTGTTGTTTTGGACTCTGGTAAAAAAATTTGTCGATCATTTTTTGTTTTTGGGAGGATGTAGTAGATCTAGATAACATACATAAAGTAACGGGTTATTGAAAAACATACAACATAAATTACAAGTTGACATCATAAATAATTAATTTATATCGTGAACCACTATTACATCATAAGTGGAATAGGAAGACACATTCATAGGAAAAAAGATATGTTTTAAATCTCCTAATTACACTATAAATTATTCAATAAAGTTATTAATAGGGGAAATTAACTTCGTTTTCCTAATTCCTAACATCCGAAATATCATTCAACCTATACCTTTTGTAAAATGAAGTAGCTACATATGGAGGGATTCCCTTTATTAATATTTAGTTCTAAATCATATCCCTCATATGAGATTTAATTGGACCATTTTTCTGCATGATTTAATTATGTTAGTAATATATTTAGTTAGATAACTTTCATATAATGATAATCTCATTGTATGGAATATTAAATCCATGTGATCTATTTTTCTGTCTATTATTTGTGTTCACCAATTTCACCAATTTCATCAAGTCTTGATAAAATCAGATATAGATATCTTATAATGAGAGTACTAACTATATATGGTAGGTGATATATAAATTTTATCTAATTTATTTGAAGAATATCACATGTTTCATAGTTTCGTCCACTAGAATTTCAAGACTTATCTCCTTAAATTTATATAATTTTAATATTATTTTTAAACTACGATTAAAACATGTCATTATAGTCATATGAATGGTTGGAGGTTTTCATCCTCAAAAGAAAATACCCTTTTGGTAGGTCAATTTTATTAATCATTCTTCCACCACATATGGGTTGACTTGAGTGAGACATTTTTATTGGGGTTGTATGTAAATTAAATTATTATTTAATGGTTTTTTTCATTATTTATGGGATTGTTTTTTATAAATGTCATAAGAAATGATTGGATTAAATTTGAGTTGTTGAATTAAATTTAAAATACCTTTTTTATTCTTGATTATGAAAATTATTACTGAAGAGGACCAGATAGTATGATGACTATCAAACATATCACTTTAATATGAAATGATTTTCAATTTGAATATGATAAATTAAATTGAAAATGGCTATGAACACTAACATATTGCCTTTGAACCCTTCTTTATTTAATTAAATGTAATTGATTAACGGAATGGAAACTGACATGTCCTTATCCATATTTATCTCTTGTATGTGAAATGATCAATGAAATGATGATTGATGGATTATATTGATAAAGGGAATGGGGAATAACATAGTCCCCTGAATAATTTTTTAAATTGAGTTAATAATGGATGACATGGTATTGCACCAATGTGAGATATAGTATTATAGAACCATTTACCCACTCATATAATTTTGAATGAACTTCATGGACTATTTCCTTGGATTTGATATTCATGGACCACCTCAGACATTCCCCTTTGGGTCCACCCAATTAATTATTTTTTTTTATAGATGGTATCCAAGGAAATGAGGAGGATTCCATGGCCATAAACCCTAGGTCCCATGCTTATGTAAATTGAATAATCTAGTACGCATTTGATGTGTTCCTTAGACTCAAGGTGAATACATTGTTAACTAGTCTAGAGTCTAAGCTCTTGTATGTCAAATGTATGATTATTTGTTGTATATCATAATTTCATTGTACCCGACATGATAGCATAAGCCACAACTGATGAATTACTCTATTATACCGATATACATCATTTATAAACTAATTTTTATAGAATGTTCGTATAGGATAGATCAAATAATTTATTTTAAAGAATTATTTCTGTTGTATATGCACACCAATAAATGATATATGTATGGATAGAAATTGTAATAGTCATTCTTGGTGGTGGATTAATGAGTGTGTCTCACACACTATTCAAGATATTGTTTGGTGACCTCACATACCTCAAGCTTATAGGTAGGGACAAAGTTATGGGTCTACCATGGGATAAAAAATTGATTAGGAAAGGATTTCATATAAGATCATTGTGATTATATTATTCTAGTTATGTTATTGGAGATATCTACTATCTTTTTTTCATTTCTATATATTATGATTTATATTAATGTTTCCATTTTTCCTTGTATTTTACTTTTTTCTATATACCCATGACATACACAACATCAATTTTTATATAAAATTAGAAATTATTTTTCTTATTTTATTATTTATATCTATATTGATTACTTTTTTGATACATGTAATTTATTTTACATCTACTATTGATTTCAATTATTATTTTTATGTTCTGGTCTCTGATCATATGAGTATAGTCACCCACCATCATCTTACTGAACCTCACTACTAGTCAACGTCCAATATCATTTGAGGATGTATCATTGAGGCCATATGGGGACTGGTTTGGCTACAATTATTAATTGTTCCATAACAAGATGTCATAATAAAAAGCATGGGTGTTTTTTTCAATGTTTTATTTTGTAGTGGTTTCAAAAAATAATGATTAAAATTGAAAACTGTATTTTTATTTAAAGAATTTACAATGTTCCATTTAATTAAAGTTATTTGAAAGTAATATTAGTTATATTATACTATCAGTAATATAATAATTTTCATATATAACATTTCTATGTTTTAATTTTTTACACTCCATTTTTATAAATTAAATGAATTTTTTTGAACTAATTTTTTCCATTGTATTTTATGATTAAATAATAATATAAATCTACCCATTTTTATAAACTATTTTTTAAATACATGACTTATTATTAGAAATCTTAAGGATTGAATTTGTAATTTTTTTACCTTTTATTTTTTATTATTATGAATAGTAACCATAGTAAATAATTGTTACTATGGAAAGGGTATATTAGTTAATTGAGGATAAAAATAATATGATAAGGACTAAAGAGGACCCTGAAACATGCCTTTATCAAACTGTATGAGTGGAGTTCAAAAACATACAAAACATGTTTATGAAATATGGCATCGTGGTTCTTTATTTATTGAATTTTTACATTTATTATGTTTAAGTTAATGATACAGCTAAAATGTCATTTTCATGCTTCTAATATCTATAATATTTATGATCCGAATCAATACAACTCATGTGAATATATAAATTATTCAATTAAAAGTAAATTTTTTTATAATTTAAATTTATTTCCAATTTATAATTTTTAAATAGTTATCATAAATTCTTACACAATATATACATACTATTTATTCAATTAATTGAAAAATAAAAAATTGAATTTAAAAATATTAAAAGTAATAAAAGTTATCTGAATATTGTGATCTATAAATCTTATAGTTACATATGTAGTTATAGGAATTTGTTAAAGGTCTATATTCATATTTCTAATTTTTTTTTGTATTTATTTTCAAAAAAATGATTAGTATCAAATGTGACAAGTATGATTTTTTATAATAAATAAAATTTACGAACTTATTTAAAATTAATAAAAAAAAATTAATTCAACCAAATGAATGGGATATAGTTTACAATAACATAAATAGTTAATTTATGTGCCTTTTCTACATTTATGGCGACATTATCTACCCTCAATGGGTGTAACAATTTAACATTGTGCTAATTATCAAAACACTTAAGAATGTGGAATACATGAAAGATATGGTTAATCATATAACCAAACCATGTAAAAATTTTATTGTATGAGTGGAATTAGACTTATCACCAATTTTTATGATATTTATAACAATTCATTAACTTTACGAAAAAAACTATTGTCAATAAATTTATTAATTTATGAAATTCCATGAATGGACCTCTCATTACTTGTAAAAGGACACCCTTACTGATTTTTGTATAGAAAATTGAATAACCAAGATCAACCATCACTTTACTAGTTATCTTATAATAATCCTTATACACCTTATAGAGTTATTTACCCTTCCAAAATAATAACCATTTTTCCCATAAGATGAGAAATAATGAGATTCTACCGAAGAATATATATTTGTATTTGTCGAATGGTTCATGTCTATTTCCACATCAAAATCCTATTAACCTATTATAACCATCCTAAGATCATAAATACAATATCATAAATATAAACATATATTATTATCATTATGTAACCACAATATTCCATCTCAATTACAACATTCTAAAAGGAAAAACATTGCTCGTATGTACTTTCGGCATAACGTCTCCACATTGTGATGAAATTAATTTTTCATCAAAACAATTACATTGATAATTATAATTTTGAATTTTTTGTATATAAATAAGATATTTATGTCATAAAAATGATTCATTTTTTATAATATCATTTACATATTCTTACAATCCAATACATTTAAAAAGTATAGTGTCGCTAATGAAAATGTGTTGACTACCAACTCCACGAAGTGATGTGATCCATCATTCATTTCTGATTTAAATGGATTCTATTAAGGAAATATTTAATTATTATGTATTGTATTTTTATCATTATTATAATCCTGAAGGTTATATTTCCATGATCACAATACAATGACAAAGACAATCTAACCAAAACATAAATGAAAAACGAACCAGTTATCACACAAAATAGGGAATTTAATAAATCCTTTTTTAGAAATTAGTACTGAAATTTTAAAATAAAATCATATATGGTTATATATATTATTATGTTTACTTAGTTTATTTATTATCAACTTATATTTTTATAAAAGAGGTTTGAATCCAAATGAAGGAACATGGGCTTGATGTGTGGGTGGCTCATCTCACTTTTACTTTTGTGAGTCATATTACATATTAATCTATAATTTTTTTGGTGATGTATGTACTACCACATTGATATCATATATCATGAATATCTTAATATTTATGGTATTTAATGATTAATATTTTGTCATTTATTTTATGAATTTTATGATTCAAATGTTACCACAACATTAAGGGTTTATTTCATAATTTCATCATTATTCTGGATCCTTTCTATTTAATTATCTAATAGGTATATTATATAAGCATTATATAATAAAAAAAATATATTTTCATAACTTATGGTTATTTATATAAATTAAAAGTTATTATTTCATTGTTCTTTATTTATATACTTAGCATAGAAAATCATATTTCTAATGAATGATGGATTTGCTTTTCTATTCGGTCAGGAAACCTTTTCATCCATATCCATATTTTCCAAAAAAAATTAAATAATATTTTTAAATCACTTTATTTATCCATTAATGAAAATTTTACCCATGGTTTACATCTTCAAAATGGTTTGAAATGAATCTTTTTATAGTTTTATGAACATGGTACTTTTGTACTCCTCAACGAATTGTGTAAAAGTAATGTTTTTTGAACATATACAACATGAAAATAATTCCTACCATTATGACCAATTAATTATTTATAGATTCCATTAAATGTTTCCAAGGTTATTTTCAAAGACAATATATTTCTTAATATTCTACTGATTTCTTATTTTTAAATATTGATTTTCAATGTGAAACGGTATTGTCCTCAAGAATGTATTTAATGATATTTTATAAAATTTCTATTCATAAATATCAAAAAACAATTCACTATCCATTAAGGATATGTTTTATTAATACCATCATTATTATATATATGGTTGGTTTATGATCAACTTGATTGTGGAAGGAACTAATATTTCGTATTATTCACTCAATATAAATTTATTTTTCTACGTGATATAGTTTATAAATTAAATTTACCATTCAACGTATATGGAATTCATTGGAAATATTATTTGATGGGTGGGGCTGAGAACTGTTAATTCCCCTTTGAATTAGTATTTCATAGTTGACAAAAAGAAAATTTTGGCTTATTAATTGTGTATTGATGGTATAGTAACCCACATTTTAATGTGTCTTTGACCAAGGCCTTGACAGAATGTTTCATATGTCTGTAATTATGAATTTCATCATTAAAAAATTATTAATTAATATTCAGTTTATAATTTTGAATAATATCAATGGATATGATTCGAGTTTATGTGATTTTTTATATAGAATCATTTGATATTCATCTACTACTAACATATTATTATTTATACTCAAATTTTTGATTAATTAAATGTGGTTCTAGATATTCAATTTTCAAAATTGATTATTTATTATTAAGTCCGGATATATTCTATTGTTTTAACCACTTTAATATCATTGAGATCATCTTTATTTTTTTTCCATTCCCAATGATAAGAATTAAGAATATTAGAATGAGTTCTTGGATGCATGATATTTTCATTTACTATGTTTTGTATTTTTTATTCTCCAATGTAATTCGGTATTCATTTATCTGTCTAGTTTACCAATTATAACAATATATTCATTGCTTGGGTATGATATTTCTTTTATCTAGTTCCAATGCAACAATTATACAACCAGATCCAGTCTAATAGGGATGTGGTATTTATAGTTTATATTTGTCAAATATTAGTAAAAAGTATTAGAATATGATTTATGAAAATATAGAATACTGAAAATTACCATATAATAGGATTTAAGGAATAGTCTATATATATTATAACATTCTAAAAAACTTGTTGAGGTAAATATGATATGGTTTCACTAGGTATGTATCCACGCCCGAATACTATCAGCTGTATGTGGTTTTGTAAATGATTTATCTAGGGGTAATAACTGTAGAAAGCACTTAAAATGTATATATCGACTGTCATTCTGGTGCACATAGAGTATGCCATTACTCTGCATCTAGAAAGACAATCTTGGGATATATTGTTGGGTTAATTAAAAGATAATCTATTAACCATTATGAATGATTTGAATAGATGAGGACCGTGAATGACCATTGTTAAACACAATGTGTAATTGATTTTAAATAAGTTGGAATGATTTAGAAATATAATAGACGATTATCATGATTATATAGTTTCCATCTCGGATTAATGTTTCTCATACTGTACTTTTTTTAGTTAATTAATTGAAGAAGAAGGAACTGTGTTTACATTGAATGTGATGGAAATATGGATATTAAGTGGAACACAATGGCATGATGAGTAGAGATAGTGAAGTTTTTATTTTTTTTAATTAGATGTCACACAATATGGTTAAAAAATGCACCTTAATCAAATCTTGGACTCAAAATAGTATATAAGGATAGAGTATTCTGACAGTGTAGGTAGTGGGGACCAAGGATAAGTGAACGGTCAATTTTCTTTCATGCCAAAATGTTTATATATACACCTCAGTGCTTGTATCTTAAAAAGATGGATATATTTTTCTATGGGAATTACGGTCATGAGGAATAGAATTTATGATGAGTTAATTTTATTTTATATTGGGAATATGGTAATTATCATATTAAAGTCAAAAATTAAATAGTTAAATCATAAACAATGTAATTGAATATTCCATATAAATCATTGAGATAGAAGGAATTAAGTGTTAATATATTGGTATTTGATATTTGTATTTTATAAATATAATGCCAATGATATTATAGATATATGAAACTGGTGAAATCTATGGAATTTTCCACAAAACATTATCTTGTGGATTTAAAAAAGTATTTTTTAATGTACCATTAAGAAATAAAATTGAATCAGTTGTTATATTATTATTGAAATTTATGATGTAAATTGGATTGTTTAAATTACCCTGATGTTGATACTGATATGATGAAAAATCGATTTAGGTCTTATTTAATGAAGTGTATTTCATTATGGTTTTATAAAATTTTTCATCAATTTTATATATGGTGTATGGGTGGATTTAGTTTTGGGAAGTATATATTATTTCATATGAGTATAAATTTAGTGTTATGGATAAAATAAATGTTTTATAATTTTATGGTTTACCATAAGTTTAGCTGAATAAGTACCCATTTTAATGTTTTAAGTGATTGTATATTGTGGTTACTCCTAACATTTACTGCAATATTGAAAGGATAATCTATTGAGGATTAAATATACATTTGGCTTAATATATTATTTTTACATTCTATGGGACAATTGAACATATATAATGATGGTAGTTAAAAAACGATTCATTGACAATGAGGTATTTTCATAGAGATTTATTTTCAATAAAAGTATATTATTTTAAGTTAATATATATTTTGTTTGATATTATTATGAAGTTCACTATATAATAAATTATACAGTAATTTATCATGGGGATTATTGAAATTTAATACATTCTTAATTCCGTTGAGGTATTTGTATCATTTTGGTTAAACATATGGTTAGACATGTAATGTTATTTTGGAATAATGTAATTAATTTCTGGGGAAGTATGTTAAAATGTGTTGGAAAACCATTTAGGTTAAAAAATTATTTAATTTGTATGTAATTTTCGATTAATTGGGATCTATTGTTATTTATATTTTTTGAATAATCAGATTTTTACTTTTGGTGTTGATGTGGATGTTTTGAATTAAAATGTATCATTTCATTATATGAAAGATTATGAACTTTGGGTTTTATCATACCGTGTGGTAACCCTTTTAGTTTCTTTTTCAAAATTAAACATATGTGAATATATTATTAGCAATTTTTTATTATGTGATCCATTATATATTGATATTAGTTATTCATCATGAAAAAATAGATAATAATACTCATTTGGTTAAAAGAATATATTATGATATAAATTTATTATATGATGAAATTAAAATTGAAAAGTAATTATATTTCATTATGTTATTATTAAATATGATAATATAATTCCTCATAAATGGAAAAATTAACAGGGAACAAATATTTTATCCTACTATAATCATTTTTGATAAATTTTTGGTCTTTTCACCCATGAAAAAATTATGAATTTGTGGTCGTTATCTTTCTTGTGACAATATTCTATATCACTCTGAAATAGTATTTAGGTGTTGGCTTTCACTAATATGACCATATTTTTTCTTCCCATGAATATTCATATATTTGGATACTAAGATTTTTGTTATTCTATATGACCATCGTATTTCACTGTCCCTCTTTAAAGGATGATGTTTTGATAAACGTTTTTACCATATGTGTCTTCAAAAATAGAATTTTCAAATTTAAAACCCTTGATAATATATATTTTTTCAATATAGAGTAAAAATTTATTGATTTATTATATAATTTAATACCTGGTGATTTTAAAATAATACAATGTTCGAACATCCTTACTACGCGCAACAATGATCTAAAATGAACCATAAAATATTGTTATTTAACTATGACCATCACTGTGTAGTTATTTAATTGTCATGTATGAATATAGTTAACCACATTATGAAAATATAATTAATTTTTAAATAATCTAAAAAATATGAACATATTTTCTAAAAAATCATTTTATACATAAAAAATACATTTTGATAAAAAAATTATTGATTTTTTATTTTGTGTGTGGGGTTATAATTAATTTCTAAAACATTTGGAAATTAAATTTTATAAAATGAAGATAAATTTTGAAATTATAATATAAAAATTAACATTTAATTAAATTTAAGGATTATTTAAAAAAATAGTTTTTAGTGAATCGTTAGAAATAATTACTTTTATAGAAAACTGTATTTTTATTTCAATAATATCAAATTATTAATTTTATATAAAACTTTTTGAAATTAATTTTATTTATATGATATTTTTAATATTATTGTTATGTTCATTTGAAATAAAATTACTGTATAATATATAATAAAAAAATAATACTTAGAAAAAGGTTCTTGTGAATTTTTTTCATTGCATAGTGTGTTTTAATCATTAATTAATTTCTCCCAGTTATATAAATTTAATTTAAAAAAAGGATTATATATTTTTTTTCATTATTCGATTTTATTTTAATATATATTTATTTACAAATCATCATTTTTAATAGTAACCATAGTAAATAATTGTCACCATGGGAAGGGGAAATCATGTTATTATGGATAAAAATAATATGATAAGGATTTAAAATGGCCCACACACGTTATTTAATCATAAATTATGATTTTATTTATTCCATTTACATTTAATTTTATAAAAATGGAAACATGGTGCCAAATGTATTTGATATTGACCATTGCAATATTTAAGTAACATATAATAATGAAAGTGTCAATTTCTTTATTTTTGTATCTATAATATTTTTGGGCAGAGAAAAATTCAACTTATGTTTTTTGATAAATGTTTATTTGGAATATACCCTAATTTTTTGTCATTTTAATTTATTAATAATTTTTAAGGTATAAAAATTTCCTTAAATACTTACACAACTCTAATATAATATTTATTCATATAATAAAAAAAATGCAATAGTAAAATTTTAAAATATAAAAATTTATGAAAATAGTATGAAGAAATGTCTTCAATTAATTTTACAGATACATGAAAAAATTAAATGTTTTAAATTATTTTTTCAGAATTATCTCTTTATTTCTCTATATTTAAAGTAAAATTAAATGAATACACAGAAAAATGGAATCAATCCTATTTAATATTAAAAAATATTTTATTAGATGATTTAATATTCATAAAAATATTTTATTTAGCTAGGGGAACAGAATATGGTAGAAAATATCATAACTGGTACATTTTTTTTTCTTTGGAATTTTTATGATAAATATATTGACCCTAAACTTGTAGAAGACATTAATATTGTTGTAATTGTCAAATCATTTAGCAAGATAATAGAAAAAAATTCTAAGGGTCAAGAATTATCCAGAAATTTTTTAAATTTTATTTTATGATATTTTTTTGACTCACATACATCATTTTTCCAATAATTTTTTTTTCGAAAAATTAGGAAATATAAATTAATTTAAATTAAACTAATACATTATGGAATTCCAAGAATGCACCACCTCTAACTTATGAAAGGATACTCGTTCTCTCTATTCTTTAAACAAAATTAAGCATCCTATATAGAGAAAAACATAAAAAATTCTCTTTTCAACATAAATATCCAATAATATAGGTTCACTGCCATCTAAAAAAAACCCTTGGTCCCTAAAGAGAACCTCCAGAGGAATTCTAATAAAGAATATGTAATTTTATTTTTTGAATCCTTAAAGATTATTTCTATTTCTAATTCCTCTTAATTTATTAAATATCCTAATATAATATATAAAGTATGATAAATATATTTATATTTAATTATTAGGATTGTAATTCAATATTCGATCTCTTTTATACCCTTCAAAAGGTAAAAATATTAATTGTGCATAGTTAGGGATTACCGTCTCCATGTAGAGGATTAATTCATTTTTCATGACCACAAATCTAGTTTAGTTATAAATATTGATCAATTTAATATATAATATATGTATGATTTAATTATTCTTCTATAATTATAATATCGTATATTAATTTTTATCTTCTACCACATTAGAAAAGAATATCGGTGCTCATGCGTTCATGTGTACTGTCTCCACCACGAATCAGTGTGATCCATTTTTCATATACGCTATACAATGATAATAATAAGGATAGATTTAATAAATTTATATGAGTTTTATATAATGATAACAATTAAAAATTTGATTTAACCAATAAAAATTTATAAGGACTAGAACTAACGAACAAATACATACATGGTAAATGAAGTAATTATCAAAACAAATAGTGATTTCATTAAACAAATATTAATAAATATATATTAAAATATTAAAATAATACCATATATATTGATATATATTATTATGTTTATGTAATATAATATTATTAAATATATATGTATTATACATTATTTTAGAACATATATGAAGGAAATCATATAAGATGTAATTGTTTTATGTCTCACTTTCACTTCCATGTGACATATGCCATATTCACCACTTATTAATTTTGTCCATGTATATTCTACCAATAAGAATTATTATAAATTTAATATCCATGTATTAATGGCATTCAAGGATTCATTTATTGTTTTTAATATCCAGGCTTTAGGATTCAAAATATACCACAATATTAAGTGTTTACATCATAATCTCATCATTATTCAGGATTGTATATATTTATGTATCTATAAGGTAAATTATAGTATCATTCTTTCATAAAAATATATATTTTATTATAATATAGTTATTTATATAAATTAATTTTTATACTTTCATTTTTAACCCTTTATGTACTGATGAAACTGAATTTATTTCTTTAATAAAAAATGACTTGTTTTTCTATTCATTCATGAATATTTTTAAACCATGACAATTTACTAATTAAATTTATCTAAATGAAATTTTTGAAATGAAATAATTACATTTTAAAAACATTTTTACACATGTATTACTTTTACAAAATATTTTAAAATAAATATTTCTTTCATTTTCCAAATAACACTTTTTGACTTTTCTTCAAATTAGTGTGAAAGGAATGTGTTTTTTTATTATAGGGAATGAAAAAAATTTCTCGCAATAATTTCGACTCAATTTATTCAATTTCCATTACAATTATACATGTAACATTTCATAGAAAATAATATTCCATATATTATTGAATTTCTTAATTTTTAAAAGTGAATTTCAAAATGAAAATATTATTTTCCTCAATAATGTTTTATTTGATTTTTTTGAGTTGTTTCAATTCATCAAAAAACCATTTATACTACAGCAGTGATATGCTATATAATACAATCCTTATTATTTTTATTGATGGTGTTTATAAGTTTGACAGTGGACGATACTTATATTCTACATTCTTCACGCAATGCATAAATTTTTGGATTAGGAATATTTTTTATGAATTAAAATGATCATTCAAAATTTGAGAAATGTATTGGACTTTTTACATGATGGGTGGGTATAAGATTTACATAGAACATAGATTAATATTCAGGTCTCATGATAGAAATGTGTTGGATAGAATTATTAAATTGTTATTTTGGTTTATACCTACCCATTGTTTAAACTGTCTTGGCCCAAGCCCTCAACCGAAACTGTTAGTTGTCAGGAATTGTATATAACATCATTATATAATAAGTTATTATTCAACATGAGATTATTTTAAATAATATCTAAGGAAGAGATTCAATCTTGTGTTATAATTTATATGAAATCATTTGATATTTATCTTCTACTGACATTTATTTTTTCATACACATGTTTTTGATTAAATGGTATGTGTTTTCAATTATTAACCTTTCCATTTTGATTATAACATAATTAATAATGATAGAATTTGTTGTTCATAACCCTTATTAGGAATCTATTAACAATATTTTTCCTTAGTTTAGGATATGAAGACAAAATATTGAATGAGTTCAAGGATGCATAAATCTTTTTACATTATGTTTTCAATTTTCTTTTTTCCAATGTAATGTTTTATTTAATTATGAATATAGTTTACATATAATAATAAATTATTTGGACCTTTGGGATGTGATCACTTAAATCAGCTAACAATGGAATAATGTGACCACTGGCTCCAGGATACTGGGGTCATGCTCATTACTATTGGTCTTAGAGCATGTTTTGTAGAATTCTTATGAGATATAGGAAAACAATTAATGGGTAAAACCATATAATTGACATTAAGGATAATTATATGTATTGCATAACACCCTAAATTTATTTCATTTATGACTATGTTGACATCCTATAAAAAATTTCTTCTGTTGAAACTATATAGGGATGTGATTTTTGTACATATTTATTAAGAGGAAATAACCCCTAATAGTTTTGATCGAGTATATATCATTATTTCGTCTAGTACACATTGATTATTCCCTAAATATTCCCCCTGATTGACAATCCCATGGTATATTATAGAATTAATTCATATTTTTTATGAACCACTATATATTATTTGAATATAGGTTGACTCGGAATGAAAAATGTTATACTAAATGTGTTTTATAGTGAAAAACGATGTAATGACTTAGAAATAATATAATGGAATTACATGAATATATAATTTCACAATATGATAATTATGTCTCATAATATGTTATTTGGATTTAGTTAATGGATTGAACCAAATATAATTGTGTAAACATTACATTTTATGGATAATATAAAAATTTTGAGAAACCCTATTGGAAGATATAAGTAGTGAATGCTATTATAAATTTTCTTCATAAGTTATGAGAATATATAATTAAAATCATTCCCAATAACTAACTCTCAGAATAATAATAAAATATTTGGATTCTGTTTTCTATGATCTCAGGGAGTAGAGTCCATGGATTAATGAAGGATCAATTTAATTCTTATAATAAATGTTGATATTGACACCCTAGGAAATGTCACAAATGAATGGGAGAATGTATTCTTTGTGGAATTAAATTTCACTGATAAATGAATTGTTGACGAGTTTCATGGAATATATTTTTGGAATATAGTATTTATTTGATTCATTTCCATAATCCCTGGTTTATAATCTATATAATGGAATGACATGTCCCATGAAAAATATTTATATATAAGTATTCAAGTGTATATTTATTGAAATTTAAGAATTATGTTGTAGAATAATTTTATAAATTATATTCTAGATAAAATAAAAATGTGAAATAAAATTAATTTTAAAAATAATATGTTATTTAATGATTTTAAAACATATATAAATAGGTACTGATATCCACGAAAATTGATTATTGGATATTTATTTATTAAAATTAATGAAATAAAATGGATAATTTTTTGGTATGAAATTTATTTTAGTGATTTATCAATGAAGTGATTTAGGTAATCAAAGAGGAAGTTTATTTCATTCTTATATTTTTGGAAATAATCTCCAATTTTATTTGAAAAACAATGATTGTGTTAGTTTTTCTCCTTATATATTTTTTCATATGATTCTAACTAGAGATTAATGGATAACATTAATGTATTGTAAATTTTTGTTTGATCAAAATTTTTAATTCATTAATACCCATTTTGATATTTTAAGTGATGTAATTTTGAGTTGATTTTAACATTATCTAGGTTTTTACTTGAATACACTATTTAGGGTTATATAACTATTGAACCAGTAACTAACTTTTATGGATTATTGGATAATTTAATAAAGGTAATATTGAGGCTTATAATTTGATTCATTAAAGAGGTTATATTTTTTAACATATTTATTTTCTATCTATGGATTACTGTACGGGTTAGTGTCAGAATTCAAATAAAGATATTATGTTGAATTTAACTAAATTAGATGATTAAATATTTACTTTTCATGATATTAATGTTATTTTTTGGATGATTCATTAGGTTGAAGTATATTGGACCAATATGTATAACATGTGGTCTAACATGAAATATTATTTTGGAAGAATTCCATTATATTTTGGAAATTTATGTTAATATAGGATATTACTATTACTATGAAAAAATTCATTGATGATGATGTTTTTGAGACTAACTAAGATATATGGTTATTTATTTATGGCGTAATCTAAGATGGCCACATGATGTTATTGTTGAAACGATGTAACAAAATATATTATTTCATCGTAAAAAGGATTAAAAAGGTTAGACATTATCTTAATTTATGGTAACCATTGATTTTTTAGTTAAAATTTAATGAAATAAGGATCATTTGTTTTTCTTTTTTGTACTATTTTATCTATTATAAGTTTATTTTAGTGCATCAGATATGAAAAATTTGAAATTGATATCTATTTTTTAGAATGTAACAGATTATGGTAGAAATTTATTAATGGATAATAAAATATTTTTTAAAAAATGTATATATCATTATGTCTGAAGCCTATATGGTAAATGAAATTCTCAAATATAGAAAAAGTATCATGAAACACAAATGCTCTCCTATTGTGATCCATTTTGATGAATTGATGGTATTTTCACTAATATCATTTTAATGGTTTTTTGGTTGGAAACATTCTTCTGACCAAATTTTCAATCATTATATATTAGACCTTCAGTGTTATTTTTCTTCTCGATGTACTTTTCTCCACATACCACAAATGTTATCATATTTCATGAAAAATTTATCTGCTATTCAAGATAAAATTTTTATTTATATATATATATATATAAATTTAGGTGAATGTTTTATTAACTCATATTGCAATGTGTATTTTTAGAAAGGGAATTCTCAAAATATAAGCAACTTATTATGGTAACATGTTCTAACTTTGAGGAAAAAAATTAATTAAGTTGTAGAGATTGTAAAACCCTAATATTTAAAAAAAATACTATGATCGATTTTATAAATAAAATGCAACCCCAAGCTTAGAAAAACTAAAAAATATCATTATTCAAATATGATACTTATGAAAATTAAATTAGAGGGTACAAATAATGATACCAACATTATGAAAATATGAATAAATAATTTATTTCATACAATAATATATTGATGTAATTTTCAATACAATCATTTTGTACTTTAAAAATAAATATTTACAACAAAATGGTATTATTTGAAATATTAAATGAATGAATATTAAATAATTTAAGAAATTTTAAAAAATTAATTTAATAAAGTGAACATAATTTTAAAAATAATAATATCAGAATTTAATTGTGATGATATTTTGATCGTTTTCTAAAAATAACGATTTCTCAGTGAATAGTTTAAAATAATTTTTTTCATTGAAATTGTTTTTTCAAGAATTTATAAATTATCATTTTTTTAAAAATTATCAAAATATAATAATCTATCTTATGTTTTTAATAATACCTCATGGTTCACAAGAGAAAATTATTATTATTATTAATGAATGGTTTTCATTGATTTTTTTTAATTTTAAATTAATTTATACATTTTTGGAAATTGAATCATTTTTATGGATTCCATATTTTGAGTCATGAGGTCCAAATTTGGAAAATAGTGATGTTTAGTTAAAAGAAATTATGAATAATAACCATGGTAAATAATGTTCACCAATGTTAGGGTAAATCTGTTCATAAGGTTTAAAAATAATTTCATAATTTTTAAGTTAAAGATAATGAAGAAAATGTCACTTTTTTTATTTTAATATCTATAGTCTTTTTTATATGTATAAATACTACATATGTTGATTAATAATTATTTACCTGAAATATAATATAATTTTTTATAAATATTATTCATTTTTATTCATTTTTCATTAAATAATTATCTTAATTACTTATATAATGAAAATATAGTATTTATTTAATTAATTAAAAATTAAAATAAATGATTATAAAATTATTAAATTCAATAAAAATTTGGAGATTATTGTTATCCACGAATTTAATACATACATATAAAATTTCATGTTTGTTTTAATTAATTTTTTATGATTTATTTTTATTCTTATATTTAGTGTCAAATTAAATTAATAGTTCCCCCAATGATATTAATGATTTTTTATTAAGAATATAATTTGTTAAATGTTTTAAAAACTAATAAAAAAATTATATAAACAAATGTTAATGGTATAGGGTTTAGAATAAAAACCATGTATATGTATGTGTCATTTAACATTATATTATTACATTCCTGACCATTACGGTGTTGAATCCATTAATACTGTGTATTTCTCCATATGGTTACTCGGGGTTAAAACTAAATCCTATGTCTAAAGACATAAAAAATATATCCAAATATTATTATATTGGAGGATTTTAACTTATCAAAATTATTTATCAATATTACATCAATTTGTACACATTTTATTAAAAAAATAGTTCATATTAATTTAATAGTTCAAATTTTTTCAAGAATTCCCCTCTCCTAACTTATTAAAGGACATCCATACTCTCTTTTAATAACACCAAATTGATCCACAAAACTCAACCTAACCCAAAAAAATTTCCTTCAATTCATCCTAATACAATTTCTATAGGTAGTTTACCTTCCAAAATAACAATCAGTTGTTCCTTAAGAGGAGATCTAACGTGAGTCTTCTAAAGAAGATGTAATTTTTTAAAGACACATTCATGTTTATTTCTAATAATACCTACTATTAATTTGTGGCTACCATAATATAATAATAAATATAGTATCATAAATATACTATACTAATATATATATATATATATAATGGGACCATAATTTTAAACATCGTTTTTGTCCTATGAAAATCAGAATAATTTATCCTTCATGCGTATGGGTTATCATCTCCACGTAATGGTATAATTAATTTTCAATACCTACATTACTAGATCATTATAAAGATGTAAATCATACATATATATTATATTAATGACATAAATATATTAATGGGATTATTATATCCAATATACCTTCTTACCTTTCAATTCATTATTATACAATATTGTCGCACATGCATGTGTTTGGACTTCCACCTCCATGAAGCGATGTGATCTATTTTTAATTTATTTATTTTCGTGGATTTTACAATAGATAGATTTAAATAATATATTTCATATTTATATCATGATAAATATTTTAAAGTCTATTTAACCAATATAAAATTATAAGAGAGAAACTATAAAACCAAAACATAAATGAAAAATGAAGTAGTTATCACCCAAACAAAGTTATTTTAATACAAATTTGTTATTAAATAGGTTAAAAAAGATTAAAATTAAACCATTTATTGTTATATATATATATGATTATGTTTATGAAATATATATATAATAAATATATATTTATTATACATTATTTTCGAACACACATTTGTAGGAAATCAGACTTCTAGTAAGAGTGTATCATCTCACATTGAATTTCTTGAGGAATATGTCTCATTCTCCACTTATTTATTTTGTGATGTGTATATATTTCCCTTTGATATTTTTATCAAGAATATATTTATATCAATGATATTTAAATTTTATTTGATGTTATTTCATTCACGAGGTTTATGATTCAAATGTTAGCACATCTTTAAGAGTATATTTCACAATATCAATATTATATGGGATTGTTTATTAGTTTGTATCCACTTAGAAAATTAGTTAATTTTTTTACCTTGGAACCAATATATTTTCTTCCCCTATAGTTATTTAAATAAATTACGTGTTTTAATGTCATTTTCACCCTTATCTTACATTATATACTGAAATCATTTTTTATGGAAATCAAACTTTTTTTCACTCAATCGGGAATCTCTTTCATCCATTTGCATATCTTCCTTAAATTTTTTTTAATATAATTTTTACTATTATGAAATGATTTATTATAGAATATTTTACACATTTTTTACCTTTAATAAATAGTTTCCATTGAATTATCATGTTATTTTCGAACTAATTAAATTTTGTAAATATCTTACTTAAGTTTAAAATGAATGTTTTTAACTTATATGACATAAACCTAATTTTATTCAATCATAACCATAAATTTTATTAAATATTCCACTAAAAATTCCATGATTATTTTAAATTAATATATTTTTCCTGTTATTACAAAAAATTTAGTTTTTAAATTTTATTCATATCGTGAAAGGGTATTTTCATCAAATATGTTTTAATGTTATTTTTTGGTATTTCTACTCATTATAAAAACATAACATTTAGTCTGAATTGGAAATATGTTCCAACGATACCATATTCATTCTTTAATTGTATGTTATATGATCATTTTTAGTAGGGAGGTTATTGATATAATTTATTCCTCACTCAATACAATTTTTTTAAAATGTATGTTTTTTAAATTAAATAGATCATTCAATATTTGATGATTTTGTTTATCTTGTAATGTTATGGGTGGAGCCGAGAATTACATAGACCGACTATGGAATTTTTTGGTCCCATGATACTATCTATTTAGGTTTCCTTATTAATTGATACTTTTTGTATACCAACACATAGTTTTATCTGTCTCCGTATAAGGTCTTGAAATTATGTTTGAGATGATCGGAATTATGCCTTTCATCATTATGAAAATAGAAATTAACATCCATGTGATTATTTAAAATAATATTTTGGGACATTATTTCAATCATATGATACTATTTAAAAGAAATAATATTATCTATATTTATATGTTTAATGTTATTCTTTATACTAATGTCATTTATTAAGTGGAATATTTTTTTATGTAATTTAACATTCAATTTTTATTATTCCTTATTTACCGATGTTATATTCCATTGTTTGAAAACCATAATATCCATCATGGATCACCATAATTTTTTTATTCTCTCTTGTTATGAAGATGTAATATTCAAATGAGTTTGAGGATTCATAATATTTTCATTCACAATATTATTTTTTATATTTTCTCAAATTTAATGTGGGAATAATGCATGTATCTAGTATACCAAGAGTACTAAACATTACACTCCATTGGCATGTAATTTCATTTCTCTATATAATATGTAATAAATTAGTCAACATATCTTAGCTACTGGGATTTTTTTAATTATAACATATATCCCTTTTCACTTATTCCATATTGTGGTGTTCCTTCATTCAAAAATTACGGAAAAAAGCATCCCATCCACATGGTTTTTCAATAAAATCACACTCCCATCTAGTCTCTTATTCAATATCTCTAATAATATTTAGTACATAATAATATTAATTATTAGATTATACCATGTCATAGGCCTACTGATAATATTCTCACATTCTCCTTACAATAGACACCATTATTGATGAATACAAAAACACATGTGTAAATTGGGAATCATACTAATTCATAGGAATATTTCGTTTATATTACTAAAAAAATACCATATTCTTTTCTATCTATGAGTGGTAAAGATAATACATTTTATTAATGAAATAATAAATCCTCTCCCATATAAATCATTGGTCCATATTTACATGAATAGTCAATCCCAACCATTGTATCATGAGGTCTTCAAAAATTTACACCCATATATTGATATTCGTCTCAGTTGGAGCATTCAGGATCATTAATATCATGTTAATCCTAAATAAACGTACCACTACTTTCTTAGGACCTAAATTGATTTCATTTATCTATGATATGTCTCACGATTCCCATATTCTCATGAATGGTGAGTTATCCATTCACTATGCTATCACATAGTGGCCAAATTTGATGATTTTACTTATATACATGATCTATCTCACGATTCCCATAAATGGAAGTAAATATAACAATAACCCAACCCTAATATTAATTTAAAACCTCAATATTCAAACCCCATAATCAAAATCATTCATGGTTTTGAAAAAGCACATACTAAATTTCTCAAAAATGTTTTTGGAATTAACCACAAATTAATATATAACATAAAACATGTGAGATAAAATATAGTATATTTTCATAAATTAATTATTGACCAAATAAAAGATGAAAACATTTTATATAAAAAAGAGACTTCACGTTTTATATTATTTTGAATCATGGAAACACTACCTACTTATAATGGATAAATCAAACCTTCCATTCTAATCCAAAAAATAATCATATGAATCCATAAGTTCAACACATGAAAGTTTGATATAATGGGACTCCAAATAAAATAACTTCTTATAAAATATATAAATATTTTTATGGATTTAAGAGAAAGGGTAGAGTTCGTAATTATGATCTTAAGAAACAAAAAATAAATTAATATTTCTGAAATACCATACATAAGAAATCTTTATAGGATTTATTCCATCAAACATTAATTTTAAACATTTCCCGAAAAATATGTCGCATGACTTTAAAAATCAAGACGTGTTCATGAAATGAATGGAATCTCATTATATGAACAAATTCTACCCAGATAACACTTCATGTATTGAGTGACATTCATTCCGTTAATCTAAAAATCATTCATATCATGAAAATCCATTCATGATGTGAAGTAGTTCATATAGATTGATTTAATATTCCATTAACATTAGTTATATAAAATCCTCCATCAATTTAAATCAAGCAATATAAACATAAAAATAAATAGAATAAACTAGTTTCTTACCTCAATCGGGTTTTCTACATGACCTCGGGTGATTGGACGGTTCACATAGTGTCCAATTATGTCCCCAGAAGTCTATATATTTTTATTTCAGTCAATATATCATGAAACAAATATTAGAGGATGCTATGGTCTAAGTGTTTAGATATTAGGTATGATATATAACCATAATGTCTTAAAATGCAACAAATAAATGTTTTTTAAAATGATAAATTTAGATGATTATTTAGTAACTAGGGGTAATCCATGATTTTTTTCTTTACTCTATAATGCTTTCTAATATTCTTGAGTATATTGAATCACTTATAGGCATCAATAGGATTGCACATGTAGTGTATCATTCCATTACCAATGATTTCATATATTTTACTTATTATTTTACAAATGAATTTTTTTAATGATTCTTATTATCAAAAACATAAATAATAAATAAATATCATTTATTTATTTATTTATTTATTTTGGTTGACTAAGTTATTATTAATGTAAAAAATTAGTTAACTGAATTATATAATCTATTTATAATTACCAATATAAATAATAAAAAAATTTACATCGTCAAATAAATGATTTTATTATTTTAAAATATATTTTAATGCATATAATGAAAGAAAAGAAATGGTTGTAATGGATAAGGGAAGGTATTGAAATTAACTTCTATATCATTATTTAGAATCCTGAGATGTCTATTTTCAAAATAATATGATAATTTTACTCTCTATACTTTTTTTATTATGAATCCTATACAACCAATTTTTATAATCTAGGATTGATATGATGATTTTTTCACTCCCATTCCATGAAATGGTTAATGCACATGTTTTGGAAGGGATTTATAAACTACATCATAATGTTAGTCAATGTTCACCATTGATATATCCCATAATAGATGATCATGTTAGAGTAATAGATTTATAATTTTTATTTTATTTTTTAAGGTGATTCATCTCATCAAATGTTTTTAAAAAGGGATTATATAAGTTCATCTTATATTCTTATGTATTGATAGTCTTGTGTAATCAGGGATCAAATTATTCAACTTCTTATTATTAGTGGTAGGTCATCGGTGATGGATTGTTATGTTTGAGAACAACCTGATTTTTTTTAATAATACTTCATCAATTTTAATATTGACACACTACATCAAGTATAATATAGATATTTCGTAGATCCAAATTTGGGTCTATAATAATTATGGACTATATTGATAAATTAACAAATTAACATAGCCTTAAACCATAAATGATTTTTCATAAGTAAGATAAGGAAATTCAGATGGATATGGGTTTAAAAGGATACACAATAGATACATTTGATACTATTTAATCTATCCACATACTATAAATTACAAAAAAAAAATTTCATGAGTAATAAACATGTAAAGGGTTGTCATGTGTTGGTGGGACATTTCATTCCTAAACCATAGATGAATGTACTTATAGTGTCCAAAATAAATAGTTGGAACTGTTAAGAAACTATATCTCTTTCCAAGGACTCTAGTGAACTATTGTTCCTATTTATTCTATTATGAGAGATCCTAATATCAATTTTCCTCAATGAAGTAATTATTTTAATATTAAACCAATATATATTATTTGGGAAAATTAGTACCACATGTGAAACTGGTATAACTATATTTAGGTATATTTCTAAAGGTGTTCGTTCAAAATTTCTAAATAAAAACCCCACAAAACCTTGATATTACATGAAAATTCTAGTGAAATATAAAATTGGGCTAAATGAATACACTATCACATATAATTTTTATAATGCAGAAATATAGGTTAGGTATATGTAGTAACTTTGTAATAATTAGTGAAAGGATTTCCACCACACAAATAATTTGATTTCCTTTGTAGAATATTTGAAATGTTTAATGATATTTAAAATAATGGAGGGATAAATTAAAATTTTAGATGTATAATTTTAATATCTTTACACCATTCATGGTATTTATTTTTTATAGTTCATTTAAATTATTCCATCATTTAAAATTATCCATCTGTTCTTTCACATAATGTAGATGCACCGTTTGTGCCTATGATTCCCAATACTCTTTTTAGAAGAATAATAAATTTTAAATAATGTTTTCTATCTTATTATTTAATAGAATATCTCATTATTAATCTATATAATTTGGTACCCCTTAATAGCAAATAATTTGATAAAATATTTGGAATGGACTATATATCAAGGTTTCAAGCATATAAGGACTACTATATAATTATGGTACCATTATCATATGATACTTATAATTCATAGTTGAATCATATAGACATTTTTAAACATATAACTTGGTAAATTTGTTAATTTATGAATTAGTTATTTATGTTTTGTTAATTTCTATAACCCAAAATAATGTTATAGTTAATAATTAATCTATAAATATATCATCTTCATAATTGTTTTTCAATTATTTAACTCGTATTTTTATATTTTTTAGTATTTTTTTAATAAAAAAACGTATAATTTAATCATTTTTAGTTTAATTTTACCTCTATAAAATTCTTTTGTAATGAATTTTTAACATTAAATAGATTAAATTTACATTTACATAGTTTTCATTCCACAATATGTGTATCTGGTATACATTTATAATAAATCAATGATCAATTATAAATATAAAATTTTTCATTATTTAAAATAAAAAGACCATGCCATTATTCATCATTATGTCTATTCACATTAGAAAACAATGTTATTACCATTAAAAAATCTATTTAATATGTTTTTACCTTGATATAGATATATATATTACCTTTACTCACCCTATAAAAAATAAATATAACATTTATGATAACAATAGAACATAAATATTACATTTACCAGTTTCATGTAATTTAGTGTTTGCGTTAATGAAAAGTGTATAAATGTAATTAAAATATGGTATAGCTGAATTCATATCAAAGCACCATTAAATATTTTCTAGTAATCCTTACTATACCATTGTGGAAAACATTTGAATGTGTTAAATATTTATCAAATATGGGAAATGTGGCCTTTGGTGTTCTTAAAGACATTATTGGCTTAAAAATATATGAATTATATTTGTTGTGAGTTAATTAATGAAGAACCTAGTGAATTGAAACTACATCCAAATATATAGATTTTTAGTTCAAGAGGTGAACTATAGAAATGGATGTCCAATCAATTGTATTTTAACTAGTGCCAGTATAATAAATGGTGATTTTTAAAATCTTCTAAGAATGGATATATTAAAAAGGCCACACCCTAGTGGTCATGTGGTTATTTTCTATATACTATATGGTTATTAATGTCATTAAAATTATAGTTTTTGTGATGGTAATAGTGTAGTTATATGAAACTGGAGAATGATATTATGTATCATGATGGGTTTTAAAGTTTCATTTACTAATTATTTTAATGATTTACACTAACTATTATATTAAATTTTAAAATAAATACACACACACACACACACATATATATATATTATTTAAAGGTATTGAAATTAATTTTCAATTCTTTTACTAAAGGAATAACATGGTATGTTTAAAATTAAAATTATATCATATTTTCATGTTCATATTTTAATCAAATCTTGGAGGCATGTGGAATTCTATAATGAATCTACAAGGTGATCAAGAATTTTTTGAATTCAATAAAGTGGTAATTTTTCTACTGAATGAGATCATAGAAATATATTCAAATGGACTAACATAGAGCATTCAAATATACTGATAAAAAAACAATACATTTACATATCATTGAATAAAGATAATTTTAATGTCATGAGTCTCAACACCAATTATTATTTTTCTATACTTTTGTGATCATGATGGAACATCATAGTTCATAATTTTTCTCAAGTTATCATCGTGTTTTATAAATGGTTAATCCTAGCTAGTCTATTTTTCATCATAAATTGATACCATTTTTCATTATTTCATTCTTATAATTGAAATTTATATTGTATGTAGATGATTTATTTTTTTCACAACCAAAATAAACCTTGATATTTTCTATACCACAAATAAAATTACTTAATTGGGTTGTGATTCCCAGAAAAAATTTATTCATGCTGCATTTTTAATAGTCGATTTTTAGATACTTGTTCCTAGGTTTTACCTGTATATTAGAAAGGGATAGAAATTGTAAATGGATTTCACACCAATAAAAATTGGTATTATATTATATTGATGAGAACCCTTCTCATCTAGTAGAGAATAATAAATATTAAATATAGGATCATTTGACATAAATATATGTAGGAATTTTATTGTGTTATATTTGTTTCTATTTTATAACTCTATTTCAATATATTCATGTTTTAAATTTATATTTAATATTTTTAGGTGATGATAATGTTTGACCTTTTGCACTAAATATCATTACATTATATCAAAATGTGATAATTTTATACTGTATTTATCTTTTTAATTATCTTAATTTTGAAATATACATTCACTCCCACTCCTCATAGAAAAGTATTTACATCTCAATTTTTCCACCAATTGGTATTAAAACTTATTCTTATTTGAAATATTTTTTATTATATTTCTATATTTTAAACCTAAATATCATTAACCTTGTAGTCTAAGGGAAAATATATTTTATGATGGCATGAGTAAGTAAAAATGATTTTTAGATACCAAATAATATTTTACACTTCAATGGAAATAATTGTGGGTATTGATAAGTTAAAATTTAACTATATCACAACCCATTAATTATTAACCCATAGAATATAATGGTGAGAACATACATGAAAACTGATGTCGATCTAATTACTCATGATGAAAATATTCCTATTAAATATGCTATGAATTATAAGGTTGTTATTATTTTTATTAAAGAATATGTCAAATAGTTTTAATAGATTTTATAGGAAATAATATAGTCCATGATATATGCATAATACATCAATTCACACACTACAAAAATGAAAATATTTAAATGAAAAAAATAAAAAAAACATATATAATACCATGACATTAAGAATATATAATTTGTATTTGGGAACCAAATATCCCACCAATTTACAAGAATAATAAGTGGAATGAAATTCATAGAGAGGATTTTTATTTCAATATTATTTCCTTAAGGGTGTTAAGATCACTATTGAGGATGTTTTTTGGAATAAAAGTGGAAATATAAAGGAGTGTTTATTTCAAATCATATAACTTAGGTGAACATATAAGTTCATTGATGAAGAATGAACATGAGTGGATACTTGTTCATTATGGTAACATAGATCAAGAACCATTATTACAGACAAAAAATCATTCTCTTATATTCCATCTTGGAAAAAAAAACCTTTACATTCTTGGGTGAATCACTAGGTATAACAAATCCCTTCCCCTACAAGTCCTCCAACTTCACCCTCTACTCGTGTTGCATTATGATATCCATCTGATATGTTTTCATAGATATCACTATCATCATGGTGTGTAGATAAATGAATAATTATATCTATTAATGGGCAGGATAACATGTAACATCTTTAGTGAATAATCCCTCATACTCTCCACCACTGTAGGAAACTTAGAACTCACAATATCCAATGCCCCAAGGGTTACACTAGACAACTGATTAGTAATCAACAACATGCTCTAGTGAATTATTCTGTCCTATGTTTCCTAGGAATCCATTTCACCAATAATAGATAACATAGTTCAATCACTAAGGACATGATGTACCCTGCACCTAAAATATTCAATATATGAATGGAATGTAGATAACCAATACATATTGATAATGAATCTGTAAGGCCTCAAGGAGACAACCAAGATATTACCGTAGAAACTATTATCTATACGATATAGGTCATATATTTATCACAAGTGTTTGATCACTTATTCTTCTCATTTTGGAGTCTCTAAGTGCAAGGGTCAATCCAAACGTTCAATTATAATCTATATGTATCACAAAAACGTATGTGTCAATCATTAATGATAATAAAATTTATCTATCAATACTAAAAATAGTGTAAAAATGACACAATGTGAACCTAGAATCATTATGAGAGCCTCTAGTTTCTACGTTTCCACATCCTACATATTTTCCCTCCCCTGTCATTATTATTCGTAAGCATAGTGTCGACCACCATGGAGTTTTGGTTGTAACAAGTCAAAACAACTACCACCTCCTACAACTCTCCAAACACAGTAGCCACATTATCCAACCTCTAATCTTCCAGATCCTTCCTCTTTTTCTACCTCAGTGTCTCATCCATAGTATATTTTTCAATTTTATGGATGTTTGAAAAATATCATGAATGATTTCCCGTACAACAACATGAGTATAACTGCCTCTCTATGTGATCACTATACCCACCATGTGATTGTTTAATTATAGATCGTCTATCTTGTGAACTACTCCTAAAACATACCAGATATCTAGATCATTGATCTGATTTCACATCCCTGCTTCCAAGGTCTCTACTTAGGATTCCTCAATGATGAAAACCACACACTGACTTCACACTAAGATGAAAAATTCAACAACCAAGGTTTACTCTTGCACACCATCATAAGTAGGAATGAATAAATGGATAAAAATGGCATGAATGTCTCTATGCTGAACTCTCTCTAAGGTATAATTTTGTAATAATAGATCTTGAACCATATCCATTAAATTCTTAGTGTGGCTGGTAACCCTCGATGAATACTCATCAATTGTCATTCCACTCTATTGATGTTTTATAAGTTCATATATTTAATAAAAACTCTATGTTACTGATGATATCTTCTATAGAAAAGGTTTATAGAACACTATCTACAAATGATTTCCCTCATTATATGACTTGGGTACTAAACCTAACCATCGATATACTATTTCATGAATAAGTAATGCATCCAAAACAAACATATGATCAGATGTTGTCCAAACTAAGTAGAAAGCATGGGTCACCACCTCAATATAGCCCCCAGCTGTCTTTGGGTTGGGCTCACCATGGATAATTCGTGGTCTATATAACTAAAACTGGTGAAGAACAATCATCCTACACACCTCATCCATAGGTACTATACCTACCAAATTTGATTCTATAGGTGCTGGTATGGCTGGTTCACCACGTGGAGGTTACATATCTGAAACTGGTCCCTATATTGATGACTAGTCTCAAAGGGGATCATCCTTATGGTAATCATGTTGTATTTTAGTAGGCCTACATCACTGAGGTGTCCAGAAACAAACAATATGTAACAAAGTTAAGGATTATATATTGAGAGATGAATCACAGACATTGAAAAACAACTCATTCTAATATTATAAATGAGCCATTGTCTTCCTTGTTACTAGGGTTCTCATATAACTTGTCAAAGAGAAGGTGATCAGAGTGCTGGTGTATGGATATGTTGGTCATCGTACCAATAATAGATTCACTATCATAAAATATGAACTTACAATAGTAAACATTATATCTTTAATCCAATATCATAGACTCCCCTAACCTAATACATGTTTGATATGACCCTTACTAGTGGTGCATGTGTCACGACTCTCGAAGTCTTCTCGTAATTAGCCAAGGGCCCAATATTAGATCCCTGAAATCATATCCCTAAAATGGGAGGCCTTATCCAATGTACCTATACACACACCCACATATCTAAGAATATACAATAATGAAATGTAAAAAAAAGAACCACATTGAATGCATACATCAAATCACATAACCGTAGTATGACTTGAGGTAAATGAATACAAAAATAGCCAAATAAAATCAAACCACCAAGGGTCTGAAACCCAAAGTCAAACCTAATATTAAGTACTAGGAAAAAAGTATAAAATCCACAATAACACAAAAAACACTATTTGGTATAAATATGATCCATCCGGTCCTGGTCCACCTCAGAATCTATTAAAATATTGAGATTATTAACAATAAAAGTCCCCCATGTGAAAATCTAAGGCAGGGATGTGAATAACAATACTCACTATGACACCCCATAACTGAAATTTATACATCATAGAAAATAAATTCAACTATACCTAGGTATATTTATACAACCCATTTAAAAATAATATCAATATATACTCATAAAAGAATCTTGTTGTAAAGATAATTCACCACCATAGTATAACAACCCAGGATTACTGCTTGAAGATTCCAAAAATCTTTAATCTATGGGGGCACACTAATAATATTGATTACGTTGACGATTCCCATTAAAGACCAAATACTAATTAGGACTCTTTACAAGAATGAACATGATGATATGACAAAGATGATATGATACACGAATGTGGATCACTTCCAATTCCATTTTGTGAGACCAACAAATCAATCGTGATTAACCCTCTAATTGGTAATTGATTCACTCTTTGTCTTGGCCAAAGAGATTACAATAAACCCAACTTGTTAATGATGATGAATAAATGATCTCACTTCGGGCCTCTTGGAGGGATTTCAATGACTATATCCCAGAAGTCATGCAGTAGGAATTATAGTCCTAGTAGTTAGGGGTAATTCCATACAAACCTTCCATGAAAGGATAAGGGGAACATATCATAATGGATCATTTCTATGATATATATAAAAAACCCAAGCCATGTGTAAAAGTGTACACAGAGTATTATAGGCGTCACACACTCTGTCCCAGGACCTCAGGTCACACCAGTGTAGAGAGACTATCATATAACCAAGCTCGTGTAACAATACATGGTGTTTATGATACCTCTGTAGTATACCATGTGCCACTACAAGTCTCTAGAAAATGTATGTTTTCTCGTGTATCGTTGTACAACTCAGCTGGTGTTGCTGGTCTATATCTTGTTTGTGTGGGGGAGTACACACCATGTGTGAAGTATGTGTACTCAACCTTGTGTTATTATACCTTCCATGGTTTAGGTTGTGTCACTTGGTAGAGACCACATGTCATGTGATAGGGGTCACATGCTATGTGATACTTTACTTTCTCCCAAAACCCTAACCACCACAATTTATTCAAAACAAGACATATAGATATGTCACAAATTCCATGTTCCATGGGATTTTATTTAATCCCACATTCTCCCTCCATAAATCTCATTCAATATTTTTCCTCCTATGCATTGGTCACCATTACAAAAAATCAAAGATATCATCTTGTCCAAGCCGTGTCATTGTCAAACAACACATTCCTACATTAAATTTACTCTAAAAATAGATTGATTCATTGTATTTTTTTGCACAAAAGAACGATAAATTTAGTATCCACCATGATTGGAATTACTATGTCCCTATCTTCGTTCCTCCATATTGCTGTAAATATTCTAGCTATACGCTTACATATCACTGTGCGTACAAACAGGTTCCCAATGACTGATCAATCAGGATTAGTCGAGTTTCTGGACAATAAAAGAACATCTACAAAGAACATTGAATGGGGGGATAAAGGCACAGAAAAATATTGGAGGAATGAACCTTGATTAGTTTTCATACCAATCAAGATGCATATCTACAAGAATTACAATTGAAATAATAAAATCACAAACATTATCATTTGTTAAAACAATAAAATTAAACCCATCCTACATATTGATTGAAACATGGATCAATTTTTCCTTTGATTGATTCATTATCATAGTTTAAATAAATAATAGTGAACCATAAAACAAATACACATGTCGTACCTCAATTTGGATTGATCCATGAAAAAGAACAAATCTACATCCTGTTCATTTGAGAGACTCTTTTATTCTGAGGTGCATGGATCCTTGACCCTAATATCATCATTGTTCACTTAATAGAATTATCGAATTATCTCTCCAAGAGTTCACTAACATCTCCAGGGTTATGTGGTTAACCGAAAAATTCTAAAATAATTGAATTTCTAAATACTAACTAGTTAATGCATCATCAATTAGTAATAAATAATTTATTTAAATTATTTTATTTTTTTTATTATCGGTGATTAATTTTCCAAAAACATAATTCACTGAATAAAGTTATGTTATTCTTAGGGTAAACCATGCATTCTAAACTAAACGGATGACCCATATTTCAGATTCAGGAAACAATTTAGAATCTAATCATTTTTTTATGAAAACAGTGCATCCATGATATTTAATATATTAAATATATATAGAACATTTATTCTGGGAACATTGGGCCTATGAATCCTACAACGTCTCAACACCTAGTATCAAAAATAATCTCAATAATCTATAAAAGTATTACATGGAAAATATAAGGAATTATTGTTTAATTTTGTTATATTGATTTATTTTGCCTTTATAAACATTTTGGATATGGGGAAATAAGTTAACTCTTTCAATTTTAGATAATTAATGTTGATTAATCTAGATATAATTCATGACGTGAAAAAGTGAAACTCTATGTCTATTATTTTCTTTTAAAAAGTGTATTTATAGTTTCATGTTTTATTTAATTATATCTATCATAAAATATTATTGTGGTGAATTTTTAATATATAATGATAATTGTTTATATGAAAATTTATCTACTCGTATTTTTTCTTTTATTAGAACCCAACAAAAAAATTAAATGGCATAAATTTAATAAACCAATTAAAAAAATTTCTAGGAATCTGATTAATTATACAATTGGAAAATTATATAAAGATTGATATTTTATGTATTTATATTTCAAATATTTTTTAGTTTAGATCATTCATAAATAAGACCCCTCTTCAATATTTTAAATTTATTAAACCAAAAGTTTGATTTTTTGGGATATTTAATTATAGATTATTTTAATTAAGGACATAAATTAATATAGATATGTTTGATTGTAACTTTGATTAATGGATAACTCTAGGATTCTCAAATTATAGGTAGTAATATATCAAATTAAATACTAATTCATTTTTTGTTAAAGAATAAGTGTATATTATGTTTGATAAAGATAATATTATTTGTATAAATTTAAATATAAATAATGGAGGATAATAATACAATGAAATTATCTATTGGGAATACTATCCCCATAAAAAAATATATAATTTACTAGTTTTGGGGGGTATCCCATAAAAATTTAATCCTAAAAATTATAACACTTTTAAAGAAAATCCTCTTAAAAATTTAATTGGGAATGTTGAAAATGGACTTCCAAAAAATATATATTCTAAATTTATATGTTAGTTATATATTTTTAATGATATTGTTCAAAATAATGTAATTGTGTTATTGAATTATTCAATTTAGTTTCATTCTATGTATAAGAAAATGAATAAAATCCATGAATTTATGGTAAAAAAATACATAGTACTTTCTAATGGAATCTTTCTTATAGAATCTAAATGTATTTTTAAGAATTAATTGGAAAAAATTTGTATTATAAGTAAAAATAATATTATATGGATTTCACACGGATATTATTAGGTAGAATGAGGTGAATTTGAATATTCTCTTGTCCATGTTACTTAAATAATGGAAATTAGGACTTTATTTCCCAATTTGTTTTTCAAAATTTATAAATGATTGAAATGGATATTAATCCTTATTCATTAAAAAAATTGATGTGTTTTATATAAATGGATGAAATGGTTTTAATCATGAGAAAATTTTAAATTATTTTATAAATTGTCAAGGTATTATATAGTATTAAGTAACTTTCAAGGTCATATTGTGATGTAAATAATAATTTCTTACAAAACACATTTTAGTGAATGGAAATTTAAACCGAAATTATTTTCTAAGGATATTGAATATAATATTTTTATTATTAAAATATATATTAATGATATATTTTTCATTCTAATTTTTTTTGTTATTAATTTATTTTGAATGTTAAGGTCCTATAAAATTTATTTGACTTTAATGACTAAATTTGAAATCATTCTTAACCTAATATTATATATATAATTATACTATATTTTTATGTAAATCTATGAATGAAAAAGAATATGTAATATGTTTTTCCTTATGTTGTGTAAAATAGTTAAATCTACTATGTGTAATAACTCTATATTGGATTTAGATGAATCCTAAAAACATTTTGATGTAAAATTTTATTGAGGCTCGATAGGATGTTTTATTTGATTGGTTGTTTATAGACCAAATATAATTGTTTTGGTTTTTTTATGAACTATATTATATCCAAATCTGCAGGAATGTCACCTTTAATCTATTAAATGGATCATAATATACATTAAAGGAACTGGTACGTCGAATTTATTTAATTCAATGCCTGATTCATTGAGTTTTTATAAAATTTGGATTATGATTCTGGCTATTTTATGCTTGATATTAAAGGTACATTAGTTATATTTCCATTAATTTAGAAGACAATAAATGAATTTAATTAAAAAAAGAAAATATTAGTTTCATTATCCATTACATGGGATGAGTATAATATTTATAATTGTATTTATTCTCAATATAATTGTATTAATCAAAGTCTATGTGATTTTAATGTTGGTTTTGATATAATTACATTTATTATTCATTTCGTGGAATTTAAATATCTTAAAATACATTGATGTTTTTCACAAAAATTAACGATTATATAATTCATTTTCATAGGGATCAGGTAAAAAATATAAATTTTTAATAAATTTTTAAAATATAATTTAACTTTTTGATATATTTAATAAGTAATTAAATCCTATGAATTTTCAAAAAAAGAAAATTATGTCATGTTATGATAGAGAATCAGTATGATTTTTTGAATTTTTTCTTCTATAATAGATCTCTAAAATCATGAAATCCTCATAGAATTATTTTATATATTGGATTATATGTGGCCTTATACATGATCATTAGGACATGTAAGGATAAAAATTATACATGTTGTAGTATCACATTGTGGAAATTAGTTGGAAAATGTTGATTACTAACCATAAAGATAACTATGAAAAACCAATAATTTCGTCTCAATGTTGCTTGGCATGATTGGGGAAAGATTTTCCAAAACATGGGCATAAAATGTCTAGTGTTCCATGTGATTTCATTGAGTATCATATACATTTATTGTGTTTAATAAAATGATATGACTATACAGTGTTATGAATCTAGTTGTAAAAAAATTTAAATTCCTAATCATAACATACCTGAATTAAATTCTCTGTCCGTCTTATTTCTCTCTCACTAAATCAATAATCCCACAATAAATGATTTTATCTCCCTACCCTATACTTTTATCAATTTTAATTGGGATATATTTCTTTTTATTCATTAAATTTCATGGAAATTGCTTCATTTTCTTTCCTTTGGTTCGCTCATCTTTATTAACATCAATTTTTTTTTATGATTTCCACGGATCCTTTGTAACCAAACTATTTTTTGTGGGGATTATCAAATAATGTTTCTATTGGGTTCAAGTAATTAAAAGGTTTTTCGTCAGTTCTCTTCTAGTGGATTTTGTCGAGAAAAATGTGTTACTCACCTATTTTAGGTAGGTTTCTCCAAACATAATGATTTAAACTCAATATTACAAATTTATTCCATATATTATCTTATGATATAGATGTTATTTCCAGTTTTTTAGTTGTAAAAATTTCATTGTGATTTTACATTCAATTTATTGTCTTGTAAATGTTATTTGGATGGAATTTATTCAATATGTATTTAAATATTAGTTTTAATAAAAATTCTTCAGGCGTATAATATAGATTCTGATTGATTTATAAATATAATTCAAGTTATATGTAAAATAAAGAGGTATATTAAAAATATTGAACTTTTTGGTTGATTGAAACTGTGATATCCTTTTAGTTATTTCATAAAGAATATTAGTATGACTGATTTTTACTGGGTCTAATGACAGTTTATTTGATGGTTGAAAGTGATGTTAAAATTTATCGAAGTATTTATCATGTAAATCAGTTTTTTAAGAGTTATATTATCATACACTATCTTTTTTAATGAGGTATTAGTTTTTGATAATCCATGGCCTAAATACCTAAAGGCCCAGTTGGAATATACCGAAAGTAGAATTTGAGAAAATTGTGGATTATTTTTTTTTAATAGGATCTATTTTTTAAATGATTTACATTATTTTGTGAAGAAAAATTGTTATGGAATATTTGGATATGATAAATTAAAATTATTATAATGTTTTAGTGAAAGTCCATTTAATATGAAATTTAACATGATATAATTTGAATAAATGCATCAGAACATGGTTAGTTAGTTGTTGAAGAATATATTAAGTATCCCTTTGGGTTTAACTACATAAAACTAAACTGAATAACTAGGATAAATGTCATTGATTCTTGAATGGGAGTCATGATACCTCTAGACTATGGTATGTATTCCGCAGTGGTCGGTCTATTGTATTGATGTAGATGGGTGGTACCTTACTACTAGGAAATAAATGTTTATCTGTACTATTTTTGACATGATGAAGAGTTATTGTCTCATTAAATCACATTTTTATTCAGGGTATAGTGTTTCCACAACATTAGATAACTTAGGGATGTCCCATGGTTTTTGATCTTGGAGTGTATATTTTCATGATTTTGGATTCATATAATAAATGGTACAACCTTGTTACATTATTTCTCTTATAAAATTTTTTAATACATAAATCAATGTGGTTAAATATTTATTTTATTCTATTTCACGGTTCATGATGTTGATTTATTTTGTTTTTTACATATATCATAATTTCAAAGTGAGTTATTTTCATCACATTTACAAATGTATTTAGACTAAATACTCTTAATTTGAAGTGGTTCACTTTATTCATGTGATGAATTAATATAAAAAATGATAGATTAATATTATTTATTTGAATGGAAATCTATAGTTTTAAATTGAAATAAATTTATTAATTCATTATATGTGATTTGGATGAAATAAAAATGGAAAACAGTAATTTTAATTTAATATTCAAACCATTTTTAATGTATTTTATGTCTAATGATAAAAAATGATGTATGGATTTGAGAAAAAGATTTTAAAATTGTATTCACACAAATGTTACTATTATTTAGATTAGGATTACAAACATTTGTAAGATCAATTGTTTTGAATGCATTGTTTCACGTTACTCTTGATATAGTAGTGTTGGATGGTGTCCAAGGGTCTTGAGGATGTTTTATTTTCTTATTCTTGTGTTGACTTTTGTCTATTTTTTTTCTTAGATATACTATCAATATCATACAAATTTATGATATCATGTTTTTGTTTAGTTTTCTTATTTGTATTTATTATTTTGGATTAATGGGTTATTTTTAGTTTAGATTATGCTTAATTTTCCTTGCCTTTTATTTTATCTCCTTATTCAATTTTTGATGGACATTTTACTTCTGGATGGTTCATGTCAAATTAAAGGTACAATAACACTAGATATTCTATCATGTTTATTGTTAGGAAAAGTTTCATTATTCTTAAATTTTATACCTTCTCACTAATTTCCTACCGAGAGTTACTCAAACAAAAGAATAGATATGTCATGCTTGGATCTGCTGCCCAATTCAAAATAGGCTGAATATTTTTCATAAAAGAAAAATATCAAGTCCTATGATCTCAAAAAGGGTATGTATCATGATATAAAATTTTTATTTGTTTGGTTCTAATTGATATATATTATTAGTAATCCATAGGTGATGTGGGAATTTCCAGCTCCTATTAGTTCAAAACGTTGAGTTTTTATGGGATGTCAGTTTATGAGCCCAAGATTTTGATTTATGGAATGTATTTATATGTTTAAATTTAAATATAGATTTTATATATTATTTATAGATTATTGTATGTACATCTTGTTTGTTCTCGGTATAAATGAGAGGTGAACATGATTTCATTGTGAGATCACATGATAATGTGGACTACAAAGAGAATATATTCATGGTTCAATATAACAATAAATTGAAGTCATATGATTGGAACAAGTAAAATGAAACAATGTGTCTAATTAATACATGATCACTAATCAAATCCTTGTTATTCTTATATTGTTTTTTGATGGATGATTAATTTGTGGTTAATTTTTTGGAATGAAATTATTTAATATGAAATTTGTTTTCAACTAAGGTATCATGATTTTCGAAATGAAACCCGTGATTTTAAATTTGTTTTAAAATGGAACAGGTGTTCTAAATAGAGAATATTATTTTTTAATATAGAAAAATTGGGGGTTTTCTGATTAATAAATATTTTATTGTTGGATTTTTTTAGACATGATTGGAATAGATCAATTTTTAGTGTGTGACATTTGATTGAAACTATTAACGTGATATTTTCAATAAATGATGTCAGTGCTTATAAATTTGGGAATTATTTCAATAGTTGTAGTTTTAGGTTAAAAATATGTAATGACCAAGCACTATCACCAAGAGTGGGTGCATTATAACATTAAATTGGCATTATATAGGGAATTCATGTCTCGAATGACCGACCAATTTATTAGCCTTAGAAATAATAGATATATTAATAAGTTTTACATTACATTATAAAATAAAAAATATCAACAACATTGTACCCTTTTAAACACACTTATATCCTTAGCCTATCCCTGTAGGTCAACCATAAAATACTTCTTCACATCTTGGAAAAATAAAACATTGAATGTAGTGAGATCAGATGCTCAGTAAGGATAAAAATATAGTGGAAACATTAGTAAATAAGTACAAACATTTAAGGCAGTGCATAAGACTAAAACAAAATCCTTTTAAACATTTACTTAAACTTAATGTAGAAGTGATAAATTAAAATAATACCATTTAATTATTCACATTGATATTCTTCTAGTTGAATTATTACATGCGTTTTTAATACCCACTTTGATAATGAAGGAATGCATAATACCCGATATTAATTTCTGTGTCAGGGCCTCGTGCTAGGACATAGGTGCTAACTTTAATCGGATCCCAACACGGAGAGCCTATGTATACGGACTCCAACCCAGGGATCCACTGTAACTGGAGTCCAAACCAGAGAGCATATGCATCCAGACTCCATCCTAGAGATCCTATGTAACCGTTCTCCAGCCCGAAGAGCCTCAGTAACAAGACTCCAACCCAGAGGATCTACTATAACTGAATCCTAACCCGGAACATACTAGTCCAACACATTAATCATTAGAATAGGTTGAAATATACCATAAACAATCGTATTAAAACTAGCTTTCGAAAAGTCAATACATTAATCATAAACCTTGAATTGTATAAAAATAACACATCCATAGTCAAACATGTCACAAAACCTTCAATTCAAAATGGAATATTGTATCTATAATAAATATACTTCAAATAATATTAAAATCCATCAATGGATGTTGTCATAGTTGAAACTGATCAGAAATATGCATTGAGAGAAATACTGATTTTTAATGAAATCTTTTAAAAGTCTCAAAATATATAAAGGAAGTCATTTAGAAGAGATGTCTTAATCAAAGTGTCCCATTCCACTTTAAAAATTTTAAAAAGAATTTTAATTTTTAAACATTATGGTTGTTATGAAAAAATCTTTAAAACCTATTTTAAGACATGGACGTTAATGAGAACGATTTAGAAGAATAAAACATTAAAACAATATTTTATGTAGATTTCCTAAGAAAAGTGAGAGATTACTGAATAAAAATAATTGTGGTAGTCAAAAATTTATAATATCTAGATAATAAAGGGATTCATGATATACCATGTTAAAGGATAGATATACACAATATAAAATTGAGTTGTCATATAATAACAAAGAAGTCTCAATAGGATATAAATTGAGATGAAATCCTCTATAAAAATTATATCCTTAGGTTTCAGATAAATCAATGACATAATTATGTCTGAAAAAAAACTCAATTTGATTGGATATTATTTGTACATCCATCAGAGGAAATTCACACATATTCTTGTTACAACAACACCAATGACTTGGATGTCTAACACAATGAATGGAAATTGAGTTAAAATTACTCTTATCAAGTTCATATAGATGACTTGAGAATTTATCAATGGTGTGATTATGTGTACCAGTAGTATATCCACATAAAGTAGAGTGTTAATTACTATATAAATAAATAAATAGTGATTTCACACATAATTTTGGAGAAAAATAATCCCTGAAGTTTGCTTAAAACCCAATGAGTAGAAATTGATATTTGATATTCCATAACATATTTGGTATCTAAAAAAACCTATACCCCATGAAAGAAGGATCATAAAATGATGATTTAAATATCCATAAATTAATATAAATTACACAAATAATACAATCATGGGAATTTACATACACCATAAGCAGTAATTATGTGTTGAACAATGGAAATCTCACGAAATTAAAAGTGAGATAAGAAACCCCTTACCATCTACTTTTTATTGGTCGATGGTATTTTATCGTCCTTTATAATAGTTAAATAATTGTTATTAAATTATAAAATAACCACATACATAATTATGATATCATATATGATGTTCTAATAATTCTTTGTTGATAATATTTTAGTATTATCGTCGTTTCGGGTGTTAACTGGTTCATTTTCCATTGTATTCTTTGTAACGTGAGTCAAGTTTGTTATGGATGGGATGTATCTTATTGATATACTGAATGATATAAAGTCTTTAAAAAATTATATTTAATCATCAAATAAAAATAAGTATCGAATGGTAATGATGGGGAATGAATGTCATCGCGTTCGTGGAGATGGTAATCCATACGTACACACGAGCGACAATATCATTCTTTTGATATTAAAATAGTATGCAAATAGATGTTATATCATCTATACAGGATCATTAACATGTTATATTTCTTATTTACATCAATTATACATCATTATTATACCCATCCAAAAATAATGTATTGATTAACAACTACACCACAACGTGGAGACGGTAAGTCGTACGTATGCACGTATGGTGACTGTGTCTTTCATATGAAAGATAGAATAATGAATATGGTTGTAAAATATTTATAATAACATAAAAATATATATATTATTCTTGATTTATTATTTTAGAATGGAAAAACAAAGAAAGAGGAAGTGGAAGAAGAAAAGAACATGAAAGAGGTGATAAAATATTTACATCTTCTTTGGGTTCCTTAATATGATTTGATCATAAGGGCTTCGTAGGATAGATTTATGACCAAATTAAGGCCTCTAGGATGAAGGGAGGATATTTTATAGGATATATGGGCAGGGTTTGGCCAAGAAATTTGGAATTTAACTTGTAAATTTGAGATAAGTGGAAGTTCCCTTTTATAAGAGGGGTGAGGGGCACCTTAGGAATGGATTGAAATACTATTTTATAATAAATTCAGATTTTGTTTCTAATGGATCCAAAATAATTTATTTCTAGGATAAGGTAGGGATGGGTTGAAATCCTCTTAACCAATAGAATTTAGGTAGGTTTGGGAAACCATATTAATCTTATTTTTTAGGTTTAACCCTTAGTTAAATAGTTTGACATTTAACATGTCTTCTTGTATTATTATAATAATTGGTTAGTAAACATAATAAAAACATAAAATATAACCCCAAGTGGGTCACTATTGATATAAATAACCTTTTATATGTTTTTTGGATGAACATTAAATTTTTATGAAAAGATAAATTAATAATATAATTTTTGTTTTAAAAACACATTTATGTCAATTTTGACACTATTTAGAATTTGGTTTCTGTGAAAGTCATCACAACTTGATTTCTTCTAAAATGATACAATGTATCACTTCTCAAATATCACAGTCACCTATAAAATTTCTGGATTCCCTCCAAACATTCAAATTATATTTATTTTATCATTTATAATATGATTTATAGATTGTTTTATTAATAAGGAAAATATTGCATCATTATTATGTAATATATAAATATATTTATTTTATGATTAGAAATTATAAATAAATATCCAGAGGTAGGAAATATTTTTAGCTTTCTATTGACTACTTATAGTCTAATATATCAATTATATTACCTCATATAAAATTTTGTTAACTAAAATATATTTGCTTTTAATATTTTTGTCTTTACTTTAGATTATTTAACATAAAATGTCATTATCACGCCCATGTGGCACCATTAAGTCCCAAAAACGACCCAAAGAACCCCATGGTCAGGAATATATTATCCAATCGGGTTAGGATATGTTTTTGGGTAATTTAATTTTATTAGAATATTCTTTTTAGCATTATTTACTATATATACAGCTTTAACCACAGTAAATAAAATATTTACTAAAGTAAATATCCCCAATATCTATAAATAAAAGTAACCTATTTAAACAATATGGACTTCCTGATTCCAAATATGGAATCCTTTTTTCCAAATTCAAAACATATAAGTGGAAGAAATTAATTTAAAATTAATTACCGTTGTCAAAACAAAAACGCTGTTTTTAAGAAATAGTAAATGTCAAAAGATTGACAACAGTTTGTCCCTAATTTCAATGTGAAATTTCTTCCAACGACCAAAATTTGATTAAATGGTAAAAATATAATCTAATTATACATTAAAACATTTTAGAAAGGTAATGTAAACATAAAAATAAGTTAGATTAAAAATCAATTTTGAATGAAAATACATTATATTTCACTGTTAATTAAAATATGAACATTATTAAAAAAATAACAAAATTTCAACCAAAGTAAATTTTGATATCCCGATTATAAAGAAGAATTCTATTTTGTGAAATTGAATATTTAATAGTGTGAAATATTTTATTTAAAATGGGTATGGTGGTCAAATTGCATTTTTTATAAATATAGTTTTTTATCTGTGAAATTTAATTTGTTCATATAATATGTCTATGAAACACATAATACAGAAGTTAAAATTATATGGAGTATATACACATTAAAATCCAGCTATTACTATTCATAACTTGTTTTTGAATGTTACATTTTCAATTTCACCATGCTCTCGAAATCAGTGTTTTCTGTGTTGATAGATATTGAATTAATTAAAGATATAACATTCTATGAAATCATAGGGAGTAACATTCTACCTTACTTTATTAAATTGCATCCTTTCCATTTATACTTAGGATTAAATACATGGGTTTTGATATTTCAAAATATCAAATTTTAAATACCACATAGAAAAATGGTTTAATGAGGCCTCTTTTTTAATGTAACAAATGGTACATATGAAGGTTACAAAAAATAACACATACTAGGGTAACATGTGGGAAAACATGGATATTGAAGAGAAATCTAACCATCATGTTCTGATAGAGAGTTACATAGTATATTATTTGGAGAATTTAAGTGATCTAAAAACCATAAACGTGTGATGGGTTGAAAGGTATTTGATTACCTAGAAAAAATTTAAACAAACAACGTTTTTGTTTTATGATTTTCTTTTCATAAAGATGGGAAATTTATTTATTAGATTGACTAAGAACATAAAGGGATATACTTACTTTTTATGTACAATTTCATCCTTTAATAAATTTCTATCACTAACTCAACTTTTTACCAAATGATTAGTATTCAAGATGACTTTGTCACACCTGATGTGCTAGAATCAGCTTCTAGAGAATCACGTAATCCACAAAGGATGAACTATATATTTCCCTTGTCATTAATGATTTAATCAAAACAAAATGGTTAGTACAAGTCTAGATGATCACCAAAATTCATAATAATTTATAAAAATATATAATAATCTTAATTTCTAAAACTAAACCAATAATACCCAATGTTCAATAAATACAATTCAATAAAGTATTGTCCTTAAAATCCTTCAATATAATCCAAACTATGATTAAAACCCAAAACTCAGAATATTTTGATTACATAGTTTTCCTCATTTAATTTTATATCAAAATAACATCAAATACTCTTAAAGTCACATTCTTAAAAGTATTTATCCTAATCACATATTCTCAATGATAGGTTTATAATTTTCATAAATAACTTAAATCCAAATAAATAGACAACAAAAAATCAACCATTACTCCTCAAATAAAAGCCAATAATATTCTATTTTCCTTAGTCATATAGCGTTACCAACAGAGAGAACATCTTCCAAAATAACATTTTTCACTTATTCACCAAATCATTTTCCTTTACTAAGGATATTCGTTTGATATGATATAAGATTAAAAATTAAGATAATATCCAAAATTAACTTCATATTGATAAATAAAATTATTTAACTAAAATGAATTAGTCAAAATAACCGTAGACTTCCCCTAGTCCATTGGTAGGCAATAAATGTCAATTGCACATTGGTTGTGGGTTCAATTCTCACAGCTTTGTCCATCTCGACAGGCTGTCACACTGTCCGTGTGTTGTCCTTTTTATAAAAAAATATTTCCTAATATTTCGTAAATGAGATAAATTCCTAAAAAATAACCATAACATTATTACACAATAATGGTATCTCATAACTTTCATTTTCATCCCAAAATTTAATTACATGTATTGCCTCAAATTCAAAGATCATATAATCCAAAATGGTTATTTATTCTCATATTGTATTAAAATCCTTCAAATAGTTTTCTAATGAAATTGTGAATTGTCCTAATCATATTCCCCAGGAGTGTCATGACAAAGAGTGCAGCAAGGCCCATTTTCATGCACCAGTTCCCATTTGAATCTAGATCAATGTTCCGTTTTTGGTATTACCCATAGTAACGTTTGTGCTAGAGCCGCCTCTACCTTCTCATATCCAGAGGGAAATGTATTTCTTGGAAAACTCACAAAATCTTTAAATAACCAAAATTCATGGAAGTCCTTCTATAATAATCTCCAATTTTCATCTTAGGGTACTGTGATTTAATCAAAGTTTATCTAAATCTAGTTTCCATGGTTTTTACATAACATCCTATGATACCAACTGTAATTCCCCGACCCCAGTTATCCAGAGTCAGTGAATTATTACATTACACAGGCATGATACAAGGTAATCATGTCCCAAATGACTGATCAGTTTAGTCTCCATGGAAATACAAGATACATTAATAAGTATTACATTACATTATAAAATGAAAAACAACAAAAACATTGTATCCTTTTATACACACTTATATCCTTATCATATCCATGAAGTTCAACCATAAAATACTTTTTGACTTCCTGGGAAAAATAAAACATTGAAAGGGATGAGCTCAGATGCTTAGTAAGGATATTAATATAGCAGAAACATTCCTAAATAAGTATAAAAATTTAAGGAAATGTATATGACTAAAATAAAAGCCTTTTAATCTTGAACATAAACATAATATAAAAAAGATAAAATCAAATAATTCCATTTACATATTCACATTGATATTCTAATAGTCAAATAATTACATGAAATATTAATAGCCACTTTCATAATGATGAAATTCATAAAAACGAACTTTAATTTTTGTGTTAAGGCCTCGGGCCAGGACCTAGGGGCTAACTGTAACCGGATCCCAACAAGGAGAGCCTCTGTAACCGGACTCCAACCCCGAGATCCTATGTAACCAAACTTCAACTTGGAGAGCCTCTGTAACCAGACTCCAACCCGGAGAGCCTCTGTAACAGGACTCCAACCTGGAGATCCACTATAACCGGACTCCAACCCGGAGGGTAACCAGACCCCAACCAGGAACATGCTAATCCAACAGATTCCTCTTAAGAATAGATTAAAATATAAAATAAACATTTGTATTAAAACTAGAATACAAAATTTCAATACATTAACCATTATCCATCAATGGTATAAAAAACCACATCCACAGTTAATCATATCATATAACCTTCAATTCTATATGGAAGATTGTATCTATAACAAATCAATATAAAAAATATTAAAACCCATCAAATTATGTTTTCATATATTAAAATGATCTGTAAAATGATTTTAGAGAAGTACCACTTTTTCAGGTAATCGTTTAAAAGTATCACAATTAATTAAGGAAGTCATTTAAAATAGATTTTTGAATCAATGTGTCCCATACCAATTCGAATCATTTAAAAGAAATTTAAATTTCTAAACATTCAAGACCATGTGAATAAATATTTAAAACCATTTTTAGGACATGGACATTAATGAGAATTATTTAGAAGAATAAATCATTAAATCAATATTATTGTTTGACTTCCTAACCATAATGAGAGACGCTTGAATACAAATAATTGAGGTAATTAAAAATTCATAATATCATGATAATAAAGTGATTCATGATATACTATTTCAAAGGACAATATATATACCATATAAAAGTGAGTTGTCGTATAATAGCAAAGAAGTCTCAATAGGATGTGAATTTGGATGAAATCCTTTATAAATATTGTATCTTTCGATTTAAGATAACTAAATGAAAAAATTATGTGTGAAAAATATAAATACACTCAATATGATTGGATACTATGTGTAAATAAATCATAGGATATTCACACATATTCTTGTTACAACAACACTAATGAATTGGATGTTTAGCTCAATGAATGGAAATTGAGTTAAAATTAATCTTATCAAGTTCATATAGAAGACTTGAGAATTATTAAATGGAGTGATTATGCCTATAAAAACTATATACACACGAATTGAAGTGGATATTACTAAATAAATAAATAAATAATGATTTCACACATACACTTGGAGAAAAATAACCAATGAAGTTTTCTTAAAATTCAATGAGTAGAAATTGATATTTGAAATTCCCTTAATGATTTGGTAACATACGAAACAAACACCCCATGATAAAATGATCATAAAATTATGATGTAAATACCCATAAATCTAAGTATATTTCACAATTAATACAGTCATGGGTAGTTCATACACCACATTCAATAATTAAGTGGTAAAAAATGGAAATCTATTGAAATTAAAACTGATATAAGAAACCCCTTACCTTCTATTTTTTAGGGGTCGAGTGTACATTAAAATTCTTTATAATAGTTAAATAATAGTTATCAAATTATTCATGAACCATATACATAATTATTATATCATATATGATCTTCTAATAATGCTTTTTTCATTATATTTTAGTATTATCGTCGTTTCAGGTGTTGACTGATCGTTTTACTTTATATTCACTGGTACATGAGTCATGTTTGTTAGGGATGGGATGTATCTTATTCAAATTCGTAAATATACCAAGTCTTTAAAAATTATTTTTAATCATCATATAAAAATTATTCTTAAATGGTTATAATGGGGAATGATTCTTATCGTGTCCGTGGAGATTGTAATCCGTATGTACGCACGAGCGACAATATAATTATTTTGATATTAAAATTTTATATAAATATATGGTATATCATATATAATGGATCATTAAAATTTTATAATTATTATTTACATCAATTATACATCATTACTATACCCATCCAAAAATAATGTATTGAATAACAATTACACCACGACGTGGAGACAGTAAGCCGTTCATGACACGTATGGTGACCATGCCATTCTTATGATGGATAGAATAAAGAATATGTTTTTACCATTTTTATAATAACAAAAAAATATGTTGAAGATACTGTATTTATTATTTTTGAATGGAACCAACCAGGAAATAGGAAGTGGAAGAAGAAAATAACTTAAAAGAGGTGATGAAAGATTTACCTCTTCATCGGGTTTTTCCTTTTGTTTTGATCCAAAGGGCTCCATAGGATGGCTTTATGACCAAATGAAGGACTATAGGATTAAGGGGAGATAGTTGGGAGGATTTTTTGATATGTGTGTCCTAGAGAAATGGCTATGGAGGTGTGAATTTGAGAGAAGGGGATGTGCCTTTTTATAAGAGGGGCGAGGGGCACCTTAGGATAAAATTGAATTATTATTTTATAATAAATATATATTCGGTTTCTAATTGATCCAAAAATATTTATTTCTAGGATAAGGTAGGTATGGGTCGAAACTCCTTTAACCAATACGTTTTAGATAGGTTTTGGTCTCTATATTAATATTATCTTTTGTATTTAACTCTTAGTTATATAGTTTGACATTTACCATGTGTTCTTGTATTATAATAATAATTTGTTAATAAACATACTATAAAATTCCAAGAGAACCCCAAGTGGATAATTATTGATATATATATATAACCTTATCTAAGTCCTCTATCAAAAAATTAGATTCTTTTGAATATAATATCAATTAATAATATATATTTTTTTAAAAGCTCATCTCTGTCAATTATGACACTATATAGAATTTGGTTATTGTGAATGTAATCTCAAATTGATTACTTATAAAAAGATACATTGAATCACTCATCACATTCCATAGTCACCTATAAAATTTTTATATGGCCTCAAAACATTCATATTAAATTTAATTTAGTATTTATAATATCAATTATTTGATTCATTCATTAATAAGTAAAATACTGTATCATTATTGTGTCATATATAAATATATTTATTTTATGTCTAAAAATTATAAATAAAATATCCATAGGTAGGAAATATTATTATCTTCATATTTACGACATATAGGAGAATAGATAAATTATATAACCTCATATAAACATTATTTTACTAAAAGATATCTTCTTTTGTTATTTTGTATTTACTTTAGATTATTTAATATAAAATGTCCTTATCACACCCATGTGGCTCCATGGGGTCCCAAAATCGACCCAATTATTACCATGGTAAAAAATATATTATAAAATAGGTTTAAAAGATGTTTTAGGGTAATTTAGTATTATTATAATTTTATTTTCCTAATTATATTTACTGTATATACCAATTTAACCACGATAAATAAAATATTTACTGAACTAAATATTCTTAATGTATAAAAATAAAAGTTACCTATTTTACACAATATGGACCTCCTGATTCAAAATATGAAATCCATTTTTCCAAATTCAAAACACATAAGTGGCAGAAATTAATTTAAAATTAATTACCCTTGTCAAAACAAAAGGCGTATTTTTAAGAAATAAGAAATGTAAAAAGATTGACACTTTTTTGTGCCCAATCTCAATATGAAATTTCATCAAATGACCAAAATTAAATTAAATGTTAAATATATGATCTATTTACTCATTAAAACCATTTATAAAGATAATCTGACCATGAAAATAAGTTAGATGAAAAGGAAATTTTGAATGAAAATACAATTTTTTTCACTATTAATTAAAAGATGAACATTACTAGAAAAATACAAATATTTCATCCAGAGTAAATTTTGATAACCCGATACTAAATAAAAATTGTATTTTCTCTAATTCAATTTGTAAAAGTGTCAAATATTTGATTTAATAAGTGTTCTCCATTAAAAGGTTTTAAAATTTATTTTTTTTAAATAGTTTTTTTATCAAAAAAATTGAATTTATTCTTATAATATGTGTAACAAAAAAATTATGAATATGTTAAAATTATATGGTGTATATAATCATTAAATTCTAGTTATTACTATTCATTAGTTTTTTTAATGGCACGTTTTACAAGTCGTCGTTCACTCGAACTCGGTGTTGTGTGTGGTGCAAGCTATTGAATTACATTAAAGAGATAACGTACTATGATATCTTGTGGTGTTAACAAATAGACATAAAAGGAATCATTTATTTATAAATAATCCATACATGGATATTTAAATTATTGAATGTTTTCTCATACAAAAATTTGTTGAATATTTTGTATCATAATATTTTTTGATTTATGGATTGTAAAGAAATATTACATTTAAATAGCTAGTGTTTATGTTTGAATATTATAAATGAATTTAATCATGCTAATTGAAATAAACATTAAATTATGGAATGATTTAATAATTTTTTTGAATAACACATGTTTTTATAAAAAAATATGGGTGTAATCTCGACATATTACAGGAATATTTAAATGGGCCTTTAGATTCATTTTCTATTTTAATTTCTTTATTGGGGGTAATGAAAATTCCCTTTTAGTTATTACTATTTTTCAAATTGTGATACTTAGATTAGGATGATTTTATCTCTGGAGTGAATTTTATTTTTATTACATAACCTTTGTTTTATGGTGCGCCTATCATCAATGTCACATTGGTTTATAGGTTGTTCTAGTTTTAAGGTCTTCTTAAGTTGTTTTAAAATAGTTTTTGGAGGTAATATCATTTTTTTATAGAATTTTTTAATAGATGTTGTGTTGTTTCTATTCTTACTTTCAAATTATATACTTCATCCATGATTTATTATTTATTTATTTGATATGTGTTTTTTCAAAATTAGTGGACATATTTTTTACACTATTTAAGAGGATTCTCATCTGAAAATGATCCATTTTATGATGTGGTGACTAGGATAAAAATAATGAACTTGAAATCTAGTGTCTACTGTCAAATGGTTGGTGACGCTACTTCATTCAGTCTTAATGAGAATAAATTATTACATGGGTTGATGCCCATTTTTATGCTCCAGTGTTGTTGTCTTAGGCATTATATATTTTCTCCATCCATTATATCCAACTAGCACAGAAGACTGTTTTCTATTTCAGTATGCCTTGTGTTTTATATTGTCATTATTTGGATATTTTTCAACATGTTTTCGATTGGGGACCTAAATGATTGGTTTGATGAAAATGTGTATCTGAAATTTGTTAAATTTTTTGATGAGATACTTTTTTGGAGTGTCGCTATGGGATTTATATTTTATTATGTGTTTTCGCTAATTTTGTTAATGTTACTGCTTAGTGGAATCCTTATGGTGGTAATACTGGTAATCAATATCGTATTAACTTTTTATTATACTTATTTGTTCTTATTATAGTGTGTTGTTTCCAAGATATGATCATAGAATTAGGGATTTTTCCAGATTCAGTAATATGGTGTAAAAAGGGTAGTCTTGTTTTCTTTTAATTTATGAATTGGTGATTTTGATAGACCATAGTTATGGTAATTTTTCTCAATTAGTTTCTGTAAAATCATATTTTGGCATATGTTCTATGCTTTTCCCTACATGTTATCATCTTGTTTATCATGTCTTGTACTAACCTATTTTATTTTTAGGGACATAATGTGATATAGTAAAAAACATATTTACAACCCAACCAATATAGTTCATGTTATATTATCTTTTTGTTGATTTGGTGACCTTTCTATGAGATTAAGGTCTATCCAATCTGAAATATTGAATTTTTAGTGATTCAAATTGGGGAAAATGTTTGGTGCATAGTTAGTACTATTCATTAAACGAACTATAGAAAACAATAATTTCAATTGAAAATAGGATTCTCTTTGTTGGTGCTTGGTTTTACTAACCATAATAATAATCCATATAGTTTAATAGGTTATTATAGTGAGACAAGCACTATTGGAAAATTGTTTTTCAAATCAGGCAAGGAGACTACATTATCAAAATTTTAAAGTAAAAAATAACCCTTAGTCATAATTAATATGTCACCAATACTATCTATCTTTGAGTATACCGACGAGATCCATATTTAAGATAGTTTCCTTTTTTCCAATAATAATTTTTTGGGTATCATTGCCTTTTCTTTCAAGGAATATCTTGATATGTTTATCTACTTCCTTCTTTTGGGTTTTCCCCATTATTTAAATTTTTTATTCTTCTCATTTCCATGGGGGATTTTTGGTTAATCCTTAGGGTGTGTGGTTTGTAGAATATTTTTTATAATTATCTATTTCTTGTAATATTTTTTGGGTCATATTGTTGTAGTGTTGGTCTATTGGGATGGGTTTCTCCTTGATTTTTGTTAAGTTTCTCTATTAAAAATTACATAATATAAAAAAAATGAATGATGTTCCTATTATCCTTTTGACGTAGACAATGGTTCTTAATATTAGAGTGATGATAATTTATTTTCCCTAGATTTTATGAATTAAAATTATGAAAAATTGATTTTAATACCATTTAGGCTTTGTGAAGATAACAAATGATTTTTAAAAAGATCGAGTTGTTTGATATTGCAATGAAACATATTTGGATATGTTAGGAAATTTTAGTGGAATTTAATTCTTCCAATTTTGTATATAGTTATTTTTGATAAAAATTAATGTTCCAGCCATTATGTCGTCATTCTAAATTTCAATGATCCATCAAATCTCAATTAGTTTTGGCCCATTTCTTGGTGCATATTTAGTTATAAGATCTTGTACAACATTCTCAGTAAGAAGGATTTCTTATTTAAGGACCTCATGGATATTTAAAGAGTGACACCTGTTTTTTAGTGGTGTGTAAATTCAAGGGTCTATTGAACATGCCCATGAAATGGTTGAAGATATTAATTTAAAGGATTCAATGTCCAAAATAGTCTAAAAATAGATAAGGAAAAATATTTCAATATTCTGGAACAGGTTTCATACTCATGTTTATGAGTTTTATGGGGTTTTAAAATTTGGTGTATGATCTATTTCTCAATATTTACAGCTCTTTGGGGTTTGGAATCATTTTTATAGGTATCAAGTATAGCTTCTTGATGAATCTGAGAGGGCTCATGTATGTGTTCCTACATTCTACCACTAATTTTATTCTAACTGAGGATACTTTATAGTGGCACTTAAATAATAATATTATCACATGTAATATTCATCCATTCTAATGTGGGGGTTCATATAATGGATTATCACATCTTCTATTTGTATATGACTCAGTGAATTCTGAGAATGATATAAGGTGGTATCTTCTAGGATTTATTATAATAATGTAAGAATAATGTAAATGATGTGTCCAATGTATAAATTTGGAAAAAAGAAGTGTGTTCCTCATAACCTCAAACTCTTCTGGGTGTGTTATTATTATTAAATAAATCATCAGCAGTCATAGGAGAAGCATTCCAATGTAGTATCTTTAAGATTTTTTATATATAGTAAGTATTAATATTAATTATTATCATAGGTTATTTGATATGATCTATATTTGTAGTAGTATTTGGAAGAAATTATTTTCTCTTTCGGTTGGTGGATCACTCTGGTTAATCATGTTTCTAATACATCCACACGCATGTTCTCTCAGCTTGTAAAATTCCCCAAAATGAGATAAAACAGATTTATTATAATATTTTATATTTCATTTGGGATGGCCAATCTGATGGTATATTTCAATGTGCTATATATGGTAGGATTTCTGGGACATTAGATGAAGGTGGAATCAATCAAAACGAAGTATCATGTAGTATGAAATGCATCCATGCCATGTTAGAACGGGAATTAGTAAAGGTCAGACTCTTTTGAATAATTTCATGAATAATATATGTGGAATGAACTTGGTATCTTCCAGATTTAATAATTATATCTTTTGGAATCACATCCAAGGACATGTTTAGGTTAACCAAAATAAATCTCAGTGGTTCAATAGTGTAACACCACATGGTTCTTATGAAATAACTTAAAATGGATAATTCTTTTTTTTATGTAGAGAGTCATAAATATCTTTTAATCATAATTTACCATCTTCTATGATTTTAATATAAAAAATAATAATCTACAGTTGTGATCAGTATGTCATTTGGTGTTAGATAGAACCAACTTGTATTTTTAGTGAATATTAACATACCCTTATGGAAAGTAACCTGGATAGTAATATGAACCATATGAATAGAAAATTAAATTATTATTTTATTTTCATAATGTTATATAATAATGAGATGTTGATTAATTTCACATGCAGTTAAAAATGAGTTTTAGATTTAAATTTTTTTAATTTAATAAGTTATGATTTTATTTCAAAATTTTATTTTTAATATTTAGAAAAATATTTTCTAAAAATGGATTTCATTTTTGAATTATACACAAAAAAATGGTTAGGGTAAATTGTTGATATTTTTCAGAAATTCGTGATTTTTTATGAATAGTACAATACAATACATTATGATAAATGCTAAATACTTGTTTTACTACATCCTGGGTGGTGTAAGGTTGATGTAAGCCCACTTGTTTGAAAACTACTGAAATTATTACTATTTGGGATCACATGAATCAATAATATTCATGGAATTTTTTAAAAAATTATAAGAATGATTAAAATAATGTAAAACCCATCCTCTCATCCACTATAAATACAACCCTCATTCCCATCACTCTTCCACAACTCTCAAGCCTTGAGAATTGTCTATGTTTAAGAAAATAATTTCTTGAAGGCTATTCCACATGTCCAAGTCCTATTTTTCTCACTAAAAGTACTAAACCAACATCCTTAAGGAAGATCTCTATGAGAAGAGGTCAAGCGGTAAGAAACCTCTTCCTTTTTCATGTGTTTTCCTTTCAATTCATTTCATTTTGTATTGTCTCTGTCCATCCACAACAATAGGAGTTATGAAATTTAAATAATCATATATATTCATTATGTTATCATGCCATGTAAAAGATTCAACATCTTTCTTCCTCTTCCATCCGCCATGTTCTAAAAATAAAAACATCGTCTACGATGTGCTAATTTACCAAAATCATGGATGAGGTGTTTGTAATATCCATTACATCCTTCAAATCAGATCACAAATTCATTTTAATTGTTGAAACATAATTTAATTATTATATGGTATACTAATTTCTGTTATGGAATTAGCTTCTATACATAACATGAAATAATATAATGAAACAATTTCATGATTTTTGAGGAACCACCAAAATTCATTTAAACAAACAATATTAATGTTTAATATAATGATCCATCATCATATATGATAAATATATTTTATGGAATCATTATTTATTATTGTAACATATTAAATCCATTTCATTGCACATATGGAATTTCACTTCCATACAAAAATATAATTAAATACAAATCGGCCAAGGAAATCATGTAAAGAATGCTCCCAAAAGAATTGAAGGAAGAAAATACTATTAATTAATAGGTGAAATGATGTTATTAAATTATAATATATGGTGTTATAAAATTTAATATTATTATTTATGATGTAAATAAACACTTTTAACTAGTATACAATATCTTTAAATGAGCTTGATGTCAGGAGAACAAGAAGTAAGGTTATTTTTATCCCGATTTCCATTCATTGTGAAAACATTCTACATCAATATTTATGTGGTATTATGATTGTTTGTGGGAAGAATTTTGTTTACATTATCTTTAATTATGTTTATTTACATTTATATAAATGTTATATCCACTTTATTTGGTATCACTGAAATTATATGTTTTTTATAAGGGATGTTTCTTTTAAAAAACAATTTTTAAATTCTATTTAATAAATTCAAATGAAATATTTTTCTATAATTATTCATTTTTTATTATTGAGTTATTGATTGTGAGAATTATTTGTGATGAATTGTGGTTCCTAAATATAACTCAAATTCATTTGGTATGTGTAATTTGTATTCTAGACGTATGTTTACTCCACATGTAACTCTGATGGTTAAAAAATTGAAAGGTAGCCATGATGGTTACAAATCACAAGGTACCTTAGATGGTTACAATATTTTGTAAGAAATCCCCATTATACCATTATGGTTCTATTTATGTTCTATATGTTATCGGTAAATCTATTTTAAATATCATTTCTGAAAAAGTATGTTTATATGGGTAACAAGTATGTATTTTTTGAAATTGAATTCAAACATTACAAGTATTCATGGACAAATATTTTATTTAATTGTTTTTATATCCCTAATTGACATTTTTTTGATCATCGCATGTTTTAATATGATTTTAATTGGTTATTAGTTTGTTTATGACAAAAATGGATTCCAAGATAAATGTTATGTTGGCTTGTCAATGAAACCGTGTTGTCTTTCAAAAAGACATATTTTTTTAAGAAATTGTTTTTTTAGGTGTCTCCTCTATATGAATGGGGAATTTTATTTCTATATTATATCTGAATTATATAAAACACTAAACATGAAAAGATCCTCTGTATGAAATTATGTGATTTCTTCACTAAAATTCTTGATTATGTCATGTAACAAGGTCAGGTCCTTATTGTTAGTATTATAGGATGGTTTAGATGAAATTAGGGGTTAGTATGACTTCAATAAAATAGAATAAATTATATTTTCTTTAAAGATAATTTATAATGATATAGAATTTATTGATTTTTATATTTCTTTGACTAATATATATTTTTTCAGAATGGTTTTCAGGCGAAGAAATAGGGAATAAAAAGAGAAGTGACACCGACATAATGATATCCTTCCGAATCTGCAGCCATGAATGGTAGGGATTGGAACTGAGAATTTTCTTGACAGTAATGCCTCATCTATTGAAGTAAATAAATGGTGGTGGCATCCATTCATGAAAACTACAATATGTACCACAACAGAATATGAAAATATTGGAACATATTATAAGACAACACCCTCCTACATTCAATGGATCTTGTGAACCAGTAGTAGATGAAGGATAGAGTAAGGCCCTAGAAATGATATTCGATTTTATGAAATATTAAGATAATAAGAAGTTAATTCCTTCCATTTATTTTTTTAAGATGAGGCTTATCTGTTGGGGTTAATGGTCAAAAATATTAGGGAGAGATATGATATTTATGCCTTATAGTGTGTTGAATTTAAATGAATTTTCCATGAAAAATATCCTACCAAGGTGGGGATAAATAGGATGGATAATAAATTTCATTAATTGAAGAAAAAGGGGAAATATTTAGTTTATTTTTATAATGAAAAATCTAATTGATTAGAGGGGTATGCTCACAATATTATTTTTGATCTTGATAGAAAAGTCAACAGTTTTTACTCAGGATTAATGCGATGGAATCAAAGGTAATTAACCTCATGTGAATTAAAATGTTATAAGAATGTTGGTCGATGTTCTAAGTTCGTTGGGATTATGTTTTTTGATGATCATGTGCACAATGATAACAATTATAAGAACAGTTCCAAATAGAAACAGATGAGTGAGAATCAACCAAGTAAATCTGATGGTATGAAATTCCAGTTTTGAGTTAGTGAAAAGAGTGGAAAAAGAACCCAGGTGAATGCCTTTCCAAAACTAATAAGTGTATCAGATGTGGTAATTTTATACATATGGCTCAATATTGTAATGAAAATGACCCTAAGAAAAATCCTGATAAGAAAAATTTTAAGAGTTTTAAATGTGGATAGATGGGTCATTAAGAAAATTCATAGCCAATGAGAGATCCGAATGATGAAAAGAATGCAGACTATAAGAAGATAGTTGTAGTGAGACCCTTTGAAACTATGTATGAAGACATCAGACCATCCAATGATATTGTTTCAGGTACCATTTTTTTACTCATGTTTTTTCTAATTTTTTTTCGATACCTGGTCAATAAATTCATTTCTTTCCGTGGAATTTTCTCATAAATTTGAAATATAGCCTAAATCATGAGACTGTAACTTATTTTTAAAAAACATGTGGGAAATATTATATCATAGGGTAATTATAATATTATTTCTATTCCGTTTTGTGGAAATAATTTACTTGAAAAGGTTGCTATGTTTTCAATAGTAGAGTTTTATTTCATTCTAGGAATTTATTGGATTTCTATTTATCATGTTAAGATTGACTGTATAGCTAAAGATATTTCTTTCCAGAAAGTTCTTCTGTTGTATTAAATAAAAAACAGATACAATTGATAAAATTTTATGAAGGTGAGAAACTGATGAAATATTGAAATGATTGTAATACTTCTCATATTGTTGAAAATAAGGTAATTATTTAAATTAATGATGTTTTAGTGTTTAATTAATTCCGTGATGTTTTTCAGGATGATTTACCCAGTTTCATACCTAATTGAGAAGTAGAATTCCCAAATGACTTAGTTTTTGATTCTAATACAATTTCAAAACCCCCATATAGAATGGATCAAATGGGACATATTGAATTGAAAATTCAGATGTAGGATATGCATGATAATGGATTAATTCATCTTATCACATCACCCTGGGGTGCACCTATTTTTTCATTAAAAAGAAAGAAACATCAATGATACATTTAATTGATTATGGAGCCTTGAATAACATCACTATTAGAAACAAGTATCTTTTGCCACATATTGATGACATGTTATATCAGTTGTTTGGTGATCAGTACTTTTCTAAGATTGTCTTGACATCTGGATACAATCAACTATTGTTGAAGGAGTATGACACCCCAAAAATATATTTCTATACTATATATTGGAATTCTAAAATCATTGTTTTTTCGTTTGGGTTTACTATTTCACATGTTGTGTTCCTTGATATTGTGAATAGAATATTTCATGATTTCATGGAAATGATTTTGGTTGTGTATATTGATGAAATTATCGTATTTTATATGAGTAAAGAAGACGGTGGAAAATATATAAGGGCTATTTTAAAAACCTTAAATGAAAATAAATAGTATGTAAAATTCAAAAAGTGTGATTTTTGGTAGAAAAAGATTTCATTTCATGGGAACATTAATAGTACGGATGGAATAACATTTGATGCTTCAAAAAACAAAAGTGGTTGATGAACGGCCAAGACCTAGAAATGCTACAGAGATTCATTGTTATATAGGATTATCAAGTTATTACTGATGGATTTTTAAAAACATTTCACAGTGATATATACCACTATTCATGTTAATGTGAAAGGATGTTAATTATATTTTTGATAGAATAATAATATGATAAGTAATAGGAACTAGGAGAAGATTGGTTAATGCTCTAGTTTTGGACTTTCCTTCCTGATATGGTGGGATTTTTATCTACACTGATGAATTATCTATGGGACATGGTTGTGTTCTTATGCATAATGATCTGGTAATATCTTATGCTTTATGAAAACAAAATCACCACGAGTTAAATTTTACAACACATGATTTGTATTTAGATGGGATGTTTTACTCTTTGAAAATTTGGAGGCATCATTTATACAAATCCAAATATTAGATATATACTAATAGTAAATGTATGAGGTATATATTCACTCAAAAATAATTAAACATGCGATGGATATGATATCTGGAATTGAAAAAGAATTATAATTTCATGATTAATTACCATCTAAAAAAACAATGTGGCTAATTCATTGAATAAAAAATGGCATGCATCATTGAACATATTAGGTTTGGAACATGATAACTTGATTAACGATTTGATGATTTTTGGATTAGAATTTTTTTGTGTAAGAAATAACAATATTATTTTTGAGGTTTCAATGAATCCATCTTTATTAGAAAGATTTAATCATGTATAGAAGGAAGAATGTGATCTCTAAAAATGGATAGAATTTGTTAAAATGGTTATGTTTTCAGAATTTAACATTGATAATTATTGTGTTTTAAGATTTGGTAAAAGGTTATGTTGGATTTGTGATTCATAGATGACAAAATATTTTTTGTGTGAAACTCATATTTTTTTTATTTTAAGTTTATCCTGGTAGTACTAAGATGTACATATAACATCATGAGTAATATTGATGGAATGGAATGGAAATAGATTTTTCAGATTTTACCATAAAATATTTGACATGTCAATAGTTTGAATCAGAGCGGAAATTACCAAATAGGATGATTTAGCCACTTCCATTTCAAGAGAGGAAATGGTAGAAAATATACAGGGACTTCATAGTGGGACTACCAAATAATTTTTGAGGTAACAATAAAATTTGGGTTATTGTTGATCGGCTAATAAAATCAGCACATTTTTTTCCATTGGATATATAATATCTTTGTATCAACTTTCATGACTGCACCTCAATGATATTTTCAGGATACATGTAGTTCCTCTTTCCATTATATCTGATAGGGATCCCAGGTTTTCTCTTAACATTTGTAATGGCCTTTATAAGTCTTTGGGGATAAAATTAAATTTCTGCATATCTTTTCATTCTCAATCAAATAAGCATTCAGAATGAATGATTCATATTTTGTAGGATGTGAAATTAGTTTTCTCAAATGACTATTAAGGAAGTTGCAATCAATCTATTTTTTGTTGAGTTTTCTAATAATAAAAGTTTTCATTCCAGTATACAGATGGAACCATTCGAGGCATTGTATGTGAAGCAGTGTAGAACTCAAGATTTTTGGGATGATATTGGTTAAATTATGATTATGGTACATGAATTAGTAGTGGAAGTGTCCATGAATGTTGTAAGAACCCGGTTCTTAGTTTTGAGTTACAGGTTTCTTCTTTTCTCTTTTCCATAGGTGTTTTTGGGAAAATTAGGAAAATGGGAAAAAATCTAAAATTTTGGTACTACACGTCATGTACTTTTCCACACGCCGTGCACTTTGTCCGTGTGGGATGAGTACATAGGGTGTGTAGCCATGTCAATGAAGAAGGGTGTAAAAACAGACTACACTCCGTGTAGTTGGTATTTACACGTCGTATAGTCAGTCGGTAGGGAAACAGTAAGGCGGTGGAATCAACCGCCATCTAAGTGACAGTACACCCCGTGTAGTCGAGAATACACACTATGTACTCATGTCGACAGATGGATAGTTTGGAGGTGCCTCTAGAGGAACAACTAAATAAGGGAAGTACACACCTTATAGTCAAAAGTACATGCAGTGTAGTTTGGTTGTTTTTCTTAAATGGGTATTAGCCTCCCCTGTTGATAGGGAAGGCTTAGAACCAGAGGAATGATCTTGGGAGGATGACTGAATGTTTGTGGATTAACCGACCGAGCACCAGGAATCTGTTCTTGCTTCCGTCGATCCCGTTGGAACCGCTCGGGAAATCCCTTTCTTCTACTTGCATAGTTCTTGATAATTCATCCTATTAGGGAAGCTAATTGTGTTTGAATGGGTTTTCTTATTTGTTAGATTTACGTCGTTCTTGGTCGTTTTTGGAAGCGATGTTCACGTATACTGTTCAGGGGTGTTTAAGGTAGGTGTCTTGGGGTTTAATTTCCAACTGTTGTGCATTTGTGTATATCTTGTGCCTCGAACCCATGTTGGGGTGCTGTGTGGCTGAGTCCTTTGCTATTTAAATACCTAGAATTTTATAGGTGATTAAATGTGATAATAAACTGTTGTTTGTGATCGCTGCTTGGATCCAGGACCACCCCAAGGGTGTGTTCCTCTGTTTAACTGTTTGGACAAGATACCCGAGGGTATGCCTTTATAATGATGATTATAGAATTTCCTGGAGAGGAATTGCTTCTGCATTTCTTGTTTAAATGTTGGGCATGGCCCGATTACATATTTAGCCTGAGGGTATGGTTTTACTTTGCCTGAGGGAAATTCTACTTTTAGCCTGAGCGCAACTTCTTCCGTTCCTATGGGCGATAAACTCTGTGACTGAGGGAGTCACTTTTTACGCCTAAGTGCAATATCTATTATGCATGTGGTCAATTACCTGCAGGTTACGTTCTGATTACCCGAGGGTAATGGTTTGCATGTCTGAGGACACTGGCTGACTGTTTACATTGAAATTCACTGTGGTGGTTTCCTTGTAAAGAATTCTTAAATGAATAATAAAATGGCAATATAACTAGTAAGTTAGTTACTTTTGAGTACTTCTTAGTTTATTGCATTTTACTACTGCACAATGCTATTGCATATTTTCACACACTAGGTCACGAGCCTTTGGTGGGTGCCTACTGGGATTTATTTCACACACCCTATTTGGAACATGTCTTAGGCCCAAACAGATTACATTTCTGCAGGTGCGGATAAGTGAAAGGGTCCCTATAAAGGTACATAATTACTACTGAGGAATAGGGGAGCATGAGACCAGGCGTAGGTTCATGATGCTACCGACTGTTTTGTTATGTTTTATTGTACTGTACTGTATTATTTTGTAACATGTTCTGGATGTTTTCTTAGAACTTGAGGCATGTTGCATGATTATATATATATGGGACTGTTGGTTTTCATTTGCAGCAGTTGTTTATGATAAATGTATATAGATTATTCTTTTCACTATTATTGCATGCTTTTTAATTTATTCTGAGGCGCTACCCATTGAAAAATGAGGGTATAGTTTCCCCACTATCATACCTAGGCCCTCGCTGCAAGTCGCCATCCTATGGCATTTGAGGAAATGTTCTTGAGGTCATGTGACCAACCAGGTTCGGGGCACCGGTTGAGTGTCACCCAGATCCGGGATGTTACAAAGTGGTATCAGAGGAGTTCTTTTCATTGACATACTGTTTGGAGCCTTAGTCAGGGATAGGACAGAAACAGTAGTTGTTAATAAGCTGGGCCTTGGCGTAGCTAAGCCATATATAGGGAAAAGCCAGTCTACCTCTTATTTTAGCAATTCTTATGATTTTGAAAATTTTACATTTGATTTGATTTCACCTTTGGGTGACGCGCTTTTGATTGTGCTATTTATAAATTATCCATCAGTTCTATTTAGTTTCAACCAGATTGGATGAGGGTATGCCGTCTCATGCATCATTTAGGCACATGCTATAAATCACATGCCATGCATTGTTCCATGCCATATATGTGCACTAGAAATTGCATTTTATTGTGATAGTTGTTGTGCTATAAAATCATGCTATTGTGATAACTACATTGATAAATACATGTTATGTGATAGGGTATTTTCATGTGAACCTGTTAATAAAATGGACACGAAACATTGGTTTTTGGGGAGAATGGGCCCCCAATGACCTAAATTTGGTGGATCATGAACTGTTTAGCTTTGTATAACACATATAAGATGTCAAACTATGATTCTAGGGGAGTATGGGCCCTCAAGGATCGGAATTTGGCACATAGGTGTTGATTTCAGTATTTTCTAGGGTCTAGAGTAGTATCTGAGCCTTACTGTCCGGAAAACCCAGTATACACACTGTGTAGTTCCTCGGACACAGGTCATGTGATCTTCGGTTCAGGAAGAAAAGAAAACCTTTGAGTACTCGATGTGTACCCTATGTACATGCCATGTAGTCTCTTCCCGTATCACAGACTGTGTGGACTGTGACACGGGGAAGGGAAATTCTTGGGCAAAAACACGACGTGTACCAGATATACACGTCATGTAGGGTTGACCCGGAGACCCGGCCATGTAACTAATAAACACGGGCCAGTGTGATCTTTTCTTGTACACGCCGTGTAGTCTGACTTAGGGACCCAACCATGTAACTAAAAACACGGGTCAGTGTAAACCTTTCGTGTACACGCCGTGTGTGTATAGGACACGCCGTGTAGTGTGAGCCGTATATCTGACCGTGTAACTAACAACACGGGTCAACGAAGCTCGTCTAGTACATGTCGTGTACCTGTGGGCATGCTGTGTAGTCTCGTCCGATGACAAGCCGTGTGGACATAGTCATGTGGCTGAAAAATGTGGTAGTTTACACGCCTTGTGTGGGTGTAACAGACCATGTATTATCAAGCCGAGTAGCCGGCCGTTTCACAAACGACACGGGCTGTTGTAAAATTACACCATACACGCCGTGTAGATGATATACACGCCGTGTAGTTTTGTTCAATGGGAGCCATGTGACATAGCCATGTAGAAGGACATGGGAAAGAGAATATAAGTCAGTATACATGCCGTGTAGTCTTGTTTTGAAAATCTTGAATTTCCTTCTTCCACCTGTTCTCATTTGGGTCCCCTCGTTTTTCAAACTGTGATAATTTTAATGTAAGGTGTGTGTTTGACTATGTAGAGTCATGCCACCAAAACGATCATGTGTTTTTCGCCAGGAGAGCAGCAACGATTACACTCCAGAGATGGTGGGCCATTGGCTACAACTGGATCCTACAACAGAGCCAGATTCGGTACCAGCCATTATACCGGACACATGTGCAGATGCGCAGTTCCGTGAAGGCTTTATGCGGTTCATGAAGACCTTTCAGGGAGCACCGCTGGAAGCCACATCTATGGCTGAGCTGACTCGTATTATCCAGTAGCAACATCTGCCTACGTTTTCAAGGGATGGTGGACCCTAGGCTGCGAAGTCTTGGCTGGATTCCATGCAAACTATTTTCAAGCATATTGAGATGCCTCAAGGGTGTAGGTTCAGGTTCGCGACTTATATGCTGCGTTATTACGCCAAGAGGTGGTGGGATGTTACCACTCAGTCATAGCATCACAAGGACATGGCGTGGGAATATTTTCAGGCAGTATTCTATGACGTCTTCATCCCAGAGTCACTAAGAGAAGATAGAGATTGAGAGTTCATGAACCTATAAAAGGGTGTCATGTCAGTGATGGATTATTCTGCTCATTTCACAGTGATTCAACGCTTTTCACCCGTTCTGGTGGGTGATGAGATATTGAGAGCCATATGCATTGAGGATGGTCATTGATATGGAATTCGATCACTGATTAATGTTTTCAGGTTGCCTTCAGTACATGCTATTGTGAACTAGATGCTGATTATAGAGAGGAACATGCAGGAATCTAGTGGTGCGAGATTGGACGGTTCAGCACTAGTTTCTTGTACTATTTCTACTGGAAAAATCAAGAGATAGATGGACTTCCCTCTGGGTGGCAGTACCTGTAAGAAGGATGTTTCAGGTGGTCAGGTCAGGTGCTACCAGTGTGGTAAAGAGGGGCACAAGATACCGCAGTATCCACGTGATGCAGTGGAGTGTCGAGCTTGCGGCTAGATGGGTCATCTACAACTCTTTTTCAGGGCATTTCCACCAGTGGCTAGTGTGAGGGGTTCTGTGCAGACTCTGCGTGCAGGAGCAGGACCAGCATCTTCTTACCAGTCGGGAAAATGGAATATGTCATGGTGTGCATGCAGAGAGGGTGGTCGTGATTGTGGTAGCCAGACACCAGGTTCTCAGAGGTAGCTGTGAGAGACATCTCAGCGTAGCTAGGCTGTGTTAGAGGGCTGTGACACTGGGATGGCATATGCAGTGCAACAGACCCAATAGGTGCAGGAGCTCTGACTTTCTACTGTCAGAGGTACTATTATAGTAGCTTATATCTTATCTTCATTACATTTTGATATGGGTGCTACGCATAGTTTCATATTTTGTACCCATTGTGGAGAGCCTCGGGCTCTGTGTTTCTTTTTCTTCTACTATTATGACTCTACACACTCAGTTGGGAACTAGAACGACATGTGTGCGTCAGTGAAAAGAGTGCTCCCTTGAGGTATAAGGGTGTCACATTCTTTGGGACCTCTATGTCTTAGAGATGAAAAGTTATGATTTCATTCTTGGGATGGATTGGTTGGTTCCCTTTCGAGCCTTTTTAGATTTATACCGTCATAGGGTGAGTTTCACGTCACCATATGGCCGAGAGTTTCTATACAATGGAAAATAGGATGCTCTGGCAAGTCAAGATGGACCAGAGCATCATGGGTGAGGTGTCGTCACTGCCCAGATTGAGAGTTTATATCTGGATGATTAGGGGACTTGTCAGACATATTTACCTCCAGTGGTTTATCATTTCAGTGATGTCTACCTGGATGACATTTCAGGTCTACCCTCGGAGTGAGAAGTGGATTTCTCTATTGATCTTGTTCTAGGGGAAACGCTGGTTTCCATTCCTCCTTACAGGATGGTTCCACCTGAGCTGCAATATCTCAAGAGGATGTTAGAGGAGTTATAGGAAATGATTTTTAAATGACCCAGTACTTCTACTTGGGGTTCGCCGGTCCTTTTTGCGAAAAAGGTAGTCGATACCCTCAGACTCTATGTGGATTATCGGAAGTTGAACCAACTGATGGTCAAGAACCGATATCCCTTGCCAAGGATTGATGATATTTTTGATCATCTTCGTAGAGTATGAGTGTTCTAGAAGATCGACTTGAGATCAGGATATCATCAGATACGAGTGATACCATCAGACATACCACTTAGAGCTTTTCAGAGCAGATATGGTTTATACAGGTACTTGGTTATGCCTTTTGGACTCACGAATGCGCCAGTAGTTTTCAGGCCTCTGATTAATCGTGTGTTCCATCATTACCTGGAATCATTTGTGGTAGTATTAGTGGATGACATCTTGGTGTACTCTCACACTCGAAACAACCATGCCACCCATCTTGAGATTGTATTGAGTACACAGAGATAGCATACACAATATGCTAATTTCTCAAAGTGCTACTTTTGGATGGACCAGATTCACTTCATGGGTCATATCAAATCAGAGGAACGAGTTGCAGTAGACCCATAGAAGGTCAGATCATTAATTTCATGGTAGAATCCTAAGAACGTGTTTGAGATATGATGTTTCTTAGGGATGGCTGGTCACTAAAGAGGCTTCATACAAGACTTCTCCCGCCTAACAGCATCGTAGATGGGTCTAACTAAGAAGGGTGTGAAGTTCGTTTGGTCAGAATCTTGCAAGACAGCCTTTCAGGACCTGTAAGGAAAGTTGTTATCAGCACTAATTCTGATACTTCCAGAGCAAGGGAAGAGCTATATAGTTTACTGTGATGCATCAGGTATTGGGATGGGAGCAGTTTTGATGCAGGGAGACCGAGTTGTTGAGTACGAGTATCGGTAGTTGAGGCCACATGAGATGAATTACCCAACACATGACCTCGAGTTGGCTGTTGTTGTTCAAACATTGCGTTGTTGGAGACATTATCTCTTAGGAGAACATTTTGTGGTTTTCCTTGACTATAAAAGTCTCAAGTACATCTTTACTCAGCATGACTTGAATATGAGATATAGAAGGTGGATAGAATACCTTCAGTCCTTTGACTTTGAGCTTTCCTATAAACCTGGTAAAGGTAATGCAGTAGCTAATGCACAGAGCAGGAGGACGTAGATACAGGTAGTGCAGGAGGCCAGTGATGAGTGACAGCTTATGGCTTTGTTCTCTGAGATGAATCTGGAGGTGCATGATAGTCCGGGGAAGACCAATATTTCTTATTTAGCTATGACTTCTACCCTCTTGGACAGAGTTAGGATTAAACTACTACTTGATTCAGAAGGCCTAGTTCTACCGGAGTTGGTGGCAAGTGAGGACCCTCCTCTTGGTTGGAAAATAGGTGATGATTAAATTCTGAATTTCCATGGACGAGCATGGGTTCCAGGGGATATACATGAGGAGTTGATGTGTGAGTTTCATGCTTCAGCTTGGGAAGTTCATCGCGGGGTTACTAAGATGTACCGTGACTTGAGACGTCAGTACTGGTGGCCGGGTATGAAGAGGTAGATAGCTGTTTTTGTTACGAGGTGTTCCACCAATCAGCAGGTGAAGGCGGAGCATCAGAGTCCAGCCAGACTGTTACAGCAGTTACCCATCCCTGAGTGGAAATGGGATGATGTCGCGATGGACTACGTGAATGGATTGTCGAGGTCACCTCGAGGCAATGATGCCGTGTGGGTTGTAGCACAAAGATTTGGCCATCCTCCTGAGCTCCTTCCTTCGGTCCTAAGCCATACCTGTGAATAGGGGAGGCTACTGCCCATATAAGTGAAAAGACCAAACTACACTGCATGTACTTTTGACTACACTGTGTGTACTTCCCTCATTTAACTGTTCCTCTAGCGGCACCCACAAACTGTTCATCCGTCGACATGAGTACACAACTTGTATTCTCGACTAAATGACATGTACTGTCACTTAACTGGAGGTTGATTCCACCACCTTACTGTTTCCCTGCCGAATGACAATACGGTGTGTAAATACCCACTACACGGCATGTAGTCGGTTTTTACACCCATCGTCACCGACATGGTTACACACCCTATGTACACATCTGACATGGCCAAAGTACACAGTGCGTGGAAAAGTACATGGCGTGTAGTCCAAAAATTTAATATATTTGCGCATTTTTCTTATTTTCTCAGCAACACATAAGGAAAAGAGAAAAGAAGAAATTCGTACATCAAAACTAAGAACCGGGTTCTTAAAACTTCCCCCCTTAAAGCAATTCGTCCCTGAATTTCCCTTCCAAGTTTAGTGAAGATAAATCTCAGAACAGCTCTATCCACTAAGCACGTATGTCGGTCTCTCACTCAGAGGTTTCGTCCCGGACTCGGCTATGCTACCATAACACCCGTACGAGAGGAACTGACCGAATTCAGAGATCTTTCGTTCTCATATCAATGATACGAATCAGATACTCCTCAAAGGATGCATCGATCTGAAGCTCAACCTCCTCTAGCTGAAAAATGTGAGACTGGTCTGAATGATAGCGGCACGAATGAGATACATGGAAGACGTTGTGCATGGATAAGTACCTCTATTGTAACTATAACCAATAGGCAACCATCCCGACTCTCTCCAGAATCTCAAATAGCCCCAAATAACTCAGTGAATGTTTACTCTGTCTCCTGATCTGTCTGTGTCCCAACCTCAGTGAAACACGAAAGAAGACCAGATCCCTGACCACTAACTCCAATGGTCGTCTTTGGAGATCAGCATAAGATTCCTATCATGACTGTGCGGTAGCCATCTGCTTCTAAATCAAATGGACCTGCTCAAGAATCTCCTGCATGAGACATGGTCCTAGTAAAGTTACCTCACCTGCCTCTAACCAGCACAAAGTTGATCAACATGGCCTACCATATAAACCCTCGTAAGGTGTAATATCGATTGTTGCCTAAAAACTGTTATTGTAGGAAAACATGGATAGGGGTATGTGCTTCTCCCAATAGCCCCCAAAGTCCAGGATTCATGCACGCAACATGTTTTCAGGAAACTGTATCATATGCTCTGACTGGCCATCAGTCCAAGGGTTGTAAGCTGAACTATGAGGCACCTACGTACCCATTGCCCTCTGAAAACTCTTCCGGAAACGAGATGTAAATTGGGTGTCCCTATCTGAAACGATAGAACAAGGAACCCCATTAAGACCTAAGACCTATCATATATACAACATTCTGAACTCGTCAACACTGATGGTCTCCTTGATCGGAAAAAATTGAGCTACCGATCAAGAACTGGGAATCTGATCCCGCTTCTCTCGATCACATTGGAACCATGCGAGTAAGACCCCCCTTATCCTTGCGTAGATCTTTCCAATTCTTCTTCTAAGGGAATTTATTTATGTTTGAACGAGTTTTCATAATCATTAGATCTACTTCGTTATTGGGAGTTTTTGGAAGCGACATTCACGTATACCGTTCAAGGGTGTTTATGGTAGTTGGCGTGGTGTTTAATTTCCAACTGTTGTGCATTTGTGTATATTTTGTTCCACGAACCCATGTTGGGGTGTCGTGTGGCTGAGTCATTGGATTTTTAAATACCTAGAATTGTATATGTGATTAAATATGATAATAAACTGTTGTTTGTCATTACTTCTTGGATCTAGGACCACCCCAGGGGGTGTGTTATTCTGTTTAGCCATTTGGCCAGGATACCCGAGGGTATGCCTTTATAATGATGATAATAGAATTTCCTTGAGAGGATTTGCATGTGCATTGCTTGTTTACATGTTGGGCATGGCCCGATTACTTATATAGCCCGAGGGTAGTGATTTACTTAGCCTAAGGGTAGTGCATCTTTTATCCTGATGGAAACTTCTTCCGTGCGTGCGAGCGATAGAATCTATGCCTGAGGGTGAAACGTTGTACACCTGAGGGAAATATCTATTTTTCATGTGGGAAATTACTTGCGGGTTACGTTCTGATTACCCGAGGGTAACGGTTTGCGTGTCTGAGGAAACTGGATGACTGTTTACATAGAAATTCACTGCGGTGGTTTTCTTATAATGAATGCTTAAATGAATAATAAAATGGAAATATAACTGGTAAGTAAGTTACTTTTTAGTACTTTTAGTTTATTTCATTTTACTACTGCACACTATTGTTGCATATTTTCACACAGTTTGGCATGGGTATTTGGTGGGTGCCTATGGGGATTTATTTCTCACACCCTGTTTGGGTCATGTCTTCTGCCCAAACGGATTACATTTCTGTAGGTGTGGATAAGGGAAAGGGTCCCTATATAGGTACTTGATTGCTGTTGAGGAGTAGGGGAGCCTGACAACAGGCATATGCTCACGATGCTACTGATTGTTTTGTTTTGTATTGATGTACTGTACTATATTGTTGTGTAACATGTTCTGGCTATTTTCATAGAACTTAAGGCATGTTGCATCATTATATATATATATGTGATTGTTGGTTTTGTTTTACAGTAGTTGTTTATTATAAATGTGAATGGTTTATTGCTTCCACTATTGTTGTATGCTTTTTATTTTATTCATCTGCGCTACACTTTGACAAATGAGGGCATAGTTTCCCCACTATCAGAACTGGGCCCTCGCTGCTAGTCATCATCATCTAGCGTTTGGGGAAATGCGCTTGAGGTCTTGTGACTAACCGGGTTCGGGGCACCCATTTAGTGGCACCTGGATCCGGGACGTTGCAAAAGTTAATATGATTTACAAACACATGGGGACATATCTCAGTAGGTAGAAATTTTATTCATACAACATGAGGAAAACTTTTAATTTGACGTAGGTGGTAACGATTTTATTATAATATCACCACGGAAAATTAATATGATTTTTTACGAAGGATAGCTATGTCAATGGTTCATTGGAACTTATGAAATCCTAGAGAAAGATGGAACAACCACCTTCCAAGTATCTTTTCTTTTACGATTATCTCAGGTACTCAATGTTATTCATGTTTCGATGTTGAGAAAGTATTTTTCATATTTAACTTATGGAGTGACCCAAGAAAAAGATTATTTATAAGGGATCCTTTGATATGAAGATAATCCTATTCATATCATTGATCAAAGATACACATGTAATGGCCTAAATGGCCTAAAGGCCTTCTTTTTTAATTTTATTATGGATAATCCCCCTTTTAAGGGTTGAAGGGGAACCCGTACATGACCCGTAGGCCTAAGGAAAAAGGCCCGACAAACCTGCAATACATGACCCGAAGGCCCAGAGGCATACCATGACAAATACATGACACATAGGCCCAGACCACTTGAACTACCCCTCCCTAGCATTCTGCGTCATTGATCACCAAGATCCCCACCTTGAATTGCTGAACGGCTAACATTGCCCCGTACAAAGACGCATGGTGCCTGGTCCCGATGGCGACTACCGTACCCTCTCAGTCATTCAATCCAGTTAGCTCTGTATCTGGTGACTGCTAATCTTGTTTCTCTAATCCTTTTATGGGCCTTGTTCTGTGGGAATTGGGCTACTCCATGGTCTATGTGACCCGAAGGCCCTATGGCTTGATGGCCTTTGATGACCCAGTGTCCCTGGAGACCTGTAGGTCCAAACCGGTGGCCTAAAGGCCCAAATCGGGTGAATAGTTCCGGCTGCTATAGTACCAAATAGATACTGCTACAGTAACTGCTACCGTAATGTTATAGTATCACCCCATTGTTTTTCAAAATTATATTGTAATGCATGAAACTTTTTTTATGTAGATAGTTATAAGTATCCCTTGAACCCGATTTTTTACCTTCTATGATTTGAATTTAAAATACCAGTCATATACGATGGTGATCAGTATGATAATGGATGTTTGATAGAACAATCATGCTTTTTTGGTGAATAGTAACACACCCTTATAAATAGTAATTCCACCCTTATGAATAGTAAATCATATTATAATTTTATTTTCATAAGGTTATAATATAATGAGATGTTGATTAATTTTCCAAGGTGTTAAAAAATGAGTTATAGATTTAAAATTGTTATTTTTGAGTAAATTATTTTTTTAATATTTTAATTATTTATATTTAGAATATTAATTACAAAAAATTGGGTTCATTTTTTAATGATACACATAGAAATATTTTTCGGGTGAATTTCTGGGATGTTTTCAGAAATATGTGATTTTTTATGAATAATAATATACGAGAAATTACAATAAATTCCAAATAGTTGTTTTACTGCATCATATATAATGCAAGGATGATTTAACATCACATGGTTTGAAATCACATGCAATTAATGATTTTTTTGTAACATGTATCAACACTATTTATAGTCTTGATTAAAATTATTATAATAATGATTAAAATAATGTAACGTCCCTCCTCTACTCTACTATATAGACCACCCTCATTCCCCTCTTTCTCACAAACCTCTCAGTCTATGATAATTGTCTATGTTCTATCGAATACTATAATCAAGGATCATATCCACGTCCAAGAATGGATGGTCTCTCAAGAAGTCCATAACCAAATTCCTTAATGAGGATCTTAATGAGAATATATCAACATGTGTAAATCATCATCCTTTTTCATGTGTTTCCTTTCTAATTCATTTTTTTCATATACACTCTTTTCATCTACTTATCTGGGTTGTATGAAATCTCAAGATTCAAATATATTCTATATGAAATTATTTTCTAGTAAAATATTCTTCATCTTCCTTCCTCTTCTCTCCTGCATATTCTAATAATAAAAACACCTTCCACGATGTGTCGATTTACCAATATTGTGTATGATGTATTTACAATATCCGTTAAATTCTTCAATGCTGAACATTAATCACTTTAAATGGATGAAATTGAATATAATATTTATTTTTTAACCTAGTTTATGTTCTTGAATGAAATTATATTCATGACCTTAAATTACATAATGAATCAAGTTCATGATTATCGAGGATCTAGTAAAAATGATCTAAAAAATATCATTAATCGTGAATCTAATGATCCCTCATCATATATGATAAAAAAATATTTCATGTATCATAAAATATTATATGAAAATATTAATAAAATTTCATTCCAATTATATAATTTCCTTTCCTGAAGACAAAAAATAAAATACAAACTGACCATGGAATTCATTTAATGAACACACCCAAAACCATGGATGGGACAAAATACTTATATTTAAAGGGTGAAATGATGTAATGAAATTATCATATAATGTGTTATGAACATGAATATATTTTTTCATGATATTTATTAAACTTATTTAACCATTATACTAGAGGTATAAACATTTTTTAAATAAGACAACACCAAGGTAAGGTTATTCATAACCTGATTTCAATTCTATTGGTTAACATTCTACTTCACTATATATATAGTATTAATATTGTTTTTGATATGTATTTTGTCTAAATTTTGTATAATTATTTGTTTTAATAGTGTATACACATATTCAATCCCCTCTATTAACTATCTCTTCAATGATCTGATAATAAAATTGTGTGGTTTCTTTTAAAAACCGCTTTTAAAATTTTATTTTGTGAAATACAAGACAAATGCATTTATACAATTATTCATGTTGTATGACTATGTTATGGATCATCGTAATTGTTTATGATGGTGGTTTAAACCTATATATCACTACAATGCACTTGGTATGTGTATGTGGGAGGTCTGGTGTTTGGTTACTCTAAGTGTAACTACGATGGTTATACAAATTGTAAGGTAGTTGAGAGGGTAACAAATTATAAGGCAATTTAGAGGGTTATAAAACTATGTATATAATTCCCCAATATTTCATTCTGGTTTATTTATGTTCTATATGAATTTTAGATATTTTATGAAGATCTCAAGTTTAACAAAGTTATTATATATGGATAAAAAGTATGTCTTTTTTTGAAAATGATTTCATACATTACAAGTATTCATAAACTAATGTTTTCTATAATTATTTTTATATCCATTACTTAGATTTTTATTCTCAACCTATGTTTTTAATTTATTTTCACATGTATTTGTATGAGAAATAAAGAATCCAAGCAAGATGTTATGAATATTTTTCAAAGAAAACAAGATTTAATCAAAAAGTATTATATTTTGGAAGAAATGGATATTGTTTTTGTCATGTCTTTTCTATATGAATTTTACTATTATGTATTTATTATATCCAAATTCTCTAAAACTATAATATTAAAAAGTTCTTCACTATGAATGGAAGTGATTTATTGAATAAAATCCAAGATTATTTATTCTAACATGACCAGATTCTTATAATTAGTCATGGGGAGATCAACTTATAGACTTGTAATTAGGATGGGGATCGTCTTGGCTTTCAATTTTTCACAATGGTAGAGGTTTCCTCCCAGAATTATAGCTCATATACCATGTGTTTCAATGTATTTATTAATTATCATAAGACACATATATTTCATACTATTACATTTAATGAAAAGTCATTTGATTGGGTTTTCACATAAACTGCGTATGGTGAATTTTATTCTAAATCCTATCGATATTTTATTGATTGCAATGGTACTCATGACTCTTGGTGATCATTTACCAGTTGAAACAAACTTCTAGCTAATTAAAACATAATTCTTGGGAGTGTATGTAATGGTGCACTACCGGTCGATGAGTGTATTAATTGAACATGTATTCATCTATTCTTGAAATGTCATTGTTGTAGAAAACCCCATGAAGAAATAATTTGGAATCTGTTTTTATTAGTTATTGGGGGCTCTGTGTGGTGAGTGATAATCTCCTTCATTGGTATCATGAATCTATATTAGAATGGTGATGAATGTTTCTTCACCAGGTTCACTGGGGTTGATATGGACCACCCATAATGAAGGGAGATAATGCTTCTATTGATGGAGGGTTACTAGAGCATATAGGATTCTCAAAACGTTTCTTGGTGTGAGGGAGTCAAATCATAATGATGATGTTTTATCACCAACTCCTGGTTCAATAATGTTGAGATGGTTTGACTGTTGAAGAAACAAGAGTCATATCCATTTTTTATGTGATTCTTATTTTTTAGTGACATTCCCATCAAAAGGAAAGCTTCATTCCCCTTGGGAGATTGGGTTTGTTAGGTTCTCCCTTCAGTGGGATTTATTTAAATGTTTATGGATCACGGTGTACTAGTTATATGAGTGGAGGTGGTATCGTGTGAAACCCAAATGGGTTTGGTTTGTTTTCTATCAGTTCCTCCTACGATCTATGTGATTCTCTCATAGAGGAGGCTTATTCAATGTTTTTTGGGGATGTAGAGGTGTAGTAGCAACACCATTCCTCTATCATGTGTGGAGAAAAATTTAATTCTAATATATCGATCAATGATGAGTCAAGGAAAGTTTTCCATGTTATATTTCTTAAAGCATTATATTATTCAAGGACATAAATAATGATCACACTATCCAACATATTATATAGCTATAATGGAACCATTCTGTGGACTTTTTAGAATAAAAGGTCCATTTGAAAAAAATATTGTATTTGTTTTACTAGCTTACACCCCTCCTGAATGGATTCTGGTCCATTATATGGGGTAATTACCTTGTGCATAATCACATTAGACCCCTCTATCTGTTTTCTACTAATATGTTTCCCATAATAAAACATTAATTTATTATTATGACTTGACTGGTGACACAAAATATTGAGGGGAATCTAGAGAAGTGTTTAGTTACTATGGACACAAAATTTCAGCAGTATATTCGATTAGATAGCTAGTGATCTACCATTAGTTATCCTATGATACAGTAAGTGGAAAATCACACTACCTAGGCCCACAATAAAAATGGTGAGCCCCCACTAACTAGCTGATGGGACACTAGCTCACCATTAATACCAAAAAAACAAAATGAAGGGGTTGGATAGTTTTTGTGGGTTCTAGAAGGCCATATTAGTGGCAGAAACCCTCATGATTTATTTAGAAGTAGTGTCCTGAAGATATTAATTTGGTCTACTCAACCCCTCCCCATCCCACTTTTTTACCCTTGAACTAAGGGTGATATCATGTGAAATTTCACAGAATATTCAAGGTACAATTTTTTTTCTACTCCTTTCAAGTTACATACATATATTCCTTATAATTTTTAGATATTTAATTTAGTTATTTGGAAAATATTTCTCAAGAGAATGGTGTATTCACCCATGACTGATGGGGAATTATCTTTGGGTGTATAAAGGATACACCAAGATGGTGTTAGAATTCATTTTTATGGTATTTCATTAATGGATTGTTTCATCTCTACAATTATTATAATCACAAATTTAAAATAAATTAAATTATTTTTTCAACATATTTCATGGGTTACTAATTTTTCATAAGATTGGGATGGAGGTTTTTTAAGAACCTTCATGTGTGTTTGGTCGTGGTTTCGGTGTGACAAGATTACATAGTGATATTTCCATCATTAAATTTTATAGATTTAATTATGATATTAATTATTTATGATATTAATAATCAATGATATATCATGGACTAGGTTCTTAGGTGTGATGGGAGTGGGTCACCCACTATTCAATATGGTTGCAACAAGTTGTTATAGCAGATATAATGTGATGATTTGATATGGTCAAGCCTTATTAGTCGCATCTCATGAATGATGGTTGGATAGTAAATTAATGACATAAAAAGATTCAAATGAGGAATATGGTCACTTTGATTTTATGTTTTGATATAATGGTTTATTTTAATATGTTATATAGAATGTTTTATGAGAAATTTCCACACAATAGATTGATATTATTTAATTTAATGAACTATTTTTACAGATATTATATATTTGTTTTTAATATTACATTAATTTCATTGAATGTCACGAGTAAGGTAATTGGGAATAAAATGGTCCCTTGAGCACTGACTGGATATCCCATTCCTCGATGGGTGAGAATATTACAATAATTGTGTACCCTTTCTTACATGAACATGTCATATGATAGATAAGTAATTAAATTACTGTGGTATACAAGATAAGTTTCTGTAGACCCCTTAGTATGGGTGAGTATAAATCAGGATAATCATCCCCAAGGAGCCATATGGGATTATAATATTCATTAGAGACTTTGAGGTTAGTGATTTGAGTATAGGAAGACAGAATATAGATGACCACAATATAATCACTAAGTTATTTCCCGTATGTTTGGAGTTATGATTGACAATTTTGGGTCATCCTAAAGTGTCACCTTATATAATATAATTAGACTTGGGGATACATTTGATGCTAAAATAGAAAATTTGTGTTTGAGTTGAGATTTGTAATATAATATGCTAGCATGATGAGATTTAACCCTATGAAACATGATGGTTATTGATTAATTTGTTTTCCAAGGATCCTCAAAAATATCATATGATTCGATACATGAGTTAAATGTTTTACTCGTACTAATTAAAATTGGTCAAATGTCACAATATTTACAAATGGTTTTGATAGAGTAGATGTACTTCTTTGGATTTTCTGTTCCTATTATATATATATGTTTTGGGGATTATGGATGTAATTACATTCATTGGGTGTTCCCATTATTGGTTAAAGTATCATTGATGTGAGTTACTAAGATCTTGTAAGAGCATTATTTATATACAGTTATGAAACATTGACCACAATTCCATGAATCCAGTTTCTCCAAAATATATATATGGTTCTTGGACCATATATATTGTTCCTTTCATCTAGTGTGCACTTTATTATATACATGGTAATGGGAACAAAATTTTTTTTACAAGGATATGGTGTACCAATATATTTAGAATAACTATTATGGGACTATGGATAAACACAAACAACATTTGTTGAATTTTGATTGATAGACCCTAGGTGTCACGTTAGAATCTGAGGATCGATAGTGTTATTTAGTAATATTATAGTAGTCATTTATTTTTCATAATATGAATGTCAAATGTACATAACATTATATTTTCTTTTTATATATATATGACGATAATTTAGGTTCCATTATGAATTTCATAATTCCACCTTGTTTGAGTACAATTTCTCATAGGCTCCCAAGTATCCATACCTATTAGTAGTTTCATGCTTCGTAAGGAATTATGATTTTATCATTCTACTAGATATCTTGGTCCAGATTTGGTATGAAGATTAGGTACAGAATTGTAAGGTAATAGATATTTAGTGTATTTTATTAATTTTATTCACATTATATATATGTGATTAGCCCAGTGGGAAACCAGTTGATTTGTCTGTTTGTATGAATAAATCAATTTAATATATATGGGTTTAGTTTATTTATTATATGTAACTAGTCTAATGAATATTTTGGTGGATTCTATTTGGTCTATTATCGTTGTTATTGATACTCTATTATGACGTTATAGTATCCCCACAATCATATCGCACATCATCATCTCTAGTTGGTAGCCCCTATCATATAAGGTGTATTTGTTGAGGTTGATTGGAAATAATATATATTTATAGAAGAGAAAAATGTTATGTGGAAATTATAATGATGTTTCAAAGAATTATTTTTTATTCTATTACTCTTTATGGATTTTGAAGATATAAAATAATGTTATTTTCAGATATATTTATTGATATTAGACTATTTCAATGTAAACATCTATCTTAATAATATGACCATCTTAGTTGTTGATCGGTATTTTTGATTAAGGTAGTTGATGTAACTATTGTATTATTTCACCTAATGTGAGGAACGTTGATCATAAGATTATGATTACTATGGATTTTTGCTTCTGGGATCATAATATAAAGTGTTTTGCATGCATGTATAATTCATGTGATGTAGTATTCACTAGATATATATATATATATATTTGTATTATTTTTCAAATATTGAGTCTAACCATTTAGTTTTTCAACAGTGAAATACAATGTTTTTTTCAATATAATAATGTTGTAACATTTTACATGGTTGAGAATTGATATATTCAATTTTGATTATTGGATATGTCAATCCTATATAGGGGCAATGATAAATAGTAATTACACATTACCTTAGTGAAAAAAATTCAAAAATACTCCATGTTTACATTTAATTTCATTGTGAAATTTTACATAATATAATCCAGTGTCTACATATACATTGATATATATTGTGGTCGGGCGATGATGATTTTTATACCTATGTACATTAATTATTTTGTTATTCACAAGGGACCAGTCCCAAATATTGATTATCAGAGAGAATTTGAATCATGAGAAAGCCAATGACATAACATGTGATTCCTGATAAATTTATGATATAATAGTCCCAATAGTTGATAGTCTATCTATGAGTTATCATGTGATGTTGAGAGAGGAACATAGATGTGCTTCCCATGGTCTTTGATCTAAAATTTTTGTGATATTCATGAGACACAACTTAGTGGCTATGTGGGATATCCTATTGATTATTTTATTGATACTCAAGATTTCACTGAATCAGATCTCGGGGACTGTTTTGGGTAACCAATGAGGGGGGTTATCTGGACTGATGAGTTCTTTATAGGTGGGATTTTCCAGTACATAGTGAGGATAAGGGAGTGATTAATGTTTTTATAAGTGTTATCTAAAATAATCCTATTGATGTAAAGGGAAAAATGATTAATACAACATTATGTGATGGTGAATTTGGTATAAATTTACCCAATTTATTAGGGATCATTATAATACTTATACCTTGTTATTTCATATGAGAATCAGATGTTACCTAAGACGGATGGTATATAGTTTTTATTGGTAAAAAACACCCATAACATTGAGTAGTTATGTAATCTAAATAGAAAAGGTGAAATTACACTTTTTAAAAGGAGTTATGTAGGTTTTTTTGACTAAATGAATTGATAGTCATTATATGAATCTATGTTTAGTGAAGAAGTGATACAAGATAGTAAACTATTCTGATCAGTTTAGGTTGAGTTAGATAGTGAATATAAACTAGTACATAAAATGATTAATCATGTTGGTTGTTCATGGTAATATTTATATATGATTTATGTGATGTCTGTATAAAAGAAAAGTAAGGTTAGTGTAACTGAGATACTTGTGTGAATTAGAACCATAAAATAAATCATATTCATCCTATAAAATTGAGAACCATTAAACCTATTTCATGACACAAATTATTATTATGAGTTAAATGAGGGCTATTTCCCCTAGAATATATTATGACACCGTCAAATGAGTGGTTTCAATAATTGAACATGTTGAGTTTTGACCACGATTAATATCGCACATGTGTTTATTGAACCTCTCATGTTTCTTTTTGAGGAGTGGTAATAATAAAGGCAAGTGAAAATAATACACTATTAAATATTTGTGGGTGTGGACGACTTTATGAATGAGATTTAGGTAGATGCTAAAAATTATTTCCTTATGATTTTGGAATCGGTTGTAATGGATATTTAATTTTGTATGATCATGTATAAGGGGGACGAACATGTCAATTCATTAAATGTTGTGACAGATATAAGATGATCCAATTTGATCAATTATTGGTTTGGTATAGAAATGATAAAAATATACCTACAAAAGAGATTGTATTGGCCCTAGAGACCCAAAATCATGCATGTGTGGATGTTAATTCAAAGATATCAGTGAATGAATGTCTGATAAATTATTATGATATTTGATAGTCAATGGATCCAATGTCACATTTATTATATGGCGATGGGAAAAAATAAATTATTTTTCATGTGGGATTGGGTTTGAACATCTGCATCATGCTCAGGCTAAATTTGAAGTTATCCAAACATGATTCAAATTAGTGATGTTCTCTGATGATCAGAACATATAATGTTGGCGAATTCTAATGGTTAGGTATTCAACAAGTAAAATATCACGAGAAATACAGTTTCAACATTGATTGGAATGATGATAAACATTGGAGAATATAAATCATGATAGGTGCACTATATTTAGAAATAATCTTTTATTTCTTTAATTTAAATGGGAATTTGGAATGAAATTTAATTGTATTTTAAATTTACACAAGGTTGGTGGATTCTTTTCCATTTAATTTGGAAATTGATATGGGAATATGTACTGGATTTTAATTGATGGTTTACTAATGAGAAGATTTGATATGATATGATCTTCATCAAGTGGGTCAGTGAACCATAGATAATTAATTTTTATAGGTCATCCCAATACTATGGATCACCAATGAATAGAATTATCGATTGTGAGATGTATCTTATAGGAGGGAAAACCATGATCCTTTTGAATAATCAGATAGAAGTCACCATGATGTTTCGTGTTAATCATATGTAATTGATCACTATATTGACGATTTAGTGATGGAAATGAATATTGTGTTGGGTTTTCATAATTGAGTGAATTATTTTTTAGGTTGTGTGCATAAAGGTTGTTTGGTTTTCAAAGATGGAATATTCCCTATTAGTGTAAAATAAATAACATGAATTGGTCAGATCATATTTTTCCATGACCAATAAGACATCATGTGGATAAAGGTGTAAAGGCAAATATATTCTAATACTGTAAGTTCGAATAGGTAAGGGTATATAAGAAGAATTTTAATTTTTTGACTTAGTTGATGGTTATTCTCAAAACAAAGACCCCAGATAAGGATGTTAGGGTTTGTAAAACCCTATTGGTAGTTTTTCTTGAGAATTGATTCTCATCTAGAGACATGGCTTCCCAATAAAAATCATTTCAATAGAAAAGTGGTTGATTCATCTAAATTATAGTAGATAAGGTCATAATCTAGGATTTTATATTCCTTTTGATAGATGGTGAGTTGGTAAGTGGACCAACTATCTAGCTGGTTCCAATGGATGGCTGTTGAGCCATTGGCATAATAGTGAGACCCAAATTCTACTCAATTTCATCAACTAGGATTTTTCAAATGGGCATTTAAGGAATTTTTTGTTGCATTACCCACAGTTTTTAATAAAAAATATATCACTGTAGATATCCATTAATATGAAACCTCCCTCACTCATTCTCCATTTTCACTAGTTGATCCAACAGTGATGGTGGGTGCCTTTTCATAGTTATTTCATTGTATGATCTATGATTCTCCTCTATTTGTGATCCATTTTGTACATCCCTCTAATTGTTAGAAATTATGATCTTGTATTTGGAAATTATTTTATAATATCATCCTGAAATCATCATTTATTTATTGGTATTTACCTCGTCTTATGCAAAGGAATTCAATATATATATATATTTACAACGCTTATACTCATTTCATTAATGGTATATTGCGTCAGTATGATTATCAGTATATTTTCATTAAATTAAATTAAATTTTATGTTATTTCATATTTCTATGTCTAGTATAGGGATATTGGTGTGTGAGGAACCTTTTTTGTGTTTATTATCATTTATAGTGTCTCAAGAGTATATAGTGATTTTTTTGGCACAATACATAATTGGTTCAATAGTAAATATAATTACATTTTATAGAATTAATTATTGATAAATTATCGAATTGGGTTACAGGTGTGTTGGTATGGGACCACATGGAACTTTTTCTATTTATTTATTGGATTTGTGGATTGAATTTGGTGATGTTTAGAAATGGATGATTGGTATTGGTCGTTATTCCAAAATCATGGATAACCTGTAAAATAAGGATGTAAATGTATTCAAATGAGGTAAGTGGTCTCTTTAATTTAAATATGGATATGATATTTATTAAACATTTAATATTCCATGTGAAATACGATCTTACTATGATGATAATAGACCTACAATAATTTATTAAACTATTTTACCAAATCCCAAATGAAAATTTTTTCAATAAAAATATATACTTTATTAATGTTATGTGTAAGGTTAAAAAAACCCAAATGAAGCCTTTATTGAAAACTATACATCTCATATAATAATGGATGATAATTTATATGTATTTATGTTCCATTTTTTATATAAAAAACATCAACTGTTCTAGATAAATGATTGCATGAACACAAGGGACAAAAGTTTTGACTATTGTCCCCTTGAGTAGGGATGAGTGTGGATTGGGATAATTAGCCATAGTTAGCATAATGGGAATGTGAGATACTTTAGATCCATTATAATGGATCATACATGGTGTGTATAAACTAATATAGAGGACCAATATTGGTTTCCTTGATATTTTTCCTAGAGTTGGGAGTGATGACGAATGAGTTAGAGTTAGTCATGGGTGTCATATTATGTAATATCCTAGACTCCAAAACCATGAACCTATAGTTATAAACAATTAATGGTAAAAAATAAAATATTTTTTATAGTAAATAAAACCTTAGTTGTCTATGAATACAAGATACACACATACATTATATTTGAATAAATTTCATATAACATGATCACATTGCAATAACATAATTATTTCTTCTAGAATATCTTTGAAAAGTACACATTTTTCTGTTGTAGTTTTCATGTGGAATGGAAAAAACAAGGATGATATCATATACTAAATAATAAATAGAATAAAATTGAATCTATCATGACATAAAAATGGAATAAATGTCATAGAAGGGCTAAATTTACCACATGAATCCATAATCAATTAACACTATGATCATTATATATTCATGACAACAAAATAATGGAAAACTATAATAATTAATCTCATATTGACAGAATACAAAATGCATAAAATCATGACATGATTCCAAGTCCATCTTCTAATACACTATATTGATATGAGAGGTGGTAAACACAAAAATCAATGTTTTTTGTATCTTGATAAAAAATTATGAATTAAAAGGTAATATAATTTTGGTCCCTACATGTCACTTGATTATGTAAAATGAATTCACTATAATATTCAAGAAGACCTTTTATATTGTTCCATTAGTAAACTATGTCCAATTAAAATCATTCAAATATATATAACTAGAAACATGAAAAAAACATTTATATTCAATTGATGAATGTGGATTTCTATTTTAACATACCATAATCACTTAGAATTTATTGTGTATTAATCAATGTAATAATAATTACCTTAATCAAAGAATATTTGATGATAGAGAACACTAAATGTGTTAAGTTATCAAAGGAATATTGAAATTGGGTTCAATAGTTTCCATTGGTAGGATACCAAGGATATTTTAGGAATATTCCTTAATCGTGGAACCATATTAGTGTGTTAACATTAAAAATCATATCCCCCAAGATTTACTATATCAATGTTTATTCTTAGATCGATTAATCGTATATCAGTTTGATGATTTAGTTAACGCCAAAAAAACCATTTTTTAGGTGATTACTACTATATGATTTTATTCCACTGATGAATCCACTTTCTTGTATCAATATAGTTATTATTTTATTTGAATGTAAAGTAAATATAATGTTATTAAAATTTGGATGGTTTTTGTTCCATAGAAAATATTGTGATTTATGATGTTCATGGTAACTAATAAATCAATGAAGAATAATGTAGAGTTGAAAATATTAAAATTTAAATCCACTACCTAAGATGAGTAACAAGTTAATAATACTTCCATTTGTAAATATACACCAAAAAATTAAATGGGTGGTGAATATAACCTGATTGAAAAAGAATCAAAATTGAGCTACAATACCGTCACATATGGGTTCAGTTGCAATATAAAAAATCTTATTGAAATAAGGGGATTAATATTGATCATTACATATAATTTATATATTTCATACCATTATATAAAATTTGAAATATATATTGTATACACCAAATAAAGTATATTAGATGGATAATACCATGAATGTACCAATGTGTTGAATTTGTGAAGAAAAACCATTACATATAGTCACGTTTTCCATGAAATTAGTTAAAAATATTATATCTAAAATGTATGTATATTAATAACTTTATTCATACACCTAAACATGTCATTTTTAATTGATTATAGTCATAAAATGCCTTTCTCTATATGAATTATTCCTTTTTTCCACATCTGTCGATTTATGTTTGGATTATTAATACTAGTTACATTGTGGTTGTGTATATATAAATTAATATTTAATATTTTAACATTACTAGGTAAATAAATAAATTTTTATTTATTTTTTTTATTTTTTTTGATTCTTTATATACCATTATCTTTTATTTTATTCTTAATTTATAAAGAGGAAATCAATAAAAGTATTGATTCAATGGTCATTTTTGATCGAATGTTGTTTTATAAATTGACGTAATAAATATTGGTATCACATAATGTGTATAAAATTTATAATTGATTACACATTTATATTATCTTACAATTTTAATTAAGTTAACATACACATTCCTGACACATATTCCTATTACTCTTTAGGTAGGTGGTTAAACTAACCCAAACATAAACATGTCTGCATTTAACAAATTATATAGAGTTGGTTTTCCTGTAATTTAAATATTACAATAATATAATGATATTTTTTATATTAGTGTGCTATATAAAAATTATAATGTATGTAAAAGTCTATGTTTTGGATATGAAAATAATACACAATTTTAATAAAAAATAATTAAACTTAACATGCTAGTTTTAATCAAATGAATTAAATATTTTCATTTGTTGACAATATCAATAATAGTATCTAAAAACATTTATACCATAAAATTATTGATAATATATAGATCTTATTTAATCATTAAAACATTTTAGTAATCATAAATTATGGGTGGTGAAGAAATATTAATTCTGTTGATTTTGGTGGAGGTAGTCCACGCATAGATACAAATGAAGATTTCATTATTCGTAATGGGTGAGATAAATGAATAGAAAACAGTAATACCCTTATTATAGTATCATTATAGTATATAAATGATACAAATATCATAATATATGGATTTTTTAAATAAATTATAATGAATATAATTAATAAGAAAAGCTATTTTGTTGATAATACACATGATATGTGATTGATTTTTCCATGATATTATCCGTCGAAATGAATGACTTCTGTCAACAAATTGTGACCAAAAAAAAATTTAAAAAGGATTAGAGCTATAATAGGATAATATTAGTATAGTTTCATGATGAAATTCAAATGTGATGAAAGTCATTATGTGGTGTTTGTTTTAACCTTTTTCAAATCTAGGGAAGGGAAGTTTTTAGAGTAACCATTTCATTCCTTACAATATATGGATATTATTCTTGTTCTAGTTCCCAAAAAATGAATCACATTTTAGGGTAATGTGAGTTTGTGTTGAAACTAAACTCAAAAAATAATTTTTAGATATTTTTTTATTGTTTTATTCCTATTTTTGTAATCATATTATCTCTTAGCCAAATTTCATTTACCTAAAAAATTAATTTATACCCGTAGTAATTAATTTTAATCAATATAAATAAATTTCAATATTTAGATAATTGATAATTAAAATTAATTTTTTTTAATAATTTTATCATATACAAATTAAAAATCTGTTGAATTCAAATATTTAAATAAAAATATTTAATCACGTCAACATGGAATTTTGAATAAAAAATACTATTTGATTGATTTAAACTTATATATATGAAAAAATTATTTGGGATAATAAATTTACTTCTAATAATATATTTAATATCAAAAATGAAATTACATAGGGCATTCATGGAAATCAAAAATTGATTCTCACCATAAAAATACCTAACTCAATCAAAATAAAGAATATATTTTCTAATTAAATAACATTTTAATTATTTCTAAAAATGATGGATGAAGTATTTAAAATTCAATGAAAATTTGAAAATGAAATATGTTATTAAATAAATAAATATTTTACTAATTAAAACTTTTGGTGTCGTCCTAATTTATAATTAAATTCTATACTTATTACAGGATTCGTGTTTTTCAGAAAAATGTAATCATATATATTAACATAAAAGGTGATTTTTAAAAAACCCCAAAAACATAATCTTATGAAAGTATATTCACGAATAATTCAAAAACAATTATTAATTTTTAAAAATAAAATTATAAAATTATGACATTGAATTCATATATTTACTCCTAATAATGGTTCTTTAGATTTTCATAGACAATGATATCATGTTTACAAACTATAGTTGGGTCTCGGGTATTACATTATCACCCATTAGAAATTTCATCCTAAAAATTATGGAATATATGAGCTACTATAAAAATGTGGATATTCAGTCCTCAAATATAATTCAATCCCCCATGTTGAATATTCTATTTTTAGATTTATATGTATTAATTTATCAATTAATGATATCTTATTCCGAAAAATAAGATCCAATGTGTCAGGAATCATGATAGTTGATTCATTATAAGACAAATCAGCTCCAATTTTTTTCTCTATGATGTTGTTGCATTCATTGGATCTTACATAGGTTTCCTTAGAAGAAAACATGTAAGTGGATGTGTACATTATAATAGTTTGGTGGAATATCCATTAGGTAATCTACAACTCCAATTCATTATAGTATTTGAAATTTCGTGATATACATTCCTCTTATCATCTATTTTTTAAAAAATATTACAATTCTCTTCTATAGTGAAACATTCATGATTACATGATCCCCTACTTGAAATTCGATGCATTTGTCGAGTTTAATAATATTGATTTTTTCCACTATAATCATTTATTTGATACTGAATATTTCAATCCATTACAATCATATTCACCATAAAAACTACACTAAGTAGCCTTCATTCTCCAATTGCATTCCAAAAAAGTAGAGTACAAAATATCTTCTTAAATAAAGTGTCATATAGTGTTATCTTGATGCTTGAATCAATGAAATTATTGAATAAATAAATAAACAAATGGTATAAAATGATTATATATACCCTATAAATCAATTCAACATCATAAAAAAGTGTTTATTTTTTCTACATAGCTTTTTCATACTTCCCATCAGTTTGGAGATGACTAGAGGTGCTTAAATATATCTTAGTTTTAATATCCCTTTGAACACTCATCTAAAATTTTAATGTGACCCAAATGTTATGGTTAGATATTATTATTAAATCTACCACAGGAAGCCAAAATATTACATTGATATAGATTCGAGGGAGTTTATCAATGCTTATATCATATCATTTTGACAATAAATGAGAATAATTAGTAAGACAATAAATAATGAGAAACACAACAACATTCTTCGTTAGACTCTTCTGGAGTATATGGACATGTTCTATTGTAACATAGTCGCACATCCAAATATGTATAGGAAAAAGTTTCATGACTCCCATGGGTTGTATAGTTTTATCCTTTACCTGCTTGAATAATAATAATCTAGACACATAGTCTATAATTTCCCACTTTATAACACCCAACTAGGATTGTTTTCTCAAATCCCTTTACCAATTTAAACTAACATTTTGTATATAGAACATTGATCTATGTTCATCATCAAATATTTCCTCTATTCAACTCTGATATGAATGTAACACATAAGGTCATTCCCAAATTCAACACTTCATCTATATAGATTCATTTTTCAACGTTTTATCATTCACTAATGTAATTTTTCACTGTGTATTCCCATAATCCTAACGGTACTCTCATCACTTTCTTGTAAAGATTGTTTGAACAAATCTTGAAAAAACAACTGGATCCCCTTTACTAAAATTCCCCATATCTATAATTATTGGGACATTATTTCTAGGAACCTTGTTATACGTTATTTAGGATAGAACTCAATGTTCTACCCTAATAAATTAATCTACCAATGTTTTTTTTCTTCCCCATGGCGGTAGTGTATCACTAAATTATTTTCCAAGTGTAATTCCAACCATTTACATAACCTCATGTTTAGAACAGTCTAATAGAATATACACATAAAACTAATGTGGAATTTATATTTACCATTCATAAAAAATATAGATAGTTTCTCCATAGTATCAATTAAATGATTATATATTCTATCTCAATTTGATGAGTTAGATAATTCAGTTCTTGTTATTCAATTCCCTAGATGCATAGGTGATTTCACTATCACTCTGAAAAAATTCAAAACAAAGTCCCATATTTGATGAATCCATGTATATTAGTTATCATTCCTAACCTTTTAGTTATGTTTATAATGGATAATTAATCAGTATCTTATTTAGATCTAAAATATATTACTCAAATTCTCTTGACCATTTGGAATTTTACTGTAAAATCTAGATATTTAAAGAGTTTCCTCTTTATTTTTTTCAGTTAATATTATACCCATGTTTTGATTATACATTGATGGAATTTTTATTTGTGGTCAAATTGGGTGATTTTTTAAAATTTGGGATCCCATGGGGATGTGCATGGTTGGAGCTTGGTTAGTGAAAAGCATGTTGTGTTCCCCATGAATCTATACTTGTTATTTTAGAGCCATATCTTTTGGCACATTATTTTACCCAACCGTGTGACCAACCTCCACCAACTAAGAACCCCAATACCTCAAGTGGTGTCATGTTTGGTGTAATGTATTTCTAACCATAAATTTCTAAGAATAAAAAGATGCACCCCATGAGTATGGGGGAATGTTTATGGAACACAATTTTTTAATTCATGTTCCTCCTCCCAATAATTCGTGCGTGCACAAATTAATCCCCATAAATATTTACACAAAATTATTAAACCCCAAATTTTTATGCCCATTCAACCATATTTGATTTATGAAAATTTCTTATAATTTTTTGGGCACACAAGTGGATTCCAAGGCTCTTTGAACACCTTTTTTATGGAATCAATGATCTCGTGAATGGAATCGGCACCTCTTAGGTAGTTGTTATCTTCCCCATTTGGGTTCCTCTCTTTCCCATTATATTTCACATTATATTATTACTAATTTAGATGGTTGTATTTATTGATCTGGTTTTTTTGGATCACAACCCTAGGTTTTGGTCCTTGATATTACTCTCTATTTTGAATTTGGCTATTTCACACCAAATTGAGGGTTACAATTTGGCGATATTTCATCAAAGAACATTTTGTAGGTTGTAAAAATTTATTTTTTTCCATAGTCTTGTATATGATTAATAGTTTTTACTTGTTACATTTGTTTTACATGTTGTAAATATTTTTTTATGTAAATTAAATTAATGAAACGATTTACCCATGTGATTATGATACCCTTTGCAGATCCTATTGGACTAGTGGTAGATGATCTAAATAACGTAATGACAACCCATGGGGTGCGCGAAATATCATTGAATGGTAATATTCATTTGTAAAAATAGGGTGATTACCAGGGTGTAGTATTTAAATATATATTTGATTCTTGGTGATAAATGGGATTTTGAAATTGGTTGAATAATTAAGAATGAAAATGGTTTATAAATTGGTTATGAATGTGGAACTATGATATGTTAAATTTGAATATGATGTGAACACTATTTTTTGGGTCAGGGACAACATCTCAAAATACCCATAGGGTCCCATACTAATTCACCAGGCCTATAAGATATATATGTTTAATTTCATGTCATCGCTGAGTTGTGGGTTATGTAATACTTCTCCAAATACCCATATGCTTCTACAATATTACACTTAGCCCTCAATGTTTGAACAAAAAATTGGAATTAAATAAATACTGAATTCCCATTAGATCTTGAACATTCATATTAGTATGGTGTTTTCCCCTAGCTATGGCATGGGATGAAGAATGTTTGATTGGTTTTCATTTCACATTTATGTCATGGGCCTATATAGTTAATTTAATAAAATTAAATGTGAATAATATTTCATTTATACTTTTTTTTATTCCTTATAAACAATATAAGCTATTATATAATGGATATTCCATTAGATATTATATGTGGTTTCCTAATGAGTTATACTCACACCCTACTCAGTGTACCTGATCAGTACTCGAATAGACTTAGTGTTTACAATACAGGAGGAGGGAAGGGGCCTATGTTAAATGGTTGACTATGGATATGGTATGTATCCTGGATGTGTGGACAAAATTTTCTATCTACATAGTCGAAGGAAATTTCCAAATGTATTTATTTTACTTTTCATTAAACACATGACACTTATATGACATGACATATTTTGTATTTTGATTTTGGATATTATTTTCCAGATTCGGATTCTTCATGTGATCATTGGTCTTATATTACTTTTTTTGTTATCTTGGTTGTTTATTATTATCATTTGTGTATTTTTATTAACTAATGATGTTTTTATTCATTGATAGAGAGGGAACAGTCTCCCCCCTTTATTTATTATACATACACTTCTAGTCAGTAACCTATAGAATATTGGGGGTGCTCATGTGGTCATATAACAAATCGACTAAGGGAATCGGTTTGTCGCACACAGTTTAGGATGTAACAAAGTGGTACTAGAGGTTCTTTTTTTATTTTTTTAGTTTTCAATTAATCGGTAATTTTAAAAATGAGGATAAGATGAGTTAGGAATTGTTCATGATCACGTCAATGGGATTACCTAAACCTTGGGTGAGGGAAACTCGAATACTCAGGGTGGAATTATTACTCTTTATGTTGTTTTTTATAGTTGGACATTACGTTTACTTGGATCAGTCACTTTTTATGGGATGTTATTATTTTTCAATGATTTTACTAATGGAAGGATATTAAATGAGAATTTTTTATAAATATATATTTTTAAGAACTCATTATTTATTATATAATTAATCATTTTGGAACCCACTTAAATGAATGTTATTTTTGGGTGTCAGGAAATGATTTTTTTTTCATTATCAGAGTAATGTAAAATGATCCTGTTCCTAATGAGGAATTTAAAAATTTAAATGTTTCTAATTGTGGTAATTTTCAATGGTCCAAAATTATTTTCTAATATGAAACATTAAATTATTAATGTGTCTTACCCAATGTTATCCACGAACTAGGTGAAAGATGTTGGGGTTAGTGATTGTGCTTCAGTTTTGACAATGTCACAAAGTAAAATGGATAAATAATCATTTAATTCTATGATTTTTAATTTTCTAAATGTAATAATTATGTAATATGTTTCCTAATATGATTTTTCTGAATTAATGAGTCATGAAACCATGGATAAGTCTTTTGAAAGGACAACAAGTGGACATTGATAGAAATTTCCCTCTAGTAGTAGAACAAGAGCCTCAAATAGTTCTGGGTGAAGGATTTGAGGAGAATTTATGATTGAAAGTTGATCAATTTTTATAGTTCATGGATAGATACTTATGGTGGGAGGTATATAAATTATTTCAACCTAAACAGGAGTTCCAGTTGTAGAACCCAATTACCTTCAATAAAAAGCGTAGAACTAATGCATCTACATTCTGGATTGATTCAATCCAAATGATCATTTCCCATTCTTATACAAATTTGGATAAGATTTTAAATTGTGATGCATATATATTGCATATATTAAAAAATATCTTGTGGGATATTAAGACTTAAGATGAGCTGTTGGAGAATATTGTGTGGAATGTCCTTCAGGATAAGTTCACAAAACATATTCTCTCCGAGACTCTTAATAATGAGAGAGTTTTATAGTTACTGAGATTCAATAAAGGGATATACCATGGATGGACTGTATTTAATGCTTCATATTTTTTTATTGCATTGCCCAATAATTGACTTGAGATGTAGATACTGAGTAGAATCATTTCCATGATTAACTTAAATGTGATATTCAGTTGTAGGTTAACATAATTAAGCTGAATAAGTATTTTGTGGTGCTGAAATGGGGTCTCATTTATGATTTTAATATACATGAATCAATCATTTTAATTAATTTGGTTTCTACTAGATAACACATGTGTAAAATTTTTTAGGGTAGGATTCATCATTTTGATATTGTAAACCATATAAATGAAAAACGAAGTACCCAGCGAGAACGTTCACCTACCTTGAGCAGTAACTGAGTATACTAGTAACAACGTGGTATGTTAGGTAAAATTCATTGAAATTTTAAATGATCACTAGTTGAGTGTAGATACTATGGTAGGATGGGTCACATATATAGGTATTGCAGAAACATTCAATTAATAGTTATTGATGATGGATCTAGGCAGAATCATAGTACTGGAATGGGGAATTATATCCCATATCATTTAGGTAGTTGGATGTGTTATTTTACGGATTGAGAATCAATATTTGTAGTGTAGTGGATCTTAGTGGAATCAAAATACCAAACATGGTAGAGGGATAGTATAGTTTCCTGAAATTTAACCTACACTGGTGGACAGTGATGTTGGACCATCGAAAAGACTCTTTTTTAAAGATTGTACACTTGATGGTTTTTTATATGATATAAGAGCCTAAACATATTTATATTTTTTCAAATTTTGAATAGATTAAGTCAGATTGTAGAGTTTTTGAGGGGGGTAATAACAATCATCACATCTTTGTGAGTAAGGATGAGAGTCATTTGTTTATGTAATAAGTTTTCTCTCATGGTTGGGAATTATCGTTTATATTTTGATGATTAAATTCATGAGATGTTATGTTTTGACTTGATTTTGGGTATGGAATATTTGATAACATATCGAGCCCAGACATTGTGTTAAATTTAGATTGTGACCAATATGTAAAATGAGTATGACCGTTTCATTAATCGGGGAGAATGAGATATTTTTTCATGCTGGGATGGTCTATTAAATTTAAACTAGGGGGCCCTACAACTGAAGTTTCATGTCTTTTAATGGATAATGGTGATGTTAAACCTCGTGCTTTTTCACCCAATGTGGATTGGTTTCCACCTGTATTTCATTTGGACATATCAGGGATGTCACCAATGAGATATGTTGACATTAAAATTAATTTCATCATTGGAACAATAACATATTCCATCCCACCTTACAATATATAACCTAACTGGATTTAATAGATTATATCTCATCTTGATGAATGATGGATATGGGATTTATCCATCTGTGTATTTCACCATGGGGTTATCAAATTATATTTTTCTAACAAGGATGATAGGACACATTGATTATTTGTTGACTACCAAATTCTAAACTAGAAGATAGTGAAGAACCAATATCATCGTCCTCATGTCAATGATCTCTTTGAACATTTTAGAGGAGATTTTATTTTCTCCAATATTGACATGATTTTAGGGTATCATTACTTACTAGTTTTACCATATGATATACAATGGACAAATTTAAGGAGAATGTAAGGACAATATGATTTCATTGTGATTATGTTTAGGTTGAAGAATGTTATGGCTCTGTTTATGGCCTTCAGGAGTTTAATCATCCACCCATACCAAGATCAATTGGGAGGTTGTTCTTTTGAATTAAATCGTGTTGTATTCCATGACATTATACAGTCATCCACAACATTTTGACATCATTCTAAGTACAATGATAGATCACTGTCCATAATCCATAATATATAAGTGTAAATTCTAGATCGACATGGTATATTTATTCGCCCAAATCAACTTTGAATGATGTTCATCTCTATACCATGTAAATGTTCACACAATATATTACTGAGAGTATCCTATAAATATTTTTGATATCTGATCCTTTATTGAGTTATTTAATTATTATTAGATATTTATCTACTAATTTTACCATTTGGTACCACCATATTGATGGTTTACCAATATTGGGATCATGGTTGACTGGTCTAGAGAATGTGAGAATGCTTTTTATCATTAGAAGAAGTATTTTACATTCACACTGAGTATTCCCCACCCGATATGGGGGAGGATTAACCCTTGTTTGGTGACACAATTAGAATTATACATTGGTCATTTTTGGAGTATTTATATTGAGATTTGGTGTATGGATCATGGTAGTCGAGTCCACATTAACGTAATTACCCTAAGCATGATATCATGTTACTTATAGTGGTTTGGTCCTTAAATTTTTGGTCACATTACATGTTGGGTAAAAAATTTAATGTATATACCAACCAAAAATGATAAAAAAATACATTTTATTGAGATATTTAATCATATGGAAGATAAAATGTGATTAATATATTCATCTATTTGATTTTGAGGAATCCTATATAGTGAAGATGGGAACTATTGTTTCCATTTCATTAAAGAGAATGATGAAAAATCAGGTATACCAAGTGTCAAATTTTGAGTGGAAGTGTAGAGCCTTAAAATATGAGATGAATATTGATGTTCAGAAGAGCCAACATCAGGTCTCACTCTTATTAAATTTAGTGGATTCAACACTTTTGAACCATATTAGGGAGATGTAGTCCGTGGATCTAGACTGTTAGGCCTTGAAGGAAATCCATAATGGTGGGGATTCTCCTTTATATTTGACTATATATGAGGTTGAAATCATCATTGTTCGGGGTTGTGTTGTGGTAACTACTTGTATTCATGAGGATATTTTGAGTGAGTCTCATTCCTCAAAATGGGTGGTGCAAACTATTTTTACCAAGATTTACCATTCCATATGTCAATTGTATTGCTTGTAATGCCTGAAAACAGATATTTTATTTATCATGAAAAAATTCTACACCTTTTAGTAGGTGTATGATGAGAATTAACAACCTAGTGGATTACTACATCTATTACCTATTACAAAATGGTAGTGGTACAATTTTACCATGGATAATGTGTTGGTTATTTTTAGGATACCTCAGATAAATGATGTTATTTGGGTGATTGTGCACTACATGAAAATGTCTCCCGTCACATTCCTATTTGGGATATTGTAACTATGGACCTGTTGGGAGAGATGTATGTTTAGATGAAAGTATATTTTCAAAATGATCCATAGAGTGTGGTTTGTAATATTGACTTTCACTTCACATTATGTATATGGAATGGATTATCGAGGAAAATTGAGTACCCTAGTTTATTATTATGGATTTCCTCCCAAAGATAGAATGGAAATTATATCATACAATACATATTTTATAGGAAAAGTGTTTACTATGTGTCCATGATTTGTAAGGGTCTTGGTAGAATCACATAGTGGTCATTGAGTTAACCTACAAAAATAGTTATCAAGATACTATTAATATGTCACTATGTGAGGAAAAATATTGTAGTAAATGATGAGAACCATTATTTTCGATATATGATGGAATGTCTAAGTGGATGGTTCTGATTCTCATGTAGTAGAAATCAATGTAGGATCTAATGATTCATAAATATATGGATACAAATCAGAGAAGTTAGAAGTAATAATATGATTTACAAGGTCAACCTATTTAGTTTATAGTATGTTATCATGGGTTTATTTAGGTTTCATCGATATTGGGTCACCCTTGTATTTAGAGTCATAGAAATTTGGAATCCAATTTTATTGGAATATTTTGAGATTACAGGGAATATCGACCAATGGGAATACCAATTAGAACTTCTATAGTGGTATAGTCCTATGCACAATTTTTTTCACATGTCACAACTTCATCGATATCTCCAAAACCATATCATTTGATTGAAGTTGACGATGTTGAGCTTGAGTATTATGCATCCATTGAAGAGAAGTATATTCCTATTGTGGATTAATGTGAGAAACTATTTTGAGGAATGATTTTGCTGATAATCTTGGTGTTTTTGATGCATTGATATGTTCAGGAGGAAACATCAGAGTGGGAAGTAGATATATGGCATTAGTGGATTGAACATGTTACGTCATAATATTAGTTATTATTCAAAATAAAATTTGAGGAAGATCTATTATATGATAAGTATATTGTAAGATACTAACCTTTCTGGAGTTTCTTCATTCTCATATTCATATGTTATTTTGTCATATTTTTATTATTCGGTTGTTGTATTTTGAATTCCTGTTTTTTTGGGAATTTGGTGAAATTTTGAAGCATATGGGTTTTCTCAAGGTACATTCATGGTTAGTGAAAATCTTTCATTTTCCAAAAGAATCATTGTTTCCTTAATAGGAGCACTAGGTTGTGGAATACTATTTGATAAAATTGTGAAGCCACCATCCGCATATTTTACACCACATGATAGTTGGGGGTTTAACATATTCCCCATATTTTTTCTATATATGTTTCATTTAGGAAAACTTATACACATCATGAGAAAGGGTGCATGTTTTATAGAAAGGGTTGGAAAAACTTCCCCCTATACCATGAAATTGTCCACATGGGAATTATAGAACTAATTTTTTTTTTAAAAAAAATCAATAAACTCATTTTTTATTCACATTCATCACTTCTTTACCTAACCAAATTTCCCGTGATTTTGGAGGCCCTCGAAAGGAATACAAGGCCCTCCAACCCCCTTTTTTGGGGAATTATAGTTATATTTGGATGAATTCGTACCACTAAAGTATGTTTTCTCTACCTCATTTGGGATTCTCAATATCTCCTATTGTTATTTCCATTTGGAACTAAAATTTTCATGTATTTTTTATGGTCTATAACTATGTGTTTATGTATCTTGTTTCATTGGAACATTATCCTAGTATCAGGACCGATATCTTCCTCAACATTGTGCATTGGACCACTCCTCCCAGAATTGAGCGTTTCAATTTTCCAATAGATTGTTAAGGTTCCAGATGTAGGTGGTCTAATTTCATTTATCCATAGTATTAGTTATTATTAATATGTTTTATCTTTACCATTTATTTTATAGGTTGGTCAATTTCATTTTAAATTAAATTAAAGAATTTTTTCCCCATTTTATTATGAGACACTTCATAGATTTCATTGGACGTGTTAGAGATGATGAGACCTACATAACAAACACCCATGATTTGTGCCAAATATCATTCCATGGTAATCATGAAATGTGAAAACATGGAATAATGGGTCAATGGTATTGAATTAATTATTTGATGAATGATTGATAAATCATATATTTTTTTCGAATAATGCGTAATGAAAATGGTTGATATATGGGATATGAATATGGAACCATGATATATGATATTTTTGAATTATGTGAACATTATGTTATGAATCAATGATTGATGAACAAATCAACCACATGGTTTTAGACAACTTCTCTAGGCCTTGGATTTGTCTATGTATAAATATATATATTCATTTATTTATGTATTTAATGTGACAACTATGTTGTGGGTTTGGGTGTGATACTCTAAATTCCCATGAGGTTATAGACTGAATCCATAATCCTCTGGTGTATGAATGTGTAATTGGAATTAAACTAATAATAAACCCCCCAAGTGAATGAATTGTTATATTTCTATGGTGTTTGATTCAAACATCAGCATGGGATGAAGCCATTATGATTGGTTCATGTGTCACCTTGAACCTGAGGGAATATATGGCTAATTTAATTATTTCAAACGTGAAGATGGATAACATTATGACTGGTTCATTATTCTTTATGAAAATATATAATCATTTATAGAGATTAAATTTATTTTGACCTCATTTTTTATAGAGTACTAATTAACATTCACACCATACTTGGGATACCTGATCGGTACCCGAATAGACATCATATTTGGTGGATAAGATAAGAGAAATAGAACTATGTTTGATGGTTGAGTTCTAATTATGGATGGATCATGATGAGATTAATTAACATGATGTTTGGAACCACATGGGAGATGTTTGAGTCTCTCTTTTTGTTATCATTTGACACGTAACATAAGTATAAAATTAAGTATTTAATATATTTGTTCTGGATATTCATTTCAAATTTTGGATTCATCATGTGATTCCTACTTATTTATTGGTTTGGGTATTATTTGGTTCATTTATTGGTATTATATTGTCATATATTTGTTTTCTATTAATTTAAATGTTTTTTTCTATATTGATAATCATGTTATAGACTCCCTCATGTTAAATATTATTCCCTCGTTGCTAGTCAAAATCGATTGACATATTGGGAGGCACACATGAGGTCATGTAATGAAAATTATCATGGAACCAGCATGTAGAACGTAGTTTGGGACATATAATTAACCCATTAACTAGTTATCATGGTTAATGGGGTTTCCAGTAAATAATGACATTGAATAATCATTTACATCCTGGGTTTTTGGATAGGTTATAATTCAAGGTTAAACATTAATCATGAGTTTGGTGGATATACCAAAATGAAATATATGGTTTGACACATAATTATGAATTTTTTAATTCTTCAATTCATTTTTATTTCGTTTAAGGCCCGATGAGTTCCTTAGATATTTGGCTGAGTTTCATGCATGTCCAGCCCTAAATACATAGTTTTGGAATGTTTAGACGGGGGCACATAGAATTAGAAAAATATAAATCCTTAAATGGATAACCATGAGGTACCATTTTTTCTTGATCATTTTTATTCAAACAATGTGTGTGGTGGTTCAAAAACATGAAATATTTCAAATGTTTTTAACTAAGGCTACACATAGTTTCAAAAATTGTACGCCTATCCCAGATTCATATTTTGTCTTAGGAAGTGAGTGTGCACGGTTGGTACACGGTTTGTCCAAATAATGAGACCTATTTTCAAGGAATCATCATTCAAATAGTGTAACCACACCATGGGTTCATTGTTATCAAATCCATGAAGCCAAATTGTATAGTTAATTATAGTGGTAGAAATCACCAAACTGCCCCTCCCTCCCAAATTTCTTGATTCTCCCTTATTTTCTCCTTAGGTAAACATATAATAGGGAGATATTACACATTAATATTTCTATATCATTTTTTAAATACTTATTATGAGATCCATATTAAAATTCTATTGTTGTGTTTGATGTACAAAGGCACGACCTTGTATCATATTTCTTCCTTTGTTCTTTTATCTATCAATTCAGATTGCAAAATCTGTGTGAGATCTATTGTACTGTTTTTATTATATTTTTCAATGATTATGATTTCTAATTCTATTAATTAAATTACATAATTATAATATATGATAGAGGTACTACTATTAAAATTTTTGTGGTTTCTAAATTTCTCAATAAATATGCTGGTGTTATGGGGTGCATTTTTAAAAATGTTATATTTTTGTAGTTTGAGTAAGACACTTAATTAATTAATGCTTCCATATAAATTATATAATTTATATTAATTGATTATTATTTGTATTATATTTCTTATTTTAATATTATAAGATAGGTATGTTGACATTGGTTGTAGATCAGTTTATGTGATCTATTTAAACTGTTAAATTAAATAAATTGTGTTATGACTATATCAGTCATATGGGAATGTGAAGGGGATTAATGGAGCTTTTAAGGTGATGTTGATTTCAATAAATGATCTAAATATTATCATTATGGTGAGGTTTTTTCCATAGATAAAAGATATAGTGTTTACTACCTGTTTTTAGGCAATTTCATCCTACTGTTGGGGAGGATGGTGATGACCAAGCCACATATGGGTGACAAGGTTCACATGTGGAATCAATGTCTTTCTGTTTGTGTAGATTATGTAATATTTTGTGATTAAATGTCACCTTTTTTGGATGATGTTACTATTGGAGTCATATGCACACATACAAGACTCAGTTATTGTGGGGGTTGATATGTCATTGTGAGTTGAGGACTCTGTGTTATAAGAGACTAGTAGATGGTGTTGAACATGAATTATGGAATATTTGCTCACTATTTAAATTCATGGACAATGGTGGGTGATTCTATCAGTTGGGGGATGAGTCTCACTATATATATTTGAGGATGATGGAATTAGATTATTAAAGTATGGATTTCGTTGTACCATGGGCATTAGGATTTCGAGTTGATTGTGTTTTGTAATTCATTGAAGGATGGATCATCTCATTAATTAGATGTTGAGTTATTGAAACTAATATGTTTTATTATTAACTAGAGGATATATGTCTTAATGCCTTGTGATATCAGGGTATTGATCCCATCATGACTTTTTAATGGATGTTTGTGGGACTTCAGACATGTTTTTTAGGTCTTCCATTGGGACAATGTTTTTACTAAAGGTTAGAATGGATGTGGGTTTAGTTAGATATATATGTCATGTGAAATTAACATGGATGAGATACATAGGTTTTTATGGTATGAATAACCATGGAAATATCATTCCACGTCATTATTTTCTGATGTAGGTAAAATTCTCATTTGAAGTTGTTGATCAATTGTGGAGCGAGTTGATTATTTGTATGTCTGTTTTTTCTATTTTTACATATAAATACACTATATATTTATGGATTTAAGATATAAACAATTTGGTTGTGTCCTAATAGGTACACAAACACATCCTATATAGGCCCCAATGGATGTCTTTAGGAATTATGGTTTTGAATTCAATTCAATGGCAAGGTTCATGCTCTTAACGATAGTGATCAGGGATGTATTTATATGCGACAGATGGAATGGGGGTCATGAAGGTTCTTTATGTCATGCTGGAGTTACTTTTTTTTATTTTGAGCACATACTTATACTCAATGGTAGATCATTAATACCTACTATTGTGTGAATATTAGTAAATTTCATCTTATTTTCAACTAATATTATTCCTTGGGAATGTGTGTATTCTATATTTTTTATTTCTTCTATTAGGTATGTTATTTTACTTCGGATATATTTTATATTTATATGACTAATAATATTATCATCACTATGCATTATATTTTCATATAAACAACTTATTTTAATGGAAATTTTCATGTAATTTATATTATTAATATATTTTTGGGGTTTCACATGTATTTTTTGAGGAAATTGTTGATTTTCATGATTTGGGATCAACCATAATCTCATTTCCATATTTTCAAAAGAATTTTTTCTTCTATAATTCCTGTGTTTTTAAAATATTCTCATCCATAACAGTTCCCACTTTACCTCCCCAGACCTATAAAAATCACCATATCTATTTGGACCCCTTAGGATCTCTTTATCATTTTGGATGAGGGTGATTTAGTTAGGCATTGAGCAATCCTGTGAGCCAATTTCTTTCTATTAAAAAACTTACTTCATTAATATCTCATTTTTTCCCTGATCTCATTTCCCACTTGATTTCAAAATACCTATGCATGCCCCCATGTTCGCAAATCCCTCTTTGACGTTCATTTTCACCTCGTATTAGGGAGGAATTTTTCAAGGATTCTCAAATCGTCTTGATTTGTAAAGGTAATTTGTTTCATCCATAAATCATTTAATTTTCATTATATTATCCAATTGAAGTACCCACATGATCATCTCAGGATCATTCAAGCATCTTTATCTATTTTTTTATCTTATAGATTAAACTGTTGGGGGATTTAGGGCGATTTCGTCAAGATCTATCAATTATGTGTGTTTCCTTCCTCCCCCCATATTCTTATGGTTTCTCCAATTTTCATATTATTTCTTACATTATTAATTATTTTACTAATTTCCATAATGTAGGGATTCAATCCTAGGGTTTTTTTGTGTTTCTAGGTCCAATCCTTTGGTTTTAGCTTCATTTTCAGTCTATTGTGGTCTGACAGTGGTGTAGATGATGTTCCAAACAAGGATTTTAGGGTTTGAAATATATGGTTAGTGATTACATGTGTTTTAATTTTATAATAAAATAGATTTATATATTTATATTTATTTTATGTTCCTCCCTCATCATTTTTAGTGAGAAAACTACATTTGGAAGCATTTGTTAAGCGGTTGGTTTTTTACTGCCAATTTTTGGTGAAAATGGGTATTTTTACATGTTTCTTCATGTTTTTCCAATTGGTAACGTTTTATAATTCATGGAATAGATTTATAAACATGATTTTGTGATAAAAATTCTAGTGTTTTTATTTTTGGTATGAAATTTGTGTCAAATGATGGATATTAAATGGATTTTATGTGCAATGTTTGTTTATAACTTGTTTAATGGTTAATGGATTTTAAAAACGTTTGTATGAGTTATAAAAATAGTGAAATTTTTTTTAGCTAATGTATTTATTTTTAACGCCTTGAAATTTTATTTTAATGTGTAATGGAAATTTTTTTTATCAAGGGTAACATGTTTTAGCACAATGGGGGAAACCCGTGTATCTAAGTGGGTGGACGTGTACTAGAATTCTAGTGATATAGAGTGGTTTTATCCCTATTTCATTTAGAAAGGATGATGTTTAAAACACTAAAAAAACACTGTTGATGATGATTTTTGGGACCACTAGGTTATCAATGATTCCCATACTAGTGGATCTTGAATGAGAATAGATATTATTATTTTTAATTTCACACAGAGATGCAAGGTACTTGGGGCTCATAACTAACTTGTACCAAGGGGTGTTCCCATGTTGAGTTCTCACTGACTGTTTGGAATTTATCTTTGGGTTGTGGTGTGTTCGGATGGAAAATTATGTAACATAAATGTTTTATTTAAATTTACCTATTCTTTAATGATACCCTCTTGGAAAATTATTTTCATTTAAAATATGCACCATTGAAAAGTATTTCAAACATTCATCATTTATAACAAATGAAATACTTTTATCTTATATTTCCTCTAAAATGGAATATTTTGGTGGTATCATATTTTGATTATGCTCACACCCTGTATACTCCATTGGGTTTATGTAGACATGGTTATGTTGGACACAGGTAAGGGCAAGGCTTTTAGAGATGACGGTTCTGGTTGCTAGTTGCTTCCATTGTGCGTTATTGTGGAGACAAATCCTGGTGATGACCCCATGTAGGGTGGTGGTCTTTGGGTTGTCTATTATACTAATTTTCTAGTTTTGGACCCATTTTTTCAGGTTAAAAAGCTTTTTATTCAGTTATGAATTTTTAATCAATGCTTGTTTGGCATGAATTTTCAGAATTTTTTATTGATTATTATTTTTGTCTTATGTTTCATAATTCATGTAAATCAATACCGGGCTATTATATATGATACCCGAGAACCTTTTCCAGCCCCTAGGGAGAGAGAACACCATTTGAGTATTTCCACAGATCGGGTCGGGGTCTATTTTTATTGATGACCAGATTCAGTATGTGAGAAAATGGCATCAAATGAGGTTCATGTTTTTGGGTTATATTATTATTTTGGGATGAGTCGGGCTAAACATGTTCTAGGGATTTCAAGTCTGGTAAATTTGGTCATTATTGGGTTGTATGGACCTCAAATCTCGTGAAAAATCTCAAGTCACCATGGGATGTTGGAATTTTTTGTTTGACTTCACTACTAGGTGAGACGTGTTGGCTGTAGACATCACGAGCACATCGAGTGGTGGTGAAGTAGTTGATTATTTTATTCTTTTAATGAATTTGAATTTTTTTTAATTTGATGGTTCTGATGGAAATTTTCATAACTATTGTAATAATGTTTTTACTCTTCTGACTGTAGCCTATTATAGAAACATGCCTCCTGAGAGATCTCCTTTACACCCATAGGAGGAAGCCAAAGAGAGATCTCCAACACCACTTGATTAGAGGATAGTAGAGGAAATGACATGCAGTATCCATGCACTAGAACTTGGAATAGATCCTATTATAGATCATTTTAGGGAAGATGAGACAGTTAATATGGAGGATAAATCTAAGGAGTTTTTGAAAAACAAGCTTCTTACTTTCTGAGGCAGCATAGATCCCCAGGAAGCGCAGTAGAGGATCAAAACTATCGAGCACATGTTTGAGTTCCTGGACCCACTTTAGGTTGTTAGGGTGAAGTGTGACTCTTTCATGTTAGATGGTCGCAACAGCAGGTGGTGGGAATTAGTTCATCATGCTTATAAGCATGGGGAGAATAGAGAAAATGAATTAAAGGTTATCTTCAATGACCAGTAATGCCACAATTTTTGGGAATATGCTCGATCTCTAGTGTTTATGAAACATGTTTTGTGGGTTATTTTATTGATGGAGTATGAAAAATATTTTATAAATTGGGTCTGGTATGCTCAAGAAATTGTCTTTAATGAGAAGATGATGTCTCATATGTTTGAGAGGGGTTTGCTGGAAGAGATATATTCCCAGGTCATCATGTTCAAGCTAAAAAACTATGATTAAGTTGTTTATAGAGAATTCATGGTGGATATAGACCATAAGTGGAGTTATGATTTCTCGGGGAGGGTGTCATAAATGGGTAGTGGAAACACATCTAGGAAGAAAAGTAAGTGAGCGGATATGGGAATGATGTGTGGGGGCAGCTCAGCACAACATTCCTGGAAGTTTTCTTCAGTGGCTTCTGATGCAAGGTATGTTTTGTGCCTCCAGTTTGGGAGTCCATGACACATCTGACCATCAGAAAAATTTCCCCTGATTCCTTTTCATTAGTGTGGAGGTATGGGATAATTGTAGTGCTTTTTCAGGATGGTATATCAACTCCAATGTGGAATAGGATCAATGGATTCCAGGTGGTTTCAGCTCATTCAGATCTATTGAGGACATGGGGATCTCAATTAAGTGGCCATAGAGGTAGGTCTAGATTATATATTGTGAAAATCCAGTATAGGGTCGAGAAACATGTGATCGGTCGTTCTCAAGTAGAGACTAGGCATCTTCATGTGGCGGATTTGGAACCAGTGAGATCACAGGCGGGACATTCAATTGTTCGAGGTACCATTCTAATTTCCTTGACAGTAGCTACTAATCCTTTTGATACTGGGGAATCTATTTTATTCACCTCTTCCCATACTTTGATCATGATGAATTTTTTAACCAACTTGTTGACCTTTGCGACAGAGTTAGTGATCCCGCTCGGAAAGAAGAAGGAGTATGGTCTCAGGTGCCCATATTGTGCTCCTTCCGTGATAGGGGATTGGATGGAGTGTGACCTCCATGTCTTAGATATGGATATGTTTAATGTGATACATGGCAGGGAGTGGCTGGTACACTTTCAGGCACACAACTATTTCCATAGGTAGCGTGTTAGTTTCTTGGCATATGACAGAATTCAAAATGTTTTTCATGTGGGTGGGATCCTAAGTTAGGTCATGTGGGACCTCCACTCCAAGATTTGGGGAATATTATCTCACAGTTATCATTTCTCAAGATATAGAATAATGTTCAGGCTCCTAAGGGTGGGTTACCACATGTATTGGATGAGTTTACATGGGTATTTCCAGATGAATTTTCAAGCTTACCCCCAGAGTGGGATGTGGAGATATCAATCTATTTGATTTCGGGAACACAAAAAATAAATTGTCTCTCATATCATATAGCCCCTACCAAATTGAACTAATTAAAGATTCACATAGATGATTAAAAATACAAAGGATTCATTCACTCGAGCTTCTCTCCTTGGGCCGCTCTTGTTCTCTTTGGGAAGAAGGTCGATAATCCATTCAGTTGTGTATTGATTACTTGAAGCAGAAAAAGGTAACCATCAAAATTACATATTCTATGTCCTTAATGGTTGAATTGATTTATTAGTTGAATTTGGAAAATTGTGTTCATAAAATAGATTTTCAATCAGGTGACCATATACTCTGTGTGAAAGAGTCCGATATCCCGAAGACAGCCTTCCGAAGTAGGTACGAATACATTGAGTAAATTGCAATCTCATTTAGATTGACCAATTCTCAATTGGTCTTTATTGAACACATGAATATATTTTTCAAATAATAAATCAACTCCTTCATTTTGGTATTTTTGGATGACATCCTTATTTACTCTGGATCTGAGGAAGAGCTTGATCATCATTTTGGGATCAAGATGGGCACTTTCTGGGATCACTACCTTTATGAAAAGCTATACAACGCCACCTTATGGATTAGGGAGGTTATGTTTTGGGGCATGTGATCTCGGAGCATTGAGTTTTAGTGGACCCCGATATGTTTAGTGTTGTTATTTCATGGGAGCAGCTGAAGAACATGTTCATGATCAGGAGCTTCCTCGGCCTGGCTAGTTACTAAAGTATGTAGGTCCCAGATTTCACTCGGCTTGATTATCCCAAGACCATAATCACCCATTAAGTGGTGATGTTTTTTTGGGGCCCAAAATTCCATGAATCCATTGAGTAACTAAAGCGGCGGTTGACAACCACCCCCATGTTGATATTTCTAGAATCCTGAAAAGGCTATGTGGTGTACTGTGACGCTTCAGGTATGGGTCTCAGGTACTTTCTTATGCAGGATGATCATGTGGTGGAAAATGGCTCCCAGAAACTCTGAACACATGAAAATAGTTACTAGACCCATGGAATAGATATAGAAGAAGTGATACATTATTTTAAAACATGGCTTGACTACTACTTTAGGTATAACTTTTTGGTATATTCTGATCATAAAATCCTAGACTACATATCCTCTCAGAATGATCTCAGTATGAGGAAGTGCCGCTAGATTGAGTACTAGCTATGGTTCTACATTGATATTGTCTATACAATAGGTATGGAAACTTTGGTGGTAGATGCATTGAGTAGAAACGTACCCATGAAAACCTTGAATATGTCTACTAGTGAATGGACTATAATTCGGCTCTTTTCTCAGATGCATGTAAAGACCAAGGAGCACAGTGTATGTGTGTTCTTAGAGACCATTCAGTAAATCCTTCTCTCATGGAGTTGATTCTACAGAAACATCCCAAGTATGAGTTTTGTTAGTGGTTGAGGATTTTTCTTCATGGTGGGGAGACGTCATCTATTTGGTCATCATCTCTAGAGGGAATCTTGGGATTCAAGTGTCGATCAGTAGTGTCTTCATCTATGCGGAAGGTGGTGATGCATGATATCCCCCCCAGTCTTAGTGGGTAATCCATCGGGGTTCCACCATGATGTATTATGATGTGTGACGACAGTTTTAGTGTCCAGGTTTGAGAAAGGACATAGCTGACTTCGTGTCGAGATGCTACACAAGTTAGCAAGTGAAAGTGGAATACCAAAGGACATTCGTTTTTATCCATCATTTACTTATTCCTACCTAGAAGAGGGACAAGGTCACCATGGACATAATTTTTTTCCTACATTGTAAACTTAGGTGTTAGAATTCCATTTTGGTGGTGATTGATCATCTGACCAAACCATCCAACATCATTTCAATTAAAGAAACAACTAAAGTGGATGAGTTGGTTTGATTGTATCTTCAGGATTTGTTAATACTTCAAGGTTCTCCGTCTAAATTTATCTCAGATAGAGACACCCATTTCACTTATCAGTATTGGGATGGAATTTAGAAGGCCTTGGGGTCTATGATTTAAATGAGGATGGCAGACCATCCTCAAATGGATGGTCAGACAGAGCAGACAAATTAAATTCCAGGGGACATGTTTCATGCATGTGTTTTGGACATTGGAGGATCCCAGGATATCAATTTGGCATTGGATGTGTTATCTAATAATAAAATTCACCACTCCTTAATCCAAATGGCTCCCTTTGAGACGCTCTATGGTCGGCCTTATCGGTCCCCCTATATTGGCCTGATGTAGGTGAGACCTCACTATTTGGGCCGATTCTTGTGAAAGAGGAATTTATGATGATCACATTGATCAGGAAATTATTACTGATATCTCAGAGTAACTTTAAATAATATTCTGATCATAGACGTCGAGACCTAGAATTTTCAGTCGGTGATCGGGTGTTTTTGAATGTGTCCCCTCGTATGGGTCATTTTCGTTTGGGAAAGAAGAGAAAGATAACACAGATGTATGTTAGAACATTTGAGATTAATGAGAGTATTTTAAAGGAGGAATAAAAATAATATTTTAATTCTTAGTGGACATCATTCCAGAATTTCCTCCATATCTCAGAACTGAAGAAGTACAACACAGAATCGTCCCTTGTGCGGAATTCACAGGTGTTAGATATATATCATGATCTATCTATGGTTGAGTGACCACTGCATATTGTGGATTCTGGAGTAAATTTTCTAAAATTTAAAACTATTCCACTATTTTGAGTCCAATTAAATCATGGGACTGATGAGCATGAGACATGGGAGAGAAAGTCTTTGGTCGAAGAGCAGTTTTCATTTTTCTTATCTAATGGGGATTCAAGACATCTTTTCAAGGGAAAATGTTATTATGGTGGGGATAATTTTCACATAAATGACTTATTTTAAATATATTTATCATTTAATTTATATTATTGCTTTTTTGTGGGGTTTCCCATGCATTTATGGGAGAAATGGTGGTTTTGATGATTTTGTCATAACTGTAAGCCAATTTCAAGATTTAAAAACAAATTTTTTTATAAATTCATAGAATAAAACATTTTTCATCCATTAAAATTCCTAATTTTCCTCCCCTGACCTATGAAAACCTCCATATCCATTTGGACCCCTTAATAAATCCTTATTATTTTGTATATGGGTGATTTAGTAAGGCATTAGTCCAACCCTTGATCCGATTTCTTTCTTTAAAAAATCAATTCATTAATATCTCATTATTTTCACATTTTTGTAGGGATTTCACCTCCCACTAATAGAAATAGGACATACGCACACCCCCATGTCTGTGTATCCCTATTTGGAGCTCATTTCCATTGCGGATTACAGAGAAATTTCTCAGGGTTTCTCAAATCATCCACATTCGTAAGGTAATTTGTTTCATCCATAAATAATTCAAATTTCACTATTTTTACACAATTTAAGTCCCCACATGACTTAATAACCCTTATTATAGCCATAAAATCAGTTTTTATTGATTTTAGATTCATCATTTGGAGGATTTGGGGAGATTTCTTCAATATCTCCCAAGTAAGTGGGTTTCCTTCCATCATCTTCCCATTTTCTTAGTGTTTCTCCCATTTCATAGGGTTTCTTCCATTATTCATGATTTTCCTAAAGACCATTGTGTAGGTCAAATAACCTATGGTTTTATTTTGAGTTTTATGGTGGAATATTTTGGTTATGATTCATTTTTACTCACTTTTGTTGCGACGGTGGTGAAGTTGAAGTTACGCACAAGGATTTGCGGGTTTTGAAATATATGGTAGATGATTCCATGTGTAATAATTTTATAATGTGTTAGATTTCAAGATTTATATTTATTTTTTGTTCCTCTATCTTTATTTATTTGTGATAATGGTATTTGGTAGCATTTGGTAAGCAGTTGTTTTTTATGTGCCAATTTTGTCTGGAAATGAGTGTTTTAACGTGGGCATAACCTGTTGTACCAATTAGTGTTGATTTTTGATTCATGGCATGGAATTATAAAACAATTTTAATGATGAAAATTGTGGTTTTTTTGAAACATTTGTGGGCATTTTCATTAAATTAGGGGTTTTAAATTGATTTTATTCTCAACATTGTGTTATAACTCGTGTAATTGTTTTATGGGAATTCTAAGCATCTGTTTGAGTTATACATATGGTGAAAGGCATGTTTAGATGCTGTTTTGTGTTTTTTATTACAGTAAATGTATTTTTTTATGTTTTTATTTATTTTTGTAGAATGTGGAACATTTTTTAGCACAATTTGGGAAACTAGGGTATCAAGGTGGGAAGACGAGAACTAGAATGCTAGTGATCTAGAGTGGTTTTGACACTATTTCACATAACAGGTTTGAAGTTTCAAATACTAAAAACACTATTATGATGATTTTTTTGGAGACTAAAAGGTTATGTTTGATTCCTCTACAAGTGGCTTGTGCATGAGAATGGATATTTTTATGGTTACTTTCACACCGAGATGTGAGCTACCAGCAACTTAGAACTAACATGTTGCTAGGGGTGTTTCAATGTTGAGTGCTCATTGTTTATTTGGAAATTTTCTTGGGATTATGGTGTGTTTGGATGGAAAATTAAGTATCATGCATGTTTTATTTAAATTTACATATTCTTTAACGTTTCCCTCTTTGAAAACTATTTACATTTAAAAATTCACAATTGGAAATTATTACTACCATTATTTGTTTATACCACTTTAAATATTTGTATCTTATAAGACATGTCACATGGAATCACTGTGTGATATCCTATTGTTATTCTTATCACACCCTAATTACACCTTTGGGTTTAATTATACTTTGTTATGATTGACACAGGTAATGGAACGACATTTGGAGATAATGGTTCAAGTTTCTATTTGATTCTATTGTGCAGTGTTGTGGAGATGAATTTTAGGTGATGAAAACCAGTCATGTAGTGGTCTGTAGGTTTTCATTGATACAACTACTGTACTTTGGGACTACATGTTTCATTTTAAAAACCTTGTATTCAGTTATTCATTTTAAATCAAGCTTGATTGGCATAAATTTTCAGATTCATTTTATTGATTGTTTTTTGTTGTCATATGTATCCAAATTTGGGTAAATCATTCTCAATCCATTATTTATGACACCCGGGAACTTTTTCCTTCACATGGTGATAGGGAATGGCCTTCAACACATTCCATGGACATGTTCGGGTTCCAGTTTTAATGGCGACTAGATTCAATTCATGACATATAATAACCACACTACCACATATTGATACCCACTATTCTAGTCTGAATCGTTTTGTAGACAGGGAAGGACACCCTTAGGAATAGTGTCTCACCATAATTGAGAAATATTTTGGTGTATATTATTATAGGGTTCTAAAAATGCTATCATATGTGTTTCTATTCATTTTTTTACTATTTCGGTTATTGTACTCCGAATATTATGATTTAGTCAGAACTAGGGAAGGAGGTCATGTTTGAATTATTGAAACCTTGTGCATGGGGTATTGAAAAAGTTTACATTGGTGGGAAATTGATTATATGATTTTTGATTTTATAGTTTTTTTATTTCTTCCACAAGTGTAACACTTTGGTGTGATGTTATTGTATTAAAAGATTTTGACCTTTAGGTATGTATTGAAAGGGATGATTATTTTTGCATCATTATAGGAATATGGTTTTATATAACCTGTTTCCATTATTATGATTTTCAAGGATAACATGGAACATTCAACGAGGTGATAGGTTTTTTAATGTTTCATCAAAAAAGGTAAATAGTGTTTTTGTGTGTGGTCTTTTTTGTTGCATTGTACTCTTCCATCCCTAGTACCTGGTTCCAAATCATAACGATATGTGAAGATATGTGTATAAGGTATATGGTAATGACTATGATATGCATAATAAGGAACAATAATAGGCTAGAGTCATTTAAATTGTCAAAAAAATAGTTAAATATTGTTTTCATTCATATGAGTGTGGTGGAATTTTTATCTACCATCCCATATTGAAGATAATATTGCATTCATGGTATTTTATGTCTATCTCTATTATGGGTATTTAGAGGCTACCAAGTCAGATGATTTGTGATATATGACTTTTATGTGTTTAGGTATGTATCCCTGTTGTTATACAACATGTTACAAGGGTGTTGTGGGGGTGCGTAAGTTTGGTGATATATGATACCTATTATATCTTACACTTCCAATTAAATAAATAAATAAATATATATATATATAGTTACATATGTTTTGAATATGCTATTTAGATTTCAATGTGATTCCACATATACTGCTTCCAGTTAGGAATCAAGAGGGTAGAGATGTAGTGCTGATAGAGGGTTCATGAGATGATTCCCCTTAGGGTGGGGTTGAGATTGTTGAGGGGAAAGATGATAATGATTAACTATTAATGTAAATGATGAAGGTGGGGAATTCATAGTAGATGTAATATTTTGGGGGTATCACTTGGTGAGAAGCTTAGGGTGATATTAGTGTGAGTCAGATAGGGTATTAATATTGAGCTTATAGAGAAAAGACATCCAAGCGTTATTTTACTCATGATTTCTACTCTCAGCCCACACCATTATTTCTGGGTGATAGTAGAACACATGAAGCATTGAACTAGATTGCGTCTTTTAGGAATTTGTTTACTAGCTCGAGAAACCCCTAGGTCATTGGGTTAATCTAGTTACTTATATGCTCATAGAACTATAAAATAATTAGTGGGATGTACAGGTATAGGCTGGTAGGAATGAAGGACTATCATGGAATGGTTTTGAGTCTGGAGTCATTAATAATTAATTTCCATAGATATTGAGGATGGATAGATCATGTGAGTACCAGAGTGATACATCATTTACAGATTATGTGTAAAATTTTATAGACCATTCACAATTTTCACAACTATAGTGGGTGATGACACCACCACGTTGAGGAATTTTGTGTATGGTTTAGTATATGCCATTAGGGTCAATGTGAATATATTTATGTTGACCTCATTCGTGGATTTAGTAAATAATGATTTTATATCCAAGTAGAATATTGTGGACTAGAATTATTTAATCTATTTGATAGTGGTAAAAGAGACAGTCCGTTATTATTTGAGTAGATGAAAGTGGGTTTGTGTGGACTATTTGTCATGAACTGCATCTAGATAATTAGGTAATCCCCTAATGAGTGGTTCATAAAGTTGTATGATTGTTGTATCTACAAGTCAGTCATGTTTGGAAGTTTTTTTAGTGGCCTTTAAAGAAGGGTATGGCATCTATCCAGATAGAGAATATGGAGATGTTCAATTGGAAGACTTATCAGGATGCTGGGAGTCATGGACCAGGTGAGAATCAAGGATCTATGGTAGGACCATGATTCTATTCAAGATAAGGTAGTAAGTTTCATACTACACATTTAGGTTATGGGATATAGATAATGAGACCTAGAATGGCGTAAGTGGGTGGTAGACGGTGCACCTCTTTTGGGAGGTCATGCCTTAGGAAGTCTTGATTCTGGCTTGGTACATGTTCTTGACCTATAAGGGCTATAGTATGTTAGGGTTCTGGGGAACATTAAATGCCCTCCAAAATTATGGAATTAATATTTTTTGACCTTGATGGATATGGGTTCATGAGGTCCACTTGTTTTAATTTAACCAACTATGTAATGGTTAGTGTGTGGGCATTGAGTGTGATGCTTGTTTTGTGTGAGGTTTATTTGGATATGGACATTGAAGGGAATATATTTATATATATTACATGATATAAATTTTGTTCCTCATTTGTGTTGAAGGACATTGATCACCAATTTGAAGCATGTATTGATGGGTTTCATATATGGAATGGTTACTAATGATAATATGATGGGATATAGGTCATGATGAATATCAGTCATGATGTGGGTATTATTGAAAACATTATGGTATGTAGGATTTACAATATGTCAATGGAGGACCTATTAGTCCAATAATAGCTTGATTAAAGAATAGGGATTTTGAATTCTTGGATGGAAAGTGGCCAAGAAGGTAATTCCAATGATAACAGCAACATAAGGGGAATTATCTAGAAACTGGGTAAACAGGGAAGACAAAACTACTATTATGGTATTGGAATTTTTAGTACCATCTTGATGTGGAACCTCATAGTTTTTGGCTGAGCTATTGTAAGGTCGGAATACTATAACATCTCAATTTTTGAATGGGTTTACTTTCTCAGGTAAAGCAAAATTTTTATTTTGGTGGAATGAAAACATGAATTATAGTATTTAGAACCTAATTGGAAAAGTTTTAAAGATCCTAGGTGCTATTTATAGACTGGGTTTAAAGATTAGTGGGTACCTTGGTGGTTTGGGTAAGTTTCATGTAATTTCCCATTATATTGTTTATGTAATTCTCAACCCTTATTGTTATAATGCATTGGTTGGAGCTTGTCTAAAGTTGTTTTAAGTGAATATTTGTATCTTTTGGTGGGTTTTTGGAATTTTCATGGTTAGTGTAAGATTTTACCAAACCATTTTCCTATTAATTAAAACAATCAAACTATGGATTGTGAGGTTTTTCAAGGATGGTGTACTATTTTACTAATCATGTTCCCACCTAGTAGTAACTAAGTACCATTGATTGGGACTCTAGAGGGGGTGCATATTTAGTGGGAAAAAGTTTTCTAAAAGATTTTCCCTCTCAAGGAAAACTTGAATGAGATAATTTTTTTCCTAAATCTATATTAAATTCTGGTACCCCCGTGTTGAAAGATTACATGACACCCACTCTTCTATAATTAACTTCTTTGCTGATGAGGGTTCTATAGAGTTGATTTTGGAATTTCCAAACCCCATCCATAGTGGATCGAAGCATAACAGATCTCTTTTGATCTCTTTTGGGTAGGTAAATCTCTTCTCATTTGTTTTATATTGCTCCCTCTTTCTATCCAACTTTTAGATTCTTAAATATCCCTATTTTTAATGAATGTAATACCCTTTTAACTGAATCATGATTCTAGGTTTAGTTTCATAATCATCACCGCATTTGTTTTTCACTGTCATTCCCCATTATGGGTGTTATGAATTTGGATTAATTAAATAATCATATGTTTTTTTTTATATTTTACATATGATTAATCCATTAGTTTATTTATTTTTTAAAATTATTTCAATGTCTTTATTGAACTCCAATTTGTTATGAATTTTCATTATAATAACTATTTTAAATGTCATGAGTTTTGGTGGAAAACCCTAGAATCTAGTTGAATTAGAATTTGAGGTATGTTATAATTTTTTTTGGAAATTATGAAGGGATTTCATTATTTAATTATGAAAAATATATTAAATTTAATTAATAAAAAATATCATTATATTTATATTGAAAAGGACTAAATTAATAAAATCCCCATGTCTTGGTTTTGAAATTTAATTTTCATATGGAAACATAATATTCTGTAATTGAATTGTAAATGATGTTTTATTTGAAATGTGATAATTTCCCTTTTATTTGTTCCTTGATTAAGAAAAAATGATCATAGGTAGTTAGTGTGTTATTTATGACTAGAATTCATGGATGATGATTCCCATGAAATGTATTTATAATGATAAAACTAAAAAAACCGATTTTATCATTTCCCTAATAGGATTTTGATGAGTCATATTCACCCGAATCCTAGGGGCATGTGTAGAAATATTGTCCATGATAGTTGATATGATATGGTTGTGGATCCTATAAATATAAAATATTGTATTGTGGTGTAAATTCCTATGGGGATATGGTGAATGTTTTGATATATATATATATATATATTTTCTATTGATTATAGAACTATTTTATTCATTCTACATGTTTTATTTGAAAGATTTTATATTATATTTCTAATAATGACAATTTTTAAAAAATTTACGTCGTGTTGAAATTAAATAATTTTATATTATGAAAATATACTTCCATGTCATGTTTTACATAAATTTAATTAATTATTTGGTTTATTATTTTTCAATCTATTATGGAACACTTTATGTGAAAATATTGGGAATTATATCTCAAAAGCTAATATTTCTTTTGGGAATTTGTAGATTTATTTCATCCCGATCTGAGAAATTATAACATGCCTCTTGGAGGAGGTGGGTGTTTTTGATCGTCTGGGATCTAAGTGATATTTCCGTTGGTATGTTCATTTTTACCTTGGTAGTTGTTGATTAATTTTCTTGAAGTACTATTTTTGTTGTTATTATTCCTGTTTGATTTATCGTGTTTTTTCCCTTCTCAGTGTTGATAATATGGAAATTTAATCTTTTATCATCCATTGTTTTTTGTAACATTTAATTGTAATTTTCATTATATAATGTCATGTGCTAGTCACCATCACTTAAGAATCCATAAATCCATTTTAGTTCTAGTAGAGTGGACTCAAGTATCGGAGTTCTTATGTATCCTGTATATTTCACGAAAATGAGTTATCATAGGAGTAGGTTTAGAAAATTTCCTAAATTTCGTTACGCGAGTTAGATTATCTTTTCAATAAATAGGAGGTATTTGTGATATCTTTCTTACCCATATCTCATTTTATTGAGACTTAAGTCACCATGGGAGGTTTGAGAAAGGATTTTAGGGAAAAAATATGATCCAGTTACATTATTTTCTATAATTTGGATTTAGATAGTTATAAATAGGAATCTCTTTTAATTGATAGGATTTATTTTCTTATTTATCATTTTTGATTTGTGTATTTGAGTAACCTTATGATGTCATCAACGTTATTTTCTAATATTATGTAGCATCATGCGTCTATGAAGAATTTTGAATATTCTACAAGAGGAATGCTCTGATAAACCACATTGAGATAATCCTCCCATGGAATAGAATATCCAAAGGGAATATTATCTATATCGTCCAAGAAATAGGATAATCACCTACTCATGTTCCAATTCAGGAAAATGATATATAACATCAATGGTATGAAAACCAAAATAGTTCATATAATACTCCTCAGTAGAATCCACATGTGTTCCAAGGACCAGATGAACCTCCAGAGGTTATGGATTGGTTATAGAAGATAAGGATTTTGTGGGATTTCTATAAATCACTGATTCAAATAAAGTGAAATGTTACACATTCAATATGGTAGGATCTAGTAGTACATGAGGCACATGATTATGATGGAAAAGAATCATGAGGTTTTAGACTGGATGGAATTCAGGTTTCATTTCATTTATCAATTGTATCTATATTCAATGGTGATGGATAAATATATGTTTTTTTTAAAATTCAAATAGGATGAAATGATTATGATGGAGTATATCAATAGCCTTTTCAAGCATGTGTAGTTTTCACCTATTATTGTATCATATGAGAAGATGCTGAATCTTTAATTGACTTATAATAAGGACCATATTTACTACTATCATTGATTGGTCTCCTTCACCACACCCTATAGGGAGTTTCATGTATTTGATGGATAATGGGACTATAGGTCAATTAGAGTCATACAATCTTATAAAACATTAGGCAATGTAATATCAATTTTATCTTTTGATCGGGAAATTTAATAATTGAATTTTTACCTCCCTCTAGTTTTCATTGATTTTCCAATGTTTTTATTTTTTTATTATCATGATTTTTTTAATAAGGGAGTTAGATTTTTTTATTAACACAGTTCTACAAAATATTTTGGTATCTATACCTTCATAATATATAGATTAAACTGAGATGAATGTTTTCAAGTAATAGTGAGATTATCAATTAGATAATTGATTTCTGTCTGACTCTGTCACCATGGGTGGTTTCTATTCTCTATTCAAATAATGATGATGGGACACATCAGCTATGGGTTCCTTATTGGACACTCAAAAATTTAATATTAATGAAAATATATCTATTTCCATGGATAGATGATCTATTTTTCTAGTTGAAGGGGGAAAAATGTATCTAAAAGATTTATGTTGGATATATTTATCCCCAATTTTGAATAAATGAATCTGACATTCAGAAAACCAAATTCTAGATTAGGTATGGATGTTATGAGTATTTTCATGGAATTTTTGTCACACTAATGCACCTACAATACTCATGGAATTGATGAACATGATATTCCATGATTTTATACATATGTTCAGGGTAGTATTTTTGGATGAAATCAGAGTTTACTCTCAGTCCAAGGAGGTGCAGTCAATCATATGAGAGTAGTAATGGAATTGTTGCTAAATCCGTGAATTTTAATGAAACTATATAAATGTGATTTATATATTTACAATGTGATGTTCTTGGAAGATACAGATCAAAACATTGTATCTCATTTAAACATGATAGGGTGAAATTTTTTTTCACATGTGAACAACCACATAATGTTTTTGAGACTTAGAGAAATTGGGGTGTAGTAGAGTATTATCATCTATTCATAAGGGATTTATATAATATGGATTCATTGATGACTATTCACCCATGGAAGTGGGTAAAAATCATTTGGGATGAAAAATATCATATTTTATTGCTGATATGAATTTTATTTTGACTTTTTTGATGGTGTTGAATATTCTAATGGTTGGGCAGGGTTTTTTGGTATTTTTTCAATCTTGAGGATTTGTTTTGGGATGATTTAATATAAATTTGGTGTGGTGCTAGCATACAATCATTGAAAAAAGGGGGTAGAAAAGATGACATATTTGACTCATGATCTTCAACACATAACTATGATGCATGTTCTTAAGAGTTAGTAGATTTACCATTATGTAGGAATTTTTAGCATGTACTCTAACTGTAAGAGCATGAGTTATATATTCTATCAAAATTATTTGAATATCCACTAGTGATATTGGGTAGAGTTCCTAAAGAATATATATGGAAATTTTGAATAAACTGATGAAAGGTAATTCAAATTCAAATTCTTTGAGGATGAAACACCTGACCTGGGCCTTGAAAGAATTATCAGAATAGGGGAACATGAATGGAATTTTTTTCATAGATGCATATATTATTTTCAGAAACAGGTTTTTAGGGTGTATTCTCTTGCATTCATCTAGCCTACTCTCTTCTCGTGATGATTATTTAAGTGTATTAGCGTGATGATGAATCATGTATCTTTAGAGACTCTCTTTGTGAAGGGTATATTGTTACTAAGTGTTGTTTTCCAAATAGGGAAATCAATTCTTTCATAATTGGTTTATTGTACCATTTCCAATCATAATGTCTCTTAAGGGGGGTTTCAATAATTTCTTCTTGGTTGTGAAATAGGAACCAAAAACATATTATTTGATATGTGTTGATGATTTTGGTTGTTAGAAATGAGACATGAAATTGATGATTTTGTTTCCCAATGCTATACTTAACAACAAGTCATGATTAAGTACCATAGATCATTAAGATCTATTCTGCCACTTCTAGTGTTGAATTGAATGTGAGATGATATTTGAATAGAATTTTAAGGTATGGTTTACACAAACCCCAATAAAGAAGAACACAATATAGGTTGTTATTGATTGATGGTAAACACTGGTGTACTTTTTCCCATTTTTGATAAAATAAAATTTAAGGTGTTTGGATATATCAATATTTAAGAGGTTTTTTCCATAATAAAATAACACATGCTATCGTCTCTGACTGATTTCCTCATTTAACTTCTTATTTCTTAGCAATTACATTATAAGGTGATGGGATATAGGGTTTATTTGAGTATGGTATTCCATCTACAGATGGATGACCAAACCTGGAGTTATATACAGATACATGATGAAATTATTCATACATGTTACCATTATATTGGAGGATCTTGGGATGTCAAGTTAGGAGTATCTAGGTTTTCATAAAACAACAATTTTTTGTACATGATCTGAATGGATCCATTTCAGGCCATGTATGGTTGGCCTTTTAAATATCCAATATGGTAATTAGATATCGATTAAAGTTCCATAGTTGGAATTAAATTGTTTTAGGGGACCTAAAAATTTATTTAGTTGATTCACATGAGAAATCTGATGGAACGGTGATTGTATAAATCTTTTTTTGACCACAATCAAATATTTTTTGTGTTTTCTATTGCAGACTAGGTTTTTATGAATGTTTTACCCAGATTGAATCATCGATGGAATGTGATTAACGGGAATATTGAGCCTGATTTTGTGGGAAATCTTGAAGACATTTAGTGGGTGAGGAAAGAAACAAAACATCTACCATATTCACTGTAGTTGATGTAGACACATAATGCATTCAATCTATTTCAGTTATAAACATATATTTCTAATATATCTCATGTTTTGAGATGGGGTTATCCTGATATCGAGCTTGATTTATCAATGAATGAGAGTCCAATTATTAATAATGATTTTGAGAAAAAAATTTATAATGGGAGGATGATAACATTGTTATATGTTCTATCAAATCATGGTTCTGATTCCCATTCAACTTGGGGTAGGGATGCAATGATGAAATTGATATGGCCTTGTCTATTTGATATGAAAAATTATTAAAATCATTTATAGGGAAGGATAATTTCTATGTTTTTTATGTTGTATAATAATATTACATATTTTTATGATCTCTTTGACCCTTCATTTGATCCCTCTTTGGTTTGGGATTGTCTCAGCTTGTTTAAGGTGAAAATTGGAAGATCATGGATGTTTTATAGGATGTGAACTATTGGCACAATATTTTCGAAAATCATGAACCCATCTTTTGAGAACATTTAAATACTAGAGAGTATGGGTATTCATGGTTGGTGTACTGTTTGAAAAAACAAGTACCCACCTAGTAGAAATTTTGCACCTTGTAGAGTGATTCAAGAGGGAGAGCAATGTTATGACAGGCAATTTTTCTATCTATACAGACCTATATATGATACTTTGCATATAGTAATTTTAAAATTGGAAAAAACATTATAAATTACCTAGCCAACTAGTTTATCCCCCATTTTTTCCACACTCAACCTAAACAAATTTCCATGTCTAAGAGGACTCTCTATATGTGATTTTGGAACCTCTAAACCCTTTCCATAGTGGATTGAATCACTGGGTATCATTTTCAGTCTCCTCTATGTTGGTGAATATCCTATCATGTTTCTTCTCCCACTCTATATTTTTCTAATCCTTATTATATAATAATTTCATGATGTCGATGGATATAAACTCTATTTAGTAAAATCTTAAATCCATGTTTGGTTTCTTGATCTCTGTCAACATCATACTCCATCGAAATTCCCCACTGAATTTGTTGTGTCTTGTGATTAATTGATTCAAGGAAGGTGATTCCATTACTTGTGGTCCATATGATAAAATATTGATTCTATTTATTTTATTGAAATAGATTTCAATTTATTTAAGAAAAATCAATTTGATATGAATTAGAATTGGAATTTTAAATAAAAATAACTTTGGGGATACCCTCTTATTCCAATAGAATTGGAATTTTGGAATATTTTGAAATTAATGTAATTTATGAAATTATTTGATAATTTATTTGAGAATATGGTTTAAATTAAATAGACAAAACCTATTATTGTGTTTTTATTAAGAATCATAAAATGAAGAAAACCCCATGTTTTTTTTGAAATTGAATAGGCACATTGAAAATAATAATTAGTCAATTGAAATGTAAATAATGTTTGATTTTAAATTATATTATTTTCTCTTGATTGGTTAATTTAATGACATTTTGTGATCCAAGGATGTTATGTGGTTATACGGGATAGGAAATGTAGCTTAATGATTCCATGTTAAAGGATTGGTGATGAAAATTCCCAGAAAACGTATTTTGTCTAATGTTATCCTTAAAGGGATGTTTATGAGTGTTATTAGACTAGAGCCTAAGGGCTGTGTGTATTCATACTTTCCTTGATCATATATATGAGAACTGTGAGTATCCTATAGGCACAAACTATCATAACATAGGGATTATGACCATGTTTCTTGTATTCATTGATTTAATATATAAATTCCATTGATTATATAACTTTTTTTCTCATTCCAAATGATTTTTATAGATTATATTGTTTAAATAATTAATTTAATTAATTTTTAATATTTTCCTTAAAATATGGAATTTAATTATTTTCCTTTATAGTTTTCAATTGAAATAATGATTAGGATTATTATTATAGAAAATGTTATAGAACACTTGGTGAGACCCTATTATTATATATAGCCCACTCCTTCCCAAATACTTCGGGAAATTGTTGATTTTATTTATCCCAGTCCATGCAACAGGAAATAAACTTTTAGAGTAGGATGTTGTTCATGATCATTTGGTTTTGGGGTGATGTTTCCATTTTGAATATTTATTTTTTTCGTTCACATTATTTTGTGTTTTATTTACACTCTATTTTTGTTTTTTAAATATTTTTTATTTCTAGTACATTCTCTTTTTGGAGTGTTGTGAATACTAACTTTTAATCATTTTTCTTCTATTTTATTGTGGTGAATTTGTGTCCTCTTTTATATTAAAGGATTCCATGTGATTATTTCCAAACAATAGGGACTAGTAAACCCATTGATTTATATCATATCCTTCTTGGGAATCTAGCTAATAGGTTATCTAGGCCGGTTCCAGAAATTTCATGTGCAACGTGCCCTAAAAACATGATTTCTGAAAGTGAAAACTAGGTGGCATGGTTTGTTCAAATAATGAGGCCTAACAGAAAAAATTACATTGGAACACGTTTTTTTAATTTCATGGTTACTCAAACCATGTTAATAAGTGATCATAGATAGGTGATATTTTTACAATTTATAATAGAGATATCTATATGCTATGCAGAGTTTGAAAAAATGTGTATCTTACACCACATGCTTAGTATATTTAAGGATATTATTTTGTATACTATAACTTGTTCGAAAAAAATGTGAACTATATTAAAGGGGTTCCCTTCAGGTATTGGAATTGTATAGTTTTTTCATAGTTATCCAATGTGTACTGACAGAAAATGTGGTTCATTAATGAGGGAAATTTTACCTCATTTCCCCTTCCCTAATTTTTTATTCATTCCCCATTCTATTCTCCTATGTTTCACACACAATAACTATGTCTTCCACATTCCTCCTCCTCTAGTATTTGTACTAACACCTTCATCAGAGCATTGAATTGGATGATGTCAAGTGATTTATAAGGATAATGGTGAGAACATTAACTATATTACATCCTTTAATATTTTATCTCACAAAAGGGAATTCTATATCATTTTCATCTATATGTACATTTTTCGGTCATACGTCTCATGAACCAATTTAACTCATTATTTCTAGAATTAGAGGATGATAATTTAAAATCATGTTCATATGATTATGGGGATACTATATCCAACATTCTCCTTAAATTTTATGTATTATGGGATGTGTTGTGAAATTAATATACGTGGTTTGTCCGAGTGAGACACAAAATAATCTAATTATTGTGTGTAAATTGTGAAATTGATATCATTATATGACAATGGTAATGTTACTCATTATTTAAAAATGGTATGCTAGGTTTGGTAAAAGTGGTTGGCTAGGATGGTTATGCCGACTGTATAGACTATAAAATTAAATAAATTGTGATATAACTTAATGAGTCTTGTGGGAAGGTGACGAGCATAGACTGAGTTATTGTGTTGATACTTATCATTTGGAATGTGAAGAAGGGGTCTGTTATGATGTGGGTTTTTATCAAGCTAAATGGGATAGTTTTTACAGTCATGTTTGATGAAATATGATCTTTATATTGAGGTGGATAATGATAACCATCCCATAGATGGGAGAAAATATTTTCATGCAGAAACATAGTTTGTGGTTTCTGTGGTTTAGGAACATGGTTGTGATTTATTCTCACCATTTTTGGTTGTTTTTATTGGATTCGTCTGCATAGAGATTGTACTTAGTTGAGGTGGGTTTGACTACTAATTATGGGTAGATTCCTCCATAGTATTAGAATGTTAGGGGACCAAATTGACCATCGATTATAGAGATCATGATCACCATAGAAATCATTGTTTGATATTGGGTGATAACACTGGTTGGGGGATTAAGATTTTTTTATATATTAGAGGTCGCTGGGTCAGGATTATTAAATGATAGATCCCATCATTACATGGATGATTATCTATCATGTCAAATGTGTTTTATTTTTCATTGACTGATAGATATCATCATGCCTTATGGGTTAAATTTTCAATATGATGTATTTTAATTATTCATTTGAATGAAAATATCAAAATTCCTCAAGAAATAATGTTATTGATCTAATAGTGAGATTTAAATGGATGTATGTGTGTCTCATTTGTGCGATGTTCCACTAGGACGATGGTAGTACTCGATGAATGAATGTATTTAGTTTTGTTTAGAAAAAGGTTTTGAGTGACATTCACATAGAAAAGATTGTAAGGTTATTATTGTATGACTAATTGTGGATATATCTTTCTCCTCAGGTTTAAGACAACATAGGAAAACGATCACTTGTGGATACTGAGTACAAGTGGAATGAGGAGTTTATTTTTATGTGTGTTTTGATCTAATTTATTTATTTGTTGATATATTATATTAATTTTGAAGTATGATATGGAAATATTAATGGTTTAATAATGAGTTCATATGGAAATAGTAACACCCCAAGATTCCACAGTACGTTTCCCTTTGAATAATTCTATAGTATGCGTTATATGGAACTTAGAGATTCTAACACACCGCATCCAACCAAACTAGCTGTTATGAATTGTAATACTCATGTTTACAAATTTTAAAAGTTTTATCTTTCAAAATGGACTTCATTTTTGTATTCAGAATATATAAATTAGCTTAGGGTGAATTTTTGGTATTTTTCTGAAAATTTTCACTTGTTGATGAATAGTAAAAAAACTTTAAGATATAGTTTAAAACCAATTTTTTCATTTAAGTAATAATTTATTTTATTAAAATTTATTTTATTAAAATTTATTTTAGGTCAAAATAGATACATAATACCTATATATGTTCAATTTAATTCATTGGAGTAAATTTATAATGATTTTAGATATATAAAAATTTTATTGAGCATTTCACCGTCTTTTACCCACCTCCTAGGAGAATTTTCAAATTCACATAAAAAATAATTTCACCACTTTTGTGAGTGTAATTTCACAAATCTGAGAGACACGATTGATATTACTAAAAAAATGAGGTTCAATGTGATGAAATTTTTTTCGGTGAATAGTTACTTCTAACTTTTATTTACCACGGTTAAAAGTAAATAGAGTAATTAAGGGAAAAATGATATTATTATTATCCTAAAACATGACCTAATTAAATTGTATAAGTATAATTAGAAGAAAATCAACCTTAGGAATAAAATATAAACCTCTTTGGTCCACATGGATTAGATTTGGACATTTATTATTATTTAATTCAAAGAAGAGTTAAAAGAGTAAAAATCAATGTTTAATAAATAAATCATTTTTAAAATTGGGTCATACATAAGATAAATTTCACTATAAATATTTTTTACAAATATAAAAAGAATTCCTACATCATGGAATTTTATTTTTAATTTTTATACATTATATAACTATATTTATATATGACACAATGATGATGTAGTAATTACTGTATTAATAAAATATTAAAATAATTGATATTATAAATATCTAAATAAATGAAATTTGAGACTTATTATTAATTCCACTAATTTTATAAGTTACTATGTCATTTTAGGGTGGTTAAGATGAATTTTTTCGTTGTAATAATTCTGTAATGAATTTAGAAAAAACAAAATACTGAATAGTGTCAAAATTGACCAAAAAGAGTTTTTAAAACAAATATTATATTATTAATTGGAATTATATTTCTAAAAATATATGTTTCAGCCAAAAGACTTATATGATGATTATTGTATCATTAATGAACCACATGGGGTTCTCTTGGAAGTATATAGTATTTTTATTAACCATATAATATAAAATACAAAGAGACATGGTAAATGTCTAACTATTTAACTAAGAGTGAAATCTATAAGATAAGGTTAATATAGTGACCCAAACCTATATAAAATCTATTTGTTGAGTCGTTTGGGACCAATCACCACCTTATCCTGTAAATAATCTATTTTTGAGCCATTGGAAACAGAAAATTATTTCTATTATAAAATCACATTTCTAGCTTTTCTCTAGGTTCCCCTAACACCTTTTATAAAAGGACACTCCCCTTATCTCTATTTCACACCTTCAAATCCATTTTTCTCAGCCAACCCCTGACCAAATACCCTCTCAACTGCCCTACCTTCATCCTATAGGCCTTCCATTTGTAATAAATCCATCCAAAGGAGCCCTTTTTATCAAATCAAACGGAAGAAACCGAATAAGAGGTAAATATTTCATTACCTCTTTCATGTTCCTATCTTCTTCCACTTCCTCTTTCTTTGTTGTTTCAATTATAAAATAATAACTCTAGTATATAATATATATTGTGATGTTATTATAAATATGGTTCAACCACATTCATTATTTTATCCTGCTTTTTAATGACATGTCACCATACATGTGTACGTACGACTTACCGTCTCCAATTCGTGGTGTAATTGTTATTAAATAAATTATTATTTAGATGGGTATAATAATGATGTGTAATTTATTTAAATCATGAATATAACATGATAATGATTCTTTATATATGATATACCGATTAATTATATATTATTTTAATATCAAAATAATGATATTATTGCTTGTGCGTACGTACGGATTACCATCTCCAAGAACGCGATGAGATTCATTCCCCATCATATCCATTCAAGACTAATTCTCATTTGATGAATAAAAGAAATGTCTAAAGACTTGATATCATTCTTGATAAGAATGATATATATCCCATCAATAACAAATATGACTCACATAACAAGAATATAATGGGAAACGAATCCTTTAATACCCAAAATGATGACAATACTAAGATATTATTAACAATTCAATGTTAAATGTTATTATATGATATCATATTAATGTATATGATTGTTGTGTACTTTAATAACAATTATTTAACTATTATATAGTATGTTAACCTTCCCTTGACCATGGAAAAGTACAAGGTAAGAGTCAATTCTACAATCTCTCCATTATCTGAGGTTTTTTATACATAATTATCTACATGCACCTCTTTATCATCCACATATACGTTTCTAAAATGTATTTCAAAACATTTTTACTATTTAATAGATCATCGGTTGATGCCATTTATACCATTATTTGACCTTATATTCTATTAAATGAATCTTTCAGTCATTTTCTATACAAATTACTTTTTTGACCTTTTCGAAAAAATTAATGTAACAATGTTTTTTAACTTATATGGAAGGTGTGGTTATTTTCCATCTTTATAACATCGTCGAAGTTTCCCTTAAAATCATATAAGAATATTTTAAATATAAATGTTTCTTTATAATTTTTTTACTCATAAATTATTTCAATATAGAAAGATAAATTTCTCTCAAAAAAGTTTTGATTTCATCTCTGTCAACATCCTTTGATGGATTTTATGTTTATTTGAATTTGATTTATTATTAAACAAAACATCCATTTTGTATGGAAGGTTTTGTGATATTTTTGACAATAGATGTGCAATTTTTATAACATTCATGGTTTATGGTAAAAGTATTGACATTTCATATGCTAGTTTCAATTCGAATGTTTATGTTATATTACAACCTTTTCATATGAGGAATGTATTGGAATTAGTAAGTGATGGGTTGATCCTGGTATAGCTCCATGATGCATCAGTAGATCACATGAGACAACTAGAAATGGAATTGGCTGAGGCCTTTCCAAATTTGTTATATGGTTTTGGCCGAGAACTTAATCATTTTTAGACGTCTTGGGGGAGGCCTTGAAAAAATGATTCAGAATGTCTGGCATTATACATTCCCTAATTGTGAAAACAATATTGATGGTTCATGTGGTCATTCGACTTATAGAATACCCATGATTATGTTTTAATACGGTATTATTTAGTCATCTCATATTCCTTCCATAAATGTATTCTTGTTTATTATATGTAAAAACATGTGGTTTCAGTAATTCACCATGATTAATATTTATGTTATCTTCCACTATATTGCTTAACATTACTGAGCATTTAATCTCACCCATTTCATATGCTAAATTTTCCCAGGGTATGAAGAAGTTAGTAAAGAGTGACTTGAAGGAATAATCTAGGAGGCTTGTATGTTCTTAATTGAATAAATTTGTGTTTTATTTATTTTCATGTTGTAATGTTAAACATATGTATCAATCTTGTTTCCAATAATACTAAACTGATCGGTCTTTTGAGGCATGATTTCCTTGTGATCATGCCAATGTTCTGTAATAATGCACCAAATATGGGTAGCTAGGGTTGGGGCATTACAGTTGGTATCAGAGGATGTTTATCACAAACCATAGAAACTAAATATAGATAAACTCTGATTAGAGAACATAGCCATAAGATAGATGTTGAGAATTAGTATAGAATAACTTCCTAGAATTTTGGTACTGTACATATTTTTCAAGTTTTCCATGAAATACGTCCTAGTCTTGATATGAGTAGGTAGAGGCGTCTCTGGCATAGATGTACCAAGGTGTAAAACCGGAAAACCCCACTTTGAGTTAGACTCGAAAGGGAAATTGTGCACGACAACGAGACTTGCTGCACTTTTGGTTACAAAACCTTTTGGAGATATGATTTGGATAATTCACATTTTCATTACAAACCATTATGAAGTGGTTAGGAGTATATACTTCATCAAAGTAAACATTTTTATGATTGTGGATTATATCCATAAACTGTTCAATTTGTGTTATGTGTTTTACATGTTTGGAATTATGTATTTAGAATTATAAAATATTCTAGTTTATGGAATTTTTTAGATATGGTGCCTAGTTGAAGGAATGGAAACTGTTTTAATGCACGCACTCCATGTAGGGATTTCCATCCTACTCACAATAATTATAGTGTAAATAGTGATGCAACTGGTGTTGATTAGCTAATCACCATACTGAGACAACTCAATCAGGTTATAAAAAATACCTTTACCGGTATGGAGCAACATGGTATGCAGCTTGGAGGATAATTGTTAGATCCCATAATGAGGAAACAACCACTAAAATTTAATGGGGGTAAAAATCCATTTGTAGTTGAGAAATGGATAAATTCATTAGAGAAAATATTCCATGCCTTGGGGAGTAGCGAAAGGGAAAATGTTGTCATTGCAGTTTACCGACACACTGGAGATGTTGATCAATGGTGGTTATTGATTCAAAACACAAAGAAATATTATGAAGTATCAAATATTGAATGTAGGGTGTTTTAAGATATTTTCTTAGAAAGATACTTTCATCATGACCATTGGGGGGATATGGGATGAAAATATCTAAGTCTGAGGCAAAAGGATGATGACAATGTCACAAAGTATGACTCTAACTTGTCACGTTTAGCGAGGAATGTTGCAGATTATATAAATAACCCAAGAAGTAATATTAAATGTTTTTTTTGATGGTTTAAAACCATTTCTCTGTCACGAATTAGTATGATAATCCATCTCATCAGACGAAGATATTGTCTCCTGTGCTATCAAGAGGGAAAATGAATTCATTATGTCGTATAAATTTAAAGCAAAGCAAGAGAATAAGAGATATGCTGAAAACTCTGGGAAAGGAAATAAGGAAACAAGGAATAAGGGAAGAACATAATTTCCACCATCAGATTATTGTGGAAGGAAGCACACTGGTGCCTGTCTAAATGGAAAAATTGTATGCTACAAATGTGGACAAAATGGAAATCTCGCTACTGATTGTAAGGGAATGAAAGACGCAACCATTGTTCAATTCCATAATTGCAGGGAGATTGGACATTATGAAAATGATTTTCCTATGAGTTAAGGAAAATTACATCAGAATAGTTCAAAGAATCAATTACAGTATTATGTGATCACTATTGCTGAGGTTGATGCCCCGGAAGACATAAAGGCAGGTAATCTAATGGTTTCCTCAAGTTTAGTTGATGCTTTATTTGATTATGGATCATCACATTGTTTCATAACATCCCAGTTTTCTATGAAAATTAGATATTTCCAATTTTATTTAACATGGAATTTGTCAGTCAAAACTCTTAAGGGTAGTACTATTGCAAATTTTTTTGGTAAATCAATCCCCATTAGGGAATATAAATGTTCTTTATCTACTGATCTCATCACCATACCCATCATTTAATTTGATATAATCCTCAGTATGGATTGGATTTTAGACCATGATGTGAACATTTATTTTAAGAATAAAGAGGTTACAATTTATTATGATGATGAAGAGTGTCTTATCTTTAGAGAAAAAACCTCACCACCAAATTCTTATCTATATCCACCCCCGGTAGCTCAACTAAATTCAATTATTGGGGAGAAATATAATGAAATAACTGTGGGTGGTGAAAATAATTTCCAAATAGCGGATGTACTTACTATTCAAGAGTATGTTGATGTATATCTATAGGATTTACTTAGATATCCTCTAGAAAGAAAAATTTATTATTCCATTGATTTAATTCCTGGATCAAGGCCCATATCGAAGACCCCTTATAAAATGTCCACTATAGAACTAGTGTAACTAAATAAACAACTATAGGAATTGACTAATAAGTGATTTATTTGCCCTAGTGTTTCTACATGGGGAGCCCTTGTTCTTTTTTTAAGAAGAATGATGGATAAATGAGGTTGTGCACTGACCACGGGGTGATCAATTCTATAAAAATAAAGAACATGTCTCCCTGACCTCGCATTGATGATTTATTTGAACAACATCATGGAGCTCAATAATTTTAAAAAATTGACCTTTTACCTGGATATCATCAGTTCTGTCTGAAGAAGGAAGACATTTCGAAGATAGCATTTCGAACCAGGTAAGGGCATTTCGAGTTTACAGTAATGTCTTTCGGATTGACTAATTCACCCTCTATCTACATGGATATAATGAATAGATTTTTCATGGAATATCTTGATGACTTTGTAGTGTTATTTATTGATGATATCTTTTTATAATACAAAAGCTATGAAGATCATAAAAATAAATTGCGCATTACCCAGAAGACACTTAGAAGACATGAATTATATGGGAAGTTTAACATGTGTGAATTTTGGATTTAGGAGATTTCATTCCATGGCCATATTGTCTCTAAGGATAGAATCTATTTTAATCATTCTATGACCAAGGAAATCCATGAATAGCCAGCACCAACGAGTATAATCGAGGTATGTAGTTTTATTGGTCTAGAAAGTTATTATCGGTGTTTCGTCCAGAATTTTGCCCGATTGTCTAACCCATTAACCAAGATCTCACGTAAAGGGGTTAATTTTGTTTGGAGAAAAGAGTGTGAAGAATGTTTTGAAGAACTGAAGAGAAGATTATTCAATGCTCTTATTTTGACACTACCATCGGGGAAGGATGGTTTTGTTATTTATTGTGATTCTTCAAAGAAAGGACATGGTTGAGTCCTTATGCAGGATGATATGGTTATTTCCTATGCATCACGACAGCTAAAAATTGATGAGAAAAACTATCATACTCATGATCTTGAGTTAGAAGCTATAATTTATCCTTTGAAGATATAAAGACATTATCTCTATGGTGAAAATGATATATTTATACTGATCACAAGTGTATGAAGTATATTTTCTCACAAAAAGAACTCGACATGAGGCAATGGAGATGGCTTGAACTACTCAAGGATTATGATTTCTCTAACACTACCACCCGAGGAATGAAAATAAGGTGGAAGATTCTTTGAGTAGAATAGATCATGGAGTTTTGAACAAGATGAGAGTTAAAAAGGATCTTATATACATGTATATAGTAAATATGGATATGGGAATCACCATGGAAGGTGAAACATCATTACTTTTTCAAATGGTAGCCAAACCATCTTTACTTGAAAGGATAAAGAGTTATTAGACCAAGGATGAAGAGTTTAAAAAGAATATTAATGCTGTGAATAACATGCGACTGATTGAATTCTTATATGAAGATGGAATTTTGAAATTTGGGAAGAGACATTGTGTCTTAGATATACCTGATCTGAAAATAGAATTGTTGGATAATGATCATAGCTCCAATTTCTCTATACAATGTGGGAGCACCAAAATATATAGGGATTTGAAGGAACATTTTTGGTGACACAACATGAAGATGGAGATTTCTAATTTTGTGTCAAGATGTATGCTTTTTCAACAAGTGAAATCCAGAAGGAAATAGCATGGAGGAGTAATGGAACCTCTTCCCATACCTGAGTGGAAATATGATAATATTACGATGGACTTTTTCATGGGACTACCAACGACTCCTAGAAAGAACAATGAATTATGGGTCATTGTTGATTGTCTTACCAGGTCAGCACATTTTCTTGATATAAGAGAAGATTTACCACTTGAACGAATAGAAAGACTATATATTAATGATGTTGTAATACTTCATGGAGTACCACATTCGATTGTTTGTAATCATGGTCCCCATATTACATCTTGATTCTAGAAAATTCTCCTGAAAGTCCATGATACTGATCTTCTTTTGAACACTACCTACCACCCCCAAACTGATGGATTATCATAACAGACTATTCAAAACATAGAAGATGTGTTGAGATCTTTCTCACTTGACATTCAATGTATATGGGATCAATATTTACCTCTCGTAGAATTCTCCTATTACAATAGCTTCCCGTCAAGTATTCAGATGGCACCATATGAAGCATTATATGGAAAGAGATGTCGTACCCCAACCTATTTGGGATGATGTTGGTGAAATAAAAATCATAGGCCCAAAACTTGTGGAGGAAACGATGAAAAAGTTAATGGTAATCCAAAACCACATCAAAAAACCTCAAAGTAGGCAGAAGTGCTATGCTGATAACCGATGGAAGGATTTGGAATATCAGGTAGGAGATCAGGTTTTCATGAATGTATCTCCATGGAAGGGGGTTATACATATAGGTAAGAATGGAATATTGAGTCCTGGGTACGTCAGACCTTTCAAAATTCTAGAACGAATTGGGCATGTATCTTACCATTTGGAAATGCATCCAAGTCTCTCCAATGTTCATGATGTGTTCCATGTATCACTATTGAGATATTACATGCCTGACCCAATGTGTGAACTCACCAATGAGGTATTAGAACTGGTACCCCATCTGTCTTATTAAGAAGATCCAATCATGGTTCTGGATACAAGAGAACAAGTGCTGAGAAACCAGACGACTCGTCTGGTAAAAGTTCTGTGGAGAAACCATAAGATGGAAGAGGCAACCTGGGAACCTGAGAAACTTATAATGAAGAACCACATGAGTCTTTTTACATAGTAATAATCTAAAAATTTCAAGGAAGAAATTATTTTAAGGAGGGGAGATTATAACACCCCATGCATCCAAGGAACGTTTCCCTTTGAATAATGAAACAACTTGTATTGTACACAACTTCGAGATTCTAACACACCGCATCCAATCAAACTAGCTGTTATGAATAGTATTACCCACTTTTAAAATTTTTATAAAATTTAACATTCAAAATGGAAATCATTTTTGGATTCGGAATATCACAATTATCTTAGGGTGATTTTTTGTATTTTTTCTGAAAATGTTCAATTATTGATGAATATTAAAAAACACTATGTTATAGTTAAAAACTGAAATTTTTTATTTTAATAATTAATTATATTATTTAAATTTATTTTATGTCAAAATAGATAAATAGTACCTATATTTGTAAAATTTAATTAATTGGAGTCAATTTATAATGATTTTAGATATATAAAAATTTTATTGAACTTTTCATCGTCTTTTACCCACCTCCAAGGAGAATTTTCAAATTCACATAAAACATAATTGTACCACTTATATGAGTGTAATTTCAAAAAATCAAGATACATGATTGATATCAGTAATAAAATTGTGGTTCAATAATATGAAAATAATTTTTCGTGATTAGTAACTTTTTTACTATTATTTACCATGGATAAAATTATATAGGGTAATTATAGGTTAAAATGATATTATTATTACCCTAACACATGTCCTAATTCTATTGGATACGAATAATTCGACCAAAAACAGCCATATGAATTAAACATGAACCTCATTGGTCCACTTGTATTAGATTAGGACATTTATTATTTTTTAATTCAAATAAGAGGTAATAGGGTTAAAATCAATGTTTAATAACTAAAACATTTTTAATATAGGGTTATTCATAAGATACGTTTGGCAATATATATTCATTAGAAATATTAAATTATTTCCTAAACAATGGTATTTTATTTATAATTTTTATATATTAAATTATTAAATTTATATATTACACCCTGATGATGCAGTAAATACCGTATTACTGAAATATTAAAATAATTGATATTATAAATATCTAAATAAATGTAATTTGAGACATTTTATGAATATAAATAATTTTCAAGGTTAATATGACAGTTTAGGGTTGGTTAGATGAATTTTTATTGAAGTACTAATGATGTTATGAATTTAGAAAAAACAGAATACTAATAATGTCAAAATTGACATAAAATAGTTTTTAAAACAAAAATTATATTATGAATTGGTATTCTATTCCAAAAAAAATTTAGGTTCGGGAAAATGACATATATGATGATAGGTGTATCATTAATGAACCAATTGGGGTTCTCTTGTTAGTATATAGTATGTTCATTAACCATATAATATTAATTATAATGAGACATTATACATGTCAAACTATTTAACTAATAGTTAAATATAAAAGATAAGGTTAATATATTGACCCATAACTATATAAAACCAATTGGTTGAGTGGTTTTCGACCCATAACCACCTTATTTGTTAAATAATCGATTTTGGATCCATTAGAAATCGAAAATTATTTTATTATAAAATAATATTTCTAACTTTTCCTAAGGTGCCCCTCACCCCTCTTAGAAAAGGGAACTCCCCCTTATCTCTAATTCACTCCTTCAAAGACATTTTTCCTGGCCCACCCCAGCCCTAATACCCTCTAAAATGTCCTCATTTTATCCTTGTGGCCTTACTTTGGCCTGTAAGCCAACCTATGGAGCCCTTTTGATCTAATCAAAAGGAAGAACCTGAAGAAGAGGTAAATATTTCATCACCTCTTTCAAGATCCATTCTTATTCCACTTCCTCTTTCTTTTTTGTTTCCATTCTAAATTTATAACTCCATTATAATCTATATACTGTGATATTATTAAAAATATTTTACAACCATATTCATTATTCAATCCATCCTTTGAATGACATGTCATCATACGTGCGTACATACGGCTTACCGTCTCCACGTTGTGGTGTAATACTTATTCAATACATTATTATTTGGATGTGTATAATAATGATGTGTAATTGATGTAAAAAGTGAATGTAATATGATAATGATTCTGTATATATGATATACCATCCAATTATATATTATTTTAAAATCAATATAATGATATTGTCGCTCATGAATACGTATGGATTACCTTCTCCACAAACGTGATGAGATTCAGTCCCCATCATATCCATTCAAGACTAATTTTCATTTGATAATTAAAAATAATGACTAAAGGCTTGATATTAATTTGTAATTGGATAATATAAATCCAATCCATAACAAATATGACTTACATAACAAATAATATAAAGGAAAAAAAATTCGTTCACGCCCGAAACGACGATAATACTAAGATATTATTAACAGTTGAATGTAAAAAGATTATATATGATATCATATTAATGTATATGATTCTTGTATAATTTATGACCAATTATTTAACCATTTTATATGAGGTTAACCTACCCTCAACCAAGGAAATATACAATTTAAGGGTTAATTCTACAATCTCTTCATTATCCAATGTTGTTTACACGTAATTATCTACTGGGACCACTTAATCATCTACATCAATGATTCTAAAATGTTTTTCAAAAAATTATACTATTTACTGGACAATGGGTTAAAGTAATTTATACCCATATTTGACCTTATATGGTCTGAAATAAATCTTTCCATCGTTTTCCAAAATGGTACTTTATGACCTTTTTGAAAAAATTATGGTAAGAATGTTTTTTAACTTATATGGTGGGTGTTGCTATTTTCCACAGTTATAACATCTTCGAAACTTCCCTTACAATCTTATAAGAATATTTTCAATATACATGTTCTTTTTATTTTGTGACTCTTAAGTAATTTCAAATTAAGAAGAGATATTTATCTAAAATATTTTTGGATTTTATCTGTGTCAACTTCTGTTGATGGATTTTAAGTATATTTGATGTTGATTTATTATGATACAAAAATTCCATATTGTATTGAAGGTTTTGTGATATGATTGACTGTGGATGTGATACATTTATAACATTCATGGTTTATGGTTAATGTATTGACATTTCATATGGTATTTTTAATATGAATGATTATGATATATATCATACTTTTCGTATGAAGAATGTATTGGAATTAGTAAGTGATAGGTGGAGCCCACTATATCTCCTCGATGCATCGATAGGTCTTATGAGACAACTAGACATGGAATTGGTTGTGGACTTTCCCAATTTGATATATGGTTTTGGTCGATGCCTTTATAATTTTAAGACGTCTTGGCTGAGGCCTTAAAAAAATGTTTTAGAATGTCAGGCATTATACATTCCCTCATTATGAAAATAATATTGATGGTTCATGTGATCATTCGACTAGTAGAATACCCATGATTATGTTTTATTATATAATTATTTACTCAGCTCATATTCCTCCCATAAAACTATTCATGTTTATTATTGGTAAAAGTGTGTGGTTTCAATTATTCACCATTATTAATATTTATGTTATCTTCGGTTGTATTTCTTACCCTTACTGAGCATTTGAGCTCTCCCCTTTCAAATGTTTCATATTCCTAGTATATAAAGAATATATTTATGAGTGACTTTCACATATAATCTATGAGTCTTGGATTTTTCTAATGGAATAAATTCATGTTGTATTTATTTTTGGGTTGTAACGTTGTACTTATGTATGACTGTTGTTTCCAATAATACTAAACTGATCGGTCTTTTAAGACACGATTTTCTAGTGATCAGGCCAATGTTATTTAATAATGCACCGACTATGGGTAGCTAGGGTCGGGTCATTATAGAAACCCCAAATATGCCCCTATGGATAGATGTAGAAATTTTTACTTTGAGATCAGTTCATGGACCATGTTCATTGTCTAGACCATATCCATTGAGGATTCGGTTACATGGGATGTGTGGTATTGGGACTAAGGTGGTTGATTGTCTTGAGCTCCAGTTCTTTTTGGGTACATTCAGTACATTCTCATATGATCTGCCACATCATATCATTCATGTCTATTTATGTACGACTATTATGGAATATTATAATATATATAAATTGTATAATTCATAGGGGTCATTTTTAATATTTTTTATTTGGTATTTCTAATTCTTCAGAGTTTTATTATCATATAGAAATTAATATTATCATCCCTAGAGGATATAGTCTACCCACTATCCCATAAAAAAAACTATCTTCAATTTTGTATCATTTGGAATCCAGCATGGAATACATAAGCCCCAATGTATGACCATACTAGGGGATATGCTATGAGAATATTGGTTCATGGAAATACCCAAGTACTAACTATATCCTGTTGAGAACATGAAACTAGTAATATTAGTTTTTTATTTTGGTTTAGTTCATTCATTGAATACCTTTTATTTGAAGGTAAACATATATTCCATCCATGGAGACAATATAAACAATAAAATAAACAATATTGGTATAAAATCCAAACATTCTATACTTCCTATAGAATTCAATTTTTCTTATAGTCTCTGGATTTAATTTGGTAATTCATTTTTTCTCTTTATAACTATATCTGTATGTCAAAATTTCATCTATTAGTTCCACTAAAAATTATTTAGATACTGCATTATAACTCTATATATCAGCTCTAGAAAGATATGAGGTACATAAGTCAGTCCAGAAGAAATTTCCATAATCTCATAATGTGTATACATTATTAAAACTGTTGTCTATGGTATATCATCATTCTTCAACCTTTATAGTGAAAAGGAATAGTTAAGATCTATCTTTGAAGAGTATTGGCCTCATTGAAGATGACTGAATAAGTAATAATATCATGGTAAAGAATAATTATTCTCTATAGTAATGTATTTGATATACTAATAATTGATTCACAGTCTCATAGAAACATCATTTATTATAAATATTATAGGGGCTCCCCAAGGTGAAATAACTAGGGTGTATAAATCTATGATCACACAACCCCTGCAACTGTTTCATGAACACCACCCTCCCCATTGGAATCATTATATATGGGGTATTAAATTTATTTTTTTCATCAGGAATGAGTTCAATGGAAATTTCAAATTCATTCTCTGATGGATTATAATGAAATTAATCTAGGAAAAAATAAATGAAATTTTTTACCATTGATATGTGCTCTATTGTTTCAATATTTTCTATATTACTATATCTCACTTGGAATTCTTATATAACATAAATTTAAAAAGGATGAGTATTTGGGGATGAAACAAGAATGATTTAGATTATGAATAGCCCCCTCTAATGAAAATATATTTCACCACACTATCTAAAATCATAATATTATTCTCATAATAACAAATATATTCATTATAAATTTTAATCCAATACTTTTCAAGGGTCATATCAGATTTAACCTTAGGAAAAATAACCATGTTTAAAAATTTGATACACACATGAATAATAATTAGATATAACTGAATCATCATTATTCAAATCAGATTCACAAACATTGTCTTAATTGATAAATCTAATACTATAGTGATATATAAATATCTAAATTTTTTGTACAAAGTGTATGATATCAAAGTTTTGGAATATCGTGAATCAGATAAAAATTTAGCTAGAATTGAGGCAATGATCATAGAATATGACACCATGTTATTGATAATTTTTATTTCACCATTTACCATCACCTAAGAATGGTCCTTCTCCCTTATAATTATCTGATGTAAATTCAGATGATCATTCTCCCAGTGTCTGTATTACCAAACCTTTCACTTAGTGTAAATATCATCCTTTAATTCTCATTCATTGTCTCATTGTTCATCATATAATTCCCAACCAACCCCTTAATACCCTAATTTTACAATAATTCCTACATCCTATAGAAAACCATTTTCTTCTTAAATGGTTGTTGAGAATCTATAATCATATGATTAAATGGTATGAGAGATCAATCAACAACGAAGAATAACATTCAACATGTATCTTTTATTTTATCATGAGGCATTTATTTTTCAAATATTATTTGATTACATTTCACCCATTCTTGGAACATTATCTCATAAACATCATTAGTGTTATTAATTATAAACCATGATTGGATAAAATCCCAATTTGAATGATAGATTACGATGATTTTTTTCTTTTTAGATTCTATACAAACTGATAAATAACTTCTTAATTGAATTGATCCTTTGTTTAACCTGGAATGGATAAGTAGTTCCAAAAATTTATCGAGGATGTCGTCCCAGTTAGTGGTTCATCCTAGTAACATAATTATGTGAGTCAATAGGTCAGTCTATTTGTGTGATATTATTTTTTATAACATTGTTCAACTACACTAATATAGTAACAATCTAACTAGATTCAACTCCAGTTTCAATTAATTCTTCAGGGGGACATCCCTATATTGGCTATGGGGGTTGATATAGTTCACATTTATCATGTTACTTACCATATTAATAACATATAATTAACATAACTAGATCTGATGTTGAAGATTAAAATAAAATTAATATTATTTTCTTCTAAATTATTATGATGATATCGTGGTAGGTTTTCAAAGTAATTATGCTATCTAACAAGGTATCTCTAAAAATATTACCCAATGTTACTAATTATATATCTCTAAAACTAATGATAATATCTATGACTCTATAAAGCTAAATCTAGTAGTCATATAAAATTACTTGTACAGAATACATCAGTACCCATAAGATCCCATAACTTATTAGTCATTGATTAATGAATACAGACATGTATTACTTTTTAATACATATGATACACCATGAAAACATTAATATTAAATAACTAACTCTTCCATTATATCCTTTAAAATTATGCACATCTCCCCTATCAATTTTTGAGGGAATGGAAACCATTTTTGGGTTCTCTTTAATGACCAAAAAGGAGTGACATACAATTGATGCAATCATAAAATAAATACAACCTAAGTGATATATTTTCAAGAAATAAACAAAATAATTATATAATGAACTAAATTAAGGTAATGTTAATTAAATGATAATGAATGAAAACAATGATAATAATTATGATTAATCATCTACATATGGAATGCATAATTTTGAACATAAAAACCTTCTTTCAATGGCATGTGATAAGAAACTATAATAAAATGGGAAGAGGTATATAAAAAAAATACAAGATATTTTTTCTCATGAGGAATATTGATGCATTCAGGGGGTTCAAAATTTCACCCCATCCAATAAACTAATTTAGTAATATTAATTCACCATAAGAGGCAACAAAAGCATTCATAACATTCCTTAAGAAACCTATTTCAGAATAAAAACTACTTTATCCATATAATAAGAAATATGTAAAACAACAACTTACCCATTCAATTGAAAAAAATTGTTTCATATGAGAATATTAATTAATCCCTTATAAATTGTGTAGTAGTTTTCAAAATAATATGAAGTAACCTTATCAATTAAATAGAGTTGTGAGTTTACATTAAATGTACATGATTGTTTATTGAATATAGTAATTGAGATAAACTATTTGTAGTAGTCAACGACTAATGAAATGTTATAAAAAATAATCAATCAAAGATCATTAGGATCGTGTAAATATTTCAATGTATATCCCCTATGAATTTCTATCGTGGGTTTCATTATTAGCCAACAGGTTTTGAATTTTGGTGGTGGTTGATTCCATACTCATGGTAATATTTTCTTCTTTATTACCCCTAGGTCCATCTATTACACTCTTTTATTTGTGTCCCTTTATCTAGATAGTTATGAGTTTTCTATTAAAATGCATAAACTTTTACATTATAAAAAATTGAATGGGTTTTTACAATGGAAGATATGGAGTTTTACAATGAAAATTCTAATGTATTAAATATAAGAATATGAGGGAGGTCCAACAATATATGTTTTAAATACCATAAATATCATGAGTAATAGCGTAAAATGTTATCAATGAGTATTTATTCACCACATAAAAGTATTAATTTTGTGAATATAATATAATTTAAAAAGAAAGATAATTATAATATAATTTCTTAGTTATTGATTGCGTAGAAATTAAATATTAAAATCTTATAATATTGGGATTTATATAGATAATAAAATACAATTTAAATGGATATTCATGATATGAAATATAAAACAAGCTGTATATACAATACATATTGAAATTACAAGCATAGTAAAACATGTTTTCCAAAGAGGGGAATTTGATATAGAAATCCCGTATAACTTTTCCTAAATTCCATCAATATACTGTAAATTTTTTTATCATCAAAATATCTATTTTAATCAAAAAATTCAAAACCTTACTCATATCAATTTTAATTAATACTATTCATCAATAATCATCTTTATATGAATTCAATGTGTTTTCCAAAATATTTCTCTATAATTTTGGTCATGATTACATGTTTTATAATAGTGTTGTGAATATAAACTCTTCTTTGATATTTTCAGAATACTATGTATATTTCTATTATATATATTTTATGGTGTTTATTATGATGACCCTTATCTTTTATAAACCTTAATTCATGGTTTTAAAAAAATTATGCACATAATATAATCCAATAATGTCATGACGATTACTATATTTTTTAATTAGATATTAAAAACAATAACTGAATACATCGTTATGAAAAAGTTATTTAAAAACATTAAATTTTGCCTTTATATTGCATTGATTCAAAAAATACTACACTGGATAACCTAGATATTTACATAAGAAATGTGATAGATATAAATCCCAGTAAGAGAATAACAAAATAATAACATAATGAATGTAATCACTATTAGTAATGAGGCATATCAAGTAGATATAAAAGGAGTGATATTAATAAAATTGGACATCTAATCATTAAATAAGTTTATAGCATCTTGAAATCATAGGAATGTGGCCACCACATAAATCTTGGAATCATAAGCAATAGTTAAGGCTAACTATTGAGACATCATAACTTAGTGTTACTACATATAACTTTCGTGCACCATACATGTTATCTCAATAGAAAATCACTACCCAATCCATTGTAGGGAAATATAATTTTGGTCCCTTCCATCACATTCATGTCATGCACTTGAATTAGTGTTCCACATATATCATACAATATAATAATGTCATTAGTACAATTTAACACCCTTATTAATGAGAGTAGATTACTTATATGGATATCCCTAAAAAATTAATATAGGTATATATTGTCAAATACCATTTAGTGTAAATTGGTATGTTTATTCAGAACACAAATTTTTGGCATGAAAAAATATCAATTAATTTTGAAGTCATAATAGGTGTACATATTAATTCATGATAGAGTATTCATTGAGTGAAAGGTCAAATAAAATTACATGAAAATTGTATGTGTGATGTTATTAATATTTTCATGACTTTTTATATTCCCCCTTTACTGATTTTATATGAAATGTGCATAATTTGTGTGATATATTAATGTTTTATTATTAAGTATAATTTTTGAGCATTTTTAGAAGTAGTCCAATTGAGTTAGTTTAATGTTTTAATAATAACTATCAATATACATATCTAAATTGTGTGGTTCTTCTTTTTTATGATTCTCCTTTCAATATAAAACATTTCATTATAAGGAACCATGATCCAATTATGCCATTTGAAGGGTCATATGGTCCTCACAAACAAGACCAAAGAATCTGTGAACAAACTGGACTAGCCTTGAAGATTGATTTACTGGGCTCAATAAAGAAGTCCAAAAACATTAAATATCCACCATAACTATGGGGACACTACATTTCATCTTGGATAAACATTTCAAGGCCCAAACCCAAGTACAAGGGGCCCAAATAAAGCATTGAAGTCCAGCCCACCATTCTGTCCGAGAATTAAAATCAGTATAGTATTCATAACATATATCATGATTTATGCATCAAATAGAGCTGAGATTTTGCAGTGTGAAAGTGGAGATATTGGTTGCCGCTGTTGTTGAAGAAACCATTCGTATTTGAAGGCATCTTCATATTCAAAAACCCTTTCACATTATGGACTTCAAAAAGACTGGATTGAAATGGACAGTTTAATTTTGTTTAATCAACCAGACATAACTTTTTATCCTTAAGTCCAAATGACTCAAACTTTTGAGATTAGTCGGCCAACATTATTATCTACAACTTTGAAGAAGGAGATATTTGAATATTCGGCTGTATGAATATCCAAATTTGAGATGAAATGGGGGGACAGATTGGGAATGCAAACAATCCACTCCTTGGGCTATAAATACTCTCCCCTTCTCTCCTTGAGAGGGGTTGGCATTTCCGAAGAGAGGATATAATATTGGCACGAACAAAGCCTTTCCAAAGGATTGGGAGGAACTTCAATACTCATGTTTTCACTTGAGATACCTTTCATCCTCTCTTTGTTTTCACTTACTTTTGTGTTCTTCATTTTTGTAATCTTGTAATTCTCTTTCTTTGTAATTCTGTTTTAATGCAAGTTACTTCTTCAATATCTCTTATTCTCATCCACCTTCTGTAGTTTAATATTTATGTTCTTAAAATAGTTTAAATTCAGTTGAATCCCCTTCCCTTTTTTTCTTCCTCATTCAATCAAAAATCTGTTTTTAATTATCATCATCGTTCGTGTGTGTGTGTCAACGTACCACTCTTTTCTAATCCCTTTCTTTTTATTCCATTCTTAATTTATCATCATAATTATTTTAACCAAAATATTAAACATCCAAAAGGCTGATTAAATATATCATTGGGGTGAGTTATAATTCGGGGATGTTAAGTGATTGAGAGTTTTTCTCGATTAGTATTCTTTAAATTAATATTGTGTATGTTAAACATAATATGTCATGGATTAATGATATGCATTGTTTAACCAGTGGTTTCCATGGATTATTAGAACCATAAAAAAACTACCATAAATATGTATTCATTGAGATTAGAACCCTAAGTTAAGTAAAGTCTTGGATTGAAGCCTTCACACTTAGGAATTCCAATCAACGTCAACTTATGACATGGGTGTTAATTTAATGCAATACAAAGTAAGGCTCAAGCATATCACATGCTTAACTCCCCAATATGAACTCACCCCAATCTTTATCAATTTGGTAAATCAAACATAATCCATAAATCAATTCAATTAAGCTCAATTATGCTATGCAAAAAAACCCCCTAATCAAAATACAATCAACTAAAAACAAATGACTATTACAAAGTATCATCGCTGAGGATTCGACCCGAGTGCTGCTATACACATTAGCAGAGCACCAGAATTTTGACCGGTCGATAGGCGACACTCAGCCGTGAGTTTAAAATGGAGCCATTGCCGGGGATGGTGCTTTAAGTAGTCATTATTTTCTGGTTATTGTCAAGGAAACACAAAAAAACAAATTTTTTAAAAAAAATTGAAAAAAAACACAAGAAAAAACATGTCTTCCTCTTAAAAATCATAAACTGAAAAAAACACAAAGGAAAACCCATCTTCCTCATCCATTATAAATCTCTTTGAATACCTCGTAGCCTCCCAAACAATCCCTCAGATTTGTTTGACCCTGAAATTGATAGAACTCTTCGTCGACTTAGGAGGACCATTAGGGATAACCAAATCACCCAAGAACCAATCATTGCCCTACCAATTGAATTCGATATGGCCAATCCTAGGGAACAAACATTGAAGGAACCTGCTTCCCCTGATATTAATTACCAACCTCTTGGTATTCAATATCCAAACATAGAATCTGACTTCGAACTGAAATCGGGTTTGATTCATCTTCTTCCTCATTACCACGGGCTAGCCGGTGAGGATCCACATCTCCATCATAAAGAGTTCCAAGTAGTGTTCTCTACTTTGAAGCCTCAATGGGTTTCTGAAGAACAAACCAAACTTCGAGCCTTCAATTTCTCCCTAGCTGACTCTGCCAAGTCATGGCTCTACTACCTCCCTCCTGGTTCCATAACTACATGGAATGACATGAAGCGTCTCTTTCTAGAAAAATTTTTCCCTGCTTCTCGTACCGCTTCCATCCGAAAGGAAATAAGTGGTATCCGTCAATTCCCAAATGAATCACTCCATGAGTACTGGGAGAGGTTCAAAAAGCTTATTGCAACCTGCCCACATCATCAAATCCCTGACCAACTCTTGATCCAATACTTCTATGAGGGGTTATTGGCTATGGAGAGAACTCACATAGATGCCACAAGTGGCAGTGCTCTTGTTGATAAAACTCCTGCATCTACAAGAGATCTCATAAGTAACATGGATGCAAACACACAACAATTCCATACTAGAGCACATGCTCATGTCAAACAAGCCCAAGATAATCAATCAATTGAACCGAACAAAATGACCGAGTGGATGAGTGAACTTACAGGTCTTGTGCGACAACTAGCTGTGGCTACCAAATCCCCAACCTCATCTTCTCCGCAATCAATGTTTCTTGGACCTGTCAAAAACTGTGGAATCTGCAACTCTCCATCTCATCCAACTGACACATGTCCACAAATTCAAGAGGATCAATCTGATTCATCTGTACCAATGGAGCTCAATGCAGCATATGCTCAGCGGAACCCCAGTCCTCAACTATCAGGTCAGTTTGTTAGAAACTTCAACCAACCTCACTCTGAGCCTTTATCTTCTTCCTATAACAATGGCCTTAGGTATGGTAATCCCATATCTCACCCCCCTCAATTCCCTCCTCAAAACCAAACCAATTCAAATATGGTCAAGGTGGTGGTAACTTCCATCAACCATATCCTTTTGTTCCTCAACCTCAAAGAAACAATCCTTCTCCTGGATTCCACTATCCGAATGAGCCTTCCCAATTCCCAACCCAATACAATCGATTTCCCAAGAACCAAAATCAAGGTAATCCCAATCCGGGACAAGCCTCTTATTCCAAGCAACGATGGGAAAGTGCAATGGAATATCTTGCCTCTTTCACCTGTTCTAGCCTTAAAAACATTGAAACTCAAATAGGTCAACTTGCATCCCACCTGAGCCAGCAACAACAATCAAATTCTTCCCAACTCCCAGCTCAACCATTACCCAACCCCAAGGGTAATGTAAGTGAAATTTCACTTAGATCGGGAAAGCACATTTCTATGCCTCAAGATAAGTCCTCTAACCCTCGTTTGAATGTTGACCTAGAAAATGAAAAGAAAATGAAAATTGAAAAGGAATATGAATCCATTCCATCACCTCCTTCCATTCCACTTAGGAACCCAATTTCTTTTCCACAAGATGTTTCTAAACCAAGGAAGTCCTTTGAACCTGATCCTGAAATGCTCGACATGTTTAGACGTGTTGAAGTCAACATTCCCCTCTTAGATGCCATAAAACAAATTCCTAAGTATGCCAAGTTTATCAAGGAGTTGTGTACCCACAAGAGGCAACTTAGGACCTCTGAAAATGTTTCCACCAACAGTCCATACCCATTAAGTGAAAAGATCCAGGTACCTTTATAGTCCCATTCCAAATTTGAAGTTCCAACTTTGATGATGCACTCATAGACCAAGGAGCCCCAATTAATGTCATTCCCAAATCCATCTTCTCTAACCTTGGTCTAGGTACCTTGCACCCAACGGGTGTTGTCATTCAGTTAGCCAAACGAAGCACATCCAGTCCTGATGGAATAATTGAGGATGTCCTTGTCCGAGTCAATGATCTTATCTTCCCTGCTGATTTCTATGTCCTTGACATAGAAGGTGAGACAAATTCTTGGAAATATCCTCTAATTCTAGGAATACCATTCCTTATGACATCTAAAACCAAAATTTATGTCCATACTGGCATCTTATCCATGGAATTTGGAGACCAACTGGTCATGTTCAACATTTTCAAAGCCATGCGATACCCATCTGAGGATCACTCTACATTCTCAATCCATTTTTCTGAAACTCCCTCTAAGAGTGTGTTGAGTCCTAATCCATCATGTTCTTCATGTTCTACTAATAGAGGAGTTTGTGAATATTGTATCCTCATTAAACAAGTGATTAATGGTGAAATTGATGTTGACATTACAAATGCAAACTCCATTGATCTAAAGGATCCTGAAAACTCTTTGGAATCTCATCTCACCTCTGACCTCCAATGCTCCAACATGTATGGTAATGAGGAAAATGAACTAGAATGCTCATTTGTTGATTCAGATCAGATTATCCCACATTCATCCTTTCCTATCCATGAATCTGAAAATTCTATTATATGTGAAGTAAAACTTGAACCAATGTGTTTATATTGTCCTGATGGTAGTGATGTTTGTTATATTTGTACCCTAATTAATAAAGTGATCACTGGTGAGGTTGAAATTGACTATTCATTAGTGAACAACATTGAAATAAAGGATATTGAAAATTTTATTCAGTCTTATGACTCCACTGATCCTCATTACTCTACATCGGTAAGTGATGAAATAAATGAGTCAAAAAAAATTGGGATCTCATACTATAGTTCTGTGTTATCTGATCCTTACATAAATGAACTATCAGAATTGAGCCATCTTCCTGAATTTGCAAGAATAGAAAACCATCACTTTGTGGATAAAATAATTCCTCAGGTTGAAGAACAAAGTGAGGATATAAATATTCTCTTTCCAACCCTATTGAATTTCAAGCACACCAACAAGGATGGGAAGAAATTATCCAATGAATCATCAGGCCTCCCAAAGAAAAAGTTTTTCTGGAAGAACACTGGAGTTGAGAAAATATGATGGCCACCGTCAGACTATGGTTATTCCACTGCAATTGCCCAGCTGTAGACAAATAAATTCAACGCTTCTTGGGAGGCAACCCATGTTTTCCTTTACTTTTTTGAAATTTCATTTTATTTTAAAATTTTCATTTGATGAATAATGAATTTTATTTTTAAGGTAACTTCCCACTATCCTGGAACCACCTAGACTTCCATCGAATCCCCAAATTCTATAGCCGACCCACCACTAGATGGAGATGGAAACCCACAAAATCCAAACTAGGGGGCACATCTTTCCCTTTAACTCTATCTCTATCTCTCCCTCTCTCTACCTCTTTCTTAATCTTCCTATCTCTTTCATTTTTTTACCACTTTACTCATCAAATACTTTCTTTTTCTCTTTCTTGTGTGGGTGTGTTTTTTTTAAAAAACCTCAAAAACTAAAAAAACAAAAAACAAAACACAATTACGTAAAAAAATTACAAAAAAGAGTCATGCTTACTCACCATTGAGTTTTGAAAATTTTTTCCAACCATTTTGGGGATTTAATAGATATATTTTCATCTCAAAATTTTTTTATTTTCATTATGACTTTGGATAAAGAATTTTGTGTCAAAACCCACACATTTTGAATACTCAATTTTTGATTTGGAAAATGATTTTCCCCAACCGTGAGAACAAACATTTGCTTTCATGACAAGGCCACCTATGTCAATCTTTTCAAAATGTGTGTTTTCACCCCCATTTGTGAGTCTTGAGTTTGTGGACCTTCGAGCTGAATTTCCTACCTTAGTGTGTATTAATATGATAGAGGCATTTTCTGAACCACATGAAAATCACAATAGCCAAATAGCCTCCCATTTCCCTTACATGAATCCTCATTTTGAAAGCCCCTTCAAGCCTATGAAAACCTTTTCTTTGATATCCACATTACAAGCCCATTACCTTATCCCACCCAATATCAACATGGATTTTCATTGCATAAGTTTTTGAAATTTAAGTGTGGGGGGGGGATGGATTTCATTTTTGGGTATCATTTCCTTACTTTCTGGTGTGTTATCATATTCTTGAGGTTAAGAACCCATTTTAGTGTGGGGGGGGGGGAGTTTGTCATTCAGTGAATGTATTGTACAAATGATATGGAAAAGTGTTCAAAAAAATTCAAAAAAAAATTCAACATAAAAAAAAAGAAACAAATGGGTTGTGTCTTGGGTAGGTCAAAAATCACTCATCCTCAACCTTTGATCTTGTTATAACTATTACAATTAGTGTCGTGAGGAGATGAAACATGGGTTGGGTTATGAGTGTGAGATATATTCCAAGGACAACTTTCGAAAAAAGAAAAAAAAAAGAACACTTGCATTATATTCTTATATCATTGGGAGAAGTTTGGTGGTTTGTAAATATTTCATCTTCTCATACCCTTCATATTTTCCTCCTCTATTATGTCTTTCTTCACACAATAATTCCCTTGTAAATATGTGTTTTCATTTCTTCCATGTTTTATTTCAAAAAAATGTGCATTGTTTTTCTATGTTGGTATTTTAACCCTCTTATTCTCTCTCTTGAAATTATATTCCTACCGTCCCATAGCCACAGAAAAACCACTTAAAAAGACATCTTGATTCTTGTGCACTTTGGATAGGGATTGGAAGCTGAGAGCTCTTTTCAAACTCTAAGATTCTCACTTTTGGTTGGTGAAAGAGTGAACCTCCACAAATTAATTATATCATCCTGAGAGGTGTGAGTTTTGAGTGTCCACATTCTCCATTTCTAAATTTGAGCATGGAAAAATGAATTAGTTTTGGAACATTGTTTCTGTAACAACTTGTTGTGGATTACAAAATGGATGAGTGAAATAGTCTAAACTTCTCCTGATTGGAGAAAACAAAATATTAATATTTGTTGGTGAGTGAAAATGATTTTGTCATGTTTTAATATTTGTTGTTCACGAGGACATGCACAAAGCTAAGTGTGGGGGAGTTGATGTTATTAATATTTTCATGACTTTTTATATTCCCCCTTTACTGATATTATATGAAATGTGCATAATTTGTGTGAAATATTAATGTTTTAATATTAAGTATAATTTTTGAGCATTTTTAGAAGTAGTCCAATTGAGTCAGTTTAATGTTTTAAGAATAAATGTCACTATTATGATCCAAATGGTGTGGTTATTATTTTTTAGTATTCTCCTTTCACTATAAAACATTTCATTAGAAGGAACCATGATCCAATTCTTCCATTTGAAGGGTCATATGCTCCTCACAAACAAGACCAAGGAATCTGTGAACAAACTGGACTAGCCTTGAAGATTGATTTACTGGGCTCAATAAAGAAGTCCAAAAACATTAAATTTCCACCATAATCCGGGGGACACTACATTGAATCTTGGATAAAAGTTTCAATTCCCCAAGCCAAGTACACGGGGCCCAAATAAATCTTTGAAGTCCAGCCCACCATTCTGGACGAGAATTAAAATCAGTATAGTATGCACGACATATCTCATGCTGTAAGCATCAAATAGAGCTGATATTTTTCAGTGTGATATAGGAGATATAGGCGGCCGACTTTGTTGAAGAAACAATTCGGATTGGAATGCATATTCATATTCTAAAACCCTTTCAAATTATGGACTTCAAAAATACTGGATTGAAATGGACAGTTTACATTTGATTAATCAACCGGCCATAACATTTTATACTTAAGTTAAAATGACTCCAAAATTTGAGAGTAGTCGGACAACATTATTATATAAAACTTTGAAGAAGGAGATATTTGAATATTCGGCTGTCTGAATAACCAAATTGGCGATGAAAGTGGAGGGACAGATTGGGAATGCAAACAGTCCACTTCTTGGTCTATAAATACTCTCCGATTCTCTCCTTGAGAGGGGTTGACATTTCAGAAGATAGGATATCATATTGGCACGACAAAATCCTTTACAAAGGATTGGGAGGACCTTACATACTCAAATTTTCACTTGAGAGACCTTTCATCATCTCTTTGTTTTCACTTACTTTTGTGTTCTTAATTTTTGTAATCTTGTAATTCTCTTTCTTTGTAATTCTGTTTTAATGCAAGTTACTTCTTCAATATCTCTTATTATCATCCACCTTCTGTAGTTTAATATTTATGTTCTTAAAATAGTTTAAGATCATTTGAATCCACTTCCCTTATTTTGCTTCCTCATTCAATCGAAAATCCGTTTTTAATTATCATCATCGTTCGTGTGTGTGTGTGTCAATGTACCACTCTTTTCTAATCCCTTTCTTTTTATTCCATTATTAATTTATCATCATAATTATTTTAACCAGAATATTAAACATCCAAATGGATGAGTAAATATCTCATTGGGGTGAGTTATAATTCAGGGATGTTAAGTGATTGAGAGTTTTGCTCGATGAGTATTTTTGAAATTAATATTGTGTATGTTAAACATAATATGTCATGGATTAAGGATATGTTTTGTTTAACGAGTGGTTTCCATGGATAAATGGAACCATAAATACACTACAATAAATAAGTTTTTATTTAGATTAGGACCCTAAGTTAAGTTATGTCTTGGATTAAAACCTTCACACTTAGGAATTCCAATCAACGTCAACTTATGACATGGGTGTTAATTTAATGCAATACAAAGTAAGGCTCAAGGATATCACATGCTTAACTCCCCAATAATGATCTCACCCCAATCATTATGAATTTGTTAAATCAAACATAATCCATAAATCATTTCAATTATGATCTGCAAAGAAACCCCCCTAATGAAAATACAATCAACTAAAAACAAACGACTATTACAAAGTATCATCACCGAGGATTCGACCCGAGTGCTGCTATACACATTAGTAGAGCACCCGAATTTTGACCGGTCGATAGGAGACAATAGGCCTTGCATTTCAATGTGTAGTAAATCTTATTTATAAAAAAACATTCTAAGGGGAAAAATTATATTCAAAATGTCATAATACAATGAATGTTCTTTAATAATGTTGATTGGTAAAGAATCCCTTAGATTGAGAGGATCCTCATAAAATCATCAGAGGTGCTTCATAATAATTTGGAATCACTATGGAAGTTATTTAGAGTGGTATAGAGAGTTGAACAACATGCTAAACGGGTTTTCAGTGAAATGGTACCATGGATGGGTTTTTAATAATATCAAAAGTGCATAATTTCTTATTAATTTTGATCCTTATATTTTGGACTGCATGTAAAAAAATTATCAAAAACCACATACCTTGCCATGAAAATTTCATTTGATTTCTACAAACAATGATTGGTTTTAAATAATTTTATGTGCAATATTTTAAATTATTACAATTATATCATCGGGAATATGAATGCGGGTCATGTTCCAAAATAATTTATTTTAAATCTTTTAAATATTATATATTTTTTGATGATTACTTACTATTTTGTAAAATTATTCAATGAAATTTAAACAGTCATTAGTTTAAATAAAAAATATATATATTTTTTCATGTAAACGTTTTATATCATTTATTACATCCCTATGGGTGAATTCTGGTGTTGTAACATAGATAGTATATTTATATCATATTTATTCCATTTTTAAAAATTTAAATTTCTCTAAAAATTATAAAATAGTTACCATTTTTTCAACGCATTGATTTTAAATATAATATTTATTTTGAACAAATATTGCTCAAAATATTTGAATTCACACATTAAGTAAAAATAATTATTTAATAAAATTGAATTTTTTCAAAAATAATAATTTGATAACCCTTAAGAAAATTACATTAGAATTCATTAAATTATATTGAAATTTTTATGTAAGTATAAAAAATTTAAAAAAATTATTATATTAAAATAATATATATATATATATATATATATTTTGAATTTATCGAATTGTGTGTTAAAAAAATATATTTTCTGAGAATATAATTTTTGTTTCTACATATAAAAATATAATTTTCAAAAAAACAAATAGAATTGTACATGTAAAGTAATAATGAAAATTGATAAATATGATCATTATTTCATTACAAATAAAACATAAAAATTCTTGGTAATTGGTTTAAGATATAAAACCCCTTATTAAACCAGTGTATTTCCAAAGCGTGAGGTGTGTGATTTTGGAACATTATTGGTGGAGATCGGGGTATGGGTTAGGATCAAAATATGATTCAAAATCCCCTATAAAAATTTACATTCTTGTTTTAATTATTTAATTTTATATTTGGTATGGTCATGGTAATACCATTGTGACACCATCCCCCTTATAATATTTGATAAATTCTCTTGATAGTGTAATATCCAACTGTTTGATAACATCTCTACATCCATCTATGTTAATTGGATAATTTACGAAACCATAATATATACTAATTAAAATATTCAATATAGAATGGATATATTATCAATGATTAATATTATTAATGGTATTATAAATCCAACATTATATATTTTTTAATGGTCTTAAACAATGGAATTAGTTCATGTGCATTATATAAGAAATTTGTTCATTTAAATGGTGATTTAGGTTCTAAGAGTTTGGGTCATCAAATTCTTATCCCTCTTAGAAATTTCAATATAAAAAATTCATATAATATATTAAAAAAAATTAATGGTACAGTTTCTCATTGCCTATTCATGAATCCATTTCACATATTCATACTTGTGGTACAACTACAACACTTAGACTGGGTGACTTTTCTTGTTTTTTTAATTTTTGTATCTATGATATAAGATTATTACTGGCCACTCCTTTCATGAATAATCATTCACCATGGGGACCACCTATAGAATCAGTATTTTTGGATTTCATATGACAGTGAATGGTTTCAACCGTGACTATAATATCTTATATATGATTAGGTATGAAAATGAAAATCTATCTTAGTTCATACAGTCATGTATTAATCTGGATCATCGTCCCATATAGAGCCTCATATGGTTCCATTTAAATTCATTAATGGAACAATTTATTATACAAGAACTCCACTAAGGTAAGGTGATGATCTTAATATAAATTGATATATATTAACCCCAGTATCAGTATATTATATAGATTCTAAATGGATATTCCATGATAAACATAAATTTGAGGGTGATTATAAATATTGAAACTCGTCTTTGTATCAAATGAATGATGAAGGACCATATTCATAATCAAAGAAAACCTCAATTTGGATATGATATAATAGAGTGTGTCACTACTTACAGACTTACCGCTACATTTATTTATATATTTATGGTTTGGTAAATATATATATCATCCCTGATAAAAACGAAATATTGTGAATTTATAATATTTTTGAAAACCACCAAGATTGAGTTATTTCCTCCAGATGTCTTGGGAGTTCCTATGATGAAATTCAGGGTTATGTTTTCCCATTTCTATATGAGTAGTAGTAATGGTTTGGTCGCACCCATGTAATTATATCACTCGGAATTAAATTGTTGCAATACTATGTATTTTGATATAAATTTTTCAATAAACATCTTCATGTTGTCCCAATAAATTTTTTTCTTTCAAACTCCATAAATCATAATGATTCCTAAATGAATAATGAAGGATAAGTTATGTGAATAATCCAAATACTTCATACTAAGTATTAGTATTGATGGGAAATAGTTCTATGTCCCTAATACTATATATTTGTCATTAATAATGTTTATATCGATATACATTCACTTCAGTTTTTGTATCTCATCATCATCTTTTTAATGATCCCTGATCCTTGCAAGGATAGATGGTAGATATGTTATTTGAGAAGGTATGACTTCTATCTTTTGATTTTCAAATAAGTGTAGGTCCATTCAATTCCATAGAATATATAGGGGAGCATGATCCTTAATATTTAGAGTATCTTCTACATGGTTCACCTTTATAGGATTGTAATGGATAAAACAATCATAATCCTTGACCAGCTCAAACCATATTCATTAGCACATATTTGTCTATTTTCTATGAATATATACATGAAGATTCTATGATCTATTTATACGAAACACATAACTCCATTGAGATAATTAGATTAAATATTTAATTAGAATATAACTACAGACAATTACATATCCTTCATTAGATAGCACTTCACATGTATTTTCTGATTAGAGAGATGAGTAGGCCATCACATTTTCATCATGGATGACAAAAAAAACCGTAGCCCTTTTGGTTCCATCCCATTAGATAAAAATCATTCCCCAATTGGGATAATGTATGAATTTGAATGGAGATTAACATATTACCTCACTCATTATTTCTCTTATAGTATTCATCAGTCCTTAAAAAATCAATCTCATTTTAGATTGCTTAGTTAGTGGGATTGAAAAATCAGACAACATTAATACAATTCAATGATAATAAAACTATAATTAATTGTATCTGTATAAATTTATTATATATGTTGGAATAACCTATCCTTAAATAGACTGTATTTTTGAAGGATCATATATATTCCATTATAGGGGATAACATTCCCCAATAATGTTACATATTCAATCCAATAACTCTCATTTACTACACATTACATATAACATTTACTTTTGTAATGTATTCAGTACAAAATTCTAGTTATCATAATGTTCCTTCTTTCTTTTTGAGTTAATAATGATTTAATTTTTATTGAAAACCCAAAATTTTACAATGTAATCCCTAATGGATCTTTTGATAAAGTGCTAGAATTTGCTAGTGAATTAATGAGTATGAATAGAATAACTTTGGAATTATAGTGATCATACCATGTACAAAATTAATTCTTGGGGATATCCATATTCTTCCCCTCTATTTTAAAATATCCCAAGTTTTTACCTACCATTTTGAATTCTTTGTCTCCACATAGATGATAGAAAAATTCATCTATTCGGGGAATATGATAAATATAATATTTTAGGTCATGGTTGAGTGAAACATAATCAATATAGAGGTACATTTACCCATTCATATTTTTAACAAGGAGGACTTATGTAAACCATCCTAAATCACAATGATATATAATCCCGTAATAAATATTCAATTTAGTTACATTTTCAAATCTATATGTTCAATAATAGAAATTTTATATGGATTCAAAATATTGGTAAATCTATGAGTATAATCCTGGTTCGAAACTCAATCTTATACATTAGTGGAAGGCCAAATAATTCATTAGGATATATATCACCATATTCGCATATAATGGGCATGTCATCAATGATGATATTTTCCATTTTATTTATCTTTTGGGTTCGATATTCCAACTCATAAGGAAATAATTTCCACGATTAAGGTAATGATTTGAAAGGAGATTCATCCTAAATGAATTTATATAGAATCGGAGGCTGATTCATGATACATATAATTATTTACTTCCCATATAAATTTTTATAGCCTCTATATAAAGAAATCCAATACATATACAATTTTTAATCGAATTACGCTAATGATTGTGTCACAAGATTTTTAAGAATTTCATCTGACAAAAATAGTGAAGATATATGTTATATAATCAGGATGATGTAATTTTTCAATTTCAATTATTTACAATATATAAACTTCCATGTTTTTAGGTGAAGTTTGAATAGTATTAATGAAATCAAATGTTATGAATGAATGAGTAGAACCAAAATCAATTGTTATGTTAGCTATTATTGAATGAATAACATGAATAAATATCCCCAAGTGGTTTTTAGGATCATATATAGTCATTATGAAAAAATAATATCACCATTTTCCTCTAATACATGGATTTTATTATCACCGATTATAATGAAGAAACATTTTCGTATTGTGTTGATTCCTATATTTCCCATTATCCTTGTAGTTCAAAGATTATACAACATTACTGAGAATTGTCTAGAACATTATTTTCTTCTATCACATTAGAGGGAGTATCCCATAATAATTTTCTAGCTAGTTTCTTATCATTCTAATAGATAAAAAAATTCCATGTCCTATTTAGATAATTACTAAGATTATTTTACCCAAACATTTGAAAATTTAGTTATTTGTCTCATTTCCACCAAAATACTTCTCCATAACTCTCCAAAAATTAAATTCCATTATCCTCTTCCAATTTATAGACCCATGAGGCTGTTCAGATTTCCTATCATTTATTTTAACATTATTTTTATAACTGAAAATATATGCATAACGATCACTTAATTGGATTTCCCATGACTTTTTATATAACATTTATCCCAAAAAATGAAGGGGAGAACATTAGATTTTTGTTCAATGATAAATATGGAGGTGTAATGATCATGTCATATAAATTTCACCTTATAAACCATAATGTTTTCATCAACCAATTTTTCAGACCAGGGAAATACCTCCCACTTTTATGTTAGAAAGTTTGAGAGAAATATTTGACAAAAAACAATTTTTGGAGTCCTTTCTACTCCATCACTATATTATCCCCCTCAAGCTTCATATTTTCTTTCAATGATAACAATTGATCTGGTTCTTCCACCATACCAAAAAGAGAGAACCTTAACTTTTATTTATTAGGACATTTAATGATAGAGAATGTAATTTCATTGTAGTTGGTTCATTGTTCCCTGAGTATAAGATCAAATATTCCACTAAATATAGGATGGATTTGTCACAGTAATGTCTAAATTACAACTGTCTATTACTTTTTGGGTGATAGTTTTACCCCTAGTTCACTATTATATTCCAAATATTGATTATTTTAAAATTTTAATTATATTTTTGTCTATATATCCCATCTGGTTAGCATATCATTTGGAAATTTATTATGTTTCGATCAAATTAGTTGTTTACTCGGTCCCTCCTCTTTTCAACCATTGACTAAAATAATTGAGAAAACGTGGATGATAATTTTCAAAATATTAAACATATAAAAGAAAATTTAATAATATTTAAGGGATAACACATAAAGAACATAAAATCATTACCCTAAAATTTTCATTCATTCAATATATGTTGTTGATGATCTATTTAATAACATCATCATTAATGGTAATTTTTTCACGTTATGACTATTCATAAGGAACATGTGAATTTACCAACTCATATCCCCTAGGAGTGTCAAACTAGGTTTGTGGTAAGACCAATTTTTAGGAACTGTGTGATGATTGATGTGACGCCAAATGTATTCTTATTGGTTTTTTACCCAATGGTAAAAATGTTCTAGAGCCTCATCTACTTGTAAAATCTAGAATTAGATTTTTGTAATGGAATAACTATGATTATTCAAATCCAATATTTAAGGATTTTTTACTATATTTAATATTTTCACGACGACTTTAACTATGTTTTCCAAATAATAATATTTTAAATGACTATTCCTTTCTCATACACTAGTAATGAACCCATATATATTTCATACACCATAATTCATGATTTAATATACATTGATTCTTGATTTATTATATAAATATATAAATTACATAATCCAAAAATCTAATGATTCCTAGATTCAATGGGTAAAATTTTCAGGAAAATAACATATTAAAATGGTTGATGTAACATCTTTCCCCTCCATATTGTCTTGAGTCAAGGTAAAACTACTATAGGGCCTTCATTGAAATCCCCATGGTGAGAATGGTTGGAAATAAATGTCATGGGATTCATTAATGATTAGGAAATAATTATCACTATAAAATATAAACATTAAAACAAACATTACATTATAATACAACCAATACATGATGTATGTCAACAATGTATTACAAATAAAATTGAAACCATGGTATAACAGTAAAAAACCCAATCCAAACCATGAATCCAAAAGTTGAGTACAATTGGAAGACATGAAAAAAAGTGAGACTACAAGATATATCTCCCAATAACCACATAATGCTCCAAGATATAGCACCAAAATACTTCCCACAAATACCGATGAATCACAATTGAAATGATATTATTTACCTTTACCAATATATAGATGAACCACATCTAAATATATATCAAACTGAAATAGCAAGGGTGAGAATTAGTTACTCAGTAGGATTTCCCCAAATGAATTGCTAACTGACGCCACTAGGATATAACATGATAGAATATTTGTATAAATAATTAATAAAAACAATTCAACAATCTCCAATAGACCCAAAACATCTTTACGAAACCACTTTACCCAAATAAACACATTTTCATAGAAATCAATAAAAAAATTAATTTACCATATTCCCACTTAATTTTGGCCTAACTCCTTCCATAGTGCATGAACACATGCATATCTCAATCAAAAAGAAAATTATACCAAATGATCTTAGGGACACCATTGATTTTAGAACCTCACATCCATCTATATCCCCTTTTTATAGTGGTATTTCACACCACATTCCAATCTTTTGATAGCAGTACTTCACACCCACTATCCATCCCCATTCTGCTAATGCTTAATGACTTAATCTAACAACCATACCAATTAAAATATTCCAAATTCATATAAACCATTAGTTTTTAATAAAAATCAACCCTTTAAAAAAATAAAACATTTTCCTCAAACATGCAAAAAAAAATACAATAAATCAACCATTTATTGAAAATTCATTGAATCCAAAACCATTCCAACATAAATTTCTTCCAAAAATTCCAATGTACTTTTCATCCATTTATACTAAATTATAATCCAAAATGTCAATACTGATATTTAAATATAATTTCACAACCATTTTTTGTAAATCAACACATGTAGACAATTTAGAAATCATCACTCTAAAATCCAACAATGAATCACATTAGACAACTAAATCACATTTAACCCAAAACCCAAAAACCATCACTAAAATATTTCACACAATCTTCACACATATAATTCACATTAAATTAAATAAAAATAGTAAATATGAAAATACGCATTCTAGTTCCATCATGAGGAGTCGAGAGTGAATCCATATACCTTTAGTGTTTTTCTGAAAATGTCTGACAACAAAATCACTCACAAAATCCAGGTGACAACTACATAAGTTTGCTTTAGATCCATTCCCATGATATCAACATGGAAAAATATAACCATTTTTGAAAAAAAACATATATCTATCTTAAGAAAATATAGATATACCAAAAATGGAAATATATATATATAAGTGTAGATCTAAATAAAAAAAATGAAACTACAAAAAAATACTTACCAAGTCATAATCACCTTCTATGATTGATTAATTTTTTTGAAAAGCATAAAAATGAGTGGGAGAAGTTCCCCAATCTTAGAGTGGAGGAAATTCATAGTGAGGGTCGAAATGGTGCACAAATGGGTTATTTAGGTTCAAAATCATATGAGATATATCTTTTAAAAACATACTTTATATCTCGCACACAGTTTAGCTACACAGTTAGGTAAATTATGTGATAATCAGGTCTCTACTACATCCCAAAAGGATACCCCATACGGTTGGACCACATGGTTCGATAAACTCTATTACAAACATGTGAAATACCACTCTCTCACGAAATATAATTTACTTGGGGGGGGAAACAGTTTGGAGAACCCAATGACTTAACATCATTCCAACTAGTTTTCCACCACCACATTGTGCTTGGTTCCTAAAGAAGCTGAACAGTTTTCACTAAATGTTCTCAAAATGGTCACCCTTATAAAATCCCCAAAACCATTTGATAAACCTTCCAATATCTCCTAATCCATACCCTACCACTTTATACTCATAAAAATCCATAAATAAGTGTCGTATACCTGAAACTATGAGAGATAAATACTCCTGACCATTAGTACTTCCATCCATGAAAAGTATAAAACCATCGCTTTCATGAAAGAGCTCAGGCCTTTAATTGTACATTTAATACTTTTGTTCTCATGTATCCTCTAGAATCTAAATATGTATCTAGAAAACCCACACAAGTATTCATTATTTACCATGAAATAATTTCTCTTGTGTATCCACAATATGAATTAGAATGTGCAACAATGAAGAATCAAACTCTAGATCAACATGATCCCATCCAAACACACAGTTAGGATCCACCTGGTACTTCTTCTACTATGATATATGATTTATATTATGAAATAAATCTAATCATGGTAGAATGGACAACTGATATCACACCTCTTATACTGCCTCATATATATCGAATGTCCTAATAAATCTCAGAGTTAACATGCCATGTTTTACAAAATGATGATGTCCCAACCTCAATGATATTCTAAATAACATATGATCTCCCACCATGAACAAAAACATTCATTGATGACGGTCCACATAAAATGTTTGAGGAATCTGATCCATATCCTTATCATCATGATCAACCTAATATTCTATATGGTGTCTTAAACAAGGATCAACCCAACCAATGAAGTCTCACATGCTTCCACCTAACAATGTGGAGAACGACCCGGATGCCCATACTGTGATCCAAATGGATCCATTTTCATTGATGACAGCTAAATGTTATTATCTGATAAATCCCATAATGATATTTGATCCTCCCATGAGAAACAAAAATCCATCACTCATGCTCTCAACATGTACTCCAAAATTTTAATCAGTCTCAAGGATTTCTTATACATCAAGGGACAATACACCATATTCATATTCAACTCAATCCCAAGGGCCTATTACATGGATTTAGAGAAATGATATGTGAACCCAAAATATCTATATAATTCAATCGATTTTTGTAATCCATTCTTCATTACCACCCAACAAATATTGATTTTGGATAGATTCTATATCGTATGATATTAATGAATTGGGAATATACGGGCCGACATTGGGATATAATACACAATCACCCATATGACATCTTGTTTCTAAACTATTCCAATGAACCCTTTAACAAAATCCATACCTATATTTTCTCATTTCCTCATAGAGATAGGTAATGACTAAAAAATTCCTTATTAGTGGTTAATAATATTCATTTAATTACTGAAAAATCAAGTATCTCAGTACAAATTGCACAACTTCCATTTTCATACATTTCTATATAAAATTCAGTTTCAAATCCTTTTAAATTTGCATAATTATAGGTTCTACCACCCATATCAGATGAATATATACACTCAATAGTTGTTCTTGAATCAAACTTCTATGCCTTTTTAACCAATCCAACCAAACCATATACCAATGAAGCTAGAGGGAAAACTGATATATCACCTCTTTCATCACATTTCCAATACTTTCCTGTTATGACATACATGAACTACAAAAAATCTATAGATTTTTCTTCCACCTAATAATATGACATTATACCTTATGCATCTACCAAAATTTATCTTTTACTCATTTCACACATCAAGACAATGTCAAGTATGTAGAGATACTCCATCCATATCATTTGTCTCACAACTCAAATCACTTTGTGAGAAAATATCCATAAAACTCTTATTATCGGTAAATACCATCAATTTCTCAATGAAGATATAATGATGTCTTTTTTTAAATCCTAAAACCACAAACACTATCTACAAAGCTTGTATTGGTTAGTAATTCACATTAAACCACACCTTTCTTGACATATGAAACCACTTGTTCTCCTTTCATGAGAACACACCCCAACCCTGATCTTGATGAATCATTATACACCACGTACCCTTTACCTAGTTCTTGGAAAACACGGTTTGATCTTGTTTAAGGTTATAATTAATATCTTCAAATGACTTATGACATTACTCATTACATTGAAAAAGAACATTATTTATTGTAAAAGCTATCATCGGAGATGATAATAAATAGTAGTCATGAAATTGGTAATAACTAGTTATACCATGGAAGCTCAGTGTCTCAATGACATTCTTTCGTAGTTTTAATGAGATAAATACCTCTATCATTTCAGATACACTAAAACACCTATTTTATAAATAAAATGGCCAAGGAAACATATGTCTCGTATCCAAAAATCACACTTTGATTATTTGGAATAAAACTTGTTATCAATCAAGATTAACGACACTCTTTCTAACTATTTTTCATGATCATCCCATTTCATGGAATATATCAATATTTAATCGACAAACAACACCCCAAAAGAATCCATATATCTATGAAATATATAATTCCTTAATTCCATAACTAATATTACTTAATTAATTAGATGTAATTAAGTAAACACATATTCATAATAGCTATATATACTTATGATAACTATTCTTTGAATATACTCCCTTATAACCTGCAACTAATGAATTCCTAATCGCAATAAATGTTTAGAGAATTGATAATATCCGCTATACTGATCAAACTAATAATCAATTCATATGAGGGGATATTCATTATTTATAATAACATGGTTAATATTATGATGATCAACCCAAATCCAATGTGTTCCATCTGCCTTTTTAACAAAAAAATCTTTTCTACCACAAATGTTGTGATAGGCCATATGAACCAATTTTTTATATCATCCAACTACAATTTAAATTAAATATATTCTATTTATTCCATCCAGTAAGATATAAATGATATCGTACGGGTCCTCTAGAAGAGATCCATCATAAATTCCAGTTACGTTAATGGAGGTAACCCTATGAAATATTTAGGAAAAGAATTCATAAACTGATCAAAAACAACTAGATACAATTTCTCCCAATATCATCAATCATTTTAAAAGAATAAGATATAGTGTAATAGTAAATCCTCCCAACAGTTGGTTCTAACAATCTCATTGCACCCAACTTTACCGTCTTATCTTCACTAATGAGATACTTGATGCCATGATTAGTCATGAAACTAATTGTTTGTTCATAATAGTTGATGTGGGATTAAAAAACCATCAAACCATCGATAGACTTGATTGTATCATTAAAATCCATGCGATGTAATAACAAGTCCCATATCAAATCAACCCTATTGAAAACTATACAGAATTATCATCAAAAAAGGATCGATGCTATCCTTAACCACGTGGATTTTGATGTTTCATAATAGAAGGAATAAATTCAACATTTGACACCAATAATTGAACAAAAAATTAATAAATTGAAGAATTATATTCACCTATATCTAATAATGGTTTCATAATGGAATAATTAAAAATAATCATAACTCTCACCATGGATTTCTTATAGTTGTCACTCACAATACTCTACACACATCCCTATATATGATTACTCACCACGCTCTATTCTTTAGTCCATTGCTAGAATTTAACACCATGAGGAGGTAAGTAATTCCTTGAATAACCATGGATAATTATTATCTATTGATGATGGGTATGCCAATTCCATCATCCCATAGAGGCATAATATTCCTACAACCACTGAGATGTTTCAGGAACACCAATCCTAGATGAAATGAGACAATAATTCTAAATATTCTCTATTTTATTGAAATTATGGCATGATCTAGGTTATGTAAATCATTCTTGCTTTAATTGGATTAGAAACCTGCATTAAAAACATCTTGTATTTCTCTTATCCTTTTGAGTATGATTCACCAATCCTTCTATAATATTCTAGGACACACTCGTACAACTGAAATATCATTCCCTCATCCTCTTGCTCCCCAAATTAGTGTTTCATCCATTTCCCATGAATATCAACAAAAATATTTCACCCATATCTCCCAATATATATATTTCATAAATGGTTTCTCAATTTTCCACCAATGCATAATCCATTATATAGAGCACTACATTCTTTGAAAATATTTCATCATTTAGACCAAATTCAATAATGTGTGACTTTAGAGAATCACTAGCAGCATCCTAAATTGAAAATCATACTATATTCATGTATTTTATGGCATATTATATCATATAATGTTTTTCCATATTTGATATAATGAAATATTTTGTTCACTCATTTCTAAAAATGCGATGATATCATTTTTTTGTCAAACTATTTCTCAAACCCCCCCATGTCATAGCTTGGTCTTCTCGAGCCAATATCTCTAATTATCATAATGATAAGCATGATCATCCATAATTTATGTCACTATATTTACTTTCTTTTCCTCCTATTTTCTGTGGAAATTGATGATTTGATTCATCCAATTTACCCACACCACTACCATTTATGCTTCCGAATCACCCCAAAATATGTATAGATTATGCTTCTGAAACATAACCAAATGGTCTAAATGCATTAGATCATCACTCGTAATACCACTATTAATGTTCTAAAATGATTATATAATGTTTTGAATAAGATTCTAGTTCACATGGGGCTCAATTTCCATCACATTATCTGCTACTTCCCAAGATTGGTCACCATGATGCCTACCTTGTTCCATTTCTATCGACACACCAAACACCATATGCCTCACTCTCTTGAAAATGAAGGCTTCAAACTTAAAATTAAATAAAATTTTACATATAACAACAATTATTTCTGAAATTCAACATTTCCCATGTAAAACATTTTTTCATTGAAAATAAATCATGTTTTAAAAATCAATCCATTTCCAAAATAGCAGAAAAATTCATTTTTCACACTCTTAAATTTGAAAACTAATTCGATATTTTTATGAGATCAATAAATTCATCTAATAACATGATTCGTAAATAGAAATTAGATATGAAATCTTAGTGAGATTCTATTTATACCATGAATAATCTTCTCATCTCTTTGGCTAGACACATGGAAATGATATTTCAATGCCTATAAGTGTCTTCAAAATACTTATGAACCAAATTATATGGTAATAAGAAATTTAGAATAACAAAATTTTATATGTATTTTTAGGATATAAATTTCATGTTCCAACAGTCCAAACCCTAACTACCATCCCACCTCATTGTCTTTAGTAGAGTTAGAAGAACTAATGGTCCTTATGTGACATACCCGTGGTGTCCAATACTATAAATAAATATAATGTTCTTCATTAAAAATTGTGGTATGATTTCCCATTAAAATAAACACAATACACCAATCACGAGAATAACATATAACCACTACCTGATGTATGTAAACAATGTATTATGACTCAAAATGATACAAAGGTACAAAAATAAGAAACTAAAACCAATACAATAAACTAAATTAATGGTCCATGTGGAATAATAAAATGAAAAAACTCAAGACACAATGATATAACTCACAAGCACCACATCATTGTCAATTCTCCAACAACATATGATCTCCCAAGATTCACGATACACCATTAAATATAAGAGATGATTTACCTTTACATTATTCTCAATCAACAATGTCTAAAAAATCACCAATGTGAGAAAGTAGGGTGATTAAAAATTACTCAGTAAGCTTTCCCCAAAACAATTCCCTATTCAAGCCTATAGGACAGAACCAGTTAGAAAATTTATATAAAAAATTATATAAAAACATTAAAATAGTTCAATAATTGAAAACAAGGTGAATATATCCTTGCCAAATAATTTTACCCAAATTAATAAATCTACAAGGAAATAAATCAAGAAATTCATTACAGATTTTCCAATTTCATGTTAAGATAAATCATTTCATCTCACGTGACTACGCAAATATTTCAAACATACACACAATTCAAACACAAAAGTTTAGAGTTATTATTGAATGTGTAATTTTACACTAATCCATATCCCATTTTTATAGTGGTACTTCGTGAAAAATTTTGATCCTTTTATTATGGAACTTTATTCCAACTATTCATCCCCACTCTACTCCCATGTAACCATTCAATCCCACTACCATACCAATTAACATATACTAATTTAATATCAACAAACACTTTCAAAACCCAATCAAACAACGAATCCAAGAAAATTTTCCCACAAACATGCCAAAACCATTTCAATAAATCATACTTTTATTCAAAATTCCCTTATACCACAACATTTCAAGGTAAAATGTCATCAAATTATGCCAAAATCGTTTCATTCATTATTCCGAACAATATATCAATAAAAAAAATATTTATTGAAAAATATTTTAAAAAATTTATTTCTATAAATCAAACCATGTAATCGATTTTAAAATAATCATTTTGAAATCTAATAACGAAGCATATCATAGAACAATATCACATTAAAACCAAAACTGAAAAAACATCACAAAAGAGGTTTCACACAAGATTTTCACATTGATTTCAAAATCAATGTCAATGAAAACAATTAATTTCAATGAATCCTTCTATATAAAGTAAGAAGGGTCGAGAGTAGAGAAATCTACGATTAGGTTTTTGGTGAAAATTACCAATGAAACCAATACAAAGAAAATCATTGATAAAACTCCACAAATCTACCTTAGACCCCTTCCCCAAACATACTAATTTAAAAATCTAATCATTTTTAGGAAGAAACCCTAGCTCTAACAAAAATTAAACTAGATAAATATATTAATGAGTTAGACAATAAAATTTCTATGGAAAGCCAATCAAACTATCAAGACATGAATTTTACCAAGTGGGGCTCAAATTGGTTATTTAGGGTTCAAATCATATGAGATCAATTTCTAAAAAACCCACTTTATTACCCAAGAATGTTTGAACCTCACAATAAGGAAAACTGTATGCTAGCCATGCATATGATACTTCCTAGAACGGTAACCAATATGTTTTCCCCAAACAGTTAGGCAAACCATGTGCCAGCCTTTCAAAATCCCATTATCTCAAGAAGCATTTTTTACCTGGGGTGTCTATATAGTTTGGGAAACTATGGTAATTAAATGTGTTCTAGCCCATATCGCACCACCTCATTATGCATGTTTCCATTAAGGGCTTCATATTTTCCACTAACTGTTGTTATGAAATTCTCCATTGAAAATATATGAAACCCTTAAAAAGCAGTACACACTATCCAAAAACATACCCTACAACTTAATAAAAATAAAGAAGCATAAATAATGGTCAGATACCACAATATGTGGGTAGTATAGTTCGGAATGATGGGTATAGGTCCCAAAATATTGGTATATCATGTACAAATGGTTTGTAGGATATTCGGATTCTATGATTTTGGTATAGTTAATGTAAGATAAAAGAAACAATCAAGGATTGAACACAACACCTCCCACTTATATATGAAGGACCTAACTATTATTCGATAATTATCTTTGTGAATATAATAAAATATATACATATATATATATATATCTGTATGTATGTAATTTAAATTTCAATATATTTGATGATATTTGATGAAATAAATTATAATGAATTATTGTACCTATACTAATGGGCTGAAAAACCATTGTTATATACATATAACAATGGATAGAATAACCATGGGTATAGGAACCGAAATTGTTGGGACCTATGAAAATTGTTTTTTATAACCACTGGATTAGGAGAATACCTATTAAAATGATATTGAAAAAATAAGAGGTATAGGGTTTGTATGAGGCACCAATACCCTTGGGTTTTTTGAAAATAGTGGGTACATAGTATGAAAATGGTTGATATAACCATGGTTATTCCCAAAACAATAATATAAAAGGCACTATACCATTTTTTAATGAAAGAATTTCGTATAGGGTTTGAATAAATTACATATAACCATAATTTTGAAAAACTGTGCAAATAGGGTTTGAATACGACACATATAGCAGTAGTTTCTTCAGAACCGTGGGTATTAGTCTGTTGGTATACATTAAATATTTAATTGTGTAATTAGACAGAAATCATATTAATAGGATACCTAGGTATAAAATAGTATTTATTATCTTTGAATCATTCCCATTAATTTCATAGAATCATCTAATACTATATGGTATAGCCCTACGTCACACATTAGAAAAGGATGCACTAGAAATTATATTTAAGGAATAATAAAACCCTAACATGATTAAATATTTCACTTTAATCATTAGGCATATAAAGGTTACATTGATCGGTTGGGAATCAAAATCATACAAATAAAATTATGAAATTAGATGATAACAACAGTCCATCATATGAATGTGAAAACTATATAAATCAAGGAATCATAGTCATCATTCATAGATAACCGTTGATGAATCATAGAATAAAGTTACTAGTCTAACATAATTTACACAATACATGGAATATGATGAGTTAAAAATATTATACAGTTCAATGGAGGGCTATATAATATATGTCCCACCCATCACATTTATAGAATGTACGTGAATTAGTGTGCCACAAATGCCATAAAACATGGGAATATATTTCATAAAAATTAAAACCATGATTAATCAGTGTGCGTTATATAAAAGGAATTCCAAAATCAATTAATAACTGATAAATATAGGTGATTTCCCACTAGTAATGATTGTGTTGGGTATTTTCTATAAATGTCATTGGAATGGAAAAGACAGATAGTAATATTGGTATCACAATAAGTGCATATGAAGGATGGTGGAAGGGTTTAATGATAGTGAAATTTGGTATCAAATTATAATTAAATCATAATTACAAAAAAAGGATGCGTAAAAATGTATTCCATCATGTATAATTGGTAATTAAATGGCATAATACAAAGATTGATCTTGAATACATACGATGACGAGTAAATCCCTTGCCTTGAGAGGGCACATCTAAAATCATGGGAGGATCATCTTAAGAGAATGGTAACACCGTATTTTGGATTTGGAGAGTCTTTGTGAAAGTAACATCATGATTAATTTATTTTAATCCAATATGAGATGGTGGTTGGGTCATTTTTTTAGAATAATATAGGGTAAATTTTTATTAATTTCTAAACATTTAGTTCAGACTCTATATAATAAAATAATCAAAACAAAAAAATTTAAATGAATTTCCAAATTTTTCTACAAAATAGTTCTGGTTTTCATTATTTTATAATGAAAAGAATCTATCATATTAAGATAATATAATTTATGATTTGGAAGAGAGTAATATTCATTATGAGTTGATTTTGAAACATTAAAATATAATATAGATTTTGAAGGATTCATTGATGGACTAAAAAATTAATCAAGTAACATCAAAATCTCAATATTTTATAGTGAGAAATTATATATTTTATTATAATACATTTTTTGAATTTATTACATCACTTTTGGTCTAGTATGATGTAATAAAATGTATTTAATAGCTATAAATTATATAAGTTTTAACCAAAACAAAAACTATATTAATAAATTATAAAAAAATTATCATTTCCTAAATTTAACATAATTACTTAAAAATAGTGGATATTTTATAAAATTAATTACTAATGTTTTTGAATTTATACTTTTATATAAAAACCCTTATTACTAGATAATACTGCTATTTTGAAAAATAAAAAATTTCTGACCCATAAAATGATTACATTAAACATCATTAAAATATATTAACATATTTCTATTAAAATAATTATTTAGTACTAATAATATAAGAAAATAATACTTTCTTCAATAATCAGTAATAAATATAAATGAGTGTTAAAACAAATTTTTTTGCAAAAATAAAATTTCTATTTCTTCAATTCAAATTATAATTTTTCATTGAATATATAACGTAATAATGAAAAGGGATAAAAATAATGTTTATCTTATTTAAAATAATAAATACATATTCATAATACATTTTTTATGATATATAACCCCTTATTAAACAAGTGTATTACATAAGGGTAAAGTGTATGGTGGTAGGAGTTTCTTATAGTGGTTGCTGAAACATGGTTGGGTTAATTTTCTCAAAACTATTGATCATCGCTCAAAAATGGATTCATACAAGGTTTAGTTGTTTAATTTAAAAATTAGAATATTAAAAGGAATTTTCTATGAAACCATCAACATTATAAGCTTTGATAAATGGAATTCACATGGTGTGATTCTACTAGTTCAGCCAATCACTTCTTCCATATGTGTCCATTTGGATTTATAATAGGCCTTATATTTACTAATAATTATATTAGTTGTATAGATTCTATTTTATCAATTAATATAATGCCAAATATTATTTTAATTATAATATGTATTATTATTTAATGCTCCAGAGTATCCAAAGTATTACACATTTTTTCTATAAGGAATTTATTAATTAAAAATATAATTTTATATATAAATTTATTGGTAGTAATAATTATGATGTTTTAATTTACTTTTCATGACTATTTAGTTTTGGATCTTCAGGATGATATAGACAAAAAGAATGTTTTGGTAGTTATTATTTGTCAAAGTGTGTTTTCTGAATATAAAAATGAAATATTGATAGAAAAAATATATAATAAAAATTAATTATCTACTCAATCTTATGATATTATATCACAAATTATATGTCTATCTTCATTCATGGTAAAATTTCAGATTTTGTTTCAAGTATGTTGCAAAACATTTGAAGACCTGAACATTCCCTAGTTTAAGGAAATATTATAAGGTAATTATTCCTAATATCATTATAGTAGAAGCATTATTTTCATATTTAACACATATTTGTGTGATATATCTTAATTATAATGGAATTATTAAATTAATAATGTATATAAAAATATTACAGAATTCAAATAAAATATTATACCCTTAGAAAACATGTTTTAAACGATTGAATTCATGATCATCATATATTCTTAATATATTTTATTTCCCCTCTAATTAGTTCTCAGAAAACATTATTAATAACATAAGCATCATTGTTCCTCATTAACCCATTACAGGAACCATCAATGATGGGGGTGATGAAAATTTAATTTCATTTTTTTCAGAAGAGATAATCTTCACATAATCAGAAATGATGAATATATTTTTTTAATGGATTTTATAGTAAAATAGACATTGATAACACCATCATGGAGTATCATTAATGTATATAAATGATATGATTTTATTATATTATAATTAATGGAATAAATTTGAAGGAATATATTTTGTATTAAATGATGTAATTTGATAGTACTCACATCAGGGACTTGAATTTTCCCTGGATTGCATCTTAAAAATTAATTTCTTATGATAAAAAATGTTTAGTAGAGGATTTTTAGAAAATATTAGTCTTATAAAAAAATTCAATTGTAGAGTTTAGAGAAATAATTATGCGGATAGGTGAGTCTTGATTGTGTGGATGTGTTACCCATTTATAAGATAACAGAATTATAGTTCTGGGAATAACCAATCTATTTGCAAAAAATATAATCGAACTATTCATTGGTTAATGACCCAAAAATAGAAAAAACTGGATGGGAAGCTCTGTTTTAGTTAAAACTCACCACAACCACTCCTTTTTAAATGTCATTGAGTTTTTTTAATGATTTTTAGGTTAACAATTTATCATTTACCTTAATATTATATTACATTGGTAATCAGTTTTTATCCTTTGTAATTATTTTTAATGAAAAAAATTAATATTACACCATTTAGCTGACATTATAATTTTAATTTAAAATTTGAAATAATATTTATCAAATAAAATTTCTAAATGATTTAAATTATAATATTAGAATTATCACAGTTTATCATGTTCGAAAATTTATAAAATATTTGATCTTTATATTTAGATATAATAAGAACTAATATTTATACTGATATTAGAAATTTAATTCATAAAAAAATTATGAATCTTTATAGGAATTTTAAAACTGAATAGATTTTTTAATATTCGATATTCAATGAAAATTCATTTAAAATTTATTACTGTATAATTTTATCTAGGCCAGAAACAATTGGACATATGATTTATACATTTAAAAATATTTTAAATTGTTTAATTATTTTTTATAATAAATATTACATTACATAAAATTAATTAAAATTTTATATTATTTTTACAATATATAGAGGTCATATGAGGCTGATATTTTTTTTAAAAAAATGTTATTTCACAGATTCAACTGAAAAAGATTTTTTTTTAAAAAAAACTCATAATATAAATATATGATACTATTTGAATAATTCTATATTTTTTTTTGTTTTTAAAAATATTATTATAGAATTCATATATAAAATGAATAAATATAATAAGTAATAATGCCTCATTAATGTGAGAAAGACTATGATATGGTGTTTAGATACTACAATAGGGTATTTAGTATTAAACGATGTATTGAAGGATTAGACCATGTGAATCTAGGTAGGTAGATGTATCTATATTGTGTTACAGTAGTGGTTAATAATATGTTACCCCTAGGAATGGTTTTGGTTACAGATAAATTTATTCTATGAGTATGATTTCAACGTATAATAAGAACTAAGACTTTAATTAAATGATGAACACTTAATTACGAAAATTATAATAATATGTGATTATTTATATACAGATGGGGACCATTGATATATCTCCATTTATGTAGTTTCCTAATTGATATGTGTGGTTGGGTGACTATGTATTTAGATCCATCGACCTGGTGTTACAATTTTTAGTTGGAGAGCATGAACATTGTTGATTTGTTCTACTATGCCCATTATTTATATGAAATAGGGGGACCATAGACATGGTCACTTGGATATGGTGTTCCCATTATTTATATATTATTCAGGACCTTGTATATTGACAATGGGAAAGATTTTTCACATTATATTGACATGGTTGGCTGGTCATTGACATAGTTTTTTTGATGTGATGTTCACTTATTTTTAAATACTTTACTACAAAATTCTAGAGTGAGATATCCTGAACTGGATGATGTTGGTTGGGTTAACCCATGTGTCATGTTAGACACTATATATTGAAGATGTTATTTATTTGAATTAGTATATGAATTCTCATTATTTTTTTGACCATGTCACATGCAGGTATGACTCCATTTACTAGTTATGTATGAGACCATGTAGGTGGTTATATACAGTGTTATTTTATTACAACCAAATATCTATTTCACATGGGTACCCATGTATCCTAAACTACTCATAGGTTTGAGTTTGAAGCAGGCACTATATTTTATCATCCATCTAGGTAACTTAGTCTAGTTGTAAGACATAGATGTGGGGAATCTTAGGATTGTGGTCGATATTTTTTTTAAATATTTTTTTATCTTATACTTATATATGATTATCCCAATCTGTGACCAGTTGATCACTATGTCTATATGAGTGCATCCAATTTTTATTTATGATTTTTAATTATGGATAATTTGTTAATTATTATATTTATGGATGATATTTGGTTGATTAATATTGTCATTTATAAGATAATATGAGGTTATATTCTCTCTAATGTTACATCTCATACCATAACAGATATTCAGTAGCCATTGATATTTTGTTAGTCATTCAAGAGGTTATATGGAAAACCAATTTAGGTATAATACAATCAAATGAGGAATGGAAATTATATATAAACTATCAATGTAAATTTTTTAATAAACGTCAAGAATCATTTCATGTAAATAGGGACCTTAAAAAGGGGCTTTATCTTCAGATAGAATATGGGATTTTCAAATAGATATTATATAAATCATTAAAATTATTTTGATTTGTAATTTTTGTAGTTATAGTTTAAATAATGTTTGAATTATTTAACATTTTTTGATGTATATATCAAGGAATTGAATTCTATTTTGGATTAAAAAGGTTTTTATAATTATTTGACATGAATATTGTTTTTAAGAAGGTATTTTATTAAACCATGGTCTTAGGACATAATTTCTAAGTTATAACATTAATAAATCAGATTTTAGGAATCCCTTGTAATCTCTTATTTTGAGTTTGATGGACGATTAAATTGTTATCCATTTGTTTGAGAAGTAAAATCAATTTAAAAGGAATGTGATATGTTTATAAATAAATATTTATAGATGGATTAATGAAAGTCCCATTATAATGAAATGATATATGTTAGAATCGAAATAAGGATATTTCGACACCAGTATCTAAGAGGTGGATAATTGATTATGTATACCATTGGTATAACTACAACTACCAAAACATCCTCAAAAGGACAAGGGTCATGGTCCATTAAATGAGATTATCCACACCACTCGGTCAAGGCATGTACTCCTTAGAATTAGGTGGTAGGTAGTGTTGTGGATAGATTCTCCCTTTTAACCAGTCCAAATCAGGAAATTATTATCAATCCATGTAGGCATTGGATATTTGATCAATTAAAATAAAAGTTTATATTATGGTATATGGTTTCAAAAACATATGACGACTTTGGGAACAATCATGGTTCAGGATTTTGGAATAATTATTTTTATAGTTTTGGATTTATATTATAATATTTTTAAAAGTATTAATTGGATTAATACATATAAAATTTAAATGATTCATTCTATATTCTTGTATTTCTGTTGAATCCCCTTCTTGGTTTTTTATGTTATTTTATGTCCAATTATATTTATGTGTGGACTTAAAAGTGAGTAATCATATTCATTTTTCATAGATGATGATAGTCTAAAAGTATCTTGGAATTAAAGTCATTTTCTATTTTTACTTTTAACATGTTTTGAAAAAAACATTAAATTTTTTCCTTTATTAAATGTGAACAGTTCTTTTTAAATGAGGACAATTTTTATGTCGGTAGTATGTGATTGATTTTAAATAAAACTGAAAAACATAAATTACAAATTAATTTTCAATATATTAGTGAAGGATTTATTATTTATTGATTTTTTATAGGGAGTATATTTGGAATATCAAATGAAAATTCATGATCACACCAATATTTAAATTTGATGACCATGTTTAGTAATTTGGGGAAGCATCCTTTTGTGGAATTTTTAGATTCATGGTGTTATTATTTCAATTTCTTTGTCTTGTGACCTGTAATCATTGGTACATTGTATTTTTTTAGTGTAGTTTTATTTAGCGTATATTGGTTCATAAATTTGTAATTCATATTAGTTTGATTTATATTCTCTAGTTTCTATTTATTTAAAATTCGTCACTTTTCATTCTTGGATGCCCAGTGTATATTTACTTATATTTATACATTTTTTGGATTAAATTTTAATTTATATATAACTATATATTTTTATTTTATGTATCAATTATATATAGGTAATTTATGTGTTTATAAAAATATTCTAATTATTAATTCACCTTTATTTGTAGAAATCATTTCATTCTGCTTATAATAATTTCTCTAGAACATGTTTCCAGCACTATGTGATTAGGAAAGCACCTTAGGTATGTCTTGGGCTAGCATGGATTCCCAGTTAATGGGTGACATGGTTTGGTTTGTGAAAAAATATAAAATATATATTAAATGAATATATTTTTATAAACATATTTAATATAAGGAAACTATTATATTTTACTATCCACTGAAAGGGTCATTTGATATAGTAGTAATCCTTTATTGTAAATGGACTATTTTAGGATAAATTTTTTTGTTATCTCTCACTCATGTGGTTGATTTTACATAATTTATGAAAATAACTGAATAATTTGTTTGATGAACAATATATTTTTATTTTAACAATATATTTCTTATTTTATTAGAAATCATTAAATTAGGGGGAGTATTTAGTTATTTGTTTATCTTTTAAACATTCCTTATTAATTTTTTAAATAAGTTATAAAATGTATTACATATGTAGATATCAATTTTGATAACCTAATTTTTAAATTATCAGATTTGGAGTGTAAATGTATTATTATTTATATTATAATAATAATTTGAAACCTTTAATAAAATATTTTACTTCACAATTGGATAAATTTTAATTATGAAAAGTGAAATTATGAATGCTAATCTTCTGAGAAATTATAGTTATTTAAAATAAATATATACATGTTTAGTGGTGAAATATTTAAATTTGGAGATATAATTAGTGTTTAAACATGGGATGATCATAACTGAATGAAAGTGATCATGTTTTTAAATTTTTAATTAGTTGTTTGTGTTTTTTAGTTTAGTTACCTCAAATTTATTTAATATTTAATAAATTATTTTTAAATGTTTGGTGTTTATAATATTAGTGTTTGAATTATATAAAACTATGTTTTTATATTTTTGCAAAAATAACTTATTTTTATAAAATTAAAAAAAACAATTAAATAGTATCAATTTTAAATTTATGAAACTCTATTGAAATAAATTTTTTATTTATAAATATTTAATAACAATTTACATAATCTAGATTTATGATTTTGTAAATTTTTTTTGATAAATTTCCATACTTTTAAACAAATATATTTTTACCTTTTTGTGAAATCAACATACCATTATATTGTATGTAATCTTTTATATTACAATAATTCATCATGGTTTTTCCTTCATGTAACATATGAGGTTTTATTTTTACATTATTATAGATATACATGTTATCTTTAAGAACCCTATTGAACCTGAATATTACCATAATAATTTCTAAAAATTAGAATGATTACCTTTACATTGCTTGAGTAATTTTATGATTACCTTTATGAAGAGAATATAAGTGGAAATATCATAACTAATAGAATGGAATATTTAATCTTCATTAAAAAAATTTATTTTTTTCATACCATAGTAGAAAAATTTTGGACTTCAAAATTTCCATTATAAAATGAACCATATGAATAATGGAATTTCCAAAGGAATTTATAATTTCAAAATCCCAAAAATATCATCATATCTGATTTTATTACCAAAAATGGTTCAAGATTTTATACCTTATTATATTATATTATTATCTAATATGGAGAAATTCCTTTGATAAAATGCATACCAAATCTGATTTTTTAATTAGTTGGGGTGTTGTGAGTATAAAAAAAATAAAAATGGATTTATATATATGACCAAATCTTGGTAGTAATCAGGGTATGTTTCTAGCATATATATGCTGGTAATCCACATTCCAATGTGGGTATTATAATTAATGTAGTAGATTTATGTGAAACTATATAGAGATGATCAATTCCATGATTATTATTATTTTTAATTTATTACATATTTATAAGAGTTATTTTTACTATATAATTAAATTTTTAAATGAATTTATATAATAATGCATTTATTCAAAAAAAATTAGATTTATTTAAATAAATAATAATAACGACATATATTTTGAATTATCAAAAATGATATTTTCATGTTAATGGTATTATATAACCAAGAAAACCTATAATCTTCAATCATGAATCTCCCACATGATCATGAATTTTTTGGAGTTAATTAAGAGGGAATTATTCATTATAATGAGATCCTAGAAACATTATAAAAATCCTAATTGAAGATAATTCAAACAAATCCTAAAATATGAAATAAAATTTATGAATATTAATAAGGGAGAATTTGTATGTACTGAGTCATTTAACCTACAAATAATATTCTATTACTATGTGAAAATGAAAGAACTTCTAGGATAATACTTTTTATAAAGTGTTCAAAGAGATGTATCTATATTATAATCATTATCAATATTTGATTATTTATATTTTCAAATTGAATTTCATTATTTCTTTTTTTTGGTTTCCTATTTGTGTTGAATATAATTAGTTTATGATATTCCCAATAACAAAATTTATGGTGTCAGTCATATAACATAACCAAAATTTTGGTAATTTATTTGTGACTTTCAGACATAACTTATGTCATCTATTTGTACCTTAGTCTATATAAAGGCATGTTTTTTGGGTATATTACATATTATACATAGTTTAAAAATATATTTTTAATTTTAATGTCATTATAATTATTTATCATGCACACTAAATTTTATTACATTGTTTCTGGAAGTGAATAATTTTCACTCTTGTTATTTTTTGAAAGGCTTAGTTTACATTCTCAAAATGGTCAATTAACCTCCCAATCGGCTTGTATTTCCATATCTACCAAGCCATATGTAATATATTTATTTAAAATAGTTAATTATTTCATAAGGATAGTTATATAAGACCATTAATTGAGAAAATAATGGAATCATAATGGAAATAGGTATGCTTAATCAAAATGTGATTAAAGCTAACATGTAATAGGGATTACCTAAAAGAGTTTATAATTATTGTTTGATTTTATAGATAATTATTGAGGAATTAAAACTAAAATAATAGAAAATTTGTATAATAATATATGTTAGGTGATTAAAATTTAGTTATTTGATCTTTAGGAATATGGATTATCAATATTTTTACCTATCTTAAACAGGATATTATTATATTTTCAAATAAAAATTAGGTAATATTAAACTCTATATAGACTATTGAGAGGTAAAATAGATAATGAATTATAATTTTTACCCATTTTTATAATTGTTTTGTATATATTAATATTATAAAGGATAATATTGGGTTTTCTTGAATGACCTATGTCATGGTTACCATCTTTAATGAATTATATTATAATATATACCATTGTTGGATTTTCATAATTGATAAATTCATTCTAAAAAACTTGATATGTCATTTGGATTATATAATTCATAAAAAATTACATTATTAAAAAAATATGTTTTCATCCTTTATAATACACATTCAATGTAATCTATTTTGATGAAATCACGGTATATTCTAAATGCAATGAAGCAAAATTTCAACATCATTTAATTGTATTAGATTCCATCTAAAAATACCATTTGTATTCCAAGATCACGAAATATAAATTCAGGATTTGTGAATTATATTCCTTATAAATGTCGTTTCAAAATTATCAAGTCATTAGATTCAATGAGATTAAAAAACAGAATTCTATATGTATCAATAATTATTTTTGAGAATAGAATTTTTACTAGGATTAGAGAATAATTCCTCCATTTTGTCTAAAATTTTTCATTATTACCTTCCACAATGATATGATTAGAAATTATTAAAACTATATTAGTTTATAAAATAGTTAAGTATCTTTCAAAGAGTTTAATAAAATATTAATAATTACATGGAATCACATATTACCTCAACTAGGATAAGGGTTTAATTTATATGTTATTTCTTCAACACTTGGACTTGGTTGTATTCTTATATAAGATTACTGTGTTATGTCAAAATGTTATAAGTAACTAATACATCATTAATGTAATAATCCTTCTGATGATTATTAATTTTATTCTTTTTTCATGAGTTAAATTTATATAGGCACTCGTTATTTTATAACAGATTTATACAATTAATTAACCAAAAAATATATAAATAATCGTTTTATAATGAATCTTAATTTATTTAAATATAAATGGAATAATTTCATCGATAATTTTATTTTAAAATATAATATTATGATAGTTATGTAGATTGCATTATCAATTTTAAATTTAAGAAAATTTCACCCTCAATATTCTTAGTAAGAAATAAAATTGTATAAGCAAATGTCTCTAATGGCATGAATTCAAATTACCATGAATAATTATTGGAATATGATATATTTATACAATATTTATATTATATATTTTATTATATAACACCTAAAATAATCTATGTTATTGGAGAATAATTTTATCATTTTTTAAATATTCAATCAATGGATGGGGCCATTAATATTTTGTTCCACGATTCCCTCTCACAATTTTATATCTATATAATGATTTATGTCTCTAGATTAATGAGTAAATAGGTAACAAATGAATTCAATTAATTGTCATGACCCGCCTTCACCACGATGATAGAAGAGACAACAGATTTATAGACCCTTCCTTTCTCAAGTTTAAGGATAGATAATGACCCCCGAGACTAGCCTTCAATAGGTCCTAGAGTGGCGACTAGCACCATGGGTATAGGGTCACGCACAAGATTGAAGGCATTATGCTTTTTCTTTAATAGGATCAGTAGATAATATAGTAAATCACAACACCAAAATGGGGGGGAAGTAAATCCAAAGAAAAAAATTCTCATGTGTTTGTTACAAAAATAGATGATACAAAAGTAAAAGAAACCCCAAAAAAATGTACCAAAAGAAAGACAAATAGTAAAAAAACTGCCCCAATGTATCAACTAGTACGACCGTACATGATCCCTGAAGTCCTCCTGGAATCCTGAACATAGTTTTATATATGTAGGGTGATCATACAAGTATACTCAGTATGGAAAAATCAAAGACTCTTGTGTACAAGTGGAGATGCATTTTAATGCCTCTTTGAAAAAGAGATAACCAAAGCACCTAGCAAAGAAAACTATCCACCCCAGCCTCACCAAGGCACACTACTCAAATAACACAAGACATATAATGTATAGTAATAGAACATCGATTTTTTCGGTACCCATGGCACATTCCCACTGGTTATTGAAGACATCCTATGCATCAAAAATCTCTCGTCATTCTCACTACAGTCCTACTGCCACACCCCTCCCGCACACACCTGGGCCACCACCACACATATCGCCCGCAAAAATCTTGGCCACAACCATCATCACGCCCGCAAACACCTAGTCCATAACCACCATGCGTAACCACCCTCGAAAACACCTAGGATAGAACAACTACTGCCACCCCCGAAGACAGCTGGGCCTTATCCTGAAGACTCTTGGGAAACAACTTGCCCGCACACACCTGTTCCAACCTCCACAACTACCCTACCCAAATAATTTTGGGATATAATGGACCTCAGTCCTTCACAGCATACCTGAAATGGCTTGGTCTATTTGGGAAAGGCATCTTAATAGTAGCTAATAACCAGCCACTCATAAGAGTGTTGGGAAAAATACCATCCCCCATGAAATGGGGGTGTTCGGCACTAAGTGTTAAACATGGGTGGGGAATGAATAAGTAACATAAAAACTACAGACATATGTAGAGTTAACAAGCACTCATCCGAACATAGGGTTTCTAAAGCTTACCTAAGAACAACACCCTTGTTACTATTCATTCATAAAATAATGCACATCACTCACGGCCAAGTCACAAATAATTCCCAAAAACAATTCCCCATTTAAACAATTGTTTTTTTCATCTTCAACTGATCCCATTTAGGTGAATTATACTCTAATGGGCAACAAACTATCATAACCACATTCCAGAGAATGTGAAACATCTAAATAGAAATTTAAGCATTCACACCCTGTTCTATTGGGATGTCACAACAACAAACGGATTAGTGAGACCCCTCAAAGTACTGGAACCAAACCAAACCTCGAGAAACAGCCCCACATAGCTTTATATTCAAAAACAACAATTGTTCCACAAAAGAGGATCCCATCCTCATCCACGTCACCCCATAAGCCTCGAGCAGAACAAACTTACAAGGCCCCATGACAGAGAAATGATGTTTCTAGACCCAAGTACATAATTCAATAGGTTTTCTTCTTTCTGTTTGGTTAACCGGCGTGATCACCCAAGGATTGTCAGTCATTGGAAATTCATTTAATCAGCCGATTTTATGTGATGATCTAAGTTCCCATGTTGGATCTATTAAATCATCACTGAAGTTGGAGGTTCATTAATGAAAAAAGTAAGACCACCAACAACCATGATTTTCAGTGGGCATAGGACCGCACAATTCACAACTTAAATAATCAAGGGTAAGGAAAAGCAAAAGAACATCGATAACACCCCCTTCATTCTTTAAAATTCATTTTGTTAACTTAATTATAATTTGGTTTCATCCATCCCACAGAAAAAATAGCATACCCTCACATCATGATAAATATTAAAGAGAGATGAAGGAAAACCCTACTTGGTTGATCAAGGATCGATGTTATTTTCCATGCGCCATGAACTAGGGATGCACGACTTGCAGGGGTGGAACTACGGGGACTCCAAGGATGAGAAAAAAACCATAGCACATGAGAACTACAAGCCTAGGGAAGAAGGGAATCCTAGAGCACCAGGGAGAAGAAATAAATCCAGCCCAGAAGGGGAAGGAAGAAACTCTAGCGTGATACAAAGATGAGATCCTATTATTACAGGATAAGGATTTATTAACCACATTAAAGTTAGATCGTTGTTTCCATTTCAGTTGGGAGGTTACACATGATGGGATTAATTCATATTTAATTATTCCCATCAAGGTGGTGGAATAATGGTTGTGTGTTTAACCATTTCTTATAAACAGAGGTAAACGTGCAATGGGGGTGGAACTAGAAGGTAGGGGGAAAAGGTGTGACAACGAGGAAAAACTAGTAATTTTGGTAAGTTTATGGTTTTCCTGACTCTTGGGGGATTTTAGATATTATTTATGGGTTTAAATGGATTTTAAAGGGGTCATTAAATAATCATTATGCTAAAAGATTAGTTGAAGGAGCTAAAAAAGTCAGAATATGGAAAAATAAAGAAGACCCTCGGTGAGGACACAGTGCCACCGTCAGGGTGCCACCCTCACGGTGCCACCGTCACAGTGTCACCTTTACGGTTCCACGGTCACAGTGTCACCCTTACGGTGCCACCGTCACCAGTGCCACCGTGACTGGTGTGCGACCGTCACGGTGCCAGCGTGACCGGTACCACCATTACTGGTGTGCGTCCGACATGGTGCCACCGTAACCAGTGCCCCCGTGACCGATGCCACCATTTTGTTGGAGCCATATTTTGGAAAAGTAATGGACCATGTGGGTCCAGGCCATTACATCAGATACTTCGCAAACTATTCTCGCCCTCGAGAATAGAAACTAGACCCGAAGAAAATAGAGTTTTCGAACAACCACCTAGAACTATACCTCTCAAGAGTGAACCTCAAGGACATCTAGGAACACCTATCCCTCAAGTAACCAGACAGCATTCAAAGGTCAAACTATCTAGTCATATGGTTTAGGGATTTTTTCCTCCATGTCATGATATTATCTTCTTTGGGTGGCACTGACTCGCCCACACGGGTTTAATCCCATTCACCTTAATGTGTCTTGATTATGGATCAGGTCCTCTCCTCCCCATAGTCAGGACTCTTCACACACATCCAAAGAACTAGGAAAACCTCATGTTCCATGGTTAACAATGTAACATGTTCAATCACAAACAAGTACAAACAAAATAGAACAAAACTCAAAATAGCTCTGGGTACTAGGCACGCATCTGCGTCTCCCATTCCCAGGTAATTTCCTCTAGCTCACCATGCCTCCAAAACACATGAACCAAAGGAATGGCTCGACCATAGAGTACCTTATCCACACAATCCTCTATTTTCACTGGCATTTCTGCAAACGTCACATTGGTCTTGATGTCCAACATTCCCCAATCGAGGAAGTGTGAATCGTCATGGAGATTCCATCGGAGTTTTGACACATAGAAGAAATCATGTATTCTTAGTAGCGGCGGTGGCTGCACTAGCTGATAAGCCACTTCTCCGACTCTCTGCCACACTTCGAAGGGTTCGATGAACCATGGAGAAAGCATACACCCCTTACAGAACCATTGTTGTCCACACCGAGGAGAGACCTTCAAGAATACGTGATCCCCAACCTCGAACTCCAATGGTCTCCTCCTATTATCGGCATATGACCGCTGCCAGTCCTGAGCCGCCTTCACCCTCTCCCGTAAAATCTGAACCCTCTCTGTCATTCTCTGCACCACTTCTAGGCCAGGAACACTTGTTTCCCCAACCTCGGTCCAACACATGGGTGAGCGACATGGCCATCCGTACAAGGCTTTGAACAGATCCATGCCAATGGTAGAGTGATAACTATTATTGTAGGAAAACTCTACCAGAGTCATGCGTCTCACCCATGATCCCCCAAAATCCAGAATACATGCTCGTAGCATATCCTCCAATGTCTAGACGGTGATCTCTATCTGTCCGTTTTTCTGGGGATGGAACGTTGTGCTAAGACGTAGTTGGGTGCCAAAAGCATGATGAAATCCTCTATAGATTCATGAGGTAAATTGTGTATCTCTATCCGAGACTATGGACCTCAGAACTCCATGCAACCGTACCACCTCATCCACGTACATTTTTGCTAAGGCATCTATTGCTCCTGACTCCTTAATCGCCAGAAAGTGAGATGATTTCGTCAATTGGTCCACCACTACCTAGATAACATCAAAGCCTCCTTGAACCATGGGTAGCCTTGTGACGAAATCCATTGAGATGTCATCCCACTTCCACTTGTGGACTTCAAAAGGATGCAAAACGCCTCCTGGAACATGGTGTTCAGCCTTCACCTATTGACACACTAGGAACCTAGCCATGAACTCTTCCACTGCCCACCTTAACCTAGGCCTCCAGAACTGACCCCTTAAGCCCCAAAACATTTTGGAAAAACTCAAGCGCATTTCTAGGGGTGAGTTGTGGAACTCACCAAGAACCCTCTGGTGCATCACCTCTGGGAAAAACATCTTCCCTCGGACAAAAATCTGATTCTGACCATCCTCCGACCATCCTTCTGGAGTTTTTCCCTGGTTAGACAGGTCGCACATCACTTCACTCTATATTTCTCCCCACTAAGACTCCTCCACCTACCTAAGTAGAGAAGATTGTACTATCATATGATACAAGAAACCTATACCACCATCCATCCTCGCATCCAGGTGCAGGGCGGCCAACTCCTCCATCACCTTCCAAGCATCTTCTGACTCTAGAACCACATCCATTTGTGACTTCCTTCTCAATGAATCGGCCACCACATTCCCCTTTTCGGAGGCGTAGGAAATCTCAAAGTCGTTGTCTTGAAGGAACTTCATCCACCTTCACTTCCGTAAGTTCCAGTCCCTCTTTGAGAAGATATACTTCAAGCTTTTTTGATCCATGATGACCATGAAGCGCTCATCGATGAGGTAATGCTGCCACAACTTTAGTGAAAACAAGACCGCCACAAGCTCTAGATCATGGGTGGAATAATTAAGCTCATGGGGACGTAACTATATAGTCCCATAAGAGATCAACCCTTTTCATTGCATCAGCAAACACCTGAGGCCTTGTCCTGAAGCATCACAGAACACCTCATGTGCTGACCCTTCTTCTGGAAACCTCAACACTGGGGTACTTACCAACTTCTCCTTCATATAGATAAAGGCTGCATGGCACTGCCCATTACACAAAAAAGCATATTCCTTCTTAGTGAAAGATTTCAAAGGAACTGCCTCTCAGGAGAAGTTGGGTACGAACCTCCAGTACTAACTTATCAGTCCAAGGAAACTACAAACCTTTGACATGTTCTTGGACGATTCCCAAGAAAGAACTCCTTCAAACTATGATGGGTCCACCACTATTTTCTAATCGGACACCACATTCCCAAGTAAGTGCTCTTCTCGCATCCTGAACTTTCACATGGACAACTTCCCATAGAGTTGGTGCTGTCGAAAAACCCCTAAAACTGTTCTCATGTGCTCAGTTTGATCCTCCTCTGATCTTGAGTACATCAGGATGTCATCAATAAACATGACTACAAACTAATCCATGTATTCCCGGAAGATGGAGTTAATGATCCCCATGAACATAGCTGGAGCATTCGTTACGCCGAACGACATGACCACAAATCATAGTTCCCATATTTGCATCTTAAGGCAGTCTTCGAGATGTCACCCTCCTTTACCCTAAACTGGTGATATACCGACCGCAAGTCAATCTTGGGGAACAACCATGCCCATTTTAACTGGTCTAAAAGGTGTTCTACCATTGAGAGAGGGTAACAGTTCATAACTGTTGCCTGATTCCGTCTCCGGTAGTCTATACACAGCCTAAGAACACCATCTTCCTTATTTTTGAATAGGACTGGAGCACCCCATGGTGACGCACTTGGTCAAACCAAACCCTTCGCCATCAGATCATCAATCTAAATCCCCAAATCCCGCAATTGGGAAGGTGCCATCCGGTAGGGAGCCATTGAAATCAGATAGGCACCAGGTTGAAAGTCTATCTTGAACTCAACATCACGTCGAGGGGGTAGAGTCACCACCTCCACAGGGAAGACGTCTATAAACTCACTTATGTTCCCTGGTACTTCCACCATTTCTGCATCCAGAGACTCCACTGATAGTTCAGCTAACAAGGAAAGGAGGGGCTCCTCTCACCTTCTGTTTTTCTGGTGACCCCACTCACCGATGAAAGTTACACGTCTGCCGCCCAAATATGAAAACATGACCCTTACTCAGAAGCAGTCAATGACGGAACATACATAGAACAATCAATCAATGATTATGATTACATCATAAGGTTTTATATGAAATAGAAGTAGATCCCTGATAGACTAATGTGGCCCTATCATCAGTCTACACCCTCAGAAAAAATAAAACAAGTCAGTCTGACCTCCGATTAGTGTGCTAAACACTAGGGGCACCACAAGACATTCAACATCTAAACTAAGAGAACATGCTATACTGGGTGAAAAAAAGCAGTGTGAAGCTCCGATATCAAACAAGGTATAGGGAAGGGTACTAAATAAGCTAATCATACCTCAAACGACTTCTGGATCTTTAGAAACTGCTTCCTCTGTGGCATGAATCTTTCCATGCCCAGCTCCCCTACCTCTCGGCTATTGTCCGCCTCCCCGAAGATGCCATAGTCGAGGTCCCTTAGGGACACCCTGGGGTCGGCCCACTCTTGCCATATCTGGTCTTGGATGGGCGGGATCTTACTACCCCTACTGCTACTGCTGAAAGGGCCTAGCTAGAAACTGCTGCTGCTGAGGTGGGCATTGAACCTGCCCACCCTCTCTGTATTGTACTCTCTCCAGGAATTGATTCTGAAGGTGCACATGGCATCCAGAGATGAAGAATCTCGACCCTGGGCCTGAATGCAAAAGGAGAGTGTCGGGAGATCGGAGCTGGATCTGCTGAGGCATGCTTCCTGCTGGTCGAAACATAGAGGGCCCTGTCGCTGGAGGCCTACTGCTGACAGCTTTACCCTTCGATGAGCCCAACTGGATTCCCTCTCGCGATACACCACCTAGCATGTGCATCCTTTCCACCACTTCAGCCTTTTTCTGGACCTCCATGTACATCTGTAGGGTTAAGGGAGTAACAACGTACTGGAGAGAAGGTCGAAGTTCCTCCTCCAAATGTATATCCTGAGACTCCTCATCCGGAAAGAGGTCGGGTGAAAAGTGAAGGAGATCATTGAATTTAATCCCCAACACTCTCACCAACATACTCCCCTACTAGAGGAAGATTTGTTCCTGCCTCTACTCAACCTTCATCATGGAAGAGGGGAATTCTTCCCAGAACTCTTTCTCGAAGTCAGCCCACGTCACATCAGCCTCCCTCTTCTACCAAAGATAGAGCGTCCAACACTGACGTGCTGCTCCCCGCATCTGGATTACAGCCAAAGGAACCCAGTACTCTTTCGTTTCCCAGATCAAGCTCAAAGCTATCACCAGCTCCTCTACCCAAATTTCTGTCTCCATGTCTGAGATACTACCCTCATACTTCCCGAGGGTCTACTGCTGAAAGGCATGAAGCGTCCTCTACCACTGATCGTCCACCTCCTCTTGGTCATTCCTTTGCCGATTGGCCAAGTCAGCCTGTTCGGCCTCGATCACCCGCACTACTCATGGTCATCACCCAGGTTCCATAGCTACAAGATAAACAAGGAATGCCTATGTCTGAGTAGTGTAGAATATTGTTTGTAATTTTTTTATCATAGAATTCTTATTCATTTTAAATCCCCAAAAATACTGATGAAACATAATAACACAAGTAATTATGATGCGTGGACCTTCCCAAGGGCCTCTACCCTGCAATCACTGTAGCCTCACATGGTCGTTCGGTTGGCCTGATTTCCTTGCATCGAATCACAGGGGGCCCTAAAATCCCATGTCCTTGTCGGTCTTCTCTGGCCTATTTCATGCACCAAGATCACCCAAAACTGTTGGCCTACCATACCATGAAATCCTCACTATGCCTAACTCTAGAAACAATCCTATCTCTCGACCTCTACTTCTGATACCATTCTGCCATGACCCACCTTCACCAAGATGAGAGAAGGGAAAACAGATTGCCAGACCCTTCCTTATTCAAGTTGATGGAGAGATAATGACCCTTGAGACCTCCTTTAATAGGTCATAGAGTGGTGACTAGCACGAATGGTATATGATCACACACAATATGGAAGGCATTACACTTTTTCGTTAATAGGATCCAGGGATAAGATAGTAAATCCAAAAACCACCAAAACTGGGGGGTAAAAATAAAGCCAAAGAAAACTATTCCCATATGCATATTACAAAAATAAATGATAAAAAAGTAAAAGAAAACCCCAAAAAGAAGTACCAAAATATATAAAAACAGCAACAACAACTGCCCTAATGTCTAAAGTAGTATGACCCTCCACGATACCTAATGTCCTCCTGGAAACCTGAAAACATTTTTATATACGTTGGGTGGTCATAAAAGTATACTAGGTAGGGAAAACCAAAGACTCTCGTGCACAAGTGGGGAGGAATTCTAATGCCTCGTGGAAAAAGAGATAACCAACGCACCTAGCAAGGAAAACTATACATCCATGCCTCACCAAGGCACACTCCACAAATAACGCAAGTCTAGTAATATATAGTAATAACACATTGATTTTTTTGGGCACATCGCGCCACTATCCCACTATTTATTGAAGACATTATAGAGACCCAAAACATGACGTACATGGACATTACATTACTTTTGCAGAATACTTAGTAGATAACAAAAAAGACACCCAAGGACTAGAATAGTTTAGTGTCTTTGGAAACATGGAACATAATCTCCAAATCATGGTGAATGATCTTCAACATCTCCCACAATGATCTTCCCCTTTTTTCTTACCTAAAACCTTTCTTTATATCCTGGGGAAAAGAAAACATAAAAAGGGGGAGCTCAAATTCTCAGTAAGGGTAAGAATGGAGAAAATAAAACAAACCATATACATTTGAACATAAAAACATGTACATAATGTTTAAAAATCGAAATCTTGGGCAATGACATAAAACATGGCAGTACGTAAGGCATAGATCAAAAAAGAACATCATTCATGATAAAATAGATTTTAAATAAAAATTGTAATTTTGTAAAAATATTAAGCACATGATATGATTTACATACTAGCCAAGACATTTCTGCCAAGACCATCTTAGTGGAAAAAGTCCCTTTATGAATCGAGTTCAATCCTCGTTCCGGTCCTGTATTACTGAACATGATTAAATTAATTTTCTAGCCATGTATATCTCATAAGATATAAATATCTACCCAATGAATTGGAGGGAGATATAGGTCCCACCCATCTCATAATTAAATCATTCTTACATGTGCCACAAAATAAACATACATCATTCATAATAACCCAATAAATAAAATGGGTTTCATAAACATCATCCCATAATTACATAATCCATATAAAAGAAATGGATATCATTTCATAATTAGAAAAGTGAAACCATGTAAATCATAGAGACATTATACTTGAAACATACACATATGAAATAATTTCATCCTAGATGGAAAATGGTTTTGATAAAACATTTGAAATGAATTCTTGAGAAAAATATACATTCTTCTTCAAAATAATTTTCTTTTCAAAAAATTCCATGCCGTTTTAAAATAAAAGTATTTTTTTTAAATAGTCATAACATATTGTAGAGTAAGATTCAAGAAAATGAGGCGTTATAAAACATTAAAAATTAGTTCATGCTGTATAATTTAAAAATAACATTCTTCTCGTACTTTTGTCAGAAAAGTAAAAAAGTACCTTGTAACATAGACAAAAGAAATATTCCTTAAATACCATGTATTAAAAGAGAAAATGGGTAAAAAGTACATTAAACATACATAAAAACAATTTTAGAAAACATGGACTTGGATGATAACAATAACCCCCACAAATACTTACGACTAAACAATCTCAGATAAGAATGAGATTTGAAAGGTTATCCCTTACCTTAGGTCTGATATGCTTCGTATGTATTCGAAATTCATGTGTAATGATTTAAATAATGTCATTGACTTATTAAGGAATCATATTTTTTGTTATGATATCATATATGGTTCACTTATGACTTTATATTACCTGTTCTTTTGTAAGTTCCATGTTAATGTAGCGTTTTTGGTAAATCGTTTAATTAATCGTACATGATTGGACTTTTTGTTCTTGATATTATTACTTATATCCTCATTTACTTAATTTCAAAATGTAAAACATTATTTATATGTAATATATATTCAGAATATACATATATATATATTATAGATCGATAAATGAAAGGAATTACCCTGTTCATGGAGACGGTAGGTCGTACGTACGTATGAACGCTGTTTTCGTTTCCTTATTGAGTTGAATGAAATTAAGTAGATGAAATACATATATATATATAAATAAATCCAGTATAATTATTATGTCATATATTTCATCATTACTTATTATATATACTTTATAATCATTCTTGAATGGTAAACATGGAGAATGAATCTCATCGCGTCGTGCAGACGGTAGTCCGTACGTACGCAAGAGCGATGATATCATTACCATGATCATGGAATTATATTGAAGTTTATGTATAATATTTCAGAATAAATATAACTTTAAAATAATCATTTATAGTTATTTATTTACACCATTTTACCCATCCAAGTAAGGTGGTGGTTGAAAACAGATTACACCACGGCGTGGAGACGGTATTCCGTACGTACGCACGCGCGGTGATTTCGTTTTCCATAGGATGGATAGAAGGTTAAATAGGGTTGTTTCATATTTATAATAACATTCCATTATATAAGTAATACTTATGTTATTAATTTATAATGATACAACTAAATAATAAGAAGTAGAAGATTAAAGAAACTTGAGAGAATCGGGAGAAGAGATTACCTCTTCCTTGATGCACGTCATTTAAGCCTTCACTTATGGAAGTAGTGTTGGTCTTTTGAGAAGAAAAAAACCTCAAGAATGCTTCTAGGTATGTGGAGAAGATAAATATTCAGGGTTTGGCTGATAATCAAGGCTCAAATGTGGATTAAGATAAGGGAAAAGGGGTGCCCTTTTATTAAGGGAGGAGAGGGGCACCATTGGAAAAACCAAAAATAATATTTTATAATAAAGTCATATTCTGTTTTTAATAGATCCAAATTAATTTATTTCAAATATAAGTTGGGGATGGGTCTAAATAATCTCATCCAATATATTTTTGACTGGTTTGGGTCATTATATTAACCATATCATTTAGTTTCAACTCTTAGTTAATTAGATTGACATTTACCATGTCACTTTGAATTTTTATATTATATTGTTAATAAACATACCATATTCATCCATGAGACCCCCCAAGTGGTCATGTAATGATACAACTATCATGATATAAGTATCTTGGCCGAACATTATATTTTTAGGAATATAATAACAATTAATAATATAATATTTGTTTTAAAAACATCTTATGTAAATTTTGACACTCTTTGGTAATGGATTTTTGTGAAAATCATAACAGCATCATTAGTTAAAAAAAAGTTAATTAATTAAATACTAACATGTCATATTAACCTATAAAATTTGTGTAATTCATAAAAAGTATCAAATTTTATTTATTTGGGTATTTATAACATCAATTATTTTAATATTTCATTATTTAGGTAATTACTGCATCACCATTGTGTCATATATAACATAAATTATATAATATCTAAAAATTATAAATAAAACAAAATTAGGTAGGAATTATTTTTAGCTTTGTAATTAATATTTATAGTCGAATTTATCTTATGTATAACCCTATATTAAAAATAATTTTTTAATTAAACATTGACTTTAACTATTTTAACCCTTCATTAAATAAATTAATAATAAATGACCTAATCTAATCCATGTAGACGTACATGGTCATATTTTATTCCTAAGGATTTTTTTTGGTCTAATTACACTTTTCCAATAGATTTAGGACATGTGTTACGGAAATAATAATATCATTTTTAACCTTAATTACCTTATTTACTTATAACCGTGGTAAATAAAAGTAAAAAGTTACTATTCCACAAAAATTATTTTCATCTCATTGAACCACATTTTTTTCCTAGATATTAACCGTGTCTCTTGGATTTTCAAAATTCAACTCAGAGAAGTGGTAAAATTTCATTTAAATGAAAAATTCAGTTACATTAACTACCACTAAGTGGTTTCCCTATTCATAAAAAATTGAAGTTTTTCAGAAAAATACCAAATATTCATCCTAAGAATTATTTGATATTCTGAATTCAAAATTGATGTCTATTTTTCCAAATTCAAAACATTGAAGTGTGATTAATTAATTTTACTATTAATTCCCGTTATCAAAACAAAAATCGTGTTTTTAAGAAACAAAAACTATCAAAAGATTAATACTTGTTTATATCCAATTTCAAAGTGAAATTAATTTCAACGAATAAAATTGGATTAAATGGTAAAAATATATTGTAATTTCACTTTAAAACCAATTAAAAAGATAATATGACCATATAAATTTTTGCGATTAAAAAAGTTGTTTTTAATTAATATATAGCATGTTTTTACCATTCATTAAAATATGAAAGTGGTCCGAATAAAATGAAAATTTAATTCAAAGCAAATTTTTATATCCTTATTCCAAAGAAGAATATTATTTGGTCAAATTGAACTTATAGACATGTCAAAAACAAGATTTAAGGTGGGTGCGCCATCAAAATAATGGAAAACTGATTTTTTTTTAAAAATACATATTCTACACGAAATATTTATTTTTTTCTCATACCTTATTGTAGACAATGTGTAAGATGAATAATAATGTTATAAAATTCAAAAATTTTTTAATACTATTCATAACGGCTAGTCCATAATAAAATTATAACAATATATCGTTGTTTAGTGAAACCCGGTATTGTGTACTACACACGCTATCGTAGAAGGTCGGCATTGCGTGTAATGCAAGACAAGTCAGGGTTGTGTGTTGTGAATGACTCCTTCATTGTTTTATATAACAGAATCCAACCATATTTCATTTATAAATTGAATATATATATATATATATATACTCAATGTTGCGTAGAATGACTATTATCAAATGAACTTTAAATTGTGTGTAACACAGTCCAAGAATAGTGTTGCGTATACTACAAGATAATACGGTGTTGCGTATAGTAAAAGATAATATTGGTGTAGTGTATAATATAAGACAAAAAAGAAATTAAAAAGAATAATTCTCATAAAATATCAGGTTGTTACATTCTACACCCTTTTAAATGAATTTCGCCCTCGAAATTCGTCGGGGTTATAAATGGTTTACTACTTGAATGTTTCTTTCATAGAAACCCACATCGTAAAAAGGAATACTAAAACTTAATTTTAAAAAGGGATGTTAGAATCATAAATATAACCCAAATGTAACTAAGAATTTTGTTTCCACATAGGACAACATAAGTGAAAATATGGATATGGAAGATAAATCTAACAACCAAGTTCTGATGGGGAGTTGTAGAGATCATGGCTATGAAAATCCATAAATCACAAATCCATAATTTTGTGATGATTTATGGTACCATCTAATTCATCCAATATGAGTAAATTTGGACTACATTTTTGGTTGTCAAGATCATTACCCTAAAGTTGAAAAATAATTAAAAGAAATACTTAATTGATTTTGGTATAATATCATTATTGTTTGTTCCTTGAACAATTTCCATTTCATATCTTAAAGAAATGAAGTTTAATTTGTTATTCATTAAGTGTTAACAGATCATTTGATATAATTATGGGTCATTCCATCTGTTTCAAACAAAAGGGTAGCAAAAGTTATCAAATATAAATAATTCCACCTATGGTGAGGTTAATCATATACGATTTCAAAAATGAACTTATACTTCATATATCATACCTCTTAATAAAATAAAACTAGTTTTCACTAAACTGGGACATCCTGTAGGCTAGTGGTATAAGATAAATGCCAGTCACACTTCGGTTGTGGGTTCGATTCCCACATCCCAGTTTGACATGATGGGTTTTCGCCTGTCCTGTAGGTTGTACTTTTTCTAAAATTACATCATTATGACATTCCATCGATAATATCGAAAACAGTTCTATCCATAAACTAACTTATGATCAACATAATCCATTTCAAATCTTTCGGCTTATCCAAAATACTTCTGTCCAAGCATATAGTATAAAGAAAATAATTAATAGAAATTTCATCTACTGAGCATGTGAATACCATCATTTATCCCCGATATATCTTTTTGATCACATTACAATCATGTATTCTCTTAAAAAAATGAATACCAATTTAACCATAGTGAAAACATGAATGATGTCAATAGTTAACTCTTTCCACATACCGAAATCCCAAAATTTCTATATACTCAAACCATGATATCACATTGTCCTTATTTTAGTCATGATCTCATGATGACTATCATATTACTTCTCCTTATCCTTTCATTATGTGCATTTCATCTGCTTTCCAAAAATATTTCATTCACTTTTTCATGGTTACCAGTACCATATAATTATTGAAAACTGATACATAGATATTCCAAAATTCCAGAATACCATAAATGAGATTCCATGATACTATTTTGAAATCCCATTACATAAACACTTAATCATTACACAACATCATTATCATACTCAACATCACAAATAGTGATCGCATGAGACTTCCCTTTATCCTTTGCCTTACGAGGTTACTCACGTTGATTATCATTAACCTGTGGATTAGGGCATTTATTAGAATAATACCCCATTTCCTTGCACTTGAAGCATTGAAGTGTTGGTGGAGTGTTCTTTGTAGTCTTTTCTCTATTGACATCATTAGCAACCTTTTTCCCATTACTTCGATAATCAACTGCTCGATGACCTTCTTTTCCACACATAAAACATTTTCTAGTACCTTTTAGGCAATCTCCACCATGCTTCTTTCCACACTTTGGGAATAAAGAAACATTCAAAAAAAATTCACCATTGTTATGATATTTCTCCTTGAACTCCATCTTTTGTTTCTTGTCAAAACCATGAGATGGATATGTTACACTAACATCCATTTCTATCTAGATAGAACAACACACAATTTCATCATAGCTACTGAAGTCTCTTATAGCTAATGACCTTTGTTGACTTGGTTTTAAGCCACTGAAAAATTGATCAACTTTACTTTTAGGTTGGATGATAAAGCCAGATGCATACCTTGCACGTCTTGTAAAATTTGCTTCATATATACCATCAGAATCATCATCCATCTGATTAAACTCAACAAACTCCTTTTCCATATTTGTTCGAAGAATACGAGGGAAGTACTTACTAAAAAACAAGTTGTTGAACTCATCCCATTCCATTGGCTCAATTTCATCTCTTTGCCTCGTATTCTTGATAAGATTCCACCATTGATCAGCATCACCTTCCAAACGATATACTACTAAGATGACTTTATCATGATCAGAATATTGTAGAACTGAAAATATCTTTTCAGGGGTACTGATCCATTGTTGATCCACTAAGGGATCAGAAGACCCGCTGAATGAAGGTGGGCAATGCCTCATGGAGGATTCAACAGAATGTTTCTCCTTTCTCTGCTCATTTTGAAGTCCAGAATGATTCATAGCTTGTGTAAGTATAGAAATAAGATTGTGCACTCCATCTCCTTTGACATTGGTTTGGTCAGGAGGGAAATCATTGCATTGTCTATTACATAGATCAACACAGTTCTTTCGGGTTCCATCCATCATCTAAAACCAGAAAATAATAGTGTGAGAGGAAAATAACATTCTAGGGAAAACAACATAATAAAGCGGGAGTACCTTCAATATCTATCATATTAGGTTTAATTCTAATATCGTTAGTGCAATTCTAGGACTATAACCTATATGTATCCTTACCCTTAGGGACATCCCTAGAAATTCCATAGAAATATCTCTAAGGATTTCACTAAAGTATTCACATCCTTGTTTCCAAAGGTTAACTAAACATTTCCTCTAATACCAAATTGTAGAGACCCAAAACATGACGTACATGGACATTACATTACTTTTTCGGAATACTTAGTACATAACAAAAATAGACACACAAGGACTGTAATATTTTAGTGTATTTGGAAACTTGGAACGTAATCTTCTAATCATGGTGAAAGATCTTCAACATCTCCCATAAAGATCTTCCCCTTTTTTCTTATCTAAAACCTTTATTTATATCCTAGGGAAATGAAAACAAAAAAAGGGTGAGCTCAAATTCTCACTAAGGGTAATCATGGAGAAAATAAAACAAACCATATACATTTGAACATAAAAACATGTACATAATGTTTAAACATCGAAATCTTGTGCAATGACATAAAACATGGTAGTACTTAAGGAATAGATCAAAATCAAACATCAATAATGACTCAATAGCTTGTAAATATAACTTCTAATTTTATAAAAACATTAAGAGAATTATATTATTTCCATGGTAGCCAAGGCATTGCTGCCATGACCATCTTAGTGGACAAAGTCCCTTTTTGAATCGAGTTCACTCCTCGTTCCAGTCCTATATTACTGAACCAGATTAACATATCGTTCCAACCATGTCTATCTCATGAGATATAAATATTTCCCCAATGCATTGGATGGAGATATAGGTCCCACCCATCTCATAATGAAATCATTCTTACTTGTGCCACAAAATAATCATACATCATTAATAATAACTCAATAAATAAAATGGGTTTCATAAACATCATCCCATCATTTCATAATCCATATAAAAGAAATGGATATCATTTCATAATAAGAAAAGTGAAACCATGTAAATCAGAGAGTAATTATACTTGAAACATACAAATATGAAATAACTTCATCTTAGATAGAAAATGGTTTTGATAAAACATTGGAAATGAATTCTTGAGGAAAATATCCTTTATTCATCAAAATCATTTTGTTTTCACAAAATGCCATGTAATTTTAAAATAAAAGTATTTTTATGAAAATAGTACTAAAATATTGTATAGTAAGCTTCATAAAAATGATGCATTATGAAACCGTAAAAATCAGTTCACGCTGTATAAGTTAAAAATAACATTTTCTTGTACTTTTGTCGAAAAAGTAAAAAAGTACCTCGTAACGTAAACAAAAGAAAGATTCCTTACATACCATGTAGTAAAAGGAAAAATAGGTAAAAAGGACATTTAACATACATAAAAACACTTTTAGAAAACATGGACTTGGATGATAATAATAACCCTAGCAAATACTTACAAATAAACAATCTCGGATAAGAATGAGATTGGAAAGGTTATCCCTTACCTTAAATCTGATATGCTTCGTAAGTATCCAAACCTCTTGTATAATCATTTAAATAATGTCATTTAATTATTACAGAATAATTTTTAATGTTATGATATCATATATGGCTCACTTATGACTTTATATTACCCGTTCTTTTGTAAGTTCCATGTTAATATAGCATTTTGGGTAAAATCGTTTTATTTATCATACATGTTTGGACTTTTTGTTCTTCATATTATTAATTATATCCCAATTTAAATAATTCCATAATTTAATACATGATTTATAAGTAATATATATTCATCATATAAATATATATATATGATAGATCGATAAATGGAATGAAATACACCGCTCATGGAGACGGTAGGCCGTACGTATGCATGAACAATGTTTTCATTTACTTATTGAATTGAATGGAATTAAGTAGATGACATAAATATATATATACATAAATATAGTGTCATTATTATTTCATATATTTTATTATTACTTATTATATATACGTTATAATCATTCATGAATGGTTAACATGGAGAATGAATCTCATCACGTCGTGTAGACGGTAGTCCGTACGTATGCACGAGCGATGATATCATTCCCATGATCATGAAATTGTATTGAAGTGTATGCATAATATTTCAGAATCAATATCACTTTAAAATAATCTTTTATTGTTATTTATTTACACCATTATACCCATCCAAGTAAGGTGGTGGTTGAAAACAGATTACATCACGGCGTGGAGACAATATTCCATACGTACACACGCGCGGTGATTTTGTTTTCCATAGGATGGATAGAAGGTGAAATAGGGTTGTTTCATATTAATAATAAATATAAGTATATAAGTAATACAGATTTTATTAATTTATAATGATAAAACTAAGTAAGAATAAGTAGAATAAGAAAGAAACTTGAGAGAATCGGAAGAAGAGATTACCTCTTCCTTGACGCACCTCCTTTAAGCCTTCTCTTTAGGAAGTAGAGTTCGTCTTTTGAGAAGACCAGAACCTCCAGAATGTTTCAATGGAAGTGGATAAGATAAATGCGCAGGGTTTTTCCGAGGTTCAAGTCTCAAAAGGGTGTGAAGAGAATAGGGAAGGGGTACCCTTTTTATAAGGGAGGAGAGGGGCACCTTTGGAAAAACTTTAAATATTATTTTATAATAAATTTATATTCGGTTTTTAATAGCTCCAAATTAATTTATTTCGAAGATAAGGTGGTTATGGGTCGAAATAATCTCATCCAATAGGTTTTAGATAGGTTTGGGTCATTATATTAACCTAATCGTTTAGTTTTAACTCTTAGATAATTAGATTGACATTTACAATGTAACTTTGTATTTTTATATTATAAAGTTAATAAACCTACAATATATATCCAAGAGACCCCCAAGTGGTTCATTAATGATATAAATATCATTATAAAAGTATATTGTCCGTACCTTATATTTTTAGGAATATAATAACAATTAATAATATAATATTTGTTTTAAAAACTATTTTATGTCAATTTTGACACTATTTGGTAATGAATTTTTGTGAAAATCAAAACAGCATGATTAGTTCGAACAAAGTAAATTAATTCAATACTAACAGGTCATATTAACCTATAAAATATGTTGAATTCATAAAAAGTCTCGAATTACATTTATTTGTGTATTTATAACATCAATTATTTTAATATTTCATTATTTAGGTAATTACTGTGTCACCATTGTGTCATAAATAAAATTAATTATTTAATATCTATAAATTATAAATAAAACACCATTAGGTAGTAAATCATTTTAAATTTCTAATGAATATTTATAGTCGAATTTTTCTTATGTATAACTCTATAATAAAAAGTAATTAGTTATCAAACATTGATTTTAACTATTTCAACCCTTCTTTAAATAAATAAATAATAAATGTCATAATCTAATCCATGTGGACTTAAATGGTCATATTTTATTCCTAAGGTCTTTTTTGGACTAATTAAACTTATCCAATAGAATTTGGACTTGTGTTAGGGTAATAATAATATCATTTTTAACCTTAATTACCCTATTTAATTTTAACCATGGTAAATAAAAATAAAAATTTACTATTCACCAAAAATTATTTTCATCTCATTAAACAAAATTTTATTCCTTGATATTAACCATGTCTCATAGATTTTAGAAATTCAATTCACAGAAGTGGTATAATTTCATTTTAATGAAATATTCAGTTTTTTTAACTACCACTAAGTGGTTTCACTATTCATCGAAAATTGACGTTTTTCAGAAAAATAAAAAAAATTCAGCCTAAGAATTATTTGACATTCAGAATTAAAAATTGATGTCTATTTTTCCAAATTCAAAAAATAGATGTGGCGTTAATTAATTTTAAAATTAATTCCCGTTATCAAAACAAATAGCGTGTTTTTTAGAAACAAAAACTATCAAAAGATTGATACTTGTTTATATCCAATTTCAAAGTGAAATTAATTCCAATGAACAAAATTGGATTAAATGGTAAAAATATAATCTAATTACACTTTAAAACAGATTAAAAATATAATCTATCCATATAAATTATTGCGATTAAAAAACTTGTTTTTAATTAAAATATAGTGTGTTTTTACTATTCATTAAAATATGAGAGTTATCAGAATAATATGAAAAATTTATCCAATGTAAATTTTTATATCCGGATTCCCTAGAAGAATTTTATTTTTTAAAATTGAACTTATATACATGTCAAAAACAATATTTAAGGTGGGTGCGCCATCAAAAGGCGGCAAAACGACAATTTTTGAAAAATACAAATTTTACACGAAAAATTTATTTTATTCTCATACCATATTCTAGAAAATGTTTAAGATGAATAATAATGTTATAAAATCAAAATATAGTTAATAATATTCAGAACGACTAGTCCATAATAATATTATATCAATATATCGTTGTTTAGTGAAGCCTGGTATTGCATACTACACACGTTATCGAGGAATGTCGTGATTGTGTGTAATTAGGCCAAGTCAGGGTTGCGTGTTGTGAAAGACTCCTTCATTGGTTTGTATAATAGAATCCAACCATATATCATTTATACATTGAATATATATATATATATATACACTCAATGTTGTGTAGACTGCCTATTATCAAACGAACTTCAAATTGTGTGTAACACAATCCAAGAATAGTGTGGCATATACTACAAGCTAATACAGTGTTGCGTATAGTACAAGCTAATCTTGGTGTATTGTATAATAGAAGAAATCAAAGAAATTAAAAAGAATAAATCTCATAAAATCTCAGGTTGTTACAGACATTCTACGTATCGAAACTCTCCCATCATTCGCACTATAGCCCCACTGCCACACCCCGCCCACACACACCTGGGTCACAACCCCACATCCCGCCCGAAAACACCTAGTCCACAACCACCAGCATTCCCGCAAACACCTGGTCTACAACCATCACACGTAACCACACCCACAAACACCAGGGCCGGAACAACTACTTCCACGCCCGAAGACACATCGGCCTCATCCCAAAGACTCTTGGGAAACAACCAGCCCGCACACACCATGGACAACCACCACAACTACACTAACCAAAGAATATTGCGCTATAATGGACCTCAGGCCTTCACATCCTTCCCAAAGAGTCTTGGGATATTCGGGAAATGGATCCGAAAAGGAGCTAATAACCAGCCACTCATATGAGTATTGAGAAAAACACCCTCCCTCATGAAATGGGGGTGCTTGGCACAAAGTGCTCAACATGGGTGGGGCGTGAATAAGAAACATAAAAACTACAATTATATGTACATGTAACAAGTACTCATCCCAACCTAGTGTTTCTAAATCCAACCTAAGCACAACACCCATATTATTATTCATTCATAAAAGAAGGCACATCACTCACGGCCAAGTCAAAACTCATTCCCAAAACCAATTTCTCCATTTATAGAATTCCTGGTTTAATTTTCAAGTTATCCTATTTAGCTGAATTCTACACTAATAGACAACTAAATGGCATAACAATAAACTAGAGAAAGAGAAATAGCCAAACATCAATTTAAGCATTCACACTCGGTTCTCTTGTGATTTCACAACAACAAAGGCACCAGTGAGATCTCTCAATGTACTAGAATCAAACCAAACCTCAAGATACAACCCCCATAGCTTCAAATTCACAACCAAAAACCGTGCCATAATAGAGGATCCAAACCTCATCCACGTCAACCCATAAAAATCAAGCGGAACAAATAGACATGCCATCAAGACAGATCAAGGATGTTTCCAGACCCAAGTACATCATTCACTAAGTTTTCTCCTTCCAATTTCGTTAACCGGGGTGATCACACAAGGATTTTTGTTCACTAGACATTCATTTAATTGACTGAGTTTATGTGATTAACCGAATTCCCATGTTGGAGCCATTCAATCATCATAGAAGATGGAGGTTCATTAATGCCCAAAGAAAGACCGACAACGTCCCTTATTTTCAGTGGGAATTGATAAAACATTATTTTGTTGAATATTTTATTAATAATAAATGATATAATTTCATCTCATTGTGCTAAATATATCCATTTGTGAAATATTTGGGATTAGATCATTCATTTGAAAATTTGGTGAAATTTCCATTTTTACCCTTATAAAATGTACTGTAGTATATTAATGTTAAATAGTTAAATATTTATTATTTCAAATTATTATTTTTAACAGTTTTAACAAATTAATTTTCTACAACTTTTATTCAGGACACGTGAGCAAAAAAGTGCATTTGGATAAAGTAAATGTGCCATTAAATCAATGGTGGGCAGGACTCGACAGAATGGACCTGGGTTCTGTATTTGGGCCACAACATCTTAAACCGTTCATGGATCAGGCCCAACATTTGATAGGAGAAACATGATGCATCGTCATGTAAATCATCCTTATTTAAGGACAGATGATTCATACATTTTTGTGGTCAAATGTTTGGTTCAATTTTGCATAAAATATTTGGCTGAGATTCCCCATTCACACTTGAAACCACTTTGAACCTAGCATCTCCACCAATATATAAATTGGTATTTTTCTCATTTGGTAGGGTTGGGACGTGCATTGGGAAGTTGAGGGAATATGAGAAGTTGATCCACTCCAATTATCCAACAATTTCAATAATGGAATCACTTGAAGCAACGATCCCTTCGATGAAGCCTTCTTCTTCTCCTTTGTGTTGTAATGCTTTTGTTTGTGTAATAAATTTCATTGTACTTATTTTATTTCTTCTATTTTATTTTATTTTATTCAAATTTCTTCTTCTCTTAATCTTTCGATTTTTTTTGGATTTCTTGAGTGGAGATGATATTGGGATCTACCCTTTCAATCCTTTTCTCATGCAAAAAGTCTCCACGATGACCACACCACCCATGAAAGAGTAGTTATTTTTAGTAATCGATCGAACACTATCCTTCTTAATTAATTTGTTTTGAATATATTTGATACTATAAATCATATATTATGATCTATTAATTGTGGTTTTTATTTTAAATGAAACTACACAAGCAATTGAATAGTTAACACGAAACACACAAGGTCAGGAATTGTGTGAACTGTGAGATCACAACCTTAACCAGTAATTCAAAACCACATCGGATTAATTTATAGAGTTAAAAACTAATCCTTATACTCAATTAGACCTCATTTCCGAAATAAATATGTGCCTAAATTTACCACTAACCATAAATTATCATTAGAACATCAATTAAATCAAGGTGTTCTGATTACATGTTCTGAAGATAACCTAGGGTTTATTTCACATCACCATTGTGGTAAGTTTAATTCTCATAGATTTTGGGGGTTAACAAGTTAAAACATCATAATTAAGTGGATGTTAATTTAAATGATAATGATAAATAATTGATTGAAGAGGTATAGTTAGATCGATTACTCCTTTTAAAATATTTTCTGAAAAAACATCTTCTAGTTGTGTCTTTTTAATCAAACTGCATTTCAAAATTAAAAACAAAAATAAATGCAATCTTATTCTAGTAAACTTCTTATAGATTTATAAACTATAAAAAACCCCATCCATTCATGTAGTGTTTTAATCCTATTCTATTATATATTAATAAAACATTTAAGATGTTGTTTTAATTTACTTTCTCCGTTGAGAAACCTCCTTGGTCACCCACTCTATTGCACCTAAGTACCCCAATATCACACTAATAATTTGAGGGTACCCACGACAGAGCTCTTTCTAATTGGAACCATTTCCGAGCATGTAGGTAATTTATTCATCCAATTATAGGTATTTATTTTATTTTTCATTTAATTTTTTTCTTCTCCTCTTTCTTTCTCCTTTCCCCTTTCTCAAGTTTTTTTCTCTTACTCTCTTATTTTTTTTATCAGACCAACTCAAACTTATTTTCTTTTTTTTATAATCCAAAATTCATTATTTCCTCTTCGTCATTCATTGATTTAAGACATGAACTAATCCTGAATATCACATAGATCTTGACCCTAAGATTGACCGTAGCCTTAGGGCACGAATCAGACATTTTCAGTCTACGGTAAGTTTCAACATTCAAGCAGTTGTAGAATTACTCAAATATCATAACATTGAAATTGGAAGAAATTCAAATTAAAACATAAAAGAAGAACCAATGGATGAAAATAATTGAAATGAACTTAATAGAACAATTTGAGAGTTTTCTGCACCTGATATTAATTATCAACCAAATTGCATTGCATATCCAAATCTCAAATCAGACATTGAATTAAAATCTAGATTAATTCATCTTCTTCCAAAATTTCACGACCTCTCCAGTTTGGATCCCAATAAACACATTAAATAATTTAATTTGGTTTGATCAACCTTAAAACCAAGTAATTTATCTAAAGATCAAATCAAACTAAGAGCATTACCATTATCATAGATGATGTTGCGAAAGACTAGATGTATTATTTACAACCTGAATATGTATCTTGTAGGAAAGATTTAAAATGTCTTCTCTTATAAAGATTTATTCCAGCATCAAGGATCAAATCCATTCGTAAAGAGAGCTCTGGGATCAATCAAGCCCCAGGGGAGTCAATGTATGAGTATTGGGAGCGATTCAAGAAGTTCTGTGAAAGCTACCCACATCACCAAATTAGTGAGAAACTCCTCATCAAATACTTTTACGAAGGAGTCAAACCTATGGAGAGGAGCATGGTGTATGCTGTAGCTAGAGGAGCATTGGTGGAAATGAAACTAGTATCTGCATGTGCGTTGATAGAAAAAATGGCCCAAAACCCCAAATAATTTGTTGATCGAGGTACTCCACGTGTTAGGGGAGTATATCCAGTAATTTATTCTTCTCTTGAGAGTCATTTGATTGATACCATGTTAGATGAATTGATAACTATGGTGAGGTAGGTTTTTTTGGCACAAAAGAAATCCCAGCCCCCTCTTTCATGTCCCCTTTGGCATTTTCACTAAGACAAGCCACCCCACTGATTGTTGCCCCCAAATACAAGAAACGGAAGATTGTGCTGTAGTGTTTCTTGGGCGACCTTATCAGCAGCAACAACTATATTCCCAAAGAAGCTTAATTCCTTTTCACCAATATACATCCAAGTCTTGAAGGATCAATTGGACATGAGGTATGGCTTTGGACAATAACAAATGTCACCCTTTTATCAAAACTTCCAGTAGCCTCTTCCTTACCCACAGGGTTTCCAACAACCTCAAAAGTGATTTAAAGCCCAAGCATCAACAAGATAGCAACAAGGGATTCCCCCCCAAGGCAGATTCTAACATTGATGACCTTTTGAAGAAAATTGTTCTTATTCAACAAAATAATTTGGAGAGTCAAAGTTTGTTGCTATGGGAGTTGAAGACTCAAATGAGCTAGATGTACACCGCCCTCCATGATCATGTAAGTAAGAATTCTAGAAATCTACCTTCCCAACCCACTCCAAGTCCAAAGGGTTATGCCAATTCCACCACATTGCGAAGTGGGAAGCAAACAACTAATGTTTCTCCACCTATGATTCCACATGTATTCACCTCAAATCCAAAAAAGCCTAATTCCACATCAACTAATTAACAACCCAATTATAAAGATAAAGGTAAGACAATGATTATTGATGTTCCTCTTAAACCCCTTCTATTTCTAAACAGGTTTGTTCAAACCAAGAAGATGGTTGAAGAACCAATGAAAAAGGAGGATTTGGACACATTCAACCGTGTGGAGATCAACATTCCTCTACTTGATGCATTTATGAAAATTACAAGGTATGTGAAATTCTTAAAAGAACATTGTACCAATCAAAGAGGGATCATGGGAAATGAGAGGATAAATCTTGGATGAAATGTGTCAGCACTCATTAAACCAACTCTAGAAATGCCAAAAACAGTACATGGATCCCTATACATTCATAATCCCATGCACCATAGGCGAGTTACACTTTTCTAATTCTCTTTGTGATTTAGAAGCTTCCATAAATGTAAGGCCTCACTCTGTATTCTTTTATTGTAGGTTGGTGAGTAGAAGCCAAGAAGAGCAGTGGTCCAGTTGGAAAATAGAGATACAACATATCGAGAGGGAGTCCTTGAGGGTTTACTTGTCCGAGTAAGAGACATGATCTTTCCAGCAGATTTCTACATGCTTAACATGGAGGATGATTAGGTATGTTCTCATGCTCAAATTTTTATCGGTAGACCCTTCATCAAAACTACATAAACTGTCATAAATGTCAATGAGGGTACACTTTCCATGGAATTTTGGGATGATGTTAAGATATTTAATGTTATGGATTCCATGAAGTACCCCACAGAGGATCATTTTGAATTTGTTATCTCCAATTTTGAACCACCTGGTAAAAAACCCATGGAATTTTATTTTCCAATTATAAGTGAGATTATGAGTATTAGTTCTGATTTGATGTCTAAGAGAACATCTGCAACTGATTCTAATGAAAAATACACTCTATGATTTTATTTTGAAATGGAATCATATTCTAATTTTGATCATGTGAACTCTAATTATGACATGGCTATTGATTATGCTGATGGATTTGATGAATTATTATCTGATTGTGATGATTTATATTCTGATATTTATGGTCTTTGTGCAGATATATCACTTCCTTCTATGACTCTATCCAAACACCACCTCCTTACACTGGAACTCAGGACATTTCCACCAAATCATAAATACTCATACTTGTTATGTGGTAACAAATTACCTGTTATCATTGTTTACAATCTCCCTTTTGAACATGATGAAAAACATTTGAATATTTTAGGGGAGAACATAAGGAGAATTGGTTGGACCTTGGCTGACATATCAGGTATTAGCCCCTCCATTTGCATGCATAGGATTATTTTTGGGGATGGGGATAAACCGGTGAGGCAACCACAAAGGAGACTAAATCCTACCCTTCTATAGGTTGTTAAAAAAGGATGAAAAGTTGCTCGGGGTAGGTATAATCTATCCCATTTCAGATTCACAGTTCGTAAGTCCTGTTCAGGTTGTGCCTACAAAAAGTGGTGTTACTGTTGTTAAAAATGAGAAAGACGAGTTAGTTTAATTGAGGGTACAAAATAGTTGTCGTGTGTGTATATATTATAGGAATCTAAATCATTCCACTCACAAAGACCATTTCCAACTCCCATTTATTTATCAGATGCTTGAGATACTAGTTGGGAAGACACACTATTGTTTCTTGGATGGATTTTCTGGATATTTTTTGGTTTCTATAGCTCTGGAGGATCAAGAGAAGACTACATTCACCTGTCCCTTTGGAACATTTGCCTACCGGAGGATGCCATTTGGACTTTTCAATGCCCCATGTACCTTCTAGAAAAGTTTGGTGAGTATTTTATCTGATTTTATTGAGACCTACATGCAGATATTTGTGGATGATTTTACAGTGTATGGGTCTTCAATTGATGAATGTCTAAGTAGGTTGGGAATGGTGTTGAATCGTTGTATTGAGAAGAATATGGTCCTGAACATTGAAAAGTGTCATTTTATGGTAGGGCATGGCATTGTCTTTGGGAATGTAGTGTCAAAACATGGGATAGAGGTTGATAGATCTAAGATAGACATTATTTCATCCTTACCCTATCCCTCATGTGTGCATGAGGTAAGATCTTTCCTAGGGCGTGAAGGATTTTATCGGCACTTCATCAAAGATTTTAGTAATATTGCTCTTCCTATGTCATGATTACATCAAAAGTATTCTGATTTTGTGTTTGATAATTCTTGCAGGACTTCCTTTGATGAGCTAAAGAAGTGTCTGACCACTCCACCTATCATACAACCCCCATGGCGGTATATTCTTTTTGAGCTTATGTGTGACTCCTCAAACATCGCAGTTGGAGATGTCTTATCTTAGAAGGTGTAGGGACATTCACATGTGATCACCAATGAAACGAGGACACTAGATTCAGCCGAATCAAACAACACAACCACGAAAAGGAGTTTTTTTCAGTAATATTTTGTATAGATAAATTCCATTCATATTTATTAGGCTCTAAAGTAGTTTTCTATTATTACCATACAGCTCTGAGGTACCTCTTGAAGAAGTTAGATGCAATGCCTAGGATGATCCGTTGGATGCTTCTTCTTTAAAAATTTGATATTGAGATAAAGGACAAAAAGGAATCAGAAAACATGGTGGCAGACCACATGAGTAGGCTTACTCACACACTTGAGGATGACACATGGGACCAGGAACCACTTTGGGTCACATTTCACAATGAGCATCATTATTCCCTCTATGGTATGCAACCTTGGAATGCAGATTAAGTTAACAACCATGTTTCCTATGAAATCCCTACAAATTTAAAGAAACATCAAGTCCTAAAATTAAAAAGTGAGTCTCGATATTATTTTTGGGATAATCCTTACCTATGGTGCATGTCTAGAGATCAAATTATTAGTAGGTGTGTTCCTGATCATGAGTTATAGTTTGTTTTTCATTTTTGTCATAACCTTACTTTGGGTGGACACTTTGGACCCCAACGGACAGCTATGAAAGTTTGGGACTCTAGATTATATTTTCCTTTCATATTCCATGATGCCCATGTGTTTTGTAAGTCATTCTTTCGTTTAAAACACACTGGGAACATTTCTAGGAGATACGAGATCCCCAACAACACAAACTATTCTGTGAAATTTTTATTGTTTGGGGCATAAATTTTATGGGACCTTTTCTAGTTCCTTTAGGTTTTTGTACATTTTGGTTTCTATTGATTATATGAGTAAATGGGTAGAGGCTAAGGCCACCGGGACTGATGATTCTCATGTTGTTGTGGAATTTTTCAAAGCACATATTTTTTGTAGGTTTGGAGTACCGAAGGCCATCATCATTGACCAAGGGACACACTTCTGCAATAATAATTTTTCTTCCCTTCGTCGTAAGTATGGGGTGACAAAAAAACAACAACACCATACCACCCTTAAACAAATGGACAGGCTGGGGTTTGAAAAAGGGAATTGAAACAAATTTTGGAGAAAACTGTGTAGCCAAATAGGAACGATTGGAGCAAGTGCTTGGATGATGCATCATGGGATTATAGGATAGCATACAAGACACCCATTGGTATGTCCCCATTTCGGATTTATTTGGGAAAGCATGTTATCCCCCTATGGAAGTTGAGCATCAGGCTTATTGGGCTATAAATAAATGCAACATGGATTTGGCCCATGTAGGAATCCAATGGAAACTGCAAACTCAGGAGTTTGAGAAGATTCGATTGTCTTTATATGATAACTCAATGCTCTATAATGAAAAATCAAAAGAAGCTCATGATAGAATGATCCAACAAAATGAATTTCATGTTGGAGAGAAATTCCATCTCTATAGTTCACGACTGAAGCTGATGCCTGGTAAGTTGCATTCCAGATTGTTAGGTCATTATGTTATGACTAATATTTTTCCTTATTGTGTAGTTGAGATCAAACAAGAGGACACGTGAATGTGCTTTACAATAAATGGGGAACGTTTTATGAGATACATTGAGGGACTTCTTACTGATGCAATGGAATTTATCACACAACATGACCCCATCATCACTTGAGCACATCAACCTATTCCTAACACTTTAACTTTTTTATTCTTTGTCCTATCTAATATTAAACATTTAATGTGCATATATTATCTCATGGGATCACATTTATGACAATGAAATATTTTATGTGTGGTGTAGGGAACATTTTAGTTTAGTAATTTCAATTGTTTTCTTATAAAAAATAATTGTGTGTTTTTCAAATTTTGTGTGTTTATTTTTCATTTTTTTTGTGTTTTTTTTGAAACTTTTGTGCTAAAATGATTCTCAAAAACCATTTTGAAATCCATATCAATATGTGAAAAAATTTATCTCCTGAAACTAAGATTAAATGAATTCTGAAATTACTTTGTTTCAAGTTCAAAATTTAGTATTTTCATGACAAGTACACCGAATATTGAATCCCATTACATATCTAACTGTCTTCTGAACAATTATTTTCTTGTTCACTACATTCACCACACTTCATGATAGAACTAAACCATTATTTATTTAACCATAATTTGATTTATTCCTGTCAAAACTTGAGGATTTGAGGTAATTATGTTTAAATGATTGAGGCATTTGTTTGGTATTAAAGAACCTATTTCAAAGAATACATTTTTATAATGGCCTACATGAACATTTAATCTGTTTATCCCTTATAATCCAAGAACATCCTGTTAGGTTAGTCATATTACAATCCATTTTTCCCTATACAACCAACTCTTGAAGTGAAATTTCATAATACAGTTGAACTTAAGTGTGGGGGAAGCTGTCTTGTGTTGTGCTCCCACATTTTGTGACTATTCTGGTGAAAAATTAAATTCTAAAGAGATGTGTTTACTCCTAATTAAAAACATTATAAAGGAGTTGTACCTTTCTAGAGAATTCTTGATAAAATAAGTTGTGCCTTTATAGAGCTTCTAATAGAGGGGGGAAGTTGTGCCTATCTAGAACTTTTAAGAAAAACATGTTCTAGAAGATTGAAATTTTTAGTTGTTGAATGATGATTGGTGTAAACATTCCATGACATTACATGTTGATGGATATGGATTGATAATATGGGAATTAATGAGGAGAAAATATTTAATTGAAAATTTCATTAATGCAATTTTGCTTCAAAAAGTGTCAAGCCCTCCTCATTCAGCCTCAGAATTTTTCACATCTAAATCCTACCAACCGAAAGCCACAGAACAACCCTGAAAAGTCTTCATGATAATCATATGTCATTGAATCTCATCAGGTAGCTATGTAGGAATTTATCAAGCCTATGCTTACACTTTTAAGAGTATTGATGAGAAATACATTGCAAAAAAATTGACATTTGTGTGATAAAAGAAAATTCAAGTGAGGTAAGTGTTTTGTGCATGGAAGGATTAAAATTATGGAAATATATTGAATGATATAAATAGAGAACTTGAAATAATGGTTTTTTATTAGGCATTATATCTTTTGTTTCTTGATGTGTAATTAATTGATCTCACGGATATGTGTTTTAAAAATTAGTTTTGACTTGATATTGATGTTTACTTGATATGAGGTTTTTCCCCGGAGTGCAAAAGGGCATGTGTGGGGGAGTTGATAAAAACCTAATTTAATAATATTTTATTGATAATAAATGATATAATTTCCTCACATTCTTCTAAATATATTCATTTATGAAATATTTTGGATTAGATCATTAATTTGAAAATTTGGCGAAAATTCCAGTTTTACCCTTTTAAAATATACTATATTATTTTGATGATAAATACTTTAATATTTATTATTTTAAATTAATATTTTCTAACAGTGTTCCTAACTTAATTTTCTACAACTTTTATTCAGGACACTAGAGATAAAGAGTGCATTCAGATGGAGTAATTGGGCCATTGATGCATTGTTGGGATGGACTCGGTAGAATGGACACAGGTTCTATATTTGGTCCATAACTTCTTCATTCTTGCTTTGATCAGGCACAAATTTTGAGAAGAGATACATGACGAATATTATCGCGAATCATTCTTCTGAAATTACATCTTATTCATGAGTTTTTGTGGTCAAATGGGTGGTGAAATTTGGCCAAAAATATTTTGTCAAGATTCCCCATTCACACATGAAACCACTTTGAACCTAGCCTCCCCACCACTCTATAATTTGGTGTTTTGCACATTTTTTGGGGTTGGGACGTGCAATGGGAAGTTTAGGGAAGAGGATAAGTGGATTCACTTCCATTGTCCAACCATTTCAATAAGGGTAGATCATAAAGCAAGGATCCCTTCGATAAATCCTTCTTCTTCTCCTTCTTGTTGTTATGCTTTTGTTTGAGTAATAAATTTCTTTTTACATCTTTTATTTCATATATTTTATTATGTTTTATTAAAATTTATTATTCTCTTAATCTTCCTTTTTTGGGATGGAATTCTTGAGTGGAGTTGATATTGGGGTCTAACCTTTCAATCCTTTTCTCATGAAAAACGTCTCCATGATAACCACACCGCCCATGGAAGAGTAGTTCTTTTTAGCAATCGATCGACCTCTATCCTTCATCATTCATTCATTTTGAATCAATGAGCTACTGTAATTCACATATAATGATCTATTAATTGAGGTTTTTAATTTACATGGAACTAAGCAAGCATTTGAATAGTTAACACAAAGCACGCGAGGTACGGAATTGTGTGAACTGTGAGAGCGCAACCTTAACTGGTAATTCAAAACCACATGTGATTAATTTGTAGAGTTCAAATGTAATCCCTAAAATAAATTAGTACTAATTTCTAGAATGGATATTTGCATTAATTTACAACTTACCATATGTTATCCTTAATACATCAATCAAAGTAGAGTTTTGTGATTACATGTTTCAAAGATAACCTATAGTTTATTTCACTTCACATTTATGGTATGGTTAATTCTCATAGGGTTCATGGGTTAAGATGTTAAGGGATCATAATTAAGTGGATGTTAATTTAAATGATAATGATAAATAATTTATTTAAGAGGTAGAGTTAGATCTATTACTCCTTTTATGTCATATTCAAAAAAAACATCTTCTTGTTGTGTCTTTTTAATCAAACTTCATTTCAAAATTAATAACAAAAAAAATGCAATCTTCTTCCAGAAAAATTCTTCTAGATTTATAAACTATAAAAAGCCACATACTTTCAAGTAGTGTTTTAATCCTATTATTTTTTATTTTTATAATATCATTAAGATTTTTTTTAATTTACTTCCTCCATTGAGAAAAGGCCTTGGTCAGCCATTCGGCTGCATCTAAGTACCCCAAAATCACTCTAATAATTTGAGGTCTCCTACGACAATGCTCTTTCAGGCATAGGCCTGAAAAATTAACAAGATAAATAATCAAGGTTATGGAAAAGAAGCAGAACATTGATCACACCCCCACTTCATTCTTTAAAAGTGCATTTTTATCTTCATTAACGTTTGGTTTCATCCATCCCAAAAAAACAGTAGAATACCCTCCCAACATGATACACAGTAAAGAGAGGTGATGGAAAACCCTACTTGGTTGATCCAGGATCGATGTTCTTCTCCACACGCCAATAACAGGGGATTGACGACTTGCAGGGGAGGAACTCTGGGGACTCCATGGACGAGCATGAAAACTCCAGTACAGGTCCACCACAAGCCTCGGGAAGGAGGGACTCCAAGAACACAAGGGAGAAGAAAGAAATCTAGCCAAGAAGGGGTAGGAAGAAACTATAGTGTGATACCATAATGTGATCCTATTATTACGAGAAAATGAATTTTGAACTGCTTTAAAGTCAAATCGTGGTTTCCTATGTGGTTGGGAGTTTACACACAATGGTATTAATTTTTTTTAAATTATTCCCATTGGGGTGGTGGCATAACGGTTATGTGTTAAACCAATTCATTTAAATGGAGGAAAACACACAACCGGGGCAGAACTAGAAGTTACGGGGAAAGGGTGTGACACTGAGGAAAAACCACACGTTTTGGTATGTTTAAGATTTTCCAAAGTCTTGGGGGATTTTAGATATTATTTGTGGTCTTTAAATGGATTTGGAAGGGGGAATTAAATCATCTTTACCCTAAAAGTTAAGTTGTAGGAGTAGAAAAAGTCTGAAGCTGGAAAAAGAACGAAGACCCTCGGTGAGGACACGATGCGACCGTTACGGTGCCACCATGACCGGTGAATCCGTCATAGTTCCACTTTGACTGGTGCCACCGTCACGATGCCACCATGACTAGTCTGCATCCGTCACGGTGCCACCATAATCGGTGCCCCCATGTGACCAGTTCCACCGTTTCGGTGGAGCCGTGTTTTGGAAAACTAATTGACCAGGTGGGTCTAGGCCATTACATGAATCTATATTAGTATTAGATCATTGAGTTACTAGAATTTATAATGATATTAATCCCCAATTTGGAAGGTTGTGAAATAAAATCGAGATTGTTTTATTTATTTTGAAAAGTTTCTCTTATAAATAAGTTAATGAAAAGAGTTAATAACTGAAAGGACAATGTTAATATATTTTTCTACCTATATATATATGATATGAAATTATTATGGTATATTTGAACAAAATACCATGAATTTTTTGTGGTCAAATAACAATTTCAGTTATTATGGAACATATAACCAATATGTCAATCTTTTTTCTATTTAATGGAATATTATTTTGTTGTTGAGTGGTATGGATATACATTAGAAGGACTATAATGAGAAATCTTGTAATAGATAGTATTATATATGATCAACATATAATATAAATATATGTGTTCCAGTAAGGGATACAATAGGATTTGGATTTCTATGTAAAATAAATTACATAATTAAATTACCAATATATATCTAAATACATGTGAACAATATATATTCTTCAGGAAATTTTCTAAAGCTGTATTTTTTTGGCTTCATTTTGATAATAAATATGACCATATTTTTGAATACTACTATAATAATAATTAACAACAATATGTTAAAATTGATACATAAAAAGCCCTATATTGAAAATTATTTCATTCCTTTATGTATTATACTATCATAAATTATTAAGCCTTACATTTTTCAACATACAACATAAGGTAAAAAACTTTTGTATGAAACAAGTCACATATCAAATTATAAAAAAGTAAAATTCTATTTATAGTTCATGAAATTTACATTATAATGTCATCAGTAATGATTTTTCCAGACATGACTATAAATGTGACATAATTTAAAATATTTTTACAACTAAGACAATTAGAATATGTCTTATATAATAATAGTCATACCAATAATTTATTATATGTATGATCCTTAGTCACCAACCCAATGACCTCGATTCTGGTAGCCCAGATCCAGAGGTTACATTATTAAATTGGAATAGATATATGGTGTTTAATATTGAAGTATTATTCAATTTACAAGTGATATAGTTCCATATAAATAAATGATACCCATTTTACATTTGGAATTTAATATAATGAACAATACTAGATAACATCAAACATCCCAAAACTCATTCAATGAATTTTTCGTTATAATTTGGGGAAAGGATTATAGAATATGGGTGAGCACAAATTCTCTGTAGGGTTTACAAATAATTGAATATATCAAGATTATATAAGGAAAAATAAAAATAGTAAGGTATATACACTAAAAACAATCCATTTAATCAATAAATTAATCATGAAATGACTTCATGGATGATATTAATGAACCAATCTTGATGAAAATAAAAATGGAATTTTCAATGAAATAATATATTAATTTTGGATGTCACAATCTCTCGAATCACTATATATATATCATAAAAACCTTGTTCCAAGATAATATATATATATGGTTATGTTAACACTAAAAACCATTTATTTTTTCCATGTGATATTTCTCATGATTCCAATTGATTCATTGAGGTGGTATAAATAACCTATTCCCACCAATCAGTTCATATATATTTCATTCCTCATATGTTTAATGGTTAATTAAATTAATCAATTATTTTCCTTAGTTGTAAATTTCCATATTGAGTTAATATTTTATATTTATCATGTTTTCCAATGTAAATAAAATATGATTATAAATAATAATTATAGTAAGAATTGGTTAATTTTTTAGGAAATAATCATATCTATGATAAAAATAATATTGATATTCAATAAAAATTTCATGACAAATTCTGATAAAAAAATTATTATTTTAAAACATAGGTAAAAACCACAAAACTAATGAGTATTAATATAGTTTTTTACTAATTCATGTATTTTTTAGGGTAAATGTGAATATAAGTGAAAACTAAAAAATAATCATTCATAAGAGCGTTTTCATTTTAAATCCATTACAATATTGTATAAGAAGATAAATATCATAAAATTTTCATAACACCAAAATAGTTTTTTTCTTTTTTATAAATTTAAACACATTAGTTTTCACTTTTTAAAGAAGAATTAATAATAAAACCTTTGATAAAAAAATATGAATATTCCTTTTCACAATATTAATAGTAAATGTTAACAAGAAATGTCTTTAAAAAAATATCATATTTATAAAAATTACTTTTCTAATTTTTTTAAAACATAGACATGTAAGAATAGTATATAATAATAAAAGAGAAATAAAATTTGAATTTATTTTAAACATTTATTTTCATGATTGAATTCCAAATGAGGGGAATAATTGTTAGAAAATTTGATAAATTGTTAATTATCTATAGAATAATAAGATATATATCGTTATGATGTATGTATTCTATTATTCCTTCAATTAATATTTTGGAAATCCCTAGAAAAAATGATATTGTAAAATAAAATATTCTCTCTTTGGAAAAATTTAGATTATAACCCTTTAATAGTATATACATGATTATAAACATTAATAAATATTAATGAGTATTTATTGTTGTTAAATATATCAATTTTTTATTATATTCCCCACATAGAATTTAATTGTTGTATAATATAAAATATGTCTCAATTCAATGAAAAGGGATACAGCCTATCTTACCTCATGATCCCTATTTCTTGAATATTATTTAATGTAATTTGTAATAGTTTTTAAGATGTTTTTAATTTATACCAAAAAAATATTCATTTTTATAGTGTTATATATGATCATACTAAAACATATCATATCCAGTTTGTTAATTATATTTAATTATGACCATTGTTTGTGGAGAAAAATGATTCATTTTGTCATGGATGTTTTAGTTTCATCAGTAGGATATAATTTTATAATCTTAGAAGTTTTATTAATTTTATGAATATCATATTTATACATTAAATACATTTGTAGAATCATTCATGAAATTTAGATATAGAAAGTGAATCACATTGTTGCGTTGAGAGGGTAGGTCATACGTACACACAAACGAAATTATTTCATCCATAATGGGTTATTGGAAAAGAATGTGCATGATATATTAAATTTAAATAATAAAAATCACATCATAAGTATCATGTAATTTAATTATTCACATGAGTTAGTTATGGAAAAAAATTGCATTAGTTTGTGAGGCTATAGATCGTCATGCACTTGAGTGATGGTTTTGTTTTACATTTGACTTAGAAGGAGATAGGTAACTATTATTAAAAAAGGATAATAATTTATATTTTTATGGGAGATAATTGTTTTATTATATTATAATGGTCAATACATAATTGAATATTGTAATATATGAAGTAAAAAAGGAAATAACTTGCTGATGATTCATAATTTCATCAAAAGAAACCTTATTTGGATATCTTACTATGATGCCTAGGGTTGATGTTCTTGGAATATAAAAAATTCATTAATCTATACATGGATGTTGGAAGATATTTTTCCAGGGTAATTTTTTCGAAATTTATTTATATGTGTGAATAAATGATGTGATATGGTTCCATTTGATGAATAATGAGATCGTCAGACTTGTATTTTTTCTATGTTTTTCAATAATTTCTAGTCATTGTCATAGAAATATGTCCCAGAAATATAGATTACTAGGTGGAGATAATGATAAAGTATAAATTATACTCAAATGTGCGGTTTAATCATTTTTTCGGTCATTTAGATCACTATTTTTTTGAGATTAACCCAATTATAAACCTTGTTTAACCTCAATCGCATTGATCAATTTTCACAATTTTTAATATTAATTATGATTGAAAAATAAATTAGAATTATTATGTAATATTAATAATTTTTATTAAAAATATTTAATCAATCATATAAATTGAATTCATGTAATTTTCATAATTTAATTTAAAAATGTATCCACAAAACATGTCAACAAACAGTTTTTCAGGAAATATATTTTTCAAGCATAATATGGACTTATATTGACTATATGAATAATAATAATAATTTTATGGTTTTAAATTAATATATATTTAGATATATAATATATTAATTTTATTAAAAAAATCCTCATTAAAAATTATTTAAATTAATTAAATTAGGATGACGTTATGACTTTTTTTAAATACATTTTTTTCTAAATAATATAAATTTTACCTAAAAATGATCTTTTCGTTATAATTAAAAAATTGATAATAAATAAACTTTTTATATGTATATTAGGAATAGATGGACGACATAGTCTCATCCAAAATTATAGAACATCAACCTCACTAAATAATTATTCATAATTCATATCATTCATGGGATTAATTTTATTTTAAAAATAATAATCGTCATATTGGAAACATATTTTATTCTCAATTAAATATGGTTTGGTAGTAATTTTAAAAAGTAGTGATTTATCAACATTCATAATAATTACCATATCCATATTTACTATATCCATGAACATGGGATCCCTGTCAATCCTCATTTTGGTCAGAACTCTATGGTCATTCCACCTCATTGCATTAACATCCTTTTTTTATTCCATGGGTGATTGTTTATTGTAATATCCTAATCCTTGAGTAACACATGTAATCAAAATTTCATCATAATGGAATATTTTTATGAAAATATGTATTTTTATCCCCTAAATATTTTTTGTATCTCACATATTTCACCATATAGATAATTTCATCAAATCATCAATGAAAAGTTTATTACTTCCAACATTAGATAATTAATTTTATAGTTGTATTCATGTTTTGTTAACTAACATGATGCCTAGGAAATAAAATTATCAATTTTATGTAAGTAAAAAACCATGTCCATTTTTTAATAAATCACTATATATCAAAAACTCATGGATCTATTTTTCATTATAACAAAATGAACAGTGGATCCATATGGTGAAACACTATTGAGAATTAACTCTTTGTCACAGAACTCCCTGTGTTTTTTCTTCAACTCCAATAATTTTATAGTGGCCATTAAATAAGGACTCTTTAATATAGGTTGTTTCTCGAGTAATAATTTAATATAAAAAATGAATTCACGCTCTAGTGGTTGACAATATTATTACTCAGTAAATAAATCAATGTATTCATACTAAATTTTTAGATCCTAAATTTTAATATTACATCTTCAATCAGTGTATTATGTTTTCTCTTCACCCTTAAGAATTTCATTCATAATTTCCAGTATGAGTTGATCTAGGAATGAAATTGATGATAAAGTTTCCATTTTAATGATATGGAATTCCACATATCAATCAAAAATCATAATTTCAATTTATTTTCGATAAATGTTTGCATCATATTTTAAATGAAAAAATAATGATTATATTAAATATAACCATAGTTATGTAAATAAATTCAATGAATAGGGAATGTTTATGTGTTATAACTGTAAGTTACTCACACATATTTGTTGTAGTGATATTTCAAATATGAGTATTTACTGACTACTCCCTTATTAATGTAGTAGGTAGATATATAATTTCACTATAAATTATAGAAGATATAAAATATTTTGATGATATAGAATAAAATAAATCCTTATATAAATTTTAGTATGTAGATAGATTACTTTCCACAAATATTTAGGAATTTCAAATTCATGTATAGTTATCACATAAGCTTCTCCTTCTCACCATAGCATCTTCTGTGATAGATTCCCTTGAAATATGATATATTTAATTTGAATAATTCCCCCATTTAATTATATTTGATGCACTATATTGTAGTGTTATCTTTATTTCAGATACATTAATGATCCATATGACACATTTCTCTACACATGTAACAAAATCATAAACCCTTTGGTCATTTCCTTGGAGGTTTCATTCCACAATATTCACATGATGAAAATATCTCCAATTTCATCACTTTTTTTATGTGCCCCCATTTCCTTGGGGATTACAAATCCTATTATTATCTTTATCCACCTTAAATATATAGGATATTGAAAATTCATTCTCGATTTGGATGAAACCTTAATCTATTGTATCATGTGATTAGATTGTTTGGGAAACAATCTCCTTTTATCAAATTGGAATAATCCTATCAAATAAATAGTCAATATTTCATCTCGTATTGTGGTTGTAATTTTTAGCATACATTCATACTCTAATAAGTGTATCCTTATACTCTGAAACTCTTTATTCCTCCTCTATCATTAATCTAGGAATCATTTTCTTAATTTAATTTTTTTATGAATAGGTAACTATTTAGTAATGAATATTGATTTAAAAGTTATATATATCGTGTGTTATATTTCATCTTACTAACTATTATTATAGATCAATGGAAGCTAATGATCGTCATCTTCCTATAGATAATATACTGCATGTATATCCATTTCCAACTCATCACATCTCACAAAGATAAATATTTTTTCAATTGGTATATTTTATTTCTAAAATACCACTGGATTTGTAGTTCTACTAAATGATTGGGGTTTATATCGCATGAAACAAATAAATATATGTTTATCAGGCCATGTAACATCATGGTTATAAATTTGTGCAAGTTTATTTTTTATAAAAGTTTTTATATTCATTAATATAATCATGATCTACTCAGTTTTGATAAATGTATTCATAGCTGGCTGTGAAGGGAAATTCCATTATTGTCCACGAGTTTTGATGGCATTTTTTCTACAATTTAATGTTTCAATACAATGTAATATAATAAATTAGATTATGAGAATATTAATTTTGAATAATAATTGATAACATCTAATATGGTGTAACACATTACAGAAATTGAAAAATATAAAAAATAATTGGGAATACCTAAAAATAATAAAAATATTTTCATTCTTTAATAATGGTTTGCAAAGAAACTTTAAATTGACCGAAGAATATCCCCCAAGAGTTTTAAACAAGGTTCTGTAGAAGGTCACCTTCCATGTACAATAAAATTACATCCTTAATGTTCTCAAACAAACACTTTTTAGTGTTATTACACCTATATGGATATGATCCAAAACCATGAAAATTTATTTAATCAAAATATAATTTATTACTAAGGAAAATCACATAATTTATAATAGTCCAAAATTGAACAAATTTATTCCACAATTAGATATATCATCAAATTCAATCACAATGATATCTTCATGAATCAATTTTTTTATAAATCTAGTTGTTAATGATTATGTTGACCTTGATTTGATACAAATTAAAAAATCCAACTCTATTAAGAAAGTTCAAATAGTTACATAATTTCATTATCATAGATAAAGGGGTATAATATATAAGTACATATCAGTTTATATGTCATTAAAATAAAGATACATCAATGATACACATTTTACATTGGAAATTAAATTTAAATAATAGTAATGGGAATCATTATCCTCCCTTGGAATAATTTGAATGATTATTATTCATTTCTTTTGGAATAAAAAAAAGTGATCTAATTTTTTTTGTAATGGTTACATATAGTGTAATCCAACATGAATAAATAAGGAATAATAAGAATAGAATGGTAAATAACTTGAAACACAATCCATTGTATCAATAACATTACCATTAATTTCATCCATGGATAATAGAAATAAAATTATATTGTGTATAGTAATAACTATATTATCTAGGAATGAAATTTATAATATTATACTTCATGGTATTCGTCATAATGATATATATATTTTAAATACCTTGTACGAAGATAGTTTAAGACCATGTGTAGGTATACACAAAAACACATTTATATTGGGAAACTAATTTTTCTCATGAGACATGTCAATACATCAATGGGTTATCTATAAATAGTCCCTACAAATAACTATATGTACATCTCATTACACATAATTTAATAATCAATGAAACTCATAAACAATAAACCTTACTGAAAAAATGTCTTCATTTAGTAATGAAAAATGACTTATAATGTTATCCTAAATTAATAAAATTAAATTCAAAGTAAACTACATATCATGAAATATTATGTGTATTTGGAAATAATCAAATACATGATACAACAGATATATATATTTATGATAAATTGAATTTTGAATGATCACATTATAGTGAATGATTCATGAAACTAGTGAAAAATAACATTTTTTATGTCAGTTATTTTTCATTTTTTACGTCTGTTTTCAGCCGAAATTACTATAGGGGTCATTATAAATATTGTTTTTTTTTGCGTCATTTATTTTAAAAACGATGTAAAAAATAGTAATCCGAAACCATTTTCAAGTCAGTTCCAAAATAATTGATGTTGAAAATGGTTCGTAGTCATGATTTATTATGTTTGTTTTTAAATACCCACCATAATATGTTGTTTATTTCGTCGATTATTAAAAAAACGAAAAATAAAAAACCCCACTATATCATTTTTAACATCGGTTATTAGAAAACCGACATGAAGATCAATGTTATCAGATATTTTATTTTCCTAACCAACGTGAAAAACCAGTCCATGAGTTAGTTTTTCACATCATTTAAAAAATAACCAACGTGATAAAATATATACTATTTCGGTTATTAACTAACTGACATAAAAAACAATCCAAATTGATTTATTACGTCGGTTATAAAATAACTGAGGTAAAATCCAATTTTTTTTATAATATAGTTCAACCTTTACAATGCACTGCCAAAGAGGACCTAGAACAAGCAGAAAACAGACCAAAACAAGAATCAAACCAGTAGACAACTCCCATTCATGAAAACCCCCTACCCTTGTGGATAGCCCCAAACCATGGACATCCCATACTACCCCTGGACACCCTCCCACCCCTAGAAACCCCCTGGATAGTCCCCACCCCCCTTGACACCCTGTACCCCCTTGGACATCCCACCCTCATCCCCCCTAGACACCCCACCCCCTGGACACCCGCCCACACCCTATTCACCCACTCCCCACTATATTTCCCATCCCACCCACTAGACACCCCCACCCCTAGACACCCTACCACCCACCTGACACCACCCCACCCCACTGGAAATCCCCCACCCCCTTTGACACCCTCCCACCCCCTCAACAGCCTCCCACCCACTAGACACCACCCCACCCCACTAGACAACCCCCACACCCTGGACACCCCCAACCCCCTTGGAAAACCCCCACCCCCTATACACCCCCACCACTGAAACCCCCACCCCTTGGACTCCCTCCCACCCACTAGACACCCTCCCACCCACTAGAAACCACCACATCCCATTGTACATCCCCCACCCCGATAGACAGCCCCCAACCCCTGGACACCCATGACCCCCATGAATAGCCCCCAACCCCAACCCCCTTGATAGCCCCTCCCACCCCACCACTAGAAACCACCCAACCCCCTGGACACCCTCCCACCCACTTGATATCCCCCCACCCCCTAGATACCCACGACCCCCTTGGACATCCCCCACCCCCACCCCAGAGACACCCCCACACCCCCTAGACCATTCCACCCCAATGGAAAACCCCATGCCCCTTACCAGACCCCACCCCAGAGACACCCCCTTCCCCTTACACCCCCCCCCCCCCCCCGATACACCCCACCCCCATGAATGCATTACTATGCTCTCCCAATGTATGGAACATGCAGAAACTGGACCAAATGCAGAATAAAATCAGACTGTAATCCACACCAAAAAACATTAAAACTAGACCAAATCAAGAAAAAGAAGAGAAAAATTAATCATTCACATATATAAAAATCAATGTTTACAATGTCAACTAAAAAAACTAAATCCAACCAAAACAACTACCAAATACACAATTATAATTAAAATATTTAAAATCACATTTTACACTACAAAAAAACTAAAATCTAATCAAACCTGTAAAATAATTTCACCATTACACATGTAAGTGTTTGAAATATTGAGCACTATAGGTTTAAGGGTCATGAAATATCTAAAAATTAAAGTGATAGTACTTAACATGTTTAATTAATATATCAAATTAAATAATATGGCAATGTTTATAAGGAAATAGTACCCGATCAAAAATCACAAGTGTTACCGTTGTAATTATTTATCACATAAATCATAACATATAATATCCAAATTTGATGAATCCTTGTTTTTCAGGACAATCAGTTTAAATAAATGTCAATTAAAAATTTATTTTTTTTGTAATACATCATAAAGTAAAAATTATAAATGGATATTTACCTTTACATTTACATAATAATTCTTTGAACTCTTTTTTTTTTGAAATTAGACCCATCCTATATTAGAAAATTATATAAATGGGATAAATTTAAAATTCAAAATAATATAAAAAATTTTACGAAATTGAAACATTGTTTTCATGCATATTTTGAATACTATCACGCACATCACAATGGATTGAACGTGTCCAATAATGAGTTTTCTTCATTGAGGAAAATACCCCTAACATCTAATTATCACTGATATAAAAGAAAATTTAATGTTAGTGGTTTATATGTTAAAATTTAATGAACACTTTGAAATATAAATGTTTCAATCTAATCACAAAAAGCCATCATCAAACATTGTGTGACTATATTCTATTCAAATATTTCATCAATTTAAGGTGTTTTTTGATCCTCATCCTATGCATGTCCTTCAGGGGAAATAAATTTAGCGTCTAGGATTCCATATACATCTATCCACTCATTCTTCTCACACATCATATAAAGATACATAATACAAAGCAGACATAATTATACATTTTAAAAAAATATAAAACAAGGAAAGTTGTTTTGACATACATGGAAAAAATACTCACCACGTTGATGCCCAACATATCTCTCATAACAACCTCTATGATATCATTTATCACAATCCCAATATTGATTGAAACTATATGGTGGTGAGGATCATCAACATATAACAAAAAATAATTAAGAAGTAGTGGTGGAGGAGTATGATAAAAATGGGATACGTATGTTGAGGTGATGGAGTGGGAGCCTCAGGTGGAGGTGGATGATAAATAATTGGGTCTGCAGGGGGAGGTGGAGGAGTGGGAGATACAGTCTGAAATTTTCTTTGCATGTCTGCAAACATAGACAGTACTAATTCTCAAATCATTTCCTCCATAGTCACATTAATATTATGAACTTCAGCATCCATGGATACTATTTTTTTACACTCTCAATGGAATAAGTTATAGAATGTGGGAACACTTTTCTCAGCGACGCACCTGTCAGAAATACGAGCACACAACCGGGGTGTTTGAGATTTCTGAATGCTGCAGATAAAATATTTTTCTTCCCAACAGCTGTAAATACCCCCAGTGATCTTTCCTCCATAATGTAATCCTGTATTAAATAATTTATCATTTCTGTAATGATTCAAAATTATATTAAATTCATAATTATGATAAATAAATAAAATATATATCTTACAATAATCTCATCTATGATTCTCAATTCTTAAAAAAGATATTGTCCATTTTTTCTAATATGAGCTCTCTTCCAATTTTAATGTCTATATGAAGGGGATGGAGGGGAAAACTCTTCATAGCTTGAAGACTCAGCTCCCAGTTTTTGAAATTTTTCCGCCATCATTTATTCTCCAAAAATATATATCCTCCACGAGATAAACTATGGGGGTATACATTTTTAGATTGGATCTCATAATGATATGTCCTTTTTTTTAATAGATTATTAATAAAAATCATTATCAAAATATAAATAAGATCATTTATATAATAATGCTTATAAAATTTTACATTTCCCTCACACTAATTGAATCATTTCTTATATTTTAGACAAATTTCCTCCATTTGTTTCCATCTATGAAAGGATATATATGACATGGATTTTCATGATACCTATGACCAAAAATGAAATTAGATGTAAGGTTTTATTTGAAATCCCTCCATCTCCCGGTAGCCATCAATAAACATATCTTCATTACTCTTATAGTGTTAAGAAATATCAATTTTCATCATATAGAGAAAATATACAACATATTATACTAAAAAAGTTTAAATATTACTCAAATAATAGAAAAATAACATACCAAAATAATCTACTACAACTAAGATAATATTTGTTTCTTCGCACTTCTCCAATCATCATACAAAATACTTACTTTTCTTTTGCCTTGATTGGATACAAAACTCTTAAAATGTTTTTCATTTGGACCTCTAGGAATATCATTCTCATCAATGCCATCCAGTATCCTTTAGTCCTAGATACATGCAAGTGATAATTTTGGTAAACATGTGAAGCCATGTTTACTAACTATTGATTAAATCTTTGTCATTATGGGAGAACATGTGGATGTTTTGGGAACTTCCAGGGGAGAATGTGAATGTTCCTCCACAGAGGTACGATCATGATGATCATCTCCAGAATCATGTGGTTGATCAACTGATTGATCTATCATTATACATCATTGGAAAAATTAAAACAATAGTTCACAAATTTAAAAATTAAAATATTACAATACTAATGTAAAAAAATTGAATGATGTAATAAGTTACGTAATAGTAAACATGGTATATTTCATAATCATTTTAAAAAATGCTAAAGATGGTAAAAATTGTAAACATAGTAGTGTTTATTATCATTCAAAAAAATCAATAAATATATATGTTACGTAAAGTTTAATGATGTTCATCTTTGGAAATCATGGTAATCATGGTAAACATAGAAAATTAATTTTCATTGAAAAAAATCTATAGATATAAAAGTTACATAATTGTAAAAATGATAAAATAAACTAAACAAAATTAAAATAAACAAAAAGTTCTACTTATGTTTTTTAATACGCATTTTAATAAAGAAAAAAAATTACAATATATGACATTTTATTATAATATAAGTATAAAAAAATAAACATATCGTATCTATAAAATTATGAATGTACAAATGGATTGTTTTCCCAAATTTCTTCTTCATGATTGTTAATTTTGGGAAAAATCATGTCTTCAATATGCTCAACATTATTTTATGCTAATCATTACATGGAATTAGGAGTCTTGTATAAATCGTCATATTCATCAATTTAATCCTCACCATAATATTGTGTTTTCCCTTTTAAAACAACAGACCACTGCATATCTGATTGATCAACTGCATAGAAAATCCGTTTTTCATGTGCAACCATTATAAAAGAATATGTTGTGTCATCCAATCTATTAAGATAGACAAATATCATTCCAAATTCACTATGTCTGACATTGTTATTACCAATAAACCATATTCTTTTGAAAAAAAGAGCTTTATTTTTAATGTAATCAACCTCCCATATTTCATCAATGACCCAATAATATGAACTTCATCCAGATATTTGGTTTTTCCTTTAGAACTCGAAGAATTCATTGCTTCTCCAATCACCAATACAACACTATTCTGAACTATACTACTGTTTTCATGGGATTTTTTATGAAATATATTTCCCTTAATGTGATACATAGACCATTTTTTCACATTTAAACATGGACCACATAGTTTCCATCCTAATGTATCTGATACATATGATCAATAAAGAAATTTATTTTTAAACGATGCAAAAAATACTTTATTGTGCTCATTCAAAATCCACTTTTCTTTCATATTTGTATTACATTGTTTCGACTCATCAATATGGAATGTGATATATAGTTGAGCATCAGTTATGTTATTTAAAATATATAATTCTACATTCTTCATCTATTCAGCTGAGAACAAATTGACATTCAATCAATGAACCCCCTACCCTCAATATTATCTCATTCATGATGAGATGGAGGAAAACCTATGTTCTCCACTGCAACCATGCAGCCCTTACAAAATTCTGAATCCTCCTCAGAAATATTCTTTTCATCAATTAGGGATTCATGTAGATATGTATTTTTAACATAAACTTTCAATATTTTTATGTTTCATTCAAAAGGATACACCCAATGAAGATAAACAGGTCCACAATGCATTATTTATCGAACCATATGAACCATTAAATTCACCATTATATAAAAGAACAGGGAGGAAAATACATTTCCAACTGACAAAGTAAATAAATTACATCCCTTTTCGTAATTTTCAAAACATTCACATCAATAACCTTATTAAAAATTGAAGTGAAAAATAACACAACTTCATTATATTCATTTAGAAACTGATGCGAAATATTACATGCATTGCAACTGGTAGAAGTTATCGCATCATGACGTGAAAATCATGAGATATCATACCTATCAACATCAAATCCTTCAAAGAGACAAAAAATATTACATTTGAAGAATAACCTTGAGGCACATTTATTTCATGAAGAAATTGACAATAGCTACTTTTCTCCCACTTTGGTAATGTTTGACAAGACAAGGGAAGAAATATTCATCTTCCATTAGGAATGGGAGCTAACTCTAAACGTATTCTCATTAATATTAAGTGTAATATTGAATTTCACCCATCTTTAGTCATTCCTTTAATATATAATTATGTTCCAATCAAAGTGTCAAAGATATTCTTCTCCACGTTAATGACATAATGATTATGATTCAATTCATGATATCACCAACATGGTTTCTCAAAAAATATAGAATTTTTTGTCCAAATATGGCTATCATTACCAGATTTATGTGTCTTTCCCAATGACAATTTATGGATTTGAACCCTCTCAAATTACACAATAGGGGATAATGGTTTTGGAGAATTATAAAATTATTGTGAGCCATTTAATTCCTTTTTTTAGTCCTCTATAAGAGTCATCTATAGAAAAAAATCAATTTATGACCAATGTATATCATTTCCTCCCATGAGGCAATGGATAATGTGAAGTTTTTTGTTCTCAAGTTGGACATGCATTATGCCCCATAACACTGTATGCAGACACATTTCCATATACAGGGAAGTCATTTATAGTGAACATAAGCACTACATGTAGTTGAAAATATTACATTTTATAGGAATCATTCATCCTAATACCATCCTCCCTTAAAAGTTTCAAATCAGCAATCAAGGGTGGAAATAAAATGGAAATATCATTTCTGGGTTGCATCGGACCCATGATCATTATACACAACATTAAATATTGGCACTTTAGACATAATTCAGGAGAGGGGTTTTAAGTTAAAAATAAAACAAGCCATGAACAATGAGTACTACCGAGAATTAAGAATGGATTCATTCTATCTGTGCACAACCCAAGTATGTGATTTCTAATTTCATTTTAAAATGTCAGATACTGCTCATAATTTTTCTTCCTTTGTGGACAATCTGCTACATGACATATTTTTTGTCATAAAATATCTTCTCATTTTCATGTCATCTTAACCTTTTTTCATCATGTGAGTTATCAAATAAATGTTTGAAACGATTAATTTTAGGAAGATACCAAAATATCATTGAAGTGGTATTATAATATTTACATCAGCCTGTGATTTTTCTTTCAACTTATATCGCGATGTTCCATATTTAGGAAAGTCTATGAAAAAATAAAATTTCTTCCTATATTTTATACAGTCATTTGAATAGGCATGTATTTTCTTATATCCAAAACCTATCGGGAAAAATATTTTAATGGCCTTATAATGCTAGTCTGGAAGATCGTTCTCTTTTGGAAGAATGTGTTTCGACAATTAAAGTATATTTGTAAAACGTTTTTCACTCCATCCATGTTTCACCTTTAGGTTAATCAATCTTAACATCATAGAAAAAACCGTAAAACCCATACAACCATGATATAATGGTTTTTAAACATCACCATATAGACGTGCAACTATCGGTTCTATCTCAATTTGTTTTGCTGCAATATCAAGAATCATTTATTCATTTCCATTAGAGTCCCATCTTACAAATCATCATCATCAGTATATCTAACATTGTGTCTAATTTCACCATGCCAAATCCAAGGGATTTAACATGGATTAATGCCATGAAAAATCAGATAATCATTCATGTGTATACTTATCAACTTATTCATATTCAAACATTTCAGGCATAGACAGAAAAAAATTTCACTGCTTGGAACATTTCGCTTAGAAAATTCCCAAAAGGGATCAACACCTTCCCCATAGTCATTAATCATTCGATGTTTCATAATACAATTCACTCATTAATACATTTAAAGAATTTCAAAATCATACATCGTGTCAAGTTAAAAAAAGTTTATATTTATTTAAAAAATATCATAATTTGAATGTAATTTTGTTTGAAATATAAAACAAATATATATGTATTTGAAAAATATATGCATGAAAATGATTTAAAAAATAATATATAGTTAGATATAAAAGTTTTAAATTCATATTTGATCCTTTCTTATTAAGGTACACATAGAATACATCCTCGTGCAATTGGATACCAAATTCATACATCCGTAGAAAAGAAATATGAAGTATAAATAATAAAATATGTATACATTAAATACTAAAAATTACACATATCCCGACGATTTCAATCCATTAGGATATCCCTTAAAATCATTGGGATAGAATACCCCCATGGTTTCACACACCGCGTGCATGATGTTCATTATAATATCCATATTCCAATGATTCAAAAAGAACTGTTAGTATAGAGTACCTGATGTTTAAATATTCTAATGGTTTCAATGAAACTGCTGGGATATATATATACCATGGGGGTGTCCTAGGGGTATGGGGCTGTCCACGGGGTGGTTGGGGCTATCCAAGGGGGTAGGGGCTATCCACAGGGGTAGGGGGATGTCTAGGGTGTCTAAGGGGATTGGGGGTGTCCATGGGGGTGGGTGTCTAGGGGGGTGGGGGAGTGTTTTCCAGGGGTGAGGGGTCCGTCCAACTCCCTACCCCATTGGACACCACCCCCTCCCCTCTGGACAACCCACCCCCTGGATAACCCCTTATCCCTTGGATAGCCCACTCACCCCATGGACCCCCTGGACACCCCCACCCTACCCCCATGGACACCACACCCGCAAACCTAGACACCCCTAACCCCATGGAATGCCCCCAAACCCCCTGGACACCACCCCCACCCCCTTTCACCCCCCCCTAGACACCACCACCCCTTGGATTGAACCCACCTCTGAAATATCCCCAACCATCTGGACCCCCCCCCCCTCGGGACAGCCGACCACCACTCTAGACTACACCACCCTCGTGGACTCACCTAACCCCCTTAGATAGACCACTCACCCCCTGAACACCACCCCACCCCCTGGACACCCTACCCCCTAAAAAGCCCCCAACCATCAAGAGACCCCCTCCCCCATGGACACCCCCCACCCACCAGGATACCATCTACCCCCGTGGACAACCCACTCACCCCCTCGACACAACCTCACCCCCTAGACACCCCCATCCCCCCTAGAATCCACCTCCACCCTATACCCCATTTGACACCCCCTTGGACACCCCACACCCCCTAGACACCCCACCCACTAAACAGCCCCTACACCCACAGGACACCACCACCCCTTGAAATTCCCCGCTCAAACCCTAGACACCCCACCCCGATGGAAACCCCCTGGACACCACCACCAACATGGATAGCCCCACCCCTTGGACAGCCCCCAACCCCTCTGGACAACCCCGCCCTCTAGACACACCCACCCCTGGACACCCCCTACCCCTTGGACAACTCGCTTAATGCCCTGGACACCACCACCAACCCATGGACCCCCCCCACCCACTAGACACCCCACCCCCTACCCACATGGACACCCCATGGACAAGTCTACCCCTAGACAACCCCCTCTTCTCTTGGAAAGACCCCCCACCTTTGGAAACTCCTACCCCCTTTCAATGCCCCCTAACCCCCCTAATCACCACCCCACCCCTTTGGACACCCCCTGGACACAAACACCCCCTTGGACAACCCCCACCCCTCAAGATATCCCCACCACCCCTTAGAAAGCCCCCACCCCTCTGGACAACCCCCCCCCCCACCTGGACAACCCCATCCCCTCTAGACAGCCCCAACCCCCTTGATAGCCCTCACTCCTCTTGACAACTCCACCCCCTAGACACCACCCTTACCGCCCTGACACCCATACCCCCATTAAAAGCCCCCACACCCCCTGGACACCGCACACCCCCTTGGACAACCCAGAACCCCTTGGACTGCACGCACCCCACTGGACACCACCCCCAACCCATTGGACACCCCCACCCCCGAACACCCCCACCCACTTAGACATCCCCCCAACCCCTCAGACACCACCTGTAAGTGCAGAATAACATGATAGAACACACAAAAATCGTAAACATTCAGGATCTCACTTCCATGTTTTATTTTACCAGAATAGAATTTAGGATGGTATAAATGAACACTATGAATCTTACCAGGATATCAAGAACAAAGATAGAAAAATAACATCTCAAAGAATAGTTTTGGGATCCTAAGAAAGAAAAAATGATATCGTGTCGTGTGAGGATTACATGAGTATTGTGAGTCGACCTGATAGATGTGGTGATAATAAATATGATTAATGATTTTGGGAAAACAAGGTTGGATGGAACAACTTCCATGAATCCTTTCTATGTTTTCCATTTGAGAGAGAAGAGTCATAGGTTTCCAGATCGAAGAAAAACAATGACCAAATATGTGGTGAGATAAATAATTTAAACGGTATATCATGTTGGTTATTTAATAACGGACATGATAAACTATTTTTTTAGGTCTATAACCTCAGTTATTTAATAACCAATGTAGAAAATTATTTATCTCGTCGGTTATTTTATAAATGACAATATAAATGGAACTTTATCATGTCACATCATTTATAATCGATGTAATAAATTGCTGAGATTATCTTTATCACATCAGTTATAAAATAACCGATGTGATAAAGATCCCAGATTCAAAATTTTTAATCGGTTATAAAATACCCAGCGTGATAAAGCTAATATCAAAAAATTTTATGTCAGTTAATTTAAAACTGATATTAAAAATTTGATTCTCATCGATTTATCATGTCAGTTGTACAATAACAGACATGATAATTATTTTTGCAGCATTGCACGTTAACAATATAGAAATGATATGAAAAATGACGACTTGTTGAACTTCATTTCCACTAGTGTGGGAATGTCAACGACAAAAAAAATAAGGAAAGATAATATATGTTTTCCAATAAATTCATATAATTAATAGGAAAAAATCTAATTAAAATTGTGATATTAATTCAAGATTTAATATGGTATTTTTATTTGTAAAACAATTGAAAACATTTATAAGAGGCTAAATATCCAAAAACTCTTACAATGGTAGAAAAGTCCACTATGGCCATACAGAGTAAAGAAACATTTCATGTGACTTTTTTGTAAATAATATCAAAAGTGAATCTTTATTAAAAATTAGAAATATTTTATTTCTAAAATATAATAATTCATAGATTAATATAAAATTAATTAATTAATAATTATATTAATAAAAATAACTTCTTAAAATATTAAATAACACTATATACATGGATGAAAAATTTATCTGATTAAAAGGCAATTAAAATAAGTTATTATTGTAAATATTTATATTTGTTATTATAGTGAAAAAGATAGGAATATTTGGAAGAATGTATTGAAAATCATTTAATATCCATTGGATAAGAAAATACAGTTATTTTTTGACTTATGTATTATAATATTTCTTCAATGAAAAGTATTAGAATCCCAAAAAACTAAGATTTTAAAATAAGTTCTTATCACTTTGGAAGCATTTAAATTGAAAACCATTAAAAGCATAAAATTCAATTAATTCATTAATAATCCAAAATTAATATTTAGTCATGTTAAATAAATTAAATTCTCTCTATATATACCACATGAAAGTGAATGGTTTGATAATAACTAATACGTCCTAGAAGACTTGAAATTGAGATTAAATCGCTTACATCACAATCTCCTTTAATTGAAAATGGTTTAACCTCTTTCATAGTGGATTTAAAGATGTTATTAGCATGCTACATAAAATTATTCTACATTATAATCTCATGTATTATCCTCTTATTACATAATATCAACCATTTTTTTTATTATATTTCATTATTACCATTGCTTCGGGTGTTATTTACATTGTTTCACATGCATGATTTGACATTGAAGTTTTCGTTTTTGAGTATAGGATTACACTTCACCACCTAAAAAATTATATTAATGTAATAAATGTCATATTTATTCCTTAAATAAATTATAATAATAGTTATTTAAATTTGTACATGTGAAATTAATCTCATCACTAAATGGAGACGGTTGGTCATACGTCAACATTAATGGTGTTATCATTTCCTTAAAGGATGAAAAGGTTATGCGATGAATGATATAGTAATTTGATTTAATAATTATCATTTCATAATTATTATATATATTCATTATATCCATCATTATGATTATCCATGGGATTCAGTGATAAAAACCAATGTAAATAGGTTATTTAGTTGGTAGTCCCACATACACTCGAGTGGTGGTTTTGCTTCCCATTTTATGAAGAATGATATAGATAAATATTTTTTCATCAACATAATAACATAAAATATTAAGATAGATATATTTTTTATTATATTTTAATGTTTAAAACATAATTTAATGTGGAAAACAATAAGTAAAAAAATAAAGAGATTGGTGATGATGTTTTCCTTCAGTTAGGGAAACCTCCACTAGATCTTTTGTGGTGGTTACTATTTTGGGAATACCAAAACCTTTTGAATGTGGATAAGTATTCTAATAAGGTATTTTCATAGGTTTTGGTTGAGATAAATATAAATATATGTTTGAATAAGTTATCATAGAATGTATCATTCAATAATTGATGTAAGTGTCACACATGTAATATTTCAATGTTTTTTAATAATGTCAACTCACATTATTAAACATGTGACGAAAAAATAAATATTATTTTAAGGGGATATGGATATGTTCTAAATTCAGCCTATAAATGGGGTTTAATAATTTTTTAGCTAATTTTATCCCTTAATATTTTAGATTTTCTACTATGTAAAGAAAATTTTAAGCATAACTGTAGTAATTAATATTTATTATTTTCTCTATTAATTTTGAATAAAAATAAATTTAAAATTATTTCATTATTTAGATTAGTAGTATTAAAATTTATTTATCCATTTTAGAAAATATGAAAAATTCAATATTCAGTATTTAATTTAAATATAAACACTAAAACAAGTCCAAATTTTGATTTCATGAAATTCATTTTCTAGCATCTGATGACCTTATATGAACAATATCACTATTAATAATCATTAGATGAATTTATATTTCTATTTATATATATATAGCCCCTACATTTCAATTAATTAAATCGCAATTTAATAAAAATTTAATCTTAAAAAATTGGAATACTTTGTTCTTTCTAAAATATGCAGTTTTTTTAAAAATAACAATTTTTAATTCTAAATGATATAATATTTATCTATATAAAATTGATAGAAACAAAATTATTTATTATAAATATTATAATAAATTAATATGAATAAAATGAGAAATATTTAAAAACTTCACTTTAAATTATTCATAAACTATTATATTTATTGGGAAATGTAAAAAATCATTCAAGGCATATTTCGAACTAATAAGTTTAATGGACATATTTTTCCAATCATATTAGAATTTTTTTGACATGAAACATTTAAATACTAATTTTATTATTATTTTATTACAGTATAACTTTCACTTACTAAAATTTAATCGTGGGTTATATAACCTACACTAGCGGTTTTTCTAAACCATTATTATATTTATGTGTATCAAAATATTTTTCTAGAAAAATTATATCTTCTGCTTATATAGATAGTTTTGAAGAATAATTTCTATTGATCCATTTAAAAAGAATGTTTCCAAATACCATTGTTATAGGATATAAATTTTTTTGTGTAATAATATCCAATACTTCAAAAATTATAATTAATTTTATACACTCTTACAAAAAAACAAATATTAATATTTGAAGTCAAAAACTTGATAGAGGTAAATTTTTATTTCATTTAATAATAATAAAGTGGTTTTTTATTAAAAACTAACTATTATGTTGTTTTGTTATGTACTTGTATAAATTGTTTTAAAATAAATGATATGTCTCTTTAAAAAAAATCAACAGTCATTATTAATGAAGTCTATATCAGTTATTTTTTAAAATAATTATTGTAGGTATATAAAAAATATGTTACACCATATAAATCACGGAACCATTGTTATGTGATTTAATAATGGAATTATAACCTATAAAAATTGTTATAAAACATTTGTATATCCTATAATTCATGAAATTGATCATTCAGAATAATCAAATAAGTAGTTTATCGCCTTTATTTACATCCTATTTTTAGTTCAATTTATAATTGCATTTATACTTCTCTACTATGAAAATAATGTCTTGGACATACAATAGTGATCTTAAATGAATATATTTACCTTAATGATAAGGAAATATTTGTGAATCAACCCATCTCTAACAATTATTGATGTGATACATTTTTTTTCAAATATTATTTTTGTATTTCGTATCAAATAAAAACATATGAATATCCATGATAAATCATAGGAATGATAAATTTAATGAATATTTAATTTCAAACTAATTTCCACATTAAAATAATTTAATCTTATCAAAGAAAATAACTCTAATGGTTGGTATCTTGTATTTCCATCACATTTTTCAACATGATTTTATAGTTCTATTTGTATAGTTATTTTCTTTTTTGGGAGATATTTTTAGTTAGAAGATGGTTAGAGGATTTTTAATGAGAATATAATGAGAAATAATTAAGAACAATGTTCTAGAATAGTACTGTAAACCCAATTTAATATTATAATGTGTATATTGGTACCTTGTGGTATGTAGTACTTCATTTTTCTCTACTGGTTATTTGAGAGACTTAAAATAGGTTACTATTTATATTGAATATATTATTTTTTATATGATGAAAATTGAAAATTTACAATAATGATCAATACTGATAAGAGATAGTAATTTTATATTTTTTCCCATTTGAGAAATAGAACCAAAATATTAAATATTACCAAAATATTTCTGTTAATTTTAATAAAATTCAGTCTTTAACATTGGATGAATTAGTTACAAATGTTCATGGAAGCTCATCTATAGAGATGGATAGGTTTTTGTTTCCACAATTCCCATGTTCTCTTATTTGTCTTCAAGAGTTATTTATCAATAATATTATATAGTATTATAGGTCTTTCAAACATGTTAAACCCTTGGTTGAATCTTACTACGTATTATTTATTTGATTAAGTCCAAAACTAAATGATTAGAAATAATTTTTTAATATTAAAACATTTCCATTGTATTTGGTATAAAAAAACTAATTATCAATTATTCTATGTTTTTTTACAAATATATTTTAGTGATAATGTCACACACGAGATTTAAAATTAATATTTGGTCATTGTTTGGTTCAGATTTAGTTTTTTTCATTGGAACCGGGTGTGATAGGTTTCCATTTTTGTAAGGTTGTTCTCTTCTATCCATTGTCCTGATCTGATCATTGGGCTCTTCTTTGAGTTTATAGTGACATTGGTGGGTTTTAGTGTGGACAGTACCTTGAGCATGGTTACTATATGATAACAACATGTTCTATCAAATCATTAAGTTGGTTCTAGAACATACTATAGAACCATGCAGTGGGTTCTAGGTATCTATGTGGTACATTGGTCATTTGTTATTAATTGACGCTTGAACACTATATGGTCAAACATATTGTGCGGACTAACTATGCCATCATCCCATCATTTTAAAGAAAAATGGATTTTTACATTTCCCTCTGCAATTTTATCCCCAATCACCCCTTCATTATAGATTTTGGATTGATCGACCTAGGTGCCTCCTCCCCAAACTATTGGGGCCATGTACCTCACCTCCATGGGTGTTTTTGGATTGAATTCCTCATGATATCTCCTTATTAGTTTATCCTCCATTAATATCACTCATTTATCTAGGGTTTCTCTTCCCCTTCATTGGGATTCATATTCTACAGCTGCTGGGAATGTAGTTTTATCATTGGATCACAAAATCTTGTGTTTAATCTTGTTATTTTAGGTTTGTTGAGTCTCCCTTTTTTATGGTGGTGGTGCGATTTATGTTTGGGACTGTATTTTAAATGATTTTTCATCCTTGAGGTTATACCCTGTTTCATATTTCTGTTAACGACAGGTTTACAAAGATATCATTATTTTTTTCATCCTTTAATTTCTTAGATAAAATCTAAGGTTATTATAATAATTATATAATGTGATATTATTTGTCTTAACATAGTTTTCCAATGTTTTGGAATGGATAGGAAGGAATTTTCAAACCAAAAATGTCTTTAAATGTCTCAGTTGTCGCATTTAAATGATTAATGGGTTTTAAAGACATAGTTTTACTTTTATAAAGGTATTGGTGATGTGAAAAATTGTGCATGGAGAGTTTAAATGAATTTTTTAACAATTAAGTTATTTCTAATATCACCCTTTCTCTAATGTATATGCATTTTGGTTTTAATGGGTGGGCTGGAATATAAAATGGGATTGTTTAAGGATATTTTTTAAATTAATTTGTTTTTTTCTTTGAAAACATTATAAATCCATAATTTCCATATTGAATTGGTTATTTAGAAAATCCCTCTAAGAGGGAACAATTTCATTATTGATTAAAAAGTATGAGGTATTGTCCTAATCTAGGGACTCCACTAATATGATTTTTTAAGGTATGGGATACTTCATGAGTAGGATGGGGTGGTTATGGATGTGGTGGTGTATAATAGTATATATGTGTGATTTTTTTCTTTTATTTTTTCCACTCCCCCTAACAAATATACCATGGGAACACAACATAATGAATATGAAGTGTGAGAACATTTTTTTTTCACTAGCCTAGGATATTTTGCTAGATAATGAACCATAGTAGGTGGATACTTGGGTTTATTCTTATGGGATCAGTCCCCTAGATGAATCCATATATGGTGAAAATTGGGATTTTGGGCTTTATGGCATCATCGAGTATGGAATTTCTTTAGGCTGAGTCATATGTATAGTATGTTCTAGTACTTCTTTGAGTTAAAATGGGATCCCATGTTTCTCCAACACTTGTATCATTATTAATTTCAATCATTGTGAACTTTAATTCTTGTACTTTGTTTTTGGGGTATTTTTGAATTTTGAAAAAGTGTGGTTTTATTTTAATAGAATTCAAGAATGAATTTGTGAGAAAAAAGTGATTTCCATATTTTTTCTTTATAATGAAAAATGAATCTCTTTTTAATTGGTTCCCTTTATCCATCTAACCTTTGAACATAACTTATCTCCCTAAATGAGAATTGGTTTCATATGTGAGAGAAATGGGCCATCTTTTGATTATATTGAAATTAAAATATGTAAAACAAAGGTTAATAATTTATATTTCAAAATTTAAAATCATTTTTTCTTTTTATTAAGGATATTTAATTTGAATATATTAATTCGGGATTACCTACAGAGTTTTAATACTCATGAATATAGTTTTTTTACATGTATTTTATTCAGAATATTTCATATTTGGTTTAGTCACCCAATGAGACGGTGGGTGATTGGCTGGAGAGTGACCATCGGGGGAACATGGAGGTGTGGATTGGTGTCTGGTTTATCTTTTATTTTCTGTTGTTATTTATTTCATAGTTTTTTGTATCATTATTGGAAATACAAAAGGTGTAAAAAAATTTAAATCATTTGAGTTTGGGTTTTTCATTTGTTTATTTTATTGCCCATATTTATATAATTTCAGGAAACCATATCCATCTAATATATTGATTTGCATGGTGCATTTTTATAGCTCTTGAGGATTAAGAATTCCCCTTGCGGCTTGACACAGATCAGCTCTGTTGACCAGTTCAGGGTTGACCTGAGTCAGTTCTTGATAAAATGAAATCAGAGATGGTTGTCTCTTTTAGGAAATTAATTTTAGGGCATAATTTTTTACTTGGGGATTTCATGGTATAAGGAGTGGGATATTAAGGCTCGAGGTGTAGGTGAGGGAAGAGGTCTGTGAACTCATGCTTAGTTGGATCTAATAGAAACCATGGGATGTTCAGTTTATAGGTTTATTTGGTTCTTATGGAAAATATAGAGTTGGGAAATGAAAACTAAATTGTAATGTTTCCTATGTAATCTTTTTAGGTCTTTAAATCATGGAGGATTATGAGACATTACCCTGAAATTCCCTCTATGATGGGGACCTGACTGTTGTACAGCCACCAACCATATGACAGAGTCACCAATCAATGATAGTTTTCCTTTATAAATAATTTTGATGTCCATTAATTCAGAAAATGGTATAAAAAATTCTTATTTTGGAATTGGGAGAATCTAAATATTAAATGGAATTGACTTTGTTTTGGGTATGTTAAAAATTGGGCTTTTTTGAAATACATTTTAAGGTAAAATGAAAATGGATTTGATTTTGTGATTCGTAAATTTAATGGAAGTCTTCTAAAATTTTAAAAATAAATGAAATGATTTAGGATTGACATGAGAAATTGGAAAATGTGGTTTGAATGAATGGTAATAATTTCATTAAATATAATATTTGTGTTAATTGTATGGGATTTCCAATTTTTGTGGATAACCATTTTTGAAAAAGTGAATTATGGTATATGAAAAGGAGGGATGAGTCAAATGATTTACCTTTGGTATTTCCATGAGAGACCACATGCATATATATTAATGGAAAAATATTTGTGTGCCATGTATGAAACAAGAATGTGCATGGTTGAGGCATATGAGACACCATTGGTTGGTGTATAATTCATTCAATATTGTTTTCTTTGTGAAAGCCTTTTGAGGGAAAATTGAATGTCTTTGTAGCTTGTAGAGGTGTGCCATGTCCCTTTTATTTATTAATTGATGTTTATATTGTGATTTTTGATCTGAAGGATCCATGTTGTAGGATTGGATTTCAAATAGTTACTTACTTTCCTTATTTCATTTTTTCCTCCCCCACAAAAGATATATGGATACCCCGGATGTAGCCTCAGGAGGTACACCTCTAGTGAACACTCTTGTTGATCAACTCATAGAATATATTCTTGAATTCCAGAAGAATAATTCTATTATGTTCTATAGTCAAGTGGATACACTTGAGGTAGAGTAGTGGATTCAAAGGATGGATAGGGACATATCATTCCTCATGTTTTTTGAGACATTATGGGAAATATTTTTTACCATTATGATCGATGGTCGGTCCTATAAATAGTGGATGTCCATGTCTTGAAGCATGTACCATAAGGATCATACCTAGGATTTCTTCATGTCATAGTTTATCCAACATTACATTTCTGATATGACAAAGGTGAAGAAGAGGATAGAGTTGCGAGGTCTTAAGTAGGGGTTGGATTATTGTTGAAATTATTTCGTCACTTATTAGATCTAGCTCAGTATGAACCATAGTGTGTTGAAAAATAATCACATTAATGATTGGAATTTCAATATCGGGCTTCGACATGAGCTGGAGTCAAAGGTGCAAGAGATCATCCTAACCACCATCTCTGATGTGGTGAGGTAATACAATAATGTTGAAGTAAATCTATATGGAGGGAATGAGATATATAGTATTCATATAGCTTATAAAAATGATAAAGTGGAATCTCTTTAAAAAAATGGGATGTGGATGGATGTTGACGGCGCTGGTTGGGTAATTAAGAGTCCTTCAAACCTCTCCTCGATCATTCCATGGCCCAATGTTGTGACCATCCAACAGTGATGTAAGAATGGTCAATAGAGACAATATTGCTCAAGTTCTCCATGAACCTGCCAAACATTTGAATGCATGGGTAACCTAAAGCAGTTCTTATAGGGTGTTTCTCAGAAGCACTAAGATGCCAGACCTGACTCTTAGAATGACACCCCATTCCGTTTTTTAGGCGTGTGTCGTTTGTTGCAGTCATTTTTTCATCTCATTCATTTTATAGTTTTTTGTTGTGGTAATATTTTCCTATGGTGTTATGTGTTTGTCTATTTCCTTTTGGTTGTAATATATTTTTTTTCAAAACCTTATAAACTCTTATTTCAATTGTTGTGTCTTTTGTGATGTTTTTTTCGGTGTGATTGGTTCGGGGGTTTCAGAAGCCTGCCCATGAGGTAGTAGAAACATCAATATCATGATCATTGTCCATAGGTCTAGCAGTGATTATGGATTGTAATATGGGGAACCCCTAAAGTGTTTAAATTCTTAGTATTATTATATGTTCTTAGTGTGTGAGGTGTAGTTTGTTTAGGACTCCTGTGTAGTGATCTTGTTTTGAGTTGTTCTATTTGGTGGAAGTTTGTGTGGGACCCTTTTTTCCACATTCTGACTAATTTTATTGTGAGTTCTTTCTCCTTTTTTATAGGGAGTCATAGTTTTTTAGTATTCTTATGATCTCATTGGTTGTGTACAATCTAATGAAGTCCACCTTTTAATGGCCCTGGCATACTGCCTGTGTAAGTTATGTTTGGATTGTTGGTTGTTATCTAGGGCAGGTTGAGTGTTTGGAGTAATTCTATAATGGTTTTAATGGTACATTATATGGTCCCTCCCTCCCCTCCCCATGTGGTGGGGGACCTTGGTTTTTGAGGTAAAATTATGAATTTCATTGCACCCCATCACCAATTATGGTAGAAAGACCCATACTAGGTCTTTTTGAAATATTATCTTTAAGGAAAAGAGTGTAATATGGTCCCTTATGGTGGGAAGTCCATTAGAGCCTCCATGTGTCAGTGTCGGGGTTCTATTCGTTGTATTGGTTGGTAGCCAGTGGTATTTTGTAGAACCACCAAAATCTATGATCTTTTTTTAGTATATTTTTAGGATGTCAGTACTCCAAAGGGTTTCATTGATGTTAGTTAATATAGAGGTACTTGATTAATGGTGTTTAAGATCATTAGTTAGTTTTGGGAGGATGGTTGTTCTCCTCTTGGTGTTTCTTATGATATTATTTTTTAAGGCTCATTTGGGGGTGGTGAAGATTATATATCATTAGAAAAATCGTCTGGATGTGTATAAACACGTGGGGTGGGTGGCAGTTAGTAGTGGTCCCATTTGGTCCAATGAATTATTCATGTTAGTCTCTATACATAGTGGTGGTGTATTGTGAAGCTCTTTATTTTTTATTCCATGATAATATCCATTGTTTTAGTGGTTAGGCTTCTAGAATAACCCTTCTATTGTCTTTTAAGAGGTGGGAATCATTATTATGGGGAGAATTGTCACACCCAAGATTTGAAATTAATCATTGGTCCCTGTTTGGGTTGGTCTTTCATTTATTTCCATCATAATCTGGTGTGAAGGTGATATGTTTTTGGAAGGTTCTTCTCCCATATCCTTGGCCTAGCTCTCCTCATAGAGTTCGTCTTTGAGTTTTGGGTGAAATGGTTGATTATTTGGTTGTATAGTACCCTAATCATGGTTACCATAGGATTACTGCACAGTCCATAGAACTGTGTGGTTGGATCTAGTTTATTGTGCAACACCTTGGTCCTTTAGTAGATGCTATCACACGGCTACCACACAGTCTGACAGACCATGTGGAATAACCATTTGACCTTCCATTTTCTAAAAAATTATATTTTCCCATTTTACCTCTTATATTTTAACCCAAATTTCCCCTTCCTTCTCCATATGGGTTTTGTCGAACTAAGTGCCTCCTCCCCCTCTCTTGGATATTTAAAACTCAAATCCTTGTGTGATTTTTTCTCATTTTCATCATGATATCCCCATGTATGTTCATCCTCCGTTGATTTCTATCATTTATCTAGGGTTTTTATTACCATTATCCGGTTTTCCTTTTAACTTTTGGTTTGGATCCAATTTTTAAAGTTGGATCTATAAATTTTGGGTTTAATCTTGTTTTTTAGGTTGGTTTGAGTCTCCTAAGGTTGTGGTGGTGGTGTGATTGACATTACCCACTAGATTCCAGAAGGTTTTTAATCTTTGAGGTAGAACCCCATTCCATAATTTACATAATGTGAGGATTGAATTAGATTCTCAATTTTTTAACCTCCTTAATTAATATGTGGGCATCTATTGTTTTTCGAATAATTATATATGTGATATAAGTTTGGTTCCCCTTGTTTTGTAATTGTGGGGAAATAATCGGAACGATATTTCCCCAAATGGGTTGTTAATTTTCTTGGTTAGAGCGTTGATTTGATCAGTTTGGGTTTTAATACATGGTTTGGACTTTATAAAGGAATTACTAATGTTCAAAATGATTATTGGAGTTATAAATATATTCTTTCAGAACTAAGTCCTTATATACATACCAGTTTTTCCAATATACAAGATTTTTTTTTCAAAGTTGGTATCTATTATAAAATGGGGTTGTTTATGTATATTTGTGAAATATATTTATGTAATCATTTTAAGGACCTTTTGGAATCTGGAATTGGTTAATTATAAAATCCCTATTGTTGGGATTAATTTCCTATTTTTTGATGAATTGGAAGGTATGTCCTCATATTGGGACTCCACACATATAATTATTGTCTAAATATTTAGTTTCTCATTGAATAGGTCGGGGTGGTGCTAGTTGTGGTGGTTCATGATTATATATATTTGTGACTTGATTATTTTACTATATTTCACCACCCATAATGAACATAGAATGGGAACCCAACATACCAGATAGTAATTATGAAAATTTTTCTGCACTAGTCTAGGTTATCGTACAAGCTAGTGGCCCATAGCAGGTGAATACATGCGATTTTTTCTATGGAATTAGGCTCATCGACCAGGCCAGTTAGGGTGAAAGTTGGGTGATTGGGCGTTATGACATCATCGAGTATGAAATTCCTTCAGGATCATTCACATGTATTGTATATTATGGTTCCCTTTTTGAGTTACAAGGTTTTCCCAAGTATCTCTAGCACTAGTATCATTATTCATACCCATCATTGTGAACTATTTCCCCAGTTTATGGTTTTGGCTGTGTTTTAAAAAGTTTATAATGTGTGGTTTTGTTTAAAAATGATTCAATAATGGATTTCTGAAAAAAAAAATGTTTTCCCAATTTTCTCTATATAATGAAAAATCAATTTTTTCTTATTTTGTTCCTTTTATCCTTCTCCTATATTAACTTAATTGATCTCCTTGAATGCGCATTTTTTCAAATGTTCGGGTAATGGGTTTTGTTTGGTTTATATTTAAATCAAATGTATGGATAATATATATTCATAGTTTTTATCTGAAACATGAAAATAAATGTTATTTTATATAATGGATATTCATTAGGAATAATTAAATTTGGGCCAACATACTGGGTTTTATTCCTAATGCAAATAGTGTTTTTTGTGTTTTAGTTTCTTATATGAATTCTAGTTTTGGGTCAGGCACCTCGGGGATGTTTGGTGTTTTGTTTGAGAGTGTCCCTCAGGGTCATAGAGAGGTGTTAATTGGTGTCCGGATCTTCATGGATATTCTTGTTTTATTCATCGATTAAATTTTTTGTCTCATTATTTGAAATGGTAAATTATTTAAATTTTGAAAATCAATTTAGTTTGGTTTTTTATTTTTTATAATATCTTTTCCAGGTCTATATTTTGGTCAAAACCATTCCTAAATGACTAAATTGATTCCGTTGTTACTTTTTTCTAGCCTGAGAGGATCAGGAATCCTCTTGGGATATTACAAGGATAAGCTCGAGGGACTGATTTAGTTCAAGGAAGGTTAGTTTGTGAAAAATACAAATTCCCCATTTGGACCCTCGATGAATGTTTTAGATTGTTTTATAAATGAGTTCCCACTTTCCACTAATATTCTTAATGACTTATTCTATCCTTATAATGAGTTTGAGAGTTTTTAATTTAACAATATTTCATATTAATAAATATTTTCATAGATAGTTTATAAAATTGATGACTTATATTTTTAAATCAAACTTATATTTCCCATATTTCTATTCTCTGTAATTTATATAAATATACATCTCCATTTTGGGTTGAATATATGGATTTCATTTTAGATTATTCTTGTTTAAAGGGTGACTAAATAGATGTAATAATTATCATTTTCCCTAGTTTTTTTCATTAATAATAACCTTAAATATATCTGTTTAATAAGGAATTAAAAAATTTCATTATATATTTTTTATTATTAAATAATTGTAAAAATTAATTTATGACAGACAATAATGATAAAAGGGTATATTATTTTGATGTTAAGCATATGTTTTTACTCCAAATGATGAAAAACAGGTTTATGATAAGAGATAGAATTTAGGCATAGTATGAAAAATATTATCTACACTATTATGAATGAGAGAAGATATATTATTTACCTAAAATATTATACATTATCATCTTTCACAATATATTGGTTTAATGATTTACATCATTTTTCTTTTTCTCATGGATTCAGAGTTATGATAAATTTTTGTTGAATGGGTTTTGATCATTTCGACAATGGTATTCACTAATTTTGATTGATATCCATTTTGATGTACATGATATAGTGAGATGATTTTTTTTTTGTTTTTTAATCACTATATAATTTTATCAATGTTTTATGCACTGTAGTTCGGGATAGGCCTGTTGGGATGGGGTGGTTATCACCTATTAGGTATGTTATACTCACACCTTAAACATTTCGTAATTTAGTGTTCATGTGGATCCTTTTCAAATGATCTAAGGAATTCCATATAATGACACAAAATTTTCAAGGAATTTTTTTTCATATTTCTTGGAAATTTTTCATGCCAGTGGATTCTGATGGCGCCATTTTCCGACGCATGGTGTACCCAGAATCAATTTCTGAATTTTTGTTCGGGTACGTTATGTAAACGTGCGTGCGGGTTTTTCTATCTTTTGAACCAGTGCTCGGAATTGAATTCTGAGGGCACCGATGAACTTGCAGCGTGGGTAATTGCTTAAGGGGATTTTTACCGCAGTTGCGTTTTATGCGGGATGAAAGTTTAAATTAGGGGATTTGTTAAAAAGTTAAATAAAATTGTTTAGAACAATTTCATTCACCATTTTAGTTAAATCCAACATGGGGATGTTATTGGTGGGTCCCTTCCCCACATAACATCCCATGTATGGATATTTATGAGGTGGGGCCCACAAAATCCCAACCTTTCACCATTTCGTAAACTCCCTTAAACACCCTATTTAACTCCACCTCATTTTATTGAACAACCCTTCACCTTCCATCTCCCTCAATCCAATTGATTTTCTAACACATCTCAATTAATTAATCAACTCTTCAATTCATTAACTAAAGAGTTTTTGAATTAATTTATATACTTTCCATGTTTATTAAAATAAGGGAAATCCTTATTTTAATTTTGGTTGGAAAATATTGTGCTGGGAAAATCCTTGGGGAGTTATAAAGAGAGTTTTCCTCCTTCGATGAAGAACGTTCTCTCTCGACGATGACCAACCATCTACATGTTTCTTCCTCTGCGTCAAGGGAGAAGACACCGACCGCGAAGACCGATGCTGACGACAATGTTCTTTCTTCCTCCGATGTCAACGGGATCGACACCGTTCTTCAGTGACACAATTCAATCACGACGCTTGAATCTTTCTGCGGCTCGACGACGTGCAACGTCATAATCGAGGTTGAGGGTAGTTTTTGTATATTTTATATATGAGTTTAAAACCCTCAACCTTGTAAGTATATTCAGTTGGATGATTATTCGAACTACTAACGCGGCGGGTACTGACTAACAAACATGTCTGGACCCACCTTCAACATGTTCTTGATGCGCATTTTGTGTGGCGATGACGAAACAGGACCGTCACGGAAATTTGAAGCTGTCATAGTGAAGAGCGGGTCTCGGGAGAGCCATCGGCGCATACAGTCAGAAAAACGGACTACTGGAGCGCGTCCGGTGGTCTGCGGAGGGTGGCGGCAGTGCGGTGGTGCCAGCAATAGGCAGCAGCAGCACGCCGCCATGGCATACCACCAAAGCTAATCCGATGCGGCAGAATGAACTCGAATGACCTTGCCGTTCCAGAAACAGGGAGGTGTGGATTAATGTCGTGCCAGCTGGGGAGGCAGCGCCCTCCGCTCGTCCAGGATGGTCATGCCATGGCCGGATGCAGGCCGGGCCGTGCCCCTCCATGCTGGGCCAGACCCAGACCCAGGTCGGGATGACCCAGTTCGGACCGACCCAAGGAGGGTTGGGCCGGGTCGGACTAGGACCAGACCCCCCTTTTTTCAGACCAGATTCGTTTAAACACCAATAACATGAGCTACGAACCTCTAAATGATGCACCATCAGTTTTGTAGGATTCCATTGATCGAGATGGTAATATCATCATATTACACTCAAGGTTTCAGCAATGTTTGTTTATGGATGGGTTGGTTCGAACCCGAAACCAACCGGGCCCTCAGAGATGAAATGCTTATAACTTGAGGAACAGACCTCTGATTGACGTGCCGTCCACTACGTAGGTTTCCTTTTGAGGAGAAAATTCTTTTGTATTACTCCACTTGAGGTTTGGACATAGTTGGAGAATTGTCGGGTTGGTTTTTTCCTAGAAAACAACCAGGACCCTGGAACGGAAAAACCAATAACTCTCAGACCGAACGTCCGTTTGACGAACTGTCAGCAGTGTTGGTAATCTCATTGAGAAACGGTTCGTTTTATTATACCCCATTGGAGTTTGGGGTACAGTTAAGATATGGTCGGGATGGTTCATACACGCTATGAATAGGGACCATGGGATAGAAAGGCTAGTAACTCACAGACCGGGCGTCAGATTGACGCTCCGTCTATTACGTTGAGACCCCTATGACGGGGCTGTCATTTGAGATACTTACACACGAGATTATGTGAAACATGGAAGTATCTACCACTATCTCAAGGATCAGATCATTCCGAAGATGAGAGTACGGAGTACAGAGACCTTGTAGCTAGCTGAGACCTGATGACTGCTTGTTCGATTCAATTCGGAGTGACTTGACTAGCCCAATGGGGATCAATACAGTGATGGGGAGATAGACCCATGGAATAAGAGTGATACTGTGTTGGGGCGGAAAACCCGCATTACACGACAAGAGAAGTACCTCTGTAGGCTAATTGGGGGAGTGGTACTGTGTTGGGGCGGTAGACCCAATGCTGGGAGCACTACTGTGTTGGGGTGGCAGACCGGCAGTACTCGACATTGGAGGAGTACCACAACAGTCTAAGGTTAGTGAGTGGCACCTCGGAGTCGTGACAGGACTACTGCACTCAAGAGAAGAGGAGTTATCTAGCAACCATGTTTTCAATATCATGAATAAAAACCCTGGATTGAGCTGAGTTAATGACCATTGTGTTTACCTCATGATTGAGACGGGTTACTTGATAACATATTTATGTATGGGAATATAACTAATTAAAGGTTATATATTGATATCACTCTTTGTGGTTTATCCTTTTTTTATATAGTGAGTCCTTAAGGGTCTCAGGGTCCCCACTGAGTATAGTTATACTAACCCCTGCATGGGAAATGCCCGCATCTCATTGTGTTGGATGCAGACGACGAACAATGCTAACTGAGGTAGAGTGTACGAGGAATGGACGGTACCCAGAGGGGGACACTCGGCATGATGGAACACGGAGCAGACCGATAGATGCGGAGTGCTGAGGAGGACATATGTACATACCCTTCAGGTAGGAACCATGAGGACGATCCAAAAGCTTCTTCACCTTTCAGCTGTTGTCTTTTCAGCGGTAATTTTCTTTCAGTTGTATCTATATATATCTATTGGGATTGTATTTCCAGCCCATTTGTACTTTCAACACACTTGTTATACTGATTTAATTAGTGCTTTATTCCACATGTTCTCTGGTTTTGTGTGTGTTTATGTTTTATAATGTGAAATCCTTCCAATTTCTAGGGAATTACGCCTTTGGTACTAGTCGCCAGCCCCAGGCCTATGGAAGGCAGTTTTGGGGTAGTCACGATGCGAGCCCTGGGGAATGGTTCGTGAAAAATTATTATCAAAGGAGTCGGATCAACCGCAGAACATAAGACACTGATATTTCCTTTCTGTGAAGCAATAATGTTAATGGTACTGAGTGTGGTTTTCAATTCTAGTAGTCCAGTGTTGGTTCGGTGGCTGACGTATCAATACACCAAGATGGTGACTACTGATTTCTGACTCAGTGTATGATAACACTGATTGCGTGTGTTTTTCCAAAAGTTTTCTTTATGTCAGCTAAAACCAGGTCAGCTCACAAGGTTTAAATCATTTAATCATGTCGCATCTGTTCAGGATTCCTCAATGCAGATAGTCTGCTGGAGTTCCAAGAGAGTACCTGATGATGGCCCACTGAGCGATGAGGATCCGGTGTAGGACCGTATTGCTATGTTGGCGCCTTCGGGTGGTGTACCAGCATCAGCACCACCCATTGGGCATCAGATGCAACCAACCATACTGGAGGATGGTGCATGCTGGCAGAGCGTGTTGCATGAGTTCCAGCAGTATAGGACTTTGAGGTTACGAGGCGAGATAGATTCCCAGGCCACAGTGGACTGGCTGGGGGCGATTTCTAGAGTTCTACACCTTGTGAAGACACTAGTAAAGTAGATGGTGATCTTAGTTATAATTGTTTCTCAGTGAGTGACCAAGAGGTTGGTCCGCTTAGTGATGAGGCTTCGGTATGTGGACCGATTCCAGAGTTAGTTCCTTCAGGTAGTGTACCAGCTATATCACTACATGCCGGTCAGCATTTAAAAACGGTTGTACTGGTAGGTGACACATGTAGGTGTTGTGTCTCACACGTGTTTCAGCATCAGATACCCCTCAGGTTCTGAGGTGAGCCTAACTCTTCGGCGGTTGATGACTGGCATGAGGAGGTGGCTGAGAGTTTTTCTAGAGCATATACAGCTCGGCTGGACGACATGTCGGTAGTTGGGTATTCATCGTGGTGTACCAATCATTCCTGGTACTTGATGACTATAATACGAGTAGTGCTTTAGATCTTGAACCTCTGAGAAAGGTGGGTTTAAGGAAGTCTGAGCTAGAACATTACCTCTATGAATTCTTACTTATGCTAAGGTGCAAGAGAGAACCTTTGTGGTTGATAGTTCTTTGGATAAATGGATACAGATAGAGAATGTTAGCTATGGGAAAGCAGGGAACTAGAACTATCCTCTAAGACTTTCTCCTGAGAATTTTGTTAAGAATAGGAAGTGTTAAGACCAAATGAATATACTGAGAAGCAGATGTGGAAGTAGAGCTAGGAGATCAGCATGAGGTGGTGTACATTTCAACATGTTACAACCACCCGCCTTTGTTATCCCCACAAGGCTCAGGGAGCTGGAGGGAAGGTGAAGAGAATTGTTGCATGCAGTTAAGAAGTGTGACCCAGGGGCTCTAGGAATGATTTTAGGTATAGACTATGTCTACAACGAGGTGCTGTATCAATAGAAATTAATTCAAATCATTCATTACTTCCATGAATATTGTCCCGGACCTAGATTTTCTGGTTAAGCTGTTGACTTGACCCTCACGTCAGGAGATACCTTTTGGAGGAGAATCGATAATCACGCTTATGCCGATGGTGTGATCTGACCCTTGAGGGGAGAGTTTTGGTTGGAACCTCTAGGTGGCAGCAACGAGGCCTTACGACATTAGTTTGGGTTTGGACTAAGCAACCAAAATTCATACACATATTGACTCTATTCGGAAAAATGGTTGTGGTTTACCTACAATGTTTGGATGGGGTTTCCTTGGTCGATGAAAAAGAAACCTCAGGTAGCACAGGATGGAATCATGCATAAGTCGATGCAGTGAATCACTCATGGGTTGGCAAGACTTAGATTTTTTCCAGACTTCACCAGAGTTGCTGCACTGCTTTTGGCTTTGTCGAAGAAGGGGAAAACCCTTCGCATGGTAAGAGAGATGACAATAGATATTTTCAATAGATGAGGAAGAGGGTGGACAATGTTCCCATTTTGAGGCTACCAGAGAAGGTTCAGATCATCCATGAGTGGATGAAGACTGCATAGAGGAGACAATAGTTATATGCTGGTAGGAGACATACACCACAAGAATTCGTGGATGGTGACCATGTATTCCTACGGGTCTCACCTCGACAAGGGATGTGGAGTTTTGGCCGAGGTGGCTAGTTATCTCCATGTTTCATCAAACCATTATAGGTCATCAGCAGATTAGGCGAGGTGGCTTACTACCTTTCCCTTCCACCACAGTTGCACTAGGTGCATGACATCTTCCACGTATCTCAGCTGAAGAGATACGTGCAAACTCGACCGACATCATCGATCACGGGGAGCTGGACATTGATGACAAGAAGAAATTTATAGAGTTCATGGTGAAGATCTAGGATCGACAGTAGTAGGTCCTACATGGATGGTCGATTCCTCTGGTGTGCATTCGCTGGAGGCAAGAACCTCCAGTGGAGCACATGGGAGCAAGAGGCTCAGATGTGTGCTCACCCGATTAGTTTTCCTAGTGTGTGTTGTAGCTTTTCAAGGACATAAATATCTGAGGTGGTAGTAATGTAAAGACTTGGAATTTTCGAGGGAATCTTTTTTCATAATTCTTTCAAATTTTACGAGTCTGTGTCTTCTTACGGTGCCAGATTCCAAGGCTCAGTGTTCCAGGAATTAATTTCTAATGTTTTATTTTGGTACGTTCAGTAAACGTATGTGCGGGTTTTTCTTTCTTTTGAACCGGTGCATGGAAATGAAATCTGAGGGGACCGATGAACTCCCATCGGGGGTAATTGCATACGAGGATCTCTACCGCAGATACGTTTTATGCGAGATGAATGTTTCAATTTGGGGATTAGTTAAAAAGTTAAATAAAATTGTTTAGAAGAATTTTATTCACCATGGTGGTTAAATCCTACATGGGGAAGTTATTAGTGGGTCCCATACCCACATAACATCCCATTTGTGAATATTTTTGAGGTGGGACCACACAAGACCAACCATTAATCTCTTAATAAACACCCTTAAACTCGCTATTTAACTCCACCTCATTGAATTGAACAACACTTCACCTTCCATCTCCCTCACTCCAATTGATTTTCCAACCCATCTCAATTAAATAATCAACTATAAATTAATTAATTCACGAGTTTTGGAATTAATTTGTATACTTGGAATATTTATTAAAACAAGGGAATGCCTAATTTAAATTTTTGTTGGTAATTCATGTGCTGGGGAAATCCTTGAAGATATAGAAAGAGGGCCTTCCTCCTTCATCGAAGAATGTTCTCTCTCGGCAAAGAATGACCAGCTAATCTTATCATACTCTACGTCAAGAGAGAAGAGGCCAATTGTGGAGACCGACGCCAATTCAAATTTATTTCTTCCTCCGATGTCGACAAAATCGACACCGTTCTTCCGTGACTTCATTCTATCACAACGCTTGTCTCTTTCCATGGCTCGATGACATGCAACGTCATAATAGAGGTAGGGGGTTGTTTTTGTGTATTTTATATATGAGTTTTGAACCCTCAAACTTGGATGTTTATTTTGTTGGGTGATTATTCTAACTACTAACACGTTGGGTACATACTAACAAACAAGTCCAGAACCACCAACAACTTGTTCTCGATGCGCGGTTTGCGTGGCGATGACGAAATAGGAGTGCAACAGAAATTTGAAGTCGTCGCAGGGAAGAGCGGTTCCCAGGAGAGCTGCTGGTGCAGAAGGTGAAAAAAAGGACCAACAGAGCATGTAGGGTGGTCCGCAGATGGCGGCCGCGGTGCGCCATTCCGCGCAGCCACCGCTGGCCATCGCGGGTGAGCCGCGGCGATGAAAAGAACCGGAATGGCCTTGCCATTCCGGAAACAGGGAGGCGCGTCTTAATTTCACGCCAGCTGGAGAGGCCATGCCTTGCTGGGCCGGGCCGCGCCCAGTTAGGCCGGACCCGGACCCGGTTCGGGCCGACCCATGGAGGGGTGGGCCGGGTCGGACTGAGCCAAGACCTCCATTTTTCCAGACAAGATTTGTTTAAACACCACTAATATGAGCTAAAGACCTCCGAACGATGCACCGTCAGTTGTGTTGGATTACTTGGATCAATACGGTAATTTTAGTATATTACACTCATGGTTTCAGCGATGTTTGGGTATGTCCAGGTTGGTTTGAACCCAAAACTAACCACGCCCTCAGAGCGGAAACGCTTATAACATTATGACCGGACGTCCAATTGACATGGTGTCAACTAAGTTGGTTTCCTATTGATGAGATGGTTCTTTTGGATTACACCAATTGAAGTTTGGATGTAGTTGGAGAATGGTCGGGTTGGTATTATCCTAAAAACCAACCGGGCCCCTGAAACGGAAAATCCAATATCTCTCATAACAGATGTTCGTTTGGCGAACCATCAGTAGTGTTGGTAATCTCGTTGAGAAACGATTCTGTTGAGTATACGCCATGGGAGTTTGGGGTACAATTGAGATACGGTCGGGTTGGTTCGTACACGAAACCAACCGGGCCCTAGGATAGAAAGGCTAAAAACCCACAGACCGGGTGTGCGATTGACGCGCCGTCTATTGCGTTCAGACCCTTATGACGAGGCGGTCCTTTGAGATACTTCCACGTGAGATTACTTGACACTTGGTTGTATCGACCCATAGATCACTGAGTGGATCCTCCTAGAGATGAGCGTACTGATTACAAAGACCTTGTAGCAGGCAAAGTCCTGATGACTGCTTGTCCAATTCGATTCGGAGTGACTTGACTAGCCCAGTGGGGATCACTACTGTGTTTGGGTGACAGACCCATGGTGGAGGAGCACTACTGTGTTGGGACGGCAGACCCGTGATACTCAATACGAGGAGTACCTCTGTAGTCTATTAGGAGGAGCACTACTGTGTTGGCGTGGCAGACCCATGGCGGGGAGCACTACTGTGTTGGGATGGTAGACCCATGGTACTCGACCGAGGAGGGGTAACACAGCAGTCTAAGGTTAGTGAGTAGCACCTTGGAGTCATGATAGGACTATTGTGCTCGACCAAGGAGGAGTTCTCTAGCAGCCATGTTTTTTACATCATGAATAAAAACCATGGTTTGAGCTGAGTCAATGACCTTTTTGTTTTAACTCATGATTGAGATGGGTTACTTGATAACTTAGGTATATGTATGAGAATACAAATTAGTAAAGGTTATCAGTTTAGACATTCATTGTGGTTTATCCTTGTTGGATTTAGTGGGACCTTGAGGGTGTAAGGGTCCCTACAGAGTATCGTTATACTCCCCCCCTGCACGGGCTATAACCGCATTTCATTGGGTTGGATGCAGACAATAGACATCGCTAACCGAGGTAGAGTGCATGAGGACTGGACGGTACCCGGAGGTGGAAACTCGGCGTGACGGCACACTGAATGGACTGATAGAAGCGGAGTGCAGAGGAGGACATATGTTCCTACCCTTAATGTAGGAACCCAGTGGATTATCCACGAGTTGCTTCACCTTTCAGCTGTTGTCTTTCCAGTTTTACTTTTCTTTCAGTTGTAGATGTATCTTTCTATTGGGCTTGTATTTCCGGCCCCTTTTTACTTTTAGCACAATTGTTATACTACTTTACATAGTTTTTTATTCCTTAGGTTCTCTGGTTGTGTGTGTGTTTATGTTTTATAAAAGCAATGTCTTCCCAGTTCAAGAGAATTATGTCTTGGTTGCTATTCGCTAGCCCCTGGCCTATGGAAGGTGGGATTGGGGTAGTCACAATTTGGGCCAGGGGAATGGGTCATGATATGTCAAGGAACCCAAGAATGATATATTATATTCTTTATACTGAGATGTTTACAGCTTTATTTTTATGTCTTTAAATTTACTATCTAGGTGATACCAACAATGGAATTCCACAAATATTCTATATAGTATATTTCAACAATGGAACCTTATCTTTTGATTGCCTATTGTAAATTTAGTTCACATAACAATGGAAATGTACTATTTGGTTTATGGTATATTTATTATGATGTATGATTCAATTTTATGTAGTTAAACATTTTTAATATTTTTATAGTTCTTTTTATTATTATATTTGTTTTGTATTCAAAGTGCATTAATTAATATATGGGTTATAGAACATTTTAAAAATAATCATAGAAAGGTATAAACTAATATGGGAATGAACCATATGAACATTATAATATTTTTTAGACCACTAGGGTATAAGAGTTCAAAAAATGGTCTCTTTTTATGATTGTATCATTGTAAAAAAACCTCTATATTCGATTAAGGGAAAATCCACAATTCATTATGTCCCATATACTTACATGAATATAATGTGTTACAATTTCACAAGAAAAATATAATTTTACATGGTTGTAATATATGTAATACTAATTAATGTGATTATCTATTATTACAAATCATAGACTTTTTATTATATTCAGTCTCAAATTACAACGTTTTTGGTTCATTCCACCCAAACACAGAGTCCCTTTGTGTTTTTTTGTTTTTAGAATTCAAAAAGACATCTGAAATAGAAAATACTAATAAATAAAGAACGTCTCACTGATATTTCTTGTCATTCCTATATGCACATTGATTCCAAAACATCTGATTATGTAAATACATGTGTTTTTTCCTCTTCATAAATTATGTATATGACTATCATAGAAATGAATATATATCCACATAATATACATCATTATTTGTTAAATGAGAATATGAATACCCTCTCTTCATTTGATAAATTACATATAACTTGGTCTTTACTTTGTATAATTGGTTCAAAAAAATTTAAAGATTCTTTTCAACTACATTTATTTGGACTCGTATAAGGTCTTCTGATTGTTATGAGCCCATAATATTATTAATATCTAAATGGATCAACACTATTTTCAGAATACTATTAGTGGTGTGGTTCACTCATCATAATACTATTATGTCCTCTACTCACTACATTGAATCACTTGATCTAATATTAGTTAATTAAATATTATACTTCGTCTCATTCCCGATTGAAATAATTTTGATTTTGTTTCTTAATTAAGTATCATATTTCATCCTTTCCTAGAGCTTGAAATTTATCTAATTCATTTACATGGTTGCATATTTGAATTTATCAATTTTTATTTGTATATATGTTCTCCAAAAAAAATTCTTTATTTTATTTATATATAACTTTACATCAATTTTTGATTAGAAGTTCCCCACATCACTTTTCACTTAATATCTTATATATTGTTATCTCCCATTAATATCATTATTATAATAGTCTCAACTATTTTCTACTTATAAAATGGTTGGAGTATTAATTATCTTTTATTTTTCAATTTTCTCATTTTCTCATAGTGAAGAACATCTTTTCCAGTTTCCTATCACGAATTTCATATATTTTGTCATATTCATCTAAACAATTAATACAAAGAAGTGTAAATTTAATAAACTCTTTAATTTTATATAAAAATATACTAGACAATACTATTGCAACGTATATCATCTGCTTTAGAAGTGAGAGTATCTATTTTTTTTCATGACCCCCAATATATATATTGATCCTAAGATAACACTACATCTCTTTCATTAAAATATCTATTAATAATCACAAATATTTTTGTTTATTTGGATAATTTCATATTATATATAGAATAAATTGAAAAAAATTTATCAGAAAAATCAATTTTACAAACTAATCATTGAGATTATTCATTTTATACTGAAGAAATGATTCTTAAACATATTGAGCGTCGATCACATTTTATATTTGTTATTATTTTCTCAAAAATATTCTAATAATCAAACAAAAAATATTTCATTTTTTGTTATTAATTCTTAAAAATTTTCATTTTATTCTATGGGATTATCAAAATTCTAAGTAAACATGTAGTATTATTCACAAAAGAACTAATATCATATAATAAAAACTAATATGTGGTATAAGGAAGTCATAAACAATTAACTAATCTAAAAAATGTAGAAAATTAATACTATTGTATCAAAATTCATATTATACGAGTACTAAATTCGTACACAAGACATGCAGAGTTTTAAATTATAAATTTTTGGTTTACTCAGAAAGATGAAACTCATAGTATATTTCTATACATTATAACAATTTAAACAATTATAACAATATATATTATGATATTCAAATTAAATATTATGGTTTTTGAAAAAATATCATACTCAGTTCACAAAATTCAAATGAACAACAATATAATTCTTACATAAAAAGACAAGAAATTTTTAGTATTAACCATTAAAATTACAACGATGATCATGTCTCTACATAATCAATTGAATTAATAATAGGGTTGTTTAAAACATCAAAAAAACATTTTTAGAATATATGAAACCTTATAAACTTGTTCATCATCATACTTAAGATCTTATAACACATTAAATACACACGCATGGGTATTTGTTTATCCTTATTACATCAATAATTCAAGAATCACAATTTTTCCAAATTATTTTGTATATTTAAATTTAGTAGCTTATAAGAATATGAAAATAAAGATGGAATAATCTATATTATACACTTCATATCTCATTTTTGAATTGTAATTTCTCAATCTTCCCAAAATATATATTCTCAAATATATCATAACTATTATAGATAACACTAGAATAATTATATTATCACTTACCATTGTATACAATGATGTTAATCACACTAATCACTATATTTTTTCATTTCTTTACCAAATGCATCGGTGTATTCTTCCTCATTTCATGGGTTGAAACTCACTCTATAAAAATCATTCAAACCCACCTGATACCCCCTTTTCACAACACTATTGAAGCAAATTAAAACTGTTATATCTAAATATATTTTATTACAAAAACTCACACTAATGGGCTTGTTTCAATATCCTATCACTCTTAATGTTAATGTATCATTCTATTTCATCAATATAATCTACAATTTATTGAAAATATAAGATTATATATATCCATGGGTATTATAATCACTTATAACATTCGTTTAATTCAATTTTTAAATTGATCATGTTTTTTTGAAAAGGATGGAACCATATGAATATGTTATAAAAAAATCTATAAATTTGATTACTCTATGTCAATGTGGGATATCATAATAGAGAAACCATTCATGATTTGACCATGGTTCACAATTCCATCTATAATCTTTTTATACCATTGATAGAAACATGATTTATTTTTTGTATATTTGATTCAAATAGATTAATATAATATATTTTATCGTGAACACATAATTTCAAAAACAAAAATGCATATCATATGAATAGTACTAATCTCCCCCAAAATTTATATCATTACTGAAATTAAAACCTAGAATTTATAATAATATTAATTATAAACCAAAATAAGGATTTTGAGACCAGGTTCTTTTCCATATAATACATTGAATTATTTCTATATATACTTTCATAGAAATGAATTCAAACTGTGGGTGATTTTGAGGCCTCGTGTTCCAATAACAAATTATATATAATTATTAAATATATTTTATATCTCCCATGTGATATTTAATAATGAAAATGAGAAAAATAATAATAAAATATTACATTAGAAGTCTGAGACCGTGGTTGAGTCTGAAACGTGTCTTTTTCCCTAGGTGGATCCTAAAATGAGTTGTCATAACATGTTTAGACATCTCACCAATAAGTGGTATGTTAAGTGGATTAAGTAATTAATAAATTATTTAAATAAATAATTTTACCTACAAAAATGATTTCAAATACACTAAAATTGAAATATTCACATGGTTAGCCCCATAAACCTCAAATCATGAGAGAGCATTACTTCCTCTTTCAAATGTAATATCAAACTAGTTGACAACAAAACACTGGATCACAGTAGATTGGGATGGAGTGAGCAGAATTACATTCATAGATTATTTGTGAGAATGTCCTACAATAAATAAATGTCTAATATCTAGGTAGAACTCATTAGATTTTTACTCCATTTTTTATTAAAGTTATTTATATGATGAATCCATTCCATGGATCTTCCCCCAATTATGGACTATTCATGATCACATATATAGAAAAATTTGATATGTTCAATTGTTTTAAAAAAATTTGGTATCCTTATTCTTCAGAATTGGCCAATAATACAATGAAAAATAACATTAAAACATTGTTCGTGTGCCTTTGACCACTCAATTTTATAATTTTCTTCACTAAATGGACCTTGTGGTCCTGGTTCAATGTAGTCGGGAAATACCAATCCCAATCAGACTCCAAGAATATGGATGGATTCAAAATTGAGGTACTGATAAATGAATTTGGAAAAGATCTCTATCAATTTAAGGTTATAGAAGAACATTTAGATATTTTATGATCACATCATAAAAAATGGATGAAACCAAGGTGTGTGGGATTTGCGATGATCCTCCATGAATAAACAGAAATTGATTTTTTTTCACCAGACACTTGGAATGGATAAATCCAATATAGATCCCTTAATCATGTGTTACATGGAGGAATGATTCAATGGGTAATGATCGTAAAAATGGTGTGGTAAGTCGATTTATATTTTTTTGAAAACCCTCACTAAAAACAATGTTCCATGAAACACACACTGTGTGCATCCCCATAGCTACATAAATTAGGGTTTCAAAAATTATAATGATGGAACGACGTGTAGTCCTCATACATGTCGTGTACAAATTTCACTTTGTGGATGATCCATGTGATAAAGAATATGTTCCTAAACATTCCATGTGACTGAGTACAAAGATATGGCTAGAGCACATGGGTGATACACTAGGTGAAGCAATACCCCATGCACAAAAGTACATGGACACAACTTGAGTACATAGACACAACTAAAAGGAAATGGCCCAGTGTCGGATAACATGGACATATTCTATCTTCAACTTATATTTCATGTACATATACATGGATTGCGAGATATATGACAGATATGGAAACATCTAGGTGGTGGAGTGAGACCACACCCCATGTGGTCCCCCTCACACATCTTGTACCACATGAATCCTTTTTAGGAAAATTCATGGTTTTCGGTCGGCATCATTTGGACTCAAATATTGACATTCAAGTAGAATATCTATAGTTTTTTTCTATAAAGAATTAAATTTTTCCCTCCATTTCATATATTGAGATAAAATGTGAAATTTTACTTGCAATATTAATTTTTAGGTGACACTCGATGACGTTTGTGATCACACAATACCACCAATAGCTTATTGGGAGAAACCCTCTAGTTATGAAGGGCATGGGTACTGTTTTACTTTTAGAGTGGAGACCTATAGCTGAGATAGGAAAGGGACATATATCAAATCCATTGGTGTAATTATAATTCTATAATAAGGAATGAATCCTTAATAGACTGCTGAGGGGAACCCTCTAGTTGGGCTGGTCATTGGACCTTGATGACATCTTGCGTGGGACCCTCCGATTGAGCTATGAAGGGTCCTCAATGACCAGAGTGTAATAATTTGATAATCATAGGTAATATTTCCTCTATATAATTCTTGAGTGGACCGTCTAGTCGATATGGTTATGGGTCCTCAATGTCATTCCCAGTGGAACCCTCCAGTTAAGAAGTGCATGGGACCTTTGCGGCTTCCCTAGTGGAACCCTCCTATCATTATGGACAAGGGTCCTTGATGAATTCTATTTTTAATCCATCCACCTATTCTAGGAATGGGACCCTTATCAAAAAAGTGGAAACCTCCTTCTTGGAAGGGCATGGGTCCTCCAATGACTATTATAGTGGATTACAACTTTTTTTCTTGGTAATAGGGCTTCAACCAATAGATTATGTCCCATCGACTTTGTGTAATTGTAATAAGGAGTGGTTTTAAATGGATAGAAACTTATATGTGGATGTGAGAGATGTGGGAGATGCTGCAAATCATTCATAGATGTTTGGAACTAGGGAAACCATTTTTACTGGGATGATTTCCTAGACGGTGGTCCCCTTACAATGTTATTTTGACTTCTTTTAACTGATAATATATATATATATATAATTTATTGTCCATAAATTTGTATTTGGACACACTATTTTCATGAAACGCATATTTGAATGGGGTAATCCATGTTTATTCCATATTTAGATTCCCATGATTGGATGACTTCACTCTTCATATATAGAAGAAAATCTATCAACATATAGTTCACATACTCCCCATGTTGACCCCCTATGCTTGGATGAGGGTATTTCCTCTCTTGATTAGGGTTTATCTACTCTCCTTCACTACTTTTGACATCTTGTTTTCTATCTTAAATATTCTTATTCTTGTTGTATCTCATACCACTACCCCATAAAAAATCATTTTATTGGGTATGTATGTACTCACCCCAGCTTGGGATATTCCTATACATGTAATGTGTTATGCCCACAGTGGGAGGGTTGGTGGTGACTTTAGAGGATATTAGGGATACCTGGTAATTTGGACCATTTATGTTGGTCACATTTCAGACATTATTATTTGAAATGTCATAGAATTTTACATTCCATTTATTCATGATGGTACATATTTATAGTATGGTTTATATTACTTCCCTTTTGTTTTCCATTATAACTAATGTAATCTTTTATGGTTTAGAGGGTTGGTATGAATGGTTTTTAATGTATATTTTCATCTTATTCTTCTTCCACATACTCTTTGTTTATCCATCAATATAGTTCTATTTGTTAGTGTACATTTACATAGGAAAATGAATCTACATGTTATTTATTCTTTGTTAACTTGTCTCCATCCCCTTTCCTATGGAAGTGGGCATGGGGTAGTTGTGGCATGAGCCCTAGTTTGTGTCATGTCATTATATATTGGTATCAAAGGCCTGTTCAGTCCATGGAATGTTTGTTGGAGTAGTCCACTTACAACTATTTTGTTGTTTTTATGGAAATAACATTAGAGTGTCTCAAGTGCGATACATAGAATAGGGAATCTAGTGATGGTGATGGCATCTAACATATCCACTCACAAGGAATATGACTAACTATATGTCAACTCGGCCAACTGAGACATTAGTTAAATAGATCCATGGATCTTGCATCATATAGGATTGTGTCTGTGACTATAATTATTGAGTCATCTCCCCATATATATATATATTCACATCCCACAATACTCCATATTGATTAAATTTCAATATTTACATGTAATGATAACCATCTAGGATTTTAGTTCTGGACCATGATGATGATATACCGAGCAATAAGGCCTCATTTCATCTTTTATCCCACGAGCTTCATCTTCTAGGTGGGAACATACTAGCATGTCCACATATCAAGTTAAAGACCATCGTAGAAGTCTGGGTTAATGATCTATACATGATTATCACACTCCATGATTTCTAGAACTAGAGGACGCTGACGTTTGTGGTGATCCTGATTATCTGGTTGCATATGATTTGTTAGATTGGGTGTTACATGTATTCAGGTTCATCTAAAAACATTTGAATTTGGTGGTTCTACGTGAAACTGTCATTTTCTATGAAGCAACCTCATTCTGGTGGAGCCCTGTGACCCATATGCACGATGAGTTCTCACTCTCATGGCCAGAATTCCATTACTTTTCTCATAAGGTGTATTTCTTCTCCTACATGGGCTCGTTTTGGATTCATATATTCTAGATCTATAAGAGGGAGATTATATATTGGTTCAGTATGTATAGAGGTTCACAGACCTTACATGTTATTATATTTACATGATATGTGACGGGTACTTCAGAGTACATATGTTTTAGAATGGAATTTGTAGAATGATTCATGCTATGATGGTACCCTAGTGAATCCCCACCTATGTAGAGTTTCCGTAGTGGGCACTAGTGTAAGAGATATTTCTGTCAGAGGGCATCCAGTTGGATGAGTCTAGTAGTGGGATTCATGGATACAAGTCGTCTAATTAATCTTGATAACATAAATTTATGAAATCATCATAGAAGAGATCCTTTTGCAATACTACTCTAGAATTGGTCATGTAGTGTAGGGATAGTGAAAAGAAATAATAAATCTCCATGATTTTATGTTATATGTTTATGATAGGTGGATTCATATATAATGTACATCCCAATCAGACATGCTGTGGAGCACATGCTGGTAGTTTCCTGATCGCCACAATAGAAGTAGCGATGTGATGAGGGATATCTTATTTAAGGGAAGGGTGGTCCGCAATGAGGAGGATATAGGAGAGGAGAATTAATATATATGTATTGTGTATGAGTCTATGAGATCCTTCGACCACTGCCATCAAGCGACCCAAATTAGGCTTAGGCTAATGGTGGTTGGGGACGTAGATAGTTTCATGCTCTGGAGGCTAATGACCCTTCAGTGCACTAGATGATTATATTTTTTATCTATGTTTTTTCTAATCTCTATTTTATTTTAGTAGACATTGTAATTATTCATTCCTTCATCTCTATTCTCTTGGTGTTAGATTTAGAGCTCCTATTTGAGGTGCTATCCCATCAGCTTTGTCTTATGGTTCTTACAGGGAAACAATTCTTCCATATAATTATTCATTCTACAGTGTGAGATATCTCTTGGTGGAGTGAGATTGAAATGGGACTTTTTTGTCATAATTATGGAAACTGATGATGTCATAATATGTATGGATCAATTTTCCCTAGTTCATTCCCAGATTTAATGAAACCAAAAAAAAATAAGATGCATACACACTGATGGGATGAGATTCACTTCTATGATAAATATGTATATAGTGGAGGGATGAGTGGTTTCTATATGTAGGATTTTAAAGCCCACAAAATATTATTTGGAGAGTGAACACCTTGGTAAAATTGTACCTTGAGGCATGAATATTCGTTCACTTGTGAAGGATTATATGGAAATCTTCCTTGAGAATGTTTTATGACTACCTATTAAATGGGAGATGGAATGTTTGATCAACATGAATCTTAGTACATCAGTAATATCTTCTGCAAAATATCTGATGGACCCTACTGGGATTTTGGAGCTCTAGATTCATTGGAGGACCATTGATAGAGGGGTTTCATCATGCCTTTTGTGTCCCACATGGGAGCACCAGTTTTTTTCCTAAAAATGTGGATGGGACCTTGTTGCTTTGTGCGGATTATCATCACCTAAACTAGTACACTGTAAATAAAATATTTCACTTTCCAAGGATTAATGACATATTTGGATGATTTTTAGGTGCTATTTAGTCCTCTAATATTGATATCAGGTCCATCTATCTAATTTTGAGAATCTATGAGGATAATATTATGATTCTATCATTTTAATTTTTCTGTAGACACTATGAGTTTCTAGTGATTCCGTTTGCTGCGATGAATTACCAATCATTTTTTCTGGCTTTGATGAACTATGCCTTCCATCTATGTATTGACCAATTTGTGTGTTACTATATCAATAAAATACTAATATAATCTTGAAACGAGGAGGATCATGTAGTTCCCTTGAGGATTATTCTATACTTTCTTTAATGAAACTACCTTTTTGGGAAACTATCATTGGGTGAGTTTTGGATTTAAGAGGATCAGATTCAAAGATATGTCATTTACGATCATGGTTTATCCACGAACCAAGAAAATAATGATGTAGTTCTTTCTTTTGATCCACAATAGAACATGTTATATGTCTAGATATTTCATGATATTGTGAGGTACTATATCAGGTTTCGGGTAATCCTCTCCAAAATTGAATCCCCATTGATAACATTGATGTTGAAGGGTATCTATGTAACAACCGAGACTTTTATGTTATATAAATCATCAAAAGAATCTTTTTCTACACAACACTTGCTTGGCTTGCTTTACACGCAATCGCGACCTTCCTCGATAGCTTGCGTCGTACGCAATACCGAGTTTCACTAAACAACAATATGCTATTAAAACTATCCGTTATGAATAGTAATAACCACTTTCTGAAATTTTATAAATTTTATTTTTCAAAATGGACTTCATTTTTGGACTCAGAATATCGAAATTATCCTAGGGTGAAATTTTGGTATTTTTCTGAAAACATTCAATTTTTTATGAATAGTGAAACCACTAAGTTGTAGGTTAAAAACAGAATTTTGCATAAAACATAATTATACCGCTTCTGTGAATGGAATTTCAAAAATCCGACAGACACAGTTGATATCAGTAAGTAAAATGTGGTTCAATGAGTTAAAAATAATTTTTTGGTGAATAGTAACTTTTTACTTTTTTTACAGCGGTTAATAGTAAATAGGGTAACTAAGGGTAAATATGATATTAATATTACCCTAACACATGTCCTAATTCTATTGGATAAGTTTAATTCGACCAAAAACAACCTTATGAATAAAATATGACCATTTAGGCCCACTTGGGTTAGATTAGGACATTTATTATTAATTTATTTAAAGAAGAGTTAAAATAGTAAAAATCAAAGTTTAATAAGTAAATCATTTTTAATATGGGGTTATACATAAGATAAATTCGACTATAAATATTAATTAGAAAGATAAAAAGATTTCCTACATACTGGTATTTTATTTGTAATTTTTAGACATTAAATAATTTAATTTATTTATGACACAATGATGATGCAGTAATTATCTTATTAATGAAATATTGACATAATTGATGTTATAAACACCAAAATAAATGTAATTTGAGACTTTTTATGAATTCCACTAATTTTCTAGGTTACTATGATATATTAATGTTGATTTAATCAACTTGTTTCGAACATATAATTCTGTTTTGACTTTCACCAAAATCATATATCAAATAGTGTCAAAATTGACACAAAATAGTTTTTAAATCAAATATTATATTATTAATTGTTATTTTATTTCAAAAATTCTAAGGTTCGGCAAAATGACTTAGATAAGGATATATATATTAATAATAAACAATTTGGGGTTCGTTTGGCATGTTATAGTAAGTGTATTAACCATATAGTGAATGAAAACAAAAAGACACGGTAAAAGTTAAATTAATTAACTTAGAGTTAAATCTAATTGATAAGGTTAAAATAATACCTTAAATCCTATTGGTTTATAGGATTTCGACCCATCCCCACTTTATCTTCGAATTTGGACCCTTTGGAACCATTATAAACCGATTTTGACTTTAATATAAAATAATATTTTGAGATATTCCTAAGGTGCCCCTCTCCTCCCTTATAAAAGGGCACCTCCTCCCCCTCCTCCTCACACCAAATTGAGCACTCAAGCTCCGCCAAACCCTGCCATTTTCTCCTCTCCACTTCCCAAGAATAATCCTAGAGGTCCTGGTCTTCTTCAAATACCAATATTAGTTCCCTAAGTGAAGGATTCAAAGAAGCGTTCCAAAGAAGAGGTAATATCCATTACCGATCTTTTCAATTTCTTTTTTCTTCAACTTCTTCTTCATTAGTTGTTTCATGAAAAAGTAATAACATAAGTATTAATTACATAATGATATGTTATTATAAATATGAAACAACCCTAATTCACCTTCTATCCATCCTATGGAAAAATGGAATCACTGCGCGTGCGTACGTACGGAATACCGTCTCCACGCCGTGGTGTAATGTATTTTCCACCATCACTTTACAAGGATGGGTATAATGGTGTAATGAGTAACTATTTATTATTATTATAAAGTAATATTGATACTGAAATAATATATATATATATATACTCCAATACAATTCCATGATCATAGGAACGATATCATCACTCGTGCGTACGTACGGAATACCGTCTCCACGATGTGAAGCGACTCGTTCTACATGATCATCATTACATAATAATTATATAAATAAATTGAATGAATAAATATGATATATGTTACACTAATAACATTCCAGATATAAGTTATCTATAACCTTAAAAGAACGATAAGAATGTATTCGGCAAAACACGCATAAGAACAAAAGGCAATAAAGACCCGAGTAACAAGTAACAATGAAATATTACTAACAAGAAGCTAAGAATATGAACATATATGATATCATATCAATATGTATGATTCTAGAATAAGTCAATAACATTATTTAAACCATTATACAAGAGCTTCGGACACGTACAAAGAAAATTGGACCTAAGGTAAAGAAAATACCACAATCTCATTTTTATCCGAGATTGTTTATTCGTAAGTATTTACTGGGGTGTATTTTATCATCCACATCCATGTTTCATAAATATGTAATATTATTTCCATCCAACTACAATTGTTTAAATCCAATTTTACCCTTCGGTGCGTTTTTAGTAAAAGAAATGAAAGGAATCTTTTGTCGTTTTTTTGTACGAGGTACTTTTTGACTTTTCCGACAAAAGTACGAAGACTGTTTTTTTAACTTATACGGAATGAATGGATTTTTAAAACATTATTTCCACGAAACTTACTTTACAAGTTTTCAAGTTTATTTTTAATCAACTTATTTTATTTTAAAGTTGTATGACATGTTATGAAAGGAAAAATGTTTTTGAAGTAGAAAGGATATTTTCCTCAAAAATGGAGTTCAAGTATTTTATCAAAATTATTTTCCATCTAAGATAATAAAAGGGTTCTGTTTTTATCCCTATTATTAAATTGGTTTGATTATGTTGTGATGGAAATATTTTTATGAATTCCTTTATCTTATATGAATTGTTTTATGATGTCATGTTGTTTAAGAATCCCATTTTTATTACATGGGTTATGCGATGATGTATGATTTATGATTATGTGGCACACATAATAAAGGATTCATTATAAGATGGGTGGGACCTATATCTCCCTCCAATGCATTGGGTAAAGATTTTATATCTCATGAGATAGACAGGGCTGGAACGGTAGGTTATACCGGTTCAGTGAAACAGGACTGAAACGAGGGTTACTCGATTCAGAAAGGGACTTTTTCCACTAAGATAGTCTTGGAAATGAGTCATCACTAACAAGAAATGATTTTCCATGATTATGTGTGCATGCCACAAAGTTTCAAGTTTTATGTAATGATTATGGGGATCTCATTTTCACTTCTATGATTTATTCCATGTTAAGATATTACGATTTCTTTTGCAGGTTTTGATTTTCAAAAAGATATGATATGATTTTTTATTTCCCTTATTTGCCCTTACTGAGCGTTTGAGCTCACCCTTTTATGTTTTCTTTTCCCCAGGCCAGGAAGATGGATATTAAGTAGAATATGCTAAAAGGGACCCTAGATATGATGAAATAAATGGGAGACACTGTAGAAGATATATGAACCAGATGTTTATGTTTCCCAGTTTCTAAAGAAACTATACCTATACGGTCCTTTGTGGTTTTGTCATATGTTGTAATAAGTGTGCTTCAATTTTGAAGTATTAACAATTTATGTAAAGTATGGGTCGTTATAGTTGGTATCAGAGGAAAGGTATAGTCAACCTTTGGAAACTAGGATGTGAAAGCCTTAGAAAGAACCATAAGGATATGTCTAAGCATAGCACACAATCTTAGTGTTTTAGAAATGGCCATGAATACCCTAGGATAAAACCTTATGTGTGAAATTTTATCCTTGATTATGTGGTTTTCCTATTATAATTAGTGTTGCTCACACTATTCTTCTTGTTTTTAGTCAATGGCTGGAACCCGAAGGAACCGTGTTAATGCGGAATGTGATGGGCAATGCAATGATTGTCCCCCTGAACAACCAAACGATATGGGAGATGGAATGAAAAATCTTATAGCCATGATCACACAAATTTCTCAAGCTAAGAATCATGCAGGACTTCCAAACGAGCAATGGAAAGAGAAACATTCTGTTGAATCCTTCATGAGGCAGCGTCCACCTTCTTTCAGCGGGTCTACTGATCCATTAGTTGCTGAACAATAGATTAGTACTACTGAAAAGATATTTTCAGTTCTTTAATGTTCTGAGCATGATAAAGTTAACCTAGTAGTGTATCGTTTGGAAGGAGATTATAATCATTGGTGGAATCTTATTAAGAATACGAGGAAAAGGGATGAAATTGAGTCTATGGAATGAGACGAGTTCAAGAACTTATTTTTCAATAAGTACATCCCTCGTATTCTCCAAACAAAGATGGAGAAAGAGTTTCTTGAACTGAAGCAAAGGGATGATGAATCTGTTGGTACCTATGAAGAAAATTTTACAAGACTTGCAAGGTACGCTTCTGGTATTATTATCCAACCTAAGAGTAAGATCGATCGATTCTTTAGTGGCTTAAAACCAAGCCTTTTAAGGGCATTAGCCATAAGGGACTTCAATAGCTACGAGGAAATCGTTCGATGTGCTCTCAAAGTCGAGATGGAGATTGGAATAACCCATCAGTCACATGGGTTTGATAAGAAGAGGAAGATGGAATTCAAAGAAAAATCTAAAGAGCACACGGAAAAGAAGATGAGCTTTTCCTTATTCTCAAAGTGTAGAAAGAAACATGGAGGGAGTTGTCTTAAAGGGACAAGTAAATGTTTTAAATGTGGAAAGGAAGGTCATCGGGCATTTGAATGCCGTGATAATGGGAAGAAGATGTCTAATTATGCAAACAAAGCAAGGGATACACAGAATGAACCTACTACACTTCAATGTTTCAAGTGCAAGGAGATGGGGCATTATGCCAATCAATGCCCAAATCCAAGGGTTGATGATGATGGTCGACGTCAACAAAATCTTAAGGCTAAAGACAAAGGAAAGTCACATGCAATTTCTATCAGCGATGTGGAGTACGATAACGAAGTGGTGAAAGGTACACTTACCATCCACTCTAAAGTAGCAAATGTTTTATTTGATTCTGGATCCACCCACTATTTTATTTCTAAAGAATTTTCTAAGGGTATCACCGTATTACCTCAACAATTATATGTTGAGTTAGCTGTGACAACACCTAATGGCACAACAGTCGCATCAAAAGTTTATCATTCTTCTCCGATCGAAGTTTGTGGGAAAGTGCTTCCTACAAATCTTGTGATCCTTCCTTTCGTAGAAATTGATGTGATTATTGGCATGGATTGGATTTCTCTACATGGAGCTCATATCAATTTCCAAATAAGGGAAGTCACATTTCATATTCCAGATCAATCTACGACCGTATACCAATGCAAGGATGAACATAACCTTCCAGTGGAAATTTCTTCCATCCTATGGGTATTGATTCCACTAAATGAAGGTTATTTATCTCAAATGGTTGGTGAGAAACTCACGATTAAGAATATGCCCATTGTACGAGAGTTTGATGATGTATTTCCAGAGGAATTACCGGGTCTTCCACCAAATCGTGAAGTTGAGTTTTCAATAGAACTCGTACCGAGCGCTTTGCCAATTTCAAAGACACCTTATAGAATGGCCCCAATTGAGTTGCAGGAATTGAAGAAGCAACTACAGGAGAATCTTGATAAGGGATTCATACGCCCTAGTGCGTCACCTTGGGGAGCACCTGTTCAATTTGTTAAGAAGAAAGATGGATCAATGAGACTCTGCATTGATTATCGAGAACTTAACAAGATAACTATCAAGAACAAATATCCTCTCCCACGCATTGATGACTTATTTGACCAACTACGCGGAACTCAATATTTTTCCAAGATTGATCTTCGTTCAGGGTATCATCAATTAAGGGTCAAAAGGTAGGATATACCAAAGACGGCTTTCCGTATAAGGTATGGACACTATGAATTTATAGTGATGCCATTTGGTCTTACTAATGCCCCTGCTATCTTCATGGATCTAATGAATAGAGTCTTTAGAGACTATCTTGATCAATTTGTGGTAGTCTTTATAGAAGATATTCTTGTCTATTCAAAGAGCATGGAAGAGAATGAAGATCACTTGAGAATTATATTGAAGACCCTGAGAAAGGAGAAGCTTTATGACAAATTTACCAAGTGTGAATTTTGGCTTCAAAAAGTTGCATTTTTTGGTCACATAATCTCAAAAGAGGGGATATCTGTGGATCCAGCAAAAACAGAGGTTATTGAAAGATGGTCGAGACCAACAACAGTAACTGAGATTCGAAGTTTTCTTGGTTTGGCTGGATATTATCGACGTTTTGTAAAAGATTTTTCACGATTATCTAATCCACTCACAAAGTTGACTCGGAAAGGAGTTAAGTTTGTCTGGACGGAAGAATGTGAAGAGAATTTCAAGGAGTTGAAAAGAAGGTTATCCAGTGCACCTGTGCTCACACTGCCTTGTAGTGGAGAATGGTTTGTGATCTACAGTGATGCATCCAAGAAGGGATTGGGGTGTGTTCTTATGCAAAATGATATGGTGATATCTTATGCCTCACAATAGTTGAAAATCCATGAGCAAAATTACCCAACACATGATTTGGAGTTGGCTGCGGTAATCTTTGCATTAATGATTTGGAGGCATTACCTTTATGGTGAAAGGTGTGATATTTATACTGATCATAAAAGTTTAAAGTATATTTTCACACAAAAGGAGCTGAATATGCGCCAAAGAAGATGGTTGGAGCTGATTATGGATTATGACTGCTCAATCCATTACCACCCTGGGAAAGCAAACAAGGTGGCAGATGCATTAAGTCGACAAGACCATGCTAGTTTATCCATGATGAGGATCACAAAAGATCCAATATTTATGGATTTACAAAGGATGGATCATGGAATTATAATGGAAGGGGAAAAATCTTATCTTTCTCAAATGATTGTTCAACCATCTATACATGTGAAGATTAAAGAGGCACAGAATGAAGATGTCGAGTTACAAAAGAAGGTGAGAAATGTTCCTGAATTCAACCTTGATTGTGATGGGATAATAAAGTTCAAGAATCGGGTTTGTGTTCCTTCCATCCCCGAATTAAAGAAGGAGCTGCTGGATGAGGCTCATAGTTCTTCATTCTCTATTCATCCTGGAAGCACGAATATGTATAGGGACCTGAAAGAGTACTTTTGGTGGGATGGCATGAAAAGAGATGTTGCTGAGTATGTCTCTCGATGCTTGGTTTGTCATCAAGTTAATGCTTTGAGAAAGAAGTCTAAGGGGATGCTACAACCATTACCCATACCCGAATGGAAATGGGAAAACATCACTATGGACTTTGTCACAGGACTTCCTAAAACATCCAAAGGCAATAATGCTATCTGGGTCATAGTTGATCGTCTTACAAAGTCTGCACACTTCATTCCTATTAGAGAGGATTTCTCTCTAGATCAGATTGCCAGGATATATGTAAAGGAAGTGGTAAGATTGCACGGAGTACCACTTTCTATTATATCTGATCGGGATCCGAGATTTACCTCGAAGTTCTGGTGAAGTCTTCAGCATACTCTGGATACAGAGTTGAGTTTCAGCACTGCTTATCATCCCCAGACAGACGGTCAGTCTGAGAGAACAATTCAAACCCTAGAAGATATGTTGAGAGCTTTCTCTATGGATTTCAAAGGAGGTTGGGATGAACACCTACCTTTGGTGGAATTTTCTTATAATAATAGCTTTCACTCCAGTATTCAAAAGGGTCCTTATGAAGCTCTCTATGGAATGAAATGCAGGACTCCAACTTGCTGGGATGAAGTTGGGGAAAGAAAGCTACTAAGACCTGATCTCATTGATGAAATGGCAGAAAAGGTTAGATCTATTCAACAACACATAATAGCAGCTCAGAGTCGACAGAAAAGTTATGCCGACAACCGAAGAAAAGACCTAGAGTTTGAAGTGGGTGATAAAGTGTTCTTACGAATATCTCCCTGGAAGAGGGTTATGAGATTTGGAAAGAAGGGGAAGTTGATCCCTAGATATATCAGTCCTTTCGAAATACTAGATCATGTTGGGAAGGTAGCTTACCGATTGGCGCTTCCACCAAATCTCTCTCAAGTTCACGATGTGTTCCATGTATCTCTCCTGAGAAAGTACATACCTGATCCTTCACATGTACTCAGCTCAGAAGTTGTACCGCTGGAGCAAGATCTTTCTTATGAAGAACAACCGTTAGAGATTCTGGATCGTAGCGAAAAAGTCCTACGAAACAAGACCACTCGATTGGTGAAAGTTTTATGGAAGAACCACCAACTTGAAGAAGCTACATGGGAGCTTGAGGATATGATGAGGGAGAAGTATCCTCATCTGTTTGTTACAAAGTGACGAATTTCGAGGGCAAAATTCTTTTTAAGGGGGGTAGAATGTAACACCCGAGACTTTTATGTTATATAAATCATCAAAGGAATCTTTTTCTACACAACACTTGCTTGGCTTGCTTTACACGCAATCACGACCTTCCTCGATAGGTTGCGTCATACGCAATACCGAGTTTCACTAAACAACAATATGCTATTAAAACTAGCCGTTATGAATAGTAATAACCACTTTTTGAAATTTTATAAATTTTATTTTTCAAAATGGACTTCATTTTTGGACTCAGAATATCGAAATTAGCCTAGGGTGAAATTTTGGTATTTTTCTGAAAACTTTCAATTTTTGATGAATAGTGAAACCACTAAGTGGTAGGTTAAAAACTGAATTTTGCATAAAAATTATTTTTACCGCTTCTGTGAATGGAATTTCAAAAATCCGACAGACACAGTTGATATCAGTAAGTAAAATGTGGTTCAATGAGATAAAAATAATTTTTTGGTGAATAGTAACTGTTTACTTTTTTTACAACGGTTAATAGTAAATAGGGTAACTAAGGGTAAATATGATATTAATATTACCCTAACACATGTCCTAATTCTATTGGATAAGTGTAATTCGACCAAAAACAACCTTATGAATAAAATATGACCATTTAGGCCCACTTGGGTTAGATTAGGACATTTATTATTAATTTATTTAAAGAAGAGTTAAAATAGTAAAAATTAAAGTTTAATAAGTAAATAATTTTTAATATGGGGTTATACATAAGATAAATTCAACTATAAATATTCATTAGAAAGATAAAAATATTTCCTACATACTGGTATTTTATTTGTAATTTTTAGACATTAAATAATTTAATTTATTTATGACACAATGATGATGCAGTAATTATCTTATTAATGAAATATTGACATAATTGAAGTTATACACACCAAAATAAATGTAATTTGAGACTTTTTATGAATTACACTAATATTCTAGGTTACTATGATATATTAATGTTGATTTAATCAACTTGGTTCTAACATATAATTCTTTTATGACTTTCACAAAAATCATATATCAAATAGTGTCAAAATTGACACAAAATCGTTTTTAAATCAAATATTATATTATTAATTGTTATTTTATTCCTAAAAATCTAAGGTTCGGCCAAATGACTTATATAAGGATATATATATTAATAATAAACAATTTGGGATTCGTTTGACATGTTATAGTAAGTGTATTAACCATATAGTGAAAGAAAACAAAAAGACACGGTAAAAGTTAAATTAATTAACTTAGAGTTAAATCTAATTGATATGGTTAAAATAATAACCTAAACTTGTCTAAAACCTATTGGTTGATAGGATTTCGACCCATCCCCACTTTATCTTCGAAATAAGACCCTTTGGAACCATTATAAACCGATTTTGCCTTTAATATAAAATAATATTTTGAGATATTCCTAAGGTGTCGATCTCCTCCCTTATAAAAGGGTACCTCCTCCCCCTCCTCCTCACACCAAATTGAGCACTCAAGTTCGGCCAAACCCATCCATTTTCTCCTCTCCACTTCCCTAGAATAATCCTAGAGGTCCTGGTCTTCTTCAAAGACCAATATTAGTTCCCTAAGTGAAGGATTCAAAGAAGCGTTCCAAAGAAGAGGTAATATCCATTACCGATCTTTTCAATTTCTTTCTTCTTCAACTACTTCTTCTTTAGTTTTTTAATGACTAAGTAATAACATAGGTATTAATTAAATACTGATATGTTATTATAAATATGAAACAACCCTAATTCACCTTCTATCCATCCTACGGAAAAATGGAATCACCGCGCGTGCGTACGTACGGAATACCGTCTCCACGCCGTGGTGTAATCTATTTTCCACCATCACTTTACAAGGATGGGTATAATGGTGTAATGAGTAAATATTTATGATTATTATAAAGTAATATTGATACTGAAATAATATATATATATATACTCCAATACAATTCAATTATCATAGGAACGATATCATCACTCGTGCGTACGTACGGAATACCGTCTCCACGATGTGAAGTGACTCGTTCTACATGATCATCATTACATAATAATTATATAAATAAATTGAATGTATAAATATAATATATGTTACACTAATACCATTCTGGATATAAGGTATATATAACCTTAAAAGAAGAATAAGAATGTATTCGGCAAAACACGCCTAAGAACAAAAGGCAATAAAGACCCGAGTAACAAGTAACAATGAAATATTACTAACAAGAAGCTAAGAATATGACCATATATGATATCATATCAATATGTATGATTCTGGAATAAGTCAATTACATTATTTAAACCATTATACAGGAGCTTCAGACACGTACAAAGAAAATTGGACCTAAGGTAAGGAAAATACCACAATCTCATTTTTATCCGAGATTGTTTATTCGTAAGTATTTACTGGGGTGTATTTTATCATCCACATCCATGTTTCATAAATATGTAATATTATTTCCATCCAACTACAATTTATTAAATCCAATTTTACACTTCGGTGAGTTTTTAGTAAAAGAAATGAAAGGAATCTTTTGTCGTTTTTTTGTACGAGGTACTTTTTGACTTTTCCGAAAAAAGTACGAAGAATGTTTTTTTTAACTTATACGGAATGAATGGATTTTTAAAACATTATTTCCAAGAAACTTCCTTTACAAGGTTTCAAGTTTATTTTTAATCAACTTATTTTATTTTAAAGTTGTATGACATGTTATGAAAGGAAAAATGTTTTTGAAGTAGAAAGGATATTTTCCTCAAGAATGGTGTTCAAGTATTTTATCAAAATTATTTTCCATATAAGATAATAAAAGGGTTCTGTTTTTATCCCTATTATTACATTGGTTTGATTATTTTGTGATGGAAATATTTTTATGAATTCCTTTATCTTATATGAATTGTTTTATGATGTCATGTTGTTTAAGAACCCCATTTTTATTACAAGGGTTATGCGATGGTGTATGATTTATGATTATGTGGCACACATAAGAAAGGATTCATTATAAGATAGGTGGGACCTATATCTCCCTCCAATGCATTGGGTAAATATTTTATATCTCATGAGATATACAGGGCTGGAACGGTAGGTTATACCGGTTCAGTGAAACAGGACTGAAACGAGGGTTACTCGATTCAGAAAGGGACTTTGTCCACTAAGATGGTCTTGGCAATGAGTAATGACTAACAAGAAATGATTTTCCATGATTATGTGTGCATTCCACAAAGTTTCAAGTTTTATGTTATGATTATGGGGATCTCATTTTCAATTCTATTATTTATTCCATGTTAAGATATTACGATCTCTTTTGCAGGTTTTGATTTTCAAAAAGATATGATATGTTTTTTATTTCCTTTATTTGCCCTTGCTGAGCGTTTGAGCTCACCCTTTTATGTTTTCTTTTCCCCAGGTCGTGAAGATGGATATTAAGTAGAATATGCTAAAAGGGACCCTAGATATGATGAAATAAATGGGAGACACTGTAGAAGATTTATGAACCAGATGTTAATGTTTCCCAGTTTCTAAAGACACTATACTTATACGGTCCTTTGTGGTTTTGTCATATGTTGTAATAAGTGTGCTTCAATTTTGAAGTATTAACAATGTATGTAAAGTATGGGTCATTATAGTCTACATTAAAGGATTAATCACTACTAGATGGAATTTTTGGAGTTGAGGCTGAGGATGATCAGTGCTCCTTTGTTGAGACTGCCATAGAAGGGCGTTGAGTGCCTAGTTCATTTTGATGCATCCAGGTATTGGATTGGTTTCATATTGATGAAACATAATGTTGTTATCACATATGGTTCATGGTAATTGATATTACATGACCATAACTACAAGAATCATTACCATTATAAAGTAGTTTTAGTCTTCACCTTAAGTATGTCGAGTCAATTACTTATCGGGGAATGATTTGTGGTTTACTCAAAAAATCAGAGTCTCGATTATGCCTTCATATAGGGAGAAATGATCCTAAGGTAGTGAAGATGTATTGAGTTCCAAAGGGGAATAGAAATGTTATAATATATTTCATTAATATGATACGCCATGCAAACATGGTATCAGAAAATTCAAAGTAGTTTTCCTCCCTACAGGTGACATTGATAGGGTAGGACGTTATTGCATTTCATCAAATGATGATGTAGACTTGTCCAATTCTCAGGCATGTGAGTGAGTCCCAATTATGATATTTTGAATGTAATGAATTACCTAACCCGATTTCTATGGTGGATTCATGATATTGAAATTCTATAAGAGGTATTCATTTTATCTTTTTCTAGGAATGGATGGTGTTTTTAGTCATAATGTGGGAGGTGTTAATTTAATAGTTCCATTTTCTCCCGTACTTGTGCATTCTGGTGTGGGGATGATGTACATAGACCATTAATAGAAATTTTGTGTTCATACATGAGAAAAAGTATATCTGCATTCATCTCTTGGTGCCTCAGATTTCAAAATGTGAACTTTCAGCATCATGTTCCATCATTATATTTATAGCCCATTCATTTCCTGGAGCGGAAATGGGATGTAATATCACTAGAATTTCAAATATTTATTCTCCTCAAAGCAAAAGTCCATGACGCCATCTTGGGATTATTGACCAACTCAGAAACTCATCAAACATCCATAATGTCAGGGATTATATATTTCATGAGATTTTGGGGTATTTGTATGCATGGGTGATAATTCTCCATTATGGTGTTCCCTGGATGATTCTCTCTAATGATGATGAATGTTTTGCATTGTAATTGTTGAGATTCCTTTAGGAAGAATTTGAGACCAAAATTTGGTTGTGTACAATTTATGACCCCCGGACCGATGGGATGACTGAACACACAAATCAAGTGTTAATGGACTTGTAGGGGTCCTAAATGATAGCCTTTGAAAGGATCTAGGAGGATCACATTTCCATGTTAGAGTTTTCATACTACAACGAACACAAATCTACCATCGACATGACATATTTCAAGCCTATTTATTGGGGACCTTAAAAGTCACCCATGTGCTAGAAAGAGATTAGTGAGACATCTCTTATGCGCCTTGAGATGGTGCAAGAGACAACAAAGAAGGTCCATGCCATCAATGTGTGGATGATGATGGCTCAGAGAAGTCATATACGTTATATATATCATCGGCATAGTCCCATGGAGTTTGAGAAGGGAGAAAATGTTTTCATGAGAGTCTCCACATGATATGGATTACATAGGGTCAACCAAGGATGCCATATTTCTCTATGGATTATTAGGTCATTCAAGATCTTGCCAAGGGTTCGTGAGGTTTCATACCTCCTGGCCCTGCCCCCATTGTTGGAGCAGGTGAACATTGTATTGTTTGTGTTGTAGTTGATGAGATTCATCCATGACTCCCCATATTCCATTGAATAGGGTGAGTTGGATATTTATGACAGATCCACCAATTTGGAAAAAAAATTAGATATCATGGACCTGCATGAGAGTACCCTATATGGATGGACCATCACCTTGGATTATGTGTTGGGGTAGCATGATACATGCTGCAGAGTTCCAAATAGTGGGAGAACTAGATTCTAGATTACAATCCCGAGTTTTCTGTTATGTTTTGTGTTTTGAAGATGAAAATATTAAAGGAGGGAATGTTGTAAATACCAAATTTTTTCCTTATAATGAGATGAAATAATTTTACAAATATTACCAGAGCCTGGTGTTGATATGACATGTGATTCCTATACTCTGTTCTCTAGAAATCAGTAATTTTAAAATATTAATTATATTTTATATAATGGGAGAGTAGTATACTAAATTAAATGAGATATATCATATGAAGATGCTTAGACCCTTAATATGATATAACAATCGAGTCTATAATTTTTTTTACCCTTGGTTTAACATAAATGATTTGGCATGGGGCATTCAATCATATCTCCCACTAGCGGTATGTTAAGTGGAATAAATAAATAAATAATTAATCAATTATAAAATTAAGAAAATTTTAATATATATACTGACATCGAAATACTACGAGGGATGACATCATAATACTGGTAACTTCTAAGATATTATGTTCCTCTTTTCATTTTTAATGAAAATCTGAGAAACAACAAACCTTTAGATCACAGAAGATAGGGATTCAATTAGAACAATGACTTCCATTGTTCGTTGGAGAGCATGATATTTAGAAATGTAAGATTGAATCTTTTGATAGGAATAATTTATTTTATTTTAATCCATTTTTAATAAATTTATTGAGAAGATTGATCGCATTCTTGTATATTCACAAATTTTGGCCTTTTTATGCTCACTTGAACTGGTAAAATTGATTTAGTCAACTATTTTAAAACCCTGTTAACCGGTATTATTCAACGTTGGACAATAATGACTAGAAAAAATCCTTAAAAATTTGTTATTGTGCCTTTACTCTCTTAATTTAATCATGTTATTCATTAGTTAGATCCTGCTATATTAGTTCAACATTTTTGGTCTATACCAAACCAAATTGGACCCTTGGAATAAGAAAGGATTCATGAGTGAGAGACAGATCATTGAAAAATGTAGAAATATGGGATGATTTTGGGTTATGGATGAACATTGTTATAATTAGAGATCATATCATTTTCAATGTATGAAACCATGGTGTGTGAGACATTTGGTGTGCCTCTACAAATCATCATAGAAAAATTTCGGCCACTAGACATCACAAAATGATATATCTGGTCCAAATTGTATATTTTTGGATGGCATGGTGGAAAGATTCTTGGTGGAATGGACTGAATAATTTACTGGGAGGAAGATATATATTTCTATGGAAACCCAACTACACACCTTTTACCATAAAGAACACATAGCATATTTCCCTATAGTGTTGATGACCGAGAATTTAGATATTAAATTTATGACAGGTTTTGTAGTCGTCAAACATGTGATGTACTATATTCCCCAAGTGGATGATCCATGCAAAGAACCACATAGAGAGGAACACACCTTTTCCCAAGTAAAAAATAAATGACTATAGCACATGGGTTGGGCCCGGTGTGAAGAAACATTCCATGTACAAATGTAAAAGGACAAAACATGAGTATAAATATGTTGACAGAAAGAGAAATCCTGATCTCAAATGTCATGGACACACTGTGTAGTCCACAAACATGTCAGGTATATCTACTTATATTTGGATTTGTGTGATGTCTAGGGACATGGCTAGGATGTGGAGAGGTAACACATAACATTTGAGTACCCACACAAACCATTTACTACATTGTTACTTTGGAGGAAACATCAGGGTCCTATATCTCCTCCGATTGGACATGGATTTTATCCTATGTGTAGTATATCTTGGTGTTTAACACATAGAATGTGATGCTTCCCTCTGTTATGGAGTTTGATATACTGTGTGAGATGGTTAGGGAAGTATACTGGGATAGGTGATAGTCAACATTGACAGTGATCATATTGGATCACCAGCGGCATCACATGTTAAAACCTCTAGATATTAAGGGCGTGGGTCCTCTACCAAATCTTAAAGTGGAACCATCCATTCAGAATAGGGAACATGTCCTCTACAGATTTTTGAGTGGAACCCTATGGTCGAGTAGTGTATGGGACCTCAACGGCCTCCCCAGTGAAGCCCTCAAATCATGCTCAGAATGGGACATTGATGATTTGGGTGGAACCATGTTGTCTACACATGTTCTGGGTACTACATAGGCTTCTTGAGAGAAACATTGCAGTTGACCATGTAAAGGGCCCTTGACAGCTTCTAGAGCAGAACCATTTAGTAGATTTGGAAATGAGTCCTCGACAGTTTCTCGAGTGGAATCCTCCAGTCGAGTTGGATATGATTCCTTTTAATCCAATATAGTTGAACCCTCCAGTAGTAATATACATGGGTACTCTGCCACTACAGTGGAACCCTCCAACAAAGTAGGTTATGTGTCCCCCATAGACTATTTGAGTGTAACCCTTCTGTTGTACTGGGTAATGCATCCTCTTTATAAGGATTGTGGCCCCTTGAATATTGGTCATAATGACGAGGCTTTGATTCACTATGATAAACTCTTTTGGGGATACTTATGAGACATGTGAGATGTTTGGATTCATAAATGTTATTTTGGATCTAATTTAAAATATTTATTTAGGGATGATCTATGAGATGTTGGAGCTTCTTATTTATTATTTGGGGTTCTTTTGAATGATCATATATATATATATTCTTTTGTATCCATACCATTGGATTTGGAAATGATTTCTCAATGAGATGTTAAGGCATGTAGGGTATGACATATTATTTCCATTTTTCTCTTCTCATGGAAGGATTTAAATCTCCTATAATTTGTGGAAATTACTTGGGAATTAGTTCATCTAATCAATATGTTGTTCTTCCGATGCTTGGATGAGGTCCCTCCCTCACTGGATTTGGGTTGAGTTGTTCTCTATCATTGAGTTTGGTATCTTGTTTTCTATATAAAACAATTCTATTCATATTGAATCTTATACTACTATCACTTAAACGTTTTTGGATACCCTACTAGGTATTTATTTATTTAACTCTACATGGTTTATGCCCGTATGTGTCATGTCTTATGCAGATAATGGAATGGTCGGTGGGGTCATAAGATGAGCTTAGGGACACATGATACACTGGAACATGATTGATGGTTTTAGCATGAAGATCAAGATATGGGATCTCTAGGCATATTAAATTCATATTTTGTCATGTTGGGACCTATTTCTAGTTGGGCATGTATTGTTTCCCTTTACTTTTCAGATTACTCTACCATACCCTTGTACTGTCAACAGGTTATTCATGTATGTTTATTTGGGTTGGTTTTTTCTTAATTTAATTTTAATTCATGTACACAGCTACATAGATATGGTTTTGTGTGAGTGAATAAAAGTACCTTGGAAGAGACCTCAACATGATTTTTATTCCATCAATGCTATTCACCAGCACCTAGTCTATAGAGGGGAGGTGGGGGTAGTTGTGGCTCATGTCCCTTGATGGTTGATGTAATGAAAATGGATATATAATTGAACAGAAACCCATATTTTAAAATTTTATAAAGCATCCCCACAATTATAGTTTCACCTAACAATGGTTATTAAACAAATTCCCTCCATATTTTCTCTCCCCATAATGGAAATTCCATTATAAAACATTATTAGGGTTTTTTATGTTTTCAATAAAAATTCCCATCACTTCTGTACAATGTAAATATAGATACTCTTTTTATTACTCCTTTAATTAACTTTGGGTAAGTATATAAACAGATTAAATGGAATAAAGGGCATTGAAATTCCTTACATGTAATGCTATAAAGGGTTAGACTCATCATACAACATGGCCTTTTCATGCCTTTTTGCCCTAGAATATGTACAAATCTTCATTTTAGAAATTCTTTGTCTCCCATGACTATTTTCAATTTGGTATTAACGTATTTCATTAAAAGCTTTATTTTTCCTTCATTGAAATAATATATTTTACCATTATTGATGATGAATATAGTTTATTTGATGTTTCCCTTTATTTTAAAATTTTTAAATAATAATTATTACTATAGAGAGATAATAATATACTATATTTAATTATGAATGTCCCAAAGTCTCATTCCAAACATATTCTTATCGACTACTATTTTTTATACCAAATATATGTTTATTTAATATTTTATTATTAATTATTTCATTTTATTTATCCTTCATCAGTAGCTTGTTATGAGCTTTGGTTCTACACCTATATTAAACTATCTCCATAAAGATGTATTAAATTTTATCTTTTTTTATTGAGGTATTTTCATTAGAGAATCATTAGTGTTTCATTGAGTTTAATAATACCCAAATATATTCCTACCATCATCAATTAAATTTATTAATCATGTAATCATTTCAAGTAATTAAAAACATTCATAGTATATATATTATTCCTCCTCCATAACAACAAATTTTGTTCATCAATTTTATTTGTTGTGTCATATATACTCTCTATGAATTCAAGCCTTCATTATTCCACTATAGATTAGAAATTATTCCAACACATAATGGAATTATGGAAAAATATATAGCCTCAATAAAAATATCCTTTACCTTTTTTCATAGTTCCAATAGATGAATCCTTTCACTATTTAATACATTTCAATTTTGCATATTCTTCTTATAATTTGTTTCATCATTTTTTGAAAAATTGTATCACCCATGAGATTTTATGATATATTTACTCATAAAAACAATTATATATTCGATAGCTTGTGATTTGAGAAACCCTTGAGTCTAAATGAACCATAACATAATAAAGTGTGATAACACACCTTTTATTTTGGTAATGTAAATAAGAATAACCAAATTTTAAATATATACACAAAATTTTTATATAAAATAAAATACATTGATAAATAAGTATTCAATTTTATGTTAAGTAATTAAATGTTTCAGAAATACAATTTTCACAAAATTGTTTTTATTTCTTTTTTTCAGAATGTATAATATTTTTATTTTTCCAATATTATATAATTTATTTTAAAAAATGAACTAATTTTTAAAATTATCATGTAAAATTTATTTGTGAGGGAATGTCTGATAATTTTATGAAAAGATGAAATTTTTAAACAGTAGGAATAAACAATTTCATTTATAAAAAATGTATTATTATTTCGAGAATTTAATATGTAAATTTTTTTATTAGAATAATATTTAAATAAAAATTGGTTAATTTATATTATGAATAATATAGTTTAGTTAATTTGAATTAATTTTATAGTAATTTTTCAGTAAAATGTATTTATACCTCAGAATTCATTTTTTTTAAAACAGATTTTGGTTAAGTTTTGTGGGATTATTTTTGAATAAAATTAAACCAGTTATTTGAATGGAATTTGATAATATGTATTCCCATTTATATGTGGAATACATGATAATGTAAATTATATGATGTGATGGGTGACTCTGAGTTATAAATATCTTCAATTCATTAGGTATTGTGAGGCGTACAATGATAAATAGTGAATGATGAATGCACATGATACTACTTTTGTTCACTTTTAGGTGTTTTATTTGAACACTAAGAAATTATTTTTCGTTTTTATGCATTTTCACAGTCCATGTATTTATCTGATAGTTCTCCACTTTATTGTGATTATGATCATATTATTCTGTTATGTTGATGATTTTTTCTCATCAATATAATATTTTTAAATTTTTATATCGATCCTTTTAATGGGATTTTATCCTACCCATTTCTGTTATGTATATCCTCGGATTGGTACCTGTATTATGGATAACTAAAGGGCCTATAAAAATCTATAAAATAAATAATGAAATATTTTTTTATTATTCAAATTTCAGGTATGGTTGTAATTTTTCAAAGACACTAATACATTGAATACTTATTTTTTTAACACTATTATGTTTTTTATCAATTTAATGACATTATTAGCCAATAAAAACACATATTTTGATTATATTTTAATGGTATTAAATGTTTATTTTTGATCTTATGGGCCTGAGTTAGCGGATTTTAATTTTGAACATCCATTCTCTTCATTTGTGCACTCCATGCCTAATATGCACAAATTTAGGACCAATGTTTCATCTGATTTCAAAGAATGTAATTTTACATATTTTAATATGATATTTTTGGAAATGGATATGCTCTTAATTATGAACATTTTTTATTCAGGGATCAATGGATTATAAATAAATGATGATGGGGATATTTGGCGATTAAAGGAAACAATTCTGGAGAAGACAGATTGGATATCATCCCACTAATAGGACTATGGGGACCACAATACAAGCCCAATGAAGCCCAACATTTATGGAAGGATAGAAGAAATATTTGGGAACAAATAATTCTTCTGGATCCAGTGCTAATTCGTCCTAAATGGTGGTGATTAAGGCGGCCCAAGTGGAAGTTTTAATTTTGGGCTAGAGTCTGCGGCCCAGAAAAACAGCCCACTATTTCAATCATATCTCCTGAACCACAAATTATTTTGGGATTAATGTTTAAATTCTGTTAGGGTACATCCTGGGATTAATTTATGTCTTCTAGGGCCCACTCCAATTCTGCCTTCTAGAAGGTCCTTTAGGCGCGTCTTTCCGGTGGATGCAAGCTGGCTGCAACATCAGGGCAAGAAGTGGAAAAGTCTCTTATCATTAATGTTCCACCCACCATTCCCCAACATAATTAATTAAAGGCACATGGGATGTTTGGGGCTTGGCCAAGGCTTCATTTTTTACTATTTAAGGCTGGAGTGGTGGTGGATTTAGGGATGTTGGGTTCTTTCTTTTAATTGTAATGTTATTATGCCATTTTGCCTTTGTAATGTTCTTTCTTCTCATGTAAGTTGTTCGAATCACCTTAGTCTTCAATAAAAGTTCTTATTCTTCTCTTTTTATGTTTTTCTCCTTATCACCTTGATACCGTTGCCTCATGGTGTGAATTTATTCACACCAAACCTTGTGATTTTGTTCACACAATGGTGGAGTGATCGTTATTTTTGTTGTTTTTACTTCAATTCCACACTCATAAGTCTACTTTGCGCTTCCGTTGAGAACTTGTCATTAATGGAGGGCTAGATCTTTTATGGGTTGATCCAAGGGAGTAGAAAGGGGCTGGATTGAATTTTATTTCTAATTCCCTAAATGTTATTAATTTCTTTTAATTGAGTTTCTTTCATTCAATGATTTTTATTCTTCCTCTTCCTTATTGAATTTATTCACCCCAGTTTCATGTTCTAATTACATCCTTTACCTTGGAGTGCTCATGAAAATGATCCTACAAGTGTATAGGTGATTATCATATGTTTTGAAGGTGTTTAATCACTATGTTATGTGGTTAGTTTGAATTCATTGCATGAATCCTTCTCTAGTTAATGAAATTAAAATCGTAAAAAAAAAAGGAATTCATTCAATCCACCCCGAGCAATAACCTAGGATCAACTCATTTTCTCATAATTTGAAGTCACATATATCTTTTAGTGCTCATTAAAAACAATCTAAAATAAACCCAAGTTGTCCACTTCATAGCCAAAAATCCATCTCTTTTTATTGAGTGTATAAAGGTTCTTCTTAGGTCTCTGAGGATTCGACAACCCAAGCTACACTACAAGCGACCGATTGACCCTTAAAACTTGGGTAAATTTGGGCGAGACCAAATTTTGGCACCATTTCCAGGGACCAAGTAATTTCCTTAGACAAAAAGCTTCTTTACTCACCCCCATTCTTCTATTCTCACCCAAGATCTCTTATCTTTTCCCTTTCTCGCTTTTTTTTGGCGCATGTCCGCCTTCACACATGATAACTCAAACAGACTAGTTAGGGTGGAAAGTCATAGGATAGGGGAGTTAAGTACACCATTGGATCTTAACCTTTCTAATACCTTAGAGTTAAATATTGACTCAATTTCAATTGAGGGTCTTCAAAGAAACCAACTCATAAACCCGGGCGGGAATCAAAATTGAAATCCAAATGAGGCAGCCCCAAATTTGGGGAATGCAGTCGATCAAACCATGAATGACTACCTTACACCTACCTGGACCAATGCACCCTCTTGCATTAGGCATGATGCCTTACGAGATTCCCACTATGTCTTTAATCCTCATGTCTTAAACCACCTTCCAACTTTCCATGGGATGGAGTCAGAAATTCCTTACCTTCATGTCAAGGAGTTCAATGACATTGTTGAAACCATGTGCTCACGACATCAACTTGAGTCAGCTAAGATGAGGATATTTCCTTTCTCACTTAAGGATCGAGTAGAGAACTGGTTAAATAATCTGAGACCTTCATCAATCCACACTTGGAACTAACTGCAAATAGAATTTTACAAAAAATACTTCCCCCATCACAAAACCATTGCACTAAAAAAGAGCATCCAAAATGTTTTTGAAAAAGAGGGAGAGTCATTTTATGAAACATGGGAGAGGTTCAAACACACCCTAAACATGGTTCCACACCATAGTTTTTCTATTCCTGAACAAGTAAGAATTTTCTAGGAACGTTTGGGCCTGGGGAACAAACAATTCATTGACATGATGTGTAATGGGACCTTTAAAAACAAATCCCCAAATGATGCTTATGAGTATCTAAAAATCCTTGCTGAACAAAACCAAACATGGGGAACATCACCTTATTATGAAAAGCCACAATGAACTGCTGGAATGCATACACTTAGAGAAGAGGAAAGCCTTATGGAGAAACTTGCAGCACTCTCTAGGAAGGTTGAAGAGATAGACCATAGGAAGATCAATGAAATCCAAACTGTAGACTCTGTTTGCACAATCTATGATAAACATGACCACAAAACAGAAAACTGCCCAACCATTCCTTCCATCAAGGATGTTCTTTTAGGAGGAACACCTACTGAATTCAATGCCCTAAACTTTCAAAAGCCTCAATACCCAAACACATTCAACCCAATGTATAATGACCACCCAGGCTTCCGATGGAAAGATAACCAACAACCTAGCCAACCACAAGGACCAAACCCCTACCCTACACAAAATTTTCAAAACCATAACCAATTCCAACCACAACCAGTCCAATACCAACATACTCTAGTACAATACCAACAACCCATCCAACAACCAAAGTATCCCTCTGGGATAACCCAACCAACACAAACACCTTCCCAAACTGTCCCTCTCCCAATCCTTGAACAACTGTGCAATAAAATGGAAAGGATGATCTCAGAAGTCTCTTCCTTCAAACAAGAACTTCAAAACATCAAAACTGGAAGGGCACCCATGCCCACATAGGCCATTCCACAAAAAACATCAATGGGGGAGACATGTTGTACTCAAACAACTCATGGACAACTAAAGGCTGTGACAGTTTTGAGAAGTGGGAAATCAATTGAGAAACCTGAACAAATAGTTCAAAACCCACCTGAAGATTCAAACTCTATTGAAAATTCAAATGAAACACATGAAAAAACTGAAGATACTAATAAAGATATGAAAGAAACAACTCTTCAAAAAACAACCCCACAACCTACCCCATTTCCTCAACGCATGAGTGGGAAAACCAAGCCGGAATTGAGTGAAACATTGAGGGAAATATTCTCACAAGTCAAGATGAACATTCCACTCCTCGATGCCATTAAAACCATTCCTGCATACTCAAAATACCTTAAGGACCTCTGCACATTTGAACAGAAATTCTCACATAAGAACCAAGTCCTTCTGGCAGCAAATGTTAGCACAATAACCCAAGGAACCCATCCTCCAAATATAAAAGACCCAGGATGCCCTTACATAAATTTTGAACTAGGAGAGAACAAAGTTTTCAAAGCCTTGTGTGATCTAGGAGCCAGTGTGAACCTCATTCCTTATGCTATGTATTGTCAGTTAGGGATCGAAGAACTCCAACCCACATCTGTCACTGTTTAACTTGCTGATCGTAGTATTCGAGTTCCAAAGGGGATCTTAAAGGATGTTTTGGTGAAAGAAGAAAATTTCATTTACCCAACTGACTTAATTGTTCTAGACAATCACCCAAGCTTAGGTCCTAAGAAGAAAACCCCAATCATCCTTGGTCGTCCCTTCCTTGCAACAATCAACTCTATTATCTAAGTCTGAAATGGGAACATGACCATGAACATTGGAAACATGAGTCTAGACTTCATCATCTACAATGAAAACTCTCAAATTGGGGATGATGAAGGGATCCATGAGGTTATTTGGATTGGTAGTGTTGATAGTGAACTCAAGGAACATCAAGGAATTACTGAAGGATTTTTAAGTCAAGAAGAGGTTGATTTTCTTTGTTCACATGAGGGAAATTTGTCTCCTTGTCTTGAATCTCTTTCAGATTGCTCTATTGATGATTTTCTAGAATCACCAATCAATGATACCATGGGTGAAATCAATAACATCGAGTCCATATACCTTCATGAAACTACTCTAGCTAATTTAGTGGATGAAAATTCTCTTCACAAGGAACCAATTTTGTCAAGAAATATGAACACGGAAACTGAGTTCAATACAAAGCCTCATCCTTTCTTGGAAAGTGATAACAACTTTGATCTTGAATTTAAGGTTTTACCTTCGTCACTCAAGTATACGTTATTAGGGGACAATCAATCCTTTCATGTTGTCATTTCTTCCTCTCTTGAAGCCAATCATGAGAGGATGCTTCTAGATGTCCTTAGGAGACACAAGAAAGCCATTGGATGGACACTATCAGATATTCCTGGGATTATCCCACTTATTGAGAATCATAGAATTGTTCTAGAATTCGATTTATAGCCATGTCATCAACCTCAGCGGAGAATCAATCCTAATCTCATGGAAGTATTAAGAAAAGAACTTTTGAAATTTTTAAAAAATGGTATCATCTATCTTATAGCCGAGAGTGAGTGGGTTAGCCCAATCCATGTGGTTCCAAAGAAGGTTGGAATCAAAGTAATAACCAATAATTATGGAGAGATGATTCCAACAAGGGTTAGTAGTGGATGGAGAGTCTGTATTGACTATAGGAAGCTCAACTCTTGTACCAAGAAAGACCATTTCCCCTTTCCCTTTATAGATCAAGTCCTCAAGCGAGTGGCGGGACATCAATTCTACTGCTTCCTAGATAGATTCTCAGGGTATAATCAAATTGAAGTCTCTTAAGAGGATCAAGGGAAAACGAACTTCACTTGTCCATTCGGCACTTTTGCCTTCAAGCGCATGCCCTTTGGATGATGTAATGCCCCTGGTACCTTCCAGCGGTGCATGATGGGAATCTTCTCGGACATGGTGGGGGATTGTTTAGAGGACTTCACGGATGATTTCTCCATCTTTGGGGATACTTTTGAGGGATGCCTTCTAAATGTTGAAAAGGATTTTTCAAGGTGTGAGGATAAGAATCTCATACTAAATTGGGAAAAATGCCATTTCATGGTAAGGGAAGGACATGTTCTAGGTCATCTGGTATCTGATATAGGGATTGAAGTTGATAAAGCTAAGGTTGACATCATTTTTCACCTTCCCTCTCCTAAAACTGTTAAGGATGTAAGGTCATTCTTAGGAAATGCTGGTTTTTATAGAAGGATCATTAGGAATTTCAGCTCTATTTATTGACCACTTTTTTCTCTATTGGTAAAAGATGCTCAATTTTTATGGATAGAAAGCTGTGAGGAATCATTATCTACACTCAATTCAACTATTATATCTCCACCTATCATGCAATCTCTAAATTGGAAACTTTCTTTCGAGCTCATGTGTGATGCAAGTGACTTCGCTGTAGGAGCAGTCTTAGGACAAAGGTGTGAGAAAACTCCATGTGTCATTTCTTATTCAAGCAAATATTTAAATGATGCACAAATAAACTACACCACCACTTAGAAAGAGCTGCTTGCTGTTGTATTTCCTTTAGAGAAATTCAGGTCTTATCTCTTAGGATCACCCATCATTGTCTTCACTGACCATTCAGCCCTAAAATACCTTTTCCAAAAACAAGATGCCAAGGCTAGATTGATTAGGTGTGTCCTTCTTGTTCAAGAGTTCGATTTAACCATTAAGGATAAAAAGGGTGTTGAAAATGTTTTAGCTGATCACCTCTCTAGGATGTAATTCAAAGACAACTCACACCACCTCTCTGTGTCTGATTCATTTCCCGATGAGAACCTCTATTCAGTGAGTGATTGCCCTTGGTATGCTGACATAGCAAACCATTTGGTGAAGGGTGACATTCCAAAATTCTTGGGGACCCAATCTAAGAGGAAATTCCTTTCTGATGTCAAAAACTACGTGTTTGATGATCCTTACCTCTTCATGTTCTGTCCTGATCAAATCATTAGGAGATGTGTTCCCGAGTCTCAGCAAGAGTCCATTCTAAAATTTTGTCATGGAGAGGCATGTGGAGGCCACTTTTCTACAAAGAGAACCACTGCAAAGGTCATCCAAAGTGGTTTCTACTGGTCGAACCTCACTAAGGATTCCTTCTAATACTGAAAAAGTTGTCCTCAATGTCAGCAATTAGGATTCATTTCCAAAAGAAATCAAATGCCCCTCACTCCCATTCTAGTCGTTGAAATCTTGGATTGTTGGAGAATTGATTTCATGGGACCCTTTCCAAACTCTAAGGGATACCTCTACATACTCTTAGATATTGATTACATCTCAAAATGGGTTGAGGCCATTCCCACCAAGACTAATGATCATCAAGTTGTGATTCGATTCCTAAAAGAGAATATCTTTTCTAGATTTGGAATTCCGAGGGCTATAATCAGTGATCGTGGAACCCATTTCTGTAATCGCCCATTCTCTTCACTCATGTCTAAGTATGGAATTTCTCATAAAGTTTCCACTACGTACCATCCTCAAACCAATGGTCAAGCTGAGTTAGAAAATAGGGAGATAAAGAAAATTCATGAAAAAACTATCAACCCCTCTAGGAAAGATTGGTATGAGAAACTCTTGGATGCTCTTTGGTCATATCGTACAGCATTCAAAACCATCCTAGGAATGTCACCATATAGGTTGGTTTATGGAAAAGCATGCCATTTACCTGTTGAAATTGAGCATAAGGCATTTTGGGCAATCAAGAAAATGAATTTCGACATTTCTTTAGCCGAAGAAAAGACGAAGTTAGATCTTAATGAACTTGAGGAACTTAGAATGAAGGCTTATGAAAATTCAATGATAAATAAAGATAGAGTTCAAGCCTACCAATCTAGGAATATAAAAGTAAAAAAATTTGAACTGGGAAAACGTGTGCTCTTGTATAGTTCAAAACTTCATTTACACCTGGGAAAGTTAAGGTCTAGATGGTCAGGTCTATTCATAGTGCATCATGTGTACCCTCATGGGGCAGTAGAGATTCAGGATCCCACAAGTGGTAACATTTTTAAGGTCAATGGTCATAGGTTAAAACCATTCATTAAATCATTCAATAAACAGGAAATAGAGGTAGAGTTAATATAGCCAACCTATGAACCAGGAAAAAATTGAAAGATTTAGGATCCATGTCGGGCTAACGACGTTAAACAAAAGCGCTGCACGGGAGGAAACCCATGGTCTTCAAATTTCTAATCTTTGTGAATCATTTTTTTCCTTCTTCTGCATTTTGTTATTTAAAAAATATATATATAGACTGTTGACCTGATCTTCTTTTATGAGTATGGATGGGTATGAAAGGGGAGCACCGTATTCCTCCGTGTCATGCAGTGTGATCCCTGAGTAATACCTTACACAGAAAATATAAAGAAGACAATGTATCATCAGTTTATTTTTTTTATTTTTTTTGTAGGTATTTAAAAAAAATAGATTGTTGACCTGTTCTTCTTTTATGAGTAAGGATGGGTATGAAAGGGGAGCACCGTATTCATCCATGTCACGCGGTGTGATCCCTGAGTAATACCTTACCTAGAAATTTAAGAGAAGACAATGTATCATCAGTTTATGTTATGTCGATTTTTTTAGGTTAAAAAAATAATATATATATATATATATATTAAAAAAAATTAAGGCATGTAATAGGTTATTGGGAAAAGTTGGTCACAACCTTCCATGCCATTGGGAGACAAACCAGAACTGAAGGGAGACATGGGAATGCATTTTCAACATCAACCACCAGGTGACTTCATTCCATAATTTTCATTTTCAATGTCTTCGTTGAACTTCTATTCTACCCCTTATATGTTTCAATTCTTTAAACACTAGGGAAAGTGTTATTCTAACTTGGGGGGGGGGAGATGAAAATATGTGGAAGAAAAAATGACATTAACCTTGAACATGATAACACACATTCCAAACTCTGAAATTGGATATCAAATAATTTTCCATTCCTTGATTCTGATTTTAATGCAAATTTATGTTCATGTGCATATTTATTGGAAAGTGCGGCTGTCCGATGTGATTTTTCACTGTTATATTTTCATCTATTTAATAAAAAAACACAATGCACATCCTCTAGATTGTGGGATTTTAGTTTTTGTTCTTGGGGACCCATAAAAAATAGCATAGGATTGGTGATCATTTTATTTTTAACATGAGTATTCAAAAAAATCAATTGCGCGTAGAGAAATGAATTTACTAATGTGTGGATTTCGGCACTTGGGGATCGTGACTCCATAGTTGTCTAGCCTAGATTTGGGAATTTTATCTCTATTTGTGGTAGTTTGAATTTGTTTTTTATTGAGTTAACTCGAGATGATGCCCGAGTATGTGAGCTTCAGTTGGTGCCCTATCGTCTTTGAGCCTGGGAGTCATCGACAAAGTCTTGCTACATGGGTTGACTCGATTGAGTTCAATTTCAATTACCATGGAAAAACTGCAAAAAAAACCCAAAAAAAAGAAAATAAAAAAATGAGTACTCATCTTATTATTAAAATTTTATTTCTCCTAGCGCTTCCATCTTTTCTCCCTCGAATGAAAATGAACCCCCATGTCTATTGTGACACACAACACTTCATCATGCTTAATTGAATTTGGATGAAATATGGAAATGAATTTGAACAAAGGAATGGGCTTGGGATTGAAATATGCTTATGTACATAGCTTGTTTTAAATGATTTAGATGGTTTTCATAATTGTTTGGTATGTGATCTTTGGGTGAGAAATGTGTATTAAAATGTTTTTGGAAAAGGTCATTTGAATTTCATTTTTGTGAGATATATTTTGCTCGGGACTAGAAAAACTCAAGTTGGGGGGTGTGATTAGCCAATAAAAAAACATATTTTGATTATATTTTAATGGTATTAAATGTTTATTTTTGATCTTATGGGCCTGAGTTAGTGGATTTTAATTTTGAACATCCATTCTCTTCATTTGTGCACTCCATGCCTAATATGCACCAATTTAGGCACATTGTTTCATCTGATTTCAAAGAATGTAATTTTCAATATTATAATTTGATATTTTTGGAAATGGATATTCACTTAATAATGAACATTTTTTATTCAGGGATCAATGGATTATTAATAAAGGATGATGGAGATATTTGGCGATTAAAGGAAACAATTCTGGAGAAGGCAGATTGGATATAATCCCACTGATCAGACTATGGGGACCACAATACAAGACCAATGAATCCCAGAATTTATTTAAGGATAGAATACATATAGGGTAACAAATAATTATAATGGAGTTAGTGATAATTCGGCCTCAAAGGTGGTGAGTTTGGCAGCCCAAGTTGAAGATTTAATTTTGGACCAGAGTCTGCGGCCCAGAAAAACAGCCCACTATTTCTATCATATCTCCCGAACCCAAAATTATTTTGGGCTGAAATTTTACATTCTGTTAGGGGACATCCTGGAATTCATTTATGTCTTCTAGGGACCACTCCAAGTCGGCTTTATAGAGGGTCCTTTAAGCGCTTCTTTCCGGTGGATGCAAGATGGCTGCAACTTCGGGGCAAGAAGTGGAAAAGTCTCTCATCATTAATGTTCCACCCAACTTTCCCCAACATAATTAATTAAAGGAACATGGGATGTTGGGTTCTCGTCAAAGGATTAATTTTTTCCTATTTAAGGTTGGAGTGGTGGTGGATTTAGGGATGTTAGGTGCTTTCTTTTCATTGTAATGTTATTATGCCAATTTGCCTTTGTAATGTTCTTTCTTCTCATGTAAGTTGTTCGAATCACCTTAGTCTTCAATAAAAGTTCTTATTATTCTCTTGTTATATTCTTCTCCTTATCACCTTGATACTGTTTCCTCAAGGTGTGATGTTATTCACACCAAACCTTGTGATTTTTTTCACACAACGATGGAGTGATCGTTATTTTTGTTGTTTTTACTTCTTCAATTCCACCCTCATAAGTCTACATTCCGCTTCTGTTGAGAACCTGTCATCAATGGAGGGATAGCTATTTTATGGGTTGATCCAAGGGAATAGCAAGGGTCTGGATTGAATGTTATTTCTCATGCCCTAAATGTCATTAATTTCTTTTAATTGAGTTTCTTTCATTCAATAATTTTTATTCTTCCTCTTCCTTATTGAATTTATTCACCCCACTTTCATGTGCTAATTACATCATTTACCTTGGAGTGCTCATGAAAATGATCCTACAAGTGTATAGGTGATTATCATATGATTTGAAGGTGTTTAATCAGTATGTGATGAGGTTAGATTGAATTCATTGAATGAATCCTTCTCGAGTTAATGAAATTAAAATCGTAAAAAAAGGAATTCATTCAATCCACCCCAAGCAATAACCTAGGATCAACTCATTTTCTCATAACGTGAATTCACATAGATCTTTTAGTGCTCTTTAAAAACAATCTAAAATCAACCCAAGTTGGCCACTTCATAGCCAAAAATCAATCTCTTTTTATTGAGTGTCTAAAGGTTCTTCTTAGGTCTCTGAGGATTCGTCAACCCAAGCTACACTACAAGCGACCGCTTGACCCTTAAAACATGGGTAAATTTGGGCGAGACCATGACGTATTAGTAATTTAAGAAAAAACCAAAACTATGAAGTTAATATCAGAGAATAGTTTAGTCAATATGGTAATTCAGTTTAGATAACCTATATCAAAAAAATTGTATGAAACTATGTATACAGAATCACCCAATAATATTTGTTTCATGAAATTATAATCAAATAGATCCCATGAAATATTACTTCATAGTTAATTATTCAATGTATTTCATTATTTATTCATGGAATATTTACTTTTGTTTGGTTATAACCATTTCTATCTTATTATGTGGTTGGAAACATTAGAAAACAGGCCAAAAACCTATGAAAGGGATAATTCATCGATTTCCTAGATAACATCCCCAAATATTTGGGTGGTGTAAGTCAAATTCTCATTATGAATATTAACCACTGTTCAATTTTTAACAATAATATGTACAATGTAACACATCCTACTTCTCATGAGAAGGATAAACTATCAATGGAGTAGTTTATGCGACAACGACTATCGAACTTAGGTTGATCTTCTTATCAACTTGTTGTGGTATAGTGGGTCAACTTGATGGAGAATATATTTTTGTTCTTCACAATTATAAGATAAGGAAGGTTTATATAGATGTTTATCCTATAGACAGAGAGGATTATTGATGGTGGGAATTAATTAATAACATTAATTCACAAGATGAAATTGAAGTTAAGGATTGGGATGACATTAATAAAATGTTTCATAACTACAATTTCCCTCTAACTCTTCATACAAACATGGAGAGATAATTCATATAAATGAAACCAAATTATGGATAATCTATCACGAACAACGAATAAAATTTCACAATTCATTCTTTGTACACATTGGGATTTGTTATCAGCAATGATATAAAATTAAATAGATTATTTAGTGGATTAAAATAATACCACTGAAATGACCTATCTATTATAGACTATGGGAGTTATGATGTAGTTGTTCGATGTTCTATGAATGTGGAGATAGTGTTTTGAGAATGGTATCTTGTCTATGGTGATATGAAATTAAAACTAAATTTTCATGATTAAGGATCTAATAAAAAAGGTTGAACAAAATATCACCCACCCATTTGTAAAAAATGGGGGATGAAGAATCTTGGTAACTAACTCATATGGATAGGCAACTGCAATAAGTGTGTGAGTGAAGTTCAAAAAGCTCATGAGTTTTTTATAGCCATGAGGAAGTAGTGAAATGTCATGGATGAATGGGGCACACCAAATGTGGATAAATGATTCAATTGTATGGAGAAATTACACTATGCAAGCCAGTGCACTAATCATCGACTTCAAGAGGGTAATCAGTATCAAAATCCACCAATGATAGTGGAGAAAGGGAATGCTTAATCTACGACTATGGTGTAAGGGGACCAATAATATAAAGTTATACCAAAGACATTTTTTGTTTACTCATTAATGGTAATGTTATTATTTTATTCGGGTTCTATGTATTTTTTTAGGTCTTTCTATTTTTATAGATCTATTGAATTCAATCTCCCAAACCATGGAGTGGATATATACACAAACACATCTTGTGGTGAAATGATTGCAACCCATTTACTATACACTTCTCTAATTAGTGTATGTGGGATGATTCTAGTATCAAATCATGGGATACATACCTATTGTATAGATTCTATCAAACTGGTGGAGATCCAGAAGCATATGCAGGATAATTTCGACCAAGGATTTATATCCCCTTGTTCAATACCTAGAGGTTCACTTGTGTTCTTTTCCTTAAATGTTATAGATCAATGCGGTTGTGCATCCATTATCAGGGACTTGAAAAGACCACTATAAATATAATGTAACCACTTTCAAGGATTGAAGACATGTTCGATCAGTTATGAAGAGCTCAATAATTCTCAAAATAGGATAATCATTGTTAATATCATCAACTAAATGTAATGACAGAAGATATTTACCAGATATTCATCCATAAAATATATGAGAACAATTATTTTTTATAGATTCCATTTGGACTTATTAATTCCCATGAAATAATAATTTATTAGATTAATATAGTCCTAAGACATTTCCTTGAAATATTTTTTGTATATTTTATCAATTATATTCACATCTACTTCCTGAAGAAGGAGGAACATGATGAATATTTTAGGATTGTGCTGGCGACATTGTTGAAGTAGAAATAGTAAACAAACATCAGCAAGTGTAACTTTTATATGAAGAAAGTCACATTATTGGGACACATTATCACATGTGAGGTAATTTTTATAGACCACTGAAAAAAATCTTTGAATGAAAAATACTAAATAGTTTCATGTAAATCCAAAGTTTTTTTATTTGATGGGTATTACAAATGTTTTGTGGGAAATTTTTAACCATTGTCCAACCTGATAATAATTTCAATAAATAAATTGTTTTAATTTGTCTAGGAGGCTTAATGTAAGGAAATAATTATAGATAAAATGATAATTACAATCACTACACCTATTCTAATAATAAAAAAAATTCCGAAAACCTTTTTTGATATATTGTGATGCTTCAATGAAATTCTTGAGTTGTGTACTCATGAAAAACTAAAAAGTGACATCCTATGCCTCATGAATGTTTTTGATCTATTAGAAGAACTAACTGATGTATGATCTAGAGCTATCATCTATGATTTATTACTCAAAAACCATGTGGAACTACCTCTATGGTGATAAGTGGTACATATATTGTTACACCCAAAGAATTCATATTACTTTATTTCTTCAATGTAATTCAATAATTGCACTACATGAAACACTGAGTTCAAGCACCCCATGACATACCAAACTAGCCATTCAAAAGGGGTTATGAATAGTATTAACCATATTTTGAAATTTATATAATCCTTATAATTTTTGTATCCATATTATTAGTTTTGTAGACATAATAAAAAAAATTCATTTTTTTCAGATAAAAGTATTTTTAAAAAATGAAATTTTACCGCCTTTTAATGGAGAGACATTTAAAAATACAATATTTGAAACATTTAAATATTCAATTTGACAAATTTATATTTTTCATTATAATCGATAAAAGATAATTTAGTTTCAATAAATTTTTGGGGTTTTTATGATAACATTCATATTAGATTGAATAGTGAAAATACTATATTTTAACTCAAAACTACTTTTTAATCAAATTTAATTTTATTGATAAATTATACATGTTAATGGTTTGGAAGTATAATTGGATTATATTCTGACCATTTAATACAATTTTATTCATTGGAAATAATTTTACTTTGAAATTGAACATAAACATGTATCAATTTTTTGTTAGTTATTATTTCATAAAAAAACGTTTTCAGTTTTGACAATGAGAAGTAATTTTAAATTAATAAATGAAACATCAAGGTTTTTAATTTGTTAAAATAGAATTAATTTTTGAATTAATAATATCATAATTTTCATAGGGTAATATTTTTGTGTTTTTCATAAAAAAAACAGTCAATTTTGATGAATAGTGAAAAACACTGAGTTATTGGTTAAAATAGACGTTGTATTTAAATAATTATTTATTTTATATATTTTTTTTGTTAAAAATAGATACATAATACATAAATAAGTTCAATATAATTCATTGGAATCATTTTATAATAAATAAATATATATATATTGTTGAACATTTTACAGTCTTTTACCAACCTCTTAAAAGAATTATTAATTTTTATAAAACATAATTTTACCACTTTGATTAAGTTGAATTTAAAAAATATGGGAATCGTGGTTGATATCAATATGTAAAATGTGGTTCAATAAGAGGAAATTTTTTTGGGTAAATAGTAACTTTTTTCTTTTACTTATCACAGTAAAAAGTAAATAGAGAAATTAAGGGTAAAAATGATATTATTATTATCCTAACAGATGTCCTAATTCTATGGGTAATTATAAATATACCAAAAACAACCTTAGGAATAAAATATGATCCTTTAGGTCCATTTATATTAGATTAGGACATTTATTATTATTTAATTCAACAACGAGATAAAATTGTTAAATTCAAAGTTTAGTAACAAAAGCATTTTTAATATTGGGTTATACAAAAGATAAATTGGAATATAAAAATTAATTATAAAGGAAAAAATAATTCTGGAATAATGGGTTTTTATTTATATTATTTAGACATTGAATAATTAAATATATTTATAACACAATGATGATGAATTGATTTCATATTTAATGAAATATTAAATTAATTGAAATTATAAAAATCCAAATAAATTTAATTTGAGACTTTTAATGAATTAAAGTAATTTCAAAGGTTAATATGACATCTTAGGGTTGGTTATATGAATTTTCATCATTGTAATAATGCTGTTATGAATTTTTCAAAAACAAGATACCAAAGACTATCAAAATTTACATTATAGTGTTTTAAAAAATAAAATTTTATTATTAATTTATATTCTATTACTAAAAATATATGGTTCTTCCAAAAGACTTATATAATGATAAGTATATCATTAAAAACCCACTTGGGGTTCTCTTGGATGTATACAGTTTTTTATTAACTATATAATATTAAAATACAAAGAGACATCGTAAATGTAAAATTATTAAACTATGAGATAAATCTAAAAGATAAAGCTAATATAGTGACTCAAACCGAACTAAAACCTATTGTTTGAGTTTTTTTTCGACCCATAAACACCTTAGAATTTAAATAATTTATTTTGGATCCATTTTAAACCGAGAGTGATTTTATTATAAAATAATATTTCTAGCTTTTCCTAAGGTGCCCTTCACCCCTCTTATAAAAGAGCACTCCCCCTTCTCTCTAATTCACACCTTCAATGACTTTGGCTCGACTAAAACCATCTCCAATACCCTATAAAATTTCTAAAATTCATCCTAGAGGCCTTCCATTAGTTATAAAGCCAACCTATGGAGCCCTTTTGATCAAATCAAAACAAATGACCTAAAGAAGAGGTAAATATTTCATCACCTCTTTCAAGTTCCATTCTTCTTCCACTTCCACATTCTTTGTTGATTCCTTTATAAAATAATAACTCAAGTATCTTCTACATACTGTGAAGTTATTATATATATGGTACAACCATATTAAGTATTATATCCATCCTTGGAATGACATGTCACCATAGGTGCGTACATACGGCTTACCGTATCCACGTCATGGTGTAATTATAATTCAATACATTATTTTTTGTATGGGTATAATAATGATGTGTAATTTATGTAAATAATAAATATAACATGATAATGTTTCTGTATATATGATATACTATCCAATTATATATTATTTTAATATCAAAATAATTATATTGGTGCTCGTGTGTACGTACAGATTACCATCTCCATGAATACGATGAGATTCATTCCCCATCGTATCCATTCAAGACAAAAATTCTTTAGATGATTAAAAATAAATTTTAAAGACTTAATATCATTCTTAATAGGAATATTGTACATTCTATCTACAAAAAACATTAGTTACATAACAATGTATATAATGGAAAACGAATCAGATACACCCAAAATGATGATAATACAAATATCTTATTAAGAAAGAAATGTTAAAATATCATATATGATATGATATTAATGTATATGTTTCTTGTAAAATTTAATTATAATTATTTAACCATTATATAGGCTGTTATCCTACCTCGACCAAGGAAAAGTACAAGGTAAGGGTTAATTTCACAATATCTTTATTATCTCATATTGTTTATAAGTAATTATCTAATGGGACATATTTATCATCCACATCTATGTTTCTTAAAAATGTATCTCAAAACATTTTTACTATTTACTAGAAAATGGGGTAAATTAATATATAAACTTATTTGACCTTATATGTTTTGAATGGAATCTTTCTGTCGTTTTCCAAACAAGGTACTTTATGACCTTTTCGAAAATATTAAGATAAGAATGTATTTTGTTAACTTATACGGTGGGTGCATCTATCTTATGCCGTTATAACATCATTGAATCTTCTCTTACAAACATATAAGAATATTTCCAAAATAAATATTTTCTTAAATGATTGCAAAATATAAAGATATATTTCTTTAAAAAACTAATTTATTTCATCTATGTCAACATCCTTGGATGGATTTTAAGCTTATTTGAAGTTGATTTATTATGATAAAAAACTTCTATATTTTATTGAAGGTTTTGTGATATGTCTGACTGTGGATGGGTTATTTTCACACCATTCATAGTTTATGGATAAATTATTGACATTTCATATTCTAGTCTTAATACAAATGTTGAATTTATGTTTAAACCATTTCATATGAGGAATGCATTGGACATATTATGTGATGGGTGGAGCCCGCTCTAGCTCCTTGATGCATCGGTAGGTCTCATGAGACAAACTACATTCTTGGAACAAGGCCTTCACGAATTTTTTTTTGTAGTCTTGACATAAGGCCCTGAATATGTGGTTATGATGTCTAGAATTATGTATTCTATCATTATAAAATTGGATGTTAATATTGCATGTGATTATTCTACTAGTAGAATATACATGTATGTAAGTAAATGGAATTATTTTAATTTATCTTTTCCATTTTATGCTGATGTTCAAGTTTAAAAGGCTTTTGTTTTAGTCTTATACAATACCTTAAATATTTATGTTTATTTTAAAAGATTCCTCTATATTGTAATCCTTACTGAGCATATGAGCTCACCCCTTTCTATGTTTTATTTTTCCCAGGATCCTAAGAAGTGTATTATTACTATCCTACATAGATAGTCTACGGGATCTTAGTGCAGTCTATCGAAACAATGTTGTTTTAGTTTTCCATTTTTTATGTAATGTAAAACTTATGAATGCATCTAGTACTTCGAAGGATACAAAAATTATCAGTCTTTTGAGACTTGATATTTTGTGCTCATGCCAATGATACGTAATAAGGCACCGAATCTGGGATTCTAGGGTCAGGGTGTTACAATTGGAATCATCAGATGTTTAGAAATAACCTTGGAAATTGGATTTAGAAAAACTATGAATAGAGAAAATCACCCTAAGATATACTTTGAGGATTAGTATAGAAGAAGTTCATATAAATTTATTAATGTAGATATTTTGTGAGTTTTCCATGAAATTACATCCATGTCTCGATAGGAGCATGTATAAGTGGCTTTGGCACAGATGTACCTAGGGGTAAAACATGAAAACACCACGTTGAGCTAGACTAAAATGGAACTGGTGCACGACAACAGGCCTTGTAGCACTCTTGCTTAGGACACTGCTAGGGTATATGCTTAGGATAATTCAAATTATCTTTACAAATCATTATTGGGGATTTTGTAGTATATACCTCCTCAAGGAAAATATTTTTATGAATAAGGATTATGTCCATAAACTATTTAATTTACAATAGGTATTATAAATGTTTGAAATTATTCATTGCAATTCATAAACTGACCAAGTGTATGCCATTGTATAGAAATGGATCCCAGTAGAATGAATGTGAACTCTAGCAATATGAAGGATCCTAAGGGTAAAAAGGATCACATCTTTCACGATATTAATCCCACTTTTAGATGGGAAATAGTCTCCCATATATTCTCAACATTTGAAGAATTTGTATCATGTGTCAATAAGATATGTAACGAATTCTCTGAGTCCTATGGCTTTGAAGGGAATCAAGAGAAGAAAATGATGGATGAGGGAAATATGTATAAAGGGAAGATGGAAAAGAAGAATTTTTCTATATTTGATAACTATGGAAAGAATCAACTAGGTAAATTCTTTAAGGGAATGCGAGTCTGTTTTAAGTGTGGATAAAAAGGGCCCCATGTGCATGATTTCAAGGGTAAGAAAAATGTTTCAACTGTACAATGATTCATCTTCAAGGCATTGGGACACTACGTGAAAAAAAATTTCCAGTCATTAGATTATAACTTAAATGATGCTATTGGATAGTAATAAAGTTATGATACTACCTCAGATAAATAGGAATGACTAGTGTTCTTATGTTGTTATTATAGAATTATTTCATTTGAGTGGTGTATAAATAATATACTGGTTATATAATTACGGAGATAAATAAGGATTGTACTGTAGTACTATTTTAGTGAGGATTTAAGATTATATGGTTCTATGAAAAGTTACTTAATAGTAAACTCCACATTTTGAATAAAATACATGGTTTAAGAAAATTTAATCCTTTAATATAGTCCTGATTATGAGGTAGTGATTTTGAACTATGAGTTGGTTGTCTTGGATAAATTATATTTGATATTATTGAATTCCTTTGAACTGATAATTTTTTTTATTTCATCATTGTTGAAATATAAAATATTTTTGGATATAAAGAATATATCCAGTATTATATAAATGATAAGGGATAATGAATGTAATCAATAATGTTTTATGGTAATTTAGGGTGTTATAATGTTCTAAAATAATACCGGATGAAGGTGTTCACATGTTATTACGTGGAAAAATGATCTTCGTTGACTTTAACTTCCTTATAAATTTTGGACCGTGAGTTTGGATAGATGTTTTTTGGATAAGTATAAATTTTGGATTGGATTATGTTTGAAAATTGGATACTATTGGTAAGGTTATTTTTGGATTTTTATAAAAAGGACAACACACAGACCATGTGACAACCCATCGCATTGGGCAAATCTGTGGGAATCGAACCCACAACCAATGTGCGATTTGGATTTATCACCTACCATTGGACTACGTGAAGTCCATGGATTGTATAATTTAGTTTCTTTTTTAATGGGCATGATAGGTGAATTATAAATTCATATTTTTGGAACCCTATATTAATAGGAAAAATAAAATATTTGTTCAAGTTCTATTATCTTTTATAGTGAAAGATGAGATTGTGGTAGAAATTAGTTAAAGGATTACACTCTAATTGTCAAGTATATAGTTTTTCTTCTCTAATCAATTGAAGAAATTAATTCTTAAACATTAGGTAAGAAATCATAAAACTAAATATGTGTTTTACTAATACCTTATGATTTGATGAACCAATGATGTTTTAAATCATCATAGATTGATGGTTTTGAGGCCCTCAATTCTATAATGGTTTGTGACTGATGTCCTAAATCAATCCCTATAAATATATATGTTTATCAACAAATAATGTGTCTCTAATTTCCACCAATGTTCTCCTAATAGGTATCATAATTTGGTGGTGATTTTTTCATTCCTCTTTTCCACATATTAAGACTAAATGTTATTAACCCAATTTCCGATGTGGGTTTTCCCACATAGGTATTTCCAATTTTCAACCATTTATTTTTGAAGAACAATTTAAAATTGTGAGGAAGAAATTTATTGAATGAGGGAAGAATGTAACACCCTAATATTTCGTAGTACGTTATTTCTTCAAGGAAATTCAATAACTTGCACTACACGCAACACCGAGTTCAAGTTTACCACAACTTACCAAACTCGCCTGTTAAAAGAAGTTATGAAAAATATTAACAAAATTTTGAACTTTATATAATCCTTATAATTTTAGAATCCTTATTATGAGTTTCTATGACATAATGAAAAAAAATTAATTTTTTTCAGACGAAAGAAGTGTTTTTAACAAATGCAATTTTATAGCCTTTTAATGTAAAACCCTTTTTAAATCCAATATTTGAAAAATTCATATATTCAATTTGACAAAATAAATTTTTTCTTTAGAATAGATATATAATAATTCAGTTTCAATAATTTTTTGGTGTTTTTCTAATAACTTTCATATTGGTGTGAATAGTGAAAAATACTATATTTTAACTCAAAATAACATTTTTAATCAAATTAATTTGTAGTGATAAATTATAAATTTTTATAGTTTGAATGTATAAATAAATTATATTTTTACCATTTAATCCAATTTTATTCATTGGAAATAATTTCACTTTGAAATTAAACTTAAATAAGCATAAATTGTTTGTTATATATTATTTCTTAAAAACACGCTTTTTGGTTTTGACAACGAGAACTAATTTTAAATTAATAAATACAACTTTGATGTTTTTAATTTGGTAAAATTGACTTAGTTTTTGAATTCATAATATCAAAATTATGTTAGGGTAAAATTTTGGTATTTTTATGAAAGCTTTCAATTTTTGATTAATAGTGGAAAACATTGGGTTATTGGATATAACCTACTATTTAATTAATTAATTTTTTATTTTATTTAAATTAATATTTGGTAAATATAGGTACATAATACACATATATGTTCAATATAATTTATTGGAGTAATTTTATAATCTGTTTAAATATATATATATATATTATTAAACTTTTTTCTTTCTCTTACCCCCCTCCTAAGAGAATATTCAAATTTTTATAAAACATAATTTTACCGCTTCTGTGAGTGGAATTTCAAAAATACAAGAGAAACTGTTGATATTAGTATGTAATATGTGGTTCCAAAATATGAAAATAATTTTTGTTCAATATTAACTTCTTACTTTTATTTACCACAGTTAAAAGTTAATATTGTAATTTAGGGTAATGATTATATTATTATTACCAAAACACATGTCCTAATACTATTGTTAAGTATAATTCGACCAAAAAAAACCTTATGTATAAAATATGTTCTTTTAGATCCACTTGTATTAGATTAGTACATTTATTATTATTTAATTCAAAGAATAGTTAAAAGTGTTAAATTCAATGTTTAATTACTAAACCATTTTTAATATAGGGTAATACATATGATAAACTCATCTATAAATATTCATTATAAAAATAATAATATTTCCTACATAATGGTATTTTATTTATATTTTTTAGACATTATTTAAATTAATGAATTTGTGACACAAAGATGTTGCAGTAATTTCCTAATTAATGAAATATTAAAACAGTTGATATTATTAAAATCCAAATAAATGTAATTTGATACTTTTTTTGAATTAAACTGATTTTATAGTTTAATATGTCATGTTTGGGTAGGTTAGATGAAATTTATTCCAATTAATAATGCTGATATGATTTTAAAAAAAAATACCAAATAGTATCAATATTGACATAAAAGAGTTTTCAAAACAAATATTATATTATTAATTAATATTCTATTCTGAAAAATCTATGTTTTGGCCTGAAGACTTATATAATTATATGTGTATAATTAATTAACCACTTGGAGTTCTCTTGAATGTATATAGTAAGTTTATTAACCATATAATATAAAAATACAAATAGACATGGTAAATGTCAAAATATTTAAATAAGAGTTAAATCTAAATGATAAAGTTAATATAGAGACACAAACCTATCTAAAACCTATTGGTTGAGTGGTTTTTGACCCACAACCAACTTAAACTCTAAATAAATAATTTTTGAGCCATTATAAACCGAAAATGATTTTATTATAAAATTATTTTTCTAGCTTTTCATAAGGTTCCCCTCACCCCTATTATAAATGGGCACTCAACCTTCTCTCTAATTCAAACCTTCAAAGCCATTTGTCTTGAACAAAATGTAGAAACCCAAAGCCTGACGTACATGGACATTACATTAAATTTTAGGAATACTTAATACATAACAAATGTAGACACACAAGGACTGTAATAGTTTAGTGTCTTTGGAAACTTGGAACATAATCTTCTAATCGTGGTGAAAGATCTACAACATCTCCCATAAAGATCTTCCCCTTTTGTTTTCATACCTAAAACCTTTCTTTATATCCTGGAGAAAAGAAAACATATAAAGGTTGAGCTCAAATTCTCAGTAAGGGTATGCATGGATAAAATAAGACAAATCATATACATTTGAACTTAAAAACATGAACATAATTTTTAAACATCAAAAGTTTGAGCAATGACATAAAACATAGAAGTACGTAAGGAATATATCAAAAAGAAACATTAAGTATGATAACATAGCATGGGAGTAAAACATGTAATTGTGGAAACCATTCAGCACATGTGATTATTTCCATAGTAGCCAAGGCATTGTAGCCAAGACCATCTTAGTGGACAAAGTCCCTTTCTGAATCGAGTTTACTCCTCGTTTCAGTCCTGTAAGACTGAACCGAATTAACTTATTGTTCTAGCCATGTCTATCTCATGAGATATACATCATTACCCAATGCATTTGAGGGAGATATAGGTCCCACCTATCTCACAATGAAATCAATCTTACTTGTGCCACAAAATAAACATACATCATTCATAATAACCCAATAAATAAAATTTGTTTCATAAACATCATCACATCTTCACATAATCCATATATAAGAAATTGATTTCATTTCATAATAAGAAAAGTGAAAACATTTAAATCATAGAGACATGATACTTGAAACAGACATATATGAAATAATGGCATCTAAGATGAAAAATGGTTTTGATAAAATACTTGAAATGAATTTTTCAGGAAAATATCCTTTCTTTTTCAAAATCATTCTCTTTTAACAAAATCTCATGAAATTTTAAAAGAAAGGGATATTTTTAAAATAGTCATGAAATCTTTTGTAGGAAGCTTCATGAAAATAAGGCTTTATAAAACTGTAAAAATCAGTTTGTGCCATATAAGTAAAAAAAAACATTCTTCTCGTACTTTTTCCGGAAAAGTCAAAAAGTGCCTCGCAAAAGAAAGATTCCATACATACCATGTAGTAAAAGTCCAAAATGGGTAAAAATACATTAAACATACATGAAACCATTTTTAGAAAACATGAACATGGATGAGAACAATAACCCCAGTAAATACTTACGAATAATCAATCTCGGATAAGAGGGAGATTGGAAAAGTTATCCTTTACTTCAGGTCTGATATGCTTTGTATGGATCCGAACGTCCTGTATATTGATTTAAATAATGTCACTGACATATTACATAATCATATTCATTGTTATGATATCATATATATTTTACTTATGACTTTATATTACCCGTTTATTTGTAAATTCCATGTTAAAGCAACGTTTTGGGTAAAATCATTTCATTTATTGTATGTGTTTTGACTTGTCATTCTAGATATTATTACTTATATCCTGATTTACATAATTCCAGAATTTAAAAAATGATTTATATATATATTCATCATATACATATATATTATAGATCTATAAAAGGAATGAAATACACCGTTCATGGAGACGGTAGGCCGTACGTACGCATGAACGCTGTTTTCATTTCCTCATTGAATTGAATGGAATTAATTGGATGACAAAAAAATATATATACATAAATCCAGTATCATTATTATGTCATATATTTCATTATTTCTTATTATATATACTTTATAATCATTCATGTATGGTTAATCATTGAGAATGAATCTCATCACATCGGGGAGACGGTAGTCCGTACGTATGCACGAGCGATGATATCATTCCCATAATTATTGAATTGAATTGGAGTGGATGATAAAATATATCAGAATCAGTATGATGTTATAATAACTATGTACACGTATTATTTACACAATTATACCCATCCAAGTAAGGTGGTGTTGAAAAAACAGATTACACCACGGTGGGGAGACGGTATTCCGTACGTACGCAGGCGCTGTGATTTAATTTTCCGTAGGATGAATAGAAGGTGAAATGGGGTTGATTAATATTTATAATGACATATCAGTAAATGAGGGATACTGATTTTATTACTTCATAATGAAAAAACTAGAGAAGAGGGAGTAGAAGAAGAATGGAACTTGAAGAAAACGGTAGAAGGTATTACCTCTATCTCGAAGTGCCTCCTTTAAACTTTCTCTTAGGGCACTAAAATTGGTCTTTAAAGAAGACCAGAACCTATAAGATGTTTCTAGGGAAGTTGATAATAGAATTTTGAAGGGTTTTTCTGATATTGAAGGCTCAAATATGTGTGACTATGAGAGGGAGGAGGTGCCCTTTTATAAGGGAGGAGAGGGGCACCTTTGGAAATCTTAAAAAATATTAATTTATAAAAAATCTAACCCCACTTAAAAACCTCCATAAATGACTCATATTAGAATATTAGATGATATAGGGTTGTAATATCATCCATAAATAAAATTTATACATGTTAGGAATTTATTTTAAACATTATCAACTTGATTTATCCTTATTTAATCAATTTAATTTTATTTGTTGTAATAAAATTATAAATTTTAAATTATATCAAATAATTACTTATTTGTAGTTAATTGTCCATAATTGGATACTTTTTAACATTTTAGACATTTAAATTTAAATTTATAATTTTTAAATATTTTTGTGATTTTTAAACAATTTTATAATATGTTATTTTTATAAAATAACAATAGTGTCAATTTTGACAGTATTCATTTTTTTTAATTTAAATGAAATATAGACAGAAGATATGTTTGAAATAAAAGATTTAATAGATTCATAAATGGTCATATGTATCTAGAAAATTAGTGGAGCACATTAAATAGTTCATATAATATTTATTTTATTATTTTTAAAACCATTTATTTGGTTTATCTTTTAATAAAATAAACACTACATCATTTTTGAATAATTTTTTAATATACATATTCGTTGCATAAAAATTAAAAATAAAATCATATGATAAAGATAAATCTATTACCTTTTACAATAATAATTTTACTTGAATTTATCATCTTAAAATCACAATATTTAAATTATTAAATTTATTAAATTATGAAGGTGACAACTTTGGCGTCATTTATCATAAAATAATATAAGTGTCATAATCGCTTTTATAAGGCTCCAAATGGTCAAATATTCGGCCAGTGGATAATTAGGGTTTATATGTACTCTAATAATAAGTTTTGTGCAGTGTTTTGGGCCTTTTTTGTGTATTAGTATTTTAATAAAAACTATATTATTGATTTTTCACTAAATAAATAATTTCCGCATCAATAATGTATAAGATAATAAAGTAATTAAATATCTCTTAAAAATTACAAATAAATTACCATGATAACGAAAAACATTTTATCTTTAAAATGAGTATTTATAACCTAATTTATATTCAGTATAAACTTAAATTATAAATACATTAATTATTAAAGTTGAGTGAGACATATTTCACTTTCCTTTATATAAAATGAACTAAAGGTCTTAATCAACTCCAAGTGGGTTCTAATGGATTCCATTTCGACCCAAATATGACTTAGGACAAATTAGAATCATCTAATTGTATAAAAACCAGTTTTAGGATAATTTTATAATATTATATTTACCCTTAATTACCAAATTTACCTTTTACTAAGGTAAATAAAATTTACCGTTGTTACTATTCATAAAGCTCAAAAATAAAAAGTAGACTATTAATATAATTTGGACCCACTGATTCCAAATATGGAATCCATTTTTCCCAATTCAATACATAGAAGTTTCAGAAATTAAATTAAAATTAATCCCTTTGTCGAAAGAAAATGGGTTTTTGTTTAAAACATTTCAAACGATTGAATTTATTTAACCTACGAATTCAATCTAAAATCAATGCTAATGACATACATTATATTAAATGTGAAAAATCTATTCTAATTATACTTTAAAACCATTCAATATTATAATTTATCCACATAATTAATTATGATGAAAAAAGTTGTTTTTAATTAAAATATATTGTGTTTTTACTATTCAATAATATATGAAAGTTATCAAAATAATATGAAAATTTTATCGATGGTAAAAAATTTTTCTTTATTTCAATGAATAATTTTATTTTGTAAAATTGAACATATAAACATGTCAAAAACTGTATTTAAAGTGGGTGCACCATCAAAAGGCGGCAAAACTACATTTTTTGAAAAATACTTATTTTACCAGAAATAATTATTTTTTTCTTATAACATGTTCTATAAAATGTGTAATATGAATAATAATGTTATAAAATTAAAAATTTAGTTAATACTATTCATAACAGCTCGTTTATATAATCTTATAACCATATATCGTTGTTTAGTGAAACCCGGTATTGCGTACAAAACTAGCTATCGAGGAAGGTCGCGATTGCATGTAATGCAAGCCAAGTCAGGGTTGCGTGTTGTTCAAGACCCATTTGTTGTTTATTTACAATAGAATCCAACCATTTTTCATTTATACATTGAATATATATATATATACACTCAATGTTGCGTAGAATGACTATTATAAAACGAACATGATATTGTGTGTAACACAATCTAAGAATAGTGTTGTGTATACTGCAAGTTAACATAGTGTTGCATATAGCACAAGAAAATCTTGGTGTAGCATAAAACACATGACATCAAATTAATTAAAAATAATACTTATCATAAAATATTGGGGTGTTACATTCTACCCCCCTTAAAATGAATTTCCACATAGGAGATCATAGGTGAAAATATGGATATAGAGGAGAAATCTAACCATCACGTTATGATGGAGAGTGGTAGAGCACAGGGCTATGAAAAAGACCACAATCAAAAAGCCATTGATTTTTGATGATATAAGGTACAATATGATTCATTGGATATAAGAGAACTAGGACAACATTTTTGGTTTTCAATATCATTTCCCTAATATTGAATAATTTGAATTAGAAGAAATACTTACTTGATTTTGGTACAATCTCACTGTTGTTCATGCTTTGAACAGTTTCCACTTCATCTCTTAATGAAATGAAGTTGAATTTGTTATTCGTGAAGTGTTAACAGATCATGTGATAGAATGATGGATCATTCCATTTGATTCAAACCAAATGTTAGCAAAAGTTATCAAATATTCTTAAGTCTATCTATGGTGAGTTTAACCGTATATGATTCCAAAAATGAACTTATACTTCATATATCATACCGCTTAATAAAATAAAACTAGTTTATACTAACCAGGGACTTCTTGTAGGCCAGTGGTAGGCGATAAAGTCCAGTCGCACTTCTGTTGTGGGTTCGATTCCCATAGCCTTATCCGATGCGATGGGTTGTCGCTCGTCCTGTAGGTTGTCCTTTTTCTAAAACTACATTACTATAACATCCCATCAATAATATCAAAAAAAGTTCAATCCTTAAACAATACTAACTTATGTCCAACATAATCCATTCCAATCTTTAGGCTTATCTAAAATACTTTGGTCCATGATCAATGTATAAAGAAAATGATTACACGAAATTTCATATAACAATCACGTGAATTCCACCATTTATCCCCCATATATCATAAGATATATCTTGTTGGTCAAATTAAAAACATGTGAATACCTTAATCATGTAATCTCTTGAACCATGAATTACCATAGAACCTTAGAGAGAACATGAATTCTGTCAAAAGTTAACTCTTTCCACATAAAAAAATCCCAAATAAAAACTATATACTCAAATAATGATATCACTTTGTCCTTTTATCAGCCATGAGCTCATGAATAATATCAAACATATTATTTTATACTTAACCCTATATTATGCACATATCATCTTCTTTCAATAAATATCTGAATAACCTTTTATGGTTACCAGTACCATTCAACATATACTTTAAAATAATTTAGGGAAAAAATAGTTTAACAATCATTTGATGATTCTTTATTCAATAGTACCATACAATATTCTTGATAAACATACAATCATTCCAATAAATTCTTAAACCACTGGCTGAGCTTCATCATTTCATTCATCTTATATTTCATTTGTAGTTTCTTCATCATCATCTACATAAATACTACTCATATGACCATGCTGATTCTCTTCATGAGAATTTCTCTTAGGGAATTGGTTTTCATAATGCCCATACATTCCACATTTAAAACATCTAATCATTGTTGATGTCATAGCAATACCATTATCCTTGTCCATGTTGTTAACTGAAACTTTTCCTTTGCACTTACTGGATTTGTGTCCATCTTTTCCACACCCAAAGCATCTTCTAGTTCATTTGAACATTCTCCATGATGGCTCTTCCCACAAGATTTACATGAGGGAAATTGATCCTTCATTCCTCTATGATCATCATGAGACTCCAACTTTCTCTTATTATCTGAGGCAGGAAACTTACCAAAGTTGAGATTATTGATCATATTATGAGATTGCTGATTAGGCATAATCACGATGTTTGGACTTCCAAATCCCTTTTCATTTGGTTTCTCATGAATAATATCATTCCATTGTCCATCATATCCTCCATTATCATGAATCCTCTTGTTTCCAGCCATTTTCTAAAACCGAAAAAGTATAGTGTGAGAGGATAAAATCATGCTAGGAAAACAACTTAATAAAGGGGGAGTATCCTCAATATCTAACATCTTAGGTCAAATTCTAAGATCATTACCGTAGTTCTAGGACTATATCCTATACGTATACTTATCCTTAGGGTCATCCCTAGATATACCTTAGAAATTTCTCTAGGGATCTCACTAATGTTTTCGCATCCTAGATTCCAAAGGATGACTAAACCTTTCCTATAAAACCAACTGTAGAGTCCCAAACCCTGACGTACATGGACATTACATTAAATTTTCAGAATACTTAATACATAACAAAAACAGACACACAAAGACCGTAATAGTTTAGTGTCTTTGGAAACTTGGAATGTAATCTTCTAATTGTGGTGAATGATCTTCAACATCTCATATAAAGATCTTCCCCTTTTGTTTTCTTACCTAAAACCTTTCTTTATATCCTAGAGAAAATAAAAAATATAAAAAGTGAGATCAAATGCTCAGTAAGGGTAAGCATGGATAAAATAAAGAAAATCATATACATTTGATCTTAAAAACATGAACATAATGTTTAAACATCAACAGTTTGAGCAATGACATCAATCATGGAAGTACGTAAGGCATATATCATAAAGAAACATTAAGTATGATAACATAGCATGGGAGTAAAACATGTAATTCTAGCAACCACTCATCACATGTCATGATTTACATAGTAGCCAAGGCATTGTAGCCAAGACCATCTTAGTGGACAAAGTCCCTTTCTAAATCAAGTTCACTCCTCGTTTCAGTCCTGTAACACTAAACCGGATTAACTTACCATTCCATCCATGTCTATATCATGAGATATAAATCATTACATGATTCATTGGAGGGAGATATAGGTCCCACCAATCTCATAATGAAATCATTCTTACTTGTGACACAAAATAAACATACATTATTCATAATAACCCAATAAATAAAATGGGTTTCATAAAAATCATCCCATCATCACATAATCCATATAAAAGAAATGGATTTCATTACACAATACGAAAAGTGAAAACTTGTAAATCATAGAGATGTGATACTTGAAATAGACACATATGAAATAATGGCATCATAGATGAAAAATGGTTTTGATAAAACACTTGAAATGAATTCATGAGGAAAATAAACTTTATTCTTCAATATCATTCTCTTTTCACAAAATGTCATGAAATTTTAAATGAAAAAGATTTTTTTTGAAAATAGTCATGAAATATTTTATAGGAAGCTTCATGAAAAAAAGGCTTTATAAAACTGTAAAAATCAGTCTGTGCCGTATAAGTAAAAAAACATTCTTCCCGTACTTTTGTCGGAAAAGTCAAAAAGTACCTCGTAAAAGAAAGATTACATACATACCATGTAGTAAAAGTCCAAAATGGGTAAAAAGGACATTAAAAATACATGCACCCATTTTTAGAAAACACTAACTTGGATTAGAACAATAACCCCAGTAAATACTTACGAATAATCAATCTTGGATAAGAACGAGATTGGAAAAGTTATCCCTTACCTTAGGTCTGATATGCTTCGTATGGATCTGAACCTCCTGTATATTGATTTAAATAATGTCATTGACATATTACATAATCATAATCATTGTTATGATATCATATATATTTTACTTATGACTTTATATTACCCGTTCTTTTGTAAATTCCATGTTAAAGCAGCATTTTGGGTAAAATCTTTTCATTTATTGTATGTGTTTCGACTTATCGTTCTTGATATTATTACTTATATACTGATTTACATAATTATAGAATTTAAAACATGATTTATATATATATTCATCATATACATATATATTATAGATCTATAAAAGGAATTAAATACACCGTTCATGGAGACGGTTGGTCGTACGTACGCATGAACGCTGTTTTGTTTTGTTCATTGAATTGAATGGAATTAATTGGATGAAAAACATATATATATATACACATAAATCCAGTATCATTATAATTTCATATATTTCATGATTAATTATTATATATACTTTATAATCATTCATGAATGGTTAATCATTGAGAATGAATCTCATCACATCGTGGAGACGGTAGTCCGTACCTATGCATGAGCGATGATATCGTTCCAATAATTATTGAATTGAATTGGAGTGGATGATACAATATATCATAACATTATGATGTTATAATAACTATGTATAGTTATTATATACACCATTATACCCATCCAAGCATGGTGGTGTTGGAAAAACAGATTACACCACAGCGTGGAGACGGTATTCCGTACGTATGCACGCGCAGTGATTTCATTTTCTGCAGGATGGATAGAAGGTGAAATAGGGTTGTTTTATATTCATAATAACATATCAGTATATTAGGGATACTGATGTTATTAGTTCATAATGAAACAACTAAACAAGATGGAGTAGAAGAAGAATGGAACGTGAAGAAAACGGTGGAAGGTATTACCTCTTTCTTGAAGTGCCTCCTTTAAACATTCTCTTAGGGCACTAAAATTGGTATTTAAATAAGACCAGGACCTATAGGATGTTTCTAGGGAAGTAGAGAAGAGAATATTTCAGGGGTTTTTAGATCATGACGGCTCAAATTGGTGTGAGGATGAGAGGCAGGAGGTGCCCTTTTATAAGGGAGGAGAGGGGCACCTTTGGAAATCATAAAAATATTAATTTATAATAAATCTAACCCCACTTAGAAACCTCCAAAAATGACTCATATTAGAATATTAGATGATATAGGGTTTTAATCTCATAACCAATAAAATTTATACATGTTAGGAATTTATTTTAAACATTATCAACTTGATTTATCCTTATCTAATCAATTTAATTTTATTTGTGGTAATAACATTTAAATTTTTTAATTATAACAAATAATTATTTATTTTTGTGAATTGTCCATAATTGGATACTTTATAACATTTTAGACCATATAAATTTAAATTTATAATTTTTAAATATTTTTTGTAATTTTTAATCAATTTTATAATATGTTATTTTTATAAAATAAAAATAGTGACAATTTTGACACTATTCATTTATTTGAATTTAAATAAAATATATACAGAAGATATGTTTGAAATAAAATCATTAATAGATTCATAAAAGGTCATATGTATCTATAAAATTAGTGGATCACATTAAATAGTTCATATAATATTTATTTTATTATTTTTAAAACCATTTATTTGGTTTATCTCCTAATAAAATAATTACTACATCATTTGTGTATAATTATTTAATATAATTATTCGTTTCATAAAAATATAAAATAAAATCCTATGATAAATATAAATATATTACCTTTTACAATAATACTTTTACTCGAATTTATCATCTTAAAATCACAATATTTAAATTATTATATTTTTTAAATTATGAAGGTGACAACTTTGGCATCATTTAACATAACATAATATAAGTGTCATAATCGATTTTATAAGGCTCCAAATGGACATAAATTCGTCCAGTGGATGATTAGGGTTTATATGTACACTAATAATAAGTTTTTTGTAGATTTTTTGGAATTTTGATATGTATTAGTATTTCAATAAAAACTATATTATTGATTTTTCACTAAATAAGTAATTTATGCATCATTAATGTATAAGATAAAAAGGTAATTAAATAACTCTTAAAAATTAAAAATAAATTACCATGATAAATAAAAACATTTTATCTTTAAAATGAGTATTTATAACCGAATTTATATTCTGTATAAACTTAAATTAAAAATACATTAATTATTAAAGTTGAGTGAGACATATTTCACATTCCTTTAAATAAAATAAACTAAAGGTCTTATTCACCTCTAAGTGGGTTCTTATAGATTCCATTTCGACCCAAATATGACTTAGGACAAATTATAATCATCCAATTGTATCAAAACAAGTATTAGGTTAATTTAATAATATTATATTTACCCTTAATTAACAAATTTACCTTTTACTATGGTAAATAAAATTTACCGTTGTTACTATTCATAAAGCTCAAAAATAAATATTTATCTATTAATATAATTTGGACCCACTGATTATAAATATTGAATCCATTTCTCCAAATTTAATACACAGAAGTTGCAGAAATTAAATTAAAATTAACCCTATTGTCGAAAGAAAACGGGTTTTTGTTTAAAACATTTCAAAAGATTGAATTTATTTAACCTACGAATTCAATTTAAAATAAATGCTAATGAAATAGATTATATTTAATGGTAAAAATATATTCTATATATACTTTAAAACCATTCAATATTATAATTTATCCACATAATTTATTATGACGAAAAAAGATGTTTTTAATTAAAATATAGCGTGTTTTTACTATTCATTAAAATATGAAAGTTATCAGAATAATATGAAAAATTTATCAAGGGTAAAATTTTATTTCCTGATTTAAAAGAATAATTTTATTTTGTAAAATTGAACTTATAAACATGTCAAAAACTATATTTAATGTGCGTGCGCCATCAAAAGGGGACAAAACTATATTTTTTGAAAAATACTTATTTTACCCAAAATATTTATATTGTTCTTATACCATGTTCTAGAAAATGTGTAATATGAATAATAATGTTATAAAATTCAAAATGTAGTTAATACTATTCATAACAGCTAGTTTATATAATATTATAGCCATATATCATTGTTTAGTGAAACCCGGTATTGTGAACAACACAAGCTATCGAGGAAGGTCGTGATTGCGTGTAATGCAATCCAAGTCAGAGTGGCATGTTGTGCAAGAGTCCTTTGTTGTTTCTTTATAATAGAATCCAACCATTTTTCATTTATACATTGAATATATATATATATATACACTCAATGTTGCGTAAAATGACTATTATAAAACGAACTTTAAATTGTGTGCAACACAATCTAAGAATAGTGTTTCGTATACTACAAGTTAATATAGTGTTGCGTATAGCATAAGATAATCTTGGTGTAACATTAAACACATGACATCAACTGAATTAAAAAGAATACTTATCATAAAATCTTGGGGTGTTACACAAACCCTTCCCAAATACCCTTTTAACTATCCAAAATTTATCCTAGAGGCCTTACATTAATTCTAAATCCATCCTATGGAGCCATTTTGATCAAATCAAAAAGACGAACATGAAGAAGAGGTAAATATTTAATCACCTATTAAATGTTTCTTTCTTCTTCCACTTCCTCTCTCTTTGTTGTTTCCATTCTAAAATAATAACTCTAGTATCTTAGATATACTGTGGTGTTATTATAAATATGGTATAACCATATTCATTATTCTATACATACTTTGAATGACAAGTCACCATACGTGCGTGTGTACAGCTTACCGTCTCCACATCTTAGTATAATTGTTATTCAATGCATTATTATTTGGATGGGTATAATAATGATGTGTAATTAGTGTAAATAATAAATATAACATGATACTAATTCTGTATATATGATATACCATCCAATTATATATTATTTTAATATCAAAAGAATCATATTGGTGCTCTTGCGTACATACGGATTACCGTCTCCACAAACCCGATGAGTTTCATTCTCCATCGTATACATTCAAGAATAATTTTCATTAGATGATTAAAAATAATGTTTAAAGACTTTATAAAATTTTGAATATCATTAAGATACATCTTGTCCATATTAAAAATTACTTACTTAACAAATCATACAAAGGAAAATGAATAAGTTGACACCCAAAACGATGATAATACTATGATATTATTAACAAATAAATATTAAAAGATAATATATGATATCATATTAATGTATATGATTCTGGTATAATTTAATAACAATTATTTCACCATTATATAAGAGGTTAACCTACCCTCGACCGAGGAAAATTAAAAGTTAAGGGTTAATTTCATATTCTCTTTATTATCCGAGGTTCTTTATACGTAATTTTCTACTGGGACATCTTTGTCGTCCACATCCGTGTTTCTTAAAAATTTATTTCAAAACAATTTTACTATTTACTAGACAATGGGGTAAATTCATTTATACCCGAATTTGACCTTATATTTATTTAATGGAATCTTTTCGTTATTTTCCAAATAAGGTACTTTATGAACTTTTTGACAAAATTATGGTAATAATGTCTTTTTTTAACTTATATGGAGGGTCTGGATATTTTCCTCCATTATAACATCGTCAAGGATTCCCTTACAAGAATATAATAATATTTCCAAAATAAATTATTTCATAAATGATTTCAAAATATAAAAAGATATTTCTCTAAAAATGGTTTTTATTTCATCTATGTCAACTTCTTTTGATTAATTTTAATCTTATTTGAAGTTGATTTATTATGATACAATTCATCCACATTGTATTGAAGGTTTTGTGATATGTTTTACTGTGGATGTTTTATTTTTACACCATTTATAGTTTATAGATAATGTATTTACATTTCGTATGCTATTTTTAATAAGAATGTTTATGTTTTTTTAAACCTTTTCATTAGAAGATTGCATTGGACTTTGTAAGTGACGGGTGGAGCCCGCTATAGCTCCTCAATTCATCGGTAGTTATAATATGATAAACTATTGTCTTGTCACAAGGACATGACAAAATCTTATTTGTAGTCTTGGAACTAGGCCCTAACTATGTGGTTTTGAACTCTGTATTATGCATTCAATCATTATAAAAGTGGCTATTGATATTTCATGTGATTATTTGACTTGTAGAATATCCATGTGAGTAAGAAAAATGGTATTAAATTGATTTTATCATTTCCATATTATTATGAAGTTCATGTTTAAATGGATTTTATTTTAGTCTTATACATTTCCTTAAATGTTTATGCTTATTTATGGAAGTTTCTGCTATATTGTTATCCTAACTGAGCATTTGAGCTCACCCATTTATATGTTTTATTTTTTCTTGGATACCAAGAATTCATTATGATTAAGATGGGGGTTTAAGCTAAGGTAACAATGGAATTCCCAAAGGATTTTTTTTGTGTATTATGTTGGAATGTGTAATGTAATGTTCATGTATGTAATCTATTTTCCAAGACTGCTAAACTGATCAGTCATTAGGGACTTGATTCCTTGTAATCATGCCAATGTATTAAAATAGTGCTCGGACTCTGGGAATCTAGGATCAGGGCATTACATATATACCTATCATAATATCCTATAGTATATATTCACATAAAAGGATATGAATATTCATCAAAGAAAGTGGTTAGATATAATAAAGTAAAATGATCGATATATTTACTATCATTCGGGAATAAAGTGAAAGACAGATAATGCTCAATGAAGAAAAGAACATGATACTCAAACCATGTTTCATTTTATGAAATACCATATATTCATTTATATGAGAATGTTGGATTTTGATATCATAATTTTAGACAATACATCCTTCCTTTCCCAAATGATTTCATAACCATCTTTCTAAGTGAAGATAAAGTATTAAAAAATTGTTAATATAGAGTTACTAGATAAGGTTATTTTAATAATGAAAGGGAATATTCCAGTGTCTTGTAGTGATGATGATGGTGTGATTCGGATTGGAACAATTATTTTTGTCCCTTGATCACCTAAGATAAAGAGTGGTCTATTTGATAATTCCCATAGCTCACATTCTTCTATTCATCTTGGTATCACCAATATTTATCATGATCTCCTAGAACACTTCATGTGGGTCAAAATGAATATGGAAATTACTGAGTATTTCTCATGGTTATTTATATGAATTAATTTAATTTTGAGTCACAAAATTATAATGGGATAATGAAACCATTGCATATATACATGTGAAAATGGGATTAAAATAATTTTTGGTGAATACCCATGGGATATAATCAGTAATTTCCATATTGGTATCACCAATATTTATCATGATCTCCAAAATAAATCATTTTCATTAAGATGTAAAATGTGGTTCAATGGGATTAAAATAATTTTTGTTGAATAGTATCTTTTAAGTTCTATTAATCGAGAGTAACGGTAATTAGTGTAACTTAAGGTAAAAATAATGTTATAATAATATGAAATTACCTTTAAAATTGTCTTATACTTATTTGGTGAGTCATGGCCGAACAAGACAATCCATGGGTCAATGTGGGGACCCCATGGGGCCACTTGGGTATGAAAATAACATTAATAACTTTTTATTTAAAGTAAAAATAAAATTGACACAAACATGTGTTGTTTTACTAAAACAATTATTAAATGGGGTTATATAAGTTAACCATTCGACTATAAATATTAATTGGAAAGATAAAAATATTTCATACATCATGATATTTTTTATATAATTTTTATACATTAAATAATTTAAATTTTTATGACACCATGATGATGCAGCGATTACCTCATTTATTAAAGATTTAAAAAAATAAAAAGATAATGTAAAATATAATAATTACACTTGTGAAAAACCTATTGGATGGGAATATTTCGAACCTTTATCACCATATCCTTAAAATATATATTTTTGGGACCTTTGAAATCCGAAAATTACTTCATAATAATGTAACATTTCATTACCTTCCAAGAGTGACCCTCCACTCTTCTTGTAAAAGGCCCCCACCTGTACCAACTTATTCAGACCATCAAAGCCATTTTGCTCAGTCAAACTCTGACCAAATAATCTCTAAACTTCCCTCTCATACTCGTTGAAGCCTCACATTGGGTAGAAGTCTTCCCAAGGATGCCTTTTGCTCAAATCAAAAACAGTTTCCCGATTTTATGGTAGTGTCTTCTCTTATGTTCTTTTGTTTTATTTTGCTTCTCAAACCCCTTAAACTCTTTTTATTACTTTCTTTTGTAACAATACCAGTATCATAAATATAATAGGATTTTTTTTAGAAAAGTTTGATTTACACATACACATACCTTCATCAATGGTTAAAGAACATACTATTTCTGTGGGTGGTGAATTACTGCCTCACGAAACGATGATTGTTCAATATTCTTTTAACACCTCTCATGGTGGCCATTAAGATGTCACTATACTTATATATGATATATATTATTTTTATGTTTTCCTTATTCTTATGTATTTTTCATTTATGTCATACCTTTATGATATCCATTATGGGTAAACACGATAATTTCATTTTAGGAAGTGCGTACTACTGCCCCTCAAAGTGATTTGAATCATTAATGCCATATGTGGGACGTGTAAAGGATGGAATAAATGATATTATATATGATATTATATTGGAATTATAAAACACATTTGTATCATTATGATCTCATTCCATAAAATATGAAATAGAAATGAATGTAGCATTCATGCGTACATACAGCTTACTATATCCATTAATGGTGCATTTCCTTTCATACCTCTAAATGTTATGTAATATTAAAAATGCTTATATATACTAGATATATATGATATATATGATATCTAAATCATGAATATAATTATGGATATAATGGATAATTTACCACATGAACAACTTGTAATTATAAGAATTTTATTGTTGACTCAAGTACCAAAGATTGACAAAATGACCGTTATTAACTTAAATGAATTCATAATTTTAGTAACATTGTAATAAGTGATATAAAAGGGATAATGATCTTGAAAACTGTTCTTAATAAAGTAGAGATTAAATATTTTTTATTATTCAGGAGATCAACGAATGGTCGAGTGAAGTCGGACACGAGGTAAGGGAACTTCTTAACCCAATTTCTATTATTTGGGTTAATCTCTTACTTTCAAATTATGTCCTGATATTATTATTTCCTATATTTTATTTGTACTTTAATTATGTATAATAATATTTAATACACATAATCGATTTATTTTATTTTAAAAAAATGATCTTTGTAAAGGACATCGTCTCAATCTCCTTTCATCGAGGCATATGTTGTTTTATACACGACATTCCTTTATACAGTGTATAAACCACATTGAATTTAAATTTTACTCAAAAGAAATCTTTTTATAGGAAGCATTTTTACGAAACAAAAAAAGGAAAGTTCTGTCTTACGTTTGCGGCAACAATTACTTCTCTGCCGCCATAACCATTATTTGAGTTTTAGCTTCCTCTATAAGCCATAAATTTTTTAAAATGAAAAATAAATACAAAGTTTTAATTTTCTTTTATTTTGTTATTGAAAATGATTTTGAATGTGTTTATATTATATCAATGTGTTGTATTGATATCTTGTGATTGAAATGTCGAAATGTTATGTTTCCTTTATGCATGTTTTATGTGATACGATTATGTTATGGTTTATGATATGTTTAAACCTGTTCCTATGAGGAATTTATTGAACTTAATAAGTGATGGGTGGAGCCCGCTATAGCTCCTCGATGCATTAGTAGGTCTCATGAGACAAACTAGTGTCTTGGCACGAGGCCTTGACAAAATATTATTTGTAGTATTGGCACGACGCCTTGGCTACATGGTTATGATAGACTGACATTATGCGTTCCATCATTAAGAAAGTGGTTATTGATATTGCATGTGATTATTCGACTAGTAAAATATAAAAGTGAATAATTAAATGGAATTATTTCATTTTATTTTTGCCATATTATGATGAAGTTCATGTTTATAAGGATTTTTTTTAGTTATACACTGCCTTGAGTGTTAATGTTTATTTATGAAAGATTCCTCTATATTGTTATCCTTACTGAGCATCTGAGCTCACCCCTTTCAATGTTTTAATTTTTCCAGGATGTGAAGAAGTATTTTATGAATGTCATGAATGGATTATATGAGGGGATATGAAGACAATATGTCATTATAGTTTTGTATTACTTTATGATGTAATGTAAAACTTATGAATGTATCTAGTGTTTCAAGGATACTAAACTAATCGGTCTTTCGAGACATGATCTTTGTGATCATGCCAATGTTACGCAATAATGCACCGACTCTAGGTAACTAGGTTTGGGGCGTTACACTTGGTATCAGAGACAGTTTAGTACTAAACATGGAAGCTAGATTTAGATAAACTCTAATTAGAGCACATAGACCTTAGATAAAATTTGAGGATTAGTATAGAAAAACTTCCTAGAATTTTTGTATTATAGAGATTTTGTGTGTTTTACAAGCAATACATCCCTGTCTGGATACGAGCATGTAGAGGCGGCTCTGGCATAGATGTACCTAGCGGTAAAACCCAAAATCACCGCTTCGAGCTAGACTCGAACGAGAACTGGTGCACGACAATGTGCCTTGCTGCACTCTTGTTTATGACACTCCTGGGGGATATTCTTAGGATAATTCTCATTTTCTATACAAACCACTATAAAGGGTTATATGTATATACTTCCTCAAAGAAAACATTTTTGTGATTACGGATTATATCCATAAATAGTTCGATTTATGTTATGTGTTTTGCAAGTTTTTAATTATGTATTTTGATTCATAAACTAATCTAGTTTATGACATTGTTTAGAAATGGTGCCTAGTGGAAGCAATTGAAACTGTATCAATGCACGCACTCCATGTTGGAATTTCCCTCCTAATCAAGATAATTATAGTGGAGTTGGTGATACAACTGGTGCTGATTAACTTATCACCATACTGGGACAACTCACTCAGGTTATGAATAATAACCTTACTAGTATAGAGCACCCTGATCCGCAACGTGGAGGATAAATTTAGACCGCATCATGAGGCAACAACCGTCAACATTTAATGGGGTTACAAATCCATTAGTAGCTGAGCAATGGATAATCTCCTTAGATAAAATATTCCACGACTTGGGGAGTAGCGAAAGGGAGAAGGTTTTCATGGCAGTTTACCACCTCACTGGAAATGCCGATCAATGGTGGTCACTGATTCAAAACACAAAGGAAGATGAGTAAGTACCAAGAATGGAATGGAGGGAGTTTAAAGAAAGTTTATTATAAAAATACTTTCCACATGACCATCAAGTAGATATGGAAAGGCAATTTCTGAGTCTGAGGCAAAAGGAGGATGAGAATGTCGCAAAGTATGAGTCTAACATTACAATGTTAGCAAGACATGATACAGATTATATATGTAACCCAAGAAGTCAGATTGATCGTTTATTTGATGGGTTAAAACAATTTCTCAATCAAGCAATAATATAACAATCTTTCTGAACATACGAAGATATAGTCTCATGTGCTATCAAAACAGAAAAGGAATTCTCTAAGTCTTATGACAACAAAGTAAAGCAAGAGAAGAAGAGAACAATGGAACAGGAGACAGATAAAGGGAAAAGGGGAAAGAATGATTTTCCATTATGTGATAAATGTGGGAAGAATCATCCTGGTACTTTCCTAAATGGAATGGGTGTTTGTTATAAATGTGGAGAAAAAGGTCACCAGGCTCGTGATTTCAAGGGAATAAAAGAGGCTATCAATGTTAAATGCTACAATTGTAGGTAAATGTGTCATTAATCAAATGAATGTCCTAATAGTCAGGAAAACGTACCTCAGAATATGCCATGGGATCAAGGACAATCTTATGATGTTACTACAGTTGAAGTGGAATAATTAATGTATTGATGCTTTTGGACTCAAGTCTTATATTATGGTTATGAGAATAATGTGATATATATAAGGATTTTACTACAGTACTTGTTGTTTTCATTAAGGATTCAATATGATAACAGTAATCATATTTTTATCATGTGACAATAAAAGAAACATTACTTTGTTTGGGGAATCTGATGTTACAATTGATTTCGGAATTTAGAGACCTTTTTGAGAAAGTCTGTACAGAGGTATTTTGGATAACTATAATGGTTGGAATGGATTAAGTTGAACTTTGGATAGTATTGTTTGAGGTTAAAACATTTCTGAAGATCATTTTTGGAATATTATAATACTATAGGTTTTGGAAAAGGACTACCTGCAGGTTGGGGGATAACCCGTCGCGTCAGGCAAAGCAGCAGGAATCGAACCCACAACCATAGTGCGACAGACCTTTATTACCTACCACTATCCTATAGGAAGTCCCTGGTTGTTACAAAAAAGTTTTCCTAATCTAAATGTAACATCCCAGGTAAATAAAGAATAAATAATTTTCATTTTTATTAATATTTATTAATTAAATATAAATTTTACTTTAAAGGGCTTGCTATGTTCGATAGCGTACCCGATACGCAACAAAGAGTTTCATTGAAATCTTACGTTGCACACTAGTAATAAAATAATATTATTTTAAATGGTAGTTAACACATAGCCGTTGTATTGGCGGGAATGGATAGAAATAACTAAAATATTAATATATATGTTTTCAAATGTTTTTACATTTATCCAATAAAAGATAAAGGCTTAAAATACGAAAAGAATTCAATTTTTGGCTTTTATAACCTAATTTTCACTAAAGGATCCTTTATCACCTTTTGATGGCGAACCGTCATTAAATATAATTTTGGTCACTTTTATACATTCTATTGGACCAAATAAACCCCTTTTATAGAATCGGGACATCAAAATTTACTTTGTGTAAATTTTTGGTGTCTTTCCGATAAAGTTCATTTTTTAATGAATAGTGTAAAATGTTATATTTTAATTCAAAACACCTTTTTAATCTAATTTATTTATATGATTATATTATCATTTGAATAGGTTTTATAGTGAAATTAGAATATATTTTTACCATTAAATCAAATATTGGTCGTTGGAATTAATTTCACTGTGAAATCGGACTTAAACTAGTGTCAATATTTTGATACTTATTGTTTCATAAAAACACGCTATTTTCTCTGACAACGGGAATTAATTATTAAAATAATTAATGAGACATATATGATTTTAATTTTTTGAAATGGACTTCATTTTTGAATTTGGAATCTCAAATATAGCTTAGGGTGATGTTTTGGTATTTTTCTGACAAACTTCAATTTTTTATGAATAGTGAAACCACTAAGTGGTACTTAAAAAAAAGATTTTTCGTTTAAATGAAAATTTACCACCTCTGTGTTTTGAATTTCAAAAATCTGACATACGTGGTTGTCATTAAGATGTAAAATGTGGTTCAATGGGATTAAAATAATTTTTTGGTGAATAGTAACTTTTATGTTTTTAATTGCGATTAGAGGTAATTAGTGTAGTTTAAGGTAAAAATAATGTATTAATAATATGAGATGAACATGACACATGTCCTAACCTAATTGGATGTGTCATGGCCAACCAAGAAAATACATGGTTCAACTTGGGGACCCCATGGATCCACTTTAGTTGGAAAATGACATTAATATATTTTTATTTAATGTTAAAATAAAAATGTCACAAACATGAGTTGTTTTACTAAAAGAATTTTTACATGGGGTTATAAAAGTCAGATTTTTTACAATAAATATTCATTGGAAATTTAAAAATATTTCCTACATCATAGTATTTTATTTATAATTTTTAGACATTATATAAATTAAATTATTTATGAAATCATGATGATGCAGCGATTACCTCATTATTTAACGATTTAAATAAAATGGGAAAATAATGTAAAATATAAGACCTAAACATGCCCAAAACCTATTGGATGGGTTTATTTCGAACCCTTATCACCTTATACTCGAAACACATCAATTTTGGACCATTAAAATCCTAAACTCATTCTATAATAGAGTAACATTTCCTTACTTCACAAAAGTGCCCCTCCTCTCCTCTTATAAAAGGCGCCCACCTCTACCACCTTACCCACACTTCCAAAGCCTTTGGCTCGGCCAACCCCTGCCCATTTTGTCTCTCCATATCCCTATATTACTCCTTGAAGCCACAATTTGGGAAGAAGTCTTCCCAATGAGGCCTTCGAGCTCAAATCTAAGAGAGTTACCTGATTTTAAGGTAATGTGTGCACTTGTGTTTATTTGTTTTATTTTGCTTCTCCAACTCCCTAAACTCTTTTTATTCATTTCTTTTGTAAAAAATACAGTATCTTAGATATACTTGAATGTTTTTATAATATGAATTATATCTACACTTCAACACATCTACATCTAATGGTTAAAGAACATACTATTTCTGTGGTTGGAGAATTTCTGCCTCACGAAACGATGATTGTTCAATATTATTTTAAACACCTTTAATGGTGGCCATTAAGATGTAACTATATTTATATATGATATATATTATGTTTATGTTTTCCTTATTCTTCTGTATTTTTCATTTGTGGTATACCGTTATGGTTTCCATTGTGGGTAAACACGATAATTTCATTTTTGGAAGTGCGGACTACCTCCCACTCAAAGTGATTTGATTCGTTAATGCCATATGTGGGATGTAAAAAGGATGGATATAAAGTTATTATATATGATGTTATTATAATATACCACTATATCATTATTATTTTTCTTTCCATTAAATTATTATATAGAAATGAAAGTAGCATTCATGCATACGTACGGCTTACCGTCTCCATGAACAGTGCATTTCATTTCTTATCCCCAAATGTAATGTACTATTATAAGTACGTATATATAATGGATATATATTATTTATGTTTCATATAAATGATTAATATAATTCTGAAATTAAAATATACATACCTCTCATTTAGTTTTAATTCCATTAATATGACATAGAAATGAATGTAGCGTTCATGCGTACGTACGGCTTACTGTCTCCATGAACGGTGCATTTCATTTATTACCTCTAAATGATTATGTGATATTATAAATACATGTATATGCTAGATATATATGATATATATGATATCCAAATCAGGAATGTAATTCTGGATATAAAGAACCTTTGACCACACGAACAACAAGTAATTGTAAGTAGCCCACTTTCGACTTAAGAACCAGATATCGACAAAACAAACATTATTAACTTAATGATTACATAATGTTTATAACATGGAAATAAGTGATATAAAAGTAATAATAAGCTTGAAAAAGGTTCTTATGCAAATATAAATTAACTCAAGTTTATTATTCATGATGTTAAAGAACGATCGAGTCAAGTCGGACACGAGGTAAGGGACTTCGTCTCAATCTCCTTTCATTGAGGCATATTTCGTTTTATACACAACTATCATTTATACGGTGTATAAAACCCTTTGACTTTTACTTTTATACAAAAGGAATCATTTTCTACGAAGCATTTTACTAAATGACAGAAAGGAATGTTTCTTTTAATGTATGTGGTGAAAACGACCTTTTCCGCCACCGAGAGTATTATTTGGTCTTTGGCTTCCTCAACAAGCCGTGATATTTTTAAAATGAAATAAATACCATTTACTATTTTATGTATTTTGGTATTGAAAATTTTTTTTATAATGGATTTTTTATGTCAATATATTTGAGTGATATATTTTGATCAAAGTGTCGAAATGTTTTCTTTCCATTATGTTTGTTTTATGTCTTATGATTTTATAGTGGTACTTAGAAATTTGACGGGTGGTTACATGATGAACCATATGACGGGTGGTGCTGTGAATACCAGGACGGGTGGTTACGTTATAACCTCCAATGCATTGGGTATGGAATTCAGCCATATGGCTATTCCATTAAGTATGTATGGAAGTCGGCCGTATGGATATTCCATTAAGTGTGTGTGGAAGTCGATCGTATGGTTATTCCATTTAAGTATGTTTATGTCCCAAGTTACCTTTATATGTTATGTGTTCTTTATATGGTTTTTATGGTAATCCTTTGGTTACAAAAGGGTAAGTAATGATATTTTATTTAGTGAAGAGTTTTTAATAATTCATGAAGGAGAAGGTATTACTTTGATAAAGTATACATGGTTTACTTGATGTATGAAAAACTAACAGTTTTCATTCTTTGTGTATCCCTTACTGAGCTTTTTATGCTCACCCCAAGTTTTTTTGAAAAGTTTTTCACCGGAATTAATGTGGAATAGGGTCAAGGATGGGAGCAAGGGAAAGTAATGCTCTCTAAAACATGGAACTAGACATGTGTCTTTTTAAGAGTTTTTATTTTATGGAAACATAGTCTACTTTGTAATCTTTTGAGATGTAACAGTTATGTCCTAATTCTCTAAAACTCTAAACCTGAAAAGATCCTCAATGTGAATTATTCATTTAATTCAATATTACGTAATGTTTATGGCCGGGGCCTTATTGTTGGTATCAGAGGTCGGTATAGACAACTTTAGGAGTTAGGGTATTGTTAAATTAATGTACATAAATTAATTTAATGTCAAATTAAAATAATATAGAATTTATAGATTACCATGTTGCTTCACCTAAGATATTTTTGTGTTAAGAATCATCTTTCATAGAGGAAGTAGAGTAGCTTTCCTGGGAAGGCATAAAGAAAGAAATGACCTTCCAAATATGCATGCTGAGATGGTCAGAACCATAATTGAGCAGTTTACTACACTGATGGCTCAGCTGAATCAGGTGATAAATGGTGGTTGTGTTTATTGATAATATTTTGGTGTTTTATAAAAGTAAGGAGGAGCATGAAATTCACTTAAGGGTTATCTTGCAAACCATAAAATAAAAAATAATTATATAGAAAATTTAGCAAGTGTGAGTTTTGGTTACAAAAAATTTCATTCCTTGGTCACATTGTTTGAAAAGATGGCATAACTGTTGATCTTTCTAAAACAAAAGTTGTTGAAGAAAGTCCAAGACCCAAAAATGAAACCGAGATCCATATTTTCCTTGGTTTGACTGGTTACTACCGAAGGTTTGTCGAAAATTTTTCATGGTTATCAAGTCCAATGACTAAGCTAACTTGGAAGGGTGTTAAGTTTATCTGGACAAAAGAATGTGATGATTGTTTTCAGGAGTTTAAAAGAAGATTGGTGAATGCTCCAGTTTTGGCACTTCCTTTCTGGAATGGTGAGTTTGTTATCTACAGTGATGCTTCATTGAAAGGACTTGGCTGTGTCCTTTTGCAGAATGATCATGTAATTGCATATGCTTCACGTCAGTTGAAAACTCATGAGGTAAATTACCCTACACATGATTTGGAAATAGCAGTTGTTATTTTTGCTCTAAAAATTTGGAGGAATCATTTGTATGGAGTAAAGTGTGAAATATATACTAATTAAAAAATTTTAAAGTATATATTCACTCAGAATGAATTGAACATGAGACAGAGGAGATGGCTGGAATTAATCAAGGATTATTATTGTACAGTTCATTACCATTCGGGAAAAGAAAATAAAGTGGATGATTCTTTGATTCAAAAAAGTAATGATTCATTAACAATGTTGTGTTTGGAACATGATCCTTTGGTTAAGGATTTGATGAGATTTGGCATGGAAGTTGTTGGTACAGGAAGTTATTCTGTTTTGTTTCAGGTATCAGTGAGATCATCCCTATCAGATATAATTAAGAAAGCATAGAGGGAAGATAGTGAGTCGCAGAAAAAGGATGATCTGGTTCAGAAGGGTAAGTTGCCTGAATTCAACATTGATAATGATTGTGTTTTGAGGTTTGGGAAGAGATTATGTGCGCCTTGTGATTCACAGTTGAAGAATGAGCTGTTATGTGAGGCTCATAGTTCCCCATTTTCAGTTCATCCTGATAGTACTAAGATGTACATAGATCTGCGGGAGTATTACTGGTGGGAAGGAATGAAAAGGGATATTGCTGATTTTACAGTGAAGTGATTGACTTGTCAGCAGGTTAAGGCAGAGCGACAGTTACCGAATGGGACGCTTCAGCCTTTACCGGTGCCAGAGTTGAAATGGGAAAACATATCCCTGAACTTTGTTGTGGGATTACCGAGGACATCTCGAGGTAATAATGCAATCTAGGTTATTGTTGATCGCATGACTAAATCTACTCATTTCCTTGTGATACGAGATACTTTTTCACTAGATCAACTTTCCCATTTGTATCTTAAAGAGATAGTAAGGTTACATGGAGTTCTTCTCTCCATTGTGTCTGATCATGATCCCAGGTTTACTTATATCTTTTGTAAAGGCCTTCAGAAGTCATTGGGTGCTGAATTAAATTTGAGTACAGCTTTTCATCCGCAATCCGATGGGAAGTCAGAACGAACAATTCAGACCTTGGAGGATATTCGACGAGCTTGTTCAATGGATTATCAGGGAAGTTGGGACCAACATCTTTATTTGGTTGAGTTTTTATATAATAACAGTTTTCATTCTAGTATACAGATGGCACCGTTTGAGGAATTATATGGGAAGCGTTGTCAAACTCCAGCTTTTTAGGATAAAGTGGGTGAAAGGAAGCTGATGGGACCAGAATTGGTAGAAGAGATGGCAGAAAATGTTCAGTTGATACAAAAACACATGATAATAGCTCAGAGTAGACAAAAAAGTAATGTAAATAACCGAAGAAAGGATCTATCTTTCGAGGTAGGTGATCAGGTTTTTCTCAAGGTTTCTCCATGGAAAAGTGTGATGTGATTTGGTAAGAAAGGAAAGGTGAGTCCAAGGTTCATTGGACCACATGAAATTTTGGATAAAGTTGGATCAGTTGCTTACCGAGTGGATTTACCTCCTAGTTTATCTCAGGTACACAATGTTTTTCATGTTTCGATGTTGAGGAAGTATATGCCAGATCCATCTCATGTTTTGAGCCCATAGGTGGTTTATTTGGAAGAGAATATCTCTTATGAAGAACAAGCAGTCCAGATTCTTGACCGAAGAGAGCAAGTGTTGCGAAATAAGGTAATCTACCAGGTAAAGGTTTTGTGGAAAAACAATATGGTTGAAGAGGCAATGAGATAATCTGAAAATGCTATGAGGGATAAATACCCCGACTTATTTTGATAAGTGAATAAAATTGTGAGGTCTCAATTCCCAAAAGGGGGGAAGGATGTGTCACACCCCGACCGCGGACGTCCGTAATTTTTCTCTTTTCTTGGTCCCGGTTTAAATTTTTCGAAGATTAATCGTGATTGGTGGTTTCGCGCCGGTGCGCGGTCATCGCGTCGCTAGCGATGGTCGTGCGTTCGGCCCGGGGGCCGATGTGCCCACCCGGCGTTTTGAATATTAAAGTTTTTAAATTGACCTTTTATTATTATTATTGTTTGAGTTCGTTATTATTATAATTAACTACCTTTTATTTACTTTAATTATTTTATTGTTATGATTATTATTATAAAGTATTATTAATATTATTATGAAGGTTTGTTATTTTTATTATAAAGCAATTATTATTATCATAACATTTTATTATTATTATTATTATAAGTTTTATTATTATTACATAAGTTTTATTATTATTATATAAGTTTTATTATTATTAAGATTATATGTTTTATTATTATTATTATAATTATAATTATTATTTTTATCATATATATATATATTTTTAAGCCTAACCTACCCTAGCTAACCCTAATCCTTTCCCGTAGCCGCCACTCCATCCTCCCGCACACCCGACCTCCCCCATCCTCGAGCCGGCCTCACCTCTCCCTCTCTTCTTCTCCTCTCTCCTTCCTTTTTTTTTCTCTTCCCCCTTATCCCCTTTCTGTTTCGTGAGCTGCCCCAGCACCCGCCTTCGCCGCGCTCAGCGGCGGCCGCCCGCTGGCCTTCCCGTCCCGCGCTGCTCGCCGGCCCCCGCCTTCGACGCACCCAGCGGCTGCTGCCGCGACCCTGTTTCCCTTCGCCCACCGCCGACCCCGTTCCGTTCCCCAGCCGCTCCCCTCCAGCTGCGCGAGCCGCCTCCGCCCTCACTGCCCCGCGCGACCCCGACCTCCTCCGGCCGCGCTCTCCTGCTCTGCACCCCCCCTCCGGCCTCGCCGTCCTCTCCTCTTCTCACCCCGTTCCCCGCTCCTCTCCTTCGCCTCGCTTCGTCCCGGCGTCACGAGGCCGCAACCAGCCGCGCCTCCTCCTTCCTCTCAGCCGCGCCCGGCCACCCTGTCCCTCATTTCTCTCCCGCTCAGCCCAGGCGCGGCCCCTGGCTCCTCCTACGCCCTCCACCGCCGCAGCTCTCCGTTCCGGCCTCCCCTCGTCCCGGCTTTCCGCCGCTGTGCCGACCCAGCCGCCGCGCCCAGCCGCTCCTCTTCCCCTGCACCTCGCCGGTCCACATCACCGCCTCCTTCCTTTCTCCTCCACGAGCGCCGCCGCGCGACCTCCTCCTCCTGCCGGCCTCCCGTCGCCGTCCTGCGCCCCGATCCCATCGCCCTGCCGTCGCCTCCCCGTGCGAACTGCCGCCCGCGCCGACCACCTCCGCCAACGCACCCGGCCGTCGCGCGTCCTCCCGCCAGCCGCGCCGGCCTCCGCGTCCCGCATTCTCCCGCTCACCAGCCGCACCGACGCCCCGCCTGACCCCGCACCTCCGCGAGCCCCGCCAGCCGTCACGCATCCGCGCGCCCCGCCCGCCCTCCAGTAGCTTCCGGCCACCGTCCGGCCTCCTGCCAGCGTCATCCCTGCCAACACTGTTCCAGTCTTCCCCAGCGGCCTCTCCCTCCCCTTCCCCTCTCCTGCACGCAGCGCCGTACGCCGCCCTCCTCTCCTCCCGCACCCGGCCAGCCGCCGAACCCCGCCGCGGCCTGCACGCGACTCCCTCTGGCTCACCCTCCCGCTGTGAGTTTTTTTTATTATTTCATTTGTATTTTGTTTTATTTTATTTCATTTGTATTTTGTTTTATTTTATTTCATTTGTATTTTGTTTTATTTTATTTCATTTGTATTTTGTTTTATTTTATTTCATTTGTATTTTGTTTTATTTTATTTCATTTGTATTTTGTTTTATTTCATTTGTATTTTGTTTTATCTTATTTCATTTGTATTTTGTTTTATTTTATTTCATTTGTATTTTGTTTTATTGTTTTTATTCATTGTTTTTATTCATTGTTTGATAATAATGTTTTTATCATGTTAGTAATCTTATAATTATTTTATTATTAATAGGTTAATATTATCATTTATATTATTATATCATTATTAAAATTATTATTATGTTATTATTATTAATACTATATTATTATTATTATTATTATAAATATATTATTGTTTTAATTATTATTATATTATGTTGTTATTTTTATTATTATATTATGTTAATATTACTATTTTTATTATTATCATTATTATATCATTATTATTCTCATATTATTATCATTATATCATTATATTATTATTATATTACTATTATTACTATTATTATTAAATTGTTACTTTATTATTATCATTATTAACGTTGAACCCGTTTAACGGTCTTTTGTTTTAGGACCAGTTTGACGATGCAACACGCTGCGACCTTTACGCAACAAGAGTTTCGCGTCGTGTCGTTCTTCGTTCCGATCCGAGGTAGGTCTCCCTATGCACTTGCCTCTAAATTAAGAATTTATTTATTCCTTGTCTTTTTATTAAATTTCAGTAAATTTAAGAAAATAATATTAAGTAGTTTTTATAGTGTGGTGATTTGCTGATAATGCAAACTGTTTAATTCCAGCATTTCATTAAAAGTGTTTTCTTGGTTTCAATTGTGGGATTTCATAGTAATGTCGCTAAATGGTTCTTCCTGAGTAACGAAAGACATGTTGAATTGGGTTTTGAAATGTTTTTGGCATGTGTAAATTAGAAAATGTACTGTTTATGGAAAATGGTGTTTTCTTATAACCTTGATTAGAGAAAATGTCGTGTGACCTTTTGAAATTGTTTTGGAAACTTTACGTGTGGTTCTTGGTTGACGAAAGATGTTTTCCCGTGTTGTGTTATTAAAAATAATGTTTTCTGTGTTGTGAAAGTTGGTTATGTTCTTGTTTGAGTGTTTCAAAGAAAGGGGTTTTTGCGAAATGATTGGGTAATGACATTTATATTTTCAGAAAGGTATTTTTGACGTGCGTGAGTTTTGAAATATTGTTTGGGTGTGGAAATGGTGACTTTTGTGTGTGGTATCTGGTTTGGCTTGCGATATGAGGAAGTGATATATTATGTGAATGTGAAGCTTGCTTGAGCACACGGGGAAACCCTGGGTATCTAGGTGGGCGGACTAGAACTAGTGTGCTAGTGAGCCGGATGGGTGTTGTCCCTGTTTCACTTAGCTGGATTGACGATTGCAACACTAACTAAACATATGATATCTGAGGGTCGTGGCCTTCTAAGCCACGTGTTCTGAGGGTCGTGGCCTTCTAAGCCACGTTTTCTGAGGGTCGTGGCCTTCTAAGCCACGTTTCACCGAGACACGAGGTTCTAGGGTCCCACGCGAGCTAGATGAACCTTAGGGGTTTTACCCATAGTGCTCTACCATCTCTGGTGTGGTGCCTTCCGTCGGCATACGGGGGACCACTTGGGTGTGAGTGCGTGCGTGTGTGCCTATGGTTATTGCTGATAACTTCTGGTTTATTCTTACTTGCACTTGGTTTTTCCTTGCCTGTTTACTTCTACTTGCACTTGCTTTCTTTCTTGCTTGATTACTTTCAGTTCTTCTTTACCGCTTGTACTGGTTGCTTTGCGAGAAATGGTTTTCAAATAAAAATGTGTTTTTCTCTTGTATAGTAAAACTGAAAGTGTAACACTTCTTTATCGTTCATAACGAATTTAGAATCAATGAAAAGAAATTCAACTTTTTTAAAAGGAATAAGGGTGATGGCTTGTGTTTAGTTTTTCAAGTGAAACATTGTAAAAGCATACTTTTATACATTGTAGTCCAAACCTGGAATAGGTAGATTCTTTATCTACTGGCAGTGCATTGGGATTTGTTGTGGGGCTCACCTACTGAGTACTTTTGTGCTCACACCTATCTTTTACCTCTTCAGTTGCAGGTTCCTTTTGTTCAGGTTCTCCTGCTTGAGTCGCTCAGTGTGGGAGCGACGTTGGTTGTAGTTGGGTGGTGACCCGCGAGGTCACATGGAGGTATGTCGTGGTTTAGTTTTGTTTGTGTCTTTAGTGTTTGTCTGTTTGTTTAGTTTATATTCGTTCTTTTGATCCTGTTTTTAGTTTGGGCTAAAATCATTCCCAACGATTGAAATTTTAACGCTCGGCACTCGTTGCCATCCCGGGGAGATCGGGAACGCTCCTCGGGACTTACCGCGGGCCGGCTCGGGTGACCGGTTCAGGGTCGACCCGGGCTGGTTCGTGACAAAATGGTATCAGAGGGAGGTTCTTGTTATTTGGGTTGTCCGGTAGAAGGAGATTAGGACTGTCAGAACTCGAGGGGTAAGTACGGGAAGAGCGTCGCGAACTCTTGCTTGCACTGATCTTCGAGTTACCAGGGGTAGTTCGGGAATTGTGTCCTTGTCTTTTCTGGTTTGTCTTGGATTGAGAGATGACAATGGAGGCAAGCCGACGTTACATCGTAATTTCACATGGAGTAGTGACCCATGTGGAGTCCGAGTACGTGGTTTGAATTCCTCCTAGTGGTCGACGCTGACTTGGGACATGGCCCACTACCATGTCGCCAGGTTGAGTGTGACTACTAGTCCCTCATTTCAGTGGTTGATCCGAAATTGGATGTTGTTTCCGTTTTGGTCAGTGTGAGTGCGTAGTTGGAAATGAAAAAGGGTTTTTGAAAATTTGACTGGTTTCTTTTAAAGGATTTTAAATGTATAAATTGGGTTTTGAAACTGAAATCTCTTGTTTTGAAAATCTGTTGTTTGCTTGGAATTGGATAAGAATGATTTGGGCTGAAACCTCGGTTCCTCTTTATGAAGGTTTGCACATGTGTGAGAATGCATGGAAAGTGTGTGTTGATGCACGTATGAATGGAATGTGGATAAGGACATGTGCAACGGTTCATGAGATTACCTGGGTGTGTATTTGAAATTTAGGGCTTGATCTTGTTTTCTAAATTGGTTTTAAATGGAAACGGTTTTGGGAAGTTTTGGTTTGAAAGTGAATTGGTTTTTTTAAAGTGGTCTTGAAAAAGGGTGGTTTTGAAATGAAAAATGAAAAGGGGATTTTGAAAAGGAGATTTTATTTTGGATTGTGTTCGTATTTGTTTGGTCCTTGTGCTGACTGTTTTTGATGAAGACGCTTTTATTGATGTTGCTTCGATTTGATGTTGGTTTTGGCCTTGTGTTTTATATATCGCTCGGGAAATGCCGCCCAGAAAGGTCTCTAAGGATTCGGATATGTCATGCCCAGTTTTTAGTCCTCCTCAGACTTTGCCTATTCTCCATGGTGATCAGGGTCCGTTAGAAGCAGTGAAATGGCTCGAGGAAGTGGAACGTGTCTTTAGAATGTTGGGAACTCCCGATGGTGTTAAGGTCCGTGCAATTATGGAGTTGTTTGAGGGTCCAGTTCTGGACCAGTGGAAGATGGTTACCCCACCGTCAATGTAAGGTCAAATGACGTGGGATGCCTTTAAAATGGTTTTCATCCAATGGTTTGTACCTGAGGAAGTGAAGGTGGAGAAAAGAGAGAGCTTGTGCATATTCAACAAGGTCAACGGACGGTGAAGACATATGTTGACCATCTCAAGGAACTGATTTCCTTTTCTCCAGATGTAGTGTCACATGATCTCATGAAGGTCTCTCTTTTCACTGGGGGTCTTCATCCAGAGATCAAGGAGCGAGTCCTCCCTTATAAAGACTTTTGTTTCGAGAAGCAGGTGGAGGAAGCTTTCTTGGCTGAGTTAGTTTCTGGTGTGCGGGTGGTTAATACTTCAGTGTCCCCGTTGTTGTTCGTAAGAGTTCCCCCTCTGGTGAGGAAAGGGCGCCAAAGATACCTGTTCTTAAGGAGTTATCCCCTTTGGTCTCAGCTTCCAGTTCGTCAGATCGTTCAAGGGTATGCTATCAGTGTGGTCGTTTTGGGCATTTAAAGTCGTCTTGTCACAACCCTTCGAAGACGTGTCATCGCTGCGGTTGTCTGGGTCATCTGGAGAAGTTTTGCAGGAAGCGTCGCTTGAAGAGGAAGCTGTGACGGGAGAATGTCAGTACCTGACTGTGAGGCAGAAGATGCTTCAGCCATCAGAGCCCCAGCCACAAGTCTCGGGGTGAAGCTCGCGCACAGTCAGGAGTTCCCAGGGTTGTGAAGCCTTGGTCCAAGTTCTGTCTTCCGTGTTGACAGTGAAACAATTAGAAACCTCTTCCATACTTGTTTTCCTGCTACTGAAGTTTCAACAGCGTTGTAAATGCGTAGTTTTTCTATAAAGTGATGATGGACTGGTTCTATGATAATCTAAGCAGACTTGTCATGTGGAGGTGATATTCTAAATCGTGTGTCTTTCGAAAGGTGTGTTTGACCCTCGTGTGGGTTGACCTTGTTTTAGTTATGTTGTCGATGTGGTTATGTTTTATGGACATCAATGGATCATGTCTCCAATCGGATGTTGGTTAAATGTTTTCCATGGGTTTTCCCCCTAGTGTTGAAGGTAGTTGATTTTGGTCGAGGGTTCAAGGTTTCGACAGAGGTGTTGAAGTAATCGTGTTATAAGAGTTGGTTTGAATTGGTTGGGAGTTCCCGCGTCTCCCCCCCCCTTCCCGGGGTTTTCTTTTTAAATGTTCATCTTTTCTGTACTAGTTAAGTTCTTGTGGTGGGGAGAACCCCTTCGTGTTCTCCCCTCAATCTCGGACCCCAGTTCTCTCTTGAATCGGTCGGGTGTGACCTATGCTGAGTAAGGTCATCCCCGAGATTCTCAATCCTCTCTGGTTCCTTTAGTTATGTTTGGTCATAGACTTGGTTTTTAGTTGACTTGCGGCCTGGTGACTTTCTGGGGGCAGAAAGTGTCTGTGGTGGGGAGAATTGTCACACCCCGACCGCGGACGTCCGTAATTTTTTCTCTTTTCTTGGTCCCGGTTTAAATTTTCAATGATTAATCGTGATTGGTGGTTTCGCGCCGGTGCGCGGTCATCGCGTCGCTAGCGATGGTCGTGCGTTCGGCCCGGGGGACGATGTGCCCACCCGGCGTTCTGAATATTAATGTTTTTACATTGACCTTTTATTATTATTATTGTTTGAGTTCGTTATTATTATAATTAACTACCTTTAATTTACTTTAATTATTTTATTGTTATGATTATTATTATAAAGTATTATTAATATTATTATGAAGGTTTGTTATTTTTATTATAAAGCAATTATTATTATCATAACATTTTATTATTATTATTATTATAAGTTTTATTATTATTACATATGTTTTATTATTATTATATAAGTTTTATTATTATTAAGATTATATGTTTTATTATTATTATTATAATTATAATTATTATTTTTATCATATATATATATATTTTTAAGCCTAACCTACCCTAGCTAACCCTAATCCTTTCCCGTAGCCGCCACTCCATCCTCACGCACACCCGACCTCCCCCATCCTTGAGCCGGCCTCACCTCTCCCTCTCTTCTTCTCCTCTCTCCTTCCTTTTTTTTTCTCTTCCCCCTTGTCCCCTTTCTGTTTCGTGAGCTGCCCCAGCACCCGCCTTCGCCGCGCTCAGCGGCGGCCGCCCACTGGCCTTCCTGTCCCGCGCCGCTCACCGGCCCCCGCCTTCGAGGCACCCAGCGGCCGCTGCCGCGACCCTGTTTCCCTTCGCCCACCGCCGACCCCGTTCCGTTCCCCAGCCGCTCCCCTCCAGCTGCGCGAGCCGCCTCCGCCCTCACTGCCCCGCGCGACCCCGACCTCCTCCGGCCGCGCTCTCCTGCTCCGCACCCCCCCTCCGGCCTCGCCGTCCTCTCCTCTTCTCACCCCGTTCCCCGCTCCTCTCCTTCGCCTCGCTTCGTCCCGGCGTCCCGAGGCCGCACCCAGCCGCGCCTCCTCCTTCCTCTCAGCCGCGCCCGGCCACCCTGTCCCTCATTTCTCTCCCGCTCAGCCCAGGCGCGGCCCCTGGCTCCTCCTACGCCCTCCACCGCCGCAGCTCTCCGTTCCGGCCTCCCCTCGTCCCGGCTTTCCGCCGCTGTGCCGACCCAGCCGCCGCGCCCGGCCGCTCCTCTTCCCCTGCACCTCGCCGGTCCGCAGCACCCCCTCCTTCCATTCTCCTCCACGAGCGCCGCCGCGCGACCTCCTCCTCCTATCGGCCTCCCGTCGCCGTCCCGCGCCCCGATCCCATCGCCCTGCCGTCACCTCCCCGTGCGAACCGCCGCCCGCGCCGACCACCTCCGCCAACGCACCCGGCCGTCGCGCGTCCTCCCGCCAGCCGCGCCGGCCTCCGCGTCCCGCCTACTCCCACTCACCAGCCGCACCGACGCCCCGCCTGACCCCGCACCTCCGCGCGCCCCGCCAGCCGTCGCGCATCCGCGCGCCCCGCCCGCCCTCCAGTAGCTTCCGGCCACCGTCCGGCCTCCTGCCGGCGTCGTCCCTGCCGACACTGTTCCAGTCTTCCCCAGCGGCCTCTCCCTCCCCTTCCCCTCTCCTGCACGCAGCGCCGCACGCCGCCCTCCTCTGCTCCCGCGCCCGGCCAGCCGCCGAACCCCACCGCGGCCTGCACGTGACTCCCTCTGGCTCACCCTCCCGCTGTGAGTTTTTTTTATTATTTCATTTGTATTTTGTTTTATTTTATTTCATTTGTATTTTGTTTTATTTTATTTCATTTGTATTTTGTTTTATTTTATTTCATTTGTATTTTGTTTTATTTTATTTCATTTGTATTTTGTTTTATTTTATTTCATTTGTATTTTGTTTTATTTCATTTGTATTTTGTTTTATTTTATTTCATTTGTATTTTGTTTTATTTTATTTCATTTGTATTTTGTTTTATTGTTTTTAGTCATTGTTTTTATTCATTGTTTGATAATAATGTTTTTATCATGTTAGTAATCTTATAATTATTTTATTATTAATAGGTTAATATTATCATTTATATTATTATATCATTATTAAAATTATTATTATGTTATTATTATTAATACTATATTATTATTATTATTATTATTATTATTATTATAAATATATTATTGTTTTAATTATTATTATATTATGTTGTTATTTTTATAATTATATTATGTTAATATTACTATTTTTATTATTATCATTATTATATCATTATTATGCTCATATTATTATCATTATGTCATTATATTATTATTATATTACTATTATTACTATTATTATTAAATTGTTACTTTATTATTATCATTATTATCGTTGAACCCGTTTAACGGTCTTTTGTTTTAGGACCAGTTTGACGATGCAACACGCTGCGACCTTTACGCAACAAGAGTTTCGCGTCGTGTCGTTCTTCGTTCCGATCCGAGGTAGGTCTCCCTATGCACTTGCCTCTAAATTAAGAATTTATTTATTCCTTGTCTTTTTATTAAATTTCAGTAAATTTAAGAAAATAATATTAAGTAGTTTTTATAGTGTGGTGATTTGCTGATAATGCAAACTGTTTAATTCCAGCATTTCATTAAAAGTGTTTTCTTGGTTTCAATTGTGGGATTTCATAGTAATGTCGCTAAATGGTTCTTCCTGAGTAACGAAAGACATGTTGAATTGGGTTTTGAAATTTTTTTGGCATGTGTAAATTAGAAAATGTACTGTTTATGGAAAATGGTGTTTTCTTATAACCTTGATTAGAGAAAATGTCGTGTGACCTTTTGAAATTGTTTTGGAAACTTTACGTGTGGTTCTTGGTTGACGAAAGATGTTTTCCCGTGTTGTGTTATTAAAAATAATGTTTTCTGTGTTGTGAAAGTTGGTTATGTTCTTGTTTGAGTGTTTCAAAGAAAGGGGTTTTTGCGAAATGATTGGGTAATGACATTTATATTTTCAGAAAGGTATTTTTGACGTGCGTGAGTTTTGAAATATTGTTTGGGTGTGGAAATGGTGACTTTTGTGTGTGGTATCTGGTTTGGCTTGCGATATGAGGAAGTGATATATTATGTGAATGTGAAGCTTGCTTGAGCACACGGGGAAACCCTGGGTATCTAGGTGGGCGGACTAGAACTAGTGTGCTAGTGAGCCGGATGGGTGTTGTCCCTGTTTCACTTAGCTGGATTGACGATTGCAACACTAACTAAACATATGATATCTGAGGGTCGTGGCCTTCTAAGCCACGTGTTCTGAGGGTCGTGGCCTTCTAAGCCACGTTTTCTGAGGGTCGTGGCCTTCTAAGCCACGTTTCACCGAGACACGAGGTTCTAGGGTCCCACGCGAGCTAGATGAACCTTAGGGGTTTTACCCATAGTGCTCTACCATCTCTGGTGTGGTGCCTTCCGTCGGCATACGGGGGACCACTTGGGTGTGAGTGCGTGCGTGTGTGCCTATGGTTATTGCTGATAACTTCTGGTTTATTCTTACTTGCACTTGGTTTTTCCTTGCCTGTTTACTTCTACTTGCACTTGCTTTCTTTCCTGCTTGATTACTTTCAGTTCTTCTTTACCGCATGTACTGGTTGCTTTGCGAGAAATGGTTTTCAAATAAAAATGCGTTTTTCTCTTGTATAGTAAAACTGAAAGTGTAACACTTCTTTATCGTTCAGAACGAATTTAGAATCAATGAAAAGAAATTCAACTTTTTTAAAAGGAATAAGGGTGATGGATTGTGTTTAGTTTTTCAAGTGAAACATTGTAAAAGCATACTTTTATACATTGTAGTCCAAACCTGGAATAGGTAGATTCTTTATTTACTGGAAGTGCATTGGGATTTGTTGTGGGGCTCACCTACTGAGTACTTTTGTGCTCACGCCTATCTTTTACCTCTTCAGTTGCAGGTTCCTTTTGTTCAGGTTCTCCTGCTTGAGTCGCTCAGTGTGGGAGTGACGTTGGTTGTAGTTGGGTGGTGACCCGCGAGGTCACATGGAGGTATGTCGTGGTTTAGTTTTGTTTGTGTCTTTAGTGTTTGTCTGTTTGTTTAGTTTATATTCGTTCTTTTGATCCTGTTTTTTAGTTTGGGCTAAAATCGTTCCCAACGATTGAAATTTTAACGCCCGGCACTCGTTGCCATCCCGGGGAGATCGGGAACGCTCCTCGGGACTTGCCGCGGGCCGGCTCGGGTGACCGGTTCAGGGTCGACCCGGGCTGGTTCGTGACAGGATGTAACATCCCAGGTAAATAAATAATAATGAATTTTCATTATTATTAATATTTACGAATTAAATATTAATTTTACTTTAAATGGGTTGCTATGTTCGATAGCGTACCCGATACACAACAAAGAGTTTCATTGAAATCTTACGTTGCACACTAGTAATAAAATAATATAATTTAAAATGGTATTTAACACATAGCCATTGTATTGGCAGGAATGGATAGAAATAACTAAACTATGATTATATATGTTTTTAAATGTTTTTACATTTATCTAATAAATGATTAAGGCTTAAAATACGAAAAGAATTCAATTTTTGGATTTTATACCCTAATTTTCACTAAAGGTTCACTTATCGCCTTTTGATGGTGAACCATCATTAAATATAGTTTTGGTCACTTTTATACATTCTATTGGACCAAATAAAACTCTTTTTTAGAATCAGGATATCAAAATTTACTTTGTGTAAATTTTTAGTATCATTCCGAATAAGTTTATTTTTTAATGAATACTGTAAAATGTTGTATTTTAATTCAAAACCTATTTTTAATCTATTTTATTTATATGATTAGCTTATCATTTGAATTGGTTTTAAAGTGAAAATAGAATATATTTTTACCATTAAATAAAATAGTGGTCGTTGGAATTAATTTCACAGTGAAACCGGACTTAAACTAGTGTCAATCATTTGATACTTATTGTTTCATAAAAACAAGCTATTTGCTCTGACATTGGGAAATAATTAATAAATTAATTAATACAACTTATATGTTTTGAATTTTGTAAAATTTACTTCATTTTTGAATTCGGAATATCAAATATAGCTTAGGGTGATGTTTTGGTATTTTTCTGAAAAACTTCAATTTTTGATGAATAGTGAAACCACTAAGTGGTACTTAAAAAAACTGATTTTTCGTTTAAATGAAATTTTACCACCTCCGTGTTTTGAATTTCAAAAATCTGACATACATGGTTGTCATTAAGAAGTAAAATGTGGTTCAATAGGATTAAAATAATTTTTATTGTGAATAGTAACTTTTAAGTTTTTAATCGCTATTAGAGGTAATTAGTGTAGTTTAAGGTAAAAATAATGTTTTAATAATATTAAATGAACTTGAAACATGTCCTACCCTAATTTTATGTGTCATTGCCAACCAAGAAAATCAATGGGTCAACTTGTGGACCCCATGGAGCCACTTTAGTTGGAAAATGATATTAATATCTTTTTATTTAATGTTAAAATAAAAATGTCACAAACATGAGTTGTTTTACTAAAACAATTTTTACATGGGGTTATACAAGTAATATTTTTGACTATAAATGTTCATTGGAATGATAAAAAGATATACTACATCATAGTATTTTGTTTATAATTTTTAGAAATTAAATAAATTAAATTATTTATGACATCACGATGATGCAGCAATTACTTCATTATTTAACGATTTAAATAAAATGGAAAGATAATGTAAAATCTAAGACCAAAACATGTACAAAACCTATTGGATGGGTTGGTTGCGAAACCTTATCACCTTATCCTCGAAACACAACAATGTGGGTCCATTAAAATCCGAAACTCATTCTATAATAAAGTAACATTTCCTTACTTTCCAAGAGTGCCCCTCCTCTCCTCTTATAAAAGGCCCCCAACTCTACCACCTTACCCACACATAAAAAGCCTTTTCCTCGGACAAACCCTGCCCATTTTGTCTCTTCACATCACTCTCTTACTCATTGAAGCCTCAATTTGGGCAGAATTCTTCCCTAGGAATCCTTTGAGCTCAAATCTTAGAGAGTTACCCGATTTAAAGGTAATGTGTACCCTTGTGTTCTTTTGTTTTATTTTGCTTCTCCAACCCCATAAACTCTTTTTATTCATTTATTTTGTCAAAACTACAGTATATTAAATATACTAGGATGTTTTTATAATAATAATTAGATCTAAAATTACACACATCTACATCTAATGTATAAAGAACATACTGTTTCTGTGGTTGGGGAATTTCTGCCTCACGAAACGATGATTGTTCAATATTCTTTTAAACACCTTTAATGGTGGCCATTAAGATGTCACTATATTTATATATGATATATATTATGTTTAATTTTTTCTTATGCTTCTGTATTTTTCATTTGCGGTATACCTTTATGGTTTCCATTGTGGGTACACATGATAATTTCATTTTAGGAAGTGCGGACTACCGCCCCCTCAATGTGATATGATTCGTTAATGCCACATATGGGACGTATAAAGGATTGATTTAAAGTTATTATATATGATGTTATTATAATATATATTCTATATCATTATTTTTTTTCTTTCCATTAATGTATGAGATAGAATTGAAAGTAGCGTTCATGCGTACGTACGGCTTACCGTCTCCATGAACGGTGCATTTCATTTATTATCCCCAAATGTAATGTACTATTATAAGTAGATATATATAATGAATATATATGATGTATATTACATCAAAATGATTAATATAATTCTGGAATTAAAATATAAATACCTCTCAATTATTTTAATTCCCTTAATATGACATAGAAATGAAAGTAGCTTTCATGCGTACATACGGCTTACCGTCTTCATGAACAGTGCATTTAATTTCTTACCTATAAATGATTAAGTGATATTATAAATAGATGTATATGCTAGATATATATGATATATATTACATCAGAATCAAGAATTTCATTATGGATATAAAGAACCTTTGACCACATGAACATCATGTAATTGTAAGAAGTCCACTTTCGACTTAAGAACCAAATATCGACAAAACAAAAATTATTAACATAATGATTAAGTAGTGTTTATAACATGGAAATAAGTGATATAAAAGGAATAATAATCTTGAAAAATGTTCTTAAGAAAGTATAAATTAACTCAAGTTTATTATTCAGGATGTTAATGAACGATCGAGTCAAGTCGGGCCCGAGGTAAGGGACATCGTCTCAATTTCCTTTCATTGAGGCATATTTCATTTTATACACAACTATCTTTTATACGGTGTATAAACCCCTTTGAATTTTAATTTTATACAAAAGGAATCTTTTTCTACGAAGCATTTTACTAAATGACAAAAATGAATGTTTCTTTTAACGTACGCGGTGACAACGACCTTTTCCGCCGCCGCGGGTATTATTTGGTCGTTGGCTTCCTCAACAAGCCGTGATGTTTTTAAAATGAAATAAATACCATATAATCTTTTATGTATTTTGGTATTGAAAATGGTTTTTATAATGGATTTGATATGTCAATATATTTGAGTGATATATTGTGGTTAAAGTGTGGAATTGTTTTCTTTCCATTATGTTTGTTTTATGTCTTATGATTTTATAATGGTACTTGGACATTTGACGGGTGGTAACGTGATGAACCATATGACGGGTGGTGCCGTGAATACCAATATGGGTGGTTACTTTATAAACTCCAATGCATTGGGTATGGAATTCGGTCGTATGGCTATTCCATTAAGTATGTATAGAAGTCGGCCGTATGGATATTCCATTAAGTATGTGTGGAAGTCGACCGTATGGTTATTCCATTTAAGTATGTTTCTGTCCCAATTTACCTTTATATGTTATGTGTTCTTTATATGGGTTTTATGGTAATCCTTTGGTTAAAAAAGGGTATGTAATGATATTTTTTTCAGTGAAGAGTTTTTACTACTTCACGAAGGTGAAGGTATTACTTTGACAAAGTATACATGGTTTACTTGATGTTTGAAAAACTAACAGTTTTCATTCTTTGTGTATCCCTTACTGAGCTTTTTATGCTCACCCTAAGTTTTTTTGAAATGTTTTAAATAGGAATTAATGTGGTATAGGGTCAAGGATGGGAGCAATGGAAAGTCATGCTATCTAAAACATGGAACTAGACATGTTTCTTTTTAAGAGTTTTTATTTTATGGAAACTTAGTCTACTTTGTAATCTTTTGAGATGTAACAGTTATGTCCTAATTCTCTAAAACTCTAAACCTGAAAAGATCCTCAATGGTAATTATTCATTTAATTAAATATTAAGTAATTTTTATGGCTGAGGCCTTATACTAAATGGTATGTGTTAATATTTGGGACATTATAAAATTATGATAAATAGAATATTTTTGAGTTTTATTACCTTTTGGAGTGAAAGATGGGTTTGTGGGAAAAATTTATTAAAGAATGAATGTCTACATGACAAGTATGTATATTTCCTTATGTTCATAGTAAATATCCTAAATAAATTCCTCAACATTATTAAAGGTATCATAAAACAAAAATGTTGTCGGTTAACTTTTCCAATTGGGGAATCAATGACCGTTTAACCAATCACCAGTTTGTGATTTTCTTGTAGTTAACTTTAACCTAATCCTGTTTTATACAACTCTCCATCAGATCTTGATGGTTATTTCCTCCTTATCCATATTTTCATAGAATCCTAGTATGGGCTATCTTGGGTGACCTTTATACTTCTCTTTCATTCTTTTAAAGTTATATTTTTATTAACCTTATTTCCGATGTGGTTTTTCCATAAAGTTATTTTCTATTTTTAACCTTTTATTTTCAAAGAAAATTTTTAAATTGTGAGAATGCAATTTACTGAATGAGGGGAGAACGTAACACCCCATGCTTCCATGGTACGCTCCTCTTTGAATAATAAAGCAGCGTGTGTTGTACGCAACCTCGAGTTTTAACACACTACGACCAATAAAAGTAGAAGTTATGAATAGTTATACCAACTTTTTGAAATTATATAAATTTTATATTTTAAAATGTACTTCATTTTTGGATTCAGAATATCGAAATTAGCCTATATTGAATTTTTTTTATTTTTCTGAGAACTTCTAATTTTTGATGAATAGTGAAAATACTTAAAAACAACTTTTTAAATCAAAATAATTTATAGTGAAAAATTATACAATTGAGTTGTTATAAAGTGTAATTATAATATATTATTAACATTTTATCCAATGGTGGTCATTAGAATTAATTTCATTTTGAAATTGGATATAAACAATTGTCAATCTTTTGATTGTTATTCTTTCTTAAAAACACGCTATTTGTTGTGACATTGGGAATTAATTATTAAATTAATTAATTCAAATTATAAGTTTTTAATTTTGTAAAATTGAAATTATTTTTTAATTACGAATATCAAATATAGCTTAGGGCTAATTTTTGGTGTTGTTCTGAAAAATATCGATTTTTGATGAATAGTGAAACCACTATGTGGAAGTTAAAAAAACTGATTTTTCGGTTAAATGAAATTTTACCACCTCTGTGATTTGAATTTCCAAAATCCGACATACATCATTGTCATTTGGAAGTAAAATGTGGTTCAATTAAATAAAAATATTTTTTGGTGAATAGTAACTTTTATGTTCTATTAATCGCGATTAAAGGTAATTAGTGTAACTTAAGGTAAAAATAATGTTATAATAATATGAAATTACCATTACACTGGCCCAAACCTTATTGGGTGAGTCATGGCCGACCAATAAAATCCATGGGTCAACTTGGGGACCCCATGGAGCCACTTGGGTATTAAAATGTCATTAATAACTTTTTATTTAAAGTAAAAATAAAATCGACACAAACATGCGTAGTTTTACTAAACAAATTATTACATGGGGTTATATAACTTACAATTTCCACTATAAATATTCATTGGAAAGATAAAAAGATTTCCTACATCATGATATTTTTTATAAAATTTTTAGACATTAAATAATTTAAAAATATTATGACACCATGATGATGCAGCGATTACCTCATTAATTAACGATTTAAAAAAAATGAAAAGATAATGTAAAATCTAAGACATAACCTTCTCAAAAACCTATTGAATGGATATATTTAGAACCTTAATAACCTTAGACTCTAAATATATAATTGTGGGACCTTTGAAATCTGAAATGTACTTCATAATAATGTAACATTTCATTACATTCCCAGAGTGCCCCTCCTCTCCTCTTATAAAAGACCCCCACCTCTACCACCTTATTCACATCATAAAAGCCATTTGGATCAGAAAACTTCTGCCCAAATACTCTCTAAACTTCCTTCTTTTACTCCTAGAATCCTCACATTGGGCAAAATTATTCCCAAGGAAGCTTTTGGCTCAAATAAAAAAGAGTTACCCGATTTTATGGTAATGTCTTCTCTTATGTTCTTTTGTTTTTTTTTTCTTCTCAAACCCCTTAAACTATTTTTATCACATTATTTTGTAATAACACCAGCATATTAAATATAAAAGTATGTTTTTATGAGATGGATTGTATTTACACTTACACATACCTTCGTCTAATGGTTAAATAACATACTATTTCTGTGGGTGGTGAATTACTGCCTCACGAAACGATGATTGTTCAATCTTCATTTAACACCACTCATGATGGCCATTAATATTTCAATATATTTATATATGATATATATTATATTTATTTTTTCCTTATGCTTCTGTATTTTTCATTTATGGAATAACTTTATGATATCCATTATGGGTAAACGTGGTAATTTTATTTTAGGAAGTGCGGACTACCGCCCCCTCAAAATGATTTGAATTGTTAATGTCATATGTGGTACATGTAAAGATTGGAGTAAATGTTATTATATATGATATTATATTGGAATTATAATACACATTTATATCATTATGATCTCATTCCATTAAATACGAAATAGAAATGAAAGTAGCATTAATGGGTACGTACGGCTTACCGTCTCCATGAACGGTGCATTTCATTTTTTCACTCTAAATGTTATGTAATATTATAAATGCATATATATACTGGATATATATGATATATATGATATCTAAATCATTAATATAAATCTGTATATAATGGATAATTTACCACATGAACAATGTGTAATTGTAAGAAGTTTATTGTTGACTCAAGTACCAAAGATGGAAAAAATGACCGTTGTTAACTTAAATGACTACATAATTTTCATAACATTGTAATAAGTGATATAAAAGGGTTAATTAACTTGAAAAATGTTCTTAAGAAATTAGATATTAACTCTAGTTTATTATTCAGGAGATTAAAGAACAGTCGAGTGATGTCAGAGACGAGGTAAGGAAACTTCTTAACCCAATTTCAATTCTTTGTGTTAATCTACTACTTTCAAATTATGTCATGATATTATCATGTCCTATCTTGTATTTTTAATTTTATTATGTGTAATTTTAGTGAATTGACATAATAGATTTATTTTATTTAAAAAAATGATCATTGTAAGGGACTTCGTCTCAATCTCCTTTCATTGAGTTAATTTTTTTATACACGACTTTCCTTTATATGGTGTATAAACCCCATTGAATTTTACTTTTATTAAAAATGAATATTTTTATACAAAGCATATTTACTAAACTAAAAAAGGAATGTTCTGTATTACATAAGTGACGAAAATGACTTCTCCTCTTTCATGAACATTATTTGAGTTTCGGTTTCCTCTACAAGCCATAACATTTTTAAAATGTAAAATAAATTCCATGTTTTAATTTTCTTTTATTTTGGTATTGAAAATGGATTTGAAAGTGTTTTTATTATATCAATGTGTTGTATTGATATCTTGTGATTGAAATGTGGAAATTTGATGTTTCCTTTATGGATGTTTTATGTGATATTATTATGTTATCGTTTATGATATGTTTAAACCTATTCATATAAGGAATGCATTGGACATAATAAGTGACAGGTGGTGACCGCTATTGCTTCTTGATGCATCGGTAGGTCTCATGAGACAAACTAGTGTCTTGTCATGAGGCCTTGACAAAATCTTATTTATATTCTTGGCACGAGGCGTTGTCTATGTGGTTATGATTGTATGGCATTATGCATTCCATTATAATGAAAGTGGTTATTGATATTGCATGTAATTAATCGACTAGTAAAATATCCATGTGAATAAGTAAATGGAATTATTTCATTTTATTTTTTCCATATTATGCTGAAGTTCAAGTTTAAAAGGCTTTTGTTTTAGTTAGACATTTCCTTGAATGTTAATGTTTATTTATGAAATCTTCTGCTATATTTTTATCCTTACTGAGCATCTAAGCTCACCCCTTTCAATGTTTTAATTTTTCCAGGATGTGAAGAAGTTTTTTATGAATGACCTGAACGGATAATATGAGGGGATATGAAGACAATATTTTGTTGTAGTTTTTTATTACTTTATGATGCAACGTAAAAATTATAAATGTATCTAGTGTTTTAAGGATACTAAACTAATCGGCCTTTCGAGACTTGATCTTTTTGATCATGCCAATGTTACGATATCATGCACTAACTCTGGGTAACTGGGTTCGCAGCGTTACAGGGTGACTATTGAATTTAACTTCCACTGAATATGTCTTGAGTTCACGATGTGTTCCACATATCACCCCATATGAATTATATACCATATCCCTCACATATACTGAACTCAGAGGTGGTAATACTGGAAGATGATCTCTCTAGTGAGTAGAATCTGGTAATTATTATGGATATGTTTGATAATGTTATATACATCATAACAAAGCTTATTATAAAAGTGTTTTTGGAAAACCATAACCTTAACTAAGCAACATGGTAACTGTAGGAGGTGATGAAGAATAATATCACTAACCTATTGATGTAAAATGAAATTTCGAGGAAGAAATTAAAAAGGGGGAACAATGTAATGACAAAAACATTAGTAGATAGAATTTATCCCTTACTAAAGTAATTTAATATAGTGTAAATTACATTAATACAATTATAAAAATTGTACACATGATTAATTAATTAAATTTGTTTTATATATGGATGTTAATGAATATATACCGATGAAATATTGACATTACCTTAGAAATAGTTGTATTTTCATTTGGAATAGTAAACTGGCCAAACGAATAATAACCACTACATTTAGATTATAAATAAAATTTAGGATTATTATAAATGATATTATGATATAATTATATCATTGTATAAGTACAATTTTTTTAAAAAAAATTATATTTTTGTGTTGGTATTTTTTGTAATTCATAAATATTTAATTTCAATTTTATGATTAATTTTATAATTTAAATTAATTTTCATTCCATAAAAAATATTCATAAATTTATATTTTCTTTTCTTATGATTATAATATAATTTTATAACAAATTATGTAAATTATCAAAGTGGTATAAAACCATTTAAAAATTTAAATTATGAAAATTTTCGGGGAATTTATGATTTTATTTAAAAATTAAATTTCTCAAATATAATAAAATATTTACATAAAAAGGAGTTATTTTTTTAATTATACATGTGGAAAAATGGATTTGGATATTTTTTGGGTATTTTCTAAAATACATGATTTATTTGACAAAGAGTAATATATGATAATTTAGATAAATAACAAATACATGAATTTTCATGTCATTGGTTATTTATGTCTGATTTATGCTACATATGATCGAACCATCCATCATTGATTGAACACATTTATTTATAATTATTAATATACTCATTGGAATGCTCTAAAAAAATTACATAATGATTAAAATAATGAGAAAACACCCTTCTCATCAACTATAAATACCATCTCTTCTCTATACACTATAAAATCATTGATACTTTTCCAAATTCTCACCAAATTTATACCCAATCCCCAAAACAACATCATAGAGTTCATGGTTTCATAAAAATAATCTAACCATTTCCCTAATAATGTTTTCAAGGAGGATAAATTCGAGTGGTAAATTTCTCTCTCTTGACTTTTATTTTATTTTATTGTTGTTTTTTATTATTATAATCTCCCCATATCCCCTCATCCAAATGGAATTCTCTATCCATTACCATAAATATACATGAATTATATATTTTTAAATTAATATCCATCATCAATCTCAGAACTCTCTCTATTTTATTCTAAAAATGAATGCATCACCTATGATGTGTCAATTTACTAGCATCGTAGAAGATGTACTTTTTGATACCATACCACCTTTAGGTATGGTCCTAAAACCATTAAATTTTTAATAATAAATTTTAAATTATTTGTTAGGACATTTTTATGTTCATGAATAATCTTATATACAAAATACTAAATGATAAAACATCACAAGTTTATTGTGATAAAAAATGACCAAATTAACCTAATGTATTATCCTCAAAAATTTAACTTATGATTCATCCTCATGACATATAACCAAAATATTTATAAGATATTTTAATGTCATCTATGGTCACTAAAAACATATAATTTCTATCCTAGATAATTTCCCCCATTTTATATGAACTTATATACTCATAAACAAGTGAACTGATCATGAAAACCGAGAAAGGGAAGACTCTCAAATGATAAAATTAAACTCTATAACACATCAAAAATACCATAAATGTACATAATAAAACAATTATGATTAAAATAAATTTATAAAATGTTGTGAATTTATTAATTAATGAATTCTTTTTCATTAACCAAAAAAATAAATAGAATAATGTGTTCGGACATATGGTTGGTGGAATATCAACCCTTGTTTCCGTTATTTGGGTTATTCTTCTTTTGTGAAAAATTTTACGGTGTATGTTCCTTTCATGCACCTCAAATGTATATTTATTTTTCTAATCTTAAATATTTTTGGATATATATGTGACTAATCTAGTTTTATGAAAAATAAAATTATTTTACAAAAGAACAATTTTTTTCAAAAACCACACATTCTACTTCTCTTGAGATTGTTTCTTTTTCATGGAAGATTGATAATTACTATACCAATAATGTTATTCAATTATTATATAAAAATGTGTATTCATGAATTTATGCCTAATTAAATGATAAACATTATTTTCCATTTTTTATTTAATGTCCAATATTATAACAACCATCACTTTTCATACATTAACATTATGTCGCATTATTAGAATACATTGTACATTAGACACAAAAATTATCAAATAAATTTTAGTCTTGTGACGTTGAAAAAAATGGAATCATAAACATTGGTGCATAAATTTGATAAATTATCTTCCACTAGGTTCTTATTCACTATTACCCTTCTTAGAAACATAGAAAAATATATATTCACAACTCAAGAAAGGAAACGATGAAACGGATGACCATAAATTCAAAGTAAGTTTAAAAAAGTTATAAATGTATGAAAAAACATAAAATGAGGTGTATGAGAAAATGATCAATAATATATAAGATCATAGGATGAATATTAAATATCATAAATAAAAATAATTTCATAAACACTGGATTCTAATAAGACATGGTTCATAAAGGAAGAAAATAGTTTTTGTGAAACCATAACATATGAATAAGAAATGGAATTCTGGAAAACATATGAATATAATATGACTTAAATTTTTTCCAAAGAAAAAAATCCATGAAAATATATGTAGTATGGGTTCACTCCCCATACCATCTTAGTAGTGATGGTTTTATCCCATGGCTATCATACTATATTGGGGTCACTCCTCATACCATCATGGTTGTCCTAGATCACTCGTATAGCCACTGTAGTGGTCAAATATCACTCCCAAGACAAACATATCCTATCTCATGAGACATAAATATTTACCTATTTAATTGGAGTGATATATAAGTCACACCCATACCACAATTAATTCATTTATACATGTTCCAAAGTATCAAAAAAATTATATCATAACCCATGAACTGAAATAGGTTTCAAGAACAAGAAATAATATCCGATCTTATTGAAAAATACTGGTTTTATAATCATTTCATGAAAAAAATATCTTATGAGAAAAATAAGGTGTCAAAATCATATAACCCATCTATGAGAAATAGGTAGAATGATCATCAATCCCTAACCACATAAACTATTCAAGAATGAATATATAGGGAACAATCAAATCATTTCATATAAGGGCATGGGTAACATCAATTGTTTTAACATTATATTGAAAATAAAATGGAAGGAAAATATGAAAATATTTCATGGGGAAAATATCCTTTAATCTTTGAAATAATCCTTTTAAAAAAATATTTTGGATAACTTTTTCCTAAAAACATTCCTGAAATATTATAAAAATCATGGAAATCAATTTCGAATCCTTTTTATATTAAAAAAATAAAGTTTTATTGAAAACATTATGAGAACCATTTCACTTGAAATTTTCTAAAATGATATTTATATTGATTTTAAAAACTATTTTCATGAAATATTATAATATGAAATTGAAATAATATTGAAAACCACTTTCCTTGAAAACATATAAAAGTATCTTGAAAATATTTGGGACAACAATTTCCTAGAATAATTATAAATTGAGTTTGAAAAGTATTATAGAACCATTTAATAGAAAATAAATATTATAAAATGTTACATGATATTAAAATTCTTAACATGCAATGGATGCTTCAATTAAATGATTTAGGTAGATCCGTACAACTTGTGTGAGGTTATAAGAACATTCCATTTGAATGATAAATGGTTATAAAAAATACTTGTTCATAAATTGACAATAATATTTCATTGAAAAATTTTCTAAATAAAAAAAATTAATGATATAAATTTTATATATTATAATATTCTTGTAAACCCTTCTTTATAAAACAATGTTTGATGAAATTATGATTTCTGACATAAGAGAGGGTAGTTTTTCATTTTGATAAATAATATTTTATGTCTTATATATAAAATAGATTAGAATTATGGTACTAATGTAATAATATATCATGAATAAAAATCGTTGAATAATAATCATGAATTTTCATGAGATTGGATTATAAGAGGTCATCATGGCAAGCATAAACATAAACAATATTTAAAAGTGAAGACATTATTTCGATAAACTATTACCACTTGGAAAATTTGATGCAGACTCTCCAAGTAATTATTATGAAATTAAATGAAGTTTAAAATATCAATAAATGAAGGATACTCTTGATATAACATGATGAAGGTAGTATTCACACATCACATAAAAAATATATGGGTATAACGTGGCATGTGTCTCAAAAAAGGTAAATTGAGGAAAAACTATCTTACTCATATGGTAAATTTTAAAAAATTATCCACAATAAAGTAAATTAAGAAAATGGATATTTTGTTACCCGTAAACATTAGAATAATAATTATATAATACACTCATGAGTGGTATATACACAAAAAAAATGAAAGGGTCATGAACATGTAATATATCTCACAGAAATAAAATGTGAGATGAAATACCAATACCATGTATCGTGAATCTCATTGTAGTCTTTCAAAACCCCTATATTATAAATATTTTTTTTTATAAATCTATTATATAACTATATTCTCACTTATAATAACATATATTGTATGATTATTTCTTTATAATACACACTTTTTAACAATTCATTGTTATGTCTTCACTTCGAGTAATATTCAATTTGTTTTCTACATATCTATTATTTTTTATATCAATTTTCCTTATAATTCAATCAATATTTATTGAATTTAAATAATGGATTGAATATAATAAATATTTAATAAATTTGTATTATAATAATCTATAGAATAATTAGGTATGAAATAGAATACACGGTTCATGGAAATGGTATGTCATACCTACCCATAAACGCTATATCATTTTAATTTTCTTGTTGAATGAATGAAATTGAAATTGAAATATGTATATATATGCATATGTTGATATATATATATATAATTTTTATATTAGAACTATTATATCATATATATACATATATCATATATATTCACTATTCCAATCTATAATACATTCAATCATGTGTATGAACAAATCACATGGCTTTGAGGGGGAATTAGTCTACACTTCCTCAAGAGAAATTATAGGATTAAAACAAAATGGAATGTTTAATGATATATATTGGAAAATTATTACATATTCATAAAGGAATAATAAATTTAATATATAAATATATAACCAAACTGTTCATCATATGTTCCACAATGAGATGCTGTAAGGAAATATGAACAGTCAGCATTGTGTGTGGAGGTAGTTCATCGTACACTGAAACAAAATGTTTGTAACCATTATAAGGAGGTTTCTGTACGACTAGGCATGAAAAATGGAATAAAAACATCCTATTATGTTAAATACACTTGTTTTGTTATAATATCATTGAATAATAATATTGTAGACTGTGGATAATTAAAATAAAATAAATGATATTGAGAGAAGACATTACCTATAAATTGGGTAACTCATTTTAATTTGTGACAAAAGGATTACATGGGTATATTTATTTACATCAACAAGTCTTTATAACGATGTAATGTATTTTCGGGAGTGTATTGGGAAAATATTGATCGAAACTATGATGTTTGAGAGGTGTGAGGATGAGGGAGAGGTGGAAGCAATTAATAGGCAAGGTAAAGGACACTATTGGAATTTTTTAAAACAAGTTTAGTTTACCCATGTATTACATAAAAAAATCATAAAACGCAAAGAAATCAATAATTCAATATTAAGGGATTATCCATGGACAAAAAATGGGTTTTGTACATGTTTGATGGTATTTTTGGGTCTTCCATGTAAGATATATTACTATGATAAACTAAATTTCTTTGGATCATTGTAATTAATTTTAATTACGTTCACTAATTTTTTTTCAAAAACATATTTGATCTTATTAGAAATTTATAGTAATGGTGAATCCAAATATATAATATATTTCTCCAAATTCATATCAAATAAGTGTTATAAATTAATTTTAAAATACATTCACCGATGGTATGACACTATGGGGTCTTAATGTAAAATTAAAGAAAGGTTTTGAATGTTTTTATCCAAATTTAATGTGAAATTGTATCCAATGAACAAAATTGGATTAATTGATAAAAATATTATCTAATTTAATTGTGAAAACAATTAAATTTATAAATAAAATATATAAATTAATAAGAAGAAACATAACTTTTGAATGAAAATTCTATATTTTTTTTCTATTTGTTGAAAAATGAGTCTATACTGAAAAAATACAAAATTTTTTCAAAAATTAATGTTTATGTATCACTTTCAAATATCATGTTTATTTTGACATATCAAATCTATAAATGTTCCCAAAATTGGATTTAAAATGGGTTCTCCTTTAAAAGACTATAAATATAAATTTAAAAAATGTATGTTTTTATGCATAAAATTTGAGTCGTTCTTATATTATGTCAATAAAATTAATTGGATGAATATTATAAATATTTCATTGAATATATATCATATATATTAAATTAATATAACTCAAAAATAGTAATTACCTTATATTACTGAGGTAAATTAGATTTGAACAATAATAATATTTCCATTTACATTCAATTGGAGTTCTAATTCATTTCTAATCAATTGGCATCAAATGAATTAATCTTATATTTTAGTAAACCATATATTTTTATATGTTAGTTTAAAATATTCCTAAAATATAATTAAAAAAATGTTCAATTTAAAATTATATTAAATAGAAAAAATTTAATTGTATATTGTAGTTCTGTTAAACATGGTCTTTTGTATTACACAAGCCATCAAGGAAAGTTAAAAATACATTTAATGCAAGATAAACATGGTATTACATGTAGATAAATCATAAATTTATGTTGTTTCCATTACATGATTAACATGTTTGTTTCATATGAAACAATCCAAACATTCTACTTTACTATAAAATAAAATATTTCTACTGTCTTTTGAAATAAAATATCCAATAGTACAAATAAATTCATAAAATAAGAATTAAAAAAATATATGTTTTTTCTAATTCTACCCCCTTAAAATGAATTTCAACCACTAAATTCAACTTTTTTATTTATGGTTTAATAATTTAATTTTTTATTCAGAGAGACCCACATTGTAAAAATTAATACTAAAACATCCCTTGGAAACCAATGTAAGAAAAAAATAGTTTCCAAATCTAACAGATAGATAAGTTTTTTAAAAGGAGAACATATGTGGAATGTGAAAACAAGAACATGGTTGAGAAATATAACTATCTACAACTAGAGTAGAGTGATAGATAACATGGAAAGGGAAATTATATCAATCACAAAGTCATAAATCTATGATGACATAATAGACCTTATGACTCAACAGAAACAATGGTACTTTTGAATATTTCATGGCATGATGATATTTTTTTTTCCAAAAGTTGATTAATTTTACTGAAAATATATAATTTAATGATATCAGGGAAACATCACCCTTAGTTTTTCATTGATCCACTTTACCTCTTTCTCTATGGAGAATGTTTAATTTTTCAATTATGAAGCACCAACCAATCGTGAAATCCATGATAAATAGTACTATCTCTCTTTAGTTACAATCAACAGAAAAGAATTTGGGAATGTTATCCAATATGTATGAATCCTCATGGAGAGATATAAACTATTGATCTCACTGACATCATTCGAAGATTAAATTTAACTTTACACAAATGATTAACCTTATAACATTTCTAAAAAATTTAAATTGAATAATTTAAAATTAAATTCGTGAAAGAGGCTTATCATTTATCCCCCCATATATCGAAAGGTACCACTTGTTTGTAACATTACAAAAATGTGAATTACATTATAATATATTCACATGAATCATGGTAATAATGTTAATTGTCATAAAAGGATGTATTCTTCCTTCTTTCATTGATTATAGGATATATATTCTAAATCTAAGAAGTTATATACTTCATACTTGATTTCATAGAAAACCTTGTCAATAAAAATTTCTAGGATAATTAGTACCATCCATAATTATATATTCACATCGAATATATTATAATCTAAACATCATTATGATAGTTTTAGGCAATAATTAAATGTTACCTTCCCTTAATAAAAATATAAACTATCCATGAAATCACTTTTCTATGTTGTTATCACCATTAAAAACTCATTTTTAAATCCATAATGAAAACATATAAAGAAAATACTGAAATATATAAGATGATTCCTATAACCTAATCTCATAATTCTAAAGCATAAGTACTTCAAACATCACATTATTCTTAAACCATTATTCATGATTCCTCACCATATTCAATATAACATATTTCCTTGATTATAAAATATGAATGGTGTCATAAGTTTCCCCAATATCATTCTAATCAATATTCATATGATAAATTTAATCAATACACGTAATAACATTATATACCACTCACAAGAAATTTTATGTCTCTTAAACTTAAAAGGTATTGCCTATACATGTATCACCTTTTTGAATCTATTTATAAGGATTCTACTTGGGAAATAGAATTTGATAATTCCCATATAATCCAAATCTTTAACATTCAATGTTAAATGGGATCCTTCAAGTTTTCACCATTTATAAAACCCTAAATTATAGGGTGAGAAACATATATCACATTGGGATAACATATAATTATGAAAAATATCATACATGATTCCAATATAATTTCTCCTACTTCTTTAATATATGACAATGTATGTTTATCCTTTTTAATTCATAGATATCCCCAATTTTAATCCTTCACAATGATTTTTAATGTGTTCATGAATTCCCAAAGAATATTCCTTGGGTTTTTCAATCAAGGTGTGCAGTAAGGCATGTTGTCGTATACAGTATTACCCTGAGTCAAGCCTGAAACATCCATTCAGAGTTTCTAACGCTCAGAATATATGTTCTAGAGCCACATCCACTTAATGTGTCTAGATAAGGTTGTATTTCAAGGAAACTACCCACTCTCTGATTTACCAAAAATACCATACATTTTATTAAAAATTAACTCATCCTTATACATATCCTTAGAGATATCCCTAGTCATATCCATAGAATACACCTATGTACCTCACAAATGATTTCACAGGATAGTTTCCAAAGGATAATTAACCTTTTTTTGATATTATCTATAGTGACCCTTTCTTTTCATACATTCACATTACATACCTTTCATGGAATACATAATTTATTTCAAATATAAATTACCAATGAATATATTAGTCTAGTTCTATTGTAAACAAGGAATCATAAACACTAGTGAATATGTGAGTTATATTATCTCCTACTAGGTTCTTCATGACTAACTATATTTTTATACACATGAAACATAATAAATATCATCATAACGTGAGGAATGAAACAAAAAAATGAATTAGATCATATGCTCATTATGGGTAGAAAATGGAGAATTGTTAGAATAAACCTGATCATTAGGGAATCAAAATTTTATAATTAAAATAGATGATCCTATCCTACATATAAAATATAATATAATATGAATCATTGCATAAATAATGATAGATCATAATACAAGAATCAAAACAAATTCCATAAAAGAATAACATATAAAGAAACCATGGAATTATTGAAAAAATAATAATATAATATGATTTCCAGTGGACCTAAGTTCGTACTTCCATGACCATATTAGTTGTATGGGTTTAATCTTCATAATATCTTGGTAGAGATAATTCACACAGATGGAAATCGTAATATCATGAGTTCATTCCTCATACCATCTTGGTAGACACAGTTTACTACCATGGCCATATGAGAAGTCATGGGTAACTCCTAAGACCATATTAGTCTATGTCATGAGATATAAATCTTTACCCAATTCGTCAGGGGATATATAGGTCCCACCGATCTCATAATAAAATTAGGAATAATTTTTCCATGAAGACAATACAATTAATATCATTTCCTCTAAAATGAAATGGGTATGAAAAAAAAAATACCTAAAAAAAATATTGGTTCTATTATCATTTCATCATAAACATGTCCTGTGAAAAGAAGCGGGTTTCAAAAGAACATAATAATCGAAGTGAAATGGGTGTCTAAAGAATCATTCAATAAAAAGACAAACCATTCAATAAAGAATATGAATGTAACTTTTGGGTCATATAAAACATGGGAATGAGTAACATAAAAAGATATCGTCTCAGATAGAAAATAACATATAAAGTTTTCTTGACAACATTTCATGTAAAAAATACAATTAGTTCTTTAAAAAATGGACTTTTAGATAGTCAAAAATCTGAAAAATATTTTCATAAAAAAATCATTAACAATTATAAATTATTCATTTTAAATACATATGGAAAACATTTTCTTTGAAAACATATAATAATTTCATTAAAATGGTTTTAAAACCATTTTCCATGAAAACATACAAAAGAATATTATAGAATTTTTGGAAACCATTTTCCATAAAAATTATAAAAGGAGAATGATAATTTATTCAAATCATTTTTCCATGAAAAACTATAAAATGAGAAAGAATAATATTTGAAAACTATTTTATATGAAAAATTTTAAATACAGATTCCATGCATTTGGAAAAACATTTCCCTAAAATTAAATTAAAAAATCTCAATAATTAAAATTAAAAAAAAGAAAAATTAGATTCACAGTGATGATGGGGGTAAATAAAAACATGTCATATGAGGTAAGAAGAACAATAATATTGAATGGTAAGAGGTTAGGGAAATTCCAATTTCGAAAAGTGATAAGAAAATTTCTCTGACACTACTAAAAAATACAATAACCAAAAAATATATTTTAAATTTTATATGATAAATGTATAATATTCATGGAAACAATTTTTAGAGAACATTTTTTAAGGAATACAGATTTCCAACTGTAAAGTCATATTTTATTAAGAAGATTTTATTAACTAAATTAGGAAACAAGATTCTAATAAATGTACCAATAAATTAATATATAATAAATAACTGCTTTATAAGAAAATTCAACAATGTTCTTTAGATATGGTTCACATGAATTCATAAAAGGGAGCATGAACATAAACAATCTCGATAAGTGATGTGATTGTTTCAATAAACTCTTACCAATGTGTAACATTGAACCATACTCCTTATTTAATAAGAATGAAATTTAATGAATCATAAAATATAATTAAACGAATTATATTAATGATATTACATGTACAAGGCAGTATATGTTGCTCAAATAAACAATTTGGTGCATAAGATGGAATGTGTCTCAAAAAAGAAAATTGTGACAAATCTATCTTGCCGATTTGGGAGCATTAGAAACATAAAATAAATGAAATTAAAACAATATAATGTATTTTTAATTACCCTTAAACTTAATAATAACAATCATATAATACAATCATGGGATATATATACACCCTGTAAAATAAAATAGTGGTGAACATGGCATGTGTCTAATGGAAATAAAATCGTGAGATGAAATCCCCTAACACTATGTCTTGACTCTCAATGCACTCATTGAAGCTACATATATAATAAATATAAAATAATTATACATATAAAAAATAACACTATTATTACTTATAATAAAATATTTGGATTTAATATGGATTTATATTACCTTCTTGTTATAAATTCTACATTATTATTTAACTATAGGTAGTATCAACTTTATTTTTGTAATGTATCATTATTTTTTATATCTTTGGTACTTTTAATTTTTTAATTACTTATTGAATTTAAACAAGAAAATTTAATTATGATTTATATTTAGTATTTTTTTTAATTATAATAATCCATAAAATAGAGAGGTATTAATCAAAATACATCATTCAGGGAGACAGTAGGTCATACGTTTGAATGAATGTTATTTCTATTTAATTGTTATGTTTAAAAGTAAAACAATGTAAATGAAATATATGAACATAGATTTATATATATCCTTAATATTTTATATTTATTATATCCTATATATAAAATCAATTTACTAAAACCATCCTTAATAAATTCCACGTAGTGTATGAATTCATCATGTTGCTTTGAGGGGCTATAGTCCAAAAATCCTCAAACAAAATTATCAGATTAACACAAAATGAAAAGTATAATGAAAAGAATTTTATAAGGATTACATAAGATTAATGGATTTATAATTTTTTTATAAATCACATATAAACATAATTTCTATCATAATTTCTACCATAAGAGGCGGTAAGGAAAAAAGAACAGTCATCAATTTGTGAGGTTGTAGTCCCTTGTACACATATATAAAATGTTCATTACCCATGTGATAGAGGTTTGAGTAAATATATGTCGAATAAATAGAAAAAATAATAATATTATATTGAATATATAGGTGTTATATATAATAATTGAATATAAAGAGTTGAGGGTTGGAGAAAAAAAATGAATGCACCTTGAGAGAGATTTTAGCTTTTAATCAGGTAACTCCATTCATTTTCCAAAAAGCATCCTTGTATTTCTATATTCCTAATTATATGTTTCTATGAGGAATGTTTTGATTTTTATTAAGTTTATTGTTATGATATTTCCATATCTTAAATGGTTTGAGAGGTGTTTGGGAGAGTGGGAGGTGGGTGCCTTTTATGGAGAATGGAAAGGACAAACTTGTAATATTTGAAAACAAGTTAGGTGTACAAATATTTTTACATAATATAATGCACATGATACCAAAAAAATAATAATGGAAGGTTTATATATTCATAATTTCCATCTAATGGTAGTTGTACTAGTGTCATGGTCGTTTTTGGATATAAATTTAAGGTTCAGTACTTTGGGAACAAAATTTATCTTATACATTTTAATTAATTTTAATCACATTCACTAATATAATTGGTCCAAATAAAAGATAAACTAACAATACATTATAAATTATTATTATTAAAAATATATAATACATTTTTATAAAATCTAATCTCAAAAGTGGTATAATTTTATTTTAGTATAATCCCACTGATGGGACGACACTGTGTCTTTTTAAAGTTATAGCGATGAATCATTTGGTAAGAATTTTTGTCAAATTTTAATATGAAATTGATTCCAATGAACTATGTTACATAAATTGGTAAAAATATTATCTAGTTAAACATTTAATAAATTTTAAAATATAATTTAACTCTAAAAATTATTTAGAATAAAAACTAGTTTTGAACTAAATTGTTGTATTTTTATCTATTCATTATAATAAATAACATTACATAAAAATAAAAATAAAATATCCTAATCTAATTTTTATTTTTCTATTTCGATTATTATGTTCATGATTTTATATAAATTCTATAAAATTTCCATTAAATTGGATTAAAAAGGGTTTAATATTAAGTAGTGTTAAAACTACTTTTTTAATAATATAGGTTTTTAATCAAAAAATTTTGTCTTCTCTTACCATATATATATATCAAATATATTGGATGAATATAAAAAATATTTTATTGAATATGAAATATATATATTACAATAATATCACTAACTAATTAAAATTAATTTATTTTATTAATATAAAACAGATTGGTGGCCGTAATAATTTTTCCCTTTACCTTCATTCGGTTTTCATGTTCATTTATAATTAATTCGTAACCTATGAATTCAATATATATATTTGAAAACCATATACATTCATAATTTAGATAAAAATATTCATTTCTGATTATTTAACTTCTTGGTTATATCTTACTGTATTAAATAATAAAATATAAATAATTTACCATTGTTCAGTAAAACTCTATATTGTGTGTTATGCCATCCATCATGGAAGGTAACAGTTTATTGCAATGTATGCTCACCTCAGTGTCCCATGTAGAGAAAGATAAATTCTACATTGCTTTTAGTTCACTATTAACATGGTGATGAGCATAAATCAATCCAAAAATAGTTCACTAATATAAAAAAAAGCTATTTTCAATTTTGCATGAAATGAAAAATATAAAATAGGTTACATTAAAATAAAAAATTTAAAACAAATAATAAATTGTTATAAATATTAATATATATTAGGTCTGGAAACCATGAAAATGTAATATTTATTATGTGATGGGTGCACACAAATTTATATGGAGCAATAAAAACTTTATGTTGTTGTGGAATTTCCCGCAATTATATATAACTCCAAAGAATTGAGTAATGTGAGTTATCTCATTAAAAAATTTATGTTTTCGTGAACAAGAATCTAAATTTTTTCACAACTATGTGTGGTGTTATAATGCCTAGATTTGAGGTTTCAGTTTTATGAATTACCACATTCCAGGCATTTATCTAATACATCCCCTCTTGATTATAATGATAATCAAATTCGTAAGTTATGATGATGTTGATTATGCTGAGCCATTTTTTATAGTTTCATATTATTATATATCCTATTACATGGCTTGTAGAATAGCCCGTTCTTTGAGTTATCTTCTCAAGTGACTACTTTTACTAATAATAACTCATGGTCCTATAAGATGGTAGAGAAGAATGAATTAATTTTTTTGGTTTTAATATGAAAATGTTATGTATAAACCAAATTTTAACAAGACACTATACTTTTGGATCTATTTTTAATAACTCTATTATATTTCGGTCATTATAATGATAATATAGTAATGTAATAAAAAATAAGATATACTATAATACAGATGAAGGCGTAATCATATTACGAGAACTCTTACAACTTATAAATTATTCTACTTTCTGTAAATATATTACACTCATCATAAAATAATTACTACGTATAAAAAATATATATAAATTCTTTAATTATCATGAAACCACAATTATCCTCCCTCATTTACATAAAATTGGAAGTGAAAATACAACATGTGTGTACTTCTGGACAACTTCCTCAACATAGTGATATAATTCATTTTCCATCACCATATTTCAAGGATGGAAATTATTATGTGATAAAAATTTATACATTATTATATTTATATAATTATGATTATATAACTAAAATATCTTATTTAACTTCTTGACCTTCCAATTCATAGAAAATTGATATGCTTTCCCGGGAAAACCTGTAAACTGCAACCTCTATGATGTGAAATGAATCATTTTTATTTAATATTAACATAGCGGGTATTAAATAGTGTTTTAATTTAAATTTATTATTTATATAATATATTAATGATTATATAATGGTGAATTATTATTTATCGTTATTTCATTCTATCTATTGAAAAGTGAAAATAGAATCCATGCGTTTTTGTGAACTTTCGTCTCCAGGAACACTGTAATTCATTTTTGTATCTACATATTTTATCACTGAATGTAATTATTTAAATAAATAATATGTATAAATATTATGTTATTAATAAATTTTTACATATTATTGAATCACGATCAATTTAGAAGGGCTCTGAATAAAAAAAAACAAATCTTCTCATGAAAAATGAAATAGATAACACTCAGAACTAACAATTTCAATAAAGAATTATTAAAAATTGGGTGTGGAAATGTTATAAATGTATCATATATGATAATATAATTATTTACATGAAGTTTTTTTTAAAATTATAAGATTTTTAGTTTATTTTATATTAGTTTATTCTTCTATCAATGAAATTAAAACATAAAGATAGGGATTTATGTTATAGTCTCATTATTTATCAAGATTCTTTATGATCGTATTTTAGATGATGAAATTTTATAACTTATATCCCAATAATATCATGCATATTATTCCCCATTTTTTTTCTATATATCACATTACTTCCAATAATTTTACAATTATTAATTGTTAAAGTAAATTAAAGAAAACATTTAATTAAATGTGACATTATAGCTCTTTTCAATTGAAAATATTTTATCATCTATGTACATATTTCCTAAAAAAATTAAATGTTTTATTAAATTTATTCTACTAATTTTAGTGGAATTTTTTACCAATAAAAAACTTTTATAAATTTCATAACATAAATGTTGTTTTTGTTCTAAAAATAATTTTTTTTCATTTTTTTCAAAAATGAGAAATGAGTCTTTATTTTATTGTACATGACATAAAAGTAATTACCTAATGTCCTGGCCACTCAATTCATTGAAATTTACTTTAAATATATCCATTTTTATCATAAAATTAATTTATTTCATCAATATTTTGTAATTTTTTATATTTTAAACATGTGAATTCTAAATAAAAAGGTATTTACTACATGAAAAATTCTAATTAATATTTTAGTAAATATTTTCATCTATGATAATAACCATTCCTGTTACTTATAATTTATTAGGGTTATGATAAAATTATGAAATTAACTTTCATTATTTCGATGGATTTTGATGATTATGATTTAAATATAATTCTTGGAAGCTTTATCCCACAAGTTACTAAATTTATGATGAATCTTTTTTGAAACCCGTTTTTCAACAGATTATCATATGATAAATGTTTTATGATATTGTACGTCAAATATTAATGATATTAATTATGTGATGTTCTGGCCATGAAAGATAAATATAATGAAAAAATGAGCACTAGATTGAATTTTGAACTTAGTTCATTAATATACTATATCCATTATGATTTCTAGGGGAGTGAACCACGAATAACGGTATGATACAATGTGAGTGAACCCCATCCACTATTATTTTATTTCATGTGAGGATTGAATAAGGAAAATATTTTTCCTTGATATTTTATATTCCATAAACTAATTCATTATTTAATTTTTATTCTCTCAATTATCATTTTCATTTACTCGTTTATGATTCGTGTCTTATAACAGGCCAAACTTTATTCCAAAATTCCGGATTACGCTCTATATAATGAAGTGTATATTTATAGATTATTAATATCATGTACTCATACCAATATTCTCATGTTATGTTTAATTGATAATTTATATATTCTTTTTAAACCCATATTGGGTATTTATAATCACCCAATTATATGATTTATTTCCTAATGATTCAATGAAATGTTTGAAGATAGATATGTCTAAAATGGTGAATGATATGAGGAATATAGTGAGACATTATATAGATCCCTTACGAACAAGTTTTATATATATCAATGTTTCTAAATACAATATTCCGAGATGATTCTATCTTGGATTATTATGTAATATATTTAATAATCATATAATATGATGGGATATTTATATTTCAAAATAATGGGTAGTTATAATTAGTATCAGGTTAAGGATTAAGTACCTATGAAGCTATGATTAGAAAACATCAGTGATAACCCATAGTATAATCGTATTTAATGGATAATATCATTTGTTATGGTAGATAATAGTGTGTTTTTCATCTTGAGAAACATCTATATCTAGATTCTACAATTTGAAGTGGTTTTATAATATATTCATCTAGGGTTAATAACCCTAAAACTAGTTGGTCGATTGCATCTAATCTGCAATTTTGGTTCATTTTGTGACTTCCCCTACGGTACACCTAGTTTTACACTTTCAGGGAATATTCTTATGTCAATTCACATATTATTTATAACCTTTTTCAATTATTTTAAGAGAATATTATCGTGGATTACCAATGATAAACCAATGGTATAATAGAATCAAAAGAAATTTTTTTGACATAAATATACTATAAATGACATTCATGAATATTTATTTTCCATAAAAAAATTTTGATTTTTGTACTACAATTTTAGTTTTTAGTTAATGGATGGACACTAAATTTACTTAGTTATTTCAGAATGTGATAGATATTGTAAGGAATTTTTTTAAAGCTACAAAATGTTATGGGAGCTAGAATAAGAAAAATTTATATCATTCCTATGATATATTATAAAGATATAAATCATGTAGTGCTTCAAAATGATTAAATGTGGGAATAGTGATATATTAAGACCGTCATGAATAAAAAATCAACATCATTTAGTATGTAAGATTATAAATAAATTACTGAGAAATCAATCAATACCACTTAAAATATACTTCTTGTTATATATTTTTTCTGAATACTAATATTTTAATTTTTGAATTTATCATTTGGAAAATATATATATATGGGGGAATATTATAATGAATATGTTTAAAAAAAATAAAATTAATTCAATTGAGTAGGATGAGAATAGGAGATTATTGTTTAGTAATCTATTTCATCATATTATTTATCTGAAAAATTATGAATTCCTTGAGCTAAAGTAGAATGATAGTGAATCTATAAATACATATAAAGAAAATTATAAAGGGCTAGTTATGTAGGTTTATAATGTTATAATCTAACCCAATATTATGTTTCATTGATTCATTATTGTATAAAAAATAATTTGAAAGGTATTATACATATGTAAATTCATAAACAATGAATTAATCAATATATGTTCTATTATGGGGGATATGGAGGTTTGAGTTACTGATAATTATTTTGGTTGTGATAATAATGAAAAAATATAATTCTAATGAAATTATAAAACACATTAACATAAGTATTATAAAAATTAGTTTATGATCAAACTATAGAATGAAACATGAAATAAATTGTTATAAGGGTGTTAGTAAATGTGTTAAGTGTGGAATGAAAGGTTATTGGGAAATTGAATGTCAAAGTAATGGGAATTTGAACATAAATAACAATGGGGAAATAGAACCAAAAAATTATGCACCCTAAACTATAGAGTTTAAAATTTATAGATTATAGAAATTATGCTAACAAGCTCATAAATATGAAGTTTAATGATGATTATTGAGAACTGAAAAATATTAATGTTAGAGAAAATGATAAATCTCATGTTTTCACCATTTTTGATGAGGGTTATGATAACTATGTGGTGAATGGTGTATATATCATCCACTCTAAAAATATTAATGTCTTATATGATTATTGATATGACAACTATTTTATATCTAGATAATTTTTAAGGATATAGCAATGTCACTTAAATAATTATAAATTAAATTACTAGTGACAGTCTCTAATGGTACAATAGTAACTTACCATGTCTATATTCTTTATCTGATTAATGATTATGAGACATATTTTACTATAAATCTTGATATTATATAAATAATTTTTTTTATATAATTTTAGGAATGCATTATATTTATTATTATTAATTCCAAATCAATTTATAAGGAAGGTAATTATTATTTCTTATTCGAAACCAATATATGATCATCTGACATTATGATGATAAATATGAAAATATTATTTAAGTCACCTACATTATTTAGGCCTTGATTCATAATCAAGGGGGGTTTTTATCTCAGATGGTTGGTGAGAAACCCACATATGATGATATGTGTTTGTACTATATTGGAAAAGGTTTTTTGGAAAGTGTTTTTATGGATGATTTTTGTTTTGTTATTAACATGAAAAATATCTTCACATTTTAAAATTGGTGAACATACTAAGTTGTTTTGGACTTAGATAATTAGATGAAATTTTCTTCAGAAATCTCATCAATTGATGTTTTCTATTCTGAAAATTTTATAATATGTGAATTTTTTTTGGGGAACATATTATTTTGAGAGGAATGGGAATATATACCATATACAGAATTTCATAGGAGAGGGTTGACATAAAAAATATATAATGATTCTTTTATGTGATAAAATTTCTCAAGTCCATGATCTCTAAAAATTCTCATGATCTAATAATTTTATAATATGGGGATATCATTTTTAGTGTGTAAAAATATTTCCATAAAAAGATGTGAAAAAGATCTATGTACATAATAATAAAAAATAATGATGGAAATTAGAATGATTATTTGGGTGAAAATATAAAAATAATAAAAATAATGAATTTTTAAATTTGTTATGACCTGAACAATTGGGATGTCATAGAACATTGAAAAATAATTCATGATGCAATATATCTATATTAATGCTCAATAAATAATTAATAATTATTAATATAAGTTTATTTATTTTGGAAGAATATAAAAACCAAAATTTCTGATATTGATAGGATGATAAAGGCTTTTGAATGTATATAATCACATTGATTAGTATAGTACAAATAATTTGTTGCAAGGAAAGCAATATGAATATTCTAATGTCATATGATTTTTAAATTTTTGGATTGACAAATTCATCAAACAAGTCGATCCATAAGTTAAAATGATCCATTTAATGAACCAATCAAGGGGTGAATTTTAAAAATTACGATGTCATTGATGATATCAGTCCATCATAGTGAATTAAGTGTTTTAATAAAGGAAGAATATTAAATTTCCCATGTTTTATCAGGTAAACCAATTTTTTTGATTGTGAATGAGAAGTGTTTTTTAAACTGATAAATTAAGCAAGCGGATAATAATGATACTTCCAGGTTAGAACCACAGACCGATACATCAGGGAAGCATTATAGAACATTAAAATTGATGATATTCAGGGATTTATTTATCAATCAATCGGTTTGACACAAATATATAATCAGATTCTGAAAATCCATCAGACTATATTTTTTATATTATTGTTTTCACACAAAAGAAAATAATCTTAATTTTATGATGTAATAATCTTCAAAAGACTTCTATATGTTTTCAATATATTTGAGAATTGGTCCAATCAAGTTCAAATGACCATAAATTTGGAAGATCTCGCAATTTTTTGAGTCGGAAGACAATTTCATGTTCCTTCATTTGATGTTTAGGGTGAACTTACATAAGGGGGTCAAATTAAAAATTATGTTGTTACTGTTCACTTGTATGAAGTAATAACACTAAAGCTATTGTTTTGAAATGGTTAGAGGACAGCTAATCTTGAGAAAAATTTATGGAACAAAGGAGAATAAGTGATCAGTTATCTAGTTAATAGGATTCATCAAAGGATACCAAGAAATTAGTCATACTGTTTCTAAAGAAAAAAACATTAAGGAAAGAGAACGAAACTAGTTTTTTATAGTAAAATGGAACTGACTACTTTCTAGATTAATTAATTTCATATATGAATTATAGTTAGTGATGTGACATTATTTTTGTATGACATCCATAAAATAAATTCTTAAATGTTATATGTTAAAAATGTGAGGGATTTTTTAACAAATATCAAATGTTTACAATCTTTGAAGTACCATTGTGGCTATTATAAAACCAATTGGTTCACTTTCATATTCCTTTTTCTTATAAATTTTCTTAAATATTTAGGGATAGAATAATCACTCTTATTATTTAATTTATCATAGTGCTACAGAATTGGAATGGTATTTACTAATTTTTGTATCCAAAAAAATTATTATTTTGTAGTGAATTTTGTGGTATTGTATTTTTTTCAAATGTGTGATAATTACAATGTACTATTATTGAGTATGGAAGCCTATAAATACTATTGTTATTATGGATGTTTTTCATAGTTTGGTTATAGGTGAAATGATTTCTCTTTAACATGATACGAAGGTTGTTATGAAGGTAAACATAAAAAAAGTTATCACAAATTCACTCCTCCCTCTCTTAGTGATTAAGTTGATCATGTGTGGGCCTTCTTAATTGGTATTAAATGTAATGTTTTTTCATTAAAATTTATTATGATTGAATTAAATTTGTTACATATTTTTAGGAATTGGGTGATAAGTGGGGGGACTCATGATTTAGATGGAATGAATTATCATATTTGTAAGGATAGAATTTTTCCATATTTAATATGTCTGAGTTTTATTTTTCAAGAAGACACTACTGAAGGATTTACTCCTCATTTTTAGAATCCTCTACTTATACAGGTTGATAGAAAAAATATGTTTATTTATTAATGTGCCAAAAAAATCTTCATTTATCACTATCTAAATGTGAATTTATTAGAGTGGTTGGAGTATGAACATCCTACAGTATATGGGAAAGGATGAAAAATATCTATTAAGGAAATATATAGGGGAATAAGAAGATGCGAAAAATATTGATATTGAAGTACAATGATATCAAAATGTGTGAGTATGAATCTATTGGTAACTGTTTTCCTTGGGTGAATGATAATTTAAGAACTATGATAATTCATGGCGAGATGTTATAATATTCAACTATTGTCGAAAAGATCATAAAAATTATTCCTATCAATTTTAATATATGACTGTAATATTTTGAATATATATATAATGAAACACAAAATTTGTAAAAAATAAAAAATTTCTCATTACATATGAAAAGAGAATAGGGTATCTTATTAAAATCAAATAAAAAGTTTTTCAATAAATATTCATCAAAGCTTCTATGAATTTATAATAGAATAAGATTATTGATGTAGATTTAGATGTAATATCTGGAGGAAAATATGAGAAAAATAATAATTTTTATGAATTATTATTCTTTATTTCGATGAATTTGAAATGTAACACTTGAAAGTACAAAAGGAAATCACAATTAAAAAGAATTGCTTGTGTAGATATTATGAATTTTTCCCACAAATTGTCATTAAAAAATGGATGAAGAAGGATGTGATTAAAATTTAAGAAATTTAATAATATTCTTTATTAAAAATTATTAAAAATAAAAATATTAATCAATGGTAAAATTTAAAAAGTTCCCCAAATCCAAAATGTGTTATTTTTACTATTGTGGATAGCGTTGATGAAACTAAAGTTGAAAAGGAAAAATTTAATGATGTTTCTGGAGGGAAAAAATTTATTGAAAAACAATATGATGATGTATTTTAATGTAAAAATAATAAATAAGTGATTCAGTTAGAATATCATATTAAAATATACTTGGAATTATGTCTTCAAAATATTATATGACATTAGAGGAAATATAAGAAGTTGGAAAAGGAATGTTATGTGGTAGAAAGTCAATAATCATTTATTTATGACAAATTTATTTTCATGGAATATATTGATTATTTTAATTAATATCATTAATATATAAGTAATTTTAATGAATAGATATAAGTAAATATATAAATTAATGATTATGAATAAGAAATTATTATAATAATTTAGTAAATTTGTGCAGGGAGATGCGAGTTTTAGAAACTTAGTTGATGAAATTGGTGAAATTTTGGATAAGTGTGAACTAGAGAAACGTAATAAATATATTAATATTAATAAAAGAAATATTAATATATTCATAATAAGAATAAATTAGTGAAAATATTGTATGTAGCCAAAAAATAGTGTTTGAATTTCATACGATTAAAAAATATCAAGATAAAAATATATTATTTCAACTAATAAGGATTTAATAGATAATGGGAGAAATTTATGTCAAAGAAGGACATTTTAAAAGATATTAGAACATGTTGGGTTCAATTAAATCATAACATTAAAATTATCTATGTTGTATAAAAAATGTTTAGAACTCTATACAATATTGAATTTGTCGAGGAATTTTTTTCTTATGGATACATGTTGTATTGTGGAGGTATTTCACATATATAAAATATTCTTTTTTCTATCAACCAAACTATAATTATCACATCTTTATGAGGTAAAAAATTATCCAGGGGAGATTATAGTGACCCAGGCTAAACATATATAGATATTAAATCATTTTAGATGAATATTCATCCCCTAAAAAAGTACATTCCCTGGGAACATAAGAGTTTGTTGTCCTTGGAAACGTAGAACATATTCTTATAAATTGGTGACTGATAATAAAAATATATTTTAATGATATTCCCCTTTAGTAGTTATATTTTATATCATTCTTTATAAAATAGGGAACAGAAACATAAGAATTTTGTGAGGTCAAATTTTTAGTCACGGCAAACCAGGATATCTGTATGCACAATCATTAGAAAAAGGGAATTATAACATGATATTGTCATTATAATATCATATATTAACATGAAAGATAATAATAAATATTAATGGAATATATATTTATTGTTCATAAGACATTAATTATTAGTTAATCGATAATATAAGCCATGAAATAAGAAAATAAGAATAATACATAGAATTATTGAAGTCATATAAAATGATGTCCAATGTAGTCAAGGCCTACTACCATGTCCATCTTATTGAATAATGTCCATTACTGAACCAATATCAATCCCCACATGAATCATATATTACTGAACTAGAATAACATCTTGATCTAGAGATGTAGTAATAAAATGAGTTTACTTTTTATTTCAGCCATGCCATACTGTAGTAGGTTTACTCCTCATTTTAACCCTTTAATACTAAACCAAAATCACTCAATGTTCTTCCCTACCATAATAAACTGATATCACTCCCCTATCTATCCATGTCATAATGAATTGATGTCACTCTTCTTTCTATATTTTCTATACATAGAAGAAATAAATCATTACTTATTGCATTAATGGGTGATATTGGTCCAACCCATTATATTATAACATCATAAATATTTGTGGAACAATATAATAATGAATTCATAAGATAGTTACACATAAAAAGAGATGGGTTTGATAAAAAATATATCATAACCCATGAAATGAAATGGTCATCATAATCAATTCATAATATTTTTACCAATGAAAATTAGATCTTTATAATAATTATTTTATAATTTAATAACACATTAAAAAACCATGTTTCTATTGAACATATCCCCTGAAGAGAAATGGTTGTAATAAACATCATTCCATCAAAACATAATGCTTTCTACAATGAATATGATTGATATCCATAGATCATATCCCCAACAATGTAATGAATATAACAAAAAATATCTTTTTTGATTGATAAGTATTTTGAAGGATCACATAGATCAATTATAAATAAAAATATCCATTCATTGAAAATAACTTTAATAAATCAATTTAAAAAATTCTTTCCTTATATATAATGCATAACAATTTCATTTATAACATGATTTGATGATAATATCTTTTCCTATTTGTAAATTTATTTTTAAAATATCTACCATTTTAAAAATATTTCCATTTCAAATAGAACTGAAAGATTGTAAATAAGGATTGAAATAAATTTGGAATTAATTTTGGAGAAATATTATAAAATATTCAAAAAATAACATTGAAAAAACTTCTTCCTTGAAAACTTATAAAATAATCATGAAAAAATATAGAAATACATTTTCATTGAAAAAATATAAAATAATCATAAAAACATTCTGATATCCTTTTTCCTTTAAAACATATAATTCAATATTGAAACCATATTGAAATACATTTTACTCAAAATCTCATTAAATAATGTTTCAAACATTTATGAAAATATTTTTTTTGGAAAAATACTTTTGAATGAAAACAAATTTCTGACCAAAGAGAGAGATAATGCTAGATGTTCATTAAAACACTTCCTTAATTTTCTTAAGTACCAATGAGTGTAATGTGATACCAATATATGATGATATGCAGACTAACAAGTATATATAAAAATTCTTGATTTTATTTACAAGTAATAGGGAATTATAGACACCACACAAAAGAAGCACGTGGGGAATATGGAAATTATCTTATGGAAAAAAATGTGATGAAATTCCCATACCTCATGTCTTGAAATTCAATATAAACATTCAAACCTCTTGAAAATTAAAAAAAGGTTTGTTGTTCATATTTAAAATAACTATAATATTATATCTAATACCATATATGGTTTTTTATTCATTTTTATTACTCCCTTACTAATAACACCATATTAATGTTTCATTTTGGGTATTATCATCTTCATTTTTCGTATGTGTCTTAGATTGATATTATTCATCATCTGTCATATATCATTAATTAATTATTTCATAAATTTATATAAATATCATATATATTTAGTAGATATGTTATTATAAAATTTTAACATATATGGAAATAGTAAATAAAATACACCATTTGTGTAGATGGTATGTCGTGCATACTTATGAACATTGTTTCTGTTTCATTGCCATATTGAATGAAAGTATGTAACTGAAATATATATGTAGGTATTAAATATCATTAACGAAGAATTATTTTATCATATAAGTCATATAATTTCACTGAACACATGCTAACTACATTCCATGCAATGTGTGACGAATCCCAATGCACTAAGAAAGAGATATTCCATACTTCCAGAAATGAATTTATCATCTTTATAGAAAAGGGAAAGCATGATGTTATTTTTTACATAATAATTTAATTTCTATATATAATTAATAAATATCACAGATAATATCTAATAATATATTATTCATCATAATACCCAACAATGACGGGAAGTAAAGGAAAAATAATCAACATCATTTCATGAGGTGGCAGTTCGTCATACGCATAAATGGTATGATTGTTACCAATTAGAAGGAAGTGTGTATAACTGTATAGAGTAACCTTATAAAAATCTTACCACCATAGATTGTATAGTAATTATATTTTATAATAAAGTAATGGAAATATTTTATGGGGCCATTAAAGAAAATAAAACTATGAATTTTGAAGAAGGGTGTTACCTCTTTTTTGGGTAACCACTCTTGGTTTTCACCAAAGGGATTACATGGATTCATTTATTCAAAAAAGAGAGGCTTCTAGGTTGAGATTATTAATTTTTGGAAGATATTTGTATAGGGTATGAACAGTTCAATGTGTCATGAGATGTGTGTGGAATTGAGGCAGTTGAGCTCCCTTTAATAGTGGATAAGGAGTGTCATTCTTGTAAATATAAAATGCTAAACATTATTTAGAGGTTTAACATACATCACGTGATTCCAATAATTGTAAAAATAAAAAAAATAGGTTATAGGTTAAAAATATATCGATAAAATATAATTTGAACAATGTTTTAGTTCATTTGGCCAAAAAAATTAAATATTAATCCAAATGTAACCTTTTTTACCTTAACCATTGAAATTAATTTTAATTAATTTCACAACTATTTTTGAAAAAAATATATCATTGAATTAAAAAAAAATTTAAAAGTATAATCACAACATTGGAGGAAATTAATTTAATATCAATCCCATAGACGGGACAATAAAGAAAACATTTAAAGAAAAAATGTTCAAAAGGTGGATAAGTTTTTATATCTAAATATAATTTTAAATTGTCTAATACGACATATATTTGATTAATTGAAATAAATTTGATCTATTTATACATAAAATATAAATAAAAAAATATTTAACTATTAAAATAAAATGAATGAAAATGCAATTTTGAAGTACATTTCAGAAGTATTCAATATTCATAAAAATATAAATATTCTTTAAAAGATACATGAAATTTATCCTAAAAGAACTCTTGATATTTATCATTCAAAAATTATATTTTTTATAATAAAAAATTATATTTAAAATGGTTTCCCTGTTAAAATAATGTAAATTTAGCATTCAGAAAAAAATACATCACTTTATTGTTAAAATTGGATTTATTCTTATCTTATATATAAAAATTATATTTCATGGTTGTAAAAAATATTGATTGAATATATATTATAAAAATGTTATTGAAAATAATATTAATAAGTGTTTATTAACTTATTGAGATAGAAGTGTCTTTTTTACATTAAAAATAGTTTTCTTATAATAAATTTTTCTTTATTTTCAAATAGTTATTTCATTGACTACGACTAATTGAGAACAAAATGAATAATTTTATATAAATTTGTAAATAATATATTGACATTTATTAAATATTATTCATAACATCTTTTCAAATGGACATGTAGTGGCTATAATAGTAATTTAATAATAATATTATTATTAAATTATAGTTTTGTAAATATTTGGCCTCGTATATAAATCATGTTATTGAAGGGACATGGAATTGTGTGTAATACAAGAAAGACATATTCTTTCATGTACATAAAGTTAATCTAACAATTTCATGTAGTTCAATATTGACTTGGTGTATCATAAAATTCATGAAAATAATATATCTTCAATAAAAAACTATATTCTATGTTTTTTGAAATGAAAAATATCCAAAAGATTAATTTAAATCGAAAATATATATTTCAAAAAATCTCAAGGTGTTATAATGGTAATACACTCAAAGAAGGAATCATGGTAATGTTTTTATAGAGGTGAAAAATATATCACAACTATTCTAAACTACATAAGAATGATTTTAACTGCATTGAATCCATGAAATATTTCTATTGTTTTGTTACCAACACAACACCATTTTTATTACAATTCTCCAATACCATTGTGAAATAAGTTAATGGGAATGAAAAAAAATCTTATTTTAGAATCTTTTAAAAAAAATAGAAAATGAAAATTGACCTGGATTTTGGATAATGTGCGATCTTTGAAAATGATAGTATCATGTTATAATATCTCAAAATTAGAATCATGTTATAATAATAATATATAGTTATTATTTCCACCATTATACCCAACAATGTAATGTGTTGGTGATAAATATATCAAACGACATCGTGGAGACGGTAATCTGTATGTACGCACAAGCAGTGATTTAGTTTTTCATAGGATGGATAGATGGTGAAATAGGGTGGTTTCATATTTATAATAAAATATCATTATATTTGTGATTCTGAATTTATTACATTATAATGAATCGACTTAATAAGAGGACATAGAAGAAAAAATAATAATGAATCATTAGAAGAGATTATCTCTTCATTGATGTTTCTCTTCCTAATTTCAACTTAGGGGACTAGAGTTGTTCTCAAGAGAATCCTAGAACCTCTAAAATGTAACATGGGATGTTGAGAAGAAAAATGGTTTGGGGTAGGATGAGATTGAAGGCTCAAAATGGAATGTAGAAGAGAGGAAGGAGGACTCCATTTATAAGAGAGGGGAGGGTCACTTTAGGAACGTTCAGAAATATTAAATTATTATAAATTATGTTTTGATTTAAAAAAGTCCAAAACTTATTTAAATAATAATATAAGATGATTTTGGTTCGAATACCCATCATACAGTAATTTTTATGAAATTTTTTGAAATTTTTATCTTTATTCTTTTGGTTATACACTTATTTTACCCTTTTTAATCTTACCATGATATCATGTTATCTACACGTTGCAGGTTAATGAAAATACCATATCAGGTAAAATGACCGAAACAATTTATTTATGACATATTTGGACTTATATTAACAATGTTCCCTAATATTTGATTTTTTGGAGCGTAATATCATTTAATAAACTATTTTATTTTGTAAATTATAAATTATCTCAACTTTAGATATTATTCATACATAAATTTATAAAACAAATCCATAAAAACCTTTTTACTTCAAAAAGGCCTTAAATCAGCCCTAATATGAAAATATAATCCAATAAAATTATCGATGACATCTAAATGATCAAATCAAATTTATTTTAATATTTATAACCTTCTTTCTTTTAATATTTTCTTTAATGAGGTACGCATACATCAAAATTATGTCATAAATAAATATATAAATATAATGTATAAAATTTTAAATAGAATACCATGATGTAGTAAATATTTATAACCTTAAAATGAATATTTATATACATAGATATCAGTTATATAACCCTATATTAAAATCAGTTTATTAAAAGATACATGTTATTATTATAATTATCTTTACATTAAATTAATTTTTATAAATTGTCATTTTCACATCCAGATGAATCAATTGGGTCCCAAAATCATCCCAAAGATTACCATGGTAATAAATATCTCATCCAATCAGATTAGGACATGTGTTATGGTAATTTATTAAAATTATAATATTATTATTTTCCCTTATTTACCAGATCTAACCTTTAACCATGACATTAAAATAATTAATGAAGATACTATTCATAACGTCCATAAATAAAATGTAAAAATTTACATAATTTGATAAATCTAATTAAAAATATGGAATTCATTTTTTAAAATTCACAATACAGAAGTTTTGTTAATTAATTTAAATTTAATTCTTGTTTTCAAAACCAAAAAACTGTTTTTTAAGAAATAATAATTATCAAAAGATTGACATACATTTAGATCCAATATAAAAGTAAAATTTCATCCAATGACCAACATTTGATTAAATGATAAAAATAATCTCAATAAAAATTAATAAAATTATATATATAATGTAACTATATAAATAAATTATAGAAAAGGCAATATTGTATTAAAATGTAGTTATTTTGACTATTCATTAAATTTTGAATTTTATCTTGAAAATACCAAAATTTTTACAAAAGTAAATTTTTATGTCCCAATTCCAAATTATATTTTTATTTTGTTAAACTAAACTTATATAAGTGCAAACAAATATATTTCAAATTTGTGCAACATCAAAAGGGGTAAAACTCATTTTTTTAAAAATACTTCTATTATCCGAAAAAATTGATTTTGTTCTAATACCAATATCTAGAAAAGGTGTAAGATGAATTATAATTATATAAAATAAAGAAATTTGTTAATAATAATCATAATGGATAGTATATAGAATATTTTAATAAGATATAATTGTTTTTTGAAACTCGTTATTGCATACAATGCGAGCTTTCGAGGATGGTCGCTCTTGCGGGTAATGTAAGCCAAGGCAGTGTTGTGTGTAGTCCAATATTCCATTAGTAACAAAATCCGAACGTATTTAATTATAAAATGAAGAAAATCTGTAATGAGTTTTGTGTGAAATTAATTCTATAAAAACAACATTAAATTGTGTGTAACAAAAGCAATGTATAATGTTGTGAATACTGAAAGCCAATAGGATGTTGCATATAGTGAAAGATAAATGTGGTGTCGTATATAACGTAATACATCAATGAAATTAAAAATAATCAATCTCATAAAATCTTGTGTTGGTAGACGCTACCCCCTTAAGATTATATCCATGATCGAAATTCATCATGGTTATAAATTGTTTTCCTCTTGAATGTTTCTTTCCTAGAAACTGACCACATAAAAAGGGATATTAAGCCTTCATTTTAAAAAGGAAAGATATAAATGTAATGGTTTCCTAAATTAACTAATCACTTGTTTTGCAGATAAGAGAACTTAGGTGGGAAGTGATAACATGGATTTGGAAAAGAAATCTAACCATCATTTTTTATGGATATTGATAGAGAATAAGGTTTAGATAAAGTTAACTACAATAAATCCATAAATCTGCGATGATATAAGGAACCATATTATTCATAGAATAAGAGGGTATTAGGATAATATTTTTTATTTTCATGATCATTTTCATAAATTTCAAGAATTTTATCATAAGGAGAAATACTTACTTGATGTTACTGTAATATCACCGTTGGTCATTCCCTAAACAATTTCCACTTCATCTATTATTTAATGAAATGATGTTTAATTTTTCATTATTGATGTTTCTGCAGATCATGTGATAGAATGATTGGTCATTCCATATTTCCCAACAAAATGGATAGAAAATATTATTCAATATGCCTAAGTATACCTATATCGATATATAACATTAATCTAATAACCATTAACCAAAATATAAACAACACCATCCATAAATGGATAAAATTAAAATCTGTCAAAAAAATAAAAATACAAAACATTATATGTAGGTTAACTAAATAAACTTAATTTTTTTTAAACATGTCGCATTTGGTAGTTCATGGTGGTCACATTCCAAACATCTAAATAACTTAATCATGTATTATCCTAAATATGATAATAAAATAAATTACCATAAAACCATGTTGATAAAATCATTTCTATCAAAATTAAATCATTCCATACACCAAATATAGAAAAAATTTTATATACTCAAACCTTGATATCACTTTTTTCTTTTATCATTCATGAGCTCATTAATACTATCAAACATATTATTTTCTCATCATCCCATCATGATTCACATATCATCTTCATTTGAAAATATTTCTATCAATTTTCCTGGTTATCAGAACCATATAATTAAAGGAAATCATAATAAACCACTAGATATTCCAATATAACATAATAGTACAAATGAGATTCCACAAAACTGTTTTGAAGTCCCATTACATAAACACATAATCATTACACTACAACATTGTCATACTCATCCTCAACAATAGTGATCACATGTTACATCCCTTTATTTTTACCTTAAGAATGTGTTGATGTCAATCATCATTTCTCCTTGGATTAAGGAATTTGTTATCATAATGCCACATTTCCTTTCATACAAATATATGAAGTGTTGTCGGTGCGTTCTCTTTTGTATTTTCACTATTCACATCATTAGAAACATTTTTCCCATTACATTGGAACTCAACTGCTTGATGACAATATTTTACACACTTGCAAAATTTTCTATTCCCATTAAGAGAATCTCCACCATGCTTCATTCCATACATTGATCATAATTAAGCATTCATATTATTTTCACCATTGTTTTGAGAATTTTCCTTGAACTCCATTATCTGTTTCAAATCAAAACCATGAGAAGGATATGTTTCACCAACTTCCAATTATAAATTGATTACAAAACTCAAAATGAATTCATATATATTGAAGTCTCTTATATCTAATGACATTTGAATACTAGGTTTTTAGCTACTGAAGAATTGATCATCTTTGCTTTCAAGTTGGATGATAAAGACAGAAGCATACTATGAAGGTATTGAAAAAGATTCCTTATATATATCGACATATTCATTATCCTTTTTATAAATCTCAACTAACTAAGTTTTCATACTTATTCAAAAAATAAGAGGGATGTACATATTGAAAAATATGTTCTTGAACTCGTCCCATTCCATGGAATCAATTTCAACTTTCTACCTTGTAATCTTAATTAGTTTCCAAAACTTCTCTAATTCACCTCCTAAATGATAGAAATCCAAAATTACTTTTTCATGATCTGAACAATGAATTATGGAAAATATATATTCAATGGTATCGATCATTTTTTCAACAACAAGTGGATCTGAAGTCCCACTCATAGAAGGTGTAGGTTTCCTCATGATGGACATAATAGAACATTGTTCTCTTCTAGGCTCATTTGGGTATCCAGAATGATTCATTGCTTGTGTATGTATAAAAATATGATTTTTCTTTCCATATCTCTTATCATTTGGATTTAGGAGGACAATCGTTGCATTTAATGTTCATTGATCATTAACACGGTTCATTTGGGTTCTTGTCATTATCAAAAACCCAAAAAGAATAGAGTGTGTGTGGAAAGAATCATACTCGGAAAACAACATAGTCACGGGTAAGTACATTTAATATCTAAAATCATAGTTTTATTTCTAATTTACTCAGGATCATTATAGTTGTTTTAGTACAATACCTTATACTTATACATAAACATAGGGACATAACTAGACTTAACTAAAAATATCCTTAGGGATATCACTAATGTTTTCACTTCCTATTTTCCAAATGATAACTAAAACATCACTCTGATACCAACAGTAGAGACCCTATCTTGATGTACAACTAAATTACATTACTTTTAAATATTAATTAATACATGAAAAAATAGACTCCCAAATACCATATTAGTTTAGTGTTTTTGGAAACTTAGAACATAATCTTCTAATCGTGGCGAATGATCTGGAATAACTCCCATAATGACTCTACCTTTTGTTTTCTGACGTGAAAACATTATTTCTATCATGGGAAAAAACATTGAAAGGGTGATCTCAAATGCTCAGTATGGGTAATCATGGAGAACATAAACCAAACAATTAACATTTGAACGTAAAAACATGAAGATAATGTTTAAACATCAAAATCTAGAGCAATGACATAAATCATGAATGTATATAAGAAATGGTTCATAATGGAACATTAACCATGATAGAATAAAATTGGAATAAAACATGTAATTTTGGAAAACAAATAAGCACAAGATATGATTTCTATAGTATCCTAGGTGTTTCTTCCAAGACCATTATAGTGGACAATGTTCATCACTGAACTGGGTTTACATACCGTTCTAGCCATTTTTACTAAACGCTATTTAGTTTCGGTTTGAGTCTTGTCTATATCATGAGATATAAATATTTACCTAATGAACTGAATGGGTATATAGGTCTCACCCATCTCATAATGACACCATTCATAGGTGTTCCATAAAAACATAAAAACTTTCACCATAACAAACCCCATGAAATGAATTTTCTTTCTTAAACATCATTCCCTTACAATTGATATAAAACAAACTGATTTCCTAAATAAAATTCCATCATTAAAAATCAAAACATTTTATTAAAAGGTATAGAAATATAAACCTATTCAATCTTAGATGGATTTTTTTAAAACACCTGAGCTTCATTCCTGAGGAAAATACACTATTTCTTCAAAAATGTATTCATTTCTCAAACTGTGGTGTAATTTTAAAAGTAATGAATTGAGTTGGATATAAAATTTTAAACATTTATAGGAATATTCATGGAAATAATTAATTATGAATAGATAAATACCCATTAATGATGAATAAGTTCAAAAAAATCCACCTTATTCTTTTTCCAAAAAAGTAAAAATGCACCAAGGATAGTAATCAAATGAATGATTCCATCCAAACCATGTATTAAAAGTCATAATGGGTAAAAATTTCAATAATAAAACATATAATAATATTAACCATTATACGAGAATATTTTTATAAAGCATGGACATGGATGATAAATATATTCACAGTAAATACTTACGAATAAAGTATCTCTGATAAAACGTTATTGAAAAAGGCATCCCTTACCTTAGGTCCAATTTCGTGTGTATGTATCTAAAAATACATTATAGTGGGTTTAAAATTATTATTAACTCTTAAAAATACTATAATAATATTTATGATATCATATATGATTAAAATATGACTTTATATTAGCCATTGATTAGTCAATTCCATGTTAATGAAATGTTTTGGGTAATAATTGTTTCATTTATCATACATTTTTGGACTTGTTATTCATAATATAATTAATTATAGAATTATTAATATTCATTAAAAATGTAAAACATGATTTATATATCATATATATTCCATATATAAATATATAAAATATATCTATAAATGGAATGGAAAACCCTATCATGGAGAGGGAATGACATCTGTACGCTTGAACACTGTTTCTGTTTCCATATTAAATTGAATGGATGTTAATGACATATATATATCTACACTGAAATTCAGTATAATTATCATGTCATATATTTCCTTATTATTTAATAAATATTCTTTATAATAATTTTGGAATGGTTATGATGTAAAATGAATCTCATCACATCATGGAGATGGTAATCCGAACGTATGCATGTGCGATGATATTGTTCCCATAGTAGTGGAATGGTATTGATGTGGATGGTATATAGTACCGAAAAATTAATATCATGATATAATAATCATATACAGTTATTATTTCCACCATTATTCCCATTCATGTATGTTGGTGGTGAAAAATAGATTACATAATGGCGTGGAGATGGTAATCTTTCTGTACGCAAGCACAATGATTTCATTTTTTTAAGAATGATTAAATGTGAAATATGGTTGTTTAATATTTATAATTACATATAATTATTTTAATGACAATTATTTTATTACATTATAATGAAACATCTAATGAATATTATGTAACACCCTAGGTAAATAAATAATATGACATTTTCATATTTAACCATATTTGTGAATAAAATGTTAATATTAATTTAAAGGTAATGCTATGCTCGATGGCGTACCCAATACGCTACAACGAGTTTCTTGGAAATCATTTTTTTCACTCTAATAATAAAATAATATTATGGTATTTAACACCTACACATTGTAATGGCATGAATAAATAGAACTAACTACAAAATGAATATAAATGATTGTCAAATATTTTTTTTACTTTTTTCCAATAACTGTTAGAGGCTTAAAATCCGAATGAATCCAATTTTAAGCATAAATATTCTAATATTCTTTAAAAGGTCGATTAACCTCCTTTTGATGGTTAACCGTTTTTAAATACACTTTTTTACAATTTCATATGTTATATTGGACCATATAAAATCATTCTTTAGATTCGGGACATCAAAATTTACTTTGTGTATGTTTTTGTTATTTTTTTCGATAAAGTTCATTTGTAATGAATAAGTGAAAAATGTTGTATTTTAATGTAATTTATTTAAATGATTAGATAATCTTTTGAATTGGTTTTAAAGTGAAATTAGAATATATTTTCCCCATTTAATCGAATGGTGGTCAGTGGAATTAATTTCACTTTTAAATTGGACATAAACTAGTGTCAATCTTTTAATAAATATTGTTTCTTAAAAACACGCTATTTGTTTTGAGAAAGGGAATTATTTATTAAATTAATTAATTAAACTTATATGTTTTGAATTTTGTAAAATAGACATCATTTTTGAATTCATAATATCAAATATACCTTAGGGTGAATTTTTGGTATTTTTCTGAAAAACATCAATTTTTGATGAATATTGAAACCACTAAGTGGTAGTTAAAAAACTGAATTTTCATTTAAATGAAACTTTACCCATTCTTGGATTTTAATTTAAAAATTCCGACATAAATTGTTTTCATTAATATTTAAAATTTAGTTTAATGGGATTAAAGTAATTTTTTGGTGAATAATAACTTTTACGTTTTATTAATCGTGATTAAAGGTAATTAGTGTAATTAATGGTAATGATAATGTTATAATAATATGAAATGACCTTGACACATGTCCTACCCTTATTGGATGAGTCATGGACTACCATGAAAATCCATGGTCATCTTGGGGACCCCATGGAGCCACTTGGGTAAGAAAATGACATTAATAACATTTTATTTAAAGTTAAAATAAAAATGTCACAAACACGTATTGTTTTACTAAAACAATTTTTACATGGGGATATACATGTCATGTTTTTTACTATAAATAATAATTGAAAATATAAATAGATTTCCTACATCGTAGTAGTTTTTTATAATTTTTAGACATTAAATAAATTAATTTATTTTTGACACCATGATGATGCAACGATTACCTCATTAATGAATGATTTAAATAAAATAAAAATATAATGTATAATATAAGACATACAATTGTAAAAAACCTATTGTATGGGTGGATTTAGAACCCTTATCACCTTATCCTCTAAATATATAACTATGGGACCTTCAATATCCGAAAATCATTTTATAATATAGTTACATTTCACGACATTCCAAGAGTGCCCCTCCCCCCTTCTTATAAATGGCCCCAAACTCTACCTACTTACCCACACCTCTCAACCCTTTGATTCGTCCAAACTCTTCTCATATTGTCTCTCCACATCAATCTATTACTCCTAGAAGCCTAACTTGTGGTATAAGTCTTCCCATGGAAGCCTTTGAACTCAAATCAAAAAGAGTTACCTAATTTAAAGGTAATGTCTTCCCTAGTGTTATTTTGTTTTATTTTTCTTCTCCAACCCCCTAGACTATTTCTATTCATTTATTTTGTAACAACACAATTATATTAAATATACTAGGATGTTTTTATGAGAACAATTCGAGCTACAATAACACACACCTCCGTCTAATGGTTAATGAACATATTGTTTCCGTGGATGGCGAATTATTGCCTCACGAAACGATGATTGTTCTATCTTCTCCAAAAACCTATCATAGTGTCCATTATGATGAAACTATATTTATTTATGATATATATTATATATATTTATTATCTATGTGTATTTATTTTATATTTAATAGAGACCTTTATTCTTTTCATGTTGTGCAAATGCGATAATTTCATTCGAGGATGTGTGGACTACCGCACCCTCAAGTGATGTGACCCGTTCATGCAATACCTGGAATGTATGAAGAATGAAATTGATGAACTTATGTGATATATATAACATATATATTATAATGGAATTATAATATATATATTTATCTCTCATCTAATTTTAATTCCATTAATGTTCCAAAGAAATGAAAGTAGCGTTCATGCGTACGTACGACTTACCGTCTCCATGATTAGTACATTTCATTTCATATCTCCAAATGTTATGTACTATTATAAGTACATATATATAATGGATATATCTGTCATACATTACACCTAAAGTATGGATATCATTTTGGAATTATAATATATATATATATCTTTTAGCTTTAATTCCATTAATATGACAAAAAAATGAAAGTAGCGTTCATGCATACGTACGACCTACCGTCTCCATGAACGGTGCATTTCATTTTTTTTCTCCAAATGATATGGAATAGTATAAAATGAATATATAATGGATATATATGATATTTAAATCATTAATACTATTCTGGAGATTATGTACTTATAACTACATGGAAATTTCATTTCTAATAAGTTTAATTTTTACTTATGTACTGAACATTGAAAAAAACATCTAATATGAACTACCATTATTAACCAATTATTATAACATTATAATATGTTATATGAACTGAATAATAATATTTTAAAGATGTCTTTAAGCAATTATAAATTGACTAAATTTTATTATTCAAGAATATAAATAAACGAACAAGACAAGTCAGACTTGAGGTAAGGGATCTTACCTATCTCTATCTTATAAGTGCTCTCTTTTATGTCATTTCATTTAAGCTAATCATTATTATGTTGGGGGATGTTATTTTATATTCTCCATACTTTAATTTTTCTGTTCATATAATGAGAGACCCTATTTGATCTCATCAATCCATTTTTGGATGTTTTAACTAGCATCGTTAGGCCACCAAATTTTCATAATGGATTTTTCATCTCACCTTTATTCTTCTGAGATTAATGATACATTTTCCACTATTTCCATTGATTGGTGTATGTACAAACCATTATTATACTAATTGAGTAATATAATTTCATTTATGTGTATTTAAATCAACTTTGTATAGTCATTCTTTCATGGGGTGTACGTTTCGAAAGTTACCCGAATCAGTAAGGGAACTTTTCACCCTCCTCTTTTTTAAAGCCTTATTTTTTATGGGTATTTTAATTATCATATTCTTATGTTGGGATATGTTCTTATATAACCTTATTGATGTAAATTTCATGTCTATGCGATGAGATACCATTTTCTCTCTCATAAAATCATTTTCTGAATTTTAAAGTTACACTGTTAGGCTGTCGAATTTTTGCAAGGGAACTTCATAACTCAATTTAAATTCTTTGGGTTACACATTTACTCCTTGAATATGAAATTCTATGAATATGTGTGAATGAATATGATAGTTTTACACATAATATTCACTTATATTGGGTGTATTGTTTTGTCACAAATAATTACATAATTGATTTATCCTTAATCTAAGGACACCATCTTTGTAATTGACTTTATCTCAATCTCCTTACATTGAGGCATATTTGGATTTAATACATGAATTTCTTTTATATGCTGTATAAACACCTTTGACTTCTAATTTTATTCAAAAGGAATCGTTTATATACGAAGCGTTTTACTAAACGAAAAAATGTATGTTCGTTTTTAACGTACTCGGTGACAACGACCTTTCCGCCGCCATGAGTATTATTTGTTCTTTGGATTCCTCAACAAGCCGTAATGTTTTTTTTAAAATGAAATAAATACCATATACTCATTTATGTATTTTGGTATTGAAAATGGTTTTTATAATGGATTTGTTATGTCAATATATTTAAGTGATATATTGTGATCGATATGAGAAATGTTTTCTTCCATTAATAATTGTTTTATGTGTTATGATTTTATAATGGTACTTGGAAATTTGAATGGTGGTTACGTGATAAACCATATGACAGGTGGTGCCGTGAGTACCAGGACAGATGGTAACGTTATAACCTCCAATGCAATGGGTATGGAAGTCAGCCGTATGGCTATTCCATTAAGTGATACTTGTGGAAGTCGACCGTATGTTTATTCCATTTAAGTATGATTATGTCCCAAGTTACCTTTATATATTATGTGTTCTTTAAATGGGTTTTATGGAAATCATTTGGTTACAAAAGGGTAATTAATAATCCTTTATTTAGTGAAAAATATTTACTACTTCTTAAAGGTGAAAAGTATAACTTTGACAAAGTATTCATGGTTTACTTGATGTTTTGAAAAACTAACAGTTTTCCTTCTTTGTGTATCCTTTACTGAGCCTTTTATGATCACCCCATGTTTATTTGAAATTTTTTTCACAGGACTTAATGTGGAATTCGGTCATGGATGGGATCATGGAAAATTCATGCAATCTAATACATGGAACTTGAATGTTTCTTTTTAAGAGTTTTTTGGAAACATAGTAGAAATGTCTACTTTGCAATCTTTTGAGATGTAATAGTTATGTCTTAATTCTCTAAAACTCTAAAGCTGAAATGATACTCTATTTTAAATATTCATTTAATTCAATATTATGTACTGTTTTAAGGTTGGGGCCTTATAGTTGGTATCAAAGGTCGGTTTAGATAACATTAGAGGTAACAGTGTTGTTTAACCATAAGTTATATGTTGTGTATATCCACAATGGCTATTATATTAGATACAGTCATTTTTATTTATGAAAGTTGGAATGAGTTTGAGATAACTTGGATAAGTATATCTTAGTGTTTGTCTTTCTGTATAGTACATGATGATTTTCATGATATCCTCACACTAACCATTTTGGTTTTAGTAAATTGAGGGATCTAGCAGGCACTAAAGTGACAATGGGTTTGAAGGAAACTGTGGTGGTTCTCTGATTAAGATACTAGGGGAAATGGGGGATTCAATGAGAAATCTCGAGGATATTATAAACCAACAATCAGGAGCCATGATCAACCACTTAAACCTTGGTGAGTTCTCTAATGCATCATGTATGAGATAACCAACTCGATATGAATGTTCATGTAATAATTATATCGGTAACCATTAGGGTTTATATGATCCTTACATTTGAGGTGATTATGGGTTACTATATGTTATGATGGAAAATGAAAGGCATGAGATAAACATGAGGTAAAATTATGTTATGGTTATTTTTTATGATTTTATCTCTTTTTGGGGAATGTTATAAGAATTATGTAGTTTTGGAATAGGATAACACTTAGACTCTGCGACAACCTATCGCATCGGACGAAGCTGCAGGAATCGAACCCACAACAAATGTGCGACTTTGATTTATCACCCACAACTGGAATACCTGAAGTCCCTGGTTAGATGGACTAATTCTTTTTAGTTATATGATCTTATGAATCTAGAATAAGTTGATATTGGGTTATCTGTTGTAATTATTAACCTATCATGGAGGATATGTGATTAGGTTAATTACTTTTCAGTATGAGACTTTAAGAGTAACTGATGATTGGAGATAAATGATAAGGTTTATCTTAGAAGACTATGTGATTAAATCCTTAAGAGATTTGGGTTTCAATCTTAGTTTTGATTAGTTTGATAAATTTTATGGATAGATGTTTATTGAATGGTCCTTGTTAAACTTTGGGTATTGTTTGACAAATTTTGGAGATTAATAATAGATTATTTATAAAGGATTATTCTTTTTGGGTATTATCTGATCTTTTACTAACCTTTTTTGTTTTGGTTTTGGGTAAGGTCTAAATACATGGGAAATATATAGTTTTCATTTATGGGTTAGGTGATTATCTATAAGTTGATTATAGTTCTCTTAATATGAAAAAGTCATCCTAAATTCTCATCGTTTGGAGAAAATATGATTTTCTGTAAGAAATATTGTATGAGATGAGATTCTACACGACTAGTAAGTATGTTTACTTATGATTTAGTTAATCTCATAAATAAATTCCTCAATGAAAAGTAACATAAAAACAAAAAAAAAATCTGTTAACTTTTCCTACCGGGGAATCAAATACTGTTTAACCCATCACTAGTTTGTGATTTTTTGGTGGCTAACTTTCTCCTAAACATGTTTTCTATCGCTATCCCTAAGAACAAGAACCTTTTTTTTCTTCTATATAAATGTTTTCCTACATGGAATCCTAGTACGGGTTAACTCAGGTGACATTTTTACTTCCCTTTCTTTCTTTTAAAGTGACAGTTTAATTGTCACCTTTTCCAATGTGGGGCTATCAATGAAGTTTCTAAGCCCAATTTTAAAATTGTGAAGATGAAATTCCCAAAAGGGGGGAAGGATGTAACACCCCAGGTAAAAAAAAATGTGACCATTTTTTTATTTATCCATATTTGTGAATAAAATATTAATATTAATTTAATGGGAATGCTATGCTCAATGGCATACCCAATACGCAACAACGAGTTTCTTGGAAATCTTACGTTTCACTCTAATAATAAAATAATATTATGGTAGTTAAATCCTAGTTGTTGTAATTTCTGGAATAAACAGAACTAACTACAAAATTATTAAATATGTTTGTCAAATATTTTTTTTCTTTTTTCCAATAAATTTTAGAGGCTTAAAATGAGAATGAATCCTTTTTTAAGCGTGAATATTCTAATATTAATTAAGAGGTCGATTATACACCTTTTGATGGAGAACCTTTTTTAAATCCACTTTTTGACAATTTCATATGTTATATTGGGCCAAATAAAATCCTTCTTTAGAATCATTACATCAAAATTTACATTGTGTATGTTTTTGTTATTTTTTCGATAATGTTCATTTTTAATGAATAAGTGAAAAATTTTGTATTTTATTATAATTTATTTATATGATTAGATCATCTTTTGAATTTGTTTTAAAGTTCAATTAGAATATATTTTTACCATTTAATCCAATTTTGGTCATTGTAATTAATTTTACTTTGAAATTGGACTTAAACTAGTGTCAATCTTTTAATAAATATTGTTTCTTAAAAAGACACTATTTGTTTTGACAGCGAGAAATAATTGTTAAATTAATTAATGCAACATATATGTTCTAAATTTTTTAAAATAGACATCATATTTGAATTCGGAATATCAAATATTTCTTAGGGTGAATTTTTGGTATTTTTCTAAAAAAAATCAATTTTTGATGAATAGTGAAACTACTAATTGGAAGTTAAAAAAACTAATTTTTCGTTTAAATGAAACATTACCACTTTTGTGATTTGAATTTAAAAAACCTGACATACATTGTTGTCATTATTATTTAAAATTTGGTTCAATGGGATTAAAATAATTTTTTGGTGAATAATATCTTTTAAGGTTTATTAATCGTGATTAAATGTAATTAGTGTAATTTAAGGCAAAGATAATGTTATAATAATATGAAATGTCCTTGAAAAATGTCCTAACCTAATTGGATGAGTTATGTCCTACCACTACAATCTATTTGTCTACTTGGGGTCCCCATGGAGCCACTTGGGTAGGAAAATGACATTAATAATTTTAAATTTAAAGATAAAATAAATATTTCACAAACATGTATTGTTTTACTAAAAGGATTTTTAAATTGAGTTATACAAGTAATATTTTTGACTATAAATATTAATTGAAAATATAAAAATATTTCCTACAACATATTATTATTTTTATAATTTTTAGACATTAAATAAATTAATTTATTTATGACACCATGATGATACAATGATTACCTCATTAATAAAAGATTTAAATAAAAAGAAAATATAATGTAAAATCCAAGACATACACTTGTCAAAACCTATTGGATGGGTGTATATAGAACCCTTATCACCTTATACTCGAAATATATAATTGTGGGACCTTTGATATCTGTGAATCATTTTATAATAAAGTTACTTTTCAAGACATTCCCAGAGTGCCCCTCCTCGCTCTTATAAAAGGCCCCCACCTCTACCTCCTTACCCACACCTCTCAAGCCCTTTGATCATCCAAACTCTGTTCATATTGTCTCTTCAAAACCCTCTATTACTACTAGAAGCCTCACTTTGTGCAGAAGTCATTCCAAGTAAGCCTTTGAGATCAAATAAAAAAGAGTTACCCGATTTAAAGGTAAAGTTTTCCCTAGTGTTCTTTTGTTTTATTTTTCTTCTCCATCCTCTAAACACTTTTTAATACTTTATTTTGTAACAACACCAGTATATTCAATATACTAGGATGTTGTTATGATATGGATTTGACTTACACTAACACACACCCCCGTCTAATTTTTAATGAACATACTGTTTCCGTGGATGGCGAATTACTACCCCACGAAACGATGATTGTTCTATCTTCACTTACCACCTCTCATAGTGGCCATTATGATGGAACTATATTTATTTATGATATATATAATATTTATTTCGTCTCAATTATTCAGTATTTTATATCTAATACATACCTTTATGCTATTAATGTTGTGAAAATGCGATAATTTCATTCGAGGATGTGTGGACAACCGCCCACTCATGTGATGCGACTCATTCATGCAATACATGGAATATATAAAGAATGAAATTGATGAACTTATGTGATATATATAACATATATATTATACTGTATTTATAATATATATATATATATATATCTCATCTGGTTTTAGTTCTATTAATGTGCCAAAGAAATGAAAGTATTGTTCATGCGTACGTATGGCTTACCGTCACCATGAACGGTAAATTTCATTTCTTATCCCCAAATGTTATGTAATATTATAAGTAAATATATATAATGGATATATATTTCATATATTACATCTAAATGATGGATATAATTCTGGAATTATAATATATATATCTCTCTTTTAGCTTTAATTCAATTAATATGACAAAAAAATGAAAGTAGCGTTCATGCGTATGTACAGCCTACCGTCTCCATGAACGGTTCATTTCATTTTTTTACCTTAAAATGTTATTTAATAGTATAAAATGAATATATACTGGATATTAATCATATTTAAATCATTAATACTATTCTAGAGATGATGTACATATAACTACATGGAAAATTCTTTGCCTACAAGTTCATTTTTTACTCATGTACTGAACATCGACAAAAACGTCTAATATGAACTCACATTATAAAACAATTATTATAACATTATAATATATGATAAGAACTGAATAATAATATTTAATTTAGGTCCTTAAGAAATTATAAATTGACCAATGTTTATTATTCAGGAAATAAAGAAACGAACAAGACAAGTGAGACTTGAGGTTAGAGATCCAACCTCTCTCTTTCTTTTAAGTACTCTATTTTATGTCATTTCATTTAAGCTCATAATTCTTATGTTGGGGATGGTAATTTATATTCCTCATACTGTAATTATTATGTTAATATTATGAGAGACCCTATTTGATCTCAACAATAAATATTTGGAAGTTTTATGTGGCACCGTTAGGCTGCCAAATTTTCATAAGGGATTTTCATCTCACATTTATTCTTGTGAGATTTATTCTACATTTCCCACTATTTCCATTGAGTGGTGTATGTAATACCCATTATTCTACTCTTTTTGTAATATAATTTCTTTTATGTTTATTTACATCAACATTGTATAGTCATTCTTTCATCGGGTGTACATTTCAAAAGCTACCCGAATCGGTAAGGGAACCATTCACCCTCCTCTTTATAGAATACTTATTTTTGATGGGTCTTTTAATTTACATATTGTTATGTTAGGATATGTTCTTATATATACTTATTTATGTAAATTTTATGTCTAATTTATGAGATACATTTTATATCTCATCAAATCATTTTCTAAATTTTAATGTGACGCCGTTAGACTGTCGAATTTTTTCAAGGGAACTTCTTAACTAAATTTCAATTCTTTGGGATTAACTTGTACTCCATGAATATGTCATTCTATCAATATGAGTGAACGATTCTGATTGTTTACAATTAATATCCAATTATTTTGGTTGTATGTTTTCGTCACACATAATTACATTATTGATTTATCCTTAATCTAAGGATATCGTCTTTGTAAGAGACTTCGTCTCAATCTCCTTTAATTAAGGAATATTTGGTTTTAAAACAAGAAATTTTTTATACGCTGTATAAGCACATTTGAATTATAATTTTATTCAATAAGAATATTTTATACACGAAGTGTTTTACTAAACAACAAAAGGTATGTTTTTTTTAACGTACGTGGTGAAAACGAGCTTTCCACCACTGCGAGTATTATTTGGTCTTTGGCTTCCTCAACAAGACGTAATGTTTTTTTAAAATGAAATAAATACCATATACTCATTTATGTATTTTGGTATTGAAAATGGTTTTTATAATGGATTTTTATGTCAATATATTTAAATGATATATTGTGATCGAAATTGGAAATGTTATCTTCCCTTTTATAATTGTTTTATGAGTTATTATTTTATAATGGTACTTGGACATTTGACGGGTGGTTACGTAATAAACCATATGATGGGTGGTTACGTTATAACCTACAATTCATTGGGTATGGAAGTTGGCCGTATGGCTTTTCCATTATGTGATATGTGTGGAAGTCGACCGTGTGGTTATTCCATTTATGTATGTTTATGTCCCATGTTTCCTTTATATATTACATGTTATTTATATGGGTTTTATATTAATATTTAGTTTACAAAATGGTAAGTAATGATCCTTTATTCAGTGAAAAATATTTCCTACTTCTTAAATGTTAAAATTATTACTTTGACAAAGTATTCATAGTTTACTTGATGTTTTGAAAAACTAACAGTTTTTTTTCTTTGTGTATCCCTTACTGAGATTTTTATGCTCACCCCATGTTTTTTTGAAATGTTTTTCACAGTACTTAATTTGTAATAGGGTCAAGGATGGGATCAAGGAAAAGTCACGCTATCTAAAACATGGAACTAGACATTTTTCTTTTTAAGAGCATTTTATTTTCTTTGGAAACATAGTAGAAGTGCCTACATTGTAATCTTTTGAGATATAATAGTTATGTCCTAATTCTCTAAAACTCTAAACCTGAAAATATCCTCTATGTGAATTATTAATTTAATTCAGTATTAAGTAATGTTTAAAGGATGGGTCTTTATATATTAGGTAGATGAAGAAATAAATATGAAAGAATCAGTAGAAGAGATTAACTCTTCCTCAACGTGCCTCTATTAAATTTCCTCACAGGGAACTAGAGTTCATCTTTTGAGTAGACTAGAACCTATATAATGTAACTAGAGAAGTTTTTTATATATTTTTTTTGTGTTTTTTAGAGCTCAATGAATCAAAATTGAGTGAATAAGATAGGAATGTGGATTTATTTTATAAAAGATGAGAGGGTCACTTTTGGGAAGATCCGAAATATTAATTTATCATAAATTCAAAGTCAATTTAAAATGGTTCAAAACTTATTTAATTATATGATAAGATGATTTTTATTCTAATTACCATTATACAAAAAATTTTTGAAAGGTTTTTACTATTTCTCTATCCTTCCCTTTTTGGTTTTACCATTATTTACCCTTTTTAATCTTATCCTGATGTCATATTATTTACACATTGTGGGTTAACATAATTACAATATAATGTTAAATGACCCAAAAAAGTATTTACGACATATTTGGACATATATTAACCATTTTATAGAATCATACATTTTTAGGAATTTAATATCATTTAATTAACAATATTATGTTTTCTATTATGAATTATGTAAATTTTGGATACTATTCATACTTGACATTTTTAAAAATTCATAACAACATTATTACATAAAAAAATGAATTAAATCATTTAAATTAAGTCAATGTAATCCAAGAAAGTGTGGATGACATCAAAACGTTAAAATTAAATTTATTTTAATATTTATAAACTCATTTATTTGAATCGTTATTTTATGAGGCAATCACTACAATATAATTGTGTCATAAATAAACTTATTTATATAATGTCAAAAAAATAAAAATAAAATACCATGATGTAGGAAGTAATTTTATATTTCTAGTGAATATTTATATTAATAGATATCATATATAAAACCCTATATTAAAATCCATTTTGTAAAATATATGTGTTTATGTTATAATTATCATTATTTTAAATTAATACTCATAAATTGTCATTTTCACATTAATATGCGTCCACTGGGTCCCAAAATAGACCCAACGATGCCCATGGTTAGATATATCTCATCCAATAGGATTTGGACATGTGTTAATGTAATTTAATTTTATTATAATATTATTTTTTACACTTATTTACTAGATTTACCCTTTTAATATGGTATAGAGAACAATTACTAAAGTTACTATATATAACGTCAACAAATAAAATGTACCTATTTAAACAATATTAAAATTCTGATTCTTAATATGGTATAAATTTTTTCAAGTTAAAAATTTATAAGTAGATGTAAGTAATTTAAAATCAATTCCCATTCTCAAAACCAGAAACCGCGAATTTAAAATATAATAATTATCAAAAGACAGACATGCGTTTATGTCGAATATGAAAGTTAGAATACATAAAATGACCAAAACAGGATTAATTGATAAAAATTTAATCCAATTGTATTGTGAAATAAATTAAAAATGTAATCTGACTATATAAATAAACTATATTAAAAGGTCATTTTGAATTAAAAAGCAGTATTTTTATTAGTCATCAAAATTTCAATTTTAAAATAAAAAAGCCAAAATTTTGACAACAGAAATTTTTTATGTACCGATTCAAAATAAAGAAAATTTTTATTTCAAATTTAACTTATATAAGTGTCAAAAAAATATATATTCAAAATGGTTGTCCCATCAAAAGGGGTGAAACTGCAATTTTTTTAAAAGATTTCTTTTGTCTGTAAATTTTTTTTATTCCCATACAATGTTCTAAAAAATGTGTTAGATGACAGATAATGTTATAAAATTTCCTATTTGGTTAATATTATTCATAACATCTAGTTTATATAATCTTTTAATAAAATATCATTGTTTAGTGAAACTCATTAATGCGTACAACACATGCTTTTGAGGAAGGCCACTCTTGCGTGTATTGCATTCCAAGTTAGTGTTTCATGTATTTAAAGCCTTATTCAATGTTTTTTATAACATAATCCAAAAATTTTTCATTATATATTTTAAAAATATATACTCAGTTTTGTGTGAAATTAATTCTATCAAAATAACATGAAATTATCTACCACACAATCCAAATATAGTGGGGTGTATACTATGGGCTAATACTGTGTTGCGTATATTGCAAGATAATCTTGGTGTAGCATACAAAAAAATACATAAATGAAATTAAAATGAATCTATATCGTAAAATATTTGTGTGTTTTAAGAACACAAGGGATTACCATCCAATATTACATATCATCACCACATCACATCCACCAATGCAAAATAAAAACTAGATAAAAGTTGAAATGTTCACCAAATAACATTTTCAACCTCATAGTCATATTTTTACAATCATTGTCTCACATGCTGAAACCATTAATCATACCAAACACTAGAATAAGTAGTCTTCAAAACCATAATCTAGAATTTCTTCATCAAAGCTTACAACCCCCACACATGGTAACTCCAATCAAAGAGCTCACCTCTAAGAAAATTATTGGCCGTTGAAACACCACATCATAAAGAATTGAAGAACAACTACACCAAACGAACATGGGTGGGAGAGATGGGACCCCAGACCATGTGATAGATGAGAATCCTAAGCCTCTAAAAATATTTAATCCATTCACATTCATTAATGTGATAGGTCTTGTGAGATAATATGTATTATGCATAAACATGATGATAGATTTTTTCTCAATTGTAATTTTTAGATTATGAACATATTTTTTCACGAATATGATACTATCATTTATCAAAACTATATGTAGTATTTGACCACTGTGTCCCGGTGTTTTATATTTATGGATTTCTTCATTTCATACCTTTGTTATGCGATTCCATCATGATTATGATGATGGAAATATGTTTATTATATGGGGATGATGATTACTTTCTCCCATGTTTTATTGATACATGTACCTTATTACTCCTATTACATAGATTTTATCTATCCCCATTATCTGATGTATATCCTTAGGTGAATACATATACATAGGATATTGATAAACACTTTAAGTTGATAATGATGAATAATTTTAGAAATGATTGTGTTTTATTATGTACAAGTATTGTGTTGTCCTAATTTTCCTATTTTACTAATCATTTCGATCCAGGAAGATTTATATTTTATGTTATCAATATTTAAAAAGATATAATAGTCATCAACATAAAATATGGTAACTATAGTTGGTAATAATGGTATGGTTTATTTAATCATTGAATTATGATTAGAAAACATTAATGAATACCATAGGTATATGTCTAAGTATAGGTAAAATATCCTAGAACAATCATTTATGAAAAATCAGAAACATAATTATGTTACAAGAATTATTTTAGAGATAATAACTCCAAAAAATAAAATATTTATTCATTAGTTTATTAATTATGATTTTTTACCCTTTTTATATATAAAAAGTTGGGATGTAGGAGAAACTTGTCTAATGACCCATGTATAGCAAAAGGAAACATTTATCCAAACCAAATCCCAAATTCCATGTGAGGATAACATCAAAACAATATTTAAATTATTAAATAATTATCATCTGATATGAATAATAACCTCAAACAAGTATAATTTATTCCTTCCCTAAAAAGGATAAATTATATATTGATTCATTTATGTAGAAATGGCCACCAACATTTTGTAGATCATCTAATCCACTTGTCACATAATAGTTTATTAACTCAATATATATGATATATTTTTATCCACTATTCTGAGAAGGGTAAGTTCACTTGGGGTGTCAATAAATTAAATCAAAAGGATGATCAATTGTGGGAGTTGATAAAGAACAAAAATTGGTTGAATTGGAATTTATTTAGTGGGAAGACTATAAGAAAATATTTATTAACAAGTATTTTCCCAGAACACTACAAACAAAAAAGGATAGAGAATTCCAATATCTGGAGAAAAAGGAAGGGTAATCTACCAGAGCTTATGTGGTAAACATTACAAGGATAACAAGATATTCCTCATGTGTTGTTATAAAAAATTATAGAAAAACAGATAGATTCATTAGTTGTTAAAAAACGCCTTCAAAAAGGATCTATCTATTTAAGACACTGGTTGTTGTGAAGTATTAGTTTGATGTGACCTAAAATTATAGACCTAGTTTGGTGATTGGTCCCATGATTATGCAGGTAAGAAGAAAACAATGGATTTTCAAGCTGGTGTTTCTACTAAAAATAATAAAATAGGATCCAAACAACTATGTAAAAAATGATAGAACCAGTATCATATTAATTTCTTTATAGGGATTAACAAATGCTTCATGTTTGGGAGAGGAGGCCAAAAATATCATGAGTGTTGAAGAAACCTAGAGAATATCTCTATCATGATATAAGAATTTATGGATCCTCTTTATTCCCCACTAATGGTTCAATTATTCAACTCTTGGGATCATGTGAACTATTCAACTAGTTTACTAAACCATGAGTGCTTCAGTGTAATCTGTGTTAGCAACCACCAAATACAATGATGTAAGGGAAATCACATTCTATCACTAATGCTGAAGTATAGAATGAAAATTATTTCATTCAATGTATATTTAATTTTCTCTCAATTGTGTAATTTTTTTATAATAATATAGTTATACATATTTTCTTTACATCCTACATGTTTTCTAGAACAATTTAATCGAAGCCCCAATAAATTGATGTAGATATATATATATATATAAACTCTAAGGGATGTGATAATTTTCTCAAAAGTGTTTAAATTTTATCATGTTAGATTATTTGGGATGTTTATTAAAGATAATCCCATAATACATATCTTGGATAAAATCGACCCTCTAATAGGCATGGATTGGATCTTATTATATAGACCATTCATAAATATTCCTTAAAATAAATATATTTCATTATTCTGAAATGCCCAATTTTCCACTAAAAGAAATGAAATATAGAGAATTTTAATTGGAAAATCCCTTGATGGTGTGCATGATGATACCCTATGATGAATAATGACTTTCCAAGAAGGCCGACTAAAGTTAATGAATCAACCATGATGAAATTTCCATTAATAAGGAATAAACTGCTATTTTTTCCATATAGTTTCATGTACATCCCAAAAATCATCATGAATAATTATTTATAGAGATTATAAATAGATCCACTCATATCTCTAAATTCACCAACAAGATGGAATTTATTGAACTGGAGGAGTTTAAAAAGAAGCTGAAAATCATTGGAATAAAGGGCTTATACACCCTAGTGTATCACCTTAGGGTACGCCGTTGCTATTTCTAAAGAAAAATTCTATATCAAAGAATTATTTTATCTATAATTAGGAGATCAATAATATCCTTATAAATATAAAGTATACATTTCCAAGCATTTATGACTTATTCGATCTACTATGGGGAGCTTACAACATCATAAAGGTGGATCCATGTTGTGGATTTCATCAACTCAAGGTAATGAATGAAGATATTTAAACGATTACATTTTGTAAAATGTATGGACACAATGAGGTAATAATGATACCCTTAACACAAAATTATTCCACAGAAATAATCATAGGTTATTTAGAGACAACATTGAAAAGATTTTGGTAATATTATCTGATGATATTCTCATTTACTCCATTAAGGAATAAGAAAAATGAGGGGCATCTAATTATTATGTTGGTGACATTAACGAAGGATAAAATGTACTCTATGTTCAGAATGTGTGAATTTGGGATGTAGCAGGTAAGAATTTTGGGCATGTGATTACAACTAATAGATTTTTTTTAATCTTAAATCAGAGTAATGATGAAGTTCCATTAGTGTCTTAGAAATCAATGTATTTATTTGTTCACCTAGGTAATAAAATTATTTTTTTGAGAAATTTCAATGGATTATATAGCTCTAAAAAACATAATGTCGAATTTGAAAATGTATTTCTATAAATATTAATGTGTAGAACGACTTAATGAGAAAAAGGAGAGGAAAATAACAACATCTTTACTCACACAAATATAAATTAGAAACGGTTTTGTGTTATATACTAATTATTCAAATGAATTCATGGGTTTTATACTCATGAAGAATGATAAAGTAATATATTATTCCTCATGGAAGTTGAATACCCATGAGTAAATCTACATGATGACTAAAATATAGTTATATGTAGTGATCATTGCCCAACAAATCTAGAAGCACTACCTCTATGGGGATAAGTACGACATATAAGTTTATAAAAAGTGTCTAATATTTGTACTCAAAGATAATTAGATTAATACGACTCATAGAATATGGTTAGATCTAATCAAGGAATAAGATTACACTGTTACCATCCTTCTTGGAAAAGTGAACAGGGTAGCAGATTATCATAGCAGAAAATACCACTATACTATAACCGTGATTTGGATTTAGAAAGACCTTATCCTAATAGATATACAAAGAATGGATATTGAAATAAGAATGATAGGGAATAAATTATACCATTCCAAAATGATTTCTAAACCATTCATCCAAGAGAATTTCAAGGAGGTATATAGTGATGATACACAAATTCAAAATGAGATAAATTAATGGATTACTAATGAATTTCATATGTATAATGATAGCATGATTCAGTTTGGAACTAGAATTTGTATTACATCATAACCTAATATAAATAAGGTCACACAAGATAATGAACATAGCTCATATTTCTTTATCCAATAGGGATGTTCCAATATGTACCATGACCATTCAGAGAACTTTTGGTGTGACAAAAATAATAAAAATATTTATGGAGTATAACTCATGGTTCTCGTTAATTCATAATGTAAAATCAAAGTGATATATGTCTTAGTGGATGGTGAAACCGTTTACTACACCGATGGGTAAATATTAGGAAATCACCATGGACTCTATTACATGTACATAATATTATGATATATATGAAATAGAAGTCTCAATCCATCCAATAACATATAAATTCTTCCTGATGTCAAAAAAATATCTATGATAACAACCTATAAAGCGAATTGGAGTTTCAATATGGATACATTTTTTTCATTGTATATGAATATGGAATATATTAATTTAGTTTGTAATGATAGTATAGCTCATCCCTAGTTAAATTTTTTACTTTCAAATTATGGATTATATAAGAGTTGTGGGATTTCGACATTCAATTACACCAAATGTGGCTCATGTTCATGATGAGTTCCATGTATCTCTCTAGAGGATGTACGTACCTCACCCCTACATGTACTAAATATGGGTGAGGTATAATTGGAGAATAACCTCTCTTATGTGGAGTACATGAGGAATACATTATACTATTGAGATATATTTCTACACGAAAACACAAATCACCTTGTCATTGTTCTTTAAAGAACTATAATTACGAAGAAGCGTAGTGGGAACTAGAGGAAATACTGAAATAATAGTACAATTATAAATTATCCACTAAGAATATAAGTTGACATTTAGGGGATGAAATTTATAAAAGGGGGTTAATATAATGACTGAGTGATTATTAGTAATATATGGGTTGTTCTACTTGTTCAATGATCACAATATATTTTTAATTATAATCATGATGAGAATTATATTTAATGTTTATTTTTTTAATTATTATGAAGATTGTTGAAATTCTGGTTATATCTGGAAGGACTCGCAAATGAGGTTAAATCACCACCAAGAAGTCTCACCACCAAAAAATCCTCACTAAAATGTATGATTCAATTCCAAGGATGAGTCACCAATGTGATTCAAAATCTAATTAGTGTGGGAGACCGTCACCTTCAGTCTTGATTCAATGCTGGAACTAGAATTCTGATTACTATTAGATTGTTTCACCACCATCCCGTTTCAATGTTTGAATTAATCACTACCAAATAATGTAAATGGTGGAAAATTATCAATTTTAAAAAGATACGCCTTCAAAAGAATCAACTATGGAAGAGGCACTGCCAGAAGAGACACTGCTAAACAATTCATCTTCAGATTCTGGGTCCCCATTCAAAAGACACACCACTATAATCATAATTAAATTCTGAATTTAACAGTTCAAAAAACTAGTTTACATAATTAAAGGATAAAACATAAAATAATTAATTTTTTATTATTTGATAGAGATTCATTAATGTATTTTTTAAAACATTTATTAAGTGGAGAGGAAGATCTGGTGGATAATTATTTTTATACGGTTATTGATAATTTATCGAGAAGACTCTATCTTGAGTTACATTCGAGGAATAAATAAGTATATAAGGGTAACATATAAACACAAATAAAGATACACACATGATGTGATATGAACCTAATTAAAAGATGTATAAGTGATTGAAGGATTTATACACTTGATTATGAATGGTGAAGCAGATTATACAACATATGTCATTCTATAGTAAATAACAAATTTTTTTGAACACTGTATTCTACATAAACTGCTAATACATGACTTGGACTTCTGTTCAAATGAATGTTAAAGGCACACAAGATTCATTGAATAAAAAACTAAGAAACAGTATCCCTTTAATGATTTTTTTTCTAAACCTTCTGATTTATATTTAGATTTTCAGTAGTTTCTGTATTCTATATTTATTACATTAACTATATATCCTACCTTATACTAGATGATAGTTGGGTATCTTCTCGAAACACTCCCTATGTGTTTTATAATTATTGTTGTAGAGGCTAGTTTTTGACTGTTATCTTCATTATTCCCACATAAATTAGAAAAGAGATCCCATTTGTGACATGAATGGATTTTCTATTATAATATTCAATATAGGATGGGGATCAAACCGTAATAAAAGTTTTGGTAACAAGTGATTTCAATGTTGATATGACTAAGTATAATCCTAAGAATGGACCTCTTGTTTGGAAATTTGGCGGCATGTCTTTTGTTTTATTTATAATCATTTCAAAAAAATCTTTTTTAAACTGTAAAAAATCAATACTTTCATAGTTTACCGAAATTATTTTTTATATAAAAATTTTATTGTGTAAATTGAATTAGAACATTAATATAATATCATATATATATTTTTTTGAGAGGTAACTAACCATTTATGAAATTTTTTAAAATATTAAAAATTATATCGATATGCTATTTTTATAAATGTGATTATATTTAAATTAATTGGGTTATTTTATTTAAATATATTTTAGCATAAAATTTCTTATTGGGTACTAAATTTACCTCCCCTCTTGAGATACTCTCTCTAACCAAAAATATTTTTCCTAAAGAAATCTTTATTGTATAATATTTTATACTATTTTACACATATAACATATTGAGAATCTAACAAAAAATTATCCCATTAATAAATTGGTTTACATTAGTGAGCTACAAAACTAATGAAAATTATAAACATTGAAATTGCATAAAAATACAAAATAGGAAAGATATACATTGAAAATATGGATCACCAAAGTCATATTGACCCAACCATCCCATAATGAACACTTTAGAAATGAAACAAAATATTAATAAAATAATAAATATCTTAAAAATGCAAATTTATAACCTTGGTAATGATTTTAGTGAATATTTAGTAACATCAATATGTTATATTTATTGTAGGTAATGTGATAGTTAGAATATTAAGAAGACTATTGAAAGACTATCATGACTATTTGAAGAATAATTAAACATAAAAAAATAATGCGTGATAAAAAAAATTTCATGATTAATATAATTATATGTAAATATTATAATTATGTAAAATACATATCACGATTAAAAACAAAAAGAATGTATATTCACATTTTTTAAAATTAAAATTTTATAGTGTTTTGCAAAATAATAATTTTTATATTAAAAATTAAAATTAAATATATTGTAAATTTATTCTAAAGAAATTAATATTATATTTAATATCACCATGTTAAAATTATAAAATGTTTATTTTCTGGATGTTTTTTGAAATAGATAAATTTTTAAGTCAATAGTGAAAATACAGTTTTTACATTACTGATGTGTCATAAATTAAATAATTCATAATGTAATAATGACATTATAATTTCTAGAAAATTATTTTCAGAAAAAAATATATTTTAATTCATAAATGAACCATTTAAATAAAATACTGTTAATATTCATAAAAATCATTTTCCAAAACTAAAAGCTAAAAGTGATCACATAAAATAAAAAATTTCCTTTTTCCTAGTTTACATTTTAATAAACTATCTAAATTATAATTATAAATGTGTTTAATTACCTAAAAAATACTATTATACTTATTTTTGATTTATGTTTTCATAAACTATCTTTTAGATGTTTTACATTTTATATAATATTTATTCAACATTTTATTCTTGAAATAGCCATCTCCTCATGTATAAATAACCACTCTCCCTCACATAGTAAAAAATCACTTATCACGTTATCCAAAACTGTAGATATATTAAAATACTATCTCTTAAGGCCTTATAATACTGAACATCATTATTGAGTAAACCAAATCCATTCATTGGGTATGTTAGTGACATGCAATTGAATCCACCCTACGTAAACAATTTGTTTTTTTGAAACTCTACTCCCATTTTCTTATTCTTATCTCTATTTTCCAAATGGATTTAAATATTAAATTTTCAAATATATATTTTGAAATGATATTAAAATTAATTTAATTATGGTTTCCTATTATAAAAATTATGTTTTTATGTATTTATATTTGATTACTCTTTTTCATTATTTTTGGTCAATGTTCTCGTAAACGATCAATTAACATCCAATAATGACTTTTCCAACTTCAGTCCTTACCAAAAACCTTATTTATGGTTAAAATAAATTATTTATTTTATATAAATGAAAAAATAAAATTATTTTAATATTTTGGAATTTATTATACTTATGTATAAATTTTATTGAAAAAATTTGTGAAATCGTGGGAATTTTGAAAAAAAACAAGATATCAAAACTCTTAAAATTCATCAATAGATTATAATAAATATAAAAAAATGATTATAATTGATTAATTATACCAAAAAATAATATAAATATTTTTGATCACTTTTTAAATAAAACTGTGTTTATTATTTAGGATATGGAAAAGTAATTAAATAAAGTAAGAATTAGGTAATGGGGTTTCCCTAACACTGGTCCTATCATTACGATATCCCAATTACACATAAATTTCAGTATAGATGTTTCTATAATGTTTCATAAATATCAATTCACTATTCAACCATTTTTTTATATACTTGTGACCACCTTGATTTATATGCGTAATAAAATGATTTAATTTGTTTTTAAAAACACATTTTTACTCATCTTGAGTAATTTTTAGTTCACCAAGGAATGTGTATTTTTATTCCCTATATATTTTTCCATGTTTTTTTGAAACCCAAAATATTATTCATTATGTTATACATTATAAAATCTTTATGAAGCAATCTCTTTTCCAGGGATTATTTCATTACTATAATGGTAATACGTTCTGTGTGGTATACATGATTATGCAAATATGATGATGTGTTGGGTGGTCCCGAAATTTTATAGAACTGTGACGCATTTGGTAATGTGACGTATCTGATTAGATAATGCGTATTATGCATGTAGTTGATGCAATATTTGTTCACGATGATGATGTTATGATTATACACATATATTCTACGTGAACGTGATGTTAGATTTCATCCCAACTATTCTTATTATCTACACATATGAAATGATTTTTCTTTTTTCTGAAATTACACATTACATTCCTTTATCATGTTTATACATTTTTATTGTGATTATGATCCAATTATTATGATACGATGATACTTATTATGCTCATACATTTCTATTGATTCATGTCCAAAAATACACCTCTTATTGAGATTTTAGCCACCCACATTGATGTATAACCTAAGACAGGTACATGTAATAAAGGGAATGAGAATGATTTTGATAAAAAAATAAGAATCATTTTATTATGTATACATTTTATTATGTTATAAAAATGTATAGTCCTGAATTTCCCAAGATAATTAAAAAATTAATTCTTCAATATATTAGTATTATGTTTTTTAACTTTAAAATCATGGATCAATAATTTAATAAAAATGAGGGTCACCATAATCACGCTTCAATATATTAGGGGTTTAAAATAATTAATTCACTCTTTAATACTATAAAAAATATACAACACTTTAGACATTTATAATATCTCAACACAAACAACATGAGAGTCTTTTATTTTCTAATGGGATCCCTAGATTATATTGTTGTCATTAGAAAACACCACATATTATTGTACAATATATTAAGAAGAAATTATAAGTCAATAGTGAGATTTTGAACATTAATTTCTATCTAATACATCACCTGATTCATTTTCAATGGAAAAAAATAATTCTGGAATCTCAGCTTTTATATTATTTAGTTTAGCATCATGATATGGTTATAAAAAATCTGTAGCATTTATCCTATTTAATATATGATTTTTTATCCTTGAAAAATAATCAAATAATCATCACAATCGATTTATTTATTAATAAATTAATTATTAATACTATAATTCTATCAATTAATATTCTCTAAATTATATGTGGGCATGAATTTATACTCCAAAAAATGTCATACATGGTCCTTATATGTCTTACAAGAATCTGTGGAGTCATACATGATTCCAGTAGGTCTCACCCATCAAAATTGCATAAGATATAAATCAAATCCATAAACATTGACTAGAAGGTCATATATTTCATATATATAGTTTTGAACACTCAATTTTGGGTTAAAATTGATTTTTGGAACTTCGAGTTGAAGTATAATGACATTTTGAAAATTCTTAATTTGTACTAGGATGTATTATTAAATTATCAGAAAGTCATATTACATCCAAAAAATATAATATTCATTTTTATAAGTCATAAAAACATCCATTTAATTATTATAGAAGAAATAATATCCAATTTTTAGTACTGACCAATAAATTACATATTACATCAAATTAATCACCCATGACTGAGTATTGAAATTATATATATTACTTCAACAATTACAAAATTCATATGTCATCTTTAAACATTAACTAAATCATTGTATAACATTGATTTATGTAGCATACATATATATTCACCTTTAGTTGAAATCATTAAAATTTTATGATTTATATCACATTCATTACCATTGGGTATTCAATATCGCTATAATATTGATTTTCTAATGTATCAAAAACAATATTAGATATAAATTGATGTATTTTACCAGCACTTCCCATTATATATCAATTACATTTTAAAACCAATTATCTTATTTTATCTTTAATTTTCCTTATTATTAGGAATATTTATTATAATTTTTTGGGTTGATGCACCCTTAATCAACCTATTGTAAATTCAATACAATCATATGTTATGATACATAAGATGAAATAAGTTTCACCCAACATTTTCATGTGAGCAAATGAATCAGGTGGATATACATAACCTTAGTGGGATGCATCCTCTAATTTTTTTTCTTCAATTATAATGCATTAGAAATTTAGTAATTGTATTTAATTATTAAAATTAAAAAAATATCATATGTTCAATGAGATATAATGTATGTAGATAACATGAATATGTCAAATGTGATTCATGAAATGAATATTTTTTATGATGTTTATATAACGAGATTTGATCCTTTATATTGTGTATAACTAATTTTATGCAAGCCTCATTTATTTTAGAATGAATAAATTTATTATTTATTTATATTACATGTTGATATTGTCATGGATATATTTGAAATTATATTGGTTTTCTTCCACTTCAAATTGATCATATAGTGATCCCCTAAAATCAATCAATGGAATTTGAGACATCTTCTTCATCGAATCAAAGAGATTATTCATAAATTTAATGTTCAACACATTTTATCAAATAATAATGCATTTTCATTATTCAATGTTAAATTATATACTAGTGAAATGTTAGTAGAACCACATGACGTTACATTATTATTTTAATATATTTTGGAGTAGAAAGAGATGATTATGTTAAATAGATAATGAAGACTACATCTTTATACATTAAAATATACCATCTTATGTTATAGGTTATTGATAAATTATGTAAAAATAATAGTATTAGTTTTTTGAGAATGATTATATATTTTTCAAAAAATTATAAATTAATTAACTATACAATTATTATTGTAAATTTTATTAATATTTTTGAAAAAAATACTGTAAATTTCAATTTTTATTAAATATTATATTTCAATAATAAATATTTCAAATTCATATATTATATGAAATTTTGTGAAATTGTTGAGAAAATAATATTTTTACTAATAAAAAATTATATGGAATGCCTTTTTATCTTGTAATAATATGCTTATGAAATTATAATATTAAATAATAAATAAGTCATAATTTTTGACAAATAATGACAAATTATTGATGAATTTATATTTTAAATTACCAATTTTTTTGAATTATTTTGTCCCATTTTTTTCATTAAAAGGGTCCTTATTTAAGATATTATTTTGACCAGATCAAATTTTTTTATATTAAAAAATTTTTAATGTATATATATAGTCTAATTATATGGAATATAAATTATATAAACAATTTACATAATTAAAATTTGATTGTAAAATTTTTATAATACAATATAATATTTTATAGTTGAAATAAAATTTCATACAATTAATAATATGAAAAGTTTCATATTGATTGTGTATCTAGTGTATTTATATCAAGGATAAAAAGTATTTTATAAGAGGTAATTGATTTAATATACTTTTGATGCTTGTTTTACAAATAAAAAATTTAAATTTATAATAAATATATTGTTCATAAATATGTCATAAATGATGTGTTTTGGGATTTAGAAATTTTTTTTATAATAAAATGTAATATATAACATTTATATTTATTTATATTATAGATTATAATTTAATTATAAAATAGAATTTTCTAATTAATTAAAAATGTTCTTAATCCACATAAAACTAAATATTAAAATTCAAATATACAATTAATGGAAAATTAAACATTTTACCAATTTATTTATTATTTTATGTTAATCTTGTTTATAAAATATTAATATAATATTAGTAGAATGAATATTGTTTTGAATTTGTATTTGTAATATTTATATTATATGATTTTATAAATATGACAATGGAATTTTTTCCAATATTAATAGTGAAATTATTTTTTAAATGTGACTATATTTTCTAATAAATTTATATATTAAATTTATAATTCTAATTTACAATTTTGTTTATACATTGGTTTAACAATTTTTCAAAATCAAAGGAATTTGATTTCATTAAACTAAATAGTGGACTATTAATGATGATTTTTAAATCCAATTAAAATTAATTTGATGATATATTTGATAAAAGATTTAATAATGTTTTATTTAGTGATATTTAGTTTATGAGAACAATACAAATATTTTTAATTGGGATAAATGTTTATAATTTTTTATAATATCATATAATATGAAAAATTAGATAATAAAAATATGATCTAAATTGTTTGTAACAAAAATTATGGAATATTCTTAACATTTATCATTATTATAAAAATATTATAGTAATTTTTTATTTTCCAATCGGTCAGAGATTTTTATCTCAAAATTAAATCGAAGAAAAACACATTTATTTTGTAGTTGTTTTTCATTAATTTATATAAACTCTTTATACAATATGAAAATGTGTATTATTTATTTCTAGGATAAATTACATCTGGATGAGAGGGCCTTAATATACATTCTATAAGTTTATCACTCTATTCTGCCTTGTACTGATTATGTTCCTACATTGGGTGAATGAATCGAGTTTTAAAGATAGTTTTTTATATTAGTCATCAGTTATATCTTGAATTTAATTCCCTCTTGAGTAATTTATCCCTAATGAGATGAACATCGGTATATGATTCCCACTAGTCAAGAGGCTTATTTATAATTCTATAAATGATAATGGATGGATTTCAATTTATCTTGGATCAATCATGTGCGTATTATCAATATCAATACCATATAACTCTATTCATTCAACAAAAAATTTTATAAACACTTTTTCATGATATATATATATATATATATACATGGCTTTAATTTTAGTTGAATAACACAAATTTCTGTGTCGTGTAAAATTTACACAAAATTTTGGTGTGAACACATAAATTTGGTTGAAGTAATTGGGATTCCAAAAATAATTCTTGAGAATATTTTATGGTAAATTTAATTGAAATTTAAAGATAATTCCTTCATAAGATGTTTTTGTTTTTTATTTTATATTCTTAATTCATTTATTCAATTAGTAACCTAATGGTTAAATTATCTACTTTTATTAATGTTTATTGGTTTATATTAGCTCATTAACCCTAACAGGAATAATAAAATCGAAATATAGTTCATTTTATCTATATTATGGATTGGAAAATAGTGTTAACAACTCAAAAATAATGGTAACATAAGCTTTAAGATTTGTATTGTTCCCTACATAAATACTAATATCTTATATAAATGATAACAAGTGTAAGTCATGATGAAATATGGATCTTGGTCATAAAATAGATATGGTAGATGAGGATACCAATTTTAGTGGGGTCATATTCATTAAAATTAAATAGTAAAAATATGTATAACATGATACTAATATGATACCATCAACTGTATTAGTAAAATATAATAATTATCATAAAAAATTACATTTTAATAAAAATTATAATATTAATATATGAAACTCATGAGACTAGTGACCAAACAATTGAAGATGTCCAACATGTGATTCTAATATTGTTATCCGAATTAAGGGATAATTATTCAATGTTTTCATTAAGGCATGGTCAATATAAGTAATATTTCATATTCTTTTTATTTTTTCTATGTTTTCATAAAATGTTTACACTATTATTCTGAAGTGGTAAGAATAAATGATACAAATACATTTATGTATCAGTTCTTATGTGTTATAGACTATACACTTGATCTAATGTTAAAACCACAAGATGTAATGTTCCATTTGATAGTTCCATGTTGATTCGTAAAATATAAAATTTCTTCCATATGAATATTATTGATATTATCTCGAAAGAGTGAGTATGCCATAAAAATGAATGGTTATGAAACCTGAATATTTTTTAGAAGATTCCATAAATTTTATGTATTTGGTATTAATTTTATATAAATTGATTCATTCATTTTTAATTTTATGGGATACTAAACATATAACATTTATGTGTTATAAATATAAAAGTGTTCAAAATTTAGGTATGAATTAACAATTATGTTGTTTTCATTGAATTAATTATGTAAATAGTTAAATAATCGAAGATTTAATTTTAATGATTTATGAAATTTATTGGACGAATCTAAGATATAAGATATATATATTAATCATATTTTATCCCATGTGATAAGGTATGTTATACGTTAACAAATAGTTTTAATGAACAACAAAATAAGATTAATTGACAACAATTTTTTTAAAAGTCATCAAATTTTATAACATATTTTAAAAAGAGACAAGGATAAATATTTTTATTTAGTTATTTTATATAAATGAGGGATGTTTCTTCCACTACTCATAATTGAAATATATCATATAATAAACTTATTTTCAATAAAAATCATTGTACACATGAAATAACTTATGTAATATTAAAATGAAATTTTATATAATAATACTCATATTGAATGGAAAAAACTGGGATTTATTAAAATTAATAAAATAATGTTTAATCATAACAAAATATTCTTAGATTAATTTTATTTCTAAAAAGATAGTGATAGTATGTTTACACATAGAAGCTCATCTTTAATAAATATAATATGGTATATGTCTTCATTTTCATTATTATTCACCTAATTTCAAAAAAATAGTAATTTTCAATAAAAAAAAATATAATTAATTTTATTTTCCATTAGAGAATGATAATAAATATTTAAAAATTATTTTTTCATATTTTATATTAAATATCAATAAATGATAAATTATTTTAGGATATGTATAAAATTTAATAGTTACATTAATTTCAATTAAAAAAATGTTTTCTTATAGGATCCATGTATGATAATGAGGTTATTCTACAAAATATTTCTATGTATTCAATGGATGATTGACATTGAAACATTTTACGATTTTAAGTAAATGAATTTTTATATGGTCAAGGAATAAAGAATTAGTAATATGAGTCTTGTGCCCCAACATTACTGAAAATGGCTTATTTTAGAAATGTTTCTCATGAGAATGTTTAGTGGGAGAACATTTCATATGTTCACATATTGATGTGTTAATAATTGTATATAGGTGTAATGTGTTAATTACAGAATTATCATATCAAAACTATGAGGGCAATGAAATGTCTCTTGGAATATGATTCTTAATATATTTTTTTATTGATTAGATTATGTATCATAGTTTTATAATAACTAAAACCTATTTTAATATTTTATACATTTGAATTGTAATTAACACTTCCTGAATGGTTGAATGATAAGGTCCACATAAATAATACATTGGAATTGTTCCTAATGAATGACTATTAAAGAGTAAAATAGGTTGTGATGGTATGTTATGGTGTCCATGAATATAATTAGGTACTCATTTAAAAGGTATGTATATGGGATAAGAATATTAGATCTATGAGGTAATGTATATAGACTTGTTACTTTTATTGACACACCGATGTATATCACCCGAGACTTCATTTTATCACCAATATAATTAGTGGTATATGATCATTATCAATCCACAATACATGAGGTTATTAGGATACCTATAATTTTAACCTTCATACATTGATACCATATTTATAGGTGTCTAAAGAGAGTTTGTATAATGAGGGGGTGTGAAGGTATGTTTTAGGTCATTTCATTGGTTAGAGTTTACCCAAGACAGTATTTCTCAACTTCTGTGATTATACAAACATAATTACCTTATTGGAGGATGACTAAAGAAACACTAGATAATGGTTAGTTATATTAAAAATTGTTTTATTTTATACGTGAAATAATAATGTTTTATTTACATATATATAACATTAATGGAATGTGCTTTATTTACTCAATTAATCAATATTTTTTGGGATCCATTAAAACTACATATGTAAAATACTATATTTATATCATTCTATATAGAGTAGTAATTTTTATCATGTAAATAAGTATTATAAATGAATAAATATTTTTTATATAATAAATCATATGTTGGTCATGATCGCATAAATATATAAGTATTTTTGACGAAAATCACACAAGACCCCTTTGTTTCTTGACCATAAATGAAGCTCTTCTAATGGTCTCCCTTTTCATACATATACCAAATAATAATTGAATAGTTTTTTCCATTAAATAACAGCCTTAGGATCACACAGTTTGGCAGTTGTATAAATATTTTCTGTTGGAAAATGTTTTTGATCAAAAATGATGAAGGTTCAATAAAATTTATTTATAAATGAGTTTTGGATGGAAGCAAACTGAGTTGGGAAGGTTTTCATAAAGGCCTTATAAATTTTATAGAAAATGGGAGATTATTAGTTATTATCAAAAAAATGATTTTATATGATACATATGAGAGAACACATTTCACCCAACATTTCTAGTTGACTATATGTATCTTCCACCTAATAGGTTGATTAGGAGCATCTTCCACCTACGTGCGACTATATTTTCATGCATCATCCAACATAATTTCATTTTTTATAATACCTTATGAATAAACTTAATGGATATTAATAGATAATTTAATTAAATGGAAATATATAATTGGAATACAAAAATATGGACACATTAAATATGGCATATTTATTTTATAATAAAAAAACATATCGATGATGGCAATATAAAGGGAAAAAATCCATTTAATTAAGAATAATTGATTATATACAAGCCTCTTTATTGTATATACTTCCCATTAAGTATTTATCAAAATGTAAAGGTATTATCACCCATTATATGTTTAGTTATCTATTTTATTATTGTAGGATTCCCAGTTCAGATTAGTCCCAATAAAATCATCATGCTTACATCTTCCCTTGCAATGATCCAAATTTATCATAGCCCATCAATGATTGAATATAGAAATTATTATTATCCAAGAATACACTCATATATTCTTAAAATATATTTTATTTCTATATAATAATCTAATTATTAGGAATTATATATGTTTTATTCTTCATAAAACAATCTAATGTCGATCCACTAAAACCCCTCGCACCCATAATTCAAAAACATTTACTCCCACCATTTAACATTATTATGGAAAAAAATACATCCATATAATGAAAATTATTTTCCATAACTTAATTTGGTAATATTTGAAGAGAAAAAAATTACACACATACTGGGATTATCAAGCTCATAGAATTTATTCCATCCCCTAGAGATCAAATAGATATCATTAATTATTTTAGATTCATAACCTGTTATAGTATCTAGATATGATTTATTGTTATTGCATGATTAATTATATTTTAATCAATGTGGGTATATCATTACCTAATAGATCAGGTTTATCATCAACCCCCACCGAAAAAACATTGAAGAATGATAATTTATTTCTCGATTCAAATCCAAAATGTATATGGATTGTGAGTGGGGATTATAGGACCTTATAGGGATGGAATGGGAGTATTCCCTTAAAAGAAGATATAATGAAATAATCAGTCCTTATTTAATGTTTGGACAAAAATCCTATCATAACACCTTTTACATTTGTCAAATCAATGTATTCTGGCATGGTGGTACTATAATATAAATTATTATTATCATTGGTTTTCTAAGAGATAACAACTACCCAATTAGTTTTCATTGATGGTATTGTACTTTTCTTTGGGCACACTACGGTTAGACTAATTCAAAACCCCTCATTCTACCCCAATAATCATATAACTGAATCATTATAAATTTAACTCATTCATTTAATATTCTATATTCAATAAATCAATACATACTCTTCAACCCCATTACAAACCCCATCATCAAGAAAAATCAATATTAAACACCAAACTATAAAATATTCAAAAAATAAATTTAATAAAAAAACACACGTGAAATATAAGTGTTTTCACACATCAAATTTATAATATATTATTCTCATACTATATTAATATGTCACTACAAATTTAGTTATTAAAAAATAATAATTTTATCTATTTACATTGACAATATAAGTTACACTATTTCCATATTGATCCCATTTTTTATAATAATATTTACATATTTTTTGAAACATGAAGTATCCATTTTTAATTTCCTTATTTAAGAAAATTTTATATGGGGGTATCAATTGACTACCTGATCTATATTTAAAAAATTGTATAATTTCTATTTTAGTTCAGTAATTACCAATGAATTATTTTAGAATATTTTATTATCATATCATCTTATTTTGATAACATTTATTTCATTTTTATTTAGCCTTCTTGTGATACAATACAATAGGATTCTACGAACATTCTTCTGTAATTGAATGGTGAAAAAATTATTTCTGTTAGTCCATATGATTTTGTTGATAATTTTTAATACATTAGTGTAAATCATTATTGATTTAGATCCATTCTCATTCTTCTCACTAAAAAATTACATAATGAAAAAAAATCAACTCGAATGGGTAGATTCATGTTCCTCGAATAATAATTATAAATGAAATATTGTGTGTCACATTTTAAAAAATATAATACATGAAAAATATTATTAACCCGTGATATAACCATCAAAACATCTATTAAGAACCTATATAGTGAAATATGGATAAATAATTCATAAATCATCAGGCTTACGTCCATTATTCTACCATGAAAATAAGAATCTTTATTTATTTTCAATCCAATACTAGCTAATAACTAGGTGGAAGTGAGAGTAGAGGAAGTTAGATGTTATATAGAGAAAGAGAGAACACTTTTCGAGTAGCCTTTAGTCAAGTCCACTTCGAACATAACCATAAGATTTTATTTAATAAAATTATTTCCTATTTTAAATTTATTTCACATCAGAAATATATTATTATTATTATCATTTTTGAAAAAGAACAATAGCAGGGGACTATTTAGTAATGAAAAAATATAATGCTGAGATTGATCTCATTCATAGAAAAAATTTGGGCATTAAAATAGAAATATACAATACAAAAAATATAGAAGTTGTTAATAATAATTTAACTCAATATTGGAATCATAATCAGAATACTATTAAGAATCATATATCATTAGTCCATGTGATTTGGTCAGAATGGTTGGTCCAAATTGGGGTAGTCATTATTGCATCTTGTTTTCCTATGAGTACAACAATGATCATATTTTTAACTATTAGCTTAATTTTATTATTATTATTATTATTATTTCCAAAAGGATAACATTGTTAAAAAATTTATATATCTCCCTTGGAAATCAGTTAATCATTTAAAAATAACTAGGTACTTGGTGATATAAGACTGTCTGTTGAAACACCAAGGTGGGTACTCATTATATGACAACTGGGTAATCAATTCACCACAATTGAGTACCTAGTGCATTCTGTTTTTTTCATAACCAATAACACTATAGGCTTTTACCTGAAAATAACTATTTATATTGTATTTTGGTAATTTTATATCTAAAAAATAATAAATTACTTCCAAATACATGACATAATGATGTTATATAACATAAATCTACCTTACATAGCATATAAGATAGAATTACCAACAAAAGAAAAATATAAAATATAATTATTTTAATATAGATGTTATAGCCTTGTCCTTAAAAATGTGGGTATGAAAAATAATGAAATATTAGTGATATATATATATATATTTAAAACTCAATTTATATTTCTTTATTAATTCATATTAAATAATTAAAAATAGGTTGTATAATATTCTTCTTTATTGTTTTATAAAAAATGTTTTTTATTTCCTTTTTTGATAAAATATTATCATTAACTTTGATAGATGTTGGAAAAAAATATTTTATAACATTAAAATCTATTTTTAAATCATCATATTGAAATTAACATTTGGGGAAGCTTTTGATATTTTCAGAATATATATAATTTTTAGTGAATAGTGAAAAATACTAGTTTTTTAAAACATCAATATCATTTCAATAAATTAATTAAATTAACTGTCCTATTAGGATTATAATTGGATTACATGTAACAAAAATATTACATATATACCCATAACCCAATTAATTTTATTTTAATCATCTTTGAGGTGTATTTTATTATAGAATCATTTTTTGGTTTGAAAATAAAATTTTTAAACTATTTTAAAGTGGATAATTATTATCCATTGTAATTATTCAGAATAACCCCTCTCTAAGAGTTATTTAAATTAAATTTATAGATTAAATATAAATAAATATAAATTTAAATTAATAAAATAATTAGTATTAGTCAAAATATTCCAATAAGATTATTTTATGCTTGGAAAATACATTTCTAGAAACCCATTTTTTCATCACGTCTCTATGTTTGATTTTAAATTAATCTCTACCACTATGGTGAATTTAATTTTCTAAAATATATTCCATCTATGAAATATTGCTAATTTAAAATATATAATAATGTCTACTTCATTCTTGGTTCTAATATAGAGTAAAAAGAGTAAAAATATTTTACTATTGTTTTGGAGAGAAAATCTTTTATTAAGGGGTAATGTAAACATCTAATCATTAAAAAACCCACCAATTGGTATAAATTCTATTTTATTACATAAATTGACCTTATATCATCTATTTATACTACATTTCCCATTTTTTTCAACATTACATGATTATGAACTATATAATAATTTAAGTAAATAAAAAAATGATCCTAGATTTTTAAATCTATAATTCTTCGCGATAGGAATAAAAATCCCATGTTGTGTACTAAATATTAATTTTAAATACATTATTTTATAATTGGAATTTATTTTTTAATTTTGGTGATGAAATAATTATCTAAATAACTTATTCGGTGATGAAATATTAATTATTTATTTAATAGAATAAAATAAATGATTTTAAAAATTTTAAAAGTATTATAAAATGAATAATTAATTGTTTTTTATAAAATTATTGAATAATTATAACATTTTATAAATGATTTATTAGAATATATTCTATATCATTATTTTTATAAATGTTTTTAAAGTCAAATCAAATTAATTGAATCAAAATTGATATTAATGATATTTTATAATAAATAATATTGTAATAAATGATTTAAAATTTATTAAAAAAAATTATTAGTAAAAAAATACTTGGGTATGGTTTAATATATCAATCTAGTTTAGGTTACACGAATATTATCCTTTTATAGTAACACTCTTTTCCTCTAAGTTGTTAAGAACTTGTTACCATAGTAGAAAATAGAAATGATAAAAGTTAGTAACTAAATATATTTTTTAATAACTTGTTTTGAATATGTTTATTTTATTGTTTTGGTGTGGTATATAATACTTATATTTCATATAAGAAATTATTTTTAAATTTTTGAATCAATTTATTGAGATTGAGTTCCCATTATTTATTACTTTTGGGTTGTTACAAAAATTACCCACATTCTCACTAATAAAAATTCCGCCACTCTAATTTTTAAAGGCATTTATAAAAGATTTTTTTTAAATTACCTACCCAAAAATATTCCATACATCCCTCAAAATAACATAGGGTACTTATTTTAAACATAAAAATATATTAAGAAATATGTTGGTGTAAACCATAAGAGGTTGTACAATGAAGAGCTATAGTCCTTAAACAAGTGTTTTCATTTTGTCTACTTTTCTTTCTTATTCAAATATTATTCAATCATGATCAGATAATAAGACAATTATATCCAATATTATGAGATTTTATTATGGTTATTTAAAACCCTATATACAAATACACTTCCACAATGTTGGGAACAAACCCATTTTTCGTGCAAACGTGAGGACTGCCGCATTACTAACTGATATAATTTTTTTTCCATAAATGACTCTCAAGGATAGTTATATTTATGAAATTAATTTTATATATGATATTAATTACAAATTTACCATTAATAAAAGATAATATAACATTTCATATCATACACTTAAACTCACTGAAAATGACAATGCCATTCATGCATACGTGTGGAGTACCTCCACTTTAAAGAGATGTGAGATGTTTTTTATCACCATATCACATGGATGACATATATAGGTATATAATAATAAATAATATGTTATTTATTATGTTATTATTATTATATAAAAATAATATAATACCTACCTTATTTCCATAATGATTGTTGAATAAATGGAATCATTACCCATGCATTGGTACGACCTACCATCTCAATGATTGTTAAATAGTTCAATTTTATATCTGTATTTCATTATTGGTTTTGAAAGTGTATATGATTTATAATAAATAAAATTTTTTCATGATTTCTTTCCCTAAATTATTTAAAAATAACTTCTTGGATCATAGCCAACTTACAAAATTCAATTTTCACATATAAGGTAAATAATGTCAAAACATATTATGTGAATGTAAATGATTAACTAATAAATAAATAAAATAATAAACTTAAAAATGATATGAAAAAGAAATAAATTGAAATAACTATATAATTATAGGAAATATAGAACCTACATGATGAGTTAAACCCAAGGTAAGGGACTATATTTTTTAAAAAATATATATTGTAAGGATTTTCCAACATTTTTTTCCTTATATATTTTTTTAATAATAGTTTATTGATGTCATTTATGGAAATTAATGATTTATAAAAGATGATTTGATAACTCATTTTAAATTTTTTAAATGTTTTTCAAAATTAATCTTTATATTGGATATTTTTATACAACTAAAAAAATAGAATGTTCTATTTTAATTTATATGATGATAATTAGGTTTCCCTCCCTCAAAAACATTATTTGTAGTTTGAATTTACTTTCAAGGTTTCATTTTTAAATAAAATAACAACTCATTTCCATATTTCTAGGTATTTGGGTATCAATAATGGTTTTTTAAAAGATACTGTTATTTTGATATCTAAAATAGTGTTTCATGTAGATTCAAAATATTTTTTCATTGGATTATAATTGAATGTTGAAATCATAAAATGTTTTATTAGTAATTATGTACTATGACATATTTTATATTATTGGTGCACCCACATGTCATAGGGTGAACACAATATTTATTATATGATTGTTGCACAACGAAACTGATTCAATAAATTAGGTAAATATTATTTTCTCTGAATACTTATATTATATGTCAATAATATTGTTATTACAATTTTTAAGGGTTCTATGAATATAATTTTCCCAAGTATAAACATGAATTTTTTTATAACGATTTTAATGGATAATTTGTTATTTCAAATGGTCAGATGATTTACCAAGTAAACTAGAGGAATTTTCAATGTATTATAATGATTTATCATAGAAATAATTTGATTTGACATGTTAATATGATTTATCAAGTAACATACAGTAATTTTATATGTAAAATAATGAGTTTTAATGCAAATATTTTGATTTCAAAAAGTAATAAGATATATGATGAAGACAATATGAATTTTAAATGTTTTCTAATGAAATTTCGTTGAAATTGTTTTATATCAAAAGAAATGAGGATTTATAATGGCATCAACCTAACTATTAGATTTTTTCAAATGAGTTTTCATAAAATATTATTCGTTTAAAAGGGTAATATGATTCCCTAATAGACCAACATGGAATTTCTATGTTATCAAATAAGTTTTTATGGAAATAATTTTATTTCAAACAATGGAATAATGTCCCAAAAAACATAATTTAAATATATATGTTATATTATGAGTATTCCAGAAAAAAATAAGATTTCAAATTTTAATATAATGCAATTTTATAAAGAAAAACTATTTCTCTTCTGGGCCAAATGGTTTATTAGATGAACCTATTCATGGGTTTTTAGGTTTTTTAAAAATACTAGTGGATATATTATTTTTATGTACCTTACTACTACATTAGTTCTCATCCCAAAATTTTAAACTCTTTTTATAGGGTTTATATATGGATAATGAAAAAAATAATTCATTTTTAAATACATGGTCAATTTTCAGGGAAATAAATCATGTTCTATTTTTACAGGTTAACATTTTGCAAAAAATAATAATGATAAGAAGTTTTCACTTTCTAATATATTTTTTTCTATTCCTATGTTATGACCTAATTATCTAAATCTCTAAACCGAAAAAGATTCTAGACTATAATTGGATGATTTTAATCATAAACATGATATTATGTATTGTTTATGGTTAATAGATTATAGTTGGTATGGAATTTATTTTTTAGATGACATTAGAGGTTATGATATCATTGGAGGATAATTTAAAAATCCTCTATCAACACAAATGGTATATTCTAAAGGGAATTAATTCTATTTTCGATAAATAAAAATAGTTTAATAGTGTATGGAATAGTTAATGACATCTTATTAAATATATTCTATATAATAGAGTTTATTATGGTTTATTAGATATACTCAAATTATAAATTCATAGTTTGAGCAAATTGATATATCTGGTTAGAACTAAATAAAACATGTATGTGAAAGAAAATGTTGTGGTTGTCTGAATGGTATGCCGAACAAGATGGTAACAATATTAAAATCACTCTCTATTGTTCATTACCAGAGATAATAAGATTGGATTCAAAAAATAAACCTAGAGGAGTTTCCAAACTCACCAAAAAATTGAAAAATTGGATTACATAGAAGTTGTTATAGTAGTGATCTCAAATGTAAAAAAGACTCAATGACTTATTTATCATGAATATGGAATGAATCATAATAAAATGTCTTAAAAGGATGTGACGATGTTTTTAATGTGGTAAAGGATTGGAAAATGAATTAATATTCAAAGGAAATGTGAAATGATTGGTTATTTCAGTAAAAAGGAATAAATATCATCCAATGGGGTCAAGTGATTGAATTAAACGTGGGTCGTATAGGTATTATTCAAATATATTTCATAGTGATAAAGCTCAAGAATGGGTTCTGCAAGACAGTAATGAAAAATTTATAGAAATGCCTAATTTTGTTATAGTAACAGGGGCAGATATTTAAAATGACATGTGTATGGTATGAATTATATCATAGCTTATGATTTTGAATTCATGAATCTTAATATTTTGTTAAATATTTATATAGGAAGTATGTATTACAAGAATAAAATGGAATGTCACTGTTAGTTGACTATAAAATAACATTTAGTTATTAAGATTCCTACATATATGGATTCATTATTTATGAAGTATTTCAATATTTAAGGTTGATCATAAAAAAAATTTATTAGACACCCCAATCAAGGTTTAATATGGTTAGAATAATTGGGCCCATTAATTTAGTTTTGTAAGATGTTTGAGGTAATGCATGCATTAATTTTAAGATGTGGAAAAGGTATTTGGGGAAGAATTATCTTTTAATTTGTGTAAAAAATTTTAATGGTATTTATAACCCTTTGTGTTTATATTATCATTGATGGTTATGAATATTTATTACAATGTTCATTATTTTTTTAGACTTTTATAATAGTAAAAATATTAGAGTTTTAGATAAATTAAACCTTGTCACATCTGGGAGGGAAGTTGGGCATGAACTTTTAACTAACGAGATATTCGGGTGCATGGCCGACCACATGCCTACGTGATGTAATGGGTAGTATGAATTTTGTTTACATAAATTGTTTGAAAAAAATATTTATGTTGATTTTAATAACATATGTTTTCTTTATAGATAACCAAGAGATGATAAGTGATTTTTCTATTAAGTGATTAATGTAATTTAAAATGAAGTTTGCAACTTTGGGAGTCATTCATTAATAATATAAATAGAATATCATGGGATTTCATTTGAGGAATAAATTATTATTATTTTGAATAATATATGATTTTACTATATATTATTTTTGAATAAATTAATTAATGGAAAATATTATTATATCATAGAGATTTTATGATTCACGCATATACATTTTTTAGAATGATTCTTTAAAATTGATTCATGTTATTTTGAGATATATGTTAGATAAATCTATTAAGAATATGTGATTGAACCCTTATGATTTTATTGTTTAATTCCTAGTTAGGAATATTTTGAATAATTATATGGATAATTATTTTGAAAATAGTTTGGTTTTACCTTTGGGAATCATTGTTGAATTTTATTGAATAATGATATGGATGTTTATTCATTTTTGTGAATTATATTACCTTGTGAAAACCATTATCGGTTTTTAAATTTTATAATGATATGAAGAATATATTATTTTCATTTTTTATTTATGTGACCCTTTATAAGTGTATTTCAGTTCTTTAATAAAATAATAATATTTAATACACTTTATTTGGATTAAAATATGAGATTGTGATAGGAATTTATTGAAGGATTAAATTGTACTTATTAAGTAAGTATATTCCCTTATGATCTTATTTTAGATGTTAAGAAAGTATTACAATTTTAAAAAATGATCTTGATAATTATATTTTTATCTTATTACAACCTTTTTTAATGAAATTGATGGTCTTTTTCACACCTATATAGATTATTGTTATGTGGTTGTTACCCTCTTCATGATCATTAAATTTCTTATGATAAATAAATCTATGTCACTCTCCATAATTATTTATGAATTGTTATTTTTCTCAGGTCATTATATTCATTTCCCACTAATTTTTTCAAAATATTAAAACTAATTATTTATTATTCTAGGTGACGATCATATTATCTTTTCACTCTTATGAAGAGGAAGTTTTATTAAACCTTTTTACGATGTAATATTTAAAGAAAGGTATTTCCAAATATAAAACAATTTATTAGATAATTCAAATGGAATTTGGTGGGAATTAATTTATTAATAGTCATATGATTTAAAGCCCAATATTTTAAAAAATAAAACTATGATATATATATTACACGATACGCAACAACGAATGTAATGGAGAAATAAAAAATTTCTATTTAAATATGATTGGTAAAACATAACTATTAAATTAGTGATTATAAATATGATTAGAGGATTTCTAATATATAAATAAATATATATATATATATATATATATATATATTTCAATTCAATATAAATTCACTGGTGAATTGATAAGAAATAATTTTTTATTTTTTTTTTAAAATTGTATTCCACAAAAATACGTTTTCTTCAGAAATGTTTTGAATATATTTTCTGAAAAAAAATATTATTATAAATTTATAGTATGTTTTAAAAATTTATTTTATAAAATTATATTTACATTTTAAATAATCATATTAAAATTAACATACTTTAAAATTTTGGTGATTTTTAGAAAATATTGATTTTTTATTTATTAGGGAAAAATACATTCTTTTTAAAACTGTATTTTACTTTCAATAAATTATTTTATGTAAAAGGGAAATTTTTAATTGAATTTTATTTAAAGAAAAAAAATAATTTTTATCTATATTTACTTTAATTAATTGTTTTTAATTTTATTTAAACTATATTTTAGTATTAGTTTATTTATTGTATTAAAATAAATTTTTCTCAAAACATATTTAATGTGCATAATGTTTAAAATAATTTATTAATTAAAAAACCCCATATTAGTGGGTTATTAAAATTAAATTTATGCATTATATATTCTTAACATTTAATTTTTAAATCAGGAAATTATTGTAAATATTTATAAAGTCAATAATGACAAACTTGTGCTTGAATAATATATTCCATGAAAATATGATTTTGTTTCCGTCTATGGGAATGATTTTAAATTTAAAATCTACCAATTTTTTGAATTGAATTTATTAAAATATATTTCATATTTGGAATCATTAAAATAAATATTTTATAATATTTTCAAATTATTATATGGTCTTAATAAATAGTAAAAAAGTAAAAAAAAAACATTTATCATGGTTAAGGTGAAGATGTATATAAAGGTGGAGAAACTAAAAATATAGGAGTTTAATTGATCTAAAAAAATATTTAAATTTAAAATTATGTTAATATTTTTACCATATATCATCATGATCATAGAAATTTTCTATTTGGCACCCATATTTGATGATTATGAACCATAAAATAATTTATGTAAGGAAAACAGACAAAAAAGGAACCCTCCAAGAATATAATATCTATAATACATTGTGATATAGATAAAAACAACCTGTGATAATTTTGAAATAGTAATTTAAAAGATAAAATTTATTCATTTTAATTTATTTATAATTTTCAGTGAGGAATTATTTACCTTCGGAGCGTAACAAGTGATGGTATAATAATTATGTAATGTATATAAATAATTAATAAATGATTTAAAAAATATTAAATTAAATATAAATTTAATTATTTATTATTTTCCATGATTTTTTCGATATTTATAATAGGGTATACCTTTTTTAAAGAAATAAATTTAAAACTTTTATTTTTCTTGTTTTTTAATCCTACATAAGTAAATAGTGTCAAAATTGAAATTATTGATTTTTTCTAACAAATATTGTTTTTTTAATGGGTTTTAAATTATAAAAACTATATTCAAATAGTTTAATAGGATATTGTTGTAAATTTTAAAAATTTTCCAATTATGTGAAAATTTTTCTTGTATATATACTTTCATGACCACATAAAATTATTAAAAGAAAATACCATAGGTGATAACTATAATGGTAAGAGTGAGTAATCATATTGTTAAGAAATAACATGATTAAAATGGGTTTATTTTAATATTATATAGGATGTATTAAACATATACTTCTTTAACTCCATTATTTATAAACTTTATTGGCACATGGTTTGAAAGTGACTCCACATTATTGATTAGTTTTGTGTATTTATATAAATTCCACTGATTATCACTTATAAAATACTACATACTGTTTTATTTTATTCAAATTTACATAGCCTTTTGTTTCTAAAAATAGCTACCAAATTTTCATCCTTACATCCATAATAACATACTAGGGTCCTTTTTTAAAATAAACCATCCTAGGAATGATTTTAGTGTAAATTATTAGAGGTATTCTAAAGAAGAGGTATAATTTTGAACGATGAATTTTCATATTTTCTCTTTTTATAAAAATTTCAACTGATATTATACCTTTATAAAATAATATAACTAGTAAATAAAGTATAATTATGTTTTATTATTTTAATTTACTATCCTATATCTATATCCTCTTCCATAAAATTGGGAATGAAATCAACATTCATGGGAATGTGCAGACTACTACATCGTGATCCGAATAGTTTTTTTCATCAATGGATTTCACATCTAGTTATAATGATTATATTATTATTTATATATGATAAATGTGAAATATTTATCATTAGGAAAATTTATTTGTCATATAAATTATTACCTTTACACAAATAAAAAATTGAAAATGTCGTTCGTGCGTGTGTGTAGAATACCTCTTCCACGAAACGATGTGATTCATTTGTCATCAACAAATCACAAGGATGATAAATATATTTGCATTTAATGAAATAATATGATATTTATAATTTAATTATCCTTATATTAATTTAATACAATACTAATCATCTTTCTATAATGATTTTTTAAAAATGGAAAAGTTTCTAATGCTTATGTATAGCCTACCTTCTATATAATGTTTACATTGTTCATTTTTCAAAACCAGAATTCATTATTAATTTGAATGAAATATTAATCATTAAAATTATTAATAGTTCATGATTATTATTATGGACATGATATAATAATCACCATATGGACCGTAGTCAAACTATTGCAGAAATGATTAACATATAAACAGAAAAACGTCAAAACATCTGAAGTCAACATAATTGATTAATTAATTTTCGATATTATGGTATATAATAAAATTAAAGTAACAATAAAATTTTTAAATGTAATTAAAATAATGATTAATTAAATTATTTTCATTTTTAGGAACATGAATAACCTATATTACTTATCGAACTAAAGGTAAGTGGATTTCATTGTTTCAAAACAAATCATTTAAATATATATTCATCAACTATTTTCCTTCACTGAAAATATTTTTAAAAACATTTTATTATTATTTAATATTGAAATAAAATATTTATAAATTTATTTTTATGTTTTTACTTTATTTAAATGGGTTTAAAATTTATTATTTTTACATGTTTTATATGTAATGTTTAGACCAAAAAACCAAATATTTTTCCAATTTTGATGTATATTATGAAAAAGAATTTTACTCCCACCATAATCATTATTTTCACTTTGGATTCATATTAAATATTTCATTTTTTTAACAAAATATTTTTCACATTTTCTATGTATGTTTATTGGAAATGAAATTTTAAAATGTAATGTTTATTTTGATACATGAATGTGTTTTGAATGGTGATTTAAAAGTTTTTTTCATTGGTTTTATGATATAAAGTTGTAATAATAAATTATTATCCATTATATGGTCCTTTTTGTTATTTTTATGATGGTTACACCCAGATATCATCGGGTGATCCCGATATATCTTATATGATGGGTTCTCCTAGATATGACTATAATGCATTGGGTAATGATTATCATTTATATAGAATTATATTTGATGATTACCATATGTTCATACCAATTTTTTTGGTTTATAAAAGGATTTTATGAAGGTGATTTTCTAAGTAACCTATATGAATTTTCTACGATTTCTAATGATTTTTTAAAGAAATTGTTTATTTAAAAAGTTAATATGGTGTTACAATTATCCTACATGACTTTTCTATGTTTGATAATATTTTACTATGGAAATAATTTTTCATAAAATGGTACTATGTTGTTAAAAAATTCCAACATGAAATTTATATGTTTTCTAATGAGATTTAGTGGATATTATTTGATTTAAACAGTTTAGATAATGTCCCAAGGATTCTATGTGACTTTTCCATGATTTATATTTTTTTCATTGAAATCATTTGATTTAAATTTTTAGAAGATGTCCTATGTCACTGGATGAAATTTTAATGTTTTTAGTTATCATTCATAGAAGTTATGTGATTTTAAATGGAAAGGTGAAGTGAAATGAAACCAACCCAACATTTTCTCATTTTATAATAATTTTTCATGGATGTCCTTTGATTTCAGGAAGTAATACAATTTCCCAAGGTATCTAAATGAATTTTATATGTTTTTAAAAAAAATTCATGTAAATAATTTAATTTTACATGGAATGATAATGAAATTTTAAATAAACATTTTTCCATATTTTATGATAAAAATATATATTTTTATGCAATGGTTTTTCATGGGATTTCATGTTTTATGTTAGAACAATGGATTTGTTTTTTTAATATACCATTATGAAATTTTTATGCTTATACCATATATTTTTTTAATAAAATCACAGGTTTTATGGATGGTTAAAAAAATAAAATGTTATATTGAATGATGTGACGAATTTCCAGGAATAGAAATCATGTTTTATTTTTAACGACTTCAATTTTAGTAAAATGGATACTAACAAGAAGTTTCCACTTTATTAAATATTATTTTTTTAAGTATTAGTTATTAAATAATTATCTATAAATATAAACTATAATGGAAATTAAAATGTTAGAGAATTAATTATTCACTAAAAATCATTATTATGTAATGTTTAAGGGTGGTTTCTTATAAAATTTCTCCAAAATACATTTAATTTTCACCAAAATGTATTATTTTATATATATACTAAGAGTAATATTCTATAGTGAAAAATCATAATTTCTTGTTTATAATTTAAAATACATATATTCGTAATTTTATAATGATATTGGTCAATAAAAACTCTAAAAATAGGTTTGTATATATATTTCATAGTCTTTTTCCTGTAAATAGACAATTACCATTTATTTAGATAAAATGTAAATGTGTCAGTGGGGTTCCATATGATTTAGTGAAAAGATCAATCAGGTTATCCATTTTCTGTAATCAACCAAAAATAACTTATGAATGGACTATAACTATTTTATACCAATAATATATTTGAGAAAGTGATCAAATAACAATGAAATATAATTACATACATGAGAAAAAATTATGATACATATATGGTTTTTTAGGAATTTAAGAAATCAACAAAAGAAATTATATTGATTTCATATGACATTTTAAATATAATTATTCAGGATCACAATTTGTATTAGTATTCTATATTAAATTTTGGAACTATTTAAAAAAATAATTCTATCTAGAGAGTTGTATTATTATACACCAAATAAATTATATTATTCATTCATATGATTTTATGAAAAAAAATTTATTGAAGAATATTATTATTTAAATTGGGGAAGTATTTATTAATTTAATATAGATAATGCTATATCTTCATTTCAATAGAGATATCATTTATGTTTAGGAAAACTAGTTTCAACACAGAATAATATAAATTCATTTTATATACATATTAGTAGATAAATAATTGAGTGTGGTGATATAAATATTTATTTTTTATATAAAGAGTATAATGTGAAAAATCAATTTTTGAGAAATTATTATAATTCAAAAAATGGTAGACATTTTTGGACAGTGGAAAATAAATATATTGAGGAAATTATGTATTTCTATAAAATTGTATTCAATTAAATATTATTGGAGATGTTATAAATTTTTTTGGATTAAATAATATAGCATTATTATAATGGGAAATTAATTATATAATTTATAATTCCTTTATATTCATTTAATTAATTATATGTGTGTGTAAGGATAAATAATATCGAAAAATTATTGCTAAGATACCACTATGAATTACATAAAAGGATATTTAATTTACAAGGCCCCAGCCTTAAACGTTACTTAATCTTGAGTTATTACAAGATTACACATTGAGGATCTTTTCGGGTTTAGAGTTTTAGATAATTAGAACATAAAACTTGCATTACATTCCATATATAAACAAAGTGGTTACATAAATATAGTATTCATTTTTCCCATCAATGGAAAAATATTTTAAATAAAACATAGATTCATTCTTGACACTTCCTTGACACTATCATCATATAATGTACCTTTCCCTTGACCTGTGAAAAACCTTTAAAAAAAACTTGCGATGAGCATAAAAAGCTCAGTATGGGTTATAAAAATATGGAAAGGAAAAATAAGTTCATATATACATAAGAATGAAATCATACTTTACCCATAAAACATAAGAACTTTAACATACCTCATCAAATCATGAATATATCATAGAATTCATAAGACATAAAGGTAACTTGAGGCATTCATAACATTCTTATGTATCGAGTAACCCTCTTGGTTACGTTTGGAATACCCATCACAGTATATTCCCTAAATCTATTCGGAGAAACCTTAACGTTTCACTCCTTCACATTACCCAATTCATTGGAGAGCTATATCGGGCCCACCCGCCCTTAGTTTATCACGGAACCACCCGTCTTCATAATAATGCCCAAGAACATCAACATAATCGTATCACATAAAACATGCATAAAGGAAACATAACATTTCCACCTTTCAATCACAAGATATCAATACAACACATTGATATAAAAACATTATGAAAACCATTTTCAATACCAAAACAAAAGAAAAGTAAAACATGGTATTTATTTTCCTATAAAAAATGTATGGCTTGTAGAGGAAGCATAAACTCAAATAATGGTCACGGCAGCGGAGAAGTCGTTGTCGCCGTATACGTACGACAAAAACATCCCCTTTTGTCATTTAGTAAATCACTTCGTATAACAAATATTAATTTTGGATAAAGGTAAAAGTCAATGGGGTTTATACACCGTATAAAAGGAGGTTGTGTATAACACAAATTATGTCTCAATGAACGGAGATTGAGACGAAGTCCCATACCTCGGGTCTGACTTGACTCGGACCTTCTTTAATCTCCTGAATAATAAACATGAGTTAATTTTTACTTGTTTAAGAACCTTTTTCGAGTTCATTATTCCTTTTATATCACTTATTTCCATGTCATGAACACTATGTAATTATTTAAGTTAATAACTGTCATTTTAACGATCAATGGTACTTGAGTAAATAATAAACCCTTTATAATTACAAGTTGTTCATGTATCCATTATATACAGAATTATAATCATTATGTATATATCATATATATCATATATATCAATTATATACATGCATTTATAATATTACATAATCATTTAGAGGTAAGAAATGAAATGCACCGTTCATGGAGACGGTAAGCCGTACGTACGCATGAACGCTACTTTCATTTCTATTTCGTATTTTATAGAATGGAATCACAATTATATAAAGGTATATTATAATTATAGTGTAATATCATATATTATATCATAAATCCATCCTTTATATGTCCCACATATGGTATTTAACGAATAAAATCACTTTGAGGGGGCGGTTGTACGCACTTCCCTAAATGAAGATATCGCGTTTACCCATAATGGAAACCATAAAGGTATACCCAAAATCAAAAGTACATAAGCTTAAGGAAAACATAAACATATTATATATCATATATAAATATAGTGTCATCTTAATGGATACCTTTGAAGGTGTTTAATGAATGTTGAACAATCATCGTTTCGGGAGGCATAAATTCACCATCCACAAAAACAGTATGTTCTTTAACCATTAGATGTAGTTGTGTGTAATTTTAGCTCAGATTATTCTTATAAAATCATCCTAGTATATTTGAGATACTATATTTATTACAAAATAAATGAATAAAAAGAGTTTACGGGGTTGGAGAGGAAAAATAAAACAAAAGGACTCAAAAGAAGACATTACCTTAAAATCGGGTAACTCCCTTTGGTTTGAGCTCAAAGGCTTCCTTGGGAAGACTTCTTCCCAAAGTGAGGCTTCAAGGAGTAAGAGAGGGATGTGGAGAGACAAAATGGGCAGGTTTTGGCCGAGCCAAAGGCTTTGGAAGTGTGGGTAAGGAGGTAGAGGTGGGGGCCTTTTATAAGAGGAGAGGAGGGGCACTCTTGGAAAGTAAAGAAATGATACTTTATTTTAAAATGAGTTTCGGATTCAAAAGGTCCCACATTGATATAAGTCAACGGTATGGTGATAAGAGTTCTAAATATACACATCCAATAGGTTTTGGACCTATGTAGTTCATATATTTTACATTATCTTTTCATTTTATTTAAATCTTTTATTAATGAGGTAATCGCTGCATCATCAAGATGTCATAAATAAATTAATTTATATAATGTCTAAAAATTATAAAAAAAATATCATGACGTAGGGAAGATTTTTATCTTTCTAATGAATATTTATAGTAAAAAATATGACTTGTATAACCCCATGTAAAAATTGTTTTAGTAAAACATCTCATGTTTGTGTCAGTTTTTACTTTAACATTAAATAAATAGTTATTTATGTCATTTCCCAACAAAAGTGGCTCCATGGGGTCCCCAAGTTGACCCATGGATTATCTTGGTCGGTCATGACACATCAAATGAGGGCAGGACATGTTTCAATCTCATCTCATGTTATTAAAACATTATTTTTACCTTAAACTACACTAATTACCACTAATCGCGATTAAGAACTTAAAAGTTACTATTCACAAAAAAAAATTATTTTAATCTCATTGAACCAAATTTTACTTCATAATGACAACCATGTATGTCGGATTTTTTAAAATCAAATCACAGAAGTGGAAATGTTTCATTTAAATGAAAAATCAGTTTCTTTAACTACCACTTAGTGGTTTCACTATTCATCAAAAATTGAAGTTTTTTCAGAAAAATACCAAAACATCACCATAAGCTATATTTGATAATCTGAATTCAAAAAATGATATCTATTTAAAAAAATTAAAATCATATATGTTACCTTACTTAATTTTATAATTAATTCCCACTGTCATGAGAAATAGCATGTTTTCATGAAACAATATGTATCAAAAGATTGACACTAGTTTAAGTCTAATTTCAAAGTAAAATTGTTTCCAATGACCAATATTGGATTAAATGGTAAAAATATATTCTAATTTAACTTTAAAACCAATTAAAAAGATAATATAATCATATAAATAAATTAGATTAAAAAGCAGTTTTGATGTAAAATGCAGTATTTTCACTATTCATTAAAAAATGAACATTGTCAGAAAAATACCAAAAATTCAGAAAAAGTAAATTTTGATGTCCCAATCATAAAGAATAAGTTTATTTTGGCAAAAATAGATTATAAAATTGTCAAAAGATATATTTAAAAATGGTTTTCCATCAAAAAGAAGTAAAATAATCTTTTAAAAATATTACTGTATACCATGCTTAAGATTGGATTTATTTTCATTTTAAGCCTCTAAAACACTATCTTTTTCACTAATAGGCATAGATAAAAATATATATTATTAATTAATTACTTGGGATGTTACATACTTCCCCCTTTTAGAAAATTTCATCCCTACAATTTGTTTACTTATCGAATAAATGGGGGTACTTATCCCTCATTGCATTTTCATATTCCCATGTTGCCTCTTCCGTCATGTGGTTTTTCCACAATACCTTTGCCTGATTAATCACCTTATTCCGTAACACCTGCTCCCTGTGGTCAAGAATCTGGACCGGTTGTTCCTCATAAGATAGGTTCTCTTCCAGTTGAACTACCTCTGGACTCAAAACATGAGATGGATCTGGCGTATACTTTTTGAACATCGAAACGTGAAAAACATTGTGTACCTGAGATAAACTCGGGGGTAAAGCCACCCGGTATGCAACTGATCCAACTCTCTCCAGAATTTTATATGGTCAAATGAGCCTTAGACTCATCTTTCCTTTCTTACCAAATCGCATCACACTTTTCCATGGAGAAACCTTGAGAAAAACATGATCACCTACCTCAAAAGAGAGATCCTTCCTCCTGTTGTCCGCATAACTCTTCTGTGTACTCTAAACTGGTCTCATGTGTTTCTGTATCAGCTGAACTTTTTTTTCCATCTCTTCTACCAATTCTGGTCCCATCATCTTCCTTTCACCCACTTCATCCCAGAATGATGGAGTTCGACACCGCTTCCCATATAATTCTTCAAATGGTGCCATATGTATACTGGAATGAAAACTGTTATTATATGAAAATTCAACCAAAGAAAGATGTTGGTCCCAAATTTCCTGATAATCCATTGAACAAGCTCGTAACATAATATCCAATGTCTGAATTGTTCGTTCTGACTACCCATCTAATTGAGGATGAAATGTTGTACTAAAATTTAATTCAGTACCCAACGACTTCTGAAGGGCTTTCCAAATGTTAGAAGTAAACTTGGGATCAAGATTGGATACAATGGATATAGTAACTCCATGCAACCTGACTATCCCTTTAAGATACAAATGGGAATGTTGATCTAGGGAAAAAGTATCTCCTATAGCATGGAAATGAGAAGATTTAGTCAAGCGATCAACAATAACCCAGATTTCATTATTACCTTGAGGGGTCTTCTGAAATCCCACAACAAAGTCCATGGATATATTCTCCCATTTCCACTCTGGAACTGGTAAAGGCTGAAGCATCCCTTTCGGTAACTACCGATCTAATTTAACTTGTTGACATGCCAAACACTTCACAGTAAAATCTGCAATATCTCTTTTCATTCCATCCCACCAGTAATACTCCCGTAGATCTCTGTACAGCTTAGTACTTCCAGGATGAACTGAAAACGGAGAACTATGAGCTTCACATAACAACTATCTCTTGAACTGTGAATCACAAGGAACACACAATCTCTTCTCAAATCTCAAAACGCAATCATTATCAATGTTGAATTTAGGCAACATACCTTTCTAAGCCATATCTACCTTTTTCTGCAACTCACTGTCTTGCTTCTGTGCTTGCTTGATTCTGTCTGATTGAGAAGATTTCACTGATACCTGAAACAAAACAAAAGAACATCCTGCACCAACAACTTCAATGCCAAATTTCATCAAATAATTAACCAAAGGATCATGTTCCAAACACAACATTGCTAATGAAGCATTACTTTTTTGACTCAAAGCATCAGCCACTTTATTTTCTTTTCCCGGATGGTAATGAATTCTACAATCATAATCCTTTAATAATTCTAGAAATATCCTCTGTCTCATGTTCAATTCTTTCAGAGTGAATATATACTTTAAACTTTTGTGATCAATATATATTTCACACTTTACTCCATACAAATGATGCCTACAAATTTTTAGAACAAAAACAACAGGAGCTAATTCCAAATCCTGTGTAGGGTAATTTACCTCATTAGTTTTCAACTGTTGTGAAGCATAAGTAATTATTTGATCATTGTACATTAAGACACAAACAATTCCTTTCAATGAAGCATCACTTTAGATAACAAACACACCATTCATGGAAGGAGGTGCCAAAACTGGAGCATTCACCAATCTTCTTTTCAATTCCGGAAAACAATCATCACATTCTTTTGTCCAGATAATCTTAACACCCTTCCGAGTTAGCTTCGTCATTGGACAAGATAACCGTGAAAAATTTCTAACAACCCTTCGGTAATAGCCGGCCAAACCAAGGATGCTACGAATCTCAGTTACATTTGTGGGTCTTGGCCATTATTCAACAACCTTTGTTTTTGCAGGATTAACAGTTATCCAATCTTTAGAAACAATATGACCAACGAAAGAAATTTTTTGTAACCAAAACTCACACTTGCTGAATTTCCTAGACAATTTCTTTTCTTTTAAGGTTTGCAAAATAACCCTTAAATGACTTTTATTCTCCTCATTACTTTTTGAACACACCAAAATATCATCAATGAAAACCACCACAAACTTATCCAAGAACTCAAGGAAAACTCTATTCATTAAGTCCATGAATACAGCAGGTGCATTGGTTAGCCCAAAAGGCATTACTACAAATTCATAATGGATATATCTTGTACGAAACGCAGTCTTCAGAACATCTTCTTCCTTTACCTTCACCTGATGGCACCCCGATCTGAAGTCAATCTTTGAAAAATACTGAGCTCCCTGGAGCTGATCAAACAAATCATTGATATGAGGCAAAGGATATTTGTTCTTAACAGTGATGTTATTCAAGGCTCTATAATCCATGCAAAGTCTCATTGAACCATCTTTCTTTTTAAAAAATAAAACAGGAGCACCCCATGGTGACGTGCTAGGTCGAATGAAACCTTTCTCTAATAAATCATGCAATTGCTCCTTCAACTCTAAAAGTTCAATTTGAGCCATTCGATAAGGGTGTTTTGAAATTGGCATAGCATCAGGAACTAAGTCAACCGTAAATTCAACTTCCCGATCGGGTATTATTCCTGGTAACTCATCAGGAAAAACATCAGGGTACTCATTTACTACTGGCACATCATTAATCTGAACCGTTCCCTTTTTTTCAACGATGCGTGCAAGGTAACATTCATTTACATCTTTTAAAAGTTTCTCAGCCTCTTGATAAGTTATCAACAGTAAGGGTTCATTATTGTACACAAAGTGATAGTCTTTCTGAAAGGATACTTTTTTAGCTCAACAGTCAATCTTAGCATGGTAAATAGAGAGCCAATCCATACCCAGGATAACATCAAACTCTACTAGAGGTAAAACAATAATGTTCGCAAGTAGGATCTTTCCACAGATAAGGATAGGAAGATTATTATAAATTATTTTTGCCTAAACATTTTCCCCAGGTGTTTTTACCAAAAGTTCAGGAGCCATTTCTTGGGATGATATTACCATTTTACTAGAATAGATTTTAGAGATGATAGAATGTGTAGACCCCGAATCAAACAACACACTGGGAAAATCTGAAAAAATAAACAAAGTACCTGATACAACTTCATTTGATGGCCTGACATCTGCAGAAGTAGTTGCAAAGGATTTCACCACCCTTTTCTGCTTGTAGTCGAACTGCTTCCCATCACTTGAGCTCTTTGTCGGACACTCGTTTGAATAGTGACACATCTCATTGCACATAAAACATTTCACTAACTGTAAATCAAATTTGAACTTACCATCACCTTGATCTTTTTCAGTGCAATCACAAGCCTTATGTCCCATCTTACCACATCGGTAGAACTTTCCAGAATTCACAAGACATTCCCCAGCATGCCTTTTACCACATTTATCACAAACTGGAACCTTAGTTTTCTTACCATCAGGATTTTTTGAAGAATTCTTCCCTTTCTCCTGCCACCTCGGTCTCTTCTTCTGTTGGTTGTTATAGAACACTTGATCATCAGCAAACTCCATTTCCACCTTCTCAGCACATCGAACAAGCTTTTCATAACTTTTTAACTCTTGAGAAGCTAAATCCCTTTGATATTTTGGCTTTAACCCTGAGTAAAAACGATTGATTTTACTATCAAGGTCTCAGATAAAATTTGGAGCATGCCTTTCCAATCGAGTGAACCTTTCTTCATAGGAAGCCACTGAGTCTTCCTCTTTCCTCAATTCCAAGAATTTTTTTCCATCCTAAGTCGAACAGCCTTAGGAAAATACTTCTCAAGAAACATACCTTTAAATTCATCCCAGTCGAGAGCATAAATCTCATCAGCGTCCCTGATATTTTTAACCATCGACCACCACTGATCTGCCTCACCCGCAAAACGGTAAATAGCAAGACAAAAATTTTGATTGTCTGAACACCCCATGAAATCGAAAATATTATCCAGTGCTTTAATCCATCCTTCAGCTAACACAGGGTTAGATGATCCTCTGAATGATGGGGGATGTTTACTCATGAAATGTTCCACCACTGACATGTTCCTCTGCAGTTGATCTGGCTGATCTCGTGCATGGATACCACCATCATTTATCGCTTGAGTCAACTGCGCCATTACTGCAACAAACTGTTCAGTTCCAATTCTGACAATCTCAGGATGCAAATTCGGAAGGTTATTTCCTTATGTATGCCTTCCTAGCACTGCTTCCATGTTTCCTCTGTGGAAAACCATTTTGAACAAACATGCCTTAGATGAAGCAACATGGTAATCTTCAAATTCTACATCATTTCAAAAAATATTTTTGGATAATCATTTAATAGAATTATAACTCCTAAAGTTATCGAAACCAACCTTTGATACCAACTATAAGGCCCCAACCTTAAACCTTACTTATTCTTGAGTTTTTACAAGATTACACATTGAGGATATTTTCGGGTTTAGATTTTTAGAAAATTATATCATAAAACATGCATTACATTCCACATATAATCAAAGTGGATACATAATGATAGTATTCATTTTTCCCATCAAAGGAAACATATTTAAAATAAAACATGGATTCATTCTTGAAACATCCTTGACACTATCATCATATCATGTACCATTCCCTTGACCTGTGAAAAACATTTCAAAAAAAACATGGGATGAGAATAAAAAGCACAGTATGGGTTATAAAAATATGGAAAGGAAACATAAGTTCATATATACATAAGAATGAAATCATACTTTACCCATAAAACATAATCACTTTAATATACATCATCAAATCATGAATAAATCATATAATTCATAAGACATAAAGGTAACTTGAGGCATTCATAACATTCTTACGTAGGGAGTAACCCTCTTGGTTATGTTTGGAATACCCATCACAATATATTCCCTAAATATCTTCAGAGAAACCTTAACGTTTCACTCCTTCGCATTACCCAATGCATTGGAGAGCTATATCGGGCTCACCCACCCTTTGTTTATCATGGAACCACCCGTCTTCTTAATAATGCCCAAGAACCTCAACATAATCATATCACATAAAACATGCATAAAGGAAACATAACATTTACACCTTTCAATAAAAAGATATCCATACAACACATTGATATAAAAACATTATGAAAACCATTATCAATTCCAAAACAAAAGAAAAGTAAAACATGGTATTTATTTTTATTTAAAAAAAAGGTATGGCTTGAAGAGGAAGATGAAACTCAAATAATGGTCACGGCGGCAGAGAAGTCATTCTCGCCGCATACGTATGACAAAAACTGTCCCTTTTGTCGTTTAGTAAAACGCTTCGTATAAAAAAGATTCCTTTTGGATAAATGTAAAAGTCAAAGGGGTTTATACACCGTATCAAATGAGGTTGTGTATAACACAAAATATGCCTTAATAAAAGGAGATTGAGACGAAGTCCCATACCTCGGGACCGAATTGACTCGGTCCTACTTTAATCTCCTGAATAATAAACATGAGATAATTTCTACTTGTTTAAGAACCTTTTTCAAGTTCATTATTCCCTTTATATCACTTAATGCCATGTCATGAACACTATGTAATTATTTAAGTTAATGACGGTCGTTTTAACGATCAATGGTACTTGAGTCAAAAATAAACCCTTTATAATTACAAGTTGTTCATGTATCCATTATATCCAGAATAATAATCATGATGTATATATCATATATATCATAGATATCTAGTATATACATGCATTTATAATATTACATAATCATTTAGAGGTATGAAATGAAATGCACCGTTCATGGAGACGGTAAGCCGTGCATACGCATGAACGTTACTTTAATTTATATTTCATATTTTATAGAATGGAATCATAATAATATAATGGTATATTATAATTCATGTTTAATATCATATATAATATCATAACTCCATCCTTTATAAGTCCCACATATGGTATTTAACGAATCAAATCACATTGAGGGGGCGGTAGTCCGCACTTCCTTAAATGAATATATCATGTTTACCCATAATGGAAACCATAATGGTAATCCCAAAATCAAAAATACAAAAGTTTAATGAAAACATAAAAATATTATATATCATATATAAATATATTGTCATCTTAATGGACACCTTTGAATGTGTTTAAAGAATGATGAACAATCATCGTTTTGGGAGGCATAAATTCACCATCCCCGGAAAGAGTATGTTCATTAACCATTAGATGTAGGTGTGTGTAAGTGTAGCTCGAATCCTTCTTACAACAAAATCCTAGTATATTTAATATACTGTATATGTTACAAAATAAATGAATAAAAAGAGTTTAGGGGGTTGGAGAAGCAAAATAAAACAAAAGGACTCAAAAGAAGACATTACCTTATAATCGGGTAACTCCCTTTGGATTGAGCTCAAAGGATTCGTTGGGAAGACTTTTGCCCAATGTGAGGCTTCAAGGAGTAATATAGGGATGTGGAGAGACAAAATGGGAAGGGTTTGGCCGAGACAAAGGCTTTGGAAGTGTCGGTAAGGAGGTAGAGGTGGGGGCCTTTTATAAGAGGAGAGGAGAGGCACTCTTGGAAAGTAAAGAAATGTTACTTTATTTTAAAATGTGTTTTGGATTCAAAAGGTCCCACATTGAAATAATTTGAGGGTAAGGTGATAAGGGTTCTAAATATACACATCCAATAGATTTTGGACATGTGTAGGTTATAGATTTTACATTATCTCTTCATTTTATTTAAATCCTTTATTAATGAGGTAATCGCTGCATCATCATGATGTCTAAAATAATTTAATTTATTTAATTTATAAAAATTATAAAAAAAATATCATGATGTAGGAAATCTTTTTATCTTTCTACGTAATATTTAGAGTAAAAAATATGACTTGTATAACCCCATGTGAAAATTGTTTTAGTAAAACATTTCATGTTAGTGTCATTTTTACTTTATCATTAAATAAAAAGTTATTTATGTCATTTCACAACAAAAGTGGCTCCATGGGGTCCCCCAGTTGACCCATGGATTTTCATTGTCGGTCATGACACATCCAATGAGGGTAGGACATGTTTCAATCTCATCTAATATTATTAAAACATTATTTTTACCTTAAACTACACTAATTACCACTAATCGCGATTAAGAACTTAAAAGTTACTATTCACCAAAAAATTATTTTAATCTCATTGAACCAAATTTTACTTCTTAATGACAACCATGTATGTTGGATTTTTTAACTTTAAATCACAGAAGTGGAAAAGTTTCATTTAAACGAAAAATCAGTTTCTTTAACTACAACTTAGTGGTTTCACTATTCATCAAAAATTGAAGTTTTTCAGAAAAATACCAAAACTTCACCCTAAGCTATATTTGATATTCTGAATTCAAAAATTATTTCTATTTTAAAAAATTCAAATCATATAAGTTACATTAATTAATTTAATAATTAATTCCCACTGTCATAACAAATAGTGTGTTTTTATGAAACAATAAGTATCAAAAGATTGACAATAGTTTAAGTCCAATTTCAAAGTGAAATTGATTCCAATGACCAATATTTGATTAAATGGTAAAAATATATTCCAATTTCACTTTAAAACCAATTCAAATGATAATCTAATCATATATATAAATTAGATTAAAAAGCAGTTTTGTGTAAAATGTAGCATTTTTCACTATTCATTAAAAAATGAACATTGTCAGAAAAATACCAAAAATTCACACAAAGTAAATTTTGATGTCCCAATCATAAATAATAAGTTTATTTTGACAAACATAGATAATAAAATTGTAAAAATATAGTTTTAAAAAAGTTTTGCCATCAAATGGTAGTAAACTAATCTTTTAAAAATATTAGTGCATTCAATGCTTAAGATTGGATTTATTTTCATTTTAAGCCTCTAAAACACTATCTAATTCACTAATAGACATAGATGAAAATATATATTATTCATTACTTACTTGGTATGTTACAGAATTATTATTATGTTAATACTTTAATGTGCAAGGGATCTTATCAACATAAAAAATTTTATCATGATATTCAACTATGTGTTTTTATCATTATTAATGAATTTAATTATATCATCCATAATTTCCTGATTAATGTATGATATATATTTTCTTATTTTATGATTTCTAAAAATAAACATCGTATGATGTTAAATAAGAACCTTACATGTGAAAAATCTAGAGTTGAAACATTTCATTTATCAACCTTTTGTTTTAGTCAACCAGTTGGTGGGTGGGGGGATTCTTTCATTTAAAAAATATAGATAGGTCAAACAGTCCTGTGGAATCCAATCTCCTCAAGATCAGTCGAGGAGATGAGTGTTTTGTGATATTGGGAGGTAGTGTGGACCCGTTTCTTTTGAGGAATTGGCCACTACGGATGACAAATATGGTATGGGATGTGGTGACTATTATGGGTAATATGATCTGTAGTGTGGTGCTGTTTATTTTGTATGTGTTTGAATTCAACGTGTAGGTTTGTGGAGTTGTAGTTCATTTGGCGTTGCACTGAATTTTCTTTGAACATTCTTTTGGGTACCTGCAACCCATAATCCAGCTTTCAAAATGAAATTTTTTTTAGCCTAGGTTGACATGCCTAATGTCTTAGGGCATTAATTGTTTTTCATTATTGAGATAATATATATGTATATATAAATTTATAAATATATACCATAATATTGTTTTTATTTCATGAATTATTCCAATCAATTTTTGGTAAGAAATTGTGTTTTTATTATTAAATTATGTTTTAAAATTCATTACTATTGAATTATGGTTAATTCGATCGTGAAAGTACTAATTTTATAAGTTTTATGTTTTAAAATTTGTATTATTTTTAAATCAAAAAAATTCAAATTCTCATTTGTTATTTATATTTTTGAATTTTCATTAAAAATATTTATTTTTATTGTCATTATCTAATTTATAGGTTCTGTAATGTTAATATATCATTTCCTTTTTTACATATATAATTTATTTAATAATTTAATTTTATTTTATTTTTTAATCATTTTTTTGTTTTACTTTTTAATGATATTGAATGTTATTTTAATTCTTTATATTTTAAATGTTTGATGCATAGTTGATTTAATTTATTTATTTAATAGATGTAATTTTTATATAACTACTATTTTTTTGATATTTATATTTAGAATTTTAAATCATAATTTTTAACGGTATATTTTTTCTTACTCTAATACCATGGGTCCAAGTTAAACCAAACACCTTCTGGTTTTCGTTCCCAATTTTTACTACCATTATAGTAGGCAATTGAGCTACCTTGAGAAGGTAGTTTATTCAACATTTGAAGGAAATATTATTATTGTTCTTGACATACTACATTGGATTCACCCAATTATAATGGAAATGGATTATTATTTTACAATAAGGGTTACACCATGCTACTATTCCATCCTCCTTTATTCAACCATTCCATTACCATTAGATGGCATCCCTTTGGCCATATGTTGCTTCTACACAATCTATTCACCTTCCAATGGCCATCACTACATTACCCCAAACATTGAGGGACTAACAATTCATGAAATGATGAAACTATAGTATCATTAATGACAAAAATGTTTGTCATGCTTGACCAAATATCTCACCAAACTATATTCATGATGATATAGATTTTATCTTCATGATGGATTTTTGAACAAATATAGGAGATTAATTTACCTAAAAATTATCCATATATCTTAAAATTAATCCTATCCATGGTAAACATCAATTCTTTTTGCCTCATAGCAACATTTTTATCTTGATTCTGGTGTGAATTTGAGGCGGAGTGAGGTTGAAAAACATGTTCTGTCTGAGATAAAATGCAATGTGATGAAGGTGTGGTTTCATAATATCTCATTTTAAATTTTAAGAATGCTTTATTATGTTTTATTGAAAATTAAACTATATTTATGAGTATATTTTTTTGTATTATGGATATAATTATTTTGGTTGATGTGATTTAGGTGTTTGACAATATGACTTCCTGATTCAAAAAACAATCTATTTCCCAAATATTCCAACGAAGTAATTCATTGTGAATATGATTGAATGAATACGTTGAATAAGTGAACTGATATTGAAAATATAAATATAACCTATGAAATTGGTTAAAAATCACATAGAAAAAACAACATAAGTTCAATTTTAATGAAATAATGTGAAACATGAGGTTTTCTCGGATGCTTGGTTTCGTTTTAAGACGATAATGAGGGCAATACAAACTTTTTTTGAATATTTGAACTGGTATAAGATGTTTGTTCTGTGTTTTTCTATTTTCTATATGATGTTCTACAAATACGAGATGGAAATTGAATTCCCCCTAATGAATTTGTGATTTTTAATAATTTTTAATGTTCATGAATGTAAAAATGGTAAAGTAATTATACTCATTTTATATATAAATTTTAAATTAATAATAATCAACTATCTGATCTTCACTCATGAAACTGAAATGTTGAAGAATGTGTTGATATCAGATAGTCTTAGATGGGATATTGTTTGAAAAATTCTTTTTTAGTTTTCTATGATCCATATGAAGTATTTTGTTTTTTTCAATAGTCTATAATGTTCATAGTGGACTAGAATGTGGAATATTATTCTTTGATAGTGGAATTTATAATTTTAAAAACCATGTAACTATTGAAATTTGATGGTATTATGTCCCACTAGTTTTATATCTCAATTCATTTCATTATGATTTTTTATGTAACATGATTTGTTATATCAACATTCAGATAGGTGTTATTTTCCAGGAATGGTGGGTAACAATGCAAAGACAATTTTTCCACATGGAGGGTTTTCGAGGTGGATTTTAGTAATTCATCATTACTGGAGGTGTTTTTTAATGATTTTAATGACAGTTTAAAAATATTTATATATATTTTGAATTTTGATTTAGGTAGAACAATATACACATTAAAAACAATACTACTTTAGAGATCGTAGCCAACTAGGATATCACTAATTCTCTAGAGCTGGTTGAAAAACATTATCCCAAAATCTAAGTAATTGCTTCAATAAATGAGAAAATTGAAAATCAAGATGAGGAATATATACGATAACATGATATAGATGATTTCTTATTTCTATTATCATATGATTAAATTTAATTATTAATCTATTGTGTTCATTATTGTCACATTAATTATACAATATCTTTTATTTCTTGTGGTGTTATGTTTGATGTATCTTGATAAGTTGATTCATGGTTATTTTTTTCTTCAGTTCATCTACTCATTATCTATGGAATTAAATTTGTTCTATTTGGTTTTAATTTTATTATAAAAATATATAGCTTAATAATAAGTATGTGACTCTTTCAAATTGTTTCCTTAATGTTATAAAAATGAACTTGTAATATAGGGAAAACTGAATGAGGATTTTTAATTGAACGTGCATTCAATTTGTTATTGGTGTTTAATACCACGTTTTATTAATTATATTTTTGAATAGAATAATTATTTTATTATGTTTATTCAATAATATATTTATTATTATCATTCTATCATGATTCGCGTTCTTAAAATAGATTAGGTTTAACGCTACTCACACGTATGATACATAATATATCCATTATTATTTTATTTGTTGAATTTTAAATTTCTACTTTAGTTTTTGTGTTTTGAGATTTAAAATCGTATCTATATCAATATACTTCTATAAAATGTGTTTTTTTGGTATTTAGTTACATATTATTGTGTGATTATACTACTTGTTTTATTAATGAAATTAAAAACATCATTTTTATTTTTTTTGTCAATTAGGATTTGAAATGTATATTTTCAATGGGAATTGGTTTAATAAAAATAAATATCCTTTCATTATTAGGGATATAATGAGAATAATTCTAACTATTGTGACTATAACCTACCACAACAAAAAAATTACCTTGTAGTGAACCAAGTATATATGGAATCAAAAAATGATATCCAATCAGTTTTGAATGAAATGTTATTTATATATTTTTTTAAATTTTTGAATATGAAGAATCACATAGTTCTAGAACAAGTAGATATCAAAATTGGTTTTATAGTATAATCAGAATGAAAATTCTTGTAGAATGAAGAAGAAGAATCAATAAGTGGGGAACAACATGATTTTGATTAAATATTTTAAAAAACCCACTCAATAAAACTAGTAGATATAAAAATTAGAATTATAATAGGATCAATCCATTTTGATTATCCCTCCAAAACCTATTATATATTAGGGATTATTATATATGGAATCATGTGTAGATGATGATTTGGAAAATGTGTACATGAAATATGAGTAGTCTTTACAATTTCATACTAAAATTTCGAATAATGATTAGATTCATGAAATTTGAAATTTTTGGAAGATAATGGGAATCCTAGATTCATAATTTTTGATAATTTTATTAATTTTTATAAATTTTATTTTCCCTATTTTGAAATTTTTAATCCAGATATCACTAAACTAGTTATTGTTCACAAGGATGAGGTAGTGATATTTAATGAAAAATGGATTTACGAATTTTCAATCCAATGGGATATTTCTATTAATTATTATAATGATTTTTAAAATGAGTAAAATTATTTTGATTATTTCAGGGAATACTATATGAATTCGGATCTCTGAAACAGTTCATCATGGAGTAGAATGATTAATTCTCCTCGTTAAATAATCTAAAATGCTCCGTGGAATTTTTCATAGAGGAGTAAATTTTATAGAATTTAATTACATAAATATATAAGAACCATGATGGTTGGTTAATTATATATTATATTCTATAACCAATGATTGAGGAACAATTTTTTCATTAGAGGAATGTTTGGATGAAAATCAATTTTTTTCTCAAATAAGAGTTTTTTCGAGATCAATAAAATTTAATTCCCAATATTTTAAAGTAATCATAATCTAATTTGGGTTAATAATGTATTCATGGAGTTTTTAGTAGTGTTGAAATGTAATTTCTATAAATTTTCATGGATTTTAAATTTTATCAGTGATCATTTTCTAATCTATTTCTAAAACTTATTTTTCAAAACTTTAAACTTTCAACTATTATTTTGGAAATTTTGATATTGAAATTTTATTTTAATTCTTTTATCATAATTTCTTACCCCTTGGATCTTAATATATGACATCCATTCCCCTTTAATAAAATCCTAATTTTAAAAATTCCAGCATTAAAACAATATTAATTTGGACACCTAATGATGGTTATTTTAAAAAAATATATTTTTTATATGATCTTATGATTTTCATATATGTGATTGAGGTAATTTATTATTTTGAGCCTATGTATGAGTGTCTTGAAATCAATAGGGATTTGAGCATCGGTGGCTATTCTTCTTCACCACTAAGATGTTACATTGAGATTTAGTTTATTGAAAAAGGCTTTTACTAGTGGATTTTTTTATCTATATTGACTGTATAGTGTATTTTAAAACGCATATATTCCTGTTACATTCAAAATTATATTCAAATCTAGTGGGAAAATAATATTTGGTTTTTATTTCATAGGAAAAAAAACATAATGTTATAATGTTGATTTTCATGGGATGATTGGATAATGACTATAAATTCTACCTCGTGTTTGTGGAATCACATTTTTTAATACATTTTATTATTTGATTTAGTATGTCTCATTTTCATTGAATGAAAATCCCTCATATTTTTTATTCATACATTTAATTTTCTATAATCACAATAGGTTATTCTTACTACTATATAGCCCTACTATATTCTGTTGAGAATATTTTGATCATTAATATTTTTTCTTGTTATTGAATTGTTCTTACATGAAGTATTTTAACGTGATTAAATTGTATTACCATGAAGAGTGTAGGAATTTATTTTGATTGATTGATTATATAGTATGGATGGGAAAAGTAGTTTGGGTGATTTGATGATGTGGTAGAACCAACCAGTAGTTATATTTTCTACTATTTTCCAAAGCATAAAGGACGTTAATCTTGAGAAAATAGTATAAAACCTCCCTAATTGCTTATTACTTGTTATTTTATATTTGAGAATTATGTTCCCAATACTAAATTTGATATTTTTATCTTATGGTAACTTCAATTTTTTGATGTTATTTTTTATTGTTAATTTACAAGGTGGTTTCAAATATTTCATTAAAAAAATAATTTCATAATATAGATGTTTAATTGTTTTAATTTCATTAATTGTGTTACCACCCATAATTTTTAACATGTTGATACTGGTATTTTGGAATTTTTTGTTGGTTTTTTCTATAAGTTCGCTATTTTTTTTGTATTAATTGAAATAACAGTATTTCTCAAGGCATTTTTTTGTTTTCTTCATGAAATTTCCCACTAGGGCTCGACTGGATAGTTATAAGTCATGTTTGAAAACCCCAAGAATTCCTAAAATAGTCTAGGGGATGGTGACCTATCATGAATCAACATATATCATAGATGGGATGAAATTCCATAATGTACTTTTATACACACACACATCTCCTAGACCAATCAATGATAAAATTTAATACACCACAATTGATACCAAATCATGATTACATCTAAATCCAACCATATGAGAGTGAATTAATGTAATTAATAAATTAGGTTGAAATTTAAGTCCACCATAAAATATAAATGACATCCAACCTACTCAAATAGAGTGTACAAATATCTAATGTATCATTGGAAATAAACTCAGTATGAAAATCATAATACTGAGCTCTGTAATATCCTAATCCAATTAGGACTCCATAAAATGGCCTATCAACTACATAAGATAAGGTATGGGTAGGTAGATCCAATGTATGTGTGAATATAAAAATATCCAATAGGATTCACTGAAATTACAAAATATAAATAATCAGGTGTAGTAATCTCATCTACACAAAGGTGCATCAACCATGGTATACTATATAATGAATATAAAAACAAACACTAATATATTCATAAAATATTAAGAGTCTCAATATTCTATCCTATCACTGATATAAACAATAATCTACTCACGACTTCAATAAATTCTCATCTAGGTGTGATTTCTCCACTAGAAATGTATTCACTGATGACACTCATTTGATAGGTTTTACTCATTTAGAATTACAAAAAACTATATATGAAATCAACAATGATATCACAGTCTAGATTGGGGATCATAGCAATGACTGTAGAGGGATTAAACATTGCATATATGATCTGTATTATATATATTAGATTGAAGGTCTTTGTATGGTAGTCAAAATAATACCCAGAACCCCACATAGGAATGATATGTTAGAGGATCCCTACCAACATATCATAGACGGATATTGAAAACTATATATGAAATAGAACCTATATAGGGGTTCACAATAATTTTCGTTGTATGTAATTCCCCATTGAAATTTCATAAGGGTATACAAATGGATCACACTCAACTAAAACTATTCTATAATGAAGAAACAAATGTTCTCACACTACCCTATAAAAATTACTTGGTGTGTACTAGGGGTACAAAATGTGTCTCACCTACCCAGCGATTTACATGAGTCCCATGGTCTCACATTTCATGTAAACATCCATATACATGTTGTGTCGCTTAGTGGTAGACAATATATACTTTTCAGGATACCCCCCATCATTCCACATCCATTTATGTCTACATATATTCATTATAGTTTATAATGGTTCATAATAAAGAAGAAAATGGCTAAACACTATCCAAGTATAATCACTCATTATGTACTAGGGGTACACAATGTGTCTCGCCTACCCAGTGGTCTTCTTGTGTCTCACTATCTAACATTTCATGTGACCCTCCATATACATGTTGTGTCTTTTAGTGGTACACAATGTGTGTTTTTTGGTCTGACACTCATCATGTCCCAACCCATTCTGATGTATATCTAGTCATGCTAATGTCTAGTCGTTGTGCCTGTGTATATGGTCATGTCTGAGTATTGAGTTTTACCCATGTACTCTACCCATCCCCATTCCCCTTGTTCTATATGCTCCCATATATTAGTTTAGAAAATAATAATGTATCCAACATCAAGTGACATAGAATTTGGAACATTTCACAAGACGTGTTATATGTTTATCACATGTAAACCCAAAAAAATATTCAAGGGACCCACACGGAATATGTTCTTCTAGGTACACATAATGTGATGTGGAGTTTTCATGATTATATGGGTTAAACATTCTTTATTCCACTTTCATCATAGCCCCACAAATGAATATATTCTTTTCATGATCTATGTTTAATCATCTTCTCATGAACACTAGTTAGATTCCATCCTTCTGTCCATTTTAAAATTGACCACCTCAGCTTCACATCATCACCAGATATAAATCCTAAGAAAATGGGAATCACTAATCCAATAAAATCAACCTATGGTCATTCACCATTGTTGTATCACCTTTATTGTAGTCTAAATCTCATTACAAATAGTGGAATCAATCTTTTACACAATAGACCAGTCACAGAATTATCCAGTAATGGGTAATATTTAAACCACCTTGATAGGGAATATCAGTGCTGAATCGAGTGAATAAATGGGGGGATGTTAAATACATAACAGAGGAATAAAATTCGATCATGTTCAAGTTTACCTCAATTGAATTCCTTGATAAAAATGAATAAATATCCAACAAAAAATAAAATATTATATATTGTAATCAACCGTTGAAGTTTTTACCAATTTTTTTAGTTGTATTACATTTTGTTTGTCATTGGAAATTAAAACAGGATAATTCCATATAATGAAAACATCCTATATCTGGTTAGGATCAATCACTAATTAATAATGGTCATTTTTCATCATCATTGGCAAGATCGACAATATCTGTTTGGCATAATGGTATCCAAACCATGATCGGTCATTGTTCATTAGAGAATACTCAAAGAATAATAATTCAATTTAAACTATTAGTAAATCGGATTATGATTCTATATAATAGTCCTAGATACCAAGAAAAAATTATAAAGGTACGATAAGTCATTTATTCAAAATAATTAATAATAAATAATTTTTTTTAATTCATTTCACATACATGATAAATTTACCAAAACGTCTGATAGAACAAAATATTTTTTCACGACTAGGATAAAACCTACATTCCAAACTCAACATAAGTCTCATATTTACCACATGAGCACCCATAAAATATTTATTCCGATATTTTTGGAAAATATTATGAGTGTGATATTAATATATTTAATATTTTTATAACGTTGTCATTGGGCCCATCAGGCCTCAGAATATCACTCTATCACAATGATTGGATACGAATATATTTCTAGATATATTCAAAATCAGTATATTGTAAAATTGGAGATGTTATATTCTACCCACAATATGAATTATTATCTTTAAAAATTAAATGAACTACTAAAAAATAAGTGGGAATGAAGTTATCATCTAGGTCTCCCACTCTTAGTTACTATCTTGAAGATTCTCATCCTACCACCAGACATGTACAAAATGATTTTCTCACCCATGAAGGATCATTATATGTGGATCATTGATCGCCACCAGTCCACAAAAAAAATTCTAACCACAAAATAAATTTCACCATATTTGATATCATTCTATAGGTTGTTCACATACCTCCTCAGGGGTAACACATGGATAGTTTCATGTAACCAATATAAATGTGGTTGTATGTCTAATATGTAAACCACCTCATCTACCCTAGTCAATATTTAGAAATTTCCAATTAATATCAAAGATAAGGTTCAACCCTATCGAAATATTTTCAATCCATGTTGACTTGATACAATAAAAAAACACTGTCTCCCTCCTCGAACCCCAAATGAATCCATCTTTTGTCCATATAAGACTTATTTTTCACTTTGTTGTCCTCATAAAATCTTGATTGTTAACCTTTTTCTCTATACTATACCACACTAACTCCAGTTTAATAAATACTGTCTCACATGGATAAATACAATATATTTGTGACTTATAGGGTCACATGTACAATGACTTGAATTTTTCCACAATGACAGTGGAATTCTATCATCATTTATAGGAAAACTCCACCAATGGTAGGTGATCCTAAATCCTATGTACAAAGTCTAACATGGAAGCTCAAATAATTCCCTATAAAAATAGCATAGTCCACTGACTATGAAATCTATGCTTTTTGTAAAATTCCATACTCAAAAGAATATATTCCCCTATGGATTCATGAATTCTTCTAAATAATCTTGAAATAAATGATGTATCATGTTCAAGAATTACCATCAAGGGAACTCTAGGAATCATGACTATATTTTTCAAGGAATATAATCCCAATATCTTTAATGAACTCTCTTATCCGATAGGTTGGAAGTGGCATGACATGGGGATTGAATCTATGATCACCCAGATGGAATCGTGTCTTCTAGACATCTATTGAAGCCTTGTCCCTGTATCTATAGATATATCATTCCACATCCACACTGGGAACTCAATGGGTTCACCTAAACCTATTGGGACCTAGTGATTAGACATCACCTACTAACAGTTCAGGCGTCTATAGGAAAACACTATAACACACTACATAATACCTAGCCAACATAATTGATTTTGGAGGTCTTGGTATATCCTATAACTACTAATATGTACCTAAAAATTAGATGTATTAAACTACCTTATATCCTCATCAAAAAAATTAATATTTCTTCTTTATCCCCGTAATAAAAATAATGACACATCCCTACATTTACTAAATTCATCATAAAAAATTCTAATGGATATTTTTCTTCACATGGTCTCACGGTTAATATATCCATCATTAGAATCCTCAACATGTTGCAGAATCGATGGGGAAATAACCATCGACTATATATATGTCACACCATCCTAATACAGAAATGAGAAATGTAATTAAGTCATCTTCTCTAAATCATTGTTCAACAAATGGTAACAACCTAACCTTCTATGTTCATATTCCACTATGTAACCCTTAATAGGAGAGTAAACTATCTCAAAGTCCTAATCCTAGATGAATTATAGACATCAACATTTTTTCAAGAGATGTTAATTGGGAAAAACATGTGAATCATATCATCAGAATAAATGGTAAACCACACAATCATGAGTTTGTTTTGCAACATATTTAGGGTGATGACTACTACAGCCTACTCAAGATTGTAGTTTGTGTAGTTCTACTATCTTGATAATAATATTTATTCTATTAATTAAAATGACAAAGAAAGTCATCTAGACCAAAATAACCACAATGTTTGTGACCCTATAAGATTGATTTTCATTTCCATTAAGAATAACTTCCTGATGTCCTACGTTACAGTCCAATAACAGTTCAAGGCACCCAAGAGATAGATCTTGTTGTCACAAAGACTAAAACCACTTATGAATTCTCACAAGGTAATATAATCTTGTTTTCTTAATCTATCATCATGGAGGTTTCATGATCGAGTCATCAACCTATATGCTTGATTGAACATTCAATGACTCTTTTATATAATGTCATCGTTCAAAAATTTACATATAATTTAGTGAGAAAAATACATTTTGATAAATGGGAATAGATATCCACTAATATTAATATAGAAGTAAAAATACTTCTATGACAATCAATCAGTAAAATGTGATTCATGATGCACCCTACATACCATACATCCTGAAAATATATTGTGTGACATTTTTCATCAAAATATATAATTTTGTGACTCGTTAAATGAAATAATGTTAATAATAAAGTGAAAAGACCATTACAAAAACATTAAATAATAATATCTTATGACAAAAAAACATGCATAACTATTTCTAGAGAATGTGTTCTCATAATCATCAGACTTGGAGAATACCAAGTGAGAACTGAGGAGAAGAAGCCTCATCTGCCTATGATTTCTCACCCTTGGAGGTCTATAAATTATGTGTCCCTACAATGTATGTTATCCAACCACATAACAAAATTAATATTATTGTCATAGAACACCATGATTCTCATCATAGTGGGGAACTACAATTACCTTATCAACCTGATCAATACTCAATGAAATTATTAAATTAATGTCATGAAAAACAATGAAAAATATGTAAAACTATGCCTAATCTATTATTTAATATATCAAATATTCATGTCATCAATTTGTAAATTTTTGTTTCATAGACACCAACTTAAAAAAACACCCACATAGACTATATCTAGCTTCCTAAGACATTCAATCCACAAGTCCTCACATTATATTCATGCTTTTTCTAAGTCAGGGATTCATTAAAGGGGTATTCCATATTATTTTGCATTGAAATAATTCTCATTGAAACCTCACCTCACTTAAAAAAATCCATTAATAGATGATACTTATGAACTATGTTCTTCATCTTCTGATGTGACCTTAGTTATTTTGTGAGATCCACCATTGTAGTTTTATCAAATTAAATTTTTATTGGATCATTACTACTAAGATAAAAATAATTCTCTTATGAAAAATTGTATATCTAAACTGATTCATTAGTAACCTTTGAAGCCAAAACATACTTCAACTCTACAATACAATCTGCAACCACATCCGTATTTGTGCTTTTATAGGTCACATAACCTCCTTTCAAAGTGAATATGTATCACATTACATACTATATATTATCTCGATCAGTTTGGAAACAATCATCTTCATATCCTCTAATGACTATTTCCCCATATCATCGATAAAATAGGACCATATCCTTTGTACACCTCAGATACTTAATGATATCATTGACTTTCATCAAATGGTGGTCTCCCAGATTAGCAAGAAATCTTTTAACCACACATATCGTGTATGAAACATCATTCCATGTATATAGCATAACATTCATGACAAACCCAAATTATCATTCAAATGAATTCCCTTCCATTCTAATTCATTCATCATGATTCTAAAGACACATTTTCATAGAAATATTAATTACATGTGATGCTGCAAAACAATCCCATCATAGATTGTTCCATACTGGATCTCTTCACTATCTTGTCAATGTATGTACTACTATATATAACGAGTAACATCTGGGATCAATCACGATGGATATTGATCCCAAGAATATATCATTCACCACCCAAGTATTTCTGGGAAAATAATTTATTCAACAATGTCATAACAGACTATAAGACTGGTATTTTGTTTCCAATAAGTAATATGCCAACAACATATACTATTATTAAAACAAATACACACCCACTAAACCATTTGTACACACAACACTCAAATGTGTTATTTATAAAACCAAATTCCATTATTCCTTCATCAAAATTTATGTTCCATGACCTTTATTCTTACCTCAATCCATGAATGGATTTTTTTTTCAAATTTCATATCCTATTAAAATCTATTTGTGTAACAAAAAATTTAGGTTGTGTAATATATATCTTTCCAAATGTCCTGTTATGGATGGTTGTTTTGGAATACATTTTTTAAATTTTGTATTAATGTTAATCCATAATGGAAAACATAATTAATATGGATTTTATTATTGAAACTAATTAAAAGGATTCATCATTGATAGTTCCATGATGTTGTTCAAACCATTTTGCAACTAGTCACACCTTATAGGTACTGACTATTCCATCCATGTCCTGTTTATTATTGAATACCCATTTTTAACCAACTAATATTAAATCCACAAGAAGATAATTTGAAAACTAAAATTGGTTTTGGTTCATGTAATCCATTAAATAATTATTGGATTCTTCACACATGGAAACATTTGTGACACTTTCTACTTCCTTGTAGGTTGTCAGACCATTATTATCAATGGATAATGATTCACCATCCTCAGTAACCAAAAAACTATATGGTTATTTTCTCTAACCTATCTTGAATTCATATGTAGAAATTTGGTATCCGAAACTGATTATTCTTCCATGGGGATTTTTGGAATCTGATCAAATACCAAATATTCTATACCTTGATCCTTGACTTCATCGATGTTTATATTCCTCGCACTATTTATTTTGCTGATATACTCTCTCTTAAAGAATATGGATTGGCTTTCCACTAAATGCATTTTGTCTGAGGGTACTTTTATGTAATATCCCATTATTTCCTTGGGGTATCCTATAATGTAGCACTTTTTTCATTAGGAAGAATGTTTTTTACATAAAGAGGCCCTAACACATGATTATCTTCCCAATACATGTAAATTCTATAAAATAGATTTTATTCAAGTTCAATATTCACAATATATACCATTTATTGAATTATTTGTTACTCGAATTAGTATTTGTGTCATTATAGTTATGAATATCATGAAAAATAATAGAGTAATACTTGCATCACTCATCATTGATATAAACATTTTTAACAAGGTGTGGTTCCTCCTTTAACTTTCACCATTCTACTAAGGACCATAATAAAGACTTATTTGGGATAGGATCCCAAACACCCATAAGTAATCAATGAAGTATTGATTAAGATATTCTCCACTATGGTTAGAGTGGATTTTCATAATCATCCGTCCATGATAGTTCTTGACAATATTTTCTATTTCTTGATTTTATCAAAAGAATATTACTTATACCTCATTAAGGTAATATAGCTAAATAATAAAAAAAACATTACAAAAATCAATTAAGTATGATTAACCACCAATATTTTCATCATGAAATGGTACACAAACATTGATATTAACAAATTAAACATGTTATAACACACTTCCACCTTTCCCACTAATTGGTGCATTAGTAAATTTTTCTTGTAAACATGCATTTCATACACCATGTAGTTTTATTTTTAAACAATCTTAATATCCACCTTGATGTAATTTTGTCAACCATTTTTCATTCCCATGACCAATCCAGTGATGACAAAGATGTGTTTGGGATGATTCATGTGAATTGACATCATTATTGATTTCCATTACTTGGATCCTGAAATCAAATTGGTAAAAATGTTATGTAAACGTGTTTAAACATATAAATTGATATATTTACAAAAGAAATAATATTTATTTTTAAATTTCAAAATGAATCCATCTATATCTAGTCTAGATATAGAAAAAAAATTTGTATGTAAAGGGAAATAATAACAACCATTTAATAGAATAATCATTCTAGTCAGTAATGTGTGGAGGTAGTCCCTAATAGCTACAACGACACATTTAAATTTGTTCGCTGCTTGTTGATATACATCTTTTAGATTAATTTTTCTAAATCAAAATAGTTCCTTTATTTAAATACATCTCTGAGAACTAGAATTTTTATCTAATACCAATTTTTAGAAATTGATAAATCACAATTGATAACAAACACACATGAAGCTTCACCTTGTTTTTTAATCTAGGCGTAGATTTTCTTCTAGTGGCTATTATTTCCAGATGTGAAATAAATATCATCATATTCTATTTATTCCCATTTGATATTATTCATCCTAGAAGGGCGTGAAGAAGCTTTAAGATTAAATCTTTTTTCATTCCCATTCCATTGGTTAATAATAAGGACTGAAGACCTTTCCTCTTCATATCATTATCTTTTTGGAAAAGGAGGATAATATGACCTGAAAGAGACTTCTCAATGTTTTTAATATTAATATTCACAAAACAACAATCAATGAGAGAGTGATTCCATATTGAGATCGGTCTCTAGTTCATTAGGGAATATTGACCCTAGAAATTCTAGTTTCTCAATTTATCCAATTAGTAGACTATGTGACACCTACCCGGGGAACCCTCCCCAAGGTTACTCTAAAAGAGAACCTTTGATATCTCAAATAGTTCATGTATAGATATCCCATGGTAAACACCATGGTGTATCTCAAAAATTCTATATAAATACTTTTTTTCATGATACATAATGATTTCATATGAAATATATGAAAATACCTAACATTAAACATCAAACATGTAATTAATATGTATTTTTCAACTATGAGAACATCATCACTCGCCTCATGAGCAATAATGTTAGGAATTGAGGATTATAGCACGTATGATTTCATTTCATGGAATAGAACAACCCAAACACCTTTAAACCACTCCTGACAGTTAATGAATGTGAGAATATTTTCATTATCTAATATTGGTTTTATGGATTATGTCGATGAAGTGATTTTCATTTTATTCTACAATTAAATGAACTGATTATAATCACTTTTAATTATTATATATTTTGTCATTCTTAGTAAATTAATTGTTTTTAATAAACATACCTCTATTTTAACAAGACAGAGTAGCCATTATCATGGAACACTTAAGGTCTATTATCTTGTATATTCTAGGGGAAATGATTTATATTCTACATCAAATTCCCCCCCCCCTAAATGGTTGATCAATATACATTGATGGTATTTAGTTAGGAAAGTATTTACAAACTATTGGATTGAGCCTCCTTGATCCATTGAGTGGAATACCCTATCTAGATATCATGAAATTGATTTTCATAACATTTCACTCCAAATTACAATCAGTCTTTAAATGGATACTACTCTTGATGTAAAATGGTTATGTCAACATGATACCTTGGTAAGAACTCCCCTTATAAATTCATGTGTCCCAAACATTTTTGGGCATTCTCATAGTTATATTGAGTTTTGTTCCTAGTCAAGTAAGAATTGTCGTAGTCTAACTCTATAATAGATTGGGGGATTATATTTTTCTATGCAATTTTTTTCATGTCTTATTATATACATGTATTTTTTATATTAATTTAATGTCTAATTAATTATTTTACAATGTATGGTTAAAAAAATTACACAAAATCAATTTTATTTAAATTTCATATTTTCATATCAATTAATTCATTTATATGATCTCAGTTTTCCATCAATAAATATAATTTTAATGTATTAGACTAGAAAAAGTAAAAATATTTTAATAAATAATTCATGATCTTATCTGATAGTTGATATAGTGAGAATAAATTTATTCATACTATGACTAAGGGATAATATCTCTTTATGTAATTCATAGAATGAGAAACAACATTCCACATATCCAACTCTGTGTCACTGAGTTGTAATCATTATTGTTCTTTCTCGAACAATGTCCACATGCCTTGGAATGCTCCATTGATTAAAAATATTTATCACTCACATACTGGTGATGAAAAACAAATGATCTCTTAAAAGTAATTATATTAATATCACGGGAAATAGAGGTCCCACATAATAATGAAGGCATGGATGACTCACATACCATCTTTTAGTTTAATATTAAATAATAGAAAATCTAGTCAAAAATTTTAATTAAATAAATGTCAAAAAAACACATTGGTATTGGTCAAGATCATAATAGGTTGTAAATTCGATTAATATAAAAAATTAAATAGAAAGCATTCAATTTTTTATGAATTTTTTTAATTAATATTTACAAACTTTTATTTATTAATTAATAAATTAATTAATTCCATATCACGATACTGATCATCAAATTTGTTTTGGGAATACCAAAAAATTTTCTACTCAATAGAAATAAATGGAAGAACCATTAATAATATATTTATTAGATATAATTAATTGAGAATTTAAATTTTATCAAAACCATTATTAAATATTCAAACACACAATGGTGTCAAAAACAATAAAATAAGGTTTTAATACTGTAATTTTTCAAATGTTATGTATTTTTAATTTTTTCTAGTAATTGGAGACTACATGGTGTGTACATGTAGCTTAATTCAATGTACATCAGTTTTTTTATATACATGTCACACACCTAGGGCTTTGATATTTTAGCTCAACCAGATTACATGATGTGTACATGCCATCTACACAACTTGTATCCACCTGTTATGTTCTAGGGTAGCCCGGTCAACACAAGATGTGAAATAAAATAACCATGTGTTTTTGATTTCTCAACACATCTATATACAATGAAGATGGGTATAAGAGTTGTCTTCCAAAATAATGATGTTTTACCCATCATTAGGAGACACTATTTTGGATCTTCCTGATTGAATCTTTTTTCATACTTCATTTTTTCATAGACATCTAATAAAATGAAACACTAAATGCAAATGATAAATATGTTCATAACATGTTTATTCAAATATAATTAAAAAAATAATATAAGGAAATTAAAATCTATCCATTATTTCATGTAGATCAACAATCATGTAAATAATTAAATTATTAAACAAGACCACTTGGATATAACTTGTTGGATCTGGGACAAGAGGAAGCATTACGATGGTGGAGATATATTAAAATTTATTTTAATAATATTTTTCCAAAAAAATATTGATGATCATGAAATTCAAATTTACAATTAATTAATATAATATATTAAGAAATAAAAACATGTGATTAAGAACATTCTTCGTTGATGATTTTTTATCATCTAAAAAGTCCCTCATTCTTTTACATTGTTACACATGTGAGTGTCACACCCTATGATTTTATAAGATATATTATTTTTAATTTCATTAATGTCTTTTTTTTTAATCTACACAAATATTATCAAGCACTAAATGGAACATCTTATTAGCATACATCACATGCAACACTATACATGGATTCTGTTACACACAATTTCATGTTCTTTTGATATAATTCGTTTCACGCAACACTAAGTATAGATTTTGGTCAATTTATATATAACTATATTTGGATTATGTTATACGCAACACCCAAGGATGCGTTCACTACACACAACACTTACTTGTCTTGAGTTACATGCATGATTGACCTTCCCTGAAAACATATTTTGTACGCAATACCGAGTTTCACTAAATAATAATATTTTAATAAAAATATAATATAAACTAGCGTTTATGATTAATTTTAACCAAAATTAGAATTTTATATAATTATCATTAACATGAAACATTTTTTAGAACATGGAATGAGAACAAAATCAATTTTTTCGGATAAAAGATGTATTTTTTGAAAAAAATTGCAGTTTTAAACCTTTAGATAGTCCACTCATTTTAAATATAGTCATTGAAACTTTTATTAGTTAAATATGAAAAATTAATCTTCTAATTTTTAATTTGAATATGAAAATTTTGAAATTTTTGTATTTTTCAAATAAAATTAAAATTTAATGAAAAATGAAAAATAATGCATTTTAATTCAAAACTACATTTTTATCTTATTCGTTTATATATTTAGAATATATTTTTTACTTATTTTAATGTGTAATTGGATTTTTTTTTTCATTATATAATCCAATTTTATTCATTGGAGGTAGCATAAGTTTTAAATTGGGCATAAACAGTTGTCAATCCTTTGATAGTTATTACTTCATATAAACACTCTCTCTATTTTTGACAACAGGAATTAATTTATAATTAATTACTTCAAAATCTTTATTTTGAATTTGGAAAAATTAATTCCATGATTGGAATAATAATATTCGAATTTTGTAAATATGTACCTTTATGTTTGGACGTTACGAATAACAACTTCAGTAATTATTTTATTTACCATCATCGAAAGGTAAATCTGGTAAATAAAGTTAAAAAATAATATTATAATAATATTAAATTATCCTAACACATTACTTAATCATAATTAATGATATAGTATCAACCATGGTCATCCTTGGGTCAAATTTGGGTCCCCATGGATTCACATGGTAGTGAAAATGAAAATTTATAAGAATTAAATTAAATTAAAGATAATTATAACCAAAACATATATATTTCAATAAATCGATTTTAATAGATGGTTATATAACTAATATCTATGTATATAAATAGTAATGACAAATATTAAAATATTTCCTACATTATCATAATTTATTTATTGTTATTAGACATTAGCTAATTATATTTATTTATTAACAAATTATTATGTAGTAATTACATCCTTAAAGAAAGATTCAAATAAATGAGATTATATACATTAAAATAAATTTAATTTGAACATCTGTAATTCATAATTTTATTTGAATTATATTGAAATATTATGGACAATTTAATGCATTTAGTTGTAATTAATAAATGTTTTATGGATTTTTAATGAATGTCTAGTATGTATATTATCCTAAATTGACATAATTCATAATTTAAAACATATAATAGTTTACTAAATTATATTAAACTAATAAAAATATAATAATCAGAAAAAATGGTTAATATAATTCCAAAATTTTCATAAATATAATTATATGGGTCTTTTGACATGATATAGTAATTACATAAACCCACAATGTCTAAATAATATGATATCACAGTACGATTAAAAAGGGTAAAATAAGGGTAAAACTAAAACAATTACAATAAAAAAATATTCAAAACTTTTCTAAAAAATATTTTATGATGTTTATTAGAACTGAAATCATCTTATATTATAATTAAGTATGATTCATACCAATTTAAATTGATATATAATTTATAATAAATTAATATTTTAGATATTTCCTAAAGTGCCCCTCTTCTCTCTTAAAAAGGGCACCTCCCCATCGGCTCTTCACTACATATTGAGCCTTCATTATCAGAAAAACCCTACAAATTTCTCTTCTAAACATCCCTAGTAACATTTTATAGGATCTGGTATTCTCAAAATACCAACTCTAGTTCCGTAATAAGAAATTTAAAAGAGGCACGTTATGGAATAGGTAATCTCTTATACTGATTCATACAACTTTATTCCTTATTCTACATCATATTCGTTAATTGTTTCATTATAAAGTAATATCACTCATATCCCACAGATAATTAAATTTTATTATAAATAGGAAACAACCCAATTTATCCTTGTATCCATTCTACGAGAAAAGAAATTACCCCGCGTGCGCAGGTACAAATTATTGTCTCCATGTCATGGTGTAATCTGTTTTTCACCACCAACTTAATTGGATGGGAATAATCATGGAAATAATTAAAATATATAATTTTTATAATATTATACAAATTCTGAGATATTATAAACCATCATCTTCATTATCGGTCAACAACAATGTGGATGATATCGTCGCTCGTGCATACGTTCGACTTACCGTCTCCACGATGCGACGAGATTCATTCTACATGTTATCCATTCAAGAATTATTATAAAGAATATATATTAAATAATCATGAAATATATGAAATAATAATTCAAATGGATTTATGTATATAAATATTTCATTGACATACTTCCATTCAATTCAATAAGGAACCAAAAACAGTGTTCATGCATTTCGATGACTTACCCTCTCCATGATCGGTGTATTCCACTCCATTAATTGATCTATTATAGATGTTTATATAATAAATATATATAATATATAAATCACATTTTAAAATTTTTATTTAATTAAATCATGATCTATGTATTCATGTAAAGAATAAAAAGTCTAAACATGTACGTTAAATTAAACGATTATTACCCAAAACGTCGCTTTAACATGGAATTGACAATGAACGGGTAATATAATGTTGTAAGTGAATAATATTAGATATCATAAATATTATTATTTTTCTCTTAAATGTGAATAATATGTATAAACCCACTATACATGAGTATAATACACATAATGAAGAAATCATACCTAAGGTAAGGGATAATTTTGCAATTTTATTTTTATCAATGATTGCTCATACGTTTGTATACAACGGGTTTATATTTATCATCAATGTCATAATTTTCTAATTTTTTTAATAAAATGTTTACTATTTTCCAATTATGTTTAATGTTTTTTTACCCATTTTGGAATTTTAGTACATGGTCTGTAAGGAATATTTTTTTACCATACATTGTACTTTTATGACGATTTCAGAAAAAGTACGAGGAGAATGTTTTGGTTTATCTTATACTACATGAATGGATTTTTACATATTCATGACGCTTTATTTACAAAAAGAATACACTAATAAATATCATGTTTATTTTCAACTAAATTGTTTCTTTTAATATTTCACAACATTTTGAGAAAATTAACATTTTTTATGATGAAAGGATATCATCCTATGGAATGAAACTCCTGTTTATTGTCAAAATTATTATCCATCTAAGATTACATTGTTTTATGTTTCTATACAGCTTATTACTATGAGTTGAATATGTTTACGAGGTAATTTTATCTAGGAAATCCATTCTATTACATCAATTATGAAGGAATGAAGTATATAAACCCATTTGATTTCATGGGTTATACTACGCTGATATTTCGAATTTTTTATGGCATAAGTAATAATGGTTCCATTATAAGATGGGTGGGACCTATATCTCCTGAAAATTTATTGGTTTAATTTTTATAAATCATGAGATAGACATAACTAGAATGATATCTAAATCTGGATCAATAATAAGTGGTTGGAAGGGAAAGAAAACACTATTCATTATTGGACTTTGTCAACTATGATTGTCTTGGAAATAATGTGTTGGATAATATATAAATCATATTATGTACTTATTTTCTTTCCACAATTACATGTTTTATTCCAATTTTATAATATCATGGTTAACGTTTCTTTATGATCCATTTCCTTACATTATACTATGATTTATGTCATCGCTCATGATTTTCATTTTTAAACATTATGTTAATTTTATTACATTTAAATGTTTATGGTTTGTTTTATGATCCCCATGGTTACCCTTACTAAGATTTTGACCTCACCCTTTCTATGTTTTTCTTTTCCCTATGATGAAAATAAATGTTTTAGGTATGAAAAATTGTGGGATGATTTGTATGGCAGATGTTGATGATCTTCCGCCATTATTAAAGGATTATGTTCTGAGTATCCAAAGACACTAAACTAATAAGGCCTTTGGGCGTCAGTTTTTTCATGTATTAAGTATTTTAATAATTTAATGTAATGTACATGTATATCAATCTTTTTTCTCTAAAGTGAGGAACATAGGGTAGAATCCAACTAGTGGTGATCAAGAAATGCTTTAATTCTTTATGGGAAACAATACTCATTATCTTTGTGGTAACATGGAAAATAGAATGTATTACCTTGTTCATTAATGAACACTCATTTCTCATTGTTAAAGAAATTATTTCTTTGGTTTCTCATTCTATAGAGGGATATGGGAGGAGGAGCCGAGATATATTTTTTTCAAAATAATTTTCCATTCCAAAACATGGAATTGGTTTCAAATTCAGTACACAATTTATATAGATGTCTATTTATAGATATTAGATATCAATTAATATCTTTTATTGCATACCAACCACAAAATAAAATTATTACCATTAATAAAATTAAAATCCACATTATAATAATATTAATGATAATATATTTTTTTCATTCCCTAGTAAAAAATGGATAAAAAATATTTTCCGACTCATAAATAATTATTTTATCACCCAACACTGTCCTAGTCTATTCAAACTCCTCTTGTATTTAATGAATTTTCATATAAATGTTTCATTCACATAAATAAGTATTTCAGTAACAAAATAGAAAATAAATATGTAAAAAATATTAAATAAAATAAACAAATATATTTAATTAACAATCTGATGAATAAATATTAATGCGATTTATGCTGTTTATATAAATTGAATAAAATTAATCGTTAATATTGAGAATTATATTTATTCTATTAAATTATTAAAATATATTTCAATCAGGATCAACAGACAAACATTGTGTCTGATCATCTAGGATTCATTCTCATTGGAATTAGGTGGTCTTTCATAATGTCTAGGATTACTATCTAGCAACAATTAATGGAAACTTAGTGAAAGAAAAAATAGTCACAATGTTGAAAACCTCATACGAATGCTCACAGTTTAATATAATAAATTTTCACAATATCATATCTAGTGTGTTTATTAATTGTTTCGTCAACCAATATGCTTGATAAATCATTCATTAAATCTATAAAACAGTATTGTTGTTAAACTATGACCCTATAAATTATGTCATAAATTCAATTTCTTTAAAACGGTACAGATATCAACATCTATAAAGAAGGAAGGGACAAATTCTACAATGACATATAAATCAATAACATGTCATTTTTCACGCAAACAATGTACTGTACTTCCGTCCAACATATGGCATGATGGTTTTCATAAACATATTTAATTTCATGAGGTGTGACATGAATTGATGATAATCAAAAAGTCTATGGATCATTATAGATACTTGCAGATAAGAATATCATATGACACCAAAACTTGAGGATTCATACTTCTGGGTCTATTCTCATAATATTTCATTTTTTGAGATTACCATGTGTAACTTACATGACAATAAGTCATATCCTCCTTAGAGTACTCACACATAATAATATATATACTATGTGTCCCACCATAGTATGTCATCTGACTGCATAACTATAATATAAATATTATCAATACACATCATGGTTCTCATCATATCCAAGAATTGAAATTACTATATTTATTTGACATGTAATCTATGAAATTATTAACTTTAATTCTTGCAGAAAAATGAATAATATGTAATGAGATGTCTAATTTATTGATAAATACATCAAATATTCTTGTTATCAATGTAAAAATAGTTTTTTCTAGGACCCCAACTATAACAAGTTTCTAATATTTCAATAGAGTAATTTTTTTAATTTATTTGGATTATTTCCTATTTTATGTCAATTTTTACACAATGGTATAGTCTCCCTGCAATACATTTCACACCCCCTATAATAGTCTAGAAGATATAATGTATGGGGATACCCGATAGAGGTCTCATAATAAAGTCATTTTTGTCACATGGCAGAGTGTCTGATCGAGGGACATTAGAAAGTGGTATTAAATGAGAATGTTTTAATTTTTATTTTTTACTATTTGGAATGATATAAAGGAGACAAGGATGTTTTCAAAATTGGTAATGATCTTGAAAATTAAACTAGATAACCCGTTTACGTTGGAAAATCTTAGTGCACAGGTATGAGATCATTGTTTATGTAGTTTTCTTTTTAGAGTTGATGTTATTTCACCACAAGTGATTCACATTTTGTGTGTGGTTATTGTTCTATGTTGTTATTGATAATTGAGATTTGTAATTATGGCCCAATATTACTTGAGGTGTGTATCAATGCATCATAGTAGGTACATAGGGGAATATATTGACAATAATTATTCATTAAAAGTACAAATTTAATCTTTTGAGATATATATTTCTTGAGGAAATATGATATTAGATATTTGATATAAATGATGAATTAATTAAATTGATATTTCATGGTAAAATACTAGTAATCCTTGTTTAGTGTGACTAAGAGTCAATGTATTTCTATTATAGTAACATGTTGAGGTTAACTATGATTTTAAAACGTGTTCTGAGTTGTGTGTTTATCTTGTATAATAAGGGACACCTTGACATATTTTATATATGTGTGAGGAGAGTAGAAATAATCACACTCATTATATAGGTAAAAATAGAGTTCTGTAGTTCTTAAGGATCTTATAGGTGATTAGAATCAGGATAGCTTCTTGAGGGTCATGTATACTATGGAAGGGGAGAATGTTAATATTGTTCAACTGATTTTTGGGTTGATAATAGACTTTCAACTATATCATTCACCTATGTCAATTGGGTAAATAAGATTCCATGTAGCTGACTATTAGATCGAGTATTTCTAGAAAATAATCAACCCTCATGAGAAACCTAAAGATAGGAGGGTGAATCTTAATGCACATATGATTCATGTACCTTACCAGAGTTGGTGGGATGTTATGAACGAAGCTAGGTTGAAGGACGATCTATCTTTGAAGGGAATCATGATAAAGTTCCTTATCTATTTCAATCTCTAGTCAGGAAGGGATGAAAATTATTGTGAGTTCATGTATATGAAACAGGAGGGAATTTCATTGTTGGACAATGATAGACATTTCAATAACCAATAACACTTTTCTACAATTTTTCATCAGATGAGAAATCATTGGAAAGATGTTTTTAGGATGGTATTCGTTGTGATATTAGGTCGTAGGTGAACATTTTTTGTTTGATAAATTTTGAGTACATGATTTACCAGTCAATAATCATGAAATAGAATATAAAGGGGAGCCTAAGGAAAATTATTGATGTTTTATTAGGAAAAGCATGGATCTTTTCATTGGGCAGGAACAAGCCCCACTATTATTGTTTTTTCTAAGGTAGTAGTGGGAATTGTAGTTACGATGGTTGATATCCATCTCATGACCATGTTCGGTTGCATTTTTATCATTATGTACATTTTTTCTATAAGTACCCATTGTGTCCTTACCTCATAGTTGAGTTTAATATTTTTTTGAACATTTAGCCATCCTCGAGGGTTCTATTAAATATAGACATAGAAAACAATTGATAGGGAATCAAAACTAGCACCTAAATCGGCAAAGTACATAACTACCCCTCAGTAGACTGGAATGTGTATTTCCACTGTCCATTATGGATGTGATTGTAGACGTGATACCCCAGGTGTATGAGAAGTAATACAAAGAATCCTTAATAGATTTGGGTATTCAGACTAGATCATAGCGTAGATGGAAATTTTAGATGATTGTTACTCTGAAAAATTCATCTATAATAGAGTCAGACAGTCTACCATTAGTGGTAAAATTCTTGTATCATCTACCTTATCTTGTGTTTCTTTTGATATTCTAGTATTTCATTCTCATATTAATTCTTCTTTTCAAAATGATTTGTGTTTTTTATGGAATCAATGATATTGTTTTTCCACATGACACACTGTTAAAAGTGGGGTCGTATAATATAAAATGCTGAAATATATGTTCTATAGAGATTGGTTGCTACCTTTTTTCTAGAATCATTGGTAATAGAAATAACATTCTTCGACATGATTCTTGGAATGTATTCGTTAGTTCTATACAAATATCATATCTACTTTTAGAGGATATCAGGGATAGTTTCTTTATCATCGAAGGTAGAATCAATTCTCATATAGGTGAGTGGGATCATCAGGAAGAACATATCAGTCCAATTCGATGTATATTAGATAGTCTCATTGCTCATATAATAGGTCTTTCCCTAGATAACTTTTAAATGAATTAAATAAATTTTCCTCTAATAATAGACCATTTTCAGGATGTTTTCTCATGACACATTCATTGACTTACATACTGAGTGGTAGATCATGTTCATGATTGTGTTGGTTTAGGGAGAATAGAATGTATCTATCCCGCCTTATAGAGTGGAGCATGTAGAGCTTCTAGAAGATAATTTATAGTGAGAATATATTGAATCTAAATTATTCATTTAACCTAGTACATATCCACAGGGTTATCTAATTATGATGTTGAATATGTTTGACAGGACATTTCAATTATATATGGAAAACCAAAGGGTGAACTTGACAAAAATCATGAACCATTTTCCACTTCAGTACATTTAATATATTTTCGATTAGTTGAGAGGTGTTAATAGATTATCCAATATTAATTTTATATCAGGATATCACAATTAAAGGGTGATACCATCATATAAAATTTAGTAGTAGATATGGATTTTATGAATTCATTGATATGTCGTTTGTGCTGAACAATGCACGTGTGGTATTCATCGGATTGATAAATATGATCATTCACCATTGTTAGATCAGTTTGTGGTGTGTTTTGTTGATGAAATCTTAGTGTAATCTAATTCACTAGATAATCATTCCCAACATATTAACATTTTTTATGTGTATATTGAGAGTTAATCTACTTTATCCCAAGACAACCAAATGTAGATTCTATCTTAATAAGTATCACTATGCAGTCCATTTCATCTTAGATCATGAAGTGTTATTGGAAAAAAAGAAATTTATAACCTTGTAATATTCAGAAAAAACCTAAAAAACTATTCTACATTAAGATGTTTCTATGTTAAGTCTATTATTATGGGTAGATTATCTAAGATTACTCCCTTTTAGTATCACAGATTTCTGGGTTTCCCAATAAAGAGGTTGTGTTCGTATAGATTGATGCATGCAAGAGTGATTTTCATTAGCTAAAGGGTATGAAGATCTCACCCCCTATAATTATTTTACTAAATATTGGTAAATTATATACTGTCTATTTTGACATATCTAGAGTTGGTCTTCTGGAAGTTCGGATGTTGGAGGATCGATTTCTTGTTTATGGATACATGCAAATGAGGCCGCATGAGCTGAATTACCCTACTCATGATCGTGAGTTAGAAAAACTGGTGCATGCCATGAGATGTTGGCGACACTATCTCATGGGTTATATTTTGTGGTGTGCACTAACCATACTTCCTTAAGTGCATATATTGTCATCGAGGAATGATCTTTTGGAAGAGGATCTGGTATTCGTAACTCCAAGAATTCAAATTTAGTGATTTATATTCATCGAGCAAGGGAAATTTCATTGTTCATTCTTTATTGTTAAATCATAGACAATAGAATTTAAAGTTTCTTTCGTTGAGTGGTGAATAATTTACTGCTTTGTAGACATACATATCGATGTTAAAATTTTTAAGGGATGAGTATATCTAATGTTGACATTGATGATGCCCATGATGTTGGACAAAATAAGGACCATGAATTTATTTTTTCAGAAGGTCTTTTTTCTAAGGTAAACAGTATACAATGGAGAGGCACCATTATGATTGTTAGTTTAATGTGGAAATTCATTTGTTTTCCATAGCTGAGTATGTATTCATAGAAGCTTACATGATAAGGATATGAGAGAGTATCATACTTCTAGATGGGTGGTGCATCTTCATTTAAAAACGATGTATCATGATCCCCATAGACAACATTGGAGTTTAGGAATGATGAATGTGTTAGAAAGCATCATGGGTAGGTGCTTCACTTATCAAGATGTGAACATTAGACATCATAGTATATATGGATGTTTGAATCTATTTCCAATTTATGAGTGGACATAAGTTGATTTAACTATCAATTGTGAGGTAGGATTCCCTATTATAACCAATATGAATGATCTAGTATGGTATATAGTGGATAAACTAACAAATGTATCCAAATTTTTACCTATTAGGGAGAACTTCACTGTTGATAAACTTGGAAGTATTTATGTGTGTGAGTTGGATCTATTGGATGGTTTTCAGAGATGTGTCATTAAAGACACATATTCTCATTCCCCAATACATTTATGGAAGGGTCTTCCAAACACTCTTGAATAACATGTTCTTTTGAGAACAATCTATTTTCTATAGGTTGATAGTCAATTTTACGGGACCATTGTCGTTTGGTAAGAAATTTTATATGCCTTTTGTTTGGTTGATCATGGGATAAATTTATGGAACTTGTGGAGTATTTATATAATTAATGTTTACGAAAATCAATCCAAATGTCACCTTAGTTTGGGTTTGTACTGAAATTCATGTCATTTGGCTCTGTTGGAAAGAGGCAAGTGAGTCTGTACAGGTTGGGTCAAGGTTTTTTTAGGAGACATCTGAGCATTTTTAAATTATGATTCAGGGGTTGGTGACTGTGAAGAGTAGTATGAAATAATATTTTCGTCATCGGAGATGGACTATATAATATTAGGCTGGTTAATGTGTATTTTTTCAGGTTTAACTTAGATTGAGGTGACACCGTCTAAAAATGTAGGTAAAAAGTTTCCTAAGGTTTGTCGGGTGATTTAAGACAGTGGATACGTTTAGTCCACTAGCCTACCATTTATCACTTTCACAATTATCCTACTCCATGCGTGATTTTTTTTTCACATGTGGTAGCTTAATAGATATCATATTGACCCTTCCCATGTGATAGAAATAGTAACCCTACAGCTTTTTGTTGATGGTTATTTTGAGGAGAATTCAATACAGATTATGGATAATAGTGATAAATATTAGCATGTTAAGTCTATATCATTTGTTCAAGTGTAGTAGATGTATTGGAGTGTTTAGGATGATACCTAGGGGATGAGGTCTGAATTGAAAACACAGTGTGTAGACAAGTTCACTATGTCTTTAGAGTTATTCATGGAGAAACCCAGGGATTCAATGTTATATGGTTGGAAGGATGTAAGATCCTGTCATTTTTCATGTCTTCCACTCACTATGTTTCTCATTAAACAATTTTTTTTTGTTTTTTCTCAACTCTAATACAGGGTGGTTATGTTTTTGTTAGGGTTTAATGGTTTTTCAAATATACATTGTCTTCAGTTTTGAGGAATTTTTATAAAACTAGACTATATCTAGATGAAGATCCTTTTTTTGAATATGATTCACTGTCTAATGATGAATAATTTTTTTGAGAAAATGGAATCTAGTCAAACATGGGTCATGTTTTATCATCGATTCATGACATGTTGTTACCCTTTAAAGTGAGTTCGGTTTGATTTTATGGAAAATGTACTGAAAATCAATATGAAAAAAACAAAACATGATATCTAAATGGATTACATGGTGTGTTTTTTTTCCGGTGACTATTAATATTTCTTCCAGGTGATGGATTTTTTGTATTAACCCCAAAAAATAATTACGTGACTTGTAATAACATTAAAGGTCATGTAATTACCAAACCCAATATTTTAAAGTTTGTTGTGAGGATGATTTGTCAATTCATCTCACTATAGTATTCTAATTTTGACCCTAAGGAGTATTCTTGGAGAAATTGGAGTTACATAAATCCTTGAGGACATTCCAATAACATGATTAGTCCCTGTTATTGGTTTATCCCTACTCTCCCTTCGTTCTTCAATCATTGTGTTGCAATACATTAATCTTCTATGTTTCTGGTTTTTATCTTAATCAGTTTTCATCTAGGATTTTGTTAGATATTATCCAAACCTTCATTTACATGGTTTTTTTCCATTGGAAGCATTGTGTTCTTCATCAGTTAAGGTTTGGGGTCAATATCATAACCATACAGTTTGATAATTTCTAATTATATGCACCATTGTGATTGTACCATTGTAGCATATGCGAGAATTATCTAAATAGTGAATGGGATTATTCATTGTAGTGTATTGGTTTCAATTGTTTATTGACCTAACTTATGGTCACATGTTGTGTGAGATAAACTTGAATATAATTGGATTGTATAATGGTTTAATGACTTTTTAGAATTACAAAGGACCATAGGTGATTTGTTGTTATCGAATCCCACTATTATGTCTTACTTATTATTGATTTAATTTCATGTCAATTTTTCTTTAAATACAAACGTTATTGAAGTAAAATTGGTAATTTAATGAAATTACCATTGAGGACTATGATTTGATATTGTGATATTCATGATATAATGAAATGACTTCTGATCCTTGCTGAAATGATTATATATTGGAAATTACTCTGACACTTGAACAACAATATGTTGTTATTATTATTTGGGGGGGGGCAAACCTGTGTTGTAATGCTTATAGGGATTTGACCCAGATTTTTAGGTATTACCATGTTTATTGTTATGGATGACATAATCAGAAAACATGGTTGAATATATTCGAGCATGAAGACGAAGAAGGTTATGTTATAACATTGTTATATAGTTTTTATTGGCATAATTGTGTGACATGAAAAGTAATATCCTATCATGGTATTAGATAAGGATCATGTTATATTTATTTAATTGTTTATTTAATTATTTCACCTATTTATAAATTTATTGAATACACATATTATCATATTGGTCTATTTAGACATGGTGGTGTCAAGATACATAGTTATAGTCACACCATATTCATGTTGTTGTTTGGTTCATGAGCAGTTTCTATGGATACCATATTGGAAAATGGGAAAAGTATTTTTGTTGACTATCACATGCTATATGGGATGGATTTTTGAGGTGGGATAGACATTGTTTTTGAGACTAGAAAATTTCCAATCTTCATTTTAGTATTCATGTTTTTTTCTTATATTTTTTATAACATTTCATTAAGTTACATTCCAGTACATCATTGTATTATCATTTATTATTTATTGTATAATTTAATATTCCTTTATTATTGGTTTCTGCTATGTATTTTCTATAATTTGTTTCATTTATTTGGATTATTTCTTCTCATATGACACATCATAGTAAGTTTACATTAACATGACTTTATATATTACACCCCTCTTCTAGTCAGAAGCTTTTGGCACACGCGGAGGCACACTAGAGGTCTCATAACCAACATTTTTTATCTACATAAGGGGGTTCTAGATCGTGGTATGTTATATTGATGGTGTAATGTAGTGTTTGTTATTAGTAAATTATATTTTTATATTTATAATAATTAAATAGTGATTACCTTTTGGATGAAATTGTTTAATTTATGAGATATAGGTTTTAAAATGTTTTTTTATTTTTAATATATAAAAGGTGTGTAGATTTAGTTTTTTATTTAATTTTGAATGTTGAATATATTTTTAATTTTTATTGTAATTGTTTATTATTTCCTATCTAAATTATATATTTCATTTAATTTTTACTAAATAACCAATTTTTAGTGAATTTTTATGGAAACCACTACCTTGTAAATTTTTTTATTTATCTAAGCATGTGTTCGTGTGGATTTTAGTAAATGAAAATAAATTAATCGATATGATATAAAAGAAGAGAATTAAAAATAGTTGATTTTATTTTATATCCTTGTGTTTAGATGAATAAAAATAAAAAATAAATGAAATTATATTCATTTCCCTTAATCATTCTTGGTGAAAATTTATAATATAAATGAAAAGAAACGATTTTGGTGAAAATGACATAAATAAACATCGTTAAAAATTAACAAATACACACTAGATGAAATGGTATACTTTACCAAGATAAAAAACAATATTTTAGATCCACATCCTCACCATACCAACCACTCTATTTATCCAACATCAAAAATTTATGATAAATGACACAAATAACCATTATAAAAGAAATTAAATTTTTAATAACAAATCGAAAGACATTAATTTCAATTTGAATAAATAATTATCTTTCATATCATCAAATTTATGTAAAAAATAAACTACAGTGATATATTAATATAATTTTCAATATTTTGAAAATGAATTAAACATAATAAAAAATATTTATATAATTTATTAATTCAAAATTATAAATTCTATATTATCAAAATAATGAAGTTAAAAAAATTATTATTTAAAATTAATTAATAAATAAAAACATTTATCAATTAATAATTATTAATTAAAAATATTTATTATTTCAATATTATTTAAAATTGGTTTTTTAGAACTATTAATTCAAATTAATTATGAATTTATTCTATTGTGCTCCTACCATGAGATTGAAGCCCCTTAATCAATGGGGGCCAATCCCAATGATGGGGAGATATTAGCAGATGGGAAATCTATTATCAATAATATAGTGGAGGTCTTTCTTGGTTGGAAGCCAACAATTGACGAGAAATGGATGATGTCAATTGTTTTCATGTGAAGATAAAGTAATTGAACACCAGAGAAAGATAGTTCTTCATAAACATTAAATTGATAATAATTCCCATGAATCTATAACATGTCTTCAGTGATCCTGCCAAAAATTTCTCCACTGAGAAAATAACAGAATTATCCTCTTTCACCTGATGATATAGGCACACAAAAGAACCATGTAAATCACTCACATTCATCCGTTTAATTTATATATTTATTTTTTTTCATTATCATGAAGATCCTATACCCACAATGATGTATCAGAGTGTTCAGGTTCGAAATGGATAAGTAACAGTGATGATTTCAGACAACTAAGAAAATGAAGTTTCTAAGAAATTGTTTTTGAGGACATATCTTGGAAGAGATCAGCGAGACAATTCTAATGGAATAAGTAGTGCAAAAATAGTGTTTAAAATATTCCTAAAGGGCCATTAAATTTTATAGTCAAGTGGTGGGTGATACTGTACCCCCTTACCGGAGAAGAAGACACTATTCATGTTGGTGGAAACTTTCAAGTGGGTTTTCCATCCATTCTCCCATCAATCCACCGCATCACCACATTAGTAGTCGATCTTGACCAGTAATATTATTATTATTATATCTCTTCTTACATGAGTCCTATTTCAATGATCCAAGAGTCTATTCCAGCTATTTTGTGCTTTCTACACACATCTTACAATTAGATTTATGAAATTCAACATCTAGAAAATGATGATATTACTGGTAACATGATTAGACTTACAGTTTTCAGTTATTCCATATATAATCTTCAATGGAAGATATTGTATATATTAATGATTTTAGGAATCTATTAGTGGATACTGCTATGCCCACATTAGTGATAACCGAGGAATCTTCGACAAAATTAAAATTTGGTGAGAAAATGTAAACTAGTACCTCACAAGGTTGTGTAGTGTGGGGAATTCACAACAAAAACTATGTAACCGAAATTAGACAGTGCATCGACAAGAGTATCTTCCGAAAATTTACTAATGAACATGATGCTTCCATTCTATAGTGAAAATTGGAAAATATGTGTGTGAGTAAAATGATTAAAGAAAAGGAGAATATGAAACACTGTATTTCTAACATGAAGTAAAAATATGGTACCAATATTTTAGATCTCAAGTATGAGTACTAAGGTACTATTTTATAGTTCAGTTCCATGAAATTTATTATTGATGATGGGTTTCAGGAATTGTTGATGTTGAGTTCATTACCGAAGTTGTCGGACACACTAGTTGTGTTGGTTAAAAAGTAAACTCCATATTGAACTCTCATCATAGATATAGTGAATGATACAATGAAAAATGAAGAATATTGAGGAAATGATAAGGGGAATTCACCTGAACCATGGGCTCTTGTCACTAAATGGTAATGGAATAAGATATGGCAGGGAATATGTAGAGGAAGAGATACATTGGCCCAATGTGTACAGAAGATGAAGAAATTAAAATATCGATCATGATATTCCATGATGTTCTACCACTATGGAAACCATGTACACTTTATCTGTGTGTGTATAAGTTATATAGAAGTGAAGAGGAATCCGGATGATATGACCCAAAATAATGATGTTGTAATTTTCATCGATGAAATTATTACTCTTCAGGGATATAATTAGTTTTGTCTTGTAAGACATGACTCGACATGGGTGATTGATTCCGGCACCTCATACCATGTCACTACTAGAATATTTTTTTTCTCATATTACACTTCAGGGTGTTTCAAACATATGAATATGGGAAATGTTTGTTTATCCAAAATCATTGGTTTTGTAAAATTTTTCTAGAGAATAATATTATATGTAGGGTAATATAAAATGATGTGAGGCATATTCTTGATCTTCACTTCAATCGGAAAACTATTGGAATTCATGATGGTGAAGGATATGTCAGTTTCTTCGATGATGGGAGATAGAATCTTACCAAAGGTAACTTTTATATTTATTATGGAAATAATGATACCTCTCTTTACTTCATATATTCTAAATTATATGGATGATAAGTAAATGAAGCTAATAAATATACTCATATTGAAGCGTGGCACAGGTTTCATGGTCACATGAGCGAGAGAGGACTCAAAATTCCCTCCAGGAAGGGTCTATTTTAAGGTGAAACGTGTACATATTTTTATACATTTTTTAATTTCATCATTGGAAAAAACATTGACTATCATTTCATTGTAATATAACTTCCAAAAAATATTTTAAATTTAATTCACATCGATTTCTCCATGATGAGAACTATGATGATGGAGGTAAAATTTATTTTGATACCTTTTTAGATGACCATTTTATAAATGATTTTTAATTTTCTTTTAAAAATAAAGATCAAGTGCATGATGTATTCAAAAAGTTTCATATTAATTTTGAAAGAGAAATAAGAAGTGGGTTAACGTGTGTGTGAATAAGAAATGGAAGAGATTATCATTGTCCATTTGAGGAGTACAATAAGAGTATTTTTATCAGGCTAGAAATATCAGCACTGAATATAAATTTCTATAATGGTCTAGTTGAGGGTATGGAATGAACAATTTTTCATAGAATCAGATGTATGATCTAAAATTAAAATCTTCAATACAAATTTTGGGCGAGGTAATGATTTTTAAAACGGATCTTATAAACACTTATCCAATATTTCAACGAAGCTGAGAAGTTTTAGAATGCATATGAACATATAAATAGGTTTCTTTGAAACAAATTAGAGTATTTGGTTATATAGAATTATCTAACTCCTAAAAGATGAGTGGGAAAACTAAATGGAAAAGGAAAGCATAGAATATTTCTTGGGACATGCTTAGGAAGAGTTTGGATAACAACTCATGTATCATATTGGTAGGAGGACATTTAGAAGATGATTTATGTGTTTTATTGACGATTGGATGATTGATGATTTTATGAAGCCTAGATATTCATAGAAGTTGTAGTCTAAGGAAATTCTATTCAATCTCCAATCTCACCACCATCGGTACCATATAGTGTGTGAGAGAGATATATGACAGTGATGATACATCACCATTAGGTCATATGTTTTTGTTTTATGATATTTCTCCATCATATGATATTCTAGAAAAGATCCCCCCTAAACCGTAGTTTAGGATATCCCTAGGAGAACGAAAACTGAGTCGTAGTTACTCACCACATGTGTATGTGATTTCCAATTAAATGGCAGAGATGGGTAGTTATGGTGTTGGGATTAAAAGTCAGAATAATCTGAATGGAATAAGGACATGTAAGATAAGATAAGATCCTTGCATGATAACCATACATTTAATTTAGTAGAGTTACAACATAGAAAGAAGACACTTATGAATAATTGGGTTTACATAAATAAGGGAGAAGGTTTGTTCTTATAACCACTCTATAGATCCATAATGGTTGTGAAGGGATTCAGTGTGAAGAAATATATTGAAAATAATTATATTTATTCTCATATGGTTAAGAAATATTCTATCATATTATATATTGGATTTGTAGCTAGTTTGATCAAAGAGGTTTAACAACCGGATATAAAGAATGTGTTATTACATGTTGATATTGATGAGGAAATATACATATAGAATTAAATTGGAATTCATGTAAATGAAAATGAAAACCAAAATATAAATTAAATAGAAAAGTTTTTTATGTTTTGCATAGGAAGTGAGGAAATGGTAAAAAAATAACCAACTCATTCGTGGAGAAAAAATATTATAAGAGGATGGCTAAAGACCGTTGTGGTTTCCTCAAATAGTTTTCATATGGTGATTTTAATATTAAATTGATTTATTTAGATGATATGTTGATTATTGGATAAAATATATCAATTATTGACTGGTTGAAGAAGTAGTTGAATAACTATTTTGAAATGATATACATGGGAGATACTACTCATATGCATGGTATGACTATTAGTAATTACATGATTAATCAAAATATTTGGTTATCTTAGAAGAAATACATTGAGAATGTTCTTGAATGATTCAACATGGTCAGTGAGAAACTACTGACCACTCCACTTGATAGTCATTTTAGGCTCTTGAAAAGTCAAAGTCCATTAACATGGAAGGGGAAAGATGATATTGAAAATTCTTTATATCTATCAAGAGTTGGGATTCCTATTTATGCTAGGGTGTGTAGTGGACAAGATATTTCTCACTCTATTTCCATTGTGAGTAGATTCATATCAGATCTCAAAAATGATCATTACATAGAAATGAAATAAATATTGAGTACCTCAGAGGTACATGAAGTCAATGTTTATTTATAGGAAGTGACAACCCTATTTTATAAGGATACACTAATGAAAATATAGATGGATATTTAGACACAAGGAAATCCATATCAAGTAGCCTGATATGATTTTATGGGAAAAAATTCCTAATATTCATTACATCAAAAGTGTGTTTGATTTTCAACCAAATAATCATAATATATTATGATAACATAAAGATACAAGAAGATGTTGTAGATGAAGAAGATTATAAATGAGATAGGATAGCATCAGTATAATTATATTCTCAATTGTGGTATTCAAATCCCTATTCATATCAGTAAAAGATCAACATTTCATTCTAGGTCGAAACACATCAATGTTAAATTTCACTTAACCTGAAATGAGTTGGATGAATGATTGGTGAATGTTTAAAAAAGCCATAACAATGAAAATGAGGTATACATGATGAAAATGATTCTATCCAATGGGAAGGTGGATACCTTCAAGGAGACGTAGGGTCTTGATTTTACCCCAAATTTTTCAGGATTGGGAGATTTATGTAGACCACTCCCAATAAAGGGGAGAAATTATCTGATAGGAAATATTTCAGAAAAAATCTAGTGTGTGAAATTCATTATCGGGACCCAACCATTAATGATAAGTCAACGAAATGAATTGTTTTCTAGGTAATATGAACTACTCAACAATCATTGAAAGATCAGTTTTTTTCCAATTATAATATGAGACATATTCCCATGAATTTATAACAAGTGTGTGGTGATACTATAATGAATTTTACTATAGAAAAAATATTTGAATTGGTCTATATTCTCTTTTGGAGATGGGAACACTAGAGGACAACATAAATCCTTCATATTCTAACGAATTATTCATCTATTAGATTGCTTTTCATCACCATGATGCTCCACCACCCCAATGAGATCTTGATTAGATTAGACTCTATACCATCACCTTATATATAATATCTTTTCATCACTACAACATTTATTGGATGACAATATATTTAAAAGATTAATCCACCAACCATTGATTATGGAAAAACTGTAGTCCTAGCTTGACCTAAGAGATCATCAAAACATGTTGAGGATAAAATTTATTCGAGTTCTAAAATTGAATAATGAACAAAGGGTGAAAGATAGTTTATCTAAAATTAAACCATGCATCATTGAACCATACCAAGTTAAGGAGAGCATAGAATCTCCATACCTCATTGAACCATATAGTGAATGAAGTAGGCACGAATCCAAACACTTTAGATGATGACGATTTTGTTTAGACTAGTACCTAATAGAACATAACAAAGATTATGGTGCATAATATCCCTATTGAAATAGTTTGATAATCTTGTTGACAATAGTTCAACTTCATACACGATCAATGAGGCTTTTTGTTTTTCTATGCTATGGATGTGATGTTTTTGGTCAATGTGATCTAGGTGTTCAACAATATGACTGTAATAATATTGAAAATATTTATAACCAATTTAATACCATGAACTATTTCACAAAGAAGATGATATATTGAGTTCTTGGAAATCGATACCCAATCTGTCCGATGGATAATGTAAGCTTAGAGATTGGTTTAAATGAACATGGAATATGTAATAGAATATCAATTTGAATGAAAAGAAACGAATATTTAGGTTTTCATTGTAGAGTAATTTCATTTGATGAAGATAATTAGGTTAATACAATCATATTTAGAATATTGGAACTCGGAATTGATTTTTCTTATGGGAGTTTGTTTTTGTGTTCCCTATTCATGTTTAACCTAGAGAAAAAGATGATGGGTAAATGGAATTTCCCCCTAGAGTTTTTTTGTTAATTTAAGAACAATATATAGTTTCTTTATGGAAATGTTCCATTGTAAATATTCATATTGGTTCTACACTTGTGCATTTTTCAATTATCTACCCTTAGAGTTTAATTGGCGAAGATTTAATGATCAATAATGTATCAAGAGGGGTAATTAAATGTTGGTATATGGTTTAAAAAATAATTTGTAGTAGTTTTTTAGATTAATAATGTAATTTCGTGTTGAATGAAGTGAGTATGTATTTAGTTAACTGGGGAATAGCATTTCATTCGTTGATAGGGGAATTCCTAATTTGACAGGGTGGGTAATTGTTAAAATTTGAAGATATTTGGTGAATTAGGGTTTACAACATGATTATATCCACTTGTAGTTTTTGTAGATATCACATGTGTCTACAGAAATTTAGTCTGGGGGTAATTTTTGTGTCACATAGTGGAGACATAGAACAATCAATGTCTCCATGTGGATGGTTATTGAAGTGAAGGGTAGTAAGTTAGTGATACTAGTGGTGATGTAATGGAAGATATTGATGACTATTTAAATATATTTATATATTATTTGAATTTTGTGATCATTGAAGGACAGATGGAAACATACAATTGTACATCCTAGAGTGATTAGAATAAACAGATATAATTATAAAGCACATGAGATGACTGCCTGATATTGTCTGGATGTTCAATCAAGATATTTAATGTAAGGGGAATTGTAGATCTTGTAGATGTATATAGACTTCAACATGAGAGAGAACATTTATTATTACCATCCCTGTATTATTATTTTGAATTGTTAATAGATTATTTAATAACATCATACATTGATCATTCATAATTCCTAATTTATTTGAATAATTATGCTTAATAAAGCATGAAAAATCAAGGAATTCATGATTCCAGTTTTCTTCAGTGCTATTACACATTATCCAAGGATTTAAAAAAAATATTTATTTTTTTATTTATATAACGAAAAGAAAAATAATATGAATAATAACACTAGCAATTGTTTCATAGATGTTTTAATTGACAAATATAATTGTCGGACATGTTGAATGAGTTCAATTTTTTATTGGTGTTTGATAGAAAGTTATATAGATTCTACCATTTCAAGTGAAGCACCATTTGGCCATGTTATTTTAATAATATATTCCTTATTATATTTTTAGCATATTCCTTCTTAATATAGATTAGGTTTAACTCTTATAACACATATATAGCTTCAACTATCATTCCTTCTAAAACTATCATTATTTCATCATTATTTCCTAATTTCACAAGAATGTTAGGAAATAAACCATATGATTATGTCATCAACATTCCCTCTAGATCAACCATGCTCGCCAATTTCTAGTTTTGAGTATGAGAATTTAAATAGAATTTTTTACAGTGCATTGACGACTGCACCAATCACATCACGTTGACATGTTTACATGAAGATATGTTTGATAGATGTATATCATTCCATATAACATTATTGATTGTGTAATCATGATTATTTATTTGAAAACCTCCTATTATTTTTATGTGATGAATTCATAATAATTTTTATTATAAAAATGCCCATAATTCTATGGAAATAATCATCAGAATATGGTTAATTTTGGAGTTAAAAAATATTTCTATAAATGGAGAGTACATTGTTAATTATCCAATTGTATTTTCGTAAAATAACACATGTTTAATGAAAATGGATGTAGAAAATGAGTATTTTTTGCAATTAGGGAATTATATGATAAAATTATATAAAGTTAGTATCTTTAAGATATATATAAGTTATATCACATGGGTAAATATACCATCATAATTAGTATATTGTTGATACATCATTTTTATATAAAAAGATGTGTATATTGGTTCTATATATAGGAAAAATATAGAATAATTGTTTTTTCAGAATATTTTAGATTGAGAGGTTTTATGCAAATAAAATATAAAAATAAATTAAGTACCATTGTTTTTTTAATAAATGAACCATTTTTTCACCATTTATTTTGCCTCGACATGTTATATAATCTTGTGGGAGATCACAGTAAAATAATAAACATTTTCCAATATCAAAAAGTAACAATTGTATCTATAAATCATTATTTACTCCCCATTGTTGGATTTTTAATTCTCCATATCCTACTAGAAATTTGATATTAATGGTTCAAAATAAAAATAAATAACAACATTTATTTGTTTAAAAAATTGATAATTTCATCCACATGTTCTCAGAATCTATCATTATACCTAAAGAAATCTTATTAAATTCAAAAAAAAGAAATTTTTAATAAATGGTCAATCCACTCTATGGTTTGATTTGTTTCATATATTTTTAAAGAATGATGTGAATTAAAATAAATTGATCATACAATATTAGAAATATTTGATTCATTAAACATGTAAAATAATTTCATAACAAATACATAATCAATTAACACAATGAAGAAATGTTTTCTGAAATATATGATACAATGTATTGGAAGAATCGAGGACATGTTTTATTAAATATTAAATTTATTAACATGGAAACTATATAAAAACGTTTTAAAAATCATGCATAACACTATTAAATGAAACTATCATTATCGATCATTGTTTTGATAATATATTATAAAAAAACAAATTCACACTAAAAAACGTGTTTTTTTAAATCCTATCATCATTTTTATTATTGGATAATGTTTTGAATTCTCACAACCAAAATAATGGATAAATAGTAGATATAAATAACTCAATTATATTAAAGATAATTTTTTTTATATAATTTCAATTACACTCATATATGTCTGTGGATTTGGTCTCCATATATCTATCATACAATATATGTAGTCATATGACCCCTTTATCCGTTACACTGAGTTCAACTACATGAAATGAAAAATGTTAGTATCTTATAGTCCTCCCAGATATTCTTCTTTCTTCATAAGAATAAGAAATAAAATTGAATGATCATTCTAATGTTAATTACTCATTTTTTGAGAAAAAGATATGTTAATTATCTATGTAAATAAACACACCAAATGTCACATTTCTTGATATAGACATAGAATTCTTTATATATACTCAATCATGGAACAAAATGTCCAACACATTATTCAAATGCAAAAAAGAATCTAATTTTGGTTACGAAATACCCATCACATGATAGAAAAATTATCTAACTCCTCTATTAACTCAAAATGATGGATAATGTATGTACGGTATCAAATTATGAATTTTTATATATAGATAACATGATAGCCTTATCAAATGGGGTCTAATATATAAAATTTATCCCAAATACGCTAAGTAAATTTTATATAAAATTCCATGTAGTATAGCTAGTGGGAAATTCCTAGCCATTAATCACTTTTCATGAGTCAAGAAGAAACGTTTTATCTCCACACAATTCCTTAGAGACACCCATAATAACGTCTCACCACATCCAATGCAATTCCACGATGATACCAAGATTGATAACATGGATATTATAATTTATTGGGTAAATTAACATTGAAATTTTATGATACATGAAACATACATGAAATATAAAAAATATATATAATTATATTTATCATGATATATTTTTATAATCATAAAAATCTACAAAAAAGATACTAAATATGATATTCATAAGAATTTATCTGATTGTATACAAATACATTTTAGGATTGACGGCCTTTGGTTTCTATAACTTCTTTGGTTTTATCATAACATTTTACATCTTTATTTAATTTTTTTATAATTATATAATTCATATAACATCAACATGTATCTATATGTAAAGTAATACACATTTAGTCCTTGTTAAATTAGTCAAATATACTAATGGCGGTGAATTAAGAGATTTAGTTGCCTTTAATAACCTATTCGAGTTTAAGATAATATTTCAATATAAATAAATATAAATAGGAACAAATTTATTTTTATTTACATTTAGATTAATTAGATCCTATTTCTACTCTCCCAACTCTCATCATTAGAATATGGAACCCACTATGTTATTGAACATACCATTGAAGGGGATTCACTACCCATTAGAACTAACATTTTCACACTTAAAGTGAAAATCCCAATGAAAATCCTATTTTAAACTAGTAATCACAACCCATTGGCTCATGTTTTTTCTAGTATAGTAAAAACCAATAAACATCCTTTTGATCTTCATGAAAAAAACATTACCACTGTTTGGAAAACAATACAGCCAAAATAATGAACCATTTTCTAGAACAATAACAATCATAAATACCTTTTGATGGGGAGGTATGACTCAAGATCAATGACCTTCTTTTTAAATTAAAATAATAATTCATAAATAATGCATCACAAAACAACTTGAAAATAAAATTCCATATAAAATAGAATTCAGAATCCAATGATCCAAACATTATGGTAGCCTTGATTAAAATTTTAACAGTATATTATTAAATGATTATTTTTATATAGAAAGGAACATAATTTTACTGATTTAAAATGTGAACATTGAGGATAAACATGTTTCCTCACACCTCATTTTTTTCATGGTGTACACCTCTTGTATATCTATTATCATAGATCCCTCAATAGCTTTATCCTATTATATCAAACACATTGTGTATAGTTTCTTCTTGAACACATAATTTCAAAATTATAGTCATATGTTCTAGAACATGAATATTTTACTGAATATAGATTTTATTTTTTGTTGAAAAAGTACAAAATATGTTACTTTTTGTTAATTATCTACATTATAGCTGCTCATATTCATGATTCATTTATTTCCTACATGGTTAAAATGTAATTATATAGAAAATGGGAAATAGTAATATTTACATTGATTCGTATTATTTGTATTTTACAATCAAGATATATAATTTAACCAACAAAAAATTTATTTTTAATAAATAATAAATACAATAGTTAACACCCCATTTATTAAAGAATTAATCAATGTGACATTCCCAAATAAATTATGTGAAACAAATATTTATCATCTAACTGAATTAATAAATTTTATATCATGAATTTGAAAATATTTCATTTTTAATAAATAATACATTATTCAAGCTATTAGATATAAATAATATTATAATATTTTAACTATCCCTATCAGGTTAATATTTAATTATGGTTTATTCTCATATTGTACATAATAATAATATGCTTCATCTAACCATATATGTTTTTTATTTATATATTTTAATATACATTTAATTCTCTATGCATATAAGGTTCAGATAAGTCCATCATAAGGTTTAGATAAGTCCTTCATAATGTTTGTAAAAAAACACCATATGAGTAGGATATACTCTTTCAATCTTATGAAAAGAAATATTAATTTTAAAAAAATTTAAATTAATGTGTAGAAAACATGTCTCGAGGTTTATACAATGATATTTAAGGCTTATAAATGCCAAACAGGTTTATTTTTATCAAAATTCATGTTATAGTTAAAATAACTAGCATGATGAATGTTATAATAACCTAAATGTTAAGAATAAATTAGTGTTTTCAATAATAATTATTCTATATGTCTGAAATAAATTAGTACTAATATTACAGATTTAAAAATAATATATTTTTAATGATAAAAACAATGAATTGATATTTTATTATATTAATTATCTAAACCAAATAAATTTATAACGATCCACTCAACAATCTCCACAGTTTTGGATAATTCAAACCATATAAAATTTTGAATGCATCTGCACAATTTTAATTATAAAAAAATTATTGAAAAAATTATCTTCACCCAATTATATAATAGTGTTATTTTAATTGATTTTCAATATACTCGAATCAAATTTAAAAATGATTTTTCAATGTACACTAGAGTATTCCATTAAAAACCCAACAAAATGTTTCATTATCCTTGAACATTTTTACTTTAAGAGATCAAATAGAATAATAATTAAATAAAAATAAATAAATTATGGGAATATAAAATAAATTTTATGAAAATTATCCATAATAAAATTCCTTTCCAAATTCATTAATCAATTTCATCTTTAAAAATGGGTATAAAGAATTTAATACATATGTGTGAATAATTTCAAAACACTTTTCATTAAACATGTATATATAAATATTCAAAATCCATTTAAATATATAAGGATGCCTGATAATATGTTAGTATATTCAGTGAATTATAAAAATTCAATAGAATGAATAATCATACCCAAAAATTATGGAATGTAAATATATTTTTCAGGATTATTGATAAAAAAGTATAATCATTGATGTTTTTTTAGAACACTAACTTGTGACATGTAATGGATATGATAAATTCAATAGTTGTAGCATTATATGAATTTTGTTTCTAATAGTGGAGACATTTTCTCCTTCACGAAGGACCCCTAAACATTGTGTGAAGCCATGCAGCCCATAAACTGATCTTACAAACATATTCATTTCAAACATCTATTTCAATCACCATTTATTATATGTTAATATTTAAATCATTGAAACATAGTTAAATTTTCTGAATTAGTAATGATATCATCAGGTTGAACATTATTAGGAACATAAAATTAAAAAATTCATAGTTTTTTATCTATGAATTTAATAAAATTACGTTTATATTCTAAATATTTGTTTTCTTTTGTAATGTCATTTATTCCTTGAAATTAAAATATTAATTGAATTATCACATTTAACAGTCCTGTTTTATAAATAAATAGATATACCCATTATAGTTTTCTTAATAAATATGTATTGATAAATAATATGCATCATCAATGTATTCTACTTCAATTGAATATAAAGAACCATAATGTTAATTAAAAAAATAGGTGACTTTTTCTTCCTAGATAATGACCCATTCCTATAATTTATTTTATTTCATTTATATATTCACAAATATACAAATACAAATTTAATTTTAATACAATATTTTTTTGCGATAGAATAATGTGTAGTTTATAAAATAGTTAACATATTTTTGTGATTATTTTGAAATCAATTTGGTTTCTTCACTTTGGATCCCCTTGAAGCCTTAACATTTTACAAACACAATACATTAAATAAGAATGAAAATATGTTCGTATTATAAATGACCATTTATAACGCAATAATATTTATTTTCCATTAATTTAAATTATTTATTGTAAAGGGGTAGTCTATTCTCGACCCTTCATATATGTTTTTCAGAGTTATGAAGATGATGTGGGAGTTTTTGGAAATTATCCAAAGGATGTAGGTGGTGATTCAAACTATTGGATGGAATGATGGTTTGAGAAATGGATTTCCAAGCATTTTTGTAGGGAATTCTAGCATGGGTGTGCAACTATAAAAAATATTTCAAGGGACCATGACCTAAGAAATACATTATGTTTTATGTGTTATCATATTTTTCTACCTATTCACCGCAAGTGAAAATTGAATTCCCAATTAAGAGGCGAAATTTGGTGAGGTTATTTCTTAGAAATCATATCCCAAACTAGTAAAAGAAACACACCACAACATAGTCTTGATTGCACTGATGGTAAAACGACTAGCTATTTGGAACCAATAATTACATGTGTTATTGGAAAATGGTGTATGAACTAAAATACAATAGACCACAACATGGTCAACACTGTGGTGGTGTTCAAATATTTAAAAAAAAACTAGTTCTAAAATTTGATCTTGTATAGAGGCTTCGAATATCACATTGAAAAAATGCACCATGGATTTTCATAGTTTTTCACATCATCATTGTGGCATCAAGTGGACTTGGATTATATTTTGAAGGAAATAAATCCATTATTTTTATTCATCTATACTCCCTTTGATCTATAGTAGACTTTTATCCCACCTTATCCATCTATAAACATAATTTATTATGGAATGTACCATTTGATCACTGAAGAGTTTCATGTTAGTCACTGTGTAATATCATATCATCATTTTCCTTTTTGAACCATCTCATCATCACTTCTATTTTGGAGTTCAATACGATTGTATTTTCCAATTTTGGGGTGGTTTTTCTAGGATGAATTATTTTTATTGGAACATATGGGTGATTCCATTGATAATAGACGTGATTGATCCTTGGATTTATTAGATTCCATTAATGATTCAATTCTCATAGGGGATCGTTCTTCTTTGATCATTTGAAATTAAATGTGAGGGTATCATGATTTATTTTACATTGGGGAGATTTTAGTCACCATCTAAATGAATATAATAAATTCGTTAAATTAAAATTAAATGGAAATAATAGATATTTCTAGAGAATTACATGTTTATTTGTTTTAAATATATATTTTATAATCGGTTTAGTTTTCTTCATTCATTGGATTAGGATGATATTTTTTATATTGATGAGGTTGATGAAAATGGGAAAACATGTTCAAATTATTTTTCGAACTCCCCACAAATGAAAATTTCAATGAACGTATATATGGATAATATTATGTGTTCATTTTGAATCTCATATCATGTGAGAATTCCACTAATAATTTTTGAATTAAATATTACAAAATACCCATGGTTAATAAATAATAAGTTATGTATTTATATTTTGTGGTGTTTTGGTTCAGTTGTAGATGTGTTTTGTGGTGGTAGTAAAGAGGAGTGGTTCTAATGCATGGGGGTGGTAATGTTAAATAGTTTTGATGTATGGTTGTGATGGAATTTGGTTGAGATAATATGTTGTTGTGATATGTGGGGTTTGAAATTTGGGGATTATTGATATGAGGGTAACAGACTATTGTGATGTGTTGTGTTGGGTTGGGTTTATTTAGCAATTGTGTTGGAATGAAATAATAATGATGAAACTAAAATAGTATGGGTTGGAAGGGATAATGAATTATTGAATTAAAATGTGATGTATGGTTAAAAAGGTCTTATAAATCAATAAAATGGTAAGGATTTATTAAAGATGATGTTTGGTTATTAGTAAATATTGAAATTAAATAACATAATGATAAAGGATGGAGTTTAGCATGTGTATTGTGGCTTATTTATGTGGTACATTGAATTTAAAGATAGTACCATAGGTGGAATAGGTTGTGAGGCCATATAGAGATGTTTTGAGTGGTTAAGGAGGTCTTATTGTGGACCTACAATTTAATTTTCTATGTAGGACTCTAATATATTATAATTTTATTGTGAATTTTATATTCAGCCCACTTGCATTGAGCAGTATGTTTTGAATCATAATTATTTTAAGGATGTTTTTTCCAACAACAATGATGGTGAATAATGAATTTTGGATACCCTTTCTTCAGCTCTCTCTCTATATTCTAGGAAATGTTTTTACACATAGGATATGATAGATATTATATATTGTTCACTTCTACTTTTGTATATGACATTTAGGTGGCATCTCATAAAGGGGGTCAATCATGATAGGAGGCAGAATGAGGTTGTTGTCCTTTATGTTCACAATACCTTTCTATCCTGGATATATGGAATATCATATGCCATTATGTGGATGACATGAGAAGTTCAACATGAGGTTCTTGGTACGATGTAGTTTCCTAGGTGCCATGGGGTTGGACATGATGGTCTGTTGCACACGTTTTTTTGGCATTATGCAGTTTCTCTTATGTCTTCATGCTGGATTCTATAGAAGTGATTAGGGAAGTAATACACTTGATATTGAGGACTCTATGGACTGAGCTAGACACAAATAGTTTTTTATGGTTTCTACCAGGACATTAGGGACTGAGTAAGATATTAGTATCCCAGAAATGGGAGTATATTATGGGTTGATACCATAGGAAAATCTTTTGGGTACAATGTTGGCGACTATTTGTATTTCTTTTACATTACACATGAATAGTTTCATGATTTTTATTTATCAATAATAAATTATGTCATATTGTTTCTTGGTGGATGATATCCTATTTTTGGATCCTATTTTTTTCTTTTGATGTAAATTACTTCAATATGTAATATTTTTATACGATTGCTGATAGTTTCCATCCTAGGGCCTACTAATGGTGGGACACATGGGTCATTATATATCATCTTTCTTTGTATTCTTATGATATGTACCTTTGAAGGGGCATGGGTCATAAAATGGTTATATAAAAGGTAGGTTTCAGAGTGATGGTGGATTTCGTGTTCGGAACTATGAGGATATCATGGGTTGGTAGGGAAATGGTCCAATTTGATCATGGTATGGGAAAATATCCAATGAATATTAATAATTACACATTAATTTGGGCCCTCCATTGTCTAGTTCTTGGACTATGCAACTATTAATTGACCAAATGATGTTTTTATACACATAGGATAATAACATACAATGGGTACATGAATCATGATTGTTTTTGTTCATATCAAAATTTAGTGATATTGGGATGTTAAAGTAAATAAATATAAGAAAATTTAATAGATTTGTATAGTACCAAGCATAGTAAATCCTTGTTATCCATTTAGTTATGGATCCTATACATAATCCACATATTGTTTATCGTGGTTAGGTGTGGAATGATATCTCAAGTAGCTGCTAAATGATTTCCCCCGGAGAAGAATATGATCAATGATAGAAGACATTGTCAGCATTTTAGTGTTATGATTTGGAAAATTATGATGAAAATTATTCTGATTTATAGATAGTGTGATGTTTGGAGGATCATGAGAGCAACATATGTTAGATTTGAGATTAATTAGAGTACCGGGTCCCATTGAAAGTTAGTCAGATGAGGGGGACATCATATTAATGGGGTATTTTTTAACTAATGGAGATAAAGAACAATATGTTTCTTGTGTAGTATTATAGAATGTGTTTTAATTATATTTCTTATCATAGAACATGAATTTAGAAAAGTGGTAGGAAATTTTCTGACAACAATATGAGAATATGTCAGTTACAGATCGTGGTATCAAGTTAATGAATTTTTAATGTTTCACCGGTACCATTTCCCTGATGAGAAGTCTGATGCGCTACCTTTTGACTGGAACTCTAGCCGACTATCTAGTATGCAATTACAAATTTTAGATTTTTTATGTACCTGATGGTGTAGAATAATTCTATGGTGATCAGGCATATTAAATCATGAGGGTGTAATTTTCAGAGGATGACTCTTGGTATTTTTTTAATAATGTGAGTAGTTAGACATACTTTTCATGCAAAAATACCTTTATAGTTTGAACTAGAAGGGTGTAAAAATTAGCATATTATATTTTGTATTAATTAACCAAATGGTTTCCAGAAATATATGAAGAAATTTTCAGTAGATATATATGACTATGGGGGATATGTTAGTTGTCAGAAATTGTTCATAGTGGTTATCAGAGAGTAGTGAGGTGGTGTATGTGGTCAGGTTCAGCGTCATCCTTAGTAGGATCCACTGACAAGTTTTTTTCATTAATAAATGAAACAATATCATTATCTTATAATAATATTTTAGGTAGGTAGGGAACAACTTTAGGTGTTTTTTTTATTCAATGACCCTAATCTGATTGTGTATGTAGAGGTTACAAACTATAGAAGGGAAAGAGTGACAGGTATAGGAAGCTTCATGTTGGAAAGCTGCCACCACCAGAGGGGCTAGAAACAGTCAAAGTTATAACCATGTTTATTTCTACTAGTATGTATTCCTCAAATTATTTTGGATCTTCCCATAATTTTGTTCTCCATCTATTGCCTATTCTTCGAGACATATCATTGAGAAGCTTCATGTGCCCCTACTGTTGACTAAACTATTTGTAGGCCATACCATCATTTTTGTTCCATGTATGTGATGTTGAATTATGTTGGGAATCATAAACCACATGTAGGTATTTTTTTCTACATATTTAGTTATATTTTTTTATACATAGCATTGATTGGTTAAATTTTATGTGTTATGTTATTATTTCCTTCCATTTGAAGGTTGCATTCTCATATGTTGACAATCAATGTATAGTAGTTTTGGTGAATAAGGTTTTTAGTTATAAATAAAACATATTGAACACTTTAATTATTTTTTAGGAGTTTTTTTATGAAATAAGTCGGTTATGGGATGGTAGAGGCTCATAGTATCATTGATTAATTTCTAAATGGTTTCCTTGAGTAGGCCATAACACTACCCCTCGATGTAAAAGAGATTTTGGGATATATTTAAATCCCAAATATTATTTTATTTAATTATATTCCAATTATATATAAAAAATTGAGTCACAATATTTTATAACATAGGTAGGTAATATGATATAGATAGGTTTCATCTAGCCTATGTGTCATCATGGGATGCAGTAGAGTTATTCATAATGAAAGAGGATGGTAGTCTAATGATTTATAGAGACTATTGGATGTTGAATCAGATCATGATTAGGAATATATAGCATATAATGATGATAAAGTTAATATTAAACTATTTAAGAGGGTATTGGTGGTTCCCTACAACTGATGTTCATTTTGGATGTTAGTAGTTGTGGATGGGGTGATATCATTATGAATACCATCCAGTGTAGGTATGGGAACATAAAATTTGTGTTCATGTTCTTCAGTTCATTAATGAACAAACATTATTCATGAGGATCATGCAATCCATATTATTTTATTTACCATACTAATCTTCAGTCATGTATATCCATGACATCTTGATCAACTCAAAGTCATTGGGGGTGTTTTTTGATCACCTCATAGCCACCCTACAAGATAATTAACGCCACCATCTCTATATAATTTGGTTAATGTGTATGTTTTAGACTCCAAAGCATCATTTGTTTTGGAATGTGGTTCCATGTAGGGTGTGTCCATGGAACCATAAAATATCATGTTACTTCTTTTTTGTGTGGCACCATATAATGTGGCATCAGTTCATAGTTTCCTCATCCCCACGGGCTATTACAAAAGTTTCATCTCTTATTTCACATTGATTGTGGTCTCATTAATATATGTAATCATTAGATATGATGATTTTATCTAAAATTATCTATTCTATCCATTGCTTGATTACCTAAATTTGATGTTGATTAGTGACAAAATTTTGTAGTTTCTATTTTGATGGTATGACCATTGATGTTTTTCATGACACATTTTTCATACGATTGTGATGCATCTTGAAGCATCTTGATGTGGTAATATCATATGGTTCTAGGAAGTTACATACATATGATATTAACTATGTTAACCATGATCTATAGATAGTATTTATTTTATTATTTTATAGTTTTTTACATTACCTCATTAGATAATGTTGTATGATCCTTAAAATCGAATGGGATTGAGGTACAACTTTTCTAATTGTGAGCTAAATATTGGAAAACATAAGAGGATAAATTTTGTTTTGGACTATATCTTTTTGATCTCATTATCTTCAAGAAATGGTAATATCGAGGATAACATGCTGAGAAGGATGTTTTGAAGGATTGTTCTTCATGTGTCTGGAGATTCTTGGATTGTGATAGAGGTGTTCGCATCCTTGAATATTGATGCACCAATGGATAATGGTTGAGGACTCTTATTTTAGAAACAAATGAAATCTTATACGATGAGATAGGTGGAAGTTTGTTAATGGCGATACTTGGAGGTGTAGTTTTTGAATGATTATATTTTCCACAGTGATGCTTTATAAGGATTTTTAGAGGATTGATTGAGGATTTTAAGATCCTAATGTTATTTTCGGGGAGGTTGTACATTCTTGTAGTCACACATTATGGTTTACATAATGAATTTATTATGAAACATTTGGTGGTATACCTATGGGTATCAAAGATGTACTGTGTGTTGAGGAAAAAATGTTGTTGGCCAGATATGAAATGGGAAGTGGAACTGGTTTTAGATATATTTGTTGTCTACTAGTATGTAAAGGTGGAACATCATGTTCCTCTATGTTTTTTTAACCCATGAATTTTCTTAAGTTAAAATAGGAATACATATCAACGTTATTCATCATAGTATTACTTTGGGATTATAGATGATATAAGTCAATCTATTTAATCATGGATCTACTAAATATTTCTAAACACTTCCTAAAACTCTGGGAGTCGGACACAATGGATGTTTTAGTGAGGAGGCATGCGAAATATTTGGTTGAAATGAAAGTACTTGTGTGGTAAATTATATTATATGGGGATTATAATTTTACAATTTGATTTGTGGGAGGATTGTGTCATTATTTTTTCACATAGTTACACCTTAACACTTATTCCCACCCTTAGATAAGAAGACATATTGAGTTAACCATCCAAACACTAGAGGATTTATTATTTCCATTCACGCTATACATTGAAAGATCAAGGGTAAATAACCAACCATGGGTTGAGTTATCTTATAATAATAGTTGTGACTCATGTATCGACAGTTAACCATTTGATGATTTCTAGGGTAGACCATTGCATTCTCTATTATGCTGGATTGAGTATTGAGATTCATCAGTTTTCTGTCCCAATATCGTGTCGATAATTATTGTAAAGGTTCATGTTGTTCATGGGAGGATGATGGATTCATAATAATTAAATATGTCTTATAATGATAAGGGGAGTGGAACCATGGTGTTTTTAGTGGGTGATAATGTTAACCTGAAGGTATCTCTTCATTGGGATTTTAGAGGATTGGCATGCAGATAAATCTCTCCACTTAATTTGTAGGGACCTTCAAGGTGAGGAAGCCCATTGGTGAGGATTAATATCATGTGGAACATCCAACACTACATGGAATGATTTGTGATATCATCTACATGTATCGACAATATAAATATCATATTGACTACAACCATCTCAATGAAAGGGGAGTGCTGGATAACTAGGATGATAAGATGATTTTGGATAATCTAGTTGGGATCTAGGATTGTCAATAAAAGGTACATCATAGAAAAACAATTCAATTAGATCATGTGATATAGATGAATGATGGATTGGAGTAGTGTACCTAGGAGCACAAAACCCAAATGTATGCCAAAAAATTGATTTCTTTTTTGTTTTGTTTCTTTTTCCAATGATAGTATGGTGATTCAATATTTTACATATATTAAATGTTCCTTATTTACTTTATAATGACAATTAGTTAAATCATTCATCATATAAATAAGGTAATACACCTTATTAATCAAGATAATTTGTAATATAAAACATTCTAAAACCATGTGGGTGAGTCAGTTCCCCCCAATGTAGATAATTTCTTGATATGGAAGGTGGGTTTCTTTAATTTGTGTCATTGGTATCATGTTATGTGATTGTTTTTTTAGTCATTGTCATGGGTTGCGTAATGCTAGTAAAGTTGGTATGACATGTTTTGTTGAGAAGAGGTGGAAGTAGGTCGGTGTCAGATGGCGGTAGTGTTTTGGTTATAATAATATCCCTGATATGTATCTCATGAGATGGTTATTTGATCCCTTCCCTTCATTTTTATTCATTTATATAGTTTGAATCCCAAAGGATGATAATTTTTTGAGAGGTATCTAATATAAATGTTAGTACACTTCCATAACATTCCATTATGTTTTTATAAGTCTTGAACATGACCTGTGAGATTTTTGGTAGAGCTATCAACATTGGAGGTGGTATATAGACCATATTAACATCATTACAAAAAAATCCAGGTAGTATCCTGACATTATAAAGACATTGAATATTATTTAAATTTAAATAGAATTATCCAAATTACATTGGGATGTATTGTAATAGCCTAGGATTCCATAAACATCACTCTTTCCAATCGATCATCAATACGATTGGAAACACATGTTATTAAAGTTTAGCTCATGATTATTTTCACAAAAAATTATCTAGGCCACTTATGAATTATTTAAAATATAAAATATTAATGAATCATCAGATTTTTAATTGTAGTCATTCAATGTCTTTAAGACATCCTCATGACGATCACCACCTTCATTCTAGACTCAATTTGATTTCTATAAGTTCTTATCATTCTATAAAAATCTAAATCTAATGGATCATATTCAATGAATCATTACAATGGGTTGAATAAAATTTATATGGCTGGTGCACCACCTTGGTCAGTCTAATGGTCAGTCTGGTGGTGTTTGTTCAAAAACCAAAACTCCAATATTCTATAAAATAAACATAATATCATTTATTGAAAACTAATAAAACTAAAACACCACTTGGGCCAAGAAAAATACCATGAAAGAAAAATTATATGGAAAAATATAACCCTGATTAGTGAATACAACATACAGAGTTAACATGGTGCACAAAATGTATTATGCCTCAAGGAATCAGAACTAAGACAAAGAAAACCCTTAAAACATTCCAAATTGTTGAATAAAAACCCCTTGAAAGGATGGTCATGTTATTTTACTTAAAATACCTTGATTAAAAGATAATTCATTAAATTTTATCTCAAATTTGAAATTTATAAACTATATAAATGACATTGGGTTCATAATACCAAACCTATGTCAAAGAGAGTAATTTGAGAATAAAACCCATACCATGATATGATTTATTCAATATATGATAAAATGTTGTGAATGATTAAATTAAGATCATCAAATACATACTCAATAAAATTAGTAATGACAATAAAATTTTATACTCTTAAAATATATTAATTCCCTCAATCTTTCTCTATATATATTATCTATGATTAATTTATTTTCATCATTAGGTGTAAATAATCATTATCGAGTTGACAAAATTTCATTAAAGATCATTTTGTATCTATTATTTATAAAATTTAAATTACTATTAGATCATGTAATGTATATTAATATATGTTCAATTATATTTTATAGTAAAATAATTTCATTTCATATGTGTTTTTATTATGATCCATGAAGATGAAATCAATGATGATCATGTTTAGGTGAATCTTAACAAATAGAAGGTGTTATCTAAATTAATTGGTAAAATATTTATATAAACCAACAAGGATAGAAAATATTATTTAGATATTTATATTAAAGTATCGGATTAATTATGTTCCCATATTCTTTTATGATTTTAATTCATTCTTTTGTTCATGTATGTGGTTAAAATGGCCAAAAAATTAATATTTCCTAATTTATGGAATTACAATGAGGTGATTTTGTTGTAATATTAGTATAAAAGAAGTATAATAAACTTATTTAGACTTAATTATTGTGATATATGATTAATAAAAAGTAGGTAGAGGATTAGGTTATGTGTATAAAATATTAAAAAGTTGAATAAAATATATTCAACATTACAAATTTATTTTAAATGACTGAATTATCTCTGAATTTTTATTGATCATATCAGTAATAGGAGGAATTTTTTTTCATAAAACAACAATAAGTATATCATAACAATCATATTAACAGATTATATATATTCTAGGAACAATCATTTTTGGTGGTGGTGAAATGTGAATTTCATTGCTCATAGTGGCGGTAGTTAGAACGTATGCACGAACGTTGATTTATTTTTTCCTAATGAACATCATAGATGAATATGAAATGATTATACACAAAATAAATAATCATTAATTTATTTGAATGATTCTAATATGATTATATTGTTTCTAGATTTTTTTAATAATGGTAAGCAAAAAAATAACTCAATAGTAGATAGTTATCACATCATGTACTTATATTTTCCAGGGATGATTAATTGGAAATAAAGGCCATATTAAAACTAATATAGATCATGCGAATTTGAATGTGATAGTGGGTCATAAGATGATAAAACTAAAGAGAAAATAATTAGGATAAGAATAATGGACATGTTTTTTGTTTGAATGACTTGTACATATTTTCAATGCATGGGACTAAGGTGGAACATGATTTTGTGGACTAGTGTAACATACATGGTTTCTAGCAGTTAATGTAATTTAGTTATATTTGTACTTTTATATTCTTATGGAATTTACAAGGATTTGGGAAAATACAGGAGGAAGATTGGATGGCTTGAGAAAATAAAAATAGTTGTTTCATATTTATCACTTCCGGTAAACTTTATACACAGCTTGTAATGGGTTTATGGGGTGAGTGTGAACGATTCATGATTTGAATGGATGTAGGTATTACCCAATAGAGAAAAAAAAATATACAATTAAATTTCTAGTTACTATAATATACTGTATAACAAGTACATGTCATGTATTTTATAGGCCAATTTTGTTAAATATTTAGGGGGTAGACCCCCCCCCCCCCATTTATTTCCCCTATGTTGAAAAAATAGAGAGTAACAAGGGAACATTAAAACATCACCCCTATCATTGGAGAAATTGATATCCCCTCCATACGATCACTGATCTTCAATATATCGTGGGTTATGGATTCATATCGATAAGGTGTTCTACCCGCTAGCCTCTTTTCTTCATTTATATCCACATGGTGTGATAAATCTAGGAGAAGTAATTTTCACTATTTTTACGGTGTTCATCTAAAAAAATGTTTCATTATAATGTGGATCATGTCAAATTAATATATTAAATGAACAATAACCTTCTAGTATATGTTATGTGGTTCCTAATATTCTATTTTTTTCGTTTGTGTTTTTGGGATGTACCTACATGCTCCATCTGTGTAGTGCATGAGTGACCCTAATAAATTTGTTTAATTTGTTTCAAAATTATTAAATTGATGTTTTGAGATTTCATGGGCATGTTTTAGTCCTATTAAAAATTTTATTTTGGGTTATAGGGTTTGGACTACTTGGTAGTGTATTGCTAGGTGGGTAATTTGAATTAAATTGAATTATCATATTGTATTGTGGGTTCCCTGGGAACATGACAGGAACTATCCTAGGATTGAGTTTATTTTGAAAAAATTCATTGAGGTGGTATAGATATTTAGGTTGGGTGAGTCATTATATATGTTGGTGACATGGATCACAGGTTGTGTTATTAGTTCACTTGATCGAGCTGATGAGGTCATCAAGATTGGGGAACAACCCGGAAGGTTGAGATATTGTTGGAAATCAAAGATTAGACACATGGTCATATGGGGAAAACATTATAAATTAAGTGTACTTGTTTATTATGGGTGATTTATAGTCAATACATGATGTATAACACACTATTGTAGTTGTTTTCACATTGATAGAACCCAGATCAAGGTGTTTTTACCACTTGTGTGTCTGGACTCCCTAGTAGACTATAAAGCTTAGGTGAAGGAGTTGACCATAAATTTTCTGAGGAATATCACCAAAAAATCCTCATTAATAGTTATGGAACATTGTCTTATAGATTTGGGACAGTTATTTTTGGTGATGAGGCTTTTCATGATATATAAACTGGTTGGCCTAAGACATTGAGGATTTGATATCGTTGGCCCTCAAGATATTGAATTTTGAATCAAATATGGACATTATTCAATGATATATATTAATATTTTTTAGTCCACATGATTATGAACTAAACGGACACTTATGATATGAGGATTGAAAAACTGGGTACCTATTGAATGGGTGTTTCATTTGGATGTCGGACAACATCACAGATGGAACATGGTTTTAGTGACATGTTTATTGATGTTGAACCCGAGGGTTCAATTAGGAATATATTAATAAATGGATAACTTGGTTGATATTCCATGTACCCTTTCAAATATATTTATATATATTATGAAATCTTTTTTTTTGCAATATATATAAGTAGTTGCACATACAAAAATATTTTCAGTGATGGACGAAGCAGGTGATAACTTACCAATAGTCGTTGATCATAGGGGAAGCAAGTTTTTTGTTATATGATCTTTTCATACCATTTTATTTATATTTATAATACATTATTAATTTAGTATGTATGTTATGAACATGTTGGTGGCGGAATACTATGATTTACTATCACTCCCTACACAGTCCCCCTTAGTATGTATGTAGAATTTACGTCTATGTGCTCATGCATGCAACCAAACTCTGTAGTTGGACCATAAGGGTCAACATAGACATTTTTAAGGGATGAATGGAATATGACCACAGGGTTTCTTACATAGAATATAGATTAATTTAGTTTTTTCATTTTCTAAGCATGATTTATTATGTAAGTACTGATATGGTTGCCGTTGAAGACCAAATTTTATATTTCATTGTGTTTTCCTCATTTTATAATGATCCAAAAATAATGTTCATTATGATATTAATGGATGTTTTGGTTCTTTTATAATATTATAATATAAAGCATATTGGACAAAATATTGTTATGTATGAAAAGACACACCATCAGCTTTGAGTCCCTACTAGAATGAAAAATTAGATATGTGTCAGTATGTATCAGTGCCTTCCTGAGTCACCATTAGCAAGACTCACTACCAGATCAAGACACTTCTAGAGTGTGTCTCACAATCTTACTCAGACTCCCCATGAAATTTTCACCATTCCAAGGATTCACCCCCATAATCAGTCACCTCCTGATCAAGAAACCTCTATATTATTTCACAATTCTAATGACTCACCTATAATATTTATATTTATTCTAAATTATATATGTCTAATTAATACATTATATAATTAAATCCACAAACTAATTTTAGTTATTATTGATAATTGTCTTATAGATATGCAATAATTAATGTGTCATCTCTGAGTATGATGATGTAGAAGATCCAGATTCTCCAATGGATACACATGGATTCTGCTGATAAATGAGGAAGAAGACACCCTTGTTTGAAAACCTACTGAATCTGAAGTGATGAACAACAAGGATACACACACATGTGAATTTAGTTTAACCACATTTAAAGAACTAAAATAGATTCCACGGGGCATATTACTTACAAATTATTGTGAAAGTGAAATATAAAAATATTTCAGATCCTATAGAAAGAACAGATAACAGGAGTGTGTGACACTATTTTCTACAACAAATCACACAAAATATGCAAGAGACACCACAAATGATATATTCAAGAGTCACAAGCTGGAGGGATTATCAAAAAAATAATTATTCCAACTAAATATTTCACTTTTTCTATTGGATCATCTATCTTGATATGACATACAATGTGTGTATAGAATATTTATTACACACATTATCTCTTTATTCAAACTATGTGATACATAGATATTTTTTGAAATACCTTTTTATATCTGTATCACTCTTGTTTTTGGTAGAGTTCATGTTACGGAAGGTTTTATCTATTCTCCAGTGTTTACTATGGAAGAGGTCATTGTATGGCCTGGAAATATATTGTGCTACTATATACCCATTCCAAGTTAAGGAAAATAGTTTATAATATATAAAATTATTGGAATTTGGTGATTTTCAATTGGAGAGGTCTATGTCTCAGCTTGAGACTGATCCTCTATTATTCATTTTTTATTGTGAGTTTTGTTTTCTTTATTTTTAGTACATGAAAATAATATTAAACAACAAAAAAGCATTACTTTTATATTAACACTTATTTGGTGTTTATATAGGTTTATGATTATGTAAATTGATTAAAAAGGTTAATGTATTATAATATATTTTGTTAACTGAATAATAATCAATATTTGAGAATTCATTTAAAATTTCATGAAATATATCAATCAAAAATTTTGGTTAAGCTATTCGTATTTAAATTATTAAGGGTATTTTAATTTAAACTATTTTTAGTTGATATTTTCTATTGGGTACCCAATTCACCCCCAATGAAGATACACTAACCGACAAACATTTTTTATCAAAGGTTCACACTTTGGAATCAATTTTTTTTGTAAAATACTAAATGTGATTATAGTTGTCATTTAAAGAAAATCACATTCTATTATATATAAATTTATTTATTTAAAAGAATAATATAGAAAAAAGTACTACTACTAGCATACCTCGTTTTTCTATTCCAATAATTTTTCCCATTATAATATCAAAATTAAAATTCATATTGAAAGTTTGTGTTTTGTGATTTGGTATTCTATTTAAGATAAGTATCAGGCCCTTTGTATTATAGGAGTCAATGGGATGATGCTGCAAATTTTTCTTATAATAATAATTGAAAAGTTACGAATGAATTTTATTGTGCCTTAAAAGATGATAAATTTAAAAGAATTATTTCTAGTAATGAAGCCTTTGAAATTTATAAGGAATTAGTTGTTTCTCATTATGTATCAACCAATGTTAGAGACATGATATTAAATACATTTACTATTAATTATGATACTTATATGATGAATAATGATGAATTATTTTTTCATATGTTACTCGGGTTCAATGAATGTGTGAACACCATGAGCTCCCAAGGAAATCTAGTGTATCTCATGATTCAGAACATGAGACTACTCAGATTCCTTCCTAAAATATATGGAGGTACTTCTGAGTCAATCCTAGAGTCCTCCATTATTAGAAAACTATCAGTTATGTAATTTATTGGTAAATTGTTAATGTAAAATAAGATTTGAATGTAAAATGGTATGAATATGATTAGATAAATATAAAGTCAACAACATTAATGTATTCGACATCCAAAAAATGATATGGGAAAAATTTTAAGACATAATATGAATGGTCAAGTGACAATGAGTCAACACCTAAAAATGAAGAGGAGATGGACCATTTGGTCATATGTTTTAAGATGTTATATAAGAAGAATTGTTTTTATAAATCATTTTATTAATGGAAATATGATAAGAAAGTTACATAGAAGAAATATTGGAAAAATAATGATAACATAAATCATAGAGTATTCTATGAAAGAAAGAACATAATAAATTTAACGGTAAACTACCCAAAATTGATGTAAAAAATAAATAAGAGGAAAATGATAGAAAATTCACAGTATCCATGAATCAAACATGGAGTACCTATGCGAAAATCTCCATTGCCTCAAACTATACTCTTGATGATAGGTATGACTGATCCAACATGTGCTTTCTGAAAAAAATTCTATGAGGTACACACCATATATACTTCCATACCAGTGATTAATGATGAAAAATATAGAAATGAACAAAATGAAGATAAAATGTCTCAATATTAAATTAATTAAGGATATATGATAGTATAAGACACATTCAATGAACATAGTGATAAATATAAAATTCTTAAAAAAACAACATGATTTCTCCACTAATTCTAAATATGAACTTACTGTAGTAAAATAGATGAATGATCATTTGATAAAAGAAAACACTAGAATTTAATTTTTGATAAAAAAACAAAATATGTATTTATAAAATATCATTAATGGTAGAGAAACTCTTACTTATATTTTAGGAAAAGAAGTTCCTCCATAATATTTTATAGGTATATCATACCCACAAGGAAAAAGAAGAATAGTTTAGAGAACATATTATCCTATGTCTTAATCTGAATGTTATACTTCAAGTTATTTTTCATGTGTAATAATAAATGATTTTATATGAATAAATTATATTATTTTTATAGGAGACCTATTAAGAAAATTTGGGCTCTGAAATCTATAATTACTAACACATATGGACAAAAGAAAATATGAGTACTAAAATCATACCTTGTATAAAATATTTTGTTGGAAATTTTCTTCAAGACCTTCTAAAAAAATCACTTCTTCTGGGATAGTGAATTTTAATAGAATTTAAAAAGATACTACTCATGTTTAAGAGAAAAATAATCATTGATAGTGGGAATTACACCTTTGGGGACAATACTAATGGGAAAATAATCATCCATGGACAAATAGTAATCATAAACTCTATTTTAATTTAAAACATTGATTTTGTTAAGTATTTGAAGTATAATTTACTTTTAATGTTAAAATCATGTTATTATGGTTGTCATGATAAATTTGAAAATAATGCATGTATTTTTTATTTCTGAGGAGGCTTTAGTTTGTACTTATTTAAGAAATGAAAATGTTTATACTTATGATCACAATTAATTAATTTATTAAAATGTATTCTTCTTAAATAGATTTTATTAATAATCATGGATTTTGTATAGGACACTAGGACTCTATAATATCCACTCACATAAGGATCGTACAGGGAACGATTCAGTTAGGGATATACCCACACAAGAGTTCCCAAATGACAATGTTTATAGCACCTTTCAGAAAGGGAAACAATAAGAAGAATTATTTTAAATTAATGAAATAATTTTCAACTTCTCAACCTCATGATTTTGTTTATATGGATTTATTTGGACCATCAATTGATTATAGTTTAAATAGTATGAAATATATTTATTAACTACTTGATGATGTTTCTAGGTATACTTGGGTGTTCTTCCATGATCACAGGATTGAAGCATGTTCTTATTTCACCAAGTATGATAGATTAGTAGAAAATTGAAGTGGACATATAATTAAGACCTTAATAATTGTCCATGGATGTGAGTTTGAAAGTTAAGACATTGTATATTTTTTTCAAAATATGTATATAGTCATAACTTCTCAAATCAAAGGAACCCTTGGTATAATGGAGTTGTTGAAAAAAGAATATCACACCTCAAGAGATATCCTGAACTATGATAATGTGAATGAACTACCTGTCTACTATTGGATAGAGGATGTGAATAGAGTCTGTTATATTATCGATAGAGTGTTAATTAGACCTATCAAAAAGAATAACCCTTCTGAACATTGGAATAGTATGACTCCTAATGTGTATTAATTACGAGATTTTTGTTTCAATGTATTTATTCAAAATACTAGTGATAATATGACCATTTTTCATCCAAAAGTGATTAAAGAATTTTAATGGGTTATTTAACCTCCAATAAATCTTATATGTTCATTAAAAAAAGATTCAATACAATGTAGGAAACTATTCATGTCAAATCAGATGAGTCAGATCCACATGAAGTCAACACATCCTTATAAAATAATGAGGATGATTTATGTTCTTAGATAATAACTTACAAACCAACTTTTTATGTTGTGATGCAATCAGAAAAATCATCATATTCTGGTGAACATCTAGAACATGAAAATAAACCTATTGAGAATCAGGACCTAAACATCCACTGTATTTATAAAGATTTTATAACCCTTATATACCATCCAATAGATGTTGCGGTTGGATACCATGAAAGTGTTATAAAGAATAGATATTCTATAAGCAATTAGGTCGAACATGGTTCATTATTGTCATATCTTGAGCATAAGATCATCAATGATGCAATTAATGGTGGATTCTGGGCAATGGATATATATGAATACATAAATAAATTTCAATGAAATAAGGTGTGGGAAATTATAGATGGACCCAGATATATCATAGAAAAAAGAACCAAATGGGTTTTAAAAACAATATTGATGAATCATGCACGATTGTAAGAAACAAGGCCTGAATAGTTGCATATGAATATAGTCAAATAGAAGGCATAAAATATGGATGGACTTTTTCACTAGTATCCCAACATGAATCAATTAGAATACTATTTGCCTATGAGTCTCAAGTATATTTAAAACACCACCAAATGTATGAAAAGTGTGAATTAGTAAATGGGTATATAATTGATGATATTTTTGTTGAAAAACACATTGGATTTAAACTTCCCAATTTTCTAAATCATGTTTTTGAATTAAAAAATATTTATATGGTTATAAATATTCTCCTCGAGTTTGGTTTTATAGGTTCAGCTCCTTTCATTTACCAAAATTATTTTTAAATGGTATAGTGGATCCTAACCATTTTTTAAAACAAATTTATAATGATTTTTTAGTTTTAAAAATATATAGAGATGATTTTATTTTGGGATTATTAATAAATTATTTGTGTACTGAGTTTTCAAAATGACACAAAACGAATTTGAAATGAGTTTGAAGGGTGAATATAAAATCTTCCTTTGTTATCATATTTTTTCAAATAAAAATATATTATTCTAAATCAAATATAATATACTAGGGATATTGAAAAATGTCTTAACATCGATATAACTAATAGTAGTGATACTCCTTTGAGTACAACCTATAAAATGGACTTTGATAAATCTATGAAACTAGTGGATCAAACCAGTTACAGAGGTATGATTTTAAGTCTTATCTACTTGAATAATATCTAACTACATATTCTGGTTACTATTTCTATATGTGCTACTTTTAAATCAAAACAAAATGATTCACTGTAGTTTTTTGTGAAATTAATTTTATGATACCTAAAATATACTACCAATTTATAATTTTTTTTATACCAGAGTAAAATAATTTGGATTCATTATTTATTATAATGATAATTTTTGTGGATGTATGTTAGAAATAAAAGTCAATTCTAGAACCTGTCAAATTTTTGGAATGTGTATAGTTTATTGGTGTAGTATGAAAAAAATTATCACATTTTCTACTACAAAATATGACTACATCGCTACAGGTAGCTGTTGTACACTAATAATGTAGATGAAATGCAATTTACATTACTATGGCTATCAATGCACATATGTCCCTATAAATTTTCATAATACATGTCAATAAATATTTCATCGTATCCATCATCACATTACTAAACAAAGAATATTAATTTAGGACATCAATTTTTTTAGGGATAATTCTCAATAGGGTGATATCAGTCTTGATTACATTAGTATAGAACATAATATTAATAATATATTTACTAAAATTTTCGACAATGATAGAATTATTTACAACAAAAATGAGTTACATATGATCAATTTTGGTTAGGTTTAATTTTACGTTACCCCCATTGTATATTCCCCACAATTTTAGATGCCTCAACATAGTATATTTCTCACCATTAATAACAACTCATTGTTCTTGATTTATAAACATTGTTATTGTCTTTCCATTTTTAATGTAACACCATTGTGAATGTTTCACCATTGATACTTCTCAGCAACAATAATTCTCACTATTGAAACATCTCACCGTTGATACAACCAACCATAAATACTTATCAGTAGTTATACTTCACATCAATGATACATCTCTCCCCCGATACATGACAGTGTTGATAAGTTAACCAATGATAATTCTCACTATCGATACTTCTCTCCAGTGTTATATTTCACACCATTAGAATTTTTTTCCCTTCAACAATTTTATTAACTTTTATGTTGTACACTATTGGCTTTATCTTTTTTATAGTTTATTTAATTTATGATTCAATTAACTTGTTTTCCTATTTTTATTTTGAAACCTCAAATCCCAAAATATATAAAATAGAATCATCATCTAAATCAAATGATCAATACTTTCAGACCATTAATGTTTATTTTTTTGGACAATTTCCCTTGAAACTATTTACCTTCCCTTAATCCTCACCCAAATAAAACAATGAAACCTCCACGGACAATGTGAAGAACCCTTCAGTTTCATTCTAAATGAGTTTCAACTTATAATGATGAAAAATTGGTAGCAGAGTCATCCATCAGTTGATCTAGTAAATCTCAAGCTTTCGAATCATTCAGTTGATCATGAGAAATAATTTATTTCACAGTTGCATTTTTTAATAAATAATTGGTGTTTCAAGTTCATCAATACCATAGATGGATAGAATGATTCTCTTTTAATGATTGTGACTTTTATCCTATGTAAATATATTAGTTTTATATAGCTATGTAGTTTCATTTGGGTGAGAATAAAGATCGAGGAAAAAAGATGACTTAATAGACATATAATTGAAATCTCATCACGGAAGTGGGATGAATGTTTGAAAGATCCACATAATGTTGTTTTTAATTATTATCCTGTGAATATTATGGAGTCCAGTGAAGATTTCATTTAAGAATATTCCCTTAATTATATAACATGAGATGGAGTTTTAAGAAGTATAACTGGTTAAGATAATTAAGGCGATTTCAGAATGCTTTTCATGATTATAAACAAAATTCTTTGGCCAATGAAGGGTGATTTTACTACTTGTAAGATATCAAGTAGGTAATTTTTTTTATTAATTATGAAAAAATACCACAATAAAAATATATATAGTTATTTTATTCTTTACATGATGGAAAAGTGTAAGCCGACATCAAAATCAAATAATACGATCTTCAATAAGTTCATTCATGTAATGTTATATGACATCACTTCGGTTGTTAAAGATGAAAAATGTATTGTAAAATGGGGGGGATTCTGTTTAGTTTATCAATATATAAAATCAAGACTATCAATTAGAACCCATGTAAGAAGAAATTTTTTAGTTTATAATGAATATATTTATGATGATTTTAATCTAGTTTTTCACCATTCATGGGAATAAGATCTTATAGAATATGTTCGGGAGCCTCATGAGATTATTGAGTATTTGGATTAGAAATAGGAGACTATTGTCTCATGTTTTGATGAATAGTAATTTGTTGTTGATAAGGGAATTGAACCAAATATACCTCTTGACACTTCATCTATTTCATATAGTTCTCCGAGTACTCCATGGACACTCATTAACTTAATTGATCTTTTAAAAGATTGCAGTAATGATGACGAAAATGATATATCTAGCGACGATCTATTCAAAATTACATCCAAATACTCTGAGGGTAATGGAATAAGGAGTGGAATTGTTGATGATGATAGTAATGGATATTCTAACCCTGAGGGTTCCTATGAAAAAATTAATGTTAAATATATTCAAATGCATCATGTGGCTGATTTTTTTCCTCATGAATCTAGTTCTAAATTTGTGGAATGCCACTGTTTTGTTGATAATGTGAATAAATATGCTATAAAAATGGGAGGGGATCTAGTTGAGGGGTAAAATACCCATGTTTTTAGTTATATTATTGTTCCTTATCTTTTTGATATCTATGTACCTATAGATGTTATTGGGGATACATTTACTAAAAAGTTAGTCTAAGAGACAATGAAGGTTTCTAATTCAGATGAGAAGTTAATGATTTAGAATATGGAAGAGGAGCCTACAAATTTTCAGCATGTTTTGTGGTCTAGATAACTATTGAGACCTATGTATTTGTATATATCGTAGTTTTATCTATAGTGTTTATTTCATCAGTTGTTGAGATTTGTGGTAAGACATTTGATATTTTTATTGACCCAATGAATAAAGAGTAAGGCATGTATTCTGTTAAAATTTGGAGTCCACCAATGATTGGTGGACATGTACTTCAATAATAAATGTGTCATGATTGATCATTAGTTGATATGATTAATTCTTCTGGGAATTTCGATTAGTTTGATTATATGAGAGATCTTATGCTTGCGGTTTCCTCTACACCTCGAACAACCCCTCATACTCTTATAGTCCTAGTTGATGTTTTCAACATGACTGACTTGGATTCTATTAGTGAAAACATTGTTTATAATTTTATGTTATGATGAGGAATAAAATTTCATTGATTACAATGTTATGTCAACATTATGATTTAAATTTGTTTGATTTGGTGATTTATCATATTCAGAAAAAATGATGCCCCATATCCAATAATTTGAAATAGAAAACCGATGTTTGGTAAATTATTTTTAATCATTAAAATAAATTATAGAGGATATGGAATCATCACATTCTAATTCCTTGAGAGCCTTTTTAGGATGGATTTGAAATATTACCTTAGTGATTCTAGTTCACTTTATTATCCATCACCTTTTAGGTTTTTAGTTTCTAACATTTGTTGTTCAAGATGGTCTTAGTAGTCTCTCAAGTGGTCATTCATGTACTACACCTTTCATATATGATGATACTTTGATTTTGGGTTAACATGAATTTGATCAGGCAAAAAATATGATTCTAGAATACATGAAATAAATGAGGTTAGGAAGACTGACTATAACCAAATATATCATGAACAATCTATCTTTAATTTTCATCAAGAATGTAACAGATAATCCATTTATGTTTTTGATACAAAATATAAGGACTCCTTTAGTTTCCCAAATCATCAAGGGGTAATTAAACCAATTGAAGTTTATTATTTCTCTAAAAATTATGATTAATGAATATAAGAATGAATTATTCAGTGATATGGAAGGTGTTGGAAACATCATCGCATATATCATGAATCTTATGAAATAATTTCTACATGTTCATGGGACTATTATTGTTTCCCAAGTGGCCGTAACAATTATTTTCTTACTAACTCCTCCAGAAAAATCTATAGATTTCATTAGATCATGATTTTCCAAAGATACTCTTACACCTTTTAAATTAAGATTGATACCTTTTTAATATTTCATAGAAATTTTGTTCTGGACAACACACCTATCGTAATCATAGAGCCTAATTATTTGAATTATTATCAGGCACCTATTTCCACTTAAACCCAACCTCACATGCTACTACTTCTACCTTAGACAAGGATATGGGAAAATATCTTTTTATTTATTCAACCCAACTAGATGAACATTTATCATTATAATTTTTTTTTCAAGGAAATTTTTTTGTTTCACTTTTTTTGGAACAATTTGGCTTTCTTATACATTAATTTATATATTAAACATCTTATATTAATAGTTTTTTGTTTATTTATACTCGATTTTTGATTCATTTATGATTTTATCATAGATTTTTCATAATCTCAATATGCTATGAAATATTTTATGGAATTTATTTCAATTCATTTTATATTTCTAAAAATTATTTTAAATTATATTACCTTCTATTTAATCTTATTTGATTACATTAGTGTTTTAATTATTCTATCATTTTATTTCGTATCTCTGATAATGACTACCATGTTATAACCATTAATCCAATGATATTTTTTTCATAGCTTATACCTCTGAAATAATATTCCTATTACATTAGTAAATTATTATGAAAAATATTTCATGATTTACAAATGATTCCATTTAATATTATTTATACCATGTATATAATATTCAAGGATTTATGATCATCCAATGTGGGAGATTTTTGGACCATTAGTTTTAGAGATAAACAAATCATTGTTATTATGATATTTATGATTTTTTTTTATTTTATTTTACATTATAAAAAATATTAGTGAAAATATGTTTATGTCTGGAAAGACTCATCCCCGCCTTTGAGTCACCAATAGAATTACAAATTTTCCAAGTGTTAGAATATCTTACTGCTAGCCGGATTCAATGTTTACATTACTCACCGCTAGATCATGAAACTACGATAGAGTTTCTCACAATCATACCTGAACACCACATGTGTTTCTCACCACCATAAAGTTCCATTGTTCCATTAAGCCACTGACAATTCAAGAAACTACTAGATTGTATCCCCATTAAAATGAATCAATGTTACTGTTATGATTTATTTGTAATTAAATATATATAATGGATACATTGTCATATTAAAATCATAAACATATTTTATGGAATATTCTTAATTGATTTACAGAGATTAATTAAATATTGATTCATCTCCGAGTATTTGAATGAAGAATAGCTGGATACTCACATAGATACCAATGAATGCCACAAATAAAAGAGGAAGAAATCTCCCTTGTGATAACACCCTGTATATGTGAAGTGTTGAAAAAGATAGAAACATGCACCTGTGAAGTGAGATGATCCACATTGCAAGAACAATAAAATCTTTCATAATTTATCTTTCTTCTAAACGATTTTGAGATTGGGTAAAAATAAGCTTTAATATCATACATTTAGAACAGATAACATGATCTTGTGAAACTCTTTTCTATAGAAAATCAACGAAACTCTACATGATCTACCAATAATGATATATTCAAGAGTCAGAAGCTGCAAATCATTCTATATAACGAAAAAATATTACTTCACCATCTATGAATCACTATATTTATTTATCTATAGTTATATTATGAGTTTTGTGTGTATTATCTATTTATTATAACAATTCATACACTATGTATTCCTTCAAATAGGATGTTAATCAGAAATAATCTTAAGAACATTTTACAAATGTTTCCCCCACGTTATTGTAGAGGTCTGATTGTGGCCTAAATTATCTATACTCCCATGATTACTATGGAAGAGGTCCATATTAGGCATAAATAGCTATTGAATCAGTTTAAACATGATCCATGTTGTGGATAAATGTATATTTTATATAAACTATTTGGAGGTGGGTGATTTCGATGTGGAGTGTGCTAATTCTTATCTTGATATTGAACCTATTGTTTGATTTTCCACCTTTTTTTGTTTTATTAACTTCATATTCTATAAAACCATTTTTTCAAACTCAAAAACCCATTACATTTATATTTGACCACAATTATTATTTGTAATTTTTTTTTGTAAATTTTTTTCAATGGATATAGTAATATCATATTTTCTTTTGTCCATGGCCTCATAAATCATTGATAATTATTTTAATATGTCAATGAATATATTTATCTATACGGTAGTTTTTCTTCCAATATTTAAATTAATTGGTGGATTTTATTTTAAACAATTTTCTATATAAATATCTTTTGGGTACTCAATTCACCCCCTATTGAGATACTCACTCTAAACAAAACATTGTATTAATTGATAAGACTTTTTTTATGTGTCTTCAATGGTAGGTTTGGGCATTATAATATTTCTTCTATTTTCTATTTGTGCATCATCAATTTCTTGTTATCTCTATCATAGTGTTATAGATTTTCTTCCACTGATGTATATATATAGCCCATTATTGTTGTCACTATATGTGGGTATATATTCTCCACTATCTCCCCATTACACATTCACTATTATTCAAATGACTATTTTGTATGAGGAAATGCTCTTAAGTACCAGTGATCAACCATCCCAAAGCATTATTTAAAGTGGAATGTGTGTTCGGGAACTACAAGTGGAATCAGTGGGGGTTTCTTCTTTATGATTTGGTAGCATCATTCAGATTTATACTAATGGTATAAAATGTTTTCCATTTATTTTTTGTGTCTCATTATTTAGGATATGGAAGACTAGAGGCAAGAACATTTTTACAACATGGTATAGAGATTGTATTTGGGATCCTATAGCCCTATGCATTGGGAGAGAGACTATGTTTTTATGGGAGGGAAAGTGAGGTTATGATTTTCTCATTTATATTTTATTATATTTTCACCTTGATTGGCTTACTTGGGTGTGATATCTCACTATATCTTTGTAATTTTTACCCATTGCTTGATATCACAAGGGTGGTTTTATGATGCATCATGGATGTCACATAGGATCATATGATGTATTTTTCATGATATTTTTATTATTAATCATGATTACACGAAACATGTTTGGGTTGATGAAATTGTTAGAAATGGAAGAAAGACAATGTTTTCCAGCATTCAGTCTCTTTAGTGTAATTCTACTCAGCAAACACAGGCCTGTGGTTTGAATAAAATCCTTGTGTGATGATATGTTATAATATCTACCTGTGACATATGGGTTTGACCTTGATATGGTTAGTCTAGGAAGATGATATGGGGTGTGTGGTTTAAGGAGTAGTCAAATAAGCTAAATTTTAGTTTCCATTATGACTTATTTATTTTCATTTTACTCAGCTACCTCAGATTACATTTGATTTATGACCCTGTTATAGGAAGTAGAGGGGACATGAGCCCAGATGATTCTTAATAACTGAATCTTATGTGTGTAGGAATGGTTCTATGAGTCTTGGATATATTTGATACATTATCCTCGTAATGGTAGGTTGGTGGCCATGATTCTGGATTTCATGTGACAATGTGTGGTATGGGAGTGTATGGGTGGTGAGATACACATCCAATTTGTTATTTCATTCTCTGTGATATTATGTAAATATAATTTAATAGATGTTTGACTGTTATATTGATATTCGATATGATACCACCTAGATGGGCAATGTTTTTGTGCACGGAGGGAATTGATATAGTGTTTCTTGAGCATGCATGGGATGAGGCCTTAGGGGCCTGGGAAAAGGGCCTGAAGGGTCTGGTTAAACATGAGATACATGTACTTATGCAAGTACATGATTAGGTATAGGTCGGAATGACATCATATATGGTTGATTTTGTGTTAGGGTAGAGTGAGTAGCTTCTAGAGATCATCATTCATGTCATACAATGTATCGACATGGTAACCCTTTGAGTTTTTGCATCTATGGGTATATGAATCTAGAGTTCTAGTCTCATCAACCACTACTACTCAATGGTGATGGTGGACCATAGGTGGATGAGATAAATATTTTGTAGTTACAAGTGATTATTCACATACTCGTGATAAACTAATACCAGAGGGTACACATCGATATGTATTTTCTTAAAGGATTGATGAAGCACTAGTGGGATGTCCATGTTGTAAGAACCCGGATCTTCTAGACAGGTATGGATTTTGTTTTCTAGTGTTTTTGAGAAAAAGATGAGTTTTTTAAATTTAAGGAGTACACACCATGTAAATAAGAGTACATGTCGTGTACTTATGAGTACACGGTATGTAACCGGTTGTAGAAAGTGGTCATGTACGAGCTGTGTAACAGCTGAGTGCATGGCCATGTGGGGTGAATGGGAGACCACCTAAAGCATGGCCTAGTAAAGGCATATACACACCAGTAATTTTAAAATGCATGCCATGAAATTTTATTTTTATTGGATTAATCATACTGATGCCACGTCTAATTGGAATAAACACCTTCTTCTCAACACGACACATCCATGAGCGACTGTAAGGCACAATTCTTCTACGAGCCCCTGATAGACTGTCTATTCTCTAAATGAACAACTTTTTATTGGGTATGAATCTCCATAATGAGTTATTAATTCATCTATAGGTTTTTTCAATTATTTATCGTCCTTCGTGACATATCCATGGTTGAATTGTTTATGCCTCTTTGTAGATCTATGTCATTATAGACTGATTCAAGGGACGACACCGGAGTATATTGATTGTATAATGCTGAGGTAGGTGGTTTGTGCCTTTTCATAGTTTATATTTTATTTTTATGTGAAAAATTTCCTAATACCTTAGATTTTGGTATTTCATGTTTATGTATTTTAACCATGTTGATGCCCGCAATGCTTGTTTTCTTGAGTTAGGGCTCTTTTTTGTTATTAGGTATATCTTATATGTTCCACGGATGTGTTATCCCATGTTTGTTTTGATATTGGCCATTGGGTCTATAATTTCTTGTTAGGATGCTTTGTTTTCCATGCCTAGTGTTTTTACGATGGAATGTAATTATCTAAATTATATTGTATTATCCTTTATAGCTATTATAGAAGTAGTGATTTGTGGTTACCATTTCCTGATCAACATCATTTGTGCCAGATTTCATTACGCAGGCCTGTGGAATCCTGGTGTTGTGAGACCATAGGGGGAATTGATGTTGTGGTATTCCCTAAATAGACTATTATATTTATCTCGATTTGATAGAATACGGGGATTGATATTTAGTGAACCCTTAGAGTATATATTGTTTTAATTATGAGACCACACCGGGAATTTACGATGAGTTCTTCCTCAGAGTGTCTGTAGATTATTATTAAAAGGCTATAGGGGGAATTGACAGTGAGTGCATCCTCAGAGAGTCTTTTTTTTTCTGGTACCAACGGTGTTAGACAATGTGAGATACCAAGGAGGTCGTTATATTATTTTATAATTTGTACCAAAGGATTAATGTTATGAGAATATACCTAGAGGGTTACATTAGATTATTGGTTGGACCAGAGTGTATAGGTTAGGAGAACATCCCAGATGGTTGGTTGTTTTCGCATGGTTGAATGATTGAAAATTTTAAATGAATTAAATATAAACTATTAGACTATTTAATTTTGTGTACATTTTTGTTTATTACAATGTTTTTATTATTTATTTCAATATATATTCACTTACTATGAGGCACAAATCTTTCAGTGGTTGTCTACTCAGATTTATCTCACACCCTGTTTGGGCCATGATATTTTTTCCAAAAGACTATATTATTATAGGTATAGATAAGGGAAATAACCCTTCTACTATTATATGTTTATTTTCGATGTGTTACTCTGACAATTTAGGGACAATTTCTTCACTATCAAATCCAAGGCCCTCGCTGCTAGTTAGAAGCCTCTAGCATTCAGAGAAATTATCTAGGGGCCATGTGACCAACCGATTATAGGGAATCATTAGGCGCCACCATGAACTGGGATTTTACAATGTGGTATCAATTGAATTTATTCCTTCTACACATACATTTTTAAGGATATAGACAGGGATATTAAATAATAGGTAGTCGGTAACATGTTGTACATGGGAGTAGCAAACTCGTGTATAGGGAAAAGCTAATTTATCTTAGATAACAAAATTTTTCTAGTTTTTCAATTGTTACAATTGATTTGATTTTACCATCATGTGATTCACAGGTTTTGTGTTGTTACTATTTGAATATTTTAGTTTTTATTTCTATCGCAACCTAATTATATGTGGTTAGGACATCTCATGCAAAATAGAGGCACTTGTTAGAGATCACAAGTCATGCATTATTGTCATGCCTTCTAAGGTGGATTATCGATTTCAGGTTGTTGTGATAGATCTCTTTCTATATTTGTATGCTATTATGATATATACCTTGATTGAATACCTTCTATTTGAACGAGTATTTATAATTTTTAATTTTCATTTGAATGAACTCAAATCTTTATTCCCTAAGGTGTTATAGGCACCCATGGATCAGAATTTGGTGTATCATTGCACTATTATACTTGTATGTGATATGTATAAGATGCCAAAATTTGATCTAGAGGTATTATGGGCCCTCACAGATTGGAATTTGGAAGATTATTATTCATTCAAATTTTTATCTGGGTTCCGAAATAGTTTCTGAGGCTTACTGTTTGGGAAAACCCAGAATACATGGTCTGTATTTCTGAATAATGACCATGTATCCTTCTGTTTGGTACTGAACTGTGTTTCTTAAGTACCATCCATGTACTTTATGTACACATGATGTAGTATCTAATCGTTTCACTGGTTGTGTGGGTATGGACATGGGGTTGGTAAATCCTTGCAGGAACACGCCGTGTATCAGACTTAAACACCATGTTATGGGGACCGTGTGTCCACCTGTGTGACTAATGACACAGGATTGTGAAAACCTTCTAGTACACACATTGTCTAGCATGCAGAAGTCATGTAGTTATGTTGTAGATGAACTATGTGTATTATCAATATATAGGAACTCGGGATTGGGAAATCGATTCATGTACATGTATTGCCATTGGACGGAACATGACATGTGTTGGGGTGTTACACGAATAGTTTTGGAAGAAGTACACACCAAGGTAAATGCTTAAGGGAATGTGTCATGTAGTGGCCATGCACGTCATGTATCCATGTTTTATAGATTATTAATGTTTTCCTTCTTCTTTCCCTTTATTACACTTCTATGTTCTTCCCTTGATAATCATTATCTAAGGTTCACACTTGACCATGCAGAGTCATGCCATCGAGATGTCCTCAGGTTGTCTTCCAAATACAGGGCAATGATCAGACCTCAGACATCATTTTTCCGGGATTACCAATAGACCCTCATGTCCTGCTTATCATGGAACTATCCACCATTCTAGATATAGGTTCCAATTCACTGTTCTGAGAAGGATTCATGATGTTTATGAAGAAATTTTAGGGAGCACCGCATCTTGCCCCATATATGGTAGAGTTAACATAAGTCATTTAGTAGTGGAATCCACCAACCTTTTCAGGGGATGGAGGACCTCAGGTTCTGAGTCATGGTTAGAATCCATGACATCTATCAAGAAGAATTTGGATACACCTCCAGAGTGAAGGATGAATCTCTCTGCTTATATGATTTTGGATTCCACCAAGAGATGGTGGGATGTGATCTTGAAGGCAGTAAACTAGCAGGTTATGGCTTTGGGAGAGTCCCAACATATCTTCTACGACAACTTCTTCCCGATGTCATTGAGGGCCGACTGAGTCTGAGGGTTCATTAGTTTGGAGTAGGTTACTCTATTATTCATGGAGTATTCTTCTCTCCTGGAATAGTTTCAGTGTTTCACACCCATTCTAGGGGGTGATGAGCTCTTCCTAGCATGGAAGATTGAGGATGGTCTCAGTAATGACATCAAATATCATGTGAACCTCTTCATGAGGATGAGCATTTCTTCCATAGTCAACTAGGCACTGATCACAAAAAGCATCCTGAGGGATTATAGAGAATTGGGCCAGGGCAGTTCAGCATCAAGATTCGGTGCTTTTCAGGCTGAATGTAGAAGCCGCCGTCGGGAGTATACATGTGGAGAACCAAGTAGGTGAGATTCACTTTCAGGAAGCCATGTGGTATGGTATTTGTGTAGGAAAGGTGGAAATATGAGTCCACATGGCTCGAGTGACCATGTTCAGTGTCGATATTGCAGCAGGATGGGACATATTCAGTGGATCTGTCAGTTTTTATCACAGGTAACTGTTTAAAGGGGTTCCTCTATGACTCTCCATTCAAGATCAGCACCACAAATTTCTCATTGATCTGAGAACTGGTGTTCTTCCTACTATTCAGGCCAATGTGGAGGTCACAACTATGGTAGCTAGTCGGTAGACTTTCATAGAAAAGAGTGTGGATTAGCTCAAGGTGGTCAAGAAGGGTCACAGAGATGCGATACAATTCATACACTGTTAGTGGAGTAGACCCAGTTGGATTAGGATCCCAGACCCCCTATAGATTGATTTACGATCCTAGTTTCCTCAGATTTATCTTCTTCATTTTTAGATATTGGGGATTCCCATAGTTTCATATATATTTCAATTGTGCAATGCTTTGATATATTTATCTTTTCTTATTATTATGTATGGACATTGGAAACTCTATTGGGGACAATAATGGCTAGTGTATGTCAGTGCAAGTAGTTCCCTCTTGAGTTTGGTGGGACTCACGTCTCATGGGTCCTTTATGTCATAGAGATGGTGGGTTATAACGTTATTCTCATGATGGAATAGTTAGTTCCCTTCCAAACATTTTTTGATTTCTATCGTCATTGGTTGAGTTTTACATCACCAGAGGGAGGATCCATTTTACATAAGGTTGAATGGGATATTTAGGAGAGTACAGCAGGACCAATGCATAATGGTTTTGGAGAAGTTACATCCCATATTGATAGTTAGTATTTGGTTGACTAGGGGACTTCACAGTCGCACTTTCATCTAGTGGTCTATAATTTCAGGGATGTCTTTCCAGAGGATTATTTTGGTATTCCACTAGAGTGAGATGTGGAACATTATATTTACATTCTTCCAAGAGTGTCATGAATATCAAATCCTCATTATAGGATGGATACACTAGAGTTACACGAGATCAAGAAGTAGTTATAGGAGTTGTAGGAGAAGGGTTTCGTCTGACCCAACACTTCTCCTAGGGGATCACATATCCTTTTTGTGATGAATGTGGATAGTACCCTCATACATGGTGTGGATTATCGAAAGTTGAACCAGTTGATGGTCATGAACCAATAGCCCCTTTCCAAGGATTGATGATGTCTTTAATTAGCATAGAGGTGATAGGGTGTTCTCAATGATTTTATTGAGATCATTTTATCATCAGTTGCACATTACACTATCGTATATACCCATTACAGACATCAGATTAGGTATGTTGGATACGAGTATGTGGTTATGACGTTCAGTCTCACGAATGCACCTACAGTTTTAATGGCACTAGTGAACCGTGTATTCCATTCAAAATTCAATTCTTTTCAGGTAGTCTTCATGGATGATATATTGGTGTACTCTCACAGTCAACATGAACATAAAACCCCTCTTGATATCATTTTGAGTATATTGATATAGCATCTGTTATATGATCTTCTGTAAAAAAATCCACTTTTGGATGGACCATATTCACATCTTGGGTCAAGTTATCTCAATGATAGGAGTATCAGAAGTCTTAGAAATTGTGAGATATGTAGTTTACTGGGGGAATCCAAAGAACTTATTTGAGGTAAAAAAATTTCTAGGGCCAGCTGGTTCCTATATATGTTTTTTACAGGACTTTTCATTCTTATCAGCTCCACTGACAGGCCAGACTAAGAAGTGTGCACTGTACATTTGGATAGCTTCCTACGATTCATCATTATATGAGAAGAAAGGGAAGACGAAATCAGCACTGATACATGATTTTCCAAAGATGGGAAAGAGATATAATATTTACTATGATTCATTAGGAATCAGGGATGGGATCTGTGTTAAGTAGGGGAAGAAGTCATTGTGTATGGGTCTCAACAGTTGATCCACAAGATAAGAATTACCCAACAAATGGTATCGAGTTAGATATAGTTGTTAAAGCTTTATTTCTTTGGATAAATTATCTATTAGGAGTGAATTTTGTTGTCTTCACTTACCACAAAAGTATCAAGTATGTCTTTACTCTTCACGATCTGAATTTGAGATAACGAAGGTCTATTGAGTACCATCAGTCCTGTAACATTGAGATTGCCTAGAGTATTAGGAAGGGAAACATTGTAGATTATGAATTATCAATGAGGAATCAAATATATGTAGTTTAGGAGGCCATCAGTGACTTGTAGCATTTGGTTATGTTCTCTGAGATGCATTGGAATTTGCACGACAGATAGGCGAAGATGATTCCTTCATCTATAATTGTTACCTCTACTATTATTGATCGGGTGCGAATGAGGAAACTATCAAATTTTGAAGGCCTAATTCCACGAGAGTGTGTGTATGGGGAGGAAACTATTCTTGGATGGACCATAGGAAAGGATGATATCTTCTGTTTACATGGGCGTGTATGGGTGTCAACAGACATACATGAGGAGTTGATGGGGGATTTTCATTCCTCAGTTTTGGAAGTTCATCCTAGAATCCCAAAGATGTATCAACATCTTTATTGTCAGTATTGGTTGCCATGTATGAAGAGATATTTTTTTGGGTTTTTCTTGAGGTGTTCCATAGGTGAACTGCTGAATGCAGAGCATCAGCAACTTGTAGAGATTTTGCGGTAGTTACACATTCCTAAGTGAAAGTGTAATGGTGTCACGGTGAACATCAAGAAAATATTATGGAGGTCACTTCAAGGGAACGATGTTGTGTGGGTTGTCATTGACAAACTCACGAAGGATTCACACTTCTCTCCGATCAAGGAGAACATCATTGTAGATGAGCTGGGAAGGATGTACATCCGGGATATTGTAGGTTAACAGGGGGATCCACACTCCATCATTTCTAACAGAGATTACTATATTATTTATTAGGTCTGACATGTATTATAGAGTGCTTTTAGTACATAGGTACATCTGGTTACATCTTACTACCCAAAGACAGAAGGCTAGTCTGAGCTTACGATTCTTATGATAGAGGACATGCTTCGAGCATGTGTCCTAGATTTTGGATATTCATGGGAGAAGCACATACCTATTTTTGAGTTTCAATATAATAATATATTTCAATCAACTATTAAGATGGAACCTTATGAGGATTTGTACTATAGGCCATGCCGATTACCCTTATGTTGGCAGGAGGTAAAATAGGCAAATGTTCTTGAACCTCATCCTGTCCAGGAGACCACATAGCTGGTGGGGTTTTTTCAAAAGAGGATGGATACTACACAGTCACAACAGAAGACATAAGCTGATTGATGGATAAGGCCTTTGGAGTTCATGGTTGGTGATTAGGTTTTATTATGTGTCACTCCGTGGTTGGCACACAGGAGGATTAGGATATAGGGCATGTTTTCACCTAGATATGATTGACCATTTTAGGTTTTGTAGAGATTCGGGTTGGATGCCTATTTTTTACAGTTACCTCAGAGGTATCAGGATATGCATGATCTCTTCCATGAATCTCATCTACGAAATTACATATCAAATTCATATCATGTCTTTCAACATGATGAGATTAAGGTGGTGGGGACACATCATTCGAGGAGTGTCCTATCCAGATTGTTGATTGAAGAATGGAGGTTCTTACTTGCCAGTCTGTTGTTGTGGGTTGGGTGCTATGGAATCATGGGAGAGTACAGGATGAGAATTGGGAGAGGGAGATCGATGTACTATCGTAGTGGCTGGAGCTGTTGAATGATTCTTCTTCTTCACCACATTCATAGAGAAATTCAGGGAAAATTTTCATTAAGGGTGGAGGTATTTAAAAAAATGGTTCTTATTTATAGGTATGGATCCTGTTTTGTGGTGTTTTTGAGAAAAAGATGTGTTTCTAGAAATTTAAGGAGTACACGCCGTGTACATTGAAGTAGACGTCATGTACCCAGTTCCAGCAGGTGACCGTGTACTTGCCGTGTAACAACCATGTACAGGAGCGACCATAGGGTGTAATTCTTCACTGAGTCCCCGATCGACCGTCCATTCTCCAAATCAGATGTCGTCGATTTCTATGGAATGTCAGCAGTGAGTTTTTCCTTCTTATAGATCATAGTTTCTTGATTTCTCGTCTTTTGTGAGATATCCTTTTATTAAGCATGAAGACGTTTTTGTAGATATATTTCGTTCATGGCCAATTCAAGGGCCGATGACTGATTATATTTATCGTACAATACTATGGTAGGTGGTTTGTGCTTTTCCGTAGAAATTCATTTAATATTAAAAGAAAAATTTCCCAAAAACCGAGATTGGGGTATTGCGTGTCTGGGTATTTTAACCTTGTTGATGTCTTCTATGATTGTCTGATTGAGTTATGGATCTGGTTTTTGTAATATGGTTATTTTTCCATGCTATGTATGTTTTTTCCCATGTTTGATTTGATATTGGCCATTGGGTCAAAAATTTCCAGTTAGGCTGCTCGGTTTTACATGCCTTGTGCTGTTAGGATTGTAGATGCCGAAAAAGTCTGTAACTCACAGAGGAAGTTTCAAAGTGATGAATCGAAGTCATATTCGGAGTCAGAGGCCTGATCCGTAGGCCCAGGAAGAAGTGAGAGAAATAAAGGAGGATCGGCGTGAAATAATGTTGTGTGCGTGAAGTATCCTCGAGATTCGCGTAATCGAGTCGATGAGGCACACAATATTTGCGCGCCCCGGTTCCGCGATTCGAGATTTTGCGCGCCGACTGTTCCTGGCGCGGAAGATTGCGTGCGCCGCCTAAATTCCGTGCCAGCTGGGGCCTATAAATAGAAGGCAACCCCTGCCGTCTTGGGAGTTTAGGAATTCGGATCTGCTCTCAAGCATGCAATTCGACTCCACCCGCGCGCAATATAACTTCCAGGTAAACTCTTTTTTCGCACAACTTTTCCCTGGGGTTCGCCTTTGCGCGCAACGCCACCGGCATAAGTGAATTTGCCCCTCCTTCGGGTTCCTTCCTTGTGCACAATCTGTGTCCAGTGCACACAATTACCATCCTTCCGTGCAATACCGTGCGCGCCATTCCCTCGTCGTGCGTAATTCCTTTCCTCCAATTGCACACCATACTGGTGTTTTGCGCGCAAACCTTCTCTTTGTGCACACAAAACCCATGACCCTTCACCTTGATGCCACTTGGTTGCCTTTCCGCATCGACACCTGATGTCTCCCCTACAGGGCATGCGCGCCTTGGGTTGTTTTCCCGCACGGCCTTCCAGGCTCGTGTGAAGTAACCTCAAGGTCCCTTGGGTGATGTTTCCCATTGCATTGATTTGCCTTATTCTTCTCTGTATCGGCATGCTAACGACTATTTCTTCTTTGCATAGCCACGCTAACGTGGACCCCCCAGTGGTTCGCCCTGCGGCCCCCCTTCACCATGGCCTTGTCGATGCCTTCCCTCCCACAAGGGGTATAGGGCGTTGGGCATGTAATCACTAGGGGTGTAGAGCGAACCCACCTCGTCCAAGCTGCAGGACGTTAAACTGCTAAGCACCTCTTCCTTAACACATGACATTAAACTGTGGTCTGACCTCATGCTTCGCACGCAGGGTCCCCCCCAGCTCGGACATTTTTATGCCTCTCGTCTCCACGGGAATGGACTCTTCCTCACATCGAATGAGATCCTCCTTGTCGGAGTGGTGTTTGTCCGCGGGGGAAGGGCTGCCTCAGAGTGTAAGCCCCTAGCCTCTCTTACGGAAGGTTGCACCCGTGCATCTCCGTACTTCCCCCCTGCCAAGGCCAGTGGAGTCTCTTTCCCACTGTGCTTTGTCGCACCACGGGCCTCCAGCCTGGAGTAAGCCCCGACAGCCAGGGCCGCTAACCACGCGTAAGCCCCTATTTCCACTTTGGGCCGCTCAATGCATAAGCCCCATTCCGCATCTCACGGACGCACCCTTCGCAACGTGATCGTCTGGTCCCTACTGCCTCTTGTTTCCCACACTGAGCATGACTCACATGGGCTTAGAGCGCGCATCGACCATGACATCCTCTTATGGGCCGCCTCAAAGCGTAATCCCCATGCCAGCGAACTACGTGGACTTTGATCCATGCTAACGCATGGTACGTAGGAATCCTCCAGGAGGTTCAAGCCCAACACCCGGTTGTTCCGGCCTCTCCAAGTCGGTTCCATACCCACCATGGGCCGCCTCAGAGCGTAAGCCCCAAATTCCTCATCCTGAATGACGTTTAACTGTATGCCCTCATCCCACATGATATTAAACTGTATCTCATCTCGCATGACGTTAAACTGTATCCCCCCTCTTGGGCCGTCTCAGGGCACAAGCCCCATGCCTCACTCCATCATCCATCCTGATCCTTATCCGGGCCGCCACATCCTGGTGAGATCATGCCACTCCACCCCACTCCATAGTATCTGGGAAGCTGCCCACATGTTGGCCCTAACATCTGTGTTCCCCCTAGGGGGTCCTTTAATATGATCCACTCTCAGAGTTTCGATCAGTCTGATCCATCTCCGCAATACGTTAAACGCGCAACATACCCCGTGTTAAACATGGGAAGCTAAGGAAAACCTCAGACGATACACATTTCCCGCATTTTATGTGGGATGCCTTGGGCTTTCGTGCCCTCGTGAATCCCCGTGATAAGGGTCAGAAGATAGACAAGCTGATCCCTAGCGTCAAGACATGCCAACGATATCCCAACATGACCTTTCTCCTCACCGAAGGTTGCTGCCCCGAAAAGACCCTTTGGAGCGTCTTGACAGAAGTAGCGTAATTAACTGGAGTCCATGAAGATATGGCACCAGGAATGAGCTTCACGAACCCATATTAAATCTATGAGGGAGACCCAGATTAGGTGACGAGCTCCGAGGAGGAATCCACAGAAGGAGGAACCAACATCCCATCATCCCAATTTCGTTCAACGAGTAGACGTCCCAGAATAAGGAACAGATGTCGCCCGCCTTTGGAAAGCGGGAATGCAGGGCTGCGAGCCGTGCGTCCTCCAATGCGTGACGGACACGCACGCATGCCCCGGTGAAAAAGCGTCAAAAACAGAAAATGGTGAACCCGACATGAATCTCTTCTCCTCAATATGGGGACAAGTAGCATTCGGGATGTCGGAAGATCAGCATGTCACCAGGTCCGGGTAACTATCACCGGGACGTGAAACCTGCCAGCGGTCGAGGCAGTCCATATGTTGTGCACTCCGTTTCACGACATTGTCAGCGTGGATCCCTCTCGTCGACCACGGAAGACGGAACAACACTAGGCTATTGGGTGTCAATTTCTTTTCATGTTAGAACTAATGGGTTCATCTCCCTGCTTCGAGGGATCATATCACTCCATTCGGAGCTCGATCTCCACCTGCCCACCGGCATAGGGGCAGGGGCAGTACCGACATAGTTACCCCGTGTGGTCCCGTCTTTTCAAATGTCGCTCCGGCTCCGATTTCCGCGACTGTCGGGCGCTCACGCCCCCTCTCCTTGTCAGAAATCATCCAGCGAAGGGTGATCCATGACTTGGTTTGTAGGTATGACGAGGAAGGTATCATTCCCACTAGGGGCCTGGCCCATTTGGATCTAGAGGCGGTCACGCCCCACTATCGACACCTCCCCCGAGGGCCACGCAGGGAGCCGCCGCTCCCCACGCTGACGTTCAGCCGTTTCGGGAGCCTATCCCCAGAGCGCCATGACACATCCCTCCCCTATGCCAATGAGGTGGGGAATGTCTGGATCTGCCCGATCGGAGACCCGTCCCAGGGGTTAACGGCAAGAACCCCCGCGAGGCTGCGTTGACGTCATCGCCTGGCTCCCCGGGCTGAGGACCAGGAAATCTCTATGCCTGCACCATCAGCTCCAACTCATCCGAACCGACGCAAGCATCGGGCGCGAGTGGAAGAGAATGACCGTCTTGGGGCACTAATCTCAGCATCTGATGTGGCCCGAGCCACTGCTGACGCCACCTACCAGATCCCTGCACAGGTTGAGTAGGGGCAGCCACATGCCCGACTGGGATCGAAACCCCAACCACCCTGGAGGCAAGTTGGGTCGAATCTCCCTGTCAAGGGCACTGGCAATAACCACCGCAGACCAATCCGCGGTAGTGCTACCCTTCATGAAGGTAATCCTGTGCCACTGACCTGGAAAGCCGAGGGCTTATTCGTGATGACTATGCTCTGGGTATGACTCTTTCGAGCACCCACTGCATTGGATATGAGGTCACTCCCCCTACTGTCGGCCGTGAGTATGGAGACATTGTGTATCAAGTCGCTCACTCACATGGAGGTCCTCCCCATGTCCCTTTCAACATATGTCCTGGTGCTTCTCAAACCCCAGCCTTATGTTCCCTCTGCCCCAGTTCTGTTGCCACCAGGGGACTCCTCGACGGAAATCATCCTTACCCGGAGGAGCCACCCAGGGGCCGGAAGGCCGGGCGTCGTCGCTGTAAGAGGAATGTCAGGGGAGTCCAGACGGAAATTAGACCAGTCTGTTTCTCGGATTCTAAGGCGATGTACGACTCGACGATGGAACCTTCCCCCCAACCCTTTGAGTTGAGGGCAGGGATGGGGACGCGGCGCGTCAGTCTCGTACTACCCGAATGTAAGATCCGTATGATTCCCTCCTCCCTCCGATGGTATATCCATGAGGACGAGGACTTGGCGTACCCTCAGGGGTCAAACCTGCAGTTTCCACTAGCCTCCCCGGAAGCCCCATCCACCCTTGTCACGGAGGGTGGGGGCCTTTTTTGGGGACCGATGGAAGATTCGCAAGACGAAACACCCTCGGTGAGCACTGACGCAGTGACAGGATGCCCATTCAATGGAACATCCTATCGCGACGTGGCAGCCAGGGAAGTGCAACCCCCGGAGGATGACTCAGGGATCAGTGGCCAATTGGGATGTTCGTTGTATTCCCTGCCGGCCAGCCCACCGGCACGGCGGCCTGCATCAGTGCCATTGCCAGTTCCCTGACCATCCTCATTGAACGAGCAGAGGCAGAAGTTCCGGACCCTAGACCAGAGTCATGGAGCTTCTGGACCATTCTTGCAGGAGGACACTTCCCCAAGATGTTTTGGCCGGTCACAGAACAAGATTTTGATGTGCCAGAGGCACTCACCTCGTGAGAGTTTGAATGTTTCAGCTATACTCTTCGAGTGACTCACTCCCGCCTTTTCCATCAGCTAGAGCTTTATCCTAGGAGACAAGAGCATCTCAAGGATATTAGTGAGCAGTGTCGTTGGGTCTACTTGGCAGCGCTCCCTGCGGTTCGGCACCCCGAGTCGTCGGGCCACGGCAGGGCCCTCCAACAACAATGCGTCCAGAGTTTTCATGTACTCCACAAGGTTATTGAGGAATCCACCCCCAATGCACACGTCCGCGGAAGGGGGCAGTACGCTGCTCTTCTTTTCTGTTCGATCCGCCGACATCCCGACTCACTGGCCGGTCCTGAGGGAATGTCACCAAATGTAGTGACGGTCAACATGGATGACCATTCAGATGAGGGAAACAGTGTGGAGCTCATCGATGGGGACTCACCCCCTAAGGACAATCCTCCACTGGACCCATCTAGGAGGATCACCCAACACCATTGGACCCTCCTAGGTCTCCCCACACCCACTGAGGCATTGACACTGAGTCGAAACATCGGCAAGGGTAAAGAGCTCGTCGGGTCTGTCAAGCCCACCGACCCACCTACCTCGGTGCAGAAGGAAGAGGAAGATCCCGAGAGGGCCACGCTACGCCAACAGCTTTCTAGGAAAAAGAGGCTGGTTGATGAGCTCTTGGCCGAATGCATTGCCAAGTGGCGGCCTGACTATGGTAATACCAGGTCAGGACAGCAGGGGCAGGAGCACCTACCCCTTGTCGAGATTCCCCGGGGAAACCGCAACCATGTCGTGTTCGCCGATAGAGGAGAGGCCGGTGACCATGGAAAGAGGGCGTGATATGTCTCACCAAACCCTCCCGAGTGGCGGAATAACCTAGGGGACCAAGCTTGGTTTCCTCCCGCTACCCAGAGATTCGCTCCGCCAGCCGCCCCGCGAGCTGCTGAGCTTGACTACCAGATTGGAGAGCCTGACAATGCGCTTGTGGATAGAGATCCCCATCAGGACAGGAATCTGCATTCTGATGATCTTATGTAAGTACTCATCACCCACTTGGAGGCCCTGGAAACACGGCAGTTAGCAATCCCACCAGACGGCAGGCCTTACCCAGCAAGGGTGGATGATATTCCGGCACCGCCGAGATTTGGAAAACCCAATTTCACCCCCTTTAACAGGACTGAAGACTTTCCACAACACTTGGACCTCTTCAACTAGAGGTGCAGGCCTACGATAGGGACTCCAGTGTAGTAGGAGGCTACCAAGATCCGTTGCTTTGTTCATACACTAGAAGGACCAGCAATCGTCTGGTACAGCTAGCTCCCTGTTGGATCTGTGACTAGCTGGGAGGACCTCGCTGGAAATTCCTCTACCAGTGCAGTTCCACAACATATAAGATGAACATTGCAGACCTCTTCAAGTGCAAAAAAAGTCCCGACGAGTGAGTCGCGGTCTTCATCGCCCGGTGGAAGGGGCTCACGTACTCCCTTGACATGCCGCTGACTCAGGAGCAATTAATGATCATCTGTGTAGGGAACACCAAGGCAGAGCGGGTACATTCTATGATCACTCAGAATTACCCTGGAGGTTACGAGATTTCTTGGACAGGGCTCAAAGGCTCGAAGAAGCCCTGCAACAGGCCAGTTAGGCACGCCCAATGCCTCCTGTAATCCCTACAAGGAGATCCGCCAGGGTCGAGCCCGCTGCTATAGCCCAGATAGAGGCCCCGAGACAGCTGGAGCTTCGTCCAGTAAGGCCAGCTCAGTAGGCTCATAGGGGTCCACCCCCACGGGCACAGCCTCCGACCCAGCAGCGACCGCCTCCAAATCGGCAGGCGCCTCTGCATAACGCATTGCTGCCACCAAGGCAAGATAATCCGGCTCCGCCTCCTCGGCCTGCTCCACCGGCCCCTGGTCATGGTCATCCCCCAAGAGCCCCCTTTCCAGACATATGGAATCAGACTTACTCGTTTGGCGAGGCCCAGGTCCCCGGTCATTTCCGTAGCGCCTTGGAGTAATGGATCGTGCGGCTGCCAGAGTGTCGGAAACCAGAAGAGGCATGTCTCACTGATCACCCTAACTACTACCCTTATTACTGGATCATGGGACACACCATCTAGCGATGCTATGGGTTCAAGGACTGGCTCCAAGACCGGATTAACAACAACAAATTCTGGTTGGGCCCAGCCTCGGCACAGGTGGTAGGTGTCTTCGTGAGACCAGATGGCAGCAATGACAACGGGGATGAGTGGGAATAGGCTTCCGACTGTGGGTCCCAGAAGTATAACGACTGGATGAACCACAGGATGGTCACCCATGCCCATTGCATCATTTGTGCCCACCTAAGTCACCCAGATCCCTTAGAGTCTGCATGCGCCTCTTTGGCATCGTTGTCCCAGCCTACCTCTGCCGAGAAGAGCAGGCGGCGACGCAAGAAGAAAGAACGTGCCATGCCATTGCTGTCATATTCCTGCACTCTTGGCGATTTCATGCCCCTAGAAATTGGGATCCCTCCGAGACCCCATCCGGTAGTGGATGACTCCTTGAGTGAAATCCTGGGGTAGGCTTCGGTTAACACCGTAGAGTTGGTAAACCCCTTTTGGCTCCCGATGATGAGGAACGCTAGGTGGACTCCCCCAATGTCCCCAGCCGTCGCCAACGTCGGCGGAGCTGTGGCAACGTGAATCACTGGGGCACGACAGTCGTCACCTCCAGTCAGGCCATGCACGCTATCGAGACCTGGCAGCAGGCCCGGTACAGAGAGCAGCACACGTGGCTCCCTCACCTGGTGTCAACAGGTTCGCCTACACCACCATTTGTGTTGCTGGATCAGGCGGGACAACCTTATCTGTGTCGCATCCAGCCCTGTACTACCGCCGGCCGGCTACAGCCTTCCGGTCCTAACACAGCAGCCACCTCTCGGGCTTCGACTAGTGAACGGCGAGATGTGCCTAGTACCAGTCAGTCACCGGTCCCGCCGGCGGGACTTGTCATGACTCCGATCGCAGAGTGGCCTCCTGTAACTAGAAGCTCGTGTTTGTCTCGAATGTATGATTTTCTGAAGCACATGGATGTCATTCCAACAAGGCTTTCTATCCTTAAGGCCCTTCGCCTATCATCTGAAATGCATGAGGTGCTCGTCGAGGCTCTAAGGAGCCCCCTCCAGTTTAAACATAGGTGGCAGCCACAGAAGCCTTCCACACCGAGGTGATTGAGGATGCCGAATGTCAGGCGGTTATCTCATTTTCCGGTGAAGTTGAAGTCCTTCCCATATAGGGGCACATCTGCCCAATATACATAACTGGCCAATTCAATGGCGTGGAAGTCCGTTGCTGTCTTGTCGATACAGGTTCTGAGATTAACCTGATCCAAACTCGGACACTGCGGAAACTGGGGTTGTCTGAGGATGATTTGACTCCCTCTGACCTCAGGATCCAGGGGTATGATAGGACCGAGCAAACCCCACTCAGAAAGATTTTTTTGAAGATCCAATTTGGAGGCCTAATTGCTAATACTGAATTCATGGTTGTCTCTCAGGACAACTCCTATAACGTGTTTATGGGAAGGTCGTGGCTCTAACTTCATGCAGCGGTTCCCTCATTATACCATCAGTGCCTCAAATACTCCCTTAAGGGTCGAGTGGGTGTGCTTGAGGGAGATGTGTCTCCGTTTTCCACTTGTAAAGCCCGTTACATGGATGCTGACTATTACAAGAGTAAGGACAAGCAGATCCTAGCAGGTGAGGTCGAGCCCGCCGCTATCATGAGTGATCCCTGGGAAGGTTTGGATGACACATATGTCTTCCCAATACATCGGTTGGAGGCCACAACCCCCGATATGGGAGAGTGCTTTGTTGTCTCATGTACTAGAGGAAGGCATATTTCTGGGTCTATGTGATGACGATAAATCACTTCATACTCTTACACCAACCAGGCTCAGGTGATCCACAAGCCTCTTACCCCTGTACGATATCGTGACGTTGGGCTCATGGCAACGACAATACGTCATACGTGTCTATTTCGCTAGGCCGGAATTGACTGGCTAAAGCCAACGCGTCACTACTGCTTTGATGTCATAAAGCGTGGCCCCTTTGGCTAAAGGATAGATGGGATTGGATCAACCTCCTTCGTCTCCATGGTCTCCGCGGTGCATGGGTCTCCCATCGTGATGACCTCTGCCGCCCAAGCCAGCGGCAGCTCCCCATCAGGGTCTGGTAGCCCTGAAACGGCTCCCCCCGTGGAGGAACCTTCCATAAGCGGAGATGAGGACATGGAAGATGCTCCTCCTACCTTTGAGGAGGGAGTCTCCACCACGGTCGACGAGTTAGTGCAGTTGAACCTCGGTAGCGAGGAGGTCCCAAGACCCACATTGGTCAGCACCGCTATGCCCCCCGAGGAACAGCAATAGTATATAGGCTTCCTCAGACTGCATTGTGATGTGTTTTCCTAGATTTATGACGAGATATCGGGACTAGATCCCCAGGTAGTCGTCCACTTCCTTGGCCTCCCAGTAAACCATCGTGGGTTCAAGCAGCATCCCAGAAAGATGCACCCCTCTCACGGTGCCATGGTTGAGGTCAAATTTGATAAGCTCATCAAGGACAAATTCATCAAGGAAATCTAGTACCCCAGGTGGCTAGTCAACATTATTCTAGTCAGGAAAAAGAAAAGTTAGATCAGGGTCTGCATCGACTTCCGTGATCTCAATTGCCATTGTCCGAAGGATGACATTCCCCTTAACGTGATGGAGCTGTTGATCGATGAAATGGCTGGGTTCCAAGCCCTCTCCTTTATGGATGGGTACTCAGGGTACAACTAGATCTGGATGCCTCCCGATGATGAATTGTTCACTACCTTCAGGGCCCCCAGGGTACTTTTTACTACCGGGTTATGCCCTTCAGCCTGAAGAATGTAGGTGCCACATATCAACAGGCTATGCACCGCATATTCAAGACGATTCTCGGGATGCTGGTGGAGTGTTACATAGATGATCTGGTGGTTAAATATCTTCAATGCCAGGACCATCTCAAAGACCTTGAGAAAGTGTTTGGCTTCCTCCATTCTCACCACTTGAATATGAACCCGTTGAAGTGTGCCATCAAGGACACCTCTGGAATGTTTCTTGGCTTCGTTGTTATGTTTCTAGGCATCAAGATCGACCCAGAGAAGATCAAGGCCATCAGTCAGATGCCTCCCCCGAGTAATATTTGGGAGCTTCGAGGCCTCCAAGGCCACTTAGCCTATATACGCCGATTCATTGTGAATCTTCCCGGAAAGTGTAAGCCCTTTTCCCAGCTCAAGAAGAAGGGCGCCGCCTACAAATGGGATGAAGGGTGTCAGATTGCTTTTGAGGAAATCAAGAAGTATCTACTTCACCCTCCGGTCTTGATGCCATCCATTTCCGGAAATCCGCTGGTCCTTTACGTGACCACCCTGGAGCGATCCCTCAGTGCACTTCTTGCCCAGAAGAACAACGAGGGAACAAAGAATATCCCCTACTACCTCAGCCGCATGCTCCTCCATGTGGAAATTAAATATTCCCCCATCGAGAAGAGATGCCTGGCGCTCATACTTTCCATGCAGAAATTGTGGCACTACTTGCAGCACCACGAGGTATTGCTAGTATCTCGGGTGGACCCGTTGAAATACATCTTGAACCGACCTATGTTGACCGGCCGATTGGCACGTTGGGTGGTGATCCTCCAGAAGTTCGACATTAGGTTCGTACCTCAGAAGTTCGTAAAAGGACATGCATTGGTAGACTTCTTATTTGCCCAAACAACCTCTGCGGACCAGCCACTGGATCTAGGCTTTCATGATGAGGCAGTCCTCTTAGTCGATCACTTCATCCCATGCTGGTAGATGCACTTTGACGGCACCTATGGAAGCCCTACCGGTAGAAGGCTCAATGATCCTAGGCTTAACAGAGTGGGCCTGGGTATCGCCTTCATCACCCCGAAGCAAGCAGTTCTACCATATTCATTCCTATTGTCAGAAGGTTGCACTAACAATGAGGCAGAGTATCATGCTCTCATCACTGGCCTCAAGTTGGCTCTGGAGGTTAACGTACCCCATCTCTATGTAAAATGGGACTCTGAGCTAGTCATCAAGCAGGTCAATGGTGACTATGAGGTCAGGAAGCCAGAGCTCGTTCCATTGGTGGAGTGCACCCTCCGTCTAATGGCTAAGTTTTCCTCCCGTCCAAAGGTCGTTCACATTCCCTCGTCGCAGAACAGTCGAGCAGATGCTTTGGCCAGCCTGGCCGCATCACTCGCGAAGCCTGAATAGGATGACCTAATCATCCACATGGCGCACCAGAGATTCATTGCTCCTGTTATTCTAGAGGGAGATCATGGCCTGTGAGTGAACCATCTCACCACTAGCGCCCCTACGTCAAGACCCTCAGGGGTTTCAGGCATAGTGATTTAGACAGTTCCGGACTGGAGGACGCCCTTGGTCGAATATCACTGGCACGTCAATCATCTGATGGACCGAGAAGAGGGAGAACGAGTCTGACGCCGCGTGCCGCAGTTCACCCTTTAAAGCGGTCCCAGCCATGAGAAGCTCCTTACAGTAGTGGATATGATGGTGTTCTCCTCAGTTGTCTTCAATGAGTCGAGATCCCACAGGTCATGCAAGAAGTGCACACTGGTTCCTATGGCGCCCACCAGGCTGGGTCGAAGATGTCCCACCAGATTCGGAGGCTGGGATACTTATGGCCCTCCATGATCCACGACTGCATCGAGTATGCCAAGAGTTGTCATGCGTGCCAAGTTCATGCTAACTTTGTGCATCAGCCACAGGAGCCTCTCCATACTACCAAGTATTCTTGGCCCTTTGTAGTCTGGGGGTTGGATGTCTTAGGGCCTTACCCGTCGGCGACGGCCCACCAGTGCCGATTCATCTTGACCGCTACAAATTTCTTCTCATAGTGGGCGGAGGAAATCCCACTCAGAAAAGTCTAGGCTTGTTCTATCGCTGACTTCATGAGCTCCAATATCATCTATCAGTTTGGAGTACCTCACTCTATCCTCATGGATAACAGAACCAACTTCTGTGCAGCCGAGCTGAAGAAATTGTATGCCAAGTACAACATTCTCTCTAACCACACCTCCCACTATCATGCGCAAGCGAATGGACAGATCGATGCATTTAACAAAACCCTCTCTAAAATTCTGCAAAAAAATGGTTGTTCAGAACAAGAAAAGTTGGCTGGACAAGATCCTCAACGCCCACTGGGCCTATAGGACGACGACTCGTAACTCCTCCCATGTGACTCCATATTCCATGGTGTACGGAGCTGAGGCCATCCTGCCCATCGAGATCCAGTTGCCCTCATTACTCACGGCAGTCTACGACCAGCAAGCGTCAGATAGAGTTGCCGAAATCCGTCTAGCCGAATTGGAAGCGATGGGAGAAAGTAGGCTTCGTGCTTTACATAACTTGGAAAGGCATCAGAGCAGGATGGCTCAAGCTTTCAATAAGAAGGTTCGCCTCCACTCATTCTTGCAAGGTGACCTGGTGCTGGCTCTCAGAGGGCCAATGATTCCCGGTAGGAAACCACCCAAGTTGGAGCCCATGTGGGAGGGTCCTTTTAATGTGCATAAGTTCTATCCCAATGGAGTTTATTCCCTGGTGACTATGGATGGTGAGCGTGTAACTCCTCCCACCAACGCCATGTTCCTCAAGCAGTACTTTAGCTAAGCCTTTTCCAGGTCCAGCAGGCCGCTAAACTGCACCTGGACCAGCATGACCTTAAACTGTATGGTCATGCATGACCGTAAACTGCACCTGGTCCAACATGACCTTAAACTGTATGGTCCATCATGACCTTAAACTTTATGGTCCTGCATGACCTTAAACTGCACCTGGTCCAGCATGACCTTAAACTGTATGGTCCTGCATGACCTTAAACTACACCCGGTCGAGCATGACGTTAAACTGCCTTTCCATAACTACGTGCGGCTTGATTCTCATTCTACTGAGATACGTAGGAATTCCCGTAAATTTCGTCTTGGGTCCAGCCCCAGGAATTACCAAATTCCGTCCTTTCCTGTGTTCGAGTTCTAAGACCTAAAACTATGATCAGCTTGAGGTCCGCTATCGCGTCTTTCTTTCCTTTGGGACCTTGAGCACTGGATCGCGTGGCGTGGTATGGGATTATATCCTCATTCGCGTCGGGTTTGCAATAGTTGCAACATGCGCACCCTATCCTCAGGATGAGCCCTCCTACGCCATGTTCCCCATGACTTTAAAAGGCGCCTTCTAGAACTACATATAGCTTGATTCCCATCCTTATGGGATATGTAGGACCACCTGAACACCTAGATGTCAGGTCCAGCCCCACCTCTTAAGAGATCCCACGATCTCCCGGTTGCCAGGGTGTTTGGCATTAAGCCCCCCTCTTTTTCCTTGGGACCCTCCGTCTTTTGGATGCTCTTAGACTAAGCCGTTTGACCCTTTCGGGTGGTCTGCTAATGTGTTCAGAGTACTCTGGTCTAGTACTAGGAGTGTCAGATTCGACTTAGACAAGTTTTCAGCCACTTGTCAAGATTTGTGTTCCCCTTCATTCAGGCCCCACCATCCTTCACACCTAGAGAGACCCCCAAGAATGTCCTGGATACAACGCCTAAGGGATCTCCTACTGTCACGGGCCAACACCCCCGAGGGTCTTGGGCGACAAATTGATACAAATCCCATGTTGCGAATATGGTCAGCGATTGATGCTCATTTGTTTTCCCCAGCTTCTAGGCTAACGTGACATGATGCTATGTTGCGAACAAGGTCAACAGTAATCCTCGGTCGTCGTGTCGGTTTTCTTGCGGCTTGAATGTTGGTGGCATGGTTCACACTGTGTTCCGCCCCCACCGTGTCGAGGTGGAATCCCGACACTCCTTGTACTAACCCTAAGTACAACCTCACACATCATACAGAACGAGTTGTGTAACGATGTCTCTCGGGTCTCCCGCGATCTGAGCGCTAGAGTATGTGCTTGGGTTTCTTCTCTATAGGTTGCGTGCAGCTTGACCCTCATCCCCATGGGGAATGAGGAGTTTCCCAGACATTACGTTTCGGGCCCAGCATAGCTGGGAGCTAGCATCTCCTACCCCTCCCTGATTGTTGAACCCTCATAGGCCCCTTTGGCTCATGGCTCCTCTCTCGAAACCGCGCACGGTGATGGTATGGGATTACACCCTCACCTGCATCAGGTATGCTATATCGCATCGCGCGTGTTCCTGGTGGTCCAAACCATATGACCTTAAACCGTGCTGTTGGTCCAAACCATATGACCATAAAATGTGTTGTCGTTCCAAAACATATGACATTAATCTGTATTGCTGGTCCAAACCATATGACCCTAAACCGTGTTGTCGGTCTAAACCAAACCACTCAAAACTGTGTTGCTGGTCCAAACCATATGACCAAAAACTGTTCTATCGGTCCAAACCATTAAACCCTAAACTGTATTGTCAGTCCAAACCATACGACCCTAAACTGGGTTGCTAGTCCAAACCATATGAGCTTAAACTATGATGTCGGTCTAAACCATACGACCTTAAACTGTGTTGTTTGTCCAAACCATACGACCCAAAACTGTGTTGCTGGTCCAAACCATACGACCTTAAACTGTGCTGTTGGTCCAAACCATATGACCTTAAAATGTGATGTTGGCCCAAACCATATGACCTTAAAATGTGTTGTTGGCCCAAACCATATGACCTTAAACTGTGTTGTTGGTCCATACCATATGACCATAAACTGTGATGATATCGTCCTGGGCACACGACAAAAAATGGCACCGTATTGTTATGACCTCCCCATGGGGGACATCACGCCAGGTATTGGTCGATTACCATGCCAATTTTCAATGCCCATAATGGCTTGATTATTGTGGAGACGCAAGGAACTTCTACCCTAGGCCAGTCGCCCCACAAAAGAAAAACCATTTACCTTCAAGAACAAACAAGATATATCAAATGATGCTTCTTTTGGTGCGAGGTCTAGACCCGCACGGCTCCTTTGTGCAGGCACCCCATCGCGTTGTGCTGCCTTTTCAAGAACTACGTATGGCTTCATTCTCATCCTTATGAGATACGTAAGAGCGCCTGGGAACATCCCCACAAGACCAGCCTAACCTTTTTTGGTCTGAATTCTAAGACATAAAACTAATAACCTTTGCTTGGATTTCCTAGACTCGGTCTCTCTTTTGGGATCGCGTGGCGTGGTGAGAGATTATGTCTCCATTCAGGTCGGGTTACTCGCCATGCCGTGCCTGTCCCCAGATGAGGTGTGTCTCCCGTCCCACACGACGTTAAACTATATTTCGTCCAGCATGACGTTAAACTGCCTTTTCAGAACTACGTGTGGCTTGATTCTCATCCTAATGATATACGTAGGAACACTCAGACATTTCGTCTTGGGTTTAGCCCCAGGGATTATCAAACCCCGTCCCTACTTATTGTCGGCCCCTCATCCTGACATTGTGGGAAGTGGTGTAATCATTACATCAACCCCGAAAAAGTTCGGGATGACCCATGGTAGTAATGTGAAGCGGTAGTTCTCTCGCAAGAGAGGTCCTGCCTAAAAATTGGGATGACCCATGACCAGGTTGGTGCGTCCGTCTGATGCACCTACGCCACAGTTGCACAATTTTGGGAGTGTTGGACTCTGTTAGAACAACCCACCACTCCACCTTCCACACTTTGCGTTCCCCTTTATTCGGATCCTCATTCTCTTTCATGTTTGATGGGACCCCCTAAAAGTATGGATGACAGATCTACGATCCACCTACTGTCCTGGGACAACGTTCAGGAGGGCTGGTCATGTTTGAAGGGACCCTCTAACAGTATGGGTGACAGACTTTGGTCCGCCTACTGCCACAATATGGATGACAGACCATTGGTCCGCCTATTGTAGCGACATGGATGATAGAACTATAGTCCGCCTACTGTCCTGGGCTAACGTTCCGGGAAACTGACCGGAGATATTTGAGTTAGGACCCGTGTTGCGAACATGTTCAGCGGTAAGCCCTCATTTATTTTCCCCACACCAGGCCAACACTTTATGGATGTTGTGTTTCCGTCACGGTTAACAGTTATCCTCCATCGTCGCGCCCCACAATGTTCCAAATTTGGGTGGCATGGTTCACCTTTTCTTTCCATCTCCCTATGTTCGGATGGATTTCAATGCCCCGACATTGCCCAACTCATGTGTCAGAGCACATTGGGAAGGTGATATATCAATAAGTTTGAGATCTTCCCCTCAGAAAGCCAGGCCCAATTTCGGATGCCTGAGGCTTGTTCAATGCCCCGTAGTTGGACGAGATGATAACCTGAGTATCCTTTGCTTCTTGTATTGGGTGCGACCCACAAGAGCTTAGTGATGGGATGTTAGTCATTTCAGAATTATGGTTGAGCATATTAAACCATGATAAATGGATTTGGCTCTGTATTGGATTGAGATGGTGAGTGGTACAAGAAAATGGTTCATGAGATGTCCAAAACAAAGCCCTTAAGGATCGGCGCGCTGAATCTACCTTTCTAGTGTTGCTACCCTTTGGCTCGTGGCCTCCCGGACTGCTTCCCGCTCCTTGAAGATTCTCTCCTCGTTAGCCACCACAGAGCGCAGCTCGCCAACCCTAGGTTGTGCCTACGCCCACTCAGTTCGAAGTTCGGTAATCTGGTGACTCGCCTCCATCAGTTGTTCCTGCGTGTCAATCAGCTGGGCCGTCAGTTGCTCCACAAGCTCAGAGCATGTTGCGATAAAGGCCTCCTTATCTCCTGCCTGCCCTTCGAGGTGTCGAACTGCTTGCTCTGCCCTCAGCAACGTTTGGGAACTCGTCGATCCTTCCCGGCACTGGGCAACGTCGGTGCGCCGGCTACCCTTGTGTATCTTCTCGTCCATGTAATCACGGACCGTCAGATGAAGGCACTGAGCGTTGACCCCTCTGGTGCACAGGAAGTGCAGCAAGGTTTGGAGTGATCCCATCTGCCTCAGGTAATCCGACTGGGGATGTCTGAGAAAGCGCTGAATACACTTCCACCATTTTTTTCGTGTCATCCGGCTCTCCTCGGCTGCCTATGAGTCCGAGTCATCTACCTCCTCAGGGTCAGCAGGTCAGCATGTAGGGAAGGCAGTCAGCATATCGGAAGCAGGATCTGCCCCAGGGATGTCTTCATGAGTAATAGGATCCTCGATATCTGGGCAACCATCCTCTCTCACCCCAGCAGCGACGGTGCCCTCTACAGCTTTTGGCCCCGCCTTCGAAACGACGCCACCGAAATCCAATGTCCCCTTCTCACCAGTTTCCAGGGTTGACTCAGTGCGGGTAGCATGTTCTGAATGAGGTGGTATGTCCGCCATTGGTCCGCTCACGGAAGGCCTGGGCTCCGCAGCCTGATGAGCCTCCAATGTTGATATCACTGCACAAGGAGTACACTGATTAGTAGGGATATTTTGATAATGAGAGCCTGTAGTGAAGCGTGAGACTTACAGGAATCCAGAGTGTCGGTCTCCAGTGTTCCGGCCGCTACAGGAGCCGCCGTAAGAGGAGACCCCTAAGTGCTTGTTAATTCAATGATGGGTGACAGATCCCCATCATGTCCCACCAGTTCATATCCTCCCTCCTCTGGTGGGGACACCCATCCAATGCTCATTTTCACCTGAGTGACGTAGGGAAATGGGATAGAAGTTGAAAAGGATAATGGATGAATAAGGAAAATGAATGAAGATAGAGACAGACCTTGAGTATCTCGGTTATGTCGAGATCAGAGCCGACAATCTCGCAGCTCTCTCAGAGACTCCCTTGGTGGGTCGCCCCTTGCGACCCCTCATCTTCAGGTTCTCCTTCTTCTTCATCTTCTCCTTCGTCTTCTCCGGTCTCCTCCTCCCCATCCGACTCCTCGTCACTGTCACCTTCTCCCGGCGGCATTGCATCCGGATCATGATCCTGGCCGAGAATCACTTTCACTAAGAAAGGTGGCTATGCACGCTGACCCCTTTGGCATGTGTATGTGTCCATGGCCATCAAATAAGCATGTCGCCGATGGAATTTCACCCGGTCGGTAAATCGAACGAGCCTGACATCTGGCAGCTGGATCCAGTTTTGCATTATCTTTTACCAGATGGCTTCAATGCTCAGCAATTGCCACAAGGTCATCCAAGCCGACCACAGTGCAGGGAGAATTTCATCTTGGGAAGGTTCAAGAAGGTATCTTATCTGTTTCCCAGGAAGTTCCCTGGCCACCTCATGTGACCCCCCTACGGGTAACGAGGACACGACTACGCTGCGTGATGTTTATGTTGCTGATGTTCCAGCCTGCATAGGCCTCGCTGCCTGACGCACCCCTGGTTCCTCTCTTCCGGTAGCCCCTTGCCTTCTCCACCATCTCCAGGTTTCTGCGTGAGTAACCTCTAGTTGCCGGACTCGCTTGCGTAAAATCCCCTCAGGGTACGCGACGGTCCTGTGATCGGCATATTCGGTTGCTAAGCTAGCGTCAACCCCAGTGGGAGGAAGAGTAATGACTACACCAGAGCCTAAGGTGGTGAACATCAACCACATTTGGCGCAGGAATCAGGGATCTACTCCTTCCAGATAGCTGTGAATACCTTCTTCGTCATTCGTTGGAGGCACCAAAACTGCCTGGCGAATCGGGATGGCACGTAAGGCTCGCAGATCACCTTACCGTCGATCCGAGCCAGGAGCACCCCACCCCAAATGCTCTAGAAATATTCATGATGTTCTAGAGATCCTCACCCGTTGGCCACCATCTAGCCGACTGGGGTGGGGAACGGGCTGATGTTGAAGTTGGCATGGTTGCCAATGCGGATTCCCTGACGGAGCGTGCTCGCGTAGAGGGCCGGAGAATTTTCTGCGATGGGCTCGTCCCCAGTAATGGTCCTGGTCCTCGAGTTCAGAACATATACGTCCATATGTCTAGTTTCCCTGGTAGGATGGCCATTGTTGGTAACGTTGTAGCATGGAAGCTCGTCCTCCCAGGTCACCCATGACTGCGGTGTGTCCACCTCGAAGCCTAGCAGGGGAACCTCCTCCAGGATGCCAAAGTTCCAGAGCGGGAGTTTGTCAGATAGCAGATATGTCTTCTGGGCTGGGGTCAGCAGATTGAACTAGGTTAGTTTGTTGGAAATGATCACCTTGGTGCCTTAAACATCCTCGTTCACCGTCATTTCTGTCCTACTAGCAGCAGCTTCCCCCACATCAACTCGATTTGCGGCCATCTCGATTTTTCGGGAGTTGCGTGAAATCAGGATGCAGTGCGTGGAATCAGAGAGTGATGCAAAAAATATATATTATTTGTGCGAAATGAGAGAGATGGGTGTGCAATCGACATGTGAAGCTCGGAATACCCCGAGCGGGTGCTAAAAGAAGGCCAAAATTCGGGAGGGAATCCACGCTGCCAGAGCGTTTTTTACGCGCAGCCGCGGGAGAAATTTCACGTACGAGAGCGGTTAGCCTATCGCGCAGATAAGATTCGGTACGGATTTTCAACCCCATGCCCCTTTTTTTAGGCGAGCCTAGGGTTCCTCACTGTGCGGAAGAGAATATTCCACACGGATCCGTCCCTTTGTGCACCGAGTCAGTTGTTTGCGCGCTACGCGCCATGGAGGGGCCCTACTTCAGTGTTTCCCCTGGAATCAGATCGTTGCGACATCTCGCCGATACAATTCAAAGGGGGGCATTTTTAGATGCTGAAAATGTCCATAAATCACGGTGGAAATTTCGAAGTGACGAAGCGAAGTCATATTCGGAGTCAAAGGCCCGATCCGGAGGCCCGGGAAGCGTTGCGCAAAATAATGGAGGATCCGCATGAAATAATGTTATGCACGCGAAGTATCCCTGGGATTCGCGTAATAAATCCAATGAAGCGCGCATTATTTGCACGCCTCGGTTCCGCGATTCGAGATTTTGCGTGCAAACTGTTCCCGTTGCGGAAGATTGCACGCGCCGCCTGGATTCCGCGCCGGCAGGTCCTATAAATAGAAGGCGACCCCCAACGGTTTGGGGGTTGAGGAATTTGGATCTGATCTTGGGCGCACAATTCGACTCCCCCTGCATGCTATATGACATCCAGGTAATCCCTTTTTCTGCGCAACTATGTCTCGGGGTTCGCCTTTGCGCACAACGCCACCGGCTTAAGTGAATATGCCCCCTCCTCCGGGTCCCTTCCTTGCGCGCAATCCATGTCCAGTGCGTGCAATTCCCTTCTGTGCGCGCAATACCCTACGCACCACTCCCTTGCTGCGCGCAATTCCATGGCTCCAACTACGTGCCATCCCAGGGTTTTCCATGTAAACCTTCTCTTTGCGCCCGCAAAACCCAGGACCCTTCACCTTGACGCCCCTTGGTTGCCATTCCGCGTCGGCACCTGATGTCTCCGCTGCCGGGCATGCTCTCCATGCATTGTTTTCCCGCATGGCTTTCCAGGCTCATGCGTAGTAACCTCATGGTCCCTTGGGCGGTGTTTCCCATTGCGTTTCTTTGCCTTATGCTTCTACGCATAGGCACTCTAATGACTATTGCTTCTTCATATAGCCATGCTAACGTGGACCCCCCAGTGGTTCGCCCTGCGGCCCCCCTTCACCACGGCCTTGCTGATGTATTCCCTCCCACAAGGGGTAGAGGGCATTGGGCATGTAAGCCCTAGGGGTGTGGAGAGAACCCACCTCATCCAAGCTGCAGGATGTTAAACTGATAAGCACCTCGTCCTTAACATATGACGTTAAACTATGGTCTGACCCCGTGCTTCGCACGCAGGGTCCCCCCCAGCTCAGATATTTTTTACGCCTCTCTTCTCCATGGGAATGGACTCTTCCTCGCAAGGAATGAGATCCTCCTTGTCGGAGTGGCGTTTGTCTGTGGGGGAAGGGCTGCCTCAGAGCGTAATCCCCTATCCTCTATTACGGAAGGTTGCACCCATGCATCTCCGTACCTCCCCCCTGCTAAGGCCAGTGGATTCCCTTTCCCACTATGCTTTGTCGCACCACGGGCCTCTACCCTGGAGTAAGACCCGGCACCCAGGGCCGCTAACCATGTTTAATCCCTTGTTTCCTCTTTCGGCCGCTCAACGCGTAAGCCCCATTCTGCTTCTCACAGACGCACCCTTCGCGACGTGATCGTCTGGTCCCTGCTGCCTCTTGTTTCCCACACCGAGCATGACTCACGTGGCCATAGAGCACACATCAACCATGACATCCTCCCATGGTCCACCTCAGAGGGTAGGCCCCATGCCAGCGGACTACATGGACTTTGATCCGTGTTAATGCATGGTACGTCGGAAGCCTCCACGAGGTTCAAGCCCACCACCCAGTTGTTCTGAACTCTCTACATCTGTTCCATACCCACCATGGGCCACCTCAGAGTGTAATCCCCATACCCACCATGGGCTGCCTCAGAGCGTGAGCCCCATACCCACCATGGGCCGCCTCAGAGCGTAAGCCCCAAATTCCTCGTCCCGCATGACGTTACACTATATACCCTCGTCCCGCATGCCGTTAAATTGTATCTCATCCCGCATGACGTTTAATTGTGTCCCCCCTCTTGGGGTGTCTCAGGGCATAAGCCCCATGCCTCACTCCATCATCCATTCTGATCCTTTCCTGGGCTGCCACATCCCGGTGAGATCATGCCACTCCACCCCCACTCCATAGTATCCGGGAAGCCGCCCACGTGCGGGCCCCAACATCGGTGTTCCCCCTCGGGGATCCTTCAATCGGATCCACTCTTAGTTTTTCGATCAGTCTGATCCATCTCCACAAGACGTTAAACTCACGACATACCCCATGTTAAACATGGGAAGCTGATGAAATCCTCAGACAGTACACATTCCACGCGTTTGATGTTGGATGCCTCGGGCTTCTGCCCCCTCGAGAAACCCCGTGATAAGGGTCAGAAGACAGACATGTTGATCCCCAGCGTCAAGACATACCAACGACATCCCAACGTGACCTTTCTCCTCACCGAATGTTGTTTCCCCAACAAGACACATTAGAGAGTCTTGACGGAAGCAGCGTAATTAACTGGCGTCCATCCAGATATGGAACCATGAATGAGCTTCACGAACCCATCTTAAATCTATGAGGGAGACCCGGATTTGGTGATGAGCTCCGAGGAGGAATCCACGGAAGGAAGAACCAACATCCCATCATCCCGGATTCGATCAAGGATCAGACGTCCCAGAATAAGGAACAGATGCATCCCACCTTTGGAAAGCGGGAATGCGGTGCTGCGAGCCGCACGTCCTCTCATGCGTGAAAGACACGCGTGCATGCCCCGGCGTAAAAGCGTCTAAAACAAGGATAGAATCATATTTTCTAACAGGCTTGTGTTATTCTTTGTAGCTATTATCCATGTAGTGATTAGTGGTTTACATTGGCTGCAGAACATCATTTGTGCACAATTGCTATACACTTTACCATGGGAACCTGGTGTGGTGGTACCATATGGGGGATTGCAGTTGATGCTTCCCTAGAGTGTCTGTTATATTTATCACGCTATGACATAATGGGGTGTGGATTGGCATTGATTAATCTCTATGTGTGTCTATAGTTATAGTTATAAGCCCGAATGAGTAATTAACATGTCCTGCTTTCACTGAGTGTCTATATTTTATCATTTTAATACTATATGGGGAATTGACGGTGATAGCTTCTTCAAAGAGACATTGTTTTCATGTGACCAGAGGGGTTAGACTATGTGAGATATTCAAGAGGTCATTATATCCTTGTATATGTTGAACCAGATGGGATGCGCTATGGGAACATACAAAGATGGTTACTTGAGATTGTTGGTCGAATGAGAAGGTATAGGCTTCACGAACATCCTATAGGGTTTCTTGTTTTCTCCAGGATGAATAATTGAAGAATGTAAATGAATGTTATTGAAACTGTAAGACAATTTACTATTGACTACTTCCTTGTTTATTTCGTCATTTTCCTTATTTCCTACCAAATATATTTCGTGACTGTGAGGCTTAGATCATTGGGTGGTTGTCTACTGGGATTAATCCTAGACCCTGTTTGGGTCCAGATTTTGGAACCAAAGAAATTATATCGTTGCAGGTATAGATAAGGTCAATATCACTTCTACATCAGGTAATTTATTACTATGGAGTTGTAGAACATGGGAGAAATTTGAGTCTTGTGATGTTGTTGGGGTTATTTACCAATTTTTCCCTTTTAACTTTGGTTTAGTATTATATTCCAGCATTATGACCTGTTTGGATGCTTCTCTATGTACTTGTGACATGCATGGTATTATTATTACTTCCTCTAATGTTATTTATCTATTTCACTTGTGTTACTCTGCCAATGAGGTCATATTTTTCCCACTGTCGCACCCAAGGACCTTGCTCCAAGTCAGAATCCTCTGGAGTTTGGGGAAACACACTTGAGGCACTATGCCCAACCAGGTACGTGGAACCTCTGGGTGGCACAAGGAAGTGAGATGTTACAAAAGTACTAGATGGAAGACATTAGAGATTGTCCTGGATGTATTTAGTGGCTAGGTTCTTCAAACATTTATATTTGGTGAAACGTAGTGAGGAGTGAGAATCCAAGTTGATGAATCTATACTAGGTGGATACCTCATTCGTATACACCACTACCAACTTCACTGAACAATTGCATTTTTTTAGTTCATATGGTTGGTGAATACGTCACTAGGGAGATGATATTGGAGGATGGATTAGGAAATTCCATCAAATTACATTTGAATGTATTTTAGAAGATGTTTTTTAAGAGTTGGTCAAAAACGGGATAATAGCTAAGGGGAATCTAATGGACCAGTATTATTTGAGTTTTTAATGAAATCATGTAAATATAGCTCCAATTTAATAGCAAGCCAATCGAATGGTTGAGAGGAATCAAAACCGAGCTATCCAGGTAGATATTTAAAAATTCCATAGATGAGCGGGTCATCAATATTATTTTTCTAGAATGGAAAAATAGGACATATCTATACTACATCAGAGAGACCTCTAATGGATCACTGACAATTTATCCATATCAAGAATATCAAGAGAATCTCTAGGAATCCTCTTCATATTTCTATATGTCTTGGAGAATGAAAGACCCAATTGTATGAGTTCAGATCAGGAGTGGTACCAGAATATGTTATCTATCATTCAATTGCAATAGGAGGTTATGGTAGAGATAGTGGGACCCATCAATGGGTCATGGATCGTAGTGTATGTAGTTATAATGGGAGATCAGAACTTGAGTAGTATGAATTTAGTCTAGGTTCATGTGGTAGAGATTCTAGGAGGATATTTGTCAAGGAATAATACTACTATTATAGGTACTTGATCAGTGTGGCATGGTCATTTTTCATTTTTTATTTGGAAGATTTTTGTGCACGAGATACACGAATGTTGATTTTGAAGTAACCATGGGTTATTTGTATTTTGTAATTGAAATTCATGTGTTATATATATATATATATATGAGGTGTGCTCCGCTGGGATTGTTTTTTGTTATCGATGTAGAGCAGGTTTTACATGAGGTGTGTTGGAATATGGGAACACAGGAGCTATGGGTTATCTATGTGGCACATGGATTCAGGACTTCTTATGAGCACTTGTTGAGGTGTGAGTAATTGGGATCATCTGATGAGATGTGGGACCTGATAGGTCTCTTTTGAGACATGGGCACAAAGTGGGAATATGATGAGATGAAGGACATGAATAGTTTCTATTGTGACACAGTAATTACCTTGGAATAAGATGAGTTACATCAATAATGATGCATCACAGGAGGACCTTCAAGTGTAGGGATATTCTATGGACCATTGATATGATTGTTTTGGTTTGAGAAGTGAACGGGTATGAAAATCTAATGTAGGGAGTTTCATGAAGGAATTTTACCTATTACATGATGAATATGGTGGGATGAGTTGATTTTGATGAGATGGGTATGATCAGTACCATCCATGGTTATATCACAATTAATCACATATGGTCATTTTTTATGTTGGTTGATTGTAATATCCCATATTTTTTAATATGTCATTTTTCACATGGAATATATACCTTTTTATGTTTTATTTGAAGTCTTGAGGGATCGAGTGAACAATAGATTAATATTAAATAACCATGGTTGGGGAAGAAAACTACTAAATGATTAACACAAGGTGTAATGGGATCATAGGGTGGGGATGTAAAGTACACATAGTGATATTATCAGGGGATTACCCTAAAGAATACATGACATGTAGTTGTAATATGACATCTCATCGTTACATGATGTCTAATAAGAACACATCATGTATATTGTTAGCCACACTTTTTATGATCCAAGGGGATTAAACACCCCATTCCCCCCCCCTGTACTGTTAGATGGGGATGTTCCAAGGGATCTCAAATTCCTCTCCCCTATCCCATAGGGATCTTGATAAATTTGTTTTGTCAATCATTATACTTATGAATTTTCTATTCAATTAATTTTGGAATTTAAAAAAATTATCTTAAATACATTATTACAGACATTTCATGTCCAATGTGTTTTCATAATGTTTTTGTACAAATCATATTGTTTTACCACAAATAAAATTAGTTATAATGTATTCAAAGAAATAAACTAAAAATCCTTGATTTTGATTATCATAATGAGTATGGATTCGATAATTATCAAATTTACCATTATCATAATACATGTAATAGTTCCTATATTATCTTTTTGACAAACAAAGTATTAATAATAACACTAATACAAAAACTGATAAATATCAGATTCACTTTCATAATGATTATAATTATTTCATTTTTATGAAATTCCATCAGAATGAATATGTTTAAAATTTTATTATTAGAAATTAATTTTTAATGCATGAATAATACTATATAATATAATGGTGGAAATAAATAAAATGTCATAAAATCAACAGAAAATGATTTTTTGATGTGCCAAGTGTCCAATTCATTTCATCAAAATCGAAGAAATATGACAGTTGGAAATAAAATATATATGTTGCATATTTTCCAATAAATATTCAGTCATTCAAAAAGTTCGGAGTAGTATCTATAGTTCTCATTTTTTTTGATCTATAAAATCTACACAATATGAATGTTTTGTTGCTAGAAAATGTAATTGTCTTGTGTTTTTTAGTTCTAAAGAATCCTTGTGAGTGTTTCCCCCTTATTATATTTTTCAATTTAACAATGTGTCAAATCTATGATTACGATAGTGTGTTGTTGGGATAGTAAGATAGAGAACACAATATTATGATTAAGGGATTATAAGGATTTCATAAAAAATCTAATTCATTAGATAGATGGATAGTAAAGATATTCATATTGATCAAATAAAATATTATTATTATGGTCCTAACTCAAAATCTGTTATTTATTATATAAAAATATGTGAGGTACAGTGGCAACCCTCACAAAAACTTCAGAAATAAAACCAAATTTAACATATTCAAAAAACTATGTTCCAAAATCGGGTGCCAATAATGAATCATCATATATGTATTCATCGCCATAATTATAATACCATCATCTTTGCATTGTACTGGCCATCCACCCAGAACTTCATTGATATCCAATTCAATGACAAATGAATGTAAATATTCAAATTTTCAAAATTAAAATTTCATATTTTAAATATAAACCTTCATGAACTCAGTTAACGAGATGCATCGTATCTCACAGTCTGTCCTGAAAGAGCAGTTTTCAAAGATGAGGAACCATGACTTCTCCATAGTGCCTGGACATAACAATGAAAAAAGGGGGAAGATTAAATAATAATGTCTTGATGGATCTTCTACTGTTGGCTTCCACCCACAGATCACAATTAATACTGCTCACCAAAATTTTGTGCCAATAATGGGGCCATGCGAGGTGGGAATGGAAGAAAGAGAAAAGGATGATGACCCACAACATTTCCAAAGTCAGTCCCTTTAGAAAATATTTTGGAGCCAATTTACCAAAAATGTTTCCCAAACTCTAAAATAGATATAATTTTTTCATATTAATATTTTATATCATATTGTATGATCATAACATTCTATTTTAAAATATTCCATTATCTAAAAAAATTTGTTAAGAATAACCTTTTAACCATGTCTTTTAAAAAACAATCCTAATATATCGGTTTCAAAAAAATAAGAAGAACATCATTATTATAATAATATATTTTTCTATCTCAACATGGTATTACAAAAATTTATTTTTTCATTATCTTATCGATATTATTCATCTATTTTGTTGATACTATTCTATTAGGTTGTATAAAAACTCTTCCTTCTTCAATTTTTCATTATTTGAGAATTTAAATGTCTTTATCAAAAACATATTTTGTATAAGTAATATAATTTTTTAATCCTCCTGAGTTCAAAATTACTTAAATATTTCTTTGGGTAGTTTCTAACCGACTAATCAAAAGGATTTGAATCTCACCCATTAGTTCTTGATTTCAAGTTGAACCATATCTCTGTTCACCAACATAACTAGGGATCCTAAAATATCCCACATCATATATCGTACACATATTATTATGAATTACTACATCTATCAAAAGTATCTAGTATGAAATAATTTTTTATGTTGGAATATTGAGTCTCTTCTTCGAATGTGATTCCTTCTCCAATAGATTTCAAAAAGTGATTTGTTAATTCCAATTCCATGAAAAGGATATCTTGATAATTTAAAGGGTATTAGTTTTTTAATTCAATATTTTCTTTTGAATTTTCAAAAGTAGATGGTATTATATTAATTTTTCATTCCATAAATAATATAATTAATAGAGTTATTATATCTCAATTAACTATGTTTCAATATATTTTAATACTGTTAATTATTTAAAGCATGAAATATTCTAATACTAAAAATACATCAACAGTTAAGAATACGAAAATTATTTTCATTAGCCATAGTTCATTGAATATGATGAGTCTTAGTTTTGATGTTGAATCAAGGTTTTTTGTCTCATAAGAAGAACCCTCAATGAAGGATGAGCAGGATAATGAGTTGAAAAAATAAGATTGAGTCTCTACCTCCAAATAAATAAAAGAACCAAAAGGGAATTCCAAATAAAAAACGAGATGAGTGGTTAAAGAAGAATGTCGAAAGGAATGATGTGGATCCATCACTAGGAATTTACCTAGCTGGTTTCAAGGCATTAATAATACATGGTATTGATGCTCTGTACGAAGAATCAAAGACGAAGATAATAAATATGAAACTTCATGGAGTGATGATTTTAGAGTCATTGATGAATTTTCTTGTGGCATGTTCCAAAAATGTTGTTTAACCATCCATAAAATGTATATTAATTTAAGACATAAATTTTTGGGAAATCATTTTCTAAATGGTTATATAAGTCTTGAATACATTTATATTGAATGTCATCTTACTAATATATTTAATAAACCATTAAATTTTTAGTGTATAAATTAAAAAAACACGAGTTACGTATGATCAATTTCTATTATGATTAATTACAGGTGAATCACCATTGTAATTTCTCACAATTGTAGATGACTAACTATTGTATATGTCTCACCATTGTGAACGACACACTATTGAGAATGTATCACTATTGTGATTGTCTAACAATTGTGAATGTCTCATCATTATGGATAGATCACCATTCAAAATTCTCACCATTAATACTTCTCACAATTTATACTTCTTAATGTTGATACTACTCACAAATGATACTTCTCAAAATTGAAACGTCACACTATTGATACATCCCACCATTGATACATTTCACCACTATGCATTTTCTCACCATTAGAATGATTAATGCCATTTTTAGTTTTTTTTGCATTTATGTTTGAAAACACTCGTTTTATATTAATTTTTTATTATTTAATTTTATATTCAGTTAAAATATTTTAATATTTCAATTTTGTGAATCCCTAAATCCAATTTTATATAAATTATTTTCTTCATTTAAATCCAATTTTCACCTCTCTCTCACCTTTTCCCGTGAAATTATTTGTGACCACTTCTCCCCGACTATTAAACTACCACTGTATTCACTGAAAAAAACCGATTAGACCTATGTGGAACATGGGATGATTCCTTCAGTGTCATTCGAAATGAGTCTCATCACAATATGATTCAATAATGGGAACAATGTCAATAAATAGTTGATCAAGTAAATCTCAATCTTTCCAATCTTATAGTTTTTCCTGAGAAATAATTTTAATCACAGTTCATTCTTTCCAGTAAATCAATAGTGCTTTATGTTCATCAAAAACAATGATGGATTTAATGATAATCCTCAAATTATAGTTCTTTTTAACCGTGGAAGATATATCTGTTTGATCTATATGTGGAGTTCAGTTTTGATAAGAATGAATAATGAGAAAGAAGACAATTTAATTGACATAGAATTGTCATTTCTTGAATGAATTGGAGTGAATGTATGAATTTTCCACCTAAATGTGTGTTTAATTATCATCAACATACTATTATAGAGTGCAGGGAAGATTTTCATTTTTTATTATTTCCTTGCTGAGTGAACCTGATATAGAGTTTTAAGAAGGCAAATTGTTTCATATCTTTCTGGTGACTGATGGATACATTTCATGATTATATGTCACATTAATCTATCATGAATTGTTGATTTTAAAACTTTTATGGTATCATGATGTTAAATTTTTTTGTCTTATGAAATGATACCATAAGAAAATTATATATAGATATTTTATGCTTCACATAATGGAAATGTGTAATCCTTACTCTAAATAAAATTTTCCTTAATATACATGATGGTCATTTTTGTTATGTTAAAATAATATTTTTTGATTGTTAAAGATGATGAATCTATTATAAAATTCTGTGTATTATAAATCCAAAGACTAATATTTAAAAGGATCAAAATAAGTTGGAACTCATTAAAAAAGAAATGGGTAGGTGATAATGAAAATATTTATGATGAGTTCAATACACATGACCAGCCTTCAAGACCAAAAAAAATAATGGATCCTAGCCTGGAGCCTAATGATATATTTGATTATTCTGAAATCAATGAGAAGGCGATTATCTCTAAATTTGATGAAGGAGAATTTATATCGATGAGGGTAGTGAACCAGATCCACCTCACGAGTCTTCATCTATTTCATATAAATCACATACTCCTACTATGTCTCTTCCTAAGAGATATATTATTTCAAACAAGGGTAGTGATGATGAGGAAACTGATATATCTGGTGATGATAAAATCAAATGTATATCCAAATCCTGTAAGTGAAATTATAATGAAAGTGGAAATGTATATGATGGTGGATATGGATATACTGGCCCTGGCGGTCCCGGTGAATTTTTTTGTGACATAATGATATGGATATTAATCTTGTAATTGATATCTCTAATAATAAATATGGTTATTAATATGTGTAATGTCAAAGTTCTGTTTGTAATATGGAAAAGGCTTCTAAAAATGGTGACATAATTTAGTTGAGGGGGAGAAATAACCATGTTTTGAGTGTAATCTTACCGTTCCTTCTATTGGTGATCTCAGTGTACCATTACGTTTTTTAGAGTATAATGCTGTTGAAAAGTCATTATACAAGAAAATGAAGGTTTATACTATAGCTGAGGAGTTATTTATTTAGTATATGGAAGATGAGCCAACAAATTATAATAATTTTTTTTTCCAGAGAACTATTGAGACCTATGTTGTTGTACATTTTTTAGTTGTATCTATAGTTTATATTTATCTAGTTATTGATATTCATGTAAATACTTTGGATACTTGTATCGACTCTATGTATGATGAATGGGAATTGTGTTTGTATAAAATTTGGAGTCCACCAATCAAGGGTGGACCCAATCATTAATAAGTAGAAGATCATGAGGGATTAATAGTTAATATGATTGCTGCTTTTTAGAAGTTGTAGTTGTTTGAATATAAAATAGGGCATATAACCGCTATTTTATCTACACCATTTCCTACCCCAGATAATCAAATTGTTTCAGTTTCTATTTTCACCATTAGATAATTTGTTGATTTTAGTGAAAACATTATTTCCAAGTTTATTAAATGTTGAAAAATAATACATCCTTGGTTACAATGTTATGTGAACAATATGCTTCAAATTTGTGTAAGTTGGTTATTTAACTTATTCATCCAAAAATGGTTCCCCATAAATAATAAGTTTAAATAGAAAACAAAAGGTTGGAAAATGATATTTTATATTTTAAATCCACTATGGATGAGATGCAATCATCACATGCTGTCTTCATTTCATCATAGATAGAATTTATTTACAATATTACCTTAGTGTCTTATAGATAATGTTCTCTTCATACTCTTTTTGTTAATTTTTATTGTCTTTGATATATTGTGAATGAAGAACTTTGTGATCTCTCAAGTGGTCCTTCATGCGATATACCGTCTATTACTGAGGTAACATTGAGAATTTTTAACATGAAATTGAACATACACCCACAATTATTCTAGAATACATGAAATACATAATATTATACAAAGAGAAAAATAAATTCTATCAAGTACTATATGTATATAATTTTCATAAAGCATACAATGGATTATCCTTTTATGTTCATTGTACAAAAACCAAGGATGTCATGATTTTCCATAGCCATCAAGGAGTAATTCAATAAATTGAAGGTTATTAATTCTCTACTAAATATTTTTATAGATGTTCATAATGGATTATTTAGTGTGACTTAATGAGGTCAAAACATCATCATGTTTATAATAAATCTTATGATTTTTTTTTCAAATTCATTGAACATTTGTTTTTTCCCCGAAGGTCATAACTGTTAAATTTCATCAAACCCCTCTAGCTACATGTCCAAATTTCTTCAATCTATGAGTGGTCAAATATCCACTTACACCCCTAAACTAATGATTGGTGCCTTTTTTTGACTCTAACATAAAATTAGTTTAGCACCATAGGCCCCTCCAAATTAGAGAGACTTATTCTCTAATAGATCTTCCTTTAGTAATTCCCACTAAAATACCAACATATGTTGATACAAATTCTACCTCTCACATGGGCATGGGAAATGATCATTTGATAAATTCTACCCGACCAGACAATCATTGATCATTATACATTATTTTTTATGGGAATTTTTTGTGTCATTTTTTGATGGAACAATTCGGTTGACCCATCCATGAATTTGTATTTTCATCTACTAAAACTACTCTTATTTATTTATTTATATTCTTTTATCTATTTTATTATGATATTATAAAACAATTTTATATAATCCCAAAAGAGAACGAATTATTTTATGGTATTTATTTAAATTCCATTAATACATGAAATATATTTATTTAATTATACTACATAATATTTATTATTGTTTGATACCACCTATGTCATCTATTCTCTTTTATTTTATTATGTATCTCTGATAATTATTACCATGTTAATATCATTGATCCATTGATATTTTTTTCATAGTTTCTAGATTTGAAATCTTATGACTTTTACTTTATTAAAAAAATAAGATTTACAATTTCACAATTTACCTTTGATTCCATTAATAGTATTTCATATCCTGTAAATAAAATGATAGTATTTGCGATCATCAAAAGGGTGAAATTTTGGGTACCCTTTTTTTAATGATCAACAAATATTTTTTATTATGATTTTGATGAGATTAATGTTTTATATTTTAATTTTAAGTTATAAATATAATTTGATAAAATATGGTTACGTCTAGAATGAATCGCCTTTATCTTTGAGTCGCTAAAAAAATGAAAAACAGGCCACATGTCAGAATATCTTCAGACCTTCCTGATTCACAGTTAAAATGACTCATCGCTAGATCACGACACTACTAGATTTTGTCTCATGGACAAACATGAAAACCACTAGTGTTTCTCACCAATAGAACGTTTCATTGTTCCCACAATTCATTACCAATTCACGACACCACCAGATTATATCACCACTCTAAAAAAACACCACTTCTATTCTTTTTTATTATTAATTAAATATATATAATGTATACACTATAAAAATAAATGAGAATACTTATTTTAATGAATGTTCTTAATTTTTTAATAAAGATTCATTAAAGAATGTGTAAGCAATGAGTATGTATATGAATACTATTAGTATATTATCTTGGATACACATGAATGATGTTGATTAAAGAATAAGAAAACATCCTTGTGAGAACAACCAATGTTTATGAAGTGTTGAAAAATGAGGATACTTGCACACTTGAAGTGGGACGAACCGCATTGCTAGTACTAGAATAGGTCTCATATTGCATCTTTCTTGTACACGATTATGAGAGCAGAGCATAATGAAATTTCATATCCTATATTCAGAAAACATAAAATGAGTTGGAGAAACTATATTTAATAGAAAATTATATAATCATAACTTCATCTACCACTCATGCTATATTAAGGAGTCACGATCTAAAATTTTTATCATATAGAGAAACCTTTTTACTTATACATGTTTTATATAGAATATTTCTTAATATATAATTTTATTACGAGACCGATCTGTTTAATATATTTTTTACACAAAAACACACACTATATCATTAATTAAGCTGGAATATAAATAGATATCTTCTTAAATAAAATTTAACTCATTTTTCCCAAATGTTGTGGTAGAGGTCTAGTTGTGCCAGGATATTTCTATACTCCCATAATTTAAATAGAATAGGTCCTTGTATTTCTAATACAGGTTTGGTTTCATGGTAAACCTGATCCATGTTATTGATCAATGTTTATTTTATTTGGAATGTGGTGATTTATAAATAGAGAGGAATAAGTCTGAAATTGATATTCAACCTCTTGTATTCAATTTGCATTGTAAATTTTGTTTTATTTATTTTATATTCATTAAATACAATTTATAAAATACAGAAAACACCATTACATTAATATTTACCACTAATTGGTGTTTATATAAGTTTGTGATTAAGATATATTATTTTAGAGGTTAATGTAATATCATATATTGTTTTAATCAGGGCCTAATAAATCATTGATAATTATTTAAAATGATCAATACTTATGTCTATTAGTAGTTTAGTTTAACTGGGGAACATATAAATTTATTTCTGAATTCTATTTTAAAAACAATTTAGTATATTTTTTTATTAGGAACTCAACCCTCACGATTCTATAGATAGTCAGTCTAAAAACTTTTAATGAAATAATATATCGTGTCGTATGTGTTTACCAATGGTATGTTTTTGCTTGTTATTATTGTTTTTTCTATATTTTATACCTCTGCTATTGTTTGTTATTTCTTTGACAATGTTATTGAATTGCATCAACTATTGTATATACATAGACCATTATTTTTATAAATATATGAAGGTATAACATCCCCATGATAACCTCATTACACCTTCACTGCTTTTTGGAATCCAATGTTTTAAGGGGACATGCACCTAAGGCCACATCGTCAACTGGCCTAGTGAACTATTTAAAGTGGAATTTGGGTTGGGGAACTGTAATTATAATTATTAGAGTATTATTTTTTGGGATTTAGTAGAAGAATTGAACTTGATACTAATTGTATAAAATTATTTCTCTTTATTTTTGGGTTTTGTTATTTTAGATATTCTATAACGGAGACAAGAAAATGTTGATAACATGGTACATATATCATGTTTTGATACAACCCACTATATTCAAAGGAAACATACCATACTTCAATGGTGGTAGAGTGATATTATTATTTTCCCAATTATATATTTTTTGGTTCCTCCGTTAGCAGCATACATGTGTGTGATATTTTTATATATCTTGTGGTTTTATACCCATGGGTTGTTATCACATTAGAATGTTGATGATGCATCATGATAGTAACTTATTGTCATATGATGTATTTTTCATGATATTTTCATTAGGAAACCCAGATTTCATTAAAAGGAATTGGGTTGATTAAATTTTCAACAACGGAAGATAAAAACTGTTTTCTATCTTAGCATCTCCTTGGGGAAATTCTACTCATCCAGCCTAGGAATGTGGTTTGAATAAAACATATGTGTGATTATATATGACAAGATATTCATTATATATATTGGCATGACCCTAATGTTGTTATTTAATAATGAAGATATTGGGTGAGTTGTTTAACGTGGTGAAAAATAATCAAAATAGTGTTCTCTTTTATAGCCTCATAGGTGGAATTTTACTCAGCTACCTCAGATTACATGAGATGCATTACCCTATTATGGGATGTATAGGGGCCATGAGGCTAGATAAAACATAATGAATGTGTGTAATGTGGGTAGGATAGTGTCCATGGGGAGGGGTTACATTTGTTAATTGAACCTAATAAAGGTTATTAAGGGGCCTTGATTCTATATTTAATCTAAAAATGAGTGATAAGGGTGTGTAAGGGAGGAGATATACTGATCATGTAACATATATCATTATCCAAATAGTATGTATATATACTTCTATGTCTGTTAGACCATTTCATTGGAATTCAGTGGGATTCCACCTAGAACAGCTCTAATGGAGTGTAAGGAGGGCATTGATATGGTGCTTCTGGAGCATGCATGGGATTATGACTTTGAGGGATAGGAGAATTAGGCTAAAACTGTGACACATATACATATATAGGTACATTCTTAGGTTTGGGTAGTATAGTCGTTTGATATGGATGATTTTGGGCTATGGGGTGATAAGTAGCTAAGGGAAATCGATGTTTGTGTCATAAAGTGTAACGACATGGGAAAACATAGAGTTGATTCATTTATATGTACCTGATTAAATAGTTCTAGTCGCATCACCCACTACTTTTCTAGGGTGAGGGTGGACTTCAGATGGACAAGAACTATATTGATTTGGTTCAGATGTTCTTTGACCAACTCGATACACCCTCAAGTTGGAGGGTAAAACTAGAGATGTACATGTTTAAAGGATGGGGGAATCATTATTGGGATGCATATGTACTAGAATTCTGAAATGAGGGACTTTAATGAAATTTTTCCTAGGAAAGGTTCTTCGAACAATTCATTTTAGAGATTCATTGGGAGGATCGAGCTTGTGAGTTCATGAATCTCTAGTAGGGGGATATGTCATTAATGGAATAAAAACCCAACTTCATAAAACTATGTAATTTTTCCCTTTGATATGGCGGGTTACTATGTCACATGGGAGGAGAGATTTTAGGATGGATTGGGGTATTCCACTAAGGTACAAGTGATTAACTTCAGTCATTTTTCCTTTTCTATGGTAGTCAACTAGGAGCTGATATCGGAGGGGAATATGATGGACCAGTCTTATTTGACAATGGGGATGAAATCATGTGATTTAAGCTATAATTCATTTGGTAGGTGAAAGAATGTCTTGGGTGAATCATATCCAGCTAGTCATGTTAGATATTCAATAATACCATAAAAAAATGGGTCATCAATATATTGCTTCTAGTGTGGGTAGAACTGACATGTACAGACTCAGTGTGAGAAACATCCAAGGTATCATTAAACATGTGTACATATCGAGTATCTTGAGAGGTTCTATATGAATCCTTTACATATTTACATATGATAGGGACCAAAAAAACTCAATTTTTTGAGTTTGGATTCACAGTGGTACCAGAATCTGATAGAAGACATTCACATGCACGCAATGGTTATGGTTGTGATAGTGGGAACCAGTAATAGGGTCAGTGGACGGTATCATGTGCATCTTTATAGGTAGGTTATATGTCGGTTACATGGGATTCATGCTAGGTGCAAGCATTTGAGATTCTAGGTGCATAGTATGCTAGGGAGACGACTACATTTAAAGGTACTCCATGGGTGTGATGGGGGTATCTTTCTTTTTGTGTTTTTGGTGCATTAGGTGAATGAATGTTGATGTTTGACAAAAAGCTCTGGTTTTTTTGGTTAGAATTTATTATGATGTGTGATATACATTTTTATACCAATACATATATGATGTATGTGGCACACAGATTGTTTATGGGCATCGATGCGATATATTTTTGACTAGATTTATGATAGAATCTAGAAACCAATGTGATCTATGTTATGTATGAGAATCATGGATTCATGAATTCTTTTGATAACCCATTGATGTATGAATACATTTGATCATCTGATGAGATGTGTGACCTTAGAGGTCTCATGTTATACATGGTCACATAGTGAGAATCTAGTGAGATGTAGGACATGAAGGGTGTATTGTATGACATGAATGTGTCCTGGGAACTAGATGAGGTTCAATAATTAAGATGCCTCATGAGAGGACATTTGAGTATGGGTATGGTCAATGGGCCATCGCCATTGTTGTTTTGGTTCGGGAAGTTACCGAGTAGGTAACTCGTATGGTGGGGAGTGCCTTTAGAGAATTTATCCTAATATATGATGACTAGGGCATGCTGAGTTGATTTTGATGACATTTCTATGATCATTACTTTCTCCCTTTAAAAAAATATAGATCAAGAATGACCTATGTTATGTTGGGGTGACTGAAACATCCAATGTTTTTTAATTGGTAATTTATATGGAATATTTTATTTTATATGTTTTGTTGGATGTATCGATGGTTTAGCTGTACAATATAGGAATATCAAACAAACATGGTTTTTTTAAAAAACTACTAAATGTTTTACAAAACGTGTAATGGGTTCATGGGGTGGAGTTGGAAAATTTAAAATCTGAAACACTCAGTGGTTCACCATGAAAAATACAAAACGTGTAGTAGTTATAAGTCACACAACTATTACATGATGTGTAATAGATACATGTCATGTTTTTTGTGGGAGACATTTTTTTAAATATCCAAGGGGCTCATCCCCGCCTTTTTATTCCCCCTATGCTGATAAAAGGAGATGTTCTGAGGGATCTAGAATGCCTCTCCTCTAGTGATCTTGATATCTCCTATTGGGCAAGAAGTATTAATTATGAATTTTCCATTCCATTAATTTTTTAATTTACAAACTCTATATTAAATAGAAGATTAATAAAATTTCATATAAAAAGGGGTTTAGGAATGTTTTTTACAAAACATCATCTTTTATTATAAATATAATTAGTTCTAATGTATTCAAGAATATAAAATAATCATCAATCATTGTGATTATCATATTGAATATAGATCTGATTATTACCATATTTATTTTTATCAAATAACATATTAGAATTTATATGTTTTCTTCCACATTGAAAATGTGTTAATAATTATAATAATACTAGAATTGATAAATTTCCCATTCACACTCATAATGTTAATCGTGATTACATTTTTATGGAGGTACATCATACTAACAATGTTTAAATTCTGAATATGAAAAACAGTTTGGAATATATGGAAATTATTTCATACTATAAAGGTGGAAATCAATAGGATGTCATAATAATATTCCCAAAATAGATATTAAAGTGAGTTTTGTCGATCTTGTTGCAAAAAACATGGTTAAATATGACCATTTGGGATAAAATAATACTTTTTTGGGATTTTCCAATAAATATTCGGTCATTCAATGTGATTGGAGTGGTTGATAGAGTACTCATTATGTGAGAACACTATAAATTACACAATGTGAATGTCTAGTTCATAATCCATGTAATTTTCTTGTGTTTTTTTATACTGGATCCATTTTATGTTTGTCTCCATGAAAATAATTTCTTTTTGAATCATGATTATAATCTTGAATTAGGATTTATGGATTATGGGGATAGGAATAGGGAGAACCTAGTATTCTAATCAAGGTGTTGTAGGGATTTCAGGACATAGGTCATTCATCTGATCGAGGGTTACCAGGGATATGCATATAGAAAGAAGATGATATTTATATCGAGGTATTTCTTCTAAATCACTTTTCATTATATTATTAGATGAAAAACGTTTTAGGGTACAATGGGAACCCTCACATTAACTTAAGACACAAAACCAAATTAACAAGATTCAAAAAATGACGTTCCCAAATCTGCCACCAAATATCACATCTTCATCTACGCCATCATTACTATTTCCATATCATATTCATCATCACCGTTTCCCAGTCATCCACACAATACATCATTGATATCCATGTCACTGACCATTGAATGTAAAGATTTCAATTTTCAAAATTCAAAATTAAAATTTCAAACTCAAACAATCATTGACTAGATTAGTGATATGCCTCACACAACACACTCTGAACCAAACTGACAAATCGACCACCCTATAATACTAGTGAGAACCACCCATGTTTTCTAGAGAGACCATACACAATAATCTATCATCAGCAACATAGAAAAAAAATCAAATCAGCAAAAAACATAAAACGAAGAAGATAAATTCACCCCCAAACTAACACGATGAATAATTCCATTCGGGAGCCCAATGATATTTATAAATCCTCCAAAAATAATTTTATATAGAAACATCATCTACTTCTTGAAATTCAGAACACAAAGATCCATCATATCAATTGTGAAAATTCAACTAGGAGATGAATTGTGGAAGATATGATCCATAGTAAGGTACATAGGATAATAAGGAATCAAAAATGAGATGTTACCACCACAAGACCACCAAACCCTACATTTATGGCCACCTATATGAGATGAAAACTAGGAAACTACATCGTCATCATAGGAGAATAGCGAACTAAACAAAAAAGCTAGAAGAATCCAAAAGTCTACCAAATTAAGCAAAAACAACTAAAAACCATGAAAGGAAATGATAGATATGGGTTTAGGAATAATGAAACACAAGTATAAAGAAATTTGAATTGAATCCAAGAACAAGAATAACCAAAGAAAAAGAGTAGAAGAATAGAATGTAATATGTTGTAAGATTTCTAAAGTTCCTCCGCCACAATCCAAAAACAACCTAAAAAAGAAATAAACCCAACTAGAAACGGTTTATGTGTATCATACCAGGCGATATGAGTAGGAGTGATAGAGGAGGAATTTGGACCTCTTCTGATAGGTTGGAAAAAACCAAAAAAATATGGGGAAGAAGCAAGGAAAAATGATCGAGGGATTTTCAATTGTGTGCTTCCACCAGCACATCACAATTGGTGAAGCTCACCAATGTTTTCAACCAAAAATGGGTTCAATCATGGGGGAAAGTCATATTTATCTGAGGATTATGAACCACAACTTTTCTAGAAAGAGCCCCTGTGTAAAATATATCAGAGTGAGTTTACCTTAACTGTTTTCTAGACTCTGATATAGATATAAAGATTTTTTTCATATTAATTATTTATAACCAATTTTATCTTCATAAAATTCTATTTTAAAAACTGTTATATACAAAATATTTTAATTTAGAATATTTATTTAGCTAGTCTTTATAAAAAATGAATATATTTGGTCATAAAATCAAGAAAAAAACCTTATCATAAAGAAATATTCTTCAAACTCCAAAATGTATTCTTATATTTTATTTGTTCAGTATCGTATTATGAATTTTCATCTAATACGTTGTTAGTATTTACATAAATTTTATAAAAGATCTTATTTTATATATTTGTCATTATTTTCCAATTTAAAAATATTTTTCAAAATCATATTCAATATCAATATGATAATTGTTTTAAACACCAAAATATAAAAATTCGATAAATAATTCATTGGAATGTTTTTAACGGACCGATAAAATGGTGTTGAATCTCATCCAATAGATTTAATTTGGTAGTGGAACCACCTCTCACTACACCTATATAGGGGGTTTCACTAAGTCCCACATCATATATCTTAGAGTTCATTGGATGAATTACCATTGGAATCAACAGTGTATTGTCCAAAAAAATTTATTTTGGCAGAATATGATGTATCTTCTCCAAATATTATTCCTTATGCTATAGATTTCAACAACTAGTTTCTCAATTCTGAGATGTATGGATCATGATAATTTAATGGTTATGATTTCTTCATTCTATATTTTTGTATGAAAATGAGAAAAATATATCCTATCATAGTCATTTTTCTTTCCATCAATAATATCAATACCAGATTAATTATGTTTCAAATCCTTACGTTTCTAGATATTTTATGTAATTTAATTATTGAGAGCATCAAATATTTCAATACTGATACTAATTCATCACTTAGGATGATTAAAATTCCATTCATTTGTCGTGGTTCAATTAATATAATCATTTTTTCTTTTGATGCTCAATAAAAAATTTTTTTATCAGTTCCATAACCCTCAATGAAGGATGAACAATTTAATGATGGAAAAAATTAATGATGGGTCTCGACCTCCTAAAAATTAAATTTATTCAAAAAATGTTAAATATGAATTCAAATATGAGTGGATAATTAATATGGGAAAATGTAATGACATTGATCCATTTTTTGAACTTGACCCAACTGAAGTGAATGCATTTAAAATACATGGTGACAATACTCTACAGGAAGAATCAAATAAGCAAAATATGAAGATAAATAATCAAGTTGTAAGGATTTTAGATTCTATTATGAAATGTCTCAATGTAGGTTCCTAAAATGTTCTTTTACTTTCTTCCTAGACTGATTCACCAAATATGGATGTTCTTCTATCCTTCCATGAATCCACTGTGGTTAACATTTTAGTTCCTTCAGTTGCACACAAGGGAAAGGAATGTTGTTTTATGATTTATCATTACATATAATTTAGAAAAATCGTTGCAGTCAATTATATATTGTAATTATTTTTTAATAATAGAGTCAAAAACCCATGAGGAGTTTCTTAAATATATGTAGTAAGTCACTATAGGGATTTATTATTTAGAAAAAAAGGAAGATAATTAATATGGAAAAGATAATGAAGAGGATGGAAATGAAAATGATGATAAGGAGAAAAAAATTAAATCTTTTATTATTTCATAATTAAATTCATCTACATCTTCTTTACCCTCCAGGAATGAAAAGGATAGTGAAATAGAATGTTATTTGATGGAAAATAAATAGTGGTAGAAGAGAAATATATTTTTAAAAAGGATTATAAAGAAACAAATCTAGTGATAGGGGTAATAATATAGACAATGATTATGAGTATATCATTTAATTATCTTGTGGAGAGGATGTTGTATATAAATTGTAGAAATTGGTCTCAATGAATTCTGATAAAGGGAAAGAAAAATAAGTTGAAATAAAAATCTTCATCCTTTATTCCCTAGATTGAAAAAAAAATAGATTCAGAAAATAAAATAACCACTATGGATATAGATTATATCACTCTTTCTTTACAAAGACTCAAATTAATTGGCCCATACTATCGAATACATAAATTTGGGTGGGATTGATTCATGAGAATCAAATAAAAATATATGAGTCAATATAAGTTATAATAGTTATGATGATTGATTTAGAGACTTACTTTCTTGTTTTAATAGAATTTTTTATATGTAAAAGAAAGGAATACATTCTATTGGTAGAGTGCTCTCCTCATATTTATATAAGTGTAATGATACATGATATAGTTTTAAAGAAATGAATAAGATTATGAATGAAACCTCAGTTGTCGTATATAATTTATTTAACGATATGCCTATAGGAGTGAAATGTTTTGAATAATTCAATAAAAAAGTTGGAAAATGGTCGCTATAAGTTAATGATTACTTAGTAAATATGAAATATTTACAGTTTAATTAATCAAAACTAAAATTTTAAAAATATGAAATCATTTGTCTGAATAATCAGACTGAATAATTATCTGAAATGCATTGAATTCAAGAAGAGAATTCTAGGATTCTTGAATATAATTCTATGATTCAAGAAGTGGAGATTCATTTTGATAATTATTATATTGAGAAGATGGAGAAGAATATCCACAAGTTTGTGAAGATAAAATACTATGTCAAAACCCTCATAAAGAATGAATAATTTATTTGAATTCTTGTTGTAATATTTTTGAAATTTTTGGTCTAATAAATGAATGAAGTACATTTTCATGAAAATGTGATTGTTGTAATGTTTTTACAAATTGAACTGGTCTAATATTTTTTGATAATTTTTTTGGATTTTTTTAAATCATTAAATAATTTCATTACAACCATTTTCATTATACTATTGATTTCAAATTTTTTTTATAAAAAAATCACAACGGGCGAGAATTTTATAGTAAAGGGAGAAGTTTTCATCTGGGGGGCGATTTTTGTTTATAAGAATAATATCACATTAAGAGGTAGAATAAGATCATTTGAGGGAGTTAATATTAGTGATCATCATATTTCGATGAGTCACAAACTAAAGAAAGGATATGAATTAATATTTAACTATTAATGAGAAACACCGAAAAATAAATGGACTATAATTGTGTTAATTTCAATCTTCCAAATATTTTTTTGGTTTCTTTATTCCACAAATTGGAATATTTTCTTTTAAAAAAATATTCTTAAGAATTTTTCATACCATTATTTTTGGAAATAAAAAACACTTTCATAAATACTTGATCACTAACTTTCCATGTCCAATGTGTTTTAAGAATGTTTTTGTTTGAAACATAATATATTACCATAAATATAATTGGTTATAAAGTATTCAATAATATAATCTATAAATCATTCATTATGATTATCATAATGAGTATAGTTCAAATAATTATGGGAGTCTCCATTATCAAATAATATGGCAGACATTATATCTTTTCATTCATACAAAAAATACTTAATAAATCAGATTTCATGGGAAATAAAAAAAATTGTATTCATACTCATAATGATTACCGTAACGACATTTGTAAGGATATCAGGAAAACTAACTATGTTGTAATTATGAATAAGGAAAACTAAGTTCTAATGTAAGTAAAAAACTTACAATGTGATTGAATAAATCAATATGTCATCAGTTAATCAAATAAAAAGAGGCGTTGAAGTTATATGTGTCCAACTCATTATGCTTAAATTGGATATATATGATTGTTCTGAATGAAATATGACCACTAGGAATTTTATTTTAAATACACTACCATTAAAATATCTTGTAGAAGTTTATATTATTCTCATTCTGATTGATATATAGAAATTACACAACATGAGAAAGTGGTACATAGACTTTGTAATTGTATTTAATTTTATACTTATAAGGTAATCTTATCATGGTTTTTTCCTTATGAACATATTCATTTTATTCGTGCACACAATCTATCATTACTATAGGGGGATTGTAGGGATAGAAATATAGAGAACATAATATTTTAATCAAGGAAATGATGTTATAGCAATGTAAATGCAATTCATCAGATCGATGCCTTCTATGGATAGAACAACAGAACAAATATTATATTTCAATTGGGGAATTTCCTTGTTGTGGAAATGATGACATTTTGGTAAGATTAATACAATGGATACCTTGATCCAGAGTTTATGGATTCGATAATATTAAGGATAAAATAAGTATATTCATTTTAATAGTTGTAATTAATTCTAACAACACTTTATCTATTGAATTTCTTGGTTATTACATGTTTTATTTTACTATTTTTATTTTTAATTGCTCTATCATAATATATGTAAATATGATGAAATTTAATCTGTTAATAAGTTCTTTTATGAACCCTATCTCTTTAATCAGTTAAGATTCAATTATATGTAATTAAAATTATTATAATATGATATATGAAAATTATCCTGATTATGATACTTTGGTAATTAGACTAAGGGCCATGTCCAAATCCTTTATATATACTGAAATATGTTTTGGGAATTTGTTTAAATCTATTATTCTAAACTATCATTTTTTAAAATATAATTCAAAAAATTATAAAATTGATCCATTAAAAAAATATATTTTTCATTACTAATCAATATACATATTATTAAGACAAAATTAAATTATAGCCTTTCCAAACTCAGTCCCATCATAAAATATTTCAGATTATGTTTTATTAGCATATTTTCTAGACACTAAAATAACAATAAAAAGTTTTTTTATATTTTGATTATATAACCAATAAAATGTTATTGTAATTATATTTTAGAAACTATCATGTCAAAAAATATGTTTATTAGTAATATCAGTTTTACATAATATTTTCATAAAATATCCTTCCCTACAAGATTACAATAATCCAGATGAACATCGTTATCATGCTGATAAATTATTCATACACTGAAACATATTCTTATCTTTCAATTTATTTCGATATCTTTTTACCATTGTTCATCTATTTTATTATTATTATTATCTTATTTTTAATGGAAATTTTTTTGTGTTTTTCTTTTATTTTTTTTTATATATTTTCATCAATCATATTCCCTATCAATGAAATATTTTTCTTAATACTAGTTGAGTTTATAATTCAATAAATATATATTCAAATAGTTTCCACTCATATGACCTGATTGAGTTGAATCTCATATGTTTGAAATAGTTTGGATGATGAAATATCACTCTCTTCTCATATATAATTGGTGACCCTCATGTCCCACATTGGATATATCAATGTTATTTTGATGAATTGATGATTCCCTCAAAAGTATCATTTTAAAAATAACACATTATATTAGAATATCTGGTCATTTCTCTGAATACAAAGTATTCATCTAATGATTTGAACAATTATATTATTAATTCAATAAAAGGGGATCATGATTATTTAATGGTTACTAATGCTTTCATTATGTATTTTTCTTGAAAATGGATAAAATAATTATTGTATGATTAATTTTTCAAATATTAATTATATCATGACAACATCTATTCAATCTAAAATCATCATGTTTCAAAAAAATTTAAGCATGGAAATTAAAGAGAGCATGAAATATTTCAACATTGAAACTATGTCAATGTTGAATAAGATCAAAATTCAAATCATCAGTGATGATATAATGATGATATTAATGCTTAATTTTTTTGTTGAATCATTGTTGTTTTTCTCGAAAGTAGAACCCTAAAAGGATACGAAATCAGGTAATCATTGAATGAAATGGCTATTTGAGTCTCGACCTCATAATAATGAAAATAAATAAAATAATTTTCCAATGGAAATATGAGATGACTAGATAAAGAAGATGGAAAATTAGAAAAAATGGATCTATCATTGGGACTGGACCTAGCTGAAAAAAATGCTTTAATAGTACATGGTGCAAATGATCTTCAGGAAGAATCAAAGGAGAAACCGAATAAGTATTATCAAGGTGTAAGGATTGTAGAATCCTTGATGAAAAGTGTTGATTCAGCTTCCATAATTTCTATTTTACCATCTTTCCGAGTCCGATCCACCAAATTCATATTATTAATATTCATTCCAAGGAAACACAATGGATAATATCAATGTAACCTATGTTAAATATAATGGAACGTAAAGAGTTTTATAAATAATTGAAAACTATAATTCATTAAAATCATGTTGATTATGTTATAGCTGGTAAAGATGATATAAGAAAATATTCAAAACTCCATGAGGTGTTTATTAAATAAATAAAGAAAGGAGTTATTGGTATTTAGAGTTTATGTAAACATGTTAATGGTGAATAATGTAAATACATAGAATTGTTTTTTATTAATAAGTCAATGACAGTGAAAATGAATAAAATGGTGGATAATTTGAAGAAGAAGAGTAAGGAACTGAAATTGATGAAGTTGATGAAATTAAGAAAATTTTGAAGATGAAGAAGATGGGAAAGGAAAGAAAAATAAAAATAATGATAATGAAGAAATTCAATCTGATAAGATTTCATCAGCATAGTGATACTCAATCATGTTACCCTCCAGGACTAACATGTATAGTAATTTTGAATCTTCTGAGAAGAAACAATCATCAGAGGAACACAGAATATTTTTTCTTAATAAAGAGAATCATGATAAATATAAAAAGTAAAAGGGTCATAAAATTGAAAATAATGATGGAGAGGTCATTGAATTATCTGATGGAAAGGACATTTGAGTTAAATTTAGGAAATCGGTGACCAAGAGAGAATACAAAGGGAATTAAAAATAATTTAAATTTGAAACTATTCGTCCTCTAAAATATATGAAAATAATAAAAGTATTTAGTAAATATAATAACTATTAAGGGGTGGAATATATCATTCCTTCATTACAATGACACGAAGTAAATATCACATACATTCCAACACATGAGGATAGGGTGGAATTGATTAATGAAAATCAATGTGAATATTCTGAATCATTCAATGTTTTAATAGACATGCTAGATCGGTTAGAGGATGATATCAAGGATTTAAAAGAATAATGTCAATCCCATAGAATTTCACACAATCTTGTGTTAATGTGATCTATTCAAGTAGATATTGATGTCCCGCTACATGATGTGACTTTTTTTGAAATGAAGAAGAATATTAATGAATCCCCATAATCGTTCCCTTAGTTTTCTACAAATATGGAAATAATAGAAAATTTGGGGAATAGTTCAAAGATAAAACTAACAGATAATCATAGGATTTGAAAGAGTCAATAGGATAGATTAAATAATTTAAATCAGAGTTATCATGGAAAAAAATAATAATGGGGAAATCATTGGATTGAAAAATCACATTGAAGAATTATCTAAAATGATTCGTATTTTGGAAGATATGTCTATGATTCAAGAAGATAAGTCTTATATTCAAGAAAAGAATATTTGGATTCACGATGACAATATTTAGACATTTTATTATGACATACACAAGTTTAGAAGTTATTATCCATTTTTAAATCCCTCAGGAAGAAAGACTTGTTTTATGAACACATGTAATTGTTTTTGGAATTATTGAATTTATCAACGAATTAATTAATTTTATCATCCAAATATGATTGTTTGAATATTTTTTCGAATATTATTTTTGTTTAATATTCTTTCATAATTATTTCTTATGATTCATTAATTCATTATATATATTTTTTAAAACCATTATAAGATAATCTAAATGCTTATTTATTTATCCAAAATAAAAAATTGGGTGAATTTAATAGTAAGGGGAAAACATTTCCATTAAGCGGAGATGGTTTTAATTAAGATGGAGAATATCACACTAAGCGGTGGAATATTATCCTCAATGGTAGTTCCTAGTATTCATTGTCATATTTAGACGATTCATACACATCTATATAGATAATAATTAATTTTTAAACTTAATTATGAAATACCTAATATAATATGGATTGTATGTTTTTTAAAATTTAATTTACCATTTAATTTTTGGGTTTGTGATTTCCAATAATGTGGAGATTGTTGAGTTAAAAGTTATACTTATTAATTGTCTATTCCTTTGGTTTTTGAAATCAAAAACACTTTCTAAAATACATGATTACTAAAAATTCTTTTCCAAAGTGTTTCAGATTTTTTATGTTGAAAATACAATCTTATTCCAAACATAGTATTCGTTATAATGTTTTTAGGATTATAATATAACCATCCATTAATATTATTATCAAAAATATTATATATTAAATAATTATCATGATCACCATTATCAAATTTGATGTTAGAAATTATACATTTTCATTCATACTGTAAATTTCTAAATAATATGACTGATATCAGAACCAATGAAATCATGTAGAACAAAGAAAACACCAAAGTTTAATTTACATTTGAGTCAGACCGCTACCCCTGATGAGCCCAAAAATGATATTATAAAAATATTGAATATATTTATACCACACAAAAATTGTTTTCCATAAATTATGTTACATATATCGAGGGAACCCTTAGATTAGAAATCGAAGAACATGATTGAATTTGAAACATGGGGTTTACATACATGCAAAATAATGTTGTTCACCATCAGAAAACCTGTTGAGGAATCCGATGGCGGTGCATTTACTTAAATTAAATAATTAAATTTAGTTATTTTATCTAAAATGACATAATATATATCCCCTATAATTATCATATTATAGAAAATCACTCTGATTAGTTATATAATCCTGGGAGAATTTGAGAGGTGCTCTAACATTCTTCATTGGAGGAGATAGAACAGATGATGAACAACAATATCATCCAGGTAGATTGAGAGGTAGAGAAGGAAGAAGGTCTTATTCATTTGAGATTAATATTTTCTTCAATAATGATTTATCGAAATGAATTTTTGAATGATCAATTGTGGTCTATTACACTTTTAAATAAAGGACTGAGAAATAATTTTATATTATATGGTCAATGATAATTTTTCATCATTTTGACCCATCAGTTTATTGATTATATTGATCATGATTACTTTTTCTCCTATTGTACAGGTTATCTCTACTGGTAATCCATTATTTTTGATCATTAGTAAAGAATTATTAGCCTATGATAGATTAATATTTCTTATGTTCATGATCCACCTCTGTTCATTTTGTTCATCATCATTCGACTATGGGGTCTGGGTTGGACATTTATTGAGTGGTTTTGATCATGATCAAACCCACAAATTCAACGGGGATTCATGTGAGAGTAACGGTCTGGAAAATTTTTGATGTATTTGTGGGGATTATATATCGTATTTTATGTTTCCATGATATAACATCTAGACCAGTGATGAGATCACATGGATGTTGAAATTCAATCATTGTGTGAATGAGTCTTTTATAATTTCATTCCATTATATGAAAAAAGGAAGACCCCAAAGGTTCCATGTGGTCAAATTGTGGGATTTTCTATTGCAAGATTGGATTTAGAGAACCTTGTAAAGAGAATAAATTTCTATCGAAATTTATGCTACACAACATGGAGTCAAATAACACATTTCAAGTAACCCCGCTAAACTACAATGACTATGGTTTTATGGAAGATAAGGATCACACAACATATAGATTGGAACACATGTTTTGTGACCCTCCCCATGTGGACGAGTCATTTTCTAGTTTCAGAAAACCATGAACCCATCTGGGAGGACATACCGTGTACTCTGGTAGAACATGATCATAGTATGGAACAATGAAATGGCTAGGTACTGTCCATTTATGTGGGAAAAGTCTGAAGAACACGAGTATTACCATGAGAACATGGTCATGATTCAGGTTTTTGATTCATGCCATTAGGATTGATTACACATTATGTACTATGACATAGCCTTCTATCCATTCCCATAATAGAAAAAAACTAGGTATCAGAGTGAGATAACCCACCATGTGGTCCCCATACATGCAATTTAACCCCTTCGAAAGACATACACCTTTCATATATCATTTATATGGGATCATCTTTTTGGCCATGACTAACCTATCTTGTGTTTTCTTCCACCTAGAACACCATGGCATCCTTTATAATTTATTTTGATATAATAATTGGATTTTTTCTATCTGAAACTTCTGTAGGAGGTTTTGGAAGACTGTATAAATCATCAAATATTATTAGACAGATTTTTATGTTGAATACATAAATGTTTCATTAGTGTGTGGTCCCCCCATAAACCTTGCACTAGTTTGAATGGATCTCCTAGATGCGCTCTAGTGTAATTCCTCCACCAGTTGATTGGAAACCCTAGATGAAATAATGTGCAGGTCCTATATCTAATGAGTGGAACCCACCGATGCACTAATCCATGAGTCCTCCACCTACTGAGTTGCACCAACACTACCCACTATTGTGTGGGTCCTCTACATATTTATTGTTCACTACCAAACTTACTAGTGCATGATTCCATAGCATACTGAGTGGAATCCCATGATGAAATAAATTTTGGTAACTTCCACCCACATGATGCACTAGGATGTGTTTCCCTTACCTACTGAGTGGAACACCCATAAAGCACTAGATTGTGAGTCCTCTACCTATTCAGTGGAACACCATGTCTCACTAGGTAATGAGTCCTCAACAAACTGAGTGGAACCCCTAGACACACTAGGGAATGGGACCTCTACCCCATTGATTATAACCCATTGAAGTACTAGTTCGTGGGTACTATATCTATACATGTTGAGTGTCATCCCTTATCATATTATGATGAGGTTACAACAAGTGATTTTTGTTCCTTCATATATGGAGTGTATTATCATATAGTAGGCCCCACAACTTATATTTCTATGAGGATACATGTTATTCAGGGTTCTAAGTAGTGACTTCCTAGGTTGTCGAGCATAGTGGTGAGGTGATGGCCCCACCACCTGAAATTGATATATGGTTGTGAATGATTCTAAACATTAGAGATGAAACATTAAAACTATATGTAGATTCATTATTCACAGCTAGTCTATAGAGATTGATATCACATTTCTCTCTCATTTGGGGTTACTATTGAGCATATTAGGATTTTTATTGTTATTGTATCGTTTTCTGAATAACATGCCTTAATTGGTTTGAGAAGGATTCAGTTTATTTTGAATATCACTACCATTTACCTTTAGGGAATCCTTACATTGTATGTATACACACACCCCTATATCGGATTTTTCTGGACGTGTCATGAATAATATAGATGATGGACATATCTGTTTTGATTTCGTTGGAGCATATCAATAATTGGGTTTTCATTTCATGTACGATGGTTGGTCTTGGAGATCAAAAGATGGGATCCCCCAACTATTTTTAATCAATCTTTTGTCAAGATGGGACTTCATCTATAGTTGGGTGTATATTTTTTCACTTTCCATCATGGTTTTCATATATCTTACTATGATGTCATCCCAATTGGTTATTTTATGCATGGTCAATACAATAGATTTTATAGTCTGTTTTATTATTCCTCACCATTATTCCATGGAGTAGGTGGGGTTAATGAAAACAAGAATACTAGGAAAATGACATTCATTCAACTTATGACTTCATAGTGATTGATTCAAACATCTGTCTTATGGGGGCGTTCATGGGCTTGTAGTAGCCCGAACATTCACCATCCACATTGGCCTTGATGCGTCGAGTTGTTCCAGATTGGTATTAGAGGAAAATTTCTTCCAAGATGATGTTTTTAGTTTCTACTTATGATGATTGAATGAGGCTTAGTGTGACTAAGTCAAATTGTTTTGAGTGTGTATTTCAGGCTAGTGATCCTAGTGTTGGTGTAATGGATAACATATCCAAACATTGGGACTCTGAATTTTTTTTTCAAATCATCATACTGTGTCATCCATTGTAGGTGACATGGAACATGTATTTTTTATGATTTATTCCAATAACTGTCCATATTGAGTGATCTCCTCATATTTTCTCTTATACCATGGTACATATGTATAAATTTTGAGATGTATTTGTGAATATATCCAGCTATGAATTCAAGGATATTTTTTGATGATGAATAGTTGAGTGATGAGGCCTTAGTTTATGGACATACCTATGTGTATATTTTCTAGAAGAATGTTCCAATTTGTTCTATCACCTATTTAACTACACATGGATCCGTTAAATGACTATGAGGATTACCATCCATGTCTTGAACATTCAATAACTGAAACATGAACAGATGATGGTAGACATAGTTTTAAAAATTTACATGAGATCCATTGATTGTGATTACTGAGGTTCCATGATTAGATTGAGATCCATGTATTAGAGTTCTGACTCGAGCTGGTAGTATTGGTATTTTAGGTTGTGTAGACCCTAACCAATCATATGGGATTATTGGCAACCAATCTTCTCCAAGGATTATTTTTTTGGATCTACAAAAATAAATAGTTGAAACACCCATGTTGAGTGCACATCACGGATTTTGGAGATATATATTGCTCCGGTTTCATGGTGATCTAGATCCCCCTTCTTAGGTGTAAATGTACTAGCATGATCCTATGATGTGAAAACCCGATATGGAAAGGACCCCTATCAATGGTGTTCGTAGCAGTGATGATTTTCTAGGGTGATGTTGGGAATTGGTAGAGACATGTATTGGTGATGTTATATATGGATTAAGTCATTAATGAACGAGGGAAACTCCCCCACCCCCAAAATACATTTCCAGTTCAATTATCTAAATCTATGAGGTGAGCTAGTGGCATCCAATGAAGATAGTTTCATTGTGTTGTGATGAGTTCATCAAATTTCATGTAAGGGGTCATTCAGATAAGAATGTTGTATAGTGAGTCTTGGTTATAAATGAAAGATACTCAAGGGTAATAATGGATTCAAGCAGTGGAGGATTTTGATCCAAAGGCTTCTAGTGTGTTTGAGGTACGATACACATATCCTCTACTAAATATTTTAGTTTTGTTGCGTAGTTGTAATCTCAAATCCATGGATGTATTCTCCGTTCGAGACCCAATGGTTCTAGTGGCATATTTTCCGTTTGATTCTTATGTTGTAATATCGTTTTGGTAGGATCGATGATAACATGTTTCTATCAGTGCTATGACCCATCTCTATTAGGAGAGAGAACCTCACACAAAATCATTCCATGGTAGGAGTGGGAACCTCTGATATTTTGGTAGTATATAGTGTAGTTTACTTTCCATTCTCCCCATATTTCTATAAGTGAGTGTATAAATTATTCAGAATTAATGCGAATGAGTTTCCCTAAAGAACTCTAGGTAATGGAAGATGCTATATTTCAAAATATCATATAACCACTTCATTATTAATAGGATAGTATTACCTATGGAGTAGAATATTTTATTGGGTTTTAGCTCCCTAAGATGGTGTAGGGGTATAAGGGCATTCATCATGGGGATGTGTCGGGATTACCTCCCCATAGAGAGTTTTTTATGCATATTCATTCACTAGGGATAACCTGGTACCATTTATAGTATAATGAATTAACACATGTAGTTTTTTGAGTTGGAGGTGTGGCAGGATGAGTCTATTGAGAAAGGGATTCATAAGACCCAATGGGTTCCTTGGGGAGCCCTATGATTCTAACATAAGAGGAAGATAAGAGCTTGAGGTCATGTTTGTAATGGTGTCACACAATCCAAGTGACTATTTTGGAGGATAATCCACCATCTAAGAATTTAACACCTCTTATCATAGATTATATAGGCAAAGTGGATCTCATTGTTTAAACATATTTTGAGTTATCACTGGCTTCTGGTTTGATATGTGTGTGCACCTAGTGAGGTGACCGATGGCATCTATGATTTCTTTGAATTCTTGGGGATACACATTGGCATGTGTATTTCCCCATATTATTTCACGATACTTATGAACCATATCCTAAACCACTCAAGGATTGGTTAATGTTATTTCTCAATGATGAAACCCTGGTCTAAATAGTGTTGGAGGATGAGCACGGGAAACTCTTGTGGATAGATCAATACATGATCAGAGAGTACCTTTCCTCTTGGGGATCCATCACATAGACATTAAATGATCATAAAGGTTTACACATTATGATATTTATTCACATACATGCCAGTGACAGTGTTCAAAAAATACTTGAAATTGGGCTAGAATGAGAGCAACCCTACGGCGTGGTCATGGTAGAAGATTCACACATTTTGGTTTTCAATTCATTATTGTTTTTAAAGGTAATGGAGAAGTAAAACTATTTTTAGTATAACCTTTTTGAGTGTGTATAGTGAGAATTCATCAAGTCTATGGTCGTTTCCCCTCCGCTTCATTAGTGATTTAAGGAGGCAAAACTTACAGATATTTACTGGGAGATCTTTCATCACTATAAATCCACTAGATACATTCCTGATGGATTCCCTAATGGTGGGAAGCACAACATCCCTGTTATGGATAGTCTCTGTCACTATTAATTCTATGGGAAATTGATTTTGGGAGTTTATTCATTCCCTTAGTAGTATACATGGATAATGTTACTTGTACGTAGGTCCTTAAATATAGAGATTAGTGGAAAATAATGTAGTGGCTTATTATGGATTTTTAATGTCTCCTTCTCACCTACATAATATGGAAACCAAGGTATTGGGTGGAAGGGGAAATATGATGTAGTTTTTGGGTTTATCATAATGGGGATTCCACTATTTTTGGGAGGTCACAATTCTTCTTTAGTGATCATAAACAAACTCACCAGTTTGAACCACATCCAACCAACTTGGTAGAATTTCTTAGTAAAGAGTTGGAAACTATTGAGCATGCATGTGGTTTCCATTATTCATTAATTTCACTTTACATTCATTCATAATGTGAATCTAACATCACATCATTATTATAGAATGGTTGAAAGAGGAATTTTGGACTCATCTATTATTGGGAACATTCTTTCCACCACCAAATGAGGGCTAGGGGAGTACCCCATTCAGTTTCAGGATAACATGCTTTGAAATTACATGTATATGTCAAGGAATATCTAGGAGTATCACCTACCATTGTTGGATTATGTATCAAAATATTTACCACTCCAACATCATCATAGCATCATTTGAGTCCATTTATGGGAGACCATATAGGTCATCCCTATGCTGGTAGGAGCTAGTGGGAGTCAATAATTTGAGTAATATGTTTGGTTGTAGTGATATTTTTGAAAGGGTTATAGATAATACAAGGGAATATGAAGACAAACTTGAATATATCACGAGTTTTTTATAGAATGATTAATGTCAAATTTAGATCGATATGATGTGGTAATCTACTCTGAGATATCATACCATGTTTAGAATCATATTTATTTTGATAGATTAATAGATATATTTAAGGTTCATTGGACCATTCTCTAGTCACTACATCAGGTTACTTAGGAGGTCTACCACTTGACCTTATGATTGTAGTTAGAGTGGGTTCTTTCTGTTTACCTATTATCATAGTTCTGGAGATGTGTTCAAAAATCACTACACATTGTCATCCTGATTGAGCTGGACACATGGTGATGCTCTACCTTTTGAGATACCTTGTGGTGGTTTGCAACTATTTTTGGAAAACCCATAATGGGCATGTGGTTCCCCTAAGTGTGTGTGGGTAGATAGAACAAGTGTATGTAGGATAGATCCTGGGAGTGGGAGAGCCTATTGCAAGTTTAGAATCCCCACCTATTTGATTAGATTTTTTCTTTCTGGGAATGAAATTCCTTGAATGGTTGAATAATATATTGATTAAATTTATTCCTTTTTTTTATATTGAACTATTTTATAAAATATATTAATTGATAGGTGTTTGGATTTTGACAGTTTCTAAAGTACGGTGAGTGCACAATTCATATTATAAAAATATGAAATATATTAATACCACTGATGATATATTCTCCATTAATTATTGTAATTTTCCTGATATTTTCCTAATATTGCAAATATGAGATGACGATTGAATCCCTAACATGATTTTTACCTTAATAACGACCTTAATATGATCAACATTAGACATTTGGCAAAGGCAGTTAAGGGAGGGGTATCTAATTAAAATAAAAAATATAATACATTAAATTTATTTTAAATGATATCATCTAAATACTCTTTAAATACCCTCTTATATAAAATATCATGGTATATCCACTAAACACTAAGAAAATCTTAGAGGAAAACTGGTGTTATTCATTTCCATATTGAGATTCGATGATAAAAAATAATCAAATCAAGGTGGATTGAGAGGCTGATACCTGAGCCGATACCTGAGCATGGCCAGGTATACATCTAGGTACACCAGAGTAGCCTAAAAAACAGGGGAAAAAATACCATCACACAGGCATGCCCAACATTCTTGAGACAAAATGAATGGTATACACACTTTTCATGAAATATGACATGGCCTCCAAGTTGTTTTTAGAAGAAAACAAGGGCCGCCAGCATAGAAAGACCAAACCCCATGCAGACCCCTTACACAGTATGTGCCCCGTTGGAAAAAATTCCACCTTATGAATCTCATTTATCAATACTCATATATTAACCCATTAGTCACCTATCCTATGAAAGTTTCCACATTTAAAGATATGGTTTCATTATGGGGTATTTGGTGTTATGACATGAATTTTTTGAAGAATGATGGTTCTTTCTGTGATACAAGGTATGATTGTGATCATGTGAGTTCACTATAGAGAGGTTGTTGTTGGAAACCCCCATGATACATAAGGACAAGGGTCCCCCATACTCCATGTAGTGGTTTAAGTGGAACCCCATGATAGAATATGGATTATTCCTCTAAATACTATGTTGAACCCCCTAACAGACTAGGGCAAGGTTGTTATACCTAATATGTAGAACCCCCAACTGATGCATTAGGGAATTGGTTCTATTCCTACTTAGTAGAACCCCCTGATGCACTAGGACATGTGTCCTCTACCTATTGAGGGGAAAATGCTGAGGGACTATGCTATGAATTATTTATATACTAACTAATACCCCCATGATGGACTAGAGTGCCAGTCTTCTACCTACATAGTGACACCCTCTAAAGTACTAGTTCTTGGGTTTTATACCTAATATGGGTCACCCCCATGATTCACTACGGTTTGTGTCCTCTAACAAAAGTGTGGAACCCCATGATGAACTAGGGAATGGTTCCTATACCTAATAAGTAACACCACCTAATGCACTATGAAATGCGTCCTCTACAAAATATAGTGAAACCCCCTAGAAAAACATGGGGAAATGTCCTCTATATATTACTACAGAGTTTCAACAATAACATACTTGGGTGTATGTCCTCATTATGAGTTGTGGATCCATTGGATGTCGAGAAAAATTGAACGGATGAGATCCCAATACTCAAAATTTGTTGAGGTTATAAGGGATAATTGGTTCGATGTTGTTGATCCCTTGATCATCATTCATAGTGACGAGGTGCAGCCCCCTCAGCATTGTTTCTTATACAATATTTCATGATTTTAGGAATATGAGATGGAAATATGGAGTTGCAAGACAACTCATTGTTCCTAGATAAACTATGGATATTGAGATCATACTCATCTCTACTTTGGGATTCATTTTTATCATACATGGATGTTTTTGGTGATTCCCTTGGTTTCTGATTGAAACACCGTCTCTATGATGGGTTGACTCTTTTTTATATCCCTCTATCCCCCTTTTAGTTTTCAAGGAATCTTTCTGATAATCCATACACCCTACGAAGAATGAGATTTTCCTACATGTTTCAAGAAATTTGTAGATGATGGATATATAAACAATTATTTTAGTGGAGATTTGGAATACTAAGGTACACAGGTTGCATTTGGGGTTGGGAGTGGAGATTATGCTCCATTCTCACTCATCATTTTCAAATAAAACATTTGTCAGGATGAGACTACATTTTTGGATGGGTGTGTATTTTCCCTTCATACACATTAGGTTTCTTCTCTTTCACTCTATTGTATTCCCTAGAGTTTATTTATTGAATGGTGTACAGAAGGTTTTACAACAATTTTTAATATTCCGCTTCACTATTTCATGTAATTAGTTTGGTGTGTTTATATAGTTACATTATGAAATGGCCCCCCATTTATGTAATTATTTCACATTTATTACAACCAGCTCGTAGCCTATGGAGGCGGGCTTAAGGTTATGTAACCCTTACACTCTTCCCACCAATAATTCTTTATGGGTTGGGTCAAAAAATAGGTGGGACAGGAAGTGGTGGAGATGTTAGCATTTTATATGTGAAAAGATGGGTAGTATCAAGTGTTACAAATTCATTATCAGTAATGTCAGTTAACTATTCGTGGACCAATAGACAAAAAATTGATAAAATAGGTGGGGATACTAAGCCTGGTTCAAACACTCCCCTCACCCTCTCCTTTATTAAAAAACTATGAGTTTTAGGTCTTTTCTGACTTTTATCTTTTTACCAAATTTACTTTTACATTCATTATTAATTTATAACCATTTTACATAATCTTAATGACAATAATTATGATTGAGGATTTTAAATAATTTTAAAATTTTGATTTCAAATTGGATGTTAATTTTAATAAATAAAATTTCTGTTAGTGTGAAAAGATAACATCAAAATTAACAAACTTAATTTCACAAAAATAATTATTGGAAAAATAATGTTTTACACATTTCATTTAAATTTGAGATTAAATTATCATTAAATTTGGACCCTGCACAAGGCAGCGGTCTCTGAATCAATGAAGATCCTTTTTTGGAACTGCCAGGGGCTTGGGAACTCTCCCACGGTCAGAGCCCTGAAGCATTTGATTATGACCAATAAGCCCATGCTATTGGGCATTGCTGAACCCAGAATGAGTTTCTCACGATGGTCAGCTTTCAATTGGAATGTTTTTGGCTACTCACTGGTTGCATGCAATCAGGTTCAAGATGGGAATGAATCCCTATGGGTTCTCAAGCACAACAGCATAGTCATTGACTCTTTTCAGATCGAGCAACAGGCTATTACAGTATCTTGTTCTCAGATGTCTGATTATTTTTGTGTTACCTTTGTGTATGCTTTCAACCAATATATCAGAAGGAGAGCTCTTTGGAATCACCTGCTTGCAGTCTCTGAGAATATGTCCAAGAGATGGATTCTTCTTGGTGATTTCAACACAATTTTAAGGCCGGAGGAAAAGACTGGAAGTAATTTTTGTCGGGCCTCCTCTAAGGATTTTCTTTATTGTATTGATCAATGCCACCTGAGTGAAGTTTCAATTGTGGGTGCTGATTTTACATGGAGTAGATATACTATTAATGGAAGGCAGGCTAGCAAGCTGGATCGTTGTCTTGTCCAAATGAATGATAGAAGTGATACAATGGAGGCTTCTGGTTTAACTCTTCCAAGGCTGCATTCAGACCACAATCCTATTCTAGTTGAGATAAGTTTTTGCACGGTAAGGTCTGCTCCTCTGCCCTTTAAATTCAACAATGCTTGGTTAGTCGTCCAAGGGTGCAGGGAAATTGTTATGGAAGAATGGGGATCTGCTGTCACTGGGTGTGCTTCACATATCCTGACCTCGAAACTGAAAAATGTAAAGGCCAGACTTAAAGTTTGGAGTAAAGAATCTTTTTCCAGCATTGCGAATGACATCAAAGCGGCTGAATTTAATCTTTTGGACTGCCAGCAACGGAGCATGCAGCAGGATCTCCCATCTCAGGAGGAGCTTCAGGCTGCCTCAAAGCTTGATAGTCTTTTGTCTCTTAAGGAAAATTTGGATCGTAATCAGTTGAACATAAAATGGCTGAAGAATGGGGATAGGAATACCAGATTTTTCCACTGCTTGCATAGGGAGAAAAAGCTTATGAAAAATCTCAAGGCTCTTATGATTGATGGTAAATTACTCACCTCTGAAAATGAGATTGTGGATGCTGTGACTGGTCATTTTGAGAATCTTTATACTGATTCTGGTGTGAGCAGTTCATCTAAGATTGTCACATGTATTGAATCAACTCTGGATGAAAATCAAAACAGAAGACTCATTGAAAGCCCATCCTACAAAGAGATTCATCATGCTTTATTCTCTTTGAATATGGACAGTGTTGCTGGCCCGGATGGCTTCACAAATAAATTCTTTATGTTTTACTGGGATATCATCCATGCTGAGGTTATTAATGCTGTTAAGGAATTCTTTCAACATTCTTTTATGCCTCTTGGTATGAACTCCAACTTCATTGCCTTGATCCCGAAGAAAGACAATGCTTTAGACATCAAGGATTTTAGACCTGTTGCTATTGGTAACTCTATTCCTAAAGTTGTTAGCAAGATCGTTGCTATCCGGTTAGGTGATGTTGCCAGGAATCTCATTTCTGCCAATCAGTTTGGATTTGTGCCTGGTAGAAATATTCAGAACTGCTTATTTACTGCTTCAGAATGCATTAATATCATGAAAGGTAAATCTCAGAATGGGAATATGGCCTTGAAAGTGGATATTTCCAAGGCTTTTGACACTATGCGATGGGACTTTATTTTTACCATTCTAAGAATGCATGGATTCTCGGATAAGTTTATTGAGTTGATCTCGTCTATTCTACGAAGTGCTCGCCTATCCATTCTTGTTAATGGCTCCCCAAGGGGTTTCTTTCAATGTACAAGGGGGGTCAGACAGGGTGATCCATTATCTGGTCTTCTGTTTTCTATGGCTGAAGACTATCTTAGTATCTGTCTGAATGACCTTGTCAATACAGGTCTTTATCGAAGAATGAAAGCAGGTAGGAATCTTTTTGCGCCCTCCCATCTTCTCTATGCTGATGATATACTTCTTTTCTGCAAGGCTAATAGGGGCACTATCTCATGTATTAAGAGCATTTTTTCACATTATGAAGAGGTTGCAGGGCAGGCAATCAGCTGGAACAAATCTTTTGTTGTGTTCGGGGAAGGAGTCCCAATTGTGAAACAAAACAGGGTTGCCAATAGGCTTCGGGTAAAGAGAGGGGAACTTCCTTTTTACTACTTGGGGTTACCTTTATTTTGGGGAAGAGTGAAACGAGCTCATCTGGAAGGCATTGCCTTAAAAATCAGCAACCAGTTGGTTAGCTGGAAGGGGAAGCATATGTCCCAGGCTGGTAGAATCTGTCTTGTTAATTCAGTCATCACTTCTATGTTTGTGTATTCCTTCTCTGTTTATAGATGGCCAAGGGCCCTGCTTAAAGAGTTGAGTGGTTTGATCCGGAATTTCATTTGGACTGGGTCCACACAACAAAGAAAACTAGTTGCTGTCTCTTGGAAAGATTGTACTAAACCAGTTAATATGGGGGGAATGGGAGTTAAGGATATTAATTTATTCAATGACTCCTTACTTCAGAATTTTACATGGAGGCTCCTTGCTAAGCCTGACTTCTCTTTGGAATTCCTTGTTAGCAGGTTTGTTGACAGATTACAGAATAAGAAATGCTTGTTTCTGCAATCCTCAGTTTGGTCTTCGGTTAGAATTACCTTCTCCAAGCTTATGACTCACTCTATATGGTTGGTCTGCCCTGATTCACACCTGAATTTCTGGTCCACTGCATGGCTGTCCGCCCCCATCAAAGACTATGTTTCTGTTCCATCTTCTAGGAAGAATCTGTCCATATCTGATGCCTATAGGAATTCTGAAATTTCTGCTCTTATCCCAGCTGCTACTAATGATGAGATTTGCAGTTATGAATATGTTGACTCTGATGTTTTGATGTGGAAACCATCCTTGAATGGGAAATTCTCTAGCAGGGAATATTATAATCTTATGTGTGGGCCTGACACAGGCACTCCTTCGTGGGTGGCGGCTGTTCATAAGTCATATATTTTCCCAAATGACTCTTTACTCATCTGGAAGATATGGAAATGCAGGTTGCCCATCCAAGCTGCGCTGCAGCGTGCAGGTATCACAACTGTTCCAATTTGTTTCCTTTGTATGAAGGCAGATGAATCCCTTATGCATCTGTTTATTCAGTGTGATTTTGCCATGAATTTATGGGGCTATCTGCAAGACATTTTTCACTTCTGCTTTGATTTCTCTTCGATAGCCTCCCTGTTCTGTTCGGTTCTGCAGTCTTCTACTAGTGAACAGATTAAAGCCTTGTTACTTGCTGCTACTGTTTCAATTGTTTCGTATATATGGAAGTCTCGCAATAGGCTGATCTTCAGCAACTTCAAGTCCAGCCATCGTGATGGGATCATGATGATTCATCGATGTATCAAGCTGGCCGCTGAAAATCAAACAGGCTGCATGCATAATGATATTTCTGATTTTCTTGTTCTGCGTTCTCTTGGTGTAAGTGGTAGGGAAAGGAAACCATGCATGCTGAAATACATTCGATGGATCCCCCCTATCATTAACTGGTTAAAGGTGAATGTTGATGGGGCTGCTTTGGGTGCTCCGGGTCCTGCTGGGTGTGGCGGGGTGTTCAGAACCCATCGGGGTTTTGTGAAGGGATGTTTCTTTCATTATGTTGGACATGCGCATGCGATCGAGGCTGAACTGTGGGCCATGATTAAGGCCATCAGGTTTGCTGTTTTTTATGGTTGGAACAGGTTATGGCTGGAATCGGATTCCTCTGTTGCTGTCCAGATTTTGAAGGACCGATCCAGGAATGTTCCATGGAGGATGATGTCTGCTTGGATATCCTGTTTAAACCTTGCTCAAGGTTTACTCCTTGATGTTACCCATGTCTACCGTGAAGGGAATCAGGTTGCTGACGCACTTTCCAAAAGGGCCGTTAGGGAGGTTAGTTCCAGTTGGTCTTTTGTTCTTCCCAATTATTGTGATAGTCTGGCTAGGAATGACTGTAATGGTGTGATGCATACTCGGGTTTGTAAGGTGGGACTCTCTTGAGCTGTCTTGTAATGTTTACTTTTTTATATAATCTTTTGTTGAGAGCAGGCTTCTGCCTGTCTCTCGGGCTTTCTGAGTAATATATTATAAAACTATTATGGTAGAAATATAGTGTTTATTATATTTATAATGCAACCAATTACTATGAGTTAATAATTAAATGGATAATTTTAATAAAATTAATTTTATTTACATTTTATATTTTATTTTAAAAATATATATTTTTATATTTTAGAAATTAATCAAGATAAAGATAAATTCGTATATTAATTACTCATAATATTACATTATGAGTATTAATTAATGAATTGTTTCTAAAATAACTGATTTTTAGATGAAATGTGAAAATAATTGTTCATGTCATTTCATTTATTAAAATAATTTGTTATATTAATACACTAAAAGATGATAAATACATTAAAATATAAATGTATAAATTTTAAATTATAATAATGCATTATAAGATTCTATTTTTAATTATTTAACCCAAGATCAATATTTGGAAAATTTATTTTTCATTCTAATGAAAATCGTTTTTCATAATTATTTATTACATGATGTATTGTTGTTTCTGAAAAATATTACATTAAAATAAATACTCCAGGATTTCTAATTGTTATTTAAAACTTCATGAATCAATGAAATTGATGATTCAATCATATCCGCTAATATCATTTCATATAAATAAGGTTTTTCAAAAAAAATGGTTTTCTACGTTAAAAGTGATAACGTTATTATTAATTTCCCTACACATAGAATTATAATTTTATTACATAATTATTATATTTTATATAATAATTTTTATATTATTTAACAATTAAAATTTAAATTTTTAGGTATAAACTTATTGTGGTTAGTATTAATGATATTTAAAATGAGAATCGATAGAAAATTATTGAAAATCCAATGTTTTGTTAATATCAAGAAATTTCAAATGAATCAATAAAATGGATCACAATTAATATAATGAATATAATGTTATTTTTCAAACCAGAAATATATATTAACCCTCATTTAATTTACAATTAATACTAAATAACATTAAGAATCCTTAATTGCCGGATGCATTTTTTCTATTAAAATTGTTTTTCTACACATTCACTAAAATAATGCCGAAGTCAATTTTATAATGATTATTATTTTGATTAGAAAAAATATATGTTACATATAGTTCCCTAAAACATGAATTTTCATTCAGAGGTTACGTTATATGATTTTGAAAACTTAATAGCACATAGATAACAATTATTTACCTAGTTTAAAATTAAAAGAGTAATATATATAATCTTAATGGTAAGAAAAATATATAATTTTCAAAACATGTGAGGAATCAAATTTGAGCCATTATAACCCAATAAATACCCTACATTTTATTATATAAAATATTTTTGGGCTATTGAACTTGTCATAGTGTCCTGGAATTATTAAATTATAAAGGGTGTTTCTAAAAGAATAATTTTCAACTATTATATATGGTGATTACCTAAAAAGTTAAAAATGTATACCTAACATTATAAATACAATCTTAAATTATTTAATTTTACTACACCTATAACCACATCCTTGAATCATAATCCCTATGTCACTCGAAGTTTCATATGACCCTTAATATCATGATAACTCTAAGGGAAAAAAGAACGTCTCCCACCTAAGTGTTATCTCTTACCAAGATTTTCTTGTTAATCTTCCTCATCCTAATATATTATCACCATATTAATAAAATTATGTTAGTATCATTAGTATGCATATATGTTGTAATATTAGTGTCAAAATCATTATTTATTCATTTTCACCTAATTTAAAAACAGAATAACATCCTTAATATGTTGAACATACTACCGCCTCAATGAAACAATGCCATTTTTCATTAACAAATTTTATAGATGTTATTATTGGTGGTAATTAAGAATAAATATGATATATATCATATAATTAGGATTATAAAAGTTCAATTCCCTATCCACTATCATATCCTATCATGTGTTGATAAAAGAAATCACTAATGGTGCTTACAAATGGATTACCACATCCATGATGGGACATTTTTTATTTAAAATATCATATATTATATAAAAATATTAAAATATATATAATAAAATCGAAACATAAATATAAAAATAATATTATTCAATTATAAATATATATTGTTGAATGAAATACCATTGTAACCATGGTCAACAATTGAGTTAACGTGTGTTTTTGTTTGTGTTAGTTTAACAACATACAAGAATAGAACATAAAAAATATAGGTTATATTTTACATAAAAATAAAATATATATATATATATAGTTACAATTATATGAATATTTGGGTAATGATATTAACAATATTATACATGAGAAAAACAATTAAACACAATTGATATTTATAATATGCAATAACTAATTTTTTTACTCAGGAAAAGTATTTATAAAATGGATTATAAAATAGTAATATTTTTAAGTGAGGATATGAAATAGTATAATAATATATATATATATATATATATATATATTTGGAGGTTATATTGTCATAAACTAAGAATGGATGATAAGATAAGCTGTTTCCTTCTCAATTTTCCCTTCATTGAGACATTTTTTGTATTACACACTTCTAACACCCCGACCCTTGTTACCCAATGTTGGTGCATTATTATATAACATTGGCATGATCAAAAAATATCAAGTCTCAAAAGATCGATTAGTTTAGTATCCTTGCAAACACTAGATACATTCAGAAGTCTTACATTAAATCATAATATGAAAAACTACAACAACATAGTCTCCATAGTCCACTCTCATATCACCCAAGACAATCGCTGCAGGTCTGTCATAAAATATTTATTTACATCCTGGGAAAAATTAAACATAGATAGCAGATATGTCATATGCTCAGAAAGGATAACAAAATTGCAGAAACTTTTATAAATATGAATCAACATTTAAGGAAATGTCTAACTAAATCAAAATCTTTTTAATCGTGAACTTGAGCATAATATGGAAAAAATAAAATGAAATAATGCAATTTACTTACTCACATATATATTCTACTACTGTAATAATCACATGCAATATTAATAACCACATTCATAATAATGGAATGAACAATTCCAGACTATCATAACCACATAGTCCAGGCCTTGTTCTCAGACTACAAATTAGATTTTGTTATGGCCTTGTGCCAAGACACTAGTTTGTCTCATGAGACCTACCGATGCATCAAGAAGCTATAGCAGGCTCCACCCGTCACTTACTAAGTCCAATGAATTCCTTATTTGAAAATGTTTAAACATATCATAAACAATTCCCAAGAACCATAACTTAATTGTATCACATTAAACATTCATAAAGAAAACATAACATCTCCACATTTCAGTCACAATATATAAATACAATACAATGACATAATCAAAACATTATCAAAACCATTTTCAATAACAAAATAAAATAAAAGTAAAACATGGTATATATTATTCATTTAAAAAAATGAATGGTTTTTAGAGGAAGCCGAAACTCAAATAATGGACACGGCAGCGGAGAAGTCGTTGTTGCGGTATACATAAGACAAAAAATTACTTTTGTAGTTTAGTAAAATGTTTCGTATGAAAATATTCCTTTTGAATAAAACTAAATTTAAAAGGGGTTTATACACCATTAAAAGAATGTTTTGTATAAAATAAAATATGCCTCAATGAAAGGATATTGAGACGGAGTCATTTAACTCGTGTCCGACTTGACTCGATTGTTTTTTAATGTCCTCAATAATAAACTATTGTTAATTTATATATTCATAAGAATATTTTTCAAGGTTATTATTCCTTTTATATACCTTTTTAAAATGTTATGAACATGATGAAATCATTTAATTTAATAACGGTCGTTTTGTCGATCCTTGGTACTTGAGTCAAAAATAAACTTCTTATACATACAACTTGTTTATGTGGTAAAATATCCATTATCTCCAGAATTATATTCATGATGTAGATATTATATATTTAATATATATCTAGTATATACATGCATTTATAATATTACATAACATTTATAGGTAACAAATGAAATGCACCGTTCATGGAGACGGTAAGCCGTAGGTACGCATGAACACTAATTTCATTCCTATTTTATATTTAATGGAATGAAATCATAATTATATAAAGGTATATTATAATTACAGTTATATATCATATATAATATCATTAACATCATCCTTTACATGTCCACATATGGCATTAATGATTCAAATCACTTTGAGGGGGTGGTAGTCCGCACTTCCTAAAATTAAATTATTGCATTTACCCATACTGGAAATCATAAAGGAATGAAATAATTGAAAAATACAGAAGCATAAGGATGAAATAAACATAATATATAACATATATAAATATATTTACATCTTAATGGCCACCATGAAAGGTGTTAAAAGAAGATTGAACATTCATCGTTTCATGAGGTGATAATTCACCACCCATTGAAACGGTATGTTCTTTAACCATTAGACGAATGTTTGTGTAAGTGTAGTTTGAATCCTTCCCATAAAACATCCTAGTATATTAAAGATACTGGTGTTGTTACAAAATATAGGAATAAAAGAGTTTGGGGTCTAGAGAAGCAAAATAAAACAAAAGAACATAAGAGAAAAAATTACATTTAAATCGGGTAACTCTCCTAGGTTCAAACCCAAAGGGTTTCTTGAAGATAATTATGCATAAGTTAAAGCTTATAAGATGATTATAGGGATATTGGGAGATTATTTGAGTAGATTTTTTATGATCCCAATGAATTTTATGGTGTGAATAATGTGGTATAGGTGGGGGACTTTTATAAAAGGAGAGGAGGGGCTCTTTTGGAACGATTGAAAATATTATTTTATTATAAAATGGGTTTCGGATTATAAAGGTCCCAAAATAATATACTTCAAATATAAGGTGATATGGGTTAGGAAATCCATCCATCTAATAGGTTTTTGACAAGTTTAAGTCTTATATTATACCTTATCTTTTAATTTTATTTAAATCGTTCATTAATGAGGTAATCTTTTCATCATCATGGTGTCATAAATAAATATATTTATTTAATATCTAAAAATAATAATACAATTATAATGATTTTTGAAAGATTTTTATCTTTCCAATGAATATTTATAGCTGAAAAGATAACTTGTATAACCCTTTGTAAAAATTGTTTTAGTAAAACAATACATGTTTGTGACATTTTTATTTTTACTTTAAATAAAAGGTATTCATTTCATTATCTTACCCAAGTGGCTCCATGGGGTCCCAAAGATAGTCCCATGGTTTTCCATGGTCATAAATGACTCAACCAATATGTTTAGTATATGTGTCATTATATTTTTATATTTTTATAATATCATTTTTACCTTAAATTACCCTAATTACATCTAATCGCGGTTAATAAAACTCAAAAGTTATTATTCACAAAAAATTATTTCCATCGCATTGAACAAAATTTTACTTACAAAAGACAACCATGTATGTCGTAATTTTAAAATTCATTTCATACAAGCATTAAATATTCATTAAAATGAAAAATCATTTTTTTAACTACCACTTAGTGGTTTCACTATTCATCAAAAATTAATGTTTTTCAGAAAAATACCGATAATAAACCCCATGAAATAATTGATATTTCGAATTCAAAAATGATGTATATTTTAAAAAATTCAAAACATATAAGTTGCATTAATTAATTTTATAATTAATTCTCGTTTTCATCACAAATTGCATGTCTTTAAGAAACAATATCAATCAAAAGATTTACAATTGTTTATGTCCAATTTCAATGTGATATTAATTCCAATGACCACAATTGGATAAAATTTTAAAAAAATATTCCAATTATACTTTAAAACCCTTCAATAGTATAATTTAGCACTATAAATTATTTTGATTAAAAAAATTGTTTTAATGAATTATTAACTATTTATCAAAAATTGGATGTTCTTAGAAAAATACAAAAAATTGAACTTAGGCTAATTTTGATATTCATAATTCAAAAATGAAGTCAATTTTGAAATATAAAATTTTTATAAATCAAAAAGTGGGTATTACTATTCATGACGGCTACTTCGATTGGTTGTGGTGTGTTAAAATCTCGAACTTGCGTACAATGCAAGCTATTACATTATTGAAAAAAAGAAGTGTATTGTGGAAGATTGGGGTGTTACATTTTCACCGCCAATAAATTTCGTCCTCACAATTTGAAATTGTTCTTCGAAAATAAACGGTTTAAAATAAAAATACCATTGTGTAAAACCCACATCGGAAATAAGGTTAAAAAAATTTAGTGTTAATAATAGGGAAAGGGAAATTAAAAAGTCATTACCAAATTATGATCTCTATTAAGAGATCATTGGTGGAAATTTGAGAGACATAATTAGAGGGAAAATGTAAAAATTTGTATTGAGTGATTGAGGTCGTCAGTCACAAATATTTGTAAAATTGAGGGCCTCAAAGCCTTCAATCTATGGTGATTTAAAATATCATCAGTTCAACAAAACATAAGGTATTGGGATAACACATTTTTTTAATATCCCTTTCCTAATGTATAAGAATTATTTTATACATTGACTAAGTGAGAGGTATATATATATATATATATACAAGTAGAGTATCAACCATCAAATAATTTATACCAAAAACTCATCTTTCACTCAAAAAGATAATATCAATCAAAAATATTATATTTATCTTAATCATACGAGGTTCCAAATATTAAAAAATAACATTTAGAATAGGAAAAATATTTTTTAATAAATAGGGACTTCCTGTAGGCATGTGGTAGGTAATAAAGGCCTATCGCACTATGGCTGTGTGTTCGACTCCTACAGCTTTGTCCGATGCGGCGGGTTATCCCCCGACCTGCAGGTTGTCCTTTTCCTAAAACTGTAGTATTATAATATTCAAAAAATAATATTCAGATATGTTTTAACCTTAAAAAATACAATCCAATGTTTAACTTAATCCATTCCAACCTGTATAGTTATCCAAGATACTTCTGTCCAGACTCTCACTAAAAGGTCTCTATTTTCCTAAATCAATTGTAACATAAAATTCCCCCAAAAATATAATGTTTCTCTTATTTTAACATAAAAAAAATATGATTACCTTCATCAAATTAAAACCTTAATGAAAACAACATGTACTACAATACAGTCCTTATATATATCACATTATTCATATAACCATAATATAGTACTTGAGTCTAAAAACACAAATACAATAATTATTCAACATCATCTATAATAACATAATAATCTTGGACTTGATCCCTTAGAATTTTCTGAGGGGTTTTTCTATGGATCTTAGGGTATTCATTTGCATAATTCCCCATTTCTCTAAAATTTAAGCATTCAACATTGACATCCTCTTTCTTTCCCTTGAAATCACGAGTCTAGTGACCTTTTTCTCCACATTTGTAACAAAATCCCATTACTTTTAGGCAAGTACCAGGGTGTTTATTACCGCAATTATCCCATCATGGGAAAACATTCTTTCCCCTTTTCCCTTTATATGTCTTTTGATACATCATTATATTCATCTCTTGCACTAATTTTTTGTCATAAGACTTAGTAAATTCCTTTTCTATATTGATAGCACACGAGAAAATATCATCGTACAATGAGAAGGATTGTGATACTAACTCTTGATGGAGAAATGGTTTTAACCCATCAAGAAAACCATCAATCTTACTTTTTAGGTTATATATATAATCTGTAGCTTGCCTCTCTATCCTTGTAAATATAGACTCATACTTTTCAACATTCTCGTCCTCCTTTTCCCTCAGACTCAGAAATTGTATTTCCATATCCGCTCGATTGAGATGAGGAAATTATTTTTCTATGAAAATATCTTTAAACTCTCCCCATTCCATACTTTATTGTTCATCATCTTCCATTGTATTTTGAATCAATGACCACCATTGACCAGTATCTCCAATGAGGCGGTAAACTACCATGACAACTTTTTCCTTTTCACTACTCCCTAAAGCCTGAAATATTTTCTATAGGGAATTTATCCATTTCTCATCTACTAATGGTTATCTACCCCCATTAAATGTTGTTTTTTGTGGCTTCATGAAGCATTCTAACGTTGATCCTCCACGTTGCAGATTATGGTGCTCCATACGAGAAAGGTTATTATTCATAACCTGGGTGAGTAGTCCTAGTATTGTGATAAGCTGATAAGCACAAGTTGTATCACCACCTTTACTATAATTATCATGAGTGGGAGGGAAATCCATAAATGGAGTGTGTGTATTGATACAGATTCCATTACTTCACCTAGGATCCATTTCTAAACAATGTCATAAACTAAATTAGTTTAGGAATCGATATATATAATAAAAAACATCCAAAACACATAAAATAAATAGAACATTTTTTGGATATAATTTATAATCATAAAAATGTTTTCTTTGAGGAAGTAAATACTCCTAAAGTCTTCATAATGGTTTGTAAATAAATCTTGAATTATCTTAAGAATATCCCCAAGAAATGTCGTAACCATGAGTGCAGCAAGTCCCGTTGTTGTGTACCAGGATACCCCAGGTCAAGCCTGAAACTCCATGTCGGAGTTTTCACTCCTAGGTACATCTGTTCCAGTGCCGCCTATACCTTCGTGTATCCAAAAAGTGATGTATTGCTCGAAAAATATTCAAAATATCTATTTTACCAAAATTTCAGGATGTTCTTCTATACTAATACTCAAAGACAATCTTTGGGTTATGTGCTCTAATCAGAGGTTACCTAAATCTAGTTTCCAAGGTTAGTACTAAATTGACTCTGATATCAACTATAACACCCCGACCCTAGTCAACCAAAGTCAATGCATTATTTAATAACATTTTCATGATAACAAAAGATCAGGTATAGAAAGACCGATTAGTTTAGTATCTTTGGAAACACTAGATACATTCATAAGTCTTACATTACATCATAATGTGAAAAACTACAACAACTTAGTCTCCATAGTCCACACTCATATCCCCCCAGACTATCCCTGCAGGTGAGTCATAAAATATTTCTTCACTTCCTGGGAAAAATAAAACATAGAAAGGGGTGAGATCATATGCTCAGTAAGGATAACTTAATAGAAGAAACTTTTATAAATATTCATCAACATTTAAGGCAATGTATAACTAAAGAAAAAACCATTTAAACTTGAACTTCAGAATAATATAGGAAAAATAAAATGTAATAATGTCATATACTTATTCACATGGATATTCTACTAGTTGAATAGACACATCCAATATCAATGACCACATTCATAATAATTGAATGCATAATGCCAGACTATCATAAAAACATAGTCAAGGCTTTGTTCTAAGACTAAAAATATGATTTTGTCAAGGCCTTGTGCCATAAAACTAACTTGTCTCATGAGACCTACCGGTTGATCGAGAAGCTATAGAGGTCTCCGCCCATCACTTACTATGTCCAATGCATTCCTTATATGAAAAGGTTTAAACATATCATAATCAATTCCCAAGAACCACAACACAATTATATAACATAAAACATGCATAAAGGAAACATAACATTTCCACATTTCAATCACAATATATCAATACAACAAACTAATATAATCAAAACATTATCAAACCCATTTTCAATACAAAAATAAAATAAAATTAAAACATGGTATTTATTTTTCATTTTAAAAAAAGTTACGGCTTGTAGGGGAAGTAGAAACTCAAATAATGGTCATGGCATCAGAGAAGTCTTTATCACCGTATACATAAGACAAAAAATTCCTTTTTCACTTAGTAAAAAAATTATTATAAAAAGATTCCATTTGAATAAATTTTTATTTCAAAGGGTTTTATACACCGTATAAAAGAAAGCTGTGTAGAAAACAAAATATTCCTCCATGAAAGGCGATTGAGATGAAGTCCCTTACCTCATGTCTTACTTGACTCGATCGTTCTATAATCTCCTGAATAATAAACTATAGTTAATTTATATTTTCATAAGAACCTTTTTAAAGTTCATTATTCCTTCTGTATCACTTAATACTATGTTATGAACATTATGTAATCATTTAATTTAATAACGGTCGTTTTGTCGATCCTCGGTACTTAAGTTAAAAATAAACTTCTTATACATACAAGTTTCTTTTGTGGTAAAATATCAATTATCTCCAGAATTATATTCACGATGTAGATATAATATGTATAATATATATATATATATATATATTATACATGCATTTATAATATTACATAACATTTAGAGTTAATAAATGAAATGCACCGTTCAGGGAGATGTTAAGTCGTACGTACGCATTAACGCTACTTTTATTTCAATTTCATATTAAATTTAATGAAATCATAATGATATAAAGGTTTATTATAATTCCAGTATAATATCATATATAATATCAGTAAATCCATCCATTATAACTCCACATATGGAATTAACGATTCAAATCACTTTGAGGTTTCTGTAGTCCGCACTTCCTAAAATGAAATTATCGCGTTTACCCATAATGGAAATCATAAAGATATGACAGAAATGAAAAATACTGAAGAATAAGGAAAACATGTACATAATATATATCATATCTAAATATAGTGACATCTTAATGTCCTCCCTGAGAGGTGTTAAAATAATATTGAACAATCATCATTTCATGAAGCGGTAATTCGCCACCCATAGAAATAGTATGTTCTTCAACCATTTGATGGAGGTGTGTGTAAGTTTAGTTCAAATAAATCTCATAAAAAAATCCTAGTATATTGAAGATACTGTTGTTTTAACAAAATAAAGGAATAAACAGATTTTATGGGGTTTGAGAAGAAAAATTAAACAAAAGAACATAAGAGAATACATTACCATTAAATCGGGTAACTCCCCTCGGTTTGAACCAAAAAGATTTCTTGAAGAGCTTTCAGCCTAAGTTAAGGCTTCAAGTATGAAGGGAGTGATATTGGGAGATTCTTTGAGTAGTGTTTGAATTAGGAAAATGGCTTTGAATTTGTGAATAAGGTGGTAGAGTTGGGGGCCTTTTATAAGAGGAGAGGAGGGGCTCTTTTGGAATGATTAAAAATATTATTTTATAATAAAATGTTTTTTGGTTTATAAAGGTCCCAAAATGAAATATTTCGATGATAAGGTGATAAGGGTTCTAAATCCACCGATCCAATTGTTTTTTGACATGTTTAAGTCTTATATATTACCTTATCATTTCATTTTATTTAAAGCGTTCATTAATGAGGTAATCCCTGCATCGTCACGGTGTCATCAACAAATATATTTATTTAATGTATAAAAATTAAAAAAATATTACCATGATGTTGGAAATCTTTTTATCTTTCCAATTAATAGTTATAGTTGAAAATATAACTTGTATAACCCCTCGTATAAATTATTTTAGTAAAACAATACATGTTTGTGACAATTTATCTTTACTTTAAATAAAAGGTATTAATGTCCTTATCTAAACCAAGTGGCTCCATGGGGTCCCAAAAATCATCCCATGGTTTTTATTGGACGGCCATGACTCATAAAATAAGATTAGGACATGTGCCATGATATTTTAATATTTTTATAATATCATTTTTACCTTAAATTACCCTAATTATCTCTAATCATGGTTAATAAAACTAAAAAGATACTATTCACCAAAAATTATTTTCATCCCATTGAACCATATTTTACATACTAAGGACAACCATTTATGTCAGATTTTTTAAATTCAATTCATAGAAGCGGTAAAGTTTCATTTAAATGAAAAATCAGTTTTTTTATCTACCACTTAGTGGTTTCACTATTCATCAAAATTTGATGTTTTTCAGAACAATATCAAAAATTCACCCCAAGATATAATTGATATTATGAATTCAAAAATGATTTTTATTCTAAAAAATTCTCAACATATAAGTTTCATTAATTAATTTTATAATTTATTCCTGTTGTCAAATCAAATATTGTGTTTTTAAGAAATAATATCAATCAAAAGATTGACAATTGATTGTGTCCAATTTCAAAGTGAAATTAATTATAATGACCACCATTGGATAAAATTGTAAAATTATATTCCAATTATAATTGAAACCCACTCAATAGTAATATTTATCTCTATAAATAATTTTGAGTAAAAAAGTTGTTTTTAAGTATTTTTCACCATTCATCGAAAATTGGATATTCTCAAAAAAATAACAAAAATTCAACTGAGGCTAATTTGGATATTCCAAATCAAAAAATGAAGTCCATTTTGAAAAATAAAATTTATAGAATTCAAAAAGTGGGTATTACTATTAATAACAGTTACATTGATTGGTTGTGGTGTGTCAGAATATTAAACTTGCGTATAATGCAAGCTACTGAATTATTGAAAGAGAAGCTTATCATGGAACCCTGGGGTGTTACATTATCCCCTCCTTCAGTAAATTGTGTCCTCACAATTTGAAATTGTTCTTCAAAAATAAATGGTTGAAAATAGAAAATACCTTTGTGGAAAACCCACATCGGAAATAAGGTTAATAAAATTTAGTCTTAATAAGAGGGAAGAGAAATGAAAAAGTCCCCAGAAAATTATGATCTCAGTTATGAGAACATTTGTTGCTATTAGAGACAAATAATTGGAGAAAAACGTAAATACTTATAGGGAGTGATTGAGGTCATCAATCCCAAACAAATGTAAAATTGAGGGCCTCAAAGCCTTCAATATATGGTGAGTTAATATATCATCAGTTCTACAAAAAATATGGTATTAGGATAACAGATTTTTATTTTGTTTTAATATCCTTTTCCTAAAGGTTAGGAATTAATTTATTCATAGAAAAAGAGGGATATATATATATATACTTGACAAATTCAGTTTCAACCATCATCTAATCTCTACCACAAAATCATCTTTTACTCAGAAAGATAATTGAACTCAAAAATATTATATTTATACTAATAGTAAAAGGTTCTAAATATTAACTCATACCATTTAGTTTAGGAAAAAAATTGTAATAACCAGGGACTTCTTGTAGACTAGTGGTAGGTAATAAAGGCTTGTCTCACTATGATTGTGGGTAGATTCTTGAAGCTTTTTCCGACGTGACAATTTATCCCCCAACCTGCAGGTCGTCCTTTTCCTACAACTATAGTATTATAATATTCCAAAAATATTCTTCAGAAATTTTTTATCCTTAAACAATAATATCCAAAGTTAAAATTAATCCATTCCAACCATTATAGTTATCCAAAATACCTCTGTCCAGACTCTCTCTAAAAGGTCTCTAAATTCCAAAATCAATTGTAACATCAAATTCCCCAAACAAAGTAAAGGTTCTCTTCTTGTCACATACTAAAAATATGATTACCTTCATAATATTAAATCCTTAATGAAACAAATAAGTACTGAAGTACAATCCTTATATATATCACATTATTCTTATAACCATAATATAGTTATTGAGTCCAAATACACAAATAAAATAATTATTCAACTTCATTTGTAGTAACATCATAGGCTTGGGGTTTATCCCATGGAATTTTTAGATGTAATATTCCTTGGTTCTTAGAGATTTCATTTTCATAATGCCTCATTTCCCTACAATTGTAGCATTCAACATTGGAATCCACTTTCTTTCCCTTGTAATCACGAGTCTGGTGACATTTTTCTCTACATTTCTAACAAACTCTCATTACTTTTAGGCAAGTACCAGGGTGTTTCATAACACAATTATCACATAATAAAAAATCATTTTTTCCCTATTTCCCTATATCTGTATCTTTCTCCACTGTTATTTTCTTCACTTGATTTACTTTGTTGTCATAAGACATAGTAAATTTATTTTCTGTCTTGATAACACATGAGACAATATCTTCGTACGATGAGAAGTATTGTGATACTAAAGCTCAACGGAGAAATGGTTTTAACCCATTAAATAAACAATAAATCTTACTACTTGGGTTACATATGTAATCTACAACATGCCTCAGTAACCATGTATAGTTAGACTCATACATTTCAACATTCTTGTCCTCGTTTTCCCTTAGACTCAGAAATTGTCTTTCCATATACGCTTGATGGTCCTGAGGAAAGTATCTTTCATAAAAAATATCTTTAAACTCTCTCCATTCCATACATGATACTTCTTTATCTTCCTTTGTGTTTTGAATCAATGACCACCAATTATCAGATCTCCAATGAGGCGGTAAACTGCAATGACAACTTTTTCCCTTCCACTACTCCCTAAAGCATGAAATATTTTCTCTATGGAAATAATACATTGCTCGGCTACTAATGGATTTGTACCCCCATTAAATTTTGATGGTTTTTTCCTCAATAATTGTTCTAACATTGATCCTCCATGTTGCAGATCAGGGTGCTCCATACAAATAAGGTTATTATTCATAACATCAGTAAGTTGTCCCAGTATGGTGATAAGCCGAACAGCACCAGTTGTAGCAACAGCTCCACTATAATTATCTTGATTAGCAGGAAAATATCTAAATGGAGTGTGTTTATTGATACGGTTTCCATTCCTTCCACTAGGCGCCATTTCTAAACAATGTCATAAACTAGATTAGTTTAGGAATCGAAATACATAATAACAAACTTTCAAAACACTTAACAAAAATAGAATAGTTTATGGATATAATCCATATTCATAAAAATGTTTTATTTGAGGAATTATATACTCATAAACCCTTCATAATTTTTTGTAAATAAATATTGAATTATCCTAATCATATCCCCCGAAAGTGTCGTAACCAAGAGTGCATCAAGTAACATTGTTGTGTACTAGGATACCTCGGGTCAAGCCCAAAACTCCTTTTCGGAGTTTTCACTCTTATGTACATCTGTTCTAGAGCCGCCTCTACCTTCTCGTATCCAGACAGTGATGTATTGCTCAAAAAATACACAAAATGTATACTTTACCAAAAAATCATGCTGATCTTCTATACTAATCCGCAAAGACAATCTTAGGGTTATGTGCTCTAATCAGAGTATACCTAAATCTAGTTCCCAAGGTTAGTACTAAATTGTCTCTGATATCAACTATAACACCCTGACCCTAGTTACCCAAAGTCAGCTCATTATTTCATAACATTTTCATGATCACAGAAGATCATGTCTAGAAAGACCAATTAGTTTAGTATCCATGGAAACACTAGATACATTCATAAATCTTACATTACATCATAAAGTGAAAAACTACAACAACATAGTCTTCATAGTCCAAACACATATCCCCCCAGAAAATCCCTGTTGTTCAGTCATAAAGTATTTCTTCACTTCCTGGGAAAAATAAAACATTGAAAGGGGTGAGCTCATATGCTCATTAAGGATAACTTAATATCATAATCTTTTATAAATATTCCTCAACATTTAAGGCAATGTATAACTAAATCAAAAACATTTTAAACTCAAACATCAGAATAATATGGAAGAAATAAAATGTAATAATTCTATTTACTTATTCACATGGATATTCTACTAGTCAAATAATCACATGAAATATCAGTAACCACATTCATAATAATTGAATGCTTAATGCCATACTATCATAACCCCATAGTCAATGCTTTATGCCAAGACTACAAATAAGATTTTATCAAGGCCTTGTTCCATGACACTAGTTTGTCTCATGAGACATAATGATTCATCGAGGAGCTATAGAGGGCTCCTACCGTAGCATACTATGTCCAATTCATTACTTATATGAAAAGGCTTAAACATATCATAAACAATTCCCACGAACCATAACAAAATTGTATCAAATAAAACATGCATAAATAAAACATAACATTTATGCATTTAAATCAAAATATATCAATACAACACATTGATATAATCAAAACATTATCAAAACCATTTTCAATACAGAAATAAAATAAAAGTAAAAAATGGTATTTATTTTTCATTTAAAAAAATGTTATGGCTTGTAGAGAAAGCCAAAACTCAAATAATGGTCACGGTGGCGGAGAAGTCGTGGTCGCCGTGTATGTAATACAAAAAAAATACTTTTTTCGATTAGTAAAATGCTTCATATAAAAAGATTCCTTTTGAGAAAAAGTAAAAGACAAAGGGGTTTATACACCGTATAAATGAAATTTGTGTATAAAACAAAATATGCCTCAATTAAAGGATATTGAGATGTAGTCCCTTACCTTGTGTCCGTCTTGACTCGATCATTCTTTAATATCCTAAATAATAAACTATAGATAATTTATATTTTATTAAGAACATTTGTAAAGTTCATTATTCATTTTATATCACTTATTACAATGTTAGGAACATTTTGTAATCATTTAACATGATAACGGTTGTTTTGGCGATCCTTGCTACATGAGTCAAAAATAAACTTCTTATACAAACAAGTTGTTTATGTTGTAAAATATCCATTATGTACAGAATTAGATTCATGATTTAGATATCATATATATCATATATATCCATTATATACATGCATTTATAATATTACATAACATTTAGAGGTAAGAAATTAAATGCACCATTCATGGAGAGGGTAAGTCGTACGTACTCATGAACGCAACATTCCTTTCTATTTCGTATTTAATGGAATGAAATAATAATGATATAAATTTATATTTTAATTCCAGTATAATATAATATATAATATCATTAAACCCATCCATCATAAGTCCACATCTGGCATTAACGATTCAAATCACTTTGATGGGGCGGTAGTCCGCACTTCCTAAAATGAAATTATCGCATTTATCCATAATAGACATCATAAAGGAATGCCATAAAATAAAAATAAATAATAATAAGGAAAAAATAAACATAATATATATCATATATAAATATGGTTACATCTTAATTTCCACCATGAAAGGTGTTAAAAAAATATTGAACAATCATCATTTAATGAGGTGGTAATTTGCCAGCCATAGAAACAGTATGTTCATTAACCATTAGACGGAGGTGTGTGTAAGTGTAGTTCCAATATATAATATAAAAACATTCTAGTATATTTATGAAAATGGTTTTGTTACAATGGAAAGGAATAAAAATATTTTAGGGGGTTGGAGAAGCAAAATAAAACAAAACAACATAAGAGAAGACATTGCCTTTAAATCGGGTAACTCCCCTTGGATTGAACCAAAAGGGTTTTCTTAAAGAGATTTATGCCTAAGTTAAGGCTTATAGGATGAATATAGGGATATTGGGAGATAATTTGAGTATATTTTGGATGATCCAAATGGCCTTGAATGTGTGAATAATGTGGTAGAGGTGGGGGCTTGTATAAGAGGAGATGATGTGCTCTTTTCAAATGAATAAAAATATTATTTTATTGTAAAAATGTTCTAGGATTATAAATGTCCCACAATGATATATTTCTATGATAAGTTGATAAGGGTTCGAAATCCACCCATACAATAGCGTTTTTACAAGTTTAAGTCTTAGATTTTACCATATTATTTCATTTTATTTAAATCATTCATTAATGAGGTAATCGCTGCAGTGTCATAGTGTCAAAAATATATCTATTTCTTTAATTTATAAAAATTATAAATAAATTACCATTATATAGAAAATATTTTTATCTTTCCAATGAATATTTATTGGGAAAAATATAACTTGTATAACACCTTGTAAAATTTTTTTTAGTAAAACAAACCATGTTTATGACATTTTTTTACTTTAAATAAAAGGTATTAATGTCATTATCTTACACAAGTGGCTCCATGGGTTCCCAAAAATCGTCCCATGTATTTTATTGGTCAGACATGACTAATCAAATAATTTTAGGACATATGTAAATATATTTTTATAGTTCTATAATATCATTTTTAACTTAAATTACCATAATTACCTCTAATCGCGGTTAATAAAACTAAAAAGTTATTATTCACAAAATATTATTTTCATCCCATTGAACCAAATTTTACTTACTAATCACAACAATGTATTTATGATTTTTGAAATTCAATTCATAGAATCGTTAATGTTTCATTTAAATGAAAAAATAGTTTTTTAACTACTAATTAGTGGTTTCACTATTCATAAACAATTGATGTTTTTCAGAACAATAGAAAAAATTCACCCTAAGCTATAATTGATATTCCTAATTCAAAAATTTTGTCTATTTTAAAAAATTAAAAATATATTAGTTTCATTAATTGATTTTATAATTAATTCACGTTTTCAATACAAATAACGTGTTTTTAAGAAACAATATCAATCAAAGGATTGACAATTGTTTATGTCCAATTTCAAAGGAAAATTAATTCTAATGACCAAAATTGTATAAAATGGTGAAATTATATTCAAATTATACTTTAAAACCACTCAATAGTATAATTGATCACTATAAATTATTTTTAATAAAAATGTTATTTTTAAGTATTTTTCACTATTCATAGAAAATTTGATGATCTCAGGAAAATACCAAAAATTCAAATTAGGATAATTTCAATATTCCAAATCCCAAAATGAAGCCCATTTTGAAATATAAAATTTATACAATTCAAAAAGTGGGTATTACTATTCATAACAGCTACTTTTATTGATTGTGGAGTGTTAGAATCTCGAACTTGCATACAATGCAAGTTACTACATTATTGAAAGAGAAGTGTATCGTTGAATCATGGGGTTTTATAAAACTTATTCATATTTATGTGGTGTGTATTAAAAGTATATGATATATTAATTCATGGATTAATAATTTTATAATGGAAATTAATGATCTAGTTTTTGTTCATTCTCATTTAGGAGTTTTTTTTAAATTTTACACAAGATATAATGACATATATTCAAACTCATTCTACAAAATTTAGCCTCTAAAATGTGATAAACTATCTAGAATATTTATTAAGCTCACTAGTTCTAAAAAATATATCATTTTATTCCTCAATGGATATCTTTTGGTATTTTTTTAATTATTAACTTAATTTAATTTTTATGTTTTATACCTTTTCTATGAAATCTCAGCTTTCAAAAATTTTATTCAAAAATGATCCAAATGGTTTTCCATCCTTTCTCAAATAATATTTTTTTCATTCACTATTATTTTTCTATGGATTAATTTAATGAATTTTTCATATTTCTATTATTATATATTATATTTAAAAAAAATTCAAAAATGTTTCCGTAATTTTATTTTAAAATTTATTATTTTTCATATTTCAATTATTAAAAATTATTTTTTAAAAGTAAATGTCATCAATGTATTTTCAAATCTTTTATAACAATTATGAAATTTTAAAATATACATTATTATGTATTCTCTTTAAATTAAATGTTTTCAATGTATTTTCTCTCCTCTTATTTTAATATTTTAATTATTTCAATGTAATTTTAATTAGGAACTCTATATATTTTGGATTTCAAAATAACCCACTTTAATTTCCCATTTTATTAAATTAATTTTCATACTAATGATTCAAAAAGCTTTTGTGAATGATTTTTTATCTTCACTAATATTTACACACTCTGGTTTTTTTCGGAAGTGATGTTATGATAACAATTTATAATCTATTATGATATATGTTTATCTGGATAATGAGAGTTCTAATATACTTTGATATATTAATTTCATGTAATACTATTCTTTTTATCATTTTAATAAACTCAACAATTATTTTCATGTGTAATATATTAGATGACGAATGTTTTATTTTCAAGCGGCCGAAACATTTATGGATTATACAAAAAGTAGAAAATATGTCTCCCTCTAATGAATTGGGAACTATATTATATCTTAGGATAATGAAATGTTATGTGTATAAGTTTGTAAGTCTCCAAGATCTGAATGGGGTATTGTGATGGAGTGAAGCTCAACTGAAAATTTTATATGTTAAAAGGGTAGAATGTCAATGGGTTCAAAAAGGGTGTTTTTGATGGAATTATGATCTACTCATTATCTTATATTTGAACATGTTGTCATGTCTCTTGGTTTAGAAATGGTGAGTGTGATGGTTTTATGTTCTAGTCACAATTTAACATAAGAACATGTTAGCAAGCCACTATGTTCACAAAGGGTGAGTGTTTTGGAATTATTCTCTATTCAGAATTTTTAATGTGAATAGGATTACAAAGTACATAGATTCACAAATTTTGACTGTGAATGTATTAATCTATACTAATATTTTTTTCATGTGAACAAGTTATGGAAAATCAAATTTTATAAGTATAAGAAATCATATGTTTATTATTATGACAAATTATAATGATTAAATCATGTTAGGCTATATTTTCATTATTATGACATATTTTTAATGTAATCTAACATTTATTTTATTTTCACGTGTTTTATAATTATTGATGTTTTATTTATACATGATTATTTCATTTCTTCTTCATTAAAAAAATGATATATGATCATGTATTTCTACATTATGTTTTATAATTAGTATTTATATTATTTTGAGTTTTTTATGATATTTATTTCTATCCCATATTTTCCATCATTTTTTATTAAATCCATTTTGATATGACATTTCCTTTACTATGATTTTGAGATCACCCCTTTTTTATGTTTAAAATCCACATGTTATAAATATTATTCTATCTTATGATATGGCTACAAAAAATCTAGAGGATCACAATTACAAATTTATTTGCTGATGTGTTAAAAACTATTTTATTTTTTAACGAAACTCTAAGTCAATAACAATTTATGTTCTTGGTGAATGTGACTATTTTTGGATTTCATAGAGTAACCATGTTATCAATGTATAATTTTTATATGTTTATATTTTATTTGTTTAGTTTTTATATGTGCAAGGTCATGTTATCGGGGAGAATAGTATTGTCATTTTTTGGAGACAAGTATATATACCTATGGGGTTAGGGTTAAAGAATCATATTTAAAAAACTAGATATGATTCTTAGTATAGGATACTATCCTCAAATATTGGTAATGTGTGAAATAAATTTTTCCATAAAATATATCCATATTTTCATACTATAATATCCATGTATTTGTCCAATAGATTTAGCCAAGGTTAAATATACCCATAATGGTTGGTTGGGAATCATCTCGATCATCACATCGATGTATAATGAGTGGGACTAAGATTTCATACCTAGCATGAACTCTCGAGGGATATACCTGGGTCGATCATATTCTCTATATGATACACTATGAGGGACTTATACACCATTTACGTTAAGGAGTGTAAGATAACACAAAATAAAGTAAACATTGTAGAAAAAATAGTGTTATAGGATTAATCAAGTATGAAATATGTGAAATTAAAGTACTATTGGTTTAAATGAGGATGTCATTGGATAATAAATATTAGGATTGAAAATTCATAATAACATTAATTAGTCAGTTTAGATGTTATCATAACTTATTTGATTTTTGTATTTCATTGAATCAAGATCATAGAAATATAGCAACGAATGGTAGGACTATAAGAACTCGTAAGAAACATATTTATGATGATGGGTTTCCTAGTCATACCGATGATATTCTGTTTTATTTCTCAGTAGAAAATATATTTTCATTTTCTCATAGATCATTTAGCTTCATATTTTATTAAATTATAATTGGACTATAAGGAAATTTTTTTTAAGGGGGTAGAATGTAAAATCTATAAATTTTGGAGCCTTTAAAATAACACTCTTTATTATAACATGGAAGAAACACTACAACCAAAATAAAAAAATATATCATACAATATTATGAAGATATTAATAATTAAGCTACAATAAACTCTTATATGGAAAACAACAGATGGTTATTTCCTTTATAATGTAAAATATTATGATCTGTTAATATTAAAAATGTTATTTTCAATAAAAAATAATATCATTGTATTTTATATTTTTTTTTAAAAAAAATTTATAAGCATATTTTAATATTAAGTTTTGTTCAAAATAAATTGAATTCCTCACAAAAAATAGCTTATAATGAATTTTACTGAATTCTCTAAAATAAAAGATTTTAAGGTGAAGAGTGAAAATATCGATTAATGTAGTCACATTTACATAACTATTTTATTATATAAATGCATTTATTTTTTCAAACTAATTAAAATAAAATTATATATTATAAACTAGAATAAATTAATTTAAAATAAAATTATGTATTTATAAAACCATTATCGTCATATTTGTAGTTTATGAATTTATTTTCTGAACACAACTAGTTTTTGTTTTTCTTAACAAATTATAACCTTATGAAATAATGTTTTTTATTTTTTACTACTATATAAATAATATTTCAATGATACTATTTAATTTATATTCATTATAATTAGTGGAAATTATGATTCAACCATAAGAATAAATCATTTTGTTTATGAATAACCATTATAAAAAAATGGGGTTTTACATGCTGCATGAACTAATGTTATTATTTATTTCACTAAAAAAATATGTTTTACTTAATTAAATGATTATTAGAATTCATATAATAATGTTATTATAGGATAATATGGATAATTTAATTTTTAGTTAAAAAATTTAAATTTTTAGAATTATTTCTAATTAACGTTTAGATGGTGAGATAATTATTTTAAATTATGGATTTGTTAATAAAAAGACATTTTTATCGAATCAATTAAATGTAGTATATTTAAATAGTGAATATAATATGATGTTTAAAAACAGAATTCAATATATTAACATTCTTTTATTTAGTAATCAACACTAAAAAATATTGAGATTAAATAAAGCTCTAAATATACATTGTCAAATAAAAACTACTTTTCTACACATTATATGATATAATTTTATCATTAATTGGATAAAATTTATTATTATTATCATCTTTAAGAGATTTTTGATTTTGTTCCATCACACCCCAATTTGGTTATATGGGTTATGTTATATGTTTAACTAAATAAAATAACATAGTTAAAAACCCAATACCTAGATGAAATGTAATATAGTAATATGTAATACATAATTATAGAAACCCGATGTAATGTTTAAAATATGTGAGAAAACATTTTTTTATATGTTACTGAGCAAAAAATACACTTAAATCCATTATTTCAAATTTTTGGATACATTTTCATTGAAATAGCTTCATGAAAATATTAAATTATAAATGTTGTTTTCAAAAGTATTATTTGCATACATTAGAAAATAAGATTAACTATATAAAATCATATACACACATCCCATTGGATTTCCTACATAAAAATCTACACTATAACTCTATATATAACCATGTCACACTAACATAATCCACTGTTTTGTCATTGTTTTCCTAAGACCGTCAATTTTGAGAAAACTTCCAAGGGAAAAATCAAGTTTCCAACATTTCTGTTATATCCTTTTAAAATTTCATTACTAATAGTAATCTAGAAATATATTATAAAAAATAATATAACGACTTAATTAACCATAATATAATGATATGATGTCATATTGTGATGCAACTGTTAATTATTCATTAACATCCACTTATAAAAAAAGAATATCGGTAATGTGTTGCACAGACAACAAAATCCATGAACAATTTTCATATGTCTTTTTAATTAGAATTTTTCATTTGGAAACTTATGATTATAAAATAACACTATTTATTTATTTCATATACAACATGAAACACCGACATCAAAAGAACCAAAAAATATTATTATTTAAATAGTATTGTTATAACCCATCCATTGAATTGGGAAATATAAATAGGATTAAGTGTAATTTAAAATATATAAAAAAGACCTAATCAATAAAAAAATATTTAATAATTAATAAAAAATAAGTGAAAAATAAATATTATAAGGTTTCTATTCATCAAAATAGTTATCTTAAAAAAATTATTATATATACATATTGTGGAAGATTATTCTGATTATTTTATAGAACATTTGAATTTTTTATTTCATAGTGGAGTTATCATTTTTAAAATAAGCATATATAAATTATCGTAGATGATTTTTATTTGATTTATCTATGAATATTTATTTTCCAGTGAATAGTGAAAATATGGATTTTCTTTGTAAAATGGTTTTTTTCAAGAATTTATAATGTTTTTTTATTTTAAAACGGTTTAAAAATAAAATTATCATTATAAATTTTCAAATAATCATATTATATTTTTTAGATTGTATTTTATTATTTAATTTATTAATAAGATATTTTTATACAAAAAAATTCATTTTTATAAAAAAACATTGTGTTTTTTTTTTTAAAATTGTGTTATGTTATACCACTTCTATTGATTGATTTTAGAATAATAGTTTCAATATTTGAAATAAAGTGGTTCAATTTTGGAAAACAGAACCTTTTATTAATAGCCATTAAAAAAATTAACCATTGAAAATAAATGCCTCCGTGGTAAGATTAAATCAGATAATTAAAGTTGAAAACAATAAGTTATAGACTAAATGGTAACCTAACACTTGATTTTATACTATTGGATTACTGTATTTCATCCATGTCCATCCATATTTCAAATATATTGAAATTTTACTCAATATTTCAATGATTTTAAACATTATAATATTTTAGGAAAATATAAAGTAAAAAATGTCTCTTTCTTGATTTTAATATCAATTAAATTTTTTACTATAGAAAATAATAACTTATTTTTATTTATAAATGTCTATTTTTACTGTAAATGAATTTTTGTCATTGTAATATATTTCTAATTTTTTTGAAATGAAATAATTATTGTAAATTCTTACGTAGAACCGAAACAATATTTGTTCAATTATTCAAGAGTATAACCAAAAATTACATTAAAAATATTAAAAGTAATATAATTTGATTGAATTATTATGATATAGGAATTTTATTGAATATTTAAATGTTAATGGATATTTTTAGGGATTAAATTCAAATTTATATGTTTTCCTGTGCGATTCAGAGTCAAATTAAAAGAATAGACTAAAAAATTAAATTAATGATATTTTAAAAAAACTAATATTTTATTAAATGATTTAAATTTCATAAAAATCATATATTGTGAAAATATATTGAAATATGGTTGAAAATAATTTCTAATTTTCTTTTATGGTCGAATTTCCTCAAGAGTTATTATATTTACCCATAAATAGTAATAAAAACCATGTTATCAAATTAATCATTAAATGGTTAAATGTGCATTGAAAGAAAAATGTAATATAAAAACATCACATAATCATGTAAAATTTTTATTTTTTTCATATTATTTATGCACATACTAATATTGGGTTCACATTTAATCCATTTTGATACATTTGAATAAAAAAATTAATTTATATCAATTTAATACTATAAGAAATTTCAAGAATGCCCCACACCAATTCTTAAAATGACCCCAACTTCCGACTTTTAATCACAATTCACAAATTATTTTGGATTGTCCAATCCATATCCAAATCCACTCCAAATATCTCTTACTGAATTATAGAGTTATTAGGGTTGGTATAATATCATCCTTAGAGGACTTTTGGTGTAAGGGAAAAGTTCTTTCCTAAGGAAGAGGAATACCATTTTCCTAAATGATTTAGTTTTATTTATCCTTCAACCAGCTTCAAATATTCATCAAATTAAAATCCATTATCCATATTCTCTTCTATAAAATGGGGAAAACATCCATTCATGTCTATATAGGACTACCTTCACACGATCTGGTTTAAAATATTTCATATCCCTACCTCTCATGACTAAATATAGCAATTGGTTTATTATTTATATGTTATATTCATTACATTTTTGTTATTCATATAATATAATTTATTAGCTATTTTCTTACATTTCTATTGAATGAAAATTGATTACATTGGTTATGCGTACCGATATACTACCAGCACCATGAAGCGATGTGATTAGTTTTCCATCATCACATAACATGGATGATATATAATGTCTTTTTTTAAAATGGTATTTATGATGTAATTACCATTTCCAATTAGTCTAATATGGATAGTGGGATGATATTTTACCCCTACCACAATCCCACATCCAATATAGTATGACATATCGAATACCACTGAGCAGGCATATCACCCTAATGGGAGGCCTTATCATATGGCACCTACAATTAAGCACCCATATCCATCTCTATAAAGCAGTTTGGTGATAATAATAAAAAAAGATAAAAAAATACATGTTTACAATAATCCCAAATAAGAGTACTATAATTTGATAAAAGGGAAAAATACCAGACCACTAGAAATATAATTTCTACGAACCTACTTAGATGGTGGTGAGTATAATTAAATTCACAACTGGTACACTCCACATATGACTATTACAATATATGTGCCACCCACTCCATGACATCCAATGTCAGTTCTATAATAACTATAGTTTAGAGAATACATGACATGTGTGTGGCGATCCCTCATTGGTGTGAGTATAAAAATACCCAATATGAACCCTCAAAACGTCAAAAAATGGAGTAATTGATATAACTCTATTAAATCAACCCAAATAAAGAGGAGAAAACCTAGTCGAGACTGAGAACTCCATATAATCCACTAATCAGATATAAATGTCTTGTCAGCTCATAACAACCTATTATGTCATGAATGATTACACATTCCACAATGTCACCTATAATATTAATGATATACTTATAATATCCTCCTTGGATCATAGTTACAATACGTAATCCGAAAAAAAAAACTAGCTAGAGGCTCAAACAAAATTATCATCCATGTGAATAATCTCCATGATCACTTCCATCCATGAAGACACACAATTGATAGATATCAAACATAGGAATTCATATATCCAACTACACATCCCCACCACCCCAAATATAAAATATCCATATAATAATTCTTGTGGTGTGTCACTATATATAATGTCACCTTGTGACACGTTATCCCTCAAAAATATGTTATGGGATCGCTACTAGGACCATTGGGGGACACTCTAATACCAAGATTAATCATTGAAAATAGAATAGGGTGTCACATAACCACCCAATTCTGTTACAAAACACTATGAAGAGGATAAATACTATTGCGGTATTGGTTATTCCAATTACCCAAACCCTGCCTAGGTAAAACATCATTGTTGAATAGAAAAGGAAGCTGAGATGATTCATCTGAGATAAATATTCCATCATAATATTACCTAACCGAAAGGATCGTATCTCAATACAAATATATGTTATCAATTCCAAGAGATCATTGTGGGACACCAAACCCTACTAGAAACATTATCCTAGATAATGGATATATACATGTGTAAAAATTGTACATGATGATACCACCAGCACTATTAATAGAATCATGAATGACATGAGGTTCAAATTGGATCTCTCAAAGGGGTACATTCACCTAGCCGTAGAGGGGTATCGTCGAAGTGGGATGAGAAAACTCACTCGAGAAAATTTAATACATCCACACTAAACAATCTCGGGGAATACAAATGAGGGTCATGTTCCTATGACGAGGTCATCATTCCACACCTAACCCTCATAGGAATAGGGTGATGGAACTCGCAAAACCTCAAATTTCCTATACATCGCTAAATGAACTAACTCACAATTTTCACCTCACATTGGATCTCATATTTAACATCCATGTCCAATATCACATCATGTGTTGTGAACTACTCATGATTGGATACTCATGTGCCTCCAACTAAATCCTGATGTTGTATATGTATGGGATAAAGTTATCAAATATATGTAAAAAAATGTACCTAAAGTACATGGTGTGTCTCTTGAAACTCATTCATGGCCATGTCCCCTTTGGTACTCAATGTTTATATAAGGTAATACACGATGCAAACCCCATGTCACATGGATTGTTTCCTCATATGGTCTCTTGGGCGTTTCCTTTCCCATAAACGGTTGGTTAGACATGTTTACACACACAACATGTGACCCTTGTTCATGGTGAGTTCATATTGGTTGGGCCTCAGCATATGTACTCATTTCATTCTTGTGAAACTCAATATGTGGCCATTTACTCTATACTAGTAATTCCACACATCCATGTCCTTTAACACGGTAATCCTGGACATGTCTCTTGACCACATTACATGGGGTCACTGCAAGTAATATAACCCTAGTAACAAGTGTGAAGTAACATAAATTTAATATTACATGAATATAAATAACACCCAAAATTTTCACACTTACCACACAACATGTTTTTACTAATTCAAAATTTGAATATCCTCTGAGCATCCCTAAACTCAATATTTTCACCAAAAACTCAAAGATCAACCTCCATGACATCCCTAATAGTCATAAAAAGGATCTAATACAATAACTAATTATATAAAATGGGATTAATATGTAAATTTAAAAAAAATGAATAAATCATGAATAAACACTGAATCGTTGGTTCTAAAATGAAACTCATAATGTGATTCTCCTAGATCTATTGAGGATCGACATCAACAATTTTGTATGGTGGCACACATTCTACATAATTTATCATGGAGTCACCAATTTTTACAAAGAGTTCATATATCCATAACTCTATAAATGACCAATATATAGGGAGGGATATATTAGATAGTTTATTTTAATAAACAAATATATTATCACTATTATCACTAAGACTCGACATCACCTGAACACATGATACTGACAAAAATTATGTCACACCTAGGGTAAAATAAACATTCTGAACTCAATTATAGTCTCAAATATCTGATCTAGGTATCTTCTAGAGTGTATTATAACATTTACTAAAAAATAAACTTGTGTGTGATTAAATATATTTAACATATTTCATAACACTACCCTAAGGCACTCTGGGACCAGGAATCCCACACTGACTCAATAGTTGGGTTTGAAAATATTTCAATAAATATTCCAAATACATGCTTAGAAAATCATAATCTCCAACACCATCCCCACATTTATTGATTTTTTCCAATAATTTTAGATCTTCCACAAAGAGGATAAAATTGATCCCTCAACTAAATCACTCAACCCATCAATCTCTCTAAATGGCTCCTGTATGATAAAAAACCCAACATTGGTAAAACCACTCTCCCAAATAGGGGCTTATATTGTAATTGAAAAAAACCACCAGTATCCTTATAGAAGAATACCCAAACTCAAATCCCATATCTTTGTAGTCGACATTGTGAAATGGGTCAGGCACCTATCACCTCAGTTGCAACATGGTGAAAGAACCTGACACCTGACCTACTATTGTGAAAGGGGATAACATCACCCCATATCACTAACACAAAAAAACATAATAATTGGATTAAAAAACCATTGATATATGGTTTCCATATTCAGGTCTATATAACGCTTAAAGTGGTGAGATATCACTAAAAAATATATTTCATTATTTAACTACATGGGCCACTGTCTACTGTCTAAAATGTCCCATTATGTGTCTCAAAAAACATACTCAACACCCTATCATGCCATGCGAACATTTTTATCCTAAATCCTCCGAAGGGGTGCATACTCCACATCTTTGTAAATTATATTGAGAATACATCTAGTGTATATTTTTTCATTGAAGAGATCACTACCAAAAAAACCATTTTACGTCCCCATAATTACTAAAATGTGATGTAAAAATGTATATCCCATGAGAAAGGGTCTTCCATTAGTCTTGTATCAGAGAAGACATATCTCAAAGTCTGTACCTCCAAAATCTAGAACCCCTAATTGGATATTTTTATGTAAGGTTGGAACTCTCTAATAATATCTAGAACTACAATAAAGTGTCTCGTGTACTTAAATTTTGACATTATGATCACTGGGATATCACTAAATAAGACTACATATAACTAGTACAAGAAGGGTTAATGTTCTAGTCTATTAGTCTCAAAACACTACATTGGTGTATGATGAGAAAAATGATATCTCCATAAGCCCCTGAAACTACAATGGATTTAGGAAACCATCAATGGTATAAACTCCACTCCATCTTGGATCTAGTGACAACCTGACCAAAGACCAATATTTGAGAACCATCTAGATTTTAACCTATGAGAAAATAATACATAGATTCATGGTTGTTGCTAATCCTCATTGATATCCACATAGGCTAGGCGATGTCAACAATACCTAACATTTAGGGATCATCAACTCATTGGATATCAACACAATGAATCCCATGAGAACACACCATGTCATATAATCCCACCAAAAACATTGAGCTACTACTTAGCATACAAAATTATGAAGAAGCCCCATGAAACTCAAACGAAATTTTTAAAGTGTCATATGATGTCACCAAGTCAGGAAATTGGGATACTCTTTCAGAAAAGTGACTAATGCCTATATAAAAAGTATAAATGAGGAATAGAATTCATATGTCACACCCCAAATCAATCTCAGAATCTCTATTTCACAAACAAATACTTCCTGAATCTCTAACATTCCCTTCATATACAATACATCTTTAACTGGGTCCTACTCTAATGTCTTTGTATACCCATGGTTTACAAAATCATATTTCAATGTAAATAATCATCCCCAACTTGTAACAATCTACATTAAAAGGAACTAAATTTCAAACATGGTTTTGTATTGTGTCATATGAATTCTTCTTAGTGGGGGAAGCATCCATGTTTAATGGAATTTGAACACATATCTAACACCACTGACATAGGTCTCCACCAAATCAATGTGTTAACAAATTTAAGAATCAATCATGAAGTGGAACGGAAAAGATATAATTAACATGTAGACAATATACATACCATACTTCCAAAATCTACTAGAACACTTGTTCTAAAAACATGTAGTTCATGATACCACTGATATCCATAACCACCATCTCCCAAAGCACGGACTAGACCAATTGGAAGAGTTGGTGTTGAAAAATAATCAATGTTTCATATATCTCCAACATCTCCACCATAGAATATGTCACATTAATCCCCTTATAGATATCCTTACAAAAAAAATTCTCTCTAAATCAGGGGGTCTATCGACTATCACTCTATCATCATCTAGTTGAGCAGGATAGTCCCATGTGAAATTTCCAAACCATTTTATAGAGAAACAAAAAAATGGTCCCTTGGAACTAAGCTATCAATGTTGTATCCATATGTGATGGTGATTTCTACATATTATGCAGACTATAATTGTTAATTTATTGATATGGGACACAATTAAACCCTACATTGAAAGTTATCTAAACCTTCTTGATCCCTATATCTCATAATCCATCACAAACAGATCCATTTATAAACTATTATGAATTAAATAAACAACCAAAATACCAATAATTGTGTCTACACACTTCTCAATTGGTGGAAGATATACTAGTTATTTACCTGAACAAAAACCAAATACATAGCCATGTCCCTACATGGTGACGTCATGAAAAATTGGGTCATACCCTAGACTCTTATATGGAAATCCTGAATGATTATATCATTGAATCATCGTAATATAATAGAAATTTGTACCATTATCAATGATTATATTTTGGGAGCAGACATAGAAGGACATGGAAACCACAACTCAGTCTTCTATTATTCTTGTACCAAAGATTCCCTTAAACAAATGTCTAGTTTTTCCATGCCAAAAAAGGTTATTAGAGTCATATTAAATTGATATGTCAGACTCCACACTAACACTGGAATCCCTAGCCTAAAATATGAACTCAAAACATCTTAACAATATTTCACTCAATCTTAAACCGATATCATAATCTATACAACACCAAACTCTCCGGTCATGAGGATCAACATCCTATTATTCCACTATGTGATGACCTGAGCCACCAGGGCCCACCTGACAGGTGGAAGGCCTTGCTATCACAAACCTAAGACTACCTATGATTGTCCATTTACTAGAAACTATATCTGAGTAGGAATATCACACGTATAGGAGGCCATATCTTATTGTACCTTTAGGTACACTCCCACATCCAACTCCGTGAAATAGTGAAAATATAATAACAAAATTAATACAAAAAATGAATACATACAACTATCCCACATCAGAGTACAAGAAAGCATAAAAATTTAAAAATACAACCCAACCAAAAACTAGAAATTATTGAAACCATACATAATAAGTGGATATATTGTCAAACGAATGACTAGTACATTACTTGGTTTGTCAAGTTGAACTATGCTCCACCCCCTCTTAGAAATCCAAGGATAGTTCTAGAATAACTATAGTCTAAAAAATACACAACATGATCAGGAAATTCCCATGTACAGGTGAGTATAATAAACCCAATATACAACACAAAAAACCAAAACAAAAGGGAATAACAGATATAAATTAGTTAGCTTCATCGAAATACAAAGAAGAATACCCAGGCGAGAGAGAGAGAAAACTCTATATCATCCAAACATTATATATATAAGACTAGATATCTCATCATTCCATGACATGTCATGAAATATGAGACATATTCTAAGGTCACCCAAAAATATAGTAGATATACACGTACAAAACTACATGTCTCAATGTCCAAACTATGCATTGATCCTCAACAACCTGATGAAGACTCTGATGAAATGATCATCTAGAATAATGATCTCCATGGGCCTTTCCATCCCAAATGATACTCAAATTACAAACATCACACTTCAGGAATCATATAGTCAATGGAACATACCCACCAATGATGATGGAATACGTCCTACTAAACACACTCTTTAGGTCTCACCATTTAAAAACCCTCCATATGACATAGTAGACCTCAAAACCCAGGCCTGGGATCACTCCAAAAACTGCATGGTGACACTAAAAACATAAATGAAACACCACACATTGAAAACAGTATCTCAACAAAACCCAAATCTATAACAACATTATAAGAATAAAATGGATGTTCTTGTATTTTTGTTCACACATATTCTAAAAATGCCATATATGGAATATTTCAAAGTATAAAAAGGAATGAAAGTGAATGGATTTATCTGATATACACACTCCATCAGATAACTACCATATCAAAAATATTAGATCTCAAAACACAGATTGGTGTTAATGCACAGAGCTCACTTGGGGGACACCATATCCTACAAAAAATATCATCTTAGATATGGTATTGACATCCATGTAAATATCGACAATACCAATTCCAGAAACCATACAATTGAAAAAATGAAGGATGCACGGATTTCTCTAAGCCTTGAAATGGGATTTATGCTTTAAGACACTATGGGGTATAGTCAATTAAGTATGAGATGACACACTCTAAAAAACATAATACACTCATGCTGCACCATCTTAGAGGAATCATAAAGGGATCTCAATCTTCTCATGGGTTTGTGACTACACACTGAAAAATCATAGAAAAATATAGAGGGTTATCTCTCTAATGTAGTTGTTCTATAAATTGTTAACTAATGAAAACCAAAATGTCACCCCGCATCACATTTCAAATGCCAAAAAAATGGACACCATCATGTCATGTGTGGAAAAATTTAGAGTATAGGCTACTCACATGCCTAAAGTCGTGTCATGAAGATGGATATGTAAATGAAATATGAATCAAATAGATGTAAACAATAGGTACCCACATTATACTATTTACCTCTTGATATCATTTTTTGGAAATGTACCCTTTGTTACTCTGTGTGTATAAAAGGATATTGAAGACACATACCCAATTTAGAAATCATATGGCCATGTTTGGTCTCGTAAGATTGTATGTTCCCATATAGGGGTTTCTATCTATTTATCCAAAAATAGTTTGTACCCATGGTACATGAAATTTCTTTTTGGTCAGTCTCAAGAATGTATCCTTTTAATTTTTCTATGTAATTCAACTCATTCACATGTACTCTAACAGTGTACATCCACACAACCATTTCCTTCGACATGTAAATTCTAGACATGTACATTTTCCACATGACCTGGGATCACTACACGTTGTGTACCCCAATTATATGACATGTATTCCCAAAAAGTTCAACTTCCCCAAATGGGAATAACAGACGGTTTGGGTTGCTGAACTATATCTCATGTGATAAAAAATTCCACATATGCATCTCCTTTTAGCCAAATGAATCCCCCAATTTTCATCAATAATTTACATATCATCCACTACGATGTACCTAGAATAAATATAACTTCTCCAAAACCATAAAAAATCATTAAAATGGAATCAGGATGTAAAGGTCATAAATCCACCAAACATGTGGAGAAAATATGATTCCTTGAGCCCAAAATGATTTATAGAGCGTGCTACTCTTTGATCTGGTGATGATAATCAACAGAAACAGGGTCTGGAGGTATCTCTTCTCACTCATTTAGTGTTAGGTCATTCGTCAATACATGGTTCTCCTCACTTTCACACTATGTGAATGGGAAACAAAGGGTATGGATATATTAGTTTATTTATTTTAAATATACTAATATATCATCAACAGACCCGCCAAAACTTATCTTCATCCACTCACATAACTCAAAAACATATATGTAATATATAGGGTAAAACACCAATTCAAAAATTTCATGAAGTCTAAAATTTGTGATTTTATTCTACCTTTCAATAGTTGAACCATATTTAATGGAAAAATTGTGTTTGAGTGATAAAATATATTTTACATTTTTTATATCACCGCATTGAGCCTCTTCAAGCACTAAAAACATATGAATACATTGTTTCCAAAATCAAAAAACAATTATAAAAACAATAAAATGTTTTTAAAGGATAGACCATTGTTTCTAAATTTTATATAATTATAATTCTTGAATGATAAAATAACACATATCATCTTTTAATCATGTTGATTGAAAAATATATTCTTAACTCATGTGGTTGTATAAATTACTATAGTCATGATTGTAACATTATTCATTTATCATAAACATAATTTATGGGTTTTCTTTAAAGTATAATTTATATATATAAAATATTATTATGACCTTATTGTATTTAGTATATTATTGGATAATGTCCAACATAGCATAGTCAACATAAAGAAGTCATTTTGAAAAATAAAACTGAATATCATCAAAACATATGACATGAACATAATTGAATTTTTAATGAAATATAAATTTATTGTATATAAAATAATATGAGTACAATATTAGAAAATGGTTACTAAGAAGTTAAATAATTCACATAATTTTATTATTTAGTATTATATTGATCATACATGGTGAGTTGAACATGAGGTATCTGCTTTCATAACACAAATTCTATTCATTTGGTAAAACTTATACTTAAATGACTATGATATTCAATGATTGTGTTCGAAGTCACAATTGATATTATTATGTTATAATTAAACATTTGTTTTTTGGATTAAAATTTTATACACAAAATCACTACATTAATTAATTCAACCATCAATGATTTGATCTTTGAATGGGTTAATCGTCTATCTTCTGTTCCCAAGAGACATATGTTGTATTCACCACATAATTTATTCATGTGGTGTCTATAATTCCCCTTTAATATGATATATCATGATTACATTTATATTCATGGTATTTAAATATTAATTTTATGCTATAGATTTCATGGGGATTATGATTCATGACTACCAAAGTTGTAAGGGTATATTTAAGAATCTCTTCATCATTAATTATTAGATATATTTATGACTTTATTGAGGGAATTATTTAACCTTTCAAGGGGAAAAATATATACATTATAATAAATTTTTAAATTATATAAATTAAATGTTTTCCTATCATTTTTAACTATTTATATACTCAAGATACTAAAATAATGTTTGGTTGGATGACTAATTATTTTTGCTCAGATGATAATCATTATCTACCATGTTAATAATTCACTTAATTTTTTTTTAAAATTTGTTACGATTTTTTAAATATTTATTAAATAAATTCATACACATATTGTAATTTTTAAAAAATTGTTTAACTGGAATCTTTTATCCATTTTCAAAATTTGGTACTTTTAATCTCTTTATCGGAAATAGGAAAAGAATACTTTTTTAAAGAACTCGATAAGGATGAAATTTATAACTACCATGACAACTCAATGATTAGATAATTTATTTAAACATATTTATGGCTCATTTGAATGATTTTTTTCCAATAAATTTGTAAAAAAAAAAATTAATGTGAATTTCAAATAAAAAAGTTAATTTTCGTAATTAATTTTATTTAAAATACTTTAATGGAATTTATTTTTATAAATGATAGAAAACCTTTTCTTTGCAAATGTGGTAAAGAGAATATGTTATAATGATACATCGTTATATTTTTGTTGATAATTTATCATTAGTTTAGCTAATGAATGTACTGATATATCGTAACTTAGTTCATCCAATATAGATAGTTATTGATTATTAAGACATATTTATTATTTTATACTATTGTTTTTATGAGGAATTAATTGTACTTCGTAAGTGATGGATTTGGTGTGTTATAGACCTTGTATGAAATGGTATGTCTCATGACAAAAACAAGTTTGGGTTATTGGACAAGGCCTTTCCCATTTATGTATGATGCCTTGACACAAGGCACCACCATATAGTTTATGATGTCCAACATTATACATTCAATCATGATGCAATCATTTCATAATGTGTATTTGATCATATTAAATTTTATAATATCCATATATAGGTAAAAAAACATGTCATTATTTTATAGAATAATTAAATCGTCATATATTCCATTCATCTTTTTAGTCATTCTCATGTTATTGATTAAATTTAATATTCTTTTGTTATTTACTTACCCATATTTATTATTCCGTATTTACTCTTGGTAGGTTGCAATGATTCCAAACCCCTATTGATCATATGTTCACAACCTTATTTATTGTTCATTCCCTAGGATACAAGGAATGAATATTTTAATGATTTCATGATGAAAACAATTTACATTCAAAACGTTTTAATTTTTTATGTTTTAAAATGCAATATGAGAATTCAAGTACGTATCTAGTTTAGTAAGACTAGTAAACTATTTATTCTATTGGAATGATATCTATTGTATATAATTCTAATATAATGAGGTCAACACCAACTTTTGGGTAATATTTTTAAGAACATTATTGACTGTATCAGATCAATGATAAGTAGAAACATTGTAAACTATATAAAAGAAATTATTGATCAGATAAAATAACCTTTAACATAATTTTAGGATAATTCATCGTGTAGGATAACATTTAAAAATTTAAATAAGACAGATGTAAGGTTATTTTCCAAGATATAAGTATCTGACTGGATAATACAAGTTGATATGGTTTTGGTATAGATTCATATAGGGGTAATAAAACCAAATAGTAGTTTTTTTATTATATTTAGTCCATCATTCTGGTGCACATTGTGTGTTTACTTACTAAACACATGATTTGACCCATTTGGGGGATATACTTGGGTTAACCCAAATTTTCATTAAAAATTGTAATAAATGAATGAATTGAACATTATAGAAAACGATGGAATTCCATAGTGATATGGGATATAACTAATGTGTATTGGGTATATAGGTATATGGATGATCGAAATTTAAATTCATAATGACGAATTTTTTGTTTTCTGTGATGTGATTTTAACAAGAGTAATGATATTTTTAGGCAATTATTGGAATAATACCATTTGTTTAAGTATATGTTATATTTAAATGATTATATTAAGAATACATAATCAATATTTTTTGGACATAGGATTAATGTTGTTGATAAAATGTTGTGTTTTTAAGGACAATTACATTAAGTAAATAATAGTAAATTATGTTTTTGAGTGAAAAAAAGTTCATATAAAACCTTATACGTTAGAAAATGATTTTATTATTAATGATATATTTATTTTTTTCTTAATATATCTTTTAATATTATATTATTTTTATATTTTTATATTATGGACAACACATAGTTCAGGAGACAACCCATCACATCTGGCAAGTTTGAGGGGCTGGAACCCACAGTATAATGGTGAAAAGGGTGCATCGCCTACCACTAGCCTAGTTTATACACTAGTTAGAATTATTTTTTACAAAAACAAAATTGATAGATAAATATAATTTTTTTTAGGATAATATTTTTGGAATACATATAATTGAATTTTTACGACATTGATGTTATTAATGAAATTTTGGTACATGTCTTATTAGGATGTATAACATATAAACATCAGTTTTAACATATTGGATTATTTAGAGTAAATGTAAATATTTTATTTGAGTGGTAATAAAAGGGACTGAGTAAACTGTTGATCTTAAAAAAATTCATCAATATTCTTGTAATTGTGTTTATTTGGGATATACAATTATATATTTATATAATGATCTATGTTAATCATTTCGTTTTAAATTTTTTTTTTGAGATTAATGTATTATTTCTTAATATAATGTTTCATTCATAATTGGTATAATATTACCATCTTGTAACATTTTTTTTTAGTTAATATTGGATACATATACTTTTATTATATTTTATAATTAATTAATCTATTATTTGATGAATTTAGTGCTTTATTCTTGAATACATTCAACATGTGAACAAATCATTCGAGGAAGAGGCCATAATTGTTGTGGAAATTGATTAAAGGATAAAAATATATATATCAGGTTTAATTTTGTTTCATTATTATTATATATCGTAAAATATTCTTAAACTCAGTGAATTATATATTGAAAAAATGCTTTAATTTTAACTTCATTTCTGGTGAATTGATGGTTTCATATCCCCTTAAAAATGTATGGTTTTCTAGTTCTTAACATTATCCTAACCATGCTATATGTCATTATATATTTTTACTAATTTGAAATTTTTCTCCTACGTGTTCATATTTTTTAATAGAACTAATGATCTCCTTTTGGGAAACTAATTTTATGTTAATCGAGATGATCTACATATTTCCCTTTCCATCTTTTAAGAGAATATTTTATTAACTCTTTCGTGATGGGGGTTTTCAATAAAGGTATTTTTAAATGTGAACCCATTGATTAATAAGACCAATTTAAAACTATAAAGGAACTATTTATTAATGTGATTGGGGGGAATGTTACACCGTGATATTTTAAAAGAATATTATTTTATATATCATATAAAAGTCACTACATTGAAGTTAACAAAGTATGAGATATGTAATGTCTCTTATTTTACGTGTATTATTTTTAAATATTTTATGCAATTTTTATGAGACTATACGTAGAGATGAAACATTATTCTGAGGCCTGGTGATCTCGGAATGGTGGTTCGAACTTTTTTAAGTTATTTTAGTTGGCATATTTGTGCGATTGTGACAGTTTCGAAAACAATGCTCAGATTAAAAATATGAGGGCATCGTTGCCTCCGGGATGACGACTTTACCTATGAACGAGTCAATCCGCGACCGACATAGGTCGAGGGAAAAACTTAATTTTTGGATTTTTTCAGTACAATAATATAAAATAAATGTAAAAGTTTGTATTTTTAATTTTTTTTGAATCATTCGCTGCAGCCAATGATATGACAGCTATTTTAATAATAAATTATATTTCATAATTACCCTGAAACATCAATTCTCTCTCATTAATGTCGCATCGTGAGGGAATCCCAAACATGTTACCACTTTTTAATTGGTTAATCAAATGTTGCTTATTGGGAGAAGTTGGAGGGAAACTCGGGAGAATCATTGGCTCTTCGGAGAAAACTCTCAGTGACGAACTACGATAGATCGAAATTAAGAATCATTGCACCAACGAAGTGGAAGGATTTTTACGATGATATCAGCACAACCCTTTCATTAATGTTCGATCCTTTATTAAAGGTTGGGGTTGTTATTTCATTCCTCCTTCCCCATTTTTGAATTTAACCGACGAACATGGATCTACCATGAACATGTTGATCTAAAGATTTGTATATTATTGTGTGGGGTATTTCTTTGGGGTGATTATGGGGAATTAACCCATATTGATTATTTTTGTTGATCTCTGCTCCGTTTAATCCTATTAACAGGAGCAGATTAATGCTGTGAAGAATGATGGCATAGTTTTGTTCTTCAATTTTTTTTTGGATTTCTTCCCCCTTTCCCTTTGTGCATTCTTCTTGTTCTTCATGGTGAGATGAAAAATTTATCATTGCACACCCTTATTTCAATGAAATGATAAAAAAAATTGGAGATCTGACATCGCGAAAACCTAGCATAGGTGCGACAACAACAATAACAGACGAATCAACACAGTTTTGGAATTCCCATTCTTCAACAGTTCTTAGTGTGGGAGGAACAAAACAAATTTTTGGAGCCGATCAGAGGCCTGAAAGAAATGTATACTACCTCGAGATGTTAATGAAACCTGGATTATTGAGTATCGCGGAAATCAGATGGCTAGATCAATGATCGAGGCAGCAAGGAGGCGCGGTGGCGAAAGTCCGCGATTCTGGAAATTTCCAGAATACACGGTGTGTACTTCCAATGATAACATAATGTAGTACAAGATGTGGGGGGCCAGCGTTTCTGGGATTAGAGAGGAATCACATGACGTGTGACCATGGTCACACTGCATGTTGGACTTTCTCCAAAACATGGCGTTTATTTTGGGAAGTACTCAGATAGGGGATGGACTACATGGTTATAGAACACGGAGTGTACTCCCTCTACAGCAAGGCAGATGTGGATATGCCAGACTCAGCATGTATCCAGGGGGAACACAGACACAGGATGGAGTACATGACTATGTAAGACTTCACATGGCCAGGTGAGGCATGTATCGCGGGACACCCTATGTACTGTTCACACATGTTGAGTACATGGGTTGAGGACCGTGTACATGCACATGGCCAGCGTACACGATGGTGGCCCCAGTCACTCAGACACAAAGTGCACACATTAATGCACACCATTTACTAATCTTTCTACATGAACAGCCTTACGACATGGGTCATTGTGTACGAGCAGTACACGGGGTTAGATGGAATGAAATGTAACTTTTCAACACACCGTGTACTTTTTGGAAAATGGCATAGTCCTTTTTTCCATCGTATCATGGATATGTTTCATTTGGGGTAGTGCCCCTTCTTTTCATTCCCATGAAGGCCAGGCATCATTTACTTCTACAGAAGAATGATCCATTCTGCAGGACATTCTGTGAGAGAGTCAGGAATCCATCCGAAAGGCCCGGATCTAGATCCCTTATCCATTTGTGACCCTAGGTAGAGTCAAGCATCGACATGACCAACTCTACCGAGCATTGATCCTCGACCTAGCTAGTGAATCCAGATGAGTCACAATAACCATCATGGCCCTGGAAGTGATCCTCATCTTTGTATCATTATCTTTCCCACTCAAGAGTGTGTCTCCCATAATGATTGCATCTATCAATCTTAATCTTCCCACTCAAGAGTGTGTCTCCCGTAACGAGTGTAACTGCCCATCGTGACATTTCCTGATGAACAAAAAATTTCAAACGGGCGTCATCAGAGCTATAATACTCATGGAGTGTGTTCTCTTGGAATGATTTCTTTGCGGAAAACATCGAACTGAATCCTTATACGGGGGCATGCGGTTGCGTTACATGTTTCTAGACCATGGGATTGAGTTCTGAGTATATCTAGTCTGTGTTTCTCTTGATATATGAGCTGTAGACAAATATTGTGTATAGTTGAGTGTTCATTTACTTTGTTTACTACTTTTTAGTTTTCAGTGTCCTCTACTGAGTATTGTTATACTCACCCCTGCACCTGTTTTTCCCGCATGTGTCATGTCTTGTGCAGATGAGCAGCCTATTGACAGTGTCCAGGGTGGACCAGGACATGACTGAGCTTTTTGGGTCCCCTATAGGCTGAGAATTATTTCGGCTATGAGCATCAGTGCGAGTACCTATTTTTGTTTAAATGTTAGACTTTTCTATTTTCATACTCTTTGTTTGGTGGGCCTGTATTCTCACCCAGTTTAAATTCATTACATTACATCCTATCATACTTTTTTGGTTGGTTTTAGTTGTACGCATTCATATTGTTCCATAGTGTTTTTACATTTCAGCATTTGTGGGCTTGGATATGGGTGCATCTGGACAGGTGCTTAGGCAATGCCTCCCATGTTAGAAATATGCCTACTTGGTGCTAGTCACCAGCCCCTATCCTATTAGAGGTGTGTTTGGGGAGTCACGGTGTGGGCCCCACTAGGACGGGTCATGAAAAAGTGGTATCAAAGGTTGTAGGTTCTACTTTAGGACCAAGAGTCCATGAGTTGGGTTTTGGAAAATAGTGTTAAGTGTTTCAAGCTTAGAATTCAGGCCAGAGACCCCAGTTTTGCTGTGGCAGCTGACGGATCCATACACCAGGACTTTGCTATCTTTATTTAATTCTCAGTACAAAAAAACAATGGTAGCAGGGAAATAAATTAAAGGTACATGTATCATATAGGGATTGGTTGTGTTTTCCATTTCCTTGGAGTCATCTATCCATATATACTCATGATACTTCTTGTTTCTTAATGGGATGCCTCTATAATGCATACCCGCTAAGATTTAGCAGCATGGTCAGGAGGATGACCCCCTCAGTGATGAGGCTTCGATACGGGGACCAGTTCCCCCGCTGTTGCACTAGTTTGTGCACCAGTTATGCCACCACCAGTGGAGCAGCCCGTGGTACCTACAGTAATGACTGACGAGGGGTGCATGCTTAGTGCGCCCCTTGAGTTCTAGTGATAGATACCCCTTCAGGATCCGAGGTGATCCCAACGCACAGATGGTTGAGGAATGGATTCAGGGGCTGAGCAGAGTTTTTTGGCTAATGGGGACACCAATAGACCAGTTTGTGATCCTAGGAGCAAGCCTTCTTCAGTGTTCGGCGGGACGATGGTGGAGTCTAACCACACAGACTCACAATGAGGAGACCCTCTCATGGACGGTATTTGAGTGAATTATTAGGGAGGAGTTCACCCTAGTTACGCTGCAAGCGGTTCGCATCCAGGAGCTTCTTCATCTCTAGAAGGACTGTATGATGGTAGCCGACTTTTCATCGAGGTTCACCAACCATGCCCTATACTTGAGGATATGGTCAGGAATCACTACTTTAGAGCTCGTACCTTAGAGCGATGTCTGTGATGAGACATCTGCGCTATTTTCTCACCACTATGAATTTTGACTTATGTTGGAGTGCTCGATCCAGTCTTGGTGATCAAGAGCTTCATGGTGTAGAAGAGACAGCCGACGCTAGTCAGTAGCGGGCATACAAGTGCGGAGACCACATCAGCAGGGAGCCGACGTCAAGCACATAGATCTTCATGTGGGAAATGTCATAGGAGGACCTAGGACAGAGGATCGCTAGTCCATGGATCTCAGGCTCGATCCAGTAAGCCTAGGGAGAAGCGACACTATGGGTGTTGCGGTCAGGGACTTCTCAATATAGATTGTCTGACCCGGTGAGCAGGTGATAGGGAAGCGGTGGATGGAACACTGAGGCAGAGAGTGGAGCAGACAGACCCGCTAGGTGGTGGTTGTGGAAGAGGAGCAAGGAGAGCTTTAGGTGGTGGTAGACTCTTTGAAATTCATCCACCACCCTCCCCCCAGGAGGTCTGCACCGAGATCATGGAGCTGGGGGAGAGGGATGGGGACAACTGCAGGCGGTCGAGGCGTACGAGCTAGAGACTCCAGGTATGATTTGTGGTATGATCTTTGTCTTTTATTCCTTATCTACCATACTTATCAAAATAGGTGTCGATCATTCCTTCATAACCACATGTCTTGTGGGAAACCATGAGATTCTGGTAGAAATATTAACTCGATCCTTAAGCTAGGAGACAGTTACAAGAGGAGACTCGACAATCACACAACTTTGCAAACAGTGTGATGATACCCTTGGAGGCTAGAGTTTCAGTTATAACATCTTGGTGGTAGCTTCGAGTCCTTAAGACGTCATTCTTGGTATGAATTGGTGATCTTAGGTCCATTCCCAGATTAATTAATTTAGGCGAAGAGTGTGGTGTGTCCACCGTCATGGGATGAGGATTTCCATTCTTAGAGAATGGGAAACCCATACATCATAGAATGGCCTTATGAATAGGTGGTGAAGCCGATCACTCATAAGATGGATAGACTTATCCTCAGAGCAGTAGATGGTGTGAGATCTCAGTTCCATCAGTAGTGGCAGAGTACGAGGACATCTTTTCGGACGATGTTCCCGGATTACGTCCACCTTGGGAAATTGTCTTATGCATCAACATACACCCAAGGAAGAGACTAATTCCCTCACCAACATATCAGATGGATCTCGCAGAGTTTCGAGAGCTGAGGGTGCAGTTGGAGGATTCAAAGAAGAAGGGTTTCGTGAGACTCAGCGTTTTACACTAGGCGGCCCCAGTTTTGTTTCCCAAGAAGGCAGACCATAGTCTATGTTTGTGCATGGATTACTAGTTCCTGAACCAGGTGGTGGTAAATAATAAGTATCCAATGCCTAGAATCGATGACCTATTCGATCATCTTAGAGGGGCACAATGGTTCATGAATGTTGTCATTTGATCATGCTATCAACAGTTAGGGTTACTGGATGAGGGTATACCGAAGATTGCTTTCAGTTGCCTCTACGGTAACTATGAGTACTTGGTGATGCCTTTCGGTGAGACGAAGGCCCCTGTAGTGTTCAGGGGACTGATGAACAAGATCTTCCAACCTTATTTGGACCAGTTCGTAGTGGTCTTCATCAACGACATCCTTGTGGACTCGGCGTCATATGAGGAGCACGCGAGACACCTACGGATGGTTGTATATGTACATCAGGATCACTAGATTTATGGAAACCTTTCAAAGTGACAATTCTATATTTATGGGGTCCACCTTCTGGTGCATGTCATTTTAGAAGGTAGAGTAGAGGTAGACCCAGTCAAGGTGTAGGCTGTGTTAGAAATGGAGCCACCTTAGAGCGTGACAGAGGTGAATACCTTCCTTGGGTTGGCAGGATATTATTGGAGATTCATTCCTTATTTCACTCAGATATCATCACTGATGAAAGCCCTTACGAGGAAGGGGAACCCTTCCTGTGGACAGAAAAGTGCCAGCAAGCTTTCAAGCAGTTCATGTAGAGTTTGACAAGTTCCACATTCTTGAGATTTTCGGAGGAGGGTGTTAAGTACATTGTTTTCTGCGATGCATCATGGACCAGGCATGGTTGTGTCATGATGTAGAGTCATGCAGTGATTAAATATGGTTTATGCTAGCATAGGGCACATGTGCAGAACTATGTGACCCATGATCTCGAGTTGGCAGTGATAGTCACGGCATTGAAGATGTGGGAACACTACCTTATGGGTGAGTGGTTTATCTTGTACACTGACCACAAGAGCCTCAAGTACATCTTATAGCAGAAGGAACTAAATCTAAGGCAGAGGTGTTGGTAAGAGTTACCCCTGGAAAATGATTTTGAGATCATCTATACTCTTGGGAAGGGGAATTATGTGGCGGATGTTCTTAGTAGAAGTTCGAGATCCCAACTGTTGAGTGAGGCGACATGGTAGTAATCTGTGTTATAGTAATCCTTCATGAATGGGGAGGATACAACTAACCTTCAATCGATGGTTGTTGCCCCTCCAATATTACAGTGGGTTAGGGAGGCACAGCTAGTAGATTTCAATAGTGTGGCCTTACATTCTTTTTTATCTATAGTACATGCTCCTGATGGATATTCTCAAGGTGGGGAGTACGTACTTCTTTTCGGAGGACGCACTTTTCACCACCCTAACCGTACCGGGGCTCAGGCCGCCACTACCCCAATCTTTCCTCCATAGGCTAGGTGCTGGCGACTAGCACAGAAGGCACAAAAAAATATGGGAGGCCTTTTCCTGTGAAACTGTACACACGCATACAAATAACTCAATGAAAAAGTGCAGAAAAAAAAGAAAGATACAACACTGCTACAAAAGAGAAAACAACATACATGCAGTGACCTCTAACCAGTACACGTACAGCTGGAATGAAGAAATACAAGTGAACTTAACAGAAAAAGTGAAAAAACACGCACTCAACCAGAGAGGTACCACAACTAAGAAACAGGTAAAATGAAGCTAAACCACTGGTGACTCTTTCACTAGAATGTCCTACTATGGCCACATAACGCAGCCCATGAACATGTGTCATCCATGCTCCAACGTAGTCTCAATCGACCTGTCCATCATTAACAAGGGCACACCAAGTGTGGACAAAGCCCAAGTAGGGGTGAGTATAAAGATACTCAGTTGGATGCCCCGAAAGCTTGAGGGTAAAACAATGGAGGTACTAAAACGATGAGCAGTAGACAATACAAGAACAATGTTAGAGTACAATCAAGAGAGAGTGTAGGTCATCTCGACAAGAGAAAATATGTAGGCTCGTCTAACCAATAGGAACTAGACACAGAGAGCACATGGCATACCACACATATCTTTTCTCCTCCTAGAAGGAGGGTAACTAAACCCAAGGGGTGGAATCAAAAGTTGGGTGTATATATATATTCTCAAAAAGAACCACGAATGAGTGTGTAAGGGGATCTCTATCTCCACGATCAGCCTAACAGAAGTCACCAACAGTTCAATTGATATCCATCACTAATACCCAACAGTCCTTCCCACCAAAGATGCCTCATCGTTGAACCATAAAACCATGGGACCTGCTCTGGTAATCACGGATAAAAGTAACTTAATAGCCTCATAGAAAGGGTATATTTTGAAATAATACAAACAAGTATCCCACTGCCCAGCCCCGATGGAGGCTAAACCCCATGGTCAATGGGTAACCCACTGCCCAGCCTCGCTGGAGGGTAAACCCCAGAGGGTCAACATGTAACCCAATGTCCAGCCTCGCTGGAGTGTAAATCCTAAGAGGTCAATAGGTAACCCATTTCCCAGCATCATTGGATGGTAAACCCTAAGGTCAATGGGTAACCTAATATTAGCCTCACTGGATGGTAAACCTTAAAAGGTCAACAACTAACCCACTACATAGCCTCGATGGAGTGTAAACCCTAAGGTAAACGGGTAACCCACTACCCAACCTCACTGGATGGTAGACCCTAAGGTGAATGGGTAACCCACTATCAAGCCTCACTGTCAGGTAGACCCTATGTTCAACGGGTAACCCAATTCCCATCCTCGCTGGAGGGTAAACTTGGGACTGGTATGATAACTCTGCACTGCATGTGCCATCATTTAGTATCACTAACACTACTACCATGCGTAGGTTTGGAGTGCGTCAATGGAACATCCGACCTACACCCATTCATGTTTCCACATTTAATGAGATCTCGAAAGAGGCTCTGCCATCCCAAACATATTATACCATTGTAATCCTCGTATAAAATCATGTGAGATAGACTACTTACCTACTGGAAAAGGGATCCTGATGGAAATGTAATTCAACACTAATTTATTCCCATTCAGCGTCTAGTGGGACCAACACCTCTATCTTGAAAGAGGATATGTGTTATGCACCATCGTGATGCTCTTGAAAAAACACGCCAAAACGACCATACAATTTCCATGAATAGACGTCTGATGAAAATGTTACAGTATGATGAACAAAGCTTAATAGACGGCCTATGGGGTCCATGCCTCAACTCTGACATCAATGCCTGAAAATAGTCTAGTCAACTACGCCTCGATGCTAGGGTCGCAAGGCCACCGACGTCGCCTAATACGGGATTTGGATGCAAAAGCTGCAACTCCCCGCATTATATGCAAACGATGCCCTGTGGATCCCACACCTAGACCCTGAAACACATCACAGATATCTTACCATTGCATTCCTTGCAGATGACCAGGAGGCAAAGGATATACACATTCCCTGAATGGACTTTTGTAGCATAAGTCGTAAAAATGTAGCATATGTCCGAAAGCAGCCTCGTGGGGCTCACGCCTCAGGTAAGAATTTAGGCGGGCAGATTGCGCCATTGCAATTCACTTAGAAAAATACCTCGAAATGAGTTCTCAAACACACCAAATTAATGTAGGGTGAAAAGGTGGTGTTACACAATAAAACTTGTGAACTAGGCCATATGGGACCCACACCTTTTCTCTAACCCAAAAGATTTGTATAGTGTCTAAAAACGTTTGCATGAGAACTGGGGTCACAATGCCGCTAACGGCGCATCAATCAGACATATGAAGCAGGAGTTATGTCCGATGAAAGAATAACTAATTAATTAAAATAACTAATTTATTATTCACATTATATGTTTCGTGCCACCGACAATGTAACCAAACCTCAAGGGTTCTGTACCGACTTTGGAATAACCAACTCAACACTAGGGACACAACGCTTCTGACGACGAGTCAAAGTGACATCTGGCTCGCGACTACGTCCTTTGAAAAGATTAATAATAATTTAATATTATTAAATTAAAGAGTATCGGGTCACCCATATTCGGGTTCAGAACCCAAACTCCCCAAAATCCATCTCAAATATTCCACCTCTCTGACATGAACCCACATCCATAGACGGTTCATCAAACGGACACATTGTTTAGAAGATACAGACCCTTTGTCGCCAGGGGCCCAACCGGGCCGATTCACCCCGGTCGGCCCGGTCCGAACCGCCGGCGGGCGGCCCCGCCACGGGTCCCACACAACTCACCAACAATTACTTTCCTCGGCCCGCTACAGCCACACCGGACCATCCTCGGGTCTGGTTTTCCAAAGAATAGCAGCCAAAGGCCGGTCTCCGCATCATGCCAGCATGACCAGCTGAATGCGATTCCTGGTCACCTCCGCAGACCCGAGGGGGTCATCACCTCAGGTTACCCTTCGACCACGACGGCCCAAGGGCCGGCTCCTCCTGCACTGCACTACCTCACATTTCCATGGAACATTCCACATAATGATGCTGCCGCCTGGGCTCCCCCGCTCTGCTGCCAGCTCTGCCTGTTCACCCCCTTCGAGCTCCACTAAAGCAACATCATCTACACTTCCTCTCTGCCATCCTATGGGGAGCACCGCCGCAACAGCTCCACCCGACACGACCACTTCCTCGGCTCGGCTACTCCCGGAGCTACGACGTCTGCGCCGGACTCACCCATTGTCTCCACCTCATCTGAACCCCCTGGTCGCACCCACTGTCTGACGCCCAACATTCGGCCACTGCCCATGCAAGAGCCGGGACTTCTGACGGCCGCCACCACCGCTCTGTTGGCCCGATTCCAAATCCTAATTAGGATTCAGAATCCTAGAGGCAAGTCCTTTATAGTTCCTTCCCCCCCATCATCAATTCTACATGATTTGGAATGTCCAAATATTTTGATGAAGAACACCAAAGAATGACTATTAAAATGCGGCTCAGGGGTTGGTCTTGTTCGTTCGACCAATGCCCCAATTCTAAAATTATAGAATTAAAACCAAGAAATTTGATGAAAAATTTAAGAAATAAACAAATGTGTAAAATTTAACTACAATTCTACCTCAAATCGGCCATCGTTCATTGGCGACGCGTCCACGACTCCCCCGCTTCGATCCACCAAAGTTCTGGCAAAGATCGTTCGTCGATCTAACGAAGAACAATGATGTATTCCATAGAACAGGAGACAGAGAGAGAGGGGGAGGGGGGGGAGAGAGAATGGATAGAGAAAAGATAACCCTATCTGCAAACTCATATTCCTCTATTTATAGAGGAATTTACATAGCGTGGAATTTGAAACTGTCGCGCCCTATTATTTTGTATCGCTCCGAGGCCAAACGCCTTGTTTCAATCTCAACAGAATTCTCATATTTCCATTTCGAGGCATGATTCAAAATTAATTTGTAATTAATTTCAATGATAAAAATCACTATGTCATTCATTGAAAATGAAGATATTGTCCCTGGATGGCTTCTCTCACAGGAGGTCTGTGCCCGTAACTTTTACACCCTAACTAGGGTAAACGGCACGCACTGGACGTAACTGTGCCCTCATATTTTTGATCCGAGCTACCATTTAAGAGAAAACACATCCCCACCACTTGCATAGTATAAAAACACATAATATTTTTATAAAAAAATTCCTCGCACACCGGTATTCAGAATCGCACGCCGTTATCGCGCCTAAATCAGGAATTATATGCAGAAATATTCCAAGGTCTTACAGGAAATAAACAATGTCACTAAATCATTATCTCCTTCAAGATTTTCGTCCCCGAAACTGAAACTAGGAAAAAAACAACTCAGGATATAGAGCTCACACCTAGCTCTCCCACTGAAAAGAAAAAATTGCATAACACCATGCTGGCACAACATACGAACCAAAGGATTGGTTCGTACTTATAAGGTATGCTAATATCAAGGGAATGCATATGAATATAAAATCTCCTCATCAGTTGTGACTCATAGAAGATGTCATGCGCCCACTACTACTGTTGAGATGGTAGGGCAAGATGGTAGGCAACCACTCACCTGCTTGCCCGATTCCTGAACGACCCCAAAAATCTCTGGGGTCTTCCCTGGACCAACCTCTACATTCCACATCGTGGCTGCAATTACGATTTGTTCCTGGAATAGGATCTCATGATTCTATCCATCAAAATACCCATCGGGTGTGTCTCCCTTAGATATCTGATCACTCAGTTTCTTGTTGTCGACATCCATGGCACATAGCCACCCGCAGCCCCGTCTGTCAGCTCCCTGAGCCTGACAAGGGCCACTATGTGGTGGTAGAAGGACCTCAAAACGTCATCCGCAAACCACAGTCCTTCCCACTCTTCATCAAACACCGCCTCCCTAGGGACCACCCTGTCCTCTACCTGGGTGTTCTCTTATCATGATACTGCCTCTGTCTTGGCGGTGCATCCACCAACTATCTGGAAGACTCATCACATCTGGTCGAAGAGTCTCACTCCACATGACCCCACACATCAAACCCATAGAAATATCACCCCCTGGGCTATCTCAGTGCTATACATTGTCCCAGACCATGTTCTTCAGTCTCATAAAGGGGAGAATTCGATCGTCGAGGCACTGCCAATCGACGTTCCATTGCCAGAATTTTCTATGTCACCAGTTCCTGCTCTAGCACTCTAAGATGGATGAGGATGCACAAGGGAACTACGCTGGCATGAATCCCTCTATAGAGATCTCGCTCAAACTTATGTGCTCAGAAGTTTCAATCATAGACCAAATCCAAAGAGTACTGAGTAAGGTCTGCGAAAAAGTTGCGTACACAACCACTACCATCACTCCCTGTGGATTCAATTGCAGCTCCTGAAACCGTAAAAAGTGTAAGTAGGATAGAAGGTACTTCTAATGAAACAGCTACAAGAATTCATCCCATGAGAGGACCAACTCATCCGACATCTGAGTAACCCTAGATCTACTAATTCCAAACAGCTTGGTGGAAGCAGACTGGTTGTCCATGCCACCCTCTAACCTGTCACTGTCCAAACATGCCTGAAGAAGAGGTCCACCGACTCTAGGAAACCCTCCACTGTCTAAGGTTGTGGCTCACTGTGGAACCTCATAGGTCTTTGATGCTTGAACTAATCTAGCATTCCCAACCCGTACTCTTCATCGGACCTCACTGTCTGTACTAACTACTACTTCATAAGGTGCTACTACTTGTCATCCTGGAGAAAGGGTAATCCTATGATGGATCATGAACTAAGGCCTCATCGCTCACAGTGTCATCATCATGAACCGAAGCCAGTATCTTCCATGGCAATCATCACAAAAACATCATAAATCTGTTTTAGGAGTACTAAGGTCAAATGTGAATATATATGTCATCAATGATGGGGAGCTGACTCAAGAAGGATTGTCAAAGACTCATTCCTATATGATGCACAAACCAAATTTTCTGCAAAAGTGTCTTAGTGTGTCAAGTTGACAAGCGAGTTATCAGGGTTCTGGTGAATGGATATGTCGGCTGCCACATCATCACTAGACTCCATGGCCTGAGAGCCGCTATCGAGACACGTTGACACTATTTCCACAAAATCAAAAAAATTTATTTTTAGGGACGTCCAAACAACAATACAAGGAATTAACCACATTTGTTACCACATTTTCATGACACGACCCGTACCGGGGCTCAAGCCACAACTACCCCCATGCCCACCTCCATAGGCCATGGGCTGAATACTAGCACCGAAGGCACAAATACTAGTGGAGGCCTTTGCCTAAAAAACTGTACACACGCACTAAGATAACTCAATGTAAAGTTGAAGAAAAAATAAAGGAATATACTAAACTTCTACAAAAGGGAAACCAACATTCACGTATCGATCTCAAAACAGTTCAAGTAAAGATGGAATGTAGACTAACAAGTGAACTGAATAGAAAAAGTGGAAAAACATGCGCCCAAACAAAAAGGGTCCACAAATTGGAAACATGTAATATGAAGGTAAACAATTGGGGAATATCACACATGAAAGTCCTACTACGACCACTAAATGTAGCACAAGTTCTTGTGTCCTCTACACTCCACCTTAGTCTCGATCATCATAACCATCATCTGCAAAGGCACACCAAGTGCGAGCAAAGCCCAAGCAAGTGTGAGTATAAACATACTCAGTAGGATGCCCCGAATGCTCGAGGGAGAAACAAAGGAGGTACTGAAATGGAGACCATTAGACAAAACAAGAATAATGTATCAGTACAACCAAGAGAGAGTGCAGCTCAACCCGACACGAGAAAAGAAGCAGGCTCGTCCAACCAAGAGGTGCTAGACACGGAAAGCACGTGGCATACCCCGCGTGTCTTCGCCACCCTAGAAAGATATTAACTGAACCCAAGGGGTGGGAACAAAAGTTGGTTGTATATATATGTGCTCAACAAGAAACCCGAATGAGTGTGTATGGTGATCTATATCTCCATGCTCAGCCCAAGAGAAGTTTCCAACAGTTCAAAGAATATCCTTCACTGATTCCCAATATGCTCGATGCCAATGCTGCCTCATCGCTGGACTGCGAAAACATGGGTATCGCTCCGTTAATCATGGTGAAAAGCCACCAACTAGCTTTATAGAATGGTCCGAGTATGAAAAAGTCAAACAGGTATCCCACTGCCCAACCTCACTGAAGGGTAAACCCCAAAGTCAATGGGTAACCCACTGCCCAGCCATGCTGGAGGGTAAACCATAAGAGGTCAACGGGTAACCCACTACCCAGACTCACTGGAGGGTAAACCCTAAGAGGTCAACAGGTAACCCAATTCCCAACCTCACTGGAGGGTAAACCCTATGGTCAACATGTAAACCACTACCCAGCCTCATTGGAGGGTAAAACCTAAGAGGTCAAAGGGTAACCCACTGCCCAGCCTTGCTAGAGGGTAAACCCTAAGGGCAATGAGTTACCCACTAACCAGCCTCGTTGGATGGTAGACCCTATGTTCAACAGGTAACCCACTACCCAGACTCACTAGAAGGTAGACCCTATGGTCAATAGGTAACCCACTACCTAGCCTCGCTAGGGGTAAACTCAGAACTGGTCTAATAACCCCACACTACCCATGGAATAACAAGTTATCACTAACACTGCTATAGTGCGTATGTTAGGAGTGCGTCAAAAGAGCCTCTAACCAAAACTATTTTATGTATCCACATTTAATGAGATATTTAAAAAGGCTCCACTATCCCAAATAAATTACACCATTATATTCCTCATAGAAAAACACTCGAGTTAGACTACTTACCCCCTAGAAACGGTCTCCCGGGGGAAAGGTTATTCAACACTCCTTTATGCCCATACGTCGTCTCGTGGGAACCACACCTCGGCCCTAGAAGAGGTTGGGTGATCAGTGCTAGAATGATACTATTGAAAAAACATGAAAAATGACTACTCATTCACCCCGAACAGACGTTTAATGAAAAATTCGCATTACGCTTCCCACAGATTAAAAGATGGCATGTGGGGCCCACGACTCAACTCCGGCTTCAATGCCTTAAACCACCATGGTCAACTATGCCTTGATTCAACGGTTATAATGCCGCTGACGGTGCCTAAAATGGTCTACGGACGATGAAGCTGCAACTCCCCATGTTATATACAAACAGGGCCTTATGGGGCCCACACCTCGACCATGAAACATGTCATGCAGATCGTGCCATTGTGTTCCTTGCAGTTGACCAAGCGGCATAGGCTATCCATTTGACCTGAACGGACTTATGTAACATAAGTAATAAAAACATTGCATACGTCTGAAAGCTGCCTCGTGGGGCCCACGCCTTGGGCACAAATTTAGGCAAGCAGATTGTGTCGTTACAATCCCCTCTAAAAAACACTCAGAAACGAGGGCTCAAACATCTCAAATGGATGTCAGGTGAAAAGTGACCTTACACAATAAAAGGTTTGAACTAGGACATGTGGGTCCCACACCTTGTCTCCAACCCGAACGCTTTGGAAAGCATCTAAAATAGTCTGCATGAGGACTAGGGTCACGCTGCCCCAGACGGTGCATCAATCGGACTTCCCAAGATTGAGTTAGGCCTGAAGAATGAATAAATAATTAAATTAAATAATTAAATAATTACTCAAATTAAGGGTTTGTGCCACCAAAAATGAAACCAAACCACATGGTTTTCGTACCAACATTCGAAGAACCTGCTCAACACCAGTGCCACGACGCCTCTGACAGTGAGTGAAACATACTTATGACTTGTGAGTATATCCATTGTAATCATTAATAATAATTTAATATTATTAATCTAATGCATTCTGGGTCGCCTATCTTCAGGTGCAGAACCCCATATCCCTGAAACCCACTTCAAATAGTCTACCCCACAGACATGAACCTGCAGCCGCAGACAGGGAATCAAACAGATGCGTTGTTTAGTATATACGGCCCATTGGTCGCAAGGGGTCACCACGACCGGCCCTGCTGCGGGTCCAACATGACTCACCGTGTCCCGCTGGCCGCGGCCCGCACCAGCCAAACTGGACCTGCCTCGGGTCCGGTCCTCCAAAGAAAACCAGTCAATGTCTGATCTCCGTGTCTCCCTAGCAGGACCCGCCAAACGTGGGTCCTGGTCTCCTCTACACACCTGAGGCGGTCCGCGCCTCTGGTTCCTCCTCTACGGTGACGGGCCCAGGGCCATCTCCTCCTGTAGTGCACTGTCATGCCCTTCCGTGGCCCGCACTACCCGATTCCGGTACCATGCAGGCTCCCCCGCACCACTGCCGGCTCCGCCTCGTCACCCCCTCCGTGATCCGTTGTGGCCGCCTCGTCCGCGCTGCCTCTCCGCCGCCCTACGGTGCGCACCGCCACAACAACTCCACCCACTACTGCCACCTCCACGGCTTAAGTCCTCCCAATGCTACCCCATCCGCGTTGGCCATAAACGATGGCGCCACCTCGTCTGAACCCCTCGACCGCTTCTGCTGCCTGACGCCCGACCTTCAGCCACCGCCCTTGCAGGATCCGTGGCTCCCGACGACCACCACCACTACTCCGGTGGCCCGATTCCGAATCTGAAGGAGGATTCAGAATCCTCATGGAGAGGCCTTCATATAACCTTCCACAGATCTTCGATCCGACATGATTTGGTGCATCCAAATATTTGGACTAAGAATGCACAAGAACAACATTTAAAATGGGGCTCGGGCGTTGGACGTGTTCATTCGGCCACCGCCGCAATTGTAAAATTATAGAATTGAAATGATGAAATTTGATGAAAAATCTAAGAAAACAACTAATTTGAGATATTTAACAATAACCCTACCTTGATTCGTCCATGCGTCGTTGGCGACGCTTCCAAGAAGCCCCACATCGATCCGCCAATGTTCCGGCGTATATGGCCCCTCGATCCAATGAATAACCGTGAAGACTGCCGAAGAAAAGAAGATAGAGAAGGAGGGAGGGAGGGAGGGAGAGAAAGGAGAGAGAAGGTAGAACCATAACTCCAAACTCATATTATTCTATTTATTGATGAATCCCCTTAGCAAGGAATTTGAAACTGCCGCGCCCTCTCATTTTATATCGCACCTAGGAAAAACGCTCCATTTAGAACTCAATAGAAGTCTCAGATTTCCATTCTGAGATTTTTTTCCAAAGTTATTTGAAAATAAAATTAGTGATAAAAATTTCTATGTCATTCTTTCAAAATGATGATTTTCCCCCTGTGTTACATCTCTCATAGCAGGCCCGCGCCCCCATCTTTACACCCCTCATGGGGTAAACGACATGCTCCAGACGCAATTGTGACCTTAGATTTTCGATATGAGATACTGTTTAGGAGAAAAAACAACCCCTCCACATGAATAGAATAAAAACAAGTAATATTTTTATGAAAAAAAAATCAGGCACACCGGGCCTCAAAATTGGATGTTGTCTTCGTGCCTAGCTCTAGAATTATTTTCAGAAATATTCCAAAGTATTACAGGGAAAAAATAGGGTCTCTACAGAACTGTTGTACTTGTGTAATTATAGGAGGAGGTCCTGAGGTAGTTTCATACATCCCCTCTAGAGGTACATCCTGGAGTGGAAAAGATGTACCATGATCTCTGATGACAGTTTTGGTGGTCGGGCATTAAGAAGGCAGAAGGAGAGTTTATTTCTTGATGGCTCACGTGCCAGCAGGTGAAGGCCAAGCACCAGGTTCTAGTGGGATTAGATCACCCATAGAAGTTCCATAGAGAAAAATGGATGGGATAATGATGGACATCGTGAAAGGAATACCAATGAATTCCAAGGGGCATGATTCCATTTGGGTGATCATTGACCAACTTACCAAATAGGTCCACTTCCTAGCTATCCGGGAGCAGAGATCCATAGAAGGATTGGGACACCTCTATGAGCAGGAGAAAGTTCAGCTTCATGGAATCCACTTGACAACTGTACAAGACCAAGATTCCCGTTTCACATCTCGATTGTGGAAGGGATTGCAGGAGGCTTTTGGAACTCAGCTACGCTTGAGCAAAATGTTTCATTCCCAGACAGATGGTCAGACAGAGAGAACCGTTCAGGGTTTGGAGGATATGTTGTGAGCCTATATCATGGACTTTGGTCGCAGTTGGGAGGACGACCTACCACTGGTGGGGTTTTCATACAACAATAGCTACCACTTCACCATTGGAATGGAACCGTTCGAGGCCTTGTATGGGAGACCCTTCCAGTCACCGCTTCGCAAGACCGACCCTGGAGAGTCAACACTCATGGGTCAAGAGTTGGTGCGACATACCACCGAGAAGGTGCAGATCATTCAGGAGCTGATAGAGACTGCATAGAGCCGGTAGAAGTATTATGCTAACAGACTATGGAGACCTATGGAGTTCGAAGAGGGAGACCACATCTTTTTTCGTGTCTCACATCGATGAAATTTGCAAGGGTTTGGCCGAGGTGGCAAGCTACCTACGAGTTTCATAAAACGTTTCCTGATAATGTGAAGAGTTGGTGTGGTGGTGTACCCCATAGCTCTACCGCCACAGTTGCATCGGGAACATGATGTCTTCCACATGTCGTAGTTGATGAAGTACGTGCATGACCCATCACATGTCATCGACTGAGGCGAGCTAGACATCGAGGATGGAGTAACCATTGCAATGTACCCAGTAGAGATCGTGGATCGGAAGGAGAGGATCCTTCGTGGGTGATAGATTCCCATAGTGTGAATCTGGTGGTAGCACAAGAATCATATAGGAGACCATGTGGAAGCGGGAGGATCATATCTGTGCCCAGTACCCTCATCTTTTTTAGAAGTCTTGTTTTTGATTTTTGGGGACGCAAAGCCCCAAGGTGGGGAGAATGCAATGTCTTGGATATTCCGTGTCTTAATTTTAAATATTATATGGAATTATTACACAAGTCATAGAGATGAAACATCATTCAGAGGCCCAAAGATCCCAGAATAGTGGTTCAAACTTTTTTATGTTAAGTGAGTCTGCAGTAGTGCGCAGTTGTAGTGGTTTCCAAACGGATGCCCAGATTAAAAATCTGAGTTCACAGTTGCGTCTGGGACGACGACATTACATATTAATGAGTCTATCCTTGACTGGCGCGGGATGAGGAAAAAGTTAATTTTCAGACATTTTTTGTAAAATAAAATAAAATTAGCGGAATGTTTTTTTATTTTTTATTTTTTTAGAATCATTCCATGCAGCGCAACGACATGGAATATATTTTAATAATAAATGCCTTGTCATAATGACCCTGATACAACTATACTGGCTCATTAATGTCAAAATGTGAGGGAATCCAAAACATGTTCCCTCTTTTTAAGGGGTTAATCAAACGTTACTCATTGGAAAAATTTGGAGAGAAACTATGTAGAATCCTTGGTGAATTGGAGAAAACTCTCAGCAATGAATAACGACAGATTGAAATTGAGAATCTCTACACCAACAAATTTGTTGGATCTCTATGATGATGGCAACGTGACCCTTTTTTCAACAATCGATCCTTTCTTAAAGGTAGGGGTTGTTATTTCATTCATCTTTCCCCATTTTTTGAATTTAAACGATGAACGTTGATCAACCACGAACCCCTTGACCCGTGGATTCGTACGTTCATACAGGGGGGATTTCTTTGGGATGATAATGGGGAATTAATCCACGCTAATTATTGTGGTTGATTTCTGTTCCATTTAATCCTATTAACGGGAGTAGATTGACACCGTGATGAACGACTGCGGAGGTTCATTCTTCAATTTTTCTTTTTGGATTCTCCCCCTTTTCTTCGTGTCTTCTTTGCATTTTTCATGGGGAGACTGAAAACTGATCGTCGTGCACCCATATTGCAATTCAATGATGCAAAATTGGAAATCCATCATTGTGATGACCTATTTGAGGTGAGAGAGATACAATGTCAGAAGAATCGACATGGTTCGGGAATGCCTGTTCTTCGACCGTTCTTCATAAGTTAGGATCAAAACGCGTTTACGGAGCCGATCGGTGGCTTGAAAACAACGTAAATAGCCTCGGGACCTCTAATTGACCTAGATTCCAGAGTTTCGTGGCAATCGAAAGGCCAGATTGACGATCAGTGCTGCATGGAGGCACCACGGCGGAAGTCCCCGATTCTGGTAATTTCCTAAATACATGGTGTCTGCTTCTGAAAAACACACTGTGTAGTACTGCCAATGACAGATAGATTTTCGGGGGTTAGAGAGGAATCACATTTCATTGGACCATGGTCACATAGCGAGTTGAACTTTCCCCGAAACTCGGTGTGTATTTTGGGAAATACACAGACACTGGAAGGATTACACAGTTTCAGAACACAGCGTGTACTCTCTACGCAGCATGGAAGAGGCAGCTACGCATGAATCAGAGGGTATCCATAGGGTACACAGACATGGGATGGAGTACACGTCCATGTACTCCATCATACGACCAGGCAGGGCCGGTAGCACGGGTCACACTGTGTACCGATCACACGGGTTAGAGTAAATGGGTTGATGACGATGTAAAGTCAAATTGCAAGTGTACACAGAGCCGAACCTAGTCACTTTGACATGGAATGCACACAATACTACATGCTGAGTAATAAATATTTACATGATAATCAATACGACACATGCCATTGTGCATGGGCAGAACCCAGGGTCAGACGACATGGCGTGTAACTTTTCTACACGTCGTGTACTTTTTGGAAAATGGCATGGTCCTCTTGTCCACAGTATGTTGGAAAAGTTTTTTTTGGTTTAGTGCCCCTTCTTTTCATTCAATAGATGTTCTAGCATCGTTTACTTCAACATGAGTATGATCCCTTCAGCAGGACATTCTGTGATAGAGCCTGGCATCCATCCGAGAGGCTCAGATCTAGTTCATATATCCATTATAGACCCCAGGTAGAGTCGGGCATCGACGTGACCAACTCTACCGGGCATTGATCATATACTAGCTAGTGAATCTGGATGAGTCGCGGTATCCACGATGGTCGTGGCAGTGATCATCATCTATGTCTCATGATCTTTCCCACTCTAGAGTGTGTCTCTTATAATGAGTGCATCTATCAATCAAAATCTTTCCACTCAAGAGTGTGTCTCCTGTAATGAGTGTAACTACCTCTCGTGATGTTTTCCAATGAATAATTCTTCTCAGATGAACTTCATCAATGCTATAAGACTCTTGTAGTGTGTTTTCCTGGAAGGAGTGTTTCGCAGAAATCATCAAAGTGAATCACTAGACGTGGGTAAGCAGTTTTGTGACTGGATTATAGACCATGGGACTGTGGTCTGGGTATATCTGGTTTGTGCTTCTCTCATTATATGATCTGTAGACATATACTGTTCATATCTGACTATACCTTTACATAGTGTACATCTATGAGGTTTTCAAGGTCCTCTACTGAGTATTTTTATACTCACCCATGCATGGGGTTTGCCCGTAAGTGTCGTGTCGTGTGCAGAAGAGCAGCCTTTTAAAAGTTTCTAGGGAGGACCAGGACATGACCGAGCTTTCTGAGTCCACTACAGGATGAGGCATTCCTTCGACTTGGAGCAGTAGTCCCAATACCTCTTTGTGTTTACAGGATGTACATTGCAGTTTTCAAACTCATTTTTTGGTTTTCTTGTATTCTGGTCCAGTTTACTTTTAGTACATGACTTCCTGTTGTACTATGTTGGTTTTGTTTAGTTGTATGCATGAATTTTCTTCCTTAGTGATTTTACATTTCATCATTTGTGGGCTTTGATATGGGTGCATGTGTATAGGTTCTTAGGAAATGCCTCCCATCGTAGTAATATGCATACTCAGTGCTAGTCACTAGCCCTTGGCCTGTTGGAGACGGGCTTGGGGAGTCAAAATGCGAGCCCCAGTGGGACGGTTCGTGACAAGATATTATTATTTTAATATGATTTTTATAAGCAATTAATTGAATTAAAAATTATGAATATCACCCAACAGATTATGAATTGAATTTAAAGGAACAAATGAATATAATTTTTTTAAAAAAATACATAGGAACTAAGAACTCCGTTTTCAGTATAAATATTTTATTATTCAATATTTTTTTTTTAAAATGGGTTTATCTATTATTATGAGATAATATTATTATTAAATTATAGAACTATTATAAAATTTATTCGTTAAAAAATATTTAATTTTTAATTCATCTTGTAAAAATTGTCAATTATGTAATGTTCTATATTTTTTGAAAAGTATGATTTTCTAGTGAATAGTGAGAAATTTTAATTTTCATTGAAAACAATATTTTTTAATCATTAAAAATGTATACTTGTTAAAATGGTTTCAATGTAAAAATTGTTCAATTATATCATTAATAAAAAAATTTAATTCATTTGAATCAAACGTATTATTGAATTTTCCTTAAAAACAATTTTCTAATTAGAAAATAAAATTTTCAAAAAAACCGGATTTTGTTACATTATTCATTTTAATCACATATTGATTATTGACAATAAAAAAAGAAAATATTTTATAATGGATTCAATACAGGGAACATGGTGGAAAATATTTGGTAAATATTCCACTTTTTTTATTTCATTATTAATAATAACTATAGTAAATAATGTTCAGCATAATAATGGTAGGTTTTGTAATTAAGGGTAAAAAAAACATGATAATGACTAAATAATGACCCTAAAACATTATATTATGACATTTTATGATTTTAGTTCATCAATTTCCACGCAGGTTTCCAAAATATGGAAAAAAAATCAAAATTTCCTTGATTTCGACCATTAAAATATTTATGTAAAAGTTAAATTAAAAAATTCCACTTTCATGATTTTAATATCTATGATATTTTATAATATCGATAAAAACATGTATTAAGTTATAAATGGTAATTTTAAGGTTAAATTTAATATCATGGTAATTTTATTATATTTATTAGTGATTAAATAATTACCTTAAATTATTTCTCAACACTAACCTAAAATTTATACAAATAATAGAGAAATTAAATAAATGATTATATATATATAAAAAGTAATATAATTTTAATAATTTATTATATTACAAAAAAATTTGAAAAATATAACATTACATAGTTGTTTTAAATGATAATATTTAAATTTACTTATTATCATGTTATTTTCAATGTAAAATTAAATTAATAGTTCCATAATTGACTTCAATAAAACATTTTAATAAGTATTTTTTTATAAAATGATTTAAAATTAATAATGAAGCTATATTTTGAAAAGTTATTGGGATATGGGGTGAAATATAATCCATTATCAATTTATTGTCCAATTATCCCTTTGTTAAAACTATTTTGACCCCTGAAGTGTATAAAACAAAGTTATTCTGATAATCAGCAATGTGTTAAAAGAGGGTTAAAAAATATTTGGATGAAAAAATAAAATTACATAGCCAAAATTTTATTGTATAAAAATATTTTTAGTCTTATTACACTTCAATTTCAATTACATTAGTTTGATTCAATTTTATCCTGAAATTTAATTTTTACTCACTTTATACTTTAAAACATTAAAAGAATTCGCCTCAAATTATTATAAAATTCATCCCATATCCTCCATTCCTCAAATATAAAAAACCCTCTGTTTTGGAATATAAATGCACAATAAAATACTTACTCCCCTTAATATATTCTAGTGGTCTTATTTTTGTTATAATATCAACCATAGTGAACATAAGGTTTAATGAAAATGAGGTTGTCTAAAGAAAATGTACTGTGTTTATAAAATTTTAAATTTTATTTCCTATCCTACAAACATTAAATATTATTTAAACAATAAAAAATACTAAAAACAATATCTACCATACAAATATGTATTTTTTATTAGTTTCATACCGAATTTCCCTATCCCCTTCAATGCAATTTGAAATGTTTTTGTCATTCCTGTGTATAATTGACTAATGCTTCACGAACTGGTGTAATATTGTTTCCACAACCTCCTATAATTTATGGATATGATGATGGATTTAATATTATTAATGATAGTAATAAAATAATTATCATTCGTAAAATATTATATGACATGTTATTTCATATATTTCAATCAATTGAAAAATTATAGTGTTGTTCGTCCGTATATGTGGACGACAACATCCACGATGTAATGTGATTAATTTAACATCACCACATAACATTGATGATATACATAATTTTATCGAATGAAATAATATTATATTTATGATATAATTACAAATATCAATATATAATAAAATATTTACCTTCATTCAATTATGATCATTACACAATAAAAATTTTACACATATGTATTTGTGTCTGATAGTCTCCATGACAGTAACACAATTAATTTTTCATTACATTCATTCATGGTTGGTTTTAAAATTATAATTTACTTAATAAATTGATAATAATTTTATAATTATTATTCTATATATTATGTAACAATTACATAATTTCCATAATAAACCAACAAAATCCATTTTGGAGATATGAACTGAATAACATAAATTCTTCTGATTTGAACATACATGAATAAATTATTAAATACAACATGTTAATAAATAAAATAAAATAAAATAATATTAAATTTCTTTTAATTATGTATGTAATAATCAAAACATTATTATTCCAAAAGATTAAAAATGAACATGATAAATGAGACCTGGGGTAAGTGGTTTCATAACTCAATATCCATTAATTGTGTTATATTTATACATCATTGAATATTATATTCCATGATTATGATTGAAATTAACCATGTTTTTTTTATTTCATATTTACTCTTTTCAAGGTGGATTTTATGTTTTCAAACATATTCACTAGAATGATTAATTCACACATCAAATTTACGTTATTTGTAATGGTTTCTAATATCATTTGTTTCTGAGAAAAATGTTGTACTCATCACTTTCTAATTTTGTGTGGTGTATATACTACCCATATGATATTAAATATAATTATTCAAATTGTATTCATAGTATTAATATATTAATGGGATGTGATTTTTTGTGGGGAAACAATATAAAATTTACCAATGTGGTAAGTGATTATTCAACATTCTCATCATTATTCGAGTTTATTTTTCTATAAGTCCCTATTAAGGGAATTTTTTTATATTTCAATGATTAACCAACAATATTTTTTATTCGTTTTTATTTCTATTTATTATTTTTTTTCCTATCATTTTTCTCTTGTTATATATTCAAGATACATAAATAATTTTTTAAGGAACACCGACATTTTTTTTTCTTTTTTTGGGAATCTGTTTCATCCATGTATACCTATTCATTATAACAAATTATATAATGTTTTTATGAATTATAAAATGATTAATTAATTAAATATTCCCACATGTTGTAATGTCCCTGAAATGCCGTAATTTATACTTATTTAGATTGTATTATTTTGATACCGTACGCTCTGAAGACACATGATTCCTAGGCCAAGAGTGTCCAGAATGGAATTTAGAACATATTTTAAGGTACGCTGAGTAAACGTGTGAGAATGGTTTTCTATAATTTGAACTGGTTCTCAGATCAAAATTTCTAGGGCACCGTTAAATTTGGTATGCCCGGATTCTCCTAGAAATGAAAATTCTTCTGCTGACATGGGCTGAGCTGAAAAGTTATTATTTGATACATTTATAGAAAAATAATATGATAACATAAAGGGATTATTTTATATAAATAATCACCATTTGGTGGAAGATAGAGACTATATTGTTAAGTGACTAAGGGGTGAAAATGCGCATTAATGAGGCTCATTAATGAACCATATCATGCAGGGTAACAATGAAATAAAGTAAGTGTAGCAACGACGTTGTTTCCTAAATTAAACTGTGTTACATAATGTCATAGTTTAACAAAAATGATGCAATAAGTTTATTTTATGTAAACCAAAACATCATATAAAGGGTAATTAAACTGTTGGAAAAAATTGACAAACCACTAGAAGTTTTCTTCAACAACGAAGAATGGAGAACATCATGGATACATCATCATCTTCGATGTGCCTCGAAAAATGGAGCTGGAAGTGACACCAACAAATTAAAACATAAATTATTTATGCTTCATCATCAAATGTCAACAAAATAGGGGTTTGTTTTCATTCATGATTTTCCATTTCATATTCTAAATTGTGAACACCGATTAACCCCAGACTAGTTAATCCCAAAATCATTAGTTCTTGTGGGTGGGTGACTTCATATGTGGTTGTTTTGTCCAAGGTGGAATTATTATTGTTGATAGGAATAATATCCACATAGGACCCTGGATTATATGTTTCTAATGTGGTTGGCGTGGGCCGACATGAAAAAGTATTGAGCCCCTCCATCGTGTGTTTTCATCATCGCCAAACTCTCGAATCGGTAGCAAGATAGATTTGAGACCTTAACTTGAAGAGGGAGATCCATGGTGTCAATATACTGAGGGGATGTGAAACGCACCATCATAGGGCGTCCGAACATGCTGATCAGTAGTCAGTTGACTATGGTTACAGGATTTCCATGCATCGCACATGGCCAACATTGGTCAGATGTGGCTGGATGGCGCATCCCTTAAGAACCACACTGACTTCACCACACGAACAGTGTTTGGCTAGTGGGAGGCACCCAAGCTAGTTGTCGGGACATAATCGCACTAGAAGGATGGACTAATGCCCAGTGGGCCGGACCTATGCCCTTAAGTCCAGGATAGATGTCCCATCAGGTTGGACCCTCAGCCAAACCGTGCCAGTTCCAACCACACTCATTGGGCCTCGCCCACTGGCAAGGCCAGACCAGACCAACCCTGACCCGAACTAGGTCATGTCGAGGAATTAAAATTAAAAAATGGTATGTGGGACCCTTGACCCAAGTTGTCACCCTTCAAATACATCGATCCATATGATATAATCAACTTGAGTTTTGGTAGATTTTTTATTATGTCAAGGATGGATTGAAATCCAATCCATCCATGGCATTTTTACCAAAAATCCCATAACATACAGACAAGGTGCACGTTCGATGAGTCCTCTGGTGTGTTAGGACCCATATGAAGATATAGTCATGTGGGAATTATCTATGTAGGACTTTGTTGTGGTTGAAATATGGTAGATTTCATTTGGAGTGGATCCTTCATAAACCACGAGTGATATGTGCTGGAATCGAGTGGCATGTTGTGACGTGAAGAAAGAATTGTGATCATGTGTGGGTCAGCACTTTGTAATCGTGAGTGGATAAAAACCTACAGATCCTCTATGGGTTAGAACCTAGCAATCCTGTGTATGTCTACACCAATATATCCTCTATGGATCATCACCAAGCAACCTTGTGTTGGTCAGCAGTAGAGCCTCTCAACAGAATAAGTTGATCTAGCTTTATGAATAATCAGTGTGTGCTGTGTCTTTTACATTCTGGTATTATTGGGAGATATTTATTGGTGTAATTACCTATGTGGTATCTTCTATTGTGGTGTTTTCATTTTTCAATTACTAATAGACTAATGGGGGTCTCGGGGTCCCTATTTAGTATTATTATACTCACGCCTACATGGGTTTTCCCCAAACATGTTGTGTCTTGTACAGAGGACAAACAACCTTGAAATGGACATTGGGGAATCGGTACTAGACGGTGCTCGAAGGAGGATTGATAGAGGTGGTGTGCTACAGTGGTATACGACATAGAGCTATACCTACAAATCTAGTAATGACAATGGAGGATAACCTCCGAACCCTTTCCATCATTTGTTATACATTCATTTCTGTGGGGAATTTTTATGGCACCTTTAATTTCAGTTTTCACTCTTTAATCTCATTAGTGATACTTTGTGGGGGGTTATACTACATTATTTCCATTCTGGTCTTCTTTGCATGGAATGCCCTGTCTGTGTGTGTATAGGTTTAAAGGCAATATTTTCCCTTTTTTGGTTATTCTTTCTAGTGCTAGACACTAGCCCCTAGACTATGGAATGTGGGCTTTGGGTATTCATATCATTGGCCCCAATGAATGGGTCGTGACAAAGTAGTATTTGAGGGATTGATTCTACGAGATGAACTAAGAGTCTGTAATTTTCACTGTTAGAAATATTGTCAAGTGTCTTGAGTTCAGATTTTAGTCCTAGCATTCATGTGTTCATGTATAAACCGAAACATCCATATAATATGACCCTGAATTTGGTAATATGACTCAGTACACGAAAACATTATTTTCATGTGTTTTTGGAAATATTTTTATCTAGATATATTTTGAGTCTGATCACCATATCTAACTTATTGACCATGTCACATCTCTTTCTCTACATGATGCCTCCATGAAGAATGACATCTAGTATTCTAGTGAATGATTATGATGATGGTTGGCATATAGAGGACGTAATAGTGCAATGAATTCTTGTAGTGATTGGACCTTCATGTGGTGTTCCAGCAGCACCATCATCTAAAGAGTAGAAGTTTCTACCATACCAACTAGTGTATAGTTCACACCGACTGAGCATGATGCATGAGTTCCAGCAAAAAAGCCCAATATGTTTTAGAGGTGAGATAGATCCCCAGGTAGATGTGGAGTGGATATAGGCTGTTACTCAGTTTTTCACCTATTAGAGACACAGACAGTCCCGACGGTATTTCTAGACACTAGAAATTTTCAGGGAACAGTATGGAGGTTGTGGATCCTTATGCTCCAAACACATGAGGAGGAAATCCTTATCATAATGAACTTCAAGAGCCTATAATGGGTATATTTTGTACCATATACACTATTCACAGTGAGTATTCATGAGTTACTACACCTACAACAGGGTAAGCTTACTGTGGCCCATTACTCATCGAGGTTTACCGACCACTACCTCTACTCCACTGACATTGTATGTGTCCTTTTCTTTTGGGCCACAATAATTTATAAGGGGATCTATTGAGTGATTATGGTGTCGAAGATTTCACTCAGTATCCCGAGGTAGCATGGATTGATAGAGTTAGCCCCATTGGTTGGGGGATTCCAAGCTGACCTTGGATTGACGGTTAGAGCCACCAATAGATGATATGTGTCTGATTCATCTACAGCAGGCAGTAGGTAGATGATATGGAGGCACAAATAGGCCAGTTCATCTAGAGGAAAACCATATTATGCATGGTTAGAGGTTTGGAGCTCATGAGATAAGGGAGGTAATCCGAGTATTAGATTTTTTAACACTTGAATTAGACAAGGGCATATAGATTTTTTAACTCAAGTGAGGTGGTCTTTAGGGTTGTAGACGTGGAAGGGGAGTAGGTAGTGCATAAGGCAGTAGATGATTGTTCAACTTACTACCAAAACCACACCTAGGAGCTCCACCACGAGTTTTGAGAGCAGGTGGAAAAGGATGGAGCCTTCTTAGGGCAATACATTCTTAAAACTACGGTGCTCCAGAGATGATTAGAGGAATGATCTATTTCTACTATACCTTAGATATAGTTCTCATTAACATAGGTTCTATTTAGTCTTCCATTCCCATTGTACTCTTTAGAGGCTCGGAGATTCCGCTGGAGTCGTTGGATTTATGTTTACAATTAGATAATCTTACGGGAGGGGATTCGAGGATTAAACATTGTTTTTGTTAGTCTGAGATTACTCTAGGTGGAATTAACATTGGCTAGGATCTCACAGTTTCATTATAGAGGCATTACAATGTCATCTTGGTTAGGGACTGGTTATCCACAGTCCATGCATAGATCAAACATTTTATGGACAAAGTGTGTTGTGTCCACGAGGATGACACAAGGTTTTACTTCACCGATGAGAGAGAAATGATTGTAGCATAGGATGGGAATATCCAGAGGAGGGTTTAGATGATCACTAAACTGTTGGCTATCCTCACCCTCTGTGTCATGGATGAAGGGAGTTCTATAATTCCTGTAGTGGTGGATGATTTTGACGATTTCTTTCCAGAAGATGTCCCAGGACTACCACCTAACAGATAGGTAGACATCTGTTTTAATTTTACATGGGGAAATCACATATATCTATAGCTTCATATAGGATGGATCATGCGGAGCTTCGTGAGTTGAGAGTACCACTGGAGGACTTACAGATGAAGGGGTTTATATGTCATAGTCTTTCTCCATGGGCAGCCCGTGTGGAGTTTTCCATGAAGGAAGACGAGAGCATGAGGCTATGCTTGGACTTCTGATGCCTGAACCAGGTGACCATGGAGAACATGTATCATCTACCGAGTTTTGAAGAACTCCTTGAGTAGATGATGGGATATGGGTGGAACTTGAAGATAAACCTCTGGTCGGGCTATCACCAACATTGGGTATGGGATGAAGAAATACTGAATACAGCCTTTAGGTGTCATTACGACCATTTTGAGTTCCTAGTGATGTCCTTAGGCTTGGCCAATGTCCCAACCATGTTCATGACACTCATGAACATGATATTCCAGCCTTATCTTGATCGTTTCGTGGTGGCCTTCATTAATGTCATTTTTCTGTACTCGGCGTCAGAGGAGAAGTACTCAACACACCTGCTGAAAATACCAGATGCACACTGAGAGAACCAAATTTATTGTGATCTCTCAAAGTGCTCATTCTAGTTTTAGGAGGTCCACATTCTGGGACACATAATCATGGATGTTAGATTCGAAATGGTTCAAGAGAAGATAAAGGCATTGATTAATTTGGAGCCACCCTAGAGCACGACAGAGGTGTAGAGCTTCTTGGGGTTGGTTAGGTACTATCGTAGGTTCATACCCGAATTTTACAGAGTGGAATCTTCCTTATCATCATGTACACTAATGTGAAATCCCTTCATGTGGATGTAGAAATACCAGTATATTATCCGAGAGGTGTGGAGAAGATTGATGAGTTCCCCCTCCATTAAAATACCATATTAGGGTGTTGGTTATGAAGACTATTGTGATGCATCAGGGACCAAATTTGATTGTATCATGATGTAGGAGCGAGTAGTGATCATATATGTCACATGGAAGTTGAGGAAACGTCATCAAAACAACAGGACCCCTGACTTGGTGTTAGGATTAGTGGTATTTTCCTTGAAGATGTGGTGGAATAACTTGTTGGGTGAATGAATTACCATCTACTCCAACATTAAGAGTCTCATTTATACCTTATCCTTTAAGGACATGATCCTGAGACATCATCGATGGCTAGAGTTCCTTCTGGACTATGATTTTGAGATATCCTATACTCATGGGATGTGGAATGTAGTGGCAGAGACACTCATCAGGAGGGCAGGTTTTCAACTGCTGAGGGAGGAGATAGAGAATTTGACCAAGATGAAGTTGTCCTTCATGGATTACAGTGATTCTACATACCATTAATTGATGACTAATAATCCCCCATTCATAAAATGATTCAAGGAGGCATTACTGGTGGATGTTTACTGTGAGGCCCAACATGCTCAGTTATCCTCATGATCAGACACTGATGGCTTTTCTATTTTTGGGGAGCACATAATATTTTTCAGAGGGTCCACCATTGTTCCAGTGATGTTGTGGTAGGAGGTGTTGAGGGAGTTACATAATTCCCCATTTATGGTACATCTCGGATAGAAAAATATGTATCAGGAGCTTCAACGTTAGTGATGTTGGCCATGGATGAAGAAAATGGTGCCAGAGTTCATTTTGTGATGTATCACATGTTAGCAAGTGAAGGATGAGAATCAGGTTCCAGTAGTATTGTCCTTGCCACTTGAGGCACCAAAGCTTATATGGGATGGTATCTCGATGATCATTGTTACGGGGTTACCACATGCATCTGGGTGACCATGTAGTTCACCCATATAATTTACAGACCATGTGGAGTCAGAACTAATGGGTCCTGAGTCGGTACAAGATAAAACTGAGAATGTGCAGTGTGACAACTGGGCCCCGGTGACAGCAAAGACAACCCACCTTAACATGGCCATCGGGTCCTAGCCCATCAGGTACCACCAGTTGCCCCCGCAGACACGTGGGGCCCACCCTAGGGTCCACCCACATGCCTGAACGGGTTATCTGACTAATGATAGTCCACACATGCCAACACTTGTCCTTTCTAGTGTGCTTTTTCCTTACTCACACACATCCTGAGAAACTTCCCAGGAGGTCACCCATCCTGAGAAACATCCGAGGAGAAGCATGCTAAACAATGGATTCAAATCAGGTAGGCTCCCGAAAAGGAAGGTGAACCTTGTTGACATGAGTCATATCATTTAGTCATTTAACCCTTTCTCATTTGGGGATGTTACAATCACACCCCCTTTAGAGCACAACGCCCTCGTTGTGGGCCCTATATCTCAACCCAGGCAGTGCACCGCGCACATAAGGCTTGGTTCCTCCTCTGATACCAAATGTGACAACTGGGCCCCAGTGACAGCACAAACCCTACACCTTAACATGGCCATTGGGTCCTAGCACATCAGGTACCACCAGTTTCCCCCTCAGACACGTGGGGCCCACCCTAGGGTCCACCCGTATGCCTGAACGGGTTATCTGACTAATGATAGTCTCCACAGGCCAACACTTGTCCTTTCCAGTGTGCTTTGTCCTCACTCACACACATCCTGAGAAACTTACCAGGAGGTCACCCATCCTGATCACTACTCCAGGAGAAGCACGCTTAACTGTGGAGTTCTAATCAGGTAGGCTCTCGAAAAGGAAGGTGCACCTTGTTGACATGAGTCATATCATTTAGTCATTTAACCCTTTATCATTTGGGGATGTTACATGCAGTTCATCCAAGAGCGGATGAGTAATAAATAGATCAGACAATAGTATTATGTCAACAGGAGATGGGGAAACATGGTGTTTGAGGATGGAGATCATGATTTCCTCTAGGAATCTTTCTAACGAGGATTATGGAAATTTTTTCAGGGTGAAAAGTTATCTCTAAGCTTCATCTGAACATTTCTGATCTTCTGTAGAGTTGGTGAGGTGGCATAAAAGTTTTCACTTCCCAAAAAGACGCATTGAGTTCATAATGTTATCCATGTGACACAAATGAGGAGATATGGGCAAGATCCATCGTAGGTCATCGACTAGGGTGAGCTGATGACTGATGAGAGGGAGATATTTTTGGAGTTCCCAGTGGAGATAGAGTCTCGATAGGAGTGGGTCCTATATGGGCAGTTGATTCCTCTAGTGTGATATTGGTGGTGGCATAGAAATATCCATGAGATCAGAAGAGATTTGGAGACTTAAATTCATGCACAGTGCCCCCATCTATTGGATTAGTTTTGTTTTGGATTTTGAGAACGTAAATCCCTTTGGTGGGGAGAGTGTAATGTTCCCAATGTTTTTTGTATTATTTTATTTATATAGAATTATTTTGAGAATACATTCTCTAACTGGATGTGATTACGAGGCCCGAAATGCCCAGAATAGAATTTTGAAAATTTTTAAGGTACGTTTAGTAAATGTGTGAGTGGGATTTTATAACTTTTAAACCAGTAATCATATAAAAAATCTGGGGAACTGTTGAATTTAGAAAACTGGTATTCTCCATGAAATGACTTATCTTTAGCCAGCAAGGGTTGAGCTGAAATGTCATATTTTAGATTTTTAATGAAAAATAATAAAGGAATTTAAAGGAATTATTTTATTTCATTACTCACCGATGGGTGGTGGATGATGATGTTGTGGTTAAGTGACCTAGAGGTGATAGGTCTCATTAATGAAGATCAATAACGGCCCATATCATGTAGGATGATGATGAAATAATTTACGTGTAATAGAGACATTGTTTCAGAAATGAAATAGCATAACATCGAAACATCGCAGCGTAACCTAAAGGATGTGAAATATTTCTTTTTATTAAACCGACATGTGGGAGAATGGGTAATCTAACAATGATGATTCTCTAATGAACAACCTGCAGTTTTTCTCTCCAATGAAGAATGTAGAATGTAGATGAGACTTCATCATTTTCAATGTGCCTCAAAAAACAGAGCCAGAAGAGAGATCGACATTGTGAAACCTCGAGGACAAACGCTTCGAGATCGAACTTGAAAAAGGATCGTGGTTGTATTGATTCATGATTTCTACATTATTATTCTAAATGATGAACAAGGATTAAACCATGATCAGGTTAATCCATGGATAGTGATTTCATGCATGTAGGTTACTTCATTAGGGGTATCTTTATACAAGTTTGAATTAGCAATGTTGATTGAACTAAAATTTTTGGATATCCAATGATTATGAATTTCTAACATAGAGGGTGTAGGCCGACAAGAAAAAGGCACGAGCCCCTCTGCTGTGGGTTTCATTCATGAAAAAACTCTTGAATCGACAATAAGATAGTTATAAGACCTTCACAATGAAGAGGGATATTTGAGGGCCCATATACATTGGTGATGAGAAGAACTGACCACTGAATCGTAGCCGGTGGTCTGCCAATGGTTCTATCGCCACACTCGTCAACGCATGACGACGAACAGTAGACACTACTCTGGTTGATGTCACGTGGAGGGGGTGTCCAGTGACCAATCCACCCAGACGTTCGTAGCTGTGGTCCGTCAATCACATCTATAAAAAGGATTCTCACCATGTGTGGCCAGTGGAGGTGGGACGTGGTAGATTCCACTTCCTATGACCACCCCACCTACCGCGCCATGTAGCCGATCATCGAATAACTGGTAGTGCTCAAGCTAGCAGACGAGCCATAGCCACATGTGTGGTCTTGACCCGTGGCCTTTGGGCTGGGCCAGTGCCCTTCGGACCAGACCAGATGAGACAAGGTCATTAGGAAACCCAACTGGATGGACCCTCAGCCAAACCAGGCCATGTCTACCGAGACCCATTGGGTCAGGCCCACTAGCCAGACTAGAAAAGACCTACCCCAACCTAAAACGGGTCTGGTCAAGTCTATAAAATTAAAATGGGGTACATGGGACCACTGGGCATAGTTTTTCAAGCCAGTCTGGCAGTGTCGGACCGAGCCCAGACGCAATCGCTTCCTATTCACTAAAACGCATGTGTGATCCAGACTGGTTGTCCATTTGACATTTTGTCAGTGTTTTTGGGTCTCTTGTAACAGAGATGTTCCTATGATATACTCTACATGAGTTTTGGAGAATGTTGGAGTTTTTCCGGGTTGGATCAGACTCGATTCCAACCAGGCCCTGCTAACCAAAATGCCCATAACTTACAAATTGGGTGTCTGATCGAGGCGACGTATTTTGCATTGGAAACCTTACAAAAATATAGTCATTTGGGGTTAATTTATGTTGGAAATAATAGATGTTGAAATATGGATACTGTATTTTGGAGTGGATCCTCAATAAATCAATCGGGCTAACAGTGGGAATTCAGTGGTTGGTTGTGACATGATGAATGAATAGTGATCATATGTGGGTCAGTACCTAGTGAGCCTGAGTGTATCTGCACCTAGAGATCCTCTATTTGTGTGCACCTAGTGATGCTTTGTGTGTTAGAACCTAGTGATCCTTCATGGGTCAGCACGTAGAGATCATTTATGGGTCAGCATCAAGAGACACTACGTTGGTCAGTAGTAGAGCCTCTGCCCAGAATAAGATGAACTAGATTTATGACTAATCATCTTTATATATGTTATGAAGATACACCATGTGTGAGTTATGTCTTTTACATTGTACTGTGTGTTTGAGATCTTTCTTGGTGGTATTACCAATATGGTATCTTCCTTTATGGTTTTTACTTCATGGATTACTTTGAATATTTCGCGGGTCTCGGGGTCCCTACGGAGTATTGTTATACTAACCCCAACATATGCTTCGCCCACACTAGTCATGTCATTGAAAAAAGATAGAAAAGCATGATCAAGACATTGGGAATATCATACTAGACGATGCTTTGAGGTGGATTGAATGTCATGGTGTGTTGTAGTGACATCCGACAGAGAGTTGTACCAACACTTCAGGTAGGATCCTTGGAATACGACCTTCAGATCATGTGCTTATTTTTTGGTACATTCCATTCAGTTGGACTTGTATTCTGGCCCCTTTAATATCAGTGTACACACTTTAATCATAGTATTTATACTTTTTGGAGGTTGTACTACATTCATTTAATTGTGGTTTTCCTTGTGTGGTATGCCCTGTCTGTTGACAATTGAATCATTATAGACTACCATCACCCAGAAATGGGGATGAAGAATCAGTAATCGACTCTGATTTTTAATAATTTCATTACTAAAATGAAATATAAATCCTCTTCATACCCTGAATATAATAACATATTATAGCATTTCATGGACTGTAGCTAATCCAATGAGATCTCGAATGAGTATTCTAACTTTTTCCTCCTCTATACAATTCTCAATGTTAACTTCCTCACCAATATAATATGTATATATCATATATTAAAAAACATTAACATGATTATTGAGCTATGGATGATAGAAAATACTTATCTTCTTGTCCTTATGAACCTCATTCCCAGAAAATATGAATGAAGCATAGAAACTACAAGAAATGAGCCAAATAAGTTGAAACACATGTCATTATTTAAAGATGCTCTATAAACTCATGTACATGATCTATCTATAGTATTTCAAGGAAGTAATCCTCAAAGATATTCTTCTTGATTTTCTACAATGTAAGACCCTCCTACCATCATGCCTGACCCATGTTATCCCACCACCCCCTTCGGGGTCCCCATACAATTATTGATTCCAACTTCAACTTTATGCAATCTATATTCTCCACATTGTTAAAGATGCCCTAAATGATTTCAATTATGTCCTCATCATCATGAGGAGAAAAAGTTCCCTATAATATTGGTGGATGTTGAATTATAAAATTTTATTCATAATCTTCCATCGCTATATGTTCCCATCCACCATGAGAAGTTAAAATCTATAAGACTCCCAGATGGGGTGGGTTTATTACACGAACCACAAGAGATAGTGTTGGAGCATGGTCAGGACAATCCTCCTGCATTTCCTATGGTGTAATTGGAGTATCCACAAGAAGGACATTTTTTTAGAATATCTAATGAGGATTTTATACTAAAATGGAAACATAATGATTAAAACATCAATAACGACTTTCTTATCAATACAACATAAGTATTTATAAGTTACAAATTCAAGATTACAATCTGGATTCCTAATAGAATAAAAATCCATAAAGAAACACACAACAATGGTATAATCAATGTAGTAATATCCAAGGCAAATGACGTGTCATTTGTTCGTACATGTTATTCACAATAACATATATACAGACCACAATATCAAAAAAAGGTTAAGATACTAATTCCAATATAGATATATCACAATAAAAGGGAGTAAAAATATATCAATGAAAAATGAATCTTTGGAGGATTATAATTAAACAACTTCTTCATAACATACAATAAAAAAATTTATACATTGTTCATAAAATAAAACAACGAACTCTACCACATCCTGTAAAATTGTATCAATAGTACCATCACCAGTATGTCAAAAGACTATTAAGCATGAGCTATATAAGAACATGGAAAATCCCATACCTGAGTTCCATATAGAGTATCTCTATTACACCATAACCCCAAAATAAATCAATGGAAACCTCTTGACATTGATAACATTTTATTACACCCTAACCTGAAACACTAATCATGAAATAATTTTCCACATAACATCATGTGAACCCCTATACACAGAAGGCTACTGACTAGCATTGATGGTCCAATGTAATATGGGGATACAGTAACCTTGATATTCATAGCCATAACATGATAATACAACATAATAAGAAGACAATAAAACAATATAGTAGAAGTTAAAGTGATTAATACTACAACAAATGCCATATCAGGTCACATATATATAATTAAATGGACCCATTGTGGTTAGTTAATAAGTAAAAATAAAAATATTGAATAATTAAATATATTATATAAACCATCTAGTGTGTATCCTAGTACCAAAACCGTCTCCAATGTCAAATATCCTTAGAGACCTACTATAGGTCAGTTTCCCTTCTATAGATCCATATTCCCAAAGACATCATGGATATTATGATGAGTACTTTGGGTGTGAATATAAACCATATAGGGAACCACTACTGAATCCTTATTATAAGTGAAAATGTGTTATGTAATTTACATATAATTGCCAAAGTAAATGTTCTTACATGAATATTACCAATAATGTGGAAATTTATAATAAACTATGAAATCTATTATGAGTCCCATCAATAGCTACTTCAACTATATTATAGAATAATGATAACAAAAATATATGTCCCCATGGATCCACAATAAGACACCAAATAAATATATTAAAACCCATACGTCCAATTTTTCGTAGATTGGTCCATAAGGAGGTTATGCCACATCAATACCACTTGTCATGTAACGAGGACATCATTCACTTACCTCAGTCACAGGTCAAGAAAAAAAGGCTTTCAAACAACTATACTACCTTAGGTTAGTCTAGAAGGACATCATGCCCATGACCTACATATCTATTAAACAATTCCATTGACACACATCACACATGGTCTCCTACTAAGGGATAATCCATCCATAATGATCCACGTGCCATCTACCACTAAAAGAAAAAAATCCATATATAAGTACCCAGACTTATTAAATTACATAATCTTGAAATTTATTCAATAACTCAAATCCTTTAACATTGAGGATCTATTCATGTATATAGTTTTAGGAAATTGGGATATATTATATATATTACATTCCCCATTCATATAGATCGTATACCACAATAATAGTATATATTTCATCAAAAATATAAAACTTTTCAAATAAAACATGCTTTCTTTGAACAATCATCATAACATTTAACATGGCTTCATTATTTGGTTTACACATCCTTATAACCTGTGAAAATCATTAAAAAACAAAATATGATCACAAAAATATCAGTAATTGATATGGAATTATGGATAGAAAACACTAGCCTGTGAATACTTGTATAAAATGAAATCATTTAAAAAAACACACACTTGTTACCCATATAAACTTACATTGTGAAATTTAATATTTCCATGAGAATCACAAAACAATATAGAACATAAATAGAACAATAAAAATATTTTTGGGAATAAATTACATAATAATGTAACAATATTGGCTACCATATATTTTTTAACCCTCGCGACTACCTTACAATGTTACCCTCAGGGATGCCATATTATGCAACCATCAGAGTTACACTTACAGAAACAATATGGTCGACATCCAACGTACACATACCCAATGAATTAGTGTGAAATATAGGTCCAAAAATTATTCACATTCATTTCTCAAGAAATATAAAACATTCATACAACATGAATAATTTCATAAACCCATTTCTTTTTATTTTTGTAAAATAGAATTTTAAAAGAGGGATTTTTATGAAAAATTCATTTATAATTATCACGCAATTGAAGTGAGACATAATATAGTGGATATAGTATGTATATAAACTATAAATAAACACAATTAATCAAATCATAAAAAGTATTTATTATAGAAATAATTTTAATACCCCAAAAATTATGAAGTAGAATATTAACCCAAAGAATTGAAATCGGGTTATGAATTCCCTTACATCAGGGTTTTCATATTCCAATCTCATTTATCATCCATGATAATGGTTAGAAGAGTTTTATTAATATAATTACAAAAATATTCATGTTTATAACACCTTATATGATCATTTCTTAAAATCATTTCATTCCTTAAGTGATAGTATTTTTTTCCTTCTGTTGTTTTGTGTGCGTTCTTTACATGATTTTAATGGCCGATTTGTAATTTATTTTCATGTTGTGTGGAAATAAAATTACTGAAGTGGATTGAAATGGTATTATTATGTTCCCATAATATATAAGGATACCATAATTCATTTTCTTATCATATATTATGACATATCGTTAGATAAAACATTAATGTTGTCAGTTTGGATCAATTTTTGTGGTTCCACAATAATCATGATCTTGATTCATTATATAATTTAATTCCATGCATAGAAGTTAATTACAAAACATTAAATAAGTTAAAAAATATACATTATTTTCTTTATCAACCATTGAAATGGTATTGATATTATATTTTATGGATTTAATGGAATTTTTAAACACATCATCCACAATTTTGATAAATCGGCACATCGTTGACAATGATTTTATTTTTAGAACAAGAGGGAGGGAAGAGGAAGGAAGATGATGAATCCATAAAAAGGAAATGATAAAAAATTAAATATATAATATTTTGGAAATTTCAATCCTTCGAGATAGGTGGAGGGAAAGACAGTATAAGAAAAGAAATGAATTTGATAGATAACACATCAAAATCAAAATGGATTCATACCTCTTGATCACTTGATCTCTTCTCTTTGAGATCCTCCTTACTTATCGTATTTTAATATTAATTAAAATACTCCCAAATTTCAAAAAATTCAAAAAAATTCACCCTAACCATTTATCGACATGTAGAATTACAAAAGGAAATCTATTTTTTAATACAAAATTCTAAATATTATTACCTTAATTTTTAATAAATAATAATGTTTTAAAAAATAACAATTTTAAATATATAAATCCTCTTTTAACACCTTCAAAAATTTATCTCAATCTCATTATCTTATAGACATATGAAGAAATCATAATAATAAAATTTACTATTCATTGGGGTCATATTACAATTCTTATCACAATTCAAAATTGTATGTTACAATAAACTAAAAACATTGTTGGTTGCATTGGACAAAAAATAACTTATTGATCAAAATAATATATGAATATTTTTAGAAATTCAAAACATTAAAGATGAAAATATTATGTTTAAATTATACGTATAAATATCTACTTAAAAAAAAGTTTCATGAATTTCAATTTATTTTTAAAACCTTGATTTTTACATTATCCAGACATTTGTGACATTTAACCCTCACAATTTTACTTAATTATTAAACATGTGAGGGTAACATTCTCTACGAGTATATTTAGATTCCCATGCTACTTATTCAACCAAATGGTTTCTCCAAAAAACATTTACCAGGTGGGCTTCCTTATTCCTCAAGAATCGTTCCCTTGGATTAAAAATTTGATACGTTTTCTCTTAATAAGAATGGTTATCTTCCAGCTGAAGGGTTTGTAGGCTCAATAGATGAGAAGAATCTGGAATATATTTTATCAACATCAAAACATGAAAATAATTTTGTTCATTATTTAATCATGGTTTCATAGCTAACCATAAGTTGACTGGTCCAACTTGATCCAAGATTTCATAAGGTCCGATGAACCTTTCACATATCATTCTTTTCATACCAACAACGATAACAATCTTCCTTGGTGTCATTCTATGAAAAACATGATCACCAACCTTACATGAAATTTCATTCATCATATTATATTCATCACTTTTCTATATACTCTATAATGTCATCATGTGTTTCTAGATCATATTATCTTTAAAATATACATCCTATACTAATTCTGGTCCAATCAACTTCCATTCCCCGACATCATCCCCAATATCTAGAGTTTGATAACGCTTCCCATATATTTCCAAAAAAAGATCAATCTGTTAAATCCATGAAAAGTGTTATTATAAGAAAAATAAACTAATGATTGATGATGATCATATCTTCCCTGGTGTTCCATGGAATATTCTCTAACTATATCCTCCAAAGATTGAATAGTTCACTCAGACTACCAATATGATTGGGGATGAAACGTTTTACTAAAATTTATTTATCTGCCCAACAACATCTGATGTCCCTTCCAAAAGATAAAAGTGTACATGAGATCTTGGTCAGATACAATGGAAAGATGAACTCTAGATTATATGACAATCTCTTCAAGGTACAGTCGATAATATTGATACACAGAAATTGTATATCGAATATAATTGAAATGTGCAATTTTTTTAGCAATTCAACAACAACTGAAATCTCATTTTTACATCGATAAGTCTTAGTTATTCACACCATAGAGTCTGTGTATACATTCACTTATTTACAGTCTAGAGCTGGTAAAGGATGAAGAATCCCCATTGGTTATTCTCTGCTTTAACATATTGATATGCCAATCATTTCGTGGTAAAATATGTTACATCTCGTTTCATTCAATTCGAACAATAATTGTCCTGATGGTATCTATACACCTTAGTACTACTGGGATGAATGGAAAATAGAGAACTATGAGCTTCACTCAACAAATAATTACTCATATGGGAATCAAAATTCACAAAAAACCTTTTACAGAATCATAAAACATAACATTTTTCATGGTTATATTTAGGTTTCTTACCCAATTTAACAAAATATACATTTTTCTATAGCACCCGATCTTCCTTGTATGCTTTTTTAATTCTGTCTGAAATCAATGACAATACTCTAACATGAATCAAAATAGTGTTATTTCATTCACCAAAAACATCTAAGTCAAAATTATTCAAACCATTAATAAAAGGATCATGTTTCAAACATACCATGGTTATTTATACATGATGTTTTTGACCAAATAAATCCACCACTTGGTTTTCTTTTTCCGTATGGTAATTGAATGTCAAATCACAATCCATTAATAGTTGAAGCCATTTTTCTTCCTATTGATTAATTAATTATGAGTTAATATGTAAGTCAGAATTTTATTATAATTATGTATTTGATATTTGAAATTGTATAAATTATTCCTCATAATTTTAATAGAAAAAAACAAACATACTAATTCCATATCATGTGTGGGATAATTTAACTCATGAGGTTTTAGTTGTCTTGTAGCATAAGAAACTAACTAATAATTATACATAATAACACAACCATGTCCCTTTAATGAAGAATCACTATATACAGAAAAAACACCATTTCAGGATGGAAAGTCCAAAAATGTAGCATTCAGTAATAACTTCTTCATTTACAGAAAAAGTATCAAAATCGTATGTCCAATCAAATTTAACCCCTTTCAGTTTTAACTTAGTTTGTGTACTAAGTAACCATAATTTTTTTTAAAAACTTTCCGTAATAACATGATAATCCAATACAACTATGAATCTCTATAATAGTTGTAGGACATATCCATTCATCAACCACTTTCTATGGGTAGGATCAAATGATATTCCATTATTATTTACACTGATCCAAAGGAAATAAATAACTTTCATCTAAAAATCACACTTGTTGAATTTTCCATACATTTTCTTTTCTTATGAGGTTTGAAAAATTACCCATTGATATTTTTCATGTTCTTTTTTAATCTTATAAAATACCATAATTTCATCAAGAAACATAACAAAAAATTTAACAAGGAAATCATGAAATATTCTATTAATAAGATACATGAATATAGCAGGTTCATTACTTATCCAAAATGTCATAACAAAAAATTCATAATGCCCATATCTAGTCTTAAGAGTATTTTTTGAGTTATCATCCTCCGTCTCCATTATCTGATGATATCTGGATCTCAAGTCAATCTTCGGAAAATAGTGAACTCCCTGGAGATGATCAATCAAGTCATCGATATGAGGCAAAGGATACTTAATTTGAATAATGATTTTATTCAATGCACTATAATCAATGAAATGGATCACCGGACCATCATTATTTATAATGAAAAAAACATTATAACCCAATAGAAAAGTGCTAGGATGAATGAATCCATAATCAATAAAATACTACAACTATGTTTTCAATTTATTTTGTTCCATTTTACCCATTCAATATGGGGGTTTTGAAATTGTTTGAGCATTACGAACTAAGTCATTTGGGAATTCGACTTCTCGATCAGGTATGACACCAGGTAACTCATCCTAAAAAACATCAAGGTATTCATTTACCACATGAACATATCTAATTAGAACATATCCCATGATTTCAAAAAATATGAGACTGATAACATTAATTTCCATCTTTCAACAGTTTCTCAGCTTCCTAATATGTTATCAATTGTATGAGTTTTTTATTTTATACAAATTGATCTATTTTTTTTAAAAAAATTCAGTGGATCTATAGTCAAACTTATCACGATAAATTGAAAGCCAATCCATTCTCCTAATGACATCAAACTCTAATAATGTAAAAAAAGATTATAGACAATGCCTTTCCACATACTATAATAGAAATAATCTTATAATTCTTATTTTCTAAAATATTTCTCAATTTTCTTTTAACAATAAGTTACAATATCTTTTTTTTAAGTGATATTACAAATTAACCTAACAATTCCTCATAAATTATGGAATTTGTAAACCTTGTATCAAACATATCTTTAGAAAAATATGCTTAACAAAACATGGGAACTGACACAACTTCACTAGAAGGTTCGATGTTTGCTGATGTAGTCTCAAAGGATCTCACTACGCTATTCCACTTATATTATGGATTATTTTTGTCATTAATATCTCTCATTGGGACAAAAGTTGAATATATAATGAACCATCTCTCCCCATTTAAAACACATTTCAGTTGTCTTATCAAGATTAGTAAAACTATCATTTCCATTAAAATCTGAGGCCATAGTTCTAAACATAACACATAAAAAACAATTCCTAGTTTTGTCTAGGCCTTCACCAAGGTAAAATTTTCATCACTTTTTACAAATTGGAAACTAGAATTTATTACCATCATATTTCTTTGGTTTATTCTTACCCATCTTGTGCCATCTAGACCTCTTCTTCTCTATTTTTTTCAATGTGCATGTGATCATCAACCAACTCCATCTCCACCCTCTCATCACATCGGGCATGTTTACCATAACATTTGGATTCAACGGAAGATAATTCCCTTCAATACCTTAGAATTAATCATTAATATAAGAGTATTTTTTTGCTATCAAGATCCAGAATACGATTTGGACCATACCATGGTAGTGAGGTGAATATTGCTTCATACATAACCACTGAATCATTCTCGTTTTACTTCAATTCATAGAATTTAATCTCCATCTTACGTTGCACAAGCATAAAATACTATTTTTTAGGGTAAATACTTTTAAAATCACCCCCTAATTTAACATTATCCCCAATATCCCTAATATCATTGATGATTGACAACAACTAGTCAGCATCACCTTCAAAATGATAAATGGAAAGACATTCATTTTTTATTATCCTAACATACCATAACATCTAATATTTTTCCATGGGTCTTAATCCGTCTTTCAGCTACTACTAGGTCAAAAGTTCTATTGAAAGAATGAGGGTGTTGTCTCATAATATGTTACACTATTATCATGATCTGTTGTGGATCCTCCGGTTGTTCTATCACATGGATGCCACCACAATTTTTTTAATGCGTCAACTAAGACAACACTATCCCAAACTACTCAGTTCCAATCTATACCATTGCGGGCAGCATATTTGTAAGGATATCATTCTATTAGTGCCTCTCCCCTTCATCTTCCCTGTTTCTTCTATGAAAAACCATTATGCACAAAAATATCTTAGTCTAAGAAACATGATAATCATTAATTGCTATATCATTTAAAATTAAACAAAATGTAAATAAAATGTTATGGTAATCTATTAACACCATCCTACCCCCTAATTTTTTCTAATCTATCCTCTAATATGAAATATAATGACCCTACCATAATAAATTACATAATCTTGAATTTTAGTCAAGAACCCACTTCCTTTAAAATTGATTATCTATTCATGTATATAGTTTTAAGGAATTTTGATACAATATAGACCTTACATTCCACATTCATATAGATCAAGTAATAGATAAAGAGTAACCATTTTTTTCAAAATATAATACTTTTCATATAAAAAATTCTTTTTTCGAAAAATCATCATCATATTTAACTTTCCATCCATCATTATCTTTCACGTACTTATAATATGTGAAACTAAATTAAGAACATTGGATGATGACTAAAATCCTATAAAGGGGTATGAAAAGAAGTCAATAAGACATAACCGATGAATACATGTAACATATGAAATCATTTTAAAAAACACATATGTTACCTAGATAAACATACTTTGTGAAACATCATATTTTCATGATACTTCATCAATATATATTGAACATAAATTGAACCATAAAAGCATAATTTGGAATTACGTACATAATCGTGTAATCATCTTAGTTACCTTATAATTTGTATCCCTCATGGCAACCTAGCAATGTAACCCTCATTACTACTTTATTCTGTAAATATTGTTGTTACATTTGGAGTTACCATACTACCGACCTCTAAAAAATACAGAAAAATTGAATTGGTAAGAAATATAGGTCCCAAAACTCAACCTAATAAATTACTTTGATGAATAACACAATCATACAACATGAATAATTTCATAAAAATTTATTTTGAATTTCATAAAACAACATTTTAAAAGAGGTGTTTTGAAGAAACGTCTGTCATAATTATCATGTTATTAAAGTGAGACATAATAGAGTTAATGGAATATGTAGATAAAATTAAAATAAACATTATTAACCATTATATAAACAAAATTTATCCCACAAAAAATTTGAATACCACAACAATAATGAAGTAGAATGTTTTCCCAAAGAATAAAAATCAGGTTATAAATTCTATTACCTAGCGTTTTTCTTACATCGAACACGTTTAACCTCAAGTATAATGTTTAAAAAAGAGTATTAATATCTTACACAAAGAGATTAATTTTTATAACACCTTATATGATCATTTCATTACATCATTTCTACATTTAATTTTTAATATTTTCTCCCTTCTATTGTTTTGGGTACATTATTTCCATGATTTTAATGGTCGGTTTGCATTTTATTTTATATAATTATATAAATAAAATTCCAGAAGTGGAATAAAATTCCAGAAGTGTAATAAAATTTAATTCATATGATTACATAATATATAATGATATCATAAATCATTTTCATATCATATATGTTCATGGATCATTAGATAAAACATTAATTTTATTTTTTGATCATTTTTTGTTGTTCCTCAATAATCATGAACTTGTATCATTATTTGATTTAATGTCATGAATATATGATGATTAAAAAACATAAAATAGGATACAATATTAATAATATATTATATGTCAATAATTAAGAGGGGTTTATTTCAATATTTGGAGGATGTAATGGAAATTGGAAACACATCATCCGTGATTTTGGTAAATCAGCACATCGAGGATGGTGTATTTATTTTTAGAACAAGAGAATGATTATAAAAAATAATATGATAAATCCATTACATGAACATGATGACATACAGAATATATTAGATTTTGGATATTTCTTACCACCGAGATATGTGATGGGAAGTACTGTATAATAAAAGAAATGAATATGAAGGATAACACATGAAAATTGAAGAGGATTATTAACAATAGATCTCTTCTCCTTGAGATCCTCCATAAGGCCAATTGTTTTGGACTTTTCCTGAGAAAAGCAGCTATAGGTCGTGGTGAAGAGCATTGAGGAGGGGATTTTCCATAACATATAAAATTACTATCTTAAGAGGTGTGAGGGGCAGAGGGAAATGTGGGTGTTATTTATAGGGGGGAGTGGAGAGATTTTACATTATTTTAATCATTAAATTAATATTTTTTCACAAGAATATGAATTGTATTGATTCATGTGTGCCAAAATAGTAAAAAAATAACCTGAGTTCCAAAAAAGAGGTATTACACCATCCTTGCATCACTTATGATGTTGTATAACAAGTATTTAGCATTTAACATAATTTATAGTATTTAACTATTTATCAAAAATTAATGAAATTCAGAAAAATCTCAAACATTCAACATAAAAATTTATCAATGTGTAGAATTCAGAAATTAACTCCATTTTTTTTAAAATAAATTTCTAAATATTATTTATTTACTTTTTAAATAAAGTAATAATCTATTTACAAATACCAATTTTAAATCTAAATAATATTTTTTTACATCATGAAAAATTAATCAACATATCATTATCAAGTAACTTTAAGAAAATAAAACAATATTATAATTTACTATTCATGAGCCACGTATTACTATTCAAAACACTATTCATAAGGGTATGTTACTATTCACCAAAAATGATTTTTCCTCTTTTAGACTCAAAATAACTAACTGATCACAATAAAAGATGACCATTTTTCAAAATTCAAAACATAGAAGCAACAAAATTATGCTTAATGGCTAGTTATAAATATATACTAAAAATGTTTTATTCCTCTAAAATTATTTTTAAAACTTTGGGGTGTTACAAAATTGTCTATAAAATTTAAAAATCTATTATATAACACATATTAAAACAATATCAAAAATCAAGAATGAGTAATCAGTATATATAGACACACACGCACAGACATATATGTCGGTGTGTGTTTGTGTGTGTGTGTATATGTACAATGGGATTCTCAATCCCAGACATGCGATCAAACTAAATTATGGGTATCTAAACTAAGCACATATAGGCAAATCAATATTTCAATGTTATCCATATTAAGGCCCCATTTTAAATGGAATTCCTATATCATGCTCATTTGTAAATGAATATAATTGTAATATTTAAATATTACATATTTTTAGATGAATATTAACTACATTGAATGAACACACACCCAAGGATAATAATGGTTTATAGTCTTTGGATACTATATACAAAATTATATAATTTCATGGATTATGCTGAACATATCCCAAAAAATCCAAATGTCTATTAATCTTCCTAGAAATTCCCTATGAAAGGCCATTCTTTATATCATGGGAAAAGGAAACATATAAAATAGAGAGCTTTGATTATTAGAAAGGGTAAACATGGGAGATATTAATTGATGATTATAAGACAAAATAATATTAGGGTATTTGTGTTAGATGATATTTATAACATAAAAAATCCATTGATAAATTTTCAAATATCATAACCTGGATTTATTGAATAAATTATTATCATTTAAAAGGACTTGAATAATAATAGTGAAACGTCTTCAATAATAAATCATGAACCATAAGTTCATGTCATAAATGTTTGGCACCATTATACTTATAAAAACTATTTCATATATCATGGTTGGCTAATAAGACAATGAAATATGAATGGATGTATCCTGAATACTTTTTTCCCATATAAGATCAAGAACAATTGTTTGTTTCTCATAATGCATCAACAATAATGAGTTATTTCCCATAATGGATCATGCATATAAAATTATTTTCCATAGTTATCTCATGAGATATTAAAAAATAAACTATCAATAAGAGGGGTGTATAATATTTGGACCAACCATCACATAATTATAATCATACAAATGTGTTTTACAATATCAAAAAGAATGATCATACCATAATCCATGAAAATAAAGGGTCTTTATAAACATTTCACAATTTAATCATTGTATGACCCATGAAAATAAAATTTGTTTCATAAATGTATCATCATAATAGTCATAAATTTTATATATAAATAAAAAGTTTTGTATGATTGAAAAATATCCCTATTAGAAAAATCAACACTACTGGATTTTGTCGTTGAGGAAAAAAATAGCATGGAAAACATTCTGGAAGAATAATATTCTTTTCATATTGAAATAGTTTCTTTAAATTGAAAAAATGAAATAAAAAATTGTTTCAATAAATTTAAACAGGAATATGGAAAAATTTAATGAATTATTCATATCATTAACTTGTCATGATAGTGGAAAATCACATTCCTTCTATATAAGTTAAAATAAAACAATGCTTTCACACTTTTGTAGAGTAGTCAAAATTTACTTCATTTAGATAATTCCAAGAAGGATCCTTCAACAATATTTTTTCATATGTAAAATCAACAGAAAATATGATTATATAAAATCATTGGATAATATTAAAAAAATTCTTCAAAATTTTTAGAAGATATTGGTATGGAAGAAAATTAATTTACAACATAGAGAGAAATATCATCGATATTCATTAAGAATAATATTTCAGTTTATTAAAAACAAAATTTTAGTGAAATTTATTGAAAAGTTATATTATCAATAACAATATATATGAAAATAAAATTTACAGTTTTTATAGAATTAAGATCATATAATTTTCTCAATTGTAATTCAATTAGAAACCATTCTGAATAAAAAAGATTGAAACATAAATCCCTTATTTGAAGCCTCTTATTTTATTATACGTGGTAAAACCGCCATTATTGTTATTTTATATTATATATATATATATATATATATATATATATTCTTCAATAATAATCATATATATCATGACATATATAGTTTTATTCCAACATTCTATAACATGTTTACTAAATAAATGTTTAGAAAACCACTATTTCAGCTGATTTCAGCTTTGTTTTTCATGTATGATTTGGTTGTATGGTTTTGGTCCATATAGATGGATCATGGAAGCATGATATCCAAAATATTTTTAAATAAATAAATATAATATATTTTTAATATATTCATATTTATATTTTTCCAGAAAATTTTGATATATATAAATTAATTGTACCATTCATTATTATAGTTGGTCGTACGTACTGATAAGCATTATTTTCAAATTTTTATTCAACAAAAAATGAAAGGAAAATAATAATTCATATTTATCAAATCAATAATAATAATATACATCATATATAAACTTAAATATATCATTATTCTCATCCATTTTGTGCAATAATGGAAAATGAGTCACAACGCTTCATAGAGGTGGAAGTCGACACATACACATGAGAGAAATTATTTTTTACAAGGGATTGGAAGGTAAAAAAATATATATGATATTATAATTACATGGTAATAATTATTTTATAAATATTTTAATTATAATTTAATACCATCATGATCACCATCTATGAAATATTGTGATGGAAAATGAATTTCACTGATACAAGGAAATGATATGTTGAACTTGCATACGAGTGATAATTTTACTTTACATGTAATGAATGATAGTGAATAAATGTTTTATAAGAAATATAATTTTATTATATTTAATATAATATTTTTTATTAATTAATTATTAATGCAAAAAATTTAGAAGAGTTAAAATAAAAAAATAGGATTTGCTATATTGATTAACTTTTATTTGAAATAAGTCATTCTGATGTCCTATTAAGAAACCTAGGATTGTAATTTTGGTAACAAAATATCCTATATAATGTGTATAAATATGTGTTGAATATAATTTTATAGTGTTTGGTTAATCAGGAATACTCAAAAGTAGTGTGAAGAAGGTAAATGGGAAGTTCCGTTTTATAAGTGCGTGGAGGGGAATACATGAAATTTATTAAAATATAAAAATAAATTAATGTCACAATCATGATAAAATTTCTTCAAAAGGATATATGTTTAAAGATAATAATGTCTTTGGTTTTAATACTATAAAAACATTTTTTGGTTAATATTGTGTTTGATTCCTTATCTTTTGATTTTTCCTCACTGTTAACATATCTCAAACATAACAAAAGTAAAATCTATTTCACTGTAAAAGTGTTATAATTTTAAATATAATATTATAATTTGATTATAATTGGAAATGTGATATAATTTTTTACAATATATTTTCCATATTTTCCCATTTAAATATTTTTTAGGATTCTTAAATAATTTAAAAAAATATTAATTTGATAGAATGTCATTAATATTAATTTTGACATTATTCATTTAATTAGTAATTAATGAAAAAAATAAACGCTTTCACATATAATATAATACATAAACTCAATAATAATATGTTATTATTATATAAAAAATTATTGAATCATGATATATCCTTCAAAATATATTACGTTAAATATTTTTAAAATCACATATTTTTTTTATAATAAATGAATAAATATTGTCTCGGAATAGCATAATTTTTGAAAACATTTATATGAGTTAAAAAAATAATAAATAATTTTAAGTCATTATAATAATTTCATTAATATCCCAAAAGAAATTTATATTCATTCATAACATTATTTTGTCCCAATTTGTACACGTAATAGAAATTTTAAATATTGAGAGTCACATTTTGTAACTCTCTTTATTTTAAATATTATATTGGTCATTTATATCAATATATAAATTTCATTGAAAACTTGATAATGGTATATTTAAATTCATTGAATAATAATTAAGTTGAAAAATTATGTCCTTATCACCTAGTTTCAACCTAGTATAGCCCGATTTACCCTTTACCGATGAGATAAATAACACCTTGGTTAATGTTTATAATGACTAAAAATAAATGGGAAATGATTTCCCAATTTGGGCTTCATAATTTTCAGTATGTGATAAATATTATAAAATTATATTTCATAACTTTAGGAATAATTTTTTAAACGTTTTTCCAAACGCAATAGAAACTTCTTTGTAAATAAATACAATTTCTATTATATAATTGCATTAATTATGATACGATGTAGATAAAAAATAATATATGAATATAAAATTATTTTATTGAAAATATAATATATAATTATATTAATATAGTTCAAAAATTGTTATAAATTAAATATTTTAATATTAATATACATTTTGCAAATAAAAATAGTTTTTCATAATAGTGGCCTTTTTACTAAAAAAAATTATTTTATACAAAATTCAAATATAAAATTGTTTAGAATGTTTTTAAATATGTTATTTAAAACAGTAGATGGAAAATTTTAATTTTAATCTATTTTTTAATAAAATGGATATTTTTTACATGATTTAAGTTAAAATATAGTATCCAACTCAAACATATATTTTTTACTATTTATTAAATAATAAGACTTTTTAAGAAATTTTCAAACATTAATCCTATGTTATGTTTCAAATAATGAATAAAAAATGAAAATTCTTTGTATCACTTATTATTTCCAAATTTTATTGTATTTAAATATTATATTTTCTCACCAAAAGTAATAAAAACCCATTTTTGATGAAAACAAAATTTTGAATAATAAAATGGATTTACAAATAAATTTGTGATTATTTACCAAAAATAATTGAATATATTTATAATTATTAAGATATTTATATATATCACATAATTAAATTAATTTTATTAATAACCAAAAAATTAATTATTGCGTTATAATGGTCATATTTATATTAAAATATTTTCTATTGTTTATAGTCTCAGGGTAATGCATCCATTATTCGATTTCACATAGTTTAATTTTAAAAACATAATTTTGTTACGTCTATATCAATTAAAAAAATTTCATCCTAAAAATATTTACATGTTCATGGTAATCAATGGTTTTATATATTTAAATTCATTTGTTCAAAACCCGCATTCTAAAAATAATTAATAAAAAATCATTGTGAAGACATAGAATGGAAAATGTGAAGGTCCTCTAAAATAATACCCCAATAGGTTCCAAAATATGATAACATTAGTGTGGTGTGAAAATATTTTTTCTGGAAGAAATGAAATTTCCATATTTAATTGATCATATGAAATTGAATGATATGGAGAATATTCTTGATCAGAAGATTGAAAATCAATGTTTTGAAAAAAGACCATCAATTAATCAGAAATGAAGTTAGTATGTCACTATTTTTTTCTCAAGAAACATTTCCAAAAATATGAGTGATTTTTACATGATTAAATTATATATACTTGATTTTTCTCCATTTTACATGAAAAATCTATTCTATTGGTTATTCTTTGACAAATTTTCTCTTGATCTTTTATTCCCTGAAATCAATATTCTAGATTAATTTTTCATGTGTGATGAAATAATGTTAACTTTTGATTAATTGTAATATCCACAATTTATGTCATGAACCTCTCTATATTTACCAAAACCCAAATTATTATCATAGTTTAAACAATGAGGATAAATAATAATTTCATATCTAAAACATCATCCAATGTTAAACATAAACTATTCCATAAAGATATTACCCTGAAAACCTATGAAAATTTGTCTGCATAAAGGAAAAATTACTAAATTTATCACCAAGGTTAGAAAATTTATAATATAAACATAACATTTATTACAAAAATAAATTAAATCAACGTTTATCATCAAATGTCAAATATGTGAATAATGTGATCATACATTCTCATTAAACATCATAATAACCTGAATAACCATAAAAACATGAAAAACATGCACTCATTCACTAATTAACTCTCTATTAATTCATTAAATAAATTGGTAGATTAATTAATATATTAAATTAATAAAAAAAGGATTTGAGTTTCATTAAATATATCATATATTACACTGTAATCAACTTATTAAACAATTCAAAAGTCATCAATACTATCACATCTACAATACAATAATCAAATATATCTTCATCACATTATTATATCAACCTAATTCACATATTAAGGGTTACATTTACTATAATCATATATTCTACAAAAATATATCCTTACCACTAAATCACATTTCATGAACATTTGTACCATTCATCACATATTTATAAATATTTTTTAAAACATTTATAAAACAATGCTTGAATGTTTCATGGAACAAATAACTTGAATATCAACATGGAAAAAAATATCCATCATAATTAATTAATTCCAATACATAGAAAAGTAAATAATTAAATTCAATGATTTTAATTACATAGGACCTTCAATAGTGAAGGATTTATCATTTAGAGTAGGGAATTGTTTCAGTTAATTCCTATATACCTACCCATAATAACTTTCACTATATGTGGTACTTTGGGATGAAATTTATATCCCCCATCAATCTCTTCATTTTTATATGTAATATAGATGATCTATTATCTTATTCTACTCACATGAAAAACCATTTAATTCTATTGGGACATTACGTTGAGTAATTTATCCCAAAATCTCAACATATAAGAAATTGCATCTAATTTCCAATATAGTCTCCACCACCCGAGCTCTCTGAGAATACTGACTTTTTTTTAAAGGAGTTTCAAACAGTATGTTATGATAAATGTTGTTAATTATATATTTTCATAACTAATTAGGCATAATCAAATTATCCTTCACTCCAGTCATTATCCCATTTTATTTCTCATTATTAGAATTTAAATTATATTCATCTTTATCCTAGTTCCTTTTGTTATCCCTGTTGACTAAAATCAAAAATCATAGTGTGATTAAAAAATCAATATGGAAGACCTCATAAAAATAAAAAAATCATTAATTTTATGGGAAAATCATGAAAATTTCATTTTAATATATGATACCCTATGATCTAAATTGGCCAACCATAATTAATTTCTTTTCATATAATTCATACTGGTTAATAATGTAAATGTGAATAAACACAGTAATATATTTATGAGTTTTATACATGGTGTATAATAAGTTCACAGTCACTATGCACTAGAATTATGGATGAGATATACTCGACTAACTCGTTTTAGGGTTTCTACCATCAGATGAATATGTGAAAAACCACATTCACATTGATATATCAGTAGGAAAATAACCAAATTTATTATTAAATAATTAGGATGTTAACCTATTATTAGAATTATCCCAAGGGTTTTCAATATATTTTTCTCATCATTATATCTAATAAATGACAAAACATGCTCTTATAAAAAACATAATGGCACAATATTCTCATAAATATATATCAAATCATTTTTTATGAATATTCATAAAATTTATTAGACACTCCCCCATTTACTATAAAATATTATTTTCTTTGCAAACTAGATGTAATATAAACATATTTGTTCAAATATCGTCCAAATATGACAGAAATATTTTTGAATTTAGTACACTTCATATATATACCCTACATTAATCATTTCTTCATAACTTGTAGAAAATAAACATAATAAAGGGTGACATAAGATTCTCTATAATTGAAAACATGGGACATATTGATTGATGATCATATGCAAGCATAAGATAAATAAATGTGCTAGAGATTATAACCATAAAATAAAAATTTCATACCAAATGTTTCAAGGAAATAAACATTATTCATGTAATAATGAATAATTATTTCAAAATTAATGAATCATAAGAGTGATTAGTCTTAATTAAATAGTCTATAACCATAATACCAGGACGTATAATTGTATCACCATTATAGATATAGAAATCATTTCACATACCAAGGTTAATGACCAAAACCATAAAATCAAAAAAGATCATTCCAAAACTCATATTTCCCACAATGTATCAATCACATTAAAGTGTTTTTTCTAATGGATCAATAACATCAAATTGATTCATGTAATTAATCAAGAACATCAATGTATTTAAAATAGTTTCCATGTGAGATATAAAATCTTACCCAATTCCCTAGATTGATATATTATTTTAGGCCCTCACATGAAATAAATAAAATAATATATATTGGTGCCACAGGAACATAAAATAATCATCATATCAAATCCCATGAAAAGAATTCAGTTTCATAAAATTTTTTCACTACAAAATAGAATAACCAATGAAAAATTAATGGGTTTTATAAAAATTTTAACACCATATCCATAAACCATGAAGTTAAATAATAATTATGTTATAATTGAATTATATCCCTGTAAAACATAAATAGAACCGTAGTTTGATGTCATTGATGAATATAAATACCCTTAAAATTTAATATCAAAAATATCATTTCTATTTTGATATCAATTCAATGAAATAAAAAAATATAAAAAATATTATTGTAAAAATTTAGATTGAAATTAACTATAGAAACATCTAAATTATGCTTCGACTCATGGAGTGATTATGATGGTGGGAAATTTTGTTCATAGATTATATGTTAAGAAAAAATACTTTCACACTTATGTGGAAATTTCGAAATAGAAAATTATACAGAAAATAAAAAAAAGATTCCATTTAAATCATTTTAAAAAAAATTCAACAATGGGTAAATATTTATTTAAAAAATAATTTTATAATAGTAAGTCGTACTTTTTTTAAACATGTATATGTAAGAGAAAGGATTCCATACCTAACATATAAATAATGTATAATACCCATCAAAAACCTTTTTCGATGTTCAAATTACAAAGGGTGAGTAAAAATAAAAGAATAATATATTATCAGTAATTAAATATAGTAGAATTAAATTATAGGAATTTATTAGATAAGGATTATATAATTTCATTATTTTGAATTCAAGCATATACAATCTTGATTAAAATAATATTGAAAATAAAATCTGTTACCTCAAGTGTAACATTTATTTATATGTGTTCAAAACTACTGTATTTAAAAAAATATTTATTATACATACATTAAGGAAACACAATCATATATATCATGCATTACTAAATTTAATTATAAACTTCTATCAAAAAAATATCATCAATTCTTCATCAACCTCAATGTTTTGAGTGATATCTGATTCATTTTTAATCTATGATTTAGTTTGGTAGTTTCTGTACATGTGTTTTGATCACCACACAATTGTACAAAGATTATAATTATGGATTTAGATATCATATGGATTCATTATGTATATTGGAGGGTGATAAATAAATGTGATATATAGAAAATTCAATTACACCCTTCATGAAGAATGTTGGACGTACATAACCATGAATAATATTTTAACATTCCCAGCATTGGGAATGAATGAATGATAATTTATAATTCACCATATTAAGAATGAATATTGTATTAGATATATCATATAGAGTCATTAATTATTTATTTATTACCATCACATTATAATGGGATTGAAAAATTATTCACATTGCTTCGTTGAGGTGGTAGTTCAAACATACACTAGAATGAAATTATCATATTACAAAATTTAGGACGATTAGTATATAGTTATGATAATATAATTATAGATGAATAATGATATCATAAATACTAGTTATATATATATATATAATTTAAACCAATAATAATAACAATGTTTTAAAAATGGTGATGGAGAATTACATGTACCACTACATTGAGACATTATATTGTTTTTACGCACAAGCGATACATTCAATTACAGTTTAATGGACGAGTGTAATTAAAAATGGTTTCATAACCATAATAACATATTAGTATATCTAGGATATTTAATTTATTATTTTATTATTAATATAATATTAATATAATATGAAATAGAATATTTAAAAATAACATGATCAGCTAAGTAGACTACCCCTTACTGGTAATAACTCCATTAGATATACTAATAATAAAAATAAAGTTTGTATTTTCTGATGAAAATAATCCTAGTTTGTTGATAATGGATTAAAAAAATATAATTAGGGATGGTTTTTATAATATATAAGTCTCAAATTGATGTTAATAATAGAATGTATAATTTACCTTTTTAAATGTGAAGGGAGGGACACTCTTAGAATTTCATAAGTGATTAAAATATGATAAAGACATTATCTGGGCCAAATTCCTCAAAAAGGCTAGAGATTCAATGATACCAAATGATAGGATTGAAATAACATCAAACAATAAAATTTTTTCAGGTTTATGTGGAGCTTAAAACTTTATATTTTTGTTTATCACATTAGTCATCCTACATTGACCATAACCATAATGACATCTTTTTCACTATTAAAGTGTTATAATTTTACATAGAATATGATAATTGAAAAATAAATGGATAAGTAATTTAATTTTATACAATAAATTATCCTTATTTTAATCTTTAATGATTTTTATATTTTATAAATAATACGAAGAATATTATTTTTCTAAAATATAACTAATTCTATGTTTAAATATATATTTTTAATTTGAGTAAAAAATTAAATTCAAAGTAGGAATTTGAATCTAATACATTAGGAGGAAAAAATATGTCCCAATATTTTCAATAATTCTTGTTACACTATATCCCACTAATATTAAAATATATTTATTATCATCAAAATCATATATATTATTAATCAAATAACTAAATAAACACTACATTAGTGTTTCATAAGATTTTATGGTAACAATATTACATAGAAATAATAAAAATAAATTTATATCATAAACATATATCCATAATTCACAAAATATACATTTATATTCACTTATTAAAGTAATTTATCCCCATTTGGATAGAAAATTCATATTTTAAATGGAGAGAGTGACATTTTTTAACATTCATTGCATTAAATATTATATATGTCATTTTCGGACAAATTAATTTATATTTTAAGTTAATAATGGAATAACTAAATTAATCCTATAATAATTACGATTAATTATTATTTCCTTATAGCATATTCTTAATCAAAAGAACCCAATTGACCATTTACATATAACATAAATTTTACAACTATTACTATTCATAATAACTAAAAATAAAAGGGACTAATTTAAAAAAATTAAATATCCTATATTGAAATATGGGATCTATTTTATTAATTTCAATAACTATATGTATAATAGAATAAAATAAATAATAATTTTATGAAATATATTTTATAAAACTTCTTGAAATTAATTATAATAATTTCTTACAAAAAATAAAATGAAATCTATTTTTAGAGAAAATATTTTTCATGTATAAAATGGCATTATTATAAATTGAGTGATTATTTACAAAAAATTTATAAATATATTTATATATAGTATGTAATTTTTTATATTTCATAAATAGTTTAATCATATTAATATCATCTAATTTAACAACTACGTTATAATGATCATATTGAAATAATAATATTTCAGGTTTCAGAAAGGAACGATATTGAATATCTGGTGATATATTGAACATAGTGCTATTTTATATATCAAGGGGTGTTGCATCGTTGATGTCCAATTACACGATTCACCAAGAAATGTCAACCTAAACAATAAGGTTTATTGATCATCTCTATCTCACACTCAAAAAACTCATATAAGTGGTCCAAATTAGTCATGGACGAGGTTCTAAATTGAGAACCAATGTGTTTCTATGCTAAGGGGATTGGATCCCAAAAAAATAAGTAACATGATCGTAAATCATTTCTTGTTATTAGATTTATTATTGTATGGTTTCTAACTTACTAAATTGAACACTCATTTATCAATTATATATGATTTCATCAATATATCATATCAAAATAAATATTACAATCCATAAAATGAAAAATATAGTATTCAATTAATGAGAAAAGAGTATATATAGAAGAAAAAAAATCAATAGTGAATAAATATTTTATACCATAATTTACCATGATTTAGAACCACTAGATCATCCTGAATCTTATGTAAACATGATGATATAAACTAGAGAGAGCATCTGGTGTCCCCATGTGAGAGATTGTTACGCATTGGAATATATACGAGAGAAAACATAGATTTTTTCAAATATAGTGGATTAATTCAAACAATTAATTTCACATACTAGAGGGTTGGACATAGAATATATCCGACCATGACCCCACCATGTTTTTTCCATTGGGATGTGTTTTCTATTCACTAGAGAAAAGCTACATGATTTATTAATCCATATTTCTTAATATTTATTATTTTTCATGGATATATATAAAAAAATATATACAAATTTATAAACCATGTTCCTTAACAATGTATCACCCAAATTTTATTATTCATAAGCCTCACAGTTTCCTAGAGGTTAATAATTATTTTTTCAAACCATGATCTAATTTTAAACCCAAAAATGCCTTGAAACTATACAAAAAAGACTAGAAACGGACTAAACTCACCCCAAACGATTAATAGTTTTAAAAATTAGAAATAAATTATAAAATTAACTCATAAGGAAGAATAAAAAAATCATGCCTATTATAGAATATATAAATTGAAATAAATTCCCTACATTTGAATGATAATTAATAAACATATTCATGCATATAGAAATGAAAAAAAATAAAACACTAATAAAAATATAACATAGACACTGAAGATATGTATATCGATAAAACATTGATCACGATTTAATAAATAATGTATTGTGTGATGATATAAAACTAAATATCATCCTAGAAGTAGTGATTTAAGAAGTGTACATGAAGGATCTATATGGTTTAGTAATCCTTTATTCTTTACATTTCACAACTCGTGTATATCAATTAACATTATTCAATAAAAGACTTTCACATGTTCTTAAAAATCTATCTATTTTTCCTCTTTATGTACAATGAGTCCAAAAATGAAGCATCCATGTACAATAACATGAATATTATATCTATTTAATATATTAATTTCTTGAATCAGTAGGTGAAAATATCTTTATATATGTTAATGTACTTATTCTAAGATGTTCATGTTCATGAATCAAAAATTTACTAGATTCTTAACAAATATTTACATCCTAAATGAGATTCAATAATACTAACATGGTTTCCATTTATTTTTCATTGATAATATATGAATTAAATATTGGCAGTGTAACTTGTGTAAGTTAAAAATGCAAAAAATATATATTAATTAATAATTTATAAAATATTGTTTTACATACATTGAAATTTTAACATAAATCATGAGATAAACCATTTATCTTTAAGTAAATGATTTAATAAAAAATGTTTTTGATAGAATATATTAGTCATAATAAATATTAAATAAGTAATTTCATAAAATAAAAATAATATTACAAAATATTAACTATCATCTTATGTTTCATACTCACATATGGTTCATGCACATATGTTTTATAATTTTTATGATATTCAGCCACTATTTTAAGGTTTAAATTCAAAATATTAACATCGTAGTCCAATTATATGATAATAATGTTTTTTTTCTTATAATGATTACATGATTCCAATATTAGTTTTGACCTTTCCTGCATATGGATTTTAACAGTTCTCATATTATTTGGACATCATATCAAATGGTTATTAAAAACATGTAATATTCACAGAGGTAGAAGTAATGATTCAAGAATCAGTCTTATGGTTTAGAAAATCACATATAAGTTTTAGAATAACTACTAATATTGATATATCCCCAACATAATTTCCTAATAATTACCACAAACATAAATAATATAACAATAAAAACTGAAAAATAAATATAATATGTCTCCAAATTCAGTTTTCTAACAAGAAGAGAAATATTCAATACTCATATTAATGGAAATAAAATAATATTGTCATAATATTCAATATAAGAAAATGAAATATAATTTTTTTTAATTATTGATAATTTATATAATTCAAAGGAACTGGTAAATAACCTTACAAAAAACTATTTTATTATAATGACAACTTTGATGATTTAATTTATATATAATTTCGATAATATTATTCATAAAATATTAGATTAAATATATTAATATTATGTCTAATTAACTTTTCATCATAATGGACCATATTATATTATATATATATAAACATTTAAAAATATAAAGTTTCTAACATTAGTATTATTTTTTATGAATATATATTCTTTATGATAAATGATAATAAAAAAAATATATTTTTTACATAATGTTAATTATTTTTGGAATAAATTTCCATAAAATTCCTTAATATAATTTAAAATATAATTCATAAAAACATTCACATTAAAATAAACTAGTTTCAATGAAATAATAAATATTTAAAAATAGTATTTTTTAACATTGTACTTATCTATGTTCATTAACAATCCCCATTTATCTATTAGATAATATATTCCACAAAATATATTATTTTTATCATATTTGAACTCATTTTTACCATAAATAATCCATAATATGTTTTTCTATAATGAGAAAATTAAAAAATATCATATCATTCAGTATATTAATTAACTACATTATTCCTAAATTGCATTAAATTAATAAAATAGAATGAAGTTCCCAATATTAATTTTTATTTGAGTTTTATATCATAGATGTTCTCTTTTTGATTCTCGCTAAATATGATAAAAATCATATTATTTGTATTATTGTCAACTAGAATACAAATTAAATGTTTTCTATTTATTAAAACATAATTTTATTTTAAAAATTGAGAAAATTATTTTTAACACACTATACTTGTCATAATAGAGAGAATGAAATCACGAAATCATGATTAAATTAATCATTATCGAAAAACTATTTTATCTTTTTTTTAAATAACAAAAAACTCATAATTATTCCAGTGGAAAAACTATGTGCTTCATCTTATATCTAGTCTTATATTTTAATCTAATGTAGATATTTTCTAGAATGGAATATTGTGTTGTTGGGGTCAAATAAATATAGGAAAATATAATTATCATTTGTAATAATATTATACTATTTTCAATATATGTGATGTTTCTTATAACACTTTACATGTTTTAGACCATTTAGTCTCTATTTTATAACATTAGCACAATAGAAATATTTTCATTCCATCTTAATAATTCCCTTTGGTGTCAATAAAACATGATTAATATTTTTAAATCAAATATCATTCTCATTTAACATTGAATTTTAACCTTAAATACTATACTTTCATAAAAAAAATATTTTATGTTATCTTTCTGATTAGTTACCTGTAATATATTTGGGAAATTGGATAAATATTTTTTGAAGTCATTAAAAACATAATTCAAAATAAATTTATATGAAAATTAAAATAAGGATTTTGTAATGAAATCTATGGCAATGTAACACATGACAAAAGACAAAAACTTATCCAAACCATTAATTAAAATAAATATAAATGGTATATGTGGATATAATGAAGGACCAATAAAAAAATTAAATCTAAATAATTTCCTTAAAACCAAAAACCTATAATGTGTTTTGTGTTCCTTGTAATTTATATCATAGTCATATATTTTCATGAATAAATATATATTATTTTATTATTATTGAATATCTATTTCTCTATAATTCAATTTTGGAGAGTAAATATACAAAAAAAATAACTAATATGCATCTCTAAAGTATTTATATCTAATAATTTAATAGAATCATACTTTTCTAATATAGTAATATGTTTCATTAATATATAATTTTTTCCTGTCTTTTTGGAAAAATAATGACGTTTTTTACAAGTATGAAAATTAAATTTCATTAATATCATTCTTTTATGTGAATTAATTAGATTAATATTCCATAATGAATCCATTTTTAGTATAGAATATTTTATTAGATGATTATCATTTCTAATATGTAATTAAATAAGGAGATTTATTAAACATACTCATACTAAAATGATAATATAAATTTACAATTAAATCTATTAATAATCCTAGATATAAATTAACCATTTCATTTAAATCCACGTTTTTCCCTTATTATATATGTATTTAGGTAGACAATCAAATTTAATCATGCCATAACGGAAAATTTTATAGTTGACTTTGAAACGATTTGACCAAATCAATTATATTTTATCCTCTTACTCCCTTCGTATGTGAAGATAATTTTATTAGGGGTACCCAGCTATGTGTCTTAAAAAGAATATTCTAGATACTAGAATGAAATCATATTAAATTATCCCATGTTATAAATGCGTCATACAAGATAATGCATGGGTTCCTAATATTGGTATGAAATAACCATTTAGATTATAGATTTCCATGTAAGTGTAAACTAAAATGAAGTCCAAAAAACAATAATTTTAGAGTTTTAAATTTCTCACCATTTTATGTCATGTATTACCTTCATGTATTAATGATTTTCTTGGTTTAATTCTTTTTTATCATACCCCATTAACCATTATTGGTTTTCTCCAACAAAATTCTTGATTAAAAATTTAAATAACTAATGTCAGTACCACCTCCCTTTAATGGTACCAGTCATCAGATGAAAATGAATGAACATGGATAATCAATACCAAAGAAATACTCAAATATAAATAAAATTTTCAAATAGAACCATGGTTATATCTATCATATCTGTGAGATGTATTTACCACATAATAATTTATTGTCTGATAGAAAAAATGATAAATCCATCAACCAACATCATGGATAAATTCAATATGAAAACACAAAACAATAAATGATTAGAATAGAATATGAATGTAATTAAATACAATTAAATCCACAAAACTACTATAATAAATCCTATAATGTGCTCTTTAATCACTAATTATTTATGAAAAACACTTAAAATTAAAAATTACAATCTAAAACACTAACCTTAACATGAATAATCACAAAATGATTTTTTATATGTTGGGTGAGTGTAAAATGTTTACTCAGTATGATCCCCCATAAAACAACATGTGAATAATGGGAATGAAATAAAATAATTCCCAATAAATAAATAAATAAATAAATGTATTCGCCTAAATAGGTATACTATTTCTTTTCCATCCTCACCACAGATAACTCAACACATAGCGGAAATTTATAATTCATTATTTATAGAAATTATATATATATATATTATATAACCCCAATTTTGCTTCATTATAAGTTTTTTTTATCTCGATCTCCAATTCCATACATCGTTCCCTCATCCATGAAAAACCTCATCCACATATTGAGTTGATCAATAACTGTTCATACATCATTCCTATGAAGGGTACAATATCCTCTATTAGTATCATTATGTATATCCAAATTATCATCCTCATCCTCATCAGATATATAATAAAATTTATGGATTAAATCCCCAACATCCTATGAATGTATATTATGCGAGCAATGGTCACAACCAATACATATACACCCATGGGAATCCAGATATATCACTATCAGATTAAATAATGTTTTATAACTCAAGCCCTTCTAGACCATAAATAAAATTATAGTTAGACATAAATCCATTATAACTTAGGTAGGAACAAAACCCTTATCCTAATATAGTATATCCCTTGATAATGCTACTCATATCAACAACTTAATGGGAGAGTGTTGAAGAGGTAGGTGTTAATAATATATTTCATCATCAACTTGGATGTTAGGGAAGACATACCACCAAAACTTTCTATGATGGTTTCCCTAATGATGTATGTAGGTAGCTTTTGTAATAAAAATATATATAGAATATAATCATTTAGAAACTACACTAAGGAAAATCATAGCCCAGGATTCATCTTTCCCTATCATCAAACATAACCCCCGACCACTAATACATTAATATAAGCCTCAAAAAAGAATATTAGATTCCAGTTAAATATAGAGTTAAAAAAATTTATTAATTTCATTACAGTTTTAATTGTAATATTATAACTTTAAACATTAAAATTAGTCCCTTCAGTACTATAACTCTTTTTTATCATTATCGATAAATATCAAGAACTAGACCATATTATTCATGGATTCATTTATGATTTCCTAAATTAAACATTATTTATTGGATTCCTCCTAGTATAAACTAAAATGGATTAAATTATCACTAACAGTGTTAAACTAATTCATGAATTTTGATATTATTCATATAAATAATAGCTTGGAATATAGACATTATGAAATCATAAAAAAATATTATCATATATTGATGAGAAAGACCAACTCTAAAATATTTATTACTTCATGATATCATTCACACACCACAATATATAGAATATTTCATCCCATAATCATCAACATTAATCATCACTATAGCCCTGGGATCCCAACCCTCACCTCAGCATATAATCAATCATCATTATAGCCATATGCATCACGACAATTGCATGTCAAATCAATCCAACTATTGTATAATATCAATCAATCCAATCAAGTATCTATATCTCTATATGAACTAAATATATTATCATAATACAAATTATAATGAATTTAATGATATAATATTGAGGAATTCAGGCCTTCCATAAAAAGAAATGGTTATATTATCCCCAAAATAATTTATCACCATCAAATAAACATTTTAATTGACATTATCAATTAATAGGTTTGTTTTTCCAATGATATTATAAAAATGAATATTAAATAATGTAATGTAACTAACAATAATAATGGATTATAAGGACAGAACCTCAAAAATTATATAATCGTGATTTTTAAGTCAAGAATTCTATCTTTATAATTTGCTAATATTTTTTGGTTTATTGTTTTATAGAATATTGTCATATGGTATACATAAATAAAAGTATAATAAAATATTTATAGTTCTATTTAACATTAATTTTTTAACAAAATTAAAAATTATGAATTTTAGAATGTTTTTCTTGGGTTTTCCTGATTTCTAATAGGCTAAAATTTTCTTCTTCTTTATGTCCATTACTGAGGTTTTTTTGTTCATTCAATATTTCTAAATAAATGACTTATTTTTAATAAAATTATTTTTATATTTCAACTTAACCTTTTATATTTTAACAACCATCAATGAATTCAATGATAATTTGTTTAAATGAGATATTATAAAAATTAACATAGCAAAGGACATAAATAGAAGAAAACAATTTGTTCGGTAAAAATAATGAAGAACGAAGAAAAAAATTATATTAAAGCGTAAATTTTTACATTGAAATGGATTTATATTTTTTAAAGAATGATAATTTATATTTACATTTTAAAAAAAAATTAATTCCATGAAATATAATTTTCATGCATCAAAATTCCATGTAGTTTTCCTAGGACAAAATCTTATAGAACCTCATAGAACCCTTACAAATCATAATAAACATATTAATAACATATTATATATTTCTCTGTAGAATATTATAATAACCCAATGAATTAGATAACTATTTAGGTGGATCAAACATAAACAATGTTAAGGGATACTTTAATGAATAATTTTTTTACTATTATAACTATTCATTATAAAACCATTTGAAAATCACATTCTAACCCATATAACAAACTTGTTTTGAAATTATATTACAATTTTCTTTTAAAAAAACATTTTCAATACCAAAAGACCAGGAAAATGGAAAATATAATATTTAAATTAAGAAAATATGAATTCAAGAAAATTAATATAGAGATAAAATAACATTCATAGTATTAGGAAATGTCATTGCTGACGTATACATTAAAAATACGATATTTCATTTATTTTTTATCACAAGATTTAGTATAAAACATGTTCAAAGATTCCATTTGAACACAATTGAAATAATGTAAATTGATAAATAAAATATAATTTTTAAATATTTTATTTTCCTATAAAATCATTGTAAAATCATTTTAAAAATAAGTACATGGATGTGCAAGATTTGGGAGGAAAAAATTAAAGCAAAATTTTCCATCATGAAAATCCATTTCTACTTTAGAAATATTTGAATCATAAGCCCCATTAAAGAATAAAATTAAACAAACATTAAATAAAGTTCGATGATATAAATCAATGATATAAAATGTCAAATGGATTTTATATTACACCTCATAAAATGAAAAAGGCTCGTAACATCAACATGGGACTCAATGGATGATACTAGGGATGAAGTCCCTTACCTTGAGTCTGAAACCAAACATAAATTTTATATATTCATTAATAATAAAATAAATTTAATTATTAAATTTATTTTTTTAATAAAATTAATCTTTTTTAACATATGAACATGTTATATATAATTAAATATTCAATTAGGAATTTGTCATATGGTTTTAGGATATTTGGATTATGAATCAAAAATAACATTGGTATGTTGAGTCTAGTAAATGAGTTCTTAATTATTACATGTATATAATTATTATCATGAAATAATTATCATATTTATACAATAATTACAATTTTATAAAAATCATGAATGATGGATTAAAAAATTAAGATTGTTATGATCATATAGATGGTATGTTGTACGTATCCATGAGTAATTTATCCAATTTTAAATAATCATTATGGAATGGAGGTACGTAAATTTTATAATTATATAATGATAATAAATAAACATATACAATATTATATTTTTAAATATACTTATATATATATAATATATGTTATTTGGAAAAAAAGAGAGTCACATCGCTTCATGAAGGCTGTAGTCCACACATACACAAAGAAGGTTACAATTTTTCATTGAGTTAAAATGTACGATATAAAAATAATAAATTATACATTAATAATGATAAATATGTCATAAAAATAATAAATATTTCATTTATATTAGATCTATTCATTTAATATATCATTATTACCTTTAATGTAAAGTGTTATTTAAAAACAAGTCACATCACTTCTCGAGGCAGTTGTTCATTATACAGTCAAGCGTTGTTACCATGTCCCCTAAGGAATATAATGTTGAATGGTGAATTTAAAATAATAAATATTGAAGTATAATTCTGTTATTAATACCACACACACACATATATATCCTTTAGATCCATCAGCATACAAATCCATGAGAGGCATTGATGGGGAATGTGTCATATTGGTCTGTGAGGCAGTTGTTCACCTTACAAATGAGAAACATTACCACTTCCAAATTGATGGAGGAGAAGATATATATAGGTCATTCTATTGGAATAAAAAATTTGACATTATTTTTGATAAATTTTTTAATATTTAATAATTAATGAAGGAGATGTTAGGGACACTGAATAAGAATTAAAAAAATGCATAGTCATGAATTTTAAATCTTCTCGGACTACCACCATAGGAAAATACATAATGCATTTTCAAATCGGATTTATACCAAAATAAAGGATTATATTTTGAGGGTTTTTATTTTTTTAATTTATTTGGTTCGCTATAAGATGAAAACATTTCTTTTATTGGGTTAATAAGAGAGGATATGTGGTGACAATTTATATGTTAGCTAAGTGACCAAAATATAATATATTTTTAAAAAGGAATCCCCACATTTTTCTATAAAATTATTTAAAAATGGATTATTTTACAGTATAAGATATTAAAAACATGAAATAGTGTCATAAAATATTTTTTAGAAATATTTTCATGTATTTTTAGTCCTTTTCATTTTTAGCCACCAGTTAAAAAAATTTAAATAACCATCATATTTATTTTTGAGTATATTCTCAATTAACTATATCAAAAATTTATGTTATAATTATTACAAAATATATATGAAGATAAATTTAAATTTTGAAACAATTTTAAAAAATTAAATTCACATAAAATGAAATATTAATTTAAAAAAAATCTGTAGATGTGATGAAAATGAGGGTTTTCCAGAATAGATTGATTTGGGAATATTTTTATTTTATATTAATTATTTGACATTTATTAATAATTTTTTGAATTTAAATAAATATTTATCTTTATAAAATAAATAAATTTCTTTTAAAAGCTCCAACATTATTTTATTATATTAATTAATTTAAAATTATAAACATTATTATTTTTAAAACAAATTTATGTGAAATATAGTTTTAAACACAAAACAAAATATACTAAAATCAAATAGAATGTTGATTCAAAAGTACTTATGTGGATTATATTTACATAAAAATACATATATTATATGAAAAAATATTCACAACATAATTTCACGATTATATTTCATAAATTGTTGGAAATAAATAACCATTTTTTTCAAATATCAATATTTTTCTCGGTTCATTGAAGAATAATATTTTCAAAAAAATCCTAAAATCCCAAAATAAGTAAATTTATATATATTGATTTCAAAAATTATAATATGTTTTTCAAAATAAAATAATAAAATTTTTAATATGAACTTTTATATAAAACATCATAAGATGATAGCTTCGTTAAAACTATTTCCTTTTTTATTTGAAAGATACTTAATATTATTTACTGAATATAATTATATTAATAAAGCTGAAAGTTATTTATTAAATTATACCTAGGTTAATATATTATCCCTCCTTATAGAAGTACTATCCATTCTTTTCTATTTGCATAACAAATAAGGGTTGATATCTTTCCCTCATAGCATATTCATATTCCCATGTTGCCTCTTCATCAATATGGTTTTTCTATAAGATAGTAACATGGTTAATTACCTTATTCTGGAACAACATCCCTATATAACAATGAATTATAACTACATAAATCATTATAAGATATATTATCTTCTATTATAACAACATTATGGCTCAAAATATGATATTAATCCAACAATTATTTTCATAACAACAAAATAAGAAATATGTTGTGCACCTGAGATAAAATTAAGATAAATTCCACTCACTAGGAAGATAATCCAACATTCTCAAAAAGTTTATATGGTTCAATGAATTTTAATATTTTGTTTCCATTATTACAATAAAATAACATTTTTTTCATAATTAAAAATTTATTAATACACGACCAACGACATTGAAATAAATACTTTTCCTACATTGATCGCATTAAATTTCTTCATACTATGAGATGTCCTCATTTGTATTTGAATAAACTGCATCTTATCATCAAAATCCTCTAGTTACTATTGTATTATCAACTTCCTTTCTCTGTATTAACCCAAAATATATGGTTTTGACACAACTTTATATATAAATCATCAAATAGATCCTTATTTATAGTAGACTAAAAAAATTATTATAAGAAATCTCAACCAAAGAATGATATTGATCCAAACAGTCAATGAATTCTACTGAACAAGAAAAAATACGAACTTCCACTATCTAGATCATTCGAATATATTATCTATCAAATTGAGAATGTAATTTTTTTATTGAAATTTAACTCAATACCCAAGGATTTATGAGGTCATTTCAAAAAATTAGATGTGATAATAGGATAATAGTCTAATAAAATTGATAGAGTAAATCCATGTAACTAAACTACATCATTTATATATTTTTTAAAAATCGGATCTGAATAAATTTTATCTTTAACGGGAAACAAATGTGGATATTTAGTTGTTTCATCCATTATAATCCAAATCCGATTACTACCTACAGAATATTTTATTAATCAAAAATTAAATCCATGGATATATATTCTTATTTCAATATCTGTAATTGGAGAATATGAAGTGTTCACTTCCATAATTTTTTTTAATTACATAACCCACTACAAAGTCAAACAATTAATAGTAATTTGAATAATATAACTTTTTGTTCCGTCCCATATGTAATACACCCAACAATTGTTTTAAATATTAGTTCTAAATAGATGAATAGTGGCGAATAAAGAACTATATGCTTCCAAAAACCATACTTTTATTTAACTAGGAATAAAATGGCATAAAAAATATTTTCCCAAATCATAAAAAATTATCTTAATCAATTTTTAAATCAGAAAAATTTCCATTCTAAATGGATTTATTTTTTCATAAAAATATTTATTATCCTTTTCATATTTCAAAATTAATTCTAACAATGATTATTGCACTAAAACCAAAAAAATGGGGAATTTCTCAATATCAACATCTTCTATGAAGAAATATATATAATAATTAATTTAAGAATCACATTAAAAATGTATCAGGGTTAATGCATCATTATTTTTTTCATCTCAATGAATCATCTAATTTGTATCATTTTCCATGATGGAAATGATTCATGAAATCATAATCCTTTATCATTTCCAACCAACCTCTATCTCTCATGTTCAACTCCTTATGAGTGAATATATGCATAATATATTCATGAATATTATATATATCAAAATTTAGTCCATAAAAATTATGCATCAAAATTTATAAAGAAAAAAATAACATCTAATTTCATATAATGTGTTTGATAATTTAACCCATGATATTTCCACTAATGTGAAGCATAAAAAATTATAAGACAATTATTCATTAGAGATAATAAATTACATTCAAATAGGAATATCTATAGATGAATCAAATCCCATTATATCATGTATGTTAAAAAATAAATCATTTATCAATCATAGTTTTAGTTTTAGAAAAATATAAACACATTAATTTGTTAGATTAATTTAACATTGTTTTGATTTAGCATATTAATTGGGTTAGATAACATAGCAATGTTTTCAAAAAAAATTCAACAACACTGTAATCCTAGAAAACTATTAATCTATTTGATATTTTTTGGTCTATGAATATATTTAACAACAATTGTTTTAGTGGGGTCAACAATTAATCCATATTTAGAAATAATATATCTATGGAAATATTTTTTTTCAATCAAATTCTCAATTAATAAATTTCTTATACTATTTCATTTCTTTTAAGTCTTTAAAAATAATCCATATTTATATTTCATTTTCCTCATATCTTTTTAAATACACCAAAATTTCAATTATACACACTACCAAAATCTTGTACAATAATTCATGAAAAAATCGATTCCTATGGTCGATAAATATAAAGGTGCATTGGAAAACCCAAACAGAATAAATGAAAACCTATAATTCTATTATCTAGTCTAAAATATATTATTTATAATGTTTTCCTCATTTAATTTTAAATAATGATATCTAGTCGTATGTAATCCTTAAAAATAAATACTTTAATCTCTTTAGATGATAATACAAATCATTGATAGGAGGAATAGAAATATATTTATGAAATTTGAGGTTTTTTTAGGATGTACAATCAATGAAAAATATCATTGATTTATATTTATTTTTAGGTAAAAATTGGATCATGCCAATGTGATGTAATTGGGTGAATGAAACCTTCTTCTAACAACATCAGTAATTGAGTTTTCAATTCTGAAGGTTCCTCTTGATCCATTTGAGAAGGGGATTTAAAAATATTCTTAGCATCGTGGGACATCTAAACATTAAAATCATCCTCTTGATTAAGAATAACAGAAGGAAAATAATTTATAAAAAATTCATGTATTCACTCACTACTATCACAACACTAATTTGAAAAAATTCATTTGGTTTAAATAATATGAGCTCTATAACATTAACATCCATATCTAATCAATTTCCTATATTCTTGATATGTTATCAAATGCATGAATTCATTAAATAAAACATTCATGGATCTATAATGAATATTATCCTGACTAATTGAAAAACAATATATATAGTTTAATTATAATAGTATGAAATAAAATTCCATTAATAACAATAGATAGATACATATAAATATTTGTTAAATTATAATTTACCCCTAAGGTTTTCAACAAAAAATTTAGTATTATTTTCATGATCGGATATTCCCAATTTATATAAAAAATTTTAGGAAATTAAATAATGATAATATATATAATCAAAAATGGTATTTCAATAATTCAAATACATATTTAAAATAACTATCACCACTTCATTTGATATCCCAACACTAACCAATGTAGATTTAAATCATATCCATCCATTTTGCTTTCAATATTGATGATTTCACACTCGAGTTACTATATATACCCTAACCCTAGAAACCTAGATTTAGTGTCTAATTTATCACAATGTAATAAGATAAATATAATCACATTTTGGAGGAATAATTAGTTTATCAATATTGTTATATTTTATATTTTATTGTTCATTGAATTATAATTGATAACAAAACATACAACATAATTTATTTGAAGAATTTCATTATTCTCTATATAATATCCTAACACAACATTCATTTTACATTTCCTGAAATCTTGGGAAAAGGGAAAAAAGAAGTTTTTTATTAAATTATCAGTAATGGTTAAGTATAAAAAAAGCTATCTTGGTTCATTATATCTAATCAATATGGAATCATAATTGATTGTACACACATTTCATATAATCGGAAAAATGATAGGGACAAGCATCCAATGATAATATCATTTTGTAACTATCAACAATAATATTCAATATGGTATGTTATGTTACTGAAAACACATTCCATTTAATCAATAAAATGATTACAATAAGTAGTTACCTTAAAATCTATATGGAAAGGATAATTAATGGAAAACCTACGAAATTTAATCAATTAACCGAGAAGAAAATTAATCCGTAGATAAAATAATATTTAAAATTTCGTGGATAATAATAACCAAATTCGTTATTAAGGAAATTCATAATTATAGGACATCATGTCCCAGGAACCTGACACCTCTACCATTAATACCATTCCCAGGATTCTAGGAAATATATGTAGAATTTAGTTTATGTATAGCCTACTAATGAGTATATTTAGTAATACTAATTCATATATGGGTTATAAAATATAAGTCCAAAAACATTACTCTAGGTCTAAATCATTCCTCATATACCAAATAACATATTTAAATCATGAAAATGTTAATTTTCATCAAATATACTTATTCATTAAATAACACATATTTATCAATATATCCCAAGATATAAAAATATCATTCTATGTAGAACATTGTATTCAATAATGATATACAGTTTAAGAAATAAACACATCCATTATAAATGATGTGGATACTTTGGAAGAAATTATTGTCTAATGATCATTGGGATGTGAATATTTCAATGGAATTTAATGACTAAAAAACGAGTCAAGGAAATAATGTCAATAATCTATAAGGTTAAAATAATCATAAAACATCAAGAGTAACAATGTGGATAGTATAATCACAACATATCCCTATTGTATTAATATTAATGGTTTTTTGTTTATGATAAATAGAAACACAATATAATTATATTTAAAAACATTCTGGATGGAATATACTTTCCATTTGGAAAATCACATTTTAAAACTCAAAATATTTTTAAAACTCCTTTTCATGTAAAATGAAATTTAAAAAATAAGAATGTTTCAAATATTAGGACACAAATTTCATTTCAAAAAAACATTTAAATATACTAAGTCTTTTTCATATTAGAAACATTCATATTGGTGAGTACTTTTATACATAACGTAAATTTAAATAATTCCATTCCTTTTTCATATTAATATGTTTACAAAAGTGTATTCTTCAAAAAATGATACAAATTTTACATTGAATCATTATTTAAATATCCAAAATAGTGAAAACATTAACTAATAAATCATTTAAAAATGTTATATTATAAAAAAAATGTTTTTTGAAAAAATGGTTTTGAATGAAAACATGTTTCTGATCCAACTGAAAAATGATGTATGATATTATTAAAAACATTTTATCATATGTTTAAAGTACCATAGATTGGAAGATTGTATTATTTATTTTAAATATTATGAATAACAGGAGGATAATAAAATTTAATTTTTTTATACACTGATCATATAATTTCCTTCAAAAAAAATTCAATAAAAAACAACCTCAATTAGAAATAGATTATTAAATCAACCTTTAAATTGATCATATCATAGAAGGCAGAATTAATAAATGAATCTATTATCTATATTTTCATTAAATACACATAAGAGATTTGAAATACATCAAAATTAAATTTAAATTCATTATACATATAATTATATAATTTTAATGACAATGAATTAGTAATATAACCTAATGAAAGTAAATTGAGAGATGAAATTTATTACCACATAGTAATTTTCAATACATATCCCCTCTAATGAAATAATTCAAATTTAATCTTTAAATATAAATAATTATTAATTATTCAAGATATTACATGTTAAATGGGTATTATATACACCACATTAACAAAATAGGTATCCTAACATTACCAAATGCCTCAATAAATTGAATTTGTTATGAAATCCCTCACCCCAAAATACATTTTGGAGCTCTAAAAGGAAAAATACTGGTACTATGGGTTTATTTTCAAAGGGTAAGAATAGATAAATTCAATTCTATAATGGTTTTATGGTCACATGATTTTTATAAACCATGAAATTATTTTGTGACATGATGATGATTAGGTGTTATGAATAAATAGTTAGATAATACCTTGGAAATCATTAATCATTATACAACATGATAACCCAATTCATCATTTCCATCCAGTTTTCAACACCGATGTTTTCACATGAACACATAGATTTTTGGTTGACTTTTCTGTCACAATTTGGTTTTTGATAGCTGTAGGTTCTTTATTGAATTTATCTATTGAGTTCAAATAATCCCAAAGGGAGATATTATTGGAACGAAGGTTCTTAATTGAAGAAAATGGAATATAGTTGTGGGTGTTTTCAATCCATAATGAGTTGATTGTGGATTTTTCAAGGAAATCATTCTTATAGTTCAAGATTACTATACTGTTGAAGTTTATATTGTTTCCTAATGATTGAAAAAAGTTGGTGTCAAATATATGGAGATTGGAGATTGGTTTTTGAATGGAAGATGTGTTCATGTTTGAAGGATATTATTAATGTTGTTCACACATTATATTACAGGAACATGTCATACAAATATGGAAATGGAATTATTTTTATAATATTTGGTATTTGAAGAAGAATATTGCATGTGAAATATTATATCAAAATTGATGTATGACCAGGTGGTGTTTTGGGATCATCACATCAAAATATAGTAAAGGCATGAGTTATGCACAAAAGAAGAAATTGTGTGAATGTATCATTGTAAGGACCCATCAATAGAAAAATTCAATACCTTAAGTAAAATAATGATTTAAAATTGAGGATATTTTCAGGTTTTGTGCATTAGAGATGTACCTCATAACACATAAAAACATCATGAATATTACATGTAGACACTTCTACTTAGTAAATTTTTTTTCATAAAATAAGAACTCATAGAAATGAAACATGTATAGTTCCATGTTTTAGATATAATGAATTTTCCTTGATCCCATATTGGATTAAATTCATCTTTAATTCTTGTGGAATTCATTTAAAAAGAAATGGATTAGTATAAAAATCACAGTAAGGGGGAAAAATAAAGATTGAAAACATTATTCCATTAACGCATACAAAACATATGGTCATTAACATACCACATGAAATCGTGAGATTTTAGAATAACACATAGAAATCATATATCTCAAAGTTAAAATATAAAATCCATATCAAACATACATTTTAGCATTCATAGATATGTAGGGATTTTCCTTTGGAATACCCATCATATTATATTCCTTAAATCTCTTAGAAGAAACATTAACAGTTACCTCTTTTTCATTGCCCAATGCATTAGAGAGTTATCTCAGGATCACCCGCACTATTTTTTTAATGGAACCACCCGTATATATAAATAATGCACAAAACCCATAATGTATTGATGTCAAATAAAACAATCATAATGGAAAGATAAATTTTCAAAATTGAAATCACAATTTATCATTTCAAGATATTTAGATAATCAATACATTATCAAAAAAAAATTAATACCATATAATAAATTTCATAAACAGATTTTTTAATCAAAGTGTCTAATACCACATTGAAGATATTAAAGGAATTAAAATTTTAAAACATTAGTATCCATGTAAATAAATCCTTAAAAACATTTGTAAAATGTGTAAATTAATGAGAAATATTAATAATAACAAATATTTAATGATTTTCAAACAATGTTTTAGTTAAAGGGTCTTGTAACACATTATAAAATCATGAATAAACATAAATAAATAATAAAATAAAACAAAAAAATTAAAATCACGAGAACATTGAATGTAAATTGAGAAGAAATCCCTTACAAAGATCCTGCCATTAGATTAGGGATAAATCAATGACATAATTATGTGTGAAAAATATAAATAAACCTAATATAACAAGATATTAAGTGAAATTCAATCATAGGTCATTCAAACATATTTATATCATGACATAATCATGATGTACAAGATTACACTGAAGAATTGATATATGGTTAAGAAGTTCCCTTACAGAAATTCGACAGCCTAAAGACGTCACATTAAAATTCATAAAATGATTTTATTAAAGAGAAAATTGTATATCATAACACAAATATAAAATTTATAGCAATAAGGATATATAATATCATACCCAAACTTAAATAAATGTCAAATTATAATACATAACAAAAATGAAGAATTTAACTAAAAGAGTACGGTGAAAGGTTCCATTGCCTATTTGGTAAATAACGAAACATATACCCCCTGAATGAAAGATCATACAATGAAGATGTAAATACCCATAAATTAAAGTAAACTAAAAAATTAATACAATGATGTGAAGTAAAAACAGCAAAAAATGGAAATAGTTGAAAATATAGTCTGAATCTCATTGGATTAAAAAGTGAGATGAAACCCCCTTACCTCAAGTCAGACTTGTCTTGTATGTTCCATTTAATTATTGAATAAAAAACATAAGTTAATTAATACATTCATAAGAAAATTTTCAAGATTATTATTCCTTTTATATAAGTTATTACATTTATATAAAAAGTAGTTAATTATTTGTCTTCATATTAGACAATTTGTCGATGTTTGGAATATGTGTCAAAAATGAACTTGTTATAATTAAAAATTGTCTATGTGGTAAAAATTAAATTATCTCCAATATTATATTCATGATTTATATATCATATATATCATATATATCTAGTATATATATATTTATAATATTCCATATCATTTGGATATATGAAAATGAAAATCACCATTAATGGAGACGGTAAGTCGTACATACGCATGAATGCTACTTTCATTTCATTTTTTCATCTTTAAAGGAGTGAAAACCAAATGATACATAGATATATTATTATATTAGTATTCTATCATATTTTTTATAAATTACATATGTTCATTAACACCGTCATTTATATGTTCTATGTATGGTATGAATGAGTCATTTCACTTGGAGGGGCTGTAGTCCGCACTTCCTCAAATGAAATTATCATGTTTATTCAACATGAAAATAATATAGTTATATTATAAATGATAACTACAAAATAATATATTGAAAATAAATATCATAAATATCATATATAATTACACTTCCATCATAATTTACACCATGAGAGGTGGTAGGAGAAAATTGAACAATCATCGTTTCGTGATGATGAAGTACACCGTACACAGAAACAATATGGTTCTATCCTTTAGATGGAGGTTTTTTAAGTGTTTTTATAATCCATCTCAGAAAAAAAACATATTATATTGAGGATTATGGGTTTTTATATAATCAAATAACAATAATAGCATAGGGATTGAAGAATTAAAATAAAAGAAGATATCATGAGGAGAGGCGTTACGTTTAAATCAGGTAACTCCATTTTGTTGAACCAAAATACATTCTTCTAGTTCCTTCTGCCTGATTTAAGGCCTAAATAATGAATATAGGGATGTGGGGATCATATTTGGGCAGATTTTAGATGATCCATGGGGCATGATAGGTGTGGGTAATGGGTAAGAGATGATGGCTTTTGTAAGGGGGGAGGGGATCTTTAAGAATGTTTGAAAGTATTGTTCAATTATAAAATGATTTTTAGTATAAGAAAGTCACAAACACATTAAATTAAAAGATAATATTAATATTATTCTAAACAATATATTCAATTATATTTAATACTTGTTTATGTTTAAAATTTAACCTTATAATTTTTATTTAACCCTTAGTTAACTAATTTTACACTTACCATGTCTTCTTGTGTATTCACTCTATATTGATAATATAGTTACCATAGAATTCCAATAGAATCACTATTTGTTAATTAATGACATTTGAATACTTATATATTTTATTTGGTGAGTTTTATATTTTTAGGATTAGTAAATCATTTAATAAAATAAATTTTTTTTAAAAAAACTCATTTTTGTCAATTTAAATGCAATTCATATCATGATTTTTAAAAAAATTTAAAACAACTTTTTTCTCCTGAAAACCAAAAAATAATTAAAATATTACAATTCATCCTCATCTAAAGAATTAGTGGATGTAATTAACAGTTTAAAAATAAATTAATTTTAATATTTTAAATTTCATTTATTTCAAACATTCCTTAACGAGGTAATCATTGCTTTATCATTGAGTATTAAATAAATTTATTTATTTGATTTAAAAAAATTCAATATTATACAATTATGTAGGAAAAAATTTTAACCTTCTAAGGAATATTTGTTGTAAACCATTTAAATTATATATCCCCTCATAGAAATTGTTTTAAAAAAACAAAACATGTTTATGATATATTTATTTTTACTTTAAATAAAATGTAATTAATGTCATTATTTTACCCAAGTGGAATCCAAAGGCCAATATTTCTACCCAAGGATTGTATTGGTCATATGGAACTAATCCAATAACGTTTTTAAAAGTGTTAACAGAATTTTATATTATTATAATATTATTTTTACCTCAAATTACACAATTTATCTTTAACTGTAGTAAATAAAAATCAACAGTTACTATTCACCAAAAAATATTTTCATCATATTGAAGAAAATATTACTTAGTGATGACGAACATGTATGTTGGAGTTTTTAAATTTAATTCCCAGAAGCGGTAGATTTCCATTTAAATGAAAAAGATCGTTTTGAATTACTCTGCAGTGTTTTTTACTATTCATCAAAAAAATTGAACATTTTCAGAATAATTTAAAAAATTCACCTAAACATAATTTTGATATTCCAAATTAAAAAATGATTTATATTTTATAAAATACATAACATTTAATTTTCATTAATTAATTTAAAAAAATTTCCATTTTGAAAACTAGAAAGCTGGTTTTTTTGAAATAAATCTATCATAAGATTGACATTTGTTTATGTTCAATTCCAAAATAAAATTACATCCAATGACCCAAATTGAATTAAATGATAAAAATATAATCCAATTACATTCAAAAACAAATTAAAAATCTAACCAAACTATATAAATAAATTTGATTAAATGTAGGTTTTGAATTAAAATGCAGTATTTATCACTATTTATTAATAAATGAACTTTCTCAGAAAAATAATGAAAATTTACATGATGTAAATTTTGATGACCTGATTATAAAGAATAATATTACTTTGTAAAATATAAAATATAGAAGTGAAAAAAATATTTATTTATAAAGGTTTTCCTATCAAAATGAGATAAATTCCTTTTTAATGAATATTAGAGTATTTCAGGCTTAAAATTAGAATCATTAACATGTTAAGACTCGAAAAAATATTGGATAAATGTAATGTTATTTAATAAACATGTATAATAATATTTTATATAGTTCTGTTCATTCCCTCCAATACGATGGCTATGAGTTAACTACCATTTCAAATAATAATATTACTATATTATTTTTCATTATTACTCAACACTGTGTGCAATGTAAGATTTCAGAGAAATACATTATTTCCGTTTGAGTATGCTATCGTACATAGAATTCATGTTATGTCAAAAATATTATTTAGTTCATAAATATTAATAAATATGAAAATTTTATATTCATTATTAAACTATGATGTTACAATTTTTCACAACAAATACAACCACAAAAGCAGGCTTACATGCAATTGAGAAGTAACATAATGGATCTTATGCACATTTTCATGATAGTCAATAAGTATGTGGGCACAAACATATTTGAATTAACTATTCCAATGACGATATGGTATTATACGGCCCGAAAGAGTTCCTCATAAGAGACTTAATCAAATTAAATCACACACCTATTGCATTCCATCTATCGATCAAGACCACATAAATCACATTGTCTGGTGGTGTGAAAGATAATTTTTGTGGAAAAGACATCTTATTCCATCAAAATAAATTATTCATTAAAAAAATTTGTTTCACACACGTGATGGGTTTCACTACATTTAGGTTTTGAAAATTTTATTTGACTGATCTGTTCTTTCATTAAAATCTACAATGGACTATGGTGAATGAATAATATCATGCTAGTATTGTATAAAGACCAAAATTTCAATCTACTGAATAATCCTTGAAGTCATTAATCTATGTAAGACATCACTAAAAGTAGTTTGTTAGTGTGAGTCCACAAATGTTTTCTGAGGGAGGTAGTGTGTTATCCCTAAAATATTCTAATTGAAGTGTTCAAATAAATTATGGATTGTGTAAGATTTTTTTATTCCACAAATAGTAAATATTTGTGGATTTGGGTATGACATACACAGTTTCATTGTATTCTCCTTGGATCATCCCATAGTGGTGACCAAATTATAAAATATTTTTGAATTTATATCTGTGAATGTTGAATTTCATCATGTTTACATCATAGAATATTAACATGTACCCACTAAGGTTAGAACAATATCTTTAATTTTAAGAGAAAAACATTGACACCGCGATTCACCCCACCATTATCAGGGTGTTCCAGGTACCTATATTTATCATTATTTATGATGATATTAAAACAACATTAAATTTATAACACCATATTTACTTATGATATATGATTAATGTAATAAACCTATACATGATACATGGTATGGATAATTATAGTATATTTTACTTCTAAATATCAGTGGAAATTTAATATTTCTTGAGTAAGTTAATGACTACAAAAATGAATCAAATGAACTCAAAATTTATCCTCGGTCTAAATTATCAATTATATGAAATATAATAGTATGGATGTGTTCAATACAGTATACCCCCATTTGAGTACGAATAATGTGTAGATTTCGTTAATTAATATAAATACCATAAAAATATATTTAAAAACATTTTTTGTAAAATATCATTTTCATTTTGAAAATCTATTTTTATAACATAATAATTCTAAAAATTATTTCATTGAAAATAACAATTGAAATGTAAAAATTTGTATAATAGTTGGAATAATATTTTATTTTAAAATAACTTTGTAACATACAAGTTACCATTCATTTAAATGGCATCCATTTCAATTGTTAATTTCATACATGTTGTATAGTTTAAAAAGGTCATCCATTTTCATTATAAAGAGGTTATAAAAGATACTTGTTTAGAAAGAGATAAGAGGATTACTATGAAAATATTTTTAAAATACAATAAAATGTGTAAAAATATATTTAATAAATAAATATAAAATGATAATTTTTTTAAACTTTTCATGAAAACATGGTTTTGGAATAAAATATATTTCAGACTATAGAGATAAAAGAAATAAAATTTTATTAAAATATTCTTCTCAATAATTTTATGTTCCAATGTGTTATAAAATTGTTCAATTAATTTAAATTATTATTAATAAATAGAGAATAATAAAATTATATTGGGATATTTATACAATGATCAAGTAATTTCCTTAAATTGTAATTCAATAATAAAATATCTCGATTAGAATGCGACTATTAAATAAACCCTGTCTAAGATCATAATCTTGAGGAGAGAATTTATCAATATATCAATTATCTTTTTCATCATTAAATCCATCTAAAACAAGTAAAGATAAAATAAATGATTATAAAAATTCCTTATACACATAATCTTATAATATCAAAAATAATGAAAACATAATATAAACCAACGAAAATAGGTTGGGTTTTGAAACTCATTACAACATGGTAATTTTAATGTCAAATCCCATTGGATTATATTATTCAAATAAAAAATCAAAATACTATAAATAATGATTTTTTTCATGGAAATACATGTTGCTGGTGTAGTATATACAACATATAAAAAATGTTGTTCATAATAGCACTATTTGTAAAAATGAAATGAAATTGAGAATAAATCTATTGACTCGTGATTTTATTGGTAGAAAATGATTAATCGTCTAGTATAATTATTTTAAATATTTTATCAAATTAAACTATAACCATATATATATTTATAATATCATATCTTTTCCTTTTATAACATCATATTACATTTCCTTTAATATTATTTCATTACACTAATTATTTTTGGTGGTAATTTCTCTCTTTTCAGATGTGAGTTTTATCATGTAATATATGGTTCATGAAAATATTATATATTAATATCATATACATAAATATAATAATGACTTAATTATATTATATATATGTAAATTATATTTTTAATTATAATTAGGAATGATTTTTTAGGAATTATGTATGTTATGATCATGGAGATAGTATGTCATTCTTATGCATGACTAACATTTCCTTTTTCAATGCCTATTATGGAAATTAGTTAAGTAATAATTTAGATGTAAATATTTATCATAATAATATATATACCATATTATTTCATTGAATATAATTATATATATCAGCCGTGTGATGTGGTGATGAAAAGAGATCCACGTTGTTTTTTTGAAGGTAGTGGTCTACACGTACACGAATAATGTTAACATCATTAAGTGAGTGAAATGTTATGAAAAAATATTATATTTTTATAATGACAATTATTTCATGAACATAATAATTAATTAATTTAAATAATATATTTATATTTAATTTAACCTAATTACATTCCATGTGATGTGTAACTAAAAAATGAATCCCATCACATTGCAAGACAATAGTACACCCTAATGATGACTAATGTTACCAAATTCCCTATAAAATTTAATGTAAAAAATATATGGTATAGTAAATAAATATGAAAAATTATATTATAAAAATTATATATACACTTTATATCCATCATTCTACCATACCATGAAATGTGGTAGTGGATGAACTAATGACATCAGTTCCCGAGGCGATAGTCTGCCATACACATGAACGATGAATTTGTAAACCATTTTATGTCCATGAACGTTGGTGATAGTAATTTCCATAAAATAGAATTATCTATGTATATGTAAGACACTGATGTTATGATATCATCATGTTTTAATAATATTATAAGGATGTGGAGGATGAATTAAACTAAAATTACTCATTGAAGGATGTAATCTTTTATACTTGTATCCTCTATATGATTTCACTAAATCCTTAAAAGGTCACCTTTATTAAGAAAAAAATCATATAGGATGATATATGGGAATTTAGGAGGGTAATTGGAATGGTATTTGATGAAAAATAGGTTTAAATGTGTCCGGAAGAGCTGATAATGGGTGGCCTTTTATAATTGAGGTGACTGAAAGACATGTAATATTTGGAAAGTAATCAATATTAATGTCATGACCCACCTCCCTGGGCTATGAACCTTTTCATCTATCCCCATGGGTCTCTTGTAATACCATCGTTTCAATCCATTCACACCATAGACTACTACTCACTAGGGTATATTATTAGACTAATGACTATCCACATATGCCAACACATATTCTTTCAGTGTGTTTTTTCCTCACTCACACGCTCCATGGGAATCTTTCCAGAGGTCACCTATCCAGATTACTACTCTATGAAAAGAATTTTTAACTGTGGAGTTCTAATCAGATAGGCTCCTAAATAAAGGGGCACTTTTTTGACATGGGTTGTCACATTTATCCTTTTTAGTCTCACATTTCCAGGGGTGTTACATTATCCACCCCATTAAAGAACAATTCCATCGTTGTGGACCCCAAGCCTCAAACCCAGGTAGTGCTAAATCACATTTGGCTAGAAATTGACCCAGATACCATTTGTCACGACCAGCCTCCTTGGGTCATGAACCATGTCATGTGACCCCATGGGTCTATTACAATACCTTGGTTGCTATCCCAGCACACCGTAGGCTATTACTCACTAGGGTCTCTTATTAGACAAATTAATATTCCCAAATGACAACACATTTTATTTTAGTGTGTTTTGTCCTCACACAAACTCCCCCTAGGAAACTTCCTACATGGTCACCCAAATGATTACTACTCTAGGCCTTACATGGTTAACAGTGGAGTTCTAATCAGATAGGATAATGAAAGGAATGGTCCGCCTTGTTGACATTGGTAGTATCATTAATCCTTTTAAGACACAATTTTCTAGGGGTTTTACATTATCCACCCCTTTAAAGAAAAATTCCCTCATTGTGGACCCCAAGCCTCAAACCAAGGCTGTGCCAAAGCACTTCCGGCTGGGCATTGGCTCTGATACCATTTGTCACGACCCACCACCCCGGTCCATGAACCTTATCATCTATCCCCATGTATCTCTTGTAATACCTTCTTTGTCATCCCAACACTCCATAGTCTATTACTCACTAGAGTCGCTTATTAGACTAATGACTGATCCCATAGGCCAACAGATGTTCTTTTAGTGTGTTTTGTCCTCGCTCACACACACCCTGGGAAACTTCCCAGAAGGTCACCCATCATGATTACTACTATAGGCCAATAATGTTAAACAATGGAGATAAGATGAGATAGGCTCCTGATAAAAAGGTGCATCTTGTTAACATGGGTAGTAACATTTAGCCTTTTAAGTCACACTTTTCGAGGGGTGTTAAAAAGACCGTCATTTTTAGCATGAAAAAAAATTAAAATATTTCTATTTTAGAACCTATAAGTGTTAAGGTAGATATACCATAAATTTATTTTTGTACAACTTGGATGGTCAATTTCAACCGTTATTGAATTAGTTTATCACCCACTAAATCATTATTAACTTTAACCTTGGTAATTAAATTTTACTTTTTTCACAATAAATTTTCGTAAAAAAATAAGTTCAAATTTTTATAATTTTTATATTATTTTTATTATTGTTATTTTTTAACAAATTTTGTAAATTTAAATTCACAAATGTGGTAAATTTGTTTATTAAATTTATCCATAAACAAGACCAAAAAGCAGGTTTTAATGATTTTTAAAAAAATATTACAATGATTTTACTTCAATATTCGATATGAAAATGATTTAAATGAATTAATTGTATTTATTTATTTATTATTACAATAATTTAACTTTAGAATCAATTCAACATATAATTTATAAACATAAATAATTTTAATGAAATGGTAATTGTAAATTATAATTATGTATTTTAGAGTAGTCAGGAAAAAATAAAATATTTCAACAAAATCCAAAAAGATCACCACAAGATAATTTTTAAGTTATTATATAAATAAATATTTTTTAAAAAGTAATTTTAATATAATTATTGAATATTTATTTTAAATTATATATGGAAATCATGAATAAACCATAAATTTAATACAATCCTGATAACTGACAGACAATTCATGTCCAGAGTAAACTACCATCGACTGAATTAGAGTTATATCCTCTTTATTTAAGATAGAAATATGTAATGGTACCAACTATTTGAGTCCTAGTTTCGTAGTTGTGAACTCGATCTCATGATGAGAGCATCTTCCTCCATGTTCCCCCATCTCAGGTGTATAGTCTATGTCAAAGTAATAGCCCTAAAAGATCATTGGTCAACTTAACTATCTCAGATTTTGATCCTTCTGAGAAATGATTTAATTGAAACATTTGTGGTTGGATTAGAAAATGAATTGTTTACCTATAAGGTAGTGTTGTTACATCTTCAGTTGGAAGAATACCCCTGTCAACACAATTTCATGAGTCACATAGTTTTAGTCATGTGGTCACAACTATAGTGATCCATAAGAAATCACTTATTTCGCCTACATCTGGAAACAACCATGCCAGGTTCTTTATGTGTCATAGAACACCACATAGTTGGTTCCCTACATTGGAAAACTCAATATAAGAGCAGTCGTCATACTCTACCTCAGATTCTAAAAGATATTATAGAATATTTCATTACACATGAAGGGTTTTACCTTATTTATCAATCCATTCATGTGTGTTTCCACTATAAGAATTTTGGGTACAAACCTATGATAGCACCTAGACAGCACCAGGAAGCTCCATATAATGGAAACACTCTTGGTTATCTCCCAACCAAGGATTACCTTGATCTTTTCTAAATCCACCACAACTCTAGAATATAAGATAAAATTTCCCAAGAAGTGGACCTTTCATATCCATAATTCATACATCAAAAGGTTTCTATAAAGTTGGTTCTCACATAGTGTTTCTAGAACCATCCTTAGGTGTATTGTGTGCTCCTCATTGAATGATTAATAATGTGAGATGTCATCAATGAATTCAGAAAAATATGTCTTAGTACAACAAGAAGATCTTATTCATGATTCCCTATAAAACTAATGAAGAATTATTAATTCAAAAAATAATCACTATGTAATCATAGTTCCAATAGAGACATGTATAATCTATCTTCCTGATGTCCTCATATCGTACTCGAAGCTCGTGGCAGGATGATCTAAGGTGTACCTTCCAGAACTATGTCCCCCCCTTAAACTGATATAAGGGGTTATAAATCCTCTGTAGAAGAAACTTATTCTTCATAATCACATCGATCAAGCGCCAGAAGTCCTCACATAACCTCAAGCCTTTGTATGTCTTTTTGGTAAACAACACAGGGCTTGCTAGTGTTGGAATGATAGTCCTTATGAACCCCTTATTATACAAGTCCTCCAACATCACCCTCAACTCTCAATGCACTGGGTGAACCATCTTATAAGTATGTTTAGATATCGGTGCTGTCCTGGTGTGAATATCAATACATAATTCTACCTCTCTTGGTGGAGGTAGTCCTGGAACATCCTTTGGAATGACTTCCTCTTACTCGTCTGCCACAACAGGATTCTATGGACTCCTCTCCTCAACTATACTAAGGGACGTAGTAGAAAACTGATGATAGATCGTCTTTACCCTATTATGTGTGAGTCTATACCATGCTTCAAGGTCTCCGTTCTAGCTGGTAAAATAAAAACCTCATCCCATCTTCATGGACACACATCAACTTGCACCTAAAATTGTCAATTTGGTCCTGGTAATTGGATAACTAGTCCATAACCAAAAATAATTCATAAGTCCTCGACGCTGTTAATAGTAGATCCCAGTTGAAGCTCCACTTCCATGTGTAAGCTCACACAACTAGCACCCATTTTGATCATCTAATCGCTTAAGGTAGTAGTGTCTAATCATAATGATCATGTCAATGGATTTATCAGAATCTTTGAGCTCCAATCGAGGTTCAAGGGAAATAATGAGTCACTAGATAATATGTGTATAATAAATCCAGCTAATGTGGAGAAGACACATATTGTGCCTTGTATCATCTCTGGGATGATGGGATCATAGGTTTCAACTTCCTGAATCTGAGCCCTCCCCTGTCCAACCTCTCTAGGATCATCTGGTGGATCACCTATGGGTGGTGGTGGTGGTACCTCATACCTATGTTAACCACTTTCTGATCGCCCCCCTCATTTACCACGTCCAACGCTAGATAGACCACCATATTCATGTCTCTGCCGCTCCTACAAATATCCCTCGACTATCTATTAATCCTCTACTAGTCGATTTGGGAAATTATGGTCCTTAATCCCATGCCCACCTCACACAAACCATACTCCACATTTCTGTTGACCTCATCTACCCTGGGAGCATCGTACTGCTGACCTTGAGTCAAGGTCTCATCCTTCAAATGCTTTGGCCTACTTGGGCCTCAGTGTCTTCTGTCGACTACCAGCCAATGATGAATCAACCACCTATAACCTGGTGGTAACTCCCACAATCGTTTCCTTCTTAGCATGGAATCTCACAACTAGTTAATCTCACAACGGCACACAAACCAATGTTTGGATGTTGAGGGAATTTATAAAAGCCTTAATCTTCCATATAAGTCCCTACTAGAAGGTCCTGGCAATGAAGAAAGGGTCACATATAATATATATATAGTAAATGAGAGATTTTTGTGAACATCTCAGAGTACACATCCATAGTCTTTCCACCATACATTCAGTGAATCATCTCTTGTATGTGCATTGAGCACAATGTCATAGTGATGAAATCTTCCCTAAGAAGTCTCTCGATGTTAAACAATGTGAGGTCCTCCTACTCATTTTTCTACATGGTCAAATTGAACCACCTCCCCATTGGACAATACAGAGGGCTCACTATTATAACTGCCAGTTAGTCAAGTGGAGTCCTCACAAGGAGGAAGACTCATGTCACCTCCTCCAGTCAATCCTCAATGTCTAAAGGATATGTCTGTCACCTGAATCTAGATGGTCACTCCCTCTGGAACATTTGTAAGGAACTGATACTATATGCATCCTCTACCCTAAGCACTTGTTGTAACTACTGACCAATGGGATGTGTTATCTTTGGAACACTACCGAATGGTACCATCTTGGGAAACAGTCCCAGTACAGAAGCCTCATCACTAATTTGACAATCCTTGTGGTTACACACATGAATCATGGCTGGCTATCTATGTGGAGCCATCCTGAATGATATACTAATAAATCACGATTAATATATTATAACTGGTGAGCTGAATATGACTTATAATGATCATGCGAAAACATTAAATGATGAATGCAACTACTTATTTCATTTAATGAGTTGAAAAGTAGAGTTCAAGATCCATGTCTATGGATTAGTCGTTCAACGCAATAACACTGGACTCACTGGCCTGAAATCGAAACCCGAAACACTAAACACCATTACACCGTCTATATTTTAAGAGAATACTAGTAATGCTGGTAGACTCGACATCCTCTAATACCCCTTCTTCATGAACTATCCCCCAGGGCCAATGTCATCACTACCACAAGACAGCCTTCTATAGGCTAGGGGATGGTGACTAGAACTGAGAAGAAATATCCAAAAAATGGATGGAATTACTTTTAAGAAAATACAAATGCATAAAACACCATTTTGGAAAGGTAACAAATTATGTAAACCTCAACAGTTAGTATGATAACAACTGAATGTATAGTACAAATTGAAAAGTTAAAAGGGGCTATATTACGAGCCCACAACCAAAATAGGTAGTTCAACTATGAAGGTCTGTTTTCTCAAACCCAACCATATGGGTAAGTGGAGGGTAGCTGTATGTAGCCATAGATGTATTTCCCATCCATCATGTATCACTGAGAACCACCTAGTCCTAGACTTCTATGGACACTATCAATGATTCAATCACCTACACGAGACATGACATTTGCGGGAGAACCCCAGGCAGGGGTGAGTCACCCAATACTCAGTAGGGACCAACAATCGGATTTGAAAGACTAGAACGTAAGAACATACAAAAAACATCACATATAAATACCACACAAAAAGACCACAAAGTGATGACAACTCAGAACAGGTATAAGTAAAATTATATAAAGTAAGATTATATGTCGTAGAGATGAGTCATCTTACACAGCTGAGGGGATCATTCCTGATGATTCCCAAATGGTCATTCAGCTACAGGACCATTGAGGTCTACTCCAATATTGGACCACTATGGTCAGATCATCTTCTGGGCCAATGAGGTCTACTTGGATACTAGACCACGGTGGTCTACTTGTCTGCTTGACTTATGAGGTCTATTCGTCTGCAGGACAACTCACATCCTCTCATATGATAGAACACTTAGTTTTTCTCATCTTAAGGGAAACTGAGGTCCTCTCAGATATTGGACCACTGAGTTTCACTCAAATTTTGGACAAATAAACACCACTAATATGATATAACACAGAGGATTAATCTTCTACAGGACCACTGAGGCTCGATCGGCAATTGGACCACGGAGGTTTCCTCATCATATCCTTCATGTCATTGCCAGCTGTAGGATTACCACTCTCTAGAGAACTTGACTTAGGGTGATTCCACAACTCAAGACATTGACCGAATATCGACTTCCATGAGAACTCACATAGAGTACACTCAAAGGACAGTCTCATCATATGGTTCCAAACACCACAAATGACGTTTTAATTGAATGAAGGTTCTGAAATTTTTCAGCGTTTTGGTAAACATGGGACAGATGCATCCATGCCTAGTATGACATGGTTAGACCAACTCATCCAACCCAGGTCAGGGGTCCCACATGACCCAACCCATTTCAGTCGACCTGACCCAACTTAGTTGGGTCTGGGATGACCTTCTCCGGCCTGGCCTATTGGAAAGGCCCAATGGGCCTTACTGGACCTAGTGTGCTCCGGCTGTAGGTCCATTTTGTCATGTCCCCCACATACCTGGTTGTCATCAATCCCACCCCATGCTGGTGGGTATATCGTCTTCATGTATGGGCCATCCAACAGCCCGGATCGAGTCATCTAGTCTATCCTGCATCGGGTGGAAGATTCGGCCTAGCCTGAATGCCCTTTGAGTCCAGTTCGTCAGCCACACTGCATGCCATTACCCCCATTCCCCATGATACCCAACATGACCACATGACCAGTTCATCCCCTCATTCAACCCATGGGTTGACTTGATAATGATGTGCTACCCCCTACACAGTTATGGCCTGATCAGACCGTGGCATGTGCCATGTTGTTCCTCTGACTCGACTAGGTGGTTGCGTCCACCATTCGTCAGATGCTAGCCTATTTATTGGTAGCCACTGTCACCATCGTCATGTGCTTCCTGCACAAATCCTCCCTCCTATCGATGCGGCATGTGTACCACACCCTGGCACGACCGCTATGTCCTGGTGTTGCCGTTGTGGCTTTCTGGCATCCCCATATCCTTTCTCGGCATCCTCTTGCTAATTTCATGGACTACCTTTCCACAACACTTCCTGCTACAAACCACCTTCTCTCGTGGCCTCTTTCTATAAGTTGTCTTACTGATTCACCATTAAAAAACCATCTGTACAACAAATTCTATAACATCCAAATTCATTGCACCAAAAAGAACATGAATAACATAAGAAGATGACATGGTAAGGAGTCACAATAAAAAGAACCAAAGAATGATCTGGGTAATTGTTTGTATAGACTTCGATAAATTCATGTTTGAAGGATAACAAAGAAAAAAAAACGAAATAATAATCTCAAAATAGACATCCCCTTTATCCTACATCTTTTAAAATCCCACAATGATGATCGAACTATGGGATAATATATTTTTGGATTATTCCATGTTAGTCGTATAATCTGATTAATGGGGGAAAGGAAGAATTCACTCCGAATAAAACCCCATACCTAGAAAATGGATCAATCAAGGATGAATGATTGTCGTCATCCATTGATCTATAGATCTGATCCACCTCACCATGGAAGTAGTTGTCTCTTTCTGATTCTTCGGCGACCAATGTTGGGGATGGATCATTCACCATTCGTCAGAGTATTTCTATAGTAGTTCAGAATCCCTAAATTCTTTTTTAATTAGGGCAGGATGAAATGTTCCACATTGCATCATCACCAAGATGATCAATTAATGATATTCATTACTGAGATTCAGCATCTCGACATCGTTGCACCATAGTGATAATGTGCCACATCATAAAAAAGATGAAAAAAATAATATAATTTTTTGGTTATTTTAATTTTTTCTTCTTAAATGTATAAAAAATAACTTTTTCAGATGACCCATGCTAGTCAATGTTAGGCCATTGGTAGAAAAATCCGAACTTATTGAGTCAATCGTGTCCTCTAATTTTTGATTCGGGTAGTAGATTTAATGTTAGAAAAACCTGCTCATGCATTTGTTTAATGAACATTAAAAATAATTCAAAATTATGTTTTGTCTACTATGGGCCTCATAATTACGTTCCGTCATATTGTCTAGTCTTGAACCAATCCCATTTCTTTTTTACCAAAAAAATCATGGAATTATGGGGTATTACAAATCATATTTTAAAAAACACCGCAAACTAATAATCAAAATATTGATCCCTAACAAGATTATGTTGACTAGAATAATAGTTTATTCATATTTGAGTTGAACATAACATGTATGATTGGATCCTACCTAAAACCTCTACTGAAAAGTTCGAATGAATAATACCAGAGATGATTGAATAAAAAATTAATATAACCCATATCGTAAACATTTATGATATTATTTTCCAATCCACACCATGGATCACTTACTAAATATCATAAATAAGAAAGTCTATATATTTTTATTGAATAAATATATATATAAAGGTAACCTACTTATACTTGGCCACTAATGTATCATTTTCTCTCCCAATTTCAACAAAAACAATTTTTATCCCTTTTAAAAGTCATCATTAAATTGATTTTGGGATCAATAATACCTATATAAGACCCATATGGGTCCTATAACATCCTATAGATATCAAACCATATATCCACAACAACATCCTCATCATCATCCCATATATATTCAATTGTTTTTATGGAATCCAAAATCCCAAATATAAATGTATTATAGCTCATGGAATTATGGATCAAATTGGTACACCTTGTGAAGGCTTGAGACACTATGATCATATACATGTATGTGGTATCCATTAATCCATTACTACACATAAATATATTTATATAACAATATATATCCATCATAATGGTAATTTATATATTTCGTGCAAATTATTTCATGATTTAATACATAAGAACTCACTTAGTAGAACCCAAAAGATAATAAATCATAATGTATTTTAGAAAATAGGCACACAACACATCATCTTGATACATTGATATAAGAAATTTTTTGAAAAACTCTTTAACATGATCTAAAATTCCATTTCTCTTATATCTGTACAGGATAACTGGGGAACATACATAAAAAATGGGTGAGTATTAAACCTAATAAGGGAATAAACAAATCATAACATGATGAAAGTATTTCATATCAATAAATAAGTATTTCAATGTGACATTAATGTCTTGATACATATAATCATTAATAACAGGGAAATATACATCATGATATCATAAATGTATCATAGAAATATGGAATCATAACTAATCAGGGATTCATAAATAGTTAAACACTATACTGCATTATAAAATAAAGTTGTGTAAAAATTTAAAAATAGATTAGGTTTAATCCATAATCCAATACAAAACAACTTATAATTCTAAATCATTACCCATTTTACTCGAGTGTTGTATAATTCTAGGAAAACTGATCACATTCATATCATGTACGTGTATAAGTGTCACACATAGATTATTAAACATATGAAAATATTTCATCACATACAATACCATCACAAAAAATTGTGGAATATATATATATGTTCATATATTAATGTTCTAATTTAAATATGTATAGTAATTTATTGGTGTGTACTATTGACTGTATATGTAAATGTTATAAACAATACCATGGTTGGCATGGGAAAATCACAGAAATATTTTGGAAGCATAATAGGGTTATATGTTTAATAATGGGAGAGATTAATCAGAGTTAAAGGCATCTATAATTACTTGGAAATCATATTCGTGGTATGATTGATGAATAAAATCATATCCTATCAACAGTAATTGAATGAAATACCGAATTATAAAATGACGGTTCGTGAATAATGAAGCATAGGATAGGATCCATTACATTGATAAAGTGTTTTTGAAAGAATTTTTAGAGATTATTGAGATATTATTGTAACCTTGGGAGGGGTCTAGATATGATAGAATAGATTATAGGGTTGATTCAACTATTTTGATTTAGGATGATTGAGATCATGGGTGATTTTATATAGAAAAAGTGTCACAAGTCCTTTATTATTTTTCAGACATTAAATTCACCAAATTTGAATTACAACCACAGATTTATAACAAGAATGTATAAAAGCTATGTTTATATATATCCTAAATCGTCGCTAAAAAAATATTCTCATTGTAGTACCCCCCCCCCTCATGATTACTACCCCATCCCCCTCCTCCCTCACAATGCCTTATCCTCAATGATTTATCCCTCATGATTTCTATTCCAAAATATTTATTTCTCGTACACAAGTACTCCCTCATGATTGAACCTCCTACAATAGATCTTACAAAGCCAACCCATCTGTTATGCACCATGGATCTAATGGGTCCTCCCCACCTCCATGTTAATGCGGCCTATAGTGCAATCATTCCCCCACCACATTGATGCGACCTCTGCACCTCCCTACCAACATGGAATCGAAGTTCCCCCACCTCAGTATGACCCTCCGTATCTAACATGGATTTCATAAATGCAACGTGACATTGAAATGACCAACCACCTTCTGGAACCTGTAGGATCAAAATAATGATTTAGATGATCAATATAGAAGAGGGGGGGTGAATTTTATACTTTAAAAATTTATTTGGAACCTTTAATGTTAGATAAAAATAACTATGTTTTCCTTAAGAAAAGGAAATAGGTATGTTTAAAAAAGATAATATAAGAAAATTCACAACACCTCTAACACCAATTGAAAATAAGGAATGAATTTATAAACTCCATGTTCTATGTACTGGCTTAAAACTGGAAAGAGATTCCGAAAGTAGGTTCCGGAAATATGGTTCTGGAAATTCAAACTTAACTAAAAATTACAATATGAGATTCTACCTTAAAACGTATAGAATCTAAATGAAACAGAGTAAAAGTAGGAAAGTATAAGAAAGTTATACTATCCTTACAATGAAAAACGCAGCGGAAACAAAACATGTAGTAAAACTAAACGTAACAAGATATAAGTCTTTTAACCCAAAGAGAATGGTATCCGACAACCTTGGATAAAGGTCCCTTGATTTATACTTTCAAGCATGTTTGTCTTACCCACACCATGGTAAGCCCTCGATACGAAGATTAGAGTCTCTGTCTTGCTATCCCCGCAAGTCCTCAACTTCAAGGTAGTTGGAAACCTCTGTCTTCCTCAGAAAGGAAGCCCTCAACTTCACGGTGTTGTAAACCTCTGTCTCCCTATCCGTAGAAGTCCTCAAATGTAATCACCAACATTTGGAGTCGCATAAAGCTTTGAGAGTTAATAAGAGCCTCTCTCTCTAGAAATCACTTCAAGCATGTAATCACATGAGTCGAAGATCAGTTCTTCATCAGTATCGAGCTCTTTCGAAATGAGCTTCTATTTATATGCGCGTTCAACCTCCTTTCCAACGATCATATCTTCCTTAAAAAAAGGAGGGACATGTACACGTGTCACTTAACCAACGGTTAGTTTAAAATGGAATAGGAGAAATCGTTTTATAACAAAACAAGTGAAACAGAATGTACGACATCGTTTTAAGTCTAACTCTAAAGTTCGAAGTGAAGGTTCGGAGTGTAAAAAAAATGTCAAAGAGCAGACAAATTATAAAAGTGTTAGTAAAATGAATGTTCGGAGTCTAACCAAAAATAATTTTCGGAGTCTAAATAAATTCGGAGTGTATAAAGAAAAGATGATCATATTCTGTTTAATAGGTGAATTCGGAATGAGAATTCGGAATGAGAATACGTCATCAGAATTCATAATGAGAATTTGTCATCAGAATTTGTAATGAGAATTCGTCATCAGAATTCGTAATGAGAATTCATCATCAGAATTCATAATGAGAATTTTTCATCAGAATTTGTAATGAGAATTAATCATCAGAATTCATAATGAGAATTTGACATCAGAATTCGTAATGAGAATTTGATGTCGAACTTAATGAGAATTCATATCTAGAATTCAGAGTAGAACTTTATCAGATTTCGTATCCGGAATTCGGAATGAAACTTCATTACAGTTCTCATTTTGAATTCGGAGTGAAACTTCATTACAATTCTCATCCAGAATTTGAAACCTAAAAGAGAATGCTTCATATCAATGTTTCAAATGATTCTGAGAATATAGAAATCAATCCGATTTTTATATTTAATAAAAATATGGATATAGGTAATGAAAATAGGATATGAATAATTTTTCTTACAAAAGCGATATTCCTTATAAAAGAGACTTTCCTTATAAAATAAATTTTCCTTATAAAAGTAATTTTCCTCATAAAAGTAAATTTCCTTATAAAATCAATTTTCCTTATAAAATCAATTTTCCTTAAAGATAAGGTGTTTGTGATTTTCAAAACAAGAAGGAATGGAAAATTCATAAGGAAAACCTTATTAACTCAAAAATATCCCCCTTTTTGGAAAGCATTAACATCCTTACGAAAAAGAAATTCTAAGAATAAAGAAAACATTCAGGCTTATCTACCTTTGCTTATGAATGTTGATGAATATGACTAACTCCCCCTTAGGCTTTGAAACTATAAGGATCGTATTCTAGATTTCCGGAATGATATTTCATTAAGAATTAGAATGTCATCTTTAATGAAAAACTCCCCCTTAGATAAACTCTATTAGGGTTCTTTTTCTTTCTCAACCCTTTGTTAAGATTCTATTTCCCTTTCCCATTTTATTAGGGTTATTTTCCTTCTCCCCCTTTGTGATTTTCAAAATGAATTCTAGGGAATGGAATATCTAACAAAGTACCTAAAAAATTAGTTACAACAACAAATGAAATGAGCAAGAAAGATTTTCATTAATTTTGGAAGTTCAAATTCATGAAATCCAAGATACAATAAAAGATCATATTTGTCTATTTTGGATCTTTTTCCTTCACCATGAGACCCTTAAGAAAAGTCTTTATCTTTTTCAAGTCTTTATTGTCTTCCTCCGCTTTCTTTTCTAACACAACTGTTCTTGCACTTTGAGCTTCAATATTTTCTTCCTGGGATTGATGCTTTTCTTCCTGAGACTTCAAGATTTGTTCTTTCTTTAACAACTTCTCTTCAAACTCAATCCAATGATCCCTTTCATACTTCCAGTTTTGAGAAACAGAATTTAGCTTCCCATTCAGATCTCTAACTTCTTGAATCCGGAAATTCTTCTCAGGTGTCAATTTTTCTTCAAAGGAAGAAGTAAGTTCATTTATCTTCATGTCTTCTGTCTCAAAATAATTTTTAACATTATCATGGAATTCATGAAAGAGCCTCATCTATTCTACAGTTTTCTTTGACCAACTAGTCATTCTCTTGCAAGATCTTTTGTGGGCTTCATAGCCAATAAAAATGGTTTTGAACTAAGCCTCTATCTCAACACATTTGTCCATAACCATGGATACATAGTCTGTTTTCTGATTCAAAGCATGCTGGAGCATCTAGCATCAGGAATCAATACTTGAGAAAGTCGGAATAGTACCTACCAACTTCTTTAATGACTGAACAACAAAGTCATTCCCCAAAGAAGATGACTTCGAATCCGAGACTATTCTTGGATAATTTCCTTCTTCAATTTTCTCATCCTTCTTCATAGAAGAATCACCAACTTCCCCACTCTTTACAAAAACTAAGCTCAGGGTATCAACAACAAGTTGCTTTCCCTTGTCCTTTTTCGGAAAGGATTGTTGTACCAGAGTCTTCTTTTCACTATCTAAAACTTGAACAACATTGTCTTCATCATCAGCAACTTTTTGAGTTCCATCCTCTATATTCTCCATTTGAGCAACATCATGTAAAAGTTGTTCATCCTCTACATGATAGGCTACTTCTTGTTCTCCTTCCTCCCCATCCTTCCATTGATTGACTATCTTCGATGAATTATCTTTTGAATTTCAGAGCGACAAATGTTACGAAGGTGTCCCCTTATAATCATCTACATGCTTTAAAGCATCTCCGATCTCACCACTACCTTTAGAAGCTGCTTCTAACTCTTCCACTTGCTCAATCTGCTCAACTTCTACAACATTATTTGCAACTGCCTCTACCGGAGTGACAAAGTTTTTTCCTGGAGTCTCAGATAGAGATTCTAAAGAAAAATATATCGGAACGGGAATGTTTCCGGAGGCCATCTCAGTAAACTTTAATAAAGTCTGAACTACCTCAGCTTCATACATCTTCTTCTTAAGCTTCTTTTCATTCGCTTGTTTTTCAAGATCATCTGCTGTTTTTTCTTTCAAGGCCCTAGCCTCCACAGGATCCAAGACAAACTGAGGCTCCCCTTGCACTCTCTTCTCTTTGATTTCCCCCCACTTAGAAACTACCTCATCTGGGTATGATTTCTTCTTCTTTGGTTTTGGAGGTGCGGAATGAACTTCCTTAGATTTGGGATTCTCTTCTTCACCTTCAACTTCTTTCAACATTTTATTCCTCACTGGCTTAGAGGATTCAGTTTCACCAACTTTTGGAACCCCTTCTTCTTGAGCTGGTAAATCAATGAACTATCCAGTCTTTTTGTCGAAGGCAACATCAATCCTTTTGAGGGTACCATAACTCACCAACATAATTTTGAAAATTCTTGGCTTAGATTTGCAAGCCTCCTTGAAGGACTCAAGGCACCAGACAATTATCTTTGAGATGATTGCTGGAAACATTATGATCTGAGCTCTCAGATTCCCTTTCTTAAGATTCTCAATGGTAACAAGAATATGTTTCATCTGGATAAACTTCCTCAGATTTATCAGAAAATCTAGGATATAGATCTAGCTCTTCTTCAGACTATCTTTGTCACCTTTCCTTGGTACGATAAAGACTTGTAACCATAATTCTAGAATCCGAAAATTCGTAGACATAGTAGAAATCTTCAGAGCCTTGTCATATTCAAGTCTGAGAGTCTCTAATGCCTTTTCCTTGTCGAAGCTTCCCTTTGAATCTAGAAAAACATGAGAGATTAACTCGTCTTCTCCTTCATAGGTCAGCCCTACCAAGCTAGCTGCCTTGACATAAGAAATTTTATAAGTCTATCCATAAGACATAAATGAAAATTTCTCCCTATTATTTTCCATAAAGACGGAAACTGTCTCATAGAACTCTATAAGAAAATACGAAAACACATCATCTTAATTCCTGGGCATAGACACAACAACATCTTCCCATACGTTAAGCTTAATGTTCTTGGATATAAGAGAATCATATTTGTTGAAGAAATCAGGATGAACCAACCTTTCTCTATATACTAACCACATTGAAATCGGCTTAGAGGTTGACATGTCTTGAGAAGCTACTTCCACAGACATTCAGATATGAAGACTTCTGAGAAGTTCGGAACAGAGAAAGATGAAGATCAGAACAGCCTTAAAATAGAGAGGCAAAGCTTCGAGATGCTGGATCTTGAAAAACCGATGTGGGATGAGCATTTGGGGCCCCCTTTATATGGGCAAAGAAAAGACAGTTTATCTTCCTCGGTAGATCGAACGGTTGTAACAAGATGAGATTAGATCTGAGGGTTGAAAAACAATTCCTAAGAAAACTTGAATCTGATCTTTTGAGGTTTTTATTAAAACTAAGATTTATGAGAACTATAATCAAAAAACAAAATATAAGAAAATACCAGCAAGTAATGTATGATTACGAAAACTTGATTAAGGAAATCATACCTTTCGGATTGGCTTAGGAGGATTATTCGTAATGGGTAACATTCTAAAAAAATGAGTATGAAAAATCATTAATACGAAAAGAAATAGTTCACAAAACTCACTATGAAAAATAAATTCAGTATGGAAAGGTCAATACGAAAAAAACGAAAAAACCTTATAAATATTTCAGCACGAAAACTTCATTATAAAATATTGAAAACGAAAAGCTCATTATGCAAGACTCGTTACAAAAATCTCGTTATGGAAATACCAGTACGAAATTTTATATTCCGGTAGTGTTCAATACGAAAATTTCGATTCCAGAAGTCTTCCATACGAACATATCCATTCCACAAAATGTTAGCTCCAGAAATTCCCATTCCGGAATTTTAGTTTCGAAAAATTTGAAAACAAACTTTGAAAAAGCTTAGTTCCTCTAACAATCAAATGTACTCCCCCTATGAAAAGGAGTTTACTACTGTAAGGAGACTTTTTCAACAGAAAGATAATTAAGAAATATTAACTTATGGTTATAATTCCTAACATCTGTTTAATGTATTCAAATATATTAGAAGGAAAATATTTTGTGAAAATATCACCAAGTTGATCTTGCGTTCCAATGAACTGAAGAATAATATCTCTTTTTAGTGTGTGATACCTAAGAAAGTGATGTCTAATATCTATGTGTTCTTCCACGAGACTGATGTGCATGGATCTTACTTAGGGCAATGGCACTTGGGTTATCACAAAAAATTTGAGTTTAAGTAAAACTCAAGCCATAGTCTATGAGTGTGTGTTGCATCCACAACACTTCAGCACAACAACTTCCAGCTGCTACATATTCGGCTTCAGCAGTGGAAAGTGATACAAAATGTTGCTTCTTGCAAGACAAAGAAACTAACGAATCTCCTATGAAATGACATGTTCCAGATGTAATTTTTCTATCCATTCTACATCCACCAAATTCATCATCTAAAAATATTTTTTAGAACAAAATCATTTCCATAAGTATAAAATAATCCTACATCCATGGTTCCCTTAAGGTAGAGAAAAATTCTTTTTACTGCCTTTATGTGAGATTCCTTAGGATTGGATTGATATCATTCACATTATCATACTGAGAACATTAAGTTTGGTCAACTAGCTGTTAAGTAAAGTCAACTTTCTACAATACCTCTAAAAGATGTTTGATCTACTGGTTTCCAAGCTTCATCAAGATCTAAAGAGTTTGAGGTACCAATTGGAGTACTTATACTCTTAGTGTTGTCATAACCATACTTTTTGAGAAGATCTTTAATATACTTATGTTGAGATATATAGGTTCTTTCTGGTTTTTGAGAAATTTGAAAACCAAGGAAAAAAGTTAACTCTCCCATAATACTCATTTCAAACTCAGATTTCATTAGACTTTCAAAAGAGTCGGTTAAATATTGCTAAGTTGAAAAAAATATGGCGTCATCAACATAATTTTGAACAATCAATACATTTTTCTTATCTTTCTTTATAAAAGGTTTGGATCTTAATTTCCTTTAACATAGTTATTTTGAAGAAAAAATCCAGTGAGTCTATCATACCATGCTCGTGGGGCTTGTTTAAGACCATACAGAGCTTTGGAAACTCTAAAATCATAATCAGGATGTTTTGTATCTTCAAAGCCAGAAGGCTGTTCAACCAAAACTTCATCTTGAACATAACAATTAAAAAAAGAACATTTCACATCCATTTGAAAATGTTTAAAATTAAATAATGCTGCAAAGGCAAGTAGAATATGGATAGATTCAAGTCTAGCTACTATAGCATAGGTTTCTTCATAGTCTATTCCCTCTTGGTGATTTGAGCCTTTAACAACAAGTCTAGCTTTATTTCTTACTATGACTCCATTTTCATCACATTTATCTTCAAAACCCATTTTACTCTAATAACAAATGTTTCCATAGGTCTTTCAACCATGGTCCAGACTTTATTCCTTTCAAATTCATTTAGTTCATCTTGCATGGCTTTGATCCAATCATCATCACCTAAAGCTTCATCAGTGCTTTTTGGTTCTAATTGGGAAAGAAATGCTATATGTTCTACTTCATTTCCTAAGGAACTTCTAGTTCATAATGGTTAATTTTATCACAAATGATACTATCACTGGGATGATTCTTATGAAACACCTGATTTGGGTTTTGAAAAGCATGTTCATCAACAATGGGTAGAAAGTCTTCTGGGGTAAATGTTTCGGAAGTTTCTTCTTGATCATTTTCCTTATCAGAAGAATCTTATATCAAAGGTTGTTAATCAGTTTTTGAAAACACATCCGAGGATGTAGGTTGGGATGGTTTAAAAACAAAAGGATCAGACTCATCAAATTTTACATGCACTATTTCTTCAACAGTACAAGTATTTTTATTAAAAACTCTATAATCCTTAGAAGTTGTGGAATAACCTAAGAAAATTCCTTCATCGTATTTTGGTGAAAATTTATGTAATTTATCATTAGTATTAAAAAAGAATACATTGCAACCAAAAACCTTGAAGTAGGATAGTCTTGGTCTTCTACCATTCCATAACTCATAAGGAGTTTTATTAAGAAAAGGTCTAATCAAAACTCAATTTATTGTATAAAAAGAAGTGCTTACAGCTTCAACCCAAAAATTTTTAGCTATAGAATATTCACTCAACATGGTTATAGTTATCTCTTGAAGAATTCTATTTCTTCTCTCAACTACACCATTTCGCTGAGGAGTTCTAGGTGCTGAAAAATTATGAGTAATACCTTTTCTACTACAAAAAGTTTCAAAATCAGAATTTTGAAATTCTCCTCCTTGATCACTATGAATAGTTTACAATGGAAGGTTTTTCTCATTTTTTACCTGAGCTCTCAAAATTTTGAAATAAGAAAAAGCTTCAGATTTCTTTGCTAGAAAATAGACCCAAGTAAATCTAGTGTAATCATCAACTAGAACAAACACATAGTATTTGCCTCCAATACATCCAGTTTGTGTTGCACCAAAAAGATCCATGTGCACTAACTGTAATGCATCAGTTGTTGAGACTTAACCAATTGATTTAAAACTATATTTATGTTGCTTTCAATAATGACAAGGATCACAAACTTTAGAAGAATCAAATCTAAGCTTTGGTAGATCCTTAACTAGTTTCTTCTTAGAGAGTTTTCATAAGTTCCTAAGATTATAGTGACCTAGTCTTCTATGACATAACCAGGAATGATCTTCCATTGAACTTATGCAAGGTAAATCTTGGATCCTAAGGTCTTCTAAATTTAAGGTGTAAACATTCTCCTACCTATTGTCTAAGAGAATAAATTCTTCCTTGGAATTGTGAACTAAGAACTTATCATTCATAAAATTCGCAAGGAATCCTTCATCAAATAACTGAATTATGCTAATGAGGTTGTGCTTAAAACCCTTAAAAAAAGTACATTTGAAATCAATTTTTTCCCTATAAGATCAATATTACCAATACCAACAATATCTCCCTTAGAATTGTCTCTGAAAGTTACCTTTCCTCCTTTCGTTTTGATAATCTTTTCAAAATAGCTTTTGTTACCAATCATGTGCCGGGAACATCCATTATCCATGTACCATGAGTTTCTACTGGTAATCTCTTTATTTTCCATAAATTAACAAGAGAATTAGACTTTATGAATCCAAACTTGTTTGGATCTGAGATTTCTAGATAACAAAATTTTAGGTACACACATCTTCCTAGAGAAATAAGCATTGTGAAATCCTAGAGATTGAGTTTTGTTTGAGGAACAATTATTTTCCCAGTGACTGCCACTTTGAACCTTGGAACAAAATGGGGCACTTTGAGGAACAAAATAATTGTTACTAAAAATTGATTTTGCATTTGTATAGCCAAATCCGGATTTATTTCTTAAAGGTCATATCTGGGAATACATTTTATCAAAATTTTCCTTACCATGGGTAATTTTTGATAAACACTTCATTAAGGGAAAAAATTCCGACTTGAGTTTTATAACCAAGTTTTTATCTTCAAAATCATCAGATATAGAACAAGAGCAAGGCACAAAAAAAAATTTCTTAGAAATTATTTTTTCTAACTCTTTAGAAAGTTTTTTCTTCTCATAACTTACTTCCTCAGGATTTTTTGAAATACTTTCAAAATCAGCATTTTTCTTATCAAGATCATTAGAATGATCCGATATCTCCTTTGTAAGAATAGAATTCATAGAGTTTTCCTTATCAAGTTTCTTGTTGAGTTTAGAGTAATAAATCTCAAGAAGTTCAGCAAACCTAAAACTTCTTCATAGGTAGGTCAAGTATTTTCTTCATCAGCAGAGGATTATTCATCAGAAGAGTAATAATAATTTATATCATTAGAATTTAAAGATACATTGGTCAATGATTCAGAATTTTGTACAATAGACATAAAGAAATGATTATCAATAGGTAATCTGGCTATAAGACGAAGATTCTTCTGTCCTGAAGATTCATTATCTGGAGATTCATCTAAAGAGTCACCACCATTGGCACTCCAGGTATCACTAGCTTTCAGAACATTCTTAGCTTTGGCATTATAATATTTCTTTCTATTCTTGTCTGAATGACTTTGTTTCCTTTATTTCTTTTTAAGTAGAGGGAAATCTGGTCTAATATGTCCATCTCTCTTACATTCATAAATTGTGACTTCTCTATCTTTTCTATCTTTCCTTTCCTTTTTATTATACTTGTATTGGAAACTTATTTGGCCAGCTATCTTGTTCATCCTTCGAGCATGATTTGCTAACTCATTTTCTGATACTTCACTCTCATTAGAATCTGATTGGAAAATAACTTTCTTAGACTTGGACGTGCTTACTCTCTCAAGAGTCTTAGCTTTCATCTGATTTGATGTTGTTGTAAAAGAAACAGTACCATTTCCATTCTTCTTTTTGATGTTGTCAGTATCTCTCTTAATTCTTGTTTCATGTTAGAGAAGTGTTTCGAATAAATCATGAAGAGAAATTTGAGTGACCTTCCGGTTCTCATCTATAGCAGTTCTATTGGATTCCCACTCATTAGGCATGATATCAATTATCTTGTCCACATGTACTTCATCATCTAACCCTTTCTGTCCCATAGACTGTAAACTATGGACAGTAGTCATAACCCTCTATTGAAATTTATAGATTGGTTCACCATAAGGAAAATTGAAGCCATGGTATTCAGCTCTAAGCGTAGCTCTCCTTGTTTCAATCACTTTAGACGTTCCAAAGTGTGTAACCCCTATCTTCTTCCAGATACAATTAGCTACTTCACAAGAAGAAATTTGGCTATATATATTTCTAGTCATTGAACAAAGCAAAGTATTTCGTACCTTACAATGGAGTTGATACTCTTGTTTTTCCTGGTTATTGAATGTTCTAACTTCCTTATCAAGAATTTTATAATCTCCAGTAAGCATAAAAAAGTTTTCCACTCCAGTATTGATAACAAAAAGTATTCATTCAATCTCTCAAGTACTAATAGTCATTACCATCAAATATTGGTGGTCTTTTAGGATTTAGATTATCAATGGAACAAACATTAATTCCTTCCATACATTAAATAACCTTTGGCACATAAAGTTGTTAGTAGAAAATAATAACAATGTTCGGAATGACAAAGTTTGGAATAGAAATGTTCGGAATAGAAATGTTCGAAATAGAAATGTTAGGAATAGAAATGTTAGAAAGAAAAACTTATACGTGATTACAAGTATTTTAGAGACCTCCTCTGATAACAATTGTAGGATCGAAATAATGATGTAGATGCTCAATATACAAGAGGGGGGGTGAATTGTATAATATAAATAATCCTTCAGAACCTTAATAGTTAGTTACGAATAAATATGTTTTCCTTAAGCAAAGGAACGATCTAAGTTTAACAAAGTTAAACTATGTAAATTCACAACACCACTAACACAAATTGAAAATAAGTAATGAAGTTATAAACTCCATGTTCTATGTACTTTCTTAAAACTGGACAGAGATTCCGAAAGTAGGTTCCATAAATATGGTTCCAAAAATTGAAACTTAACTAAAAATTACAATATGAGATTCTACCTTAAAGCGTATAGAATCTAAATGAAACAGAGTACAAGTAGGGAAGTATAATAATGTTTTACTTTCCTTACAATTCAAAACGCAGCAGAAACAAACATGGAGTAAAACTACAAGTAACAAGATATAAGTCTTTTAAACCAAAGAGAAGGGTATCCAACAACCTTGGATATAGGTCCCTTGATTTATAATTTCAAGTAAGTATGTCTTAACCAGACTAGGGTAATCCCTCGATTCGAAGATCAGAGTCTCTGTATTACTCTCCCCGCCAGCCCTCAACTTCAAGGTAGTTGGAAACCTCTGTCTTCCTCAGCAAGGAAGCCCTCAACTTCGAGGAGTTGTAAACCTCTGTCTTCCTCAGCAAGAAAGCCCTCAACTTCAAGGTGTTGGAAACCTCTCTCTTCCAATCCCCAGAAGTCCTCGAATGTAATCTCCAACATTCGGAGCTGCACGAAGCTTTGAGAGTTAATAAGAGCCTCACTCTCTAGAAATCACTTCAAGCATGTAATCACATGAGTCGAAGATCAGTTCTTCATCAGTATCGTGCTCTTTCAAATGAGATTCTATTTTTAGGCTCGGTCGACGTCCTTTAAAACGGTCATATTTTCCTTAAAGAAGGAGGGACCTATACACATGTCACTTAACCAATGGTTAGTTTAAAACGGAATAGAGGACATCGTTTTATAACAAAATAAGTGAAACAGAATGTACGACATCGTTTTAAGTCTAACTCAAAAGTTTAGAGTGAAGGTTCAGAGTGTAAAAAAAATGTTAAAGAGTAGAAAAATTATAAAAGTGTATGCAAAATGAAAGATCAGAGTCTAACCAATAATAATTTTCAGAGTTTAAATAAATTCAGAGTGTATAAAACAAAGCTGATCAGATTCTGTTTAATAGTTGAATTCGGAATGAGAATTCGGAATGAGAATTCGTCATCAGAATTCGTAATGAGAATTTGTCATCAGAATTCGTAATGAGAATTCGTCATCAGAATTTGTAATGAGAATTTGTCATCATAATTCGTAATGAAAATTTGTCATTATAATTGGTAATGAGAATTCATCATCGGAATTCGTAATGAGAATTCGTCATCAGAATTTGTAATGAGAATTCGATGTCGAACTTCATGAGAATTCGTATCCAGAATTCGGAGAAGAACATTATCAGAGTTCGTATCCGGAATTCAGAATGAAACTTCATTACAGTTCTCATCTGGAATTCAGAGTGAAACTTCATTATAATTCTCATCCAGAATTCGGAACCTAAAACAGAATGCTTCATATCAACGCTTCAAATGATTCCGAGAATATAGAAATGAATCCAATTTTTATATTTAAGAAAAATATGGATATAGGTAATGAAAATATGATAAGAATAATTTTTCTTACAAAAGTGATTTTCCTTATAAAAGCGACATTCCTTATAAAAGCAATTTTCTTTATAAATGCAATTTTCCTTATAAAAGCAATTTTCCTTATAAAATAAATTTTCCTTAAAAAAGCAATTTTCCTTAAAGATAAGGTGTTTGTGGTTTTCAAACCAAGAAGGAATGGAAAATTCATAAGGAAAACCTTATTGACTCAACAAAACCCTCCTCCAATGTTTCCACTCTCTTCTTATCGAGATCCTTATCCTTCTATGTGGCCACCCCACCACATTGTTTTCCCAATCGAACCCATCTTTACCCTCAGAATCCTCTTCCACATTTGATTTATCACCAAACCCATCTATTGAATCTACTTAAATCCTCCATTATATTATTTCTCAAGTAATTTCCATACCTAAAACACATTTATTGGATTTCATCTATGTAACATGCATTGTTTCCCATCATAGTGTGTTTTTATGTGATTATAGGTACAATGCTACTATTTTTTTTTGTTTCCCTAATATAGCATTGAAAATAGTTTTCTATTTATGAATTGATCTTTCCTAAATATTATCTCCAATATTAAGATATTTTTATTCTGTTAGAATATTTGTTTATTTCAGTAGTAGACTATATTTATATCATGAACATATAATTTTATTCATTTCTCCCAATAACAATAACATATTTAGTCCTCACTATATATTTAATGAATAATTTGATTTTTAATATATTTATACATTCATATATAGTGTCTTAGTTGTGACTAGGTTATATTTTATTTTGTTGAATATTTATTCTAAATTTAAAATTATTTCATTTTTTGAATTGTATTCAATAGGTTAAATATTTTTTTACATGTGTTAAAAATAGCTACATTCAAGGGATAAATTGTTTCAATATTGATATTATTTACATTTTTTAATCATTTTCCTTATAAATTTTTAATGAAATATTATTATATTCTTGAATATTGTATTTATATTTAAATATTAAAAGGGGGTTGAAGAATGGGTATATTTTTATATTCATGTTATTTTTTATTTTTATTCATTTTCAATTAACTGTTACGATGAAAGTCAATAAATAATATTAAATTTGATTATATTTTTCTATTAATTGGGGAATATAATTTTCTGATATTTTTCATTATTATGGGAATTTAGTTTTTAAGAACTTTTATAATTTCATTCCTTTTATTTTTATATTTATGTAATATTACACTAGTTACTAAAATTATTTCAATTCCACCAAGTATTATTTGAGATAATCTGAAAATATTTATAGCACATATCACATATGATATGTTTATTTGTATAAATGTGTCACATTAAAAAAAATAACTTTCTCAAACTTATTTCATGAATGCATAATTCAAAACAAATATTTTAAATTTTTTATTTTTTTAGGTAGACATGTTCTTCATAATGTACAATGTGCAAGGAAAGAATTTATATATTATTATTCAAAACATATATTTTTATTATATATATATTCAAGAAGTTTTTTTATAGATCAACTATAATGAATAATCTGTGTATGTATTTATTCAATTGTGGTTTTCTATTTTGCTATTAATATTGGTCATTTTGAATCTCTTATTTTTCAGGCTGTTATGAGCTTGGGTATGTACTAATTTTCTAGGACGTATCAATCCTTAATAAATATTACTTGTTATTAATCTTCTATTTTAAATAATTTATTTATTCAATAATTTATGATCATTATAATTTACTATTAGAAAGAGAATAATGAAAAGATTTTCACGTAAAAACTACCCTTATTATGATATTTATAATTCATGTATGTTGTTATTGATAAACTACTATAATCAATACGTGAAGGTATACATTTAAGTGGGATTATATTTCATTGTCCCAATATATTTCCATACATAACTTCTATTGTTCATAAATCCATAATTGTATGTTCATTATAATTTCTTATTTCTTATGTGATGGAGAATATATAACACTTTCCTATAATTGTAGTCAAATGTTTCCTAGATTAAATTATACACAATAGTATAAAAAAGAAATTTATTTTTTTTATAAATAATCAATTGTTCTATCTGATCAAAATATTATTCACATTGTGGTAAAATATATTTTTAACATTTTTTTGTTGAAACTCAATCAATTACCTCTATTATCCTTGATTTGTATAGAAACAAAGTATTGGAAACTGGATTAGAAATACTCTTCCACTTCCATGATATGTAATATCCTCATTCCTCTTTGTAATATCTCACAATACAATCTGAATATATTTTTCCTCATGGTATGGTGTTGTTAATATTATTTTGTGTATACATGGTATCTAGTTAATATTTTGTTATTTGGTATTTTTGATTCTCTTAAATATGTTTCATGTGGCCATAATCATGCTATTGTGGTTATTTCCCATAGATGATGGTCTTATCTCTCATTATTTCACTAAAATGCCATATTTAAGAATAAGTGAATGATTATTAACAACCAACTGAATGTACATCCTCTACTATTAACATATTGATGTTCCAGAAACAGTCAAAATATTTGTACATATATTATTTTCGAACAACATCAATATTTCTCCATGAGATTTTACATATGTTTCATGTGTCCACGATAATTATTTATTCTATACAAATGATTCATTACTAATGTAATTGGGTTCTTTATACCGTTGGATGTTTTTGTTCATCTTCAAAACATTTATAATCATTTAAAAACACACCTCATTAGAACCCAAAGTAGATAAAACATTTCATGTTATTCTGTATAGGAATGCTTCATTTTATATTGTAAAATATTTCTCCCCCATGTGAAAAATACTCAAGTACACTTCTCTAAGAGATCACCTATTTTATGTTTATAACTAAACATGAAAATCTATTTCAAATTGTTTTTATATTTTTTTTACATTAAACTTCATTTATATTTTATATTATATGATATCATACAAAATATATTATTAGAGAAGTCATAAATGTTATTTAACATTGGATATTTATCCTGTTTACCTTGGGATTGAATTTGTAGAAAATTATATTTAATATCTATGTATTTATAATATATATGTTATTAAAAGATATCCTATATGTTTTTTTAATTTACTAGTTATTTATTATCAATATGTTTAATAAAAATCATTCGCTACGGTTTAGATGCACATATTTAATACTAAGTATATTACTAATTTATTGTTTCGGGTCCTTCGTTGAATGATTAAAAATTGGAATGGGTCTCTTATTGATTAAAATCATAAACCAAAATCCAATATGATCCAAAATTTTAGAGATACCATAAACCTTCTTAACATCTGAATTATGTTCCCAACGAAGCTGAGGAAACATTATGTTGTTTTAGAAATGTTAATTACTATGTAAAAGACTTATAGAAGGAAGACATAATTTTTTGGTTTGTTAAACCCATTAAATAGTTCTATAGGGTTTTTAGATCACTCAATCTTGAAAAGGATCCCCAAAAGGGTGTTGTTATTGATATATTCCTGTATATGGAGTTACCTAATTATATGAATCATAAGATTAAAGAGTTTAATTTTAAAATAGTACTTATTGGTTGACATATTCATCATACAACAAAAAATTAATTATATATATACATTCTATTTTTCTCTTGTGAGACATTCGAGGATGGAGATAAGGGAAATTATAATCAAATATACTAAAATTATCTAATTTGTTATCACAAAACTCTGAAAATATATAATTTTCATCTTAATGATATACATTATCATATCATACTTCACTAAAATTGTAGGATTTGAGATTGAGAATGAAAACACCTAGTAATTTTCATATTTAGATTAATCATTATTGTGTTGAGATCATTATACAATGTCAAAAGTATATGTCCCTAAACATTATTCCATATCACGAAAATATTCATTCAGTGTTGGAGTGAATTTTTTTTTGCATCCATATAGAATATTTTTTAACATAATGTTACTGATGTCCTATAGTGAGGTTCATTCACGTTAATGGGGTATCTGGGGGGTTATATTGATTGGATGGTTCATGTGAAGTTTAATTTTATATATTTTTGGCCTATTTTTTCATTGATGTAATCACATTGTAAGAATTTAGGTGGAAAATATCTATATTTTAATATTTTATACGAGTACCACTGATATAAGTTCATTAATTTTTTAAAAGGATAATTATTTTCTGTTGTTATGAGGGAAGATATATTATATGGTAGTTAAAACAGTTTATCCAATCATATAATCCAAGTACTACATCATGAATAGTGTATTCTTCAACCAAGTTTTTCATTCTATTTCGATGTTTGTACTATGTAAAAAATAATATAATGCTAGATATATGTTGTTATGTGGTATAAATAAATCATTTTTACATGTATTTCTATATTTCAGGTTTTCATGGTCAGATAAATTGTTTAGAAATGTTTTAAATATTAAATAGAAACAACATAGTTTGAAATTAATTACATTTTGTTATGTATTTTTGATAGATACAAGCATATTATGGATGGATATATTACTAGGCTCTTGAACAAGTAATTAATTCTATGTGGAATATTTTATATTCCAGGTATAACCTTTTTAAAAGTAGCCTGTTGAGAAACATTTACTAAATAAAACGTATATAGGTGATACATGCCTTGAAAATATTGTTAAGAATAAACATAATGTATGAATTCAATGGCTTGTATGACGGTTCATCTATCAATGGAAAAAACCTGCATTAATCAGTTGGCTCAGGTAAATAGTGTGTACATTGGAATATTTCGTATAATTTTATTTTCATATAAAAAAATTTATTATCCTTCTATTTTTTTATCATTTCAGAGAAGGGGGAATGTCCTACACTATAACATCCCACCCATATTATTTAACTTCAGTCTAGAGGAATTTAAACTTGGCCATAAGAGACATCTATACAATGACAATGGCCGATAATAAATTCCAAGGGATTCAATATAGTTGGTGGATGATTTTCACTCTAAAAATAAAACATCCACAACCTATATCCCATTACCAAGAACGACTATAGGATGCATCACAATAATTAAAGAAACATAAATGTATAAAAAACTACTATATCATAGCATGAAAAGAAAATTGATATAAATATTAACTACAATCTCAGATACAAGACAAAAAAATACAAAAGTCTCCAACACACCTACTCTTGTACTCCAAAAATTCTCCATGCTCTGACTCCACCATACAGTCCCATGAATTATGAATTACGACTAATAATATGTGATAACTTCAATTTACTAGTATCCTCAAAAAAAAATATCTTTATGAAAAACAACGTTTTAAATAATCGGTGAGTAATGAAACTCAGTAGGAATTCTCCATATGACATCCTCACTCACTCCAATGGGATAGAACAAGTTAAAACAGGTATATAAAATAATTTTGAACATTTATAATAGTTTATATATATATATATAATCATTTACTTACAAAAATATTTTCAATGTAATACGAACATACAATTATTTAAAAAAGTTCACATTACATTTTGGCAAAATCGATCATTGTTTCTCACACACCGACATCTCAGTAATTTAGTGATATTTTCATACTAAATATATGTTAATATTGTATCCATTTTGTGTTAAAAAAGTTTCCAATCTCCATGTGCACCTATAAATCATTCCCCTTATCCAGGGTCACGTCCCGTTACCCCCAACATTACACTGCTATTATCAGATCACGTCAATAGAATGAACTCACACCAACCCATTTATTCAAAAAACAATCCAAAATGACCATTTCATTCCATAAAATTAAAAATTCATTTTTATTTCAATAATTTCCACCAACAAATTCTATATACCAAAAAAATCCATTTTTTAAAATCATCATTCTGAAATTAAAAAAAATCAATTTAGTCACAACCAATTTATACAAACCCACAAAACGTCAATAATGAATTTTTCTATGATTATTTTTAAATAAAAAACAATCAATTTCATTCCATTAAATAAATTTGAAATTATTAATTCAATTTCTAATAAGATGAGTTGATATAGAAAACTCCAACCATGGAAATTATGGTGAAAATGAAGTACAACACATACTCTACGGAAAATATGGATGAAACTCCATAAACCCACAATATAAATCATTTATAACATAAAAAATATCCAAAACTCACAATTGTTTACATCCAATATCATAGATCTATTCCCAATGGATCAGATCTATGTTTCTAAGAGAGTTAAGATAAGTATATATGAGGAAAACATCCCGGAATAGATACAGACATCGTGAATCAGAATTCAAAACACTAGTATTTTCCACTAGATTTCTTCTAGATCTAATGGAAGAGTATCTACATCCTTTAAGAGGAAGAAAATATGATTTGGGGTTATAATACTAAAAAACTAGGGTCTTTCAGTTGAAAAATAGTGACATCCACTTTTAAGGGTCGAAAATTTTAATTGAGCATGGTTAGTTATTGAAATTATAAAACCGTCTTGAAACCATGTGAAAAAATATACCACTAAACACCCATGCATGGTTGGCTCACATGGTTAGAAAAACCTTGAACAAATTGTGTCTTCCCACTATTTCATCTCTAATAATTACTCCTAGGCGGACACCAGAATTATACAAACTGTGTGCCAACCCAAAATCCCATACTTCACCATGAACTATTTCTTAAAGGTGTTGCACGGTTATTATCCAATATCATATATCTACACCCAATAGATCGTATCTATGTTCCCAAGAGAGGATAAATAAGTATATATGAGGAAAATAACCAATAATAGAGACATATATTGTGAATAAGGATTCAAAACACTAGAATTTGTCACTATATTTCTTCTCGATCAAATGGAAGAGTCTCTACAGCCGTTTGGAGGTTGAAATTATGTGTTACAATCAAAATAGTGAAAATGTGAAGATTGTAGTTAAAAAATAGAGATATCCACTTTTAAGGGTCTAAAATTATAATCACTAATGGTTAGTCAAAAAATTAGGAAAACAATGTGCCAACCATGTGAAATCATATACCACTAAACAACCATGCAAGCTTGGCTCACACGATAAGACAAACTTTGAACCGACTATTTTTTCCCCTCCATTTCAATTTTCAGGGATGCTCTTTGGTGGTCACACATTTTATACAAACAATGTTTTTACCTAGAATACCATGCTTCACCATGCACTCTTTCTTATAAGTGTTTCATGGTTTTCACTAACCATGCTCAAACAATTCACCATTAGAAAAGCTAAAATACAAGCTAAAATACAACCAAACCACCATAATCATCTCCCAGACACATTACATTAATAACAAATTGAATGAAATGATTAGTTAATTGAGAACAAAGGGTGAGAAATTCTCACAACCATTGGTCTTCCCAACCCCAGATTGTATACAACCACTATTATCATGAAAGAGTTCATGCCATTGCTCGATCATTTCTTTCGATTTTTCTGATTCCCCTTCATAAATCTGTAATTTTTTACACAAAAATCATACTAGACCAAATATTTTCCAATGCCAGACATACCTTTTCTTATACACAATCCATTCCAAAATACAAATCGATAAAGAATACAAATTTTGGTCAATGTTATCCCAATGAACACATGGTATGGATCAGCCTAATACATTTTAAATTAAGATACCTGAAACATATTATGGACTACACTGCATAGTGGTGGAATTTCAATTAATATCCCACTTCAAAAAGTCATAAGATTTTCTCAAATGGACAAATTTATGGATGTTATTATTTGAACAACTTTCCAAAACGATGATGACCTTTAATTAGAGATATTCTCAAGAACACATGATTACTCATGTCGAATGAGAATAACAATAGATGATGATACAAATTTGACTTTTGATGACTCTATTCCACCTCCATTCTATTCAAAATCATCTAAAGCTTACCATTTTTCTCTCGGACTAGTATCAACCTAATAATTGATGTCTCACAAGTTTCTACCAAAAAAAATGGACATCTATAAGGATTCCAAAAAAATAATTCAAAAGGAGGAATATGTATCGAGGTGTGACAATGGTTCTTATATAAAAACACTACTAAAATATCATGATCTTCCCATTTGCCCAGAAAATCCAATTCAAAATCCCACAACATACCTTACATAATTAATATAATCATTTTGGATTACCATTTGATAAGTGGATGATAGACCACGATCATTATCAACTGAGTTCCAATCTCTAGTTGTATGGATTTCCCTAAATGAGATCTAAACCATTGATCACCATCCAATACTATTGAAATTATTATTTAATGTCTGTTAAAAAATTCTCGAATATAGATTTTTATAAAACGTTCACCCTATTTTATTTATCAATATGGCTGAAATGGGCATACTTTGTGAGATGATCGACAACATCCCTATGGAATAATGTTTTGAAAAATATCATGTGAGACTTGTTATGGAATACATAGCTATTTACTGTAATATTCAAATTGGAATATGTATTGACTTCAACATTACTATTGGTTTCTAATTCTCTTACAGAACTATTTGAAAAATCTTTCATCTTTAAAAAAAACTCATCCACCATTTTTTCATATAACTAGTGGAAAAAATGTTTAAAAAGGTGGATGTTTTCACATCGGTTCTATATAAACAACGTGCTAAGCTATTAAAATTGATTTATCAAGTCGGTAAATTTATAATTGACATAATATATTGATCAAGATCCTTTTTTACGTCGGTTATAAAATAACAAACATAAAAAATATTGAGATTTCCTTTTTTATGTTGGTTATGTTATAACCAATGTGAAAATCTAATATGGCGCACTTTATCACGTCGATTATAAAAAAACTGACATGATAAAGCTCAATTTATAACATCGGTTATTTTATAACTGACATTATAAATTATTTTCTATGTTAGATATTAAAAAACCGATGTTATAAACATAGAAAAAAATAGTTTATCAGGTCGGTTATTAAATAACTGACATGATAAAGCTTTTAAATGATTTATCGATCCCCATGTTCAGTCATTCTATTTTCTTTGATCCAGGAACCTGCGACTAGTCTCTCCCACATGGAAAACCAAGAAAGGATTCTTCGAAGTTGTACCCACTTTCCTCCTTCTTACAAAACCATTCATCATCTATGTTGTCACCAGATCTATCAGGTCGACTCAGAATACTCAATAAAGCCTCAAACAGCTCGATTTTAGTTATTATTTTTCGCGATTCCCTAATATAATTTTTTGAGATGTTATTATCCTATCCTTTTTCTTGTTGTCATGATATGTTTCATAGTTTTCATTTATACGAGGCTAAATTATGTTCCTGTAATAAAACTCAAGGAACTGATATCATGAAAGTTTACTATTTTGGTGTGATTGTGGGTGTGCATGTATAGGTTGTGTCCAAGTGGGTGGGGTTGTCCATGTGGGGTGGGGGAGTATAGGGGGTGGGGGATGTCCAGGGTGGTGGGGGAGTCCAAGGGTGTTAATGGGTATGGGATGGTGTCCTTGGGGTGTGGGGGTTGTCCAAGGGGGTTGGGGTGTCCAAGGGGGTGTTGGGCCTATCAAAGGGGGTGAGGTGGTGTTTAGGGGGGGTGTGAAGGCTGTCAAAGGGGGTTGGGGGTGCCCATGGGGTGGGAGGGAGGGGTGTTTTCAAGGGGTAGAGGGGGATGTCCAAGGGGATACGGTTGTCTAGGTTGTGGGGGTGTCTATAGGAGTGAGTGGGGTGTCCAATGGGGTAGGGGTTGTCCTAGGGGTGGGGGTGTCTAGGGGGTGGAGTGCAGTCTAGAGGGGTGTGGGTGGTCCATGGGGTGGGGGCTATCTGGAGGGGTGAGGGTTATCTAGAGGGATCGGGGGGTTATCTAGGTGGTGGTGGGGATTTCCAGAGGGGGGTTTCTATCCAAGGGGGCGGTGGTGTACATGGGGTGTCCAAGGGGATGTGAGTGGTGTCCATGGAGTGAGAGGGATTTCAAATGGATTAGCGTTGTCCAGGGGGTGGGGGGTGGTGTTGAGGGGGTGGGGGTGGTGTCGAGGGGGGTGAGGGTGTCTAGGGGGTGGGGGTGTCCAGGGGGTGGGGTTGTCCAGTGTATGGGGGTTTCCAGGTGGGGTGGTGGGTGTCTAAGGGGTGGTGGGTGTTCTGGGGGGGGGATGTCTAGAGGGGTGGGGGCTGTCCAGGGGTGGGGGCATGTCCAGAGGGGTGGGGAGTGTACAGAGTGTTGGGGGGCCCATCCATGTTGGAGGGATGTCCAGTGGGGTGGGTTGTCCCGAGGGTTGGGGGTGTCCCAGGGGGTAGGGGTGGGGTGGTGTCCAGGGGGTGGGGGTTGTCTAGAGGGGTCGGACAGTCAAGGCGGGGGGGGGGGGGGGGGGGGCGTCTAGAGGGGTGCTGGGCTGTCCAGAGGGTTCATGGGCTGTCCAGGGGGGCTGCCAAGACGAGAGGTGATGGGGGCTGTCTAGTGGGTGGGGACCATCCAGAGGGGTGTGGGGCGGTCCAAAGGGTTTGGGGGATGTAGGGGTGGGGGGTTTCTCAAGGGGGAGGTGGTGTCCAGAATGTGTCCAAGGGTGTGGTGGTGGTGTCGAAGGTCTGAGAGGGTGGTCCATGGGGTGTGGTGTCTAGGGGGTGGGGGTTTCTAGGGGTTTGGGGGCTGTCAAGAGGGGTTGGGGCTGTCTACAGGGGTGGGAAATGTCCAAAGAGGTGTGGGCTATCTAGAGCGGTGTGGCTGTCTAAAGGGGTGGGGGCGTCCAAGGGGTGGGGGTTGTCCAAGGGGGTTGCGGGGTGTCCAGTTGGTGGGGGCTGAACAAAGGTTTGGTGGTGGGCGTGTTCAGAGGGTTTGGGGGGCTGTATAGGGGTGGGGGTTGTCCAGAGGGTTGGGGGTGTCCAGGGGGGTAGTGGGTTAGTGGTGGTGTCTGGGATGAGTGGGGTGTCAAGGGGGTGGGGTGTCTAGAGGGGTGGAGGGATTTCTACGGGAGGTGGTTGTCTAGAGGGGTGGTGGCTATCCAGAGGGTTCGGGGATCTCTCCATGCGGTGGGGGGGGGGGGATGTCTAGAGGGGTGGGGGCTGTCCAAGGGGGTGGTGGTGTCCAAGGGGTTTCCAAGGAGGTTGGGGGCTGTCTAAGGGGGTCGGGGTGACCAAGGAGTGGGGGAAGCTGTCCAAGGGGTGGGGGTGGTGTCCAGGGGGATGGTGGGGCTTTCCAGAGGGGTGTGGGGGCTATCCAGATGTTTTAAAGCATTGGGATATGTGTAATTTTCAGTAGTGAATGTATACACATTTTAATATTTCCATTTCATATTTAATTTTTAAGGATGGGTTAATTAGGTATCCAGTTGCACTAGGATGTATTCCTTATGTACCTTAAGAATAAAGGATCCAAGATAATTTTTAAACTGTAATATCTAACTATATTTTTTTGAAATCATTTTCACGCATATTTTTTTAAATATGCATGGATTTGTTTTATATTTCAAAATTTATATACATTCAAATTATTATTTTTTCATATAAACATATATTTATCTTATCTTAAAAATATGTATAATTTTGACTTTTTTTATAGGTAATAAAGAGTCAATGTTGGATTGCAGCACATCGGATGAGTAACAAATACGAGGAAGGAGTTGATGCCTTTTTGGAATCTAATAAATGAAATGTTCCAAACAGTGACATGTTTTTCTATCCATGCCTGAAATGTTTGAATATGAAAAAGTTGAAAAGTAGAGATATCAAAGATCATCTGATTTTTCATGGTTTTAATCCGAGGTACATCCCTTGGATTTTGCAAGTTGAAACTTGACAGAATGTCATATCTGCTGATGATGATGATTCGCAATATGGTAACTCCGAAGGAATTGACGAAATGATCCGCGATATTGCAGCATAACAAACTGAGAAAAAACTGATAGTTTAATGTCTATATGGTGATACTAAAAAACCATTGAATCCTATTTGTGTATATTTTACAGGTATTTTTTGTGGTGTTATGATTGATTAACCTGAAGGCGAAACATGGATGGAGTGAGAGAAGTTTTACACAGCTGCTACAATTGATGAAATACATTCTTCTAAAAGATAATGATCTTCCTGATTCACATTTCAAGGCCAATATAATATTATGACCAATGGGATTGGGATAGAAGAGAATACATTACTCTCTGAATAAATTTATGATATATAATAAGGAATATGAATTTTTTTAGAGTTTCCTAAATGTGGGACATCACGGTATAAGGTGAAAGAAAATAATAGGCTGATTTAGAGATTAAAAAGATCCCTTCAAAGGAATTTTGGTATCTTCCTATAATTCAGCATTTGAAATGTTTATTTTCTAATTCAAATGATTCAAAAAGGTTATGATGGAATGATCTTGAGCAGATATGTGATGAGAAAATACATAATCCAATTAATTTTCCATAATGGAAGTCAATTGATAAATAGTATCCTACATTTGGAAATTAAATTATAAATATCAGACTAGGGTTGTGCACAGATGAAATAAATCCATACTGAACCCTCAGTATCACACATAGTTCATGGAATGTTTTATTGGTAATTTAAAACCCCTCTCCTGAAGTTTGTATGAAGTGAAAATATGTCATGTTGAATATAATGAACTCTAGTACAAAACAACCATGAAATTATATTGCTGTTTTCTTGTATCCATTGATTGATGATTTGAAACATTAAATGGATGATGATAATAGGGTGTATGATTCCTATAAAATGGAATATTTTAAACTGCAAGAAATACTTATGTTCACTATAAATAACTTCCAAGAATATAAATTTTTTTTGGATTCAATGTTAAACGGCATAAAGCATGTCCAATTTGAATCCTACATACTTCATATTTTCAATTACATCATGGGATGAAAACAATGTAAATGGGTCATCGAATGTTTTGGCTTATGGATCACAATTATAGAAGACTAAAAATGGCATTCAATGGCACAAAAATATTTTGATATTGCTCCAAATCCATTATACCTTGATCTGTATTTTGAGAGGGAGGAAAAAATTGATGTGACATTGGGAAAGACGTAGAAATCTGATAATGATGGACAGATTTTAAATAAAAGGTTAATATTTTTGGACCTACCATATTGGAGATATCATGAAGTTACACATAATATTGATGACATGCACATGGTGAAGAATATCTCTGACTGTTTGATTGGAACATTTGATGATATCAATGGAAATACAAAAGATGGTTAGAATAAAAAATTAGACTTCATATTAATGGGAATACGTTTGGAGTTCACTCCCACTCCTAATGGAATACGATCATTTCCTCCCTGGCTAGTAATACATTTTCCAAGAGGGGGAAAATTAGATTTTTTTAGTGTCTTCATGATATCAAAGTTCCTCAAGGATATTCATCAAATGTAAAAAATAAATTTCTCATTGAAGTATATAAAGTTAAAAGTTTGAAATCTCATTATTTTCCCATCATGAAGCAACAAGTTCTACAAGATTCATTGTGTGGAATATTTCTCGTATGTGATAGAAATATTATAATGATGTTGTCTTATTTTTTTCAATTTGATTATTAATAAGGTGATTAATGTGAATGCAGTAATCATTTTGGAAAAGGATGAAATTTTTATACATTTTAAATTTGATATGTATTTTTATCCATCTTTTTTGATATAATGGGGCATTTAATGATTCATCTGGTTCGAGAAATAATGCATTTTGGGCCAATATATCTTCTATGGATGTATCCTTTTAAATGTTATCTGAAAATATTGAATTGGTTTGTTAAGAATCCATATCGACCTGAAGCTTCAATTATTAAAATGTATATTTTTGAGGAGGTTGTAGAGTTTGGTACAATCTATCTGGCTATGGCGGAGCACATTGGTTTCCCACCATCTCTCCATGAATGAGTTAATAATGAGGGAAAGGGGATTCGTGGCATGAAAGTAAAATCAGTGTTACCTGAACAGATGAATAAGTTTGATTTATACATCTTGAATTAAATAGTTTATGCCCAACCATATATCACATTTCTTGTTAATGAGTCGAAACAATATCATTTAATGAATAATCAAATGTGGATTTTGAATTATCACAACATAACATTTTTATGGTTTAAAAAGACCTTGAATGATTGATTAGATGTGTTAGAGACATTAAAATGTGTAGTGGGTGGTCCATGTCTAAATGTTATTACATGGTCTGGTTATGACATTAATGACTATACGTTTCATACGAAAGTTTAGGACAATGTAAGTGCAGTTCTGAATAGTGTGGTATTGGTGTTTGAAGAAGTAATGTATTTATTGAGTTCTAAAGACAATAAACCAATTTTTTCATCCAGTATATATTATGGAGTGATTGAAGAAATATGGGAGGTTGATTGCATTAAAATTAAAGATCCATTTGTTAATTGTAAATGTATTATCAGTAACAACAGTGTCATACATGATGAATTTAGAAGGAAAATTGTTAATCTAAATTGATTGGAAGACACATCTGATTCATTTATAATTGAAACACATGCAAAACTAATTTTCTATGTAGTAGATCAATCAGAAATGCAGTGGGTAGTTTCTTTCAGGGGAAAATATATTTGTGAGGATCAAATTATTGAATATGTTGATTTATGTGAGATCTATACTTCCATAGAAATACTATAAAAACCGAATGATGAGCATCTTGAAGACATGGTTTGTGCCATACAGAACGAACACGACGAAAGAATTTTTGTAAACAATCCATTTTTACATTACTAATATTACATGTAACATATGTTTATTTCTTGTTTACATTTATAATTTTCATAAAATGTAAGATATTTTTTGTTTTTTCATTATTAAAACACATATTAAAACAAATAAGTAGATGATCTGGTTTATTTTAATTTTGTTTAGATAACTTTATCATGTATACCATTAAATAAATTATATTTCTGTTATTTTTGTGGAATGATAATTACTTTACCATGTTTACCATGTTTAACATGTTTACCATGTTAATCATGTTTTCCTTAATTACAATCATTACCATCATTACCTTTATCAAACATGATTACCACATTAACTATGTCTACTATTATGTAACATAGTACAAATTTTTATTTTTTGTTTACATCAGAACTGTGATATTCAAATTTTTATATTTGTGAACTAATGTTTGTTTTTTTGATTTGATGGGAAATGAAAGATCAATAACTTGATCAACCACATGACTCTGGAGATGAGCATAATGATCATACCTCTGGGGAGGAACATTTACATGTTCCTCTTGAGGTTCTAGAATCTTCCTCATGTGATATTATAATGACAATTTGTTCAAGAATAGGTAAATGTGGGTGCACAGGTTTAGAAAAATTATCAATTTCCTATAAATAGGACTAGAGGATAATCTTAGATTTTTATGAGAATGAATTTCCTAGAGGTCCAAATGCAACAGAATTTATTAGTTTTGTGTCAACTCAGGGTAAGAGAAATGTAATCATTTTGTTTGATGACTGATGAAGTGTGGACATAGCGATAATATCTCAGTTGTGGAAGATGATTTTGGTATGAGCTTTTTTCTTTTGTTTTCCTATTCATTATATGTTACTAGGATATATAATATGTTTAACCTCTTCTTTATCAGATGCCATTAGATATTCCTAGCACTGGAGGAGTCATGATGAAATTTTTATCGATGGATGCTAGGAAATGGAGGGATTTAAAATCAACCCCCTCATCTGATTTCATTTATAGTAAAATGAGTAATATCAATCCATGTCACATATATCCTTTCATATATGAAGACAATGGGAGAAAGTTTATTTAATATAGAATAAAAGATTAATTTTCTATTAAGGACAATGAAAAATTTAATAAGATTTCTCATATAAATGATCTTATTAATGTATTGTTGGTGATTTCGTATTCTTAATTTATTGCAAACAAGGAAATATCATCAAGATATCCAATCTAAAAATGTATACCCTCACAGTTTATCTCGGGGAGGGTATACACTACTAGAAGAACTAATTATGGAGGAAAAATTACAAAACCTGAGAGCCGAGTCTTAAAGCTCTATAAAGGTGGCCCCACCATCCCCTCCATCATGACCTGAGAAAAGGACGAGATATTAGATGGGATAAAATGGGAATTATCTTTCGGATGATTCGAGAATCGTATTTGAGAGGATTTTAAGATATCTATTTTATTTATTTAAGTTAACTGTATTCTTCATATAATTTCAATAATTACCGAAATGCTCAATTAATTAATATTGGATTATCTTGAGGACCAGATCTCACATGGGGTATTTACCGCTACTGGGAGGAAAGAAATTTTATCTATAGCATTGGGAATGTTTGAACATCATGGTCGTGTGCGAGGATATCTGATAGGTGTATCGGTAAGAAAAGTGTTGCAACCTTCTTCGACTTCTTCCATTGAGGGTGTTTATAAAAAATAGAATCCTTGGAATCTGAAGTTCATAATATTAATGTGAAAAATGAGGAAACGATTAGAGTGTCGGTATAATCAATGTATACAGACAAGAAAAGACAATTTCAGACTAGAGCTTCCACTCATACTCCTCCCTCCGAAGACCTCATTATTTATCGTCCACCTCCGCCAGTAGCTAACACTCCCCCATCTCCGCCTGTAGACCCCATTTCATATACTCTTCCTCCACTGTAACTTCCGACTTATTTCGAGTTGTATTTTGATCATCCTCAACATCATATAGTTTCATAGGGGCAAGTATGTTGTATATGAGAAACAGTTCATCATCAATAGTTAGAGGTAGAGAAACATAGGGTCACTGTACAAGATATTATAGATATAGAATCTCAAGTACCATTACCTACAGATGATGTGATGACAATTGGACATAGTATCAACCTTTTTTAAATTTGTTCATCCCCACTTTTTCCACTCATTACCGAATGGGTATGTATGTTGTATCATCTCTTATATTTTTTATTAAAGTTGTTATATCATTTGAAAACTAAGATATTATTCTATTTATTTTTACAATAATTGTTCCAAGGTAAATAAATATTATATAGACAACAATAATGAAAAATGGCTATGACATCAGATACATATTCTTTAAGTCCTGAGAGATTTTCATGTTGTTCAAATTTTTGGCGGATCATTATGAGTTTTCAATGGAAGATCATGTTTGTGGACATGCAATAAATGTGAGGATTGTGAGAAATGATAGAATGGATCTTATTACTGGAGATAATTTTGGCATCAAAATGGTGAAATTTTTTTCCATGTCAGTATTAACACATTTTCCTTCCATTATTTTTATTAAAAAAGTATACTTATGTCTATTTTGTATTATGTATATTTTTAACATTTGTGGGAAGAATGAGCAGACATATGTATATGGATTAATGGACTCACATTTTATTTCCCATGAATCACATGTATTGGATGAGGGACAATGAATTCTTTATATTGATGAAATATTTGAATAGAATATAATCAAACAATATTGGATGATGCCTTTTTGTGAGAGGTATGAAACACGTTTCTGGAAAAGTGTTCATTATCATTTAACATAAAAAATCACTAACCTTAAATTTTCATTTATCAGTGATCAGTTGATGTTATGTTTTTTCCAAGGGATACAACACTTTATTAGATATGCTATGTCCATGGAGATGTGTGGGAATGATTTAAGAATATATTGGAAAAGTAATTTTGAATTTCTCAATAGTTTTATATATTGTTATAAATTTTAAATTTATCCCATTCGTATTTTTTTTGTAATAGGGGATGGGTATACTTTTGAAATAACACAAATAAAAGGAGTGTGACGATCAAAAATGTAAAAGTAAATGTAAACATCCATTTATAATTTTTACATTTTGATTTATTAATTAAAAATAATATTTTTAATTTATACTCATTCAAACAGATTTGTCATGAACAAAAATGTGTCGTCGAATGCGGATATAATATGTTAAAATTTATGTATGAAATAATTTCAACTGGAACACTTGTGAACAATGACCTAGTGAGGTTTATTTTTAAAAATCACTGTAATATTTCATTTGATTTATTCATTATACATGTTAACTACTATCCTTTTAATTTGAAACAATTTGATGACCTTCAAAACTATAGTTCTCAAGAGGTTAAAAACATACAAGTGGAATGGTCAATTTATTTTAGTGGTTTTATTGGATTTTAGTTTGTTTATTGTGTAAAATGTAATTTTGAGTATTGTCACTAAATTTTTTTATTTTGTAGTAGTTAAGGATCGATTTAGTTTTCTTCAAGTTGACATTAAATGTTTGGAATTTTATATATGTTAATGTTTAATTTTTCTCTACTTCTTGTTTTGTTCTAGTTATGATGGGTTTTCTGGTATGGATTTTGTTCTAGGGGGTTACAATGGTGTGGGTGCTGTTTATTAGGGTGGGGGGATTTCAGGGGTGTTGGAAAGCTGTCCAGTGGGGTGGGGGTGTCCAGGGGAGTGGGAGGGCTGTCCAAGGGTGTGGGGTGTCCTGGGATTCCATGAGTGTGGGGGGGAGGTAGTCTAGGGCGAGTGTTTCCAAGAGGGTGGGAGGGTTGTCCAGGGGAGTGGAGGATGTCCAAGGGGTGTTCAGAGTGTGGGGGTGTCCCGTGGGGTGGGGGGGGGCTTCCAGGGGTGTGGGAGGGTTGTCTAGTGTGGTGGGGGTGTCCATGGAATCCATGGGGGTGTGGGCAGTCTAGGCAGTTGAGAGAGTTTCCAAGGGGATGGGAGGGTGGTCCAGGGGAGTGGTCTAATGGGGTGTATAGGGGGGTGGGGTGGGTCCTGTGGTGTGAGGGAGGTTCTTAAGGGTGTGGGAGGGATGTCCAAAGGGGTGGGGGTGGCCAAGGGGGTGGGGAAGTCCAGGGTTTTGTAGGGGGTCCATGAGGCTGGGAGGGTTGTCCAGGGGAGTGGGGGGATATCTAGTGGGTATCCAAAGCTGTGGGGTGGGTGTTCAGGGGGTGGGAGGGATGTATATGGGTGTGGGTGGGCTGTGCAGGGGTGTGGGGGTGTCCTTGTTGTCCATGAGGGTGGGGTGTCTTGTGGGGTAAGGGTGGTTTCCAGTGGGGTGTGAGAGGGATTCCTTGTGGGGGGGGAGGGGGTCCAGGGTCTCTATGTTGGTGGCTGGGCAGTCCAGGGAGTGGGAGCATTTCCAGGAGGGTTTTAGGGCTATCCTGGGGAGTGGGGGGGGGGGGTTGTCTATTGGTGTCTTATGGGTTGAGGGGGGTTACCAGTTGTGTGGGAGGGTTGTCCAGTGGGGTGGGATGTCCAGGGTGTCCATGGAGGTGGGGGTGTTGTCCAGGTGTGTGTGTTTGTGGGTTGGGGTCCATTGGGTTGGGGGTGTCCAAAAAGTGGGAGGGTCATCCGGGGGGGGGTCTATCCAGGAGGGTGGGGGCCTCCTGGTGGGGTCCAGGTGTGTGGTGGGGTGTACAGTATGGTTGGGGTTTCCAGAAGTGTGGTAGGCATGTCCAGTGGGGTGGGGGTGGGAGGGAATTCCAGGGGTGTGGGAGTGCTTTCTCTAGGGGTTGGGGTGTCACGGAGGGTAGGGGAAATCCAGGGGGGCTATCTATGAGTATTGGGGGAGTACATGGGGTTTCCTGGGGTGAGGGGATGTCCAGAGGGGTGGGGGATTCCATGGGTGTGGAAGGGTTGTCCAGTTGGGTGGGGTGGGGGTCTCTAGGGGTGTGGGAGGGCTATCCAGGGGTGTGGGAGTGTTGTCCAGGGGATGGGGGTGTCTAGGAGTTAGGGGGGTTCTAGTGGGGGGTGGGGGTTTCAGGGGTGTGGGGTATTCAGGGGTGTGTGATGGCTGTCTAGGGGTGGGGGGGGGGGTTGTCGAAGTGGTGGGTGTTGTCCAGGGGGGGGGGGGGTTGTCGAAGTGGTGGGTGTTGTCCAGGGGGTGGGAGGGGGGGTTGTCTAGAAGTGTGGGGGGTTTCCAGTGGGGTGGGGGTGTGGTGGGGGTGTCCATGAGGGTGGTGGATGGTATGGATTGGTTTTGGACGGGTTTTGGTCTGTGTTTGTTCTATTTCAGGTCTACATTTGGAAGGGAATAGTGGTAGGGGTTGTCCAGGGGTGTGGTGGGGGATTTTTAGTGGATAGGGGGGTTTTGGTCTGTTTTTGGTTTGGTTTTGGTCTGTTTCAGGTCTTCTTTTGTTAGGGCATAATAATGGTTTAATTCTATTATTTAATAAATGGTTTTTTACATCGGTTATTTTATAACCGACATAAAAATAAATGGGGATTGGTTTCAATGTCGATTATTTGAAAACCAACATTATAAATGCCTGGTAAATGGTTTTTACATCAGTAATTTCATAATCGATGTAATAAATGGAAGGTAATAGTGTTTTACATCAGTTATAAAATAACTGATGTAGCACGTCCGTTCTTATTTTTCAGACATGGGAAACCACTAGGTGGACAAGTTTATCTCGTCGGTTATGAAAATAACCAAGGTGATAAATGCTTTGGAGGAGTGATTTATGACATTATTTATTTTATAACCGACGTGGAAACTTATATAACACATCAGTTTTTAAATATATGATGTAATAAAACACTACTCCGAAGCATTTTCCACATCGTTTTGGATCATCAGACGTGAAAAAACACTTGGGTTTTTTGTTTTTATGTCATTTTTAGAATAACTGACTTAAAAACAATGTTTTTAATGTCTCGTGTAATAACATCACCCTAAATCCGACATAAAAATTTAAAAATAACCCCCATAAGAAACATTTTCTGCACTATTTTATGAACCCCCAATAACTATTTTTTCAACAGCTAATAACATTTATGTATTCCCAGATGAACATCTTATCTTGAATAGTGCTAACAATGAAGAAGTTTTCTTCAAAATCCATATGTATGACTTGCCTTTTTAAAAACTATAAAACTGAACTCCCGTTAAGCATCCATACCTCAATGGTATCTGCACTATTTTGTTTTGAACTCACAGTAACACATTCATATTCAGATTTCTATCACACTTTATCTGAATCCACCAAATCATGAAAAAAGGAATTGGAAATAAATCCACATATTCACCACAGTATTCAAATTCCAAGATCATTTCATCTATCACTGACATCAACTACAACAGATCTGAAGACTCTTTTTCCAACTAAGCACAATACTTTTTTCCCAATTTAACTACCACCATATTTCCTTTACCAGGGGTGTACATCGATTAAGTGTCCAAATTTTGGAGATACACCACACATATTATTTATCAGATATTCAAATCAATATTTTTCGAAAAATATGTTTCATGCTCTTTTCATATGAGAACATATTAAATTATTCACCAAAGTGGTGGTCAAACCATGTTCCCAAAGAATGTACTATAACCACTAACTCCAAATCGTATATTGGATTGTTCTAATCATGAAACATTAACTCCATGATCCCTATGAAAGAAAAACAATTTCCCGAAATAAGAACACACCCTAATATAGTTCCTTAAGGATCACAATACACCAGATACCATATCCTAATTCTAGAAATATCATAATCAGTGAAAAGGATAGATAAACCATTAACATTTGAAAGACATTAGATAATCATAATTTCATTGGAAATGACCATTTTTCCCATAAAAATTCATTTTGAAATCTTGTCATGTGAAATCATCAAAAAGACGTCATTAGTAACCATCCAATCTAAGGAATTTGTTTGTCTTATCGACATTATTAGTAGAGTTCCATGACATATATGCCTCTATCATTTCCGGATATATAAAAACAAGTATTTAGATATTAAATGGACAAGGAAACATACTTATTATATTAGAAAATCACATATTGATAATTTAACATAGAGACTCTGATACTGAAAAATTCCAAACACTATCGACCTGTGTTTCACATACTCATCCCTTGTCCTAGAATACACCAATATGTCATCGAAATAACTACCACCAAGTTATACATATATTTTTTAAATAATTGATTCATAAAATTTTTAATTAATTTTGGTGCATTGATAAGACTGCATGTCATAATCCCAAACTCATAATGTTCATATGGTCTCTTAAAGACTATTTTCTGATTATCCTCTTTATAAACCCAAAATTTGAGATATCGTAATCAAACCGCATTTATAGAAATAAATTGGTCTCCCCTCAATGATTGAATAGATCACTAATACATGGAATTGGATACCATTTAATTATCATAACATGATTATGTTCATGATAATCCACACATATTGAAATAGTTCCATGCACGTTTTTCACAAACAAGATTGACTATACCCATGGAGGCATGATAAGAAAAAGGAATACAATCACAACTATTACAACTAAAAATTAAAATCTCATTAGTCTTTTAGTTCCATAAGGTAAGTAAAAATTGAAATAGGGATAGTCTCAGCAGGTAGATCATTCATAAACTCCAGTTCTCTTATATCTTGAAACCATTATAATTTTCTGTGCAAATCATACAGAAACTGATCAACCACCAATAGAAAATTAACATCCATAATCTCTCTTATTGATGACGGTGTAAACAGTTCCAAATGTTTTGATATAAATCCAATTTCATGACACATCAATCCAATTTCACCAACCATAATACTATGGTCTCCTCTAAAAATATGCATGACACCATTAGTTGTTGTAAAATTAACTCTCCATGTATAATAGAAGATGCCAGCCTTGAGAATTTTCAACCAATCCATTCCATTGATTTTCTCCTTGCCATCCATATCATGAAAATTGAAATATCATAGCAATGTAGCCCTAGGAATAGTTATAGAAATTTATGTACCCATAAATGCTTAATATTCTATTTGAACAAGAGGATTTTGATGATTCAAAACAGAAGACATCATATCAACATTTGAATCTAGAAAATATACAGCGTGACCAAAAATAAATGAATGGGATGTACTCATATCAAACAAAGCATGAATATGGGTAGAATTAATAAGATACATACCTCATACTATTGATGGTCCAAATTGATAATTCACCATAACCTACTTAGCTTCATATAACTACTTAATCCATGTACTTTTTTCTTTATTTCCTTAATTATATTTCACTTATTAATGAGATACGGTATTTATGGAATCAACATGGCTAGATTTACTATACACAATAGATTTATTATTCCACCCTCATCCCATCAAAGAATAACTTTTTTATTGAACCAAAAATATGCCATGAACAACTGAACTCAGATCACTAAGACTATAATGAAAAATATGCCCCATATGGTTACAATTATGGCACGATATATGTTGTTTTGTCCACCCATGCTTCATATTTCAGAATTAATAACATTGGAATCATCCCACATTACCCTTGGGTCTTTGAGGAAGATTCACTTATCCATCTGTATAATTTAGATCCACACCACTTCCTTGGAAATTCTTTTCCTTATTCCACTTATTTCCAACATTAGAATTCAACCATTACTAGATGGTTTCAAAATGATCCCTCCACCCATAGATCACGACAAGTATCTTTCATCCACCATATCTCTATTGAAAATCTGCACATAATCTGGTATACAATGACTAAAAATACATTAGAAAATATCCTCTCTCGGTCCTAATTCAAAAATGATTCAATTTAATTATCCACTATGAGAATATTCAAGTGAATATAGAACTAAATTAACAAATTTTTCCACATAATCTATCATTTATGGGCTCAGCTATTTCAATATAATAATGTACTTTATTCTTTAAATTCTACATTTTTGAGAATATAAATTTTTTACAAAAATTTTTCAAAATTTACCCATGCTGGCCTTGGTCTAAATTATCCAAAATTAAGAAATCAAACCATTTATTTAAATGATAAACTAGCATATATGTATCTAACATGGATTTTATCTCTTCTGTTGTTCCATGGAAGAAAACGTTTTGATTCATCCTATCCTACCAGACCACTTTCATTGTCGGTTCCTAATCACCCTTACATATGACTGGACACTACTTCTAGAACTAGATGGTATGATCCAAATTCCTTGGTCCATATCACTTCATACCTCTATCGACATCATGAAAATATTGGTCTATACTCTAAACAACCTAACGATTCATTTATGGCGCAGCTGAAAACACATTCTTAGCAGCCTCTTCTGGTTGGCTCCTACAACAGATAATGAGTTCTATTTCTATTAAAATAAAAAACAACATTTATATAAATCTATAGAAACTCTTGGTTTAACAATTTTAAATTATATTGTATAATAATTATCACATAAATTCTATCAGAAAATAATCACTTCAATCATTTCAAATCATTTTTTAAAATTAAACAATGATTTTAAAAATTAATTCTTTTCAAAATATTACTATCATGAAATTTTTGAATGCCAAAATTTGAAAATATTTTTGAATAATATTCAAAACCAATAATTTATATACAAAATAATCAATCATTTCACTAAATGTAATATGCACTCCCAGTGGGATGTAGTATCTATAAATTCATTCCATGTTCATCTCAAATTCTAAACCCATAAAAATTAGGTTACAACTCATATAAGTGTATCAAAAAAATATAGTCTCAAATCGGTGGTAACATAATTTCAAACAAAATAGTTTAGTTATGACTTTTTATACTCAAAATAAAATTTCATGATCATCTTACTCATTTCTACAATCCAAAATCTAGGAATAAACTAGATTTAATTTCAACTCCAAGATTGGCAAGCAATACCATATGTCCCAAACGATTTGTACTAACCAAGATTGATACAACATTCATGTCATTGAACAAACAAGATGATTCCCTTTGTAACATCGCTCACATTCTCATTTATTTGGGTTGAGTTGGAATATCTACTTTTCATTAAATGTCAACCCTAAAATGAAAAATGGTTGTAACAAATACCAAGGTATTCAATACAATTGTGGGGGGACAATTTTCCATTTGAAAATAAAAAAACCAAAACAAAACATCCCATAACCAAAAATCACTATATTATGAATGATAATAATGTATGAAAACGCAATTTATAACAAAAATACCAACTATATCAGTGTACCAAGTGAATAACAACATCAATCTCAATTATAATAAGGATAATAAGAAAATCCAATCTCCAAAGTCACTAAGACACCAACTCTTCTATCAAAGATCCATTCTATTAATCCACCATCCCCACCCAAGTATCATGAATTAAAACTATCTAAATATGATTCCTTCCCTTTTCCAGTATCTGGATAGACAATATCTACAAAGGAACCAAAGTTACAAAGAATTGGTGAGTAATGAAAATTAGTAGTCTTTCCATAAAAGTATTCCCTATTCACGCCACTAGGACATAAGAAGTCACCAAATATTGTATATATATATATATATAACAATTTAACCATTCTTAATTGTTTATATCAAAATATAAAATAATTTCCATACCCAAAATTATTCCAAGGAAAATGGTCAAAGAATTCTTTTTCCATTTTTACATTCTATTTCTGTATAACCAAGTTGTGTGTCACACACTCCCACTGTTGCATGCTTCAGTTATAGTTCTATTATCATGAGTGGTTCCTTATCTATCAGTTATGTAACAAAAAAGTGGCTAACCTTATTGTGCCCTAATGACTCACACCCCTTATCTTGGGTCACATACCTTTGATTTTTGTTTTTTTAAAGGTTGGGGATGAGGCCTCATTTATTATTAAATCAACGAAAATACCTCTTTTAACTATGTACAGGGAGACTAGTTACATAGATCAAAGGCCCAATGCGCATTTAACCTATTACATGGCTCTTAGGCCCATAATTTTGGTCCAATGCCCATTATATGAATAGTAATTCTATAGTACCTTCATACTACAGTAGCACACAGTACTCTATGGTTGCTTCAATACCCTTCCACCGCTATAGTTCCCTCCACTTCTACAGTTTCGCCGCTGCTACTGTGCACTACAATACTACTATAGTACCTTGCGCCCAATGGGTTTTGAAACCAAATGGTACACCCAACTTATTTAGGGGACCATCAAAAGAATAAACTCACACCAACCCGAGTTTACCATAACAATGAAAAAATAACCATTTAATTACATTTTAATGAAAGAATTGTTTTTATTGAAAACCTATCTACAATAACATTTTCCAAAAACCAAAAAATACATGTTATAAAATAATCATTTAAAAATTAATTAATATATAACTCTACACACAACTAGTTTCCACAAACCATCATGAAAGATGGTTCCTACCTTGTATAACACATAACAAACATAGTAAATTTAATGAAATTCAATACAATTGTAATTTATGATTCAATTTCTAATAATAAGAGTAGATAGTGGAGTGACCTACGTTGGAAAATATAGAAAAAATAAATAATAAATTATTTCTTCAACAATACCAGGTTGAATCTCAAAGAATCCAACATAGATATCACTCCATAAAATAAACAAATCCATAAATTATGATTATAGATATTATATAGCATATATATATTTTATAAGGATCAAATATATGAATCCAATCTAGTGATTTCAAGTATATCTATGGAAAATGACCAAGAAAGGAGATTATCCAATGGAATTGGGCATAAAAAAAAGAATGATTTTCCACTAGATTACATCCAAATGGAAGGGAATATAGTTCACTTCCTTTGGGAGAAATAATATTTGAGTTATGGTTGAAAATAAAGAAAAGTGTCTTAGAGGTTAAAATGGGTTAGATCCACTATTTAGGATCTAAATGTTTAACGATGCATGGTTAATCACTTGGTTATGAAACCATGCTCCAACAGTGCACAAGTCTCTAAGTCTAAACATTCCCATATGGTTGTCTCATATTATTAGACAAACCTTGCACCAACCCTATTTTTCATACTGTTTCACTTTTCATGGTTACTCCGAGGTGGTCACACTATGTGGAAAATCTAGTCTCATAAAAATGCACCTACCCAAAAGCACATGTAGCACCTTTCATAGTTTGGTGTACAAGTTTCATGATTTCCACTTACCATCTCAAACTATGCACTATTAGAAAATCCTAAAATATAATCAACAGTTCTTACAAACCCTACAAGACAGCATTCCCAAAAAATACATACATAAAATATATAAATAAATGATTACATAGTTGTATGAAATGGTTGTACATGAAGATTGTTTCTATATTTTCATAGAAATGACTCTTATCATATCAAAGGAATCCACATCATTTTGAATGATTATTTCAACTTAATTGGTTTCAACATGATTTCATTTGATGATTATGATACTTAATTACTTTATTCTAAATTTATATTATTTTTTGGGTTAGTATATTATTCGTAAAATTAATTTTATAGTAAAAATGATGCGATTTAAATTTGTTGGATTTATTATGTTTTTTGTTATTATATCGAAACATATAATTTTATTATAAATTTTTTTACATGATAATTTCATCAGTAGTATGAAAAATATGGACCACTAAAGGAAATTCAATGATTTCATCAAAATTATACATGGATTTTAATCAACAGAATGATTTTTTAATTTTTCTTTTTTGGGTCTAGTTAATGCAAAAACATATTCTCAATGTGGGTGAAATGTTATAATGTGTTTTAGTAAAATGGACATTCGTCTTAATTATGTTGACATTAACATAAGTACAGGACATAAAATCTCGATTTACAACATATATCATGTTTATCAACCAATGAATGCAGTTCAAAATACAAAATTAGAGTTATATAGAACAATAGATATAATAAGGGAAACAAAGTAGACATAATTTCCAATAAAACAACACTACATAGTTACATGAGTAGTCACCATTACAATTACACTAAATAAGTATTAAATCATTACAAAAATTTTAGTATAATCATTCATTATAGAAAAAAAGAATACTATTTCCATGAATAATATATAGCATATATTCATAATCTATATTGATTAATTGGAATGGATTTTCATGTGATATTGACCTCTATTCATCAATAATGAAGGTGTAGCTTTGGTGTGGTTATTTTTAGTGTAATAAAAATTGATGTAGTGGTATGTATGTAAATAGGAGGTGGACATTGAATTGGAATTTGGGAATTAGGCCACCAGTTTTGGGATTAAATTAGATTTTATATCCGTCATGTTTGGGGGATTTGGAGATATTAAATAGGGGAAAGGGCAATTTTTTTTGATAGATAGAGAAAAAAATTCTGGAGATAGTACTTATTCATTGAGGCTTATTGTCAAACAACAAGGGAACAAAATCATCGGCATGATGATTTAAATTGTATGTGAGATGCTTTGAGACCATTGAGAATGTAGATACATATTTATCTATATCATAATCATATAAATGAGTTTTTTATAGTGATATACTAGTTATTCATCAACCTATGGAGACCAGAAAGATAATATAGGATCGAAGGAGGAACCATAGATCAAATACTTAATGAATTTGGGAGTGTAAGAGTTTTTGTGTTTCCTAATATGATTTTTAACAACATGGTCCATTATTGTGTAGGTTTTTCAACAGAAATGGAATGTTTAGGCTTAATTGTTCGTATTCATCTACAAAAAATGTGAAGACATTGTCTTGTGAATGTTCGACATGGAAGTTATTGATTTGCACATCTCATAGAAAATATCACGAGAGATGTTAAAAATTTCTATGGATCTTTAACGGTTTAGGAAAACTATGACCAAAAGCATGTTTGAGGGATATTTATGTATAGATGGTCATGTTACTAGCAAGGGATATTCATATACAACAGATGTGAAATACGGGTCTATAAATTTGTGTGGCGGGATAAAACCATGAATTTTAAAATATTTATTGATGTGATTTAGTGGTTCATCAAGTGGAGATACATGATCATGACATAAATGAATAATTAACAAATATATATATATCCATATACATGTGATTTTTTATTCAAATACTCATTTTGATACCACATAATACTATCTTTCAAACATTATTTACATTCTAGAATTTCATCTGCTTATAATTTCATCTGCTTATAATTTCATCTGCTTATGGTCCATCATAATATTACAAGAATACATAATGATACTCTATATTTTTTAAAAATATAATATATAAATATCAAATTATATTAAAATAGTAATATTTTTATAGTGGTTCCACTAATGGTTCAATGGTAATATAGAAACACTATAATATTTTAATATATATTTCTATGATATTAATTTTTCATTTTCTTAGTATTAATATTTTTCAAATATTTAATACATACATACATATTTGTATTCCTCTTCATATTCTCTTGTTAATCCTAATTCAATTACAAAAATAAAAATAATTTAAAGTCGATAATGGTTATGTTTATGGTTATTCTTAAACACTTGCTACGATAAAATCACATTATGGAATTTTAATTGAGAATTACTATGATTATGTATCTAACCATGATTATAAAAGTAACATAATACATATTGATTTTAATATACTAAAATATAAAATAATTTTTATAAATATAATATAATATAAATAATAAAACATGAATATGAGTTGGATTATTATTATATAGAAACATTATTATTTATGTACATATTGTTATGTTTATGGTCATTATTATAGTAATGTTTATACAGAAATGAAAATAATATACATTTTCGTGCCATCATTTTATATGTATTCTTACGTTAACAGATATATTGTAATATATAGGAAATTTTAATTTTACAGTGCTTATGATTTTTTGTATTCTTCTATAAATACTAAAATAAAAACACATTATTATATAATGTAATATAAAATTATTGACATTATTCTTTTGAATTTAATTATATTAACACTCTAAATTGGAAATATATAGATATTTTTTATGATGTCACGATGATATTTAGAGATGAAGAAATTTTGGAATTGAATAATGTTTTATCTATAAATGAAATTATACTTTTCCTAGAGAGAGATTTGTTGCTTCTTTTCAATGGTTAAGATTCATTTCATGTTAATCACTATTGTATTTTATTTTTAATATTCCTACCATGTTATTTATATTTTATTAGATATGATTCATTCAAAAAATTATGTATTTATCAGAAGTATTTATCATTATTGGCCAATTATTAATAAATATGATTCTTTTAGCAAGAATTATTCTCAATAAATTCAATTTTTTCAATTTACTAGGTACACCATTAAAAAATATTTTCATTAATATATTTACATTTAATCATAGGTGGTACTAAACTTTATGAATAACATTTTATATTCCATGAAACTGTTAGACATTATTGATTTTTTTTCTTTACCATTTATGGAAAATTGTTTTCATCAACATCTGATTTAAAAGAATCATTAATTGATTCATGAATGGAAAAAAATTATTTATTTTACTCATGTAATAAAATAAAAAACCCCATTTATAACATCCCAGTTTTTTAATCTTGTTAAAAAATAATCCTGTATTTATTTTATCTTTTAGTAGTTCTTCTATTTTCTTTATCACTTATCAAATAAAAAACACATATTGATATAATAGATTTACACCATTTTTCGATGTGTTTTGGGGCATGAAAATTGTCTTTGGGGTTTTAGAATTGTTTCTGGAACATCGAAGGCCCGAATACATGTTTTGAAGTTTCATTCATATGTTGAAGGTATTAGGTAAACTATGAAGCCCCTACCATGTAACCATGTGGATTATTTTTGAATGTCCATGATATATTGGTAAACCATATGGGGAGTTGCACGTCTTTGTGGCTCATTTTTCAGTTTTTGCTGATAGATACCACACAATAATTTCATATTAGGTAGTACCTATGCACTGTATCCCACATGGTTAGCACATGGTTTTCCAAACCACGTGAGATGCCAATGAGGCCTCTTTAATGAGTAATTAATATGATTTTCAAAATCCATCTTTTAACACATAATTTATGGAATATCCTCCCCTCTTGGCCTATTTATACCCACGTTGCTTGTGGGAAACCATTAGAATTTAGGTAGTTGTGCCTATGGCCAGTGGAATTTGTCCAATAGCATGATTTGGGTGGGTAATTGGTTAACAGATGGTAAAATTTTTATTAGAGAAGTTTTTCATTGGTATTTAGTTGTAATGTACGGTTAGATAATAATGAGTTTGAGAATTATTTTCCTTTTATTTTCTACTAGTGTTATTAATTGTGTTATTGTAGGATAGATATTAGTTATTGTCAAAAGTGGGTTTAGAACTCATGTTTGGGTCCCTAAATCCCCATTTACAATTATAGTCCAATTTACCATGGGTGGGAATGGAAATCCTCTTTTTCACACCATAAAGATTATCTTAGTATTCTTGGAATGTTGTTGTTATACAATTATGATATGTTTTTAACATTTCCAAGTATGGAATGGAATGGGATTTGGACCCTTTTCTCAGAAAGAATAATAGTTATATGCTTTTTATTCATGTTAATTAACTATTTTGGGACATATTAGAATGTTTCAATTATAAATATTCCAGTTCCATGAGACATAATACATTGAAAATGGGAAATTTCATGTAATATAAATATGAATTAAATGTGATTTTAAATGAGCATAGCTCTTATAGGAGTAGGATTGTATGGAATGAGGTGATTTTGATCACTAGGTAGGGTGATGGGGTCATCTATTTTAGGCAATGTTGGTTGTCATGATGGGAATGGAGAAGGTTATATTGTTAAATGGACTTATTGAGGGTGGATTTGTAGGCCCTAATTCCAAGATTCCATGAGGCATGGTTGCAATAGGATAGGTTAACAGTATTGAGGATTCACTTCTTGTTACTAATTTCCTTATCTGCTTATATATATATATATTGGTATCTTTTATCATTTGTTTTTGGAATGTAGTGGGTTCCCCCTTGATTTCATTAATGGAGAATCAGGTGGCTGATGGATCGGTGACACATGACCACAGTCGGGCTGAGGACCTGAGGATGATGTAGAGAATGAGTCACATGTATACCTTAAATGACATGAATAGGTTTCAGGGTAGGCTGGGATGTAGATATATTATATTGTGTTCTGTATGTCCAGGGATGAGAAGTTTTGAGAGAGATCATTGTTGGTACTCTATGTCATTGACTTGGGTGTTCAAGTATCATAGTTTCCATGCCATCCATGGAAATGTGGGGGAAACAATGATGTGTGGGATGTATCACTGGTGTCCATTATGACAGAAGAATGACTAATGAGGTACATGAGTGGTTATGTGTCATAAGATAACATTTTTTTCGGAGGTATTGTCATTGGACCATTGATTGTTTTGTGTTTTTGGTATGTTGAGACCAGGTTAGGTCACTCCTTAGGTGGGGATCCCCCACTATGAAGTAGAATTGTACCCTTGAGATAAAGGAATTTATGCTTGTTTCTAATGGTATGGGTATGTTTGGTACCATATCTAATTTTTTTAATAGTGCTAGGGGAAGTGCTATGTTTTCTTGGGGAGGTATGACATCCTGGGTATTTGAATCGGGTTAAAAAACAACTCCTTTTTCGATTTTTTTCGAGTAGTGGCCATGCCATTTTAATTATAATTGATTAGAATCGAATTTTTTTGAGTTACATTGGATTAATATGATGTTTTTAGATAGGTTTTAGAGTCCTAGATAGTGAATCAAGGGTTTTGGGTGCATCAGAGGCTCAGAGACCTATTTTGGATTTACAGACTCATGCCCAGAGTTTAGGGTAAACCATGCCACCCCTTCCAGGTTATTGTTCATCTTTTCATGAACAATCTCTTTATTAGGGTAACTTATTAGGAAGGTGACTGACCATGTAAAGACCCGCAAATTTCAAGGAAATTTTTTTCTTAATTTTCTTTGGAATTTTACAAGAACGCAGCTTCAGACGGCACCTGATTCCGAGGCCCGGTGTGCCCGGAATCAATTTCCGAAGTTTGGCTCGGGTACGTTCAGTGAACGGACGAGCGGGTTTTTCTATCTTTTGAACCGGTGCCCGGAATCGAATTCTGAGGGCACCGATGAAATCGCAGCGCCGGTATTTGCTTAGAAACGCCTCTTCCGGAGTTGCGTTTGCTCAGACGTGGTTTTTAAATTTTGCGGCTTTAAGTCAGAAATAAAATAAAGTTTGTGCGACAACTTTATTTTATTTCACTTAAGCTGCTTGGAAGCCACTTGAAGTCACTTAAAGACGGCTTGAACTGAGTTGAACTGGATAGGATGCTATCCAGAAATATCCTACCCCCTTTGGTAGGATATTTGTGCGGTGGGACCCGCACGAGCCCCGCCGTTTCATTCGCTAAGTAACGCACCCGCGAAAACCCGTCAAAGTAACTGAAAAGTCAACCGACGCGTTTTCTTTAATTCTTAACAGACCATTTAATTGGGCGGTTTATTTCGTGAATTAAATGGACTGTTTCTTCGTGAATTAAATGGGTCGTTTCTTTCGTTGAATTAATTCAACGAATTGATGGATCGTTTCTTAACCGGTTTCGTGTTGGCATGTTTATAAAATAAGACCAACCCAAAAATCCTTGGAAAGGATTTGAAAGAATCTTCGTTCCTCCACCCTCTCCGCGAAGAACGCGAAGAACGCGAAGAACGCGAAGAACGCGAAGAACTCCGGCGAACGGAATTCGACGACGCACACCAAGATCTGCGACGTCGACGAGATCTACCCGCGACGTTCTTCGGCGACGTCTTTCTTCCGCGGCCGATCCTCGTTCGGCAACAAAGGTGAGAATCGGATCTTTTCTTCTCCCTTTTTAATTTCAATATCAACGGATTTAAACTAATTAAATCCGTTGATCTTGATCCGGAGATTGGCGACGCGACGAGCGATTCCGCGACGACGCGGCGATCTCCATCTTCCGCGACGAGCAAATCCCGCGACGATCCCCCGTTCGGCAACGACAAGGTAAGGGATGTTGGAATTCTTTTTAAAATCCCGTGTTTATTCTTTTGAAATATAGAACCCGATCACGAAACAATTTTAATTTATTTAAAATTGTTGATTGGTTTCTTTCCTGTTTCTCCCGTTGATTATGACTAACGCGGAGGGTGCGGGTCTAACGAACAAGACCCGGCAACCCTCCGTCGATCTTCCTTTGTGTGCGGATTTGGCGAGCGACGGCAAAAGCGCGACGCAAGGGCCATATGTTGATTCCGCAGTGGAGGACGCATCCCGGGAGGAACAACGGCGCAGACGGGAGGCAAATCGGGCCACCGGAGCATCTCCGGCGGCCCGCGGAAGGAGGCGGCGGCGCGGGTCGCCGGCGCGGCGGCGCCGGCGACCGGGGGCGGCAGCGCCCGGCGCGCCGCCGGAGGAGTCCGCCGCGGCCGAGCCGCGGCGGCGGCGAGCCGCCGGACCGCGTCCGCGGTCCGGCCTTCCAGCACGCGGCCCGCGCGGGCCGCGTTTTCTCCAAAGCCGCGGGTTTGACCCGCGGCGGCAGCGCTTCGGCCGCTCGGCCGAAGCCGAGCCGGTCCGGTCGGCCGGGCCGCGCCCAGGCCGGACCGGACCCGGCCGAGCCGGTTCGGGCCGGGTCGGGCCGACCCGGTTCGGGCCGACCCGGTTCGGCCGACCCCGGGGGGGGTTCGGGCCGGGTCGCCCCGGGCCCAGTACCCCCGTTTCGGGCCCTCTACGGTCTTTCGCCCATATCTTGGGCCTGGGACCTCCGATTGACGAACCGTCAGCGGCTACGCGATCCTTGGATCGAGACGGTCGTTTCGGTATATTATACTCAAGGTTTCGGAAGACTTTGGGTTCGGCCGGGTTGGTTCGTACACGAAGCCAACCGGGCCCTCGGAGCGGAAACGCTCATAACTTGAGCTACGGACGTCCGAACGACGTACCGTCAGCTGTGGTAGTTTCCTCTAAGTGAGACGGAACTTTTGGCATACTCCGCCCGAGGATCGGATACAGGCGGAGTACGGTCGGGTTGGTTTTGCCCTAAAAACCAACCGGGCCCCTGGGACGAAAATGCCAATAACTCTCAGACCGGGCGTCCGATTGACGCGCCGTCTGTCGCGTTGAGATCCTGTTGTCGATACGGAACTTTTGGATACATCAACTTCGGACTACGTGTCAGTTGATGTATCAGCCCCTCGGCTCGTGGAGCGGACCCTCCTAAACGAGCTCGCTACGTGCGGGAACCCTAGCGCTGGCTGTGACCTCGACGACAGAGCAGAGATCCTCCGTGGACTGCGACGACGGCAGAGCAGAGATCCTCCGTGGACTGCGACGACGGCAGAGCAGAGATCCTTCGTGGACTGCGGCGACGACTGTGCAGAGATCCTCAGTGGACTGCGTCGACTACTGCACTCAGCGATCCCACGTGGATCAGTGCTTCAGGTTCTGTGTGAGCCCGATCCTCCGTGGGTCCTTACTACCGGTTCTGTGTGAGCCACTGCCTACAGGTTCTGTGTGAGCCCGATCCTACGTGGGTCTTTTTGCGGGGGTTAGTACCTATCGATCCTTCGTGGGTCCGACGACTGAGACGGATCAGTGATCGTCTTTGACGTCATCTGAAAAAGTATACCTGGTTGAGCTGAATCTTATGTTACTCTCCTTTGTGGATTGTGTTGAACCATCCTTTGTGGATTTACTGTTTACTCTCCTTTGTGGATTTGGGTCTTGCTTTCCTTTGTGGATTGAGTTGTTCTTGAGCTCGTGAGCAGAGCTAGAATTGGGGACTTAGGTATATGTATGGGCATATACCTAAGTCGAGTCAGATGTTACTTCGTGATTGCATCTTTCTTTTGTGCTATATCCTTTGTGGATTTCGAGAGACCTTCGGGGGTCTCGGGGTCCTTACTGAGTAGTTGTACTCACCCCTGCACGGGCTATGCCCGCACCTTGTTGTGTTGGTTGCAGACGACGGACAGCGCTGATCACGGTTGGGGCGTGGAGCAGGACGGTACCTGGAGGTGGACCACTGGGCGGGACGTGCTCGGAGCGGACGTGGGACCCGAGGAGCCTGGAGGCTATCTGTACCCACCCTTCAGGTGGGATTGCCAGTGGACGACACGAGGCCGCCGTCTTTTCTTCAGTTGCTGTTCTTTTTCTTTTCAGTTGTACTTTACAGTTGGGCTTGTATTTCCGGCCCCTTTACTTTTCTGCACTTTACTTTCCGCTTGCTGACTCTGTGTGGTTGTTACTTATAAAGGCAATGCCTTCCCTGTTTACTGGGATTTTACGCCTTGGTGCTAGTCGCCAGCCCCTGGCCTATGGAAGGCGGGCTTGGGGTAGTCACGGCACGGGCCCCGAGGACGGGTCGTGACAAATTGGTATCAGAGGCGGTCGGTTCTACCGCAGACTCTGATCGTCCTTTCTTTCTATGTGAAGCAATAGTGTTTAGTGTATTGAGTGTGGTTATCAGTTCAGGGAGCCCAGTGTTGGTGCGGCGGCCGACGTATCCGTACACCAGGACCCTGACTCCTGATTTCCGACTTAATGCATGAAAACATTGATTGCGTGTGTGTTTCAAGTTTTCTTTGTGATTACTTATGTCAGCTCACCGGGTATACTGATCTGCTTTATGAAAGTCTCAAGTTTTCCTTGTGATTACTTGTGCCAGCTCACCAGGTATACTGTTCTGACTGTGGTGCTCTTGTTCTCCTTTTCAGGATGGCCCCGCGACGACTGCCAGCTAGGGTTCCGAGTGTAGGGCGCGATGGCAGCCCACCGAGCGACGAGGCCTCGGTGCAGGGCCCTTTGCCAGCAGTGGCACCGGCGGTAGCCTTACCCGCCGAGCCACCGATGCTTCCAGTACCAGACGCCGACGATGCACGTCGCCTCAGGGCACTGCACGAGTTTCAGAGCCAGCGACCGCCCAGGTTTCGCGGTGAGGCGGACCCCCAGGCCGCCGAGGACTGGCTAGAGGCGGTGGTACGGATCTTCAGGCTAGTGAGGACACCAGCGGATCTCATGGTGATCCTCGCAGCGAGCCTCCTGCAGGCGGCGGCAGGACGATGGTGGAGCCTGATGCTCCAGGTTCACGATGAGGCATCCCTGCTCTGGACGGACTTCGAGAGCCTCTTCCGCTCTGAGTTCGTCCCGGCCACCCTCCGAGCGGTGCGCATCCAGGAGCTTCTCCAGCTGCGCCAGGGCAGCATGACGGTCGCTCAGTATGCGGCGAGGTTCACGGACCTATCTCGCTACTCGACCGACATGGTACGGGACCCCTTCTTCCGGGCCCGGACCTTCGAGCAGGGCTTGCGACAGGAGATTCGTGCGTCGCTGATCTCCCTCAGCATTCCGACCCAGGCAGGAGTGCTGGAGCGAGCCCTCCTGATCGAGAGCTTCCTGGCAGAGCCTTCTTCAGCGGCGAGACCTAGCGCAGGGCGGCAGGTAGCTGAGTCTTCGGCAGCAGGTAGCCGACGGATGACTCACGGGTCCAGGCAGACCAGACCCCCACGCAGACGGCCTCAGGACACCGGCTCAGCAGTACGAGGCACACAGCGGAGTGCCAGCCTTTCGAGAGGCAGGCTGTGCTACTCTTGCGGCGGGCAGGGTCACATGGCTCGTGACTGCCCGACTCGCCGATCAGAGGAGCAGCAGACGGTGGAGGGGCCACCCAGGCAGAGGCAGAGGGTCGACCGTGGCGGTCCGCAGGGAGGAGGCGGACGAGGCCGAGGAGCTGGCCGAGCAGCGGGTGGTGGGCGACGCTTTCAGGCTCTACCCCCACCACCACCAGGAGGGCCACCTCGACCACAGGGAGCCGGCGGGCAGGGACAGGCCCAGCTCCAGGCAGTGGAGGCCTACGACCCCGACATGCCAGAGATGATTCGAGGTACGATCTGTGTCTATTCCACCCTTGCTGCAGTACTTATAGACACAGGAGCGAGTCACTCTTTCATAGCCTCTGCCCTTGTTCGGAGCTCGGAGATTCCGACTGAGCCGTTGGCTCGATCCTTACGGCTAGAGACTCCTACGGGAGCAGACTCGACGATTACGCACTGGTGCCGGCAGTGTGAGCTTACTCTAGGAGGTGAGAGCTTCGGCTGGGATCTCCTTGTAGCGGCGTCGAGGCCTTACGACGTCATCTTGGGCATGGATTGGCTATCCACGGTTCATGCCCAGATCGACTGTTTTAGGCGCAAGGTACGATGTGTTCGTACCGACGGGAGCAGGTTTACCTTCACCGGCGAGAAGGGAACCTTTGCAGCACAGGATGGACTTCCGCGGAGGAGAGTGCAGCCCATCTCACATCAGTTGGCTAGCCTCATCCTAGGAGCAGTGGACGTGCGGAGTCCGGCTTTTCCTGCAGTGGTGGACCAGTACGTGGACGTCTTTCCCGACGACGTTCCAGGGCTACCTCCTCGTAGAGAGGTAGACTTTTACATCGACTTGTACCCCGGGACAGCCCCGATATCTACTCCAGCATATCGGATGGCCCCCGCCGAGCTTCGAGAGCTGCGGGTACAGTTGGAGGACTTGCAGAGCAAGGGGTTTATCCGACCCAGTGTTTCACCCTGGGCTTCCCCGATTTTGTTCGCCAAGAAGGCGGACGGGAGCTTGCGACTATGTGTCGACTATCGTCGCCTGAACCAGGTGACAGTGAGGAACAAGTATCCGCTGCCACGGATTGATGACCTCTTCGATCAGCTCAAGGGGGCGCGGTGGTTCTCGAAGATAGACCTCCGGTCAGGCTATCATCAGCTCAGAGTTCGAGACGAGGACGTGCAGAAGACGGCCTTCAGGTGTCGGTATGGCCATTATGAGTTCTTGGTTATGCCGTTCGGCGTAACCAATGCTCCAGCGGTGTTCATGAGCCTCATGAACAGGATCTTCCAGCCATACCTCGACCGATTTGTCGTTGTCTTCATTGACGACATTTTGGTATACTCGACGACTGAGGAGGAGCATGCCTACCACCTGCGAGTTGTGCTAGACACACTCCGAGAGCACCAGCTTTATGGCAAGCTCTCAAAATGCCAGTTCTGGTTACGTGAGGTCCATTTCTTGGGGCACGTCATTTCTGAGGCGGGAGTTGCAGTGGATCCCGCGAAGATCGAGGCAGTGCTAGCTTGGGAGCCACCCAAGAGCGTGACAGAGGTGCGGAGCTTCTTGGGCCTAGCGGGATACTATCGGAGATTCGTGCCAGACTTCTCCAGAGTTGCAGCACCACTCTCAGCCTTGACGAAGAAGGGGAAACCCTTCGTGTGGTCAGACAGATGTCAGCAGAGCTTCCAGGAGCTGAGACAGAGATTGACCAGCGCACCTATCTTGAGGTTGCCTGAGGAGGGAGTTGGGTACGTAGTTTACTGCGACGCATCAGGGACTGGACTCGGGTGCGTCCTGATGCAGGAGCGGGCCGTGATCGCCTACGGATCACGTCAGTTGAGGCCGCATGAGCAGAACTACGCCACTCATGACCTGGAGTTAGCAGCAGTGGTCTTCGCTCTGAAGACTTGGCGGCACTATCTGATGGGCGAGCGCTTCACAGTCTTTTCTGACCACCAGAGTCTTAGGTATATCTTCTCTCAGAAGGACCTGAACCTGAGACAGCGGAGATGGCTTGAGTTCCTCCAGGACTATGACTTTGAGATAGTCTATACTCCTGGGAAGGGGAACGTGGTAGCCGATGCCCTCAGCAGGAGGACGGGCATTCAGCTGCTTGAGGAGGCGACGGAGCAGCTAGCCTCCTTGCAGATATCCTTCGTGGATAGAGACGGAACAGCCTTTCTTCAGTCTCTCACAGTCTCTCCTCCACTTCTACAGCGGGTCAGAGAGGCTCAGCGTGGGGACGCTGACTGTGAGACCCGGCGTGCACTGATATCCTCAGGTCAGGCGCCTGATGGTTTCTCCCTTGGAGCAGAGCACGACATCCTTTTCAGAGGACGTACCTTCGTACCAGTCGCTTTACGAGAGGAGGTGCTGAGAGAGTTTCACACTTCTCCCTTGGCGGTACATCCCGGAGTGGCGAAGATGTACCAGGATCTCAGGCGACAGCACTGGTGGCCGGGTATGAAGAAAGCTGTGGCAGAGTTCGTTTCACGATGCCTCACCTGCCAGCAGGTGAAGGCAGAGCACCAGGTACCAGCAGGTTTGGTACAGCCCTTGGAGGTCCCGGAGTGGAAGTGGGACGGCATATCTATGGACTTCGTGACTGGACTTCCACGCACTTCCAGAGGTCACGACTCCATTTGGGTGATTGTCGACCGACTCACCAAGTCGGCACACTTCTTACCCATCAGAGAGCAGGGCTCAGTAGAGAGCTTGGGACGTCTTTACGTCCAGGAGATCGTACGGCTTCACGGTGTGCCATCGTCTATCGTCTCCGATCGAGATGCTCGTTTCACTTCCAGGCTTTGGAAGGGGTTGCAGGAGGCGTTCGGGACGCGGCTCCATCTGAGCACAGCCTTCCACCCTCAGACGGATGGACAGACGGAGAGGACCATACAGACACTCGAGGACATGCTCCGTGCATGTGTTCTCGACTTTGGTCGCAGCTGGGAGGACCACCTACCCCTGGTGGAGTTTGCGTACAACAACAGCTACCACTCCACCATCGGGATGGCACCATACGAGGCGTTGTACGGCAGACCCTGCAGATCACCGTTGTGCTGGACAGACCCTGGGGAGTCAGCACTCGTGGGACCAGAGATGGTCCGAGCCACGACAGAGAAGGTCCAAATCATCCAGGAGAGGATGAGGACAGCTCAGAGCCGGCAGAAGTCATATGCTGACAGGAGGCGGAGGCCACTAGAGTTCGAGGATGGCGACCACGTCTTTTTGCGTGTCTCACCTCGATGTGGTTTACGGAGATTTGGCCGAGGCGGCAAGCTGTCTCCCCGCTTCATCGGGCCTTTCCAGGTCCTCAGCAGGATAGGAGAGGTGGCTTATCGCCTGGCTCTACCACCTCAGTTGCACCGGGTGCACGACGTCTTCCACGTGTCTCAGCTGAGGAGATACGTGCACGACCCGACGCACATCATCGACTTTGGGGAGCTGGACGTGGACGATGGGGCGACTTTTGCGGAGGTTCCAGTGGAGATCGAGGATCGACAGGAGCGGGTCCTACGTGGGCGGTCGATTCCTCTTGTGCGCGTCAGATGGCAGCACGGGAACCTCCAGGAGAGCACTTGGGAGCGGGAGGCTCAGATGCGTGCTCAGTACCCCCATTTGTTCCCCTAGTTTTGATGTATCTTTACGGGGACGTAAAGCCCTGAGGTGGGAGTAATGTAAAGACCCGCAAATTTCAAGGAAATTTTTTTCTTAATTTTCTTTGGAATTTTACAAGAACGCAGCTTCAGACGGCACCTGATTCCGAGGCCCGGTGTGCCCGGAATCAATTTCCGAAGTTTGGCTCGGGTACGTTCAGTGAACGGACGAGCGGGTTTTTCTATCTTTTGAACCGGTGCCCGGAATCGAATTCTGAGGGCACCGATGAAATCGCAGCGCCGGTATTTGCTTAGAAACGCCTCTTCCGGAGTTGCGTTTGCTCAGACGTGGTTTTTAAATTTTGCGGCTTTAAGTCAGAAATAAAATAAAGTTTGTGCGACAACTTTATTTTATTTCACTTAAGCTGCTTGGAAGCCACTTGAAGTCACTTAAAGACGGCTTGAACTGAGTTGAACTGGATAGGATGCTATCCAGAAATATCCTACCCCCTTTGGTAGGATATTTGTGCGGTGGGACCCGCACGAGCCCCGCCGTTTCATTCGCTAAGTAACGCACCCGCGAAAACCCGTCAAAGTAACTGAAAAGTCAACCGACGCGTTTTCTTTAATTCTTAACAGACCATTTAATTGGGCGGTTTATTTCGTGAATTAAATGGACTGTTTCTTCGTGAATTAAATGGGTCGTTTCTTTCGTTGAATTAATTCAACGAATTGATGGATCGTTTCTTAACCGGTTTCGTGTTGGCATGTTTATAAAATAAGACCAACCCAAAAATCCTTGGAAAGGATTTGAAAGAATCTTCGTTCCTCCACCCTCTCCGCGAAGAACGCGAAGAACGCGAAGAACGCGAAGAACGCGAAGAACTCCGGCGAACGGAATTCGACGACGCACACCAAGATCTGCGACGTCGACGAGATCTACCCGCGACGTTCTTCGGCGACGTCTTTCTTCCGCGGCCGATCCTCGTTCGGCAACAAAGGTGAGAATCGGATCTTTTCTTCTCCCTTTTTAATTTCAATATCAACGGATTTAAACTAATTAAATCCGTTGATCTTGATCCGGAGATTGGCGACGCGACGAGCGATTCCGCGACGACGCGGCGATCTCCATCTTCCGCGACGAGCAAATCCCGCGACGATCCCCCGTTCGGCAACGACAAGGTAAGGGATGTTGGAATTCTTTTTAAAATCCCGTGTTTATTCTTTTGAAATATAGAACCCGATCACGAAACAATTTTAATTTATTTAAAATTGTTGATTGGTTTCTTTCCTGTTTCTCCCGTTGATTATGACTAACGCGGAGGGTGCGGGTCTAACGAACAAGACCCGGCAACCCTCCGTCGATCTTCCTTTGTGTGCGGATTTGGCGAGCGACGGCAAAAGCGCGACGCAAGGGCCATATGTTGATTCCGCAGTGGAGGACGCATCCCGGGAGGAACAACGGCGCAGACGGGAGGCAAATCGGGCCACCGGAGCACCTCCGGCGGCCCGCGGAAGGAGGCGGCGGCGCGGGTCGCCGGCGCGGCGGCGCCGGCGACCGGGGGCGGCGGCGCCCGGGGCGCCGCCGGAGGAGTCCGCCGCGGCCGAGCCGCGGCGGCGGCGAGCCGCCGGACCGCGTCCGCGGTCCGGCCTTCCAGCACGCGGCCCGCGCGGGCCGCGTTTTCTCCAAAGCCGCGGGTTTGACCCGCGGCGGCAGCGCTTCGGCCGCTCGGCCGAAGCCGAGCCGGTCCGGTCGGCCGGGCCGCGCCCAGGCCGGACCGGACCCGGCCGAGCCGGTTCGGGCCGGGTCGGGCCGACCCGGTTCGGGCCGACCCGGTTCGGCCGACCCCGGGGGGGGTTCGGGCCGGGTCGCCCCGGGCCCAGTACCCCCGTTTCGGGCCCTCTACGGTCTTTCGCCCATATCTTGGGCCTGGGACCTCCGATTGACGAACCGTCAGCGGCTACGCGATCCTTGGATCGAGACGGTCGTTTCGGTATATTATACTCAAGGTTTCGGAAGACTTTGGGTTCGGCCGGGTTGGTTCGTACACGAAGCCAACCGGGCCCTCGGAGCGGAAACGCTCATAACTTGAGCTACGGACGTCCGAACGACGTACCGTCAGCTGTGGTAGTTTCCTCTAAGTGAGACGGAACTTTTGGCATACTCCGCCCGAGGATCGGATACAGGCGGAGTACGGTCGGGTTGGTTTTGCCCTAAAAACCAACCGGGCCCCTGGGACGAAAATGCCAATAACTCTCAGACCGGGCGTCCGATTGACGCGCCGTCTGTCGCGTTGAGATCCTGTTGTCGATACGGAACTTTTGGATACATCAACTTCGGACTACGTGTCAGTTGATGTATCAGCCCCTCGGCTCGTGGAGCGGACCCTCCTAAACGAGCTCGCTACGTGCGGGAACCCTAGCGCTGGCTGTGACCTCGACGACAGAGCAGAGATCCTCCGTGGACTGCGACGACGGCAGAGCAGAGATCCTCCGTGGACTGCGACGACGGCAGAGCAGAGATCCTTCGTGGACTGCGGCGACGACTGTGCAGAGATCCTCAGTGGACTGCGTCGACTACTGCACTCAGCGATCCCACGTGGATCAGTGCTTCAGGTTCTGTGTGAGCCCGATCCTCCGTGGGTCCTTACTACCGGTTCTGTGTGAGCCACTGCCTACAGGTTCTGTGTGAGCCCGATCCTACGTGGGTCTTTTTGCGGGGGTTAGTACCTATCGATCCTTCGTGGGTCCGACGACTGAGACGGATCAGTGATCGTCTTTGACGTCATCTGAAAAAGTATACCTGGTTGAGCTGAATCTTATGTTACTCTCCTTTGTGGATTGTGTTGAACCATCCTTTGTGGATTTACTGTTTACTCTCCTTTGTGGATTTGGGTCTTGCTTTCCTTTGTGGATTGAGTTGTTCTTGAGCTCGTGAGCAGAGCTAGAATTGGGGACTTAGGTATATGTATGGGCATATACCTAAGTCGAGTCAGATGTTACTTCGTGATTGCATCTTTCTTTTGTGCTATATCCTTTGTGGATTTCGAGAGACCTTCGGGGGTCTCGGGGTCCTTACTGAGTAGTTGTACTCACCCCTGCACGGGCTATGCCCGCACCTTGTTGTGTTGGTTGCAGACGACGGACAGCGCTGATCACGGTTGGGGCGTGGAGCAGGACGGTACCTGGAGGTGGACCACTGGGCGGGACGTGCTCGGAGCGGACGTGGGACCCGAGGAGCCTGGAGGCTATCTGTACCCACCCTTCAGGTGGGATTGCCAGTGGACGACACGAGGCCGCCGTCTTTTCTTCAGTTGCTGTTCTTTTTCTTTTCAGTTGTACTTTACAGTTGGGCTTGTATTTCCGGCCCCTTTACTTTTCTGCACTTTACTTTCCGCTTGCTGACTCTGTGTGGTTGTTACTTATAAAGGCAATGCCTTCCCTGTTTACTGGGATTTTACGCCTTGGTGCTAGTCGCCAGCCCCTGGCCTATGGAAGGCGGGCTTGGGGTAGTCACGGCACGGGCCCCGAGGACGGGTCGTGACAGACCATGATTCTCATACTAAATTTCTTTTACAAAGGTGTACTACATGATTTTTGCATGGTTAGTAAAATTCTGTGGTATGAATCATCTGTACTTCCACTAAAGAAGTACCAATGCAATGTAACATTCACAATTTGTGCACCATTTTTTTAACTATGTGATTTTAAAATGATAACTAATTTAATATAAAAATAATGATTTTATCCTCCCTCAATTATTTATTCCAAGAAGTTATAACTCCCCAGTTTTTACACTTTCACCCTCACTACAAGTCTCCACCTTTTGACATTAATTGTTGTGTTCCTAAGGCCAACATAACTTATTCTAATAGTAATATTCTAGTAGAAAATTGGGCCGACAATGCTACACCCCTTCCACAATATTTGTGATCAAATAATAAAATATATTTTTTAGACATATCTATATAAAATTAAACAAGTTTTATTCCTATTATGGATATGGAATGATGAAACTATTATAGCATCATCCTTCAATGGTGAAAAATATTTAAATTATAGTGACCTAAATTCATCACACAACAATAGAGAACAAATTTTTAAGGACATCAGTAACAAAATCTAATCATGTTTATAATTTCAAAAAATCATTAATGATGTGGAAGATTTGGACAATTTTTAATAAAACATCGCACATAGTGAGTAGTTCAACTTATGAAGCATCATGTTGTAAAACCAAATCTCGATTGATTCAATACCACAATCCAGACACTATGATCTTATTTTTAATATATTTTTACCATTAAAATTTACTTATATATATATATATATTATCTCTATAACTTTTTTTTCATGAATTAAATTAAAATAATATATTATTATTAACATTTATAATAAATGAGTTATGATTCCATTTTACAGAAACAATTTCTCTAAAATATTATATGATTCTAATCCTCGTGAAAATGAAAGGAGGAAAAATAAATTAAATTACAAATTCTTTACAACAATTTTTTTAATAATACCAATTCCCCTAAATAAAAAAACTTATATTAAATATGTGTGTATCAATTTCATGCATAACATCTGTATATTTTCATTAATTATATGTGTTCTCATTTATTTGTGTTGGATTTATGAGGATTATTTTATTAGTCTCCCTGATTTAGATTCATATTGAAATGTAGATGTTGATTATGATAATTATGTTCTAATATAAGGAGATTATTATGTTTTGGTTTCTATATGAGATGATGAGTATTGTGATGGTTTTGGTGATACTAATATTGAGGTAAATTTGATGTGTAAATTATATGCTCGGTTTATAAATTTAATTTTAAGAAATTTATTTTCCTCATTACGATGATATTTATATTGATATTTTATATTTTTTATCATATAGATAGATATAATTTTTGTGATATATATTGTATACTGTTTGACTTATGTTTGTAGTGTATTTTTTTTTTATTATTGTATGTTACAATGTATGAGTTCTATTTGTGTGTTATTAGAACATCAGGATTTTAAGTGTCACAAGTTGGATTATAAATTATATTATTGTAAGGTATTGAAGTTTGTGAGTTAATTTGATATACATTTCATGATGTTGTAGTTATATTTATATTATATTTTTTAGTATTATTTATTCTACTAGAAGGTAGGAGTGATTCTAGCAAGAAGGATTGATGACGGCCTATAGGTCAGCTATTCAATTACATTAATCCGGCGAGGTTGAATAAAAAAATAGAAACACATTTCAGAAGTATTTAATGAAGGGTGGGAGGTGAGCTCAAGATATACCTAGTGAATTGTAGGATCCTCCACAATATTATTCCTTAACTACCATACATTTCTCACCTATTACCCTCTTTTATTTTCCTTTACCTAATATTATTTTTTGTGATATTTATTTTTTTCTTTTCTAGGTACATAATGAGAAAACTCTGATTCAGTGCAATTAACAATTTGATTGATGAACGGTTCATCTACTAAGTGGAAAAAATAAATCCATTGTTGGGGATTAATTTATTATTTTTACTTTTGAAGAACATTTCCATCTTATTTACACTTGTTTGATAAATTTTTAATATTATATTTCGTGGTTTTATTCTTGTTTTTTTTGTTCTAAAACTATTAAATATGCTCACGTTGATTTCATTTATTAAATATTTGATGGTTATAATATATCTTTCTATTGAGTGTTATGTTTATGAGAATACCTCTGATGTTCTGAGATATATATTATATGACTTTTCTAAAAAATATGATTGTAGATGAATAGGTTCATGATGGTTTGGGTAATAATGATATTGAGTAATTTTTATGATATAATTTATATTGTTGGTTTATAAATTGAATATTATATTCATTTGTTTAATTTTTATTATATTGAAACTCAAATTTTAAATTTTTTATCAAGTAGATATTTTGAATTTTGGTGGTGTATATTGTATTCCATTTGAGTCGTATTTATTCAGGTCATAATTTTTGTATTCCATCAATGATGTTTTTTTCTTTTCTGTATGATTGAATTGAGATATTTATATATTTGATGAGGGGAATAATACTCTTCATTTTTTGGTTCTATTTTTGTGGCTCCATAAGAATCCATTGATTCTGGAGTCAAATAGTATTATAATAGGTTAAACTGATTCATATGTTTTATTTCGTTAGATTGTTATTATTCGGATCACTTTATTTGCTTTAGTTGTAATAAATGTAATTTTTATAATGGGTGTGATGAGTTTCTGTACTGGTTTGAGGGGGGGGGGGGCTTCTCTACTAGATTATCGCTATTAGATTAATTGATTCTATAGAGGAACATTGATTGACAGTAGATACAACCTAATTGGTTTAGTTTATTTTGGTTTTTTTCTATTGATCAGTTTCATTTGGTTTCATTTTTATGTTATGCTATTTTAAATGGTTGAATAAAAAAATTCCATTCACTAGAAAAAATGAAACACAAACTGCCATAGTGGTGGGTATATACATCCTATTTTACTTTTGAAATGATAAGTGTACAATATTTCTTATAAATGGAGAAATTTCAAAGGATATTTTGTCAAGAAATTTTTATGATATCATTTAAAATAGCGTTTTAACTACACTTCTAACAAATTGAGATAATTGTTTCCTTTATAAATTATTGACATCTCAAATAGTAATTTCAAGGTGAATTCATTGGACAAAATTGGTCGGGAGATATCCTCTTTCTATACTATGTATTAAGATTAAAATATTCCGGTACATATCATGTTGGTGATATGTTTTGAGAAGAATTTGGAGGATTATGTGAGACAGATATATGACCTCATGTTATTTCTGTAATTGATTAAGCCATATTACACCCCATGTTTTATTTTTCCATGGGATAAAAATTTTCTAAATATTTGATGTTTGATATTTTTTTTATCATTGACTTTCTTTATTGTAGTGACAGTTTTGTTATGAATGTTGGATCCACTTTGATTTCCCTTTTTTGATATTCAATACAGAATCATTATATTTTATGATATTTTAGTGTAGATATTGACTATAGTGAAATAAATAATGAGATATGTGAGAAACTAATGATTTTTTAGTGGTATTGGTTTTTCACACATGATAGGTTGTGGGTGATGGATGAAAATATTTTTATCTAAGGTAATGACTGGTGACTTATTCTATTTTATTGGTCCTGTGTTTCTAACATGTATATAAAATACCTTTTGCTAGTTCATATAATGGTCGTGTATTCTGAAGAATGTTGTCTAATTTATTTCAATTTTGTGTTGTTTTTTTACATATTATGTGTGTAACTTTATATGTAGGGTTGCAATATTTTTTTCTATTAGCTATGTTTGATGAATTAGATTAGAAGATATATGTTATGCATGAATTAAAGTAGTAGTTTTTTTCTAGTTTTTGGATGATATAGCCATAGTTCAAATAATGGTAGTGAGAGTTTTTTTAATTGTATCTAAAGGGTATATCCATGGTTATAAACCATTTATATATCCATATATCAACATTTTAAATTGTTTCACTTGATTTACTTCCATGATTTATAATGGTGGCTATATGTGGTTGTGGGATAGGTTATATAAAGGTTTGGAAATGTTAGAGGTAGATCCAGTTCAATTCTTTAAACCAAATAATTAGACATATATACATGATTTCAAATTAACTCGATATCAATGTCCCAATTTCTAATCAATAAGGAATCAAATTCCATTATAATGTTTCTATTACCTATAACCATTGATAAAGAAATGTCCATTACATGAATTTCAAGTATTGTTAGTTTTTGGACTCTATATAATATTATAAAAACAAACACAAACCTTTCCATTGATTTTTCCAATGGTATCATCCAAATATGAGATATTCTCATTATTTTATATATCTATCAACTAATAAAATAAAAAGAACACCATTGGTGCTGTAGAAGAGGGTCATGATTAAAAAAAATTATTTTGAAAACATAAAATAAAATATATATTTTGGAGGATACAAAATGGGTGGATAAAATTATTTATATGAAATAATAAAATATTTTATAGGGGATTCATTTTATGGTATATATTAAATCACTTTAAGGTCATTATGATGTTAATATAAACAAAAAATATTTATATAATATTTAATATTTAAGTAAAAATTATACTATATCATAAAATAAAAAAAAAGGCCATTGGATAAATTTGAAATTATAATTCCAAAAATTATATTTCTTTTATCAAAATAATTTTCTAAATATTTGAATTGATACATTTAAACTAGAATATATATTTATTTAAAAATATATTTTTCCTCGATGATAATAATTTTCCCACCATTATAAAAATCACAATTTCATATCATAAAATTTATATAATAATTCATATTAAATATATACTATTTAATAAAAATAAATATTTTTAATGTATTTTATAAAAAATTCATTAATCCATCATTAAAAATATTTTTATTTTAATTTAATATTATCAAAAAATACTATTTGAGTATTTCATATTAATATTTTTATAAAACTCATTACATAGTCATTTAGAATATAAAAACAAAAAGGAATAAATATTATAATTATATTACCGGAAATAAAATATGAATATTTATAATATTAGGATCAAGATTCATGACCCATTATTACACCAGAAAACACCATAATAGTAAGCTGTATGGTCGTGAGATTTTCATATGGTTGTTCTGTGGAGATTGTTTGGTTTGGGATCTTGATGAGATTTAACATCTATTATAAATATATTTTCTTATTATTTATTTATTGGATATTGTATTGAGATTGTTCTAGTGAAAATACAAGAGATTATATATACATTAGAAGATCTGATAAATGGACATCATATGGTATGAACCTTCTAGTTCAGGTCAATGATTATTTTTTCTCTTTATCAATATGTCATTATCATAACCCTTGTAATATAATAATCATATAATAAATATTCAATGAATATATTATCTATGTTTACTGTAATTAATGTTCATTGAATATAATAATATATATCTTATAATGGTCCAACATAACCAATTTAGTACATGCGCTTTCTATATTTTCATTACATAAATAAGAAACATATTCATATATTAAATGTTATTTCATTTATAAATTTGTAGGTTCTTACATTACTCCGAGATTTAGAATTTCTTCAAAAAAAAAAAATCATTTCATAGACTAATATAGATGAGAATACTTATGTTTCCTCTCATCTTACAGTTCCCATGTCACATCTTTATACATTGGGTTCTATCACAATAGTTTTACCAGTTGAGTTTTTCTGTTTTTTAGAACAATGTCTCTATCATGTATGATATTCAATTGATTCCCCTTGTATGATAGATAATTTTCAAATTGTACCATGTTTGAATTTATTATATGTGATGTGTATATTATGTACTATCTTATGAGGGATACATGGAACACATCATGTAATTACACAAGGTTAGGTGGGAGTACTCATTAATATTCCACAACTCAATTGAAATCAAGGATCTCAAAGGGGCTGATGTATCCTGGTATAGTATTTACCTTATTCCAAAATCTCAATAAATTATTCCATAAATATATATGACCAAACAATTTAACTCTAGCCACAAAATCCATGTCCCATTGACGATTATCTTAATAGTTTTATTTCAACTTTGTGATGATTTAATGTTATAATATATGGTTTGAACCTCGTATTTCATCTACAAGAACATATCAGGTCCCATATACATCTCCTCTACATCATTATCCCAACATGTTGGACTTTAACACCACTTCCCATAGAGAACATGAATAATTCGATTTGAATGATGGAATGGAAACTATTGAAATATGCTAACTTTTCTAGGTTAAGGTGTTGAAAACAAAATTCTTTTTAATTTATTATGAATTACCTAGACATATCATCTAGAGTTAATGGTATATTCGATAGGTCATCCATCTGAGCCTGATAAGAAATTTTGAAACTTGATTTTGTATTCAAAATTTTAAAATTTATATCCAAAACCATTACATAGACCTCAAATATTTATTAGATACAATTGATAGTGGATGTACATATAGTATTAACACATTCCTTACATATATCACATAATTTTGTCCTAAATGGAAATATTCATGGATAGTAATGATATGTGATGACTCGGTACAATGATCGACTACCAACCAAATGAAGCTATTAACATTATGTATCACAGGGTGCCGTCTGATATAATACTATCTTATTATGTCACATGTATATACTAGTATGGGAAATGGTTGAATCGTACCCGTTGAATTATGCATCATATCCTTTAATTACAAGCATACTACGATTAAAGATACAAACTCCCTAATATATATCATCATGATATCCCACCAATTTTTGTCATCAAATTTCTATACATCTGAGTGCCTTTTAGAATAATAGTGAAGGATGATATATTGACATCATATTTAATTTCTATCTTTAGTTATTCTTTTTGTGTCACATATCTATGTTACAAATCTTATAAATCCATATTTAGAAATGATGAAAAATGTAATATTCACTACCTTATTCTATAAAATCTCTTCATCTTTCGGATCCTCCTTGATAATCCTAATATTTAATGGTTGAGATATTATGTTAGAATTGTCAGATAATGATATATTTTAATTCCCCTATCAATATTGTACATGTAAATGAGTATTATATCCCTTTTAATACTCATCATGGATAGCACAATGGGATCATTTTTTACATAGATAACCTTCTAATTTGATCACCTACCTAAGATGGTAATGTCATCAAAAATCAAAATACATGATCAGCTTTAACCACCTACATTGTTGCATATTAAGATAATATTCGGTGGAAGTATAATTTTTGATTTTATCCTAGAGAGATTATGTTTCCATATATATAATTTGAAGATACCTACAAATAATTCTAGATCATAATTAGGGTAGTTATGAACATGGATTTCTATTTGGATGGATGAATAGGTTATCAATTTTTAATTTTTTTTTGATTAAATGTCCCAAGATATTTTTATATGCATCACTATTAATCAAAAAACCTGCTGCACCGATGGGTAATGTGAGTATAGGTGTAGTGACTATTATTTAACTAATCTCTCTAAAAGAAACCATAAAATCGTAATCCTAGAAAAATTTGAATCCCTTCCAAGTTATATTAGTTAGGGGGTATCAAAATAATGGTAATTTTATTACAGATCAATGACAATACCTATTCAACTCATGGAAAATACTGATTTCCTTCAAAAATATTTCTCTTAGACACCCTTTAACTATCCTCATTTTTTGAGTATCTTAATATAATAGTTTTATAGTGGGGACATGCCCCATGAAGGTTACATGGTCCAACCAGAAATTGTATTTACTAATCATTGCATACCTCATTTCCTTCTTTAATGTCCTTAATTTAGTTTTCAAATTATCCCTATGTTCCTCCGTGATTTTTATTGGATAATAATTAGTTCAATCAAGATATCCTCAGAATATTTTAGATAATCAATAAAGAATTCATTAATCAAATGTATAAACTATTTTAGGCCTTTTGAGTTAAAATAGAATCACAATGAACTCATAGTACCCATAACTTGTATAATAACTAGTATTGGGGATATCCTCCTTACTCACATTTCATTGATCATATCCCAATCAAGATAAATTTCTTTAGATAAGTATTAGGGTCCATGTATCTATGTGAAACAATCCTCAATACATAGAAGATGTTTCTTATTATTTAACATGATCTTGTTAAGATAATGATAATTAATGAATATATTCATTATACTATCTATCATCATGATGAAGAGGAATAGTGCAACCAATAGTGAATCACTTGGGTTTATAACCCCCTTATCCAACTTATCTGATAGTTTATTCTTTAGCTCATCATGTTCAAAATATCTTTTGTTTATGTATTCTTAGATATTGTAAAACCCCATGTATAATATCGATTAATAATTCAACCTCTTGGCATGGAGGAATATAAGTCAGTTATTTAGGATACACATTAGAAAATTCCATCATAATTGGAATTTCTTGGAGGAATATATTTTATTTAATCCAAATAATTTGGGATTGATAATCTTACCCACAAGTTAATAATATCCATGCTTGATATGTTAGTACTAAAGAAGATTCATCCTCCGTATATAATTTGTAATGAACTAGAGGGTGATGTGTGACACTAAAAGTGATTTATTTCTCCAAAAACACTATGATGTCTACATATAAGGAAATATAATCAACACAAATAATAGAATAATATTATACTTATGTTATTATCACAATGTTTTGTTGGTAGTTCATCCCATATATTGTTTTAGGGGATGATTTAACCATCTAGGATGCAATAGGTACTCCATTTCACACTTTCACTGACAACAGTACTTTAATACTATGAATTTGTGTTTGAATGGTTCTAATAAAATAGCATAAATAATTATTTTATATTGGTAACTTATATATGGCCCTCTATATTTTTTATGTAATATATTACAATACTTTTCAGTAATTATTTTTTCATAATAAATAAAGTATATTGATGATTTATTTTAATATACTTGAGAATTCCACTATTTTAGAAAATTCGAAAAAAAATCACCCTTAGATATTTTTGATGTGTTGGTTAAATTTTTTTTACTTTTTATTAATATAATTATATAAATATGGTAAATAAAAGTTTTAAATTAGAATATCCTATTATTGAAAAGTACATTTTTTGACAATACCATTGTTTAACTCTATTTTAATTTACAATTCGCTTCAAAATATTATATATAATTTATATTGAATATATAATATTTAATAATAATATTTTACTAAGATATAATTTAGATCAAAAATAAATTAAATCAACTTAATGAATGTATTAATTGAAATTTAATATTACCAAAAAAAATATTATTTGAGTTTTGTCACATTAATATTAATTTTTTAACAAACTCATTAATTAATTATTTAAAATGTAATAACAAGAAGGAATAAATATAGTCATTATTTTTTGGAAATAAAATATATATATTTATACTATAATATTTTATATATATAACCCCTTATTACAATAGTTAAGGCCTTATGGATAAGGAAAGTAACTTGTAGATTCCCATGATGTGGCCTAGAAAACATGTTTTGGGCCATGAACGTGATGATCTTGAACTTATCCCATAAATGTTATATCACATTATTTAGTTTTTGGACATCATATTGTGATTGATCAATATCAAATCCTATATATTATATATCCCTTATATACTTAGATTAGATGGATTCAAATGGTACAATTGTACTTGTCATCGCCAGAAATAATTTTATCTATGTGAATATAACTTTATAATAAACCTTAATACATAATAAATATATGATCTCTATTAAAAAGCAATAATATTAGTGGCTATGATTCGTAACAATATTCTGAATTTAACAGTTTGTAACCTATAATGGTCCAAAATTACTAAATTAGAGCATGTGTTTTCTGTAATAACAGTTCATAAATAACAAACTTCTTTATAAAATATGAATTAAATTTATAAATATTTGGTTCATTACAATCAATGATTTGGTTGGAATAGACACTATAAAGTATTCCATTATTTCTCAAGATACACATTCCCATATCTAAAATTTCAGGGTATTGGGAGTGTGAGGGAAAAGTAAGTCATCCATTCTCTCCCCATTATAAATACTCTGTAAAACACAAACCAATACATTTGAGTGTTAGTTTCCCTTCCAATATGTGTGGGATAACATATGAAATTAGAAACTATATAATACTACAACAGAGATACCACTATATAGGAAACTTATTATCCTTATACTAATATAAATTATATCTTTATACAAGACCATTGACTTCTACTACTATAATATTGGTTTCAAAAAATTATTCAAGAATATAATTCAATGTTTATTTGTTAATTATTCATTAATTAGTATTACTAAATTTTAATTTCAAATATTAATACATTAAAATAGTAATATAGTTCATTAACCTATGAACCACTTATTTATATTCACATGCATATATTTATAATATATAATCATGAAAAATCAAATTTCGTTAAATTAATCCATTTATCATTTAATTAGTTATTTAGGTATTATAGGAATCCTCAAACAATGCCACATAAAGCTTTCACATTTGGTTTAGATATATGATTTCCTCTAATTAGTTGGAAACTAATCATATAAAAAACATCTGGTCATCTTTCCATCAAGAAATCATTAAGATATATTATGTTTAGTTGAAAAGTATTATTAACATAAATTCATCCAAACAACACTGTTTAATTACCAAAAAATTATGCATTGAATAATTTTTCCACCCTTCACCATCATATACCATCACTACATCCTTGAGACCCAACCCATTTATCAATATGTAATTATACATTTTACATACACATGGCTGTATAAAATTGATCATTAAATAATTCGAAATTCACAATATTATTAATAAATCACTTCAATGATCTGTAACTCAAGAGAGTACTAACATATTTAATATATTATATACACAAAACATTAATGGATACTAAGACCAAAACATGGTTGGATACAAGAATCTGATAAAAAACAACAGAATTTTTCATCCAAAAATAATTTATCATCTGAAAACAGCTATAGTAATTCCCAATATACTTCATCATGTTTATTATGCATAAGTTTATAGATAAAAATCACCAGATTGGAACCAATTAACTATTTGAATGGATCATCATAATTTTGATCAATAATTAGTTCAATAGTTAAATAAATTCAAAGACGTTATGTTGTAATTCTACTCATGTGACATCCCTTAAATTATTGCATCATCTAGATTTACAATGCTTCTATTTTTCAATAAATTTATACTCATAAATAACAACAGAATCCACAAAAATAAACCACACAATATTGTAAACGTTATGTGAAAAAAAATAGAAATTTTAAAACAATAACGATCATAATATTCCATACACATTTATCTGGCCCCATTAATTTCATAATCTATGGTAACATTGATATTAATTATTTTCAAAACTTATATTTTTCCCATTTAAACAATTTAATTTCAATATTTGTAAAAATAATCTTAATCAGATATTGTTATGTTGTTTAAAACTATGGTATGAGATAATATACATAATATCTCATAGATAACTACAGTATTTATAAACATTTAATAATTTATTTTATTAACACAGTATACTTATTTTCAATCAATGAAATTGAAATCAACAATATTAATTATATACACTAACATATTGTTTTGCATGATATTGAGATAATAAAAACTATATAAAACATGAGGTACTATTTATAATCCAGTTCGTGTGATAATAATTTTAAAATAATAGTATTTATTTGCAGAAATATTACTTCATTCTACAATCATAAATTCTATGATAGTTGTAAAATGTAATTGAAATTTGAAATAATTTCTAATTTAGGAAAAACAATATGAATATATTTCATTCTAATTTTAGATGTTCAATGATAATATCCAATTTAATTTATGATAATATATCATCAGTATCTATCAATAATTCTAGGATTAAAGTTATTATCACATTGAATGATTTAAATTTTATCCAAAAAATATAAAACAATAACATGTGTTTCTAATTATATTCCAACTACTAGAATATAAGGGGAATATTATGAATATAATGCAACATCTCACTAATCCAAACAGTTAATTTAAATAGAAGCAAGTGGTATTAATAAATTTATCTTCTTTCTGTATATATTTCCATAATTTTCAAAAAAAATTCTTCCCCAAATTATTTTCTATATTATTATATGAATATTTTTAATCACACACATTTAAACAATCATATAATGAAACTTATAATTTTAAACCTATATAAATTAATGTTGAATATTCTTGTCCCCTATATACAGAAAAAAACATTTAGGAAAATGTTGTTCAATAATATTATAGAGAAAATATGTTGCGCGATGGACATGAAATATAGGAAGAGTTCAAATGAATTTTATAAGGATTTTAGAACCCAAAATGAGAATCCCCAGTAACTCAATCCCAGAAGAACGATGCTACTTTGAAGGGTAAGGTAAGACCCATAATTTTAAAGATTAATATATACAGGCCATTGGAAATTTCCAAAAATAATAGTAGAGGTTAATTATTGAACTATCATTTAATACTATTTTATTTCATTTCCCTTGAATGAATCATTCATTTTTTATATAATATAGAAAATATGACAAACGTCTAAATTTTTTTATACACATGATTTTTAGTCATTATATCCATTAAAACACAAAAAAATATGTTGGAGATAGGAACTGAGATTAAAATTTAGAATGATCTGGAAAATACAATCTACCTATATGCATGGAATACACCCTGTGTATGTGAAAAATAGATAAATATTATTAATATTAGGTTCATAATGAAACATAAATGAGAACAAGTTAATAGTAATGTACAATTTATAAATCATGTGTCACCCAAAAAATTCTATAAGTATTCACATGTTACCTTTTCTCAACCTAATGAGTAAGTGGTTTGAAATTACAAAACCCAGGAAAAACAACCATTACAATTACACATTTATTGAAAACTCATAGGTACACATATATAACTGTTATAAAGGTGGATCTTATTCACCTTTCAAATGAAAATCCTTATTACCCTTTAGCATATTCTTTATAAGACATGAAGAACTTACACACATAATTAGAGTGGAATATGGTAAATATTTCATTCAATAGAAATTTACTTTTCAAATTGACTTACATAAAATTACTTACGACAATTCATTATTTTAATTTATAAAACACTAATTAGCTTCAGAAAATAATTGAATAAAATTATAAAATTCCACATACATTTTTAATAAAAATTTTAATTAATTTTATAAATCATGAAAACCACTCTAAATTTACTTATATAAATATTAAAATATTTTAAAGAAAAATTTTCAAAATAATGACACACTATGATCCACCGAACACCTAATAATGAAAACGAAATTGTGAATGAAAATACATACGCTTATTAAAAATGTTTTATATTCTCGAAATTGTTAAACATGCTTAATCATATGTTATGAACCTCATCCATAATGCACATAAATACATTTTGTTTGTATATTTATAATTATATGGAAAAAAAATATTACTCATGCGAATTAATTGTTTAACATGAATCCAATTTATTAACATTCCGATTATATTAAATTATCCAAGCTAGAACATCCAAACCATAAGTCCAAAAATTTATTGGTCATGACTATTGAATGATCTAAATTATAAAATAATGATAATACAAAATATATTAAAAATATATGTGTCCTTTTATTATTTAATATATATCCCAAAAAAATTAATTTTTGGTAGAAAAAAACAATATCTTACATTATACCCATCATATTTCTATATATGTTCATGGTGCAAAATTAAATAAAAAATAATTAAAATAGTTTTACATGAAACATAAATAAATTCCAATTATAAAGAAAATATTTTTTTATCAATGAATATGTACGTAATATATAAAGAAATATTTATTCTACATCTTTAATCAAGTAATATGAAATAATGAAAATATAGTAAATTAAAAAAATTATTAGAATATTTTTTTAGAGATCAAAAAAATATTTATAATGAAACATTATTTTTACATCTTAAATATAAACTCTTCATATTTCATCCTTTAACTGAAATACTTATGAACTCCATTATATTGAAATAAATGATTTTCGAATGTATAAATATTTTAAATTTTATATCCATATGAAAATTTCATATAAAAAAATTAATCATTTTATTTTATTCATATATCATATATTTTATATTTCTATTGTATTTTAAAAATTATTATAAATATAATTATGGTAAATTCAAGGACATATATAGTGAAAAAAGTAGTTATTAATTTTATTATTATCTAACTACTAATTCATATTCATAATGGGATTTATGAGTCTAATCCAATAATGGGGTTTCAGATATTATATATTAAAATGAACTTTTCAATTATTAAAATGGAAAAAATTATTTTACATTATATAAAATATTTTATATAAAATAGTTCACATGTTCAATATGAATACTACATGATTCTATGTAATACACAACTATTCACCATTAATGATAACAAGCATTGTGTAGATGTTATTAACCCCACATTAATGCCTATATTTCACAAAATCTAGTTTTCAAAAATTGATATCATCACCAAAATTTCCATATTCCCTGTAGTGATAATATTTTTGATATAAAATTAAATACGTGATTAAAACAAATATTTTCATTATAATGTGTGAATCATTATCGTTTTAATGAGACCACATCATGATCCGCATTCTTTGAAAACCATGAACAAGTTGCAGCATGACAATATTTATAAATAAAATTATAACACTAATGACATTTTTAATGTGTTAGGTTTTTTAGGGTCTAAACATTATTCATGTTTAGTATAGTCTGTCATATGATAATTAATTTTAGCATGTTCATAAAATAATTAATAATCATGAAAACAAGTAATTATTCTTCATGTCCTATATGTGTATCTAATAACCCATCATGGTTTTATGGTGACATGTAAATAAAAAAACAAAATATAATTAAAAAAAATATCCATATAAAACAATATAACTAAATAAACAGTTTATAATTATTATATAAAACATGAATTATACACCCTATCCATTAATGTATTAGAAATTTTTCAGTACAACCTTTAGATTATAAGTCCAATTACACAATAATGATTAAGATACCATAGAAAATATCAAAACAATCCAACCTCCAAATAAACCATCTGTGTTGTTTAAATCCCCAAAAAAACATTATTGTATGATTTCTATAACAACAAATACTCGCTAGAATATAGGAATTAAGGGGATAAGAGAAATAAAGATATTTCAATTTTTATGTTTTCCTAATAAAGTATGTCAAACAGATGGTCTATAAAACCATTTATAACCCTTATAAATTATCCTTTGGATTTTCAACATAATGTGAAGTGTTTTTAAATCATTCAAGATCATTAATTATTTTGATTACTGAAAAACATTAAAACAAAATTATATGTTATTAATATGGAAATTTATTTATTTTACAATGTAGTAATTTTTTTTCATTTAAATGAAAATTTAATTATTTAAAAAATCTTTTAAAAAATTACAATTATCTTATAACTGGTGTATAATAACTTGTTGTGGAAGGATCAAGAATACATTTGCAAATATCAATGATCCCTAGACTACAATATAAAACTCAATATCAATTATGTGGGACATATATTAAGCTCTTCAAGGGAAAATTTGAGACTATAAAACTATTTATTCTAATTGAAATTTCACATCACTTCATGAAATTAAACAAAGATTTCCATATTTGTTGTTCTTCCAATATCATTAGATGATATATTTATTTTTCTAGTAATTTAATTTTGAATCATTAATGACATTTATACTAACATGAGTAAAATAGAAGATATATTATATTGTATGACATATATGTTGGATGATAAAAAATAATTTATGAAATTTTTTAATAGAAATATATTCCATTATTAATAAAGGAAGACTATTAATGGGAGTTTATTACATTATTTTATGACATGCTGGTATGAGATACGAATTCTATTGATTTCGTAAAATTTTTATCAAATAACCAATAAGTGATTTAATAAAACTTTTGAAATAAAATAAGTTCATTTTATTGAGATTATAGATTCTATTATCGATAGATTACCGAATGTGGTAAAAAATTATTGTTGAGTAATTACTATCAAACTCACATATTAATATGAAACAGACAGTTAGGTATGTATTTCATATACATTCACTATATATTTATTTAACTATCAATTTTTCTTATATTGTTTATTTGAGACTTATATTCTCTTTTTTAAATGGTTGGATCTAATTTATAACCATCAATTATCATCTAATTGTTTCTAGTTATTTCTCTATATAAATTTATAAAAATTAAATTTGGATTATCTCAAGAATAAATAATATTTAAATGATATTAACAAGACCCAAATAATAAATCCAACCGTACATTATTATTCCATATATTGATTTCCCTAAATATATAGACACAATAATAGATACATAACTAAATTAAATTAAAAAATATATATCCATTTAATTTTTTAAAAAAATATTCAAATTAGTTTATAAATATTTTCTCCAAAAAAACTATTATATTATAAAATAAATATATTATATAATTTAATATTAATAAATAAAAAATCGAACATAATATTTATGTACCTGTGCTACCCTTAGCTAAAGGGGAACTATTTTTTTATATAGAATTGGAAGGATATTAAATAATTGTCCTAATAATAATATAATGAATTTGATTCCATTATAAAACCAGATATAATGTTTATATATATATATTTGAATATAATTTATAATATGAAGAATAATAATTCCTTAATTCATGGTTTTAGGTACATGATATATTTTTTATCGTTGGAACAAATAAAGAAACTATGATTTATATCGATATATGGTTTGGCAATAATGAAATAATTGATTGGGTGATATAAATTGATTTTAAAATTTATTAATAGAACCTAACAAAATGTTATGGTAATCATATTTTATAAATTTGAAAAAATATTTGTACTAATGAAAAGAAACAATAATTTATTTATTTCATTTAACAAACATATTCTGATATTAAATTTATTTGTATAATTATTATTTATTATTTATTCTGTATTAATATAATTTAAATATTTATAATTTCACTATTATTAGATTTTAAAATATGGGGTGATTAATTTTATATATAATAAATAATCTATGTGGTAATTTTTTTATTTCTATCATAATGGTACATAGTTATTTTAACAAAATATTTAATTTAAATTTTATTTCTATTTAATATCTAATTGGATATCATTTCTAAAAACAATTTTATTTTTGAAGCAATGACTATAAAAAGTATTATTAAATATTATTATACCCTATAAGGTTGTTCCCATGCATGTGAAAGAAGAAATATTTGATCTTTGGGGGTTCGGATTCAAACGAATGTATTGTAATTTTAGATCCTACAAGAATGAAAAATTATATTGAAATAATATTTTAATGTTGATAATTTGATGGAAATGTAAATTTCATATACATTACACCTTCATATTATTACGGCATATTTTTTTACTAACCAAATTTGTTTAGATTTATTCTATAATGTTTATATTAATTTTGACAAATAATGGGATTATTTTTCCTAATATGTAAAATTGGTACATAAAATTTATGTTTTCTATAAGCCCATGATTTCCCTGAACATTCTGTATTAGAGACACATTAATGTGTAATAATATAAATAAAAATAAAAATAACTATCATGTAATCGTATATAATTTTATTTATATCTCATAGAATTAAATTATAGCACAACTCCCAAGACATGACACTTTGAAAGTCAAATCATTTAATAATCAAATGATTTGTTTTTTTAAAGAACTATAAAAAGTCCACATGAATAATGAAATTAATCCACTACATAAAAATATTTTATTATTTTACTTAAGGGATGAAATAAATTTATTAAAATATTATATAAATATGTTTTTACCGGTTATAATAATTCTTAAGGACATCTCATAGAAGAGAAATGATAAAAAATTTAATATTTTTTTAAAGTGTTATTAAATGAAATAATTGAAACAATTAAAAATATTTTCCCATATTAATTAATAATTATTAAACCATATCTTCAAAAGTATTATTTCATGTATTAAATATGAATTGATCATGTACATTAGAATTACACTTTTATGTGTTAATGTATATGACTGTTATACTCAAAGAAAGAACATTGTTCACCTTGAATAATGTATTTATTTTTATTAAAATAAAAAAAGATAATTAATAAAATTCATGAAAATTTATTTCTAAATATGATACAATACAATTTATATAATGAATATGAATATTCTATAGAATATTCCATAAAAGTGAAAAAATATAAATTTAAGGATTTAATTGAATAACTCAATCTTGAAATTGATAAAAAAATACACATAGAAAATACTAAAATTAGAGGAAAATTGTCATAATGATTAGAAGATAAAATAAATTTAATGACTAGATAATTATATTAGAGAATAATATTTTTATTGAATTACATTATATTAATACGTGAAAAGGTATATGGGAAATAGATTCACATTAAAAATTATAAGATGTTACCGTAGAATATGGGGAACATGCAGTTGATATGATATATTTTATTTAGTTTATGGTGTAATTTGTTATAATATTTTAAAACTAATATAATATTGTGTGGTTTATGATCAAACCATAGGAAAATAATTTTGTTCTTAGTTGTTAGGAATAAACAATATAAAATAGTATTCAAAAAAATTAATGTCTACATGTAATATGAAGTTATTTATTATGAAACCTTTATCAAGAAAACACGAAAAAATTATTTTTTAATTATTAATTTGTTTATAAATTTTAATTTTTCACCTTACTATAATTTATACTTATTTATATAATATAATATTTATATTATACCCTATGAATTGAGGTGAGAAAAAATTAAATAAAAATAAATCCAATAAATCAAATTATTAATAATGTTGTAAATTCTAAAAAATAATATTTGTAATGGTTTTAATCCCAAAAACATTAGATATTGAGTGTGAAACTTATATATGTAAAGATATAATGTTGGGTGATCAACATTCATGAAATAGACATTATCTTTAGATATATACTATTTAATTATTTTGATATTATCAATTATCTTAGTCTATATCAAATTCACATATAGTTCATATGTTTCGAAAAATCATCAAATGAAAATTGAATTAGATTTTAAAAAAATTTATAGAATTGAATTATAAGTTCTATTTCATTTTATTAAATTATTTTAATTCAAGTAATGTTAAAAATTGAATGAAAATATGTGGAAGTATATTTAACAACATAAAAGTAGTGATATAATAGGAAAATAGAAACAATTTAATTTATAATAAATATATATATTATAAAAATAAATATATGTTGTAAATAAGATTAAATAATTATTAAAAATACAATATATTTAAATAATGAAAATAATTAAACAACAATTAAACATAATAATTAAAATATTTTTTCATATATATTTATTTTATAATATGATTACTACTATGATTAAAATCATTTATCAATACTGAAATATACTGTGAAATTTATGTGATATTATTATAGTCATATATTTATATTATTTTTTCCTTATGAAAGGTAGTGTAAACTCTTCGATATAAATAATTTAATGTCACTAGAATTAGAAAATATTTAATAATTTTATATCCTCATATAGTTTTTTAAACATTATATTCTAAATATGAAAATTCTCATTTTCTTGTTTAACTAATTTATATAATTTAGAACATAACATTTTACAAATTATAAAACATGAAAACATATGAAACTCATTGATAGGAAAAGAAAAAAAATAGTCACAAATGTGCACATATAATTTAGTAAGATGGATTTCATCCATAAATCATTACTTATATCATACCATTAAATGGAAAGGAATATTATAGAAAGAATACGTATCAATATAATCTCATATCATCAAATAATATCACATAACATGATGATATAATTTGTATTTTGGAAAATATAAATTAAAAGATAAGATCACAAAAATTAATATCATGAATTATGTATAATGTATCCAAAATTATACAATTAATAATATTATATGATATCAATCAATTAATTTTAAGGTTGTGGAGTTGTTTTATTATTAATCTAGAAATGTTTAAACACAGTTTTGGGAAACTGAAATAAATTCCCTTTATTATATAATGGAGAGGGTAATATGTGATGTCAAAATTAAAATCTCAAAAAAATTCCATCAAAACAATAATAAAAAAAATATGAACACAATACTGCATATAATATAACAAAAAACGAATGATGATTCTAAACAAATAAAAAAACATCTAGCACCCCTTATTCAACCCCCTGCTTTAAGTTGGCGATCCATAACACCTCATGTGTTCCTACACATATGCAAGAGGCTTAGGACTACAAGTCAGGGTATTCATGCCAAACGTGGTGTCAATATTCCCTCAGTATAAAAAATCGACCATATTAATATTATTTAATATAAAAAAACTAAAATTAACCACAAAAAATTATAATATCATATAGAACAAATTTCATATAAAATAAATAGGCTCCTGGTGTGGAGAAACAATATTGAGTAATAATGGTGGTAAGGAAAACTAATTTCATTTTTAATATTCCTAAGTGTGACACAAAATCACCTCAGACTCCAAGTGTCCATATCCTCAACTCTCCTTCATATGGAACCTTCCCTTTACTAGATCCCTTGTCAGGAAATATGTATCTACACCACTATATGAGTCAGTGATGTGATTAATAAAATAAATATTAAAACAACAATGGAATATTACGTTAAGTCAAATTGATTTACAACAATTAAATTCATGAAATAAGAAAAAAATCATAGAACCATAAAACCAAACAACTACAATGATACCATATTCTAAACAAGCTACCATGAAACATCACCCTGCACACATAAGTATAATTTTGTTAAGTATGTCTATGTTTGTAAAACAAATATTATAAAAAAAGGAAGCACCTCACACCAACCATGCTGGTGTTCATTATTATGAACACTACAATGCCCACCATTATGGTGGTTATTGTCCATAACTCTACATTCCCACACTTACATTGGCCATCATTCTTGGATAATGGAATGTCCCATATAACATGGTTGAAATAACTACATATCACATCACCCCTACCTAGAATTCTCTATCATTATCCTATAGTTTATGGATTCATGTCTCATGCATGGTCTACTCCAATGTCAACAATAATGTCAATGATAGGACCCATAAAATCAAATGGAATATTGTCCATATCAATAGTAACATAATCACAGTCCCCCTCTAAGGGGTCATCTAACTGACACTCAGAAACTAGTTCATCACGATACAAGAAGAATAGATTTAAAATATATGATGTACTATAAGAAACATGTACTATAACACTAAATAATAAGTAATATCAAGATTATCTATCAAGGGATACTTCACATTTACCTGATCATAATGTATGATTGGTCTCAACGCTACTCACACATCCCTAGGCACCACATAAAAATCCATGGTTATCAAGAATAAAAAACATGTCATGAAAATATCACATAAAAGCGAATTCATGGTATGGAACTTACTTCCTAATGGTTTTTTATTTCAATGAGAATGTTATTCTTGATAATCATCCCCTGAACCCAATTATTATATGAACAAGGTTAATCTCCAACACTAATGACTACATAAAGTATTCCTAATCCAAAATGGAAAAGGTTCATTAGTAGGTATGGGAGAATAAATATGCCAGTTTCATACAAAATAATATCCGAATTAATTATACCAATAATGTTTTAATTTGATATCATTTTAAATAATAATAAACTATCACACTTTGATAGATTCAGGAGAAAAGTTTTTAATGATAAAGCTGCAGAGATATCCTATAATTCTCTTGATCCTCCAAATGTTTGTCGATACACAAACAATGGAATTATCTGCCCGTATGAAATAAGGAATAATTATCTAATTCAATAAAATGATATTATATAATATAATGAAAAATATAGTAAATTTTGATAAACAATAAGCCTCAACAAAAATCATTACAGAATTTCAAAAATATGAAAGCACCAACGGGGTAGTAAATTTCCATTATACTGTCTAAATATAGTGTCAAATTAATTCTAATACTCAACGGACATACAATTAGGATTAATAACCCACATCTATAGATTTTACAAGAGGTTCACCTATATCCATTTCTTAAATCACCTAGATGATTCTAATATTAAATGAATTAATAAGGTAAGAGTGTGGAATCAATTAATACGGTTTCATAGTTGAGTGAAAATCTCCCATAAGGCACCAAAATTATTTTCCACAAGATTTTTATTCATACTAGCCATTACATGAGAATAGTGGTCCTTGAATTCCCCAATTTTAATATTTCATAATGATGAAATAACATGAACCATGTTGTGTCTTATATCATAGCAGTTCATGAACACAGTTGGATGAAATAGCATGTCCAAAAACATGTGGGAAAATAGTAAGACATTTTACCATCACAATGGATTACACTATTCTATGGTGGGGCTACAGAATCCAATTTTCATCAAAATATATTTCCTCTTCCACCAAACACCATAATGTTTCCATGGCTTGGCCAATACATTTCCCTTAGGCTTTTCTACACTAAAGGAACACCAAAAACACCACTATCATCCGCGAGTTAGGAATTTTTTAATAAAAAGAAAAAAATACCATTTTCACCTCCAATATATACCCAATATCATAATCAATTAACTGAGCATTAAATAACTCAAAAATAAGTAGGCAAAATATAAAAAGGAACCATATAATAGAGAAAAATTCCTAGGACATTTGACTCTCGCAATATAATGACTTCACATCATTGATAATCCTCTCTGTGGGTCTAAAAAATATATTCATACCAATGTGCTAGAATGAATAATACAGTCTACCATGTCACATTTTGGATCCATCTGTGATTCCATAATATCTGGATATGTGTTATATCCATCCAATGAAACACCTTCTTATTGTGGTCTACAACTTTTACTACAAAATCCATGTAATATACATCTCTATATAAGACAATTTTAATGTTGTTTATATCATTAACTAGATTATTTATGTACATATTCAGCTATGAAACATGAAACAAAACCAATAATGCATTTATAATGTAACATAATCCCCATATGTTACACCATTTTCCCAATATTATCACATATCACTAATAGTCCCATAAAATATGGCTCCACCTCCCCTTTCTTGTACCAATGTCTTTTCAATAATCGAGGAGTCGTAATTAAAAATTTATGATAACTAAAATTGAACATAAAATATCATATACTCTAGACTATATGTGACCAATTCATGTTCCAATAATTTAACAACCACTTCCTTATCAAATACACCCTCATTGAGCTCTTCTACACCACACATGTCATAACAACTATTTCCTCACATACCTCATGACATCACAATGTTTATTCGATAAACAATCAATAGTTATCCTCAATGTTTTCCATCTTAATTGAATCTTAAAATATATTTCTGAAAGATAAGTCATCCTGGTTTAGGTTATCATAAAAATAAAAACTACAGTATATAACACTATCTTGGAAAATATATTTTTTTATATTAATCAATGAATCCCACTACCAATATATATATGGATGGATTGATGTTATCAACATTTTTAAGTCCCTAAGGATGTTGGAAATACATAGAAAAAATGAAATTTCAAACATGAATATCTATCAAATTCATGTCTATATGGGACTCCATGAAAGTGTGTGATCTTGGTGATATACATATTTCCTTAGTCATCTACTAAGTGACTTTCATGGAACAGAAAAAAATTTCAACATGCATTCTTTGGTTTAAAATCTCTTAAACTACATTATAATTCCATAGAGTCTTAGGTAACCCCCTAACAATATCCATCATGACATCATCCCACATCTATTGGGAATTATTAAATGGTTGTAACAATCTACTTGGGCACTTGTTTAAGAAACTAATCCTATGAAAGGTAAGGCATTTGGAAAGAAACCTATAAGTATGTGTATTCATTAAGGGACAGCATAACTACCTCTTAAAAATTTGGTAAATAATTTTCACTCTTGTATGAACCACCCATATATTGGAATGGATTTATTTCATCCTATATTACCTGATAAAAAAGGGACTATAAATATCTCATGTATAAGGGACACGTCATAATCTTCTGATAACCCCCAATATATCAAATCTACTCCTTTTAGTTATTCCTTATCATTGTACCCTCTGAGTGAGATCCCTAAAAAACGATTACCAAATATACTAAATAATATATGTTCATTAATATGGTGAAATCCATTGATACATTATACTCAAAATTATACATACTGTAAAAGGCCATCAAGATCTATAGGAAACACTATTTATCCTTGGTTCATTCACCATGCTCCTAAGATATGTAAATCATACATATATGTTATTCTATAATGATGTAAACATTTCATGTTGTATCTATCATCTCAAAAATTGACTTCCAAAACATTACCCAACACATCTGTCACAAAATTTGGTCCCACATTGTAATGATATAATGAAGCCTCTTGTTCTAATTTTAGATAGAAAAACCTATCAAATAATAAATATTTTCCTGGAATTACCCTAATACATCTGATAAATCGAAGATAATAATCTTCATCATGATATTGAAAATATTATTCAAATCTTATCCAAGTATACTTTCCATTAATTCCCACTAACTCATCATCATGTACTACTCACCCTTCAATGATGTAAACATTACCTATTTCTAATAGAAATCTATTTGATCGTGAAAAATAAAAACAAATCCAAGACAAGAATCACATCAAATCATTTAATCTCATGAAATATAAAGTCAACCTTATTTATATACTATTTAATTCTATAGGACGCCTTGGAATTCATTGAATATGGTTAATATTTTTCTCTAATTGTATTTTGATATATAATAGATTATAATATTATTTTTCAGTTGGTCAAGTCATGAAATTATATGTCCATATATGAATGAATTAGAATCTCTAATATCAAATATGGATGAAGAAAAAGTAGAAGGGATGATGGCTCTACCATGAAACATAGACAATACCTCACAACCATTAACAACAATATAATCCACTATGTATACTAAAACATAAAGGATTATATGGATTATCCCTTAAGTCACCATAGTCTATGATGTTTTCATCCTCGGCTGAGGACATCTATTCACCACTTTACCTAACCTTACCTTATTTATCCCTCAATACCATGAGTAAAAATTCTATGGATGATAAATATTTACACAATAGTAGCAATCCATATAGTTATTCTTAAAACCATCTCTATATTTTCTTATTTAGATATTATTGAATGACATATTAAAATCACTTCACATATAAGACACTAAATAAATACAATGTTATCTAATCTACCAACATCAATTTTTAACTTCATGAACCTTACTAATCCTAAAAAATAGATTATTAGTTTCAATAATTAAAAAGAATTTAAATCACTATCCTTTTCTAGACTCGTAGAAAACAAGGTGCCTTATTCTCCTCGAGACCCATCAAAAAAGTTAGTTCACTGAGAAACAACTACAAGTATGTCATCCTGTCAAAAACCCAAATCAGATGTCCAATCTCTGGCTGAAGCACCGTATCAAACATTAAATCCTTCAATTACATATTCCAAGATATTAGAGGATAAAAACAAAAAAAAACTACATGATGTTTGATTAATCTATATTAACTGTTAAATACACCAACTATAACTCTATAAACTCAACGATATGATACAAAATAAACACATGAGAAAACATATTACTAGAGGAACCAACCTTAATGTTCAACCAAGTAAGAGCCATTATTATTCTTAATTGATTCATGTATTCCAACAAAATCATGGATATTAATGGATCATAAAGGTCTCTAATATCACTTTCCCATCCTCAGTAGTCAGGACCTGCTCAAAAATGTTCTTCATGGACTGTATCCAATCTAATGTATTTTTCATATAATCATTACCATTCATTGTTGGATATTTAAAGATTTAAGTGTCTCTAGAATGAACATTAATGGACATCTAATAGTATATTCTTAGAATAAGAATTATATGAATGATTCCCAACTGAATAGAATTTTTAACCTAAATCACCAATACATATATAGGGTAGTAATGTTGTATATCCTCTTGCACAACTTTTAGTGGAATATTAACTTCGTCCCCAATGGGAGAATCCAAGGATTCTATAGCTACGATTCCCAAAAAAATCTCAAAAAAAAAACATTTATTGAATTCCCAAAAATAACATTTAAACCATCTGAATCTAATAAATCATGATAGAACATTATAATTTTATTGGTTCACACAATAATTTCCCAATGATTCTTCCTGTAACCATTGGTATAACCCTACTAGAACTTACTAATTTTTTCATTCATGTATTTCATTATCACATATATTTAAATGATAATTAATATTAGATAGATGGATGGAAGTTGATATATCACACACTTCATAATACATGTCTACCATTAAAAGATAGCACAAATGAAGACATTAAATTATAGAACCGTAAAAAAACAAATAATAGGTATTTATATATCACATTATAAAAAATTGTACAATATGCTTTGAGTTATTTGAAACTGCATCTCGTCATAATTAACTCATCGCAAAAAGGAGGTCTCACACGTGGAATATAAAAGAATATTTTAAAAAATAATAATTATTTTAAAAAATATGATAAAAATAATGAAATACAAACAAATAAACGGAAAATTTATAAAAATATAAAATTAGAACTATATAAATCATAAATATATGAATTATAAAATTAAAAAATATATGTACATTGAAATTTTTACAAAAAATATATATAAATCAATAAGGGGAAGCAGGAGCGGGGTCACTTGGAAGAGGTTGTGGAAGGAACTATATCCCCAATCCATAAGTCAGATGTCCCATGTACTTCATCATCTTCTCTTGATTTTGTTGTTGAAATAAATGTATATATGCCTCCTATAACAGCTATAGTCAATGAAGCTCTTCTTGATCTATACACATTGTCGCTTTAAGCTCCCCTAAGATCATAGATGCTCTAAATATTTTTTAGCAGATGATTATTCCTCTCAATGATCTACCCTCGAACTAGAATTCATTAATTGCATTGGTACCATTATAATTCACAAATGTTAAAGGAGAACTGTTACCAGTATCTAGGCCTTTCAGGAAGTCATATTATGTCAGCAACATCCATTTTGTGTCATTAAATATTAATGTATCGGTGGTATGATCCTCGGTCTTGGCCTAAATCTCATCATGTTTCTATGAAGTTGCAGCCTCATATGACATATTCAATTATAATTTAAAATTAATATAGTTGAAAATATATGTGTTGTCAATTTTAGAACTCAAAAAAATATTGACCGCAACATGCCATTGACAATCACCTATAATCTCTCTAGTGATCGGATCACCGTACATCCACTTACAAATTTCGAACTCTGTGAAATCGATATTTAGTATGCCTATAATAGTATATTGTAAAAATGCTTTCATTTTAATTTCGAAATAATAATTACTAATAATTAATACTAATTAATAAAAATGACAACTAATTATTATTATTTACTAATAATTCCTACTAATTACTATAACATTCTACTAATTATTAATACTTAAAAGTAATTGAGACTAAATAATACACTTATAAATAATAATAATTACGAAAAATTAATACAAATTATTACTAATAAATAGTAATTAATACTAATTAATACTTATAATTACTAGTTATTAACTATTGTTAATAACTATTACTAATTATTAATATATTAAACCAATAAAAACTTAGTACATCTAATTATTACTCATTACAATTAATTACTACTAATTATAATTAAATAATACCAATTACTACTAACTATTACTAATTATTACTTTTTTTTAATAATTTTACTAATTATTCATAAATATAATTAAATATATCTATTTATTGCTAATTATAACTAATTATTATTATTTATTACTAATTTATTCAAATTTATACAAATTATAAAAAATTATTACTATTTAAAATTAATTAATACTGTATAATACAAATTAATACTAATTACCAATGATTAATACTATAAATTACTAATAATTACTAAATAATATTAAATTTTATGTATGATTTAAAATTATTACTAGTTCTTAATATTTAATACTAGTAAATACTATTTAATAACTATTATTACTAATTGATTCTAATTAAAAATAATTATTAATACTTATACAGAAATATTACTAATTATTAATAATTAATAGTAAATAATAATAATTGATACTAATTAATACCCATTAATACTAATTATTGTGAATTATTAGTAACATTTACTAATTAATAATAATTAATACAAATAATTTTTAATTATCAATAATTAACACTATTTATTACTTATTATTACTACATAATTATAATTACAACCAATGAATAAAAATTAATACTAAATATTTCCAATTACTACTTATTATTACAATATATATTTCATTAATAATAATTAAAAATAATTTACAATATTTATTAGTAATTATTTGCGATTATTACTAATTAGTACTCCTTATTACTAATTATTACTATTGATTACTAATGAATACTAATTTATAGCTACCCTCTTTTTTCATACAATATCATTACACAACTTTTTCGGAATACTTACGAAATTACCTAACGAGGCTCCCAATAAATATAATATAATTGTGCCATTGGAAACATGGAAACATAAACCCTGGTACATAAATTAGCTACATTATCTCAAACTATGTTCTTCTTGACTAAAACACTTTTTAGACACATCAAAAAAATAATTATCTTCGTATCATGGAGAAGGAAACATAAAAAGTGGTGAGAAAAAATTCTTACTGGGGGATATCAAAGGAGACATGTACGAATAAACATGAGCGTCATGTAGTGAGAATGTGATCATAAAATTAGAAGATCTAACCCTATATATCAGAAGATCTGAAACCTCAATCACAAAATAAGGCTGAGAAGTTCAATAGACATGAATCATAAAGAATTTAAGAACATAATCAATGAAATCCTATAATTATAAGAAGTAATGGAATTCTGGTATACATAAACATGTGATTTAATTCCCAATAAATCAAGATGCATAACTAAAATATACCAGTACACTTCATGGCAGCTGCACTAGTTAGGCATTACACTCCACTTTCCCCAGTCATTGTTCTTTGCTTGATAGGTATTGGGTTTCCCCATCATCCCATAATTGACCAGGTTTCCTCAATATCAATACTAATTGTGGCTGCACCTATTTGGTGGAAAAAACCACCATCCATAGTCGTATTCCTTTTCTTTTGAAGGATTTGATTTCTCCATCGTCCCATAATGGATCATAGTAATAAACATGATTCTCATAATTCATTGATGACTTATAAATATTTACCCAAATTCATTGGGGGGGGATATAGGTCCCACCAAAATCCTAATAAAATCATTGACACATGTGAAACAAGATAATAAAACATTCATCATAACACGACCCATAAAAAGTGATTGGGTTTTCAAACATCATATTATAATCCCATGAAATGAAAAGGGTGTCATAAACATGTAATTATATCATAACCTATTGCAATGATAGTTTCATAATCATTTCCTCAAAGTATATCCCATGAAAATAAGGGGGTTTTCCAAGGATATACACCATGAAAGAAGAATGAGTTTCAAAAACGAAATTCCACAAAAACATTACCATTTAAAAGAATAATATTAATGTGACCATTGAATCATTTCCAATGAGTTCATTAATAACATCATAGAATGTCATCTTAGATGGAAATTAATTTTACGATATTTTTACAAACATTTCATGTTGGAAATATCCTTACTTCATTGAATTTTTTTAAAAACATAAAACCCCTTGAAAACCATTTGTAAACAATATTCATTATTACATATATGAAAATATATGAAAACTTTTTGGAAAAGTTTTTCATTGAAAACATATAAAGAGAAAATGAAAATTAATTGAAAACCATTTTCATTGAAAATATATAAAAGGAGCCTGAAAATTTTTCCAAAACAATTTCATTAAAAATATTTTAAAATATATAAATAATGATTGAAAATGTTTTGAAAAAAAAATCAATGAAAAATTTTGAATGAATATTGAAAATGTTCTAATGATATCCTATAATTCCCTTGATCCTCCAAATGTTTGTCGATACACAAACAAAGGAATTATCTGTCCGTATGAAATAAGGAATAATTATCTAATTCAATAAAATGATATTATATAATATAATAAAAAATATAGTAAATTTTGATAAACAATAAGCCTCAAAAAAAATCATTACAGAATTTCAAAAATATGAAAGCACCAACGGGGTAGTAAATTTCCATTATACTGTCCAAATATAGTGTCAAATTAATTCTAATACTCAACGGACATACAATTAGGATTAATAACCCACATCTATAGATTTTACAAGAGGTTCGCCTATATCCATTTCTTAAATCACCTAGATGATTCTAATATTAAAATAATTAATAAGGTAAGAGCGTGGAATCAATTAATACAGTTTCATAGTTGAGTGAAAATCTCCCATAAGGCACCAAAATTATTTTTCACAAGATTTTTATTCATACTAGCAATTACATTAGAATAGAGGTCCTTGAATTCCCCAATTTTAATATTTCATAACGATGAAATAACATGAACCATGTTGTGTCTTATATCATAGCAGTTCATGAACACAGTTGGATAAAATAGCATGTCCAAAAACATGTGGTAAAATAGTAAGACATTTTACCATCACAATGGATTCCACTATTCTATGGTGAGGCTACAGAATCCAATTTTCACCAAAATATATTTCCTCTTCCACCAAACACCATAATGTTTCCATAGCTTGGCCAATACATTTCCCTTAGCCTTTTCTACACTAAAGGAACACCAAAAACACCACTATCATCCGCGAGTTAGGAATTTTTTAATAAAAACAAATAAAAATACCATTTTCACCTCCAATATATACCCAATATCATAATCAATTAACTGGGCATTAAATAACTCAAAAATAAGTAGGCAAAATCTAAAAAGGAACCATATAATAGAGAAAAATTCCTAGGACATTTGACTCTCTCCATATAATGACTTCACATCATTGAGAATCTTCTCTATGGGTCTAAAAAATATATTCATACCAATGTGCTAGAATGAATAATACAGTCTACCATGTCACATTTTGGATCCATCTGTGATTCCATAATATCTGGATATGTGTTATATCCATCCAATCAAACACATTCTTATTGTGGTCTACAACTTTTACTACAAAATCCATGTAATATACACCTCTATATAAGACAATTTTAATGTTTTTTATATCATTAACTATATTATGTATGTACATATTCAGCTATGAAACATGAAACAAAACCAATAATGCATTTATAATGTAACTTAATCCCCATATGTTTACCCCATTTTCCCAATATTATCACATATCACAAATAGTCCCATAAAATATGGCTCCACCTCCCCTTTCTTGTACCAAAGTCTTTTCAATAATCGAGGAGTCGTAATTAAAAATTTATGATAACTAAAATTGAACATAAAATATCATATACTCTAGACTATATGTGACCAATTCATGTTCCACGAATTTAACAACCACTTCCTTATCAAATGCACCCTCATTGAGCTCTTCTACACCACACATGTCATAACAACAATTTCCTCACATACCTCATGACATCATAGTGTTTATTGGATAAACAATCCATAGTTATCCTCAATGTTTTCCATCTTAATTGAATCTTAAATTATATTTCTGATAGATAAGTCATCCTGGTTTAGGTTATCATAAAAATAACAACTACAGTATATAACACTATATTGGAAAATATATTTTTGTATATTAATCAATGAATCCCACTACCAATATATATATGGATGGATTGATGTTATCAACATTTCTAAGTCCCTAAGGATGTTGGAAATACATAGAAAAAATGAAATTTCAAACATGAATATCAATCAAATTCATGTCTATATGGGACTCCATGAAAGTGTGTGATCTTTGTGATATACATATTTCCTTAGTCATCTACTAAGTGACTTTCATGGAACAGAAAAAAATTTCAACATGCATTCTTTGGTTTAAAATCTCTTAAACTACATCATAATTCCATAGAGTCTTAGGTAACCCCCTAACAATATCCATCATGACATCATCCCACATCTATTGGGAATTATTAAATGGTTGTAACAATATACTTGGACACTTGTTTAAGAAACTAATCCTATGAAAGGTAAGGCTTTGGAATGAAACCGATAAGTATGTGTATTCATTAAGGGCCAGCATAACTACCTCTTAAAAATTTGGTAAAAAATTTTCACTCTTGTATGAACCACCCATATATTGGAATGGATTTCTTTCATCCTATATTACCTGATAAAAAAGAGACTATAAATATATCATGTATAAGGGACACGTCATAATCTTCCGATAACCCCCAATATATCAAATCTACTCCTTTTAGTTATTCCTTATCATTGTACCCTCTGAGTCAGATCCCTAAAAAACGATTACCAAATATACTAAATAATATATGTTTATTAATATGGTGAAATCCAATGATACATTATACTCAAAATTATACATACTGTAAAAGGCCATCAAGATCTATAGGAAACACTATTTATCCTTGGTTCATTCACCATGCTCCTAAGATATGTAAATCATACATATATGTTATTCTATAATGATGTAAACATTTCATGTTGTATCTATCATCTCAAAAAATGACTTCCAAAACATTACCCAAAACATCTGTCACAAAATTTGGTCCCACATTGTAATGATATAATGAAGCCTCTTGTTCTAATTTTAGATAGAAAAACCTATCAAAAAATAAATATTTTCCGGGAATTACCCTAATACTTCTGATAAATCCAAGATAATAATCTTCATCATGATATTGAAAATGTTATTCAAATATTATCCAAGTATACTTTCCATTAATTCCCACTAACTCGTCATCATGTACTACTCACCCTTCAATGATGTAAACATTACCTATTTCTAATAGAAATCTATTTGATTGTGAAAAATAAAAACAAATCCAAGACAAGAATCACATCAAATCATTTAATCTCATGAAATATAAAGTCAACCTTATTTCTATACTATTTATTTCTATAGGACACCTTGTAATTCATTGAATATGGTTAATATTTTTCTCTAATTGTTTGTTGATATATAATATATTATAATATTATTTTTCAGTTGGTCAAGTCATGAAATTATATGTCCATATATGAATGAATTAGAATCTCTCATATCAAATATGGATGAAGAAAAAGTAGAAGGGATGATGGCTCTACCATGAAACATAGACAATACCTCACAACCATTAGCAACAATATAATCCACTATGTATACTAAAACTTAAAGGATTATATGGATTATCCCTTAAGTCACCATAGTCTATGATGTTTTCATCCTCGGCTGAGGACATCTATTCACCACTTTACCTAACCTTACCTTATTTATCCCTCAATACTATGAGTAAAAATTCTATAGATGATAAATATTTACACAATAGTAGCAATCCATATAGTTATTCTTAAAACCATCTCTATATTTTCTTATTTAGCTATTATTGAATGATATATTAAAATCACTTCACATATAAGACACTAAATAAATACAATGTTATCTAATCTACCAACATCAATTTTTAACTTCATCAACCTTCCTAATCCTAAAAAATAGATTATTAGTTTCAATAATTAAAAGGAATTTAAATCACTATCCTTTTCTAGACTCGTAGAAAACAAGGTTCCTTATTCTCCTCGAGACCCATCAAAAAAGTTAGTTCACTGAGAAACTACTATAAGTATGTCATCCTGTCAAAAACCCAAATCAGATGTCCGATATCTGGTTGAAGCACTGTATCAAACATTCAATCCTTCAATTCCATATTCCAAGATATTAGAGGATAAAAACAAAAAAAACTACATGATGTTTGATTAATCTATATGAACTGTTAAATACACCTACTATAACTCTATAAACGCAACGATAAGATACAAAATAAACACATGAGAAAACATATTACTAGAGGAACCATCCTTAATGTTTAACCAAGTAAGATCCATTATTCTTCTTAATTGATTCATGTATTCCAACAAAATCATGGATATTAATGGATCATAAAGGTCTCTAATATCACTTTCCCATCCTCAGTAGTCAGGACCTGCTCAAAAATGTTCTTCATGGATTGTATCCAATCCAATGTATTTTTCATATAATCATTACCATTAATTGTTGGATATTTAAAGATTTAAGTGTCTCTAGAAAGAACATTAATGGACATCTAATAGTATATTCTTAGAATAAGAATTATATGAATGATTCCCAACTGAATAGAATTTGTAACCTAAATCACCAATACATATATAGGGTAGTAATGTTGTATATCCTCTTGCACAACCTGTAGTGGAATATGAACTTCGTCCCCAATGGGAGAATCCAAGGATTCTATAGCTACGATTCCCAAAAAAATCTCAAAAAAAAAACATTTATTGAATTCCCAAAAATAACATTTAAACCATCTGAATCTAATAAATCATGATAGAGCATTATAATTTTATTGGTTCACACAATAATTTCCCAATGATTCTTCCTGTAACCATTGGTATAACCCTACTAGAACTTACTAATTTTTTCATTCATGTATTTCATTATCACATATATTTAAAACATAATTAATATTAGATAGATGGATGGAAATTGATATATCACACACTTCATAATACATGTCTACCATTAAAAGATAGCGCAAATGAAGACATTAAATTATAGAACCGTAAAAAAACAAATAATAGGTATTTATATATCACATTATAAAAAATTGGACAATATGCTTTGAGTTATTTGAAACTGCATCTCGTCATAATTAACTCATTGCAAAAAGGAGGTCTCACACGTGGAATATAAAAGAATATTTTAAAAAATAATAAATATTAAAACAAATATGATAAAAATAATGAAATACAAACAAATAAACGTAAAATTTATAAAAATATAAAATTAGAACTATATAAAACATAAATATATGAATTATAAAATTAAAAAATATATGTACATTGAAATTTTTACAAAAAAAATATATAAATCAATAAGGGGAAGCAGGAGCGGGGTCACTTGGAAGAGGTTGTGGATGGAACTATATCCCCAATCCATAAGTCAGATGTCCCATGTACTTCATCATCTTCTCTTGATTTTGTTGTTGAAATAAATGTATATATGCCTCCTATAACTGCTATAGTCGATGAAGCTCTTCATGATCTATACACATTGTCGCTTTAAGCTCCCCTAAGATCATAGATTCTCTAAATATTTTTTAGAAGATGATTATTCTTCTCAATGATCTACCCTCGAACTAGAATTCATTAATTTCATTGGTACCATTATAATTATCAAATGTTAAAGGAGAACTATTACCCGCATCTAGGCCTTTCAGGAAGTCATATTATGTCACCAACATCCATTTCGTGTCATTAAATATCAATGTATCGATGGTATGATCCTCGGTCTTGGCCTAAATCTCATCATGTTTCTATGAAGTTGCAGCCTCATATGACATATTCAATTATAATTTAAAATTAATATAGTTGAAAATATATGTGTTGTCAATTTTAGAACTCAAAAAAATATTGACCGCAACATTCCATTGACAATCACCTATAATCTCTCTAGTGATGGGATCACCGTACATCCACTTACAAATTTTGAACTCTGTGAAATCGATATTTAGTAAGCCAATGTTAGTATATTGTAAAAATGCTTTCATTTTATTTTCGAAATAATAATTACTAATAATTACTACTAATTAATAAAAATGACAACTAATTATAATTATTTACTAATAATTCCTACTAATTACTATAACATTCTACTAATTATTAATACTTAAAACTAATTGAGACTAAATAATACTTATATAAATAATAATAATTACGAAAAATTAATACAAATTATTACTAATAAATAGTAATTAATACTAATTATTACTTATAATTACTAGTTATTAACTATTGTTAATAACTATTACTAATTATTAATATATTAAACCAATAAAAGCTTATTACTTCTAATTATTACTCATTACAATTAATTACTAATAATTATAATTAAATAATACTAATTACTACTAACTATTACTAATTATTACTTTTTTTAATAATTTTACTAATTATTAATAAATATAATTAAATATATCTATTTATTTCTAATTATTTCTAATTATTATTATTTATTACTAATTTATTCAAATGTATACAAATTATTAAAAATTATTACTAATTAAAATTAATTAATACTGTATAATACAAATTAATACTAATTACCAATGATTAATACTAAAAATTACTAATAATTACTAAATAATATTAAATTTTATGTATGATTTAAAATTATTACTAGTTCTTAATATTTAATACTAGTAAATACTATTTAATAACTATTATTACTAATTGATTCTAATTAAAAATAATTATTAATACTTATACAGAAATATGACTAATTATTAATAATTACTAGTAAATAATAATAATTGATACTAATTAATACCCATTAATACTAATTATTGTGAATTATTAGTATCATTTACTAATTAATAATAATTAATACAAATAATTTTTAATTATCACTAATTAACACTATTTATTACTTATTATTACTACATAATTATAATTACAACCAATGAATAAAAATTAATACTAAATATTTCCAATTACTACTTATTATTACAATATATATTTCATTAATAATAATTAAAAATAATTTACAATATTTATTAGTAATTATTTGTTATTATTACTAATTAGTAATCCTTATTACTAATTATTACTATTGATTACTAATGAATACTAATTTATAGCTACCCTCTCTTTTCATACAATATCATTACACAACTTTTCCGGAATACTTACGAAATTACATAACGAGGCTCCCAAAAAATATAATATAATTGTGCCATTGGAAACATGGAAACATAAACCCTGGTACATAAATTAGCTACATTATCTCCAACTACGTTCTTCTTGACTAAAACACTTTTTAGACACATCAAAAAAATAATTATCTTCGTATCATGGAGAAGGAAACATAAAAAGTGGTGAGAAAAAATTCTTACTGAGGGATATCAAAGGAGACATGTACGAATAAACATGAGCGTCATGTAGTGAGAACGTGATCATAAAATTAGAAGATCTAACCATGTATATCAGAAGATCTGAAACCTCAATCACAACATAAGGCTGAGAAATTCAATAGACAAGAATCATAAAGAATTTAAGAACATAATCAATGAAATCCTATAATTATAAGAAGTAATGGAATTCTGGTATACATAAACATGTGATTTAATTCCCAATAAATCAAGATGCATAACTAGAATATACCAGTACACTTCATGGCAGCTGCACTAGTTAGGCATTACACTCCACTTTCCCCAGTCATAGTTCTTTGCTTGATAGGTATTGGGTTTCCCCATCATCCCATAATTGACCAGGTTTCCTCAATATCCATACTAATTGTGACTACACCTATTTGGTGGTAAAAACCACCATCCATAGTCGTATTCCTTTTCTTTTGAAGGATTTGGTTTCTCCATCGTCCCATAATGGACATAGTAATAAACATGATTCTCATAATTCATTGATGACTTATAAATATTTACCCAAATTCATTGGGGGGGGGGATATAGGTCCCACCAAAATCCTAATAAAATCATTGACACATGTGAAACCAGATAATAAAACATTCATCATAACACGACCCATAAAAAGTGATTCGTTTTACAAACATCATATTATAATCCCATGAAATGAAAAGGGTGTCATAAACATGTAATTATATCATAACCTACTGCAATGATAGTTTCATAGTCATTTCCTCAAAGTATATCCCATGAAAATAAGGGAGTTTCCCAAGGATATACACCATGAAAGAAGAATGAGTTTCAAAAACGAAATTCCACAAAAACATTACCATTTAAAAGAATAATATTAATGTGACCATTGAATCATTTCCAATGAGTTCATTAATAACATCATAGAATTTCATCTTAGATGGAAATTAATTTTACAATATTTTTACAAACATTTCATGTTGGAATTATCCTTACTTCATTGAATTTTTTTAAAAACATAAAACCCCTTGAAAACCATTTTTAAAAAATATTCATTATTACATATATGAAAATATATGAAAACTTTTTGGAAAAGTTTTTCATTGAATAAATATAAAGAGAAAATGAAAATTATTTGAAAAACATTTTCATTGAAAATATATAAAAGGAGCCTGAAAATTTTTCCAAAACAATTTCATTAAAAATATTTTAAAATATATAAATAATGATTAAAAATGTTTTGAAAAAAAAAATCAATGAAAAATTATGAATGAATATTGAAAATGATCTAATGATCGTTTCATGTGAATATTTATGAATGAATCTTGAAAATGTTTTGAAAATAATTTTCATTGAACGATTATGAATGCACTGTGAAAACTTCTTTAAAACCCATTTTGCATGAAAACAAAATATAATATTATAATGATTTTGGAAGAATTTTTCCATTGACAACATATGGAATAATTTTGAAAACTGTTCTGATTTTTTTCTTCAATACAGATTTATAACAATGAATTTATATAATATTATGGAAAAATATGATTTTAAATAATAATTATATATTAATGTATACATCAATGGAATGAAATCCATGACAACGGGTAAATCTGTACATGTTGAAAAAAAAAATTCACCATAAATAGCTTAGAAAATTCCATCGACCAAAAAACATCCAAAGGATTACATTTTAATAAGAATTTTTTTAAAAGTAAAAAAATGGGAAAAATTACTTTTATGGACCATTTGAGAATAGTATAATATTATTGTAAAGCTTTTAGGAAACCCGATTTTAAAAAAACATAGATTTCAGACTGAAGAAAGTGGTAGTGTCATACTTTCATAAAAAATTATATTAAATTACAAATAGTGTTAAAATTCAAAAAATACATGAATATCTATTGGATCAAAAAAGGAGAAAAATATTATGAATTATCTTGAGAGATGTATCAGAATATTTTAACAATGGATTTATAATCATAAATAATATCGATATGTTAAGTCATTGTATCAATAAACTCATAACAAATGGTAACTATGGATAAATCACACATTTTTAGAAAATTAAATTACATTAATAATAATATATAATTAAAATATTGATATTAACCATATTACATTTCAAAAATACCATGAATAAATAATGTAAGTGTATATCAAAACATATGCCTCAATGATGAAAAATTTAGACCAAACTATCTTACAGATTTGATATCTTTTGAAACATAAACCCCATGATATAAATTTAATAAAACAAAAATGTAAATATCAATATATATATCATTAATAGGAAAATAATACATTCATTTTCAATATAAACACCACACAAGATATGTGAGTATTGAATAATGCGTGTATCTCATCGAAAGGAAAAGTAATAGGGAATACCCTAACCTTGTGGCTTGAATCACATCGTATTATTTCAAAACAACTACATAATAAAAAAAATTATAATTATGTAAAAGTACCATATTTATAAATTTCATACCATTTATGGTTATATTATGACTCTATATTAGCAACTTATTATCATTACAATGTTTAATATTCCCTTCGGGTATTATTATTTTTTTCCATGTGTCTTAATTTTTGTATCATTGGTCATAATACATATTTCAGGAAATACATGATTTAAACTATAATATAATTATAATTTAAAATAATTACATGTGAATTATTAATAATTATATAATATATATGTATGAAATTGGAATACAGTATTCATGGAGACCATTGGTCTAAAATAGACATGAATGTTTATTTCGTCTTATTTTTTTATTAAAAGAACTAAATTAAATTTCACACGTAAATATATGTATATAATAAAATTAAACTATAATTATTATTTAATATATATCATATAGTTTCATCAAATACATAATAAATACATTCTGTGTAGTGTGTGAACGAATCACATCACCTTGAAGGACTGGTAGTCCACACTTCCTCAAAAAAACATTATCTTAATTAAACCAAATTGAAATTATGAAGATAACTATTTTTAAAGGATTAAAGAATAATAATAAATTAATAAATATATCATATAAAATATATAATCATATTTTCCATCATAATTACCACTATGATAGGCAGTAATGGAAAAATGAACAATCATCATTTCATGAGGTGGTAGTTCTCTATACACATAAGTGGAATTGTGATTAATTGTGTGTAAAACCAGTAGAAAAAAGTCATTGTATATTTATAACACTTGTTTCTTCATACATGAAGTTAATTAAAGGATTTATGTGTGGATAATGGAACTAACATAAAAGAACTCGGGGAATCATGTTCCCTATTATTCTGGTAACTCCTTTTGGATATCACCAAAATGATTCCATGGATTTATTTATTTCAAAGGTGAGGAATCTATGATGATGGAAAATATTTGTAGGATATATTCTTAAATATATATTTTGATAAAATTTATATTGGATGGTGTGAAAATGTGGGAAGATATGATGTTTTTTATAGTGGAGTTGGGGAGGGGGTGACACTCGTGTAAATTTTTGGAATGAGAATTACACCCATGATTTTTTTCAATATAAAGATGATAAAATAGTGATAGAAATTATATCCATGCGATTTTAGACTGAAAAAGGATTCAAAATTGGTTATTGGACATGTTTCTCGATCATTTAGTCCGCTATGATTATTGTTTACTCCTTAAATATGTTTAATTGTACCATAATCGATGTGTGTAATTTTAATTATATTCATGATTTTTTTGATGAAAATATAGTTAAACATATAATAAATAATAAATTATGATTCATAAAAATATGTACTCAATTTATTAAAATTCCAAAAATATAAGTGGAAGAAATTAATTTAATGTTAATCACGAATTCGTTTCAGCAATTCGAGTTTTTAAAGTAGAAATGTTTAGAAGTTTTCTATGATTTTGTATTATGATTAAAAGTGAAATTCATTCCAATGGCCTAAATTGGGTTTATTTATAAAAATATGATCTTATTAAACATTTAATCTAATTAAAAGTTTAAAATTTACATATAAGTAAATTAGATGAAAAAGTTGTTTTTGAACAACATTCACTATTCATAAGTAATCAAAAAAAATTAAAATTCACTAAAAAATACCATTAATCTACCCTAACATAGTCTTTATTTTTATGTTAAATTTTTTAATATAAAATTGATAAATTTTTAAAGGTGTATATTTAAAATAATTTTTCCATTAATAGGTAGTTAAATTACTTTTATTTAAATATATATTTTTATTTGTCATATTGTGTTTCGTTTAATATTGTGCATATAAAATAAAATGGGTTGCTATCAAAAATAATTTTTAGAATATATAAAATAAAAAATTATTTAAAATCATTCAATATTATTAATTAATTTATCTTATTAAGGGAAATCATCCTTTTCACATAAAAATAATTTTTTATAAAAACGTTCCCTTTATATTCATTTTTTTCTGTATTATTTTCTAATTAATAGGTAACCAATGAACAAGAAAATAATTTAAATTAGTTCTATAATCATAACTTAAATTCCCATGTAATATCATGATAAATAATAATATTTTTATATTGAATTATTATCTTTTAACCCTCAGCCTTGTGTGTTACGCTAGTAATTAAGGAAATTTAGTTTTTCAAATTACGTAAGCTAATATCAATGTTTCATATAGAAAAATATAAAATATATTTTACATTATGTGCATTATTAACATAGTCTTACATAATGAAAGGCATACATATTTATTAAATATAAAATAAAATATTTTTAGTGTTCCTTAAAAATAAATATTACAATGAGATTAAATTAATTCAAAAGAAACAACTCACTAAATCAATGGGTTTTAAAATATACCCCTTAAAATTAATTTCTCCCTATACAATAAATTAAGTTTTCAAAGGTTCAATACATAAATGATCCATTTATAGAAACCCACCTTGTAATGATGAACACTATTATTTCAATTAAAAAAGGAATTTTGGATATATAACAGTTTCCAAAAGAACCAAAAAAGTATGTTTTCACAGAGGAGAACATTAGTTGGAAGTGAAAACATAGAATAGGAAGAAAAGATTAAATATTCATAAGGAGTGATTTAGTTCGTCGATCACAAACAAGTTATTGATAAATGAAAAGTTTAAGGCCTCAAATTCATAAATCTATTATGATTTAAAAGGGCATATGTTCAATAAAATTAATGTATTAGAAAAAAAATTTATTTCTATATGATTTTCCTAAAGATGAAGAATTATCATGAAACGATATACATGCAATATTTTAGGATAACCTCACCCTTTTTTCTCCTCTATCCGCATCCCCTCTTTATCCAAAATAGATGTGGAATGTTTCATTCCTGTATTACTAATTGATCTTGAAATCCATGATATGTCACCCCATTTTTCATTAGTTACTATCATAAGAATGTTGTTGAATCAGGTTATCTAGTATGAATGAATTCTAATGTTGTTAGATAACTCTTTAATAATACTGAAAATATCTGATTTTTTTAAAAAAAAATTAATAAATGGTTAACATTATAACACATCTGAGTGAATAAAATAAAATTTCATATAATGAATTACATGATATCACATTAACATCGACCCCAAGATATCATTTTATTTCTCATCATTGTCACATTTGAATAATTCCAATATTATCATAGTATATTCCTTTAAAACATTGTAATAACCTGAATGAACACTTTTTTTGGAAAAACCGGGAGCCTTCTTTATTCCAATGATTATTAGATACATTCTTTAAATCCATGAAGTAGTAAACATTATATTTAATGACTTATAACACATTGTAAAACATTGGTAACATGGAAAACTATATCATCCAATTAAATTATTCATCTCCAACATATGTTTATCCATAGATCATTATCTCAATATAATGAATTTATTAACGGTTTCCATCCGTAGTTCAAAATAACACCATTACATGAAATACCCATTCATAAAATATTTTAATATCCGAATAATTTTTTTACTATATATATATATATATTACACGATTCATATAATAGAATCATTGAATTCAAAAATAAAAATACTTCAATCATCCAAATTTAATATGAAACTATTACTCTAGATTCATCGATATTTTTTTAATATCTCCCTCATTGAATATAAAATCTGAATAGTGACTTTAGATATTTCAACCTCAATCTAATCATGATTCGTATGTATAATGTAATCTATACATGAAGAACATCACATAACTATCACATGTTGTTTGTGGTCCCTTTATCTTTATATGTATTGCAATTCTCATTCAACATTTCATGTTCACATTATGATATTTCCATGTGAGAAGTAAATTTTCAGAATACCCTTAATTTGATATATAAAACATTCAATGTTAACCATGTTCCTTATTTTTAATTCCATTTAATAAAAAGATAATACATATGAAGAGAAACACATATCAATGAAGAAAACTTCATAATCGTAAAAATGTACTTATAGAATGTATAAATCATGACACATTCCTTAATATAGGACACCGTAGGTTTATCATAGGTTTTTTCATAGGAAACATTACATTAAAACCTTCATGATCATTAATGAATTTTTGTGAATTCCCCAATCATATCCATAGGGAGTGTAAAAATTAGTGTTTATTCATGGCCTTTTTCATGTACGAGCATACCCCAAGTCAGGCCTTGAACATCATGTCATAGTTGTTACTCAAAGGTACACATGTGTCTAAGACACATCTACATTTTGTATCCAAAAAGGATGTATTTCTCTCAAACTACTTACTTAATATTTTACTGGTAATCCAGGAAATCTTACTATACTTTTTAGTTATCCATAGACTTATACCTATACATGGAATTAGGTTTCTCACTCAGGATTTCTCATATTAGTTTTCAAAGATTATCTAAACCATTTCATGATACAAAATATAGTGACTGTAAGTCTTAATTTAATAACACTACATCAATTTCATGGAATACCTAAAACATTACATAAACAGACACCCAGAGGTATATTGTGTTTCGTGACATTAGAAACAAGGAAATTTAAACATTGGTACATAAATGAGATACATCATCTCCCAATATGTTCTTATTTTCTATAAGACATCATAGACACATAATACCTTATACATATAATTATAATCTGGGGATGTAATCATAAACATGGGTGAGCTTAGATTCTCAGTAAGGGTTCACCAGGAAGACATGTAAGTATAAACCTAAGAATAGGGGTATGAGAATGAGATCAAAAAATTATAAGATCATAACATTCATGTCATAAGATCAAAAATATGAATCATTGAATCATTATTGGTTCTAATAATTCATGAATCAATATTAGATAAATAACTTATTCAGTGCAATCATATCATTTGAATATACAATGAATTATGGTATACATAGACAGGTGATATAGTTCCCTATAAGTCATGATTCTTAGATAGAAATTATCAGGGAACATTTTGAGAACATCACCCACTGGGAAAGACATACAACAATCCACATTCGTAGTTACTTCGTTTTAATGGTTTTGTTTTCCCTGTCTTCCTATAATATATTAGGTTTCCCTAACAACCATATTTTTGGTGACTACACCTACTGGTTGGGATTCACCATCAACCCCCATCAAACATCATTCCATGTAAGGGATTGAGTTTCCCCAAATTCCCATAATGGATATTTCCCATTAACAATATTACCATCATTTTTTCAAGAGATTTTAATATTTACCCAATTAATAAGAGTGATATATAGGTCCTGCCTATCTCATTATAAATTCAATAAAAAATGTTCCAAAAGATAATAAAACAATCATCATAACATGACCCATTAAAAGGGATCTGGTATATAAATATTGTATCAAAATAAAAAAATGAAATTAGTTTCATAAAAATGTAATTATATTTTATCCTATAGAAAATTAAAGGATTCATCAACCCATCATAAAATCTTAGCCCTTTTAAATAATTGGTTTTAACATACATAGAACTTACAGAATATGAGTGAGTTTCATAAACAACATTCCATAAAAATATAAAACATTCAGAATCAGAATATGATTGGAACCAATGAGTTATATTTTAAAAGCGACTTAGTAACATAAACAGAAGTCATCTTAGATAGAAAGTAATATTAAAATATTTTTTATAAAAATTCTTGAAAAATTTGTCTTTTCTTATTTTAAAATGTTAATTTTAAAAATAAAACACATTAAAACCCATTTTCTAAAAATAGTATTCAAATATTAGAAATAATTATTTGAAAAAAATTTGTAAACCATTTTCTTTGAAAACGAATAATAAGCGACGTAAAATGATTCGAATATAATTTTCTTCAAAAATTATATAACTAGTTTTAAAACGGGTTGAAAACCATTTAATTAAAATTAGATTCAAAAAATATAAATAAACCATGATAAAAAATTTCAATCCTTTTTACATGAAAAGTATTTAATGGGGCCTGAATCTATATTTAAAACTATTTTACTTGAAAACATATGATATATTGTTGAAATTGTTTTGAAATAAATTTCCATTGAATGATAATAAAGGAACCATGAATTTGTTTTGAAAACCCATTTTACATTTATGAGGTAAAATAATATTTTAAACATATCTTTTTCATATGATTAATTATAAAGTAAGACTAAAAATATTTTTGAAAACATTATCCATGTTACCCACATTAATTAAATGAACTTCCATAATATTAGGAAAAAAATTTATTTAAAAATATAACTTTTTAATCATCTAAAAGAATATTTAATGTAATAACATTCATGATGGAAGTTAATAATAGACATAACGAACATTCCATTTTTATCATAAAAAAATTATAAAATTTCCTAGATTAGAAAATTACATACATATCCCATTTTAAAAATCCTTTTGTATAGAAGGTAAAACAAGAGTACAAATGTCCTTTAACGGCCAATTTAAAATAGTTCCTTTTTTGTAAACCATTTAGAAAATATGGTTCATAAAGATCAAAAATTTCTGACATAAGAGATATTTAAATTCGAAATATCATTTAAAAATTTTCATAGTAATATTATATTCCAAATAGTGAACAAATTATACTAATATAACAATATATCTTGAGAAACAACAGAGAATAAATATGTTTGATGTTAATGAGATATGGATCATAAAATTTCATCAATTGAATCATAATCATAATTAATCTAAAGGATTCTGTAATAAAATGATATTCATGATATTAACTGTCAAATATTACTCATGAAAATAATTTTTGTGTATAAGAAAACACATTTCTCAAAGAAGGAAAACTGATAGAATACTATCTTACATATTTGGTATCTTTTAAAAAATTAAAACCATGACATAAATTTCTTTAAATAGATATTTATATAACCACAAATGTAAATTGAATTGGAATATAACACATTCATGGAATGTATATAAACTATAAAAATTACACGAGTGGGGAATGAATCATATATCTCACAGAAATAAAATGTTATAATAAATCTCCTTTTCTTGTGGCTTGACTCTCATCATATTAATTTAAATAGATTTTATAATAAATATAAATTTACTATAAATGTATAATAGAATAATAAGATTATTTATAATACCATATCTTTATATTATAACATTATATTATACTCTTCTTGAAATTTTTATGTTAATGTTTCACTTTGGTTAATATTGGATTTATTTTTTCTTATGTGTCTTAATTTGTTGTATCATTCATCATTATATTTATATCAATATTTGAGGAATGTAAACCATGATACAAATAAAATTTATATAATTTATATCTATATTATAATATTATATAGAATATATATGTATGAAAATTGAGTACAAAATTCTTGGAGACGGTAGGATATATGTATTCATGAATGATGTTTCTGTTTTATTATCAAATTGAAAAACGAAGGAAATTGTCATATATCTCTATAGGTATATAATAAAATTTCAGATTGAACATTATGTCATATATATCATATAAGTTTACTAAACCCATACTTAATTCATTCCATATAGTGTAATCATAAATCACATCAATTAGAGGGGGTGGTAGTCCACACATCATCAAAGGAATTAATAATATTTACACCAAATTGAATGAAAAAATATATGTATTGTTAAAGCATTATAGAAGCTTAAATATATAATAAATATATTGAATAATACATATAAATAGAGTTTTTATCATTAGATCCACCGTGAGAGTAATTAATGGAAAAATAAACAATAATTGTTTTGTGGGACAGTAGTTTGTATTACATGTAAACAATATGTTTGTTACACATTAGATGAAAGTGTGTATAATTGCATGTTAAACCCCTATAATATTAAAATAATAGTATATTTGGGATACTATTTTTATTATTCATTCATAGGATAAGAATCATTTAGGGGTAGGATAATAGAACTAATATAAATGAACTTGGGGAAGAATGTTACCTTTTATTCAGGTAACTCCTTTTCTTTTGAACCATAGGGATTCCATGGATTATATTCCATCAAAAGGAGGGTTAAAGGATAATTGGTTTTATGTGGAGGAGATATTTTTATATATATTATTCGTGCCAAACTGGCTTTAGTGGTGTGAGGAAGTGGGAGGAGATAAGGTTTTTTTATAGTGAAGGATGAGTAGCACTCTTGTATATTTTCGGAATGGGAATTCCACCCGCATTTATCCCATGGAATATGGAACCAATATCGTAAAAAATCTGATCCAAGGGATTTTACGATATATATATGTCTTGCTAATGGATTTTTTAAAAATTAATAGGTAATTTTTTCCATTACATTAAAAGTTTAATATTTATTTCGGCATAATCATACCATAATATATTTTATTATTTTTAATTAAATTCAGTAATATTATTAAAAATACTGATTACAATATTTCATAGAGTATAAATTAATTTAATTTCAAATATTAAATACATTTTTTCAAATTTAAATCATATTAGTGGATGAAATTAATTTAAATTTAATTCCACCCACGGTCGACAAAGTAGGATTCTACGGTAAAAATGTTATATATTTTTCTTCATTTTTATATTATATTTAAAATTGAAATTGATTCAAAAGTCTCAAAAATGGTTGATTGATAAAAATTTAATCTATTTAATATTTGAAACCAATTTAATATTTAATTTAGCTTTATAAATAAATTAGATGAAAAAGTAGTTCTAAACACAATTTTGTATTTTTTACTATTTATTAAAAAAAGAAACATTAGAGAAAATACCAAAAACTTATCCAAGAGTTATGTTTGTTTTTATATTTCATATATTAATATTATTTTTACATTTTATATTTATAATAGTTCAAAAATTTTGATTTAATATATGCTTGCCATTACGTGGCTTTAAAACTACTTTTATAAATTATACGTTGCATGTAGTGAAAAATTAACTTGGTGTAGCATAGAATTCAAAACAGAAATAATGTTTTAATATAAAATATACAATTTTCAATTTTTCGTGAATTTAAAAATATCAAAAGGAATATATTAAATTTCATAAAAATCATCAAATCATGGGTTATTACATTATTAATTCTATTTAAAACTGATTAATACTTATCATTACTAATATTTAGTTATAAAAACAAATTAATACTAATTATAACTAATTATTACAAATTATTTCCATTTAGTACTAATTATTACAAATTATTACTAATTATTACTAATTATTAATTATTATTTATAATTATTACATATCAATACTAATTATTATGAATTAATAGTAAATAATAATAATTAATAAAAATTTATCGTAAATAGTAATAAATAATATTAATTATTACAAATAAATTATTATTATAACTAATTATTACTAATTATTTGAAATTAATAATTAATACAAACTGTTAGTAATTATTAATAACTATTACTAATTAATAATAATTAATATTAAATAATTCCAATTATAAGTAATTATATCAAATTATTATTAATTAATATTATTTAATACTAATTATTACTAATTATTTAATATTATTACATACTATTACAAATTAAAATTTGTTAACAATAATCAATAATTAATGATACATTTTTTTACTAATTATTACAAATTACTGGTAATTAAACAATATTATTAAAAAATAAAACAAATTATTTTAATTCAAAACATTTATATAATTAAAATATAATATTTCTAAAACTAATAAATAAAAAATAAAAAAATACTAATTTAATGAAATTACCACAAAGTAATAAATATTATTAATTAAAAAAAATTAACGAAATTTTATAAAAAAATAAATACATTAAATAAATACCTTAAAACCAAATCATTCATTTGATATAAAGATTGAATGTTGCTCTGCTATAAAACGTAAAACATTTAAAAAAGTAAAGAATAGAATATGAGATCAGTGAATGAGAGAGAAGTTCGGAGAATAGTGAAATAAAAAAATTGGGTGTGGGTATATAGAGGTTATACACTTTATGAAAGGATTTCGATCACAAATACCATTACATGTGAAGAATCCTATCATAATTTGTTTTCGTAGTTTTAATTAATGCAGTATTTAATAAATGTATTTGTGATAGAGGTCCATTCTCGTTCCAAATTGTCTCACCGTGGTGTTGCATGCATTTCACGCTAGAAAAATATGGGATGGAAATATCGTCCTATTTTAAATAGACTTTTTAACAGACTAGTTGCGAAAAGATGTTATTCTCATTTCCAATAGTCTTTGTCAATTGAATATTTTCCAATTGACGGATGACCATCACAAATAGTCCATCAAAAAGGATGTTTCTCGTTAGTGGCATGTGATCTCATGTGACAAGACATGATTCTGTTACCCACCCAACATCCAATTAAACTATAAAAAAAATCCCATCAACAGTATCATAGTGTTCCATAACACATGATTTTTCATAGAAAGAGGACAATATGCTTAACTAGTATGACACATCAAATCTATTATCTACCATGTCCAAGGAAATTAGAAATATAAAATGAAAGATAGTGCTCTATTTCCAATTGGTAACACCCCAACAAAAACCACTAAGTCTATGATAGAGATACATATGTCCTCATGTTGTCTCCCCATACAAGAAGAAGATTTCTACTATTAGAGTTGGTCAATATGAAATCTATTGGACAGATATACCCTCATATTCACATCCATTCACCAATGATATGATTAATCATTCAAAACAGATTTATCTAGTGGAAAAAAATTATATCATATGACCAAAATGTTAAATATTAAATAAATGATATCTTAATCTGGATAGAAAAAATAGTAATAATTATGGTTTGGAAACTAAATGTAGAATCAATAGTTTGGAGTTTTTACCATCAACCCCTTTTACTCGAAAGATTTATCCCTCCAACTACCCATCAAAGGTCCCTTTCCCTAAAATGGATCCCTCTTCATGAAATACCTATGCCTTCTTTAATACCCATGTATTGTGTGACAAATAAAACACATAGGACACCACCAATTACTCAATATCATAAGTGAACATATTATATAGTAGAGTATGTAATGATAAAATTAAATTATCAAATAAACATATATCCACACAATAACTGAGTTATAGTGTGCTAAAACTGATTCTATGAACCCTAACCCACCAACTTCGACATGATGCCGATAAGGATGTCAATGTATATCAAACTATGTATCGCCTCAATGGAAATAGCACATAGCCCACCTAGAGTTATGTGGTTATCAAGAATACTAAATAGAGCCCTATATGGTCTTATTAATATAGAACTCTACACACCCCACCTAGATAGCTATCATTATCCACATACGATGCTATGTCACACCATACAAGATGGAAACAATTGGATAACACGTCACACCTACATGTAAATCTCTCACTTTAGTAGGTCGTCGATCGATTCATATCCCATTAATGGTAATCTCCCACACTAATAGAAATGTACATGATCTGATCCACACCCTTAAAAATCCATAGTTCTTATTCATTTTGAGGTCATCAAACACCCCCTCTAAGGGGCCATCAACCAGAAAATGAGAATCCATTTGATCCTTATAGAAAATGAATGATTACAATATCGAAACATGATTAACGTTTATGGATATGAAATCATTTTACATGAATAAAACCTATATTACCAAAATACACTCTGAAGGACCATAATATTTTTGTGTATTTGTAAACTAGGAAAAAAATCTATAAACTTGGTGAAGGATTATAAATGCTTCACAAAATAAAAATACCATGTAGTAGTTTTACATAATACATTTCATCATAAACTGAGTAAAAGAAACATAAAAAAGGGGTGAGATGAGATACTCAAAAAAGGGTCAAAAAAGAGATACAAATTCATAAAATGTGAATAAGGATCTGGGAACATGAAAATAACATTTTTAGATCATGTCCTACATATAAAAAATCATATACATGTTTCATGGAATAAGTATTAGCATTTCAGAAGGCATGAATCATAATGGAATCAAGAGAATAATCCATGAGACCATAAGATTGAATAAACTATAAAATTTTTTACAAACACAAAATATTATAAAATCATTTCAATAGTTTTCAAGGAATCATCAATGAGGCCATAATAGTAGTATAGATTTACTCCCTAATCTATCGTGGTATTCATTTTTGACTCTAGTGACCATTTTACAAGTCAAGTATCACTCCGAAGACCAACTTAGTAGAAAAAATCATTTACAAAAAGAGTTCAATCGCCATTATATCCATGTCAAACTCGTGAGATATAAATCATTACACAATTCATTGGAAGGATATTTATGTCAAACATTTCATAATGAAATTACATATATGTGTTCTATAAGATCATCACCAATCACATCATAACACATGAAATTAAATGTGTAACAAAAATATGTAATCATATCATAACATAGGAAAACAAATATAGGATTCAAAATCAGTTCGTCAAAGCATAACATATAAAATTAATTGGGTTTCATAATCATATAACCTATGAAATGTGAAACTAATTTCATGTGAAAAACTCCATTAAAATAAGAGGTTTTTATAAGAATATAACTTTGGAAATGGGATATAGATTTCCGAAAAATATAACCCATGAAAAGTATAATGTTTCATAAGAATATAACCCATGAAAGGGAAATGGGATTCATATACATAAATACAATGAAAGGGAAAGGAGTCACATAAACATAAAACAGTTACAATTATGATAATGAATATGAATCAAACCCTTAGATAATATCCCCAGAAAATAATGATTAACATCAACATATGTCATGTATGATGCAAAATAATGTTGAAATGTCTTTTAAAAAAACTTCTTGAAGAAAATAAACATTAATATTTGAGAAATAATTTTTCAATCATAAATCCTTATAAAATTAATTTTGTGTGAAATACTGAAACCAAACATATAAAAAAATATAGAAAACCTTTTGATAACATTTTGACTTTATAACATATAATGGAATCTTAATAAAATTTTAAAATATTCTTCTTTCCAAACATATAAAAGAAGATGGAAAACAATTTGAAAAAAATTATCATGGAAGATAAAATGAATATATGGAAATAGGTGAGGAACATATTTTGAAAAACTTTTTCTATAAAACATATAATAGAAGACTAAATTTTTTTGATAACCAGTTTCTTTGAAAATAAATTGAAAACACATAGAGGAGGCTTGAAATTATTTTAAAAAACATTTTCTGGAAGAAATGTAAAAGAATATTTTAATAATATTATGTAAAATTTTATTTTCAAATATAGAAAAATATATTGAAAACATTAAATAAAATTTTTAAACGTAATACATTTTTAATAATTAAATTTAGAAAACATGGTTTTTAAAGAACACATATTTCCAACTGTAAAAAAAACACAGTAATATTTTCATTAAAATATTTTCTTATTTATTTCAATTAAAATAGAGTGAAAATTAGTACCATTACCTTGATATCACCTAAATATCCATAGTTCAAAAAGATTCATGAGATTTATTGGTAAATGTTTCATATGAGTTCACTAATGGAATCAGAAACTTAATCAATCTTGATAAACGATGAGATTATTATAATAAAACATTACCACTTTGGTGACATTGAATTCTAATAAAAAGGGATGTTTAACATTAAATTAGTCATAAAATATAATAAAAATAATTACAATCATTATATAAAAGATTAATGTGAGAATATACACATCGTTGAAAATATATTGGTACAAAACAAGAAATGTGTCTCAAAGAATGTAAATTAAGACAAAATTACTTTAGCAATTTGGTATTTTTTGAAACAAAAATCCCATGAAAATATATATAACAAAATGGATATTTACATACCAATAAATTTATGTATAATAATCATCTAATAAATCCATGGTATGAACGAACACCACATATATTACATAAGAGGTGAACATGGTTTGTGTCTCATAAAAAATTAACGTGAGATGAGAAAACTCTTACTTAATGTTTTTAAATTCATCATACACATTCAAAAATCATGTGTAATAAATATATATAAAATATAAATACACCATATAACTATATAATAATATAAAATTACATATTTGTAATTATATTAGTTTCTTATTAAAAATTCCATGATAGTACTATGATTCGGTAATATCCTCTTTCTCAATCATACATGTTTTAACATATAATAATTAATCCCATTACATATATCATGAATTACTAATTTAAATAATGAAATAGTGGATATAAATATCCTATATATTATGTTCATTTGAATTCATAATAATCTATAAATGATTTAAATTTTAAATGGAATACAATAATCATGGAGATAGTAGTATGTATGTAAACATGGACATTGTTTCCATTAAAAAATTATTTTGAAACAAAGAATGTAAATGAAATATATATATATATATATTCATTCATTTATACATATTATTTCATATATATCAGATAATTTGAATAATCCCTTCATTAATAAGTTCCATGTTATGTGTGAATGAATAACATCTCTTTGAGGAGGCGGTTGTCCACAGATCCATAAACGTAGTTATCGTCTTGAAAAAAAATGGAAATAATGAAGGTATGTATCATATGATAACTACATAGTCATAATTTAATAATTAATATAATATATATCATATAAAGGTTGACTTTAAATCATAATTACTTTACATGAGAGTTGGTAATGGAAAAATGATCTAAATCATTTTATAAGGTTGTAGTTCACCGTATACAAGTATGCTATGTTCATTACCATTTTGATGGAAGTGAGAATAAGTGTAGGTATAAAAAATAGAACAAATAAATATGTTCATATTAATTAATTGTGGTTATTATATAATTAACCAGCAATAATAATTTAAGGGGGTGAAGAATGAAAATAAAACAAATGTGCTTTAGGAATGTTGTTACCTCTTATTTGGGTTACTCCACTTGGGTTTCACCAAAGGGATTTTTTGGTGAGATTTATGAAATAATTTAGGCTACTAGGTTGGATTTTCGTATTTTTAAGTATTAGTAAATTCTATTTATGGATAAAAAATTGATTAATAGGTGTTAACTAGTTAGAGGTATGTGTGCCTTTATATTGTGGGGGAGGAGTGGCATTCTTGTAAAAAATTTAAATAGGTATTCCAAAAACAATTTCCTAAGTAAAGTGGACCAAATAGTAGTAAATATTAGATAAGATATTTATAGGGTGGAAATAAGAACATCAAATGGATTTTGGACCTGTGTATAGGTCATTTGAGGACTTCTATAAAAGGCTTCATCCTTTTTTGTGGAAATTTATCTCTTAATCGATGTAATTAATTTTCTTCAATTTCACTATTTATTGGTAAAAAACTAATATTAAAGTAGTAAAAATTGTAAAATATGAATATTATAAATGAGGAGTAAATTTTTCCCAATTAAAGTCACATAATTATCATATATTTTTTTTATACTAAACATGTAGATGGGTTGACAAATCTGGTTTTTTAGAATTAAAAGGTGAAAAAGTGAGAAATGATTTTATAAGATATTTCATTGTGAAACATGATTCAATTTTCTTTATTTGATTATGTGATGTATAATTTATCTAATTATACATTAAAACCAATTTAAAAAAATTTAACTATATAAATAAATTCATTGCAAAATCGGTTTGGTATAAAAATTCAATGTATTCCACTATTAAAAAAATGAAGCATCTGAGGGAAATAAAAAAAATAAACACATACATTTAATATTTTTCGACATCAAAAATTATTTACAAAAATAGTATAAATGTGTCAAAAATCATATTTAATATGGCTTACCAAAAAATAGGTGGCTAAATTACCTTTAAAAACCCAATCTTTTTATTCTTAATGTTAGATTTATTATTTTTTTATACAAATCTAATGTATTACACATTTATCAAAATTATTGATATAATGTAACAAATTTATTTAAAATTTTAATGATTTATTTTTGTTTAATTTATTAAGGTAATTTTTTTACATACAATAATATGTTAATTATAAAAGAAATCTATTTATTTTTAGCTATATCATTCATTCACTTATACTAAATTATAACCAAAGGAATCCTTTTATATACATCTATTAATTATATATCTCAAATTTAATTACTGTTATTCATGAATTATATTCAAATGGATTAGGGATGGCTATAATAAAAGTAATAGTATATTGTAGTTCAGTAAAACACAACCTTGTATATTATGAATGCTATAGAAGGGATTCATTATTGTGTTTTATACAAGAAAAAAAATAGTTTTTTTATACCAAAATATAAAATATTTGTTGCGTTAGGTAAAATATTAACATTTTTTGTCATATAATTCCAGGAAAACATGGTTCATTTATGTTTAAAAAAAATATCCATGTTCTGTGAAATGGAAAATTATAAATTATTTTGAAAAAAAGAACTAAAAAATTATCAATGCTTTACATTCGACCCACTTAAAAGAATTTTCCCTGAAAATTCATATGTGTCTTCTTATGATTAATAAATTAATGTCATTTTCATTAAAACTCACATATTTAAAATGAATAATTAAACATTATATACAAATGAAAAAATTTACACATTACAGTTACCCAAAGTAACACATATCTAATTTTTAACATTGAAAAACATTGGTGGGAAGTGAAAACATGGACTTTTAAAAGAAATATAACAGTCATTTTATAATGGACTGAGATATAGAAGATGATTTGGAGGAATTTATAAATAAAAAAACAATAATCTATGATGATATAAGAAACCATTTATGTCATCATAAATCAGGGTACTTGGGAATCATTAATGGTTTCAAGATCATTATTCTTAAGAAAAATTAATTTTCAAGAATATTTATACTGATATAATTTCAAAAATACCATAACCTTTTCCTATGCCTTGATTAATTTAAAAATAATCACTTTTTCCATGAAAATAAGGTAAAATTTTCATTCATGGAGAATTAACAGATCATGAGATCCATAAATATAATGATAGGTATTACCATAAATTTTTATCATAAGAAAATGTTTATCAAAATTTATAAAATATGAATTAGTTCATATATAGAGAGACAATACATTATCAAAAACCATTCCATAAATTTTCCACCTTATACCACTCATGGAAAATGGAGGTCCAAAATATTACAAATAAGGTCACTAAATTTTCCAAAATTTTCTCTGCATTGATCCGCTATACATCCAAAATCATATCTTGGTTGTCACATAGAATAATTTTTAATACCATAATCATTTATTCCCTTTATACATGGTAGTATCGTGATTTACCATAAATAATTCTTAAAAAATGCATGTTTCCTAATTATAGTATTTATTGGATATATTTCTTAAATCCAAAAATGTTTTAATCTTCATCATGGATAAAATAAACCACTTGTCAACAAGTTCTTAATTAGATAAAAGGTAATAGTATCTCCCAATATAAATATTCATATCCAAAATATAATTATCCAGAAAACATAATCATAACATAAGGAACATATTAAAAATTATCTTAACCATAATAATGTGTTTCCAATGAACTCCACATTTCCATTAAATCACATTTCTATTCTATCGAAACTATTCAAAATATTATGTTAAATCATTACTAAAAAACACAATTTGAAAAATAATAATATATTTGACCATTCATATAACATATTTATTGAATATGAATACATAAAAACATTAATTATTATAATTCATCATTAATCCATATGAAGGCATCCTCATCCTATTACTAAATACCTATTTCTAAATAACTATTTTCTTTCACATTTCACATGTAGTATCATCATCACCGTCAAAACTATAACCACTACTCATTCAACATTTCAGATTATAATTTTGAGGTTTCCACTTAGGAAATTTATTTTCATAATGACTATTGATTCCACACTTAATCAATATGAAATTTTATGATGTTTTATCAAGGCCAATATTCTAATCCATTGGGTCAACTGAACCCTTCCTATATATTTTATAATTATAACACCCCAAAAATATTATTGTATGTTTATCATTAATATATTATATTCATTAAATATTATATATTTCAAAAATAATTGAGTTTCAATGAAACACCACATGGTTATTTTGGATATAACCATTACCAATCCATTAATCATAAATTTTCCACTTATGGGTTTTGAATTAAAAAAAAGGTCATACACGTTTGCGATAAGGGTGATATTTGAAGTCTGATTGAACCAACATAATTTTCATTTAATAGTAACAAACCCTTTTTAATTGTAACATACTGTTATAAATAGTAATTTTACTTTATGAATTGTATCCTTACCCATGAAAGTACAAATAAATTTAGGCTCCATAAACATAAAGATGGATATTTTTAGTGTTCTTATTTTTCAATTAAATAACCATTTAAATTAAAAAATAAATTTTACATATTTATAAAATTACATTTGAAATATGGATTTAATTTTTTGATTCTACACCTCAAAAATTATTTGTGTTAATTTTTAGTAATTTTCATGAAATACATTAATTTTCGGTGAATAGTTAAATACATTAATAAACCATATAAATAAATTATAATTTTAATTCACTATTCCATGATCATGAGAAATGTAAGCACAAAAATATCGAAATAACAACCACTTATTACTAATCAAGGTCCTGGTATCCTCACTATTTCATGTTTTTTGGAGAAATAATAAACTAATGAATATAATATTAAGAAAACACTCCACCATCCTATATATAAACTACCCCTCACCCCCATATAATCAAACACAAATGAAGGATAAATACTTTCCAAAATTATGCTATAATATCACCCTAAGATCATCCTCCACGTTCAAATCCTTCTCATCTCACAAAAACGCCAAAAACTAAGGCCTTCTTGTCATTTTCAAGGAGGAGTACTCAAGAAGTGATCCACTATTCAGTTTTCTATCAAATTATTATATAAGATCCCATATTTTTTCTATCCCCACAGAACCACATAAAAATGATACGAAAATTATTTTACCGGAAATTCACATTAATTTTCTCATTCTAATGGTTTATTTCATCATCATCTATCTTTTCCCCCTCATATTTTTCTAAAAATGAAAACACCATCCAAGATGTGTTAATTTATCACCTTCTTGGATGAAGAGATTTCAATTTCTATTACTATATTAATTAAAGTTCATGAATATTTTTTAATGGTTGAACCAGATCATAATATAAGTATTTTACCTTATTCAGTATTCTTCAATTTTCACTAACTCATAATATTAAATAATAATACCAAAGATGTTCATTGTTCACAAAACCACCATGTTAATCCAATCGTTTCTCATTAACTTTTAAATAATGATTCATCCTCAAGGTATATCACCCCAAATCATTATAATATCATTTATAATTTTATTAATAATATATATAAATAATTATGGATGTCTAACTACATTTCAAATGAACTTTCATTCAAGAATTCATGTAAAATGATCAGGAAAACCAAAGAAGAAAATGCTTCCAAAATAATAAATTGAACCTTTTAAGACCATAAAAAGGGAATGAGTGAAACTAATAAGGTTATACTATATTAATTACATGTTGACGTGTTATTGTTATTATTAATTATAGAAGATAATTTTTTTAGTAAGTCATTAATATAAACTGAGAACACCTTCAGGCATAAGGTAATGGGTTCTTTATCTCACATTTAATTCTATGAGAACTCCTTTGATCAACACTTATTTCATTAATGTGGTGTATTTTGTTCTAAAATATGATATATATTATCTTTTATCACTTTATATTCATTTTATTTTTGGATTTATTTGGTTGTTATTAATATTTGTTCACTCAACTCAATTGATTACAATGTGTGAAGGGATGATGTCTCAATTTCCATTTCATTGTGAATTACTTGGTATTGTGCACATAATACTTCTTATGTGGTGTATCCATTAAAAATTTTAGATAATGTTTCTTTTAAAATTGTTAATATATTATATATCCATATTCTTGTTTCGTAGATATTATTATTTTCTTATGTTGAATACACTTTTACATACCGTGATTATTTGGAATGTTGTTTTATCTTGGGAAATATCAAAGAATCAATTTCCATTACTCTATCTAGTTATTGAAAGGGTATATTGTAATTTTATTAAGTATATGTATAATTAATAATTTGGACCATAAAATATAGGTGGGGCCCATTATATCCCCTCTATGCATCAAGACGTCTAATGATAAAAATCAGATGGCGACAAACCCCTTGAGTTTGTTTCCCAAAATCAGAGAGGTTTCAACCCATAGACTTAAACAGTTTTACTGTATTGTGGTATCATGTTCAATTTACATGATTTCTAATTATTGAAAATATCATTTTATTTATTTTCATTTATTATTATCCATGATTTTTTTCATTATGACAAAATATCTCATTGCAATTTCATTGTAAGATCATTAATGGCATGCGTTTTTCATTTACTCACCCTTCTATTTTTACAATGTCAATTATTTTGTGAGTCAGTTATTATAGATTCATGATTTGAATATTTTTACCCTTACATATAATTTGATCTCACCCATTTTATTTGTTTATAACTAATTTTTTGTTTGGAGGAGACCATTAATTGAGTTATCAAGGATATAGTTTTTTGTTTTTGTTGTTAATTGTATTTTGTGGCATTTCTATTGTAATATAAGTTACATGTATGTATCTAGTTTCTACAAGACTATTAATTGAACATTAATTCAATATTTATTTTTATTTTATCACGAAAAGGTAATATGTAATGCAACAACTATTAACATCTGGGGTCGGGGCTTTATAGTTTGTTTTAGTGGATTTTTAGTATAAAACATGGAAACCAGAGTAAAAAATTATGATTATAAGAAAAAATCCCTAAGGTAGTATTTGTGGATAAACATAAACCAACATCCTATAATTTTGGTTAAGAACTGAATATATAGAAATTTCTAGAAAATACATCCATATCTAGATACAAACAAGTAGAGGCGGTTATGGCACAAATGTACATAGTCGTGAAAACTCTGACAAGGAGTTTCAGGATTGACCTTGGGTAACCCAATGCACAGAAACATGTTTTTAAAGAAACATGGTTTCACACTCTTTTAATATATTATTAGGATCATTAACATTTTCTTTATAATCTTTTATGAAGGATTCGAATGATAATATTTCTTCAGATAAACCATGTTTATGAGATTAGGTATTCATATAATTTCAATATATGATATGTAATTTTTTAATAGGGAATATAAATTATCACTCATAACCTAATCTAAAATATGCCATTAATTAGAAATGGTGCATACTATATGATGTGGAATCATTAATATTCTACAAAGTAGGGATTTCCCTACATGGAAAGTCCATTTTTTCAAAGTTGGGGGAGAACATATCATGACCATATTGGGAAAACATACTCACGTAGTGATGAATAAATGTGTTACACCATTTTTGGATCATTTCATAGAGAATGTGACCTCGTATTTTAGTGGGACTACTAATATAGTGGTAGCTATGTGTTTGAACAATTATCTTGAGAAGATATTCATGGCATTAAGATTGAATGAAAATGAAAATTTAGTTTTTGAAGCATATTGTCTCAAGGTTGACATTGATCAGAGTGGGTGCTTGATCCATAATACCCAGAAGGAATAAGAAATAGAAGATATCAAATGGAATACATTTAGGGAAATAATATTTGATAAATATTTCAATCAGGAGACAACAACTGAAATTAATAGGGAATTCATTTTCTTAATTCAAAGGGAAGAATACAGTGGTGTAGATTATGAGGGTACCTTCACAAGACTAGCCTGGTATGCCACTGATTATGTACCTTACCTAGAAGACAAGATTTTTCATTTCGTTGAATGTGTTATGAAATGTTATTAAATTGCAGAACATTTTCAATCATTTTCATCACACAAGAAAATTGCATTAGGTTCCATCAAACTAGAGAAGGGATTTTCAAGATCAAAATATTTCTAGGTAAATCAAGATTTGAAGACGCAGTTTATTAACCAGGTAAAATTTGATGTTCCCTTGAAGAATAAGGGAATAAAGAAATTTTCATTCTGTGAGATATATGGAATAAATCATCTTGCGAAATGCTTGGAAGGCATGGGAGATTGCTATAATTGTGGAGGAAATGGTTATTGATCTATTGAATACAAAAGGAAGATACCTGAAAATGATTTTCAACGTAACAATTATAAAGAGATGGGACACTATGGATATTAGTTTCCAAAGAACCATGGAATCTTGCCTCAGAAAGTGTCACAAGAGAAATGGAAAGCATATGAAATTACAACTGTGGAGGTTGATGTTTCTAATGATGTGGTGGAATGTACATTATTGTTGTCCCAAAAATTAGATCATTTAATTATTTGATTATGTATTAATGTATTAATATTTTTCTTCTCAATTTTGAATGTAAATTATAATTTGATGATTTGATTTAATGAAGGAATTGTTGGTCGAAAAAAATAAAGGATGCATCATTGTAATGAAGATGTGATGATCAGACCCCTTCATTACACATATTTTTTTTGTTAACCATATCATCATAGCAATGATTTCCTTTGATATAATTATCAATATTAATGGGATGTAAAATTATGTTGCGAATATATATTTTCAAAAGAAAGACGTAACAATTTTCAAAAATGGTATAGAATCTATTATCATTACAGAAGAATCCTTTATATCAAATTCATATCTAGATCCACCACCTAAAGCTCTACTGAATGCAATTAATTGAGAGGAAGATATCATAATATATATGGGTGAGGAAAAAATCTTCAAAATAAATATGTACGTATAGTGAATGAATAAATTGACGTATTTATAGAGGATTTACCCGAACATCATCCAAAGAGGGAAGTTGAGTTCTTTATTGATTTTTTTCCTGGTGAAAGATCTATATAAAAAACTCTCAATAGAATATCCAATGTGTAACTAGTGTATTTAAATAAAAAACATGATTAATTGAGTCAAAAAGGATTTATTCATCCTATTATTTCTCCAAGTGGATCCCTTATCCTCTTTGTCAATGATAATGATTGATCCATGGGGTTATGTATTGATTACAAGGCAATAAATGATATTACAGTAAATAATATGTATCCTCATCCATGAATTGAGGATTTATAGGGTCAACTTCATGGAGGATGATATTTATTGAAGAATGGACATCGATCTAGATATCATCAGCTGTGTGTGAAGAAGGATGATATTCTGAAGACAACATTTTGAACCACGTATGTGAATTAGGATTTTACATTAATTCCTTTAGGACAAACTAATTCACCCTCTATTTTGATGGATATAATGAATTTATTTTTCAAGTAATATTGCCTACTTTTATTTGGAATATTTATCTAGTATATCCTAGAATACACCAAAATCTATGAAGACTTATAGAATCACATGCAGATTATTCAGAAAACTCTTAGAAGAAATAAATAATATTAAATGTTTAGCAAGTGGAAATTTTGGATTCAATCTTTTTCATATCATGGCCATATGGTCTATATTTATAGAATTATATTTTATTGTGCAATGAAAATTAAATTCATGAATGGCCCACAACAACAAACATAACCAAGGTATATAGAATTGTTGTCTATTTATTGTATAATAAGAGGTTCATTCAAAAGTTTACCCAACTGGATAACCAGCAAACCAAGATCACATGTAAATGGGTTAATATTGTATGAATGGATGAATATACCTAATTCATTGATTAATTTTTAAGATGATTCATCAATGGTCCAATTTTGACTTTTCCAATTGGAAATAATTCATTTTTAATATAGAGTGATGCATCCATTTATGGACTTGGTTTCATCTTTATTCAAAATAATAAATTATTTCTTATGCATTAAGGCATTTTATGAATCATGGGAAAAAGTATACTACTTGGGATCTTAAGTAAGATGCTATAATATTTTCAATGAAAATATGTATACATTATCTCTATGGTCAAAGAAGTGAGATATATATGAATCTCAAGAATTTGAAATACATTTTTACAATGAAAGAACTCAACATGAGGAAAAGGATATGGCTTGAGTCACTCAATGACAATAATTTTTCAATACACGACCACCGAGGAATGGAAAAAATGCGGCGGATTCATTAATCAATAATTTTCATTGACATTTGAACAAAATGATGTTTAAGAGGGTTTCTTATATTAAAGGAACTACTAAAGAAGGATATTTGAATTGTTATTGATAGGGAAATATATTTATTCTTTCAAATGTTTGTGAGACCATATTTACTATTGAAGATAAAAATCACTCAATCTGATGATGATAATCTAAAAAAGAAAATTAAATCTATTAAGGATGGATGATTGGTAGACTTCATGTATGAGGATGGAGTTATGAAAATTGGGAATAGGTTATGCATTCCATCAGTACCTGAGCTAAAAAGGGAACTATTAGTTGATGCTCATGGAAAATATTTCTATATAAACCATGTTTGAACTAACTTTAATATATATAAAAAGGATCATTTTTTGTGGGATAATAGGAATCAATAAATTTTTGACTAAGTGTCACGGAGTCTAGTTTTTCAATATGTGAAGGATGAGAGACAACATCCTAGATTGGTTTAGAAGCCTCTACCTATTAAAGTGTGGAAGTGGGATAAAATTATGATGTATTTTGTAATAGTATTATTGAGGAAACCTAGTAGGAATGAGGAAATATTTTTAATTTATGATCGCCTCACTAAATCAGCAAATTTCCTTGATATAAGTCATGATTTACCACTTGAGCACTTAGAATGAATTTATATTAATGATGTTATAAGACTTCATGGTGAACCACTATGGATTGTGTCTGATTGATATCCTTGGATTACATAAATATTCTGAAAGAGTCTTTAGAATGATTTGGATATGGAGCTTCATATGAGAACAACTTATCATGCCCAAAGTGACAGACAATCTAAAATGACTATTCCAAAAATGGTAGACATGTTGAGATCATTCTCTATTAACATTAATGTTACGTGGGATCAATAATTTCCATTGGTAGAATTATCCTAAAATAATAATTTCCATTCTCACATTCGAATGGTGTTATAAGAAGAATTATATGTTAATAGGTATCAAGAACCATCATATTGGGATGGGGTTAGCGAGAAAAAATATACATTCCCCAAAACATATCGATTAGACAACTAAAAGGTAATGAAAATCCCTGCTCTAATTAATGCATCCCAATGTTGGAAAAAGAGTTATGCTACCAACCAAAAAAATGATTTGAAATTACAAGTCAGATATATTTGTATATATAAATGTATCTCCATGTATTGGTGTCATAACATTCGATAAGAAAGGGGAACTGATCCCTAAGTACATCAAACCACTTGACATTCTCGAAAGGATCAAAGTTGTAGCTCACCATTTAAAAATACAACCATGTCTCTCCATAGATCAATATGTTTTCCATGTTTCATTGTTAAAGAAATAAATTATAGACCCAACACAAGTAATCACTATTGAAGAAATTGAACTACAACTTGATTTGTCATATTGTGAAGAGCATATTGAGATTCTTGACATAAGGGAGAAGATATCATGAAATTAGACAATTGGACTAATAATGTTTATTTGGATAAACCATAAAATGGAGGAATAAATGTTGCAGACCTACGAGGTTATAAATAAGATCCAACCACGTTTATTTAGGGGTAATTATACATGAAAAATATCTAGGAAGAAAATTATGAAGGATTGAATAATATTACACCCCAAACATTTCATGATATGTTTTTCCAAAATACACTTTATTCATAAGATAGAAAATATTTATTAAATCACTTACTTTATTGGAAACTACACTTGGTTATTTTGAATATAGTAATAAACTGTCGATTATACATAAATTTTCCACTTCTATTTCTTGAATTTTTAAAAATGTACACACACACGGTTGTTATCAGGGTGATATTTTGAGTCTGATAAAATCAACTTAATTTGTGGTTAATCATGACATACCCATATGAATAATAATGTAATCCTTCAAATATTAATCATCCATTATTTATAGTAAGATACCCATATAAAAGTAACATGACCCTTATGAATGATAATTTTTTCTAATAAATTATAAATAAATGTAGGCACCTTAAAAATGAAGATGAATATTTTATGTGTTTGAATATTTTTTATTAAAAATGATTTTAATTTAAAATTAATATGCTCAAATTTAGAAAATTATTTGTGAAATTTGGATTTCATTTTTGGATAATACATGTCGAAAAATGGTTAGGGTGAATTTTTGATATTTTTTGGAAATAAATTAATTTTTTAGGATTAGTAATATACATTAATTAACCGTATAAATAAAATTTAATTTAAATGTAATATTCCTACAAAAATTGGAGATGTTAAAACCCAAATATAGAACTCAGATGCACATATAACTATTATAGGTCATGTAATCCCCAAACATTCTTGTCTAGTGGAGAAATAATAAATTTATGATTATAATATTTAAAAAACCTTCTCCCCTCCATAATATAAACAACCCCTCACCCCCTCTTACTAATACACTTCTCAAACATCAAGACATACATAAATTCTGCTCAAATAACACCCTAATATGGTCTCCCATGACTGAGGTCTACAGGTCTCACCAAAAGGCAAAAAACAGTGCCCTTAAAGAGATTATCAAGGAGAAGTAATCAATAGGTGAACCTATCGTCCCTTTTCATTCAAATAATTTTTCATGTTACAATATATTGTTTCTCTCTCCTCACCTCCCCACATAAAAATTCTATTATAGTTCTTTTACCTTACTTGAACTTTAATTTAATCATGATGATATATTATTTGACCATAATATCTCTTTTCCCCCACCTCTATAATAAAAATGATATCATGGTCCGAGAAATGTTAATTTATCACATTCAAGGGCGATGATTTTTCAATATATATTAAAATATTAAAGACTATTAATGAATGAATTTTAGTGGTTGAACCAGATCATAATATTTTTATTTTACATTATGTGATATTCTATATTCCATAGACACTCATAATTAAAAATAATAATAAAAATCAAGTTCATTATGCCCAAAAACTACCATGATAATCCAAGAATTTATCATTAACTATTAAATAATGAGTACTCTTCTATGTTTATAACCCAAAATAATAATAATATCATTCATAAATTCACTAATAATACATTTTTACTATTTTTTATGCTAAACCACATTTCAAACAATCTTCCATTCATGAAAACAAGTAAATCGATTATGAAAACCAAGGATGAAAATGCTTACAAAAAAAATTGAACATTTTAAACCTTTCAAAATATTCATGAATGATCATAATGAGGTTTTACTATATCAATTACATGTTTATGAGTCTTATTAATTATTAATTAAATAATCTAAATTTGATTATTCAGGTCACTATGATCAATCAAGAACACTGTCATGCATAAGGATGGGGGTTCCTTATCAAGCTTTTAATTCCTTGAGAACTCCATTTATCACCAAATATTCCTTGCATTTGTTGTGTTTTTTAATTCCATTTGATATATATTATCATTATTACCTTCATATTTATTTAATTATATGATTAATTTGGTGGTTATTATTTTTTATTCATACTACACAATTGATTACAACGCGGTAGGGGACTTTGTCTCTATTTCAATTTCATTGAGTCTTACATGGTATTGTGCACCTAATATTTCTTATGTGGTGTATCCACATCCAATTTGGAAAAAATGTTTCATTTGAAAATGTAAATATATTATATATCCATATTATGGTATCATGGATATGATTATTTTATTATTCCGTATACCCTTTGATATACAGTTTTTATATGGAATATTTTTTTTACTATAGAAGTATTAATGAATCTGTATCATCCACTCTATATGAATACTGAGAAGGAATATTGTAAATTTATTATATCTGTGTATAAATATTGCTTTGTACATTCAGTTATGGGTGGGGCCCACTATATCTCCTTTATGCATCGACAGGTCTCATGAGACAAATCAGTTGGCAACAAACACGTTGAGTTTGTTTCCAAAAATCTGATGGGTTTCCAACCACAGAATAAACCCATTTCGAAGGTATAGTGGTATCATATTCAAGATAAAATACATTAATATTTATAATAAAATATCGTTATTCATTTTATATTATTACTATCAATGAGGTTTTCACTATAAAAAATATATAGATGTAGTTTTGTTTTCAGTTTATTAATGATGTGTGTTTTTCATTTATTCACCATGAAATATTGATTATGTCGGATTCTTTATGAATAAGTTATTTTAAATTCTTCAGACTATTATTTTTTACCCTTACAGAACATTTTAGCTCACCCATTTCAATTTTTTTACCTTCAAAAGGTTTTTTGGAGGAGACCGTTTATTGTGTTATCAAGGATGACGGTTTTAGTAATTGTTATGTATTGTAATTTTTAATATTCATATTGTTGATGATGTTACATGGAAAAAAATGAACTGGGATAATGTTAAATGGGATGGACAATTTTCCAATGAAGATTCAAGTGGTATAATCACTATAGTGAAGTATGTATTGAAAAGCCAAGAGTCATTGTATTGTTAATGATATTACGTGAAAACCGATTAGGCATTATCAATACATACTTCACTATAGTGATCATACCATTTGACTCTGCATTGGAAATTTTTCCATCACATTTAACATTATCCCCATTACTTTTTTCCACCCATTGACTATAACCAGAAACCATAGATTGAGCATGAGTTTCCATGGAAAAAACCACATAATAATGCTAAATCACTTTTAGGATTTCAATATTAGAACACATGTCTATGAAATATTCCATTTATACTGGTTTATTAAAATAATATTCTTTTTAAATCAATTATGAATGATCATAAAGAGATTATGAATTTACATATAATATCACACGATAGTGTCAAACTATGCATGTAGAAAATGAATGTTGTCATTAACCAATTCTCTATTGAGTATAGATTATTATGGGTTTTTCAGGTTACCCCTATTTATATCTATTCTAGTGCCACCTCAGTGTGTAATATATAGGTTGTGATGAATTTCTAGGAAACCACTCCCTCAATATATTCATAAAAATATATGAAATTTTCATAAACATTAAAATATATTTATAACTATCCCTACAGACACTCCTAGACAAATATTTAGAAATATATCTTCAGATATTACAAATGTATTCTCATCCTTGTTTCCAAGGAATGGTTAATTCATTCCTTTGATACCAATTAAAATGACTGAAGCTTAACATACATGGATGTTACATCATTTAAGATTAATATTCATTAGATTACAAAAGCACATGCTCGGGGACTATAATTATATATTGTAATTGTAAACATTATAAAATGATTATAACTCGGTGAATGATATTCAATTTCTCTCACTATATTCACCCATTCTATAATTAAACTTACAAATTTTCATAACCTTGGGAATGGAAATACATGAAATAGGTGTGATAAAATGCTTAGTAAGGGTATACAAAAGATATATAAATACATATAAAAAGAATAAGTGTTTGAGAAAATGAAAATAAATTTTTCTTATCATTCCATTCATATCAAAGATCTTACACATGATTCGTGGAATAAATATTTGTAGATAATAATACATATATCATAGGGGAATCATAAGTATAACCTATGAGGCTATAACATTAGAATAAGACATATAATTTGATGAAAAAAATTTAGAAATATAATTATGTCCATATAAGTAATTTAATTTCTTCCAATACAATATTAGTATTACGAGATCACTTCCCACTATATCTGGGTTGTTATGGTTCATTCCCCTGACCACTATAGTAGTCAAGGCTCACCCCTAATACCAACTTATTAGAAAATGAACTTTTCTGAACAGTGTTTACTTAATATTCCAACCATATCTATCTCTTGAGAGAAATATATTTACCCAATACATTGGAAGTAGATATCAGTCCAACTGATCTTATAATGAAAGAATATATACGTATTCCATGATATCATAACAAATCATATTAAAACCCTTGAAATTAAATCTCCTTGACAAACATGTAAACATATTTTATCCTTTGTGTAACATACTAGGTAAATAAAAAACATATAATTTTAATATTTATTAATTTATTTGAATTAAATATTAATTTTTCATTAATTAATTTGATATGTTTAATGTCTTTCATGATACGCAACAATGAGTTTATTTGAAATCTTACATTGCACACAGCATTGAGTTATATAGATAAATAATATAATAATATTACTATTTTAAATGTATGTTAATGCATAGTCATTTAAATAGAAATAATGAATATAAATAACTATAAAATGTTTAAACATGTATGATTTAAACAAATTTTTGTGCTTAAAATATGAATGAATCGAACTTTAAGCGTAAACACTCTTTTATTCATTAAAAGGGCAATTTACTACATTTTGATGTGGAATCCTTTTTAAAACATATTTTTTTCACTTTTATGTGTTTTATTTGTCAAAATAAAATTCTCCCTTAGAATTAGGACATTAAAATATTCTTAGGTTTTAATTTTGGTTTTTTATATTGTTCATTTTATAATGAATTGTGAATAATACTCCTTTTTAATTCAATGATTCCTTTTAATATAATTTATTTATATGGTGATATTATATTTTTAATTGGTTATAAAGTTTAATTAGATTATATTTTTACAATATAATTAAATTTTGGTAATTGGATGTAATTTCACTTTGAAATTTAACGTGAACAAGTTTAAATATTTTGATTGTTATTATTTCTTAAAAACACTCTTTTTTAGTTTTGACAACAAAAATTAATATTAAATTAATTTTTTCTAATTAAATGTAATGAATTTGAAAAAAATGGAATCCATATTTCAAATTATGTGGTCCAATATTTTTAGATATGTAGATTTTATTTTTTGATATTATAAATATTAATTTCAGTAAATAAATTTATATACCATGAGTAAAGGGTATATTTGGGAAATAAGGGTAAAAATAATATTATAATAATACTAAATTAAACTAACACATTTCTAAACCTTATTCAATGATACATGTACGAAAATGGGTATCCTGGGGTCAATTGTAGGACCCCATGGAGCCACATTTATTTGAAAATTAAACTTTATAAAAATAAATATAAAGATAAGGAAAATGTAATAGAAACATAAATCTTTTAGTAAATAAATTTTTATTTGGGGTTATATAAGTGATATTTTCAAGTCTAAATAGTCATTATAATTTCAAAAAGATTTCTTACATCATTATATATTATTTATAATTTCTAGACATCAAAAATGTAAATTTATTTATGACCCAATGTTGATGTAACAATTGCTTCATTAGTAAAGGATTATAATAAATGATATTATAAATTTTATAACAAATTTATTATGAAAATTTTTATGATGTAACAAAGTTATAGTTATAATAATTACTTGATATATTAGTGTTAATAGTTTTTTTTAGAAATAATCTATTTTTAATTGATTGTTTAAAAGTCTTGATAAAAATAGTTTATAAATTTGCAAAAATATTTATTTTAAATAATCAATATTTTATTAAATGATAAAATAACTCTAAAAATCTAATATTCATCCAGATAACATATATGATGTTAAAAATATCATTGATGACCCATTTTGGTTTTCTTGAAATGTTATTGAAACTATATTAACCACATAGTATTAATATATAAGTGGACATGGTAAAAGTTATATAATATTATGAAAGAGTTAACAAAAATTGATAAGGATTAAAAATCTACAACCTCTAACTCATTAATCACACCTATAAAACCACATAGATCGTCCAAACACTACCCTAAGAATCTCCCAGCATCTCTATATTCCATTTGGAATCCTTCCCTTAGGAATAAGGGAATTCAAAAATGTATTCTGGTTCAAACAAAAGGGAGTTACCAGATTTAAAGGTAACACTTTCTATCAAGTTATTTTCTTTTATTTTCATTATCCTTCCACAAAAACAATATTTATTACATTATTTTTGAAAAATATTATATTCAATATAATAGTATATAGTTATTATTTATATTCTAACTACACATCTACACTACTATATCTAATCGATACACACATATTGTATCTGTGGACGGCGAACTACTGCCTCACGAAACTATGATTGTTCTATTATCTACCACCACCTCTCATGGTGTAAATTATGATGGAACATTATATATATGTAATATATATTATATTTATATTTTATATAAGCTTCTGTATTTTTCATTTATATCTTATCATTATGGTTTCCATAACATGTAAATATGATTATTTCATTTGTGGAAGTGCGGACTACCACCCCCTAAAAGTGATTTGTCTCATTTGTGCCATAACATTAATGTATAAAGGATAGAGTTAATTAAATTATATATGAAATTATAATAGATTTATTATTTACCTATGAGATATTATTTTTTCATTCCATTAAATACAAAATAGAAATGAATTTAGCATTCATCCGTACGTATTGGTTACCATCTCCATGAACGGAGCATTTAATTTCTTATATCCCAATGTTATGTACTATTATAAAAAATATTTATACTATAAATATATGATATATATGATATCAAAATCATTAATATAATTATATATTTAATGGAATTTTTTCTACATCGACAACTTGTAATTATAAGGATTTCATTTTTGACCGAAGTACCCAATATGGAAAAATCAACCTTTAATAACTCAAATGATTATGTAATGTTTACAACATGGTAATAAGGGATATAAGAGGATTATTAAACTTGAAAAACGATCTAATGAAATTATTAATTAACTTTAGTTTCTTATTTGGGAGATTAATGAATGAACGAGTCAAGTCAGACATAAAGTAAGAGACATCATCTCTATGTACTTTCATTGAAGTGTATATTGATTTAGACATAGATTTATTTTATATGATGTATAAACATCATTGAAATGTATATTAATTAAAAAGGAATACTTTTCTACAAATTTTTTTACTAAATAAAAGAAAATGATTATTTTTAATGTACGTGGTGGCGATGACCTTCCTGCCGCCGCTAGCATTATTTTTTATTTGGATTCATTAACAATACATAATGTTTTTATAATTAAAATAAATACCATATACTCTTTTTAAATACTTTTTTATGATAATGGTTTTGAGAATGTATTTATTATGTCAATGTATTGAAAATTTATATTGTGATTACAATCTGGAAATGATATCATTCATTTATGCTGGTTCATGTTTTAGGATTATGTTTTGGTTCTTGGGCATTTTCTACACATATGGTGGGATCTGTGATAAAAATAGGGTGGGGAGCACGAGATAGCTCTTGAATTAATTGGGTAATGTGGTGGAGGTAAACGTTAATGTTTCTACTAAGATATTTAGGGAATATAATTTTACGTGTATTCCAAACATAACTCCCTATGTATATGTGAAATCAATAATGTAAGTATGTTATAGATTCAAAAGGTTACGTTTACATTTTTGATTACTATGTGTTTTTCATAAATATTATGATTTCATGACCTATGTTAAATAGAACATGTTTGGTATGTATTGATGGAATAATTTCTTCATTCTTTATTTTATTACCCTTACCGAGTTTTTAGGCTCATTCAATGTTTTTGACATAGTGTTCACAGGTATATGCAAGTGTATGAGAAATGAATAATTCAAGAAAATTTATATCAAGAAAAAAATCTAGTTTTTTTATAGTTTTTATTTTATGAGAAAAGGGATATTGAGTATATGTTTATGCTTTGTAATATTTAAGATGTTATGTAATAGTTATGCCCTATTTCCTTAAATATCTAAACCTAAAAAAATCTTAAATGTGAATTATTAAATTAATTAGAGATTATATTATATTTAAATATGGGGCCTTATAGTTGGTATCAAATGTCGTTTAAAAAAAATTTAGGATTTAGGATATTGTTAAATTAATGTCCATAAATTAATTTATTTTAAGATTTAAATGATATTGCATTTATAGATTACCATGTTTCATAACCTAGAATATTTTTGTGTTCAAAATGGTTTACCATAGATGAAACATGGAAGCTATGATGGGACGACATCAAAAAGAAAACAACATTCCCAATCAGTAACCTGAATGTAGTAATGGCATAGTTGACTCAGGTAATACATGGTGGTGGTATCCATGCATGAGATTAGCCAGATCAACCATAGATTAACATGTTAGTAGTGGAGCATTTCATAAGGCAACATCCCTCATCATTCAACAGATCATCTAACTATGTTCTAGATGAAGTGTGGAGAACAACATTGGTGAATATTTTTTATGTCATGGGGTGTTCAAAACATCAAAAGGTTAGTCTAATTGTTTTATAGTTTTAATGTTGAAGCTGATCAATCGGGGTTGATGGTGAAAAAATTGTCATAGTGAGGAGATTGGTGCTCTTTATTTAGATAAATTCTAATGTGTTTTTCTTGAGAAATATTTTCTTATGGTGGTTTTTCTTAGGATGGAAAACAATTTTTGGTATTGAGGACGAATGATGACTCGGTAGATCCTTATAATGAAAAATTCACTAGACTGGAAAGGTAAGCTCCAAATTTCATAAGAGATATTTCTATTAAAATCAATTATTTTTACTAAGGATTAAAACCAAGGAATAAAATAAATTTAGCTTCTCGTGAGTTCAAATGATTTCGAAAACATGTTTGATTAGCAGAGAATGTAGAAATAGAGTTTTCCGAAGATCATGAGTTATTTGAAAATTAATAGAGTAAATGGTTGAGTTTGCATAATATAGGGAATAACTCTTAAAAATTATAATGTTAAGATAATTATGTTTACATTTTGTGAAAATTGATGTAAAAATCATGCTAGGGAGTGTATTTTGAATTCTAGTAAGTGCTACCGATGTGGTAAAATGCAACATAGCACCCGTAATTTCACTGAAAAAGTTCCGGAAAATGGTATGAGAAAATCTAATTTAAAGTTAGTAATATGTTTTAAGTGCAATGAAATGAGTGATTATTCAAACGAGTATGCAAAGAAGAACTCAACTAAACAAAATCAGCCTTACTACAAGCAGAAAGTTGTGGTGGAATCCTTCAAAACTAATTCATATAATGTTGGTCCATCAAATGATGTAGTTTCAGGTAAACTTTTTGTTTAATCCGAATATGCCAATGTGTAGTTTGATTCATGGTCTACATATTCTTTCATTTTTGAGAAATTTTTTATTATATTGGGAACCTCATCTCAAGATATGAATCATAATCTTATGGTAAAAATAGTAGGAAGAAATTTTGAAAAAAAATTAATTATAATAACCTTACTGTAACACACCAAGATTCTACGGTATATTTCCCATTGAAAAATTCAATAGCCCGTGTTGTCCGCAACTTGGAGTTTTAACACACCATGTCTAATCAAACTAGCCGTTATGAATATTAATTTCTACTTAATGAAAATTTATAAATTTGTTTTTTTCCAAATGGACATCATTTTTGAATTCTAAATATCGAAATTATCCTAAAGATAATTTTTGGTACATTTCAGAAAACCTTCATTTTTTTATGAATAGTGAAAAATAAAAGATTTGAATTAAAAACATTTTTAATCAAAATAATATATATTGAAAAATTATAAATTCGAATATTTTTTAAGTATCATGAGATTATAATTTTATAATTTACCATAATTTAGGTCAATTGATGTAATTTCACAATTAATCTCAACATTAACAAGGGACAATCATTTGATAGTTATTACTTCAAAAAAAAACACACTTTTTTTAAAGTGGAAATTAATTTTAAATTAACTTCTTTGACTTCAATGATTTGAATTTCGAAAAATGGATTTCATATTTGGAATGATGAGGTCCAAATTTTTTAAATAGTTAAATTTTATTTTAATATATTATTAATAATTATTTCGGTAAATATTTTATTTATCATGGTTAAAGGGTGAATCTGGTAAATAAGGTTAAAAACTAATCTTATAATACTACTAAATTATCATAAAATGTATAATATTTCTATTGGTTGAATAATTTACAACTGTGGGAATCCGTGGGTTGATTTGGGGACCCAATGGAGCCACTTGAGAGTGAAAATGACACTTTATATTAATTACTTTAAATTAAAGACAAAAATGACACAAACATATATCTTTTGGAAAAACAATATTTACCTGAGGTTATGTTAGTTATCCTTTCAACTATAAATATTCATTAGAAAGATAAAATGAATTTATACATTATTTTATTTTTTTATAATTTTTAGACATCATATAAATAATATTATTTATAACCCAATAATGATGCAGTGTTTACCACGTTAATGAATTATTTAAATAAATGAAATTATAAAAAATATATCTACAACTAGTCCAATTATTAATAGATGATTTTATTTCAAACATTATTCATCTTATCTTCAACTTCAATAAGTTTTAGTCCTTTTGAAACTGATAATAATTATATAATAAAATAATATTTTCAAGGATTCCTAACTTGCCCCTCCCCGCCCTTATAAAAAGAAATATCCTATATCCCATTACTCTCACCTCTCAAGCCACTGGGATCATAAAAAATCATTCCAATTAGGGACCCTACATCCTTATGTTCCTCTTAGAATCCATACCTTAGGATAAAGTCTCTTCAAGGATGACTTTTGGTTCAATACAATGGGAGTTACCCTATTTAATGGTTACATATCCTCTTTTGTTCTTTTCTTTTATTTTACATCTCCAACACCATAAACTATCATTATTCAATTCATTTATAAAAACATAAGTATCCTCAATATACTTGGTTTTTATAATGAGGTTTATTTGAACTACACTTATATAAACCTCCATTTAATGGGTTTAGAACTTAAAGTTTATGTGAACGGCGAACTACTGCCTCACGAAACAATAATAGTTCAATCTTCTACTAGCAATTTTTATGGTGGCCATTATTATTCCAATGTCAATATATATGATATATATTATATTTATTTTATCTATATGATTATTTAATTCTCTTTTTTAGCATAAATTTATTCTTTTCATGTTGAATATATATGATACATTCATTTGAGAAAGTGAGGACTACCACCCCGTCAATGTGATATGGCTCATTCTAACCATACATGGAACGTATAAAGGATGTTGTTAATGAAAATACATAATTTATATAAAATATAATATTATAATTTAATAATAATATATCTATTTTCATTTTGTTTACTTTCATTTTAAAATATAAAAAGGAAATGGATGTAGAGTTCGTGAATACGTACAGATGACTGTCTCCATGAATGCAATGTGATTCATTCTCCATCACAACCAATCAAGAATAATTTTGATTTCATTATTAAAAATAATTTCTATGAACTTAATATCACTCTGGATATGAATCAAATACATACTATCAATAAAAAATATGGCTTACGTAACAGAACATATAATGGAAAACAAATCTGTTAACACCCTAAACAATGATATTATTAAAATATTATTAACAATGAAATATTATATGATCATATATGATAAAATATTTCTATATGTGGTTATTTTATAATTTAATAAAAATTATTTAACTATTATGGGTTGAATTATTTAATAATCTTGTTTGAAATTTTATAAATTGGGTTGAAATAAATCTTTCCATCAATTTCCATACAAGGTATTTTATGACCTTTTAGACAAATTTTTGTCAAAATGTTTATTTAACTTATATGGTGGGTGCAGTTACTTTCCACCATTATGACACCTTCGAAGTTACCCTAATGGGTGGGACCTGCTATAGCTCTTCTATGCATCAGTATATCTCGTGAGACAAACTAGTTTCTTTATAACGACCCAAATCATGACGTACATGGACATTACAATAATTTTACGGAATACAAATAAAAAAAACACACACTCAATCACTGTAATAGTTTAGTGTCTATGGAAACATGGAATATAAACTTCTAATGATTTTGAAAGATCTTTAACATCTACCATAATGATCTTCCCCTTTCTATTTCCTTACCTAAAACCGTTCTATTAATCCCGGGTGAAAAGAAAACCTAAAAAGGGTTAGCTCAAACGCTCAGTAAGGGTAAGCATGGAGAAAATAAAACAAACCATATACGTTTGAAAAAAAAACATGCACATAATGTTTAAACATCAAGATCTTGAGGAATGACATTAAACATGGAAGTATGTAAGGCATAGATCATAATGGAACGTCAATCATGATAAAATAGAACGGGAATAAAACATATAATTGTGTAAAAACATTAAGAACATGATATGATTTCAATAGTATCCATGGCATTACTTCCAAGTCCATCTTAGTGGATAAAGTCCCTTACTGAAACTGATTTACTTGTCTTTCCCGCCCTGTATTACTAAACCGGATTTACATACCGTTCCAGACATGCATATCTCATAAGATTTAAATATTTAACCAATGCATTTGGGGGAGATATAGGTCCCACCAATCTCATAATGAAATCATTCTTACATGTGCCACAACATAAATATAAATCATTCATCATAACTCAAAGATTAAAATGGGTTTCATAAACATCATCCAATCATAACATAATAGATATAAAACAATTGGATATCATTTCATCATAAGAAAAATAAATCCATGTAAATAATAGAGACATTATACTTGATGCATAATCATACTATATAATGTCATCTTAGATGGAAAATAGTTTTGAAAAAACACTTGAAATGAATTATTTAGGAAAATATCCTTTCTTCTTTAAAATCATTATCTTTCCCAAAATTCCATGCAATTTTAAAATAAAAAAGATTTTTTTTTGAAAATAATCATGAAATCATGTAGAGTAATCTTCTTTAAAATAAGGTGTTATGAAACCGTAAAAATCAGTTCATGCCGTATAAGTTTAAAAAACACAGTTCTCGTACTTTTGCCAGAAAAGTCGAAAAGTGCCTCGTATGGTAAACAAAAGAAAGATTCCTTACATACCATGTAGTAAAAGTCAAAATTGGTTAAAAATGACTTTAAGAATACATGGAATAATTTTTTTTTAAACAGGGATATGGATGATAAATATAGCCCTTGTAAATACTTACGAATAAACAATCTCAGATAAAAACGATATTGGAAAAGTTATCCCTTACCTTATGCCTGATATGGTTCGCATGTATCCAAAACTCATGTATATTGATTTAAATAATGTCATTTACTTATTACAGAATCATATTCATTGTTATGATTTCATATATGGTTCACTTATGACTTTATATTACCCATTATTTTCAAAATTCTATGATAAAGCACCATTTTGGGTAAAATCGTTTCATTTATCGTACGTGTTTCGACTTGTTGTTCATGATATTATTACATATATCCTGATTTAATTAATTCCATAATTTAAAACATGATTTATATATAATATATATTCATCATATAAATATATATGATAGATTGATAAACGAAAAGAAATAAACCGTTCATGGAGACGATAGGTCGTACGTACGCATGAACGCTGTTTTCGATTCGTTATTGAATTGAATGGAATTAAGTAAATGAAACATATATGTACATAAATACAGTATAATTATTATGTAATATCTTTAATGATTATATATTATATATATAATATATAATTATACTTGAATGCTTAATCATTGAAAATGAATCTCCTCGCGTTTGTGGAGATAATAGACCGTGAGCAATGATATCATTCCCATAATAATTTAATGGAATTATAGTGGATGATATAATATCTAATAATTAGTATGATGTTATAATAACCATATATAGTTATTAATTACACCAGTATACCCATCCAAGTAAGGCTGTTGTGGAAAAACAGATTACACTATGGCATGTAGACAATATTCCGTACGTTCGCACGCAGGGTGATTCTGTTTTCCGTAGGATTGATAGAAGGTGAAATGGGGTTGTTCCATATTTATAATAACATATCATTATATTAGTGATAATTATGTTATTAAAATATAATGAATCAACTAAAAAAGAAGAAGTTGAAGAAGGAATAAACTTGAATGAATCGGTAGAAGAGATTACCTCTTCTTCGACGCACCTCCTTTAAACTTCTCCATAGGGCACTAGGGATGGTCTTTTGAGAAGAACAGAACCTCTATGATATAACTAGATTGGTTTAGAAGAGTAATTTCTAGGTTTTGGTCGAGCTTCAAGGCTCAAATGGCTGTGAATAGAAGTGGTAAGGGCTGCCCTATTTATAAGGGAGGAGAGGGGCACCTTTGGAAACATAAGAAATATTAATTTATAATAAATACAACCCCTCTTAAAAACCTCCATAAATGACAAAAATCCAAATATTAGATGAGATTGGGTTGTACTCGCATCAGAAATACATTTTAGACTTGTTGGGAATTTATTTTAAACATTATGAACTTGATTTATACTTATTTAATCTATTTAATTTTATTTGTGCTAATAATATTCTAATTTTTAAATTGTTATAAATAATTACTTATTTGTTGTTAATTGTCCAAAATAGGATAAATTATGACATTTTAGAGAATATAAATTTTAATTTATAATTTTTTAAAAAAAAATTTGATTTGGAATCAATTTTATATTATGTTATTTTTATATAATAACAATAATGTCAATTTTGACACTATTTATTTCTTGGAATTTAAATAAAATCCACACAGAAGAAATGTTCTAACTAAAATATTTAATCGATTAAAAACATGTCATATTATTCTAGAAAATTCGTGGATCACATTAAATAGTTCATATAATATTTATTTTAATATTTTTATATCTATTTATTTGATATTTATCTTAATAAAATAATTACTACATCGTTTTTGAATAATTATTTAATATACTTATATTTTTCATAAAAATTAAAAATAAAATACTATAATAAAGAAAAATATCATAGATTTCATAATAATACTTTTACTAGAATTATTCATCTTAGTATCACAGCATGTAAATTGTTATATTTATCAAATTATGAAGGTGACAACATTGGAATCATTTAAAATAAAATAATATAAGTGTCATAATCACCTTTATAATTATCCAAATTGTCAAAAATTAGGCTACTGGATGATTAGGGTTTATATATAAACTATCAATAATTATTTTCCAGTTTTTTGGGCCTTTTAATATGTATTAATATTTCAATAAAAACTATATTACTGATTATTCACTTAATAAATAATTCCTACATCAATAATGTATAAGATAATAATGTAAATAAATAACTATTAAAAATTACAAATAAATTACCATGATAAATAAAAACATTTTACATTTCAAATGAGTATTTATAAACGAATTTATATTCTGTATAACCTTATATTAACAATACTTTAATTATTAAAGTTTTAGTGAGACATATTTCACATTCCAATAAATAAAATAAACTAAAGGTCTTAATCCAATTCATGAGGGTTTAATTAGATTAAATTTTGACCGAAGAATGATTTAGGTATAAATATAATCAACCAATTATATTCATACAAGTGTTAGGGTAGTGTTATAATATTATAATTACCCTTAATTACCATATTTACCATTAACATTGTTAAATAAAATTTACCGTAGTTACTATTCTTAATGGCTAAAAACAAAAATTATCTTATTAACATAATTTGGACCTAATGATTCCAAATATGGAATAAATTTTTCCATATTCAAATCACAGATGTTGCAGAAATTAACTAAAAATTAATCTCCCTGGTATGAAAACAAGTTTTAAATGTTAAAACAATACAAAAGATTGAATTTATTTTACATATGAAATAAATATAAAAACAATGCAAATGACATACATTATATTAAATGGTAAAAATATATTGTATTCATACTTTAAAACTATTCAATATTATAATTTAACCATATAAATTATAATGATGAAAAAAGATGTTTTTAATTAAAATATAGCGTGTTTTTACTATTCGTTAAAATATGAAAGTTATCAGAATAATAAGAAAATTTTATCCAAAGTAAATTTTTATAAACTGATTCCAGATAAAAATTTTATTTTGCCAAATTGATCTTATAAACATGTCAAAAACTATATTTAATTAGGGTGTTCCATCAAAAGGTGACAAAACTACATTTTTTGAAAAATACATCTTTTACCTAAAAAAATTATTTTTTTCTCATACCATGTTTTAGAAAATGTGTAAGATGAATAATAATGTTATAAAATTCGAAATGTAGTTAATACTATTCATAAAGGCTAGTCCATAATAATATTATAACAATATATAGTTGTTTAGTGAAACCTGATATTGCGTACTACGCACGCTATCGAGGAAGGTCCTGATTCCGTGTAACGCATGTCAAGAATAGTTTTTGCGTATAATATAAGCTAATATGGTGATTCATATAGCACAAGATAATTTTGATGTAACGTACAACACAAGAAATCAATGAAATTAAAATAATATTTTTCATAAAATCTCGAGGTGTTACATTCTACCCCACTTAAAATGAATTTCACCCTAAAAATTCTTTAGGGTTCTAAATGGATTACTACATGAAAGTTTCTTTAATATAAAGCCACATCGTAAAAAGGAATACAAAAACAGAACTATAAAAATGAAATTATGAAACGTAATTGTTACCCAAAATAACTAACTACTAGGTTTCCACGTAGGATAACATAGGTGAAAAATGGATATTGAAGAGAAATCTAACCATCAAGTTATGATACAGAGTGGTAGAAAACATGGATATGAAAAATCCTACAATCACAAAGCCATAAATTTGTAATGATCTAAGGTACCATCTAATTTATCAGATATAAGGACATTATGAAAACATTTTTGGTTTTCAAGATCATTTTGCTAAAGGTGAAGAATAATTAAAATAAATACTCACTTGATTTTGGTACAATCACACTATTGTTTGTGCCTTGAACAATTTCCAAATAATATCTTATTGAAAGGAAGTTGAATTTTCCTTCTGTGAAGTGTTAGCAGATCATGTGATAGAATGATGGGTCATTCCATCTATCTGAAACAAAAAGTTAGAAAAAGTTATCAAATATACATAAGTCCATCTATGTTGAGGTTAATCGTATATGATTATAAGAGTGGACATATAATTCATCTATCATATCTCTTAATTTAATAAAACTAGTTTCTACTAACCAGGGACTTCTTGTAGGCGAGTGGTAGGCGATAAAGTCATGTCACACTTCGATTGAGGGATCGATTCTCGTAGCCTTGTTCGAAGCGACGGGTTGTCGCTCGTCCTGTAGGTTGTCTTTTTTCTAAAACTACATTACTATAACATTCCAATAATAATATCAAAAGAATTTCTATCGTTATACAATACTAACTTGTGTCCAACATAATCCATTCCAATCTTTAGGTTTATCCAAAATACTTTTGTCAAATATCACAGTATTAGGAAAACAGTTACTAGAAATGTCATCTACCGAGCATTTTAATAACATCATTTATACCCCATATATCATACGATATATCGTGTTGGTCACATTACAAAGATTGGAATACCTTAATCATGTATTATCTTGAAATACCCATTGATCCTTAGTGAAAAAATGAATTCTCTCAAAAGTTAACTCTTTCCACATACCAAAATCCCAAAATTTTGATATACTCAAACCATGATATCACATTGTCCATATATCAGTAATGAGCTCATGAATACTATCAAACATATTATTTTCTTCTTATCCAATCGTTATGCGCATATACTCTTCTTTACAAAAGTATTTCAATATAACTATTGAAAACTAGAATAAACCAATACAAGGGTATTACAGTATTCAAAAATATTATAAATTAGATTCCATGATACTATTTTGAAATCCCATTATATAAACACATAATCATTACACAACATAATTGTCATACTCCACGTCACAAATAGTGATTGTATGTGACCTCCCTTTCTCCTTTGCCTTAATAGGTTGTTGATGTCGATCATCATTAACACTAGGATTCAGGCATTGATTGTCATAATGCCCCATTTACTTGAACTTGAAGCATTGAAATGTTGTTGGAGCTTTCTCTGTAGTATTTTCTATATTCCCATCATTAGCTACATTTTTTTCCATTACATCGACAATAAACTGATCGATGACCATCATTTCAACACTTATAACATTTTATAGTCCCTTTAAGACAATCTCCACCATGCTTCATTCCACACATTGAGCATAAAGAAACATTCATATTCTTTTCACCCTTATTCTGAGATTTATCCTTGAACTCCATCTTTCGTTTCTTGTCAAAACCATGAGATGAATGTGTAACACCAACTTCCAGTTCAACCTTGATGGCTCAACGCAAAATTTCTTCACAGCTACTGAAGTATGTTTTACCTAATTCCCTTCTATGACTTGGTTTTAAGCCACTAAAGATTCGATCAACATTAATTTCAGGTTGGATGATAATGCCAGATGCATACCTTGCAAGACTTGTAATATTCGCCTCGTATATACCAACATATTCATCATCCATTTGATTAATCTAAAAGGAAATATTTTTCAATCTTTGTTAAAAGAATAAGAGGGAAGTATTTATTTAAAAATATGTTCTTGAACTCGTACAATTCAATGGATTCAATTTCACCTTGTGGCCTTCTATTCTTAATTAGAGTCCACCACTGGTCTACTTCACCTTCTAAACTGTAAACAGCCAGAATGAATTTTTCAGGTTCTGAGGATCGAATTATGGAAAATATCTTTTCAGTGGTTTTGATCCATTGTTCAAAAAAAAAATGGATCATAAGACCCACTGAAAGAAGGTGGGTGTTTCCTCATGAAGGACTCAATACAATATTGTTCCCTTCTCAGCTCATTCAGAAGTCCAGAATGATTCATAGATTCTATATGTATATAAATAATATTTTTTACTCCATCTCCCATAACATAGGTCAGTTCATGAGGAAAATAATTGCATTTTCCATTACATTGATCAACACGGTTCCATCAGGTTCCAGCCATCGTCTAAAACCCAAAAAGAACAGTGTGAGAGGCAAAAATCTGGTTAGGTAAACAACATAATAAAGGGGGGTACCTTCAATATATAACATCTGAGGTTTAATACTATGATTGTTACCATAATTCTTGGACTATAACATATACTTACACTTAACATTAGGGAGATACCTATACGTACTTTTGAAATATCTCTAGGGATCTCACTAATGTTTTCGCATCCTAGTTTCCAAATGTTGATTAAATCATTCCTCTGATACCAACTATAGTAGTATGGAATTACATCCAGTGGACTATAATTTATACCTATCAGGCCACTCCATGTGTGGCTACACCCCCTGGGCAGGACACACCACCATCCCCAATGGCAGCCATTTCCTCATGAAGCCCTTGGGCGGAGAGCCATGATTTTTCTAACACTCATATGTGATAGTTCCCAAGGATCAGATTCATTCCTACCTCATTTGCCTCTGATACCAACTATAACGACCCAACGCTTGATGTACATGGACACTAAAATTATTTTGCAGAATACATATAACAAAAAAACTCAAGGACCATAATAGTTTAGTGTCTTTGAAAACATGGAATATAAACTTCTAATCATGTCAAATGATCTTCAACATCTCCCATAATGATCTTCCCCTTTTTGTTTCCTTACCAAATCATTTATTTTAATCATTGGGGAAATAAAAACATAAAAAGGGTGAGGTGAAATGCTCAGTAAGGGTAATCAAGGAGAAAATAAAATCAACCATATACATTTGAACACAAAAGATGAACATAATGTTTAAACATCAATATCTTGATCAATTACATAAATCATTATAGTACGTAAGGCATAGATCATAATGGATCATAAATCATGATAAAATTGAATGGTAACAATACTTGTAATTGGGGAAAAGCCTTAAGAAGAAGGTATGATTTCCATAGTAGCCAAGGCATTGCTGCCAAGACCATTTAAGTGGATAATGGCTCTTACTAAACCCGGTTTACTTGTCGTTCCATCCCTATATTAGTGAATTGGATTTACTTGCCATTCCAGCCAATGTCTATCTCATGAGATATAAATCATTACCCAAGGCATTGGAGGGAGATATAGGTCCCAACCATCCCATAATTAAATCATTCTTACGTGTGCCACAACATACAAACAAACAATTCATCATAACCCAAAGAATAAAATTGGTTTCAAAAAAATAATCCCATCATAACATAATCCATATAAAACAAATGGGTATCATTTTATAAAAAGAAAAATGAAACCATGTAAATCATTGAGGCATTATACCTGATATATAATCATAATAAATAATGTCATCTTAGATGGAAATTAGTTTTGACAAAACAAATGAAATTAATTCATGAGGAAAATATCCTTTCTTCTTAAAAATCATTTTATTTTCACAAAATTCCATGGAAACAAGGCGTTATGAAACCGTAAAAATATCTTTACTCCGTATAAGTTTAAAAAACATTCTTCTTGTACTTTTGCCAAAAAGGTCAAAAATTACCTCATATGGTAAGGAAAATAAAGATTCCTTACATACTGTAACACCCCAGGTAAATAAAGAATATGAAATTTCTAAATTTGTCCATATTTTTGAATAAAATATTAATATTACTTTAAACGGGACGCTATGCTCGATGGCGTACCCAATACACAACAATGAGTTTCTTGGAAATCTTACGTTGCACACTAATAATAAAATAATATTATTTTAAATGGTAGTTAACGCCTAGCCGTTGTAATGGCGGGAATGAAAAAAACTAACTAAAAAATGATTATATATGTTTTTCAAATATTTTGACTCTTTAAAATAAATGTTAGAGGATTAAAAATGTGAATGAATCCAATTTTTATGCATAAACATTTTAATATTCATTAAAAGGTCGATTAACCGCCTTTCGAGGGAGAACCTCTTTTAAAACCACATTTTAACAATTTTATGTGTTATATTTGACAAAATAAAATTCTTCTTTAGAATCAGAACATAAAAATTTACTTTGAGTAATTTTTGGTATTTTTCCAATAAAGTTCATTTTTTTAATGAATAATGAAAAATGTTGTATTTTAATTCAAAACCACTTTTTAATCTAATTTATTAATATGAATATATTATATTATGAATTGGTTTTAAAGTTCAATTAGAATATATTTTTACCATTTAATCCAATTGTGGTCATTGGAATTAATTTCACTTTGAAATCGGACAAAAACTACTGTCAATATTTTGATACTTATTGTTTCTTAAAAACACTCTATTTTCTCTGACAGCGGGAATTAATTATTAAATTTATTAATGCAACTTACATGTTTTGAATTTTTTAAAACAAACTTCATTTTTGAATTGGTAATATCAAATATAGCTTAGGGTGATGTTTTGGTATTTTTCTGATGAACTTCATTTTTTGATGAATTGTGAAACCCTTAAGTGGTACTTATAAAAACTGATTTTCCGATTAAATGAAATTTTACCACCTCTGGGTTTTGAATATAAAAAATCTGACATAAATGGTTGTCATTAAGAAGTATAATGTGGTTCAATGTAATTAAAATAATTTTTTGGTGAATAGTAACTTTTATGTTTTTAATCGCGATTAGAGGTAATTAGTGTAATTTATGGTGAAAATAATGTTTTAATAATATGATATTAGCATGACACATGTCCTACCCTTATTGGATGTGTCATGGCCGACCAATACAATCCATGGGTCAACTTGGGGTCCCCATGGAGCACATTAGAAGGAAAATGACATTATTATCTTTTTATTTAATGTAAAAGTAAAAATGACACAAACATGAGTTTTTTTACTAAAACAATTTATAAATGGAGTTATACAAGTCATATTTTTTACTATAAAATATCATTGGAATGCTAAAAAGATTTACTACATTATAGTATTTTTTTATAATTTTTAGACATTAAATAAATTACATTATTTATGACATCATAATGATGTAGCAATTACCTCATTATTTAATGATTTAAATAAAATGAAAAGGTAATGTAAAAACTAAAAGCTAAACTTGTGAAAAATATATTGGATGGGTATATTTCGGACCCTTATCTCCTTATCCTCGAATTATATCAATTTGGGACCTTTTGAATCTGAAACTCATTTTAAAATAAAGTAACAGTTCTTTACTTTCCAAGAGTGCCCCTCTTCTCCTCTTATAAAAGGCCTCCACCACTATCACCATACACACACCTCTCAAGCCTTTGGTTTGGCCACGATTGTGCCCATTTTTTCTCTCCACATCCCTCTCTTACTCCTTTAATCCTCACTTTATGCATAAGTATTCCCAAGGAAGCCTTTTGGCTCAAATCAAATAGAGTTACCCGATTTTAAGGTAATGTCTTCACTTGTGTTGTTTTGTTTTATTTTCCTTCTCCAACCCCATAAACTCTTTTTATTCATTTATTTTTTAACAACTCTAGTATCTTAAATATACTAGTATGTTGTTATAAAAATCATTCGAGCTACACTTACACACACCTACATCAAATGGTTAAAGAACATACTGTTTCTATGGATGGCGAATTTCTGCCTCACGAAACGATGATTGTTCAACACTCATATAACACCTTAAAAGGTGTCCATTAAGATGTAACTATATTTATATATGATATATAATCTGTTTATGTTTTACTTAATCTTCTGTATTTTTCTTTTTTGGAATCACTTTATGGTTTCTGTTGTGGGTAAACACGATAATTTCATTTTAGGAAGTGCGGACTACCGCCCCCTCAAAGTGATTTGATTCGTTAATGCCATATTTGTGATGTATAAAGGATGGATTTAATGTTATTATATGTCACACCTGGACTCCGCACTATGGAAATGACTTTTAATTTTATTCTTATTCTATAATTTGTATTTGGCATTAAATTTGTTATGTCGAGATGTGTGATGGACTCGACTTGAGTTTTGCGTTGCTGATAAATGTGTATATTGACTAAGCAATGCCTGATACATTATTTTAATTATTTTTGGTCTCGTTTTTAAATTTGTAGTTTGAACCGGTTTATATATATATACACACTTGGGTTGTTATATGGCGCGCGGCTATGTGCGTGACCGTGCGTAGTGTCCATCCTTGGTAAGAAAATGTTTTTGAATTAAATTTGTTAGTTTTTTTGAGAGTGTGGTTAGGAGAGAGACCGCGTACGTAACCATGTGTGGTGTCTAACATTAATAAATAATATAATATTATTTTGTTGTTATTAATTAGGAATTTGTTTATTCTTTCAAATTTCATTTATTTATTTTATTTCATTTTATTCATTTTATTTATCTATTTTTATTTTATTTAATTTATTTATTTTTATTTCATTTTATTTATTTATTTTTATTTCATTTTATTTATATATTTTTATTTAATTTTATTTATTTATTTTTATTTCATTTTAATTCATTTCATTTTATTTTATTTCTTTTTTCCCTCTCCCTTAATTCTTTTATTTCTTTATTTTGCTTTTTTTCCTTCCTCCCTCACCATCCCTCGTCGCGCTGCTCTTTCCCCCCAGCGCCGAACCCTCACCCCTCCTCTCTTCTCCCCTCTCGCGACCCTACCCCCCATCGCAAACCCTAGCCGGCGCACCCCTCCTTCTCCGGTGACCCACCCTTCATCCAGCCTCCCTCCCGCGGCTTGCCTCCGGCACGCGCCACTCACCTGGACGAGACCGCCGACGAACACCCATCTCTTTGACCCGCTCCACTCCCCCTTCAGCCGAAGCAGCTGGCACACAGACCCTTGACCTGCTCCTCCCCTCCAGTTGAATCCGCCGGCGCACCTCCCTCTCCCTCCTTCCCTAGGTCAGCTTTCTTTTTTTATTTTGAGTTTTGGTTTTGAGCGGGTTGGATATTAGACTTGGGGTTTTATGTTTTCAGGGTCACTATTTGGGTTTGATTGTGTTGTTATTGGTCCCAATGCTTGAATTATGGTTTTCTCTGAGTTCCTTGTTGTGAAAACATTGTGCGATTGAAGTTCCACGATGATATTTGAAATTCCTCCATATTAGTTATGTGATTATCCATATAACCATTATTTGAAGCATTAATTTGGGAGTTTAATAAATTCAGTTTGTTTATTTATTTATTTTCATGATGCGAGTTTGATTCTTTTGGAGATTTTATAAACTCTTAATTTTTCAATAGTATTTTAAAGCAACATGTGTACAAATTTTGGTGCAAAGCCGTGTTTAGATGTTTATCAGCATTTTATAAATTGTGTATTTAATTTGTTAGAATGTGAAAAGGGTGAAATTGGTTGTATTTGATTTTTTATGTGCATTTATTTCGTTATTAGTCTGTTTGTGAAATATGAGTGTGTTAATATGTGAAAAACCTATGATGAAATATTTATTAGTGTTTAATTAATTGTTTTTATATTTTTTTAGACGTGCAAGGGATGCAGTTTGTGTTTTGATGCGACGTTAAAATGCATTTTATCATAAAAGAGATTTTGCGTGATCTTTTGGTATTCAAAGTTAAGAGAAATGTTTTGAAACTTTTTAATAAATTTTCTTAAATGTTATTTTTGAGTTTTAAAAGTTTTTTTTATTGTGCAGTTGGTTTATTATGTTTTGCACGAGATGCGTTTTCTGTTTTGTCAAGTGAGTGGTGTGTGTTTGGCCTTTTAAGAGGTTCTGGGGTAGGCTTTTGTGTTCAATGTCTTGTAATACCACTTGGAGTTGTTTTATAAAATTTTTAAGTGGTTTATACAATCTTGTAAAGTGTGTAAAACATGTTTGTATATTCTTTTGGTGTGAGTGTTTTCAAAAGTGGGTTTGAGCATACATATAAGGGTATATGTTTGTGGATATTGTTGTGACAATCATTGTAAGTGTTCAATTAATTTTTTGTGTAGTGTGAAATGTGTTTTTGTGGGTACTTGAGGTACGTGGGTGCTGGAAAAGAATTTTGATGGAAAATGTACCACTTTGAGCATGATGAAATGTTTTATAAATTGTTCAAATGTTTGATTATGTGTTGGAATTATTTCATTAAATTATATGTGTAGTGTGGTGTACCTCGCTGTGATGATTTTGGTTCGCGGGTATCGAGGATCCCTGCATTTACATGCATAAGGTAAGACATATATATAGATATTCCCTCATTGTTAATATTCCAACATGGCGTAGGGAATATGTGCAACACACCTAGGGGTGTATATATATATGTATAAATGCATGTGCGTGTATATTCCAAGGATCAGTTTGAATGTTCGTCTTCAAGCAGCGACATGTGGAGGTAGATCCCCTATGCCCAAGCTTTTAATTTGATATTCATAATTGCTTGATTTTTTAAAAATATGTTTTATACTATGCTATATACACATGCTATGGAATCTGATTATGGTTGCTAGAAACTATTATGCCTTGTATTGGGAAAATTGAAATGTATTTCAAAGCCGTTGGTCTTAAGTGACTTTTCTTGAAAAATTGATTTCTTAAGTGGTTGAATTTGTAAGGTGTACTTCCAAAGGTGTTTGGTCTTTTGGCCAGTTATTTGTAAAAAAAGTATTCCCTTTATGTATAAATCCCGTTTGGAACATTATGAATGTTTTGTGGAAAAAGAAAAAAAACTCTCTTGAGGCACGCCCCATTGGTTTTAGAAAATGGTTTGTATGTTGAAAGTGTTATGATGTTCCTAACGATGAAGTTTATGCATTGTGTGACATGAAAGAGGGGGAATGCGCTTAAGGAGGAAGAACAAGGGTGAGTGGTTCAATGAGATTTTGATAAAGAAGATTTTATGTTTGTATATGTTGCATGATAAAGAAAACTCACCACCATTTGAAATAGAGCACAATGGGAAACCCGGGTATCTAGGTGGGTGACCAGGACTAGTATGCTAGATGACACGGCAGAGGTTCGTCCCGGTTTGTCTAGCAGGATTGACGCAACAAAACTAACTAAACATATGAATTTCTGAGGGTTGTGGTCTTCTAAGCCACATTTTTTGAGGGGCGTGGCCTTCTAAGCCACGTTTTCTGAGGGCCGTGGTCTTCAATGCCACGTTTCACTGAGGTACGAGCTCTCTAGGTTCCAACTTGTTCTAGCCACCTATAGGGATTACCCATAGTGCTCATTTGTGACATGCTGCTTGTGATGTAACTTCCTTTTCAGTTGTTTCATACCTGATGTCTTGTTTGTAAAAATCAAATTTTATTCCAAACTGGTTTCTTTCATTTTGAAATGTTAGTGCATGCTTGGAACCTATTTTGAAAATCTAGTAAGAGTGAAATGCTTTATTTGAAAATGCAAACTCATTACTTGAATTTGAAAAGAAGGGAAAACATTATTTTATTATATCCTATTTTTAAACTGGCATAGTTGGATTTCTTAATAAAGGTGGAGGCATAGGACATGGTTATTTTTGGCTTTCCTACTGAGCATCTTGGTCCTCACACCTACTTTACTTTTTAGTTGTAGGTTTCAATCTTGGATCTCTTTTGGGAGCGAGTGTGGTTGTCGTACCGTGGTGATCCACAGGGTCACCTGAGGTATGTCACGTTTCTTTGTTTATTCCTTTTTCTTCTGCCACGTTGTTCAGGTTATTTTCGATTATTTATCTGCTTGTTCAGTTTATGTTTATTTATCTTTGTCATGGGCCAAACCATTCCCAAATGGTTTTTTTTGATGCCCAGCACTAGTTTCCAGCTCGTGGGGATCGGGAATGCCCTTCGGGCCATGTTGCAGACCAGGTCAAGCGTTGGGTCGGATGACGATCTGGCCTGGTTCGTGACAAAATGGTATCAGATGAGCCTTTGTTATTTTGAGTGTCAAGTAGCTTGGTGATTAGGTGTGTCCTGACTCGAGAGGTAGGTGCGGGAAGGACGTCATGAACCCTTGACCATCCCAAGACTCGTGTTTCCAGGGGTAGTTCGAGATTTGAATTTTCATCTTTGGATTGGTATGTATGGATGAGGGATGACAAGGGAAGTGATCTCATGTTATGCGATGAGCCCGCCTGGAGTAACGACCCATGTACGACCTGAGTGCACGGTTAAAGATTCTTCTTGTGGTTGATGCTCGCATGGATCATGGCCTGCTAAGCCATGTTAGAGGGTTGGTATAACCACTATTCCCTTATTTTTTGGACATTTTAATGTCAGTTATGTTTGACCTTCATTTTGGTTGGTGTGAGTACATCTCAAAAATGAAAATGGATTTTTGTGAGGGTTTTTTCAAATGGGAATATGGTTGTTGAGGTGGAAAATGGTTTTTGAAATGGAAAACGTTTTGGAATTTTGAAATGTGTTTCTTTAATGATAAGTGACTTTCTGAAATTGGTCGGGAATTTGTGCTTCGTGATTAATGGTCTGTTTTGGAAATGAGAAGTGTTTTGAATTGACCATTGGTACTCCTATGAGTGATCACATACATTGAGGTACACATGTGTCAAGTGGGGAATTGTCGATGTGAGTGGGTGGGTGCTTGAGCTAGCACATGGATATGTATGTGTGTGACTTCATGGAATACCAATGGTGGATATTGAAGTTGTTTTGTTTTCTGAAAAAAATGGTTTTTTAAAAAAAAGGGGTTTTCAAATGTTTAGAGAAGTGAGTGAGAAATTGTTTAGCATTCCCTTTTCATGTTGGGTATTCTTTTTCGTGAGTTCTTGGTTTTGACGTAATAAATTGTGGTTGGAATAGTGATTTGATTTTGAGCTTTCGTTCGTGATTGAGGTGTGGAATTTTGATTTATGATGAATTTTGATTCGGATTTGTGCCTCTTTTTTTTGAGTATGCTGCCCATAAACGTCCTAAAAGTTTCTAGTGAGCCTCCTCTAGTTGTTGGTTCTACCCATACTCTTAGCGGAGTGGTGGAATTGAATTCTTTTTGGTTGTTTTCCAACTACCGTGCTGATCGTGATCTATCGAAGGTAGCATACTGGCATGGTGAAGTTGTTGGTGTTTTCAGGTTATTGGGATCCCCCAAAGCTATGAGAGTCCATGTTGGTTTGGGTCTGTTTGAAGGTGCAACTTTGGATTGTTGGAGGAAATAATCCCAGCATCGTTGGATGATGGTATGTCTTGGAAGGTGTTTAAGGCGACGCTCATCCGATGGTTTGTACCCGATGAAGTAAAGGCGAGGAAAGTGGCAGAACTAGTGGGTGTCGAGTAAGGCCAACAAGCTGTGAAGGCCTACATGGGACATGCCAAGGGTTTGATTCCATTTTCTCCTGAGGTAGCGTCGTGGAATCAGTTAAATTTTCTCTTGTGTGGGGTTTTTGTCAACGGTTCCAGGACTGTTTCTTTTCGGTGCTCAGGAAGGTTCCCCATCTGGTGACGAGAGGGAATCAGAGGAACATGTCTCAGACAAGTCTTCTTGTCAATTCCATCTTCTATTAGTTGGTCCACCCCTTGTTTGCTCCTAGTGTTCTCGGTTTGGGTACTTTAAGTCGCCTTGTCATCATCCTCTGAAGGCTTGCCGTCAGTATGACCATTTGGGACAATTGGAGAGGTTTAGCTAGCAGCATCGTTAGCAGGGGTCTCGACCGAAAGATGTTAGCTCCTGACTATGGGGCAACAGATGCTTCAAGATATCAGAGCTCCAGCTACAGGTCTCGGAGTGAAGCCTTTCATGCAGTCAGGAATCGTTGGGTGTGGGTCACATTGGTCTAACTTTTGTATCTAGTGCGAAAATAGGGACCGTTTAAATTTATCGGTTCAAGCGTCATTGCCCTTGAAGTTTCTGTTTTTCTACAAGAGGCATAAAAGTCTCTTTTTTCGTTGTAGTCCTTGTTCATTTAATATCCCACTGTGGTGGTAAGAAGGCGTGGTGATCTTGTCTTTTGGGAAATTCAAGTAGTTGCGCCTCCTCAAATGTGACCGTTTTTGTTTTATTACATTCATGTTTTGGACATGCTCCCCTCTTGTTGAAATGATGAGTCATAGTTAAGTTCGTTTTTTTGGTAGAATTCTTCTGTGGGTTTTCTCATGTCGTAGTGGGTTCTAGTTTGGGATTGGAAGTTCTCATGTCGGTATATACTGGTTGGTTTAAGCTACTCAGTTCTTAAATGGTGGGGAGACTCACCATGAATCTTGTCGTGCCTTTTTTCATGGTTTGGCTTGTGTGGCGCTTCCCTCGTGGATCAAGTTAGCAGTTGCAGAGTAAGTTCATGCTAAGAGTCTCAATTTCGGTTGTGCTAGTCGGTCTCTTGTGGTGGGGAGAACCCTTCTCTTTTCCTGATGGTTCTTCTCTTCTCAGTTTCCCTCAGAGTTGGTCGGGTGTGACCGAGGGAGTGAAAATTCATACCAATTTCGTGATTTTGTTGGCCTCGTTCAATTTCAAACTCGAGTTTGATTCCTCATTCGGCTATGTGACTTTCTGGGGGTAGAAAGTGTCATGGTGGGGAGAATTGTCACACCCGGACTCTGCACTATGGAAATGACGTTTAATTTTATTCTTATTCTATAATTTTTATTTGGCATTAAATTTGTTATGTCGAGATGCGTGATGGACTCGACTTGAGTTTTGCATTGCTGATAAATGTGTGTATTGACTTTGAAATGCATGATACTTTATTTTAATTATTTTGGGTCTCGTTTTTAAATTTTAAGTTTGAACCGGTTTATATATATATACACACTTGGGTTGTTATATGGCGCGCAGTTGTGTGCGTAACCGTGCGTAGTGTCCATCCTTGGTAAGAAAATGTTTTTGAATTAAATTCGTTAGTTTTTTTGAGAGTGTGGCTAGGCGAGCGACCGCATACGTGACCATGCGTGGTGTCAAACATTAATAAATAATATAATTTTATTTTGTTATTATTAATTAAGAATTTTTTTCATTCAAATTTAATTTATTTATTTTATTTCATTTTATTCATTTTATTTATTTATTTTTATTTCATTTTATTTATTTATTTTTATTTAATTTTATTTATTTATTTATTTTCTTCATTTTATTTATCTATTTTTATTTCAGTTTACTTATTTATTTTTATTTCATTTTCATTTATTTCATTTTCATTTATTTCTTTTTTTCCATCTCCCTTCATTCTTTTATTTCATTCTTTTGCATTTTATTCCTTCCTCTCTCACCCTCCCTCGTCGCGCTGCTCTTTCCCCCCAGCGTCGAACCCTAACCCCCTCCTCTCTTCTCCCGGCTCGCGACCCTACCCCCCCCCCCCCCCCCCCTCGCAAACCCTAGCTGGCGCGCCACTCCTTCTCCGCTGACCCCCCCTTCATCTGGCCTCCCTCCCGTGGCTTACCTCCTGTGCGCGCCACTCACCTGGACGAGACCGGCGACGCACACCCCCCTCCTCGACCCGCTCCACTCCCCCTTCAGCCAAAGCAGCCGACACACACACACCCTCGACCCACTCCTCCCCTCCAGTTGAAGCCACCGGCGTGCCTCCCTCTCCCTCCTTCCCTAGGTCGGGTTTATTTCATTATTTTGAGTTTTGGTTTTGAGCGGGTTGGATATTAGACTTGGGGTTTTATGTTTTCAGGGTCACTATTTTGGTTTTATTGTGTTGTTTTTGGTCCCAATGCTTGAATTAGGGTTTGCTCTGAGTTCCTTGTGGTGAAAACATCGTGCGATTGAAGTTCCGCACTGATATTTGAAATTCCTCCATATTAGGTATGTGATTCTGCGTATAACCATTATTTGATGTATTAATTTGTGAGTTTAATTAATTCAGTTTGTTTATTTATTTATTTTCAAGATGCGAGTTTGATTCTTTTTGAGATTTGATATACTCTTAATTTTCCAATAGTATTTTGATGCAACATGTGTACAAATTTTGGTGCAAATCCATGTTGAGATGTTTATCAGCATTTTATAAATTGTGTATTTAATTTTTTAGAATGTTTTAAGGGTGAAATTGGTTGTATTCGATTTTTGATGGGAATTTATTTTGTTAGTAGTCTTTTTGTGTAATATGAGTGTGTTAATGTGTGAAAAACCTATGATGAACTATTTATTATTGTTTAATTAATTGTTTTGATAGTTTGTTAAGAAGTGCAATGGATTCGGTTTTTGTTTTGATGCAACGTTAAAATTCATTTTTTCATAAAATAGATTTTGGGTGAACTTTTGGTATTCAAAGTTAAGCGAAATGTTTTGAAAATTTTTAATAAATTTTCTTAATTTTTTTTGAGTTTTAAAAGTGTTTTTTTATTGTGTAGTTGCTTTATTATGTTTTGCACGGGCTGTGTTTTCTGTTTTGTCAGGTGAGTGGTTTGTGTTTGGCCTTATAAGAGTTTTTGGGGTAGGCTTTTGTGTTCAATGTCTTGTAGTACCACTTGGAGTTGTTTTATAAAATTTTAAGTGGTTTATAAAATCTTGTAAACTGTGTAAAACATGTTTTTATATTGTTTTTGTGTGATTGTTTTCAAAAGTGGGTTTGAGCATACATATAATGGTATATGTGTGCGGATATTTTTGTGACAATCATTGTAAGTGTTCAATTAATTGTTTGTGTAGTGCGAAATGTGTTTTTGTGGGTACTTGAGGTGTGTGGGTGCTGGAAAACAATTTTGATGGAAAATGTACCACTTTGAGCATGCTGAAATGTTTTTTAAATTGGTCAAATGTTTGATTATGTGTTTGAATTATTTCATTAAATTATATGATTTTGGGTCGTGGGTACTGAGGATCCCTGAATGTACATGCATATGGGAAGACATATATATAGATATTCCCTCATTGTTCATATTCCCCCATGGCGTAGGGAATATGTGCAATGCACCTAGGCGTGTATATATATATGTATTAATGCATGTGCGTGTATGTGCCATGGAACAGTTTGAATGTTTGTCTTCAAGCAGCGACATATTGAGGTAGGTCCCCTATGCCTAAGATTTTAATTTGAAATTTATAATTGCTTGATTGTTTTAAAAATATGTATTACACTATGCTATATACACATGCTATGGAATCTGATTGTGGTTGCTAGAAATTATTGTGCCTTCTATTGGGAAAATTGAAATGTATTTCAATGTCATTGGTCTTATGTGACATTTCTTGAAAAATTGATTTCTTAAGTGGTTGAATTGGTAAGGTGTACTTCCAAAGGTGTTTGGTATTTTGGCCAGTTAATTGTAAAAAATATTCCCTTTATGTATAGAGCATGTTTGGAAATTTAAGAATGTTTTATGGAAAAAGAAAAAAAACTCTCTTGAGGCACGCCCCCTTGGTTTTAGAAAATGATTTGTATGTTGAAAGAGTTATGATGTGCCTAATGATGAATTTTATGCATTGTGAGACATGAAAGAGGGGGAATGCACTTAAGGAGGAAGAAAAAGGGTGAGGGGATGAATGAGATTTTGATAAAGAAGATTTTATCTTCGTATATGTTGCATGATAATGAAAACTCACCACCTTTAGAAATAGAGCACAATGGGAAACCCGGGTATCTAGGTGGGCGATCAGGACTAGTACACTAGATGACACAACAGAGGTTCGTCTCGGTTTGTCTAGCAGGATTGACGCAACAACACAAACTAAACATATGAATTTCTGTGGGTCGAGGTCTTCTAAGCCACGTTTCACCAAGGTACAAGGTCTCTAGGTTCCAACTTGTTCTAGCCACCTATAGGGATTACCCATAGTGCTCTTTTGTGACATGCTACTTGTGATTTAACTTCCTTTTCAGTTGTTTCATACCTGATGTCTTGTTTGTAAAAATCACATTTATTCCAAACTGGTTTCTTTCATTTTGAAATGTTAGTGCACGCTTGGAACCTATTTTGAAAATCTAGTAAGAGTTAAATGCTTTATTTGAAAATGAAAACTCTTTACATGAATTTGAATAGAAGGGAAAACATTATTTTATTATATCTTATTTTCAAACTGGCATAGTTGGATTTCTTAATAAAGACGAAGACATATGACGTGGTTATTTATGGCTTTCCTACTGAGCATCTCAGTGCTCACTCCTACTTTACTTTTTATTTGTAGGTTTCAGTCTTAGATCGCTTTTGGGAGCGAGTGTGGTTGTCGTACCGTGGTGATCCACGGGGTCACCTGAGGTATGTCACGTTTCTTTGTTTATTCCTTTTTATGCTTCCACGTTGTTCATGTTATTTTACTTTATTTATCTTCTTGTTAAGTTTATGTTTATTTATCTTTATCATGGGCCAAACCATTCTCAACTGGTTTGTTTTGATGCCTGGCACTAGTTGGCATCCCGTGGGGATCGGGAACGCCCTTCGGGCCATGTCGCGGACCGGGTCGGGCGTTGGGTCGGATGAAGATCCGTCCTGGTTCATGAAATTATATATGATGTATGTTACATATAAATGATGAATATAATTCTGGATTTTAAAATATACATACCTCTCATTTGGTTTTATTCCCTTGATATGACATAGAAATGAAAGTAGTGTTCATGTGTACGTACGGTTTACCGTCTCCATGAACGGTGCTTTTCATTTCATACCTCTAAATGATTATGTAATATTATAAATACATGTATATTCTGGATATATATGTTATATATGATATACAAATCATGAATATAATTCAGGATATAATGAACCTTTGACCACACGATCAACATGTAATTGTAAGAAGTCCACTTTCGACTTAAGAACCAAATATCGACAAAACAAACATTATTAACTTAAATGATTACATAATGTTTATAACTTGGAAATAAGTTATAAAAAAGTAATAGTGAACTTGAAAAATGTTCTTAATAAAGTGGAAATTAACTCAAGATTATTATTCAGGATGTTAAAGAACGATCGAGTCAAGTCGGATCCGAGTTAAGGGATCCTACTCCTCTCTTTCTTTTTAAGTACACTCTTTTATGTCATTACTTTTATACTCATCTTTCATGTGATTGGGATGTTATTTTATATTACTCTTAATGTAATTTTTATGTTCATATGATGAGAGACCCTATTCTATCTCATCAATCCATTTTGGAAGTTTCGAGTGGTGCCGTTAGGCTGCCCAATTTTCGTAAGAGATCTAACCTCTCTATTTCTTTTTAAGTACACTCCTTTATGTCACTTCTTTTAAGCTCCTATTTTTTTTTGTTGGGGGATGTTATTTTATATTCATCTTGCTGAAAAATTTATTTTAATTTGATGAGAGACCCTATTTGATCTCATCAATCCATTTTTGTTTGTTTTATGTGGCGTCGTTAGGCTGCCGAGTTTTCGTAAGGGATATTTCATCTAACTTTTATTCCCGTGAGATTCATGCTACATTTTCCACAATTTCCTTTGAGTGGTCTATGTACTGCCCATTATTTTACTCATTTTTTAATATAATTTCATTTATGAGTATTTACATCAATGTTGTATTGTCCTTCTTTCACGGGGTGTATGTTTCGAAAGATGTCCATGTCAGTAAGGGAACCTTTCACCCTCCTCTTTTTAAAATACTTCTTTTGTTATGTCTTTTAATTCACATAATATTATGTTGGGATATGTTATTATATATCCTTAGTGATTTAAATTTTATGTCCAAATGATGAGATACCCTTTTTATCTCTCATCAACTCATTTTCTGAATTTTTTTGTGATGCTGTTAGGCTGTCAAATTTTTGCAAGGGAACTTTTTAACCCAATTCTGATTCATTGGGATAAGCTTGTAATCCTTGAATATGTCGTTCTATGAATAGTTGTGAATAACCTCTGATTGTATTACACTTAATATCAACTTATATTTTGTGTATTAGTTTTTCACACATAATTATGTAATTGATTTATCCTTAATCCAAGGAAACCATCTTTGTATGGGACTTCATCTCAATCTCCTTTCATTGAGAAATATTTTGTTTTATACAAAACCTTCTTTTATACAGTTTATAAACCCCTTTTACTTTTACTTTTATCAGAAAGGAATCTTTTTTATACAATGCATTTTACTAAATGAAAAAAGGGAATGTTTTTGTCGTACATATGTGGAGACAATGACTTCTCCACCGCCGTGACCATTATTTGAGTTTCAGATTCCTCTACAGCCACACCTTTTTTTAAAAGAAAAATAAATACCATGTTTTACTTTTCTTTTATTTGGGTATTGAAAATGGTTTTCATAATGTTTTTATATCAATGTGTTGTATTGATATCTTGTGGTTGAAAATTGGAAATGTTATGTTTCCTTTATGCATGATTTATGTGATACGATTATGTTATGGTTCTTGAGAATTATTATGAAGACGGGTGGTTCCGTGATAAACTAAGGGCAGGTGAGCCCGATATAGCTCTCCAATGCATTGGGAAACGGAAAGGGGTTAAACGTTAAGGTTTCTCTGAAGAGATTTAGGGAATATACTGTGATGGGTATTCTAAACGTAACCAATAGGGTTACTCCCTACGTAAGAATGTTATGAATGCCTCAAGATTACTTTATGTCTTATCATTTATATGATTTATTCCTGATTATATGAGGTATGTTAAAGTGCTTTTGTTTTATCGGTAAAGTATGATTTCATTCTTATTTTTACATGTACTTATGTTTCCATTCCATATTTTTATATCCCTTACCGAGATTTTTATACTCATCCTATGTTTTTGAAATGTTTTTCATAGGTCAAGGGAAGGGTATAGGATATTATGATAGTGTCAAGGAAGTGTCAAGAAAGAATCCATGTTTTATTTTAAATATGTTTCTGTTGATGGAAAAAATGAATACTTTCTTTTATGTAACCACTTTGTTTAAATTTGGAATGTAATGCAAGTTTTATGATCTAATCTCTAAAACACTAATCCTGAAAAGATCCTCAGTGTGTAATCTTGTAATAACTCAAGATTAAGTAAGGTTTAAGGCTGGGGACTTATAGTTGGTATTAGAGGTCGGTTTAGACAAATTTAGGGATTCTGTGTTTTTGTTAGACGCATGGTTAGTCCCTATATCTATTATTTCAATTAAATCATGATTTTATAACTATTTTTCAGGACAAGTAAAGTCAGTTATTAATCGAAGGAGAAGGATCTCAAATGAAATTCCTATCTATTTTGGATGACATGCTTGCAATAATTATTGAAAAGTCATGTTCGGATGATTGTGAAACTTTTTCTAGCAAACAACTCACTTACAAGCAGTTGTTTGAGATATCAAACACCTCCTCTATACCTCGTTATCATCGTGGATCATGGGTTGTTTTTAGACAAATACTATTTTCACAATATTCTCATATTTTCTAGAAAGGTAAATATTATCAAGGTATTTTCAATTATTTTACCTTATCACAAGAATTTGAAGCATATTATGATTTTAAAAATGGTGTTGAGGAAGGAGACCCATACGCAACCTATTTATATTTGATTTTAAAATATAGTATCTCAGCACATACATATGGTATTTAAAAGGGACCAATAACAGAATGTTTCAACTCAAATTTTGTCCGACTATTTTATAGAAATCATGTTTTATCATATGTTTTGGAATTATCTGTCATACATGATTATTTTCCAAAACTGTTTTTCTGTGAACACCCATATGACCCATGTTGTACAAGGTGTATTTGGATGGAGTAAGAAAATGATTTTGAAGGATATCTAAATCATTGTTGTAATGAATGGGACGTCTACCTACGTGAAAAAGACGACGATGAAATCAGGTGGACGCTATGATCAAGGTATGCTGTTATTCATATTGGGAATCGTTTTATTTTATCTTATGGTGGTGAAATAAGACTTCAAGAATTAAGATTTTGAGATCGTAATGAATTTGGATGAAAATGAGAGGTATAAGGAAACTATTGAGATTAAAACATGGTAGGGTTATTTTTGGAGTTTTATAAAAAGTACAACATGTAGACCATGTGACAACCCGTCGCCTCGGACAAAGCTACGGGAATCGAACCCACAACCAAAGTGCAACTGGTATTTATTGCCTACCACTGAACTACTTGATGTCCCTGGTTAGTTTTACTGATTCTTTTTAGTTAGATGATTTTATGAATTAATAGTAAGTTGAATTTTTGTTATCTATGGAAATTTATTAACCTATCATGGATGATATATGAATAGGTTAATTACTCTTCAATAGGAGATTTTAAGAGCAACTGATGTTATTTGGAGATAACTGTTACGATTTAACTTGGAAGACTATGTGACTAAATCCTTCAAATATTTTGGTCTCAATCTTAGTTTGGTTTACTTTAAATAATTTTATGGACAAATTGTTTATCGAATGGTCCTGGTTGAACTTTGGGTTTTGTTGGACAAATTTTAGAGATTTAGAATATATTTTCTTTTTATAAAGGGTTATCCTTTTCTGTATTATCTGATCTTGTACTAACCTTTTTGGTTTTGGTTTTGGTTAAAGTCTAAAAACATGCGAAGTATATATCACTCTTTTTTGGATTAGGTGATTCTCTAGAATTTTATTATAGTACTCTTAATGTGAACAAGTCTTCCTAAATACTAATCTTTTGGAGAAAATATGAGTTTGTGTAAGAAATCTAATAAAAGTTGGAAGTCAAGAAGATAAGTGATTATGTTTCCTTATGAATAAATTCCTCAATAAAAAGAATCATAAAACAAAAATGTTTTCTATTAACTTTTCCTACTGGGGAAACGAATACTGTTTAACCCATCACAAGTTTGTGATTTTCTTGTCGTTAAATTTCTCCTAAACATGTTTTCTATCACTCTCTATCAGAAGATGACCCTATGTTTTCTCCTCCATGTCCTTGTTTTCTTACATGGAATCCTAGTATGGGTTAACTCGGGTGACCTCTTTACTTCTTTTTCTTTATTTTAAAGTGATTTTTTACCGACTCTTGTTCTGATGTGGGACTTTCAAGGATGTTTCCAAGACCAATTTTAAAATTGCGAGGACGCAATTCCCAAAAGGGGGGAAGGATGTAACACCCAAGGTAAATAAAGAATATTACATTTTCATATTTATCCATATTTGTGAATAAAATATTAATATTACTTTAAAGGGGATGCTATGCTCGATGGCGTACCCAATACACAACAACGAGTTTCTTGGGAATCTTACATTCCACTCTAATAATAAAATAATATTATTTTAAATGGTAGTTAACACCTATCCATTGTAATGGTGGGAATGAACAGAACTAACTAAAAAATGGTTATATATGTTTGACAAATATTTTTACAATTTACAATAAATTTTATAGGTTTAAAAATACGAATGAATCAAATTTTTAAGCCTAAACATTCTAATATTCTTTAAAAGGTTGATTTACCGCCTTTTGATGGTGAACCTCTTTTAAATCCACTATTTAACAACTTTATGTGTTATATTTGAAAAAATAAAATTCTTCTTTATAATCGGGGCATAAAAATTTACTTTGTGTAAATTTTTGGTATTTTTTCGATAAAGATCATTTTTTAATGAATAGTGAAAACTGTTGTATTTTAATTCAAAACCACTTTTTAATCCAATTTATTTATATGATTAGATTATATTTTGAATTGGTTTTAAAGTTCAATTAGAATATATTTTTTTCATTTAATCCAATTGTGTTCATTGGAATTAATTTCACTTTGAAATCAGACTTAAACTAGTGTCAATCTTTTGATACTTATTGTTTCATAAAAACACGCTATTTGCTCTTACCGCGGGAATTAATTATTAAATTAATTAATTCCACTTATATGTTCTGAATTTTGTAAAATAGACTTCATTTTTGAATTTGGAATATCAAATATAGCTTAGGGTGAAGTTTTGGTATTTTTATGAAAAACTTCAATTTTTGATGAATAGTGAAACCATTAAGTGGTACTTATAAAAACTGATTTTCCGTTTAAATGAAATTTTACCACCTCTATGTTTTGAATTTCAAAAATTCGACATAAATGGTTGTCACTAAGAATTAGAATGTGGTTCCATGGAATTAAAATAATTTTTTGGTGAATAATAACTTTTATGTTTTTCATCGCGATTAGAGGTAATTAGTGTAATTTAAGGTGAAAATTATGTTTTAATAACATGATCTGAGCTTGAATCAGGTCCTAACCTTATTGGATGTGTCATGGCCGACCAATAAAATCCATGGGTCAACTTGGGGACCCCATGGAGCCACTTTGGAATGAAAATGGCATTATTATCTTTTTATTTAATGTAAAAGTAATAATGACACAAACATGAGTTGTTTTACTAAAACAATTTTTAAATGGGGTTATACAAGTCATATTTTTGACTATAAATTGTAAATGGAAAGATACAATGATTTACTACATTATAGTATTTTTTTATAATTTTTAGACATTAAATAAATTAAATTATTTATGACATCATGATGATGCAACGATTACCTCATTATTTAACGATTTAAATAAAATGAAAAGATAATTTAAAAACTAAAACCGAAAATTGTCAAAAACCTATTGGATGGGTATATTTCGGACCCTTATCACCTTATCGTCGAATTATATCAATGTGGGACCTTTTAAATCCGATACTCATTTGAAAATAAAGTAACATTTCTTTACTTTCCAAGAGTGCCCCTCATCTCCTCTTATAAAAGGTCCCCACCATTATCAGCTTACCCACACCTCTCAAGCCCTTGTTTCGGCCAAGCTCTACCCATTTTGTCTCTCCACATCCCTCTCTTACTCCTAGAAGCCTCACTGTGGGCAGAAGTCATCCCATGGAAGCCTTTGAGCTAAAATCAAAAAGAGTTACCAGATTTTAAGGTAATGTCTTCACTTGTGTTCTTTTGTTTTATTTTGCTTATAAAACCCCATAAACTCTTTTTATTCATATATTTTGTAACAAACCCAGTATCTTCAATACACTATGATGTTTTTATAAGGAGAGTTTGAGCTACACTTACACACAACTACATCCAATGGTTAAAGAACATACTGTTTCTGTGGATGGCGAATTTCTGCCTCATGAAACGATGATTGTTCAACACTAATTTAACAACTTAAAAAGTGGCCATTAATATGTATCTATATTTATATATGATATATAATATGTTTATGTTTAACTTATGCTTCTGCATTTTTATTTTGTGGCATACCTTTATGGTTTCCATTGTGGGTAAACACGAAAATTTCATTTTAGGAAGTGCGGACTACCGCCCCCTCAAAGTGATTTGATTCGTTAATGCCATATGTGGGATGTATAAAGGATGGATTTAAAGATATTATATATGATTTATGTTACATATAAATGATGAATATAATTCTGGAATTAAAATATAAATACATATAATTTGGTTTTAATTCCATTAATATGACATAGAAATGAAAGTAGCGTTCATGCGTACGTACGGCTTATCGTCTCCATGAACGGTGCATTTCATTTATTACCTCTCAATGATTATGTAATATTATAAATACATGTATATTATATATATATATTATATATATGATATCCAAATCATGAATATCATTTTGGATATAATGAACCTTTGACCACACGAACAACATGTAATTGTAAGAAGTCATCTTTCGACTTAAGAACCCAATATCGACAAAATAAACATTATTAACTTAAATGATTACATAATGTTTATAGCATGTCAATAAGTGATATAAAAGGAATAATGAACTCGAAAAAGGTTATTAATATAGTGTAAATTAACTCATGTTTATTATTTAGGATGTTAAAGAATGATTGAGTCAAGTCGGACCCGTGGTAGGGGATCCTACTCCTCTTTTTCTTTTTAAGTACACACTTTTATGTCATTCCTTTTAAGCTAATTTCTCTTGTGATTGGGATGTTCTTTTATATTACTATTGCTGTAATTTTTATGTTCATATGATGAGAGACCCTATTCTCTCTCATCAATCCATTTTGGATGTTTTGAGTGGTGTCGTTAGGCTACCGAATTTTCGTAAGAGATCTAACCTCTGTCTTTCTTTTTAAGTACTCTCATTTATGTCACTTCTATTAAGATCCTCTTTGTTGTGATGGGTTATGTTATTTTATATTCCTATTGCTGTAAAATTTATGTTAATATGATGAGAGACCCTATTTGATGTCATGAATCCATTTTTTTTAGTTTTAAGTGGCACCGTTAGGCTGTCGAGTTTTCGTAAGGGATTTTTCATCTCACTTTTATTCCCTTGAGATTTATGCTACATTTGGCACAATATAATTTGAGTGGTGTATTTACTGACCATTATTTTACTCATTGTGTAATATACTTTCATTTATTATTATTTACATCAATGTTGTATTGTCCTTCTTTCACGGGATGTATGTTTCGAAAGATACCCATGTCGGTAAGGGAACCTTTTACCCTCCTCTTTTTAAAAGACTTCTTTTGATATGTATTTTAATTCACATAACATTATGTTGGGATATGTTCGTCTATATACTTAGTGATCTAAATTTTATTTCCAAGTGATGAGATACCCTTTTTATCTCTCATCAACTCATTTTCTGAATTTTGTAGTGACACCGTTAGGCTGTCAAATTTTTGATAGGGAACTTCTTAACCCAATTTTGATTCTTTAGGATAAGAGTGTACTCCTTTAATATGTCGTTCTATGAATATGTGTGAATAACCACTGATTGTTTTACACTTAATATCAACTTATATTTGGTGTATTAATTTGTCACAAATAATTATGTAATTGATTTATCCTCAATCCAAGGATATCGTCTTTGTATGGGACTTCGTCTCAATCTCCTTTCATTGAGGCATATTTTGTTTTATACACAACCTTCTTTTATACAGGGTATAAAACCCTTTAGCTTTTATATTTATCTGAAAGGAATCATTTTTATACAAAGCGTTCTACTAACCGACAAAAGGGTACGTTTTTGTCTTACGTATGCGGCGATAACAACTTCTCTACCGCCGTGACCATTATTTGAGTTTCGGCTTCCTCTACAAGCCATACCTTTTTTTAAAAGAAAAATAAATACCATCTATTTCATTTATTTTATTTTGGTATTGAAAATTGTTTTCATAATGGTTTTATATCAATGTGTTGTATTGATATCTTGTGATTGAAAAGTGGAAATGTTAGGTTTCCTTTATGCATGTTTTATGTGATACTATTGTTTTATGGCTCTTGTGCATTATTATGAAGACGGGTGGTTCCGTGATAAAATAAGGGCAGGAGGGCCTGATATAGCTCTCTAATGCATTGGGTGACGTGATGGGGTTAAACGTTAAGGTTACTCCAAAGTGATTTAGGGAATATAATGTGATGGGTATTCCAAACGTAACCAAGAGGGTTACTCCCTATGTAAGAATGTTATGAATGCCTCAAGTTACCTTTATGTATTATGATTTCTATGATTTATTCATGATTTTATGACGTATGTTAAAGTGCTTATGTTTCATGTGTAATGTATGATTTAATTCTTATGTGTACATGTACTCATGTTTCCTTTCCATATTTTTATATCCCTTATTGAGCTTTTTATGCTCATCCCATGTTTTTGAATTGTTTTTCACAGGTCAAGGGACGGGTACATGATATGATGATAGTGTCATGTAAGTGTCAAGAAAGAATCCATGATTTATTTTAAATATGTTTCCATTGATGGGAAAAATGAATACTATCTTTTACGTAACCACTTTTTTTAAATGTAGAATGTAATGCAAGTTTTATGATCTAATTCTCTAAAACTCTAAACCTGAAAAGATCCTCAATGTGTAATCCTGTAATAACACAAGATTAATTAAGGTTTATGGCTGGAGCCTTATACATACCATGTAGTAAAAGTCAAAAATGGGTAAAAAAGTCTTTAAATATATATGAAACCATTTTTAGAAAACAAGGACATGGATGATAAATATATCCCCAGTAAATACTTATGAATAAACAATCTCAGATAAAAACGAAATTGAAAATGTTATCACTTACCTTATGTCTGATATGCTTCGTGTGTATCCGAACCTCCTATATAATGATTTAAATATTTTAATTGACTTATTAAAGAATCATATTCATTGTTTTGATATCATATATGGTTCACTTATGACTTTATATTACCCGTTCTTTTCTTAATTCCATGTTAAAGCACCATTTTGGGTAAAATAGTTTTATTTATCATACGTGTTTCGACTAGTTGTTCTTGATATTATTAATTATATCCTGTTTTAATTAATTAGAGAATGTAAAATATGATTTATATATACTACATATTAATCATATAAATATATATGATAGATCAACAAATGGAATGAAATGCATAGTTCATGGAGACAGTAGGTCGTACGTACGCATGAACGCAGTTTTCATTTCTTTATTGAATTGAATGGAATTAAGTAGATGAAACATATATGTACATAAATATAGTATCATTATTATGTAATATATTTCATGATTATTTATTATATATATACTTTTTAATTATACTTGAATTGTTAATCATGGAAAATGTATCTCATCGCGTTCGTGGAGACAGTAGTCCGTACGTACGCACGAGCGATGATATCGTTCCCATAACTATTTAATAGAATTATAGTGGATGATATAATATCTCAGAATTAGTATGATCTTATAATAACAATATATAGTAATTAATTATACCATAATACCCATCCAAGTAAGGTGGGGGTGGAAAAACAGATTACACCACGGCGTGGAGACGGTATTTCGTACGTACGCACGCGCGGTGATTTCATTTTCCGTAAGATGGATATAAGGTGAAATGGTGTTTTTTAATAATTATAATAACATATATATATATTTTTTGATTCTGATGTTATTACAATATAATGAAACAACTAATGAAGAATAAGTTGAAGAAGTAAGAAACTTGATAGAATCGGTAGAAGAGATTACCTCTTCTTTGACGCACCTCCTTTAACATCTTCTTAGGGCACTAGGGATGGAATTTTTAGAAGACAAGAACCACTATAATATAACTAAATAGGTTTAGAAGAGGAATTTTCTGGGTTTGGACGAGCTTCAATGATCAAATGGGTGTGAATAGAAGTGGGAAGGGGTGCCCTTTTTATAAGGGAGGAGGGTGCACCTTTGGAAACATAAGAAATATTAATTTATAATATATTCAACCCCACTTTAAACCCTCCAAAAATGACTCAATTCCAGATATTTGATGAGATAGGGTTTTAATATCATAATCCAGGAAAATGTAATCATGTTGGGAATTTATTTTAAACATTATCAACTGGATTTATCTTTATTTAATCTATTTAATTTTATTTGTTGTAATAAGATTCTAATTATTAAATTGTTACATATAATTACATATGTGTTTTTAATTATGAAAAATTGGGTAATATATGAAATTTTAGACCATATAAATTTTAATTCATAATTTTTAAATATCTTTGTGATTTTTAAAAACATTTATATTATGTTATTTTTATAAAAGAACAATAGTGTCAATTTTCACACTATTCCTTTATTTGAATTTAAATAAAATCCACACAGAAGATATATTCAAAATAAAATATTTAATAGATTCTTAATATGTAATATTTATCTATAAATTTCGTGGATCACATTAAATAGTTCATATAATGTTTATTTAAATATTTTTAAAACCATTTATTTGATATTTATCTTAATAAAATAATTATTACATTGTTTTTCTATAATTATATAATATACTTATATGTTGAATAAAAATTTAAAAATAAATACTAGGATGAAGATAAATATCACATATTTTAAAATTATACTTTTACTCGATTTTATCATCTTAAAATCACTACATGTAAATTGTTATATTTATTAATGTATGAAGCTGACAACTTTGGAATCATTTAAAATAAAATAATATAAGGGTCATAATCACCATTAAAAGGATCCATATGGTCAAAATTTTGCCCATTAGATGATTAGGGATTATATATACACTATTAATTAGTTTTTTTTCAGATTTTCGGGCCTTTTGATATGTATTACTATTTATATAAAAACTATATTATTGATTTTTCACTAAATAAATAATTTATCCATAAATAATGAATAAGATTATAAGGTAATTAAATAACTCTTAAAAATTAAAAATAAATTACCATAAAAAATAAAACATTTTATATTTAAAATGAGTATTTATAGCTGAATTTATATTTTGTATAACCTTATATTAAAAATATATTAATTATTAAAGTTTGAGTGAGACATATTTCACTTTCCTTTAAATAAAATAATCTAAAGGTCAAAATCAAATACAAGTGGGTTCCCTTAGATTCAATTTATACCCAAGTATGATTTATGGAAAAATATAATCATCCAATTATATTATGAAAAGTTTTAGGGTAATTTTATAATATTATATTTACCCTTAATTACCCGATTTACCTTTAACTATGGAAAATGAAATTATCCGTAGTTACTATTCATAATGCCTAAAAGTAAAAAGTATCTTATTGACATAATTTGGACAAAATGATTCCAAATATGGAATCCATTTTTCCAAATTCAAATCACAGAAGTTGCAGAAATTAATTTAAAATTAATCCCGCTGTTAAGAAAATGACTTTTAGAAGTTAAAACATTGCAAAAGATAGAAATTATTTTACTTATGAATTCAATGTAAAATAAATTCTAATTACAAAAATTATATTAAATGGTAAAAATATATTGTATTCATTCATTAAAACTATTAAATATTATAATTTTACCATATAAATTAATATGATGTAAAAAGATGTTTTTAATTAAAATATACCATGTTTTTACTATTCATTAAAATATGAAAGTTATCAGAATAATATGAAAAATTTATCCAAAGTAAATTTTTATATCCTAATTCCAAAGAAGAATTTTATATTTTCAATTTGAACTTATAAACATGTAAAATAATAGATTTTATGTGGGTTTTCCATCAAAAGGTGACAAAAATGCATTTTTTTTAAAAAATAATTATTTTACCTGAAAAAATTTATTTTGTTCTCGTACCATATTTTAGAAAATTTGTAAGATGAATTATAATGTTATAAAATAAAAAATTTAGTTAATACTACTCATAACTGCTAGTCGATAATAATATTATAACAATATATAGTTGTTTAGTGAAACCCGATATTGCATACTACACACGCTATCAAGGAATGTCGCGATTGCGTGTAACGCAAGCCAAGAATAGTGTTAGCATATAATATAATCTAATACGGTGTTGTGTATAGAAAAATATAATTTTGGTGTAACATAAAACACAAGACACCAATTAAATTAAAAGAATATTTTCATAAAATCTTGATGTGTTACAGTCCTGGAATAAGGCCATGACAAAATGTTATTTTTAGTCCTGACACGAGGCCTTATCTATGTGGTTATGAAGTCTGGAATTATTAATTCCATCATTATGTAAATTGATATTGTTATTAATTTGAATTTTCGACAAGTAGAATATCCATGTGATTAAGTGAATGGAGTTATTTAATTTATATTTTCTATATTATGCTGAAAACTTAGTTAAAAAGGCTAATGCATTAGTTTTATACATTGCTTTAAACGTTTATTCTTATTTGTGAACGTTTCCAATATATTGTTATCCTTAATAAATCCTCTCAAATCACACCTTTCTATGTTTTTGTTTTACCAAAATGTGAAGTAGTATGTTATGAATGACATTTATGTATGGTCTAGGGAATATGAATGTGGTTAATGGAGATAATGTTGTTGTTGTTTTTCATTTTATAATGTAATGTAAAAATTATGAATGTATTGAGTACATCCAAGGATACAAAACTGATCATTCTTTCCAGATTTTAACCCTTGTGATCATTCCCATGTTATGTAATAATTCACTAACTCAGGGTAACTGCGGTCGGGGCATTACAGTTGGTATGAAAGGATGTTTTTTTAAAATCATGTAAACTTGATTTTGAAAAGCTCTTATTATATCACATTAAACAATGATAGAAATTGAATTTTTGTATTTAATAACTTCATAGATTTTTGGTACTGTTGAGATTTTGTGTATTTTTCAAAAAATACATCCTTGTCTAGATACGAGAAGGTAGAGTCAGCTCTAGCATGGATTTACCTAGGAGTGAAAACTCCAACTAGTAGATTGGGGCTTGACTCATGGTATCCTAGTACACGACAATGGGCCTTACTGTATTCTTGGTTACAACACTCTTGAGGGATATTCTTAGGATAATTCATATTTTCATTATAAAACACTGTGAAGGATTTATGAGTATATACCTTATCAAGTAAAACATTTTTATAATTATGGATTATATCCATAAACTCTTTGATTTATGTTATATGTTTTACAAGTTTTTAATTATCTAATGCGATTCATAAACATATATAGTGTATTTCATTCTTTAGAAATGGTTCCTAGTGTTAGGAATGGAAACTGTATTAATGCACGTAATCAATGTAGGTACTTCCCTCTTATTACAGATAATTATAGTGGAGCTGGTGATGAAACTGGTGTTGATCCGCGTATCACCATACCGGGGAAACACAATCATATTATGAATAATAACCATATCCGTATGGAGCACCCTGATCCACAACATGGAGGTTCAATGTTATAATACATCATGAGGAAATAACCACCAACATTCAATGGGCCTACCAATACGTTTTTAGTTGAGAAATATATATTTTTTTCTTCGAGAAAATATTTTAGGCTATGCGGATTGGTGAAAGAAAAAAAGTTGTCATGGCAGTTTATATCCTCACGGGAGATGCATATTAGTAGTGTTCAATAATTCAAAACACAATGGAGGATGAAAATGTTTCAAATAAGGAATAAATGGAGTTTAATGATCATTTCATAGAGAAATATTTTCCTCGTGACCATCGAGCAGATATCTAAAGACAATTTTTAAGTATAAGGCAAAAGGATGATGATAATGTCGCAAAGTATGAGGATAAATTTACAAGCTTAGAAAGGAATTAAACAAATTATAAATTTAACCCAAGTATTAATATTGATTGATTAGAAGATGGTTTAAACCCATTTCTCCATCGGGCATTAGTCTCACAATTCTTATTGTTGTCTGCTGATATTGTCAAATGTGCTACGAAAACAGAAAAGGAATTTTCTACGTCTTTTGGATTTAAATCAAATCAAGATAAGAAGAGATCTTCTTAACACTCTAGAAATGGAAATAATGGGAATAAGGGAAACGTTTAATATCCATCATATAGTAAATGTGGGAAGAAAAACCTCATTAGTTTCCTGAAGGGAATGTGAGTCTATTAAAAGTGTGGTGAAAAGGTACATCATGCTCAAGATTTTAACGGAAATAAAGAGGCTTTCAATGTGTAATTATACCATTGTAGCAAAATGGGGCATCATGGAGATGAATGTCATAATATCAATTAATGATTATCTCAGAAATGGACATGGGAGAAAATCCATTCTTATGTTACAGCTACTACTTTTTTTGAATTTCTGAAAGACATGGTGGCCGGTAATATAATGGATTCCTCAAGTTTAGCCAAGGATTTATTTGATTCTATATCATCGCATTGTTTCATATCTTCCCAGTAGTCTATAAAAATTAGGTAATTACAATTTTATTTAACAAGTGAGTTTTTATTCAAGTATCCAAAGTGATGTATCATTGCAACAATGTTTTGTGAATCAATACCAATTAGGGTAAATAAATGTTCATTATCTACTAATCTCATCATCATACCCAAGATTGAAAATGATATAATTCATATTATGGATTTTATTTTGTATTATTATGCAAAATTTTATTTTATGAAAAAGGAGGTTTCAATTTTATATGATCATAAAGAGTACCTTATATTTAGAGTAGAAACGTCACCACCTAATTTTTTACTACAACCACCCCCTATAACTCTATAAAATAAAATTATTGGGGAGGAAGAGAATGAAATAACTATTTTTCCTAAATGAATGTTCAAATAGAGGAGGTACCTATTGAGAAAGAATATGTAGATGTGTTTCTAGAGGTTTTACCTAGACATCCTCTAGAACGATAAATTAATTTTTACATTGATTTAATTCATGGTTCATGTCCAATATCGGAGACCCCTTATAGATTGGACACCATGGAATTACTAGATATAAAGAAACAACTAGAGGAATTGATTAATAAAATATTTATTCACCCTATTTTTTCTCCATAGGGATCCAATATTCTTTTTTTAAGAATAATTATGGATCAATGAGGTGGTGCATTTATTATAGAGAGATAAATGCTACAATAACTAAGAACAAGTATCCCCTACTTTGAATTGATGATTTATTTGAACAACATAATAGATATCAATATTTTTCAATGATTTACCTTCGATATAGATATCAACATTTGTGTGTGAAGAAGGAAGACATTCAGAAAATAGCATTTCGAACCCGGTATGGGCATTGCGATTTTACAGTAATTCCTTTTGGACTGACAAATTAACCATCTATTTTCATTGATTTAATGAATGTATTTTTCTATAATTATATTGATTATATTTTAGTGGTATTTATTGATGATATATTTTTTGACTCAAAAGGATACTAAGATCCTAAAAATCACATGTACACTATTCTGAAATCCCTCAGATGAAATGAATTATATGGGATGTTTAGCAAGTTTTAATTCTAGATCCATGAGATTTTTTGTCATGGCCATATTGTCTCTATGGATGGAATCTATAAGGTCGTAGCCTTAAACCTTACACAATCTTGAGTTATTACAAGATTACACATTAAGGAACTTTTTAGGATTAGAGTTTTAGAGAATTAAATTATAAAACTTGCATTACATTCCACATTTAAACAAAGTGGTTATATAAAAGATAGTATTCATTTTTCCCATAAAGAGAAACTTATTTAAAAAAACATGGATTCATTCATGACACTTCCTCGACATTATCATCATATCATGTACCATTCCATTTTCCTGTGAAAAACATTTCAAAAACGTGGGATGAGCATTAAAAGCTCAGTAAGGGTTATTAAAATTATGGAAAGGAAACATGAGTACATATATACATAAGAATGAAATCATACATTACCCATAAAACATATTAAATTTATCATTCCTCATAAAATAATTAATAAATCATAGAAATCATAAGACATAAAGGTAACTTGAGGAATTCATAACATTCTTACGTAGGGAGTAACCCTCTTAGTTGTGTTTGGAATACCCATCAAAGTATAATCCCTAAATCTCTTCGGAGAAACATTAAAGTTTAACTCCTTCGTGTTACCCAATGCATTGGAGAGCTATATCGGGCTCACCCGCCCTTAGTTTATCACGGAACCACCCGCCTTCATAATAATGCCCAAAAACCATAACATAATCATATCACATAAAACATGCATAAAGGAAACATAACATTTCCACTTTTCAATCACAAGATATCAATAAACACATTGATATAAAAACATTTTGAAAACCATTTTCAATACCAAAATAAAAGAAAAGTAAAACATGGTATATATTTTTCTTAAATAAAGGTATGGCTTGTAGAGGAAGCCTAAAGTCAAATAATGGTCACAGCGGAGGAGAAGTCGTTGTCACCACATACGTATGACAAAAACATTCCCTCTTGTCATTTAGTAAAACGCTTGGTATAAAAACGATTCCATTTGTATAAACGTAAAAGTAAAAGGGGTTTATACACCGTATAAAAGAAGTATGTGTATAAAACAAAATATGCCTCAATTAAAGGAGATTGAGACGAAGTCCCAAACAAAGACGGTATCCCTGGATTAAGGATAAATCAATTACATAATTATGTGTGAAAAACTAATACACCAAATATAAGTGGATATTAAGTGTAAAACAATCAGAGGTTATTCACACATATTCATAGAACGACATATTCAAGGAGTACAATCTTATCCCAAAGAATCAAAATTGGGTTAAGAAGTTCCCTTGCAAAAATTTGACAGCCTAACGACGTCACTACAAAATTCAGAAAATGAGTTGATGAGAGATAAAATGGGTATCTCATAACTTGGAAATAAAATTTAAATCACTAAGGATATATAAGAACATATATCAACATAATGTTATGTGAATTAAAAGACATAACAAAAGAAATCTTTTAAAAAGAGGAGGGTGAAAGGTTCCCTTACCGACATGGGTATCTTTAGAAACATACACCCCATGAAAGAGGGACAATACAACATTGATGTAAATACACATAAATGAAAGTATATTACACAATGAGTTAAATAATGGGCATTAAATACACCACTCAAAGGAAATTGTGGAAAATGTTGCATAAATATCACGGGAATAAAAGTGAGATGAAAAATTCCTTACAAAAACTCGGCAGCCTAACGTCTCCACATAAAACTTACAAAAATTGATCGATGAGATAAAATAGGGTCTCTCATCATTTTAACATAAAGTTTACATCAAGAGGAATCTAAAATTACTTCCCAAAACATAACAAAGATGATCTTAAAAGTAGTGACATAAAGGAGATTACTTAAAAAGAAAGAGAGAGGTTAGATCTCTTACGAAAATTCGGCTGCCTAACGGCGCTAGTGAAAACATCCAAAATAGATTGATGAGAGAGAATAGGGTCTCTCATAATATGAAAATAAAACATAAAGTAAGAGTAATATAAATGAACATCCCAATCACAAGAAAGATGAGCTTAAAAGGAATGAGATAAAAGAGTGTACTTAAAAAGAAAGAGAGGAGTAAGATCCCTTACCTTGGGTCCGAGTTAACTCGATCATGCTTTAACGTCCTAAATAATAAAATGGAGTTAATTTTTACTTTCTTAAGAACCCTTTTCAAGTTAATTATTCTTTCTATATCACTTATTTCCATGTTATAAACATTATGTAATCATTTAAGATAGTAATGTTTGTTTTGTCGATATTTGGTTCTTAAGTCGAAAGTGGACTTCTTACAATTACATGTTGTTCGTGTGGTCAGTGGTCCATTATATCCAGAATGATATTCATGATTTGGATATCATATATATCATATATATCCATAATATACATGTATTTATAATATTACATAATCATTTAGAGGTAATAAATGAAATGCACTGTTCATGGAGACGGTAAGCTGTACGTACGCATGAACCCTACTTTCATTTCAATGTCATATGAATGGAATTAAAACTAAATGGGAGGTATGTATATTTTAATTCCAGAATTATATTCATCATTTATATTTAACATAAATCATATAAAATAACTTTAAATCCATACTTTATACATCCCACATATGGAATTAACGAATCAAATCACGTTGAGGCGGCGGTAGTCCACACTTCCTAGAATGAAATTATCGTGTTTACCCATAATGGAAACCATAAAGGTATGACACAAAAGAAAAATACTAAAGCTTAAGTAAAAAATAAACATATTATATATAATATATAAATATAGTGACATCTTAACAGCCACCTTTTAAGGTGTTATATGAGTGTTGAACAATCATCATTTCGTGAGGCGGAAATTCACCATCCACAGAAACAGTATGTTTTTTAACCATTATATGTAGGTGTGTGTAAGTTTAGATCTAATACTTATTATAAAATCATACTAGTATATTGAAGATACTGGAGTTGTTAGAAAATAAATTATTAAAAAGAGTTTAGGGGGTTGGAGAATCAAAATAAAACAAAAGAACACAAGTGAAGACATTACCTTAAAATCGGGTAACTCTCTTTGATTTGAGCTCAATGGCTTCCATGGGAAGAATTATTCCCAAAGTTAGGCTTCTAGGAGTAATAGATGGATGTGGAGAGGAAATATTTTAAGGGGTTGGCTAAGCCAAAGGCTTGAGAGGTGTGGGTAAGGTGGTAGAGTTGGGGTCCTTTTATATGAGGAGAGGAGGGTCACTCTTGTAATGTTACAAAATATTACTTTATTTTCAAATTAGTTTCGGATTTTAAAGGTCCCACATTGATGTATTTTTAGGATAAGGTGTTAATGGTTCGAAATATACTCATGCAATAGGTTTTCGACAAATTTATGTTCTATTTTTGACATTATCTTTTCATTTTATTTATATTCTTTATTAATGAGGTAATCACTACATCATCATGATGTCATAAATAATATAGTTTATTTAATGTCTAAAAATTATAAAACAATTATCATGATGTAGGAAATCTTTTTATATTTCTAATGAATATTTATAGTCAAAAATATGACCTGTATAACCCCATTTAATAATTGTTTTAGTGAAACACTTCATGCTTGTGACATTTTTATTTTAATTTTAAATAAAAAGTTATTTATGTCATTTTCCAACCAAAGTGGCTCCATGGGGTCCACAGGTTGACCCATGGATTTTTTTGATCGGCCATGACACATCCAATGAAGGTAGGACATGTTTCTAGGTCATTTCATATTATTAAAACATTATTTTTACCTTAAATTACACTAATTACCTCTAATCGCGATTAAGAACATAAAAATTACTATTCACCAAAAAAATATTGTTATCCCATTGAACCACATTTTACATCCTAATGACAACCATGTATGTCGGATTTTTAAAATTCAAAACCTAGAGGTGGAAAAGTTTCATTTAAATGAAAAATCAGTTTCTTTAACTACCACTTAGTGGTTTCACTATTCTTAAAAAATTGAAGTTTTTCAGAAAAATACCAAAAATTCAACCTATGAAATATTTGATATTATGAACACAAAAATGATATCTATTTTAAAAAATTAAAAACATAAAAGTTTCATTAATTAATTTAATAATTAATTCCTGCTGTCAAAACAAATAGCGTGTTTTTAAGAAACAATGTCTATTAAAAGATTGACACTAGTTTAAGTCCAATTTCAAAGTGAAATTAATTCCAACGACCACTTTTGGATTTAATGGTAAAAATATATTCTAATTTTACTTTAAAAACAATTAAAAAGATAATATAATCATATAAATAAATTAGATTAAAAAGTGGTTTTGAATTAAAATACAACATTTTTCACTATTCATTAAAAAATGAACTTTATCGGAACGATACCAAAAATTTACACAAAGTAAACATTGATGTCTCTATTCTAAAGGAGAATTTTTTTTTCAAATATGACACATCAAATTGTCCAAAATTGGATTTAAAATAGGTTCGCCATCAAAAGGCGGTTAATCAACCTTCTAAAGAACATTAGAATGTTTTCGCTGAAAATTGAATTCATTCACATTTTTAATCCTCTAACATTTATTGTAAAGAGAAAAAATATTTGACAAACATACATAATAATATTTTAGTTAGTTCCGTTCTTTCCTGCCATTACAATGTCATGGTGTTAACTACCATTTAAAATAATATTATTTTATTATTAGAGTGCAACGTAAGATTTCAAAGGAACTCGCTGTCGCGTATTGGGTATGCCACCGAGCATAGTGTTCCCATTAAAGTAATATTAATATTTTTTTCACAAATAGGGATAAATATAAAAATTTCATATTCTTTATTTACCTAGGGTGTTACATCCTCCCCCCTTTTGGGAATTTCATCCTCGCAATTTCAAAATTGGGCTCGGAAACATCCTTGAAACTCCCACATCGGAACAAGAGTCGGTAAAACAATCACTTTAAAATAAAGAATGAGAAGTACAGAGGTCACATGAGTTAACACATACTAGGATTCCATGTAGGAAAAGATGGAAATGGAGGAGAAAACATAGGGTCATGTTCTGATGGAGAGTGATAGAAATCATGTTTAGGAGAAAGTTAACCACAAGAAAATCACAAACTTGTGATGGGTTAAACGGTATTCGATTCCCCAGTAAGAAAATTTAATAGAAAACATTTTTGTTTTTTTTATTGAGTAATTTATTCATAAGGAATCCTAATTACTTATCATGTTGACTTTCAACTTTTATTATATTTCTTACACAAAGTCATATTTTCACAAAAAGATGAGTATTTTGGAAGAATTGTTCACTATAATCAACTTCTAGAGAATCACCTAATCCACGAAAGAGAACTATAAACATCCCCTATGTTTAGACTTTATCCAAAGCCAAAACCAAAATGGTTAGTACAAGATCAGATAATCCAGAAAAGGATAACCCTTTATAAAAAGAAAATCTCTTCTTAATATCCAAAATTTTTCCAACAAAACCCAAAGTTCAACGAGGACCATTTGATAAACTATTTGTCCATAAAATTCATCAAAGTAAACCAAACTAAGATTGAAACACAAATATTTGAAGGATTTAGTCACATAGTCTTCCAAGGTACAAATTAACTTTTATCTCCAAATAAAATTACTTTCTCTTAAATTCTCATATTGAAAAGTAATTAACCTATCACATATCCTCGATGATAGGTTAATCATTTCCATAGGTAACCCAAAATAAACTTACTCTTGATTACTAAAATAATCTAACTAAAAAGAATTAGTCAAACTAACCAGGGACTTCACATAGTTCAGTGGTAGGCGATAAATGTCAGTCGTACTTTGGTTGTGGGTTCGATTCCCGCAGCTTTGTCCAACGTGATGGGTTGTCACACGGTCTGCGTGTTGTTCTTTTTCCTAAACTATATAATTCTTAAAACGTTCACCAAAATGAGATAAAATCATCAAAAATGATCATAACATATTTTAACCTCAAGTTTATCTCATGCCATTCATTTTCCATCATAACATATAATTACCTATAATTACCTCAAAAGTATGGATCATATAAACTCTAATGGTTACCTTTATAATTATTCCCAGAACATCCACATCGATTGGTCATCTCATACATGATGCATTAAAAATCATACCAAGGATCAAGTGGTTGATCATGACTCCTTGATAGTTGGTTTAGAACAACCACAAGTTTCTTCATTGAATCCCCCATTTTATCTAATATCTTAATCAGAGAACCACCACAGTTTCCTTCAAACCTGTTGTCTCTTTGGTGCCTGCTAGATCCATCCATTCACTAAAAACAGAAATGTCAGTGTGAGTATATCAACAAAACCATCATGTACTAATGAGGAAGGTAAACACTTAGATATACTTACTCATTCACTTTATCTAAAACTATGACTCTTTCTGAAATCCTAGCCATTATGGTAATGTCACTTATTCATAGAGAATACCCTAACCTCTAAAGTTATCTAAACCGACCATTGATACCAACTATAAGGCCACAGCCTTAAACCATAATTAATCTTCAGTTATTACAAGATTACACATTGAGGATCTTTTCAGGTTTAGAGTTTCAGAGAATTAGATCATAAAACTTTCATTACATTCCACATTTAAACAAAGTGGTTTCATAAAAGATAGTATTCATTTTTCCCATCAACGGAAACATATTTAAAAAAAACATGGATTATTTCTTGACAGTTCCTTGACACTATCATCATATCATGTACCATTCCCTTCACCTGTGAAAAAATTTCAAAAACATGGGATGAGCATAAAAAGCTTAGTAAGGGTTATAAAAAGTATGGAAAGGAAACATGAGAATATATATACATAAGAATGAAATCATACTTTACCCATTAAACAAATTCACTTTAACATACCTCATAAAATCATGAATAAATCCTAGAAATCATAATACATAAAGGTAAATGGAGGCATTCATAACATTCTTACGTAGGGAGTAACCCTCTTGGTTACATTTGGAATACCCATCACAGTATATTCCCTAAATCTAATCAGAGAAACCTTAATGCTTAACTCCTTCGTGTTACCCAATGCATTTGAGAGCTATATCGGGCCCACCCACACATATTTTATCACAGAACCACCCATCTTCATAATAATGCCCAAGAACCATAACCTAATCGTATCACATAAAACATACATAAAGGAAACATAACATTTCCACTTTTCAATCACAAGATATAAATACAACACATTGATATAAAAACATTATGAAAACCATTTTCAATTAAAAAATAAAAGAAATGTAAAACATGGTATTTATTTTTCTTAAAAAAGAGGTGTGGCTTGTAGAGGAAGCCAAAACTCAAATAATGGTCACGGAGGTGGAGAAGTCGTTGTCACCGCATACATACGACAAAATACTTCCCTTTTTTCATTTAGAAAAACACAATGTATAAAAAAGATTCCTTTCAGATAAACATAAAATTGAATGGGGTTTATAAACCATATAAAATAAGGTTGTGTATAAAACAAAATATTCCACAATAAAAGGAGATTGAGACGAAGTCCTTTACAAAGACGGTATCCTTGGATTGAGGATAAATAAATTACATAATTATGTGTGACACACTAGTACACCAAATATTAGTGGATATTAAGTGTAAAAAAATAAGAGGTTATTCACACATATTCATAGAACGACATATTCTAGGAGTACAACCTTATCCCAAAGAATCAAAATTGGGTTAAGAAGTTCCCTTGCAAAAATTTGACAGCCTAACAGAGTCACTACAAAATTTAGAAAATGAGTTGATAAAAGATAAAAAGGGTATCTCATCACATGGACATAAAATTTAAATCACTAAAGTTATAGAAGAACATGTCCCAATATAATTTTATCTGAATTAAAATACATAACAAAAGAAGTCTTTTAAAAAGAGGAGGGTGAAAGGTTCCCTTACGGACATAGGTATCTTTCGAAACATACACCCCGTGAAAGAAGGACAATACAACACTGATGTAAATACTCATAAATGAAATTATATTATACAATGAGTAAAATAATGGGCAGTACATACACCACTCAATGAAAATTGTGGCAAATGTAGCATAAATCTCATGGGAATAAAAGTGAGATGAAAAATCCCTTACGAAAACTCGGCAGCCTAACGGTGCCACATAAAACTTACAAAAATGGATTGATAAGATCAAATAGGGTCTCTCATTATATTAACATAAAGTTTACAGGAAGAAAAATATAAAAGAACATCCCCCAACCTAACAAAGAGGAGCTTAAAAAAGTGACATATAGGAGAGTACTTAAAAAGAAAGAGAGAGGTAAGATCGCTTACGAAAATTCAGCAACCTAATGGCGCCACTCAAAACATCCAAAATGGATTGATGAGAGACAATAGGGTCTCTCATCATATGTACATAAAACATAAAGTAAGAGTAATATAAATTAATATCCCAATCACAAGAAATATGAGCTTAAAAGGAATGACATAAAAGAGTGTACTTAAAAAGAAAGAGAGGAGTAGGATCCCTTACCTTGGGTCCGACTTAACTCAATCATGCTTTAACATCCTGAATAATAAACTTGAGTTAATTTCTACTTGCATAATAATACTTTTCAAGTTCATTATTCCTTTTATATCACTTATTTCTATGTTATAAACATTATGTAATCATTTAAGTTAATAATGTTTGTTTTGTCGATATTTGGTTCTTAAGTCGAAAGTGGACTTCTTACAATTACATGTTGTTCATGTGGTAAATGGTTCATTATATCCAGAATGATATTCATGATTTTTATATCATATATATCATATATATCCATAATATACAAGTATTTATAATATTACATAATCATTTAGAGGTAATAACTGAAATTCACCGTTCATGGAGACAATAAGCCCTACGTACGAATGAACGCTACTTTAATTTCTATGTCATATTAATGGAATTAAAACTAAATTAGAGGTATGTATCCTTTAATTCCAGAATTATATTAATCATTTATATGTGACATAAATCACATATAATAACTTTAAATCTATCCTTTATACATCCCACATATGGCATTAACGAATCAAATCACTTTGAGGGGGTGGTAGTCCGCACTTCCTAAAATGAAATTATCGTGTTTACCTATAATGGAAACCATAAAGGTATGCCACAAAATAAAAACACAGAATCTTAAGTAGAAAATAAACATATTATATATCATATATAAATATAGTGACATTAATGGCCACCTTTGAAGGTGTTATATGAGTGTTGAACAATCATCGTTTCGTGAGGCAGAAATTCTCCATCCACAGAAACAGTATGTTTTTTAACGATTAGATGTAGGTGTGTTTAAGTGTAGATCGAATTTTTCTTATAAAAACATCCTAGTATATTGAAGATACTGGAGTTATTACAAAATAAATGAATAAGAAGTGTTTAGGGGGTTGGAGTAGAAAAATAAAACAAAAGAACACAAGTGAAGACATTACCTTTAAATCGGGTAACTCTCTTTGATTTGAGCTCAAAGGCATCCTTGGGAAGACTTCTGCCCAAAGTGAGGCTTATGGGTGTAATAGAGGGATTTGGAGAGGCAAAATGAGCAGGTTTTGGCCTATACAAAGGTTTGAGAGCTGTGGGTAAGGTGGAAGAGGTGGGGACATTTTATAATAGGAGAGGAGGGGCACTCTTGTAATGTTACCAAATGTTCTTTATTTTCATATGAGTTTCGTCTTTTAAAGGCCCAAATTGATGTATATCGAGTATAAGGTGGTAAGGGTTCTAAATATACTTATCCAATAGGTTTTTGATAAGTGTAAGTTATATTTTTTACATTATCTTTTCATTTTATTTAAATCCTTTATTAATGAGATAATTGATGCATCATAATGATGTCATATATAATTTAATTTATGTAATGTTTAAAAATTATAAAAAAATATAATGATGTATGAAATCTTTTTTGATTCCTAATGAATATTTATAGTCAAAAATATGACTTGAATAACCCCATTTTAAAAATTGTATTAGTGAAACATCTCATGCTTGTGACATTTTTTTAACTTTAAATAAAAAGTTATTTATGTCATTTTCCAACCAAAGTGGCTCCATGGGGTCCCCAAGTTGACCCATGAATTTTATTGGTCGGCCATGACACATAAAACGAGTGTAGTACTTGTTTCTAGGTCATTTCACATTATTAAAACATTATTTTTACCTTAAATTACACTAATTACCTCTAATCGCGATTACGAACATAAAAGTTACTATTCACCAAAAAATTATTTTAATCCCATTGAACAAACTTTTACTTCCTAATGACAACCATGTATGTTGGATTTTTTAAATTCAAAACATAGAGGTGGCAAATTTTCATTTAAATGAAAAATCAGTATCTTTAACTACCACTTAGTGGTTTCACTATTCATCAAAAATTGAAGTTTTTTAGAAAAATACCAAAAATTCACCCTATGCTATATTTGATATTCCGAACTCAAAACTGAGGTCTATTTTAAAAAATTCAAAACATATAAGTTGCATTAATTAATTTAATAATTAATTCCCATTGTCAAAATAAATACCGTGTTTTTAAGAAACAATATCTATTAAAAGATTGACACTAGTTTAAGTCCAATTTCAAAGTGAAATTAATTCCAATGACCACTATTGGATTAAATGGTAAAAATATATTCTAATTTAACTTTAAAAACAATTCAAATCATAATCTATTCATATAAATAAATTATATTAAAAAGATTTTTTGAATTAAAATACAAAATTTTTCATTATTCATTAAAAAATGAAGTCTATCGGAAAGATACCAAAAATTTATAGAAAGTAAATTTTGATGTCTCTATTATAATGAATAATTCTATTTTGTCAAATATAACACATGAAATTGTCAAATAGTGGATTTAAAAGAGGTTTTCCATCAAAAGGCGGTTAATCGACCTTATAAAGAACATTATACGGTTTATGATTAAAACTGAATTCATTCACATTTTTAATACTATAAAATTTATTGTAAAAAGTAAAAATATTTGACAAACATACATAATCATTTTTTAATTTGTTCTATTCTTTCCGGCCATTACAATGGCTAGGCATTAACTACCATTTAAAATAATATTATTTTATTATTATAGTGCAACGTAAGATTTCAAAGGAACTCGTTGTCGCGTATTGGGTATGCCACCGAGCATAGAGTTCCCTTTAAAGTAATATTAATATTTTTTCACAAATAGGGATAAATATAAAAATGTAATATTCTTTATTTACCTGGGGTGTTACATCCTTCCCCCCTTTTGGGAATTGCATCCTCGCAATTTCAAAATTGGGCTTAGAAACATCCTTGAAACTCCCTCATCGGAACAAGAGTCGGTAAAACAATCACTTTAAAATAAAGAATGAGAAGCACAGAGGTCACTCGATTTAACGCATACTAGGATTCCATGTAGGAAAACATAGACATGGAAGATAAAACATAGGGTCACATTTGGATGGAGAGTGATAGAAAACATGTTTAGGAGAAAGTTAACCACAAGAAAATCACAAACTTGTGATGGGTTAAATGGTATTTGATTCCCCAGTAGGAAATGTTAATAGAAAACATTTTTGTTTTTTTGAGGAATTTATTCATAAGGAAACATAATTACTTATCATGTTGACTTTCAACTTTTATAATATTTCTTACACAAACTCATATTTTCTCCAAAAGATGAGTATTTAGGAAGACTTGTTCACTATAATTAACTACTAGAGAATCACCTAATCCAAAAAAGTGAACTATAAACTTCCCATGTGTTTATACTTTAACCAAAACCAAAACAAAAATGGTTTGTACAAAATCTGATAATCCAAAAAAGTATAACCCATTATAATAAGAAAATCTATTCTTAATCTCTAAAATTCGTCCATCAAAACCCAAAGTTCAATGAGGACCATTTGATAAACAATTTTTCCATAAAATTCATCAATGTAAACCAAACTAAGATTGAAACCCAAATGTTTGAAGGATTTAGTCACATAGTCTTCAAAGGTACAAATTACCTTTTATCTCCAAATAACATCAGTTGCACTTAAATTCTCATATTGAAAAGTAATTAACCTAATCACATATCCATGATGATAGGTTAATCATTTCCATAGATAACCCAAAATAACCTTACTATTGATTCCTAAAATCATCTAACTAAAATGAATTAGTCAAAATAAACTAGGACTTCACGTAGTCCAGTGGTAGGCGATAAATACCAGTCGCACTTTGGTTGTGGGTTCTATTCCTGCAGCTTTGTCTGACGTGATAGGTTGTCACACGGTCTGCGTGTTGTCCTGTTCCCAAAACTATATAATTCTTAAAACATTCCCCAAAAAGAGAAAAAATCTTCAAAAATGATCATAACATATTTCAACCACATGTTTATCTAATGCCTTTCATTTTCTATCATAACATATAATAACACATAATTACATCAAAAGTAAGGATCATATAAACTCTAATGGTTACCTTTATAATTATTACCTGAACGTCCACATCGATTGGTCATCTTGAACATGATGCATTACAGATCATACTAAGGGTCAAGTGGTTGATCATGAATCCTTGATAGTTGGTTTCGATTAACCATGAGTTTCCTCATTGAATCCCCCATTTTAAATAGTATCATTATCAGAGATCCACCACAGTTTCTTTCAAACCTGTTGTCTCTTTGGTGCCAGATAGATCCATCCATTCACTAAAAACAGAAATGTCAGTGTTAGTATATCAGCAAAACCATCATGTACTAATGAGGAAGGTAAAAACTATGATATACTTACTCATTCACTTTATCTAAAACTAGGACTCTTTCTGAAATCCTAACCATTATGGTCATGTCACTTATGCTTTGAGAATACCCTAACCTCCAAAGTTATCTAAAACGACCATTGATACCATCTATAAGGCCCCAGACTTAAAAATTACTTAATCTTGAGTTATTACAAGATTACACATTGAGGATCCTTTCAGGTTTAGTGTTTTAGAGAATTAGATCATAACACTTGCATTACATTCCACATTTAAACAAAGTGGTTACATAAAAGATAGTATTAATTTTCCCAATCAACGGAAACATATTTAAAATAAAACATGGATTCATTCTTGACACTTCCTTAACACTATCATCATATGATATACCATTCCTTTGACCTGTGAAAAAAATTTCAAAAACATGGGATGAGCATAAAAAGCACAGTAAGGTTTATGAAAAGTATGGGAAGGAAACATGAGTACATATATACATAATAATGAAATCATACATTACCCATAAAACATATTCAATTTAACATACCTCATAAAATCATGAATAAATCATAGAAATCATAAGACATAAAGGTAACTTGAGGCATTCATAACATTCTTATGTAGGGAGTAACTTTCTTGGTTACGTTTGGAATACCCATCACAGTATATTCTCTAAATCTATTCGGAGAAACCTTAATTCTTAACTCTTTCAAGTTACCCAATGCAATTGAGAGCTATATCGGGCTCAACCGTCGTATGTTTATCACAGAACCATCCATCTTGATAATAATTCCCATGAACCATAACATAATCGTATCACATAAAACATGCATAAAGGAAACATAACATTTCCACTTTTCAATCACAAGATATCAATACAACACATTGATATAAAAACATTATGAAAACCATTTTCAATACCAAAATAAAAGAAAAGTATAACATGGTATTTATTTTTCTTAAAAAAGGTATGGCTTCTAGAGGAAGCCTAACTCAAATAATGGTCACGACGGTGGAGAAGTCATTGCCGCCGCATACGTACGACAAAATCATTCCCTTTTGTTGTCTAGTAAAATGATTTGTATAAAAAAGATTCCTTTCAGATAAACATAAAAGTCAAAGGGGTTTATACACCATATAAAAGAAGGTTGTGTATAAAACAAAATATGCCTCAATGAAAATAGATTGAGACGAAGTCTCATACAAAGACCGTATCCTTGGATTAAGGATAAATCAATTACATAATTATGTGTGACAAACTAATACACCAAATATAAGTGGTTATTAAGTATAAAACAATCAGAGGTTATTCACACATATTAATAGAACGACATATTCAAGGAGTGAAAGCTTATCCCAAGGAATCAAAATTGGGTTAAGAAGTTCCATTTCAAAAATTTGATAGCCTAACAACGTCACTACAAAATTCAAAAAATCAGTTGATGAGAGATAAAAAGGGTATCTCATCACTTGGACATAAAATTTAAATCACTAAAGTTATAGAAGAACAAATCCCAACATAATGTTATGTGAATTAAATGACCTAACAAAAGAAGTCTTTTAAAAAGAGGAGGGTGAAAGGTTTCCTTACCGACATGGGTATCTTTCGAAACATACACCCCGTGAAAGGAGGAGAATACAACATTGATGTAAATACTCATAAATGAAATTATATTACACAATGATTTAAATAATGGGAATTACATACACCACTCAATGGAAATTGTGGAAAATGTATCATAAATCTCACAGGAATAAAAGTGAGATGAAATATCCCTTATGAAAACTTGGCAGCCTAACAGCGCCACTTAAAACATACAAAAATGGATTGATGAGATCAAATAGGGTCTCTCATCATATTAACATAATGCTTACTGCAAGAGGAATATAAAATAACATCCCCCAACATAACAAAGTGGAGCTTAAAATATGTGACATAAAGGAGAGTTCTTAAAAATAAAGAGAGAGGTTAGATCTCTTACGAAAATTCGGCAGCCTAACGGCGCCACTCAAAACTTCCAAAATGTATTGGTCAGAGAGAATAGGGTATCTCATTATATGAACATAAAAATTAAATTATGATTAATATAAATGAAAATCCCAATCACATGAAATCTGAGCTTAAAAGGAAGGACATAAAAGAGTGTACTTAAAAAGAAAGAGAGGAGTAGGATCCCTTACCTTGGGTCCGACATGACTCGATCGTGCTTTAACGTCCTGAATAATAAACTTTTGTTAATTTTAACTTGCATAAGAACCTTTTTATAGTTCATTATTCCCTTTATATAACTTATTTACAAGTTATAAACTTTATGTAATCATTTATGTTAATAATGTTTGTTTTGTCGATATTTGGTTCTTAAGTCGAAAGTGGACTTCTTACAATTACATGTTATTCGTGTGGTCAAAGGATCATTATATCCTGAATGATATTAATGATTTTCATATCATATATATCATATATATCCAGAATATACATGTATTTATAATATTACATAATCATTTAGAGGTATGAAATGAAATGCACCGTTCATGGAGACGGTAAGCCATACGTACGCATGAACACTACTTTCATTTCTATGTCATATAAATGGAATTAAATCTAAATGAGAGGTATGTATATTTTAAATTTCAGAAATATATTCATCATTTAAATGTAACATAAATCATATATAATAACTTTAAATCCATCCTTTATACATCCCACATATGGAATTAACGAATCAATTCACTTTGAGGGGGCGGTAGTCCGCACTTCTTAAAATGAAATTATCGTGTTTACCCATAATGGAAACCATAAATGTATGCCACAAAAGAAAAATAACGAAGATTAATTAAAACATAAACATATTATATATCATATATAAATATATTGACATCTTAATGGCCACCTTTGAATGTGTTATATGAGTGTTGATCAATGATCGTTTCGTGAGGAAGAAATTCGCCATCCACAGAAACAGTATGTTCTTTAACCATTAGATGTAGGTTTGTGTTAGTTTAGATCGAATTATTATTATAAAAACATCCTAGTATATTGAAGATATTTTATTTGTTACAAAAGAAATGAATAAAAAGAGTTTAGGGGGTTGGAGAAGCAAAATAATACAAAAGAACACAAGTGAAGACATTACCTTAAAATCGGGTAACTCTCTTTGATTTGAGCTCGAAGGCTTCCTTCGGAAGACTTATGCCCAAAGTGAGGCTTCTAGGAGTAAGATATGGATTTTTAGAGGTAAAATTAGTAGGTTTTGGCCGAGATAAAGGCTTGAGAGGTGTGGGTAAGGTGGTAGAGGTGGGGGCATTTTATAAGACGAGACCAGGGGCACTCTTGTAAAGTTACAAAATGATACTTTATTTTCAAATGAGTATCAGATTTTAAAGGTCCCACATTGATGTATTTCAAGGATAAGGTGGTAAGGGTTAGAAATATACTCATCAAATAGGTTTTTTACAAGTGTATGTTATAGTTTTAACATTATCTTTTCATTTTATTTAAATCGTTTATTAATGAGGTAATCACCGCATCATAATGATGTCATATATAATTTAATTTATGTAATGTCTAAAAATTATAAAAAAAATATCATGATGTAGGAAATATTTTTATCTTCCTAATGAATAATTATAGTCAAAAATATTACTTTAATAACCTCGTTTAAAAATTGTTTTAGTGAAACATCTCATGCTTGTGACATTTTTATTTTAACTTTAAATAAAAAGTTATTTATGTCCTTTTCCAACCAAAGTGGCTCCATGGGGTCCCCAAGTTGACCCATTGATTGTCTTAGTCGGCCATGACACATTAAATGATTGTAGAAAATGTTTCTAGGTCATTTCACATTATTAAAACATTATTTTTACCTTAAATTACACTAATTATCTCTTATCGCGATTACAAACATAAAAGTTACTATTCACCAAAAAATTATTTTTATCCCATTAAACAACATTTTACATCCTAATGAAAACCATGTATGTCAGATTTTTGAAATTCAAAACACAGAGGTGGAAAAGTTTCATTTAAATGAAAAATCGGTATCTTTAACTACGAGTTAGTGGTTTCACTATTCATAAAAAATTGAAGTTTTTCAGGAAAATACAAAAAAGTCACCCTAAGTTATAGTTAATATTCGGAACTCAAAAATGAGGTCTATTTTTCAAAATTAGAAACATATAAGTTGCATTAATTAATTTAATAATTAATTCCCGCCGTCAAAACAAATAGCGTGTTTTTAAGAAACAATATCTATTAAAAGATTGACACTAGTTTAAGTCCAATTTCAATGTGAAATTAATTCAAATGACCACTATTGGAATAAATGGTAAAAATATATTCTAATTTTACTTTAAAAACAATTAAAATGACAATCTATTCATATAAATAAATTATATTAAAAAGAGGTTTTGAATTAAAATACAACATTTTTCAGTATTCATTAAAAAATAATCTTTATCGGAAAGATACAAAAAATTTACAGAAAGTAAATTTTGATGTCTCTATTATAATGATGAATTCTATTTTGTCAAATATAACACATGAAATTTTCAAAAAGTGTATTTAAAAGAGGTTCTCCATAAAAAGGCGGTTAATCGACCTTCTAAAGAACATTAGAATGTTTACGATTAAAATTGAATTCATTCACATTTTTAATCCTCTAACATTTATTGTAAAAAGTAAAAACACTTGACAAACATGCATAATAATTTTTTAGTTAGTTCCGTTCTTTCCCATTATTACAATGGCTAGGCATTAACTACCATTTAAAATAATATTATTTGATTATTATAGTGCAACGTATGATTTCAAAAGAACTCGTTGTCGCGTATTGGGTACGCCATCGAGCATATAGTTCCCTTTAAAGTAATATTAATATTTTTTCACAATTAAGGATAAATAAAAAAATGTCATATTCTTTATTTACCTGGGGTGTTACATCCTTCCCCCCTTTTGGAAAATGCATCCTCGCAATTTCAAAATTGGGCTAAGAAACATCCTTGAAAGTCCCACATCAGAACAAGAGTCGGTAAAACAATCACTTTAAAATAAAGAATGAGATATACAGAGTTCACCCAAGTTAACACAGAAATGGATTCCATGTAGGAAAACATGGACATGGAAGATAAAACATAGGGTCATGTTCTGATTGAGAGTGATAGAAAACATGTTTAGGAGAAAGTTAACCACAAGAAAATCACAAACATGGTATGGGTTAAACGGTATTTGATTCCCCATTATGAAATGTTGATAGACAAAATTTTTGTTTTTTTAATTGAGGAATTTTTTCATAAGGAAACATAATTACTTATCATGTTAACTTTCAACTTTTATAAGATTTCTTACACAAACTCATATTTTCTCCAAAAGATGAGTATTTAAGAAGACTTTTTCACTATAATCAACTACTAGAGAATCACCTAATCCACAAAAGTGAACTATATACTTCCCATGTGTTTAGACTTTAACCAAAACCAAAACCAAAATAGTTAGTACAAAATATGATAATCCAAAAAAGGATAACCCATTACAAAAAGAAAATCTATTCTTAATCTCCAAAATTTGTCCAACAAAACCGAAAGTTCAATGAGGACCATTTGATAAACTATTCTTCCATAAAATTATTCAAAGTAAACCAAAATAAGATTGAAACCCAAATATTTGAAGGATTTAGTCACATAGTCTTCAAAGGTAAAAATTAACTTTTATCTCCAAATAACATCAGTTGCACTTAAATTCTCATATTGAAATGTAATTAACCTAATCACATATCCATGATGATAGGTTAATAATTTTTATAGATAACCCAAAATAAACTTACTCTTGATTCCTAAAATCATCCAACTAAAAATAATTAGTCAAAAAATCACAGGACTTCACGTAGTCCAGTAGTATGTGATAAATACCCGTCGCACTTTGGTTGTGGGTTCGATTCCCGCAGCTTTGTCCGACGCGACAGGTTATCACACGGTCTGCGTGTTGTCCTTTTTCCAAAACTATATAATTCTTAAAACATTACCCAAAACTAGAAAAAATCTTCAAAAATGATCATAACATATTTAAACTTCATGTTTATCTCATGCCTTTAATTTTCCATCATAACATACAATAACGCATAATTACCTCAAAAGTAAGGATCATATAAACTCTAATGGTTACCTTTATAATAATTACCTGAACTTACACACCGATTGGTCATCATGAACATGATGCATTAAAGATCATACCAAGGTTCAAGTGGTTGATCATGAATCCTTGATAGTTGGATAAAATTAACCATGAGTTTCCTCATTGAATCCCCCAATTTATCTAGTATCTTAATCAGAGATCCACCATAGTTTCCTTCAAACCCGTTTTCTCTTTGGTGCCTGCTAGATCCATCCATTCACTAAAAACAGAAATGTCAGTGTGAGTATATCAAAAAAACCATCATGTACTAATGAGGAAGGTAAACACTAAGATATACTTACTCATTCACTTTATCTAAAACTAGGAATCTTTCTGAAATCCTAACCATTATGGCCATGTCACTTATTCTTAGAGAATAACCTAACCTCTTAAGTTATCTAAACCAACCATTGATACCATCTATAAGGCCCCAGCCTTAAAACATACTTAATCTTGAGTTATTAAAAGATTACACATTGAGGATATTTTAAGGTTTAGTGTTATAGAGAATTAGATCATAACACTTGCATTACATTCCACATTTAAACAAAGTGGTTACATAAAAGATAGTATTCATTTTTCCCATCAACCGAAACATATTTAAAATAAAACATGGATTCATTGTTGACACTTCCTTAACACTATCATCATATCATGTACCATTCCTTTGACCTGTGATAAACATTTCAAAAACTTGGGATTAGCATAAAAAGCTCAGTAAAGTTTATAAAAAGTATGGAAAGGAAACATGAGTACATATATACATATGAATGACATCATACATTACCCATAAAACATATTCACTTTAACATACCTCATAAAATCATGAATAAAACATACAAATCATAAGACATAATGGTAACTTGAGGCATTCATAACATTTTTACCTAGGGAGTAACCCTCTTGGTTACGTTTGGAATACCCATCACAATATATTCCCTAAATCTTTTCGAAGAAACCTTAATGGTTAACTCCTTCACGTTACCCAATGCATTGGTGAGCTATATCGGGCTCACCTGCCCTATGTTTATCACAGAACCACCCATCTTGATAATAATTCCCATGAACCATAACATAATCGTATCACATAAAACATGCATAAAAGAAACATAACATTTCCACTTTTCAATCACAAGATATCAATAAAACACATTGATATAAATACATTATGAAAACCATTTTCAATACCAAAATAAAAGAAAAGTAAAACATGGTATTTATTTTTCTTAAAAAAATGTATGGCTTATAGTGGAAGCCTAAACTCAAATAATGGTCACGACGGCGGAGAAGTCATTGTCGCCGCATACGTACGACAAAAAAATTCCCTTTTGTCGTTCAGTAAAACGCTTTGTATAAAAAAATATTCCTTTCAGATAAACGTAAAAGTCATTGGGGTTTATACACCATATAAAATAAGGTTGTGTATAAAACAAAATATGCCTCAATGAAATGAAATTGAGAAGAAGTCCCATACAAAGACGTTTTCCTTGGATTAAGGATAAATCAATTACATAATTATGTGTGACAAACTAATACACCAAATATAAGTGGATATTAAGTGTACCACAATCAGAGGTTATTCACACATATTCATAGAACGACATATTCAAGGAGTACAAGTTTATCCCAAAGAATCAAAAATGGGTTAAGAAGTTCCCTTCCAAAAATTTGACAGCCTAACTGCGTCACTACAAAATTCAAAAAATGAGTTGATGAGAGATAAAAATGGTATCTCATAATTTGGACATAAAATTTAAATCACTAAAGTTATAGAAGAAAAAATCCCAACATAATGTTATGTGAATTAAATGACATAATAAAAGAAGTCTTTTAAAAAGAGGAGGGTGAAAGGTTCCCTTACCAACAAGGGTATCTTTCGAAACATACACCCCGTGAAAGAAGGAAAATACAACATTGATGTAAATACTCATAAATGAAATTATATTACACAATGATTAAAATAATGGGAATTACATACACAAATCAAAGGAAATTGTGGAAAATGTATCATAAATCTCACGGGAATAAAAGTGAGATGATAAATCCCTTACGAAAACTCGGTAGCCTAACAGCGCCACATAAAACATACAAAAATGGATTGATGAGATAAAATAGGTTATATCATCATATTAACATAAATTTTACAGCAAGAGTAATATAAAAGAACATCCCCCAACATAACAAATAGGAGCTTAAAAGAAGTTACATAAAGGGGAGTACTTAAAAAGAAAGAGAGAGGTTAGATCTCTTATGAAAATTCGGCATCCTAACGACGCCACTCAAAACATCCAAAATGGATTGATCAGAGAGAATAGGGTCTCTCATCATATGAACATAAAACATACAGTTAGATTAATATAAATGAACATCCCAATCACAATAATGATGAGCTTAAAAGGAATGACATAAAATAGTGTACTTAAAAATGAAGAGTGGAGTAGGATCCCTTACCTTGGGTCCGACTTTACTCGATCGAGCTTTAACGTCCTGAATTATAAACTTTTGTTAATTTATACATGCATAAGAACCTTTTTCAAGTTCATTATTCCTTTTATATCACTTATTTCCATGTTATAAACTTTATGTAATGATTTATGTTAATAATGTTTGTTTTGTTGATATTTGGTTCTTAAGTCGGAAGTGGACTTCTTACAATTACATGTAGTTCGTGTGGTCAAAGGATAATTATATCCAGAATGATATTCATTATTTTGATATAATATATATCATATATATCCAGAATATACATTTATTTATAATATTACATAATCATTTAGAGGTAAGAAATGAAATGCACCATTCATGGAGACAGTAAGCCGTACGTCCGTATGAACGCTACTTTAATTTCTATGACATATGAATGGAATTAAAACTAAATGAGAGGTATGTATATTTTACATTTCAGAATTATATTCATCATTTATATATAACATAAATCATATATAATAACTTTAAATCCATCCAAAGTAAATCCCACATATGGCATTAACGAATCTAATCACTTTGAGGGGGCGGAAGTCCACACTTCCTAAAATGAAATTGTCGTGTTTACCCATAATGGAAACCATAACAGTATGCCACAAAAGAAAAATACATAAGCTTAATTAAAACATAAAAATATTATATATCATATATAAATATAGTGACATCTTAATGTCCACCTTTGAAGGTGTTATATGAGTGTTGAACAATCATCGTTTTGTGAGGTAGAAATTCACCATCCACAGAAACAATATGTTCTTTAACCATTAGATGTAGGTTTGTGTAAGTGTAGATCTAATTATTCATATAAAACATCCTAGTATATTTAAGATATTTTAGTTGTTACAAAATAAATGAATTAAAACATTTTAGGGGGTTGGAGAAGCAAAATAAAACAAAAGAACACAAGTGAAGACATTATCTTAAAATCAGGTAACTCTCTTTGATTTGATCTCAAAGGCTTTCTTCAGAAAACTTCTGCCCAAAGTGAGGCTTGTAGAAGTAAGAGAGGGATTTTTAGAGGTAAAATTAGTTGGGTTTGGCTGAGAGAAAGGCTTGAGAGGTGTGGGTAAGGTGGTAGAGGTGGGGGCCTTTTATAAGAGGAGAGGAGGGGCACTCTTGTAAAGTTACAAAATGATACTTTATTTTCAAATGAGTTTCGGATTTTAAAGGTCCCACATTGATGTATTTAGAGGATAAGGAGGTAAGGGTTATAAATATACTCATCCAATAGGTTTTTGACAAGTTTATGTTATTGTTTTAACATTATATTTTCATTTTATTTATATACTTTATTAATGAGGTAATCACTACATCATCATGATGTCATAAATAATTTAACTTATTTAATGTCTCAAAATTATAAAAAAAAATAACTTGATGTAGGAAATCATTTTAGATTTTTAATTAATATTTATAGTCAAAAATATGACTTGTATAACCACATTTAAAAATTGTTTTAGCGAAACATCTAATGCTTGTGACATTTTAAGTTTAACTTTAAATAAAACGTTATTTTTGTCATTTTCCAACCAAAGTGGCTCCATGGGGTTCCCAAGTTCACCCATGGATTTTCTTGGTCGGCCATGACACATCCGATGAGAGTTGGACATTTTAAATCATCATTTCACATTATTAAAACATTATTTTTACCTTAAATTACAGTAATTACCTCTAATTGCGATTAAGAACATAATAGCTACTATTCACCAAAAAAATTATTTTAATCCCATTGTACCAAATTTTACATCCGAATGACAACCATGTATGTCATATTTTTGAAATTAAAAACACAAGGGTTGCAAAGATACATTTAAACGAAAAATCAGTTTCTTTAACTACCACTTAGTGGTTTCACTATTCATCAAAAATTGATGTTTTTCAGAAAAATACCAAAAATTCACCCTAAGCTATATTTGATATTCCGAACTCAAAAATGATGTCTACTTTACAAAATTCAAAACATATAAGTTTCATTAATTAATTTAATAATTAATTCCCACTGTCAAAACAAATAGCGTGTTTTTAAGAAACAATATCTATTAAAAGATTGACACTAGTTTAAGTCCAATTTCAAAGTGAAATTAATTCCAATGTACACTATTGGATTAAATGATAAAAATATATTCTAATTTTACTTTATGAACAATTCAAAAGATAATCTAATCATATAAATAAATTATATTAAAAAGTGGTTTTGAATTAAAGTACTATATTTTTCACTATTCATTAAAAAATGAACTTTATCGGAATGATACGAAAAATCACAAAAAGTAAATTTTGATGTCTATATTCTACGGAAGAATTTTATTTTGTCAAATATAACACATACGATTGTCAAAAAGTGTATTTAAAAGAGGTTCTCCATCAAAAGGCGGTTATTCGACCTTCTAAGGAACATTATAATGTTTACGCTTAAAATTGAATTCATTCGAATTTTTAATCCTCTAACATTTATTCTAAAAAGTAAAAATATTTGAAAAACATACACAATAATTTTTTAGTTCATTTCGTTCTTTCCCGCCATTACAATGGCTAGGCGTTAACTACCATTTAATATAATATTATTTTATTATTAGAGTGCAACGTAAGATTTCAAAGGAACTCGTTGCCGCGTATTGGGTACGCCATCGAGCATAGAGTTCCCTTTAAAGTAAAATTAATATTTTTCTCACAAATAGAGATAAATATAATAATGTCATATTCTTTATTTACCTGGGGTGTTACATCCTTCCCCCCTTTTGGGAATTGCGTCCTCGCAATTTCAAAATTGGGCTCAGAAACATCCTTGAAAGTCCCACATCGGAACAAGAGTCGGTAAAACAATCACTTTAAAATAAAGAATGAGAAGTACAGAGGTCACCCGAGTTAACGCATACTTGTATTCCATGTAGGAAAATATGGACATGGAGGAGAAAACATAGGGTCATGTTCTGATGGAGAGTGATAGAAAACATGTTTAGGAGAAAGTTAACCACAAGAAAATCACAAAATTGTGATGGGTTAAATGGTATTCGATTCCCCAGTAGGAAAAGTTAATAGACAACATTTTTGATTTTTTATTGAGGAATTTATTCATAAGGAAACATAATTACATATCATGTTGACTTTATACTTTTATTAGATTTCATACACAAACTCATATTTTCTCCAAACGATGAGTATTTTGGAAGACTAGTTCACTATAATCTACTTCCAGAGATTCACCTAATCCACAAAAGTGAACTATATACTTCCCATGTGTTTAGATTAACCAAAACCAGAACCAAAATGGTTAGTATAAGATCAAATAATCCAGAAAAGGATAACCCTTTATAAAAAGAAAATCAATTCTTAATCTCTAAAATTTGTCCACAAAACCCAAAGATCAACGAGGACCATTTGATAAACAATTTGTCCATAAAATTATTCAAAGTAAACCAAACTAAGATTGAAACCCAAATATTTTAAGGATTTAGACACATAGTCTTCCAAGGTACAAATTAACCTTAATCTCCAAATAACATCAAGTGCTCTTAAATTATCATATTGAAAAGTAATTAACCTAATCACATATCCTTGATGATAGGTTAATCATTTCCATAGATAACCCAAAATAAAGTTACACTTGAGTCCTAAAATCATCTAACTAAAAAGAATTAGTAAAACTAACCATGGACATCACATAGTCCAGCGGTAGGTGATAAATACCAGTCACACTTTGGTTTTGGGTTCGATTCCCGCATCTTTGACCGACGTGGTAGTTTGGCACACGGTCTTCGTGTTGTCCTTTTTCCAAAACTATATAATTCTTAAAACATTCCCCAAAAAGAGATAAAATCTTAAAAATTTATCATAACATATTTTAACCTCATGTTTATCTCATGCCTTTCATTTTCCATCATAACATATAATAACCCATAATTACCTCAAAAGTATGTATCATATAAACTCTAATGGTTACCTTTATAATTATTACCAGAACTTCCACATCGATTGGTCATCTTGAACATGATTCATTTCAGATCATACCAAGGTTCAAGTGGTTGATCATGACTCCTTGATAGTTGGTTTAGAACAACCACGAGTTTCCTCATTGAATCCCCCATTTTATCTAGTATCTTAATCAGAGAACAACCATAGTTTCCTTCAAACCTGTTGTCTCTTTGGTGCCTGCTAGATCCATCCATTCACTAAAAACAGAAATGTTAGTGTGAGTATATCAACAAAACCATCATGTACTAATGAGGAAGGTAAACACTAAGATATACTTACTCATTCAGTTTATCTAAAACTAGGACTCTTTCTGAAATCCTAACCATTATGGTCATGTCACTTATGCTTAGAGAATACCCTAACCTCTAAAGTTATCTAAACCGATCTTTGATACCAACTATAAGGCCCCAGCCTTAAAACTTACTTACTCTTGAGTTTTTACAAGATTACACATTGAGGATCTTTTCAGGTTTAGTGTTTTTGAGAATTAGATCATAAAACATGTATTACATTCCACATTTAAACAAAGTGGTTACATAAAAGATAGTTTTCATTTATCGCATCAACAGAAACATATTTAAAATAAAACATGGATTCTTTCTTGAAACTTCCTTAACACTATCATTATATCATGTACCGTTCCCTAGACCTGTGAAAAACATTTCAAAAACATGGGATGAGCATAAAAAGCTCAGTAAGGGTTATAAAAAGTATGGAATGGAAACATGAGTACATATATACAAAATAATGAAATCATACATTACCCACAAAACATATTCACTCTAACATACCTCATAAAATCATGAATAAATCATAGAAATCATAAGACATAATGGTAACTTGAGGCATTCATAACATTCTTACGTAGGGAGTAACCCTCTTGGTTACGTTTGGAATACCCATCACAGTATATTCCCTAAATCTCTTTGGAGAAACCTTAATGCTTAACTCCTCTGTGTTACCCAATTCATTAGAGATCTATATCGGGCTCACCCGCCCTTAGTTTATCACTGAACCACCCATCTTCATAATAATGCCCAAGAACCATAACATAATCGTATCACACATAACATGCATAAAGGAAATATAACATTTCCACTTTTAAATCACAAGATATCAATACAACACATTGATATAAAAACATTATGAAAACCATTTTCAATACCAAAATAAAAGAAAATTAAAACCTGGTATTTATTTTTCATAAAAAAAGGTATGGCTTGTAGAGGAAGCCGAAACTCAAATACTTGTCATTGAAGCGGAGAAGTCGTTGTCTCTGCATACGTACGACAAAAACATTCCATTTTTTCATTTAGTAAAACTCTTTGTATAAAAAATATTCCTTTCGGATAAACATAATAGTCAAAGGAGTTTATACACCGTATAAAAGAACGTTTTGTTTAAATCACAATATGCCTCAATGAAAAGAGATTAAGACGAAGTCCCATACAAAGACAGCATCCTTCGATTAAAGATAAATAAATTACATAATTATGTGTGACAAACTAATACACCAAATATAAGTGGATATTTAGTGTAAAAATTCAGAGTTTATTTACACATATTCATAGAACGACATATTCAAGGATTACAATCTTATCCCAAAGAATCAAAATTGGGTTAAGAAGTTCCCTTGCACCAATTTGACAGCCTAACAGCGTCACTAAAAAATTCAACAAATGAGTTGATGAGAGATAAAAAGGGTATCTCATCACTTGGACATAATATTTAAATCACTAAAGTTATAGAAGAACATATCCCAACATAATGTTATGTGAATTAAAAGGAATAAAAAAATAAGTATTTTAAAAAGAGGAGGGTGAAAGGTTCCCTTACCTGCATGGGTATCTTTCGAAACATACACCCCATGAAAGAAGGAAAATACAATAATGATGTAAATACTGAAGGACACCGGGACACCCTGAGAGGGGAGGGGTGAATCAGGGTGACCACTTTTTCTTTTTAATGTGATGGATCTTGTTCCCACGTTGGCAGGAATTTGTTGAACCTGTATGAAGACAATGATTAGAAAGAAAACATTCACATGCACAGAGAAGACACAGCCCTTTTTACTTGGTTCACCACTAAGGGCTACATCCAAGGAGCATACGCCGACAGGTTGTCGGTCGTACCAAATAGCACTATGCTTCACTAGTTGTAGATTACACAAGTTCGGGTACAGACACTCTGTCCCAGGCTCACTGCCTTTACAATTGTTCAGGGATAGCACACTGCGTCCCTCGGGTCACTCCCGTTGACTCCCCCTGGCTCACTGTCGTTGGTGAAGTCCCACTCAGTTTATAGACGTGATGGTATCTTCAATTGAAAGTCATGAAGTTAATTGTCACCTATTCAGCATGATACTTTTCTTGCATCAGTGTCCTGAGTTTAATGCTCTGTTAAGATCCAAATTCCAACCACTGAGGAAAACCCCCTTTTTCCTTTGTTCACAGGGAAAACAACCTTTGAAAAAGGCCTTCGCAAAGTACCCTACTTCGCGAGGCTCCCAATTTTGAAAAGCTCAAACAAGACTTCACAAAGCCCCTGCCATTTCGCGAAGCTCAATCGCGAAGCTCAATCGCGAAGCACTCTCGCGATGCTCCAGCCTTCGCAATGCTTGGCTATCGCGAAGCTCCTGCCTCTTCACGATGCTCACTGAGCCAACGCGGGGCGCACGTCTTTCGCGGAGCCAGAATAGCAGCCGCGAAGCTCCTCTTTCGCGAAGCACGCTGCCTTCGCGAGAGACCTTTGGGAACCGAGAGCAAAGGACTTTCTCTGAAATTCTCTCTACTTCTCTTGAGGGGGTCGGCCTCTATTTAAAGGTGATTCCACCGACCCTCGTCCCTTCCACGCGAAGTTAACGCCACATCATCTCAAATCGTGAAGCTCCAAAGTTTCTTCCAGAAAACTGTCCAAATCGCGAAGCTCCACGCCAATCTTCTGTTCGCGGAGTTTGACGTAGTCGCGAAGAATCACCGTCAACATACCTTCGCGACAGCGCCGTGAAGCTCCCTTCGCGAAGCCCAACATTCCTTCGTTCCTTCGCTGCGAAGCTCTTCAACTCTGCCGTTTGCGAAGCTTTGACGTAATCGCGAAGACTCACCGCCTCCATTCTTCTGGTCTTCGCGATTTCCAAACCATGCCTCTTCTCTTCGCGAAATTCATGCCTTTTCCATATAAAAACATGATCTTCATGGAAATCCTATTTTCGCGATGCTCACTAGTTTCCAGATTTTGGACCCCAAAAATTTGGCAAACACTGGGAAACGACGCCACCTTTAATACTATTGTCTGCTTGAAAGGTATGATCTCTTTGCTGGCACACGAGCCGAGCTTCCATTGAGGATTCACAAAAAACACAAACCACACTACAAATCATGCATAAAAGACCATGGTTCCAACAATCTCCCCCTTTGGGTTTGTTGGAAATCAGAAGAAAAATTCCATAGATCTCCATTAGTGTGAAAAACCAAAAACTGCAGGAATCATCCCAGCCAACACTCTAAGTCTACGTGAGCAATGCACGGTGTAGAAAACAAGAGAGGAGGCTTGAATTGGGTTCCACTATTTTTCCTTCTCATTCTTCTCATCACAGAAGTTTGCCTGAATGTTTTCTTCTCCTTTCTCCCCCATTGACAATAAATCCAAAGACCAGGAAAATTTTGCACGTGCAGCTCTAACCATACTCCCCCTGGATAGTATCTCCCCCATAACCATGCATCATATCCATAAACAGATTAAAACATTTATAACAAATGGGTAGAGGGGTACTCTGTATCCTCCTTATGCACTGGGAGGTGGTCGAACACCGAGGTTCAACCGATGCTTCTCAAACACAGCCGCTGACAGTGGCTTTGTCAGGATATCAGCCACTTGTTCATTTGTTCCCACATGATCCAATCTAATGACGCTTTTCTCAACTTTCTCTTTGATAATGTGATACCTGATTTCAATGTGTTTTGTACAAGAATGTTGACCAGGATTCTTTGTAAGATCAATTGCGCTCTTATTGTCACAGTAAATCACCATTGGTTGTGTCACCTCATCGCCAATGTCAGTTAATTGTTGCTTCATCCATAGCAGTTGAGTGCATGCCTTTGTGGCGGAGATATACTCGGCTTCAGCAGTACTAAGAGAAGTACTTTCTTGTTTCTTGCTCAACCAGCCAACACATTTCTGCCCAATATAGAAAGCTCCACCACTAGTGGACTTCCTGTCTACTACATCACCAGCCCAATCAGCATCAGAAAACGCTGATAATTCACTGTCCCTGCCTGCAGCAAAAAATAACCCGAAGTTATGTGTACCTTGAATGTACCTCATGATTCTTTTTACTGCGGCCAGATATTCCTCCTTTGGATTACTTTGAAAGCGGGCTGCAAGGCATGTTGGAAAGACAATATCTGGCCTTGTCGCTGTCAGGTACAGCAAGCTTCCAATGATCCTCCTGTATATGGTGGGATCAACAGAGTTCCCATCCTCATGCTTTCCATGTTTAGTTCCAACTGCAATCGGAGTTGACATTGGTTTGGAGTCTTGCATATTGATCTTTTTCAGCAACTCTCTTGCATATTTTTCCTGAGAAATGAAAGTGTATTCCTTCTTTTGAATCACTTGCAGCCCCAAGAAATATGTGAGCTCCCCAATCATAGACATTTCAAATTCTGATTTCATGTGGTTGGCAAATTCATCCACTGATTTCTTCCTGCTGCCACCAAATATGATATCATCAACGTAGACAAGAACCATGAATTGATCTTTTGGAGAATTCTCCACATATAGATTGTGATCAACTCCTCCTCTTTTGAATTTCAACTTCTTGAGATATGAGTCCAGCCGTGAGTACCATGCCCATGGTGCCTGCTTCAAACCATATAGAGCTTTCTCCAGTTTACAGAACTTTGTTTCATCAGGACCCAAAACAAAGCCCACTGGTTGTTCAATGTAGACTTCTTCTTCGAGTACACCATTCAAGAATGCTGTCTTGACATCCATTTGACATAATTTATATCCTCTTTGGAGTGCCATGGCAAGGAAAAGCCTGATTGACTCCAGTCTAGCCCCTGGAGCAAAGGATTCTTCAACATCAATGCCATCAATCTGGGAGTATCATTTACATACCAGTCGTGCCTTGTTTCTGATGACACTTCCATGCTCATCAAACTTATTTTTGAAGATCCATTTGGTACCAAAAACATTGTGACCTTCGGGTCTCTGGACAAGATCCCATGTCTGATTCTTGTCAATCGGATCTAATTCATCATTCATGGAGTTCACCCAAGACTTTTCTTTTGCAGCTTCTTCGAATGAGGATGGCTCTACAACTGATAGAAATGCAGATTGTGTGGTATTCCTCATCCTTCTTGTTTGAGTGGGTGCACTCCTGTCCCCAATTATGTTGGATGGATCAATCTCAGCTCTTCGATTTCTCCTGCGAGGTTCAGTAGTATTCTCTTCAGCTATTGTTTCTTCTTCATATTCTTCTTCTGAGTCAACATCTTGATGTGACTACTGAGTGTTTTGAACAGCTTCCTCTATTTCTGCATTTTTATTTTCTTCACGTTCACATTCTTCCTGACTTTCTATCACATCAGCATATGGAATCCTTGAAGCATTTGTGGTTTTCTCTTCAATTATCTTAACATCACTACTTTCCACAATCCTTCCCAAGTGCTTGTTGAAAAATTTGTAGGCATTGCTGTTCATTGAGTAACCGAGGAAAATTCCTTCATCTGCATTGTCACCGTACTTCCCTTGATTTTCTTTCTTTGTTCCTGATGAAGCATTTACTTCCAAAGACACGAAAGTATTTTAGAGAAGGCTTCCGTCCATGCCACAATTCATATGGTGTCTTCGTCTCACCCATATAAAGTCCTGTTCGATTCTGAATGTACACTGCAGCTTGAACAGCCTCTTTCCAGTAATGTCGTGAAATACGACTCTCAATCAGCATTGTTCGTTCCATGTTATTCACCTGTCGATTCCTACGTTCAACAACTCCATTCTGTTGTGGAGTTCTTACAGCAGCTTCCTCATGCTGTATCCCATGCTTCTCCAGATAATTCTCAAATTCAATGGACGTGTATTCTCCTCCATTGTCAGATCGCAACACATTGATTGTTCGTCCAGTATCATTCTCGGCGATTCGAAGATATGTTTTCATGCAGTCAAGGACTTGTCGTTTCCTGTGAATGACTATCACACATGCCATTCTACTATAATCATCTATGAAAAGGACAATGTACCTTTCTCTATGAGTTCCGACAACATTTATTGGCCTGCAAACATCTGTATGAATCAGATCAAGAAGGTGAGACGATGTTTTCTGCTTTGGTCGATATGAACTGCAGACCAGCTTCCCACGCATACAAGCATCAGAAGATTTTTCACGCTCACGCTTCAGGTTGGGAATGTCCATGACAAATCTCAATTTTGATATTTTCTCCATGTCTTGTTGATTGATGTGTCCCAGGCTCCGATGCCACAAATTGTTTTCTTCTTCAATAGTCATGTAACATAAATTTTCTTCACTATCAACTTGATACAAGTTTCCTTCTGTTCTTCATCCCTTCATAAGAGAATTTCCAGTCTTTCCCTTGATAGTGCAGCCTTTCAGATTAAACGTGACTATAAGTCCTGAGTCAAAGAGTTGACTCACGCTGAGGAGATTATGACGTAGGCCATCTACGTAAAGGACTTCGGTCTTCTTTAGCTCTCCATTATCTAATTCGGTACTTCCACTCCCTTTGATTTTCATAGCCCCATCATTACCAAATCTTACTGTACCATCCACATTCCTTATGATATTCGTTAGTAGGCCGGCATTACCTAGCATATGAGATGAACAACCGCTATCCAGAATCCAGGTACTGTTGTTCATTGTAGCTTTGAGGGCCACCTCTGCAAGGTTGGATTTCCCAATCTTCTTCCTTTCCTTCCATGAGACATTAGACCGAGTATAAAGAACTGATGGTCTTTCAATTATCTCTTATGCATACCCAGGTTCTTCATAGTCAAAGTCTTCTTTGAGAGGCGAAAACCTGTTTGAAAGGGCAACACTATCTTGCTGATGAGACTTGACTTGTCTTGACCTTCGGTATGAGGTGTCCATGTCCCTTCTCTGCCTGCAATTAGCGGCCTTATGGCCAAAATTAGAACAACAAAAACAATATCCATAGAAATTATTTCTTCTATAAGAATTAGTATATGAAATTGTTCTCCTTTTTTGAGCTTCTATATCTTCTCCATTCAGATAGCTTCTTGCCTCTTCACAATATGACATGGAATGGCACAGATAGCCACAGAACTGACACTTCATGTGAGGAAATGTCTTCTCACTTGAATTTCTCCTCATACCTTCTCCCATGGGAGAATAATAAGACTGTCTGTCATTTCTGAATGTTTGAGGATAATTTGTGGGTCCCCTTTTAGTTTGGAATGAGGGTTCCTTTTTCGGAATTCTAGGAAACGTTTCAGCATGGTAAAATTTCATCTTATCTTTCTTTTGGGTGTTTTCATTTCTAGCAGTTGATGTCTCAGCCTCATAGCCAATTCCACTCTTTCCCATGGAAGCGGGTCTTTGATTACTCAAGATTTTTTTCAACCCCATCTGAACCACACTTGGCTCTTGCTAGTAATTCTGCATTTGAGAATCTTCAAAACTGCATTTTCTTCCTCGATTCTTTTGGAACTGATTCAGTCTCCAGTTTACTCCTTAGAGTAACTACTTCCTCCTCAAGACCATCAGTAGTGTTGGATTTTTCATCCAGTCTGGAGGTGAGATCATTGATGACCTTAGCTTGCTCTTCAATTCTCAGCTTCAGATCTACTACATCAACATTACTTTCAATTATTTTAGACTGTAACTTCACAAATTCTTCCAGTCGTTCAATTTCAGCTTCAAGTTGATCAACAAATTCAGTTGATTCTTCTACAATTGATTTCCACTTATTGCATCTCTTACATTTAATCATGAGCTTACTAACCGCATCCTTATGTTGCATCTCGGGATCTACACAAGTTCGCAGTTGTTTTTCTCCTTTAGTATCTTCTGGCATTTCAACAGTGGCCATCATAGAAGCATGTTTCCCAGTTTTGAATTCTGGTTCGTCTTCATCACAGACAAAACTCTTCCTTTGCATTTTCTTACCAGATTTGAAGTCCCCCTTTTTGAAGAACCTTCTCTGAGGCTTCTTGAAGTTTTCATCCTCACTATCTTCATCATTGATCATTTTTAAACAGTAAGAGGCAATGTGCCCAACTTTTCCACAACGGAAACACGCGAGAGGTAACTTCCCTTTGAATTTCCCTTTCCCCTTCTGGAACTTCTTTGCAATGAGAGAAAGAATTTATTTTTCTTCGTCATCTTCACCGCTAATATCCTTTGAGATTTTCTGTTTATCCATGGCCTTGAATTTCATTTCTTCGCTCACTCGAGTCGTAGCATCTTCAGGTTTGACTCTCATTTCATATGCTACCAAACTGATGAGTAGATCATCTAGAGAAAGTTTGGAAAGATCTCTTTCCTCAAGTGATGACACCTTCGCATTATAAAGAGGTGGAAGTCTTCTCAGTATTTTCTTTACAATATCAATGTCCCTGATTTCTTCACTTAGACCCCGAATAGCTCCAACCACTTCAGTAATTCGATTGAAGAAAGAGTCTGCATTCTCATCTGGATGCATCTTCAGATCATCAAACCGATTGTGCAGCACTTGTAGTTTCGCCTCCTTCACTTTGGTATAACCTTCATAAATATTCTCAAGTTTGTCCCACATAGATTTTGCTGATGGGAAGTTCATCACCTTTAGGTAGATCTGATCAGAAAGGGCTGCAGTGAGTGCATTCTGTGCTTTAGCATCTGCATCAAGAAGTTTCCTGTCAATTTCAGTCATAGAAAGGCCTGTTGGATCAGTGACTTGTATTCATTGCACAGTAGAAAAGATAACTTCCATTCCAAGAGATCTCAGATGAGATCTCATTCTGTTCTTACAGATCTGGAAATTGCTTCCATCGAAGGGAGGGACTCCCCTAACATTGACCGCGTTTTCAATAACGAAAACAAATTTCTGATTCAACACCAGCAACCTTTACCCTCTGATACCACTTGAAGGACCCCGGGACACCCTGAGAGGGGATGGGTGAATCAGGGTGACCACTTTTTCTTTTTAAAGTGATAGATCTTGTTCCCACGTTGGAAGGAACTTGTTGAACCTGTATGAAGACAATGATTAGAAAGCAAACATTCACATGCACAGAGAAGACACATCCCTTTTTACATGGTTCACCACTAAGGGCTACATCCAAGGAGCATACGCCGACAGGTTGTCGGTCATACCAAAAACCACTATGCTTCACTAGCTGTAGATTGCACTAGTTCGGGTACAGACACTCTCTCCCAGGCTCACTGCATTTACAATTGTTCAGGGATAGCACAGTGCGTCCCTCGGGTCACTCCCGTTGACTCCCCCTGGCTCACTGCCGTTGGTGAAGTCCCACTCAGTTTATAGATGTGATGGTCTCTTCAATTGAAAGTCATGAAGTTAATTGTCCCCTATTCAGCATGATACTTTTCTTGCATCAGTGTCCTGAGTTTAATGCTCTGTTAAGATCCAAATTCCAACCACTGAGGAAAACCCCCCTTTTCCCTTTTTCACAGGGCAAACAACCTTTGAAAAATGCCTTCGCAAAGTACCCTACTTCGCGAGGCTCCGAATTTTGAAAAGCTCAAACAAAACTTCACAAAGCCCCTGCCATTTCGCGAAGCTCAATTGCGAAGCTCAATCGCGAAGCTCAATCGCGAAGCAATCTCGCGATTCTCCAACCTTCGCAATGCTTGGCTATCGCGAAGCTCCTGCCTCTTCGCGATGCTCACTGAGCCAACGCGGGGCACACGTCTTTCGCGGAGCCAAAATAGCAGCCGCGAAGCTCCTCTTTCGCGAAGCACGCTGCCTTCGCGAGAGACCATTGGGAACCGAGAGCAAAGGACTTTCTCTGAAATTCTCTCTACTTCTCTTGAGGGGGTTGGCCTCTATTTAAAGGTGATTCCACCGACCCTCGTCCCTTCCACGCGAAGTCAACGCCACATCATCTAAAATCGCGAAGCTCCAAAGTTTCTGCCAGAAAACTGTCCAAATCGCGAAGGTCCACGCCAATCTTTCGTTCGCGGAGTTTGACGTAGTCACGAAGAATCACCGTCAACATACCTTCGCGACAGCGCCACGAAGCTCCCTTCGCGAATCCCAACATTCCTTCGTGCCTTCGCTGCGAAGCTCTTCAACTCTGCCATTTGCGAAACTTTAACGTAATCGCGAAGACTCACCGCCTCCATTCTTCTGGTCTTCGCGATTTCCAAACCATGCCTCCTCTCTTTGCGAAATTCATGCCTTTTCCATATAAAAACATGATCTTCATGGAAATCCTATTTTCATGATGCTCACCAATTTCCAGATTTTGGACCCCAAAAATTTGGCAAACACTGGGAAACGACGCCACCTTCAATACTGTTGTCTGCTTGAAAGGTATGATCTCTTTGCTGGTACACGAGCCGAGCTTCCATTGAGGATTGACAACAAACACAAACCACACTCCAAATCATGCATAGAAGACCATGGTTCCAACAAATACTCATAAAATGAAAGTATATTACACAATGAGTAAAATAATGGGAAGTACATACACCACTCAAAGGAAATTTTGGAAAATATAGCATTTATCTCACGGGAATAAAAGTGAGATGAAAAATCCTTTACGAAAACTCGGCAGCCTAACAGCGCCACTAAAAACTTACAAAAATGGATTGATGAGATAAAATAGGTTCTCTAATCATATTAAAATGAAGTTTAAATAAATAGGAATATAAAAGAACATCCCCCAACATAACAAAGAGTAGCTTAAAATAAGTTACATAATGGAGAGTACTTAAAAAGAAAGAGAGATGTTAGATCTCTTACGAAAATTCGGCAGCCTAAAGGCACCACTCAAAACATCCAAAATGGATTGATGAGAGAGAATAGGGTCTCTCATCATATGATGAAAAAACATACAGTAAGATTAATATAAATGAACATCCCAATCAAAAGAAAGATGAGCTTAAAAGGAGTGCCATAAAAGAGTGTACTTAAAAAGAAAGAGAGGAGTAGAATCCCTTACCTTGGGTCCGACTTGACTCGATCGTGCTTTAACGTCCTGAATTATAAACTCGTGTAAATTTCTACTTGCTTAAGATCCTTTTTCAAGTTAATTATTCCTTTTATATCACTTATTTCCATGTTATAAACATTATTTAATAATTTATGTTAATAATGTTTGTTTTGTCGATATTTGGTTCTTAAGTCGAAAGTGGACTTCTTACAATTACATGTTGTTCGTGTGGTCAAAGGTTCATTATATCCAAGAATGATATTCATGATTTGGATATCAAATATATCATATATATCCTGAATATACTAGAATTTATAATATTACATAATCATTTATAGGTAAGAAATGAAATGCACCGTTCATGGGGACGATAAGCCCTACATACGCATGAACGCTACTTTCATTTCTATGTCATATGAATTGAATTAAAACTAAATGAGAGGTATGTATATTTTAATTCCAGAATTATAATCATCATTTATATGTGACATACATCATATATAATAACTTTAAATCCATCCTTTATACATCCCACATATGGCATTAACGAATCTAATCACTTTGAGGGGGCGGTAGTCCGCATTTCCTAAAATCAAATTATCATGTTTACCCATAATGGAAACCATAAAGGTATTCCTCAAAAGAAAAATACTGAAGATTAATTAAAACATAAACATATTATATATCATATATAAATATAGTTACATCTTAATGGTCACATTTGAAGGTGTTATATGAGTGTTGAACAATCATCGTTTCGTGAGGCAAAAATTCTCCATCCACAGAAACAGTATGTTCTTTAACCATTAGATGTAGGTGTGTGTAAGTGTAGATTGAATGCTTCTTATAACAACATCCTAGTATATTGAAGATACTGGAGTTGTTACAAAATAAATGAATAAAAAGAGTTTAGGGGGTTGGAGAAGCAAAATAAAACAAAAGAACACAAGTTAAGACATTACCTTAAAATCGGGTAACTCTCTTTGATTTGAGAGGTGTGGGTAAGGTGGTAGAGGTGGGGGCGTTTTATAAGAGGAGAGGAGGGGCACTCTTGTAAAGTTACAAAATGATAATTTATTTTCAAATGAGTTTCGGATTATAGAGGTCCCACATTGATGTATTTCGAGGATAAGGTGTTAAGGGTTAGAAATATACTCATCCAATAGGTTTTTGACAAGTTTATGTTATAGTTTTAACATTATCTTTTCATTTTATTTAAATATTTTATTAATGAGGTAATCATTTCATCATCATGATGTGATAAATAATTTAATTTATATAATTTCTAAAAAATATAAAAAAATATCATGATGTAGGAAATAGTTTTGGATTTCTAATGAATATTTATAGTAAAAAATATGACTTCTATAACCCCATTTAAAAATTGTTTTAGTGAAAAATCTCATGCTTGTGACATTTTTATTTTAACTTTAAATAAAAAGTTATTTATGTCATTTTCAACCAAAGTGACCCCATGGGGTTCCCAAATTGACCCATGGATTGTCTTTGTCGTCCATGACACATCCAATGAGGGTAGGACATGTGTCTAAGTCATTTCACATTATTAAAACATTAATTTTAACTTAAATTACACTAATTACCTTTAATCACGAATAAGAACATAAAAGTTACAATTCACTAAAAAATTCTTTTAATCCCATTGAACCATATTTTACTTCTTAATTAAAACAATGTATATCATATTTTTTAAATTCAAAACACAGAGGTGGAAATGTTTCATTTAAACGAAAAATCATTTTCTTTAACTACAACTTAGTGGTTTCACTATTCATCAAAAATTGATGTTTTTCAGAAAAATACCAAAAATTCACCCTACGCTATATTTGATATCCCAAACTCAAAAATGATGTCGATTTTAAAAAATTTGAAACATATATGTTGAATTAATTAATTTAGTAATTAATTCCCGCTATCAAAACAAATAGCGTGTTTTTAAGAAATAATATCTATTAAAAGATTGACACTAGTTTAAGTCCATCTTCAAAGTGAAATTAATTACAATGACAACTATTGGATTAAATGGTAAAAATATATTCTAATTTTACTTTAAAAACAATTCAAAATATAACCTAATCATATAAATAAATTATATTAAAAAGAGGTTTTGAATTAAAATACAACAATTTTCACTATTCATTAAAAAAGAACTTTATCGGAAAGATACCAAAAATCTACACAAAGTAAATTTTGATGTCTATATTCTAAAGAATAAATTTATTTTGTCAAATATAACACATTAAATTGTCAAAAAGTTAATTTAAAAGTGGTTCTCCATCAAAAGGCGGTTGATCGACCTTCTAATGAATATTATAATTTTACGCTTAAAATTGAATTCATTCACATTTTTAATCCTTCAACATTTATTGTAAAAAGTAAAAATACTTGACAAACATACATAATAATTTTTTAGTTAGTTCTGTTCTTTCCTGCCATTACAATGCCTAAGTGTTAACTACCATTTAAAATAATATTATTTTATTATTAGAGTGCAACATAAGATTTCAAAGGGACTCGTTGTCGCGTATTGGGTACGTCATCGATCATAGCGTTCCCATTAAAGTAATATTAAGATTTTTTTTCACAAATAGGGATAAATATAATAATTTCATATTCTTTATTTATCTAGGGTGTTACATCCTTCCCCCCTTTTGGGAATTGCTTCCACACAATTTCAAAATTGGGCTCAGAAACATCCTTGAAAGTCCCACATCGGAACAAGAGTCGGTAAAACAATCACTTTAAAATAAATAATGAAAAGTACAGAGGTCACTCGAGTTAACGCATACTAGGATTCCATGTAGGAAAATATGGACATGGAGGAGAAAACATAGGGTCATGTTCTGATGGATAGTGACAGAAAACATGTTTAGGGAAAAGATAACCAGAAGAGAATCACAAAATTGTGATGTGTTAAACAGTATTCGATTCCCCAGTAGGAAAAGGTAATTGAAAACATTTTTTTATTGAGGAATTTATTCATAAGGAAACATAATTACTTATCATGTTGACTTTCTACTTTTATTATATTTCTTACACAAACTCATATTTTCTCCAAACGATGAGTATTTTGGAAGACTAGTTCACTATAATCTACTTCCAGAGATTCACCTAATCCACAAAAGTGAACTATATACTTCCCATGTGTTTGGACTTTAACCAAAACCAGAACCAAAATGGTTAGAACATGATTAGATAATCCAGAAAAGGATAAACCTTTATAAAAATAAAATCTATTCTTAATCTCCAAAATTTGTCCAAAAAAACCCAAAGTTCAACGAGGACCATTTGATAAAAAATTTGTCCATAAAATTCTTCAATGTAAACCAAACAAAAATTGAAACCCAAATATTTGAAGGATTTAGTCACATAGTCTTCCAAGGTTCAAATTAACTTTAATCTCCAAATAACATCAGTTGCTCTTAAATTCTCATATTAAAAAGTAATTAACCTAATCATATATCCTCGATGATAGGTTAATAATTTCCATAGATAACCCAAAATTAACTTTCTCTTGATTCCTAAAATCATCTAACTAAAACAAATTAGTCAAACTAACCAGGGACTTCACGTAGTCCAGTGGTAGGCGATAAATACCCATCGCACTTTGGTTGTGGGTTCGATTCCCGCAGCTTTTTCCAACGCGACAGGTTGTCACACGGTCTGCATGTTGTCCTTTTTCCAAAACTATATAATTCTTAAAAAATTCCCCTAAATGATATAAAATCTTCAAAAATGATCATTATATATTTTAACATCAAGTTTACCTCATGCCTTTCATTTTCCATCATAACATATAACAACCCATAATTACCTCTAAAGTAAGGATTATATAAACTCAAATGGTTACCTTTATAATTATTACCTAAACATCCACATCGATTGGTCATCTCGTACATGATGCATTACAGATCATACAAAGGTTAAAGTGGTTGATCATGAAACCTTGATAGTTGGTTTAGAACAACCATGAGTTTCTTCATTGAATCCCCCATTTTATCTATTATCTTAATCAGAGAACCACCACAGTTTCCTTCAAACCTGTTGTCTCTTTGGTTCCTGCTAGATCCATCCATTCACTAAAAACAGAAATGTCAGCGTGAGTATATCAACAAAACCATCATGTACTAATGAGGAAGGTAAACACTAAGATATACTTACACATTCACTTTATCTAAAACTTGGACTCTTTCTAAAATCCTAACCATTATGGTAATGTCACTTATGCATAGAGAATACCCTAACATCAAATGTTATCTAAACTGAATATTTATACAAACTATAAGGCCCTAGCCTTAAACCTTACTTAATATTGAGTTATTACAAGATTACACATTAAGTATCCTTTCAGGTTTAGAGTTTTAGAGAATTAGATCATAAAACTTGCATTACATTCCACATTTAAACCAAGTGGTTACATAAAAGATAGTATTCATTTTTCCGATCAATGGAATCATTTTTAAAATAAAACATGGATTCATCATTGACACTTCCCTGAAACTATCATCCTATCATGTACTATTCCCCTGACCTGTGAAAAAAATTTCAAAAACATGGGATGATCAGAAAAAACTCAGTAAGGGTTATAAAAAGTATGGAAAGGAAACATGAGTACATATATACATAAGAATGAAATCATACTTTACCCATAAAACATATTCACTTTAACATACCTCATAAAATCATGAAAAAATCATAGAAATCATAAGATGTAAAGGTAACTTGAGGCATTCATAACATTCTTACGTAGGGAGTAACCCTCTTGGTTACGTTTGGAATACCCATCACATTATATTCCCTAAATCTCTTCGGAGAAACCTTAATGCTTAACTCCTTCACGTTACCCAATGCATTAGAGAGCTATATTAGGCTCACCTGCCCTTAGATTATCATGGAACCACCCGTCTTCATAATAATTCCCACGAACCATAACATAATCGTATCACATAAAACATGCAAAAAAGAAAACATAACATTTCCACTTTTCAATCAGAGGATATCAATACAACACACTGATATAAAAAAATTCTGAAAACCATTTTCAATACCAAGATAAATGAAAAGTAAAACATGGTATTTATTTTTCTTAAAAAACGTTATGTCTTGTAGAGGAAGCCGAAACTCAAATAATGTTCACGGTGGCGGATAAGTCGTTGTCGCTGCATACGTAGGACAAAAACATTCTCTTTTGTCGTTTAGTACAATGCATTGTATAAAAAAGATTCATTTCGGATAATCGTAAAAGTCAAAGGGGTTTATACACTTTTTAAAAGAAGGTTGTGTATAAAACAAAATATGCCTCAATGAAAGGAGATTTAGACGAAGTCTCATACAAAGATGGTATCCTTGGATTAAAGATAAATCAATTACATAATTATGTGTGACAAACTAATACACCAAATATAAGTAGATATTAAGTGTAAAACAATCAGACGATATTCAAACATATCCATAGAACGACATATTCAAGTAGTACAAGCTTATCTCAATTAATCAAAATTGGGTTATGAAGTTCCCTTGCAAAAATTAGACAGCCTAACAGCGTCACTACAAAAATCATAAAATGAGTTGATGAGAGATAAAACGGGTATCTCAACATGTGGACATAAAATTTAAATCACTAATGTTATAGAAGAACATATCCCAACATAATGTTATGTGAATTAAAAGACATAACAAAAGAAGCCTTTTAAAAAGAGGAGGGTGAAAGGTTCCCTTAACGACATGCGTATCTTTCGAAATATACACCCCGTGAAAGAAGGAAAATACAACATTGATGTAAATACTCATAAATGAAAGTATATAACTCAATAAGTAAAATAATGGGCATTACATACACCAATAAAAGGAAATTTTGGAAAATTTTGCATAAATCTCACGGGAATAAAAGTGAGATGAAAAATCCCTTACGAAAACTCGGTAGCCTAACAGTGCCACTTAAAACGTACAAAAATGGATTGATGCGATCTAATAGGGTATCTAATCATATTAAAATAATGTTTACAGACAGAGGAATATAAAAGAACATCCCCCCAAAATAACAAATATGAGCTTAAAAGACGTGACATAAAGGAGAGTACTTAAAAAGAAAGAGAGAGGTTAGATCTCTTACGAAAATTCTACAGCCTAACGGTGCCACGCAAACCTTCAAAAATGGATTGATGAGACAGAATAGGGTCTCTCATCATATGAACATAAAACATACAGTAATAGTAATATAAATGAACATCCCAATCACAGGAAAGATGATCTTAAAAGGAATGACATAAAAGAGTGTACTTAAAAAGAAAGAGAGGAGTAGGATCCCATACCTTGGGTCCGACTTGACTCGATCGTGCTTTAACGTCCTGAATAATAAACATGAATTAATTTCTACATTCTTAAGAGCCTTTTTCAAGTTAATTATTCCTTTTATATCACTTATTTCTGTGTTATAAACATTATTTAATCATTTTAGTTAATAATTTTTGTTTTGTCGATATTTGGTTCTTATGTCGAAAGTGGACTTCTTACAATTACATGTTGTTCGTGTGGTCAAAGGTTCATTATATCCAGAATTATATTCATGATTTGGATATCATATATATCATATATATCCAGAATATAACTTTATTTATAATATTACATAATCATTTAGAGGTAATAAATGAAATGCACCGTTCATGGGGACGGTAAGCCGCACAAACGCATGAACACTACTTTCATTTCTATGTCATATTAATGGAATTAAAACTAAATGTGAGGTATGCATATTTTAATTCCAGAATTATAATAATCATTTATATGTAGCATACATCATATATAATAACTTTAAATCCATCCTTTATACATCCCACATATGGCATTAACGAATCAAATCACTATGAGGGGGCGGTAGTTCGCACTTCCTAAAATGAAATTATCATGTTTACCAATAATGGAAATCATAAAGGTGTGCCAAAAATGACAAAATACAGAAGCTTAAGTGAAAAATAAACATATTATATATCATATATAAATATAGTGACATCTTAATGGCCACATTTTAATGTGTTATATGAGTGTTGAACAATCATCGTTTCGTGAGGCAAGAAATTCACTATCCACAGAAACAGTATGTTCTTTAACCATTAGATGTAGGTGTGTGTAAGTGTAGATCAAATTCTTCATATAACAACATCCCAGTATATTGAAGATACTGGAGTTGTTACAAAAGAAAATAATAAAAAGAGTTTAGGGGGTTGGAGAAGAAAAATATAACAAAAGAACACAAGTGAATACATTACCTTAAAATCGGGTAACTCTCTTTGATTTGACCTCAAAGGCTTCCATGGGCAGACTTCTTCCCAAAGTGAGGCTTCTAGGAGTAATATTGGGATGTTTAGAGGCATAATGAGAAGGGGTTGGTCGAGAAAAAGGCTTGAGAGGTGTGGGTATGGTGGTAGAGCTGGGGGCCTTTTATAAGAGGAGAGGAGGGGCACTCTTGTAAAGTTACAAAATGTTACTTTATTTTCAAATTATTTTCGGATTTTAAAGGTCCCACATTGATGTATTTCGAGGATACGGTGGTAATGGATCTAAATATACTCATACAATAGGTTTTTGACAAGTTTATTTTATAGTTTTATCATTATCGTTTCATTTTATTTAAATCCTTTATTAATGAGGTAATCACAACATCATCATGATGTCAAACATAATTTAATTTATTTAATGTCTAAAAATTATAAAAAAAATATCATGATGTAGGAAATCTTTTTATATTTCTAATTAATATTTATAGTAAAAAATATTACTTGTATAACCCCATTTAAAAATTGATTTAGTGAAACATCTCATTCTTGTGACATTTTTATTTTAACTTTAAATAAAAAGTTATTTATATCATTTTCCATCAAAAATGGCTCCATGGAGTCCCCAAGTTGACCCATGGAATGACTTGGTCGGCGATGACACATCCAATGAGGGTAGTACATGTGTCTACGTCATTTAACATTATTAAAACATTATTTTTACCTTAAATTACACTAATTACCTCTAATCACGATTAAGAACATAAAAGTTACTCTTCACCAAAAAAACTATTTTAATCCCATTGAACCACATTTTACTTCCTAATGACAACCATTTATGTTGGATTTTTGAAATTCAAAACACAGAGGTGGAAAAGTTTCGTATAAATGAAAAATCAGTTTCTTTAACTACCACTTAGTGGTTTCACTATTCATCAAAAAATTGATGTTTTTCAGAACAATACTAAAAATTAACCCTAAGCTATATTTTATATTCCGAACTCAAACATGATGTCTATTTTACAAAATTAAAAACATATGTGTTTTATTAATTAATTTAATAATTAATTCCAGTTGTCAAAACAAATATCGTGTTTTTAAGAAACAATATCTATTAAAAGATTGACACTAGTTTAAGTCCAATTTCAAAGTGAAATTAATTTCAATGACCACTATTAGATTAAATGATAAATATATATTATAATTCTACTTTAAAAACAATTCAAAAGATAATCTAATCATATAAATAAATTAGATTAAAAAGAGGTTTTGAATTAAAATACAACATTCTTCACTATTCATTAAAAAATGAACTTTATCGGAATGATACCAAAAATGTACACAATGTAAATTTTTAAGTCTCTATTCTAAAGAAGAATTTTATTTTCTCAAATATAACACATAAAATTGTCAAAAAGTCGATTTAAAAGAGGCTCTTCATCAAAAGGCGGTTAATCGACCATCTAAAGAACAATATAATGTTTACGCTTAAAATTGAATTCATTCTCATTTTTAATCCGCTAACATTTATTGTAAAAAGTAAAAATATTTGACAAACATACATAATCATTTCTTAGTTAATTCATTTCTCTCTCGCCATTACAAAGGCTAGGTGTTAACTACCATATAAAATAATATTATTTTATTATTAGAGTGCAACATAAGATTTCAATGGAACTCATTGTCGTGTATTGGATAGGCCATCGAGCATAGCATTCCCATTAAAGTAATATTAATAAATTTTTCACAAATAGGGTTAAATATAAAAATTTCATATTATTTATTTACCTAGGGTGTTACAGAATCTCTGTTGATCCTTCAAATACCATATAAATTCATGAATGGCCATCACCTACATGTATAACTACGGTACGTAGTTTCATTGGATTAATAGGTTATTATCAGTGTTTCATCCAGAATTGTGCCTGATTGGCTAACCCATTAACCAAGCTCACACATAAAGGTGTTAAATTTGATTTTACAAAAGAGTGTGAAGAATGTTTTGAAGAACTTAAGATAATATTAATACATACTTCTATATTTACACTACCATCAGGGAATGAAGTGTTTGTTCATTATAGTGATGCTTCAAAGAAAGGGCTGGGTTGTGTTCTTATGTAGAATGATAGATTTTTTTCCAATGCATCACAACAACTAAAAATTCATATAGAAGACTATACCACTCATTTTATTGACATAACATCAGAAATATTTCATTTAATGATATGGATACACTATCACTATGGTTAAAAATGTGAGAAATATACCGATCAAAATATTTTAATGTATATATTCTCACAAAAAGAACTCATCATGAGGAAAGAAGATGGCTCTAACTACTAAAGGATTATGATTGCATTAAAAACTACAACTTGGGGAATGAAAATAAGGTGGAAGATGCTTTGAGAATAAAAGATCATGGAGGTTTGAACAAGATGATATTTAAAAGGTATCTAGTTTTGATGGATATAGTAATGATGGATATGGGAATAACCACGAATGGAGAAACATCAATACATTTTCAAATGGTTTCAAAACAATCATTACTTGGGAGAATAAAAATATTTTAACCGGATGATGGTTTGTTTCAAAAGAAAATTAAAGCTGTAAATGAGGGGAGACTGATCAACATCATATATGAATATGGGATTTTTAAATTTAGAATGATACTTTGTTTTCATAACATACCTAATTTAAATGGGAATTTATGAATGATTCTCATAGCTCCAATTTCTCTATACACCATGGTAGCACTAATATGTAAAGTGATTTTAAGGACCATTTTTTGGGGGACACCATGAAGATATAGATTTTTTATTATGTTTCACGATGTATGGTTTTTCAACAAGTGAAAGATGAAGACAACATCCAATAGGAGTCATGAAACCTCTTCCCATTCCAGAGTGAAAACAGGGTGATATTATGATGGACTTCGTCTTAGTTCTATAATGGAATCATAGAAGGAATGATGCAATATGGGTCATTATTGATCGTCTTAACAAGTTAGCACATTTTCTTGCTATAAGAGTAGATATAACTCTTGAACGTCTATAAAGACTATAAATTAATGATGTTGTAATACTTCATGGATTACCCCTATCAATTTATTTTAATCATGATCCCCATTTTACATCAATATTCTAGAAATGTCTTCAGAAGGCCCAAGATATTGAACATTATTTGAGCACCACCTACCACCCTCAAACTAATGGGATATCAGAATGGACTATTCAATCCTTAGAAGACATTTTTAGAACTTTCTCAATTTAATTTCCATGTATGTGGGATTAGTATTTACCTCTGGTAGAATTTTCCTATAATAATAGCTTTTATTCAAGTATTAAGTTGGCACCACATTAAGCATTAATTGGAAAGAGATGGATACACCAACTTTTTGGAATGATGTTGATGAATGAAAAATCGTAGCCTCATAAATTGTTGAGGAAACAATGGAAAAGGTTAATGTTATCCAAACCCACATCAAAGGAGCTCAACGTAGGGAAATGAGCTATGACGATAACTGAAGGAAGGATTTGGAATTTCATTTAGGAGATCATGTTTTTTTGAAGGTATCTCTATAGTTATGTGTAATACATTTCGGTAAGAAGAGTAAATTATGTCCCATGTACGTCAGACCATACGAAATTATAGAACGAATTGGGGTTGTAGATTAGCATTTTCCAATACCACCATGTCTCTCAAATGTTCAAGATGTGTTCCACATATCACAGTTGAGAAAATACATGCCTCAACCAGAACATGTAATCACATATGAGGAAATTGAACTGGAACCTAATCTGTCTGATTGTGAATAGCCTTTGATGATTTTTTATACAAGATTACAATTGTTGAGAAATCGGATGACTCGTCTGTTAAAAGTTCTATGTATAAGTCATAAGATGGAAGTGGCAACGTGGGATCCCAAAAAATATATGATGAAGAAACATATGTATATTTTTATTAAGTAATATTCTAGAAATTTTGACTACAAAAATAGTTGGAGGGTGAATGTAGCACCTCATGCTTTTACAGTACATATCCCTTTAAATAATAAAATAGCTTGAATTGTACGCAACATAGAGTTTTGTCACACCATGCCCAATCAAGCTAGCCGTTATGAATACTAATACCCTCTTTTTGAAATTTAATAAATTTTAATTTTTCATAATGGATATCATTCTTTAATTTGGAATATCAAAATTAGATTACGGTGAATTATTTGGTACGTTTATGAAAACAATAAATTTGTTTATGAATAGTGAAAACTATTAAAATTTAAATAAAAAAAATTTTTCACTGAAATAATTTATATGGTTAAAATATACATTTGAATTGGTTTTAAGTATAATTATATTATATTTTTATCATTTAATATAATATAGGTCATTGGATATAATTTTACTTTAAAACTGTACATAAACAAGTGGCAATCTATTGATAGTTATTATTTCTTCAAAACACGCATGTTTGTTTGGACAACAAGAATTAATTTTAAATTAATTTCTACCTCTTCTGTGTTTTGAATTTGGAAAAATGGATTCCAGATTTGGAATCCAGATGTCCTAATGGTGTTAATTGTTAAATTTTCATTTTAGACATTATGAATAATTACTTCAGTAAATATTTTATTTACCATTGTTAAAGAGTAATCTGGAAAATAAGTGTAAAAATAATATTATAATATTAATAAATTACAGTAAAATGTGTCCAATTCTTAATGGATGATAAATTTCGGTTTGTGGGAATATTTGGGGCGATTTTGGGAGCCCATGGAGCCCCTTGAGAGTGAAAATTTCACTCAATATTAATTAATATAAAGTAAAGACAAAATTGTCTTAAACCTATATCTTTTTGTAAAACAATTTTAACATGTGGTTATATAAGTTATATTTTCACTATAGATATTCATTTGAATGATAAAATGTTTTCCAATATCATTGTATTTTTTATAATTTTTATATATCAAATGTATAAAATTATTTATGAGACAATAATGAAGCACTGTATACCTAATTAATGGAGTAGGCGAATAATCTAAGGACGGGCGACGGGCGACGGGCGATTGGATTCCCTAGCTTCCATGGCGGCGGCGACGGCCCCTCCCCATCAGGGGGAGGGGCTGGTTTCTTCTTCTGAAGATGATGTTCTCAGGCGGCGCTCTTTCTTCCCTGACATTGAGGTTGCTCCGAAGGTTCCTGGAGTGTGTAATGGTCACTCTGTAGTCCCGGTCTCGTCCAAGGAATTTTCTGAAGCTTCGTCGCTTCTTTCCATAGCCTTGGTTGAAAAGTTCACCCGCCGTAGGCCTCCAGTGGAGGTTTTTGAGAGGTATGTGAATCAAGATTGGGTTTTAGGTCATCATGCGGTTGTCGGTATTCTTGGGCCGCGACAATTCCTTGTTTGCATTGCTGATGAAGACGACATGGCGCTGGCCTGGTCTCGAGCTAGCAGGTCCTTTAGAGGGTTACCGTTCCATCTTAATCACTGGACGTTTGATTTGATCATGAATCGGGAATCTTCCTCTTCGGCGATCTGGATTCAACTTCCAGGGTTTCTGCTTCCCTTTCAGAATCCATCCATCCTCTTCTCAATAGGTAACTCCCTTGGTCGCTTCCTCTGTGTGGATTGGAAAACGGATGCAATGGTGCACCCAATTGTTGCGAGAATCTGTGTGGAAGTAGAGCTCTCCCGTCCTCCACCCAACAAGGTGTGGATAAGGGTGTCTTAGTGCATGTCGAAAGAGATGGGTCAGGCTCCGGCCATAGTTCTGAACCTGCTGTGTGCAACCTGAGGTCAATCGAGACTCTTCGGTGGGATCAGGAGCAAGGGTCTCCTTGTCAACTGGGGGTGGGGTTACACTGTGTGTCCAATGATTCGACGGTGGATCCTTCTGGCTCGGGGAGGGCAAGATCTTCCGGTTCTATCTTGAAGGAGACTTCTAGGGACTCGGAGCCTCAGGTGAAGGCTGTGTTTGATAGCCTAAGGAAGGAATTATGTGTTGTCTAGACGACCAGTAGCATGGGGAAGGAGAGTCTGATTCATGCGGATGAGGCCTTGGGGAAGATCTCTCTGCCTCCGGGTGAATGTAGGGGTTGGGAGGTTTAGAATCCTCAGACTCAGTATATGGGCAGGGGTTTCGAGCAACCATCTTTACAGGATGGGTCTGGGATAGGGGAATCTTGGGTCAGGGAGAAGTAAGGGGGAAATGGGGTTGGGCCTGCCTTGGGTAACACCCCTGGTCAACTGAATTGAAAAGGGGCGGAGGTGCAGGCTTAGACCAACATTGGAGACCCAGAGGGTTCGGGTTCTAGCATCCTGCCAGAGAGTGTAGCTACATCCTGGATTCTAGTTGTTTTGAGCAACAGATTTGCAGAACTGGGTGAGGTGGATTCCAGAGTTGAATCTTCTGCTCTGGTTGTGGATGATAAAGACTACAGGCGGAACACTGATGGCCTCGGGTTGAAAGGTCAGATAAGGGGGCATGTTCTCTCGGAGAGTGTTGATGGTGGAGGGGAAGCAGGACTTGATGGGATATGTAGAAGTTTTTCTGAAGCCGAAACCGAGTCAAGGAATTACAGGAGGAGGAGGAGGAGGAGGGGTAGGAAGGATTACTCCTCCTTACCTCCTCCTATGAGGACCCGGTCAACTAAAAAGCCAACGGTCGAGGCGCTGGACATGGAGATCATGTGTCACCTTAGCTCCCATGGACAGCATGAAACCTCCTCAGACTTGGTGTTAAGCTCGGAGGATGTGGTGTCATAACAGGTGTTATATCTTAACGCATTGGAAGAGGATGCAGCCAGAATGATGGGCCGGAACCTTGACGTAGAGCTGAATGAAGAGCAGTATGTTTGCGTTGACAAGTAGGATAAGATCCTAGTTGGAGGCTTCAACAAGGGGTCGATCAGTCTTGTGGAGTACATGCAGGTTTGGAATAGATTGAGCACTACCTTTGAGGCCTTGATAAAGGGGGACCCCTGTTGTAGGTCTGTGACTTATCCTGGAAGCTGGTTGGGGACACGACCTCTGGTAGAATTCGACTTGTGTTCAATGAATCTATTTATATTCTCTCTTCGTAATGCATTTTCAAGTTGTTGTTCTTGTTTTGTGTGGAAGGTTGGAGGGCCAGATCTGCTCGGATGGGTTAGAACACGTTGCTCCTTCTTTGGAAGGTCACTTGGGAGGTGGCTAATCGGAGGGATGGCTTGCCATCGGGAGGGACCATGCTTGCATGGGGTCGCTGAGTGGTTTTCCCTTAGAGTGAGCGGCGCTGTTTTTGGTTGGATGAGGTGATTTCTGGTTTTTGTTTGTTGCTGTTTGGGTCTGTTGAACTTTTGGTTTCCCACTTCCTTCCTCAAAATTAGTCTTATTAATAAAAAATAATTTTCAGTAAGTATACCTAATTAATGAATTGTGTAAATAAATAATATTATAAAAATTAAAACAATATCTAAAACATATCCTATTATTTTTGGATTATTTTATTACTAAGATGAGTAATCTTATATTCTAATTAAATGAAATTTTTACCTCTAGAAATTGATAATCATTATATAATGAAATAATATTTTCAAACACTTTTAAAGAGCCTCTCCCCTTCCTTATAAAAAGCCACCAACTCTAATCAATTACTCACACCTCGCAAGACTCTTGGCTCATAAATAATCGACCAAATTAAGAACCCTAAATCCCAATCTTCCACATAGAAGCCTTACCATAGGCAGAAGGCACCTAAAGGTAGCCTTTTGGTTAATTCCAAAGGGATTTACCCGATTTAATGGAAACATCCCCTCTTAAGTTCTTTTCATTTGTTTTATATCTACAACCCCATAAAATCTCTTTATTCATTTATTTTATAACAACACAAGTATCCTAAATATACTAGGTTGTTGTTATGATAAGTATTTGAACAACACTTACACACACCCCCATCTAATTGGTATAGAACATAATGTTTCTTGTGGACAACGAACTACTCCCTCATGAAATGATGATTGTTCAATCTTCTACTACCACCTCTTATGGGTGACATTATAATTGAACATGAATTGTATATGATATTTTTTCAATTTATTTTACGTATAAGATTCTTTAATTACCTATTATATCAATCCTTTATTATTTTAATGTTGTATATATTCTAAAATTTCATTTTAGGAAGTGTGGTCAACCGCCCCATCAATGTGATATGACTCGTTCATTCAATACATGGAACGTATAAAGGATGGAGTTAATGAACATACATAACATATATAAAAAATAATATATTACTAAATTAATAATATAACTATGTGTCATTTGGTTTTAGATCCTTTTAAAATAATAAAATGAAATTGAAGTATCGTTCGTGCGTGCATACAGATTATTGCCTCCACGAACGCGAAAAGATTAATTCCCCATCATAACCATTCAATAATAATTTTCATTTAATAGTTAAATTTTTTAAGAACATAATATCATTCATGATATGAATCAAATAAGTATTTTCCATAACAAACATGGATTACCTAACAAAACATATAATGAAAAATGAATCAGTTAACATCTGAAAAAATGATAATACTAAAATATTATTAGCAATAGAATATTAGATGATCATATATGATATCATATTTATGTATGTGGTTATTTTATAATTTAATAACAATTATTTAACTATTATAAAAGAGGATAATGTACCCTCATCAAATGAAAAGTTCAAGGTAATGGTTAATTTCACAGTCTCTATGTTATCCGAGGTTGTTTTTACGTAAGTATCTACTGAGACCTCTTTATCATAACCAAGCATGCTTCATAAAAATTTATTCCAAAAAAGTTTTACTATGGTTTAATGTAATTTATACCCTTTTGTGGCTTTTTATAAAATGTTTGGAAAGTAATCGTTCCATCATTTTCCAAACAAGGTACATTTTTACCTTTTCGGAAAATTAAGGTAAGAATGTTTTTTAAATTATTGGTGGGTGCGGTTATTTTCTGCTGTTATAAAGCCTTAGAAGATTCCCTTATAATATTATAATAATATTTTGAAAATAAATGTTTTCTTATATAATTAAATGACATTTAAATGATTTTAAAATATAAAGAGATATTCCTCTAAAATAATTTTGATTTCATCTATGTCAACACCAATTGATGGATTTTATACTTGTATGAGGTTTATGTATTATGATACAAATCATCCATATTATACTGATGGATTTGTGATATGTTTGAATGTGGGTGTGTTATTTTTATACCATTCATGGTTTACGGTTAACGTATCAACATTTATTATGCTAGTATTAATAAGAATGTTTAAGTTATGTTTCAACCATTTCATACGAGAAATGCATTGTACTTAGTAAGTGATGGGTGGAGCCTGCAATAGCTCCTCGATGAATCAGTAGGTCTCATGAGAGAAACTAGTGACTTGGAACAGGGCCTTGACAACATTTTATTTGTTGTCTTGGCATGAGGCCTTGATTATGGGTTTATGAATTATGGCATAATGCAATCTATAATTATTTTAATTGGATATTGATATTTCTTATAACACCCCAAGCTTTCACCGTACGCTTCTCTTTGAATAATACAATAGTGTCTGTTGTACGCACCTTCGAGTTCTAACACACCACAACCAATCAAACTAGCCGTTATAAATAGTAATACCCACATTTTGAAATTATATAAATTATATTGTTCAAAATGGACATGATTTTTGAATTCGGAATATCAAAATTAGCTTAGGGTGAGATTTTCGTATTTTTTTGAGAACTTCCAATTTGTGATGAATAGTGAAAAATGCTATACATTAATTAAAAACAACATTTTTAATCCAAAATAATTTAGAGTAATAAATTATACTATTTAGTGGTATAAAAGTATAGTTAGAATATATATATACCATTTAATCAAATGATAAAAATGGACCTAATTTCACATTTAAACTAGACCTAAACAAGTGTCAATCTTTTGATTGTTATTATTTCTTAAAAAACATGATTTTGATTTTGACAAGAGGAATTAATTTTAAATTAATTTCTACCACTTATTTTTTTTTTGAATTTATAAAAATTGATTCAATATTTATAATCATGTGGTTAAAATTTTTTAAATTGGTAACATTTATTTTTAGACATTTTGAATAATTATTTTGGTAAATATTTTATTTACCATGGTTAAATGGTAATGCAGGTAAATATGGGTAACAAAATAAAATTATAATAATATTAAATTACCCTATCACGTGACTTAACCCTATTAGCTGATACAAGTCTGTCCATGGGAATATTTGGGTCGATTTTGTGACCCCATAGAGCCACATGAAAGTGATAATGACAATTTATATTAATTATGTTAAAGTAAATACAAAAATGACATAAGCATAAATCTTTTAGTAAATAAATTTTTACATAAGGTTGTATATGTTATAAATTATAATATATATATTCATTATAATGATAAAAATATTTCCTACATAATGATATTTTATTTAAATTTTTTAGACATTTAATAATTAAATTTATTTCTGATAAAATGATGATGCAGAATTTTCCTTATAAATGAAAGAATCCAATAAATGGTATTATAAATGTAAAACTAAATATAATTTGAATGTTTTTATTCCATAAACTAATTTTATATTTAGTATATCATTTTAGGATTGATTAAATTAATTTATTTATAATTAATAATGTTTTTAGGACTTTAAAAAAATCCATTATTAAATAGTGTCAAAATTGACAAATAGGACTATTTAAAACAAATATTATATTATTAATTGATATTGTATTCCTAAAAATTTATGATCCATAAAATTGACTTATAAAAGGATATATATATTAAAAATAAACCACTTAGGTTTCTCTTGTCTTGTTATAGTTTGTTTATTAACAATATAATATAAAAATACAAAGAGACATGGTAAATGTCAAACTATTTAACTAAGAGTAAAATATAAATGATAAGGTTAATATAGTGACTCAAACATGTCTAAAATATATTGGTTGAATGGATTCATACCCATATCTACCTTATCCTAGAAATAACTCAATTTGAGCAATTATAAAATAATATTTTAAGTCCTTGTTAAGGTGCCCCTCACCCCTCTTATAAAAGGGAACTCCCCCTTCTCTCAAATTCATACATTCAAATACGTTTTTTGGCCAAAACCTACACAAATATCCTCTCAGCTTCCCTCACTTCATCATATAGGCCTTCATTAGTAATAAAACTAACTTAAGGAGCCTTTTTGATAAAATCAAAAGGAAGAACCTGAAGAAGAGGTAAAAATATCACCACCTATTTCAAGTTCCTTTCTTCTTCCACATCCTTTATTTTGTTTTTTCCATTATTAAATAATAATTCTAGTATATTATATATAATATGATGTTATTATAAATATGGTACAACCAAATTCATTATTCTATCCATCCCTTGAATGACATGTCACCATACATGCGTTCATACGGCTTACCGTCTCCACGTCGTGGTGTAATTGTTATTTAATACATTATTATTTGGATGGGTATAATAATGATGTGTAATTCATGTAAATAATAAATATAACATGATAATGATTCTTTATATATGATACACCATCCAATTATATATTATTTTAAAATGAAAAGAATGATATTGTCGCTCATTCGAACGTCGGGACTACCGTCTCCATGAACGCGATGAGATTCAATCAGCATCGTATCCATTCAAGGCTAATATTCATTTGACTATTGAAAATAATTTTTAAGGACATGATATCATTCGGGATATGAATAAGATACAACCTATGTATAACAATCTTGTCATATGTAAAAAATCATTAAGAAGAATATGAGTAAGTGTACAACTGAAACCATGATAATACTAAAATATTATTAACGAATAAAATTTAAAAAATCATATATGTTATCATATTTATGTATATGAATCTTGTATAATTTAATAACAATTATTTAACTATTATACAGGATGTTAACATACCCTTGACAAAGGAAAAGTACAAGGTGTGGTTTTATTTCACAATGTCTTCATTATCTGAGGTTCTTTATATGCAATTATCTACTGGAACATCAATATCATCCACATCCAGTCTTCTTAAAAATGTATTTCAAAAAATTCATACTATTTTATAGAATATGGGTTAAATTCATTTATACACTTGGTTGAATTTTTATAAGATTTTTATAAATGAATCACTCCGTTGTTTTCCAAACAAGGTCTTTTTTAACTTTTTCGATAGAATTAAGTTAAAATGCCTTTTTTAACTTATACGGCAGTAGCATCTATTTTCTTCCATTATAAAATCATCGATGCTTCCCATACAAGCTTATAAAAATATTATCGAATTAAATGTTTTCTTTTATAATAATGTGACTTTTAACTGATTTATAAATAGATATTTCTCTGACATAGTTTTGATTTCATCTATGTCAACATCCTTTGATGGATTTTAAGGTTATTTGAAGTTGATTTATTATGATACAAAACATCCATATTGTATTTATCATCTTGTGATATGTTTGACTATGGATGGGATATTTTTATACCATTCATGGTTTATGGAGAATTTATTGACATTTTGTATGTTAGTTTTAACACGAATGTTTATGTTATGTTTAAACCTGGTCGTATGAAAAATGTATTGGACTTAGTAAGTGACGTGTAGAGCCCGCTATAGCTCCTCTATGCATAAGTAGGTCTCATGCGACAATATAGTGTCTTTGCAAAAGGCCTTGACAAAATCATATATTTAGTTTTGGTACAATGCCTTGAATATGTGGTTAAGATATTCTTGCATTATGCATTCCATCATTACAAAAGTGGTTGTTGATATTACATGTGATTATTAGACTAGTAGAATATCGATGTGAATATGTAAATGACATTATTTCATTTTAATTTTTTCCATATTATTCTGAAGATCAAGTTTAAAAGGTTTTTATTTTGCTTATACATTGCCTTAAATGTTTATGCTTATTTATGAAAGTTTCTTCTACATTGTTATCTTTACTGAGCATCTCAGCTCATCACTTTCTATGTTTTATCGTTCCCAGGATGTGAAGTAGAATTTTTTGACTGACCTGGAAGGATAGTTTGAGGGGATATTACTGTAGACTATGGAGACTATGTTGTTGTATTTTTTCACTTTATAATGTAATGTAATACTTAGAAATGTATCTGGTGTTTCCAAGGCTACTAAACTAATCAGTCATTCAAGTTGTTATCTTGTTTGATCATGCCAATGTTATTTAATAATGTACCAACTCTATGTAACAGGGGTCAGGGTGTTACAGTTTGTATCATAGGATGTTTAGTACAAACCTTGGAATCTAGATTTAGATAAACTCTGATTAGAACGCATAGACCTAAGATAGACTTTGAGGATTAGACTATTAATATTCATTATAAATCTAAAAAGATTTTCTACAAAATGAAATTTTATCTATAATTTTTAGACATTGATTAATTAAATTTAATTATGATAAAATGATGATGGAGTATTTTCCTTATTAATGAAAGAATGTAATAAATAGTATTATAAATGTTAAAATAAATATAATTTGAAAGTTTTGATTCCATCCAGTAATCTTATAGGTTAATATAACATTTTAAGAACGATTAAAAAAATTTATTTCAAATTAATAAAGTTGTTAGGACTTTAACAAAAATCATTTAATAAATAGTGTCAAAACTGACATAAAAGAAGTATAAAAAACAAATATTATATTATTATTTCACATTCTACTCCAAAAAATATATGGTTTGGAAAAATAACTTAGATAAAGATATATATATTAATAATAAACCACTTAGGGTTCTCTTGGCTTGTTATAATATTTTTATTTACAATATAATATAAAAATACAAAGAGACATGGTAAATGTCAAACTATTTAACTAAGAGTTAAATATAAATGATAAGGTTAATATAGTGACCCAAACCTATCTAAAATCGATTGGTTGAATAGATTTTAACCCGTTTCCTCATTAGCCTCTAAATTAGACATCTTGTAGCCATTATAAACCCAATACAACTTTATTATAAAATAATATTTTAAGTTCGTCCTAAGGTGCCTATCACCCCTCCTTAAAAGAGAACTCACCCTTCTTTGAAATTCATACCTTAAAAGCCTTTTGGATCAGAAAACCCGTAGTCAAATATCCTCTAAAAATCCCCCACTTTATCTTATAGGAATTAATTTTTTCATAAAGCCAACTTATGGATCCCTTTTGATCAAATCAATAAGAAGAACCTGAAAAAGAGGTAGAAATCTCACCACCTCTTTCAAGTTCCTTTCTTATTACACTTCCTTTTTCTTTGTTGTTCCCATTCTAAAATAATAATTACAGAATCTTCTATATATTTTTATTTTATTATAAATATGGTCCAAAAAAATTCATTATTCTATCCATCCCTTGATTGACATGTCACCATACGTGCGTATGTACGCCTTACCGTCTCCACGTCGTGGTGTAATTGTTATTCAATACCTTATTATTTGGAACGGTATAATAATGATGTGTAATTCATGTAAATAAGAAATATAAAGTGATAATTATTCTCTATATATGATACACCATCCAATTTTATATTATTTTAATATCAAAATAATGATATGGTCGCTCGTTCGTGTGTACAGACTACCGTCGCCACGAATGTGATGAGATTCATTCCCCATCGTATCCATTCAAGGCTAATTTTTATTTGATGATTAAAAATAATGTTTAAGGACTTGATATATTTTTGGATATGAATAAGATACAACCAATGGATAGAAAACAAAGCTTATGTAACAAAACATATAAAAGAAAATAAGTAAGTAAACAACTGAAACGATGATAATACTAATATATTATTAATGAAGAAATAATAAAAGATCATATATGATATCATATTTAAGTATATGATTTTTGTATAATTTAATAAAAATAATTTAACTATTATACATGAGGTTAACCTAACCTTGAGCAAGGAAATGTACCAGGTAAGGGTGTATTTTACAATCTCTTTATTATCTGAGTTTATTTATACGTAATTATCTACTAAGACTTCTTTATGATCCACATCCATGTTTCTTAAAATGTATTTCAAAACATTATTACTATTTTATAGACTATGTGATAAATTCATTTATACCCTTGTTTGAATTTTTATAAAATGTTTATAATTGAATCTTTCCTTCGTTTTCCAAACAAGATCATTTTTAACCTTTTCGACAGAATTAAAGTAAGAATGTCTTTTTTAACTTATACGGTGGGTGAAGCAATTTTTTGCTGTTATAGAATCGTTGAAGCTTACCTTTCAATATTATAAGAAAATTTTCAATGTAAATGTTTTTTTTAATTATGTTAATTTTAAATGATTTCAAAAAAAGTTACTTCTCTCAGATAGTATTGATTTTAGCTTTGTCAACATACTTTGATGGATTTTAAGATTATTTGAAGTTGATTAATTATGATACAAAACATCCATATTGTATTGAAGGTTTTATGATATTCTTGACTTTGGATGTGTTATTTTATTACCATTATTGGTTTATGGTGAATGTATTGACATTTCTTATTCTAGTTTTAATATGAATGTTAATGTTATGCTTAAACCTATTCATATGAGGAAGGCATTGCACATAGTATATGATAGGTGGTGCCAGCTATAGCTCCTCGATGCATCAGTCTGTCTCATTAGGCAAACTAGTTTCGTTGAACAGGGCCTTGACAGACTCTTATTTGTAGTCTTGGCACAAGTCCTTGACTATATAGTTATGATAACTGGAATTATGCATTCATTCATTATGAAAGTGGTTACTAATATTGCATGTGATTGTTCGACTAGTAGAATATCCATGTGAATAAATAAATGGAATTATTTCATTTTATTTTTTCCATATTATGCTAAAGTTCATGTTTAAATGGATTTTTTTAGTTATACATTGCCTTAAATTTTTATCCTTATTTATGAAAGTTTCTGCTATATTGTTATCCTTACTGAGCATCTGAGCTCATCCCTTTCGATGTTTTATTTGTCCTATGATGTGAAGAAGTATTTTATGAATGACCAGCAGGGTCAGTATGTGGGGAAATGAGTGTGGACTATTGAGACTATGTTGTCGTAGTTATTCACTTTATGATGTAATGTAAAACTTATGAATGTATATAGCGTTTCCAAGGATACTATAGTAATTGGTATTTCGAGACTTGATCATTTGTGATCATGACAATGTAATGTAATAATGCACCTACTCTGGGTAACTGGTGTTAGGGAATTACATGTCTTGTGATAATCCAACTAGTGGAATATCCATGTTAATAAGTTAATGGAATTATTTGTTAATATTTTTAATGTTATGAAGAATTTTAAATTTAAAAGGATAATGTTTTCGTTTTATACATTTGCTTAAATATTTATTGTTATTTGTGAATGTTTTTCCTATATAGTAATCCGTACTAAGCATCTGAGCGCACCCCATTCAATGTTTTATTTTTCCTATGATGTGAAAAAGTATATTATGACTGAACTGTAGGGATATTCGATGAGATATGAATGTGTTCATTGGAGAAAATTTTGTTTTTCATTTCATTTTATAATGTAATGTAAATAATATAAATGTATCTAGTACTTCAATGTCCACTAAACTGATCATTCATTCAGGATTTGATTCATTGTGAGCATGCCAATGTTTTAAAATAATACCCCTACTCTAGGTAACTAGGTTTGGGGCATTACACTTCATCTCCTTATGTGTGGAAAGAATCTACCTGCAAACTTTATTATATTGCCTCTAGTAGATTTTGATTTCATTTTGGGCATGGATTTGATTTCATTTTATCATTCTAAGATTGACTATAGAGCTAAATAGGTTTATTTTTAGAAATACATCCATTTTCTATGAAATAATGACCCCGTACTTTTGATAATATATCAGGAAGCAGCGAAACTAGTAAAATATGGAAAATAATGTTACCTTGTATATATTTTTGAAAAAAGGAACTTTTCAGGGTAATGATGTTCCAGTTATAAATGAGTATGTTGATGTTTTTTCACATGAGTCTCAAGATATAAAACATGACCGGCAAGTTGAATTTATTGTTGGATTATTTCTTGATGCTATGAAAATTTCAAAACCCCCTTATCGAATGGATCATATTAAACTTTTAGAGTTAATGAATAAACTATCGGAGTTATTAGATAAAGGTTACATTCAACCTAGCACATCACCATGGGGTGATCCTGTATTATTTGATAAGATGAAATATGGTTAAATGAGACCTCAGATTGATTATAAAACATTTAATTACATCACTATTAAGAAAAATTATTATTTTCCTCATATCGATGATTATTTTGATTATCTCTAGGGAGCCTAATATTTTTCAAAGATTGAAATGATGTTGGAGTACCATCTGTTGATTGTAAATGACAAAGACATTGTGAAGACCATGTTTTGTACTGGATATGTCCATTATGAATTTGCAGTAATTCTTGTTGGGTTAAACAACGAACCTGTTATATCCATGAATCTTATGAATATAATTTTCCATGAGTTCCTGGTTATGTTTGTTGTTGGGTTTGTTGATCATATATTGGTTTATTTTGAAAGTATATAGGAACATCAAATACATTTTAATGTTTTCATGAAAACCTTAAAATAAAAGTATATATATGGGAAATTCAGCATGTGAGAGTTATGGTTATAACAAATTTCATTCCTTGTTAAAATTGTATCGTAAAATGGTATAACTATTGATCCTTCTAAAAAAATGTTGTTGATGAATGTCCAAGACCCACAAATATAACCGAGATTCGTATTTTTCTTAGTTTAAATGGTTTTTACTATATTCTTGTTGAAAATTTTGTATGGTTATCTAGCCCACTAAAAATGCTAACATAAAAAGGTGGTAAGTTCATTTGAAAAAATAAACAATGTGATGAATGTTATCAAAAATTGTGAATAATATTTGTGAATGCTCCAGTTTTCACATTACCATCCATATATGGTTAATTTGGGATCTAAAGAGATGACTAATTGAATGGGAATGGTTGTTTCCTAATGTATAATTATCTGATAATTGTGTATGCTTCACGTAAGTTGAAACATCATGAGTAATATTTCCCAACACATGATATTGAGTTACCAGATGTTATTTTTATTTATAAAATTTAGAGGCATCATATGTATGGAGTAAAATGTGAAATATATACTGACCACATAAATTTTGTTGTATATATTCACACAGAAAGAATTGAATATGAGACAATGGAAATGGTTGGAATTAATCAAGGATTATGATTTCATGATTCATTACCATAAAAGAATGGAAAATAATGTTGAGGATGAATTGAGTTGGAAATTTAATGCTACATTATCCATATTAAATTTGGAACTAGATCCTTTGATTACCGATTTAATGTGAATTCTCATAGAAGTTGTTGGTGTTGGAAATAACTCTATTTTTTTCATGTGTCAGTGAAATCATCTATATCTAGCAAAATTAAGCAATCATAGAAGGATGACAGTGAGTTTCAAAAAATGATAGAGTCGGTTCAAAAGGGTATGTTACCAGAAATTAACATTGATACTGATTTTATTTTGAGATTTGGGAAGAGATTATGTTTGAATTGTGATTCACAAATGAAGAAATAGTTGTTATATATAGAATATAGTTCTCTTTTCTCAGTTCATACTGGTTGTAATAAGATGTATAGATATCTTCGGGTGTATTACTGGTGGGAAGGAATAAAAAAAGATATAATTCACTTTACCGTGAAGTGTTTGACTTGTCAAAATGTTAAAGTAGAGCAACAGTTAATGAAAGGGATAATTCATTCTTTATTGGTGCCAGAGTAGAAATGGGAAAATATATAAACTGACTTCATTGTTGGATTACAAAGGACATCTCTAGGTATCAATTAAATATGGGTTATTGTCGAGTGATTGACTAAATCTTCCAATTTCCTTCCAATTCAAGATACTTTGTGTCTAGATCAACTTTCTCAGTTACATGTTAAATATATAGTTAGGTGGAATGGAGTTTCCCTCTCCATTGTATCCAATCATGATCATAGTTATACATATAACTTTTGGAAAGGCCTATATAAGTCTTAGGTTACTTAATTAAATTATAGTACAGCTTTACATTCTCAATCAGATTGGAAGTTAGAATGAATAATTCAGACAATGGATGATATGATACGTGTTTTCTCAATGGATTACCATTGATGATGGGACACACATATATCATTAGATTAATATCGTTATAATAATAGTTTTCATTCAAGTATACATATATCACCATTTGATTAATTATATAGAAATCAGTGTTGAAATCCATCTTCTTGGGATGAAGTAGGTGAAAGGAAGTTGACTGGAAAACAATTTGTAGAAGAGATGGCATAAAAAGTTCAGTTGATTCATAATCACATTAGAATATCTCATAGTGAGAATAAAATTTATGTGGATTACCATAGGAAGTATCTTTATTTGGAGGTAGGTGATCATGCCATTCTCAATGTTTTTCCTTGGAAAAGTGTGACGTGTTTTGGGAAGAAGGGAAAGTTGTGTCTGAGGTTATTTAGACCCTATGAAATCCTAGAGAAATTTGAATTAGTAGCCTATGGAGTGGAATTTATTCCAAGAATATCACATGCACACAATTTTTTTCATATTTCTATGTTGAGATAGTGTATTCCGGATCCATCTCTTGTCTTGAGTCCAGAGGTAATTCATTTCGAAGATATTCTTTCTTATGAGGAACAACTAGTCCCAATTCTTGACCTAATAGAGAAAGTGTTGCGGAATAGGATAATTAAATAGGTAAATTTTTTTTGAAAAACCATATGGTTGAAGAGGCAACAAGGGAATCTGAAAATGCGATAAGGGATAAATAAACCTATTTATTCGATAAGTGACTAAATTTAGGAGGACGCAATATCCAAAATAGGGGAAAGATGTAACATAATTGGTAAATTAGAACTATTAAATTTTCATATTTATTAATATTCATGAATTGAATATTAATTTTACTTTAAAGGGAATGTTTTTTTGATGGAATACACGATACAGAACAATGGTTTTCTTTGAAATCATACATTGCACATGATGGAGAGTTATATCTAAAAATAATATAATATTATTATTATTTTAAATGGTTTTTAATGCATAGTTTTTTTATTGAAGGGAAACTATAGAAATATCCACAGTAATATTTCAGATGTCTAATTTTATAAATCTAAGAGACTTAAAATGTGAATGGATGCAGTTTTATGCATAAAGACAATATTATTTATTAAAATGAAAATTTACAACCTTTTTATAGTAAATGCTTTTGAAATATATTATTTGTCTCATATTTATGTTTTGTATGAAAAAATAAAATTCAAAATTATAATCAGGCCATCAAAATTTACATGGGATTAAATTTTGGTATTTTTTTGATATTGTTCCTTTTTTAATGAAGAGTAAAAATTACTGCATTTTTATTCAAAACATCTTTTTAATATAATTTGTTTATATGGATAGATTATCTTTTTAATTGATTCTAAAGATTAGTTTGATTATATTTACACAAGATAATCCAATTTTGGTCATTGTATTTAATTTCACTTTGAAATTGAACATAAACAAGTTGCAATATTTTGATAGTTACCTTTTTGAAAAAACATGCTTTTTTGGTTTTGAAAACGAGAATTAATTTTAAATTATTTTCTCTAACTACTGTGTTTTGAATTTTGAAAAATGTAATTAATATTAGGAATCAGGAGGTCTAAATTGTGTAGATAGGTATATTTAATTTTTAGGCATTATGAATAACTACTTCATTATATTTTTTACCATTATTAAATGATAAATCTTGTAAATAAGTGCAAACAATTATATTATAATAATATAAAATTACCATAACAAGTGTCCTAACCATTTTGGCTGATACATGTCTGTCCAACGAAATCTTTGTGTCGAATTTGGGACCCCATGATGTTAGTTTTAAGAAAAAATGTCACTATAAAAATTAATTTAAAGTTATGGAAAATGTAACACTAACATATATATTTTAGTAAAAATCATTATATGGGTTAATATAAGTCATATTTTAGAGTAAAAATAGTCATTAGAAATATAAAAATATTTCTTAAATCATGATATTTTATTTTTAATTTTTAGACATCACAAAAAAATATTTCTGACAAGATGGTGATGAAGTGATTTCATCATTACTATAGGATTCAAATAAATGATTTTATAAATTTTAAAACAAAATTATATTGAAATATTTTATGCAATAAATTTTTTTAATGAATATAATGACTTATTATATTTTATTTCATGTAGTTTTATTGAAATAATCATGTTTTTATGTCTTCTATTAAGGACTTGATATGAATATTTATTAAATGAAAAAAATGAGTTTTTAGAACAATTAATATTTTATTAAATTATAATATAACCCTAAAAATATATGATTATCAAAAACAACATATATAGTGTCAAAAATATTATTAATGATACATTTTGGGTCTCTTGTAATTTTATATAAAATATGATAACCATATAAATTTAATATTTAAGAGGACATGGTAAATATATATTGGAATACCAAAAGGTAATTTTAAAACTACAAGGATTCAAAAATATACAAATACTATCCAATTATATTTTTGAAGATTCTATTTCATTTTATATACAGTGTATATTATAATTAAATTATTTTTTGACATTTTGAGAATGAAAATAATTTTATAATAAAATAATAATTTCAATCTTTCCTAAAGAGCCCCTCATCCCTCTTAAAAAGGTGACCAACTCTAAATAATTACTCCCACCTCTCGAGTCCCTTTTATCATCCAAAATCAACTTAAATAACTCCCAAAATCCATATATTCCTCCTCAAATCTTTCCCCTAGGTAGAAGTCAATTCAAGAATGCCTTTTGTTTACATTTAACGGTAGTTTCCTGATTTAAAGGTAATATCTTATCTTATGTTATTTAATTTTATTTTCCTTCTCCAACCCCCTAAAATCTCCTTCTTCAATTAATTTATAACAAAACCAGTATCTTCAATATAATAGAATTTATTTATTAGATTTTTTTAACTACAAATCCAGACTCATCCATCTAATTGATAGGAACATACTATTTTTGTGGGCGAAGAACAACTGACTCACGAAACGTTGATTACTCAATTATCTCATACGACCTCTAATGCTAGCCATTATTATATAACATTATTTATAAGTGACATAAATTATATTTATATTTCTTCTAGGATTTTTTAATTTTTATTTTAAATATTACCTTTTGTTTTTTATAATGGGTAAATACAATATTTTCATATGGAATAGTGCGGACTACCACTTCCTCAAAGTTATATGACTCATTCATGCCATTCATGGATTGTATATTCGAATAAATTTAAAAAATTATATATTATATTATACTAGTATTTTAATACAACTATGTGTCATTATTTTTTGATTCTATTAAATATGAAATATAAATAAATGTAGTGTTATTGCATCCGTACGACTTCCCGTCTCCATGAACAGTGGATTTCTATTCTTATCTCCAAATGCTATGTACTATTATAAAGACATATATATATATACTGTAAATATATTATATATGTTATATCTAAATTATGAATATCATTTTGGAGAAAATGTAATTTAGACCAGATGACCAACTTGTAATTATATGAAGTAAATTTTTGACTCAATTATCAAATATCATCAAAACGAACATTATTAACTCAAAGGATAATGTAATTTCTATAAATGGTAACATGTGATATTAAAATAATAATAAACATGGAAAATGTTTTGAAGAAATTTGATATTAAATTTCAATTTTTATCCAGGATATCAAAGAGCGAAGTAGTCAAGTTGGAGAAGAGGTATGGGACTTCAAGTCAATCTCCATTCATTGATGCATATTTTGATTTATACACAACTTTATTTTATATGGTATATATACTCTATTGACTTTTATTTTAATTAAAAGGGATTATTTTTCTATGATTCATTTTACTAAATGATAACATGAATGTTTATTTCTAATTTCCAAGGTAACTATGCATTTTATGTCTCTACAAGCATTATTTGATATTTGTCTTCATTAAAAAATTGTAATGTGTGTTAACGGAAAATAAACACCGTATACACTTTTTACATATTATTGTTTTGAAATTATTTTGAATAATGGATTTATTATGTTAATATATTTTAATGTTACATTTTGATTGCATAAAGTAAATATTATCTTTCTGTTATTCTTGTTTATGAGTTATAATTATGTTATAGTTCTTGGGAATTTGTTCAAGAATAAGGGTGGTTCCATGATAAAAAATTGGAGGGTGACCCAAAGATAGATCTGAAATGCATTGGCTAATGTTATAGTGGTAAAATTAATTTTTCTCCAAAGAGATTTAGGGAATATACTATGACGGGTATTCCTAACACAACACCCTATTTATCTATGAACGTTATAATGTATGTATGTTATGGATGTCTGAAGATACCTTTATCATTTGAGATTACTATGTGATATTAATAAATGTTATGATTTCATGAGGTATGTTAAAGAGAATATGTTTTGTATGTATTGATGGACTAATATTTTATTTCAATATTTTATAACCCTTACTGATCTTTTTTTGCATATATTATGTCTTCGACATTTTTTTCACAGAGTATAAGGAAGGGTAAGAGGAAAATATAAATAAATTATATTTATATCAAGAAAAAAAGTCTTCTTTTCTTTTAAGCGTATTTATTTTATGAAGAAAATGGATAATGAGTAGATGTGTCTACCTTGTAATATTTAAGATGTAATGTTATAGTTATTGCCTAATTCTATAATACTCTAAACATGAAAAGATCCTCAATGTGAATAATTAAATTAATTTAAGATTATGTAATGTTTAAGGCTGGGGACTAATACTAAGGATGAAGAGATATGGTTAATAATATTGTCATTAAATAATGACCCACTAAAATAATTGGTATTCATAATCATCTAACCTATGAAATGGAAATTAGTTTCATTAACATATTACTCATGAAAATAATCATGGTTGATAGACATATATCCCATAAAATGAGTTTTCTGTTAAAAAGAATTAATTATAAAGACATCCTTTATTCATTGAAATTACTTATTAAAAAAATTAAAAAAAATTTCTTTTAAATTAAAACATTAAAACATATAATGTATTCTAGAAAAAATATTGAAAAACAATTTCCATGAAAAAGAATTGTAAATTTTGAAAAAATTTTGTAAAATAATTTTCTTTAGAAACATTTAAATGAAGGTTGAAAAATTTTAGATGGCCATTTTATTAGAAAATATTTTTAAAAAAGAGAAATATGGATTGAAATATGTTTGGAAACCATTTTATGTAAAATTTATAAAATAATTGTGAAATCATTTTTGGAAATTAATTTCATTAAAGGTCCTTTGAAAAGATAGATATATGTCTTGAAATTATTTTTAAATCATTATAATTAAAATATTAAAAAAGACGAATTGAAATATTTTCAAAAAATATAATGTGAAATTATAAAAAATATGAATGAAATTATTAAAATAATTATTCTAATTTTATATTTTTTGTAATTTTTTAGAAAACATAATTTTGAAAGAATATTTATTTCAGATTGTAACATGAAATTAATTTGGATTTTCCAAAATATATTATCTTAAATATATTAAATTCTATAAAGTATAAAAATGGTTACATTACTTGTATATAACATTAATAACCATATATTAAAAAAATTATATTTATTCAAATATTTATCATAATATTTCCTCAAACGGATGCATAATCATAAACAATCTCGATAAATGATTAGATTATAATAATAAACTATTACCACTATAGTAATATTTAATTTTAATAAAACACAGATAATACAATTAAATGAAGATTAAAATATATCTAAAAGAAGGTTATTTAGGATATAACATGTCAATGGTACTATATACACGTCATAAAAAATATAGGTGCATAACCTGACATGTGTCTCAATGTAGGTAAATTAAGAGAAGATTATATTACCAATTTGGTAACTTTTGAAAATAACCCCCATGAAATAAAGATAAAAATATAGATAATTAAAATCCCAGAAAAGTAATTATAATAATAATATAATCTATCCATGTGTATTATACACACTGCATACATGAAATAGAAGTTGAACATGGCTTTTTTCTCATAGAAAATAAAATTTTTATAAGAAAACCATCACTGTTTGTATTCAGTTTTATCATACACATTAAAAACATCTATATAATTAATATAACTTTATTATAAATCTATCAAAGAACCTTATTATTATATATAATACCATATATAGAGTAATTTTACAGACTTTTTAATAATGCATAGTTAATCTCATGCCTTAGGTAATATCGGCTTAGGTTTTAATTCACGTTTTGACCAATTATTCTTGATCTTCTTAATTAGATCGTGATTTAAATTGATTAATATATTATAAAATGGCATAAATATCACATATATTAAGTATATAATTAATTATAATAATATAAAAATGATATAAATATGAAATCTAATACACTGTTTATATAGAAGGTATGTCTCACGAATGTAAGAATGTTGTTTTCATTTGAAAATAATTATGAATGAATAAATGTCAATGAAAAATATATATATACCTATTATCATTCCTATAGAATAATATTTTAATATATATTATATAATTTTGATAAAAATCTCTTTAATACATTCCAGGTTATGTGTGAATGAACCGCCTTGCTTTCTGGAGGCAGTAGTCCACACATCCCCAAATGAAATTATCATTTTTATAGAAAATTGAAACAATGATGGTATGCCTCATATAATAAATAAATATGTTTAAATAATCATTAATATAATATATATAATATAAAAATTGTTTTTCCATCATAAATCCTAACCAAGAGTTGTGGTAAAGGAATAAATGAGCAGTATCATTACGTGATGTAGTAGTTTACTGTACAAAAGAATGTTATGATTGTAACCACATAGATGGAAGTATTTATAATTTTTGGTCAAAAAGTATTAATAAAATATTTAGTATATTTATTATATTTATTTAATTATATAATAATTGAAAATAAATTTTTTATGGGGGGGATAATGAAAATGAAACATAGTGCACAGGGAAGATTGTAACCCATTCTTTGGGTTACTCCACTTAGGTTCAAAAAATGGGATTCCTTTCATGGATTTATTCCTAAAGGGATGATTCTAGGATTAAGGGAGGTATTTTGGGAGATTATTTTATCAATTTTTTTCTGATCTAAATGGATCTACAGCTGTGAATAAGTGGGAGGGTTGAGTGCCATTTTTCGATTGACATTGAACAAAATTTTATAAAATTGAGTTCTATCAATTTTTTTCCCATGACAAGTGGTTGAAATAATGGTCCCAATTATATAAAAATTGTATTTGGTTGAAATAAGAACATATTATTTATTTTTGACATGTTTCTATGTAATGTTTCTCCTTGTAATTAAGTCTTATTCTTTTGTTGATCAATGTTTTCTCAAAATTGGTGTAATTAATTTTAATTTCATTCACTTATCTTTTTAAAAAACAATGTTCTACAGATAATACATTATATATTATTACAATACATATTTTGAATCCATTTTTCTAATATTACAATCTCATAAGTGGTATATATTAATTTTAAATTAACCCTACAAACTGGACGATAATGCATGGATTTAATGTTACAATATCCTAAAGATTGAAATGTTATTATATAAACTTTCATTTGAATTTTCTACTAATAAAAACAGTTTCATTAATAGATTTATAATTTATATGTTTATAAATAAAGACCACATTAAAACATAATATAGTTTTTTAAATAAATTAGATGTAAAGGGAGTTTCAAAATAAAATATTGTTTTTTTACAATTCGTCAAAATAATGAATCTTCTTGAAATATTACCAAAAATTCATCTAAATTAAACATTAATGTTGTGATTAAAATAATTTAGATTTCATCAATATGTAAATTATACTAGTTTAATAAATCATAACTAAAATCTGTTCTTTATTAAATGGGGTAAAATTATATTTTAAAAATAATATAATATTCCTTAAAAAATGGATTTATTCTTATCTTATACCATTAAAATATAATGAAAGCTTATCAAAAAATTTTGATTGAATATATAAATTTTATTTAATACATAAAAAAGGTGAATATTTTAATTTATTGATATTAAATTGTGTTTTAAAAATAAAAAAAGTTTACATAGGAAAGTAACTTATTTATTTACAAATAGTTCATTCATTCACTTATTATATATAAAAACAGAAAATCCATTATATATTCACGTATAATTTATATATTTAAAATTCATTTAATATTAATAATTAATTACAATAACATTGATTGGTTTTCGCTCTAATAATACTTTAAAAATAAATTTTTTTTGTATAGAATATTTCAGTAATACTAGGAATTATGTTTTATGAAATCTATTGAAGGGTCTTTTGATTATGTGTAATTATAGCTGAAAATATTGTTGTGTGTACCCCAATTTAATCTATGTATTGCATATGGAACAATATTAACATTGTTCTATGTATAATATAAAACAAATTAGTTCATTATTATATAAAAAATAAATATTCAGTGTCTTGTGAATTGAATAATATTACATTAATTTGAAAATAATAATTCATAAAATCACGGTGTGTTATAATTTAAAAAACAATAAAATACAAATAGAAAATTTTAATATATAAAGTATTAATTAAAAATATAAAGAACAATTCTAAAGAGGTTAAAAACATTCACATGACAAAAAAACGATGTTATCGAGGACACAAACACACCCACGTGCATCAGAAAACAAAAATGGGTTATCAATCATAATTAATGTCATTAAAATTTTATATAATGTGAATTTAATGGAATAGAACATACTACAATAAGTATACTATTGATTTCATCATCATGATCATCAATAGTCTCATTACGTCAATAATATTAATACACCAACTAAGAATATATTACATTCTTTGGACTTCAAAAAAAACCCAATCCTTCGTGACAAGGGTTATTATATTTGGATTAGAAGAGAAATAGGATAGTGTTAAATCAAAACATACCCAAATATTAATACAGAAAGTCATTAATTTTGATCTCATATTAAGATTGAATAATCATACGCTCTTGGATAGTGGCAAGATGAAAAGTCTCCAACAGACTTTCATTGAGACCAATAGAACACCTCTTATCCGTAATAAGGTTACAAATACAAAAGGTATGGAATTATCTCACAATGAGGGACAATACCTTACTATATATGACATAAAACCATATTAATTTATATAATTATAAAGAAGAAATTAAATTTTTCTAATGATGAAGCCTCACAAAAAATCATCTCAGAATCACCCAAATTCAAAACAAATAGTGAAGAAGGATAAAAAGAGAATTGGCTCAACATTAGTTAGGGAATAATCAATCCCAAATATCACGGGAGAAAAATAATGGAATAATTTACCATTTTAAAAGATTCACCATGTTGTTTCCTTAAGTACTTTACCTAATATTCTAATAAAATCATCATATTCAAACAATAAACAAGGAGAGAGCTTATAAGCGATTAATATGGTTTTGGAACTGATTAAAATACACATTTAAGATAATTTTATTGACTAAAATGTCATTACATTTTGGTTTGTTTAGGATCTGAGAAGATAGGGAATAGAACTCATATATTACAACATTTCCTAAAGATAAAACATCATTAATCATAACCATGCCATGGTTTTGGGGGTTTCAGAACACAACAAGAAAAATCATCACGGCCTATGATTTTAAATTAATTCTAATATCGTATATCCTCATAATCTAGCCATCAAATTGAATAATATTAATTTTTATAATTAGATTATAAATATTATTTTCTTTAAATATGTGAAAAACTATTTTCATGTTTATATACTTTTTTGAAATAAAAATTTAAATTATTTGAAAGCAAGATATAAAATTCTTGAAAACTTGTTATTTTATAAATTGGGGTTTTATAACATTTTGATAAATAATTTTAAAAATAATTTTTACAAATTATATAAAATTTATTTTCAAAATTATCTTCTATCATATTATCATAATTTACTTAGTGTAAATTATTTAAAATTTTCACAATAGATTAATTTTATTGGTGAAATGTAACAATTTATTAAAAACAACTATTTTATTTCAGGTATTTTCAATGTTATATTGTATATTAATATGGTTTTAAAATAATATAAGTTGAATTATATAATAATTTAAATAACTATTACTATATGAGAAAAAATTATGTTCAAATTCAATATAAAAACATTCTATACTTATGATAATTTTAATATTAAAAACGATATTTTCATCACATCATCATGTTTTATTTAAAATGATTATCTTCCGAATATGTGAATTAAATTTCTAAAAATGGAATCCATAATTGGAATCATCATAAATATAATTAACTAATTAGGTCACCATGTTTTTTAATATAGTTAATAGTGACAACCTTATGAAATAATTAATACAGTTATTGTAAAAACAGATTTACTAGGAAATTAAACTAAAAAGGGAAGGCTTATAATTTCATAAATGCAGGTAAAAATTTAATTGGATGGAAATATTTGAAACCATTATAACCCGTGGTTAATAATTATCCATTTTAAGCCTAGTTTCGGGTAGAAAATGTGGTTAAAAATAATTCCATTGAAAATTTTCAATTGTGTCATCTCCCACACATATAAAAGGACAACCCCACTTCTCTACTCTCAACACTTCCTATGTAATTTTGATCATCCAAATCTAAAATAAATCCATTCCTTACATCCCTACCTACTTCATATGTTTAATACATATTTTAGGAAACCATCATTAGAAGTATTTTTGTATATACCTAAATGGCAATCCGGAGAAGAGGTAAAATTCCTAAACATTCGATGGGATTAATTTCTTATTCCACCACCTACAAATCATCTTCAAATTTGACAATATAATAAAACATTATAACCAATATAAAAATATATTATGATGTTAATTTCATAACTGAAATCAATATCTACATATATCAAATGAACAGAAATACTTTACTATGTGTATGATGGACTACAACTTCACAAACTGATGTAATTCATTTTCCATCACCACCATTAAAGGATGAATGTAATGGTGGTTTTAATAGATTTAAATGATATTTATGAAATTATTATACTTATGTAATTATAATATAACATATACCATATTACTTTTTCATTAATGGGGTATATGATAACATATCTGGTGTGTATGGGGGACTACCACATCTCAAAGCGATGCAATCCATTTTTATCTTACATATTATATTGAAGTTGATATCTATAATGTTAATGAATATATTAGATAATAATGATATAACCATACTTTTCAATATATTATACCAAATCTAACTTACTACCTTTCAATCCATTGGGAACACAATAATGCATCTCTTTTGTATGGGTGGACTACAAAATCCACATAGAGATGTGAAATGTTTTCGATTATTTACTTGGATGGTAATATGGTTAAATATAATTAAAATAATGTTCATGTGTACATACAGAATAAATTTCCCAAGGGTAGTGTAATCCATTTAGTATCTAAATAATTTATATATTAAACTAATACCATATATAATAAATATATAGGATAATTATAAAACAGTTTACATTCTGAAGAGGAAGGAAACGCAATAAAATAATTTTCTTTCAAATTACCGACATAAATAAATATGAATGAAATTATTTGTCACCCGAAATAGTGACTCTATAAAATATTTATTCATAAATGGGAAATAAAAACTAATATTTAATCATATATGGTTTGGGGTATATTATTATATGTTCATAATAGAATTATAATAAACCAATATATATTAGATAAGAGGATTTAAATATTACAATTTAAGTAATAAATAAGGTAATATATTTTTTTATAATTTCCCCATCTGGGAGACATATGTCATGTAATGAAGCAATGCATATTTATGAGGTGTATATAAATCCCCATTTTAAAATTTAAAATCCTGTATTTAGTTATTGTCCTATTATTTTAGGAACCATTTAATGTTTTTCCTTCATGGGGCTTACTATTTATTTTTACAAATGTGGTAATGGTTTTATGGTACAATCTCATCATTTATTGGGATTTTTTATATTTATGATTATGATGATTAACTATTATGAATAGGAAATCAAGAAACTAATGAATTTTAGTACTCTCATTTTATGTCATGAAAATACATGTATCCCCTTCATTTTCCTATCCATATTTAGTATATTGTTCAAAATAAGTTTTTAGGAAAAAACCATGTTTTTTATCTATGTGGTCTAAAACCTATTTCCATCAGTATCAAGGTTTTCAAATTTTAAAAATCACCAAAATATTTAATAACATATCTTTTACCTCATGATTTAATTTTTAGTAATTTGTTAAAAGCATTCTTATAATCATTTTCTAAATGAGGAAATTCTTGAATTTTTAACAATGTTTAAAGAGAATGTTTCCTTATAACTTGTATTGAATTAATAGAATTTTGACACCCTATAATATTATAATATTAAAAGATTTTGTTATATATTTCCATGATTATTTTCAATAAAATTAATATCCTAAAAATTGTATGAATTTGCATGTTTTAAAAATATTATTATAAAAAAACTCATATTTTATAGAAAAATAATCTACTTGATCTTTTGAAATAATTTTACACACAGGATTACACATATTTATGATAAATATGATTTAATAGGGATATAATCCAATGATACCATCATTAATATTTATCTAGATGTTTTGAGATCAGTTTGACTGGGGATTTACTATTTTGATACAATTCTCCAAATTAATAATAATGGTTTATGATTATATGTTTTTATTTGGTGAAATATTTACATTTTTTATTATGGTTTTTTCTAATGATATTGTTTAGGTTGAGTATATTTCACACCAAAATATATGGAATCCATTTTAGCTAGTAAGTGATGTTTGTGGCCCAAAATATCCTCTAGATGCATCAAATGGTCTCATGAGACCTACCACATTTTGATTTGGGCCATTGACTTACCCATTTAATAAATTTGTTTTGTAATGCTGTCTTAACGACATTGTTTTTATGGATGAAATTATGCATTAATTCAACATGTGATTTGGTATTAATGTTTAAATTTGATTATTTGATTAGTTAAAATATGCATGATTATGTGTGAATCCAATGTGATTATTTATATGGCCTTATTTGATCAACTTTTATTCATTTAATATTATTATTCTTATTAATGTTATTGGTTAAATCATAATTGATTAAGTTTTGTACCATTCTGTATTGATTATTCAAATTTATTCATGAAATATTCTACCAAATTAATACCCTGACTAATCATTGGTTATCACCCCTTTATTTTTATTACTTCCTCAGGATGTCAAGATGTGTGTTATTAATGATATAAAGGGTTATTATAGAGGAAATAATTTAGAACATGAATGCAACAATTTGGGAGACTATAACCCCTTTTTATCTGGGTAAGACACAACACAAGATAATCTAAATAGTAAAAAAACAACCAATAATACCATAATATTCATAAAAAACCATTCATTAAATTTGGTACAACCCTATCCAACAGTAATCCTGCCATGCCATGATGAAAGTGAAAAAAGTGAAAAAACCCCAAAATGAAGAAAAAAAAGAAAAATCCAAAAATGGTCCCAACTCCAAGTCGAGGTCATCCTCCACTTACACCCATGTTAAGAAAACTACCTATCAAGGGCCTTCTCCATAATAATGAACTGCATACATGAAGTCTGCATGGGTACCCATTAGCACCCGAGAAGTGTGTTAGTACAACTCAGCATGCCACCACCAACTATGTCTAAATAATATCCAATATAAACAGTTGAACATGAAAATTTTATATGAATAATAAATTTAAATAAAAAATTAAGTTCCCCAGACCAATTTAGCTATATTACCAACATTTATTAAAATTTCTTTACCTTACCTTTTCAAAAAAAAATTCCAATTTCATACCGTTTCCAATGCATTTATCATGTGTTCCTCAAAGACAACAAGTTACATGAGAATAAATTAAACAACCACATGCTTTATGAAAAAAACATTTAACTTAGCTAACTAAAACTAACATCCTCGGGAAACAAAAATCATGACCACAAAAAATTAGTCTAGGTTGATGCAACTGTTGGGAAAATAGAGCCTTAGTCCCCTTCCCTAACCTGTGTAGTAGGGGTGGAGTTTAGAGCCATGGTCCAACTCGACCCATTGGTGTTGAACCTCAAGTCAATACCCCACACTACCTATCCATGTGTTAAAGTTAAACAAATATTTATCCATTAACCACTCACACAATAGGAAAACCTCTACCCGCAGAATACATAAATCATAACAATAACATAGAGTTAATTGCATGCCATAACCCATTAACACAATTACATAATTTCACATTATTTATCCCCTTATCCCTATTCCCCTTTTATTATTCTTATCTCACTATTCTTTAATTCATTGTTCATATCTCACTAGGCATTGTTCAACATGCCTAACTCACTAGGCTTTATTATCATGCACAAAATCCATGTGATTATGATCTTTAATCATTTCCATGTTACCCCAATATCCCTAATGTTATTACTTATCCTAGGGGAATCACCTAGATTATCCTTCAACACATTCAATCACCTCAACATTTTTAGCAAAGGCTCTACATAATCACACAAAAATCTCACTTATTCTTCACAAATCCCTACGTTCTAGAAACTCGGCATACCCCATGGATGGAATTAGATTAGTCTCATCAACCTCACATAATCCCATAGGGATCATTAGGGTTTCCATTTACCTTCTTATCATCCATTTTACCATACCATGCAAAGGGTTATCGAAAAATTGAAAGAGACACCCACGAAAAAATTCAGACATGCATAAATCCACAAATAAACCATGGGATATAACATTTAGTCCACCTACCTCAATTTCATGAGTGAATGAACTCTTAATAAATCCATTAGATTCTTCTTTAACCATCCTTTGAAGCTTCAACCTAAATCTCACCCAATGTGTAGGGTTTTTGAGATTCAGAAAGAGAGGAGAAGAAGATAAACACACTAAACTAAATAGTGAGGGAAGAATGACTTATATTTACTTGGGTCTTCTATTGGAAACCAACAACACCAAAAATGCCTTCTAAACGAAGGCGATTGATCTCTTGGAGCCATTGGAATATTTGTTTTGTTCCTAGGGTTATGAGTGGTTAATGATTGGGAAATCCTGATTTTTTGATAAAAATTATGAAGTGGAAAATTGTAATTTGTTTAAAATACACTTTGCTAGATAGATTACCCACACGATTTTCAAACTGTGCGTAAGCCGTGCGGAGGCCACTTTCTAGACTCCCACCTCCCGCACTGTTTCCTGTGATGTCTGCACAGTTAGCACTAACCATGGTCACAACATTTATCCTTCCTTGAAAATACTTTTTTTCTCAATTTATCATGTCATGAACCATCATAACACCCACGAGCCTCCTTAAGTACATGGGTAAGCACATAATTTACCAAAAAAAGGGATTCAATCCAAAACACCAATAAGAACAGACAAATCCATGATCCAAGGTCTTACAACCTCCCCCCCCCCATATAACAACTCATCCTCGAGCCGAGCTCCCAATCATCATGGAACTCCCATTGAAAATAGAATGGTAAACTGAGCCTGCATATCAGATTCCCATTCCCATGATTCTTCCTGAACATTCCCATACTACCATAGTACTCGTACAAATGGAACAACCTTTCCTCGAAAGAATTTCTCGATACAATCCATTACATGAACCAGATACTCCTAAAAGGACACATAAGCTTCAAGGTCAACATTATTAACTTCCAAAATGTGAGTAGGTTATGGGTGATACCACAGAAGCAACGACACATGAAATACATCACACACCCTACAATACCATTTTTCAAGAGCCGGTCTACATGCAACCAGCCCGATCCTCTACCCAATCTCAAATGGCCCCACATACACAGGCTTCAACTTTCCCTTCTTCTGAATCCATTGGTGAACCAACCTTGGTGACAACTAAAGGTACACACAATCACCCAGATCAAAATCAAGAGGAATACACCTCATATCTATATACAACTTCTAACTTCACTAAACTATTTCTATCGGCATTAAAATAAACTTTCCTCGCTACAAAGCCTCATGAAAGTTACTCGCTCCTAGAAGTTCTGATTCACCAGCCTCCAACAAACACAGCAGAGATCTACACAACCTCCCAAAGAGAGCATCTGGTAGTGGAATCTAAACTATATCCTGAAAACTGTTGTTGTAGTAAAATTCAACAAGAGACAGGTTCTTCTCCCAGGAACCACCAAAATCTAGCACACAAGCCCCCAACATTTTATCCATCACTTTTATTGTATAGAATGACAACATGTCTGTTTGTGGGTGGAACGTCGTGCTCTAAAGCACCTGAGTTCCAAGCACCTTCTGCAACCCATACAAGAAGATTGGTTTGAAATGATGGTCACGACCTAACACTATAGTCCACGGTACACCATTCAACCTTACTATTTCCAAAACACACAACTCACTCAACTGGTCAACTGTGTAAGTATCCTCGATCGGTAATAAATCATCCACTTCTATTCGTTGGTCCACAACCACCCATATTACATCTTTATTATGATTCTTACACAGAAGTCCCACCATAAAATCTATCATCACACCATCCCAATTCCATTACGGAATGGGAAATGGATGTTAAAAACTACATGGACATTGATGATCGGCCTTCACCTACTAAAAGGTAAGTCTCCATTCAAAAATGTCGGTGATATCCATCTTCATTCCTGACCACCAAATCAGTCTACGGAGATCATGAAACATCTTGTTAATAAAAGGATGCACTGAAAATGTTGATGAATGTAAATAATGATTCAACTGTTCTCACATGCTGACAGACACAACCACACGACCATGAACACAAAAAACCCCATCCACTCTAATGACCCAAACAGAATGTAGCTCCCCACCATTATGTTTTTACATCATGGATAGACATTAAGTATCATTGAGATTACTTTCTATAAATGAACTCAAAGCCATCGAGTCAAGAACCCTGGAACCAAGAGTCACTTGACTGTTTTCCTCCCGCACCTCATAGTGAATCTCTGAAAACTAAGTCTTTACCTTCCACTCAGTGTTGTATTCCTCTCAAAGAAGATTTACTGGAGATAATAAACCCATCATTTCTGCTAAAGATTCAAAACCTTCTACGAAAAGATATTCATTAGAATCTTGTAATAGGTATAAACCGTGAACTGTTACCCCAACATGTAGTGCCTTAAAAACTATAAAGAATACACTACTGTAGCCAACACAAGATCATGAGTTGGATAATTACACATAGGGTGTCTCAATTTACTCAACCCATAATCCACTACCCACTCATCTAGAATCAACACAACCCCAGAACTGATACCATAAGAATCACAATACAGGACATTGTTTCTACATGGCTTGGGAAAGATCATGAACTGTGCGGTCATAAATCAAATTTTAAATTCTTAAAAAGAATTATCATATTCCTCATTCCACTTTTACATGATTCCCTTACTGGTCAAGCCCGACAGTGGTGCTTCTAAGAGAGAGAAATATTTGATGAAACTCTAGTAATCACATGTCAAACCTAGAATACTCCGACCATCTGAAACACTATTGGGATGATCCCAATATATGAGAGCATAAAATTCCTTTGGGTCCACTAAAAAAACTTCCTCAGAGATGATGTGTCCCTGAAAACTCACTTCCCCATTCCATAACTAAATCTTTGATAGCTTGGCATATATACAATGCTCTCTTATTGTACTCAGAAAGATGTCATGGTGTTGGGAATAATCACAATGATTTATCATGTATACCAAGAGGTCATCAAAAAAGAAAAACAAAAACTAATCCAGATAAGGGTGATATATTAGTTTCATCAAAATCAATATCAAAACTGGTGTATTGGTCAAGTCGAAAGGCATCACTACATACTCAAACAACTCGTATCGACTCCTCAAAGCTGTCAGTGGTTTTCAAGAAAGTATCACCCTGAACTGGTGATAACATGATCTCATTTCAATCATAAGAAAACACCAATGCACCCCTTAGCTGATCAATCATGTAATAAATTCTAGGAAGTGGCTCTTGATTTTTCACTTTCATATGATTTATCTTCTGAAAATCAACACACAGCCTTAATGTATCATCATCCTTTTTTGAAAAAAGAGGAATAGATCCCCATGAATACATACTAGGTCGTATGAACCCCATATGCTCCAACTCGACTAGATGATACTTCAAATCCTGGAGTTCTTTCAGTGCCATTCAGTATCGTGGAATGGAAACTGACTCCACTCTGAGAAATAAGCCAATCGTAAACTCAAAATCTCTCAAAGGTGAAAACCCCAAGATATCCTCAGGAAAAAAATCCACAAACTAATACACTACTGGAGGGAAGACATATCATTACCCTAATTCATCATAAAGCACAATGAATGGTATATGAGCCATGATCCTACCCAAGTGCTGACAAAAAAGCACTACACATCTCGCTCGAACATCCCACTCTCTGCGATGAAGATAACCATCACCCTCAGGTGACTTGAAAGATACCCTACGACAATAATATTCTATGTGCGCCTGATACACCACCAAACTGTCCTTACAAAAAATAAGGTCAAATCCTGACCTCTCAATAAAGAAAAAGTCCTATAAAAAACAATACCCACCATCATCTAGAACACATCCCTTACAATTCCTGATATCTTCATTTCGCACCCCCAAGAAATTGTCAATATACATAACCCTAGACACACGCTCTACTAGAAAACCCCCTGCTACAAAAATAAAAGTAGAAATATAAGTGTATGTGTCATAAGTATTATAAAATGCATAATAAAAAGTATAATCTACAAGGATCATACCTCGAACTGTCGATGCACCAGCCTCACCATCACCGGGTGGTGATTGAACTACATGAAGCTGACATGCCCCTCTACCTTGGGGTCCAACCTTTGTTCCACGCACTGCACATCTCAAATAATGTTGTAGATACTCTCCCAGAGTTCCAGATCCACCGGCCCTACTAGTACGGCCTATGGAGAACCAACTACCTTCTAGATATAGATCAATGGATCCCTTTCCTCCACATGGAATCTTCCTTTCACTAACATTCATGCTCACCGGATGAGGGTTAATGTAGATCGTCAGCGCTTTTCCCAAACTTCTGCACGACCATCACTAGTATAGAGGTCTATGACACTGGTCACACATGTATCCTATCCTATCACAGTAATATAAGAAAATATAATCACCACCATGAGATGCTCATACTCTCTTCTGACCGCCTTACACAAATCTGATCTATTTAAAACATCCGAAACGATTCTGATGTCCCTTGTAAGCTACACAACTTGACATCCAAGTTGGAACAAGAAGTCTACTACCTAAATCTCCCATTACGTTTCCATATATGATCATTGGTTGATCCCCTTCCATTGTATACCTCTTCAAGAGAAAGATGTTCACTTGAGACCTGATCTCGTGTCTCAGCCCATCCTGGAAAAAAGTCATAACTGTTGTGTTTTCTCCCACCAACGGTAGAAGAAAGCGTTATATGTCAGTGAAGTAGTCCATCATACTTTATGACTAACATCGATCCCGAAGTCAGGCTCATGAACTCTATAGTCTGCTCTTACATCAATTTCCTTGGACAAAAATTCACTAGAAAAGTTTCCTGGAAATCTTACCACAACATCCTCTCATCCTATTCTATTTTATCCAAGATTTCCCACCAAGGATTTTCCTGGAAGCGAAACATATAAAAATACTACCTGACTCACTTCCCATAAAGTGTCTTCAAATGATCAAGTAGTTTCTTGACCAACTCTATCCAGAGCTCTATTGCCTTTGGGTCACCCCCTCCTATAAAAGTTAGAGGGTACTATAGCCAAAACATTATAGTATGCTAAAACATACTCAGTGCCACCCACCCTGGGTCCCGATCCATAATTTGTATAAAATGATCCAAATTCTCTTAAAACTGCCATTATCTACTATCCGAGATCACCACTATCTCTTGGTCTTATATTGGAGGAGGGTTCTCAGAAACATCTTATAGTTTCCCAATCGGTGCTTGATGTCGTGGTGGAATTTCCCAACTTTTCCAAACAAGATGTTTTGAGAACATACCATAAAACATTCACATCATCATAAAAATAAGTCTCCTCACATGCCACAATAACCTTCCATATGTGAACCATCCCTAAAAAACCTTCACATTCCGAAAACATCACCCAGACCATCCTCACAGCGGGGCATGGTGCACAGGGTTTAAACCACTACACAGTACCAAAAGGTTCACAGAACAAGTTAAAAACAAAATTTTCAATTAATTACATACACATAATTACACATATTTCATTAATCATCACTAATATTAACCACTTTTGTTTTTAGTTGATGACATTTTATCTTTTCAACTATCAACATGTGATGTTGATTCTATCATTCATTCCTCACAAACCCAACTCATGTGTGCCTACCATGATGCATGTAACCTATATATCTTTCTGCCTACATTGATTTATTAATGAATAAACTCATTCCACTAAGGCCACAAGATGAATATCATAAAACCATCACATTAATCAACATGTGCATCCCCTAATTGTGAAATATCATTAACCGTAAAATATGAAAATCATGAAAAAAATTACCACCATGGGTGACTTGGGTTTTAACACATACATGGGTTAGCTACACCCAAGAACTAGATAATTACCAATGCACAAAAAGTTCCTAACCTCCTATCTACCATCCCCAAATAAGAAGATTACAGAGAAGGAGAAGAAATATCTCCTCTGATACAACATTTTAAAATCCCAAACCCAGAAGCCACTTAATCGGTGCTTTGAGCTTGGTGGTTACATGACCTTAACAACACCTCCCAATAAGCCAAACTATTCCTTCTAGGAGTGGGGGTCCAAATAGTAATTTGGAGAGACTATTCCCCCATTATATAAGTGTTAAACACTACAAAAGATAAACAAATTTGATGAATAATAACCAATTATACTAGAGTATTCATAAACAACCATTCCCCAAATGCGGTACAACCCTGTCCAACAGTAAATATGACACGCCATGATACAAGATCAAACGTGAACAAAATCCAAAATGAATACAAACGGAAAAATCCTCAAAATGGTCCCAACACCATGTTTGGGTCCTCTTCCACATACACCCAGGCTATCCCAATTTCCTTGCAATGTTCTTTTCTCTTATCCTGACTTGCAAACATTATGTCTGCTCAGTAATCAATCAGTTAACCGAGAAGGGGATGAGTACAACTCAGTCGGCCACCACCAAAAGTGTATACAGAATTTTTGCTATTAAAAATTGATCACACAAAATAAAAATGAATAATAAATGACATGAAATGATTATGTTCCCCTAACCAGTTTAAGTCCATTATCAAAATTTATTATCAATTATTTATCATACAATTTCATCCAATTTTCCATTACATTCCATTTCCATCATATTATCATTAGTTCATCAACCAAATCAAGTATTACGGGATTAATGTACACAATCACATCCATGAGGAAAAATACACAGTTATCCTATCTCACTAGGACTAACATCCTCATGAAAATGATATCCTAACCTTGAATCCTCAATCTGTGTGGATTGAACCATTTGGGGAACAGATCCCTAGTGGCCTTCCCTAACCAATTCATTAGGGGTGTCTTTAAGAGCCCTAGTCCCCCTGGACCTGGGGGTCTAGAACATCGAGTCAAAAAAACAATCAAGCCATCTGTACATACTATACATTTATGTATACATTATCCATTCACACAGAATCAAAAAAATTTCCCAGGATAAGTCTATACGGTTGAGATGCATCGTCCTTCGACGATAGTGCATTCACCACTTCGAGGCATTTGGATTCCACCCAAACATTGGTCCAATTTTTTCAATGGGAAAAAATGATCCCATGGAGGATAGAAGATGCCTCTGCCACCACAGGGCTCTAAAGAAAAGGCACAACCCATCACTAAGCTTCCACAATCTCTCCAGAACTATTATGAGCAATGAGTCCAATTCCAACAATGGAATTAGCAGAGATAGGAGCATCAGTATTGATCTTGAGGAAACCCTCATGGGGGGGGAGACCAACAAATAGATGGATGCTGAGTTTTGCCCAAAGGAAGCAATAAATCTTAATTCTTCTAGCCAATAATCCATTCTCTAGCCCTATCCACCCAAACACGATCATCAGATACCTTCATTTGGAAAATGCGATCATTTCATCTAGTCCATACTAACCAAGCAATTGTGCAGATCAACCCCACAACTCTCGGTTCAAGAGAAGCCACCCATTTAACCATATTTTGGACCATCCCAATTGAAGGATCAATGAACAAGCCAAAATCTGGTTTCTATTCCTTCCACACCCCTTCCAACCCATGACAGAAATGAATTGCATGCAAAGGGGATTCCACCACTTGTAGGAACAACAGATAGGTGTCATCCTCTGCCAAATAACGCCGCAACATAATTTCATGGGTTGGGAGAACCTCATAGCAGACCTGCCACCAAAAAAATTTCACTTTAGAGGGGGTAGTGAGTGCCTTGATAATCTTCCATCTATTTTCAGGAGAGGTATGAGCCACTCCTTGGACCCGCATTTTTTAACCCAAGTGGACATAATATCTTCCATGAGACTCCTCGGTCCAGAAAAGCTGGTAATTGCACATCCCTTGTGTGAGAAGAATACGTAAGATTAGATGGTTGTCAACCTCATTAAACGACCTATAAAGCATCCCACAATCATCGTCCTCAAGCGAGTCATTGATCAGATCTCATACACTTGCATCATCAAGACCAGGAACAATAGTCGAAGAGACCTTATGGTTAATTCCATTTTATAGCCAGGGGTCCTTCCAAATAATATCATTATGCCCGTCAGCAATTCTCTAGTCTCAGCCCATGTCAAGGAGGATTTTGTGCCCCAGATGCTTCTCCACAAAAAACTCGGCCTTGGCCCCAACTGGGCATGAAAAAAGTTGGAATGAGGGAAATATTTTTCTCGCAGAACCTTTGGTAACATGTCATATGGATGGGAGAGGAGGAGCCATCCTTTCTTTTCCCGTAGAGCCTCATTAATCCATTTGAGATTCTTAAAGCCAAGGCCCCCATGAAATTTTGAAACGCACAGCTTCTCCCAAGAAATCAAGTGTGAGTTATGTTATCCCACATAAGAGCCCCAACAAAAGTTTTCCAACCGGGAATGGATCTGATCTATGTGAGTTTCCAGGAATTTAAACAGTGACACATCATAATAAGGGATTTCTTGGGCCACTTACATCATGAGAACTTCCTTTCCCACCTTGGAAATCTTCTTACTAGACCAAAGACAAATCAGATTATCCACCCTGTCCATAATTGAGGTGAAAACTTGTTTCATTGACCTACTAACATGGGTCAGGAGTCCAAGGTACTTATGATGCTTCTCAACCAGCATAAAACCACACATTCTCTACATCTCATCTCTATTTACTTGTTAGATGCCTCTACTAAATGATAACTATGATTTAGAAGGATTTAGACTTTGCCCAGAACCCCTTTCATATAGATTGATGATATGCAACTCTGAACTGCATTCTTGTGGGGTAGCATGAGCAAAAAGAAGGCTATCATCTGCAAAGAAGAGATGGTTGATAGGGGGAATTTCTACATTCGTTAGCACCATGGATAATTCCTTGATTTTCCATCTTCAGAAGGAGGTGAGAAATAACATCAGCCACTAGAAGAGGATCGAGTTTTCATAGAGTGGGAAGATTGTAATTTTTTTAAAATATTCGGGGATGCAGGGTTTAACCACACAACTTTCCAAACAGTGTGCAAACCGTGTAGAGACCAAGGTCTAAACTCTCACCTCCTACATGTTTTCCAGGGCTGTCCACGTTGTTATCCCTAACAATGTGCAGACTGTGGAGCCTACCGAAAAAACACATTTATCATAATTTTCCATCTCCCAAAACCCTTGAAACAACCTCAAGCCTCTTTAAGGGCCTTAGTAAGAATTTAACAAACAAATACAAGGTATTATAACCAAAAACATAAATGATAACATACCTATCCAAGATTCAAGATCATTGATTTTTATTTTTAAAATGATATTCAAGTATGTATCTGTTTTCCTAGACTACTACTCTATTAGGAACTTTGGGATATGATTCATTAAATCTTATTCCAATTTAATAAATTTACCTCTGATTCTATGGATGTGGGTTTTATAGTTAGTATCAAAGAACGTTTAATATAATACTTAGACAATAGGTTTTATTAAAACATGGAATAGAGTACATAACCCTTTGATTGACATTGAAGATATGTATTTTAACAAATTTATAATTTTTTGTTAATGATGATATTATGTTTGTTTTTTTATAAATAATCCATTATCTGTATACTACATATGGACATGGTTATAACATATAAGTACATAGGGTTAGTAAATTTTAATAGGTGTGTCAGGAATGACTTGAGAAATACCTAATACATTACAACAGACCACAATGTGCACCTGATTTGACATTTTATAGAATTTGGTTGGGTTAATTCACATTTTACTTTTAAATTTTTTTTTACACGGAAATATTTTTCGTATTCACACATATTCCAAAAAATAATGTTTATGACTAATAAATTAGATTATAATAAATTTTTCATTTTTTTGTTATGTATTTATATAGAATTGTGATTACTTAATATGTTTCATACTTTTCTGATCCAGTATGTTATAAAAAATTATTTATAAATGGATCCATGTGGAAAGAATTGTAATTGTATCAATTCACATATCCCATGTAGTGATTTCCCCTCTTCGAATGATAATGAAGCTAGATCTAGTGATATAGATGGAACTAATAAAATTACAACTACAATAGGTAAATTTATGTAGGTTATTATAATAACCATTCTGATATTTAGAATACTTATGTTACACCATGCTATTTAAAAATTTTAAACCACTTCACGAATCAGAATCCTTCATCTTTCAATGGGAATACAAATTAAGTTACAGTGGCAAATGGATAATTTCTATAGAGAAGACATTTCTCACTATTGAAATATTGGAATGGGATAATGTTTTCATAGAATACTATCAAATAATTGGAGCTGATGATCAATGGTTGTCATTTTATTAAATAACTAATGATGATGAAGAAATATCAAACACGGAATAAAATAATTTTTGGGAAAAATTTCTTGAAAAATATTTTCCTCACGAGTAATGAGAGAATATGGAAATACATTTCTTAAATATAAGAAAAAATAAAGAGTAAAATGATTTTATGTGTAAAACTGACCGTAGAAGGTCAAAAAGGAATACTGTATATTATGTATGTAGTCCAAATTGAAATATTTATCATTAATTTGATAGGTGTAGGAAAGACCTTCAAAGTGAACTATTCTCCAAAAATTTCTCATCACACAAGGAAATATTATCGTGTGAAATCATATAGATAACTAATTCTACATGTATTATTAATTTTATAAAATGAAATATATCATGATTAAAAATGGTTATGCGATAGAAGGAAATACTAGAAAACGAAGAATTATAGTGTGGAATTTCAATCCTTTAATAAATGTTAAAAAATATTAGAATATTCATTCTATGAATGGGTGTTCGATCCATGTGTGAAGAGAAACAGAACCATACTAATGATTTCAATTGTACTATTGATGCTTCTAATGTGAAATGACTCCATTGTAAATATATGAGAATCTATTTGAATGATTATATGTCATGACTAGCTTTCACCATGATGAGGGAAGGGATAGCAGAATACAAGACGATTATTTATTTAAGTTGAAGAATAGATAAAAACACCCTAGGCCACATTCAATAGGTCCCAGAGTGGCGACTAGAACAAATTTTATATGATTACACACAAGATGGAAGACATTAACCTTATTATTTTGTAGGATCGGGAGATAAGATAGTAAATCCCCGAAACACAAAAACTTGAGGTAAAATTAAAGTCAAAATAAAACCACTCCCAGATACGTGTCCAAAAGTAAATTCTACAAAAGTACAAGAAAACCCTAAATGAATGTACCAATGAAAAGAAAATCTGTAACTTGAACTATCCCAAGGTCCGAACTAGTACGATCCTGCCCAATCCATGATGTCCTCCTGGAAATCTGAAAAACGTTTTACATATGTGGGGTGACTATACAGGTATACTCAGTAGGGAAAACCAAAAGCTCTCATGCACAAGAGGGAAGGCATTCTAATGACAGTGATAAAAGTTGACAACAAGAGAACCTATAAAGGAAACTATCCACCCAATCCTCACTAATGTACATTCCCCAAATAATGCAAGTCATGTCATGTAATATTAATAGATCATTGATTTTAGGGTACCCCACACATAATTCCTACTGGTTATTGAAGACATCCTACACTTCAGACCTCTCCCGCCATTCTCACTGTAGTCCCACTGCCACACCCTTCCTGCACACACCTGGGCTATCACAACCGCACACATCGCCCACAAACACCTATGAAATCACTACAATTCATCTCGTCCGAAAACACCAGGGTCTGAATAACTAATGCCCAACCCGAAGACACCTGGACCTCATCCAAAAAATACTTGGTATACCACCTTCCCGCACACTCATGGGCCAAGAACCAACACATACATGCCCAATGAATCCAGGGTTATAATAGACCTCAGGCAATCACTTCCTGCCCGAAGTGTCTTGGGATACACGAGAAATGGATAAGAAAAAGATCTAATAACCATCCCCTCATATGAGTGTCGGGAAAACACCCTCCCCTATGAAATGGGGGTGTTTGGGAGAAGTGCTCAACATGGGTGGGGTGAGAATAAGAAACATAATAGCTGAATTATACATATAGGTAAAAAATTACTCATCCCAAACTAGGTGTTCCAGAACCAGATAACACACAAACACCATAGTTACTATTCATACATAAGAAGCACAACACCCGTTACCAAGTCAGGACTCACTCCTGGAAACAATTCCCCACTTTTCATATTCCTGTTTTCATATTTATGTGATTCTATTTAGACAATCCTTCATTACTAGGAAACTAACATGCATAGCCAGAAGACAAGGATGGGAAAATAGCAAAGCAACAATTTAAGCATTCACACCCGGTTCTTTTGTAACGTCACAACAACAAAAGTGATCTATGAGATCCTTCAAATTACTGGAACCAAAACAAGCCCCAACTTATGAGCACAGAACCATAATCCAACAACTGAAACACAACAAGGGATTCCATCCCCATCCATTTCACCACATGAGGATCTAGCAGAATAGTCACATGTTTAGAAAAAAAGAGAAAAGGAAGGGTTTTTGAATTTTAACACACCCCAAATTTAATTACTTCTTTTTAGTTTAGTTAATCAGGGTGATTGAAGGACCCCAAAACACCCTAAGAGGGAAGGGGTGAATCAGGTTGTCAAATTATTCATTTTTATATATGGGATCATATTCCCATGTTGGTAAGAACATGTTAAATCAATTATACAAATAAAAGCAGGATGTTCAAATAAAACTTTTATATGGTTCACTACAAGGGGCTACATCCATGAAGCATACACCAACAGAATGATGGTCATACAATTATCCACTAATCTTCACTAGTTCATGGATTACAGGTTTTGGTCACAATCACTCTTTTCCTGGCATCCTTCTTTTAGAAAGGGATCAGGGAACACTCACTGCATCCCTCAGATCACTTCCATCTACTCCCACTAGCTCACTGCCTTGAGAGAAGTCAAACTCAGTTTATCAATATGAATGTCTCTTAAATAGTTTCTCATTGAGTTCTTTGTCTCTATTTAGCATGAGACATTTCTTGAATCGATGTCCTAAAAATATGAACTTGAAAGAACTAAACCAGATATTTAGAATGTACAATCATGTTATACTGACGGTTGCATGCAACACCTACCCTTTACACGCAATATCTCAGTTTTTGCGTGCAATATCTGTTTTATGCTTGGAAAATATTTCATGCTATAACACCTATTTCGCACAAAAAATTCCCTTACAAACTGATTCCACTTTTATGCACCATGTCTTCTTTCTCACTACATTTACTTTTACACGAAACTTCATCTTTTTTCATGCTTCTTCTGCTTTTTCGTGCAATTCACCCTTTTACACTCAACTTCCCCATTTTAATGCAACTCCCTTTTCATGAACCATTTACAAACATCAAATCTCGGATCTTCGTTGAGTCTTCAGCCATCCTGAATGAGGTGGTCACCTTTTATTTATAGGAATCATCAACCCCTGTGCACAAAACCACACGTTTGTTGTGCCAAACACTCATTCTACGCGCAATCATTTTACACGCATGAATAATTTTTCACGCACATCCTTGGATTTTTTGCACACCTTGTGCCTTTTCCATTTTTCATTTTTCTGATTCCAAAACACCTCTTCCACAAAATACCTTGATCCACTATTTCGCGCACTACACTCTTTTTCGACCACCATGTTATTTTTCACGCACAATTCACCTATTTCATTCAAAACTTCCTCTTTGCATGCTCCTCCTTCTACTTAAACTATATGATCACTTTACTGGAAAAAAATATTGAACATCCAATAAGGATTGACAAAAAACAAAAACCATAATCCAATTCTTCAATGAATGGTCAGGGTTCCCACAATCTCCCCCTTCGGGAATTTTGGAAATCACACAAAAAATTCAATAGATCACCAGCCACATGAAAACCTAAAACACATGAATCAACTCATCCAACACTGTAATTATACGTGAGCAGAGCTTGATGTAGAAAATAAGAACTGAAGTGTGAATTAGGATCCCATGTTTGGGAATTCTTAATGATTCCCAAGATATTATCTTACTGTGTCACAAAACCCTTACATCATCAAAATATTTTCCTTATCCTCCTCACACCGAATTCTCATCGAGACACAAAATATGTCTTGAATCTATTCATTCTCAACCTTTGGGAGTAAAACCAAGGAATATTATTTGTTCATTGAACAGTGAAAAACACCCCATGTATAACATCTCCCCCATAAACCTACATCATATCCCTAAACATATTAAAAACAGTTAACATATCTAGGGATATGGGTATTTTGTAACCTCCTTATGCACATGGAGGTGGCTGAACATCGAGGTTCAACCAGTGTTTCTCAAACAAATCCACTAATAGATAGTTGGTTAGGATATCAGCCACATTCTCATCATTTCTCACATGTTCCATTATAATAATTCCATGCTCAACTTTTACTTTGATGAAGAGATACATGATTTCAGTATATTTTGTACGAGAATGCTGAACATGATTTTTAGTAAGATCAATTGCACTCTTGTTATCATAGTAAATCACCATTGGTTGTTTCAACTCATCAAAAATATTTTTCAGTTGTTGATTCATCCATAGTAGTTGACTTTATGACTTTTCAGCAGAGATATACTCAGCTTCAGCAGTACTAAATGAAGTACTTTCTTGTTTCTTGCTCAACCAGCCAACACATTCCTACCCAATATAGAATTCTCCACCAGTTGTGGAATTTTTTTCCACTACATCTCCAGCCTAGTCAGCATAAAAAAATGCTAATAACTTACCGTCTCTTCTTTATATAATGTATAAGACACAATTGAGAGTACCATGAATATACCTCATGATGTTGTTACCACTGCCAAATTTTGTTCCTTTGGATTATATTGAATGTGGGTTGCTAAGCATGTTGAAAAGACAATGTTTGGTCATGTAGCTGTCAGGTATAGTAAACTCCCAATGATGTTTATATATATTGTGGGATCTATAGAGTTCTCATCCTCATGTTTTCTATGTTTTGTTACAACTCCAATTAGAGTTGACATTGATTTCGAGTCATGCATATTGAATTTCTTCAGCATTTATTTTTCATACATTCCTTGAGAAACGAACGGGTATTCCTTCTTTTTATCAGTTGAAACCCCAGAAAATATGTGAGATCCCCAATCATAAACATTTCAAATTATGATTTCAAGTTATTGGTGAATTATTCTTCTGATTTATTCCGGCTTCAACAAAATACAATGTCATCAATGGAAACTAGAACCATGAACTGATCTATTGGAGAATTATTCACATAGAGATTTTGATCTACTCCTCTTATTTTGAATTCTTTATTCTTGAGGTAAGAATCCATCCAGGAGTACCACACCTTTGGTTCCTGTTCCTAGACAAAGAGTGATTTCTTCAATTTGAAAACCTTTGTTTCATCGGTAAAAAGACGAAAATCCACTGGTTTTTTAATGAAGACTTATTCTTAGAGTACATCATTCATGAATGTTGTCTTGACATCCAATTGATATACTTTAAATCCTCTGTGGACTTCCATGGAAAGGAAAATCTTGATAGATTATAGTCTAGCAACAAGTGACAAGGTTTCATCAACATCAACACGTTCAATCTGAGAATATCCTTTACATACAAGTCATACCTTGTTTCTAATAACACTTACATGATCAGAAAAATTGTTCTTGAGGATCCATTTTGTACCAATAAAATTGTGACCATCTGTTCAATTAACTAGATCCCACGTCTGGTTTTTGTCAATCTGATCTAACTCTTTATTCATGGATTTCACCCAAGAATATTCCTTTGAAGCTTCATCAAATGAGGATGGCTCCACAACAGACAGAAATGAATATTGTGTGTTATTAATCATACTTTTTGTTTTCAATGGTACACTCCAATCCACAATAACGTTATATGGTTCAATCACATCTATTTGATTTCTCTTGTGTGGTTCAGTTACATTCTATCTAGAAAATGTTTCCTCTTCATGTTCTTCTTATGATTCAAAATCATGATGTCACTCCTGAGTATTTTTTACTCCTTCCTCTATTTATGTTTTTTCATTTTCTCCATGTTCACATTCTTCCACGCTTTATATAATATCAGCATATGAGACCCTTGAATCATTTGTGGTTTTCTCTTAAAGGATATTAACACCACTAATTTCCAAACATTCTTTCTAATCTCTTGTTGAAACAGTTGTAGGCTTTTCTGTACATTTAGTATCCAAGGAAAATACATTCATCTGCATTGTCTCCATATTTACCTTGATTTTTTTCTTTGTTTTTGATGATGTAATTAATTCCAAAAACTATAATGTATTTCAATTAGGGCTTCCTTGCAGACCATAATTCATAAGGTTTTTTCATCTCACCCACATAAAGTCCTGTTTGATTTTGAATATACACTGCAGCTTTTATGGCCTGTTTCTAGTATTGTTGTGGAATACCACACTCAATCAGAATAGTTCTTTCCATGTTGTTAACCTATCAATTTTGGCACTAAACAAGTCCATTTTTCTGTGGAGTTCTCAAGGGAGATACCTCATGTCATTTCCTAGGCTTATCTGCCTAGTTTTCAAATTCAATGGACGTGTATTCCCATCCATTATCTGATAACAACACACTGATTGTTTGTCCAGTATCATTCTCAGTGATTCGCCGATATGTTTGCTTGCAGTCAAGTACCTGTCATTTCCAATGTACAACCATTACACATGCAATTCTAATATAATCATCCATGAAAAGGAAGAAGTACCTTTCTCCATGAGTTTCGGAAACATATATCAAGCCAAACACATCTTTATTAATGAGATATAGAGGATGTGATTCCATTTTCTTCATTCGCTGATAGGAACTGCAGACTAGCTTCCCACAATTGCAAGAATCACAATACTTTTTACGTTCATGCTTTAGGATGGTAATGTCCCTGACAATCCTCAATTTTGATATTTTTTCCATGTTATGTTCATTGTTGTGCCCTAGTCCCCGAAGCAACAAATTTTTTTTTTCTTCGGCAGTCATGTAATAAACATTTTCTTCACTACCATCCTAATAATAGTTTTCTTCTATTATTCATCCCTTTAGATAAGCATTTCATGTCTTTCTCTTTATTGTACAACCATTCAGATTAAAAGTTACTATAATCCTTGAGTCACGGAGTTGACTCACGCTGAAGAGATTATGATGTAGGACATCTATATAATAGACTTTAGTTTTCTATAACTCATCATTTGGTAATTTAATACTTCTACTACCTTTTATTTTTAGAGCTCCGTCAATTTCACACCATACTGTTCCATGACTCTACCTTTTATATCCATTAACAGGCCTGCATTACCTATAATATGATATGAACAACCACTATCTAGAATCAAGGTAATGTTTCTTTCTATTGATTTTTGTTCCACCGCTGCAAGTATGGATATCTCAATTTTCTTATTTTCATTCCATTAGATATTGGATTGAGTTAGAACACTGATGGCCATTCAATTCTCTATTCCTTGAACATAGGTTATTCATAGTCAAAATCTGATTCGAGAGGAAAAAACTTTTCTGTAAGAGAAACACTATGTTGATGATGATATTTGACTTGTCTCAAACTCTGGTATGAGCTGTCTATGTCCCTCATATTCCTTGAATTAAGAGCCTTATCCCAAAATTCATAACAATGAAAACAATATCCATAGAAGTTGTTTCTTCTAAATGAATTAAGAAATGAAATTTTTCTCTTTTATTGAAATCCCATATCATATCCATTCAAATAGATTCTTTCTTCACTACAATATGACGTGGTATGGCCCAAATATCCATTGAACTGACACATTATGAGATAAAATGTCTTCTCACTTCTGTTTATCCTCATTCCTTCTTCTGTGTGATAATAGTTTGAGGGATCCTTTTTCTAGGAGGCTCAAGGATACTCTTCTATTCTACATTCAGATTAAATTGGTGGTTTCTGTTTTAGAACATCAAATGAATTTTCTACATCACATAGTTTTAGCATGCCTTTTTCTTAGTCACCATTATTTGAAGCATTTGATGACTCTACCTCACAACAGATTCCACTACTTCCCATACATGTAGGTCTTTGATCAATCAAAATATTCTCAACTTCATTATCTCCACGTTTATCTCTATCCAATAGCGTGGTATCTAAGAACCTTCCAAAATGTATTTCCATCATTGAATCATTGGAAATTGATTCACTCTCATGTTTTACCTTAAGAGTAACAACATCCTCTTTATGTCACTCAGTAGTCTTGATCTTTTCTTCTAGTCTAGTGGTGATTTCATTATTGAACTCTGCTTTCCCTTAAATTCTTAGCTTCAAATCCACTACATCAATTCCATTTTCCAGAATTTTATACTGAACATTTGCAAGTTCTTCTAGTCATTCTATTTCATCTTTGATCCGATCAACATAATCAGATGATTCTTCAACCATTGATTTCCACTTATTGCAACTCTTACATTTGAACATAAACTTAATAACAGAATCATTAATTTGAAACATGGAATTGGAATTATCTGTCAACTGATTGTCCCATCCAATATCTTTTTATGGTTCTAATTTTTCAATAGTTTCCAACAAGGAAGAATTGATTCTAGTTTTAAAGTGTTGTTCTTATTTTTCATAGAATTCATTATCATTATCTTCCTTTTCAAAGATAAAACTCAGACTCAGAACATTCTTTCTATATTTTAATTCTCCCTTTTTGAGAACGATTTTCTGAGGCTTTTTATTTTTTTCATCTCCACTATCTCCATCATTGAACTTTTTAAATTATTGAGAGGCAATGTTCCCATATTTTCCACAATGAAAGCAAGAATGAGCTAACATGCCTTTGGATTTCCCATTACCCATCAGGAACATCTTTGAAATGTGTGAAAGAATTTATTTTTCCTCATAATCTTCACCACTACTATCTTTTGAAATTTTCAGTTTCTCTATGGACATGAATGTCATTTCCTTGCTCACTCTAGTCATAGAATCTTTTAGTTTTAATCACATTTCATATGCTACCAAACTTCTCATCAGATCATCCAGAGAATGTTTTTAAACATAGTTTTTCTCAATAGATGACACATTTTCATTATATAGGGGTGGATGTCTTCTTAAAAATTTCTTCACAATATCAATGTCTTTATTTTTTTCTCATATACCTCGAATTGCTCTAACCACTTCAGTAATTTTGTTGATGAATGAGTCTCATTATCATAAAGATGAATCTTCATATCCTCAAACATGTGGGGTAGGACTTGTAGTTTTGACCACATTAATCATGATATATCCTTCATAAATATTTTGATGTTTAACCCACATGGATTTTTCTGAGGAGCAACTCATCACCTTTAGATAGATCAGATTGAAAAGGGCTAGGGTGAGGGAAATTTCTTCTTTAGCATATGCATCATGAATTTTCCTGTCTACGTCAGTTATAGACAAGCCTGTTGGATTAGTGACTTGTATTCATTGCACAGTAGAGAAAAGAACTTTCATTATAAGAGATCATCGATGAAATCTCATTCTATTTCTCCAAATATGTTAATTAATTCCATCAAATACAGGGACTCCCCTGACATTTTCTGAATTCTCTGTAATAGTATATGATAGATCGAAAAATAGTTAACCTCCCTCTGATACCACATGAAGGGCCCCAGAACACCCTGAGAGAGGCGAGGTAAATCATGAAGTCATATTTTTCTTCTTAATGTTGTGGATATTTTTTCCACATAGGTAAGAAAATGATAAATCTATTAAAGAAATAAAATAATTATGTTGACACAACACCTTTACATTGTTAACCGCAAAGTGCTATGTCCAAGGAGCATACACTGATAGAATGTCCGTCATACCAAAATCCACTAATCTTCACTAGTTCATGGATTACATGTTTTGGTCACAGTCACTCTGTGCCTGGCATACTGCCTTTATAAATGTTCAGGGAACACTCATTGCATCCCTCAGATCACTTTTTTCTACTCCCCCTAGCTCACTGCCTTGAGATAAGTCCAATATAGTTTATCGACATAAAGGTCTCTTCAATAGGTTTTCACCGAAGTAATTGTCTATATTCAACATGAGACACTATTTCCATCGATGTCCTAAAATGTTTCACTTGAAATCACTATACCATATATTTGGAATGTGCAATCAGGTTACACTGATGGTAGCGCACAACACCTACCCTTTGCACACACGATATCACATTTGCGCGCAATATTTTCTTTTCACATGGAAAATATTTCGTGCAAAAACACAGTTTTCACATGACAAAGTTTTGACACACAACTTCAACTTTTTTGCACATCATTTTCATCCTTTCAAAACTCATAGTTTTTCATTAAACATCAACTATTTACATTGAAGTTCTCTTCTTTTCACAAAACACCCATTTACACGAAACTACCCCATATTCATGCAACTCCCTTTTCACTCAAATTTTATAAACATCAGAACTCAGATATTCTCTAGGTTTTCATCCATCCTGAATGATAGGGGTTACCTATTATTTATAAGCGTCAATGACCCCCATGTGAAAAACCCCACCTTTCACGTAAAACTATCATTTTGCATGCAATCCTTTTTCGTGCATGAACCATTTTTCGTGCAAATCATCGGATTTTTCTCGTGCCTCATTCCTTTTCTATTTTTTATCATTCTAATTCTAAAACACATATTGGGTGTAAAACCTCGCTCCACTATTTCTCTCACCACTCTATTTTTCACGCACCATGATTTTATTCGCAATCAATTCACCTATTTTGTGCACCACTTCCTCATTGTGTGCACATCGTATTGAAAACCACCCTTGTATTCATTTTACCATTTTCAGGGCGAAATATTTGCATACACTTGAAAATAGTGTCTCCTTCTATACTGGGGTCTGCATAAAATGTATGATCACATTACTAGAAAACATTATGAACATCCATTAAGGATTAACAACAAACAGAAACCATAATCCAATTCTTAGAAAAAATGGTTATGGTTCCAACAGTGATCAAATATGGATTCTTGTTTATTGGACATTCATTTTATCAACCAACTTTACATGATTAACCATTTTCAATATACAATCATTCAATAATAGAACTATCCAAAAGACTAAGGTTCATCAGTTCACAAAGAAGGACCACCAATGACCACAATTTGCGTGGATATAAATCCATATAATTAACAACTATTAAGAAATTGCAATAGATTACATCTACATCATTAAACACAACCCAAAAATTACTTAAAAGGTCATATATTATCTTTATTAAGGTTTTATTTCATATTTCCTCTTAGAAATATTATAATCCCAACCACACATGATACACAGTAAAGTGAGATGAAGGAATAACCCTACCAGGATGATCAATGATCGAAGTTTCTCTCCACACATGAAGAACTGTGGATGTTCGACTTGCAGGGGAGGAACATCAGGGATTTCAATGGTGGGAAGAAAATCTCCATCACATTTACACCACTTTCATTGGGAAGGGGGGACTCTAAATGCATGAGGAATAAAATTAGAACATCCCAGATGAAGATGATGAAGAGGGAATTCCCATGCGATAAAAAAAGTGATATCCTAGAGTTATGGGATATTGAATTTTGAACGACTGTAAAGGTGGATCGTGGTCTCACCACACGATTGGGTGGTTACACACGATGGAAGAAACTGACACATAACAATTCCCATCAGTGAGGTGGCCATAATGGATGTGCATTAAATAGTTTCCTCAAATCAGAATAAAATGAACAATAGGGGATGAATCAAAAAGTGGGGGGAATGAGGTGTGACACAAAGGAAAGAGACACACGTTTTGGTATGTAAAGGGTCACTATGATCTTTGGGGAATATATATATCATTTATGGGATTTAAATGGATTTGAAATTTAGTTTTAAAACACTCTTACATCACAAGATACATTGTGGGAGAGGCACATGGATACGTAACAAGGGTGGGACACTGTAAGCGGTGCCACCGTATGTGGTTCCACCGTAAGTGGTTCCACTATATGCAGTGCCACCATAAAAAGTGCCACCGTTCCATTGTGAGATCATGACCGGTGCCACCGTTTCACTGAAACCATTTGACGGATCCATTTTTTGGAAAACTCCTCAATGGTCCACTGCCCGGGTGATTACATCAGATACCTCTCAATGAATTCTCACCCTTGGGAATTAAAACCAGACCCAATGAAAATAGAGGGGTTCGAACAACCACCTCGACAGATACCTCTCAAGAATAAACCTCATAGACATTTTGGGGAACCACTCCCTCAAGTAACCACACAAAAATTTAAGGTTCATACCTTCCAGTCATATGTATTAGGGAGTTCCTTCCTCCGTTTCATGATATTATATGCTTTGAGATGCATTGAATCCCCCGCACGGGTTTAACCGCATCCACTTTAATGCATCTTGATGAGGGATCAGGAATTCCCCATCGCATAGCCAAGAATCTTCATGCACATTCATATAATAAGAAGAACCACCCATCTCATAGCCACCAATGTTATGTACTACATTAGAAACAAATATAAAATAGAACAAAAGAAAAATAAAAAAACTCTGGGTACTAGGCATACATCAATATCTCCCATTCCCAGGTACTATCCTCAAGGTCGTCATTCCTCCATAACACACAAACCAAGGGAATGGTTCATCCATGAAACATCACCTCCTCTACACCTTCAATCATCACTAACCACACTAAAAACATCGCACTGTACGCGATATCTATCTTTCCCCAGTCAGGGATGTGTGAATCATCGTGTAGATACAGATAGAGATGAGACTCGAGGAAGACGTCGTGCACTCTCAGTAACAACGGTGTTAGTGATAGCTGATAAGCCACTTCACCAATCCGCCATAACACTTCGAAGGGTCCGACGAACCTTGGAGAAAGCTTACTCCCCCTACCGAACATCCATTATCTATGTCAAGGGGAGACTGTCTAGAAGATGTGGTCCCCGACCCCAAAATCCATGGGTCTCCTCATTCTATCAGAATATTACTTCTGATGGTCCTGGGATACCTTCATCTTTTCTTGTATAAGATGAGTCTATTCTGTCATGATCTGCACCACATTTGGGCCAAAAACCTCTATCTAGCACATGGGTGAGTGACATGACCTCCTGTACAAATCTACGAACGAAGCCAGTCCAATGGTTGTGTGATAGCTATTGTTGTTGGTAAACTGTATCATAGGCTAGTGAATTAAAAATTATCCCCCAATGTCTAAATCAAATTCCCAAAGCATATCCTCCATCTTCTAAATGGTGCACTCTGTCAGAACATCCTTCTATGGGTGGAAAGCAGTGCTGAGGCATAGGCGGGTGCCCAAAGTATGTTGCAATCCTTTCTAGACACATGTGGAAAATCGGATTTTCCGATCAGACACTATGGATCACATAAATCCATGATCCCAAATCACCTCGTCCACATATTTTTGTGATAGTGTATCCACATCTCTCGACTCCTTGATTTCCATCAAGTGAGCTGATTTCATCAGCAAGTCCACCACTACCGAGATAGCATCGCATCCCCCTAGAACTCTAGGTAGTTTGGTGATGAAATCCATCGATATTTTATCCCACTTCCACTTGGGGACATATAAAGGATGTAACAGACCTCCTGGGATGCGGTGTTTAGCCTTCACTTTCTTACACACAAAGAACCTTGCCATAAACACCGCCACTACCAGTTTCACCTCAGGCCACCAAAACTGGCCCATCATGCCTCGATACATCTTGGAAACTCATAGGTGCACCGCCAGGGCTGAGTTTTGGAACTCACAAAGAACTCTATTGTGCATTTCCTCAAGGATGAATACATTCCAATGAAACATCATCTAATTCCACAATTCATCCTACCATCCATCTAAGGCATTGCCCTGGCTAACACGATCGTGCATCACTTTAACCGTTGAGTCTCCCCACTGAGACTCATTCACCTTCTGAAAGAGAGAGGAATGCATTGTCATCTGAAAAAGACAAATTCTACCATTATCCACACATTCATCTAGGTGCAGGGTAGAAAAATCATCCATCTCATTCCAAGAATATGCTGAATCTCAAATTGCATCCTTCTACGACTTCCTGCTCAAGGCCTCAGCCACCACGTTCCCCTTTTCCAAGGTGTCGGATATTTTGATGTCGATGTCCTAAAAAAACACCCTTCCCCTTTTCTATTTAAAGTCATGTTCATGCTAGGAGAATATATACCACAATCTATTGTGATCCATGATGACAACAAAGCACTCCCCTATGAGGTAGTTCCACTACAACTTCAGTGTGAGCACTCCTGCTGCAAGCTCCATCTTGTGGGTGGAATAGTTTTTTTCATTAGGACGTAACTGCCTAGACCCATAAGAGATCACCCCTACTGTAGCATCATCACACACCACAAGCCTTGGCCTGAAGCATCACAAAATAACTCAAACGTCACCCCTTCCTCTAGAACCTTATCACTGGAGCATTGACTAACATCCCCTTCAGATAACTGAATGCTACCTTGCAATTTCTACTCCACACAAAGGCATGTTCATTCGTTGTCAAGGCTTAAAAAGATGCCACAACTAGGGAGAAGTTGGTCACAAACCTTCTGTAGTAACCACCCAAACCTAGGAAAATACTAACTCATTCAATGCACTTGGGTGCTACCCAATAAAAAACCACCTCTACTATTTATGTGTCCACTACTATTCCATTCTCGGAAACTACGTTTCATAGGAAGTGGATTTTTCGCATCCAGAACATGAACATGAAAAATTTCTATTTGTGATGGTGGTGATAGAGGACCTCTAAAACTATTCTCTAATTCTTAGAGTGGTCATCGTCTGATCCTGAGTAGATCAGGATGTCATCCATAAAAACAACTAATAACTGCTCTAGATAATCCCAGAAGATGGAGTTCATGATCCCCATGAACAAATCTGGTGCATTCATAATGCCGAACAATAGGACTACATTCTCATAGTTCCCATATTTTCACATGGAGGCAGTCTTCGAGATGTCCCCCTCTTTCTCCCTCAACTATTGATATCCTGACTGTAGATCGATCTTGGAAAACCATCTATCCCCCTTTAACTGGTCAAAAAGTTTGTCTATCATCGGGAGGGGGTAATAGTTCTTGACTTTTACCTGATTCAGCCTATGGTAGTCTATGCACACACTGATACCACCATCCGTATTCTTCGCGAACAAGATTAGGGCACCCCACAGTGACACATTTGGTTGAAAAAAAACCATTCTTCATCATATCTTCAATCTGAATTTTTAAATACCTCAGCTCAAAAGTCTCCATCCAATAGGGAGCCATCAAAATTAGACCGACACTGGGATACAAGTCTATCCCGAACTCAATATCTGGTCGAGGGGGTAGAGTCCCCCCTTCTTCAGGGAGGACGTCCATGGAATCACTGATGACCCCCGTGACTTCCACCATCTCTGTATTCTCTGACTCCACTGATATCTCAGCTAACAAGGAAAGGAGTGGCTCCACTCGTTGGATGCCTTCCTAGAAACCCTGCCCAGTGGAGAAGGTCACATGATGGCTATACTTACCATGTAACATGAAACTTCTTCAGAAATAGTTGATAACAGTGTGTACAAAATATAGTACATCGACGCCCAGGATGACATCATATGGTTGTATCTGAAATAGTTGAATATCCATGTTAGACTGATGTGGCTCTATCATCAGTCTACACCATCAGAAAACATAAAACAAGTCCCTCTGACCTTCGATTGGCGTACTCAACACCAGGGGTACTGGAAGACTCTCAGTGTATAAACCCATAGCACGTGACAGACTAGGTGCATCGAAGGAGTGAGAAGATCTTGTGTCAAAAAAGTCATAGGCTAGAGTAGTAATCAAGAAAATCGTACCTCGAACATCATCTGCCCATACTGGAATTGTTGCCTCTATGGTGTGTAACTGCCCACACCCAACTCCTCTACCCCTTGGCAGACAATCATCTTCCTGACCATGCCCCGGTCAAGGTCCTTGAGGAGAGCCTTAAGCCCGACTTCCTCCCGCAAACATCTCCTCTCGGAGAAGAGGGAGCTCATTGTCCCTACTGCAGCAGCTGAAAGGGCCTCACTGGAAACTACTACTCCTGAGGAGGGTGCTTAACCAGCATACCCCCACAGTACTGCACTCAGTCCGAGAACTTATTATGAAGGTTCCCACTGATTCCATAGATGAATCAACTTGTTCATGGGCCCGAAAAGAAATGGAGTGGAATAGGAGATATGAACTGGAACTATTGGGGAATGCTCACCACTGGTCATAACCTAGAAGGTTCAGATGCTGAAAGCATATCCCGTTGACAAGCTCAACTGGATCCCCTCTCATGGAACACCTCCTAGCATGTTCATCCTCTCCACTAATTCAGAATTCTTCTAGAACTACATGTACATCGGTAGTTTGAAGGGGGTTACGACGTATTGAATAGAAGGCCAGAGTTCCTCTTTTAAACATCTATCCTGAGACTCCTCATCCTGATAGAGGTCCAGATAAAATTGAAGGATATCATTGAACTTAATCCCCAACTCTCTCACAGACGTACTCCCCAGCTGAAGGGAGATTAGCTCCTGCCTCTTCTCAGTATTCATCCTGGAAGAGAGGAACTCCACTTGGAACACCCTCTCAATGTCTTCCCATGTATCCTCAGCTTACCACTTATCCCCAAGGTAGAGCTTATACCACTGACGCGTTAATTCCTACATATGGACTAAAGACTGTGGAACCCATTACTCTGTCGGAGCATGAATCCTGCTGAAATTTACCACCAGATCCTCGAGCCATCTCTCTATCTCCATGTCTAAGGTGCTGCCCTCGTACATACTGAGGGTCTTCTGATGAATGGAAAAAATTGTCGTATATGACTGATCTTTATCCTCCTCTCTATCAATATTCTTGTGGATCAAACAAGCCAACCTCCTGGCCCTCAATCGCCCTCACTACTCATGGTCTTCATCCAGGTGCCATAGCTGCATGGTAAACAAGGAAACCCTAACCCGAGTAGTGTAGATGATTTCATTTATATATTCATAGACTTCTGGTTCATTTGAAATCTAAAAAATACTCATGAAACTCATGAACCATTGTCATTATGGTTCATTTACCATTCCTAGGGTCTCTACCATATAATCAGTGTAGCTGCACTTGGTCGTTCGGTAGGCCTATATTCCTTGCATCAGATCATGGGGGGACCTAAATTCCCATGTCCTAGTTGGCCTTCCCAGAACCATTTCACACACCAAGATTTCCTATCACAGTTTCCCTACCATCCCATGAAATCCTCACTGTGCCTAACACTAGACTCCGTACAATCTCTCAACCTTGCCTCTGATACCATTATATGACGACTCGCCTTCACCATGATGAGGGAAGGGATATAATATTGATAGACCCAACATTTTTCAAGTCGAAGAATAGATAACGACCACCAAGAGCCGCCTAGAAATGGCCCCGTAATAGAGACTAGCACCACAGGTATAGGATCACCCATAATATGGAAGGAATTGCAAATTTTATTTAGTACGATCCTGAGATAAGATGGTAAAACCCAACAACACCAAAACTACAGGTAAATGTAACCCCAAAAGAAATCCATTCCCATATGCATGTCAAAAAGTAAATGCTACAAAAGTAAAATAAAACCCCATAGGAATGTACCAATGAAACGAAACAGTACAACATCAACGATCCCAAGTTCTTAACTAGTAAAGTCCTTTACGATCTTCAATGTCTTCATGGAAACTTGATAACAGTTTTACATACGTAGGTTGAGTATTCAGGTATACTAATTAGGGAAAACCAAAGCTCTCATGCACAGGTTGGGAGGCATTCTGATGCCCATGGGAAAAGGATATTACCAGAGAACCTAGAGAGGAAACTATCCCCCCAAACCTCACCAAGTCACACTTCCCAAATAACACAAGTCATGTAATGTAATATTAATAACACATCAATATTTGGGTACCCCACAGAACTTTCCTATTGGTTATTGGAGACATCCTATTCGTCTGACCTCTCCTGCCATTCTCAATACAGTCCCACTACCACACCCCGCCCGCCACACCTGGGGTATCACAACCAAACATACCGACCAAAAACACATGGGAAATCACTACCACACAACCCTCCCACAAACTCATGGGTCCAACAACTCTTGTGATACCCAAAAACACCTGGGCCTCATCCCGAAAAAAATTGGGAAACCACCTTCCCGCAAAAACCTTGGCCAACCACTACCACATACCCTGACCAAAAAATCATGGGCTATAATGGACTTTAAGATATCACGGCCTCCCGAGGAGTCCTGGGATACTCTAGAAAGGGAGCAGCAAAGGATGTAATAACCAGCCACTCCTAGGAGTGTTGGAAAAAACCCCCTCCCCCATGAAATGGGGGTGTTCGGCACGAAGTGAAAAACATGGATGGGGTGAGAATAAGAAGTATAAGGGATAAATTTCACATATAGGTAAACAAGAACTAATCTCAACCTATGAGTTCTAGAACCAGCTCATACACCGACACCATTGTTATTATTCATTCATAAGAAGCACAACACCCGTAACAAAGTCACGACTCATTCCTAGAATCAATTCCCCATTTTCCTATTAATATTTTCTTATACTAGTGAATCCATTTAGATAAAACATAACTACCAGGATACTAACATGAATATCCACAAGAAAAGGAAGGAAAAACAACAATGCAACATTTTATGCATTTACACCTGGTTCTCTTGAAAAGTCACAACAACAAAAGGGATCAGTGAGATCCCTCAATATAATAGGACCAAACCAATACCCAAATATGGAAACAGAACCATTAGCCAACAACTGAACCACAATATGGGATCTCATTCCCATCTATGTCACGAACCAACCCAGGTCGACCCTGAACCGGACACCCAAGTCACCTGAGCTGGCCCGCGACATGGCCTCAAGCGCATCTCCCCTTACGCCAGAGGTTGCCGACTAGCGGCGAGGGTGTAAGGTAAGTCAGGGGGGAAGACTATACCCTCTTATCAAAGTGGAAAAAAGGGACCAAAAATACAGCAACGGAAGTAGTGTAAATAATAATAAGAAAACAGTGGAAAACATTTTTCATTTATAAGGTTTGAATAAATTTGGCGAACGACAGTTTATATAAGAGATGCATGCATGACATGCTAATGATACAATGAAAGCATTAAATCACGCGACATACTTACCCATCAACGCAGAAGTAAATGAACAAAAGTCTCAAGCCCCGAGGGCGATCTCCATGAGCATCCCGAGCCCCAACTCGGTCCTTTGCTCCTAACTCCAAGTACAAGAAACAGCAACAACATGGTCCTGCAACCAAGTGGAATCTACTCGGGTACCCCAGTGCAATGGCGGCCCGAGTAGGGTGTGAGATATATATCTCAATAGGCCGGAACCACCGGGGTCTAGCCCACTCTAGACCATGAAAATATAATTAAACAAAGTGTTGGTATTTTCGAACAATAATGACACAAGGAAAACAGTAAACGCCCGTCCAGGTTCCAGCAAGGACACCTGGCGGCACTACCTGCTTCGGCCCATAGCCGGGATGAGAACCTGTTTAAAACAACATAAGTAAATTTGGTTCAAGCATAAAAACACTTTTCATCATTTTGTTCACCTACTCTATTTATTCACTTATCATTTCAACTCAGACTGGAAACTCACTCATTCTTACCTTTCTTTATTTGATCACAACTCACTCGGGTTTTACCCACATCTCTCATTCTTTTAATAAATCATCATTATCATTCGTTCGGTGTAGATCGTCAGGTCTAACACCCCGTATCACATTTGGTGTAGATCGCCATGTCTAACACCTCAATAATCGCTCGGTGTAGATCGTCATGTCTAACACCCCGTATCGCATTTGGTATAGATCGCCATGTCTAACACCTTATGTCACAAGCTTGGATAAGTATTGGGAAGGAACGCCATGTCCAAACCCAGATTTTAAGTCGATCTAGAACGCCATGTCTAGGACCCAAAATCTTATTCAGTGTAGATCGTCATGTCTAACACCCTATATCACAAGCTTGGATAACCATTGGGGAGGAACGCCATGTCCAAACCCAGATTTTAAGTCGATCTAGAACGCCATGTCTAGGACCCAAAATCTCATTCATTTATCACTTAATTAATCAATCAACGCAAATCTCATTTCATGATTAATCCTTCACATTTAGTTATCCAAATCAGATCTCAACTTTTTATAATAAATTCTCATAATTAACTATCCTCGTTCAACAATATGGAACTTGCACGAGCAATAGAAGGTAAACAAAAGCACATGGCACTAACATGCCTCTATGTTAGGTGATTAATGACATTAAATGGTACAATTATAAGCATGTCATTTATCAAGTATAATTTCAAGCATAAAGAGTCATAAGACTTTTAAGCAAGCAATCACAAAAAAAGGAAATCTAATACTACACGTTTATTTTGAAGGCAGCTCACCTCTATTGGAGGAGTTTTATTAGAAAACATGTCATTACTTTATCAAACAATTCATTTAGTGATATTTAGCATTTACTTTAAAACTCATTCCACACTTAACAAAGTTAAGAAACCAAAAAGTAGGAAAGGCAATCATAGAATTCTATTGCTACATTTTTAGATTGAAGGCAGCGCACCTCGAAAGAGGGGTTTTATTATTAAATCGTTAGTTTAGTGACCAAACAACCTATTTTATCTTATTCCTGCAATTCACACGATTTGAACAGAAGCATTTAATCGGAACTAAACTTGCATAATTAAAATACTAAGTGCAATATTAAATTTGCTATTACTTTACTTAAATTTAAAGGGCAAGGAGAGGGACCCTACCTCAAGGTGGATCCATCCGTCCACTCCGGCTCTTGGCGCTTTCTAACTAAAGTTGTCGCAGCTGCTCCCCCACGAGGCATATGTGATTTCACATACATATAAGGACACCTAGCCCCTATGCACACGCTCCGCATGGCCATGAGCGTGCGCAAGGGGATCCTTACACATATGCTTATACACATAAGCCTGTCTCCACTCACCTGCACAGGCACTTTTTATATATGTAATGGGGACAACTAGCCTCGTACGTGTGTATATTCGCTGCCATGGACAAATATACGCACGCCGAGGGAACCCACGTACATATAAATACGTACCTATGCCTGCGCAGGTGAGTCGCCTAAACTCAGGCAACCCGAAAACATACTGAAACCTCCAACGCACTCGGGTGTTGGCGACAAACCAAAACGAAGGCGAACCCACACCGCCAGCTCAACGCACTGCCAAAAACAAACCAGGGACTCATCAACATCAAAAGCCCCAAATTTAACAAGTGCAAAACAAGGGAAAAGGTGAAAACCTCACCCCGAAACCATTCCAAAACTCGAACGGACTAAACCAAACCAACCATGAACCTCTAAAACAACATGATAAATTAATTTAGAGGCTGCGAAGACCAAAAACCAGTAGAAACCTCACCTCGGAAACCAACCGGTGGACCGAAATCACCGCAAACCGCCTCGCCTTCGGCGGCGGACACCAAACGCGCACCCACGATGTCCCGAGAGACCTTCCGCATAACCCTAGAGCAGGCGAAACAAGAAAAAGGAACGAAATCAAAAACTAACCCCAAACTAGGGTTCGGCCGAACCTCACCGGGCGCCGATTAGGTCAAAATGAAGCCGGAAACGGGGAGGAGGAGGGGGAGAGTAGCTTACCGTGATGATTCGGAGCGAAGCCGAGGGGAAAAACCAGGAAGAACGGGGAAGGAGGCGGCGCCGTGGAGGGGGGGTCGCGCGCGGCTCGCCGGGGGAGAAGGGAGGGGGTGCGTGGGGGGTCCTGGCCGAGAGAGGGGGGAGGGAGGTGTTTAGGATATTTTTTTTTTCTTTTCTTTTATTTTAATTTATTTCATTTTCATTTATTTTAATTTTAAACAAAAACTAAAACGCACCCACCCGAACTGTTTTACCCGCACCGCCTGAAACACCGCGTGCAGCCCGCTCGCCTGCTACCGGATGCCCGGGGTACCCCGCACGTCTGACCCGCACGGTTAAACCTACCGCGTGTGGTCCGATATCGCCGCTTAAAACGGCTCCATACCTCGGGACCTCATTCCGAAGCTCGGTTTTAAAAACCGACCCGTTGATAAAAGAAAAAAAAATTCAAAAACCTTCGCATTTTATCTGCTCAAAAAAAACGGTTCGTTACAAACTACCCACCAAAAAAAAACTTCTCGTCCCCGAGAAGCCTTCGGAAAACAACAAAAAAAAATCACCCGACCTACAAGGGTCGTGAAGTTGCATTCAACCGGTCGCATTGTGTTTCCAACGCCCAATGCACCTTTAAGCACTTTCTAAGAAAACTGCACTTAAGCCTTTACAACTCGAGCCAACGCTCACGTTACAACTAAAACATCAAAGCAGAGCTTACATCCGAGGCCATTATAGAGACCTCAACCCAAGAAAACGGTTGAATCACGATCGACCAACTAAAATTGGTCACACAAGATTTCCTCGAAAGACATCGCCGACCCGAGATTCACACTCGCCCTTAAACCGACGACATACTTTTAAAACTGTTCTGTTATCAACTATGCGTACACCGAAGTCCTTACACGACCTTTGGCGACATTCGCAAGTCAAGCCATCACAAGACTATTATAAAACAATCGTGCCTCAGCACGAAGCGTAACTCCAAGAAACCATGCATCCCACACACAACCAGAGGGAGATTACGAAACAAACCAACAACTTTTAAACTTTAGTGCGGCGTATAACCGACACTATCTTAGTGTATCCAAGACGACATCAAGATGGGGAACATGCTCGTCTCGTCCAGCAGAGTACACTAAGATTAAACCAAGGTCGCTGAGAAGATCATTCGGACCAACTCTGATGCCCATACCACCCGAGGCATTCATATACGTCCAAGCATAACCACTGAAACTCTTCCCGCACTAACAGATTTTCTAAAGCACTGCACACACAACCAACCTTATCACAGTCGTGCTGCCAAGCAAGCACCGACATGAAAACAGAAACTCATGCGACACTACCTACCTTAGGAGTGTCCATGTCGTCATAAGAACTAGCCACTCACCGGCACGCTATTTTTTGGAAACACTTTAACGCACGGGTGGCATTCCTCGAACCACGATCACCACATCATAAGCTCACACCAAAAACAAGGCAACTCAAGCTCTAAGGGTACTACCTAGCACGGGCTAGTCCCTTACGAAGCACACACGTCGACCCTAACTGTTGGTCACACAAAACAAGGATTACTAGGCTCAAAAACCCCTCTCCATTTTATCCACTTCATTACTTCTTTTCAACCTTTAAAACATTTAAAGAATTTTAATCAACCCACAATTACTATTTCAAAACTAATTACTTGGTTTTCAGGCAATGCCCCATGGAAAAACAGACAAACTATAACCAACTTCCTAGCATAAACAGGTAATTTAGCATCTAAATTCCTCTTTAACAAAGAGGCGACCCCGAGGGTCCCATTTATTCAATTTGGGTTCTTCAAAAGCAACCACATATCAGTTCATTCCATAAGGACGTGCCCCAACTGACCTCCCCGGGTCTAGTTGAGCATGTTTAAAAGCACCCCAAACTATCTCAATCAAAACGCAATAGTTTTACATTAATAATCATTTTCAAACACACTATGGTCTAACAAGATTCAGTCCCATGGGTGGCCACCTACCAATCAATAAGACACCCATACACCTTACCGTTGGCATTTGGCTCCTAGTTATCAAATCAATTTTTGTTTTTCATTTAACATTTTAACTTAGCAGCCCTCTTTTAAAGGTTTGAAACCACTGTTTACCCTTTTCCCAATTATAAAGCACTCAAACACCTTACAATGGAAAACTGGCTCCGTTGTAATCGCAACCGACAAATTCAGCCAAAGCAACCAAGCTTTTACTAGAAAGCTAACAAGCCACTACAAACAGCTAACACAAGGCAACAAGCTAACAAGCTGAAATCACTAAAACATGCTATAACACAGAGCATGACACACAAGCAAGATAGAAAACATGACATGTTATCACCCAAACATGTTAATTATTACCGAAACATGCTTTCTAAAGAGACGTGATAAATAAATCCAGACATGACATATTTCCAAGGCACACAATCAAAATCAGTAGGCATCCTACTAATGCAACTACATGGCATGGCACATATGCATGACATGTAAATCTATAAGTGTCTAATATGATGCATGCAATGCAATTTTCTGGCCATATCGGGCCAAGAAAAATTTTCAAAACCTCTTCATAAACAAATAAGCAGTGGAAAGTACAACATTCACCCAAGGTGAAATCACATCAACTGTAACAGCAAACAACATGAACATCAATTCCCAGCCCTGGCCACTTGGTCATTTCCCGTACATGGGGTGATCAGTCCCAAGCACGGCTATTAACCCAAGCGCCGACACATTCCTAGTCTCCTGTCTACCAATCCCAAAATAGTAAGACAATGAAAAGAAAGAAACCACCTCTGATACCATTTTGTCACGAACCAACCCAGGTCGACCCTGAACCGGACACCCAAGTCACCTGAGCTGGCCCGCGACATGGCCTCAAGCGCATCTCCCCTTACGCCAGAGGTTGCCGACTAGCGGCGAGGGTGTAAGGTAAGTCAGGGGGGAAGACTATACCCTCTTATCAATGTGGAAAAAAGGGACCAAAAATACAGCAACGGAAGTAGTGTAAATAATAATAAGAAAACAGTGGAAAACATTTTTCATTTATAAGGTTTGAATAAATTTGGCGAACGACAGTTTATATAAGAGATGCATGCATGACATGCTAATGATACAATGAAAGCATTAAATCACGCGACATACTTACCCATCAACGCAGAAGTAAATGAACAAAAGTCTCAAGCCCCGAGGGCGATCTCCATGAGCATCCCGAGCCCCAACTCGGTCCTTTGCTCCTAACTCCAAGTACAAGAAACAGCAACAACATGGTCCTGCAACCAAGTGGAATCTACTCGGGTACCCCAGTGCAATGGCGGCCCGAGTAGGGTGTGAGATATATATCTCAATAGGCCGGAACCACCGGGGTCTAGCCCACTCTAGACCATGAAAATATAATTAAACAAAGTGTTGGTATTTTCGAACAATAATGACACAAGGAAAACAGTAAACGCCCGTCCAGGTTCCAGCAAGGACACCTGGCGGCACTACCTGCTTCGGCCCATAGCCGGGATGAGAACCTGTTTAAAACAACATAAGTAAATTTGGTTCAAGCATAAAAACACTTTTCATCATTTTGTTCACCTACTCTATTTATTCACTTATCATTTCAACTCAGACTGGAAACTCACTCATTCTTACCTTTCTTTATTTGATCACAACTCACTCGGGTTTTACCCACATCTCTCATTCTTTTCATAAATCATCATTATCATTCGTTCGGTGTAGATCGTCAGGTCTAACACCCCGTATCACATTTGGTGTAGATCGCCATGTCTAACACCTCAATAATCGCTCGGTGTAGATCGTCATGTCTAACACCCCGTATCGCATTTGGTGTAGATCTCCATGTCTAACACCTTATGTCACAAGCTTGGATAAGTATTGGGAAGGAACGCCATGTCCAAACCCAGATTTTAAGTCGATCTAGAACGCCATGTCTAGGACCCAAAATCTTATTCAGTGTAGATCGTCATGTCTAACACCCTATATCACAAGCTTGGATAACCATTGGGGAGGAACGCCATGTCCAAACCCAGATTTTAAGTCGATCTAGAACGCCATGTCTAGGACCCAAAATCTCATTCATTTATCACTTAATTAATCAATCAACGCAAATCTCATTTCATGATTAATCCTTCACATTTAGTTATCCAAATCAGATCTCAACTTTTTATAATAAATTCTCATAATTAACTATCCTCGTTCAACAATATGGAACTTGCACGAGCAATAGAAGGTAAACAAAAGCACATGGCACTAACATGCCTCTATGTTAGGTGATTAATGACATTAAATGGTACAAGTATAAGCATGTCATTTATCAAGTATAATTTCAAGCATAAAGAGTCATAAGACTTTTAAGCAAGCAATCACAAAAAAAGGAAATCTAATACTACACGTTTATTTTGAAGGCAGCTCACCTCTATTGGAGGAGTTTTATTAGAAAACATGTCATTACTTTATCAAACAATTCATTTAGTGATATTTAGCATTTACTTTAAAACTCATTCCACACTTAACAAAGTTAAGAAACCAAAAAGTAGGAAAGGCAATCATAGAATTCTATTGCTACATTTTTAGATTGAAGGCAGCGCACCTCGAAAGAGGGGTTTTATTATTAAATCGTTAGTTTAGTGACCAAACAACCTATTTTATCTTATTCCTGCAATTCACACGATTTGAACAGAAGCATTTAATCGGAACTAAACTTGCATAATTAAAATACTAAGTGCAATATTAAATTTGCTATTACTTTACTTAAATTTAAAGGGCAAGGAGAGGGACCCTACCTCAAGGTGGATCCATCCGTCCACTCCGGCTCTTGGCGCTTTCTAACTAATGTTGTCGCAGCTGCTCCCCCACGAGGCATATGTGATTTCACATACATATAAGGACACCTAGCCCCTATGCACACGCTCCGCATGGCCATGAGCGTGCGCAAGGGGATCCTTACACATATGCTTATACACATAAGCCTGTCTCCACTCACCTGCACAGGCACTTTTTATATATGTAATGGGGACAACTAGCCTCGTACGTGTGTATATTCGCTGCCATGGACAAATATACGCACGCCGAGGGAACCCACGTACATATAAATACGTACCTATGCCTGCGCAGGTGAGTCGCCTAAACTCCGGCAACCCGAAAACATACTGAAACCTCCAACGCACTCGGGTGTTGGCGACAAACCAAAACGAAGGCGAACCCACACCGCCAGCTCAACGCACTGCCAAAAACAAACCAGGGACTCATCAACATCAAAAGCCCCAAATTTAACAAGTGCAAAACAAGGGAAAAGGTGAAAACCTCACCCCGAAACCATTCCAAAACTCGAACGGACTAAACCAAACCAACCATGAACCTCTAAAACAACATGATAAATTAATTTAGAGGCTGCGAAGACCAAAAACCAGTAGAAACCTCACCTCGGAAACCAACCGGTGGACCGAAATCACCGCAAACCGCCTCGCCTTCGGCGGCGGACACCAAACGCGCACCCACGATGTCCCGAGAGACCTTCCGCATAACCCTAGAGCAGGCGAAACAAGAAAAAGGAACGAAATCAAAAACTAACCCCAAACTAGGGTTCGGCCGAACCTCACCGGGCGCCGATTAGGTCAAAATGAAGCCGGAAACGGGGAGGAGGAGGGGGAGAGTAGCTTACCGTGATGATTCGGAGCGAAGCCGAGGGGAAAAACCAGGAAGAACGGGGAAGGAGGCGGCGCCGTGGAGGGGGGGTCGCGCGCGGCTCGCCGGGGGAGAAGGGAGGGGGTGCGCGGGGGGTCCTGGCCGAGAGAGGGGGGAGGGAGGTGTTTAGGATATTTTTTTTTTCTTTTCTTTTATTTTAATTTATTTCATTTTCATTTATTTTAATTTTAAACAAAAACTAAAACGCACCCACCCGAACTGTTTTACCCGCACCGCCTGAAACACCGCGTGCAGCCCGCTCGCCTGCTACCGGATGCCCGGGGTACCCCGCACGTCTGACCCGCACGGTTAAACCTACCGCGTGTGGTCCGATATCGCCGCTTAAAACGGCTCCATACCTCGGGACCTCATTCCGAAGCTCGGTTTTAAAAACCGACCCGTTGATAAAAGAAAAAAAAATTCAAAAACCTTCGCATTTTATCTGCTAAAAAAAAAAACGGTTCGTTACAATCTATGTCACTTGATGAGGATCTAGCCAAATGACCACACATCTACCAAAAACCGTGAAAAGGAGGGGTTTTTTAATTTTAACACACTACTCATTTAATTCCTTCTTTTCAATTTAGTTAACCAGGGTGATCACACATGGATTCTTTTTCACATGAAATTTTTTTATCAACCAACATTACTTGATTAACCATATTTTATGCACAACCATTCAATAACAGAACTATACTATAGAAAATGGATTATTAGTGCACAAAGAAGGAACACCAACAACCATGATTTTCAGTGGACATTAATCCATATTATTCAATACGTATATGAAATTGAAAAGAGTACAACTACATCATTAAAAACACCTAATGAATTCTATAAATGTTCATATGTTATCTTCATTATGGTCCCATTTCATCCATCCTAATGGAAACATTTGAATACTCGCCCCACATGATATACAGTAAAGATAGACGAAGGAAGAATCCTACTTGGATGATCAACGATCGATGTTTATCTCCACGCTCTAAGAACTGGGGCTACACGACTTGTAGGGGAGGAAAATCAGGGACTCTAAGCGTGGGTAGAAAATCTCTTACACTGGCGCACCACTTACCTTGGGAAGGGGTGACTCCAAAAACATAATGAATGAAAATCAGACTAGCCATGAATAACAAGAATGAATTCATGTGCGATAAAAAAATAGTGAGATCCTAGAGTTACAGGATATTGAATTTTGAATGGCTTTAATGGAGGATCGTGGTTTCTCCACATGGTTGGGTGACTACACCCGATGGAATAAATTGTCATTTTATAATTCCCATTAGAGAGGTGTCCATAACAGCTCTATGTGAAATGGATTCCTCAAATCATATGAAAACCCACAACAGGGGCAGAACAGAAAAGTATGGGTAAAGGGGTGTGACACCGAGAAAAGACACATGTTTTGGTAGGTAAAGGGTTACTCAGAACTTTTGGGATTTTAGATATTATCTATGGGATTTAAATATCTTTTAAATGGGGTTTTAAAAATGTTTTATGTCAAAAGATTCTTTTCAGGTGTGGAAAATGGATAGGAAATAAGGTTGGGACACCGTATGTGGTTCCACTCTTACGGTGACACTATTATAGGGCCACCCTCACTGTGCCACTGTCAACGGATCGATCGTAAGCGGTGCCACCGTAATCGGTTCCACTATCAACGGTGCCACCGTAAGTGGCTCCACCTTAAGCATTACCATTGTATTCGCTTCCACCATATGTAGTGCCAACATAAGAGGTGCCGCCATAAGCTATTCGACGGTAAGCAGTGCCACCGTAAGTTGTTCCACCGTATGTGGTGCCATTATTTCAGTGTGAAACTATGACCGGTACCACTATTTCGGTGAAACCAGGTGACGAATACATGTTTTGAGAAAACACCTCAAAGAGCCACTGCCCAGGCCGTTACATTATCCCAATCATAATGATAATTTTCCCTAGAAAAGGAATAGTGATAAATTTCAATATTATGAAATCAATACTACTGAGGATTGAGTCCCGGAAAATTTTATTTAAGGTACATTAATAATAAACTCAAATTTTGAAAATGATGTATTTTTTTTGGATCATTTCTTGCATTTAAACCATTATATATTTCCCAAAAAATTAAATGTTTTCAAAGAAACCAACGAAGAATATTATTAGTTAAGACTCATAATAGATGTCATAGTGAAACATGGAATTGTCCGTCAGATCAAATTAAGGCACATTAATATGTCCAATTTTCTTAAATAATTCATTATATAGAGTGGATTTAGCTATTATTCTTCATATGGTTTGTATTTCAATATATTGTGAAAATTTTATTGTAAAAAGAGGTATGTTACGACTCACAATGAAGATGTAGATTTATATATCTTTATAGGGGAGAATACATCATCAAATTCATGTATATATCCAACCCTAATGGCATCTATAATTGAGAACCATTGGGATGAGGATTACATGCCATCTATGGATGGGGAAACTAATATAAAATTTTGATGGTACTTATTTTACATGGATATATTGACAAATTTCATATATATTTACTTGTTCATCCATTATAATGTGATGTTGAGTTTTAAATTAATTTAAACCTTGATCGAAAACCAATATTAAAAAATCTTAATTTAATACCAAATGTTGAATTAGTGGAGATGATGAAATAACACTTGATGTTATATGATAATGGATTTATAGTCCTATACAATTCACCATGGGATCCACCTGTTCTATTAATTAAGAAGAAAAATGGATCTATGATTTTGTGCATAGAATATATGGAAATATATGCATTTATCATAATGAACATGTATTATATATCACATATGGAGGAATTATTTATTTATCTTTAAGATGTTCACTATTTTGGGAATATTTTCCGTCGTACTTGGTTTCATTAGTTGTCGGTAAAGATTAATGTTATTCTAAATACCAAATTTAATGTGTTGTATAGACATTATTTGTTTACAGTAATTCCATTTTTAATGACTAATTCACCATATGTTTTCATAGATTCAATGAATATAGTATTAATGTAATATATTGATTAATTTATGGTGGAATTTATTGATGATATCATGGTGCCCTCTATGATATAGGAGGGCCCAGAGAGAAAAATGAGGATAATTATTGATATGATTAGATTAAAAAAGTTAAATTGGAAATTTACAAAGTATACATTCAAGAATTATAATTTTTCATTTCTTGGACATATTATCTCCATGGATGGACTCGAGGTTGATCCTTTGAATAAAACGATATTCCATCATTTCCATACAGTAATGGACAAGCCTAAGGAATGTAGTTTCATTTGTTTTATAGGTAAATATCATTGATTTATTCAAATTTTTCCTGATTAGCTAACATAATAACCAAACATATTCTTTCAAGGATTATGATCAAGGGAAAAGGAAATAATTTTTTTCTGATTAATTGAAGAGTATAATGGTTAATTATATTATTTTTAATCTACCAAAAAAAATGACGGGTTCATAATATATATAGATGTATCGTAGATGGGACCTTGTTTGTTTAAATTAAAAATGATAAAGTTAATTATTTTGATTAAAGGTAGTTATAAATTTCTAAAAAATCAATCTGACCCATGATCCTAAGTGGACATCTGTAATATTTTATTTGATGACATGGATTCACTATCTCTATTGGGAACAATATATGATAATAAAGAACAGAAGAGTTAGAAATAAATAATTTCATAGAATGATTTCAACGTGAGGAAAATATGATGGGTGAATATACTCGTGGACTATGATGTGTCATTACACCACGACCCTTGACCAAGAAAATTGGGTATTATATTAAATTAGTGGGAAGGATCATGGAGCCTTAGACAAAATGAGGATAAATGAGTATAAATTTTTCATGAATTCTATAAATATGGATATAAGTATCACTATGGTTAGACAACACAATGTTTTCAAAAGATTTTTAAACTATAATATTTGGAAATGGTAAAAAAAATTCAAACTGTTTGTGATAATTTCTAGAAGAAGATTACATCTTCGAATAATGCATCACTGAATGAATTCATTTATAATGATGGAATTCTATGACATAGAATCTGATTATGTGATATATTCATTCCACTTCTAAAATGTGATTAATTGTATGATGATCATAGATTTAATTCCTATATAGACAATGTGGACAAAATGATAAATATATATATTGGAAGGAACACTTTTTGTTGGATAACAAGAAGTGGTATGTGTCTGATTACATGTAATGATATTTGTTTTACCATCACGTGAAGGATGATAGGTGAACTCCTATTGGTTTCTCTGATACAATCCCTAATCCTATGTAAAAATGGGATGACATTAATGGGAAATTTTTCAGGGATCACCAATGACTCCTAGGAATAATTATTCAATATGGGATATCGTTGATTACCTCACCAAATATATATATTTACTTTCCATATGAAAATATTTACCTATTGAGAACATTACACAGATTTATAATAAGGATGTTTTAAGACTTCTTGGAGAACATCAATTAATTTTTCTGATCATGATCCATGATTTACATAAAAATATTCAAAAAGTCATTAGAAGTCCCATGAAACTAATCTTTGTTTGATAATCTCTTATCACCCGTAAAATGGTGGATATTACAATGTACTATTGAAACATTATAACACTTTTTGAGGTCATTCTCACTTGACTTTAAAGGAACGTGGGGTCATTATTTTCCTTTTCTGAGTTCACCTATAAAAATAGCTCACATTCAAGTATTCATATAGTATTGTAAGAATACATATATTGTAAGAGATTTCATACTATAACATTTTGGGATGATGATGGTTAAAGGTATCTATTCGTACAATAACATATGTAGGATACAATTGAAATTGAACTGCTTTGTCAAACCCATATTAAATAAATAAAAAGTAGACAAATAATTTATCATTTTAACTTGATGAATAATTAGTAAATACAAGTGCATGTTCATTATTTTCCTATAATTATCTCTATAGAAGCAATTAGTGAGGTTCATTAAAAAGGGAAAACAATGACATCTTTACATTGGACAACTTGAAATTTTTTTGGGGATTAGATATTTGGATTTCCATTTTACAATTGCACCAATTCTCTCTAATGTACATGACATATTCCATATCTATTTGTTATGAACAAAAACTAAAGACCTAAGGTATGTTCTAAACTATGAATACATAGAATTTTAACATGATATATGATACATTTAAGATCATATATAGATTATTTTGTGTAGATATTGAGTTTTTTTAATTGGTTGAATTGTCTGGTAATGTTAATTTGGAGGAACTATAATATAAAAGAGGAGATGTGGGAACCTAAAGAAATTTTGTTTAGGAAATACCAGAATCTCTAAATAAATTAAAATTATGTAAATATGATGGAAAATATTTTTTATGGGGATGAATTTAACACCCACAATCATTAATATATATTTACTTTTAAATAATTTCAATCATTATGGCTTTCGGAACTCGAAACCTAGATTCCAAATGAAATGAAATATTGTATAATAAAAAAATTCAGTCATAAAATTGGAGGATTTGAAATAGACTAACTAGACTATTAATATTAAATTTTTAAAAATGTAAAAAATAAATTCCATGGGAATATATTTATTTGAAATTGAAATACGAATTGACTAAAAGAAATATATTTGTTTCTGAATAAAATATTTTCCTAAATATGTGTTTCATCATGTTTTGAAATCTTATTTTAAAATTAATTTTCAAATATATAAAAATTTATATTTAAAAAATTAATGTTATTTTTGAACTCATCATATAAACATTAACATATATTTAATTTTAAATAATTTTCTGTATTGATTATATTTTGGATGAATAGTGATATATGCTGATTTTTATTGAAATTTTTTCATTTTATAATGTATATACAATGGTAAAATATATTTTGAATTATTTTTAATATACAATCAGATAAATTAAATTATTATTTACCTAATTTATGTAATTTGGAGACATTTTACGTTCAATATCAATAAACAAATATCCATACTAAGGAGAACATTTCATTAGAAACCTGTTTTCTGTCACGTTTGTAGGTTTTGTTAAATTATATTATACAACTTATGTGAAGTGAATTTTAAATAATTTATTATATATTATGAATCATATTAATTAATTTTAAATAAAATCTTCAACATAGTATTTCAACACAATGAATAGAGAGAATAGTAAGAAATAATTACTAATGTTAAAGTAAAAACTACTTTACTAGGGTGACAATCTAAAAATGTGTGGTTTGAACTAACGTAAATACAAAACAAATTCCTATATAATGGTCATTTTTAACCCTAAATTAGAAATTTTTATATTGGAAGCCATTTTTTATTATTTCAAAATATGTGAAATGTGGGAAAAAATAATCCTTTAAAAAAATTTCCCCTCTGCCACGTATAAAAAGCCATGAATATTCCCATATCCTAAAAAATAAAATGAAATATGGATTGTGAGATCTCAAAAATAATCTATAATATACTTCCCTGCCCACTTCATAGTGGAATTATTTTTATTATTAATCCATTTTAATAATACTTTATGTATAAAGCAAAAAGGCTTTTTGATGTAGAGGTAAAATTCAAAAACTCATGTTTTGTTTTATTTATCTTTCCACCTCTATAGATTAATATTCATATATTATAATATCATTAAATTATTATACATTACAAATTTTGATTTTATTATGTCGGTTTAATAACCCAAACTTATATCCACATTTATAAAATGAGAAATAAAATGCTGATTAAGTTTACATCGATTTCCACATCATGAAATGTTGTAATTTATTTTCCATCACCACCAACCGAGGATGGATATAATGATTTATATTAAAAAAATATGTAATATTTATTAATTTTTTGTTCTTTAATAATTATTATATAAATAATACATTAAATATTTCTATTCATTCGGGTATATGATAATGTCGCTCATTTGTATGGTGGACTACCGCCTCTCGAAGTGATGTAATTTGTTTTTCACATCTGAATTAAATGGATGGGATTAAGCAGAAATTTTATTAATATATTTGAAAATTAGGAACTAAAAATAAATATTAAAATATAATATCATATATAACTACTTACCTTTTAATCCTTTTTGAAATAAACAACGTCGCCTATGCGTATGTGGGGATTACCACCTCTACATTGGGATGTTAAAGGTATTTCCTTTTATTTTTTATTAGATGGTAATAAAATGGAATTTTTTTAATAATAATGAAATATATAAATTTATTATTATTATTATATGTTAAATTAATATTTATTTTCATTTTTCAATCTATTGAGAAAATATAATCGACATTCTTGAGTATATATGACTTGCAGTATCCATCATTGGTGTAAACCATTTCATGCCTCCACATTTAATTGATTTATATAAATTAAAATTCATGGAATAAAAATGATAGATATATCTTTATTAAAATTATAGTGATTATGGACCCATGATCAATTTATAAGGACAAGAATTACTGAAAAATAACATACATGAAATGAAGAGTAATTATAACCAAAAAGTTTATTTTAACATAGAATTATCGATAAACTACTGTTAATATACTATATAAAAATCATATATGGAATGAGATATATGATAATTTTTCAAAAATATATTTTTATTAAATGTATATTTTTAATATATGTTGTCTAAACATGTATAAAGGATGTCGGACCAAAGGTAAGTGTTTTTTGCCTCAATTTTCTTGATTTGACAAATATGTAATGTTTTTCACCAGTCTTATTTTATAACGTTTATATACAACCTAGTTTTACAGGTAATGTATTAAATTTATTTATTCCCATGATATTTTACGTTTCATTTAATTTTATTCTACTATGGTAATTATTGTTCAATTTTACCAAATTGGTAATAGTTTTATTGTAAAAGCTCATCATTTATCAGGATTATTTATTTTTATTCTTTTGATGACTAAATAGTTTGATCTATCTATCAATAAACATATTTATTTTCTTATAATATTTTTATGTTATTATATTAAATATTATACATTCATTTTATTCACTTTAGGTACACATTTTATCAATTAAATTTTTTATACAATAATCCTCTTTATTTCTCTCTTCAGACTAAAACTCATTTTCATCAATATCAATGTTTTCTGAAAGTGTTATCAATATTTCATTAAAATTAACCAAATTATTTAATAATGATACATTTTACCGTGAAATAATTAATACAATTTATAGAAAATAAATATTCTTTTATTCTTCAGAATAATCTATCTATTGATTTTTACTAATTTGTGAAAAAAATGATTTTTAGTAAGTTCTTCGAAATGAATTTTTTTTGATGTCTATTAAATTATTTTAATTAATGATTCCATTTTTATTTTGTTTGATTATTTTAAAATAAATAAATTTTTGATAATATTTTATGAATTTTCTAGTTTGAAAAATGTGAATTTAAAAGAAATGTTATTTTCTTCAATTAATGTTCTAAATGATTATTCAAAATCGTATTCCATTTATGATGAAATCTATTGAGGTTACTTAATCCTTACTAGGGATAAAATATAATAATACCATACTTATTATTTTTTCTGATGGATTATGATCAGTTTAAGTAGGGATGCACTATTTGGATACCATTCACCACATTACATTGAATAGTTTATGATTATGTTTATTAATTAGGTAATTTATTAAAATTTGGTATACATGTTTTCTCAATATAGATATTAAGTCGAATTTGTTTCATCCCCCTCATATGATAAATGAATTGGACTTTTTACACGACATTCATTGACCACTATAGCCTCTAGATGTATTAATTGGTATCATGATACAAACAAGATTGATGGAATTATTTAGGTCAATAATATTGCAATATCTCATTATGAGATTAGTTAATTATGTTCTATGTGATTATTCAATTAGTTATAATATACATAGGTTTGTTTCAAACTCATTTGTTTATATATATGGAATTATTTTATCATCATTTATACTTTCCAATTAATCTTCATATTCATGTTTACGATTAAATGGAATTGGTTCCAATTATTTATCCTTCAATATGTATTAGGATTGTAAATTCATAGTATCATTCACTACACACATACCCTTACTGAGAATTTTTTATCTCAATGTGAAAATTTATCTTCCACTAGGATGCCAAGATGTGTATAATGATTTATTTCCATGGTTAATTTAGAGGGAATAATTATTCACTTGAAGAAAAAAATTATTATAAATTATGTTTTCTTTTTTAAAATGATGTGAAAGTATGTATATAGTAACTAAGAATTTGAAATTATTATTCATTTGAGATTTTATTCCTTGTATTATGATAATGTAATAAATTAACCACCAACTCTCAGGTTGGATTTATTAAACTAGTCATGCAGGAGCAAGAATTAAAATAACATACAATTGACAATATGTAGTTATGATACACTACATAACAATTATTTCATTTATTATTAAATCACATATACTGGTGATTTTTTCCACATAATAATTTACCTCACCTCTATTCCCAAACATATTCTAAGGTACTTTTTCTTCATCTGATTTCCCAATTTCCCTCACAATTTTTTGGTCTCCCATAATTGATCGTGTTTTGGACTTTTATTCAGTTCCGAAAACACACAAAGAACCATCCCCATATGTGATCATGATTACTAGATGGAAAATGATATCTCCATTCATTTGGGGTTTCAAATCCTACTAGGATAAATTATTTTACTCACCGACATTGTTTAATGATTCCTCAATATCCTTTCATTAACTATCGAAAACAATTGAATTATATATTTCAATATCGTAATCAATGTATTTCGTTCCGGTATCATATTTTTCAGAAATCGTAACATGATCTACCTAATTTATTATCATTATAATTGTGTGAATACAAAACTAATTTCACTACATATCTCATATTGCACTCAAATTCCCAAAATGATCATATCCATTCCCTCTAAAATAAATTTATTTCTATTTCATAGTTGATTCATTACTGTAATATAAATACAATTAATATACCTAACCCAATACCACCCTAGGACGATTTTTTTTAATTATTCACTTACACAGTATAGAAAATAAATATGATATTGAGAAATTATACTCTGGAATACTTGATATTAATGTTAATGTGATAATAATTAAGGACTAATAATGTTAACAAATATTCATTAAAATACGTTATATCATGGATAAAATTTTGTTATATAGATGAAGGTAATTAATACAATGATGATTTAAAAATTTCAAATTACAAATTATGCATACATAATTAAATAAATTATTTATTATTTACTAGTAAATGTGACATTATTCCTATGATAGTATATAACATATCGCCAATAACATTATTTATAAATATAATCATATTTGAGCATTCAGAATTCATAAAGGAAATTGTACAATATATAAACTCTTCAAGGTTGATCTCTCATTAAATATATTGAAAATGTTAAAAAATAAACATACAATTATATACAAATGTACACTAAGGAGTCCTTGTAATTGTTCAAGAACATAGAAAAAAGAACTATGTTTTTTTTAAATTTCATCCCTTTATGAATTTGAATATTGATAAAATCATAAATATCTATATTAATATAGCTATTTTTTTAAAAAAAAGAATATATATATGATGATAACGAATCATGAAACACCAATTCATAATTTTGAACAACATAAGATAAATAATCAGACAAGGGGAAGTTAAAAAGAACTTATATTTAGCAAAATTATGAACATCATTTAAAATAGACCGACTTATCAATTGAACTATAATTGAAAATCCAAATATATTGAGGTATAATATAAGAGGATGAATATGGGAAAAATTATTTAATTTCTTTCAAGATTTCGAGGTTGGGAAGTGTGTATTTAACGGAGATATTAATGAAATATTTCTTATCACTAAAATAGGGAAATCAAATAGTATTAAAAATAAAAAAATATATGATTTTCTTAGATAGATTTAGAATTTAAATAATTATATATTATATAATATTTATGTTATTTATATATAGTTATTTTATTCTTTTACTACAATTAAAAAATAATATATTATACCATTGTTTGTGAATCAATATCAAATATTATGAATGCATAAAAAATTAAATATTTTCCAAATAACTAATTTCAATGAATTTCTATGAAATTTTAAATTATTTTTATGAGGAAAAATATTAAATTATAGAAAATTTATTTATAAATTTTAAATATATTATCCACAAAACTATATTGTAATTGTGAAGAATATAATATAACTCTAAAATGAATAATCATTTTTATCAACATATAAAAGAAACCAAAATAATATTTATTGATACATAAACATTTAATACACTTACATATTGTATTGTTGAGCTATTAAATGATGTTACATCCTTGTATTGACTTAGATATTTTGGAACTTGTAGTGATTTTTATTAGAATAAACATCTCAATTTAATAAATTTATTTGAGTCATACAAGATATAGTTCGATCCTTGATTTCTAAAGTGAAATATATTCAATAATTTTCCTTTATTTTATTATTTATATGAGATGAATTAATTTTGGAATATATGTGATGATAATTCATGTATTTTGGAGGAAATAAAAAACATATGGGATGCTTGAGTAACATTATGTATTATGTAGAGTGAAACTGGTTACTCTGTGGTATATGGTGTGGTTGATGGACCTTTTAGTAAATCGCTAAATTACATAGTTTTGAACATCGTTGTACATGTTATAATCATAGTAGTCATTTTAAATTAGTGTAAAAGTAATCATTTAATTTAATATTGTAATTACACATAAATAACTTCCGCGTGATTGTCCTTTAATCAAGATATTACAACACTCTATACAATATTACAATCTATTCATTTTAATTAAATAGAGAACCCCTTAAATTTTTATACTTGATAAATTATGTGATTCTATTGGAACATTTCATTTATGAATCATTGATTCGGTTACACTATTTTGTTTTTAATTTCATCAATATTTGATACACATACTCTATTACTTATACATCTTCTAAAAGTTTTATAAAATATATCAGATTGTTTTATTTGAATTCTATGCTGTTTTTATATACTCTAAGGTTTAGTGAAATAATGGTATCAAAACAATTTTACATTATAGATTTATCTTTTTCTTAATAGAAAAATACTAAATTTCTATATTCTTATTAACTATGTATTCCTTAATGACTAATATGGGGGAATAAATTCTTATTATAGGCATCAAAAGTGAATTAAAATTTTACATTGTTTGGAAACCATCCCACTCATTCATGTTTTTATATTGAACTAACTAACAATGATATGTGCCTCAGTGGAAGTAAATATAATGTAAACTATTTATATAAATGTATATTTTCTTATTATAGAACAATATATTTGTTATGTTTTATATGAGTCTATTATATTATTTTGTTACATTGAATAAGTTGAATTTTTTATCATTGTATAATAATATATGGTTTGTGGGCTCTATTTTGTTCAAATAAACACCATTTTTTTTGCTTTCATAGGTTACCATTCATATTTATTAATAATATTATACATTTTTTTATCAGTTATTATGATTTACATATAATGTGTTTGTCAATTCATTTTATACAAGTATTTATAAAATTAGATACGTATCTTTATTTGTAGATTAAAAATATGTTTTACATGAATTTAAAATGTTACAAGATTTTTTTGAAATTAGAATCAAATATTTTATGAGAAAAAGAAATATTTCAAGAGATATAGAATAATTGATTTATTTTTCCCTGAAATAAAATATTAAATTAGTCACTATGTAAATCCCCATTTAATTCTATATAGGAATTATTTATTCACATTTGATAAAATAATTTTTATAATAAATTTAAATGTTGGTAATTTAATATTACATTGGACTATTATTCCTAACAAATATAAATCATAACATATTCAATAAAATATTACTCAATGGTATGTTGGTTTGATCATATGGGAGATTTGGAATGAGTTATTCATTTTTAAATTAAATTTAGGTTTATTAATTTAGTATTATACAATTCTAAAGTATTATATTCTGAATCTACATGATTGTACTAAGATCATTTTTTGGTTATATAATTATTCTCAATAGTAAAAATAGTAGAGCAATTACTGATAAAAAATAGAGTTAATTTTTCTGAAATAAATAATTATTTTTATTTAGATAATTGAATAAATATGGGGAGATATTTTCTGGGATGAAATAAGATATTGATTCATTCAAGGAATAATTTTTTCTAATATCATGAAAAAAATTAGAGAGATATTGTTAATTTTTTGTAGGAATTGAAATTAATGGATTTTTTTCACAGAACAAGAATATATATTACTACACTATTTGATAAATTTTATCCATGATGATTTGATCAACAATCTTGAGATTTAAAGATTAAATATAATGGGGAGTAATTAATAATGAGTTTTTTTTGTGAAAATGAAAATATGTTCTTATTTATGGATATCCATTTTTTATACAATATAAAAAATCTTATTCTCAATTTTTTTATTTTCATGTAGAATATTTATTAAATTTTAATCATTGAGTTTATTTTGGTTCAAAATAATTTTGTTCTAAAAATGGGATAATTTTTTTAATTCATAAATGCATTGAAGAACATTACTAAGAATTGTGAAAATATATTCTGAGGCCTTGAAATAAAAATATCTTTGTTGAATGATAATATATTTATTAAAAAAAATTGTGTTGCATCTCTTTTCACTCAGTAATAATGATCCATGTATAAAAGGATAATGATTGAAATCATCATTCCTATGTGGATAACTTGTTGAGTGGACTTGGGGATTTACATGGAGTCCTAAAACAATGAAAAATAATTTGTTTCTCTTTACCTTTACTAATTCTTTTTATACATAGTATATTTAATTAATGATGAATCAGATTATCAAAATGACTTTAATAGGGAAGTTAAAATTTTAATTTGTAAATTTTTATGAATATTTTCAAACCACTTATTCTTAGATAAATTATTTTTATTATTGAACCAATTTAATAATAAATTACTTTTATTGTGTTTTATTTCCTTTGAATTGTGGTACATTAATTTTATTTCTTGAAAATAAATATAAAATGTTAAGAAGTTTACATATAATTGTTTCAAGTAGATATTTGACACTTTTATGATGTTTTTGTGGTAAATATAGGACACAAATGAATTGATTAATCATAGAACTTTCTATCAAAGTGGTGTATTTGGGAAATTTATCCAATTAAAAAGATCGCGTGTTATATGTCTTAAGAGTTCTAAATTTTTACATTCAATTGTATATTAACTTCTAATAGAAATGATACACATTTTGATGAGATGATGATAAAGAAATTTAATTGATGCACGAATTTTTAATTAGTAAATATCAAACGACAAGGATTATTATTAAAAATTAATTGAAAAGAATGAAATATTATCAACCTTGTTTTTATTAAGGCTAAATATAATGATTAAAATGTTTTCTTAATCATTAGATGAATAAATTTTAAATTTTCTACATTCCTCTTATATATTTAATCAATTCGAATGAATATTTATAAACTATATACGATAATATGGGTTTTAATGATCATAATAAAAATTTAAAAATAATGATATAACATTAAAGGAATATAAATGTTTTATTCACAAAAGAAAATTGATTATTCTTCACAATTATCCCCCATGTAAATAAAAATTTAATTAGATAGAAAATAACCAAATATGACATATTATAACAGGATGGGAAATTAGTATTTTAAAAAACAATTTTATTTATTATAAATAATATGGTGATATATCTAATTCATTGATTAAGAATGAAAAATAAAATAAGTTGTCAAAATTTTATTTAATGTCTACAATTGAAATCAAATATTAAATTAATTTATGAAAACATTTAAATACTAATAGATAATTTGATAAAATTTATAAAAAGCACTAATTTTTCATACTAAAGTACTAAATTTATTTGTACAATATTAGATAAAAATAAATATGATTCATTTCAAAAAATAATTTTTTTTAATCATTGGAATCCTAAATACATAAACAATAGGTACATAAAAGATCTACATCATTTCCCAATTATCTTTATCACAACTAGAACCCTTGTTAGATATATCATACATAACACATTAATTTATATCCTTGGGATGAGTAATTTATGATTGGTTGACATTAGATTCTTTATATGGTAAAATATAAGAGATATTAATCAATCCCAAATAACTGAGCATAAGAAAATAATAATAGTTGTATAGCGTGATAATAATATAAAAAATTCACACCCATGCTTTCAAGTATCATTAATGATGAATCATGGCATATGAATATTATATAATAAAATATATAACCAAAATGTGTGTGGAATAAAAAATAATAAACCATGTTCTTTAATAAAATAAGAAAAGAATAATTAATATGTTTTTTCTTTCATGTAAGATTAAAAATTTACTTTTTAGAAATGGTTCACTCCTAACACTATTATTTTTGACAATTCCGCCTAATGAAAATGCCTACATCATAATTTCAAAAAATTAACATAAGAGTAGTTTCCATCTAGTTAACTAAATAATAGCTAATTATTGTATTTACTCCACCATCAATTAGGTGTTTTCCAACCCCATCATTATTACCCAATGAAGTATTGGGCAATAAAGGGACCAATAATAATTTCTTTATAATGTATCCACCGAACTGTCTACTATAACATAACCAACCATTCTAGAAATATAATGTTACAAATCATAAGATAATCATAATTCATTCATCTTTAAACAATAATAGTTGTAAAAAATGTACCATTACACTAAATCAAAATAGACGTAATACATAATGGGTTTTGTCAATATTTCTCAACCTAAATCCTAAAACATCCACATAATGAATAAATATGGTCTCCTGGGATAATATTCGTAGTAAAACATATGAAAAAACTAAGTATTTGTTGATATAATAAAATTTAATTATAAAAGATAATTAAAACGTTTCATTAATAAAATACAATTTAAATTTCAAAATACCTCTTTTAAAATATAAAATTTTTTAGAATATTGTGGAATTTTTTTATTTATAAATGAAAATTTCAATTTATATTGGAATAAAAATATAAATTAAAATACATGGCTATATGAAAATCATTTCATGTGGTGTAAATAAAAACGAATATTCCTTTTAAATTTTTGGAAAAAAAATTAATGTAACTCATATTGAAATTAACCTTGGTAAATAAAAAAATAATTTAAATTTTTTATTAAATAATATTTTTATAATATTAAATATATTTTTAAAATTTTTTAAATAGAATATGGATATGGAAGAACTGATTTCTGACAAGATATAAATTCTTATGCGTTAATTCATAAAAACATTATATTTGTCTACTGAGAATTTAATGAGAAGAAAATTGAAGGAAAACTTGTTATCTATATAAATTAAAATATTGGAATAAAATAAATTTTCTTTAGTTCTGATAAATTGTATAGTGTCATTATGTGATATTTAAGCCTAATGAATTATGGTTAAAATGGGATTGTAACATAACCCCCTTATAGCATTGGGTTCTTTTGAATCATAACCTCGCTGTAAGGAATAACTCCCATAAATAATTAATATACCATTTAAACAAAAAAAAAATCTGATATAAAATATTTAAAGAGTAATTATGCACACCGTCTAAATGAAATAATTTTTGAATTTGAGATATGTCTAATGGAATCAAAAGTGAGATAAAAAACCCTTACCTCATGCATGAATTCATTCATATGAACTATAAATTATAAAATAAAGAAATTAAATTTATTTTAATTGAATGATATAAAAATATTATGTAATATAATAAAATATATTTCCCACATATATCACTTTAGCCATTTATTAAAAATTCTCTATTAATGTCATCATTTCTGGTGTAAACTACTTATTCCTTCATGTAAGTTAGGATTCAAAAGTCATGGTCCATGAAATATAATCCAAGATTTATCAAATCCAAAATATTAATAAAGATATAAATATTATATACATTAATTATATATATATATTACAATTCCTAGTAATATATGATAAAAATGAATTATATCACTACTTGGATATGGTAGTCCATATGTGCAAAAGAGTAACATTTCCATATTTTAGTGGATGAAAAAATTGGTAAATATTAATTCACATTTCATGAATCATTATTACAATATTAATATAATATAGAAAAATTGAATAAAACAAATTGACCGTCTATGATTGTTCGTGTTGGTAAATTAATCATATCACAACATTGATGGGGTAGTCCAGACATATGCTCGAGTATTCCTTTCATCTCCCATTTTATTTAGAAAAAGAATTAAGCGGTCATTCCATCATCATAATATATTTTTTAATTATTATCATAAATCTATCATCAATTTTTGTCAATAAAAAATTTTTAGAGGACGTATAAAATATTTTAAAATTTTAATAGCCTAGATAAGATCTATTCATCTACAATGAGTGACCTCATTTTGATTAAACCTTAATACATGAAGTATTAGTATTATGTGAACAAAATATTGTATAATATGAATGTATACGTTAATTAATGGGTTTCAATTCGAAATATTTTGAGCTATGATTCATGAATTTTGTTACTATTATAGAATAAGTTCCCTTTTATAAGATAGTTGAGAGACACAGATTGAATTAATTAAATTAATTTTATGATATAAGAATAATTTAAACAGAAAAATCATCCCAACAGGTATGTATTATAATTTTATTTAATATAATTTTTAAAAAATTTCAAAAAATATAATTATATATTATTGTTTGGAAATCCTATACGTTTCTCTTTTTTTAACCCCTACTAAACACGTTTTAAAAATAGTTGTAAAGACTGTTTCAGTTTTTAATATTCACTTTGACTAAATATAACATTGACTCTATGAAATTATATTCATTATGACGATTACAAATACATAATCCATATTACAATTTTATATATTTATAATTGGTATAATTTAATTTTAACTATGAGATAAAGAGTAAGTAAAATCCGTTTTAGAAAAATGCAATTTTAAACAATTTTTTTTACATACAATAAATTCCATATAAATAATATAAAACGAATTTCAAAATATATGATTGAATGTTTCATCTGTATATTTTAAATATTATATTAATAAATTTATATTAATATATCTTATTAAACTAAATACATTCTGCATTCCCAAAAATATTATTTATCAACTATTTTTTTTATCATAAACAATAATAACAAATTCAAGTGTAATGTTAGTTATTGTGTAATTAATTAGAATAAATATATATTTAAATGAAAATTATGATTATTTATTATAAAATTTAAAAGATATTTTTCCTTTTACTAGAAATTTAATTATATTTAGTAGAAAAACTGTTATGATTATTTATTCATTGAAAATAAATTTTTCTAATATCAATACTAGAAAATCACCCTAATATAATATTAAAACAAATAATTATTTAGTTAATTTCAAATATTTGAATCCAACATAAATATTTTTCCTATTGTGTTTATTACTATTAATATAATCATATTTAATAAATACAATATAATTGTTTACTATAACATAATTTTTATAGACCTTATGTTTTGTGTATGTGATGATATTGAATATCATAAATTTTTTTCAAATAATCATCATATAAAATCATCGAGGGGGGGTTGGGGGTGATAGGATCCATGATAAATATACTTAACTTGATAATATATTTTATTCATTGAATAAAGAGCTTAAATGACTTTTAAAAGATTATAATTTCTTGGTTTCTAATATTTAACATAATTTATTAATGTTTATAATTTAATTATTTTTATATTAACCAAATATTATTATTAAAAAAATTATAGTCAATTAAAATAGTTATTTATTAAATATATACTTTTAATCTATTTAATTTTTAGATTTCACATGGGGTTATATCTCAAAAATATATATGAATTTCGAAATTATACAAAAAAATAAAGAATGCATTAACAGAATAAGTGAAATCAACATTTTAGATAAATATAATTATATTAATGATTCCATGAAATATAAATAATCCAATATTAAAAGTATTCATTATTATATTATTAGTAAATATGTTAATGATTTATTTTACTAATTCTATAATTTCATATCGTAAAACCTGAATATTATATTGAATTGTTATCTATGTGATTTTTTAAAATTTATCATTTAATAAAGATTATTTTATTATAAATCCACGTTAGATGTCATTACCAAACCAAAACTTATATGTTTACAAAAGAATATACTTTTTTAATAGTTACATAATTAAGGTTCCTCTAAACCATTGATTATAAATATTATGCAATCAGTATCTACTCATAGTTTATGAGTGGTGTTTTTTCAAATTTCAATAGTTTATCAATGATATATTGTGTTTCCATAATTTCTATAGTCTATGGAAAATAAGAAATTATTAGATATTAATTTATTGGGGATATGAAATATTTTCTTTTAAAGAGATTATTATATATTGATGGATTAAAATATATGATAGAATAAATTTATCCACATTAATATAATTATTATATAGTTTTATTTTCTAATAAATCATGTCCATGTTTTTATGGATAAATATAACAGATTTGATAGAATAAATTTATTTTTTGTATAGATTTTATAGAAATTATTTTAATTATAGTATTTTTGAGACCTGGATTTTGAATATTGTAATTAAGAATGATAATGTATATTTTTATAGATATTATTTAAATTAAATTTGAAATGTGATTTTATTAAACTAATGTTTGATAACAGGAGACTATCTGATGTTTTTCAAATTGGAATGTCACATAATTTTTGAAAAAAAAATCAATTATTGAGGATCATATTTTTAAAATGATATATACATATAAAAATGTTATTTATTTAGAACCAAATGAATTCATCTAGTTTTTTAATGTCAATTATTATTATTAAAATAGATAATTTTTCATGATTAACATGGCTTTCCTTTTTAATGGTTTCTAAATGAATAATAAACCTTCATTATGAATTTACTTGAGCTGGTTTATAATGAAAAATATTTCAATTTCTTTCATGAAGACGTATTGAATTAAAAATATCATGACTTGAAAACTATAGGATGAATGGTTTTAAATTCTGGAGAAATGGGACTTCAAAATTATTTATTTAAATATTATGTGAATACTTATTACAAACTTGATTTTGGACTAATTTTATTAAGATAGTATGTAATATATCACATAGTTTTTGAATAGTTAATATGTAGATTATTAATTTATATTAGGTATGAAATGTGAGTAAACGTATGTTAGTTACTTAATTGTTTTTGATATAATGACAATATTTTAAATAAAATGGATAATATTGGTAAAAAATACCCAAAAAATAATAAATTATATTTCATTAATTATTATACATTTTACCAATATTATATAGTTCTTAATAATAATCAAGGATTTTTAAGGAATTTATTCTCATGATTTATTTAAAAGTGATCATTTTTTGTTATAATATATATTTATTATGAATAATGATGATTCATTAAATGAACTGACAAATAATATTTTATTAAAATATAACTTTAATTTTAATGAGTTAAATTACCACATAAAACCTAATAAAGAGGTTTCGAAAAATTAAAACTATAAGTTCACCTACTTAAATACAAAAAACCATATGAGTATATCATTTAAAAACTATGATATGTGGTTTGTTGAAGGTATCATTATAATAATAACAGGATGAAAAATTTCTTAATATTTTTTTCATTACCAAAAAAATATATAGAGGATTCCTTGAGTGATGAAAGGTGAGTTTTAGAAATATACGATGATTTGTATAACATTATGCAAATTAATTTTATGTGTTTTTAGGTTATCCCTATTAATATCACTCAACAAAAATTGAATATGTTTTTTTGATGAAGAAATATTATTAAAGTCTGATTCTAATTAATAAATAAAGTATTGTGATCTTTTTTTAAATAATAGAAGTTATTTTTTTTATATACCACAAAAAAAGTTCTACTTTAAAATCCATTAGGAACCTCCTTCATATAGAATACAATATGAAAATTCAATCCTTCTATTTTTATAATATAACTATTTATTAAAATATTTTATTTTATAATATATACATATGTAACAACATTAGGATTTTCAAAATCATCTTTTCCAAAATCTCATTTTATTCTTAAAAATTTTATATATGTGATTAAGAAAGTATATATGTATTTGTTTGAATGTTTTATTTCATTTATATTTTCAAATTATTTTATAATTGTGAATAAAACCCATAATATATTTACATAAACAATTTCTATATTTTTTTCCATATTCAAATATATTTTTATGAAGTAATTTTCAGGAAAAAAATTATACCTTGTGTAAAGAATTTTCTAATATCTCATAACACGACATTGAATTGAGAATTATGGATTATTTTAATTATTTCATAGATATGTAACTCTGAAAATTTTATTTGGTGATATTTTCATAAATATAAATAAAAATCCATTTATTAGAAATATTTTAAAGAAAAAATGTAAATAAAATTCTATAATTATAGGTTCATATATTAAACATTCCATTGATATAGATGGGAAAAAAATTTGGAAACCTGTTTTATAGAGGATGGATATATAGTTATTTAATTCTTATAGTAGACAAATCAATATATTTCTTTTCTAAATTATCAAATTGTAAAATAATAATACAAATGATACATATCTATATATAGAAGAAATTATTTTAATGTTACCTAATGTAACTATGAAATCATGTTTTTTTTATTTCTTAAAAATATTTATTTGTTTTTATATATTATTAGTATATAATTTTTTAGTCTATAGGTTAGACCGAAAAATTAGTATAATATATTAAAAAACCAATGCATGAATTTTCATGATTTCCATATATTTTTTAACTATGATTGAATATAAATTTTATTATAAATAGCACAAGTTATTTATAAATTTTCCCATTCAATTGTATATGTGAATTTTTTTAATGTTTTATATGATTGAAAATTTATATTTTATATTAAGCAGAAATTTTTTCTATAAATTTTAAATGTTAAGGAGTTGGATTAATTTTTTAAAAATATCACATTTTATAATAATTTTTTAAATGTATCCCATTAAAATAGTTTGATTGTGAATGGTTATTACCTCTTAAAAAGAAAAACCTATTACATATGATACATAAGCCTCTTGGTTTTTCATAATTTAATGGATAAAGATAAAGTGATTAGTTATACATCCATGTATCACACACTCCCATATAGTATTTTATAATATTAATGATTAATATTCATAATTTTTTTTTGAGAAATCTTGTTTTCTAGATTCCTTGGATAATTTAAAACATAATAATTAAAATATTTACTAATCCAAGTCGAATTAAATTTATATCATCATAATTGTCTCCCAAATGACATATTTCATTTTATCATGACATGTGATATCCTCTGGACATATATAAGGTAAGGGGTAAGCCCCAAGGAATAATGAGGGTGAATATAAGATAAATTTTTTTATATATATTCAGAGTGAATAATTATAACATGGGACCAATATTAAAGGCATGGAGTCAGATGAATGATATCATATTAGGATAATGATCATATTAAAGATTATAATATTAAACATACATAACAAATTCCTTCCTAAATATATCTAAAGTCACAATTTGATGAAATCATGAATATAGGTCACCACATACTACAATGTATTCACAAACATAGTTCAAATATCATCACCAATATATCATAACAAAATGGTCAAAGATAACCATAGTATTCTCCATGAAAATTACCACTTATCGTTTAAATAATTATCTACATGATTTGGTAGCATAAAAAGTTAAACCCACCCATCAACATAATATATCATTCATATGAGTTCCGTATAGAAAATTAATGAGCAGAAATCAGAAAATGATAAAAACCCATGACAAATCGTTTAAATAATTATGTAAATGGGCATAGTATAATTAGATATCATTTAGATACCATAAATTTTATGTGAATTTCTAAGATATGATAATCAAAGGATAAAATCAATATATACTAATTATAAATGTAATAAAAAATAATGGTTAAGTATAAACATAATAATAATTTTGAAGTTTATAGAAATAATGATAAATAATCTCGTATTAGATCTGTAATGTTTGACATGAAGATATAGTAAAAAGTGAAACATAAAATAACTCATATAGTAAAAAATGTATTTAAAAAGATTCACACATTGATTAAATGAATCATATTTAGATGATTAAAAAAGTGAAATATAGATATATATTGTTATAGGGAACATATCTTCAAGAATGATAATGAATTGGGATTACCATTCACATGAGTCCTCGGTTTCTTTGGATACTCTAATAACATTATTGGGAATCATAATTGTATACCATGTACTTGTTCATTGGATATTCAATAAGTGTGAATCATACAGAAACAATAATAATATATTACACATGATGGACCTGTTCATGAGCCCCATTATATGTGGGTTCATATTATATATCCTATCTCTCCCATTATGCATTTTTTATTCTACGTATTTCAACTTTGACATTAGATAGCATTTGTTGATAAACATGATTTCTAGCTTGCCAGCTCAACCAAGAAACTTGTGGGAGTGACCTCAACATTTCTTTGGATCTATCACATATACATATCCTAGAAATAGGGTGCAGGAAGGAATATAACCTGTGAGGTGCATGTAACACCCATGTGGAACATTCAAAGAAAAAATCAAGTGCATATGGGTGCCACACATAGGTTTGGAGTGTTCTATGAGATAGTGTGTGTAGTATTGGCGGTGAGAAACCCTGATACTATATAAATAAAGCAGAGTAAATTGGATCACAAATTAATATCTCTAAAATAAGTGAAAAACCAATGTTGGAAAAGGATATATCTGGTATAATTATCCCATAATTAAAACATATACATATGTCATATGACATCATTTCCAATCAATCTTAGATATCTAATCACACCTTTCATCATTTTCAACAACTTTTTATCTTATAACCTCCTGAAATCCACTAGTTTGATGAAATTATCCACTCCCAATGATTACACAATCACTAAATTTTTAATGGAAAAAATCTCTAATGATTAAAACCATCAAAGTTGAGTCATTCTAGAAGTACCAAAGAAATGTGTGTGAATGTTATTCATATGTATGTCATTAGTCAAAGGAATAACTCTATCACATGAAGGAGATCTTTTTGACAACATGGAACCATCCCATCAATTAAAATAGATCACATGATCATCTTTTGAAAACCACATGTTTTTAAGGTGACATTACCACATATTCATATGATGAAATTTTATCTCCCTTCACATGAACCATAAATCATTAATATCCTTATGTTGTTTGAATGACACATTTATAGTTAGGAAATCATCTTCTAATCAAATGAGAGCTCAGATGAATCCCTTGAATTTTATCACTTAAATACTAATCACAATATATATAATGGAAAAATAACTAAAAAACGCAGAATCACCGAGTTATTGTGTGATCAACTGAAGATAGTAACATGATCCTGAGATTCCATCACGATATATGCAATGGAGGAAACATACATATGAAGATAATCACATGGTTATATTAGTAACATATTTAATATAATAAATAAATTCTAAAATTTATTATCGCAAAAAATGTTTACCTAGTATGATCTTATGAATTTCCTTGAGAATTGCACATTCATAGATCCATCACATGAACATCATGGATTTCAGGACAATATCTTGTGTTTGAAAGTGTCATCCTCATCAAAATATGGCCTTCCAATTCATTTCATGAATGGATATTGAGACATTATTCATTAATTCAATGTAAATAATACTTCCATGAGATGAATATCCAATTCGATCACATGAATGAAATAAATTCATAGTAAGTTGAACTATGGAACCCATGACCATGTGATTAACATCATGTGGAACTTGGTTGAATGAACCAAAAGATCAGCCAAAAAATAACATATCATTCCTTTGTGGGGACCCTCTATAATTTACAACTTCTTTTCATGTGTTCCAATGGTTGGTTGTCAAGTATATTTCTATCAACATTCCAAACAATCATAGTAATCACTCATAGTGATCATGAAAAGCCCCCAGTTATTATCAAGATGTTTTATATACACATAATGTAGATAAATAAGGCAAGATACATCATTATATATATTATCAACCTCAAAAAATTTATGAATGATGAACAATGAGATCGTTATTTCCTTGATGATATATCACCCATCACCTCATTTTCATACACATGACAACTTCAACATACCATGCGGCAACATATCTGGAAGATATTTTATACGAAACCCTCCCATCATCCTTGGTGACAAAAGGGAGACATTATAAATGGGGGGGGCATAATGGAAGTCGATTTGGAAATCGTAATAGTTCAATTGTAGATGGGATGGGATACTAACTTCATAGAACTACTTCTGAATATCGTGACACCCAGTTATGAAACCCCATCATATAACCCATCTTAAGACACCATCACATGATTCAATTATGTTAATGAAATATCACAATGATATGAACATGATAAATTCCCATTTCTACAACATGTATTCATGTGTCTTGGAAATTAACCTCATTATCTTGTGATACTGACATTAAATGCCCTTGTAGACCCTCGTTTATGCAACTAATTAAAAAAAATTGCCCGTCGAAACAATCTAGTTGGACTTCAAGTAGATGTGAAACATTGAAAAAACACCCCCTTACTATGTATTTCATACGATACGTGACCATGAAAGGAATCCTCTTCCATAAAATAATAGTCCATGAATCTTGGAAAAACACATATTTTTCACATAACCCATGAGATCAATTACATGTTCACATGACATCTAATTAGTAAATATATTAATAATTGTATCAAAAATATGTTAAAAATGAAATGAAATCAATATTAATACAAAATGTATTTAAAACCTCATTCAATCTATCATAATTATAATCCCTTGGAATATAACCTCAAAAATGTCTGTGGGAACTCCTTGGGAGACCCCATCATGTAACTCCCATCATATCACATGACCACATACCAAAAATTTTAATATTATATCAATGGAGGTGTCCACATTAATCTCAATAATTTTCCTGGGCATGTCATGGTTAATCAATAGAACACCTGTGTACATGTTATCGCTCTTCATGTGAGGACCCCTAGACATATCAGGATGTATAATGTAAAATACCACACACATGATGGATTAATAATGTGGTATACATGAGATAATTAATACTTATTAGGATGACACCATAAAAAATTTCTACCTTGTTATGTAGACACCCTCCGACAATTCAGTAAGGTCCGGAAGGCACCCTAGAACTTTCCAACCTTATCAGTAATGAATTCTTAGAAATATATCCTTGAGAATTGTAAACCCCCAACCAATAACCTTTTTAAATGAACAACCATTTTGTGGAATGTTTCCATACTAGACTAAAGTTATGGACTCATGAAACCCTATTCATGTCTTTCTATAAAAAATGCCACTAGTATATAAATACAAATTCAATGGACCTTCCAAGGTCTATTGATCTCTTAATTGAAGATATGATAAAGAATGAATATTTGGCCATTTTTTGTAATTTGATTATGAATAGATATGTGACATGGGCATCCACCATGGTGTAAGTACATCTATATTCTTATTATCATAACAAAATGGACCAAAACTGCCAATGATTCTATAAACCTCCTTCATTTGATAGCATATAAGAGGTAAATTTTGATATGTGTATCCACCATGGAGAAATTAACTTAGATATTCCCGTATTTCTAATCTCCAGGAAAATAATAATCCATATTATTAATTACTATCATCACCCATCAGTGTGTTCGGAGAAAATTGAACAAGAATGAATTTTTATATGATAATAACAAAGTAACCAAGATTCCTTTATATGTCCAAATATCCATACCAAATTATATATGAGACTTTAGAAATAATTAGAGGGTGAACTCATTTTATATTCAAAGAAATGATAAATACAATGTTCTCATGATATATATCTAATCTTTTACTATCACTAGTTTTTCATGACATTTGTGAATCTTGTTTCCTTAGAGACCAGTGAATATTTTACCAATAACATGGTATGGATTCCTCTAATATCAGACTCATTTAGATTTATGCCATATTAAATCTGTTCTTCACTCAATTTTCCATTAATTTGTTAAGGAATATCAATGATACTTTAATGTATGAAGTCCAATACAAGATTTTTGTGGCTTTAACATTTATAATGAAAACACCCATATCTAATATATGAGGGCTCTCCTACCTATTGTAAATAAGATATGTAGTGTTCCTTCCTAATGACCATGATCTAGATTATATTCTTTATGATAATTTTATGAAAATTAGTCGATGAATTAGTGTGTATATCCTAGAAAATGTCTATCATACGCACTCCGGTAATGTGTCCAAACATCTATAATATATTCTTTCTCACACTACGCATGAATCATGTGGGCTTAGAGACTGGTGATGAACATAACAATAACATTATTTAAGAAACCCTCAATATGGGACTCTTTTAGGATATAATCATGATTACATATCTTCTTCACTAATAGAGCCACACTCTTAATGAGGTTGATCATGGATGCCTTACATGCATATGTCCCACTCAAAATCTATACTGTCACACCATTTTTGAAATAGAAACCCATAACTAAACTATTGGGACTATGATTCTTGTTAAAATAAGGATATGTATAATTCATTACTATGAAATTAGATTTATTCACAATACATAAATTTCCTTGGAAACATACACTCCACATGATATTAAATTTCATTGTAAATTCTTATCATACTACAAAAATATGATTTTAACCAACCATGTGGGTTTTTATTCATCTTAAAAAAGGATACATATGACACCTCTAATAGGTTCAATACCACTTCTAAAACAATAAATTCCTCCCTATACAGTGATAAAATATTTATTGAGTAAATATAACTATTAACTATTGGAATTTTACAATTAAAATTGATAACCAGGGAACCTAAATTTTATAATGTTCTTCTTATTTATATATTGTTTTGATAAATTCATTGGGAGTTGAGTAACCAGTAAACTATTCAATTATTTATTGATTCGAAAATATATACAAAAGAAACCAAATGGTGAACTTGTTGTGAATCCTTTAAATGTGTACATGTTATCACATGTAATAAAATACGGATCACAATTTAATCCATTAATAGTGAAATTAATTGATTGGTCATGCAATATTTTATATACAATACTTCAATGATAAGGTCTCATGTTTCCTCCAAAAGAATTTTTAGATTTCATTTATACCAAATGGAATAACAAAATGATCTAATGGATCTTAAATATTATGTACTTGACAAAAAATCTATTAGAACAACTCATGATTTAATGAACATATATATGAGACATCAATCATATGAAAAATCCACTAAGGAAATATTGGATCGGATGCCCCAATATATGTTGTCACAAAATCAGCTCCTCTAGTACAAGTTTTTGAATATATTTTTCAATGAGTACCATTTTAACAACTCCATGACCAAATTAGAGGCTTCTTGTAAAATACATTGTATGTGGAAGCCCCATAGTCCACCTTTCACATGGTAGGATGAAGAGATAATGAGGTAACATGATCCCACAATGAACATATTTTTCCGCTCTTCCCTAGATCACAACAACACATACATTACATATCTTAAGAAGGTAGATGAGGAAAATCACTATGTCAAATAAACCTCTCCGGAGAAACATGGGAGGCCTCCAATCCACAATGGTCACCATGAATGATATGCATCTCCAGTTCCATATGAATTTGTAGAAGAATATCTACCTACCCCAACAAAAAAATCGAGTATCCAATATGAAATCCATCATGGAGTATCAAACCCTTTCAACTCCATGTAAGGCATATATCCATGAAACTACCAATGTATCTATGTACCAAAAAAATATCCTAGACGGATCCTAGAATGAATCAAAGGTCATCAGTAGCTAGGGGTATCATACTGCATCACATTTGGCCTTGGTGACTATGGAATCCCAATGGGAAGCCAATCCCATAGGATTGGTAGAATATTATCATTTTTTATTCCACCATAATGTCTAATATAATAAAAATCTCATTAGATGTTACATCTTAAATAAAATAATCAAATGTGATACATAATTGAAGCGGATCATGAAACCCTTATGCCTCCACCAATAAAAAATAAACTATATTTGAGGATATTCCACTATATCCATATGAGAACCATTCATATTGGGGATGATTGACATCATTTATAATCATTAATTCAATAAAAAATTTACCCATCTTCTACACTGAGAATTGTCGAAGAAGGGATCAATTATACATTCCATGCATCTACAAATGAAATTTGCGACCATATTGGGGTTTCAATGTATTATTTTGATAGATCATATAATCAATGAATAAATATATTTAATCTCTAGGGTCAATGTTGAGACTCCTCTCATCATCTACCCACCCTTCCATTTACAAAGGAATGTAAGTCATCATGACCTCTTGCAGCTTCCCCATTGAGGATTATAGGATAACATATGTGGAAGAACAGACCACCCAAATCCAAAAATTCTACAATGATATCTATGAAATGATACTGAAAAAACTCTGGGGATATTTTCCATATAATTACATACCAATAAAATCATATATACATACTCCTTAATGTGATGTACCCAGATACATAGGAATGGTAGAATTGTTATATTCTCACCCTCACTAGGTGAAATTCAGCTATTATTACACCTCCACACAACCCATTGTGTTATTCGAATTTTTAGTTTTCAAAGACCATATCCAAAAAACCTAGGTTTATTTATATATTTACACCCCTTTTTTAGGATCTTTAAATACCTTCAGGCCTTATGAGTTCCCATGGTGTCTCTAAGAGAGTCAAGTTCCTCTAATATATGTAATAAATCTTCATCATCTAATACCATCCATATTTTAGCACCTACCCATGAAGTAAAAAATATTGGGGAACCACATCCCATTATCCAAATGAATCCATGTTCCAAAGCTAATATCAAAAAATAATTCCCTAATAAAATTTAACATGTCGATCCATATCTTAATGAAGGGAAAATAATTGTATATTCATTATGAAGGAATCATGCCACTAGGAACATTAAATATGCCTTGAAGAATAATTTTTTAGATCTCCAATAATAAGGAATCCTATTGAGATATATTTTTGTGGTTATGAAAATAAATTCTTATACAACCAACATCTGAGGAATACAATATAAGTTTTTCTTAAAATTAACGATTTTATTAAAAATCAGATAGATGAAATGATGTTGGAACCACTGATAGATGAATCTATATTCTATTATTTTATTCACTAAGATGTAAACACTCATGTTTTACAAAATAATGTAGTCATTCGGTCACCTATTGGTATTTTAATGTCTCTCATTATGTTGTAAATGATGGAAAATTCCATTAAGGGTAATCATATATATTCTTGCATCATGTGATCAAAAGAACATCGTCATCACAAGCTCTGATGGTTCAAGAGACCCAGGAAGGTATGCTTGAATTAACAACTCAACTACTATTCTATAAACTAGTTAATAGGGAATACAATTTAAGGAAGAATTGTTAATAAGAATTAACACTAGAATCATATTGGTAAAATATTTATATAGGCATAGAATCCCAATTAACATTAAACATGCATACGAGTCATCAGATCCCCATCAAATAAACCTACCTCCTATAAAATTATTTCATATTCTTATCCTTTCCACATGAAGATAAACTACATATGAGAAACCATTAATTAATGATGTTAAAAAAATAATATGGAAGTCCTAGCCACAACACATGAAACTACAAGAATCCTACAACTTTAATATGTGATGTTAAACGATACATAATATTTCATTGTAAGATGATGGTAAACTGAAAAACATCTCACTATCTATGAGATATCATCAGAATCATGGGGAAATTTAATGGATCAAATGTACCATAGATACAATAAAATATTCATCACAGTTATATAAAAAAAGAATATCCTCATTGATTCATAGTAAGGGAGTTACCGGACAAGTCCCCTCCCTAGAGTCCCAAATTAGAGAACCGATGAGATCATTCTAGGTATCGAATGATATGGACCAGAGGCTATGAGATCATATGACTACCTCAAAATGAAAAGCATGCTATCATTTTCTATTGGAAACAAGTGAGTGAGCACATATCCATATTTAGTCAAACCAAATCTGTTATTATATCAGAACAACATTAATGGGACATGCACATATCCAGGCTCTATGAGTTATGTCTATCATCATATTATAATGAAATGATAATGACTGGATTGTGAAGATATACTCACATAAAAAATTCATCTACTATAATATTATGAAAGTAAAGAATGTATATGTCGGTATCCCTACACATACCCTTCAAAAGTATCAATAAATTCTAGAAGTAAAAACATATAATCTCCAAAAAATGATGATTACATAGGGAGAGATATAAATTATTATCCCCAAAACTTGAGAATCATATGAACATGGGAAACAATAATAGTTAGCTACTCAGGAGATATAAAAGATTATTTCTCCCATCCAGAATGATTATCGTCAAATTATGGGTAATGGGTAGGCCCAGGACATGGCTCATAACCCAACTCTGACTGGGATTCATGAAATTAGGTTGGAAATCACCTCAATACATGCTCAAATTCACAAAAAAAAAGAATATAATTTTAATAATAAAAGGTGAACATTACAAGGATAATACCCCTATTCAAACATATCTTTGTCAAATTAGTTTCAAAATAACCTCTGGATTGATAAAAATTGCAATCAAAGTATGCAGATGGCATGATCCAAAGGTAAACTAATGTTGGACATATACATAATTTCCGTCCAATAATAGACTACAACAACAACATTTAGAGGGAATGTATGAGGATTTACGTCTCCATTATCCCATTCTAGAGGTTCATCGTCACATTATGATGAGGAATTCATATTTTAACTAGTCTTATACCCCTACTTCTACTATGGTAGACCAATATTTTCAAGAAACCACCCATTGGATGGGTCACATTCCTTCCACCAATGCATAAGCTAATCGATATACTCAAGATTCATCAGAACATCATACTGATATCCTCATATAAACATATGATCCTCCAAATACTTTATTGATCGTCATGAAAAATTCTAATACATCTACTAAACTCCAAAAGGAAGCGAGATATATTTTGGCCATTATGAGGGATTACGGTAAAATTCAAAGTATTCTCAGTGCCAGTTCTCTTGAGGTTTTATGTCACTTATCAAAGGTACATCAATGTTTTTTCAAATATTATTTCAAAGATGAATGATATAAAAACTTTTATATTTATACTCATTTTCAAATAGAGATTGATTATGGGGATCATATCACTATCATTTATTATGGATATCCTCCCAACAATGTTATCTCCACAAATCAAAGAAATGCACCCCTTTTTATGGAACCTTAATACATAGTGGTTCTTGAAAAATATAGTGAAACCTATATTGTTCCCCATATAGAACCATTAATTCCTCACCAGAATCAGCAATCGACCCATATAAGTTATTTTTTGGATGATCATATGATGGAGTATACCCAATATGTATTAGTGAAAATTCATTTAATAATACCACATTTCAACCTCTTTATCACATGTAATTAAACTTCATAAAATACACCTTTACTAAATGATGATAACAACTTTAGAAAAATACTTTATACATGATATTAATAAACATTGAATAAAAATTCATAAAAAATCCTTCAAACTAAATTAAAACACATAATCCTAAAATAATATTAAAATATTACACACATAATATCCTTTTGGAATGTTTTTAAAGTACATAACATCTTAGGTCAAAGTTGAAATATAGTAAAATGAAAAAGTAAAACACTTGTTTTCTTAGATGAATGTACATATGTATGACTTTTCAATCATATGAACCAATTCCTAAGGTATAGTTTTTATCCTTGAATAATGGTACCATTTAAATCCTTGATTTATATCTTTTATGGCGTGACATTAATTTCACAAATTATCGAGCAATTAACTTTGCTATTGGAATTTAAATAAAATATTTATTTCAAATATTTTCCCTAATCCAAATATGATTTTAATCATCAATGTTTTTAATTCCATGATCACTAAGTCATGGTAGAAATAATTCATACTTCATAGAGTCTCCACATCATTACTGCATGATGTTAAACTTCATGAAACAAGTCCTTACTGAATATTGTTAAACTACATGAAACACATACTTACTACATGATGTTAAAAATTAAAGGAATATTTCCATATGAAATGATGATAAAAATCAAGGAAAACTACATTATTTCTCATGCTAGGATAATTCACAAATTGAATCTTTCTATGAAATTGGTAGAGTTACAAAGAAAATAAGGATCACCCCTTAACTAGGTGAGGTTCATATTTGTATAAGTGATCATATACAAGAACATTATGTGGCTTGATGAAAATATCAATAGAATATTTAATGATTATTGGGTCTTAAATCATAGTCCCAAAAGTAATATAAAAGGAACAAATAACCCTTGTCTACAATATAGATAGTAACACAATATGTAATTTTCTAGATAAGAACTATACATAGCTTTATTCGTGTTACCACATTATGAACAGTGAAACCAGGATCTCAAATCATGCTCCCATCATAATATATAGACAAAATAATCTCCTCTAAGAAAATGGGGTAGACCTATTCCAGGTGTTTTCTCTATAACTAAGTTAGGAAATATCCATTTCACCATAGGACACTGAACGTCACCTATATACTTTATTTCCAACCTGACAATAGTTTTTGTTTAATTTTAATAATTATCCTCATTAAAACCCAATTTTATAATGGAATATTAACATTTAAGGAAATGTATATGGCCCAATATATTCACTTTCATGTGCTATCACATTGATCAATTGACAACATAGTTTCCTATTTCTCATCACTCTAATAATTACTCATGTGATATTAGGGGACATAGAAATTCACTATGAACAAAACAATCGAGGTGTGTTCTATTCACAGAAAGGAAACCATTCCCAATAAAAATTAAATTAAACTCCACAACAATGACCTTTTAACATTTATTTAAACAACATGACATTAGGTCATTAGGTTGAATAAATTACCCCCTTTGATGATTGTGTGCTCAAGAATTCAATGGATTATCCCTTCCCCCAAAAATTGAGTTCAGTAAATACTTTTATAGGATTTTGGGTGACCAAAACCATCTTGGATATTTCATTTCCTATGAGTCAACATCATGTATTCAATAAATTATTTATGAACAAAGAATAACTTGAGTTGATACACTTTTCATGAAACCCCATAGACCTTTATCCCAAATGCACATAGTTCCCAGGTATCAAATTTCTAATACGGGATTGATAATATTATGGTAACCTTATATAAATCATTAATGAATAATAAAACACATAAGATAATATGTGTTGTGGTGTTCTTCTCCCATAGGAGAGTACCCTAGAAATCCTAGATCTATTTTCCAAACTATAAGGGATATTATCTTCTACTATTATTAATGGTAGACATAAATCCACCAATATCCACCGCCAATTCACTAAAATATCATTAGTTTATTATATAAAATTCCCACAAACGATATATTTTATCATATTTAGATACCCTTGATGTTATTCATATGTACACCATAGTCATTGTGAATGAATTATTGTAAAATCAAATTCATGTACAATTTCATTCATTGGTATGAAAATACAATAAAAACCAAATTATCAGAAAATCGTTCCTCTTGGAAATCATATCCAATAAAAGGGTAACAATCCTAAAACATAATAACTTATACATTATGGTCACAATATATTAAATTACATGTCATATGGCCCACCTTACGAGACCTATAGTACTTAGAGGGGGGAACTTTTTGGAACCAACTGCCAATATGATATCTAGATTAGTTAAGGATATATTTGAATGTACCGATCCATAGCATGGTAATATTGATTCTAAATTCATACCCATACATAAACATGATAAGGAAATTCCCTTTCCCTACTTATGACCCCAATATACAATGGGGAACCTCTATCAATATATGATGTCATGGATCATTTGGGAAGATAAAAATCCCCCTCCCTATATATTTACTAGGTATTTATGGGGAGTATTTTCATATCAGAATAGTGTATGGTATTATTCTTATTCCATAAATATACATTTTGAAACCTATTTCATCTTCCCAAAACCATGAATTTTGAAAAACAATTAATAATGTGGTTGAACCTCCTTGAAAAAAATAACCAAAGGACACTCCTTATGATTAGGGATATCGATACCTCTCCTCTACCAGGTCCTGACATAATGGAATGAAATCATATTCCAAATGCCCCCATCCATGAAAATTCTCATAATTTATATTGGCAATTATAGACTATAAGAACAATGGTTGGATTGATTCAGGGCCTGTAAAGATATACAGTGATTCCATGTAATATTGTCCTTGGCTCAGCTATAGGTTCTCCACTATCACAACCTTACCTGCATCAAGATCAATATTGAAACTATGTAACATGGTTACTTATGAGACTATAAAGATTACCCACTAGTGATCGCCTCTCCCAACATGAGATTCATTCATATCCATTTAATTATCCATAGTGTGATATTATGAGCCAAATTTTTTTGGTTTTACCTCTCTTTTAATTATTAACATGCCCCATTCCCATAGAGAAGATTTAGATCATTATAGGGTATCCATTATCATCTCTAGAACTACATATGAATTGATTTTTTCCCATATAAGATACATAGTGACGCCCATAACACCAATCATCGAGCCCATATTTTAATTAAATAGAAATAGAAATTTCCCCACTCCATATATGTGTTTGATCTTTGTGAGGAGATATATGATAAATACAAGTGGTTTAATTCCTATTCTCACAAGATACCTAGTGACACCCACATCATTTCAAATATATGGAATGTATCAAAATAAAACACAAAAATTTCAACCCCCATTATTTTGAGCTATATATATATAGAGGGATATGTTGAAAATAAATGAATGTGGAATGATTTTTTCACTTATATATATTATAGAAGAACATAGGGAAGCCTGAAAAAAAAGTGCATATACCCATAGGAATAAAAATATGTGTTATTCCCCACTCACCACATATTCCTCACAAAGATCATGACTCATGTAGTCATTGAGGCTTGGGGTTACCCATGGCTAGGCATATAATAAATAAAGGTGGTAGGTATCATGGGATCACCATATAAGACGTTGAAGTTCATTAAAATTAATGATTAACACACACACACACTTTTCCAAAATATGAATCTAATCAATATATGGATTTATTATGTAAGATAAATATTTTCATTGGATGGATTATAGTATATGGATAACCACTAGTATGGCTATAAATGGTCAAGATATCCTCATACATTCAAATTCCACCAAAAATGAAGGGTGTATCTAGGGTTGTGTTACATTATTTAAGGTTAGTTCCAATATCCTTACTAGATTATATTAAACAGTAAAGAGGGAATATATATTATATAATGATAATTTTTTAACAATTTTCTCCTCATAACATGATTTAAAAATAAAAAACATGTGTATCCACATTGCATGAAATTAAACCGTTCAGACCATCATTGACCACCACCCCATATCAAATCACTATAAGAAACTGACCTAGGTCAACCATAGTTTAGGGTGATTCCATAATATTTTTTTGAACAACAATAAAAAATTCACACATTGTTTCACAATAATATAATGTTTTCACAATTATTTTATGACCCATTAATAAGTGAAAATATCATGTTTTCCCCCATATGAGATGGATCTATATATGGGACTTATACCCATCGACCAGAGGAAATTTTTAACCAGTTAGATGGGCTATATGATCCTTTTTATCCATGGAATTATTGTTGTAGAACTGATCACCACATTTTGATTGAATATTATCCCCATAATGAGTGTCCCATGCCATTACACATGATTTTAGAACATTATTCCTATATTCTCAATTTTCAAATCCGCTTCTCAGAAAGGGTGTTGGAGTAATCATGACCTAGGGACTCTAAAATTTTTTATTTAGTAACACCATATAAATGGCATGTGAATGTACCATGAATGTAAACTATGGTCCCCCTATTAATATTTTTTTTTGAAAACATTAAATTTATCCTGTAATTGTCCAAATCACAAGACCTAAAATTTATAGTCAGATATACATAATACCTATTAGTATACAAACATTTAATTGGTTTCTTATGAAATATCCAAGGATCCACTAGCTAAAAAGATAATATTTAGAGTTTAAAAAAATGTGAGTTCATATAAAAATCCATGAAGATTAAAAAGAATATCTTATGATCATAGAAAAAGATGATAAATGTTTTCTAGATCCATTTGGTTTATAAAAATGTTAATGAAATTATTTATCACATTCCTTCATCGTGATAATGTTTTCATTATGTGGTGAGACAATTTTTTGGTTGATTGAACCCTTCATGTGAATTCTGTTTTCCAAAAACATTAATAATTTATTTTTTCTCTATGTTAACAACAACCAATTCCAGTAGTGGATACACTTATCTTGGATCCACAATCCTTCGGTCATTTCTCTTGGTTCTCCCTAGTTGCGTGGTTTAATAGGGAATGTTTGATCCAATGAGTTCTCTATAGAATTTTGAGATCATCCAAGGTATGTCATACCTGTCTCTTCATCCATTGTTATAACTCCTCCGAAAATGATTTACGCATAACGTATTCAAACTATCTAAGTGGATTTGAAAAAGATAACGATAAATAAATATATAACAAACCCATTCAAAATAGGGTGCAAGGTATCAAAAATATTCATGAATACCCATGCTAGAATAACATAAACTATAATAGAAAATGGTCTGGTCTATAACGACCAAAAATATAGAAAAAATATTCCCATGATATAATACCATAAACAATAGTAATATATAAAACCCTAAACAATTAAAAACATGTCTGAGTTAAAATACATTAAAATAAGTAATCTGATAGTCCATGATAAAATACACAAATCTTTAGATGAAAAATATCTACGATAGAAAAAAAATGAAAGGATTGTGCTAGAATGACCTAAACATAAGAAATAGAAGACCTGATTTATATGAACATAATCTATATAAAAGTCTGTCTGATATACAATATAATAAAATATGGAAATATAAGGTTCAAGATAGATGTCTATACTATATAGCTACATAACGTTCTATATAAAAAAAGTAGAACTACCATAATAGTGGGTATGAGATTATTGAAAATAAACTAAAATAATATATGGTCCATGCTAAAATAACATTAGCAACATTAATAATAGTCCTAATATATGAATACCCTAAAATATAGTGATAGAAGGATTATGTAAAAATAACATACACTATAGTAGCAATAGTTTTGATATAGAATACCCTAAAATATAAAAATAGAAAGTATGATGTAGAATATCATAAATATAAAACCAAAATTTCTTTCATAAAATTACCTAACCTACTATAACAAAATTTCTATGATATATTATCCCAAACTATACTAATGGTCTAGTTCAAAATGACATAAATTTAAAATAGAAGGACAAAGAATTCTCACCTAGTTGGAAAACTAAATTGGGTACCCATTGAAAAAGATCATTCTCTAATTTTTTGATATAAAACCTATGTAATCTAGGAAATACTGCAGAGATATGGAATAAAAAGGCCCCAAAAATATAAAAAGGAATTTAAATAAAGGGTTAAATTAGTTAAAGATGAGTCGAATATCATAAATCATATCCATTAACGACTTAGGAAAAAGTTAAGGATAAAATTTATGATACGTAAATAATGGAGGGAGATTTATTTGGACATATAAATCATAAATTTATGCTTAAATTTCAAATGGTGTGGGAAACAATTTGACTGAATTTCAATTTCATCAGATTCGTTTGTGGGTACATATTCCAATCATGAATTGAAAATGTGTGGGTCTTCGTACCTCATGAAATGCCTTAAAATTGTTAGGTTGACATAACATGTATCACAATAAAATGTGGCATGAGAGACATATCAATGTAATACCCCTACTAAGTCAATGGAACTGACCCATGATTCAGTCTTAAAAAGATGTCATCCCCTCTTTTACATGTGAGATATATCTAAACTAGATTTTTTTCACAGCTCTATTTATCCATGAATCTATATAATCTATGTGTAATATTTATCTACATAGGAGTAAGTTATGATAAAAATTATTTTCTTGATTCCCATTCTGTTGGGATACAGTGCTATGTACAATTTCCTTATATTGGATCTACCCATGAAATCCTATCTATCTAAATCCATTTTTTGTATAGTAAAATGTACCTACCATCCCTTTCAGGATAATAATACCTTGATATGAGATTAATTCTATTGGAAAAACCAATCATTTTGAATATTAATCATTTTTTAAATCCATATATTATTCACTTTAGCAAACCAGTCACCTAGATTTGAGATTCTCCTATAGAATGTGATAAAAATCCATCAGGCAACACACATTTCTAATAACTCGTAGAGTTTAGTATCAGAACACATCATATGTTCATTTACACGATAATGTGATCCATATTTACATAATAAAATAATTCATTTAATATTAATTTAATCCATTTCAGGGGGTCTGAACCCATAAATTTGTACAAGAAACATTTCCATTAGATATTGGAGATATGAGAAGACCATGAAAAAAATACATTTATATTCCACATGAAAAACATGGAATCATGTCTCATTTTGGAACGGATCTTATTAGGTATGTTATTTCATCCATTTTACATAGTTTTTTCTAATAATTTTATCATTTCTAGGGGATGAAGTTGTTGTCCATCCATTCTAGTTTTATAGCCTGCTCAACTAGAAAAAAGGTTAGAATCACATCAACCATGCCTAGGAACCAACATAGACATCGATTCTAGTTTTAGGTTGGGTTAATTAATAGTGCTCCTTGTGTGGGAAAAAACAAATGCAATGTGAAATGTTCTCAAGAGGTTATTACGGTGGTCCTACAATGGTGTGATGTAGTTGGTGAGGGGGTGTGTGTAGTGTTTCAAGTGCCAAACCATTATTATGGATTTATGAAGGTGTGGATGGGGGTTAGTTATTAATCACTAATCAACCAATCTAAAAACTGATGTGTGACAAGGATGCAGATGTAACTATTCACTTGTATTACAAACATATGTATACAACGAATTTTTTATGGTCAAATCAATCCATGCCACCTAACCATTCCCCCTTGTAGTCATTATCCTCTATTATGAAAACAAATTCAGCAACAACACTAGTTTAAGGATATGATCCCCTTATGATGTTAACTATAGTGATTGACATATTCTATGATAGTTTTTTCTAGTGTTGAATCCCATTCATGCTAAATCCCATATGGCACACTGGATATATTAAAGAGACTACAATTTTTATGAATTCCATTATTCGACGAACTAAATCCATCAAATGGAATAGTTAATGCACATCCCATGATTCCATCATGATATATTCAACGGATCATGTGATCAAGTGATGGATGTCACATGATTCCATGGTGAAATCACTATGAATTTTATATAAAAACATTGTATCTCCCTTTGCGAGAACATTATGTCTTTTACACTACTACCACTTGAATTTTTCAGTGGCTATTAGTATTTGTTTCGACTGATATGAATAGATAATCTGTGAAACAATTAAATTCAATAAGAAGAGAACCCAAAATACTATGTACAATAGACAGATGACCAAAAGGTAGAAAATCACTATTTATTTGCATGATCAAGATAATACTATCCCACGGACCATGTAAATACATCATTACATGTCCTGTAGATCTTGAAACAATATGGATTAATTCAAAAGTCCATCTTGGGAACCTGTGGAGTCTTATAGTGATATGCTGACAATCACAAAAACATTTCATAATTTCATAATTTGAGGAAGCATTAGAGAATGAGAATTGCATGGTCACTGACCAATCACATGATCATTGTTGATCGCATAGAGACATCTTGTGTTTCAATGAACCAATGTATCCAACCTAAAGATTTTTAAATGTTTTTAGGGGGTTGAGATAGTACTTGATAATTCTATGAACAAAACATTTCCAAATGATGATCAACTAAGTCGAACCTGTGAATTGGGTGAAGAAGTAATAAAATGAATTATAGAACATGTAATCTAGTGATGATAATCAGAAGAAGCGATATTGAGGTACAAAAGAATTCACAGGAAATGTGTTATTTTTTTTTTGACATTCCCCTAGAACACATGAATCCCTAAAAATGATAATGAGGTGTCCTATATGAGTTTCAAGAATTTTTCTATTGAGATACCATAGATCTATCACTTGAAGTCATAAAGTGATAATATATTTACCTAATTGTCATCTGAGTAGGTAGAAAACCAATATCAACACTTCCATGAATATATAGAATCCAACACCTCAATCCAGTGCATGTGAAACCATCACCATGAAAAGTGGATAGATATTTTGATTTATTTTTTGAATACACCCTTTCCTTCCTCTATTGGGTGGTGTGTATATGGTAGAAACCAGGGTTTACGAAGGAGAGATATAAGGAAAATTTAAGGGAATATTATAGGATGGAATGTTCAAACACACATAAATAACTTATCTAGTTAATCATGATACCCTGTCATGAGAACCCATTATGAAATACCATTTCAAAACTACATTTTGGTATTCCCGTTAAATTATGTGAAGATGATGATTTTAATGTCATGTGATACCTCTCTTATGTGATTCATACATGAATGATGGAATAGATCATTCTTGTTAGGTAATCCTAACATGTGATTCACTTGAAGACATGTATTTATTAATATAAATATTGAAAACCGGTCTCAAAACCCCTATATGTAGACTATCATAAACATTTGAAACTACGGGAATACAGTCTCATTATCAGAAAAAAAATATAAAATGGGTCCTTGAACTGTAACCTTGGACATGCACTATTTTTCAATATGTATTAGACAAACACCTATTTTTAATGAAACCCATGATATCCCTTATGCATTTGAATGACTTGTCACTTTTCATCATATATTATATCAGGATGTGTACATGTTTTCCCCAAGATGTAAAAATTATTCATGAAGTAGGAGTAGAAACACTTAGTCCATGTGGATCAACTATGTTCACAAGGAAATACACTTTTGAGAATCACATGTGATTCCATTTTGAGACCTTTCCAGTTGACACCCTTAAGATCACGTGACTGAATGCTAGACTTTTCAAGAAGACACACATGGATGTTTCAACCATTATCTTACAAATAACCCTAGTTTTGTGATCCTTGATCATGTGAATACCCATCAACATTTCATCCATTATCATGTGAATACCCCTATAAATTTTATTCATTGTAATGAAAAATTCCATATTCATGTTTTCTGACTCCAGAACGATCTCCCTGAAATTTCATCCTTTTAAGGAAGAAACCCTCTGGAATGGCATGCATGTCAGGAAGTCACCCAGATACATCTCAACCTTGTTTTTATACACCTTGGTCTATGTTTACCTTTTCATATTGGAATACCTGGACGTGTATCCATTATCCATGCAAACCGCCTAAGCATTTCCCTTTTTCCATGAACCCGATTTATTTGGGCTATTTAAATAATGGACTAGGTTTACACCCTCATGAAACCAAACTCATGTCATGCTCTATAAAGGACCTCCATACCATATAATATTTTCTTGTTGTCCTTTAATGATCATTATATTTTTTCATCTATCAGAGGATAATGAATTAATATGTCTCCCTTTAGGAGATAGATGATAAATAATTGATTAGTGACATGAGAATCAACAGCGTTGGAACTCCCTCCATATTCCAATTATCATAATATAAGGGGAAAATCTTCAAATAGTATAAAATCCCACCTCTTATACCAGTGTAAGAGAAGTGTATTTATAAATGGTAATTATACATGGTGAATATCTATTAAATTTTCCAATATTTCTATACAATTGGAAAATAATCCTCCTGATTATTAATTATCTTTCCTCACCCATCAATCAGTATTGTATAAACTAATCTGTGAAGACAATTATTCTTATTGTAATTAATATCTATATGATTAATTATCAAGTCAAGAGATATAGTCCTTATTTTACATGGGTCATGTAAAAATATATCATGAATTCATCATTTTGTATGTCCCACACATGTTCGATCCAATGAAATTGCGACATGTGTCCATTCATTCTATATATCTCACTTCTATCATTGGTCCTAACTCTCATGGGAATAAATTATAGTGATTATTATAGAAATAACATGATACTAAACTCCTCAATAGGGGAATCCATTTTGATGTAATCCTGATTTCATTATTTCATCACTTAATGTTCCACAGTCAAAATGCGGAATCTCAAGACAAGCATGCATGCATAATTTCATCTCAAAACCTCAACTATAACTCTTTTTATAATGTAAAAATCCATAACTCAAATACAAGGACTCTTATTCTTAATATAATTAGAATATATAGTATTATATCCTAATTCATTTATCCGAGTCATATTCTCTAAAAAAACATGTAAAATAATATTAGGGAGAGCATAATGTGTATGTCTCACAAAAGTTTCGTCACTCTGTCTCATGAACTGTGTCCAATATTCCACTATCTCTTTTTCCACATGTCGTACATGACTCATATGGAATTTGATACCATTGATGATTTTACTGATAAATTATTCTAAACCCCCATAATACGGGACTACTATAGGAAGTATGTTCGATTGAATGTCTTCTTTCATACAAATGGACATACCCTTGATGAGGTTGTTTATGTAAGGCATATTTGCATATGTCCTTCTCAAATAATCTTCTATTTTTCCTTTTACAATGCATATTCCCATTAAAGAACTACGATAAAATTTATTCGACATATAATATGGATACATATTATTCCATCTTATGGTTCTGTCATTATAATGTGTGCTTAAATTCCCTAATATAAATCCTTTATGTATGATGTTAAACAGCATGATGTATTCAAATAATACGACCAAAAACTATGATAGATGAACAAAGTGTGTTATGATTCATATTCTCTCACTAAAAATTAGGGGAATATTCACGGCATAATCCCATATGCAATACACCATCCCCCTATTGGGATAGTCCTAAAATCCAATGGTCCCAAACACGACTATAAATTAATGCTTCATAAATAGATATGATTATAATGGAGAACCTATGATACAAGAAGATATTTTCATACACACATGGTTTTTATTAAATCATTATAATATGCGTAAAAATTCATATATTAGTTATTGGGAAGGATTCACCAATATATCCTTAATCTATAATAATTCTCTACAGTTGACCGTATTTCCCACTAAAAAAGTGTGTGAAGAGTCTAACCTCCCATCCTCTAGACAAATGCAGGTTCCTAAGCATCACTGAGACGAATCGCTGATGACTGCAAGACTTTAGAAAACATGTAGATTACTAATTATGTATCTAGATCCTTTGGGAATTTGTTTGAAAAACAAAAATTGGTGAAACATATAAGATTATAATTAACACATAGATTACAACAATTTTTGTTGAATAAAACCTCCTCTCTATTCGGCTCATATAAATTGGTTTGGGGATATAGAATTTAGAGGATGTACTCATGAATATATCATTTCAATATTGTTGTATCTATGAGAGTTTAATGATTGATTTTGATAGCGGCATTATAATGGATATTGTTTCATAAGGGAATATAATTTACTAAGAGTGTGGTATTTTTATAGACATGTAGAGGGATATATTGCAATAATTAATTAATTACTTTTTTATTTCTTCTCATGATCATGAATAGTGTGATCATTATGAATATAATTTTCAATTTTATGTAATCTATTTTTCCTAAACTTTTTTAGAAAACAATATCCAAATCGAGTGATTAAAGTATTTCATATAATATAATGTATCAAATAGAAGTTTTTATTCATATAAAATAAAACATAAGCACTTTATTTTTTTAAATGATTTTAAATTAATTTTGTTATTTTAAAATTAATTATTTTATACAATTAGGAAATTTTATTTATTTTAATAGTTATTGAAAATTTTAAAATATCAATTATATACTTATGATCCCATTAATCCGATCAGGTTCATAAAAATGGTATTTTTTCTATTTACCATAAAAAACATTTCTAGAAATATAATAAAAAAATAAGATAAATTTGACATAATTATTCACTAAATGATGTCAAATTCAATAATTTAGAATTACTATTATTAAAACTTTAATTTTTAAATAAAATCATATAATACATATAAAATAATTTCATCATAAATCAGTAAAATTTCATTTAATATGAGGTATAAAATTTATTTTGATATTAATAATTTATTATTATATTTTTTATTAATATCTAAAAAAACATTATACCAAAATATCTTTATAATTTATTTAATTAAAATATTAGGAATTTAACTAATAATTTAATATTTTACAGAACAAGATAGAACATATCATTTTAAAATTTGTATTTGTTTATGATATAAGTTACATAATGTAAAAATAAATTTTACAACATTACAATATTTATAATTAATATTTTTAAATAAAATTTTGATGGAATTTAATTTATTTCTATTGTTCGGAAACTATTTTAATGGTTGGTTTTTATTCCTTGGGCTATATAATTGTAAGAATATTAAATTATCTATTATAATCACTATAAATACCTCTTATATATTTCATTATTCACTAATGAGTCTCATCCCAGTTGGCGAGGACACTTTAAGTGCATCCAAGCGACCATGGATAAAATCATGGTGGACGCAGATTTTCGGGGTACTACAACAGTACATTTGTGGGAAATCTGTAGTATTAGAGCAGTTACTAGAGCTGGAACTGTAGATTGTACTATTTGGAACTACAGAAGTCGAAAATATTCCCTTGTTTGGGAATTCGGGCCACCCATGCTTTTGGTTCATTAAGGAATTTTTGCCACATCAAGTCCTTTGGGCCACCTTAAGGGAATATGCATACCAGGAAACCTATATGGAACAATCTCAATAAGGAGGATGATCCAGAAGAATTCACAATAACAAAAGCTAAACGGATTGCAAGAATGAGAGGGTACGGCAGCTGCCATCGGAACAAGCCTGTGCATGCATGGGAAAGCCTAGCTGAATAGCCATAGGACGAAGGAGTGACGATTTCATGATGAAGATATTGAGGAGGAGCAGTTCCAAGTAGTTAGATTTGTTTGTGTATAATGTTTTAATCATATGTGCATTGAATTTCTTTATGGACTACATTCCATGTAATACTCACGACTACAGGCCTTGTAAGGGATCCACCTCACTCCTTGAAAGGTGGATTATCAAAATCAATAAAACATTAAGGCCTTCAGGCTATTGTAAGAAGAGATCATTATTCATTCAATCAATGTTCATGAATTTGGAGGAAACAATATTAATTTATAATAAATGGATCATTATCTCATGGTGAATGTGATTCTCCAATGAACATCTATAAGTGTTTTGGTGGAAGACAATTATAATTATTCTTAGATTAAAATATTCACTGAGGTCATGGATTCATTTTATCCATATTGGGAGCATCCTTTCACGGATTTGGTTTGTGAATATTAACAAAAAAATAATATAAAATATGAAAACCTAAATCATGGAGTGCATATCGAGGCATTATAATAGTAAGGGTTTACATTTTTTGAGGCTCTTCGCTAATTGGATCCATCGAAAGATGAGTTTTCAAGACAACCTATTCTCAATATAATTGGGTATGGGTGATTGTCAGTTCATATAGATCTGGATGTACTATAATAATGATTTGATATATGAAAATTATATATTTATAGGTTTATAATATACTCAAAAGGGGATAAGAATTGTTCTTACAATGATCTCAAATCATGAATTTCACATTACTAGGGTTGATTTTAAGAATATTTTGAATGGAAGAGGCTTATTTCTTATCGTTATGAAAAATAAAAATGATATTGAATTATTCTAGAATATTTTTAATGTCCCTATGAATCCTATAATTCTAATTATTGTAAAATATTGATATCAGTTTCATCCATTTTAATTAGAAAAATTTGAGATTGCAAGTTTGAGTGAGATTAAATGGAATGAATTCTTTGTTTGTGCATTTGTTGACTCTAGAAAATGCATTCCGAAATTTTCCCAGACGCATCCATACATGATACAAGATCATAGACATTTTTTCTAGCTTTGATTTGGTAGGTCGTAGGGACCGAACGTTGAAACGAATTAAGAGTCATAGACATTTGATGTTGGGCTCGAAAAATGGTTTGCAGAGCCCCTCTACGATCACGGAGCACGGCCGTGAAGCAAGGAGGCGGGATTCTCCGCGAAACCCCTTGACATTTGTGAACCCACCGCAAATCAAGGTGGCGGGACGCTCCACGAACCCATTTGATGTTTGTGCACCCAACGTGAAGCAAGGTTGCGGGATGCTCCGTGAAAACCATTTGACGTTCGTGAACCCTCCATGAAGCAAGGAGGCAGGACGACTCCACGAATATCTTTGACGTTCATGACCTACAAAGGAGCAAGATCCATCAACGCGTCGAGTGATCACTACTTCAGGATGAATCACCCATATAAATACCCAGATTTCCCCTTCGCCAGGGGGTCACTCCGCACCATGGTTGGCCGATCTCCTAGTTCGCGGAGCTCTTCATTCCTTTTTGAAGTGGCTCTGCCAGCCCGTGTTTAGTGAACAGCTTCCTTGGTGAAGCGGCTTCACGAGCTCATGCTCTGCGAGTAGCTTCCATCACGTTGATTTTCTACATTTCCATGCTCCGCGAGTCCAGGCTCCTTGAGTCCATGATCCGTGAGGCCCCATTTTATATGAGCCACATTGCACCGTGAAGCTACATGGAGAAGACCTATCCTTTTCCATGCTCCTACCTTCACGCACACTAGTTTATATGGTGGGGGTCACGCCCTCACAGCCTAGAACTAACACCCATGAAAAATGGAGAGTCGAACGGTGAACTTTTTGGGCAGGGATGTCGGCATTTATCATCGCACCCATAGGCGCACCCACCTTCCACTAGGGGAATATAATGATTTGAGAGACTCATCTCACACCATGAAACATCTTGTGTCAACATATTCCACTTGGTTCCATTACCATATCGTGAGTTGAGATTCTCATCATCAATTCCTCGAGTACCGTGAGTCGAAAAAATCCCCAGGTGACTCCTCCAAACCCTATCATTTGGCTCCTATTCCAAGTTGAACTAGAAAGGTCCGCCCTTTCATAAGACCCAACAATATCCATTGCTAGGCGCCTTATGTCTAATAGTCCTTTCCACATGCCTCTAAACTATAGTATGCCGTATGTTCTAAAAATATGATTCCTCTTACACGAAACGAGAGATTCCTTATGCTCGAAGCATACAATGCCAATCGTCCCATCTACAAGACTCTAAACTATAGTACACCCTATGTTCCAAACATAGTATGACTCTTACACTATATAAGAGATGTCTCATGCTCCACGAATGAGATACCAATAGTCATATCTACATGACTGTAAATTGTGGTATCCCCTATGTTCAATACATAGGACACCTCTTGCTAAAAACAAGTGATGACTTCTGCTCCAAGAATAACATTCATAATACCACGATTAAATTCGAATACATTAAAGAGCGTTAGAATCTGTTAAAACATTCCATCACTCCACCTCATTCTTTGCATGACTTTCATTCAGATCTCCATCCCCTTCCATGTCTAAAGGGACCCCCTGACGGCCTGGTCCCATGCCACATTGGATGGAATGTTCAAACACACATAAATAACATATCTAGTTAATCATGATACCCTGTCATGAGAACCAATTATTAAATACCATTTCAATACTCCATTTTTGTATTCCTATAAAATTATGTGAAGATGATGATTTTAATATCATGTGATACCTCTCTTATGTGATTCATACATGAATGATGGAATAGATCATCCTTGGCAGGTAATTATAACATGTCATTTACATGGAGACATGTATTTATTAATATAAATATTGAAAACCGATCTCAAAACCCCTATATGTAGACTATCATAAACATTTGAAACTATGGGAATACAGTCTCATTATCATAAAAAAATATAACATGGGTCCTTGAACTGAAACCTTGGTCATGCACTATTTTTCAATATGTATTTGAAAAACACCTATTTATAATAAAACCCATGATATCCCTTATGCATTTTAATGACTTTTCACTTTTCATCAGATATCATATCATTATGTGTACATGTCCTCCCCAAGATGTAAAAATTATTCATGAAGTAGGATTAGAAACACTTAGTCCATGTGGATCAACTATGTTCACAAGGAAATACACTTTTGAAAATCACATGTGATTCCATTTTGAGACCTTTCTAGTTGACTCCCTTAAGATCACGTGACTGAATGCTAGACTTTTAAAGAAGACACTCATGAATGTTTCAACCTTTATCTTACAAATAACCCTAGTTGTGTGATCCTTGATCATGTGAATACCCATCAACATTTCATCATTTATCATGTGAATACCCCTATAAATTTTATTCATTGTAATGATAAATTCCATATTCATGTTTTCTGACACCAGAAGGATCTCCCTCAAATTTCATCCTTTTATGGAAGAAACACTCTGAAATGGAAATCATGTTAGGAAGTCACCCAGATACACGTCAACCTTGTTTTGTATACACCTTGGTCTATGTTTACCTTTTCATATTGGAATACTTGGACTTGTATCCTTTATCCATGAAAACCGCCTAAGCATTTCCCTTTTTCCATGAACCCTATTTATTTAGTATGTATAAATAATGGACTAGGGTTACACCCTCATGAAATCAAACTCATGTCATGCTCTATAAAGGACCTCCATACCATATAAATTTTTTTGATTGTCCTTTAATGATCATTATATTTTGTCATCCATCTGAGGATAAGGAATTAATATGTCTCCCTTTAGGAGATAGATGATAAATAATTGATTTGTGACATGAGAATCAACAGTGTTGGAACTCCCTCCATATTCTAATTATCATAATCTAAGGGGAAAATCTTCTAATAGTATAAAATCCCACCTCTTATACCACTGTATGAGAAGTGTATTTATAAATGGTAATTATACATGGTGAATGTCTATTAAATTTTCCAATATTTCTATACATATGGAAAATAATCCTCATGAGTATTAATTATCTTTCGTCACCCATCAATCAGTATGGTACAAACTGATCTGTGAAGACAATTATTCTTATTGTAATTAATATCTATATGATTAATTTTCAAGTCAAGAGATATAGTCCTTATTTTACATGGCTCATGTAAAAATATATCATGTATTCATCATTTTGTATGTCCCACACATGTTCGATCCAATGAAATTGCGACATGTGTCCATTCATTCGGTATATCTCACTTCTATCATTGGTCCTAACTCTCATGGGCATAAATTCTAGTGATTATTATAGAAATAACTTGATACTAAACACCTCAATAGGGGAATCCATTTTGATGTAATCCTGATTGAATTATTTCATATCTTATTGTTCCACACTCAAAATGAGGAATCTCAAGACAAGCATGCATGCATAATTTCTACTCAAAACCTCAACAATAACTCCTTTTATAATGTAAAAATACATAACTCAAAGAAAAGGACTCTTATTCTTAATATAATCAGAATATATTGTATTATATCCTAATTCATTTATCCAAGTCATATTCTCCAAAAAAACATGTAAAATAATATCAGGGAGACCATAATGTGTATGTCTCACAAAAGTTTAGTCACTCTGTCTCATGAACTATGTCCAAAATTCCACTATCTCTTTTTCCACATGTCGTACATGACTCATATGGAATTTGAGACCATTGATGATTTTACTGGTAAATTGTTCTAAATCCCCCATAATACTAGACTACTATAGGATGTATGTTCGATTGAATATCTTTTTTCATACAAAGGGACATACCCTTGATGAGGTTGTTTATGTAAGGCATATTTGCATATGTCCTACTCAAAAAGTCTTCTATTGTTCCTTTTACAATGCATATTCCCATTACAGAACTACGATGAAATTTATTCGACTTATGATAAGGATACATATTTTTCCATCCTATGGTTCTGTCATTATAATGTGTGCTTAAATTACCTCATATAAATCCTTTATGTATATTGTTAAACAGCATGATGTATTCAAATAATACGACCAAAAACTACGATAGATGAACAAAGTGTGTTCTAATTCATATTCTCAAACTACATATTAGGGGAATATTCACGGCATAATCCCATATGCAATACACCATCCCCCTATTGGGATAGTCCTAAAATCCAATAGTCCCAAACACGACTATAAATTAATGGTTCATAAATAGATATGATAATAATGGAGAACCTATGATACAAGCAGATATTTTCTTACACACATAGTTTATATTAAATCATTATAATATGGGTAATAATTCATATATCAGTTTTTGGGAAGGATTCACCACTATATCCTTAATCTATAATAATTCTCTATAGTTGACAATATTTCACACCAAAAAAGTGTGTGACGAGTCTAACCTCCCATCCTCTAGAGAAATGCGGGTTCCTAAGCATCAATGAGACGATTCACTAATGACTGCAAGACTTTGGAAAACCTGTAAATTACTCATTATGTATCTAGATCCATTGGGAATTTCTTTGAAAAACAAATATTGGTGAAACATATAAGATTATAATTAACACGTGGATTACCACAATTTTTTTTCAATAAAACGTCCTCTCTATTTGGCTCGTATAAATTGGATTGGGTATATATAATTTAGAGGACGTACTCATGAATATATCATTTCAATAATGTAGTATCTATGAGAGTTTCATGATTGATTTTGATAGAGGCATTATAATGGATATTGTTTCATAAGTGAATATAATTTACTGAGAGTGGGGTATTTTTACAGTCATGTAGAGGGATATATTGCAATAATTAATTAATTACTTTTCTATTTCTTCTCATGATCATGAATAGTGTGATCATTATGAATATAATTTTCAATTTTTATGTAATCTATTTTTCCTAAACTTTTTTAGAAAACAATATCCAAATCGAGTGATTAAAGTATTTCATATAATATAATGTATCAAATATATGTTTTTATTCATATAAAATAAAACATAAGCACTGAATTTTTTTATATGATTTTAAATTAATTTCGTTATTTAGAAATTAATTATTTTATACAATTAGAAAATTTTATTTATTTTAATAGTTATTGAAAATTTTAAAATATCAATTATATACTGATGATCCCATTAATCCGATCAAGTTCGTAAAAATGGTATTTTTTCTATTTACCATAAAAAATATTTCTAGATATATAATAAAAAAACTAAGATAAATTTGACATAATTATTCACTAAATGATGTCAAATTCAATAATTTAGAACTACTATTATTAAAACATTAATTTTTAAATAAAATCATATAATACATATAAAATAATTAAATCATAAATCAATACAATTTCATTTAATATGAGGTATAAAATTTAATTTTTTTATTAGTAATTTATTATTATATTATTTATTAATATCTATAAAAAAAATTATACCAAAATATGTTTATAATTTATTTAATTGAAATATTAGGAATTTAACTAATAATTTAATATTTTACAGAACAAGATAGAACATACCTTTTTAAAATGTGTATTTGTTTATGATATAAGTTACATAATTTAAAAATAAATTTTACAACATTACAATATTTATAATTAATATTTTTAAATAAAATTTTGATGGAATTTAAATTATTTCTATAGTTTGGTAACTATTTTAATGGTTGGTATTTATTCCTTGGGCTATATAATTGTAAGAATTTTAAATTAACTATTATAATCACTGTAAATACCTCTTATATATTTCATTATTAACTAATGAGTCTCACCCCGGTTGGCGAGGACACTTTAAGTGAATCCAAGCGACCTTGGATCAAATCTTGGTGGAGGCATATTTTCAGGGTTCTACAACCGTACTTTAGTGGGAAATCTGTAGTATTGGAGTAGTTACTAGAGCCAGAACTGTATATTGTACTATTTGGAACTACAGAACTCAAAAATATTCCCTTGTTTGGGCGTTCGGGCCACCCATGCTTTCGGTTCATTAAGGAATTTGTGCCACATCAAGTCCTTTGGGCCACCTTAAGGGAATATGCATACCAGACAACCTATAAGGAACAATCTCTATAAGGAGGATGATCCAAAAGAATTCACTATAACAGAAGCTAAACGGATTGCAAGATTGAGAGTCTATGGCATCTGCCATCGGAACAAGCATCTGCATGCATGGGAAAGCCTAGCTGAATAGTCATAGGACGAAGGAGTGACGATTTCACGATGAAGATACTGAGGAGGAGCAGTTCCAAGTAGTTATTTTTGGTTGTGTATAATTTTTTAAGCATATGTGCATTGAATTTCTTTATGGCCTACTTTCCATGTAATACTCACGACTACGGGGCTTGTAAGGGTTCCACTTCACTCCTTGAAATGTGGAATATCAAAATCGATAAAACATTAAGGCCTTCAGGCCATTGTAGGAATAGATCATTATTCATTCAATCAATTTTCATGAATGTGGAGGAAACAATATTAATTCATAATAAATGGATCATTATCTAATGGTGAATGTGATTCTCCAATGAACATCTATAAGTGTTTTGGTGGAAAACAATTATAATTATTCTTAGATTAAAATATTCACTGTGGTCCTGGATTCGTTTTATCCATATTGGGAGTGTCCTTTAGAGGATTTGGTTTGTGAATATTAACAAACCAATAATTGAACATATGAAAAACTAAATCATGGAGTGCATATCGAGGCATTATAATAGTAAGGGTTTACATTTTTTTGAGGCTCTTCATTAATTGGATCCATCGAAAGATGAGTTTTCAAGACAACATATTCTCAATATAATTGGGTATGGGGGATTCTTAGTTCATATAGATCTGGATGTACTATAACAACGATTTGATCTATGAAAATTATATATTTATATGTTTATAATATACTCAAAAGGGGATAAGGATTATTCTTACAAAGATATCAAATCATGGATTTCACATTACTAGGGTTGATTGCATGAAAATTTTGAATGGAAGAGGCTTATTTCTTATCGTTCTGAAAAATAAAAATGATATTGAATTATTCTAGAATATTTTTAATGTCCCTTTTAATCCTATAATTATAATCATTGTAAATTATTTATATCAGTTTCATCCATTTTAATTAGAAAAATTTGAGATTGCAAGTTTGAGTGAGATTAAATGGAATGAATTTTTTGTTTGTGCATCTGTTCACTCCAGAAAACGCGTACCCAAATTTTCCTAGATGCATCCATACATGATACAAGATCGTAGACCGTTTTTCTATCTTTGATTTGGTAGGTCGTAGGGCCCGAACGTTCAAACAAATTAAGAGTTATAGACATTTGATGTTGGGCTCGAAAAATGGTTTGCGAAGCCCCCTCTGCGATCACGGAGCACAGCCGTGAAGCAAGGAGGTGGGATTCTCCGCGAAACCCTTTGACATTCGTGAAACCACCACAAAGAATGGTGGAGGGATGCTCCACGAACCCATTTGATGTTTGTGCACCCAACATGAAGCAAGGTTGCGGGATGCTCCGTGAAAACCATTTGACGTTCGTGAACCCTCCATGAAGCAAGGAGGCAGGACGGCTCCACGAATATCTTTGATGTTCATGACCTGCAATGGAGAAAGATCCATCAACGCATCGAGTGATCACTGCTTCGTGATGAATCTCCCATATAAATACCCAGCTTTCCCCTTCGCCAGGGGGTCACTCTGCACCATGGCTGGCCGATCTCCTAGTTCACGGAGCTCTACATTCCTTTGTGAAGTGGCTCTGCCAGCCCATGTTCAGTGAACAACTTCCTTGGTGAAGCAGCTTCGCGATCTCATGCTATGAAAGTAGCTTCCTTCACGTTGATTTTATGTGTTTCCATGCTCCGCGAGTCCATGCTCCTTGAGTCCATGCCCTGTGAGGCCCCATTTTACATGAGCCACTTTACAGCGTGAAGCTACATGGAGAAGACCTATCCTTTTCGATGCTTCTACCTTCACGCACACTAGTCTATATGGTGGGGGTCACAACCTCACAGCCTAGCACTAACATCCATGAAAAATGGAGAGTCGAACGATGAACTTTTTGGGCAGGGATGTCGGCATTTTTCATCGCGCCCATAGGCGCACCCACCTTCCACTAGGGGAATAGAATGATTTGAGAGACTCCTCGCACACCATGAAACATCTTGTGTCAACATATTCCACTTGGTTCCATTACCATATCGTGAGTTGAGATTCTCATCATCAATTCCTCGAGTACCGTGAGTCAAAGAATTCCCCAGGTGACTCCTCCAAACCCTATCATTTGTCTCCTATGCCAAGTTGAACTAGAAAGGTCTTCCCTTTCATAAGACCCAACAATATCCATTTCTAGGCGCCTTATGTCTAATAGTCCTTTCCACATGACTCTAAACTATAGTACTCCCTATGTTCAAAAAATATGATGCCTCTTACACCAAACGAGAGATTCCTTATGCTCGAAGCATACGATACCAATCGTCCCATCTACAAGACTCTAAACTATAGTACACCCTATGTTCCAAACATAGTATGCCTCTTACTCTATATTAGAGATGTCTCATGCTCCACGAATGAGATACCAATAGTCATATCTACTTGACTATAAATTGTGGTACCCCCTATGTTCAATACATAGGGCACCTCTTGCTAAAAACAAGTGATGACTTATGCGCCACCAATAAGATTCATAATACCATGATTAATGTGGTATACATTCAAGAGAATTAGAATCTGTTAAAACATTCCATCACTCCACCTCATGCTTTGCATGACTTTCATTCAGATATTCATCCCCTTCCATGTCTGAAGGGACCCTCGGATGGCCTGGTCCCATGCCACATCAGATGGAATGTTCAAACACACATAAATAACTTATCTAGTTAATCATGATACCCTGTCATGAGAACCCATTATGAAATACCATTTCAAGAATCCATTTATGTATTCCCATAAAATTATGTGAAGATGATGATTTTAATGTCATGTGATACCTTTCTTATGTGATTCATACATAAATGATGGAATAGATCATCCTTGTCAGGTAATTCTAACATGTCATTCACTTGAAGACATGTATTTATTAATATAAATATTGGAAACCAGTCTCAAAACCCCTATATGTAGACTATCATAAACATTTGAAACTATGGGAATACAGTTTCATTATCATAAAAAAATATAACATGGGTCTTTGAACTGAAACCTTGGCCGTGCACTATTTTTCAATATATATTTGACAAACACTTATTTATAATGAAACCCATGATATCCCTTATGCATTTGAATGACTTGTCACTTTTCATCAGATATCATATCATGATGTGTACATGTTTTCCCCAAGATGTAAAAATTATTCATGAAGTAGGAGTAGAAACACTTAGTCCATGTAGATCAACTATGTTGACAAGGAAATACAATTTTGACAATCACATGTGATTCCATTTTGAGACCTTTCCAGTTGACTCCCTTAAGATCACGTGACTGAATGCCAGACTTTTCAAGAAGACACTCATGGATGTTTCAACCTGTATCTTACAAATAACCCTAGTTATGTGATCCTTGATCATGTGAATACCCATCAAAATTTCATCCTTTATCATGTGAATACCCCTATATATTTTATTCATTGTAATGATAAATTCCATATTCATGTTTTCTGACTCAAGAAGGATCTCCCTCAAATTTCATCCTTTTAAGGAAGAAACCCTCTAAAATGGTAAGCATGTCAGGAAGTCACCCAGATACTCATCAACCTTGTTTTTTATACACCTTGGTCTATGTTTACCTTTTCATATTGGAATTCCTGGACTTGTATCCTTTATCCATGCAAACCGCCTAAGCATTTCCCTTTTTCCATGAAACCTATTTATTTGGTCTGTTTAAATAATGGACTAGGGTTACACCCTCATGAAACCAAACTCATGTCATGTTCTATAAAGGACCTCCATACCATATAAATTTTTTTGATTGTCCTTTAATGATCATTATATTTTGTCATCCATCAGAGGATAATGAATTAATATGTCTCCCTTTAGGAGATAGATGATAAATAATTTATTTGTGACATGAGAATCAACAGTGTTGGAACTCCCTCTATATTCCAATTATCATAATCTAAGGGGAAAATATTATAATAGTATAAAATCCCACCTCTTATACCAGTGTATGATAAGTGTATTTATAAATGGAAATTATACATGGTGAATGTCTATTAAACTTTCCAAAATTTCTATACATTTGGAAAATAATCCTCATGAGTATTAATTATCTTTCATCACCCATCAATCAGTATGGTACAAACTAATCTGTGAATAAAATTATTCTTATTGTAATTAATAACTATATGATTAATTATCAAGTCAAGAGATTTAGTCCTTATTTTACAAGGGTCTTGTAAAAATATATCATGTATTCATCATTTTGTATGTCCCACACATGTTCGATCCAATGAAATTGCGACATGTGTCCATTCATTCTGTATATCTCACTTCTATCATTAGGCCTAACTCTCATGGGCATAAATTCTAGTGATTATTATAGAAATAACTTGATACTAAACACCTAAATAGGGGAATCCATTTTGATGTAATCCTGATTGCATTATTTCATCACTTAATGTTCCACACTCAAAATGAGGAATCTCAAGACAAGCATTCATGCATAATTTCTACTCAAAACCTCAACTACAACTCCTTTTATAATGTAAAAATCCATAACACCAATACAAGGACTCTTATTCTAATTATAATCAAAATATATATTATTATATCCTAATTCATTTATCCGAGTCATATTATCCAAAAAAAAACATGTAATATAATATCAAGGAGACCACAATGTGTATGTCTCACAAAATTTTAGTCACTCTGTCTCATGAACACTGTCCAATATTCCACTACCTCTTTTTCCACTTGTCGTACATGACTCATATGGAATTTGAGACCATTGATGATTTTACTGATAAATTGTTCTAAATCCCCCATAATATGGGACTACTATAGGAAGTATGTTCGATTGAATATCTTATTTCATACAAAGGGACATACCCTTGATGAGGTTGTTTATGTAAGGAATATTTCCATATTTCCTACTCAAAAACTCTTTTATTGTTCCTTTTACAATGCATATTCCCATTATACAATTACGACTAAATTTATTTGACTTATAATAAGGATACATATTATTCCATCCTATGGTTCTGTCATTATAATGTGTGCTTAAATTCCCTCATATAAATCCTTTATGTATGATGGTAAAAAGCATGATGTATTCAAATAATACGACCAAAAACTATGATAGATGAACAAAGCGTGTTCTGATTCATATTCTCTCACTACAAATTAGGGGAATATTCACGACATAATCCCGTATGCAATACACCAACCCCCTATTGGGATAGTCCTAAAATCCAATGGTCCTAAACACAACTATAAATTGTTGCTTCATAAATAGATATGATAATAATGGAGAACCTATGATACAAGTAGATATTTTCATACACACATGTTTTTATTAAATCATTATAATATGTTTAAAAATTCATATATTAGTTATTGGGAAGGATTCGCCAATATATCCTTAATCTATAATAATTCTCTATAGCTGACCATATTTCCCACCAAAAAAGCGTGTGACGAGTCTAACCTCCCATCCTCTAGACAAATAAGGGTTTCTAAGCATCAATGAGATGAATCACTGATGACTGCAAGACTTTGGAAAACATGTAAATTACTCATTATGTATCTGGATCCTTGGGGAATATCTTTGACCAACAAAAATTGGTGAAACATATAAGATTATAATTAACACATGGATTACCACAATTTTTTTTGAATAAAACATCCTCTCTATTTGGCTCGTATAAAATGGATTGGGTATATATAATTTAGAGGACGTACTCATGAATATATCATTTCAATAATGTTGTATCTATGAGAGTTTCATGATTGATTTTGATAGAGGCATTATAATGGATATTGTTTCATAAGTTAATATAATTTACTGAGAGTGGGGTATTTTTACAGACATGTAGAGGGATATACTACAATAATTAATTTATTAATTTTTTATTTATTCTCATGATCATGAATAGTGTGATCATTATGAATATAATATTCAATTTTTATGTAATCTATTTTTCCTAAGCTTTTTTAGAAAACAATATCCAAATCGAGTGATTAAAGTATTTCATATAATATAATGTATCAAATAGAAGTTTTTATTCATATAAAATAAAACATAAGCACTGATTTTTTTAAATGATTTTAAATTAATTTTGTTATTTGGAAATTAATTATTTTATAAAATTAAGAAACTTTATTTAATTTTATAGTTATTGAAAATTTTAAAATTTCAATTATATACTGATGATCCCATTAATCAGGTCAGGTTCGTAAAAATGGTATTTTTTTCTATTTTACATAAAAACCATTTCTAGATATAATAATAAAAAAACTAAGATAAAATTGAAATTATTATTCACTAAATGATGTCAAATTCAATAATTTAGAATTACTATTATTAAAAAATTAATTTTTAAATAAAATCATATAATACATATAAACTAATTAAATAATAAATCAATACAATTTCATTTAATATGAGGTATAAAGTTTATATTTATATTAATAATTTATTATTATATTATTTATTAATATCTATAAAAAACATTATACCCAAATATGTTTCTAATTTATGTAATTGAAATATTAAAAATTTAACTAATAACATAATATTTTATAGAACAAGATAGAACATACCTTTTTAAAATGTGTATTTGGTTATGGTATAAGTTACATAATTTAAAAATAAATTTTACAACATTACAATATTTATAATTAATATTTTTAAATAAAATTTTCATGGAATTTAATTTATTTCTATAGTTTGGAAACTATTTTAATGGTTGGTTTTTATTCCTTGGGCTCTATAATTGTAAGAATTTTCAATTAACTATTATAATCAGTATAAATACCTCTTATATATTTCATTATTCACTAATGTGTCTTACCCTGGTTGGCGAGGACACTTTATGTGCATCCAAGTGTCCTTCGATCAAATCTAGGTGGAGGCATATTTTTGGGGTACTACAACTATACATTAGTGGGAAATCTGCAGTATTGGAGTAGTTACTAGAGCCGGAACTATAGATTGTACTATTTGGAACTATAGAAGTCAAAAATATTCACTTTTTTGGGCATTCGGGCCACCCATGCTTTCGGTTCATTAAGGAATTTGTGCCACATCAAGTCCTTTGGGCCACCATAAGGGAATATGCATACCAAACAACCTATAAGGAACAATCTTAATAAGGAGGATGATCCAGAAGAATTCACTATAACAGAAGCTAAAAGGATTTCAAGAATGAGAGGGTATGGCAGCTTCCATCGGAACAAGCCTATGCATGCATGGGAAAGCCTAGCTCAATAGTCATAGGACGAAGGAGAGATGATTTCACGATGAAGATATTGAGGAGGAGCAGTTCCAAGTAGTTAGTTTTGGTTGTGTATAATGTTTTAAGCATATGTGCATTGAATTTATTTATGGCCTACATGAAATGTAATACTCACGACTACGGGCCTTGTAAGGGTTCCACCTCACTCCTTGAAAGGTGGATTATCAAAATCAATAAAACATTAAGGCCTTTAGGCCATTGTAGGAAGAGATCATTATTCATTCATTCAATTTTCATGAATGTGGAGGAAATAATATTAATTCATAATAAATGGATCATTATCTCATGGTGAATGTGATTCTCCAATGAAAATATATAAGTGTTTTGGTGGAAAACAATTATAATTATTCTTAGATTAAAATATTCACTCAGGTCATGGATTCGTTTTATCCATATTGGGAGTATCCTTTCAAGGATGTCGTTTGTGAATATTAAGAAAACAATAATAAAAAATATGAAAACCTAAATCATGGAGTGCATATCGAGTCATTATAATAGTAAGGGTTTACATTTTTGAGGCTCTTCGTTAATTGGATCCATCAAAAGATGAGTTTTCAAGACAACATATTCTCAATATAATTGGGTATGGGTGATTCTCAGTTCATATAGATCTGGAGGTCCCATAATAATGATTTGATCTATGAAAATTATATATTTATAGGTTTATAATATACTCAAAAGGGGATAAGAATTGTTATTACAATGATCTCAAATCAAGGATTTCACATTACTAGGGTTGATTGCAAGAAAATTTTGAATGCAAGAGGTTTATTTCTTATCGTTATGAAAAATAAAAATTATATTGAATTATTATAGAATATTTTTAATGTCCCTTTGAATCCTATAATACTAATTATTGTAAAATATTGATATCAGTTTCATCCATTTTAATTAGAAAAATTTGAGATTGCATGTTTGAGTGAGATTAAATGGAATGAAGTTTTTTTTGTGCATCTTTTGACTCTAGAAAACGGATACCCATATTTTCTCAGATTCATCCATACATGAAATAAGATCGTAGACCGTTTTGCTAGCTTTGAATTGTTAGGTCATAGGGCCCGAACGTTGAAACGAATTTAGAGTTATAGACATTTGATGTTGGGATCGAAAAATTGTTTTTGAAGCCCCCTCTACGATCACGGAGCACTGCCATGAAGCAAGGAGGTGGGATTCTCCACGAAACCCTTTGACATTCGTGAACCCACTGAAAAGCAAGGTGGTGGGACACTCCACGAACCCATTTTATTTTTGTGAACCCAACGTGAAGCAAGGTTGCAGGATGCTCCGCGAAAAATATTTGACGTCCGTGAACCCGCCATGAAGCAAGGAGGTAGGACGGCTCCATGAATATATTTGAAATTCATGACCAACAACGGAGCAAGATCCATCTACGTGTCGAGTGATCACTACTTTGTGATGACTCTCCCATATAAATACCCATCTTTCCCCTTCGCCAGGGGGTCACTCCGCACCATGGCTGGCCAATCTCCTAGCTCGCGGAGCTCTGCTTTCCTATGTGAAGTGGCTATGCCAGCCCATGTTCAGTGAACAGCTTCCTTGGTGAAGCGGCTTCGCGAGCTCATGCTCTGTGAGCAGCTTCCTTCACGTTGATTTTCTGCATTTCCATGCTCCGCGAGTCCATGCTCCATGAGTCCATGCTCTGTGAGGCCCCATTTTACAGGAGCCACATTGCACTGTGAAGATACATGGAGAACACATGACCTTTTCCATGATCCTACCTTCACGCACACTAGTCTATATTGTGGGGGTCACACCCTCACAGCCTAGCACTAACACCCATGAAAAAGGGAGAGTCGAACGGTGAACTATTTGGGCAGGGATGTCGGCATTTTTCATCGCGCCCATAGGCACACCCACCTTCCACTAGAGGGAATAGAATGACTTGAGAGACTCCTCACACACCATGAAACATCTTGTGTGAACATATTCCACTTGGTTCCATTACCATATCGTGAGTTGAGATTCTCATCATCAATTCCTTGAGTACCGTGAGTTGAACAATTCCCCAGGTGACTCCTCCAATCCCTATCATTTGGCTACTTTGCCAAGTTGAACTAGAAAGGTTCGCACATTCATAAGACCCAACTATATCCATTGATTGGCGCCTTATGTCTAATAGTCCTTTCCACATGACTCTAAACTATAGTACGCCCTATGTTCTAAAAATATGATGCCTCTTACAACAAACGAGAGATTCCTTATTCTCGAATCATACGATGCCAATCGTCCCATCTACAAGACTATAAACTATAGTACACCCTATGTTCCAAACATAGTATGCCTCTTACTATATATAAGAGATGTCTCATGCTCCGCGAATGAGATACCAATTGACATATCTACATGAATATAAATTGTGGTACCCCCTATGTTCAATACATAGGACACCACTTGCTAAAAACAAGTGATGACTTATGCTCCAAGAATAAGATTCATAATACCATGATTAATGTGTCATACATTCAAGAGCGTTCGAATCTGTTAAAACATTCCATCACTCCACCTCATGCTTTGCATGACTTTCATTCAGATCTTCATCCCCTTCCATGTTTGAAGGAACCCCCTGGCGGCCTGGTCCCATGCCACATCGGCTTACCTACCGTCCTGGGCCAACACCCCAGAAGACTTTTGATGACACATTGAGTCAGGTCCTATGTTTCCAACAAGGTCAATAGTTGACCCTAATTTTTTTGTCCCCATTTCAGGATAACTTGATATGGATACAGTGTTTTGATCATATTAAACAGTTGTCCTTCATCACCATGCCACCATAACTGCGTTCTGAATGTTAGGAATCTGATTCACACTTTTCGTCTCCCTTTGTTCGGACTGATTCCAATGCCATTGGCATTATCCCTCTTGTGCACTAGTGCATAAGCGAAGGCCTCAACCCACTTGTGGTTTGGGATTCCCACGTCGCCGGACATGAGAAATAAATTTTGAAAAAATTCTATGAATAATCCCCATCCACCATTTCAGCTCCATAATGGCACCCGAGCAACTTCCTTGCGTAAGCCCCATACACTATTGCCGCTCTATAGCGGCACCCGAGAAGCTTCCTTATATAATTCCCTACCATTATTGCCGCTCAACAGCGGCACCCAGGCAGCTTCCTTGCTTTAGCACCATTCACCATTTCCACTCTATAATGGAACCCGTGCAGCTTCCTTCTGTATGCCCCATTTATCATTTCCTCTTTAAAGACCCATAAATTTGAAGGAATTTTTTTTCTTAATTTTTTGGAATTTTAAAAGTCTGTAGTTTTTGATGGCACCTGATTTTAAGGCCCGGTGTACCCGGAATCAATTTTTGAGGTTTTGTTTTTTTACGTTCAGTAAACATACGTGCGGGTTTTTCTATCTTTTGAACCGGTGCTTGTAATTGTAATCTAAGGACACATATGAGGTGGGACCCACACGATCCCAGCCTTTCATCTCTTCTTAAACACTCTTAAACACCCTATTTAACTCCACCTCAATTAATTGAACAACCCTTCACCTTCCATCTCCCTCACTCTAATTAATTTTCCAAACCATCTCAATTAATTAAAAAACTCTTCAATTAATTAATTAACGAGTTTTTGAATTAATTTGAATTCTTGGAATGTTTATTAAAATAAGGGAAATCCATATTTTAATTATTATTGGAAAATCTTGTGCATGGGGAATCCTTGAAAACTTAGAAAGTGATCTTTCCTCCTTCGATGAAGAACGTTCTCTCTCAACAAAGGACGACCATCTACCGTTCTCTTCCTCCGCTTCAAGGGAGAAGACGCCGACCGCGGAGGACGATGACAATGAAAACATTCTTTCTTCCTCCGATGTCGACGGGATCAACACCATTCTTCTACGATGCCGTTCTATCGCGACACTTGCCTCGTTCCACTGATTGACGACGCGCAACATCATAATCGAGTTAGGGGTTGTTTTTGTATAATTTTTTTATGTGAATTATTCACTCAATGTTTGGTGATTAATTGTTTTCTAATTATTGGAACCACTATCTCAGTGGGTACGGACAACCAAACAAGTCTGGAACCATCGACGTATCATTCATGATGCGTGGAATGTTTGGAGACTATGAAATGGCACCACAACAGCGATTTGAAGCCAATACATTTAAGAGATGGTCCCGGGAGAGGGGCGGGACTAGAGGGTGAGAAAATCGGACCACCGGAGCGTGTCTGGGGGTCCGCTAAAGGTGGCAGTGGCATGGCGGCGGTGGCGCGCCGCTGGAGCAGACCGATGTGGCTGATTTGCTGTGGAAGAAGGAACCCGGAACGGCAGAGCCGTTCTGGTGGTGAAGCGGTGTGACATTAAGTCGCACCAATAGGGGGAGGCTTCATCCCCCCACGAGGGCCACGCGGGGCAGGCCACACTAGCCTAGTCGGACCGCACCAGCCAGGCCAGGCCGGACTCGGACCCGGGTTGGGTCTCCCCAGTCGGTCTGCCCCAGGGCGGGTTGGGCCGAGTCGTACAGGGCCCACACACCCCCTTTTTGGACCATATTTGTTTAAACTCTCATAAAATGAGTTACGGACCTCCTATCGACGCACCATCAGTTGCGTAGGAATCCTTATATCGAGACGGTCGGTTCTGTATATTAAAGTCAAGGTTTCAGAAATGCTTGTGTACAGATTGGTTGGTTTGAACCCTAAACCAACCGGGCCCTTGGAACATAATCAATTATAACATAAGGACTAGATGTCTGATTGACGTGCCGTAAACTACGTTGGATTTTTCTTGTTGAGACGGTTCTTTTGACATAATCCACTTGAGGTTTGGATGCATTTGGAGTATGATCGGTTTGGTTATAGAAAAAAAACCAATGGGGCCCCTCGATGGAAAAGCCAACAACTCTTAGACTTGACGTCCATTTGATGATCTGTCAATGGTGTTGGTAATATAGTTGAGAAACGGTTCCTTTGAGTATACTGCATGGGAGTTTGGGGTACAATTGTGATATGATTGGGTAGGTTTTTACACGAAACTGACTGGGCCTATGGGATACAAAGGATAATAACTCACAGACCGGGTGTCCGGTTGATGCACCATCTATTACATTGAGACCCCTATGACGAGGCAGTCCTTTGAGATACATCCACGTGAGATTTCACGAAACTAGGAAGTATCATCTAGTAGATCGTGGAGTGGGTCCTCCCGGAGATGAGCATATCGAGTACAGAGAACTTGTAGCTAGCTGAGACGTGATGACTTCTTTTCTGATTCGATTCAGAGTTACTTGACTAGCCTAGTGGGGAGAACTACTGTGTTGGGGCGATGAACCCATGGTAGAGGATCGCTACTGTGTTGGGGCGACAGACCCGCAATACTCGACCTGAGGAGTACCTATGTAGGCTATTGGTGGGACCGCTAATGTGTTGTGGCGTCAGACCCATGGCGGGAAGCGCCACTGTGTTTGGAGATATACCTACAATTCATGATAGGGGGAGTACCTCAGTAGTCTAAGGTTAGTGAGTAGCACCTTGGAGTCGCGACATGACTACTGTGCTCGACAGAGTAAGAGTTTTCCAGCAGCTGTGTTTTTTACATCATTAATAAAATCCTAGTTTGTGATGAGTTATTGACCTTTTTGTTTTCCTCATGATTGAGATGGGTTACTTGAAAACATAGGTATATGTATGGACATATACCTAAGTAACGGTTTTCTGTTGAGATCATTCTTTATGGTTTATACTTGTTGGATTTTTGGAGACCAAGAGGGTATCATGGTCCCTACTGAGTATCGTTATACTCACCCTTCCATGGGCTATGCCCGCACCTCGTTGCGTTGGATGCAGACGAGGGACAACGCTGACCGAGGCAGAGTGTACCAGGACTGGACGGTACCCAGAGATGGACACTCGGCGTGATGGCACACAGAGCAGACTGATAGACACAAAGTGATGATGAGGACATTTGTACCTTCCCTTTAGGTAGGAACCCAAGGGATGGTCCAGGAGCTACTTCCATCTTCCAGCAGTTTTTCTTTAAAGTTGTACTTTATTTTCAGTTGCAGCTTTACATTTCTGTTGGGCTTGTATTCTGGCCCCTTGTACTTTCATCACTTGTTATAGTGTTTTAGTTAATGTTTTCTTCTATTTCTACTCTAGTTTTGTGTGTGTTTACGTTTTATAAAGGCAATGCCTTCTTAGTTTAAAGGGAGTTACACATGTGGTGCCAGTCTCCATCCCCTAGCCTATGGATGGCGGGCTTGGGTAGTCACAGCACGGACCTCGAGGACATGTCGGGACAATTTGGTATCAGAGGAGTCAGTTCTACCGCAGAACATAGAACTCTAATATTTTCTTTCAGTGAATAAATAGTGTTACAGGTACTGAATGTGGTTTTCTGTTCAGGGAGTCCAATGATGGTGCGATGATCGACGTATCCATACAGCAGGACCATGACTTCTAATTTCAGAATCAGTGCATGAAAACACTGATAGCATGTGTGTATTCAAATTTTTCTCTATGTTAGCTCGGTAGGTGTAAATCATTTTACCGTGTCGCATCTGTTCAGGATGTCTCCACGCAGATAGTCAGTTGGAGTTCTAATAGTGTACATGATGATGGCCCACCGAGCCATGACGTTCCGGTGTAGGGAACTCTTGGTATGCTGGAACCTTTGGGTGGTGTACCAGCAACACCACCACTAGTTGGGTCATTGATTCCACCATCCGTACTAACAGACGATGCATGCTGACGGAGCGCGTTTCATGAGTTCCAACAGTAGAGGCCTCCGAGGTTACGAGGCGAGACAGATTCCCAGGCAGTAGTGGGATGGATGGAGGCGACTGCTAGAGTTATACACCTAGTTTAGACACTGGTAGAGAAGAGGGTGATCTTAGCTACTAGTGTTTCCCAGTGAGTGACCCTGAAGATGGAATGCATAGTGACGAGGCTTCAGTATGAGGACCGATTCCTTGTTTAGAACCTACGAGTAGTGTGCCATCTATATCACTACCTGTGGGTCAGTAGTAACAACAGATAGTACCGATAGGTGTCACATGTAGTCTTAGCGCCTTGAACATGTTTCAGCATTAGAAAACCCTCAGGTTTCGAGGAGAGCCTGACTCACAGGGGGATAAGGACTGTCTTGAGGAGGTGGGTGAGTGTTTTTCTAGAGCATATACATATCGGCAGGATGACATGTCCGTAGATAGGTATTCATCGAGTCGTACCGATTGTTCCTAGTACTTGATAATAATGATACGATTAGTTCTTTAGAGCTCAAACATCTGAGAAAGGTGTGTCTAAGGTCATCCGAGCCAGAAATTTACCTTTATGCATTCCTATATATGCTAGGCTACTAGATAGAACCATTGTGGTTGAATGTTCTTTGGCGGAATGGATATAGCTAGAGAATGTTAGATGTGGGAAATCAGGGAACTCACAGTAGTCTCTGAGACTTGGGCATATACATTGTTTCAAGAAGAGGAATTGTTAAGGACAGATGAATCTGCATATCATCAGACATGGAAGCATAGTTAGGAGTGGAGCATGAGGATGTGTACATTTCCAAATATTAGAACAACCCGCCTTTGTAGTCCCCGCCAAGATCAGGGAGTACGAATGTAGGGGAAGAGAGTAGATGCATGATGTCAAAGATTTTGACCCAAGGGCTCTAGGAATGATTATATGTACGGTCGGTGTCTACTACTAGCTTCCGAAACAACAGATATTGATACGAATCATTCCATCCTTCCACGAATCTTGTCTTAAACATACAGTTTCCAGTTAAGCCATTGAATTGAACTTTACATCTGGAGATACCATTGGGAGGAGACTCGATATTCACGCTTACGATGACGGTGTGATCTGACACTTGAGGAGAGTGTTTCGGTTGGATCCTCTTGGTGGTAGCATCGAGGCCTTACAATGTTAGTTTGGGTATGGAATGGGAAAGTACAGTTCATACATAGATTGACTGTATTAGGAAAAAGGTTGTAGTTTACATACAATGTTGGGATTGATTTTTCTTGGGTGGTGAAAAGGAAACCCCAGGCAGGAAAGAATGGAATCATGCATAAGTGGGTGCAGTCAATCACTCATGAGTCGGACAAATTTAGACTTGTTCCAGACTTTTCCAGAGTTTTTTCATCGCTTTTAGAATTGACGAAGAAGGGGAAACCCTTCATGTGGTCAGAGAGATTCCATATGTGATTTTCAGGATCCGAGGTAGAGGTTGACCACTACGCCCATATTGAGGCTACCAGAGAAGGTGCAGGTCATCCAGGAGTGGATGAAGACTGCACAGAGAAAACAAAAGTCCTAAGCTGATAGGAGACGGAGACCACTTGAATTCGAAGATGACAACCGTGTTTTCTTACGGGTCTCACCTTGATGAGGGCTACAGAGATTTGGTCGGGGCGGCAAGTTATCTCCACGATACATTGGAACTTTATAGTTTCTTAGTAGAGTTGTCTTGGTGGATTACCACCTGGCCCTTCCACCTTAGTTGCACCAAGTGGACGACGTCATCCACATATCTTAGGTGATGAGATACGTGCATGACTCGAACCACATCTTCGATCATGGGGAGCTAGACATCGATGACGAGGTGAAATTTACAGAGTTCCCCAAGGAGATCGAGGATCGACTGGAGCGGGTCCTATGTGGACGGTCGATTCCTCTTGTGCGCATTCGCAGGTGGCACATGAACCTCCAGTGGAGCACATTGGAGCAAGAGTCTCGGATGCGTGATCACCCCTTTTGATTCCCTATCATGTATTGCAGCTTTACGAGGACGTAAAACCCTGAGGTGGGTGTAATGTAATGACCCAGAAATTTCTTGGAAAATTTTTTCTATTTTTTTTTTGGAATTTTACGAGTCCGCAGTTTCTAACGGTGCCTAATTCTAAGGCCCGGTGTACCCGTAATCAATTTCCTAAATTTTGATCTGGTACGTTATGTAATCATACGTGTGGGTTTTTATATTTATTGAACCGGTGCTCAAAATTGAAATCTGAGGTCACCGTTTAACTCGCAACATGTGTAATTTCTTAAGGGGATTTTTACTGCAGTTGCATTTTATGGGGGTTGAATGTTTAAATTTGGGGATTAGTTAAAAGGTTAAATAAAATTGTTTTGAACAATATTATTCACCATGGTGGTAAAATACTATATTGGGAAGTTATTGGTGGGTCTCATTCCGACATAACTTCCCAAGTAAGGATATTTATGAGGTTGATCCCACATGAGGCCAACCTTTCATCTCTTCTTAAACTCTCTTAAAATCCCTATTTAACGCCACCTCATTTAATTGAACAACCCGTCACATTTCATATATTCTAAAACTCTCTTAAAATCTCTATTTAACTCCACCTCATTTATATTTCACCATAGAAATTATTCCTCTAAATATTTATGATTTAGATTATTAAATCATATTATAGATCATTAGACATTTATGTATCCCTTGTATCATCCCCCATTTTTAGCCACATGCCATGACCTCATCAAATTTCATTACTACCATATCCATGTATTGATGCAAATAATTTTCCACCACCATATTTCATTATTGGATATTATAATGGGTTTAATTTTGATATGTGATACTAATGAATTAATTATACTTCAGTATTTATAATATGACATATACCTTCTTATATCACAATCCATTGGAGAATAATAACTTCACTCAAGTTTTAAATGTAGAATACCATCACATGGAACTGATATAATCTGTTTTTCATTTATGTTATATTTTTATTTTAATATGAATAAAATTAATAACTATTAATTATTCTTGTGATATAATAATGACTTTTTAAGGTGAATAACTATTTATCATTATTCTCATTAATCTTTGAAAAATTCAATACAATATTCACTTGTATTTATGGAATAAAATATATGTTTACAATTTAATAAATTTTAATGAATCAATAATTTATTAATGAGTGTAAATATTTATAATATATAAATATATATATGATATTTAAATAATTGTTATGATTCTTGGTATTCTGTATCATTAATTAAAGTTCAAGGAATAGAACTACCAATCTAAAATAATCATGATAAACAAAAAAGATAGCATTCAGAAACAAAGAAAATATTAACAAATGAGTGTAAAACAATTATAAATGGAGAATATATGATATTATAAGTATATAGAATATTATTTTATTTTTTAATGAGTTTTCAAAATAATATGAACTCTTGGTAGGGGTTTATCATTCAAAATTGTGTTCATTGGGAAATTTGTTATATTGTTAACCAGTCTTATTTTATGAGGATCACATCCCATTTGAAATGTTATATCATGGATGCACTTATTTTTTTGATTTTTTCTATTTCATTTGAAGTTTTTATTTAACGGCTATTCTGATTCAAATCATTACAAATCCTGAATGGATTTATTTTGTAATATCATTGTTTCAAAAAAAATAATGATAAAGTTTGGACGATAAATTATTATTGGCTACCTTTGAGGAAACTCATATATTTTTATATCCTCTTACTATATGTATAAATTAATTGTTTTTGTTTCATTTTTGTGTCTTTATGTACACCTGAAAAATAAAAAATATTTTTAATTAAAACGGAATTTATTTATCTCTTTGGTCGACAATCCTTTATATTCCAAGTCCATGTTTTTAAAATATATATCAACGACTGAATTTAAAATTTTAAAAATATTTATTATTGAAATTTTTAACCATGATTGATATTTTTAATATTATTTAAAATTAATATTCATATTTTATTCCAAACATAGAGATTTTAAAATTTTACACAAAATGTAATATGAATGTTTGGTTTAACATATACAAAATTAATTGAATTTATTACTATCATGACCATTCAAGGATTTGAGGTATTCATTAAATATTTCCTATTTTTTTTGAAATAAATATTTTCATATGTAGTTTAATTTAATTTTATTTTAATGAATTAATTTAAAATAAATGGATATTTTCCCCAGGATATATTACTACTATCCTTTCAAAGTCACTTTCCATATATGATGTCCTCCATTGATGTTACTAAAGATATGATGGAAATATTATCCAATGATACCATACTTATTATTTTTATGTATGGTTAATTATTATGATTACTATATTTTTTTCATAGAGTTACATTTCTATGGTTTAGTCTATGATGAATTGATGAAATTGTAATGAATATTTTGTGTTTTCCATGTGTCATTCCATAAGGAAATGAAACCAATTTATTTTCATAGGTCATGATATGATGATTTTTTTATGATATTATAGAACACATATATATTATTTTCAATAATTTATGTTTTGGACAACAATTATATATCCCTCAAATGCATTTGGTAAATATTAATATATCATGTGATAAATTGGATTAGAATAGGGAGTGGAACTAGTTATTAAAGAGACGATGTCAAATTTAACGGTATTGGAAGTAAACCTTGACTAGTACGATGTTATGGTTTGAGAACCTGATACAATACGATAGTCTTGGATATATTCCATTAATACAATAAAAATTATTTTTATGATTTTGTGTTTCTAATAAACTCATTTATTATTTCAATGTTTTTTTCTCATTACTCATGATCCTTGATTCCTATATTATTAATGTCTTCTAAAATACAATGATTTATTATGTGACTTGATATTATGATTTACTATTTGGTTTTTATTATTTCATAATGTCATAATAATGTAGTCATACACTTAAACCCCTGTTATACTCACATGAACATGGAAATCTCACTTTTTAGCCATTTTTGTGCATCTGAGACCACCCATTTTCTATGATTCCTATCCATAAGATATAAATGAACGTACAAAGTACGATAAGTTTAGGAATGGTTGTAGTGAATATGATTTTAATGGGATATGATTTAGTATACTTATGACCTTGTTTTTATGTATCATCAGAATGTTTTTACGAAAACATTTCTCTAAATAATTTTATTTATTTAGTATATTTAATTGCACGAAAATATAATCTGAAACAAACTATGATATTCCATTAGTATAAAATGACCATTTAAACCTATCAATTAAGTTACTGGGAATAAATATAACTAACAAATGAAAATGTATGGTGAATCAATTTTCACCAAAATATATATATGAAATACATAAATCAATTATTTTGTTCTATTTTATTAATAAAATGAGTTAATTACTATTTTTAATTAAAAATAAGGTAATATATATGTTATATACTTAATAGAATATTATTTTATTACTCAGATAATTATTTTTGTCATAGAGTACGAATAAAATCAATTTGATGTATAAAAACATATATTTTTTAATGATAAATTTGTTGCATTTTAATGGAGTAATCTTTTTACATCATGATTTTATAAAATTCATAATTATTACATGAAAACATAAATTTTTCTTTTTAATAGGTATATAATAATTAATTTTCAATGACATTTTAATATTTTTCTGATAACATTCAAATTTTGATGACTTCTAAAAATACACTTAATATTTAATGGAAAAGAAAAATTTAAATGAAATAATTTATATAGTTAGATTGAAATATTTAATTATTTTTATGTATAAATAAAATATATTTTTATCATTCAATGTAATTATTTTCATTAGAAATTATTTCACAATGAATTCAGACCGAAAACATTTCAATCTTTTACAATGGTTTATATTTTAAAACTCGTGTTGTCTTTCAACAAGGAGATTAATATAAATCTAATTAAAGAAATTTCATTATATTTAAATTTTAAAAATGGATTCCATATATTGAATTAGATGTTACATATTATGTAAATATATTTATTTCATTTGTGGGTATTATGAATTAAAAATTGTTAATTTTTATTAATTCACTTGAGAGGTTAATCAAGTAATTAAATGTAAAATTAGTATCATAAAATTACCCTAACACTTTTTCATAATATCATTGTATGAGTGTGTGATTGATATAAATAATATTTCTTTCGTTAAAGTGTCATTTGGAATCCATTTGAATAAGCTTAATAAATTTATTGATTTATTTTTAAAAAAATATACAAATGTTATAAATGCATTTCAATAACAATATCATTATTTATATTATTATAAGAAGATAACATCAATTTGAAATACTCATTTTAAAGAAGAAAAATGTTTTCAATTATCGTGGTAATTTATTTTGAAATTTCTTGGAAATAAATAATTACCTTAATGACTTATCCTATAATGATGTAAAAACTAATTAGTTGATGGGAAATCAGTAAAATAATTTTTGTTTTAAAAAATCCAAAAAACCATAAAATGCTCCAAAATGCTGGAAAATATTTTTTTGACTATATATCGGCTATAACCATACAAGGGTTGAGTTACTGACCATTTGTATCCATATAGAACAGATTGTGACACTTATATTATTTTATTAATGGTGATGTTAAATTGCTCACAATTAAAATTCAATAAGTATTACCTTTTAAATGTTGTATGTTTTAGAAGATAAATTCAATAAGAAAAATTATTATGAAATATAGTAAATTTATCATCATCATTTTATTTTTTTAATTATTTTATTAACAAATATGTATATTGAATAACTACACAAAATTTATGCATAAATTTGTTTTTTAACCGAGATAAGAAAAAAATATTAATAGAAATATTAAAATAAAGATAAATTGGGATAATTAATATATATAATCAATTTTATCTATTACCCTTTTTTCATAGGAATATAATAAATTAGTTTTTTTAATTTAACTTGATATCATAATATTTTAAAAAATACATGAATTTATTTATTTCTAAATTGACACTATTGATTGTTTAGGAAAAAAATGTTTTATTAAATCAGAAAACATATTTTTAGAATATAAAATAATTATTATATAGTATAAAATGCTCTGTGAAATTTATTTATGGTCTAATTGACATCAAATATATAAATAATTTACTCTTTTAATATTTTAAATTTTGTTTCTTTAGTTAAAAATTATATAGAATAACTTATTGTTAATTTAGGTGATAAGGTTTAATTTGAAAAATAAAATGTCTAAAATTATTAGATTATTTGATAACAACACTATCACATATCATATTCAAAACTATGACATTTATTATTTTTTGGATGGGATTTTATTTTAATCTAAATTAATATGCTGGGAGATCCCAGAAGTTCCCCTCTCCTCAATTATAGAATGGAACCTTCTCCCTCACCACTTCACATAACATCGAGCGATCATGAATAGACATCACATGAAATTTTCCATTATAAAATTCAGTATTTACATTATAGAGGATCACGTATTACTCAAAGACCAACTCAAGTTCTCTTATAAGAGATTTACAGGAAGCACGTCAAATAAGAGGTAATCTACCCTACTGATTCTTTCAAACTTCTTTCTTATTCCAATACTAATCATGAGTTTTTTATTTATAAAGTAATAAATATAGTATAAATTATGTAAATATATATTATTATGATTATTTAAAAAAATATACTACTTTTTATCCATAATACGAAAACTGAATCCGCATGTGTGTGTGGACGATATACCCTCTTTATGCCTTGGTGAAAACTGTTTTCCACCCCCACCTTTTAGGGATGGGTAAAATGATATAAATAATATCTAGATATTATTATTATATCTTGAGATTTATTTTTAAATATTATAAACCATACACTTAAATACAATTAAGCAATTATTGGAATGATATTGATGCTCATGGATATGTACGGTCTACTGTCTCCACGATGCGATTTGATTAATTCTACCAGATATTCATGTAAACATGATAATGTAAATGTATAATACCATTAAATATGATATAGATAATTTCAATATAATTTTATAATTTTATAAATATGAAATATTCAGGATTACTAGAACTTATTCTATGAAACATCCATATGAAAATTATGTAGTTAATACCCAAATAACAAGTAATAATGAAATATTATTAACTAACAGATAATTATATAATCATGTATGATATACTAAAAATGAATATGATTCTACAATAACTCAGTATCTTTATATAAATAATTATAAATGAGGTTCAGATAACTAAAATTATATTGTACTTTAAAGGGAGGGTGCTTTTTTCAATCTCGTTATTTTCAAAAAATAATAATACAAAAGTATTTACTTCTTTATATTTATCATTCATTTCCATGTTTCCAAAATATTTAATATTATTTATATTCTTATAAAAATTTTAAATTAAATTATATGAATTTTTGAATTTTTATTAAAATGGTACGAAAGGTATATTTTTTCATTATTAATTATGAGGTACATTATGACATTACATGTAAAAGTATGATAAGAGTTATTTTAATGTTTAAACATGAACAAATTATTATTCCTTCATAATAAATTATTTACATTAAAATAAGTTACTTGATTTCATGTTTATTTACAAATAATTTCTTTTCTTTTGAATCATTATGGCATTTTGAAGAAAGAAAACATTTTTTAAGAAGAGAGGATATTTTTCTCAATAATTAATTTCAAGTGTTATAAAAAAATATTTTCTCTCAATGATGGAATTCAGTAATAGGGTTATGGTTAAACTATAATATCATAACTATTCATATGATGGCATTCTATTTTTGAAATCCATTTGTTATACATGGATTATTTTATGGTGGAATGATGCTTAAGGAAACTGATAATATTCCTTGGGTTATGATGAGTTTATTATGTTATTTTGGAAGACATAATAATTATTTCATTATGACATGGGTAGAAACTATATATAACTCCAATTTATTGGTTAATGATTTATATTTCATGTGATAAAGATTCTTATAATGAGAAATGGGATCGGTTCAGTAATACATGGTGGGTACAAGGAGTGAACAATGTTCAGTAATAGACTTTATCAGCTTCGATGTTCGTGGAAATGATCCCAGGTTAATATGAAATGATTTCCTATACTTATTTGAATGCCACAAAACATCATGATTATTTTATGACTTTTTTGTATTAATTTAATTGATTTGTATGATCTTTTATGAATTATCACATGGCATGATATCAGTATCATTCATAAGAAGGATATGGATTTAAAATATTATGTTCTTCTATATTATGATTATGATATGAATGATATCACCCTTGATTACCATAATAGAGAATCTGAGCTCACCCTTTTATATATTTCTCTTCCCCGAGTCTTGAATATGGTTATTATGTACGATATTCCAAAAATGGATCTATATGTGATTAAACAAGTGGGAAAAAAGAATATGTCTTATGAACCAGTTGTTTATATTTATGAGCTTCTAATGACACTATACCTATATTTTCATAGTGTATATTTGTTATATTTTGTAATGAATGTTCATCAACCTTGAATTAATATCAATGTATATAATTTATGGGATGTTTTTGTTTGTATCATAGGAAAGGTACAATTATCCTTTGGATACTAGGATGAAAAAACCTTTGTACGAACCCATCGACTATGTTAAATTATAGGATATAATCCTAGTGTTTTATACATGATCATGAATATCTTCGTATAAAACCGAAACTGTCATAAAATGAAATTTTATTCATTATTATTTGGTTTTACCATTATGTCTAATGATTCTCCAAATATTCTTCTTGGTTTTAGTCGATATTTGGAACCCAAAGGAACCATGATAATGTGGAATGAGGTAGGTAATGAAATGATTTTGCTCTTGAGAAACCAAATGTTTTGGGATATATAATGAAAATTACTCTAGCTATGCTAACACAACTTTAATATTCTTAGATTCATACAGGGCATCAAAAATATCTAATGATGGAACAATATTCTGTTGATACTATCATTTGATAGCGCCCACCTTCTTTCATCAGGTCATATGATTCATTAGTGGTCTAAAAATGGATCAGTCCCACTAAAAGATATTTTTCCTTATCTTGTGTTCATAACACGATAAATTCATCATAGTTGTGTATCATTTGTATGTTTAAGCAGATCAATAATGGAATCATATCATCAATATGAAGCAATGAGATGAAATTTAAACTATTGAATTGGACTAGTTTGTGATCTTATTTTTAAATAAGTACAATCTATGTATTCTATAATCAAATATGTTTAAGGAAATCGATGAACTTATGAAGAAGGATGATGAATCTGTTGATATGTATGAATCAAATTTTACAACAATTTTATGGTACTATTTTATAATTAATATCCAACCTGAGAGTAAAATTTATTGATTCACTAGTGGCTTAAAACCAATTATTTGGTGGGAATTATCCTTAACAGACATCAATATCTAAGAAGAAATCATTTTATGTTCTCTCAAGTGTGAGATCTTGTTTTAGTAACCCATCATTCTATGGGTTTGTTATGAAGGTAAAAATGGAATTTAATGAAAAATATAAAGAACACACTGAGAAGAAGGTGAGTTTTCCCTTATTTAAAATGTGTGGAAAGAAACATAGAGGTAATTGAATTATGGGACTAGTATATAAGTTATGTGTGAAAAATATGTTCATCAGGTAGTTGAATGACAAAGTGATGGTAATGATATGTTTAATTATTCTAAAAGATAAGAGGATACCCCTGATGCACCTCTTGCATATACATTTTACTCGTGCGGGGGAATGAAGTACTATAGAAATCAATACCCTAATATAATGGTTTTTTTGATGATTTTCATTAGAAAACTCTTAAGGCCATAGGTAATGGAATAAAAAATGTGATCACTATTAGTGATGTGGAGTACGACAATGATGTGGTCAAAGGTACACTTTCTATTCACTCCAAAGTATAAAAATGTCCATTTGATTCTGGATCCACACATTCAGTTAATTATGAAGAATTTTATAAGGGTATCACTATATTACCTCAATAATTATATGGTACATTAGCTTTCACCACTCATAGTCAAACAACACTCATATTAGATGTTTATAATTCTTCTCTTGTTGAGGTTATTGAGAAAATGCTTTCTAAATCATTTTTGATCTTTCATATTGTGGAATTTGATTTTGTTTTGTAGTTGATTTTATTTCTCTATTAGAGATCATATCAATTTAAATTTAAGGGAAGTCACATATCATATTCTAGATCAATCTATGATCATCTATCAATGCATGGATTAGTATGACCATCCAGTGAAAATTTCTTCTATATTATAGGAACAGATTCCTCTAAATTAAGGTTATCAATCTCAAATTGTTGGGGTAAATCACAATTATGAATACACCAATTGTATGATAGTTTGATGTTGTATTTCCAGAAGAATTACTAGGTATTAAACTAAATCATGAGGTTTATTTTTCAATATAACTCATACTTGGTAAAATTCTAATTTCAAATAAACCTTATTGAATAGATCCAATTGAAATGTAAGAATTAATGAAGAAACTCCAAGAGAATCATGAAAAGGGATTGTTATATCCTATTGCGTAACCTTGGGGTGAACCTGTTATATTTTTTAAGATTAAAAATGGATCAATGACAGTCTACATTGATTATTGAGAACATAAAATGATAACTATCAAAAAAGGATATGCACTTCCCTGCATAGTAGAATTATTTTTCCAACTTCACAGAGCTCAATACTTTTCCATGATTGAACTCCATTCAGGATATCATCAATTAAGGGTAATGAAGGAGGTCATATCCAAGACAACATTCCTTTCATGTTATGGAAACTAGATATCTATAGTGATTCATTTTGGTCATACTAATCCCCAACTATCATCATGGATCTAATGAATAAAGTATTTAAAGAATATCACGCTCAATTTGTGGTCGTATTAATATCTGATATTCTGACATATTCAAAGAGAATGTATAAACATGAATAAAATTTCAGAATTTTATTGAAGACCTTAAGAAAGGATATACTTTCTAAAAAAATTTCCTTGTTTAGCTATTTTTCTTCAGAGTGCTTTATTTTCAGGTCACATAAACTCAAAAGTGGAGATATATGTGTATCCCTTAAAAAACAATAGTTATTTAATGTTAGGTGAGAACAAAAATAGTAACTAAAATCCATTTTTTTCTTGTTTTTATAGATATTATCGATGTTTTGTGAATGATTTTTCCTGATTATGCAATTTAGTCACTATTTTGACCCGAAAAGTAGTTATGTTCATGGGGATATATGAATGTGAATAAAATTTCAAATTGTTTAAAAGAATATTTTCTTGTGCACCTTGGTCCACATCCTTGTAGTAGTGAAAGTTTTATTATCAATAGTGATGCATCTATAATTGTTTTGGGAAGTGTTCTCATGTGTAATTATTTTTTGATAGCTTTTGCATCATGAAAGTTGAAAATCCATGAGAAAAATATCCGAAATCCTGATTTTGAGTTAGCTGTAAAATATTCACATTAAGGGAATCAAAGGATTATATTTTTTTTTTTGAAATTTGTGATATTTATAATTATGCATAAATTGAAATGTTTATTTTTATAGGAAATCATGTTAAAATTACCCAAATAACATTGTTGGGGTATATTAATGATTATCATGGCTCCATACATTACCACCCTGGGAAAGAAAACAGTGGATAATATGCTTTGAGTCGAGAGAACAATGATAGCCTATCAATGATGAGGTTTAAAAAATATCCAATATTTGTTGACTTTCATAAGAAAGATCTTGAAATTTTTATGGAAGGTTAGAAATAATATATTTTTAATCCTAATTATCAACCATCTATACAAGGGATGAATAATGAGGTGCATAATGAAGATATAGATATACAAAAATGTGACTAATATTCTTGAATTCATCATTCATTGTTATGGAATAATAAGGTTCATGAATTGGTTTTGTAATCCTCATATACTTTAATTAAATATGGGGTTATTGGATTAGAATCATAGTTTATCCTTCTCTGTTGACCTTGGATGTTCAATGATGTGCAGGGGCCTAAAAGAGTATTTCTGGTTGGGTGGAATGAAAATTGATGTTTCTAAATATGTATCTCTATTCATGGTTTGTCAGAAAGATAAGGATTAAAGATATAATTCTATTATGATGTTACCAAAATTACACATATCATTGTGGAAATTGGAAAAAATAACTATGGGATGTGTTGTCAAACCTCCAAATACATCTAAAGTCCATAATGCTATATGGGTTATATTGGATCTCCATGTGAAGTCAGAACACTTCATATCAATAAGATATGATTTCCATCTTGATCATCATGCTATGATATATGTAATGGATGTAGTAAGAGTGAATGGATTTCAACATTTCATTATATATGATCGAGAACCGAGGGTTACCCAGGAGTTCTAGTGAAGTCTTCAATATGATCTATATAAAGAGTTATTTTTTTACACTTATTAACATCGTTTGACAGAATTATAGTCTTAGAGTAAAATTGAACCTCTAGAATAAATTTTGAGAGCATACACTATGGTTTTCTACATTTTTTGTTATCAGCACCTAACATAGATGCAATTTTATTAAAACAATTTCATTTACCCTATTATTCAAATCGATATGTATGAAGAAAATTACGTAAAGATGTATAGAACTCTAACTTTATGGGATAGAGTTAGGGAATGAAAACATTAAGGACCCGATCATGTTGATGAAATGGTAGAAATTTTTATATCAATTGAACATCACATAAGAGCAGCTCAAAGTCAACAGAAATGTTATTCTAAAAACAAATCAAAAGAGTAGGTTATTGAAGTGGTTGACAAGGTGTTTTTGGAATATCTCCCTTGATGATATTAATGAGATTTGGAAAGAAGGGAATGATGGGACCTATGTATATCCATCATTTGGAAATTATGGATCATGCTAGGATGGTAGCCTACCAAAGGGTGATTCCACATAATCTCTCTCATGTTCATGAGGTGTTCAATGTATCACTACTAAGTAAGTAATACATACTCCTTCGTATGTAAAAAAGTCATATTTCCTACTATTGGAGAAAGATCATTCTTATGAAGAACAACTGATAGATATGATGGATTGTAGAGAAATATTCATTCGAAACAAAACCACTAACGTGGATAATGTTTCGTGGGAGAACCACCAATTTGGGGAAGTTTAATGTGAACTTCAGCTTTTGATTAGGGAGGGATATCCTCCTCTTTTTGTATCTATGTGATGAATTTTAAATGTTAAATTTAGTTTTAGGGGGTATAATGTAACAAGAGGATGTTTTTTAAGAAATATTTTCATTATCTAATTTTTATTCATCTATATCTTGCATTGCAAACATTTGTGAGCTTAAACGAATCATGAGATGAACTTTGTATAAAAAACCATTTTATCCAAGTTGTTATGTTAGCAGGAAAAATATACTAACTTATGAAAAAATATGTTGAATTAAATCACTATCAACTATTTATGTAAAAAATTTAACAATAATATATTTTATTTATTTTCATAAATTTAGGGAATTTCAATTATTAAAAGAAATTAGAGAAATATATATGTTATATACATAATTTTTTCATATTAATCTGATATATATTTTTCGTAGGGTATGAATAATCCCCTTTAGAGGTATAGAAACCTATATTTTTCAGTATAGTAAATTTACATCATTTAAGGGAGAAATGATTTTAAATTATGATATTGACACAATAATTACTATTATATGACAAAATAAATGTGTTCCTTGGATATGGGATATAAACATTTACATTTGTTTTTTTTTATAATTTCTTATAGCTTTAAAATATTAATGAATACATAAAATATAATAAATTTTAATTGAAAATAGTTTTTTAAAATAAATAATTTATATGGTTAAATTATAATCTTTAACAGTTATAAAGTATTAATAGAATTTTTTTTTATAAATTATTAAAATTTATGTCATTAGTATTATATATATTTTGAATTTAGATGAAAAAAAATCATTTTTCTAAATTTTTTTACTTATAAAACGCATTTTTCCATTCCAAAATTGAGCTTAATTTTATATTAATTACTAAATCTTCTATGTTTTTAAAATTAAAAAAAATCATATTTTTATATGGTTATTCCATATTTTGTAAATATAATTATTTTATTTTTGGGCATTGTGAATGGTTTCTTCTAAAATTTATATTAATATGGTAAAATGATAAATAAAGTAATTAAGGGTAAAAATACTATTATGAAATTACCCTAATACTTTTCATAATATTTTTGTATGATTTTCTTGAGAGATAATTCATCCTTAGGTTGAAATGGTGTCCTTTTAAAGCCACGTGGCTATGATTAGGGCATTTAATTTATTTTATTTAAAGAGAAATTAGATTTGTTTATTTCAAAATTTAAAAATAATATTATTTTTCATAAAGGGTTGTACATATAATAAATTCTTTTATAAATAATCATTTGAAATCAAATTTTTTCTTTATCTTGTTAAATTATTAGTAATTTCAAATAAAAAGTAATTACCTTAAATAATTATACATTATTGATGTAAAACATAATTAATTGAGGAGAAATAAATAAATAAATTTGTAATAAAATAATAATAACCATAAAATAACCCATACCATATAAAAATTCTTATTGGTTTAGTATATCTCAATTATAACCATCCAAGTATCGAGTTAGTGACTAATTAGAGCCTTATAGAATAGATTGTGACGCCATTATTGTTATATATAATATGATGTTAAATTTACCTCTTTCATAATTTAATAAGTATTTCATTTTTTATTTTTTATTTATGACTGAAAATATTATCTGATAAGTTAGTTGGTTTATATTCATCATTGAATTTAATTATTTTTTATTCATCAAATAAGTGTATGATATAATTACACATATTTTATGTTGTAATTATTTTATTTATATTAATATCAAATATATGTTATTATAATATTAAAATAAATAAAACATTAGATAAATAATATGTCTAAAAAAATATATTGATAACCTTATCCTCATAGGAATATAATAAAATAGTGGGTTCGAAGTCAATGTGTTATAATCCTTTTTTTAAATACAATAAATTGATTTGTTTCAAAAATGAAATAATTTATTGTTATTTAAAATAACGTTTCATTACACCATAATACATTTTTCAAATATATAATAATTATCTTGTGGTCTAAAATCTCATAAGGTATTTTTTATGGTTAAAATGACCTAAAATAAGTAAATATATCACCCTATTAATATTGAAATATTTGATTCCCCCATGAAAAATTAAGTAGAATTACTATGTGTTAATTAAAAAGATAATATTTGAATTGATAGAAAAACTTGTATAAAGTTAATTTTTATATAAGATTAAAAACCTATATCACTTAATATTTGAAATTGAAACATTTTGGAGATTTATTGTTTGGGGGTAAATCTTATTATAAATTAATAAATTTGGAGATCCCCAAAGATCTCATCACCTCAATTATATAACTGCACCTCTTCCCTTACACGTTCACTTAATATGGAGCCTTAAATCTCGTAAATCCAATGAAATTTTCCATTATCATCATTCATTGTTACATTATATAGGTCTTGGTTTTCTTCAAATAACAACTATAGTGCTCTCAGAAGAATTTATAGGAAGTAGGTTGAATAAGAGGTAAAATTCTCTACATATTCTTACATATAACTTTCTTTTTATAATTCCTCTTACTGAGTGATTTCATTATAAATTAATAACTCAAGTATCACATATATATTGAGATTTTAATATGATTATTCAATAATAATATTGATCTTTTTATCCATCCTATAGAAAAATAAATCACCACGCGTGTGTAAGTTCGGCTTACCATCCCCATGACATGGTGTGTTATGTTTTTAACCACAAACTTACATGGATGGGAATAATGTTGGAAAAAAATAACTACATAATAATATTATATGATATTGATTATGAAATATAGTACACCATTCTCTTCAATACCATTCAAAAATCTTGTGATTCATGTTGTTTCCCATTCTTACGTATGACCTATCATATCCAGGATGCCATGAAATTAATTCTACTTGATATTCATTAAATTGTCATTTTATAAATGTATAGAATTCATAAATATGCCATGTATCATTTTTGTATCATTTTGGACTGACATAAATATGAAATATGATGGAGAACTAAAACATATTCCACAAAACAATCATAATAAAATGAACCAGTTAATACCTAAAAACATGTAATAATGAAAACTTTTCATAAAAATGATGATAATATGATCATATATTAAATAATAAAAATAAAAAAAATTCTTAAATAATTCAGTGAAATTATTTAAACCATAACAAAATAGGTCAAAATACATATAATGGAAATCAGACCTAATATGTAAGAAATTATTTTAAAATATCATTACTATTTGAGATTGTTTATACTTATGTATTTACTAGCGTATATTTACAATCCACTCCCTTGTTTCCTAAATATTTAATATTATTTATATTAATCTCGAATTTTTTAACGTCATTTTTACCCATTGGTGAGTTGTTATTCCCTGTTATGAAAGTAATATTTTATCGTTATTCGATATGGGGTATATTTTGACCTTTTGCGATAAAGTATGGAGAGAATGTTATTTAAATTTTCACAAATTGAATTTTTTTTATTTATTCATAAAACATTTTTCTGAAAATCCCCCTATAAAATATTTCAAGAATTTTTGAAAACAAATATCTCGTACTTCTAAAATTTTGGGTAATTTTTAAAAAATAAAATGTTTTTGACGAAGAAATGATATTTTCCCCACGAATTAATTTCAACTCTTATATGAAAATTAATTTTCCATCAAAGATTGAATTAATTAATATTTTATTTTTCAATGTATAATAAATTATTGTTAAAATGATTTATTTTATTTACAAAGTAATGCTATTTTTTAATTCCTTTTGTTTTACATGGATTATGGTATGGACGAATGATGTTTCAATAAAACCATTTTATTCCATAGGTTATGAAGAATGATTTCTGTTATTATGCCACACAGAAGTCTGATTTCATTATGATATGAGAGATATATATATATATCCCTCCAATTCAATAGGTAAATATTTATATCTCATGAGATAGACATGGATGGAACATGAAATGATCTATGTTCAGTAATATAGGGCTGGAATGAGAAATAAACTCAGTTCTATAATAGACTTTGTCTTCTATAATGGTATTGTAAATGATCCATGACTAACATTAAATTATTTTATATGCTTATATATGTTGCAAAAAACATCTTGTCATATTTTATTACTTTTGGGATTATGTTCATTGATTCTTATAAATTTTCACTATTTATCCCATAGAATAATATCACAAGCTTTCATATATAGGAAAATGTTATCTATTGTTATTTACTTATATCTTATAAATAAGATATGATTTATATCTCCATTATTTTCCCTTACTGAGCATATGAGCTCACCCATTCATGTATTTTTTTCTCCACGACATGAAGTTTGTTATTAGGTTAGATTTTTCAAAAGCAAAGTGATCTAGTTATTTCGAAATAAGTTGGACATAATAAACATGTATTATGAAGAAGTTTGTTATGTTTTTTAGTTTTTAATCAAAACAATACATATATGGTCCTATCATTTCCATTTTTTATTTTATAATGATTATTAATCCTTGTTGAAATAACATAAATATATGAAATTAATGGGTCATTATACATTATGATTTCAACTTATTAATGATAATTGAACTATAAAATTATATATTAGAGACTTATTTAATATAATGAATATTCTTCTAATAAGATTTAATATACATTAATAAAATGTGGGGTCATTATAGTTTTCATTATGGAAAGGTTTAGTTACCTCTTGAATCTAGGATGATAAATTGTGATTAAGAACAGTGGTGATAATTATATGTATAGGATAATATCCTAATTTATTAGTAATAATCATGGATGACATACTTTAATCCTAATGGGTCATAGATTTTAAATCATGTGTACTTATTTAAACATATAATTATTGTCATTTCATCTTTTTTGGGGTTTGAAGTATGATTATTGATTATTAGACTGTTCTTTCAGGTTTTGGTCAATTGAAATAAACCAAAAAATATTGTTACCGATGAATGTCAGGGATAATGCAAGGATTTTCTTCCTGAGAAACAAAATATTACAGGATATGGTATGAAATTTTTTTTATTCTCTCTTAACATTCTAAAGATATGAATCATGCTCAACATATAAATGACCAGAGGAGGTAATATTATTTGTTTTATTTTATTATAATGTAATTCCAAATTTAAGTTAGTGGGACCACTGATCTAGTAGTTTCTAAGAACCGGTTAAGTACCATTGAAAAAAATATTATCCATATTCGAGTGTTTTGAGTTTGAAAAAAATATTTTTTGTTAAATATGTTTTCTATGGTGAAGAATATAAATGATAGACTCTTATTAAGAAAAACATTAACGGTAAATAATATTTCTCCATGGATTGGGATGATTTTAACATATTATTTTTAAATAAGTAATTTTCTTGAATTCTTCTTAAGAAAATGGATAAAAAATACATTGTGTTAAAAAATTTATGACGAATATATTTGTATCTTTGTGGAAAATTTTATGAGGCATGTGGTGTACACTTCCTAAAATATAAATGAACAGGAAATAAGGGTCGGTCGATCCTTTAGTGTCCGAAAACAATGACACCAATATAATTTAGCCATAGGCGAAATCATTATCTTTGAATATATTTTCGGGGATGCTATCACAATTTAAATAGGGATTTGAGTTATCTATTCATCCCATATTTTTTATAATAAATTAATGAGGGACATTAAATGAAATTCAGCAAATCATGGAGTGTAGATGATGATATTTCCATTATTTATAATTTGTGAGTGGAAATATGGAGAATATTGCACAAATGGGTATAGTAAAAGTTCAATTGATGAGAATGTGATGTCATGTTTCATATTGTGAACAAACATGTGAATGCCTATTAAAGTTATGATAAATATAAAATTAAGATAGATATCACATCGATTATATGAGTCATGATTCAAATTAATAATTATATATATATATAGTTTGGGAGAAACACGATGTCTATGATATACTTAATAAATGGTTATTTTTTCATGTCTTTATAGATTATTTTATTGGCCTTCCATCGAATCAGGATGTCATAATCTAAAAAAAACGCATATCTAGTTCTATAATTCTTTCAAATAAACCATATTGTAAGATAAAATGATATTTAGTAATTGCAAAATCTACTCTAATTTAAACATTATAAGGGATTTATTTGTCTATGTGTGTCACCTTGGGGTTCACATGTTTTTTGGTGAAGTGTATATTTTGATTAATGTGACTATTAATTGATTATCGAGAACTAAGCAACATCAAAATCAAGATGATGTATATTATGCATTATATTGATGACTATATCGTTAAACAATATGGATCTAAATACATTAAATTGATTAAATATCATTTTAGATACCACTAATTGAGGGTCAATATGGATGCTATACACAAGAAAACAATCCATGAAATTTATTGAAACTATGAATTTATATTGATTCCATATGGTCTTACTAATGTCCCATTCTATATTTATTGATTTAATAAACTGACACTTTATATATAACCTTGTTATGTTGGTGGTTGTCGTTAAAAGGGATATTGTTATATATTCTATATACAATAGAATATAATCATGATCACTCAGAGATTCTGCTAAAGACATTGAGGAAGGATATGTTTTTGTAAAAAATTTACCATATGTGAACATTGGAAATGGAAAGGTTCATTATTGGGTAATATAATCTAATGTTAGGTATATAAAATTATCCTTCAAAGTGAAAATACAATGAATGTTGTCTCAGAACAACCAATGTGAAAGAGATCCATAGTATTCTTGTTTTGGATTGATATTATCAATTATTTTTGGTGAATATCTCATAACTATCTAATACAATAACCATGTTAACATTAAATAGAGATAAGTTACATTGGGACGATCAATATGAGAAAACATCATGGAATTATAGAAAAGTTTATTCGTTTCTCCTCTAATTAAATTAACCTAAATCAGAGAAGGGTTTGTAATCTATAGTGATGCATAAACTAAGGGACTCAGATTCATTATCTAGGAGAACAATATAGTGATAACTTATATATTGTGGGAATTTAAAATTTAGAATCATAATTACCCAACACATTATATAGAGATAGTTTCATAAATTTTTACATTAAAAATATAGATTACTTATCTTTATGGATAAAGGTGTGTGATATATAGTAATCATAAATATTTAGTGTATATTTTTACATTGAATGATTTTAATACGATCCAAAGAATATGGTCTGAGATTTTTAAAGATTATTACTACTCAGTACATTACCAAACTAGAAAAATAAACAAGTTGGATGATGCTATGAGTTAAAAGGATCAAGATAGTATATCAATGATAAGGCTCACATATGATAGGGATAAAAAAATCTCTTATATTTGGATTTTCAAATGGTGGATCCATTAGTCATGATGGAATAAAAAGTAATATTAACTTTATAAAATTTTTTATTCAACTATATAACTATGTGATGATTATTAGGCAGAGAAAAATGATGTAGGTATATAGAAGAATGTGATAAATTTTATTATATATTACCTTGAATATGGAGGAATGATAAGGATCATGAATCCTGTATGTGTTCCATTCATGATATATTGGTATAATGACTTGTTGGATGATGCTCATAGTTCATCATTCTCTATTCCTCATGTATGTAGGAAGATATATAGTGATATGAAAGCATACTTCTTTTGGGAAAACATGAATTGAGATATTTTAGATTATGTACCTCACTGATTTGTACAAGAAAAATTTATGATTGAGAGATATGTTTATAAGGGGATGTTATAACCATTAACCATTATAGAATTGAAATGGGAAAACAACACCCTGGATTTTCTATTATACTTATCAAAACATCAAAAGGACATAGTGACATTTGGGTTTGTGTTGATCTCCAAAATATTTAACACAAATTATTATTATAATTGAATATTACGCTATTGAATAGACTGAAAGAATTTATATTAAGTAATTGTTATGTTAAAATGTAGCTAAACATTCTATTATATTTGATTGGGATTCTAGGATTATGACAATGTTTTGGTGAATTAATTATTTAGCTCTGAATGTAGAGTTGAGTTTCTGTATGACATATCATTATCAGATAGATTGTTACTTTGAGAGAGTAATTCCAACCTAGTAGGATATGTTGGTATATTTGTCTATAGTTTTTAAAGGTAGATACGATCAATACCTTAGTCTGTTGAGTTTTCTATGAGTAATAGATTTTACTCCAGAAGTCATAAGGATCTTTATAAATAATTATATGGAAATTTGAGTAAAAATCCATATTAGTGGGATGGATATGTATAAATAATGATTTTAAGTCCTTGATAGTTAAGGAATATTTGAGAATTATATAACCATCCAACACCACATCATGGATTCTCATAATTGATTGAAAATTTATACTGGTAATCATTGTCATGATTTGTAATTTGATATTGGTAATATGGTTTTTTTTCAATATATCCATGGAAGAAGGTTATGAAATTTAAACATATGTTAATGTAGATACTATATTTTTTTTGTTGGGTTTATATTCAAGATTGAGAAGGGATGGTAGCTTTTCAATTCGGGCTTCCATCCAACCTATCTCAAGTTCATGACATATAATAGGTATATATCCTAAGGAAGTATATACCTGATCGTTCACCCTTACTAAACATAGAGGATTTAAAATTAGAGAATGATCATTTATATGTGTAATGACTACTATTTTTATTGAATCATAGTTTTAGTGTTCTACACAACTACATTTCTAACTTGGTTAATGTTCTAAAGATAAATTATAAATTTTACCATGCTACATGGGAAGATAAGGATGTGATGAAATAGGGATTACATAATTTATTTGTACTTTAGTGATAGAATTTCAAAGGACAAATTAATTTTAATTAGTGGGGGGTTATAATGTAACACCCAAATATTTTATAACAAATCACTTTCCAATTATTATTTTATTATATCTTGTGATACATGAATACCTAGAGTCTAAATGAACTAGAATATATAATCCCAAGATAACCTAGCAATTAAATTGTGGTGTATGGATATTATTCACTAATTTGTGAAACATGTCTGGTTTTAACATGGGTAAAATGAATTAATTATTTATCAATTTATTATTAACAAAAATTAAATCACCAAAATTTAAAATATATGTTTTTTCTAAAATACATTTACGCAAAAAAAATGTATTTTTAAATTAATAAATTAAGTAAGAAATTAATAGTGATTTATTTTAATAAAAATAATATTTAATATATTCAATATTATTTTACCAATCAACTAATATTATTACTGTGCATGAGATAAGATTAAATATAGTATTTATAATTAAAAATAGTATTATACTAAAACTAGAGTTTCATCTTCTTTTGTGAACGTAATTTTAAATTAATTTCTTCCATTTATAGGTAATATAATTTATAAATATCATACAATATTTTGAATAAAGTGGTTGAAATCAGATAGATATGACTATTTAATTTTAATGTATTATTAATAGTAATTGTAGTATAATTTATCACTCTGGTAAGGGGTAAATATGATTAAACTAGGTAAAAAATAAATTTGATAATCACCATTTTACCTATTATTTATTACTGGATAATATTAATTATATCCTTTTAAAAAAAATTTGAATTTTAAATTTGGAAGGGATATTTTTCAATGAAAAACAATTATATAATATTTTTAAAATAATAGTGCTACAAAATTTCACTCTATAACTTTTACAAATCAATTATGATTCCCCAAAACAACAAAGAATGTTATGAAGGAATACAGATGTCTATTTTTTGCACAACGATATTGTATTAATTATGGAAATATAACTTTAATTATTAAAAATTAAATAATTACCCAAAATTTATATGTAATTCTAATACTGTATTTATTTAATTAAATGAAAAATAAATTAAATGAATATATGAATATTAATAGTAAAATACATATACATATATATATATATGCATATTTTAAAGTGTTACAAAAATTTTCCTAACCAAAATAACAATTTAGTGATATTTAAATGTAATATATTCGAATTAAAAATATTTTACTTATGACTTTCAAGTCAAATAAAATGAATAGTGACTAAATGGACCTTAATGATATTTCATTAAGGTAATATTTTATAATTTTTTTAAAATCCTAAAAATCTGGAATGATGAGAAAGTGGATAAAATTTGGTATAAATTTTTTTCCCAAGGACATTTAGAAATTTATTGTTACCTTATATGTAAAATTATTTCTTCTTACTAGTAAGAATGATTTTGTAACACCCCGAGATTTTATGAAAAATATTCTTTTTAATTTCATTAATGTCTTGTGTTATACGCTACACCAAAAGGAGCTTTCACAACTCGCATCCTTGACTTGCCTTCCATTACACGCAATCACGACCTTCCTCGATATCGTGTGTAGTACGCAATAACGAGTTTCACTAATCAACAATATGCTATTAAAATATTATTAAAACTAACCGTTATGAATAGTAATAACCACTTTTCTGAAATTTTTTAAATTTTATTTTTCAAAATGGAATTCATTTTTGGATTCGTAATATTGAAATTAGCTTAGGGTGAAATTTTGGTACTTTTCGGAGAACATTCATTTTCTGATGAATTGTGAAAATTACTAAATTTTAATTAAAAACAACTTTTTTAATCGAAATAATTAATAGTGATAAAATATTAATTTGAGTGGTTTTAAAGTATATTTAGAATATATTTTTACAATTTAATACAATGTTGGTAATTGGATTTAATTTCACATTTAAACCAGTTATAAACTAGTGTCAATCTTTTGATAGTTAGTATCTCTTAAAAACACGCTATTTGTTTTGACGACGAGAATTAATTTTTTAAATTAATTAACGCAAATGATATGTTTTTAATTTGGTAAAATAGAAATCATTTTTGAGTTCATAATATCAAATATATCTTAGGTCTAATTTTTGGTATTTTTCTGAAAACTTTCAATTTTTGATGAATAGTGAAACCACTAAGTGGTAGTTTAAAAAACTGAATTCTTCATAAAACATAATTTTACCGCTTCTGTGAGTGGAATTTTGAAAATCCGAGAGACATGGTTAATATCAAGTACTAAAATGTGGTTCAATGAGATGAAAATAACTTTTGGTGAATAGTAACGTTTTACATTTTTTTAACCACGGTTAAAAGTAAATAGGGTAATTAAGGGTAAACATATTATTATTATTACCCTAACACATGTCCTAATTCTATTGGATAAATGTAATTAGACCAAAAACAACCTTATGAATAAAATATGACCATTTAGGCCCACTTGGATTAGATTAGGACATTTATTATTAATTTATTTAAAGAAGGGTTAAAAGAGTTAAAATCAAAGTTTATTTATTAAAACATTTTAAATATGGAGTTATACATAAGATAAATTCTTCTATAAAGATTCATTAGAAAGAAAAAAAGATTTCCTACATAATGGTATTTTATTTGTAATTTTTAGACATTAAATAATTTAATTTATTTATGACACAACGATGATGCAGTATTTATCTTATTAATCAAATATTGACATAATTGATGTTATAAATACCCAAATAAATATATTTTGAGACTTTTTATGACTTACACTAATTTTGTAGGTTAATATGACATGTTAGTGTTTATTTAAGTAACTTTTTTCTAACTTATCATTCTGTTATGAATTTCATAAAAATCATGTACCAAATAGTGTCAAAATTGACATAAATTAGTTTTTAAAACAAATATTATATTATTAATTATTATTTTATTCCTAAAAATCTAAGGTTCGGCCACATTACATAGATAAGGTTATATATATTAATAATAAACAACTTGGGGTTCGTTTGGCTTCTTATAGTAAGTTTATTAACCTTATAGTGTAAGAAAAAAAAAGACACGGTAAAAGTAAAATTATCTAACTTAAAGTTAAATATAAATGATAAGGTTAAAATAGGAACCTAAACTTGTGTAAATTCTATTGGATAAGAGTATTTTGACCCATCCCCACTTTAGCTTCGAAATAAGACTCTTTGGAACCATTATAAACCGATTTTGACTTTAATATAAAATAATTTTTTGAGATATTCTTAAGGTGCCCCTCTCCTCCCTTATAAAAGGACACCTCCTCCCCCTCCTCCTCACACCAATTTGAGCATTCAAGCTCGGCCAAACCCTGCAAAAATCTCTTCTCCACTTCCCTATAAACATCCGAGAGGTTCTGGTCTTCCTCAAAGACCAATTTTAGTGCCCTAAGAGGAGGTCTCAAAGAGGCGCTTCAAAGAAGAGGTAATTTCCGTTACCAATTCTTTCACCTTTATTTCTTCTTCCACTTCTTCTTCTTAGGTTGTTTCATTATGAAGTAATAAAAACAGTATCACTAATATACTGATATGTTATTATAAGTATGAAACAATCCTAATTCACCATCTATCCATCCTACGGAAAATGAAATCACCGCGCGTGCGTACGTACGGAATACTATCTCCACGTCGTGGTGTAATCTGATTTTCCACCAACACCTTACATGGATGGGTATTATGGTGTAAAGAATAACTATACATATTTATTACAACATCATATTGATTCTGATATATTGTATAATCCACTTCAATTCAATTCAATAATTATGGAAATGATATCATCGCTCGTGCGTACGTACGGACTACCGTCTCCACGGTGCGATGAGATTCATTCTCCATGTTAACCATTTAAGAATGATTATAAAGTATATATAAGAAATAATAATGAAATATATGAAATTATAAAGCTACTGGATTTATATATATATATATATATGTGTATGTCATCTACTTACATCCATTCACGACAATAAGGAAAGGAAAACATCGTTCATGCGTACGTACGGACTACCGTCGCCATGAACGGTGTTTTTCATTTCATTTATCTTTCTATTATATATATATATATAATGAATATATAAGATATATAAATAATATTTTATATTCTGGAAGTAATTAAATCATGATATAAGTAATAATAATGTCAAGAACAACAAGTCAAAACACCTACGATAAATGAAACGATTTTACCCAAAACGCTTCTTTAACATGGAATTTACAAAAGAACTGGTAATATAAAGTCATAAGTGAACCATATATGATATAATAACAATGAATATGATTCTTGAATAAGTCAATAACATGATTTAAATCATTATACAGGAGGTTCAGACACTTACGAAGCAAATCGGACCTAAGATAAGGGGAAATATCACAATCTCATTTTTATCCGAGATTGTTTATACTTTGGTATTTACTAGGGTGTATATTATCATCCACATCCATGTTCCCTCAATATGTAATATTGTTTCCATCCACTTACAATAGTTTAAATCCAATTTTACCCTTCGATGAATTTTTAGTAAAAGATATGAAAGGAATCTTTTGTCGTTTTTTGTACGAGGTACTTTTTTTGACTTTTCCCGACAAAAGTACGAAGAATGTTTTATTTAACGTATACGACATGAATGGATTTTTAAAACATTATTTCCAAGAATATTCCTTTAAAAGTTTTCAATTTTATTTTTAATCAACTTTTTTTAATTTATAATTGTATGACATATTAAGAAAGGAAGAGTGTTTTTGAAGAAGAAAGGATATTTTCCTCAAGAATTCATTTCAAGGGTTTTATAAAAATTATTTTCCATCTAAGATAATAAATGGTTCTGTTTCTATCCCTATTATTAAATTGATTTGATTATGTTGTGATGGAATTATTTTTATGAATTCCTTTATCTTATATGAATTTTTTTCGGATGTCATGTTCTTTAAGAATCCCATTTTTTATTACATGGGTTATGCTATGATGTATGGTTTATGATTTTTGTGGCACACATAAGAATGGTATAATTATGAGATGGGTGGGACCTATATCTCCCTCCAATGCATTGGGTAAAGATTTTATATCTCATGAGATAGACAGGGATGGAACGGTAGGTTATACCGGTTCAGTGAAACAAGACTGAAACGAGGGTTACTCGATTCAGAAAGGGAATTTGTCCACTAAGGTAGTGTTGGCAATGAGTCTTGACTAACAAGAAATGATTCTCTATGATTATGTGTGTATGCCACAAAGTTTCATGTTTTAAGTTATGCTTATTAGGATTTCATTTCACTACTATGATTTATCTCATGTTATGAAATTATGCTCTCTTTTGCAGGTTAAGATTTCCAAAAGTTATGTTCTTATGAATATGATGTGATTGATTTTTTTTGTTTACCCTTACTGAGCATTTGAGATCACCCTTTTATGTTTTTTCCCCAGGATATAAAGAATGGTTTGAGGTAAAAAAAGGGAAGATCTTTATGGGAGATATTGAGGATCTTTCACCACGATTAGAAGATTACGTTCCGAGTTTCCAAAGACACTAAACTATTACGATCTTTGTGTGTGTGTTTTTGTTATGTACTAAGTATTCCACAAATTATTGTAAAGTCCATGTAAGTCAGGCTTCGGGTCTCTACAGTTGGTATCAGAGGAAAGGTTTAGTCAACCTTTGGAAACTAGGATGCGAGAACTTTAGTGAGATCCCTAGAGATATTTCTAAGGTATGTCTAGGGATGTCCCTAAGGATAAGTATACGTATAAGATAAAGTCCTAGAACTACGGTAACGATCTTAGAATTTAACATAAGATTTTATATATTAAGGGTACTCCCCCTTTATTATGTTGTTTTCCCTAACATGATTTTTTCCCCTCACACTATTCTTTTTGGGTTTTAGACGATGGCTGGAACCCGAAGGAACCGTGATGATCAATGCAATGGACAATGTAATGATTGCCCTCCTGAACAAACAAATGTTATGGGAGATGGAGTGAAAAATCTTATTGCTATACTTACACAAGCTATGAATCATTCTGGACTTCCAAAGGATCAGAGAATGGAACAATATTCTATTGAGTCCTTCATGAGGCAACGTCCACCTTCTTTCAGTGGGACTTCTGATCCACTTGTTGCTGAACAATGGATCAGTACCACTGAAAAGATATTTTCAGTTCTTCAATGTTCTGAACATGATAAAGTCATCTTAGCAGTATATCGTTTGGAAGGTGAAGCTGATCAATGGTGGAATCTTATCAAGAATACGAGGCCAAGAGATGAAATTGAGTCCATGGAATGGGACGAGTTCAAGAACTTGTTTTTCAGTAAGTACTTCCCTCGTATTCTTCGAACAAAGATGGAAAAGGAGTTTCTTGAGCTGAAGCAGAAAGATGATGAATCTGTTGGTATATACGAAGCTAATTTTACAAGACTTGCGAGGTATGCATCTGGCATTATCATCCAACCTGAAAGTAAAGTTGATCGATTTTTCAGTGGCTTAAAACCAAGTCTTCGAAGGGCATTAGCTATAAGAGACTTCAGTAGCTATGAAGAAATTGTGCATTGTGCTATCAAGGTAGAAATGGAAGTTGGTGTTACATATCCATCTCATGGTTTTGACAAGAAATGAATGATGAAGTTCAATGAGAAATCTCAAAATAATGGTGAAAAGAAGATGAATGTTTCCTTATGCACACAGTGTGGAAAGAAGCATGGTGGAGATTGTCTTAAAGGGACTAGAAAATGTTTTAAGTGTGGAAAAGAAGGTCATCGAGCAGCTGAGTGTCGAAGTAATGGAAAAAGGGTTTCTAATGATGTGAATAAAGAAAACACTGCAGAGAACGCACCACCAACACTTCAATGCTTCAAGTGCAAGGAAATGGGGCATTATGCTAATAAATTCCCTAATCCAAGGGTTAGTGATGATCAACATGAGCAACCACTTAAGGCAAAGGACAAAGGGAAGTCACATGCGATCACTATTGGCAATGTTGAATATGGCAACGATGTGGTGGAATGATTAAGTATTTATGTAATGGGATTCCAAAATAATGTTGTATCATAAAGTATTGGAATATTTATGTATTGGTCTAATGTGGTATTCAAAGTGATTGAGATATTTTTGGAAATAAGATGATATGAAAATAATGAAGGGAAAATGAGAAAACGAAATGTTTAACAGTATTCATGAGCTCATGATTGATATAAGGACTAAGTGATATCATTGTTTGAGTATATAGAATTTTGAGGATATTGGTATGTGGAAAGTGTTAAATTTTAACTGCATTCATGTTTTCACTAAGGTGTTCAAGGGAATACATGATTAAGGACTTTGAATGTTTGGAATGTGACCAACAAAACATATCTTATGATATATGGGGATCGACGATGGTGTTAAATCTCTGGTAATCGTTTTCACTATGTTATGAGATTGGACTGCAGTATTATGGATAAGCCTAAAGGTTGGAATGGATTATGTTGGAAATAATTTAGTATTGTTTAGGGATAGAACTTTATTTGATATTATTTATGTGATGTTATAGTAATGTAGTTTTAGAAAAAGGACACCCTGTAGGACGGCCGACAGCCCATCGCGTCGGACAAGGCTGTGGGAATCGAACCCGCAACCGAAGTGCGACTGGCCTTTATCGACTACCACTGGCCTACAGGAAGTCCCTGTTTAGTAGAAACTAGTTTTATTTTATTAAGCGGTATTATATATGAAGTATAAGTCCATTTTAGGAACCACATATGATTAATCTCACTATAGAATGACTTATGTATATTTAATAACTTTTGCTAACCTTTTGTTTAAGACAGATGGAATGACCCGTCATTCTATCACATGATCTGCTAACACTTCACGAATAACAAATTCAACTTCATTTATTTAAGAGATGAAGTGGAAATTGTTCAAGGCATGAACAACAGTGAGATTGTACCAAAATAAAGTAAGTATTTATTCTAATTCAAATTCATCAACTTTAGGGAAACGATCTTGAAAACCAAAAATGTTGTCCTAGTGCCCTTATATCTGATTAATCAGATGGTACCTTAGATCATCACAAATTTATGGATTTGTGATTGTTGGCTTTTACCTAGCCATGTTCTCTACCACTCTCCATCAGAACATGATTGTTAGATTTCTCTTCCATATCCATATTTTCACCTATGTGGAAACCCAGTGATTAGTTTATTTGGGTAACCATTACGTTTCATAATTTTGTTTTTAAAGATTGGTTTTGGTATTCCTTTTTACGATGTGGGTTTCTATTAAAGAAACTTTTGAGTATTAAACCATTTATAACCCCGAAGAATTTCGAGGTCGAAATTCATTTTAAGGGGGGTAGAATGTAACACCCTGAGATTTTATGAAAAATATTCTTTTTAATTTCATTAATGTCTTGTGTTATACGCTACAACAAAAGGAGCTTTCACAACTCGCATCCTTGACTTGCCTTCCATTACATGCAATCACGACCTTCCTCGATAGCGTGTGTAGTACGCAATAACGAGTTTCACTAATCAACAATATGCTATTAAAATATTATTAAAACTAGCCGTTATGAATAGTAATAACCACTTTTTTGAAATTTTTTAAATTTTATTTTTCAAAATGGAATTCATTTTTGGATTCGTAATATTGAAATTAGCTTAGGGTGAAATTTTGGTACTTTTCGGATAACATTCATTTTCTGATGAATTGTGAAAATTACTAAATTTTAATTAAAAACTACTTTTTTAATCGAAAAAATTAATAGTGATAAAATATTAATTTGAGTGGTTTTTAAGTATATTTAGAATATATTTTTACAATTTAATACAATGTTGGTCATTGGATGTAATTTCACATTTAAACCAGTTATAAACAACTGTCAATCTTTTGATAGTTATTATCTCTTAAAAACACGCTATTTGTTTTGACGACGAGAATTAATTTTTTAAATTAATTAATGCAACTGATATGTTTTGAATTTGGTAAAATAGAAATCATTTTTGAGTTCATAATATCAAATATATCTTAGGTCTAATTTTTGGTATTTTTCTGAAAACTTTAAATTTTTGATGAATAGTGAAACCACTAAGTGGTAGTTAAAAAAACTGAATTTTTCATAAAACTTAATTTTACCGCTTCTGTGAGTGGAATTTAGAAAATACGAGAGAAATGGTTAATATCAAGGACTAAAATGTGGTTCCATGGGATGAAAATAATTTGTGGTGAATAGTAACTTTTTACTTTTTTTTACCACGGTTAAAAGTAAATAGGGTAATTAAGGGTAAACATATTATTATTATTACCCTAACACATGTCCTAATTCAATTGGATAAGTGTAATTCGACCAAAAACAACCTTAGGAATAAAATATTACCATTTAGGCCCACTTGGATTAGATTAGGACATTTATTATTAATTTATTTAAAGAAGGGTTAAAAGAGTTAAAATCAAAGTTTATTTACTAAAACATTTTTAATATGGTGTTATACATAATATAAATTCGGTTATAAAGATTCATTAGAAAGATAAAAATATTTCTTACATAATGGTATTTTATTTTTAATTTTTAGACATTAAATAATTTAATTTATTTATGTCACAACGATGATGCAGTATTTATCTTATTAATGAAATATTGACATAATTGATGTTATAAATACCCAAATAAATATATTTTGAGACTTTTTATGACTTACACTAATTTTATAGGTTAATATGACATGTTAGTGTTGATTTAAGTAACTTTGTTTGAACTTATCATTCTTTTATGAATTTCATAAAAAACATGTACCAAATAGTGTCAAAATTGACATAAATTAGTTTTTAAAACAAATATTATATTATTAATTGTTATTTTATTCCTAAAAATCTAAGGTTCGGCCAAATTACTTAGATAAGGTTATATATATTAATAATAAACAACTTGGGGTTCGTTTGGCTTCTTATAGTAAGTTTATTAACCTTATAGTGTAAGAAAACAAGAAGACACGGTAAAAGTAAAATTATCTAACTTAAAGTTAAATATAAATGATAAGGTTAACATAGGAACCTAAACTTGTCTAAATTCTATTGGATGAGAGTATTTTGACCCATCCCCACTTTAGATTCAAAATAAGACTATTTGGAACCATTATAAACCGATTTTGAATTTAATATAAAATAATTTTTTGAGATATTCCTAAGGTGCCCCTCTCCTCCCTTATAAAAGGACACCTCCTCCCCCTCCTCCTCACACCAATTTGAGCATTCAAGCTCGGCCAAACCCTGACCAAATCTCTTCTCCACTTCCCTAGAAATATCCTAGAGGTTCTGGTCTTCCTCAAAGACCAATTGTAGTGCCCTAAGAGGAGGTCTCAAAGAGGCGCTTCAAAGAAGAGGTAATTTCCGTTACCAATTCTTTCACCTTTATTTCTTCTTCCACTTCTTCTTCTTAGGTTGTTTCATTATTAAGTAATAACAAAAGTATCACTAATATACTGATATGTTATTATAAGTATGAAACAATCCTAATTCACCATCTATCCATCCTACGGAAAACGAAATCACCGCGCGTGCGTACGTACGAAATACCGTCTCCACGCCGTGGTGTAATCGGTTTTTCCACCAACGCCTTACATGGATGGGTATTATGGTGTAAATAATAACTATACATATTTATTAAAACATCATATTTATTCTTATATAATGTATAATCCACTCCAATTCAATTCAATAATTATGGAAATGATATCATCGCTCGTGCGTACGTACGGACTACCGTCTCCACGATGCGATGAGATTCATTATCCATGTTAACCATTTTAGAATGATTATAAAGTATATATAAGAAATAATAATGAAATATATGAAATTATAAAGCTACTGGATTTATGTATATATATATATGTATGTCATTTACTTACATCCATTCAAGACAATAAGGAATGGAAAACAGCGTTCATGCGTACGTACGGACTATCGTCTCCATGAACGGTGTTTTTCATTTCATTTATCTTTCTATTATATATATATATATATACTGAATATATATGATATATAAATAATAATTTATATTCTGGAAGTATGTAAATCATGATATAAGTAATAATAATGTCAAGAACAATAAGTCAAAACACCTACGATAAATGAAACGATTTTACCCAAAACGCTTCTTTAACATGGAATTTACAAAATAACGGGTAATATAAAGTCATAAGTGAACCATATATGATATAATAACAATGAATATGATTCTGGAATAAGTCAATAACATGATTTAAATCATTATACATGAGGTTCAGACATTTACGAAGCAAATCGGACCTAAGGTTAGGGGAAATATCACAATCTCATTTTTATCTGTGATTGTTTATACTTTGGTATGTACTGGGGTGTATATTATCATCCACATCCATGTTCCCTCAATATGTAATATTGTTTCCATACACTTACAATAGTTTAAATCCAATTTTACCCTTCGATGAGTTTTTAGTAAAAGATATGAAAGGAATCTTTTGTCGTTTTTTGTACGAGGTACTTTTTTTGACTTTTCCCGACAAAAGTACGAAGAATGTTTTATTTAACTTATACGACATGAATGGATTTTTAAAACATTATTTCCAAGAATATTACTTTAAAATTTTTCAATTTTATTTTTAATCAACTTCTTTTAATTTATAATTTAATGACATATTAAGAAAGGAAGAGTGTTTTTGAAGAAGAAAGGATATTTTCCTCAAGAATTCATTTCAAGGGTTTTATCAAAATTATTTTCCATCTAAGATAATAAAGGGTTCTGTTTCTATCCCTATTATTACATTTATTTGATTATGTTGTGATGGAATTATTTTTATGAATTCTTTTATCTTATATGAATTGTTTTCGGATGTCATGTTCTTTAAGAATCCCATTTTTTATTACATGGGTTATGCTATGATGTATGGTTTATGATTTTTGTGGCACACATAAGAATGGTATCATTATGAGATGGGTGGGACCTATATCTCCCTCCAATGCATTGGGTAAATATTTTATATCTCATGAGATAGACAGGGCTGGAACGGTAGGTTATACCGGTTCCGTGAAACAGGACTGAAACGAGGGTTAATCGATTCAGAAAGGGACTTTGTCCACTAAGATAGTCTTGGCAATGAGTCTTGACTAACAAGAAATGATTCTCTATGATTATGTGTGTATGCCACAAAGTTTCATGTTTTATGTTATGCTTATTGGGATTTCATTTCACTACTATGATTTATCTCATGTTATGAAATTATCCTCTCTTTTGCAGGTTTAGATTTCCAAAAGTTATGTTCTTATGAATATGATGTGATTGATTTTTTTTGTTTACCCTTACTGAGAATTTGAGCTCACCCTTTTATGTTTTTTTTCCCAGGATATAAAGAATGGTTTTAAGTAAAAAAAGGGAAGATCTTTATGGGAGATATTGAGTATCTTTCACCACGATTAAAAGATTACGTTCCGAGTTTCCAAAGACACTAAACTATTATGATCCTTCTGTGTGTGTTTTTGTTATGTACTAAGTATTATGAAAAAGTAATGTAAAGTCCATGTAAGTCAGGCTTCGGGTCTCTACAGATTTTCCCACGATTAGGGTTAAAATTGGATAACCAAGAGGATATTAAACAAGAAAATATTTAGAATGACCACAAAACAAATGAAAATTTATTTTCTATGTTATTTAATCCTAATGAGAGGATTAATTATAATAGATGGTTATTTGGAATCATTTTTGGAGACAATTAGTTTATTATATTTTTAATCATTTATTAAATCTCAAGAGTTCCCCACCCCTGAATTATAGAAGGGGACCCTCTTTATGTTCTCCACACTAATATTTTACTTCTATATCAAACTTAAATTATCAAAATAACTTCTAAATATTATTATCCAAATTCTATTGGTGATTTTATTCCCAAAAGTCCAACCGTATGATCATTAATAGATGATATAAAGGAATTATTTCAATGAATAGGAGTTCTCATATGTCGATCACTTTGTTTTTTTTTAACATTTTCATTATTCCCTATAAATATATAATTTATATAATAAAATATTATATTTAGTATTCGAAATATAATAAAAATATTATTGTGATTTTAAATTACCATTATCCGTCCTCTTTACCATCAAATGGGAGGGGAAATATTTCATGTGTGTACATACAGCTTATCATTTCCAAGTATCAATACAATTCATTTCCCAACATCTTATTTTATGGGTTTTTGTTAAGATAGGTTTAATTATAATATAATATATTTATTACAAAATTATGATTATGAAATTATAATATCATATCTATATATTTTACATCCAATTAGTTTTAGTACAATGATGTTTCTCTTACATAAATGTACACTGTCACCTCTAAAAAGTGATGTAAATTTTTTTAATTTACATTTTAGATTGACGGTAATTGGATATATTTAATTAATATAAATTATTTAGATGATATAATAATAATTATATATATACATGAATTATAATTTACCTTTCATTCATTCTATATCTCAATATGTCAAAACAACATTCATGTGTACGTACAACGTACCGTATCCATGAACTATATAAATAGTTTTTATATTTTTTACTTTTATAAATGACTCTCGATAAATATAATCATTATTTATTAAATTTAAATCTTTATTGAAATTATGTATATGATAGAACAATGATCTATGTAGAAGCTTCCGAACTAAAAAACTGAAATACTCGTGATAAATGAAGTAGTTACCACCCATAATGAATTATATTAATGAAGAAGTGGAAATAATTATATGTTGAAATGTTATTGTGGTATCATATAAGATATTATAAGTAGATAAATTATTTTACTATAAAATTATAACAAAATTAAAATTTATTATAAATGAGGTTACAATGATTTTGATGTAGTTGGAACATTATTAATGGGTTTGTCATCTGAAATTATATTCTTTGGGATATTTTTTTTGACATGAACCGATAAATTTTTTTGAGTTTTAAATACCCTATGAAATTTTGTTTCATTAAAATAATTATGATCATAATATTTAATGATTCATATGATGATATACTTATATTGTTCATTAAATTGAAATGATACAAAAAATATAAGGGTTTTATGTTATGATATTATTGTTTATAAAAAATGTTTATAATTATGTTCTAATAAGAAATTTTTTTTGGAATATATCATTAGAAACTCATTAATAATTCTATTTTAGGGTTATTTATAGAAATTACATTTTTATCTCCAATTTTATAATCATTAACTATAAAATATACAGAATGATTTGTTTTAACGAAAATCACTTTTTTCCCTATTAGGTCAAATATCATTTCTATTTCATGTAATTGATTTCAAAATTTTTTATCAAGTATGTTTTGACACTTATATAATGATTATTTGAATAATTTTTATTAATTTTCTAAATATTTTCAAATATATATTAAAGGCAATCTTATATTCTCTTTTAAAACAATGATCTTTTGAATTTTTAATCCCACATTGAAAAGAGTCTTTATATTAATTTAGACGTCTTAAACATAATTCACCCCCATTTAAATCGATCAATGATTTTAATGTTCCACTTCATATTTCCAAGAATATTGAAATAATGTTTTTAATTTTTTTTTGTTTTTTATATTAAATAAGTGATATTAATAAGAATAGTTTATTTTCCACCGTAAATATTTCACCAAAATTTTTAATGTAATTTTTAAACAATGATGCTACCACTTGATGTGACATAACATTCACATTGTATTTGATCCAATAATACCATCCCTATTCCTTTTATGTATGATTTGTTTTTACAAAGAAAATATGTTTGCGAAACACATTCCTTTTCCATGATTTGTGATTTGTTGAATATATGTAATTTTTTGAAATCCATTTCTTTTTCACATGGTTATTACATGATTTGATGAAGCACATTTATTTTCATGTTTATTTGTATGGTGAAACGTTTAACAAATTTTTTCCTACAATTGTATTATTTCCATTATGAGATATGTCAACCCATAATTATATATCCAATCAATTCATTGTTAATATATTTATATCTTATTATATTGAAGGGACTATAATGGGGAGTAAACCTAGTTTAATATGATAATGGGACCAATATGATAGTATTTGGAGTGAACATTTAATATAATAATGTTTAACGATTGAACCCAATCCACTGTGATGGTCTTGGAAGTGATATTTGACTAATATTGAAATGTGTTTCTACTCATATATTTATAGAACAAACTCATGTCTTATGCCAATGTTATTATTACATGACCCATTTTATTTGATTGTGATGACCCAGACTCTCTTGGGCCTTTCCTTTGCCAAAAATCCGAATCCTAAAGGGGTATCGTCTCAGCGCGACCGATCGGGGAGACCGATCGGCGTGACCGAGACCGATCAGCACGACCGATCGGTGAGACCGACCGGCGCGACCGATCGGTGCGACCGATCGGCGCGACCGCTCGGTGAGACCAACCAGCGCGACCAATCGGGGAGACTGATCAGTGAGACCGATCGGCGCGACCGATCAGTGAGACCGATCAGCATGAACGATCGATGAGACTGATCGGGGAGACCGATAGGTGAGACCGATCAGCGTTACCCGGCCTTGTTCGGGTTTTTCCAGTGACATGTGCAAATTGAGTTTTAAACTCTTCTTTGACCTCCTTTAAACTTTTTTTAAAGCCCGGTAGCTCCCATAAATGTTATAATTAAATATTTAATAAATTAACCTGGTATGTGCGTCAGTTTAAACCACCTGACCCCTTTAATAACGTGTTGGGCCGCGTGGTCAACCCACAAACCCCGATCCATACCCAGTTTGGCGTTCTTATGTTAACTGTCCGTGGCACTTATAAACTAATGGTTAGTCATGGTTTCTTCATTTCTCGATCACCTTGTGCTAAGAGTACCCTTCGTTCATACGAGCCACGTCACTATGGGTGAAGTTCTACGCCTGGCCTAAGCATTGATAGATGCGGCGATTTTCATTCAGGTGAACCGCATTACTATCTGTGAAGTTCCGCCCCCAGCCATAGCATCGATCGTTGATCAACAAGTAGGGAATTTCTTCGTCTCTCGATTTTGTGTATCATGTGGGGTGGGCGTGCTTTTGGTTTTGTAGAATTGGTTAAACCTGACCTAAATAATGATAATGAACTGATTATATGATGAAAGTGGGGGGGGGGCAGTTATCGTTGATGTTGTTTTATGTTATGATCATCTTTCTGAATTGTGTGGGCTTACGTCTACTGAAAATCATGGTCTTTGGTGGTCTTTCTCTATGCACTAATGAACCCCTGAGAATGTTTTAAATGACTTGTTAGTGGTTGTGAACTCCTGCTGTAAAAAGGGAAATTGGTTAATCATGTACACCTGGCTAAATAAATTGAAAGAACTAGTATCAACCCTTATGTGATAACCCCCGGTTAAAGCACACGAAATTGAAATCATGGTGTGTGTTAAATCTTATAAATCTGAAAATACCTACATGTCCCTGCTTTGTGTTGATGGTAGTGGTTTGGTTGTTTTCTTTTATGGGCCGATTGCTAGAGATGTGGGAGGGGATGGGATCCCCTACAGATATGGATTCGGTGGTTGTGAGTATTATGACCGGTTGGTTATCTTGTTTATATCACGAATTGGGGTGGGATCCTCTGTTGATGAGAAACTATTTTGGGGGACGCATGGTAGTGTCTTGATGGTTTAATTAGTTCTAGTACATTGAGGGATCTCACTTATCCCCTTGTTGTTGTAACATTACAAGAGAACCAGGTTTGAATGTTTTATTTTACATTTGGTTGGATTCTTTCCTTGGTTATGCTTATGGTGATAGCATCTCAAGTAGGTTCATGAGCTTATTTAAACTTTATTACTGAACATGAAAAAAATAATGTGACAAATGAGTTTTGTTGGCGAGAGTCGTGACTCGTACATGAGTGTTGTTGTGATCTGTAGGATGTCTGAAGAAAAACCTAACTTTGGGTGAGTTCGTGTTAGCTATGTATATACTTTTAGTTTTCTTATTCTTATTCGCACCCAACCCATGTTGTACACTTAGGAACGAACACCCCCATTTCATGGGGGAGGGTGTTTTTCCCAGCACTATTCTTAGTGGCTGGTTATTAGCTCCTTTTCTGCTACCTTTATCGGAGAGCCCAAGTACCTTCGGGCAGGCTGTGATGGACTGAGGTCTATTATTAGCCCATGAATCTTCAGGCGGGGTAGTGTGGTAGTTATGTCCTAGGTGTGTGCTGGTAGGTAGTTTCCCAAGTATCATCGGGATGATGCCCAGCTGTCTTTGGGCGTGGCAGTGGTTCTTCTGGCCCAGGTGTCTTCGGGAGTGGTGGTGGTTGTTCTGGCCTAGGTGTTTGCAGGCGTGGTACATGTGACAGTTGTGGCCCAGGTGTTTGTGGGTGGGATTTAGCAGTGGGACTGCATGCGGTTGTGGCCCAGATGTGTGTGGGCAGGTGTGGCAGTGGGACTGTGGTGAGAATGGTGGGATTGGTTCGATGCGTATGATGTCTCCATAATCAGTGGGAAAGTGGTGCGGGGTACCCAAACATCGATGTGATCTTATTATATATTACTTGGTTTGTGATACTTGGTGACTGTAGCCGGTGAGTGGGATGGGTGAAATCCTTCATATTTATGGTTGTCAGCTTCTCACAGGACTTTAGTATGTTCCCCCACTTGTGCACGAGAGTATTTTGTTTTCCCTACTGAGTGTACTTGTATTCTCACCCTATGTATAAAAAACTGCTTTCAGGTTTTCAGGAGGACCTCGGGGATCACGCAGGACCGTACTAGCTCATTTCTTTGGGGCAGTCGTAGTTGTTGTTGTCGTTCTTTGGTACTTACAATTGTAGTCACTTTTGTACCCTGTGGCTTTTTCTTTTCGAACATACATGTGGAAAATGTTTACTTTTTTCTTTAATTTTCTTTTACACATGGTTTTTTTGGGTTTCATCATCTTATATCCCGATCCTATAAAAAAAGGTAATTACTTCAACTTGTGTGTAATTTCCATACCCATGGGGCTAGTATCCACTCCGGGACCTATAGAAGGAGGGTTTTGGGAGTCATTATCTCTCCTTCAACTTAATGAAGGAAGGGCTTGGAAACCTATCGACCCTTCCCTCCTTTTGATGAAGGAGGGTCATAACAGAATGGTATTAGAGGGAGAGGTTGAGATATAGGATGGATTCTGGAGTTAGCCACAATGAGGATTTCATGGGATGGTAAGGAAGCATTGTTGGGTTACCATGGTGCGTGAATTTGGCCAGGGAAGACCGGCTAGGACACAAGATTTTAGGGCCCCCCCGTGATCCAATGCAAGGACTATAGACCTACCGAACGACCAAGTGAGGACATGCTGATTACATGGTAGAGACCCTAGGAAAGGTACATGCATCATAATGTCGTGTGTTATTGTATTTCTGGTATGTCTTGAGAATTATAAATAAATGAAATGTTTATGAAATTTAAGAAAAATATTCTGCACTACTTGGGCTTAGGCATTCCTTGTTTACCTTGCAGCCATGGCACCTGGAAGGAGACCAAGTGTGGTACAGGTGATCGAGGCCCCTGATACTACATTGGCCGATCGGCAGAGAGATGATCGAGAGTAAGGAGACGCCCAGTGGAAGAATACTCTTCGGGCCTTCCAGTGATAGACCCTCGAGTAGTACGAGGGCAGCACCTCTAACATGAAGACGGAAGGCTGGATAGAGGAGCTAGTGATAACCTTCGGCCGTATTCGGGCCCCGACCGAGTACTGGGTTCCTCTAACAGTCAGCCTGATGCGGGGTGTGGCACATCATTGGTGGATGGTTTACCTCTGGGAGAGGAGAGAGGCTGAGGTGCCATAGGCTAATTTTGAGAAGGAGTTTTGGGAGGAATTTCTCTCCTCTGCGATGAAGGTGGAAAAGAGACAAGAGCTACTCTCCCTCCAACTGGGGAGTATGTCAGTGGGGGAGCTAGGAATCAAGTTCAAAGACCACCTAAGTTTTGTTCCAGAACTCTATCCTGATGAAGAGTCTCAGGCAAGATGTCTAGAGGAGGCGCTTTGAACCTCCCTCCAGTATGTTGTTACCCCCTTTAACCTGCCGACATATTTGGAAGTCCAGAAGAAGGCTGAAGTGGTGGAGCGGATGTCCGATATACGAGGTGTGTCATGAGAGGGGATCTATCTTGGATCATCGAAGGGGAAGGCTGTCAGCACCATGCCTCCAGTGTGAGGACCCTCCAGGTTCCGACCCATAGGGAGCAGGCCGCAGTAGTTTCAGTTTCGATCCCCCAGTCCTCGCCATTTTCCTTCAGGCCCGGGACCTCAATTCTTCATCTGTGAGAGCCATGGACATCTCCAGAGTCAGTGCCTGAACCGGGTATAGTATGGAGGTGGTGGACAACCCCAACAGCCGCCCCAGTAGTAGCTTCCAGCCAGGCCTTTCCAGCAGCAGCAGCATGGACATCGATCTCTCACTCCTCCGAGGACAGACGTAGGAGGAGGGGGTCGACCTCAAGGTTCTCCTTAGGGACCCCAACTAGGGCATGGTTGTGGAGGTGGTCGAAAACCGTGGGGTAAAGGATTCGTGCATGGACAGCTACACGCCATGGAGGCAGCAGTTCTAGCAGTGTCGGAGGTTGTTAGAGGTACGATCAGTTTGTTTAGCACTCTTTCATATTCCTTTTTTGATACCGGAGCTTCGCACTCCTTTATTCCACCCAGTCTAGCATGTGACTTGGTCCTAGATGCCAATAGACTTCAAGTTCCCTTGGTGTTGAGGACACTAGTCGGAGGTCAGACCGACATGTTGTTTGCTTGTCGGGGATGCAAACTAATGATAGGGCCAAATAAGTTGGTTTGAGATCTTCTTCTATTACAGATACATCCATACGATGTCATCCTAGGAATCGACTGGCTATTTTCTGTGTGTGCTGACATCGACTATTTTTGAGGAAGGGTTGGGTTCTCGGACTTGGGCGGACGGTGTGTTACCTTCACCAGTGATCGGAGAAATCAGAAGGGTAGCAGGCGAGAGGAACCCCTCATCTCCTTTTTGGCCGAGCTATCAGTGTAATCAGTAGATGTTGAGATGGTGGAGGTGCTAGAGGTTGTCCGTGAGTTTATGGATGTGTTTCTGGAGGAGGTAACGACTCTACCCCCTCGATGGGATATCCAGTTCTGGATAGACCTGCAGCCCGACGCTCTTCCGATCTCAATGGCTCCTTACCGGATGGCACCTTCAAAGCTATGGGAGTTGAGGATCCAGATTGATGACTTAATGAAGCGGGATTTTGTTCGGACGAGTGTGTCACCGTTGGGTGCGCCAGTCTTGTTCACAAAGAAGGCAGATGGTGGTCTCAGGTTATGCATAGTCTACAAGAGGGCGACATCCCGAAGATGGCGTTCAGGTGTGGAAATGGAGACTTCGAGTTCTTAGTCATGCAAATAGGTGTTACGAAAGCCCCGGCTGTCTTCATGGGGCTTATAAACTCCATCTTCTTGGAGTACCTAGATCGATTCGTAGTTGTGTTCATTAACGACATCCTCGTCTACTCAAGATCAGAGGATGACCATGGAGAGAACCTAAGAATGGTTCTGGAGGTCCTCTGACAACATCAGCTCTAGGGGAAGTTGTCGAAATGCAAGTTGTGGACATGAGATGTGCACTTCCTCGAGCACGTGGTGTCTGAGCAGGGGGTAGTGGTGGACCCATCCAAGGTTGAGGTAGTTGTTTCTTAGGAAGCACCCAAGAATGTGGCAGAGGTCCGTAGTTTCCATAGGATGGTGGGTTACTATCGGAGGTTCGTACCCAACTTCTCCCGAGTTGCAGCCCCTTTGACAGCCCAAACCAAGAAAGACCAGGTTTTTGTGTGGAGTGAGCAGTGCGAGTCAGCCTTCCTCTATCTAAAGGAGAAGTTGGTCAGTTCCCCAGTGCTGAGATTTCCAGAAGAAGGGGCGGTGTATGACGTGTTATGTGATTATTCAGGACATGGCCTAGGATGTGTGTTGATGTAGCAACAAGGGGTGATCCCTTATGGGTTCAGCCAGCTACGACCTCAGGAGCATAATTATGCCACCCACGACCTGGAGCTTGCAGCGGTCATTTTTTCACTAATGTTAGGGCGGCACTACCTCATCGGAGAATGCTTTGTGGTCTTCACAGATCACTATATCTTGAGGTATATCTTCTCCCAGCGGGACCTAAACATGCGATAGTGGAGATGGATTGAGTTCCAACATGATTGTGACTTTGAGTTCTCTTATACTGAGACCAAGGTAAATGTAGTGGCCGATCCTTGAGTAGGAGGATGCAGAAGGATATAGTCCGAGAGTCGGCGGACGCCTGGAAGGAGATGGAGGAGTTGTCTTGCTTACACCTAGATGTGAGGATGGATGGCGGTAGATGTTGCCTATATCATATGGAAGTGTATTCGTCTCTATTACATAAATGGGAGGAGTCTTCGTGGGGAGTCCCAGAGTGCGAAGTGATGCATGACCAAGTTGACCAGGGCAATGCTCTGGAAGGATGAACAGAGGATGGTCAGAACCAAATGATTTTCTAGGAAATTTTGTTTGTCCCAGAAGTGATGTGTGACAAGGATCTCAGTAAGTTCCACAACTCACCCCTAGCGGTACACCAAGAAGATTCCAAGATGTATTAGGGACTAAAGAGACTGTTTTGGTGGCCTGGTGTGAAGCGAGTAGTGGCGGAGTTTGTGGCCATGTGCATAGTGTGTCAGCAAGTGAAGGCTGAACACCAAGTTCCAGGTGGCCTACTCTATTCTCTAGATGTCCCCGAGTGGAAGTGGGACGACATATCGATGGATTTCGTCACGGGACTTCCCAAGGTACAAGGGGAATATGACACCATCGGGGTGGTAGTGGTCCGATTGACGAAATCGGCCCGCTTTCTGGCGATCAGGGAGTCGAGTACTATGGATGCTTTGGCATGAAAGTGTGTGGATGAGGTGGTGCGGTTGCATGGAGTTTTGAGGTCTATAGTCTCTGATAGGGATGCATGGTTTACCTCGCGGGTCTGGAAAGTATTGCAGCATACCTTTGGCACACAGTTACGCCTTTTCAATGCATTCCATCCCCAGACAGATGGACAAACAGAGCGCACCATCCAGACCATGGAGGATATACTGCAGGCATGTGTTCTGGACTCATCAGGATCATGGGTGCGACCCTTTCCCTTGGTAGTGTTCGTCTACAATAATAGCTATCACTCTACCATCAGTAGGGCCTTGTTTGAAGCCGTGTATGGGAGGCCATGTCGTTCACCTGTGTGATGGGCTGAAGTAGGAGAGGTAGGAATCCTTGGCCTGGAGGTGGTGCAGAGCACGACAGAGAAGGTTCTGCTCATATGGGAAAGGATGAAGGCAGCCCAGGACTGGCAGAAGTCGTATGCTGATACGAGGAGGAGGCCCTTAGAATTTGTGGTTGGAGCCCACGTGTTCTTAAGGGTCTCCCCTCGGCATGGACAACGGAGGTTCAGCAAGGAGAGTAAGCTTTCTCCTAGGATCATATAGCAATTCAGAGTGTTACGGAGGGTCGTCGAAGTGGCCTATTAGCTCGCATTACCACCACCGCTACTGAGAATACATGATGTCTTCCTTGTGTCCCAGCTCCATCGGTATCTGCACGACGATCCAGACATCCTAGGTTGGGGAGAGCTGGAAATCGAAGACGACGTGACTTTTTTGGAGAGACCAGTGATGATTGAGGATCGCAATGGAAAGGTTCTTCATGGGCGAACCATTCCCTTGGTTCGTGTGTTGTGGAGAAATGCTAGGCTTGAGGAGAGTACGTGGGAGAGGTAAGAATAGATGTGTGCCTAGTACCCAAAGTTTTTTTTGAGTTTTGTTCAGGTGTTATAGTTGTTTTGGTAGTATGTTTTACTTTGTTTTCAATGAAATCCAAGTTTTTTTCCTCTGAATGTGTGTGAAAAGTCATGGATCTGACGGAGGAGAGAACCCAACCCCTAATCACGACACATTAAGGTGGATGCAATTAAACCCGTGTGGGCGAATCAGTGCCGCTCAAAGCGGATAATATCTTGAAATGGGGAAGAAGACTCCCCAACCCCCACATGCCTGGGCAGTTTAACATGATATGTTTCTTGGTTCGTGATAGGAAAGGGTTCTTAGTTAGAAATGAGGTTCACTCTTGGGAGGTATCTTTAGAGGTGATTGTTCGGACCCGCTCTTTCCGTCTGAGTTGTTTAAATTCTCGAGGGTGATAATACATTGAGAGGTATCTGATGTGATAACCCAGACTCTCTTGGTCATTTCCTTTGCCAAAAATTCAAATCCTAAAGGGGTAGCGTCTCGACACGACCGATCGGGGAGACCGACTGGCGCGACCCATCCGGGAGACCGATCGGGGAGACCGATCGATGAGACCAATCGGCATGACCAATCAGTGAGACCGATCATGGAGACCGAACGGTGAGACTAATAGGCGTGACCGATCAGTGACCCCGATCGGCGTCACCTGACCTTGCCGGGGTTTTTCAAGTGACGTGCACATATTGAGTTTTAAACCCTTCTACGACTCCCTTGAGGGTTGTTTTAAATCCCGATAGCACCGATAAATGTTATAATTATAAAATATATAAATTAACCTGGGGTGTGCATCGGTTTAAACCACCCGACCCATTTAATAACGTGTCGGGACGCGTTGTCAACCCACGACCCCTGCTCCTTACGCATTTTGGCATTCCTATCTCAACCGTCTGTGGCTCTTATAAACTAAGGGTTAGCTGTGGTTTCTTCTTTTCTCGATAACCCTGTGCTAAGAGTACCCTTCGTCTTGACGAGCCACATCACTATGCGTGAAGTTCCACACCTGTCCTAAGGGTTGATAGACGAGGCGATTTTCGTTCAGGCGAACCGCATCGCTATCAGTGAAGTTCCGCCCCGGGCCTTAGCATCGATCATTGATCAACAAGTAGGGAATTTCTTCATCTCTCACTTTTGTGTATCATGTGGGGGTGGGCATGCTTTTGGTTTTGTAGAATTAGTTAAACCAGACCTAAATATAGATAATGAACTTATTATATGAAGAAAGAGGGGGGGGGGGGGGGTTGTGATTGATGATGATGTTTTATGTTATGATCATCTTTCTGAATTGTGTAGGCTTACAGAAACTAAAAATCATGGATGTTGGTGGTCTTTATTTGTGCACTAATAAACCCATGGGAATGTTTTAAATGACTTGTTTATGGTTGCTATCTACTACTGTGAAAAGGGTAATTGGTTAATCACGTACACCTGGAAAAATAAATTGAATGCAAAAGGATCAACCCTTCTGTGATACCCCCGATTAAAGAACACTAATTTGAAATCATGGAGTGTGTTAAATCTTATAAATATGAAAATAACGGCATGACCATGATTTTTGATGATGGTAGTGGTTTGGTTGTTTACTTTTATGGGCCTATTGTTGGAGATGTGGGAGGGGATGGGATCCCCTGTTGATATGGATTTGATGGTTGTGAGTTTTAAGACCATGTGGTTATCTTGTTTATATCACGAATTGGGGTGGGATCCTATGTTGATGAGAAACAATTTTTCGGGGCGCGGGGTAGTGTCTCGAGGGTTTCATTGGTTCTAGTACTTCGAGGGATCTCACTTATCCCCTTGTTGTTGTAACATTACAAGAGAACCGGGTGTGAATGTTTAATTTTCCGTTTGGTTGGACTCTTTACGTGGTTATGCTTATGGTGATAGTTGCCCAAGTAGGTGCCTGAGCTTATTTAAACATTATTACTGAACATGAAAACAATAATGAGAAAAATGAGGTTTGTTGGCAAGAGTCATGACTCAGAAATCAGTACTGTTGTGATCTGTAGGCTATCTGAAAAAAACCTAACTTTGGGTGAGTACTTGTTACCCATGTATATACTTGTAGTTTTGTGTTTTTTATTTACACCCCATCCATGTTGAGCACTTAGTGTCGAACACCCCCATTTCATGGGGGAGGGTGTTTTCCAAACACTATTCATAGTGGCTGGTTATTAGCTCCTTTTCTGCTCCCTTTCCCGGATAGCCCAAGTACCTTCGGGCAGGCTGTGATGGCCTGAGGTCCATTATTAGCACAAGAATCTTTGGGCAGGGTAGTGTGGTAGTTATGGCCCAGCTATGTGCGGGCAGGTAGTTTCCCAAGTATCTTCGGGATGAGGCCTAGGTGTCTTTGGGCGTGGCAGTGGATCTTCTAGCCCAGATGACTTCGGGCATGGTGGTGGTGGTTCTGGCCTAGTTGTTTCCAGGTGTGGTATGTGTGATAGTTGTGGTCGAGGTGTTTGTGGGTGGGATTCGGCAGTGGGACAGCGTGTGGTTGTGGCCCAGGTGTGTGCAGGCAGGTGTGGCAGTGGGATTGTGGTGAGAATGGCGGGATTGGTTCGATGCGTAGGATGTCGCAATAACAATTGTGAAAGTAGCACGGGTACCCAAACATCGATGTGCTCTTATTATATATTACTTGGTTTGAGTTACTTGGTGAGTGTAGCCGGTGAGTGGGATGGGTGAACTCTTCATAGTAATGGTTGTCTGCTTCTCACGTGACTTTAGTATGTTCCCCCACTTGTGCACGAGAGTCTTTGGTTTTCCCTACTGAGTGTACTTATATGCTCACCTGTTGTATATAAAACCACTTTCAGGTTTCCAGGAGGACGTCGGTGATCACGCAAGACCGTACTAGCTTAGATCTTTGGGGAAGTCATATTTGATGTTTTCTTTCTTTGGTACTTACCCTTGTAGTCACTTTTGTACCCTGTGGCTTTTACTTTTGGAACATGCATGTGGGAATGGTTTACTTTTGGATTTACTTTTCTTTTACACTTGGTGTTGTTGGGTTTCACCATCTTCTATCCCAATCCTATAAAACAAAAAGGGTAATGCCTTCCACTTGTGTGTAATTTCCATACCCTTGGTGCTAGTCGCCACTCTAGGACCTATAGAAGGCGGGTTTTGGGGGTTATTATCTCTCCTTTATCATAAAGAAAGAAGGGCTTGGCAACCTGCTGACCCTTCCCTCCTTTTGGTGAAGTAGGGTCGTGACATTGATTCCCTTAATATTCATCTATTTTTAACTTCCATGCATTATTACACAACTCAAGATTACGATAAATGATATACATGGTATGATTTTAACATTTAATTATCATGTTATCATACATATATTACAATGATATACTCAAGTGTCCATTGACATCAATATTTTTTAAAACCTAATGATCATATGTGAACATTAATTTTATTTTATTCTCTTCCCAAGGTTATTATGGGTGGAACAAAGAATGATATATCTATTATGGGTTCTATTTTGGATGATTTTAGTGGGAGATGATGTTGTAAACTTTTGAACTAATGGTTTCTGTATCCATATTTCAAATTATACTAGAAATATATGATTCTAGTATGATGTTTTATGTAATGATGTAAATATTTATATAATAATATGTAATATTTATTAATGGAGGGTGTGTATTGTTATAGGAACTCATCGATATGATTAGAGAACTATATATAGTATCTGTAGATTACTCTTACACTAGATTAGGGGGTTGAAAATCAAAACATTCAAAAATATATCCTCATATTACCCTACAATGGACATAAATATAAGGATATTCCATTCATTTATATTTATCAAATTAGATTGATATTTCATCTCCTGTTTCAATTTTTCTTTACATGAAAAGTAATTTATTAATGTCAATAATAATTCCCATTTCCCTTTTATAGAGTTGTGGGATGGTTTGGGTTATGTAATGTAATTATCCTCTCTTGATTATCGATGTTAACTTAATTTAAAGAAATTTTTTTATTCTGTATAGTTAATAGAATTATAATTAATGAGTAATAACTATATAAACTAGAATATTATTAAAAAAATTGTTAATTATACAGCTGTTATATTTATGAGAATAAATGATTCTACAACCTCATGTTTTCAAATATTGTTTTGAACTATATTAATTTTTTTGTGATTGATTATTTCTTCGAAGAATGTATAGTATAAATTAATTTTTAAATAAAATACCAAATTAAATATTTTATTTATTAGGAGGTATACTTTTCATGAAATCATTAGTATGATTGACATTTGTTGTAGTAATAGCATAATTTCATCCATATCCACATATGATTCGATGTTTTTTCATTATTTATCCTCTATAATTCATGGTTTGGAGATATTATTTGTGTTTATTTTATTTTATATAAATAACCTAACCTTCATATCCTAGAGGTAGTTGTTACATTATTATATTGGAAAAAGATACAAGGAATCGCATTCCAAATGACCAAATATTTTAGAAGTAATTATATACTATATAAATACATTAAATGTTCATTATTATTGTTAATATAAAATATAGAATGTTCATTCCATAAGAATATAATATTTCCCCTTAACATAACAATTCATATCAATCACAAAACACTTATTTTTTACCTTGGGAGATAAAAAATATTAATTTGGTGAGTTAATAATAAGATTAAAATGGATTATATCCTAAATAATGAATAACAATCAATTTAGAAAGGTAAAAAATAGAAGCATATTTCAATTAATTGATAATATGGGTATATTAAGGTAGGAACAAATGATGATCATATAAATCCATATACATAATCATAAGATATTTAAGGTTTTAGATGGATGTCCTTGATAATATAATATTCTCATTAACATAAATGAATAATATCATAATGGGGAATCCTAATTTTTGAAACATTATAACCATAATGACCTGTACTTTTTCTAGGACATCTTATATAAATGGGTAAGGCATTAGCCAAATACCCAAGCAGGTTGGTCTCATGAGACCTACTGATTCATCAAGTGGAAATATTGGGTAATTTTCATATCACACTATGTATAATTAATACCTCATATTTAATGGTTGAAACAACATCAACATTAACATTTAAATTGGAAAACTGGCATACGAAGAGTTAATATTATCCTTAATAACTAAAAACAATAAAAAAAAATTCAGAGTAAAATGATTATTGGTAAAAAAATCGTACATTCTTTTTAATTGAAAATGAACTATCCATTTAAATAATAATAATTTTATCATCACAAAATATTCCTAGTGTAACATAATTACAATAATGTGTTAGTCTTGTAGATGAATTGAAATAACATAAAATTTAATTAAAATGTTCTTGAGGTAAATACAATTCTCACTATTCAAAATATTTTTATAGTTAAAATAATGAAAAATATTATTAAAATTCACTTGTTTGAATTGAAATTTGAAACACATAAAATATCCTTCATGTTATTCATTGTTAATTATTTTGGTAATTTCCATTAATTCAATACATGTTAAAACAATGATTCTTTTCACATTTTTTGGAAAACCCCAACAAACATTATTTCATAATAAAAATGGAGAATCTTTTAATTATTTAATGTCAATAATGGAAAAAAAATTAATTTAATAATTCATTTTTAAATGGTAAAATTAAATTAAAACCATTTTATAATCAATGGATTTGGATGAAAATGAGTTTTAAATGGAATATAAAAAGAGATTTTTTAAAAAAATTATTTTATATTTTTGGTTACATAATTAGATTATTAATTAAGATAAGAAATGTATTACACTGACATGAAAATATGATATGAATGTTCCTATGTTTTATAAGAGATAGATAATAACATTTCATCATCTAATCTTAAACATTAACAATATAAATTAACAAAGTGATTATATGATAAAACCATTACCAATGTAGTAATGTTGAATTATATAACCCATGAAAGAATAAAAATAAATAATTTTTAAAATATAATTATAATAGATAAATTAATTATATTACATTTCATAGTTTATGTACATAAACCTCATAAAATAAGAGGGGTTCATAACATGACTTATGTAATAAATAAGGAATATTTAAAAAATAATTGCATTCCTCATTTTTGAATTCAATCGTATATGTATAAAACACATGTATAATAAATAAAATATTATTATGAAAATATTATAGGACCATAATCATATAATTCATATAATATATTATTTACTTATAGTATTTTATTACACATTTAAAAAAAATTTCTTATTAAAATCACTATTTTTGGTGATAATTGCTTCCTTTTTAATGTATGTTTTGTTTTGATAATTTTTGTCCTTTTAGTTTTTTATAGTTCAATAATATATATAATTTTAATCATGTTTTATGTAAAATATATATTCATTATATATTTATATATATATATTAATTTATAAATATTAATTATTGAAAATGGATTACACCATTTAGGGAGATGAATAGTTGTACGTACACTTGAACGTTGTTTCCATTTTTTAACAGATGAAATAAAATGAAAATAATAATTTTTTAAAATTTTAAATGTAAATAACATATTATATGTATCATATATACTAATAAAACCAATCGTTATTATCATCCATGTAAAAATTAAATGAAAAAAATTTCACATCGCTACATGGAGGCGATTGTCCTCAAGTATGCAAGAGCTGCGTTATTGTATTCCAAAAAATTCTGAAGGTAATAAGTTAGATGTGATATTATATTTAAAAATTATTTTTAGGGATTAAATAACACACTTTTCCATTAATTTCCTCCACACTACCTCCCATGTTATGAGAAATGGAAAAATGAATCACATCACTTCATTAGGTGGTATTCCTCTATACACACAGATGAATTAATGGTGTCCCCAATGGAATGGATTGTATGAAAATATATATGAAATAATAATTCCATATGTATAATAATTTCACAAATATCATATAAATAGTTTTAATCAATCATTATATATTTCATTTAGTGTTGGTGGTAGATTGTGAATCCCAAACGTGCATGAGGTGATAATATTCCACACCCACGATCGACGATTTCATTTTGTATCTGATGGAAGTGAAAATGGATATAGGTTATGAAAATAACATAATAAAACATCTGTATATATGGTATAATGGTGTTATTATATTTTTATGGAGGTGGACAATGAAATAAAACTTATAAGGCTGTTTATAAATTTGACCATTTCTTTAGAGTTCCTCATTAGGTTTATTCCCAATGTCTATATTGGATGACACTATAATAATAATAATTACTAATGGATGACTTTCTGGAAGTATGGATTAAATTTTTGTAGCACATTCACGATCCAATTTTTTTTCTATGTGTGTAGAGGGTAGGAGAGGGGAGCCCTTTTATAGGTGGGGGAAGGGACACATAGAATTTTTGAAAAGAGAAAGTAAGACCCATGTTATTATCATTCAATAAGCTTATAAAATATGTTTTTATCAACTATTATAGTCTATAATGTCCAAATATGACTAAAAAATGGTTTTTTGAGTCGATTTTGGACATTTGTTTCCCTAATCATTTACATTTAACCCCCGTAACAAACCTTTTTTTCATTATCCATTATTATTATTTTTTAACATGTTAAAAAGTAATTATGGATAAGATTTACATGAGAATATTATATAATAATTATTATGATCATTACAAATATGGAATAAATTTTTAGAAATTCAATTCATAGAAGAGGAATAAATCAATTTCAAATTAAACATGTGCAGCCATGGAAAATGGGATTTTCGAGACCAAAACTATCCGAATTATAAAAAAATTAATATAAATATTCCATATGAAATTGTTTGAAAATAAATAAATATTTTTAGATTTAATATTATTTAACAAATTTTAATCTTATACCAATTAAAATTACAATTTAATATTTTAAATAATTTAAATTAAAGAAAACTTTTCAAAAAATTTCATTATATCTCATGCTTCATAAAAAATTATTATCATTTCCCAAAAAAATTAAATAACTCACCAAAAGATAATTTGGGAATGTATATTTAAAAAATGAATTTTATTTTTTCAATTTTTTTCTAAAACTATACTGGTTAATTTTAAATGACATTCACAAAGCACAAATATATTTACTTTTAAAAAATATATTTTTAAAATATCATTTATTTATATTAAATGATTATTATTTTATTTCTAATAAATATCAAATAGTTGAAAGTATTTTATAAATGTTTAAACCATATAGTTTTCATAATCTATTTAGTCTTATTCATTCAATCCAACATAATAGTTAGTTTTTAATGCAATACTATATTAAAGTACATTTAGACTTAGGATGTCATGTTCCATAAGCTATTAGAGATAATGGGTTTATTTAAAAGTAATTATATAATAATGTCTTAGGGTGTGATATTATATTATAATATTGGGGTTGTGTATGTTATATTCTATATATAATTAGGTTCATATTTTATAATATCAGGGAATTACATTCCACCCTCTATATAAATCGTGTAATCAAAATTTAATGTCGATCTAGAAATTTATTGGTTTGACATATAAAAATAACATTGTTAGTAACTCGCATCATAAAATTGGTTATTAAGACATAATCTTTATAAGAGAGATATGGAAGTAAAAAATCATTTAGTATAACAAAAAACTATGTTTCCAAGTCGGAGAATGTTGGTTGGAAGTAAAGATATTGTCATGTAAGAATTTTATAATATTACAGCCAATGATTTTAAGAAAATTAAATGAAATTTTATAGATTATTTGACATGAAAAACGATGTTTAAAACCCCATTAATATGTATGTTAAAATTTAATCTATTAGATTGTAGTTGAAACAAAAAACCCTATGTCTAAATAAAATAAAATATTTTATATCATTGTATTCATGTTTCTAAATTGGTGGGTATGAATAGTATTAAATAAATTATACAAATCATGGTTTTCACTTGATTAGAATTAAAACAATAATCATTTAAAGTAAATGTTATTTTCATGAAAAATTGTTTTTTGAAATGGTTTAGACATGCTTTTCAAACATAATTTACAAATAATTATTTCCACTATTAGTAAACCTATTTAAAAAAAATTAAATATGAATATCAATAATAGATTAGGGTAAATGTTTTCGATTTTTCTAGAATGATTAATTATATTATGAATAAAGAAAAACAATGATTTTTATAAAAAACATTATTTTATTTAAATAATTTACAATATTTAATTATAATTTATATTTGTATAATGATAAAATTTATCAATTATACATTTATATAACTATTTTATGTTATTTTTGTAAATTTCATATTGAATTATTATATTAAAAACATCCATACATATGATAATTTTCACATTAAAAGTCTTTTTTGTCACATATGTGTGTATAATTATAAATTGGATTATTCCCCTTATATAAATTGAATTTGGAAAATGGGTTTCAATATTTGGAATAATAATAAATTATATCATCTAAAAGTTTTATTTTCTTACTATAATGAATATTAAATGCATTAAAAATTAATTCACATGGAAAAGGTAAAAACTAATTTAGTTGGGGTTAAAATAAAATTTTATTGGATAAAATGACTTACCAAATGATAGAAAATTAATTTTATGGACATAATTAATCATTATAACATATATTTTTGGATAATGACCGATTTTGGTTCCATTAGAATGATAAAAATGTTAATGTAATTGAATATTTTAAAAAAAATCAATGTTTTCCCCTAAAACACTAATAAAAGGCCACCACCTATCATAACCTATTTACACTTACATATATATTTATTTCAGAATATACCTGAAAAAATAACTTCATTAATCCCTTAAAAAAATCACGAATCCATGGTATTGATCTTAAATACAATATAAGAAGGCTTATAGTGGAATCCTAAAGATGTAGTCTAAAATATATGTAACATTAGTAAATATGAATTATATTTTTTTTCTACCTCCATTAATTTTTTTTATACAATGAATATATTTTAAAAATTTTATATAAAATATTTCTATATTTATATGTTAATTCTATTACCTATATCAATATTATCTTCCAACAAAAGAAAAAAAATAGTCGATCATGTTTATAATGGACTACAACATCAAGAACCAATGTAATTTTTTTTCCATGACCACACATCAATAATGGACATAATGATGTATTGAAAAAATTTATATGTAATTTATAATATTATTATACTTATTGAATTTTAATACCACATATATATTTGTTTTACAGTCATTTTACATACGATAACATAGGACAAGTATATGACAAACTACCACCTTTGGAAGGGGATTGATTAATTTTTACATACAATTTACATAGATGGTAATATAGAAATATTTTGTGAGTATATTTAAAATATATGAATTATAATTATTCTTTAAAATTAAAACATCACAAACATTCTTACACTTTCAGTAATTAAGAAAATGATAACGTTGCTTTGGTGTATTTGTTACCAACCATCTCCACAAAGAGGTGTGATTTATTTTCGATGATCAAATTTAAAAATTGATTATAAAAAAGTTTACAATAGAAAAATTATATTTTACATAATTAATTCGATCACGAATATTTTTTTGCTATATCATATTTTAAACAACCATAACATTCATAAAAAACATGCATGAGAAAACATGAAAATTAACACCCAAAAAAATGAAATGATTGAAATATTTTTAACAAACGTGTGGTAAAATGTTATGTGAGGATCATATATGATATTAGAAATATAGATATGGTTTTTTGATAAATTAATAGAATTAATGATACAACTACACATAAGGTTAATTGATTTTCAACAAGAGATATTAATGGATTAATAGACATCGTATCAGTTTCCCTTCATATAAGAATATATTATGGTTGTGCAAATAAATTATTTTACATAGTGTAAATAATTTATATTTCTCATATTACATTATTAATCCATAAAACCTAATTGTATTTTAAAATATATATTAATTATATTATGTATGGTTATTTTAAATGAAAATTTCAAAGTGGTAAGAGACTTTATCCCAATTTCCTTACATTGGAGCATATTTTAATGTTGTGCATATTAATTATTTTGCATTGTATACATAATACACATTATACATGTTATATCATGGATCATAATTACATATTTTTATATTTTTTAAATTTTAATTATTTTATTATTTTTGATTTCAATTGATGATTACCAAGTAGTAAGGGTATTCAAATCTATTTCCTATCGTCATGGCAAAAATAATTTTTTTGAACCTTATTTAAATCATAAGTAGTATATAATTAACCTTTTATATGTAATAAAGTGAATTATTCATAAATGGTTTCATTTTATGTTTCAATTTCAATTATTTTATCCAAGGGTATTTGACCTTAAAATTTCTATATGGAAGGGGACTTTGTCTAAGTTTCCCATCATTAATTTATATTGTAATATATTTAAAAATAAATTATTTTATATGATTTATAAAGTAAATTTTTTTTGTGTTGTTTAATGATTTATTCATATATCATTTTATTTTAAATATCTCTTTGAATTATTACTTCTAAGGGTAATTACTTGATAACTATGGTGTAGAAAAAAAATGAAAGTCATTTTCTTTTCATTGGATTACATTACTAATTCCTTGGGTTTGAAATTATTATATTACATGTTTAAATAATTTTAACAACATTATATTATATTAGAACTTGATTTATGTGGGTTTTCAATTGAAAAAATTAATTAATTAATTAATTAATAGTAACTTCAATGTTATGATCATTGTAATGGTTTACTTTAAAATAATATTTTAATCAATAGAGTATATAATTGAATATTAATTTTATTAAAATATTTTATCATTTTTCTTTTAAAAATCTTATAAATTTGTTATAAAACTGTAAATTGTGACATTTTCAACACATATTAACATTTCCCTCTCTTTGGACCGTAAAATTTGTGAGAAAATATTTTTATGAAATGCTAATTAATTTCTCTATCTGGTATAAAATTCTTCTTTTTTATAAATATACATGATTTATAAAATGTATTTCAATTTATTAAATACATTTTGAATTATTTATTAAATAATTTCTTTCCAATTTTGGATTTTTCAATTATTTTGAATGGAATCTTCATGTCAATTTCAAAATAATTTTGTATGGTTTTAACAAAAAATTGAATGGAATCTATTTTTTTATTTGTATTTCATTAATAAAATTTCTAGATTTCATGATCAATCAATGCTTTAATGATTATTTTATAATATTGTACGGTCATAATAAAATAATATTATTTTCAAAAAATTTTGTGGACTAGTATTTTTATAAGGTGGATTTTCGGATAAAGGAAATATTTCATAATGAATATTTTCATGGATATTTTATGGTATTTTATTCCATCATTAACATGTATCCTTTAATTAAATTATACTTCCTTTAGACGATATTTCCTATATACAATCATTATTCGTTATAAGGATGGTTTCTGGTCATTTTGACAATATAATGTATTGAATTTCATATTCATGATACATGTTTGTAGTAATTAACATTCCTTTGGAAAATTAAATTACCTATGATCATTAAACAATAAATTTCATATAAATATACATATTAATTTTCACATATATTTTATATTTTTAAAATATATATCTTTTCTACATAAGTTGTTCTACATTGAATGATATTTTTTATGTAGGATAAAATTGAAAAATATATATTTTTACTAAATAAAGACATTTAATTATTAGGAATAGTGTTAACAATTCAAATAATTTTTTACATATATGATAAAAACATTGTAGATATATATAAAGGGGTGGGTTCGGTATTTATTTTTACCCTTGATGCATTGGTATTATTATGAGTAGAATTAGTAAGATGGTAGTAAATTGGTTTTTACCTATATTTTCAAACTATCTTGAAAACGGTGTTGATTGTAGAGGTATAATGAATCCAAAGATCTTGATATACAACAATAATTATATTTTTTAATTAGTATTCTAGTTACTATTATACATGGTATTTTTTCAATGATATTATCTTCATATGAAATTCATTTCAGTTTTTTGATTAAATGACATGCATTCTCAAATAATTCCCTTGGTATATTAATTATTTATTATCTTGTTACCCATGAGATTTTCCTGATGGTATTATATATCGATACTTCTTATTAATAGTTTATTGATTTAATTCCACGTGTAATCAAATATTTACATTTACATATTTATCATAACATATCTTATTTTCGATGATATTTTAGTAATCATATTATCTCAATAATTCAAAACATTATTTTATTGTTAATTAGATGAAATATCTATTCAAATATTTACCTTTGTATATTTATTTTTCCTTATATAGTCAAGGTTGTTAGGTTTTGGATTAAATTGAATGTGCCTCATTTTTTATATTTCTATATTTATATTATCCATGATATGTTTATATTGATATTATCTATTGATGCATTTAATTATATGTTTTTGATTACATGGAATTAATGTTCAGTTATTTAACATATCATGTGGATTATTCTTATTGATTCCTGTTATATTCCACTATACTTGACCCTTACTAAGCATTTGAGTAAACTAATTTTTTTTTACCATTCCTAGGAATCTAGGAAGTGTACTCAGAAATCAATTTAAGGACATGATAGAGGGAATACTGATAATTTTAGAAAAAGTAATGTTATAATTTTTATTCAACATAAATGTAATACTCAAGTATGTATATACATTTCTAATACTACTAATTAAACAAGTAATTCATTATTCAATTCATTATATCCAATGTCAATGAGTTAATGTAAGGAACCAACTCTGATTTAATTAATTTAGGGAGGCAATAGTCTGTATTAGGGGATGTTCTGAAGAAACCTTAAGAAATAGATTAAGAAAATCATATATTAGGGAATGTAAATGGATGAGAAAAATTAAGGATAATTATAGAACAAAATGATAATGTTTTTTACGTTATTGATTATGTTTTTTTAATTGATATAAATCACTATATGGATACTAAAAGTGGGAACTGTTCTAGAATAGATGTACTTAAGGGTAATAACTCTAAAAAGGAATGTTTGTATGACATGAGCATTACTCGGTATAAAGAAATGGCCCTTATTGTGCCCCTGGTTTGGTAAACATGAGGATATTCATTGGGCAATTCACATATTCATTGTAAATCATTATGAATTATTTGAATATATGATGAAAATGAATTATCTTGGATCAACATAATGTATCTTAGTATGAAAATAAATTCTATCAAATGATCAAGAAAATGGTTTTTGTGTTGAAAATAAGCATATAAATAAATAAAGTGCAGAGAAAAATGACTGATATCGTGGAAGGAAATAAATTTCATCATATGGATTCAGTTTTAGTTCAGTTTATAAAATATGGGGTACCTAGGTATTATTTATGTTAATGAAATATTCTAATGGTTAACGCCTAGGCCATGTAGGGACCTTGGTTGAAATATAATTGTTAATGTATTAATAGGGATAGCTGAATTATATTATTGGTGATATTTTCCAAATATTAGTTTGGATATAAGAATCATTCATCAACCATGTATTATATTAAATAATTGAAGCATACATGTGTTTATTAAAAGTATTGTTATTGATACCATCATGGGTTTATGGGTTTATGATAAAACAAAATTTTATGGTCTCAAATTATCCATTGAATTTTTTTTTCAAAATATAACATCATTAATGATATATTTGGAACACATATTTTGAAATACATTCAAATGGTTTAGTATATGAAATTTTCATTAAGAAAAAATTCCTTTAAAGTTTTTGTAAATAATATTAAGGGTAATATAACCCATTAATGTTTCTCATATCAATTATGTTGGGGGTAATTATGTGTTAGTATTATTTTGAAATATTATAGTAATTGTATTAATATAGTTCTTTTAAGTGGACAACCTGAATGCCGAGTGACAACCCATTGCATCAAAAATGGATGTGGGCCTGAACCCATAACTAAAGCGAAATAAGTTTTTATTCCCTTTAATTATCATATATGATGTTCTAGATAATATTTCATTCATGTTACATAAATTATACGATTAATAAATATTAATGATGAAATAGTGGTGTAACTATTTATGTTTTGAGATTAATATGTAATATTTGATAACTTATGCTAACAATATTAATTTTTTTAATTAGGAAAAGACAAATGGAAATAATTTTTAATATTTTATTTGTCATATAATATAATAAATGTTAATTTGAGTGACTATTGGTTAAAAATTAATTTTGGGATATTCATTCCTTAGTGTAAGAGGTTAATTTGAAATTGATCGAGGGATAACTAAATGATTAAATGGTGCATATGAAATAGAATGATAACATAAAAATTTAATTCCTTATATTATTAAATTGGAAAATAATTCTTCAATATTAGTTATATTGTATTCAAAAAAATATATTTTGTTACCTTCATATCTACTGAATCAAATGGTATTTTAAATTAACAGTGATTTATGGTTTTATGTATTTAATATTTCGTTTCTTATTTACATTATTTTGATCGATGAACAATTTTTTATTTTATTGCATTTCCATATATTCACATTACAAAAAATTTCTTCTACATGTAACCCCCGATATGTCTTATTCAGTACAACCTTTTTATTTCCCTTTATATCTTCTAGATATTTAAATTTATAAACCCATATATGATCTGGCTTTTTTAACAATGGTATTTCCAAAGGTCAAACCCTTGATTACTGAGATTAAGAACAAATATAAAGAAATTTTTTAGAATGTGGTGAGAATGCGACCCACTGATATATTATTCAAATAAAATTTCATTTGATAATATATATGACACACAACAAAAAGCTTAATAAATAAATGATAAGTTGTTATTAAATTTATTTTCTTAAATGGTATGTGAAACACAAAATTCAAAGTCTAAAATAACCATTATAAAGTATAAAATTACAACCTATATACATATTTTGGGTGTATAAATAGTAATAACTAAATTTTGGAAAATATTATTTCATATTAATTCAAAAAATTATAAGAATAATTTAAAAAATTATTTATTTTTGTAGAAATTTTATTTTTATAAAAAACGGTTTTATTATTAATTGTGAGTATTATTTTAAATTAATGTGTACACTTTTATAAAATTTATTTTAAAGAATGAACATAGTTTTTTAACACATGTAATGAAAAATGTCAATTGATGATTTTTTGGTATTTTTCTAAAATGATTAATTTTTCAATGAATTTTGAAAATATATATTATTACTGAAAATTCCACTTATGTTTAAATTATTTTGATGGATAATTTATACTATAAATTTAATATAATTTAAAATTAGTCCAAAAAATTTATACTTAACTATTTTATTTTATTTGAATCAATTTATCATTGAATATTGACATGAAAACCTTATATAATTATTGAATTGTTTTTAGAAATCCTATTTTTCGATGCGTATATTGGTAAAATTTAAAATTTGATTCAACCTATTATGTTTATTGAATTTGAAAAAATGGATTAAATATTTTTATTCCTTGTAGTTATTATTATCTAAAAAGTAAAAATTAAATTTTGACATTTATAAACAGTAAAATATGTATATAATTATTACCATTGATAAGGTACAAAATGATATAAACTAAAAAATTATGTGTTATAACAACATAATAACTTTTAAAATAATCACTAAATATAAAAAGCTATACCTTATAACCTATCAGTATTGATCATTAAAAATATTTCAGTCTTTTGGAATGATAAAATTTCTGTATTAATTGAATAAATTTAAAAATAAAATGTATGTCCTCTCCCCCACTTGTAAAAGGACACCAAATTTCCATCCCTATTCATACATTCAAATCCATTTGGATCAGAAGACATCAAAACATATAAATTCGTTACTACACTAAACACATCTTATAAGTCATATTTTTGACAGAAATACAACTTAGAGTGTTGCATGTGTAAACCTAAATAAGTTGTCCAAAGAAGAGGTAATGTTCATAAAGAATCATTTTTTTCATTCAACTATTATAAATATGAATAAAAAATTATTATATTAAAACCTAAATATATTATATTTATTGATATGTTATTATGTTATGGTAATGACTTATATCCATCTCCTCTTCCATTAAATGACAATGGAAACTGTCGACAGTGTGTACGGTGGACTACACCTCCCGAAAAAATGTATTTTTTGTATTATATAACAACATTTAATGGAATTATATAATGATGTATTTTACACATTTATATGATATTTATGATATTATTTTATTTTTTAAATCTTCATATAACTTATTCCTTCTAACATTATACTTAAATTAAAAAACGATGATGTAACATGTGCATACGGAGGGCTGACACAACACGCGGTGATGTGATTATTTATTCACTTATATTTCACATGGACGGAATCAAATAAAATTTGTTAAATTTATGTTATATATATAGAATTATATTGATTCAAAAAAAATTATATATCACAAACTTCCCTACCATTTCAACCATTATATAAATGATAATGTTGCTCGGGCGTAATTAAAACTTACCCACTCTACAATGTGATGGAATCTATATTCTATATTTAAATATAAATAATGGTTATAAATCTATATATATTAAAAAAATATTTTCTTAACCATAATATAATTTTGTATATGATTTAACGGTATAATATACGCCATAACTAGAACATATTGACAAAAACTCATAATAAAACAACGAAAAAAACACTGGAAATAATGGAAATAAAGATGTATATTTAAAAAATTGGTAGTAAAATAATACAATGGGAACACTAGTGATATTATTAATGTAGATATGTTTTAATTATAATTTATCATCCTGCATAAAACCATTACACAAGAGGTAAAATCATGTTAAACCAATAAGAAAAATTGGATATGGGGAGTTGTATCAAATTTCATTCATTGAGAATTATTTTTTAATGTGCCCCTAATTTGTTTAATATGGTTTATATTATACCACCCTAGAATGATAAAGCATTAAAATAGAAGATGATATGACTCATTTCAACAAGGATGAACTTTTTTTGGGAGAATGCATGATTAGAAATCCACAATTAATTGTGATTGACTTGGAGTAGTGATCATGATGGATGTCCTTCTAGGATGTTTCCAATAGTTTGTGGGAGTGTGTAAAATTCCAGCAGAAATGAATATGTGTTGGCCTTTGAGGGAATTCCATAATTAGATAGACCATTTGGGCATGTGGGTTGGACCAAGGGAGGGGAATACGTGTTTGTAAGGAAACTAGAGGTTCCTGGCGGGCTCAGACCTAACGACCATGTTATGAATGAGTGTATATGCTTCCAGTGAGTCCAAGATGTTACATTGCCATCAGAAGAGTAAAATGTAGTGGAAACAACTAGGTTGATATGTAGGGTTCACAAGAACAATGTTGTGCACTATGGGGGGAATTTTACACCACATAATTCTAAAGGGTTAAAAAAATAAATGATATGGATCATGTACAAAGGTGTATCTTTCTTTTTTGGAGCCTACCAGACTGAAAATCCACAATTAAGCATTCTTTCTTTGAGTATTGATCATAATGGGTGACCTACTAATAAGTTAACTAGGTTGTGTGTGAGTGAGGGAAAACATGAGAGAAAGAACAAGTGTTGGCCTATGGGGACACTCTAGAGTTTTATGACATAGTTTGGAATGTGGGTGGGAACCATATAGGGGACCACATGTCTGTTTGGAAATTTCTGGAACCTAAGGGGCCATGACTCGATGACCATGTGATGAAGGGGAGTTTTTTCTTTTAGTGGTGTAGAATTATTACATTGTTATCATATGATTATCCATACCTTATGTGATGTGGCACTTACATGGTTGAGATATAGGGTCCACAATGAGGCTGTTGTGGCCAAGGTGTAAGGAATGAAACACCATAGAGTGTTAATGTTTTAATTGACTAAATAATAAGACCCAAGTAAATATAGTGTATATTTATTTTTGAGAGAATACCTAATTAGAGCTCCATTGTTAATTTTTCTTAGCTTGAAGTATAGATATGAATGGGTAAACTTTTGGGAAGATTCCCCATGTGTGCGATAGTGATGGAAAATTGTTATAAATAACATGTGTTTTCCTATAGGGATAGTCTGAAAGCAGATAGATCATTTGAGCATGTGGGTTGGTCCTAGGGATGGGTCCACATGTATGTGGGGAAATTAGTTGTACCTGGAGGGTATAAACCTGATTTCCATGTTATGGATGGGTCTATCTGATATCAGCAGGGCCCTATTTATACATATATACTTCCACATTTACAAATAATATAATGAATAATTACTAAATAATATTATTTTATATTTCAATTTTAATTTTTTCATCCAAGTCAATTTTGATAGAAAATTACCTAGTGGTAAGGGTATTCATTTCAATTTCTTTTCATTCATGATTATTTTATTTTTTACACCTAATTTATTTCATATGGTGAACATAATGACCCTTTTAAATATAATATTTTAAATCCATCATAATTTTTTATTTTATGATACAGTTTGGATAATTTCATCCAATGTGATTTGACTTGAATGATACCATGTGGTAAGGGACATTATCCTCATTTCCTTGAATTGAGTAATATTTCACTTTCTTGATCCTATTTTATAATATATTGTGTATATAATAAATGTATAACACGTAATATCATTAAAACATAAAAAATTACTTGTATTTTATGTTTATATTTTAATTATTATAATCAATGGTATTTTACTTGAACACTATAAAGATTTTAGTGACTTCGTCTCAGTGTCCATTTTTGGGGAATATTTCATTGTTTTGAATGTAATTTATTTTATATGGTGTATATATTGCCCCAATGAAATTTAATATCATTAATAAATAATAATTCATTGAAATTTGTGTTTTAATTTTAATTATTTCATCAAAGTAGAATCCTCATTTTTATTAAACGGAGTAAATAATTTCATAACAAAATATCTCTCCATTGGGTTATATGTCTTCATTTTATTCTTTAATATTCTATGATTATGTGTGTAAATAATTTTTACAATATAATGATGCATACATAAATATTTTATATTGTTTAAAATTTTATATACATAATTTATTCCTAAATTATTCGTCACTTCAATTTTATGATATTTGTAAGGTTTTATTTCACAATATCAATTTAATCGAGACTATTCATACATGAACAAACTTTGATGAAAATTATTTTGTCATTTTATAATAAACCCCATTAGTATTATTCTAAAAAGTTTATTTATTATGTATTCATATAGTAGTGCTAATTTTTCAACTCTTTGGTATATAAAATGAATATGAAAATTCTTAAATAAAATCCAAATTCATTTATATATTTGATTAAAAATCATTTGTTTTAAAAATCCATGTTATATAAAAATGTTTTAATTTTTTTAACATCATACGTGTTATTTATTAATGAAATTTTAACCCATTTCTACTTTCTATAAAAAAATATAAGGTAACCATCATGTCATTATCAATGAGAGATCTATTTAGATTTTATCAAGAATATTAAAGGAATATAAGTTTTAATGTGAATGACATGAACAGAATTTATTTCCATATAGACCATTAATTTCCTTACATATTAATCTATAAGAATCAAAGATTATTTTTAATGGTTAGTTTAGGAAATTTTCTTGTGCATCGTTAGATAACAAAGGGGATGTTAAATATAAAAAGGTTATATTATTAATGATTATTATTAGTGATATTTTTATTTTATTTTAGTTCGTCATTAATAGTAACCCTTTATTTTACATATACTACACTTGGAATATGTTTTATTAATACCATACATATTCATTATAAATATTTTTTAAGATCATTTTAACTATGCAATGTATTGGAATTCACATTATTATTTCATTTTTAATGTCATTGACAATACATTGAAATATTAAGTTGTAATGTGATTAGTGGTCATTAAATGTTTTCAATAATAATTACATTTATTACCGTAAATATTTTTTCTAAAATCAATGATAATTTCTAAATACGGTTCTACAAAATGAATGTTTTTTTATCTAGTGAAATAATTATAAAAATATATTCATTACCTAATGGGGGATATTTTATGTGAAAAAACATTATTCATGTGGATTAATTGTTTACCATCCCATGTTGATTACTATAAATGAGCTTGTAAAATGAATATAATATTTTTATGAATTTCTTTTCTAGTTTATTAATTACATAGAATGTTTGTTAAGTTATTTACCTTTATATTTTGATTATTATTATTGATTCTTGATATATTATATTTCACTTACCCCTTACTATGTTTTTGAGCTCACCCTTATTTGGTTTTCAATCCTAGGAATCTATGAATTTTACTATGAATGATATGAAATGGTATTCTAGTGGGAATATTGATATTATAAAAAAATATGGTGTAATTTATGAATTAATATGTAATTAAATACTGACATATTTGTCTGGTTTATTAAGAAAACTAAACTACTCGGTCTTTTAAGATGTGATTCAATGAATCAAATTCCAATTTCATATAGTATGACATTGGATATAGGCTAATGTGTTTGGGGTCATTGCATTTATATAATTATTGAGTGCGAGGAGATAAATATTCATAATATATTTAATGATCAATAGAATGTTAAGGAACTAAATACCATAAAAGTAGGATGATTTGAAATACCATTTGATTCATTTGATATGAAGTCAACATGGTAGCATTTTTTTTCAACCTCATTATCCCAATGTTGAGTAATTCATTTATTATCTCAAAATATATGAAAAAATAATTAATTGATATCTTAATATTTCATATGAACGATTAAATCATTTTTTAGGCTTCAATCAACTTTTAATTCTTCCATTAGTTTATTAAATGAATACTCAAAAATTATTTTTTTCCACCTGAAGTATTAAAATAAAATTTAAATTTTATATATGATAAAAGGTGAAGAATTTAATTCTATATATCTATAAATATTTACCAAAACATTAGTTCGAATAATTCATTCTATATAATACATAAATATCTAAATATCAATATTAATACAAAATGTTAAACTTAATCTTTTCCATAATTATTTTTCAGTGAAATAATTTATGTAAAAACAATTTCATATTAATTTAAATATCACATTGGGAAATAGTAAGTGATACACACTTTTCACCATTTGGTTATGGGTTGAATCCCTCTAAACATTGAATATGCGACTAGATGTCTCCTGAAATGTGGGTTTTAATTTTTCCAAAAGTTTTTTTAACATACATTCTGTAATGTTTTAGAATTCTAATAACCCAAAATTACCTTAAAAGTAAAGTTAAAATAAAATTTACAGTTTATCAATTATTTCATAAAAACACAATTTATCCTTATTATCTAAACATAATAAATATATTAAGGTTTATAATCCTTTATTAACTTTTCCCTGGATGTTCCTCTTTCTACATAATTTTTATTTTCGTCAGTACAATTAAACATATTCTCTCAAATCCTTAAAAAAGTATTTCTTCAATAGAATCCTTAATATTTTTAAAAATTATTATAAAAATAATATTATCGATCAAATACTCTAATATTATAATTTTAGAATCCAAGTACCCAAGAGAATTAATCATTCCACATACACCTTATTAGTAACATACAATGGACCATGATCTATTAGATTCTTTTAGGGTATATACCTCAGTATATTGAGATATTCATTTGAATAATTCAACAACTCCATATAGTTGAAACACTTATCCTTAGTGGTTTCATGGATACCATCATTCATGAACCTAAATAAATTTCTCTGTAGACATTAATAAAACTCACATTCCTCTCAATTATTATCTAGATAGGTTATTTCCATAATTGTCACATCTAGGAAAATCCATTGTCCCCTTATTCTATTTATCAAAAAATTTCACTACCAGTCTCTTCCTCTAATTCTTCCATTCATTTCCATAATGATAGGATAATTAAGTTTATATCATTATACCATATTATATTATTTTTTTTTGAAGAAATTGTTTTGGAGACATGTTCCCATAAATAATTGGATTAATCCTATCATAGAAATGGTTTTCATATCACATTAGATGACATACACAATCCGCACACATGAATTTAAAGAATATTAAAATTATATTAAAACATAGAAATATTTTTTCCCATTTTTCTCAAATTAAATAAATGTATCTCTATAGTCATAGTTTTCTTATGAGTAAAATACTTTTCTTCTAAGTGTACCTTAAAATACTTCCATTCCATGTTTTATATTTTTTATTCGTCATTAGTTTTTTGAATCAACAAATGACATTTGTCATTATCTCTTATGATATGATAAACAACTATTACATCATTCTACCTTTAATTAAATCCCAGAACTAAAAATATATTATCTAAAGAACCTATTCATTTCATAGAATTTAATGGAATTATAGTCCCATTTAATGATGGTGATATCTAATGTCTGGAGTTTTATGACATTATAATAGTAAGTGGTTGATCAATATAATTTTATATAAAGACAAAGTTGTTAATAAGACCATGAGTCAGTTTATCAGATATATTTTTAATTTGAACAGTTCTAGATGTAACTCCATCAATAGAACAATTATATTTACCAATATGGAAAACCCTACATGGGTTATGTGAATTTATTTGGATTCCATTCCTTCCAGTGGTCTCTATTTCTATGCAATGGAATAAATATATTAGATTGTAACATTATGAAAAATAATTAATAATTTCAAAACTAGTGGAACACTTAACATAAATATATTTTAATGGATCATATCTTAATCATTAACATGTTTTATTTAGGAATGTTCTCTCATCATAAAAATATTATCAAATCTATTATAATGGTTTCTAAATAAAATTTAAATTAACCAAAACATATCCCCTGAGATTTTAAAACTAGATGAATAGTAAGGAACACTGTTGTATACAATGTAATTTTTGATTCAAGACCAATGTTCCAATTTCAATGTTATTTCAACATGGTATATCTATTCTATATCAAATCAATATTTTGTATCCTAAAAAGAATGAATTTCAAGGAAAACCACATAATCTATAACTTTAGAAATCTTTTGGATGTTCTTATAATATTATCATAAAATTTAATATTTAGGTTATGTTAAATAATATATTTGTCTAAATCTAGTTATCAACGTATCAACATAACATCCTCGGATACCAACTATAAAGACCGTGAATATAATATTATATAGTTTGTGTTTACTATATTATACTATTATAAGATACAATTAGTTTTATATAAAAGCATTAAAAGGTTTAGTATTTTCGGAAAACTAGATACAAACATTAATTCAAATTACAATTGAAATATTAAAATATATTTTCATTTTCTTTTATATGTTCATATTTCCCCATAGCATAACCCTGAAAATCAATCATAGTACACTTCATGTTAACCAAGTGAAAATAAAAATATTAATGTGGTGATCTCATATCCTAATATAATGTAAGTGTAAACTATGAGATATAGTAAGTAAATATTCATAACCAATATTTCATGATAAATATCTAAAAAACACCATTTTATGAATAACATGTATATAATATTGAATGAATAAATGATGATCCAATAAATTCACATACATAATCACAAGGGGATGATTTTTTACATTAATTTTATAACTAACATCATCACCAAATGTACATCAATGAGTAATATAATAATAATGAAATTAATAATGTTTGAAATATTATCTATAAAATTAATGTGTCATTCCAATATAGCTTATATAAATGGGTTTGGCCTCTTAAAAACCCTATCTAGTATGTCTCATGAGACATAATGATTTATCGACAAGGCATAAAATTCCATATATATCACAAAAAAAATTCAAACTTATTCCTCTTATTTAAGTGGTTTAAATTTATAAATATAAATATTCTTATTGAGAAAATATCATAATTAATTTTAATACATTCCACAATAAATAAAAATTATCAAAAAAATTTCAGAGTAATACAGTGAATGGAATCAAAATAGAGAATGTCTTTGAAATGATTACAAAAATACTATTTAAAAAATGATGATTGTGTGAATATATAATATCCCTAATAGATTATATGTATAATAATGTTTTTATTTTATTTATATTTAAAATGTGTTAAAATATAATTACAAATATTCATGAAGAAAATATCATTTTAAATTGGAAAATATTTATAAAACACCAATTTTTATAAAATTATTTGAATTTTTTTTTCATTTAACATAACCATATGTTATTGTAGAATAATTTTTAAATGCTTTTTTTTATGAATTAGGGAAATTCAGTTTATGTCGTACATGTTAAAACAAATAGTTTTTTCACTTTTGACGTAAAATCCAAACAGGCCTTGTTTGGAAAATGACAAGAAGATTCCTTTCAAAATAATTTGTGAAATAAAATCATGGGTTATAATTTATATAATAACTCATTTAAAAATTTATAATTTACATTATTATCCATTTATGAAAACATGGATTTGGATGAAAATGATTTTTCAACTGAACTATGAGATAAAGATGATTTTTTATGAAAGGATTATTTTTTAGAACTTTGCTAAATATGGTGAGAAATATTAAGTGAAAAAGTTTGTAATCAAAAAAGATAATTATAAGAAAAAAATAGAAATGTTTCATGAAATATGTTTCATAATATTTCCTCATCATAGGAATAGTGATAGACAAACCGAATTAACTATAACATTGTTTCATAAAACCATTACCACATAGTTAAAATTGAATCGTATGCGAAATGAATAAAAAAAATTAAATAAAACATAAAATATAATGAAAATAAACATATTAATGATAATAAATTTTATAAGGGATTTATATACACCTCGTTAATGGATATATGTGCATAACATGATAATTGTATCAATAAAGGAAAATTGACGCCAAAATCACTTACATCGGGATTTAATTCCACCGCATGTGTCTAGAAATAATAGGTAATAAATATAATATTATTATAATTATACTACATAACCATACACATATATTTCATACTATATATGGATTACTAATAGTATTTTATAAAACTATTATTATCAAATATTGGTTAAAATCACCATATCATGTTATTATTAAATCATATTTCATGAATTTTTTTCTTGTGTAATTACATTCCTTTTAATAGGATTAGGGATTCATAATATGCATGATGTAATCTGTGATATAAATATCCTATTTATTATTTTTATATGTAAATATAGTAATCTATAAATGTTTGTGATAGAAAATGTATTACATAGTTCACGCAGACGGTAGGCAATAGGTACCCATTGACATTCTTTCCAATTTTCTCAAAATAATGAATTAAATTGAAATAAATATTAATTAAAATTTAAAAAATATATATTAAATACATATTTATTATCATCCATGTAAAAAATGTAAAAAATTTCTTATCACTATTTGAAGTTGGTAGACTATATATACGCACGTATGATGTAATTTTTTTCCAATGCATTTTGAAAGGAAAAACATAGATGTGATATCATATTTCAAAAATTAATTTTAGGTCATAAATAAAACAAATATTCTATAAATTGTACCTTAATAGGATCTAAATATTGTGTAAAATAAAAATTAATCTCGTCGCTTACTGAGGTGGTAATCTACTATACACAGAAGAAAAATTATTGTATCCCCTTAGAGAATGGAATATAAGATGATATATATGATAAAGCGATTGAATAATTATAATAATTTTTATAATATAATATAAATTTTTTAAATCCATCATTATACTCATCCTTAATATTTTGTAATTTAAATTGAATTACCTTGGTTCACATGGCAGTAGTATGTCCTACACATGATCGACAATTTTTTTTCCAACTATATTATTAGAAATATGTATATAGATAATAAAATTAACAAATATATTTCTCATTATAAAGTAAATACCTGTGTAATTATATTATAATATAATAATACTATTTTAAAGAGGTGGAAAAATAAATAAAACAAATGTGCACATTTAAGTATTTTGCATCTACTTCAGAGTGCCTCATAAGTTTATGCATAAATCCTTCATAAGAGGATTCATACAAATGAAAATCTATTGAATATTATTAGGTATGTAACATATTTGTCTGTATCGTCTCGAAAATAATTTTTTTTATATGTGATGAGGGGTGGAGAGTGGGTGTCCATCTATAAGATGGGGAGAGGAAAAAAATATTATTTTAATAGATAGAGTGAAAACCCAATTTTTTCATTTAAATCCATAATAACAGTTCATTCATTACTATTATATTTTATATGGTATGAATACTTCCTTGAAATGGGTTTTTGACATGTTATATGTTATTTTAACTCTTATATACATAATTTAACCACAGTAATCCAATTATTACATTAATAACCATAATTTATATATATGATTTTATGATTCATTATCGTAAAAAATTAATTTTAAAAAATTAGAAAAAATTATATATTCTAATTAAAAATTTTGAATCCTTTTTATCCAAATTCAGTTCAAAGATGTGACAAAAAATCAATTTAAAATTAAACACAGATATAAGTTGAAAAAACTAGTTTACGAAAGAATATAATTTAATTGTTGTAAAATACATTATATAATAATTAAATATAAAATTGATTACAATGACATAAATAAGATAAATTATATTACAATAGAACTAATATTCCATTAAAACAAATAAAATATACAATTTAACCCTGTAATTATTTTAAATGAAAATGTAGTTTTTAAAAAAAAATAAATATTTTTCACTATTCAACACAAAATATTATTTTAAAAAATTAATCAAAATAAACCCAATGATAATTTTTAATGTTAGATTTCAAAAATGAATTTTCGATTAAATATATTTTCTATAACTATTAATTTTTTTAAAATTAATTTCTTGATGTGTGACTAAATATCCTTAGAAATAGTTTTTATGAATGATTTTTTTATTTTTAAATGGTTATTATTGTATTTCTAATAAATATATAAAAAATGGATTCCTTTTAATAATTTGTACATGATAAAATTATAATAATTTTTTTTCCTATTCATACCCACAAACATAATGGCTATGTTATATTTCTAAATAGTAAAATAATGTATTTAGAACTATGGTTGTGTGTTTAAATAGATATTAGAGATAACAGGTTTATATAAAAGCAAAAAATATCATATATTATAGGGGTGATATATTATATTTTATGACTGATGTTCTGTTTTCAAGACTCTATCAAATATGTGTTATTTTTCTAATATCAAAAGGCGTTACATCTTCTCTATAGTTGAAACATTTTACATTAGGGGATCGATTGAGAATTAAATTCACATGATATATAATTTTTTTCTTATTCTACATGTCACGTCATTAATGATGAACATGACGCCTTTATTTTTAATACAAGATGTAATATATATTTCATTAATCAAATTTACACCGTTCATAATCCAAATCCATTTATATATGAGATATTGATTCTATTTCCCTCTATGTGGTTTCTCTATTGTACCCCTGTATTTGGATTATATTCAACTCTTATTGTCTTCAATAAAAAGGAGATATATAGATTTACTAATCTACACCTCTAGAAATATATAACATTAAACAAATTCCTTAAATCTACGAATGTCTTCAATTGATAATTTTTTTCAATGTCTATGATTTTAACTACTGAATAATTGATCCATCATGATTTTAAATTGATAGAAAAAGACACATACATTTAATGAAACCAAAAAAAAATTCTTCATATAAAATAATAGATCAATCTCCTGACTATTTTATTTATTGAAATTACCTCCCTATTATAATACATAGTGTATTATGAAAATTATTCATGAAAAATATTTTTAAAATATTTCCCATTACACTAACTCAATATCATCAATGGGATTGGTATTGATGACTAGTTTCTAATATTGATTAGGTTCTTTATCCCAGTGGTAAACAGAAAATATCATTTTATGATATTTAGTTCATTTATTAATATGAAATAATTTTTTCAATATAATTTCTTCATTCATTCATGATTTACGGTTTAAAATATTCACCAAAATAGGGTAGTAATTGTTTTATAACAACTGAAGAACAATTTTATCATTCACCATAGGAGTCAGCCACTCTATAATTTTATTATTATTTTTTATAACATGAATCAATAGTGAATGTATCTCTATGAGTTTTTTCAATCACACTCTTAAGATATTATATATCTTATTTATAATATTATTATATTTCTTCTTTCATTAATTTAAATATTCATTCTACAAATATCCATATATGTACTAGAAATTAAATTGATTAGGATGATAATTGTAAATTTTGTAATAATAAATGAGAAAAATTATTAAATTTTAATTGATATATAAACATAAACATTTAAATCATAATGTATATCATCATAACTCATAATCTAAGTTATTTTTGGGAAATTTTAATGTTAGTTTCTCAATCATAATCCTAAAATAACTATAAATTAATTTCATAATAACTCTAATTAATGCATATGATATATATAATATTACATTTTTTAATAATTTTTTTTCCCAAAGGTCCTATAAATCTTCAGTAATATTGTATTTTCGGAAATTTTGATCTATATTGGACACCATTCAAAAGAACAACACAACATTTTATTTTTATCATCCTTACTTTTTCTTAGCTCCCCATACTCCTATCATTTCATGATATATTTTTAGGTATAAAATTAATGATTTGTTGAATCATGAAGACCAATACATGTGTAGAATGTGATGAAAAATTAGGTAAAATACCATTAATATCGATATTCGTTATATGAAATCAAATATAGATTTATGGGACAAGAGATAGGTTATCATATGAGTCTGAAAAGCACGAGTAATATAATTATATGACCTAAATAAAGTTTAATCCATATAAAAACTTTTTAATTCACATCATTGTGATCACAAACACTGTTCAATGGTTTTTTGGTGGAATAATAAATTAATGTCAAGAATGACACTATGAAATTATTATATAATAGGAGAGATAACCACAATATGAACATACATAATTATATTATGTGATATAAATTATTGACAAATAAACATGGGGATTTTTTAAAATTGGTTTCACCATATTTAATTACTTGTTATTCTTCTTATTGAAACAATAGAAAAAAATTATAAATCAAAAACATGAAATAAACCCCAGATAACAAAACTATTTATATAATGATTTAAAAAGGATTAGTTAAATAGTGACATATCCCACTAGATAATATTGTTTCAGAATATAACATATCTGATTTTCAGGGTTAGAATCATTATGTTATATGATATTTAGGCTATGAAATAATGATTAGTGGAGGATGAAAAATTAGAATAATTTTTATGAATATAAATAAATTTCAATAAAATCACCTATTACATTTTAATTGCTCGATTTAAAAAATAATAGAATGTAAAAACCAAAGGTATGGACATCCCTTTAAAAAAAGATGGGAATGTTAGTGTTAAGGATATATAAAAATCATGTTGGAAATATATAAATTATTATAGTGGGATATATATTATTATATATTATATAAAGTCATTAACGAGAATGAATGTGAAATAACATTTACCTAATGTCTCAAATTTCTTTGGATACTATACCAACCTCATTTATCATTGATTTACCTCCATTGTACTAATTTAACTTCCTTTATAATAAAGACATATTATATAAATATTCCTTGAGAATGTTTTTAGTAGAGTATAGAGTGTATTTCAAAAGGTAATTTTTAAAGGAATCTGGTTTTACATTAATAATAAATGTGTAAATTATTGGTGTTTATGATGACTATGGAGAGGGGTATTGTCGAACCAATTATTGATTATTTTTCTATTTAAGAATAATAATTAAAATATTTTCTATTATAAAGTGTGAATTTATTTTTTTATTAAAAAATTATCCCTCTAAATTTTAATATATTCAAAACTAGTTTCAACATTAAAAGAAAATTCTCTTTAAAAATTTATATAATGTGTAATAGAATAAAATAAATATTTCGTTTTGAAAATGGATTCACATTTTTGGAAATTAATTAAATTAAATTTAAGTGGAATATTTAATGCATTAATTACTTTTTAAATAATTATTAATATTTTCAAATCCTTAATGCTTATTTATTTTTATGACATAATACAAATTATGCTATTTATAAGAACAATATACTTCAATATTCACCAAAATCAATATAATATAGAAAAAAAATAATTGAAATGTTGAACAGTCAAATTTTGATGCTTTTTATATAATAATGCATCAAATTTTATCAAATTTAAAATCTCAACATAATAGATTAAACTTTTAATCAAATAAAATAATACACAGGGAACAATTTTATCTTGAATAAATATTGTTTCTTTTTCACAAAGGGATAATATTTCTATTTCATTTTATTTTATACTTATTATATGATTTATAATTAATATAATATATATATATAATAAATGTAATTTATTTCTAATTTAGTTAACTCTTATATTTTAGTTTTGAGATAAAATTTAATTTTTTTTTTCAAAGTCAAAACTATACTAATTAAAATATGAACTGATTTTTTATTTATATATTGTAAATTGAGATATAATTATATTGAGGTATAATAATATATTTCATTATTTTAACCAACATAATGAATTAGTTTTTTATTAATTTTACTACTTTTAATTCTCATGTTATTATTTCATATATTAGATACCATTTGATAGAAAAATAATTAACTCAATGGCCAGATAAATATTATCCTCTATAATGATACATTTTATTTAATTTATTATTAATTAATTCAACTATATATATGTTATTTTCATATTATTTCAAATATTCCAATCTTCTTTTGAATATTTTATATTTTATATATAGTTTTTTTCTTGTTTGTGATAATTTTTTTGACCCTAAATTACAATAATTTAATGTTGAAGTTATATTATTTATATGTTTTTAGTTTCCCATTGTATTATATTTAACTTTATAGATTATTTTTATATATAATATTTAATGTTATTTTTTTTATTTTTTTTTATTTTGTAGTTTTTTTTTGTATTATATATTATACTAAAATATAAAGTACATAAATTTAAAGAAAGAAAATTTCATATAATAGACGGTTGTTTAATAACATCAAATTATTATAGTTTAAGAAATTATTCTTCCATGTAGTCTATTAATGTTGATTAACAATGGAATTTACCTCAAGTCAAATGAATATATTTTGTTTCATCAAATTTAATGGAATTTTGTTAAATGATGTTTTAGTATTTCAGTAGTGTGTATTATTTTTGACATAAATTGTATGAGTTTTCAGTTTGATAATGAATTTAAATGGTTTTATGGAAATTTAATTTTCAAATTTTGGAAGTGGAGATGATATTAATATGTTTATTACCAATGAGCATTATTTTATTATACAATGATTTAAATGTATGATTTTTTTTTCATGAACCACACGACAAAAATATATTTTATGATAATAAAATCACTAATAAATTAAAAAATAAATAAATAAATTTTATTTAAAATTTTTATTTCCTATAAATATATATTTTAATTAAATTTTTGATGATATTGATACATGAAAAATTACATGTAAAATTTATTATTACTACCATCTCACAATGAAATGGTCAGTTTGAAAATATTTTGTTTTTATTAATATATTTTTTATTTATGATGTAAAATTAAAATCTAAATATCTTGTAAAAATTAATACTGAGAGTTATAAAATATTATATATTTTGAAGGACAAGACAAATTTTATATCCAATTATAAGAATATAAAATAATTACTCCAACGAAAAAATAAAATAATAATGGACGATGATGTTTTTCAATGTCATAATGGGAATAAAGTTTACTATGAAATTTACAATAAAATATCTTATATATGTGATTAACTTTTGAATAATAATTTTTCTATTAAAAATGAGGGAGAAATTGATAATGATGATGATAATAAATGTTGAAATGTTTAAAAAATAGAACTAGTTGTTGAGGAGTAATAGATTGATGTTGTAGTTCTAATTAAAATTCCAGTTGATATTGTTGAACCTTCACACCAAGAAGATAAAATGTAAAAAAATAATTTTTTAAAAACTATATCTAAACATGGAGATCATATTTCTAATATATTAAAATATAACTCTATATACCCATACATTTATATCTATTAAAGAAAATATCATTTATACAAGGGTGCTGATACCAATTGAAGTAACTCAATTTTAACCACTAATTATTTCAATATAGAACAACAAAATTTATTTATTTACATATATAAAATGTTTTTACATTTAGCATTTTAGATAATAATGGAATATAATTCAGTAATAAAACACATTCCTTCCTCGTCAAATTCACATTTTCCCGCTGAACCAAAAATTTCTTATTAGCTAATATTAATTCGTTACCTAAAAAAAATTATCCATTTATGACAACCTTATTTAAAAATCAAAAAAAAATGTAATCTTCTCCATAAAATATTGATATATAAGCAAAAAAATATTGATCTCAAATACACAGTATCTATAAAAATTGTTATTAATAGTTTTATATCATATGTAAGCATTATAAGATCACATGGTTAAGGTAACATAATTTATGTTATCAAAATAATTAAGAGAAAAATACCCATAAATGAATTAAATATATATATTATAACTAAAAATATTAATAATTTTCTAGAATACTTCTATATGAATGTATATTAGAATAATCAAGAATATATCATGGGAATACATGGAATCTCAGGAAATAAAATATTTACATTGATAAATTTTTCATCATTAGAAGATAATAGATAAACCATCAATCAGGAATAAATTATATTACGAAAATATTTAAACTAATAAAATAAATTTTTTACTAAATCAAATAGGGGTCTATAGATATTTTCTCAATTCACTCCTATATCAACTATTAAAATCACAATTACTAATGTAAAATCTGAACCGATTGATTACATAATTTATTACTCTGAGAAAAAATCATAACTCTAGTAATTAGTGGGATATAATGGAAGAAATCATCATCACAATGAACTTAATAGAACAATATTTTTAAAAAACTTCTAATCATTGTATTTAAATAATAATTATCCTAATAATATTAATTAATAATTATTACATTAATTAAAACATTAATGAAAATATGTTTAATGAAAATTTTCATAAAATATAACCAATATATATCAATAGAAATAATATTTATGGAACAAATAAAAAAAATTCCATTTATTAAAAATATTCATTTAAATAATGATGATACAGTAGAAAAATAACTGTATAAAAATATTTGAAATTTACTTTTGAAAAAAAAGATATATTATTTTTAATTTGGTAACACATTAGAAGGTAAAAAATAACACGAAAATTCGGAAAGGGAATTTAATTGAAAAAAATATATACATGTAATGTTATTATGATAATGTAAAATGTTCATAGTGGTGGTATATTCTGAAAATGGTGTATACATTAATTAAATAAGTATTTTCCCACATTTTTTATGAAATTAAAAAAATGAATCTTATGAAATATATTTAAAGATTACTACATTTAAAAATTTTAAATGATCGAAATAATTAGAATAAATAGAATTTATTTAATTTATATTTATATTAAAAAAAATCGGTAGGAATATTTTCCAAACCATGGATATAAAATATAATGTATTTAAAAATTATATAAATTCGATTTGAAGAAAAATACCTCATGACATTTATGATAATAACCCGTTCTGAAGAAAATGATAATGTAATATAATATAGAATTACATAACATAAATAGTTTCATGATATTTTTTAAAAATATGTATTATATACAACATATAAATTAATATTTTTTAATTAATAAAAAATCCTTCAATTAGGATGTTGGAGAGAAGAATCCCATTTATCTATAATAATGATTGATTTAAAATGAAATTGAATAAAGGAACTAAAAAATATTATGTAAAAAAAATTTACAATAAAATAATATTTATTTACACATTGATTATATACTATGTATACAATATAAAATAAATCATTATCACAACATGAAACATGTCTTAAGGGATTTCATTTTTGATAAAGATACCTTAATGAAGATCATAACATTTTAAATATTAATCTATCAATGAAATTAATATTAATATGAAATTTAAATCCACATAATAAGGGGTGGAAATAAATTATGTCAAATAATAGTTCATTATATATTAATCATGGTATATCAAACTAAATTATGATGTGATATTACCAAATGAAAATAAATCTAGAAAAGATCACCTTACCTGTGATTTCTTCATGGACATATGCATTATAGCATTCAATATATATAAATATATTTTTCATATACATCATATCCTAACATAATTTTATTTTATCATACTATATTTCATTAACTTAAAACTTCATCATAAAGAATAATTAATATTTCTAATTTTAAAAAAATATTATCCTGGTAACTGTTTATTTTCAGCCAATGATCATACTCGAATGTCCAGATTCCTATAACATATTCTTGGTTCGATCACATATAGTATGATAATAATTTCATAAATATAAAATATATATATTATATAATATTTTAAAAAGAAATTTATGGTGGTTATGAAAAATGAAATACAACATTGATTCATGTTGTAGTCTTCAGAATTTTAGTAACAACGTTTTGATTTTTCAATGGACAGATACAAATGAATATAGATAGTGATTTACCTTTCTCTAATTATAATTTTGTCTATCATATCATTTTAATTATTGAAATATATCATTATATCCGTCCATATGAGGTGTTTATGGTAAATGAAATTTTCTATTCAGGGTGGTAGTACCCTTCAAGTATAAATGATTGAAGTTATCATTTTTTATTGGATAGAATAGAGGTAAACGATGGGTTTCCAAAAATAATAATAACATATTTAGTATAATAATGTTTATTTTGTAATTATTTTATTGTTTTAGTATTTTATTTCATGATATTTTGAAAATAAATACCTGAAATCAGTTGGTAAAGAAGATTACCTCTTCCTTTGATATCCTCCATTCAATTAAACTATTTGATTTTTCCAGGATATTTTATACTCCCACTAAATGATATGGGTTTTTTATGGGATGTATGGGTTGTTATATGAGTTATATTTTTTTGATAAATTTTATGTGATATGTTTATTTGGAAATGTTAAATTGAATATCGTTTTATATAAAACAATTAATGGAATTCCACAAATATTAAGTCATTAATGGTCAATAATTTAATTAATTAAATAAAGTGGATGAAAAAATGACATTTAATGGAATTCATAACATTTACCTTCAATATTTATGGCTTATAATATTTTTTAGAATTTTAAAATATTTAGTAATATATTTTTAACACTAGGAATAATTGAAGTCATTTTTAGTACGATTAATATAATTTCTCATTCAAATCATTAATATAATTGCAAAGATTGAATCAAAATATTTAAATTGTAAATTATCATTCATAATTATATAAAAATGTAGGTAAAAATAATTAATCCAAACCAAACCACTTTTAATGTTCATATAATAATTTATATGATTTTTCGAAGGGTTAAACAAGCCATATTTTAATGCTATGTAAAATTTTTTTATAAGTACCCTTTTATATAAAATTAAAAATGAATTACAAAAATAGATCCAAATATAATTTCTTTATCATATTAATAATTATTTTCAAATTTTTATAACTCTTTTTTATCAATATCATTGTCTTGATAATTATTTAGCAATAAATAGTGTAATCGTTTATTATAATAAATTTGTAAAATGAAATTATTGTCATAATAAATGAAAGTGTCAAAAATATAAAATTTTCAATTATATGTTATGTAAATTTATAAATAAACTTATAAAGTCAAATTTACACATTTTCTAGAGATACTTTTTGCCTTATCTCATAGTTTAACACCATCATGAAACGTTTAAACACTTATATGGAAACACCCTTTTACAATGGTAATTATTCATTAAGAAAAAAATTCTTCTGGAAAATATTATATAAATTTCATATTATTACTCTAAATATGCAATATGTTTTATTTTAATTTAATTTATATAGCTAATAACATTTACAAATAATACTTGTTTGAAAAGCACAACGAAAACAATGTTTTTAATTAAAGAATTCTTTTATACATAAAAAATATTTTATTCCAAAATGACACATAAAATTGTTCACCATGAATTATATTAGAATATGAATATGAAAGGGTGGTTTATATTACCTATAATAATTTATTTGTAATGTAGAATTTTAATACTAAAATAATGAAAATTTTCAAAATCTTTTTTTATTAAAGTAAAAAAGTACATAACTACTACAATTTAATACATAGATTTTCATATTCCAAAAAATAATATGAAAGTTATTATATTTGTTTGTAAAATTATAATTAATTTCAAAATATGATATAGTATCATTTTTTATCCTTCATATATCTTTATGGTATCATAAAACACACATTATTTTCAAAAATGGTATTATCATTATTCACCTAAAAATCACATAGTTCTGAAAAATCACCAAAATAAAACGTAATTATTTTATCATGATTAATGAAATTATAAATATCATTTAATAAAATAAATATTCTAAAATTCATTAAAATAACTTTTTATATAGTAAAAATGAAAACAAAAACAACATTTAATGATGAATAATTATTTCAAGAATGATCTTTATTTTGTACGAACTCCCTATTTGTGTTTATTAATTTGATTTCACATTGTATATTCAGAATTTATTAATTTTTATATATATTTATTATATAGTATCATAATAAATATTTTTTCATTGTATATAAGACATTTCATTCAACAAGGTACTTACACAATGTAATGCATATAAAATTAATAGGTTGTTACATTCTCTCCCACCAAATAAAATAATATCATCCTCACAATTATAAATTAATTATATGAGAATGAAAGAATCTTTATATATTAATAAACAAAAATATAGGTTATTATATGATCATTAAAATTATTATTACATTAAAAATTTTCCAAAATATGCATTTGAATGAGTTTAAAAAACTATACCTTGATAAATGAGTTACAAGTGTCGATAAATTTATCCTCCTTTTTATGATATATATTTCCACCATTATGATACAAAATATAGGATAAATAATTTAAAATGAATTTTATATGAATAATTTCATCGTAAACTTATGTGTTTGTTCAGTTCAAGCATTTTACTTGTTTTTCCTTCAAACAAATAATGACGAAGATAAATTGTTTTCATAGATTAAGTAAAAAAATTTAATTGATTATGAATTCATGAAAATATTATAATATATTATTACTGATATTACATTTTAAAAAATTTTATTATAATTTATAATAATTAATAACTATTTATATGAATACTTAATATATTAATAACTAAAACATCAAAAATTAATCAAAAAGACCAGGTTAAATCTATCCATAAAAAATTACCCTAATCTCTTAAAAACATGCTTGAAAAAATTTAAAACATAAAAATAAATTTTTTTGAGGATATATTAATTCTATATAAACATAATATTTTTCAATAAAAATAATTAATCCCTCATAAAGTATATTAAAATTTTTAATTTGGCCTAATCGTATATTTTACGATATATATTAATCATTTCACAAAATAACACGAATCAGAATGTCAATAAAACAGAAATAATATATATATTTTTATAAAATTTACATTAATATTTATGACATAATTACTATAGACCACTTAAATAGAAGAAACCCTTATTATTCAATAATTTGACATTTATATTAATTAATATTATTATTCCAAATATATAGTTAACTTATTCTAAAATAATATTAACCACTTTATCACCCATCCCTTTTAAATCCAATGTTTATAAATATGCTAAAATATTTTTTCCTCAATTTATATTTACATTCCTAAACAATCAACATCATATATAAATAAAAAGATAAACGTAAGTATTATATATAATGAAATGATTTTTTGAATCCCAATAAAATGATTCCATAATATTATTAATCACTATAAATTCATTCCAAATCCAAAATTTAAAAAAGAATTATTATTTAAAAATTCAAATTATACTTCAACATATTAACCAATGAATTTATTAAAACTCTTAAAATATCCATATCTAATAATGTATTATCCACTAATGCTATTGAAAAAATTCAACTGATAGCAATTATAACATGCTATACTAATACACCTAGATCTAATGTGAAAAACATATTCATTACATAAACTCTATGATTCTAAAAAACAGACACAATTTTAACCATCCATAATTTCGTTATGAACATCCATCATTTATTCAATTACATACAGATGATGTTTTAGGTTTATATGTTTACATAATTAGGGGAAACAAATTAAAAATATAACATATATATTTATCATGAAATATTTATTTTTAATGTTTTTCCCCATGAATTAATCATTCCATGTCAACTCTCTGATTATTGGTACCAATCTGGAGTTAGAAATAATGTTGAAGAGTGTCCCCCAAGGTTCGTCCAGTAATAGGCCCCATTTGAGACTATCATAGATGCTATAAAAAAGTAATGTGAGGAATTACCCTCAAAATATTAGTTGTACAAAAGGTACAAGAATAAAAAAACTAATAAATACCTCAAACCATACATATAAAATTCTATTATCCCCTAATACAGGCCATGAAATAAAAATAAAATTCTCCAAAACAACATCCAAATGGATACCTATGGAAATTAATCCAATGAAATTCAAACCTATAATCTTGTAATTTTTATCTCAGCCACCTAAATCCTCCTAGTATCCATATAAATAATTTATATATTAAAATGGTGAGTATAAAATGTAAAATTATTAGTTTCATACCAAAAATCTCTTCTAAAATTTTTATTATAAAAAACTAATTCTCTAGTGAAAATAAAAACAAATACTACGAATAGAAACATTTTCATTATAAATTTACATTCTCCTAAAGTGTCTCCCACAAAGTAACAAATCCAATATTGTATGAAAATATCAGATGAATATAATCTGTGATGCAAAAAAACCTATCCCTTATGATTTTAGACTATAATGACCCAATGCTAAACATATTCTTCTCTCTTATCATTCTTTATAATGTTGGTGGGGATGAAATCCTATATATTCAAAAAATGAATATTCTAAAATTTCATGTTATTATAATGAAAATCTATATATCCAAATCACTACATCATTATTCCGGAGTAGTGGGGTATTTTGATCAATAAAAACATATATCTCATTCCCTTGTCATACCGTCCATGCCCCCACCATATATATATCATCCCATCACCCCATAATCATATTTATTATCAAACACTTAGATATCATAGAAAATGAATTATAAACAGTGATAATCATAGTACTCTCACATCTATAAGGAATATAATTGAAGAATAAGTATCAAATGATAATCATTGGGAATTCATATTATAAAATTGACTCAATTCTAGTGAAAACTAGAATCACCTAAAAAGAATAATATATAGAAATCAGAAGAAAAAAATCATGACATGTGGGTTTACACCAACAACCATAACAAAACCTATTACTATCCACATGGAACCATGATATCTACCACTATCCAACAAAAATTCTAAAAGATACTCATCATGAAAAAAATACATATAGACTACCCAAAATACACAAAATTAATAAAATATTAAACTAGTTGATGATTTACAAGTTATTTACCAAATATCATTTATCATGATACTTTATCCCATGTTTAAGAAAAAAATTAACAAGCACACAAAATAAAAAACTATAACCCCAAAAAAATTATTATTCTCCATTAAATTATTAGCATCCATACCATTTAAACTCTCACCGATAAAAATTTGTGTTCAATTTTACACTCTATATCCCAAACCTAGAATGAATCTATAAACACAAAAACCCCATAAACATAACAATAATAAACAAAACATCCCATGTCATAGTCTCTACCATAGAAAAACCATTATAAATTAGTAACCCATTGTTAACGACAAATAATGAGGCCCTATAATATCTTATTCTAAATAACCACATCCCTACATACTAATACATTCCATATCTTAACCAATCACTACTATCACAACACAATTTTCAGCCTGATTTATTTAAAAAATCACAAAAAAATAAGAAAACTATGATACATAAAAGAATATTTAAGGTTAATCTTTTACATAATTTTCATTGATAAAGGATTTCATAATATTTTGTCTTCCCTTGAACAGATTTGTGTACATAATTTCACTGATTGATCAAAATCGTTTCATTACCAAATTTTAATTATTAAATTTTTATAATTATTATGTTAATATACTGATTGAAAATAATAGTTATCAATTTTTTACATCTGTAATAAGTTCCCAAAAACAATATTCATATTCAAGGTATAGAACATCTATAAAAATATAATGAAATCTATAACCACATGGAAATTAATGAACATAAATTTTAATTTAATTTAATATAGAATAATTACCTATATAGTTTTACCCTTACCATATACCTAGTGGAAAATAAAATAATTCTTATCCAATATCATCAATGAATAAAAATGTAGATCAAATACCCTTATGCAAACAAGGATTTATAAATCAATTATTATGACCCATGAATGGAAGATAAGTTTACGGGCCAAAATCACTCAATATAATAATTGAAACCTAGAACATAAAAACCACTATCAAATCCAAATATCCACAAAATAAAAAAATTCCAATATGTAGTAACATTCCCACTATATGAGCAAATGGAGTGAAAAAAGAAAAAAATACAATCAGGAAAGTGTAAGAACTCACCTTGGATCACCTATAGTTTATATTATATTGCAAAGGGTCAATACCATGGAATATGGGCTAGATAAAAACACAAATGACCCCTTTGATTCCCAAGAGTCTAGAAAGAGTGAATAAATAATGAGTTATGAATGGTGTTTCAAATTTTAAAAAAATGTATTAATTAAAAAACCAAAGAGAAACATGATTGAATACAATGTAGTGAATATATTTTCAATACAACAAATAGAGAACAATAAGATTCAATGTCACAATCATCCTCTGTCAAAAAACATCTAGAATTCATGATGTAGATATCACCAGGATGTTACAAACACATGGTAAGGTTGTAGAGAAACCCATTCACCATGCATCAACTAAACTAAAATCCTTAATTATAACCGAATAAACCACTATAAGAATCTATGTCACATGGACTATGGTTGTTCCATAATATACCACCTCTAACCCACAACACTACATTCCCTATGAAATATAAAATCATCCCCCAAAATAATTGGGGAACCAAATACAAACCCTCAAAAAATTAAGTTGTATCACACTTACATGAGGTTTATCGAATTAATTAAACATTTCCAAAAAAACCTATCATCCAAATAAATTTCTGTAAACTACCACTGCCATTCCATAATGGCCTCCAAAATGATACAAGAGAAATATAAATGTCTCAATATGATTCTGCAACATTATTTTTAGCCCCATACCCTCTTATTCCCCTAGACTATTACTAAATCCATTATATTCTAAATCAAAAAAAATATAATATGTTGGAAGGTACATGCTACTAAATCAGATACCTCTCAAATGATTCACATCACTATGAATTAAAAGAAACAAAAAAATAAAAATAGGTGGGAATTTTTCTGGGAAAGAATACCAAATGATACATCTCACAAACCACTTTAAAACCAAATATGACAACCTAATAAGAACACTAGGATCTTCAAGACATACCACACTATCATCCCATTTCTACGCTATTAGTAACGATACATATAAAAAAGATCAATGAAAGAAACAAAAAAATTATAATTATAAAAAAATTAATATAAAATGTAGTCATATATAAATATATAACATCATCAAAGAAAAAAATAAAATAAAAAAAGTCGACATAACAAGAATTTATTTGTTTATCACACTCTCATGTACTATATTCCAAACCCCAATTTCCCCACATAATAAAAAAATGATCAACTAAACCCAAAGAACATCATCTCTCAATGATCATAGATAATAAATTTGTTATTATTTAAATATCATATCACATAAGATATCTGTGTATCTCATGTTATTGAAATTAGAGTGATTACGATGATACCATTATAGTTGGAAAATGATGAAGATGTCATGGGTCCTCATTAGTTTTGGGGAAATCAGAATGTTATAGACACCACACCAACATTCTCTATCATTACCCAACCTATGAAATGAGATAATGAAAACATAACTTCTATGATATATAAATCCTAAACTAGACTATCAATTCTAATGAAACCCACTATCTTTCTTTTGAGAAGGAAAACCCACTCATGGATAAAAAATATTTCATTAGACACCAAATTATATCTAGGGATCCAATCTCATTATTCTGATAACTCCAATATGGATGTCTCATAAACTTAATAACCAATAGAGATACCACTCAACAAGACATTTAATTAAATATGTATCAATATAATGAATAACGAAGGAGTATTTCATTAATAAGATTATATTTTCTTAATGTTTTTTCTTTTACAAACCATTATCGTTGTTCTTAAATTTCACGACACACCCATGACACGAAATTTTAAACAGAAAAATTATTTCATCATGACTCCAAAATTTCAAAAAACCAACATTTTACTTACAATAATTTTATATATCATCTAATTTATTCATGAAAATTATTATGTAATATAGAACCTAAAAATTATATTAATTATAATTTTTTATTGATAAAAATGTTAAAATATGATATGAAAAAAATGTATCAACTAAGATTATTTAAATTAAAATTAGAATAGATATTCTGTTAAAAATGGTAGAAATGTTACCAAATCAAACATTACTCACTCTGATAGTACTAATAAAAATTTACCCCATATATACTGACTAATAATGACGAATGAACTATATAGATGACCAATAAAACACCTAAGTGAGACCTTCGGACCCTAATGAAATATGGGAATCTAATTTCAATAGTGTCCCATCACATCTCAAATAAATCACGTCAATATAATATATATGAAACTCACTGAGCTGGAAGGATGAATATTTTAAGGTCATTCCTAATCATTGAGAGATAGCCTCACTCCATTCCTCCACCTACTACAGAATCGTTAACATAAAGCTCCACATTTCACTATTAAATAAATAATAAAAATAATCTTCTCAACCAAATCATCATGATACCTCACTTATTTCATGGATAATTACTAATGACTCTCCTCTCTCTATCAAAAATTCATCCTTAGGGGTGACATGAAATGTCTCGTCCCCATGTCCTCATTAGTAAGTATGTTTGAAAACTCTATAATTAATCTGTATAAGTAGTCTTTAAAATATTTCACAACAGAATCATTTTTATAGGTCCTAAATTTACCATCTATGTATTCATTCTATAGTACTCCAGGACTGATCTCTAACATAAATAGACTAATGAATTATATATTGGAAATATCTTTTAGTAAATCAATATATTTTTTCCAAAACAACCAAGCCACTCATTTTAGCATTACCAACATTGTGAAAATAAAAAACTTATTCAGGGGTCCTAAAAATTTGAAGTAAACTATAGATTATTAAAAATATTCTTTAACATCAAGACATAACACTACAACACAAAAAAATTTCACCTATTTTTTTGAGATCAGAAAAACACTATATGTCATGAATATATCTCTACAAATAACAAATTACATTTGATATTTCATCTTTATATCTTCACTCTAATTATCAAAAGAAAATATGACCATATAAGAAATTAACTCACACTATCATAATAATAATAGATATAAACAAATCACTAATCCACATGAACAATTACTTCATCATCATTGAAACATATTAATTCTCAATAAAATCACATAAATATCTTTATCAAGACCATCATTCAAATCATACACATAATAGATATTAGGGAAATAGAAAATTATTTTCAAAATATACCTAGTAAACACAATTAAAGTAAAATTTTATTTTATTCTACTCTATGATACATACTCAATAAAAATAATGAAAAACTTTTATGAAATAAAACCATTTAAATAAACTCGTAATTAAATTTTCTTAATAATATTACATTTAAATGAAAACACATATTTAAAAATGAGGAAAAATTTTAAAACACGTGTTATAATTATATTTCACTCATGAAATGCTAAGAATCAACCATTATTTATGAAAATGGAATTTACAGCATTTACATAATCTAGTAATTGAAAGCATAAAACAACATCATTGAATTTCTCACATAATAATACAGAATTTTCTATTATCATATTATGATCTAATTACCCAAACATTTTTTTTAGTTTAGCAAGACAACTATTACTATTTATTTTATCTCAATTTTTACTAGAACATTCAACTAATTTATGGAAAACCTTATTCCAATAAGTACTTTACTGTTATAACAAGTCATGAAAACAACCACAAAAAACCCGTTATATTTCACAAGGAATCCTGGAAAAATATTTTCAGAGTAAAATAAAATAAATTAATAATATTTTTCATAATTAATATCATTATATGTTTAATTCAAAATATATACCTAACACCCAAAAAATTTAAAAAAATAAATTATAATAGAACACAAATTAATTTTCTATAATATATTAAAAAATTAACATACAATCTATGAGTACAACTAATGTCCCTAATAAATTTTAATTGATAATAAAAAATATGTCCAAGATAATATATAGAGACTCCCTATTTTCTTTGTAATAATATAAAATAGTTCTAGAAATATTTTCAAAGTAATGAATTTTGATGATGTACAATTCTGATTGCTCGTGTTCTAAGAATCAATTTAATGAATCTATTATTTATATTTTATATCACATGAACATGATTTCATAAATAAAATCGGATAACACAAAAAAGGAGACTCGAATTGAAAATAAATTACCATGGATGGTTTTTTAATGTTGGTTTAACCCTGGGTGGGACGTCAAATTAGTTGGCATGATGAGTTAAAATAAAATGACACTTGGCAGGAGTGTTTAATTTCAATGAAAACCCAATTTTATTTTACTGTTATCAAAATGAAATTATGATATGAATATAAATTTATTATTATAGTGGTTGGAAATGGATATTTTAATAATCCTAGGATCATTATGATCTCACTTCTTCTACTTGTCATTAACGAATTCAAAAAGGATGATGATAAAACTCTTGATCAAGGTACATTGAAAGGCAGGGAAGATCATCTGTTTGAAAGAACATTTTTTGGAAAAGAATGATAAAAATTTGGGATGTACTCATAAATTTGTGAATTCTATTAAAATTTAATAAATATATTGGGTGTCACCAAGTTATATATTTGATTTACATTCAAATTGTGACTTTTAATGAGATCTAAATCCCGTTTAAATTGTTTATTTGGTTATCTCACCCTTGAGCATTCCAATTTGTATTGTTATGAAAAGATCGAATGGACAATGATTGTTACACATATTGGGCTCTATTAACCTAATAATTATGTATGTTCTACACTGATTAACCTATGGGGTCTCATTTTGATAATTCTAGGTGGGACTGAGCCCGAATAGACCCCCTAGATCGTTTTAGATTAGTGTATAAAGAGTATATTGGGAAATTAGTGATGGATTCATATATATTTTTGAAATGGATGTATTATTTAGGGATATAGATTCTAAATAGGTATTTATCATGTCACGAGAGTCACTTTCTGGTTGTTGGAACAAGTAGTTTTAGGTTAATCAATATGAAATCCATTTTCTGGAAAATAGAGGGCTAAAAACAATGACTAATGGCTTTCCCAACTAATTTCAGATGACCTTGAGTCCACATCAGAGATGGTGAGTTTGGTTCAATAATTTGGGAATCTTATCTAACATTATTTAAAAATATTTAACACATTTTATGTATTATAAGTGTACACATGTTTTGTATCCCCATGTTTGTGGAGACTATGTTTTATTGAGAGTTAAATATCATAGCAACAATGGGACACCAAATCACCATGTGAATCAGTTCTGGTGACATAGTGTGTAACCTAGGAGTACATGGACGTGGGAAAGGATAGAAACACATAATTTATCACTAAAAACATAAACTACTATGTGGATGGGTTGAATGTAATATGGGAGGACATTCCATGTGTGAGAGTGGATAGAAATGGGCCATGTTATACATACAGGACCAATATGCTGAACATCAACCTTGGTGGACGAGGCATAATGTGTAGTTACTCTTTATGCCATGTAGGTATACCTGGGCATTGAGCTATGTATAGATATGTACATGGCCATAAAGCAAAGAGAGACAACACACCATGTGAATCCCTTAACCACCATTTACTTCTACATACATTTGAAGAAACATCTTCCACTAATATATCATTTTTTTAGACTCGGATGATGGTACATGAGTAGCCAATCGTGAGCGTTTTCTAAATATAATTTAATAGTTGACTCCTTTTTGGATATTGAGATGTGATGGGTTGTTTTTTGAATATGATTCATATTTATGAGATGAAAAATAATGGAAGTGATGAGGGAGGATCACTAGAGACACTAGAGTGGAACCCTCCTACATGGATAGGGAATGAGACTTATGTCTTCTATCTCAGTGGAATCCACCAACTATGTTTTTCATGGGTCCTAAATTTAACCAAATTGTGTAACCCTCATAATAAAAATATTATGGGTCCTCTACCGAATATTAGAGTGACACCCTCTATCATGGATGGCATGTGTCTATTTTGACTATTGAGTGGCAGCCTCCTATTGTATTTTGGCATAGGTCCCTGACCACAAGAGTGGGACCCTCTAACAGTGCGGTGTATGGGGCCTCATATAATTACTAGAGTCAAACACATAAATTTTAATGGGAATGGGTCATATATTGACTATTAAGTGAGACTCTCCTGTAGAGAAAGGATATGGGTTCTCAACCATCAGAGTAGAACCCTCCTACGAGGATAGGGCATGATTCATTTAGCTATCTACTGAGTGGAACCCTCCTACGATGTCAGGATATGGTTACTCTATATTTTGTGTGGAACAATCATATTGTACCATGGTATGGATACTATTTATATATTTTTTTTCCCCTCGACTGTGACATATAGTTGTGTGGTGTGTCTGGAATGGGGGTTTTCATTGAAAAATTCATTAGTTTCTGGGAATCATTGTAAGACTCTTTGAAATATTGACACTCTTTCCTGGGCTACCCTATTAGAATGAGATCCAATTTATCTCAATTTTGGGATTATTCATTTGATATTATATATATATATCCATGTTGATAGATTATGTTTTTCTATTATAATGGGTTCATCTCACAATTACTATAGTGTCTCTTACCCCACATACAACATTTATTAAATACAAGTGGGTATCTATATACATAACCATATATGGTATTTTACCCCATTTTCCATGACTAATGTAGATGAAGGAGAAGTTAGTGGAGATTATAATAAATCTTAGGGATACATAGTGAATTTAGCTAATATTGATGAACAGTGCAAGGAGATTTGGAGCTAGACTCTCTATGATTTTTAAATTTAAAATTTTTTCAGGATTGGAAATGAATTGGGTATGGCATATATCCAGCCACTTTAATTTTAGATTTAAATTATCATACCATTTTTCTACTTATATGGTTTTAATTTATGGTAATTATTCTAGACGTTTCTTATATTCTCTTTTATTCCTCTGCACTTCTTCATTGAGATGGTCGAGAGTGTGCTTATCGGTAAATTACGAAAATTCCCCTATAATAGTCAAGGAATTAAAGGATTTTCACCAACCCATGGGCTATGTTGGTGTGTCTTGGGGTGTTACAACTCAATACCCATTTGGTGGGTCATGAATGCCCTGTATTAGAGGTGTCTTGATACTTGGGACAACATTTGGAGTAGTTAAATTATAAGGATTTTGATGGGATTTTAGGAAACAATTTTAATGTGTCCTGAGTGCGTCTCGTATGATTGGGAACCCAGTGTTGGTGGAGAGGCTAATGTATCCCGTCACCAAAACTATGAATACCTACTTTCTGACATGGAATATCAATACATATGTTATTGGGATGAATTTTAGATACATCACATAGGTTCAATTCCTCAAACTATCCTTCTTGAGTATTATCCTCATTATTTATATATATTCTTCTCTAAATGTGGAAAATATTGGTTAAATATTTAGTATTAATATACAGTAATAGAAATCTGGGTTACTGAATCCATATCATGACAATGATACTATGAGTGATGAAGCCTCTATTTAGGGTATATCATGTTAGGTTTTTCCTTTAGTTAGATAGGTATAATATAACCACCCATCGAGAATATTTTTATAAAATCAATGATAGCCACGGATGATCTTATTCTTAGCACACTCTAGGAATTCCATTACTAAATTCCACTAAGGTTCCATTATGAGATAGTTCCCCTAGCAGTGATGTGTTGGACAGAGTATCTGATCCATACCATAAGGATAATCTAGAAACTGACTGATCAGGTGGTTATGTTAGAAGTTAGCTTTTTCAATGGAGAAAATGGATGTTGGTGGAGTCATGTTTCATTGATTCTTGATGATTTCATACTCTCATAGACTAAATTATAGTGGTTGTTTTTAATGATTACTTTCCCTCTTATTTGGTTTTGGTATTGATTGAAAATATTTTGGTAGTTTAGTAGGGAGGGATAATAGTGGATGAGATTCCTACAGGGTTCATAGACCAGACATCATACTCCCTCAACATGATTCTAGATGAATATATCTTAGCAGTAAATTTTAAGAAGGGTATTTGAAGAGATGTTAATTTCTATGTGGCACCCTTGTAAATTCATTCTTATGTCGGGGGTATGGACCAGGTCCTACTGATAGTGTGATTCTTCATAGAGGTACACCATATAGCTATTGAAGGCAGTGAGAATTTCATAGTTGAGTCATCTACATTAACTAGAAGATCCCCTTCTATAGGATATCAATGTAGGAGATCTTCCTATAATGAGGCTCAGGCATATGATTATGAGTTAAACCATGGACCATGGTGTCTCGGAGAGGGGTGACACTGTGAATGTGATATGTGAGGTCATAGGGCACGTGATTTTCCGACCAATGATCGGTGGAGCTCAAACCAGTAGCCAATATAATACCATGATAGAGGATTCTATAAATACCGCAAACCTAATAACCCAAATTTGGAGGTTACTTTATTACATTGGTATAATATAAAAGGAATTACAACCTAATAAACAAACTAGTTTATTAATTTAGGAAAAGTAGTCACATAATTGAACAACACATTATAATTTAAAAAAAATTAAAAAATAAAGAATCATATAAGAATATCATTATTTTCTGATATAAATTGTACATATCAATAATAATAAACATCTTTTATTCCTAGGAAAAAATAAAACATGTTAACGTGGTAAAGTCGAATGCACAGTAGGGGTTTGGTACAATAGAAGCTATCATAAGTCAATAATCATAATTAAAATGGAAAGGTAAATAATAAGAAACTAATTACATTGACAAAATAGCTAACAATTAAATGAATATTGACATAATATCATAGTGAAAATATCATAGATAATAATAAATTTAATATTATTAAATCTAATTATAATTTATTGGATGCCCTTATATCAGGTATCATAGTATGTCTTCCATTAATACCATCACAATATGGTTTAAAAAAATTAAAAACTGGTTTGGTTATCCACAAATCATCTCTATTGTCAATATCTTTTGAAGGACATTTTAAAACTACTTCATACAAATTTATTAGGTGTTTCCAACTAATTTTCCTCATGAGTCCAACTGTGCATGGATGGGATATCTATAATCAAGACCCACTCGTGTATTGAATTAATAAATAATTTCTATTATTAAAGGATTAAATAGAATCCATATGAATACTTATATTGAAACCTAACATATGAAATAATAATACTTATCACAATCTAATGAACATAGTCATAAATCCACTATAGTAATATGGTGAATGTTGTCAAAATATTACATCCCAATTCAAACTCATAAAGAATCATTTATTAATATATATTTTATGGTACTAGATGAGATCATCCTTATTGATTCATAAGATTCATCAAATGATGTTTTCATGGATTAAATTACATTAAATAATACCAATGAAATATTTTAGACAAAAATAACCTTTTTTACATTGAAGAACAATTAATTTTAAAAAAATATAAAAGACAAAACTAATTTGAATATAACCATAAAATATCATAAATGATGCCTAAAAAAATTATGGTTTCATGATAAAATAAAAATCTTTTCAAGCCATATATGTTATCAAAAACATTATTACCATAATTTTTTAGAAATGTGTCAATGAAACCTTTTTAGAAAACCAAAAAAATAAATTTCCATAAATTTTGTAAAAAGAAAACCGTGATTAAAAATTACTATATAAATTTATTGGAATATATTGAATTATTTTTTGGAAATTATTGTATAAAACAAGTCCATTTAAAAAACAATAATGTTTTAAGAATTTTTTTATAATAATATATATTTTTAAATGAATATCTCTTAAAAATATCACATCATTGAAGTGATTTTTAATCAAATGAATTAATTTTACATATCTAATTTCGTTGAAATAAAAAAATATATATAATATAATGTAATAGGAATTCATTTAACACATATTCAATTTTTTAAAAATTAAATTATGTAGAATTTTCAACCAATTGAATGGGAATTGATTTACAAAATCTCACACCACTTGCAATCAGTCAAATAGTATTACCCATAAGAATAATAATTATCCAATAAATAATTTAATAACATTAATATATATAAATTCCTGATATGATATGTAAATGTGAATTATATACACCTCAAAAAAGAAAAAATTTGTGAATAAGGCATATATATCAAAGAAGTAAAGGTGGGATGAAAATCCATTTCCTCATGCTTCACTTTAGTATATCATCCATTAAACCCCTATATAATTTTTTAATGAATTATATTAATTTTTTACATAAATATAATCATATTTATAATAACATATTTTATTTTCCTATATAATATTACTAACTTTTTAGTAATAATAATTTCTAATTTAAATATTTATTGGTGCATTTGATACATGGTTTTCATTGTCAGTTCAATTGTGTATAATTTTGGATTTTCTTATCATCTAGAACTAAAAATCCCAAAGTGAAAGGAAATTTTATTAATTAAAAAAAATTAAATTGACTAATATGTCATTATTAGTCCTCAACTAACGAAGACTCATTTGATAAAATGTTAATGAAAATTCATTAGTGTATTTTGGTGTTTTTTAGACCATCATGTACTAGTTTCATTTTATTTAATATAATCTATATATTTTAGTTCCCATAATTGAAATAGATTAAAAAATACATAATAAAATAAAATTATACTATAATAGTACTTTTATGATCATCTATAAAAGAGTTAATGGAAGAAAAGAAATTCATTATACACAGAGTTAGTTGATTGTCATAATTTGGAAAATAATTTTTTTCCTTTGAGAAGGAGGAATTGTTAAAATGGGTTGACAAAAGATATTATATTATTGGAATAAAATTATACTATATAAATTATTATTTATTAGTTATTACATGATAGATGATATATTCATATAGAATTTAGAAATGAAATAAAATTAATTAGGGTTGTTTGAGAATGTTACCGCTTGAATATGACCACCTTAAAGGAGTTATTAAAGAACTTGTAATAGGTATTTCAGTGAGACTGGTGGAAAATTTTTGTAAGGAGATATAAAATAATATGATTCATAGATATTTTAAAGTGTTCATATACTATGAGGATAAATGGAGCAGTGAAGGGTGGAATTTATACTTTAGGAGGGGTCGTTTAAAGAGAATAAATATTGATTATTTATATTTTTTGTCTATTATACCCCGGTGGAATTAAATCCAAAAAAATTTATTGATAATTAATTTTTGTAAAGGGTACTTCTAGTAGAGAAACACATCATCCACCATTTTAATTATTTATTTTTTAGTATTTATACATTTAACATTAACCAATATCATTATTTTACCTATACTATGGTAAAAAATTTCATTACCCCAGTTATTTTATTAATAAAAATGAAAATGAACATAAATATATTTTAGAAATTATTATTCAAAATAAGTAATCCAGTTTTACAAAATAATTTCAATTAATTTAAAAATTTATTTTTAACATTAAATCGACATATGTGAAGAAATGGTGGGTAAAATGATGTGATTTTCAATGAAAATAGAATTTTAATATTAACTTTATGAAAAAAAAATTAAAATTTTATGAATCATAATTAATTTTTAATGATATATAATCAAGAAATATCATTTAAAATATTCTTCATTTGGTATAATTTTAATTACATAAAAAAAGAGAAGAATTTTATACATTAAAAAGTTTTCAGAATAATGTAGACATTAAAAAAAATGAACATATTATAAAGTAAAATTAAAATTTGATTTTGATTAATATTATATATTTTAATATAACTATATAATATTTATTTTAAATTATTCCATATTCACAAATCCTTAGTAAATGTCATTTTAAGAAACTGTAATTTTGCAGTATTCAATGAAAAATAAATATTTTTAACATATTAACAAAAATTACTCCTATGATAATATGATAAACTTAATAAAAAAATTATGTTCATTTTTAAAAATAAATTCTAAAAAATACTTAAAAAAATATAACATTTATTTATTCATAGAGACCATCAAAAATCGCTTTTTAAATATATCTTATATTTGAAGAAACAATTTAATTTAATAAAATTTATTTTTTAATTTACAAATAATAATTACATTTTTATTGAATATAAATATAATATAATTTTAATAATATATTTAATTTTAATCACAACATCTAATTAACTAGTAGTTTATTAAGCTCATGAAAAAAAAATATTATTAGGGAGTCTATTTAAGCACGTTGTTCAATGAAATATATGATTTCGAAAATATTTTTCTAAGAAAATATCTTGGTGTTAAATTATTTATGCCATCAATAAATTAGATACTTGAAATTTAACATCTTGTTTTGTAAGAAAATAGCTGAATTTTAAAATACCTTGTGAAAATATCACATCATAAAAAGGGTCAATAAAACATTTTTATAAGAAGATAGAATGAAAATGGGATGGTCATCACAAAACTAGGATTCCATATAGGAGAACATTTCTGGGAAGTGAAAAAATTTAAATATAAAAGAAATATATCAATCATGAACAATGTAATTGTAAATTCATCCATTAAAAACATAAATATGTGATTGGTTCAATGGCTATTGATTTCTCATAGAAAAAATTATATGATTTAGGTATTAGTTAAAAAACCCCATTTCCTTGGGTAGAGGATTCATTTTACTTAAAAAAGGATAAATACTTACCTAGATGTTAGAGTCTCGCCATTTAAATAATTTCCCCCATATAATAATATGTTTTTTTATTAATAATGAAATTAAACCATAATTCTGAAATAATATTCAAAAATGTTATCTATTTATTAATCACATATGGTTAACAAAAAGAACTTATCCTTTATATGTCATATTATTTAAAAAATTTAAAATATTTTTTAATAACTATGAAATCATATTTTATAGTGGTAGGTTATTCACCCATGATTCCCTTATGTTGTATGTTCTTATATAATAAATGATAAAAATGTTATATGTTGTCATCCATCCTAGTGGTTATCGATTTTCTAAAACCATGTTAACATAAACCACGATACATTTCCAAAAATAATTGTAGTAATTTCAATATTAAGGAAATATTTAAAACTAAAATTTTATCAAATACATTTAATTTTAAATTTTTATATTTCATCATTTATTCATGGATTGTTTGGTAAATCTAGTTAAAATTCCACTGTAATTTATTCCCTTACTCTAACATATTAATATCCAAAAATGATTTTTTATTCCATAACCAGTAAAATAAAATTCTAACAGATCTTAAAGTCCATAAAGTGGAACAATTCATTTCATTTATCTAAAACATATTTCCAAAACCAATTAGGTTGGTACATGTTATTAACAATTCATAAATATATTAATCTTTTAAAAATCATCAAAACATCAATTCAAAATATTTCATAAATGTTTAACATTGTGAGTTCTCCAAAATATTGATATATAAATCTTTTAAAAAGATGTTACTGAAATTAAAAAAAGGAACATAGAATTTTTATCTCAAACATCCCGAAGTACATCGTAATCATCAAATACCAAAAAATGTGAATACCATCATCTTGTATATTCTTGGAATAATATAATAAACAAATTAACCAAATTCCATATGTTAAACCTGATTGTATAATTATTTATTAGGTAAAACAAATGTTATAGGATTTCTTTCTAATATTCAAAAATGTAGTCAACTAAATCAATGGTATAGTAAATTAACATGTAAAAAAAAGTAATAAACTCCATGTTAATCCTTATTATCTAGAATCAATCATATTTATGTCCCAATATCATTATAATTACATTATGAAAATATTTGGTTGTATCTTTCCATCAATCATTTGTTTTGGAAAATAACATCTTTCTACATAATCATTTTTCATAATACCGTTACACAAATGATTTCAAATTATTATGAAATTCCACGACAATATAATACATTAATGATTTTATAATATCATAAATTGATTTATATAACCACTTATTTATTGTATCAAAACAAATGAACATTAATTATTCATCATGTACTATTGTAATTGAATATTCATAAACATGAATTGTTAACTTATTTTGAGCTATATTACTTGGATGTATGGGGAAATAATTTGTGTAGTGTCCCATTTATTTATAGTTGATAAACTAAACATTGTAAAGATACTTATTTCCCTTTCAATCACACGCCCGGTGCACCCAACCTTAAGAAAAATAAATTTTCTTTTATTAAAACACAATCATACCTTGTTCCACAATAATAACATGTTAGAGAATAATTATTTACAATACTCCCATTATCCATCATTCACCCTAAAATCCTATTGAAATCATTCATTACATATAAGACAGAATACATATAGATTTATTTCTCCATCTTTTTTGACATGATAATATATACTAATATGATTATATTCTCATATATAATTTTCCATCGAAATATTGTCTTAATAATATCCATGAAATGACTATCTTACTATTTTGGTCTAATGATTTTATTGGATTCCCATTCATTCTTCTACTACAAATTTTTAAATGATTAAATACGCTATATTAGGTCATAAAATTATAAAACATAATTTATAATCTCATAATTTGTGATACACGTAGAAAATATAATTTTTTTGTATAACTATGATCTAAATCCTAAGTCTGTCTTCATCATGAGTATTTCTAAGATATATCATATAGTTTTTTTCCTAATCTATTTTCTAATAAAACTAAAACCCAAGGTCTCTACTAAATTTATCTTGATCCAAACTGTAAATACTCTTACCCTAATAGCCTAGATAATATGGGTTTTTATTATAGTGGAATTATATTCAAGGAATCACATATTGAATGACCAAACTGTTAAGTGGTTTTAGAATACTATATTCATACATAAAATGTACATGAAAATATTAAATATAATATAAAAAATAATAAATTTCTTTATAAAAACATTATTCTATAAGCATATCCAATCATATTAATCCTAATAAACATATTGGGATCCTGGGAAAAATTAAAACATAAGAAAAGGGTTAGATCAGATTCTTAGTAAGTCATAAGAACAACGTAAGATATCATAAGCGAATAAGAATAAAAATATTTTTCATATGAAAACTCTAAACACGTTCCATTTAATCGATAAATGATAATGAAATTCATCAAGAGATAATATCATAGTGAAAACATCATGGATAATAATAACTAAAATATTAATAATGGTGGTGCTCAATTACTGGATTCCCTGATATTAGGTATCATGGTACCTATAGCATCATGATATTTCACAAGACAATTTTAAACTACTAGGTACCCACATATTTTTCTTCATATTTCATTTCTACTATCAATACTATTAACAAAATAATGAAAAATTACTATGTAGAAATTGATTTGATTTCAAAATTGATATCTCTCAGGAGGCATACTGATACATCGAGGCGCTATCTATAACCCAAACCCACCTTGTTGTATATGTCCAAATAATTCCACTTATAAAGGGGTGAGAAATAATATACCCAATAATTTATATTAAATTGTATCAAAATAAATATTAATACTTGCACCACTCAATTGAACATAGTCCTAAATTATCCAGAGTAATATTGTGAATGGAATCAAAATTGGAACATCCCCAATTAAACTGATAGTAATTTTTTTTTAAAACAAGTAAGATGGAATCATAGTAGATATAACTCAATTTAATTATAATATTCAAAAATTAAATTGACACAATTGAAAATACATTAAATGTGATTAATGATTTTTTTGAAGCAAATATGATTTCTCATATTAAAAATCATTTATGAATAATATTCCCCAAAATTATAAAAGGAAAAAATATTCTTTTCATATTTAATTTTAATGTTTTAAATTAATCATAATAAAATAATATTTTTTCATAGTGGTGAGGCCCTTTAAATATCTTTAATATAAGAAAACATTATTTTTGTATTTTGTCAAAAATGTCTCACAAAAACCGGTTTAAAAAATGTAAATATATTCACATAATACCATTTAGTAAAAACTAATACATGTTTTGAAATTTATTTAAAAAATATTGAGATAATATTAAATACATATTTTAAAATAAATTTTGAAAATGATCATGGAATGAAAAATTAGTTTTAATGAACTTTTTAATAAATGATATTGTATTAAAAGAATGTGTCTTATAAATAACATATCATTCAAGCAATAATTAATCATATGAATAAATTATTTTTATATTTTGTAAACACATATATAAATTTATTATTATAAAATATTGTAAAAAAATAAATTTCACAGATATTCATAGCATGGAAAAATTACTAATGTTTAGTTTTAACACAATGAATGGAAATTGAGTAATGAAATCACATTCCACATGTAATCAGTCCAATCATATGAACCATATAAGTAGTAATTAAAATATAACATATTTATTTCCATGAATATAAGGATATTATTTATATAATATCTCAAAGGGATATATATACACCATAAAAATTACATTAGTGATGAATAATTCAAATATCTCGTAGAAGTAAAAATGAGATGAGAATCCCTTAACTCACACAAAACATTTTTTTTGTTTACTTCGATGTAGTATATAATGGTCTAAAAAAAATTAATAATTCCTCCTAAAAATATATTATTATTTATAATACGTTGTATAATAGTTTTATATAATCATAATATCTGTTTATTGTAAATTTTTCATTATTATTATTTCTTCATGTTCGATTGTTTAAAGGTTTTAATGGTCCTTTAGTTTGTGATTAATTATGAAATTTACTATATAATGGAAACATAACTCTAAAATTGAAAGTAAATATTATAAATGTAATTAATTAAGTATAAATAGTATCTTATATCATTTTAATTTATGTCAATAGGATGATTTATTTGGTAAAATGTAAATGATAAATGTATAGATTATTTTAGCAAGTTTTCCGACCATCATGACCATATTTTTTAAATTTAATATTATCTATATATATATGTTCTATAAAATTATATATGTTATAACATACATTTGAAAATAGTATCTACTTAGAATAAAGATTTTTTGTACATCCATGATTGATGTAATAGAAAATGGAAAACCATTCTTCATGGAGATGATAACAAACATAATTTTTCCAATAGTTTCATCTCATTGATTAAGTGGAGATAGTAAAATATATGGATATAATATTTTCAGTTACCCTCATAACATTTCATTAATTACATGATTCTTAAGATATTATTCCATGATAGATGAATTATGTGATGATAATGTACATATGAAAACAAATTAAGAGAGTTTATATGATAAAGACACCCCTTGTATATCACCTCCTTGATGGACCCCTTAAATTACATGTAATTGTAATTTGGTCTATAATTGTTACACATGGATGTGGTGAGATTGTGGAGTTGGTTTTTTGTATGATATTTGAAAAGATTCAATCCTTCTTTGGTGAAATTGGATGTTATTTATAATTGAAGAAAGGTGGGTTTATTTTGTTAACTAAGGATTATATTATTTTTAAATTCAATCACATTTTGGAAGAATTAATTACAATGAATTAAATGTAATATTGATTTCATAAATGTTGTTTATGTTTTTGGAAAAAATCATCTGAAAATTTTATCTTTCATTTTTTGATTATTCTATGCAATTATATTTTACCATTAACATATTTAAATATTTTACATATAATGTAGTAAATGAATTTTACCATGGTTATATATAATATGAATAAAAATGTAAATTAAATTAGAATTTAATTGTTACTTTCTAATTCCTAATATTGAATAAATTTTACCAAATTCAATTTTTTTAATTACAAAATTAATATTTCAAACAAAAAACAATGACGTGATGAAAATATATGTTTTCAAGAATTGTATTTTCCATTAAAAACATGATTTTATATTTAATATATTACTAAAACATTAAATTTTATTAAAATAAATTAATATTTAATAATATATAATCAATAATTTTTTTTGGATTGATTGAGTATATAATCATGAGAATGAATTTCATACCTAATAAAAATATCTTTTACAAAAATGTTTATTTTCAAATCCCCAAATTTTTTAATAGAAGAACCTATATCAGTAAATGTATAATAATACATATCTTCTTATTTAGAATTTATAATGTAATTATGAAAAGGAATCTGATTAATTATATTTATATAATTTTATTGAATCATTATAAATCAATTTACTAGATCAAAATACAATATTATCAATAATTTAGATAAATAGTAAAAGTATATATATATATATATTTTACACATAGAAATAATATAAAATAAAATTAAAATATATATTGGAATGATGAATACAAGAGGATCTATCTCATGTTGTGTCTTAGTACTATATAATTGGTCATCTTCCTCCACCATAAAGTTTATATGAAATAATCTAGATGATACACAACTGTGATTGGGTTTATACAATGGTTTATAGCTTTCCCGGTCACAGATGTCCTCTTTCATAGTTATAAGTGTGAGTAAAAGGAAACAGGAAACACATTGACCTCTAACACTATTATCCATGGGATAAAAAATAATAAAATTGTTTGAGAAGATATTCATTATCTTCTAGATTGGTACGAGACACAGTTTTCTTGTGGTAAATTAAAGTATTTGAACACAATGAACGAAATGTAATAAAACTCAAAAGAATCAAGAAATAATAGAGTAATGTGGTTAGTGGTGCTGATTCTATTCCAATGTAGATTGTGACTCCAAATCTGAATTATAAATGAACATGGAGTCTTGTTCTATGTTTTTTTTTTGGAAAATAGTGTGTCTCAAACTCCTATTTTCTGATTGATGGAAGGAACTAGAAATAATGATTCTTTTAATTCCTCAGTCAAGTTTTCACAATAGGTGATATATACATGTTATCAATTTCATTTATCTATTCATATCAAAATATTCTGTGAATGGATAGATATTTCATTTCACACTTATTTTCTTATGTACAACATTTCACTATCATTTATCGATGTTCTTTTCTATCTCTACATGAGGGAGTGTGCTCAACATTTATCAGTAACGAATGGAACATATGATGCAACTAATACCACATTATACACATTCTAAAATTCTTTATGTAAATAAATTTTGGAAAAACATTTAAAATATGAAATGACATACAATTATATGAACATATCAACTAGATTAATGTAATTAAAAATAAGTAAATAAATAAAAACATTGATAATGTCTTTAGATCTGGCAGTACCCGCTTCACGATGGGGTGTTATGGTGGCATGACAATAAAAATGTGTTTATCTGTCAGTATTAAAGTGGTGGGACTTATACAATGATAAATTCTAACTACACTAGTGATGTAAGAACTAATAATGTCCATTCTGGTGGTTTACTCTCTAATAGTGTCTTAGTGATAGTGCAATTCTATTATTGTGTTCTGATACTGACTATATGAATTTGATGGTTCTTGATCTGACAATATTTCACACTTATCTGCATTTTCAGTCTTTTACCTTTTCATCATGTATGTGTGTTGACTCCTAGTGCCTAATACATTAAAATAATTTATTTGAGTGGTCTAATGGTCAGACAATGAGATGTCTTTGTGGTATCTCAAACATAGTTATTTTTATGCTAGGAGTGTGTCATGGAAAATAATGTCTATCTCGATAGTGTCTCATCCTTAAAAACTTTATCACCAGGCTAAAATTACAGATTACATACATGAATTAATTGAAATTCATAAGTATCAATATAATCAGGATTTTGTAACATTTAAAAGCTGGAGTTCAACAATAACACACATTTTTATGATAAAAAATCATGGAATCAATATAATATTATAGATGTAGAAACAGGTCCTCAAATGTATTACACAAGTTGAAACATGATATACAAGGTATGATCCAAATCTAAATGAAGAAATATCAATTAGGTGGCATCAATGAAAATAAAAAGAAAATATGAATTATCAGAAGTATTAATGATGAAATACAACTATCAAATAATATATGTTTAGATATAACTGAATCATTACTCCATGAATTTATTCAAAACTGATATTCCATAAAAATATTCCATAAATTCATGCATTCCATTTGAATTACGATAAAAATATACACCAAAAAACATCTACCCTTATAAGGATTATGAAAAAGGTAAATATAATTTAAATAAAGTCATTAAATTCTGGAAGGGGATATAGATTAGAATATTTGAAGGGTGGAATAATGTAAAAAAGAATGAATAATTTGTTTAAAGGACATGAAAATTTATGATTAGATTGTTTTTACCATAAATATACAATCAAATACATTACAACATAATCTATGAAAATACAAATGCTAAATGTAATAAATTGGATTCATATATTTTTTACCTTTATACTTGGATCTCACATGCTCGTTATCCAAGGAAGCATGATCAGATTGAGGTAGAAGTGATGTAACATTAAAGCATATTCTTGTTATGGTATTAGGATGTTATTAAAAAAAACAAAAAAGTGGTGTCTCCAATAAAGGAAAAGATACATTGGTAATGGCTGAAACAAAGCAGGAAAATGTGCTAAATAATCATGAGCAACTCCACTTCTAAGAGACAACAGAATCGTAATAGAAACAAATTCATCAAAACCACTTCATTTCCATGGACATGAAGAAACAACTTCATTATAATGATGAAATCCATTATTATTCGTCCACCCCTAAAAATTAAAAAAATTAATCAGAATTCGATAGCATGAAAGGTTTCAACATCTTGGTCATCTCCTTGAGTTGTCTAAAATTATCTTTGAATGTTTGAGTCAGAGATGTCATTATTAAATTATCGGCCAAAAATTTAAAATTATCATCCACTAAATTCAGGGTATAAATTTGAGATATATAAAATATAATATACTTTTTTTAGTTTCTCTTTCATCTTTCTTAACACCATAAAATATAGAAACCAACTTAAGAACATGGCCAAGATTATATTGAATGCAACATAAGGATTCTGTGGTTTGACCACCAACAATTATAGTAGCATTGGAAGATGCAGCTGGAAACTCATCTCCAAAAACACATCTCAACTGATCATTTTCAAACTTTAGAGAAGAATGAACAATATTTATCGAAGAATTTGAAGAATTTTCCATAATACATTTAAGGATACCATCCAAGAAATCATTAAACTCAGATTTCATTTCCTCAATCAAACATTTGAGAGTATCTCATTCACAAATTATCTAATTATTCATAATTTCCACCTCATGTATATGTTAAAACATTTTCAGAAGGATATGTTGGATAACCAACTCAAATAATTCCCTATATTAATTTTCCCTATGCTAAATCAAAATAGGGGATTGATTTGTTGGACACTTGTGAAACTCTAATATCATATATTCCCCAAAACCATTAATGTCAACTTGACTGACTAAATCTATTAGAAAAACTATTGTAGAAGGAGTAGGTTTAGGTACATTACGTCCCATAGAACCAATCATTCCACATAAACATTCCATATCAACTTGGGATATTACGACCCCTTATGATCCCATTCATCACTAACATTATGATTATTACTCTTTGAGGGGATTCATTAAACATCATAGATCATTCCACACTACTCTTCAATTGGATCCTCCCAATGAACTCAAACCATATCTAACAATTATGTAGTAGTATGGGGTGCTGAAACATCCATATTTCTATGATCTTTTGGAATTTTAGTAGGAACTATATGTTTATTACTAGAAGACTCAGTTCCCAAGTATGTTCCAATGGTTGGTGCATCATGAATCTCAAAACACTTTTGGGAATAAACAATAGAGGACTAAAACTTTCATATTTTTTCCGTAATAAATTTATTATATTTTAAATAAACATATAGTCCATTTCAAAATTTATCATCAATAAGATTAGTTTTCTCTTTCTCAGTAACATACTATTGCACAAAAATTACAACTATCATCTTTATAGAAATTTTAGAAACTAAAACATCTCGAATTGTGAAAAATAAGCTATCCTCAACAACATTAATAGTTTGAGATTCATGAAATTCTTCACTGATGGGGAGTTACCACTCAATAAATGAATCCAAAAGGTCTAGAGGCATTTCTCCATCCATCATTTTGATTATCCCACTATCATCATCTGGTATAAAATCACATAAATTATATAATACACAATTTTAATTTCCATTATTACATTTTACATTCTCATTATCATCATATTTTTCATCATAATCATCATCATAATAATAATAATAATCATCATCATCAGCATCATTAGTTAATTTGGACAAATTATATGGATCCTCTTCAATTACCTTAGTATCTTCTTCATCATTATTAACACACATATCTCTTTTTGGAAACCTCCAAATAACACTAGGAGCTACAAAGGTAATTGAAGTGGCCTTTAGAGGAAGGTTAGGCTCACTAAATTCAAAAAATAGATTATTTATTTTCCACTTATTCCCTAGTAGATTCTATGTTATCTAAGTGTTCCACCACAACATCGGACACCCTAACTGAATCAACATAATCATTAGGTTTGTTTGTATGATAAACCTGATTATATTTATCACAATACATCTCACTACCACAAAACCATTTTTTTCATCTATGGTTTCCAACTGATTATCATTCTAGAACATGTAGAACTAGTTATACGTAAACGACCATAGTCTATATGGTACTCTTCATCATTTTGTACTCAGCCCTTGGGATCTAACATCGAAGAAGTCGTATTTGGTTAGATCAAATAATTTGATCTGGAAGATGGATTGACCATCTCACGCATATGTATCATTAAAGTTATATATAGAGTAATCTTGTGACCATCTATAGTAAGAGATATAATATAAAAATATTTATACCTAAGGGATGAAAATACACATTTTCATAGATAAACAATGTTGTACAAGATCATTAAAAAACATAAATTCACTATAAAACTCTGAGGCAACATTAGTATTGGTCAACCCTTCTCCTATTTTCACAAAATTGGAATCCTGATAATAGAAAATGTCACTAGCTATTAGGATTATCCTTTGGTAGTGATCAAATTCTACATCAAGAATGAAACTCAAATACTTCTCCAACATTCTTGATGAAAATCCAAATATAATAATTTCACCCAACTATTAATCTACTATACAAAATAATTATTAATCTCAAATTACTCATGATTATATAATTCATATATTAGTATTGGATACAAAGGCCTTGCATTTCACTTAAACCACTCCAACCACCATTTTTTGGAGAAAATAAAATACCAGAGACATATTTGATAATAGAAATTTTGAATCTACATAATTTACAATGAAAAATACTTGGTTGAAAATCTTTGTATTAACTGAATAAACTATATTTGGTTCACTCGAATATTTGGTATACTTTATAGAATATTTTTTACTTCTAAGGGGAATGATAAAAATCCGAGATCATTCTAGGAATCCAGATAAGCTCTGTTGGATTTGTCAATGGTGACAAGAAGATTTTCAATACTACAGGTAAAGGGGTTTACTTGGGTCGAGAGAGATAGATGTGGGTGTATCACATGAGGTAAAAGATTTTTGGGATAACACCTTTTCCATATTAATATCATTTGGGATATTATTTTTTCTAAAATTTAAATTATTCATGAAATATAATTTAAGAAAAAGTGAAAGCATGCAACTCGTTTTAGTAAATGAAATAAACTGGGAAATAATCTAGCACTTCAAAATAATGTGAAACTGAAAATACTTTCAAAGGCAGGAGATGCAACAACATGATAACTAAACAGTGTGACAGAGTAGTAGCAGGACAAACAACTATATGATAATCCAATGGCATATAAAAACTTGCAGTCCAAAACCACATTATGTTATACTCAACGATATGTCATTTGAGATTAGAAAAAAAATTATTCATTCCTAACTCATGTTTCATATAATCTATTCTCCTCGAATTCAATGTATTAGTAAAGATTACATCCAACTAATGTTCTATGGTATTAAATTTAAAAGTGATATATCTCTTTTGAAAAAAATATCTCAAGAGTTGATGTATAATATAATGATCTTTGTCCGAGATTGGGACACATGATTCATAGATATATTAATTGCAAATGTATGGTAATAGTTTAAGGGGAAATTTCAGAATCGATATCCAAAGTCTAGTAGAGTTTTTATCTTCCACACAAATTATGCACATAAACTACCTAAATCTATGCATTCAGCCTTAACTATAGGAATTCTAACTAGATTTTCATATTTCTATAGCACGAAATGAGAGACCTGCTTAAAAAGTGACATGTTATGGAGTGGGTGTTTCTACCTAATTTACTCCCACCAAAATCAGCATCAAAATAACAAACAAAATCAATTAATTTCTCTATAGAGTAAAATAATCCACAAGTATTTTTGTTTCTGAGGTATTTGAAAATTCATTTCATTACAATAAGATGTGAGTCTTCTGGTATTTCTTGGAAATCACCACCCATATGCACACTAAACATAATATCTAGTCAGAAAGTAATCAAATAGATATGACATCAAACCATTCTTCTCTAAATTGTTTTATCAACTTGTTTCCCAGTTTCATCAAGATCCAATTTACCGCTGTTAAACATAATAGTATTACTGCACTTATTAATATACTTGTTAAAAATTTTAATGAACTTTTATACATCTAATTTAATTTAAAATAATTTTTTTATTTTTTTTAAATACAAGATCAATGAAATTATGGGTGTTTACAATTTAAATTCATTCAAAATTCATTTATCATCATTTACGAAATATCAGCAAAAAATAATATTTTTAAGATCTATAACAATAACATCATCATATATTTTTTATATATATACATCATTGGAATTTTTTTCATAAAAAGGGAATGTTCTTAAATTCATTTTGATAATCATTTTGATATTAGATAAATAATGATCCTGTCATATTGTGCTCTAGATGATTGTTTCAAACTATATAAATCATTAGTTAATTTCAAATGTTGATTTGAAAAACATTGATTTTGAAAACCATGGATATGTTCTTTAGAAACATAATCAATTATAAAACCATTTAGGAATTCACTCAAAACATCCATGTTTAAATGTATCAAATCGAGATGTGCTACATAAGTGAGAGGGATTATTATAGGTTCATATATGGCCATAGGTGGAAATGTTTCCTCATTGTAAACTCCATATTATTGACTATATACTTGTGTGAAATGTCTAGACATTTTTTTATTTATATTTCCCAAATCATGGACATTATTCCTAAACACCCATTTAGTTTCAATAGTAAATGTTCCCTTGGGTCAATCTTGAAGTTCCCAAAATTTTATTATTTTAAACTTATTAAATTCTTCATGCATAGATATTACCTGAAATTCACTTTTAATTTTTTCATTTATGTTCCTAGGTTCATGATGATACAATAAATATTGATGATCAAAAAGATTTCAAACATAATATCTTGTTTGGGTTCCACAATTTAGATCAAAAACAAAAAACATATATTGCATGGAATATAATTGTACTAATATCTCTTGGGAAATATGGACTGGTTACATCTAGATTTTCTTGGTTCACTTTGGGAATGTTCTAGAAATTCATTAAAACTGGATGATTTTTCTACATGTTTTACATGAAGAATGTAGTTGTTTTGAATTTATATTTATATATAATAATTCATCCTTAATGTTTTTATGAAGTCTTAGGTTCATGTTTTTCATTTTCATTAAATTTAACATGAAATAATTCATCTATAGTTTTGGAATTCTTTTTATGTACCTTGTAGGATATGTTACAAAATGAATAACAAAGGATAAATACTTCATCGCATTTGGAAGGAAATCTGTCCAATTTATCCTTATTTTTATGAATAAATACTCTTCAACGAAACACTCTCATAAAATTAAATATAGGTTTCATAATTTTCCATATCACATAAGGAGTCCTTTTATGAATACAACTAATCAAGACTCTATTTATAATATAATAGGGATTATTGACATCATCTACGAAAAAAAAATATTGGCAGGTCATACTCATTTTTAATAGTATGGGATATCTCTGTTAAGTTTCTATTTTTTTATTCAATAACTATATACTACTAGGATTTCATTGGAGCATAGATGCAATCTGTGTAGCCATCTTCTGAGGAAAATGAATCGCAATAATTATTTTAAATCCCACTATAAGTTTAACTCCTTAATGTTTTAATAAGAAGTTTACTAAGATTTCTTATAGACATAACATACTGGGTAATGTAAGAGAATACTTCAATTATTTTATATAGAAAATATAACCATTATTACCATGAAAAATTTTCTACAAGAACAAAAACATCGTGCTTTCCATTTATAATTGAAAAGACTATAATTTCCAAAAAAATACATGTAAACCAACTCGATAGGTTTTTATTTTTAAACTTATTTATTTATTTTGAATGAATATTTATGTTGGTTTTCATTTTGAAATAGGTTACATACATTTATAGATGGGAACTCATGGTTTGGTTGATACATAACAAAACATTTCATAGTCTGATTTCTAAGTGAGTGAATATTATAAATACATAGTCCTTAATACCAAAACCTTGATTCAATATGAAAAGAACATAATCATGAATTTTTTTCGAAAAACTAAATAATTTAAATATTGAATATAAATATTGTAAATTTTCAAAGAAATAAAATTTATATCGTGTTTAGAATAAAAATCATTAAAATCATATTTCTGAATCTTAACTTGAAACCCATTAACACATAACTGATAAGTGATGAGTACATTATATTTTAAAACAAAAACATATAAAAAATTAGAGATCAAAATAATGAGTTGTTTTTACCATAATTTCCTAAGACAATGATTTTTACTATTTCATTATCACAGAATATAACATGTCCACCATCAAAACTGATAAGGCAATTTATGTAAAAATATTATCATATCACATTTCTTGAATAGATATGGTTTATGTACCATGGAATTATACAGGATGTCGTCACGAATTTTTCCTATGAAATAGGTTTTAAAAAATAAATTATTTTGGTACCCAAATCATTATGTGTCTCGAAATATTAGTAATAATGGATTTGGGAAAGCACATTTGTATATTGTGTTTCCTCTAAATAGATATAATAAACAAAGAAATCAACACTTTTTTGGGTTCCTTTGAATTTTTTTGGATGTAGAGTATTCAGATATGGATTTTTGAACCAACATATTTTTAGTTATAATACTTTGTCCAGGTTCATATACAATCTCATTAACTTATTTTGGGGAATATATTAATCAAAGAATTTGTTTCATTGTCTTTATCCCATATGTAAATGTTTAATGGTATCTTTTAATTTTCCCAATTTAAATTTAATGTTCATTTTCATCATTGAGCAGTTGAACAATTTTATCATATTCTATACATAGATCGTATTTACATTTCACAATTAAAGCATGCTTTGTGTCTAGAATATTGTATTTTTTTTACTTTTGATCCTTAATGATGTCTTATATATAATTAAAATATTCAAATAATAATCTATTTGACATATTATAATCATCAGTTTGTATGTTTTCAAATTTATGAAAATCATCATAGTCGTGCACACACTGAATACTAGGAACATTACGAACAATAGATAACTCACTAAAATCGTTCACAAAGCACAAAGATTATCTATATTTATTTTCTTGAGGTGCACAATATGAGTCAGTAGAGCTATTTTCATATGCAGTTTAGGTCGGTTTCAAATTGTTTTTGAATATTTATACCTTTACATTATATTTATTATTTATTTTCGTCTTGGGACGGTCCTATTTTATGTGACGTTTACCTTTTAATTCATAGTAGACAACATCCTTTAAATAATCAAACTTTTTCTTCCAATTACTTATGTTGTCATATTTTACTTTATAGTTTGGTTTTTTGAGAAACAATGTCTTCCTTTATATCATCTTAATCCTTATTACTAGGTGAGCCATTTCCTAATCACTATTAGAGGCAGATTCACTAGCACTTGAATCATTATCTTCGGCTATCTGTTTTTTCCCTTTTTTGTTTACATATTGTTGTATTGAATTCTATAATACTTATTTTAGGTACATCACCTTTTCTATGGTTTATCATTAGTTCATATTAATATTTCATAATATTTCTAGTCAACCCATTCAAAGGAAATTTAACTATATCGCATGCTTATATTATTGAAACTGAGGAGCCACTCCTTTTCTCTTGTAGGCATGTTAAAAATCCCATTATCTGATAATTATTAGATATAAGATTTATCATTAAGCTCATGATAATGAAAATATTTTTTAACAAAAGGTAAATAATCAAAATGGTATCATCCTCTTTCATCATAATATTATCATATTTTATAGTATTTATTTTATGCCTCATTACTTAAACATTAGAAATTCTATCATAGGTAATATAAAAAGAGTCCCAAATTTCAAAAATCATTTTACAAGTATAAATTATAATTAATTTTTTATCACCAAGGGCATAGTACTAGGCATTCATAGAATTACAATTTATATTGTATACAAGTTTTTTCCTAACCAATATGATTCTAGCTGTAAATACCCAACCATTTTTCAATTAAATTTCTCGCTTCTTGTAGTAATTTTATAATCATATGAAATGAAATTTGGAAATAAAACGTCACATCATGATTAAATGAACTAATATGTGACCTTTAAAAATAAATTTTCCTCTATTGTTTTTTGAATTACTAAAATATTACATACATTGTTTTGATCAGTAAGATGTTTGGAGTCTGATTATGAAAACATAATATTTAGTTATTAGTAATTGTTCTTTATAAAGAGTAACCTACCCACATATATTTTAATATGACCCAAATGAATAATAAACCATCCAAAACAATAGTAACATCATCCATGAAGGTATAAATAAAATTTAAGCATCTTATAAGTGATAATATAACCATAGTGAAAGTATTTGTACTTTCGTAAGTCATAAATAACAAATTATAATTATTTATTTAAGTTAGAATAAAATTCATTTGCCTCAGGTGTGTTCATAAATTAGTAATATTATTTTTTTTGTATTTAGAAAATTTATTAGACCTTTCATAGTTTTTAAATTATTTATAAAATCATTTTTTATTTCTAAATTCGTATCTTTCACGAAAATTATGATTTTTATTTAAATTTTAATTAATAACACATAGAAAGTTAATTTCATAAAACCTAGTACATTTTTAGATTATACATTTCAATAAATGGTTATGCTAATTTTTTTGAGATTCTTATGAATTACATGAATTATTTGTGAATTGTAAAATACATTAATTAATAATTTAAATACATTATTTTTTAAAATCCATTATTACAAACAACATGTGTAATGGAAGAAGCCAAATAAGGAACTCACAATAACTTATTAGTAATATATTTAATGGAATCATAACAATTTCTAGTATAATGGATAAATAATATACTAATGAATAAAATATTAAGAAAACCCTCCTACCCTCCACTATAAACACCCCCCATCAGATCCTATTTTATTCACACCTATCAAGCTACAAACCTTGTCCAAAATCTAGAAAAATAACTTCCCTCACCTTCCCACATTTTCAAAAGCCATTTTCTACTAAAAAAGTCAAAAAAATCTTCTATAAGGATTCCCTCAATGATGATATAGTCAAGATTAAATTTCTCTCTCTTTTTATTCTATTTCATTTCAAAATTGAATATTTTTATTCTCTTATCCTAAACATATATTATCCAAATGTTATGATAACTCATGTTCATAATATACCATTATTATATGATGTTAATGGAGTATTATTAATTATTATCCACCATCCATCTCTATATTTCTAAAAATTACATCATTGCACGTGATGTGTTAATTTAATTACATCATGGGCGATGCACATCCATTTTCCCTCAACTCCTCCAAGGACATCAATGAAATTAATAAATTGTTAAAAATATATTTTAATATGTATTTTTAAATTTTTATTTTTTATTAAAACATGTTTTATACATAATAATAAATGATAAAATAAAACATATTCACTGTAATCCAAAAACCACCCAAATTAACCCCTAACTATCATCATTAAATTTTAACTAATTATTCATCCTTATGGTATACCCCAAAATTCATAAAAAGAAAATTTTAAATAAATGGATATCATCAATGACATGTAATATTAGTTCATGTATATTTATACGTGTTCCACATGAACATTTTCTCCTGTGTACAACTGAACCATTCATGAAAAATAAGAAAAAAGAACACTCTCGAACAATGAATTTAAATTCTATAACTCACCTAAAATCCCATAAAATAACATAATGAATCCAAAATTATCCATATTAATTTATAAATGGATCTGTAAATTATTATATGAATTTAATATCATTATATAGGACATCATGGTGATGAAATAATTCAGATGCAAGGTAAGGGGAAATTAGGGAACCCAACTTTCATTCTTTGGGTTATCACTCATTCCCTCTATTTTTTGTATGGATACTCCTAAAAATACTTTTTTTCATTATTATCATAATTTTTTTTGATATAAATGTTTTAAACAATAGTTTATGTCATAAAAAATGTTTCCAATGGAACACATCATTAAAAAACACACCTTTTACTTCTCACTCAGGGTTTATGATTCTTGTATCTAGTATGTTACTCCCAATTTTTTTTTGGAACAATATGTTTTTGAATTTGTTATTATGAGATGAAAACCATTAAATTACATGGGTTATTTATGTTCATGATTAAAATATGTTCTATGTTTCATGAATGAAAATGATAATGTTATGATTCGACGAGTGTGTCCGGAATTATATAGCACAACATGAATGCTTGAAAGTGATAGGTTAGACAGGAATAATGCAGAGCTGTAATAAATTTTATTAAGTGATGTGTCTCATTAGGTAACATGAAATGATGTATGAACGTGATGCCAGCTTTTTCAAAACTCTGTATTGTATCTTACCATTAAGACATGAGGTTTAATTTTTATTCATTACTACATTAACTGCCTTTACCTAATGATTCTACTCATGGTTTTAATGATGATGATGTCATGGTCACCCCATGATACATTATTTATTGATAGTATATATCCTCTTACTGGACTTTTTTCTTACAATTTTTTTTATTTGTATAATCTGGTGACTACTTTTACTATGGAGAATTCAATATCCCATATGTAGTTTGAGAATAAGGAATTAAATAAATTTTTCTAGTTTATGTTGTAAATGAAATGTATGGTCCTTGTTTTCCCATGACACTAAAACTATGGATCCAAAATGTGTAATGTTTATATGTTATTAATTATAGAAATGATGTAAATTTAATGTATAAATGATGGTTCTATATAGTTGGTGTCAGAGGCTTGGTTTGGTTTTTTTGGGAATTTGGATTTTTGAACCCTAGAGAAAACATCTATTATGAAACTAATAAAAATATGAACAAAAGATATATTCTAATCATAGGGAACCCGTACGATGTAATTTAAGTTTAAATTTCACAAATGAATATTTTATTTATTAATGACTCTTTGACATATGTTTTCTTATATGATTTCATATTTCAGAAGAAGGTGGGAATCAAGATAAACTAGACCAACATCCCATGTGAGGGACAATGCAACTATTTCCAAAAAATACATCCCCAATGCTTCAGGAGGTGGAATTAAATACCTCATAGAGATGAATACTTACATATCTCAGGTTATGAGAAATAAACGGAATAATGGGGAATATCCCCCTTCATTTATGAGGGAGAAACTGACTGTCAAGTGGTTTATGTTGCAATAACCACCGACATTTGGAGGATCAGTTGCCCCAATAGTTTCAAAATGGTTGGTCAACTCCATGGAAAATATCTTTTCATACCTTAACTATTCATAGATAATGAGGTTTATTTGGGATGTTTATCATTTTGATAGAGAGTTTGTTCATTGGTGGGTTTTTTAAGAACAATAATTTTGGCTGATGAAATTTTGGAGATGGAGTAGGATAAAATTACCATAATGTTTCTTAATATGTATTTCCCATGAAATCTTCATAAATAGATGGAGAGAGAATTCATAAATCTAATGAAAAATGAGGGAGAATATATCAAGGCGTATGAAAAGAATTTCACAAGGCATGCAAGTAGTACATTTGGATTTCTTAACAACAATTATATAAAAATAAATTGATTCTTTAGTGGGTTAAAACAAAACCATCGAAATGATATTAACATTCAAGAATTTTAGAGTTATGAAGCAGTAGATTGATGTGATATCAAAGTGGAGATGTATTTTGTTGAATAGTCAGATGGATATGATGATATGAAACTAAGGATGGAGTTTCAAGAAGGAGGATCTTTTGGTAAAGTAGTTAATAAAACTCAACCTCCCACATGCCAAAAATTCAGGGATAAGCATGATGGGACATTCCTCAAAGAGACGGAGGAAAGTTTCAAGAGCGGTAGAGAAGGATAACAGGATATAAAATGTCCAAAAGACATGAGAAGGCTAGAGAATGTGGTGGATGGATGTAAAGCACCACACATGGTACAATTCAACAACCATAGGGAGAAAGGGAACCATGCATTCCAGTGAACTAAACCTCAATCCCTCAAGGTTAACAAGCTTCAGTATCCACTATAGACAAAGGAACAAGGGATGTCTTATATCATCACAAAGACTGATGTTGAGAAAAAAATGAGGTCTTACAAGGTACTCATTTAATTCAATCAAGAATGTAAAAATTCTGATTTAATTTATGTTTTACAAATTCCAATATATCATGCATGTTTTCTAAAACTATATAATTGAAGCCAAAAAATTGTAAAGTGGAGTTATTGGTAAAAACACCCAGTATTTCAATCATTGCATCCCATTTGTTGGATACTTCTCTTATGGGAATATATGGGATGACTCATCCTGTAAATCTCCTAATAATTCTTTTGGTGGAATTCGTTTCTATAATGGGAATGGATTGGATCTCGTTATATAGAGAACATATCAATTGTAAAGAAAATTATATATATTTTCATATCTTGTACAATGCTATGAACTCATAAAAAATCAAGGAAGAGCATGAATCTTCTTTAAAAATTCCTTCAATGGTGTGGGTGTTCATTCCCTACGAAGAGGAAAACATCATTCAAATGGTTTACATAAAAGAAAGTATTATCCACGTGTAATTTCCTATCATAAGAGAATATTGTGATGAATTTATTAATGAGTTGTCTGGACTACCCCCAGACTATTAGGTAGAGCTATCAACAGAACACTTACACTAAGGAACTCATATCTCAATGTGTCCCTATAGGTTGGCTCCAATAAAACTGGGGGAAAAAATGATCATCTATAAGAGAATTTGGATATATTATTTATAAAACCTTGCGCATCACCTTTGGGTGCACCAAATCAAACTTTGATGATGAAAAATGGATCAATGTGGAAGTCTATCGATTATTGTGAACTCCAAAAGTTCACCATAAAGAAAGAGAGTCCTCTTACTAGGATAGATGACTTGTTTGATCAGCTACAAGTAACTATGTAATTCTTAAAAGTGGATATTCATTCTAGATATCATCAGTTAAAGGTTAATAAGGATGATCTTCAGATGACTGACTTCCATACAAGGTATGGGAACTATGAGTTTCAGGTAATTCCATTCAGACTAACGGATTCCCATGAAATCTTCATGGATTTGATGAATAGAGACTTTATGCAATACCTTAACAAGTTTGTGTATCGTTTTATCGATGATATTCTCATCTAATCAAAAATAAATTAGAAACATGAATAACTTTTAGGAATTGACTTACAGTCATATAGAAATGAGATGTTTAATGCCATGTTCAACAAGTGTGACTTTTAGACGAAACAAGCCCCATTCATAGGACATGTGATCACTTCTGAGGGAAATTCTATGGACCCGTATAAAAAAATTTCAATTGGGTAATGTCCTAAAAAATCTAATGTCATATAAATTAGTATTTTTTTTGAAGAGAATGGTACTACATACATTTTTTATAAATTTCTCACAATTTTCAATCCCACTAACTATTTTAATAAGGAAAGGGGTACATTTTTTTCGACGGAATAATGTTAGGAAACCAACAACAGGCTTAGAAAAATTAGGATTATTACACAAATACACACATTACCAAAAAGGGGATAACATTTTGTGTTATACGGTTATGCATGGATGAAATTATACTATTGTGTAATTATGAAAGATGACAATGTGATAGCTTATTTCTCACAATAGCTAATGATCCATGAGAACAACTACAAAAAGCATGATATGGATCTAGTAACTAGGATTTTTTCCTTGATATACTGGCGACACTTCCGATATGGTGAGAAATGTGACATATATAATGATCACGAGAGTCTAAGATATATATTCACGAAAAATAATATCAACATGCATCAAATGATATAGTTAGATCTAATAAATGAATATTATTTATTTATTCTCTATAATATCTATCATCAGAACATGGTAGTTGATTCCCTATGTTGAAAAGGACATTTTATTCATTCCATGATGCAGATTGACAAAAACCCTATCTTCACTGATATACAAATGATGCAATTTGAAATCATAATGGTAGGGAATACATCATACCATTCCCAAATGATTTCCCAACCATCTATCCAAGAGAAGATTAAGGATATACAAAGGGATGATATTGAATAACAAGTGACGGTGAATGTAATAATGTAATGGAAGCTACAGGAGTTCTATATCAACGATGATGGTGTGATTTTGTTCAGAATGTGGCTTTGTGTGCATTCATCTCATGGGATAAAGAAGGATTTATTAGAAAATGCACAGAGCTCAACATTCTACATCTATAATGGTAGCACCAAAATGTTCCAAAATCTCTATGAAGACTAAATTCCAAAGGGATGATGCCACCATTGACTATTACGATGTGGAAATGTTAGAATGTCACTATGGAATTTTCCATGGGTCTCTTGACGATGTCCACAAGAAATAATGTGATATGGGTTGTGGCTGAGAAACTAACCTAGACTGCATATTTGACTTATATTTGAGAAGTTATGTCACCTGATCAACATTCAAAGATATATGTGAATGATGTGGTTAGTCTACATTATGTTCCACTCTTGGTTGTCTATGATCATGATAAAATGGTCAGACTTAAATTCTGGAGGAGTCTCCAAAATTCATTGAGTACCGAATTAAATTTCAGCATGACTTATCTGCCCCCAAGTGATGGCTAATCTAAAAGGAAAATTCAGATGCTCGAAGATATGTTAGGAGCCTACGCTTTATTATTAAAAAGTTTAAGGGGTTCATCATATGCCATATTAGAGTTATCATATAACAATAGATTCCACATGAGTATTGAGATGGCTCTATATGAAGTTATTTATGCGAAGTGATGTAGAACTCCAACCTATTGGGATGAAGTTGTATAAATAATTCTACATGGAGCTGATCTTGTGCAATAGATAATAGAGAAGGTTTTAGTCATCTAGAATCATATCAAATTTTTTCAGATTCTATTAATGATCTATACAGACCACCATAGATGGGACATGGATTTTGTCATTGGAGATAAAGTCTTCATTCAAATATCATGATAGAAGATAGTCATGTGGTTTGGAATGAAGGAGATCCAAATCCCAAGGTATATTGTCCCCTTTGTGATTGATTCCCACATGGGAGCCATGTCCTATTGTCTTTCAGTTCCACCAGATATGGTTGAAGATCAATATGTGATTCATGTATCACTCCTGAAAAAGTACATACCCAATCATTCACATGGACTGAACTCAGCGTTGGTACAATTGCAAGAAGATCTCTCTTATGGGAACCATACATTTAATATTTTAGACCAGAGGGATATGGTTATATGAATAAAGACTACCCTTCATGTCAAAGTATTGTGGAAGGACCATAAGAACAAGGAAGCACCTTGGGAAGCAGAGAATGTGATGAAGGAGAAGTACCCTCACCAGTTTAAGTGGAATAAAATTTTGAGGGAAAAATTTAAAAAGTGTTGAATAATGTGACAACCCAATCATATATCAATTAAATTTATCACTTGTTTTAGTAATGTCATAATCATATAAAATAACATCATGAAACCAAATTACACTAAAATATTAAATTAACTTCTATAAAAACCTTAAACTAAAAGTTTCCACTTCTGTGTTTTACATTTTGGAAATCTGACAAACACGATGTTAATCAGTAGGATGTTTGGAGTCCCATAAGAAAAATGAGATTACATTTGAACTGTAACCTACCAATATAAACAGTGAACTTCCCTTATTAATAGTAATATAAACCTTATGAATAGTAAATTTTACAAGGGAATATTAACCTCCCCCATGAATGTATAATAAAATTTATGCATCTTTTATGTGACAAAATTACCACAGTAAATATATTGGAAATTTTTTGTGCCATAAATAATTAATTGTAATTAATTGGTTAGTATAAAGGGAAATTAATTTTTGTAATATGTGTTCGAAATATAACAATATCATTTCTTTTGGGTGTAGTTTAATTTTATAATACATTATGTAGTTTTTAAAAGAATTATTAAATCAGTATTAATTTTTAATTTTTTTTCTAGTAAATTATGATTTTAATTAAAAATATAATTATACATATTTATAAAATTATATTTATAAAATTATTTTCATTTTTTATTTCCAAATATAAATAATGGTTAGGGTGAATTTTTTATATTTTTATGATATATATGAATTTATTTTAAATAGAAAAATACAATAATATACCGTATAAATACATTATAATTTAAATCCACTATTCCTAAAATAATTATTGATAGAGGAACCCAAATCATGAACTCACATTCACTTATTACTATTATTGGTCATGTAGTAATCACTATTTCTTTTCTTATGTAAAAATAATTAACTAATTATTAAATTATTAAGAAAACCCTCCTACCCTTCACTATAAATCCCATCCCTCAAACCCACATTTCATCACACATCCCAATCCTCATAAAATGTTGAAATTTTTCCAAAATATCTTACATAGACCATCCCCCACTTCTAGAATCCTTATTAATTAAAATAAGACAAAAAAATATTCCCTAAAGAGGCTCTCAATGTTGATATCTTGAAGTGGTAATTTCTCTCACTTTTCATTCAAATTCCTTTAAAATTTCATTTAATTTATTCTCTTATACTAAATATATCTTATCAAAATTTAAATATAACTCTATTATTGTGGATATTATGGTGTGATATCGTGTTAATGAAATATTATTTAGTTTATTATTTCCTCTCTATATTTATAAAAATGAAATTTTTTCTCGTGATGTGTTAATTTACCTACATCATGGGCAATGCACTTCAATTTTTTTTTCAACTCCTTGGAGGATGTAAATGAAACAAATAAATGGAAGAATAAAAATAAAATATGTATTTTATCCCATGTTATGTTATAAAAAAATTTAAACATAATACTAAATCACTAAACAAAACATGTTTGTTGTAATCTAAAAACCACCAAATTAACCCATAATGATCATCCTTATATTCTAACTATGATTCAACCTCATGATATATAAATATGTTTATTAAAATAATATTTAAACTCTTTTATTATCTTTAAAAATATTAAATACCAGTTTTTTATGTTTATCCATGTTATACACAAGCATCCATTCTTGTGTACATGTGAACCGTTTATGAAAAATAAGAAAATGAACACTCGTGAATAATGAATTTCAACTATATAACTTATCCTAAAGCCCATAAAAGAATTTACTGAATCCATAATAAACAATATTCCTATATAAATGGATCTTGAGATTTTAATTATTTAATATAATATCATTATACATGACATTAAAAAGGAAAAATTGTTCTGATACAAGGTAATGGGAAATTATTGAACCCATGTTTCTTTTTTCGAGTTCTCCTTCTTTAACTCAATTTTTGTTATGGTCACTCCTCAAAAAAAATTCATCATTATAATACTTTTTCTGGGCTATAAATGGATTCCACTAGACATTAAGTCATTCTTAAGAGTTTCCAAAAGAACTCTTCTTTTAGAAACACAGATTTTACTTCTCAGTCATGGTTGATGGTTCTTGTATCAAGTATGTTATTCCATCTTTATTTTGGGAACTCTAGGATTATGAATGGGTTTTATGATAGGGAAACCATTAATTTTTTGGGGATATTTATTTTCATTATTGATATATGTTCTATGTGGAATTCATGATAATGAAAATGATGTGATGTGATGGGGATCCTAGAATTTTATAGTACAATATGAATGTTTAAATGTGACCGGTGCACCGAGAATTATACATCACTCCAATGTGTTGGGTAATGTGAAGAATCTTATGAGGTAATGTTAAATGATGTGTGAACATGATGTTATATTTTTTCACAACTATGTTTTTGTGGTTTACAACTAATAAATGATATATTATTTTTAGGCATTACCACAATTCGTGCATTTACCAAATGATTACTATCATGATATTTATGATGATGATGTTATGCTCACCCCATGTTGCATTGATTCATGTTCATATCTATCATATTTCAGCACTCTTCGATCTCCCTTTTTTTATATAAATCCTCAGATTACTACTTGTACTAAGAAGAAGTCAATAGCTAAAAATAAATTGGAGAATAATTAATTAAATAAATGTTTACGATTTATGTTTAAAATGTTATGTATGGTCCTTGTTTTCCCAAGACACTAAACATTTATATCCTCATTGTTAAATGTTTTTATGTAGTTTTTTATTAGAATTATTCAAATTTGTTGTAATATATTTTTTGTTTCAATACTATATGTATCTGGTATTAAATATTAATCATCTATTGTAGAACAGATATTAAAACTGATGCTCTCTATTGGCATTTTTATCTTCATTTTCCATTAGGATTATGTTTTTCTATTAAAGAAACAAGGTCTGTATATAGTAAATCCTTTTTTAATATTATCAATGTTAAAAAATATATTTATAAAAAATATTGGTCGGAGTGACTGTCTCACGGGGGGGGGAGGTTTGAAATTTATTTGTTTTGTTGAAAAATGATTATTTGGAGATCCCCCATGTGTTTAAATATTGTAATGTTTATCATGATAATTAGTATGATATGTATGTTACTCTTTATAAAGATTTATATAAATATTTATTAGGTATTTGATGAGTAATATATATATATATATGTAATATTATTTAATCTAATGAGGTCAATTTATTTTATCACAACACTATATGAACAAGAATTATGATAAATTTATAAATATATATAAATAAATATTAATCATAGTAAAAATATTATTCATTTATAAAGAAAAAATAAAATAACAGAAATTTAAAAAACATATTGGAAAGATGAATACAGGATATTTACCTTCATGTAATTAGATAGTGCTCTCTACATGGTGATCTCCCCACACGAATATGTTTATATAAAATAAACTAGATTATCCGTAACATTGCTTAATTTTTTACAATTATTTACAATTGTGAATGTCACACATGACTTATTACAGAATTATTTTTGGGAGTAGAAAATAATCAAGCCACACATAGACATCGACCACACTAATCCTTGGGAGAAACAAATTATAAAAGTGTTTGGGTAGATATCGAGTATCTTACAGTTTGGTGAAGGAAACAACATTCATGTGGTAAAGTAGAGTAAACATTCACAAAGCTCATAATGTAATAAAACAATATATAATCATTAAATCTATGAGTAAAGAGTTTTATGTTTCTCGTTCTATTGTGTGCATTCTACGGACTCATGTGTTTATTGAACAAAAAAACATGGGTCAGTTTCGTTCAAAAACATCAGTAAAATAGAGTGTCACTAATTCCTATTTTATTGTTTAAGGGGGGAACTAGATGTAATGATTCATTTGTTTCATGATTTGATTATTCATATCATGTGATCTCTATTAGTTTGAAATCCATTTTAGATCATTATCTCTCAAATATTCCGAGACTGGATACCTCTTTTATTGAATTATATTTTGATTCTTACGTAGTTTTTTATCTTTTTTTGTTGTTGTTCTCTACCTATGGAAAAATCAGTGTTCTCCAATTTTATTAGTAGAAATAATAACATTTGAATCTACATCTTTCTCGTACAATACATTCGGACATGATTTATGTGGAACATTTTTTGTACAAAATAATTGTAAATAGAAATAAATTTGTTGAATATAGATGTTAGAGTAATGTAATTAAAAAAAATTATACTGTAAAAAATTGTGATGGTTTCGTTGGATAAGGTGTTATCTTGATTGAAAATATATTTTTCTAGAATTATAACCATGCAGGTATAATTCATTGGTGGTATTATAGTTGCTGTATCTTATACCTAACGAAATATTCACTATGCTAGTTGTGTCTCAACTAACAGTGTCTGATCTGACATTGATGAATCTGACGGTGACTTACACTTAGTATAATTTCTTATTCATTGTATTATAATGATATGTTTACTTTGAAAGTACCTCATCTAGGGGTATGTAATACATAGCCACATTTCCGTTTTGGTGTTATGTCATCCTAACAGTGTGTCGATTGAGAGTGAATCATACATTGTTGAAAAATTTGATACATTTGTGTTATATTATTAGATTGTGATGTCTTTGTGGTATCTCATTCATAGATACTGTAATGTAGACAATTTTACATGTACATCATCGTTTGTATAAATGGTGTATCATCCATAATAATTTTTATCTATAGTCTCAATGAATAGATTGCAAATTTGGAAAAAAGGAAATTAATTAGTATATTTACAATCCTAATTTTGGAAACATTAAAACTAGGTGGTCAACAATTTCATTTAATGAATTCCCTATTAGGGATTATTTTAATTTCTTAAAACGGATAAACATTATTTAATTTAAAATAGGTTTCTGAAAAAAATCCTATTTTCAAACCCAAAAATAAACTAATTATAAATTTAAATTTAATGTTTGTTAAAAAAGTATATTTGGATGAAAAATATCATAATATATGTAATGTTACTTGAAACCATATTGAAAAAATATTTGTACTTTTCAATGGATTAATTTATTGAATAGAAATTTCATTTTTATAAAATTATGTACGTTTCTATATTTATAGAATAATAAATAATTTAATAAGATTATAAAATTTTCATACAAAGATAAATTTAGTTGAAAAATATATAAATTATGGTCATTTAATCATATAAATTTTATTTAATTGTAAAAAAATTAATTATATTTATTTTCACATAAAATTATGAAAATTTTATTTTCAATGAAAAAATATATTTAATGAATAAATGATTTTACTAAAAAACATGTGAAAATTTACTAATTTTTAATTCCACCTAGTCAAATATCCTTAGATGGGGGTGAATTATTATATGATATATTAAAACCACTACCCCTTGGGATCATGTTTTTTCATTAAAAAACCCCTTTATCTCTTTCTCGTAGCAGTAAATGAACAGAAATTACCACATGCACTTGAAACAACAATTTTATGTGGTTCACTATCGATGGGATTTGTACATGGAGCATAAAATGATGATGCTTCACTGTACCATATCCACTAAAAGAATACCACTGATTATAATTTTTAGATTGGATTCCTTGTCCCTCCAAGTTTTCAACTAATCACATTTTGAAATAACATCACTCTCTCAGCTATAGTGTGTTCACTACATTCTCACTAGATCCAGTCATAGTTTATATACATGTAAGTATAATCATTATCAACAACTAATGCATCCTCTATAGAATGTAGATGATCTATTGATTCCACAATTTCATCCCCAAATAAATACAACTTTTCAACTGAACATTGGTAAATACATTTTAAAACACTTTCTCAAAGCACACTACCATTTGGTTGCTCTTACTTTCACAAAGTTCAAACTGGCCATTGTGACATTACTACCATTTCACGAATCCCACTATTTCGTAGAGATAAAAATAGCCTTTTTGAAGTACAATGCCTTTGAAAATATCAGAAATGCCTTCTTGAATCACACCACTTCCATGGAGCTCAATTAGCCACTGTGAAGCACCTTCATTTTGTAGAGCTCAAATTGCCTCTATAAATTCCCTTATATTCGCTATTCTCACTGTCTTAATGAACCTCTTTCAAAATTAGAGTGACCTATAATATTCATTGAGTATATATACTATTCTCTTGAGGGTGGATAAACTATTTATGGGAATTTCCACCCACATAAGAACCTTCCGACCACCATAGCACCACATAAGAACTAAATAAATATATTATGATTTTTTCATCAAATTGATCCCTTTTTTGGAAAGCATCAAGGAAATTTATTATTTCTACATGTTCGTGGAAAATGAAGATTCTACTATCAAAACTCAACTCCTTTGTAATTCTCTAATTCCAATGCTCCTCACCTCTTCCATTCTCAAAGATCATTGTAATCATAGAGATCACCATCAATATTAGTCATGTCTTAGAGAAATATCCTCTTTGAATAACATATTCAAAAAACTAATTCACATTCCATTTTTTAATTACATCTTAATAGATATATGTTTTTTAAGTGCTCTCCAGACTCCATATTTGGACTCCAAATATTTGGAAAACACTAGAAAATGGCGCCACCTTGTATCTATTAATTTTGTACCGCCTCCAGATCATCCATCCCTTTTTCATGGTTTCTTCCCAAATGGGATTTTCATAAATATCTTTGGAACCCCACAATTGAAAATGAAATCCCACCTTGTCAACAAGAAAATCCAACCCAAAAATGATACAACAGTTCTTTGAGGTATTTTTTCCCAGCTATCTCCCCTTGTGGTTTGGTTGACAATTCATTCCTAATTTCATACCTTGTTGAAGCTCCTTCCATCCTCTACCACCATTCAACTGATTTGATTTATATCACTATCAAATATTTACTCAACACATACTCTAATCCCATATTACAAATTCTTATCATGAGAAACATGAAATGTATTAAAATTTGATCAATGGAAACTTCTTCCCTGACATAAATTCTTGAAAGAGAGAAAATGATTTAATCAGGACCCTAAGATTTTATGATATATAGCATTTGATCGATCTCTTCTAGAATCTTCATATTTAATACTCACACATTCAGATACTCCAACTATATCACTTCTCTACCTGTCATCTTCTCCCTATGTCTTTGACAAAGACATTTTCTCCAATAATTTCACCCCAATAAAGAGTCACACTTTTCCCCCTTTTCAAAAATTCCAATATTCAATCCATTGTGATTTGAATCAGAGTAATGAATACAAATTAGTAATTTCTAAGAAAACATCATACATCAATGAGAGGGGGATGACACATCCACACTTTATAATGTGAGGTGAGTGACCTGAAATCCCATATAGAGTTGATTCCCTTCTAATGTATATTTGGGTATGGACATTGTCAGAATTTTTGAATCCCATATTTCTATTAGAAAATAATCCCACTTCACTATCCCTTGCTCCACCTTCTCCATGATAAAAATAAATTTGTTTTCAATTTTATTTCTCATTGAGTGGTGGACTGTATTTCTTATATAATTTATAGAACAACAATTCTCACACTTAATTTTGATCGAAGACTTCACTTCAAATCCCATGTCATAAAGCTACTACTTCATCAACAATAATAGTGTGCATGCATTGAGTTCCTGCAATATACTCATCATATCATATTTTCAATGAAATGAAATATTTTTTCATGATTATCCAAGATATAAAAAATCAACAAAGATAGAATACACCGCTTGATTATGAAATTATATAATCTATTGACCTATCCAAATATGCATATGTATATCCCTATATCTCTGGATAATAATATTTAATTTTATATCAAACAGAAATCCACATTTCTCTTAATATATTTATGTATTCATTTCTCGGCAAGCATGTGGATTTCCATGGGATTTATTTGGTATATTGATAATTTTCATGTGTCAAAAACAATATCAGGTGTTATTGATATCAGGTATAGTAAACATTAATTTATTTTATTCTATTTTTGATATTAACTACCTTGTGATCATCTTCTTTAGATAAATTTGTATTTGTACCAACCAGAGTTCTTATCTCCTTGGAATTTTCCATTCCAAATATTCTTAATACATCATTGGAATAATTTAGTTAGAAATGAATTTTACACTCATCCCTTGTGTCACCTGTAAACCAAGATAAAATTTTAACCCATTTATCATTAACATCTTAAAATAACTTTTCATGCATTCTAATAACTATCAGAATTGTGCTTTATCCAATCCACCAAATATTCTATGATCAACATAAAATAACACCATCATATATTGATTTCTATCATTATTGACATGTAAATGATAATCAAATACACCACACAGAAACATGAGAATTATTAAATTCTGGTATAGTTGTGAATACCATGCTCTTGGTACTTGTTTCAGTACATATAGTTTCTTTTTTAGATGAAGAACTTTTTTTCATCATCATGAATGAGTTAAAAATATAGCTACTCAAAATATACTTTTTACTCCAGTATCTATTTCCAAAATGTGTACATGACAATCAACTAGATATAAATGAATTTATACTACACTATTATGGCCAAAAATAGTATAATTTTTGGCAGCCTTGAAATTGGTGACAATGACACATCAACAGTGATAAACTCTATCTTGGAGTATCCTTTTCACAGTATTCATGATTTGATTCATATCACTACACCATATTCAGTCATCTTATTACAGAGGACCCATTTAGTCCCCAGGACATTCTTATCTGTATTCCTAGAACTAGTCTCCCACGTCTAATTCTTATCAATATAGTCTATTTCATCATTCATTTCCTAAACCCATTTTTCATCTCCAAATACATAAAAAAACAATTAGGATCTACCTATGATTGGAATGATATCAGCTATAATGAAGACATTATTTATGTTAGAACAAGTTATGTCTTATACAAAAATGATATTTTTCCTATCAATTTTCCTATACTCTTTAGATTCTTAGTAGAAATAGAATTGACATCATGATAGTCATCATCATTATATTTTTCTTATTCTGCATCTTCCACTTCTTCTCCCAATGTTTTTCATTCTCCCGCATTACATTCCTCAATAAACTCTTCACTATATTGTTGAATCTTCTCTTAATATTCCACAATAGTGTCATCATTACACTCAATTACATTTTCCACCTTTTATTAAATCATTTACCTTCATTTCTTTATCGTGAGTAGACTAAGAATATCCCCTTATCTCCACATGGCACAAATTTCCAATGTATTACATTATTGATTATAAAGGACTTACATGATAAGATTTAAAAGTAATTTAATGATGGATTATTATTATACCATATCACTTATGGAATCATTCTTTCCATCGAACATAAAAGATCCATATAACAGATATAGTCAAATGTCCAGATAGCTTCCTTCAAAACTTCTCATGTATGACATTTTCTATAACCATCGTTCTGGACATGTTATTGATTATGTTATTTATCCTGTCAACTAATACATTCATATGAGGAGTTCTCGCTGAAGAAACATGATGTATTATCTTATGTTTCATGAGATATTCCTCCACTTGATAGTTTTTGAATCACATACCATTGTCAGTGTGAAACATATGAATTTTCCTTCGAATGATCCTTTCATATTTTTTCAAGTATTGTTTTATGGAACTGAACACATTAGAATAATGGGAAATGAAATATACACATTATATTCTTATATAATTATCAATGAACAGAACACAATACCTCTTCCATCAATGGATCTCGTTGAGATAGGTAAACAGACATCATCATGAACTAGTTCATACACTGTTTTTGACTTATTTTCCATTTAATTGTATGTCTTTCTGTTGATCATCCTTTTTTGGCATGAATTAAATGTACCAGTATGATCATTTGATAGTTTTGGGAGGTCACTTTCTACATAAAACATTACAAAATATTTTATGGATGGTTGGCATAGATAACCAAGTCTTTATACTAGAACCTATTTTCTTCTTCTATAGATAAAATATAAATATCATCTTCCCCACATACAAGGTATATATTTTATTTTTTATATTTTCCCTAGGGAAAAATAGCATTATCACTTCCATAGATGATACACATATTCATAGAAAATCATATTGATTTCACTATGTCACATAGATGACCGAACCTACGAATGTTTTGACTGATACCTTTTAGTACTATGACATCTACACATCTCATTTCTTTTTCACCAAATATTGATATTACTAAGACAATTATAATTAGGGCTTCATCATTTGAATCGTTGAAAAAACCTTCATTTTCATAATTTATGCATGTAAGAATATCATTTTTCCATTTCATTTGGGTTGTTAAACCTCTACCAAGAATCCATAGACCATTAAAATATTATGTTTTATGGTAAATTTAACCAACCAATGCCTTCTTGTATAACCTCTTGTTGATCCTTGATTTTGAATTCGTTCTCTATATTGATTAAAAACTGTGATATTATTCAGAATATTACGGAACAACTTCATCTTACAATACTACAAAACTAATTCGTGGTTTCCTATCACCTTTCGATTCTCTGATTTACTACTTGTGACGACATTGTTTCTACATTGGCACATTTCACTGAATAGATCATGCGCAATATATATCCATTTTAAAAAATAATACACCCCAATAAAAATGTCCATACAATCATATTATATACTATTGATTGATGTTTGTCTATAACTATTATTCTTGTGCCCTTTAATATCTCTTTGCTATAGAACACACATTTTTTGGATGACCCTTCCTTCCACTACAACAACAATTATTGTAATGTTCATTCTTAGGTGTTATTTATGCACCGCTAGTTGTCCCATGGGTTCTCTGAATCTTCTGATTCAACTTTGTAACAATATAAACATTAAATCTCGGAGTGGGTTCTTACGGTATTACTTCCACTATAACTGTGTTTTATTATAATGTCCCATACTTGCCTTATCAATTAAATTTATCTATTTCTTTTGTTCTTCTAGACCTCTATTCTTCACATCCAAATTCTCTATCTTTATAATGATCTACATTCTCAATGCCACATTAGTTATCAAGAGTTTTTTCAGAACCTTAACTTTTCGGCACAAAACAACTTCATCTTCTTCATGTTCATCAATGTTTTTAATTTGAACATTCATTGTGTTATTCAAAACATAAATCTCCATTATTTGATCATAAACCATGATTCGGGGATCACTAAATATTTCTCTGTACACTAGAAATTATAAAATTAGTTTTTTAATTTCATCCATTAACTAAGACTTCTCTTCATTATCCCGATGTGTGTAATATTTGGTGTCAGGATCAACATTTTCGATTTTCTTTTTTATGGGTCTCCAAACAACTATCTCTTCATGTTTTTCTTCTATGTCATCCTCCATATCAACTATTATTTCATTTTCTCCTTCATCAATTTCGGTTTATTATTTTTCATGAGTACTAAAGACTACTTCCACCATAGATTTTTCTCTACCAACATTATATTTATCTATATCATCATCCTTTTTTATATTAAATTCATCTGAAATGTCACATTCTTGTGAATGAATATAATTTTTCTTGAAAACATTTCTCTTTATATTTATCATTACATTATCATATGCTATATAATTGTTCATAGGGATTTTAAATTCATCCTCATCATCTTCTTGGTACTTCATGCGGCACCTTTATTCAAAATTAAAAAACATTCCACATCATATTCAAGCAAGTTGGAGTTTCCCCTTGATCATTTTAATTCATCTTCGTAGATTTGAAGAAAAAAATGACATCACCTTGTTTTAATCTTCTTATTCCTGAGAATATTATACATTGAACTTATTCATTGTCTTGAATTCAATATCTTCAGCATTCCCCTTTTCCATGGCATCATTATCATTATCTCTCATTTTATATGACTTAGAGGTACTTTGAATGTTATCTAGTGTTAGGTGTTTCATTTCTTTATCTTCCAATACTGAACCATTTGGATTTAACCATGGCGGATGCTCCCATGATATTTTCTTCCCAATCATTATGTCTCTAATAACGTCCCCAATACCATGTATTTCTTACACTAAAACATTTTCCATATCGAATAATGGATCAACAGGCTCATTTGGATTAATTCTATAATCTGTGTACGTGATCCAAAAAACCTACATTTTCCCCTCTCTGGCCATTAAATTACCTTCATATATATTAAATAGATTTTCCCACAATTCATGTGATGTCTTAAATGACATCACCTTCATATATATTTCATTGGATATGGATCCACCTAAATCTTTGATTCCTTTGGCATCAACATCAAATTCCCTTCTATTAGATTTTGATAATTCCCCACAATTGTTATTTGATGATATTCCATGTATAGCTATTGTAAACACATACACTCCCATTGATCAAAAGCATTGTTTCTTCTCAATATTCCATAGAATAAAATACTACCATTAATGATTGGAATTTCATTTTGATAGTTAACCACCCTTGATAGAGAAACAAATATATTATCCCCTCCTCATGGTTCCCATTTTTAATCTCACTAGGCCAAATACCCTGAGGGTGGGGGTGAATAAAGTAATGAAAAATTAAAACCACTTCCCATTTGAATCTTGATTCATCATTATACAAAACAAACTTCTCTCTATATTTCTCTTAGCAGTAAATGAAAATAATGTAAAACATAGATATGACACATCTATTTTACATAGTTCACCCTCAATGGGATATGTCCAAGGAGCATACAACATCAATTCTTCATAGTACCAAATCCGAGAAAGGAACAATTATTTATAGAATGTACATACTGGACTCCCTTTCCCTCTAGGTTTACATCCAATCACAATTTAAAATCTATTTCACTCTCAACTTATATGTTCTATTTACATCGTCAGAATATGAACTAACCATTTATTAACAAATAAGTGTCTTTATTATCACTTATGAATGAATCTACAAATATATATAGAATCATTGTTGATGTACCACATTCATATATTAATGAATACCACACTTCCAATGAGAAATGGTTAATACCTTTCAAAAAACTATCGCAAAGTACACAGCCATCATCAATCACCCAATTTTACAATGATCAAACTAGATCTTGTTATGTTCCTTCCCATTAAAGATGCTCACTATTTCACATATCACAAATTATCCATCAAAAAGTACTCTAATTTTTCAAAGATCAGAAAATAATTTTTGAAGTACACCACTTACACAGATCTCAATTAGATGTCATGAAGAACATTCCCTTATCATTGATTAACTAGCCTCTGTGAACTACCTTTAATTCTAGAATATTACTTTCTTCATGGACCTCCTTCCCGATTCTACATCATTATGATTTTATATCGAGTCAATGTACTATTCTATTAGGGGTGGAGGCCAATTATATGTGTTTCCCATGGACTCCATAGTTCTATATTAGAAAAATATCACATCACTAATATTTTTTCATCGCAATGCTCCCTTTTTTGTGAAGATCCACTAAAATTCCTCATTTTGTAATTCTCATCGTAGTCACATAGCCTTTTTCCAAATCTCCGAACTGCCATGATGCTTCAATCGTAATGCTCATCAGATTTTCCATTTGTAATTCTCATCATAATCACAAATACCACCATAAAAATTATTCATGCCTTTGTGAAATCAAATCCATAGAGACCGTCATCAGGAAACACAGGACTTTACCATATATTAATGATATATTCAGAAAAATCCATAATTTTCAATGCTATCCAAAATAAAAACATGGACCATAAATTATTGTGGTCTCTAGAAAATGTCACCAACATGTATATATTCTTTTTGTACCACATCCAGATATTCTATTTCTATTTCATGGTTCATTTTCAATATGAATTTTCAACAACATCTATTGAACATTATAATTCCCCATGAAAACCGGCCTTGTCAATAGCTCAACCAACACATAAATGGGGAAAAGTTACCATGATATATTTCTTCTCAACACAAAGAATAATTAACATTTTATTTAATATGAATATAATTTTTATTTAATAATATATGTAATCTTATTCACATCTTCCAAAAAATTTTAAATTTATAATGGTCGTGTAAAAAGAATATTAATTTGGATTTCGTTTAAGCAATCTTTTATCAGAAAATTTTTCTATTAAACATATTTCTCTTCTAAAATCTAGAGCTGTTACAAAATCACAATGATCAAGGATCTCCTATTTGAGGTAAGGGTGGACCCCAAAAAGGTTGATCTAGTATAGGAATAGTTGTAGTACATGGAGGATTAGTTGTGGGTGGTGGATGATGTTATGATATCCATCCACCACTAATACCATGTGGCTCACATATAGATTATGTAGATAGTAGTATGGGTCATGGATAGTTGTAGGATATTTAGAACCACGAACAAATTGTACACGATATGATTAATGGTATGATATGTGTTTATTATAATTTTCCTTCAATAGTAGAAGTCATTTGTGTGAGTCATTACTTCTTCTCTTTACTCGTGGAATGATGGTTGGATATAAAAGTCGAGTATTTATCCTTGAAATATTTTGTTGAGATTATTATAGGGATTTTTAGTCAATATATTTTAGCTATTGACGTTTTTATCTATCTCATAGTGAATAGAGGATCCCAGATGACCTTTGGGATGTCACGATGTAACATTATGACATGATCTGGGCTATAAATTTTTTTTCCATGGTGTTATACCACATGGACTATCATTGTAGATGAGAATTATGAAATTTCATTTATGTAACATGATTCTATTTTCATCGCGATAGATATGTCTTGGTGAGGTGTGTTTCTTTCGTGACTATAAGGATAAAAACCATTTACCATTATTTTGTGAGTGTATCCCTTGTTGCAACAAATCATTGATATCATTTAGGTCATATCACATGTCCCATACACATATCTTGGATATGCAGATGTGGTGTGAGGATTATTGAGATAAAGTCATTATCAGACCTAGTGTGTACACCAAGACAACTATAGTGTATTTTGTGATATAATATAATGAGACCATGTGTATGATTATCATCACCTGAGCTACTATATGATAATGAAAAGGAATACCTTCTTGATGATTGATGATCGTTTTTATTAGATGTTAGTCACCCATTTATTCTTAATGATTCATATATGATCAAACAACAGCGAGTTGAGAGTTTAAAAGGTTGAAATTCTGATGTTGGAATTTTGATGTTCCTATAGACATTATGAGTTATTAGTGATTCATTTTTGTGTGAATAATTTTCAAACTATGTTTAGGGATTTATTGAACACGATATTCCACCCCTACATGGAAAAGGGATTTGTTATCATTATTAAAGATATAATCATATACTCTATGAAGTAGTTAGATCATACAGAACACATGATAAAAAGACTACATTTTCTTGAACGTTGGTAGACTAATGGAATATATTCAATGTTCATGTTATGGATTCATAAGATTCAACTTATGGGAAATTTCATTTTATGTATAGAGTATATATTGACTCGGTAAATATTGATGCAACACATTCTTGGGATCCAACCAATATTCTTTTAGAGGTGTTGAGTTTTATTGGTGTGGTGGGGTACTAAAGGTTGTCTTTTGAAGAATAATATAGGATTTCATCCACTTTCACCACGCTGAGGTAGAGATGTAATTATTTTACCTAGTTTGACTTGTTCTAGATATCCATTGAGTATTTTACCTTGAGACTAATGTGTTGACCTATTTTGAGACTACTGGAGGAGGCCATGGAGTATGTAGTGTATTTATATTCCTATTAAGTTGGGCCTATTTGTGTATTGATACATAAAAAAGAATTTTTTTAATATTTTTCATGGTAGTCAAAACCCCACAATTCGAAATGCGTGAATCATAATCAAGAGTTGGTGGTAGTAGTCTTTTCCTTGATTTTTTCGATGAAATATCTTATGGGAGAGAAGATTTTTGTTATCTATGAAAATCAAAGTCTCATGTATGACTTAGACTAGATGGGATTCAACATGTGATAGAGGCTCTGGTCAGAGTTCTTATAGGACTATGACTTTGAGATAGTCTATATATTATGTAAGGGAAATGTGGTGGTATATTCCATTAGTAGAAATTCTCAATCTCATTTGGTTTAGGAGGCAGCTGAGTAGCTGGAATTATTTTAGATGACACTATTTTAGAAGGATTGTAAAAAACTTATAATTTAAATAGTGATTACTATTATGCTTCTCAATAGTGTCATAGAGTCCATGTTAAAATACATTGACTGTTATTTATTTCTTTATTAAATATCACCATGATATTTTCCTGATGAATATTTTCAATTAAGTAATCATGTCATTATTTTACAAGGACAGATGGTGGTCTCAGTCAAGATGGGGGAGGATTTGAATGGAGAGTTCAACACATCTCCATTTTGTGCACATCATGGTGTCAGTAATAATTAATAATAACCTCAACTGATTTTATGTTGGAAAAAATGAGATGTATTTTGGAAGGATTCATCTCTTCGATCATCACCCATCAATAAGTGATGGTTGAGCACTAGGTCCGGGCATGTTTTTTTGCATCACCATGAGATCCTAGATTTAGAATGGGATGAAATAGACATGTAATTTTCTAAGTGGATTCCATGGATAGTTAATAGACATAAAGACATCTTGCAGATATTTTATTGAATTGTGAATATAGTGCGCTTCCTTTTTATTGATGAGAATATTTCGTTTGAGAGAATGGGGACCGCTATTTGTATAAGATATTTTTCACCTTTATTGGGTGACCATGAATGTTGTATTTGATCGTGATGTGATGTTTCCATCACGTTTTGAGAGAGTCTTAAAAGGGGGATTAGTGGCCCAGATCAAGATGTCTATATCTATTCACCTTCAAGAAGAAGGGAAGTATGAGAAAACAATATATGTATTGGATATTATGTAGAGGGATTGTCTATTGAAATTTTCTAATGAGGGGATTATACGTTCCATTGGTATAGTTTTCATACAAGAATATATATGAATCCACTATTGAAATTGAACCATTGGAGGCCCTGTATGGGTGACCCTATAGGAAATCCTTCTCTAGGGAAGAGATCGGGGAGGCATATCATATTGGGCCAGAGATGGTTCACATGTCTGATAATGTACAAGTCATCCATGAGTGGTTGAGGACAACATAATGAAAAAATAAATTCTACTCAAAACAATGTTATAGGAAAATGGATTTTGAGTAGAGAAACCTCATTTCCCTTAGATTCATCCCATAATGATTACTATGGGTATTCATCTATAGAGCCAATCAATTTCTGTTGTTTACTATAACTTTCATGATCCAGATAAGGGTGGGTGAGGTTTCCTACCCCATACCCAAGCCTCTGTAGTCGGAGCAGGTGTGTGATGTCATTCATGTGTTGCAGATGATGAGATATGTGCATGAAACAACACAGGTTTCTAATTGATGTGGGCTTCAAATCGAGTATGGATCCAATAGATTGGAGAACCCTGTGGAGATTGAGGATTCGGAATAGAGGAGCCTACATTGATGTAACATTCCCATGGTTTGTGTGTTATTGAAGAATGGGAGCATGCAAGAGATCTTCTATGTGCAGATGATCCCAATGCAGGCTTCGTATCCAGATTGTTAGTTCATTTTTTTCTTTTCAATGAAGAAATTATTGATGGTGGGGATATTTTAGAGAAACATTCATCATAGTTAGAATTTATAATATATATGGAATTATTTTTCGGTCAAGGCACTAAGATGTCTTGTGAATCCAAGGAATATTGTGTCAAAACTTATATTTATATAAAATATAAAATATATTATATATCACACATGGATGATTTCGTAATGAAAATTATTTAAATCATAAACCATGTATCAGATAAAAAAATATGAGACCATGGTTAAGTCTAAAAATTGATGTTTTCACTAGGAACGACAAAAAATTTGTCAAGTAAGGTTCTAGGATAAAAAATTCATTTCCATATGTTTTGATTTAAAATAATTTATTATGTTTAATTATATTATTATATAATCTAAAATAATAATTATGATATAATTCCATATTATATAGGATCTCCTTGGTTAACCTCATAACTTTTTTATTACTAATCATAATCTCCTTCTACCTATTGTTTAAAAAATGAAATTAGACGATGACAAAAGCTTGGTTGCAAGAGGATTGAGGCATAATGAAACCAAAAAATTATCTCATCTTTGTATAGAAGGTTATTCGTTGATGAATGATCCATGAATATCCAGGATTCATCCATTTTTGGCTTCCTCCAAACTGGTTCAATTGGTTGAGCCTGATCATTCTATTTTTTTATCTACATTCAAATTTAGAATTTTAATTAACCCATGATTTAGTTTTAATTATTTATTTATTTTCTCACCTGGGCATCCAAATTTTTATTCATGTCCAATAACTCCTGGAAAATAATTGTTATATGTTTGTTTTGGTTCTATAATACCAATCATTCTTCATGTCCTTTTCCGATTGACATATGGGGTCTTGATTTTTTGTTATTGTTCAAGACAATGCTCTATTGGAACACCTGAATCTAATTGGATTCTCTTGTGTGCAATATATTGGTGAATAATGGATGGATTAACAGGAATTTCTAGATATTGAAGATTTATTAGTGAATCTAAGATCCTAACATGATTTTAAATGGCACGAGATCCATCCTATATTGTTGTGTCAGATGAGGTTTTGTGAGGATCAAGGAGAAATTCATTATCCATCCAATGGATAACTTTAAATGATTAAAAGAGGCCTTCCCAACCAATTTTTACTGACCTAATGGTGATATATGAAGAATAAAAATATAATCTGGAATGTGGTAAGCATTTCTAACATAATATGATTCATCAAAATACACCCAATGTTGTCTGGGTAATTCACTATGTGTATCCACATGGATATGAAGACAAGGGTTTCATGTGATTAAAATACCACAATCCTTGTGGGAAACCCATGTACAAAGTTACTCAGTGATAGAGATCATGGGTGTACTCCGGGAGTTCAAAAACAGAATCATGGCATGATACATGCCTTATATTGATGTACGCAGACAAATCTAGTAGCATGAGAAGGAACTCATGTGAGGTTACATTCATTATTTCAGAGTACATGAACATCGAAAATGTTACATGGGAATAGCCATGATAAAGGGAAGGAACATGTCTGGCTGAAAAAAAATTTGTAGTACATATACAATATGTGTATGTCAATATAGGTTGTGATCCATGTACCACTTGGGAATATTCTTGGCAAAAAATATGGACCACACACTATGTGGTTCCCATAACAGGTTTTGTACCCCTATATCTTTTTTTTGGAAAAATTCACCTATCATATCACCAAAGTTTAGACTCATATTTCGACCCACATGTATCATAAACATAGTGTTTTTAAACATATAATTTTATAGCGGGATCCATGATGGATTTTGAATTATGATGTAAAGTGTTTTAAGGAAAAAAAACATCCTTCGTTGACGCTCGATTATTATGGAAATCATGAAGGATTTCCAAAATAAAATAGATTAGAACACTCATTATGGTATATGAAATGATCCCTCTATTAACTATCTGAGTGGAATCCTACTACTTTTCAGGGAATGTGTCCTCAATTTACCATTGCAGTTTTAACGTCTGGAAAGGCATGGAGTGTGTCCTTTACTGAATATTAAATGGGAACCATGTAGCTAAGTTTTCAATTTGTCCTTTATCGACACATGAATTGATCTGTACTATTGTATCAGGGAATGTGTCCTCAACCACTAGTTTTCCACACTCTTACTGGGAAGGGTATAGTTCCTTAACTGATATCTATAGTGGAACCCTTTTACCGCGTAGGGCATGTGTTCCTTATTTACAATTGAGTGGCACTATCCTATGTATTCAGGGCATGGGTCCTCAACCAACAGAATGGATGCCTTCTTGTTTGATAGTGAAAGAGTCCTTGGGCTATCAACAGAGTGGAACCCTCATATAGAGTTAGGGAATATGTCCTCTATCTTTTGAGTGAAACCATTATTTTGTAACAGGGTATGAGTCTTATATTTATATATCGTTCCCATTGTCTTTTTGGAATAATGGATAGGTTTTTCTTTTCATGGATTTTTATTTGGAAATATGCATTAGATGTTTACTATAATTTTTCGGACTGTAAGATCTATTAGCACTCTCTATTATTCTCAGATTGGAGATTTATATCCCCATTTTGTTTCATCTAGTTAACATTTATTGTTCTTGTATATATATATATATATATATATTTCTATCCATGTTAGTGTATTTTGTTACTCTTGTTCTATGGGTTGATATGAATAAACTATTTAGTCTCTTACTATTCCCCCTTCAACATTTGAATAATCCGACAATGTATATATATTCTAACCACTACAAAATATTTTCCCACTCGTATAGGGAATTATGTAGATGAGAGATATATTTCTAGATATTTTAGATGATATTAGGTAGACATGGTGAATTTTGTTGCATGTGTGGGTCAGAGCATAGAGATGTGGAGATATGATCTCTCAGCATTTTACATTTCTAATACTATTTGGATGGAATATATTTCTGGTTGGGAATGTATTTTCCCTTAATTTTTAATTAACTATGACATTTTTGTTTTTATTCCCTTGAGTTTTTTCATGTATGGTTACTACTATATGTGTTTATATTTTCTATTTTATTCCACTAAACATGTTCAATAAGATGTTTGATTGTGTATGTGTGCTGGTACATCATGAAAAGGAATTTAAAACTAGTTATGCATTTTAACTCTATTTCAAGCCTCCATCCTTTGAAGGAGGGATTGGGTACATTTTAACCGTTTCCCATTGTATAAGGTCATGACATACTATGTTAAACATTCCCATTTTAAAAATATATAATCCTTGAATTTTAAAAATTTATATATTTACATCATGTTATTTTTTATTTAGTTAATATATCTCTATCATGATCTATTTCATATTAATATCAATATTCATCTCTTCTAAACAAGATTCTACATATTAACACCTTCCATGATTTATAAAATATTAGATTAAAACAAATATTTTTTTGTAATGATCCTTAATTTTTTTATCAGATGTGTAATCCTAAAGAACACGTCCATGTAATTAGAAAAAAGGTTTTAATATTTTAATTTTCTTTTCAACATAAATGAATTTCATCACTTATAAAATATTTAATTCACCACCCAATTTAATTTATCTATAAATACATTTTCAACTTTCAATTAAAACTGATCAACTACAAAAAATCTTATCATGGTAACACATCAACCACATAAAGATATTTTCTCATTTGGGTGGCCTTGACACACCTACATATATTTAATGAAAGAAAAAAAATAAAATGTCATGATGTTTTAAGTGTTTCATTCCATTTTTGAGATTGAATCCATAACATTTATTTCTAGAATCATAAATATCCATAATCCCAAAAGCATGGAATTCAAAAAAATCCAGTTAATTATGTCTATTTATCTCCAAAAATAATCCCAATCAATTATAATAGAAAAAAAACTATGATTAATATGCATCCACTACATCTCTAAAATTCTATTAGTACCACATCATGTTGTTTTATGATAGTCTTAGAGTCCATTCATCTTGCAAGGGGGCCCAACAATATTATGTCTTATCTAGTCTCAATGTCCCTTATCATGTATAAAATGTGTGTGGTAGTATTTCTCTAAACACCCATATAATCTCTCAATGTCCTAGATCCATTCTCTGTAATATATCTCAAACATAATATTTGATACCAATATATTTAAACCCCCAAATAATTATGCCACATTGTTTGGTACTGAAGAGAAAGAGTGAAATCAGAATCCCCCCACCAATATGACCTCAGTTGGAAACTAATAACAGGGGATTAAAATATTCCATGGAGGAGTTAAACTCATAATATATGATGATGAAAATAGATAATATGGAAAAATAAATATGCATCACATTATATATATATATAATATCCACCATCAAATAATACATGTAAATCAAAAAATCATAGAGTCTCCAAAATGAAATCCATACAAATAACTATATTTGAAACTGTGAAAATAATCCATCCTCAAAGTTGGTAACATCATTCCCATTCATTGAAAGCCTCATGGTATAAAAATTATTGTATATATATATATGGTGTGATAATAAAATGTATATTCAGTAGTATCATACCCATTTTATCCTACTATAATATTATAAGTGTATACTAGTGATCCAATGATAAGACAGTAGAACTATTAATAACATAAATAAGTCAAAAATACAGTATTATCCTCACTATGACATACTAACTTTGCAACACATACAATTTATTTAGATAATAGAAAAATAAAATAATTCAAAGGTCAACATAACCCCTTCTATAATTATATTTCTCTATAATTCCCTAACATTAGATATCATGGTCCCTGATTCTCTTCCTAATAGATGTGGGTAGGACACATCCGTACTTCCCCTACACTCATAATGTCTTATATTACATTATTTAATCTATAAAACCCACCAATACAAATCACATCTACAAATGTATAGAGTAGTGTGGTATCAACAACAAGAGGTAGTCAAATCTCATTCCCTACTCCTACTATTCCTAAACGACACCATATATCTACCATCATAATTTTATTCCAAAAACTTTTTCTATAACAACTATCCAACAAAACCCACTCATCAAAACCTACAACCAAAATTACAATTATACATATTGAAGTGTGTTTTTGGGAATGTTTGAAGCCAATCTTCCAACCCTATCATCATCGATGTGGGAGAACTCACATGGATCCCAAAACCATTGGGCGTCTATATTAAATACTAAACAAAGGTGGATTTGATATAGAAAAACCTAAAAATAAAATTAAGGACCACACAAAAACTATTACTGTGGGTTATAACCAATATCCCTAACACATCACACTACTATCACTAGAACACCACAACATTTTTCACTATCCTCCTCCGCAACTATGTCCTAGTCACCACATAATGATACTATAAAAAACACCCTTGAGTCCATAATGTAATATTGTATGTATGATATTTTTTATTTTTTATTTACCGGCCATGTTCTATTTTGGAACCAATCGAGCCCATATTTCATAAAAATCCATTCTCAATAACACACCATATTCAATTTCAGCCACTTCTAATTAATTTAATCAATAACATTATTACTAGACACATCCTAAAAATTTCATCCCTTTCTATTTCTATTTCATTATTACTGTGAATATTCTATAACACTACAAATCATTATATATATCCAAAAACAAATCATCCCAACTATATCTCAATAGTAAACACCACATACCATTCCATATTCATTTAAATAGAACTAAAACAAAATACAACGACCATTTAAAGACCAACCCAAAATTTCCACCATTATATCTCCAATAAAATCCATTTTCCCCACTTCTCAACACATTCCACATCAAAACTAGTCACCACCGTCACTATAATATTTCCCAAATTAGATTCACATTTATTGAAATTAAAAATATATATACCCCAACATGCATTAAAAAATATTTTGGGTTCTAATATTTTTTAATTTTCAATATATGTGATCTTTCCTACTGTTTTTTCAACTATGTAATGATCATGTTCACAAGATTTATAGCTATACCCTCAACTGGATCATTTTATGATTTACATGATTAACCATTAATAAAATGTTTTTTGCAAACATCATAAATCACAAGGGTTAACAATTTAGAAATTCAAATATAAGGTGTCACCAAAATATCCATGTTTGATGAAAAAATCAATATAAAAAATAATAAAATGGTTAACACAAATTAATTCCCCAATTCCCAAATTATTTTAATTTATATATGAATAATTAGAATATTAATTTAATAGTTATGTTATACATAAAAGAAAAATTAATCTTATTAATACCACATATGCACAAAAGGACGGCACAAATTGGGTCAATACCTCAATGAAGGCTTTCTGAGTAATTGCATGAGACCAAAGAAAGATGAAGATAATCACCAACTATAATCACTCATGAGAATATCCAAAACCTATAATATGGAATCTTCTAAAAATAAAACATCTCTAGGATACCAAAAAATATCCAATAAACTTATTCATTAACTATGAATTAATGAAATAATTGATATAAGAAATATAAACAAGGAGTTATGAGGAATAACTAACCATTGATTACTATAGATAATATCCAAAGGGAATGGTTCATTACCCAAAAAAAAGTGACTAATAGACCACTGAAAATTTCCATGGAGTCTCCCAATATTTGATAAGGATGATAAAATAATGATTTCCAAAGGAGGTTTCAAAGTTATTATCAGATTATTAAATAAAAAACATGGAAAAAGACCCTTCACACTATCATTATTAATATGGATTCACCTGAAACTATATTGTATGAAAATTTGATATAATGTAATCGCACCTATCAAACTAGCCTTCAAAATTAATGTCGATGATCTCACTATGATCATAGATATCAGATGTAAGGATATGTATGATGATTTTTATAATTACTTCTTATGGACATTTCCATGGAAAGACACCTTCTGTAAATATTATGTAGTTGGTAAATGGAATTACATTTTGTCTTCTTCAACCACAATGAAAATGATCTACCTCTCACATGTTGCACCTGGGATTAATGTAACACACAAAAAGATCCACCAATTCATGAGTATTATTTTATGACTACTCCAGATGCCATGAGATCCATGTGAGATGTGGTCATATAAACATCCCATTATTGATAATATATCACGTTATAAATAACCTCCTTACACATGAATAATAATCATGTGAGCAAAGGTGCACCATGCCCATATGAAAATGCTCAACAGTTCAAGGATGATGCACCTGATGTAGTATGATCCTCCACAATCCATGTCTGTGGATGAAAGGAGTCCAGGAAATCAGCTACCATGAATACTTCTACAATGTGAATATCATATGCATGCCGAGGGTATCTATTACCAAGAAGGACGACATTGAAAATTTCCTACACTACTAGAGTCATCTTCCACATTAACCTCATAGTCAAAAATAAAATCTAAGGAATTATTAAGCCTCTAGGTGCACACAGAACAGAACAACTATTTTTCACCAATATAATCAAAGTGAGATGAGCATAATTCACAATGATCATCATGAGTCACATTCCCATATCTGATCTTTAAAAATGTTTCGAAATCTCCATATTTTCAAAATCCCTACAACACATGAACAAATCTCCTAATACAGAAGGTGAAGGTATAAAATTTGTGATAAAAGACGTTCTATGTGATCCCTCTAACAAAAATTATGGTTATACATGTATTATGAAATATGTAGTTTATGATACTCTAGTATGTATATAGTTTGTAATCTCAAAAGAAACATTTATGTATGGATTGAGGGAAAGATTTTAGTTGAAATGATATCTCTATGCCATAATATTTGACATCGCATGAATAATTCCAACTTGCAGTTTCCACCATGTAAGAATAAATATGATCTTAGGTCGCTAAAAAATGCATAGCACTGCTTGTTAATAGATTGAAAATAAAAAGTGATTTTGTGCTTTGAATATTTATCGTGACTTTTCTTAACAGTTGTATCTAAATCTATGAATTCTGATCGGAATAAGGGTGGTGCATTTTTGTAGGATACAACACCATTCTTAGGATTACAGATACAATATTATATGTTGTCTATAAATATAGGTAGATCATATGTCATATAAGGTCATTACAACTCATATGAGGGACCTCTCTCTTCCTTACAATGCAGAGAATGATAAAACTCAGATTGGTTATGTAAATTAGGTCATGTGGGTCCCACTATTTATGTCATCAAAAGAGGCGTATTAGTAAATAAATTGCATGATCAGTCGTGCGAAAAATCCATGGTAGTGTGTAATCTATCCAGTAAAAGTGTTTGGAACCTTATAAAATCTCTTGAAAAATGTTTTAGCACAACATATCTCATCTTCTAGAGAACTTAGTTCGACGTGGAATTCATTCTACTACTTTTATGAGGATATGAGTTTTCCGACATCATTAGGTGAATGGAGAAGAGATCAAATATCATGATCCAACTTCTTCTGAGAAGAATTTTAAATAAAGGTATACCCAATTGACTGAGGAATTTTCTATTGGGACCCTACATATGGATATGATAAAATTATTAATTGAATTAATTTTATGTGCCAATAAAGGTGAACATTATTAATATTCAAATCTTGATGTATTGTGTTTATCCAATGGATGTCAACACCACACACACAAAATATTCATGATTTCATAATAATCACTAAGCTATGATTGACATTGTAATATGAAGAGGATAAATATTCAATCATTAAATATATGAAACATAAAAGGAGGGAGAAAAAATATACATGATGATGGATACACTCCACCAAGAGACTCATGAATATACATGTAGAGCGTCAAATCAAAATAGATAAACTATCCGTGACAACATCTATATGACATTTCAGGATCCAACATTTATCATGTGATGCTCCATTGGAACACCGAGTGACTGACCAAGAAAAATTATGTGTTCCATCTCAAGATCCCATATTAATCATGAAATGAAGTCACATGTAATCAGATAAGCATCCTCAGGCTACACGGTTTTTTATTAGGATGTACCTAACAAACAATCTGATGTAATTGAAAAATAAAGTGGTATGATATTCAATGATATTCACCCCTAGTGGTAATAATGATAAAGAAAAAAAATCATCTTTGGGAATCATATAATACCATGATCAAATTTGATAAACAATTTCAATAACTATAAATATTCACTGGAAAAAAAGAGGGAGAGAATGGGGAGGAGGAAAGAGGGTTTCACAGTTAATAAAAGACATGTAGTGATCCCCTAAAGACATGAGATGCACAAGTCCTTCGAGACATGAATGAAACATCTATTAAAGTCCCTTTGATTTGATGGACCAACAGTGAAAATGTCCTCATACATGTCTAGAAAACTCATTAGTGCGTCAAGGGTAAATGAACAAATTTTTACATGAATTGATTGTGATCCCCACTATATTCCATATCATTCAGATGACTTTTCACAAATAAATTGATGAAATATCCATGGAAATTCACTTGAAATATTGAATGACTCCCAACTATTGTCAGATAAGAAAAATTGGATCAAAATAGAGGAGGAAAGAGGAGTTCAAATTCACTAAAAGGCATGAAACACAACCAAAAAACCAACAGCGTGGTCCTCCACGACCCTTTGAAAAACCGTCAATGTCTCACGAGACCAGATGGCATGTCACCAAAATATCACAAGTGTATTCCCTTTAGAACATGAATATTGAAATGTCCCTTGAACATGTCATCATAACAACATGGAATTACATTGACACATCTTCACATTCAAAGATGTACAATTAATTAGCTATAATCTAATAAAGGAAGAATTGATGAAAGAGATTCCTGATATCTAAATACTTGGGGACATTGATAGATAATACCATTGAAGATACTCATGATGATTCATGGCACTATACCCCTTCTCTGACTCCTTCCTTGGCTCAAGATAGATTTTCCATATGATGCACCAGACAACCAGTGTGATGATGCTTATAAATTGACCACACCAATATGAAGAAAGGGTTGGATTACGGATGTTTGACTCAGAAGGAATTCACTGTCGACATCAACAGACTTCTCGATATAGTCACGTGATCATCTATATTTCCTCTAGGTAATATAATTTAGGGAATTCATATTGGTCTTGTTCTATTCATATATCACATAGTGTAATCATTTATATATCATGTGAATGGCCTCTAGGGGGTCATCTGAAGTACATACCAAAAGAACATTTGATCTTGTGATATTTAAGACTACTAAAATTATAAAAACCAAGGTTTTAAAAATTTAATGGTATGAATCAAGGTTAATGGTGGATGGCTTAAGTGAAATAAATTATAACTATCCCCTATGATATTTTTGTGTGTTACTTGAAGAAATGAGACAACACCAGGACAAATCACTCATATATCATTAAAATCCTTCGCCATGCTACCTGGGACACATGGAATAATCCAGACATGTTAGAACTAGTCACACAACTCTCCCATAGAAACCACATTGATCATTCAGACCCCCAAGGTCCATCACCTAGGACATTAATGTCCCTAATACATGTCTTTATTCTCAAATAACAACACTGACTTATGTTTGTTGAGTATCAAGAATTCCCATGCTCATGAAAGAGAATCCCTTGTGGCACTCCCTAGGTAGTTCGGATGACACTCATGATTCCCTGTAGACATGCCGACCAGTTATCATGATGTATCCTAGTGGTTTCATCCAAGTCACACAACGCCTTTAAAACTATACCAAAATTTCTCTTGTGAAACCATATTTTTTTGATAAGCCAATTCATGAGATGGATCTCATGATATCGCAATTGGATCATGCAAAATCCTCAAGACAAGAAGGCCATGTCCCCAGGGAAACCATAGTTTATAATCCCCAATATATGTGAAGTACGAGAAATTTGATTCCTACAACAATCAAGATATATATAACACCATATTAAGGCCTAAGATCTATATAAAACATCCCAAAAACTATCTCAATACACAAGTCTCATATCCATTCTCCATGAGGATGGTCACTCTCTCCCACTTGTTTCTCACCCCAACCTTAGCTAACGTGATCATAAGGGAATGTAATGAACACCTCATAGTAATCATTAATCCCCACTATATAAGAAAACCACAGAATTTAATCCCCATCATAAAGGGCACTAGGATGACTTTGATTCCATCCAGACCGAGGAAACATAATCTACATCTTTTAAATGTTAGAGCATCATATTAATCATCCAAGTCAATCCACATATCAAAGGCCATTAATCAATGAAATTGAATTTATCATTTTTATCCTTTGAGTTTACAAATAGAATGGCTCTGTAGGGCATAGGGAATTTCATTTTTCAATACATCTACACTATAATCCATCATAATGGTACTAGGAAGCCTCAAGGAGTATTTTCTGACATGAAGGAAAATATGACTACTATGATTCCTACCATACTCAGGATACATAGGCTACCTATCCTTGAGGTTTGAGCTCAATATTTTTCTCCCAAGGCATCCTCAGTGTGTAAAATCTTGATAAAAACTGAAATATGACGATTCAGATTCCTTCTATACTCAAGATTAGGCAACAACTACCACAAAAGGTTGCGATGAGATTAAATTCCATCCTCTCAAACAGTGTGATTCCCTGAGATTCAAGGGTCCTAGAATCCTAGATGACCACGGAAAATAGGAATGAAAGTCAATACCAATCTATGGATAAATGAACTATTATGAGATTTTAGGGAAGAAAAATAATATGGAAACCCCGATGTGAACAATTGAGTGAAGCTAGAAAATTATAATCAAACAAACCATCAAGGGAGATCCAACTCCCATGTCCTTGTAAAAACATGATGAAAAAAATGGTGAACTGACAAGAGTCTCTCCGATATCAAATGATTGGGTTATAATCCATTGATTGATAATTTATACCCCCTATAAACAAAAAACTCTAAAAGACATGACATGAATCTCCTAGGCCACATAGGTTAGCCAAGAATATGTACAAACAAATTAGTAAGAGTTCTATTATTCTAGTTTCATATATGTTCATCTAGGGATTGGCATGTCCATGAGAGCATGGTTTATGGTGGGGTAAGATATCAAAAATTATGTTAAATAGGCATATTTGATTGTGATTTTTCATGCATATGATATATGTGTGATTGGAAATATTGTTCCATATTTTCCCCATTATTTAAGATACTTTTTTCCTCATTAATATCCCAACATGATGAAATTTATTCATCATATTGCATTTTATTAGGTAAGTTGTTAGTGGTTGTGACTCTCGTAGGTCGAAAAGCGATCTCACCTACTTGAACGATACAACAGAAGGTGAAAAATACAATGATCATGTAGTACCACCAACATGATAAGATCCCAAACATGGATGTTTCACATGATATCCTTAAATAATGATAAACAGTTATCCCACATCACCAGTCAATGACTTCTAATATTCTAGTATCCCTCATAGCTATAACCAACCGCTTTGTGAGCTTGGCCCTTGATCAGGAAAATCCCCACATTTCATATCAAATTAAGGTGAACTGGGAAGCCCAATATGGGTCACTTTCAGACTAGGTACCACAGAGGATAATACCTATTGACCGACGTAGCAATCAGAAACCCATAGGTACCCATAATTTTACTATTGGGGGTACCATCAAATGCACAACTTCCTTTCATGAACATGCATGGGCTCCATGAAACTCTCATTATAAGAGGAGGGAGTTTCACATTTAACAGTGGGATCATATTCATGATCCTAACAACGATTCCTACAAGAATACTCTGAGAGGAACCAATGAGTAGGATCATATCCCTACTGTGTAGAATAATTTGATGGACATATTCCCACAACCATCTAGGAGTGGTCTCATATAACCACTCAAACTAACAAATCCTTTCAGCATTATCTTGAATGGACTATAAAGGCACGTAACCCCTACTCACTAAGAACAATTCTTTTGTCATGTTTCCACAAGAGGTATGGGGAAGGATCATATTCCTACCCCCATACCTGATTCCAATATACATACTTAATTTTATAAAGGAGGGAAGAAGTGGGAACATATACCCACATCAATGTAAGATTTCTATCAAGATATAATGAAGATAGAAAAAAATTAAGTCATATATCCCTAGAGGATTTGTTTTAAAATGTCAATATATTTTTCCTACAACTAAAGACCTCTCCTGGAATATTCCATAAGAATAGTAGTTAATGTGACAATGACATTATCTGGTACATATAGATAGGAAAACTCAACAATATAATCACCATGATCAAGTGGTTGAACCAGAGCAGGAAAACATTATTTCTCACACATGATAGGATTATCAAAATATTTTGATGAAGGAAGAGGTATCGAACTGAGCCCATACACTCATTCTGACAGGGGAAAACAAGGTCAGAGTGGAACATGCGTTGCTACAGGTGCACATGTCTATCATAAAATCCTAGTGGAATACTCAAATGGCACAGGATCAAGAATATATCCCCATTTTAGATGTGCATAACTAGCTGAGAGTGGTAGAAGCCTCTAGAGAGGATCATATTCCTATCTATAAATATTCCTTGCAAACTCTATAAAATCAATGATTCAAGGTGAATATTCCTACTTCAAATGATTAATGATTACATAAGTGTCATTCAAAGGAAATACCTGAGGATGCCCATGTCCCTTACGCCATTCTGGATATCCTTCAACACAGTTCAATAGAGAATGCATATTCAGGCCAAGATCATACTCATCTTCAAATCTGGGGTCAGCAGGTGATAGTTGTAGATGCCTCTTGGTTAGCTTAGACACCAGCCATGATTGTCCTATGAAATATTCCAAAGGATCAAGATTTTTCTCATACTCACTACTTCATTAGGTCCTATCAAGGGAGAGTAGAAAATGCCTCAGGACATGCGCATATAACATTCAATATTAATATTTTCCATTATCATATTCCAAAAGCTTCTTAGTAGATGGAACATAATACCATGTAACCTGATGGCTATATACAAGTTCCAACAACCATCGGATAAGAGGTTCGTAGACTAGAACAATAGAATATGAAATTTTAGAATAGCCTGGACATAGAAAAAATCATTGCTAATATTATTATTCTTCTCATTGCTAGAGACATTGAGGTTATTCAAGATAAAATCTTATCTTGAAAGGGGTATGTCGTCACTTCTATCAAAGCATAAGCATAAGATGTTCATTATCATTATAGTCCTCATCATGGAACTATGGAGATGGATCACATGTACTCTACTCTAGACATCCACCAAGGTGAACATCCCCAAAGAAATATCTCCCATTGTGAAATTCATTCATCCCTTTTATGGACAACTCTTTATATAGAGTTGAACCAATCCTTGACACCATCATACAGAGATGTGCTTGACACACATGGGTCAACTGTATATGGTTACCCATCAGCTTCCTATATCACTCCAATATCGTTTGAAGGCCACCATTAGACACATGTTCGATGGTCTGACCATATAGTGGAATTTATATACGATTAGGAGTAGGTATACATTGAAATATGGATATAGTTAGATAGAAAAAACCTCCCCATAATGTTTTGGCACCTCACTACTTCCAACATTGAGATACCTAAGAGGAAATAAAATAATTGAATTCTATATCTATGTGAAAATATGTTGAATAATCATCATATAATGAAGGACCTATATCTCCCTTTTCCCAAATATGACTTTCACCTTCAAGAAATCAAGAAACTATGTTGTTAAATTGACCTAACTGTTATCTCTATTACCCGCAATCCAAAAGCAAAAAAACCGTAAATAAAATTGGCAACACGTTTTTCTCCATTTTATAATGATTTTTCTGAAGATGATCTTTGAAGCCACATCGTAATTCCATATTCCAGGATGGAGAAAATTTAGAGAATTTAAATTTCCCACATCCCTTGAATAGAACATACCCTTAGATACAACATCCTTCAATGTTATAGCCTCTTGAAAATATGAGGACCAAGTAATGCCTAGGCTTGTTAGCTATTGCAATAGAATTCCCCCATTCCAATAGATCCCAAAAACCAAGGATGTGGATGGAGTATAGCCAAATGATCTTCAAATTGGTACACCTGAGATAGTAGGAGGACATTTCTAACATGGAGATCAATGTTGCAGTCACCCATAAAACATCCTACAAGGAATAGTCCACATCATGGGATTCCATCGCTCCCAGATGCTCCATGAGCATATATGACCCGCATCACAAAGGAAAAAATCACACCTTCTATATTATATATCTAGAAGAGGACATTTCCCCTAGGCTAGGATAATATCTACCACCTCCTCCACCCCTCAATCCATAAATTCATGAAAAAATTTGGGACATACATTCGGTAAACAAAGGTGTTCCCCAGCCTGTTTGACTGGGGAAATTTATCATAATATCACCATAATGTAGATTGTTGTTCCCAAAAATGACCTTGGAGAAATTAGTGGTGATTCTAGAGCATCCCCATTCCACTAGGCTGGGGGAATATTAGTCATCAATTCCTCCCATATAATCATTAACTCTTAGAAGAGAGTCATGGGATTCTCAACAACATGATCAATTTATACCAATGGAATCCCCAAATGGCCCCACCCCATAGGGCGGGGGGAATTTTCATCATCATCAAAAAAATGGAATAGATATTCTCTATGTTCGGAGGAAGGAAGTATCATTAAACATCCCACCAGTTCCACCTAGTGAAAGAATAACCTCTATTTGATGGGGATCACTCGAAAATCCAAAGCAAAAAACCCTTAATGAAACTGTTCATAAATAGAGTGTAGAGGAGAATATAGAAAAGGTAATCTGACCCCGCCAATGTCGACAGCCAAAATAGAACAATACGTCCTAGGGTCTGAATAAACAACCTGATGTAATCCATGTAGGATCAAGTTGTTCCATGGGTGGAAATGGAAAGATCCTAATTTCAAAAAAATCCTCATTGAAATATATCACAATTAACATTTCTATATTTATCATGATGAAAATGTAGAGATCTATGACAAGGAAAAAAAACACTAAGAGGATGGTGATATGGACCCACAAAATGAGGTTTCACTCACCCATAACGAATGAAGGCTTTAAATTTTGGCATTGAAAAATAATATGTTTACACCACCTTGACGTAATATTCGATAAGATAAATGGAATGGAACAACTGCAACTCATTTTCTAGCCACAAAATAACAGTTCTCACAATATGAGAGTAAAATTAATGATATATGACAACTCAAATAGGTGATACTCAATGGAAAAATCAAAACTAGATATCTCTTCCGTCCAAAGATGAATATTCTACCTCCCATGTATGATATTACATTAAGAGAGGTTTCTCAGAATAGATTGGATTTCTATCTAGACAACTAATATATAAAAATGAGGATGATAAAAATGTTCCATAATTCACTAAATTTTGGTGACATACTATCAATTTCAAGGGTAATGCTTAGGTAATGGGATGAATTGAGGCTTAGATGGGATGAAAGAGGAGACACTTCATCAACTCCGACCCACTTCATGCATACGGGAGATGGATCTTGAAGTCTTTCCCCAAATGTTACTTATACCCATTTAATCCTTGGGTGATCGGTTGGAAGACATAGATGGGTGACATGCAGCTATGAAACCTGAATGGAAGATACATACCGAAGGGGGGATGATAATCCACCTCCACCTCAATTTGTAAACCCAACATTATCTACCTTGGATGGTTCATGAAACCATATGCAGCATCACCCACACACATTGTTTCCAAATGTGGTCTGACGGTGGGTCTTTGAGATCAAAAAGATGAAATAGAGATGATGTGTTTCATACAAACTCTGATATGGATATCCATTTTTTGTATAAGAGTTTTTCAGTGGGAACTAGTATTGTATTGGAATACCTTCCTCATTAGTTCCATTATCAGTGAATTTAGACACAATGGAGAATGATGATCATTGACCCCAAAAACTACAAGAAATACCCAATCAAGAGGCCATATTATTTCATTTCACAATGTATGGTTCTAAAAAATTATATCATAATCCCCTATCATAGGAAAAAATAATATAAAATTATTCCTAAAATACTAGGGATGAGTTATAGACTCCCCTAATCCCAAATAAATATTCATGTGATTTCTAAAAGTTTTCTAAAATGACAAAATGTCGTGATAAGTCCATTAAGCATACTCGATCCATGTAGCGACTAATTCCAAAATCCTAGGGGAAAATCACATGTAGATGATAATCCCTAGTTGTCTCTCACTTTTCCATTGTAGTGTTGATCTAAAAACCCAGGAAACCTCCAAACTACCCAACACATCATGTCTAGTGACTTCAAACCAAGAATATCCATCTGCCAAAATTTTAGTAAAATCAAGGTCACTTGTGATTTGAGGAATTAATTAAAAACATATAGCCCTTAAATGAAATATTCCAGGGATATTTATTGGAATCCATTGACAAAAAAACTTTTCATGCTTCAGTATCCATGATGGATATATGAGGTCAACCTCACCAACCGTCATTATTAAATCACATTCCATAGAAGGTGGGTCATAATATCTATAATTTCATAATATTAAAATACATACATCAATTCAATGTATAATCTAGGCATGAAAAGCATGAAAATTCACTAGATATGGTTTATTTATTAAACATAATCTAAAGAGAAGAAGATATAGGTTTGAAGGATGTTCTCACCTAGAGATATTCAATGTTTGACTAATGGATGACTTGGAAAATAGTTCATCATTCTCATGGAGATCTAAAATAATAATTTAAAAAATTCATAATACCTCCACCATAGAAGAATGTTATGTCATATGTGCCTCCTTAGGGTTATCATGACCATCATAAGTAAGAGTAATCATGGGTGAAAGAGTCATATTCTACTATAATGAAATACCAACCTCTGGCATATTTCTTCTCTTCAATAGTTGTGTCATGGAAAATACCCCAAAATATTGAATCCTAATCATAATAAGAATATATATTTTGTTATTTCCACACAATACACTTGACAACCCCATTATCTAGTGATGAATATTCTACCAAATTTGGTTTTCCAACATAAAATTCCGGAATAGAAGTCTGCACGGGTTAGAGTTGTGTTTACTGTGAATAACACATAAATGTGTAGAATCAATATTTTTGTAATATCACCTTGGGATATATATATATATATATATATATATATATATGTGTGTGTGTGTATATGTTTCAAAGTATCATTTTAATTTTATTTTGTATGTTCAAAAATGGAATGGATGTGCCATAGAGCCGTCAAACAGTTGCCCACATCCGATAGTCTTACATTGACACTTAGCCAGGGGTCTACCTGATCATCCCAAGAAATGGGGGGGGGGGGTCGGCGCGAAATGAACCACTGACATAAATTACATATCCCATAACCCTCCAAAAAATCTCTAGGTCCATCTACGTAAGAATATTATTCTATTAAACAGTATGCTCCATCCCCGGAGTCGTATGCCATGGAGTAGCCCCCCATTGGGAATCGACAACCTCTAGCACAAAATTAGGATTTTCTAAAATATCTATTTACAATCCAAGAGATGATATCAATCCTTGATGCACTTTTTATTTCAAAATAATTTACGTAGGTACTTGATCATGACCTCCTGATCCCAAAGGAATTTTAGAAAAAATTCGATGCATCAAAGGTCTATCGAATTGAGACTGTGTAATTATGATGTCATTTCTCTATCTCTGTCACTCATAAAGACCAGGAAGAATCCATCCAAAGGGAACATAATATCGTTTTACATCTTGGGAATACACAATTAAATATAATTCCAAAGATTTATGATCAATAATGGATCTGGTAAATATCTCATCCAAGCCCAAACTCTCTAATGTTTTCAGGTATGGCAAAGTGGAATTGTCCCCTAAAATGTTGACCATCATGGTATATGATAAATGTGATAAGAGACTTATTTTAAAGTTAATACTAATACCCTATTTGAGAAGCTCACATCTTCTCTTTAGTTTATTGAAATCCTGCAGGGCACGGCATATAATTCCCTACTCAGAAGGGAATTGCTTCATAGAAACCTATCAATACCTACAACATTCCATCAGTGTCTGATGTACCCCATAAATGTTATGGTCAAAATGCCACATGGTGGAGACACCCCCTTTGATGTTTTCAAAGCCATGTATTCCATTGAATATTTATATAAGTAGTTAGTTTCATAACCAATTTAGGACATTGATATAATGTTTATACCCATAATGGTTTTTTACCTCTCCTATGAATCCCTAGATCATGCTCATGGATGATTATGTGATCCCCATAAAAAGAGTCAAAATAGAAGGAATAATTCTAGATGTTAAAGACTCTCTAATACTCATATAAATTCAAATCTTGTATCTATCTATAGCATCTTAGATGGTAATGGAATGATATTTATTATAATGTCCACCATAACCCTCATAGTGACGGAGAGTCCCCTAGGATTCCATACTCTCTCAAAGATGTCTCTACATTCTCAAAAATGAATTAAGCTGAAGAAGATATCATGAAATCCACACCCAACATATGAGGATGGTTCTTACACTAATATAGATAATAATAAGAAAAAAATAGGGACATATTAAGATCTAGGACCTTCTCTAATCAGTGTCTCGATGACCCTTGGAGAACAAGATATGTACATTGAATTTCCAATGAAGAATCAATATGTGTTTTCATGGAATTATACGGATATTATGAGACCAAATCCATATGTGGATAAAAACCTTCTAAGACTACCCAATGAACATCATGGATTAAAGATGGTATCAAGAAGGATTCACCAATTTCATGCTAAACATGTAAAGGTAGAATATAGAAAATTGATCAATGGCATTTTTTTCTGGGAAGTAAAGTACCAAATATTGAATTCCAACATCATCAATGATAATAAGAAGAACTAGAATATTGGTGTATTAATTGAATTTAGAGTCCTTAGTCGGCATATCATGAAAGAAGACTTACCATTTCCAATTATAGAACTTTTGATAGATTCAACATATGGATTCAATCCATTTTACCTCAAAGACAGGTACTCAAGTAAAATCAAAACCAGATGGTCCTCAAGGATTAAGAAGCCACTTCCATTAGAGATTATCAATGTGTATTCTATATTTTGTTAATTCCCTTTGGATTTAGTAATGTCAGTGCCACATATCAGTGAACCATACATCACATCTTTAAGCCATCTATGTGAATGATAACCATGTGTCTTATAAACGATCTGGTCATTAAATCCTGAAAGTGATGTGATCACATCACAGACCACTGATAAATCTTTGACAAATTTCAAAATCACAGTCTGAATATGAATCCTATAAAGAGAGATTATGGGGAAACATCATAAATGGTTCATGGTTTTGTGTTATTCCCCTGCGACATCGAGGTGAACCCAGAGAACAATAGTTCTATTCTCGAAATTTCACCCACAGATATCTAAAACAACAAAGGGGACTCCAGGGTACCACACCTATATTAAAATATTCACGTCCAAAATTTTCGATAATGATCTTCCATTCAATATGGAAATGAAGAATATAGTCTCAGACCATTGGGAAAGTGAATTTCAAAATTATGTTGATCATCTCATGTAGTTAATGTTCTACCAACTAGTTTTAACGCCTCTGGTGGAAGGGATGAAACTCATCCAACATGTGGCCACCATGGAATGCACATTGGGTAACCTACTCACTCAAAATAATGATATGAGATGAGATAATAGTCAATATTACTACCACTAGACCATGATTGGTACAAATACATGATATTCTGATGTTGAGAAGGACTACCATTCACTCATTTGTGAAGTGAAAAATAAGTGGCATTACTTTTTGCACCCCAATGTCCACATGGTCTCTAATATTGATCATATAATGTTCATCTTTGTCCTAAACATGTTCAATTGGATACATGCTTTATGGAAATCCATTATTTAATAATATGGAATTCATTTCATTTCTCAGAATTCACTGAAATGGAAATCCTTGACCGACATCCTCATAGTTGATTGTTCCCTATGAAATACACTGAAGGAGACATCGATTTACAAAAAACAATGAATTTTATGCCCATGGAACAACGTTAACATGTTAGATATAGTTTGATGGTGCCTCCCAGGGTCTTTTTTTCACAAGGATTGAAATCCTTAAGTTCCATCATGTTTTCTAGGGATTTCATTGGTCTCCCCAAACAATGAAGTCATTCACTACATTTTCTTGATATCTGAAGTATGGATAAATAATGAAGTTAAATACAAATATCTCATCACTAGGATTGAAGTATCCTTAAAGATACACAGAGACTACATGAATATCAATTTGGATTCATAGAAGGTGATAAAGAAGTGCAATGGTGAATATGAAATAAAAAAGGATGAACTAACCACTCATAATGGCTATATTAGTGGAAAGATGGATGAATTCCCCATTAAGGTCACACTACATTATGTTTCTAGATAATATAATTATAACACTAATGAATTGTCTAGTGAAATGACCAACCACATAGATCCTATTCAGAAGGAGGCAACCATCTGTATTACACATCGATGAATGCTCTCACTAATCATCATATGTGATATCGATGAGATCAATCAAGTCAAAAATACCCCAAAGTGTGATAAACTGTTGACCTCCCATATATGGATGGAATCTATAATATACTATATTTTAGATGGGACTCACTCAATGGATCATGCTTCAGGGGAATTGATCTGGCACTAGAAAAGAATCCTCACCCTACAGGGCAGATCAAATGAGAAAAAAGATCTATAAAAATGTGACTTTGATGGAATTTTAATCAGGTATAGAAAAAATGATAATCTCCAAACATCATTGAATAAGGCCACATAGGATTTTATTGTTCTCATTAATCATAAACTAGGCTCTCCCCAAAATTATTTTGCTGAGATATTCTCGATAATCCATCATACATGTCAACATGAAATTTACCAATATATGTCATGCATTCAAGATTCATGCTAACTTCATCCCCTAGCCCCCATTATTTCTACACATAGATAGATATTCATGGAAATTTAATGTTTTTGGGATGGGTGTTATAATTAAATATCTCATAGCCTCAACTAAGAAGTTCAAGTAAGTCATTACTAATACCACTTTCTTTTCTATGTGGTATGCGGAAATACCCTTCATGGATATTCGGATGAAGAATGGTGGAAACGTCATTATATCCCATACCATCTCCATCTTCAGAGTCCCCCATTCAAAATTGAGTGAAAATGTCACCAAAGTTTTTTCCACGATGTTGTAGAATATGTAATAAAAGTACATATTTAGGTCAAATAACTCTTTTTCAATCTTGCAATAGAAAACAGAGAGATATACACCATCACTATGACTCTATCTAATATAATCCATAAGATGGTGAAGTCAGATATGAAGTGTTTAATGGAAAAAATACTCCATGATTTATCGGCCGACCATAATTTCATTCGTACTGGTACACAAGAAATGACATATTTATGGTTGTATGAGGTAAAGGTAGTGAAACCAATAAAGGTCCATCTATCATCACTCTAAATAGACATTTCCAGAAAACTCTCAGATGATGAACTACATAAAATATGTCAGGATGAGTATGGATGATTATATGACAAATGGTTGTGCACACTGCACAACCTTGAGGTTCACCATAAGTTGATAACCTGAGCATTCCATAAAAAATTACTCTTAAATTCATTTTTCTAAGGATATTTGGCGATGGTCATCGGAACACCAATAATACCCAGGAACTTTCTCTTGATGTTGGAACTCGAGTATGAATTCCCTTACATCATACAAAAGTTCTATCATAATGGATCCAATTCAATTGCCACCATGGATGGGGAGCATGTCATACCACCCACCAATGCATGATTTTTCAAGAAATACTTTTAATGGATTCCCAATGTAGGGAATCCATATTGGAGTATGTCCCACCAAACAACCTTGTCGCATGGTGTTAAACTACATCGTATGGTTTATCCTAACAAACTGATGTCAAACTGTACTGATAATTTAATTACCACATGATGTTAAATATATAGAGTTCATCTTAGAAGAAATATATTAAGCAACATGTAACCTTTATTCCTCATTATAGTAGACTAAACCGCATTTCCATGTCCATACTACATTAAATAAAACTGCATGAATCCAAAATTTTCTTTTATATTCAGGTCTAGTCACACAAATTCTCACCGCAAAATGTCAAACTACATGTTCATTGTTTAACTACATATGGATTGACTCTAATTTGTAATGGTTTACATAAGGATTCTTTGATTCTATGTCTGGGTCGAGTTGTTATGTGATATGAAATTCCTTTTTCATACCCCATTTTTGTCTCTAAACTATAGTTATTTTCACATCATTCATTGTTTCAGTCACTTAGCATAACTCACATGATATTAGTAATAACAAGAAAGACATACCATCATAATAAAGGCTTCAGGATTAATGGTTGTTCCATTTTCATCCCAAATGAAGGATAATAATAGGTGTTCCAAGGGTCCTCAGTATACGATTTTAAATAAGAATGTTCTCTAAGAAATAAATTTGTTTTGATTCTCATAATTATGTGATATGTAGTGAGACATACCTACACTCTTAGGCCCAACTACAATGCCCCCATCAATTCACTATGGTTCTCTTTCAAACTTACCAATTGATGTCAAACTGAATGTATCTCGCAGAACCATGTGTGGCTTGATTCTCATCCTCATGAGATACATAGAGATGCCAAAATAGTTAACCATGAGGCCCAACCATGAGTATACTCCTTTACGTCCCCTTGGCCCTAGTTTACTTGGACGGGTTTGTGATGTGGATGAGGCCTCTTTTGTCCTCATTCATTAAAAATTTATTCATGGCACCACACTATACAACATCATGTTAGAACCTCCATCTTGTGATTCAAGACACACTGTAATAAAACGTACACATAGGTCCCTAAAACACGACATTATACTCTGTTTCACCATCCATAGGGCATGACGTTAAACTGCATTGATTTATAAAACTATGTGTGGGTTGATTATCATTTTCGTGTGATACATAGTGACACCTGTCCCCATCCATTCTACCAGGCATGAACATGAAATTTATAGACATCATCTCACCTCCATCCCCACCGTATAATGATAAAATGCACATAAATACATACATTCACTATGATGTTGAACAAGAAGTAATTAAATCTTGACCAAATGATGAAAATATGATGGAGGGGAACACCCCTTTTTCATGACAATAAACTATGCAGACCATCTTACATTTTCTATTCCATATAAAAGGACATGAATGGACATGCTATGGTCAAACAGAGTTTGGGGTGCATCCATTATCTTTTAAGATCACTTCAAACCAATATTCATCACTTCATGTCCAAATCATACATGATCACTATAACCTTCCAAATCATGTGAAAAGGAAAAAAATTATTCACAGGTCAGTCTCTTAACTATTTATACATTCCCATGGATTCTTTATATGAACCTATGGCCATCAACCAAATGTTTAACTATTAAATAGGTGACATCATTTCTCATGATCATTGAAATCCTTATGGAGGAACTAAAAAACCCTCTTTATCTGAGCCACTCCATGTTTTACTATCCCATATCATTACTCATCACCTGAGAAACTAAACTAGGATTTATGACACCGTCACCCCACTCATAGAAATTTGTATGAGTACTCTTGTCCCTTGGTATCCAAATTATGATATTTGGTAACATCTTCTATTCAAGGAACTTTCATTTTAGGACACAAACCAATTTTGATTTGGAAAAAGTTTAATGACCATAAACACTATCCCATAATGGTCCAAAAAACTCGACCCTTATACAACTAATATGAGGAAAATAAAAAACATATGGATGACAACCCATAAAGGGGGGCCTATGAAAAATACTTGTCTCTACTCACTAAATAATCATTCTCATAGTTTATAGAAAAATTATAGCACATAAATAAAAGTTAAATTGATCATAGGGTTTGTAACCCTAGTGAATTTAAGGATATTATCTCTGGAACCACTTAAAAAAGGAAAATAGTTAGTGTAATGTTTTTCATATCTCCTCACCATGAGAATATGTTCACTAATAATTGGAATAGTATTTCAGGTACTCAATCCCTCCTGGTATTTAACCTATTATTAAAGCATACTCAGTGTGTTTGGTTTCCCAAATCACAAAAACATTCCATAACCCATGGAAAGGATATCTGTCTTCAAGGGACCTTTACCTGACCTTCAATACATTCACATGGATACTGTATATGTTCTTATGGACTTCAACCAAATGTATCACACTGAAAAGGGAAATTCCAATTATCGTGATCATTGACATCTTCACACAGACACTCAACTTCTCAGTATGTATGAATTGATACATTTATGAATGAAATTTATGTTCTTACTGACTTGAGGACTCCAGATCAGGATTTAATACCCCCATACAAAACAATTCATGCCGATTTTATAACCTTAATATTATGTCATCATGTTCTGTTCAATTCATCATATATGAACTATGAAGCCTCATTTTCTAACCATTGATTTACTACATCCTGTGAATCAAAACCACATGGCATAGAAAATGAGCTTCAAATTAATATCTAGCTATACTATGGTGATAGAACCCCTCCTGGTTTTCTTTCTTCCCCTATCCTACATCACCATCTAGATGTTTGTGTCATTACAAATATTCTATTAAACTTTTAAATAATAGGAAATATTATTTTCTTATCCATACTACCCACACATAAGGGCCTTGAACAACTAATAAAATGGATCTTCTCTATTCTAGAATGGTTCTTTGATCCCCGTGAGCCCTAACTTCACCACATCACAACCTATCATTTTCAAAATGTTAGGGTCAGACCCAGCACATCTACAGCATCCCATATTCGTGGACTCGATATTTCAGGTTATGATTTACTTCATCCATCCCCCAAAATCCAAGCAGTATTGGCATCCCTAGTATTGAATCCCCATTAATATTACCACCACAAATATTTTATTTCCCTAGGAAAAGTAACCATGATTCAAGGAACCTTTGATTGACTATTCAAACATGATCATGGTTCTTTCATATGCACATATAGCTATCAACCAAACGTGTCTCACTACAAAAGGGCATTCCAATCATCGTGAGCCTCAGCTACACCATGGTATGATCCAACACCACAAATTTTTTTGCATCATACCTTGAATTTCTAGAACATATCACATGATCATATAGTCTGAACTAGAAGAACCTAAACTAATGTGATAGATTGCCAGATCTAAAATACCCTAAAATAAGTTAGTAGAATGTGTGAACTAAAAGTGCATAAAAATAAGAAATATATGCTCCTATCTAAATAAACACAAACTAAATTGAAAAAATGGTTAATCTAAATGTTATTAAACTCGATTAACATACGATCTGAGCTAAAAGTCCTTAATGTAATGTGAGAATTGTATCTGAGCTAAAATCCCCTAAACTAAAGGGATATAAGGTCAGAGATAAAAACCATAAACCAAAGAGAAAATAGTTCTGAGGTAAATGTCCTTAAACTAAAGTGAAATAATCTCCAAGTCAGATACCATAATACAATGATATAATTGGTTCAAAAAAATAATACTCTAAACTAATGTGAGAGAAGGTCTGGGATAATAGAAATTAAACTAAACTAAAGCGACTGTAGGTTGAGGAAATGTCCTTAAAGTAAATAAATATCATGTCTGAGCTAAAAGACACTCGAATAATGCATGAAATCAATAATGTCTTTAGAATCTCTAATTCTATTTATATGGGCCTAGAGAATTCAAGCAATTCCTGTAAATACTATGGACTTCCGAAAAGAGAGAGAAATCTCCCTCTCGGCTATATATTCTTCCAATTTACCCCTATGTACATTAGGTGATCTTAAGATTGATGAAAAATATTACCATGTATTACACTCCTATCAGTGGGAATTCATGAGTTTCACTATAAAGAAAACTATTATAATTTTTACCTTAGTTTCTTGGTATCCAAGTTCATTCAATATAAAAAAGGGATAGGTAGTGTTGGTGATTATCATATTATCAGAGCAACAAAAATTTGTACACATCATGAATGAGATAAATTTTGGTGACAACATGAAACACTAGTAGATTTGTTCACTGATAGCATAAAAAAGGAATAATCTGTCCTCATTTAGATATGAATATATGTTTCATATAATTATATTTAGATAATATAATTTTCATTCTAAACAAATCCAATTCTATGGGTGGCGGAATTTTTATGCTCGTAATTACACAATAAAAACATGGCATTTGAATGAAACCATCTATACTAATTAGGAGGTGGTTAAAGGTAATTAAATATTGTATTCTGGAACCTCAAATAACCTTAATATCATCACACCCTTTATAGTTGAGATTAATTTCATATACTAGTAGATCTTCAAATGTATCTGTTTTCTTTCTTAACAACTATACATATTGATATTTCCAAGTTAGATGAGGTCATAAGGAGATACCAAGATTGATATTCTTCCATGTGATAATGAAACATCAAAAAAATTATTCATTGTCACATGATAATAGAATCAGCATTCCCATACGTGAAAGATGTATAGTGAATGGATGAATCGCGTGAGGTAGTATGCACCACCGCAAGCAATGTTTGTGGATAAAAGGAGGAACAAATGTTAGATACCATGCACAATTCTAGTACAGGAATATCATATGCACACTATTGTTATCCACTTACAAGGAGTATGGAAATACAAAACCCCTCCACAAGTAGGAACATCTCCCACTATACCCTCATAGACAGTATGAGAATCATTTGATTCATGAAGCCTCTATGTGGACACACGATGAGGAAAATATTTCCTATAGATGTGTTTATATAGTGATGAATATAATCCATGGTAATTCTCATGATGAACTATATCATTCATGATCGTTCAACATGTAATGAAAGCTCCTTGTTTTCAAAATCCCTAAAATGTAAGAACAAATCTGTTAGTGAAGGATGTGCATGTATAAAACGTGCGATTGCGGAGGTTCTACATGAACCCTCCAATAATATAGTATATGGAAACATAATGATATGATATTTTCAATTCCTAATACAAAAATATATATTTATATATCATGATCCCACATGACCAGTTTATAGATGAAATGAGTCCATGATGTTGGTACACATGATGTTTCTATGCCATAATATATGGAATCACCTAAACAATCCAGTCACATGGGTCCCACTGCATTAGAAAAAGAAAGATTTGAGGTCATTAGAAATCACCCACCACTTCCTATAAATGGCATGAAAATACTAATAGATTTGGTACTTTGAATATTAATATTTATAAATATTAATCCTCCAAACACTATATATCAAATATTATGTGATGAACGAATATGTGTTTTTTTTGAAAAACCACCTTTATTTGGTTCATATATATAGTGTGATCCAATTTATATAAATACATGGAGATCACCCATCAGGGAGGGCCATAGATTCTCTTTTTGGGGAGCACATGCTTCCATTCAATGCAGAGCATCAAAAACCCAATACGGGATATGAGAATTAATTCACACGAGAACCAGAATTCCTATCATTTGAAGAGGTATACGATTTAGGAAATTAGATGATCATTCATGTGAAAAATTCATGTAAGCGCATAACCTATCCTGCGAAAGGGTGTGTTACCACATAACCTCTCATAGGAATGGCTGTAGCACCACATATCCCATAATTTACAAGATTTTAATACCATGTGGACTTAATAATAGAAAAATATAACGCTAAGAGATAACATATAACATCTGGAGAACACAGAAGTGATCGCATATCATGATACTGCTTCATTCAAGGAGAATATAAAATTTCTGAAAACACTGTATTTTTAGGAATTGAGGACATGGAACCGGTATACATATATGATTAAATTCATTATGGGATTTATTTTATGAGCCATTAATTCCGAACTCGAATAATATTATCATCTTGAGGCACCGTGCTGATCCAACGGTGGTACACACCACACACATGAAATATTCTTGTGTTTGTGAGAATATATACGCTAAGATTTATATCATAATTAGAAGAGGTAAAATATTACATCATTGAATACACAAAATAGTAGATATGAGTGAATTGGATTTCCTTGACGAGGTATTCATGATGTTTCATGAAAAACAAATATACATGCATTTCATCAAAGTCAAGTAGAGAAATTTTCAATGTACATGTCTGGATGTTGGTGCATGATCAAGCATTGATCATGAGAGGATTCATTGTAAAACCTTTTAAATTCACAAGATCATGAGGATTCATAATCACAACATCCCATATTGATCATGAATTCCAATCACAAGAATCATAAAGGGCTCCCCCTAGGTTGCACGTGTTTTCAATTTCGAGTTCCTGATAAACCATCTGATGTCCTTCAAAAATAACGAGGGATGAGATTCCAAGATAATGACACATAGTTCACACATAAATCATGTTCAAAATCATAATTGTGATTCATGATACCCCTTGATTATATTCATTCCAACTCCCAATACCTCCAAACCATTGTTGGATAAAATGAGGTTGATAAAATGTGTGTTGGGGATTGGTATTGATGGTCTATGAAAGACTTGTGGTGCACCCCTGAAGTCATATAATGCACCTCTAGTCCCTGTTGACCTATTCCATGTGTCTTGTGATGCCTTTTTTGGATTGGAATCATCACCAAATGGAATTTCATTGACATGTCTGTAAAACTCCTCGGTGCATCAAAAAAAATGAACAGATTTTTCAGTGATGTTCTTGCATCCCCCCATATGAACCATATTGGTCACGCAACACATCACTAAAATTAGAATAAATATCCCCATAAAAATAATTCTCTCATTACCCCAATCCATTGCCAGATAGAAAAATACGGGATCAAAATGGAGGAGGTGAGAGGTGTTGATGGTCGCTGAAAGGCATGCAACTTGCCCAGGGATCCCACATTGTGGTCCCATGATATCACAAGATAACCCATACATATCTCAAGAGACACCACGAAAATTATATCAATTTCCCAAGAGTATCTTCGAAAAGGTACTTGGATCATTTGAAAGACCTCCATCATGTTATCATAATGACATGTAAGTCCATCATTTGGTCTGCATGATCAAACTAGTCCCCATTAATTGTCTATAATAAAATATATGGAGAGATGACTGAAGAGACATGTGATTGTTGTATGTCTAGATACACCCTTAGAGAAGTCCATAGTAAGGACTAATAATGACTCGTGGTTCCAGACACTTTCCTCAACCCCGTCATGAAGATGTGCAACATTCACCACACAATGCACCATAAAACTATGTTGGTGATGCCTATAAATTAACAAATACGGCATGAATAAAGTGTAAGATTCTCGATGCCCAATTTCTGCTGGATTGGATCTAAATTTTACAGTCATTTAAATGTGATCAAATGATAGAACACCATTTCATCAGGTAATATACTAGTGGAAAGATTTTATATTCATGAATTAGGTATAAAGTACATCATATGATCATTCATAGATCATGGGAACCGAATCTGTTGGCTCATTCGAATGGCATCCTGCAATTCAATTAGATAATGTGATATTCAAGACAACTAATAGTGGACAAATCTAATGTAATCACAATAATGGGTTTGAACCATGGTCAATGGTGTAAGGATTAAGTAAATGAAATTCATTCTTCTGCCTCTGTGCATCATGTTTGTCTTCCAAAGACACAAGAAAACACAAAGAAACATGGCCTAGATCTCACGAAAATCCTTGGACCAGCCACTTAGGACACACAAGATACTCCTATCATATCGTAATGAGTCACACGGCTCTCCCATAGACATAAAATTGATCATGTGGACCACCTGCTTCCATCACCTAGGACTTGAGGCGTCCATCAAACACATCATGTGACTCATCTAACAACACCTTTTAATGTTATTAGAGTCTCACAAAAGCACATGGACATGAAAAAAATCCCTCATGATAGTCTATGGGAAAGTTAGATGAGACTATTAATTCCCTCCAAACATGTCAGATAGGTCACAAGATGTCTCCAAAAGGTGTCATCCAAGACACAATAACTTTTGGACTATTCCACACTAGGTCTTGAGACATCCTCCATGCATGTCAATATGGGTCATGAAATTGATGCCATGATATGCCGACTAGGTCATGGGACACCATCCAGACAAGAAGATCATGTCACATGGGAATAATGAATGTATAAACCCAATCATATGAAAAATAGGATAACTATTATTCACACCATATACGAGATAATAGGAAGCCATTTTTTAGGAATGAGATCTATAAAAAAAATATCATGTTGTGTCCTGATACACAAGTCCTATATCCATATCCCATGAAGCTGGTCATTTGTTCCCCCTTGCTTCCCACCCTGAGCCGATCTCACGTGATCAAGGGGGTGTAATAATTACCCCACTAGAATTATAAATCCCTAATATCCATGGAAACCATAGTATATATGCCCCACTTATTTGGAATAATAACAACTCTGATTCTTTCCATACTTAGGATACAAAATCTACCACTCTTTGATATTCGAGATACATAGTAATAACCAAGGGAAATCCCAATACCTAAGGACCTTACATAATGAAATGAAATGAAATTGTTATTTTGTTAATTGTTTCTCACAATGAGCATGGATCACATGGGCTTAGGGAACTTGAATGATCCTGAAATCTTCACTATAAACCTTCTCAATGGTACATGGTACCCTTAATGTGTGAGCCCGAACATAAAGGGAACTATGAAATCTCAAATTCTAGCCATACTCAGTATATATATGCTACCTCTAATTGAGTATTTGCACTATATTGATCATAAAGGGTAGGATTTGGGTGTATAACATTAATAAAAACCAAACTATGAAAACTCTGATTCCTTCTGAATTCAATATACGCAGTCTTCCTTTTTGAAGAATGAGCACTATACTGAACACCCAAATGAATGTTCAAATTCTAAATCTCTATATATACATCCCATGATGCTGATCACCTGCTACCCATATTTTTTATCACCCTGATTATATCTAACTTGAGATTAGGGTGTACAACTAACACCTCATTGATATTTATGAATATACATTAATTTGGAAACGATATTGAATCCTCTTATATGTGGGTATATACCATGGGGTCTGTCCCAATGACATGTATAAATAATATGGGTTTTGATTCCTATAATAACAATGAAATTTAGGACTCCACATAATGGTTAAATCCCATCCTTAGGATATTAACCTCTTCTATACATGGAAGAATATTCCAATGCACAAGGTTATACAGGTATGACATATAAGCGGCCACATGTTGCTAAAAAGAGATGGATAACATCGGATACATAAAAATGGATTAAATAATGAGTTCCCCATATTTTTTGTATTAATGAGAATTAATATATAGTTATTTTCTTTGGGTAACCTATATCGTATTGGAATTATTAAGTGATTATGGAACAAATCATAAATATATATGGGAGTCCAAAATTTGGAAACATCTCCCCACTAAAGGATTCGATGAAGCCAACCTCCCATCCTCTCAACTAATGTGAGTCCACAAGAGTTGTTGGTCCTAAAATGAAGATTAACTCTAGCCTTTTGAATGTAGGTCTATAACCTTATATGGATAAGGAAACCATTGGGAGTTTCAATTGTACATACCATTCCATGTTCCATATCAAAGCTCAATGAAATAATGATGAAACCCATGCATTAGACCAACGATCCACCAAAATCCACAGAAACAATATTCCAGACCACACAAGATTACTATAATGAAAGGTCCACTAAAATTCCACAAAATATCATCATTAAACCCACTATGTTGAAATATCAAATACTTAGGAAAATATCACTAAAAATGAAATGATATCTAATTCTAACCACTAAAAACCCTATGATACAACTTACCTCCATATTATATCCATGAAAAATTCTATTGAGTCACAAAATAAAATTATCCAAATACATTATGTTTCATGACATCAACAACATTGTAATCTCCTCCACTACACTAAAACACAATTTAAAAATCCAAAATATACTACTCCGGAATATATTTCTTCTCCATATACACCGGCCCCTTTACTAGACAACTCCTAACACAACTATCACTTAATGTCAAAACATTTTGTTGGGTTAAATGGTCTATTTCATTACACATTTTTATTAATAATAAAATTATCCACACATGAAACCATTCATAACATATCATATAATGTTGTTTTCTTCATATATTGGGAAATTGATTAATAATAAGGGTTAAATAAAACACTTGGAAAGGATACAAGAAGGCATTAACATCTAGACTTCATAATTAGGCATAAAAATAACTTATAGCATTGTAAATATAATAAAAGTTATTGGATAAAACATAAGAGATTCCGGCAAAAAAAATTAGTACCATATATAAGTTTACAAATCATATTACACAAATTTCATAGAACTGTTACATACGAAATAATAATAGCAAACTATGAAGGCATCATGGGAAAAATAAAATCCCATTAATGAAAAATATATTCATTGATAAAAAAAATTACAAGTTTAGATTATCATAAAAATTTCATTAATTTGGAATCCATATTGTCATATAATGATTTCAATTAAGGATCATAATAATAATTGAGATACATTTAGAAATAATGGAGAAATGTGTTCATATCACATTTTTAGTCACTCTAAAAATAATTCTTTTAAAATGAGTAACTAAATTAGTGAATCCAACATATATTACCTTAATAAAAAAACATTACCCAATTAATATGACGGACATAATGGTCACATGAATTATCATAAAAAGTTTCCCAAATCCAAATTTTTTAAAATAATTTTAATCTTTATTATTTCATTATTTAAAATTTAAAAATACAAAATTCCTTCCTAAAAAAATTTACCAGTAAATTGAAATTAATATCTCTATAATTTTATGAAAATAAAAAAATACACAATCCTTAGAAATAAGGAATATAGAATCGTTACAAAATAAACATATTAAATCATAATGATCCATTAATGACTGATGACATGTATAAATAACTCTACTATAAATTAAAATGAAATATACATTTGAAAAAATATATATATCCTTTTTCTTTTAGAACCCATTGAAAAACTAATGTATCCTATTAAAAATGGTATTAATGTTTCTTTGAAATACAACAGAAACATTTCAATGAAGATTGATGGTGAAAAATTGTCACAAGGATCTAAAAATCCATTTAAATATTAATTGTTAATGAGATTTTGTTTCTAATTTCATAAATAATGTTAATAGTGAGGCACAAAGGATTTTTTTAAGGAATAATTTTGATCATTTTTAGTGAAAAATATTTATCAACATTTAAAATAATTACTAAATAATTTATTGACAAATATTTATCAACATTTAAATTAGAAAACAATTTTTAAATAGATAAAATGAGAAAAAAATGAATTGGTATAGATGGATTAATGATATTATAAATTAATGATATGTTTTATACACCATTTTACATAATATTCATTCATTAATTAAATTTTTTTAATTATGTTTCAGATAAAAAACACTTACAACCTTGGAAATGCTTGAATCTGGATAAATTACATGAAGGAAAATAATATGATTCCTAAGAATCCATAATTTAATAGATTTTACTTTTAAAAACACATTAAAGAGGTATTATTCACACAATATAACTAAAATATTGGGGCACAACGTGAAATATGTTTCACTGAATTGAAATTGTGGGAAAAAAACATTACATTGACCGTAGAATTCTAAATATGAACGCATTAATGATATGAATATAAGGAAATGATTAAATAAAGAAGACAATTTTAAATAAAACATATACAATAACTGTTAGTATACAAATTAATATTATTATATGATATTCAAGGAAAAATAAATATATCATATAAAATGAAAATTATGTAAAAATCACCTTAAATCATATTTAAGTATTGTTGGATGTGTTACAACCTCCTGTATAATTAATTTATATTTATTATAAATTATATATCAAAAATATATTTATATTTAATTGTAAAATTACATTAAACAATATTTTTATCATTCCCATTTATTAATAATTATTTTAGTTATGTAATATTTTGGTTTAACTATTTAGTTTTCCATGCAAGCTTTGGATCTATGATTTTAGTTTGTGCACCTTGGTCATTATATGATTTCATCTTAATGGATAATTATGAAATAAATATAATAAAATTCATTTAAATATACATTGATAACTATCTATTTATAGTGGATATGAAAAATGTAATAAATCATTCATAGTGGAGGTAGTCTACATGTACCAACAGGAACATTTCAATTTTCAACAAATGAATAGAAAGATTTTAAATAATGTCTTATCATTAAATAATAGTAATAATTAAATTTTTATCATAATAGTTAATAAAATATAAATTTTTAACCATCCATATTAGTTGGTTATGAAATCTTAAATATGTTTCTCATGGAGGCAGGTGTTTTCGAGTAAGCCAGAGAGACGATTTCATTATTCCATAGATTGGACATTGGTAGATGATTCTAGTTCCATAAAAGTTATACAATATTAGTATAATATTTACATATATATATATATATATATAATTAATTTAGAGGGTAAATAGAATATTTTAATATTGTTTTTGAATATTTACACTTGAAGTAATTCATTAAAGATTATTACATATTCATTTGATATCCTGCATTCAATTGAACTTATGGCCTTTGTTCGAGAGTCTTATTTTCATATAAGGGGATTGAGGATGATTTATGGGATGTTATAAGAGTAATTTAGTCATAATTTACTAAGAAAAGTAAAAATAAAATATCCTTTTTGATAGTTACAATGAGGTCACTTTTATAGGAAAAAACTAGCTAGTTTTCAACTAATATCATATATGCAAAAGTTAAAAATTGTATTTTAAAAAATACTAGTCACTTATAAAAGTAAAATTCATTGAATGGAAGATAATTTTCTAATAAACTTAAAATATTCAAAATTTAAATTCATTATAAAAAAACTATTAAAATTTGGTTAAACCTTAAATAACATGAATGTCAATATAGTGACTATTAAAATAATCTTTTTATAAAAATATCATCATAAAAATTGACTAAAATTTAAAATATTAAATCATATAATCTCTTCAATAATTATCAAAATTATTTTTGGATCATCATATTTAATCTAAACCTTATAAAATGAATGTTATAAAAATTATATACATGATTTTTATAGTAATTTTATAAGAATTGTCTTCACAATGTATAAGATTTTATATTTATTATAAAATTTCCACAATTTCAAATAAATAAAAAATATAAAATGAAACTTCTTTATAATAAATATTACTAAAATTATACATTAATATTTTTTATCCTTATAATTATCTTGAAAAAAATTTAACTAATAAGGGGTGACAGTTTTGTTTATTCTAATTTGATAATATAAAGGTAATGTCATAATAAATTGATGTGAATAATAATTGTAATGGATTTAAAGATATGATATGTTATGGTCATAATAGTTAAAAAATGAAAACATTAGCAATTATTTATAATATATGATGAATTATATTTTATTTTAACCCATAGTTATTCCTTTTAACCTTTACTGCAATGGATAATTTTTACCCAGGTAAATAATCATTATGACCAAGAAATGAAATGGAAATTATAAAATATTTTTAGTAAAATTATTCCAAATACATAATCCATTTTAAATTATTATATTTCTATATATGGTAAATTATAATTTTTATATTACTGTAACATCTCGACCTCAGATGCCATTGCATGGTGCCTAGATCTCGGTTGGGCACATGGCCTTAAGCAGATATCTAAAAACTCTATACTTATTGAACATGAAGAGAGGTATTTAGATGTTTCTATAGGGAGACTATTACATATTATCAGAGTGTAACATAGTTTTAGATATGATAAATAACATTAGATAAATTAGTAATTTAGGTAGAGAATAGATAAACATCCTAATGATATATATATACAAAAAATGCCCAATGAAATCCCATAAACAATGATGATCATTACATGCATCTAAAATGTATCCAAATAGGTACACAACGTAGGAGTATAAAGACTATGTCCAATTACTAAAAATTAATAAAAATCTCTCTTGATATAACCATGATCCCCAACTTGGTTCCATGTTCCACTTCTCATAGTCATTGTCCAAAATAAACAATAGATGTATTTTCACTTTCCCTATTTTCATCCATCAACAAAATAGGTTTTCTAGGTATCCAATGGTGAAGAAAATGGTGTTAGATACAATCCCAGTAGATCACCATACCTGGTTTCTATAACAAGTCATATATATGAAATACATTCTAAAGAAGAGACTAAACTATAAGAATGTTATGCAGAAAAAAAGTTAGGTTCTCATGTAATATATACATTAGAAAAAGTTATACTAAATTGAACAACACTGCTCTAGAAAAAAAAAGATTCAAGATAATTCCACAGTGAAGATGTTATGTAATCATATGATAGAATCACTTCTTCACAGTATACACTAAAGATCATATCACCCATGACCCTTCCATATAATATTAAAATCAAATCGACTGTGACCACACCATATTTCCATATGTGTATCATATACGACAACTGAGCTATATATTCATCTAATATAATTTTCCATTTCCTTTCTATATAATCAATAATGTCATACCCCTCAGGACAAGATCCATGGTATAGTGGATAAAGTAATTATCTAAGAGTCCTAGGATAATCTTGATGGAAAATCGACTAATCTTGAATTGGGCTCCAATGTGCCTGTTATCAGACTATTTCCATTATAATCCCAAAAAAACTAGTTCTATTGTGTAATATGTCCCATGTAATACAATTAAATTATAATCATAGTTTTATACAACCTCAATTCATTTTCTACCAATATCATGATCTATAATGTAGCACACCCCTGGCGTCCAGAGTAAACGTTCATCATTTAAATAAGTTATAAAATCAAACATTCACATTAACTGGGTTTACTCAATAATACCACAAATCCACATAAACCAATGAATAAAAAAATTCACATTTAAATGAGTTTAACCATCTCAAATTCCACCAATTTAGATTAACTGATTAATTAACATGCATCCTCTAACAAGGCAAGCAGTAACTCACCCCATGAGTTGTTTAACATGGGATATGAAAACATAATTCACATGGGACATCCAATAAATGGTCTTGGATGGGGAAAAACCACCACCACATATCAATGTAAATAAAGGTAATATATAATAGGTTCTATTTCATTTTATTTTGAAAGTTAATTAATTTTCTAGGCCACACTGAAATTTTTTGTGGGTGGAATAATAAAAACTATGTTGAAAAATCACCAAACCACTTGGTAAAGGTATACACCACCTACTGCAGGTTTGTACTATATTTTTATTCATGTATCAACTCCCAAATCAACTCATATTTTGAGAATATAGATTCTGGACGAGATATCATAAAATGGGGAAAATTTTCATTCTATTAAATAGCATAACCAATAATAATCTAAATGAAGAAAGAATAAAATGTAATTGTGTACTTAACATTACGGATCCAACAAGATGGAAAATATTGATTCTAAGCACTGAAAAATATATGGGACCAGAGGCTATATTTGGGATCAAGGGGGAGCTCTCCCATAGGTGATGTATTTTGTAAAAATGGGAGAGAAGGGTTTAAAATAAAAAATAATTAATGATGAAATGGAAAATTCCCAATGATTTCATTGGATGAATAGTTTGGCCATAAGGTTGTTGAAACTATTTTCCATCTATTCAACCATTACTATAAAAAGATTCCCTATGGATAGATTTTGTGCAATATTTTCTAGATATTGTGAAAACTGTGTGATTAGGCTATGTTAAAAGTTACATGTAACCAACATAGGAATGCACCTCCAAACACATGGTTTCCTAAAAATATATGGTATATATCAACCCACTATACAGTGATTCATAGATAGTTTTAGATATGTGACCTACCACATATGGTTTCTACTAACCATAAGGCCTACCTTATTTTCCCAAAAATGTGGGTTATTGGATCTGGAAAAACCCCAAACTCCTCTAAAATTCCAATAAACTCAAAGGGTATTCACGTTATGCCATAATTAATGATTTAAACTAAATGTTCGGATTTTTGTACTTTGTTCGAAAACTCAGGTTCTTATAATCTTCCCACTAAAAACAATTTTTCATAGTATTTCCCTCTCAAGGGTGGTCAAGATTCGTCATAGAATAACTCTATCAACTGAGCATGTAGGTCAACATCACACTCCCAAGTATTATTCTATCAATGGTTGTGCTACCCCAATACCCAGACATGAGGAACTGACTTGTCTCGGAGAACCTTTGTCATCTTGTCAATGATACGAATAGGATTCTCCTAAAAGGATGAATCGACCAAAAACTCCACCACCTAAAGATAAATATCAAGATATGGGTATTAATGGAAATGGTGTAACTAATATACATGGAAGTCATCATGCATGTATCATTTCTTCATAGGTGACCATAACCGATAGTATACTAACCCAAATCTCCCTACAATCCTGAATGGACTGACATATATTGGTTAAATAATTCTCATTCTTTAGATGTGTCTTTGTCACAACCTTAGTATGATATGTAATAAGACCAAATCCTAATACTCACAATGTATAGACAAAATGTAGTGATATTCATAATAATTTTATTAAGTCTCTATAGTATCCATAAATTTACTTATTTATTAGACCTTTTCTGAAGTCACCTTACTGAGACACAATTCCATTAAAGCTACCCCACGTTCCTCTAACACGCGATGAGGTGATCAGCATGGACTATTATATGAATCCTTATAAGGTAAATCTATAAAGTCACATATTGTAAATTAATTTAGAAAATCTAAAACAGGTTTATATTCCCATATAATAAGACCCCAAAATTCATGATTCATTCTCTACAACATTTCTTCAAGAACATATATTGTATGCTCTGACTAGCCATCTACCTAAGGGTGGTGCACCGTGTTCCAAAGCACCTTTTTACCCAATACACTATATAAATACTTGTAGAAAATGGATTAATACTAGGTTTACCTTTCATTAATGATAGTATAGGGAACCCTGTGATGTTTTACCATATCACATATATACAAAATCCCATGATCATCCACACTGTATGTCTCCATGATTGGTAGGAATGAAAATCCTTCATGAGCCTATCAACAAAAACACACAGAGAATATCAACCTCAAGGATACCTTGGGAAAATAGTAATTATTTATATCACAACATCATACCATTTACACTCTGAAGTAGGAAAAATACTAAAAAAGTATGGATGGTCAGTGATGTCCCTCCTTCACCTATTGAATGCTGGAAATCCTTTTAATAGAACATTCTACCTCATGTTTCAGATCTGACCAGAAATACTGGAGTTGTAAATCATGATAAATCATGGTTACATCATGATTTAGATTCTAGAATGACACATGAATATTCTTTCATTTGATTCTAATATAAGTATGATGGAACCCGTAGACAACCAGGGATATATAGGATCTCATCATTTCCAAGAATCCATTGTATCCACCATCCACAATCCCAAGTAGGACGAGGACCTTGTAATCTAATTAAATTATCATTATATTTATATTTATATTTATATTAGTAGAGTTCATAAATAAGGATGAAAGATAATTCATCCCCTTAATACCCTATCCATCCACGTCCAATGTAGAGAACAATGTAAAAGGATGAGTGTTAATACTAGCATGCTAAACAACCTCTATCTGATTCCTTTTAATCCATGCATCAACTACTACATTCCCAATTCCATGAAAGTAGGAAAACACAATGTTGAATGATTATAGGTACCCAACCACAATAGCTACATTAGATTCATATCTGACTATGTGAATATATAATTGAGGATTTTGTGGTCTGTGTACACAACCAAACACTCCCCCAATAAATAGTTTCTCCAATAGAACAATTCAAGAACTACTACAACTAACACAATATCATGTTTTGGGTAGTTCCTCTTGTGTGAACTCAAAATTTCAGACTTGTACACCGAAACTATACTTCTATTTGTCAACACTAATAAAATCCCTATACCTGTTGTGGAAAACTTCACCGTGTAGCTTATGCCCGTCTCTGGAAAAATCAAGAGTGGTGATGAAGTAAAAAAATCTAATTAAGATCCTAAATATATATCTTGTAGGTATATTTCCATAATGTACACACAATGTTTAAGGTAAATCCATCAAATGACACTGATAATAATTCTAAGTCCATTATAAAACACATGTAATACCAAGATACCCCCATGTATGATATTATATTAAAGACTTATGTGGTATTATTAAGGGATATTACTACCATCACCCACACTTGGTCAATTAATATTAGTATATGTATAATTATACATCATATTAAGTGAATGTTATCGATCGAGATTTTCTTCATTGTGTTCTAAGAAGATAACTGATATTCTCTCAATGTATCTAAAACTATCTTAGGATGTTTCGAATAGTCATTTAGATATTGATAATACACAGAGATATCATCCATGGAAACAACCTCAAATAAATCCCGATATAGATGGAATACTTGGTCCATCAGTGCCATGAAATCCACTGGCTTGTTCATGGGATTGAATAGTAAAAATAGATACTCATATTAATAATAGATTCTATTAAATGTAATTCAAGGTATATCTACAGGTCGAACATATACCTGAAGGAATCCAAATATAAAAAAAATTTCCATGAACACATGATCTCCTCAAAGGTGACCATATAATTAATATATACGTGGAATAGGACACCGGTTCTTAACAATCATTAGATTCAATTTTGGGAAACCCATGCATATACTAAGGGTATTGCCTTTCTTTTTTACAAAAAGACCATCGAACCCCCAATGCAAGTACTTGTTCACATAAAATCCATTACCTATAATCCATATAGCAACCTCTGGATCTTAGGTAACTCTATCATAGCAATCATGAAGGAGGAATGAATACTAGTGTATCTATTAGAACTAGCTCAATGGATATAGCCATGTATATATTATGTGGTTAATATCAAATCGAATCTGGGAATACATCCCTAAAATGATGAACCACTGGAGGAAATTCCACCTAATTAACTCGTAGAGTATTCAAATAATAACTATAGATATGGTCATTCATCCTGCCTAGAACTTGATGATCTGGTCAATATCTATTTTTGTAGACGTCCTATTCATTCTTATGAGTAAAAACATCACCCTGTTATTCTGTGAATGTCAACCTCCAAAGAAATTATTAAATATAGGCACAATAATCTACTAGCCAGTCCATCCTGAGTATGATGTTAAACCCATCCATCTTAATGGAATAAATATTCCTGAAAAAGTGACACCCACCAACCTCAAGGGGGAACACCCAACAATAACATACATCTATATTTTGTTTTACCAACATATTTCAAAGAATCATAAAAACCTCATAAAAATGAATCGCATGACCAAGGATTTCTATAAAAGAAACATATATAAAACTATGGGATGAAGCTATGTCAAAAAGAGAACATGCAAGAGTTATGGCTACTAAAATTATTCCATGCACATTAGACAGTTCAGTAACATTCTCAATTGGGAATGTTTGTAATAAATACATATGGCCAGAACCATCACCCTATGGAAAGTCATCAAAACATTGAGGAGTCCCACTCTACTATCATAGTGAAGCTAGTGTCTGGATTCCATGGCCACAAACACCACCTCGGTCAGATTGACTGGTAGTTATCTATCATCATTATTGACTAATAGATGATAAACCAGTTCCAAAACATAGTGATAGAGATTGACAAAAGCACTTATTGATGGAGGGAAGGAAGTGTAGAAACATTTCACATCACCCATATTGGTGCAAGCCCAGCACTCGACTCGGTCATGATCACAATTACTCAACTACTGTCCCCATCCTACATGGTGATGACAGAAAAATTTATTACTAGGACTACAATCCAAGATGGTAATAATCTCATGGGAAGCCTCAAAATTTCACTTCCAACTACAAGAAGATGAACTTCTGGATGATGAGGCTGTAATGATTTGTCTAATCCCAAGGCTTCCCCCAGGTTACACATTTTAATTCGTTTTTTATTTACAATTTATGTAATCATCTCCAACCTAAAAATGATTAACTGGGATTGAAAAGCATTTCTGAGTCCTTACATGTAGCATCCACCATTAATAACCCATCAGAAATATATGTCGATTCAAAGTATGGAGTTATAAAAAGCCTGAAAAATAATCCATAAAAGCCACAATGACCTGATCCAGATTCATAGACCCAATAGACAACTATACATTCAGATTATCCTGGTAAAATCTATCAAAGAAACTTGTTTCTAAATTTACCCAAACCATATATTACAACATGTAAACCTGGATCAAAAAATTCCACCGGTGCATTCCTTCTCCTCAAAGTATATATGTTGCAAGATTATCAATAATCTAAAGAGGGTTTTCAAGATTAATATTAATTCATAATGTCATCTTAAGCCATAGATTATTAGTTTTTGTACTTCCATACCCTAAATATGTAGGGGGATTACTCAACTAGAATGCATGTTTTGTCTTAACTATAAGAAAAGAAGTATTCGCTGATCCCCGAAATGTCATAATGAAGTCAAAAAGACCCTCGTGAAATAATGCTTCTTCACCTATGCCGGGTAAAGCCGTTGAGGCTGCCGTTGGCCAGATTGGAGGATCTACTTGTAGCCCACGTCATATCACATATAGAGAAAGTCTATTGGCATTGTTATATCATATGACTAGTGGTCTTCATGGTGGAATTCCTCTTCAATTCCCAACACAAACCCATGTGAATATTAATATCAATGTTCACGACTACCAGCATACGACAAGGGAAAACCATCCCATAAATAGTAAACACCACACAAATAGCTCCTAAATAAAGTACTATATAAAAATAAATAGACACAAACATCACTATATAAACTTCCTAAATCCAAGTCAAATTACAGGTCATGGTCTAGTATCTATTTCTATATTTATAATTTTTATTTGGATTTCATATTCACTTCACATTAACTTTTTAATGGTTAGACCAAATGGGCCACCACTTCTGATGCATAAGGCCCCTACTCCACATGAACCAAAACATGGTTTCAAATAAATCCATACAAAAAAACCTTCCATTCCACGTGTCTCATAGTCCAAGTCTCAATGTTCCATAATTTTATGCGTATAGTGAATTTTGTAGACATATCATGAAAAAAATTCACAGGTTATGAAATGACCTCTAAATTATATCCTTTTTTTTCAATTTCTTACAAAGTAGAATATCACAATAAAATTTTTATTTTTCATCACACCTATAACTACATCATGATCACAAGAAATGGATCCTATATGGAAGGGATTAACTCATGAAATTTGATTCTTATAATGTTCCTAAAATTATGCATGATATTTCAAATCCACATATCATTGGGATGAAATAAAATATTACCGACAATAATATCAATAATTAAAACAAAACTCATGTTCATCACTGAATAGTGAAATCAAACCAAATATTATATCCAAAATTGAGATAACATAAATTTCATTTGAGGTAATTGGTCATTTCCCTGTATGTGGATTACCTACTCCAAATAATAGCTAATTAAAAAATTATTATTCCTTCCCATCATCTAATATTGTCTTCAAATTGTAAATATAATAAACAATAAGGCTTTGATATATCTTTTCAACGATAGAGACCTAGATTCCACTAAAAAGTTACTTGAGCATAGTTGGCCACATGGCCTGATAAGATTCTCCTAAAACACTAGGGGAATAAGACTAGTAGTGAAGGTATAGGTTATGTAAATGGAGAGAATATTCCATATTATTATAGTGTTACACAATGGAAGATATCATAAAATTTAATAGAATAAGTCTTAAATCAACAAGACAATTGATATGAATCCATATGAAAAATATAAATAACAAATTCCTAATGAAATTTCATATAATTTAATGATTCTGACATGTCTAAAATAAATTAAAAATAGGTATATATGGATGTTGTATAATGAATATGTCAAAAATACCAAAAATAACAAAAATCAGTATCCCCCAATTGCATCATGAGACACAGTTCACTATCATAAGTGTCTATAACAAGTCTTTGATGAAATCAATAAGTTAATTAGATTTCAATCTATATCACAGTTAACCAGAAAATAATTGTAATGTGACCATTTCATATATACTACATAACATGTATTATTGAATATCAAAACATGGCTCCCTGAAAAAAAAAGTTTCACGATCCCAACGAAAGGCAACAGTAATGTAAAAAATTTAATCACCATGTGCTCAAGGTATAAAATGAATATCATATCACCCATATACTATCTTTTAATCTATAATCCAAATCAACCATATCCACACTGTATAACTGGCAGTGTCACATATACAACAATTGATTTGTACAATCTGGAATGTTATATTTACCATGAACAATCCACATAATCAATATTTTTTACCCATCATGGCTCAATCCAACTTATAATCGACCAATTAATCCTTGTCAATTCCCAAGAACATATCGTTGGAAACTATGTTAAGATTGAATTGGTATAAAAGGATAATTTCAGTAGATAATGCCCACTGTGAGAAAAAATGGATCCAAGTGATATCAAGGCCTGTGGCTTCCCACATAATCTGATTCTAATGAGAATACATGTCTAATGCATTCTCTACTACTATTATGACTCATGGTGCAGCACCACCATATCATCCTATGTAATCATTCATCAAAAAAATATCTTATCATTTAAACAATTCACATTTACTGAGTTTGTCCACTCATATCACAAATCAATATAAACCATTTAATTAAAAGCATAATCATGAAATAGATGGATAGAATATCCAATTCAACCAATTTAGTTCAATTAATTCATTTATATGTTTCTTCTAACTATGTAATTAGTAACTCACGCCATGGGTGGTTTAACAAGGTCATTTGAAAAGGTAGTTCACATAAAATACCCCATGGGTGGCCTTTCATAGACAAACAACCTACAATGCATATCAAGTTTTCTAAAGGTCTACCTTAACATTATCAATTTCATTTTATTCATTGATTTAATTTTTTTTGGAATGATGAATTGTTTGACAATTTTAACAGTTACAACTAGCATGATAAAATTACCAAACCACATTGAAAAATTATAGACCACCTACAATTGTTTTTTAGAAGAGTTCTCAACCATTATTAGCCTCTGATTTGACCCATATTAATAGAAAAATGAATAATGGATGAGACGCCTGAAAATATAGAAAATTATATTGCACATATACATCAGAGATGAAATTATGTAAAAGGAAAATCCTGACAATATGAATTTATTACACCCTACTGTCAACCCAGTGAGAGGAATAACTATTTATGCTAAGCCAGGATGAAGAAACATGATCAAATCCTATATTTAATCTCAAGGAGAAGTTCTCCCATAGGTGATGTCTCCTAAAAAATAGTAAAAAATGGGTTCAAAATAGATACTAATTAATGTATATATGGTAGATTCTATATGAATTACTTTTCCATAATGTTTTGACACATGTTTAGACAAATCATGATTTTTTCACAATAAGGAGGGGAACCCCACACGATCATCGCACACAATATCTCAAGACATAAGATTATGTTCTTCTAAAAATTCCAGGTTCCCTATATGGGCATGCGCTGCCATCCGCATGGTATCCTAAAACCATACAGAATCTAGCTCCCTCTAATAAAACCTCACATGGTTATTAGTAACCATGTGACCTACCCGTCATGGTTTCTATTTACCATGTGGCTTGCCTAATATTTTTTATAATGATGGTTCCAAGAACCAAAAAATCTCTTGACACCCCTGAAACACCTGTGACATCAGATAGAATTCACATTCAGTCATAATTATGTATTTAAGAAAAATTTAATGATATCATTTCCCACTACTAAAAAAACGTTTCATAAAAAAATTACGGTAAATTCTAGTAATAAATATTTTTATAAAGAAACCCTTATTGTCATAAAATTTAATTCACATTATAATCAAGTATAGAATTTATCTCCACTACTTTTAATTATTATTGAGTATGAAAATGATATTAATGTGACTATACAACCAATTCAAAATTAAAATTTTTCTTATAAGTACTTCAATATTAACAGTTAAAATAATTTTATTTTTTATAAGTAAACATTAGATAGGATAAATATTTCAATAATAAAAATTAATATAATATTATTTATTATAATTAAATATTACATAGGATTTAAAATGAAGAACATCGATTTTGAAAATCAAAATAATATTATAATCTTTTTTTACTTTAATCAATAAAAGTATATGTTTTCCAGAAAAAAAATGTTTCGTAATCAATTAATTCGGTCTTATATCCTAATTAGACAATAATAATGAAAATATTTGTCTACATTTTTTTTCATAATTCACCAAAAAATCAATGATTTCTAAAAAATAAAAGCAATGAAACAAAATAAAAAATTCTTTTTGAATTAAAATATGATGTTAATTTCATTGAATTTAAATTTTATAATTCATAAAATTCTCATTTATATAAAATAATAAAATATAACAACTTAATTATTTTGTAGAAGAATGAACATTTTAGATATTTACAAAATATCATAACAATTAATAATGGGTGTTTATTAATTTTCATTAAAAATAATACATTCTAAATGTAAATAATTTTAATTACATTTCAATATGGTATCATACAATATAGTTCAGTGTTCCATTAATCATTTTCAATTTAATAAGATATTTACATAAAATTGGACATACTAAAATCAAATAGTTATAAATCATACATAGATCATATTAACAGAAGTTGTTCCTTATATATTTAAATGTATGATTGATTCTAGATTGAATTATGATATTACAAAAAATAAATTAATTTCTAGTGAAACAAAAGGTTCGTATGTGAATAATCTTTTTGATATTATTGTAAAAAATTAATTAGAGGATTCCGATGAAGCTACAATTGAAAAACAAATTAATTATAATGTTTATAAAATTTTTATAAATGTAAAATATAAATATGTTTGTAAAATATTTTATATTATCAAGATATGAATTTTAGTAATAAATAATAGATACTCCATAACCAATATTTTAATTTATTGGAAATAATTTTGAGAATATTAAAGAATCATAAAAATTGATTCAAAATGATGGCCTTATTATAGACATTAGTATTATTATTAATATTCAAAATGAAATTAGATATTTCTATTCTATATTATAATATTGTATTTAATTTTATTAAAAATTTTATATTTAAGTATTATGTTAAAAATGGATATATATTTAAATATCATGTAGATTATTTTAATGTAGACTTGTTTGTGGATCATTTCTTGATAATAAATTTCTTATTACATCTATATGTTGAATCATAGTGTGAAATTTACTCAAAATTATTTTGATAAAATCATAAAAGATACGTTAAATAGTTTTAATTTTTTAATTTTATTAACATGGTAAATGTAATATTTTTAATCATCTTAATCCAGTGACTGATTATATTTTTATAATTAAGAAACTAATACAAATAATATTGAGGTAACATTCGAAAATACTAGTTTCCAAATGAAATGAAATTTACTATAGTTTTTATTCATGTTAGTATGAAAACTAAATATATTCTAGGCAAAAATAACAGGCCTATCTAAAGAACTATTATAGATCCTAAGAGATATTATAAAAGACAAATATATGTAGCTGTAATGATGTAATGATAATAAAAGGTCCCCAATCGACTCAATCATCGACCAATTATAGTTATAACTCGAAGAACCAACAACAATTTCATGTAAATGGTTTTTTAATATATTACCTTATATATAGATATGATTAATAAACATTCAATTTAAGTAAATTTATCTTGATAATACACCCAAGTCCATGAAATACTTAAGGATTTTGAAGATTCACTCGATATCATGGAATGCATAATAAATTATGATTCCATCAAAATATAATTTTTCTCTAGATATTAGATCCTTAAACATGATCACTAGAATAACTCTTGAAATATTTTCTTTATAATCAAAATCCATTACAATTTCTTTATAGATTAGTGAGATTGTCCATTTAATGGGGTCCATGAAACTTCCACCACAACTAGCTATCCCAGGAATTCGTTTTGATCCCACTTAAAAATTTATATTCATCAAATAATTGAGGGTTTGTTTTCAAATAATAGGTATATATCCATTGTAATTTTTAAAATATCCATGAATTCCTATCTAGTTTAAAATATATAATTAACAGATTAAATAATAAACCAAGCTAGTATTCCTTCCAACTACAACCCCAATATTACATTGGATGCTCCTCATGATCTAATTTAGTATAATAGCATGATTATCATCCATTATTGAATTAATATTCAATCAAATGATTTAAAAACATCTAGAATAAGAAGATATGAGAAGGATCTATAATGGGGAAGAGGCCACCAGTATGATGTAGTGTGTAAATAGTGAGATGTAATAATTTGTAGTGATAGGAACCACTTCAAATAGGCTATCAAAAATCCAAACTCATTTTGAAAAATGTAATTGATCAAACACATTTTCAATAGAGTTTTTATACCATAGAAAACACATCCCAAGGTGTGTGTATATATATATATATATGAAATATTTGATAAAAAGAATCCTTGGGCAGAATATTACAATCCACTATCTAGATGAATTATTAATATGTGTAATTTTTCAAATGTTTTTGAAATGGATCTACAGTGGATCCATATTTATGGTCCTTATTGAGTAGATGTTATATTGCAACATGTATGTCTAAATTACATGTATGTCTAGATCCCATATTAGGGAGACCTAATTTTAATGAGATAGTGGGTTAATCCTACTCTATAGGAGTGAATTTTTTTTTGAGATACATGAATTTTATAATGTTTTCAATTTTAATTAACAACATAAACCAACATTTCCTTATAGGATAACCATAATATTTATATTTTAAAAATAATTAACATGATAGATTTATAATTGAATGTAAGGATGTATGTTGATTTTAGTATTCTATTATAGAATATCATATGATATTTAAAAATTTAGATACATAATAATATTATAAAAAATTATGGTAAAGATGCTAATGATTTTATTGAATGTTGTAATGCCACTAGGTCATTAGTCGATTTGAACATTGGTTGGTAACATTTCAATAACTAGGGGAATTGGCGTAGGATCAAGTCTTTACATAGTTTTACACTATTCATACTATGAATAAATTGATTAAAATACACATTCTTAGCTAAAAAATGTTTTACACACACTAGTATAGGTCTGGGACCCCACTAGTCATTAAGTGTTACCCATCACAGGTTATTCTTTTGGGGTGGTGCCTAACATGTAAACACCAGAAACATGAATCTAATGAACACATGTAAAGAATATGGTATGTGAAATCTCAATAGTTAATAAATTAGAAATATATATGAACTATATTGTAAATGTAATTTTAGATGTGGTGGGTACTATACCATGTACTCTAGCGGTGGTAGTACTAGAGTAACTTGGGTACTATAGTAGTACGGTTCATCATAATGTTCACTGGGGAAAAGGATTCTAGTAAAAGAATTATGTATTTCAATACCCAGGTCCTTAGGGATATGATCATGGGCCACATGGCCTTATGCCTAAGGATATATTATGGGTATCCTTATACCCAGATAGAATGTGGTATGTTTGGGCATAATAAAAAGATCCTTCTTCCTTTTGATTTTTAAAACTGAATGTTGTAATGATATTAAAGGAATGAGATGTGGAATTATTTCTCATTTAGTATAGTTTAGAGATAGTTAAATGGAACCTCAAATATTTTATAATTGATTTGATATGATGGTGAAGATATAAAAAATATTAGATATTTGGGATGAATTACAGAATATGGGAACAAGTAAATTATCTTTATTTAGTGGGTTTTCTGAGAAAGATAATATTGATGTAATATAAATGGTAAATATTAAATATTAGATATTGTTTTTTATATAATAATTATATTAATAAAGGATTGAATTAACATAGATCAAAATTATATTATAAAATTCTAAAAATTGATAGATACCCGATCTCACATTAACATTTATGAATTTACCCAAACTTGAAAATATATTTTTGGGTTATGTAACAACAATTTCAAAGATACACCATTTAAATAAATATACAAATATTTGTGAGAAACAATTTTATCATGATCATATATATCCATAAAAATTTATTACATGTAGAATGTATAATTTAATGGATTAAAAACGATGTTTGGATGAATATATTAATATTAAAATTGATCAAGAAGAACCAAAACGAGATTATTGCATAGTTTCAACTCCTTAAGAGAAAAAAACACACCTCCTTCTTAAAAATAATATAATCTTTATTCTCCTCAATTTTATTTTATCCATTGAGATTGTTATAATTATTTTTTTGTATTTAATATATTTATTATTTGTTAATGTTGATATTGATCAAACAGTTTCTTAAAAAACATTCAATCTTGTAAATCTGAAGTCTAGTTTTTGTCTCCATTTTAGTTTTTATTTAGATAAATTAGTTTTTCATTCCATATTTCATGTATAATTGTTATATTTTAAATTTTTTTATGTTTATATAAAAAAGGAATGCTTTTATAATAAAAAGTAATTTATACACATCTATAAAATATTAATGAATTTTAGTGGGTTTTTACAAAAAAAATGGGTATGATGTAAGATATTTTATCACGATCACTTTTATTCCAAAATATCATTATATTTATGATAATAAAAAAATGAACATATTTTACACTAATGTTTTACTTTGAGATTAAAATTTTACTAATATTAATATTTAAATAGCTACTCAATTTTTATTATACATGTATTTTTTAGATTATCTTGGGAGAAATTTTTATGGTTGAATACTCATGTTTTTGGGAAATTTATAATGTTTCAAGAATTATATAGAGGTTATAATTAAATATTAAATTAGTAGAATTAAATTATTTTGATCAATAAAATTTTTATTTTATTATTACAGATGATCTAAAATATGTAATTAAAAAAATTGATTGTTTTTTAGGTATCATTTTTCTCCCGTGAAATAATTTTACAATTGTATATGAACTATTAAATTTTAATTTAGTCATAATAAAAAATGTTTTAATATATTAGGGGTTTATTAAGCCTATGGTATTTTTGTGATATAGCTGTAATTTTTTAATTGAATATTTATTGGTTTAATCATATATGAGGTAAGGAATTTTTATCTCAATCTTATATGGCCTACAAATTTTGGTTTTTATTCTAATGATAGTGTATAATATTTTAATTTGAAGATATATAATAAATTTATGATGTATTTAAACTTTATGGATGTTTCTAGTTACACTATTATTATATTTAGTTATTTTTAAATTTATTTTAATTTTGAATATATTTTAAGGGATATATACGAATGATGATTAAATTTTATTTTTAATATAGAATGATTATGGTTAGTTCTAAATTTGGGGAAACAAATTTCCAATATATAATTAAAGGGGAAAGTCTTGTAGTTATTAATTATTTTTAAGGATACTAAATTATAAATTTAACTTCTTCTGAAAAAATAAATTATTCATTATTGTATTATTCGGCTATTGTTATTCTAATGAAGAAAACTGTTTTATAATGATAAAATTAATAATGTAAATATAAATTTATTGATTTTTGGTATTTTGTTTATAATAAAACCTATTACAATTTTAATATTTATAATTTTATCATTAGATTCATAAATTCAAGTAAAAATTAGCATAATATTTTATTATGACTATTCATTAAGTGATTTTAATTCTATAAATTAGTGTAAGAAATTGTATGGAAATATGAATTCAAAATAATTCATTTTTTCCACATACCGAAATCTTGTACTAAGAGTGTGGAAAATAAACGTGGTAATCATGAAAAAAAAGTGATTGGTGGAAAAATGTTTATTTTTTATAGAACAATTAGGTATATTTATAGAACTGTTCATTAAATATATCTAATTAAATGAATCTTAAATATTATAATGTATCATACATTGGTTTTTTTGGAGTGGTGTCTGGGAATAACATTGAGACTATGATCAACTACAAAACCACATAGTGTATTATACATTAAATTATTGTTTCATCTATTATTATTTTAATTAATGTATATTGAGTGATAAATATGGAATTTAAGGGAAATTATTATATCTGAATGGGTATATTTTAGATTATTTTTCATCATGATCTTGAGTTATTTTGATAGAAAAAATCAAACATCAATTCCATATTTAGTTCACTGATTTTTATTCTGATGAAATCATATATTTTTCATTGTATTATTTATGATTCTTACTACATATATGTGTATATCATATAGATTTTCATTTTATGATGGTTGATGGGAAATATAACTTTATAAATTATTTATTATTTACATGGAAACATTTAATTGTGATGGAAAAATATTCCAGATATACATTATATTATTATATATTTATTAGTATCCCATATTATAGTTTCCCATCGTAGAGAGAATGTACTTCCTTTATTAGGATCATTTTCCCTTATTCTAGTGGATGTATATTAAATCTAAATTAAATTTTCAACATCGTTTTGACCAATAGAATATATCCTATATTCTCTATTTCATGTTATTATATATTTTTATGTGGTTTGTTCCAAAATAAATCCTTTTACATGTGAAAAGTGACACCATAATAAACATTGAATTATTTAAGTTTTTTTTTGCAAATTTTTTTTGACTCTTTAAATTTATTATATATCATACATTGTGAATGAATATATACACATAGCTTTAGGTAATATAATTTGGGGAGATGTTATATCCCCATGTAGTTCTTATTTACTCACACCATAGAGAGGATCTCTTATGATGCATATATATCATTCATAATATGTTCCAGTTGAAGGAAAATAAGTAGAGAAAGGAGATCCTTGTGGCTATATATTTATATTTATGATAGACCAACATTATCATATAGTATTTTAGAGAAATAATATAATTTTATACCTCTAAAACGTACATTATGGATATCAAATATGGGAAATAATACATTTAATATTTTTTGAAATATTTTTTCTTTTCTGGATTTTTATATATTGTGTGTGTTTCATTTTTAAATGGATATGGTTTTTATATGCCATTTGTACAATTTCTATTTAAAATTAATTTGTTTATTTATTATTTTTTATATTACTATCCACGTATTATCGGTACACATATTGTGTTGGTTAACACCTTAGTTAACATGTTTTCATTTTTATAACATCAACGTATGTGGAAATCTATTTAATTCATAAAATAATTTTTATTAATGTGTTTGTGTGGTCTCGGTATGGTTAATATGTTATCCATGTCAATTCATTAGAAAATAATATCTGCACCAACTCAGTGAGTTTGGAAAATGAATATCTTGGAGTTAATATCGTGTTGAATTTGGATACATGATGTAAATATTCCTTGCCAATATAATTATAGTGTATGATCGATTTACTCAAATCTATATGGGATTTGTTTTAGAATTTTCTTGATGTATAACAATTCATTTAATTCCCATTCAAAATGTTATGTAATTTACAAGTGGGACTTGGTAGAAAATGTGAAATATTATAGAGTTAAATATTTTTTATAAATACATTATTGGAATAAATTAGATATAGTTTTAATAAATTGAATTTATTATAAATGTTCTTTGAAAATGAATATGGACCCAATAAATAATATTTTTGGAATGGACACCGAAACATTGAAAAACCGAAAAAATACAAAACCAATCTTCTCACACCCCTTATCTAGTGATGTAACTAACCAAGGGGGACCACACAAGTAGCATATATACAATATGTGAAATCCCATGAAAAAAAAATTCAATCCAGAAAAGGATAGATGGGGAAGAGTATACACCAAATTATATAACTACATAATTCATGGGAATAATAACAAAAAAACAAAGAAAAACAATGGAAATAATAGAAACCACACTAACCCAAACCATAATCATCATCATATGAGGATTCAAAAAATAATAGGAACCAACCAACATAGAAAATAACCAACATGTTATATTATCTAAGATACATCCTCGATAAATATTTACTAGACATGAACTCCTTAATGAATCATCTTAGAAAATAATTCATTTTATCCTTTACTTTCAATATAACATCGTTATCTAATTTAATAATATTTCCATACCTAATTATTGAAGAATACTTCTCCCTCATGTCATTAGAAAATTCATGATGTAATAAATGGGGTAAGGAACCTTTTAATATATGTCATAGATTACTCATAAAATGAATATGTAGCCCCATCATCTTTTTTATCCAAAAGAAATGTTGAATATTCATCCTATCCTTTGAAAACTACTAACATCAAATTATCAAAAAAAATTCATAGAAGTGTATCTAATCATCAATGTATCCTGAATATTAATGTAATCCATTTTTTCTTATACTCTTATTCAAATGGATTTAAATGACCTTGTTTGTATCCATCTTTTGATAGGTTAAAATATAATTATACGGGGTGGGATAAATTAATATGGGACTCTCTACCTCATCCATATCTATAGGCTTATATAGAGAACCATGTGTTTTTAATTATTCACCAAATTAATTTATATATACGTTCTAAAAAAATTAATCATGTTCCATTTTGATGAATTGTGAATCATATTCATATCGACTGCAAATGGTTGTCACTACCATGAAAACATATTGAGAAACAGAGTTATTCAAATTATCCTGGCACTGATAACTAAATATATAAGAATTTTTCATCGAGGTTCTAGATACAAGGAAACTATCATACTCACTCTAAACCATTTATATCATTTATATAATTAAGTAAGTATCATATTTATAGTGATTAAACACATATTATCGCATATTGAATACAAATTTAACGTATAAATTTGAATGAATTAAAAGAAAATATATAACTTGGATAATCTTAATAAACATGGATTGAAATAACCCAAATATATCTATATTTGATGATGTCGATCATCATATTCAAGAAGATCTATGTCACTAATGGATGTTTAATGTATAATTTCCAATCAAAAAGATGTGATATTTATTCTATCACTAATGGAATCACTTCAAAAAATACCCTAAATATGATCTTCTCCCTCATTATCTAAGGATCATCTTATGCATACATTTTTTTCTAAGCTCGCATTGGGTAAGATGAACTAGAAATATGATAAAAACAATCAGGGAGAGCCATTTCATCATGGAAGGTTAAAATTTCTCCATAAAATTATAAGTCATGACATATATGTGGAAAACAAATTATCTATATTGTAGTATAATATATTTCTCTAATACTCAATGTTTTTCCTGAATAATCATTGCTTATTGGAATAAGTTTAATCAACCCTAAAAGGGTATCAACCAAATCCACCCCACACACAATAGACGACATATATAGTGTTTCATATATTTTTCAGTCATCAAATCATAATAATATACCAATATGTACTAAAATATCCTAAATAATATATGTTATGTATAATGTAAATTTAAATAATGGTGAATTGACCAATATAAATGTAAAGTGAGAGAATTTCCCCAATGATATCTCTCTTATCCGTCCCATTAGAATAAATATATAGTTCATAAAGAATCATGATTCTATCGACCATCCCATAGTGAGTTTTTATTCATATTAATGGTGTATAAAAATGAAATTCATTATTAATCATTTTGACAGTATATTAATGATATTATTAGAATAATTGAAATACATATTGAATATATCAATAAGAGTTATGTAAGAACAAAATTTCACATTGATTTTGTGGTTATGAAACTTCTATCCATCATTGTATTCATAAAAAGATATTCACCTAAGTTCTCTCTCATATAATTTTTTAGATGATTTTAGACAGAAATAGATTCTCTGTAAATTTGGAAAATAAAAAATAACAACAAAGTGGACTATGGAGTTTTACATGGATTATATTTAGACATCTCTACATCCTCTCCAATCAAATATTTATACACGACACCCTTCATGAAAGAAGTAGGGTGGTATGTGATATGACGTGTTAGGGTTTTAATATATAAATCACATGGTTGTTGAGAAGTTGTGTTATAATTAAATGGAAGATGAATGAAATATTAGTAATAAATAAATAATATTTTCATACTTATTTATGAGTGAATATTATGTTAACATCAATACTTGATTGATTTATTTCGCTTTAAAGTCCTTATAATGTTTTAATTAATGATATTATTTTATTACTAATGTGGTAATTTAAAGCCTTTCAAATTATGTAGTAATTTATAGAGGAAATAGGTTTGTGGAAACGAATTAGTGATGTGTAGGGGGTTTTCTCCAAATTTAATATGTTATCCATATATTAATAATTCATATCGAAATGGTGATATAATTTATTTATTATAATAAATGTATAGTGTTCCACCAAGTTAACCAATTATAGATAAATATTAATGAGATGAAGAAAATTAAACATCTTCAGGAATTGTGGTCGATACATATTTTCTAGATGTTGATACTCAATTACCATTGGAATTATGGAACAAATAAACTCTCTTGAAACCCATTCCATCAAATTTTATTATTCATTTCTATATTAATCATCCTTCATGATTACATGATGAAGTCTCCCATAATGAATTAGAGGAATCAGTTGGGATTATCTTAAACACCTATTTATTTGTCTATGTATTACCCATAAAAAAAATATTCTGTTGAATATAATGTTTCAAAAATATCATCAGACTAAAAATATACATGACACATTTCATTGAAATAAAATATTCCAATATATAATAATGGTTTCTAAATTCTGAGTATATATTATGAAACAACATTAAGAAATCATTAAGTGGAATAAATAAACAAGTATTAGAAAATTCTACGAGTAAAAAATATTTATCCAAAAACTATTAAACAATTATAACAATATTAATTAAAGATATTTAAAAATGTATTTTAAATAGAATTATAGATTACATTTTTTAGATATGTAAACAAATAGAACAAATTATTTTAGTAAAATATATTACTTATATATAAGAATGAAATATTATAGTTATATATAGAGTCACTGGATATAAATATATTATATATATGGTTATTTTTCATATTTTAATATTATATATTGTCATTGTGTTTTCAATTATTTTATATTTATTTTCAGTTTTTTAATTTTCAATAAAAATTTAAAAATAACCAAATAAAAAAATAATATGTATTGAAATTGAAAGATAATATTTTATTTGAAATTGATATTTTTATATGTTAGTCATTATTATTATTATTATTGAATAATATAATGTATTGAGAAAATTTAATGAGATATTTTATTATCAATTATTGATAAAATTACATGGTAATAAAGAAAATAATTAATTTTAATGGAATATGGTTAAAATCAAATAATGTTAAAAGTTTATTTTTATTCAATGAACATTTTTTTCTTTTTTGTGCTTTTTATCATAAAATTATAAATTATTAACATTTAAATGATCAATAAATACAATTTTTTCAGGTTATAAACATATAATTAGAAATCATGTAATTAATAATTTATATGAAATAATTTTAAGAATACATATCCTTTTATGAAACAATTTTCCATCAAATTATTTATAAATATATATATATATGATATGATTTATTAAAAAAATTAACTATTTTATATTTATAAATTTATTTAGGTTGTATCAAGTAAAATATCATCATTAATAAATTTAAATATGGTAAGCATGGCAATTAACATTCTATACATAAAAATTAATTACCATATAAAAATTGAGTTGCAAAAATAATAGAAATATATTGTTAATTGGTTAAAAAATAGTAAAATAAAAAATACGATAAAAAATTCTTAAAAAGTTTCGGATGATGGGATTTATAACCCATCTGAAATATGAAAAAAGTTTTATCCACTATAAGTGATGAAATAACGACCTTATAGCTTAAGGAATCAATATTTACAGAAATGCAACAATAAACCAACATACAAATAGTCTCCTCCAGTACCCCTCAATACCACACATTTCCATCAAAACACTCTACTGATTCTACACATTTTTACTCTATTAACTCCTCTTTAAATGTTGGAATAATTTTTCTCCTTGATGGAAACATGAAGCCTTCATTATGAAGGATCATATAACAAGATGCACATAATTCATCAAATTAGGGCCATATCACTTCGCCATATTTTTCAGTTACCTACGAATCTATAATCTTTCAAATATATGTATTCATTGAACTCATTATTTATTTACTTCAATATTATTATTAAGAAATTATATTACCACTTTATATTTCAATACTCTTAATTATTTTTTAGTATACTACTTTTTTGTAGGTTCAACCACATATATCAATGATTCAATATTCTATTCCCTATTTTCACTATGAATTAGTATCATTAAAATAATACTAGTATTATATGATAATAAAAAAATAATTTTTAAAAATACTGTTTTATATGAATGAAATAAAATGATTTATCCGTATGAAATATCCTTTTTTTTGATAAATTACAAAAAAATTTATTAATTATGAAGACTATTATCATGAAAAATACCCAATGAATTCCCCAAGATGAACATGAGAAAACATAAATTATTGAAAAAAATTCCAATACCTTGAATAATAATTTAATAATATTTATTGGGTGAATAAATGAGGACTGAGATCACAATTATGAATCATATAAAAATTGAAAATTAAAATAATATGATGTTTAAAAAATTGTAAGTAACTAATATATATGTAATGAATTAATATAACTGTATTATGAAAGGTAATGTATATTAATAATATTTTAAAATTATTTAATATAATTGTTATGTATATTATACGAGAGGTCTAATCACATTCCTAGAGAATAAGTTCAATGATATGGGTTTTATAATCTCAAATTTACTCTATTTGAGATATATTCATTGTTCACCAAGTATCATACCATGTGTGCTATATATTGTACACAATGGATAAGTTTTATCAAACTTTTAAGGAAATTTTAGGGATTTACAAATCTATGATAGTTTATTTCTTTTATGGGATTCTAATGATTTGTTCAATTATATCCCTTTAATTCCTTGTGTAGGTTTGTACCTCCAGAGGTAATTTGGAATATATTGGGAAAAACACCTATGGGAATATTTAAATTATGTGATGGCTTAGTTTAATATATATATCCTACCCACTTGGTATATTTTTATAAATCAAGAGACAACTTATCATGTATTATGCAGTAAACTGAACCAATTAAGGGATGTTTCCCACTAACTTATGATGATATTGATTTTAATAATTGAAATAGGGTAGGGTTTTATATACCTATGAAAATGAAATATCATTATTTATATACTATGATTCCATTTAGGATTATTGTTGTCTTATGAATCCATTTCACACATTGTTGTCCTGATTTAATACAAAAATACATATCCCATGACCCATGATTTACTGTCTCTATTTTGTTAGGTATTATTATCTTAAGTAATGACCATGTATATTGATTATGTTTCTATACCAAAATTCTTATCATAATATAAATTCTGATCATTTATTGATACATCTTTTATTTTCCATTATTAGGAATTAGATATAATCTTTAATTTACATTGTGATAAAGAAGAGTATTATGTATGATGTTTCAAAAATGGTATCTAATCATGAGACTTCCTATTAGAGATGTTTAAAATCATGTAAACTAATATAGTTGTGTATTGGCTATCAAATGAAACCAATCCTCAAGGTTCTATTGTTTGCATATTATCATATTTTTGAAATAATCATAGAAAATGATATAATATTAAATTTTTTTATTCAGGTCACATATATTTGTATCATTATAGAGTTTAGAAATTATTTGGGATTAAAATTTTTTTAATAATAATATATAAATCAAGAAAACATATGTTGAACAAAAAATGTTGTAGGGAAAACAATAAATGTATTAAGCTTAAATGAAGTTCCCATATGATAATAAATATTATGAATTATTTTAAACATCAAATTATTTATATAACTTATCAGTAATGGTTATATAAATACATTTTGTTTTTATTCAATATTTAGATCTAGATGGAATTTAGTTAAAAATTAATTTGATGGATGTTACATTGACTATTTTAATTCAAAAAAAAATATAATGGGAGTTAGAATGAAAAATGTTTTGCCTATTCCCACACAATTGTCACCAAATATGAAATGTTACATTAATCCTGCTGATCTCTCAATTTATCCTAGGAGGGAATGAAATTTCAATGGGTTATTAAAATTTAAATAACCCGAAGGGGCCACTCTTGGGTAGGTGGAAAGATGTAATATGAAAAATAGTCCTTCTAGCAATAGTCTATGGTCTTGCAACTAGCAATACATAAACATATTAATCATATTGTATCCATTATACTCGAGTGAATATATATATAATGAATCTATTCACCCAAAAAAAATGATTTTTAATGATAAATTTAAAAAATTAGTTGTTAATAGGTGCGTCAAAAAATATAAAAATGTCCACAATAATGAAACACCATATATTTAACATAAAATTATATAGTTAAAAATAAATTCCCAACAATTGAATGAGAACCTAAACTTATGCTGATGAGTAGATTCACTCTACTCACACTCTAAATTTTTTCTAAACTATTGTAAAATTGATTAATTCTATTGTATTTGTCCTTTAATTTTATCAAACCTCAGTTCTATTTTCATCAACCTATTTGATTTGTTAGAGGTGTTTAGAAAATGAGGAATGAAAATATAGATGAAATGGGCATAAAATAGTAGTTTTGGTGCTACTTTTGTGTGATGGGCTAGTCATTTTTTTACCACTGACTAAATGATGGAGGTGAAAAAAATAGGAATCTTCTTATGATCCTTTGGATAGTTGGGTGTAGAGGCAGCAACACCATGCTATTTTTGGATTTATTAGCCTTTTAGGAGAAAACCAAGGCTATCCTATTGATCCAGATAGGATATTTATTATGAAAGACCCATATTTTAGGATTGTAATCTCTATTTGATACCACATTATTCCTTCGAAAAGGTTTTTGGAAACCATATGTTTTGTTGTATAATTATGGTGGTAAAATGTTCTGCACAATATTTTATATTAGAAAAACAATTTTTTAATCATTCAAAGAAACTACAAACAGTTCCCTCACCCATGACTATGTACAGACCTGCATTCTTAAAGCAGGTGGTCAAATTTGGGTTTTGCACACAAACATTCTAAGGAAATCAGATTGGTCCTGATGAATGGATGTAGGACTCATCACACCATTTGTGGGGGTGAATTTTACCTACTTCAGGATTCTCTTATTTATTTATTATTTGTTGAATAATCACTTCCTAAACATGATGCGGTCTGGTTACCCAAAAAATGCCCATTGTTTAAGTCTCCTTATATGTAAATATAGGGGGTCTTGTTGGTGAATCCAATTGTATAAATCTGAGATTCATCATTCATTTCCAATAGATGGTTTGAAGATTCTATGTTTATTCCATGTACCTCTGCACTCCAAAGTTTATTGATATCCATGAAGGCGGTTAATAATTCAAGGGGGGGTTAATCCATTATGAGGCATACTATCTATCTTATTTTATAAATGGAATAAAAAACCACAATGTAGGGTAAACCCCTAAGGTTTAACATTATATAGAAAGGAAATATATGGGGGAACTGGGGAACTATATATTTTTCCCCATCCTTGAGGATCCATCCTATGTATCCTAGTTATTATTAGATTTAGATTTATCATAGATAAATCCCACCATTGGGACATGCCCCAAGGTATATACCTTTTTTGGTGGGTAGTTACATCAAGCCTCAAATTTTTCCATACACCAAATGGTTCCCTGGTTGGTGGAGTTTCATGATTCCAATGATGTTATCATTTTGACTCTTGATTCCCTCATGATCTATGATCGATTTGAGAAACACATGATATAATTTATTCAGCCTCAGTTTATATGGATGTGTTTCTTATGTGCAGATATAGGACCTTGGTAACATAATATAGATCGCTATGAAGGTATCTTACATATCATGGTTATGGACAGAATCAAATTTCTTATAGAAAATATAGTTGTGGATTCCACACTATGGAATCACTTTTTGAATGATATGATCAAATAATTTTAATAAGCTCACAAGAGCTTTTCATAGTGTGGGAAACAAGGGATGGAAGATTAATAACATCAATAAAAATTTATTATAGACTATGTACTGGGAAATCCCTTTGGGATATTGTATATGGATCTTGAAAACAGGGAAAGTGTCTTATATATACAGATTATAGTAGGAATTAGATTTATCATTGATCAATTGGTTAGATATTAAACACTGGGATTCACTTAATACATTGGACATAACATATTATGATGCTAGATGGGTATTACACATAGAATATGTCCCTATATATAGGGAATATAATATTATACTTCCAGATGGTGAAAACACTTTGAGGTTTCCCTAATATATAACTACCCTACCCTTTATTTCACACTTAAACATGATTAATTAAATAAAATTGAACTTATGAAATATATGAGGATCTAGAGGTATAGTTTCTTGGTAAATTAGGAACATTGTATAACAAATTATAACAGAAAACAAAAAAAATTTATTGAAAACATTTTCACTTGAACGCAACATTACTTCGTACATAGCATTTCATGGGATAACCTAAGGACATGCGTTAGAAAAGGGTGAGCTATAAATCCCATTAGGGGAGTAAACTATGATTAACATAAAGAATATATTACATATTAGGCAATAGCCTTATCAATGTATCATAAGAGATACATGAACATGATGTCATGATATCGAATGATTATCATAACCTGGAAGTGTGGCATCATCATTTAACATGATATTAGCATGAGCCAAGTCTCATTTCACATAGATAATGAGTAAACCATTATTTGACTTGATTTATAATGATAAAACCCATATTTCAATTTAATTATCTGAATTATACCCTCATTTCATTTAACATATCTTGATACTAATCATTACCAAATTCATTGCAGCTCTATTAGGGTGCACCATTCTTAATCATTTCATTTCATGTATAACAGTTCCACATAGATCATACAACCTGGAACCATTCAACATAACCATTTATTACACAATAAATGAATGTGTAATTCATACATGAAAATACATAATCAATAAGTAAATGTTCGTAATTTTGAACACCTTTGATAGGGAAATGGGCATGGTATTCACTACACAATGACTTTGTCTTGGAAAATCATAGTGCAATTTGAGCAGTGTAACATCGAGACATAAGAATTCATATAAATGATTGATCAGAGATAAAAGGTAATATCATCATATTTACATGAACATGAAATTAAGGGGTTTATATAGATACATGTACAAAAATATTTAGTGGAATAAAGTTGCATAATATAAAACGATTGCTTGAATGTAAATGTAGAGAGAGAAATCCCTTGCAAAATTTTGACATGGTAAGGGGTGTACATGGGAGGCATTAATTAGAGTGAAAGTGGTCTCTCATCATTCAATCATTAGGAGGGAAGTACATGGGAGGTGATAAATCATACCCCAACATTTTTAATTGAAAATAAAAGGTCATAACAATATAAAAACATTTGGACAAAAATGAGAAATGAAGAGATACCTTAATTGGAAATGTGATCCCAACGGCACGATAGTGGCTTCATGGGAGACTGGGATACCTTCTGGGATTCTATAAATGTTAGGGAATGGGTTGGTCCTGCTAAAAACGGTTTCAGTGAAGAGTAATGGGTGATTGAGTGGGTTTATATAATAAAGGAGATTGAATTCTTTATTTTAAAGGTTTTTAACACCACACAAAAAACTAATCAGAAACACATACCATGAAATAGTTTATACCCATTTTCAGCCAATTGTACTTGAAAAAAGTAATTTATAATTCTATCGACTAAACATATTAAATTATTTGTCTTCTTTGTGTGGAGGTGTATCGCACTCTCAAGGAAATCATTCTAAATTGATAAAACGTTTTATAAGTCATAGAGAGTCCACTAAGGTTTTGCAAAATAAAACAAACAAACATAAAAATGCATTATTTTAAAGGTAAATCATTAATTGGACTAAAAACCCAATTATATAATTTTATTACATCCCTATTTAGACATTATGATGTCTTAGAACAGAGTATATATATAAACGGTATTTAATTTTTAATCAAAAATTCGTTTGTCTCATAAAATAATGAAAAATTCAACATTTGATAATTTTGATGTATTGCTTCCAAAAAATATAAATTAATTTTATATAAATAATTTTCTAAATATGTGAATTTTTTCTTTTAATATAAAAAGCGTAATTTATCAATAACTAAATGGTCTTTTGGAAAAATATCTTTCAAACCTTAATAAAAATTATAATATTTTGCATTAAAATTATACGATAATTTATATATAATAAAATTTAATTAAGTTATAATATTTTATTAAATTATTATTTAATTCAAAATAAAATTAGTTCATCAAAATAGATTTCTTAATTTATTATTAACTAACAATATTATTTTATTTTTGATATATATTTATAAATTAACAATAATAAAATGAATTTATATTCATTATTTAATAAAAAATAATGTACATAATCATAGTGCTAGGGTCATTTTAATTACCACATAAAATACCCGCATTATACCTATGGGTAAGGTGTGTGATGGTGACAGACTCTTTTGGATGCTTAGAAAATATTGTTTGTGTGGTAGCCTCTATTAACTTCCAATTCTCCCATAGGAGTTTCTGTTCAAACATAACATGTTAATGCTCAGGTTGGGCTTGGTAATGAGTGAAATCTAGTGACACTACTCCCTTCCAGGCTCTAAAAAATGGGTTTTGTGTGGATCAATTCTAATGGATGAGGCCATAAAATCATTTTTATGACTGAATTCAATTTTTTAATGACCTATATTTATACTAAATATCTGATCAGTACTCAATAGCTATATTAGCAATAGTATCAATTCATCAAGGGATTTTAAAATTCATGAACATAAAACCCAGGATGTTTATATGTTTTATATAACCATTTTATATTATAATAAATTTAATAGATCATGAAAAATTTTCATTAATAAATTTTTGATTCATTATAATCCTCCCACCTTAAGAAATTTCACAATTTAAATTTCATTTTCCCACACTAAAATATATGTCGGTAACTTTACTTCATCACATCCTACAATTAGTACATTGCCTCTTCAAACTTGGGGGTTCTCCATAACACCATGACAAAGGGAATTGTCTAATTTCGTAGAACTTTTTTCCATACAACCTATGTTCTTCACCATTTTATCTTCATAGGTGTGGTCATTCTCCAATGGTACCTCCCCTATATTGATTACAAGAGATTAGTAAGGTATAAATTTCCTCAAGAGTGATACGTTAAATACATCATGTTCTTTAGATACGTTCGGTGGTAGTGTTAGTCGATAGGCCACAGCTCCAATGTGATCAAGGATGTCAAAAGGACCGATATACCATGGACCAAGCTTTCCTTTCTTCCAAAATCTCATAAAACTCTTCCATGGTGATACGTGGAGGAATACCACGCCTCTGACATCAAACTCTAGGTATCATTGACGGTTATCAGCATAGCTCTTTGGTTGACTCTGAGCATCTTTAATGTGATGTTGGATGGTATTAACCTTATACACCATTTCGTCGACAATTTTGGGACCAACGGGTTTTATCTCCCAAACTGCAACCCAACATGTCTGTGTTATGCACCTCTTCTTGTATAGGGATTCACAAGGAGCCATTTTGATGCTTGGGTGAAAAAAGTTATTTTAAAAGAGATTAACAATAGGAATATGTTTATCCCCTACTTATTTGAAGTCTACTAAGCTCACTCTCACTGTGTCCTCATGTGTTTAGATAGTCCACTCAAATTAGACATCAGTTTGAGGATGATAAGTTGTACTAAAGTTGAGCTTAGTATTCAGATCATTTTGAGGACTCATCTAGAACATAGTGGTGAATCATGGATCCTTATTAGATACAATATACAGTGGTACTCTATTCAGCCATACCAATTATTTATATCTATCAGTTCTAGTTGATCTGATGAGAAATCCTCTTGAATTTAAATGAAGTGTGAAGTTTTTGTATGATGATCCTCAGCAACCAAGAAATCATTGTTTCCTTTATGTGTCATCAGAAGTCCAGTAACAAAGTCCAAGGTGGTGTTCTCCCATTTCCATGCTGGTATGTGTAATGGTGGCATCATCCCCTTACAATTCAGGCTCTCATCATTTACTGGCGAACATACTAGGCACATTGATGTATACTCAGTTATATCCTCCATGTTATCCCACCAATAATGCTCTCAGAGATCTTGATTAATCTTTTTATTTCCTGGGTGAATAGAGAAATTTGAACTCTGTGCATCATCAAAAATTTATTTCATTACGCCGGATTTGATGGAACACATAGTCTTCATCCAAATCTCAGAATTTCTTTTTTATTTAAATTTAACTCCAAGGATTTCCATTTCTTGATAGTTTTAACTTTCTTCAAAATTCCCACATCATCCTTTTGAGCACACTTTAACCATTACAAAAGAGACAGTTGATCATTTGTTTTTGAATGTTTTGATAATGTTTCCATATTTATGATCCCCATGTCAATATTCATCAAATATACAAAAAATGGATCCCTTTCAATTCTCATCAATATTACAATCGCATGGTCCTTTCTTCTTAGATAATTTGCCCCCTTGTTCACTTTCCCAGGGTTGTAAAGGATTAATAAGTCATAGACTTTGATCAACATTAACCATCATTGTTTGAACTTGTTCAACTCTTTCTTTTTGAATATATACTTGAGGATTTTGTGATCTGTATATATTTCACACTTCTCCCCAAAGAGGTAATGTTGCAAAATTTTATTGAAAATGTTACTACAACCAACTATTAATCATGTGTTGGATATTTTTTCTCATGGAGTTTCAATTGAATTGCATCATAGGCATTGAATTTGTCATTTATTATCAACACATAGTCCATTACCTTCTTCAAAGTATCACTGAATACCACAAAATGAACTCCACTTGTCGGTAGTGTGAGAATGGGTGAAGCAATAAGCATACTTTTTAATTACTTAATGCTATAATCACATTCATCACTCCTAGATATCATTAATCCCGTCTAAGATAGATCTATAAATTGTTGGAAAATCGTGATAAATTTCTCACAAATTGGCGATAATGTCTAGCTAACCATAGGAAGCTTCAGAAATCTGTTACCAATGATGGCCCCTTCCATCCCTCAATTGCTGCTGTCATGGAGTGATCCATATATATCATATTTTTTGTGATGATATAAACAAAGAATGAGAATTCCTTCCATGGTAACTCACTCTTTCTGTATTTTTTCATAGAGTGTATCACTTCAGATGGTATCTAGTATAGTGAATAGATGTTCCTTATAAACCTCCTTGGTTTTGGAGTATATTAGAGTTTTATCTATAAATACTAACACAATTTTGTCTAGGTAATATCTAAAAACTCAATTCATCAAGTAAATGATCATTGTTGGGGCATTAGTGAATCATAAATGCATTTATATGAATTCATAGTTCCTATACCATATACGAACAGAAGTCTTGGGGATATCCTCCTTCTTCACCATTGGTAATATCCCAACCAAAAATCCACCTTGAAGATATATTTTTCTCCTCATAGCTGATTCAATAACTCATCAATTCGGGGAAGAGGATACTTATTCTTTACTATGAATTTTTCAAGTTCACGATAATGAATGATAATTTTCATAGAACCAACCTTATTTTGAATGAAAATGACCGGTGAACCCCATGGGGATGAACATGGTCATATAAACCATTTTTCTAAATTCTCCAGTAGTTATTTCTTAAAATCCATAATCCCTAAAACAACAATTATATAAGGAGTCTTGGATATTGGAAACAAGACACATATAATATTAATTGATAATTCAAAATATCTTCTTGGAGTTGGACCAGAAAATTCCTTAGGATACACTTCAATGAATTCCCTTACAATATTCATGGTTTCATGGATGATTGAATTCATAGAATAAATCATCTTATCAAGATATGTGTGCTCTTATGGAAGTAATATCCATGCTTGAGATGATTGTGACAATCAAGATTCATCCTCTCTCTAGCACTTGTACATAATCATGGGTCAATTCGTTATATAGAGAGTGATTTATCTCTCATGGAAATTTATTTTGGTTTTATATAAGGAAAGCCATTTATTTCCAGGAATTGTATCAAATTCCGCCAAATGGAGTATGATGATGTTTTTTTGGAAGCTCAATCCACAAATTGTGATAGGGGAGGAGTTATATTCACACGAAGCAATGATGGCCCCATTTTCCATTCTCACCCACATCTTTACTTCCATGATTTGTGGTAGTGTTGGGATTGATCTACTAAACATTTAGGATAGAAAAAATGTGAATAAAAAAATCAAATTGTACGTCCTATATTATTGAATAAATAATTAGTGTACCTGCCACCACATCATTGTCGGGGTTCACTTAGGTAGTAGTGATGTCAAAATCTCACCCTTTTTCCTTATTGGTTGTTGGTTGCCTCCGAAAACCCTTTTCATATGGAACTTGTTTTCAAATTTCTCATGTTATTTTCAATTTAAGAAATGAACTATGCCTTGAGGGTCGAATGTAGTGTTCCTCTTCTATATCATTGCCGAGGGTTTTTCATTCCAGTAGTTAATGATCAGGTTTCCTTCTATTCCACACTTAAATAATTTTACCATCCCCTTTAGAAAATTTATAGGGTGCTTCATTCCGCAACATTAGCATGTGTGTGTTTTATTTTCATAACACCGTTGGATTTAACCATCATAACTCCAGAATTAAAGTCCAACATAGACTTCATATTCCCATGATAACCCTGAGATTACCCAATATCCGTTTCAACATTTAAGGCACATCATACAATTTCCACATATCCCTCTATGCCAAGGATCATTATAGTCAATTTGTATGCTAGGTTTTATTGCACCAAAGAAGCAGTCAACAGTTCATTCAGGGGTAACGACAATGCTGGAAGAATATCGTGAAATTCATGTTAATATTTTCTCGTACCATCTGATGGATTATTTGTCTTTTTGATTGAGGTTATAGAAGTCCATTTCCATCTTATAGTGGAGAGTGTGAAAAAAATATTTATTCAAAAACATTTTTCAGAAATCCTTACAATCCAATAATTCATTATCCTCCTCAGGCTTCATGTTTTTTATCAATGTCCACTATTAATCAGGTTCACCCTCCAAATTATAAGGTGACTGAATAACCTTTTATTGATTGTATCATCAATAGGTGGAGAAGATATTCTGAATGGAGTTGATCCATTTTTCATCAATTGAGGGATCAAGTGATCCATTAAAAGTAGGAGGCCTTTGAATCTTGAATCTCTCGTTTGTGACATGGTAGTTCTTAAGGGTTTGAATGTATTTATTAAACCATGCTTCTATTAAAAACATGAGTAAACTAAAAGAGTATCGTGAAAAATGTCATGATTCCCTCTCCCAAGGGATTTGGAATCTCTTTAAAATAGCCATCCCATTGATCTTCGAATAAGTTGTTATAATGAGTCCTCCTCTTACCATCCATTGGATAGAATAAAAGTAAACATTGGGGTAACAAATAGAGGGTAATACATAGACAAAAACTGATGACATATTAATTAATTTTTTTCAAAAACTTATGAATTTATAGACATAAATCTATGATATTCGTGAATTAATTCACTATATTTATTCTAAGGGGAATTTTTTTATTCCCATAATAATGTTTAATATTATGCAAATGAATTTACCAATGCCTTTCTGATGGGAGTTTTATAACCAAGAGTTCTGTAAGTCCAGTTGTCGTGCACTAATTCCCATTCAAATCAAGCTCAAGGTGGGGTTTTCTGGTTTTACCCTTAGATACATCTATGCGAGAGCCTCGTATACCTTCTCAAAACTAGAAATAGATATATTTAAATGAAATCCCACTTAATCAATAGTAACAAAAATTTATGGATATTTTTATTATACTAAGTGTAATCCCTAAATCATTCATTGTAGTTTCATATTCCTAATCCAAAAAATAACCCAAAAAATCTTCTGGTACCAATAAAAACAATCTTCTTGTTTGTTTCACACATAAACAAGATTCATTAGATAAAATTTCACTTAAGATAACTATGAGGATCAAGAGGTCTAGTTTCATGTGAAATCCAGAACAATGCATAAAATTTTGAAAACAAAACACAACATCTTTATTAAAAACTTGTTTTTCATGACCACACCATTCCTTTGTACTTAGCATTGCATGGGATAACCTGATGACATGGATAAGAAGAAGATGAGCTATAATGCCTAGTAAGGGATTAAAAAAGGCATAAAATGAAGAATATAGTCCATTTTAGGAAAGATGAATATAAATATAGCATAATTGAAAAATGAACGTTATGACATGATAGAGAAAGATTATCATAACATGGAAATGTGGCATCAACATTTGACATGATATTATAATGATGCATTGATCATTTGACATAGAGCATGAGTATACCCTCATTGAACATGAATTATAATGATTAATCACCCATTTCACGTTAATAAGAATTATTAAAACCTTATTTCACATAACGTATCATGATACCAATCTTTACCCAATGCATTAATGGACTACCTGGGTGCACCTTTCTTAATTGTTTCATTTCCTGAATAAGTGTGTCACATGTATCATATAACATAGAATCAATCAACATCATAATTTATACTATGATAAAGGAGTTTTTAATAAATATATTAAACTATATAATCATAAGTAAATGTGAATAATGGTGAATTTCATTGATAGGGATATTTGCATGGTATTCACTACAATATGACAATGTCTTGGAAAATCATAGTGCAATTTTAGCAGCATAATAGCGTGACATAAGAATTAATAAAGATGGATAATGGGTGAAAAAGGGGTATCTAATCACAATTAAATTATATGGGAAATATGGGGGGGTCATATATGTACATGTACCAACATATGTAATTTAATATAGATGAAAAATATAAAATAATTTCATGAATGTAAATGACGGGGTATAAATATCTTGCGGAATTTCAGCATGGTAACAGGTGTACAAGGGTGGAATTAATGAGAGATAAAGGTATATCACATTATTCAATCATAATTAGGGAAGTATATTGGAGGTTTTAAATCATATCCCCACATTTTTACTTTAAAATAAAAGGGCATAACAACATAAATTAATTTGGACCAAAATGAGAAAGGAATATATCCCTTATTTGGAAATGTGATCCCAAAGGCATGGGAGAGGCTTGAGAGACGCTTCATGGGAGATTGGGGAACATTGGGTGGATTCTATAGAGAGGCGAAAAGGGGTTGGTCGAGATCCAAATGGTTGGAGTGAAGATAAATGGATGATTGAGTGGGTTTATATAGGAAAGGAGAGTGAATTCGTTATTATTTTTTTTTGGACACCACACATTAAAATAATAAAAACCACAAACCATCCCATGGTTTTTCCCAGGGTTTTTTGCAATGTGTGTTGAAAAAATTATTTTATATGTCCAGTGGCTGAATGTTTTAAAATATTAAGAATTTTTTTGAGGAGGTGAGTCACACTCTCAAGGAAATCATTTTATAATTTTAAAATGTGATTTTATGCCTATGAGGGTCGACTAAAACTTTTTTAAATTAATAAAACTACCCAAAAATCACATTATTTTAACGGTAAAACATATATTTGTATAAAATATCATTTATAGTAATTTACTACATCAAAATTGGGTCATTATGATATCATAAAACACATTATATATTATAATGGTATTTAATTTGTACCCAAAACTTCGATGGTCTCAAAAAATATTGAAAATATCACTATTAGATAATTTCGACATCCTAATTAAAAAAAATATTAATTTTATCTAAATAAAATTCTATATATGTGAATTTTTACATTTAAATTAAATTCCTTTATTTATAAATAAATCATGGGTTTTGATAGAAACAGTATTAAAAGCGTAATAAAAATTACAATTGATTTGGAAAAAAATAAACGATCATTTATATTTAATAAAATTTAATTTAGTAATAATATTATATTAAAATATTTATTAATTAAAAAATCTATTAATCCATGAAAATATATTTCATAATATAATATTAACTAAAAATACTATTTCTTCCTTAATTTCTATTTACAAAATAACAATAATAAAATTAAGGTATATTATTTAATATATTAAAAAATAATGAAAATAATCATAGTGCTAGGGTGTTGTTACATAACCCCTTAAAATAACTGCATAATACCTAAGGGTAAGTTATCCAATAGTGATAGACTATTTGGGAGGCTCAGAAAACATTTCTTGGGTGGTAATATATATATTAACATCCACCTCTCCCATAAGCAATTCCATTCAAGCTTATCATGTCGAAGATCATCTTGGGATTGGTTAAAACCGAAGCACATTGATGTTTCCTCCCTTCCAAACTCTGACAAATGGGCTTCAAATGGATAAATTCCACTACATTAGGCCATAACATCCTTTGTCTAAGTTAACTTGATTGGATAAAGACCTATATTTATACTAAATAGGTATTCACTTATAAACATCTATATTAGTAACGGTAATAATTCATAATGTTATTTTAATATTCAGAAACATAAAACCAAAAAATTTCATATGTTTTATTTAACCATTTTACAAAATATGAAATTGAAATAGATCAAGAGGGATTTTCATTAATAAAATGTTTGTTCGTTACATTAAATGAGGGACACAACATATTATTCCACTACATGAGGCTTAAAAATTAGAGTCGCCTTATATGTGGGACATATCAAATCATGTCGTTGGAAGGTTCTTACACACTGAGGATTCCATTATAATTTGAAAATATCATATTATGCTGCTGGATGGGGCATAAAAACCTAGGATTCCCTTATATGTAGTAAATATAAATTTATACCATTTGACATGGAATACACTCTGGTGTTTACCTTTTATTAAAGACATATAATATTATTCTTATCTAAGGGATTACAAACTGAAATCTCCCTTATATATAATACATATCATGTTATGGTGTTGGATAATACTTACACAATTAGGTTTCACATATATGATGGACATATCATATTATTGTTTGGGATGGATATTACACACTCAGGCATCCCTTACATGTGGGAAATGTCAGGTTATATCACTGGATTGGGCGTACACACTATCATTTTTATTATATGTGGGACATATATTTTTATGCCACGATTTTGATCTAGAAGATTTATGTCCCCCTTATGGAAGCTAGTAAAGGTTATCATGTATTATGATGCTAACATATCCTGGTCTCCTTTTCTCTCAAACAAGCATCTATTTTCATGATGACATGCCTTGATTGTCTGCATGATTTGTTGGAGTCCGTCTTCTTAACACATCCATATAAAATATCATTACAATGTTGATTATCCAAAGGGATGTTCCATGATATTTATCAATATTGGAGTTTATTTAAGAACAAAGGTTGAATTGTCAGGAGGACATCAATAGACTCAACTAGATGATCTTGGAGATCATCACCTGATCTCAACTGACAAGCTTGGAGGTCATCACATGATCCAACTCACATGGCATGGTCCTATATCAAAATATGGATTACATTCTTGGAGGGTGTCATTGGAGTGGATTGACTTGTATGGAGGGTAATTTAGGTCCTAGATGAATTTTATAGATGTCATTGAGAAATCCATCTAACATTTATATGTTATATCACGAGAGATATAAAACCTTCTCTGAGGGCATCATGAGATCCGATTTTCATGTCCAAACAATGTTTCAACGGATAACTGACATTCCTTTGTTCCATCCTGAGAATTCTCTAACATGTTTTGGTGCCTTCATAGTATTTTTGAGAAATGTCTGTAGGACATCACATGGTCTAGATGGATAGCCTATAGGGTTTTAAGATAATTTAGTGACATTCCCATGAGGCACCATGTTACTCTATATCACATGTCTTGGGGACTCCACATGATCTAAAAAGTATAGAAAAAGGATATTTATGTGATAGGGGAAGCATGTCCAGATTTTGACATGTGACCTGCATGGTTCATATAATGTAGTTGAGGATCAATATATATTTTATCTGCATAACTATCCCACATTGTTTTGTATTGGTTTTATAAATTTAGTTCATATTCATTATATTTTTTTGGTGTTATCTTGTTTATTTCTTGTGGTGTTCATCATCTATGCAATATGTCCTTTACATAACCTGTTACAATTCCTTCTCTTCATCTATAAGTGATCACGTGTAGATCCTAGTCATATCGCTTGATCCACTCTGGTGGTTCTCTATATTCTATATGAAGGATTACATTTATTGTACCATGATTATTCCCTCAAAGAAATATAATATTATTCATGGGTGTGCCAGTATGAGGATCCAAGGATGCATTTTTTGATGATGGGGTTGGAAATATATATGCATATCTACCATGATTGTGTACCACATTGCATGGTTCTTATCAATAAAATATAGTATGGATTTGGTGTAGGGATTCAATGCCATGTGTTTAACGAGATCATACTGTAGTTAATTACGGTGGCATTGCATGATTTTCTATGACCATGATATCTTGTCTGCAAATCCCAAATTATTTGAATTATATCAAATTAATGGGGTCTTTCCGAAACACGAAGACATGTAGAGGGGAATCCATATTGTCCTGATTACAAGTATATGTACCTTATCGATCTCAATAAGAATACATAAAGGCATTATCAATTTCATTGATGCCTTTTCTGCAACATTTAATGAGATAGTGATGGCATTTCAGGGCATATTCTTGTGATTAGGCTTTCATACTGAAGGGATTCTATGAGGTATTTTAGAGTGAACAATTGTGTCACATGAGGTTTATAACTTCATGAGGATCCATAATTTTCAATTTTATTTCATTATTTTATTTTTCATAGGCTTTGTGATTGTTTATGCATGCATTAGTCCTATAGAAGAAATTCATTATCCTCACTGACGATGCAACACATGACCAATAAAGGGTCATGTGGTGATGCAAAACCATTCCATGACAATCCCTTCTTTTTTCAAAATTGAGGTGAAGGGGGAGAACATGATATCTTGTACATGTCCAAATACCATCATGTGGTGAAGGTGACATGTATCCATGGGTTTCAGTGTCCTGTAAACCGTATGAGGTGTGTTAAATGATGTTTATCACAAAAGGAGGCTTTATGTATTCCCCTATTATCCTATTTAATTTTCAAGGGTTTGGGGTATCATGATATTTCACGTGTGTTTTCATGGAATATAATTCTCCCCATCGTTGAAGCGTCTTTTCAAAAAAATTTCTTCTAGTGATGTGTGCGAATTGTTATGGAGAAAACCTTCTTCTTTTGAGAGACATAGGTGGATCGTGAGAAAATCCTAGACATGTTTATGGACCATCATGTGAAGAGTGTGACATGCCATTGGGCTCTTTCTTGACTATGAAGACGTATCATCAATGGTTCGGCAATGTCTCATGTGATGAATGGGTGTGTTTCATGATTATTTCAATTGAAATGGGATGTCATAGTTTTTATATTTTCTCCTTATTTTTAATAGATTTTTGTATGTTTTGATTGGTTTTGACCGATTGGTATGTTATTTGACTTTAGAGTGCTCATCTAATAGATTTTGCATGATCATCTATTTTCTAGGATATCATTTCAAGAGAAAAATTGTGTTTTTGAGGTAACAAATGAGTCTTTATATAGTTAATGTGTGATGAATGATGTTTTCACATGGACCACTAATGGTCTTGTGATCGATTTTTATTCAAACTTTCACATTATTCATGATCTACGACCTCCTTCTTTTTCCATTGATTTGTAGTGGAAAACAATACCCATATTCTGGTATTATAACCTTTTTATTTTACGATTATCTTTTAGTAGGAATCAAAAAATTACACCCCAGATGAGAAAGTTCAATGGGGAAAAGGGATCACTACTAGGGAATGCAAATTTCTACATATAGCTGTTGAATTTTTTACAATTAGTGTATTTGGGAGACACCTTATCTAACGGGTTATTTTGGCTATTTCATTAAATTTTATATAAATAGGTGGGTGGATAGTGGTTAATTATCCATTTATCCCACTTATTATATTTATTTCACCCTACCTCCATCGCACAATCCTTTCACAAGACCATATTGTATAAACTGATTGCAAGATCCTACTTTGATACCTTTACCTAAGAATTCATTTTCAAGATCCATTTTCCTAGGTAATTTTCCTAATCAACAATGAAATAAATTTTCATAATTTGTTGAAAATTATCCATAGTGATTCATAGCTTCCATTAATGGATTTACAAGATCTACTAGCTAGAATGTGTTATCCTTTGTGACTATTTTTCATCTTGTGTGAACTTTTAAAGGCCACACAACAATGATTATTATGATGGGTCATGTAGTTTTATGATTCTCTATGTGTTTATGATGTCAATGATACTTTCATGAACCAAGAGATTAAAAAATCCCTCATGAAATTGATGAATTTCATCTTGATTAACATGATGCACGTGAATCTGCTGAATTGTTATGAATTTCCTTTTATAGGAATTTTTTATCTTCTTGACATATGACACTCAATGTTTTTCATATGAATTATAAATCATATCATTGTTCCTCTACTACGGATAATATTATTTTCATTATTTATAGAAAAAAATCATTCCCTCGATATCAAATGAATTCAGTAAACAATGATTTGAAAATGCTTCTTCTATTTAAGCTCCAGATTTATCCTTTATCACACAAAAAGCCCTGGCATTCTGGAAGATGTTTTCATTTCTCCTTGAAACAAAAATAATATGTTTTTATAGATTCAAAATTCTTTTTAATATTTTCAAAAAATCCATGTATGGATAAATAGTCCCAACTTGATCCCAGGGGTTCTCTTATATATTTTAAAACAATTCCTTTGGTCCTGACAATTGTTATTTAACTCACGAGATCATCGATCAGAGAAATTTGAGTATATTTTTCTCTCCTATGAACAAATCAGATGATATATGGTGATTGAAATTCAATATTCATAATATATTAATTTATTTTTAATGAATGGTAATACCATTATGGGAAAGGCATTGATGCATTGTGTTTATTGACCCGATATATAAGGTCCATCATTATAAGGTAGTATGGATTTCCCAATTCATTCTCTATCTTCTGTCCGACCTTTATAGTGAAATGGTCTTCCACTTGTGTTGATGAATATACACATTTCACTAATCCCATGGAATGCTATGAATTTTCCTATGTCATATATATCAACTAGGTGGGATATCCCCTCTTTGAGAGATATATGATGAGTCCATTCCCACCACTAATGTGTGGGATGTCCCTTCATAGACTACATTCTTGGTGAGAGACATTCAAAATATTATGAAGTAAAATCAATGAAATGATATGAATATGACCTCTGTTATCTCTTTTAAATAATGGATCATCATTTTCATTTATAATATTGGAGATTTTCAAACATTGATACGCCCCCATCAGTACCCTTTCGGATAAATCTGTGATAGTGTCGACTTGTATGGGGATATATTGGAAGCTTGGGTTCAAACCATATGAGGATACAGAGTGAAATTGGAGATATCACAAAACCATATGCTGGAATCTTTTATGGAAATCTTCCTAAATGGGGGGATTTTTTCATCTTGGAATGATCGGTCAAAATTTTGGGTAAGTATGTTCATGATTGAAATGCAACTAGTTGAGGGAAGACACCTTAATCGGGTGGTGCCATCCAGTTGACACTATTACCAAATAATGGTCCATATTCAACAATGATGGGTCCCCTAGAGGATGTATGGTACATTTCGAGTATTTTTTGATAGATAGGGGAAAATTTCCATTGTTGTGAATACTAAAATATCACCAAGATCCCTATTTTCTTATCTCATTCTAGTTTTCTAATCATATCTATGGTTTGGAAAATTTCACTAAGCACTAATGAGGTTAATGATGAGTTGATTCAATCTGATATATTTTACTTCACCCCTATCCAAAATCAAATGATCCAATAATTGATAATGGTGATCAATCTATTTAATAATTTATGTACAATATTTCCCTTTATACGGGTTCTTATAGGATGGATATACCAACTGATAATCAATTATATATATATAAACCATATTAGTTTTCCCATTAGTTAGTTTTTACAAAGACGATCTTCAATATTCATTCAGTTGGGTTATGTGGAGGGAGACACCCTAGGGTTAGCTACTTATTTTGGATGATGACATTTTATGAATCCACTGATACTGAGAATATTCTACGATCTACTGACATTCCTACCATTATTTTATAGGATTACGATTATCCATTGGTATAAACCAAACCATGTGGTGTTCTAAGATGAATTGTTCTTCATGTGGATAAACCATTTTCTTCACTAATAAATTTATTTTTACAAAAGATATCATTTATTTCAGGATTGTGATATATGTCGAGGAAGAATTGACTCATTGTGAAGACCATCTAGATAGCGAAACATGATCTATTAATGAAATTACCCCAATTGAAAAACAAATGGGTCATATCTATTATTAGAAAACAATACATAAGAATTCCACTCCTTCTCCCTTGACCGGAACAAACGCATAAAAATGGCACATACTAATCTTGAAGCTAATTTGTTTTATGATTAAATAGACTCCTCTGGAAATGTTTCATGATGAAGAAAAATTCCTTCTTCGTCAATTTTATAACATGGTGGAAGATGAATTTTAACGAAAACCACTCTATGAAATCATGAGATAAATTATACTAACTTAGAACTATTTGGATAAGAATGAGTGGACCATTCATCATATTTATGAGGATGATCCCCTTTTCGAACATATGAGGTGGAGCTTAGAAGAATTGGAGACAACCCACATGTTTTTATATGAATTTTAATCCAATATGGATTCCTACATAGTACTGATATGGAGATATGAGGAAATCATATTACTTCTAAGGTATAGCCCCTCATAATCATCATCCTCATTAGAAACTGCTAAAAATAGTGTTAATTAGATGTGTGCATTAGTTGAGACTCTCCATCAATGGCTAAAAGAATAAGAGGTGGGGTGAGTAAAACATTAGTGTTCAATTGGAACTTCTCATCAGATTCTTTCCAATTTGGCCATCTTATCTGATCAATTGTTATTTTAGTCAGATCGTTGAAATGGATTCTATTAATTTTGAAATTCTAATAGATACTTTTTTATGTGATGAATACTCTTATTAATGCTACTAATGAATGGATTTTCTGAACCACTCATTGTTTTTTATTGTTTTAATTCATTCAAAATGTGTATAACATTTCATTGTTCTACAATTATAACAATCATTAACGATATCCATCTATTTCAAAATATGAAGAGAACATGAATGTATGAATTTGAATATTTAACTCATTATATAATATTCTCAATAAGTGATCATGAATTTCAAATGATCAGCAGGTTCTTCATTTATATTGTTATTATATTTTTTTTGATATTACAAAATTTTAAACAGGAATATTTGGTAGAATATACATCATGGAGGAGAGTGAGCTTTATTTTGTTAAAGAAAATTTGTTTTGAGAGCATTCTACAATCTTTTCCATGTCTATATGTTGGGATTTATATTCTTTTCAATATTTTCAGAGATAATCAATGATGTTTCATAGTATATTGACATTTTTCAAGGAACATATATCATTATGGTTTATGGTATTTTATCATGACCATTATATCACCGATGATTGTTTTATATTAGCTCAAATCTTCTATCACTATTGTTTTTGTTCCTTTAGCTCAAACATTCTATTATTATAATTTTGGTACTTTTAACTTGTGCCTTCTATCACTGTAGTTTCATGTCTCTTATCTCTAAAATTATATAAATTTAATTTAGGGTCTTTTAGCTTGGACTTTCCACCAATTTAGTTCAATTTATTTTATCTTAGACCATATGATTCAATGTAGTTCATGGTTTGACTACAATGATATAATCAATTATAAGGGAATGCATGAAAACATGCTTGGAATGACTCAAATAACTATAGTGTGTTGGATTCTATGAGTTTGTTTCTATGTCTTATGAGGATTGGATCTACATCCATGCATGTATGAAATTCCACGGATTTTTATGTATCACCCAAAACATCCACAATACGTTTCACTTTGAATAATGCAACAGCTGGTATTGTCCGCAAATTCGAGATTCTGACACATTGTGACCAATCAAAATAGATGTTATGAATAGTAATACCAACCTTAAGAAATTTTATAAATTTAATTATTCAAAATGGGCTTCATTTTTGGATTCAGAATATCGAAATTAGCTTAAGGTGAATTTTTTGTATTTTTCTAAAAACATTCAATTTTTGTTGAATAGTGAAAATTACTGAGTTATTGTGTAAACCCGAATTTTTTTTAAATAATTATTTATTTTATTCAAATTTATTTTAGGTCAAACTAGATAAATATTACTTATATATGTTCATTATAATTCATTAGAGTCATTTTATAATGAGTTTATAAATATAAAAATTTAACGAACTTTTTACCGTCTTTTACCCACCTCCTAGGAGCATTTCCAGATTTTTACAAAACAAAATTTGACTTATTCTGGGAGTTGGAATTCAAAAATATGAGAGACACTATAAATATTAGAAAGTAAAACGTAGTTTGACAAGTTGAAAATAATTTTTGGTGAATAGTAACATTTTACTTTTATTTACCATGGTTAAAAGAAAATAGGGTAATTAAGGGCAAAATGGTATTATTATTACCCTAAAACATTTCAAAATTCTATTGTATAAGTATAAACTGTACAAAAAAAACCTTCTGAATAAAATATGAACCTCTATAGTCCACTTGGATTATATTAGAACATTTATTATTTTTTTATTTAAAGAAGAGTTAAAAGAGTTAAATTCAGTGTTTAATAACTAAACCATTTTTAAAATAGGGTTACACATAATATAAATTCGACAATAAATATTCATTAGAAATATAAAAATATTTCGTACATAATTTTATTCAATTTATAATTTTTAAAAATTAAATAAGTAAATTTATTTATGACACAATGATGATGCATTAATTGAAATATTAATGAAATATTAAAATAATTTATATTATAAATATCAAGATAAATCTAATTTGAGACTTTTAATTTTTAAACTAATTTTATGGGTTAATATTACATGTTATGTTTTATTAAATGTATTTAATTCGAAGTAATAAATTACTCATGAATTTAAGAAAAATCAATTATTAAGTAATGTCATAATTGACCTAAATGAGTTTCAAAAAGAATTACAACATTATTGGTAGATAAAATAATCCTTAAAATCTATGGTTCAGCCAAAAGACTTATATAATTATATTGGTATATTTAATAAACATATTTTTGTTCTCTTGGTTATTTATTGAATATTTATTGACCACATAATATAAAAATACAAAGAGACATGGTAAATGTCAAACAATTTAACTAAAAGATAAATATTAAAGATAATGTTAATATAGTGATCAAAAACTCTCTAAAACCTATGGTTTGAGAGTTTTTCTACCCATCTTCACATTATAATTTTAATAATTCATCATTTTAACATTAGATTCCGAAAATAATTTTATTATAAAATAATATTTCAATCTTCTAAGGTGCCCCTCACCCCTCTTATAAAAGGGATCTTCCCCTTCTCCCAAATTCAAACATGAAAATCCATTTTTCTATGCGAACCCCTACCCAAATATACTCCCAACATTATTACATTCATCATAGTGTCCTTCCTTTATTCTGGAAGCCAACCTATGGAGCCCACTTGTTCAAATCCAAAGGAAGAACCCGAAGAAGAGGTAAATATTTCATCACACATTTCATGTTCTTTTCATTATCCACTTCCTCTTTATTTTTTGTTTACATTATTAAATAATAACTTCAGTATCGTATATATACATTAATGTTATTATAAAAATGGTACAACCATATTAATTATTATAACAATTTTATAAATGACAGTGTCACCAAATGTCCGTACGTACAGATTACCGTCTCCACGTCTTGGTGTAGTTTATTATTCAAACGCATCTCCATTTGGATGTGTATAATTATGAGTATAAATGATTTAAATAATAAATATAATATGATAATTATTCATTAAATATGATATACTATCCAATTATGTAGGATTTTGATATCAAAAGAATGATATTGTCACTCGTGTGTATGTACGGATTACCGTATCTACAAACACGAAGAGATTCAATCCCCATTGTATCCAATCAACACTAATTTTCATTTGATGAACAAAAATAATGTTTAAAGAAATAATATCATTATTAATTTTAATAAGATACATCCTATCCATAACAATCATTACATATGTAACAAAGAATATAAAGGGAAACAAATCAGTTTACACCCGAAACGATGATAGTACTAAAATATCATTAACATTGAAATAGTAGAAGATCATATATTTTATCATATTTATGTCTATAGTTATTTTATATTTTAATAACAATTCTTTAACTATTATACATGAGGTAAATGTACCCTCAACCAAGGAAAAATACAAGGTAAGGGTTAATTTCACAATCTCTTTATTATCCGACGTTGTTTTTACGTAAGTATCTACAAGGACCTATTTATCATCCACATCCATGTTTCTCAAAAATGAATTCCAATATATTTTAACTATATATTAGACTATGGGTTTAAGTAATTTATACCATTATTTGACTTTTCATAAAATGGTTTGATAGGAATCTTTCCGTCATTTTCTAAATAGGGTACCTTATGACCTTTTCGACAAAATTAAGGTAAAAATGTTTTTTAACTTATACAGTGGGTGAGGCTATTTTATGCCGTTATAATATCCACTAATCTTCCCATACATGATTATAATAATATTTTAAAAATAATTGTTTTCATTTATAATTATATGAAATTTAAATGATTTCAAAATAGAAAGAGATATTTCTCTAAAAAATGTTTTTATTTCATCTATATCAACATCCTTTGATAGATTTTAAGATTAATTGAAGTTGCTTTATTATGATGCAAAACATCCGTATTGTATTTAAGGATTTGTGATTTGTTTGACTATAGATGTGTTATTTTCACACCATTCATGGTTTATGGATAAATTATTGACATTTCGTATGCCAGTTTTAATATGAATGTTTCTGTTATATTTGTAGAGACCTCAAACATGATGTACATGGACATTACATTACTTTTGCAGAATACTTAGTACATAACAAAAACAGACACACAAGGACCGTAATAGTCTAGTGTCTTTGGAAACTTAGAACGTAATCCTCTAATCATGGTGAAATATCTTCAACATATCTCATAAAGATCTTCCCCTTTTTTCTTACCTAAAACCCTTCTTTATATCATGGGGAAAAGAATACATAAAAAGGCTGAGCTCAAATGCTCAGTAAGGGTAAGAATGGAAAAAAATAAAACAAACGAAATACATTTGAACATAAAAAAATGTAAATAATGTTTAAACATAAAAATCTTGTGCAATGACAAAAACAAGGTAGTATGTAAGGAATAGATCAATATAGAACATCAATCATGATAAAATAGACTGTAAATAAAACTTGTAATTTTGGAAAAACATTAAACACATGATATGATTTCCATAGTATCCAAGTTATTGCTGCAAAGACCATCTTAATGGACAAAGTCCCTTTCGGAATCGAGTTCACTCCTCGTTCCAGTCCTGTATTACTGAACCTGATTAACTTACCGTTCCAACAATGTCTATATCATTAGATATAAATCTTTACCCAATGCATTGGAGGGAGATATAGGTCCCACCCATCTCATAATTAAATAATTCTTACTTGTGCCACAAAATAAACATACATCATTCATAATAACCAAATATATAAAATGGGTTTCATAAACATCATCCCATCATCACATAATCCATATAAAAGAAATGGATATCATTTCATAACAAGAAAAGTGAAACCATGTAAATCATAGAGACATTATACATGAAACATAAACCTGTGAAATAATATCATGTTAGATGGAAAATGGTTATGATAAAACATTTGAAATGAATTCTTGAGGAAAATATCCTTTAATCCTCAAAATCATTCTATTTTCACAAAATGCCATGCACTTTTAAAATAAAAGGATTTTTTTGAAAATTTTCATAAAATCTTGTAGAGTAATCTTCATGAAAATGAGGTGTTATGAAACCGTAAAAATCAGTTCATGCCGTATAATTTAAAAAAACATTCTTCTCATACTTTTGTCAGAAAAGTTAAAAAGTACCTCGTAACATAAACAAAAGAAAGATTCCTTACATACCATTTAGTAAAATAAAAAATGGATAAAATAGACATTAAACATACATAAAAACACTTTTAGAAAACATGGACTTGGTTGATAACAATAACCCCAGCAAATACGTACGAATAAACAATCTCGGATAAGAACGAGATTGGAAAGGCTATCCCTTACCTTAGGTCTGATATGATTCGTACATATCCGAACCTCCTGTATAATGATTTAAATAATGTCATTGACTTATTACAGAATCATATTTATTGTTATGATATCATATCTGGTTCACTTATGAATTTATATTACCCGTTCTTTTGTAAGTTCCATGTTAATGTAGCGTTATGGGTAAAATCGTGTTATTTATCGTACATGTTTGAACTATTGTTCTGGATATTATTACTTATATCCTGATTTACGTAATTACAGAATGTAAAAAAATATTTATATGTAATATATATCCAGAATATATATATATATATATATATATATATTAATGATAGATAAATGGAATGAAATACACCGTTCATGGAGACGGTAGGTCGTACGTAGGCATGAACGCTGTTTTTGTTTCCTTATTGGATTTAATGGAATTAAGTAGATGACATATATATATATATACATAAATCCAGTATCATTATTATGTCACATATTTCATGATTATTTATTATATATACTTTATAATTATTCATGAATGGTTAACATGGAGAATGAATCTCATCGCGTCGTAGAGATGGTAGTCCGTACCTTTGCACGAGCGATGATATCATTCCCATGATAGTGGAATTGTATTAAAGTGTATGTATAATATTTCATAATAAATTTCAATTTAATATAATAATTTATAGTTATTTATTTACACCATTATACCCATCCAAGTAAGGTGGTGGTCCCAAATAGTTTACACCACGACGTGGAGACGGTATTCCGTACGTACGAACGTGCGGTGATTTCATTTTCTGTAGGATGGATAGAAGGTGAAATAGGGTTGTTTCATATTTATAATAACATATTAGTATATAAGTAATACTTATGTTATTACTTTATAATTATACAACTAAAGAAGAATATGTAGAAGAAGAAAGAAACATGAGAGAATCGGAAGAAGAGATTACCTCTTCCATGACGCACCTCCTTTAAGACTTCTCATAAGGAAGTAGAGTTGGTCTTTTGAGAAGCCCAGAACCTCCATAATGTTTCTAGGGATGTGTAGAAGGGAAATGGGAAGGTTTTTTCCGAGCTTCAAGGCTCAAAAGGGTGTCAAGAGAAGAGGTAATGGGTGCCCTTTTAATAAGGGAGGAGAGGGGCACCTTTGAAAAAACATTAAATATTATTTTATAATAAACTCATATTCGGTTTTTAATATCTCCAAATTGATTTACCTAGAATATATGGTGGGGATGGGTGGAATTCAACTAATCAAATAGATTTTAGACAGGTTTGGTTCATTATTTTAACCTTATCTTTTAGTTTTAACTCTTAGTTAATTAGATTGACATTTACCATGTCACTTTGTATTTTTATATTATATAGTTAATAAACACACCATATAGATCCAAGAGACACCCAAGTGGTCCATTAATTATACAACTATCATTATATAAGTATATTTGATGAAATATATATTTTTAAGAATATAATAACAACTAATAATATAATATTTGTTTTAAAAACTATTTTATGTCAATTTTGACACTATTAGGTAGTGGATTTGTGTGAAAATCATAACAGCATGATTAGTTATAAAAAAATAACTAATTCAATAATAACATGAAATATTAACCTAGAAAATTTGTGGAATTCATAAAAAGTCTCAAATTACATTTATTTGAGTATTTATAAAAGCATTTATTTTAATATTTCATTATTAAGGTAATTACTGCATCACATTTGTGTCATAAATAACATAAATTATTTAATATCAAAAAATTATAAATAAAACACCATTAGGTAGGAAATATTTTTATCTTTCTAATGATTATTAATAGTAGAATTTATGTTATGTATTACCCTATATTAGAAATGATTTTATTATTAAACATGGATTTTTACTATTTTAACCCTACTGAAATAAATTAATTATAAATGTCGTAATCTAATCCAAGTGGACCTAAATGGTCATATTTTCTTCCTAAGGTTTTTTTGGTCTAATTACACTTATCCAATGGAATTAGGACACGTGTTATGGTAATAATTGTATCATTTTTAATCTTAATTACCCTATTTACTTTTAACAGTGGCATATAAAAGTAAAAAAGTTACTATTCACCAAAATTTATTTTCATCTCATTGAACCACATTTTAGTCCTTGATATTAACCATGCCTCTCGGATTTTAGAAATTCAATTCACAAATGTGGTAGAATTTCATTTAAATGAAAAAGTCCGTTTTTTTAACTACCACTAAATGGTTTCACTATTCATCGAAAAATGATGTTTTTCAGAAAAATACCAAAAATTCAGCCTAAGCATTATTTGATAATCCGAATTCAAAATTGATGTCTATTTTTCCAAATTCAATACATATAAGTGGAAATATTTAATTTTAAAATTAATTCCCGTTATCAAAACAAATAGCGTGTTTTTAAGAAACAAAAACTTTTAAAAGATTGATACTTGTTTATATCCAATTTCAAAGTGAAATTAATTCCAATGAACAACATTGGATTAAATTGTAAAAATATAATCTAATTATACTTTAAAACCGATTAAAAAGATAATGTAACCATATAAATTAATGCGATGAAAAAAGTTATTTTTAATTAAAATATGTTGTGTTTTTACTATTCATTAAAATATGAAAGATATCATAATAATATGAAAAATTTATCCAAAGTAATTTATTATATCCTGATTCCAAATAAGAATATTATTTTTCCAAATTGAACATATAGACATGTCAAAAACACGATTTTATGGTGTGTGTTCCATCAAAAGGAGGGAAAACTACAAATTTTTAAAAATACATTTTTTACACGAAAAATTTGTTTTGTTCTCTTACCATATTCTATAAAATGTGTAAGATAAATAATAATGTTATAAAATTAAAAATGTATTTAATACTATTCATAACGGCTAGTCCATAATAATAATATATCAATATATCGTTGTTTATTGAAAACCGATATTGCGTACTATACACGCTATCGAGGAAGGTCGCGATTGCGTGTAATGTAGGACATGTCTGGGTTACGTGTTGTGAAAGACTCCATTGTTGTTTTTTATAACAGAATCCAACCATATTTCCTTTATACATAATATATATATATACACACTCAGTTTTGCATAGAATGACTATTATCAAACGAACTTGAAATTGTGTGTAACACAATCCAAGAATAGTGTTGTGTATACTGCAAGCTAATACAGAGTTGTGTATAGTACAAGATAATATTGGTGAAGTGTATAATTGTAGACATCAAAGAAATTAAAAAGAATAATTCTCATAAAATCTCATGTTGTTAAATTCTACCCCCCTTTAAATGAATTTTTCCCACAAAATTCGTCGGGGTAATAAATGGTTCATAACATGAATGTTTCTTTCATAGAAACCCACATCGTAAAAAGGAATACTAAAACATAATTTTAAAAAGGGAATTTAGATTCATAATGGTCACCCAAATTAACTCATCATTTGTTTTCCACATAGGATAACATAAGTGAAAATATGGATATGGAAGAGAAATCTAACCATCAAGTTCAGATAGAGAGTGTTAGAGAACATGGATATGAAAAAGCCATCAATCACACAGCCATAAAATTGTGAGTATTTAAGGTACCATCTAATTCAGAGGATATGAGGACATTAGGACAACATTTTTTGTTTTCAAAATCATTCAACTAAAGTTGAAGAATAATTAAAAGAAATACTTACTTGATTTTGGTACAATCTCACTGTTGTTTGTGTCTTGAACAATTTCCACTTCATCTCTTAATGAAATGAAGTTGAAATTTTTATTCATGAAGTGTTAATAGATCATGTGATAGAATGATGGGTCATTCCATCTGTTTCAAACAAAAGGTTAGAAAAAGTTATCAAATATACATAAGTCCATCTATGGTGAGGTTAATCATATATGATTCCAAACATGAACTTATACTTCATATATCATACCGCTAAATAAAATAAAACTAGTTTCTACTAACCAGGGAGTTCCTGTAGGTCAGTGGTATGCGATAAAGGCCAGTCGAACATCAGTTGTGTGTTCGATTCCCACAACCTTGTCTGACACGATGGATTTTCGCCCATCCTGCAAGTTGTCCTTTTTCTAAAATTACTTCATTATGACATTCCATAGATAATATAGAAAACATTTCTGGCCTTAAACTAACTTCTGTTCAACATAATGCATTTCAAATCTTTAGGCTTATCCAAAATAATTCTCTCCAATCATATAGTATAAAGAAAACAATCACTAGAAATGTCATCTACTGATCATGTGAATACCATCATTTATCCCTGATATATATTGTTGATCACATTCCAATCATGTGAATACATTTATCTTGTATTCTCTTGAAAAAAATGAATACCCATCTAATCTTAGTGAAAACATGAATGATGTCAAAAGATAACTCATTCCACATACCAAAATCCCAAAATTTCTATATACTCAAACCATGATATCACATTTTCCTTATTTTAGTCATGATATTATGATTACTATCATATTATTTTCTCCTTATCCCTTCATTATGCGCATTTCATCTGATTTCCAAAAATATTTCAATCACTTTTTCATGGTTACCAATAACATATAATTATTGAAAACCAATACATAGATATTCAAAAATTCCACAATACCATAAATGAGATTCCATGATACTATTTTTAAATCCCATTACATAAACACTTAATCATTACACAACATCAATTTTATACTCAACATCACAAATAGTGATTGCATGAGACTTCCATTTATCCTTTTCCTTAAGAGGTTTCTCACGTTGATCATTACTAACCGGTGGATTAGGGCATTTATTAGCATAATTCCCCATTTCCTTGCACTTGAAGCATTTAAGTGTTAGTGGAGTGTTCTCAATAGTCTTTTCTATATTCACATCCTTAGCAACCTTTTTCTCATTATTTCTACAATCAACTTCTCGATGACCTTCTTTTCCACTCTTAAAACATTTTCTAGTACCTTTTAAGAAATCTTTTCCATGCTTCTTTCCAAACATTGATCAGAAAAAACATGCATCTTCTTTTCACCATTGTTATGAGATTTCTCCTTGAACTCCATCTTTAGTTTCATGTCAAAACCATGAGATGGATATGTTACACCAACATCCAGTTCTACCTTGATAGAACAGCGCACAATTTCTTCATGGCAAGTGAAGTCTCTTATATCTAATGCCCTTCGAAGAATTGGTTTTAAGCCACTGAAAAATTGATCAACTTTACTTTCAGGTTGGATTATAAAGCCATATGCATTCATCGAAAGTCCTGTAAAATTGTCTTTGTATATACCAACAGATTAATCATCCTTCTTCTTAATCTCAAAAAACTCGTTTTCCATCTTTCTTCGATGAATACGAGGTATGTACTTACTGAAAAACAAGTTCTTGAACTCGTCCCATTCCATGGACTCAATTTCATCTCTTTTTCTCGTATTCTTGATAATATTACACCATTGATCAGCATCACCTTCCAAACGATATACTGCTAAGATGAATTTATCATGATCAGAACATTGTAGAACTGGAAATATCTTCTCAGTTGTACTGATCCATTGTTCAACCACTAAGGGATCAGAAGTCCCGCTGAATGAAGGTGAACACTGCCTCATGAAGGATTGAACAGAATGTTTCTCCTTTCTCTGCTCATTTTTAAGTCCAGAATGATTCATAGCTTTTGTATGTATAGAAAAAAGATTGTTCACTCCATCTCATATGACATATGTTTGGTCAGGAGGACAATCATTTCATTTTCCATTACATTGATCAACATGGTTCCTTCGGGTTCCATCTATCATCTAAAACCCAAAAATAATAGTTTGAGAGGAAAATACCATGCTAGGGAAAAAAACATAATAAAGGGGGAGTAACTTCAATATCTAACATCTTAGGTTTAATTGTAAGACAATTAGTGAAATTCTAGGACTATAACCTATACCTATCCTTAACCTTAGGGACATCCCTAGACATACCTTAGAAATATCTCTAGGGATTTCACTAAAGTTTTCGCATCCTAGTTTACAAAGGTTAACTAAACCGTTCCTCCGATACAAACTATAGTGGCCCGAAACATGATATACATGGACATTACATTACTTTTACGGAATAAAAATTACATAACAAAAACAGACAGACAATGACTGCAATAGTTTAGTGTCTTTGGAAACTTGGAACGTAATCTTCTAATCAGGGTGAATGATCTTAAAATCTCTCATCAAGTTCTTCCCCTTTTTTCCTACCTAAAACCTTTCTTCATATCCTGGGGAAAAGAAAACATAAAAGGGTAAGCACAAATGCTCAGTAAGGGGAATCATGTAGAAAATAAAACAAACCATATACATTTGAACAGAAAAACATGTACATAATGTTTAAACATCGAAATCCTATGCAATGACATAAAACATGGCAGTACGTAAGGCATAGATCAAAATATAACATCAATAATGATAAAATATCTTGTAAATAAAACGTGTAATTGTGGAAAAACATTAAGCACATGATATGATTTCAATAGTAACCAAGGCATTGCTGCCAAGACCATCTTAGTGGACAAAGTCCCTTTCTGAATAGAGTTCACTCCTCGTTCCAGTTCTGTATTACTGAACCAAATTAACTTACAGTTCCAGAAATATCTATCTCATGAGATATAAATCATTACCCAATGAATTGGAGGGAGATACAGGTCCCACAAATCTCATAATGAAATCATTCTTACTTTTTCCACAAAATAAACATACATCATTCATAATAACCCTATAAATAAAATGGGTTTCATAAACATCATCTGATCATCACATAATCCATATAAAATAAATGGATATCATTTTATAATAAGAAAAGTGAAACCATGTAAATAATAGAGAAATTATACTTGAAACATACACATATGAAATAATGTCATCTTAGATGGAAAATTGTTTTGATAAAACATTTGAAATGAATTCTTGAGTAAAATATCCTTTCTTCATCAAAATAATTTTCTTTTCAAAAAATTCCATGAACTTTTAAAATAAAATTATTTTTTTGAAAGTAGTTATAAAATCATGTAGAAAAATCTTCATGAAAATGAGGAGTTATGAAACCGTAAAAATCATTTCACGCTGTATTAGTTAAAAATAACATTCTTCTCGTACTTTTGACGGAATAGTCAAAAAGTACCTCGTAACGTAAACAATAGAAAGTTTCCTTACATACCATGTAGTAAAAGACAAAATGGGTAAAAAGGAAATTAAACATACATGAGAACACTTTTAGAAAACATGGACTTGTATGATAATAATTACACCAACAAATACCTTCGATTAAACAATCTCGGATAAGAACGATATTGGAAAGGTTATCCCTTACCTTAGGTCAGATATGCTTCGTACGTATCTGATCCTCCTGTATAATGAATTAAATAATGTATTTTAATTATTACAGAATCAAATTTATTGTTATGATATCAGATATGGTTCACTTATGACTTTATATTACCCATTCTTTTTAAGTTCCATGTTAAAGTTGCGTTTTGGGTAAAATCGTTTTATTTATCGTATATGTTTGGACCTATTGTTCTTGATATTAGTACTTATAGCCTGATTTAATTAATTCCTAAATGTTAAAAATTATTTATATGTAATATATATTCAGTATATATATATATATATATATATATGTGATAGATCGATTAATGGAATGAAATACACCGTTCATGGAGATGGTGGGCCGTACGTACACATGAACGCTTTTTTCATTTCTTTATTGAATTGAATGGAATTAAGTAGATTACATACATATATATATACATAAATCTAGTATCATTATTATGTCATATATTTCATGATTACTTATTATATATACTTTACAATCATTCATGAATGGTTAACATGGAGAATGAATCTCATCGCGTCGTGGGGACGGTAGTTCGTATGTACGCACGAGCAATGATATCATTACCATTATCATGGAATTGTATTGAAGTGAATGTATAATATTTCAGAATCAATATCACTATACAATAATAATTAATAGTAATTTATTTACACCTTTATACCCATCTAAGTAAGGTGGTGGTCGAAAATAGATTACACCACGGTGTGGAGAGGGTATTCTGTACGTACGCTCATGCGGTGATTTCTTTTTCTGTAGGATGGATAGAAGGTGAAATAGGGTTGTTTCATATTTATATTAACATATAAGTATATAATTAATACTGATGTAATTACTTTATAATGAGGAAACTAAATAAGAAGAAGTTGAAGTAGAAAGAAACATGAGAGAATCGAAAGAAGAGATTACCTCTTCCTTGACACACCTCCTTTAAGCCTTCTCTTAAGAAGTAGAGTTGGTATTTTGATAAGACAAGAACTTCCAGAGTGTTTCTAGGGATGTGGATAAGTGAAATGGTCTGGGTTCGTCCGAGCTTCAAGGCTCAAAATTGTGTGAAGATAAGAGGGAAGGGGTGCCCATTTTATAAGGGAGGAGAGGGGCACCTTTGGAAAAACTTAAAATATTATTTTATAATAAAGTCATATTCTGTTTTTAATAGATCAAAATTGATTTATTTATAAACTAAGGTGTGGATGGGTCCAAATCTTCTCATCCAATAGATTTTAGACCGGTTTGGGTCATTATATTAAGCTTATATTTTAGTTTTGACTCTTAGTTAATTAGATTGACATTTACCATGTCACTTTGTATTTTTATATTATATAGTTAATAAACATACCAAGAGACCCCCATCTGGTCTATTAATGATAAACCTTTCATTATATAAGTATCTTGGCTGAACCATAGATTTTAAGAAATATAATAACAATTAATAATATAATACTTGTTTTAGAAACTATTTTATGTCAATTTTGACACTATTGGGTAATATATTTTTTTGAAAATCATAACAGCATGATTAGTTCGAAAAAAGATAATTAATTAAATAATAACATGTCATATTAACCTAGAAAATTTGTGGAATTCATATAAAGTCTCAAATTACAATTATTTGGGTATTTCTAACCTCAATTACTTTATTATTTCATAATTTTGGTAATTACTGTATCACCATTGTGTCATAAATAACATTAATTATTTAATATCTAAAAATTATAATTAAAATATCATTAGGTAGGAAATCTTTTTATATTTCTAATGAATATTTATTATTGAATTTATTATATGTATAACATTATATTAAAAATGATTATGTTATTAAACCTTGATTTTAACTATTTTAACCCTTCTTTAAATAAATTAATAATAAATGTCCTAATCTAATCCAAGTGGTCCTAAATGGTCATATTTTATTCCTAAGGATGTTTTTGGTCGAATTACACTTATCCAATAGAATTAGGACATATGTTAGGGTAAAAATAATATCATTTTTGACCTTAATTACCCTATTTACTTTTAATCGTGGTAACTAAAAGTAAAAAGTTACTATTCACCAAAAATTATTTTCACCTCATTGAACCAAATTTTAGTCCTTCATATTAACCATGTCTCATGGTGTTTAGAAATTCAATTCAAAGAAGTGGTAAAATTTCATTTAAATGAAAAAGTCATTTTTTTAACTACCACTAAGTGGTTTCACTATTCATCGAAAATTGAAGTTTTTCAGAAAAATAACAAAATTTCAGCCTAAGAATTATTTGATATTCTGAATTCAAAATTGATTTCTATTCTACAAAATTAAAAATATAAAATTTTTATTAATTAATTTTGATATTAATTCCTGTTATCAAAATAAATAAAATGTTTTTAATAAACAAAAACTATCAAAAGATTGATATTTGTTTATATGCAATATCAAAGTTAAATTAATTCCAATGAACAACAATGGATTAAATGGTAAAAATATATTCTAATTACATATTGAAATCGATTAAAAATATAATATAACCATATAAATTATAGCGATGAAAATTTTTTTTTAATTATAATATAGCGTGTTTTACTATTCATTAAAATATGAAAGTTATCATAATAATATGAAAAAATTATCCGAAGTATATTTTTATATCCTATTTCCAATTAAGAATTTTATTTTTTAAAATTGAACATATATACATTTCAAACACAAGATTTATGGTGGGTACACCATCAAAAGGTAGGAAAACAGCAATTTTTAAAAAATACATATTTTACACAAAAAAATTATTTTGTTATCATACGATATTCTAGAAAATGTTTCAGATGAATAGTAATATTATAAAATTAAAATTTTAGTTAATTGTATTCCTAACGGCTAGTCCATAATAATATTATAACAATATATCATTGTTTAGTGAGACCTAGTATTGCGTACTACACATGTTATCATGGAAGGTCGCAATTGCATGTAATGTAAGAAAAGTTAGGGTTGCGTGTTGTGAAAGACTTCTTCGTTGTTTTTTATAACAGAATCCTACCATATTTTATTTATACATTGAATATATATAAATATACACACTCAATTTTTCGTAGAATGACTATTATCAAACAAACTTGAAATTTTTCTGTAACACAATCCAAGAATAGTGTTGTGTATACTGCAAGCTAATACGGTGTTGCGTATAGTAAAATATAATCTTGGTCTAGTGTATAATAGAAGACATCAAAGAAATTAAAAAGATTAATTCTCATTAATCTAAGGTTGTTACGATGTTTGAACCTTTTCATATGAGGAATACATTGGACCTAGTAAGTGAAGGGTGGAGCCCGCTATATCTCATCAATACATCGGTATGTCTCATGAGACAAACTAGGGCCTTGGGAAAAGGGCGTGACAAAATATTATTTGTAATCTTGGGAGATTCCCTTGACTATGTAGTTATGAAGTCTGCATTATGCATTCCATCATTATAAAAGTGTATATTAATATTGCATGTGATTATTCAACTAGTAGAATATACATGTGAATAATTAAATGGAATTATTTGATTTTATCATTTACATATTATGTTGATGTTCATGTTTAAAAGTATTTTTTTAGTCTTACATTGCCTTAAATGTTTATGCTTATTTATAAATGTTCCCACTATATTGTTGTCATTACTAGGAATCTGAGCTCACCCCTTTATATGTTCTATTTTTACCAGGATACAATGAAGTATATTTTGACTGACCTGTAGGGATAGTCTAAGAGATATGAGTGTGTCATATGGAGACTATGTTGTTATAGTTTTTCATTTTATAAAGTAATGAAAAACATATGAATGTATCTAGTATTTCCAAGGCCACAAAACTATTTGGTCTTCGAGACGTGATCTTTTGTGATCATGAAAATGATAGGTAATAATGTACTAACTAAATTTAACTAGGGTTGGGGAATTATAGTTTGTATCAGTAGATGTTTAGTACAAACCTTGGAAGCTAGATTTTGAAAAACCTTGATTAGAGAACATTATCCTAAGATAGAATTTAAAGATTAGTATAGAAAAACATCCTAGAATTTTGGTATTGTAGAGATTTTGACAGTTTTACAAGGAATACATCTTTGTCTAGATAGGAGCAGGTAGAGGTGGCTCTGGCATAGATGTACCCAGGGGTATAACCCGAGAACACCTCTTTCAGGTAGACTCGAACTTGAACTGGTGCATGACAACGAGCATTTCTTCTCTCTTGGTTACGACACACCTAGGGGTTATTCTTAGGATAATTCTCATTTTCTTTAAAAACCATTACATAGTGTTAATTACTATATTCCTCCTTAATGAAAATATTTTTATGAATATGGATTGTATACATAAACTGTTTAATTTATGTAAACTATTTTACAAGTTTCGAATTATGTATTGTGATTCATAAACTAATCTATTATATGCCATTGTTTAGAAATGGGGCCTAATGGGAGGAATGGAAACTGTATCAATGCATTTAATCCATTTAGAGGTTTTCCACATAATCAATATAATTAATGTGGAGTAGGTGAATCATATAGTGCTGATCATCTTATCACCATACTGGTACAACTCAATCAGATTTGGAATAATAACCTTACCTGTATGGAGCACCCTAATCCACAACGTGGAGGATCAATGTTAGACCGCTTGATGAGGAAAAACCACCAACATTAAATGGGAGTACAAATCCATTAGTATCTGAGAAATGGATAAATTCCTCGAAGATAATATTTCACACTTTGGGGAGTAGGGAAAGGGAAAACGTTTTCATGGCAATTTACCGCCTCATGGGAGATGTAGATCAATAGTGTTCATTGATTCAAAACACAATGGAAAATGATAATCTATGAAAAATGTAATTGAGGGAGTTTAAAGTTCTTTTCTTATAAAAATAAGTTTCTCATGTCCATCGAGCTGATGTGGAATGGAAGTTTCTGAGTCTGAGGAAAAAGGAGGTTGTGAATGTCACAATGTATGAGGGTAACAATAAAAAGTTAGAAAGGCATGCAGCAGATTATATACATAACCCAAGGAGTAATATTGATCGATTATTTGATTGGTTAAAACCATTTATCTAGTGATAATTTGTCTCACAATCGTTCTTGTCATATAACGACATTGTCTAATGTGCTATCAAGATAGAAAATGAAATCTCTAAGTCTTAATAATTTAATAGAAAAAAGTGAATACGAGATCTACTAAAAACTCTGGAAATGGAAGTATGAGGAAGAAGGGAAATTTTGAATATCCATTCTGTAGTAATTGTGGGAAGAAACACCCTAGAACATTCTTGAAGGGAATGGGAGTCTGTTACAATTGTGGTGAAAAAGGCCACCTAGCTCGTGATTGTAAGGAGAAAAAATAGCATGTCAATGAAGATTGTAACAATTTTATAGAAAGGGGAAATTATACAAAATAATGTCCTAAACACCAAGGAAACATATCTCAAAAAGGCCAAGGGATCAAGGCCAAGATTATGTGATCACTACTGTTGAGGTTGAAGCTCCGAAAGTCATGGTGGTAGGTAATTTAATGGTTTTCTAATCATTAGAAAACGCATTATTTTGTTCAGGTTCATCGCATTGTTTCATATCTTCCGAATTTGCTAATAAAATTATAATTATTCAATTTGACTTAATAAGGGAGTTGTCAGTAAAAACACATAAGGTAAGTATCATTGCAACAATTTTTTGTGAATCAGTTCCCATTAGGGAATATAAATGTTCTTTAGCTGATGATATCATCATCATTCCCATTATTGGATTTGATATAATCCTTATAATGGATTGGCTTTTAGACCATGATGCAAAAATTTATTGTAAGAGGAAATAGGTTACAATTCTCGATGATAATTAGGAGTACCTTATCATTAGAGAAGAAATGTCACCACTTAAATATTATCTATATCCACCCCCAGTAGCTCAACTAAATTCAATTATTGGAGAGGAAGAGAACTAAATAATTATTGTTGAGGAATGAAATTTTCATATAGAGGATGTACCTATTGTGCATAAATATGTTGATGTGTTTCTATAAGATTTTCATGGACATCCTCCAGAATGATAAATTGAGCTTTCCATTGATTTAATTCCTTGTTCAAGTCCCATATCGAAGTCCACATATAAATAGCCTCTATGGAATTTGTGGAACTAAAGAAGAAACTAGTGTAATTGAGTAATAAGAGATTTATTCTCCCTAGTGTTTCTCCATGGGGATCCCTTGTTATTTTTGTTAAGAAGAATGATGGATCTATGAGGTTGGGAATTGACTACATGGTGGTCAATGCTATAACAATAACAAACAAATATCCCCTACCTTGCGTTGATGATTTATTTGACCGACTTCATGGAGGTCAATATTTTTCAATGGTTGACCTTCAATATGGATATAATCAGTTGTTGTGAAAAAGGAATACATTCTGAAAACAACATTTCGAACCAGGTACAAGCATTACGATTTTACAGAAATTCCTCTTGGATTGACAAATTCATCATTGGTCATCATGGATCTAATTAATAGACTTTTCAAATAATATCTTGACGAATATTTAGTGGTATTTATTGATTATATATTCGTATACTCCAAAAGCTTTTATGATCACGATAATCACTTGTGCATTATTCTAAAGACTCTTGGAAGAAATAAATTATATTGGAAATTTAGCAAGCATGAATTCTGGCTTAAAAATATATCTTTTCATGGCCATATTTTCTATAATGATGGAATATATGTTGATCCTTCAAAGATTAGGGCAATCCAAGAATGTCAACCACCAATGAGTATAGTTTAGTTTTGTAGTTTTATTGGTTCAACCGAGTATTATCAATGTTTTTTCCTGAATTTTTCCCAGTTGGCTAACCCATTAAGAAATATCACATGTATAAGGATTAAATTTTTTTTCTAAAAAAGAGTGTGAATAATTATTTCAATTACTGAATAAAATATTAGTCAATTATCCTATCTTTCCACTACAATCAGAGAATTGTAGGATTATTATTTTTTTGTGATGTTTCAAAGAAAGGACATTATTGTGTCCTTATGCAGAATAATAGAGTTATTGCCTATGCATCATGGCAGCTAAAAATTCATGAGAAAAACTATCCTACTCTTTATCATGATTTAGCAGCAGTAATCATTTCTTTGAAGATATTGAGACAATATCTCTATGGTGAAACTGAGAGATATATAACGATCACAATAGTTTGAAGTATACATTCATATAGAAAGAACTCAACATGAGGAAAAAGATATTGCATCAACTACTCAATGATTATTATTTCACAATACACTAACACCTGAGGAAGACAAATAAGGTGGAATATTCTTTATGTAGAAAGGATCATGGAGTCTTGAACAAGATGACAGTAAAAACTGATCCTATTTTCATGGATCTATTGACAATGGATATCGGAATAATCATGGAAGGTGAAACATCAATACCTTTTTAAATGGTTTCCAAACAATCTTTACTGGAATCGATAAAATGTTCTCAAGTTGATGATTAATAGTTTCAAAAAAAAATTAATGCTTTGAATGATAGGAGATTGAGTGACTTCATATATGGAGATAGAATTTTGAAATTTGGGATGATACATTCTGGTCCTAACATACCTGATCTAAAAAGGGAATTGTGGGATGATTCTCATATTTCAAATTTTTCTATACACCATAGTATCACTATGATATATATAGATTTGAAGGAATATTTTTTATGGGACAACAAGAAGAGGGAGATTATTGATTTTGTGTCACGATGTATGGTTTGTCAACAAGTGAAAGCTGGAAGACAACAGCCTGGAGGAGTCATGCTACTTCTTCGCATACCTGAGTAGAAATGGGATAATTTTATGATGGACTTTTTCAGGGGGTTACGAACGACACCTAGAAGGAATGACGCAATATGGGTCATTGTTGATCGTCTTACCAATTCAACACATTTTCATGCTATAATAAAAGATTAAACACTTGAACATTTAGTAAAACTATATATTAATGAAGTAGTAATACTCCATGGTGTACTGCTATCAATTATTTCTGATCAAGATCCATGTTTTACATCAAGATTATGGAAAAGTATTCAGAATGCCCTGGATACTAAACTTCGTTTGAGAACTTCCTACCACCCTCAAACTGATGGACAATTAGAATTGACTATTCAACCCATATAAGACATGTTGAGATCTTTCTCACATGACATTCATGTTATGTAGGACCAATATATATCTCTGGTAGAATTTTTCTATAACAATAGCTTACATTGATGTATTTAGATGAACCCATATAAATCATTATATGGAAAGAGATGTCCCAAACCAACTTGTTGGGATGATGTTGGTGAAAGAAAAAACATAGTCATATAAATTTTTAAGGAAATGATGGAAATGCTGAAGGTTATTCAAACCCACATCAAAAGAACACAATGTATGTAGAAGAGCTATGCCAATAACCGAATGACGGATTTGGAATTTTAGGTATGAGATCATGTTTTCTTGAAGGTATCTCTATGGAAGGGAGTTATACGATTCAGTATAAAAAGGTACACTAAGTCACATGTACATTAGACCTTTTGATATTCTAGAACGAGTTGGGGTTGTAGATTACTAGTTGGGTAACACCCCATGCATCCATGCTATGCTTCAATTTGAATAATATAGAAGTGTGTGTTGTACACAACCTCGAGTTCTAACACATCGTGACCAATCAAAGTAGCTGTTATTAATAGTAATACCCACTTTATTAGATTATATAAATTATATATTTCAAAATGGAATTCATTTTTGGATTTGGGTTATAAAGATAGCCGAAGTTGAATTTTTTGTATTTTTATGAGAACTTCCAATTTTCGATGAATATAAATAAATACATAAAAACAACTTTTTTAATCAAAATAAATTATAGAGATAAATTATACTATTGAGTGGTTTTAATATATAATTAGAATATATTTTTAACATTTATTCAAATGGTGGTAATCAGAATAAATTTCAATTTGAAAGTGGATATAAATAATTGTCAATATTTTGATAGATATCTGTTTTTTTAAAACACGCAATTTTTTTGACAGCGGGAATAATTTTTAAATTAATTACTGCAATTTCTGGGTTTAGAATTTGGAAAAATATATTCAATATATTGAATCAGAAGGACAAAATTATGTAATTAATAATCTTTTGTTTTTGGACAATGTGAATAGTAACAACAACAATAATATTTAATTATCATGTTTAATTAGTAATCGGGTAGTTAAGGGTAATAAAATAATATCATAATAATATAAAATGACCCCAACATGTGTCCTAATGCTATTTTTTGTGTCATGTATGACCATGTGATGCCTTTTTGCAACTTAGAGACCCCAGGGAATCACTTTTGTGTGATAGTGACATTTTTTCATTGTATTTTTTAAATAAAAGAAAATAAAAAACAAATAATGTAACACCTAAGTAAAACAATATTAATTATTTCAAAATATATGTTCTCTTAGACTATAAATAATCATTGGAAAGATAAAAATATATCTTACATCATGTTATTTTTTATATTTTTCAAACATTAAATAAATAAATTTATTTATGACCCATGATGATGTAGTGATTACCCCATTAATGAACGATTTAAATAAAATGAAATGATAGGGTAAAAACTAAAACATAAACTTGTCTAAAGACTATTTTATGGGTGTAATTAGAACTATTACCACCTTATTCTCGAAATAAATCATTGTGGGACCTTTAAAATCCGAAAATAAATTCATAATAAAGTAAATTTAATGACTTTCCATGACTGCCCATCTTCCCTCTTATAAAAGGCCCCCACCTTTACCACCATATTCACACCTTTAAAAGCAATTTGGATCAGCCTAAATCTGACCAAATACCCTCTCAACTTTCCTCCCTTCATCCTAGAATATTTACCTTCGGCAAAAGGCACTTCAAGAGTCCTTTTGGTTCAAACCAAATGGAGTTACCCAAACTAAAGGTAACGATTTCTCTTAACTTATTTTCTTTTATTGTACTTCCACAACCCCTAAACTCTTTTTATTCATTTATTTTGTAACAACACAAGTATACTCAATATACTTGGATGCTTTTATGAGAAGTATTATAACTAAAAATACACAAACATCTATCTAATGGTTAAAGAACATATTGTTTCTTGTGGGTGGTGAATTACTGCCTAATGAAACGATGATTGTTCAATATTCTTTTAACACCTCACATGGTGTCCATTATGATGTCACTATATTTATATAAGATATATATTATTTTTATGTTTTCTGTACTCTTATGTATTTTTCATTTATGTCATACCTTTATGGTTTCCATTATTTGTATACGCGTAAATTTCATTTTAGGATGTGTGGACTACCACCCCCTCAAAGTGATTTTAATCTTTAATGCCTAATTTGGGACGTATAAAGGATAGATATAAAGAGGTTATATATATGATATTATACTTTAATTATAATATACCAATGTATAATTATGTTTTCATTCCATTAATGTAATAAATGGAAATGATAGTAGCGTTCATGCATACAAACGGCTTATCGTCCCACTGAACGGTGCATTTCATTTCTTATTTCCAAATGTTATGTACTATTATAAGTGCATATATATAAAGGATATATATGATATATATAAAATCAAAATTATTAATATCAATCTGGAATTATTATTTATATTTCTCTCATTTTGTTTTAATTACAATAATATGACAAAGACATGAAAGTAGCACTCATGCGTATGTACGACCTACAATGTCCATGAACGGTGCATTTCATTTTTTATCTCCAAATGTTATGGAATAGTATAAAATGTTTATATACTGGATATATATTATATTTAAATCATTAATACTATTTTAGAGATGATATTCTTACAACTACATGGGCAATTCTTTTCAAACAAGTTGCTTTTTGACTCAAGTACCAAGGATCGAAAAAAGAACCATTATTAACTTAAATAATTACATAATGTTCATAAAAATTTAATAAGTGATATAACATAAATAATGAACATGAAAAATGTTCTTAAGAAAGTATAAATTAACTTTAGTTTATTATTCATGAGATTAAAGAACGATCGAGTCATGTCGGACAAGAGGTAAGTGACTTCATCTCAATCTCCTTTCATTGAGGCATATTTTGTTTTATACACAACTTTATTTTATACTGTGTATAAACCCCTTTGACTTTTACTTTTATTCAAAATGAATCTTTTTATATGAATCATTTTTAATAAATGACAAAAGGAATGTTTTGTCTTATGTATGCGGTGTCAATGACTTCTTCATCACCAGGACCATTATTTGAGTTTTGGCTTCCTCTAAAATCCATAACTTTTTGTTAATGAAAAATAAATACCATGTTTTAATTTTCTTTTATTATTGAATTGAAAATGGTTTTGATAATTGTTTGATTATATCAATGTGTCGTATTGATATCTTGTGATTGAAATGTGGAAATGTTATGTTTTCTTTGTGTATGTTTTGTGTGATACGATTATGTAATGGTTATTGGGTATTGTTTATGTTATGTTGAAACCTATTCATATAAGAAATGAATTGGTCTTAGTAGGTGATGGGTAGAGCCCTCTATAGCTCCATGATAGATCGGTTGGTCTCATGATACAAACTAGTTTCTTGGAACTAGGTCTTGTCAAAAAACATATTTGTTGTCATGGCACAAGGCCTTGACTATGTGGTTATGATAGTCTGGCATTATTAATTCCATCATTATGAATGTGGTTATTCATATTTCATGTGATTATTCGACTAGTAGAATATCAATGTGAATAATTAAATGGAATTATTTCATTTTATTTTTTCCATGTTATTCTGTTGTTAATGTTTAAAAGGATTTTGTTTTAGTTATTAAATTGAATTAATATTTTATGCTTGTTTATAAATGTTTCTGCTATATTGTTATCCTTAATGAGCACCTGAGCTCACCACATTCAATGTTTTATTTTTCCTAGAATGTGAAGATGTATATTATGATTGACCTGTAGTGGGAGTATAAGAGATAAGTGTTTTCAAAGGGGACAAGATGTTGTTGTTGTTTTTATTGCATTATGTAATGTAATACTTACGAATGTGTCTAGTGTTTCAACGCTACTAAACTAATAGGTCATTCGAGATGTGATCGTTTGGGATCTTGACAATGTTATGTAATAATTCACCAACTCTGGGTAACTAGGGTCTGGGTGTTACAGTTGGAATTAGAGGCACTTTAGTACTATCATTGGAAGCTAGATTTAGATAAACTCTGATTAGAGCACATAACCTAAAGAGAGACTTTGAGGATTCGTATAGAAAAACATACTAAAATTTTGGTAATGTATATATTTTGATTATTTTCTGATAAATATATCTCTGTCTGGATACGAGAAGGTCGAGGCAGCACTGGAACAGATGTACGTAGGGGTAAAACCCTAAAACACCGCTTTGAGCTAGACTCGAACGTTAACTGGTGCACGACAATGGGCCTTGCTGCACTCTAGTTTATGAAAATCCTGGGGTATATGGTTAGTCTAATTATCATTTTCATTACAAACAATTATGAAGGTTTTATGAGTATATTTCCTAACAGAAAACGTTTTTTATGATTATGGATTATATCTATAAATTGTTAAATTTATGTTAAGTGTTTTACGAGTAAAGAATTTTTTATTTTGATTCATAAACTGATCTAGTTTATTAAATTATTTAGAAATTACTTCTAGTGGAAATAATGGAAACCATATCAATGCATACACTCCATGTAGGTATTTCCCTCCTGCTCAAGATAATTATAGTGGACCTGTTGATTCAGCTGGTGCTGATTAACTAATCACTATATGGGGAAAACTCACTCACGTTATGAATAATAACCTTAATTGTATGGAGCACCATGATCCACAATGTGGAGGATCAATGTTAGACCACTTCATTAGGATACAACCTCCAACATTTAATGGGGGTACAAATCCATTAGTAGATGACCAATGGATAAATTCCCTAGAGAAAATATTTCAGGCATTAGGGAGTAGGGAAAGGGAAAAAGTAGTCATGGACGTTTACCACCTCACTGGAGATGCTTATCAATGGTGGTCATTGATTGAAAATAGAAAGGAAGATGAAGATATATGAAGTATGGAATGGACATATTTTAAAGAGAATTTCTTAGAAAAATACTTTCCTCATTACCATTGATTGGATATGGAATGAAAATTTCATAGTTTGAGGCAAAAGGAGGACAAGAATGTTGCAATGTATGAGTCTAACATTACAAGGATAGAGAGGAATTATGTAGATAATATAAGTATCCCATGAAATAATATTGATTGTTTCATTGATGGGTTAAAAACATTTCTCCATCGAGCTTTAGTATCAAAATACTTCTCATCGTACGAAGATATGGTCTCGTGTGATATCAAGGCAGAAAATGAATTCTCTAAGTCTAATGACAACAATGCAAAGCAAGAGAAGAAGAGAACGGTGGAGCAAGAGACTAATAAAGGGAAAAAGGGAAAGAAGGATATTCCATTATGTGACAATAGTGGTAAAAAACTCAATGGTACTAGCCTAAATGGAATTGTATTTTGTTACAAATGTGGAGAAAAATGTCACCAGACTTGTGATTACAAGGGAAAGAAAGAGGATGTCAATGTTGAATGCTACAATTTTAGAGAAATGGGGAATTATGAAAATGAATGACCTAAGCGCCAATAAAATTACCTTAGAAAAGGACAATGGAGGAGGTTCAAGCTTATGTTATTACTACAGATAAAGATGAATAATTAATGTATTTTTTTTGGACTCAAGGATTATATTCTGGTTATATGAATAATGTGATATATATATAAGGAGTGTACTACAGTACTAGTTTTATCATTAATGTTTTAATACATTTAAGGTAATCATATTTTTATTATGTGACAATAATAATCATTACCTGGTTTGGGGAATCTAGTGTTACAATTGATTTTGGAATTTAGAATCCTTTTAGAGAGAGCGTTTGGACAGAAGTTTTTTGGATAACTATAATGGTTGAAATGGATTAATATGAACATTGGATAGTATGGATTAAGGTTAAAACATTTCTCATGATTATTTTTGGAATAATATAATACTATAGTTTTTGAAAAAGCACAACCTGTTGGTCTGGCGATAACCTATCACGTCGGACAAAGCTGCAGTAATTGAACCGACAACCATAGTGCGATAGACCTTTATTACCTACAACAAGCCTACACAAAGATAATGGTAATTACAAAATAGTTTTCCTAATCTATATGGTATGATTTAATATTTAGAACCTTATAAGATTAAGATAAGTATAATATTTTTGAGTTCTATTGTCTTTTTGAGTGAAAGATGACTTCGTGGTACAAATTATTTGAAGGATGAAATTCTACTTGTCAAGTAAATATATATATCTATATTATTATATGAAGAAATTAATTCCTAATAATTAGGGAAGGGATATTAAAACAAAAAATGTGTTATCCTAACACATTAAGTTTTGTTGAACTGATGATATTTTAAATCACCAAAGATTAAAGGCTTTGAGGCCCTCTATTTTACACTTGTTTGTGATTGATGACCTCAATCACTCCCAACAAATATTTACGTTTTTCCTCCAATTTTGTGTCTCTAATTTCCACTAATGTTCTCTTGATCAATATTATAATTTGGTGGTGACTTTTTCATTTCTCGTTCCCTCTTATTAAGACTAAATTTTATTTACCCGATTTCTGGTGTGGTTTTTCCACAAAGGTATTTTTCTATTTTTATCCATTTATAAAAGAAGATCAATTTCAAATTTCGAGGACGAAATTATTTGAAGGAGGGGAAAATTTAACACCCCATGCTTCCATGGTATGGATCTTTTTGAATAATACATAAGCGTGTGTTGTACGCAACCTCGAGTTCTAACACACCGCCACCAATCGAAGTAGCCATTATGAATAGTAATACCCACTTTTTGAAATTATATAAATTTTATAATTCAAAACAGACTTCATTTTTGGATTTGAGATATCGAAATTAGCCTAAGTTGAATTTTTGGTATTTTTCTGATAACTTCCAATTTTTTATGAATAGTAAAATAGTACTTAAAAACAAATTTTTTAAGAAAAATAATTTATAGTGATAAATTATACTATTGAATGGTTTTGAAGTATAATTAGAATATATTTTTACCATTTATTCCAATGGTGGTAATTAGAATTACTTTTTCTTAAAATTGGACATAAACGATTGTCAATCTTTTGATAGATATTGTTTCTTAAAAACACGCTATTGGTTTTGACAGTGGCAATAATTTATCAGTTAATTATTGTAGTATCTATGATTAGAATTTGGTAAAATGGATTCAATATTTGGAATCACAAGGTCCAAATTATGTAATTAAGACTCTTTATTTTTTGGGGCATTATGAATAGTAACGATGACAATTATCTTTAATAATCATGATTATTTAGTAATCTGGTAGTTAAGGGTAATGAAATAATATCATAATAGTATAAAATGAACCCAACATGTGTCATAATGATATTTTTTATGTCTTGTCTGACCATGGGATTCCTTGTGCCAACATAGTGACCCCATGGAATCTCTTTTGTGTGATAGTGACATTTTATCATTTTATTTTTTTAAATAAAGGAAAATATAAGAAAATTATGTAACACCTAAGTAAAACAATTTTAATTTTGTCTAAATAAATGATCTCTTAGACTATGAATAGACATTGGAATGATAAAAATATTTCCTACAACATGGTATTATTTTTATAATTTTTAGACATTAGATAAATAAATTTATTTATGACACCATGAAAATGAAGTGATTACCTCATTAATGAACGATTTATAAAAAATGAAAATATAATGTAACATCTAAGACTTACACTTGTCTAATCCCAATTGGATGGTTTTATTTAGAACCATTTTCACCTTATCCTAGAAATACATCATTTTGGGAGCTTTAAAATCCGAAAATCATTTCATAATAATGTAACATTTCATGACATTCCAAGAGTGCCCCTCCTCCCTCTTATAAATGGCCCCCACCTCTACCACCTTATTAAAACCTTCAAAATCCATTTTTCTCGGCCAACCTCTGCCCAAATACCCTATCAACATTCCTCCCTTCATTCTAGAAGCCTTACCTTAGGCAAAAGGCACTTCAAAAGTCCTTTTGGTTCAAACCAAAAGGAGTTGCCCAAACTAAAGGTAATGATTTCTCTTTACTTCTTTTATTTTATTTTAATTATACAACACCTATACTCTTTTTATTTATTTATTTTGTAACAAAAAAAATATCCTAAATATACTTGGATATTGTTATGAGAATTATTTGAACTACACATACACACACCACCACCTAATGGTTAAAGAACATACTATTTCGGTGTGTGGTGAATTTCTACCTCATGAAACGATCATTGTTCAATCTTCATTTAACACCTCTCATGGTGGCCATTAAGATGTAACTATATTTATGTATGATATATATTATGTTTATGTTTTCCGTATGCCTCTGTATTTCTCATTTATGGTAGACCTTTATGGTTTCCATTGTGGGTAAATGGGATAATTTCAATTTAAGATGTGTGGACTACCGCCCCCTCAAAGTGATTTGAATCGTTAATGCCTTATGTGTGACATATAAAGGATAGAGATAATGATTTTATATATGATATTATAATATAATTATAATATACCTATGTATAATTATATTTTTCATTCCATTAATGTAAGAAATAGAAATGAAATGTAGTGTTCATGCGTACGTATGGCTTACCGTCTCCATGAGCGGTGCATTTCATTTCTAATCTCCAAATGTTATGTACTATTATAGGTTCAAATATATAATATATATATATATATGATATATATTACATCTATATGATGAATATAAATCTGTAATTATAATATATATATCTCTCATTTATTTTTAATTCAATTAATATGACAATGAAATGAAAGTAGCGCCCATGCGTACGTACGACCTATCATTTCCATGAACGGTGAATTTCATTTTTTATCTCCAAATGTTATGTAATAGTATTAAATTAATATATACTGGATATATTTGATATTTAAATAATTAATACTATTTTGGAGATGATGTACTTAGAACTACATAGACAATTCTTTTCAAAAAAGTTCATTTTTGACTCAAGTACCAAGGATCGAAAAAATGACCGTTATTAACTTAAATAATTACATAATGTTCATAACATAGTAATAAGTGACATAAAAGGAATAATTAACTTGAATTTTGTTTTTAAGAAAGTATAAATTAACTCTAGTTTATTATTCAGGAGATTAATGAACGATCGAGTCAAGTCAGACACAAGGTAAGGGACTTCGTCTCAATCTCCTTTCATTGAGGCACATTCTGTTTTATACAAAGATTTCTTCTATACGGTCTATAAAACCATTTTTCTTTGAATCTTATTCAAATGGAATCTTCTTATATGAAGCGTTTTTAATAAATGAAAAAAAGAATTTTTTGTCTTATGTATGCGGCACCAACGACTTCTCTGCCACTGTGACCATTATTTGAGTTTCGTCTTCCTCTACAAGCCATAACTATTTTTAAATGAAAAATAAATACCATTTTTTACTTTTCATTTATTTGGGTATTGAAAATGGTTGTGATAATTTTTTGATTATATCGATGTGTTGTATTGATATCTTTTGATTGAAATGTGGAAATGATATGTCTCCTTTATGCAAGTTTTCTGTGATACGATTATGTTATGGTTCTTGGGAATTGTGTTTGATATGTTTATACCTTTTCATATAAGGAATTAATTGGACATAGTAACTGACTGGTGGAGCCCACTATAGCTCCTCGACGCATCGGTAGGTCTCGTGAGACAAACTAGTGTCATGGAACAAGACCTTGGAAAAAGTCATATTAGTAGTTTTGGAACATGGACTTGACTATGTGGTTATGATAGTTTGGAATTATGTAATCCATCTTTATGAAAGTGGTTTTTGATATTACATTTGATTATTCGACTAGTAGAATATCCATGTGAATAAGTAGATGTCATTATTTTGTTTTATTTCTTCCATGTTATTATGAAGTTCATGTTTAAAAGAATTTTTTGTTATAAAATTCCCTTAAATGTTTATGCTTGATTATGAATGTTTTCGATATATTTTTATCCTTACTGAGCATCTGAGCTCAACCCTTTCTATGTATTATATTTCACTAGATGTTAAGAAGTATATTATGATTGACATGAATGGAGAGTCTAAAGGATAAGTGTGTTCATATGGGACAAGTTCATGTTGTTGTTTTTATTTCATAATGTTATGTAAAACTTATTAATTTATCAAGTATTTCAAGGTTACTAAACTAATCAGTCTTTCGAGACATGATCTTTTGTGATCATGCAAATGTAATTTAATAAGTCACTGACTTTGAGTAACTAGGGTTGGGTTGTTACAGTTTGTATCATATGTAGTTTAGTACTAACCTTGGAAGATTCATTTAGATAAACTCTGATTACAGCACATAGCCCTAAGATAGACTTTGAGGATTAATATAGAAGAAAATCCAACAATTTTTTTAAAGTATAGAGTTTTTTTATTTTCCGAGAAATACACCCCTGTCTGGATATGAGAAGGTAAGGGAGGCTCTGGCATAGATGTACCTAGGGTTAATACCTAAAAACACCACTTTGAGTTAGACTCGAACGGGAACCGGTGCACGACAACGGGCCTTGCTGCACTCTTAGTTACGACACTCCCGGGTGATATGCTTAGGATAATTCCCATTTTCTTTACAAACCATTATGAAGGGTTTATGAGTGTATATTTCCTAAAAGAAAACATTTTTTTATGATTATGGATTATATCCATAAATAGTTCAATTTATGTTAAGTGTTTTACAAGTAAGGAATTATGTATTTTGATTCATGAACCGATCTAGTTTATTCCATTATTTAGAAATGGTGCCTAGTGTAAGGAATGGAAACCATATCAATGCACACACTCCATGTAGGGATTTTACTCTGACTTAAGAAAATTATAGTGGAGCTGGTGATGCAACTGGTGCTGATCAGCTAATCACTATACTAGGAAAACTTACTCAGGTTAGGAATAATAACATTACTCATATGCAGAACCCTGATCCGCAATGTGGAGGATCAATGTTAGACCGTTTCATAAGGAAAAAACCACAAACATTTAATGGGGGTAAAAAATACATTAGTATCTGACCAATGGATAAATTCCCAAAAAAATTATTTCATCCATTAGGGAGTAGTGATAGGGAAAAAGTAGTCATGGAAGTTTACCTCCTCACCGCAGATGCTGATCAATGGTGGTCATTGATTCAAAATTAAATGGAAGGTGAAGAAGTATGAAGTATGAAATAGAGAGAGTTTAATGTGATTTTTTAATAAAAATATTTCCTCGTTACCATCGAGCGGATATGGAATGACAATTTATGAGTTTGAGGAAAAAGGAGGACGAGAATGTTGAAATGTATAAGTATAACATTACAAGGATTGTGAGGCATGCTACAGATTATATACTCAACCCAAGAAGTAAAATTTATCGTTTCGTTGATGGTTTAAAACCATTTCTCCATCGAGCTTTAGTATCTCAATCCTTCTCATCGTACGAAGATATTGTTTCATGTGCTATCAAGAGAGAAAAAGAATTCTTTAAGTCGTATGACAAAAAAGTAAAGCAATAGAAGAAGAGAACGATGGATCAAGAGACACATAAAGGGAAAGGGGAAAGAATTATTTTCCATTATTTGAAAATTGTGGTATGAAACAACCTGGTAATTGCCTAAAATGAATGGGATTTTGTTACAAATATGGAGAAAAAGGTCACCAGACTCGTGATTGCAAGGGAAAGAAAGTGGATGTCAATGTTGAATGATAAAATTGTAGAGAAATGAGGAATTATGAAATTGAATGTCATATGCTCCAAGGAAACATACCATAGAAAAGGCTAATAGAGAAATTCCAAGATTATGCTGTTACTACAGATGAAGTTGAATAATTAATGTATTTGCATTTTTGGACTCCATGATTATATTCTGGTTATAAGAATAATGTGATATATATGAGGATTGTACTACAATACATTTTGTTTTCATTAAGGTTTTAATATGTTGATGGTAATCTTATTTTTAGTATGTGACAATAAGAATCATTACTTTGTTTGTGGAATCTGGTGTTACAATTGATTTTGGAATTTATAAACCTTTTAGAGAGAGAGTTTGGATAGTAGTATTTTGGATAACTATAAATGTTGGAGTGGATTAAGATGAACTTTGTAAAGTATGGGTTATGGTTAAAACATTTCTTAAGATTATTTTTGGAATATTATAATACTATAGTTTTATAAAAAGGACAACCTGTAGGTCTGGCGATAACCCATCGCCTCAAACAATGTTGTAGGAATCGAACAAACAACCATAGTGCGACAGGAATTTCTTACCTACCACTAGCCTACAGGAAATCCCAGGTTATTACAAAATAGTTTTCTTAATCTAAATGGTATGTGTTAATATTTGGAACTTTATAAGATTAGGATAAATATAATATTTTTGAGTTATACTGTCATTTTGAGTGAAAGATTAGTTTGTGGTATAAATTAGTTGAAAGATGAAATTCTAATTTTCAAGTATATATATATATATATTATTATTATTATATGAAGAAATTAATTCATAAACTTTAGGGAACGGATATTAAAACAAAAAATGTGTTATCCTAATACCTTATGTTTTGATGAACTGATGATATTTTAAATCACCGTAGATTGAAGGCATCGAGGCCCTCAATTTACACTTGTTTGTGATTGATCACCTCAATCACTCCCTACAAATATTTACATTTTCCTCCAATTATGTGCCTATAATTTCCACCAATGTTCTCATAATAGATATCATAATTTGGTGGTGAGTTTTTCATTTCCCTTTCCCTCTTATTAAGACTAAATTTTTTTTAACCCGATTTCCTGTGTGGATTTTCCACAAATATATTTTTCTATTTTTATCCATTTATTCACGAAGAACAATTTCAAATTTATAGGATGAAATTATTTGAAGTATGGGATAATGTAGTCGTTAATAATAGTAATACCCACTATTCAAAATTATATAAATTTTATATTTCCAAATGGACTTCAATTTTGGATTTAGGATATTGAAATTAGCTTATGTTGAATTTTTGGTATTTTTATGAGAACTTCCAATTTACGATGAATAGTAAAACAATACTTACAAACAAATTTTTTTAATCAAAATAATTTATAGTGACAAGTTATACTATTGAGTGGGTTTTAAGTATAATTAGATTATATTTTTACCATTTATTCCAATGGTGGTCATTAGAAATAATTTGGCTTTGAAATTGGACATAAACATTTGTCAATCTTTTGATAGATATTGTTTTATAAAACATGATACTTGTTTTGACAGCGGCAATAATTTTTAAATTAATTACTGCAATTTATGTATTTAGAATTTGTTAAAATGGATTCCATATTTGTAATCAGATGTTCCATATTATGTATTTAGCACTATTTTGTTTTCGGACAATATCAATAGTGACGGCGATAATTATCTTTAATTGTCATGACTATTTTGTAATCAGGTAGTTAAGGGTAATGAAATAATATCATAATAATATATAATGACTCCAGCATGTGACATAATTCAATTATTTGTGTGATGGAAGACCATGGTATTCCTTGTTCCAACTATGGGACCCCATGGAATCACTTTTGTGTAATATGACATTTTATCATTTTATTTTTTAAATAAAGGAAAATATAACAAAAGTATGTAACACATAAGTAAAACAATTTTAATTTTTTTTACATAAATAATCTCTTGGACTATAAATAGTAATTGGAAGGATAAAAATATTTCCTACATCATGGTATTTTTTTTATAATTTTTAGATATTAAATAAATAGATTTATTTATGACACCATGATGATGCATTGATTTCCTCATTAATGAACGATTTAAATAAAATAAAAAGATAAGGTAAAATATAAGACTTACACTTGTCTAACACCTATTGGATGGGTAGACATAGAACCCTTATAACCTTATCCTCGAAATATATCAGTTTGGGACCTTTAAAATCCTAAAATAATTTCATAATAAAGTAACATTTCATGACATTCCAAGAGTGCCCCTCTTCCCTCTTATAAAAGGCCCCCACCTCTACCACCTTATTTAAAAATTCAAAATCTATTTGGATCGGCAATACTTTTACAAAAATACCCTCTCAACCTTTCTCCCTTCATCCTATAAGCCTTACCTTAGGGATAAGGCACTTCACGTGTCCTTTAATTCAAACCAAAGGGAGTTACCCATACTAAAGGTATCGATTTCTCTTAACTTATTATCTTTTATTTTACTTATACAACCCCTAAACTCATTTTATTAATTTATTCTGTAAAAAAAATAGTTTAATAAATATATTTGGAAGTTTTTATGAGATTTATTTTAACTACACTGACACACACCTCCATCTAACGGATAAAGAACATTCTGTTTCTGTGGGTGGCGAATTACTGCCTCATGAAATGATGATTGTTCAATCTTCTTTTAACACCTATCATTTGGCTATTAAGATATAACTATATTTATATATGATATATATTATGTTTTTTTCCTTATGCCTATGTTTTTTTCATTTATGGCATACCGTTAGGGTTTCCTTTATGGGTAAACATGATAATTTTATTTTAGGAAGTGCGGACTACCGCCCCTAAAAGTGATTTGAATCATTAAATCCTAATGTGGGACGTTAAATTGATAGAGATAAAGATTTTATATATGATATTATACTGTAATTATAATATAACTTTGTATCATTGTGTTTTCATTCCATTAAAGTGAGAAATATAAATCAAAGTGGCGTTCATATGTACGTACAACTTACCGTCATCGTGAACAGTGCATTTCATTTCTTATCTCCAAATGTTATGTACTATTACAAGTGAAAATATATAATGGATATATATGATATATATTACATCTAAATGTTGAATATAATTCAGGAATTATAATATATATACCTCTAATTTAGTTTTAATTCCATTAATATTACAATGAAATGAAAGTAGCGCTCATGCGTACGTACGGCCTACCATCTCCATAAACGGTGCATTTAATTTATTATCACCAAATTTTATGGAATAGTATAAAATGAATATATAGTGGTAATATATAATATTTAAATCATTAATACTATTATGGAGATGATGTACTTATAACTACATTGACAATTCTTTTCAAACAAGTTCATTTTTGACTCAAGTACCAAGGGTCGACAAAACAACTATTATTAACTTAAATAATTAAATAATGTTCATAAAATGGTAATAAGTGATTTAAAAGGAATGATGATCATTAAAAAGGTTTTTAAGTAAGTATAAATTATTTCTAGATTATTATTCAGGAGATTAAAGAACGATCGAGTCAAGTCGGACACGAGGTAAGGTACTTCATCTCAATCTCTTTTCATTGAGGCATATTTTGTTTTATACACAACATTCTTTTTTTCGGTGTATAAAACCCTTTGAAATTTACTTTTATTCAAAATGAATATTTTTATATGAAGTGTTTTTACTAAACCACAAATGGAATGTTTTGTCTTACGTATACGGCGGCAACAACTTCTCCGCCGCCGTGACCATTATTTGAGTTTCAGCTTCCTCTACAAGCCAAATCATTTATTAAATGAAAAATAAATTCCATATTTTTCTTTTATTTTATTTTTGAATTCAAAATGGTTTTTATAATGTTTTTATTATATCAAAGTGTTGTATTGATATCTTGTTATTGAAATTTGGAAATGTTATGTTTCTTTTATGCATGTTTTACATTATACAATTATGTTGTGGTTCATGGGCATTGTTTATGATATGTTTAAACCTTTTCATATAAGGAATGAATTGGACTTAGTATATGATGGGTGGAGCCTGCTATTTCTCCTCGATTCATTAGTAGGTCTCATGACACAAACTAGTGTCTTGGCATAAGGCCTCGACAAAAATATTATTTTTAGTCTTGGAAAAAGGCCTTGACTATGTGGTTATGATAGTCTGGCATTATAAATTACATTATTATGAAAGTGGTTATTGACCTTTCATGTGATTATTCTACAAGTAGAATATCCATGTGAATAAGTAAATGGCATTATTTTGTTTTATTTTTTCCATTTTATTCTGAAGGTCGTGTTTAAATGCATTTTGTTTTAGTTATACAGTTGCCTTAAATGATTATTCTGGTTTATGAATGTTTCCACTATATTGTTATCCTTACTGAGAATCTAAGCTCCCCTATTCTATGTTTTATTTTTCCTAGGAAGTGAAGAAGTATATTATGACTGACCTTCAGGGATAGTCTAAGGGATAAGTTTGTTCGAAGGGGACAAGATGTTGTTGTTGTTTTTTATTTCATGATGTAATGTAAATCTTATAAATGCATCTAGTGTTTCAAGGCTACTATACTAATCGGTCTATCGAGACATGATCTTTTGTGATCATGCCAATGTTATGTAATAATTAACAAACACTATGTAACTAGGGTCGGGGCGTTACAGGCTGGTAATGCCGTGAAGTCTCTCTAAAGTTCACTATGTGTTCCAAATATCACTATTGAGAAAATATATGTGTGAGCCAATGCATATACTAAACTTTGAGGAAATTGAACTGGAACATGATATGTCTCACTGGGAAGAGTCTGTAAAAATTCCTGATACAAGATAACAAGTACTGAGAAACTGGACGACTCATCTGGTAAAATATATATGGAGAAACCATAAGATGGAAGAGGCAACGTGGGAACCCAAGGATCTTATGATGAAGGTACACACAATTATTTTTATGGAGTTATATTCTAGAAATGTTAAAGATGTAATTATTGAAAGGAGGGAATAATGTAACACCCCAAGCTTCCATTGTATATTTCCCATTGAATAATGCATTACATTGCATTGTATGAAACTTCAGGATTCTAACACACCGCGTCCAATACAACTAGCCATTATGAATATTAATACCCACTTTTTGAAATTTTATAAATTTTATCTTTCAAAATGGGATTCATTTTTGGATTCAGAATATCAAAATTATCTTATGGTGAATGTTTTTTATTTTTCTGAAAACATTAAATTTTTTATTAATAGTGAGAAACACTGAGTTATTGTTTAAAACAAACATATTATTTAAATAATTATTTATTTTATTTAATTTTATTTTAGGACACAATAGATACATAATACATATATAAGTTAAAATTAATTCATTGGAGTAATATTATATTGGGTTTTGATACATAAAATTTTATCGAACTTTTTACCATCTTTTACCCACCTCTTAGAAGCATTTCCAAATTTTTATAAAACAAAATTATATAGAATCTATGATATGAATTTCAAAAAAACATATAGACGTGGTTGATATCAGTATGTAAAATTTTGTTTATTTATATGATAATATTTTTTCCTGAATAATAACTTTTTACTTTTATTTACCACGCTTAAAAGTAAATTGGGTAATTATGGTTAAAAATGATATTATTATTACTCTAACAAATGTCATAATTCTATTGGATAAGTATAATTAGACAAAAAACAACCTTAGGAATAAAATATGAACCTCTTTGTTCTACTTGGATTAGATTAGGACATTTATTAATGTTTTATTTAAAAAGAGTTAAACGAGTTAAATCACAGTTTAATAACTAAAACATTTTATATATAGGGTCTCACACATAATAAATTAGTTTATAAATATTTATTATAAAGATAAAAATAATTAATACCTAATGGTATTTTCATTATAAATTTTAGACATTAAATAATTTGAAGTGCCCAGATCAGTGTGAATCACTGAGAGGGGGAGGGGGTGAATCAGTGATCCCTTAAAACTTTTTACTAATTGATTCTTTATCAATTAAACCTCTATGGCTGGTTAAAGCCTCGATCCACTCTTCTTGTATCTCTCACCTTTCCACGAATGATGCAGTAAATGTAAAGGTACTGGACACAAGGATTTACAAGGTTCGGCACCAAAGGCCTACATCCTTGCCATGCTCTCCCAGCATGGATTCTCCCATTATAACTTGTTAGAATTACAATGGTCGATACAGCTTCCCACCGTATCTCTCCTGAGTCCCACAGGAGGGTCTTTATACTGCGTCCCACAGTGTTACCAGAGTCCCACTGGCCTGCTCCAGAATCCCACTGAAGACTTCTTCTCCCTGAGTCCCACAGGGTCTTCTCTTGGCTCCTCGAGTCGCACGAGTAGCTATTCTTCACTTTAAGCTTCTTCAAGTATCTTCAGCAGTCTGGGATAAAGACTGCTGGCCTTGCTCTATACCTCTGATCACTTGAGTTGATCAGGTCTTCTTGTCTTGCTCAGGCTTTATCTCCTTCTTCTGAGGATGACCTGGCTTCTCTCCAACTACTGAATACTCAGACAAATAATATCTTTAACTTCAGTCTGGTCCAGTCTCACTCACTTCAACTTCATGCACTGAGTGCATGGTAGCTCTTCATCCTCATGCACTGATAGCATGGCCTTCTCAATTCTTCAAGAACCTCCTGGTCTTGGTCAACTCAAATGAACACTAACTGATTTGAACTTTGTTTACGTGCGCATGTGCATGCATGCATGCATGCACTTCCCCTTTCCCCTTCTTGGTGCAATAAACCCTCAAAGGGTGTAAACTGTTTAAGCACACACCTTTCTTCTTTTCCTTCACACGTTTAATTCCTTTTGCTTACACACTTGAAACGTGTGTTATACTTTGTCTGGGTCTCTCCTTCTTTCTTCTAAGTGTATACACACTTCTTAGTGCACACACTTAGGTTTGGCCATGTTGTCTTTTTGCACACACTTGTTTCACTTTGCACACACTTGAGACTTGGCCAATTCTCCTCCTTGCACACACCCAAAACTCTCGGCCTTCTTTGTTCTTGTTTGCACATACACTCAAAGGCTACAACCTTCTCTTGTTCACCTAGCACACAAGGCACAATGTCCTCGGGTCTTCTTCTCCACTTGGCACACACACTGCCGTGCAAGTGTCTTGAGCCGCGGGGTGTACAATACTCGGGTGTGCAGGATGAAACACCATGAGGCGCGCAAGCCACAAGGGTGAGGACACCTTGGGCGTGCAAGCTACTCCTGCCGCGCAAGTGTGCGGGCAGAGAGAGCTCTTCCTGATGCGCAAGTGAGGAGCATAGGGGACTCCTCTTCTTGTCGCGCAAAGGTGTTGCGCGCAAGGGACTCCAGCCGTGCAAGTAAACTTGCACGGGGCTTCTTCTTCGCGAGGCAGAGGCTTCTCACGGGACTTCGGATTTTCAACCAAGGATCAGCAAGCAATTCAGAGGTCTTGGCCTCTCTTTATATAGGCAGAGGAATGCCTTTGATCATCCGCGTGATCTAACTTCAAAATCACGAAGATTTCGGATCTTTTAAAAACTTCAAACGTGTTAAAAATCTTCTGCGTATCTTGATTTTATCTTCTGTCAATCGCGGGTTCATTCACCTTTGGCCTTCTCCACGTACATGCGTTTTAGAACGCATGCATGGCTCTGTTTAATCCTAACACATGCAAAATGTGAACACCGTGGCCTCAGCACTTCGTTTGCTTCGGCCGATCTTCGAATTATTTCTCGATGCATGCATGCATCATTTTAATGCATGCATGAGTTCTTTATGGCCTAATGATCACAATGGAGGTCTCGGTTTGCTCGGAGGTGGCCGGGAACTCAAAAACCGTCGTCGGATGGCCTCTGGTTCAGCGGGAGACGTCGGGTGGCTTCGGGGTGGCTCGACGAAGGAGACGATCCGGGAGCCGTTGGATCGGGCAATCGAAATACATCGGACGGCCTGGATCAGATCGCCTCGCCGCGGATCAGATGTGCGGCCGAGATCTAGCGCACGATCGATCGTGCGGCCAGGATCGCTCCCGGGTGAATTTTCCGCGTCCCACATCGAAACGGGGAGCGGTTTTTCCGCGCTTTATCACCCTGGCGCTCTCCACCACACTCCAGTTGAACTTCTCCCCTCCCGGTGCCGCCCCGCACCGGGTTCTCTCTGCGGGCGCGCTCTGCGCCCACCTATGCTCCCTGCGGGCGCGCCACTGGCGCCCACTATGTGTGCCCTCAGGCGCGCGCGCTGCGCGGGCTTCATCACCGCGTAGCTCGGGGCTTATACACGGCCCCGCCCTTGCCTCAGGGAGCGCCTTGGCCTAGAGGGTTCCCCATGGGTGTGGCGCCTTAGGCCCATATGTGCCTTGGGTGAACCCTCGGCTAGCCTCCTTGGTGGCTATTTTTTGCTACTTTAAACACTAAGTGCTTTGTTTACAAACAAAGTAACCAAGTGTAAATGCCAAATGCCACTTCTTCTTCTTCTAAGACATTCTTTCCATTTCTTCTTCATCAGAATTCTTCCAATCTCCTCAACATGTATTCATCACTTAGGAATGAAAATTCTTGACAGTTTTTTCTTCTTCAACCGAGCTCTTAATCACATAAATTCTTCAATGAACTTCATTGATCTAATCAGAGATCAAGTTGGATCCACTTCTAATTCACATGCACTAAGTGATAGTGCATGGACATCATTAATCCACTTCATCCACTTAGAAGTTGTGGATGGATCTCCTTTCATTTCCTCATGCATTGTCAATACAATGCATGGTCTTCTATCATTGTTGTGACTTTGTATCATTAGGATACAAGTTCTTTGAACTTAAAGATCAGCTCATCAATCGTCTGATTTGCATGGAGAATGTTTCAACCACAATTTCCAATACCACTTAGTGAATCTCCTAAGTGACATGCATCTTAGTACCATGGCCATTCTCCTTTCATCACCAACACCATCACAACCTTTGTCATTCACATCGTGACATTCCTTGACTTCCATTCATTCCAAGACAACTACTTGTCTCATTGACAACAAATGCAACACAGTGCACTTCAATCTCCCCCTTTGTATTTGTTGTCAATACACTTCTTCAGCACATATGAATGGGTCAATATGTGTGCCAATATTTTCTCCCCCTTATTGGCAATCAAATGCAAAGGTGTAGTGTGGTTCACTTTCAAAAATATCTTCCTCCCTTTTAATAGCATCTTCTTGAAAATCACTAAGAGAGGGATGATGCCACATGTTCTTCTTTAGCAAAGAACCTTTAGTAAATCAACTCTAAGTCTACTTGGGCTAACCCGGTGTAGAAAACAAGAGTGATGTAACCAAGGAATTCAAAGTTGTCCATAACTCTCTACACATGTGAGATCATGCTTAGGGGTTTGAAATTTTTCAGATATAACAATGAATTGCTAAATCCTGCACATACTTCAAAAGACTCATTAGAAAGTTCAGTGCAAAGATAAAGCTCCCCCTTTCATCCATTTGTCTTCAATCCATACTCCCCCTTAATTGATAATATAAACTCAATTAAGAAACAAGGGATGAAAGTATTATTGGTATACCTTCACTTTTCTCAAGATGGTATTAATCTCAGAATCCCATCTTCTTCAGATTGGCTCCCCCTCAAGGGGTGCACTCCATTCTGTCCAAACCATCCTCCAGTTGAGAATGATCATCATCTTCAATTCCCTGCAATGTTAGCACATGTATATACCAAGAGTATAAGGGAATAAGATGGAACCTCCTTGGTTCATTAATGTGAACAACAAGGTGGAGAAGATTCTCTCAACCGAGATGTCCCATTTTCACCATTCTTCACACTTGCACATTTGATCTTCAATGATGTTTGTGCTGGTGTGGATCTCAACACATCTTCATGTGAAATCTTCTTCTTCCCTTTTGCCTTAGCACTTGCCAGAACTTCATCTTCAGCTCTTTGCAGATCTTTGGCAAGTTGCAACTGATTTGGCCATATGACAAGTAAGTCACTTGGGAGTGTGGCCTCAGTTCTAGAAGTTACACATGGTTTTTTTGATGCTTTCAAGCTACCTTTCTTAGGAAACTTGTTTTCAATCAATCCCTTCTGCTTCTTCTGGATTGATTGTCTTTTTGAGTCCAGTCTGCTTCTATTCAGTTCCATGGCTTGTTTACAAAGATCCATGGTGTGTCCTTTCATTACACAGTAGAAGCATGTTTTCTTGGTGGTCCTTCTGGATGCATCACCCTTCTTGTATTTAGACTCCAAGGACTTCTTTTCCTTTTTCAAAATCTTCTTGGGAGCATCTTCCACATTCTTATGCTTGCTTCCCAAGGATTCTTTCTGAGCCAGGTTCTGTGATCTTTTCTTCTTTTGAGCTCTGGATACAGTTGGAGATTGACATGTATCTTTTTGACCACTTTTGCAATCATCCCAGATGTTGTCAAGTAATCCAAATCTATTTGCAGTAAACAGATGTCTCTGGACCTGTGGATGCTGCTTCTTTTCTTCTGGCTTGCTCCCCCTAGGCATGGGCTTCCTTTGTGCTTTAACATTCCGTGGATTGTACCAACAATCCTTTGCACAGTGCCCATACTTATTACAACACCAACACTGACCCACAAATCTTGACCTCTTCAGTCCTTCTGATTGTTGGGTACTTTTATTGACTTGCTGTGTTGTTTCAGGAGAGCATTCTTTCTTCACTGTCTTCATCCATACTTGTTTGGATTCATTCTTCCATCCTGAACTTTTAGTAGAAACACTTTTAGAAGCATGAGTACAAGATGGTATGGATGGTACCTTCTTTTTAGAAGATGTTTCCCTTTCATTAGAGGATGTCTTTCTTTTAGAATCATCCTTCTCAAAGTTCACTTGAGTAGCAACGTTTCTTCTTCCAGTTGTCTGGGAGGCTTTGGCATTGGGTGATTGCTGATTTTTCAATATCACCTCAAATTCTAAGCATTTCATGTTAAGGGAGTTCTTCTCATCCTCAACAGTTCTTAGCTTTCCTTACCAATTCTCCACCAGTTGTTTCATCTGGTCTTCATGCACCTTCTTCAATTCTAGTAATGAATTGTCAAGCTCCTTCACCATTTTGACTTTGTCTTCGAGTTGAGCATTTCTGACATTCATTGAAACTTTGTGCCTCTTTTCCAATGCATGGAAAACATCTTTGACCACAGTCTTAAAGATTTCTTTCTCAGAAAGGCTTTTTTGCAATTCTTCAGCAGTGTCTTCATATCATTCATTGCAAAGAGAAACGGTTTCATCTTTAGCCTTCACCAGCTTTCTGAGAGTGTTGGTTATGCCAACCCTTTTTGCCAATTGATCTTCCATTGCATTGGCTTCTTCTTCTAACTGTGATTTTTCTTCATGAAGATCATGGATGCCTGTAGCTATACACTTTTCCACTTCCATGGGAACTATCTTCTGAAGATATTTGAGTGCACTCTGAAGATCATTCATTGTTTCAACTTCATCACAGCTAGGACATGCTTTCTTCATCTTCTTGGCCTGTTTCTCCTTTCTATTTTTCTGAGTCTTGGCAGATATCTCCATTTGAGGCTGGTCGCTCGTTTCCTCAAATCTACACTTCATAAAGACTCCCTTGGATCTTTTAGAGGTAACCTTCCCTCTGATACCAAATGAAGTGTCCAGATCAGTGTGAATCACTGAGAGGGGGAGGGGGTGAATCAGTGATCCCTTAAAACTTTTTACTAATTGATTCTTTATCAATTAAACCTATATGGCTGGTTAAAGCCTCGATCCACTCTTCTTGTATCTCTCACCATTCCACGAATGATGCAGTAAATGTAAAGGCACTGGACACAAGGATTTACAAGGTTCGGCACCAAAGGCCTACATCCTTTCCATGCTCTCCCAGCATGGATTCTCCCATTATAACTTGTTAGAATTACAATGGTCGATACAGCTTCCCACCGTATCTCTCCTGAGTCCCACAGGAGGGTCTTTATACTGCGTCCCACAGTGTTACCAGAGTCCCACTGGCCTGCTCCAGAATCCCCCTGAAGACTTCTTCTCCCTGAGTCCCGCAGGGTCTTCTCTTGGCTCCTCGAGTCGCACGAGTAGCTCTTCTTCACTTTAAGCTTCTTCAAGTATCTTCAGCAGTCTGGGATAAAGACTGCTGGCCTTGATCTGTACCTCTGATCACTTGAGTTGATCAGGTCTTCTCGTCTTGCTCACGCTTTATCTCCTTCTTCTGAGGATCACCTGGCTTCTCTCCAACTACTGAATACTCAGACAAATAATATCTTTAACTTCAGTCTGGTCCAGTCTCACTCACTTCAACTTCATGCACTGAGTGCATGGCAGCTCTTCATCCTCATGCACTGATAGCATGGCCTTCTCAATTCTTCAAGAACCTCCTGGTCTTGGTCAACTCAAATGCACACTCACTGATTTGAACTTTGTTTACGTGCGCATGTGCATGCATGCATGCATGCACTTCCCCTTTCCCCTTCTTGGTGCAATAAACCCTCAAAGAGTGTAAACTGTTTAAGCACACACCTTTCTTCTTTTCCTTCACACGTTTAATTCCTTTTGCTTACACACTTGAAACGTGTGTTATACTTTGTGTGGGTCTCTCCTTCTTTCTTCTAAGTGTATACACATTTCTTAGTGCACACACTTAGGTTTGGCCATGTTGTCTTTTTGCACACACTTGTTTCACTTTGCACACACTTGAGACTTGGCCAATTCTCCTCCTTGCACACACCCAAAACTCTCGGCCTTCTTTGTTCTTGTTTGCACATACTTCCAAAGGCTACGGCCTTCTCTTGTTCACCTAGCACACAAGGCACAATGTCCTCGGGTCTTCTTCTCCACTTGGCACACACACTGCCGCGCAAGTGTCTTGAGCCGCGGGGTGTACAAGTACTCGGGTGTGCAGGATGCAACACCACGAGGCGCACAAGCCACAAGGGTGAGGACACCTTGGGCGCGCAAGCTACTCCTGCCGCGCAAGTGTGCGGGCAGAGAGATCTCTTCCTGATGCGCAAGTGAGGCGCACAGGGGACTCCTCTTCTTGTCGCGCAAAGGTGTTGCACGCAAGGGACTCCAGCCGTGCAAGTAAACTTGCACGGGGCTTCTTCTTCGCGAGGCAGAGGCTTCTCACGGGACTTTGGATTTTCAACCAAGGATCAGCAAGCAATTCAGAGGTCTTGGCCTCTCTTTATATAGGCAGAGGAATGCCTTTGATCATCCGCGTGATCTAACTTCAAAATCACGAAGATTTCGGATCTTTTAAAAACTTCAAACGCGTTAAAAATCTTCCGCGTATCTTGATTTTATCTTCTGTCAATCGCGGGTTCATTCACCTTCGGCCTTCTCCACGTACATGCGTTTTAGAACGCATGCATGGCTCTGTTTAAGCCTAACACATGCAAAACGTGAACACCGTGGCCTCAGCACTTCGTTTGCTTCGGCCGATCTTCAAATTCTTTCTCGATGCATGCATGCAACATTTTAATGCATGCATGAGTTCGTTATGGCCTAAAGATCACAATGGAGGTCTCGGTTTGCTCGGAGGTGGCCAGGAACTCAAAAACCGTCGTCGGATGGCCTCTTGTTCAGCGGGAGACGTCGGGTGGCTTCGGGGTGGCTCGACGAAGGAGACGAGCCGGGAGCCGTTGGATAGGGCGATCGAAATACATCGGACGGCCTGGATCAGATCGCCTCGCAGCGGATCAGATGTGCGGCCGAGATCTGGCGCGCGATCGATCGTGCGGCCAGGATCACTCCCGGGTGAAATTTCCGCATCCCACATCGAAACGGGGAGCGGTTTTTCTGCGCTTTATCTCCCTGGCGCTCTCCACCACACTCCAGTTGAACTTCTCCCCTCCCGGTGCCGCCCCGCACCGGGTTCTCTCTGCGGGCGCGCTCTGCGCCCACCTATTCTCCCTGCGGGCGCGCCACTGGCGCCCACTATGCGTGCCCTCGGGCGCGCGCGCTGCGCGGGCTTCATCGCCGCGTAGCTCGGGGCTTATACACGGCCCCGCCCTGGCCTCAGGGAGCGCCTTGGCCTTGAGGGTTCCCCATGGGCGTGGCGCCTTAGGCCCAAATGTGCCTTGGGTGATCCCTCGGCTGGCCTCCTTGGTGGCTATTTTTTGCTACTTTAAACACTAAGTGCTTTGTTTACAAACAAAGTAACCAAGTGTAAATGCCAAATGCCACTTCTTCTTCTTCTAAGCCATTCTTTCCATTTCTTCTTCATCAGAATTCTTCCAATCTCCTCAACATGTATTCATCACTTAGGAATGTAAATTCTTGACGGTTCTTTCTTCTTCAACCGAGCTCTTAATCACATAAATTCTTCAATGAACTTCATTGATCTAATCAGAGATCAAGTTGGATCCACTTCTAATTCACATGCACTAAGTGATAGTGCATGGACATCATTAATCCACTTCATCCACTTAGAAGTTGTGGATGGATCTCCTTTCATTTCCTCATGCATTGTCAATACAATGCATGGTCTTCTATCAATGTTGTGACTTTGTATCATCAGGATACAAGTTCTTTGAACTTAAAGATCAGCTCATCAATCGTCTGATTTGCAGGGAGAATGTTTCAACCACAATTTCTAATACCACTTAGTGAATCTCCTAAGTGACATGCATCTTAGTACCATGGCCATTCTCCTTTCATCACCAACACCATCACAACCTTTGTCATTCACATCGTGACATTCCTTGACTTCCATTCATTCCAAGACAACTACATGTCTCATTGACAACAAATGCAACACAGTGCACTTCATAATTAAATTTATTTTTGACACAATGATGATGGAGTAATTACCGTATTAATTAATGATTAAACTAATTGATATTATAAACATCCAAATAAATATAATTTGAGGCTTTTAATGAATTATATTAATTTATTAGGTTAATATGACATGTTAGGGTTGATAAAATGTAATTTTTTTGAAGTAATAATTTTGTTAGGGCTTTAATGAAAATCCATTATTAAATAAAATAAAAACTGATATAAATGAGTTTTTTAAACAAATACAATATTATTGGATGATATAATAATTCTAAATATATATGGATCAGAGAAAAGACTTATTTAATTATTGGTGTATCATTAAAGAACAGCATGGGGTTCACATGAATGTTTATTGTATGTTAATTATCCATATTATATAAAAATACAAAGAGACATGGTAAATGTAAAACTATTTAACTAATAGTGAAATAAAAAAGATAAGGTTAATATATTTAACCAAACCATTCCAAAACGTATTGGTTGAGAGGTTTTCTACCCATCCCCACATTATATTATTAATAATTCATTTTTTAGCCATTATAATACGGAACATATTTTATTATAAAATAATATTTCCGTCTTTTCCTAATATGCCTCTCACCCCTCATATAAAAGAGATCTTCTACTTCTCTCAAATTATCACCATAAATTGAAATTGGATAGGCCAAAACCTTACCAAATGTCCTCCCAACTGTACTCCTTTAATTATAAAGGCCTTCCTTTAGTCAGGAATTCAAACTACAGAGCCCTTTTGGTTAAATCAAAAAAAAGAACCTGGAGAAGAGGTAAATATTTTATCACCTCTTTCAAGTTCTAGTCTTCTTCCACTTCCTCTTTCGTTGTTGATTCCATTAATAACTCTAGTATCTTATATATAATGTGATGTTATTATAAAAATGGTACAACCATATTTATTATTCTATCAATCCTATAAATGAAAAAGTCACCATATTTGTGTACGTACTGATTACCATCTCCCCGTCGTGGTGTAGTTTGTTATTCAAACACATCATCATTTGGATGGGTATAAAAATAAGTATAAATGGTGTAATTAATAAATATAATATGATAATGATTCTATATCTATGATATATCATCCAATTATGTATGATTTTAATATCAAAATAATGAAATTGTCACTCATGTGTACGTATGGATTACCGTCTCCACCAACGTGATGAGATTCATTCCCCATCATATCCATTAAAGAATAATTTTCATTTAATGAATAAAAATTATGTTTGAAGACTAAATATCATTCTAAATATGAATAATATACATCCTATCCAAAATAAACATTACTTACGTATCAAACCATATAAAGGAAAATGATTCAGTTAACACCTGAATCGATGATACTACTGAAATGTCATTAACAACGAAATGTTAGATGATCATATATGATATCATATTTATGTATATATTCATTTTATAATTTAATAAAATTGAGTTAACATTTATAGAAATTGTTAATGTAACCTCAACCAATAAAAAGTATAAGGTAAGGGTTATTTTCACAATCATTTTATTATATGAGGTTGTTTTTACATAAGTATTAACTGGGACCTCTTTATCATCCACATCCATGATTCTTAAAAATGAATTCCAAAACATTTTTACTATTTACTGTAATATGGGTTTAATTAATTTATACCCTTTTTTGAATTTTTATTAAATGGTTTGAATGGATTCATTCCATCATTTCCCAAACAAGGTACCTTATTACCTTTTCGACTAAATTAATGTAAGACTGTTTTTTTAACATATATGTGAGGTGAAGCTATTTTCTGCCATTATAACATCATCGACGCTTCACATACAAGATTATAAGAATATTTTTAAAATATATGTTTTCTTTTATACTTATATGACTTTTAGTTTATTTCAAATTAGAAAGAGATATTTCTCAAAAAATTGTTTTGATTTCATCTATGTCTACATCTTTTGATGGATTTTAAGCATAATTGAAGTGTATTTATTTTTATTCAAAACATCCATACTATATTAATGGTTATGTGATATGTATGATTATGGATGGGTTATTTTTACACCATTCATGGTTTATAGAGAATTTATTGAAATATCGTTAGCTAGTTTTAATACGAATATTTATGATATGTTTCAACCTTTTCATATGAGGAATGCATTGGACTTAGAAAGTGATGGGTGGATGCCGCTATATCTCATCGATGAATCGGTAGGTCTCATGATACAAACTAGTGTCTTAGAACAAGTCCGTGACAAAATCTTATTTGTAATCGTGGCAAAATCCCTTGACTATGTGGTTATGAAGTCTGGAATTTTGCATTCCATCATTATAAAAGTGGCTATAGATATTGCATGTGATTATTGGACTAGTAGAATATCCATGTGATTAAGTTAATGAAATTATTTGATTTTATATTTTCCATGTTATGTTTATGTTCATGTTTAAATGTCTTATGTTTTAGTCTTACATTGCCTTAAATTATTATGATTATTTATTAATGTTTCACTATAATGTTATCTTTACTGGGCATCTGAGGTCATCACTTTATATGTTTTATTATTCCAAGGATAAGAAGAAGTATATTATGACTGACCTCCATGGATAGTCTAAGGGATATGATTGTGGCCTATGGAGACTCTGTTGTGGTAGTTTTTCATTTTATAATGTAATGTAAAACTTATGAACGTATCTAATATTTCCCAGGCTACTAAACAAATCGGTCTTTCTAGACATGAACTTTTGTGATCTTTCCAATGTTATGTAATAATTCACCGACTCTAGGTAAATAGGGTATAGGAATTACATGTTGGTAAATTTTCATATAGATTTATAGAATTGTAAAACCGAGGTTTCTCCACTCTTATAAAAGTTTCATGGATGGTTTATGGTAGTAATATTGGTTTAGTGAGAAATACAGGGATCCTAGGCCCACCTGAACAGTTATAATTTGAATGATGTAAGTCATAACCCAACTATTTGTGTCAGTGAGAATGGGATGGGTCAGACATGCCAAGGATAACCCATAACACCCATATGTTCCATGTTCATCTATGTTGTTTCCAGGGATCACAAGGATTGGGGTTACTTTCATTCAAGAAAGATATTCCTCTTGTTGGAAGGCCAAATCCCTTATGAATTAGTAGAATGGTCAAGAAAAGAATATATCCTCTTCATTACAATTGAAAAAAATATATTTTTGAAGACACACGAATCAGTAATATGATTTTTGTTAATGAGGGTAAGCTATTATAGATGGGTTTTGGAACCCTAGAGATGTTTATCATAGAAATTGTGAAGCCCGATCATAATTCCATGTGGTTTCAAATCACCTTGTGTGTTCCATAAATGTCTTAGGAATGGATTTCTACATTCCTTATTTGTTAAAGGGTATAAAACATAGTGATATAATGTCAAGGACGTAAAATATTCCTGCATTGTCTGTTATGCTGACTATAAATCATGGTCAAAAGAGCTCAGGTTTTGAGTATGATATGAGAATATCCAACTCTGAATGTCTATGAACAAACTAAGGTTATGTGTTATTCTAATGAAAAATCATAGAACACAAGGAATAGAATGACCATTCTATAGACGAACACATTTGGTTGAGAACATTTGCCCCAAATGCAGGATCCATAGACCTACATGCATAGTAAAATAAAGGGTCCCTTGATTCCAGGTATCCTTTTCCAAGGGCTAAGGAAGTTTATGTTGATCTGATGATCTAAAATCATGACGTGTGATATTTGTGTAATATCGTAGAAGGGGTTTAGATACCAACAATTCATGTCCTTACATAGCGAACATATCCTCATGGCAAGGAGATGTGAAAAATCATTACTCTAAATTTACTCCTGAACAAAGTGGTATAGCAATAATTTCATGATATTTAATAGTGATACAAGTAGGCACTATGATTATTATGAATAATGTATTTCCACATTAGTGTTTTCCTAAACTCATTATATGAATAGTTTTGCATGAAAAGGCCTAAAAATTTCTTATAAACCCCTTTATATATATTCAAATAGATAGGATTTGTGTCTCTTTTTCTAGCATGTTTTTTTCTTGTGAATTTAACCATTATGAGATATAGTTTAAGTTCATACATCATTGACCAAATTTTATGTAGTGTATGGTCATGACACACATGGAACTAATATGGGGGATGTTACAAAAATCACAATTTAGATTTATAGGGTCATGATCAATATAAAATCCTTCTGAGTTATATTATATAATGTTTTCTATCATGGATTGACGTTCTCAGGGCATAAGAAAGGAGACGAGACACTCATATTGAGTATGGACCGAGACACCCATAGTTTTCGAGTTCCTCCCCGATGATTCACGAATCATGATAATAATGAAATCCACCCACATAGAGGTAAATTTTACCTGGTTGGTAGGTTTGGGACCTTATGAATCGATATCATGGTCATGAAATGATATTCCTTTTCCTTTATAAGGTCAATGAAAGGTTTATGACAACATTATCTTCTAAATTTATGGAGTAATCTTTTTAAATTGAGGTTCTTTAAACATTGAGGAAGAACCCAATACTCTAGGTGACCAGGGTCATGCTATTATGGTACTTTGATATGATCTGAAAATATATGGTGTTCTACATAGTTTAAAATCATGTAGTAGGTTTATATTTTATTCCATGTAGTTTAACATAATCCAGTAAGGACAATTTCATTCAAATTTAATGACATAGGTTATGGACATATGAACCATCATGAATTTTTGTAAGACATATTACATGCAGAAATAAGATGCAAGTAGATATGAATCATAAAAAGGAAAACTGGTCTTGTATAGAACATCCCTAATGTTGTTTGAGTGGAAATTTTTATAGATTTTTTTCATTTGGGGGGTAATACTAGAGGCAGATACATCACCACACATCCTATAATGACAGTAATAAATCAAGTTGTACTGATCCAATAGGAAACACTCTAAATAGTTCTGACCCATATGATGATGTGGGAATTATTACTTGTCGATTATTCTACCTAGGACTAGAATTCATGATCTGATCATCACTATGTATCCTATGACGATAGGAATAATTCCACAAATAGAACTCTAGGAATAAATCATTTTATCAGCATGTGGGAAGGAAAAAAGCATTACTGACATGAAAAGGGGTATTGTGGTTAGACCCGTTGATGGAATCTAAGCATCACTATATATCCTATCATTATATGAATGAAGACATATGTTGTTCTTGAAGTATATTCTACAACATGTCTGGCTGATATGAAAGGAGGGGGAATTTTTTAACTTATTTTCTCTCACTTGACCCAAGGTTGTAGATTCATGTTTCACTATGTATCATTTATAATAGGAATCATATAACCTATAGTCCTTTAATATAGGGGTGGTAGGAGACCAACACCAAAAAATAGTGACCCTCTTACAAAATGTCCAAATAAACATGTAGTATTATGTTATGAAAAGGATATCAATAATGATGTTTAATGTCATGATTAAATGAATCATTGTATGACTTTTAATGTATTTTATTTAGTTTCATGATAAAATTATGATGCATTGACATGCCTAGTTCATATGGGTAATCCATTACTGAAATTCCTACAATCACATGACCTATGGTTAGTGTGCCAAACAATTAATGGAAGGGGGTTCTCTCGCCATCAATAGTTGATTAGGGAGAGGACATGGGAATTTTATATCATGTCATGGCCAAAAATAATATATGAGCGAGGCATCCCTTTGAATCTCATTGTAAATAGAATAATGGTGTATATAGTTCTACAAATATTTATCGTTTAATGTCATGCGAAAATGACACCATCCAATTGTTTTAACTTCTATAAGTAAGAGTGTGGGTAACCAAATGTGAAAGTGATTTAACACTATCGTAAGGAATAAAAATAGAATTTTTTTCCCCGCTAAATATCCAATGATAGTAGGAGTCAATGTACCCATATTTATTATATTGAGAGAACACCTATATGTATAAGACCCTCACACATGGACATCAACATTTAATCACACTTTCACATGGATCTAGATCTCATGCGGAGATTCAATGGATAGATGGAGGTTATCATGTAATTTAATGTCATCTGGTTAGGAAATATTCGTTAAATGTTAACATCATATTATATGGACAACTTCCATACAGTTTAACATCATGTGGTTTGAACATGAGATGATGTGTAATTAAAATCATTATTTTAGGTCTTGTATTTACTGATATTAATGAAGATGAACTGTTGGGAGATTTGTACAGTTTAACATCATGAGGTGAGGAAGTGCTCTATACAGTTTATTGTCATGAATTTAGGACACGCCTATTCATTTTAATTTCATATGAATAGTATTACATTGTGATGTTCAATTTCATACAATATAGAATACATAATTTTATGTTACTTCAGGAGGTTTGGACCATAGAAAATATGCAATTCAATGTCTTTCATCTAGGACATGATGATTGAGGACATCTAAGAAAAGTATTTCTTTGGAAACCTATCATTTGTGTGTGGGGGGAGGGGTGATAGTTTTCCCAACCCTTATTTCCAATTAATAGGCTCTGTTGTGATAGTATTTATGTAAAAAATATGACCCTCCAGTTTTTGTTCTATATTGGAAGGATTCTTCCATTGTTTAATTAGGGTTATGATACCCATCACCAATTTTCCATGGAGGAATGATCATAAGAAAGCTATTTTATAGAATGACTGTGTGATCTGATTCTGATGGAAATCATGGTTGTGAAATGTACAAAACCTAGTCTCATCAATCCATTTCGTCTCATCTAATCTCTTTTTTGATTGATCATCCTTAGTTAGTTCTCAAAAAATGGCTATTTTATGTTACGGAAAATAGAATACTATGGGAAATACTACTATAAAACTACCCACCAATGAGTATGGAGTTTCAGGTGTAGAAGTATTTTTGGTGTTATGGTAGTCCCTAAAGAATGAACTATTCTATTTAGACAAGATATATTTTCATTATTCTTTATACATTGAAGTATGTTTTAAAGGTTATTTTTGAATCCCTCTATTTTTCCATTTTCCAATACATGATATCGAGATGAGTGATTAAACTCGATGATGTAATCCTGGTATAATTATTTTATTTACATAGAAAACTAGATTATTTTGTTTCCTATCAATATTTTTTATAGACCCAAAACCTAGTGATGATATGATACTTTAAAAATTGGATGATATTCTTCTTGATAAATTCCATGAGGAGTACTTCCTCATCACAATTGGAGAAGCAATCAGTAACAGTAAGGATGTACATGATCATCTTAGTTGTGGAAGAGAGATATATTCCCACAATTTCAATTCCCAAAATGAATAATGGACTACAATATTTAGATTTACGTAGTAATTTAAGAGGATGGTTATTGACGATTTAATGTATCTAGTAAAAATGAATTCCCTTATGAATTCCACACAGTCTTGTATCATGGTTTTTGAGAAATTGCCTAGCCTCCTTATTTTGTGGAGTTCGTAGTCCCAAAATGATGATTGATGTAGGAGGATGCATGGACTTATTCTATGATGGAATTATTCTCTCTTTCTACCATCCATATAAGGAAAATTGCATCATATACTCACTTGTAGTGTGTTTTTTCCTATTTGGGTCATCATCTAGTGTAATTTTTATGGCATAGTTCCAGAACAGTTCCCTTATAGCTCACTTGGCTAGGTGAGTCACGTTCTAGAGATAAATAGTTATTGGATCTATCCATCCAAGGGTGGATATAAATTTAAAATTTTTAGGGGAACTATTAATGATATTGATTTATTCTATATCGTAGAAAATTATTGAACAAAACTTTCTTAGATGTCTGATACAAAATATTGAATCATCTATATCAGGGTCGACATGGAATGTGGAAACATTATCCAATGCATTGTATCGATTATTCTATGATTAGGTAACATGAAGAAGTATGAAATCTGAATGGGATTATTCCATTAGTCCAATTACATATCAAGTGAGAGGGTTTAATTCCTCCTATTTGATGGAATATTCTCTATTTATCTTCTTAATAACTTGTTCTAAAACCCTTTTGATATTCATGAAAGATATCTATATATGTAGGTCTTGTTATAATATATCGATGATGTATTGAATTTCATATTCATTATTTTTACATACATTAAATAGTGATAAAGAGTGAGAAAATGTTCATTCTGTTGGAGAAATAAAAAACTATATGAAATCCTTATTTACGTTGAATTTTTCAATATTCTACAAAATGGACATTGAGAGGAACATCCAAAATACATCTCCAATTTATTGGGTTTGTCACGATCATTTAAAATATCTCCATCTTGGATATATGTTTCTAAATGTGTATTTTCTAGGGAGGTAAGTGTCTTGAGGAAATGAACTAGGCCATGCCCCTTCATCAAATTTTAAAACATGACCTGGATGAAAAATCATTGAAGAATGAACCCCCATTCAGAAATATGTCTAGTAATCGTGTGGAGTCCGATTATGTACTTGAGATGATCAATATTACAGAGCATATTAAATTCATTGTTTTTCAATTATTTCCACATTTCATACACATTAATGATTAGTGTTATATTTTTCAGCTTTAAATTCGAGTATCAAGTATCATTACCAAGAATTATTCAAATGAATTAATAGATAATTTTATCACTCATTACACAATTCATCTATACTATGATGGATATAAGTGGTCATATCATTCTAAACCCATAAAATATAATTACACTTCCCACCACCAGTGGAATAATGACTAGTTGGTGAAATAGATTGTACAAGATAATTTTGAAGTATTGTTTGAAATCCATTTTCCAATGATTATTGATCCCTTTATTTATTATCCCTGTGAATGGTATAGGTTTCCAATACATGTTGTCTATGAAATTCGAAATTTATGAGAAGTTCCATTGTACCCCACTCATTTGTATTAGATTTATAGGGGTGAAATTTCCAAAATAGGACTAGTATTATCTTGGAAGACCTTGATGCCACATTGGAATACCAAATGTTCAAGAAACATTCATGATGTTACCCTAAAATAACATTTCAACATATTTATCTTTAGACCGTCCCTCTGCAACATATTGAAGACTGTTGAATGATACATGATATGATCACATCACTGTCAGGATTTGACAACTAGGTCATTGACATAAAATTTGGTGATCCCTTCTTGGAAGGGATTAAATATATTATGAATGTAATATTGATAAGTACTAACTACATTTTTTAATTTAATGGTAATGACCTGATAGATATAGATCGATCGGGTTTCACTGAAGGTAGTTCCTTCTTTATCTTGAGGTGAAATTTTAATCTAATTTTATCTTGAATACCCATCCATGATGGATAGATCTTGGAAATTAGTTGTTTCATAAATGAAGAGTTATGTGATTGGGAATCAGATGTCGCACTCTGGGAAATGTTGATTAAGGTCTCTGATATCGATGAAGATCCAAATATTCTAATTCTATTTCATGATAAGGAAAATATTTTTAATCCATAAGGGGTATTGACCTTCCTAGACAATTTTCTCATAGATCAATTTTTCTACTTCCACATATTAAATTTTATCATGAGAGGGGTGCTTTCTCTTGGATGACACCAATATTCCTTGGATTTCATTAGGTAAGACTAAATGGTTAGTATAAAAATCGATATTTAGTCTGGTCATCTCTATAAAATTCTTATCGAACACATATCGATGTTTCTTTATAAGTGTAAGGGAAATCACTTTATCATTAATATGAATGGAGGCACTAATTATTTTTGTCCATAAGTCTAATTCTTTTCTGAATGTTAGCAGCCTCATCACAATAATGGTTGTTCAGATTCCTTCCTTGGATGAGGCATAGGTTTTTTTGAGGACATCCTCCTATTCATTGTAATATTAGTATGTAGATGTATTTTTTAATAGATAAATAAATCTAGGGGAATATTTATCACAACTTATGTGAGTGATTACATGAGAATATAAATCATTATCACCTACTACCATATATTTCATAGAGATAAGCAGATGATTATTTTCCTTTACAGTATCACTGGGGATATATGGGGATTGGACAACTATTATCTTGTTTATTACCTCAACTTGAATTACAAAGACCACATAGTAACTATAAATCATATTCCAAGGATCAATAGGTGTACTACACATGAAATTGTGGGATGCAACCTATATCTTACCATCCACTAGTTTATTTCATTCAATCTTTTATAAAACATCGAAAATATTTGTGGCTTCACATGTCTCTATGCGGTGGGAAGATTTAACCATGTAGTATGAAAAACATTCCATCATTGGGGCACTTCAAAGGATTATGGTATATTGATGTTACTTCGATGTGATTATAGAGCTAGGTCCATTCATGAAGGACATTTATTTAGTGCCATGATGGATAACCATAAGCTCACCATAAAATTTTATATTACCGAACTATGATTTCAGCTCGATATTACTAATTTTTCTTTTCTAAAGCATATCATATCCATGAATGGTCAAATTTCTATGAGAGAAAACCACTTATCTATACCCTAGAAATCAGATGGTTTGAATTTTGATGATATTTGATACCCAAGACATCTTTAATCAGATCCCTTTAGATTTTATTGTTATCAAGTGTTCCCAAAAAAATATACGGTCTTATGTGTTCCTAGATGACCTATTCTATATAATGATCAATGAATGACATGGATTTTAATAGGATTTAATATACATGATATACCATTGTTATAGAATCCTCAATATCAAACTATTTTGGTATATGGAGGGCTTAAACGAGTGAATCCATGAGTTCATTTGAATGGTTTAGTGAATACGGAATTGATATCTTGGTTGGGATAACCTCCATGTATTTCCTAATATAATATTTTTTTCTACTATTCATCTCTTTTCAAATTGAGGTTTCTTCATATTAGTATGATCAATAGATGAGGAAATATATGTGGACATGTTTGGTTCTTATAAAGAGGTTGTGGGATAATATACGTCTAGTGGAGTGGGTCATGATGACATTCCCTAGTTCCTGTGATGATCTGGTAATTGTACCCCCACATGTCGGTCAGTAAATACCACTGGGTGTAGATGACAAATTAAGGGATTGGAGACACCCCAATGTCTCTGTTGGACTTTTTTCCATACTTTCCCATGGGTCTCATTTTCATATATTTCTTCTGTGGTGATGTGACTAAAATATTGGGTCTGACCATGTATGTATTGTCCAATGTATACTCTAGTCTTCTCATGTGGCATATCATTCCCTTTTTTGATATGGGGAACTACTGATTCGAAGAATATTCATCATCATTTAAGGGTTCATCTTGTCATATTACTTTTATAGAACAAAATAAGAACTCAATGTATGAGGAGGATTCTATTTGGTGGGGTGATTATTGTGTTTTTTATGTTGTATGGAAGAATTCTACAGGGGCTAGAGCTTGCTTTAGTGAAAAATATGACTATTAATATAATATATATTCCTTTTTATGATGGTCACATCTACCATAAAGAGGCATATATGATTTCAACTTTTTTGGTTTTGGAGATATTGTGGGTTATCACAACTATTCTATCATGGTGTAAAATGATCAGTGAACTCCTTCTATGGTCATCCATTTGTTGAACATCAATCAATGCCTAAATGGAAAATTCATCCAATCTCCCTCTTCATCTGACTGAGATATGGTTATTCAAGACATTGTCTTTGAGTATTTAACTAACACCACTAATCATGAATCAATCATGTCTATAAGGTCCTCTTTAATGTCGAAACAGTCATAGATATTATGACCTATACATCTTTGGAAATGATAGTTGTCGGGACACTCTGTGATGTTGAACTCAATTGGATTCATTGGTTGTGATATTTTTAGTAGGTTATTGTCTATGGATTCATTAAAATAAATTGACACATATATATTTTATAAATTTTAGACTTCATCAATACACACTTCATATCCTATGAGACACTGGTTTCCCTGTTTTTTCCAGTCGAGGGATATTTTTTTGTCGCTTCCACACAACATGAAGTACTGGGTGGTTTGGTAGCTTCCTAGGATATTCAATTGAAACTACTACATGTTTTTGTGTAAAATTATACGATTATATGTTTCCGAGACTTTTAACTCATTCTAATGGCATGATCTATGATTTACCTTAGGTATGTTGAACGATGTCTTAGAAACATTTTGATATTTCTCTAAACTCAAGGAACCAACTTGGATAGTTCATTGGGATCACTGGTGTTTGTAGCTCAGCCTATTGAATTTAAAAATAGATTTATATAAATATATTTTATGATAGTGGTTTACAATGTGAAAATTTTAGGTCATTAGATATTTTTATGAAGTCCTTAACCCTCTAATATTCATGTTCTTAGAATTTCATTAGGTCAATAATTGACATTTTTGTCAATTTGGAGTTGAATTGTTAATTGAATTGATAAATAAGGTCTTACCATCTTACATCTAGACCAAATGGATATCAATTTAAATAAAAAATTGATTAAATTACTATATTCAGTTCAATATACACCATCTTTATTTCCTGCTATTGATCTAGAGGCCCTATCATTTGACCACATCGAGATACTATGTTTCTCAGATGTGGTTGAGGGTCCCAAGTTCCGTCAATGGTGAAAAGGGTATTGTTTCTTAAATTTGGTGGACATAATGTATCATCCACCAACTAGGGATACAAATACGTATTTCGTAGAAGAGTTTCACGTCGCCTCTTTATGGATTACATTTGAGTATTTGGAAAGTCGATGATGTTGAGTAGTTTCATAACTACATATTTATGATCCACTTCTAATCCAAATAGAGTGGGAAAAGATTTTCAATGAGGTAATTTCATTATCTCTGGATGATTTTATACCAATGTGAATAACAAGCGATTAACTTGGTGAGTGATATTTTCTCACCTAAATGGAGGGAAATCATAATAATTTTTGACATCATCATTTATTTAGACTGGAGATAGAGATATTTTGTTAGCATGATGCTTAGATATCTCTATAGCAGGTGGATATTTCTTTGAGAGGAATAATATTTTTCTCTTACAAAAAAATTTACCATCAGGAATATTTCCCCTGAGTAACTCCTCATTTACTTCAATGAGAGTTTGTATCTCTGTATCACTCTTTTAGAATTTTTCCTCCATGGATGAAATCTGTAATGTCCATGGAGGAAACTGGGATGTATGCACAACATTAACATTTTAATCAATACTGTTTTATTACAAATGAAGAAACTCTATGTTTTTTGGTGAAATATTATAAATCCTTCTCTAATACCTATAGCTCGCAACCTTAGTTTTTGAATAAATATCACCTTTATAATGGGTTAAATTTCCATTTTTTCCTTTTCATTTATTCCATGATCCATAATATATCTTTTGTTGATGGAAAAAAACATTATATATATATATATATATATCATTCAGCGTTTGTTGGTACATTACCGTCAACATAATAGAATGATTATGTACTACCATAGTTGAAGTCGTTTATCAACCCCTTGGAAACACTAGGTTATTTGAGCTTGTAGACCCAACCTGGTGTAATTCCCATCATCGTATACTCCTACTGTATCAGCCTGTAGTTATTGACCATGATGTAATTTTAAGTCATGAATACATAATGATCCTTATATAGTAGCGGTTTGTCTTATGATAGGAGGAATAGAGGAAATGTCGACCATCGATGTTTACCTCATAACATTGAGAAGAATAATTTCATCAGTGGTTATAGTGATGCCAAAATATCACCAAACCCTATTGGTTATGAAATATCTACGACCAAAAGTGGAATAAGTTTTTCTAGTTTTTGAGGATCTAATGATTGATTTAAAATAATTGATGGCACCTAAGATAGTCATTGAGATATAAATTACCCCAACCCAATGAGTATGGGTTGATTTGGAACCACTGTTGATTTTCATAGATCCATCACTGGGGAAGATGAACCTATTGACAGATATTATTATATAAATTCCCACATCCCATAGGGATTATTTTTTATTGCATCTGATGTCGATATATCCTAAAAACTCTCAACAATAGAATATCCTAGATGTATAGTTGGTGGTAGATATTCTCATAGACCAGTGATCTATGTCTTCTCCTGGATAGCTACTATGACTGCCACTACTATGACATATTTGATGTGGGATAGTTGTACTTGTGAACGAGATGGGATTAATTGCATCCTATGACCGGAATCATTTTCTATGGGATTTTTTAGAGTTGATGGAAAATTTAGAATTGGTTTCTCAAATCCATTCATGTATCATTTTGGGGATCTATTAAAATACAATTTCGCTATAATAATCCACAATTCATGTTGTCTTGGAACCATTAAATCTAAGGTATTATATTTTAGTAACCAAATGACCTACGTGTTACCTTGTCGCCAAATTTATATAGAGGTTATAACTTTTCATGATTCCATATTTGAGGGGGTTTATCATTCCATTAGTATCATGAGGTGTAGAACTCCATACAATCCCCATCTTGGAATATATATTTATAATCTTGTTTTAGAGATTAGTTACCAAATAGTTACATGGCATTTGCACCAAGAATGTTTCATTTTGCACTATGCTATTCTAGTTTTGGATCCTAGGTTATGGAGATAGAATCCCGGTTTAGCTGACAATACAGTATCCTAATGGGTTAATGGTGAACCTCTTATCTATGATAAGAGTGGTCCCTATAATTAACTCAGCCATGAATATCCCATATTTTTTTGGCATAGATAATCAATTCACTTGTATTCATGATCATATTGGATGTCATTTTAAAAATTAGAAAGAGGCTAGAACATGTTGGAGAGTATTTTTATGACTTACTCTATACATATAATGATGTATTGTTCCTCTCCATTAGAAAAACATTCCTACATTTGATCAGGCCACTAATGGTGTTTCTTGGGGTCTCTTACTGACTACAGTTGTGTGATGTTGGTAGTTTTATTGAAACAATATATGGTTGACCCCATTGTTTTGAAAACCTGTCTATATAATGGTGTGAAAGATTTTAACACCTCTATATAGAGAGGTGTGTAATTCTTTAACACATATCAATACTATGGGGTATAAGAATGTTGAGGATTTCCTTGACCATGGGTGATATATCTAAACGGAGTTTGACCACAACTGATGTCAGGAGTAGTGTCTTGATTATCCATCTTTACACTTCCACGAGGAGGAATATCTTGATAATTATTTTATTTTATTTTGAAAGAGGAGTTTAAGCACCCTTGGGGTGTTGAGAATGTATCTTTAGCAACCTCAGTGACACTATAATTAATCCTATTAGAGTAAAATCCTCATTCTACATCATAGTAAGAACATTCTGAGCTACCCTCAAGAATTTTTAAGGGATATGAGACTGAAAAATGATTATTTATAGACCATTATTATAACTGGATGGTGTAGTTGGAGTATGACCATGTTGTTGATAATCTCATAGAATATTCCAAAGATATTCATCATTATTGATAGTAATATGATCCTATTTTGAGGAATGTGTAATTACAACATGGTGATCCTAGGTCGAAACATGAGTATGATCCCAATCCTAAGCCTTTGGAATATTATACTAGTATTTTGTGGTAGGGATACGATCATAAAAAAAGTCATGTACTTATTTCATTTTGTGAGCACAAGTTGGAATTGTAATATAACCTTGATCCTTGTATGAATTCCCCAATGGAATGTGAAAAAAAAAACATTATGAATCTGAGAGGGGATGCTAGCCTTCTCTAATATTTCCTCAGAAGGATGATGGTTCATTTGTTAATTGATATAAGTGGGAATATTCACCTGGTTATTTTGATTTTTTTGGACATGCTATGTGGATTTATTAATATGATTATGACCCTATGCTGAGGAATTTTTTATTATAAATTTGTGAGTCTTGACCATAACAAGGAAAGGGGTTCTTTCATATCCATTTGGAGCATTCTATTGGTCTTATTTTGGATGAATATGATCCTATCATGAGGTATGAGCCCTCTTACATGGTGATGTTTGGATATAATGTGGATATGATCGAGATCCAGGGCCACTGGAGTACGACATTGGTATTTTTTGACAAGCATGTTCCCCTGTCCTGAGGATTGTGCCACTCTCACTTGGTGAGCTCTAATTGGAAAGGTAATGTGAGCCTAGTGCAAAACTTCTTCAATTAAGATAATATGAATATATCACTCCTATAAAGAACCAAGAATGTGGGATTCTCAAGAGAAACCAACGCCATGGTTATTATAGAGTTGAGCTTTCATGGCTTTTGGGAAAGGGATATTCACATCTCCCTCTATCTATTCCACTATGAGGATATGCTGGTGGATTTCTTCATATGTTATTAAGATGTAATTGAATATTATAAAAAATATTGGGTATGGATATAAGCCTACTCATTTTCCACATCCACAATATACTGGAATATAAATTCGATTGAAGAATGAATATGATCCCACTCTTAACTTCTTTGAACCATAAGAATATTCCGATGAGATTCATGCTTTGGAATATGGATATGTTCCTCCCACATCTCTGATATAGAATTATTCTCACAAATTTTTTATGAGTGATAAAGGATATGAATATATTCACTAGATATTTGAAAAATATACCAGTAGACATCATTGGTGGAGGTGGTTTTATAAGCCCACTCATTATTATCTAGAACCATCGACACTAGACGTGTATATCTTCCAATGCATTGGTGTTAGAGGATGTGGTGTGTCTGGTGGTACCTTCATCAACAGAATGGAGGGAACTGGTGGGATAGAGTTGGAAGCATTGGTTGATTAGACCCATCATGAATGGATTATGAACCAAAAGATATATGTAGTTAACTCATTGGTACATCTTTATTCGATATTTAATGTGGTAATTTTCATGATCATGGGATAAGCTCCTATAGAAGTTTTCTGTGGAAATGAGGGAACCTGAATTTACTGTAGGCCTCATTGGATGATGAAGTACATTAGGTTTATTAATTTATGACCATATTGGGAATAAATGATGATTTGGATCATACCATTTTGATTAAATTCATAGGACATATCGTTCTCCACCATATGATAAATTCTTTGGGTGGGTGAGGTAATTCTGAGGACCACATGGGTTGCAGTTGTAGCTGATTTTCTAGAACTATCACTTGAACATTTCCTGTAAGATAGAGGTGTTTTTGGAGAAATTATGGTCTCAATTCATAATGAAGAAAAATAATAAGTTCACTTATTAGTGTACTATTGTATATATGACACATGCTCAATAATATATACCTGGGGAAAAATTATTCTCTTATTCATGATCAAGTTTTTCCACTTGTGTGGACCAATCAAAGAGATGATAACAATATTTTATGAGAACCCCAAATATAGAGTATTATCAATAAGATCGATGTCATTTTCAACTAATCATCTAACAATTTTAGAGTTTCATGTAATGTTTAATATATTTTTTTCAGAAATTTGGTGTATTATTTTTTTCTGGTGGGTTTATTATGGGTTGTTGGGATCATCACACTCTTTTGTGGAATTTTTTTCATACTATGTCACACTCTTATTGATTTAAGATATGTTCAATATTCGCTATCTACGCATGATAATATATCTATTACACTAACAAAATTATCACAACATAAGTCTATTTATATGAAAAGTGAATGGGTCCAGTTATTTAATCCATATTTATGTATCCACGGTTCTTCATCCATTTCCCTTATTCGAGTATTTTCTTATATAATGAATCCATATATCCAAGAAAAATGAAGTTTGTATTAATCCTGGAATGAAGTTAATATTTCAAGGATGTGATTGATCCATTATGAATCATCCTACATATATTATTCTATAACAAGAATAAAAATTATCATAGATCACTTAACCCATACAGTTTAATGTCATATGGAAATGAACTATTTGGGGGTGTATAGGAACTAGATATTTGATTTCTATGCTATAGGATCCATCCTACATACCATGGTTTTGTTCGGAATTAGATTTACTATATTTCATTAATACCCTTGGGACATTCCCCAAGGTTAATACCCTTATATGGTTGGTAGTTATATCATGCCATCGATCAGGCATTATAAAATGAGGTTTCCAAGATGGTGGAGATTCATTATGCCAATCAAGTTCTCATTGAAAATCATTAAGCCCACATGAGATATGGTTGGGGTTATAAAACATGGATAGGAAGTAATCATCATCATTTCATATAGATGTAGTACTTATATGTTGTGATAACACTTTATGTACTTAATAAAGAGATCATTTCTATGAAAGTGCCCTACGTATTCTAGTTATGTAAGGAATTTGAGTTATCATTGTATATTTGAAAGGGGATTAAAAACTATGGTTACCCTTTGTGAATGATATGATAATTTCGATTTCGTATGCCTACATGATCTATGCTTGGTTTCGGAAACAAATAATGGAAAATATAATATATCAGTACATGTAGATTTGGGATATATGTACTACGACTTCTCTAATGAATATTGTATTTTAAGCTTAGACCTTTAGAAAGTGTCAAAAGAATCCAAGTTAAAAAAGGAATAAAATTCACCATAGTTCAAATGGTCAGGGATTACACACTGAAGTTGGACTTATATGTGGTACATATCATATTATTCCACAATATGGGGATTAAAAACTATTCTTGACCATATTTTCGGGGAAATATCATATCATGCCACTAGATGGGGATTACAAAAAGTGTTCTCCATTATATGTGAAACATATCCTATTATATTGTTGGGTAGGGATTACAGATTTATCATTCCCTTATATGTATAGTGAATAATTTTTTCCCATTCGTTGGGGAGTACACAGTAAGGATTCCCTTATATGTAGGGAATATTATATAATGACCCTAGATGGGGATTACACACTAAGGTTTAACTTATATGTTGGTCATATCAGATTATACATCATTAAGGGGGCTACACATAGAGTTTTCCATTACGTGTGGGACATATCATACAGTGCTAATAGATGGGGCTTAAAACTATGGTTTCCCTTATAAGGGGTATATATAATATTATTCCAGTGGATGAGGATTACACATTGAGGATTTCCATATATAAGTGACATATAATAATATTCTGATGGATGTGGTTTAAACACTATGGTTTCCCTTATTTGAGAAAAATATTGTATTATTCCACTAGTTTGTATTGCACACAAACAATGCCATTATGTAGGTGGAAGAGGTTTTAAAGTCATGGGATGCCTGCTTATCTTGGTCATCTTGACTGTCATGTGTTGATTGTTTCCCTGATATCCCTTCACTGACTACATGACATGTGGTATAAAATCATCCTGGCACATCTAAAAAAACTCTTAATAATGTTGATTTTTTCATGTTATGTTTCATGATTTGGATTGAATTTATAGAGGCTATCTCTTGACTTAGGATGACTTGTTCGGAGGACATTTCAAGACATGAATGGCTGATCCTGGATGCCCTATCATGATCGTGGATGAAATTATTTGAGGGGATTACATTATCAAGATGAATTACTATATTGGCATCATGAATGTTGGCTATCACATTTAATCAGTTTCAAAAGAGTCAATTAAAATGTCTATAGGGTGCGTCATTCTATGGTTGACTGTACTATATGTCATGGTGAAATATAAACTACTTGTCCTTTTGACGTTTCACGATCCAAATGCAATACTGAGAAGGGATGTTCAATATCTATATGGGTGGTCCATAAAACATCATGAGAGCCAGTTGGGATGACCTAGTACCATCATGAGTATTATTTAACATGTAATAGTGACTTCATATCGTCTAGGTGACACGAGTGAAGGACATACAATGTTATGTATGGAAAGACAAGAGTGTTTCATGGGACATGGGTGACATGCTAGGGGGAAGCATGTGACTTTATCGAGCATGTCTATGGGACATTACAATATCCAAATAATATAAAAAAGGAGTTTCATATGATATGGAGACATATCATGGTGCAATAGCCTTACATGGGTGGTTCACATGAAGCACACAATGTTCAATGTATATGGTCTTCACATAAGATTCTCTTATTTTTAGTCTTGTTTATAGATTTTTATTTCATATGACCTAGATCTATGGAGTGTTATCTTATTTATATCCTATGTGACTCCACAGCTACGAGGTGTTTCTTTCACATAACCTTTAATAATTTTTTCACTTGATCTATTAGTGATCACAAAATGTGACTATACATGACACATGATCCTCTCAGATGATTAAATGGAATTTATATAATGGATAACCTATATTGTCAGGAGATTAGACACTCTATGAAATTTTCTCTGATGTCTGCTTGTGATGATGGGAGGATCCATTTATGCATTTTTTGATAATGGAGTGAGTGATAATAGGCATTTGTAGCCTGATTATTCTTCTATTTTCACATCACACAACATGAAAATCTAGGATTCGATTGGGTGATGGATTTTATGACATAAATTTCAAAGGATTCTACTATAGCAAATTTTGGGGGCATCATATTTTTAAGAAACTGCAATATCAACCCGTAATTTCTCTATATATTAGATTATAAACAATTAATGGGGTCTTTTGGAATCATGGAATTATGTATATGGACATCCATATTATAAGGTCGACATGTATGAGGATTATAGAAAGATAAGGTTGCATGCTAAAATGCTTTCACATGATATTTGATGCCTTTTGAGGGACATTATATAAGATAAGTACGGTGATATCCCTACTTGGATATATAACCTTGGTGGTGAGTCAATGTATGTTATATTAAATACATATCCACTTCATATATTGTTTTATCTATCAATAAAATAATCATCTCTCCATTTTCCATAGAAAATAACGAAAACAATTGACGTAATGCATGAGAAAAAACTATTTTATGGGGTTCACACTCACTGGGATGCATTTAATGAGCATACAATGGTGATGCGATGATTTAACAAATATGGAAAGGCTCCCTATAAACATACAAGGTTAGGTGTACATCCATTACATTCCTAGAATCATTACCTTTATAATGTCTTATTGTTAGTTAACTACTATTTCAAGGGTCACAACATATTCAAATTTCTCTGTTTCTCTGCCGATGGAATGGATCATTTTCTTCCTCTCCGATTTCTCAATACTCTCGATATAAGGACCCAGAATTAAAACATTACATTATAATGAATTAAATGAATAATTCACATTGAGGATATTTTCAGATTTCGTGTTTTGGAGAATTAGTACATAACTATTACATCTTAAATGATTAAAAAGACGACACTCCTACTCAGTTTACATTCTTTTCACAAAAAAAACACTTGAACAAAAGAGTCATGTCTAGTTCCTTGTTTTAGAAAGCATGACATTTCCTAGATCCAATCTTTGACTGTAATCCACCTTATGTCATGTGAAAAACATTTAAAAAACATGGGATGAGCATAAAATGCTCAATAAGGGTTATAACAATACAGAAGGAAAACACTAGTCCATGTATACATATGAATCAATGAAATCATACATTACACATAAAACATAAGCACTTTAACATACCTTATTAAAACATATGATTTTTGAATAACTCACCGAAACCATATGACGTAAAGGTAACTTGAGGCATTCATAACATTATTACGTAAGGAGTAACCCTCATGGTTTCGTTTGGAATACCCATCACAGTATATTCCCTAAATCTCTTCAAAAAAAACCTTAGAGTTTAACCCCTTCGCGTTACCCATTGCATTGGAGAGCTATCATGGGCTCCCCTGCCCTTAGTTTATCACGAAACCACTCATCTTCATAAAAATTTCCCAAGAACCATAACATAATCGTATCACATAAAACATGCATAAAGGAAAGATAACATTTCAAAATTTGAATCACAAGATATCAAAACACATTTATATTATAAAAACATTATAAAACCCATTTTCCATAACAAAATAAAATAAAAGTAAAACATGGTATTTATTTTTCAATTAAAAAAGGGTATGGCTTGTAGAGGAAGCCGAAACTCAAATAATGGTCACGGCGGCGGAGAAGTCGTTGTCGCCGAATGCATAAAAAAATTCCCTTTTTTGTTTAGTAAAACACTTCATATAAAAAGATTCCTTTTGAATAAAAGTAAAATTCAAAGGGGTTTATACACCATATAAATGAAAGTTGTGTATAAAACAAAATATGCCACAATGAAAGGATATTGAGATGAAGTCCCATACCAATTTGAATATTTTAACATTTTAAACCATTAATATACATATAAATAAATCCTTAAAACCCATTTTAAAAACATGGATAATAATGAGAAATTTTTATTAGAATAAATCATTTGAACATTTAAAATGATATTTTAGTTAAATAGTTTTTAACAAAATGAGTGACACTTGATTAAAAATAATTGAGGAATAACATTTAATAAGAAATTTATAATATCATGAGAATAATGGGATTAATGATATAATATGCCAAAGTACAGTATATACACCATATAAGATAGAATTGGTGCATAACAACAATGAAGTCACAACAGAAATGTAAAATGAGATGAAATCCCTTATAAAGAAGGTATCCTTAAATTAAGGATAAATAAATCTCATAATTATGTGTGAAAAATATAAATACACCCAATATAAGTTGGTATTAAGTGTAAAACAACCATATTTCATTCACACATATTCATAGGATGATATATTCAATAACTACATGTTGATCCCAACAAAATCAAAATTGGGTTAAGAAGTTCCCTTGTAAAAATACGACAGCCTAACGACGTCACTTTAAAATTTAGAAAACGAGTTGATGAGACAAAAAGGGTATCACATCACTTGGAAATAAATTTTACATCAACAATTATATATAAGATCATATCCCAAGATAATAATATGTAAATTAAAATACCTAACAAAAATAAGTCTTTTAAATAGACGAGGGTGAAAGGTTCCCTTACCGACTTGGGTAACTTTCGAAATGTACACCCCATGAAATATGGACTATAAAACATTGATGTAAATACTAATAAAAGAAATTATATTACAAAAATAGTAGATTAATGGGATGTACATACACCACTCAATGATAATTGTGGAAAATGTAGCACAAATTCCACGGGAATAAAAGTGAGATGAAAAATCCCTTATGAAAACTCACAAGCCTAACGACGCCACTTAAAACTTCCAAAAATTGATTTATGAGATGAAATAGGGTCTCTCCTAATATGACCATAAAATTTACATAATGACGATAATAAAATAACATTTCCAAACATAAGAAAGATGATCTTAAAAGAAATGACATAAATAAGTGTACTTATAAAGAAATAGAGAGGTAGGATCCCTTACCTCAAGTCCGACTTGTCTTGTTCGTTTCATTTTATTCCTGAATAATAAACTTTGGTAAATTTATAAGTTCATAAGGACCTCCTTTAAAGTTTATTATTCAATTAATATCACATATTATAATGTTATAATAATTAGATAATTATGTGAGTTCATATCATACGTTTTGTCGATGTTTGGTACATGAGTAAAAAACGTGTTTGAAAAGAATTGTCCTGGTAGTTATAAGTAAATCTTATCCATAATAGTATTAATTATTTAAATATAATATATATCTAATATATATTCATTTTATATTATTCCATAACATTTGGAGATATGAAATGAAATGTACCATTCAGGGAGACAGTAGGTCGTACATACGCATGAACGTTACTTTCATTTCTTTATCATATTAATGGAATTAAAAATAAATGTGATATATAAATTTATTATAATTCCATAATAATATATATGATATATAGGTCACATAATTTAATTAATTTCACTCTTTATACATTCCATGTATTTCATGAATGAGTCTCATCACTTGGGGGGCGGTAGTCCACACGTTCTCAAATGAAATTATCACATTTGCAAAACATGTAAAGCATAAAGGTATTTTTAAATATAAAATACAGAAGAATAGAGGGGAAATAAATATAATATATATCATAGATAAATATAGTTCCATCATAATGTCCACCATGAGAGGTGGTAGGAGAAGATAGAACAATCATCGTTTCGTGAGACTGTAATTTTCCATCCACGAAAATAGTATGTTCTTTAACCATTAGATAGAGGTGTGTGTAAATGTAGCTAGAATACCTTTTATAAAAACATCATAGTATATTTAATATACTGGTGTTGTTACAATATAAAGTAATAAAATGTTTTAGGGGGTTGGAGAAGCAAAATAAAACAATAGATCATAAGAGAATACATTACCTTTAAATGGGGTAACTCCCCTTGATTTGAACCCCAAGGGTTTCTTGAAGAGATTTCTGCCTAAGGTAATCCTTGTAAGATGTAGAGAGGGATATTGGGAGATTATTTTATTAGAGGTTGGCCAAGACAAAAGTCTTGAGAAGTGTGAGAAATGGGTAGAAAGTGGGGTCCTTTTATAAGAGAGAGGAGGGTCTCTTTTGGAAATCTTGAAACTGTTATTTTATTATAAAATGAAATTCGGGTTTTAAAGCTCCCAAATAAATTACATTAGAATATAATGTGGTTAATGTTCGAAATAAAATCATCCAATAAGATTTGTAAATGTTTTGGAAATTATTTTAAACATTATTTTCTTATTTACTTAAATCATTCATTAATGACGTAAACACTGCATCATCATTGTGTCATAAATAATGTTTTATTTTTGATGTCTAAAAATTATAGAAAATTTACCATGTAGTAGAAAATATTTTTATCTTTCTAATGATTATATTTATTAAAAAATATAACTTATATATCCTCATGTAAAAATTGATTTAGTAAAATAATACTTGTTTGTGATATTTTTATTTTTACTTTAAATAGAAGGTATTAATGTCATTATCGTACCCAAGTGGCTCCATGGGGTCACCCAAATTGAACCAGGAATTGTATTGTTCGTCCATTACCTATAAAATTAGGTTAGGAAATGGGTCAAGATATTTTTATAAGTTTATAATATCATTTTTATCTTAAAATACACTAATTACCTTTAATCGCGGTTAACAAAACTCAAAAGTTACTAATCACCAAAAAATATTTTCATCCCATTGAACCAAATTTTACTTACTAATTAAAGCCATGTATGTCTTAGTTTCTAAATTCAATACACAGAAGGGGTAAAATTTCATTTAAACGAAAAATCATTTTGTTTAACTGCCACTTAGTGGTTTCACTATTCATCAAAATTGATTTTTTTTTCAGAAAAATACCAAAAATTCACCCTAAGCTATATTTGATATTACAAATTCAAAAATGATCCCTATTTTACAAAAATTCAAAACATATTAGTTGAATTGATTAATTTAATAATTAATTCCCGCTGTCAAAACAAATAGCGTGTTTTTAATAAACACTATTTATTAAATGATTGACACTAATTTAAGTCCAATTTCAAAGTGAAATTAATTTGAATGAACACCATTGTATTAAATGGTAAAAATATATTATAATTTCACTTTAAAACCAATTCAAATGATGATCTAATAATATATAAAAAATTTATTAAAAAGAGGTTTAGAATTAAAATTCATCATTTTTCACTTATTCATTAAAATTGAACTTTATCGAAAAAAAAGGAAAACATACACAAAATAAATTTTGATGTCCTGATTCTAAAGAAGGATTTTTTTTGTCTAATAAAATTAATAAGAGTGACCAAAAATATTTTTAATGAGGGTTCGTTATCAAAAGGCGATAAATCGACCTTTTAGAGAATATTAAAATATTTACGCCTAAAAATTGGATTCATTCGGATTTTAAGCCACTAGCATTTATTGGATAAAAGTTAAAATATTTGACAAACATATATAATAACATTGTAGTTAGTTCTATTCATTCATGCCATTAAAACGGATTGGTGTTAACTACCATTTAAAATAATATAGTTTTATTATTAGAGTGGAACGTAAGATTTCCGAGAAACTCGTTGTTGCGTATTGGATACGCCATTGAGTGTAGCGTTCCATTTAAATTAATATTAACATTTTATTCACAAATATGGATATATATGAAAATGTAATATTATTTATTTACCTAGGATGTTACACTGGAAGGGATCCAAACACATATTAAGGACTTCTAGGTCACATTATTTTCATGAATGAGCACATATTCAAGTGTAGGTAAATGCTATGTTGAAGTTCAATTCTCACCCATAGTTTAAATCAACTTTTAAACATATTGTTAGATTGTGAAATTAATTTCCCAAAATATTTTAGTTCTTTTGAAAAATTCATTGAATCCTCAGTGATTTGTTCAGATTCCTCTACAGAATACATTGCATCATGTGACATGGCTGAATCATTGACCAACCCAGCTTCTATGGACCACCCCTACTTTTTTTGGATTTCCTCTTCATCCATGGAAGGTGATAGAGAAAATATTTACAATTATATTATATTGAATATCATTATTTTAAACCCAAAAAAGTGGTCCTCTAAGATGAATTTTTTCATTTTTATGATAATGGTGTTATTTTGAGCTGAATAGTAAAAATTGGCCCTTTTGGATTTTTAACAGTTTTAAATTATTTCTGTAGTTTGGCCATATCATTATCTACACTGATCCGAATTTCATAATTCATAATTTTAAATTTTCTAAACATTCAGGGATTCATGTACTCTTTTTGGACTAAAATACGAATCATCCATATGGAATACCAAAAGAAGCTCAAAAGTGGGAGAAAGAAAACTGTTTTCAGTTCTGCCTAGTTTTGGTGTGGGATCCATAACACATCCATGGTGGGCCGAAAACATGTGAAATTCGGTGGGTGGACGTACAAGGGGTTTTGGAACAGCTTTTAGGATGGAATAACCGAGTGAATTGGCCGTTTATAGGAACATTAAATCACACTAATCCGGAATATTGCGTTTTGGAGAGTCTGACTGGATAGAATAAATGCTCAGAGTAAAACGGCCATAACTCATGGAATAAATTTCAATATCCACTGAGATGTTTAAAGGACATGGCCAAAGGAATTATGAACAAAATTAAAAAAGGGATCAACGCGTGAAGATGTCATTTAATGGGGCTAAAACACATCAACATCCGGGGGACAAATTCTGGCTATAAAAGGAGGAGAGCTCCACTCTCTCAAAGCATCCCATTATCCACCCCATTACTTCTCGGACACCAAGAAGGATAACTTTTCAGCATTATTTATTATTTATTTTCTTTTTCATAGTTTTTTAATGCCTTCTGGTTCCCCATTCAACTCTATTACCCTTACCATGGTGGGGTAAATTTTTAGAGTGATTGGGGATGGGTTGGTTTTCTACATTGTAATGCTTGAGTTCTTAGACGCAATTGAATAAATTTCTTTCTTCTTAAAAGTTGTTTTCAATTTCTCATAGTGGATTTTGTAATATTTTTCAATCATTCATGAATATTAATTTCGTTATTTATTTTTTCCTTGGTAAATTAATCAATATCTCCCTCCACTAATTTCAGGTTTATATACGAAGGAATAAACCCAGAATTAGTGAAGAAGTACTCGACGATCGTCAGTAAAGGTAAAGGTGTAGTGAATGTTCTTGATTGTTTGGGATAAACAAAACTCGATTAGGTATTTCCCATTTCAATTAAGGATATTAAATAAAACTATTTACCACATGGAAGGAGAGTTGACCAAACCACGATCTTGGTAAGGTTTTTTCTCACAATAATAATTTCACCAAGGAAGTGAGAGGAAACGATTGTGGAAACTCACTTTAATAAAATAACAAGAAGTGGTTTGAATTAAATTGAACAAGGATATAATTATAATTAGAAAAACTTACCCGACCTAATATCCCTTTTAATTTCATAGTTTTTCAATCATTTGAATTTCAAATTTCATTTCAAAAACACAACATTTTTTACTCTCGTTTTAATGTGACAACTCATTTTGTGTGCACTCCCCTTTGGGAGACATCGTAGGTCAACTTCATTACTAAATTTTAATATAGGAAATAATTGTTTTTACATGCCCTACGATAGTTGTGCATCAATATTGGCGCCATTACTGTGGAGGTATTGCAACAAACTAATTGTAAATATTTGACCTTTTCAATTTAAAAAAAAAATCTTTTTCCATGTTGTTTTCAAATTATTATTTATTTATTTCATGGAAAAATTACCCAACAGTGTGAGAACCAATTATTGAATCACCTTGGTCTATAGAGTATAATGTTTCTTTTTTGGCTAAAAATATTCGGGGGTCTAGAATCCAAATCATCACAGAGGATGAATTCAAGGATCTCATTGAAAACCCTAAAGAGAACCTCGAATACCCAGGGTTGAAGGGATTGTCCAGAGAATTAATTGAACTTCAGGAGTATTTTCCGGAATTTTATCAAGACATAATCAATGTAAAACACCAAGAAGAAGAAGTTCACAAGGATATTGATTCCCAATTTCAAAGAATTAATCAAACAGTTCAAAACCTAGAGACCTCAATATAGTGGATTGCAGAACATGTACATGCCTCCTAGGATCAAAAAATGGAGCCCGAACAAGAACTAGAACCATAAAAATTGATGGAATAAGTAGCCCCACAAATCCTTCAAGTTGAAGAACCCATGTAAGCCTTGATGACATTAAAAAAAGATCCCTTGAGCCCATCTCAATCAATTTTGGAGGAGATTTATGAAGATGATTTTGCTATTGAAATGCATATGGGAGATCAAAAAGATCTTGATAACTTCTGGAATGACTGTGAGGAACTTCTTGATCCATCTATTCCTCATAATGATTCAAAAACATTGACAGAAGAATCTAACCATGTAGTGGAATTTTAAGAGAAGATAGAGGAGTCTCACTACCTACCACTATCTAGGGAAATTAAACTCCAAGAAGCACCTCCCATTGATGAAGCATTTGAATCCAAACAAGATCAGGGAGTCAATCTTTTCATAAACTCATTATCTTTTTATTTTGATGAAACTTAATTGCGTATTAACTCCACTTCTTTTAATTTTTCAGATTCATACAACACATGTATTTCCTTGGAGGAGGACGATGAAAAAGGATATTCATCCATGGAGGAATAGCAAGATCTGCACAAACCTATTGAACATTTAATGGAGGGAGTACAAGAGAAGATCAAAGTGTATTTTCTAGAGGAAAATGAGACACACGATACTTAATTTTAAAGGGAAGAATTTGATATTGATTCTTTATGCTTTAATTTTTTCAAATAGAATTAAACTCTGGCATTCCCTTTGATTATTCCCTAGATGTTTCATACCTTTAGAAACCACTGGATAATATGAGAAACCCATGAAAAAGAAGGACTCATTCATTGTCTTAACCCCGCCATGCATGTTTTATCTCATTACAATGAGGGTGGACTTGCTGCATTTTATCGATTGTGTCCTCAAGAAAAGGGAAGAAGTTCATCCTGTAAAGAAAAGTTTTTGTTGGTTCATGAGCAAGAAACTTCACCCACCATCAGATTGGGGACAACCAATTAGAACAGCCCCTCTGGAGGCAGTCAAAACCCAGGGCCCACTTGGGGGATTAAACCAAGATTTATCCTTCTTTTCTTATTCAAAATCTATTTTTATTTCTTTTAATAAATTTCTTATGTTATGTGTTTACATTTTTTTAAGTTTTCAAAGAGCAACACTTAGGATCCAAACTCAATGTTGCATTGCCAATAAGCCAGGTTGTACCTCTCCTTCACACTTGCTTGATGTTGTGATTCATTTGAAAATTGGCTTACATGTTAAATCCACTTGAATTCATCGAGGACACTGCATCATTTAAGTGTGGGGGAGGGAACCTTTGTAGTATTGGATTTACATTTGATGTTTGTTTTCACAAAAAAAAATAAACTATGTGTTTTCAAATTTTTGTTTGTTTATTTTTTCAATTTTTGGTGTATTTCTAAAACTTTTGAGCTGAAATGATTATCAATACAATTTTTGAAACCCATGTCAATGACTGAACGAATCTATTTCATGAAACTGAGCTTAAATTAATGCTAAAATGACTTCATTTCAAGTTCAAATATTTTAAAATTTCATGAAAAGTACAATGATTTTTGAAACCCATGCCTTATTTCTCTATCTATATCTTTTAAATCACTTTCCTGTGAGGCTTCTGAACCATTTTTTTCATATTATTTTCATTCACCTCATTTCTTGAGAGAACCAGACCATGTATGATTTAACTATAATTTTATTTATTTCTTTCAAAACATGAGGGTATGGGGTACGTGTGTTTTAAATGATTGAGGAATTTAATTTGTTTGAAGACCCCTTTTCAAAATAATACTTATTCATTATGGCCCACATTTACATTTATCCTTCATTGTAGCCCCTAGTAGCCATGAATGGCCTGTTAGGTTAGCCACATTACAAGCCAATTTTCCCTACCCTACCTTATCTTAATGTGAAATTGCATGATCTAGTTGAACATAAGTGTGGGGGAATATGTATTGTGGTGTATTACCTCATTTTGTGATACTTTGGGTGGAAAATAAATTGTGGAAGAAATGCGTGTGATGCTGAAAATTTATTCTGTTGAAAGCTTTGCCTTTTATGGAGCTTTCAGGATAAGAGAAGTTGTGCCTTTTTAGAGTTTCCAATGTAAAAAGAAATATGTGCCTATCTGGAGCATTAAAAAAAATCATGTTTGAAAAGATTGAAATTTTTTCTGCTGAGCTGATTGAATGATGATAGAGGCTATTTTCAACAAAGGGGTAGTGAAGGAGACCATACTTGAGTAAAAATTAGAATCTTGCAGTTTTGCTTCAATAAGAGCCAAGCCTTCCTTTTTCGGCCTCAGAACTTCTAACATCTAAATCCTACCAACCGGAAGCCACAGAAAAAGCCTGAAAAGTCCTCATGATAAACAAATATTTTTGACTCACATCGGGTGGAGAAGTAGGAATTTATCAAGCCTATGGTGACTCATGTGAGTGTTTGGATGAGAAAATCCTTGTTCATTATTTAAATTTGTGAGATTATGGAAAATTATTGTGAGGTAGGTGTTTTGTGTGAATAGGATACGAAATGAAGATGAAATATATTAAAATATAAAATGGAGAACTTGAAATAAGTTTCTTTTGATGAGGCATGATATCTTTTTGTTTCTGGGAATTGATTTGATAGATCTCATTGATATGTGTTTTGGATTTTCTTTGATTTAATTTTTACTTGTCCTGGAGTCCAAGTGCTAAGTGTTGGGGAATTGATAGAGAAAATATTTACAATTAGTTTATATTGAATATCATTGTTTTAAACCCACAAAAGTGTTCCTCTATGATTAATTGTTTCATTTTTAGGATAATGGTGTTATTTGGAGCTGAATAGTAAAAATTGGCCATTTTGGATTTTTAACAGTTTTAAATTATTTCTATAGTTTGGCCATAACATTATCTATACTGATAAAAATTGAAAAATTATTTATTTTCCATATTCTAAACATCCATGGATTCATTTACTATTTTTGGACTAAAAGATGAATCGTCCATATGGAAGCTCAAAAGAAGCACACAAGTGGGAGAAAAAAACTATTTTCAGTTCTGCCTAGTTTTGGTGTGGGATCCATTACTCATCCATGGTGGGCCCAAAGCTTCTGACATTTGGTGGGTGGACGCACAAGGGGTTGTGGAACATCTTTTATGAAGGATGAACTGAGTTAATTTTCCGTTTATGGGGTCATTAAATCACCCTAATCCGAAAGATTTCCTTTTCGAGAGTCTGACTGGACAGAATAAATTATCTGAGTAAAACAGCCATAACGCTTGTAATAAATGTACAAATCCTCTGAGAATTTGAGGGGGCACGGAAAAGGGAATTATGAAAAAGCTTCAAGAAGGGCTCAATGCGTGAATATGTCATTTAATGGGGCTAAAACACGTCATCATCTAGGGGAAAAATTATGGCTATAAAAGGAGGAGAGCTCCACCCTCTCAAAGCATCCCATTCTCCACCCCATTCCTTCCAGGACACCAAGAAGGTGAACTTTTCAGCTTTATCTTTTATTTATTATATTTTTCATATTTTTTTAATGCCTTATTCTTCCCCATTCAACTCGATTAACCTTACCTTGGTGGGGTAAACTTTTGGAGTGATTGAGGAAGGGTTGGTTTTCTACATTGTAATGCTTGAGTTCTTAGATGCAATTGAATAAATTTATTTCTTCTTCAAAGTTGTTTTCAATTTCTTATAACATATTTTACTATCATGTTCGATCGTTCTTGAATATTAATTTTGTTATTGATTTTTTACTTGGTAAAATAATCAATATCTCCCTCCACTAATTTCTGGTTTATATACGATGGAATAAACAAGGAATTAGTGGTGAGGTACTCGACGATCGTCAGTACTTGTAAAAGGTGTAGTGAAAGTTCTTGATTGTTTGGGACAAACAAAACCCATTCGGGTATTGCCCATTTTAATTAAGGATAATCAATACAACTATTTTACACATGGAAGGAGAGTTGACCAAACCAAGATCTTGGTAAGGTTTTCTCTCACAATAATAATTTCACCAAGGAAGTGAGAGGAAACGATTGTGGAAACTCACTTTAATCAACTAAGAAGAAGAGGTTTGAATTAAATTGAAAAAGGATATCATTATAATTAGGAAACCGACCCCAGCCTAATAACCCTGTTAATTTCATTATTTTTCTATAATTTTAATTTCAAATTTCATTTCAAAAATACAACATATTTTTACCCTTGTTTTAAAGTGACAACTCATCTTGTGTGAACTACTCTTCGGGACACATCCTAGGTCAACCACTTTACTACATTTTAACATAGGAAATAATTGTTTTTCCACGCCCTACGACAGGAGTGCGTCAGAAGGTCTCAATTTTTGTGGTACGTCTCAGCTTAATCAAACATATACTTCTTTTGAAAAATATATATTCTTCCACAGACCACTTTTTCATCCATTTTTTTCTTTTGTGAGCTACTTATTCCCCAAAAAACACTTTAATGATCAATTTACCATGAGATACATTTTTCAGGGAATTATCCCTCATGAACCACTTAGAAAATTTCCTATTTTTTGGAGTTATTTTCTATGCTAATGAAATTCATGATACCCAATGACATGATTATGGGTATTTATATGGAAAACATAGATATTCAAAACCCACTAACCCTATATATCCAATACATAGATGTGGTACATCTTTCTCTGTGAACTATGTTATGCTGTCTGTATAGTGATTTGATCAATTACATTGGATGATGTCTTCCAAAAAATAAATAACATTTTCAGCAACCATAATCACCACCAATATCCAAAAAATCATATCCTCTTAAAAAATATTGGCCTCCCATGAACTGATCATTATATATAGTGAAAACTGTGAATTTATCATTTATCATAGCTGAGAAGAATGCCCTCATCTGAAGAACATAACAACCATCATAGTTCTGCAAACCACCATTTTGGTCTATGAACTTCATGATTCATGGCACATTTACCCCTTTTCAATTCCAATATCATAGATTCTATGTGGAAATATTTCATTTCCCATTAAAAAAATGATTTTGGGGACCACTAATTTGGAAATAATAGGAAACTATGACACAATATATATCTACATCAGTTACACTAACCATACTAATTTGTGGGCATTTATTTTATTAAACAAACACTATCAACCCAAAAACACCAGGATGACACATTGAGGGAACCCACACCAACAAATTGTTTCTTAAGGGCCTTCACTAGATAACGATGCTATGGTGAATGGGTATTTCATGGTCTTGTAGAGTGCATGAGTGTGCAATATGATGTTTACAACCACAAGAGGCTCCTACCTATTTTTAATCTTTTATTTGTAATAGGATTTGAATTATTGTGTGATAACTTGTGTTTTGTAAAATACAATCACTCTCTCAATAGGTTATGAATTTGATGATCAATAATGGGTCATATGTTGTTGCACGATAATTTCATGGAGAAGACCTTTTGTTTTCTTTATTTATCTAAAGGGGGATCACATGAATACTTAGATATGTATGAATCCATTCACATGGTGAAGGTGAAATTTTCTATGGGATTGTAGTGTCTTGTGTACCATATTGGGAGGTCCTCCTGATGTTTATAACCACTAGTGTATCCCACCTTTTTACCTTTTCTCTTGTTACATTTTTACAGGTGCCTAAGCAGTCGTGATGTTGATTTAGGTTTGTAGAGTATAATGATTCTCCCCATTGGTGAAGAATTTCATGAAAAAAGGACTTGTTGTGATTCATGATAATTATCATGGAAAAACATTCTTCTAGTTTTTAAATCCAAACAGGGGCACAACACTACCTATACATGTCTGAGGACCTTTACATGGTTAGGGTGATTTACTAGCAAGCTCTAGCAAGACCAGAAAGACATGTCACTAGGGATTCCATCGTGTCTCATGAGTTGTATGGGTTTGTCATGTGAATTTTATGACAATAATATGATCAAACCTTATGTATATTTTATACATATTTTCAATGTATTTCATAACGGGTTTCCTAGTGCCTATCAATTTAAAAGTCGTGCGACTCTAGGTTACTCATCTTGCAGTTGATTCGTGGTCACTAATTGTCTTGGACAACTTCAATATAATATAAGGAATATTCATAGGCTCTCTCTATGATATATTATAGGTTATCTCTTAGGAAATATGTGTTCTCATGACCATATGAAGGTTATAAGATCATGCCTCTTTAGAGGCTCACACAATTCACATTTTCTTTCCACTATCTTCTTGCTTATCATTACAGGGAACATAATACCCTTATTTTCGTATTTCGTCCATTTTGAATTTCCCAATTCTCATTTAGGACCCATAAAGTCACACCTTCTTAGTTCGACACACATTTCACTAAAATGAAAAAAATGTTTCTTTATGGTGTATTTCTCACTCTTCTTCCCATATCCCAATTTTTTGGTGTTTGGATTTCTCTTGAAAACATCATTTATTTGAAGCAAATTTTTATTGAGGTTCATTTTTACTCTCAAGATCAAATATTTATCTATTATTAGAGGTATATTATAATGGGTAATTCATTATGTAGTCTTGTCCAAGTTGGAAATTCAAAACTGTGGAATTGATACTATTGAGGTAAAAAGTTTTGATCATTTTATTGACTTTAGATAATAACTGTTTGAAATGGGTGTATTGTCCATGCTTTTGGACCTTGATACCATTATTGATATTCTATATCATTATCATTTTATAGTTCCCTATTATTTAAATCTGTTCATTTCATATGAAATCCCTACTTTATCCATATAGATGAATGGGAAAGGCATACCCTTTAGATATTAGTTGCTTTCCTCCTAGGTAAGCATGTGTTAGGTTATGCATGATTATTATGGTTAGAAAATCACTGATTTATGTCATGTAATCATGGAAGAAATTATATACAAGAGTTTGTGAGTGGGGTATGACCCCTTGTAGCCCAACCAATGATTATTTTTAGGGTATATTGACCTTTGGTCCTGACGTGAGGCATAAAGGCCTAAGGAAATGTTCTAAAATTTATATTATCCATCTGAATTATTTTGAAATTAATACAATTAGAAATTAATATTATTATGTAATGATTTCAATGTCGGTAGAGCTATGGTTCTTCGTAGCTTTGTCTTCACATGATAACTCGACACATGATATTTTACTTACACGTTTACTTAAATATTATGGGTGATAAATTATAATTACGAAAATATGTCAATGATTAATTGGAGGTGTACCACAAGGATTATACTCACACCATTCATGTCCATAATTAAGAAAACATAAATTTTATTCTTATGTATCAATCTATGGTTAAGGTCAATTCACATAGTAGTTGAGAATGTGGGGCTTAGAAGAAAGGGGAAACAACCGGTCAGACTACAAACCCATGATCTAATGTTTTTAGCTTATTTTAATTTAAACTCATACAATGGTTGACCTATCAAGTTTTTATCCATTTATGTATCTTATATTAAAATAATGAAATTAGTAATGCATGGTTATTCTTAATATTACCATGGTATAGATTTCGTGTTTATTTATTTTGAATTCAATATTTACTAACATTCGTAATCTATTTTGTGCAAATAATGTCCCCAGGATCCATGTTAGGACCTCCCCTCTATTTGATATCTTATTTCATATGGTTAGTTACAGAAGACCTCATTTGAAACTACACATAGGACATAGTTATTTGGATTGGGTAATCAAAACGTGGAATCAAAGGTAGTTTTCATTTTTTTACATATTTTGTCATGGTTGTTTTGTGAATGATAGAAAGGATATAACTTGTTGGAAAATCTTGATGGGGTTTTTTGAATTTTCCCATCCAGGTCATATGTAATAGACCTATATGTTTCCTGGGATGGTATGATTTTTATAAATTGATCTTTTTGAGTTTTGTGATAATTATGAGAATCAGTATTGTGATATTACAATCTATGGGATTTGGGTGAATTATAGATTCATGAGTAGCAATGAAGGAACAGTTTTAATGAAATGAATTTCTAGATAGATAAAAGATTAATTAAATGTCTTCACATTATAATAAGTTTATTATGATTATATGACATATATTGGATGACATTTAAATCCATAAATCATAATCATTCAATGCTTCTATCCATGAATATGATTATTATAGGAATTTAGGTACTAGAGGCTTGGATTAGTCTTGGAAATATTATAGGGGAAATGTGTTATAAATATGCGTATCCAATTGGATGAACCTCTAAAACCTGATTCTTATATATATTATTATATATTTAAATATTACTGTTATCATTTAATCTATTGAAGTATTTTATAGTCATTTTTATGTGATTTTATATAATTATTCTTTAATAAAATATTAGTAGACAATCTAGGGGGTGGGTTAGAATGATCCCATGAGGGAGGATACTCAAATTGATCACAGACAAGCATAAGGATGTAGCTAATATTGATCCATTCCCCCCTATGATCCAAGTGGATGAACCGATTCAATATGGAATCTTTCATCTAGTTCTATATAGGTTGAAATTTACATTGGTGGGCTGACTATGATGAATTTGACTCTAGAATTCTCGATTTAGTATCCCCTATTCTATCAGGGCTCTGTAGGCTGAAAAGATGATGAGGATTTTATAGAAATCATAAATGAAATATTTAACATATTGAAGATATAACCTGATAAAAAATATTAAATTGGACGCTTTTATGTTTTATGGTGTGACTAAGAGATGTTGGAGCATCATCATCTAGGATAAGAGACAAGAGGGGCTCACCATTTAGACCTTAAGGGCCCTATTAATTTAAGAATTTTTCACTCATATTTTGAATCTAAACCACACAATATTGTTTAAGGCGATTCAATGTAACTCCCCCACCCCAGTTAACAAGAGTCAGTGAATTATTACAAAACACTGGCGTGATCACAAAAGATCAAGTCTCGAAATTTTGATTAATTTAGTAGCCTTGGAAGTACTAGATACATTAAAAAGATATAAATTACATTATAAAATGAAAACAACAAAAAAATTGTCTCCATCAACAATAGTCATATCCCTTAGACTATCTTGATAGGTTAGTCATTATATAATTAATCACATCTAGGGAAAAATAAAACATAGAAAGGGGTGAGATATGATGCTCAGTAAGGATAACAATATAGTGGAAACTTTCAAAAATTAGCATAAACATTTAAGGCAATGTATAAGACTAAAACAAAACCCTTTTAAACATAATATTAATCCTAATATGGAAAATAATAATCAAAATAATTACATTTACATATTCACATTGATATACTACTAGTCTAGTAATTACATGCTATATCAATAGGCAATTTCATAATGATGGAATGCATAATGCCATACTTCCTAACCACATAGTAGAGGCCCTCTGCCAAGAATACTATTATGATTTTCTCGAGGACTTGTTCCACGACACTATTTTGTCTCAAGAGACCTATCGATGCATCGAGGAACTATAACGGGCTCCACCCGTCACTTACTAAGTTTGATGAATTCCTCATATGAGAAGGTTTAAACATAACATAAACATTCGTATTAAAACAGGCATACGAAATTTCAAAACATTATCCATACACCATGAATGGTATAAAAATAACACATACACATTAAAACATATCACAAAACCATAAATACAATATATATGTTGTTTTTAATAATAAATTAACTTCAAAAAGATTTAAAATTCACAAAAGGATGTTGACATAGTTGAAATACAAACCATTATAAATAAATACATATTTCTATTTTGAAACCAATTAAAATTCACATTATTATAAAAGAAAACATTTATTTTTGAAATATTCATACAAACTTGTATGTAATGCTTTGAAAGTGTTATAACGATGGGAAATAGACGCACACTCCATATAAGATAAAAAAAGACATTCTTACCATAATTTAATCGAAAAGGTAATAAATTATCTTCTTTGGATAAGGATGGAATGATTCCTTTATAAACAGCTTAATAAATTTCAAACAAGTGTATAAATTTCATTAAACCACAGTCTAGGAAATAGTAATATTGTTTTGAAATAAATTTTATGAAACATGGACGTAGATAATAAAGAGGTACCTGTAGTTAATTACGTATAAACAACCCCAAATTATGATGATACTATGAAATAAACCCTTACCATGTACTTCTACATGGTCGAGGGAATTATGACCATATGTATAGTAGTTATATAATTGTTATTTAATTATAAAAGAATCGTATTCATAAATGTGATATCATATATTATCTTCTAATATATATTTGTTAATAATATTTTAGTATTATCGTCGTTTTGGGCCTCAACTGATTCATTTTCAACGATATGTTTTGTTACGAAAGACGTGTGTGTTATGGATAGGTGTATTTTATTCATATAAAAAATGTTATTAAGTTTTCAAAAATTATTTTCAATCATAAAATGAGTATTATTCTTGAATGGTTATGATGGGTAAATAAATCTCATCGTGTTCGTGGAGATGGTAATCTATATTTACACACGAGCGACAATATCATTCCAATGACATTAATTAATATGTAGAGAGATTGTATATCTTATATACAGAATCATTAAAATGTTATATGTAATATTAAAATCAATTATACATCATTATTATACCCATCCAAAAAATAATGTATTGAATAACAACTGCACCACGACGTGGAGACGATAAGGTGTGTGTACGCACATATGGTGACTTTGTCATTCATATGATTAATAGAATAATTAATATTGTTGTTCCATTTTCATAATGACATCACAGAATATAGATGATACTATATTTATCATTTAATATTGTAAACAACAATTAATGATGAAGTGGAAGAAGAAAAGACATTGAAAGAGGTTACAAAATATTTACCTCTTCTTCAGGTTCATCATTTTGATTTGATCAAAAGGACTCCATAGGATGGCTTTATGACCAAACAAAGGCCTCTAGGATGAAGGTATGGTAGTGGGGAAGATATTTGGGTAGGGTTGGCCGAGCCAAATTGCTTTGGAGGTGTGAATTTGAGGGAAGGGAAAGTGCCCTTTTATAAGAGATGTGAGGGGATCCTAAGGAAAAAATTGAAATATTATTTTATGATAAAATTATTTTAGGTTTCTAATGGCTCCGGAATGATTTATTTCGAGGATAAGGTTGGGAATTATCGAAAACCTATAAACCAATAGGTTTTATATAGGTTTATGTCATCATACTAACCTTTACTTTTAGATTTATCTCTTAGATAAATAGTTTGACTTTTACCATGTCTTTCTATATTTTTATATTTTATAGTTAATAAACATACTATAATAAGCCATGTGAACCCCAAGAGGTTAATAATTAATATATATAACCTTATCTATGTTCTTTGGATGAAACTTATATTTTTTAGAAATATTATATCATTTAATAATAAAATATTTGTTTTAAAAATTCTTTTATGTCAATGTTGACACTGTTATGTGTTTTTCTCTTTTAAAGTCATAACAACAATATTACATCAAACACAATTCGTTTAATCAATGATAAAATGTCATAGTAACCTTGAAAATTAGTGGATTTAACATAAAGTATATTATTAGATTTAATAAGATATTTATAATATCAATTATTTAAATTTTTCATTAAAAATGTAATTACTGCATCATCATTGTGTCAATAAAAAAATTAAATTATATAATGTCTAAATAATATAAAAATATTAAAATTATTTAGGAAATACTTTTATCTTTAAAATTAATATTTATAGTCGAATTTATCTTATGTATAACCATATATTCAAAATGTTTTATTTATGAAAACTTGTGTTTAACACTTTTAACTCTTGTTTAAAATAAATAATAATAAATGTCCTAATCTAATCCATGTGGACATAAAGGATTTTATTTTTTATTATGTTAGTTTTTGGTTGAAATACCCTTATCTAATATAATGAGGTCATGTTTTAGGATAATAATAATATCATTTTTACCTTTAATTACCCAATTTAATATTAAACATTGTAAATAAAATTTAAAAGTAACTATTCACCAAAAAAATATTTTCATCTTATTGAACCACAATTTACTTACTGATATCAACCATGTCTCCTTAATTTTGGAAATTCAATTTACAGAAGCCGTAAAATTATTATTTTTTTAAATTTTCAAATGCTCCTTGGAGGATAGTAAAAGGTTGTAAAAAGTTCAATAAACTTTTTATATACCTAAACTTATTATTAAATGACATTAGTGAATTACATTGAACATATATAGTTATTATGTATCAATTTAGACCTAAATTAAATTTAAATAAAATAAATAATTATTAAAATAAAAATTTGTTTTTAAACAATAAAGAGGTGTTTTTCAGTATTCATCAATAATAGAAATTTTTCAGAAAAATTAAAAATATTCAACCTAAGAAAATTTCAATATTCAGAATCCAAAAATGATGTCCATTTTGAAATAAAATTTTATTAATTTTCAAAACGAGGGAATTACTATTCATAACGGCTTGTTTTATTGGTTGTTGTGTGTTAAAACTCCATGTTGCGTACAACGCAAGCTACTGCATTATTCAATGGGAAACATATCGTAGAAAATTCAGGGGTTTCATTTTTCCCTCCTTCAAATAATTTCATCCTTTAAATTTATAGGTCATCATTGCCAAAAAAGACTTGGTGGTAATTTATCATAAGTTTCATGGGTTCCCACGTCGCCTCTTGTATTTTTTGGTTTCTCAATAGATCATTTACTAGACGAGTCGTCTGGTTTCTCAATACTTGTTCTATGGTATCAAGAATCATGACATGATCTTCAAAAAAAAGACATATCATGTTCTAGATTAATTTCATCATAGGTGAGTACATGCGTTGGGTCAGACGTGTATTTTCTCAACAGTGATACGTGGGACACATCATGAACTTTGGAGAGCCTTGGCGGAATTTCGAAATGGTAATCTATAACCCCAATTAGTTCTAGAATATTGAATGGTACGATGTACCTTGGACTTAATTTACCTTTCTTTATGAAATGTATAACACAATTCCATGGAGATACCTTCATGAAAATATGATCATCTAATTGAAATTCCAAATCCTTCTATTAATTATCGTCATAGATCATTTGCTTCATTTGAGCTTATTTGATGTGGGTTTGGATAATCATTACCTTATCTATTATTTCATCAACCAATTCGGGGCCTACGAGTTTTCTTTTACCAAAATCATCTCTACAAGTTGGTGTGCAACATCTATTTTCATATAATGCATCATTTGGTGCCATCTGAATAATTGAATAAAAGGTATTGTAATGGTAAAATTCTACCAGATGTATGTATTGATCTCACACACCTTGAAAGACCGGTGAGAAAGATCTCAACATTTCTTACAAGGTTTGAATAGTCTGTTTTGATTGTCTGTCAGTTTGTGGGTGGTAGGCAGTGCTCAAATGTAGTTCAGTATCTAGGGATTTCTAAATAATTTTCAAGAATCATGATGTAAAATGTGGATCATGATTAGAAACCATCGATAGAGGTACACTATGTATTCTTACAAATTCATTAATATACAGTCGTTGTAGACGTTCAAGTGGTAAATATTCTCTTATAGAATGAAAATGTGATTACTTGGTAAGACTATCAACAATGACTCATATTGCATCATTCCTTCTTGGATTCTTTGGTAGTTCCATAACAATGTTCATCGTAATTTCAACCCATTTCCACTCAGGTATGGGAAGAGGTTGCATGAATCCTCTCAGATGTTGTCTTCAAACGATCACTTGTTGGAAAACCATTCATCTCGACACAAAATCATCAATCTCTCTATTCATGTTTTTCCAACCAAAACTTTATTAAAAATCTATATAAATCTTTGTTATACCATAGTGTATAGAGAAATTGGAGCAATGGGCATCCTCTGACAATTCCCTTATAGATCAGGTTTGTCTCAAGAACATCTCTTCCCAAATTTCAAAATATTATTTTCATATATGAAATCGATCAATCTCCCATCATTCACAGCTTTAATTTTCTTTTTAAACACATCATCACGAGTCTGAGAACACTTTATCCATTCTATAAAAGATGTTTTGGCTACCATTTGAAACATTATTGATGTTTTTCCATCCATGGTTATTATCATATCAATCACTACTAGATCCATGAAAATAGGATCACTTTCAACTCTCATATTGCTCAAAACACCCTAATCCTTTCAAATCAAACCATTATCCTCTTTATTTTCCTTCCCCGAGTGGTAGTGTATAGTGAAATCATAATCCATGTGTAGCTCGATCCATCTCATTTTCTCATGTTGAGTTATTTTTGTGAGAAAATATACTTCAAGCTCAACTGATCTGTATATATCTCACATTTTCTCACAATCGAGATAGTGTCTCCAAATCTTCAAAATAATGGTTACAACTGCTAATTCAAGATCATGACTGGGATAGTTCTTTTCATTAATTTCTAGCAAACGTGATGCATAGGCAGTAACACTATCATTATGTATAAGGACACAAGAAAGTCATTTCTTTGAAGCATCACTATAAATAACAAACCCATCATTCCTTGATGGTAGAGTCATGATTGTAGCATTGAATAATATTTTCTTCTGTCCATAAAAACATTTTGCACAATCTTTTTTTCAAACAAATTTAACACCTCTACATGTGAGCTCGGTTAATGGATAAGCCAATAGGGAACAATTCTGGAGAAAACACCAATAATAACCTTCTAAACCAATAAAATTGCATACCTTAGTTATGGTCGTTGGTGATGGAAATTCTTGGATTTCCATTTTCATAGAAGTATCAAGAAAGATTCTATCCTTAGAGAAAATATGGCCCTGAAAAGAATCTCATGATGCCAGAATTCACACATTCTAAACATACCACATAATTCATTTATTATAAAAGTCTTTAGAATAATGCGCAAGTGATTTTCATGATATTCATAGAATTTGGAGTATATCAAGATATCATCAATAAATACCACTAAAAATTCGTCATGATATTCCTTGAAAACTATGTTTATTAGATCCATGAGAACAGAAGGTGCATTAGTCAGCTCAAAAGGCATTACAAAAAACTCGTAATTCTCGTACCTAGTTGGAAATGATGTTTTTGGAATGTATTCCTTCTTCACACACAACGGATGTTTTCCAGATCATAGGTGAATATTTGAATAATATTGAGAACCATGATTTGGATCAAATAGATCACCAAGGCATGGTAGGGGATACTTGTTCATTATTGTTATAACAATGATCTTCCTATAGTAAATTCACATCCTCATAGATCCATCTTTTTTCAGGACAAAAAGAACAGGGGCTCTCTAAGGAGAAACACTAGGGATAATAAATCCTTTGTTAATAAATTAATCTAGTAGTTTCTTTAGTTCCTCTAATTCCAAAGTTGCCATTATATAAGGGGTCTTTAGTATGGGTCTTGAACCAGTAATTAAATCAATGGAAAACTCAATCTCTCATTATGGAGGATGTCTATGTAAATAATCTCGAAATACATCAACATATTTTTCCACAATAGTTACATCCTATATTTTGAGATTCCATTCCTCTCCCAATGTTATTTTATTCTCTTCCTCCTCGATAATTGAATTTAATAGAGCAACTGGGGGTGGATCTAGAAAAATATAAGGTGGTGATGTTTCTGCTCTAAATATAATGTACTCCTTATCATCATCAAAAATTGAATCCTCATTCTTCTTACAATAAATTTTAACCTCATGGATTTAAATACAATCCATAACAAGGATTATATCAAATTCAATCATGGTTATGATTATGATATTAGTAGATAATGAAACTTTATATTCCATAATGGAAACTGATTCGCAACACATTGTTCCAATGATAATTCCCTTAAGTGTTTTGACTAAAATCTAAATTGTTAAATAAAATTCGAAACATCAAATTTTTTTATCCAACTAGGAAGATATAAAGCAATGTGATGACCTAGAATCAAATAAATCATGGGCTAAACTTGAGAAAACCATTATATTACCTATCACCGCGTATTTCAGAGCTTCAACCTCAGTAGTATTGATCCATAATCTTGGACTTGATCCATTAGACTTTTTTTTGGTAAGTTTCCTTGGCACTTAGGAAATGTATTTTAATAATACCCCATTTCATTACAACTGTTTCATTCAACATTTAAATCCTCTTTCTTCCCCTTGCTATCAGAAGATAGGTGGCATTTTTCAGCACACATGTAACAAACTCTCATTCCATTCATGCATGTACCAGGTTGTTTCTCCCCACATTTACTAGAGGATGGAAATTCAACTTTTCTTTTCTACCCCTTATTTCCAATTATAGATTGTTCAACAGATATCATCTTTTCCTGATTTTCTTTAAAGTCATCAGTCATAGATAATTATTTTTCTATATTGATAGCACATGATACAATATATTTGTATGACAAGAAGGATTGTGAGACAAATGCTCTACAGAAAAATGGTTTTAACCCATCAAATAATCAATCATTCTTACTCCTTGGATGGTGTATATAATCTGCAACAAGCCTTGCTAACCTTGTAATGTTAGCCTCATATTTTGCGACATTCTCATCCTCCTTTTGCCTAAGACTCCAAAATTGACTTGCTATATCCGCTAGATGGTCCCGATGAATGTATTTATCGATGAAAATATCTTTAAACTCCATCTATTACATATTTTATGCTTTATTATCTTCCTTTGTGTTTTGAAAGAATAACTACCATTGATCTTAGACTTTTGTGAGGTGATAAATTTCTATGACAACGTTTTCACTCTTGATACTCCCCAAAGCATGAAATATTTACCCTAAGGAACATATCTATTTCTCAGATACAAAAGTATTTTTAGTAACATTGGATGTTGTTTGTTGTTTCCTCATGATAATGTCTAACATTGATCATCTGCATTGTGAATTATGGTGCTCCATACGGGTAAGGTTGTTATTCATAACCTGAGTGAGTTTTCCCAGTATGGAGATAAGATAATCAGGACTAGTTGCATCACCATCTACCCTATAATAATCTTGAGTAGAAGGAAAATACCTACATGGATTATTTTCTTTGATACAATTTCAATTCCATCCACTAGGGACCAATTCTAAATTATTCTATACACTATATTAGTTTCTGAATCGAAATACATAATTCAAAACTTGTAAAACACTTAACATAAATTGAACTGTTTATGGATATATGCATAATAAAAAATAAAATTTCATTGAGAAGGAATATACTCATAATTCCTTCATAATGGTTTGTAATGAAAATCTGAATTATCATAAGCATGTCCCCCGGGAGTGTTGTATCCAAGAGTGCAGTAAGGCACGTTGTCTGGTACCATGATAACCTAGGTCAAGCCCAAAACTCCTAGTCATAGTATTCACTACAAGGTACATCTGTGCCAGAGTCTCCTCTACCTACTAGTATCTATATAGGGTTGTATTTCATGGAAAATACACAATATCACTACATTACCAAAACTCTAGGATGTTCTTCTATACTAATCATCAAGGACTATCTTAGGGTAATGTTTTCTTATCTGTGTTTTTCTAAATCTTGAATTTAAGGTTTGTAAAAAAAAATTATGATACAACTATAATTCCCTGACCCCAGTTACCAAGAGTCAGTTCATTATTACATAACATTGTTATGATTAGAAATGATCAAGTCTTGGTAGACTGATTAGTTCAGTAGCTTTGGAAGTACTAGATTTATTAATAAGTGTTACATTACAGTATAAAATTAATACAACTACTACATTGTATCCATTTAACATAGTATTATCTCTTATACTCTCTCTACAAGTCAGTAATAATATAATTTTTCACATCCTTCGAAAAATAAAACATATAAAGAGGTGAGCTCAGATGCTTAATAAGGATAACAATATAGCGTAAAAATTAAAACAGAAGCATAAAAATTTAAGGCAATGTATATGTCTAAAACAAAATCCTTTTCAGAATTGAAATCTTCATAATATGGAAAATTTAAATTAAAATATTTCAATTTACTTATTTACATGGATATTCAACAACTCGAATAATCACAAACAATATCAATAGCCAATTCTATAAGGATGGAATGCATAATGCCTAACATTATAACCACATAGGCGTGACCATGTGCCAATACTAAAAACAATATTTGTTCAAGGCCATGTGCCAACACACTAGTTTGTCTCCTAAGACCAATCAATGCATTGAGGAGCTATACCATGCTCCACCCATCACTTACTAATTCTGAATCATTCCTCATATGAAAAGGATTAAAAAAACATAATCATTCTTACTATAAATAGAATATGAAAGGAATATTCTTTATGTATAACCCATGAATGGTATAGAAATAATGCATACACAATAAAACATATCATAATAACTTCAATACAATATAGAAAATTGTATCATAATAAATCAACTTCAAACAAGTTTTAAAATTCATCAACAGATGTTGACATAGATGAAGTGAAAACTATTTGAATGAAATACCTCTTTCTATTTTGATACCACATAAAAGTCACATAATTATAAAAGAAAAAATTTATTTTTGAAATAATTTTATAATCTAGTAAGGAAATATTTGAAAGTGTTATAATGATAGAAAATATCCTCACCCGCCATATAAGTTAAAAAAGTCATTCTTACCTAAATTTTGTCGAAAAGGTAATAATATATCTTGTTTGGAAAAGGATAGAAAGATTCCTTTATAAACATCTTATAAAATATCAAAAAATGTTATAAATGACTTTAATGCATTTTATTGGAAATAGTAAAATGATTTCATATTCTTTTTATAAAACAAGGATGTGGATGATAACGGGGTCCCTATAGATAATTACATATAAACAGCCTTGGATAATTAAGAGATTAGGAAATTAAACCATACCTTTTTCTTATCTTTTGTCAAGGGTATGTTAACCCCTGTTATAGTAGTTATGTAATTGATATTAAATTATACATTAATAATATACATAAATAAGATATCATATATGATCTTATAATATTACTTTGTTAATAATGTTTTCGTATAATTGTAGTTTTGGGTGTTAACTAATTCATTTTCCTTTATATGGTTTGTAACAGAAGACATGTTTGTTAAGGATATAGTGTATTTAATTCATATCTAGAATTATATTATGTTATTAAACATTATTTTTAATCATAAAATGATAATTATTATTGAATTGTTATGATGGGGAAATGAATCGCATCGCGTTTGTGGAGACGGTTATCAGTATGTATGCACATGTGACAATATATTTATTTTGATATTAAACTCATATGTAAATAGGTTTTATATAATATATAAATAATAATTATCATTTTATATTTATTATTTACAACTCTATGCATCATTATTGTACCCATCCAAAAAATAATGTATAGAATAACAACTACACTACGGTATGGAGATGGTAAGCCATACTTATAGACGTATGGATACTATGTCATTCATATGATCAATAGAATAATTAATATGGTTGTACCCTTTTCTTTAAAACATCACACTATATATAATATATTGTATTAATTATTTTATAATGGAAACAACAAATAAAGAGGAAGTGGAAGAAGAAAAGAACATGAAAGAGGTGATGAAATATGTATCTCTTCTACGGGTTCTTTATGTTGATTTGATCAAAAGAGCTCCATAAGGCAGATTGATGACCAAATGAAGGCCTCTAGGATTAAGGGAGGATAGTTTAGAGTATATTTGGGAAGGATATGGCCATGAAAAATGGATTTGGAGGTCATAATTTGAGAGAATGTGAAGGGAACTTTTATAAGAGAGGTGAGGGGCCCCTTAAGAAATGATTGAAATAATATTTTATAATAACATAATTATCAGTTTATAATGGCTATAAAATTATTTATTTCATTTATAATATGGGGATGGGTGGAAAACCTCTCAACCAATATATTTTATAAAGGTTTAGGTCATCATATTAACCTTATCTTTTAGATTTATCTCATAGTTATATAGTATAACATTTACAATATATCATTGTATTTTTATATTATATTGTTATTAAACATACTATAACAAGCCTTGAGAAACCCACATTGTTCATTATTAATATATATAAATTTTTTATGTCCTTTGTAAGAACCTTATAGTTTTATGAATATTATATCATTTAATAATATAATATTTTCCTTAAAAACGCATTTATGTCAATTTTTACAGTAATTAGTATTTTGTTTTTGTTAATGTCATAAAATCATCATTACATTGAAATAAATTAATTTAATCAACCCTAACAGGTCATAGTCACCTAAAAAATTAGTGGAATTCATCAAAAGTCTCAAATACGATTTATTTGGATATTTATAATATCAATTATTTTAATCTTTCATAAAAAATTAATTTTCTGCATCATCATTGATTCATAATTAAATTTAATTATTTGATGTCTAAATATTATTAATAAAATATAATTATGTAGGAAATATTTATAGATTTTTAATGAATATATATAGTCTAATTCATCTTATGTATAACCATATAATTAAAATGTTTTAGTTATGAAAACATTATTTTAACACTTCTAACAATTCATTAAATTAAATAATAATAAATTTCCTAATCTAATCCATACGGACCTAAAGAAAAATATTTTATTAATAAGGTATTTTTTGGTCTAAATAAACATATCCAATAGAATTAGGACTTGTGTTAGGGTAATAATAATATAATTTTTACCTTTAATTTCTCTTTTTACTTTTAACCGTTGTAAATAAAAGTTAACATTTACTATTCAACAAAATTTATTTTCATATTATTGAACATCATTTTACATATTGATATCAACAATGCCTCACGGATTATAGAAATTCAATACACAGAATCGGTAAAAATAAGTTTTATTCAAATTTGAAAATTCTCTTAGGAGATGGGTAAAATACAGTAAAAAGATCAATAAAATATTTATATATCTAAATGTATTATAAAATGACTCCAATGAATTAAATTGAACTTATATAGGTATTATATATCTATTTTAACCTAAAATAAATTTAAATAAGTTAACTAATTTTATAAATATGAGTTATGTTTTAAACAATAATGTTGTGTTTTTCACTATTCATAAAAAATTTATAGTTATCAATAAAATACCAAAAATCCCCCCTAAGCTAGTTTCGATATTCGAAATCCAAAAATGAAGTCCATTTTGAATGATTAAGTTTATTAAATTTAAGAATGTGGGTATTACTGCTCAAAAAGTCTTGTTTGATTGGTTGCTGTGTGTTAAAACTCCATGTTACGTAAAATGCAAGTTTCTGCATTATTCAAATAGAAACATACCATAGAAACTTAGGGTGTTACACTTTTCCTTCCTTCAAATAATTTCTTCCTCAAAATTTCTGGAATATCATTGCATAATAAGACTCGTGTGGTTCTTCATCATCAATTCCTTGGGTTCCCACATCGCCTCTTCCATCTTATGGCTTCTCTATAGGTCTTTGACAAGAAGATTCGTCTAGTTTCTCAACACGTGTTCTCTAGTATCAAGAATCTTGAATGTCTCTTCATAATAAATATATCATGTTCCAATTTAATTCCCCCCAAGGTGAGTGTATGCATTGGTTCATTCATGTATTTTTTCAATAATGAAACGTGGGACACATCATGAACATTGAAGAGACTTGGAGGCATTGCCATGTTGTAAGCCATAACGCCAACTCGTTCTAGAATTTTGAAAGGTCTGAGGTACCTAGGACTCAATTTACACTTTTTACCGAAATGTATAACACCCTTCCATTGAGATTTCTTCAAGAAAACATTATCACATATATAGAATTCCAAATTCATCCTTATATTATTGGAATAGCTATTTTTCATACTTTGAACTTATTGTATGTGGGTTTCAATAATCATTACCTTGTCTATTGTTTCTTCAACGACTTCAAGCCCTATGAGTTTTCTTTCACCAATATCATCACGAATAGTTGGTGTGCGACATCACTTTTTATATAACGCTTCATATGTTTCCATCTAAATACTTTAATACAAGCTACTATTATAATAATATTCCACCAGAGTTAAATATTGATCCCACATACCTTGGAGTCAAGTGAGCAAGAACTCAACATGTCTTCCAAGGTTTGAATAGTCCTTTTTGATTGTCTATCAGTTTTTTAGTGGTAGGAAATGCTCTAATGAAGTACAGTATCAAGGGATATCTAATTAAATTTCTTGAATCGTGACGTAAAATGGGGATCTAAATTATAAAAAATCGATAGGGGTAGTACAAGAAATCATACAACATCATTAATATATAGTCTTTATAGACGTTCAAATTTTAAATCTTCCCATATAGCAAGATAATGAGTTGACTTGGTAAGACGATCAACAATGACACATATTGCATCATTCCTTCAATGTTTCTTTGGTATCCCCATGAAAAGTCCATCATAATATCATCACATTTCCACACAGGTATGGGAATAGGATGCATGACTACTCTAGGATGTTTTCTTCCATCATTCACTTTTTGGAAAACCATACATCTCGACACAGAATCCCCAATATCTCTCTTCATGTTGTTCCAAAAAAAATGTTCTTCAAATATCCATACTACAAAGTTTTACATGATTGTATAGAGAAATTGGATCTATGAGCATCATCTAACAATTCCCTTTCTAGATCAGGTACATCAGTATCACAATGTCTCTTTCCAAATTTCAAAATCCCATTTTCATATATGAATTCGATCATTATCCCATCATTTACAGCTTTAATATTCTTTTTAAACTCCTCGTCATCAATATGATAACACTTTATCGTTTCAAGTAATGATTTTTTGGAAATAATTTGGAAAATTATTGATGTTTTACCTTTTATGATTATTCCCATATCCATATTTACTAGATCCAAGAAAATAAGATCACTTTCAACTCTAATCATGTTCAATATTCCATGATTCCTTTTACTCAAAGCATTTTCCCCCTTATTTTCCTTCCTCGGGATGTAGTGTAAAGTGCAATCATAAACCTTGAGTAGCTCCAACCATCAAATTTTCCCCATGCTGAGTTATTTTTGTGATAAAACACACATTATGTTCTTTTGATCGGTACATATCTCACATTATTAACCATAGAGATAGTGTCTCCAAATAATAAAAGAAAATATTAAAACTTCTAAATCAAGATCATGAGTGGGATAGTTTAGTTCATGAATTTTTAGCTGATGTGACGCATAGGGAGTAACCCTATCATTATGCATAATGACACAAGAAAATACATTCATTGAAGCATAAATATAAATAAAAAACCCATCATTCCTCAATGGTAGAGTCATGATAGGAGAATTGAATAATATTTTCTTCAATTCGTCAAAAAATTCTTTACAATCTTTTGTCCAAACAAATTTAACCCCATTATTTGTGATCTTGGTTAATGGGATGGCTGATTCAGTCAAATTTATGGACAAAAATCCAATAATAACCTACTAAACCAATAAAACTACATACCATAGTTATACATGTTGGTGCAGGCCATTCTTGGTTTGCCGTTGTCATCGAAGGATCAACATAGATTCCATCCTTAGAGAAAATATGGCCCTAAAAGAAATCTCCCGAAGCTAGAATTCACACTTTTTAAACACCCCATATAATTCATTCAATCTAAGAGTCTTTATAAGAATGTGCAAGTCATTTTCATGATCTTCATATAATTTGTAGTATACAATGTTATCATAAATAAATTCAACTATAAAGTAATCATGATAGTCCTTGAAAACTCTATTCATTAGATCCATGAGAACAGAGGGTGGATTAGCGATCCCAAAAGGCATACTGTAAACTCATAATTCCCATACCTGGTTCAAAATGCTATTTTTGGAATGTCTTCATTCTTCACACCCAACTGAAGATATGATGATCATAGGTCAATCATAAAATAATATTGAGCTCCCGGAAGTTGGTTGAATAAATCATCAATGCGATGTTGGGGATACTTGTTTGTTATTGATATAGAATTCCTCCCCCTGTAGTCAATGACCAACATCATAGATCGACCATTCATCAAAAACAAAATGAACAACGACTACCCATGGAGAAACACTAGACCTAATAAATCCCTTACAAATCAATTCCCCTAGTTTTTTCTTTAGTTCCACTAATTCTAATGTGTCCATTATATAAGGGGTCATCGATATGGGGCTTGATCCAGGAATTAAATTAATGGAAAACTCAATTTCACATTCTAGAGGATGTCTAAGTAAATCTTTTGGAAACACATCATCATATTCTTGAACAATAGTTGCATCAAATATTTTAATATTCATTTCCTCACCAATAGTTATTTCATTATTGTTCTCCCCAATAATTTAATTTTATTGAGCTACTAGGGGTGGATCTAGATAAGAATCATGTGGTGATGTTTTTGATCTTAAGATATGGTTATCGTTATCATCATCTCACATTTTAACATTATTCTTATTACAATAAATTTTATTCATCATGTTCTAAAAGACCGTCCATACCAAGTATTATATCAAATTCGATCGTGGGTATGACAATGAGATCCGGGGAAGAAGAACATTTATATTCCCTAATGGAAAGTGATTCACAATAAATTATTGCAATGATACATCCCATAAGAGTTTTGACTGGAAACTCCCTTGTTAAATAAAATTGAAAATATAAAATTTTCCTACAAAACTGGGATGATATAAAGCAATGTGATGATCCATAATCAAATAAATCATTAGATAAACTTGAGGAAACCATTAAATTACCTGTCACTATGTCATTTGGGGCTTCAACCTCAGCAGTACAGATCACATAAGATTTGACATGATACCTTTTCCATTTTTGAGGTACGTTTCCTGGGGGCTTAGAAATTTTATTTTCATAATGCCCCATGTCTTTACCACTGTAGAATTCAACAATGAAATCCTCATTCTTCCACATGAAATCACGAGCATGGTGGTCTTTTTCACCACACTAGTAACAAACTCTCATTCCCATCATAATTGTACTAGTGTGTTTCTCTAGACCTTTACTACATGATGGATATTAAACTTTTCCTTTCTTCCCCTTATTTCCATTTCTAGTGTGTTCAGCAGATCTCCTCTTCTCATGTCTTTCTTTATTTTGTAAGACTTAGATAATTATTTTTCTGTCTAGATAGCAAATGAGACTATAGCATCGTATGATGATATGTATTGTGAGACAAATTCTCAATAGAGAAATGGATTTGACACATCAACGAATATATCAATCTTACTCCTTTGGTTAGGTATATAATCTTCAGCATGCCATGCTAACCTTGTAATGTTATCCTCATATTTTGTAACATTCTTAACCTCATTTTACCTCAAACTATAAAATTGTCTTTCCATATTTTCTCGATGGTCATGTGGAAAGTATTTTCCTATGAAAATAATATTAAAATCCCTACATTCATTATTTTATACCTCATCATTTTCCTTTGTGTTTTCAATCAATGACCACCATTGATCTTTATCTCCCATATGGTGATAAACTACCTAGAATTTTGTTTCACTTAAGCTACTCCCCAAAGCATGAAATATTTTCCATAATAAAATTATCCATTGTTAAGAAACAAATGGATTTGTAGTCCCGTGGAATTTTGGAGGTTGTTGCCTCATGAAGCAGTCCAACATTGATCCTCCATGTGGTGGATTGGGGAGCTCTATATGAGTAAGGTTATTATTAAAAACCTGAGTGGGTTGTTCTAGTATGGTGACAATTTTATATGAACCTGTTGCATCACCAACAGAAATATATTTATCTTGTGTAGGGTGGAAATCCCTACATAGATTATTTTCATTGATTGAGTTTACATTACTTCCACTAGATACCATTTCTATACAATGGCATACACTATATTAGTTTCTAAATCGAAATACATAATTCAAACATGTATAACACTTAACATAAATCGAAACATTTACGGATATATCCATAATCATAAATAAAATTTCATTGATAAGGAATATACTCATAAGTGATTCATAATGGATTGTGAAGACAATGTGAATTATAAAAAGCATATCCCATGGGACTGTCATAACCAAGAGTCTGGCTAGGCCCATTGTTGTATACCAGGATACCCTTGGTCAAGCCCAAAATTACTTGTCATATTGTTCACTCCTAGGTACATCTACGCCGGAGCTACCTCTACCTGCTCGTATCTAGACATGGATGCATTAAATGGAAAATAGAAAAAATCTCTAAATTTACAAAATTCTCGGATGTTCATCTATACTAATCGTCAATGTTTATCGTAGGGTAATGTTCCTTAATCAATTTTTTCTAAATCTAGGATCCATGGTTTGTACTAAACCTTCTATAATAACAATTGTAACACCCTGACCCCAGTTACCCAGAATTAGTGCATTATTACATAACATTGGAATGATCACAAAAGATCAAGTCTCGAAAGACTGATTAGTTTAGTAGCCTATGAAGTACTAGATGCATTCATAACTATTACATTACATTATAAAATGAAAAAAAACAACTAAACATTCTCCATTGACTACAGTAGTATCCCATAGACTATCCACTTAATTCAGTCATAATATTCTTCTTCACATCCTGGGAAAAATAAATAATAGAAATGGGTGAGCACATATGCTAGTAAGGAAAAAAATATAGCATAAACAATCAAAAATAATCATACATTTAAGGCATTGTCTAAGACAAAATAAAAAGCCTTTTAATCATAAACTTCATCATAATATGGAAAATATAAATTAAAGTAAATTTATATACTTATTCACATGGATATTCTCATAGACGAATAATCACATGCAATATCAATAACCAATTTAATAATGATGGAATTCATAATGCCAGACTTCAAAACCACATGGTCAAGGCCTTCATCCATACTATAGAAAAAAAATCAATGCCTTGTGCAAAGAAACTAAATTTTCTCAGGATACTTACTAATGTATCGAGGAGCTATAGCGGTCTCCACCCATCACATACTATGTACAATGTATTTATCATATGAAAATGATTAAACAGAAGATAAAAATTCGTATTATAACTAGAATTCCAAATGTCAATACACAATCCATAATCCAGGAATGATATAAAAATAACACATACATAGTAAAAAATATCACCAAACCTTAAATAAAATATGGATGATTATTATCATAATAAATCAACTTCAAACTAGTTTTAAAATTCATAAAAGGATGTTGACATAGATGATAGGAAAACTATAAGAAAGAAATACCTCTTTCTATAAAAAAACCACATAAAAGTCACATAATTATAAAAGAAATCATTTATTTTGGAAATATTCTGATAATCTAGTAAGGGAAGCTTCAGAGGTGTTATAATAGTGGAAAATAGCCGCACCCACCGTATAAGATAAAAAAAGACATTCATATATTAATTTTTTCGAAAAGGTAATAACATATCCGGTTTGGAAATCGACAGAATAATACCTTTATAACCATCTTTTAAAAATTCAAAAAGGGTATAAATGACATTAAACCATAGTGTTTGAAATAGTTTAAATTTTTTGAAATACATTTTATGATACATAGATGTGGTTGATAAAGAGGTTTTAGTAGATAATTACGTATAAACAAACTCAGATAATGAAGAGATTGTGAAATTAACAATTACGTTGTACTTCTCATTGGTCGTGGGTACTTTAAACTCTGGTATAATAGTTAAATCATTGATATTAAATAAATATATAACTATATACATAAATATTATATCATCTATGAGCTGATAGTATTTCTTTGTTAATAATATTTTAGTATTATCGTCATTTCAATTGTTAACTGGTTCGTTTTCCTTTATATGTTTTATTATAAAAGCCGTATTTTTTTCGAAATGAATTATTTTATTCGTTTCTAGAATGATTTTATGTTATTAAAAATTATTTTTAATCATCAAATGAAATTATTATATAATGGTTATGATGGGTAAATGAATCTCATTGCGTTTGTGGAGACGATAATCCTTACGTACGCGCGAGTGACATTATCGTTCTTTTGATATTAAACTCGTATCTAAATTGATGGTATATCATATATAAATAATCATTAACATTTTATATGTATTATTTACATCAATTATAAATCATTATTATACCCATCCAAAAAATAATGTATTGAATAACAGCAACACCACAGCGTGGAGATGGCATGTTGTACGTACACATGTATGGTTACTTTGTCCTTCATTTGAGGGATAGAATAATTAATATTGTTGTGCCATTTTTATAGTAAGATCATTGTATATATAATATACTAGAGTTATTATTTTATAATGGAAACAAAAATGAAAGAGGAAGTGGTAGAAGATAAGAACATGAAATAGGTGACAAAATATTTACCTCTTCTTCGGGTTCTTCGTTTTTATTTGATCCAATGTGATCTATAGCATGGCTTTATAATCATTTAAAGACTTCGAATATGAAGGGAGGATAGTTTAGAGGATATTTGGGGAGGGGTTGGCCAAGCCAAATTGAATTGGAGGAGATAATTTTAGAGAAGGTGAAGGGCCCTTTTAAAACATAGGTTAATGGGCGCCTTAGGAAATGATTGGCATATTATTTTATAATAAAATAATTTTAGGATTCTAATTGCACAAAAAATAATTATTTTGTGGATAAGATGTGTATGGGTGGAAGACATCTCAACCAATAGTTTGTAGACATGTTTAGGTCATCATATTAACCCTATCGTATATATATATAACTTTTTGTTAAATAGTTTGACATTTACCATGTATTATTGTATTTTTATATTATATGGTTATTGAATATACTATAACAATCCATGAGAACCCCAACTGGTAAATTGTTAATATATATAACCTTATCTACATTTTTTGATCGAACCTTAGATTTTTAAGAATATTAAATCATTTAATTATATAATATTTGTTTAGAAAACCCATTGATGCAAATTTAGACACTATAGTGTATTTTTTTAAAGTCATAATTTCACACCCTGACCTGATTTAATTTTTATTGTTATTGTTTTCTATGATTGTTTTAATTATTATTTTGAGTTCTGGAAGACTATATCTTTTGTGTGGTCAGTCCGCACTGCTAGAGGTAACTGCACGTTGCCCGCACGGTTACCTGAATGGGTCGGAGTTAAGGCGCGCGACCTGTATGGGGTTTATAAAGACATGTGACAAGTGCACCACTTAACCCAATAACTAGGCGGTACTGGGTGGCACAGTTTGGGAGCAATTTACTCAACCACGTGTCTTATATCAGGCCAAGCGCGGGGTTAGTCGGTTCAAAATAAATTAAATAATTAATTTTCATGGTGAATGAAAATAAATAAATAACTAAATAAAGCAATATAATTGGGATGAAATGAATTTTTCGAAATGGTTAGAAATAATAATATTATTAATATTATGATTTTAATATTATTATTGGGATTATTATTATAATAGTTTTTATGATCAAAAATGATAATATAATTATTATTGATATTTTTTTATTAAAAATTTTTTTATTATGGTATTATTATTATTATTATGGATGTTATATTATTATTATTTTTATTTTTATTATTATCAATTTAGTATTATTATTATTATTATTATTTAATAATATTATTATTATAATTATAATTATTGTTATTATTATTATTATTATTTGATTTATTATTATAACTATTGTGATTATAAAAAATGAGAAAAAATAATAATTACAATTACCTAAACCCTACACTACCCAGCGCCCCCCCCCCCCTCCCCCCATTTTTGGATGTGGGCCGCACCCCCCTCCCACCGCTCTCTCCTGCGCCGCTTACCCACAACGCAACTCCCCTCTCATCCCGGCCTCCGCCTTCCACTCGACACCCTCCCCTTGCGCCAACAGCCGCCTCCTCCACGCAGCCGCACCCTCCCAGCGGCGAACCCCACCCCCCTATGCTGGCCTTCTCCTCCCTCTCACCGGTGACCGACGCCCCTGCCACTCCTCATACAATTGGACCCATGTAACCACCTTTCTCTGGGTGTTTTTCTTGCATGGAACAACTCCACCAACCCTCTTTCACTTCGGCCAGCCGCAGCCATCTCCGGCAGACCCGACTCCGGCGTCCCGCTGACTCGAACCCCCTTGTGCACCCAATTTCCAGTGGCCCGAGCCCCCTCCGCCTTGTTCCAGCACGACCCAACCCCCTACACAATTCCCTAGCCTTGTTTTGACGTGGCCCAACCCCCTGCACAGCTCCTTTACCTTGTTTCGTCACGACCCGACCCTCTTCGAAGCGCCTCCGCTTCCTATATGGAACACACGCTCCTATCATTGAGTATATTTCTATTCCAATTTTGGTGTTTCTTCAATTTCACTAAACATTGACATCTCGTTTTGTGTTTCATGAATTTTGAAAAATTTCTAAAGTAAGGGATTGACGTATCAAGACTAGTTGGTAAAGGTTTCGTCATCCGCCGCTATGGGAGAGGCGGATGAACTCGATTTTCCTTGCCGCCAATTGTTCGGGTAAGGTTAATGCACCGTCTGTTTTGTGTGCAATCATCCAATTTAGTGTCTTATGTTGTTTTTGAGTCCATGGTTTTTATTTGGATGTGTTTTGGTCTTCATCTCACTGAATTTGGGTATCGATTGTGTTGTTAATGTGTGGCGATGTTTTTTTAGTGCATGAGCCTTTGTGAATGTGCATGTACCTGATCAGGTGACAGTGTGATTTTGAAATCATTGGATAAACCTATTAATTGTGGTAGGTTTTTCAATTCCATTTATTCCAATTTCGTTCCATGTGATGCTTGTGTTTTGGTATGAAATTTTTATACCTTTATTTTCACTTTATTATAGTTGTATTTACATAATGGTAATGATTTATTATTAGTATAACATGCTAAAAATAGGTTTTGACATGTTCTTCTATTCATGGACATTATTTTTCCTTTTTAATTGAATGTATATAAGCGGTATTTTATTGGAAATGATATTTTTAAATGTTTTGTGTGTGTTCTTGATATAAAAGCATCGGAGAGTTTTTTTAAAATGTTTTATAAGGCATTTCAATGGTTTATTAAATTATGGAAGAAGTGCGAAAATGGTTTTGGGAAATTTTTTAAGGTGCGCATGACATTAAGAGTGGATTTTAATGTGTGGTGTTTTTTTTTGGTTGTGCATACTATGTTTTAGTCAAATTTTCTGGTTGACACTTTTATGGGATTAAAGGTTTTAAAGACATTGTTTGGTTTTTTTATAAATGTATTGGTGATGTTCAAATTGGTGACTGATGTCATTAAATTGGTTATTAAAATTACTTGCTTAATGGTATATGAACCTTTATCCTTTGATACTGTGTGTTGTTTTGAAATGTTGGTTTGGATTGTTGAGATGAGTTTCTAAGGGTTTATTTGGTTAAAAAATGGTTTTTGTATGGTTTTTTATGAAATGAATTGTATTTTTTGTTTTGGAAAAAAAATTTAAAGTGTTATTGGTAAATGATTACATGTTGTAAAGTTAATGGCCCGGTTGGCATATTCTAAAGGTTTGTTTGAAAAACCCATCTTGGGTTAGGCCTCTTGCCTCGTGGAATGATCATGAGATGTAAGGGTCCTCAGTATGTGGCTTCTTTGAATGATAATTATTTTGAGGCAAGGTACAAACCCTTGAGGTGGACGATGCGGTGCCAGTTTGTGTGGTGTGTTTGATTATATGTTTGTGACATGTTCTTTGAATGATGTGGCACACCCCCTTGAGAACTGTACATGGGAACCTAGCATAACAAAGAGGTTTACTTAGAACGATTGCTGCACAATTATAGATTACTCACTAGCTAGTGGCACCAAGGCCGGGGAATTCTGTGTTATTGATTCTATGGGGATTGGTCCTCTCGGTTAGTCCATGTTGGGATATGCTGAGCATTAGGGAATTATGAGGTCATCGAGTTAGGGAATGCCTTCAGGATACGTCACATGTATAGTGTGTTCTGGTCTTCCTAGCGTTCATAGGATTTCCCGTGTCACCCCATTTTAAGTACTATTCCACCTATTTCCCTCTTTGTGTGGAAACTTTTTCATTGCACCTGATTTTGTTATTAATTTAGAAAACTGTGAATTGTTTATTACATTAAAAAGGATTTCAAATAGAGGTTTTGAAATAGAAATCACAACTCCCATTTCTTTTCCCATGTATTTTGTTTTAAACATGAAGGGCAGTGGATCATGTTTTTTTTGTTTTTAAAAAATAAAAGTGTGTATGAAAACCTATTTTTATAATGTAGTTCAAACTAGTATTAATGGAATGTCTTGAGGAAGAAATTACATGGAATCTATGGTGGTTTCCTACTTAGCGATTAGCTCACACCCACCTATACCACTAGGTGTGGGTAGACCCGTGTTGTTTTGCAGGTCCAATATTTGTTTAGGTTTCCCTAGAGGGTGCTTGATGTTGGAGCATAGCTAGTCTTATGGTTGGTGGTGACCAAGATGTCATATGAAGATTGGGTTGTAGTGGATTGGCTTGCTCGTTTGGGTTTTCAGTTTTGTATTATAGGTTTATGTATGTTGAATAGAACCTTGTGTTTAGATTTTTTTTAGTTGTTCAAACTACTACATCCTTAGTTTTTTCCTTTATTTATCTGGTCCTGGATGTTTATTTGATTTTGGCTTAAATAGTTCCCAGGGGTATGTTTTGATGTCCGACAATGGTTTCCATCCCGTGGGGATTGGGAACGCCCCTCGAGACTTGCCGCAGACCGGCTCGGGTGACCGGCTCAGTGTTGACCCTGGGCTGGTTTGTGAAAAAATGGTTTCAGAGGAGGTTCTTGTTATTTGGGGTGTCTGGTAGACTGATATTTGGACTGTCACGGCTCATGAGGTAGGTTACGGGTCGGTTCCTGATCACCACTGCTCGTGACACGACCTTAGTTACCAGGGTTAGTCTGAGATTTGAATCTTTTGTCTTCGGTTGTTTTGGATTGAGGAATGACAATGGGGGAGAATCAGTTCACTTTGCGGCCTCACATGGGTTTGTGACCCATGTGGAGTCCAAGTGCTCTGTTTAATGTCCTCTAAGTGTTATTCTTTACTAGGGGCATGGCTCACCACCATGTCGTTGGGTCAGACATATACACTAGTTCCTCAATTTAGTGGGTTATTACTACTTGTGTTTTGTTTTAGTCTCAGTTTATTTGAGCTTGCATTAAAAGTCAAATTGGTTTTCAAATGGAAAATTATTTCTTCCAATTTTTTTTGAAATTTCTAAAGTGGTGTTTTAAAGAGACAGTGTATTGGTTTGAAAAAAAAATCAGTATGTGTTTGGATTTGGTAAAGAAAAGAATGGTTTGAACCTTGTCACTCTTTATGGAGGGTCACACGTGCATGGGGATATATGGAAGTGATGGGGGAACTTGTTTTCAAATGATATGAGTGAGATTGAATGAGCGTACGTGTGACAGTTCATAAGGTTCCACATATGAGTTTTTATAAAATTGTAACAAAATAATGGTTTTGGAAAAGTGATTTCTCTTTGTTCTATATGTTTTTCCAATGTGCCTATTGTCCTTGGCTTGTGTTATTTCTTTGATTAAGTCATGGCTTGATGCCAGTTTTGATGTTGTATTTCATGTTTTAATGAGTATGCTGCCCAGAAAGCCACCAAAAGACATAAATGAGTTATTCTCAGTTCTCAGTTCCTTTTGCATGTTGCTTGCTTATCGAGGTAGTCGAAGTCTGTTAGAGGTATGTGTGTTGTTCTGAAAGATAGTGTCTCTTCAGGTTGTGGGGAACTCCCGAGGGTGATAAAGTTCCTACCGCCCCATGTTTATTTGAGGGTCCAGTTCTAGACTAATAAAAATGGATGTGTCACCAGCTTTGAAGATTGAGGTGTGTTTGATGGTAATTGTCTCTAGAAATGGTTCATCATCTGGAAAAGAGTGCAAGCTAGAGGAACCTGTCAACAAGACAACATATTCATCGGTTCCGACTCCCAGTTTTTCTGACCATCCTCTTTTGTGCCACAATTATGGCCAGTTTGGGAATTCTAAGCCATTATATTCCATTCCTTTGAAAAACATGTCAATGTTGTGGTTGTTAGAATCTTCGAGAAGAAGAAGTAGTTGGGGACTAGAGAATGTGAATGTATGACTATGAGGTAGGGGATGCTTCAGCCATCAGATCCCCAAACACAGGTCTCGGGGTGAAGCTCACACACAGTCAAGAGATTTCGAGGGTGTGTAGAACCTCTCATCGGATTATGTTTTCATCTTTATGAAGGGAAAAATCCAAATATTTCTTGTTCTATTCTTGTCATCGTTGTAAGCTCATCCTTGTTGTGGTCGCGCGATGATCTCCTTCTACCGCATTCCTAGTAGCCTCATCTACTCTTAGTGCAACTTCTAAATCATTCAGATTTCAATGAAGGGTGTTGTGACTGTGAATAAACAGGTCGTTCTAATTTTTAGTTGGGTCTCAATTGTGTTCTTCAGGGGGGTGTTTGGTTTCATCAAATTAACGGGTGGTGTTTCAGGGTCCTTTCTCTGTTCAGGCTAGGAATTCCCTAGTCTTTAGTTGCAGTGAGGATTGTTTTTCGGTCAGAGTGTGAGGGGTTGAGTTAATTCCATATCCTCGGGATGTTGGGTCATTTCTTAAAAAGCTTTCGATTTAAGTCGATGGGTGTTGTTTGGTCCATGTGGAGAAATTAACTGGGTTCGGTTTGGGAGTTCCCATGTTGGCCCCCCTCAGGGGTGGTATGATCGAGTTTCAAGGTTTCCAATTTAGTGAATTCTTGTGGTGGGGAGAACCCTCATGTGTTCTCCCATAAACCTCGGGCTTCAGTTTTGTCTTGAATTAGTCAGGTGGGACCTTTTGAGAGTAAGGTCATCCCGAGTTTCATAGTTCTTCCTCGGTTTTGTCTGTGCTTGGACTTGAGTTGTGTCAACTGTCGGCTAGGTGACTTTTTGGGGGTAAGAAGTTTTGTGGTGGGGAGAATTGTCACACCCCGACCTGATTTATTTATTATAATTTTTCTATGATTTTATTAATTATTATTTTGAGTTCTTGATGACTTTCCATGTTGCACGGTAAGTCTGCACTTCTAGAAGTAACTCTGTGTTGCTCGCGTGGTTACCCGAATGGGTCGGAGTTATGGCCCGTGACCTGCACGCAATTTATAAAGTCGCGAGACAAGAGCGCAGCTTAACCATATAACCAGGTAGTACCAGGTGGAATGTTTCGGGCACAATATTCTCAACCACGCATCTTACTGCAGGAAAATCATATGGTTACTCAATTTGGAATAAATAAATAAATAAATTTTGCTGGTGAATGAAAATAAAAAAATAAAAAAATAAAGTAAGATAATTTGGATGAAATGAATTTTTTAAAATGGTTAGAAATAATAATATTAATAATACTATGATTTTAATATTATTATTGGGAATATTAATATTACAATTTTTATGATCACAAATTTAAATATAATTATTATTGAATTATTGTTATTACAAATTTTATTAATATGGTAGTATTATTATAATTATGTTTTTATATTAATATAATAATTATTATAATTATCAATTTTGTATTATTATTATTATTATTATTTGTTTTATTATTATAATTATTGTGATTATAATAAGAAGAAATAAATTAATTATAACCTAAACCCTAGACTACCCCCCCCCCTCTCGTCGCTCTCTCCTGCACCGCCTGCACCCAACGACGCTCCCCTCTCATCTCAGCCTCTGCCTTACACTTGGCACCCTCCCCTTGTGCTAGCAGCCAGCTCTTCTACACAACCGCACCCTCCCGGCGGTGAACCCCCCCACCCCATGTCGGCCTGCTCCTCCCTCTCACAGGTGACCGGTTCCACCGCCTCGGCTCACACCATCGGACCCATGAAACCTCCTTTGTCCAGGAGTTTTTCTGGAATAGCGCACCTCCGACAGCCCCCTCCCACTACGGTCGGCCGCAACCGTCTCTAGCGGACCTGACTCCCATGACATGCTACATTGAACCACCTTTCACACCCTATTTCTAGTGCCCCGAGCCCCCTCCTCCTTGTTCTGGCGCGACCCGACCCCCTGCGCAGCGCCCTTACCTTGTTTCGGCGCGAACACACCCCATGCGCAGTGCCTTTTCCTAGTTATGGTGTGACCTGACCCTCTCCGTTGTGCCTCCGCTTCATATCTGGCATGCATACTCCTCTCCTAGAGTATATTTCTATTCCAATTTTGGTGTTTCTTCAATTTCACTGAACATTGACATCTTGTTTTGTGTTTCACGCTTTTTTCAAAATGTCTAAAGTATGATATTGATGTATTGAGACTCATTGGTCAAGGTTCCATCATCCGTCGCCAAGGTCCTGGCGGATGAACTCAATTTTCCTTGCCGCCAATTTTTCGGGTAAGGTTAATGCACCTTCTGTTTTGTTTTTCATCAACCAATTTAGTGTCTTATGTTGTTTCTCAGTCCCTGGTTAATATTTGGTTGTGTGTTGGTCTTCGTCGCACTGACTTTGGGTGTCGACTGTGTAGTTAAGGTGTGACGATTTTTTTTAGTTCGTGTGCCTTTGTGGAAGTGCGCGTGCGTGATCAGGCGCCGCTGTGATTTCTAAAGCGTTGGATCGACCAATTTATTGAGGTAGGTGCTTCCATTCCATTTATTCCAATTTCATTCTATGTGATGCTTGTGTTTTAGTATTTAATTGTTAAACCATGATTTTTACTTTATCACAGTTGTAGTTACCTTATGGTAATGATTTATTATTATTCTAACTTGCTAAAAATAGGTTTTCATATGTTCTTCTATTCATGCACGTGCTGTTTCCTTTGCAATTGAATGTGGATAAGCGGTATTGTTTAGGAAATGATTTTGTTAAATGTTTTGTGTGTGTTATTGATATAAAATTCTTGCAAAGATATTTAAATTTTTTTAATAATATATTTCAATGGTTTATTAAATTATGGAAGAAGTGTGAAATTGGTTTTAGGAAATGTTTTAAGGTGAGAAAGACTTTAAGAGTGGATTTTAATGTGTTTTGTTTTTTGTTAGGTTGTGTATTATATGGTCTGTTCAAATTGTCAGGTTGACACTTTTTAGGGATTAATGGTTTTAAAGACATGGTTTGGTTTTTCATAAATATATTGGTGATGTTCAAATTCGTGACTTATGCCTTTAAATTGATTTTTCAAATTAATTTATTAATGTTATATGCTCCTTTGGCCCTTAAAGGTGTGTGTTGTTTTGAAATGGTGGGTTGGATTGTTGAAAAGAGTTTCTAGGGTTTTATTTGGTTAAAAAAGTGGTTGTTGTATGGTATTTTATGTAATGAATGGTATTTGTTGTTTTGGAAACTATTTTCAATGTTTTTTAGGTAAATGATTGTATGATGTAAAGTTAAAGGACCGGTTGGCATCTTAGAAAGGGTTATTTGCAAAACCCCTATTGGGTTATGACTCTTGCCTCGTGGACTGATGATGAGATGGAAGGGTCCTCGGTAATGGACTTCATTGAATGATAATTATTTTGAGGCAAGGGACAAACCCTTGAGGTGGCTGGGGCGGTGCGAGTTTATGTTGTGTGTTTGATTATATGTTTGTGACTTGTTGTTCCAATGATGTGGCACACCCCCTTGAGAACTTTACATGACAACCTAGCATAATAAAGAGGTTTACTGAGAACGAATGTAGCACTAGATTACATTACGCACAGGCTAGTGGCCCCATGGCAGGGGAGTTCTAAGTTATTCCTGTTATGGGGATATGGCCCCTCAATTAGGTTGTGTAAGGATATGTCAAGCACTATGAAATTATGATGTCATCGAGTTAGGGCATTCCATCAGGATAATTCACATGTATAGAATGTTCTGATCTTCCAATGCATTCCTAGGATTTCCCCTGTCACTCTGTTACTAGTACTATTAGACCCATTTCCCTCTTTGTGTGGATACTTTTTCTTTGCACATGGTTTATGAATTTATTTAGAAAATTCTGAATTTTTTTTACATTAAAAAGTAGTTAAATTATATGTTTTGAAATATAAATCACAACACCCATTTATTTTCCCTTATATTTGGTTTTAAACTAGAAGGGCATTGGATCATGTTTGTTTGTTTTTAAAAAAGAAAAGTGTGTATAAAAACCGAATTTTATAATTTATTTCAAACTAGTATTAATGGAATGTCTTGGGGATGAAATGACATGGAGTCTGTAGTGGATGCCTACTAAGAGATTATCTCACACCCTACATATACCACTCGGTGTCGGTAGACCCGATCTGTTTTGCAGGTCAAGTATTTGTTCAGGTTTCCCTAGCTGATGCTTGATGTTGGAGCATACCGGGTCTTATGGTTGGTGGTGACCAAGTGGTCACTTGGAGATCTGGTTGTGGTGGTTTGGTTTGTTCATTTGGGTATTTAGTTCTGTATTATAGTTTTATGTCAGTTGTGTATCACCTTGTATCTAGATTAGTTTTTTTATTTATTTTCAGTTGCTCATACAGTTGCGTCCTAAGTTTTATTCATTTACTTATTTGGTCCTGGTTGTTTATTTTTTTGGGCATAAATCATTCCCAAGTGAATGTTTGGATTCCTGAAACTAGTTTTCAGCCTGTAGAGAATGAGAACGCCCCTTGGGACATGTCGCAGACACGCTCGGGTGACCGGCTCAGGTTTAACCCTTGCCTGGTTTGTGACACATAACATTGTGATTAAATTAAAAAAATTAATTTAGTCAACTCTATCATGTTATAATAAACTAGATAATTAGTGGAATTCATGAAAAGTCTCAAATTATATTTATTTGGATATTTATAATATAAATTATTTTAATCATTCATTAATAATGTAATTACTTCATCATAAGTGTGTCAAAATGAAAATTAATTATTTAATGTCTAAAATTTACAAATAAATTATCATTATTTGGGAAATCAATTCAGCTTCTTAATCAATGTTTATAGTCGAATTTATCTTATGTATAACCCAATATTAAAAATGTTTTAGTTATGAAAAATTGAGTTTAACGCATTTAACTATTCTTTAAATTAAATAATATTAAATGTCCTAATCTAATCCATGTGGTATTAAAGGATCATATTTTATTCCTATTTTTTTGTTGTTTGAAATAAACTTATAAAATATAATTAAGACATGTGTTACTTTAATAATAATATCATTTTTACCTTTAATTACCCTATTTAATTTTAACAGTGGTATATAAAAGTTAAAAGTTACTATTCTCCAAAAATTATTTTCATCTAATTGTACAACATTTGGCTAATGATATCAATCGTGTCTCTTTTAGTTTTGAAATTCAATTCACAGGAGTAGTAAAATTATATTTTATGCAAATTTTTAAATGCTTCTAGGAGGTGGGTAAAAGACTGTAAAAAGTTCAATTAACGTTTTATATATCTAACCATATTATAAAATGACTCTAATGAATTAGATTAAACTTAAATAGATATTATGTATCTACTTTAACCTAAATTAAATCTAAAAAAAAAATAATTTTTTAAATAAAAACTTGGTTTTAAACAATAATGCAGTGGTTTTTGAATTCATAAAAAATTAAAAGATTTCAGAATAATACCGAAAATTCACCCTTATCTGATTTCGAAATTATGAATCCAAAAACAAATTCCATTTTGGGAGATAAAATTTAAAATATTTTAAAAAGTGGGTATTAATATTCATTACAACTATTTGAATGGTTGTAGTGTGTTCAAACTCCATATTGCATACAATGAATGGAACACCATTATTCAAAGGGAAGCATATCGTAGAAGATTGTGGTGTTAGAGTCTTCATCCATATAATTTCTTTCTCAAAATTTCTAGAATATTATTAAATAAAAAGACTCCGGTGGTTCCTCATCATATGTTCCTCGGGTTCCCACGTCGCCTCTTCCATCTAATGGTTTCTCCATTGTTGTTTTTTACCAGACGAGGCATCTAGTTCCTCAAGAGTTATTTTATGTTATCAAGAATATACACAGGCTCTTCACAATTAGATAGATCAAGTTCTTGTTAAATTTCTTCATAGGTGAGTACATGATTTGGGTCAGGATGTATTTTCTCAATAGTGATACGTGGAACACATCATGAACTTGTAAGTGACTTGGCGGAATTTCCAAACATTATGCAACCAACCCAATTTGTTCTGTAATTTCTAAAGGTATGATATACAATGGACTCAATTTACCCTTCTCACTAAAACATAAAACACCCTTCCATGTAGATACCTTCAAGAGAACATGATCACCGACTTTAAATTCCAAATCCTTCATTTGATTATCGGCATAGAATATTTTCCTACATTGAGAAGCTATGATGTGGGTTTGGAAAATCATTACATTTTCATTTATTTCATCATAGAGTTCTTGGCCTACACGTTTTCTTTCACCCACATCATCCAAAAATGTTGGTGTGCGACATCTCTTTCTATATAAATCTTTATATGATTTAATGTGAATACTTTAATGGAAGCTATTTTTATAGGAAAATTCTACGAGATATAAATATTTATCCCTAATACCTTGAATATAATGTTACCATGATCTAAAAATGTCTTATATAGATTTAATACTATGTTCTAATTGTCCATCAGTTTGAGGATGGTAGGCAGTGCTCCAAAAAAGTTCAGTATCTAGGGCTTTCTGAAGACTTTTCTAGAATCATGATGTAAAACAAGGATCACAATCATAAACAATAGATAGAGGTACTCCGTGATGTCTTACAACATCATTAATAAATAGTATGTCTAGACATTAAAGGGATAAATCATCTCTTATTCCATGAAAATGGCTAACATGGTAAGATCATTAACAACGACCCATATTTTATCATTCCTTCTAGGAGTCTTTGGTAGCCCCATGAAAAAATCAATCGTAATCTCATCCCATTACCAATAAGGTATGGGAAGAGGTAGCATGGATCATCTAGGATATTGTCTTCCTACTTTCAATTGTTGGAAAACTATACATCTCAACACAATATCAGAAATCTCACTAGTCATGTTGTCCCACCAATTTTTTTTTCAAATCCTTCTACATCTTATTTCTACCATAGTGTATAGTGAAATTTGAGCTACGAGTATCATCTAACGATTCAATTTTTAAATCCTGTACGTCGAGAACTCAATGTCTATTCCCAGAATTTAAAATTCCATTTTCACATATGAAGTCGATCAATATCCCATGATTCATAGATTTAATTTTCTTTTTAAACACCTCATAATCAACCCGAAGAAATTTTGTCCATTCTAGTAATGACGGTTTCACATAAATTGGAAAAAGTATTTATGTTTCACCTTCTATGGTTATTCCCAGGACCATCTTTACTAGAACAATGAAAATACAATCCCTTTAAACTCTCATATAATTCAATGCTCCAAGATCATTTCTTCTCAATGCATATGCCATCTTATTTTCCTTCCCCGAGTGGTAGTGTATAGTGAAATCATAATCCTAGATTTTCTCGAGCCAACTCATTTGCTTCATGTTGAGTTCTTTTTTTTTTTGAGAAAACATTTTCGAAGCTCTTGTGATCTGTATATATTGTACATTTTTATTAAGGAGACAGTGTATCCAAATCATCAATGCAATGATTAGAGATACTAATTTGAGATAATGAGTGGGATTGTTTTGTTCATGAATTTTTAACTGAAATGATGCATAGGCAATAAAACTATAATTCTACATAAGAAAACAACCAAGTCCTTTCTTTGATGAATCACTATATATAACAAACCCATCATTCCCCGACCATAGATTTAGGATAGGATCATTGACTAATATAATAATTTGTTCTTTGAAACATTCATCACACTATTTTTTCCAAACGAAGATAACCCGTTTACGTGTGAGCTTGGATAATGGGTTATAAAATCAAGAAAAATTCTAGAAAAAACGCCGATAATAACGTGCTAGACCAATAAAATTGCGTACCTCAGTTATACTCATTGGTGTTTTTTATTATAGTAATGCCCTTATCTTAGAAGATTCAATAGTTATTCGATCCGTAGATATAATATGTCTATGAAATGAAATATCCCGAAGCTATAATTCACACTTTCTAAATATCCCATATAATTTATTACTTATAAGAGTCTTTATAATATTTCACAAGTGATTTTCACGATCTTTGTATCTCTTGGAGTGTACCAAGATATCATAAATAAATACCACTACAAAGTCATCAAGATATTCAATGAAAACTATGATCATTAGATCCATGAAAATAGAGTGTTGACTAGTCAACTGAAAAGGCATTACTGTAAACTCATAATACATGTACCTTGTTCAAAATTCGGTTTTTGGAATTTGTTCCTTCATCACAAATAATTCTTGATATTTAGATCGTATGTTAGTCTTTCTAAAATTTTGAGCACTATGCAGTAGGTCGAATAAATCATCATTGTGAGGTAAAAGTTACTTGTTCTTTATTGATATAGCATTGATCTTCCTATTTTCAATGAAAATCCTCATTGATCAATCTTTTTACATAAAAAAATGAATCAGGGCTCCCCATGGATAATCAATTGGGAGAATAAATTCCTTATTAATCAGTTCCTCTAGTTGTTTATTTATTTCCACTAATTCCACAGTGTCGATTCTATAAGGGGTCTTTGAGATGGTCCTTGAACTATGAATTAAATCAATGAAAAACCCATTTGCTCGTTCAGGAGGATGTTCTGGTAATTCCTCCGGAAATACGTGAACATACTTTTTCATAATAGATACATCCTCTATTTCAACATTACTTTCCTCACACACAATTATTTCATTCCCTACATCCCCGATAATTGAATTTAGTTGAGCTACTAGGGGTGGATCTAGATATGAATCAGGTGGTGAAGTTTCTGCTCTAAAGATAAGGTACTATTTATCAATATCAAAAAATTTAACCTCATTATTCATACAATTAATTTATAAATCAATGTATAAAAGCCAATATATACAATTAATTATATCAAATTAAATAATGGGTATGATGATGAGATCAGCGGATAAAGAACATTTATATTCCCTAATGGGAACTGATGCACAAAACATTATTGCAATAATACTTCCCCTAGGAGTTTTCACTGATGACTCCATTGTTAAATAAAATTGGAAATATCTAATTTTCATAGAAAACTGGGAAGATATGAAGAAAATTGATGATCCAAAATCAAATAAATAAATGGCTAAACATGAGGAAACCATTAAATAACCCACCACAACATCTTTCAGAGCTTCAACCTCATCAGTAGTGAACATGTAATCTTAGACTTGATCCCTTGGACTTTTCTATGGTATGTTTCCATGTATCTTAGGAAATTCATTTGAATAATGCCTCATTTATTTACAACTATAGCATTCATCATTGGTAGGCCCTTTCTTTCCTTTGCAATCATGAGTGAGGTGGACTTTTTCTCCACACTTGTAACAAAGTCACATTCCCTTCAGGCATATACCCATGTGTTTCTCCCCACATTTACTACAGGATGGATATTAAAAAAAATCATCCCCTTTTCTTCATTTCTAGATTCTTCATCAGATCTATTCTTCTCATTCTTTTCTTTGATGACGAAAGACTTTGATTATTCTATTTCTGTATTGATGGAACACAAGAGTATATCTTCGTATGATGAGAAGGATTGTGAGACTAATGCTCGATGGAAAAAAATTTCTTAATCCATTAAAGAATGATCAATATTACTCATTTTATTACCTATATAATCAGTAGAATTCCCTACTATCCTTGTAAAGTTCGCCTCATATTTTGTGACATTCTCATCCTCATTTTTCCTCAGACCCAAAATTCATCGTTTCATATTTTCTCGATGGTCACGAGAAAAGTCTATTTGTAGGAAAACCTCATTAAAATCCATCCATTAACTATTTGATAATTCATCATCTTCATTTTTGTTTTGAATGAATGTCCACCGTTGATCTGCATCTCCTGTTAGGTGATAAACTTCCATGACAAATTTTCACCTATCGCTACTCCCCAAAGCATGAAATATTTTCTCTAAGGAACTTATCCATTACTCAACAACGAATGGATTTGCATTCCAATTGAATGTTGGTAGCTATTTCCTCTTGAAGAATTCAAACATTGAGCCTCTTTATAGTGGATCAGAGTGCTCCATACAGGTAAGGATATTATTCATAACCTGAGTGAGTTGTCTCAGTATGTTGATGAGATAATAAGAAATAATTGCATCACCATCTCATTTATAATTATCTTGAGTAGGAGGGAAATACCTAAATATATTATTTGTGTTGATAAATTTTCCATTCCATTTAATAGGCTCCATTTCTAAATAATGGCACACAGTAGATCGGTGTAGGAATTGAAAAACGTAATTTCAAACTTGTAAAACACTTAACATAAATTCAACAGTTTATGGATATAATCTGTTATCATAAAAATGTTTTCTTTGAGAATGTTTATACTCATAAATCCTTTATAATGGTTTATAATGAATATTTTAATTATCCCATCCATATCCCTCGGGTGTGTTGTATCAAAGAGTGCATCAAGGCCCATTGTCATTTACCAGGATACCCCTAGTCTAGCCAAAAACTCTTTGATGGAGTTTTTACTCCGAGGTACGTTTGTGCGATAGCCACCTTTACTTTCTCATATCTAGACTGGGACGCATTTCTTGGAAAATACATATAATATCAACAATACCAAAATTCTATGAAGTTCTTATATACTAATCCTCAATGTTTATCTTAGGGTAAAGCTCATTAATTAGGGGTTTTCAAAATCTAGCTTCCATGGTCTGTACTAAACTTCCTCTCATTGTAACACCCTGAGATTTTATGAGAAATTTATTTTATGTCTTTTTTTATACACAACACCAAAGGAATCTATCATTACACACAACACTTGTTTGGTTTGGGTTACACGCAAGAGCAACCATCCACAATAGCTGGCATTGTACGCAATACCGAGTTTCAGTAAACAATGATATATTATTATAATATTATGAACTAGCCATTATGAATAGTATTAACTGAATTTTGAATTTTATAACATTATAATTCATCTTACACATTTTTTAGAATGATTTATGAAACCAAAATCATTTTTTTGGATAAAAGAAGTACTTTTAAAAAAATACATTTTTAACGACTTTTTTGGAGCACCCATTTTAAATCTAAATTTTGACATGTTTATAAGATCAATATTACCAAAAAAACTTATTCTTTTGAATAATGATATAATTATTTACAGTTGATGAATTTTTGATGCTTTTCTGATAGCTTTCACATTTTGATGAATAGTAATAACATGAAATTTTTTTCATAAAAACAACTTTTTTCATCAATATAATTTATATTGTATAATGATAAAATTTAATGTTTTTAAAGTATAAATAGAATATATTTTTACCATTTAATATAATGTATGTCATTACCATTAATTTTACATTGAAATAATCGGTAAAGACATTTTAATCTTTGGGAATGTTTTAACTTTTAAGACTCATTTTATTAACAATAGAATTACTTTTAAATTAATCAATGCTACTTATGTGTCTTGAATTTTGAAAAATGGATTCCATATTTGGAATCAGTGGGTCCAAATTTTATTAATAGGTTACTTTGATTTTTTTGACATTTGGTATAGTAACTAGGGTAATTTTTATTCAGTGTCGTTAAATTTAAATGGGTTAATTAATGGTAAAAATAAGATTAATTAATTACCCTAAAATATTCCAAAATTATATTGGAAGAATGAAAGTATAACCATATCAATGAAAGGTCGGAATAGATTCATTTAATGGACTTTTGACCATGAAAATTATATAATTATTATCAAAACCAAAGAATGTGGCAACATGTCACTCTCTTATATCTTATAAGTGTAATTTTTTTTAATTTAGTGATAAAGTTCATAAAACATATAACATGAATAGTAACCAGAAAGCTAATAAAATTATCTACATAATGTGAATTTATTTATAATTTTATGGGATTAAATAATTATCATTATTTATGATATAGTAGTGATGTTGGAATTATTTTATTGATTGAAATATCAAATAACTAGTTTTATATATATTAAAAAAAATATTATATAAATTATTTAATTTTCTCCACGAATTTTATAGAGAAATATGATATGATATTAATATATTAAATCATTTATTTTAAACATTTATTCTATGTGAATTTTATTTAAATTCAATTAAATGAATAGTGTCAAAATTGACACTTGTTATTTAATAATAATAAAATTTTATAAAATTGTTTAAAAATCACAAAAAAAAATAAAATTGAAAATTGTAATTTATATAGTTGAAAATGTCATATGGTATAAAATTATGGAAAATTTATAATACATAGTTAATATTTATAACAATTTAAAATATTGAATTGAATTACCACAAATAAAATTAAATAGATTAAATAAGGTTAAATCAAGTTGATAAGGTTTAAAATAAATTCCCAACATGTCTAAAATTTTCTGGTTTTTGAGCATAAAATCTTATATCATCTCATATTCAAATTGAGTCATTTTGGGAGGTTTTTAAGTGGGGTTTGATTTTATTATAAATTAATTTTTTGGTGTTTCCAAAAGTGCCCCTCTCCTCAATTATAAAAGGGAACCTCTTCCCTCTCCTCTTGACAACATTTTGATCATTCATGCTCAGACAAACCCTATACATTTAGATTATCCACTTCCCTAGAAACATACTAGAGGTTCTGGTCTTCTTCAAAGACCATATTTAGTGTAATAAGAGGAGGTTTAGAAGAGGCACGTCGAAGAAGAGGTAATATCCTATACCGATTCTTTCAAATTTACTTCTTCTTCTACTTCCTCTTATTTATTTGTTTAATTATAATGTAATATCATATGTATCAATCATACAATGATATGTAATTATAAATATGAAACAACCAAATTTCACCTTCTATCCATCCTACGGAAAACGAAATAACCACGCGTGCGTACGTACAGAATACCATCTCCACGCAGTGGTGTAATATGTTTTCCACCACCACCTTACTTGGATGGGTATAACGGTGTAAAGAATAACTCTATATGATTATTATAAAATTATTCTAATTCTGAGATATTCTATCATCCACTCCAATATCATTCAATAATTATGGGAACGATATCGTCGCTCGTGCGTACGTACGACTTACCAACCCCACAGTGCGATGTGATTCATTCTACATGATCTTCATTAAACCATGATTATATAAATGAATTGAATAAATAAATCTGATATATATATTATACAAATACTATTCTATAAATGATGTAGCTATAACATAAAAAGGGGAATAAGAATTTATTTGACAAAACACACATAAGAACATAAGGTAATGAACACCCAAATAAGAAGTAGCAATGAAATATTACTAATTAGAAGATAAGAATATGACCATAGATGAGATCATAACAACTAATATGATTCTGGAATAAGTCATTTACAATACTTAAATCATTATACATTAGGTTCAAATACTTACAAAGCATATCATACCAAAAGTTAGGGAAAATCTCACAATCACAATTTTATTATCCGAGATTGTTTATACTTTTGTATTTACTGGGGAATATTTATCATCATCATCCATGTTTCCTCAATATGTAATATGATTTATATCGTCGTTCAATTGTTTAAATCCAAATTAACCTATTTTTGAATTTTTAGTAAATGATATGAATGGAATATATTGTTGTTTTCAGTACGAGATACTCTTATGACTTTTCTAGCCAAGTATGAGAATAATGTTTATAAACTTAAACGACATGAATGTATTTTTATGCCTTCAAAGAAAATTACTTAATTGAAGATTCTTTTATAAGTTTTCAATTTTATTTTCAATTAAATTTTTTTATTTAAAATTGTATGCCATGTCGATAATGAAAAAATGTATTTGAAGAAGAATGGACATTTTCATCAAGAACAATGTTCAAGTGTTTTAATTATTTTCCATCTAAGATGATATAAGGTCATGTTTAAATCCATATTATCACATTTATTTAATTATATTACGATGGAGTTTTTTATGAGGTCCATTTATCAAATTTGGATTATGTTATGATGGCATGAAGTTTATGAATCACATTCTATTACATGGGTTATGCAATGATGTATGATTTATGATTTTGTGGAACACATAAGAATGGTTTCATTATGAGAGGGGTGTGACCTACATCTCCCTCCAATGCATTGGGTAATGATTTTAATCTCATGAGAGAGACATGGCTGGAATGACAAGTAAATCTGGTACAGTATTATAGGGATGGAACAATGGGTAAACTCGATTCAGTAATCGACTTTGACCTCTATAATGGTCTTGGTGATGAGACAAGATTAATATGAAACGTTCTTCTATGATTATGTGTGTATTAAAAAAAGTTTCATGTCGTATGTTTTGATTTTTGGGATTACATTACAGTTATATGATTTATCCCATGACATGATATTTTGACCTCTTATGCATGATAAGATTTTTCAAAAGTTATGCTATTAAGAATATGATACAATTAACATTTCATCTGTTTACCCTTACTGACCATTTGACCGCACCCTTATAAATGTTTCTTTTCCCCAGGTCATGAAGAAGGGTATTAAATATGAAATACCAAAAAGGAATCTAGATATGGTCAAATAAATGGGAGACAATGTAAATGCTTTATGAACCAGTTGTTTTTGTTTCCCAGATTCTAAAGACACTATACCTATATGGTCCTACCATGGTTTTGTTATATGTTTTAATAAATATGCTTCAATTATGAAGAAATACCATTGTATGTAAAGTATGGGTCGTTATAGTTTGTATCAGAGGAAAGGTATAGTAAACCTTTGGAAACTACTATATGAATGCCTTAGTAAAAACCCTAAGGATATGTTTAAGTATAGGATACAATCCTAGTGTTTTAGAAATGGCTGTGAATAACCAATGATAATACCTAAAGTGTGAAATTTTATTCCTGATTATACGATTTTCCTGTTGTAATTAGTGTCTCTCACAATATAATTCTTGGTTTTTGTCAATGGCTGGAACCTGAAAGAACTGTGTTATTGCTGAATGCTATGGGAAATGCAATGACTGTCCCCCTGAGAAACCAAAGATTATGGGAGCTGGAATGAAAAATCTTGTATCCTTGCTCACACAACTTTCTCAAGATCTGAATCATTCATGACATCCAAACGAGCAATGGAAAGAGAAAAATTCTATTGCATCATTCATGAGGCAGCATCCACCTTCATTCACTGGGTCTTATGATCCATTAGTGGCTAAACAATGGATCAGTACCACTGAACAAATATTTTTAGCCCTATAATGCTCTGAAAATGAAAAATTCATCTTAGAATTATATCATTGGGAAGGTGAAGAAGATCAATGGTGGAATCTTATCAAGAATACGAGGGAAAGAGATGAAATTGTGTTTGTGGAATGGGATGAGTGCAATAAAATATCTTACAATATGTACTTCCATCATATTCTTCGAACAAATATGGAGAAGGAGTTTCTTGACCTAAAGAAAAAGGATGATGAATCAGTTGGTACATATGAAGAAAAATTTACAAGACTTGCAATGTATGCTTCTGTTATTATTATCCAACCTGAGAGTATGATCGATCGATAGTTTAGTGGTTGAAAACCATGTCATCGAGGGGAATTATCCATAAGGGACTTTAATATCTATGAGGAAATTGTTCTATGTGCTCTCAATGTTTATATTGAAATTGGAGTAACCCATCAGTCATATGGGATTGAATAGAAGATGAAAATGGAATTCAAAAGAAAATCTAAAGACCACACAGAAAAGAAGATGAGTTTTACTTTATGCTCAATGTGTTTAATGAAACATGGAGGTAATTTTATTAAAGTGACAAGTAAATGTTTTAAATGAGGAAAAGAAGGTCATCAGGCAATTTAATTCCACAATTATTGGTAAAATATGTCTAATGATGCGAACAAAGAAAAAGATAAAAAAATGCACCTTTTACACTTTAATGTTACAAGTACAAGGATATAGGTAATTATTCAAATCAATTCCCAAATCCAAGGGATTTTGATGATGATCGACGTTAAAAAACTCTTAAGGCCAATGACAAAGGAATGGCACCTACAATTTCTATTGGCGATGTGGAGTACGATAATGAAGTGGTGAAAGGTAAACTTACCATCCACCCTAAATAATCAAATGTTTTATTTGATTCTGGGTATCACCATATTACATCATAAATTTGATATTGAGATAGTCGTGAAAACCCCTAATGGCAAAACAGTCACATCAAAAGTTTACAATTATTCTCTGATTGATGTTGGTGGAAAAGTGCTTCCTGAAAATCTTGTGATCCATCATATAGTGGAATTTGATGTGATTCTTGGAATAGATTGTCTTTATATATATGGAGCTCATATCAATTACAAAATAAGGGAAGTCACATTTCATATTTTAGATAAATCTATGATCATCTACCGATGAATGGATGAATATAACCTTCCAGTGGAAATTTCTTCCATCTTCTGGGTATTGATTCAAATAAATGAAGGTTTTTATCTCAAATGGTTGGAGAGAAACTCACAATTAAGAATATTCCCATTGTACGGGCATATGATGATGTCTTTCCAAAAGAATTTATAGGTCTTCCACCAAATCATTGTGTTGAGTTTTCAATAGAAGTCATAACTGGTGCTATGCCCATTTCAAAGTTACCTTATAGAAGGGCCCCAATTGTGTTTCATGAATTGAAGAAACCACTCCACAAGAATATTGACAATGGATTCATACACCCTAGTGCGTCACCTTGGAGATCACCCGTTCTATTTTTTATGAAAAAATATGGATCAATGAGACTCTACAGTGATTATCAATAACATAAAAAGATCATTATAAAGAACAAATATCCTCTCCCATGCATTGTTGACTTATTTGACCGACTACGCGGAGCTTAGTACTTTTCCAAGATTGATATTTGTTCAGGGTTTCATCAATTAAGCGTCAAAAGGATGATATACCAAAGACATATTTCTATACATTGTATGGACACTATGAATTTATAATGATGCCATTGGGTCTTACTAATTCGCATGCTATCTTCATGGATATAATGAATAGAGTTTTTAGAGACTATCTTGATTAGGTTGTGGTATTATTTATAGACGATATTATTTTCTATTCAAATTGCAAGGATGAACATGAATATTTCTTAAGAATTGTATTGAATACCCTGAGAAATGAGAAGCTTTATTCCAAATTTACCATGTGTGAATTTTGGCTTCAAAATGTTTCATTTTTGGGTCAAATAATCTCAAAAGTGGGGATATCTATGGATCCGGAAAAACTGAGGATATGGAAAGATGGTAAAGACCAACAACAGTAACAGAGATCCAATGTATTCTTGGTTTAGCTAGGTATTATCTTCATTTTGTGAATGATTATTCAAGATTATCTAACCCACTCAACAAATTGACTCAGAAAAGAGATATGTTTGTTTGGACGGAGGAATGTGAAGAGAATTTCAATGAGCTAAAAATATGGTTAGCCATCTCACCTATACTCACACTTCCTTATAGTGGAGAATGTTTTGAGATCTATAGTGATAAATCCATGGAGGGTTTGGGATGTTTTATCGTGCAAAATGATATGGTGATATCTTATTCCTCACGACATTTGAAATCCTGGAGTGAAATTACGCAACTCATGATTTGGAGTTAGCTGCGGGAATATTGGAATTAATGATTTGGAGGCATTATCTTTATGGTGAAAGGAGTGATATTTATACTGATCATAATAGTTTAAAGTATATTTTCATAAAAAATGAGTGGAATATTAGAAAAATAAGGTTTTTGGACCTGGTTAAGGATTACGACTGCTCAATTCATTATCACCCTTGGAAAACAAACAAGGTGGAAGACGCATTATGTCGAAAAGACAATTCTAACTTATCCATGATGAGGATAAAAAAAGATCCTATATTTATTGATTTAAAAAGGATGGATCTTGTAATTTTAATGAAAGGGGAGATATCTTATATTTCTCAAATGAATGGTCAACCATGTATACAAGTGAATATTAATGTGGTGCAGAGGGAGGATTTTGGGCTACAAAGGATGGTGAGAAATGTTCCTGAATTCAACCTTGATTTTGATGGGATAACAAGGTTCATGAACCATGTATATATTCCTCACATACAAGAATTAATGAAGGAGCTGCTGGATGAGGCTCATAGTTCTTCTCTTTTCATCCTGGAAGTACAAAGATATACAGGGTCCAGAAAGAGAACATTTGGAGGGATTACATGAAAAGAGATATTGAGGAATATGTCTCTCGATGCTGGGTTTGTCAGTAAGTTAATGGTGAGAGACAAAGGTCATAGGGGATGTAACAACCATTACCAATACTAGAACGAATATGGGAAAACATCACCAAGGACTTTGTCACTGGACAACCTAAAACATACAAAGGAAATAATTCAATATGGGTTATAGTTGATCTGTAGGATCGAAATAATGATGTAGATGCTTAATATACAAGAGGGGGGGGTGAATTGTACACTTTAAAAATTCCTTTGGAACCTTTAAAGTTGGTTACGGATAACTAAGTTTTCCTTAGATAAGGAATGTTCTAAGTTTGAAAAAGTTAACCTAAGAAACTTCACAACACCTCTAACACCAATTGAAAACTTGGAATAAGGAATGAAGTTATAAACTTCACGTTCAATGTACTTGCTTAAAACTGGAAAGAGATTCTGAAAGTAGGTTCTGGAAATATGGATCAGGAAATTGAAACTTAACTAAAGATTACAATATGAGATTATACCTTAAAGTATATAGAATCTAAATGGAACAGAGTACAGGTAAGGATGTATACGAAATTTATACTTTCCCTATAATACAAAATGCATCGGAAACAAACAATAGTAAAAATACAAGTAACAAGATAAAAGTATTTTAACCCAAAGGGAAGGGTATCCAAAAAGCTTGGATAAAGGTCCCTTGATTTATTTTTCAAGAAAGCTTGTCTTACCCACACCAGGGTAAGCACTCGAAACGAAGATTAGAATCTCTATCTAGCTATCCCTGCAATACCTCAATATCAAGGTAGTTGGAACCTCTGTCTTCCTCAGCAAGGAATTCATCAAACTTTAAGGTAGTCGACACCTTTGTCTTCCAATCCCTGGAAGTCCTCGAATATAATCACCAACATTAGGAGTCGCACAAAGCTTTGAGAGTTAATAAGATCCTCTCTCTCTCTAGAAATCACATCAAGAATGTAATCTCATGATTCGAAGATCAGTTGTTATGAGCTCTTTCAAATGAACTTCTATTTATAGGCTCGGTCGAACTCTTTTCCAATGGTCATATTTTCCTTAAAAATCAAAGAGACCTGTACATGTGTCACTTAACCAACGGTTAGTTTATAACCGAATAGATGACATCGTTTGGTAACAATACAAGTGTAACAGAAGTTATGACATCGTTCTAAGTCTAACTCAAAAGTTCAGAGTGAAGATTCAGAGTGTAAGAAGAATATTAATGAGTAGACAAATTATAAAAAGTGTAAGCAAATGAAAGTTCGGAATCTAAGCAAAAATAACATTCGGAGTCTAAATAAATTTGGGGTGTATAAAGCAAAGATGATCAGATTCTGTTTAATAGGTGAATTCAGAATGAGAAATCAGAATGAAAATTCGTCATCAGAAATCGTAATGAGAATTTTTAATCAGGATTCGTCATTAGATTTTGGTGTCGAACTTCATGAGAGTTCGTATCCAGAATTCGGAGTGGAACTTTATTAGAGTTCGTATCCAGAATTCGGAGTGGAACTTCATTACAGTTCTCATCCAGAATTCAGAGCATAAAACAGAATGCTTCATATCAATGTTTTAAACGATTACGAGAATATAGAAATGAAACTGATTCTTATACATAAGAAATATATGGATATAGATAATGAAAATATGGTACGGATAATTTTCCTTATAAAAACAATTTTCCTTATAAATGTGATTTTCCTTATAAAAGCAATTTTCCTAATAAAAGAAATTTTCCTTATAAAAGAAATTTTCCTTATAAAAGCAATTTTCCTTAAAGATAAGGTGATTGTGATTTCCAAAACAAGAAGGAATGGAAAAGTCATAAGGAAAACCTTATTGACTCAACAATCTCCCCCCTTTTGGAATGCACATACATCCTTACGAAAAAGAAAGACTAAGGATAAAAAAACATTAAGGCTTATATCCCTTTGCTTATGGATGTTGATGAATACGACTAACTCCCCCTTATGTTTTGAAACTCTAAAGATCGTATTCTAGATTTCCGGAATGGAATTTCATTAAGAATAAGAATGTCTTATTTAATGAAAAACTCCCCTTTAGATAAACTATATTAGAGTTATTTTTCTTTCTCCCCCTTTGTTAAGGTTCTTTTTCCTTTTCCCCTTTTTTAGGGTTCTTTTTCCTTCTCCCCCTTTGTGATTTTCAAAAATAATTCGAGGGAATGGAATATATAACAAAGTGCCTGAAAAATTAGTAACAACAACAAAATAAACGATCAAGAAATATTTTCATTAAGTTTGAAAGTTCAAAAACAAGAAGCCTATGATACAACAAAAGATCGGATTTGTCTATTTTGGATCTTTTTCCTTCCACATGAGACCCTTGAGAATAGTCATTATCTTCTTCATGTCTTTATGGTCTTCTTCGTCTTGCTTCTCTAACACAACTATTCTTGCCCTTTGAGCTTCTATATTTTCTTCCTGGGCTTCGAGCTTTTCTTCCTGATCTTTAAAAACATGTTATTGCTTTAACAATATCTCTTCAATCTCATTCCGATGATCCCTTTCATTCCTCCAGTTTTGAGCAACAAAATTCAGCTCCCCATTTAGATCTCTGACTTCTTGAATCCGGAAATTCCTTTCAGCTATCAACTTTTGTTCAAAGGAAGAAGTAAGATCATATATCTTCCTGTCTTCTGTATCAAAAACATACTAAACATTATATTGGAAAAGATCCAAGAGCCTCATTTCTTCTACAGTTTTCCTCGACCAACTAGTCATTTTATTACAAGACCTTTTGTGGGTTTCATAGCCGACAAAAAAAGTTTCGAACTGAGCCTAGATCTCAACACATTTATCCATAACCATGGATACATAGTCTTTTTTCTGATTCAAAGTATGTTGGAGCATCTGGCATCTTGAACCAATACTTGAGAAGGTCGGAATAGAACCTACCAACTTTTTTAATGACTGAACAACAAAGTCCTGTCCCAACAAAGATGACTCCAAATCTGAGAATTTTCTTGGAGAATTTTCTTCGTCAAAATGCTCATCCTTCTTTTTAAAAGAATCACTAACATCACTTCTCTTTACAGCCACTAAGCTCGAGGTATCGTCAACAAGATGCTTTCCCTTGTCCCTTTTTAGAATGGATTGATGTTCCGGAGTTTTCTGTTCACTATCAAATACTTGAACAAAATTGTCTTCAACATCAGCATCTTTTTGAGAACCATCCTCTACAATCTCCATTTGAGAAATATCATGTAGAAGAAGTTCTTCCTCTGCATGATAAGCTACTTCTTGTTCTCCTTTCTCCTCATCCATCCCTGGAGAGACTAACTTAGAAGACTCATCTTCTGAATTTCGGATCAACAGATGTTCCGTAGGCGACCCCTTATAATCGTCTACTTGCTTCAATAGATCTCTGGTCTCACCACTACCTTCAGCAACTGCTTCTTCCTATTGCTCAAACTCATCAAATTCCCCAACTTGCTTAGCTTTTACCTTCTCCGGAGTGACATAGTATCTTCATGGAGTCTTAGGTAGAGATTCCAAAGAATAAGATCTCAGAACTGGAATGTTTCCGGAGGCCATGTCATTAAACTTCAACAAATTCTGAACCGCCTCAGCTTCAGACATCTTTTCCCGAGCTTCTTTTGTTTCACTTGTTATTCTAGCTCATCTGCTCTCTTTTCCTTCAAGGCCTTAGCCTCCACAGGATCCAAGACAAACTGAGGCACCCCTTACACTCTTTTCGCTTTGATTTCCCTCCACTTAGAAACTACCTCATCAGGGTAAGCTTTCTTCTTCTTCGGTTTTGGAGGTGCAGAATGAACATCCTAAGATTTGGGATTCTCTGCTTCAACATCTACTTCATTCATCTTTCTCTTCTTCACTGGATTAGAAGATTCAGGTTCAGCAACTTTTAGAACCGCTTCTTCTTGAACTGGGAAATCAAAGAACTCACCAGTCTTCTTGTCGAAATCAATGTTCATACTTTTGAGGGTACCATCACTCACCAACATAATTTTTCAAAATCTTGGCTTAGACTTGATTTCCTCCCTGAAAGACTCAAGGCACCGAACTATTAACTTCGAGGTTATTGCCGGATACATTATAATATGAGCACTCATATTCCCTTTCTTAATATTATCAATGGTAATAAGAATGTGTTTCATCAGATTAATCATTATTAGATTAATCAGAAAATCTAAGACAAAGATCTCAGTCTTCTTCAAACTGTCTTTGTCACCTTTTCTCGGTACGATAAAGACTTGTACCCATAATTCTAGAATCCGAAAATTCATTGACAGACTAGCAATCTTCAGAGCCTTGTCATCCGATAGACCGAGAGTCTTCAATGATTTTTCCTTGTTGAAACTTCCTTTTGAATCCGGAAAAACATGAGTGATGAACTCTGCTTCTACTTCATTGTTCATCCCTACCATGTTGGCTGCCTTGGCATAAGAAAGCTTATAAGTCTTTCCAGAAGACTTAAACGACAATTTCACCCTACCATGTTACTTAAAGAAGGAAACTGTCTCATAGAACTCTAAAAGAAAATCCAAATATACTTCATCTTGATTTCTAGGCTTAGACATAGCAACATCTTCCCATCCATTAAGCTTAATGGACTTGGATATAAGAGAATCATACTTGTTGAAGAAATCAGGATGAACTAACCTTTCTCTATATACTAACCACTGAGAAATTGGCTTAGTGGTAGACATGTCTTGAGAAGCTACTTCCACAGACATTCGGATCTAAAGACTTCTAGGATGTTCAGAACAGAGATTGCTGAAGATCAGAACGGCCTTAAAATGGAGAGGCAGAGCTTCGGGATGCTGGAGCTTGAAAAACAGATGTGGGATGAGTCTCGGGGTCCCCTTTATATAGGCAATGAATTTGACCGTTGGTCTTCCAAATGTATCTAACGGTTGAAAAAAAACGTTGATCTGATCTGAGGGTTGAGAACTATCCCGAAAAGAAAACATGAATCTGATATTTTGAGGTTTTTGTTAAAACAACGATTTAAGAAAACTATAGTCTGAAAACAAAATATAAGAAAATACCAGCTAGTAAAATATTATTACTAAGGAAATCATACCTTTCAGATTGGCTTATAAGAATTATTCATAATGGGTAATATTCATTTTGAAGAAAAATTAACTACGAAAAAATCTTTATTATGAAAAGACATTGTTCGAAAATTCACTACGAAAACCAAACCCAGTACGAAAAACTCAGTACGGAAAGAATAAAAAAACGAAAAAAACATTATAAGGATTTCAGTACGAAAATTTCATTACAAAATTTTGAATACGAAAAGATAATTATGATAGTCTCGATATGAAAATCTCGTTACGGAAACACCAGTACAAAATTTTCCATTCCGGAAATTTGGTTCCGAAAAGTTTGAAAAACTAACTTTGAAAAATTTAGCTACTCTAACAATCAAATGTACTCCCCCTATGAAAAAGTGTTTATTACTGTAAGGAGAGTTTTTCAAGATATAGTAAATTAATAAAAGGTTACCTTACGGTTATAATTCCTAACTTCTATTTAATGTATTCAAATCTATTATAAGGAAATGATTTTGTGAAAATATATGCAAGTTGATCTTGCGTTCCGATAAACTGAAAAATAATATCTCATTTTAGTGTGTGATCCCTAAGAAAGTGATGCCTAATATCTATGTACTTTGCACGAGAGTGATGTGAAGGGTTCTTACATAGGGCAATGTCAATTTTTTTATCACACAAAATTTGAGTTTTAGTAAAACTCAAGCCATAGTCTGTGAGGGTGTGTTGCATCCACAACACTTGAGCACAACAACTTCCAGCTGCTAAATATTCAGCTTCAGCAGTGGAAAGTGCTACAAAATGTTTCTTCTTGCATGACCAAGAAACTAATGAATCTCCTAAGAAATGTAATGTTCCGGATGTACTTTTTCTATCCATTCTACATCCACCAAAGTCATCATAAAAAAAGATTTTTAGAACAAAATCATTTCCAGATGTATAGAATAATCCAAGATCCATGGTTCCCTTAAGGTAGCGAAAAATTATTCTTACTGCCTTTAAGTGGGATTCCTTAGGATTGGATTGATATCTGGAACATAAGCATACTGAGAACATTAAGTCTGGTCGACTAGCTATTAAGTAAACTAAACATCCAATCATACTTCTAAAAGATGTCTGATCTACTGGTTTCCTAGCTTCAACAAGATCATGAGAGTTTGAGGTACCAATGGTAGTACTTATACTATTAGTGTTGTCATAACCATACTTTTTAGAATATCTTTAATATACTTATGTTGAGATATATAGATTCCTTCTTCTTTTTGAGAAATTTGAAAACCATGAAAAAAAGTTAACTCGCCCATCATACTCTTTTCAAACTCAGATTTCATTAGACTTGAAAAAGAGTCGGTTAAAGATTGCTGAGTTGAACCATATATGATGTCATCAACATAAATTTGAACAATCAAAACATTTTTATTATATTTCTTTATAAAAAGGGTTGGATCTTCATTTCCCTTAATATAGTTATTTTGAAGCAAAAATCCAGTGATTCTATCATACCAGGCTCGTGGGGCTTGTTTAAGACCATACAAAGCTTTGGTAAGTCTAAAAACATGATCAGGATGTTTGGTATCTTCAAAGGTAGGAGGTTGTTCGACAAAAACATCCTCTTGAACATAACCGTTAAGAAAAGAACATTTCACATCCATTTGAAAAAGTTTAAAATTAAAGAATGCTGCAAAGGCAAGTAGAATACAGATAGATTCAAGTATATCTACTGGAGCATTGGTTTCTTCATAGTCTATTCCTTCTTACTGATTATATCCTTTAGCAACAAGTGTAGCTTTATTTCTTACTATGACTCCATTTTCATAACATTTATTTCTGAAAACCCATTTTACTCCAATAACATATGTTTCCATAGGTCTTTCAACCATGGTCCAGACTTTATTCCTCTCAAATTCATTTAGTTCATCTTGCATGGCTTTGATCCAATCATCATCACCTAAAGCTTCATCAGTGCCTTTTGGTTCTAATTGGGAAAGAAATTCTAGATGTTCTATTTCATTTCGTAAGTAAATTCTAGTCCTTACAGGTTGATTTACATCAGCAATGATACTATTACTGGGATGATTCTTAAGAAACACCTGATTTGGGTTGTGAAAAGCCTATTCATCAACATTGGGTAGAAAATATTCTGGGGTAAATGTTTCAAAAGTATCTTCTTGAACATTTTTCATATCATAAGGATCTTCTATCAAAGGTTGACAATCCGTTTTTGAAAACACATCCGAGGATGTAGGTTGGGATAGTTTAAAAACAAAATTATCAGACTCATCAAATTTTACATGCACTGTTTCTTCAACAGTACAAGTATTTTTATAGAAAACTCTATATGCCTTAGAAGTTGTGGAATAACCTAATAAAATTCCTTCATTGGATTTTGGTGCAAATTTATGTAAGTTATCTTTAGTATTCAAAATGAATACTTTGCAACCAAAAACCATGAAGTAGGACTGTCTTGGTTTTCTACCATTCCAAAACTCATAAGGAGTATTATTAAGAAAAGTTTTTATCAAAACTCGATTTATAGTATAGCAAGTAGTACTTACAGCTTCAGCCCAAAAATGTCTAGCTATAGAATATTCATTCAACATGGTTCTAGTTATCTTTTGAAGAATTATATTTCTTCTCTCAACTACACCATTTTGTTGAGGAGTTCTAGGTTCTGAAAAATTGTGAGTAATACCTTTCCTACTACAAAAAGTTTCAAAATCAGAATTTTGAAATTCTCCTCCATGATAACTATGAATAGTTTTCAAAGGAATATTATTCTCATTTTTAACTTTAGATCTATAACTTTTGAAATAAGAAAATTCTTCAGATTTCTTTGCTAGAAAATAGACCCAAGTAAATCTAGTGTAATCATCAACTAGAACAAACACATATTATTTGCCTCCAATACTTCTAGTTTGTGTTAGACCAAAAAGATCTATGTGCACTAACTGTAATGCATTAGTTGTTGAGACATCTCCTATTGATTTAAAACTAGATTTATGTTTCTTTCCATATTGAAAAGGATCACAAACTTTAGAAGAATATAATATAAGCTCTAGTAGATCCTTCACTAGTTTCTTCTTAGAGAGTTTTCATAAGTTCTTAAGGTTATAGTGACATAGTCTTCTATTCCATAACCAAGAATGATCTTCCATTGCACTTAGGAAAGGTTAATCATGGCTTCTGAGGTCTTCTAAATTTAAGGTGTAAACATTCTCTTGCCTACTGGCTGCAAGAATAAATTATTCCTTGGAATTGTGAACTAAGCACTTATCATTGCTAAAAATCACAAGGTAACCTTCATCACATAACTAACTTATGCTAATGAGGTTGTGCTTAAGACCCTTATCAAAAAGAACATTTGAAATCAAGGTTTTACCTAGATGAACAATATTACCGATACCAACAATCTCTCCCTTAGCATTATCTCCGAAAGTTACCTTTCCTCCTTTCGTTTTGATAATCTTTTCAAAATAGATTTTGTTACCACTCATGTGCCGGGAACATCCACTATCCATGTACCATATGTTGCTGCTGGTACTCTTTTTATTTTCCTGGAATCAAGAAAAGAATTAGACTTTCAGAATCCAAACTTGTTTGGATCCGAGATTTCCAAATAACAAAATTTTAGGTACCCACATCTTCTTTGAGAAATATGTCTTGTGAAATCCTAGAGATTGGGTTTTGTTTAAGGAACAATTCTTTGCCAAGTGACCACCACATTGACACTTGGTACAAAATGGGGCACTTTGAGGAACAAAATAATTGTTACTAAAAATTTGTTTTGCATGGGTATAACCAAATCCAGATTTATTTCTTAAATGGCGTATTTGGGAAAACATTTTATCAAAATTTTCCTTACCATGGGTAAAGTTTGATAAACACTTCATTAAGGAAAAAATTTCGGACATGAGTTTGATAACCAAGTTTTTATCTTCAAAATAACCAGATTTAGAACTATAGCTAGGCTCGAAAGAACTTTTCTTAGAATTTACATTATCTAATTCTTTAGAACATTTGTTCCTATCAGAACTCACTTCCTCAAGATTATTTGAAATACTTTCAAAATCATAATATTTCCTATCAAGATATTTAGAAAGATATGATATCTCTTTTGTAAGAATAGAATTCCTATAGTTTGCCTTATCATGTTTCTTATTGAGTTTAGAGTTCTCAATCGCAAGAAGTTCAGCAAACCTAGAAACTTTTTCATTGGTAGGTACCGTATTTTCTTCATCAGAAGAGGATTCTTCATCTGACGAGTTATAATACTTACTATCATTAGAATTTAAAGATACATTGGTCAATGATTCATCATTTTATACCTTAGATATAAAACAATGATTGTCAATAGGTAATATTGATATAAAACCAAGATTCTTCTGTCCTGAAGATTCATAATCAGAAGATTCATCTGAAGAGTCACCACCACTGGCACTCCAGGTATCATTTTCTTTCATAACATTCTTAGCATTGGCTTCATAATACTTATTTCTGTTCCTGTCGGAATTCATGTCCTTCTGTTCTTTCTTTTTGAGTATAGGGCAATCTGGTCTAATATGTCCAGCTCTCTTGCATTCATAACATGTGACTTCTCCATCTTTCCTATCTTTCCTTTCCTTTTTATTATACTTGTATTGGAAATTTCTTTGTCCAGCAATCTTGTTCATCCTTCGAGCAAGATTTGCTAATTCATTTTCAGAGACTTCACTCTCACTAGATTCTGATTGAACAACCATCTTCTTAGACTTGGATCTGGTTACTCTCTCAGGATTCTTAGCTTTCATATGATAGGATGTTGTTGTAAAAGCAACTGTACCATTCCCATTCTTCTTTTTGATGTTTTCAGCATCTCTCTTCATTCTAGTTTCATGTTGGAGAAGAGTTCTGAATAACCCATCAAGATAAATTTGAGTGACCTTCATGTTCTCATCTATAGCAGTTCTTTTGGATTCCCACTCATTGGGAATAAAATCAATTATCTTTTCCACATGTGCTTCATCATCTAACCCTTTTTCTCCCATATACTGTAAACTATTGAAGATAGTCATAAACCTCTGTTGAACATTTCAAATTGGTTCCCCATATGGAAAATTGAAGCCATGGTAATCATCTCTAAGCATTTCTCTCCTAGTTTCAATTACTTTAGAAGTTCCAAAGTGTGTAACATATAACTTCTTCCACATACAATTAGCTGCTTCACAAGAAGAAATTTGGATATATATATATATTTCTAGTCATTGAACACAGTAGAGTATTAAGTACCTTATAATTGAGTTGATACTCTTGCTTTTCCTGGTTAGTGAATGTTCTGACTTCCTTATAAAGAATTTTATAAACACCAGTAAGCATAACGAAATTATCCACTCTAGTGTTGATAACAAAAGTCATCATCTGATCTCTCCAGTATTCATAGTCATTACCATCAAATATTGGTGGTATTTTAGTATTTATATGATCAATAGAACCAACATTGACTCCTTCCATACTTAAAATAACCTTTGGCACACAAACTTGTTAGTAGAAAAAATTCGTAATCACAAAGTTCGGAATGACAATGTTTTGAATGAAAAAGTTCAGAATGAAAAAGTGAGAAAGAAAAACTTATACGTGAGTAAAATTATTTAAGATACCACCTCTGATACCAATTGTAGGATCAAAATAATAATGTATATGCTCAATATACAAGAGGGGGTGAATTGTACACTTTAAAAATTCCTCTAGAACCTTTAAAGATGATTACAGATAACTAAGTTTTCCTTAGATAAGGAAAGTTTTATGTTTAACAAAGTTAGCCTAAGAAAGTTCACAATACCTCTAACACCAATTGAATAAAAGGAATAAGGATTGAAGTTATAAAAATCATGTTCTATGTACTTGCATAAAACTGGAAAGAGACTCCGAAAGTAGGTTCCAAAAATATGGATCCGGAAATTGAAACTAAATAAAGATTACAATATGAGATTCTACCTTAAAGCCTATAGAATCTAAATGGAAAAAAGTAAAAGTAAAGAAGTATAAGAAAGTTATACTTTCCTTATAATACAAAATGCAGCGGAAACATACAAGTAGAAAAACTACAAGTAACAAGGTAAAAGTCATTTAACCCAAAGAGAAGGGTATTCAACAACCTTGGATAAATGTCCGTTGATTTATACTTTCAAGGAAGTCTGTCACACCCACACCAGGGAAATCCCTCGATACAAAGATCGGAATCTGTTTCTTGTTATCCTCGCAAGCCCTCAACATCAAGGTAGTTGGAACCTCTGTCTTTCTCTGCAAGGAAGCCCTCAAACTTTAAGGTAGACGGCACCTCTATCTTCCTATCCCCGAGAGTCCTCAAATGTAATCACCAACATTCGGTGTCGCATGAAGCTTTGAGAGTTAATAAGATCTTCTCTCTCTAGAAATCACTTCAAGCATGTAATCACATGAGTCGAAGATCATTTGTTATGAGCTCTTTCAAATGAGCTCCTATTTATAGGATCGGTTGACCTCCTTTCCAACAGTCATATTTTCCATAAAAATCGAAGAGACCTGTACACGTGTCACTTAACCAATAGTTAGTTTTAACGGAATAGATGACATCGTTTTGTAAAAAAACAAGTGTAACCAAAGGTACGACATCGTTTTAAGTCTAACTCAAAATTTCAGAGTGATGATTCGGAGTGTAAGAAAAATATTAAAGAGTAGACAAATTATAAAAAGTGTAAGCAAATGAAAGTTATGAATCTAAGTAAAAATAATATTTGGAGTCTAAATAAATTCGGAGTGTATAATGCAAAGATGATCAGATTCTGTTTAATAGGTGAATTCGGAATGAGAATTCGGAATGACAATTCATCATCTAAATTCGTAATGAGAATTTGTAATCAGGATTCGTCAATAGATTTCGGTGTCGAACTTCATGAGAGTTTGTATCCAGAATTCGGAGTGGAACTTTATTAGAGTTTGTATCTAGAATTCGGAGTGGAACATCATTACAGTTCACATCCAGAATTCGGAGCCTAAAACAGAATGCTTCATATCAAAGTTTTAAATGATTTTGAGAATATAGAAATGAAACCGATTCTTATACTTAAGAAATATATGTATAAATATAATGAAAATATGATAAGGATAATTTTCCTTATAAAAGTGATTTTCCTTATAAAATCGATTTTCCTTATAAAATCATTTTTCTTATAAAAGCAATTTTCCTTATAAAAGCAATTTTCCTTATAAAAGAAATTTTCCTTATAAAATCAATTTTTCTTATAAAAGAAATTATCCTTATAAAAGAAATTTTCCGCAAAGATAAGGTGTTTGTGATTTTCAAAACCCGGCGGAATAGAAAAGTCATAAGGAAAACCTTATTGACTCAACATGATCGTCTTACGAAGTCAGCACTATTCATTGCTATTAGAGATGATTTATCTCTTGATCATCTTGATAAGATATATGTAAAAGAAGTGGTACAATTGTATGGAGTACCATATTCCATTATATCTATTTAGGATCTGAGGATTACCTCAATGTTTTGGAGAAGTAAACAGTATACTCTAGATATAGAGTACAGAATCAGCACTACTTATCATCCTCAGACAGACGATCAGTCTGAGAGGACAATTCAAATTGTAGAAGTCATGTTGAGAGCTTCATTTAAGGATTTCAAAGCTGGTTGGGATCAACACCTTCCTTTGGTTTAATTTTATTATAATAATAGGTTTAACTCCAGTATTCAGATGGAATCATATGAAGCTCTCTATGGAATGAAATGGAGAACTCCAACTTGCATGGATGAAGTTGGGGAATGAATGCTATTGGGGCATGATATTGTTTATGAGATGGCAGAAAATTCCAGATATATTAAACAACACATAGGAGTAGCTCAAACTCCACAAAAAAATTTATTCCTACAACCAAAGAAAAGACCTAGAGTTTGAAGTGGGGGATAAAGTGTTCTTTTGAATATTTCCTTGGAAGAGAGTAATGAGATTTGGAATGAAGGGAATGTTGAACCCTTGGAATATTGGTCCATTCAAAATAATGGATCATGTTGGGAAGGTGGCTTACTGATTGGAACATCCACCAAATATCTATCAAGATCATTATGTGATCCATGTATCTTTCCTGAGAAAGTACATACATGATCCTTAACATGTACTATGCTCAGAAGTTGTACCGCTAGAGCAAGATATTTCTTGTGAAAAATTGACTTTAGAGATTCTGGATCGTAGCGAAAAAGTGCAACAAAACAAGACCAATCACTTGGTAAGTGTTTTATTGAGGAACCACCCATTAGAAGAATCTACATGGGAACTTGATGATATGATGAGGGAAACATATCCTAATCTGTTTGTTATGAAGTGACGAATTTTGAGAGAGAATTTCATTTTAAGGGGGGTAGAAGGTAACAACTTGAGAATTTATGAGAAATGTATATCTTTATATGTCTTATATTATACACAACACCAAATTAATCCTTCACTACACACAACACTTTCTTGACTTGTGTTACACGCAGGAGAAACCTTCCTCAATAGCATGTGTTGCACGCAATACCGGGTTTCACTAAACAATGATATATTATTATAACATTATGAAGTTGCCGTTATGAATAGTACTAACTGAATTTTGAATTTTATAAAATTATAATTCATCTTACACTTTTTTTAAAATAAGTTATGAAAACAAAATCAATTTTTCGGATAAAAGAAGTAATTTTAAAGAAAAATGCAGTTTTACTGCCTTTCGATAGCGCACCAAATTTAAATCAAATTTTTGACAAGTTTAGAAGTTAAATATTAGAAAATAAACTTTTTATTTTGAATCTTGATATAAAAAGTTACATTTCATGAATTTTTTATACATTTCTGATTACATTCACATTTTGAGGAATAGTAAAAACTCAAAATATTTTTCTTAAAACAACTTTTTTCCCCAAGATAATTTATATAGTTAAATGATAAAATTTAGTTTTTATGAGTATAAATAGAATATATTTTTACCATTTAATATAATTTATGTAATTATCATTAATTTTACATTGAATTCATTCATAGAAAATTTTCAATCTTTGGCAATGTTTTATCTTTTAAAACCTGTTTTGTTTACAATGAAATTAATTTTAAATTAATTAATGAAACTTCAGTGTTTTGAATTTTGGAATAGTGGATTCCTTATTAGGATTCAGTGGGTCCAAATTATGTTAATACCTTACTTTTATTTTTTTGATATTATGAATAGTAACTAAAGTGATTTTTATTTACTACAGTTGAAGGTAAATCAAGTAGTTAAGGGTAAAAATAAGATTATAAAATTACCCTATGACCAGACAAAATTCTTTTGAATGAATAATAGTAGACCCGTATCAACAAAGGATTAGAATAGATTAATTTAATGGACTTTTGATGATGAACATTATTTAATTATTATTAAAACAAAAGAAAGTGACAACATGTCACTCTCTTATATCTTATCGGTGTAATCATTTTAACATAGTGATAAACTTCATAAAATGTCAAACATGAATAGTACCATGAAATACAATAAAATTATCTAAATCACTTCAATTTATTTATATTTTTAGGGATTAAAAAATTATCATTAATGATGACACAATATTGAAGTTGGAATTATTTTAGTTATTGAAATATAAAATAAATGGTATTAAAAATATTAAAATTATTATTATATGAACTATTTTATGTTCCCCGCGATTTTTATTGATATATATTATATGTTATGAATCTATCAAAATCTTTTAGTTCGATCATATCTTCTGTGTGGATTTTATTTATATTCAAATAAATTAATAGTGAAAAAATCGAAACAATTGTTATTTTATAAAAATAACATTTTATAAAATTGTTTACAAATCACGAAAATATTTAGAAATTGTAAATTGAAATTATATATCGTCTAAAATATCATAAAGTATCCAATTATGGACAAATTACAACACATAAGTAATTATTAATTACAATTTAAAACTTATAATTGTATAACCACAAATAAAATTTAATAGATTAAATAAAGATAAATCTAGTAGATAAGGTTTAAAATAAATTACCATCAAGTATAAATTGTATATTTTAATGATATTACAACATTATCTCATCTCATATTTTAATTTAGTCATTTTTTAGGTTTTAAACTGGGGTTTAAATTTATTATAAATTAATATTTTTGAGGTTTCCAAAAGTGACCCTCTCCACCCTTCTAAAAGGGAACCTCCTTCCTCTCCACATCACAACATTTCGAGCCTTCAATCTCGGCCAAACCCTATAAATTTATCTTAAAAACTTTCCTAGAAACTTATTATATGTCCTGGTATTCTTCAAAGACCATATTTAGTGCCCTAAGAGGAGGGTTAGAAGAGGCACATCCCAGAAAAGGTAATATCCTTTACCGATTCTTACAAATTTATTTCTTCTTCTACATCCTCTTATTTATTTGTTTTATTATAATGTAATGAAATATGTATCATTAATATACTGATATATTATTATATATATAAAACAACCCTATTTCACCTTCTATCCATCCTATGGAAAACGAAATCACCGCGCGTTCGTACGTAAAGAATATTGTCTCCACTCCGTGATGTAATCCGTTTTCCACAACCACCATACATGGATGGATATAATGGTGTGAAGAATAAATATATATTATTATTATAACATGATACTAATTCTGAGATATTATATCATCCACTCCAATACTATTAAATAATTATGGGAACAAAATCGTCGCTCATGCGTACGTACGGCTTAGCTTCTCCACTGTGCAATGTGATTTTTTCTACATGATATTCATTAAACCATGATTAAATGAACTAATTGAATGAATAAATATGATATATATTATAATAATACCATTATTTAAATGATATATATATAACCTAAATAGAGTAATGATAATTTATTCGATAAAACACTCATAAGAATATAAAGCAATGAACACCATAATAACAAGTAGCAATGAAATATTAGTAATAAGAAGATACGATTATAACCATATTTGATATCATAACAATGAATATAATTCTATAATAAGTCAATGACATTATTTAAATCATTATAATGGACTTTTAGTTATGTAAAAATAATCTCAGACCTAATGTAAATGAAAATATTTCCATCTCAATTTTTTTATCCAAGATTGTTTATAATTCAGTATTTACTGGGGAATATTTATCATCCACATACATGTATCCTAAATATGTAATATTATTTCTATCCTCCAACAATTTTTGAAATCCAAATTTACCGATTGTTGAATTTTTAGTAAAAGATATGAATGTAAAATTCTGTCTTTTTCAGTACAAGATACTTTTTGACTTTTCCAGTGAAGTATGAGAAGAATGTTTTTTTTAACATATACGACATGAATGAATTTTTATGTGTTCAGATAACATTAATTATATGAAGTTTCCTTTACATGTTTTCATGTATGTTTTCAGTCAACTTCTTTTATTTAAAATTATATGACATGTTGATAAAGAAAAAATGTTTTTTAAGAAGAAAGGAAATTTTCTTCAATAACTAAGTTCAAGTGTTTTTATTATTTTCCATCCAAGTTGAAATAGGGTTTTGTTTCAATTAAAATTATTACATTGATTTTATTATATAATGATGGAGTTTTTTATGAAGTCCATTTTTCTAATATGGATTATGTTATGATGGCATGATGTTTAAGAATACCATTCTATTACATGGGTTATGTAATGATGTATGATTTCTAATTTTATGGCACACATATGATTGGTTTCATTATGAAATGTGTGTGACCTATATCTCCCTCCAATTCATAGGATAATGATTTTTATCTCTTGAGATAGACATGGTTGGAATGGAAAGTAATTCTGGTTCAGTATTACTGGGATGGAACGATGTGTAAACTCGGTTTAGTAATGGACTTTGTATGCTATGGTGGTCTTGGAGAGGAGCCATGATTAATATGAAATGATTTTCTATGATTATGTGTGTATTACACAAAGTTTTATATCTTATTTTTGATTTTTGGTATTACATTATAGTTCTATGATTTATCCCATGAAATGATATTTTGACCTCTTATGCAGGATAAGATTTTTCAAAAGTTATGCTCTTAAGAATATGATAAGATTAAAATTTCATATTTTTACCCATACTGAGCATTTGATCTCACCCTTCTGTATGATTTTTCCCCAGGCCAGGAAGAAGGGTATTAAATATGAAATGCCAAAATAATGTCTAGATATGATCAAATAAATGGGAGACATAGTAGATTCTTTATGAACCAGTTGTTTATGTTTCCCAAATTCTAAATACACAATACCTATACGGTCGTACCATGGTTTTGTTATATGATGTAATAAATATGCTTTAATTCTGAAGAAATATCAATTTATGTAATGTATGGGTCGTTAAAGTTGGTATCAGAGGAAAGGTATAGTAAACCATTGAAAAATAGGATGTGAACAACTTGGTAAGAACCCTAAGGATATGTCTAAGAATAGGACACATTCATACTATTTTAGAAATGGTTGTGAATAACCTATTATAAGATCTAAATTGTGAAATTTTATTCATGATTATGTAGTTTTCCTATTGTTATTATTGTTTCTGACACTATAATTCTTTGTTTTAGTAAATTGCTAGAACCCAAAGGAACCATGTTAATGCCAAATGCCATGGGAAATACGATGATTTCCCCCCGTGAGAAACCAAATGATGTGGGATCTGGAATGAAAAATCTTGTGGCCATGTTCACACAACTTTCTAAATCTAAGAATCCTGAAGGACTTCCAAATGAGAAAAGGAAGGAACAACATTCTATTTAATCCTTAATGAGGCATCGTCCACCATCATTTAGTGGGTATTATGATCCATTAGTGGATGAACAATGGATTAGTACCACTTAATATATATTTTTAATCCTACAGTGTTCTGAACATGACAAAGTCAACTTAGGAGTATATCGTTTGGAAGGTGAATCTCAAGAATGGTGGAATCTTATCAAGAATACGAGGAAAAGAGACGAAATTGAGTCTATGGAATGAGACGAGTTCAAGAAATTATTTTCAATTTGTACTTCCCTCATATTCTTCGAGCACAGATGGAGAAGATGTTTCTTGAACTAAAGTAAAAGGATGATGAATCAGTTGGTATGTACGAAGAAAAGTTTATAAGAGTTGCAAGGTACGGTTCTGGAATTATTATCCAACCTAAGAGTAAGATTGATCGATTCATTAGTTGCTTAACACCATGTATTCGAGGGGAATTAGCCATAATGGAATTCAATATATACGAGGAAACTGTCCGATGTGATCGGAATATTTAGATGGATGTTGGAGTAACCCATCAGTCATATGGGTTTGATAAGAAGAGGAAATTGGAATTCAAATGAAAATATCAAGACCAAATGAAAAAGTAGATGAGTATTCACTTAAGCTGAATATGTGGAAAGAAACATGGAGGTAATTGTCTTAAGGAGACAATGTAAATGTTTTAAATGTTGAAAAGATGGTCATCGGGCAATTGAATTCCACAATGTTTGGAAAAATATGTCTAGGGATGCGAACAAAGAAAAGGCTACAAAAATCAACCACCAACTCTTCAATATTAAAATTTCAAGGAAATAGGGAATAATTCAAATCAATTCCCTATTACAAGGGTTGTTGATTATGATCAACTTCAACAAAATCTTAAGGCCAAAGGAAAAGGAAAGTCACATGCGATTTCTGTTGGCGACGTGGAGTATGATAACGAAGTGGTGAAGAGTACACTTACCATCCACTCTAAAGTATCAAATGTTTTGTTTGATTCTGGATCCAACCACTCATTTATTTTGGAAGAATTTTCTAAGGTCATCACCCTATTACCTCATAAATTAGATATTGTGATAGCTCTAACTACCCCTAATGTAAAAATAGTTGCATAAAAAGTTTACAAGTCTTATCCGATTGAATTTTGTGGAAAAGTGATTCCTAAAAATCTTCCGATCCTTCCTATTGTGGAATTTGATGTGATTCTTGGAATATATTGGCATTCAATATATGAAGCTCATATCAATTACCAAATAAGGGAAGTCACATTTCATATTCTAGATATATTCATGATCATCTATCGATGCAAGGATGAATGTAAGCTTCTAGTGGAAATTTCATCCATCATAATGGTATTGATTGCAATAAATGAAGGTTATTTATCTCAAATGGTTGGAGAGAAACTCATGATTAAGAATATTCCCATTGTATGAGAGTTTGATGATTCATTTCCAGAAGAATTTCCAGGTCTTCCACCAAATCGTGAAGTTGTGTTTTCAATAGAACTCATACCTGGTGCTATACCCATTTCAAATATTCCTTATAGAATGGCACCAATTGAGTTGCAGGAATTGAAGAAGAATCTCTAGGATAATATTGATAAAGGATTCATTTTCCCAAGTGTGTAACCCTGGGGAGCACCTATTATATTTGTTAAGATAAATGATTGATCAATGAGACTCTACAATGATTATCGAGAACATAACAATATCATTATCAAGAACAAATATCCTATCCCATTCATTGATGACTTATTTGACCAACTATGCAGAGCTCAATAATTTTCCAAGATTGATCTTTATTCAGGGTATTATCAATTAAGGGTAAAAAATGAGGGTATATCAAAGACATCTTTCCATACAAGGTATGGACACTATGAATTTATAATGATGCCATTGGGTCTTACTAATTCCCCTGCTATATTCATGAATCTAATGAATATAGTCTTTAGAGACTATCTTGATTTGTTTGTGGTAGTATTTATAGACGAAATTCTTGTCTATTCGAAGATAAAGGAAGAACCTGAAGATCACTTAAGAATTGTATTAAAGACCATTAGAAAGGAGAAGCTTTATGCCAAATTTTCCAAGTGTGAATTTTGGCTTAAAAAACGTTCATTTTTGGGTCACATAATCTCAAAAGAGGGGATATTTGTGGATCTAAAAAATATGGATGATATTGAAAGATGGTGGAGACCAACAACATTAACTAAGATTTAATGGTTTCTAGGTTTAGCTTGGTATTATAGACATTTTTTGAAGGATTTTCAATATTATCTAACCACTCAAAAAACTGACTAGGAAAGGAGTTATGTTTTTTTTTGATGGAGGAATGTGAAGAGAATTTCAAATAACTAAAAATAAGGTTAGCCAGTGTTCCTATGCTCACACTGACTTATAGTGGAGAAACTTTTGTGATCTACAGTGATGCAACCAAGATGGGGTTGGGGTGTGTTCTCATTAAAATTTATATGGTGATATCTTATGCCTCAAGATAGTTGAAATCCAATAGAAAATTTACCCAACTCATGATTTGGAGCTAGCTGTGCTAATCTATGCATTAATGATTTGGAGGAATTATCTTTATGGTGAAAGGAGTGATATTTATACTGATCATAAAAGTTAAACGTATATTTTCACACAAAAAGAGCTGAAAATGTTTCAAAGATGGTGGTTGGAGCTGGTTAAGGATTTAGACTGCTCAATTCAATATCATCCTTGGAAAGCAAAAAAGGTGGAAGACGCATTAAGTTGAAAAGACCATGCAAGCTTATCCACGATGAGGATCAAAAAAGATCCTATATTTATGGATTTTCAAAGTATGGATATTGGAATTTTAATGAAAGGGGTCATATATTATCTTTCTCAAATGAATGTTCATCCATCTATTCAAGTGAATATTAATGCGGCACATAAAGAGGATTTTGGGCTACAAAGGAAGGTGAAAATGTTCATGAATTCAACCCTGATTATGATTGGATAATAAGGTTCATTAACCATGTATGTATTACTCCCATAAAAGAATTTATAAAGGAGCTCCTAGATGAGGCTCATACATCTTCTCTATTCCTCCTGGAAGTAAAAAGATGTTCCGGGTCCAGAAAAAGAACTTTTGGTGGTATGGAATGAAAAGAGACATTACTGAATATGTCTCTTGATGCTTGGTTTGTCAGAAAGTTAAATATGAGAGACAAAATCCAAAGGGGTTGTTATAAACATTACCGATACCAAAAGAAAAGGGAAAACGTAACTATGGACTTCATCACTAGACTTCCAAAAACATCCAAAGGAAATAACGCTATCTGGGATATAGTTGGTCATCATATGAAGTCGGCAAAATTCCTTATTATAAGAGAAAACTTCTCTCTTGATCATCTTGATAAGATATATGTAAAAGATTTGGTAAGATTGTATGGAGTACCATATTCCATTATAACAAGTCGGGATCTGAGGATTACCTTGATGTTTTGGTGAAGTATTCAGTATAATATAGATATAGAATTGATTTTTAGCACTACTTATCATCCACAAACATACGATCATTCTGAGAGAAAAATTAAAACTCTTGAAGAAATGTTGGGTGCTAGTTTTATGGATTTCAAAGGTGGTTGTGATCAACAACTACCTTTGGTGGAATTTTCTTACAATAATAGCTTTCACTCCATTATTCAGATGGCTCTATGTGAATCTCTCCTTGGAATGAAATGCAGAACTCCATCTTGCTGGGATGATGTTGGGAAAGAAAGCTATTAGGACATGATATTGATGATGTGATGGCAGAAAATGTCAGATATATTCAACAACACATAAGAGTATCTCAAACATGAAAAAAAGTTATTCTGACAACCGATGAAAAGACCAAGAGTTTGAATTGGGTGATAAAGTGTTTTTACGAATATCTCCTTGGAATAGAGTAATGAGATTTGGAAAGAAGGGAATGTTGAGCCCTAGGTATATCGGTCCTTTCAAAATATTGGACCGTGTTGGGAAGGTAGTTCACCAATTGGAACATCCACCAAATCTCTATCAAGTTCATGATGTGTTCCATGTATCTCTCTTGAGAAAGTACATAACTGATCCTTAACATGTACTATGCTCAGAAGTTGTACCGCTGGAGCAAGATCCTTCTTATGAAAAATAGTCGATAGAGATTTTGGATCGTAGTGAATAATTTCTATGAAACAATACCACTCGCTTGTTTTATGTTTTATGGAGGAACCACCCATTAGAAGAATCTACATGGGAACTCGATGATATGATAAGGGAACCATATCCTCGTCTATTTTTAACGAAGTGACGAATTTTGAAGGAGAAATTCATTTTAATGGGGGTAGAATGTAACACCTTGAGATTTTATGAGAAATTTATATTTTTTTATGTCTTATGTTATACGCAACACCAGTTGAATCTTTCCCTATACACAATGCTTTCTGGACTTGTGTTACACCAAAGAAAAACCTTCCTCAATAGCTTTCATTGTACGTAATAACGAGTTTCCCTTAACAATGATTTATTATTATAATATTATAAAGTAGTCATTGTGAATATTACTAACTGAATTTTTAAATTTAAAATATTATAATTCATCTTACACATTTTTTAAAATTATGTATGAAATCAAAATCAATTTTTTGGATAAAAAGGCATTTTTTTAAAAAATGCAGTTTTACCACTTTTTGATTGCGCAACCATTTTAAACCTAATTTTTGACATGTTTATAAGTTAAATTTTACCCAATAAACTTCTTCTTTTGAATCCCGATATATAAATTTACATTGCATGATTTTTTGATACTTTTTTGATAACTTTCACATTTTGGTGAATAGTAAAAACACCCTAAATGTTTCTTTAAAACAAATTTTTTCATCAAGATAATTTATATAGTTAAATGATAAAATTTAAATTTTTTACAATATAAATAGAATATATTTTTACCATTTAATATAATTTATGTAATTACCATTAATTTTACATTGAATTCATCGGTAGAAACATTTCAATCTTTGGCAATGTTTAAACTATTAAAACATGTTTTCATTACAATAGTATTAATTTTAAATTAATTACTGCATATTTTGTTTTTTGTATTTGGAATAATGGATTAAATATTTGGATTCATTGTGTCCAAATTATGTTAATAGGTTACTTTTATTTTTTTGATATTAAGAATAGTAACTAAAGTAATCTTTATTTACTAGAGTTGAAGGTAAATCAAGTAATTAAGGGAAAAAATAAGATTATAAAATTGCCCTAACAGCAGCCTAAATTAATTTAAATGAATAAAAGTAGATCCATATCACATAAGGTTCAGAATATATTCATTTAATGGACTTTTTACGATGAAAATTATTTAATTATTATTAAAACCAAAGAAAGTGACAAAATTTCACTCTCTTATATCTTATAGGTGTAATAATTTTACCATTGTGATAATCTTCATAAAACATTGAAAATGAATGGTATACAGAAATATAATAGAATTATCTACATCATGTGAATTTATTTATAATTTTTAGGGATTAAATAATAATCATTAATGATGACACAATATTTAAGTTGGAATTATTTTATTGATTAAAATATCAAATAAATAATTTTAAAAATATTAAAATAAATATTATATGAACTATTTAATGTTCTGCACAAATTTTCTAGATATATATGACATGTTATTAATCTATTAATTCTTTTAGTTCGAACATATCTTCTTTTTGGATTTTATTAAAATTTAAATAAATGAATAGTGTCAAAATCGAAACTATTTTTTTTAATAAAAATAACATATTATAAATTTTTTTACAAAACAAAAAAAAATTAAAAAATTTTAAATAGAAATTTATATGGTCTAAAATATCATAAATAATACAATTATTTATTATTCACAAGACATAAGTAATTATTTATAACAATTTAAAATTTAGAATTGTCTTGCCACAAATAAAATTAAATATATTAAATAATGATAAATCAATTTGATAAGTTTTAAAATAAATTCCCATCATGTCTAAATGTTATTGTTTGATGCGATTATAACAATGTACCACATCATATTATAATTTAGTCTTTTTTGGATTTTTTAATGTATGGTTAGAATTTATTATAAATTAATATATTTGGGGTACCAAAAAGTTACCCTCTCTTTCCTTCTAAAAGGGAACCTCCTCCCTCCCCCCATCACAACATTTTGAGCCTCCAAGATCAGCCAAAACCATACCATTTCCCTTCTAAACGTCCATTGAAACACACTATAGACCATGTTCTTCTTCAAAGATGAACTTTAGTGCCCTAAGAGGAGGTTTTGAAGAGGCGCGTCGAAGAAAAGGTAATATCCGTTACTGATTATTTCAGATTTATTTCATTTTATAATTCCTCTAGGTTATTTGATTCATTATAATTTAATTACATAAGTATCACTAATATACTGATATGTTATTATATATATTAAACAACCCTATTTTATCTTTTATCCATCCTACAGAAAATGAAATCATCGCGCGTGCGTATGTACAGAATATCGTCTCCACGCCATGGTGTAAACTATTTTCCCCCACCACCATAATTGGATGAGTATAATGGTGTAAAGAATAACTATATATGATTATTATAACATGATACTAATTCTGATATATTCTATCATTCCATCCAATACCATTAAATAATTATGAGAATGATATCTTTGCTTGTGCATACTTTCGGCTCACCGTCTCCACGGTGCGATGTGATTCGTTCTAAATGATCTTCATTAAAAAATGATTATATAAACTAATTGAATGAATAAATCTGATATATATTATACTATTAACATTATGTAAATGATGTAGATATAACCTAAAAAGATTAATATGAATTTATTCGATAAAACACGCTTAAGAACATAAAGAAATTAACACCAGAATAACAAGTAGCAATGAAATATTACTAATAATAAGATAAGAATATGAAAATATATGATATCATAACAATGAATATGATTATATAATATGTCAATGAAATTATTTAAATCATTATACATGATGTTCAGTTATGTAAAAAAAATTCAGACCTAAGTTAAGGGAAAATCTCACAATATCAATTTTTTAATCCAAGATTGTTTATACCTTGGTATTTACTAAGGAATATTTATCATCCACATCCATGTTTTATGAATATATAATATTATTTTTATCCTCATAAAATTTTTGATATCCAAATTTACCTATTTTTTATTTTTTATTAAAATATATGAAAGTAATCTTTAGTCATTTTCATTACGGGATTCTTTTTGACTTTTCCGGCCAATGTACGAGAAGAATGTTTTTTTAACTTATACGACATGAATGATTTTTTTTGATTTTGAAGAAAATTATTTCCATAAATATTAATTGAAAATTTTTCATGTTTATTTTCAATTAAATTCTTTTAGTTTAAAATAGTATGACATGTTGAGAAAGGTAAAATGTTTTTGAAAAAGAATCGATATTTATTTCAAGAACAATGTTCAAGTGTTTTTATTATTTTCCATCTAAGATGATATAGGGTTATGTTTCCAACCATATCATTACATTTAGTTTATTATTTTATAAAGGTGTTATTTTTATGAAGTCTATTTATCTGATATGGATTATGTTATGATGGCATGATGTATAAGAATCCTAGTCTATTACATGGGTTATTCAATGATGTTTGATTGAAGATTTTGTGGCACACATAAGAATGCTTTCATTATGAAATCGGTGGGACCTATATCTACCTCAAATGAATTGGGTATAGATTTTAATCTCATGAGATAGACATGGCTGGAACGAAAAATAATTCTGATTCAGTATTCCAAGGATGGAACGAGGAGTAGACGTGGTTCTGTAATAGACTTTGTCCACTATGATGTTCTCAGCGATGAGCCTTGATTAATATGAAATGATTTTATATTATTATGTGTGTATGCCACAAAGTTTCATGTCTTATGTCATGATTTTTGGGATTACATAGCAGTTTTATGATTTATCACATGACATGATTTTTTGACATCTTTTGTAGGATAAATTTTTTAAAATGTTAAGCTCTTAAGAATATGATACGATTGACATTTAATCTATTTACCATTACTGAGAATTTGATCTCACGATTTTGTATGTTTCTTTTCCCCAAGTTAGTAAAAGGGTATTCAATACGATATGTAAAAAAGGAGTCTAGATATGATCAAATAAATTGGAGACAACGTATACTCTTTTTGAACCAGTTAATTATGGTTCCCAGTTTCTAAAGACTCTATACTTATACGATCCTACAATTGTTTTTTATATGTTGTAAAAAATACGCTTCAATTCTGAAGTAATATCAATGTATGTAAATTATGGGTCGTTACACTCAAACCAACTGTAACACCCTGACCCCAGATACCCAGAGTCAATGAATTATTATATAACATTATCATGATCATAAAAAATCAAGTCCCTAAAGACAGATTAGTTTAGTATCTGTGGAAGTACTAAAAACATTAATACGTTTTACATTAAATTATAAAATAAAAACAAGAACGACATTATCCCTATTTACCACAATCATTTCCTCTAGACTATCCCTACAGGCCAGTCATAATATACTTCTTCGCATCCTGGAAAAAATAAAACATAAAAAGGGGTGAGCTCAGATGATTAGTAAGTATAACAATAAAGAAGAAACATTCAAAAATAAGAATAAATATTTAATGAAATTATAATACTAAAACACAAGCCTTTTAAACTTAAGCATTATCCTAACATGGAGAATATAAATCAAAATAATGTCATTTACTTATTCACATGGATATTATACTAGTTGAATAATCACATGAAATATCAATATTCAATTTCAAATGGGGGAATGCATAATTCCAGAATTTATAACAACATAGTCAAGGTCTTGTTACAAGACTACAAATAAGATTTTGTCAAGGCCTTGTGCCAAGACACTTGTTTTCCTCATTAGAACTAATAATTCATCATGTAGATATAGCAGGATCCACCCATCACTTCTATGTTCAATGAATTCATAATATGAATAGGTTTAAACCAAACATAAACACTCTTATTATAACAAGAATATGAAATGTCATTACACTATCCATAAAACACGAATGGTATAAAAATAACACATACACAGCAAAACATACCACATAAACTTCAATACAATATTAAATATTTTTATCATAATAATTCTACTTCAATCAAGTATTAAAATCCATCAAAGGATGTTAACATAGATGAAATGAAAACTATTAGAAAGAAATTCCTTTTTCTATTTAAAGACCACTTAAAAGTCACATAATTATAAAAGAAAAAAATTATTTTTGAAATATTCTTATATTCTTGTAAGGAATGCTTCAAAAGTGTTATAACAGTGGAAAATATCCGCACCCACCATATAAGTTAAAAAAGGCATTCATACTTTTATTTTGTCGAAAAGGTCATACAGTACCTTGTTTGGAAAATGACGGAATGATTCCTTTATAAACACAATATAAAAATTCACAAAAAATTAACAAATTACATTAAACAATAGAATAGGAAATAGTAAAAATGTTTTGAAATACATTTTATGAAACATTTTGGTGGATGACAAAGAGGTCGCCGAAGATAATTGTGAAATTATCCTTTACCGTGTACTAATCCTTGGTCGAGGTTATGTAAAACTATTTTATAACAGTTAAATAATTGTTACTAAATTATAAAATAACCTTATAAATAAATATGATATCATATATGATCTTCTAGAATTGCTTTGTGAATAATATTATAGTATTATCGTTGTTTCAGGTGTTAACTGATTTGTGTTCTTTTATATGTTTTTTTACAGATGAGGTGTTTGTTATGGATAATATTTATTTTATTCATATCTATTATGGTATTAAATTCATAATAATTATTTTTATTTATCAAATGAAAATTATTCATGAATGGTTACGATGGGGAAATTAATCTCATCGTGTTCGTGGCGACGGTAATCTGTACATATGCACCAACGAAAATATCATTATTTTTATAATAAAATCATATATAAATATATTTTATATCATATATAAGGAATATTTTACATGTTATATTTATTATTTAAGTCAATTATATATCATTATTATACCCATCCAAAAAATAAAGTATTGAATAACAACTACACCACGACGTGGAGACGAGAAGTAATTTGTATGCACGTATAATGACATTGTAATTCATATGATTGATAAAATAACGTATATTGTTGTACTATTTTTTTTATAACATCACAGTATAAAGAATATACTTTAGTTATTATTTTATTATAGAAACAATAATGAAATAAGATGCGGAAGTGGAAAATAAGTTGAAAGTGGTGATGAAATATTTACCTCTTCTTCGAGTTCTTACTTTTGACTGATCAAATTGTCTCCTTAGGTTGGATTTATGACCAAAGCAAGGAATCTAGGTTGAAGGGAGGAGATTTCAGAGGATATTTGGTTATGGTTTGGGAGATGAAAATGGCTTTGAATGTGTGAATTTGAGAGAAGGGGAAGTGCCATTTTATAAGAGAGGTGAGGGGAACCTTAGGAAAAGAATGAAATATTATTTTCTAATAACCTAATTTTCATGTATAAATGGCTCGAAAATGATTTATTTTTTGGATACGGTTGGGATGGGTTGAAAAACTTTCAACCAATAGGTTTGAGACTGGTTTAGGCCATAATATATCCCTTATCTTTTAGATTTAACTCTTCGTTGAATAGTTTTACATTTACAATGACTATTTGTCTTTCTATAATATATGGTCAATAAAATTACTATAACAAGACATGAGAACCCCAGGTGGTTCATTATTAATATATATAACCATATACAAGTCATTTTTCCAAATCTTAGATGTTCTTGAATATTATATCGCCTAATAAAATATTATTAGTTTTAAAAACACATTTATTTCAATTTTAACACTATTTAGTATTTTGTTTTTGATAAAGTTATAACTACAAGATTAATTCGAAAAAAATCATTTGATCAACACTAACATGTCATTGAAACCTATAAAATTAGGGCAATTCATCAAAAATCTGAAATTAGATTTATTTGAATATTTAAAATATCAATTATTTTAATGTTTTGATAATAATGTAATTACATCATCATCATTCTGTCATAAATAAATTTAATTATTTAATTCTTAAAAGATATAAAAAAAATATATTTATGTACGATATATTATTTATATTTCTAATGAATATTTATTATCGAATTTATCTTCATTATAACCATAAATTTATAATTTTTTATATATGAAAACATTAGATTAACAATTTTATCATTTTTTTAATTAAATAATAATAAATGTCCCAATCAAATACAAGTGGACCTAAAGGATTATATTTTATTCCTACGGATTTGTTTTACTAAATACACTTATCATATATTATTTGGACATGTGTAAAGGTAATAATAATTTTATTATTAAATTTAATTAACATATTAACTTTTAACTGTGCTAAATAAAGGTTTAAAGTTACTTTTCACCAAAAATTATATTCATCTTATCGAACACAATTTTATTTACTGATATCAATTGTGTCTCTTTGATTTTCGATATTTAATTCACAGAAGTGGTAGAAATAATTTTTATGCAAATTTTCAAATTTCCTAGGAGGTGGGTAAAAGACAGTAAAAAGTTCAATAATTTTTTTTAAATCTTATCTTTTTATAAAATTTCTACAATGAAATAAATTGATCACATATAGGTATTATGTATCTATTTTGACCTAAAATTTTTCAATAAAATAAATATTTATTTAAATAATATTTCCATTTTAAACTATAACGCAGTGTTATTCACTATTCATGAAAAATTGAACGTTTTCATAACAATACAAAAAATTCACCCTAAGCTAAATAAGATATTCCAAATTCAAATATTAAGCCCATTTTGAAAGATAAAATATATAGAATTTCAAAAAGTTGGTAAAACTACTCATAACTGCTACATTGATTGGAATGAATCAACATTGCCTTGGATTATTGTGATTAAAATTCTAATATGCATGAGTTTCCAAGATAAGAATTGTAACCTAAAAACAATATATAATGTGAATTATAAGGATGTCAATGTTTAGAAGATACTAGACGAGGATAAATCATCATTCCATTATCCATCTCTTAGAGGAAAAATTAGTGGCATCATTAGTGGTGTTGCAGGTTCCTTTTACATTAGAATGAAGAATAATTCATAGGATAGATTATATGGTTATGGGGGATATCAATAATTTTTTAAGGTATATTCATATCCCTCAATCTGAGGAGGTATTACCCATTTTATTAAATGTTGACAGATTGGACATAACTGAATATTCATCCCTCATACCCATGACATGTGTCCTTAGTTTGGAAAGATGGGTCATCTCTTTAGATTCAATTGAAGAGTTTCATAATTGAATTTCTGTTCATATTTATAGTAGAAACGTGGCCATATATTATATAGAAGATCTAAACTGCCATTATAGGCTCCAGAGTTTTTGATGAAATAGGTGAACCGGGTATCATGGGGTCAAGGTCATAGATCTAATGCAGGTGTAGTCCAAACAAAATAATTGATTTTAGATGATGGTGTAGAGATTACTTTGAATGATAAAGGTTTGGTAATGATTACATAAATTCTATCTTCAACATTTATTGATAAATGAGATTCCCATTAGTTTATATCTTCTCAAATTTTCTTCCAGGATAGATATTTCGGTTAGTTATCCTCTAAATTTATATCAAAATATTCACCCTAAAGAAAGATGGGTAATCATATATAGATGTCCAATAGAATATCATAGTGGTATTATACTAAATATTATATGTGATTTTATAATATTATAAATACATTTCTTTAATGTACTTTTAGGTATCGATTGTTTTTCTAGTTTTCGAGATCAAATTGATTGTTGCAGAATATTAGTAACTATTAATTATCCCTAGGAATAATAGTATGTTTGGAATGTATATTAGGAAATAATAGTAGGTAGAGTGGGACCAAAAAACACATATGTCTGATCCATTAAATAATTAGTGATATTATATTTCTTACAATAGTACATGAATTAGATTTATATCCTTCTGCTAATATAGTTGAAAGTTGTGTAAATGTTTTTAGGAAGAATTCATAGGAATTACTCCTTATATTCCTAATGATATTAATATTGAACACATTCTAAGAAAATTGGATATATGAATTCCTCATTATCATTTGAAAGTATATGATTTCATGAAATAATTTTGAAGTATGATAATTTAGATGCCACAATTTTTTTGGAGAAGATTACTTTTCATTGGGGTTCTCAAGTTATGTTCTCTATGATTGAGGGCATAATCCCTTAGATATGAAGAGAATATATAAAGAAAAATTTGGTCACCATGATGAATATTATTATTTTTATAATTATTGATTATTTTCTTGGTTAGTTGAGGGGATCCTTCTGTTTCTCCAAGAAATACTTATGTTTTATCCACTACCAAATTTGGGTCAGAAACAAGGAAATTTCCACCACATCATTTAAGATTACATATAATTTTTATGAGCACATATTTATTTCTTATGGGTTAATCAATTCATTATATGTTTTAATTGATATCATGAATATGGTTCTTCACTAATCGTGGAATCCATCATCATTGTATAAATTGATGATATTCTTATATATTATTAAAAATCATATTTTCATTCAATAAAAAGTGATATTTTGTAGAGTATAATTAGAATGCATCATCCTAATGAAAACTATTATATGTCTTATTTTTGAATCTCATAGTTATGTTTCATGTGACTTATAATTTATTATACATTTATCAAAGTAGTACCAGTGATTGTAGATGTAGTTATTTTTATAGAATGGGCTATGAATGTATTTGGGATTTAGAGGTTCAAGGGTTATTAAGATAATAAAAATGATTTATTAAATAATTTTCATGATTATAAAGGACAATGAAAGGGCTTACAAAAAATGGAGTAATGTTTCAACAGAAAATCAATGTGAGGAGGAATTCTTAATGGTAAAGGGAAGTTTTACATATGGCCGAATTCTAATTATTTAAGAACCTGGTATCGATTATACTACTTAGCGGTATGCTTCGTGATTAATCGTGTGATTTTTATTAATATATAAATAATATGTAGTTTATTATGTGCCTTTTTAGCTATAAAACAATGAGTTAATGTACCATAATCAACATATAGAGTCCATTTGGGGTGGTAATTCCCTAAAATATCAGTGAAACATTACATTTAGTCAGATATTCCTCATTTATGGGGAGTGAAATAAAATATGACATATCTTCTCTTTATAAGACATGAACCTTAAGAATTTATGTTTTGTTGATTACTTATAAGAGTTTGAATCTGGGTTTTCTTATTCTCTTGGTAAGGATAAGGTTTTTTAACATTATCTTATTAAGAGGATTTATGATATATTAATGAATTCATGATATCCAAAGTGGATTTTTGTTATCTTTTTAGATGATTGGTTGATGGGTTTATTTGAGGATCAAGGGGTTATGGCCTTTAATACCTTAGTCATCACTACCTTATTTAATGGAAGAGTGAAACACAACCACTGTTCTAATCCTATTTTTTAATTTATGTGATAAGAACCCGATTCCAAGAATGGAATTGTATGAATGTTTTATAATATATATTAAAAAAATGGTAGGAGTTACTAATTCCATTAGAGAAGAGAGGATGAAATGATATCACCTTTCACAGTGGGTTGTTCCACTAGGATGAGCTAATATATATCCTGGTATTAGGTGAAATTTATGGTTTCTCATTATTCATATAGACAAAACATGTTTTTTCTCTCAATGACCCACCTAGATGTGTCTGAAGGTTAGAAATAGATGACTATGTAGATTAAAACATATAATTCTAGTACCTATTTTCAAATTGGATGAAATTTATAAGGATTTTTCTATGATATTTATGAGGACCGTAGTAGGTCATTTTGTAACATAGGTTGGTGTTGACTGGCTGATGGATATTTCTTATTAATTTCCAAAATGAGAGACCTATGCCATGCATGATTTTGGAATCATCATTGTTTTATAGATAGATTGGATTCATTTAAAGTATAATTCAACATATCATTAACATATTTTTGAGATGTCACAATGATATATATATTAATTAAAGGATAATATATGGGCTTAAATTCTAATTTTTTTTGGAATATGGATAGATATTTTAGCCTTAGTCAAGTTTGATTATAATAAAAGTTTCTATTACTCAATTCATATGGATCTATTCGAGCCTCTCTATTGATGAACCATTCATTTAGAACCATTTTAGAATGAGAGAGGTGAGCCAACAATTATTGGGTAAAGTTTAGTGCAACATTCCTCTAATAAGAAAGTGTTAATTACAATGTATTTGGTAGCCCACTAGAGAAGGCATTATTCATATGCTAACTAGAGGAAATGATCCATGAATTTCCCATTGGGGGATCGGTTTTTCTTACATGTGTAACCTCTATTGGGATATTGATGATTTTCATAGTAATGATAATTTTCCCAATAGTATATAGGAACAATGAAGATCATTGAATGTATCATGATTTTGGATTTCCGACTGGAATTTCACCATGATATTGAGGTATGGATAACAAGTCCCATATAAATCATATTTGAATGCATGAGATTGATCGATCACATGTGAGTGATAGTGATAAATTTGAAGAGAATCATTATTCATGTTTTTTAGAATCTCCAATGTAGATTCTAGACCCGAGGTTGACGTTTTTAAGAGGGAAGTCAATACCGCTTGTTAAGATTTTTTTTTAAAATCACACTCATCAAAGTGGTGAATTTTTATCATGAGTAATGTATTTAGGATTAGTCTCCGTAGTTATTATAAAAATACCTATATATACGCTTATCAATTATGTTATGTTTCAAAAGGGGGATATTTATAACATCCCAAAGGTTTAATGTATTTTTTGCAATATTTTTTATTTATATGGGATTTCTAATTTAATCTTAGAGACATGCTTGTCAGTTTATGGAATTATGGAATGAAAATCATAAGGATATGGTAACCTACTATTATCATAAGAGCTACCGTGGTGCCATTATTGAACCAGTTTATGCCCACTCACTATCCACAAGAGGTGAAAGAAACCCAGTAAACACTTTATGTTCTAATAGCCTAGTAGTGTATTGTCACCATATAGTCTGTGGACGAGGATGTAGCCCATAGAACCGATTGAATATACATGAAAATTATTGAGGCATTATTATGGATACAATTGAGATTTAAATCATATGTGACTATGTGTATTAACTAAATAACCATTATTTTATTCCAAATATTATTTAATCAACCATCATTAGAATAAAAAATAACCGAACTGCTACCCTAAGGCTGATTTAGATCTATTCTACGTATCATTTCTATGAATTAATGTTACAATAATATATGGAATCCAATTTGTATCAAATCATTGATCTATTTATTATTATTTTATCTTTCTTAATAAAAATTAGATATAAAAATATAGGTGGTTTCCCTTAGGGAAGTCTTTATGTGGGATTGATCAAGGTGGAAATTATTATCTTGTGGTTGTGACGTTGTTGTATTAAGAAGCCAATACCATTTTATGGAGATTATATACCAATTAGATTAAATTTATTTCCTTTACTTGTGTGTGGTTCGTGATATGATTCTTAATATAACATGAAATTTGATTGTTATATATTCCATGTCAGTGGATGTGTGTATTGTTGTGAAAAAATGATTATTCTATCTTTTAAAAGGTGATAGTTAGACCATTCATGATTACATACATTCGGAGATGGATAGAACGTGTTATATGATATGTGATTATTATGTTGGGGAATTTTATGAAATATGACATGGGTGTATGGCCTTGATAAATTACATGATCATGGTGGTGGTGCATGAAGACCTTATTCCCAGTGTAACATTGTTAGCAGGGCCTAAAAGCCATGATACCTTACCAAATGCATTATGGCCTTATGGACTACTATAAGAATTATGTTTACCATATGGACTATTTTTTTTTGTTTTAATAATCGTAAAAATGATCTCCTCCTACACATATATTAAGATGGTATACCCGGGGTTCGTGGGTGTTTGGTTAATGCATAATGGCTCGACAAATGACTGTTTAAATATCAATTTATATTATTCTCATCACATAAAATTTTTATATTTTCTTAATTTATGATATAGATTAATTAGTTCTGTTCAATATGGGTTATACTCAAATAATCTATGTGAATCTTAATGAACAAGTCAATTTTATGGTTAGGGATCCAGAAAAGGGATAACGTCATGCATTGGGTAGCTAAGATGGTGGAGTTTGGAGGATAAGGGAATTTTCACGGCATATGCGAGAACATAAATGTAATATTTTTATCTTACATTAATCTATGTTCATTTCTTGGTTGACATACCACATATGTTATCCACTGGTCTATCCTATCGGACTATATGTTGTTTGTTACAGCATGTGTATTCTTATTTCTTCAATTATGTGGATTTATTTTTTATTTTTTATATTATATATATATTATTGTATATTTATTATAAATTAAATGAATCACATTGATCTAGAATTAGACCTCACATATATATTGTGGGCTTTTATATATAGGGAACAATGCCCGAGGTCATGGGCCACTCAAGCCTAGACCTAGAGACTTGATTTTTGGTATGAGAAAAACTATGTTTCACAGTACACCACATACATCTAGTCCACCAAGACAACACTAAACATCTTATCATCATCATACGACTTGAAACATGTGGTTACAATGATCAATAATGGGTGATTATATAAAAACATAGCAGAACACCTTTTAAACTAAAAAAGAACAAATGAAAGATTGTTGAACACAAATAAAATTTCAAAGGCGTATGAAGAGAATAAATGATGAACTGAGATATCATTGTAAGAATAACTAGAGTCATCCAATTAAATCTCAACCTATAAAAGTCTATAAAGATTTAACATGATTCCAAAGGAAGCCGATAAATTAAATATAACTATATCCATAGTCACTCATAAAATATATTATATGATCATTTGGTGTTATAGAGATGACTTAGAATACTAATGAGAATAGTGGATCATAGGCCTAATTATTATCTTACAAAAGAAAAATACTAACCCCAATGATAAAGGATACAAGTATCATGTGTATAAGTAAAGTTCCAAATATATATGTACCCTAGGTAGAAAATCCATATCCCATAAATTGATGGGAATGAATAGCTGACATAGACAAGGTTGTAGAGATTAAACTATATTCTGATTCATATTTTGAACTATAAAGGACTGTTATTACCTTCCCCAAATATCATCCCTCAATCTAGATAATTAAAACCTAATGCTGGAGGTGAAAAATCATATAACCATATTCCACATCTATGAAATTTACAAATAAGTACATCATCAATTTTTTTAAAATCACTTTGAAATGACAATTTGGATGTCAAAAACATATACCAAAAATATATATGGATCATATGTGGTTCATTATTTATTACTCAATAATTATCAATCAGTAGATAATGTGTATCCCTTTTCTGGTGTCTTATTCATGTATTGGTGCCCAAAAAGGTAAGAAATGAGCCAATAACCTAAGGTGCATGATAGTATAAATATTATATAGGACCCAAATAGCAGCTATTCATGTACCCCATCATCATGTTTCATGTAAAATGAAGATAAGAAAGAAATTAATATATTTAAAATTAAGTGTTTCTCTCTATGGTCACATGACATATGTCTCTTAGGGAACCCAAGTCATGTTCCAACATTGGTATATGACATGGTGTCCTTTCCGACATGATGGGTAGGCCAAAAATTCATCTTGGTCTTGATAAGCTATCAAAAATTAAGAGTTCGGCTATGTGAGTACACAACTTATGGTCCAAAATCACACACAGTGGTATATTTAAAATGAATAAAATAATCTCCTCCAAAACATTGAGGTACATGACATGCATTCTTTTGAGATACAGAAGGTGTAGTATGGAATTATTAAACATTGTTATTTAATGACCCATAATATTTATTTCTTCCACATTCCTCAATAAAAATAATACCTATATATTCATTGGTTATAACATTTGGGTAAAAAAGCACTACAAAAGATCAGTTTCTAGCTGCTCATCACTGGGGTAATATCCCATGTGAGAACCCAACCATCCCAAAAATTCCCCCATTATAAATCTAAACATCCTATCATCCATTTTTCACTATCCACCATCTTGTGACTTTCTCAATCATCATGTCTCTATCATTGATCATAATCATGATTGTGGGGATCTATGTTTGATTGGCATTAAAACATGAGTGATTACTCTTCAAGTCACCATGTAATATTGAAATGTGAATGAAATATAATGAATAAGGTAATAAAGTCATAAAAAATGGTAATTATTACATTAACGATTTTTAGGTAAAACAATAGTGTTGTGTTCAAAAAATTGAAAATAAGAAAATTAGAACATGTTTGGTAATTATTAAATAATTTCAAATTATTATGAGGAAAATCAATAATATCAAACGTCCATGTTAAAACCAAACAATCAAATAGAGACCATCATTCATACTCATGATATCATGAAGAATAGAGAAAATAATGAAGTCAACACTTCCTACAACAAAAGTAGATCGTTCATTTATAAACACTGAATTGGTGATGATTCCATTAGTTTTATCCACTATGTTAGTTTTTTATTACGCAATTAAACTATGATCTCAAAAATATATTAAACCACAAGTGGCTTATCACAAATATATTAGGGTTGGTCATCTAATACATGTTGTTAGACCTAATTATTTTGAAATAGGGGTTCTCTTGATTAAAATAAATATTAGATAATATAATTAATTATTTAATTAAAAGGATTCTAAATTTTTCCAAGACATTGAACCATTTTTTGACCAAATGAAAATGATTATTTCATAATTCATAGGTTAATACTCATATTAAAAACATAATTAGTTTTTTTCTAAAATATTTTCATTATTTAGAATGTAGGACATAATTATTTAAAAAGGTCTTATGACAAATGTAATGATTTATATTAATTTAAATATATAATTTCATGTCTCCCTAAATAAAAAAATCCCAACACCACTATCAGTATGAAAATCATATTTAATATTATTCATAGTGTTTATTATGATAAAAAAGACATTATACCCTCTCCTACTCCAATGTATTTTTCATCATGATGTAAATAGTACTATGCAATTTGACTCTATTTTGACCGCATCAGGATCTCAATCTCCCGAGAGCTCTCTTGAAAATTCTAATGATAACAAAGGGAATGGACCTAGATAATTATTCTCTCATTAATTATTCTCTCATTTCATTAATTAGTTTCCATTTAGTACATCAAAAATATAAATCCATCCCTGATATGAAATTCATAATTTAAATAAAATTGTATCCATCATACATGAATATACTCAATAGGAACACATGGATGAATTAATACAATTAGTAATAATATATTACAAATTATATGTTGTGTGCAACCTATCCAACCTTAAATATACTCTACAACTGACTAAGGAATCAATAAAAACTAATTCCACCACTGTTTAATATTTTAAATCATCACTAAGTCGACACCTTCGATAAAACATATTCCTACTCCATAACTCTAAATCCTCATATAGACAACGTAAACATACATTTGGATTTATTTGGGTAGTCTAATAAAAATATTAATATATATATATATATATATATTATCGTCACATAAATCAACTTTTTCCCCAAAAAATTGATTCCCCAATTATAGATAGGCTCTTGGATGAAAAATGGAAACCATATTATTTATTTCGCATCAATTCATGGTTTATTTCATAATATTACAAATAATACAACCGAACAGTTCAATAAGTACAGTGTCTTTGAGAATTATGTATATTACATAACAACATAAAATATTTCATACATCAACATTATTTAAATATTAATTTTCATTCTTATATTATTCCACCATACAAAATACAACAAAAGATTTCCTGATGACGTACGTAAAAAATGGGTTAGATATAAAGCCCCAAAAGGGAATAAAAATGGAAGAAAATGAACAATTTATTAAATTTTCGACATTTTTAACATAAATGGGAAATAAAAGGAGTGAGAATCCTAATTATGAAAAATAAGTCATGATATAGAATCATAACATAATGGAAATATGGAAAATGTGTATAATATATAAAAATTCATCATAAAAAACGTATTGGAAAAATTCGAAGACATCATGATTTAAAAATTTACATGATGGATTAGGTTCAAAATGTAATCCATCAGAAGATGTATCATGAGACCAAATAATTACCCAATTAATTACTGCACAATATAATCTCATGCACCTATCATTTTAAATTCATTCTGTTGTTTAGGTGTTTCACATCACTCATAAAACATGGAAAATTTTATCATAAAATTTAATTCCACGATCTGAGTGGGTATTACATGCATGAAATTCCCAAATAAATTTTTTATATGTGCATGATGTTGAGAACAATTAATTGCAAATGTGAAAGGGTACTCACTATATTATTGTTTTGAATGGGATAATATCATGGTGAAATTTAAGAAGCATGAGAGGGGAATATAAATGTTCATTGATGGGATTAACGATAGTGTATGGGGAATATCATCATTTAGACATAATATTTATAATAATGGGGTATGTAATAACTTTACACATAATTATTAATTGGATATAAAACATATAATATAGTGAAAAAACATGAATAAATAGTATAAGGAGTGGATCCCCTACATTGAAAGTGTGGTTCAAATTTCTTGAGAGAAACATATTGAGAGATTGGGGGAACCTTGGGAAGACTATATATAAGGGATGTAAGAGAAATGATATTATACAAGTTTCATGGGTAAATATTAAAGGTATATTGGGTGGTATTATGTATGAAATTAGTAGGGAATCGTTTACAATTTCAATAACATAGATTTTGAACTCAACATATTAAACTAAACAAATAAACAAACCATTCAATGGATATTTACCATGGTTTCTTCATGAGTAGTGGATTCAACTATTTTATTTGGTAAATATACTATATTATTAAATCAATACCCTTGATTACATTTCAGTGAGTCATGTTTATAATGAAATTATTTTAAAAACATAAAATATATTATTTATTTTTTGGGATTCATAACTGATATATAAAATTAAATAAATAGACTTAATATTAAATTATTTTAAAGCAAAACAATGTATTTAGTCGTGAATACCATTTATAGTAGTTATAATTTCATTTTTCGGTCATCAATTGGTATTAATACCGAATCAATATTTTTTTGGTTTTTAATTTTTACCGAAAAAATATACTTTCTTTGAAAATTATATAAATATCACCAATGGATAATTTAAACATACCAATTAAAAGAATACTATTTATTTTATCATACTTATTATCTAAATATTTAAATTTTCACATTAATAATAAATAAATTTTCTTAGAGAAATGTTCAGGTTTTTTACAATTAGAGTTTCAAAACCCTAACACAAATTACATTTTTTATCATAAAAATGGAATGATCATTTATAGTTAATAAACATTAAGGAGTAATAAATCATTATTAAAATATTACTTATTTCAAAACTCCTTTAATTGATCTAAATAAATACCTTAATTTATATTGAATATTAATTATAAAATAAATTTGTGTTTTATATTATAAAATTCCAAAATTATATATAAATTAACAATATAATAATGGAAATGTATTGATTATTCAATATAATATATATAATTATTTTATTAAGGCCCTGGAAATATCTCATTATTACATCATAAATTTTCCTAAGGGTATGGTGTGAGACTGTTAGACATTCATACGGTGGATTTTCATTCATGGTGTGGATCATGATCTCAGTGAGGTTGAACTTCACTAGTAAATGGTTTCCCTTATGCATAAAGTTGTTGAATATCAACATAGTTTTGGTCAATGGAAAATCGTAATAATTACAACACCCTAATAATATCTTTTAAATGTTCATTTTCTGTTATGATCCTACTATTTGAGTCCCTGACTTACTATGTATTCATCAATTGAATTTTTTATAACCCTATATTTATAAGAATAATGTGATCACTATTCAATATATATATTATCAATTTTAATTATACATAATGGTATTTTAAAGTTGATTGGATATAATGAATCTAAATAAGTGAATGTGTTTTTCTATAAATAATTAATAATAATTTGTCTAATTATATTGTACATGGAATTTTATTTATAAAAGCTTGAGTCATTACAATATTCCCCCTTCAAAATGTTTAGCCCTGAAATTTTAATTTCACACACTAAAAAATATAAGATGAGTTCTATTTCATTAATTCATACAGTTTCCATTTCACTTATTCAGTCATTTTTTCTCCAAATAATTGTGTCCAAGTGTGTTTTCTTATTCAATATAATCTTTTCCCTATTATCTAAGATATTCCTCAGTTTCCCCTCATATGAGAGGTTATTCTCCAACAGTACCACCAATGTATTGAATAAATATGAGGGTTCTGGTATGTACTTCTTCATGAGGGATACATGGAACACATCATGTACTTGAGATATTATAGGTGGATGTTCTTATTTTTTGGATACCTCTCAAAAGCTGATAAAGAATCATAATTAAATAATGTATCTTGTAAAATGATTTACCTTCATCCCAAATGTTATTTCTTGTTCCATTGATATATAAAGAGGAATACTCGGTCTCTGACTTAAAATTCTATGAATCCCTAAAGACTATCAGAATAGTTCTTCGTTCCACTCTGAACATCCTTGATGATCTATTGAATGGTATTCACATTTCCACAATTTCCTACACAATGATAGGATCAAGAGTTTTGGGTTCCCCAACATCATCCAAACATGTTTTTTTCATCACCTATTCTCAAACATTATTTTATAGGGAGTCGTTTGGACGATTGAGTAGAGGTTTTTATTGTATGAGAAATAGACTAGAGGAATACAGTGATCCCAGCCTCATTTTGTATATATTAAGAATGCTCTCAATTTGACCATAGGTGTTTGGAATGTATGCTAAATTTTATTACCTATTTGATGATGATAAACTATGTTGATGATAAACATAATATTTAGAGAATGTTGGAGACTCCACTAAAACATGGAGGTAAATTTTTTGTTTCGATCATATAAAATTGATTATTTTATTCCATATATCCTCTACAATTCTATAATATATATCATTTCATGTTGATAGAGTGACATGTCCTCTCAAATTACAGTGATGTGAGAATTCATTGTTAGATGATCGACCACAACTTATATATCATTATTTAATAGTGATATCTTTAAAAGACACGTGAATAATTCCATGATGTTGTTTTCCCATTAACATGTAGGTGTGGGTAATTTTTCCATCACACACATGTATATTTTCCACTTCACCTTAACATTTTGATATATAAGGTATATTAATTAATATTCCACAGTACCATTCATCGTATTTTCCCACCAATAGATCTCTTAGAGATCCTGATACATCTCTATGCATCCTGGATGGATGGAGAAGGATCATTTATGTATATAATCAAATAAATCTATATTTAATTTATGATTTTATGTTACAGATATACATGATAAAAATAACATAACACCATATACATTAATATTGACCTCCTTGGATTTCTATGTTCCTACAACTTACATTTTTTTCTTAATTCCCCCACCATCTCATTAAGAATCTATTCCCATCTCTTTATGGTATGGTCTATAAAATAATTTCTGAAATGATTTATGATTTCCCTTCCGATAGGATTACCATGTCCTTCAATTTCCATTTTATTAACATCAGATCCATCTCATTTCTCCTTAATGATAAAATTATAGGAAGTTTCTATAAAGAGGATCCAATGTAATAATTTATTTCCCTATATGGAAGTTGATTGCTTATTCATATTTCCTAATTCCCTCTGATCATCTTCATTGTTTCATATTTATAAATTTTTGTGCAAATATATTATTGAGAGTCTTGTGATGTATATAGATTTCAATCTTCTCCCATTGATATAATTCCTCCAGATATTCATAACAATGTTCACATGATCTAACTCAAGAACATGGATTGGGTATTTATGTTCATTAAAATTTAATTTTTGTGAAATAGATCTAATGAATTTTTCATTTTTCAACAACATTCATCACAATCCATTCTTTAAAAATTTATTTTACACTAAAAAATTATCCCTCATTTTTTAAACTTACGTATAGGCATATTGATAATACTTTTTATGAACTACATGAATCAATCTTAAAATTATTCATTCTAAAAAAAACATTAATCCCTTTAATATTATATTGGATACAACATTTTAATATCGTGATAAAAGTTTCAGAATCCTTGATAGTACCCTTCTAAACAAAATAAACTATAGATTTCTATCACATATGTTAGACTTATACATTCTTCAATTGTTTTTTGTCTTTTAAGGGCCATATATATATACCTTTTCATGTTATAAGATGCCCCAATAATGAGACATCCTTCCACTAAAAATAAAATTTTCCAAAATTTTCATAAATCTTCTCCTTTTGTAAAGTTTTTTAGATAGTCCTTAGATGCTCCTCACACATCTCCTTAGTTTTTGTTTGTAGTAAAATATCACATATAAATAATAACACAATATTATTAAGTTATTATATATACACTATTCATCATGTCTATAATGAATTATAGTGCATTAGTGTGTCTGAATAGCATTACTATGAACTCATAGATCCATCTCTTGTATGGAAAACATTCTTGGGGACACCCCCTCCTCACCCTGACTGGATAATATCCGGACTAAAGATCCCCCATTGAGGATTATTCTTTTCCACATAGTAGATTGAAAATTAATCAATCAGTGGAAGATGAATCTCATTCATTTTTGTGGTCATGTTGAGCTCAAAATAATCAATCCAAATGTGCATTGACCCATTGTACTTCTTGATGAATAGGATTTACACACTACAATGTAAATAACTTGTGAATATGATCCCTTTATCTAGTTTTTCATGTATTTCGTTATTTATATCCTCAACTTACACAACATACTTTCCATGTAGAGTGTTGGAAAATGAAAACACCCTCGGTATAAGATCAATTGAATATTTAACATATTTTGAAGGATGATCACCAAAATATTCCTCGGGAAACACGTCATTGTATTCCCTCCCAATGGAAATACCAATAAGGATGATCATTTCCTCAGACACATTTATTTGATCCTGAAATTCTAACACATGGGGAGATAATATCCATGATGATATTTTTCCTCTAAATTTTATTCATCCCCTTCCTTTCACTTGTTTAGAATATAAGGACGATTTAAAATATAGAGACTGGTTTTATTCTTGCATAAATTTATCATGGGTCTATATTGGGGAACCCATTACATGTTTGGAATTGAATCAAATTCAAATAAACGTTGTATCACTAGGTATTATATAATTTTTAGCCAATAAATTTTCATAGGGGAGGAGTTACATACTTGGAATGAAATAATTTTCCCATTTGGGATTTTCACGGATATCTTTACATCCATGTATTTTGGTGTGGTTAGAATATTTATACTAAACTAGCATGATATTAAGGAAATCATAATACCAGAATAAAATAGTTTTTTGATATTCTTGAATGACAATCTACCACACCTGCCCCCACTTTTTATGTCAGGATACACCTCAGTAGTTGTGATAAAAAAAATAAATCCTTACTGCATTAGAGATTATTTTTTTTCATTGAAACCATTAGATTATGGAAATGGTTCTCAAAGTTTTTTGGTTGAATTCAGTTGAAATAGTGAAACATTTGATAGGGGTTGACAAGGTAATTTCTTTTCTCGATTCCATGAGTTGAATTCTCACACCAGTAGTTGAAAAATAGGTGTCCCTCCATTCTATACCAATCACATTTCCTCATACCAGTATATAACATTCCAGGGTGCTTCTTTTTTCCTTCCACAAGTGGGATGTTGAAATATCATAAAACCATTAGATTTCTCCATCAAACAACTAGAATTAAAGACCAATATTTTTCGTCTTATACATGTGATACTGTTAAGGTTCTTCGATCTCCATTCTAAATATGAGGAAACATCAAAAGGTTTTCTCATATCTAGGAATGTCTTGGATCACTAATGATTTTTTATAAAATGACTTATCTAAAAAAAAGTGGCTATCATAGAATTTAGGGTTAATGTAAAATTTGGAGGATATCTTGAAAGTATTTGATGTTTTCCTTGTATGACTTGATAGATTTTTCATCTTTTCTTCTTATGGGTATGTAAATAACTTTCCATTTTAAGAAAAAGGGTGGGAGGAAAATATAGATCAAAAAATATTTTCATGAATATATTCCACGACATTTCATTGATCTCATCCGTATGCTTCATATTCAGTAGGAATTTCCACCACAGATCAATTTCTCCCTCCATACAATATGCATTCAGTAGAATATTACATTTATTGGAACATTGATGGATGGATAATATCATTCCAATGGGATTTATCCATTTTTCTATGATAAAGGTATTAGATTATCCAATGAAATTAAGAGGCCATTATCTCATAATGGTCTCAATTTAAAATTTTCCTTTCTAAAGGTGATTTCATAATATTTCTTAATTGAGGTTCATATTAATATATAAATTAAACTGAGATAGTATATTCATAAATTTCACTATTCCTACTATCATCTTTTTTGGAATCTCTTTAATGAAATCATCGCATTTTGCACTCAAATTGGATGCTTACCAGAATCCTCATATTTTCTTATATTGGATATATTAAATGGAAAATTAGGGAAGATCATTTTCAGACGTCAAATAACATAAAAAGTTAAACAATGACATTAAATGGAGATCATATAAATGAAATTTAGTTCATAACATATGAATTTTTAAGAATCAAACTATGTTATCCATTATCTACTTCCTAACATATAATTATATGGTCATTTTCCCTTAACAGTGGTTCATAATGAACTTTTGAATTTACCAGTGAATATCCCCCATGAGTGTTAAACTAAGTGTGTATAAAAGCCTATTGTAATGTGTCTTTTACAAATAGAGTGTTTCTGAATAGTGCATTTTCTTATTTTACACAAATGCACTTCTATTCCAGAGCCAAATCAATGTATAGTATATAGATATGGACTTATCACCATGATAGATAAAATTCTCTATACTTTACCAACATTTTTGTATATTTTATTATATTTAGTCTTATCACTATTACTTTATAGTTTTCAAACTTGGATTCCCAAATTAACTAAGCATTTCCTTTAATAAAAAAGTACAATAACCCTATTATTTATTATAAAATAATTTATGATTTATTACATAATATTAAGCATAATTCAACAAAAAATATCACAATTTCTTGTTTATTAATTAATTAGGAACACTAAATAACAAATTAAAATAAGGGATATGGAAGCATTATTGAAAACTTACATTACATGCCCTTATTATTCCATCGTAATTAAAACAACATGGGATAACATGGGAACATATATAAGAAAATGGTGATAAATACATACAATAAAGGGGATAAACATTGAATAAGATGAAAAATGTCAAACATGTTATATAGTAGGAATATCAATGGGGAAATAAAGGGGTAAGAATGATAAACCCAAATAATAAGGCTTAATTTATCATGAAAACAAAAATTATACATGGTAAATGTAGGAACTACTTAAAAAACATCATCATAAAAATATGTTAATGATAACTGACATGAAATAATTGTGTAAAAAATTCCACTATGGATTAGGATCATTTCCCAATCCCTATTATAATATCCTGAGAAAATAAAGAATTACAATATCCAATGGACAAACATAAAATTATGGGAACACTCGTTGAAATCTATTCATTCACATGTTTAAGTATCCCACATAAATCATAAAACATGAAATAATTTATAATAATAGTTTATTACAGGATCAATGTCATGACTTTTCCTTCAGGGATCGTGACTTGACAATCCTGAACCCAGTATCTATAGGCTAGGGGCTGGCGAATAGCACCAGAAAGGCGCATCCCTAAAACGAGAAGGCTTTTCCTTTAACCTGTATAAACACATAGTCCAAGAACACCACAAGAAGCAACCTCTTTGTAAACTACTGTAGTAAAAAATAGTGTTCAAATTAAAGGGGCTAGAATACATGTCCCACTGAAAATTTGAGTACAAATCAAATGTAGAAATACAATTGAAAAGTAAAAAGAGCTCTTGGATCGTCCATCGAGAATCCTACCTAAATGGCATGTACATCTCACAAACAGTAGTCTTTATGTCATGTCACGACAAATGGTCTACCTTTGGGTATCGTCCAGTCCTCAATCCCTTAGCCTCGATCCATGATGCCATTCATATGCACAAGAAACAACAATTTTCAGGCGTAACCCATGCAGGGGTGAGTATAATGATACTCAGTCAAGAGTTAATGACCCCCGTAGGTCTCCTAGAGTTCCAAAAAGGAAAAACAACAATGAAAGACTTCAAATCTACTTAGGTGTATTCCCATTAATATACCTATGCTATAAAGATATACTCATCTCATACAAGAGGTAAGATTACCACAATGATAACCCCACGATGGTTGAATTACCACAGAGGTGACACCACGAAGATAGAATTACCACACAGGTTACACTATGAGGATAGAAGTTCAACACAGGCAACCCCACGATGATAGAAGTACCACATAGGTAACAAAAAGAGAATAGAATTTCCACACAGGTAACACCTCGAAGATAGATGTCTTGACTCACACCATGTATAACATATGTACAAAAGAACAGTTGATTAGTCGTAAGGCTAGATCATCTTATTCTATTTGGTTGCAAATATTTTGTCCCACACAGGATCGATAGGTAACTAACCCCCATTAACCTACACAAAATATGAACCACATCAGATCGGTATGAGCTGACCCAGACATGATCACTGAGCGCTGACCCATATAGGATCGGTATGCGCTAACGCACACAAGATCGTTGAGTGATGACAGACACAATATCAATGTTCTTACTTCACAATTCCGCCATCCATGGGATTCCTCGCTTCATGTGTGATATAGTTCTGTATAATCTTCCCCTCGAGATATAGATCACACATTCTCTACCACAAAACTCCACAAATGTGTAACCCAAATGAAAACCATTTATAAGGGTTTCAACGGGACAGACAATGCGTCAATTGGATGACTGGACAATGTGTTATAAGCGTTCTAGTTCTGGGGGCTCGGTTGGATTTGAGCTCGATCCGACCCAATCGTATTCCAACATTCTTAAAACTCATGTGTAGTATACCCAATGGACTGTCTCACTCCAATGGTCCCAGTGCCATAGATGGTTCATCAAACTATCATCCAAGATTCAATATAAGGTCTTTTTAGAGTTTATGGGCTCAGTAGGGCACGGGACCAGTCTGACCCGGACGAGTCGACCCAGTCCGATCCTGTCTGGCCGACCCGGCCCGACCTTGTCTGGGTTGGACTGAGGTGAACTCGGCTCATTGGACTGATGATCATTCTGACCAGCAAGAGGGGCGGCCGAACCAGAATAGGGTGGCCAGCAAAAGGGCGGCCTTACCCTCTGGGGTGGTGGACCTGTTCGGGGGCGGCAGCCCAGTCGAGGGAACCGGTAGAGAGCGATAACGTGGTTGGAGTGGGAGCCCAATCGAGGTAAGATTCCCGGTCAAGGGAGGCATCCCAGTCGAGGGCTGAAGCCCGGTCTAGGGTGGCGGCCCTGTCGAGGGAGGCGACCTGGTCAAGGGCGGCAGCTCTGTCGAGGGCGGTGTCCCAGTCAAGGGAGGTGGACTGGCTTAGGGCAGCGGCCAGGTCGAGGGTGGCGGCTCGGTCGAGGGTGGCGGTCCGACAATGACGGAGGACAGACGAGGTCCGACGCAGGGGGTGTAACCCCCATCCTCAAAAATTCCTGAACGGACTAGATTTCATTTGGTATGTGAAGCTATGACACCACATGGGTGTCGCTCAGCCACTGCAAAACCTACCAGAGGCGGGGTCGACCTCCGCTGAATCTTCTATTTTCCGACAGTGTGGTCATTGTTGCACCTCGCTTTCCATGACCCGTAGTCTTGTAGGAAGCATCATCTGTTTTCTGAGACTAACAAGTCGTGACCCTCCTCTTATGGTGTGCGTCGATGTGCTAATGGTCTTACAAGGTGGAACAAGGAATGAACGATAGAGGAGCGTTCGAAATGGGTTTGATAGGCTCTTGCCCTCCGCGTTTTCATGCAATATGTAGGATATTAATGGAGTTCAATAAAAAAATTAATTGAACCCATGATTAACACCACATATTTCCCAGCGATAACCTCCCATAAAGATGAACGAATCGCTGGTCAACCTATTAGTCGGTGGAATCTTGATCTTCGTATAATTTCAACAATGGGGAAGAGGTAATTAAGAACACACAAATGAAAAGAACCTCCTACCTGAGGTTTTTGGTGATCCTCCACGCTTGAGGAAGGGGGTGGGTGTTCACCATCCTCCACAACTAGTTTCCAAAGACCCCGCTCGTGCATCATCATTCAATTTGTGGTTTGGCGTCTCCCATCACCTCCTACTATAACTGGCTCCATCCTCTATGGTTTTGGAATCTCTTCACTTTGTCTATAATTCGTTTCTTATCGAAGTAGTGTCATCACCTCTCTCCAATCTTCATTTAAATATGAATGGGGGTGGGTATGAAATGATTATGGAATTAATGGAGGCCCATTCATTAGGATACTTCTAACTCACCAACAGTGCAGTTACATATAATTGAAGGGTCAAGAAATCTAATGGCTTTACATATCACTGGTCACACATTGCCGCTTGTTCGTTAGTTGAAATGATTGAAAAAATAATATAACAAAGTTATTTTATTAATTTTTTTATAAATTCCCAAAATCGATATTTTTCATGTGATCTACTGTTGTTTAAGTGAAGAATCAATTAAGTGAACACTCATTCTATGGATTCAACGAAGCCCTCATATTATTAATTTGTGCACTAGTTGAAAAATAGAAAATGCCGCTTGCTCATTTTCTGAACGTACTTGAAAAAAAAGTTCAGAAAATTATTAACAGCCACCTTTTCCTACGCCAGTTGAGGTTAGGATCTTCCTAAGTGAAACACAACCCAAAAATCCAACGGTTACCTCAAATTTCATATCCGAGTTACCATTTAAAACTTATCTATTTTAAAATAAAATAATTGTCACTGAATTATTTTATTTACATCCAAAATCTAACATCCACTAGTAGCCCACTCCGTCCAATATTAATATCTTCCTAACGAATGTATATTATCACCAGTTCAATGGTGGTCTCAGATTTTTAATCCAAGTCACCATTAACGATTTATATGCAGTTGAAAAATAAAATAACATTATTTATTTATTTTATTTTTGGTTCTTCGATTATTGGGTTTTTTTATAGGAGGCATGCACTGACTAAAATTATGTCATAGCTTGGTTAATACCACCATATTGAACGTAATGGTGCCCTCAGATTTCTTATCTAGGCAACCATTTTATATTTATTCCACTTTTATTGGAAAACTTCTTATGGACGCTAATTACTGCTTAACTAAACATTGACGGATCTTTTTGGGATCTTCGGTCCTCAGAATCATGCACCATCAGATTTTGCAGTCTCGAAATAGTTCCATATAATTAAAAAATGTATATATAAATTTTGGTACATTACATTCTCCCCACCTTAGGGATTTTCATTCCTGAAATCGAAAAAAAAAACTAAGGAAACAAATCGGGGTATAGAGCATGAATTTGAGCCTCACACTCCCATGTGCTCTCCTGGAGGTTCCCAAGCTGCAAGATAACATAGAAAAGAGGTATTGATCTTCCCCAAAGAACATGATCATGTCAATACCCAATCCCAAATGTGTAACACCCCGAGCTTCCACGATGCGCTTCTCATTCAATAATGCAATAGCTTGCATTGTACGCAACTTCGAGTTCTAACACACCGCGACTAATCAAAGTAGTCGTTATGAATAGTAATACCCACATTTTAAAATTATAGAAATTTTTTATTTCAAAATGGACATCATTTTTGGATTCTAAATATTTAAATTAGCCTATGTTGAATTTTTGGTATTTTTCTAAGAACTTCCAATTTTCTATGAATAGTGAAAAATACATAAAAACAACATTTTTAATCAAAATAATCTATACTGATAAATTATACTATTGAGTGGTTTTAAAGTATAATTAGAATATATTTTTACCATTTTATCCAATGGTGTTCATTAGAATTAATTTCACTTTAAATTCGACATAAACAATTGTCAATGTTTTGATATATATTATTTCTTAATAACACACTATTTGTTATGACAGTGGGAATTAATTATGAAATTAATTAATGAAACTTATATGTTTGTAATTTTGTAAAATAAGAAATAATTTTTTAATTCGGAATATCAATTATAGCTTAGGGTGAAATTTTGGCATTGTTATGAAAAACTTCAATTTTGGATGAATAGTGAAACCACTAAGTGGTAGTTAAAAAACTGATTTTTTGTTTAAATGAAACATTACCACTTATGGGATTTGATTTTCAAAAATTTGACATACATGGTTGTCATTAGGAAGTAAAATTTTGTTCAATGGGATGAAAATAATTTTTGGTGAATGGTAACTTTTAAGAATAATTAATCACGATTAAAGGTAATTAGTGAAATTTAAGGTAAAGATGATATTATAAAAATATGAAATGGCCTTTACACTTGTCTTAACCCTATTTTATGTGTTATGTACGACAAAGACAATCCATGGGTCAACTTGGGGACCCCATGGTGCCACTTTGTTAGGAAAATGACCTAAGTTACTTTTATTTAAAGTTAAAATAAAAATATCACAAACATAATTTGTTTTACTAAAAAAAATTAAATGGGGTAATACAAGTCATATTTATGACTATAAATATTAATTAGAAAGATAAAAAAGCTTTAATACATCATGGTATTTTTTTATAATTTTTAGACATTAAATAAATTAAATTATTTATGACACCATGATGATGCAACGATTACCTCATTAATTAACGATTTAAATAAAATGAAAAGATAATGAAAAATCCAAGGATTAAACTTGTCAAAAACCTATTGGATGAGTATATTTAGAACCCTTATCACCTTATCCTGAAATTATATAAGTGTGTGACCTTTAAAATCCGAAACTCATTATATAATAAATTAATATTTCATTAATTTCCAAGAGTGCCCCTCCTCTCCACTTATAAAAGGCCCCCACCACTACCACCTTACTCACACATTCAAAGCCTTTTGGCTCGTCCAACATCTGCTCAAATACTCTCCCAAATTCCATCCCATTCTCCTAGAAACCTCACTTTGGGCATAAGTCTTCCCAAGGAAGCCTTTGGCTCAAATCAAAAAGAGTTACCCGATTTTAATGTAATGTCTTCTCTAATGTTGTTTTGTTTTATTTTGATTCTCCAACCCCTTAAACTCTTTTTATTACTTTTTTTTGTAACAACAAAAGTATCCTAAATATACTAGTACGTTTTTATAATGAGTATTCTAGCTGCACTTACCCACACCTACATCTAATGGTTAAAGAACATACGGTTTCTGTGGATGCCGAATTTCTGCCTCACAAAACGATGATTGTTCAACACTCATATAACACCTTCAAAGGTGGACATTAAGATGTAACTATATTTTTATATGATATATAATATTTTTATGTTTTACTTAAGCTTCTGTATTTTACATTTATGGCATAACTTTATGATTTCCATTATCGGTAAACGCGATAATTTCATTTTAGGAAGTGCGGACTACCGCCCCCTCAATGTGATTTGAATCGTTAATTCCATATGTGGGATGTATAAAGGATGGAGTAAATGATATTATACATTATATTATACTGGAATTATATTATACCTTTATATAATTATAACTTCATTACATTAAATATGAAATTGAAATGAAAGTAGCGTTCATGCGTACGTACGGCTTACCGTCTCCATGAACGGTGTATTTCATTTCTTACTCTAAATGTTATGTAATATTATAAATGAATGTATATACTGGATATATATGATTTATATTATATCTACATCACGAATATAATTCTGGATATAATGTATATTTCACCACATGAACAACTTGTAATCCTATGAAGTTTATTTTTGACTCAAGTACCTAAGATCGAAAAAACGACCGTTAAAAACTTAAATAATTACATAATGTTCATGACATAGTAATAAGTGATATAAAAGGAATAATGAACTTGAAAAAGGTTCTTAAGAAGTTAGATATTAAATCTAGTTTATTATTCAGGAGATCAAAGAACGGTCGAGTGAATTCGGACACGAGGTAAGGGAATTTCATAACCCAATTTCCATTCTTTGGGTTAATCTCCTACTTTCAAATTATGTCATGATATTATTATGTAATATCTTGTATTTGTACTTTATTTATGTGTACATATAGTGAATACACATAATATATCTATTTTATTTTAAAAATTATCTTTGTATGGGACTTCGTCTCAATATCCTTTCATTGAGGCATATTTTGTTTTATACAAAACCTTCTTTTATACGGTGTATAAACCCCTTTGACTTTTACATTTATCCAAAAGGAATATTTTTTATACAAAGCATTTTACTAAATGAAAAAATTGAATGTTTTTGTCGTATGTATGTGGCGACAACGACTTCTCCGCCATTGTGACCATTATTTGAGTTTCGGCTTCCTCTACAAGCCATATCTTTTTAAAATGAAAAATATATAAAAAGTTTTAATTTTCATTAATTTTGGTATTGAAAATGGTTCTAAAAGTGTTTTTATTACATAAATGTGTTGTATTGATATCTTGTAATTGAAATATGGAAATTTTATGTTTCCTTTATGCATGTTTTATGTGATACGATTATGTTATGGTTTATGATATGTTTAAACCTATTCATATGAGGAATGCATTGGACTTATTAAGTGACGGGTGGAGCCCGCTATAGCTCCTCGATGCATCGGTAGGTCTCATGAGACAAAATAGTGTCTTGGCACGAGGCCTTGACAAAATCTTACTGTATACTTGGAACGAGGCCTTGGATACGTGGTTATGATAGTCTGGCATTATGCATTCCATCATTATGAAAGTGGTTATTGATATTGCATGTGATTATTCGACCAGTAGAATATCCATGTGAATAAGTAAATGGAATTATCTCATTTTACTTTTTCCATATTATGTTGAATTTCATGTTTAAAAGGCTTTTTTAGTTATACATTCCCTTAAATGTTAATGTTTATTTAAGAAAGCTTCCTCAATATTGTTATCCTTACTGAGCATCTGAGCTCACCCCTTTCAATGTTTTAATATTTTACAGGATGTGAAGAAGTATTTTATGAATGACCTACAGGGATTGTCAGAAGAGGATATGAGTGTGGACTATGGAGACTTTGTTATTGTATATTTTCAATTTATGATGTAATGTAACATTTATGAATGTATCTAGTGTTTCGAAGGCTACTAAACTAATCGGTCTTTCGAGACTTGATCTTTTGTGATAATGAGAATGTTACGAAGTAACGCACCGACTCGGGGTAGCTGGGGTCAGGGCGTTATAGTTGGTATCAGATGCAGTTTAGTACTAACCATGGATGCTAGATTTAGATAAACTCTGATTAGAGAACATAGCACAAAGATATACTTTGAGGATTAGTATAGAAGAACTTCCTAAAATATTGGTATTATAGAGATTTTGTGAGTTTTCCGAGCAATAATTCTCTGTCTGGATACGAGCAGGTAGAGGTGGATCTAGCACAGATGTACCTAGGGGTAAAACCCGAAAACACTGCTTTGAGCTAGACTCGAACGGGAACTGGTTCACGACAATGGGCCTCACAGCAGTCATGGTTAGGACACTCCCGGGGGATATGCTTAGGATAATTCTCATTTTCTTTACAAATAATTATGAAGGGTTTATGAGTATATACTTCCTCAAAGAAAACATTTCTTATTATGATTATGGATTATATCCATAAATAGTTCAATTTATGTAGGGTATTTTACAAGTATGGAATTATATATTTTAATTTATAAACTAATCTAGTTTATGCCATTGTTTAGAAATGGCACCTAGTGGGAGGAATGGAAACCGTATCAATGCACGTACTTCGTGTTGGGATTTCCCTCCTTCTCAAGATAATTATTGTGGATCTGGAGATATAGCCGGTGCTGATCAACTTATTACCATACTAGGACAACTCACTCAGGTTATGAATAATAACCTTACTCATATGGATCACCCTGATCAGCAACTTGGAGGATCAATGTTAGACCACTTCATGAGGCAACAACCACCAACATTTAATGGGTGTACAAATCCATTAGTATCTTAGCAATGGATGAAATCCTTAGAGAAAATATTCCACGCCTTGGAGAGTAGTGAAAGGGAAAAGGTTATCATGGCAGTTTACCACCTCACTGGAGATGTCGATCAATGGTGGTCTCTGATTCAAAACACAATGGAAGATGAAGAAGTATCAAGTATGGAATGGAGAGAGTTTATGGAAATTATGTTAGAAAAATACATTCCACATGACCATCAAGCAGATATGGAAAGGAAATTTCTGAGTCTGAGGCAGAAGGAGGATAGGAATGTCACAAAGTATGAGGCTAACTTTACAAGGTTAGCAAGGCATGCTGCAGATTATATATGTAACCCAAGAAGTAATATTGATCGTTTCTTTGATGGGTTAAAACCATTTCTCCTTCGAGCTTTAGTATCGCAATCTTTCTCAACATACGAAGATATAGTCTCGTGTGCTATCAAGACAGAAAAGGAATTCTCTAAGTCTTATGACAATAAATTAAAGCAAGAGAAAAAGAGAATGGTGGAACAAGAGACGGATAAAGGGAAAAAGGGAAATAAGTATTTTCCATTATGTGATAATTGTGGGAATAATCACCCCGGTACTTGCCTAAAAGGAATGGGAGTTTGTTATAAATGTGGAGAAAAAGGTCACCAGGCGCGTGATTGCAAGGGAAAGAAATAGGCTATCAATGTTGAATGCTACAATTGTAGAGAAATGGGGCATTTTGAAAATGAATTTCATAAGCGTCAGGGAAACTTACCTCAAAAAATTCCTAGGGATCAAGGCCAATCTTATGCTGTGACTACAGTTGAAGTGGAATAATTAATGTATTGGCTCTTTTGGACTCATGGATTATATTCTGGTTATTAGAATAATGTGATATATATATAAGGATTTTACTGCAGTACATGTTGATTTCATTAATGTTTTAATATGATAAAGGTAATAATATTTTTGTATGTGACAATAATAGAAACTTTACTTTATTTAGGGAATCTAATGTTACAATTGATTTTGGAATTTAAGGGCCCTTTAGAGAAAGTCTGGATGGAGGTATTTTGGATAACTATAAAGGTTGGAATGGATTAAGTTGAACCTTGGATAGTATTGCTTAAGGTTAGAACATTTCTAAGGATTATTTTTGTAATATTATAATACTACAGTTTTTGGAAAAGGACAACCTGCAGGTTGGGGGATAACCCGTCGCGTCGGACAAAGCTGCAGGAATCGAACCCACAACCATAGTGTGACATGCCTTTATTACCTACCACTAGCCTACAAGAAGTCCCTGGTTATTACAATATATTTTTCCTAATCTAAATGGTATGTGGTAATATTTATAACCTTATACAATTAGGATAAATAGAATATTTTTGAGTTCTGTTACCATTTGGAGTAAAATATGGGTTTGTGGTAAAAAATTATTAAGGAATGAATGTATACATGACAAGTATGTATATTCCCTTACTTTCTTATTAAATATCCTAGAAAAATTCCTCAATTTTATAAAAGGTAACTTAAAACAAAAACGTTTCCGGTTAACTTTTCCAACTGAGGATTCAATGACCATTTAACCAATCATATGTTTGTGATTTTCTTATGGTTTACTTTCTCTTAATCCAGTTTTCTACAACTCTCCATCAGATATTGATGGTTTTTTTTCTTCCATATCCATATTTTCATATAATCCTAGTATGGGCTATCTCGAGTGAACTTTGTACTTCTCTTTCTTTCTTTTAATGTTATATTTTTATTAACCTTATTTCAATGTGGGTTTTCCTCAAAGGTATTTTCTATTTTCAACCTTTTATTTTCGAAGAAAAATTTCAAATTGTGAGGACACAATTTATTGAAGTAGGGGAGAATGTAACACCCCGAGCTTCCACGATACGCTTCTCATTAAATAATATAATAGCTTGCATTGTACGCAACTTCGAGTTTCTAACACACCGAGACTAATCAAAGTAGTCATTATGAATAGTAATAACCACTTTTTAAAATTATAGAAATTTTATATTTCAAAATGGACTTCATTTTTTGATTCGGAATATCGAAATTAGCCTATGTTGAATTTTTGGTATTTTTCTGAGAACTTCCAATTTTCTATGAATAGTGTAAAATACATAAAAACAACTTTTTTAATAAAAATAATTTATAGTGATAAATTATAATATTGAGTGGTTTTAATGTATAATTAGAATATATTTTTACCAGTTTATCCAATGGTGTTCATTAGAATTAATTTCACTTTAAAATTGGACATAAAAAATTGTCAATCTTTGGATATATATTGTTTCTTAAAAACACACTATTTGTTATGACAACAGGAATTAATTATGAAATTAATTAATGAAACTTATATGTTTGTAATTTTTTAAAATCAGACATCATTTTTGAATTCGGAATATCAATTATAGCTTAGGGTGAAATTTTGGCATTATTCTAAAAAACATCAATTTTTTATGATTAGTGAAACCACTAAGTGGTAGTTAAAAAACTGATTTTTTAAATGAAACATTACCACTTCTGTAATTTGATTTTCAAAAATTTTATATACATTGTTGTCATTAGGAATTAAAATTTGGTTCAATGGGATGAAAATTTTTTTTGGTGAATGGTAACTTTTAATTTTAATTAATCACGATTAAAGGTAATTAGTGAAATTTAAGGTAAAAATTATATTATAAAAATATGAAATGACCTTTAAAGTTGTCCTACCCATATTTGATGTGTCATGGCGACCAAGACAATCCATGGGTCAACTTGGGGACCCCATGGAGCCACTTGGGTTGGAAAATGACATAAATTAATTTTATTTAAAGTTAAATTAAAAATGTCACAAACATAAGTTGTTTTACTAAAACAATTTTTAAATGGGGTAATACAAGTAATATTTTTTACTATAGATATTAATTATAAATATAAAAAGATATACTACATTATGATATTTTTTTATAATTTTTAGACATTAAATAAATTAAATTATTTATGACACCATGATGATGCAACGATTACCTCATTAATTAACGATTTAAATAAAATGAAAAGAAAAATGTAAAATACAAGGATTACAGTTGTCAAAAACCTATTAGATGAGTATATTTGGAACCCTTATCACCATATCCTCGAATTATATAAGTGTGGGGCCTTTAAAATCCGAAACTCATTATATAATAAAGTAACATTTCATTACTTTCCAAGAGTGCCCCTCCTCTCCACTTATAAAAGGCCCCCACCACTACCACCTTACTAACACTTTAAAAGCCTTTTGTCTTGGCAAACCTCTTCCCAAATACTCTCCCAACAGCCCTCCTTTACTTCTAGAAGCTTCACGTTAAGCAGAAGGCTTCCCAAGGAAGCCTTTGGCTCAAATCAAAAAGTGTTACCCGATTTTAAGGTAATGTCTTCTCCAATGTTGTTTTGTATTATTTTGCTTCTCCAACCACTTAAACTATTTTTATTCCTTTATTTTGTAACAACAAAAGTATCCTCAATATACTAGTATGTTGGTATAATTAATATTCAAGATACACTTACACACACCTACATCTAATGGTTAATGAACATACAGTTTCTGTGGATGGAGAATTTCTGTCTCACGAAACGATGACTGTTCAACACTCATATAACACCTTAAAAGGTGGCCATTAAGATGTCACTATATTTATATATGAAATATAATATGTTTATGTTTTACTTAAGCTTCTGTATTTTTCATTTATGGCACACCGTTATGATTTCCATTATCGGTAAACGCGATAATTTCATTTTAGGAAGTGCGGACTACCGCCCCCTCAAAGTGATTTGAATCGTTAATGCCATATGTGTGATGTATAAAGGATGGAGTAAATGGTATTATACATTTTATTATACTGGAATTATATTATACCTTTATATAATTATAACTTCATTCCATCAAATATGAAATGGAAATGAAAGTAGTGTTTATGCGTACGTACGGCTTACCGTCTCCATGAACGGTGCATTTCATTTCTTACATCTAAATGTTATGTAAAATTATAAATGAATGAATACACTGGATATATATGATTTTTATGATATCTGCATCATTAATATAATTCTGGATATAATGTGGATTTCACCACATGAACAACTTGTAATTATATGAAGTTTATTTTTGACTCAAGTAACTAAGATCGACAAAACGACTGTTATAAACTTAAATAATTACATAATGTTCATGACATGGTAATAAGTGATATAAAAGGAATAAAGAACTTGAAAAAGGTTCTTAAGAAGGTAGAGACTAACTCTAGTTTATTATTCAGGAGATCAAAGAACGGTCGAGTGAATTCGGACACGAGGTAAGGGAATTTTTTAACCCAATCTCCATTCTTTGGGTTAATCTCCTACTTTCATATTATGTCATGATATTATCTTGTCATATCTTGTATTTATACTTTATTTATGTGTACTTATAGTGAATACACGTAATATATCTATTTTATTTTAAAATGACCTTTTTATGGGACTTCATCTCAATCTCCATTAATTGAGGAATATTTTGTTTTATACAAATCCTTCTTTTATATGGTATATAAACCCCTTTGACTTTTAAATTTATCCAAAAGGAATCTTTTTTTATACGAAGCGTTTTACTAAACGACAAAAGGTAATGTTTTTGTCATACGTAGGCGCCGACAATGACTTCTCTGCCGTCATGACCTTTATTTGAGTTTCGGCTTCCTCTACAATCCATATCTTTTTAAAATGAAAAATAAATACAAAGTTTTAATTTTCATTAAATTTGGTATTGAAAATGGTTTGAAAGTGTTTTTATTACATCAATTTGTTGTATTGATATCTTGTGATTGAAATGTGGAAATGCTATGTTTTCTTTTATGCATGTTTTATGTGATACGATTATGTTATCGTTTATGATATGTTTAAACCTATTCATATGAGGAATGCATTGGACTTAATAAGTGATGGGTGGAGCCAACTATAGCTCCTCGATGCATCGGTAGGTCTCATTAGACAAACTAGTGTCTTGGCACGAGGCCTTGACAAAATCCTATTATAGACATGGCACGAGGCCTTGGCTATGTGGTTATGATAGTCTGGCATTATGCATTCCATCATTATGAAAGTGGTCATTGATATTACATGTGATTATTCAACCAGTCGAATATCCATGTGAATAAGTAAATGGAATTATCTCATTTTACTATTGCAATATTATGTTGAAGTTCAGGTTTAAAGGGATTTTTTTTAGTTATACATTGCCATAAATGTTAATGTTTATTTATGAAAGCTTCCGCAATATTGTTATCCTTACTGAGCATCTGAGCTCATCCCTTTCAATGTTTTAATATTTTCCAGGATGTGAAGAAGTATTTAATGAATGACCTGTAGGGATAGTCAGAAGAGGATATGAGTGTGGACTATGGATACTTTGTTATTGTAGATTTTCACTTTATGATGTAATGTAACATTTATGAATGTATCTAGTGTTTCCAATGCTACTAAACTAATCGGTCTTTCGAGACATGATCTTTTGTGATCGTGCCAATGTTACGAAGTAACGCACCGACTCTGGGTAGCTGGTGTCGGGGCGTTAAAAAATGGAACCTCCATAAATGTAGCCACATCGTCTAAGTCTAGATCACCATGTTCAATGACGTGATATGGGTCATGAACGTATATCATCAGCTGAGATACCTGGAACATGTCGTTAACTATAACCAAATGTGGTGTTAGCACTAGGCGGAATGGTACCTCACCAATCCATCAATGTATCTGAAAGGACTGATAATCCATGATCATAACTTGTCGCCTCAGCCAAATCTCTCTTAACATTGTCAAGGTGAGATCTGTAGGAATACATGGTCTTTCTCCACATATCCTCCTGAAGCGTCACTGGTACTATAGTGTGTCCATTAAAGATGATGACATGCTCCCCAGCTTCAGGAAATCCTTCATGAGACCGTCCTATGTATATTTGTGTACGTTGGGCCTCACAGTCAATGACTCATGTTTTGCCTCATGAATTCGATAAAATATTGGGGGAATGAATGTCATATACTTGAGGTAAGATCATCCATCTTCATCCATGAAGGATATCCACAGCGCGACTAGATGCTCTGATGCCTCACTCTATAGTTATAGTCCATATCTCATGCTGAGTATGTCGGCTACAACATTCCCCTTCCCCAATAGTATAAACTATCTCAAAGTCATTGTCCTTGAGGATCTCAATCCATTACTGCTATCTCAGGCTCAGGACATTCTAAGAGAAGATATACTTGAGACACTTCTGATCAGATTAAATAGTAAATCATTCACCCATCATGTAGTGCCACCAAATCTTCAGTGCAAAGACCACTGCCGCTAACTCTAGGTGTGGGGTAGCGTTGTTATTCTTGTTAGTATCTGTCTTAGCTCATGAAAGCTCTTCTAACATTTCTACATCCACAGGAAAGGCTCCCCCTTCTTCTTCAAGGATGAGAAGGGTGCCTCCACCCTGGATAAGTCTGGGTCAATACTCTGGTAGTACCTAGCCAAAGATGATGTCCCTTTCCCTTGGGGGAGGAAATCTTGGAAACATCATTTGAAAAGATGTCCCCATTCTCTACCACTCTTTTATGGGACAGAAAACAAAAAAATCTTGTTACCATGAGCGTAAGTCCAACCAGCTCATGAGTGATCTACTGCACCATCCTACACATGAGTTTATCTTGTGCTACCTAGGTTTCCTTTTTTACTGGACAAGGAAAACCTCATTCCCACATTGTAGATAAACCACAACCCTTTTTCCTATTACAATAAATCTATGTATAAACTTTGGATGACAACAACATACCCATAAAAACGTCATATGTCCACGACGCTACCACCAAGAGGTTCCAACCAAAACTCTCACCTCAAGGGTCAGATCACATCATCAGCATAAGTGTGATTATCGATTCTCATCCCAAATGTATCTTCGTATGTGAGGGTAAATTTAATGACTTAACCGGAAACTCTAGGTCATAAATAAAATTAGTGGAATGAAGTAATGATTGGTACATATGTATATTAGTACAACTACTAGTTGTAGATATATATCATACTTCAAATCTTTCTTGGAGACCTTGGTTCACACTCTTGGGCAGCATGTAACTACTCTCATTCCTTATCCCCCAGCTCCGTGAGCCTGGTGGGGCACATATTAGGGTGGTGGTTGTAACATATCAAAATGTGTACAACCTCATTCTTCTCTCGCAACTCATATTCCACGTTTTCTGCCCTGAAAATCCATCTGTCCCAATCACATCCTCTTCCTGAAACATTTTACATGCCAAGGTCTCCGAGACAAGCATCAGTTTCTTAGTTTCATAGTACTAACAATCACTAGCTTTATTCACTCAGCCTATGAGCATTTGACCAAATTGGTTCTCTTTAGTACCCTAACATCAGTAGGAATACATAGAGGAAAAATATTGGGTCATATGTCCCTAAATACTCCTCTCTTGGTGGTTCGTTCCCTGAAGCAATGACCGAACTATATTCCTCGAGTAGGTTGGATGGTCGGTACTCCTTGAGGAATACTCAGCTACTGACATGTAGTCACGCCAAATCTGTAGGAACTCTAGGGAACACTCATCCCCTAGCTCTTTATGACCAGATACACCCCTTCCCCGAGAAAGGTTCTCATGATTTTCCACATAAAATTCCCCTCTTCACAAGATCACTATAACCAAAACCATGTCTTCGTGTTGTTATTCCACATCGAAGGCTCTCTACCAGGACCACCATCTCATCAAATGGTGCCCCGGATAGATGGAAAATTGGCCATCTCATCAAGAAAGTCCATAGACACCTATGATTCAGGTTCATCTCGAAACCTGAGGGTTATCTGATGCTAAAACACTTATAAGGAAGCAAACCTATATGTGTCCTCTACCTGTATTGTTGGTTGTAATTTCTTACCAACGAGAAATGATATAGCCTGCCCACTATCCTTAGGTACCATCTCAGGAAACGGTCCACATTCTGATGCCTCATCTGTATGCAGAACATTCTCATGGTCACTCACTAATAAAAACTAGCAGCTAGTGTCACCATCTGATCTGCTGGTGTCCCAACAAGATATAAAACTCTAGCCACAGCCTGCAGCCAGTTCTCACCTACCTGGGGATCTGTCTCACCCCGTAACCTCAAATATCTTTGCTTCAAAAACTCATGAAACACGCTCAGTCGGTGTGCTCCCTTGGCTGGTGGGGCTGGTGGCATCTGATGCCCAACAGGTGGTGCTGCTACTATTACACAACCTGAAGGTTCTAACACCGTTAGAGGTCCCTGCACCAAGGAATCATCGCTCGGTGGGCCATCATTGTGTACTCTATCAGTAATCTGAGTTGGTAGTATACATGGAGGAATCCTTATAAAGAAAAGGTGCTCCAGGGTCATAATTATTTACCTAGTGAGCTTACTCAAAATAATCAAAAGGGAAAAATGTTTCAAAAACACTCGCAATCAGTGATTTTGTGCACTGTGTCGGAAATCAGAATTCAGGGCCATGGTGTATGGATTCGATGGAATCCACACCAACACATGACTCCCTTAAATGAAAACCACACTCATCACACTTAACACTATTTCCATAGAGACTAGATCAGTGTCCTAGTTTTTCAGTAGAAAAGAACTCATTTGATAACACTTTCTCACAACCCGTCCCATGGGGCACGTACTATGAGTACCCCAAGCCCACCTTCCATATTCGAGGAGATGGAAACTATAATTATAAATGAATATATCTAAAACAAGAAGGATTTTACCTTTAACCTGTACGTACACAAAGTCCATGAACACAACCAGAAGCAACCACTATGTAAACTGCTGTAGTAAAAAGATTGCAGAAATTAAAGGGGATGAAATACAATCCCAACTGCATGTACGGGTAGAACACAAATGTAAAAATACAACTGAAAGGTGAAAATATCTCCTGGATAATCCAACAAGAATCCTACCTAATGTGTAGGTACTGCTCACGAACAGTAGTCCCTACATCACATCATGCCAATTGGTCCAGCTTTGGGTACCATCCAGTCCTCACTCCCTTATCCTCAATCAATTATATCCTTTTTCTACACAAGACACCATAAGGTGAGGGCGTAGCCTATGTAGGGGTGAGTATAACAATACTCAGTAGGGACTTAGATACCCTCGTAGGACTCCTAATGTTCCATGAATGAAAAACCAGAAAGAAAGACATCAACTCTACTTAGGTATATTACCATACATATAACTAAGTTATCAAAATATACTCATCTCTGACACGAGGGAAGATTACCATAATGGTAACACCATGAAGGTTGAATTACCACACATGTTACACCACGAAGATAGAAGTACCATATAGGTAACACCACGAGGATAAAAGTACCACACATATAACACCAAGAGGATAGAAGTACCACACAGGTAACTTCAATAAGATAGAAATACCACACATGCAACACCACAAAGATTAAATTATCATCTCACACTAGTTATAACATATGTACATAGGTACAAAAGATATGTCATAAGTATAGATCATCTTATTTGGTTAGGTAAAAAAACATCTGACCCAGATAGGATGGATAGGTTACTAACCCCCACTGACCTAGATAGGTTATGAACCATACCAGATCGATATTATCTAACCCACAATGGATCACTGAGCACTGACCCACACATGATCTATGTTCTTACATCATTTTACAGCCAGCCATGGGTTTCCTCATACCATGTGCACTAATAGTCCTTATTTTCTGTACCATGAGATATAGTTCGTACCTATTCCACCTCCATGATCCACAAAAGATTATTTCTAAGGACTTTCAAGTAGTAAGGGTTCCAAAGTGACAGACAGTGCATCAATCAGATGCCTGGTCTGTGAGATATAATTGTTTTAGTTCCCGGCGCCCGGATGGATTCAGGCTCGATCAGACCTAGTTTTCAACCAGCTTTCTCTAAACTATGGTGGATTTTACCCAATGGAATATCTCACTCCATGTGTCCCAGTTCTCATGAGGGTTCGTCAAACATGCGTATGATTCTCAAGATATGGTAATTTGAGATCTTATGGACCCGACCCGACCCGGTCAAGTCTGGGCTGAGGTTGACTCAGCTCACTGGGTTGATGTCCGGTCTGGCTATCTAGACGGGAGGGCCTCAAGGGCATCCCGACTAGAATAGGGCGGGCAACAATGGGATGGGTAACCCGCGTGGGGTGGCGGACTGCGGGTGCGGTGGGCCAGTCGGGGGCGGCGACCCGGTCGAGGGAGGCATCTCGGTCGAGGACGCCATTCGAGGGTAGCAGCCTGGTCGAGGGGGGAGGCCAGGTCGAGGGGGGCATCCCTGTTGAGGGCGGCGGCTGGGCTGAGGGCGGAGTCCTGGTCAAGAGTGGCGACTCGGTCAAGGGCAGCGGCCCGGCAAGGGCGGCGGCCCGTCGAGGTCTGAAATAGGGGGTGTGACCCGCATGTCTCCCTGTTTCCCGGACGGCCTGTAGGCTGTTCAGTTGTTGAAGCTGCGACGCCGATTCGGTGCTCCTCGGTCACCATGGAAGCCGCCATAGGAGGGTTTGGCCTCCGACAGAGCTTCTTTCAAGGATTCCATTCACCAGTGGCATGGCGGTCGCACCACACCCCTTCCCACATCCATTCATCATGTCAGCCACCCCCTCTATTCTCCATGAGTGATGTGCCACATCCCTCCTATTGTGTTGGGCGTTGATGTGACCAATGTCTCCCCAAGTGGCGCAAGGAAAGCAAGATAGCGAAGGGTTCTTTCTGGGTTTGTTAGGCTTGCGCTCTCTGCAATAGACTCCAATATAGAAGATATTAAGGGAGTTCAATAAACAACTTAATTGGACACAACATTAACCCCACTAGATTCCCCATAATACCCTCCTGCAAAGACGAATGAATCACGGGTCAACCTGTTAGTCAGTTGACCCGTGTTCTTCGTATAATTTCTAGAATGCGGTTAAAGGGAATTAAGATAGTCCAAATGAAAATTACCCCTACCTGAGTTTGTTAGAGAGAATCCATACTTTAGATAGGGGTCGGTGTTCACCATCCTCCCCAACTAGCTTCCAACGATGTCACTCGTACATTTCCCTTCGATTCATGGTTCGGTGTCTCCTGAAACCTCCCGCTGAAACTGGCTCCATCTTCCAAGGGTTTGGCATCTCTGCACATTTTCAACACTTTGTTTCTAGGTGAAGCAGTGCCAACACCTCTCCCCATGCTTCATATAAATAGGAGAGGGGGAGGGTGTGCAACGTTCGTAGAGTTAATGGAGGCCCATTAAATTGGAACCATCCTAATTTCCCAATGGTGTAGTCACTTAGAATTTAAGGGTGAGGCCATTTAATTTCGTAGCACATTGCTGGTCCCACATTTCTACTTTTCTATTGGAAGAAAACAATAAATAAAATCAAATAACAATGTTATTTTATTTATTTATTTATATAGTCACCAAATCAATCTTTTCTCCAGATATACTGCGGTCGAAGTGAATCATCCCTTAAGTGAATCCCAACGGTGAGGATTCAATGATTCCCTGAGATTATAAATCTGAGCACCGGTTTAGATGATAGAAAATGTTGCACAAACATTTATTGAATGCAACTGAAACAATGTTTAGAAAATTATTAACAGTCACCCTTGTCCCGCGCCGGTTGAGGTTAGGATTTTCCTAAGTAAAAACACCCCAAAGAATCCAACGTTACTCTCATATTTTCAATCTGCGTTACTATTTAAATGTAATGGATTTCACAATAAAATAATCATCACATAATTATTTTATTTATGACAAAAAAAATATCTTCCACCGGTAGCCTGCACCAACCATTGTTACTACCCGCCTAAAGAAAGTATACCCTCACGAGTTCAGCGGTGGTCTCAGTTTTTAAATATGATTCACCGTTTGTTAGTTATAATCATATGAAAACTAAAATAACTTTATTATTTATTTTATTTACAATTACACCATTATTATGTTTTCTCATAGCAGATCTGCGCCAAATAAACTTATGTAGACCATACGGTATAAACGCCATCTTGAACTCAATGGTGCCCTTAGATTTCTAATCTGGGAAACCGTTTAAGAGTTTTTCCTCTTTTTTAGAAAAATGGATTATGTACTCTAATTAAAGATTAACAAAACTTCGACGGATCATTCTAGGCACTCTGGGTTTTGGAATCATGCACAGTGAGATTTCGCGTTCTTGAAATAATTCCATATATTTAGAAAAAATATAAGGAAATTCTGGGACATTACCATTAATAAGTATAGAATATAGAACTTGAGGTACAAAATAAAAGAATTGTATGTTCATGATGGTCAATACCAATTATAGGAAATGCATATGGGGATTCACTACACAATTGTTCATCAGAGGAAAAATATACAGTGAAATTTCAGCTCAACAACGAGGGAATTAAAATGTTTATAGAAGGGATTAATGATAATGAAAGGTGTAAAATATAATTTAAACATAATATAAAATGTAATGGGATACAAAAATAATATACAGTCATTGTGAAATGGAAAAAAATTATTGTAATGGAAAAACCCAAATAAAGAGGAGAAGGAGAGGATCCCTTACATTGAGAGTACGATTAGAAATTATTTGGAGGTGCATCTTGAGCGGTTTGGGGAACCTTGGGAGTACTAGAGAGTGTTATGAGAATATTAAATATGTTCAATAAGGTTTTTTAGTGAAGGGAAATGTTATAATGGCAGGTTTTATGTAGTATATGAGTGAGGAATTCTTTATCATTTCTCAAATATATGATTTGGACTATGTATAATAAAAGAACAATAAAATAAATACTTCTTATGGGGTTTCCCGAATTTTTGTACAAATTAGCGTGGGTTTAATTATATCATTTAGAAAAGGGAAGGACATGTTAAATGAATACACTTTCTATCGGGGAGGTGTTTCATGTTTATATTGAAATGATTTTAAACCATAAAATATATTATAGGTTTTGGGGCAGTCATAAAGGAAATAGTAAATTAAAATAAAAAATTAATATTGAATTATTTTAAATTAAAAAAATATATATTGTTTTGGAATACCTTTGTAATATTTATTAAATCGTTTTTGGTTCATCATGATGTTATAATATATACTATATATTTTTACACAATTTAGTGTTTACACAAATATTCAACTATCTTAAAAATTTACTAAAAATTAACCCAAGTATAATTTTAAAATTGAAATTAAATAATATATTTATTTTATCCTCCTAATTTTATAAATATATGAATTTTTAATTTTACTATAATTTAAATTTATTAATAAAATCTTGTTTTTTTTCAAAAACTACATTCAAAACCTTTTAAAAATAAAATTTTTCCTCACAAATATTTTATAATAAAATATCTTTAATCTGAATTGTTTAATTTTTTTAAAATATTATTTATTTCAAAAATCAATTACATCATCAAAAAAATATAATTTAAATTGAATATGAATTAATAATAAAATATAAATTTTTATATATATAATAAAAATTAATAAAGTGACAATAATAAAATGAAAATATATTAATGTTTAAATAAAATATAGATATTATTATAAATAGGGTTTCAATACTTATCCCTTTATTACACAATAAAAATTTTTAGGTTATGTTGTTCAATAATGAGACTTTCATTCATTTAACTGACATACATGTTTTGGGACAAAATATTTATATGGTTAAAATTCTTTCGTATATGATTTTACCCATAATTAAGTTGATGGATATCTATTTAGGATTATTCAATGGAAAATCCATGTGATGATATCTCCCCTCAATGCTCTAATGAATGGGCTTCACAGTGTATGTTAATACTCTTTCAAGACATTGAATCATTTTTCTTTGTCGGTTAGATTTTATAAAACCATTTATTTATACTAATCATATAATCCATGTAAAATGGTTATATTATCAAATATAATTATACTTAATGGTCTTATAAATTCAATAGGATATAATTTAATGATATAAATGCAGGTGTTTTATTTATCCATAATATATAATAACATATTTAATTTAATTTCAATATGAATTTTATTTTTAAAAATTTCCCCATTACATGAGATTAGAGGTTTGTTTGTAGTTATCAATGAATCGATCTATTCCAATTATGGAGTGAAATCTGTTTGTATGAAAACTACTCCAATAGAAGTTGAATATCCCTTTTGTAGATTTTTTCTTACATAAAATACATCAGCATACAATCAGTATGAAGAATGATTTTATTAGCCCAACTATTATGTTGAAACCAAGAATGTTCGTCACAAGTAATGGAGTTTTATTTGTGTTTGTTTTCAATCTTCACATGGATGACTATGGAGTTTGCAAAGAATGAGGTCATACGTTTGAGGTTGAATGCAGTATTGAAGGTGGCAAAATTTCCCTATGTTTCTCAATTTCTTGGGCCTCAATAGTCGGGAGATTGGTAATAGTTTGCAACATAGATACATGGTGAAGGTCAGTGGTATGTGGTGAAGGTGCACAGTATGTGGTGAAGACATTTGGTATGCAAAATATTGCATAGATCAAGAAATAGTTCACAATAATGGTATGTAGTGAAGGCATGTGGGTCAGAAAATGCGTCTGAAAATGGTTCACAACATTGGTACGCCATGAAGAGATGCTGTATGTAGACCTACATACATATGGTACATGTAAGATATACGGTAAATGATGAAGTTTCGATGTTCAGATGATTACAGTATATGGTGAAGCCTGTCAGTATACATATTGGGTTCTGATTGTCTGACATTGAAAATTCTAGAAAATCATACTACCAAATTTTGTGGAGTTACGTGCCTATTTAAGAATCAATAATCTCCATTGATAAGTAAAAATATGGGAGAATAAATTATTTTGGGAGAAATTCGGTGAATTCCGAAGTGGTACATGCATGAGATGATAGCATATGTAGAGAATCATCTGCGTAAGGAAAATGCTACACTGAATAGAGTTTGGTTGGTGAATATAGCTCTCCCAGTATGTGGTGGAGAATTGTTGTACATGGAGACGGAAGATACAAGTGGGAGTGGAGCAGTACCTAGAAAAGGGTTGTATGTAGAGAAGGGATGTTCACGGAGGAGCTGGGTCATACGCAGAGGAGCTGGACGATACGAAAAAATTGCAGTGGTATGTAGAAATTGCAGCAGTACACTGAACAACCAAGGAAGCCTGAAAATTAACAAAATATGTTTGCGAAATTAATTTCCATAACATTTTATTGTATGGAAAAATAAATTACTTTTTTGGGTGATAACGAGACTTCAACATAGAATCCATTTACAATTATGGAAGTATGATTTAATGAAAAAACATTATAGTGAACTTCAATTCATTAAACGAAGTGAATTTTCATCCGACATTGTGAGCAAGGGGGAGTCTACAGAAGTGATTTGAGGGACACAAGGTGCTATCCATAAAACCATGTAAAGGCACTGTTCATGGAATATAGTGACTATGATAAACACATCTTAATCACAAATTGTGAATATTAGTGGTTTTGGAACAACCAACACACTATCATCATAAGATCCTTAGATACATACCTTAGTGATGAACCAAGTGAAATTGTTGTGCCATTTCATTCCATGTGATTGTTTATTTTCTACACATACTCATCAGATAGGTTTATCAGGTTCCTAAAAAATTGGGAAAAATACCCATCAGTTTAAAATAAAAAGACAACACCCAGATTCACCCCTAACCTGTCAGGGTATTCCAGGGTCCCTCACATTACTATAATGGATGAATTCCATAATAATATACAATTTCATCTTTAATGTCTCTACTAACCCCTTATAGAACTATGTAAATAATTGAGAATCAGAGTAAGAAAAACCCATTAAGGGTACCCCATAGACCCATAAGATATATTTTTTGAAATAGAGTCACAAAATCTCAACAAAACTATACCCTCTGATACCAATGAATTGTTCATAATTAAACGGACGGTAGAGAATCACTTAGATAATATTATGACAACTCACTGATTGTGGAATTCCATTCACAATGTCACTCAACATTCCATATTACATGAACATTATAACAATGAGAAATTATGAAAAACCCATTAACACATATCCATATACCTTAATGTGTGGATTGTTTGGGAATTACCATATAAGAAACACTCAACCTTATTCATTCACATCATAACCATCATCAATGGTCTTGGTACATCCTATCTACTTCTTGATGAACCACTAAGTGAGAATTATATAACTTCTTGAACACCACATCACACTATGTGGATGTTATTTCCATGTATCCTCAATTTCAGATGACATTCTCCCCACTATCAATGAATCTATCTATAATATACCAAGAGAAAAATCAGTTTACAATACACCTTATTAATTACAAATCCATGCTGATCAAAACACATGTTCTTAATAATCAGATCACTAACATGCACATATTTAATGTAATAAGATTATATATATTGAATCAATTATGATATAAATGAGGCCTAATTCTCCATTTTATCAATGAGAAACTATGAATGTAATTTCATTTTAATGGAATTTACAACAAAATCCCATTTTGAGAAAATATTGTTTTATGAAATTCATAATCAAATTTGAACTGATACCAATGCCTAAGTAATAGGATGATATCACTAATACAAAACATATAATTGACTTTATATTTATTATAATATACAAAAAGGATCTCACTAAGATGATTATGTTTTAATGGACAATCTACCAGGGTCAGTTCTAGGTAATGAGTCATGTAATTCCGACCACAGGGTCTAACCCATCTAGTACCATATAAATTCACCTCCAACTGTTAATTTGAACACAACTAGGTGTGTATTTAGAGGAAATAGAAAACATAACATACTCATCAAACCATCTTTGGAATTATTAGGGGAGTAGTTATATTTAGCCACTCTTTAATATATTTGATGAATTTACAATGATTTATAGATAAAAATAGCTAACCCTTATAGAGAAATAAAAAAATGGATCCATAATTATGAAGAATATAACCAAATATCTATGAATTTTCACATCCATCCTATGGAAACTCCACATTCAAAATAGGTTGTTTAGTACTATCCAAGAGAAAATAAACATGATATTCACTAGATCCCTTTCTACTCTAGACTTTGTGAAAACATTTCATAGGAATTAGATGTCTCTAAACCTAAACTGACTCATCATGTGTCTTATGTAGAGTTGAGGCTACTAAATTTGGTACATGAACATACTCAGTAACATTACATGCTTTAACTCCACCACTATGTAAAGTAGGATTCAATCAGTGATAATTACAAACAACATTTATAGAAAGGATGAATGATCCAGTTCATTAGTCCTATAATATTTTTGGTGGAATTTGATACACAAACTATAATCACAAATTACTCATAATTACTATAGATATAATAAATTTATATATTTTGGATAACCTCAAAAAAACAAATATAACAATGTCTCTATCACAATTCAATCATCAAAAACATATTTTACATCATTTAGTAATAAATGTCTAATTTTATCCTTGATTAGGGTACCTTTTGTAAACTATTTCCTAATGATTGTTATAATATTTAGTGACATCCATAGGATTTCATCGATATCATTTAACAAAAATTAAAAATATTTATAGAAGGACAGACTAGTCATAATAATAAAAATATTATGAATAACATACAACTATAAAATCATCTACCACTTCCCAACTATGAGGAAAATATTTTTTACAATAGATAAAAATGTCAAAATAAGTTACAAAACAATAGATAAATTAATCTACTCACTATTTGGTAGACCAATATCTTCATTGAGGAAGATCTAAATGTCATTCACTAACACAATAAAAATTAGAAGGACTTAATAGTCAGTTGAATAATTTTTTTTATATCCAATTGATGAGTAACTAGGTAGAAAATTGTTTATGTGATCATAGCTAACCATGATTGGAAATATCTTTCTCCAATGGTAGTTCTTTCCACCAAAATTCAATTCAACATTATTTGGAAACAATCTATCTGGGTGTGGAATTCTAGTAATCCATATATACAATTAAAAACATCATAAATCATTATCAATTCTATATTTTTTTCAATGATAGCTTTCTTATACTAATATATATTTCTAAAATTCAGTTAATGAGTGGGATCATGTAATTTCTTCTAGTAGTATTACCTAGTCAATTTTTTATACAAAAGGCTCAACAATATTCTAAATCACTATATAATGGGGTATTGAAATGAAATAATATCTCAATAAATTTCTAAAATAAATTTTTCCATGTTATAAAATTCAATCACTGTAACTAGAATCATCTCTCATGTAGCATTATTTAATAACACCATGGAATACATGTCCATTATTTCAATATATTTATCTATAAGGAGGACCACAAATAAGTATTGGTTTTTGAAATAGGACTTAATGTCATCTAACATGTAATGACCCCATCCTAGCAATCCTCCAGTTCCATTGTGAAAACCACCACCCTATAGGCCATGATGACCACCTATTAAAGTACCCTGATAACACCAATACCTCTCAAACATGGGACCATTATATTTATTATGTTCATCACTAATTGTAAAGATTTGTATTTATAGTCTAGGTGACCCCACCCTTCACATGAATAGAAATAACCATCACTCAATTGGTCTGATACTCATCAGGAACCACTCACTATTGATCCCAAAGTCGATGTCATCACATACTACAACTTTTTTTTCAACACTAAACATTCATGTCAAAAAATTACTACAAAGAGTCTTTCTCCATTGATACATGAAACAAAAAATTCCTCATGTTGAACTTATTCCAAATATTCCAATTATTCACGCGCTCTCCCTAGAGCCTATTTATAGGTAAGATTGAAAAAAGGAACCACAAGAACGTAGATCTCCATGTGAAGGCCTTTCATAATCACATTTTCTCGGAAGAATCCTTCATAAAAAATAATACTGGAATATCATTTTAGTTTAGTAAATCATGAAATTTACACATAAAATAAAATTTTACCCATATAATAATCAAATGGTCCGATAAATTGATATATTATAGAGTGAACATATAATACTAATCTTGATTATAAAAGTAAAAAATTTCCAAGAAATGTAACACCTCTTATTCAGCCTACTTTAAGAAGATTCACTATTATCCCACCATTTTATGTACAATATTATCCACAAGTACAGAAAATGTATCGAATAGAGAATGAATATGACATAATACCCAAACCACTGACTCCGACCACTACTCTACCACATATAGATCTATGTAACAATAATTCATGGGTTTCCTAAACCATATTAACTCGATAAGAACAGAAAACAAAGGCATGTCATCATCTAAAGCAGTTGGGATACTGAAATTTTCACTACTTAAATGAATACATGTCCATAATATGATATGTGGGTTTGATAATCAATACATAGTTTATGTCAGCAACCACTATCACGAACGAGATTTTGTATAGAAGACTCGGAAATTAACTAGTATTTATCATGAATCTCCTTCTAAATCATAGATTTCTATCCATGAATTTTTGTCAAGATGGTGCACAATCAAAAGATGATATCTTGATATATGAATAAATATGAACATGGAAATAATTAACTCATTCTTATATGATGGAAGAACTACTGTTCCATTGAAACATCTGTCAAAATACACCATGTTTACTAGTATATTTTTAGGGTGTTGTAAATGGATACATTCATTATTTTAATGAATAATTAATTCCATAGATTCAGTGATAAACTCAAAACATTTTAACACTATTGTCCTAAATTCCGAAAAAAAATTCTCGTAACATATATATATCAAAATAATTTCCCTAGGAAAACGATACATTGATTCCACTATAATATTACCTGGAAAATTAAGTCCCCTATTCAGATTGTAAAAGGATATCATGCCAGCCCAAACCAACATCTAATAGGAATGGAACCGAGGACTAGTACAGAGAAAACATTTCAATCATATGGGAGGCCTTAAACAACATTACATCATCATAATTCATTCCACCATGAAAACCAAAATGATGTTGTGTAAAGATAATTAGATAATTTTTAATATAAATTGATGTTTGTAATACCCAATAAATATCCAATAAAATGATATATCTAGATAGTACAAAATAATAATGGAAAAACTGATTTCCATAAATAATTTTTTTTTTCACTCAAATAGTGTGTAGTTATACTTTTCCCACACTCTAAATCAAATCACTACTAGAATGCACGATTATGCACCTCCAACTCTTTATTGGATAATGTCACAAATGAGTCTCCTAATGTTTTTATGATTCTTGACATGTGGGGGAAGGATTTAGATCCATTGTGCATGTATAACTACCCAATAGGATTACCAAAAATCAAAAAAAAATAGAAAATCATGATATGTTACCGCAAATCACAAGACATATGAGTTAGAGGAGAGTAATGAAATAACATAAATTTGAATAAAAAAATAAAATCAGTCAACAAGAGTCATATTTTCATCTACATATAGCTATTGATATTCAATACACATGCAATAAAAACAAAGAAAAAAAATCAATAAATACCCAATATCTATAATAAATTGTGTGGGAGGATACATGAACCCTATAATTCCATGCTGAAATGCTATATATGGTGCATGATCCAATGAAGAACTAAGCTCTTCTGAGGGTGGAATAAGAACTCCAAATAAATTTAAAGAAATATTTTATGGGTAAAATACGAACCCTATGTGATTTTTCAGTACATTATTACTATTCCATCCATATATTTTCATGAATACCATACCTACATAGGGATATTGAAATGAACATCCATCCAAATAAAACATTACATATAAAGGGTATTTTTATCTTATATTTCATAAATCATTCTTAAAACCAATTAGTGAACCTCCATGTACATATGGGTCAACTTATTTCACCCTATAACACATCCTTGAATTAATTTAATAGGACATCATCACATTATTTGGAGAAAATAACTAAGCATATAATGTCTTTATGTCCCAAACCATGACTGAATAAATAGATATTGAACATATTCTTTTAAATAATGAAAAATACATGTGTTATAGGTACATTACATGTATACCTTATCTGGGGGCATTTTTTTTATTATAAAACCATATATTGAATTCAATGATCAATCATCTTGTTGTGTAAGGTTGTGTACATTGATTATGGGACCTAAATAGTTATTTAACATGTTACTCGACATCTTATTTCATGTAAAATGTAGAAAAAAATATGATCCTAGGATATTGGAGATTGTTTTCATGAGATGTTCTTTGTTCATGTACTTCCAGATAAACCCAAGTCATGTGGCGTTGTTGGTACATGACATGTTTTCTTATCCCTCAGGATGTCTATGAAAAAATGACATTGTATTTGTGTTCTCCAAATACATATCATATGGTAAACAAGTTGAGGAGATAGACTATGGTCCCAAATCACATGTTGGGTACTATATAACATTTCCTAACCCAAATTTAACGCTACTTCAAATTAACAATTTTGTATTCTTCTAAACAAAAAATCATGTAGATCCTATTTTAAAAGTAAATCATCAGTTCAACCTTAAATCATTTTTATTTTCACCTTTCTGGCACATAATATCACCCATGACTTCATCAACCATTTAATTTTTTAAAACACCACTCCCGGAAATCAATTATTGTCTTATGGAATTTATAATTCAATTCCATATCGATGCCTAATTTACACTAATACCATCCTCATTAGAATCCAATGGAATCATCATTTCCTTATGATTCTCCTTCATGTAATTATTTTCTTTACACTAATTCCCCGATCGTTGAATTCAACAATCAAATACAAAAAATCATTTTGATAATGTATCAAATCAAACTGATTATTCATCAAATAAACAATAAAATAATGTTTGGAGAGAAAAACATAACGGATGATAGAATCTATCAATAAAATTGAATACTAAAATTGGTTTTCATTTCATATAGGCCTCAATTTATGTTGAAAAAAGAAAAATGGAATATTTAGAACATTTATATTCTTCATAAAATAATTCAATATTATAACATGGAAAATTAAACATTTCATTAGATAATGAAAAAATCGAATAATTATAGAGCTAAAATTATTAAAACTCTATAAATAAAGAAAATTTAGTTAATACAAAAAATATAAATCACCTCACTCATTATAAGATTGATCATTGATGAATTGTTTTCATTGCTGACATTGGAATTTTTTAGACAACTATTGATTCATTGATTACTCCTCCCAAAAATGATTATACCATGAAAGAAAATCATTAAAATATCTGAATGCGAGGTGGTAAATGTTGATATTTTTAGAAATTTCTTTTCAGTATTGGGTTTGAGGTTAAAATATGATCTAATTTGATTTATTAATTATTTTATATAATATCTTCTAAACCAAACTTTCACTTTGAAAATATTCGCAACCCGATGTGATTAAAAATTAAATAACACTAATGGTAATACTAATATTATTGATAGAATTGTGGACAATGTTTCCATATAATAAACATAATTCACAAGTATTGACATTAATCTTGAATAATAATATGTGAGTAATTAAATAATAATAATATTTTTATATCCTATTACCAGGGTTACTGGACACCTGAAATAACAAACCGAATTTTCCATTTTCCATAGAGAGATATTTTATAATATTGAATGGTTAATTTGGAAAAACAAAGTCATTATAATCTGTTTTGAGTAAATATTCACCCCCTAATTTAAGGATTTATGATCCACTATTTTTCATGCAATGTAAGATCCCAATAGAGAACATATTTTCTATTATTTAGTTCATGGAGGAAGAATTTTTTCTACAACAATTTATCATTTTGATGGTGAATCTCATCAATAGAGTTACCACACTAGGAAAATGTAGAATGTGGAATAAAAAAACTCCATGGATTTAGATGACATTATGAAGTAAATTTTCATTAAATATATTCCATATACAACTCACACAAAAATGGATTGAGAATTTTTATTTTAGTATAAAAAAGAAGACAAATCCATTAGTATACATGAAATAAAACATTATAATGTTTGTAAAGTACTCATATTGTTTGATAATTACCTTTAAAAATAAAATTAATTGATTCAATGTAGATTATAACCAACTATCTGAAGAGTAGTTCATAAAAAGTAAACATGGTAGCTATACAAAAATTTATTGATGGGATTTAATGGTGGAAGTGGAAACTGAAGACACCATTAAATGTTATGCTTTTGGGAAATTTTGATAATAGTATAATCTTCATGAAACATAAATAGTAAATCAAATTATGTAATTTAAATTATACATCCTATATACTGAATGTGTGGGAAGAAGCGTGGCATAGATTTACATAATGGTATTGGTAAATTCAATAAGTGTAAAAGATAATTTCATCATTCATATGAATTCGCAAGTGATTTGAAGAGAACAAACAATGAAATTGATGAAAAGTGTAGTCATACTAATCCATCTAAAAAATATTATGTTCCCATTATAATGTTTACAGATATCACACCGGAACATGAACCAAACCAATAGCGAATAAAGATAGTCGATATTAGGAACATCTAGATTGAATGGAGTACTGCAAAGCTTATTAAATAACAACAACTATTGTTAGTCATACAATTTAACTTCTAAAACATACATTCGTCATCAACATTAAGACCAAAATATATGTTTTTATTTTGGTTCCATACAATCATTCAGATTGTGTATGTTCTTTATTAATGTTGTTTCATCACCCAAAAGATATATTTTATATCATTTGTTAAAATAACCATGTGTTGTGATGATTTAATCCAATGTATATAACTATTTTTGAGTCATGATTATTAGGAGATAATTATGGAAAATATAATTCGTATACTCCTAGTGGAATTTGATGTGATAATAGTCTTGTATTTCCTCTGTAAATATAGATCTCATGTCGATTTTATTGATAGACAAATATCATTTCATATCTAAAATGAAACCTTGTTCAAATATCAATGCACGCGTTATAAAAAACAATATTTAGAGAAAAATTGATAATATGGTCAGTGATACCCTGTAATCAAAGATACTTCACTCAAATCACCAGGGATGACTTCAATGATGAAGTTTTTACTATGATGTAGTAATTTGGGGATGTATTTCTTGAATAACTATATTTCCTTCGACAAAAACATGTGTTCAAGTTTTAAATTTATCTCATAAAAGGATTATTACATACCACAAATATTTTATATTATATAGTTCCCACAGAATTTTATTAAATAAAGAGGAAACATAAAGACAGTACATACTAGAGTTTTATACACCCACTCATGTACTTCACTATAAGGTCCAACAGTTTCATTTTAAGTAGACTAAATTGTTAATAAATCATTATATTGATTATCCTAAAAGTTGAAAATTAATAATTAAGAACACGTGTTATCTACCACATATTGGTTATTTCGTTATAAAATTTGAGAGGATATCAACAATTATCAATGATTTAACATTGTACTAGATATTTTTAATTAAGGGATGAATTAGAGAATATACCAAAGAAAACCGTTTCAACAAGATATAGAAATGTAAAATCATTATGATTATATTTCATATTAAAAATTTCCCAATAATATTTATATATCTAATGAATATAGTCTTTACATAATACCTTGAAAAAATTGTGGTAGTAATTATAGATGATATTATTTTATATTAGATGATTAAGAATGGGAATAATGACTATTTGGGGATTTAGATATCCTCCGTGGTAAAGTTAAAAAAATATTTTAAATTTAATATGTTTCATATTTTGTTATTCAATATATTATTCTCATGTATAATCAATATAAGGGATAATATATAGCAAATGATTCAAACAACAATGGATTGAAGAATGAACTCAACCTACCAATGTAATAGATATGTGTAGTTTCTTTTTGATAACAAGATACAATAAATACACTGTGAATATTATCTCAGAACATTCAAATCCACCAACCATTTAATCACAGTAGGGAGATATGTTCGTTTTTATAGAGTAACTTGTATAAATTTTCAAGGAACTTATGGGAAGTATTTTCATTTTGTATATTGTCACATTACCCTATAGTGAATATTGATTGTTTTCACACATTGATGCATTAATGAAAGTATTCAGATATGTTTTAATTAATGAAAACATAGCGGTATTATATATATGAAATGAATTGAATGTACATGAGAAAAATTTCAATAAAAAAAATTTGTATCTCACTACAAAGATACTTTTCTTATATATATGGAGTCAATATCTATTTTTTTAAATGATTAAAATATATATTTATCTAAATTAATTAAATTATACGTACACATTGAATGATTAGATCATATTCCAATGGAAATGGTTGTTAATGATTAATGAATATTACATTCTAATGCATTACTATACAAGGATGGAAAACAAGGTCCATTGTGCATTAATATGGAATGATCATTTAACCATATCGATGTTGATAATTGAAAGACACCTAATACACATGTAATTAAAATATTTGAAACTTTAAATCACAATGGATCATGGAAATCATATCAGTACCAAATAATTTCCCAACCATCCATCCCTAATAAGGTAAAATACGAGTAATGTGAGGATATATAGCCATATTAGAATGTAAATAATATTATTCATTTTAACTTAACCAATTTTAGAATAATGAGATTTTTGGAATGAATATTTGTTACATCAATCTAGAATTAATTAAGTACATATTGTATGAGGAAAATAATACATCAATATATATCTGTTATGTAATCAAACTGACTTATAATGTCTTAATAGAGAAAAATAAGTTGGTAAAAATGATGGGGATGATTATATAGTCTATATGTTGATTCTTGGTACTATTTAATTTTAATTCAGAAATGTAGATGTCTAAGTGAAAGATGAAATCATTTCTCATACCTATATAGAAAAGGAAGAAAATCACAGTGAATTTCAATTTGGGCGTTCCCTAGAAAAAACAATATATTTGTTTTTCACGCCAACTACTTTATGAATTCACATATTTCCATTTCTAAAATAAAATATTTCATTCTGTATCTAATTTATGAGATATATATAAAGGATCTGATGTTGTTTTTTAGAGCAACACATTCAATTGATCTAATCAATATCATTGGTTTACCTAGATGTTTTGGATGATACATCCTTAGGTGTTGGATATAGAGTTGTGCTTTAGATGTTATTATAATCCTTAGTATAATTATAAATTTAAATGAGCAATTTCGATAGTAGAGGATACATTATGTTCTTGTATAAGGGATTCCAATTGAGGATTCGACCATATGATTTCATTAAAATTATTATCATAATACAAATATTACAATAAAGTATTCAAATAAAACCATATTTGGTACTATAGGGTAAAAATTATAGAACTCCAACTTGTTGAGGTGAATTTGGATAATATAATATTCATGGAAAAGATCAATCTTATGAAATGTGAGAGAGGTTTTATAAAATTAAAAAATTTATTAGAACTACATAATGTTGATAGAATAACTATGTTGCTAATTGTAGATAATATTTGGTTCTTTATTTCAATGAAAACATATTCCATAAAATGTCACTATTGAATGAGATTATGATATTAGGAAGAAGTGAATGTTTATCCCTAGATAAACTGCAAATTTCAAAATACTTGATTGTGTGGTGATGGGTTCTTATCACATTTCCCAACAACCTAACATCTCTCATGTATGTAAGTTGTTCTATATAACAATTTTGAGTATTTTCATTCTTGACCCTTCATATATATTAAATCATAGTGTTTGTACCACTAGATGATGGTCTCTCTAATGAGTATAATCAAATAGAAAACATGGATCATAGTGAAAATAGACTATAAAACATGACCAATCACTTAGTTAATTTTATATGGAGAAATCATAAATTTGATGATATGATGTGGTATCCTAAAGATATAATTATGTATTATTACTAACACTTTTTAAGAAATATTAATGAAATATTACGAGATAAATTATTTCTAGGGGAACAATATACCACCATATGATTTAACTATCTGATTCCCATTAAATAAATATAATGTTGAAATAATTATTTAAGACAAAAAAATATTATATCATAACATTATAAATTTTAAGAAAATAAAATAACACTATATAAAGGTAATTAATTATAGATTTTGTGAATATAATATAAATAATCATTATAAAAACTATAAGAGGAATAAAACAACTAGTATAAAAAATACTATGAATAGTAAATCTGTATCGTTATGGTTTTCCATGGAAATCATAATCCAAATTACAACTATTAAATGAATGATGAGAATTTGAAATAAATTATACATGTTGATCGATATGAAAATGAATAAGTTGTATGATTTTGTTAATATATGCATGGGAATATACAAGAATTAATTATAACTGTTATATACATCATCAAGGGATATATTTAAATTTGATCTGTGGATAGTGAAAATATGGTCATTAGATATATGGTTGTTGGGTATGTATTTAAGAAATATATATATTATTGTTATATAATATTTGAAATCAAATTTATTGAATTTTATTGAAAAAAAATTATATAAAATATTATACTGTTTATTTAAAAAAATTCACATACATTACATTTTATTATTGAATTTATCATTATTAAATAATTATTTGATTAATTTGTAATTTTTAATGAAGTATTTTAATAACATTTATTGATAAAATAACATCATAACAAGATTAGTAAATAATTTAAAAGATATATGGTTACAATCATTTAATTTTATGAGGTGGATATTATTTTCATTGAACTATTTTTCAATGTTGTGTATTATAAAGTTATTTAATGAAATTGATATAATTTAAACTAAAAATATAAGTATATTAATCAATTTATAAAAAATTAAATTAATTCAAATTTAATTAGAAATTAATAAAATATTATATTAATAGAACATAATGTTTAACATGGCATTTTTCTAAAAAAAATGGTATGTATATATATAGATATATTATTTTCATTTATATTTTACATTTATGAAATTTAGTAACTAATTAATATTAAATATAGTAAAAAATATTAATAATCACATTGTTATATTTTTTTCATTGGAATTAATATTTTTTCATAAAACATTCCTCAAGGTAAAAATTGAGTTTCAACTGTATCGGTAAAATTAAGGAAAATGTATTAACCAAGTGGTAATGAATTCAAAATTATACAATCAAATTTATAAAAAATGTGGATGATGGTATTGAATAGAAAATTGTATTTTTCTCACTTTTTCCTCTTTCCATCGGAATAATAACATCGTTGCACACTAAGGAATGATTTATTTTAGAAATGCGACACAAAACTCAACTATAAAATTAATTTTTTATCTATCACTTCTGAAACACTATATTCCATCAAATATGTATTATAAGACTACCCTATTTACCAATATAAATCCTTATTATATGTTTTTTCCTCTTTTGTAAAATGGGATCATAAATCCTTCATTCTAATTGAATATATATTATTATGATATGAAAACATTAAAGAAATAAAACATTTCCCCAGTTTATTATCAGAATAGATTCTCATTTGAAATAATTTAAAATATAATTAAATTAATTAGTGGTGGTATATTATCATTATTATTATTATGATAAAATTATATTATTTTAATATAAATCTATTATATTACAAGTTCATTAATATAATATGATCTTCTTTGGGTTGGTTCAACTGCCTACCTGAATGATGCTATACTACCCCCACCATATAAAAAAACATGTTTCATGACAATAATAAATGTAATATCTGATATTATATTTTATATTATAATATAAATAAGTTTCAAATGTTTTTTCGGTATAATTAAATGATATATATAAATTAAATTACCATTATAAGTAAACCACTTGAAACAATCTCATCATAGATTCCATTCTCAAAAACAAATCCTATATCATCCTTGATGTGGATATGAGATTAAATAAATTATTTAAATATAATGATTAATATACCATGAATAATTTAGGAATGAATAAATGTGTATCATTGAATGAGAATCAACATCAACATTTTAAATGTGATATGAAAGAGTAAAAATTGAAAACATTTTAAGAGTAAAATTCGAAAGAACATTGATGAAGCCCTTCCAGATTTATTAAAATGGAAGATTTTAATTATTAACATGATATAATATGTATATATTATTTTTAAGTTTTTAAATATATTTATGCATGTAAACTATTCCTACATGAATTCAAGTATTTTTCCATTATATAAAAACTCTTACTACAATATCATGGCATATTATTGATGGATTACTAGCAGAAATAAATATATTAGATTTCAATAGTATAACTAGATCGAGACTCTTACAAAGTATTAATATCATATTTTTTATTCATCTTCATATTCATATGTATCCATTAATAGAATATTTAATGGACCTCCACTGCAACTACAGAATGATGTTAAATAAATACCCAATGATTAATACTTCTCTCTACTTTTGGATATTAATTTCTTGGAACTAGATTAGAATAGAATTCTAAATGGTATATTATATTCTCATATAGGCATATTGGGTTCCTCTTATGATTTTGAATGCATTATAATATTGTGATAAACCTCAATCTGGCACTCACAGTTTATTCAAATATTCAGTTTAGAGAATAATATTATTACAATGTAGAATTGATTACAACTCTTTGGTCTTTCTATCTATTAAATGTTCCTATTATGTAACCCATATTGGGAATATATATATATCATATATTTCACAATTTCTCAATTTATTCGTCTTTTTGGATTACTCTAAATAACCTATATTATATTTTGTAGGTGATCATGGACTCATTCAGGTATCCACTTCATGTGACAGTAGAATTATTTCTCTTAAAATCACTAATCTCGTTATTGAACAAGTGGTTAAGATACAACATACAATTTTTAATGTACATAATCTAGTTATTCATTCCAATTTTTAATTCCAACATCATTATGCTATTTCAGATATGATATTCATGATTAGGGAATCCAATGTGCTGTAATGTGTTTCTTGTGATTATAATATATATTATATCCCCATTTTGAGTAGATTGGATGTTCTAGTAATTTCACGATTCTATATAGAACCTTATATATTTTTTGGAATCCTCCATTACAAAAGTGGATTGAAATTAATATTGATAGTTCTTTAAATCGGATTTATGACCCATTGGAATATCAAAATATATAATGATAATAGCGGTAAAATTAATTGATTATTCTATGTGTCATTTAGAACAGAAACATCTATTGAAGAAAAAATGATTGGATTATTCAATGTAGTTTTCTTTGAAAATATGAATTATGGGTGAATTTATGGATTGAATGTGATTCTAATAAAAAAATACAATCTATAATAAATTGTCCATTACATTATTCATGGATTCTTGTAATTCGATTGATGGAATGTATGAAATCTCTCTAGAATCAATTACATTATCACACATCTTTATAAATAAGTGAATTACATAGTAGATGATATCACAAATGAAATAATTAGAATATATACTACATTGTTTTATGTTATCGCATTCATTTTTAATTATTTCTATGATATAGGTGGTTGTATAATCAAGTCCAGCATGATATTTAACTCTTTTTTTAATAAATAATCATTAGACACATTGGGTAATTAACTACTTAAAAATATTATATGTATAATTCATTTATATAGTTCAATATTATATAAAAAAATTTATATGAATAATTATTTGAACTAATTATTAATGAGGGTTATGTGTATTATATTAGATATTATAGAAGATTCATTGAAATTGATTCTACAGGTAAGGGTTTTCTGAACTAAATTCACCATTTATTCAAAAATTATCCTAATTTGCCACTTGAACTAATATTTGTTTCAATATACATCCCCATGATTTGGTTTTATCTATGTTTTCAATATATTGATTATATATTGAAATCTATATTATTATTTTTCATAAAAGGGGACTATATTCAAAACATACCAATGTATTGGTTAGAGTGGATACTAAAGAGGGGGGTGAATTGAGTTCCAGTTATAATTTATGTTAAAAACATTGTTTAAAAAATCCCCAATTCAAAACAGCCCAGTCAATTAGGGAAATAGATATAAATGTATAATTTCTCAACAAATTTCTATAAGGTTGATTAGTCCTAATTTAATGAATGTAATCCCCAATTAAACTTTTGAAATATGTAAACTGAATTAATCTTAAATACACACTAACCAAAACTAACTATCAGAGTTAAAGTAAAATCAGTTTCATTTCATTTAAAAATATAAGCAGTGGATAAAAAACACAGATTAATTGAAGATTAGTACATCAATTTAATCAAGAGGTTTAGTCGCATGCTGAGACTTATTCCTCTCCACTTGTTGATCACCTGACACAACACTTTTTGAATAAATAAACTATTGATCCAAACATTGGATTGGGGTTTACAGCACCACACCCGACTATCCAGGTCACACTGGACCTGTACCACAATTATTCGTGGGAAACAAATGTAATTAGTGATTGAATATGAGGATAGTTTGATAACCTCCAGTTAAGCTCTGGAGATATTGTGTGTTATACAAACAAATATAAACACTAAAAAATAGTGAATACAAAACAAAATAGAGTTAATACATAGAATAGAGTTAAGAATTCTCTGTGTTTTTTGAATTAATTCTCTAGACTCAATGAATGTTGTGAAAATGGTAATTGAGTCTTCTTCTAGATGTTTTCTTCAGAACCGAGTATCGCAGTTTTTAAAAACTGGCTTCGAGGAGTGAAAAGGTTCATCTATTTAATTTCTCTATGTATATTGATCTTTTTTGGAGAAGGTAGCAAGTAATATCTTCTTGTAATCTAAATTCCATGGTTCTTATTTTTTTTATCCTCACAGTCAGTGTCTTAGAATATACTGCTACTTATCCTGCAATGTGTGCTTCTTTTTATTAAATGTGAAAGATGAGATCCATTTACACTTCTAGGATTTTCTATGCATAACGATCTTCACATATACATGTATCTCATAATGTCTACTGATTTTCCTACATACAACATTAAATAACTTCAGAAAAATTAATTTGTGTAAATAAGACCGTTATAAATAAATTTGAATTAATAAAATGGAAACAATTATTTATGACTATCGATGAGTCATCTTTAGTCTATTGTCTTCGGTTTGATAACATCAGTCTACCCTTATCAGTGTGTCATCATCGTTGTGTCGAACTTCAGTCTGTAGAACATTAGTGTGTCATCTTTGGTGTGTCGAACTTCGGTCTGTCAAACATCAGTGTGCGGACTTCACTGTGTCGAACATCTGTCTGTCGACTTCAGTGTGTCGACTTTGGTGTTTCCAAATTCGGTGTGTAAAATTCGGTGTGTCAAACTTCTGTGTGCTGGCATAGGTGTGTCGACTTCACTGTGTCTAACTTCGATGTGTCGACTTTGGTGTATTGACCATCGGTGTGTCGACTTCGGTGTGTCTACTTCGGTGTTTCGAACATTGGCCTCAGGGAATCCAAAAATGATTATGAAGAGTCTTTCTTACATATACCATTACATGATGAAGTTTAAATCAAAAGTACATGTAAAAATACACTTGTAAATATATTTATTCATTACTATAATAAATTAAATAATTAATGTATATGGCGTTTTATAACATAAGTGGTTTTCATAGAGATATTAAAATTTCATGAAAGTGTAGAATCTATATATTGACAGTATTTGTGATTATGAAAACTAAAATATCATGGAGGGTCCAAAAATATCCCCCTTTTTGATAATTACAAAATATGTCATACATCAAAATTTATAGAATGAAGATAGCTCAATATAGAAAAATGAAATTTTCCAATATAACTAAATTTAGTCAATTATAGAATTTATTGAAAAAAAATCTCCCCCTCATGAAATGGATTAAGTAGAGTATATCCCATACTTATTTTCACCCCTGTTTAGATAAACAGAAAGATAAAATCTATAAGTACAAATAAAATAAAAGTAAGATGCCATAATAATTTTCATTAAAAGTCATAAGAGTACAAGAAAAAAAATTAATTTTCACTAAGGTTTTGGATGCAGAAGAGATTATCCTTTTTCTAAATGATCAAATAGAGACGGAGAAGGATTGGGAGTGGAAAAGGTTGGAGGTGATCGGATTACAACACCAGGTAGAGAACACCTTTGGGAATAGTAGCTGCAAGGGTAGGACTTCTCTCTGAAAAGACACCACTTGAAGACTACTATGTAATGATCATTAGAATTTGAGTAAAAGCTTGTGAAACAGTAATTGGAGTAGGAGGCCGAGAGGCTTTACTAATTGAAGTAGCTGGAGGGACCACAATAGCCTCATCCTGAACATGAAGATAAGGTTTGAGCAGGATGATGAAGTCATTAATGACTTATCTTCTATATTTCATGTCTTTCTCTAAGTCATCCATATTCTCCATAAAGTTTCTCAGTAAAGGTGTAAACACTTTCAAATGGAGAACATGGTTTTTGAATGCTTATGTGGCTGGAAGATTTCAATTATTTTCCTCCAAAAACATGAAACAATTGATGAGGTCATTCTTGGTATATATCTTAGTGAAATACTTATCATCATTTTTCCAAATTTCATTCTGAGTTTCATAGGATTCATTGGCGCACGGTCTAACCATATTGTATATAAGAACGGTATTATAATGTAATTTTTCAAGGGTTTTTTATCTGACACAATCTGGAGTGTTTCAATATCCACTCTCTTCACATCCTTGAAGGTCTCCAAATTAGCAACGACACTTCTCCCACTCCTGGAACTAGATGGGCCATTCAACATTTTTCCTTGCCCTTCTTCCAAGCTGTTCAAATTTGAAATGAGTAGATGAGTTAATAAGTCCATAAGAACTTCTAGAACACCAATAAATGAGGTCTTCAATTCAGAGGACAAGTAATTCAGCTCATAGCTCATCTTTCTTACTTCTTCTCTCAGCAAGATGTTGTCATTAATAATGGTTTCTTCTGTAGTAATAAGATTTAGTTGAATCTCCGGAATCACTATTATTGCAATCATTTTTGCATCAACATCTGGGATACTTTTTAAGTAGGCTTCATTCCTAGATCCCAATGAAGCTATTACAGACTCATAGAGCTCATTCTTAGACTTTTCCAAATCATCCTTAGTGATATAGTCATTGGGAACTGACTGAGAAACTAGTTCTACTGTAGGAGATGCAACTGGTGGAAAAGTTGCAGTAGGTTCTGGGTAAGCAAGTACATATGGAATAGGAGGAGAAGGAATCGTTTCCTCATCTATGTTATAATCTAAACCAAAAAGAATGTATCCTAGATTACTATTCCACTCTCGAGTACATGTCCAATCTCTTGGATGAACTATATCATTTCTTACTCTTCTTCCCTGAGGCTCAAAAATAACCTCAATATCATCATGTACTTCATCTGAGTCTATGTCCAGAACAACATTTCTAAGAGCTGGAACCAACTGAACTTCAGGTTCTGCTTGAGATCCAGCTTCTTTAGCTTTTGTATGTACTTTCTCCATTTGAGGCACATGAACTAAATCTTCTTCCTCTTGGCCCGCAGTAGTAATATCATTCAATTAACGAATGAGATCTTGTTTTTTAGTATTGCGATATAGCGGTCTATCCTAATGTTCAGCATCTCTATGATGATTAGTGTGTTGATCAGTAGGATCAATTTCATCACCATCTTTTTGAATAGATTCCTCACCGGATCTGTCAACCACTTGTTGTCCCACATTTAAAGAATCACTCACATGCTCAAGAATTCCTCCATCATCACCATTATCACCACAACCACCACCACTGCCACCACCATCATATTCCTCATATTATTTTCTAACATAACAATCAACTCCAGTAACTTTGGTTTCTTCCTCTTCTTCATCTCCTATAGTATTTTCTCTTGAAGGAAATTTCATAGGTGGAATAGTAGGTCCATTAGTCATATATTTGGGAAATTCAGAAATATCAGGATCACTTCTATCATCAATAGGAGATCCTTCATCCCTAGGAACTTCAGCCTCAACTTCATAATCAGAATAAACAGAAATGTCTTTTGGTTTGAGATATGGATCAACATGGTCCTTTGGAAAAGAAGAATAGTGAACCAGATTGAACTTCACATACAACCTGTATTCATCTCCTACCCGACATCTCTTCCATTATTTCTAGATGATTTTCTTCCTTTCACAAATGACTATCTTAAGACTTAAACCACTACAGGAAGTTATCAGTTCATCGTCAACTTCTACACAATATAACTTTTTCAACATGATATAAATCAACCTCGGATAGTATAAGCAGGTTTCCTTTTTGGATGTATTAATCAAATCAGAAATATTTACCCTAAGATAGCTGCACGGATTCCCCTTTCTTCCTTGTTTCAAAAAAATATCATGAATTCATCTTGATATTTTAAAGCATATAAATCTCCCTTCCTTTGGCAGATTTGATGATGTATGAACATTAAAAAGCAATCATACTTCTCCTTAGAATTCCTTGGCAACAGTCCCTCTATATTATTCATTTCCAGTCAGCTCTTTTAGAGCATCTTCATATGAAAACCAATTTGTAGGAGGGGTAATATAACCAAGATAGTCATCATAGACACCTTCATTAGGTACCTCTAAGCATTGAGCACATTCCTTAGATGAAAAAGATACATACTTTCCTTTTACCATAGACTTCATCTTTGTTTCCATATCTTCATCTAGTGATATAATCAAATGCTAATAGAACTCATGAACTAGATGGGGTTTATAGGATCTTTCAATGTTGTTAAACCAATTTAGACATCCTTTTGATTACAACACTTTTAACAGAAAAGATATTCTGGACAGAAGATACTCAGCAGACACCTCCATTTCAGCTTTAACTACTCGTCTTTCTAAACACGGTTTATTTTTCTCAATGGACTCACCATTGTGACGCTTAGTAGAAGGAGATTTTCTAGGTTCTTCCATTTCGAGTTAATTTTTTCCCATGATGAATCATCAGATTCCAAATCATTTGGGAGGTCGATAGTCAAGAAAGAGTGTGACTAAATGTAGAAGGCTTTACGGCTATGGAGAAGGTGAAAGGTCAGGATGGATTGGACATAATATGTCATTTAGGCATTGTAAATCATAAAATGTAAAATTTAAAAGCGAAATCTTAAAAGAGATAAAATAGCGTTGATTCATTTAAATTAGATAGAATTTACAAAACAGCCAATAAATATATCGGTTTCACATAAATCAGTTTCACAAAAATCGGTTTCACAAAAATCATTTACTGAGTTATCATTCCTAATTAATTTTTTATGTAATTCGTTCTCTCAGAATTTAAGGGTTTAGTTAATATATCAGCAAGCTGATTTTTAGTCCCAATAAACTCATGATTTATATCACCTTTTTGAAAATTATATCTCAAAATGTGATGTATTAAATCAATATACTTTAATCTAGAATGAGATAATAGATTTCTAGAAATTTTAATAGCACTTTTTTTGTCACAGTAATTGGAGACATGTATGAATTGATATCCATAGTCTAGTAATGTTTGTTTCATCCACAAAATTTGTGCACAACAACTACCAAAACAATGTATTCTGCTTCGGAAGAAGGTAATACAACTGAATTTCTTTTTTTACTACACCTTGATACTAGTGAATTTACTAACATGTGACATTTCCCTTATGTTGTTTTTCTATCTAACCTACAACCGGAATAGTCAGAATCTAAATAAAATATTAAATCAAATGATTTTCCTCTTTGATAAAATAGTCCTTTGTTGGGAGTATATTAGGGATATTTGAAAATACATTTAACAAAATATATATGAGATTCTTGGGGATTAGCTTGAAAGTGAGCACACATCCATACACAGAACGTAATATTAGGTCTTCTAGCACTATATTAGAGCAGACTCCCTATCATACCTTTGTAGTTGGTTTGATCTACTGATTCTCCAACTTCATCATAATCCAACAGAAAATTAGTACTCATACATGTATCACTACATTTACTACCATCCACACCAAAATGTTTTAAAAGATCTTTAGTATATTTACTATGATTTAGAATAATACCATATTTAATTTACAAAATCTAAAATCCACGGAAAATATTATATTCTCCCATTAAACTCATTTCAAATTTATCTATCTCTATTTTTGAAGAATCTGTACATAAATAAGTTTTAGAACATCAAAAAATTATATCATATACATAAATAGGTACTATGAAAAAATATTTGGAATTCCATGTAATAAACCAAGTATGAATAGCTATTCCTTTAGTAAAAACTTTTGAAATATAAAAGGAACTAAGTCTATCATAACAATCTCTAAGAGTGCGGTTTAATCCATATAAAGCTTTAGAATGTTTAAAAACATGGTTTGGAAACTAGGGATTTGAAAAACTAGTGGGTTGTTCAACAAAAACATCCTCAACTATATACCCATTTATAAATTCACTTTTCACATCCATTTGATAATGTTTGAAATTAATATGAGTATTATAAGCAAGTAGTATCGTAATTGCCTCTAACATAGCTACAGGTGAAAAGGACTCCTCATATTCTACTCCTTCCTCTTGACTGTATTACCAGAGTCATCAACTATGTTCCTAAAAATCCATTTAGTGCCTATTTACAAAGTGACCATAGGTCTTAAAACTCATTCCCAGACATTATTTCATTCAAATTTATTTAATTATTATTTCATATCCATCACCCAAAATTCATCACTGATAGAATTATTAATATTTTTGGGTTCATGTTGTGAAAAAAAAACTTGATGTTCAACCCGGTTTCTTAGAGAATCTCTAGTTTCTGCTCCTATATTTAAATAACCTGCTACAACATCTAACAGATGATTCTTGAGAGTTCTAATACCAATAGAAAGAGTTGATCTAGACTCCTCATGATTGTTTATTGATTCATACTCAATAGGTGCATATTCTGGAAGATTGCCTAAACTGGTTACTTTTACCGGGGATTCACTATCATTGTCATTAATGTTCAGAATTGACATATCTTCCTCAAAATGTTCATGAGAGGTTTTGGATTCTTGTTGATCAGTCTCATCTAATTTCACATGAACTGACTATTCCACACATTTGGTTTTCTTATTGAATACTCTATTGGATTTACACGAGATTGAGTAACCTAGGAAATTTACATCATCACTTTGGGAAGCATATTTTTCATGATTGTCCTTAGTGTTAAGGATAAATACATTCCACCCAAAAACTATGAAGTAGTTAAACAAAGGCTTCCTATTATTCTAGAGTTAATAAGGGGTATTATTATGAACAGGTCTATTAATGGTATTAGACGATGTATTTACAGTTTTATCACAGAAATAAATGAGTAGATTATAATCAATGACCATAGTCCTGGAAATTTATTGAAAGGACCTATTTCGTCATTCCACAACTCCATTTTGTTAAGTTGTTCTTGGAGTAGATAAATTGTGACTATGGCCATTGTTTGAGAAAAAAGATTCAATCTCTTGATTTTTAAACTCATGACCATGATCACAATTCAAGGGTTTAATTCATTGTCCACTAAGGTTTTCCACAAACATGGGGTATTTAATAAAATAATAACTAGATTCACTTTTGGGAGCTAGAAATTATACAATAGTGTACCTAGAAAAATCATCTATATGAACATAATCATAGTGCATCCCATTAAAAAATGAATCTCTTGAGGGTCCAAACAAATCCATGTGAACCAAATCAAGCAGTTCAGAAGTAGAAAATTATTTCTTTGTTATGAAAGAAACTCTATGTTGCTTTCCCTTTTGACAGGTATTGCACACTTTGTTATGTGTGAATTCTATTTTAGGTATGTCTCTAATGAAACCATTCTTAGTTAGTTTCTTAAGTGAGAGAACATTGTTGTGTCCTAATATTCTATACTATACCCATGACTCCTTATGAAAAGCATTTAGGGAAGAAACATTTTTCTTAACTAAATAATTTATGTCTAAAGCATACACATCCTCATTTCTGAGATTAGTAAATATTAAATATTTTTTTGGAATTAAAAACATTACATGATTTGTTCTCAAAATTTACCTAGAACCCATAATCACACAAAAGAGAGAGGATAAGTAAATTGTACTTTAATCCATGAAAAAAAAGTACATTGTAAATCAATATTATATTAGGGTTACCAATATGACATAGGTAGACGATTTTCCCTTAATCATTATCACCAAATGTTACATGTCCACCATCAACCTTGATTAGGATCTTCAAACATGAGTAGTATCCTTTCATATGTATTGAAAATCCACTGTCCATGTACCACAGAGTCTTACATGAACACTTTAGGGAACAACCCTGCAAAACAGATTAGACATGGGGTAACATTGGTACCCAGATTTTCTTGGGTCCTGAGAGGTTAATAAGTAAAAAATTTGGAACCCATACTTGTCTCATAGACTTCCTATAATCAGTATATATATTTTTAAATAGAAGCACTTTGTTCAGTCCTTTAGATATTTGTTTTTTATATAAATGGTCAAGAACATGAATTAGTTGTGAACTGTCTAGATTTTGGAATAAATTTAGTTGTAATGATCCTTCTCTGTCCTTGTTAATATCCTAGACCAATTGTATATTGAGGGGAATCAGTTGTCCTAGATACTAGGTCAAGGTATCTCTACCCGCAGTAAACTTCTCAATATATCTTCTTAATTGATCATTGGATAATTTAATTTTAGTGTTGTCCATTAACAGATGGGAGAATTTTACTTTTTCAACATTCAGACATGACATAAAATTTTCATTTAAAGCTTGTGGTCTCTATAAAGATTTATATTTTTTCTTTGAGCTCATTAATGTTATCCTTAAGAATTCCACAATATTCAAATAGTACATCCTTAGTAATATCATCATCATTATGTGACTCAATCTTATTAAAAGAATAATATGCATAATGTAAAGGATAATTATGTGTTACCTCAGATGTTTATGTCTTGAATCATAAGTTGGAATGATTGTTTGGTTCACTGTCAGAAGCATCAGATCTACTAGATCTATCTCTTGAAGCACTTCAAGTAGCTTTCATAGAATTTTATATCCTTTTATACTGTCTTCATATTTATTTTTAAATATCATCTTGGGACATTCTTCCTTCACTTGACCTTTTCGTTTTCACTAATATCATATTATTTCATTTGAGTTGTAATTCAATTTTCAATCTTTCTTCCCTTGTCCTTTACTAACATACATTCCCTTATAGTTTTAATTCCTGAAGAATATATTCTTCCTATAAAACTTTTTGAATCTCCTTGCAATATGAGCCATCCCCCCATCACTATCTGAATATAACTCTTCACTAGTGGATATGTCTATAGGATATTGAACTTTTTCATTACTTTTTCTCTTTAAGGTAGTAGTATCAAAAGCTACCGATTTCTTCCTTGGTTCCCCATCTACTTCTTGATTCACCATATATTATTATTTATATGTCATAATTTTTCCAATTATCACTTTCATTGGTAGATTTTCATATGTCACAAGATTCTCATATGGAATCTAAAGTTCCCCTCCATCTGTCAGGTAGGCATCGATGTAGTCTTCTGATTTGGTATTTGATGTCCACTACTTTTCCAAGCAGACTTATAGTGTTCACTATTTCGTTGAACCTGAGATACATTTTAGAGATAGGTTTATCATGCTTCATTTTAAAATTATCATATTTAATAGTGTATGTATTTAGTCTCATTTATTTAACATTAGTTGTTCCCTCATGAGAAAAAACTAAAATATCCCAAATTTCATATGCAGTTTTACAAGAAAATATTCTATTGAATTCATCTTCACCTAGAGAACAATACACAGAATTCATTTATTTATAGTTATTATTGTATGTAGATTTATCCAACAGATACTATCTGTCCCAACCAGTATCAAGAAATACATGCTACTCTTAAATTATAACCCAAATTTCAGGTCCCATACTCTCTATATACATTTCCATTTTTAATTTCCACTGAGAAAAGTTATTACCATTAAGGAATGGTGGCATGTTAGTATAAGCTCCCTCAACTAAGGTTTCCATAGTTACATAGAATTTAAAGAACCAGAATTTTAAATATGGCTATTATTTTATGATCATTAAAATATAACTAAAATCATAGCTAAAAATAATTTGAAAATATCAAATGTATGTTACCCTCTGATACCAAATGTTGGTCGGATTGGATACTCAATAGGGGGATGAATTGAGTTCCAATTAAAATTTCTGTTAAAAACATTATGATAAAAATCCCCCAATTCAAAACAGCCCATTCAATTAATGCAATAGAGATGTAAATGTTTTATTGCAGAAAAATTTTTTCTAAGGTTGATTAGTCCATAGTTGAATCAATGTAATCACTTATTCAACTTTTGGAACAGGTTTACTGAATTATGCATAAATACACACTAGCCAAAACTAACTATCAGAGTTAAAGTAAAAAATAGTTTTATGTCATTTTAAAATATAGGAATCCGATAAAATAATTCAGAATAATTAAATATTGGCATAACAATGTAAACAAGATGATCAGTCTCAAGCTGATACTTAATCCTATCAACATAGTTATCACCTTCCACCAAGCTGTTTGAATAAATAAACATTTGATCCACACCTTGGATAAGGGTTTACAGCAGCACACCTGACTGTGCAGGAAACACTTGAACACTTCCACAATTATTTAGTGGAAACAAATGTAATAAGTTATTGAGTATGAAGATAGTTTTAGATCGTCAATTTATTCTTAGGAGACAGTTTGTGATATACAAAAAACTATACACACTGCTCAAATAGTGAATATAAAACACGACAAAGTTAAGACATATAATAGAGTTAATAATTCCTTGTGTGTTGTGAAGTAATGATCTATACTCAATGAACGTTGAGAAAATTGTATTTGAGTCTTCTTCTAGAAGTTTTCTTCTTAACATAGTATCACAATTTCTGTAATCCATCTTCGAGGAGTGAAAAGGTTTAGCTATTTAATTTGTTAATGTATACTGAGTCTTTTTGGAGAAGGTAGCTTGTAATATCTTCCTATAGTATAATGAACCTAGTTCTTCTATTTTGGTATTCTCACAGTCTGTGTCTCAGCATGTAGTGCTTCTTGAACTGCACTGTGTGCTTCTTTTTTTAAATGTGAAATATGAGGTCCTTTTATACTTCAATGATCCTCTAGGCACAAAGATCATTGCACGTTCATGTACCATGTACTTTATATGGGTTTTCATACGAACACCATAAAATAATTTCATACACACTAAATTGTATAAATATGACCTTTAGAAATAAATTTGAATTATTAAAATGGAAACAGTTGTTTATGACAATTTGTGAGTCATCTTCAGTCAGTTTTCTTCAGCTTGATAACATCTGTTTTCCATCTTCGGTGTTTCATATTCGGTGTGTTGAACATCAGTCTATCAAACATTGGTGTGTCGACTTCGGTGTGTTGAATTTTGGTTTGTCGAATATCAGTGTTTCGACTTTGGTGTGTCGATCTTCGGTGTGTCGACATCGGTGTGTCGACTTCGGTGTGTCGAACTTTGGACTGTCGACTTTAGTGTGTCAAACATTGGTGTGTTGACCTCGATGAGTCGACTTCGATGTGTCAAACATTCATGTGTCGGCTTCAGTGTGTTGAAAATCGGGGTGTTGACTTTGGTGTGTCGACTTTGGTGTGTTGAACTTCAGTCTCAAGGAATCCAAAAAGAGATTATGAATATTCTTTCATGCATATACCATTGCAAGATGAAGTGTTAATCAAAAGTACGTGTAAAAATATACTTTTAAACATATTTATTCATGACTACAAGAAATTTTCTAATTAAAGTATATGTTTATGTATGACATAATAGATTTTCATAGAGATATTAAAATTGTATGAAAGAGTAGAATTTGTATATTGACAATTTTTGTGATTATGAAAACTACAATATCATGGTGGGTCCAACAGAAAGCATTAAGGGCTTTATATTTCATTGTCTCCTTGAATAAAATATTATTTCTGTACAATTTACAATATATATAATTGAATGTATTATCACTCAAAAATTCTATTTAATTTATATTCCAAAGATTCTTTCTAGGATTTTCAATTCTCTTTTTCAGTTTACCATACATTGTATCATATTTTATCCAAAAAAATACTCATTATAAAAACAAAATTATCTCTAATTTTTAGTAATGAATCATTATAATATATGTCTATAAACATTTTAAAAATTTATGGATATTGTCATATATTACAATATGATTTATTAAGGTGATTTTCTATTTTTTCATTAACTATAGGTGTTTGAAAATTTTCATTTTATTCATTTTTCTTATGAGTCATTTTCTTGTGATTTAAATTTATTAAGAATGTTTAAAAAAGAATATTCCATTTAAATTATTTGAAAATAAATTAATTTTATTATAAATAAATATGTTTATATTTATAATTTTTCATTACCAAGACAACATGAAATAAAATTTTAATTTCAAATACAATTATTTTTAAGTAAATTTCATTTAAAATTAATTTTATACAATGAGATTTATATATTTTTTATTTATCAATTAAATTATAATAAATTATTTTTAACATAATTTTAATCTATGTCAACATACAATATTTCTTATTAGGTTTCATTGTAGATATTTTCTAATTAATAGGTCCCTTCTTCCTCTAAATGGCTTATGGTAATATATTATGTAAGTTATCATTAAATCTATTTTTTCCCATGGGTTAGTTATGAAATTTTGGTATTATTAATGTTTTCATGTCCATGTGGAACAACTGTGTATATTATGTCACTGTGTGATGGGTAATTATATTTTATCCCTAAAATGCATTAGCAAAATTTTGTATCTCTTGTGATGATTTGAATTGTGGTGTGAACCCAAAACCCTATGTTTATTTGACTACATTGTTATGTATGGGTCTATTATATCTTTCTAATGATTAGATTAAATCATTATATCCCTAGAATTGACTTATAAATTTTTTTGGAGTAAACCAAATAATATAATGGGATCCATCATCTATATAATGATTTTCTTGGTAGGGATCCATGATATAAGGTTATTTTAATTTTTTTTATATTCTTTATTATTACTACAATGTTATGTTTTCATGGATCATGATTCTTGACTCATACTTATAGGTTCATACATCTCAACTCAAATTTTATGAAAAAAATAAATTTAGATAATAGATGTTATATAAAATATTATTTAGTGGTCACGATTATCTTATATTTTGATCATGTTACATTATTATATTATAATAACCTCAGACCCATATTATAATCAATTATGACATTTAATTGATATCTATTTTTTACCCTTACATTCCATATGATATGAAATGTCATTATATTACAATTACCAAGGGTATAGAGACAGTAATTGTGTATAATTTGTCTTTATGGGAATAATGTTAGAATAATATTTGTGGAAGGTGTTGAAAACTGGGTAGAATAAGAGAGTAATGTATATAATCTCTAATAGAAAAAATAATAGGTTGTGGGGGTGTTTTATTATGATATTTAATGAATAATCAAGTAAAATGATGCAACATGTAATATAATTATACTCAATCCACCTAAATATCCATCACATATTTTATATTTACAAAACTTAATAGAAGAAATATGTTTAGATAGTTACTTACATGCATGAAGGGGTTATATGGTAATGTAGAGATATTAAATTTAAGGATTATTATTGTAAATTATTAACATTAACTGGATTCAATGATCTCAATTATGTAGAGTTCTACCATTACACCATAAAACCAATAAATTCTATGAATTTAAAGATATTAATTTGGGGATGATATTTTTTTGGAAACAACCACTATATTCATTTATTTAATTTATTTCACTCTTGAAAATGAAGAATAAAAATCATGGAATTTTTTTATGGTATTTATATATCCCTTTCTAACATAGGTTATGACATTTATTTTGTTATCATCATATGATGTCGTGAAAAAGGATATCATATACATGATTATATGAAATGTGGGTTTGTAGAATTGGGGATTTGTGAGGTATCAATTTCCTTAAAAATGCCTCCTTATGTTATTATAGGTCTTAGTTATACCTATTAATATTTTTGAGGTGTTTATGATTAATAGAGAGTGTTATGGACACTCAGATGGTGACCAGATCATGGTGAATGGTGTTGGGATGGACAGGTTTAGGGATTTATTGTCGATTTATTATGGGGTAGTCCTTGATTTCCATAATGGATTGGTTGGTGGATATAGTCTTAATCAAGTTGTTTCAAGATTCACCACGGTGAGCTGAACAATATGGATGACTATTTATTGTTATGGTTCATTGTTCGTCACTGTTTATAAAATGATTAGTTCAAAATTCCATTTAAATTCATGGTTATATGTGAGTTGTTTTAATATCCACCTATGAATTCTAGGGACAGGGTTCACACCATTTTTTGGTCTCAAGAATAGTGTTTAGTATATGACTATGTGCTTGGAACTTGATAATTGTGGCTGACACTAGTGGGTATTAGATAATCCATCATTCAAATTACTATTATATGAGAATTTTCATATTGTAGGTCTAAATAGTTATTAAATAACTTGGATAATTAGAGAAATTGATTATCAATATTCAAATCTCCTTTAACTGATGGAAACCAAAATGTTGCGGGATATCTTGACACATTCTAGAGAGCATTTTAGATTCCACTCTAAATAGAGGGCACAATCCCCCTACATAAACATCATTTATTATTTATAAATATTTATCTAAATATAGAACCCCTTGGAGCCATTTGATTTTATATATTAAGGGTTTGAACCCCTCATATTGTGGATAATTCAGTCCCCTTGATTTAGGGCACCATCTTCTCCCCTTTTCATCTAATTTTATTCCCATTTTTTCTGATGCTAGATTTTGAAAACCCATCTATTGTGTGTTTTGTTATGATAATGGATTTTGATGTCTTTATATGATTATATTCTAGTGTTATTTTCATCATCCATCATTTTTTGATTACATGATTAATCTAATCTATGTATTATTCCCAATAAATCTTCTATTGAAGTTGGGTTCCTCATTCTCTCCTTTTAAAGACATATGTGTTGACTTCATTCTGTAATTTTTAATTGGGTGGATATTATGGGTTTATATGATAAGATAAATAATTAATTTAAATATTAAATTGAAGTTTGATGTGTCTTATCTCATGTGTTTAATTTTAAGAAAAAATATTTTTATGGTTATAATTTTTTCCTTACTGAAAATCGCAACTGTTGGGAGCCTTGTAGTTTTTACAATTGTTTTGTTCTGTGAACCTTTCTATGTTAATTTATCAAAAACAACTATGAATAAAAAAATATATATATAATGAAATATTTTCACATTCAATTATGGAATTCTATGAGAATATCCTTGAATTTGAGGATGTAATATTACACCACCACCTTAAATAAATCTCAGAAGGTAATTTTTGTGGGATTATGTTTCTTTTATTAAGGACATGTGTTCCTATTGATTTATTCCATGTGTTTTCTGTGGTATATTATTTGAAATTTTCAATTTATGTTGTTGAGTTTTTTCAAATGTGTAATGAGTTTTTAATTTATGATCTATTAGTTTTGACTTAGATGTGAGGTTTGATTATGTGTGGTTGTTATGTTGTGTTGTTATTTTGGTGGAACAGTTTGATTGTGGTGATAGATAAGATTGATATGTGAAAATTTCTACTTTTATGTGGATGTGAGGATATGTTCTGTGTTGATGTATTTTCCCAGTAGTGATGGAATGAAATTTTAACTTATAATTTTAAAAGGAATGGTCTGTAAATTTATTTAGTGTGGTATAAAACCAATTTTAAATAGTTTTCTAAAGAATGAAAATGTGGCTAGTAACTATTTAATCCTGAAACATGTGATATAATAATATTGAAAATAAAATATATCTTACACATCATTCTGTTATGTGGTGTGTTACATTATTAGTGATAGGGGTTGACAACAAAGTTTATGTGATGTTGTAGTGGTGTTTAAAAATGCACATGTAGAGTTGGATGTGACCCCATACCTTGAGTATTTTTTAATACCAATATGTAAATTACTTTCTTATTATTTCTAAATTATCCCCACCCAAGATAGAATATCATACCATGAAAATAAATTCATTTTGGTTGTTTCCCCAATGTTCTGTACGAATGTGATGTTAATAGATAGATAACAAATCTTTCATTCTCCATAATAAATAGTAGTTATAATGACATATAGTGTCTGAGAGGCATTGTGATGATGTATTTTGGGGTTGCTGGTGGATTTTAATGATGAAATATGTTGTTTTATGTATCCTTTTATGAGGATAAGTTGTATTGTGATGACAAGGATATTTTTTAGTGGGGGTAATGTGTGGTAGGAAAAGGGAATGGGGTGGATGTCCCTTACATTGAGGATACCCTAGTGCAATATTTTTGGAGAGGTTATGACGTAGGTATTTATTAATTTAATCATGGGATGTTGGGTATTATATGATTATCTGGTTAGTTGGGATGTGTCCACATAGACATATAAGATGGAGGGATATGTGATGTGGTGAAATCGGAGGGGTGGTGACACATGAAATTTAACATAGGTAAATGGGAGCAGAAATTCCATGGGGGAATTGTTTTATTTTGAATTTTTTTATAAATATTTTATTATAGATTATTGTACTTTGATTTTTATTTGTTGACTGTGATATGGAGAGGATTAAAATTGATGGATGGATGACTAAGGTGATTTTTGTTCTATTTTTCATTTATTACTGCATTTGTAATCTCATTTCACCTATGAATAATAGACCATGTGAAAAAGAGAAATATACATATATATATATATATGATATTATCACCTTAAATGAACAAATATTATATATTATGGTATCTTTGAGGACATCAGGGGACATTATGGACATTACAATGATGGGCGTTAGAGAATTGTTTAGTTTCTATTATATATTATCTATTATGAATATTACATAGAGGTGTTTATTTGTATTAATTTCATATTGGTCATGTATTATGAGATGGGTTGGCCTCCATTTTACATTTATAAGATGGGGTTTTTTTTGGATTCTAATATATTATATATAAATCCTAATTTTATATTGATTTCAATGCATCTCATATGGGGGACATTATTTTTACCCTCATTTCTAGTTAAAAAAATATGGCATACAAGAGGTTGTACTGCGGGGTTGTTATATTTCATTCATCATTGTAGGAATATGAGAAGTACCTCTTAGGGGAAGAGGACATGAATCTCTAGTCTTTGAGATTTTGGATGATATATAAGATATAGTTTATGGTTATGAACTACGAGGATTCCATCGGTCTATAGAGTAATGTTCTTATTAGAGAATAGTACATGACATGTACTTAGGAAACTGTCTAGGAAACATGTAACACCACATGCTTTTATGTTATGTTTCCAATTGAATAATGCAATAGGTTTCATTGTACACAACTGAAAGAATGTAACACACCGCAGCCAATCGAACAATCCATTATGAATAGTAATACCCACTTTTTGAAATTTTATTAATATTATCTTTCAAAAAGGACATCATTTTTTCATTTGGAATATCGAAATTATCTTAGGGTTAATTTCGGTATTTTTATGAATATATTCAATTTTTGATGAATAGTGAAAAACAAAGAGTTATAGTTTAAAACCGACTTTTTATTTAAATAACTTTTTATTTTATTAAAAAAAATTATTCCAAAATAGATACGTAATACCTATATAAGTTCAATTTAATTCATTGGAGTCATTTTATAATGAGTTTAGATATATAGAATTAGATCGAACTTTTTTCCCGCTTTTACCCACCTACTGATAGCATTTCCAAATTTGTATGAAACATAATGTTACCGCTTCTGTGAGTTGAATTTCTAAAATCCAAGAGACACTATTGATATCAGTATGTAAAATGTGATTTAATAAGATGAAAATAATTTTTTTTGAATAGTAAATTTTTAACTTTGATTTACCACGGTTCATAGTAAATAGGGTAATTAAGGGTAAACATGATATTAATATTACCCTAACAGATGTCCTAATTCTATTGGATAATTATAATTCGACCAAAAAGAACCTTAGAAATAAAATATGAACCTCTTTGGTTCACTTGAATTAGATTAGGACATTTATTATTTTTTTATTTAAAAAATAGTTAAAAGAGTTAAATTCAAATTTTAATAACTAAACCATTTGAAATATAGGGTTACAAACAATATAAATTCGATTATAAATATTATACTATAAAGCTAAAAGGATTTCCTGCATAATGGTATTTTATTAATAATTTTTATACTTTATATAGTTAAATTTATTTATGAGAAAATGATGATGCAGTAATTACCATATTAAAGAATGATTAAAATAACAGATATTATAAATATCCAAATAAATCTAATGTTGTACTTTTAATGAATTAAACTAATTTTATAGGTCAATATGACATGTTATGGTTGAATAAATGAATTTAATATGAAGTAATGAAGTTATTAAGAGTTCATGAAAATAAATTATTAAATATTGTCAAAATCGACATTAATGTGTTTTTAAAACAAGTACAATATTATTGGTTGGTATAATAATCCAAAAAAAATTTGGATCAGCCTAAAGACTTATATAAGGAAAAGTGTATCATTAATTAACCCCCTGGGGTTCACTTGTATGTTTATAGTAAATTTATAAACCAAATAATATAAAAATACAAAGACTCATGGTAAATGTCAAAATATTTAACTAACAGTTAAATCATAGAGATTAGGATAATATAGTGTCTGAATCCTGTCTAAAACCTATTGGATGAGAGTTTTTCGACCCATCCCTACCTTAGACTTTATATAATTCATTTTTGAGCCCTTAAAACTGAAAATAATTTTATTATTAAATAATATTTCAATCTTTTCCTACAGTGCCCCTCACCCGTCTTATAAAAGGGCACTTAACCTTCTCTCAAATTAACACCATCAAAGTCATTTGGCTCAGCCAAAACCTACCCAAATATCCTCCCAAATGTCCTCCCTTCATCATAACGGCCTTCCATTAGTCAGAAAGCCAACCTATGGATCCCTTTTGTCAAATCAAAAAGAAGAACCCGAAGAAGAGGTAAATATTTTATCACCTCTTTCATGTTATTTTCTTTGTCCACTTCCTATTTATTTTTTGTTTCCATTATAAATGAAAAAGTGACCATACGTGCATACATAAGGACTACCATCTATATGCCATGGTGTAGTTTGTTATTCAAACAGTTAATCTTTTGGATGGGTCTAATAATGAGTATAAATGATTTAAATAATAAATATCAGATGATAATGATTTTGTATTTATGATATACCATCCAATTATGTATGATTTTAATATCAAAAGAATGATATTGTCGCTTGTTCATACATACGGATTACTATCTCCATGAATGCGATGAGATTCATTCCCCATCTTATCCATTCAAGAATAATTTTCCATTGATGGTTAAAAATAATGTTTAAAGAATCAAAATAATTTTGAATATGAATAAGATACATCCTATCCATAACAAACCATACTTACGTAAGAAAGCATATAAAAGAAAACAAATCAGTTAACACCAAAAATAATGATACTACTGAAATATCATTAACAAATAAATATTAAAATATCATATATGATATCATATTTATGTATATAGTTCATTTATAATTTAATAAAAATGATTTAAATATTATACAGGAGGTTAACGGACCATCGACCAAGGAAAAGTACAAGGTAAGGGCTAATTTCACAATCTCTTTATTATTTGAGGTTGTTTTTATGTAAGTATCTACTGAGTCCTCTTTATCATCCAGATCCATGTTTCTTAAAAATGTATTCCAAAACATTTTTACTATTTACTAGATATGGGTTAAAGTCATTTATACCATTGTTTTACTTTTTATAATATGGTTTGAATGAAATCTTTCCGTCATTTACAAAACAAGGTACCTTATGACCTTTTCGACATAATTATGGTATACATGTTTTTTAACTTATACAGTGGGTGATTCTATTTTATGCCACTATAACATCATCGAAGCATCTCTTACAATAATATAATAATATTTTAAAAATTAATATTTTCTTTTATAATTATATGACATTTAAGTTATTTCAAAATAGAAAGAGATATTTCTCAAAAAAATGATTTGATTTCATCTATGTCAACATACTTTGATGGACTTTATGCTTAATTAAAGTTGATTTGTTGTGATAGTGTGATATGTTTGATTGGGGATGTGTTATTTTCACATAATTTATGGTTTATAGAGAATGTGTTGATATTTTGTATGCTAGTTTAAATATGAATGTTAATGTTTTGTTTGATGCTTTTCATAGGAAGAATTCATTGGACTTAGTAAGTGACAGGTGGTGCCAACTATAGCTCCTCGATGAATCGTTATATAACATAAGAGAAACTTTTTTCTTGGAACAAGAATTTGACAACATCTTATTTGTAGTCTTGGCACAAGGCCTTAACTATGTGGTTATGAAGTTTGGTATTATGCATACAATCATTATGAAAGTGGGTATTGATATTTCATGTGATCATTAGACTAGTAGAATATCCATGTGAATAAGTAAATGTTACTATTTGATTTTATCTTTGCCATATTATGCTGAAGTTCAAGTTTAAAAGGTTTTTGTTTTAGTCTTACATTTCCTTAAATGTTTATTCTTATTTATGACAGTTTCTGCTATATTTTTATCCTTACTGAGCATCTGAGCTCAGCCCTTTCTAGGATTTATTTTTCCGAGGATGAAAAGATGTATATTATGATAGACCTGCAGGGATAGTCTAAGGGATTTGATAGAGGCCTATGGAGACTATGTTGTCATAGTTTAACATTTTATAATGTAATGTAAAAATTATTAATGTACCTAGTATTTCCAAGGCTACTAAACTAATCAGACATTCGAGACATATCTTTTTTGATCATTCCAATGTATTGTTATAATACCCCTACTCTGGGTAACTAGGGTTAGGGTGTTTCAGTTGGTTTCAGTGGAATTTTAGTACAAACCATGGAAGCTAGATTTAGAAAAACTATAATTAGAGCACATTATCCGAAGATAGACATTGAGGATTCGTATAGAAGAACTTCGTAGAATTTTGTTATTGTAGATATTTTTTGAGTTTTCCAAGAAATACATCCCAGTCTGGACACGACCAGGTTGAAACAGCTTTGGCATAGTGGTACCTAGAGTTAAAACCCGAAAACACCGCTTTGAGCTCAACTCGAACGAGAAATAGTTCACAACAATGGGCCTTGCTGGACTCTTGGATACGACAATCCTGGTGGATATTCATTGAATAATTCTCATTTTCATTAAAAATCATTATGCATGGTTTATGAGTATATAATTTCTAAAAAACATTTTTATGATTATGGATTATATACATAAACTCTTCAATTTATGTTAACTATTTTAAAAGTTTGGAATTATGTATTACGATTAAAAACTAATCTAGTGTATGACATTGTTTACAACTGGCACATAGGGGATGGAATGGAAATTGTATAAATTCATGTAATCCATGTAGAGATTTCCCTCCTACTCAATATAATTATAGTGGAGCTGGTGAGGAAGCTGGTTCTGATCATCTTATCACCATACTGGGACAACTCAATCATGTTATGAATTATAACCTTACCCGTAAGCGGAACCATGATCCACACCGTGGATGATCAATGATATACCGCTTTATGAGGATACAAACAACGACATTCAATGGGAGTAAATATCCATTAGTGGATGAGAAATAAATAAATTCTTTGGAGAAAATATTTAACACTTTGGGGAGTTGTGAAAGGTTAAAATATGTCATGGTATTTTATCTCCTCATGAGAGATGCAGATCCATGGTGTCCATTGATTCAAAACGAATCTGAGATATGGAGTATCAAACATTGAATCTAGGGACTTTAGTGAGGTTTTCCTAGAAAAATACGTCCATCATGACCATCGACCGGATAAGGAAATACAATTTCAGAGTATGAGGAAGATGGTTGATGAGAATGTCGCAAAGTATGAGCCTAACGTTACAAGGTTAACAAGGCATGAAACAGGTTATATACATAACCCAAAGAGTAATATTGATCGATTTTTTGATTGGTTAAAACCATTTCTATGGCTAGTATTATTCTCATAATCCTTCTAGTCCAACGAAGATATTGTCTTATGTGCTATCAAGAAAAAAAATAACTTCTCTAAGTATAATTACTTTAAAGCAAAGCATGAAAAGAATAAATCTGCTGAACACTTTAAAAATGGAAATAAGGGGAATAGGGGAAATGTTTGATATCCATCCTGCAATAAATTTGGGATGAAACACCTCAGTACTTGCCTAGAGGGAATGGGAGTCTGTTACTAGTGTGGTGAAAAATGACACCAAGCATGTGATTGAAGGGGAAAAAAGAGCCTGTCAATGTTGAATGCTACAATTTTAGATAAAGGGTTCACTATACAAAATAAGTTCCCTAAGTGATATGGAAAAAACATCAGAAAATTCCAAGGGATCAAGGCCAATCTTAATATATCACTTTTTTTGAGGTTGAAGCTCCCAAAGACGTGGTGGTGGGTGATTTAATGGTTTCCTCATTTATAGAAAATGATTTATTTGATTCTAGATCATCACATTGTTTCCAATCTTCCCAGTTTTCTAGGAAAAATAGATATTTTCAATTTGAATTAACATTGGAGTTGTCAGTCAAAACACCTAAGGGATATATTATTACCACAATGTTTTGTGAATCAGTTCCCATTAGGGAATATAAAGGTTCTTTATCTGCTGATCTCGTCATCACACCAATGATTCAATTAGATATAATCCTTTGTATGGATTGGATTTTTGACCATGATGTGAAAATTTATTGTTAGAAGAAAGTGGTTACAATTCACAATGATGATAAGGAGTACCTTATCTTTAGAGAAGAAACATCACCACCTAATTCTTATCTAGATCCACCCCCAGTAGCACAACTAAATTAATTTATTTGGGTGGAAAATAATGAAATAACTGTGGGTGAGGAAAGGATGTTCAAAAATAGGAATTACCTATTGTGCAAGAATATTTTTCTATTTTGCCAGATGATTTACATAGACATCCTCCGGAATGAGAAATTGAGTTTTCCCTTGATTTAATTCATGGTTCAAGGCCCATATCAAAGACCCCTTATTGAATGGACACTATGGAATTAGTTGGACTAAAGAAAAACTAAAGGAATTGAGTAATAAGAGATTTATTCTCCCCAGTGTATCCCCATGTGGTGACCCTATTTATTTTGTTATGAAGAAAGATGGATCTATGAGGTTGGGAAATGACTATAAGGAAATCAATTCTTTAACAATAAAGAACAAGTAGCCCTTACCTCACATTGATGATTTATTCGACCAACTTCATGGTGCTAAATATTTTTTAATGATTGACATCCGATCAGGATATCATCAGTTGAGTGTGAAAAAGGAAGAAATTCTGAAAACAACATTTCATATCAAGTATATGCATTACGAGTTTACAGAAATTCATTTTGGATTGACTGATACACCCTCTGTCTTCATGGATCTAATGAATAGAGTTCTCAGAGAATATATTTATGACTTCATAGTGGTATATATTGATAATAACTTGGTATATTATAAAATCTACAAAGATCATGAAAATCACTTATGCATTACTCTAATTAATCTTAGAAGAAATGAATTATTTTGGAAATTTAGAAAGTGTGAATTCTAGATTCAGGAGATTTCTTTTCATGGTCATATTGTCTATAAGGATGGAATTTTTGTTGATCCTTCAAAGACCAAGGAAATCCAGGAATGGCCAGCATTGATGAGTATAACTGAGGTACACACTTTTATTTGTTAAGCAGGTTATTATCGATATTTTATCCAATATTTTGCCCGATTGGCAAACCCATAAACAAAGATCACACATAAAGGGGTTAAATTTGACTTGAAAAAAGATTATGAAGAATGTTTTGAATAACTGATGATAGGATTAGTCAATGATCTGATCTTGGCTCGTCCATCGGCGAATGAGGGGTCTGTTATTTATAGTGATGCTTTAATGAAATGACTTGGTTGTCTCGTTGTGCATAATGATAGTGTTATTGCCTATGAATTACAATAGCTAAAAATTTATAAGAAAAAATATCCTACTCATGATATTGAGTTTGAAGCTGTAACCATTGTTTTGAAGATATTCAGAAATTATCTCTATGGAAAAAAATGTGAGATAAATACCGATCACAAGAGTTTGAATTATATTTTCTCACAAAAAGAACTCAGCATGAGGAAAAGGATACGTCTTGAGATACTCAATGATTATGATTTCACAATACACTACCACCCAGGGATGTCAAATGAGGTGGCAGATGATGTGAGCAGAAAGGATCATGGAGTTTTGAACATAATGTTAGTTGAAAGGTATACTATTTTCATGGAACTAGTGAAAATGGATATGGGAATTATCATGGAAGGTGAATCATCAATACGTTTTCAAATGGTTTCCAAACCATCATTACTACAAAGGATAATATGTTCTCAGGCTGATGATGAGGAGTTTCAAAAGAAATATGTTGTGAACGATGAGATATTGAGTGACTTCATATATGATGAAAAAAATTTAAAATTTGGGAAAATACATTGGGTTCCTAACATAACTGATCTAAAAAGATAATTTTTAGATGATGATCATATCTCCAATTTTTCTATACACCCTGGTAGTATTATGATGTATAGAGATTTGTAGAAAAAAATTTGGTGGGACAACCTGAAAATGGTGATTGATGATTTTGTGTAACTATGTATGGTTTGTCAACAAGTGAAAGATGGAAAGAAATAGCCTGAAGGAGTCATGCCAACACTTCCCTTACCTATGTGTAAATGGGATAATATTATGATGGAATTTTTCATGGGGCTACCAAAGACACCTAAAATGAGTGAGGCAATATGGTTTATTGTTGATCATCTTACCATGTCAACACATTTTCTTGCTACAAGAGAAGATTTACCACATGAGCGTTTATCAAGACTATATATTAATGAAGTTGTATGAATTTATGGTGTAAACCTAACGATTGTTTATGATCATGATCCCCATTTTACATCAGGATTCTGGAAAACCCTTCAGAAATTCCTGGATGCTAATCTTTGTTTGTGCACTGCCTAACTCCCTCATAATGATGGAAAATCAAAACAGACTACTCAGACCTTAAAAGACATGTTGAGTTATTATTCAAATGACTGTCAAGTTATGTGGGATCAATATTTACCTTTGGTAGAATTTTCCTATAACAATATCTTCTATTCAAGTATTCAGATGGAACCATATGAAGTGTTATATGGAAAGCGATATCGCACACCAACTTGTTGGGATGATGTTGGTGAAAGAAAACTTTTTGGGCTAGAACATGTCGAGGAAACGATGGAAAAGGTTATGGTAATCCTAACCCACACCAAAATAGAAAAATGTAGGACAAAAAGAAATGCCAATAACCGAATGGAGGATTTCAAATTTCTGGTCAGAGATCATGTTTTCATGAAGGTATCTCCATGGAAGGGAGTTATACGATTCAGTAAGAAGGGTAAACTAACTCCCAGGTACATCAGAATACTATTAATTCTAGAACAAATTGGGGTTGTAGCATACCGGTTGGAAATGACACAAGGTCTCTCCAATGTTCACGATGTGTTCCACATATCACTGTTGTGAAAATACAAGCCCGACCCAACACATGCACTCACCTATGAGAAAATTGAACTGGAACCTTATCTATATTATTGTGACGATCCTTTCATAATTTTTGATACCAGAGAAAAAGTGGTGAGAAACCGGACGACTCATCTGGTAAAAGTTCTATGAAGAAACCATAAGATGGAAGGGGCAACGTGGGAACCCGAGGAACTAATAATGAATAACCATGAGAATATTTTTTTGAATTAATATTATAGAAATTTTGAGGACGATATTATTTGAAGGAGGAAATAATGTAACTCCCCAAGCTTCAATGTTACATCTCCCTTTGTATAATACAATAGCATTCATTGTACACAACATAGAGATTCTAACACATCGTGACCTATCAAACTAGCCATTAGGAATTGTAATACACACTCTTTTGAAATTTTATAAATTTTATCATTCAAAATGGACTTCATATTTTGATTTGGAATATAAAAATTATATTTGGGTGAATCATTTGTATTTTTCTTAAAACATTCAATTTTTTATGAATAGTGAAATACACTAAGTTATTGTTTAAAACCGACTTTTTATTTAATTAATTATTTATTTTATTTAAATTTATTTTATGTCAAAATAGATACATAATACCTATATATGTTCAATTTAATTTATTGGTGGTATTTTTTAATGAGTTTAGATATATAAAATTTTATTTTTAATTTTTACTGTTTTTTACCCACCTCCTAAGAGCATTTACAAATTTGTATAAAACATATTTGTGTTGCTTCCGTGAGTTGAATTTCAAAAATCCACAAGACACAATTGATATCAGTAAGTAAAATTTTGTTCAATAAGATGGAAATAATTTTTTGTGAATATTTACTTTTTTACTTTTATTTGCAACAGTTAAAGTTGAATATGGTAATTAAGTGTAAAAATGATATTATTATTACCATAACACTTTTCTAATTCTATTGGATAAGTATAATTTGACGAAAAAAACCTTAGGAATAAAATATGATCATCTTTGTTCCACCTGTATTAGATTAGGACATTTATTATTATTTTATTTAAAGAAGAGTTAAAAGAGTTAAATTCAATGTTTAATAAATAAACCATTTTAAATATAGGGTCACACACAATATTAATTCGATTTTAAATATTATATTAGAAATATAAAAATACTTCCTACATAATGGTATTTTATTTATATTTTTTAGATATTATATAATCAATATTATTCATGAAACAATGATGATGCAGTAATAACAATTTTAATGAATGATTAAAATAATTTATATTATAAATATCCAAATAAATATAATTTGAAACATTTAAGGAATGAAATTAATTCTATAGGTTAATATTTCATTATAGGGTTTATTAAATGAATATTTTTCGAAGTAATAAATTTTTTAGGACTTGAATAAAAATTAATTATTAAATAATGTCAAAATTTACATAAATGAGTTTACGATAAAAATTCAATATTATTTGTTGATATAATAATCCTAAAAATAAAATGGTCAGAAAAAAAGACTTATATACTGATAGTGGTATCATTAACAAACCACTTGGGGTTTGCTTGTAAGTTTATAATTTATTTATTAACCATATAATTTAAGAATACCAAGAGATATGGTAAATGTCACACTATTTAACTAAGAGGTAAATCTATAAGATAAAGTTTATATAGTGATTAAAATTTATATAAGACCAATTGGTTGAAAGGTTTTCAACCCATCATTACTTTGGACTTTAGATAATTCAATTTCGATACATTAGAAACTGAAGAAGTTTTTATTATAAAATAATATTTCAATCTTTTCCTCCGGTTCCCTCACCCCTCTTATAAAAGGGTACATCCCCTTCTCTCAAATTCACAACTTGAAATCCATTTGGCTCGGTCCAAATCCTAACCAAATAACCTCCCAACTGTACTGCATTAATCCTAGAGGCCTTACTTTTGTATGAAAGCCATCCAATGTGGCCCTTTTGATCAAATTAAATGGAAGAACATGATGAAGAGGTAAATATTTCATCACCTCTTTCAAGTCCTTTTTTTCGTCCACTAACTCATTCTATGTTGTTTCCATTATAAAATAATTAATCCAATATATTATATATACAGTGAAGTTATTATAAAAATGGTACAACCATATTAAAAATTATATACATCCTATAAATGACAAAGGCACCATATGTTCGTACGTACGGATTATCGTCTCCACATTGTGGTGTAGTTTGTTTTTCATACAATTCAACATTTAGATGGGTATAATAATGATTATAATTGATATATATAATAAATATAATATAATAATGATTCTTTATATATGATATACCGCCCAATTATGTTTGATTTTAATAACAATATAATTATATTGTAGCTCGTGCGTACGTACAGATTACCGTCTTCACGAACGCGATTAGATTTACTCTCTAGCGTATCCATTCATTACTAATTTTTGTTGTATGATTATAAATAATGTTTAAAGGCTTAATATCATTTTGAATATGAGTATGATAGATCTTATCCATAATAACCATTACTTACGTAACAAAGAATATAATGGAAAACGAATCAGTTAACACCCGAAATGATCATACTACTGAAATATCATTAAAAATAAATATTAGATTTTCATATATGGTATCATATTTATGTATATAGTTCGTGTATAATTTAATAACAATTATTTAACTATTATATAGGATTTTTACATACCACTGACCAACTAAAAGTTAAAGATAAGGGTTAATTTCCTAATGTCTTTATTATCCAAGATTGTTTTTACAAAAGTATCTACTGGGACCTCTTTATCATCCACAACCATGTTTCATAAAAATGTATACCAAATTTGTTTTTACTATTTTCTAGATTATGGTTTAATTTCATTTATATCCTTTATGTCTTTTTATAAAATGGTTTAAAAGGAATCGTTTCGTCATTTTTGAAACAAGGTACCTTATTTTCTTTTCGACAAAATTAAGGTAAGATTGTTTTTATCTTATATGGCGGGTACATCTATTTTCAGCCGTTATAACATCATCAAAGCTTCCATTATAAAATTATAAGATTATTTTCAAAATAATAGATTTATTTTATAATTATATGACTTTTAAATTATTTCAATATAGAAATAGATATTTCCCCAAAAAATTCGTTGATTTCATCTATGTCAACATCCAATTATGGATTTTAAGCTTAATTGATGTTTATTTATTAAGATAAAAAACATCCAAATTTGATTGATGTTTTTGTGATTTTTTGATTATGGATGTGTTATTATCTCTCCATTCCTGGTTTTTGGTGAATTTATTGATATTTCTTGTGCTAGTTTTAATACTAATTTTAATATTATGTTTCAACCATTTCATATGAGGAATGAATTGGACTTAGTAAGTGATGAGTGCAGCCCGCTATATCACCTCGATGCATCAGTAGGTCTCATGATACAAACTAGTTTATCGGCACAAGGCCTTGACAAAATATTATTTTTAGTCTTCTCACAAGTCCATGACTATGTGGTTATGAAGTCTGGCATTTTTCAATCCATCATTATGAAAGTGGATATTGATATTGCATGTGATTATTAGACGAGTAGAATATCCATGTGTATAAGTAAATGGAATTATTTGATTTTATTTTTTCCATATTATGATGATGTTCAAGTTTAAAAGGATTTTTAATCTTATATTGACTTAAATATTTATTCTTATTTATGAATTTTTTCCCTATATTGTTATCCTTACTGAGCTTCTGAACTCACCACTTTCTATGTTTTATTTATTCCCGGATGTGAAGAAGTATATTATGAGTGACCTTCCGGGATAGTCTAAGGGATATGATTGTGGCCTATGGAGACTATGTTGTTGTAGTTTTTTATTTTATAGTATAATGTAAAACTTATTAATCTTCCTAATATTTCCTAGGCTACTAATATAATCAGTCTTTTGGGACATGATCATTTGTGATCATTCCAATGTTATGTAATAATGCCCTGAATCTGGGTATCTAGGGTCGGGGCATTAAAAAACATGCTTTTAGGGACCTCAGTGATCAAATGTAGTGAATGTTTTCTTATTTAATCACCAATTTATGTGGTTCCATATGTTTCTTAGAGACCAAGGTGAGGTACATATATCATCATTCATCTGTTTTGGGATTAAAATAGGTTATTTTGGGAATTCAAAATGTTTTTACATAGATATATATTGAATCACCATTCAACCATAATTAGTGATAGAATTATATTCTCAAGAATAGATCATGTCCATCATATACATGTAGATACGAAAGTGGAATTTCAAAATTATTTCCAGAAGGATCATTGACGTATAATTCATGTGGTTGATGATGAGTCACGGTAGAGTAATGTTGTTCATTTAAGTGGTAGAATCTTCTGCATTGTGATGGACGAATCTTCTATATTGAAATAGGGTATCAGTAGGAGAATTTCGAAGTAATATTTTATATGATTCAAGACTAATCATAGTTGTGGGTTCTATTGAAGGGTAGACATATATGAGTGTTGGTGATTTAATAATGGAAGTGGTGTCTTAGTGATCATAAGGATTAATACATTTCACAAGTTAACATTCCGAGTTAGTGTTATTTAGAGTCATTTTTTTGATGATTAGGTTAGAAAAAAGAAAGGAACAAATAACCCATATACATGGAATCCTTGGCATGAGAAATCTTGTTACTAGTCTTATAGACCCTATACATGAAACCCATATCATCTATCAAGATGAGCATCAAGAATGCTGCATATACATTAGGTAGTAAACCAAAAATTTTGATTTTTTTTACCTCCCATAATAACCTCACCCTCACGTGGAGGTGAATAAAAATTTAGATATGATTGAGTGGAATTTGTCTCAATGTGGATATACACAAGATGTAAAATAGTAGGGGTTATTGTGGAGAAAATATTCCGGAATTTGATCATTGATGTCGAGGCTGTTGAGTTGTTTATCAGTTGCAACTTCATCAATGTATTTTTCTTTACACATCATTATGTCTTAGGTTCCTGAAGAGTTTATTGATGTATATATTTTTTAACATTCTATATTTGTGATGGATGAATTCATCATAAGTTTTAGTGATAAAAATGTTAAGAATTTCACTATGGAATGGGAAGTCATTCCCATTTATAGTAACTAATATGCCATAGGGGCTAGAGGTTGTTTAAGGTATGATCATTTATTCATTTATTGTAGTCTTTACATTTTTTATTTCACATACTTTTAGCCCTTCACCTATCCAACATTGTTCCAATTTTTAGGACAATATTTGGAGTGATGATTAGTCCCCCTAGTTTTATCAATCAAATTAGAGGTTAATATTTTATTCATATATGTCAGGAATTTCAAATCAGGATGGGGAAAATTAATCTGTGTATGAATTATTATTTTTCAGGATAAAACTATAAAATAGTATACTTGATATTCACTAGTTGTATTATATCTTTGATTTTATTATTATATTAAATGTATAGTTGTATTATCTAACATTAAATGATAGCAAGTATTGTCTATTTGAAAGGAGATATATCATATTATAGGTGGGTGGGTCAAATATCTTTTTTTCTGAGTTGACATTGATTTCAATGGATGATCGAGTGGTGAATGATCCAAATTTTTTTCAGAGTATTTAATGTCTCAAATGTTAAGGATCTAATACAACCCTTCATTAAGACAAAATATTTGGGATACAGTAGTAGTTAGCTGAATCTCTTCTTTTGACATATATATAATAGAAGACCCACAATGAGTTGTGGGATATGAGGATCTAGGTTGATCATATCATGCCAACGGGTTTTATTTAGCTTATTTTTTCCCTCTTTTGGCGATTTATTATTATTTAATAAGAAATCATATGGTTGTTGGAGGTTTTTCATTGATAACTATAGGTTGATTCCGGTAAGAGTCAAGAACAGTTAACCTTATCTATGTATTGATTATATTCTCAATTATTTGAATGGTGAAACTTAGTTTCTAATGATAGAAATGAAGAATATATATCCTAAAATGAGGAAAAATTATTGGGATATCATGAAAACGTCAATTGGATGCTTGTATAGGGAAGTAGATTTCATGGTCATTCGGTTCTTCATTACAAACACAACATAAACATTCATTGAACTCATAAAATCCATGATTCATTTGTTCATCAACCGGTTCATGGTCACATTTGTTCATAAATTCCTTATAGCCTCAATATTAGAGGATTATATTGCCAATTATCTCTAGGGTTTCCTTTATTTTGATGGAAACCCCCATCTCAATGGAATGATATCTAGGTGAATTTTTTTGATATTGGATATTCATTACCTGGGGTATATAGTTTTCTAATATGGTATAATAGAGGATACAACTATTAAAATGGTATTATTTTCATGGGAGGTTCCCAATAATTCATTGGATTTTCATAACATTTTAAATATTATGGACTATTATTGGATGTTCGTGCATGATATCTCTGGTATTTCATCCCAATAATCTATTTTGATGAGTAAAAACAAGAATTTAATATAGAATATTAAAGGTGGAGAAAATGTTTTACTCTCCAAAGGATTCATTGATCAGAGAAAAGATACATTATTTATCCAAAGAGGGTGTGTTCTTCATTGTCCTGTATGAATCTTATATATTATTCTTGGGGTGACTCTTGATATAGAAAACTATATCCATCACTTATGGGTCTAGTTTTTTTGTTGATCCATGGGAATATCTATGTCAAAAATGATTTATATTTGGAATAATTAATGACTGGCCTAATTTTTTGGTGAAATTACCTCATCATTGCGTACTATTAGTATTTATAAATCCCAATACTCAGAGGGATATCTAATGTTACTTAGATAAAATCTAAAATAATTTAGGTGTGTAGTGTTTTTCTAGGATTATAATTTTAAGGTCCCACACACCATCAGGGACAAGGACAACTACTGTGAGTCAGTGTAGAGAGTTCCCTCTAGAGGTTGTATGGTATGGTTTTTTATGGGATCTCCATGTCATAGAGATGATAGGTTATGATGTCATTCTCGGGATGGACTGGTTGGTTTCCTTCCAGGCAGTCGTCGAATTTTACCACCACAGGGTGAGTTTCATCTCACAAGAGGGTTAATCTTTTCTTTGTAGAGGCGAGTGGGATGTTCAGGCAAATCGAGCAGGACTTGAGAATCATGGGCTAGGAAGGGTGATGGACCAAATTTCTAGTCATTATCTGGATGACTATGGGACTTCACAGTTGGACTTTCCTCCAGTGGTGGATCGTTTATGTGATGTCTTTCCAGAGTTCTTTTCAGGTTTTCCTCCAGAGTGTGAGGTAGAGTTCTCAATTGATCTCGTGCCAGGAGCGAAATCGGAGTCCATTCCTCCTTACAGGATGGATACACTTGAGTTGCAGGAGGTCAAGAAGTAGTTGGAGGTGTTTCAGGAAAAGGGTTTTTTCCGACCAAGTACTTCTCCATGGGGTTAGCATTTCCTGTTTTCGAAGAAGGCTAACTATACCCATAGGCTTTGTGTGGATTATCGGAAGATGAACATGTTGAAAGTCAATAATTGATATCAATTACCAAGTATTGATGATCTATTCAATCATATTCGAGGATATTTTTTGTTCTCAAAGAACAATTTCAGGTCCGATTATCATTAGTTGCATATCAGACAATCAGATATACCATTGACAGCCTTCGGGATCAGGTATGGTCTCTACGAGTATATGGTTATGCCATTTGGTCTCAAGAATGAGCCAGAAATTTTCATGGAACAGACGAACCGAGTGTTCCATCCTTACTTGGATTACTCTGTGATGGTCTTCGTGGATGATATCTTGGTGTACTCTCACACTCGACATGACCATGATACCCATCTTGAGATCGTTCTGAGTACACTGAGAGAGCATCGACTTTATACGAAACTCTCGAAGTTCCACTTTTGGATGTATCTGATTCACTTCTTGGGTCATGTCATCTCAGAGGCAGGAGTATCCATGGAATCAGATAAGGTGAGATCTATAGTTTTTGGGGAGTAGCCGAAGATCATTTTTGAGGTACGGAGTTTCCTAGGGCTAGCTGGATACTAAAAACGCTCTATTCAGGACTTTTCACGCCTAGAAGTACCTTTGACAGGTCTGACCAATAATTTGGAGAAGTTCTTATGGTAAGATTCTTGTGAGTCAGCCATTCAAGAGTTGAAGGGAAGGATGACATCAGCACTGATACTAGTCCTACCAGAGACAGGAAAGTGCTATAATATTTATTATGATGCTTCAGGTATCGGGCTGGGCACTGTGCTTATGCAGGTAGATGGAGTCGTTGCGTATGGGACTCAGTATTTGAGGCCACATGAGAGGAACTATCTGACACATGATCTAGAGTTGGATGTTGTAGTTCAAGCCTTACGTTGTTGGAGATATTATCTTCTTGCAGAGAACTTTGTTATTTTCACTAACCACCAGAGTCTCAAGTAAATCTTCACTCAGCGTGATCTAAATCTAAGACAACACAGGTGGGTCAAGTATCTCCAGTCTTATTATTTCGAGCTTGCCAATACGCCAGGAAAGGGAAACGTAGTGGCAGATGCATTGAGCATGATAACTCATATTCAGAATGTTTAGGAAGCCAGCTGTGAGTGGTAGCTTATGCATCTGTTCTCTAAGATTCATCCGGAGATTCATGATAGACATGGAAAAACGTTCCTATCTTCTGTAGTTATTACCTATACAATTCTTTATCGGGTACAAATGAGGTAGATATCAGACTCATAAGGCTTAGTCTTGTGGAAGGGTGTGTTAGGAGAGGACCCTCTTCCTGGAAGGACAGTGGGCGAGGATGAGATCCGGTGTTTCTAGGCACGCGTATGTGTGCCAGCAGACATACGAGAGGAGCTGATGCGGGACTTTGATTTCTCAGTTTGGGCAGTTCATCCTGGCATCACCAAGATGTATAAGGATCTTCATTGCCGGTAATGGTGGCCAGGTATGAAAAGGGATGATGATGGTTTTGTCTTGAGGTGTTGTACTTGTAAGCAAGTGAAGGCGGAACATTAGCGACCAACATGCCTTCTACAATAGTTACCCATTCCGGAGTGGAAGTGGAATGATTTCATGATGTACTTCTTGACCGTCTTTCCGAGGTAGCCTCGAGGTAATGATGTTGTTTGGGTTGTCTTCGACAGGCTTTCAACAGTTGCTCACTTCTTACCGATCAAGGAGACCATCAGTGTCAATGATCTGGGAAGACTTTTCATCTATGAGATTGTGTGTATGCATGGGGTTACACAATCCATTTTTTCAGACAGGGATGCATGCTTTACTTCTCGGTTCTGGCAGGGACTTCAGAGGGCTTTGTGTACACAGGTACTTTTAAATACGGCATACCATCCCTAGAAAAATGGCCAGTTCGAGCGTATGAACTAGGTGCATGAGGATATGCTCCGAGCATTCATTCTATACTTTGCCAGTTCTTGGGAGAAGAATATTCCTCTTATGGAGTTCACCTACAACAACAATTTTCAGGAGACTATTCAGATGTCACCTTATGTAGAATTGTACAGTATGCCATGCCGATCACCTTTATTCTGGCTGGAGGTAGGAGATGAATCTTAGCTGGGACCTCGTCTTGTTCAGGAGACCTCAGAGTAGATAGAGTTGATTTGGAAGAGGATGGCTATAGCACAGTCATGATAGAAGTCTTATGCTGATCATTGGAGATGATTTATGGAGTTCGAGGTCGCAGATCAGGTTTTCCTACGTGTCGCACTGAGGTTAGGACACAAGAGGATTCAAAAACAGGGTAAGCTTTCACTGCGGTACGTCGAGCCGTTTGAGGTATTGGTGAGACTTGGGCCGGTTTCCTATCAGTTGTAGTTACCTCAGAGGTACTGGTCCATGAACAATTTCTTCCACGACTCTCACCCCAAACGTTACTTTTCAGACCCGTCTCATGTCTTTCGGCTCGAGGAGGTCGAGGTCGAAGAAGATGAATCGTTTGAGGAGCATCCTATCCGAATTTTTGATCACAGTACAATGGTTATCTATGGGTGGTATGTTCCTCTAGAATGAGTGCTATGGAATCAAGGGAGAGTACATGAAGAGACCTGGGAAAGGGAGGCCGATGTACAATCGTAGTGGACGGAGCTGTTCAGGGTATCTTCTTCTCCGTCTTGTTAGGGAAATTTGGGGACGAATTTCATTAAGGGGGGAAGTTTGTAATTACCCGGGTCTTATGTTTTAGGTATGTCATCATTTTCCTTGTGTTTATAAGAAAAGTGGGGTTTCTAGATAATTTTGAAGTACACTCTGTGTACTTTCTAGGTACACTCCATGTACTCCTTTTCCACTCGAAGCCATGTGTTGGCCGTGTCCAGGCCAGACACACGGTGTGTGGAAGCGATGTGGCTGCCGGTTAATGCGAAGTACGTAAAAACAGAGTACACGCCATGTACCCCATAAGTACACGCCGTGTATTTTTTTCATTAAACGCACCAGGGTCACGCCTGATGGACAGAACACCCTTCATTATCAGGTTCTTCTTCCGAGAGAGACATGTACGACTGTGATTCTTCTCTGAGCCTCCATGACTCCTTCTGATCTCCATTTCTACCACCATCGATTGCATTAGGATCTCCTCTGTATGATCTCTATTCGAATTTATCCTTGTTCTATGATTCCTCTATGTTTTCATGTTATCATGGGTTGAGCGTTTTCAATGTTTTCTTAGTTCATCGACGTTTTAAGGGGAATCAATCATCGAGGATCACTTATATCATTCTCCTAGCATCGAGGTATGTGGTTTTTGCCTTTATATATGATTCCTTTGAATATTATGTGGAATTTATACCAATACCCTTGAACGGGGTAATGAGTGTTTCTTGTTTTTCCCTTGTAGTTTGCTTTCTTTGCTGATATTCCTGTTTAGAGTTTATTGCATTTCAATAGGGTAAATTGTACTTTACTCTGGATGTTCTGCCATGCTTGTTTTCTTGTTCGGAGTTTTCCAGTTTCCATTCCTAGTTGTATGATAGTGGAACTATTGTACTATTAAGATGTGGTGCCATAGAATGATAGCCATGTAATTCTTGAGGTTTACTTGGGCCGATACACGCAGTATTCATGTTTGTTTTACATTGGGTTGTGAGAACCTAGTTTAGTGGACCATAGGGAGAATGGACGTAAGGGCTTCTCCGTAGTGTCTTTAATTTATGATGTGAGACCACATGAGGGATTGATGTTGTGTGCTTCCTCATAGAGTCTATAGTTCCTCGACACGGGCCGCAGGTTGGATTGACATTGAGTGCATCCCAAGAGGGCCTTTATTGCGATACGATACTATAGGGGGAATTAACAGTGGGTGCTTCCTCCGAGAGTCTATTAATTAGCTAAACCATAGGGGCGAGACTGTGTGTGCCTCCTAACGGGTTGCTAGTACTTGTAGGTTAAACATTAGGTGTTAGACAGTGAGAACTACCTAGAGGTTACCTTTTTCTTCTACTTTCATGAGTGACTATTTCTTGTTTGTAGAATATATGATAGAAACTCTGGATTGTTACTATTGTGTAATATCATGTTTCCTGCTTACTGTTTACTACTTATTGTCCTTTACCTACCATATATTCATTGACTGTTAGGCACAGATATTTGGGTGGTTACCTATTGGGACTATGTCTCACACCCTGTTTGGGTCATGCTTTCGAGCTCAAACTGATAATATTGTTGCAGTTATAGATATGGGCAAGAACCCTTATACTTCAGGTTCTTGATTACACTTGAGCTCGAGGGAATGAGACCACGCCAAGGCTTGCGATGCTGATGAGTTGCTCATCTGTTTTTCATTTGTACTTTCGTTTAGTATTGTATTCACCATTGTGACTTTTTTGGATGTTTTCTAGACATATATGTATCATTCATATTTAACATATATTTCTTCTCCAGTTTTTTACTGTTAGTCTTTCATTGTTTATCATTTACACTTGTGTGGATGATTATGGTTTCTGCTCTTATCTAATGTTTTTTCTTCCATTGTGTACCTTGCCAATGAAGGCATAGTTTCCCCACTATCACACCCAAGTCCCTCGCTTCTAGTCGGCAGCCTCTGGCATTTGGGGAAATGCGCTTGTGGCCACGTGACCAATCGGGTACGGGGCGCCTCTGGGTGGCTTTTGGAACTGGGACGTTACAATTTGTGAGTTTCAAATTAACATTGGAATGTTCTTTGGTAGTCCAATGATGATTGAAAAGGTTTTTAATTGATTTCAACAACGAATTTTGATGTATATGGGTTTAGTGTTATAGGATTCATTTACTTCATTATTATAGAGTCATCCTTGAATGGGTTGGTAGAGGAGTCATTGTGGGGTGATTCAGATGTGGAGGTGATGTGAGATTGTGTTTGGTATAGTGATTCTCCACAGTATTGGTTGGATGATAGTTAGTAACAAATTAAATTTTTGGGTAGGTATATCTTCATATTGGTGATGTGTGGGGATGTCCTATGTGATATTAATATATTAAACTATAAAGTACATACATATGTTACAATGAATAATCATATATTCCGGAGATATCTCTTGTGGCCTCTAATAAAGTTTTCACTAGTGGGGTTCAATACATGTGGTCTAGTTTTTCATTAGGCGAAATCCAATAACGATTTTTAGGGTGGTTAGTTTCAACCATTAGACATACATGAGATGAAATGGTAGCAAATATAAATGGATTTAATCCCTTTGAATATTTGTTCCCGTGGGAGGATCTAATGTTATTTGGGTGAGTTTGGATTATCTGATGATGTCACTGGCTTTTAGGAAACTTGGGGTGGAATATCCAGGAAGCTATTGTGATGTGGAATATGGATGAAGTTTTGAAGATTCAAAGGGTGTAACACCCCGAGCATCTATGATACACTTCTCATTCAATAATGCAATAGCTTGCATTGTGCGCAACTTTGAGTTCTAACACACAACACAACCATTCAAAGTAGCTGTTATGAATAGTAATACCGACTTTTTAAAATTATAGAAATTTTATATTTCAAAATGGTCTTCATTTTTGTATTCGTAATATCGAAATTATCCTAAGTTGAATTTTTTGTAATTTTCTGAGAACTTCCAATTTTTTTATGAATAGTGACAAATACTTAAAACAAATTTTTTAATCAAAATAATTTATTCTGATAAATTATACTATTTAGTGGTTTTAAAGTATAATTAGAATATATTTTTACCATTTTATCCAATGGTGGTCATTAGAATTAATTTAACATTGAAATTGGGCATGAACAATTGTCAATCTTTTGATATAAATTGTTTCTTAAAAACAGGCTACTTGTTGTGACAGCGGGAATTAATTATAAAATTAATTAATGCAACTTATATGTTTGGAATTTTTTAAAATAGACATAATTTTTGAAATCGGAATATCAAATATATCTTAGGGTGAATTTTTGGGATTTTTCTGAAAAACATCAATTTTTGATGAATAGTGAAACCACTAAGTGGTATTTATAAAAACAGATTTTTCGTTTAAATGAAATTTTACCACTTCTTTGTTTTGAATTTCAAAAATCTGACATACATGGTTTTCATTATGAAGTAAAATGTGGTTCAATGAGATTAAAATAATTTTTGGTGAATAGTAACTTTTAAGTTCTTAATCGCGATTAGAGGTAATTAGTGTAGTTTAAGGTAAAAATAATGTTTTAATAATATGAGATGAGCTTGACACATGTCCTACCCTCATTGGATATGCCATGGCCGACCAATACAATACATGGGTAAACTTGGGGAGCACATGGAGCCACTTTAGTTGGAAAATGACATAAATACCTTTTATTTAATGTTAAAGTAAACAATGACACAAACATGAAATGTTTTACTAAAACAATTTTCACATGGAGTTATACAAGACATATATTTTACTATAAATAGTCATTGGAAAGATAAAAATATTTCCTACCTCATAGTATTTTTTTTATAATTTTTATACAATAAATAAATTAAATTATTTATGACATCATGATGATGCAGCGATGACCTCATTATTTAACAATTTAAATAAAATAAAAAGATAATGTGAAATCCAAGGCGTACACTTGTCAAAAACCTATTGGATGAGTATATTTAGAACCCTTATAACCTTATCCTAGAATTATATAAGTGCGGGACCTCTGAAATCCGAAACTCATTTTATAATAAAGTGACTTTTCTTTACTTTCCAAGAGTGCCCCTCCTCTCCACTTATAAAAGGCCCCCACCTCTACCACCTCATTCACACTTTCAAGCCATTTGGATCTGACAACCTCTGCCCAAATAATCTCCCAACATCCCCCTCTTACTCATAAAAGCCTCACTTTGGGCCGAACTCATCCCAAGGAAGCTTTTGGCTCAAATCAAAAAGAGTTACCCGATTTTAAGGTAATGTCTTCTCTAATGTTGTTTTGTTTTATTTTTCTTCTCCAACCCCCTAAACACTTTTATTCATTTCTTTTGTAACAACACCAGTATACTAAATATACTAGTATGTTGTTATAAAAAGGATTCGAGCTACACTTACACACACCTACATCTAATGGTTAAAGAACATACTGTTTCTGTGGATGGCGAATTTTTTCCTCACGAAACGATGATTGTTCAACACTCATATAACACCTCTAATGGTGGCCATTATGATGACACTATTTTTATATATGATATATATTATGTTTTTTTCCTTATTCTTTTGTATTTTTCATTTATGGCATACCTTTATGGTTTCCATTATTGGTAAACGCGAAATTTTCATTTTAGGAAGTGCGGACTACCTCCCCATTAAAGTGATTTTAATAGTTAATACCATATGTGGGATGTATAAAGGATGGAGTAAATGGTATTATATTCTATATTATACTGGAATTATATTATACATTTATATCATTATGATTTCATTAAATACGAAATAGAAATGGAAGTATCGTTCATGCGTACGTACGGCTTACCATCTCCATGAACGGTGCATTTCATTTATTACCTCTAAATGTTACGTAATATTATGAATGAATGTATATACTAGATATATATGATATATATGATATCTAAATCATGAATATAATTCTGTATATAATGGATATTTCTCCACATGAACAACTTGTAATTATAAGAAGTTTATTGTTGACTAATGTCCCAAAGATCGACAAAACGACCGTTATTAACTTAAATAATTACATAATGTTCATAACATTGTAATAAGTGATATAAAAAGGATAATGAAATTGAAAATGGTTTTTAATAAGGTATATATTAACTCTAGTATATTATTCAGGAGGTTAAAGAAAAGTTGAGTCAAGTCGGACACGAGGTAAGGGAACTTCTTAACCCAATTTCCATTCATTGGGTTAATCTCATACTTTCAAATTATGTCATGATATTATTATGTCCTATATTGTATTTGTACATTCTTTATGTGTACTTATAGTGAATACACATAATAGATCTATTTTATTATAAAAATGATCTTTTTAAGGACATTGTATCAATATCATTTCATTGTGGCATATTTGGTTTTATACACAACTTTCTTTTATACGGTGTATAAAACCCATTGAATTTTACGTTTATTCAAAAGGAATCTTTTTTATACGAAGGGTTTTAATAAACAACAAAAAGGGAATGTTTTCCTTTCCATACTTATGCGGCGACAACGACTTCTCCGCCGCAGTGACCATTATTTGAGTTTCAGCTTCCTCTACAAGCCATCACTTTTTTTTAATAAAAAATAAATACAAAGATTTAACTTGATTTTATTTTGGTATTGAAAATGGTTTTGAAATCATTTTTATTATATCAATGTGTTGTATTGACATCTTGTGATTGAAATGTGGAAATGTTATGTTTACTTTACACATGTTTTATGTGATACAATTATGTTATGGTTTATGATATGTTTAAACCTATTCATATGAGGAATGCATTGGACTTAATAAGTGACGGGTGGAGCCCACTATAGCTCCTCGATGCATCGGCAGGTCTCATGAGACAAACTAGTGTCTTGGCACGAGGCCTTGACAAAATCTTATTTGTGGTCTTGGCAGGAGGCCTTGGCTACGTGGTTATGATAGTCTGGCATTATGCATTCCATTATTATGAATGTGGTTATTGATATTGCATGTGATTATTCGACCAGTAGAATATCCATGTGAATAAGTAAATGACATTATCTCATTTTACTTTTTCCATATTATGTTGAAGTTCATGTTTAAAAGGCTTTTGTTTTAGTTATACATTGCCTTAAATGTTAATGTTTATTTATAAAAGCTTCCGCAATATTGTTATCCTTACTGAGCATCTGAGCTCACCCCTTTCAATGTTTTAATATTTTCCAGGATGTGAAGAAGTATTTTATGAATGACCTGCAGGGATTGTCAGAAGAGGATATAAGTGTGGTCTATGAAGACTTTGTTATTGTAGTTTTCACTTTATGATGTAATGTAACATTTATGAATGTATATAGTGTTTCCAAGGCTACTAAACTAATCGGTCATTCGAGACTTGATCTTTTGTGATCATGCCAATGTTATGAAGTAATGCACCGTCTCCGGGTAGCTGGGGTCAGGGCGTTACAGTTGGTATCAGAGGAAGTTTAGTAATAAACTTGGAAGCTAGATTTAGATAAACTCTGATTAGGGAACATAGACCGAAGATAGACTTTGAGGATTAGTATAGAAGAACTTCATAGAATTTTGGTATTATAGAGATTTTGTGTGTTTTCCGAGCAATACATCCCTGTCTGTATACGAGCAGGTAGAGGCGGCTCTGGCACAGATGTACCTAGGGGTAAAACCTGAAAACACCGCTTTGAGCTAGACTTGAACGGGAACTGGTGCACGACAACAAGCCTTGCTGCACTCTTGGTTGCGACACTCCTGGGGGATATGCTTAGGATAATTATCGTTTTCTTTACAAACCACTATGAAGGGTTATGATTATATACTTTCTCAAAGAAAACATTTTTATGATTATGGATTATATCCATAAATAGTTCAATTTATGTTAAGTATTTTATATGTATGGAATTATGTATTTTGATTCATAAACTAATCTAGTTTATGCCATTGTATAGAAATGGTGCCTAGTGGAAGGAATGGAAACCATATCAATGCACGCACTCTATGTAGGGATTTCCCTCCTGCTCAAGAAAATTATTGTGGATCTGGAGATACAACTAGTGCTGATCAACTTATTACCATACTAGGACAACTCACTCAAGTTATGAATAATAACCTTACTCGTATGGATCACCCTGATCCACAACGTGGAGTATCAATGTTAGACCGCTTCATGAGGCAACAACCACCAACATTTAATGGGGGTAAAAATCCATTAGTAGATGAGCAATGGATAAACTCCTTAGAGAAAATATTCCATGCCTTGGGGAGTAGAGAAAGGGAGAAGGTTTTCATGGCAGTTTACCGCCTCACTGGAGATACCGATCAACGGTGGTCGCTGATTCAAAACACAAATGAAGATGATGATGTATCGAATATGGAATGGAGTGAGTTCAAAGAGATTTTCTTAGAAAAACACTTTCCTCGTGACCATTGAGCAGATATGGAAAGGCAATTTCTAAGTCTGAGGCAGAAGGAGGATGAGAATGTCGCAAAGCATGAGGCTAACTTTACAAGGTTAGCGAGGCATGCTGTAGATTATATACGTAACCCAAGAAGTAAGATTGATCGTTTCTTTGATGGGTTAAAACTATTTCTCCGTCGAGATTTAGTATCACAATCCTTCTCATCGTATGAAGATATTGTCTCGTGTTCTATCAAGACAGAAAATGAATTCTCTAAGTCTTATGACAACAATGTAAAGGAAGAGAAGAAGAGAATGGTGGAACAAGACATAGATAAAGGGAAAAAGGGAAACAAGTATTTTCCATTATGTGATAATTGTGGGAAGAATCACCCTGGTACTTGCCTAAAAGGAATGGGAGTTTGTTATAAATGTGTAGAAAAAGGTCACCAGGTGCGTGATTGCAAGGGAAAGAAAGAGGCTAACAATGTTGAATGCTACAATTGTAGGGAAATGGGGCATTATGCAAATGAATGTCCGAAGCATCAGGGAAACTTACCTTAGAAAAGGCCAATGGATCAAGGCCAATCTTATGCTGTTACTATAGTTGAAGCGGAATAATTAATGTATTGGCTCTTTTAGACTGAAGGATTATATTCTGGTTATAAGAATAATGTGATATATATAAGGATTGTACTTCAGTACATGTTGTTTTCATTGAGGATTTAATATGATGAAGGTAATCATATTTTTAGTATGTGACAATAAGAGAAAATTTTCTTTGTTTGGGGAATCTGATGTTACAATTGATTTTTGAATTTAGAGACATTTTAGAGAAAGTCTGGACGGAGGTATTTTTGATAACTATTAAGGTTGGAATGGATTAAGTTGAACCATGGAAAGTATTGTTTAAGGTTAAAGCATTTCTGAATATTATTTTTGGAATATTATAATACTATAGTTTTAGGAAAAGGACAACCTGCAGGGTGGGGCATAACCCGTCGCGTCGGACAAAGCTGCAGGAATCGAACCCAAAACTATAGTGCGACAAACCTTTATTACCTACCACTAGCCTACAGGAAGTCCCTGGTTATTAAAAAATAGTTTTACTAATCTAAATGGTATGTGTTAATATTTGGAACCTTATACAATTAGGATAAATAGAATATTTTTGAGTTCTATTAACTTTTAGAGTGAAAGATGCGTTTTTGGTAAAAAAATTATTAAAGAATGAAATTCTACATGACAAGTATGAATATTCCCTTATGTTCTTAGTAAATCTCCTAAATAACTTCTTCAACTTTATAAAAGGTAACTTAAAACAAAAACGTTTCCGGTTAACTTTTCCAACTGGGGATTCAATGACCGTTTAACCAATCACAAGTTTGTGATTTTTTTATTGTTAACTTTCTCCTAATCTAGTTTTCTACAACTCTCCTTCAGTCCTTGATGGGTTTTTTTCTTCCATATCAATATTTTCATAGAATCCTAGTATGGGCAATCTCGGGTGACCTTTGTACTTATCATTCTTTCTTTTAAAGTTATATTTTTATTAACCTTATTTCCTATGTGGGTTTTCTACAAAGGTATTTTCTATTTTCAACCTTTTATTTTCAAAGAAAATTTTCAAATTGTGAGGATGAAATTTATTTAAGGAGGGGATAATGTAACACCTCGAACTTCTATGATACGCTTCTCATTCAATAATGCAATAGCTTGCATCGTACGCAACTTCGAGTTCTAACACACACCACAACCAATCAATGTAGCCATTATGAATAGTAATAACCACTTTTTAAAATTATAGAAATTTTATATTTCAAAATGGACTTCATTTTTTTATTCGTAATATTGAAATTATCCTAAGTTGAAATTTTTTTAATTTTCTGAGAACTTCCAATTTTTTTATGAATAGTGAAAAATACTTAAAACATCTTTTTTAATCAAAATAATTTATTGTGATAAATTATACTATTTAGTGGTTTTAAAGTATAATTAGAATATATTTTTACCATTTTATCCAATGGTGGTCATTAGAATTAATTTAACATTGAAAATGGGCATGAACAATTGTCAATCTTTTGAAATAAATTGTTTCTAAAAAACACGCTATTTGTTGTGACATAAGGAATTAATTATAAAATTAATTAATGAAACTTATATATTTGGAATTTTTTAAAAAGGCATCATTTTTGAAATCGGAATATAAAATATAGCTTAGGGTGAATTTTTGGGATTTTTCTGAAAAACTTCAATTTTTAATGAATAGTGAAACCTCTAAGTAGTATTTATAAAAACTGATTTTTCGTTTAAATGAAATTTTACCAATTCTGTGTTTTGAATTTCAAAAAAACGACATACATGGTTGTCATTAAGAAGTAAAATTTGGTTCAATGCGATTAAAATAATTTTTGGTGAATAGTAACTTTTAAGTTCTTAATCGCGATTAGAGGTAATTAGTGTAGTTTAAGGTAAAAACAATGTTTTAATAATATGAGATGAGCTTGACACATGTCCTACCCTCATTGGATGTGCCATGGCCGACCAATAAAATCCATGGGTCAACTTGGGGAGCCCATGGAGCCACTTTAGTTGGAAAATGACATAAATACCTTTTATTTAAAGTTAAAGTAAAAAATGACACAAACATTAAATTTTTTACTAAAACAATTTTTACATGGAGTTATACAAGTCATCTTTTTGACTATAAATAATAATTGGAAAGATAAAAATATTTCCTACCTTATAGTATTTTTTTATAATTTTTAGACATTAAATAAATTAAATTATTTATGACATCATGATGATGCAGTGATGACCTCATTATTTAACGATTTAAATAAAATAAAAAGATAATGTGAAATACAAGGCTTACACTTGTCAAAAACCTATTGGATGAGTAGATTTCGAACCCTTATCACCTTATCCTAGAATTATATAATTTTGGGACCACTGAAATCCGATACTCATTTTATAATAAAGTGACTTTTCTTTACATTCCAAGAGTGCCCCTCCTCTCCACTTATAAAAGGCCCCCAGCTATACCACCTCATTAACACTTTCAAGCCATTTGGCTCGGCCAAACTCTGCCCAAATACTCTCCCAACTTCCCCCTCTTACTACTAGAAGCCTCACTTTGGGCAGAACTCTTCCCAAGGAAGCCTTTGGCTCCAATCAAAAAGAGTTACCCGATTTTAAGGTAATGTCTTCTCTAATGTTGTTTTGTTTAATTTTTCTTCTCCAACCCCATAAACACTTTTTATTCATTTCTTTTGTAACAACACCAGTATCCTCAATATACTAGGAAGTTTTTATAAGAAGTATTCGAGCTACACTTACACACACCTACATCTAATGGTTAAAGAACATATTGTTTCTATGGATGGCGAATTTTTGCCTCACGAAACGATGATTGTTCAACACTCATATAACACCTCTAATGGTGGCCATTTTGATGACACTATTTTTATATATGATATATATTATGTTTTGGTTATCCTAATGATTTTTTATTTTTCATTTATGGCATACCTTTATGGTTTCCATTAGGGGTAAACGCGATATTTTCATTTTAGGAAGTGCGGACTACCGCCCCCTCCAAGTGATTTGAATCGTTCATACCATATGTGGGATGTATAAAGGATGGAGTAAATGGTATTATATGTTATATTATACTGGAATTATATTATACATTTATATCATTATGATTTCATTAAACACTATATAGAAATGAAAGTAGCGTTCATGCGTACATACGGCCTACCGTCTCCATGAACGGTGCATTTCATTTCTTACCTCTAAATGTTACGTAATATTATGAATGAATGTATATAATTGATATATATGATATATATGATATCTACATCATGAATATAATTATGGATATAATGGATATTTCACCACATGAACAACTTGTAATTATAAGAAGTTTATTGTTGACTCAAGTCCCAAAGATCGACAAAACGACTGTTATTAACTTAAATAATTACATAATGTTCATAACATTGTTATAAGTGATATAAAAAGGTAATTAAATTGAAAATGGTTCTTAATAAGGTATATATTAACTATAGTTTATTATTCAGGAGGTTAAAGAATGGTTGAGTCAAGTCGGACACGAGGTAAGGGAACTTCTTAACCTAATTTCCATTCTTTGGGTTAATCTCCTACTTTCAAATTATGTCATGATATTATTATGTCCTATCTTGTATTTGTAATTTCTTTATGTGTACTTATATTGAATACACATAATAGATCTATTTTATTTTAAAAATGATCTTTTTAAGGACATTGTCTCAATCTCCTTTCATTGAGGCATATTTGGTTTTATACACAACTTTCATTTATATGGTGTATAAACCCCTTTGACTTTTATGTTTATTCAAAATGAATCTTTTTTATATGAAGAGTTTTACTAAACGAAAAAAAGGGAATGTTTTCCTTTCCGTACTTATGTGGCGACAACGACTTCTCCACCGCCTTGAGTTTCGGCTTCCTCTACAAGCCAGAACTTTTTTTAATGAAAAAGAAATACAAAGTTTTAACTTGCTTTTATTTTGGTATTGAAAATGGTTTTGAAAGCGTTTTTATTATATCAATGTGTTGTATTGACATCTTGTGATTGAAATGTGGAAATGTTATGTTTCCTTTATGCATGTTTTATGTGAAACGATTATGTTATGGTTTATGATATGTTTAAACCTATTCATATGAGGAATACATTGGACTTAATAAGTGACGGGTGGAGCCCGCTGTAGCTCCTCGATGCATCAACAGGTCTCATGAGACAAACTACTGTCTTGGCACGAGGCCTTGACAAAATCTTATTTTTTGTCTTGGCACGAGGCCTTGGCTACGTGGTTATGATAGTCTAGAATTATGCATTCCATCAATATGAAAGTGGTTATTGATATTGCATGTGATTATTCGACCAGTAGAATATCCATGTGAATAAGTAAAAAGAATTATCTCATTTTACTTTTTCCATATTATGTTGAAGTTCATGTTTAAAAGGCTTTTGTTTTAGTTATACATTGCCTTAAATGTTAATGTTTATTTATGAAAGCTTCCTCAATATTGTCATCCTTACTGAGCATCTGAGCTCAACCCTTTCAATGTTTTAATATTTTCCAGGATGTGAAGAAGTATTTTATGAATTACATGCAGGGATTGTCAGAAGAGGATATGAGTGTGGTCTATGGAGACTTTGTTATTGTAGTTTTCACTTTATGATGTAATGTAACGTTTATGAATGTATCTAGTGTTTCCAAGGATACTAAACTAATCGGTCTTTCGAGACTTGATATTTTGTGATCATGCCAATGTTACGAAGTAATGCACCGACTCCAGGTAGTTGGGTCAGGTCGTTACAAAGGGTGTTGAGGAGAATAATTTTTTATCAGGTTCAGATTTTACATTCTGTTATTGGATAGGATTACCGCTTTAATTTATCTCCCAATTGTTTCATAGTGCTATATTCCATCTCTGAATTGAAGGGAATAAGAAACAAACTATACAGATGCAGGATGATATGATGTGGGAATAAATTTTCTATTTTAATGGTTAAATAGTGATGAATTTATCCTTATATAAGTTTTATATATTTATATATGTCACTAATCCAATGGAATGGATACATTTGAGAAAACATATGTATACTCAGGACATTATATGTAGTATTTGAAATGATTATGGTGAATTAGTATTATTGGTCCTAATGTGGTGAACATCATGAAAAAGATGATCTTATTGGTTTGAGATTGAATAATGGGGGCACAAGAAAATAAAAAGGCCAATGGTAATCCAAGATGGACCCAATCATGCTTATGTTGGTTTTAAAGCATTCCAATGATCCTGGGAAGTGAATTTATTTGTCGGGTAGTTAGATTTCTCCACTATTTTTTTGGCCTTTCACGGTGTTATAATTGATGGTTAGGTGATGTACTGTTTGTTTCTCCTACTATGAGATGATATGATCCACATTTTCATCAAAGTATCTCATCTCTATCAGCATCATCACTATTACACCCATTTAGTTGACTAGGAATACTTTGAAAATGAAGATGAAGGGATGGTCATGGATGGAAATGTTTATATCAAAGAATGATATGAGAATGTGCTTTAAGGATGATAAATGCCAATGGTTTGTTTTATGTGGAAGAATGTTTCTTGGAGGATATTAACATGGAATTCAGGATATATTTTGTAATCAGTGTCCAATGTAGTATTGTGTTTTGGTTTAATTTTTTTTTTGCACGGGTGTTCAAATGCTTCGTTACATTTTGGTACATGATATAATAGTTTTCAACCTTTTCCTGATTAGATGATGGTTTCATTTGTGTTATAATTAGATCCTTGGGAGGTCTCTTATGGGATTGTTACTCTAATCATTCCCATTCTCCTCTTTATTTTTTGTGTTTTATTTTAATTACTCATGTTGAAACTTTCATGAGAGAAATATTATTATAGGGAATGTATTCCAAAACAACATCCCATGAACATTTTTATGGGTCTTGGTTGTGTCTATAGGTACTTTAGAAGTGTTATTGTTGCAATGGGAGTGTTCTGGGACTCAAGAGGGTCACTGCTCTAAATTGGATAACATGGTGCTAGGTGTTTTGGATTATTTCCTATGGTCTGAGAAAGGGTAAGGACATGATAGAATTGTGTTATTAGAGGCTGGAACTGCATATAGTTGTGTGATGCTAGTTTTCAACATGAAATGTTAAGAATCATAATTGGTTTTTTTTTTGGGTTTGGTTCTTTGTTGGTATCCCTTTGTAAAATAGAGAATATGGAAATTCCTAATTAATTTTTTTAATGGGAATGGTATATTATATGAGAAAAAATATAACCAATCAAGATTTATATCTCCATGATTATTTCATTGTAATAGAGATGAATAAATATCTAATATCGTAGTTCTACATTGTAGTGGTTGGTCATGAACATAGCTAGAGGAGGAACCATAGTAGAGAACCTATCAATGAAAAAGACATAATGGATTTCAAAAAAAAATTATCATCATTGGATAATGGGAGAAATAACAATGGGATATTATAGTCTTCTTTTACTAATGGAGAACCTAATGTGGTGGACTTTCACCAAGTTGTTGTGAGCCTATACTGATTTCTCTATAAATAGATATACCAACACCCATAATTTTATTTCAATTATTATCCTTTGATATTTGGATCATTAGAGACCCCCATGGTTATCTTTTATAATATCTCCTTATAGTTTAAACCCATTTAAATAAGGAAAATGATATTTCCATGAATCAAGGTACTTTCTTCTAACCATTCATCCCTTTCATTACCGCTCTTATTAGGATGTTCATTGTAGTTAACCCCAAATTTTCGGGATCTTTTATAAGAATGGATTTGAAGTTTATTGGTTTATTAATATTTCAATGGGGTTTAATTTGATATTTGTGAGTTTTATCCATTAATTCAACAATTTTGAACATGATTCACATTAAATAACCAATAGATGTAGAGGATACTCATTCCCAGATTTCTTATCTATATACATAATATTTTATTTAATTTTTCATTTTTGTGGTTAGTAATTGTTGACATAATTACAAAAATAAATTTATTTAATTTGAAGTGGAATGGGGGAGGGAGGACTCTCATTTGATAACTGGTATTTAGATATTGAAATAAGGTCATTATTGATTGATTCATTATTGAAAATTATTTATATGGAGAAAAATATATGAGATTTTTTGTTTTGATGATCAAACCTTGTTGTGTTAATTATTTCAACTCACCCATGGTGAAAAGGATAATTAAAATATATATGTATAATGAACTATTTTCCTTTAAATGATTGTAATTGCATGAAGTTAATTCTGAAATCATGGTAGTAATATTATACAATCAATTCTCAGGAATAGAAAAATTTATATATTATGGGATCCAAATTATTTTATAAAGGATTATGTGCTCGGTACATTTTCTATTATGTGTTGTGTAGGGATATTATTGGAAATGGACCAGTGATAGTGTTGTCCTAGATCATATTTGTAATGTGCTAGGCAGTAATGATGTGATTGGTTTTCATGGGATGAGGCGAGGGTTGGTGTGTTGTTGATATGATGTGTAGTATTTGTGGGAGACTGTATTGTTCTCTAGATTTCATGCCCTGTAGTGTGATTATTATTAGAGTGTGGTATATATAATGTTATGTTTTTTTCTATTGTAGTTTCAAGGTATTTATGAAAGTAAATGATAATGAAGAAATTGAAAAGGCATTGTATGGAATTTAAAATGTGTGGTGTTAACTAAATATGTGATAATTGACTTAAAAAATCATTGATTTCTGGTAACTAGTAAATAAATAAATTGTTTAAATTATTAAAATTTAAAATTACTTGTTGTATATATATGGATTGGAAGTTTTTTCTATTACATTAGCAGTGGTAGTGGATGATGGAAGTGGGTTTTAGATGTTTCAGTGGTGATGTGAGATTAAATAGTGGAGTTTGATGTGAATGACTGAGTTAGGTTTTGTGTGATATATGCATTTAATTTATTTTCATTTTATTTCTATACATTCCTCACCTATACAGGACCAAACATACAGATTCATAATATTTATGTTCTTTTGGTGTTTTCCCATGAATCCATTATGGTTGTGATATTTATGGCTTGAAACCCCCTCTTCTGCACACTTCCATCAGTAGTTGTTATTATAGAAAAATCTTTAGTGATTTATTGTGAGAATGAATTTTGGTATTAGAGATTACATATGATAATGAAGGTTAGTGTTAGATATTTCATGCGATGATGAAAAATGGATTTGGATATTCCATGTCATAATAGTGACTGACATTGGTGATTCCTTATAACGATTACAGTTTACAATGTGACGGGGGTCGTGTGTGGTAAGAGGATATGATAAGGATTATTTAATTTATGTTCATGATATTGTATTACCATGGCTGTGATGAGGTTGTGATATATATGTTTTTTGATTATAGTAATGGATGTTGGGCTCTATAAGAAGTTGGGGTGTATAAGGTTGCATAACGACTCTCATTAAAGATGGGTGAATATGAAATCTGATAACATTAAATTGATGGGAGAAAAATAATTTAGAAATTGGTACATGAGAGTGCAAAAATAGATTTGATTTTTCTACCAGGAACCATTTATTATATTCATGGTTGTTTTTAAATTGATAATGTATGTTTTATTTGGTGGTATGGTCATGGTGGGGATGATAACATGTAGATTTCATGCATATGACAATTTTAGTTATTTTGTTCGTTCACAAGGTAATTATAATTCTAATTTCACATATGACATAGATACTATGGGTATGGTCTTATAGATTATACATGTTATTATCACCCTGTGTATACATAAACTGTTTTTTAGGCCTCTATGAGGACTTATGACAGTAATTTGGGCTCTACATTTTGGGCGTTGGTTCTGTTGTTGAGTCTCTATACTAAGAAATTCCTATGGTACATTAATTTAATACTTTTTAATGTAATTATTTGACATTGGTAATGCATTGTCATATGGGTATATTTTTGGTTTTCCATTTTTATTATAATCTTATTTCTTGGTTAACTTACTACCACCAAAACATACATTTATATTGATATTAAAACTTCCCATATGTGTGATTTGTTTATAGCTTCAATTATAGTCTCCTACTTGGATCACACTATAGGTGGGATTCAGGGTTCATTATCTATATTCAACCAATTACAATATTGAAGTGCAACATTTCGATAATTGGTGTCCTGATTGTCTCTTTACAAAGTTAATATACTGGTGTGTGATTTTTTTCTGGTCAAAATAAATCATAGAATTGTATTATAAGGTGGACCCCTTATGGAATGTTAGGGTAGTAGTGTTCATTAATCAGTATATAGAAACTATTTTTCTTCTCTTGTTACAACTATAGATATCATGGTAACCCCAATAAAATTTATAAATATACTGTGATTTTATATCCTTTATATTCCCAATATCGTCATCTCTATAGGATTTTATGAAAAAAATAATAATGAATATTGGCAAGAAAAACCCGAAGATTGAGAAACCACACACCTATCATAGTGAGTAGTTGACCGAGGGATGTATACTAACTTTTAAATGTAATATAATAATTCTAAATTTTAATAGGACATATATTAATTTGTAAATATCTACACACATTACACACATCAGTTTTGTCTAATGATGTTGTGTAAAAGGTCATTATCATTTATCAAAAATTATTATCCCATCATATATTTTTCACAGAAAATATCATATATTTTGAAAAAAGTAATATTATATATGAAGGATTATACAACCCTAGTTTTTTATGTAATGATATATTTAACAATGTTTTCATTTTTTTGTTAAAAATAATGAATTTTATTGATATTGGTTATTTAATAAATTATTCTTTAATCAATATGTCTTTCATGTATATATATTTTCTGTATATCCACTACATGAATACCAAATATAATCTATAATGAAAAAAATGAAATTTATCATAATATATCTGAAAAATAATATAGAATAAAAACAATAACTTATACATAAATATATATCATACACATTACGAATGCGAAGATTTTAATTTCCATGATATTGTAAATCAAAAAATTATACCCAAGGAATTTTATCCAATTTATAATCTAGACAACTAGATTAAAAAACTTATCCATCCAACTATCAAACATGGAATCCATTTACTCTACATTGTATTTGTGAGATAATGACATGATTAATGCACAAAATAAAAATTAATAGTCACATTAGATCACATCAACCAAAATATAAATACTAAAATATTATAAGAGTACTCCCATAGAGAAATAAATAACAAAAAATATTAGACAGTGAAAAAGATAATACTTTAAATAAATACATTTATATTAGTAATTTATTTCTAATACATTCCATCCCAGAATCACAAAAACTTTCTAATTATTAGAATTTAAATGTGGCATATACTACATCCATATAAAAAAGTTTAAAAATCATAATGTTGCAATTTAATGGAATCCTAATGATTTTACCCATTACTAATGTTCTAATAGAATATGTCATTTAATGGGGTCAAATAAAAAATATATGAAAAGTAAATTTAAAAAATAATTTTCAATCATACAAGATGAAACATGAAAAGAAACAATACCATCAAATTTTTTATTAATGAATTGATTTCGTAGTCTGTTCTAATGTTACATATACTATTACATTTTTATGGTAAATCCCATCAAATCACAAAAAATACATACAAACATTGAAAAATAAATTATCTCTAAAAATGAAAAAATATTTTCCACACTTTGGTTCTTATATCACAGTAATAGGGAGAAAAAAATATACAACACAAATATAAATATCAAATTTCATTTTAGATTATACGTAAAATAATATGACAACATTTTTATTTAGGTTTTTAATTATTCGCATTTAATGGGAAACACTATTGGGATGATAATGTATATAATCTTTACCCTTGATTCACATCAGGAATTTGACAATGGTGGGTGACCAACACAAATGGTATAGCCACACATAAATTTGTTGTATTACACTCATAACAATAAATAAAAAAATATATACCACAAATAACCTTCATAAACTAAGGAATAAAATGAAAACCATATTGCAATTAAAATTCCTATTGAAATGAGCTATCTAAATCAAAATAAAGAACATATTATCCTATTTTATGTATTGTGATAAAAAATTCAATCATTGAGATATTATTTACCTAGTATATCATTATCACCCTTTTTGAAACCTAAAAAATATATTTATCAATATAGGAATGAGAATTGAGGTTTAGTAAATAGGATACTCTTCATTACCTCTTATATACTTCTAGATGAATCATTCTAATTTTATAGTGAATAAACATTAGAACCAACAAGCACATATTCAATGTAGAACATTACACAATCATATAAAGGATCAGTCATAGAATTTCACAACTAAATATAGCAATATAATATCTAATGAATATATTTATTGAAACAATACCCACAAATTCTTAATCAATAATTTTTTAATCTCATTCCTTAAAAAAATATTTCATGTTCTTCCATACCTTTCATATTAACACATAAACCTATCGAAATTCCAAATCTGAAGCATCAAATATTATATACAGCCTCATAAAACACCACATAAATAACCACATATCACATTATCATCACAACAAAGTATCAAGAATAAGATATAAAACAATTTCATTCTCTACTCCATCCACAGATGATCGATATTATGCAATCGCATTTCCACTGTGTAATCTTAGAATCTAGTTTATTCATACATAAACCAATATCCATTCTAGAATGATTTTATATGCATAACTTTATCAATAATATAATAACTACATATGGAGGGAGATTATTGAGAAGGGAGTAGCCATCCCTATATTCCATCTATGATGTGGATGTTTACAAAACACCATGAACTCATGTTCTGAATCTGGAATGATATTTGTTATTTGACACATGTATTTGTGTGTATATAATATCACGAATATGGAAATAATATAATATTCACAATTAAAAACCACTTATTATTTCAAACCAATCAGATACCACCATCAACCATATAAACCATCACATCATCAATGCTATGTTCAAGAAACTACATCCATCAAAACACCACAATCCATCCCCACATATAAACATGAAGAATCCATTACAATCATTATTAACATTCCATTTTATCATATCATCTCTATGATATCTAGAAATACAATTTTCGATAAATTTTATATTAATTATCCTCCCAATTAAAACTAAATTTATTATAACCAACTGTAATTTAATTAATCACATTCAATGTAAAGACACAAACTATTTATAAATAATATTTACTCCATAATCTACCATTTATCAATCACGAACAATATAGCCTTACTAATTCATTTATAACTCGTCATATCAATTTTATCTATATTACCCATTATTAATTTCTTAAATTCCAACCATGTTTTTCATTGCTAGGAAATTACAACATATACACACAATAATCTAACTCATCCATACATAAACCACTAAAATAAAACATATTAAAAACTCAAACCACACCCACAAAACCAATTACTTCGCACACAACTAGTGTTTCTACATTTATTATAACAATTTAACATCACATATATAACCAATATGAAAAAAACCACACCATGTACTATTAGGAACCATCAAAAAACAAATAAAAAAATGCAATCACAACAAAATGGTCCCATAAAATAATAGAAATTATGATAACACATAACCTCAATTTATATAAATATCATCATATCAATATTTTACTGAAATTAATTATTTGTTTATATTTTATCAAAAAAATTGTTTTTATTTCCAGAAAACCAAATTATTTCCGAACTAAACTGATTATACAATTATGAAGGGTGATTGTAAAATTTTAAAATCAAGAAACCTAAATCTTATAAGATCAGAATCAACCAAACAAATCAAGGAACAAATAATTTTATCAAATTTTAATGTACATATGTGTTTCATTCTCGGAACATCATTTTCTTTTACCCTAATTCATTTTCTTGATTATGTTAATCCATATCATCCAACATAAAAAATCAAAACACTAATATAATTAACACAATAATAATTAAGATGAAGACAAGATTCCATTAATACAACTAATTCATCAATATCTTCTTTATATGAATAAATAATCATTCTAATCCCACACTATAAAACACATGAGTATTAATCCGAGGTTCTAAACTAGTATATTCCCCACCCAAACCATGACTTATCATATAAAAAACATATCAATATATAGATAAGGATATATAAGGAAAATAACTATTGTGAGAAGAAATGATTTCATGAAAAATTAGAATGAGATTGGAAGAATTCAACATAGATATTAAGGCATTTACCCCTGAAACTATGTTTTAAAAAATATCAATATATAGATATGGATATATAGGATATTAATATACTAAAATATTTCTTGATTGAAATCCCATGATTTTAGGTGAAAAGTATAATGAATTTTTAAATAAAAACATTGGGAAATTCATATATTAATCAAACCATGGTTATTGAAAACCCCATGAATACGTAATATAACTATGAAAATCATATCATCATCTCCCATAATATCTACAATAATAAACTGTTGATAACATGTTTATTGAAATTTATTTAATGAGTTTAATGTCATAACAGAGCATACAAAATCATAACAATAGATTATCTGATAATCCTATGAAAAACCACTTCATCTTACCATAGAACATATGATCCAAAAAAACAATCATAAAATGAAAATTAATAGCGTGAAAATAAACTTTGATATACATATCTATGAAATTAGATTCCCATAACTAAACACAATACTATGTATAACCAGTCTTCAATTATAAATCATGTGATATTGACCATAATTCCATGAATGATAACAATAATAGACCCCACATGGAATATAACCAATATTTGGTAAATTCCAAAGAAATTGTGACTAAAAATTTACATACCAAATAATCACAATATACTAATACAAAAATTAGGCTAGCAAAATGACACATTTAATATTAACTTAGAAACTCCCATCATGCATGAAGAACATGAGAAAATTCTTGTTGTTACAAATTACCATCATATTTAAAATAGAATTTAACAAAAAAAAACCAAAAACCAAAATTTAATTTCTCACAATATATTACACTACACAAGAACCACAATATTGCCTAATTCTTCACAACTTCGCATATTAGTCTGCAGTAAACGATAACATCCTTTATATTTTTTTAATGAAAATAATGGATAATGCAACAATTATTCCATTATAGATAAAATTTCTGATCAATCCATATTTACGTCATCTAATATATTCCAATTAAATATAATACAAGAATGATTATATGTAATATGGAAAATGATCATACCACTAAATAAGATTCCATGCCTGATGATTCTAATCACTAAGATATTGAGATAACTCAAAAAGGAAATCCCTGTCAACGAAAACTACAACATACCCATGTGATACATATAAAATAAGTATAATTACGTCAATATGAATAATTAAATACTAGATAAATAAACATGGAAAAAATAGGAGGAAATAAAATATATTAATAGTCATGGAAATATAACGTTCATGAAAAATAAATATATAAAAAATGAATCTAGGATTATATTAATATATTAATTCCTCTTTGATTCAATGTCCACATAACATACATAAAAATGAATGATTTCATATCAAGAACCTTCTACTATAAACATTTTATCTCTATCAACCACTAGATAAACATCATGTAACCCATTAGAACCTATAACCATTTATCAATGATAAGACAGTCATTGAGAATTAACCAAAATAATTTGATACATAGAAAACCTCATGAATGTGAAAAAATATAAATATTGAGATAAATGATATGATGCCTTTCATACAATCCCTAAACCATGATATGATTGAAAAACTATTTATAATAAAAAAATCATCTAATCATTTAACATCGGCACTATGGGTAAGCCTTTCATAATCCATCTCATCAAACCTAAAACTCAAGACATCCCCCACTGCATGACTAATATACTATTATTTAATTTTGTATAATACCTTAATAGACCAATGGAACATATGGATATTACTAGTCAATCTTTGAAGAACATAATGTATAAGGATTTCAACCACTCTAACTACTTTCCATTATAATAGTTATCTATTAGAGTGCAGAAAAATCAATTTAAAAATACAAAAAAACATAATTAAAGACTGATATATTTTATTATAGAAAAACTCAACTATGGTAATTTTCATTACAAAATAACATCTAAAATTTATAAAAAATTCTTTAAATATATATTTGAGTATATGAATATTCATCACTATCTAAAAATACCTTAATGGATAGTGTACGTTGAAGAAGACTAACTCAATGGAAAAAATTATGTATTTATTTTCCCATGAGTTAGAAGGAAAAATGGGCACCCAATCTGAGACAATATTCCCCAACACCCCATGATGCTTAACTACCTAATTTACATAACACCCATTAAAAAATTTAACACAGCATGCTTCCACAATATGCTTCTCTTTGAATAATAAAATATATTGTGATGTACTCAACGTCGAGTTCTAGAACACCACGACCAATCAAACTAGTATTTTAAAAAACAATAATGAATAGTAATACCCACTTCTTGAAATTTTATAAATTTTATTTTTCACTATAGAAATCATGTTTGGATTTGAAATAACAAAATTATCTTAGGGTTATTTTTTGGTATTTTTCTGAATACTTTCATTTTTCCTGAATAGTGAAAAAATGCGTTATTTTTTTGAACTAAAATTTTATTTAAATAATTATTTATTAATGTTAATTTTTTAAAAGACAAAATACACACATAATACTTATATTAATTAAATTTAATTCAATAGATTAATTTTATAACTTGATAGATTTATAAAATTTTATTGATCTGTTTAACAACTTTTACCCTATTGCAAGGCACATTTGCACATTTGCATAAAACATAATCTTACCACATCTGTGAATTGAATTTGAATAATCCAATAAAAGTGGATGACATCAGTATATATGATTTGATTCAATATAATGGAAATTTGATGTTGGTTATTACTAACTTTTTAATTTTATTTACCACGGTTAAAAATAAATAGGGTTATCAATGATAGAAAAAAATTATAAATATAGCAAAATACCCCAATAAATGACCAAATTCTATTGAAAATGTGTTTTTAGACCGAAATCATCCATAGAATAAAAAATATGATCCTTTTTTATCCATTTGTGTCAGATTGGGACATTTATAGTACTTTCTTTAAAGAAGAGTTGAATGTGTTAAACTCAAATTTTAATAACTAAACCATATTTACTATATGGTTATATATTATATAAATTCAACTATAAATATTCATTATAAATATAAATAGATTTACTACATCATGGTGTATTATTTATAAATTTTAGAATTTTTATAATTAAATTTCATTATAAACTAATGATGACGCTGTAATTATCTTATTAATGAACGATTAAAATAATAAATATTATAATATTAAAATAAATTAATATTTAAACATTGGATGTAATTCTGGGGTCTTCTACATCAATATGAAATGTAAGAGATGTTTCAATGTATTTTTCTCGAAGCAATCAAGTTTTTGGGACTTTTAAAAAATGAAATACTAAATAGTGTCAAAATTGACATAAATGAGTTTTTATGAACAATACTAATTTATTAAAAGATATAATATTCCTAAAAATATAATAATTAGAAAAATTGCTTTGATAATGTTATATTATTTATTATTGATTCACTTGAGGTTCTTATGTTAGTTCATAGTATATATATTAACCATGTAGTATAAAAATAAAAGAAGACATGGAAACCGTTAAATTATTTATCTAACAATTAAATGTAAAAGATTAGGTTAATATGGTGACCATAACATGTGTAAAACCTATTTTTTGAGATTATTTAAACCCATAACCACATTTTACTCGAAATAAATCCATTTAAAGATATTATAAACCGAAAATAATTTTATAATAAATTATTTTTTCAAACATTTCTTAAAGTCTCCCTCACCTCTCATATTAAAGGGTACTCCACCTTCTCTTGAATTCAAACATCCATAGCCATTTGTCTCTACCAACCCTTGATCAAATATCATACCTACTACAATAAATTCAACCTATAGGCCATACATTGATCAGAAATACAACATAATGAGCCCTTTTGTTCAAATAAAAAGGAAGCACCCAAAGAAGAGGTAATTATTTCATCACCTATTTAGAAGTTCTTTTCTACTTCTACTACCTCATTCTTTGTTGTTTCAAAATGAAAATAATAACTCTAGTACATTATACATACATATATTTTCATATAAATATGATACAACAATATTCATTATTCAATATATCATATGAAAGATAAAGGCATCATATGTGCGTACGTACACCTTCTCTTCTCCATGTCTTTTAGTAGTGTGTTATTAAAAGAATAATTATTTGGATGGTGTATAATAATGTGTATAATTGATGTAAATAATAAATATAATTTGTTATTTATTCTATATATATAATATAAAATCCAATTACCTGTGATTTCACAATCAAAATATTGATATTGTCGCTCTTGCGTACATACGACTTACCATCTCCAAAACTCGATGATATTAAATACTCCATCTTCAACATTCATGAACAATGTTTAATTTTTTATTAAAAAATCACGATTATGTTCTTAATATCTTTTTTTGTATGAATCAAACGCATCCTATCCATAAGAAACAAGTGTTTAATAACAAAACATAATGAATAATTAATCAGTTAACACCTGAAACAATGATAATACTAAAATATTATTCACAATGAAATATTAGAAGATCATCTATGACCTCATATTTATGTATATTGTTTACTTATAGTTTAATAAAAATTATTTAAGAATTTTATAGAAGTTTAACGAACCCTAAACTATAAGAAAGTACAAGGTAATGGTTAATTTTATAATCTCTTTTTTATCTGAGGTTGTTTATACGTATATATCTACTGAGAATTCATTACCACCCACATATTTTTTAGATAAATGATTATTTCAAACAATTAATAAAAATCCCTAGATTGTGGCTCAATGTCATTTATACCATTGTATTACATTTTATAAAATGTTTTGAATGTTATCCTTCCATCATTTTCCAAACAAGGTCTTTTAGGACTTTTTTGAAAAATTAAGGAAAGAATTTTTGATAACATAGATAGTGGGGCAGGATATTTTCCGCCTTTATAACTCCTCAGAGTCTTAGACTACATGGTTATATGAATATTTAAAAAAATAAATGTTTTAATTTATAATTATGTTAATTTTAATAGATTTCAAAGTAGAATGATATATTTCTCTCAAATTGTTTTTGGATTGATTTCATCTGTGTAATCATCTATTATTTGATTTTATGTTTAATTGATGTTAGTTTATTATGAGACAATATTCCATATTGTATAGATAGTATTGTGATATTTTATATTTTGGATGTTCTATTTTTATTCCATTCGGATTTATTATTAATGTATTAACATTTCATATACTATTTTATTATGAATGTTTATGTTATATTTTGCATTTTCATATGTGGGATGAAACATCCTAGATATACCAAATCACCTATAATAGGTATTCTAAAATGAGAAATAAAAACATCCTCTCAAATCAATTATCGGACAAAAAAATCCCATAAACGACCTGATATTAATAATAAACAAACTATCTATTACGGGACATACTAAAAATTATATCATCATACTAAAACTCTAACATGATATGTCTAAATTATAACATATTAACATTTTACAATAAGAATGGTTGTATATTCATATGATACTGAAAAAAATACCCCATCCTACTATATATTGAGATTCATTTTTTCATGCTCACAAATCTATATTAATGTATATCTAATCACTAAAAAAACATTAACCCATGTAATACCACTATGTTCAATAGTAAAGATATTCCCAATACCTTGGGTGTAAGATATTTTTATATTATAGAAATGTATTACCCTCATTTATAAAAATGGGTTCTCAGTCAACAAATTCTGATATATGATATTCCTCAAGGACATTTTACCTATGAAAACCTTTAAAATTTCACTAATGTATTTATTCCACCAATGCATTAGATAAAATACCGAACCTTATAATAAAATTTATTTTGTGTAACAATTACAGTAGTGATGAAATAAAGGTACAAACCAATATGAGATCACCAAATATAGTTTAAATAAATTATAGAAGACCTTAATTATAAAGACAAACATTGGATTTAGAGAAAATAAAAAAATTTCCAACTTCTCTTTTAGGTTATTGAATTTCACATGTCAATGATCATCCAACATCATTTCCTAGTCCTTAATAATTATTGATGTAAATGGGTATGTAATCCAAGTTAAATTTTCTAAGAAGAAACTATAATTTAATGTGACACCAATGAATCTAATTTTTTTATAGTAATATTGGGTGATTCTCAATAAAAAACTCCTCCAATCTTGAATGGATCTCTCATTATTCCTCTTTGAGAAACCATCTGGTAAAAAAATACACCATATATGATTTTAATATGTTCTGGGATAGATTCTATGAAACCCAATGGTTCTGGGAGACCCACAAAATACAGTTCAGATGATCAATATGATCCTACATTAACAACATTTTTATGAATATTTCATAGATAAATGTAACCATGAACTGATGGAAGAACTAATGAAACATTATTTTTGTGATGACCATAATGAAAAATGGGTCTTTCATGTCACCAAAAATAATAACTAAAAACATGGAACTCCAAAAATGGATCCAATAATTATTAATAGGAATATCCACCGCTTCCACAAAAATCTCATGATACCCAATTAATTGACATGTCTTCAAAAACCCAATTGATAAATTCAATTGATTGAGAAAATAATCTACCATTAGAAGAGAGCAATAGTTCTTGACCATTACTCTGTTAAAATTTTAGTAGCCTATACAAAACCTTAAATAATCATCCACCACATTGAAAAATAAAAAAGAATACCCCCATTGTGATTGATATGTAAGATGAAGCCCATATGAATTAAATCATCAATTTTATTACCCATATCTCTTAACTCATAATTTAATATCGAGTATGAAGACATTGAAACCAATAAAGGGCCATATGGGGATTCAATTTCAAATGGAATAATACACTAATGGGGTAAGATCACATCTTATTTAATAAAATCAAAAAAATATTCAAAATAATCCTTATATAACACATTTTCATACCCCTATACCAAATCCAATGATAACCCCTCCATCTGAGTAGAAGACACATTGAATTATAATATATAATATTAGAGTCCTCATATCTATGAAAACTAGATTTTTTCTATCCATGTCAGAGAAATAATATCACCTCTAACAAAGTTGGTAAGAAACATATGGAATATATCTATTACATTGAAATTGTAAATTCTTATGTATCTATATATAATAAGTAGAGATCCCAAATGTCTGATACTACCTCTTGATCATCGTAGAACCTTAAAACACATAAAATAGCCTAAATTGAACTAAAAATTGTTAAATGATTTGAGGGTACTTGGATTCAAATCCTACTTGACAAAAAATAAAATGAATAAAGTTACGTGAATAATAGAATAAGATGATGTAGAATAAAAACATATATAACACTAATGTAGAAGATACAGAAATGGTACCTTCGATGATTTCTAATACTCATGGTGTTTCTATCATCATGGCATGAAACATGGCACATATTTCACTAATACCTACCTAACACAATATATGTTCACCTCAATAACCAACATATCCCAGTATCCCTAAAATATTAGGTCTTCATTTGTCTATCCAAGACATTATAATAAATTATATAACATTTTCCACCATGAATGGAAAGGCACTAGAACTTATGATGGAAATTTCCCTCATTAAGACAAATATAGATTAATTTATATACTAATAGATTTATGAGAAGTAACATCTATTTAGAAAAAAAGATGAGACATCAGGTTTACTCCATTTGATTAAACACCTCAACATTCATGATATATCATACCAGCTTTTTTGATCTAATCCCCATGGCTTTTGAGGATTACCCTCTTAAAAGAACATAAATCGCATACACATTATATAGTCACATATATATTTTTTAGAAATATTAGATAAATAACAAATATAAATGGTGTAACCATATGTTTCAAAGTTGTACACTATTACTCTTTAAAGAACATTTTTTCCCTCCTCATATGGGAAAAAATAATCGATAAAATAGTGATGGTTCATTAATAAATATAAATTTCCCACTCACTCATATTTAACTTTTTAGTGAAACATAATAATTCTACTTGATCAAATTCATATTTGAAGAAACTCTCAGTACTCAATACTAAATTCAGATATCATCCCAAAAAATACATATAAATAAATATCATTATGAAATATGGACCTCCACAGGCACTGAAATCTTCTCATTTTAGAAACCATTAATAGGTTATAGTCCTCGTAAATAAAAAACAAACCATAAGTGATGTCTAAAATATAAAACTAGGTATCTATATCTATATCATAGAAGTACCTTCCAACATGGAAAAAATCACATGCAATACCTCAAAATTAATCATTCTTAACAAAACATCATCCTCAACTGATTAAGCAATATTTTTGTTTACTATTTCTCGCTACTACACATAATTATTCTAGATCACACATGGTTTATAAAGAGTATACCTCTCTAGAAGAGAATAAATGATACTCATAGTATATAGAACATTTAATTGATTAACATAATTTATTCAAATTCATTTTCTGGTATATAAAATCAATATAATTCAACTAAAATTATAATTAAATGTGAATCATGTTTATCACATATGGTTCGTCCCTTCAATGATAATTTACTCACAATTGTTATTATGTATTCTTAAGTTCAATTCATTAGATCATTGAGGGATATAATAATATATATCAAATCAAATATACCTCAATACTCACACCCTATTTTTTATTAATATTTTATTATTTCCAAACCCATAAATTCCTAAATAGTTATTATGTCTAGTATTCATCATAACTCTCCACCATACCTGGGATATAATTATAAATACCATACAATATTGGGAATTTATCATTCATTATATATGAAGATATTTGTGAACTGTGTTGCCTATCTACATTAATAAATTTCTTCATGACTATGACTGAGTATATAATAACACTAAAATAAGACCCTCGTAATTCATGAAAAATAGAACAAAGCCCAAATGAAATTCATATAATGTATAATGTGACGTTATGCATAGTTAATTTTGATTCCATACATAACCATTTACCTTAATATGAAATACCAAAAGAACACTCCAACATCAGAAATTTCAATATGAACTCACTGTCATGATTTATTGTCAACTATCTCAATCACTAACACCCTATTGGAAACATGAAATCATTAGATTATATATATAGGCTTTAGTATATAGGTATACTAAAAACATAATAATTAATTAAATTAATTTAAATTTGGGAGAAAAGAACTAATTCGTAAATTAATAATGAAACACCCAGAAATGTTTTAGTATATATCTGTACAAATTTAATTTCTCTGATAGTTTACAGTGAACACAACACAGAGCATAAAAAACAACAATATACTATAAATTATTATTCTTATAACAAGACTGTATTAAACTTCCCATTAAATTAGTGGTTCTGAACACAAATAACTATTTTATAAATGTTAAATTCATTAGAAAATTAATAATTCTTACAAAAAAATGAGATAATTGTATGTATTTTAATATTATTCTTCAGAAATATATTTTCTTCAAAAAACAATTCTTTATGAATTTTTATGTGAAAATAAATATAATTAACTTATTAAACATTTTTAAAAGTTATTTGACAAACATAAAATAATTTTTTAATTAGTTTATTAAAATTATATTATGGTCAATTTTTCATAATTTTTGGAATAGAATGATTTTAAATTGAGTAAAGTAAAATACTGATTTTTATGAAATTGAAATTTTCATTAAATTAAAAAGTATATTTATGGTTTTAATAATATATAAATTTTATATTATTACTATATAAATGTTTTTAATATAACTAATTAAATTTTTATCATCCTCACAACTTATTTTAATTTAACTTAATTTTTATGATTATAATGCATTTATAAAGAAAACAAATTTTCATTGTGTTTTTCTGTAATGAAATTAATTTAAATTACGACCATTATTGTTTTTATTTTTAAAAAATGGATTCCATAATTGTCTTAATAAATTTCAAATTTATTAAATATGTCCCATTCATATTTTTCTAATATGAATAGTGACCTTGATAATTTTTATTACCATTGTAATGTGTAAATTATGTAATAGAGGTTAAAAATAAAATGAAAAGGTATAAAACAATGACCCTACAACATTAAAAAATTTATTTAATTTGTTATTTTCATCAATAATAATTAATATTTCAGATATATGTCCTTTTCTTCATTAGTATGTTATTAGAATACTTTTTAAATTTTTTAATGAAAATTCAAAGATGCCATACTCATGACTTTAATAAATACATTTTTTTAATATGATGATATATAGAATATATTTTTTAATTTTAATATAATTATTAAATATAAATTAATTATATTCATTGTGTTAATTTATAATTTATTATTATTGAAGAAATAATTACCTTAAATTTGTTCACAACACTGATGCAGTAATTATCTAAATATTGAAAAAATATATATTAAAAATGTTAAATTAAATAAAATTTGATTTAATGAATTTCCTAAAAGAATTTAAAATATTAACTTTAATTATTATATATGTATTAAAATATTTTTAATTAACCTTATTTTATTGATTTAATAATATTATATGTGATAAATTGTCTTAGAATTGACATTAAAAATATTTTACAGTAAATGATATTTTATCAAATGACATAAAATACATAAAAAATTAAATTCTTCCAAATGATTGTTATAATATTTCATATGACACCACCATAAAATTATTTGTTTTTCCATATTATAATAAAAATATTGACCCTCTAATTATTTAAAATCCATGATTTCCAAAAATGAGTTGAAGAGGTTAAATAAGGGTCAAAAGCAAACAATAAGGGTAGAAATGTTGTGAGAAATTTTAAAAATTTTAAAATTGGTAGGGATTTATACCCAAAATAATCTTATCATTGATCTTAAAATGTATTCCTCCCACTATAAATGAATCTTAATTTATTTTAAATTAATATTTTAATAAATTACAAAAGTCTTCCTCACCTCAATTTTAAAAGGATACCACTTCCTTCACTTACTCACTCAAATCCACTTATCTATACCATACCGTGAACAATTATCATATTAATTTCCCTATCTATGTTATAGATGATTTGGAAGCCTCTAAAGACAACCCCAAGATTCCTTAAGAAGATATATAATGAAATTCTTCCAAAGAAAATGTACTGGTCTTTACCAACACTATCAATTTATTTATACTTTAACCACATATTCATGTACTATTTCCATAAGAAAATAATTCCATTATAATATGTATATTAATATGTTATTATGATAATGAATCAACTATACAATACATTTTTCCCAATATATTAAAATTTAAATAACCACACATGCGTACGTATGACTTATTGCAACCATTTATTGGTGTAATTTGTTTTTCATCACCAATTTACAATGATGGTTATAATCATGGAAATAATTGACCAATATTGTATTTGTGAAAAAAATTGATTATTTAAAATTAATTTATCAACTAATTCTTACCATTTCCACTATTTTGATGTGATATTGTCACTTGTGTGTATGTATGCCATATCATGTCTATAATGTGATGTGATTCATTTTTAATGTTCTAAATAAATTAATAGTTCTAAAAATGTATTTTATAATTATATATAATATTTATAATATTAGTAACATTATTTATATGTCTTATTTATATCAAATTCATTAGAGAATGATGTTTCATTAAAAATAAATGATCGGACAACACATAAATGAACACTCGAAACAACAAAAATAATGAAATATTAATATTGATTAGGTTGTATGAATATATAAAAGGATCATATAAGGTAATATTAATACTAATATGGTTATTTTAGAAGTTAATAAATTTCTTTAAACAATTATAAATGATCTTTCAACAGTTTTGAATAAATTCAAATCATTTGGTAATATATTTTTTAACTAAAATTCCATTTATTATGTTAAACCCTTTCTTAAATGATAATGTAATACTATGAATATTTTTGGAATGAAATTTTATTATATTATGTTTCATATAATCCTTCTAGGGGTATTTAATATTTATAACCATAATTAATTCATTTTAAGAATTATCACTTAAATTATTTGGTCTATATAAGATATTTTCATATTAGTTTTATTTTTGTGGTGAACTTGATTTAATAACATCTTATTTATTTTGAATTCTATATATATATCCTCATAACATGTCATATCATGAATTTTTTATTTTCTTGAGGTATAATTTTTTTTCAAAAGTTATAATTTCATGGGTTATACAATTCAACTGGATGCTAAGTTCTAAGGGAAAACATCATAATTCTATATTTTTTGTAATGTTATAATATTAAGAACTTATTTTTTTATCAATAGTGTACATACTGCTAGTGTGAATTATTTAAGATCATAATTCATAGAAAATTAATTTTCTCTAAAATATCTATATTTATTTATCATGGATATGTTTATTATAGAATATAAATTTCAGTTTACCTAGAGTGACTACATTATTTTGAATAAATGTTTAAATAATAATAAATATGACTCCTTAACTCAATACATATATTTATTGATAAGGAACATTGTTTTATGATATAATCCAATTATTAAATATATAAAGAATTAGATTCCCATGAATGAATATGTGAGGAAAATATATATAACATCTCTTCAATTCCTCGACAAAATCATGAGTACAATTAGTTTTAAAAATTAAATGGGGTTTTAGAAATAATGACTAAACTGAATTTTAATAGGTCTTGAAGATAAATATATCATATTCCTTAGAAAAATGACTTCCAATAATTATGATTTTCCTTCATTATGATTTTTAGGATTATTTGGAATTATGTTTTCACTATGATATTATCACTGGATTTAGAATGTACTCATGTTATTAACTAAATATAATTTGATTACAATCATTTACACTACCATAACTATTATACCTTTTCAATAATACAATGATGATTTTTAAATTAAACGATCGATCAATTTTTTACCTTCAATGATAATTATTCCCTATGTAATTAACACTTTGACAATATTAAAATGAAATGTGTATTCAGTTATTAAATTATATAATGTTTATAGTAATTGGTTTGGGATATATTTTTAATTACGTTAACCAATCTACAAATTTTAAATGACCGTTATTTTTTTTCCATTCCACAGGAATCAATGAATTGTACGATGCATGTTATAAATAGAAATTCTAGAGAGAATAATTTTACATTTAATAATAAATAGTTTAATATTATTGTTTTCAAATATATGTGAAATTAAAATATGTATCAAGTTTACCAACAATACTAACTATTTTGTCTTTTCGGATTTGATTCATTGTAACTTATGCCAGGGTAAAAAAGTATCTTGCAATTCTAGGATCCTAGGTTTTGGGACTTCATATTTGATATCAGAGTAATTTTAGTCAAAAATTTTGGAACTATATATTAGAAAACATAGATTATGAAACATAAATCTATGTAAAAATTTTGAAGATTGGAATATTTATAATATAACATCCTATAGATTTTGTAATGACAATGGATAACCTATGATCAACATAAGTAATCATAGTATGAGATGAAGATGCCTTAATTTTTACAAACATTTAATTATATTGGATGGAAATTTGATAGATCACTCTAATTAATGTAGTCTGATCCTTTAAATTTTTTTGGGTTTTATGCAATTATGTGAATCATAAGGTACTGAGTAAACATTGTATGTGATAGACATTTTCCTAAAGAGAAACAAAATATAAATATGACCATGGTAATGGATTTTTTGATTATAACTAATTAGTTATCATGATATATTATTAAAAAAACATCCACCTTAACTAACATTTAGATACACTAAAGGTGATAAGAAACAGAATGATGAGGGATTGGGTGGCAGAGACCATGAATGCACAAATATTCAGTATACTATATTTCATTAATGTGGGAATAAAGACAAAACTAAATATATTAGTAGATTGGTATGTTGTTTTGGGTGTGAAAAAAAACATCATGATTGTAATTTATGAAAAAAATGGAATTTTTGGGTAATTTAATTGATGATAATAATGGTATCCCTAATGTATCATCGATGACTGACTATTTGAAATTTGATAAGTATAAGAAAACCATTGTATTATAGACAAATCTCATAAAATTATTTAGTATCCTTTTATGATTATTTTGGAGACAACAAATGATATATGAAAAGAATGATGCATAATCAAATTGAAGTGTCCATGTTAATAGTTTATGAATGTTGTTGAACAATTAATGTGAATGTGTTTTGATTCCAGAATTTTATTATCTTAGAATATTATTTGTAAAATTATTGTTATAAAAATTATCTAATGTATTCAGATTATAATGAAGTATTTCTTCTTAATATATTAGAAATTATGTGATCACTAGTACCAATAACTATGATAAGTGAATTTTTTTCCAGGATAAACTTTTGGAAATCATGTGATTTAGGGATGATAAGCATAAATGTGTACCCAATGATACTGAAATGATAATGGTATTGTATGTGTAACTATGTAATTTTTATGTAATTTACAGGTTATCATGGTCACAAAATTTTTTAATTTAATGAATATATTCAGCAATATAATATATTATTTTTGGAATAGTGTTTGTTTTAAAAAATATTTTATGGAAATAATGGTATTTTTATATTAAAAATATTTAAATAAGAGTTATAAAATTTTTTTAATCTAGTTTTATGTGGATTTTTTAAACATAATCACAATATTTAAAAAATATAATTTGTATTTAGAAAAATGTATTTTGTATGATTTTTATGATTTTTTAATTATTAAATGCATTAAGTTAATCTTTAGATATTATCATTTTCTAATAACATGTACTATCATTTTTGGTTTTATAAAATATTCATATTCCATAATAATGACGTGTGAATCTTAAATTTATTTAATGATCTTTAGTATTGAAAAACTCATCTTGAAAATCCTTTTCATAGTATAATAGTTTATGTGAAAATATATCATAGATGAATCAAAGTATTATATTGTACATATGATTGGGAATGAAATCATGTAAGTTTATTTTCTCGAGAGAGTATATGAATAGAAAATCAACCCATCAACTCTATGAAAAATATTTTTGAACAAAAACACTATCACTTTAATTTTACTAATATGAAATTGATGGTATTTTAACCCATAAAAAAGTTTTAGTTTTTTTGTTATGAAATTTATAATGAAACTATTCTTTATCACTCTCTATTTGACCATGATAATTAGATTTATCTTATGTTTCCATATTTTCATCAATGTTCTCCTATTATTATTCTTAATTTTTTTGTGACAGCTAAATTTACCTTACCCACTTATTAAGAGGATGTTTTATTAACCATATTTTCGATGTGGGTTTCCCATTATAGAATTATAAATTTTCAAACAATGATTTTCAATGATCACTTTCAAAATATTATCGGGGAAATTTATATATGGAGTGTAGAATATTACACCAAATGATTTTTTATATCCCGCTCTATAAATTTATCTTCTTCAATAAATCATTGTACCCACAACAATGATCATAAAAATTAATATTCTATTAAATATTTTTATTTTAACAATGCCATTATAAAGTATCCATTAAAATTGTAGCTGTTAAAAAGAATCACTATATTATTAATGTTATATTAAATAAAAATTTATTAATTCTTAGGTAATAAGTGATAATATTTTTGTAAAGAAATTTTTTTCATCAACTATATATATTCTTAAAAAATATAATTTTTGTAATCTTTATCATAAAATAAATATAATTAAATTTTGAAACATTTATAAAATTCAGTTTTTAAAATAATACCTTTTTGGAAGTCGGTGCATTAATATTATTTTATGGTGAATTGTTGGGTATTTGTTTTGAAAATAAAGATTTCATAATGAATAGTGAAATATAATCATATACATAGGTAATGAATTCATGGTATTGAACCACTTGAAGAGAGGTATAAAACGGTAATGAGACATTGTGTTACCGTGAAATAGTGTCTACTCTGGGAAGGGAGGGTGTTTTAACAAGTGGCATGGTCCATGAGCAAGTCATGTGGGTTGAGATCTTGATCAGGTCCTTTACAAGGAGGTATTTTCAATTTTTTTCAAGAAAATAACTTTGAAGGCTTCGATAGTAAACTGGAGGTCTAGGAGTAGAAATAATTTGAACAGGAGAACTTGAATTATGTCTAGGTAATCTCTAGGGAAGAGAAAAATGATAATTCACCATGTTAGTTCTCATGATATAGAGTACAATTCCATCATGGTAGAGGGTTTCTTATTCCATGGAGGAAGAAGGGGAGAAGAGTAATGGGAAAGACCAAAATGAATATTCCAATATAACCCAATAATTGGAGTTATGATCCTCCAAAATGCCGAAAGTCAAGATGATGGCTTGTGATCTCAATGATCCTGGAAATACTGATCAACATGAGGATTCATATCATGGATATGTTCCCCTCAATGGTGATCTCTCTGAAAAGGGGAAGGACAATGACATGGATGTAGATAAAGATCTAGAGCTACTTGTGAATTTGGGAGAACAAATGGTGAAAGTGTTTATATGTCATTAATACTACAATAGAGGATGTTGATTGGATAATGGGGTGGTTTTCTCTTACAGATAATAATAGGGGGAAGTTTCCATGTCACGACCCGTCCTTAGGGCCCGTGTTGTGACTACCCCAAGAACGCCTTCCATAGGCCAGGGGCTGGCGACTAGCACAAAAGGCGTAAATCCATAAGATAAGAAGGCATTGCCTTTATAAAAGTAAACAAACACAATAGTGTACACAACATGAAGTATACACTAAGTAAAACTGAATACAAAAGAGTGTGCTGGAAAGTAAATGAGCCAATATACAAACCCAACTGAACAACTAGTTCAAGTAAAAAGGGAAAAACAACTGAAAGTAAAGACCTGTTCCTAGATCATCCTTCGGGGTTCCGACATAAAGGATAGGTATAGATGGCCACCTCAGCACCCACGTCCATCTGTCTCCTCCGTGTGTCGTCTCGTCACAAGGTCTACCTCTGAGTAACGTCCAGTTGTGGAACTCTTGGCCTCCGTCAGCGATGTCCCTCATCTGCATTCAACACAACCAGATGCGGGCATAGACCATGCTTGGTTGAGTATAACGATACTCAATAGGGACCCCAAGACCTTAATGGTATCACAATATCCACTAAGGATAAAAAAGAAGAAATATACAATCATGAAGTATCAACCAAACCTACATAGGTATATGCCCAAACATATACCTAAGTTACCAATCTATGACCGGATGCAACTCTTGAGTGCAAGCACAAACCAATCCCACAAAAAAACAATTCCAATCACCATGTTGATAATGGTTGAAAGACATGACTCAGCTCACACAGGTAAGACACAATTGTAGATAGCTATAGATGATCAGAAGAAGCCACTAGATCATCTAAGCTCTCTGACCGACACATGATACAGTTCAGCTAAGCTATATTACCCACACAGGATACATGCCAGCTATCTCGTCTAAGATGTCAGACCCACACAGGATACAGGAAAACTATCATATCTAAGATGTTGGATCCACACATGATACATGCTAACTATGCTAGAGTAATATAGATTAGCAGATGTTGTTACTGATTCATCTATTTTTGTAGACCCACACATGATACAAGACCAGCTACTCTGTCAGTACTGTTGAACACACAAAGGATTCCGGTACAGTTTTCGTCGACGTTGAACCCACGTAGGATTCAAGTACGGTAGTCATCGTCGCAGTCGCAGCCAACTCTAGGGTTCCCGCACATAGCACGCTTGATCTTGGGAGGGTACACTCCTCTAAGAAAAGGGTTGATACATCAAATATCAGGAAGTCCTGAGTTGATGTATCACATAGTTCCATCTCATCATAAGGAACCCAACACGACAGATGATGTCTTAAACGGACGCCCGGTCTGAGAGTTATTGGCATTTTTGTTCCAAGGGGCCAGTTGGATTTCTGATACAATCCAACCCATCCATACTCAAACCACATCCTAATCATGTGTTTTGTATGCCAAAAGAACCATATCATGAAAAGGAATCAATCTTAGTCGAGGACACGTCAGTCGTACATCCAGTCCTTATGTTATAAGCATTTTCACTCCGTGGTCCCAATTGGTTTGGAGTTCGAACCAACCCACCTATACCCAAACATCGCCAAAACCTTGACTGTAATATACCGAAACGACCGCCTCGATACAAGGAGTCCCATGAAACTAACGATATGTCGATCGTAGGTCCATAGATTATGTTATGGGCGAAACAAAAGTGGTCCAATGAGGGGGTGTATTGGTTCGGTCTGACCCGGTTCGACCCACCCTGGGTCGGCCCAAACCTGGTCAACCCGACTAGGATTCCGGTCCGGCCCAGTACGGGGCAGCCGAGCTGGGTGAGTGTGGCCCTACCCAGCATGGCGGCCCGGCCCAGGCCGCCAGCCCAACTCAGGGCGGGGGCCCAACCTGCACGTCAGCCTAACCCGCGTGGCGCGGTGGCCCAGCCCGCATGGCTGGGGGCAGTGAAGTTCGCCTGGTCAGGGAGAAGTGATGTTGGTAGCGCCATGTGGGGCCCTCCCTAGTCAATCAAGGGGGGATGTTGTGCCCCCATCTCACTGTAATGGAACCGGCAGGATGCCGGTTCCTCTCCGTAGAACCCAGCCAGGTTCTGCCGTGGCGTGCCCCTTGCCGGTAGCTGGTTCAGTCACCCACCCTCCATCCCATCTGTCGTGCCTAGCCATGGCATCCCCACTGGTGTGGCGTGCTGGAACCACACCATCTCAGACCTTTGTTTCCCTCTTGGCCGGGACCCCCTTTCTCCGGCATGGTGTGAACGCACCACGCCCCTCCGGCATTGTCGCGGCCCGTGGTGGCTTCAGCCTCGTTATTCACACAGCTCTGGAAACCCGGTGACAAATGTGTTGTCTGTTTCTTCCATGGTTCACAATTCCAGTGGCGTTGTTTCCCCACCATTGTCATCATACAATCCAAAACCAACATAAGGACCTCGGGTAGTGTTTTCTCGGCTCGCACGCTCCGCGTTAAATTATAACAATTTTCTAACAAAGAACTGCAATAAATGTTGGGGAACGAGGATTTAAGTGAAAAAATAATGACCCCTACCTTATATTATACGTTTCACATCGACGAGTTGTGGAAGACGGGCGTCGTGGAAGACAGATATCATTCTGTCAACGTCGGAGGAAATAACGTTGTCGTTGGCGGCATCCTTTGCGGGTGGCATCCTCTCTCTTGACACAGATGAAGATGTTCAAGATGTTCATCGTGTTCTTCGTGGGAAGAACACTTTCTTTCTAATACTCCAAAACCACCGAAGGTAATATGTCCAAAAAAACAATATAATATCACCCCTCATTTTAATGATGGAAAAAATTAATTTAAAATAATTAAATCCCTCCACGTTAATTAATTAAGTAGATTCACTTAATTAATTACATGGAGTTGGCAAGAACGTCAAAGGTCTCAAAAATTAATTACATGGGAGTTTTGGCACTTTAATGGGAAGTCCAAACATTTATGGGTGTTCAAGGTTTGGATGTTCATTTGGGCCCCACTTTTAGTTATATCCTATCAAGAGAGGTTAGGGTGTGGTGGGCCACTCCCCTAACCTACACCTAGATACTTTAACCACCATCCAAATAAAAGTTTTTTACACACAAATTTTTATTTAATTTGTTAATTTTAAATAGTAACTCCATATAATAACATCCATTCACGTTGAAATCAAACTATAGTAAAGGTCCCCTAAAGCGAATACAGGCACTGCGAGTTCATCAGTGACCCCGCATTTCAATTCAGAGCATCATTTCAATAGATTGAAAATCACCCTTGTACGTCTACTGAATGTACCCATACAAAATTTCAGAAAATGATTCCGGGCACACTGGGCCTCAGAATCAGGGGTCTTCTGAAACTGCGACCTCATAAATTTCCCTATAATTTTAAAAAGAAATCCTAGAAATTTCCGGGTCTTTACATTACCCCCACCTCATTGATTTATGTCCCCATAAGGTACACCACGAACTAAGGGAACAAATGGGGGGAAGAGGGCATGCATTTGATCCTCTCACTCCCATGTGCTCTCTTGGGGGTTCCCATACTGCCAGTAAATGCACAACATAGGAATCGACCATCCACATAGGTCCATCTCCTGTCGATTCTCAATCTCCACTAGAACCCCCATGAATGTCGCCCTGTCATCGATGTCCTACTCCTCATGGTCAATGATGTGGGACAGATCATACCCGTATCTTCTCAACTAAGATGCGTGAAAGCCATCATGCACCAAGTGCAACTGATGTGGAAGGGCTAAGCGATAATCCACCTATCCTACCATGCTGAGAAACTGAAAATGTCCAAAAAATTGTGTAGATAACTTGTCGCCTCACCTAAATCTTTGTAGACCTTGTCAAAGTGAGACCTATAGAAAGACATGGTCGCCATCCGCTAATTTTAGAGGTCTCCATATCATGGATGTTCCACTAAATAAGATGTGTGGAACTCTCTAAAAACATCCTTATGTAGTGCAACTGGTACCATGTTACGTTCTCTGAAGAGGTTGACGAGCTCCCTACCTTCAGAAAATCCATCAGGTTCATGTACTGTGGGTATCAGTGCACGTCATGTCTCATAGTCAGCATTCCCACTATGTGTCTCCATGACTCACTGAAAAAGTGGGGGAGTGACTATAAGAGACTGAAGAAAAGTTGATTCATCTCTATCCTCAAAGGATATATGCAACGCGGAAAGCTGCTCTGTAGCCTCTCCTAACAGCCGAATACCTAATCTCCTACTGAGAGCATAGGCTACACTATTCCCCATACTAGTAGTATAGACGATCTCAAAGTCATAGTCCTATAGAACACATGCCATAGTTGTTATCTTAGGTTCAGGTCCTTCTAAGAGAAGATATACCTAAGACTCAGGTGGTCATAGTAGACTAAAAGGAGTTCTCCCATAAGATACTGCTGCCACATATTCAAGGTAAAGACCACTATTGTTAAGTCCATCACATGGGTAGCGTAGTTTTTCTCGTTTTGTCTCAACTTCTGAGAAACACACGCGATCACTACTCGCTCATGCATCAAGACACATCCAAATCCAGTCTCTGATGCATCGTAGTAAACTACGTACCCAACACTCTCCTCCAGTTGCCTCAAGATGGAAGCAATAGTCAACCTCTGCCTCAGCTCCTGAAATATCTTCTTGTATCTCTTTGACCATACGAAGGGTTTCCCCTTCTTCATCAAAGATAATAGTGGTGCTTCAACTCTGGAGAATTATTGAAAAAAGGTATGTGTGGTCGACTCCTGGGTGATCGACCACACCCTCTTATGCATGATTCAATCTTGTGCTGCCTAGGTTTTCCTTTTCACCGACCAAGGAAAACCCCATCCCAACGTTGTAGATAAACCACAAACATTTTGCCTAATATAGTCAATCTGTGTATAAACAGTGGTTGCCCAGTCCATACCCAAACTAACGTCATAAGGCCGCGATGCTGCCACCAAGAGGTTCCTACCGAAACTCTCATCTCAAGGGTAATATTACACCATTGTCATAAGTGTGAGTATCGAGTCTCCTCCCAAAGGTATCTCAATAGGTGAGGATCATGTCAACAACTTAACTGAAAACTATAGTTGTGGGAAAAGATTCATGGAAGGAAGGAATGATTGGTACCAATGTATATTGATATGGTAGTCAGTATTAGACTCAGAACATACCTCAAATCATTATTAGAGCCCATGGGTCACACTACTTGACCGCATGAATCTCTTCTCTTCCCCTGCCGTCTGGCTCCCTGAGCATTGTGGGGACTAAAAAGGTGGGTGGTTGTAACATGTCAAAATGTTCTCCACTTCATGTTTCTCTCCTTGCTCTTCTCCCACATCTTCTACCCTGAAGATTTATCTATCCTTAACACTTCCTCATCTCAAAAAATTCTACATGCTCAAGTCTCTGAGACTAGCGCCAGCATCGTGCTTTCCAACTGTTAACATTCACTACCTATATCTGTTCAACCAAAGAACATTCAACCACAAAAGGTCTCTCTAGAACCTTATCATAAGTAGAAATTCCTAGTGGAAAAAGTGTTGTATTAGATATCCTTAAACACACCTCGCTCATAAGTCTGAGACCTAAAGCACTGATTAAATAATATTTATTGATTCCTAGTAAAGATCGGTATGCCTCGATGAATAATCAGTTACTGACATGTCGTCCTGCCGAAGCTGTATAAGCTCTAGAAAACTCTCTACCACCTCCTCAAGGCAGTCCTAATCCAACTGCGGGTCGAAATTGCCTCGGAACATGAGGGATATCAGGTGCTGAAACACATGTAAGTCACTAAGCCTACGTGTTTCCTCTACCAGTACTGCCGGTAGTGTATGCTAACCTACGGGAAGTGATATAGTTGGGACACTGCCCGAAGGTACCATCTCCGAAGATGATCCAAGTACTGAAACTTCATCAATATGTGGACCATCCTCATGGTCACTCATTTTAATAGATTAGTAGCTAAGATCAACATCTTCGCTACTAGTGTCCCAACTAGGAGGAAAACTCAAGTAATCACCTCCATCCAATCCTCTGCTGCCTGAAAATCTCTCTTGCCTTGTATCCTCGGAGGCCTCTTCTTCTGAAATTCGTGCAATGATCTCAGTCAGCAGGCATCATCCGCCAGTGTGGCAAGTGGAATTTACTGCCCAATGGGTGGTGGTGAAGCTGGTACACCACCCGAAGGTGCCATCATAGTAAGAGGGCCCTGTACAGAGCCTCGTTGCTCAGCGGGCCGTCATCGTGTACTCTCTCGGAACTCTAACAGGTTGTCTGCATGGTGGCATCCTGATAAGGAACTCGTGCACCACGGTCAATAAGTTATACCTGGCGAGATGACTCGAAGAGTTCACAAAGAAGACTATTGAAAACACACACGCAATCAGTGTTTTCCAGCACTGAGTTGGAAATCAAAGGTCAGGGTCCTGGTGTATGTATACGTTAGTCGCTGCACCAACACTGGACTCCCTAGACTGGGAACCCCACTCAATACTCTTAACACTATTTCTTCACAGTAAGATAGATTAGAGTCATATGTTATGCTGTAGAACCGATACCACTGAAACCAATTTATCACGATCTTTCCTCGGGGCTCGTTCTGTTACTACCCCAAGCATGCCTTCCATAGGCAAGGAGCTGTCGACTAGCACCAAAGGCATAAATTCCTTTCCTGGTAAGGTTTCCCTTTTATAAATGTAGAAGAATACAACAGAGTATGCAACATGAAGTAAACACAAATTAATAATGAATACGAAAGAGTGTGATGAAATGTAAATGGGCCAATATACAAACCCAACTGAACAACAAGTACAAGTAAAAAGTGAAAAACAAATGAAAGTAAAAAAGCAGATCCTAGATCGTCCTTAGGGGTTCCTACCTGAAAGATAGGTACATATGGAAACCTCATCACTCACGTCTGTCAGTCTCCTCCATGTGGCATCTCGTCGAAAGGTCCACCCTTGAGTATCGTCCAATCGTGGCGATCTCAGCCTCAGTCAGCGCTGTCTGTCGTCTACATCCAACACAACACAGTGTGGGCATAGCCCGTGCAGGGGTAAGTATAATGATACTCAATAGGGACACAGAGACCCGCAATGTCTCACAATATCCAATAAGGATGAACAAATTATGAAAGATATAATCACGAATTATCATCCAACCCTACTTTGGTATATGCACATACATATACCTATGTTAGCAACCACTGACTGGCTCCAACTCTCAAGCCAAAGCACAAACAAATCCCTCAAAGGATGTAAATTCAATCACTACGATTATAATGGTTGAAAGACATGAATATGCTCACACAAGTATGACACAATTTTAGAGAGATAGAGATGAACATATGTATCTACTGGGTCATCTAAGCAGTCGGACCCACACAGGATACAGGCCAGCTATCTCGTCTACGCTGTCAGACCCACATAGGATACAGGCCAGCTATCACTTCTAAGATGTCGGACCCACACATGATATAAGACAACTATCTCGTCTAAGTTGTCAGACCCACATAGGAAAAAGGCCAGCTATCTCATCAAACCTGTTGGACCCACATCAGATATATGATAGCTATTCTAGAGTAATTTAGATGATCACATGTAGTTACTAATTCATCTAAGTTGTCAGACACACATAGGATACAGGACCAGCTACTCTGTCAGAACTGTGGAAACCACATTAGATTTCGGTATAGTTTTCATCGTTGTCGAACCCACAGAGGATTCTAGTATGGTAGTCATTGTCGCAGTCGCTGCCAGCTCTAGGGATCCCGCACACAGCACGCTCGATCCCGAGAGGGTATGCTTCTCGAGAAAAGGGTTCGATACATAAACTATCACGATGTCCTGAGTTTATATATCTCATAGATCTATCACTTCATAAGGAACCCAACGCGATATACAGTGTGTCAATCGAACGCCCGGTCTAAGAGTTATTGGCATTTTCGTTCCAAGGGGCCGGTTGGATTTCAGGTACAATCCAGCACGGCAATACTCCAACCTCATTCAAATTCTGTGTGGATAATTGCAAATGGACCACCTCATCAAAAGGAATACAACTTAGTTGGACACATGTCAATCGAACGCCTAGCCCTTATGTTATAAGTGTTTCTGATCTGTGGGCCCGATTGGTATTGGGTTCGAACCAACCCAGAAATACACAAACATCGATAAATCCTTGAATGTAATATACCGAAACGACCGTCTTGATACAAGGAATCCTATGAAAATAAAGGTGCATCGGTCATTGGTCTGTATATCATGTTATGGGTGAAAAACCAAAAGTGGTTCGAAGAGGGGGGTATGGGTCCGGTCTAACCCAGCCCAACCCGCCGTGGGTCGGCCCGAAACGGGTGATTGGACCTGGATCCATGTCCAGCCTAGTAGAGCCTAGCCCAGCACAGTGGCTGCAGTCCAGCCCAGTATGGTGGCCCGGCCCAGCCCAGGGTGGTGGCCCAGCCCGCGCGGTGGCCCGGACCGCGTGGCGCGGTTGCCCAGCCCGCGTGACGTGGTGGCCCAACCCGCATGGCTTGGGGTGGTGAAGCCAGCCTGGTCAGGGAGAACAGGTGGCAGAAGTGACCTTAGGGTCCCACCCTAGTCAATCAAGGGGGGGTGTTGCGCCCCTGTCTCCATGTAACGAAACCGTAATGATTCTCATTCATTTCCGCAGAACCCAGTCGGGTTCCACCCTAGTGTGCCCCTCTCCGACGGCGGGCTCAGTCGGCCTCCCTCCAACCCATCCTCTATGGTCTATCATGGACTCTCCACTAGCGTGGCCCGATGGTGCCTCACCATCTCCGATCGCCGCGGCCCGCTTCGCCGTGTCCCCTCTACCGCACAACGCGACGTCTTCGTGCTTTATTCTAACCGACGCGTCCCTCCTGGCTGTGAACACCTTCCTCAAGCGCGGTGCGATGACACCGCGCCCCTCTAGTATTTCCCTGGAATGTGGTGGAAATGGCCCCGTTCTTCACATAGCTTCGGCAACCCGATGAAAAATGTGTCACTGGTATCATCTGTGGTTCTCTTTTCTGGTGGTGCCATTGCGCCACCTCCATCGTCAACCAATCAAGAACCAATGGAGGGACGTCGGGCCCTGCCTGTTCGGCTCGTGCCCTCCGTGTTAAATTATATAATTTTTCTAACAAAGAACCACAATAAATGTTGAGGGATGAGGATTTCTTTCAATCAATAATGACCCTACCTCGTAATAGACATTGCATGTCGACGAGCCGTGAAGGATGGGCATCACAGAAGTCTGACGTCATTCCGTCAACTTCAGAGGAAATAATGTTGTTGTTGGTGGCGTGCTTTGTGGGTGGAATCCTATCCCTTGATGTGGAGGAAGATTTTAATGATTTCCTTTGTGTTCTTCGTGGGAAGAACACTTTCTTTCTAATCCACCGAAACCTCCCAAGGTAATATGTCCCAAAAAACAAGAGAATATAACCCCTCCTTATAATGTTTAGAAAAATGATTTCAAAATAATTCAATCACACAAAATTAATTTATAAAGTTGATTCATTTTATTAATTACATGGAGTTGGAAGGAACGTCAACGGTATCAAAAATTTATTACATGGGAGTGTTGGCACTATAAGGGGAAGTCCAATAGTTTAATGGAGTTCAAGGGTTTGATGTTTATGTGGGCCACACATTTACTTATATCCTATCAAGAGAGGTTAGGGTGAGCTAAGCCCCACCCCTAACATCCACCTTGAGACTTTAACAACCATCTAAATAAAAATGTGTTACAAACACATTTTTATTTAATTTGTTAATTTTAAATTGTAACTCCAAATAATAACTTCCATTCACGTTGAAACACAACTACAGTAAGGGTTCCCTTAAGCGAATATCGGCGCTGCGAGTTCATCGATGTCCTCAGATTTCAATTCTGATAATCGGTTTAAAATATTGAAAATCCCACTCGTACGTCTACTAAATATACCTAAACCAAACATCAAAAAATAATTCTGTGCACATCGGGCCTCGAAATCAGGTGCTGTCTGAAAATGCGGACTCATAAAATTCCCAAGAATAAAAAAAATTACTGAAATTTCCAGGTCGTTATATTCCATATAGTAACTAGAATATATTTATACTAATAAGTGGTTTCGATAATGGGATATTCAATAATGTGGATTAGAATGAAAATTATGCCAAGAAGGGACATCACATTGAAGACATAATAAAGGATGATCCAGAAACACATGTAAACATTATATCATGGAATCTATGTAGGGATAATAATTCAAATATTCTTAATGTACCATTCCATAACTATTGGGTTTCTTTTTGTGATTGTTTTGGGTGAATGTTATGGTTTCTCACATTTTCCATTAATCATTTTTGATAATAAAATGTTTATTGTTTTAGTCATCGAGATGTGGAAATACTAATTTTTATAAAACTATCATTTTCATTATTTTAAAATAAACTTTTATATGTTTAATTCGATAAAAAAATTTAATTAATAAGATTTAACTATTTATAATATAAATAATTTCATTTATGTTTTCATTATACATAATATTATTATAAATAAAATTTTGGTCTTAAAATGATTTTTTCAAGAAATTACTTTTTCATTGTGTTTTTATGATTTATTTTAATTTTATATCGCAAACATATGTGTTTTTTAATATTGAATGATTCATTCAATATTTTAATTGAAAAGGAAAAAATTAGGTTAAATTTTCCATTATATTTTATTCCTTTATGAATATTAACCATGGTAATTTTCATTACCTGGTTAATGGGTAAATTTGATAAAATATGATAAACATAAAATGGTAAGGAATAAAAAATTAAACTATAACATTAAAAAAATTATTATATTCATTAAATTAATCCATAATAACTCATATTATATATAGATGACCATTTTCTATTACTATGAAGTGATTATGAGCCTTATAATTATTTATTTAATTTATAATAAAAGGCAACACATTCATGATTATAATAAATATATCACTTTTAATATGGTGATATCAAATATATATATTTAGTTATAATTTATTTTAAATATAAATTTATAATATTCATCATGTTAGTTTATATTTTTTTTTTGTAAAAATTAATTACAATATTTTTATTTCGGAACATTGATGTAGTGATTATTAAATTAATGGGAAAATAAAATAAATGATAATACAAATATTAAAATAAATATAAATTTAAAATATTAAAAGAATATAATAATTTTAATGAATTGATTAGAATTTTTGGGGTGTAGAATTTTATTTTTTTCAAAGTTAACTTTATTGATTTATTTAACTGATGTCTATGTAATGAATGGTTAATAAAATTTTCATTATAATTATTTATTAGTAGGTAATATTTTACTATATGTTATAAAATTTAAAAAAATATAATTTTAATCAAAATGAAGGGAGAAATATTTAAAATACCATACAAATTACATTTTGGGTATTTTTTTTATTTCATAGTAACACTATTGACTTCTATGGGTAAACATCCATGTTGTGATGGTAAGAGATAAAGAGGTTAAATAAAGGTTAAAAGTAAAATATAAGGATAAAAATTAATTAATACTTACCTAAGTATTATTGGATAAGGGTTTATATACCCATAGTCATATTATAATAAAAATTAATATATTTTAATCCTATTTAAAATGAGAACTTATTTATAATAAATTAATATTTTATGAAATTCCTAAGGTTTCACTCACTTCAATTATAAATTGACACCTCTCCCTTCACTTATTTATAGTACATTTTGAAATATATATCAAAAAAATCCTACCCTTTTATATTTATAATTTCTTTATACAATTTTTTATGTTTTTGTATCCTCGATATAAGAACCCTATATCCTATAAGAAGATATCCAAAATAATGTCCCCCATGAATAAGAGGTTACCTCATTTACCAACTCTTTAAATTTATTTATTATTCTACTTCCATTGAATGTGTTTTCTACATCATAAAATATTAAAATCAGTAAAATATATATACTAATATATTTTTATTATTATTATACAACCATATTATACCTTTTATCCACAATTTTAAAAATGAATGAACAAAACATGTGTACTTTCGACTGACCGTCTCCATAGAGCAGTGTAATACTATTTTAATAACCAATATAAAATGATGGTTAAAGTTATGAAATTAATGGAAATATTTTTTTATGAAATGATATTTATTTTTTAAAATAAATATATCACCTCCTTTCTACTATTTGTACCATTCTGAAATTATATCATTACCCGTGCGTACGTACGAATTTCCCCCTCTACAATGCGATGTGATTCTTTTTCTATGTTCTAAATTAATGAATGGTTATAAAATTATATTTAATGATTTAATATGATATTTATAATATTAATATAATTTTGGAGTCATTGTATCTATAACCTATTTATGACAATTGGGTCTTCCATTAAAAAAAGCACGAGAAAAGATGGAAATTAACACTTCAAATAATGAATATAATGATATATTAAGAATTGAATATTTATAATATTTAAAAAAATTATTACATAATGAAAAATAAATATTAATATGGTTTATTATAAATTAATAGATATATATTAAAATCATAAATAATCCTATAACCTGATTTAATGATGCATAACTGTAGGTTTCTCATTTCTAAACTGGATTTTCATTAATTTGATTAAACACCAATTTAATTGTTTATGTAATGATATAATTATGTTTGAAGTGAATTATATTAATTTATTATGAATATATAATTTTATGGTGGATTTATAGTAGAAAATAATAATTAATTCATTTGATTAATTCTCACATCAATGATATTATCTTGTTATGTGATTTTCATATCACTTTTTTTTCATAGAGGAAAACTAATTTATTCACCCAATATTTATTTTGTGTGGATTATATAATACACCTGGAAAAATTATCTCATGACGTTATATCTTTTCATAATATTTAATTTTCTATTAAGTTTTTTTTAATGGTGCATATAATCCAACATATTACAATGTGTTAAGGAAATTATTCTATATTTTATTTCATTGAGGCATATTTTAATATTATGGGCCAAATTTATTCTATATGGTGTACATAATTCTACTTTGATTAATTCACGATCATCATTTAGTTGAAATTACATTTCTCAAAAATGTACATATCGTTGTGTCATTTTTTTATTAATTTCTTAATATGTATACCATTTTTATATATGGTCGAATATTTTTTTTGAAAAACTAGTTAAATAATTTTAAATCTATATCATCAACTAAATACTAAATTTTAATGATACTGAAATTTGTTTTTATTAACTCAATTATTTGATGTATGTGGAATTTTTTGGACATCGAAGAATGGGGGGTGATCGTATATAGAAAATCACCTTACAGAATCAATAGTCTAACGAGAAGAATAAGTTTGAGAATTTAGATGATTTTTAACCATATAGGATAAATATTCTTGTAAATGGTCTTGATGATAAACATATAATGTTCCTGGGAAACATGGAGTCCAATAATTTATAATCCTATTCATTTAAATTCCAATCATTTATATATATGATATTTTAACTATGATATTATACAAATATTCATATTATTCTCCAGTTAATGATTAAGTGCAATTGGTATAAAAAAAATTCACATCCCTATTTATTATTCCTTATCTACTACTGTTGTAATGATATTTAAATGGGATGTGTGATCAGTTGTTAACCTTTTTTATAAATATCATTACATATCTACTTTTGATATTAATGTTATTTAAATGGTAATTTTTATTATTTATTATATTTATATAATGATTATAGATATTGATTTATGATATATTCCCCTTTAAATATACCTAATGGATAATTTGTTCTCAACCTTATTTAGTTTCCTGTCAATTGTAATTAATCAATTGAATAATGATTATTATTCAATGAAATCATTGAGGAAATAATGTTATACTAAAAATAAATTATATCATAATTTTTTACGAATATTTGTGAAAATAATGTATGTATTTATTTTACAAAGAATACTAAACTATTATTTCTTTCATGATGTAATTATATTTATCTTTTTCCAATTTAAAATTGTATCTGCGGACTAATAGGCTCTCTGAATTTACCAATAAACTATAGAACCAATATACACATATCAGGTTATTCTATCAACCCTCATCATCAATGCTCACTCAATCAATATTTTATCCAAGTATAGTGATATAATATCGAAATATTAAATATTTCAAAACATAACTCAAAATTACATACTCTTAATTTTTCCCTCATATACACCAATAATGTACACCCAATGAAACCATCCCATCAATATTCACATATCAATATAACCCCATTCCCTTAAAAATCATAAACATATATCCCTACTCACATATCACACTTCAACCATAACAACATATCATATTCCCATTTTAGTTAGTTATTTTGAAAATAAAGGATATCAATCTCACTCCCTCCACTAACTATGCATGACCCCCACTGTGTAACCACACCACTACTATACACTCTAATATTCTAGAAATTATAGACACCAACCACTATCCATTACATCCCATATAAATATACTTACATTGATCCATCATTAACCATATAATATCTAAAGGTTTATGAAGGATTTGATAGTAGTTTTCCACCCATTACCTCTAAAACGTATATATTGGTGAAACACCATAAACCTATGTGGACAAATAACTAGAAGTTTTGTTATATGAATTAATTGTTGGTTCATAGGAAATAATAATAAAATACAATTGAAATAATTTACAGTCTTATCCCCAACTATATTTAAAACCCATACCAATGCTTACATTACTAAAATTAAATATAAAATTATAAGTATATACACATAATCCCTTTTACACCACAACACCAGAAACAAGAACTACTTTTCAACTCATTAAAACTGTAAAAATATTCATTAATTTGTCATTTAATTATATTATCATTAACATTATCTCAGATAAAATTAATTATATTCACTCTTTTAATTATTCCATTCAATGTATCTTACATTATTTCGTACTAGTAACCATTTCAATTAATAAAAATTTGTTTATTGTAACTCATTATTATTATTTCACTTTGAATTTTTCTTCTGCAGTTTAGTAATTGACATTATTCCAAAAAAATAATTCATTTATAGACCACCATCTCAAAATTTCACCATCTCTCTATTTTCAATTTAAATATATTTAACCATTATAATACTAACATTCATCTATAATTGAACCCTAAAACAATAAAAACCCATCACCACAAAACCCGGTACAAAACCCGATAAGAATGCCTCAAAAACATAAACAAAACCACATAGATAACACAAAATAAATCATGTTATTAAATTAATATCCCCATAATAACTCATCAATGAAAGTTAGGACTGAAACACATTACATAATATAAAATAAAATAGGAATAATCCATAAAACATTTATCAATAATGAGAAGTACGTGATAGAAAAAAATAAACAAATGAAATCCTGGAAACAAATTTTATAGGAAAACATCATATTAATATATCATTAATATTAATATATAATTTTAAATTCATAAATAAACATGATAAATTGCATATTTTGAATCAAATAGTCTATTACCAACATTATGTGGTTTTCCTAGATTGAATATTGACTCTATCTGTTCAAAATAGAAAACATAAATTTGACAATTTTTTTTCAACCATGAAATAAATTAATATGAAATATCAATACATTTATAAATGAATATTAAATAATTCATTACCCATTACTATGTCTTAATCCAAATAATTATACTAAATAGATTACCATCTATATATAGAAATTGAAATAACAATACTTATATAATAATCATATAAATTAATATTGAGAGGACGTAATTCCCCTACGTCAATCAACTATTCAACATATACACTAAGATATGATCAATAAATCTAAATTAAACCACACCCAACATATAAGGATCAATTTTTTTGAATTTTAATAAAAAATTACCCATCTGAACCACAATAAATATACTTAAATGAATAAAAATTACATCCACAACCTAATTGATAAGAATGAAAAAATATAACAATAATAATGTTCAAAAAAACTCACCACATATCTCAAGGGATAGATCTCCTGAAGATAAGGTTGAAAAATAATCTATGTATTGATAATGATCTCAAGAAATACAACTATAGTAAACATATATCGAAGAAAAGAAATATAATTATATTAAAATTTAACTGTTGTATAAAAATTATAACATAATATAAATTAATGCAAGCATGGGACGATGTGTCTTGATCCCACTATAACAAGCACAAAATGAACTATTGTTTGAAAACATGATTTTATTTTCTCTCATATATCCTAAAATGTTATTATCATATCTAAATTATCTTATGACATTAAATTAATATATTTTCACATCTATGGATATATTCCTATTATACTATATCTACAACACAATAATGAAGAAATGGTAGCCCTTCGGCCTCTCTAATACGACAATAATATGTTAATATATGAATCCCATTATCTAATCCAAATGTGTTAGTAATCCTACTATACACTCCACACCATACTAAAAAAATCTATGATACGATCAAACCGTCGAACCAAAACTATTGAATTAATTTCCATGAATAAGAGTACTCTTTTAATAAAATTATTACTTATAAAATCGTGTATACTTTTAATTGTATTTGAATTTAACAAGTATAACTAAAATTATTAATACAATCATTTTATTCTTATTAATTTATTTTCCTACATATTTATTTACATTGTAATACATATATATATTACATGAAACATGTGATTAGTGATGATAAAATATATATGATAAGAATAATTAGTTAATATTAATTGAATGGTTAAATAATAAGAAATATGAATGAGAATGTTAAATATTCAGAAAATATATATTTTTCAATATTTTTTTCATAATATATTACGACTTCATTTATGTGTTATATTTATATTATATAAAATTTTAATTTGAAAAAATGAATTTTTTGTGGAAACCTTAAAGTGATATTTTCTTAATAGTACTGTGTTTATCCTTTTCTAAAAATAATGAATTATATATGAATGGAAAAAATAATTTTTTAAAAAAATTAATTTTAGGATATTATTACTATAAAAAATTTAATTGGAAATTCAATTTTTTTTAAAATACACAATATGTATTTTATATGATATTTTATAAATTTTATTTTGGATTTAGATGGACTCGGATTTTTTTAAGTCTATTTATAATCAATTTTGGCCTTTGATCACGAGTTTTTAAACTATATATTTATTGGAATGACTTCTAGGGTATCCTAATGGGTTTTACAGTGGTCCTTTCTAATATTTATGATTAATGTTTTTGAGCTTCATTTTTCCTAACAATGTTGTTTTTTATGAAACTGTGGGTCTTATGGTTGTTTCCCAAGTGGTGGTGCGTGGCTAAGGAACATGGGATTTCAAACCATGTGGTGTTACCTAAAATGACATGTGACACCCTAAAGATTCTAGTAAATAAGGATGACACATTGTACAAAAAATTATGAACCCAAATTATACATGTACCTAGCAGTGGATCAAATCCTCCCTTGATTAGAGAAATATTTGCAAAAGCATTTAGCCAAACTATGTGTGAGAATATATTATACAATAAATTGACGTTAATAACCAATTATTTCTCTAATGAACTTTTTATTATTCTTGATGAATACCTATCTAATATTGTAACTCCTATTTAAATTTCTATATTGTCCACACCTCACAATCTTAGTTATTGTGGATCCAAGGGTGTTGATGATGGGGAATTGAGGTTTGTGTTCTAAAAACCAATATTCATGCAGTTTCATCAAGGTCGATATTTTTCATTAAAAATGACATATATGAAATTTTAATACAGAATATATGGATTTAAATCATTTATAACGATGTATTGTTGGATTTTTTATTTAATAAATTATGTTTTCAATTCCTCAATGGTGTCTTATAGGATAGGGCATTGTATATTGTGAATGGTGGAGGTTTTGTGAGTAAGTTATCATAGATAAATCACATTTTGACCATTATATTATTTAATATCAAAATTGAACTATATTATAATGATAAATTTTTGGTGAATTAGTGTTTATTGATAATACCTGCGGTTATCATCAAGATTTGATGTCGAATTAATGATCTATTCTATAATTGTCAACAGACGTGGTGATTGTAATCCTCTTAATCAATATATATCAGATCTAGTTCCATAGTATTACTTTATAGACTTCCAAGACAAGAAAAATAGTTTTCATTTTGCATCCTATGTGTTTCAGTATTTACGTCTGAAGAATTTTGTAGAGCATCATAAACATGATTTAGGTATCATGTTATAAGGACATGACCATAAACATTATAAAATCATGAATTATGTTAATAATTCACCTCGATGATCTTTTCATGTTTAACAGTTTAGCGAGTTAGACCATAACATATACATAACATCTTGAATATTACATGTAGAAACTTCTCCACAATATACATATTTTCATAAAATAAAAACACTTGAAAGAAAGATCCATGTCTAGTACCATATTATATAGAGCATCAATTTTTTTTGATCCAAACCATGACCCTATTCATCTTTTTGTCTTGTGAAAAACATTTCAAAAAAACATCGAATGACCATAAAAAGCAGAGTAAGGGTTATAAAACAAGGAGTGAAAACATTAGTCCATTAATACAATCAAGTCAATGAAATAATACATTTTATTCTTTAACATACAAAACAAGATCACAATATTTATTAATAACAAGGGAAATCATAAATAACAAAGTTAACTTGAGGAATACAAAATATATTAACATTATAGCTTCCACAACTATATTGGGAGTTACATTTGAAATAATCATCATTGTATATTCCCTAAATTAGTTAGGAGAAATATTAACGTGTACCTTCGTCACAATACCCAATTCATTGGAGTGATATCGTAGGATCACCCACCCTCATATTATAACACAACCACCTGTATACGTGAAAAATTCCCAAGAAACATAACATATTCCCAACACATAAATAAAACATAAAAGAAATATTACATTTCCACATTGCAATCAGAATATATAACATAAATATATTGAAAAAATACATCCATTATCAAATCCATTTTCAATAACAAAATACATAAAAATATTATATGTTATTTATTTACTTTTTTTAAAAAAATGCATTACATCTTGTTAGGGAAGTCAAATATGAAATAACGCTTGTAGTGGTAGAAAGATCATTGTCACTGCATACATTAACAAAAATTCCCTTTGTCATTTAGTAAAATGATACATAGAAAAATATTCTATTTTAATTAAATGAAATTTCAAATAGGTTTATACACTATAAAAATTTAGTGTATAAATCTAACTATCCCTTATGGAAAGGATATTGGGAAGAAGTCCCTTACCTCGTGTCAGACATGACTCATTTGTTCTTTAACCTCTTGAATAATCAAATAAAGTTATGTTATAGTTGATTAAGAACACTTTTCAATTTTATTATTTTTTATATCACATATTTACTTGTTATAAAAATTATGTAATCATTTATGTTAATAATGGTGGATTTTTCGATATTTGTTACTTGACTCACAAATGAACATCTTATAATTACCAGAAATTCATGTGGTCAAAATTAAATTATCTCCACAATGAAAATAATGATTTAGATATCATATATATCATATATATCCAGTATATATATATATATATATATGTATTTTTAGTAGTACATAACATTTTGATGTTTGAAATGAAATGCACCGTTCCTGGAGACTGCAAGCCCTACATATGCATTATAGCTACATTCATTTATATTTCATATTTAATGGAATTGAAACATAATGATATATATGTATATTATAATTCCTGTATAACATTACATATATATTTTCAGTAACTCTATCATTTATATCTTCCATGTATGGCATGAATGAATCATATCACATTGAGGGGTTGGTAGTCTGCAGTAACTCGAATGAAATTATCACGTTTCACAATTATGGAATCCATAAAGGTGTGATATAAAAGAAAAATACATAAATATATAGAAAATATAAATATAAAACATATCACATATAAATATAGTTCCATCATAATGTCAACCAATAGAGGCGGTTGTAGATATTTTAATAATCATTGTTTCGTGAGGTAGTAGTTCGCCATCCACAGAACCAGTATGATCGTATAAATTAGATGAATGTGTTTTGAAGTGGAGTTAAAATACTTCTCTTACTAATAACCTAATATATTTATTATAATGTTTTTTTTATAAAATGTAGTAATAAAAAGATTTTAGGGGGTTTGAGATGTAAAATAAATGAAAAGAACTTAAGAGAAGTTGTTACCTTTAAATCAGTAATCTCCCTTTGGTTTGAACCAAACTGATTACTTTAATTGCCTTATTCCTAGGGAAGGGATTCTATGAGGAAAAGTGGGATTTTTGGAGCTTACATGGTCCATGTTTGGATGAGCCAAGGGGCCTGATAGGTGTTAGTAATGGGATATAGGTGATGGCTTTTTATATGGGGGAGGAGGGATCTTTAAGAAAGATTGAAAATATTATTTTATTATATAATGATATTTTTGTTTATAAATGTCCAAAACATATTTAATTTGAATATAAGGTGGCTCTTGTTTGAACTAAAATCATCCAATAAGAATTGTTCTGGTTTTGGATATTTTTTTTAATTTCAATATTCTCATTTATTAATGTCATTCATTAATTAGATAATCAATGCATTATCATTTTTTCATAAAAAGTATTATTTATTTGATGTCTAAAAATTATAAATATAATACCCTGATGTAGGAAATCATTTTCTCTTTAAAATTAATCCTTATAGATGAAGATATATATTATATATACTCATATAAAAATTTATTTAGTAAAAGATATGTGTTTATGAATTTTTTTTCCTAACTCTATATTAATTAATATAAATTGTCATTATCACTCCTAAGTTGATCCATGGGGTCCCCAAATCTACCCAATGATTTTCGTGGTTGTACGTTTGTCATAAAATGAGATTAGTGCACATTTTAGTGTGATTTAATATGACTATATTAATATTTGATTACCCATACTTACCAGATTTATCCTTTAACCATTGTAAATAAAACATTTGCTGAAGTAATTATTCATAATGACTAAAAATAAAAGTTACCTATTTAAAAAATCTAGACCTCCTGGGTCGAAATATGGAATCCAATTTTCCAAATTCAAAACACATAACTATCATAAATTAATTTAAAATTATTTTCCATTGTTTAAAAAGCGTGTTTTTAAGAAATAATAACTATAAAAAGATTGACACTTGTTTATGTCAAATTTCCAAGTTAAATTACTTAAAATGACCAAAATTGGATTAAATGGTTAAATTATAATCTTTTTGTACATTAAAAACAATTAAAAAGTTAATCTAACTATATAAATTAAATAGATCAAAATGCAGTTTTTAATTAAAATATACTATTCTTCTCAATTTCATTAAAAAAATTTACATTATCAGAAAAATAAAAGAAATTCATCCAATGTAAATTTAGATTTCTTATTTCTAATGATTAATATTGTTTTTTCAAATAGAAAATTTAATATTGTAAAAAAATAGATTAAATAATGGTTCTCCATCAAATGGCTGTAAATCTATTCATTAAAGAATATTAGATTATTTTTGTATAAAATTGGATTCATTCTTATTTTAGGATAGTAATTTATTTTGGCTGCATGTAAAAATAATTAACAGACATGAATAATCATATATTATTTAGTTCTATTCATTCCCTCTATTTCAACGGTTAGGCGTTAACTTCCATTTAAAATAATTATATTATATTAAAAGTGTGCATTGTAGGATTTCAAAGAAATACATTGTTTAGTATCAGGTAGGCCATCAAACATAGAATCCATTTTATTTTAAAAATTATATTTAATTCACATATATCAAAAAATATATAAATTTCATATTCTTTATTCAGTTAGGATGTTATATCCTCCCCCACCCCCACTATGGTAATTGCGTCCCGATAATTCACCCAACTGTTTAAATAAATGGCGGCATTTATCCCTCATTTCATTTTCAGATTCTCATGATTCTGCTTTATCCGTATGGGAATTCTAAAAAACCATTACCTAATGAATTTCCTTTTTCAACCACACTTTCTCTATTCAGTCATGAATTTGGACTATTTGTTCCACATAAGATAGATTCTCTTCAAACTGAACTACTTGTGGTCTCAAAACATGAGATGAATCTAGGATATACATTCTCAACATTGAAACATGAGAAACAACATACACCATGGATAAACATGTTGGTAAATTCACTTTTTAGTTAATTGATCCAACTTTCTCCTGGATTTCATAGGGTCCAATGAACCTTGGTCTCTACATTCACTTTTTACCAAAACAACTCACACTTTTCTATAGATAAACATTGAGAATTACATGATCACCTACCTCAAATGACATAACCTTCCTCTGGTTATCCACATAGCATTTCTATCTACCCAAATATATTCTCATGATCTTCTGAATGAATTGATGTTTTTCTACAAAATCTTCTACCAATTCTGGTCCCATAATTTTCCTTTCACCTATATTATCCCAAAAAGATAGATTTTTACACCGTTTACAATATAATTATTTAAATGGATCCATGTATATACTGGAAAGAAAACTATTATTATATGAAAACCTAACGAGATAATGATGTTGGTCACAACTTCCTTGGTAATCATGTGAACAAGAACGTTGCATATCTTCAATGGTCTGAATTTTTTGATCTAATTTCCCATCTAAATTTGGATGAAATGTTGTAGTAAAATCTAATTCAGTACCCAATTATTTTTAAAGACCATTCCAAAAGTTATACTTAAATCAGGGATCACAATCAGATATAATTGATCTGTGAAATCCCTACAACAAGACTATACCTTTTACATTCAATTGACAAAGAACAACTAGAGTCAAAGTATCCTGAAAAGAAAGGAAAATATCATATTTAATCAATCAATCAACAATAAACCATATTGTATTATTACATCAATATTTCATCATTAATCCCACAATGAAAGCAATGGATATATTTTCCCATTTTCATTCAAGAACTAGTAAATCTGGAAGCATCCCTTTTGGTATCATTCGCTATGCTTTCACCTATTAACAACTCAAAAACTTCCCATTCAAGTCAATATTATCTATTTTAATTCCATTACACCAGTAATACTCCTGAAGATCTATTTACATCTTAGTACTTCTAGGATAAAATGAAAACAGAGAACTATGAGCTACACATAATAACACCTTCGTCAACTGTGAATCAAAAAGCACAAATAATCTCTTCCTAAACCTCAAAGCACAATCTTTATCAATGATAAATTCAGGAAACATACCCTTATGAAAAAAATATTCCATTTTTTGCAAATCACTGTCTTCCTTCTCTGCGGGAATTATTCTATATCCTTGGGATGATCTCACAATCACCTAAAAAAATAGTGTAATTTCTTTCACCAAATACTTTTATGCCAATGTTCGTCAAAAATTAAATAAAAGGATCATGTTCCAAATGTAAAAAGGTTAATTTAGAATTAATTTTTCAACTCAAAGCATTAGTCACATAATTTTCCTTTTTGGGATGGTAATGAATCGTGCAATCATAATCCTTAATTCATTCTATCTATTTCCTCTGTCTCATGTTAAATTATCTCTATGTGAATATATACTTCATAATTTTTTGGTCTATATATATTTCAAATTTTACTCCATTCAGATGGTTTGTCAAAAATTTTAATGGAGAAACAACATCAGCTAATTCAAAATCATGTGTAGGGTAATTTAACTCATGAGGTTTAATCTGACGGGAAGCATAAGAAATTACACTATCATTCTATATTAAACACCACCAAGTTGATTTAATAAAGAATCAAATTCGATTACAAACTCACCATTTCTGGATGAAATTCCAAAAGTATATCATTCACGAATCTTCTTTTCAATTAATGAAAACAATCATCACATTCTTTTTTCCAAATAAACATAACACCATTTCTATTTTACATAGTAATTTGGCTAGATGACCATGAAATTGCTTCCAAAATCCACTAGTAATAACCATCCAAACGTAGGAAACAATGGATCTCGGTAATATTTGTGAGTCGTGGCTATTCTTCAATAACTTTTGTTTTAGCAAGATCAACTGTTATAACATTTTTAATCAATGTGATAAAGGAATGATATTTTTTGTAACCAAAACTCATACGTTTTGAATTTACCATATAGTTTCTTTTCTTTTACAATTTTAAAAACTACCCTTAAATGACTTTTATGTTTCTATTCACTTTTGGAATATTAAAAAAATATCAACTATAAAAAGAACAATTATTAATCATCTAAGTAAACAAGGCCATCAAAATATTAAACTGTTCGATTCTAATTCAAACTATCTTTGGACACTAATTTGGAAGGTCATATCCCTCTATATGCCTTCCTAGCACAATTTCCCTATTTTGACTATGAAAAAACTATTTTGAATATAGTAATATCATAGATGAAGCATCGTGGAAATCTTTAAATTCAATATCATCTCAATATTAACATAATGTAATTTTGGGATATTAATTTAACAATACCCTAACTCTTAATATTGTCTAAACTGAACTATGATACCAAAAATAAGGACCCAAACATAAACATTACATAATCTAGAATTATGTTAATAATTCACATCGATGATATTTTCTTTTTTAGAGATTTAGAGAGCTTGGTTATAACATTTCCATAAAACATGAATATCACTTGTAGACACTTCAACAGCGTATCCATTTTTCCATAAAATAAAAACTCATGAAAAAAGAGAAATTTCTAGTTCCATCTTATAGACAACATTACTTTTCCATGATCAAAACCATGACCCTATTACTTTTTATGTATTTTTAAAACATTTCAAAAAAACATGAAATGGGCATTAAAAGCTTGGTATGGGTTATAAAACAATGAAAGAAAACATTAGTACATTAATATAAATAAGTTAATGAAATGAAAATTTTTCATATTTAATATAACAAACAATATCATATGATTCATGAATAACAAATTGAAATCATATATCATTAAGGTAAATTGTGGCATCAATAACATACTTACATTTTATCATCCACAGCTACATAGGGAGTTACATTTGGAATACCCATCACAGTAAATTTCCTAAATCTCTTAGGAGAGTCATTAATGTTTACCTCTGTCAGGTTAACCAATTCATTATAGAGCTATCCTGGGCTTACCCACCATCGATTTATCACAGAAGCACCCATATACGTAAACAATTCCCAATAACCATAACATATTCACAACATATAAAACAAACATAATGAAAAGATAATATTTCTACATTGAAATCACAATGTACCATTAAAAAATATTGGCATAATCAATCGATTATCAAAACCATTTTTAATACAAAAATACATAAAATGATTATATGGTATTTATAGTCTTTTTTTAGAAAAAATTCCTGCTTTTTAAGGAATCCAAATATCAAATAGTGCTTGAGAAGGTGGAATAGCTGTTGTCACAACGTAAGTAAAAAAGATAAAGTCCATTTTTAGATTACTAATACACTGCATAAGAAAATAATATCACTGAATGAATTGAAAATTCCTAGGGTTTTATACACCATATAAATGAATGTCGTGTATAAATCAAAATATGCGTCAAATAAAGCGGATTGAGATGAAGTCACTTACCAAGTGTGTGAATTGACTCATTCACTCTTTAATCTCACAAATAATAAACTAAAGTAAATATATACTTGTATAAGTAACATTTTAATGTTTTTTTTTATTTTTATTTCACTTATTTATATTTTATAAAAATTATATAATCACTACAGTTAATAATTGTTGTTTTGTCAATATTTGGTACTTGGCTAAAAAATGAACATCCTATAATTACATTTTGTTCATGTGGACAAATTCCACTATATCTAGAATGATATTCATGATTTATATATCATATATATCATATATAATATATATATATGTGTGTGTGTGTGTATTTATAATTTTATATATAATTTGGTGGTAAGAAATGAAATGCACCGTTCATGGAGACGGTAAGCCTTACATACGCATGGTATCTACTTTCATTTCAATTTATTATTTAAATGAATGAAAACATAATGATTCATAAAAATATTATAATTTCATTATAATAACATATATATTATTTCGGGAAATCCATTTTTTATACGTTCAAAGTATTGTATGAACGAGTCATATCACTTTGAGGGGCTGTAGTCTGCATTTTCTCAAATGAAATTATCGCATTTGCCCATTATGAAATCCACAAAGGTATGATATAAATGAAAAATAAATAAATATAGGGACAATATTAATTTAATATATATCACATATAAATATAGTTCCATAAAAATGACCACCATGAGAGGTGGTTGGAGAAATTTGATCAATTATCGTTTCATGAGGCAGTAGTTTTCCGTCCATAGAAATAGTATGTTCGTATCCATTAGATGGAGTGGTGTGGATGTTTAGTTAGAAAAATTCTCATAAAACAAAATAGTATACTGAGTATAGTGGTGTTGATATAAAATAAATGAACAAATAGAGATTATGGGGTTGGAGAAGTAAAATAAAAAATAATATTTAACAGAAGAAGTTGAAAAAAAAACAGGTATCTCCCTTTCGTTTGAACCAAAAGGTTTACTTGAATTACTTTAAGCCTAGGGGAAGGATTATAGGAGGAATATATAGATGTAGGGATATTAATTGGGATGATTTTTAATGATCCAAGATGATATAGAGGTGTTAGTAATGAGTTAGAGACGATGGCTTTTTGTAAGGGGATGAGTGTCTCTTTAGGAATGTTTGAAAATATTAATTTATTATATAATTATTTTTTATGTTCTTAATGATCAAAAACATATTTAATTTGAAGAAAAGTTTACTATTGTTAGAAATTAAATAATCCAATAATAAGTTGACATGTTTTGGTTATTTTTTTTAATTTTATAAACTCATTTATTTAAATCATTCATTAATAATGTAATCATTGCATCATAATTGTGTCAGAAATATTTTTTCATGTGATGTATAAAAATAATAAATAAAATATCATGATGTATGATAACTTTTTAATTTTAAAATTAATATTTATATTTTAATATATAACTTATATATCTGCATATAAAAATTTATTTACTAAAAGATATATCCTTCTATCATTTTTGTCTTTATTTTAAATTAATTAACAAAAAGTATCATTATCACAATTAAGTGTCTCCATGGGGTCCCAAAAATCATCCCAAGGATGCCCATGGTCAGACATGCATCAACCAACAGTATTAGAATACATTTTAGGGTAATTAAAATTGTTATAAAAATATTTGTTTCCCCTTATATACAAGATTTACCCTTTAACAATTGTAAATAAAATATTTACTAAAGTAAATATTGATATTGAATAAAAATAAAAGATAACTTTTTACACAATTTGGAAATCTAGATTAAAAATATGGAATTTATTTTTTCTAATTTAAAAAAAATAAGTTGATGAAATTAATTAAAAATTAATTCTAGTTGCCAAAACAAAAAGAGTGTTTTTATGAAATAATAAGTATTAAAACATTAACACTTGTTTATGTACAATTTCATAGTGGAATTACTTACAATGAAAAAAATTGGATTAAATGGTAAAAATATAATCTAATTACACTTTAAACCCAACTAAAAATAAAATCAATCCATATAAATAAATTAGATTAAAATGATGTTTTGAATTAAATTACAGTAATATTCACCATTTCATTAAAAATTGAACATTATTGAGATAAATACCAAAATATCATCCAATGTTAACTTCCATGTCCCAATTATAATGAATAATAATATTATTTTTTCAAATATAACTTATAAAAGTGACAAAAAACTATATTAAAAAATGGTTCTCTGTGAAAAGGCTTTAAATCAGTCCTTTAAATAATATTAGAGTATTCACTCATAAAATTTGGTTCCTTAAAAATTTAGGCCTCTAAAATTTATTGGATAAATGAAAAAATATTTTAAATGATGTATAATCATATTGTAGTTAGTTCAGTTCATCCCCTCAAATAAAATTTTCTACTCGTTAACTACAATTTAAAATAATAATATTATTTTATTACTGTGTGATGTTATATTTCAAAGAATCTCATTATTGCATATTAGGTATGCCTTCGAACATAGAATCCCCTTTAAAGTAAAATAAATAATTAATTCACAAATATTAATATATAAGAAAATTACATACTCTTTATTCACCTGGTATGTTACAAATGTTCCTCTCCATTTTGGGCCCTTGTGTTCACATTCTTCCTTGGTAAGATTATGGTGTTAGTGTAGCTCACTTCAGTGTGCTGTCAAAATTCTTATATGGTTTTGAGGAATGGGGTCTGTGTGTATACTATGAGATATGTTTTTGATACTTTATTACCTGATTTTTCTTTTGTATCATTTTATAATGTTATATATTGATCAAATTTTTATGTATTTTGATACTTATTTCACATGATGACATGTTTATTACTAACTATCTGATATGTTCCCAAATTAATGTCTTACCATCATTTTGTAAATATAGTTTTTGAACTTTGAACAGATAGAACATCATGATATTATTTTCCCTTATAGAGTGAGTTAATACTAAATTTGTTGGTGATGATGTCGAACCTATATACTTGGTTGGGGCAGAAAGGCCATATGTCCTAACATAGGACACAATGTCCTGTTATGATGTCCTTATAGCCTATCGTGAGGGAGTTTTAGGTTATTACTGCCTTGAGTCATTTCTCATGACAGATACATGTTCACTCGATTCTTTTTGGACACCGAGTGTCAAGTTAATTTACATTCTGTCAAGATCTTTAGATTATTTTATGTTATTTTTATACTTCCATTATATAGATGAATTAGGTACATTTGAAACTCATGGTTTATTTCATATCATGATTTAATAGTATATTCTTTTTTATTATCACTCATTAATTTATTGTTATCATTGTATACCCATGTTTCACTTGCATTAACATTTTAATGAAGCATTGGTGGTTTTTGATGGTATTTACTACATACCCCTTTCACTTGTATGTTTATGGACTTAAAGTCATCATTATTATTGATGTAGGTGAGGTAAAGGCACTTGATTTAGATTTCTAATTACAAATAATAGATAGAGTAGTGGTACTAATGCATACTTCAAAGGATTTTAGAAGCATTGATTTTATTTATATTTTTTACACAATTAATATTTTTCCATTCATTCCACACTGGGATCCATTTATTAAATGTTTAAAAAAATTTCAATCTTGTTGTAATTTATGATTTTTATCTTCTAACTTGATACTCCATTATTTTTATATTTTATATTCCTATTATGTATGGATATGAGTAATGACGGTATAGTCACCACAATGATGGAATTCACAACCTCAATACAATTTGGAATCCTCTTGTCTTTGTGGAATAATTTTTCAAGTCTTATTGATCCCAAAAATGACCTGGATGATTAGGTTATGGATTCAAATAATGGAATACGGGAAATTTTTTTGGTTCTTTATTATTCAATGAAATTATTGAATAGAGATTGATTTTGGGAGAAGTAAGTAGGATATTTTCATCTCGGCTAGACTACTATTCAGTAGTTGGACTGAAAGTTAATATTTATGTAGTTATTATTATAACTTCATAGGATATTGTTCTATACATTCATCATGGTTATTAATGTCGGGTATCATTCCTCATATATACCTTTTTATTGATGTATATTAGTTATAAAATTAAATTCCTTGATTTTTATTATCTATTTATGATATAACATTAATCATTACTGAATGATATTCATGTTTTCTCAATGAATGTGATATATCAGGTTTTTAATTTATTATTTTAATGTTAACATGTATTTATGTTTTTCATTTATAAGATTCTGAATATTACGTTGGTATAGAGAACAATGGGTAGTTCTAGGAGGGATATAACTTATGTTAGGGGTTTCATCCTAATAGATCATTTTTGTGATCCTATTAACTGATTAGGAAACTTCTCAACATCTCGTAATTTTTAAATTTATCGTTTCTAATTTTATAATTATTTCACCTCTATGAGGATTAATTTCACATTTTATGAATGATCTTCTAGTTACACCATATTTTATGAAGGGGGGTATATCTGATTATTCACCGACACCTACTCAGGTCGTTCATGAATTGAATGCACAGAAACCTATATTTTTTTATATTGTACCAGTACTTGGGGAACTAGTATAGAGGAACCTGTTTCACTAGACACATGGATTCCAACTCTAGTATCTGAATGAAACACGAGGACCATACAATAAAAAAGTTCTACTAGATTTAATCTAGGTAATATTAAAATTGGTCGAGACACTAGAGGATAGATTGTTCATGATAAATATGTTTATACTTTAGGGACACCCCATTCATTGGATGAGTGTCGTATGAAAATATTTTATATTTATTGCATATCTATGTTAGCTATAAATAACCTATTGTTTAGGGATTTCATTATAAAAAAACAATATATATAATGTTCCCCAGAATTAATGCATATGGACAAAGGATACATGACTTTTTCAACATACAATTCTTTTTTAAATAATCTAATTATTTTTTATCCTTTATTTTTTATAAATTATGTAGATATGGTTTGAAATATCAAGAACAGTATTCGTCTTGAAATTAGTAGATTTGTTAGGAGGTTTCACCTAACAATGTTAATGGAGGTTTTTTCATGTCCATAACTATTGAGAACGTCTAGGGGTGATAAACATAGATTTCATCCATTACATTCTATCCACCTACCTTTTATAAGAATTATAGATTCAAGATTAGCCACTGGGTCGATTTTTATGCTTTGAGATATATACCAGATAAGAATTAGTGATAGTACACTTGTGCTGATAGTGTGACCTTACTCTAGGAGGTGAGAGTTTCTATTTGAATTTATTTGTAGTAACATTAAATACTTATGATTTCATTCATGGTATGGACTGTTAATTTTCATTTCATGCCCTAATTTTCTATTTTATGTGAATGATGTAGTGTGTTGACAGTGAATAAACATGTTTTTTACCTTTGTCAGTGAAATGAAAACATAGAAAATGCAGGATGGTGTCATGAATAGGAGGGTACAGCTGATTGCACATCAGTTGTATAGCCTACCCCTTGGTGTATTGGATGTTATGAGTTCCCAGATTCCATTATTGGTGGATGAGTATGTGGATGTCTTCATAGAGGTTGTTCCAGTCTTACCAACTACTCAATATATAGACAAATTAATTGATATACAATGTGACACAAAATATATATTTATGTGAGAATATTATATGCCTCGAGCATACTTTCATGAGTTGAGGGTTCAGTTGGTCAACTTACTAAAGAGGGTCTTTATTAGACCTACTGTGTCATATAGGGAATCCTCCTACATTCTTTTTAATGAAGGAATATGAGATCGTCATGTTTTGTGTGGACTTCTAGCACTTGAACTAGGTTAAGGAGAATAATATGTATCCACTGCCAAGGATAGATGGTCTCTTCGATAAAATTTTTGGAGCATGATGGTTCTAGATTATTGAACTTATTTTTAGATATCACTGGTTATGAGTACAAGACAAGGATATAATAAAGAATGAATTCTGATGAATCTAAAACCACTATGAGTACATTGTGATTCTTCATGGCATTCTGAACTCCCTAAAAGTGGGAAAGGGACTCATGACCTAGATCAATCATAATTTTTTAGAATGGTTCAAGGATGTCTTCATTGGTGATATAATTATGTACTTGGCTTCTGAGGAGAAGAACAAGACACATATAAAGATGGTTTTGGAGATACTTTGAGGGACCTGTATTTATGAAAAGCTCAAAATGTTTAAATTTAGGATGTAGCTAATAATCTGTATAAGACACGTAATCTCAGAGCATGGAGTAGTGGTTTTCTTGACCAATGTCAAGGTAATGTAATCTTCGTATCCACCAAAGAGTGTGATGGAGGAATGAAGCTTCCTAGTATTAAAAATATTTGACTAGAGTTTAATACCTAATTTCCCAAGGATATCAGCAACCATGAAATCCTTTAATAAAAAGGGCTACTAGTTCATGTGTACATTGAGGTTCAGGCTTGTTTTTTAGTAGTTAATGAATATTTTTAATGAGATCTCCCATATTGAGATTTCGCGAGGAGGGAATTGAGTACAAAGTGTTTTATGAGGAATCATGAAATAGTGTTAGTTGTGTTACTATGATTAGTTAAGATATCATTTCAAATAGTTCACCTCATTTTAGGCACATATGTATAACTATGTGACCCATGATCAATGTTAGTAGTGGTAGTCTTCCTACTAAAGAGGTGGTGACGCTTCCTAATACGATAGCATTTTATCATATATTCTGATCACAAGTGTCTCAATTATATCTTCTATCAAAATGATCATAACAAGATACATAGATGATGGATAGACTAAAACCATTCTTGTGAATTCATAAGTTTCAATACTAATTGGTATGGTAAAATACTAGTAGATACACTTAGTATGAGTCCTTGTTCATAGTTTCTGAGATTTGTGTCATAACGGTTTTCCTAATTGATGTTATCCTATGTGTATGGATATTAATCGATTTACATCTAGTTGATGGTCATAAACTATCCAATCATGTAGCGAGAATTGATGAATAGCTAGGGATTCCAACTGTGAGACCCTAGATACACAAATATCTAGTAGAAATTGTCAAGATAGATTTTATAAAGGAGGGTAGCACATTTTTCTTTTTAGATGATGTATCATTGTACCTATAATGTTATTGGGGGGGTTGTATCGAGATAGGTTTATAAATATCAATTAGTTGTACATACATGTGTTGACAAGATGTACCAATACATATGACATCTCTTTTGGTGCTCAAAGATGTTGAAAGGAGTTGCATATTTTGTCTCTAAATGCCTTACTTTTTCAAAAGTGAAGTCTGAGAACCATGTTCTGGTGGGTTTATCCCAACCCATTGTCATTCCATAGTGGATGTGGAATGGGATATACAAGGAGTGTGGGTTTTTCCTACCACTGGTAGTGTCTTCAAACCAAAACCCCTACCACTATAGAATTACAATGACAACACTCAAGGAATTGTATTGGATACCCTACATGTGACAGCTTTTATAGACTAATCGAAGAGTGTTAGAACTCATGGAAAATGATTTCGTTCTAGAAACCAGTGAGATGGTGAGGATCACATGGGATGAAGACTATACGAATGTATCATGATTCTTATACAGATATGTGATAGAGTCCTTTTCAGTTTGATTAATGAGACCATGTGTTCTTACGGGTTTCACCTCAAAGTGGATTATTGATATTTGGTTGGGGAAAAAGATATATCCAATATAAAATGACCCATTATAGATAAAATGTATAGTTTGGGAGGTGGAATTCCAATTATCTCTAAATCTACATTAAGATCAGGTACATGATGTCATCCATGTGTCCTAGATGAGGAGGTACAAGCCTGACCCATCACGCATATTTAATTGGGTGATCTGAACATTAGTGATAAAACTACATTTTTAAATTCCAAGTAGAGATTGACAATCCAAAGGAGATGATCCTTCATCTGAAATTTTTTCATTTAGTGTTTGTTCAGTGGCAGCACAAAAATCCCATAGGTACCACATAAGAGTGGGAGGCTCATATTCATGCACAATACCTACATCCCTTTTAGTAGACCTTGTATTTTATTTTCAGTGATGTAAAGTCCCAGGGTGGGGAGAATTTAATGACTTATGTTTTCCGTCTATTGTTTTTTAATAATGTATTTATTATTTTTCCGACGAGTCATTAGGACTATGTGGGACCCTGAGGCCTAATGTTCAAAAAAAAGGTTTCAATCATATTAAATATATTAAATAGTAAGGGCACTCATTTTTCAAAAAATAATTAAATGAAATCTAAATGGGTTTTGATAAAAAATCGAAGTAAATTCCTGAGTTCAGAATGTATGTTTTACCCTTGTCGTGACTTAATTTTAGTCTTAGCGAGTTTATTGAGGAAAATTCATCATGATAATTGATTTAATAAAATAGATAAAATATTTTAAATGAAATATTTTATTTATTTTCAACACATAGATCTAATTTACCACTATAAGTGTATTTTTATTGAAAATTTATTGGGTTAGCCGCATAACCCTAAAAATATTTAGTGATCCATTGGTTATCATGGATTGAGATTCCATTGGTAGATGATAGTTGTATTAATTATTGTTGACCGAAATAGGATATAATCAATGGTTCTCCCAGATGGCTCTGACACCGCATCATTCCTCATTAGTGATTTATTGAAATTATGGAAGGGATGTTGTTTAATTTGTATTTCTTCCTCGTTCTTAAGTCGTGTGATGAAACAAAATCATTCAAACCATTGATTAATCAATGGATACCTTGAATTTTTTGGATCTGTTTACAATGTGTGATTTTGGGAGAATTAATATGAATTGTTTAATTCTTGGTTGTTATTGTCAAGACAATGAGTTGAGATCTAAACAGACATCGATTGAGCATCATTCCTCTTATTTCTTTTAGTTATTTTCCCTCCCCCTAGTTCTTGATTTACCATGCTAGATCTTTGTTTTTCCTTAGGATGGGAATATCCTAATTTATTGATCATTGGACACCAAGTTTTTCTTCAATGATTACATTTCATAGATCTCATATCGACATCATGATATGGTTGCGTGAAAATGGATGTTGGAATAAATTGGATGACATAGGTATGATATTTTCAGGTTCTTCAGCAAACATCAAATAATAATTAAGTATACCATTTTATGATAAGATTAATATTTCAGATCTTTTTAATTAAATGATGGCATGAATAAATGAGGCACAATATACATATTTATGGATACGTGATCTATGAATTCATGGATAGAGAAATGAATGAGATGCATTGATCCATATCTGCATTTCTGAAGAAAAAAAATCATATTATTTAAATAGTGTGTAATCCAAAACTACATGCCTTGTGGGGTCCCCATTATGATTTCTAGGGTTTTTTATAGGAGTTATGGATCGAATGGAATCTGACACTGTCACATGACGTGTGACCTATCTCTGTTGAATTGGTACATAACCCAGGTGTGCACATACACAAGTTTGGTACCTGAGTTGGAGCACATTGTGTACTCCCTCACATGGACATGACATGGACTACATACACATGTTATGTCATTTACTGGAACACATTCTCATTTACATAAGTTGAATAAGTGTACAATAACATGGGTAGGAAAAACATAAATTCTAAATAACATTTACTTCAATAAGGACACGGGAAAGAGAGATTTTACATTTAGTTGGGTAGAACCTAAAGTCAGGGGAAAAAATGTGTTAACACTTGTACATTCCATGCCATTTTTTACACATCAATTTGATCCATCATCCCCTGTTACATTGACATGTTCCATTATCTTTCATTCCCCTGATCCTTTCTTTGGGGGGGGGTGGGGGTTGGAATGAAATTTTCTACTACACCACAGACAATGACCCCTTCAGTATGTCTTCTTGGATAGATTCATTGTAATCCATCAATTGGATTATAGTGAGATACTTTATTCATATTAATGGTATATGTAATGTTCTTGGTATCATCATGACCAACACTACATGTCCCTTGATCCTATACATAGAATGTTAATCTAGATTGTGTTATTTTTATCACCCCATGGTAATAGGAGCGATCCACATTTCTGAATTGTATCTCTTGAGATGTTAGTTGTGTACTTATAATTATGTGACCTGAGGAGAGCAACCTTTTTTAAATATTTCATCAGTTTTATCATACTCGGGTGTGTGTTCTTCCAGATGAGTGATATGTGATATATTTTAGCTCGAATCATATGCTTGTATAATATAAATTGCACTTACATTAAATGAGTGGTTATTAATTATGTATATATTGATATTCTAATTTAATTTTCTGTAGACATATATGTATGTATATATGAATATATTTTAGATTTTTTTATGCTATGTGGTTTCATGGTATCAAAATTGGTATTTTTATACTAACACTGATGCTAGAATTTCCAATAGGTGTCATTTTTTGTGCAGGAAATTGACAAGTTGATAGATTCCTTGACAGAATACGAACAGATGGTGCTTATTGAGACTAAACAGATTGAGAAGTGTTCAAGTGGTATTCTGATTGTAGTCCACTTTTTTACATTCAGATTGTACTTTTTTCATACATTGTATGGTAGGATTATATTTTTATTTATTTACAGTCCATTACATTAATCATACTCACGATGAGAGGTTTAGGTGTTTGTCTGTATTGTTGCCATGTTTTTTTAAATTTAAAAAATGAGTTGTCTTGGTGATGTGTGTTTGTGTGTAGTTACATAGACTAATACCTTCCATTTTATTGATATTCGTTCTTGGATGAAGTTTCCTTGCCCTGGGCTGTTAAGGGAACTTTTGACGAGTCAGGGTTTGGGCCCCCCTTGGATCGGTCATGACACATAAGTTATCAGAGATTGTTGAGGTAACCTACAATGCAAGATAAACATATTCTTCAGTGTGATGTAAAGTAAAATAAGTAATTCATGTAACATAATGTATTATAGAAATTAAATAGTCTGAAAGTATATATTTTATAATATCTCACGATGATAATTTATTAATATATAACTTTGATGATTAATTTCATGAATCATTTTTATATGGAAAATTTTGTCTATTATTTTTAAATTTCTAATTTTTTAAATTTTGTATTTTATTTGAAAACTCCTATTTACTATTTTATAAAGTAATGATATTTTCTATAAAATCATTTTTAAATAAAATATACGTTTGAATTTTGAATCAAATTTTTATCACTGTAATAAAATGAATCAAATGAAATGGTCTTTATATTTTTAAATATATATTAAAATTATTAATATGTATACATTTATTTTATTATTAATATTAATTTAGCCTAGGTAAATACTTGTTAACATGATAACAACTAAAATGTTAAAATTTAAAAACGCAACTGGTAATGGGTGTGAACATGATACAAAAATCCTATAATTGAATTTATTGAATGTGTATTGAAATTATATTATCCCTGAACCATTATTTGTTCATTTTTTAGGACCATTAAATGTTTAACAGTTCCTACCATTATATTGTTTTATATATTTTACAAAATTTTATTCTCATCACTCAAAAAAGGGTCCCCTAACCACCCCATAAGGATACAATAAAAGATTATGATTCCTATTTAAAATCTTCCATATTCAATTTCTTTGGATTTATCTTTTACAGTCTTGATATTCTAGTCCAAAGAGATTATCCTTTCCTTACCATTTCTAAGGGATCTTTGAAATAAATCTAAAAGTTCTCATACCGATTAATGATTTTTTTCATACCTTTTTTCATCTAATTTTATAATGAAAAACAATAATTTTAATATTCGTAAATTATAAATAAAAATTTAGCCTTATTTTTAATTTTATTATTATATTATAATAATCATTAATCACTTTTTCTATTTTCGATTAATAGAAACCGACATGTGTATTCTGTGTTGGGTGGACTACTACAACCATGTTGTTATGTGTTTTTTACATAGACAACATTATGTTTATACTATTAAAGGTGAATTTATAAAATTATTTTAATATGAGTAATAATTTTATTATTATAAAAAAATAAAATGGAGGAAATTTTTCTCTCATTCTATGGAAAATAAAATCATCAACCATGTATAGATTTGGACTACTGCCTCCATGGAAAAACAGATTACAATTTATCTTTTCATACATACATATAATATATTGTAATAAAGATGGTAATGCGGGATACATATTGTGTTTCTTATTTCAGTAAGATCATTTTATGGAAACTTTTGGATTATTTTAATTATATGACCAACAAAAGTGTGTAGTTAATCTATATTCTAAAACTAACGAACTAAGTGATGAATGATCAATTATTTAAATATATTGATGTTATATAAATTTTTATTTCATAAAAATTCATAAAAATTGTGATATATCAAACTAATAATCATCAAATAATATCTATATTCTTATGTTATAATGATATAACCACTAAACCACCTCATAATCAGGTGTTAATCCTCATTGATTCATGTTTGGGTTGGATTAACAACTGACATGAACAATGCATTGGATTTATATCATTATTAATCATGATATAATATTTATTGGAATAATTTTTATATATATTTATGTAATTTTTTTTGTATGCTTACATGAAAATTCATCTCATTGATTATGAAAAGGAATTCCATTCCTTAAGAACCACCAAAACATGATCTTTAATTTTATAATATTCATGGATTTACCAAAAATAACATTGAATGAAATTTTATCATTATAAAACATCATGGATTATATATTATGGATATTTATATGATCTAATAGTCACATAATTGAAAATAAAATAGATACGATAACACCTTTTTGGAAACTAGTTCAATTTGATAATGATTATTTCCACAAGGTGATTAAAATAAATAATATTTATATAGTATTTATATGTCTAGGATGACTATAATTGAGGAGTATTAATTTTTATATATAAAAAAGGATTATTGGGTATGATTTTAGTTAATATAATTTAATTATCCAGAATGTTTTAATCAATAAGAGAATTAATTGGGACCAACGTAATTGTTTTCATCTCAATCTCATCTCAATAAGACACATTAAATATTATTAACCTGATTTCATTATTTATGTTCATATAATACCTATTAGAAATATTATATAAATAATTATTTATTTATAATATGTTTTATTTTTAAATATGGGGCCAAACATTCAATTGGTTTCAAATATCAGGATAACCAAGATGCAGGAGATCACGGTGTCAAACCATAATTAGATAATACATGATTATGTGATGCACAACTTCTACCAGTTAATAGAGTATTTACTACCCATTGTTGTATCAATATTACATTATTGTTTTATTGATGGTAAATACTAATCTAAATTAGTTCATTTTTTACAATTTATTTAATTTCACTTATTACATTTGTTGTAATGCATTTTGATATATCAGTTTTAATTCATTAATATAACATAACTACCATTGATTAAAAAATTGGGTACATTCAACAAATTTTTTATATCATGTTTAATTTTATTTTATTACATTTCCACCATATGAAACCACTATTTTGAAAAATATCTTGCATCATTGAAAATTCTTCTCATAACAGATGTTGATTACTCAAGGATTATTTCATTCAATTATTTTTTATTATTATGAACAAATTTACTCCATGATAGTGTCCTTCAAACCTAATATTTTAAAATATAGAAATTTATTTATCTCTTTTTGGAAAAGAAATTTTTTTAAATTTTTTTTAATTCTTTAAATAAGAGATTATGAAAAAGTTATTATAAAAATACGTAAAACAATTTTCATTTTATTTTTAGATGTATGTTCTGTTACAAAAAATAATGTTCTTTTCTTGAAATGGAGTATGGCCTATGTTTTTTATCAATATAGATTGGATTGATTGAGGATTTTCAAGAGAAGTGAACTTATAGTATATGGCAATGCAGTTGTTTAAGGTGGAATAGTTTTCAATTGTTTTCATGGTTATTGAGATTCAAAATCACGAATTTGATTTTTGAAAAGGAATAGTCTCTAAAAAGTTAGTGGGTGGTAAAACAAGATATGGGATAACTACCCAGATCAAGAATTATGCAACATAGAATTGAAACCTGTGAACCACATAGTGAGAACGTTTCCCAAAACAAGAAAATCAGCATTGTGAGGACATGTGGATTACATGAAGGATTGTAGTACGCAAAACGCATGATTTTTCATAGTATGTCTTTTAATTTTCGTAAATGAGGTGGTAATTTATGTTTCCATGTATGATAAATTCCATTAAGCAGACTATGATGGAAAAATTGATCACAAGAGCACGGTATGCAATGATGATTTTTGTAAATATAATCTTTGTGGATTATGTCTATCTATTTAATTATATATGGATCACTAATACCTTTATTACAATGTTTCACTAATATTGGAAATTTGGGAGGAATTTAGTGATGTACATAAGTGGTTCACAAGAAAACCACCCCATGAAGGTGAAGAAGTTCGCAAGTAGGATTCTTAGAAAGTATAAGAGGTCATTAGAGATAGTTAGTGGAATGGGTTTTGTGGGGAACTTCATTCCACTATGTAGAATGGTTCAGGTAAGATATTTTAAGGAAGATTTTTCATAGAATATGGTTAGAATAAGTTGATTCCACCTATAGAGGTGGTATCTGGAGAAGCATGGTTTGTGAATTTAAAACACATAGTAAATTGTGTAATGTGGTATGTGAAGGAGAAGACCTGTTCATGGATGAACCGTTCATGAACTATTAGTGGGCAAAAAACTGGAATATATTTGGGTAAAAATAGTTCATGAACATAGCATCGTTCTATAGTTGAGGATTCATGATTTAATGCAAACTCATTGAAGCGACATTCAAGAAGATAAACTGAGTTGACATTCCTTCCAAACTAATTAGGAAGGGGAGTCAATAGAATTGATCTGAGGGACATAGTGTGTAATACCTAAATCCTTTTAAGGACATCGTGCCTGGAATACAGTGGTTTGGCTAAAAAAATATAATCTGAAACTTTTATAGATTATTGGACTTTAGTATGACCAAAAACATGTCGCCATATTCTCTTTGGAATATACCATATTAGTAAACAAAGTATAAATTGTTTGTGGTCCTTCTATATATGAATGTTTATATTACTACACTGTCTGAATTAAAATTCTCTTTTTTTTATTTTATAAAAACCCGCTTTATGGAGAAGCGGTAACCTCAAGAACACAACACCCAAAAAAACCAACACCTAACACCAAATGCAAGATCCAAAATCAAAGGTGAAAACATTAAAATTCAAAATTCAAAATAGCCACAAGACAAGAGGAGACCTCAGGCCATGAGAACCCAAAATTGCATGTCACGTCTCCCGCCATCATCAATCAACCAGTGCATCTCGTCCCCTGCACCGTCAACCCCATAATTACGTTCACCATCAACACTAACATAGCAGGAAAGAACAACACAGTCGTTGTCGCCCTAACATTGTGGGAGCATTACAAACATCTCCATTCATACTGCTGAAAATTTTCAAAACCATTCAAACCTCCTTCACGCTCCACCATTTTCGGAAACACAAAACCAAAAATAAACCACATCCTTCGATGAAACCACACCACCGCCACAGGCCAGAAATGACCAATTGAAAAACAAAAATCTAGACCCAAAACCTCAAACCATCCTCACATCAATGACACAAAATAAGAACCAGAAAATGATGACCAGGGAATGAAGAAAACCAGCCGCAAACCCACCACCGCCTTCAAGCACACACAATATGACAAAATCCGTCCAAACGCCTCTAGATAGAGCGGAATCATGGCATCATCCTCACCGTAGCAATGGATAACTCCAACAGTAGACCGTCATCGCGCCGTCTGAGAGCCCTGTCGAACAAAGGGAGTGAGGAGGGCCAGCATAAGGAGAAATAACTGAGTAGTTCAACATGGCGTCTCCATGGTGAACTCTACAAGCCATGAAACTACTGGTCCAAAGCATCACCAGAAATCCAAACTGCAGTAGGGAAGGGAAGAAGGCGGCGGGGAGAGAAACCCTAGCGGAGCCCCTTAAGGGCGCATCTCAAATCCATAATTTCATCCTTACTACACATTAACAACATAATGATTAAAAAAATTCATTCCAATGTGGAAATATGATCCATCAAATTAAAATAAAATGTTGACACTCTCATTCACCTCTCCACTATTTAGGGTTTTCTAGTGTCCTTTATAGTCTTCCTCTCTTCATTAATCCATGATAATCCTTATAACTATTAAAGAACCTTTTCATGGTAATTATGTATAAAAGTAAATTTTTTTCCATGACATTTAGCATCCTAATTAGATAAATAAATTTCGTTGTGAGCCATATCATTATCTTTAATGTCATGTTTTACTTTTTTTAAACACATTTATGTTTTCAAATCCTTTTTCTGTATCATATTCAAAAAAATTTACAATCATTTGATTCATGTTTTATTATTTTTTATAAAATATGTGTTTTATTTTTTGTGTTTTTAACCAAAAATATGAAAATATTTGATTCTGGACCCCTTATATTGTGATTACATTTTATTTTTTTTTTTCTTCAGGAATTTTTCTCATTGACAAAATTTGACATGGTTTCCTTTCTAACCCAATGGATATTTTCATCTGAAACAATATTCCTTATTTATCTAGATTACCTATCATTTTATTTCAGTATATAATTTATCATATATTTATTAATCGATACATTTTTATCATTACATTTTCATATAATTCATAATAGATGGTATTAACCAATAAATAATGTTTCCCCTTTTAGCTAAATGGGGAAGGTATTTCATTCTATATGTCGTAATAAAAGTATTGTTGATTATCTATATGTTGAATATTTTATGACAAACAAACATCATTCTCCTAATGGATTTAGATCATGCTATCCATTTTATTTATATATGGAAAAATATTGGATATTCATATGTTGTTATTAGAATATTGATGATTTTTAAAATCCAGGTTTTTTATATTATGATCATACACCTTCATTATCCAAATTATTTATTATCATGATTTTCATTTTATTTACATAATGAATATTAATTGAATCTTGTTTGTCTTTGTTCTGATATAGATGATAATTAAAAAATATTAATTTTATTATAATACACATCATATAATATGATGAATTCATTGGACGTAATCAAATAATGTGTGGGCCTCATAAATTATATATCACCTTGATGCATTAGTGGGTCTCATTAGACAAACATTTTTTCTTATCTTTTTGGATCTCTACCCAGAATAAGATATTTCACGATGATAATATCATGAAATATATGATACTGATGTATTGGTTTATTGTATGGAATTACTTGTTTGGAATAATTAATTTCATCACCACGGAAATAGATATTATTATACATGTGATTTATTTATTTTCTTATAATTAAATTATATTTTATTGTTTTAATTTTTTTGGTATTATAATCATTATTTTTACATCAATAATATTTATGTTGTACTCATTCTATGATTGTAGGATTTGGATATTTTCTACTAATGAATATTTCAGAACACCCCATCTTATGTTTTCATTCATCAGGATATCATGAATGATATTAAAAATGATATGTTTAGTATAAAAGATTGTCTATAGAATTGTTTTGGAGATGATGAAGATTTATTATAGATATTTAAGTTCTTATAAATTGAAAAACATTCATTACATGGAAAATACACTGTTTTTATTAGTTTTTGGTTAATAATAAATTACAAAATAGATAATATTTAATTGTATTGGGAATTTATGTATCAATTTTTTTCACTAACTCATGTAATTGTGGGATAATTATTATAGGAAATATATGGTTGGCATTGAATAAAATATGTAACATATTTGTTTATGGAATATAATATGGGAGTTTAGTTATGGGGAATCCCATACATCCCGTTATTATATAAAAATTTTAAATAGTAAAAAAAATTAAGCACCCAGACACAATGTACCCTTGAATGATAAATACAAGATATTATATAACAAGACATCACATTATCAAGGATATAATAACATGGAAGTTCTCACTCAACTGAGATTAAGTAAATTCTCATAAAAACTTAATCCTAGTGTCCCACATAAAATCCATCATATGTAAGGTAACCATGAAATACCTTAATTCTTCTACTTATTTTCATGGAAAATAATTTTTCGGCTAATCAAATGCACATTTAAACAAATGGAATAGTGTAATACTAACTCATATACTCCAGTCATGTAAGAATAATAAAAAATACACCACATATATATATCCAATGAACATCATTAAAAATGATGACTCCCACATAAAACTGGTGTGACACTATACTCTTTAGGAAAACACCTCCTGTTGAAAAATACACAATACAACATATCCATGTGTTTTATGGTATGAAAAAACAGAATATAGAAAACATTATCTTCAATCAAACTCTTAATGTAATACCCTATAAGAAAATACATTAATGATTCCATTATTATTTAAATTTGTAAGCGTACTCCTATCTACCATTAATATCATAAGGATGACAAAAATATAAGAAATATGAAATGAAACATTCAATGAATGTTCAAAAAACTACTATAATACTTGTAGAAAAAAATAATTTCCTAAAACTATATGATTAATGGATAATATAAATTATTTGGTTAAAAAAAATTAGTACCTAAAAAGAAAATAGGATATTAGAAATATATTATTAAATAAGGAATCGGGTGAAATTGGATCATGGACTAAAACATAATAGAATACAATGTCTAGGTTACCCAGTTAATTTCCCTATTCTGGGATCCCTCATGCTTGACCCTATCCCAGACGCCACATTACATCACCTTATACGAGTTTACCTAGTTCTAAAACTATATTATGATACCCATGTGTTTCAAAAATGTCTGAAAATACTATTTTATCACCCAAGTAATGTTCCTTCTAGGTAATAATTTGACACCCCAACGTGGAAACAATGTACACTTTGGAAAACTATGAACCCATTCAACCATTATCTTATACATAATCCATAAGGGGTGATCATTAATAAAGTTGGAATATAAATGGATGCCTCATAGAATTATGCAACTAGGTATACTTGTCCACCATTATGTGTTTTTTATGTATATAATCTAGATGAAGAACAGTAATATTGTTGTAATTGTGTATCAAAAATAATTATCACACCACCACCATCATGAACGACCAATGATACCACTATAATCTAAAACAAGGATGAATGTTACACCATAATAAAATCATACTAGGGCTCTACTTGACCATGTATTCTTGGGATACAAATTTTCATAGAAGAACTATCATCTAGGTCTCCCAAATAATGGAGATTAATAATCCTATCATTTGACTATGATACATCATGTAACACCATGAGATGTTGGGAAATATATTTTTTCAAATTAATTAATTAAATTATATAATATTTATATAGATTTTGTTGTGTGAAAAAAATAAGTTTATATTCTATTATAAGTAATACCAAGTCTATATTTTGCTACATGAGACAATTATATTAGTATTCCTTATACACAACACTATGTTTGGCTTATGTTATACGCAACAGAATGTTCTTCCTATAGCTTTCTTTATACATAAGTCTGAGTTTTTCTGAACTATAGTATAATATATAATATTATTATTTAAATTAATAAGATATAAACTATCCATTAAAATAGAAGTTATGAATAGTATTAAATATCTTATGATAATATATGTTTTATAATATGAATTTAGTACTTACCAATTAATGGGAAACAAAAATATATACCTATTTAATATACCTGAAATATATTATTTTCTTCTCCCAATGTAATTTTGTCCTAATAAATTAAATATAGTTATAATTATTGAGAGATACTAAGGAAATATATATCTTATGTATTCAAATAAATATTTTTTATATTCAACTAATATATTTTATAGGATTAAGAGAAGAAAAATACAATTTTAGGCACAAACCCCTATATTTCTAAAATGGGTATTCTTACATTGTTATAATAGAGACCCAATATAAATCTAAATTTTGACACATGTAGAATTTTTTTGACTAATTTTTAAAAAAATATTTGGATATCTAAATATAATTTGGTTTTTTTTGGTTTTTTTTATATGATTCAGGTTTTGATGAAGAAATAAAAATACTGAACTTTAATTGAAAACGACATTTTCATTGAATTTTTGTTTTTGATTAAATAAATTTTTTGTTTAAAAGTATAATTAGATAAATTTTTTAACATTTAATCAAATTTAGGTCATTGAAATCAATTTTACTATGAATTTGGATATGAATACTTGTAAAAGTTTGGAATATTTTCAATTTCAAACACCATTATATTATTCTTAAAATGATATTAATTTTAAAATAATTTTTCAAAATTATCTATTATCAAATTTTGAATAATGGATTTTATATTTTTAATAATAATGTATATATTTATTAAATTTGTACATTTTAGTTTTGTACAATTTGAACAGTAACTTCATTAATTTTTATTTCCCGAGGTTAGGGTAAATTTGGTAATTAAGGGTGGAAATAATAATACAAATAATATAAAGCTACCATAACACATTCCCAACTATTATTGGATGATGTTTATTCTACCCTTAAAAAATAAATATATTAATTTAATATTTTAATAGTTAATTTTCAAAGAAACTAAATTTAATATTATTAAATTCAAAAGGTAGTTAAAAAATGTCAGACTCTTATTTTAATAATCAATATTTTTATAATATTTGGTTAAATAGATGATATTCTCAAATATATGAATTATTATGAAATATAAAATGGTTATATATATGATATTTTTTTTATTTCTTAGAACATAATTAATAAGTATAAAAAGATACAGGATGATGATGTTGTAATTATTAAATTAATGAAACAATAAATTAAATAATATTAGAACTATCAAAATAAGTATAATTTGAATTAATTAAATTGAAAAAAAATTATGGGTTAATATAACAGGTTAGGGGTGTATTATGTAAATAGTTTTTATGTAATATTGTTGAATTGAGTTTATAAAATTCAATGTTTTTTATTCATTGAAAACAAACACTTATGATATTTTAAAGAAATAATATTTTATTAAATTATTTAAAAATATTAATAATAATACATTTTGAACATCATATGGGTTATGGTATAAAAGTTCTTCAAATTTTCAATAATACTGAAAGCTACACGTTATATGTCAAAACTACATTCCCTTAAAATTAAAAACAATGTTACTTTAGTTAAAATTAAAACTGATTAACTATGGGTTAATCAAAATGATAAGGTCCATAATAACATTAAAACATATCTAAAATTAATTGGTTGATGGTATTACTAATATATAATATCTTTTATTCAAACTAACTTGATTTTTTATGAATTTGGATTGATATTGATTTTGTTATATTTTAATCTGCTGTGAAATTCCAAAAGTTCCCGTCCAGTCTCTTATTAAAGGGATCTTCTCATTCTCTTCACATTACACATCAGAACCTATTTTGATCAGACAATATCTATATAAATATACTCCCAAAATCCCTCCATTATAAATATATTACATAAATTGTTCAATAAAAGTTTTAGTTTTATTTCATCCATATATAAACACAATTTTATTATTTCACATTTATATAATAACACATGTAACTATAGTATTTTATAATTATGTTTTATTAATCGTTAGACCTACAATCACAAACATTTACATCTAATGGGTAACAATCTTATTGTTCTTGTCTACAGAGAACTACCACCTCACGAAACGATGTTGTTTGTTTTTTTCTTTTACCACTATTCATGGTTATGAATTATAATGGAAACTATGTTGTTATAATATATATATATATATATGATATTTATGATGTATTTTTCTTCTATAATTATAATATTAAACATACCATCGTGATTTCCATTTTTTATAAATATGATATGCATGTTTGTGGATGTGTGGACTGGTGCCTCCTCAAAGGGATGTGATTTGTTCACACTCTACATGGAATGGGTTAAAGATGAGTTTAATAAATTTTTTGTAATTTAATACCTAATATGTTTAATTAAATTATTAATATATATATATATATTTATATATATATATTCATATATTATATTTAAATTATTTTTTTCAAAAGGATAATTAAATGAAAATAGCATTCAAGAATATGCACGGCTGATGTTATTAATATTTTCATGACTTAATATATTCCCCGTTTACTGATTTTATATGAAATGTGCATAATTTGTGTGAAATATTAATGTTTTAATATTAAGTATATTTTTTGAGCATTTTTAGAAGTAGTCCAATTGAGTCAGTTTAATGGTTTAATAATAACTGTCACTATACTGATCCAAATTGTGTGGTTCTTGTTTTGTAGGATTTTACTTTCAATATACAACATTTCATTAGAAGGAACAATGATCCAATTCTGCCATTTGAAGGGTCATATGGTCCTCACAAACAAGACCAATGAATCTGTGAACAAATTGGACCAGCCTTAAAGATTGATTTAATGGGATCAATACTGAAGTACAAAAACATTAACTCTCCACCATAATTCTGGGGACACTACATGTCATCATAGATAAAAATTTCAAGGTCCAAATCCAAGTACAAGGGGCCCAAATAAAGCTTTGAAGTCCATCCCACCATTCTGGCCAAGAATTAAAATTAGTATAGTATGCATGACATCTCTCATGATGTAAGCATCAAATCGAGCTGATATTTTTCAGTGTGAAAGAAGAGATATATTTGGCCGGCTTTGTTGAAGAAACCATTCTGATTTTAAGGCATCTTAATATTCAAAAACCCTTTCACTTTATAGACTTCAAAAAGACTGGATTGAAATGGACAGTTTAATTGTGTTTAATAAACCGGCCATAACTTTTGATCCTTAAGTGCAAATGACTCCAAATTTTGAGAGTAGTCGTCCAACATTATCGTCTACACATTTGAATAAGGAGATATTCGATGCTTCGGCAGTCTGAATAGAAAAATTGGCGATACAAGTGGAGGGACAGATTGGGAATGCAAACTGTCCACTCCTTGGGCTATAAATACTCTCCCCTTCTCTCCTTGAGAGGGGTTGGCATTTCAGAAGAAAAGAGATCATATTGGCACGACCAAAGCATTGAAAAAGGCTTGGGAGGACCTTCCATACACATTTTTATTTGAGAGACCTTTCCTCCTCTATTTTTTTCACTTACTTCTGTGTTATTCGTTTTTGTAATTTTGTAAGTCCTTTCTTTGTAATTCTGTTTTAATGCAAGTTACTTATTCAATATCTATTATTCTCATCCACCTTCTGTAGTTCAATATTTATGTTCTTAATATAGTTTAAATTCAGTTGAATCCCCTTCCCTTCTTTTTCTTCCTCATTCAATCGAAAATCCGTTTTTAATTATCATCATCGTTCGCGTGTGTGTGTCAACGTCCCACTCTTTTCTAATCCCTTTCTTTTTCTTCTATTATTAATTTATCATCATAATTATTTTAACCAGAATATTAAACATACAAATGGATGACTAAATCTCTCATTGGGGTGAGTTATAATTCAGGGATTTTAAGTGATTGAGAGTTTTTCTTGATGAGTATTCTTTAAATTAATATTGTGTATGTTAAACTTAATATGTCATGGATTAATGATATGTTTTGTTTAACGAGTGGTTTCCATGGATTATTGGAACCATAAATACACTACCATAAATATGTTTTGATTGATATTAGAACTCTATGTTTAGTGAAGTCTTGGATTAAATCCTTCACACTTAGAAATTCTAATCAACGTCAACTTATGACATGGGTGTTAATTTAATGCAATAAAAAGTAAGGCTCAAGGATATCACATTCTTAACTCTCAAATGATGAACTCACCCCAATATTTATCAACTTGGTAAATCAAACATCATCCATAAATCATTTCAATTAAACTCTACAAAAAAATCCCCTAATCAAAATACATTCAACTAAAAACAAATGACTATTACAAAGTATCATTGCTGAGGATTCGACCCGAGTGATGCTATACACATTAGCAGAGCACTGGAATTTTGACCGGTCGATAGGCGACAATCGGCCGTGCATTTCAAATGGTTCCGCTGCCGGGGATGGTGCTTTATCTAGTCATTCGTTTCTGGTTACTGTAAAAAAACAAAAAAACAAAAATTTAAAAAATCATTGAAAAAAAATCACAAAGAAAAACTCGTCTTCTCATAAAAATCATAAACTGAACAAATACAAAGAAAAACCCATCTTCCTCTTTCTTACAAAATCTCTCTAAATTCCCCGTAGCCTTCCAAACAATCCCTCAGATTTTTTTGAACCTGAAATTGAGCGAACACTTCGCCAACTTAGGATGAACATAAGAGATACTCAAATAATTCAAGAACCAGTCCTCATCCAACCAGTTGAAATTGAAATGGCCAATCCTAGGGAACAAACTCTAAAAGAACTCACTACCCCTGATATGAATTACCAACCTCTTGGTATTCAATATCCAAACATTGATGCTGACTTCAAACTCAAATTGGGTTTGATTCATCTTCTCGCTCATTTTCACGGGCTAGCCTGTGAGGATCCACATCTTCACCTTAAAGAGTTCCAAGTAGTATGCTCTACCATGAAGCCTCAAGGGGTTTATGAAGAACAAATCAAACTCCGAGCATTCCCTTTTTCCCTAGCTGACACTGCTAAGTCATGGCTCTACTACCTCCCTCCTAGTTCCATAACTACATGGAATGACATGAAGCATCTCTTTCTAGAAAAATCTTTCCTGCTTCTCGTACCACTTCCATCCAAAAGGAAATAAGTGGTATACATCAATTCCCAAGTGAATCACTCCATGAGTACTTGGAGAGGTTCAAGAAGCCTGTGGCAACCTGCCCACCTCATCAAATCCCTGACCAACTCTTGATCCAATACATCTATGAGGGGTTATTGGCTATGGAGAGAACTCGCATAGATGCCGCAAGTGGCGGTGATCTTGTTGATAAAACTCATGAAGCTGCAAGGGATATCATAAGTAACATGGCTGAAAACACACAACAATTCCATACTCAATCACATGCTCAAGTCAAACAAGCCCAAGATAATCAATCCATAGAGCCTAACAAGATGACTGAGTGGATGAGTGAATTTACGGGTCTTGTGCGTCAACTAGCGGTGGCTACCAAAGCCCTAACCTCATCTTCTCCACAGTCACTATTCCATGGACCTATCAAGAATTGTGGAATCTATAGCTCCCCAGCTCATCCAACAGACACATGTCTACAACTTAAAGAGGATCAATCCGATTCATCTGGACCAATGGAGCTCAATATAGCATATGCTCAGCAGAACACCAATCCTCAACTATTAGGTCAGTTTGTTTGAAACATCAACCAACCTCACTCTGAGCCTTTCTATTCTTCCTATAACCAAGGCCTTATGTATGGTAATCCCATACCTCACCCCCCTCAATTACCTCCTCAAAACCCAAACCAGTTCCAATATGGTCAAGGTGGTGGTAACTTCCATCAACCTTATCCTTTTTCTCTTCAACCTCAAAGGAACAATCCTCCTCCTGGATTCCATTATCCTAGTGAGCCTTCCCAATTCCAAAACCAATACAATCGATTTCCCAAGAACCAAAATCAAGGCAATCCCAACCAGGGACAAGCCTCTTCTTCCATGCAACCATGGGAAAGTGCAGTGGAAGATCTTGCCTCCTTCACCCGTTCTAGCCTTAAAAACATTGAAACTCAAATAGGTCAACTTGCATCCCACCTGAGCCAGCAACAACAATCAAATTTTTCCCAAATCCCAGCTCAACCATTACCCAACCCCAAGGGAAATGTAAGTGCAATTGCACTTAGATCAGGAAAGAAACTTGCTATGCCTTACGATAAATCCTCAAACCCTCCTTTGAATGTTGACCTAGAAAATGAAAAGAAAAATAAAATATAAAAGGAATCTGAATCCATTCCATCACCTCCTTCCATTCCACTTAGGAATCCAATTCATTTTCCTCAAGCTGTTTCTAAACCAAGGATGTCCTTTGAACCTGATCCTGAAATGCTCGACATGTTTGGATGTGTTGAAGTCAACATTACCCTCTTAGATTCCATAAAACAAATTCCAAAGTATGCCAAGTTTCTTAAGGAATTATGCACCCACAAGAGGCAACTTAGGACCTTTGAAAATGTTTCCACACAGCAGTCTATTCCCATAAAGTGCAAAGATCCAGAGACCTTTATAGCCCCATGCCAAATTGGAAGTTCCAACTTTGATGATGCACTCATAGACCTAGGAGCCTCAATTAATGTCATGCCAAAATCCATCTTCTCTAACCTTGGTCTAGGTCCCTTGCACCCAACGGGTGTTGTCATTCAGTTATCCAATCGAAGCACAGCTAGTACTGAGGGAATAATTGAGGATGTCCTTGTCTGAGTCAAAGATCTTATCTTCAATGTTGATTTCTATGTCCTTGACATGGAAGGTGAGATGAACTCTTCTCGATCTCCCCTAATTCTAGGAAGACCATTCCTCGTGACTGCGAGAACCAAGATTGATGTCCATTCAGGCATCTCATCCATGGAATTCGGTGACCAACTGGTCAAGTTCAACATTTTCCAAGCCATGCGATACACATCTGAGGATCACTCTGCATTCTCAATCCATGCTTTTCCGGACACATCTAAGATTCAATCGAACCCCAATCCACCACGATCATCATGTTCTAATGATAAAGGATCTTGTGAAATCGTCCCCATGATTAAAAAAGTCATAAATGGTGAAGTTGATATGGTCCTCTCATTCATAAACTCCATAAATCTAGAGGAACTTGAAAAATCTCTTAATTCCAAAATCAACTCTGATCTCTAATGCTCCACCTTGGAAAACATTGAGAAAAATGAATCTGATGAAACTGAAGTCCCTTCATTCATTTCTGAGTTGTCCAGCCCAAAAGTGAAAGATGAGATTGATCTGAAACCTCTTCCTGTACACCTGAAATATGCATTCCTCTTCCATGATCACTCATATCCTGTCATTATCTCTGCCACCCTTACTAAAACCGAGGATTCCAAACTTGTTCAGGTGTTAGAGGAAAACAAAAAGGCCTTAGGGTGGACCCTAGATGACATACAAGGAATCAACCCTGCCCTTTGCATGCATCATATCTATCTCGAGGAATCATCCAAACCAATTTGACAACCACAAAGAAGACTCAATACACTCATCCTTTAGGTAGTTAAGGAAGAGATCACCAAGCTTCTTCAAGTTGGTATTATCTAACCAATTTCTGATAGTGAATGGGTTAGTCCAATTCAAGTTGTACATAAGAAGGGTGGGATAACTGTTGTCACAAATCAACATGGTGAGGTAGTCACAACTCGAGTGAAGAACAAATGGCGTGTATGCATCGATTATCGAAAATTGAATGCTGAAACATGAAAAGATAACTACCATCTTCCATTCCTTGATCAAATTCTAGAATGATTAGCCAGAAAGTCACACTATTGCTTTCTTGATGGATACACCGGCTATATTCAAATCCCAATCTCACCTCAGGACCAAGAGAAGACTACTTTCACATGCCCCTTTGGAACATATGCATATAGAAGAATGCATTTTGGGCTTTTCAATGCTCCTGCAACATTCCAAAGGTGTATGATGAGTATCTTTTCAGAATTCATTGAAAACTGCATGGAAGTCTTCATGGATGACTTCACCATTTATGGTGAGTCATTTTAATCTTGTTTGAATTAACTCTCTCTAGTCCTTCAAAAGTGTGTCAAGTGTAACCTTGTGTTAAATATTGAAAAATGTCACTTCATAGTTGAAAATGGGATTGTTCTAGGGAACATAGATTCAAAAGATGGTATTGAAGTCGATCCTGCCAAAATTGAAGTGATCTAATCACTTCCTAAACCCAACTCTGTTCGAGACATCTGTTCATTTCTCGGTCATTCCGGTTTCTATCGGAGATTAATCCATAACTTCAGTAGGATTTCCCTCCCACTCACTTGGTTGCTCCAAAATGATGTCACCTTCCATTTTGATGAGGTTTGCAAGAGAGCCTTCATTGAACTCAAAACTGCTCTTACATCTACCCCGATAATCCAACCCCCAGAGTTAATGTGTGATGCTTCTGATAGATCTGTTGGGGCTGTTCTTGGTCAAAGAAGAGAAAATATTCCTCATGTCATCTATTATTCCTCAAAAACATTGGATGAAACTCAATCTCACTACACTGTGACTGAAAAGGATCTTCTAGCAGTGGTTTTTTCCTTAGATAAATTCTGGTCCTATCTCTTAGGTGCCAAAATCATCATCTTCACAGACCATTCTTCTATTAAGTTCTTACTCAAGAAAAGTGATTCCAAACCAAGGCTAATAAGATGGATCCTAATGCTCCAAGAGTTTGACCTTGAAATAAATGATAGACCTGGAAAAGAAAACCTTGTGTCTGATCACTTGAGTAGAATTTCTAATTCTTGTCATTCAGAAATCATTGATCCTGAATTCCCTACTGAGCACCTTTCATCTATCACTCCAAAAATACCATGGTATTCCCCAATTGTAAATTACTTGGTTTCTGGTGTTTTTCCTGAAAATTTTTCAAAAGAACAAAAAATGAAGTTGAAAAGTGATTCAAAATACTATTTTTGGGAAGAAAATAATCATTGGAAAACTGGGGCATACATGGTAATTAGGAGATGTGTTGATGAAGATGAATATTCATCCATCTTAGAATTCTGTCACTCAATGCCTTGTGGTGGCCACTTTGGACCACAAAGGACCTCCCGAAAGGTCCTAGACTCTAGATTCTTCTGGCCTTCCCTCTTCAAGGACTCACATGAGTTCTGTCAATCATGCCCCACATGCCAAAAGTTTGGCATAATTTCCAAAAGAAATGAAATTCCCCAAAAGACCTTAATCTTTTGTGAAATATTCGATGTTTGGGGTATTGATTTCATGGGACCATTTCCCCCTTCCAATGGATTCTCATACATTCTTCTTGCGGTCGATTATGTTTCAAGGTGGGTTGAGGCCAGACCCACTGGGAAGGATGAAGCTCATACTGTTAGTGAGTTCATAAAGACCCACATCTTTCAATGATTTGGCACACCACGTGCCTTGATCAGTGACTTAGGAACCCATTTTTGTAATATAACCATGGAATCTATTCTGAAAAAGAATGGGGTTGTACATAATACTTCAACTGCATATCACCCCCAAACAAATGGAATGGCAGAAATTTCTAATAGAGAAGTGAAAAGAGTGCTTGAGAGAATTGTAAAACCCACCAGAAAGGACTGGCCGGAAAGACTTGGTGAAGCACTTTGGGCTTATCGAACTGCCCATAAAACACCCATTGGGATGTCTCATTTTTGGCTTGTTTTTGGTAAAGCATGTCACTTACCAGTTGAAATACAACATGAGTCATTTTGTGCAGTGAAAAGATGTAATTTTGATCTTGAAATATCTGGTGAACAAAGATTGTTGCAATTAGATGAACTGGAGGAGCTTCGACTTGAATCCTATGAGAATTCCAATATGTACAAAGAGAAGGCTAAGGTACTCCATGACAGACACATCCTGAGAAAGGTATTTCATGAAGGTGAAAAGGTAATGCTCTTCAATTCTCGATTTCTTCTTCATCCAGGTAAGCTTAATTCTCGTTGGGAAGGTCCTTTTGTTATTACTAACGTTTACCCATTTGGTGCAGTGAAAGTCCAAGACCCCTCTTCCAAAATGACATTCACGGTTAATGGACATCGGTTAAAGCATCACATTGAGAGGACATGCAATCCTGGAACAATATCAACTTCCACTGGCTCCTCAACTTTTCTAGCTGACCTACCACTATATGGGGAAGGCGACCTGCCAAATCCAAACCAGGGGGAACCTCTTTCCATTTAACTCTCTCTTTCTTTTCCTCTCTCTACCTATTTCTTCTTCTTCCTCTATCTTTCATTTTTCTAACCATTTTATTTATCAAAACCTTTATTTTTCACTTTCTCTTTTGTGTGGGTGTATCTTTACAAAAATAAAAACCATAAAAAAAACAAATAAAATCACTTAAAAAATACAAACAAAAATTATAAGTCATGCTTAAACACCATCGAGTTTTGAAATTTTGTACAACCATTTTGAGGGGTTAACATACACGTTTTCATCTCAAAAATTTTGTATTTTCATTATGAATTTGGATAAAGAATTTTGGGTCAAAACAAACACATTTTGAATGATAAATTTTTGACTTGGAAAATTATTTTCCCCAACCGTGAGAACAATCATTTTCTTTCATGCCAAGGCCACCTATGGCCATCTTTTCAAAATGTGTGTTTTCACCCCCATTTGTGATTCTTGAGTTTGTGAACCTTAGAGCTGAATATCCTACCTTTGTTTTTATTAATATGATAGAGGCATTTTTTGAACCACATGAAAATCACAATAGTCAAATAGCCTCCCATTTCCCTTACATTAATCCTCCTTTTGAAATCCCCTTTGAGCCTGTGAAAACATTTTCTTTGAGAGGCACATTACAAGCCCAATACCTTATCCCACCCAATATCAACATGGATTTTCACTGCATATGTTTTTGAAATTTAAGTGTGGGGGGGGAATGGATTTCATTTTTGGGTATCATTTCCTTACTTTATAATGTGTTATCATATGATTGAGGGCAAGCATCCATTTTAGTGCGGGGGGGGAGGTTGTCATCCAGTGAATGTATTGTACAAATGATATTGAAAAGTGTTAAAAAAAACAAAAATTGAAAAGTGTTCAAAAATAATTCAAAAAAAATTCAAGAAAAAAATTCACAAAAATGAATATAAGAATGGGTTGTGTCTTGGATGGGTTAAAAATCACTCTTTCCCAACCATTGATCTTGTTATAACTATTAAAATTAGTGTCGTGAGGATATCAAACATGGGTTGGGATATGAGTGTGAGATCTGTTTTAAGGTCAACTTTCGAAAAAACAAAGAAAAAAAGAAAAAAAAGAACACTTGCATTATATTCTTATATCATTGGGAGAAGTTTTGTGTCTTTAAATATTCCATTATTTCATTACCTTCATATTTTCTTCCTCTGTTGTGTCTTTCTTCACACAATCATTCCCTTGTAAATATGTGTGTTCATTTCCTTCCATGTTTTATTTAAAAAAAAATGTGCATTGCTTTTTCTATGTTGGTATTTTAACCCCCTTATTCTCTCTCTTGAACATTATATTCCTACCATCCCATAGCCACAGAAAAACCCCTTAAAAAGATCTCTTGATTTTTGTGCACTTTGGAATGGGATTTTAAGCTGAGAGCTCTTTTCAAACTCTAAGATTTTCACTTTTGGTTGGTGAAAGAGTGAACCTCCACAAATGAATTTTATCATCTTGAGAGGTGTGAGTTTTGAGTGTCCATATTTTCCATTTCTAAATTGGAGCATGAAAAAATGAATTAGTTTTGGAACATTGTTTCTGTAATAACTTGTGGTGGAATTCAAAATGGATGAGTGAAATAGTCTAAACCTCCCCTGATTGGAGAAAACAAAATTTTAATATCTGTTGGTGAGTAAAAATGATTTTGTCATGTTTTTATTTTTGTTGCACATGAGGACATGCACAAAACTAAGTGTGGGGGAGTTGATGTTATTAATATTTTCATGACTTATTATATTCCCCCTTTACTTATATTATATGAAATGTGCATTATTTTGTGAAATATTAATGTTTTAATATTAAGTATAATTTTTGAGCATTTTTAGAAGTAGTCCAATTGAGTCAGTTTAAAGTTTTAATAATACCTGTAACTATAAAGATCCAAATTGTGTGGTTCTTGTTTTCTAGGATTTTAATTTCAATATAAAACATTTCATTAGAAGGAACCATGATCCCATTCTACCATTTGAAGGGTCATATGGTCCTCACAAACAAGACCAAAGAATCTGTGAACAAACTGGACCAGCCTTGAAGATTGATTTACTGGGCTCAATACAAAAGCACAAAAATAGTTACTCTACACCATACTTCTGGGGACACTACATGTCATCTTGGATAAAAATTTCAAGGCCCAAATCCATGTACAAGGGGCCCAAATAAAGCTTTGAAGTCCAGCCCACCATTCTGGGCGAGAATTAAAATCAGTATAGTATGCATGACTTCTCTAATGATGTAAGCATCAAATCGAGCTGAGATTTTTCAGTGTGAAATAGTATATATAGGAGGCCGACTTTGTTGAAGAAACCATTCGTATTTGAAGGCATCGTCATATTCAAAAACCCTTTCACATTATGGACTTCAAAAATACTGGATTGAAATGGACAGTTTAATTTTGTTTAATCAACCGGCCATAACTTTTGATCCTTAAGTCCAAATGACTCAAAATTTTGAGAGTCTTTGTCAACCATTATTGTATACAACATTGGAGCAGGAGATATTTGATGATTCTTCTTTCTAAATAGCCAAAATTGGCGATACAAGTGGAGGGACGGATTTGGAATGCAAACAGTCCACTCCTTGGGCTATAAATACTCTCCCCTTCTCTCCTTGAGAGGGGTTTGAATTTCAGAAGAGAGGAGATCATATTGGCACGACCAAAGCATTTACAAAGGCTTGGGAGGACCTTCCATACTCATGTTTTTACTTGAGATACCTTTCTTCCTCTCTTGTTTTTCACTTAATTTTGTGTTCTTCGTTTTTGTAATATTGTAAGTCCTTTGTTTGTAATTCTGTTTTAATGCAAGTTACTTCTTCAATATCTCTTATTCTCATCCACCTTCTGTAGTTTAATATTTATGTTCTTAAAATAGTTTAAATTCAGTTGAATCCCCTTCCCTTCTTTTTCGTCCTCCTTCAATCGAATATCCGTTTTTAATTATCATCATCGTTCGTGTGTGTGTGACAACGTACCACTCTTTTCTAATCCCTTTCTTTTCCTTATATTATTAATTTATCATCATAATTATTTTAACCAGAATATTAAACATCCAATTGGATGAGTAAATCTCTCATTGGAGTGAGTTATAATTCAGGGATGTTAAGTGATTGAGAGTTTTTCTCGATGAGTATTCTTTAAATTAATATTGTGTATGTTAAACTTAATATGTCATGGATTAATGATATGTTTTGTTTAACGAGTGGTTTCCATGGATTATTGGAACCATAAATACAGTACCATAAATAAGTTTTGATTGAGATTAGAAGCCTAAGTTAAGTTAAGGCTTGGATTAAAGCCTTCAAACTTAGTAATTCCAATCAACGTCAACTTATGACATGGGTGTAAATTTAATACAATACAAAGTAAGGCTCAAGGATATCACATGCTTAACTCCAAAATGATGAACTCACCCCAATCATTATTAATTTGGTAAATCAAACATCATCCATAAATCATTTCAATTAAGCTCTTCAAACTAACCCCCCTAATCAAAATAAAATCAACTAAAAGCAAATAAATATTACAATGTATCATTGTCGAGGATTCGACCCGAGTGCTGCTATACACAATAGCAGAGCACTGGAATTTTGACCGGTCGATAGGAGACAATCGGACGTGCGTTTCAACGGACTACCATCATCATGAATGGTGAATTATATTTCATATTTATTTTTTTTATCAATAATTACAAATATTATATATACTAAATATATATGATATTCATATCACTTTATTCATTCTAAAAATATATATATCATGATCTATATAATAGGATTAAGAATAACAAGTCAAAACAAGCAGATATTAACAAAAAAGTAACACTAACATTTAATGGTTAATAAGGAAGTAATAAAATTTATTAATTAAATCATATATAGTGTTATTTAATTAAATAATTTTATTTAATATATTTATAACAAACTAATATTAATTATATATAATGTTTGATAAGATATGATGAGAGTAAATACATTGGGTATTATATTTTCATCTCACTTTTATTTTCTATGAGATTTAATACTTATTCACTACATATTTCATTTTTGTGGTGTATTTACATCCCATTAATGTATTATATGAAACATACCATTAAATTTAAGACTATTTGTAGACCAATTTTACGATCTCTCTTTAATGGGGTTTGTTGTACAATAATTACAGAATCAATATGGTAATTTAGTGTCAATTAAACTTCTTATAGACACATGTTATGTTATATACCTATATTCTTTTATGATGTGTGTATACTAGCTTCAAATATGTTTTTTAATTAATATCTTTTGTTTCATGATATTTTAATCATAATTTAATGTTATTATCTATACAGTAATAAATAATTTTCTATTCAAAACAAAGTTCTACAAAGACATTATATATGCATTTAAAATGATCCTTCAAGAATTTGTAACGAAATAAAAATTTCAATGATTTTTAAAATAGTTCCAAAATTTTATATTTATTTATTAAATGTTATTTTCATGAAAAAAAGTTTAACATTTTTTTGAATAAAATTTAATTTTCAAAGAGGAATTGGTTTTTCATCAATAATTATATCAAGTGATAAATTAAAATCATTTTCCATACTAGACAATGTTTTTTATGTCACTTGTGTATTTCAAGGGATCTAAACCAATTATACAATTTCTGTTATTCATATGAATGATTAATTTTTATGATTAATTGATCATTAAATTTTTTCTTTTCTATGAGTTATGTTATGCCAAAATATTTATGAAACCTATTTTTAAGGGTTCATATATGATTAATATTATTATAGCACATAAATGTATAGTTTTTATTATGTGTTTTATGTGACCTATATCTATCTCAAATTTAATGGGTAAATTTTTTATTTAATTAGAAAATTATATGATTGAATTCGATGGGAAATATCCATGTTTAATGAAGGGGAATCTCACGCCACTATGGGAAGATGTTGAAGCATGATACCTCACAAAGAAAGGATTGCGGTTGTGAATGGTGGTGTGTCCTAGAAAATACCTATTGTCCCAAGGATATTAACTATTTTATTTTTTCAATGTTCCTTCACCTATAGGGAATACAATTACATGTTTATGGGTCTATCACAAATTATGTGTCTTTTTTTATTATTATTATTTCATATCTCATTCTCGTGATTCATATTTGATACCATTGTTATGAACTACCAATATATATTCCATGATTTATGTTTAATATAATTGATATTAAGGGTTTGATCTTATAATGTTGTTATTATTCTCAAATACCAATATTCTCATGATTATTCTTACCCACCTCCCTAGTTTACCATTATTGAGGATCTGATCTCACAGTTTTTCTTATTTTTTCTTTTCCCCATGGAATAATTAAAGGTCTTACGTAGGGGTAATAATGGGGATGTTATTTTTGGGGAACATTTATGATCATCCACCAAGCATTAATTTTGGGTTACATGTATCCAAAGGCACTTAAATAACATAGTTAATTGGTCTGTTTTTGTGTAATGTATGAAATATTCTTTAAAAAGAAGAATTAATATCATAGAATGAGAAACCAAGGTTATTATACTTCATATAATATAAATAATTTAATCACCAATTGGAAACTATGATGAGAAAAAATTAGTGATATCCCTATATATATTTCTAATGATATGTCTCTAAGGATAAGTCTATGTATATGTTAAAATAATATAGTTTTGATATTGTTCCAGAATTAACAATGAATAAACCTATCATATCATTTATTAAAATTTTATTATTATGTTTCATTGATTATGTGGATTTACCGCCATGACTATTTCTTAAAAAATTTATCATTTTTTTATGTCAGTTGCATGGACCTGAAGAAACCATAAAATTAAGAATTCATTGGAAAATGAAAAGATGACCCTCCATAGAATCTAAATTCTATGGAAGTAGGAATGAAAATCCATAATGTTGTGAAAACAGAACATTATAAAACCATTAATCATGATGTTCTTATATATGAACAAATGTGGGATCAACGTTTTCTTTAACCCTTATTAAGTCCCCACCCACAATATTTTAGTGGAAAAACTGCTCTAATAGTTGAGGATAAATTGATCTATATCACTAAGAAACTATTATTATTTTTCGTTGTGTTTAACAATAAAACGTTTTTTTGGGAACATGTCATAGGAATGGTCATCTAATGGACTTTATCAGAAATATATAAAAAAATATATTATTTACTCCATTGATTGGGACTGGTTAAATAAATTATTCATCAGTATTTACCTTCCATATTTTAATCATATAATAATAGTGGTAGGTTTTCCAATATACCATAGGGTTAATATAAGAATTTAAGGGTAAATATAAAATTAAATTAAAAAAACAATGGATAAAAGAAGATTAAATTTACTTTATTCTCATAGTGTGGAAGGTAACATAGAGAAAAATTTCTTAAGGGGACTAGTAAATGTTTTATTTGTGGGAATGAAGGTCATAGAGAATTTTGATATATAATTTATTAGAATGAATATAAATCTCCAAATATTAAACCTCCCTTAGTTCAATGTTCCAGTTGTTAGGAGTTTTATAATTACACAAACAAGTTCCCTAGTACTAGGACTAACAGGGACGAAACACCACAAAAACCTATAAGGTAAAATAAAAGAGGGAAATCTAATGCTGTCATAATGGATTGTGTGAACCATTCTAATTATATAATAATTATTTTATTTTTATTTGTTAATAATATCATGAATTATTTTTAATTAATAATACCTATGAAGACTGTATTGTTCATCGATTGGTAATATTCAATGTGAATATCTACCTCTATTTTGTAATAGAAAAATCATATGTTCTATCATTACATGGATGAACCCATGCTTCCAATGAAAATTATTTGGTAAAATTAATGATATTATATAATTAATAAAAACTCGAGTGTGTATTCATCATGGTTTAATGGAAATTCAAGTTATTACGATGATTATATAGAATAAATGATAATTGTATTCACATATTTGTTGTGTAACAATTAAGAGCTACATCATGTTTTTTATTAATGAAATGTTTATTTCAGCAATTTAATAACCAATCTTGTAATGTTTTGGAATGTCAATATTCATAACCAGTTATGAAATTTCTTATTATAAAATTTGGATGATGTTTTCTAAATTAATTTTTATATTTATACATATTGGATAACATGTGATAACTTTTTATTGTGATTAAAACTAGTCATATATGGAATGACTTATCATCTCATTATGGATCTTATAATTATATTTCTGGATTGGTTTTTCAATTTCAAATTATTTTCTTAGAGTAAAAAATTAATTAGAGATTGGAAAAGGCATAAACAATGAGTGGGACTATATTTATGATATGAAATCATGTAAGTAGCTCTTCTCAACTCATATTTAAATCTAAATCTTATACTATTTTTTTCATTTATGCTGATATAAATGTAATTTTTTTGATATATTTGGTCCATGGTTTTGTTGTCATTATAATCATAATGACCATATTATCTATCACTCTCAATTATAACATTATTGAATGATTTCTATTTGATATTTCTATTTTCAATTTCCACATATGATATCATATGTGGAAACATAGTTATGACATACATTAGGTGACCATTTTTCTTCCATCTTTCCCAATTGAAAGGGTGTTTTAGTATTAATTTTTATTATGTGTTACTTTTTAAGTATTAAAACATTGGAAAAAATGATCATTTTGGGTAATAACCCATTTTAAGGGTGGTTGGGAGGCTAAAATGTAACACCTAATGATTTTGGGAAATAAATATTTTGAATTAATTTAATCTTTTTGATATGTTCCATTTTTTAAATGAAAACACGATGTATGTCATTCATTATACATTAAATTATTTAGATATTGTGCTACACACAACACATGATATAAATTATAGTATACAGAACTCTATATTGGGTATGTGTTTCACACAATGTCATCTTCTTTTGATTTCATGTTTTACACAAAAAACTAATTTCTATAAAAAAATAGTACATTTTTTAGATATTATTATTTTATATAATATGATATAACATATCTGTTATATTAAAGGTTATGAATAGTGTTATGGAAAATATAAATTAATAAATCTTATATTACCAATTAATTGGTTACCAATTAATTTGAAATAAAAATATATACAAATATATTACAAAGGAAATAGTTTTACATTTATGCTACCAATGTCGTTTTGTCTTATTAAATTAAATTAAATAAAAATAGTGAATGATATTAATTAAATAATTAGGATATATATTCCTTATAAAATATTCTATATTCATCTAATATATATTATAGGATTAAAATAAGAACAAACCCAATTTTACACATAAAAACCTATAGTTTTTAAAAGGGAGATTTTATAGACGTTTAATAGAGAACCCATTTCAAAAACATTATTTTATAATGGTGTAATTTATATTTGAAAAAATAAAATTCATATTTTATATAGGGTTATAAAAATTTACTTTATTTTTATTTCTTATATCATTCAGATAAGTGGCATGTTTTGATGAATATTGAAAATTTCATAATTTTTATTGAAAACAATATTTTCATTGAAATAATTTATATTGATTACTCATATATTTTAATGATTATAAATTATTATTAGATCAAATTTTTATCATTTTATCTAATTTAGGACATTTTAATCAATTTAACATTGAATTTGGCTATAAAAACTTGTCATTATTTTTGGACATTTTCCCTTTAAAAACATGTATTTATACTCCGTTAATGGGATTAATTTTTAAATAATTTTATTAATTTAAGTGTTTTGAATTATGAAAAATGAATTTTAAATTTTTTATAAAATTTTCATAATTTAATAAATTGTAACCAATAATATTTGTGGAATATTACTAGTTACATTAGTAATATATATTACCCCATTTAAAGGTAAATCAATTAATTAATGGTGGAAATTGTATTATAACTAATTGAAAAATATCATAACACATTACTACAGCTTACTGGATAATGTTAATTATAATATTAACACAAAATAATATGAATTTAATCATTAAATATACTCTTTTTAGTGAAAATTAGTTTAATATTATTTATCACAATGAGAGTGAGAAAATATAACACCCTTCCATTAAATATATAAATATTTTTATTATGGATTTAAATATATGATATGCTCAACTATATAAATTATTATTAAATATAAAATTTATATCTACATATTTAATATTTATTTAAACATTTAGTGAAATAATAGTTATCATAAATATTTTCAACATGATGATGTAGTAATTATACTATTAGGAAACAATAAAATAAAAAATATTATAAATATTAAAATAATTATTATTTTACATAATTAAAGGGATACATGAAAATTGGGTCTTAATATGAAGGTTTATTGTTGTTTTATGTTAATTTATTTGATGTATGATTTTTTGATTTATTTTCATAAAATGAATGCTATGAATACTTTCTCAATTGACAAATATGATATTTTATGAAAATGATATTTTAATAAACTATTTAAAAATAAAAAAAATAAAAAATAAAACCAATGGTATGTGATGGGGACTAAAATATAGTTAATTCTCCATTTATGTCCCAATTAAAATTTTAAATGTAAAAATTACATCCTCCTAATTTTAAAAACATTGTTACTATAGATAAAATAATATTTAATTAACTTATGGTTAATCAAAATAAAATGGTTTTAGATGACATAAAATAATGTATAAAATCAATTATTGAATGAAATTAAAACCTTATCTTTTCTTATATTCGAATAAATTTCATTTTGGATGTATGTGTAATGATATTGGGTTTATTATAAATTAATGATTTGGGAAATTCTAAAAATACCCTCCCCTCTATTATAAAAGAGATAATATCCTTTTCTTATCTCCAAACATCAGATATTATTTCGATAGACCAAATTTTATATGAATATTGTACCAATATATCTCCCTTTATCTTATAAGACATAAATTGATCATAAATACTACCAAAGGGTCCTTCTGTGCATATAAAATGGTGATACCAAAAGAAGATGTAATGTTCATCAATGAACGTTTTTTCCTTAACACCACTAAATTAATTGTTTTTCAGGATTATATAACCTAAAAAGTATCCTATTTATAATTTAAAGTTGTTATATTAATGGTTTCATCTACACTAACACACACTTCAATATAAATGGTAACGAATATACTGTTCTTTTGTGTGATGAACTACTACCTGATGAAATAATGTCATTCGTTTTTTCCGTTACCACCTCACACAATTGGGAATTATGATGGAAATATGTTTTTATAATTTATATATTGAATTATTTATACTTATGAAATTATTATATTACATATATATTCATGATTCATATTTTTTATAAACATGAAAACATTGTTTGTTGATGTGTTGAATACAAACTATAGAAATTAATGTTATTCATTGATACTATACATGGAATGTATTTAAAATTTTATTAGTAAAATCTTATTAAAAATATGAAATAATAATATTTATTAAATTATTATTTTTAAATAAATTTATTTCAATTACATATTTTCTTTCAAAATGATAATAAAAGGAAAATAGTGGTTATTTGTACGTACGACCTTCCATCTCCATGGATGGTGATTTTAATATTATATTAATATCATTTATAGATTATTGTAACATTTTATATATTTAATATATGTGATATTTTTATTATGTTATATATTTTATTAAAATATGTAAATATTTTTATAGCTATAGGGATATAGAATTATAAATGAAGACATATATATATTACATGAAACATAAAACTAACATGGAATAGTAAATAAATGGGTAATAAAAGGTCCTTATTAAATCATATATATATATATTATTTAATTGAATATGGTTCTTTATAAAATTTACAATACTCATATATTAATTAAACATGCTGTTTGAATTTATATAATGATATTCATTAATAAGTTAATGTATTTTCGTCTAAATTTTATTTTCTATGAGATATAAGCCATGTTCACCACATATTTAATTTTTTTGGTATATATAATGAACAGTAATGTATGTTATAATATATATCCTTATGTTTTGGATCATTTACATACATATTAGATGATCTCTATTTCATGGGGTTTACAGTAAAAATTACAAAATCAATAAGATAGTTTGTTCTCAATTTTCCTTCTTTGAGACATGTGTTATGTTATGTACCTTTATACATTTACAAGGTGAATATACTTACCTTTAACATGAGTTATCAAAAATCTCCTTTTTTTAATTTTAATGAATAATTCATTTTATGTTATTCTTTATTCATATTGAAATCTATGCTCCTTCAAAATAATGTTCTCTAAACAGGTTTTCAATTTTTCATAAATGATCATTTATTATTTTTATAGAAACTTGATTTCAAATATATTTAAAATAACTATAAAATAATAATTTATAATATTCCAAGTTTATTTTCAATGATTTTTTTTTGAAAAATGTTTTACGATTTCAAAAACAATATTCAATGCGTAATGGACATTTCCATCAAGAATTACATCAAATTCTCTTTAAATATATTTTTCAATCCCATCAAACATTATCAGATGTTTATAATGTTTTAATGGGGATATGACCAAATTATACTATTTGTTTTGTTTCTATTAGGTTTTTATGTTTATAATGGATTTATCTATTTGAATTTTAATTTTTTTCACTATGTTCTATTATGAAATAATGCTACTGAAACCATATATTCGCATGGTTCTTATATGATTTATATTTTTATGGAAGGAAAATTTATGTTTTTATTAATTAGAGGTCAATGACATAAATCTCCCTCCAATTCATTTTGTAATGATTTATATTTCATGAGATAATGATGGGATTAATGTCAACTGGCTTGATCTAAGTTGGAAGACAGGGATCCCCAGTCATCTCTATGTAGCTAGGGAAACTTGAATCCTTACCATTAAATGAGAATGACTGGGGATGGTGGTGTGTACATCTCGGTAGGTGTTTTACCTAGGAAGTGCACTGTTATATTTTTGAAATTAAAATTGAATTATATGGAATGATATTTCTTATTTTTGTGCCTTCAAAAAATTTCATGTCTGATTAGATGTTATGATATAATGGAATATGATCATGATTTCCTAATGATTACTGACTTATGAACATCCATTATTTTTTCCATGATTCATTATTATGATATTTGATATATAGGGTATGATATTTTAATGTTAGTATCGTGTTCTCGTACAATTATTATCATTTTTATGCTTACATACCTCCCTTGTTTACCATTACCCGACATCTAAGCCCACCATTTTTCTTATTTTTAATTTCCATAAGATATGAAATGGGATTTAGGATGGGATACTAAAGGGTGCGATCTTTAAGGAAAACATTGATGATATCCCACCAAATAGGAAGTCCATGATCCATGATTCCAAAGGAGATAAAGTATAATAGTATTTGTGTGTGTGTTCTTATAATGTATGATCATTTTCATACTAATAATGTAATATTATGATTAGAAAATACAATAATGTTATACAACATTCAATCTAAACATTAATTAGGGAGAAATTTTTCTCTAACCATCAATATGTGTTCCTTTATTTCCCATGTCCACCAGAAGCAGAACTCATTATTGTAAACCCATCATTTGGTTGACACCTCACCTTATTCTTGTAATATGGTTCCCTGTTGACCCTAAATGATAACTATGGAGAACCTTAAACCTCATAAACCCCCAGGGATTCCCCATTCACCCTAAAAAATATATTAGGTCACCCATTACCTATTTCCATCTGTAAGGATAAATTTAATGACATAACATTTCATAATGTATTATCCTTATATAAATATTTGTTTCTTCTATATGAAATACAATAAAAATTATTGATGAAACATTAAATATAAATTATTAAAAATATACTAGAATAATCAAAATTTCAAAAATAATAATATATCCAGCAATTAAAAATCATACAATTTGAGGTAAAATAAATAAAATTATTAAATGATTTTTTAATATCAAATAAGAGTATAATTGTTAATAAAATAAATCAACCACATTTAAGTAATTTTTAAGATAATATTTTATATTATATATTTTAAATTAGAAATGTGAATGGAATAATATCATGTAATCATAATATTTTAAAAAATAATTTTTCAATAAAATTATATTTCATTATATTTTATATTATCATTTGAAAAAATAATAATTTGTAATATGAATTATATATAATGAATAAATTTTTTTAATTTAGAGGGTCTAAATTAGATTAATATGAAATATTTGTATTATTTAAAAACATTTATTTTTATGTGACATAAAAAATAGTTTTTACCATTACTATTAAATTTATGAAATCACTTCGATATATAAAAAACCTAAAACATATGAATCCAATTTCATGAATAAATATGTTTTTTATAAGTAAAATTATAATATTTAATATTTTAATTATAATTGATGGACAAATATTTAAATTTTAAATATTTTTATCTACATATTAATTATTATATTATATGTCTCAAACATATCCATCAATTAAATAATTAAAATCTACCTTCATTCTATCTCATTATTTGAGAAATTTAAATGTTAAACATGTGCATATGTAGGCTACCTCCTCCATGAATTAACATATCACAATTTTTTCCCAAGTTCCTTTTTTATTTATTACACCCTATTAAACAGAATTTACCACAATAATATAATGAATATACTAAAATTATTAATATATAATAATTAAATTAATGAAAAATGAGCCACATTCAAAAGAAAACTCACCCATAAATTATATTGTGTTATTGTTTTGAATGTATTATCTACCTATATAAAAAATGATATAAATCATTATTTGGATTAAAATGGTACTAAAATACTAAACTTATTGGACACCAATAGGTGTAAAAAAATTTAAGGACTTTATCATTAATATTAAACTATTTAATTGGAATTGCAACACCATTTTAATAAAAACGACCATAATGTTCTCATCAACATATTCATGCATGAGGATAGTAAATAATATTACCATATAATGAAATTTTAATAATATAAATATTTGAAAAGAGTAATTTTTATAAGCTTATACTTTTAGAAAATTATTAACTATTGTAGAATATTTAAGAACTAATACATTATTATGAAACTAGTACAAATATTACAAGATTACTCACACCCAATATCAAAAATACCTAGTAAATAAATATTATACATATAGGGATTAAAAATAAATTGTTTTAATACAAGGTTTTTGAAATTAATAGTGTTCAATAAAATTAATAACAAATTTTATTTTTGTATTACATGAAATTCTTATACTTTATCGTAATTCAAGAATAAAGGTAAGGAGTTAATTTTCTAAAATTAATTTTCATGTGGAATATTTATTATTTTTCATCTTTATATCAATAATGTGTCCTGCTTACTATTTAATAAATTTTTTTACCATATTTAATTATTTAATTGAGTTTTGTGATCCATATCATGATCCTTCTTTAAATATTTTTTTGTTCAAATAATGATAAAATTATATGTGTTTTGTTAACTCAATTACCTTAAATAATTATTAATACTTCTTTCATCAAGTCATTTCATCCCATATTGTTTTATTCCATATTTTCATTTTATTTAATGGTTCTATAGCTTCTTCTATTGTGGAAATTTCTTTTTTAATTAAAATAATTTATCTTGATAAACTTTTAATTCGAAAAAGTATATATTTTTTTGGAATATATATACCATCATTGATGATGGTTTCAGTTCAATGTCCATATTTTCAATCCTTCCCATGTGACATTTATATTTTAAATAGAAATTATGTGTTATTCTATTTGAGCATCACAATATTTTTTTCCAAATATTGAAATCGATATTTTTAACCAATTTACTATGTGGTGGTTATAAATAATGATACATCATATGGGTTTACAACCATTATAATACCATTTATTCAACCCTAGATTTCCTCGAAATATACATTACATATTTTCTATGGCATATTATTGAATAGTTTTTGAAAGGTAAATTTTTTAAAATGTATTCACATTACCTTGTAAATAAATTTCATTTTAGAATGGACACTTTACTGATTATTTATTTAGAATATGAAAAATGATCTCAAAAAATTATTTTATAGTTTCATGGATATTTTTTATTTATCTCAAAAGGACATATTTCAATGGAAATTTGATTTCATGAATTATCCTATATATTATTCTAGAATTATTTTAGAATTAAACAATTTAAAATATATTGTGTCCCTTGTCTTTCCAATCTAATGAATGTTTATGATTTTTAAACGATGACTTGGATTTGTGAACACTCTATATATTATTCCCCTAATCAATGGGTTTTAAAATAGATTCCATACAATTACTGACTTGTGAAATTATTTAAAATATCATATACCATCAATATATACTATATAAATTCTATATGATCATTTATCATAATTGGAGGGTATTTTAAAATAAGGTTACATAATATATCTGGACGCACATTAATATTACAATGGTATATCATGTAATTATTATTAATTTAATTATGAATTTCTTGCTTACATTATTCCATTTGAGATGGATATGAATCCCACTTATATGGGTTCATTATTATATGAAAAATTATTTATTTCAAGGGGAAATTATATATATATATGATGGTTGGTCGTGTCTTATATAACCATCCATTTAAAGGGTCACTTTTGATATCTCATGATATAGTGAGGTGTGGATAAAGTTATTTTTCCAAAAAAATACATGGGACTATTTTATAAAGATGTATTTTCATAATTTTCTGTAATTTTTAGATGGCCACACCCATGGGGTGTAATTTTTTCTTCCATAGAATAATTAATATAACTTAGTAGTTTCATTTGTTTTTTATAGAGTCTTGAAAGAGACGCATGCTTTAAATAACTAGATATTACATAATTTTAATTTAATATTAGATATATTAAAAATAAATGCCAGATGACAATAATATATTAGTGTATTTGGGAACAAATAACACCATATTATAATTTAGTGAATTATCTTTTACAAATTCATTAATGATCTTCCCCTCTAGTACACAAACTGAAAACATTTCTTTATTCCCTATAGAAAATAAAAAAATGGGTTTAGCTCATATACTCATTTAGAAAAATAATGGGATGTAAAAATGAGGATAAGGGTATGATAACATGATTATAATGTTATATGATCATACCATTCCAGTAAATGATCATAAAATTGAATCATGGACTAAGGATTGGTAGTTCGTAAGACATGAATAATTTAGGAATCAAGATCAGAATCCATGAAATAATTACATAGGAATAAGAAATGGAATTGTGTATTAAAGATAAATATGTAATATCATTTCCTCAATGTCATGGCGCATTTCAAAATTATACTATGAAACTTCTTGGAAACTATAACAACTCGGTAAGACATACCACCATCACAATTTATTGTACATTTCTTATATGTGATTGGGTTGTACGTCTTCCAATAGAGGATCTCATTTCCCCATATTCGAGTAATATATCTTGTTTACCCACATTCCTATAGTAGATTGGGTTTTCCCAAATTCCCATAGTATATCAGGTTTCACCATCTTCCCATAGAGGCTTAGGAGGCACTTATATCCCATTATTCATAAACATGTACCTATTTCCAATTATGGATCATTCCCTCTGATTTTTCAAATAATTATATCATGAGATATATATCTTTACCCAATTAACTTATGGTATATATAGGTCCAACCTATAAAATAATAAAAACATACATAAAAATTATGTAGGATAAAAAACATTTCATCATATCATTACCCATAAAATGATGTGGGTAAAAGAAACATCATATCTTAACCCATGAAATGAAATGGGTATCATAGAAATATAATAATATCATCAACTTTGTAAAATATTTAGGTATCAAAAATATTTCATCAAATCATAAACAATGAAAATAAGTGGATTTCAAAGGCATATAACCCAGCGAAGATTATTGGTGGTCATAGAAATCATTCCATCAAAAAAATAAACCATTAATAAAATAATATGAATGGTATCTTTGGATTATGTCCCTAGTAAGTCATAAAATATAAAAATTATGTCATCATATATATAGAAAGATTTTTTATGTTCGTATTGAACATTTCTTAATGAAAAAGTATTTTCATTGAAAATACATTTCATAAAACATTTTAAAAATTTATTTTTTTGAATAATCCTTACAAACATCATTTAAAACATTTCTTTAGGGAACATATCATTTCTCCGTTGAGTTTTTAAATAGAATTAATTTTCATTTAATATTTATTTTAAAAATATTAAAGGGGTCCTAAAAATATTTTGAAACCCATTTATATTGAATACACCTTGATCAATATAATAAAATCATAGTAAAATTGAAAACAATTTTGCATGATAATGGCTTTAAAATATAAAAATAATTTCTTAATATAACTGAAATCGTTTTCTTTTAAATCATCCTTTTGAAAACCTATATATGTAGCTTTGAAAATCATTTTATCAAATTTTTACCTTGTTTTTTTAAAATAGATTTTCTTTGAAAACCGATTTATAATAAATACATTTACATAATATTAGTTAAACCAATTTCATTAAATATATATATATATATATATGTTAGATAAAAAAGGATTAATCATGTAATTGTTTGGCATTATGGTGGGTTTGTCCATACCTTCCAACAATCCATTTTAATCGTTAAATTTAGAAAATTTACTTAATTAAAATATTACAAGACGATTAATTTTATAAAAAATATAAAAATAAAATACATGGGTAAAATTTTTATTTAGGAATAATTGGATAATATTAACAAAGAATTAAAGGTATTCAAAGAAAAAATGATTCAGAAATTACACAAATATATGACTTAATGGAGAAATAAATCAATATTTTTTGATAAAAAATATTCTCATAAGTATTAAAACTACTGATGTTTGAAAAAAAAGTATCATTACATGTATATAATATTAATAACCATATGATAAGAAAATTTTTAAGATTTCATGATAGATGAATCAAAAGATTTCAATAAGGGAAGAAAAATTATAAACAATTTTGATTAATTATGATATTATAGCACTAAACCATAACCAATTTGGCAACATTAAATAAAAAAAAATTGAAATTATAACATTAAATTAACCCTATAATATCATTATAGTAATTATAGTTATGATATACATGTCAATGAATATATATACACCTCATTGAAAAATATTTCTATGAACATGGTATGTTTCTCCAAGTATGAATGTTGAGATAAAATCATTTTATTGATTTGGTGACTTTTGATAGAAAACCCCCTTGAATGAAAATAATAAAATTAATATTTAAATACATATAAAGGTAATTATAATAATCATATAATATATCCATCAGTAGTGTATACAACACAAAAACTAAAGGAGTCTTGAATAAGTCATGTATCTCATAAATATAAGTTGTAAAATGAGAGAACCATTACCTTATGTCGTGAAATTATTCATAGATGTAAAATCCTACTATATAATAAATATAATTTTATAATAAATCTTCAAAGGATAAATAGTTTTATATATAATACCATCAATGGATTTATATTACATTATTATTAGTAATTCCATTTTTATGTTATAATTTTGGTAATATTCGGTTTGTTTCTCTGATATATATTGATTTATTATTCTTGATCCTCATACATAGATCATGTTTTTTTTATAGAATGTAAAAAATTATACAAAAATTATATAAATTTATTTTATTAATATTTATAATAAGCACTTAAGGATATAAATATGAAACATAATACACCATTAATGGAGATAGTATTTAGTATGCATACATGAACAATATTTCTATTTAATTGTTTTTTGGATTGAAAGATTGTAAATGACATATATATATATATATATTCATCCTAGTAGAATTATAATTTCATATATATAATATAAATTTACTCAATAAATCATTCATACAATCCATGTAATGTGTGAATGAATTACACTGCCTTGAAGCGGCAGTAGTCTAAATTTCCACAAATAAAGTTCTCATTTTTACACAAACTATAAAGAATGAATGTATCATTTATATAAAAATTAAATAAAATTAAATAAATCATAAAAATAATAAATATATATATATATTAAATTAGTGTACATAAAAATTCCAAACCATGAGAGTTGTTAATTGAAAAATGAATAACATTGTTTCATGAGACGGTAATTCACTGTACAAAAAAATGGAATGTTCATTACTCATGAGATGAAATTGTGATTAGGTGTTGGAATAACCATTAAAAATATACAAAAAAAAATATTTAGGATATGGGGTTATTATTTAATTATCGAATAATAAGTTTTGAGGCGTGGAGAATGGAAAGTTGCTAATGTGCTTGAGGAGGGATGTTACCTCTTATTTGGGTAGCTCCTTTTGGTTTTCACAAAATTAATTACTAGGATGGATTTATACACAAATGTATTATTCTAAAATGAATGTAGGGATGTTTAGGGTATATTATGGTAGACATGTTCTAATCTAATTGGATTCATAGGTGTGATTAAGTGGGATGGGTGAGAATCATTTTATAGTTGAAGACGAGTGCCAATCTTGCCAATTTTTGAATTAGGAAAAAACAGTTGATTTTCCAATAAACTATTTCCAAAATAATTCTCTCAATTCTCAAAAAGAGAGTATTAGTCAAAATATAGATATAAGATGAGTTATTAATAGTTGTATGTTCTTTTGGGCCATTATATTATGGGTTAGTCTTTTCTTAGTCTAATTTGTCACTTAATTGTTGTAATTAATTTTAATCAATTTAGGTAATATTTTTGTTAAAAAATCTTTATTGTACAAATAACAAATAATAAATTATTTTATTGGAAATTATAGAATCAATTTTTCAAAATTACAAACACAAATTCGGATGAAATGAATTGAAAATTATTCTCATGGATAGGATGCCAATGTGGGCTTTTAAAGCCAAAATGTCCAAATGATTGAACTGTTTATATGTCAAATTTCATAGTGAAAATGGTTAAATTGGAATAAATTGGATTCATTTATGTGTTTTTTATCTAATTATTCATTGTAATCAAACTAAAAAAAGTATTGTATTATAGAAATTAATTAGAGGATAAAGATTTTTTGAATTATAGTTTAGGTTTTTTCACAATTCATAAAAAATGAATCTTCTTAGAAAAATTAAAACAATTCACCCAAAGTAATAATTTATATTAGAATTTAAAAAATCAGGTTTATGTTGCCAAATTTAAATTAAAAATGTTTCAAAATGTAGATTTAAAATTTGTTCACTATTAAAAGGTAGTAAAATTACCTTTCAGAAAAATACAACATTTTACTAATATTTTTGTATTAATTGTTATATTAAACTAATAAATATAATAAGTGGGTATCCAATATAAAAATATGAATATATAAATTCTTTTAAAACATTAATCCAAACTGGTATGATTAATTTATTAAGATAGTATATTATTTGTACATTGAAAAACTGTTTTCTATGAAATGTAATTTATTTATTTTTAAATAGTATATTCATTCAGTTTTACTAATTTATAACAAAAAGATAAGTTATATATATAAGTACAAATTATATTTTTTAAAATTATATATTCTGATTTTCTACTTCTTTTCAAATTAATACTTGTTAGCTATAATAATATTTTAATAATATTAATATTGTATTTTAGTTCGGTATAAATATGCATTGCATGTTAAGAAATCTATCAAAGGGACTCGGTATTGTGTGTAATACATATCAAATATAGTGTTGAATATGAAAAAATAAAGTCTATGTGTTTTATATATTCCAATATCAGTATGATTGTTTCTAAAATAGAATAAAAAATTCGTGATTTTATATAAATAAGTAATATTCAGTGGTTTGTGAAATTAAATATATTAAAAGAATAAATTATATTGATATATTAACAAAATATATGTTTGTATTATGATATATATGTCTTCAAAGGGGTGATAGGTTGTTGAATATCATTATTAAAATGTTATTGATTAACTACCGGTTAATTTGATGCATGACTAAATATTTTATAGATCGAGATATGTTAACATTAATGAAAACCCTTGGTATAGGTATAAGAGATATGTTTTAGTATATGATAACGTCCAAAAGTTTTGTTAATCTAAATAATTTTTAGTTCTCCAAAAAATTATATCTTTTATGGATACTTGAATGTAGACGTGGCAATTGCACAAATGATCATAGAGAAAACCACCATTGAATAACGTGGTTCATTATAAAATCAATTTTTAGTCTTATTAATGAGTAGTGGGCCTAATAAAATACAAATAAAAATACACACCATGGTGATATATGATGGTTAATAAAATTCACTTTTGAATCCATTTTAAATGATTTTTTATATTATAAAATTAGATTTATTATAATGATAGAACATGACCAAATTAATCCCAGACTAAGCAAATCGTTAATTAGAATGAATCGAAAGTTAATGTAATAATTTTAAAGAGTAAGTGATTTTGAAGTTGATTTTTTCGCGTAATTGTTTAACAATAATTATCATATAGTGTTAAATGTTCATAACAAAGATTAAATAATTTTTGTTTTATAAAAGAATGAATCCTAAAAAAATAATTTAAATTTTCGATTCCTTAAATGGTTTGGAGAATTCCCGACATTATAAACAATAGAGATATGATATGAGTGAGACATCGTGTGGTTATGGTGAATAAAATAAGGAAATTGATGTTGAAAAATATAGACATATTTTCATTTCAAAACCCATTAAATAAGATAATGATATAGGTTCATGGATGGATAGGTTATTGTGAGGATTGTGAAGAGAACAAATAATTTTCTTCATTTCAATAATGTAGAAATAATAATATATGGTAATGTCATAATGAATTTATATTATATTTCTTATGTGTAATCGGAGGAAATAGATCTACAAATTTCAATTGAAAGTTGAAGATATTAGTGGGTGCAATGAATGGAATGGTAGTCCTTCTAGGGGTTCCACTAATAGTAAAATGTACTACATTTGTTGAACATGGGAATTACTGAAGTGAATTCCCTAATCAAACGGATATGAAGGATGAGAGACACCAAAAAAATTCACTGAAAAATTAAATCCTCTTAAACCACAAGTATTGGCGTGGGATCAAAAAATAGTTGGAATCGGGAAAACTGATTACCCACTAAAGAACATTGGGTATTATATTCATATCTTATTCAAATAGATCCTTTGTATGTATAATGTTTTTTATGAAGATAATATGACCACCTAGATGAATATATATAAAATTATTAACATAACATGATATAATTATTATATCACATGTATATAAATCAAAAATAATAATTGATTATTGGAATGTTCTTCATTCAAATAATTTATCCTTACTTTATCCAAATTATATTTAAAAATTGGAATTAATTATAAATAAATACAAATAGGATATGTTAATTTCGAAGGATGTAAAATAAAATCAAAATAATCACCCCATTATCAATTATCAATTATATGCTGACTATAAACTCCCTATGAGAAATTAGCATAATTTTATTGGGGTACTATTCAGAATTATCTAGAGAAAAACTAAATAGATGTTATATTAATTTTACAATGGAAAAGATAATTTTACTATTCAAACAAAACATATTGAGGTATAACCTCATTTGAAATTAAACATTGAGTCATAGACATCATAAATTTTATTGGCATGTAATAACTATATTTAGGCGGACACCATTTATTTATGGGGTTAGAATTTAACAACTCGTGATTTCAGTATGTATATTACATAAATAAAAATTGACTTTCTCTATTAGATTCGTGAATTGAGAATGGTACTCAAAATATATGTTTAACATTTGTAATGAAAATAATATGAATAATAAAACCACTTGCAAATAAAAACATTCCAATAACATAAAAAACATTAACATTTAGAAGAAAATTAATTCATAAGATAAAAAGGATTTTCCATAATTATTCAATTTAACATAATTTTTAATAAAATAAATAAACCAAATTTAAATTTTTATTAAGAAAATATATAATATTAAATTCATTAAATTTGAAATGGGTATGAATATTACTGAGAACGACAATGTTCAGAAAGACTTTTTTTAATAAATCCAATTTTTTTTATATTCTATTCAGATGCCAAATTTTTAAATTTTATAATTATAATTACATAATACTAAAAACCATTTGAATATACAATATCAAAATAATATTAATATTATTTTTTATATTTTTCACAAAATGTTGTTTTTAGTTGAATAGTGCAATATATTGTTGGCATAAATATCATGACTTTGATGGCATATCTGTGAGACAATCATAAAATAAAACTTATTATACATATTTATTGACAAAACATATTTTTATGTTTATTTTTATATTTTATAACACATTATAATTTATTTAATAAATATATTTTCTATTTTAGAATATTTGAAATAATTTTATTAAAAATCATTTTAAATAAAAGATATATTATTTATTTCAAAATTAAATTTCATCACATTTTTAAATTGAATCAAATAAAATGTTTTTGAAATTTAAAATTTTAAAATCCTGATTCTGTAATTTTGAAAAAAAAATTATTCATAAAAATTAATTACTTGAGGAAAAATCTTGTTACCACTTGACAATACAAAAATTATAAATAAGCATTAACCAAAGGGGTAAAAGATAAAAAAAATTTTAAAAAATGTCTATAGTTTATTTCTTATGCAATTTTCCTTCCCGTAATTAACTAAAATTTACTATTTTAATATTTTGGTTACATTGACTTGTAAATCATGTTCTCAATTAATATTAAAATTAATTAATGAGGAAAATTTTATTCTGACCACTAATAAATGGGTCCACATCCCAAAAATTCATGACCACTATCTATTATAGCTTCATATAAATAAACAAACCATTTTCTATAACCTATATCTATTATCCAATTTATTTAGAAGTTGTTTATATCATTTTATCCAAATCCTTCTTGTTGAATCGAGTCCTCTAAGGGGAAACCCGCATTCTAAATTTGAATACGAATACTAGTCAAACATTTTTTATTTTATAACATACTTTTAGAAATATAAATTAATAATTCCAATATGTTAAAATAAGTAATATATTAATACTTAATATTATTATTATATTGTAGAAAACACTAACATACTTCTCCATTTTCATTACGATAATTGAAAATATCATTTTTGTATTTCGGTCAACTACCTCTTCCATGAAGCGAAAAAATCCATTTTAAAACACCACCCCAAAGGTTTTTATAATGATGAAATTGATGAATAAATTTTTATTATATAATATAACTTTTATAATGATGAAAAAACATTTAATACTCTTTTATTCCCTCTCACTCATTAAAAAATTAAAACTTTAACTGCTCATACTTATGATCTACCACCTCTATGAAGTTTTATATAAAAAATTATGATTCAAAAAAATAAAAATATATATATATAATTATGATTTTTAAATTAATAAATTATTCCTAAAGAAACCTCTCTCATAATCATAAACTCTAGTCCATTATATTATGATCTTATTAGTGTCCATTTAACCACAAACAAAAAGAATGAAATAAATAAATATCCTTGATGAATATGCATGATTAAATTTTGGTATTATTATAAATGAATAAGTAAATAGTGTTTTTATTATTTTATTGAAATGATAAATTTAATATTAATTTCATTAATTATGATACCATTGTTTGTCATTTAAAATTTACTAAAACATGCTCATCACTTATTTCATCAATATTGATTTTAAATAATAATAAAAAAGACTACAATTATAGTATCAACATTAATTATAAATAATCAACTGTAGTACCTTTTAATATATATTAATGATGAAATTTGAGTGAGGAATGAAGAAAAACACATCTATTAAAAATCAATTTCCAAACGATCAAGACTACTCAATCCGAATATCAAAAATAACTATTAGATTTGTATTAAAATTATTATAATAAATATAAGTGATGTTTATAATAGGATGTATAATTAATTATATATTAATATGTTTTTGAAATATATTTTCAAAATTTTTATTTTTATTATATAGGATATTTTCACACTTTAATGGATTTTTGGAATTAACGTAAGAGGTTATATGTCTCATTTCTAATTTCTTAAAAAAATATATAAAATTTTCATCCGTGATATATTTAATATGGTATGATTAAATTTAAATGAACATATATTCAAATTATCATCTAATCCATGGGGTTTTAATATCCATGTCATTTTCTATCATAAAATAGGATTCAATTAAAAATAAACAAAAATTTTAAGGGTATTTTTTACTCAAATATTTTTATTGAGTTATGATGTTTCTTTTTGAACTTATTTTTACCACTATTTATTTCTTACACCCTTAATAGTTTTGTTTCATTCATATGTCTTTTTCAATATGTTGTAATATAAGCATCTAATTTTAAAGAAATTGCCTTATAAAAATTACATTCTAAAAATATATATAATTTTTTAGAATAAAATATCATCTTTAATGAATATTTACCCTCCTTGACTGTATTTTCCTTCCTAACATTAAACTATTAAATATTAAAGAGAAAAATTATTTGATATTCTATATAGACTCTACATTTATCTTTTCCACCATTCTCAAGGAATCACTATTATCCCTATTTATGATGTGTGGTTAATTAATGATATTTGGTATGGATTTCCAATTACATTCAGTAGTTTAATTTTCCAATAAAAATTTCCATGACATAACTAATTTTTATTTACAATGATTATTTAACTATAATAGAGTATTATTATAACCTAATCAATATATTTTACCACAATCATTTAATTTATGTACTTTTACGATACATATCACTTTATCTCAGAAAATGGATTTTGATTCATAACATACTAATGGTTTAATAAATTATTTGAACACATCTCATGTAGTGGAGTTATAAATATTCTTCATAAACTTAATTATTAAAATATAGGGGTTTTCCAGCCTATTATTTTATTTCATTTTAATCACTCTTTATATCGGGCTAAAAATGGCCTTTTAGTATCCAATCATTTACCATGATAATTTTTTTCTCCAAGAATATATTATTTTTTACAATAACACATCCACATTAATTAATATAGCATTAATGTAGCAGATTCCATTATAACTCCATAATTAAGCTTTCATGGGAGATGGTACCCCTAAGATGGGTGACCTCCTGGAAAGTATTCTTGTTGCACACATTTTTTTGGGAATAATGTCGGTTCTGGAGGGTTCCATTGATAAAGCATCAAATTCCTAGGGTTTTAATCCATGATTATCCCTCATTTATTCTTCCATCAACTGGTTTTTCACCTATCATCAGATAGTGATTGTTTATTGGATTTCGTAGATGTTCTATCTAGAGTGGTGGTATTGTTCTAAAAGGACGTGTTTTTTATTTTTAGTTATATGAAAGACATGAATATTAACCCTAAATTTGATCTAGGGGTGTTCAAGAAGGCTAATTTCGGTCATACAGTGAAGGAATTTGATGATGCAGATCAGAATCTCTAGGCGATAGATACATCTAGGCTGATGGTGCTGGCTGAAACGATGGGCGGTCATGGTTATTCTATCAGGTTAGTGAACCTGAACCATGTGAGGTATGGTGTTCTTGATGAGGTAACTTATATTAATCAATACATTTATTTCTTGAATGGGGTTTCTAATTGCTTCCTTTAAGAAAAGCGAACATTTCAAACACTAAAGTGGATCAGGACGCTGTTTTAGAGAAGCTTAAAATGGGTGAGTTCTCAATCAATGTTATATTATTTCATCAAATATGATCTCATCCTCTTAATATTTTTTAATTAAATGGTAAAATTCATCAATTTGTGGAGTTTCATCTTGGAAATGAGTCTAAACATTATGGGGATACTTCAATATCATCTTCCCCAAAAAATAACTAAATGTTCATGTATAGGGATTTGGAACCATTTCTCTCAAACCCGGTATTATTCACCTTTGTGGATAGGATAAAAAGTCTTTAGCTTTTATATTGGTAACATCACCTCATAAACTTGGTAAAGGGGTTATGTGTTAAATTTGATTCTCTAGAAGCCAAAAATTTTTCATGATGTAGCACATTTAGTTAGTATCTATAAAAATATTTAAAAGTAATAATATTTGTCTTGATTTTGTATTTTCACACGTTAATTTGTTGAGGTTCAACTCAGATCATCCCTTGTTAAAAATTATATTCTTACAAATGATGATGAAATTACTGAGTTGAATAATTTTTTAAAAAAATACCAAAATTATGAAAGGACTATAATATTATAGTTCATGATTCATCAACATGTTGGGATTAAATAACTTGAAACATGTTCTTTTAATGGACATCATTTGAGAAAATCTCTTAAGAATATTAAAAACACACCTACTCGGAAGGATGATATTCAATTGTACTAGCATGAGAATAGAAAACCTAGTTGTAAGGGTGACGATAGATTTGTAATTTTTGTTGATAATACCAAACAGAAGATATAAGTGCATGATGTTGTTCTTGAGGTTGTATTCAAACCTAAGGTTGTTGGGATGTGTGGTCAGTCATGTGACACACCTAATTTATATTACACTACTTCTGAGTATAAGATTATGCCTTGGGATTCCATATTTTCCGATGAAGAGAATGTCTAAAATGTTGAAACATATATGCATGGACTTTGAGTTGTTTAGCATCATATTAGTATTTAATCATCTCTTAAATTTTTAGGATATATGACATCTTAAGAGATGAATAAGTGATTGATTTTGAATTTCATATATAATATTATCCATAACATTCCCATGAAATGATAGTTCCCTCAGGTAATTGAAAGGGTAATAAAATTTTAGAATCTAGATCTCCAGTCATTTCCAAAATAGTTAATGATTCTTCCAAACCCACTGTAGATATTAAGAGATATAAAATTTTTTCTAACAAGAAGACAATGTCTATGGTCATGCCTTATGTATTGATTGGGAACCCGATTGTAGGTAAACCTGCTCCTTCATCTGATCAAAATATTAATTATTCCACTATGATACATGATACCATTCATGGATCCCCCAATGAGATCTTGGAGATAATTTCTCCAATTTCAATAAATGGGGTCAAATAGATGATTAGTCAAGTGACAAGAGATGATTCTCTTGGCAATGTCAATGAGATTTTGGAGGATTTCTCTAATAATGATAGCACTGATGCAGAAACACTTCTATAAAGGATTCGAGAACGTATTTTATATAGATGAATATTGTATGGTTGGGGAATGGACATAAAATAGCTGAATGGAATGAAATTCAAGAATAATAAATAATGATATGTGCAAGATCGATGAAAAACATTTGTAGACGAATTTTTACCTTTGTGTTTTCATTATTTCTCATACTCTTTTAAGTTCATTTCTTTTGCTTTCTTTTAATAAAATAGGAAAAACCTACATATTTCTAAAAAAAATCATCTTTAATGATGGTGTCACCTCCATGAGTATATTACCCTTTCTAATATTTAACATTTTAATATTTATAATACAAAATATTTGTTATTTAAAAACAAATCACATTTCTATTTTACACCATTTAAAAGGACACATTATTATTCCAATTTATTATATAGGATATACTAATGATATTTTAAATTTCATTCCATTTATAATTATTCATTTAATATCCCTATTTATTATACTATATTTTATAAAATATTTTATAAACAATTTATATGAATTTTTATCCATTTCACTACTCCACTAAAAAATTATTTTCATATAATTTCCCTTCATTAATTAACTTGTATATTTTTTAATACAATTTTGGGTGATTAAAAACATAAAAATACATTACCACATTTTTGGTACCTATTAATTGATTGATAATTATTTTTATTCAATTTTATTTCCTTTTTCATCACTCAATATTTATTTTCTTTTATTCAAGGGAGTTCTCTTTGATAACATACATTGGTTGATTATAGAAATTATTTACTTAATCATATACCAATTATCTGTATGATGTAAAAAAATTATCTAGTATTTTTGTTGATGTGTATTTACATATAATATTACTAGAATTAATTTGATTCCCATTTATTTTCCATTAGTATATCATTTTATTATTATTAATTGAATTATTATTAATTCCCTAAAATGATTTCATATAAAATGGATATGAAACACATTATCTCCCCAAGGGTTCTTTTAGATGTTATAAATGATTTATTTCAATTGGAAATAAAATGCATTCGTAACAATGGATGGTGTATTATATGTCACTCCAATTCATTGATTATCTTTGATATATCATGAGACTTTATGGAATAAAAAAATATTTTCATCACAAATTCATGAGTATAATGTTTTTTTTTGATATTTTATTGCATAGAAAAATATTGCTAACATTGAAATTTATTGGAATGATGATTTTTCTCACATGGTTTACTATACATATAATAATTTTCATGTTCAATGATTCTTTTCAATTTATGATATGTTGTAATCAATGTGTATAACTCTTTTTTAAATATTACACATTACTCCTATGATTTTAGATTGTTTTTTCATGCTTCTATCAATGGTTATTGATATTCTATCTCTTTTATATACAAAAAATAGATGATACATTATAATGTTGTGACATTCCATATGTCATAATATTTTATCTACTCTTTTTTCGGAAATACATTGCTATCTATATTTATTATAGCCATAATCTTATCTTATACTCCATTATTATAAATTACTTTTATCAAATATATTTACCATTATTGATCATTTAACCTCACTCCATTCTGAATATTCCATTTCCCCATTTTATGATGAATATCAAAACATATGGTGAATATATATGATTTTCTTCGTTAGATAAATTAAGGGGACCATTGAGGACTTTTTATTGTTTAAAAACTATCACATATATTTGAAAAAATGTCACCTTAATAGAAAATTGTATGATTTTTGTTTGTTAATAATTTATCCAGACCCTCAAAAACTCTAGTCTTAATTATTAAATGAATTTATTATAATTAGTTATATTAATTAAATAATTTAATTATGTGATAGTCCTAGTTTTGTAATAGTAACATTACATGTTCTCCATATTCCACATATAGAGATATACTTCACCATGGTTTCCATAATAATGTATCTCTATCATATACCCCTCTCCTAGAATCGTCATTATCTATGTCCACTCAAATGGGGTATCATGGTTAATTATAATTCCACACCAACACCAATCATATGAAATCAAGTAATAAAGTGGTGGTATTCTATTTGGCCTCCTTGATGGCCTGATGATATATATGATCAGGTTTTTTCACAATTATATGCACCCATATATCTAGTGTTCCCAAGATTAAATTTTCCATCTTCTTATCCTCAAATATTGACTTCTCCATTAGTGGGTTTACATTTACATATATATTTAATAATGAGTGTATTATTTCATGATAAATTCATTGAAGAAACCCATAGGTCATGGTGGACATCATAGATACTAAATTTTTACATTGACTGACAATTTCCATAAACTAAGAAAGGGATTCATGGAATTATATCCAACAAGTAATCCAAATCATTATTCCCATTTATTATTTTATAATTTGGAGTCATAATTTATATGGGGATATCCATATCCTAGAATACCAATTATATTTATGAACCTAATTTTCATGGGGCTTATCCTCTCTGATTCAAGTCATCCTTCAATCTAACCATTATTTTTTAGAACGTAGATGCATTCATCAGACTCGTTATAGGTGTAATCCCTAACCAGTATTCAATGGTCCACATACTATGTGTATGTACCAAAGCCTAATGTTACCAAATTCACTTTATTGGTTATGAATATCAATGTAGACTCAATTCTAGTTACACCCATGAAAATTGTTCGTTGAAAAAGAGTATTCCCAAATAATCTTTATGGGAATTCTATGTTAGCAATCATGAATTGATATCCATTAATGATTTTTTATAAATAAAGTTGAAAAACTATAATGGGATCTCAATGAATAAATCCCACTCAATCCTATATTTATTTTTCATTTTTTATGGAATATAATTCATACTCACATAACACAAAACAATATATTAAAATTCTTATAAAATGAACATAAAAATAATTATACAATTTAGTCACACATCCCTAAAATATATTACAAAAACTACATGGTCTTTGATTCAATTTAACCATGATATGTTTGACACATCTTTTAGGTTCAAAACCAAAAACGTCCAAACCCAAATTAAACCTTCCAATATGACATATAAAACACCAAAAAAACACAATTTATATTAAATATTCACTATGATGACCATATTTTTTGTAGTTTATATTCCCTTTTAACCAACCTGATATCAAAGATTCATATTCCATATTATTAGAACAAAAAATTTCAACTCACATAAACATACCACATCAACCATTTCATGGATTAATTAACATATAATTTTACTTCCAATAACCTATAACTGCATATATTTTTTAATATTATCATAACCATAATGGGATCTATAATGTAACCATCAAAATGAAACATAAATGGTATGTTATGTATTTTTATGTTACAAAAAATTATGAGGATTATAATTCTTGTAATATGGAAATGTGTAAAGATTGATTATGATACCATTCCCAATATAAAAACACATTCCCAAAAAATGTATGGTGATAAATTATTAATTTATAATATATGTGTATTTAAACCATATTGTATACAATTAACAATAGAATGAGTGAAAATGTCTAATATAAAAAAATGTACAACAAATGGAGAAATTTTTATACATGTGGACAATTACATTGATGGAGAACCATTATTACATGAAAAATTTCTATTAAATTCATGGATTCGATATTATCATTGAAATATTAATAAATTATCCCACACTAGGATTTTAGAAGGATTAATGATTAAAAATTTAGTTTATAATAGAATACTAGAGTAGGTTATAATTCCACACAATTTGCTAAGATGAAACCATCCTCATATTCTATTAGGGGAAACATTTTATTTTTTCATTTTTATTCTACCTCTGATTTCATATATGTGGAAATCAATATTGCAATCAGTAAAAAAAATACATCATAATGAATAACAAGGGTTCATATATAAATGAAACCTTGAACATGATCAGAATCCTCTACAAGTAAAATAAATTATTCAATTATGATAACAATTATAATACTCTATTCAAATAACTTAATTTTGGATGTGGATTATTATTCATGTAAAAACATGAATCACTTTAATATATCCATTAGATTAAATTGAATAGGATAATTAATGTTTTATATAAACATACACTTCATTCACTATGATTTTTTGGTAAAATGAACAAGAGGAAGTTTCTAACTACTATGAACCACAATCTTCAACTATTGAACTATTTTGTTACATTGTTTTATCTTAATGGTTTTACCATCAATACAGATGAATCTCAAGAGAACCTCTACAAAATTAATCCATTTAGACCTTCTCTCCAACGTACGACATGAAAAAATAAATGAAAATGAAAATGAAATCCAAATAAAATAAAATAATCATTCTACATTGAAATGAATCATATATCCATTATTTATGTTATATTAATAAAAAATTTGTTTTCACTTCCAAATATCACCAAATATATCATTGATTGATACAAATAATATCAACACTGCAAAAACTTTTAGGTGACAGCTACTAATGAATCAAGTGAGGAGTCTAATGAGGACATCCCAACCATAGTGTCGGAGACACATGATCCTCTATGTTGGTACGACATGATAATGTAGGCCATGGAATTTAAAAAGATGTAATATATTCATGTTTACAATAAAGTGGATAGTCATTTTATTATGTTAGGCAATGAAGAGAAATATTATTTTCATTAAAAATCAAAATAATCCTTCCAATATATTGTTGTAGCATCATGGGAAGAGAATTTCCATATTCTAAAAAAATAGGTATAAATTTCAAATCCTTTATACAATATATAATTTTTGTCGATATATCGCAACAGACATAGAGTAATAGATTATGATCATATCACAACTCCAAATTAATAGCAGGATAAAATTTTGATTCATATTGTTGATTCCCACCAGAACATCCTAAAAAATAGTGATGGGATGTATTATTTAAATACCCATATCTTTGGAATATACTAGAATATTGTTTTATAAATGAAAAATTTCCATTAAAAAATTAAAACATCATCCATGGTGTTGGCCCACAATATTAGTGTTTCCATTGTTAGAGAATACCATTAGTATATCCTTAAGGATACACAATGGTGAAACTATATTCTAACCCTCATTGGGGAGGATCATTAACATGCCTTAATGAATAAAAAAGATCCAAATCAAAGATATATAGTCATTACTACTAGATTATTCCTAGATATTTCTGTAATCACATAAAGGTAGTATCATTCATTTTACAACAATAAATATCTAATATAAATATTTTATAAATAGCTTAAGTGTGGGATTATAATATTGATATCTTGATATCTGATTAATGAATTATTTTTTTCTATAAATTTTTGATCATCAACCTACACGTTTGTGAAAAATGGTTGATACATGATGATTGGTTTTCCCCATTGGGATATCAAGTGAAACATCATGTATGTTAGTGTCTACATAAATGTAGCATGGGTCGATTATATTAATTTTTAGAGACTAAAACCCCATATCTGAGTTCTCAATAATAGTAAAATATATCAAAAAACATCATATAAAAATTCCATTAAATAAATTAAATAAATAAATAAAAAATTGTGTTATATAAAATAAACATGATGAAATAGAAATTCATGAAGAGTCTTCACCATACATCGACACTAATCTCAAACAGGGTTGATCAAAGATAAAAAATTAAAGAAACAATAAAATTCACAAAGCCCATCCATTTTACACAAGCCTCAACTCACAGTAATCTGAAATACATCTGGACCCATCCATCCTAATCAGGTTATTTCTTTCCACCTCTATGTAGAAACTCTGGAGATTTAATTCTACCGAGTTACCCAAGTCTTAATTGTAACCGATGAGGGTTTGATTATAACCTGTTAGGGGTGAAAAATGTGGTTCAGTATATAACAAGAAATATTTTATATGTACATGTGAAATGATAAACTAAATAATAATAAAAATTCAGAAGTAAAATTAAATAACAACAATATATCCTTGGGTTACAATGTGAAAATTAGGATTTAGCCAATCCATCTTCGTCCATTAAATTGAATTCTATGAGATAATAAGGTAAATATGACTTCTAATATTGATCAATTTGTCAATTAAAAAGTTCTTTTTATAGGAATACTAGTAAAATTGTTCTCAATATTTCATTCTAATTATCAAGTCCCGGTATATTAAAATAATGAATTAATGATACCTGGGATGGTCTCTCCCATGTCTTAATTTAATGAATCATCTTCAAGGAAATTCAAATCATCATAACAATGATTACTCCGAGGTTTTCATCAGAAATACATATAATAAATCTGGTCCACTAAAAAGGGTTACATCTAAGGTACATCATTCCGAGTGAAAATTCCAAGTCAATAAAAACTATTAACATAATGGAATATTAGGAACATATATAAAGATTTCTTGACTGATGGTTAGCATGAAGTTCAGAACCTTGGAAAATGTTCTTGGAATCCAATGTATATTAATAAATCGTCATGGGTAGTGAATCCAAAAACAATCATCACATAATAAACATCTAGATGGAGTCATCCTTCAGTATTGTCCTATATAATAAGTCTTAGGATGATCTCTCATGTGAAAGGCCTTTTCTTATCATATTCATACCATGATCACCATTGATTGGGTATTCTGGGAGACACACATAATGAGAACTACCAATTTCACATTCAAAACCACTCTCTAATTTCAACATGACACCATGAACTAACTAGTTTCTCATTGGTGTCATGACATAGAAACACATACATTACTCATTGTTAATAATCAATTGTAATAGGTAAACCCCATTTAAAAAATTAAAATTGTAATGAACCTTTATAGATGTAAATATTTAAATGTTAAATTTTATAATATTATATTGAAAAAATTATCATTACTTTAGACATAACCTTATAAAAATTACCATATTTTGAATATAAAATATTTTTCTAAAAATTTCAGTTTTTAGTGAAAGAAATATGGTTCACAAAAAACATGTAAAATGTATGATTGTATCATTTCAACAGAATCGTAGAGAAGATAATTTGTTTTTGTAATTAAATATGAATTTTATAATCAATTTAATTCAATTTATAAAATTCTTTGAACATATAATTTTCATGAATATCATTTTAGAACAAATTAAAATGTTTTATTAATACAAAAGTATTGTTGGTTTATTATTTAAACAAAATATTATAAATAGATATTATATTTGGGATTTCTATATAATTATAAAATATTCAATTCAATTTATAATAATTCAATTAATTTAATTCAAAATAGTATCCATGATAATTTTATATTATATGTTAATTTATATTATAAAAACATTATTTTTCTAAAATTGTTACTTAAATGAATTATTGTGTTTACTAGAAAATTAAAATTCTACAGAATTATAAATTTTTTTGGAAAAAATTATCTTATGATTTATAAAAAATATAAAAATTTTAAAAATAGTTAATCATAATTTTTTTCATTAAATTTTATTACTATGTTTAAAAATTAATTACCAATTTAAAAGAAAATTAGGTTGATCGTAAAAAAGAAACCACAAAAGCCCAAAAATATTCATTTTTTGTCCTAAAAATGAATGCTTGTGTTTTTAAAAAAAATATTTACTATGGTAAAAAAATTGCATTTTTACATTTATCATTAATAATATGTTTACATTATTAAAAATTTAATGGTTACTCTAAATAATACTCATCCCTTCACTTGTAATAGGGTAATGTTTCTAGAAAATCAAAACTCAACTGTCCTTAAATTTTAAAATTGGAAGCGTTTCATTTATGATCTCCTAGAAAGCTATACCACATTTTAAATATTATATCTACCATTAGTAAGAATCGTACCATCATTTCCAATGGGTCTAAAAATGTAAACTTATGTTCCTTATTTAATTATTTTCAACTATATTAATTATATTCTTAATTATCTCTGTAAATATTTAATATATATAAACTAATATTAATATATTAATATAATTTATATACTATATTGGTTCTAAATTAGTAGATTTTTCTATTTATATTCATTTACCATGTCAATAATGAAAAATCATAATTTATACGTACTTGAAAACTACTGCCACCATGAGAATAAAACCATTTTTCATTACCACATATAATTTATGGTTACTAGAATTATTTCATTATGAAATATGACGTTTATGATATCCAGAAGGATGTTTTACAAAATATTTAGAACTTATTAATCATATGATCAACAAACATTCATTGTTACATCAATACTTTCCAAAATCATTCTCAGATGAAAACCAATTATTCAATTATATAATAAAAAGAAATATATTATATCTTATTACAAATTAATTAAAATTATAATATATCACATAATTAAATACTAAACTGGTGTATTATGATTCTATTATAATTATATTATAACAAAACCCCAATAATTATTCATTAAATCTAGGTCTGTTCATTTATGGACTATGTTTACCAACAACATGATCAATACAATGAATTTAACTCATGAATAAATAAGGTAATTTTTTTTAGTATAATATATTATTAATGTGTAAATATGGTTTATATAATTTTTTTAAAAATTATATTAATATTTAAATTAATCAATTAATGTTACATCCATTGATTATCATTAATCATTGAAACGTGATTCTTATCAATTTCATCATCAAGGATAAACACTAATTCACTACTGAAATAATAATAATAATAATAATTTACTATAAAACAACCATAAAATAAATACTAATAACTTTTTAATGATTTACTTTTTAATAATGATAAATACAGATAACATTATTATGAACCTAGTACATGTGATCCAAACTACAATCAACCAAATACAAAATTAGTAGATTTAATACATAGAACTAATATTTATGACGACTATAAGTGGAAATAGATGTCATTAATTTTCAAAATTAAATAATTAATATTAATATATTTATGATAAAGGAGGATAAATTATTTTTGTGGATGTTGAGACAAGTGGTAAATGTAATGACCCGGAATTTCAGTGGAATTTTTTTCTTAAATATATGGGAATTTTGCGAGTCAGTAGTTTCTAAAAGCACCTTATTTCGAGGCCCGGTGTGCCCGGAATCAATTTCTAAAGTTTTTTCGGGTACGTTTAGTAAATGTAAGAGAGTGATTTCATATCTTTTGGACCAGTCCTCAAAATTGAAATCTGAGGGCACCGTTGAACTTGCAGCGCCGGTATGCACTTAAGGAGTCCTCTAACGCAGTTGCGTTTTATCATGATTGGAAGTTAGTTTTGGGGGGTTTTTAATTAAATTTAATAAAAATATGTGTCAGTCATATTTTTATTTTAGGTGGTTGTGAGGACCTCAAATCGGAGTTTATTGGAGGGGCCCACCAACACAAAACATTCATTGGGAGGATGTTAATAGGTGGGGCCCAACCGATCTCCTAAACTTCAGTAACTCCCCTTTAACCCCCTGAACCACCAATTAAGGTGGTTGAACTCTTCACTTCCCCCATACATTTTTTGAGCCTCTTCACCTTCCTCCTTCACTCATAATGGTGATAACACACCTAAATATTATTTAATACTTTAATTAATTAATCTATTTGAAATCTTTTGATATTCTTGCCAACAATAAAATAATAGACAAAGCCTATTAATTGTGTATTTTGATGGAAACTTTCATTTGGGGGTGGAACTTTGAGAGGACTTGGGAGATTCTTAGAGAACGGCATCCTCTCCAATGAGGAACGACATCCTCTCCAATGAAGAATGCCCCATCCCCGATGAAGAACGAGGATGATGCTCGAGCCCAGGATTTGCGGAGTGTGATGGGCATAATGTACTATGATGTCCTCAAATTATATTCCCATGCCTACAACAATGTTCATCGAAACATGGTAGGGGTTAGTTTTGATTAAATTAAACCCTCATTCATCATCGTTTATTTTTGGTCGAAGATGGATAATTGTTATCAGCTAATGCAGAGGGTGCAAGCCGAACAAACATGGCCCAACCTAACTCCATTGGTTCTTTTATGGTTGATGTCGGAGGCGGATCCAGAAAGGTGCGGTGTCGTCACACCGTGCCAGAGAAGAACCGCGTCCAGGAGGGCCCTTGTGGACGAAAGAGGCTTGGTTCCGTCGCGTCGCACCGCGCCGGAAGAGTGGAACCACGGCCCAGGGTGGGCCGTGGAAAAGGGGTGTAGCGCCGTAATGCCTCACCGAAGAGGAACCTCGGCTGATAGGGCCGTAGTGGAAGAAGAAGTGCGTATGCGTCACGTCGCGCGGTGGAGCCGAAGGTCGCGGCCAGGTTGGGCCGCGGCGGGGGAGACATGACGCCTTCGAACCATGAGGAGGTTAGGATGACCACGGCACCATCACACCGTGGTGGAGGAGTGGAGGCGGCAGGCCGGGCCGGATGCTGTGGAGCTGGACAAGCGGGACCACCTGGGTCCCGCGCCTCCTGAACCGATGCAATGTGCCGGTTCTGTTTGAAAAAACTAGGGGTGGGGTGACACCCCCCCTCCCTCGAGTGGCCGTTCGGGCTACCACATCCAAGCAGCCCTTCGGCCGGGCCACCACGGGCTGGGCTGCTACGGCCGGGCTTCCCTTCGGCAAGGCCTCCACGGGCCGGGATACCCTTCGGTCGGGCTGGCCTCATGCCGGGCCACACCTTCGGTTCGGGCCGCACCTTCGGGCTTGGCAGTGCCATCGACCCAAGCCACACCTTCAGTCTGGGCTGACCACTCAGGTCAGGCCGCACCCGTGGACCGGGTCAGACCTCGGTTCAGATCGGGTCATGCCGGGTCAGACCGTACCCAGACCCGCTATGGCCATTTACACATTTTCGCCCGTATCTTGGGCTACGGATGTCCAATCAACGAACCATCTATCACGATGGATATATGAGAGAAATACTGTTACATTTTAATCATCCACATGTGTTTGGGATACAGTTGGGGTACAGTTAGGTTGGTTTGAACCTAAAAACCAATAGGGCACCTGGAATGGAAATTCCAATAACTCACAGACCATGGGTCCTATTGACGTGCATTCTATCACGTTGGGTTCCTTTAAATGAGATGGAACTATGGGATACATCAACTAGAGTCTTTGTGGTATTTTATGTTTCAACACTTGGATGAAGGAGCGAACCCTCCCAGAATTTATCGTGTTGTGTGCTGGAACGCTATGGCAGACTGTGACTTAGATGACAGATTCCTTTGTGGGTTCCACAGCGATGATACTATACCAGGATCCTCCATGAGTTTGAAATCGTTGAATACTATATCGGGATCCTACGTGGGATTGATAGTGGTGACTTCTATACTTGGATCATCCCTGGGATCGACAGTGATGACTTCTGTGCCAGGATCCTCCGTGGGTTCGACATCACGGATATTGTTCAAGGATCCTATGTGGGTTCGATAGAGGAGATGATTCTGAGGATACATATAATCAACTCTACACTCTTCATGTGTTTTATACCTATGTGAGGTGAGTCTTTTCATTCAATGATTATCATAAATGTGATTGATATTACTTCTTTTGTGGACTGGGTTGTGCTTGGGCTCGAGAGTTGGTGCTGGATTGTGACCGGTAACATAGGTATATATATGTGCATATAACTAAGTATTGTTGGTTTATACAATGTGATTGTATCCTTATTATGAGGATTATTCATAGTGGATTCTAGGAGACCTTTGGGGGTCTCGGGGTCCCCTTTTTAGTTTTGTTATACTCACCCCGGAACGGGCTTTGACCGCACCTTGTTTTATTCGGTGAAAACGACAGTCAACAGTGATTGAGGCGGAGGGTGACATACGGGAGGATGCTCGGAGCTGGACTAAACGGGACATACCTTAGGGATGAGTTGTTCGAGTTTTGTACCAACCCATCAAGTAGGGTTTTCCCGGTGGATGATCCAGGAGCTGTTTCCTTTTTTACTTGTACGTGTACTTGTTCTTCTGTGGGGTTTGTATACTGGCACACTTACTTTTAGCACACTATTATTTTCTATTTTAGTACATTTTTTTTCTTCTACTTGTATTCAGACTGTGTGTGTTACATGTTTAAAGGAAATTCCTTCCCAATCTTATCATGGATTCTCCTTTGGTGCTAGTCCCCAGCCCCTAGTCTATGGAAGGCGGGCTTGGTGTAATCACGGCACGAGCCTTGAGGATGGGACGTGGAAAATTTGTATCAGATGATTAGGTTCTCCTGCCGAACTTGGACATTGATTCTATTAATGGAAATAGTGTTTAGTGTTTTAGGTTTGGTTATCAGTTTAGGGAAACTAGTGTTGGTGCAGAGGCTGACGTATCCATACACTAGGACTCTGAATTCTAATTTTTGACCCAGTGCACGAAAAAAATGATTGTGTGTGTGTTACCATTGAAATTTTTTCTTTTTTTTTACCTTGTGTCAGATCACCAGGTATATTATTTTGATCGTGGAACACATGTTTCTTTTTTAGGATGGCCCCACGAAGGTATCCATCTAGGGTTTTGAGTTTCATATGAGATGGTAGCCCAATAGGAGATGAGGCCTCAGTGCAGGGCCCCATCATGTGGATATACCAATAGTACCACTACCCGCTGGGCAACTGATACCACCAGCTCCAATAGCATAGAGTGCATGTTGTCTGAGTGTGTTGCACGAGTTCCAGTGCCATAGGCTACCTAGGTTCCAGGGACAGATGAACCCATAGGCAGTTGACGATTGGTTGGAGGCTGTCTTGAGAGTTTTCAGATTGGTAGGGACACTAGCCGACATCATGGTGATCCTATCTGCAAGTCTCCTCCATGAAGAAACAGGAATATGGTGGATCCTGATGCTCTAGGTTCATAGAAAGGAATCACTACACTGGGTGGACTTCAAGAGTCAATTACGGTCAAAGTTTGTTCCAGCCACCCTTCATGCGGTGTGGATACAGGAGTTACTACATCTTTAGTAGGGTATCATGATAGTAGCTCAGTACTCATCAAGGTTCACCGACCGCTCACGCTACTCAACCGATATGGTGCAAGACCAATTCTTCACGTCTTAGACCTAAGAGAAGCGACTCAGGCATGAGATCAAGGCTTTGATGATCTCCCTCAACATCACAACGCATACAGGGGTGCGGGATCAAGCCCTTCTTGTGGAGAGTTTTCTTGCTGAGCAGTCACCAGCAGAAAGACCCACCACAGGGTGACACATAGTAGAGTCTTATATAGCCGGCAGTAGACTGATGATGTAGAGGTCCAAGCAGACGAGGACATCTGGTGGGCAACCCCAGGATAGAAGTTCGGTTGTGCGGGCACACGAGATAGAGCCATCCATACGTAGAGCTAGCAGTGGTATTCTATCAGCGGTCAGGGTCATAGGGCTCGTGAATACCTGACCCACCATGCAGATGATCAGTATAGAGTAGAGGGACCCCCCAAGAAGAGGCAAAGGTTCGACCGTGGTGGTCCTCCAGGAGAAGGCAGACCTGGCATAGGAGTAGGCTGAGAAGTAGGTGGTGGACAACGTTTCAAGGCCCTACCACTGCCCTGACCAAGAGGTCCACTACCGACCACAGGGAGCTGGAAGTCATGGGTAGGCTTAGCTCCAGACAGTCGATCCCTACGCCCACGGTGCATCTGAGATTATTTTAGGTACTATATGTGTCTACTCCCACCTTGTTGTAGTAATTATAGACAAAGGTGTGAGTAATTATTTTATTTCTTCTTCCCTCGTTCAGAGCTCAGAGATTCTGATGGAGTCGTTGGCTCGATCCTTACGATTAGAGACACCTATGGGAGCAAACTCAACAATTACACACTAGTGCTGGTAGTTTGACCTCCCTCAAGTACGCAAGAGCTTCGGCTGGGATCTCCTCGTAGCAGCATCGAGGCCTTACGGCGCCATCATGGGTATGAATTGGTTTTCCATTGTTCATGCATAGATTGACTGTATTATGTGGAATGTGTGGTGTGATTGTGAGGATGGGATGACTTTTACTATCACGGGTGAGATGTGAGTCTTCACAGCACAATATGGACTTACCCAGAGGAGGGGGAAAGCGATCAAACATCTATTAGTTATCCTCATTATCGAAGTGGTTGATGTGCACAGTCCGAGTTTTCTAGTTGTGGTGGATCAGTACGCGGATGTTTTCCCTAACAATGATCCAAGAATGCCTCCTCCTAGAGAGGTGGACTTCTATATTGACATGTACCCCAGGACGACACCGATATCTACTCTAGCATATCGGATGACTCCCTTCATGCTTTTTGAGCTGTGGGTACACAGAGAGGACTTGCATGGGAAAGGATTTATCTGACCCAGTGTTTCACCTTGGGCATCCCCGATTTTGTTTTCCATGAAGGCAGATGGGATCTTGTGACTATTTGTTGACTACCATCGCCTGAACCAAGTGACCATGAATAACAAGTACCCACTCCTGAGGGTTGACGACCTCTTTGATCAGATCAAAGGAGCACGATGGTTCTCGATGATATACCTTAGGTCAGGATATCACTATCTCATAGTTCGAGACGAGGATGAGAATAATACAACCTTCAGGTGTCGGTATGGCCACTACGAGTTCATAGTTATGCCCTTCGGCTTAACCAATGCTCTAGTAGTGTTCATTAGTCTCATGAACAGGATCTTCCAGCCTTACATCAATCATTTTTCATATTCTTCATCGGCAACATACTTATTTACTCTAATGCTGAGGAGGAGCACACCTACCATTTGCGAGTAGTATTGGACACACTCTGAGAGAACTAGCTTTATGGTAAGCCCTAGAAGTGCTAGTTTGGGATTCAAGAGGTTCACGTCTTGGGAAATGTCATCTCGAAGGCTGGATTTGTAGTGGATCCAGTGAAGAATGAGGCAGTTCTTGCTTGGGAGCCACCCTAGAGTGTGATGGAGGTGTGGTGTTTTCTGGGACTTGCTGGGTACTATTGGATATTTGTGGCAGACTTCTCTAGAGTTACAGCACTGCTTTCAGCGTTGAGGAAGAAGGGGAAACCCTTAGTGTGGTCATAGAGATGCCAGCAGAGCTTCTAATAGCTGAGTCATAGGTTGGATAGTGAGACCATCTTGAGGCTACCAGAGGAGGGCGTTGGGTATGTATTTTACTGCGACACATCAGGGACCGGGCTCGGGTGTGCCCTGATCCAGGAATGAGCAGTGATTGTGTATGGTTCTCAGAAATTGAGATAGCATGAGAAAAACTATGCTACCCATGACCTGGAGTTAGCAGTAGTGGTCTTCTCTTTGAAGATATGGTGACACAATCTTATTGGTGAATGCTTTACAGTCTACTCTGACCACCAGAGTCTGAGCTATATCTTCTCACAAAAGGACCTGAACCTGAGACAACAGTGATGGCTTGAGTTCCTCCAGGACTATGACCTCGAGATAGTCTATACTACTGGGAAGGGGAACATTATAGCAGTTTCTCTCAGTTGGAGATCAAGCATTCTACTTCTAGGAGAGGCGATGGAGCAGCTAGCTGTATTGCAGATATCCTTTCTGGATTGAGATGGATCAGCTGTTTTTCAGTCTCTCATATTCGCACCTCCACTTCTTCAGTGAATCAGGGAGGCTTAGCATAGAGACAATTACTGTGAGGCACGACGTACTCAAATATCCAGAGGGCAGGAACCCGGTGGATTTTCTGAAGGTGGGGAGGATGTCATTCTCTTCAGATGACGTCCAATGGTACATGTTTCACTTCAGGAAGAATTGTTGATATAGTTCCACACATCTCATTTAGAGGTACAACCAGGAGTGGTGAAGATGTATCAGGACCTCCGATGACAGCACTACTAGCTGGGTATGAAGAAGGGACTAGAAGAGTTTGTCTCGCAATGCCTCACTTGTCTGCAAGTGAAGGCAGAGCACCGGGTTTCAGTAGGTTTGGTTCATCCCTTAGTGGTTCTATAGTGGATGTGGGATGGGATATACATGGATTTCGAGATGGTGCTTCCACGTACATCTAGAGGAGATGACTCGATCTGGGTGATTGTTGACTGACTCACCAAGTCCGTTGACATCCTGCCGATCAGAGACCATGGTTCATTAGAGAGATTGGGGCGCCTCCCCATTTAGAAGATCATATGGCTTCATGGTGTTCCATCAAAGATCGTATCAGATAAAGATTCTTGTTTCACTTACCGAATATGGAAGGCATTGAATGAGGCTTTTGGGACGCTACTTCGCTTGAGCACCACCTTCCATCCTTAGACAGATGGTCATTCTTAGAGGGCCATCAAGACTCTCGAGGACATGCTCTGTGCATTCGTCCTCGACTTTGGTCGTAGCTGGGATGATAACATACCCTTAGTAGAGTTTTCGTATAACAATAGCTGCCACTCCACCATCAGGATGGCACCTTACGAGGAACTATACGGCCGACCATGCAGATCGCCTCAGTGCTGGACTGAACCAGGGGAGCTTGGACTTGTAGGACCAATGATGGTGCATGATACGATGGAGAAGGTGAAGATAATATAGGATCAGATGAAGACTGCACAGAGTAGGCATATGAACTATATGGATAGGAGATACATACCACTGGAATTCGAGGATGGTGACCACATCTTTCTACGAGTCTCACCTCGACCATATCTATGGATATTTGGCCGAGGTGGCAAGTTATCTCCTTGATTCATCAGACCTTTTCGGGTCCTCAGCAAGGTAAGCGAGGTGGATTACCTCTTGGCTCTTCTAAATTTGTTTCACCGGGTGCACGACGTCTTCCACATATCTCAATTGAGGAGATACGTGCATGAACCATACCACCACATAGACCATAGAAAGCTAGAAATCGATGATGGGGACACTTTCACGAAGGTTTCAATGGAGATTGAGTATCGACAGTAGCGGGTCCTTCATGGACAGTAGAAACGTCTGGTGCACATTCGAAGGAAGCATGGGAACCTCTCAGAGGGAGGCTCAGATGCATTCTAATTAACCCCATTTGATTCCTTAGTGTGAGTTGTAGCTTACGATTACATAAATCCTTGATTTGGGGAGAATGTAAAGACCTGGAATTTCCATGGATACTTTTTTCTTAAATGCATGGGAATTTTTTGACTCTACAGATTCTGACGGCGCCTGATTCCGAAGCCCAGTGCACTCAGAATCAATTTCTGATGATTTCTTCCAGTACGTTCATTAAAATTATGAGCGGGATTTTATATCATTTGAATTGATGCTCGGAATTGAAATATGAGGGCACTGTTGAACTCCCGACACCATTATTCAATTAAGGAGAACTTTACCACAGTTGCGTTTTATCGATATTGGAAGTTAGTTATTGGGGATTTAAATTAAACTGAATAAAAATATGTGTTACACATATTTTTTTGAGGTGGTAGCTAGAACCTCCAAGGGGTGGTTATTAGAGAGGACCACCCGCACATAACCACCCTTGGGAAGATGTTAATAAGTGGGTCCCACCCAAGATTTTAAACATCCTTAACTCCACTTCAACCCCTTGAATCCCTAATTAAAGAGGATGAACTCTTCACTTCCACCATAAATTATAGGATCCTCTTCGCCTTCCACCTTCCCTAATAATGGTTCCAACACACCTAAAGATTAATTAATGCCTCAATAAATTAATCGGTTTGAAATATTTTGAAACTATTTCCAACAATAAAATAATTGACGAAGCCTATTATTTTATTTAGTTTGGTTGGCAACATTCATTTGAGGGCAGAACTCTTAGACGACTTGAGAGATTCTTGGAGAAAGAAATCCTCTCCAACAAAGAATGAAATCCTCTCCAACGAAGAATTCACCATCCCCAACGAAGAACGAGGATGACGCTTGAGCTCGAGATCGGCAGAGTGTGACCGGCGTAACGTAAGACAACGTCTTCGAATTCATTTCCCGTGCCTTCAACAATGTTCATCGAAATGAGGTAGGGGTAAGTTTGGATTAAATTAAACCCTCCTTACTCTTCTTTTATTATGGTTCGACGATGGAAAATTGTTATAACCTAATGTGGAGGGCATGTGCCAAACAAACACGGCCCGACGTCCCTTCTTTATTTCTTGTTTGGTTGATGTCGAAGGCTGACCCGGAAGGGCGCGGTGCCATTACACCGTGCCTTAGAAGAACCGTAGCCAGGAAGGCCGCAAAGGAGGAAAGAGGCATGGTGACAATGCGTTGCGTCGTGCTGGAGGATCAGAACCACAACTAGGGTGGGCCGTGGGAAATGGGTTCAGCACCGTCGCGCTGTAAAAAATAGGAACCATAGTTGGGAGGGTAGCGATGGATGACAAAGTGTGTCACTGTCATGCCACGCGGTGGAGCTAAAGGCCGCTACCAGGTCGGGATGCGGAGATGGTGGAGCCAAGCCATCGAACCACAGAGAGGGTAGGAGGACCGCGACGCCGTCGCACTATGGTGGAGGAGTGGCGGCAGCTGGTCGGGCGGACAGCCGTGGAGCCAGACAATCGGGACCACCAGGGTCATGCGGCTCCTGAACCGGTGCAATGTGTCGGTTCTGTTCGACAAACAGTGGGGGGGGGCACCCCCATTATAGCATCCCACCTTTTTATCAAATAAAATTTCATTACATTTTACTAAACCGAGGATCTTTAAGGTTTAGTGTCTTGGAAACCAGGAACTTAATACATGAAACAATAAAAAAACATTCTTCTTAAACACTTTAAAGGCTTCTCCTTATGTTCATCCTAGGTTCATGACTGCATCTCATAACCTGGGGACATACATCAAAAGAAAGGGTATGCATAAGTCCTAGTAAGGGAAACAAGAGGAACATTTTACATGTGAACATGATATACTTCAATAAAGACACGAAAAGAACTTTAAGGCATGAGAAAGAAATCATGAGGCATTTCATAATAAAAATAACATTTTTCATAAATTGAAGATGTGGCTACATCATTTAACATAGAAAATCATGAACATATCACCAAGGTCCATCCCTACGGTGTCATTTGAAAATTACCAAGGTTATTCACCAAGGTATCGTGAAAATTGTAATCTCTAGTGGTTACATCATTACCCAATGCATTGGAGCGCTATCAGGGAGCACCCTTAAATTTTCCTTTATTATCATGTGAGCCACATATATCATCATCAAACATTTCATAAATAACCCACATAACATAAAATAAATGGGTATTATTTCATAATCATAACGTTTTAAAAACTGCTTTAAAGACACGATCTTTACGGCACTTTAAACCCATGGAAAGGGAAAGAGGGTTTCATATATGTAAATCCCAGAATTTAAAATAGAACATTTTGATATATATGTGAATACCCCTGTAGAAATAAGAGCTTTGAGTATTCACTTTATAACATAAAATAATTTTTAGAAAAGAGAGAGAGGCACTTTGAGACGAAAATGCTACAGCATAACGACTATGTTTCGGGGTTTTAGAAAACATTGAGAAGAGAGGGGACATGGGTCAAACATTCATAAATGACCCATCAAACAGTAGAGAGGAAAAATATAAGGGATTTAAGAACATGGTAATGAAATTTGAAAATATACCATATGAAATGAAGAACATGAAAGGAAGAAAAAAAAAAGATTTCTCTTGTGAGAATTCGGCAGCCTAATGGCGCCACTTAAACTTCAACAAAATTGAATTGACAAGGTCAAATAGGGTCTCTCATAATTTTAATATAAGAGTCCAGTAAGATAGATATAGAGATCATACCCCAACATAATAGAAAGGAACTTGAAATAATTGACATGAAAGTAGAACTTCAAAACGAGAATGGTGAAGAACCACTTAAAAATTCGGCAGCCTAACGGCGCCACTTAAACTTCAACAAAATTGAATTGACAAGGTAAAATAGGGTCTCTCTTCATATGAACATAAGAGTCCAGTATGATAGATATAGAGATCATACCCCAACATAATAGAAAGGAACATGAAAGAATTGACATGAAAGTAGAACTTCAAAACGAGAATGGTGATGAACCACTTAAAAATTCGGCAGCCTAACGGCGCCACATAAAACTTCAAAATACTGAATTGAAGTGATCAAATGGGGTCTCTCATCATATGATCATAAAATATCAGTATGATAAATTTAGAGATCATACCCCAACATAATAAAAAAGGAACATGAAATACTTTACATGAAAATAGATCTTCAAAAAATGAGAAGGGAGAAAGAATCTGTTACAAAAATTTCGGCAGCCTAACGGCGCCACTTAAAACTTCATAAAACGAAATAATGAGAGTAAGAGGAGATATCTCATTATATTAACATGAAAAGGGCAGTAAGAGGAGTATAAAATAACATCCTCAAACATAAGATCATGGAGAATAAAAGGAATGACATAAAAGAGATTCTTTGAAATGAAAGAGAGAGGTCGGATCCCTTACTTTAAAACGTAACTCTTAAAACTCAATGGTTTGGACCTTGAGGGCTTGGGGGAACCTTGGGAGGACTCCATTGGAGGTAATGAGACCAGAACTTCATTGGAGAAGAGTGGGGAGTCGAATGGATGAGGGAGGGCTTGATATTTATAGGGAAAGTGAGGGGACAAGGCATTAATGGCCAAAGGACACCTCACATGTGCTTTTCTCAAACCCATGTGCTCTCCCTTGGAATTTATCATGGAGTTAGGCCAAATGGGTCCCCCCAAACAATAATTCATCACCCTTGGCCGGCCAACCCTTAAAATAACTCATGACATCATCATGACACCGCTATGATGTCATTAAACATACCGAACCCCTAAAACTGTATTTTTACTATTCACTGAAAATTCAACTTTCTCAGAAAGATCCCAAAATTTCACCATAATCAAATATCAACACTCTGATTACAAATATGAACTCCATTTTATAAAAATAATTTTTAAATATTTTTAATTTAATTTTTAAATAAAAACACTATTCACCGAAAATTCGTTTTTTCAGAAAAAACCCCAAAAATTACCATAGCATAATATCGGTGCTCTGAGTTCAAAAATGAAATCTGTTTTATAAAAATAATTTTCTAAATATTTTTAATTAAATTTTTAATTAAGAAACACTATTCACCCGAAATAAACTAATACTTGAATAATAATTTATGAAACCATTATTTAACCATTTTATTGAATCACATTACTTAATCAAGGTGCCTAGATTATTTTAAAACTTTCTTTATGTTAGATTACTAATCCATTTGGTCATCTTACTATTCCTAATCATAAAATCACTATTCATAATTTACTATTCATCAAAAATCATGTTGATCTTATTAGACTCCAAATTTCGTACTGAACATAATTGTAGAAGACCATTTTTTGAAAATCATTACACATTTTAAGTTATTTAAGGTTTACATAAACATTTTTTTCAAAATATTCTTTTGAAAATTCATCAAAAATATGCATACTATTTTTATCCGGTCATTTGAAAATTTATAAACTTCATCATAAGCAGAAATCCCAATTTTTATTTAAAACAAGGATTATACAAGGAAGTTACGGTCTCGTTACATAGCCCCTTATAATACCAGCATAGGACCTAAGAGTTAGGTGTGCTAGGGTGATAGAATCTTGGGGCGGCTCGGTCAACATTGCCCGAGTAGTAATTTCTATCAGTTTGAACTTCTCGCGAAGGCGATTCCGTTCTATCTTCACATGATGAAGTTCGGCTTGGGTTTGATCCAGAGCAAAGCCCAATGGTGCTACCTCCTTCCCAATCTCTATTAGATGGGCTTCGATCGGTCCAAGACCACTAGGTGAGGCCATCAAATCTTCATTCTACAATAATCAACCAAGATTACTTATATATAGAGACAATAATCAAAACATTTTGTTCACAGCAGTCATATTGACTGATGGTCATATAACAGTCAAAACCCAATGGTCTCATTCTAATTATAATCATGATTATCAAATAAAACATTTGTTTAGTATAAAAATAACACATAAAATTAGGAAACAATATTTATTTAATATTTCATGTCGTTACAATCTTCCCCCCTTAAGAAATTGCGTCCTCACAATTTTTTTAAAATTGGGTTTTGAAATTTCATTGAAAGTCCCACATCGGAAAAGGAGTCAGTAAAACTATTACTTTAAAAGAAAGAAAGGGAAGTACAAAGGTCACCTGAGTTAACCCACACTAGGGTTCCATGTAGGAAAACATGGACATGGAGGAGAAAACAAAGGGTCAAGTTCTGAGGGAGAGTGATAGAGAACATGATTAGGAGAAAGTTAACCATGAGAAAATCCCAAACATATGATGTGTTTAAACGGTCTTTGATTACCTAATAGGAAACGTAAACCAACAACGTTTTTGTTTTACGTTCCTTTTCATAATTTTGAGGAATTCATTTACAACATAGAATAAAACATAAGGAAATATACTTATCTTCATGTAGAGTTTCATCCTTTAATAATTTTCTACCCAAAACTAATCTTTTCTCCAAATTATGAGCATTCAAAACTATTAGGTCTCATCAAAACACAAGAATCATCTTCATAATCCACAAAAGATTAACTATCTATTTCATCAATCTTTAAACATTATCCAAAAAACAGAAAGGGTAAGGTAAAACAACTCTTCAAAAAGAAATAATTCCATAGGAATGGAAACTACTTTTAAATCTTTAAATTTCCATGGTACTACCCAAAGATCATCATAGTCCATTCCATAAATAGCTGTCCTTAAAAATCCTCAAAATAAACCAAACTAAGATTGAATCCCAAATACACGAAGGATTTGATAACATAGTCTTCCAAGGTAAACTTTATCATTCATCTCCAAACAACATCAACCACTCCTGACATCTTATAAAAAAAGTAACTAACCTAAACATATTTACCCCAAGATAGGTTAATAATTTCCATAAGTAACCTAAATTACTATAATTCCACCTTAAATTCCTCGATTCTTTAAAATATAAGTCATCCCTACTCTTCAAAGAAAATACCGTAGTAGTCTATTTACCTCGATCATATAGGGTCCCCAAAATAGTGAACATCTTCCAAAATAATAATCAGTTTCTAATCCCCTAATCATCTCTTTCTTATTAATATGGAAATCGTTGCATTTCCTATCACATTGGTTATTGGGACATGTTCTTCCATCTCCCACCATTAACTAAGAAGAGAAATTATAATTAGTGGCTTAAATACTTAACCAATAATCATGAAAAGGAGCTTAAATCATATAAGGATAACTTATAGAAGAAAAGTATACCCTAACTTGTGATCCCCTAGGTTCCAATCTAGGTTATCCATGATCATATATTCTTATGTGAATCTTTATTTTATTTTATCTTTGTTCCTTTAGTAATGGTTCATACTAAGCTTATCAATTTACCAAAGCATATCCCCCGGGAGTGTCGTAACCAAGAGTGCAGCAAGGCCCGTTGTCGTGTACCAGTTCCCGTTCGAGTCTAGCTCAAAGCGGTGTTTTCGGGTTTTACCCCTATCCACATGTGCCAGAGCCACCTCTACCTGCTCGTATCCAGACAGGGATGTATTTGCTTGGAAACCCCTTACTCAATACTCACCAAAATACCAGGAAGATTTCCTATATTTAAACTTTTTTATAGGGTTCCTCCTAAACTTTTCATATCCTAATTTCCACAAATAACTAAACCCTCCTTTGATACCAACTATAGCATCCCGCCTTTTTATCAAATAAACTTTCATTACATTTTACAAAACCGAGGATCTTTAAGGTTTAGTGTCTTGGAAACCAGGAACTTAATACATGAAACAATAAAAAAAACATTCTTCTTAAACACTTTAAAGGCTTCTCCTTATGTTCATCCTAGGTTCATGACTGCATCTCATAACCTGTGGACATACATCAAAAGAAAGGGTAAGCATAAGGCCTAGTAAGGGAAACAAGAGGAACATTTTACATGTGAACTTGATATACTTCAATAAAGACACGAAAAGAACTTTAAGGCATGAGAAAGAAATCATGAGGCATTTCATAATAAAAATAACATTTTTCATAAATTGAAGATGTAGCTACATCATTTAACAAAGACAATAATGAACATATCACAAAGGTCCATCCCCAAGGTGTCATTTGAAAATTACCAAGGTTATTCACCAAGGTATCGTGAAAATTGTAATCTCTAGTGGTTACATCATTACCCAATGCATTAGAGCGCTATCAGGGAGCACCCTTAAATTTTCCTTTATTATCATGTGAGCCACATATATCATCATCAAACATTTCATAAATAACCCACATAACATAAAATAAATGGGTTTCATTTCAAAATCATAACGTTTTAAAAACTGCTTTAAAGACATGATCTTTACGACACTTTAAACCCTCGGAAAGGGAAAGAGGGTTTCATATATGTAAATCCCAGAATTTAAAATAGAACATTTTGATATATATGTGAATACCCCTATAGAAATAAGATCTTTGAGTATTCAATTTATAACATAAAATAATTTTTAGAAAAGAGAGAGAGGCACTTTGAGACGAAAATTCTACAGCATAACGACTATGTTTCGAGGTTTTAGAAAACATTGAGAAGAGAGGGGACATGGGTCAAACATTCATAAATTACCCTTCAAACAGTAGAGAGGCAAAATATAATGGATTTAAGAACATGGTAATGAAATTTGAAAATATACCATATGAAATGAATAACATGAAAGGAAGAAAAAAAAAGATTTCTCTTGTGAGAATTCGGCAGCCTAACGGCACCACTTAAACTTCAACAAAATTGAATTTACAAGGTCAAATAGGGTCTCTCATCATATGAACATAAGAGTCCAGTATGATAGATATAGAGATCATACCCTAAAATAATAGAAAAGAACTTGAAATAATTGACATGAAAGTAGAACTTCAAAACGAGAATGGTTAAGAACCACTTAAAAATTCGGCAGCCTAACGGCGCCACTTAAACTTCAACAAAATTGAATTGACAAGGTCAAATAGGGTCTATCATCATATTAACATAAGAGTCCAGTATGATAGATATAGATATCATACCCCAACATAATAGAAAGGAACTTGAAAGAATTGACATGAAAGTAGAACTTCAAAACGAGAATGGTGAAGAACCACTTAAAAATTTGGCAGCCTAACGGCGCCACTTAAAACTTCAAAATACTGAATTGAAGTGATCAAATGGGGTCTCTCATCATATGATCATAAAATATCGGTATGATAAATTTAGAGATCATACCCCAACATAATATAAAGTGTAAATGAAATACTTTACATGAAAATAGATCTTGAAAAATGAGAAGGGAGAAAGAATCCGTTACAAAAATTTCGGCAGCCTAACGGCGCCACTTAAAACTTCATAAAACGAAATAATGAGAGTAAGAGAAGATATCTCATTATATTAACATGAAAAGGGCAGTAAGAGGAGTATAAAAGAACATACTCAAACATAAGAACATGGAGCATAAAAGGAATGACATAAAAGAGATTACTTGAAATGAAAGAGAGAGGTCAGATCCCTTACCTTAAAACGTAACTCTTAAAACTCAAAGGTTTGGACCTTGAGGGCTTGGGGGCACCTTGGGAGGACTCCTTGGGAGGTAATGAGACAAGAACTTCGTTGGGGAAGAGTGGGGAGTCGAATGGATGAGAGAAGGGCTTGGTATTTATAGGGAAAATGAGGGGACAAGGCATTAATTGCCAAAGGACTCCTCACATTTGCTTTTCTCAAACCCATGTGCTCTCCCTTGGAATTTATCATGGAGTTAGGCCACATGGGGCCCCCAAAACAATAATTCATCACCCTTGGCCGGCCAACCCTTAAAATAACTCATGAAATCATCATGACACAGCTATGATGTCATTAAACATACCGAACCCCTAAAACTGTATTTTTACTATTCACTGAAAATTCAACTTTCTCAGAAAGATCCCAAAATTTCACCATAATCAAATATCAACGCTCTGATTACAAATATGAACTCCATTTTATAAAAATATTTTTCTAAATATTTTTAATTTAATTTTTAAATAAAAACACTATTCACCGAAAATTCGTTTTTTCAGAAAAAACCCCAAAAATTACCATAATATAATATCGGTGCTCTGAGTTCAAAAATGAAATCTGTTTTATAAAAATAATTTTCTAAATATTTTTAATTAAATTTTTAATTAAAAAACACTATTCACCCGAAAAAAACTAATACTTGAATAATAATTTATGAAACCATTATTTAACCATTTTATTGAATCACATTACTTAATCAAGGTGCCTAGATTATTTTAAAACTTTCTTTAAGTTAGATTACTAATCCATTTGGTCATCTTACTAATCCTAATCATAAAATCACTATTCATAATTTACAATTCATCAAAAATCAAGTTGATCTTATTAGACTCCACATTTCGTACTGAACATAATTGTAGAAGACCATTTTTTGAAAATCATTACACATTTTATGTTATTTAAGGTTTACATAAACCTTTTTTTCAAAATATTCTTTTGAAAATTCATTAAAAATATGCATACTATTTTTATCCAGTCATTTGAAAATTCATAATCTTCATCATAAGTAGAAATCTCAATTTTTATTTAAAACAAGGATTACACAAGGCAGTTACGGTCTCGTTACATAGCCCCTTATAATACCAGCATAGGACCTAAGAGTAAGGTGTGCTAGGGTGATAGAATCATGGGGCGGCTCGGTCAACATTGCCCGAGTAGTAATTTCTATCAGTTTGAACTTCTCGCGAAGGGGATTCCGTTCTAGCTTTACATGATGAAGTTCGGCTTGGGTTTGGTCCAGAGCAAAGCCCAATGGTGCTACCTCTTTCCCAATCTCTGTTAGGTGGGCTTCGATCGGTCCAAGACTACTAGGTGAGGCCATCGAATATTCTTTCTATAATAATCAACCAAGATTACATATATATAGAGACAATAATCAAAACATTTTGTTCACAGCGGTCATATTGACCGATGGTCATATAACAGTCAAAACCCAATGGTCTCATTCTAATTATAATCATGTTTATCAAATAAAACATTTGTTGAGTATAAAAATAACACATAAAATTAGGAAACAATATTTATTTATTATTTCGGGTCGTTACACCCATCCCGCTCTCATGGCCGGCTGGGCCGCCATAGTCCAGGTCGCCCTATGGCTGAGCTGCCACATTCCGAGCCTCCCTACAGCTAGGCCTCCACGGGCTGGGTCGCCCTTCGGCCGGTCTGCCATGGGCCGGGCCATGGCTTTGGGACGGGTCATGACTTTGGACCAGGCCAAACCATCGGATCATGATCCACCCACGAACCGGGTCACACCCTGGTTCAGACCGGGTCAGGCCAGGTCGGTTCGACTTGGTCGGACCGGACCCGAACCAGCTATGTCCATTTAATCATTTTCTCTCATATCATGGGCTACAGTTGTCCGATAGAAGAACCGTCTGCGATGATTGAAATCTGAGAGTGAGTCGGTTCCTTTTCCATACCCCAAATGAGTTTTGGATACATTTGGTGTATGGTTAGGTTGTCTTGAACCTGAAACCCAATTAGGCCCCTGAAACGGAAATGCCAATAACTCACAGACCAGGCGTCTGATTAACGTGTTGTCTATCGCGTTGGGTACATTTATATGAGATAGAACTACAGGATACACCAAATTAAGTCTTTGTAGTAGTTATTGTATCGAAACCTGGCTCGAGGAGCGGACCCTTCTGAAATCGAGTGTGTTGTGTGCGGGAACCCTATTGCTGGCTGTGACTGAGATGACAGGATCATTCGCGGGTTCGACAATGATGATACAATACCCATATCCTCCATGGGATCAACAACGATGAATAATGTACCAGGATACAACATGGGATCGAAGATGGTCAATTCTGTACTGTGATCCTCTATTGGTTTGACAATGATTACTTCTTTACAGGGATCCTTTGTGGGTTCGACAGCGCTGATATTGTTCCAGGATCCTATGTGGGTTCAACATAAGAGTTGATTCAGAGGCTACATATAATCTTTCTACCCTCTTCTTGTGTTTTATACATATTCAAGAAGATTATTTTCTTTCAATAATTAGCATCTATGTGATTGACATTACTTCATTTGTGTATTGGGTTATGCTTGGGCTCGAGAGTTGGAGCCAAACTTTGACTGGTAACATAGGTATATGTATAGTCATATACCTAATTAGGGTTGGTTGCTTCTTCATAATTGTAACTTTATTCAGAGATTTATCTTTAGTGTATTCTAGGAGACCTTCGGGGGTCTCGGGGTCCCCTACTGAGTATTTTTATACTCACCCCTGCACGATCTTCACCTGCTCCTTGTTATGTTCTGTTCAGACGATGGTCAGCAGAGATCGAGGGTGAGGGTGATGGACGTGAGGCACTCGGAGTTGGACTAGAAGGGATCTACCTCAGGGACAAGTTGTTCGAGTTCTTTACCTACGCATCAGGTAGGGTTTCCAGGTGTAAGATCCATGAGATGTTACCTTTTTTACTTGTACATGTACTTGTTGTTTAGTTGGGTTTGTATACTGTCCCACTATCCTTCAGCAAACATTTCTTCTCTATTTTATTACTATTTTCTTCTACTTCATGTGTTCAGACTGTGGGAGATATAAGTTTAAAGGAAATGCCTTTCCTTTCTTATCAGGGATTCTCCTTTGGTTCTAGTCACCAGCCCATGGCCTATGGGAGGCATGCATGGGGTAGTCAATGCACGAGCCCCGAGGACGGATCGTGACGGTAAGGGTTTTCTGTATCAAATTCCACTCTATGGGACTTCTTTGGTATTATGCAATTAATTTACTTTATATAGTGTATTTAATACACATTTTAGACATTATTCCATAAAATTACTTTATTCATGGTATTGAAGAATCATTCTATTCTCTATCCGTCGATGGTTTTTTGATTGAATTACTACCCATGTCATGTATGTGAGGTTTTCTGTCTCAATTTTTAATCTCCATATCTCATGTTATGTTAAACAAGTATTTTATTTTGTGGAATAAATACATTTAAATGGAGTAATTGTTTCCATACATCACATTTATTTAACTTTTTTACATGAATTCATTTTTATTATTCTCTATATTATATTGTTTCATGCGACAACAAAATAATTATAAAACTATAATATTTTATATGGTGTAAATGGCCACCCTTTTGTAAGTTAAATTTTTTACTATTTACTCGAAAATAAATCCACACCTCGAGATTGGAATTTTGATTATAGTTGTGGTTCAAATTTAATTATTTGTAATGACTCTAATAATTTTAGTTAATCATTGAAACAATAATCACACTAATGAACAAAAAGTATGCCTAAGGCAACACACTTAGATATAACCTTAAGGGGGATATGATTTATAATATAAAAAGTCACCAAATGAATAATGATGAAGGAATCTTCCAACCATTTCATTTGAATCCTACCAATGAGAATTATTGATCCAAATTACTAACATCCTTGGAAAACCCCCCATAATAATAGAATCATCACCCTTATAGTTTTTTGATAATTGGATTACCTTTTACATTTAGGATACCTCATAATTTCTATGATTATTGAGGGATATTCATTATGAAGTTGAAATTAATATATTTGCGGTGGAAATATTTATTTTATATATTTATCATTTGAATTAATATGTTGTTGATTGGTTACCAGAATTATATATCCAATAGATGCATGTTTAATCCTCATGAAACAGAACTTGTTGACTATTGGGGTATAACACTTACAAAAATAAGATAGTTTCATGGAAAATGGCCTTGAAAACCAGTTTTTCTATTCAACATTTTGAATTAAATCAATTTAAAATCATATTTACTATTATATATGCTTTCAATTATTTTCATGGATGTATCATTTCGTCAGATTCTACAGATTGTCTCTTCTGGTTGAATAATTTTTCATAACATTTCACTTGTTTTATTCATATGAGATGATAGTTTATATTGTATTGTACTCTTTAATGAGCATCTGATCTCAACATTATTTTTTGTTATATTGTATTGGTCCCTTTATTGAGTATATAATCTCACCCATATATTTCTTTATTTAGCTATGTCATTGGCATATGTATGTAGTCCTTCAACACTATTAAGTTGTTAGATTCTATGTAAACTATTCTATTTTGTATCTAAAACGAAATATAACTTCTGAGTATAGTTTTCATGAGTGTAGGATGTTATTTTTGGTATTAGATAGTGTTTTAGAGGAACCATGTTGATTGGATTTAGAGGAACCATGTTAGAAATCAAAATTACTATGAATAAACCCTCATGATTTCTAAATAACACTTTATAAATCATAATTGGATGTTTTTATAAAAGTAAATATCTCGATACAATTATGTGTATACCATATTAAATTAATGGAGTCTAATTTGAGAATGTGAATAGGTCAATACCTATAGTAAATGTAGAGATGTTTACCTCTATGAAATTCAATGATATTCGTGTTCGGGAAAATATATTCAAAACCACATTAGAGATGTTGATCTAGGTTATGAAATTAAAATATCACCTACACAGATTTACATATATGTACACTTCAAGGTGTAACTATGATGGACCACAAGAAGAGACAAAAAAATTTTAGAATTATGTGTAAATACTGATCTATTGTTAGATAAATAATGGATCATTTCCCTAGATAATATCAATAAAAAATTGAAAATTACAAAAATGAAAAAGACATCATGAATGTATTTCCTTTGAAGGGAGACACTAGGTGTTATCAAATTCCAATTATAAATTTTATTATCATATTCAATATATGGATAATGAAGTTATCCTTATGATAATGGATGCAGAAATGGTAAAATAATCCTTCATGTTCTTAGAACATAATTATCATGTCTTCCAAATAATAACTAGTGTTTGTTCTCCATTGAACTCAGTCTGTATGCAATAACAATATCTAAAACTCCGTATAGAATAAAACCTAAAGAGTTGATGGAGTTTAATAAATATCTATAAGATTTTTTTAAAATCCTATTAATATTCATATTTATTCCATGGGAGTCCATTTTTTATTCATGAAAAATAAGGATAAGAGATATTGAATCAATTATTGGGAGAAAATTTTCTTTAAAATAATGTATATCTATCCTTTACCAAGTATTGATTATATATTTAAAAAACATTAAGAAATATAGTCCTAAAAGTTATATCTTTACTTTTTTAATCAATAGAAAATGGTGACCATGGATGATATAAGAAGAATATATTTTGAATAAGGTATCAACATTATGATTTTTGGGCAAGGACATTTGGATTGACTATTTCACCTTCTATCTTTATTAATCTGATTATTTTAATTTTCAAAGAATATATTTAATTTATTTGAGGTATTCATTACTGATATCTTTATATACCCAAAGATATATGAAGGACATAATGAATGTAATAAAAAATTAATTATATCGGAAATATATTGTATGTGAATGTTTGACCAATAATGTTACTTTTATTATGAATATTGTCACTTTGTATGGGATATATATAAGGACCCTCCAAGATAACAATTGAAAAATAATTTCATAAAATGATGGAAATAAATGAGGTATCATGTTTGTGGATTATAAAATATTACTATGAACTATTTGTCAGAGATTCTACATTGTTGGATATAAGACCACATATATGGGAGTTGGAGACGAAATCCCATCAACAATAATTTTCCCCCAAATTTTTTATAGTGGATTATTTCATGAATCCTATGTTTGAATGAGATATGAATTATTATAGAAATTAGCCCATTGTGGACTATGCAGAATGAGGATAGTGGGTTTGGTTTTCCTTCAATGACACATATTTTCCATGGACATCAATATGGGTATGTAAGGGAGGACACTATAATGGTGTGCTATATGTGGATAAGTGTAAAGGTGGTGGTGTTGGGAGATATTGTTATGACAATATCATGGATTAAAAAATAATACACAACTGTTGATAGAATATGCAGTGATTGGGGGTGAACTCAAGAGGATACTGAGACTACTTTGATGGTAGTAGAAAAGACGTGTATATGCTGATAGTGATGTTATGTTTGTGGGAGAAGATATTGTGGGACCACTAATGCAGATGTAATGAGGTCCACAATATGTCTGGTCAAGTAGATGTTGGCTAGTTCATTGAGGCATACTTTCCTATGGGGCCTCTGAGCCACGTAATGAGTCAACAATATGGTTGGACCTATGGGTTTAATATATTGGGAACATAATACTAATGATACTACAGTAGTCATATAATGGGATCAATATTCCCTAAATAATAAGTTGTGAGTCTTTCTTCCAAAATGGGGTCTTCCCGTAGATATATTTAGAAAATACAATGTTTACACTTCAATGGATAATATTCTCATGGTTAAATTAATTTGGTGAATGTATTGAAATGATTAAGGGAAAAATTATCGATATATATTTACTAACTATAACTTATAGTATTTATTGATCTATAATTAACAGTGAAGCATCAACAAAAATATTTCTTAGTGTCCTTATAAAAAATTTAATTGTGATTTTTTTCATCAATGTAATTTAAAATCAATGAAGAAAACTGTCCAATAGACGAGATTGATCATGAGGCTATAATACATTATTTTATAATATACATACAGTTCCTATATAGTTAGTTATGACATATATATATAAATACTATATAATTTTCATGTATATCATTACTCATATAGAGCAAAAAATGAGACAAATAATTTTGTTATAACTACCTAGGGGAAACGATTGTTTCATACACAACCACCATGAGAATGAGAATAAGTTTTTTGAATCGTTGAGTAGAAAATAAAATAGATGAATAGCCATGTTAATGATTAATAAGGATTATATATACATATATTTAATATTGTCATTGTATTGGTATGCAAGGTGAGACATCATTTCATTTCTACAGAATTGATATTCCATCCATACTAGAAAATATACGGAAGTCCCAAAAATATGATGAGAACTTATGAATGGATAATGAGCACTAAATTATTTTATATTGATATAAATCAACTTTATATATCGTGTGTTGACTTTTTAAAAAATGTCACGTGTGCCATTTTTATTAGAGTTGAAATGGAACTTCTAAATAAAGAATATGGATAAATTTTTCAATTGAATTTTGGTAGCATAATGACGTTTATGTATCTAAGTGAAAATTTTATGTGGGAGGTTATGACGTATGAAATTATGAAAAAAAAATTTACAAATACATAGTGTTATAGAAGGGAAAGGGACAACTACTTATGAGACTCATGAAACATTCTCTTAAAGTTAAAAATTCTATGATGATAATTGAAGGAAATAAATTGAAATTCTTGTTGTGGATAACATATTCATGAAGGATACAGACCTGAATGGAGTTATATATTTTTGTAATAAGTGGATGATAAGCCCTCTGTTCAATGGGTCTTTGGAAATACTAGAATGAATCGGAGTTGTAGATTACTGATTGGCTATGCCACCAAACCATTCTAATGTGCATGATGCCTTTAATGTTTCATCAATAATGAAATACAATCCAAATCCAATTCAAATTATCATGTATAAGGTAATAATGTTGGAGGTCCCAATACCTTATAATGAAAAGCATGTCTAGATTCATGACATCAAAGAGAAGTTATTTGGTAATTAGACAACTTGATTAGAAAAGGTTCTACAGTGAAATCATAAATTATTAGAGTCAACATAGGATTTTGAAGATGATACGAGGAAGTAATATTAAATTTTTTTCATTTCCTAACAAATATTATAATTTTAAACAATAAATTATTTAAGGAGGTTAGAGTGTAACATCTTTGACTCTACTATAGAAGGACAAAAAAATATCATCAACGATCACATTATTCACACACTAAATTTTATTTATTCAAATATTAATTAATATTTAATTTTTTTAATTTTAATTTAATTTTATTATCATCATTTTTCTAATTAATATTTTGAAAATAAGATTGGTGTAATATTTTGATCTTTTTTTTAAAATGAAGGGTTTTAGTTGAAAATTAAATTTTTTGTGATGAATATAATTTATAATTGTATATAATATATAATAATTACAAATAATTTCTAAAAACCCGTTTTTTAATAAAATAATAATTTTATGAATAAAAAATTATTTTTATAATATATTTTGAACTTACTAAATTTAGGTATATTATTATTAGAACTATTATATATGTTACTTTAATTAATTAATAATTATCTACCATTGAATTAAATATAGTACTTTCGATAGAGATTTGGTTTGGATTTCTATTAAATAAGAATATATTCTTTTTGGTTTATTATAAATCAGTTAATGTTATTAATGAAAATATATATGATAAATTAATCTGTTAAAAAAAATTAATCATAAATACATTAATTTATTTCAGAAAAATATTTTACATAACAATGTTTCTTTTAAGAGAAACATTTAAATCTTATAGATATTTTATTAGATAAAATAAATATTTTAAATCTATATAAAAATGAAAAAATATGTAATGGTTTTATTCTAAATTTTTTCATCAAGAATTTTTTAGTGTGGTTAAATATTAATGAAAATGGTGAATAAAAATTAGTCAAATGATAAAAAGATAAAAATTTCCCAAAACCATCCATGCTGTCAGAAAAAGGATTGATAGAAGAGATTTTCTACCCACACTCACAATCCCCTCCAACTGTTTCCATTTTTTATTAATTTATCTTTGAATAGTGACATTTCAGTATTGAAAATGTAAGGGATAGTAAATAAACCACCCTTCCCTACACATATAAAAGTGTAACATTTACACTACATCAAGACACAATTGTCCATACATTTAATTCATCAATCATTCGTAGTTTTCAGATTGAGGATCCTTCTCCCACACTAAAAAATATTCAGTCACCATTTGTTTTTATCAATCATTCTTTTCGCATGAGACTTCCAAAAAATACTTAAGCCCCCAATATGAGTATTATCTATTTTTTATCATTTCATCATAATTATTCCCATTAAAATTTTATTATATCCCAATGAATTTAATGAAGGTATTATAATTTATAATAAGTATCATCACAATATTATGGGTATTATCATTTTATATTAATCCATCTCATCCATTATGAAAAATGATATCATCATTCGTGATAACGTGCGGACTGCCAAAACAACATGAAATTAAATTTTTATGTACAACCAAAAATTGATGGTTTTGATACTTTTTTAATGAGTAATAACGATTTTTAGTATATAATTTATTATATTTATGAAATAATTGATAAGTTATTAATTGTATTATTAGTAAATGTTTATTTTAGCTCAATCTTTTAAAACAAGCATTCTAGGAGGAAAATAATTTATTAAAACAATCTATTAATAATCTCCATTACATATTCTTGTAAATATTTTTTAATCCAAATATATAATAGAAATGAACCCAAGTTATTATCATTATTTTATTTTATTTTTATATTTCAAACAACACCACCACATAAGCATTCACTAAATCATGTTGTGTGAATTGTTTGGGGTTGTTTAACAACATACATGATCAATACCATAAATATATATGATGAATGACTATGGGAACATAACTAAAAGCGAAATAAAATAAAAAAAATGTATCTAATGTTTTTTTTTAATTATTGATATAGTATATAAAAATTTAAATCAACATTTATAGAAACACACTTTGATCAATAAAAACAATCGAAACAAGCTGGTTATCACTTTCATATTCAAGTATAAAGACTATCATTCTCAAGAATATCATTTTAAAAACCAGAAATATTTATAAAAAACTAATATTTACTCCAATAATCCATTGATGATGAAATTAGGGAAAAAATTAAAATGAACACCACTTTTATTAAAATGCAATAAATTATTAAAACTACAAATAGTGAATAAGAAAAATTGGTAGAATTAATTTAGATAGTGTTCGTTTATAAAGTTTATCAATGAAACAAGATATGATTAATATTATTTAATTATTAATCAATATATATATTTGTGTTATATAGGTAGTTATAGTATAATTTTGGAAGTTGGTACATGAGGTTATGGTTTTCAGTCTCAAATTACACTCTACAAGACATGTTTAGTATTATGAACATAATATAAATTACATTGTGCATGTACGACCTATTTGAAATGTTTTTTAATGATATTACATTATTCATCTTATTTATATATAATTTTAGTCCACTTATTTTATTTTTGAGGAAATTTTATCCTAATCCATATATGGGGGTTTTATGAAGTGAAATTTTATTCATTGGGGCACATTTTATATTCACCAACTATTTATTTTGTGGTTCTTACATTTACATATTTGTAATTTTTCTATATAAATCATGAAATTTAATTAATTTTCAGGTATATATTTTCATACATCTCTCTTATTTTTTTTACTCAATAGTTAAAAAAAAGTAAACTCAATCATTTCCATGGTGAAAAAAACATCAAAAGTCTTGGTAAAATAAAATTATGTATAACTCTATAGAAAATACATCCCTATAAGGATAATTAAATGTGTATTTTTCTTGTTGTACGAATACCCATAGGGGTAATCTCCCAGATATGTGTTGTTAGAACCTTGACTCAACTATCCCTTGGATGCACAACGAGGGGTTACATGACTGTAAACATACCTATACATCCACGATGGATATGAATTGAAATATTAATACCCACATGTTAAACAAGGATGGAGTATTTTTTCCTAATATTAACTTGGACTTCTACAAATCAATACTATTATACCAAATTACCATCTTTGTGGCTAACCAAACACATTTAAGTACGGTCACACCTATATTTAATTTACACATGTACTAAGTATTTCATTGATGATACCCTACAACTTTTAAGTAGATTTGGTTATTTTATCTAAGACATAAAAATTATTTTATTTAATAATAAGGTATTGGTATTTGATGCACGATGTTATAAAGACCACTAGGTTTTATTCAACCAAATATTTGATTGGGAATGGTACACAAATCATTGATGAATTTTTTTGTGAATTTGTTTGACATAATACGATGATGGGTGGGGAAAATAATTATATAGACCATGAGTATTGGACATGTTTGATGAGACAAAAGTGGTTGGTTCTTTGTTTATACCACTTCCCATAATAGGATAGTGTCTATGAAAAATACATTTTTTTGATGATTACATGTCTATAATTATGTGTTCAATCAATATGGGATCAATGTTTTTTATTATCCATGATTTCATTTATTTATAAAGTTATATAATTTCATTATTTTAATTGATTATGGATTCATGTTTATTATTTATTCACATTATATAACTAATTCCATGTTTATGAAGTGATAACATCAGTTTTATGCCGCTCCATATATGGAATTTGAGATGATCCTTATTTTTTTACATTTTTTAGGAGGCATAGTGAAAAAATATCAGAAATTTTCAAAAATATAATGGAAGGGAGAGATATGTTCTCCCAAACTATTCATATTTTAACATATTTTTCAAACGTAAGGTATGAATGTATCTTGTATTCCAAGAATAGTAATCTCTATGATCATGTATAATCTATTGTATCTTATACCAATTACGTAATATTACTCTCACATCCAGGATTTTAGAGTCTGAATGATTTAATATAGTCTCCCAATTTTTATAAAATATATCCAACCAAAACCCATTAAATAGTGTGAATATCATTTGTCAATATCATCAATATCTCATTATTATATCCTTTTCCACCAAAATATTTCTCACAAGGAAGATGGACATGGTCCCACTGCCTTCCGATGTCACTATAGATCATTTTTGGAAATCATCATGTCCACACATATTTGAAGGGCCTACAAACCCTGGTTATCAAATAAATGTGTGGGGGAACACATTCCCCATTTTCATTATGAATAATATAAGGCATTGAAGCATCTAACAATTCCATCATGATATACTATGGTCACTATTTCTCAAATTGTTACTTCTATCTACTCAGATTCCTTCTAGGGAACTTTTTTAAGGGATACTATTCTCACACACAAACATAAAAACCTCTAGTGTTCCACATGTATCAAGGAACACAAATATTAAAATTCGATAACCCTCAGACAGAAAAACATCATACTTGAGTAAAGGGTTCCATCATGGACATGACACTTTGTTCATTTTATATGTATGAATTCTGTTTTAATTAAGTTTTTTTAATTTTTAATTTTTCAAACACCCTCAGTGGTGAGACAAAACATATAACATGACATATAAAATATATCAGGATACAATATGGTAAATTTTATAGGATAACCATCCATAATATATATTAAAACCCCATTCTTAATTGTATCTCAGAAGGTCTATATAGTCCCATCAAGAGCATTCTTACCATCTCTTATCCTTGTGATAACAAATCCCACATAAATTTATAGAAATAATAATTTATAAAAATTATAAAGTATTAAAAAAATTATCTCAGGTTAATTCTAATAGTAATAACATCCTATAATATCACATTTTGGTCTCATCACAATGAAACCATGTTAAATGTAGCGTTGTATAATCCGGAAGCAACATTGTGATAAGAATAATTAAGTACCAAATCTTAAATTTTCATTCAATGAATAATTTGACATAATAATATCAAGAACTATTGAAAAATAAAAATGGAAAAGTACCTTTAGAAAAAATGATTCCAAAAGCCTAAAAACCTTATCTTGAGTCCTTCTCTATAGAGGAAATGAAAATTCACCATCATTAATTGAAAATTATAATATGCATCAATAGAATTGTCACTGATACCCACATTTTAGAAAATGAAACATAGAAAAATCATGACGAATGAAAGAACAATTAAAGCATTAATTTCATTAAGTCACACAAAAATTCCATTTCATTTTTATAGATGATTACAAGTGAGTAGAGGGTTTAAGTGTTCTCCTCATGAACTAGGGAGGGGATTGAAAAATATGTACTTACACTATAAATATTTATGATGGAGAAAATGAATTTCCATATAAATTTAAAATCATTATGGGAATAAATATTACACTATAAATTTACCAATTCTATGATAATCCTCCAAACAAAATCTTAAGATCCATACATTCTGAGTGAAACTCCTCTCTACCAGTTTCATATAGGTAGACAACAAAAATACCTTCCCATTAATATTACCATGAATGGTAATATACAACCTGGTGGGATACCCAGTAGCCACCTCAATAGGGTTCATCCATAGGTGTTTTACCCCTAGTCATTTATTACAATGATAATCACAATAATCCATGGGTAAATAAATTATATGAGGTTACATGTGTTTAACCCGAATAGTTAGACCATAGGAACAATGACATATTCAAAGACATGGGAGACTCTAATCACCCCATGCTTCATTGAATTTTCTCTTTATCCCTCATTTAGACAATAATTTTTTTTAAACAGCAGATAAATTTAAACTATCTTCCAAGTGGGTTGCAAAACTCAAAAAATTGATCTGAAATATTGTTTTCAAAATTTCCTCCATTGTTGAGTTAATAATTCAAATTCCTCTTGAATTTCATAACACATATATACATGACTATTACAATATCACCAATATCACTCTTCTCATCTGTGATATGTCTTGATTTAATTCTTACTAAACACTATGAACATTTCAATATTTTCTTTCATCCAATTATCATCATGTTCTAATCCAAAAAAACTAATTGATATTACACTATAGAAATAATAATATGAGGTTCATTATACTTCAAAATTCATGCCCCAAGCATCAAAATCAGAAAACCATTGACATTGGACTTACATGAACCCTCTAATATCATGAAACCGTAGTTCCATTAGTTGATTTATTATCCGCCTAATTATTCTCCAAACAATATTCCTTTGATCATAATTGAATATTCTTATAATCATTGATTCCCACCCTCTTATTTTCTTATTAATATACAATTCCCCATGTCCAATTACCCACTCATTGGGGTTTCCATCTCATTGCACACAATGACAACTGAAAACACTCATTATACCTCCTCCAACCGACTATTAAAAAACACTCATTTGTACACACGAGAGAAATATATCATCACTTTAGAAAAACACCTTTACTCCCAATGACATGAAATGATCATATAAAGACCAACATGAATTCCTATACTCAATATAGTGTGTTATATTTTCATTAGATAATCGACTAACCAAAACTGTCCCCATTATTTATTCCTATGTATTTTCCCAAAAGCACACACCTCTTACCCTTGAATCATTATATTTTTTCTGTAGATAATATATAATAAACATTCCCTATAATTTTTATCATATGAATTAAAAAACATGTATTCATTATGAAACAGAAACACTGAAAATTTTATTTGATCGCTGAAATCCAAACACCGCATCAACCATCCAAATAAAATATATATCACTCAAAAGAACCTATAATGTGGGTGGTGTTTATAAATAATGGTATATAATCTCTCAATTACCACAGATATTGATTGTACATTATCATCCCACTCATACTTGAGAATCAACATGAAAAATTAAAATATATATTCTCCCAGCATGGTGGAATTTCAAACTCAACACTTGTGAAATATTTTCCAAAACTGGGTTAACTCCCCCCCCCCCCATTCAAATGGAGAACTCACATATAGATTCTGTTACCCTAATATATTAGTGAAACATCGAAATATTTTACCATCAACCTTATATCACTAACCCATGATACATCTATCTCATCAGATGAAACGTCATTTTAGAGTCGCATTAAGAATGATCCTGATATGGAACCCTATTCCAATCTAAATATATCATCTACAATGGTGGGTATGTCACATTTTTATCATCATCCAAGTAACTTCTCCAATTTCATTTCATGAATAATTAATGGAACAATTCTCAAAAACAATAATCACAAATGCTTTTTTAAAATGTTATTGGACATATCCAGTGCATGAAATCATGATTTTATCTACTATAAAAGGAATCCTTCCATTATAATCTAATTCATTCTCTCTTAGTAATGTATAATCAATAAAGGCTCATATTTTTAATTCACTAACCAGGTTCCACTATATTTTGATTTCAAATAGGCAGAAATCTCCAAAAAAATCTATTAAAAATAAATAATTATACATATACCAGTGTCTATCATAGAGCGTCGCTCCCAAAATATTCATTCCAAAATTCTAAACATTCATCCAAGATATAAAACCATTCCACTCAGAAAGACATATAAATTATATAGGTCTAGGAACCATACAAATTCTTCCATTGAAACCATTACTCTATACCAAAACTGCTATTAGTCGATGTGATTTATCAATGATGATCAAATACCTAATCATAAATATAGCAAAAAATATAGCACCTCCATTCCACTAATCTCATGGAAATTTACCTACCATACATTTCACATTTACATTATTTATCAAATTACCATCCCTAAATCACATACATGGAAATGTAACCTATTAATCAAACTAAAACACATAGTATTTAACCATGTTTCTTATATATAGGATAATCAGTAGACGTGTTTATCCCATTATCTTAGGATACCCAAACATAACCTGATACTTGAATCGGTAAAACCATGAGTTAATTAAAAAATAAATCCCTAGGGTATCACATCTATCTCAGAGTACATACCTCACATAGATAATATGTCATAGAAAATGCCTCATTGTTCTCATCTCAAATATCACCCAGTTTGTCTTGTGAAAAACTAATCACTCTATGCTATCATTTCTTTGGTAATAATCACATTACAAAAAGGCAACCTATTATGTCATTCATTCTCACATGTCCCCTATATAAGGGTTTATCCCCATTATAATCACATTCACAAACACATAATCAATGGACCTCTATATAAGAGAACCATTACATCGACCAATGTGATCTCATCAGTCAGCATATATATATATATTCACATTTCCATAAAAAAATGGTCTTTACTATATTTTAGTCAGATTGTTTTGTTTTTTAGAATTCCACCAAGATTATATATTGGAAGTAACCATATCAGTTGTTGTGGAAAATTTATATATATATATGAGTGAATTTTAATTTAAAATACAATACCATAATTACCCATAAGGGTTCATTAATGTCAAATATTATGCACATTATTACCTACTTGGATCTCTATAAATCTTATATGACATAGGAATATATATTGATTTTTATCACATATCTCTCTTTAAATACACGTGTTATAAAATTTTTGGAATCTATATTATAGTTTAGTTGAGTAAAATTTCATACAATATCATACTGAAAAAAACCATATATGTTGTTACTATAATTTTAAACAACTAAACCATCATCATTTTCCATATTAGTCACACACTATCATACAAATGACATGAGAGTCATATGTGACAAACATGATTCATGTACACTTTCTTCTTTCCATTATGGTAGGGGAAACAAATATAATAACTCATAAATAATAAATCTAAAAACCCATGTTTTTTAAACAAGAAAAAAATCAAATAATCATTAAACTATAATACAAGGACAACAATCTCATTCCATAATAACCATGATTTCATTCTAGAAAAGGTTTCCATTATTCACAAGTATGATATTTTTCCCATGTGTTGACACATTTATATATAACATTATAACCATGTCCCTAAATACCAACTAATAACTAAACTATGATAAACATATGATATAAACAATTAAAAATTAATATTGTCATATTTTGATGATTTTTCCTTAATGTGCATCAACTAAGTGGTTCCTCGACTAGGGTAATATCCATTGAGTCCTCAATCATGAATCCTCATACACCTATTGCAATCAAATTTTAGTGAGGGTATTGGGTAGTTTCATATGGAGATGAAAAACCAATATCCGTGTGAAAAGGAATACGAAAATAAAATAACACCTCATAAAATATTATAACAATCATATTACATTGATTAAAAAACAAAAAAAAATTGAAAATAAACATGTAGAAATAGAATTTCATGAAAAATCACGATCATTTATCCAAATTGATCACCCAATGGACCAATTTCATGTGAAAAATAAATGAAATAATAAAATAAGGGGTATTTTACACTATATTTAATCCTCAAGTAAACCATATTTCAAAATCCATCATATATATCCAACTCAATAATGTAATTGTAGTCCTTTTCCCAACATGATCATAAGAAACATGAATCCTTCTTGGGTTCTTATATTCTTTTGATTGATGAGTAGGGTGTTAGTAAAAATCATTATTGAACCCTAAAATATGGTCCCTCATGTTAATTGTAAATATAGTGTATGTATATATGACAAGCTCTGCGAAATAATGAACATAGTGGGAAATCATATATAAAAATAAATGTTGATCGTTAGGTTCTCACTTGAAATCCAATATTGATATAGAACTACATAGAATTATGTCAATGTTCCTAAAATAATATTATTTAATCAGGCATACCAATATACCTCTCATGGATAATTCCTATAAAAAATTTCCTAACATTAATTTAACCTCAAAATCCAGATCAAATTCCTCTTACCATATCCAATGATATACAAAACATGGATAAATAAAACAAGAAGGGTCACATCAGATGTTCTTATTACCACATACCATATATAATGAAATATTAATTAGAAGATAATTTATTTTTATTATGAAATCATATGAAATTAAAATAACTTCAATTGGATACATGGGATGTTTGTATCCTATGTTCTCAATTCCAAGGATCGTTTCTACGAAAATCCATATTCTTAACCTAAATAAGTCCCATTAAAATTTTAAATGCATTTTTGACAAATTTCATGAAATATGGTTGGATCACAGGATAATTTACATATAATCTCATTCATATTAACATATATTGGTGGGTAGTATATCCCTTCCTAATAATATCTTAAAAAACATCCTTATGGGTGAAACCATCAATCTGAACATAGAAAAATTGTTGTATATTGGCCCCAAAAAGGTAAGAAAAATCATCAACATAATAATACATGGTTCATCATTGATTTAGGTAATAACTTTACACTCGTAAAATTAACATCCAATTTATCTAATACCACCTATCTCTAGGGTCATCGTATAACTCGACACCCATCATGGTCTCCTCGATATCATCATGTATAGACTCCCATAAAGGGAACCATATTCCCCAAAATGTTTTTAATTAAACATATATCACTCAAAGGTAATAAAATCCCTCTATATCATAAATGTATCATTAAATACTCCCTTCCATACATAATAATTCTCACAAGTGAGATCGTCTAACTCCCACTACATTCTAAAGTCACTCGTATTAGGACTAACCATCATACAAATCCAACCATTTTCCAAATGTCTACCAGAATAGGTATTAACCTCATAATGAGTATGAATACTCTCTATGTGGTCATTATTCCAAGACTAAATCTCTAAAGAATATCCCAATGACACCATGTACTACTCATACCACTTTTTCTCATTGTATTGAATCTCTGAACTCATGGAGGGTCTATAAGGAACCTATATTATGGGGCACTTTTCTATGAAAAACAATTTTACCCAACAAGTGCTCCATGTGTCTCTAGGAACACAAATTTAACCAAGGAATCATCCAATATCGGACAAGACATCATGATAATGGAGAAAGTTCCAATTTCTTCATAATAGATTATACATTTAGCACTTGGGAAGTTAATTTTTAATAAAAAAGTTACCCAATTCAATATTTCAATCACCCCTTATGGTTATACTTCATAGATCAGAATCCTTATAAACCCAGTATAATAAAAAGTGTTAATTTCATAACAACAAACTAAATTTATGTGCATCAAAAAGCCATTCCATTTTGTATCTAAAAAAATCACCATAGGACCATCCAAATCAATTGGACCACCATCCATCATTAGAAGGTTATACATCACCACATTAAATCCCATAATTACTTATGATCATTTAATATTTTATGAAAAATTTTAATTTTTTTACTTTTAATGTGAATTAATTCCAAAAAGGACATCTTTTGATTTAATCACATTTATAACATAAATGACATGGTTAAATCCTCTACCAGTTCAACCTCCATCCAATGAAAAAAATTCCATAGTTAGAAATGACAAATGAATGATTAATTTAATCAAAAATCTGAAAACACCCTTGAAAATTAAAAATGAATATATTCCATAACCAAAAAATATTCCAATGGTTTATAGACCACATCTGGTGTCTTCCCCTATGAATTATTAAAAAAATACCCATCAATAACATTCAATTACCCCACTCTCTAATGGAATAAAAAACCAAGAACTTAAAACATTTATGAAAATTAAATAATGCATGAGGGGTGTAATAATGAAGGAAGGAATAGAGAGAATCACCCAATGAATTCAAATGAATCACAAATAAATTCAACCCAATTTCAATTGATGATTATGAGAGGATATAGTGAGGGGGGAGCATATCATCCTCAAAAAATTATGTAGATTATGGGGGAGTATGTACCTAAAATTTTAATATATATGTTAGGGAATGTCTCAAAAAAATACTTCATAGAAAAGAAAACTCTTACACATAGATTTAATAATGATGTGATAAAGCTCATAGTATCCTCTCTATATCCAATCATCTATAGATCAGATAAAGTTCATAATTTAGGATTGTAAAACCAAACCCACACCATGAAAACCAAAACCCCCATGTATGGGATGTTAGAGTGTGGTTGTATTCCTTGTTTATATACACCATAGGGTTTTATCAGGGGAATTTATCCATTGATGTTTCTAATAACAATTATAATTAAAACCATGGGTATATATATAACCTAAGGCTCATTGTGGAAATCCAAAAATAGACATATCAGGGGAACCATGGCATTTCCTGCTCTTTAGTGGCATCCAAGTGGCCCACAGACCTCCCATGAAGTCACAATAACCCCCACCAACAATCAAAAAAACCCACGAACAATGAGTTAAGACCCTAAACATCTCTTAAATAGATTTATATACTCTAAATAATTATCTCAACTTCCTTTTTATAGTATGTAACCACATTATAGTCAAAAATTTAAATTCCTCTGGAATTTCCAATCCCGTTTGTAAATGAGTATTTCAAATGCTTTGTAAGGCTCATATTTTTTACCATGTGAATAAATATAACATTTATATTCCTTGGGAACACATTGAGGAGAGGGGTTGTATTGATTCCCTCACCTTTTATTTATGTATGTATATTACATTAATAATTTATGAAAAACAATACGACCATGTTGTTTCTTGTAGTCCCACTTGTGTGGAAAAAAAAAAATTTATAGTCATCCCTATATGTAATTAATATATATCAATGATGAGAAAATTATTACACATGATAGATCAAATATAATGATCACATTTATTGAAAATAAAGACTCTCTTGACCATTTTCATGACCCAGGTCACATGAAAATGACATTCAAGATGGTTTAAAAAAGGGAAACCCACACATATAGTGTTTGATAATATTCCACCCCCAAAGAGAAATGATATCCTTGAGTCCATATAAATCCTATTTTTCACAAACCATGAAAACTAAAAATCATCATGATATAGGAAACTAGATATGATCATGGAGGACCCCCAATGATATATATATCTGTAAATCTAGTGGTCCTTCCCTAGAATACTATCAATGGATTTCCTCCTCATATGGACCAAACCCATTACAATTAAAGTCCACATTTAGAAGTATTACACATAGATTCTTTCCAAAACCAGATAATAAGTACAAGGGAAAATCTTACCCAAAAAGAAAAAAATGACTATGACTATACTGTTTTCCCATGTAATCCAGATGAAGTTCCTTTCTAATGCAATATCACACATCAAATCTAATGTATTCCCCTTATTGATATAAATATAAAAATTTTGTCATATTAGGAGACTTTATAAAGGTAGATGATATCAATTCTACCTTCCTCATCACATACCGATACAATTTCAATAGATATTTTGGATTTTTTGATTTAGTGGTCTTCATCCACACAACTGTTGGACACCTAATAAGACAATTCAACAGAGGAAAAAATTTATTACCACATTGTTTTCAGTGTACGAAGGAAAAAATCAGTTTGGTTATATCTAGGTGAGGAATAAAAATACAAGTATAAGTAAAATTGAATATTTATGTGGCATGATTTACCCATAGAAAATATACCAACATTTTTTTTGAAAATAGACAATTTTATTAATGACATTACGATGTTCAATAAAGAGGAGTAAATAAATTTTATTCTCTTTAATATATTTAAGAAACATTACCATATTCGTAAAATATTTATTCTATAAGAATATTGATAACCACCGTAATGTAAATAGATATATTTTCCAAGAGATCATGATTAAATACCAATCAACATCCTGAAATCTATTAATATTAATGGATTGTAATTTCCTCAAACATTATTATCTTATGTTCATTAATGTACACTAATAGATAATTAATGATACATCTTCATATGGTCATTTTAGAGGATGATGAGAATATATATCCTTATATATATATATATATTATGATAATACAAGTTAATTGAAGTATATAATAGCCAATGATCATTCCTTAGACCTTTTATCTATTCTTATCATAATGTAAACTAGTTGGTCTATAAAATTAAATCCTCCAATTTTATAACCCAATAATGATGTATTCGATGGATGTTGAAAACAAATTTCTATTTTATATATATTCCATAAATGATACATACACTTCCATTTTGATGAAAAAATTTAATGTAACGATAGTAAAACTATAAATGGCGACCAACTCAATTCAATTAAAGACATTTTGCCTTGAAAATTAATTTATAATGAACCTATAAATAAATGAAGCCTTTATATATACTACATCTATAGAATTTGAAGAATAATAGAATTTTCTTTGGTTGGAGTAATTTTGACAACCCATTCAGTCATCAATTGTATAAGGACACCAAATGTAATGGTGTGAAACCTATATCAGTTCCATCCAATAAGATTGGGGGGTTATATATGACCATGTCCCCCTCTACCAATAATTTGTTTCATCTTGGATAGGGGAATCTCAATATGTCATAACCTCCCAATTTCTCCTCTTTTTAAATACATGACCTTCAAGGGGGTGTTTATTATTGTAATTATATATTTTTTCCCAGAATTAATTGTCAAATCTGATGGAATGATGAACCCTCACTAGCACCATAATACAAAATGCTCCTCTATGAGGAAAAATGAAAAGGAAGATCTCATTAGACCCTTAGTTATCTATTCCATGGGAATTGAATCTTCTTAATATTTTTAGTAGGATATGGAGATTATTCCTTCAACATTTTATTATTAATTAATTTTCTTTTTCTTTTTATCCTGTATAAAAACATAAATAAAATTTATTTATAAGGATAAGATGAAATGACCCACAAAAAATTAAATATTTTTACTGATGAAGAGAGGTTGTACATTGAAAACCATATGAATGTTCTGAATCTAAGTGTATGACATAATACTCAGTTACAACATTCCTGGAGTTATTTAGTCAAAGATAATTTGAATGTTGTGACTAAATCCATTTCCCAAAAACTACATGATAAATTCCATGATCTTTCCATAAATTAATTTTTCACCTGAAATTAGAATAAACATGAATAATGGAAGATTATCAATGATAAAATTTTTAGAGGAAATATTGAAGATGAATTTTCTCTTCAGACAAAGGAATAATCCACTCCTCTTTGTCAAGTTCAACCCAATGGAGATAATCAAGAATTAATTTTATTATCTAATAACACAACATGATCTAGCTACAAAATATATGTTTATATGAACAACATGGAATAAATATCAATGATTTCCTACACTATCATAAAAAATGAAATTTCAAGAATGTTAAACTCAGATGTATTAAATCATTATTTGAAATAGGTTATTGTCCGTCCAACCATATCATTCTATATTCGTTGATCCAATTTGGGAGTCAACATATGAAACATTTTTACTATAGTAGCATGGTTCCATCATTGCATAGATAGATGTTATAGAAAGATGATGTTGAAAAAAAGTGTGAATAATGAATATTGAATCATGATTAGGAGGACATTACTCCTCCACTTCTCTAGTCCTTGAATCTAATATTCATATTTTTTTATTTAAATATTAGAAACTGAGGATAAATTGACACAAAATAATCATCTAAATAGTCCCAAAATGTGAGTGTTGTGAAAATTGGAAGAAAAATTTCACATATTCTTTTTCAATACAATTGAAGCATTAGTATTCTTATGGCATAACAATATTACAGGACAATAAATTTTCAGTTGGGAAAACCCATTGTGATAGTTCATCTACCAATAAATAAAAATGATAAATTTGATAAATATCATTGACCTATTAGAAAATAAATTTCATGAAAATATAAGCAACGCTGACTTTATCACCAAGTTAAAGGAGTTAAATTATTATTTTATAAATATTCTAACTTATGATTAAATTTTTCGAGAGATATAGAAAATATACTTTAACAAGAAACATATTTAATCCAAAAAAATATAATCTTGTATTATAAGAGTAAAAATTTATTGTAACCACATTGAGGCTGATATTCGATGGCTCATGACCATGTCTTGAACAATTTCAACATCTCAATAAAACATGAAAAAAAATTCATAAGTATTAATTGAAATGAATTTCCAAAATACTATTCTCACTTTGAATATGAATCATGTAAAATATAAAACAGTGACTCTCAATGAATTATTTCTATAAAAATTACCTTATAAAGTAGATAAGTGGGAGTAGAGGTACCTGTAATTCATGAATTAGAAGAATAATGTTTATTTTTTACTGAAATATTAATTCAAAAGTTATATTGTTACATCAATTGTATCACACAAAATAACATACACAAAATATAATTACATGAATTAAATCAAGGGTTTAAATGTATTATATTTTTAGAATCATTTAATATTAATGTATTAGATATTTATGTAAATCAATACATTCAATTTTTGAAACATCTGAAAAATATCCATTTTCCCCAAATAAAAATTTTGTCAAGGACATGATTTATTTTTTACATATTAAATCACATATCTAGAACTATAAATTTAATAATTTTTGTACCCATCTATTGTAATTATGAATTTCATGGAAAATATGGGATAAAAAATAATGCTTATCAAGGAATGTAATATAAAATAAAATATTAAGTCCATTTGTAAACTTGAAATGTCCAAAGTAAGAAATTTATTTTTTACAATAAACATATGATATCAAATATATGTTAAAATTAAAATTAAACTATATTAATTTATAAATATATTTCATCAAAAATATCATATAAATAAAAAATCATTGTCATTGGAGATTCTTGGAGGACAAGAAAACTCGTGATTTATAATATATGAATATAATCAATTCATTGTTATCGAAAACTGTCAGAAACTATACATAGCGACATAATACCATTCTATTACCTTATAAATCAAAACAATTTCTTAGTAAACCATTTATATAATATCATGTAGGTACCTTGGGAAATTAAAAACACATTTTCTCTAAAAAGAACCTTAAAATGGAATCCACTAAATCGATATTTCACATATCTCTTTGGATTAACATATTTTCCCTCAACACTATAACATTACCTAATATATTTAAAATATATATTCAGATCAACAATCGTATGAACAATTTCATGCCCAAATTTTCATTATTTTTTTACTCGAACAATATGATAAATAAAACACATATAACATTAAATTTAAATATTAAACACATATAAATTGTTATTCAATACCATATATAATTACACTTAAAATTCTATCACAATTATGAGAACATGTTTAAATATATATAGAAAAGCCTCTTTTAATTAAAAACAAAAAATGTATTGAGAGAATTATATTCATTGAAAATCACTATTAAAACTTTTATATGAATTTTTATAAAGAATAATATATATGAATGTTTTAAAACAGGTTTATGATTTATAAATTAAAACAACATTCAAGTTTATATTATTAATAAATAGACAAATGATCGTCCACTAAATAATTAAAATATTCATTTAAGATACTTAAAATAATAATAAAATTTACATGAAATTGAATGTTATCAACCTTTTATGTATAAATAATAAAATTATCGAACCATTTTTTAAACATCGAAATGTGAGAAAATGGAATCAAAATAATAATTTAAGAGAGTTGATGGAGGACAATTTTAATACCCTATTCCCCATCCTACTTCATAAACTCCCTAACACTAGAATAATAAAATTTTATCTATTTTCAATTACACAATAAAAATTTTAATGTTAATTTTATAATTATTAATATTTGTATGGTTTCATTATTAACATTTTATTTTTAGTTAAAAAATGGATAAGTACATAGTCAATGTTTTGGGTTACCTTGGTTTATAACCTAAAAACCATATCAATTAATTGAATTTGGTAAAATTATGTTACAGTAAAATTATACATTGAATCTGAAAAAATATTATATTTATCATGTTTATACATAATATATTGTTATAAATAAAACCATTTAAGGATGATATGTAAAATTAATTACAACATTTGATAGTTATGGCAGTCTATATGTAAGCATGAATATATATTTAAATTTTTATTTGGTGGAAAAGAAATTAATTATATAATATTTTACATTTCTAAAATCATAAATATATTATTCATTTAAATTTAATTAATTATTTACTAAGTAATTAACATCCATACATATTGGAAATGAATATTTAATCACCTCACATTGTTGTGGAACTATTCCACATGTATGCACAAGTAATGTTATAAATTTACAAAGGAAGGAAATGGTAAGAAGGTAAATAATGCATTATCATTTTAGAATCATAATTATTTAATAAAAATAATATAAATTTATGTTTAATCACTTAAATAATCCATATGATACAGTGATGAAAAACAAAACATGTCACATTAAGGAGGAAGTATACAACATGTACACACATCCAACATTTATATTTATGAATAGATAGGAATTGATATGAACATTTCATTTAAATTAACAATAATTACATTTCACATCAATTAACATAATTATGTTCTTATTTCTTTATGGTTGAAAAATATTTGAATGAGGAAGAAAAACAAATAAATGTAAAATATATTTTTTGGGACATATACCTTCTTTGTAGATATTATTATTTGGCATAATCTTAAGAATTATTATGATTGATATTTTCGAAATAATTATATATATAATGTTGATATGGACGTTAGAGTGTGTTTTGGGTCATGATTTTTTAATATGATGTTCTAAAACGTAGTGTATAAGGGAGGAAATAATATTTACTTTCAAATATGAGGTTAGTGTTACACTGGTAATTTTTTTAAGAATGTAAATACAATAATGTCAAAATCATGGGAATTTGGATATAAAACAAGACAATTAAAATATAATGTGGTAATGTTATAAATACGATAGACTAATAAAATTTATGATAATATTTTGGGGTATTTTTTATTAGATTTTACATTTATTTACATTGTATACCCTCTATCATTATGACACATGTTTTCATAAGTTACTATTCATAATGAAAAAATGAAATTAAAACATTAATAAATTTTAACTACATTATTCCAAATATGGATTCAATTTTTTAAGATTCATTTTTTATAAGTGGTAAACATTACATAAAATATAAGTGTCAAAAATTCATTGAAAATTGTTTAAGAAATTTGGTTCTTTATGCATAAAAATGAACATATACAAAAATAATGTATGATGTTGATTCCTAGGGAATTATTTACATTAACTTTAATAAAATGGGTCTTATTTTAAATTAATATATATAAATATATAATGGATCACTAAAATTTATTTCTATAAAAAATTATTTTAGTTTTTAAAAAATCATCTTCTATTACTATTCATTATGAAATAAATTATTATAGAAAAATCATAAAAAATAAATGATTTTTTATTATATACATTTATCCTAATTTTCATTTCAAATTTAAGTTTCTAAAAATAAATAAAATATTTATTCAAATTTATCATTTTCATTTATAGAAAATTATTCTGTAAAATAAAATTATTTAGTTTTTGTATGAATTTTGTTAAACTACTTATTAATATATAATGAAAATAAATCCCTTAAAATTTAATAAATAATAATATCGATTTATTTATATAATTAATATGCTTCTCACATTCTATCCCCTTATTAAATTCCATCCTGGTAGTGTTTTTCATTGTTCAAACAAGTTTGGGAATTTTTCCTTCAATTTATTTACTAGTTCATAGTTTACATCATCAATCATGTTATTTATTCATGAAACCATTACCCGGTGGATCAATTTATTCCACAATACATACTCTCAAAAATCAAAAATCTGAACTAAATTTTCATCATATGATAGATTCTCTTATAACATTTCCACATTAAAGATATAATCTTCAGATGAACCAAGTATGTAATTTCATAAAATGAAAATATGAAACCCATCTTGTAAAAGAGTTAAAATCATTATTAAAGATACTATATCAGAAAAAAAAGATTTTTTTTAAAAATTTCATTCAGAAGAATAATATGTATAGGACACATTAAGTTTTTCACAAATATCCTAACAAATTTCTATAGTGATAATTTAAGAAATATCTGATTTCCTACCACAAATGAGAGAGATTTTCTGGTATGATCTCTATAACTCTTCTTCCATCATTGAACTATCCTCATGTATTATTAATTAATTTAAGCCTTATTATACATATATTAAAAAAACACCATAAAGATCCTCTCAATGACTATTTCCCAATATACTGGTGTCTGAAAACAATTCCCATAAAATACTTAAAAATTTTCAAATTTTAAATGTGAATATAATATGTTATCATAAGAAAATTCATCTAAAAAATTATTTTGATCCCAACAAATTTGAAAATTCAGTGGGAAATATGAATGAATATTATATAATTCATTAATTATATTCATTTATTGTCCACCAGTTTGAGGATGAAATGTGAGATTAAATTAAATTCAATACGCATCAAAATCTAAAGTCCATTCACAAAATTTATTGTCAATCTAGGGTCATGATTATATATAGTCACTACTAAAAAGGGTCCTTTAATAGAACTACATTTATCAGTACGAGCAAAATGCACTAATAAAGTCCAGCTTTAACTGTTCTAAAATAATCGTTATTGAAGGGTTGCCTTTAAAAGGCAATTTTTAGAAATAATAAAATATAACTGTTTAAGAGCATTAATTTATTGCTAATAAATGTCATGAATAAAAATAAATAATATGTTTTTTTAAATAATTTTAATAATTATAAAATTATTATTAAAATTGAATTAAATGAATATACATATATTTAAATTTTAATATTCAATAAATAATATATATTAATTATATAGAGAAATAAAAGGAACAAAATGAAATTATGAAAAATATTGACTAAATTATGAAACGTTGAAAAAAATTTACTAAATAAATATTTTTTTTAATTATTTTTTCATATATATATTTTTTATAAATATTAATAAATATTTAATATTGGACACATATATATATAATCAAAAAATTATAATAAATAAACAATCAATAAAAATTTAATAAATTAAAATATATATTTCAATATTTAGAAGTCAAATAATTATTTAAAAAAATAAATGTGTATAATATATATATTTATATTAATAATAATTCTTAATAAAAATTTTAAATTAAATATACATATATATAAAATGAATAAGAAGATTCATGGATATAATTGGATGAATGTTTTTTATAATTTTCCTCAATCATTTTTCTTATTTTTTGGGTTCTATTTTTTAGTATTTTAATATTGATCACCATCACAAAACCTACATCACATCTTCTTTATTTTATTCACATGATGCTGGTCCAACTATATTAGTTTGGCTTTAAAAATTACAATGAAGAACTCATGTCTCCATCATGATCCAATATTCATAAATCCACCTTCTATAAAAGTAACTCTCCAAATAAAATAATAAATAAATCAAAATCATCATCACAAGAGTGAAGAAATTTAAGAGTCAGTTAGAATAATTATATTTTCCATAGTGGATGAGGAAATTCCAGAAGAATTATATAATTTTTAATAGAAGGTAGAAGAACTTGTCTCCCTATAGATGGATCACCATTAGGGGAAGGAAAAAACCATCCAAATAGTTGATTTGTATTCCATAAGAAATCAGATTCCCCCTTAACCTAAATATTTTCCAATATTTATTACAATTAGATACATCCAAAAGCCTCATCAACTGTATATAGTAAATTAAAATTCTTCCCACAGATATTACTAACCTGAAAATCACCTAGAAAACCCACCACCCACATTCCAATAAAATTTTCCCTATGGGAAGCATCTCCCAGTTATAAAATCATTGAATTAATCATTCTGTACCCTAGATTCATGATTCAATCCATTAAGACCCCAATTAATGTTTTAGAACAATTATATTTTCTTATTTTATTTAAAACCATCCATTTAATTAGGTATATTGTGGGAATAACAGAATATTGTCAATAACATGGCCAACTCGAAATTTTAGTCAGACATTATGAATAATCATTTTTCACAATCTTAAAAAATCATGTAGAATGAAAAACGTATAATTTATTACTAATGAAAAATACCATAACTGGATAAAGGGGACCATAAAATGTGTTTTTAATTCATTTTTTGTAGATATAGAATTACCTCATCATGAAATAACACTTTTTTCGGATATAGTTATCTAGATTTGATCATAATATTTTTTGAACTACTCGATCCAAGTGGATAATCCATATAAACATCAACATGGGAACCAAAATATTTGAACATAATGGGAACCACAATCTCTCTCTCACTTATCTATACCTACACAATTCCCCTCTTCTTGTGTAGACTCATTCTATATTCATATGACACCACCATGAAAAACAAATCTATATGTTTCTATGAAATATGTATAAAACACATAATTTTAGTAAGAAACATAAATAAATTTTCATTAAAAAGTACCAAATGTTTCACAAATAAGGTTTTTTTGAGTATAGATTTATTTGGGAAATATAAATGTACAATAAAATACACTCCATTTATAGAAGACCAAAAATTCATGTATCTTGAATGATTTTTTTAACTGTCTAGAATATAGATATAATACTACAATAATGTTATAAAACTCATCTTAACTATCATAATGTAATCCATCCTTGGATGCTTGATTTCCTTCCATCTCTTAATTATTGAGTGTAATCCCTCTTTCAAAATAACCTATCACCGATCATTGTGGCTATCATGTTCCTTGATAAGATACGTCTCTCTCATATTGTAATCATTAATCTCTATTAAAGAAGCTACCATGGCATTGAATACCTCAAATCCCATCTCATTATTCTACCCATCAAGCCTTTCATTCTTGTTATTTCCTACCTCATGAGAACATAGATAAGACATTGAAGATTTAGTCATAACACAAGGAATGTTTTTTTTGAATCCTAATATTAATTTTAATATGTTAATCACTCAGTTACATTTAACAACAGTTAAAACGTTAATTTTATTTTGTCTTCGATCACATTTGTACCAATTAGAACACCACAACTAACCATTATTGAATGATAATACTACTTCAATGAGGGGAATCCTAAAAAATACTTATGTTCCACATTTATTTGTGAAAAAAACAAGACAAACACACATTTTTATTATCTCCCCATTAAAAAATGATACATTTAAAAGGTTTCTCATGTGACTCTATTCGGTATACATCCTACAATGGGAATATCACTCTGGACCAATTTTTATATTCATCATTGTGATACTTTCTCATAGAAACACAGGGAAATGGAAAATTTTAAATCTCTCCTATCTCCCTCAAACCAATACCACCAAAAGTTTGTATCTCCTCTAAAACTAATAATAAAAAAATAAACGATTTAGACTAAGTGTAAAACGTTAAATTTTTGTGTTTGGAAGAAACGGATTATTAGTGTAATTCTTGGGGATTAGTATTTTCATACTTAGTTTCTGAAATTTGATTTGTTAGACTCCATATTTAAAATTTCATTTTGATTATTTTTGAAACTAAATGGAAAAAATAATTTCAAATTCTAGAAATTTATTATTGGATGTTGTATGCTGAAGATCACCCCCTATCTCATATATGTTGTTTGAACTAATTTGAGAAATAGTCATCCAAAATGTTCACCAGTACCTGGTATGTGATGAATTTTTCTAAGAGTAGTTCAAGAAACATTAGTTTAATTTAACATATTATGGGTGATAGTTATTAGAAAACAAATGAAATTATTACTATTCAGTAGGTTTGTAATCAAGGAACCATTTAACCATAATGATGTAGGCAAGGACAATTTGAACGAGGGAGTCCAATCCTTCATCAAGAGATGGAAGGAAATCATGAATCTAATGAATGATTTAATTAAGGTTTTGAATATTAATTGTGCTAGAGTATTTCTATATTATATATTTATTCTTAATAGAAAAAAGTTTCATGAAATATTCTTGTAATTGTGGAATTTAATACATGTATTGTATTGTATTGTTTCTTTCATGAAAAACTAAATGTTTTAACACCCATGATGAAAATGTCTTCTAGAAAGATGGTGTTACAAATCCTGATGAAGAAAAATCTCCTTATGATTAAACAATGGAATTATTAGGGGATCCAAACCATGTAGATGAAAACAAACAAAATTTCATGACATCATAGTGGAGAATAAAATTATAAAGGCATGAAGAAATTTTTGAAATTAGATGATGGTTCAAATCAACAAGGCCATCCAATTAACTTCCACATTTAATTAGTCAATAGATATCATGTCATAAAAATGATGATGAATTTGATGATTGATATTAATTCATAGCTTCACTTCTGACCAGTAACAATGAAATCCAATTGAAATATGTAATGTCAATGTTACAAAATAAATTTTCAATTTTACTGAAAATATATTTAATGAAATATGGAATTAATATTAATTATACCTTGAAGAGTTCATTTATTTTAGAATTTTTCTGTAATAAATTTATTTTAATGTCTACTGTAAAATCTCAAATATGCTACCAAACTCTTCTTACAATGATAAAACATTGGGAGGGAAAGTGGAAATTAACACCTCACCAAAATGTTAGTTATGAACACATTATAAAGAAAGAAACATGGACTGCATTCATTAATAGTCGTAATGAAAAATCAATTCATGTGCATTTCAATCAATAATATATTAATTAACATTGTTTATTTTTATCTAAAATGTTTCAAAAAATTTAATTTATGAAAATGGAAAAGTATTTTTGAAATAATGAACATGTATATTAACCAACGTACTTCTATTAGAAAGCCATGATAGGATACCATTCATCAGATAAGAAAATCGAATGTATTTTAATGAAATAGAAAAAATTTAAATTTTCAATATGATAAAACAAATTTTTATACTTTTTATATTAATATTGATGAATTGAAATATAAAGACACATCCATCCCACATCATGTATTATGGATGGAGGCACATGTAAATAAAGAGGGTAAATTAGTTGATGAAAACCTAAAAAATGTATAATAAGCATGTGTATGTAAGAAATAATTATAATTACTTACAATTTATAATAATATAACATAAAATATCTATTTATTTTTATAATTTTATATGGTTTAGAATAAATAATCAGAATCATCCACATAAGAATAAAATAATCATTCAGTTTCATTGATGTGGTCAGAAGAAAATAGCCTCAATATTGTAATAGTTTTTGGAGTCTCTCCTATAAAATATTTATAGATGATAAAAAAACATTATGATACATATGATATGGTGATATGTTCAAATAAAAAAATAGAATCATTGAATGTTATTATTTTCTTGTTCAGTTTCGAATACAAATTTATAAGAAAGGATTATGGTGAACATGTAGTGGAGTAAAGATCCGCACATTAAGAAAATGGTCCTACTATCTTGGAGGCAAAAGATTCCATAAACTGCATATCTTACAAAGGGTAATCAATTATTTCATTAATCATTCACATAAATATGAATCAAATAACTATCTATATCATTATATTCATAATATTATGTAGGGTAGGTTTTTATGTGATTTTGTTTTTCAATAGGACCACAACATTTTGATATGATGGGTATAATGTATAATATTCTAGTATACCACCTACACTATAATGAAATCCCATAATATCACATGATATTATGGATTGAGGCATCTCATGAGATGATGACTATATTTCTTATTCCACAGGATAGTCAAGATATTAGAATGGTTAATGGTACTGTTAGAGATTAGATATCTTGGACATGTAATATAATGAGGATACATGTGGTATGTATTTGACAATTGTTTTCATATGAAACACCTATAGTAGTTTATGATATGAATTTTTATGTGATTTATGACATTACAAATGTATAAATCAGTGGAGAAACATAATTAAGAGTCATGAAAATCTAGTGAATCGGCCAAGAAGGCAAAAAAAACCTTTTGAGATTACCTTATCGCGACATGTTCCATAGAGATATTTATTATCATTAAAAATTCTATCATAGACCATATTTATAAATATTATTAGTTTACAAATTTAATACGAAGAATAAATATATGGATATTCCTTGGCAGCTAGAATTGGTCTTGAAATAGTAGATGAATCTTTCCATCATGAATTGTTGGGAATCTCAGTTGTCAATACAATCATAATATACATTTTCATAATAAATATATTAAAATATTGTGAATAAATGTTTATGATATAACTATAAAATTGTTTTGATGTTATTGATATGATAAATACAAAATTTTAAGATCGTGTGAAGCCCGATTGGGATTCATTTATCCTTGAATCATTTTTATGGTTGAACATGCATTGGATAATAAACAATTTTAGCATAAACAGTCGAGTTACTTGAATTTCTTAGTAACAAATATTCATATAAAAGACACATTTCTATTCCTATGATAAAAATATAAATCTATGTAATGTAACAATAGAAAATATGTTTTAAATTTTATCATTAGATAATTGTTTTTTAGGACAAACTAGTTGCTAATATCAGTCAATATGGACACTGAGAATAATTATTCGTGGATCCAATGTAGGTATATTCCACCAAACAACCACTGATCATGTGAATTTTGAATATTAAATACACTTCAATTATCATTTTATAAATAAAAATATATTTATATGTTTTTTATATTTTTTAAAAAAAAATTTACTATAGGGAAAACACAATATAGAGTCTATATAATGGAATTATATTGGTGTTTGAAGGGATAAAGCCTGCTAATTATTAAAAAAGTAATCCAAATAAGGAATTTGTTACAAATTTTAGAATCAAATATTTTTAAAACAATTTTCTTATTCAGGTCAATGTTTTTGTATTATGTGAAACTAGAAAATGAAATTGATTCTGGATATTATGTTTTCAAATTAATGAGTGAAATCGTATATCATAAAATAAATATCATCCCCAATCAAGTTATTTTCATAGTAAATAAAATTTCATTAAATATTATTCATAATAATTTTTTGCCTATAATTTCTTACCGAAAAAATTGTTATTCAATCGAAGAAAAACATTTGCTTAGAGAAGAGTGGGAATTATACATTTTATCATGATGTATACCAAAATAATTTTGGGGATTACCTATTCTATTTGTGATATAGTATGATTTATGACCTTAAAAATATATTTTTTGTGTGAAGAATTAGTGACAATATTCATAAATAATATATTGTTTCTTTATAAATGAGAAGTATAATTGAATAAAACATTTTGTTTAAAAGTTCTGAACTGCAAAAAATATTGTTAGGAAATTGCAACAGTAGGGAAAAATTAGTGGGGAAATTGCGACGGTGAAGGAGGAGGTGATGGTGGAGGAAGAGGTGAATATGGAGGCAAATTCAGTGTTTTGGACCGAAATTGAGTAGGAGGACAAGATGATGACTCGGTTGAAGACTGAGAGATAATAGTATAACATCGATGGCCGGAAAATAATAAAATTATTTGTAAATGATATAGAATGAGAATCATAATTGGATAATGTTTCATAAAAAATGTATAAAAGTTCCCAAAAAATAATTATTACTTAATATAAGAGATATTGTGAAAGTTTTCCATGCGACTTATTTAAATAAAAATTTTAAACACTTATTTAAATGATTTTATATAGGGTAGTATCCCACATGTACGATCATTACTTGTTTAAAGCTTCAATTTATCCTCTAGTTTTATTGAAAAAACATCTATAAAACTCCATATCATAAATTATATATATAATTAAACATAAATTATTAAATAAAAGTTTTTTTAATCAACAACCAAATTTTTAAGTGTATGAAATAATTATTACATGCAATCCAATATAGATATAACGAGGACATAAAGTTGTTATGGTGTCAAATGACAATTATAAGTTTAGAAATTATATTTCAAGACAAAATATTAGAACACAATGAAATATAAAAAACACACACATATTTTCTTGATAATAGGGGGAAAAGATTCATAATCTATCTTCGATGTGTATGAATCAATCTCATGTCAATCTGAAACATGATTCCACAACTATGGCTCAAAGTTCACACTTCCAATTTAAAATTATAGTTTAGATGAAAACACTTTTGGATTACACCAAACATAATATTCTCATTTTTTCTGTTTTGATACATTATGAAAATAATCCATAAATCATTTGGGATATGTTGAAATTTTTAGAACCTCTATCATTTTTATGGGGTGACAGGTATGACTCAAAGTTCTTATTTTTATACCAAATTGATATAAAATTTTGTGAAAACTCAGTTGACATACTCAAAACTGAGAAAACAAATTCAGATTGTTTTTTTTCTTTTGAAAAATTTTACCATATTTCATTTCTGATGTGTATAAATTTTCCACACCTCAATGTAACATACATTTTGATTGGTATAAATTCAAGTGACTCTTATCTATTTAAAATTAATATTTTAATACAAAAAAGTATAACTCACTAAACCCCAATAAAATGCACTTGGAATGTCTTGATAATATAGGAAAATGATTTATAATGCATTATTGAACAATATTAATTAGTTTCATGTCAGATCCATACACCATAACACATGTATGGTGAAATGTTCGTGTTTCCCATTTAAAATAATATTTTTTTTAAAAACACAAGATCAATAAACCAATATAAGTAAAAAAATTGTTATTATTTTAATACATAACAAAAATTATGCTTATTTTACATACGATGTGTAAGAATCAATCACACCTTAGTATGAAGCACAATGTGATCGGTGTGACTTTATGTTCTTATTTTTATACAAAATTGACTTCAATTTTAATGAAAAACTCAACACACATAATAAAAATTATTCAAACATATTCATATTGTGTTTATAATTTATGAAAATTATGTAAAAGAAGTATTTTATGATTCTTAATCACGATACGTATTTTTGATGCACGATGAGGCCAGTGTGATTCTGTGTATCCATTATCAGTATAAAAATGATACATTAAATCAAAACGTTTCAGTCGTGAATAACTAAGTAGACACACTTGGATTGTATTCATAAATTTGGAAAATTATTGATAATTCATGTGTTCCATGTATGAATATGTCTTATGTCAAACCCACACATGATGCCACTTGTTAAACTCATAGTGTGTGTTTCTAGTTTAAAATAAAATTTAGTAATCAATAAATGAGGAATACTAAAAAATGAGGTAACACATTATGATAATTTTGATACATTAGGAAAATGATACTTAATTCAGTTGGGATGTGATTAAATCGTCTTCACCATAATCCATATCATGTTCTGAAAAGTATGATTCCAAGTATGTTTTTTATTCAATATTGACTATAATTTTAATGAAATGAACAATTAAAACCCTCATATCCAAGGAAATAATTTTTTATTATTTTGGTACTTTAGTAAAACTATCCATAATTCATGTGTGAAGTGTAGAAGTCAGCCTCACCTCAATCCAACTTGTGGTGTGATTGGTACGAATGCAAGTGCATAATACTGTTTAAAAATGAAATTATTTATAATAAAAAAACAAAAGACATACTCATAACTGATCTAATTATTTTTTATTGTTTTAGTACCTTTTCAAACAAATACATAAGTAATTTTTGACATGTACTAATTTTTCACACTTCAATTAGACTGTGATGGGACTGATATGACTCCAAGTGTGATATTTATTCAAACATGACATTAATTATATTTAAGAACATCTAACATAATATATAATATTTTTTGAGTTCTGTATTGGTATTATAAATAAGTTATCATTAAAATTTCGAATTTTTATCTTTTTTTCAATTTTTTTGTTCTATCTAGATACAATGTAAGAATTTAAGGCCCCCTGAATTCCCTATTACTAGTCCTGTAGTGTGTTATAGAACAAAACTTCATTATGACACTTTATCATTGAATCTAAATGTACTAATAAATTATCCATTTATGGAGGATTTAAAAATTCCAGATAAGTATATCTTTTATCAGTGATTGTAGAAGATCTAATAAAGGGATCCTTTATAAAAAAAATATTAGTGTAAAAACAATAGAATCTTTATCAATACTTATAAATGTGATGATAAAGGGGAACTTTATCAGTGCTATATTAATGTGCTGTTAAATGGTGTCTTATATCCACCTTTTTAATAGAATTTCTTGAAGTATGATTTATCAGTACTCTTATTTTGGATGGAAATTCTAACAATTATCAAAAGTTTTCTTACCCTGAAAAAATAATAATACTTTTAACTACACTAATGTAGGAAGCTAATTTCTAGTGCTAACAAATTCCAATTCTAGAATAGTTCAAGGCCTCTATTATAGTACTGAATAGAGTGGGGAACTATATCTAACTTGATTTTTTCAATATGATAAATTAGTAATATATAATCTAAATTCATTATATATTGTATAGGTATAAATTTCGTATATTTATTCAAATGTTTAACAATAACATAAATCATTTTATTACCACACGATCTCTTTTGGAATCCCTCCACAAAATCCCTGGATATATTATGAATTTTTTATTCAAGAATTAAAAAAGGATAAATAATTATCATTGGAAGTTGACTCCCACATTTATCATGTGGATAAGTAAAACATTTAATTGTATAATCATTTTTATATATATATATTCATATATTACCTTCATAAATATTCTCAATAAATTTGTAAATATTACTGCATCCATGATAAATAGAAAATGGTGTGTTGTGAGAAACTTATAAAAATCATGTCTTCAATTTGTAATTACATACCACACAAAATCAATTTTAAAATTTTGATTACATGAATTTATTATTATTGAATTCATGAAACATACCATTATTAATCAACACTTATATTTATTACAAACAATGATATTCTATTAGAGTGTCCTTGATTATTTCTGGAAAACATTATTGCACTAATACCCGACCCAATAAAATAGGTTCCAACAAACAGAATTTGAAAGTATAAATTCATTAAATCATTAAATAATTGAGCATCTACTAATCAAAACATAGTTAATTGTTTATTACCCTTTTCCCTCAATGTATCGACCAACTTTTTTTATAACATAGGGGATAGTGAATTCTTAAATAACTATCCTTAATCATTTCTATCTATCTTATCTACCTCCAATTCAACTATTTTTTAGTGAATATATAATTTAATAATTTATCTCTATATTAATGTTCATATATTCGCCATATATATTATCACTTTGGACTTCAAAATATATAATCAACTATATTTTTTCCAATGTCATCTGTAAAAAAATTCATCCCATGGGGTTTTAATTGATATGATTCTTACATGATAACCCAATCATTCAACATTAAGACACAACCATATACCTTTAATTAAGAATAAATATAAATAACCTAGAAATAATTTTTTGTTGGAATTTATTAAAGATGAGGAATAAAGAATCTCGTATTTAGTTACATTAATTTTTCATCTCATTCCTGGGTCAAGATGAATTTAACTCATTTTCATGTTAACATAGATAATGGGATATATTACTGAGCATAATAATTATAAAATAAATCATAGTAACCTATTAATATATGAATACATTTAAGCATAGGTACATTTGTAGGCTTTTTATAGTCTTCCACCAAAATATGTTTGACATGATCAATAAATATGCTTCAGTTAGAAATAATATACAATGAAGAGAAATATACTGTAGCCAAAATAATCAATTACTCTAGTTTCCAATCAAAATTATTTATTTAAATTCATTTTAAATAATCCATAATATTTTTTCATGTTCATAATTGATATATTAGTATAGAATAATATCAATAATAAAAATAATAAAACATTCTCCAAATACATATGAAACACTATATTCAACATATCTATAAATACTGATGGTTCATTTGTTTACTTGAATGTAACAACCACAAACTCATAATAACCATACCACGTATATAATGACCTCCCCCAAAAAATTACCTCATTCAACTTCAACTGGTGACATGTAGACCTAATATTAATCATTAAGAGATACTATCTACCCAAGATCTCATAAAAAATTCTTTAATGATTGAAAATGGATTCATATTCTTAAAACGAATGTTATACAATGATATATATTCAAATAAAATTATTATGGAACCATCCTTGTTTTTTAAATAATTAAACATGATCACCCCATGGAGATGTTTTTTGGTGGATAAAATCTATATCTAGAAACTCATGTAATTTATTTTTCAATTCCATCGTCATAATGCAATGAATTTAATGGGGGGGGGGTTGAAATATTCTTACAATCACACTCTAATTAAAAGTTGGACTCAACAAAATGATAATAAATATAAAGAATTAAATCATTCAAAAGTATATCCTTATATTCATTTTCTACTACAACATCCCAAATTTTAACAGTTTTTTTCTACTCAAAAAATATGTGTATTATTACATTCACATATTTCAATTTTTTTGCTTTCATGATATTTTATCAAAGGAATAAATTTATTCTTATATAAAAATGGAATATTATTATAAAAATTACCTATGTATGTATGTAATTTATCCTTACATGATAAATGAAAACGTTTTCCTTACCTAGTATAAAATCAAACTCTAAAATTGGAAACACAATAATGTTTCCCGTAAAAACCATTTAATGTATTATAATATGAATATTATTTATAAATTATAGTATCCTATATAATAATTCTTTTTTTATTACTAATAGTTTTAATTTCATTAATTTTAATGTTATTTCTATTTTACATGAAAATTTCAGGGATATAAAATAATGTTTAGATCCTAAATCAAAAAATAAATCAAAATCAAATAAATAATAAAGTAATGTACATATGAACAAAAAATTTAAGAGTCCCAAATTATCATTAGTATTTGATAAATACATTGATGAGCCATTATATTATTGATCAGAATGATTACACCCCTTCAAATACTAACGTTACACATGCATTAACATAATTTCCCATATAATTGTAATTAAAACATTTAACTATATTATATTCATTACTTTTCTGTCCACTATCAACATTATTTTTAATTCATTAATGATCCACTTATTTCGGTAATCCACATCAATAACACTTCCAATTTCTCATTAAGACATTTTACATAATTCATCACACCTTGTATATCAAAACAATATAAAATAATTTTCATACCATAATGTTTATTTTATGAACGCATCCACATTGGATTACACCAAATAACTTCTATTAATTATTTTAAAAACTTCCACAATATCCATCTCAACGTTCTTACCACACCTCAAAATTTCTATACAACATTTGAACTCATGGAAAATCAGAACTGTTTGAAAAGATGGCTTCAATCCTTCTTAAAATTGATCAATTTCACAATTATTGTATAGAATGAAAATCAATGCATACCAGAGAAACCTATTAAAATTTTATTTATAGGTAGTAATTTAATCCACATACTTTTTAATGAAATTACATGCATTTCCATTCCATTTGATGTCCAATAAATTTAGGAAAATAAATTCCATGATAAATATTTTATTAATGGTTATTCCATTGAATAAATTGTAATGAAGAGAAATTTAATATATATTTTAAAATTATATGGAATTATTAAGAGATTTCAAAAATAGGCAACACCTGATTCTGAGGACCGGAGATCCCAAATTGAAATTTCGAACTTTTATTAAGGTAAATTTAGTAAACATGAAAGTAGGGATGTCAATAATTGGAATAGATACTCAAATTGAATATCCAAGGGCACCATTGTGTTTGCAACACTGGGATTCACATAGGTGAATCCTAACTTCGACCAACAATGTTCATATGAAAAATTTAATTTTTTGGCTTTTCGAAAAAATAATAAAAATAAAACCTTGAGTTATTTTATTCTCTTCTAACCATTGAGTGACAGATGTAGTAACGAGAGACATAAAATAAAAGGATTTTATTGACAGGTACCTTGGGATGTGTAACTGCAACATTTTTGGCATTAAAGGTTCATTAATTGCGGTCCCTTAATAAACCATATAAATCAATGCAATGTGGTGAGGATTATTTTATTTAATCAATCAATTTTCGTAGGAACTATGAACCCTCAGGATAAACCTCTGAATGAAGTCAAGCATCTTTCCACTCCAACAAAGAATGGTGATCGATCCACGATCATTAGAGGATTTGAATCGGACATCGATGAATGAAGAAGAACGTCTTCGAACACGGATTTCTCCTTTCGTCCACAATGTTTTCTATTGAATCCAAGTAGTGTTTTTAATTGATTTATGTGTTTAATATCCCTCTATCTAATTCTTAATTAATATGAATTACATGGGTCAACCAACAAATAGGTCAATCAACATTTCATTCTTTGTTGTGCGAGGTTTATGCGAGGTTTCAATATAGGGTTTTAATGATTATTATTCATCCCCAAGTGTAAGTGCTAACACGGAGGGCATGGGGAAATCAGAACAAGGCCCAAATTGACCTATATTATAGTTTTTTTGTGTTCTTTGTGCACAACCAGGAATGGTGGTGGAATGATGAAAGAAAGGGCCTTGTACTGAAGGCGGTGATCTGGAAGGCCCGTAGGAGATGACTAGAATGAAACGGACCACCGAAGTCTCTCTGGTGGTCTGTAGGAGAAACCGCTAGTGTGAAACCTCTAGCATGGAGGTTCCAGAAATTGTCGGTGGTGGCCGGCCGAGCCGACCGCATGGAGGAGCGAAGCTCGTAGGAGCCACATATTGCTGGGCCTTGGCGGTGGAATGGCGTGGGGCTGACCCGCCATGTAGGGAGAATGGCATCTCGCTCTAAAAGCTCAATTGGACTAGTGGGTGGATCCAGATAGACATTTCAGAAGAAGGGGAGGCACCCTACATGCTCTTCCAGCTGGCTGCATTAGACTTACCGTGTACAATCTTCATGGACAGCCCGCATCCGCATGGGCCAGGTTCTTCCATGTGGGAAAGACCCCTACTGGGCCCAGACCCAGGCAAACCCATTTCGCTTTAATGGTTGTATCTCACAAACTGATCATTCGATTAATGTACCATCAGCTCCATGAGGACCATTTCAACTATTCTGTCATTTTAAGATACTCGAAATGAGTTTTAGCAGATTATGGTGTACACATGGGATAGATCGAACTCAAATACTACCATACCCAATTTACCTTTTTAAATATATCATACAGACTAGGCTTCAAATTGACGTGATGTATGTCAAGTTGGAGCCCTTATTACAAGGATGTACTTCAGGTTACTTTATCATGAGACATTGTGAAGGTTGAAATACAGGTGGTGGCTTGAGTAGTGGTTTCTCAAGAACATCAGTGCACCGAGCACATGAATCATGTTGCTGGATGTCAAGTGAAAAGAAACCCTCTGTGGATCGGTATGAGAGAGACCCTTCGTGGATCGAATGTAATGTGACCCTATGTGGATCGGTAGTAGTGAGACCCTCTGTTGATCGTCCATAGTGCGACCTAGTATGGATCTCCAGTAGAGAATACATATGTGGATCGATAGTAGTGAGACCCTGTGTGGATAAAAAGTAGTGCTACTCTATTTGGATCGATAGTAGTATGACCCTCTACGAATTGATAGTTGAGAAACCATGTCTGGATCAGAAGTTCCCCGACCCTTCATGGATTATCAGAATAACCTGTCAATAGAATAAAATGAACTACTGGAATATTAATCATCTTTATTCTTGTTCCCTAAGTTGTATACCTAGTGTGAGTAGTCTTTTAATTTGTGCATTTTGATTGAGATCATGCATTGTGGTCTTTTATTTATGGAATTTTGGGAGGACATTAGGAGTCTCGGGGTCCATACTAGGAATTTTTATACTCCCTCCAGCATTGGAATCACCAACACCTTGTTGTGTCTTGTGCAGAATATGGAGAACCTAACTAAGATTTTTGGATCCTAGGATAGATGTTTCTTGAAGGTGATTGATACACCTGAGGAGTGTTATTTTCGATTCACGGTGATCTATACCTACCCATATGGTAGGATCCTTGGTGGATGACCTTCGGAGCACATTTTTCCCTTTTTTTGGTACTTTGTTTTCAGTTTGGTTTTTATACTGGCCATTTTTACATAAGGATCACACATTTATTATCAATAATTTTACATTTTGGTTTCCTTTCATTTTGTCCCTAGTCTGTGTGTGTACTGGTTTAATGGAAATTGATTCACTTTTTGGGATATGTGTTTCTGGTGCTAGTTTCCAGCCCCGGTTGATTGGAATATAGGCTTGAGGAAGTCATGACATGGGCTCTAGGGGACGAGTTATGACATATTAGTATCACAGGGAGATCAGTTCAACCAGAAGAACTAAGAGTATGCGTATTCAATGGATAAATAATGTTAGGTTTCTTGACTTCGGAATACAGTTTAGGGAGTCCAATGTTGGTGCGAAAGCTAATGTATCCATACACCAAAACACTATGTTCATGATTTCCAAGTATATACATGAAAACACTGTTTTCATGTGTTTTGAATACAATTTGATCTATTTTGAGTTATCTCACCAGGTAAAACTTATTGACTATGGTAGATATGATTATTTAATAGATGTCGATACGTAGACATCCAATCAGGATTCATGTGAGAGATCACTATGACTTCCTTATGAGTAATGAGGCGTCGATACAGTGCCCTCTTAGAGTAATAAGACCATTGGATGGTGTACCGACAGAACCACGACCTGCCGGGAATCAGTTTCCACCAGACCCACCAGTGTACTATTCATGCTGAATTTGGGTGTTTCATTAGTTCCAAAGATAGAGGCCTCTGGGGTTTCAAGGCAAGACAAACCTGCAGGCAGTTGAGGACTAGTTGGAGGATGTGGCATGACTTTTCCGCTTAGCCAAGAAACTAGTAAAATAGATTATGATCCTACCATGTAGTCTCTTTCATGGAATATTCGAGATATGGTAGACTCAGATGCTCTAGAATCACGAGGAGAAGACTCTTTTCAATTTGTACTTTGAGAGCCTCTTCAAGGGGGAGTTCATTCTAGTAACACTATGCTGAGTGTGTATTCACGAGATACATTAATTATAGTAGGGAATCACGATAGTGGCCTAGTAGTACAGAAGATTCAATGATCTCTCTTGCTAATCCAACGATATAGTACAAGACCCTTTCATCAAGGCCTACACTATTATAAAAGGATTCTATAATGAGATCAGATCGTCGATGATATCACTCCACATCCCTATGTAGGATGGAGTGCTAGAGCAAGCACTGTTGGGATAGAGCTTCCTAACTGAGTTGGAAAAGATGGTGAGATCCACCATCGGACAACCAGTAGTACAATCATCTGCAAAAATCAATAGGTAGATGAAATAGAGGTCCAACCAGGCCATAACTTCTAGAGGATGACCCTCAGAGGTTTGGTCACTGGTGTGGAGCTCACAATGCTGAGGAGTATACTATGCTACTAGTGCGGCGGGCAGGGTCACATGGCTCACAACTGACTGACCTGACATACATATTATCATGAGATGATTATGGGATCTCTGATCAAGTTTTATAGGTTCAAACGAGGATCTCTATAGGGTGGGGGATGTGGCATAGGAGCAGGATGTGAATCATGCAGTGGACGACTATGTGAGGTACTACCACCACCACACCTAGGTGGTCCACCCATACCCTAGGGAGTAGGTGGAGAGGAACGATCTCAACATCAAGAAGCAATGCCTTATACCAATTTACTCCAGAGATGATTAATATACAATATATGTCTACTCAACCCTAGCTAAATTTCTTATCAAAAAAGATTTTAGTCAATAATTAATTTCAACAACTCTCGTTCGCAACCGAGAGATTTAGACTGAGTTGTTTGGATGAATACTAATGTATAAGGACTCTTATGGGAAAGGATTCGATGATTACACACTAGTACAGGAAATGTGGGATTACTCTAGGAGGCGAGAGCTTCTCCTGGTATATTCTACTAGATATGTCATGGCCTTAAGGCACCATCTTGTGTTTGGACTGGTTATCCACGATCCATGCTCAGATCGATTATTTTATTCGTAAATTGCAGGGTTGCTAAGATGATGGGACCAAGTATTCAATAAACTATGAGAAAGAAACCTTTATACCATAATACATAATTTCTTGGACGAGGTTGTTGCTGTTCACTCATCAGTTGGTTACCCTTACCCTTAGTGAAGAGAACAAGAGGAGTACAATCTATCCTGTTGTGGTGGGCCATTATACGGATGACTCCACTGAAGATTTTTCGGGAATAATCTTCATTGAGAGGTTGACTATTACATCGACCTATACTTTAGGAAGACCACAATATATACGCCACCATATTAGAAGGATCCTATGGAGATTATTGATAGGAGGGTATAGTTTGAGGATTTTTAGAGGATGGGGTTTGTAAAAGCCAGTGTCTCTCCATGGGTAGCCCTGATTTTGTTCACCACGAAGGTAGATGGGAGTTTGAGGCTTTGCATAGACTATGAGCACTCGAATCAGGTGACACTGATGAACACATATCCTATGATGAGGATTTATAATCCCTTTAACCAGCTAAAGGAAGCATTGTGGTTTTCAATGAAATTCCTTAGATCAGGCAACCATCAAATCATGATACGTACCAAAGACATCATTCAGATGAAAGTATGGGCACTATGAGTTCCTGGTGATTCCTTTATACATGAAAAATGCCACAATAGTGTTCATAGGACTCATGAACATGATATTCCATCCCTACCGTGATCAATTCATTGTGGTCTTCATTGATGAAATCTTGGCGTACTCATCGTTGTAGGAGGAGCACACCCCACATTTGTAGATAGTCTTTGACACACATCGTGGGCAGTATATTTATGGAAATATCTCTAAGTGCTTGTTCCATATATGGGAATTCCACATTCTAGGAAACGTTATCTTGGATGCAGGAGTTGACGTGGATTGGGTGATGATAAAGGCACTACATTCTTGTGAGCCACCGAAGAGTGTGACTAATGTGCGAAATTTTTTTTGGGTTAGCTGGGTACTACCAGATATTTGGTAAATAATTTTCCTAATTAGAATATCCATTTTTATGTTTTACAATGAGGATAAAACCAATCGTATGTACGAAGAGATATCACCAGAGTTTCATGGAACTGTGATTGAGTATGATGAGTGCCCCCATCTTGAGGATACTAGAAGTGATAATTGGGTATGTAGTCAATTGTGATGCATCAGGGACTGAGCTACGGTGTCACCTAATGTAGGAGTGAGTAGTGACCACCTATGGTTCATGATAGATAAGGCAACATGTGCAGAACTATGAAAACCATGACCTAGAGTTAGTAGCAGTCCACATTTCCTTGAATATGTGGAGACACTACTTGGTGGGTGATTTGATTACAATATACACTGATAAAAAATTTATTAGTATACATTCTCATAGATGGACATGAACCTGATATAGTGGTGATATGTGGGGATCCACCAGGACTATGTATTTGAGATAGTCTACACTCCTATGAAATGAAACATAATAGCAAACTCACTCAGTAGGAGGTCTGGACTACAGTTTTTGAGTAATGCAACAGAGCAGCTAGCCACGATTCATATATCCTTCATGTATAGTGATGGAGAATCTTACCTCTAAACTATGACTAGCCCACCACACTCCCTCATTGCATTCCAGAGTCATAGCTTGGGGACATCTTCTATGAGGCCTGATGTCCTCAAATATCCTCAGGATAGTCTCTTAAGTGATTTTAGATAGGTGGGAAGAATTTTATACTTTTTTGAGGACTCAGCCCAGATCTAGAAATTTTTCAAGAGGAGGGTTGAGATAATTCCATACATATCCTTTAGCAATACATTATGGTGTGTAGAAGATATAATAGTACCTCTGATGTCAAAAATTGTTGAAAGGGATGAAGAAAGAAGTAGAAGTGTTCGTTTCATGATGGTTCTTTTGTCAGGTAATGAAGGATGAGAATCAGTCCGTAGTAGGTTTATCTTAGCCACTCGTGGTACTGAAATGGAAGTGCGATGATATATCCGTGGGCTTCCTTAATGGGTTACCACACATGTCTAGGGGATATGACTCTATATGGGTGATCATTGAACTACTCACTATGTTAGACCCATTTTAATCCTAACTGAAAGAAGGGATATGTTGAGGTCATGGGACGCCCTTACATCCATGAGGTAGTATAGATTCATATAATAACATCGGTTATTGTTTAAAATCATGACACTCATTTTACATACTAGTTTTGGAAGGGATTACCTGACGCATTTGGAACTCAACAACACTAGAGGACCACCTTTCACCCTCAGACAGATGGTCAGACATAGTGGACCATACAGTCACATGAGGACATTCTTCGTGCATGCATACTTGATTTTGTTAGCAGCTATGAGGACCACCTGCCGCGGGTGGAGTTCGCATACAACAAAAGTTATCACCCCACCATTGGCATTTCACGGATTGAGGAGTTGTAGGAGTGACCTTGTAGATCACCTCTATGCTAGACAGACTCAAGGGAGTCATCACATATGGCTCAAATCATGTACATTCTACCACTGAGAAGGTGTAGATCATCTAGAAGAGGATAAAGACTACACAGATTAGGCATAAGTCTTATGTTGACAGGAGACAAAGATAGGCATCATTCAAGGAGGGAGTTCATGAATTCCTATGGGTATCACCTCAACGAGGACTATGATGATTTGGTAGTGGAAGAAAGAAATTAGGGAAGTTCATAGGATCATTCTGGATCCTATGTATATATTGAAAGGTGGCATACCACATATACTTTTCTCCCATAGATGCACCGGGGGCATAATTTTATCCATATGTCCCACTTGAGATGATATGTGAATGACCAATTGCATGTCCTCAACTAGGTTGAGATGGACATTGACAACGGGGTGACGTTCGAAGAGTTCTCGGTAGAGATAGATGATCGACCAGAGAGGGTCCTATGGGGCGGTCGATTCCTCTGGTGTGGGTTCAGTGGCAGCACATGAACCTATAAAAGATAATATGGGTGTGGGAGGCTTAGATTCTTGCTCATTAACCCTATTTGTTTTATTATATTTTTTTGTCTTTGGGGGACATAAAGCCCTATGGGTTTGATAATGTAATTCACTTGAAATTCCATATAATTGTTTTTAATTATATAGAAATACTACAAGACTGTGAAAATTAATGGCACATGATTTTGAGGCCTGGAGATCTTAGAATGAAATTTGGATACTTTTTTAATTTCGTTAGGTAAACGTGTGAGTAGGGATATATATCTTTTGAAGTAGTGGTTGGATTGAAAATATGAGGGCACTATAGAATTCGCAGTAGTAGGTTTCACTTAGGGGGACAATAACTTCAACCAGAAATCGTTGGATGAAAAAATAACTATTTAAAAATTTTTGGACAATAATAAAAATAAATCATTGAGTGATTTTATTCACTTCCATCCATTGAGAAAAGGATGTCGGGACCACAAAGTAACGATAGTAATAAAATATGGGACATTGCTTGACACGTCACTTGGGATGTTTAACCTCACTATTTGAGCTGGGTCTTCCAACAGGGCTGGACCTGCTATTCTGGCTGAATCCCTATCAATCCGTGACCTGACCATTCTTGTTTCGCTTAATTGGGTGTATGTCGCAAACCAGATTTCAGATTTACATGATGCAGCGGCATGAGGACCCTCACGATGAGGTGGATCATTTTAGATAATCCAAATGAGTTGTGAAATAAGTTGCAGTAAGGCTGGATCACAGCGAACTCGAATCCAATCAACCCCAATTTACCTTTTTCCATTATTTTTCAGGTCGGACATCTGATTGACGCGTTGTCTCTTGGGTTAGAACCCTTATGATTAGGAGGTAATTCGACATAAATTTTATAGAGATTTTTTCGGTTAAAATACGACATGTTGCTTGAGGGTAGGTTTCTTAGGAACACAAGTGCACTATGTGAGGGAATCCTGTGAATGGTTGTCAAATTAAGAGAGACCCTCGGTTGATCGGCATGAGAGTGTCCCTTCGTGGATCGATAATAGAGATAACCTGTGTGGATCAGTAGTAGTGTGACCCGGTGTAGATCACCAGTAGTGCGACCCTGTGTGGATCGACAGTAGAGAAACCCTGTGTGGATCGACAGTTGTGTGACTTAGTGTTGAAAGACAGTAGAGAGACCCCGTGTGGATTGACAGTATTGGTACCCTTATTGGATCCAATGTAGAGTGACCCTATTTGGATCAATAATAATGTGACCATGTGTGAATTGGAAGATTAGTGACCCTTCGTGGATTTGCAGCAAATCATATCAATAGAATAATATGATCTTGCATAAAAATAATCATATTTATTACAATTCTCAATGTTGTATACCTGATGTGAGATGTCTTTTACTTTTTTGCCTTGTGATTGAGATCATTCTTTTTGGTTTTTCAATTATATAATTCTGGGAGACCATTAGGAGTCTTGGGGTCCCTGCCATGTATTGTTATACTCTCCCTTACATGGGCATCACCCACACCATGTTGTGTCTTTTGTAGATAATAGACAGATTGACCTACTCAAGGGAAGCCAGCGCTAGATGATGCTCAGAGGTGATTTATACACGTTAGAAGTTGCATTGTTCATAGGAGACGAGCAATAGGTACCCTTTTGGTAGGATCTTTTATGGATGTCCATTGGACCATGTTTTTCCAATTCTGGTTGTACATTATTTTATTTTTGGTTTGAATATTGGACCTTTTTACTTTCGATTCACAATTTAACTATCATTATTTCTACTTTGTTCTTTCCTTTTTTGTGTACTTAGTCTGTGTGTGTACATAATTAATATCAATGTCGTCATTTTTAAGAAATGAAATTTTGATTTTATTCTGCTACATCTAGCTTATGGAAAGCAAGCCTAGGGTAGTCACGATATGGGACCTCAGGGAAAGGTCTTGACATAAATTTAAGCCTTTTTCATAGTATTCTTATTAAAATAGTACTATTGAATAGCTTCAAAGTCAAAATGATAAATATCAATGGAAAAATTTCAATGTTATAAAATTCATAAAACCTTAAATATGTTCTTTAATGAATTTATCCATCCTTTATCATTAACCTTTTATAATGATTCAAGAAATGTTAGAGGGTGTTATTTTCGAAAATTACCTCTAAAAAGATTTTTTACTATTGAGGATTTCATCTATATCATTCATGTGTGAAACTATTAAAAGAATGTTCAATGGATGAAATATAGTGACACATATTTTTTCACATAAATATTACAGTCTTTTAGATGAATATTACATACATAACATTATGATCTATTCAAAAAATTATATTAGTGTATTATCCGTTGTATATTTAATACAAAAATAACATGTACATAAAAGATATAAATTATTTCTTATTCGCAATTAAAACCCTTCTTAATCCTATCGTAAATAAATCTATTATACATATCATTTTCAAATGTAACATAAAAATGGTTGCGCATGAATTCTACATAATGGTAAACAAAAGAGATATGAATAGATAATCATAATTGAACAAATGAAAATAATAAGGTTATATGAAAATAATAATAACATATAGAAATAACACACAATAAATTATAATTGATTATTCATATTTCATGATATAAGGATCTATCATATCAAAAGTCATTATTCATAAGTATATAGAATATTGAAAAATAAATAAATACCCTTGATATGATATGATGATCATAAGACATAATTTTTTTTCATTCTCATAAGAATATAATATAATTTTCATAGTCAAAGATCACTAGAAAGAATATCATAGTGTAATAGGTTCAGTCCATAATCCATCATATCTTTAATCACGGAACAAATCCAGGACAACCAAGGGGTATAGAATCCATTGTTGAACTGGTTCCAATCCTCATTCTTGTTCATCTAATATATGGAGATATCCATTTTTATCTATTACATAGAAGAGATAAAATATTTGAGGTCCACCCATCACATATCATAATTCATTCATATTTATTCCAAAATATAGTACGCCAAAAATAATATTAACATATCATAACCCATGGAAAGATGATGGTCGTCATAAATATTTCATTACAGAAAATCCAATAGAAAATATACATTTTTCATAAACATATCAATATCATAACCACAAATCATCTATAAAAATAATAATTAAGGTATCAGTAGCTGTTATACTTGGTAATGAATTAGTAAAACTAATTAATTTTATGTTAAATTGAAATAAATCATTTAGTAGATTACTAAAATACTTATTCATCAAAACAAAATTTTTTTTGAAATAAATAATTTAAATAAAAATTGTTCTTAAATATTATAGAAAAAATGTCATTTGAATTAACCATGGATAATTTTAAAATAATTTGAAATTCATTGAGTTTTCCGGATGGTGAGAAATTTAATTCATTTATTAATCATTAAAACAATGATTCAATTCACGTATTTAGTAAAAATTATCAAATTTATAAAAAGAAAAGAAAATTATTTTAATCATTTTTTTAAAATTTAATACATCGTTAAAAAAGAATTTAACCAAAAACTATTAAAGGACGAAAAATATCATGATAAAATTTTATAAAACATTTAAATGAAAGAATATTTCCACCAAAAAAATGAGAAATAATGTCAGCAATTCCTAAAATAATTTTCTGAACCACGTTGTGTACCTAATATAGTTAAATGGTAAAAAATGTTAAAATTATATAAATAAAAAATGGATTATAATAATTAATTATAATTTTCAATAAGAATCATATTATTTTTTCAATGTAATTTCTTGTTAAAAATCATGATTAAAATGTACTGAACAAAAATCTATAACCACTATGGTATCTTTTAAATCATATACATTTTGAATAATTAAAATCTAAAAAAACTTTAGATATAATAAAAAATAATAATAAAAAATAAATATATTTTAAAACATTATATATATACACCTCATAAAATAATATTGTTTCATAAAAAAACATGTTTTCACCAGAATGAAATTTTAGACAATAAACCATTAAAAATTTCGGTAATATCTTTGTACAATTATTATGAAAGGGAAAAATTATATGGAACTGTAAATAGATGAAATTGTCTTGAAATTAGTTATAAATGACAATCATTGGATTTTTATACACCAAAAAATGGAAACCTGTGGTGATTATGTCATATGTCAGACATAAATAAAAGTTATACAATAAATCCCATACCATATGTCTAGTCTTTATTCATTAGTGTTCTAACATCCTATAAAATAAACATAAATTAACTATATATATATTAAATAACCATAATATATATATAACTAATTATTATTTAATTATAACATTTTATCACCCATTTTTTATATTTTCGTTATTAAAATCATGGTTCTGGTAAATAATTACTTCAATTTTCAAGTTTGTTTCTATTAAATAGTTTTAGTACATAATCCATGTCCATGCATTAATCATCAAAATACAAATAATAAACATATATGTATCGTGTTTATTTTTAATTTAAGTGTTTATAAATTCCGATATTAAGAGGATATGAAAAATGAATTACATCGCTTCGTAAAGATCTAGTCTGTAAGCATGCCCAAGTCATGTTTATAATTTTTTATTTTTAGAATGAAATAAAAAAATAATAATTAAACTTTTTAAAATATTTATTATATCACATATACTATATATATTATTGAATATATCCTTCTTAATAGAAAAGTAATTATGGAATAAAAATTTATTCACATCCCGACATGGAGTTGGTAGTCTACACGTAAGAATGATTGACTTATTGCATTACAACAAATTGATAGGTAAGACAATAGATAATATATTAAAATTTAATAATTAAATTTATTTTATAACATTAAAATATAAACATTATGTCTATAATAATAACCAACCATGAATTATGGTTATAGAGAATGAATCATATCACTATATTGACACATTAATCCACAAATATGCACAAGAAAAAATTTTATTTTTAATTTTATGGAATGGGGATTGGATAATTGTTTTTAATATAATTATAATAATATTTAATTATATTTACGATACTTATATTATTAATTTATGATGAATATTATGTATTTAAAATAGGTAGAGGAATAAATAAATCAAAAAAGATCATGTACGATTATTACCTCTCCTTTATTAAAACTCCTTTATATAGATTAATATATACCATTAGAATAATATTTCTAGAAGCAAAATCCCTATAAATAATGTAAAAATAATCATATAAAATGAATTTTAATACTTTTTTATGTTACATAATATGGTTTAAATAAAATATATGAAAAATTTCCTATTATAAGTGAAGGAAATGACAAACATGGAATTAATAAATATTTTTAAATATAATACATTTAGTTTCATGAAAAAATCCTTGTGGCCATAATTTCAAATATAAGATTTTATATCATCGAAATCCAAAAAAATAAGAAAAATTTTATATGTTTTTTAACAATTGAAAACATTATATTTTTGTATAGCCACATTGTAATACAAATTTAAATTTAGATGAAATAGAGAATCATTCATTATTAAAGGGTTATAATATTAATTATAATTCACAAATTGGAAAATAAAAGAAAATTGGAATAAATTTAAAACTATTTGTTGTCTTTTTTCCCAATTTAAATATTTTTATGAATATTATATAATTTATAAAATTATTACTTATAATAAAATATCATTAATGTCTACTTCGGTACTAATCACCGAATTATTCATTAATGAAAGCTATATTTTTTATTAATTCAATGATAAACTATTTTACAACCAATTACAATTAATTATTAACCATAAAATTCATCTTAAAGTATAATTCATTAGAAAATATTTAATTTGGATCTAATTTAAAATAATAATTTTTGCATATCTTATTTCATTCATAAGTATTGTGTCAGGAGATTGTAACAATTTAAGGTAATAATACCATTGAAAATATAAAAAATTGCAATAAAAATAAATTAATAATTTCCAAAAATATCATTGTATTCATTAGTAAAATTCTATCTTCCCTATTGGAAAATAAAAAAATAAAAACTAATAGACAAAAATATTATGGAATTATATTTATATAAAATAATACAACTGCCATTATATATGGAAAATGGAACAAAATTCCAATTATTTTATTTTAGGATTGATATGGACAAATTAAAATAATTAAACTAAATTTTTCATAACCAAATAGATTATTTCTCTTTTTCCTCCGTTTTACTTGTACATTTAGTATCTTGTCATTTCCAGTTGGTCTTGTATTCATGCCCCTTTTTACTTACTGTACTCACTTGTTGGTTATTTAGTTTACTCGTGTTCATGTCCTGCTGTGTTTTTTGATAGGTTATAATTGCAATGCCTTCCCTAATTTATGGGAATTAAACCTTTGGGGGTAGTTTCCAGCCCCTGGACTATGGAAGGAATGCTTTGGGTAGTCACGAAATAGGCCCAAGGGGATGGGTCGTGACAAATTGGTATCAGAGGAATATCTTCGATAACCACAGTGCTCCCTTCAACTGATCAAAGTGGTCATCAATACTCGGGAGTGGGTGCTTGTTCTTCACGATCACCCGGTTCATGCTTCAATAGTAGATACAAAGCCTAAACTCCCAGGTTCCTTCTTGTAAAATATAATTGGGGCCTCCCATCATGATTTGGGTTAATTTTGAGATATCAACTCACATTTTTAACCCTATATTAACTATTTAACCCTTAATGAGGTGAAGAATATTAACTGTGATTAATATTCATAATTACAAAACCTAAAAAACAAACCGATTTAAGAATATTGATCTTTGTAATTCAAACATTTCATCAATATTTCATGATTTAGACAATACATTTTTTTGATGTAAAATTTAACGTAAATTCGTTATATAAAATGAAAAAAAAATAAAAAAAATTTTGTTTTAAGAAAAAAACGTTATATCAAAGACATGAATAATATTAATTAAAATATAAATAATTATATTATTATAAATAAAAGGGTACATATGTAATGTTTTGAACAAATTAAAAATATAAATAGAGATTTAAATGAATATTTGAATGAAATGAAATAATAGTTTTGGAGAAATATATATTTTTCATTGTTCAATAATATACCAATCATTGAATAAAAATAATAAAATTTTACCATAAGATAATTTTAATTATATAATTTCAAAAATTATTGTCATTTCATTAAATAATATTTATAAAATGTGACTAGAAAATAATAATTATAATTCAGAAAATGAAAAATAAAATCATTTTTCAAGAAAAATAAATTTTAATCATAAAAGGACATCGCTAAATATTGATTTTTTATTTCATAATAAGTAATAAATATATTATTCTATGTGAAATCATTATATATATATATATCCTAATTGTTTTACTTATATTTATACCCACCAATTTAATGGCATTCTTAAAATATACACTCTTATATAATAATGTTTTTATAATATATCAAAAATATTTTAATGCATTTTTTGATAAGAAAGAGATTGAGTATATTATTGGTTAAAAAAAATCATGTTGTCATATTATCCTATAAATAAATTAATTATTCCAATAAAATTATCTATCATTTCAAACGACTTATATTTCAAAATACAATTGTTGAAAACCCACAACCAGTAGATATATAATAAAACTGCCTTTTGAAAGGGGATTTGGGAAACAAAAAGGTTACATAAAAGAACACACAATCAGGTTACAAAAAATGAAGAAAATTGGTATGATGAAAAAATATAGACATGGATGATAATACTAATTTCCATGAACTATTACATAGTGATATAAAACAACTTGATAAAAAATTTATTATCCAGACATCTATAAATCAGTGAGGGGTTAAAAATATCACCGTTACAACTCCCCTATATACTCGTATTCACTATTGGGATTCTAATCATCTCCCATTGTGTTCATTATCATTCCTTGTATTAGATCCCACATTATCTCTCAAGATATGATTAGAATGTTAAGAACCAACGATGCCTCTTGCTTGGAGATTTTTTGGGTGGGTCAAATCTCTTCCCAGCTATGTGTAAATCTTCACATGATTTGTATGGTTTTCATGATTTTAGGTATAGAGACCACCTTTATTGTTGTACATTTTGTAGTGTTACATTGGAGAAATAACATTGAATTATTTTCATCAAAATAATTCATGTCTTGTACATCAATTAAGGTGATCAACATTGGAATGATTAGTTTTAGTTTTGTTCCACTCCTCGGAATTATAATTATAATTTATATATTAGTTTATTATACAGTGAATTTATATAATTTTTATATTCATGGATGGTTCTACATCCCTTTTTTTCCTCTTCTATTTCATCATGCCCCACACATGATCCATTTTGGTTTTTTTCGATGCATTCCATGATGTTTTGAATCATTGTGGGGGCTTAGTTGGATGTGAATCTATCGGGGTGCTCAATTTCTATGGTGGTGTTGATCATGTCAGTGTGGTAGTCCCATGGTTCCTAATTTAAGAGCACTATCTATTTATCCTTAATAATCGGTGATCCACAATTTATGGTTCTTGATTCATCAACAACATCCTCAATGCTAGTAACTTATAGTTTTGGTTGCACACCACCATTCTCCATGATTATGGTCGCTTCCCTTTGGTGGTTGTGGGTGAGAAGATTATAAAACATGATGATTAAAATGGTGATGTAATAGATGTGATAGTCCATAGGATGAAAAATATGTGGAGACTATTTCAGTCTCAAGATGATGAAAATATGCATTTTATGGGTTGGATCAACGCATGAACAGTGAAATTGGGATTGGATGGTTTGGGTTGGTTGGATGAATTTGTATTCATATTGGTCCGTGAGTTTCTCCTCTCATTGAATTGATTCCCCCCACAAACAATTTAAAATTGGTTTTCCATAAAAATTTAAATATTGATTGGTTGACTATTAGGGGTTAAAAGACCATAAATTCAATATAAATATTGGTGATTATTTTGTAACCATTTTAATAATGTGGAAGGATTGTTTAAAAATAAATATAGTGAACAAGATGAAATACACAAACACAATTTATTTTCATTTCATTAACATAATTTCATCTTTTGGTTATTTCTGGATCAATTTTCATATCATCACATACTCTATGAAATGAATATCAAGATGATATTTTTATAAGGAAAACAATGATATTTACATCTAAAGGGTTATGAGATCATTAAAATAATATTAATATTTCTATTATATAAAAAAAATCTTCCAAATTAAAAATGGTTGTCAAAATTTTTCTAATATGGATTAGTATTATTTATTAGTGACAAAAACATCAACAATAATACCCATAGTTCAACATAATCCATTGAGTAAATGGGTATCCAATAGTCCCCTCTAAAATATATATGAAAAAATTAAAAAATTTAAAATATGTATTATTTTATAACATAATTTTTTCCAATATTTTTTTGACATTTATCCCCTGAAAAGATGATGTAGCTCAAAATGTAAAGCACTATTAAAGTGGATGAATTTACCATATATTCCCCAATAATATGCTAATAACTAGAATATATATTGAACCAAAATTAAAACATATATACTAGAAAAAAATTCCATATCAATAACCTAAAATTAAATAAAAAATGATTATTACATTCCACAAATATAATAAAATGAAATATACATTATCATAAATCAAATTATTATCAAATCAGTTTCCATTATAAAAGACATTAATAAAAAAATGCACTTTATTGTAATCAAACAAATAATTTCTTATAGTTAAACATATTATCCCAAAATAAGGTGAATATTATGAGTTATTTATCCATCAAACATCTGTTTTATAAAAATATCACGTTACCAATAAATCATTGTCTTATATTATCAGTAAAACTCAATTATAGTATTCAAATATTTAATGAAAAAATAAATTAGGGAAACAATAATTTTTTATGTTTAATAAAACTATAAAATCATAGAAAAAACACTTCTATAAAATTTATTTATAATCACAATACATAAATACATTAATTATTACACTTCAATGATAAAAATATCATAAGCCCTTCATTGTTCTAAGAGTTATCAGTTATATTAGGGAATTATTTTATATTTTTATAATGTTCTCCGCAATAAACACATTGAACTATTAATGGTACCTTTGGATAAATTTCATTTACATCCATCAAAATATTCATTATTACTCAGAGGATATGTTCTAGGATCCCTTCTTTTCTATATATAAAAATATAACCACTAATTTGAGACATTTCAATTGGTTCGTATTCCTTAATTTATTTCATGTGCGAAGATGAATCATCCTTCCATCACCTCCATAAAATAAACATTCACCAAAAAACCAATTTTCAATTATTTTAAATTTCATGAATTTCACCTTAGATAAGGTTAGTTGTCATATATTTTATATCTAATTAGGAATAATCATAATGATTTTTAGTCCATCTCTAGCTCCAGTCACATTCAGATTCGTTAGAAGAAATTTTTTTCATTTTGCATCATATTCAGTGAATCCACAATTCTTGTTTTTTAAATCAGATGAATAAAACCAAAAATAAAATTGTGAACAAAAATAATCATAATGAGAATTAAAGAAAATTCTTTTATAGGATGTCTAAATCATAACACCTTATTTTCACTCAATAAAACATTTTGTTTATCCTTCGACATCAGTGGTCATTATCTATCATAATATTTCATAATGTTTCGTATGGAAAATATTAATTAATCCTAGAATACCCCTAGGGATTGTCAAACCATGTATTCATTAAGGGACCATTCACCATTAAAATGAATGATAGTCGAGATATACTCTCCCAAATATTTTTAGGGAAATTTCTTCAAGATGAATCTTTCCCCAAACCATATCCACTTACAATTTCTAGATGCGGATGTAGTCATATAAAAACCATATAATCTTAACCATATCAAAACATTAGTAATCGATACAATAAAAATTATTATCCCCAAGGTTATTTCAAAATATCACAAATACTAAACGTTAAATCATAAAAATTTTATGCCCTAAAACCTCCAATAGAAAAACATTATGTAATGGTTAAAACCCAAGATAGAACCATATAGGTTTAGTGTCTTTGGAAACATGGATACATAAAAAACATATACATAAATAATATAAATAATTTCCAAACTGTTGAGAAATGGATGGAGGGACCACATAGTAATGAAAAACATTAAATAATAGAATTTTATTGACATGTCTCTTGGGATGTGTAACCACAATATTTTGGGTATTAATGGTTCATTATTTTTTGTTCATTAACAAACCATGTTAATGAACGAAATATGGTGTAGTTTTATTTACATAATCAAACTATTGGCATGTGAATTTTGAACACACATGTGTAAGCTCTGTCAAAATGTTGATGACATTACTCTCCAATGAAGAATGGAGATCGATTGATGATCATTGGAGGATTCAAACCATACATCGAATAATGACGACAAATTTATTTGAATGTGGATTTCTTCCTTCTCCAACAACATTTCCACCAAATCTAGGTAGGGTTTTTTAATTGAATTATATGTTTAATTACCCTCTGTCACCGGTCTTGATTAATATGAAGAACGCTAACCAACCGACCAATAGGTTGATCCGCTTTCCCTTCATTATTATGGGAGGTTGATGTGGATTTTCATTTAGGGGTTTTAATGATTATTATTCTTCCAAAAGATTAATCGCTAATGCGGAAAGCGTATGACTATCCGAACATGGTTTGAAACCTTTGATGTTCTTAGATTATGTGCATTCTTTGTGCATGACTTGGTAACATGGAAGCAATAAGAAACAAAGGGCCTCGAAGTGAAGCCGGTGACCCAGGAGGCCCGTTGTTGCACTTGAGAAATAAAACAAACCACCGGAGCATCTATGGTGGCCCACAAAATAAATCTCCATCGCAGTACCACTGGTACGATGGCGCCACCAATAGGCAGCGGTGGCCAGCCATGTTGACAGCGTGGTAGAGCTTCACCTGTAAGAGAAGTAGTGGTAGGAGTCGCGGCGATCCTGGCCGCGGAGGTGGTATGGTGGGTCCATCCAGGCAGAGAAGGTGGAACAGAATGACGTCAATGCGCTATGCATGGAGAGGAGTGGTCGGTTTGGACCGCTTGGTTGGACCAATGACGGGATGCATCCGATCATTTCATATGAAGGGGTGGTCCCGCCAGCTTGACACACCAGACGAAGAGCATCTGGTCCATACAACCGACTCGTATCCAAACTAGCCATGTACTTCCAGGCATGCCAGTCCCGCCAGCTAAGTCACATTCGCATTTCAGGATAGGTTTGATAGCATGGTAGGACCTTCCACCTGGGCTGGACATCTAATGGACCTAGACCCGACCTTTCCAATTTCACTAAATTGGGTGTATCACACAAACCAGTTGTCAGAATGATGCACCGTCAACAATTTGAGGACCCTCGCAATGAGGATTTCACTTTGAGATACTCCAATGAGTTTTTGGAAGATGTTGGAGTATGGACAGGTTGGATCTGACTTGAATCAAATCAGGCCCAATTTTTATATTTGCCTACATCTTAAAGATCAGGCGATTGAAGCGATGTATGTCGTGTTGGAACCCTTATGACATGAAAGTCCTTCGATTTAATTTTATATAAGACCTCGTGGAAGTTGAAATAATACAAGTGGCTTGAGGTGTTTTTTCCCAGAAGCATAGGAGCACTAGGTGTAGGAATTTTGTGCATGTATGTAAAGTGAAGTGCATCCCTTGGTGGATCTATGTGAGAGTAACCTTTCCTGGATCGGTAGCATAATGACCCTTTGTAGATTAGTATAAGTGAGAACCCATTTTGATAGTCAATAGTGCGACACTATGTGGATCGACAGTATTGAGACCCTCTGTGGATGGACAGTAGTGGGACCCAGAGTGGTTCGACAATTGATATACCCTATGTAGATTGATCGTAATGGGACCCTATTTATATTGAATGTAGAGTGGCCCTATGTGGATAAATTGTAGATCAACATTGTGTGGATCAGAAATTCATCGACACTTTATCGATCTTTCATAGAACCAATCAATATAATAAAATGGTCTAACTGAAAAGTAATAATTTTTATTAATGTTCGCTATATTGTAAACTGGTTCTGAGCTTTCTTTTACATTGTGATTTGTGATTGAGATCATGCTTTCGGGTTTTTCATTTATAGAATTCTTGGTTACATTCAAGAGGCCTAGGGTACATACTGAGTTTTATTTTACTCACCCATGAACAGGCTTCATCCGCACCTTGTTTTATCTTGAGTAGACAATATACATATTGATTAAGAATTGGGGAGCAATGGATAGACGGTTTCTCAGAGGTGATTGATACATGGGGGGAGGAGTCATGATGGCAATTAATGAGCTATGCCTACCCTTCAAAAAGGATACTTGGAGGAAAACCTTTGGAACACATTTTTGAATTTTTGTTGTACTTTCTTTTAAGTTGTGTTTATATACTGGACCTTATTACTTTCGATTTAGACTTTTTCAATCATCTGTTCTACTTTCTGGTTTTCATTCATTATGTAAATTGTCAATGTGTAGACATGTTTAAAGGAAATGCCTTCCATTTTTGGGATATTCATTTCCAGTTCAATTTTCCAACTCCTGACCTATGGACGAAAAGCTTGTGGTAGTCACGAAATGGGCACTGGGTATGGGTCATGACATAAATTTAATCTTTTTTTCATAGTATTCTTATTTAAATACTATTATTGACAATCATCACTATAAAATTTTTAAACAAAAATGTTAAAATTTCAATGTTCTAAAAATCCATGAACATCAAGTAGATTCTTCAATTAATAGATCCATACATTATCATTAACCTTGTATGAAGATTCAGGAAATGTTTGTGGGTGCTATTTCCAAAAATTATCCATTAAATAAATATATTATGATAGAGGATTTTGACTTTATCATTAATGGGTGATATAATTAAAAGCATGTGTAAATGGATGAGATATAGTGACACATATTTTTTCACTTAAATATTATGTAATTTTAGTTGAATATTCCATACATAATATAATGATCCATTCAAATATTATAATAGTGTATTATCCAAAGAATCGTGAATACAAAAAAGAACATATACATAAAAGATCTACATTATTTCTTCTTAAGTTATTCTCAAATATAACCATTCTTAAACCTATCAAAAATAAATCTATTATACATAAAATTGTCAAAATAAAGATATGAATGGATGAGCTTGAATTATCATTATGGGTAAAAAATGATACATTGATCAATGATCATAATTGAACATATGAAAATAATAAGGTTGTGGTAAAATTATCATAACATATTGAAATCACACCAAATTAATCAGAATTCATTATTCACATGTCATGATATAATGCTCTATCATATCCAAAGTCATTATTCATAAGTCTGTAGAATAGTTAAAAATCAATCTTGGCCCATGATGACATATAATGATCATAAGACATAAATTTGTTTCACACATAATAGAAAAGAAATTTATTTTCAAAGTAAAAGATCACTAGAATGTCTATCGTAGTGTATTGGGTTCACTCCCCAATCCATCACATCATTAATCATGGAAAAAATCTAGGACAATCATTGGGTATATAATCCCTTACTTAACTAATTCCAATCCTCATTATAGTTTATCTAATATCTGGAGATATCTATTTTTACACATTACATTATGGGGATATAAAATTAGAGGTCCACCGATCAGATAATCATAATCCATTCATATTTATTCAAAAATATAATAAATCATTAATCAAATAAACATATTACCAATTGAATGGAGCTGGTCCTCAAAAACATTTCATTAGAGAATATCCAATAGAAAATAAACAAGATTCATAAACATCTCCTTATCATTACCATAAATCATCCATAAAAATAATAATGATGGTATCAGTAGATTTTATCCACGGTAAAGCATACATAACACTAATTTATGTCATCATAAAATGGAAAAATAATTTAGTATTTTACTACAATATTTATTCCTAAAAAAATATTTAAATTTTGAAATAAATAATTTAAAATAAAAATATTTCTTAAATATTATGGAATTTTTTCACTTAACAAAGGATAATTTGAAAAAAAAATCAAATAATTTTTTGGTCAAGATGGTGGGAAAGTTAATTCAATTAATATTCATTAAAAAATGAATCAATTCACGTATTTATGGAAAATTATATTGTTTATAAAATGAAAATAATATTCTTTTTAATCATTTTTATGAATTTAACACAAGGTTCAAAATTAATTTTCCAAATTATTGGAAAATAATAATAAATATCCTGAAAAAAATTATAAAACATTTTAATTAAAGAACATTTTCACCAAAATGTTAGAAATTAGTTTAACATTTCAGAAAAGGATTTTCTTAACCATGTTCTATACCCGATATAATTAAATGGGAAAATAATATAAATAAAAATGGTATAATCAAAATTAATATTATTTATTAATAAAGATAATATTATTTTCTCAATGTAATTTTAAGTGTAAAGATCACCATTTAAATGTCCTAGACCAACATTTCTTACCACTATATTATCTTTTGAATCATATTCCCAAAAAATGAATATAATCAAATTAAACATTAAAAATAATAATCATAATGATATTCGTCATATAACTTGTAAAACATTCAATATATAAATATCATTAAATAATATTGTTTCATAAAAAAACATATGATCACAAGAATGAAATTTGAGATGAGAAACCCGTAAAAATGTGGTAAACTCTTAGTAAAATCCATATGAAATGGAAATATTATATAGAACTGTAAATAGACATAATTTTATTAAAATCTGATATAAATGACAATCATGGGAACTATATAAACCATTAAATGGAAACAAGTGGTGAATATGGAATATGTCACACATAAAAAAAGTTATACTATAAATCCCTTACCTCATGTCTCATCTTGCATCATACATGTTCAAACATCCTATAATATAAATACAAATTTATAATAAATTTTTTTATAACCGTAATCATATATATGTATATATATTACTAAATATGAATTATTTATAATATCTTATCACCCGTTTTTTTATATTTTTGTTATTAAAATCACGGTTCTGTTTGATAATTGTTTAAATTTTCATGTATGTCTCTATTTGATAGTTTTAGTACATAATACATTGTCATGGTTTTCACATATGAATAAAAATAATATATTTATAAGTAAAATATTTTTTTCTCATATATACTATTTTAAGATTTTATATAAAGAGGCTATGAAAAATGAATTACATCATTTCATAAAGATTTAGTTTGTGGGCTTGCAGGAGTCATGCTACTAATTTTTCTTATTAGTACAATTAAAGAAAAAAAAATTAAACCCTATAAAATAATTATTGTATAATATATACTATATATATTATAATATAAATCATTATTATAAGAAATGTAAATATTTAAGGAAAATTGATTCATATCTGTGCATCTAGTTGGTATTCTACCCATACGAATGAGTGATGTTATTGGATTAATATATATGGATAGTTAAGAAGCTATATAATACATTATAATTAAATAAGTAAATTGATTTGATAAATATCATATTTAAACATTAACTACATCATAATAACTAACCATGAATTATGTTTATGCAGAATGAATCAAATCACCACATGGACAGAGTAATCCATGCTTATGCCCAAGCGATAATTTTATTTATCATTTGATGGAAAGGCTGGTGGATAATTGTTTTTATATATTCAAAAGAAAATTTAATCAATTTTAGGATACATATATTACTATTTAATGATGAATACCAAGGATTTAAAAGAGGTAGAAGAGGAAATAAATCAAAAGAAGTAATGTTAGATTATTACCACTCCTTATATAGTATTCCTTAATATAATTTAATATATACTATGAAAATGTTGTTTTTAGAAGATTATTCCCTATAATTCATTTAAAATGAGTCTTTGAAAATAGTTGTTAATATTTTTTAAGTTACTCAATATAGATTAAATAAAATATAGTAGAATATTCCTTTTATATGAGAAGGAAATGAAAAACATTGAATTAATAAATTTATTTTAATATAATACATTCAGTTTCATTTGAAAATGTAACCTTGGCGATATAATTTCAAATATAAAATTTTATATCATTCAAATACAAATAAATAATAAAAATTTTATATGTTTATGTATAATTGAAAACATTATCTTTTAGTATAGCATCTTTGTAATCCAAATTTAATCATAGTTGCAATATTGAATTTCCCAATCTTAAAGTGTTATAATATTTCTTATAATTCTAAAATTGGATCATAATAAAAAATGGGATTAAATTTAAAACAATTTATTTTCTTTATTTTCTAATTTAAATTTTTTTAAATAATTTATTGACATATGATTTGAATAAAGTATCATTAATATCTTCTTTAATACTAATCATTGAGTTATCCATTAATGAAATATAGATTGGTTTTGAAGTCAATGATAAACTATTTTAACACAAATTTCAGTTAATTATTAAGAATAAAATTCATCTAAAAATATAAATCATAAAAAAATTATTAATTTTGATGTCTTTTAAAATCATGATCCTTTCATTTCTTATATCATTCAAATGTATTGTGTCAAAATACTGTAAAAATATAAGTTATTAATTCCGCTAAAACATTTAAATAATTACCATAACAAATAATTTAATAATTTCCAAAAATATTATTATATTAATTACTAACATATTATTTTCCCTATTTGGGCATAAAAAATAGAAAATAATATATTGAAATTTTTTGGAATTATATTTACAGAAAATAATATAACTATATTTAAATAAAGAAAATGAATAAAATTTATTTTATTTTATTCTAGTATTGATATGTTCAAATTAATATAATTAAAAAAAATAAATTCTTGATTTGGATTAATTTTGAGACATTATTTCATATTTTTAACCCTATATTAATTGTTTTACCTGTATCGATGTGAAGAATATTAACCATGGTTAATATTAATAAATTCTAATCATAAAAATGGTCTGATTTAATAATATTAAACCTCATAATTCAGATATTTCATCAATATTTCATGATTCAAACTATATATTTTTTAGAAAAAAGATTTATTACAAATTGGTAATATAAATTGAAAAAAAAAATTAAGAAAACTTATTTTCTAAGTATAATATTTAATATATATGCAAGTCATGAAAATTTCAAACTAAAATGGAAATAATTATATTATTGTAAATAAAATGGAACATATGTAATGTTATGACCAAAATTAAAACCTAATTATTGTTATAAAGAAGTTTTCTTAATGAAAATAAATGATTTTATTTAAAAATCTATTTTTTCATCCTTTTTTGAAAAACCAATCATTGGAGGAAAATAAATAAATTTCAAAATAATTAAATTTTAATTCTATAAAGTCAAAATAATTATTCTTTTGATAAAATACATTTTTTAAAATGTGACTAATAAATTATAATTTTAATTAAAAAAATAAAAAAAACATTTTTAAAGAAAAATAATTTTGAAGCCTGAAATGATATCGCTAAATATTAGGTTATAATTTCCAAAGAAGTAATCAATATATTTATTCTTTGTGAAACCATTATATATATATATTTCTTAATGTAGTTAATTATTTATACCCACCAATTTAATGGCTATCATATAATGTGAACTCCTATATAAAAATGTTTTCAAAATATATCTAAAATATTTTTAAGATTTGTGATCTATTCTATGAAAGAGATCAAGGATATTATTCTGTAAAAAATTATGGTGTTACATTATCCTATAATTAAAATAATTATTCCAAAATTATTTATCTATAATTTCAAAGGCTAGATATTTGAAAATAGCATTGTTTAAAACCCCCAAACAGTAGATATATAATAAAACCACCTTTTAAAAGGGAATGAAGGAAAAAATGATAAATGAAGTAACGAAAAACCTGGATCCAAAATAAGAATGAAAATTATTATAAATAATAAATATTGACATAGAGGATGTTACAATTTCCATGAACTATTACTTAGTGATATAGAACATTATGATGAAAAATTCATTATCCAAGCAACAATAACTGAGTGGTGGGTTAAAAGTATCACCGTTACAACTCCATATCTACAAGTATTCACTATTGGGGTTCTACTCCTCTCCCACAATTGAAATTCTCATTCATTGTGTTGGGTTCCCCATTATCCCACAAGCTAAGAAAAGGTTCTAACAACATACTTTGCCTCATATTCGGAGATTTTGTTGATGGGTCAAATCTCTTCCAAGATATTTGTATATCATCACGTGATTTATAAGGTTTTTATTATTTCACCTCCAGATACCACATTTTTTTGGTTGATTTTTTATTCTTACAATGGAGTCATAACATGAAAATATGTTCATCAAAATAATTCAGGTCTAATACAAGAATTCAAATGATATACATTGAATCGCTAAGTGTTAGTGTTGTTCCTCTCCTTGAAATTATAATTCTTTTTTATGTTTAAGTTTATTAGAAAGTGAATTAATATCCTTTTTATATGTATGGATGTTTCTTCATCTCCATTTTTTCCTCATGCATTTCATCATGCTCAACACCTGACCCATTTTGGTAGGGTTTGATGGATTTCATGATGTTTTAACACATTTTGGTGGCTCGGTTTCATGTGTTTCTTTTGAGGTGCTCATTGTTTGTGGTGGTGTTGTTTGTTTCATTTTGGTAAGTTCAGGTTTCATTATTTTGGAGCTCTACAGACTTATCCCTTAAAATGATTCATCCACCATTTATGGTTCTTATTGCATCGACAACATCCTCCATGCTACTTCATTATTGTGTTGGTTTTTCACCACGATGCACTAGGATTATGGTTGCTGCCCTTTGGTAGTTTTCTGATAGAAGATTATTAAAATATGATGAACAAAATGGTGATGTCATATATGTGACAGCGAGTTGGAAGAGAAATACGTAGAGCCTTTTCAGATCTCAAGACGATGAAAATATGCGTTGTTGATGTGATGGATCAATGCAGGCATAGTGAATCTGGGATTGGATGGTTCGTGTGGTGGGAAGAATTTGTATTCATATGGGTATGCTAATTCTTCCTCTGATTGAATTGATTCTCCCACAACCCATTTAACATGGGCATTCGTAAAAAAATATATGGATTTGGTGCATGTGAGGGGTTAAAAGACAATTGATTCATCCCAAATCGTGTTAATTAATTTGTTGTCCATTTTACTAATGTTGAATCTTTTTTTACTACAAATATATATATCAAGATGAAATATAAAAACATTATATATTTTATTTTCATTACCATAATTTCATCATTTGGTTATTATTTGATAAATTTTCACATAATAACATACTCCATGAAATGAATATCAAGATGATATTTTCATTACTAATGAACTGAAATTTATTATAATGGATTATAAAATCTATAAAATAATGAATATTTATTCATTATATCAGTAAATATTTTCCAAAAATAAAAATGTTTATCAACAGTTAATCAATATGGAGAAATATTATATATTAATCTCCAAAACATCACTAATAATACCCGATGTTCAACATAATCAATTTCATAAATAGTTAACCATAAGAATCATCTAAAATATATATGAAAAACTTGAAATAAAAAAAATATGTAACATTTGATAACATATTTATTTTGTAATATTTATTTTGTCATTTATCCCTTAATAACATGATGTTTCTTAAAATGTAAAACACTATAAAAGTGAATGCTTTGAACATATATTCTCTAGTAATATTATAATAACTAGAATCACTATAAAACCATAATAATAAAAATTTACTACCCAAAATTTTCTATATCTTTAACATTAAATAAAATAATTGTATCATTATAACATTATATAAATCTCAAAATTAAAATAAATATTATCAGCAATCACATTATTATAAAATCTGTAACCATTATAAAAGACATTAATAACATAAAATTACTTTATTATTATCAACCATTAATTTTCCATGTTAAAAATATAATCTCAAAATAAGTGGTATAATATAGGTTATTTTCCCCTTAAACCTCTGTTTAACAAAAATATCACATTACAACTAAATCAATTTCATAGTTTATGATTAACACTCAGCTAGTTCATCCAAATATTTAATGAAAAAAACTATTATAAGACAAATCATATTTGATTCATGTTTCGTAAAACTATAATATCCTTGATAAAACACATGTAAAATATAAATATATAATCCCAATACATACATATATTAATTATTACACTTCAACGATTGACTTATAATAGACCCTTAATTATTCTTGGAGTTAGCGGTTGGAATATGGAATTTGTTTATATGTTTATAATATCCCCAACAAATAACACAATGAACTATAAATGGTACATTGGGATCAAATTTATTTTCATCCATCAAAATATTCATTATTACTCAAATGTTCTGCTCCATGATCCCTTATTTTCCACATATAAAACATATTACCATTAATTTGAGACATTTAAATTTTGTTATTATTCTATAATTTTTTAATGTAGGAAGATGAATATTCCTTCAACCACATCTATTAACTAAACCACCATGAAAAATAAATATTCACTTATTTTATATTTCTTGAACTTCTCCCTAGATAATGATAGTTATCAGATAATTTTATAGCTAATTAGGAATAATCACAATGTTGTATATTCCATCTCCAGTCACATTTGAATTCATTAGAGGACTATTTATTCATTTTGCATTAAATTCAGTGTTAAAAAAATTACTCTTTGTAACATCAATTTAATAAAACCAAAATGAGAAATGTAAAAAAAATCATAATGAGAAATCATGAATAATCATTTATTGATGAATAAATCATATTACTTTATTTTCATTCAATAAAACATTATTTTTATCCATTGACATCAATGGTCATTATCTATCAAAATATTTCATAAATGTTTGTATAGAAAGTATTAATTAATCATAGAATATCTCTAGGGATTGTCAAACCAAGTGTTCACTAAGGGACCATTCACCATTCACAAGAATGATAATATATATATACTTTACCATCTATTTTATAGGTAATTACCTCTAGATGAATCTGTCCCAAAATCACATCCACATTCAGTTTACTGACAATGATTTAATTGTATAAAAACAATATAATATCATTCTTATAAAAAAATTATGATGGTATACTATACATGTTATTATATCCAATGTTTTTTTAAAATATATCAAATATCAAACTTTAAATCATAAAAAATAATTTCTCAGAAACCAACTATATAATCCCATTATGTAAAAGTTAAAAACCATGATAAAACCATATAGCTTTAGTGCCTTAAGAAAAATGGATAAATAAAAAACTTATACCTAAATAATATAAATAATTTCCCAATAAGTTCATCACAAATGTAAACATTTATAAACCTAAAATACATAAAACCATTCATCCAAACTTGGGGAAACAAAACTAAAGAAATTTTCATCTCATAAGCTTAGTATGGGTTAAAATAATATATTTTAGTAAATGATTATATGTGATCATAAGATAAGAATAATGGTATGAATACATGATCATATCATAAAAAAATCAAACACAATCAGTCAAACCAAATTAATCAGAAGTCATTAAATAATGATTTTTCATGAAAAAATACATAATTTATATGTGTGAAGAATCATCAATAATCAATCATGAGAAATGATAACATAGCATAGTACAAGTAACATCATTTTTATCATACAAAAAATAATAGAAAATAATTTACTAACAAGAGATAAATATCTTATACAATGATAATTGAATGGGTACACTCGATATTCTATAATATCATTAGTCATGTTTCTCTCCCTATGTTATCATACAGGATAGAGTCTTTTAATGAACTAGGTTCAATTATTATTCTAGTTATTATTATTTTATGAGATACATTTCATTACCTATTGAATTATAGGGGTATATATTTTCCATCCCATCTATTACATTAAAATAATCCATTTATATGTTTTCTACAAGAACAAAATACATTAATCATATCGACATATCATAATTTGTGGAAAATAAATTCATTTCATAAACATTTCATCATTGAAAAACACATTCAAATAAATGGGTTTTGTAAATATCTATTTATCATATTTTTAAAATTACTAGATAATGAATTGGGATGGTATCATTTTTTCAAATCCCAATAAAATAATATGTATCATCAATGGATGTCATAAAAGAAACAAATTCCATTAAATTATTAATGGAAATTTCTGTGGGTAAAATATCCTTTTAGATTTGAAATTAGTTATTCGAAATACAAATATGTCAAAAAATTATTGAAATATACTTCATTTATATTAACCATATAAAAATGTAAAGGAATTTTCAATGTATTAAGTGTTCGTGATAGGTGGATATTTTGTTCATATTTTAATCATTAGAATATTGATTTAGTTCACACCATTGGTAAATAATACAATTTTCAATACATGAGAAGAATGTTATTTTTAAATATTATGTTATGCAAATAAAAACATTGGTAATAATTTACTAAATAATCATTGATTAATTTCTAGAAACATTCCAAATAAAGGTATTTATAATCATGTATATGGAATAAAATTTCGTTCTAACTAAAAGAGACTAAATGTTGTCAGATTTTCTTATAATCATTTTCAAAACCATTATTAGTACCAAAGAGTTTAAAACGGTACTAAATCGTCAAAAATATATATGGAACTACATGGAAATAAAAATTAAATCGATTTACCAAATAAGGATTATATAATTTTCTCAATGGACATTTAGGCATAAACAATACCAATAAAAATGGGGCTGATACAAAAATCCCTTATGAATTTTTTATATTACTTATATTTTTCCCCATAAATGTATGACATCACTCGAAACATTAAAAATAATAAACATAAGAATATTCATGATATAAAATATCAATGTTTTTGTATATTCACTTCATAAAATAAGATAGGTACAACAAAAAAATATTCAATAAAGAATAAAATTTAAGATGATAAACAATTTAAAATATTAATATATGCATAAAAAACATGAATTAGATGATCATATATGGATTTTTAAATCCCCATAAATTTATGTATCATTTTGATAAGGTATATTCATGAGTATTATATGTATTTAATAATTGGAGAAAGTGGTGAATACTTCATATGTCTCATAGAAATAAATCTAAGACAAGACATCACATATGACATATATCATCTTTCTTCTTATGTATTTGAACATCCTATGAAATAAATATTTATTTATAAAACAGTAATTTGAGAACAATAATCATATCTATCATATCTTATATTATTTAAATATGGAATATTATCACTGAATTATTAATAATACATCATTAAATCACTACTCTAGGTGATAACTGATTCGTTTTTTAGGTATATTCTGTGTAGATGGTTTGGATAAATTAACCACTTTCATGGTTACTTCATATATGGAATATTATTCATGAAATACGCCCCATATTTATTCATCATATAATATTTTACAAATATACATATAATATAGTGCTGAAAAATTAATTACATATCTTCATTGTGACAATAGAGAGAATATATGAACAAGTGATATTTCCTCTTTTCAACAGTTAGAAAAAAATAATTATAAAAATTATTTCATAATTAATTATATATATTATTTTAATATCAATTTATTATAATCCAATTAAAATATAAATTAAAAGTAAATATCATTATATCATAGAGGTGATAGTCTGCACATATTCATGAAGGATGTTATCGTTTTCCAACATATGGAATGGTAAGAAGGTAGAGGAAATATTATAATTCCATAAGAATAGCTATTTAATAATTATCATATATAAACATTATATCCATCATACATACCAACCATGAATGAATATGTTAGATATTTAATCAAATGTCCACTTGGAGGTAAATGTCCACACGTATGAATGACCGATAATTTCATTACCCAATTGGTGGAATATAGTGTGGATAATGGAGGTTCCATGATAGTAATAAAATTTTAGTATATTTAGAAAACTAAAGATACCATTTAATGATGAATTCCAAGAATTTAGAAGAGGTAGTCGATGAAATAAATTTTAATCGGTCAGTTTAGAAAATTACCCACCATTTGATTGTTTCACAAGGACCTTAGGAATGGAATTTTAAGAATTACAAAACCTCTATGTCAACTATAGGAATGTTAAAATCAGAATTTGGATGGTTACAATTAATATAGATGGATTACTGTTCTATAAATAAATCAGAGTATGTAAGTAAATTATAATTAAATTAATGGACACACAATGAATTAATAATATTATTTAAAATCATTATATTAATATAAATAGAAATGTTTGACCATGTGTCCATAATTTAGAGTATAAGATATCATGTTGTCCAAATACCATCATCTAATTAAATTATTTTTAGGATTATATTGAATGTTAGACCATATATTTTTATTCAATCCCTTTATTAACAAATATTAACCATAAATGTGGTAATGAATTTTTTAATTATTAATTATCAAAATTTTACATATAAGATAGAAAATATCACATAAATTGAATTGGGGTGAAATTTTAGTCACTGTAACAACATACAATCCCTCCTTCTGTATTTTTGTTTTTTAAATAATGATATGTCATTTAATATAAGATATCATTAATTTATTTTTGGGGATATTAATTTTAGAAAAACAAAATACATTAGCACATGTATGGAGTACGAATATGACATCTTATACTATAAAGAATATGTTAGTTTTAAACCTAAAGTTCATTTTCCACTACATTAAATCGAATTAATATTTCCTTTGAGTATATTATTATCATTTAGATTGATTTTTCTAAATCATATAAAACCATTACTTTAGTGTTGTTTAAGAAGTTAAGGAAATTAAACCATTATTAATATAATGCCATCATAAATATATTACCATGTTAAAAATAAAATTTATTATTTTTTCATACCATCAACTTATCCATATGAAAAACTACAAAATAAACCAAACGCAAGAGTGAGACATGTTGTATTTTCTATTAAAAAATATAATATAAATATCATTATCAATTGAAAATGGAAATGTAATGACCTATATTTTAATTTATGATTTATATAATCTAATAAATTCTTTAAATGAAATAATTTAATGTTTTGGGTTAAAATTTTGCGTACTTATATCATAGTTTAAACGTATTTAACCTATTTGACCCTTACTGATGTGAAAATATTTATCACATTAATAATGAATGTGGAAAAAACTTGGAAGATAATGTTTTCAAAATCAGCAAATAATTATTCAAGATATAATATAAATTTTACATTATTCAAATAATTGTAGAGGTTCAAATAAAATTTAATATAAACTAATAACACTACTGAATATAGTTTTAGAAACATGAATTTTTTTCATAAAACTATCTTATATCAATAATATTAAAAGAATAATTAAAAATAAAGAAATAAAAAATTATATTTTATATTATAGTTCACAAAATGAAAAAATGATAAATATAATGTAATGTTTAAATTAGTTTGATTAATTAAAATAAATGAATCTATTTGAAACATTAGTCACATTCACTATTCACTAAAAAATGAATCTTTTTAAAAAAATTTAAAAAATATAATCTAAGTAAACATTGATATTAAGATGTAATATTTTTTTTAAATCCAATTTCAAAATTTTTAACTAATTTATTACAATTTACATAATGAAAATAAAATAAAATATTATTTGATGAAAAATAATTGTTGAAGCATAAAATATTTCACTAAAAAATGAGTTCTTTATATACTATGAATTATTCATAAATTCTTAATTAGGGGGTCCATTATTGATTTATTTAATATTTTATTTATTCATATTCATACCCAACAATTCAATAGATCAGATATTATAGTCACATTAAAATAATAAAAATTTGTATTATACCTCAATTCTATTAAATGATTATGTTGCATGTTTTAAAATCAATCAAGCATATTATTCATTTAACTAAATTTTTTGGGTGTTAGAGTCTAAAATTTGACAAAATTATCTATCCAACCAATCTATTTTACTAATTCAGAACGTTTTTATACACTTTATCTCATTATACCATAGCTGTTAGGATTCTTCTTTGGAAAACAATTCTAAATTACATGGGTAAGATGAATGAAAATGTAAATTTTTTAAAAATTATCTCAGGTTAATATAAGGGAAAATTATATTATATTAAATGTTTAATTTTATAATTATTTTAAAATCCTTGGTTAGCTTATAATTTTCATTAATACCAATTATAACAGGTAACACCTCAAAACCCAATAATTACATGATATATAAAAATGGTCCAACATAATTATATTTATATGATGTATTATGTTTAATAATAAAGTAAATTGGTAAAAATATATGTAAAATAGTGGAAATGTCAATACAGTATCATTTTCCCTCAGAAAATGTACTTTATAATGAAATCTTTCTTCATCCATGGTATCTCAAAAATCAATAAATATAATTTTTTTAAATTATAATCTCACTTAAGACCCATAATAATAATTAGAAAATGTGTGACGATGAAATATGATCTCTGTAAGTAAAATAATGTATATAAATCCATTTTTACATTTTTGAACATAAAAAAACATATTAATTTTTTATTTTTTCCAAAAAAATTTCAATCAAAAATATTTGTATAATTTTCAGTGAATAAAATATAATCCAAAATACATTTAATAAAAATATCATATATAAGGAAAAATGATAATCACAAGGGGTTACATGAAAAATTAGAACTCAATAAATCCATTCCTGGAAAATAATTTTATTACCAATATAAAAATGATTCTTATATTTTTTTAAAAACATAATCTTGATTTAATAATTTTGAAATTAATATATTTCCATTATAGGATATTGTGAAAATATCTTCTACATCCATTGGTACATTATCCATATTTTTACCCTTATATGAACACTTATAAATTAAACAACTAACTTGATAATTCCCGTACATCAAAATTGTATCTTATAGACAGTGAACTCAATCAACTTATCTAAAACATTTATGTGGTATAGAATAATCTTCCACCATAAGAACAATTTCTAGATCACTCCCCATTAATATTAATTTTTCATTTTTTATATAATAAGTATTATAAATAAATAAATAATTTTAATTATAAAAAATATAAAATATAATTCAATTACATAATGAATAATGTTTTACTTTTCTTATGTTGATAATAAAATTTTTATGTTCTCATAGAAATACAATATAAACAAAGATATAAAAAAAATCATAGAATTTTTTTTGTAAAACAATAATCGAAGAATTTAAATTATTCATGATAATGAATTATGGTTCCAAATATGGGAAATAGTTCTCAACCCATATATAATAAAAAATACATTATTTTTCCATATTGGTTAAAAAATCCAAATGAATCTTTTGGTAAATTCCTAAAAGTTTCTATTCTAAACTTTTTCAAATAAAGTAAAAAAATGTGAAGCTAATATTTTATATTTTTTTGTATTCAAAAGTAATGATATTTAGAAAACATTTTTTATACATTGGACATGGAAGAAAAATATTTTAAATGGATTCTTAACAAATGGTGAATATTAAAATGACTATTGCCTTATGTCCTCTTCAGAATCATATATTTTATAACTACTAAATAATAAAATTATGTATGTTTTATTTCTTATTTAATAAAAATTTTATATTAATTTAATTATTATTATATCATTTATTTCATTTATTACAATGTTTAATTCAGTTACTAAAATTTCTAGGTTCACATTGGATGTTTTGGGGTCATTCAGTTTATAGCATAAAAACAACATCGGTGTGTTGATCATAATAAAAGGTGTTATTTTTAAATTATCTAACAAATATTATATATTTCATATTTACCATATTAATATGTTATATAGACATTTATTTCCAAACATGTAATGAGGTTATATAAAATGAACCCTGTCATTTCATGTTCATGATTGTCTATACATAACCCTGAACAGGTTTTTTATTTTTGTTGTGAGTGGAAAAATAAGTAAGGAAGATATTATTTTTCATTTAATTTTTTTTAATACTTCAAATAATCAGTATTTAGTCATATTTTCAATCCATATGACCATCCACTTATGTTGAAAATGATAAATGATTCCCATCGCTTCATAAGGGGGTATTACTGAAATATGCCTGAGCGACATTATCAATTTCCATATGATGGAAAGAGTTATTTTATTCATAATATATTATATTCCCATAGCCATAATGATGTCATAAATATCATATGTATTCATTCGTTCTACAACTATGACAATCTAAATTATCTAGTATTGAGAAATCAAAAACATCACTTCATGGATGTGTTATTCCATGCATATAGAGGAGTGGAATTTTCATTTATCATAATTTCAAAATGAGATGTAAAATATAATGTAATGTTTAAATTACTATGATTAATTAAAATAAATTAATGTATTTGAAACATCAGTTTCATTCACTATTCGGGGAAAATTCAATCATTTTAGAGAAATTAAAAAAATATAATCTAAGTAAACTTCGATATTAAGATGTGATTTTTTAAAAAATATATAATTTCAAAATTTAAAAAAAATTATTACAATTTACATAAAGAAATTAAAATTAAATATTATTTGATGTAAAGTCATTGTTGAAGCATAAAATATTTCACCAAAAATTGAGTTCCTTATATAATCAAAATTATTCATAAATTCTTATTTAGGGGGTCCATTATTGATATATTTAATATTTTAGTTATTCATATTCATACACAAAAATTAAATAGTTATGATATAATAGTAACAATAAAATTATAAATTTTTTATTATTATACCTCAATTCGATTAAAGGATAAGGTTTCATGTTATGAAATCTATCAGGCTTGTTATTCATTTAACATAATTTTTTGGGTGTTATAGTCTAAAATGCGACAAAATTATCTATCCAACTATTCCATTTTACTAATTCAGAATGTTTTTATACACATAATATCATTACACCATAGCACTTATGATTCTTCTTTGGAAAGCATTTATGAATATACAATGGTTAGAAGAATGAACATGTAAATTTTTAAAAAATTATCTCAGGATAATATAATGAAAAATTATATTACATTTAATGTTTAATTTATTATTATTTTAACCTCCATGGTTATCTTATCATTTTCATTGATACCAATTATAATAGGTAACACCTCAAAACCACATAATTAAATGATGTATAAAATTGGTCGAACATAATTATATTAACATGATTTATTATGTTTAATAATATAGTAAATTGTTAAAAAGATATATAATATAGTGGAAATATAAATACAATATCCATTTTACCTCAAAAAATTTACTTTATAATGAAAGAATTCTTTATCCATGATATCTCACATATCAAGAACTATAATTTTTTAATATTATAATCACCGTTAAGACCCATAATAATCATTAGCAAATTTTTGACAATGAAATATGATCTCCGTAAGTAGAATAATGTAAATAAATCCATTTTTACATTTGTGAACATAAAAACACATATGATTTTTTTTCTAAATAAATCTAAATCTATAATATTTGTATGATCTTCAGCAAAAAAAACATAATTCTAAATAGATTTAAATAAAATATCATATATAAGGAGAAATCATAATCACAAGGGTTTACTTGAAAAAATTAGAACTCAATAAATCCATTCTAGGAAAGTAATCCTATTACCTATATAAAAAAGTTTCTAATATTTTTTTTATAACATAATCAATATTTATTAATTTTGAAATTAATATATTTCCATTATAAGATATTGTGAAAATATCATCTAGGTCCATTGGTACATTATTCATATATTAACTCTTATATTAACCATTATAAATGAAATAACTAACTTGATAATTCCCATACATCATAATAGTATCTTATATCCAAGAATCTATATCAACATATCTAAAACATTTTACCGATATATCATAATCTCCCACCATAGGAACAGTTTCTAGATCACTCTCCATTCATATAAATTGTTCATGATTTATGTAATATGTATTACAAATAAATAAATAAATTTAATTATAAAAATTCTAAACTAAAATTCTATTCCATAATGAATAAATATTTTGGTTTTCTTATGTTGATAATTTAATTTTTATGTTCCCATAGAAATACAATTTAAACATAAATATAAAAAAATGATTGGAATTTTTTTGTAAAATATAAATGGAAGCATTTAAATTTTTCATGATAATTTTAAATAGTTTAGGATTTGGGAAATGGTTATCAACCCATAAATAATAAAAAATAGATTATTTTTCCACATTGGTAAAAATCCAAATGAATCTTTTGGTAAATTTTTAAATTATTCTATTCTAATCTATTTTAAATAAGAAAAAAGTATTTGAAACTAAAATTTTACATCATTGTATTCAAAAGTAATGATATTCATGAAACATTTTTTATACATTGGACATGTAAGAAAAATATTTTAAATGGATTATTTAAAAACGGTTTATAATAAAATGTCTGCTTCCTTATGTCCTCTTTAGAATCATATATTCTATAATTACTAAATAATAAAATTATATATGTTTTAATTATTATTTAATAAAATATTTATATTTATTTAATTATTATTATATCTTTTTTTCATTTATTACAATGTTTCATTCAGTTACTAAAATTGCTAGGTTCACATTGGATTATTTGGGGTCGTTTAGTTTATAGCATAAAAAAATATCATTGAGTAGATCATAATAAAATGTGTTATTTTTAAATTATCTAACAAATATTATATATTTCATATTTACCATATTAATATGTTAGATATACATTTAAAACCAAACATGTAATGAAGTTATATAAAATGAAACCTATCATTTTAAGGTCATGATTGTCTATACATAACCATGAACAAGTTTTTTATTTTTATAGTGAGTGGAAAATAAGAAAGGTTGATATTAATTTTCAATAAATTTTTTATAATATTTAAAATAATCATTATTAAGTCATATTTTCCATCCATATGACCATCCTCCTATATTGAAAATGATAAATGATTCACATCACTTCATAAGGGGGTATTATAGAAATATGCCAGAGAAACATTATCATTTTCTATATGATGGAAAGTGTTAGTTTTTGCATAATATATTATATTACCAAAGTCATAATGATTTCATAAATATCATATGTATTCATTACCTCTATAACTATGACCATCCATAGGATCTGGTATTGAAAAATGAAACACATCACTTCATGCATGTGTTATTCCATGCATACAGAGTAGTAGAATTTTCATTTGTCATAATTTCAAAATGATATGAAAACGGGGTTTTATATAATAATAAAATTATAATTATAAAAATATTTTAGGATATTTATGATTTTGAAATAATTTTTTCATCTTGATTTTCCATATTAACTAAATTAAACCCCAATCTAGAAACTGAATAGCACTAACATGCCGAGTTGGGAATTCCCAATCACACAGGGCAAGAAACTATGGGCGTGGAATCAGAAAAATATCAAGAGGTAATTATGTTTCCACAAGATATAAAAAATTGAAGTGAAAATAAAAAACATATATCAAAATACCAATACAGTCACTATAAATGGATAACCATAAAATAAGAAGGAATAAAAACATCACAAAACCTATAAAAATATCATAACAAAAAATCCTTATATTTGTTGGATCAACAAAAACACTTATTTCCAATAGATAAAAAGGATCCACTATCAATAAAACACACCACCACTTTGATATTCTTACCCTTATCATGTATCTGGAAGAGGAATGTTGACACATGCCCAATGGACTGAATGCCCCGAAGGCCAAATTTTTATTGATTTTGGATAAGACCTGTTATAATGATAAAAGGGGGAAACCATGACTTCAAGGACATATAAAATTAAAAAAATCCAATAATCCAGAGGGTTTCAACCAGAAACAAGACTACAAAGAAGTAATCCTTTCCCGCATCAAGATCGTTAAGGCCAGCCGCTACTAGAGCAGGTCTGCTCAGCATGTTTTCTCGTACAAAAGTGCACGGGCCCGGTACCGATGGCAGCACCATACCCTCTCAATCTTCCAAATCCGAAAAGTGATGGATGGTGAAAGAAACCATATCTATCCTCCTATGATTTAAATCCTAAAGACTGTCTGGGTTCCCAAACATTATGAAAACACAAGATCCTGACACCACCATAAACAACCATCTGTGAAACATTCTCTACATGCTAGGAGACATCTTCCACCACCGTCACAAAGGCCTAGGAGAAATTTCAAGGGTCATAAGCCTGAGAAATCATCCCATAGGACTAGAAGTCCCAAAATCATGCCAATAGAGCATCATCGATGGGGAAATCTATGTCGTTCTGATGCCGAAACTCTACTAAGGGAATGAATCTAATCCGATTAGACAACAGATGAACCCACACCGGTTCTGAATCATTCCAAACACAATGGAAATAAAATCAAAGTAAATATACAAATGAGAACCAGTTACATCAATGAATTACACCCAAAAACTACCTAATTCACAGTTTATCGGATGAAAACTAGGAAATCCAAAAAAACCCACCTGCAGATCCTCACAACCGTTGAATCGAAAATCCTCACCCCTCCAAGGAACCATAGATCAGAACCTGGCCATACTACAAATCCATCGTAGGCATCCAGATCACAACGGACTACCTAATTATGACCCGCATCGAAAAATTCCAAATGGAATATGTAGGTTATGAGAAACATAAGACAACGAGAATCCAAATAGGAATCACAAATGAATTCTATGTCAAATTAAACAATCATTCAAAATTTTATGAAAATACATAATAATAAATATTTAGAAAACCTATATTAAATCAATATTTATAAATTAATTAAGTGTAAAGTATAATGTCATAAACATATAACCATTTCTATGAATATAAGCATTAATATATATCTGAATGAAAAATTATGTAAAAGGTCATATTTTAAACACTCAAATGTGTTAATTAATATTCAATCATATAACCATGGATATCATACATTGAGTTAGTTATATCAATTCACTTGATGACACCTGCTCTTGTTGATGTATTGATATTGGTTGGAACACACACCTCGATACCATGATTTGGTGAAATAAGAGACTACCTCAATTAATAAACACCCTTCCTTCATCAATTTTTATTTATAATTTTCATTTTCAATCCCTTTCATAGAAGATAAAATAAATTTACATAATGATTATAAAGTAATATCCCCTTAATTATATAGTATACGATGTTGTAAAATGAAATCTATCAATGGAATAAAAATTTATATAAAATAAATTTCATCAATCATCATTGAAACTACAGAAAATAATACTTATTTCAATCCATTGCATTTAAAAAACATTGTCAAATGATTTTCATCCAAAAAAGGCTCTTAAAAAAATTATTTCATTTCAAATACATTAATCATTCCATTGTTTCATTTCTCATGAATCATCATAAATATATTTTCATAAAATAATATATTTGAATTTAAACAAATTTTATGAAAATTAACAATCCATTTGAAAATTTATTGTAACATAGTTTACAAAACAAACCATTCCTTTTCCAAAATATTTATAACATTATCAAATTATTTTCAAAAAAATACATTAAAAATAAAATTCAAAACAGACAAGTAGCAATAGTTTCTATTTATAGGGATATGATTAAATAACTACCTAGAATAATAATTTTATAACCAATCACCGAAAATGTAATCTTCAATAAGTGTGAAAGAGAGTCCCATAATGACCCCAAAAAAATGATTACATTGTTATCCAAAAGAGGATAATAAGAACTGATGCAAGAGGTTCTGAATTACCTTTTACATAAAATGGATCCCAAAAAACCCTTTCTTCATACATTCTAAATATTAAATCTAGTCCAAATGATGGAAAAATACGAGTTCAATTGAGGGAAAATTAGATAAAGTATTCATTAGAACTCTCCATTAATGTTTCAAGGAGCTAGATTAACAACCCCATTGATCATGTGTTGTTCTTGAATTTAAAATTATAAAACACCCCAAACCATGAATTATTTTTTCCCATCATGTTGTGGTTTATCCACCCATGTGACCTACCATGGGGAATTACCATTCCTTATTTACAAATTTTACGTCATTTTATATGGGATGTAGCCATCGCTAATCTTGTGGTGTGTCTTTTTTGTCATGGAGTAGAGTGTAAAGACAAACATGTTACACCAAGGATAATAGATTGAATTGGGAATTGGGGCTTATCCCATAGTGAAATGATGCTCCAAGGGATCCAACAACATCTAAAAAGTCCCACACTATTCATACAAAAAATTTACATCTTATTATTAGAATATTTAATAGATTACATAATTATCCATTTCAAAAAAAAATTAATACCATTCCCTATATATGAAAGGGTTAATGAGGATTTTAGTAAGGGTAATATATGGAGATGTAAACATAGAATAACCATTATAGTAGGATAATAAGTGAATAATATCTTAAATCCATACCCTACATATCATAGAACATTTATGCATGTTTTGGTACAAACCATGGTAGTTGTAAATACTTGTATCATAAGGGAATCAATGAAAATAATCCATCATAAAATGGCATTATAATAAGAAATTTATTTTTAGTATAATAAAATAATATAACATGGTGAACATGTATAAGTTTAGATTGGTTCAGTAATTAAGTTGAATAAATGATATCAGGACCTCACATGATTTTATGTACATGAAAAAATAGTTATGCTAAATGGTGTGGACATGAATAACAGTATAAGGCCCGAGCCTTAAAACTTACTTAATCTTGAGTTATTATAAGATTACACATTGATGATATTTTCTGGTTTAGATTTTTAGATAATTAGATCATAAAACATGCATTACAGTCCACATTTAAAAAAAGTGGTTACATAAAAGATAGTATTAATTTTTCCCATCAACAGAAACATATTTAAAATAAAACATGGATTCTTTCTTGACACTTCCTTGACACTATCATCATATCATGTACACTTCCCTTGACCTGTGAAAAACATTTCAAAAACTTGGGATGAGAATAAAAAGCTCAGTAATGGATATAAAAATATGGAAAGGAAACATTAGTACATGTATACATAAGAATGAAATCATACTTAACCCATAAAACATAAGCACTTTAACATACCTCATAAAATCATGAATAAATCATAGAAATCAGAAGACATAAAGGTTACTTGAGGAATTCATAACATTCTTATGTAGGGAGCAACCCTCTTGGTTACGTTTGGACTACCCATCACAGTATATTCCATATATCTCTTCCGAGAAACCTTAACGCTTAACCCCTTCGCATTAACCAATGCATTGGAGAGCTATATCGGTCTCACCCGCCCTTAGTTTATCACGGAACCACCCGTCTTCATAATAATTCCCAAGAACCACAACATAATCGTATCACATAAAACATGCATAAAGGAAACATAACATTTCCACTTTTCAATCACAATATATCAATACAACACATTGATATAAAAAAATTATGAAAACCATTTTCAAAACCAAAATTAATGAAAACTAAAACATGGTATTTATTTTTCTTTTAAAAATGAGTTATGGCTTGTAGAGGAAGCCGAAACTCAAATAATGGTCACGGCGGTGGAGAAGTCATTGTCGCCACATACATACAACCAAAACATTCCCTTATTTCGTTTAGAAAAACGCTTTGTATAAAAAAGATTACTTTGAGATAAACGTAAATGTCAAAGGGTTTTATACACTGTATAAAAGAAGGTTGTGTATAAAACCAAATATTCCTCAATGAAAGGAGATTGAGATGAAGTCCCATAGAAAGACGGTATCCTTGGATTAAGGATAAATCAATTACATAATTATGTGTTACAAACTAATACGCCAAATATAAGAGGATATTAAGTGTAAAACAAGTAGAGGTTATTCACACATATTTATAGAACGACATATTCAAGGAGTACAAGCTTATCCCAAAGAATCAAAATTAGGTTAAGAAGTTCCCTTGCAAAAATTTGACAGCCTAACAGCGTCACTACAAAATTCAGAAAATGAGTTGATGAGAGATAAAAAGGGTATCTCATCACTTGGACATAAAATTTAAATCACTAATGAATATAAGAACATATCCCAACATAATTTTATGAGAATTAAATGACATAACAAAAGAAGTCTTTTAAAAAGAGGAGGTTGAAAGGTTCCCTTACCAACATGGGTATATTTCAAAACATACTACCCGTGAATGAAGGACAATACAAAATTGATATAAATACTCATAAATGAATGTATATTACACAATTAGTAAAATAATGGTCATTAAATACACCACTAAATGGAAATTGTTGAAAATGTTGCATAAATATCACGGGAATAAAAGTGAGATGAAAAATCCCTTATGAAAACCCGGTAGGCAAATGATGCCACTTAAAACTTCCAAAAATGGATTGATGAGATCAAATAGGGTATCTCATCATATTACAATAAAATGTAAATCAAGAGGAATATTAAAGAACATACCCCATCATAACAAATAGTATCTTAAAATAAGTGACATAAATGAGAGTACTTAAATAGAAAGAGAGAGGTTAGATCTCTTACGAAAATCCGGCAGTCTAACGGCGCCATTCAAAACATCCAAAATGGATTAATGAGAGAGAATAGGGTCTCTCATCATACGAAAATAAAAAATACAGTAAGAGTAATATAAAATAACCTCCCAATAACATGAAAGATGAGCTTAAAATGAATGACATAAAAGAGTGTACTTTAAAAGAAATAGAGGAGTAGGATCCCTTACCTCGGGTCCGACTTGACTCGATCGTTCTTTAATCTCCTGAATAATAAACATGAGTTAATTTATACTTCCTTGAGAACCTTTTTCATGTTAATTATTCATTTTATATGACTTATATCCATGTTATAAACATTATGTAATCATTTAAGTTAATAATGTTTGTTTTTTCGATATTTTGTTCTTAAGTCGAAAGTGGACTTCTTACAATTACATGTTGTTCGTGTGGTCAAAGGTTCATTATATCCAGAATGATATTCATGATTTGGATATCATATATATCATATATATCCATAATATACATGTATTTATAATATTACATAATCATTTATAGGTAAGAAATGAAATACAGCGTCCATGGAGACGGTAAGCCGTACGTACGCATAAACGCTACATTCATTTCTATGTCATATTAATGGAATTAAAAATAAATGAGAGGTATGTATATTTTAATTCCATAATCATATTCATAATTTATATGTAACATAAATCATATATAATAACTTTAAATACATTCTTTATACATCACACATATGGCATTAACGAATCAAATCACTTTGAGGGGGCGGTAGTCCGCACTTCCTAAAATGAAATTATCATGTTTACCCACAACGGAATCCATAAAGGTATGCCAAAAAAGAAAAATACAGAAGCTTAAGTAAAACATAAACATGTTATATATCATATATAAATATAGTGACATCTTAATGGCCACATTTTAAGGTGTTATATGAGTGTTGAACAATCATCGTTTCGTGAGGCAGAAATTTTCCATCCACACAAACAATATGTTCTTTAATCATTTGTTGTAGGTGTCTGTAATTTTAGCTAGAATGATTATTATAAAAACATCCTAGTATATTTAATATTCTGGATTTGTTACAAAATAAATGAATAAAAATAGTTTAGGGGGTTGGAGAAGTAAAATAAAATAGAAGAACACAAGTGAAGACATTACCTTAAAATCGGGTAACTCTTTTTGATTTGAGCTCAAAAGCTTCCTTAGGAAGACTTCTACCCAAAGTGAGGCTTCTAAGAGTAAGAGAGGGATGTGGATAGTAAAAATGTGCAGGTTTTGGCCGAGCCAAAGTCTTGAGAGGTTTGGGTAAGGTGGTAGAGGTGGGGGGCCTTTTATAAGAGGAGAGGAGGGGCACTCTTGTAAAGTTACAAAATGTTAATTTATTTTCAAATGAGTTTCATATTTTAAAGGTACCACATTGATATATTTCGAGTATAAGGAGGGAAAGGTTATAAATATACTCATCCAATAGGTTTTTGACAAGTTTATGTTATAGTTTTAACATTATGTTTTCATTTTTTTAAATCCTATATTAAGGAGGTAAACGCTGCATCATCATGATGTCATAAATAATTTAATTTATTTAATGTCTACAAATTATAAAAAAAAATATCATGATGTAGAAAATATTCTTACATTTCTAATGAATATTTATAGTAAAAAATATGATTTGTATTACCCCATTTAAAAATTGTTTTAGTGAAACATCTAATGCTTTTGAAATTTTTATTTTAACTTTAAATAAAAAGTTATTTATGTCATCTTCCAACCAAAGTGGATCCATGGGGTCCCCAAGTTGACCCATTAATTGTCTTATTCGGCCATGACACATCCAATGAGGGTAGTACATGTGTCTATGTCATTTCACATTATTAAAACATTATTATTACCTTAAATTACACTAATTACCTCTAATCGCGATTAAGAACCTAAAAGTTACTATTCACCAAAAAATTATTTTATTCCCATTGAACCACATTTTACTTCCTAATGACAACCATATATGTTGTATTTTTTAAATTCAAAACACAGAGGTGGAAAAGTTTCATTTAAACATAAAATTAGTTTCTTTAACTACCACTTAGTGGATTCACTGTTCATCAAAAAATTGAAGTTTTTCAAAAAAATACCTTAACTTCACCCTAAGCTATATTTGATATTCTGAATTCAAAAATTATGACTATTTTACAAAATTTAAAACATATAAGTTGCATTAATTAATTTAATAATTAATCCCCGCTGTCAAAATAAATACCGTGTTTTTAAGAAACAATATCTATTAAAAGATTGACACTAGTTTAAGTCCAATTTCAAAGTGAAATTAATTCCAATGACCACCATTGGATTTAATGGTAAAAATAAATTCTAATTTAACTTTAAAACCAATTTAACAAAATAATCTAATCACATAAATAAATTATATAAAAAAGAGGTTTTGAATTAAAATACAACATTTTTCACTATTCATTACAAAAAGTACTTTATCGGAAAAATACCAAAAATTTACACAAAGTACATTTTGATGTCCCGATTCTAAAGAATAATTTTATTTTGTAAAATATAACACATAAAATTATCAAAAAGTGTATTTAAAAGTGTTTCTCCATCAAAAGGTGGTTAATCGACCATTTAAAGAATATTAGAATGTTTACGCTTAAAATTGGATTCATTCGCATTTTTAATCCTCTAACATTTATTGAATAAAGTAAAAATATTTGACAAACATATATAATAATTTTTTAGTTAGTTCTATTCATTCCTGCCATCACAACAGATAGGCGTTAACTACCATTTAAATAATATTATTTTATTATTAGAGTGCAACGTAAGATTCACAAGAAACTTGTTGTTGCGTGTTGGGTACGCCATCGAGCATAGAGTCCCCTTTAAAGTTATATTAATATTTTATTCACAAATATGGATAAATGTGAAAATGTTATATTCTTTATTTACCTGGGGTGTTACAAATAGACCCATTGTTAATCAAACATACAAGATTACAGTACACATTATTAGTCATAAAACATTAATTAGGTTCTTGCAAAACGTTTTGAACATGAAAGACATATCAAGCATATCATAAATAATTCCAGAGTCATCCATCATTACCCAATTAATTGGAGGGATATATAGGCCACAAACACATAATATATACATTTATTTTAAAACAAAACATGACATTCATCATATTATTAACCATAAAACCAAATGGTTTTCATAAAAATCTCATTATTGCGCAACCCATGCAAAAGAAACAGGTTCAATAAAAGTATCATCATTTCAACATAAAATATCTCATTGAATAGGAACAAGTTTCATGAATATCATGTCATGATAAACATAAACCATTCATATATATAATAATGATGGCGTTATTGGGTCATATCATTAGAAAATATGAATTAAAATCATATTATTTCATCTTATTTGGAAAATTGTTTTAAAAGATCGAATTAAAATATATTTTTTGGAAAATACCATTTTCACCATTAAACATACAATTTTAAAATAAGAATATATTTTTTTAAAATAACTTTAATGGAATATAACATATTAAAATTATAAATGAATATATGAAATATTATTTGGTTATTATGAATGTGAACACCTTTCATGTCATACAAATTAAAATATAGATTACATTATCATTTTTTGGGAAAAACCCAGAGGCACTAGTTTGGAAAACAACATAAAGATTAATTTAAAATAATATTCGAAAAAATAAAAATTTGTAAACAAATAGTTAAAAAATAATTCATGAATTGTAAAAAAAATATTTGAAATATTATTATAAAACATTCACATGGATGAAAATAGGTTTTTGACCGAATGGTTAAATAAAATTGTGTTATCATAAAAGAAATATTTTTGAATATTGAGTACATAGAAGGAATAAAGTTAAAGAAAAAAATTTATTTTCCTGACATAAATAGAGGATTAAAAAATTATTGATATTTATTAATTGTAGATCATAATATTTCACCATCAAAAACTTAATCATTAATGTTGAGATTATATCCAAAAAAATCTACAAATTAGGTATATTCAATATCATATGCACCATGAATGAAAATATTATATTGAAAATTAAAATATAATTATAATAATTTTATTCATGATATAACATGCGATAGTGCCTATAAATACACTGCATATAAGATGACAGGTGAAAAATATAAAATATGTCTCAAAGTAGACAATTTGAGAAGCATTCCCATAAATCTTTAATGTTGTCATACACATTCAAAACTCTATTATAATAAATATTGGTATATTATAAATCATTTAGATAAACATAATTATATATAACACACAATTTATTCTTTACATATATCCTTTTATTTACCATATTTTAACAATTCCTTACTAAACTATTGTTTCTGTTGCTAACAGCATTGTTTTTTATCAATGTTTGCTTTTTTATTTTTCATCCAATTAAATTGATCATGGATCAATGCTATATTTTTTTCCAAATATATAAAAATAAAATATATTTAGTATAAATTTCCTAATATGAATCCATAAAATTTTGTATAAGGAGCATAGATACATTGTTCATGGTGAGAGTTGTCTCTACCTACGCATAATCATTGATTCCATATTCTCAATGCATGTAATTAATGGATGGTTAATAATAAATCCCCATTAAATAGTCATTATAATTTCATATATATTATATATATTCATTAAATATATTCTTATTTCTGTACATTTAATGATTAATTGAAAATTAATCCTATCACCCCATGAGGTGATAGTCCTCTATATAGAAGGGATGTTATCATACCCAAAAGATATAGTAATTGATAAGTTATATAAGTGATATTATAATTTAATAAATATAAATATGAATTAAATATCATATATATATAAGTTTAATCTATAATTATTTCTAACTGATATAGGTTGTGAAGGAAATCAAATTACATCAGTTCACGAGGACGTTGTATGTTGTACACATGATTGATGATTTCTATTATCATTTGATGGATTATGGGGTGGATATAGGTTATCAAATTATCATTAAAACTTATCAGTATAAGATAAAAGATTTTTTATTATATAATAATATTTTAATAATATTTTAAGTAGGTGGAAATTTAAATAAAATAAAAATATAAGATTACGAATTTCACCTATTCATAAGAGAACCTATTTTGGATTATACCTTATTATATTGATTTCCAAATGAAACTATGTAATCTAGGATATGTTTATAGAGTTAATGATTTTATTTTGGTATTTCATGGAAGGAAAAAATGTTTTTGAATGTACAAATAAGATAGGAGATGGTGTGTCCTTTTATAAGTGAGGAGATGATATATTTTATATTATTGTAAAGAATGATGTGTAACGACATTTTTGACATACCTGATTGCGTAAAATAGTTCATTATCAAATATTGAAGGTTATATTACCAAAAAAATCAAATAAAATTTTATTTATTCATGTTCACAGTCTATTTTACCCCCTATAAGTTTTGTTTATCCTTCGATAATCTTGTTTTACCCATAATCTTGATAGTTATTTTTATTTATATTACTATTCAATTTGAAAAAACAATTACTAGAAATTATTATATAATAATAATTATTAATAATAAAAACATTGGATCAATTTTTTCAAAATTTCAATAATATATTTTTTATAACTTACAATAAAAATAAACCCATAGATGTGACCAAAAAAGTGGGTTTGAAAAGATAAAAGTTTCTTAATAATATAAATTTTCATAAAAAATTCAATATAAAATTTATTCTAACACACTAAATTATAGTAAAAAATATATAAATTTACTAATATTTATTTATATTCAACTTAATGAATATGTACAGTTTTAAATTTTTGAAATTAAATAGAATTTTTAATAAAAGTAAATAATTTTTTATGATTAAAAAAATCAATCTTTTCAAAAATTCTAAAATATTCACTATGAGAAATTTTTAACCAGTATTATTAAAAAATTATTATTTCAAATATACTATAAAAAATAAAAAGTATTTATTTTATTATTTTTTTACCCTATTGGAAAAATAGTTTTATTCCAAAAATAGATTTTTTAAATACATATACACTTTACTAAATATCAAGTACCATTTTATCAGTATTTTTTATACAAAACCATTAAAAGTAATATTTAAAAATTGTATATGACTATTATTACCTCCATGTTTAATGCCCAAATTATATCAATCATGATTAATATTAATAGTATTTTATTCTTTTATTAAACATGGGTTTTCAAAAAATATATGTTATTGAAGAAATTAAATTTATTTGGAAATATTATTTCATAAAATATTTGATTGGTGAATTATATCCCACTAAATAAATTCATCCCCAAAATTTTCACATAAAGTCAACAATCAAAGGTTCTACATTTGAAAAATTCTATTTCAGAAGACACGTATTATAAACAATTTGTTAAAAATCTCCTAAAATATTTTATGGGATGAGAAATATGAAGAATATCTTGAATGACACATAAATAAATTAAAAAATTTCAATAAATTTTTTGGAAGAGAAGATTTTAAAATAGAAGAAAATTTATTTCCACAAATAATTGATATTGATAAAGTGAATGATCATTTTAATGTTAACAACCATAATATCAGAAACCAAATATTTGATAAAATGTTTATCAATTCACTATAAATGAAGTCAATATGATTTTTTTCTCAATATAATTTTTCCTAAAATTTGTGGAATATTTATTTCCTAGATATAGAATAGGAAAAAATATTAATACATGTTTTTGATCCATTACATAATCGTAATAGTATTATTTTTTAGTTAAATGATTGAATTAAAAATCAAATCTAATTCCCTAAAATGAAAAATCATTATTCATTTTCTGGAATTAAGAGGTAAAATTATTTTTTAACTAAACTTTTGATCTAAAAAAGAATTACATTTCATTCGTTCTATCTATTATTATCCACCAAACTGAAATTCTTATCACATGTTATCCAATATGGATAAATATTAATATAGTGAAATAATACATTAATATCTAAATCCTCATCTAATTTTCAACATAAAACATTCCATAAATTTTTATCCTTATAAACCTTCAAAAAAAAACCAACATGTATAATGAAGGACAATAATATTTTCCAAATAATATTTACATTAATACACCAAATATCCTATAGTGACTCGTAATTATCACACACCAAATATGTCAATACCATAATCATGTATACTCTTGAAACATCATAATAAAAATAATTTGAATAAAACCATACTGAAAACATAATTTTTTCATTATTCTTTATATAATGAACATATTATTTTATATTTTACAAAAATAATAAAATGATGTTAATCCATAAATAATGTCATAAGAATCATTTTCATCAAACAATTAATCGGTTTCATCATAATAAATATTATCCAATTTACATTCTCTATATAAAAAAATCTCAATATCAAAAAATAATTATCTAAAATTTAGGAACATATTATGTTTATATTACCATTATTCGTATTTTTTCCATATTATATCACCATTCGGTGAAATAAAATTTCTAGTTTATTAGTACCATTCAATATCTAATTGAAAATACATAATGAAAAACTTCTATAGAAAAATCCTTATATATTAAAAAATTATTTAATTTTTATATATAAAAAAATTAAACATTCTAATTAATTATTAAACCATTAACAAATCATCAACATATTATTCATTAACAATTACATCATTTCATCGGTATTTTGAAGTCACTTAAAAATCAATGAAAATCTGATTCCATATGAAACATTTCTATTCCCCTTCTCAAGTTTTACCTCTAGGAAATTTATTTGAATAATTTCAAAACTTTACCCATTGAAATCATTCATCTATTTATAATACAATTAGGACATCAGTATTCCTATTAATTAGGTCAATTGAACCTTTTTTCTTCCATGGGAAACAAGTTCCCGCATGACATCTTTATCTACAAATAAAACAACATAATATTTAATTAAGACATTCCCTTGAGTGATTCGTCACACATTCTTGAATTAAAAAAACAGAATCTTTATTCCCACGTGGTCTTACTTTTCTGATCTCTCTGTGAAATCTATCATGATATTCTTTGGTGAGTCCGGGTGTTGGTTCATGTACAATTGATTAATCATATATTAAGTTAGCTTGTTGGGAAAAACCAAACATCCCTCACAATAGTGATCTCCTAATTTGATTTCATATTAACTCAATTTATATCACATCCAATGTTTACTCGGTTCCTTGAAGTTCCAACCATTGACTAAAACTGTAAAACATAATCTGAGTGACCAAAATCATATTAGGGAACAACATAATAATGAAAAATAATTTATAATACTTCTAAATATTGACATTTTTTTAAATTTATGATTCATTGTTTTGTACCTATTATATTCATTATAATATATTCAAATCATTCATGATTCTGTAAAAATAGAATCTGGATTAACCATATCATATCCCCTAGTAATGTTAAACCTGGTGTGTTGTATGTACCACAATCATGTACTAGGTGACACTTGACCCAAGACCGATTCACCTTTTATATATATTTTTCCTATTAGTAAATATATTAAATAATCATATCCTCTAATAGTATGCATTCATGGATTTATTTCTCTATAAACTACATATTTATTTCCTTTATAAGAAATTATGATGTTTCCCTATACAGAGACTCATTAAAAGTGTTTTCATTAATGTTATCCCATCATAGTATCTAATGGTTATAATAATATTTCATGGATACCAAGTATCATGACCCACAATTTTCATACATAAATATGACATCTTAATAATTAAATACCCATTACATTTGAACAGATCCAAATAAATACTATTTAGCTACAGTGATATTGTAATCATGGATCTATTCATAACTAGTTCATAAGATAACTATATCATCTACACCTGATTTCTTAATATCTAGAACCCATCTTGTACATATAATACATAATAATATTCTTCATAACATCTGTCAAGGAAATAGATGAACTGGTGTTCTCAAATTCTCAGTAGGATAATAAAGAGAGATTTCATTATAAAATGAGCCTAAGTGTCAGAGAATATGGTAATTACATTTAAAACCCATACCCTTAATATCCTATATCATAAACTTGAGTCATGGTAAAAATCTTGTGAGTTAATTACAAATGAATCATAATGGAAATAATAAATATAATTAATGAGATTATATCATTTTCTTGATATATATTTATACAATACACAAACTATTATAAAATTTTTTAATATTAATAAATATAAATAGGTTCACTCATTATGTTAAATATATAAAATAATTTCCTTGAATAAACATATATACATGTAACAAGACCTGAAAATAATCATGTGGATATGAAAACTAGACCCATGCATATAAACATTGACATAAAAATGAATAAAATGGATATTTTAATGGACTTTAAATTTGGTGTACATAAAACATTGTGAACATTGAAATTGGTTTACAGATAACATAACTAACTCACTCTCTATCCATCATTATCCCATGTAATTTGTGGATATATAGGTCAAAAACATAAAAAATACAAATATTTGTGTTACAAAATATCAAAATAATAATAATATCATAATCTAGGAAAATAAATGGGGTTCATATACATTTTTTATAGAAAACTCAATGGAACTGAAATATGTTCAATAAACATTAAATAATATCATCGTAACATGACTCGTTGAAAAAGAATAGGTGACATAAACAACATGCCATCATAAAATCAAAACATATAGTCAAATAATAAGGATGGTTTCCTAGAATTATTTCACACTTAAATATTAATAAATATCAAAGGATATCATATTAGATGTGAAATTATTTTGAAATATCACACAGAAAATTTTGTTAGAAAAATTATCTTTCCAATTTTATAATCATATTATTTATTACAATAATTTCTAATAAAATTGTGAAAATATATTTATTTTAACATAAAAGTGGATTAATACATTTAAATACATAGAATGTTCAATTTTAATTATGGTGGAAAATATTGTTCATGTCATATATGTTATGATGAGGATTCATTTCACATTTTCCGTAACAATCACAAAGGTCATATTTGGAAAATGACATAGAGTTTCTTTTAAATCCATACTATAAAAATTAAAAATGTTTTTTTTAAAATTCATTATAAAATGGTTGGAAAATGTAATTTAATAGTTTTTATAAATAATGGTCGTAGAATTAAATGGTTTTTTGACCAAATTGGGAAATGCCATCAGTTTTTATGAAATGAATTATTTAGAATATTATGTTCAAAAAGAGATGGAATTTAAATTAATGTATTTCTTTTCATGAAATAGAAACTTTATAATGAAAATAATGAGTGTGTTTATTGGTATATAATAATATTTCATCATCCGAAAAAATCCTAAAAACCCCGATAAATAATGATATTGTAATATAATAATTTTTCCCATTTGTATCATCTAAATCATAATCCACATAATAAAATATAATATACTGAAAAATAAAAAATAATGTCAAAAAATAAATACAATATACAAAATATAATAGGGTATTTATATACACCACATAAAATAAGGTAGGTTTAAACATATCATAAGTCCCATAAAAGACAAATTGATAAAAAAAAATCCCCAACATTAATTCCTATCATATTTAATACTCATTAAAGAATACTATATAATTAATATATATTTATTATTAATCTATTACAGAAACCATAAATTTATATATAATACCAGGTAATATTAATATATTACCCATTATTAATCATTTATAAAAAAATCCTTATCAAAATAACCTTTTGGGTATAAACTGATTTAATTTTCGTAAAATTTTTGGTTTTTTATTCATGGAAATTGTATTTCATACATTTGTAAATAATCTGTATAATTTTTTTAATTATATATATATCATATATATTCAATATATTTATATTTATAGAATTACATTGATGTTAGAGACATAAAATTAAATACACCATTAATGGAGAATATATGTCACACATATGCATTAAGGGTGTTCCCATTTTTCTTGATGGGTGGAACAAAAGGAAGTTAAATAAAAAATCACCCTAGATTAATAATTATTATATCATATATATCACATATATTCCTTAAATTTTTTATTAATACCCACCGTATAAAGAATATGTGAAAAATCAATCACATCCCTTCGTGTGGTGGTAGTCCACTATACCAAAGGGAAACATTATTATACCCTCTGAAATGGAATGTAAGAATTTATATGTCATATTATAATTAAATAAATTTAATTTGTTAATAATTATAATATAAATATGTCAAATAAATTTTTTTATACAATCAAATGAGTTGGAGATGGAAAATGAATTTCCTCTGTTCGTGAGGCAGTATTCTACACTACACATTATAGAGAGTTACAGTTAACATTTTATAGAAGTGGACGATTAAATAGTTTATTAAATTAAATTAATAACATATCATTTTGTGTAATATAATGGTTTTATTAAATTATAATATTTTTATCATATTATAATGAGGTGGAAGAAGAAATAAAAAACACATGTTTAACAATTTTACCGTTTTTTCATAAAATGACTCTAGGTTTATACATAAAGCAGTGTTAGGTGGGTTTAATAATAAAACTATGTCATATAGGATGTGGTTATGTAATTATGTAACTAATTTTCATTGGTGAGTTTTTAACCATTGTGTTTTTTGAGTTGTAAAGAGAATAGGAGAGAAGGCATTATTTTATAAGTGGTGTGGAGAATAAAATGAGATTATTGAAAAGAATAATGTTTACCCATGATTTAATTTTCCAAAAGATGTAAAAATAGGACATTAATTGAAATTTTAGATGTTATTGTTGAAATAGGTTCATAAAATATATTTTCCCAGTTTTCTAGATTATTTTATCCCTTATATTTGTTTTATCCAACGGTAATCCTATTTTGCCCATAACCATGATAATGAATTTTTTTTCTATTTATTTGATGAAAAAATTTAGTTGAAATAATTATATAATATTAATTTTGATTATATATAAAATGAAACACTTTTTTTAAAATTAAACTCATATACAATATAAAATATATTTTAAAATTAAACATGAATAAATGATGTAAAAAAGGTTTTCCAATGAGAATATTATCATAATTATATAATGTGTTATTATCAAAATTCAATATTTATATTATTCCAATAAACTGAATTAGTTTTAGAAATATATAATATAACTAAATTTACTTTTATAAAATTTATAATAAACATTTATCATGTTCAATGATTTCAATGAAACGACAATTTTTAATGAATGTATGTATTTTTTTCTATTCCTCAAAAAAATAATATTCTCAGAAAATTAAAAACAATTAACATGAAAATAATTATTTTCCATACATTTAAAAAATAATATTTATCTTTTAAAAATGAATTTTTCAAAGTTAAAAAACATAATATGAATATTTTTTCCAAAAATGGAATAATTATTTTTACGAAAAATGTATTTTCGAAAAATAGAAAACTTTTCCTGTATTCAATTAATTTTTTATCAAAATGTTGTCATTATATAAATCTATTATACATAATATTTGAATTTTAGTTATAAATATTAAAATTCATCAATTTTAGTGTCTATGTTATAATGGTAATGTTCAATACTAATATTACATAATGATTTTATAAAAGTTATTTTTCATATAACACAATCATTGAAAGGAATAAATTTTTTTGAAGTTGAATATTTATAAAAATCATAGGGTGTTATAACATGCACTATAATCTATATAATGCCCCTTATTCATGAAAAAAATCAATTGAAATTCTACCATGAATTCCTACACTTGAAAAACTATTGTTAACCAATATTATTCCCAAAATATATTATGTTTAAACAAGAAACAATCATGAAAGTAATAGTTATGATGTTATAATTATCCCCACTATAATGTTTCAACCCCCAAAAAATCCACATCATGAAAATTGGTACCAAAATAGATCATGAAACTACTCTACCATCATTGATTCACACTCCTAGGTATTATGATAATCTAATCGATTTTTCTATAAAAACCATAAAAAGGTGTATTATTTCTATAACGAACCATACCATGATATTAAAAAATCATAATAAGTTTACAGAACACTATTTTATTAGGCATCACATTTAGGACCTCCTAATTAAAAATATTGAATGGGTCTAATTAAATTTTCATAACTTGTGAAATGTTAAAGAAATTTTGTATTGGCTACATTTTTTGCTGGAAAGGAAAACTTTTGTTCAAAATTTAAAATAATTTATGAGAAATGAATTCCCCACATGTATCTCATTGCATACATCCCTTTTATTTCACATCATCGGTGTCCCAACCAAGATATAACACTCAAGAACACATGCTCACCATCCAATAACTCTAAAGTATGTTGATTATGTTACCCATATGAATCTATTTTATATTATCCATTACCAATCTATTGACAATCATATATATCATCATCTTTGTACACTAAACCAATCAAGATCCCACAATTAATGATTCACCAACCACTAATAAAAAAAGTTTTGTTTTTATTAGATGAAAATATTAAGAATAAAAGGTTAAATATTTAGTGGATTACGAGTACCTATTAATTTAGTCTTACTAAACAATACCTAAATGGAATTCCCATTCTCATCAATTGTGAAATGCACAACTATATAAATTATCTTCAAGAATTTGTGTAAATCGTTCTATTTGATCATCTTTCTGATGATGATACATTGTGGTAAAATTTACTATGGGTCTCATTTCCTCCTAGTGGCCTCTCTAAAAAATTATTTTAAATGGGTTTTTATATTGGAATTAATATAAAAAACTCTATGTAAACATAAAATCACCTTTTGATATAGACTTTATAAATACTCAACTTTGTGATGTAAATTTTATTAATAAAGGGATATGATTTTCTCAGTCGATCATTCACAACCAAAAATTGTATTAATAACATTTGGATTAGAGATATTCCTTAAAAATTCCTTCAATATTTCATCTCTTATCCAACATGTCATAACAAGGGGTTAAAGAAAATAAAATGATTTATAATTCTCAAATAGAATCTATTAATTTGTATTATATGAGAAAAATCAATAATGACTTATTTAATACCTATAAAGTAGAATAAATTCCTCATACCATAAAACATATAATTTAATCATGAATGTTCTAACTACGTGGAATGATGGAAATCCCCCATCACATCCTTCCACATAACTGACAAAATTACTTACCAGTTCTTAAATTAAAGGATTCCATGTTGAGATAGTGAACAGTTTTCAATGGTCTCCCAAGATTTTTTTTCATAACTCAAAACTCAACAAGACGATTATATTCCTAAAGCGTCAAACTAAGAAGATAACATTTCAATAATACACTAATCAATAAAAAAATCGCATCATGTTGGAAATATAAAAGAATTTAAGATGGGATTTCAATGAGTTTTATTTCCTCTAAATATTCCTTCAAGAATTATTTTTATATCATCCTTTTCAAAGAATCTGCAGCAATGTACCCCTTCTTATAGATATATGAAATTTATAATTTCAATGATTTCAGGTACTCCATAAATCAAAACTATCAATGATTTATTTTTTAAAAATATTTTAACAGAAAACTTATGATCGTAGTAAAATGTAAGAATTTACTGAGAATATAGTATTTATAACACCTCTGATATTAAATCAAAACTACAAATCAGTTTTTTGGATAGATATTGTCTTTATTTTGAGGGTTTCGAGAACCATAGGCCACCATGTGATCACTTTGAATAAGAAAGAGTCTAAACCTCAATAATAAGTCATAAAAAACAAAACATCACCTTTCAAATCCAATATAGAAGTAAATTCATGATATGATGTAAAATGTAGATTTAAATCATTATAGGAAGTTAGACATTTTGAATATCAAATGATCTTCTCTCCCTTTTGAGTTAGTTCAGTAAATGGAAAGCCTTTCTTGAGGAAACTTTTCTAAAAATGGTGGAAATGCCCTTTTATAAATAAGAATATTTTAAAAAATCAAATTTCATTGTTCCTCCCATTAAATGAAATATTTTACTAATACATGATCAATTAATATTCCATATTCCATTACTACATGACCAATTCAAATCTCTTCTCCAATCCAATATTGTCACTATTATATTTATTCATAAATATGGTGACTCCTCATATATCTAAATTTCTCTCAAATAATGAATTTGAACCTCTATGAATTTTGAATAAACTATATTTTAATCAAAAAATATAACAACATAAGAGTCAATATATTAGTGGAAAATCATCATTATCAGCACCATAAATAATGTATGAAATGTTTTCATACTAAAAGGAATAACTATTTACTCATATTTTTCTTATATTTTACTGAATGAATTTTTTTATTAAAATAATACACACTAACCTTGAGGGGGTGGTTCTGAGATTGAAGATTATTATTAAAGAACCACTTCACCATTTTATATGATGAAAAAATCATCAATATACTGAATAGCATAATTATTATTGAAAAATAAATCAATCACACTTATGATAATCAACATAATACATATTGTTTCCATCATCCATCATAGAGAAAATAAATATTTCTTGATAAAGAAACCAATCAGTTTGAATAAATACTCTAGAAATCAAGTCATCCAACTTATTATTTAGCTACTTTAGTTTATTTGGTTCCATATAGTTATGGGGAAGACACACAGGATGTGTACCTGGTAAAAAGTTAATAGATAACTCCACCTCCATCCTTGATGGTAAACAAGATATAACAGATAAAAACACTTCTGGAAAATTATAAACTACTAAAGTAATTTAACAACAATACCATTTCTTATATAGTCAAATTGAATACAAGGATATAATTCTATATATATCTATAAGATGAAATTTTAATTGACATTACCTCGAGTCTCATTCTCCCTAGGAAACATAAAACACTCTATTAGTGATATTAATGTACACATTCCAAATATTACAATAATTACAAAATTTATGAGATAAGAATCAGTCATTTATGAAAATATTATCTAGGTATTTGATTTAAATAACCAAAAAATTCAAAGATATTTTTGATATCTTATATTGGAAAAGAGTAGAAGGAGCATATATGACCCTTCTCTATCATTATCCTAATATGTGATGTAGTTTCCCTCCCATAAGGACTGAGAGCTATTACATGATCCAACATATCCATAGTTTATGTGGATATAAAATAACAAGAGGAACCAATAACAAATAAAAAAATATTTTATGATTAGGAAATGGTATTGGTTCTTCACACGACTTTCGGACCCATATCCATTCCCACAAGTGATTATTACTTTCTATGATCTTTATTTATTCTTGATTCTTTAATATGGAATCTAATCTTCCATTAAGCACCTAATCATTCTAAATAACCTCATTCAATTGAAATGTTTAGACAACTATTTGGGGTTTTAAAAATATGGAAAACCAACTAAATAATTCATTAAATTCAACATGACCTAAATATATTTATTGATCCTCTGAAATTTTCCTTTATGTTCCCAAACATGAAAAATATAATTAATGTTAATTAGACTCTAAAAAACACCATATTTGTTTTAGAGTATGTCTTTTTTCAATTACCACTACCATTATTTCCACCATGAGGCATAATATGGTTTCTTCTCCTTTAATGGAAATATTATAGATTCTGCTTGGATTTGGGGGCCCTTTTCTGCATATGCATTTTCCATTTAAATTGCATCAATTATAGCCCTATCCAATACATTATTACAATAGGTTTTCATCATCATAATGACTTATAATTTATTATATATTCTAAAAACCATTTGAATATCAAGGTCCATCAACATATCATTTCACGCAACCACTGGTGAGATCTAAGAAATTTTAAAAAATTATTTTTATATAGATTTAATATACAATACCCTTGATAAAGATATGAAACTCTAATGATTTATCCAAAAATCTTGAATATATATAGGAATTGTTTGTAAAAAATCATGTTTTAGTTTAAATCCATGTTAGGATTTATAATTTTGTATGAATAAAGCACCCCAATATATGCAACGCATCACCTAATGTTTGTAGATGAAACATTTCACCATGTGATATTCAATAATTTCTAGAAACTAAATTATTCATTCCATAATTCAAAAAAAATTGTTCACCTCCTAATGATAGATTTTTCTATAGAAAGATGGTGGTTTATAATGATGAAACCCATGTTGTTGATCATGAATATTGTCCATTCGAGGATAACCTATAGATCCTAGATGAGAATAGTTGTGGCCCCATTTCCATTTACATGGAACAAATCCACTATTATGTATATAGTGTTCTATTTTAATATATGGTTTTCTTAATGTGGTTCATCGGTATCTCCGCTTGAATTTTGACTTATCATATTCTTAATGAATTGGTACGGACAAATATAGTAAGTAACAAGGAAATGTCATTTATTTTATATAAGGAGACCCATTCTATGTGTCAGAACATTAACCATGAATATATATCACATATAAATATTAATCAATAATATAAAATTAGTTCAATTAATTCCTCAATGTCAGTTACTATCAACCATTGTAAGAAACATAATGGTTGTTGTGGGGATAGATGGTCATGAAATCACCCATAAACTAGACCTTATGTCCCTATAATCATGTCACACATCCACCTAGAAATTAAAAATTTCCTACCAACAACCAAGAAGATTCATAAAAATCCTTTGATTTCAATTTTTCGAAATCCATTATCGGTAACCTACTTAATATGAAAATGAAGTTGCTCTAACCTGGCCCAAAGGGTGTTCCTGAACCCCATGGGATGGTTACAAGAGCCTATAAATATTGAAATGAAAAATGGGAACAATATATTCACAAGATAACAAAACAAAACAATGAAACGAAAAAATAAACTATAAAAATCTTAGAATGGCAATATAGTTACCATTAATTTAATACTGAAAAATATAATAGAATAATATGAAGTTAAATTAGCCCTGAAAATAATCACCATTATCTCCACACAAAAGGAGGATCTCCTATTCTTCTAGTCACAGACACCACCCAGGGTTAAACTATAAAGAACAACCACCACCTTCAAGATATGATTTCAATTTTTTAGGAACCACAAAATTAATGTCTATGCATGACCAAACGAACATATAGGTTGTCAAAAAAACTAGATGGGTAAGATCTCACTTAAAATTCCATTATTAAAATAGTAAAAATAATCCAATTATGATCAATTTAAAATAAAAAATGAAAATTTAATCTTTTACAGTTCATATAATAAAAAATTTCATTCAGATCCTTCAAATGGAATGTTTGAAGCAAGTGTATATATGCGTGTCTATTAAAACGTGAATTAATGATAATCTCAGTAAAACATGAATTATTAAATTTTTATATAAAATCTGGAATGTAATAATTTTTTTCAATCATAACACCATTTTTAAGCCTCTTGGTTAGTTTTATCAAGTCACAATTTTCACACACTCTCAATAAAATAATTCTCATAATGTTAACACATCATTCGATCCCAGGCCTATGGGGAATATGAGTGAAACACCATTAATGAACCCCCTACACTCATTAGGTTTAGTTATAAGTTTCACCATAAATCCTTTTCATGGATGAGATAATACATTTCTAGTATCCATATCCTAGAATACCCACTAACTACCAAGAATCTCATGTTCTTCAAAGAAATCATTCATTGATAAAATATTCTATGTTAAATCCTTTTAATGAATTATCGTTCATGTGTCCCAAAATATTACGTTAAATAATTCATTTCAATTCATAAACCATTGTAATATTGTTTTCATTGATATTTTTTCATTTCAAAACCATTCATTACTTTTAAAATCCATTAAAGATTTCATGACCTCATTTCATAAGAATCATAATCATTTTATACTATTAAAATAATTAATTTAAATTGAAAACAATTTTATAGAAATAAAAAAACAATTTGAGTTTCCATTGCTACTATGTCTGTATAATTAACCATTTCATTTGAAAATATTCAACAAGAATCTCAAAAAAAATTGTAATCCAATTAAATATCACATTCAATAGAAAAAAATAAAAAATTGTTAGAATTGATCTGGAATGGATTATTAAATCACCAACCTCAATCATGATATCATTAAACACTCAAAAGGCATCCAAAACTCGGGATAATATTGCATCCACAAATATTACCACATAATTATTAAATTGATACCCCAAAAGATGATAAAAACTGAGATGAGAGGAACTTAATAACTTTATATAAATTCTAGAACACCCAAAACACCCTTCCTTGAAGATGATCAACATAAAATATAGTAATATATAATACTAAATAGTAGTTTAATAAAGGAAAAAAAATTTACGAGAACATAAAAACCCTCAATTAAGTTATCATATGGATGGTGTATCTCACATCATAATATCTATGGCCATTTTAAATTTTTAAATACTAAAACCCCTCTCAACATGCCCTTGTGTTCCCCACTATGGTGGGGTGGATTCTCCAAATAGTATAATCATGGGGACTAACCATTACCTTGTAAGAATTCCAATCCAATTAGATAGTACACTATCTCTATAACTCCTGTGGTGCGGCATTTTGGTATCATGAAATGGGGAAATCCATAAGGTCCTTTGTTGGACTATAAGTTGAACTATGTGTGGTTTCTCAACCCACGATTCATATGAGGGTAAAAAGGACACCATAACCTCTACCACATCTTTGGTGATTCTTGTTTTATTTAAATAATATAAAAAACCATGTTTCGTGCAACCATTAACCCCAAAACATCCAAAACTGATGTTAAACATCAAAAGGATGAAAATAAAATACGGCATTCCAAAGAACATACCTGAAAGAAAATTTTGGGATGTTAAAATTCTAAAGAACATTTGAATGATTTATAAGAATTGGTAAACTTTAAATAGGATGGTAATGACTTATTACTCATCCTCATAAATCATCTATTGTGTTACACCCTATGAATTATCATATTATTCTTTTGATAATATAAAAAAATGTAAGATGTGGGGATGAATGATTGGGAGATTATTGGATAACGAGTATATAAAGATGATCCCTCAAAAATTGAGTGTAATGGAGGATATGACGTTCCATTATATATGTGAGGGAGTAGAACACTAGTAATTTTTTTAAACATTTCAATATTATAAAGTCCTTATTATAGGAATATGGGTAAAAATTGATCCAATTTGGAATATAAGTTGTTAGGGGTCTAAAAACTATCCAATACGAATTAATATAATTTTTGTGACTTTATCACTTTTTTTGGTTGAATTTATGTTATTTAAAATTTACCATTATGAAACATTTTTTACCATGGTTACTATTAAAAATAATCAAAAATGATATTTTTCTAAATACATAATTTTAAAGAACTAATTATATATATGGAATGTATTTTCATCTTTGTGTTAAATGGTTAAAAATATACTTTTAGTAAAAGTGTAAAAACTGCAAAGAGTTTTTTTAGAGAACTACATTTTGAATAACAAATCAAATTATTCCAAAATAATATATAATGTTGATTACCATATATTTATATATATTATGTTTTATAAAAAGGATCATTTATAAATATTTTAAAAATTAGATACAATAATTATATTTTTAAATTAAATACATTAATGAAAGGGAATAATTGTTTTTCAAAATTTCATTAGTTATCTTAAGTCATTCATACATTATTCCTTTCAGAAATATCCCAAAAATCATCCTATGATATATTGGATATGGTTATTTTAAAAATTAATTAATTTTTATCAAATTTATTTTCAAATATGCAAAAATTAAATCTTGAGGTAATCTTTATAACTCTTATAAAAACAATTAAGTTAAATAAATCTGTTACATTTTTTACTAGAAAATTTTATAAATATATTTTTTAGAAAATGATGAATATAAATCCGTGAAATAAATAATTATAAATAATAATATTTTTTTAATTTGAGTATTTCACCGGTTTTGACACCAAGAAATAAATATACTCATAGTTCTGGTGGTCATTAATCTTAATGAAGTAAGATGAAAAAACTAGCCTAAGTATTTCCCTTGTACCAAATGTTTGGGAAAAAAATTATAGAAACACACGATATAATGTTGAATTTTGTAGAATAATAATACTTCATTTCTGAAAAAATCCCTTTTGTAGGTTACTTAATTGTTTCTCAATTCAATAGTGGAAGACTAATAATTGAAAAAATACCAAGGAATAAAGTAAAATTTTATGACTAATAGGCCATTAAATCAGTTAATAATGTGAAATCCATGATAAGTGAACAAATGAAATAGATACTTGTGAAACTTTCCAGTATTAAAAAATAATATATTATATTATTATCATCTATATCTCCTATTATTTTGTATAGTTGTTTCATATGAAACAACTTACAAAATATGAAGTTACAAAATTCTATGATGTTATATTATTTTTCAAGCATCTGACCTATGTCATTTGGAGGAGAGTAAATTTTTCATAATATAAGACAAACAGAACCACCCCCATGAAACATGATCCTGATCATATTTGTAATTTCAATATAGTTTGTTCTATTTCCTTCACCTGAAAAACCATCACAAGGGAAAATTATGACTCTTATAAACATAAAATCCCCATCCATAATAGGGGATGAGATCATATAGGTCAAGAAGGTAAATAATTGAGAGATTGAAATAGACCCTCACATTAAATTACAATTCATATTGAAGTGATTTATACCAAAAAACATTAGGACAAGCCCTCAAAATCACTAAAAAATATTATTTATTTGATCTTAAATCATCCTAGGAAACTAAATCCAATCAATTGGAAGTATTGTCTTTTGGATATGTAATTCAATATTCATAAAATCCCAAATAAAGTCTACTTCATCCTTACCCATGATCTATAAAAATGACTCCATATTCATATCAAAGAAGGGGGTCACCTATGAAATTAGCACTTACCATCTACCCATTTGAGATGGAAAACCATAATGAAAATAAATTAATGGTCTTATTCTATAAATTTTAATTCCAAAATAAAATATAAATTTTTCCCTCCAAAATTACTATTTAAAATTATATTTACCTCTATATATAAATCAATGAAACCCCCATTAAGGTTCATTATACCCCATAGTATTTTGAGATTGATGTTGCTGCAGTTATGGATTATAATGTGGTGACTATTCTTTACAAATGTCAAAAATTGATTTCCATTATTGTGTAAGATCCTAAATTAGTAATAAATAGGTACACTCAGACAATGTATATATCAATAAATCTTGTAAATATCTATATTATTCAAAATATTGCAGAAAAGGGATCTTGTATAAACCTTTTTTTGGTTAATACACTCCATTTTCTATGTTCTTGTGTGGTGGTACTAACTATCTCTTAATGAAAAATTAAAGGGCATGATAAATGATTCTAGGAACCACATATGATGATTAAACATAAATATAGGCACTATTATATCTTATCTGATTCATAATTTCTAGTGGTTCACCGAGACACAACATTCCAATTTTAATTGGGTAGGTTAGAGAACTAAAACAATACATTAAAACCCAAATAAAAAAATTAGTGACTTAAATACTGTATATATGGAAAATAGGAGTTTTTTAAAGTAATAATATCAGTTTTTATTCATACAATTCTTTATAATTTTTTTCATGTTTTTACAATCAAAGGGGAGATAACCGTTTTTAGACAATTGCATTCAGATTGATACTAAAAATAGAAAAAATTCCCCCCCCCCCATAATTATATGGAGTGATATTGATATGTAAAATATATTGAATATCAATTAAATTGGGGAAATAATTCATCATTTGAGAAGTCATTATGTAACTGGAGTCTAATAAAAAATTTGAGTAATTCCTAATCATTCCTTATATACCAAGTCTTGCAAAACGACCTTATATAGTATATGTAATCAAATAATTAAGCGGCTTATTCAAAATCCATTCATAACTTCATATCTCCATAATATCCTAGCCACTATTTTGAATTGACTAATATACAATTTAAGTCAACACTATCAATAAAAATCAACTATGTTGGTATGGATCCAAAGAGATAGTGGTAGTAATTAGGATTCAATACATTTTCATATGTCCTCATCTCATTAGTTTATCCATCTAGAAAAAACAATAGTGATGGGAGACATAATGTTATGAAATAATATAATCAAATATATAATAACATTACCCTATCATCTCCTATATCATACAATTTTTAGGGGTCAATATATATAGAAATTGTGGGAAGGATGGGAAAAATGTCGTGAGATCCCCAGAAAATGTTTATAATGAATCATCACCTGTAGGATATATATATTTTTTCTCATCAGTCATGGTAGAGAAAAATGATTCAAATTTGTTTCATAAGTCTTTAATTGAATAATATTAAGAAAACAATTCGTGTAGATTCCACTCTAATAATTAGAGAAGGCATTTGTACAACCATTTAAGAGATTATACAAGGGAATATGGGTAAAGAGGAGTACAAGTGAGGTATATTAATGAACACTACCATATCCACCTAAAGAAAACAATACATATATCATTTCATGAAGTACACCTAAATTTTTTTATGTTGAAATATATAGAATTCAATAATATAATTAAATGTTGCTACAATACATATGTGTTTTCTAGAGAATAACTCTGGAGTCAAATAAGAAGTTATGAGGATGCATATGTGCCACGCCTCCAATGAGGAAGTACTAGATGATAATTTCATAAAATAAAGCTTCATCAAATATTTTATATTGTATAAATATATTTATAATATTTTCTGAGGAATGAATATTAATGATAATATTGGGATTTATTTTAAAATCAGTGATATCAACTCTTACTACCAAAAGGATGACCTTCTAGTCCCAATGTCATAATTACTAATCATTGTAAAAATTGTATTTCTATACAAATCATTCTTGAAGGAATATTTATCCTATAAATATATCTATAAATCCTCATATCATGAAGAATCCACTAGTTTTATAGAACTCCATGATGTGTGTAACTATAAATTGACACCCATTTGCTTTGATAATTCAATTATTGAATATTGACTCGGATTTAAACATATATTTTCATCCTTCACATGGATGATATTAGTATGAAATGTATATGATTCTGTAGTTATGTTTACATAGTGATATATTAATCATATTAATATTAAGATAATTATTAATAATTATATACACGAGATACCAGAAGATGTACCCCTTAAAATATTGTTCATATATAACTTCAAAAATATTTGTGAACATCATGGTATTCCATCATGGTATCAAAATTGATCCAAATAAAATCAATAAAATACTCAATATTTCTCCACCATTGAATCTTAATGTTATGTACGGATTCGAGGGGTATCCGATTAGTATTATGATTTTTATTTATAATATAATAAGAAAATATTTTCTCTTTAGGGAACTAATGATACTAGCAGTCATCTATTAGCTTTATAAAATAATTAATAAATATTTTTATGTAGACAATGTGTTTCTCCAAAACCAATAAATATTGACCCACAAATGAATTGTTATCCTATCATAATTTCTGTGAAATAATTATAATGATTGCATTACACACTAATTTGTAAGAATAATGATGAAAAATAGAGAATCCTCTATATTAGCTCATTAGAACCATGTTTGATGTTGGTACCGGACATTCTAATATCTTGTATAGTTGAATGGTACTTAATTTCACAATGAAAAAGTTGGTACTACCATTTAATAACAATATGGTCTATCTCATATATCATATAGACCAAATCAAATATATTCTCATTTCCACCAATTTCATCAAAATATGTTGAACTAGGGGTGGTAATTCTATAACAATATAAAATTTAGTTCAAATATTAGATGATGGATAAAGCATCATTGTTGGCCAATTGCATAATTTTACACATTATTCTAGAGAATAAACTGTTGAATATAGAGTTTCATGGTTATGATTACTTATTAAACTTTTACACTCCCTAAATAAGTGATATTTTCATTCAGGGTTCTTCTAGAATTCATATATGAAGAATAATAGATGAATAATAGTGTAGGATTAGGTATGTTAATTTTATACATAGCCAAAGTATTTCTTCTTTATTCCATACATATATAGAGAAGGTGTTTCAATAAATAGGACAAATATAATTCCCTCATTACAAGCATACATATTTTAGAATAGATATTTTTCTCTTTTATAAATATCTATGGATACATTGAATTTGAAATCATCATGTTAAATGGATTATATTCCATTAACAAAGATGAATTCACCCAACCTTGAATATGTGTATGTATTGATGTTCAAATTCCATTACGAGCTGAAAATATCACATATTCCAAGTTAATATAATAACCATGCTGATATGTTGTACTATGAATCCCTAATCCTGAAATATATTGATATGGATGAGATAACAATTCTCATCTCACTTTATAGTGTGGTGTCCCCATTCAATATTTCAGATATGGGAGAAATTAAAAAAATTAAAACAAAAATATGAAGAAGGTCTCATATCTTTATTAGTTGATACCAATATAAGATGAATTTACCTCAGTATATACTATCAGTAGAGTGGAATTATTTTCTATGTTTGTTTATAAAGGAATATATTAGTTGTATAGTAGTAAATATCACACTCTCTATAAAACCACATTCTATGGATGTGTTCTATATGCGAGGGTATCATGGGATCCCCCTCATATTCATTGCTGGAATAGATTCTATCACTAATATAAAGGAATTCCATGAATTCCCTTATAGTTATCACCAGTTAGGATGAATTAATTTCCATAAAACCAGGAAACTTTTATACATCTATCACGTATTAATATAAGATTTAATTTATTTCACCATGAAGTTACATGCTTGTTAGATATATACCAATATCATACATTTTCCCCAATAACAATAACATATTTCATGATATTATTTACTATTTTATATAGATGGAATTGATTCCATATGGATATATCACCTTATCAATGTACTCGAAAATTATCATATACCTATGGTTTAGAACCATGAGTATATACTATAAATTTGTTTTTGTGTGCTATACCAATGGTTCTTTCAACTATGGGAGATTATCCTGTCAATACAGATCTGATCTATAGACATAATTTGAAAATACTATACCCATGGTTATGAACCATGGAAATTATTGTATTCCACCATGTCAATAACCTTATACTAACGGTTCTAGAACTAGGGTTATCAGATATATAAAATTCCTCCCACTAGATTCGAACCTCAGACCTCCCCTATAAGTGCTTAATTCTTAACTACTATACAACATATGTTTTTTTGGTATATAAATATATATGTACTTATATATATTTATATAAACCCTTGATATTGAAACAAATCTATTGAAATATTTTTTCTAGTGAAAATTTTTTTGTTCTTGTAATTTTTCCATGCACATACCCGGGAATGCTATACACATATTTTACCAAAATCGTGTGTATATGTATGACCTATACCCATGGGTTTTGGAGAATCATGGTTATGTTTTTTCAACCAAAACCTATACCAATTTTTATGGGATAACCATGGGAATTGGTCTTGGACTATAACCTATAGCAATGGGTTTTCAAAACCATGGGTATATGTGTGATAAGTACCTATAGTTTTTAAAACAGACCATGGGTATAAATTGGAAATTCAAACCTATATACATGATTTTCAAAAAAAGTCAATAGGTTCCATATAATACTTGTTTCTTGAAAACTATGGTTATATGGGTGAACTATACCCACATTTTTTCCAAAACCATGGGTATGAGGTAATTTTCCAAGAGCATTAGAACTAGGTAGTTCAATTACATTCTCAGTGCTACTAATTTCTTTTCCTATTCTGATGATGAAATATACCACATTTTTGTATATAAAAAGGATATTACAATCATCATTATGACATGTATTTTTACTAGATTAGGTGACCCTTAAATAATGATTAAAATGAAATGATATTGATTTCACCTATTTTGAGTTGAATATGTTGTATTATAGATAGAATATATGATACAACCATATATCCCACTACCATGTAGTTAAAAATGGATATAAAATGGTTTTCAAAAATACTCAAATTTTTTATCATTGATAGATTATATGGAAATATAATATTTCATATCCTAGAAACTATTACATTTTTATGATATTATATCCATAAAAACAAAATTTTTATGCATGTGAACCCATATTCATATTTATACTGGACATAAACAATTTTCCAATTTAGGTTCACATGCACAAAACTTTCATTCTTATATGTAAATAGATGTTTAATGATGAAAAATCTCATATTTAGATATACGTGTTTGATTGAAACAATGAAAAAATATTATGAATTCTATATAACTTTGAAATAAATCATATTTTAGTTATTTGTGCAATGAAATATACAGATTGATACTACTCTTTCATACAAAGAGAACTAATATTATCTCTAATAAATTTTCTGAATCTCATGAGGAAGGACTGAATTTTGAAGCCTAAATTTGATGATCTTTATTACATATATACGTTTATTCAAAAACATCCTATAATTGGATATTGATTGATGGAGTGTGTATAAAGACCCTGACCAATGAAATGTTTCTCACAGATTAATGAGCATTATTATACATTATTTTCATAATATCAATGACACATGATGTTAAAATATAAGAATATTCATTGTCACTAAAAATCCTTAAACTAAAAAGTGAAATGTGAGGTTCCCTGTAATTTAAAAGTGTGACACCCATTATATTGTCTTGTTATGTAAAACTACATGAAATCATTCTAGAATATTAATATTATACCAAATAGAAATCTTTTCCATGTATTATTACAAAATACTCTACAACATTATCCAAGAAGTATGAAATTAATCAACAAATAAAAACATACTTTTCAAATGATATAAAACAACCTGACATTGTTATACTAGAATAAATTAAATATAAATTATAAAATTATTTAGTCAGATGATATAAACCAACATTATATTATTTAATGTTCATGATATTATACAAAATTATGTGTGTTATATTTTCTCCTATTATGCTTTCATGGAATAGAAGCAATCTTTTAATTTCCTCATTTAAATTAAAACCATAATTAATCAAATGTTTTAAAGGTTATTTTTTAGATAACCTTATTTTTATGACTTTTGATAACTCAATTTAATGATAACAAACTTACTCCCTGTCTCATTATAAATAACTAATAACCATAAGGTTCACTATAAATGAAATCCTCAATTATTTGGGATGACCATTACTTTTAATATCAATTTCCATAAATTAGATATCGAACTATTTTTCAGTTGTAATAGCTGGCCCAAAACATCCTTATATTGAAATTTTAAAAAATAAAATTCCATCATAATACGAAAATAATAGAGGAGTGATTCATTTTAGCATTTGATAAATAGGGATGCTCCAATTTCATATCATGAGCCCAACTAAAAATTCAAACCAAATACCATTCTTTATCCTTATGGTCAATAATCATTATTTCTGTCATGTTTCCCAAAAATATGGTTATACAAAAAGTAAATATATTTTATTTTCTGCATAATGGTGATGTATACAAAACAAATATATAGTGTTCCTCATCATATTACCATAAAATATAAAACATCAGTTCACTCATCACAAAACTATAAATTACACTAGATGATATAAAGCATACATGGCATCTTTTATTCACGATAATATTTTATTGGAACTTATTTATATTACATATATTCAAGATTTCCATAATATTCACTTACATATGAATCTATTTCAAGGTATGTGTATGAGGATAAAATTTCCATTTCTCTGAGGTTCTAATTTACATTGGGGGGTGAAGGAAACTACATGTTGATTAATTCAAATGAATTAGGATAAATAGTAAAACTATGATTTCCTATTATAGTCCCATATTTAAATTTAACAGATATTTATCCACCTACTTTTGATGTATTAAAAATTAGAATCATGTTTTCCTATATTAGTTTGTACACTAGTATCATATATTTTTTGTTAGAACAATATATAAAATTTCTCTACTTATTACATGATAAGTATTTCCCCCAAACATCTAATAATAGACCAAATAATGAATATTAATTAGGTCCCCTTATTTCCAATAATAATTTGATTTACTCATTCCATTATAATTTTCCCTTCAAAGGGACCAACATCGAGGACATTCGATCATATTTAATGCGTAACCTTTCCCAAAACAACATCCTCAGGGATAGGCTATGCATCTATAAACCCCATCCTTGGTCTGGTTCTTATTATTATGACCTAAAACTAATTGATATATATGTATTATTTTTCTAACTAAAAAATATATAATTATGAACCCATTCGACATAATATTAATCTATTTATATTTTCCACATTATATGAGACCTTTAACATTTAATAGAATACTTCTATCTATGGCCCCATTTCCATTAATGAGACCTTGTTTCATGTAATATATTCATCATCTCATAGATCCCTATCCATGATACCATGGTGAATAAAATATAACCATCTACATCTAATGTGTATAATATAGAACAATGTCAGATCCTTTTCCATTGTGTTCTTTATAAAAGAATTATGTCCCCATATTATGAGAACTATGTGTGTCTTCATAAAAATTATTCTAGGATACATTGGGATTCCTGGAACCTATATCTCAGACTCTACAATAGTTCATCATTTATATATATATATAGCGTAATCAAGGTTAGATCAAGAATGGGATGTTTCGACCACCTCATCGTTGTTTCTATCCACATATACCACTTTGTGTCTCAGGTGTTCAAATTCCCATGAATAGTTCATAGTTATTTATAACACTTAAATTTGTCACAGAGGTATATTTTTATTTGTTAATGAATATCTATGAGTATATATTCAACACTTCCAACCATATTCATCATTTTTCATTTTGGAAGGTCTATTAGTCCATGTTTTTATCATGAAAGAATATTTCAGAACAAATTTTTACAATGTTGATTAGAAGTCATATGTCAAATTGTGATCCCATCATATTATAATGGTTAGATTACTCTATATATCAATTCACATCATCATCATTTCCCACTTAATCATTTTAGAAATGATCATGTCTCTCGAGCCCCATATGGGTTTTCATATCACCCCTACCATTAGTCTAATAATAATAACTATAAACTATGTGAACCTACCTCATATCAATCTATGTTAAAGGTGATGGGATTTAATTCACATTAGATAGAAATTAATGTCACTACTAGGTGGAATAAAACATTCGATATAGTTTTAAATACATTTTTAATGAACTCAAACAATAGATATAATTTCTGTAACTACAACAATCATAAACTACATGTATATAACCTTAAGGTAGTTAACACTATAATTAGTGTCGTAATTCACATTTGGTACCACAGTTCCCTCTCCAGATACAATATCTCATTTCTTCAATGTTTAGTTTCTATAAAGTCATATAGCATTATATGAATAGTATTAAAACATAAATACATCAAGAAAATATCCAAATTTCATACACTATAATCAAAAGATTTAAAATTTATAAAACGTGATATGTAGAAACCAAAAAAAAGGGAGGCCATAAAAATTCAAGTATTCATTCACTAAGAAAAACATATCTGATTCATAAGGAAGAGATAAAATATAAATAAGATAGGGTTGACTTTATATTAACAACATCATATGGACCTAGAAAAATAAAATAAAAAACATTTTTGCATTAGTATTGGATATTTATCGGTAATTTTTTATATGACTTCACCCAATATATGGGTTAAATCCAAAGTGTTATATGTTAAGGGTGCACGAAACAAACAAGGATTCCATTCTCTTAAAATTATCACCTCATTTATAGTGTATTTGATTCATCATAACCCATCAATGGTTATCAGAAATTAGAACACTTGAATCCATTAGACACCTCTATTTGGTAAAAAACATCTATTATTCAATATTGAAACATACCCACAAGAGAAATTTTCATTATAAATTGAAGTTACTCAAACATCAGTAGACCCAAAGGACCTAAATATTGAATTTTTTCTTAAAATTTGACACAAATTCACCCCTTTAATAATTTTTCCATTTTATTATCTATATATTTCATTATATGAGTTCCAATTTAAACATTCTACATTAGAACTATTCATGTTTATTTGAATACCCTCAGTGTTAGACAATTGTAAAACATACTCATTTTCTAAAAATGAAAATGATATAATATTATGAAACATTTTCCATTTTTCCTTATGTGACAATAAACTACCGTATGTGATAGTCATAGCATCGTGAATCTTTATTTTGTGCATATATCCATTGGGTGACATAAAATTATTATAGGGTTATATTCACATCTTGTTATTATGATGAAATACTATACACAATCCAATAACCCTAGAATTCAATATTCATTGAATAATAATATTATCAAAATGGGTTGATAATCATGAAACTGAATGGCATGAATTTTAACATAATGATATCTATAATAGTTACAAACATATCCCAATCAAATTGGGTTTTCTTTATCCTTGTTAATGTGATCAATGCCTCATTTTTTATTTATACAAAATCTATATGTTTAAAATTTAGCAACAATAATATTGATTTCAAAACCATAAACTATATATGAGAGAAGATGAATAACATTATATGTATTAATCCCTAATATTTAATTATGGAAATACATTGAGTCTCTACATGTACTATTTACATATCACATTATCTAGAAATAATTGAGTATATTAAATTAAATAATGATAAAAATTGTTATGGAAAAATATTTTAAAATGAGGATTTTTGAAAAATATGAGTTTATACTAACTTTTAATCCTCTTTTTAGATATAGGAAATAGGTAGGGATAATACCTAATATATAAAAAGTATAAAAGGGATTGATTATATTCACACATTAAAATTCAATCCATAGACTATAGTTTCATTTTCCATGCAAAATGTTGGATCCTCATCTACATCACATTTTAAATTAATTCATATCATCCATGTAAAATGTATAAGGATGTAATAATTGGGTACACTAACACTCTAGAACATTCTGATATTCATTTAAATTCAAACTATCTTGACCCAAATAATATTAAATCACCTATTTAGTTATAAAAATTGTACAACATTATCATTAAATTGATATTTTTCAAGCCTATATAAATCCATGGGTACATGTCCATGTGGAAATAAAATATATATCTAAATGGATAAAATATAGTGGTATGTTAATGGTATATGTTCCTATACCAATAGATGATCATTTTTCTTGGTGGAATTGCCTTTGAAAAAAAATATAAATCATTATTTACATAATTCATTTCCAAAATATTTTCAATTGGATTTTCAATTATTATGTTACCCATATCCATCTTCAAATATTATCATAAATCAAATATCATGTTGAGAAGAAAGGTCTAAAACATTTTTACCAAAATTTTTATCTTTTATTGACCAGAAACGGAATCCGAGAATCCAAAAATTTGTGTATCACTTTATTATGCATGGTTAATTATAATGATTACAAGAAAAATAATCATAAAAATTTAAATGTTAACTTGGTATTATTAAATTGGTTTGAAACCTATATACCTTTGTGGCTTCCTACTTCTCAATATGTAAAAACTATTCCTCTATAATAGTGACACATAGTCATATAACCTTAGAATATGTCTCCTTCTTATATTTATTTATGAACTCTCCTTAAGTTATTTTAACCTCGTAAAATAAGCCAAAAAATATAGCATCATTATAATTATATATTCATTATTTCAGTGTAATAATAGTTTTTAAAAAGTTATTTATTGAAGCCATGCAACTAAACCATTAATCTATCAGGCTTCTGATTTCACTATAGAGATAAATTATTAGATTAATTTCTACAGGTCTAGTTCCCCAATGATTTATTTCACATAATGATATATGTTTAGTAATCAAAACACACATATAACAAAAATTTTCTAAATAGTGGATACAGTGAAAATTTATACAAAGAAACTATATGGGGGTTTAATGAATTATAATTCACAGGTTCATCCATATGTATAGATGAGGAATAAATTTATTTAATAAAAAATTTCTCACCAACTCAACGTCACTCCTAGACAATGTTACAAATTTTGGTGTCATATCACTTAGGTAGATTCTCATTTAAAATGCTTCTAAACTCATTAGCACATTGTGGACACCGTAATATGAGTTCTCTAAAATCATGGAAGTATATATAAGACCCTTTTATATTGGTGACACCATTTTTAAAAAAGGATTTATAGATAGTAAAGGTGGTATATACCTATAAATGTATAGGAATATATTTCCATAAGAAGATGTTATAGATGCTTAACCATATCATATTAATAAATATTCGTTGAAACTAGATATGAAATTCATGACATAGACCATTATATCGATACATTAAAGGATTTTATCTTCATGGTGTATCCTGGTTTCTTGTTTGGTCATTTTTATACTATGATATCCACATAATTTATGTGGTCGGTAAAGATTATTCAAAAATCATATTCACTTGAAAGAAACTCATGTATTTATTTAGTTAAATACCATTGGTTTTATACTATTATATTATGGTATTATGAGTTTTTTAATGAAGGGGTGAGATTATTATTATCTTCATATAGGTTTTTAGATGATCTATTTTTGATTTATTCTATGTTTTTATGTAGAGGGGCCATAAATAATAGACCACATATGAAAATAATTTGACAAAAAATTAGTCATGTCTAGAACCTTGTTAAACTACGTAGCCTCATCAAGGGAGGAGTATTTGTTTACTAAAGAAATGTGGTTCACTTATTAAATACATCTTATATGAGTGATATTAGGTCAATGAAGAAGTATAGAGTGAAAAATTTGGCAAACTGTCTAAATCATAAAAGTAGTCATCATATATTATCCATGTGTCCCTCCCCTAGTAGTGATGTTTATAGAAGTAATTACCCTTTATCAATTCACCACAGATATGAATTCTTCAATACATTGAGGTTGGAATTCATCCTGGGCTTCTCCATAAGGTATTCTCTACAAAAACCACCATGGGTCTCATCTATATAAAGATATATTTCAATAAAAGAATAAATATGTCAGTATCTAATTTGAGATGTGAATGTAATGGATTATTTGCAATGATGTCTTGTCTTAGTAGTCTAAAAATTCATATCTGAAATCATGACACTCAACTAATTAAAATCCAAATGATTAGGGGTGAAAAATATTTGAATAAGAGGATAGGTATCTGTATGAGAATTGAGGAAATGTATTTGATTTTATTCACACTTCCCCTAAATTTATATGTATTACATATAATCCTCCCCAGGGAATGTTGATTCTTAAACACCTTCGGCGATAAAATCATCATATATTATAGTTATAATGTGGGGGATACCAACTTATTTATTCCCTACATGTGGAAATAACAGATTATTGTAATGGCCCTGATATTCAAATATAGTAATCATAAATAGTTACCATGAACTTACATCTATAGGGTTAACAAATTTATTATATTATTGATCCCAATATTATGAGATAAATCCTTCAATAATTCCCTATATTTCTCTACTTCTCATTCCATTTATGATGGAAACAACATAGTTAGTGTAAAATTATAGACATATCCAAATATTAAAGTTATTTTCAAACTTCAATAAATATGGCATCAAGTAATATTTTCAATGAAAAATTATTGTTTCAATGATGGGGGAGAATTAAGCTACCTTGAATGGAATCTAATTAGTATATAATATTCATACTTGAATGTTAGTTTACCTAGAATTTGGTGACCTCATGATATATATAGTCTATAGGGGGACCATTCATGCATCATAAAAGTATTGAAGTGTAATTATTCTATTTATATCATAGCCACATTTATAGACTATCATCTACATTTTGGTCATTGTTTCATGTTTATCAGCACAATGACCACAGTTAAGGGTCTTGATGTGATGGATCATCAATATTATGATATTATGAGGCCCACTATTGAGATTGATTAGAATAATAAAAAGGATCGATTAACTAAAAATTATAAAAAATTATTATGGGAGATCGAATTTAATTATCATCTCTCTTTCTTGACAAGAGGGTGTTTTGATTTTTTGGAGATAAGATTGTATTATCTTATTCAGATAAGATGATATCCATGTCCCAATATATGTAGTTGAGAACCAGTTGTGGGGATCTATTAATGTTAGTTTTATTTCATCCCAAATATTCTCATGGACCATCATCACTAATATCTTCATAACCACTAAGGGATATTCCATGATCAGAACATATGTTAATTTATCCACAAACATTTTCTAGAGAAAAAAATAATTTATGTGTTAGTGTATATGATGCAGAGACTCTAAACAGAAATCACAATAAATTTAGTTGGAGTGAATGGTCTATTATAATTCCATAATCTACAATCATATGTTTTTGTTTCATCTAATATCATCTATAAATTTTGGCATTTGATATTCCCCATATGGGAATAAATTTATATTTAATTAAAAATTTAGTAAAATCATTACCATGAAACCAACCATTTATCATTTCAAGATCTTATATACAGCCTAGTTCTAATGGAATGAGTCATCAACTTTGGATCGAATAATGGTCGAATATATAATGTTCATTATGTTGGGTATCCACCCATAACAACTTCATATTTAATGGACAAAAAATAGAAGGTTATATTTTTCAGTGTGGATGTACAACAGGAATCAGTGTATTATTCATATAACTATTATTGAAATTCCAATGGATTAGCCCTAAATTATTCTAAAAACCATGAAAAATTATCAATATCACAATCTATTATGAATTTACTAGAATATTATTAGTTATCCACTTTTCTATGAGGAAAAGAATCTATCTAAGTGAGTTTGAGAAAACAATTTACCCCTTAAATCATAAATTCATAACTTGTAATTTAAATTACTGGGTTCCAAGAAATATAAAATCCCCCGAATTTTTTGATGGTACACCTTATCTAGCATGATAATAATTAACCCATTCCTTGATTAGTTAAAAATATTTTTATCCAGGTTTCTAACCAAAAGTCTATTGTTAGCAAGAAATCCTTCTCGATGAAGTTTATGGTTTTTAACAACATATCAATTATCATCGAAGGTGTTCATTGATTATCCCACAAAAATACCGCAAGGGAATGAATTTATAATACATGGACAAAAAAATAGATACCACACATCTCCTGTGAACATAAAATAGTTTGATCCTCATTTCTATATTGACCATGTGGAATGTATTTGAATTTATACTCTAGTAGATTAGAATATTTGAGATAATGTTGGAATTATTATATTAATAAGTTTCTATGATCCATATAGATTTATAAATTTATACCACTATATTAAATCTCTATAAATGCATGCACATTTTCTTCCCCCAAAAAATCCCACATCCACATTGGTCTCACTACTTTAATAATATTTATGTCCCAATCCTCTTTTAAACAATCAATATGGTTTTTACCATTCTAGAAAAAATTTAATTTGTAGATGTTAATTATAATTTAAGATATATTACTCCATTTTAATAGAGATACATTAGATTAGGGATATATATAATTGTGGAGAACATCCCATCTAGTATATGTTCTCCCATTAGTGATATGGTGGTGAAAGCACGGTTTTAATGCTGCGTATTCTATTTTTTCTATTTGTTTGTGATAGTAATTTGTATGTCCCTATATATTAATATTACATAGCTATAAATAGGTAGAAATTGTGATGATGTCTTTTATTTTTTGTTCTTCCATGAAGTAATTTTATGATATCACATATATGTCGTATAAAAACTTTTATATAACAGCTTTACATTAGGGAATAGTTGGATAATATTAGTAGAACCATTACAAACATAAATAATGTAAAAAGCATATTCCATATTTTTTCTTAGAGGAAAAAATTCATATATTATATTGGATGATATATAAAGACTATATATGGACTTGTTTTATGGAAAATTTATCTAATCATGAGTAGAATATTGTGTAAAATACATCGATGTAAAAAATATCACCAAAATTGATTATTCATAGTAATTCATTGAGTAACCTCACCATATTTATTCCCCGAAATACTTATTCTATTCATTTTCATCAAACACCTTCACCAAGTATAATTATCCTTGAAAAATGAATGATAATCATATTTATGTTCGTAGATGACTGCAATGAAGATTGAGTGAAGTTCAACCTCACATAAAATAGTTTGTGTGGGGTAATAGGATGATAAAGAAGCTTGAAGTAGTATTTTGTTCAACATTGGAGAAAATGTCACTAAAGGGTGTGGGGAACTATTTATTTACCTACACATTGTTACCATATTTCCTTGAACCCATAACACATACTAATCATAACGTGTTAATGTCCTTGACATAGTCCAGCACACTGAAACCCTTCACTATGTCTACAAATGCATTGTTTTTCATCCTAATACTCTGATGAATGTTGTTTTTCACTTATAAAACCAAAACATGAATGTATTTACAAGAATATAAATGTTCCTTATAGTTATTACCATAAGTCAAAATATCTTCATTAAAATCATTTCCAATTTATAGAGTGTAAATTATTTCTGTTATATCATGCGATGTGAATCCATGGGAGTTGGTTCATGATCTGAAGAATCAAGATTTTTTAAAATTAGGCACCCTAGTGATAGACCCTGTAGTACAGTTTATTGGGTACATTGTCCCTATTTATACTTTAGGAATCAAAAAATTATACATTCCATTTTTATTTACAATAGTGGAATACTCTGTATGCCAATGTGGGATCGACGAGTGCAACTATGCCCATTATCATGTATTTCCAAGTTAAAACTAAAACATAGGTCCCTATTTATCTATAAATATACGCTCAATGGGGTTTTTTACTTTTTTATTGTGAATTAATTCTATTAATATCTCTTCATCCATTGCCACTTTTCACCTCATATGGGGTAATTATGCAATAAAAATAAGGTAGGACTCTTGATTTTTAGGTAACTGATTTATCCAAAGGATTAAAAAAATGATTTCCTTTCAAAAGATGACATATACCCTAATCCTATAAGATTAGGGAAATTGATCTATCAAAATATAGACAATCTCATGGTCCACTACCACATGTCATCCTTATAGTCCACATAACTATTGGGAACACTCACATATGTCTCTCAAATAAAAGATGTAGTTTTTCCTAACAATAGAATACGATGCTTAATTTTCTTTAAAATTCCCTAATATTTACATAACCCTAGATAAATTTAACTAGGGAACTTCATTATCCATAGTCCTCTATATCGATATCACATTTACCATGCATCTCACCATGGAAATACATTATCATACTCATCTTCATGGGAACCCCACTCACCAAAACCCATCATTAGGGAGACCCTTATCCCTAGTGTTTAAATTGGATTCAATCACCATTACCAATGACTACATTGACCTATCGCCTTAGTAATTCTATATATTCACACCTTTTGACCTAATTTATCAAAAGTGAGATACAACACCCTGGTATCTTTTCTAATGTATTATAATTTTATTCGACTCCCCAAATACCTCATCTTGTTAAGTCTATTTAAAATTAAAATTACGTTACCAAAAATACATTATAAACACCCATTTTTTTGTAAATTAACTCATTTCTAAATGAAATTACTCATGGTATCCTTATTGACCTCCGATTATATATTACAGATTTCTTAATAGCAATGTTCACTCATTGAACATATATTTCCCTATTAAAATTGTACATACTCATTGCATTTCTAATTTATTGGGCCCTTGTGGTGGAGGTGGGGGGATTAAATTCATGCATCCACTTAACAACGAGGTGATGTGTCATAAGGATTCTCGTGAATCTTCCCTTATCATTTTTTTATTCGATGATTCTGAAATTTCATTTTTGTCAACCTAGTCAACTATATAATCCATTTTTACATGGTACTCCTTAATAAGTTTAATACCAATCCATTTTCCCATTTAGTATTTTAGTATTATGATACAACAATGATTAATGTACATATATAATTGGAATTACAATGTGTAATCTATATCTAATTTATTTTTTGGATATATTTTAGAAGATTGTAGTTTTCCTTATATCTGTTTATCATCTTGAAGGAGGTATACCCTTTAAAAGGCATCATATTCTGTGTAATATCCAATCTATCTTCATTGGGAATTATAATAAGAGTAAGAAACAAAATTCAACCTTAATAGACTGACATATGAGGCCTAGCATAACTAGTTACAATCTTTGAATGTTTTGGATGAGCTTTGTCTGAGGGCCTAGGCATAATCCACATATATCCTTCTGAAATGGTTATACTTCATTTAACAAAAATAGTAATTCTATTGTTCTCATTAATCAAATAATATGAGTAAAAATATATTAACCATGAATGAGCCCTAACAAATCGTATTTATTCACCACTTTCTTTACAATTAAGAGACATATTTATAATTTCAAACAACATGGAAACATCCAAGATCATGATATTAAAATAGACGGTACAATATACTGAACTGAATAGAAATAATGAATCTTGAACTATGTTTTCCTTGATTCCAATAATCCATGATTGGTAGGATGCATCTTTGAGGGCCAACTATAACAATATCAAAAACGTTACATGCACGATTTGATATTATTTTTGAAAAACATAATCATACAATTACTTGGACATATTCTCTATGATATAACATACCCCACATATTCCCACCCATATCGATATAAAAATGTATTATGATTTACAAGTCCCACATCATCAATTTATTGTTACCTTTTTCATGGTATTCTACATTCTATGGCCTAAAACTATTATGAATGGTTCATTGGTACATAAACATATGAGGAAGCACTAAGGTCCTATCACATGAAATTAAAATGTTTTACTTTCTCAGTTATGTGGAATAAAACTACACATGTTTTGATTCTCTTTATACAGATATGTAAGAAGAACCATCATGGTATCGATCCGAGTATCACATCACATACATCCATTCGAAATGGTAATAAATTTTAGAGTACATAATAATGATGCTTTAAACTATTGAATATTCAACTAAAAAGATACTAATAGAGAACATTGATCACTATAAATGATACCATTGGGAAATAACCCCATCGTCCCGTGGCCGGGCCGCTGCCCCATGGTCGTTAAACCTTCCTCCGCAGACGAGCTGTCGCCCGTGGTTGGGCCGCTGCTCGCAGCCTCACCAAGCCGTCCTGCGGCCTCCTCCCTCCAGGCTGAGCCCCCCCGGGCTGGGCCAAGCCGCCCCATGCCCTAGTGGCTCCCCCGTCCAAGCATCCCTGCGGCCTCCGCCATACTGGCCGAGCCACCCCAGGCCGCCCCGCGCCCTTGCGGCACCCCATGGCCAAGCCACCCAGTGGCCTCTGCCCTTCTAGCAATGCCACCATGCCTCGGGCTAAGCCGCCCCATTCCCTTGCAACACCACCGCGGATGAGTCTCCGTCCGCGGTCAAGCCTACTCACGGCCTCTGACTCCCCACACGGCCCTCAGGGCCTGCGGGGCCACCCAGTGGGCAGGGCTGCTCCATTGGCCAGGTCGACCCAAACTGTGCGACCCAGGCCAAGTCGACCTAACCTAGGTCATCCTAGGCCAGGTCGGGTCAGGTCAGTTCGACCTGGTTGGACCAGACCCATACCTGATACGAACCTTTACTTTACATGGGCCATAACTCTGGCTCATGATGTCTATTTGAAGAACTGTCTGTGGTGCTGGAAATATTTGAGTGAGGTGGTCTCATTTAGTATTCCCCACTACAGTTTTGGGTAATGTTGAGGTACGTTTGGGTTGGATCGAGCACAAATCCAATTGGGACCCTTAGAGTAAAATGCTAAAAAATCACAGACCGGGTGTCCTATTGACGTTCCATCTATTGCGCTGAGACCTCTATGACGGGGCTGACCATTGAGATACTTCTTCGTTAGACATCGTAGTAGTTGGATTATAGACAAGTGACTTGGGGGTAGGATCCTTCTTGAGATGAGAGAGCCTAGTGAGGGAACATTTTAGGTGGCTATGACCAGAAGACTAGCTATTGTTCTAGTGTGGGTCAGATCTACCGATCATGTGTGGTTTAGCTCCTAGGAATCATGTGTGGGTCATCTTCTAGTGATCCTATATGGGTCAACTCCTAGAGATCCTATGTGGGACAGCTCATAGTGATCATCCGTGGGTCAACACCTAGTGATCATGTGTGGATCACCTCCTAGTGATCTTGTGTGGGTTAGCTCGAAGAGATCTTGTGTGGGTCAGCTCCTAACGATCATGTCGGGGTCATCTCCTTGCGATCCTCTGTGTGTCAGCTCCTAGTGATCCTATGTGGGTCATCCCCAAGAGATTCTATGTGGGTCAGCTCCCAGCAATCCTCTATGGTTCAGCTTCTTGAGATTCTAGGTGGGTCAGTAACAAAGCCACTTAATGGATTAAGATTATTTATTTTCCATAACTATTCATCTCTACTATTGTACCTATGTTATAACTTGTGTGATATGTGTTCGTACCTTTGTGGTACTATTCATCGTAGAAATACTTAGGTGGAATTCTACTATGTGGTGTACTTGTGTGGTACTTGCATTTACGGTTTTTATTCCTTTGTGGAAATGTTGGGCTTTGGGAATTTGGGTTTGACCCTCTGTTTCCTCATGAAGGAGTTGGGTATACTTGTAAACATAGTTATATGTATGGACAAATACCAAATTTGGGTTGATAGTTGACTTCATGGTTTGTGGTTTATCCTTTGTTGATTTTGTGAGACCTTGAGGGTCTCAGAGTCCCTACTGAGTATCATTATTCTCACCCCTTAACCGGAAATTCCTGCACCATGTTGTGTTTGGAGCAGACGACGGACAATGTTGATCTAGACTAAGGGTACTAGGATTGGATGGTGCATGGAGGAGGACCTTACGATGAGTCGGTAAATAGAGGTATAATACGAAAATGGAGTGCTGAGGAGGCGATCTGTACCCACCCTTCAGGTAGGAACCTTGGAGTACGAACCTGCTACTATCTTCGATTTTGCTCCAGCATACTGGTACTTTGAGTTTCTTGTACTTTCCAGTTGGTCCTATATTCTGAAACATTTTACCTACTGTACTCACTCTGTTTAAAATTCATTTTACTTGAGTTAATATCTTGATGTGTGCTTGGTTGTGTGTGATTACAGGTTATAAATGCAATGCCTTCCCAGTTTTAGGGATTATGTCTTTCGTTGCTAGTCTTCAGCCCCTGGCCTATTGAAGGAGGTCTTGGGGTAGTCACGGTATGAGCCCCGGGGGTATAGTCATGACATCTCTATCAAATTATGGATTAACAACTAGACATTATCACCTATTGTATGGGAATTTAATATGGTGGACTCTTCTTTGGGGTTACACTATAAAATTGGGGAGAATATTGATACTTAGTCACACTTTCAAGAGGAGGTGAAAAATAACATCAGTGGATATAAAATTGTTTTCAGTTTAGACATTCTTATATGTGAACCATCCACTAATGATATTCTCAACAATTAGATTTTCACCTAAAACTGTATCAAAATATAAAAAAACCACTGTTCATATTTAAATAATTTTAACAAAAGAACCTATTAAGAACTCGTAGTTAACATTAATATAGAGGACGAATTACAGTCACATACTCTTGATTAAATATTTATAATAACTGGGTATCTCAGTGTGCTAAGTATTATCCATCTACAACCAACACAGATTTGACTTCAACCATCTATACCTAAGTTGACCCATGACTAAAGCGTTATGGAATCTATTGTTTAAATATGTTTGAAATAAAATGACCGATAGTTGGATAATTTTATGCTTTATATTAGTATATTTTAAAAGTTGTGATGTTTTCCCAAATCAATATCTATTATAGTTCAAAACTCTCAAGGTTATCCATTACATCTGGATCAGTCTATATTCTACTCGGCACATACATACTTCCTCTAACATTCATTCTTAAAAGGCCATTATTATTATATTCACTATAGAATGTGATATGATACAAATCAATTAGTTTAATAACAATATACATGATTTCATTATTCTGAAAACATTTGGGATTAATGGTAATTATAAACCTCCATATGGAACATTTGAGGTTATTTAGTAGAATCCTTATAAAAAATTGATAATAATCGATATGGGTGGGGTGTAGAAAGGGGACATAGGACATTCAGGTTGTGGGGATATATTGAGTCCACATTATAGATGTATTCATGGTTTTTTGGATCATTTTGTCTGGGATTAGCTATTGGATCCATAATTTAATGTCACATCATGTATGGCCTTTTTTATTTTTAAAAGGATAAAACTTCATGGATAATGATTGATTCTATTTCCATCATCCAAACTATTGGAAATGGTACAATAATTTTATATTGAAAATATATTTCTAAATGGATATAATGCGTAGAACATTTGATGTTCACAAACATAATCATCACCCATAACTATTTTAATTCAAATTAGGTAGCAGATACACTTGACAATAAAGGTATTAGGGTAGGATACCACTTGGATGGATTAGATACCATTGGACTTGGTTCCTTTCCATGAATGAGATTTCAATAAAACTCATCTTTTCATACTTTTGTAATTAATTTATATATAAATTATTTGTTGGATTATTTTTTATGAGGATTCGTTATATAAAAATAATCATCTAATTTCATGAAATAAATTCAACATCTCTAACAAATTTTTCTAACATAGTACACATCATAGTTATAAACAACATAAAATCAGTCATCAAAACAAATTTAAATTAAACATAATAACATATAAGATCATATGATTATTAATGGGAAACATGGGACATATCAGTAAATTAATATAATTATTCCATTGATCATAAAAAAGGTGAGACATAATGATCATAAAAGTGATAAATTTGACAAAACAATTCCTAGATGATGATAAATAATCAAGGAAAAATAATTTGGAAGTTTATAATACATTAAGAAAAAGAGAATGTAAAATTTTGACCCTTGACAATATATCAAAAAAAATGAAAATATAATAATTGAGTGGAAAAAATGATGAATGATAATAATAATAGAGTTAATTTTATAACTCTATATGCAATTAAAGTCAACACATGTTGGGCATATGATATCCACCCATGTAACCTCATTGAAATTTGGATAAACTCCCATGATTCTATGTTTGGGAATGGTATAACCTCTCCCATGTGATTTTTAGTGTTTGGGATAACCACCCATGTACCCTATGAGACTATGAAATTTAAACATTACCCAATTCATCAAAGAGATATGAAAAACCCACCCATCACATAATGATAATCTATTCATATGTTTTTAATAATATTTTGGAAACATTAATCATTATATAATTGTTTATCCCAGGGAAATGATAATTGGATTCGTTAAGATTCCATCATTATAATAAATAACCATATAGATATATAATAAGAAGTTTATCATTGGGTTATATACATTGTACAATATATGTCATATCATAGTATGTTTTTATAGATGAAAATATCTTTAATAGGAAACTGTAATATTTTATTAGAAAAATACAGTTTTTATTTTGATAAGTCATATTTAAAATATGAAAAATTGCAGAATAATAGGGAAAAATTTTCCTTGAAAATATATATGGATTAATTAATTGTAATATATAATAAATATTACTATTCATTGAAAAATTTACTCATGTGGGAAATTATTAAACAATTAGAATATTCCAACCTTTGGTAAAACGATCCTATGTAGAAAGTGACTTGAGGTTTCTATTTAAATTAATTTAAAGAAAGTCACAAAGGGGAAAAATTTAAATTAAACATTAATTCTATAATATTTAAAACATTTTCGAAAACATATTAATAGAAATATACACATGGGGGAAAACATTCTCGATAGAATAAAAAATCAATGTAAATATTCATTAAAAAAATTCAGAAATTTTGTACATTGAAAGGAAAATTGAACATAAAACATGTAATTTCTAGGAAGACTCCATGTATAATTAATTGCATATGATTTATGGTAGAGAAATCATTTTATATTATCATTTTAAATTTTTTCATAAACAATTATAGAAACAAGTGACTTTAACATGAAACCCTGATCACTTATCTAACATTTCAAAACAAAACACCAATGAAAGAAATAACATAAAATTAAATGATATATAAAATTTATATTAATATATTCATGATATAATGTTTCATATATTTACTGTGTACACCGAATAAAATTAACACCTGGTTAATATGAAATTTGTCTTAGTGAATGATTTATGATTAAAGAACCCATTACCTTAAGTTTTACTTATTTTGTACACACTCAAATATCTTGTATAAATTTTTTTAATTTATTATAAATATATAATAAACCCATATTAAAAAATATATTTTCCCACATGATTTAATTATAATATCTTATCATACACTCATTAAGAATGTTTTATTATCATACCCATTTTGACTGTTAACTACTCTGTTCTTCATATATGTTTTTGTTAACCGATTATATTACGTATTCTTTGAAAAGATTAAATCAACGCCAAAATAATAATAATTTAATATTTATAAAATCTTAAAATTAAAAAAAAATTATTACTATTTATATAAAGTGTTTTTGAAAAATTAAATATATCACTTCATGGATATGGTTGTTCGTACATATACATGAGATCAAATTTCAATTTTCAATGAATTGAATGAACAAAAAATGAAAAATTAATTAACCATTATTCAATCAGTATTATATCCAATTTCTTATATATAATCATTAAATATTTCAAAATTACTATCCATGTAAATGTGAAATCTAAAAAAATCAAATCGCTTCCTTGAGGTGGTGTTCAACACATATTCTCGAGCAATACTATAATTTTTCTATGGACATGAATATATGATTGTAGATAATGTCATATAATTTGAAAAACTAATTATTTCATAAATGTAACTTATAAGCATTAAATTTATAAAAATATCTAAATATAAAGGATGAATATTGAAACTGAATCGTATATCTACATGGAGGTAGTAGTGAAAAAGTACACATGAGTGATAATTTCATTTCCCATTTGATGGAAAAGATGTGAAAAATGATTTCAAAAAATATATATTAATATAAAATTATATATATTATATTGGATTCATTATGTTATATTGGATACAATATGTTTATAGGTTGAATATTAATAAATAAATATTGAAATAGTCCGGTAAGATGACTACCTCCTTAGAGAGAATCATCTATTGGAAAAAACCCCAGGACATCATTGGATGGTCAATTGGAAATACCATAATCTCATGAAGAAAATGATAAACGATATATATGATTGGGTGGGTATTGTATGAGATATAATTAATAAAATTTGAATATAATCATGTATAATATGATGATTTTTATATGTTAGTGAAAGAATACACATGAACTAACATAAAATATTTAAATAATATAATATATTTTTTACATGAAAAGTTGTTGAAAATGGCCACTAAATACTATGTATGATAACACCAGGTCAAAAAAACTTCATAAAAATAAATTTAGCCTATTTTAAATTTCATATGTATCCTTATCACTTTGTTTAACCACATCGTAAACTCACCATATCCAAAACTATGGTAACTGATTTTTATACTATTTTCTATTCATTAGGGGAAAAATAGTTTTACCAATTATAAAATCCTTATATTATTATTAGAAATATATAATCTATTTTTATAAAATTCAATTTCAGTAAATGGAGGACTGAAATTTAAAAATAATTATGCAAAACATAATAAAAATCAGTTTTAAAAATTGAATTTTTAATTACCAAACAAAAATTAATATCATTCCTCACCTAGGAAAATTCAAATTATTAATATAAAGTTACGTGATTGAATATGTAATCTAAAATTTGTATTGTAATCATTAATGACTAATTATTTTATTAATTATAATGATAAAACCATACTGCTTACCTAAGAACTATTTTCATTAATATAACTACATTTACTATAACATTATTTTGTATTCATTACTAACCATTAGATAAATAATATATGATGGATTATTCATAGATTATAAATAAATTTTGTTTCATATTCTAAATAAAGATAAATATATTATTGTTTTTTAAAGATGATAACACCTCAAAAAACTCATTTCTATATAAAAATTAGTCTTTAAATCAAGAAATGATTTATTTTAAAAAATGTAATAATAATTTAATATGGTTTTTAAATAAAAATAAAATTAATAAAAAACACTCACCCATATATATATACATATATATTAATCTACTTAATTATATTTATACCAATGAATCTAAAAACTATGTTTTAATGGTTAGAATAAATTGTTGTTCACTTAGACATGGGTTTGTGTGTAATTAATGTTATAAAATTCATTAAATTTATATCAAGGTAATATTTTTAAAATATTCAAGTATTATATTATAAAACCCATAGAATGAATTTTGTTTTCTTAATGTTACATCACTATGTTGAAATTTTTGTATACTTATACTTCACCAAATCCTCAGTTTCCAATGAATCTTCCTTTAATTTCTAATTCCTGTATAAAATAGTTTCCAAGTGAGTAGTCATATTCTGTAGAATTTTATCTCTATGATCAATTATTTATACCTATTTCCTATATAATAATTGTAATTGTAATTTTTTACAAACATTAAGATAGGTACATGTTAGGGATCATGCTTGTAATCACTCAATATATATATATATAACCCATAATAAACATTAGAATGGTTTGGTGGAATGGATTGTGATAAGTTATGATCCCAAGTAATTCCAGAATATTGAATGGGAAAATATTTATATGGATCATCTTTCCATTAATTATAAATATCATGACCTTCTAACATTGGTAAATTCATAGGAATACCTTCTCAGCAACATCAAATTCGATATCTCAGTGACGATATCCATATTAACAATTTATCAACATTGAGCTACCTTAATGTGATACTGAAAGTCTCTATAATTATATTCTACTTAATATTCCTCATAAATTACCATGATGATTAGATCTCCAACTTTATCCCAGCCTGTTATATTTCATAAATTTTTAAAAAAATTATATTCCTAAAAATCCATCTATATTCCCCAGAATATTTATTATTATAATAAAAAAATTTATATGTTTATGGTTTTGATATGAACCAACTTTGAAATTTTGATAACCACGCCTAAAAATATCATCTACAGTTTGAATGTTTCATTAAATCAAATGATCAATACAATAGATATGTGAACTACATAAAAACAACACTATATGAATTTCATGATAATGACTTATAAAAAACATTAAGGTAAGTTATAGTTCTTGATTAGATATAATAGAATAGAGCACTCAATAAAAACATACCACATCATTAATGCACATTACATTAGGATGATCAAGAGAGAAATCATCGATGAAAGTAATTCAGTGCATCTACTAGATACGAAAAAAATACAAACCCAAAAATATTTATTCCCATTATATTTATTATGGATATAGATTATTAAATACATTGTGATGATTTCTTATTTCTAATAATTAATCTGTAATGGTTATAACTTTCCCTTAGATATATCTCTCACCCATAACATTCTAACAGACCATGAACAGTGATATATGCATTATAATATCTTCCATCGTGTTTTCATAGAAAAAATACTACATAATATCTCTATATATCGTTTTATATTCATGATTAATAGAGAATGAGAAACTAGAAGCTTCATCATATTTCTCCATATTGAATTCATTTATTTATGTGAAACAAACTCATTTCATGAACTATATCATTAAATTAAAATCTTCTTTAAACTCATGAAAGTTATTATAATTTATTTTGAGATGTAATTATTCCATTAACATTACAATAATCGTCACAAGGATATATTTTTTATAACTCATTTATGGAATATAAATTTAATTCCCTTCAATCTAAGTTTTAAGATTCTTCCATTTCTAATTGATAGATTTTGGACCATTTTTGATCACCATCATGAAAAAGATAACATGATCTGTTGGACTCAATGTAGTAATCATAGCTTTCTCATTATCATGGTGTTAATTTGATGTTAAGTATTAATCATTAATTAAATTGAACCATATTTTTTGGGGAATTTTAAACTCACTTTAAGTAAATATATACTCTATGATGTTATGATAAATTTATATTTTACAAAATTCACTATATATAAAATTTATATATCTAATCAATGACAAAAATATTATATCCAGATCTATATGATTATTTAAGAAATTTTATTCATAACCCATAAATTGTTATGAGGAATAATGTATAACCATATCATTGTTTATAAGAAAACATCCCTACTCCTTCATTTATGTATTCACTATAAATCACAATCCCCTCCCCACTATAATGTAATGTGAGTTATCATACTCTAACCATATATATCATCAGAAAATTTTCAGTTTTATATATATTACTAGACCAAAGTTTGGTTAATACCTTACATGTTTAAATGGAGTGTTGAATAGTCCTCACATAGAAATTCTTCAAAAATAATTGATAAAATACAGTCAATCCAAGGATATTATGGATCTCAGTCACATTGTTTTTTCTTGGTTAATGTTCATTGATTTATTTCATATCAATATATTATAATTTTATCATCCTTGTGATCATTTATCCCATTATTTAGACATTCTAGAAAAAAATTACCACTCGATTAATTTTCCTTATGGATTATTCTTCATTATGGTCTTCAGCACAATTTTCAATAGATCTTCATGATCATTATTCTACTTTTAGTTTAAAAGTTTATCTTTTATATGGAATACAAGAAATTAGTTGAGGTAATATCTAAATATGCAATTTTTTGCATCCTTGAATTTAGTTTGGGGATTAATAAGTCTAAATAGAATCATTATAAATTCATGGTTTCAATTCTTTTATATAAGGTTTTATAAGGTATGTAATCACTTTTTTATGCTCAATTAATAGTATCTACAATGAAGTAAAATATTTAAATAGTATTTATTTCAATATAATTCATCAAATAAATCTATAATACTTGGTAGAGAATAATTATTCATGATTGATATATAGTTTTGTTTTGGATTATAAATTTAAATTCTTATTGATTTGTATTTTATTTTAATAAAATATAACTCATGTACCCAATTATGATGAACTTGGATGAGTGAATCCTTTATCATGATTATCTTATAGGTTCTAATTCAATTCAAACAACTTAATCGAGACAAATATATATTGATTGTCTAAAATAAGTTTAGATTTATTTATGAGGTCTATTTAGAATTCAACATCATGTTAATGTGGAATACTTGGTAAACACTTTTAGAAAGGCACTATAAAACTCTGATAGACGTGGTATATCATTTATTTTGAGTTTCAAACCATTTATATGAGATAAATAACACTTATAAACTAGAACCAAGACCCACAAAATTTATTTAATTTACATTGGAATCTAATATTAATACTCAAAATTAAAAATGACCATATATTGATTCAGAATATGAAATGGCACATCCCTTCCATGGGAATTAATTTGTAATCTATTTAAAGAGATCCAATTAATTATATAAATAACTAAAAACATTAACATAGTAACCCCAACTATTGAGTAGAGTTTATGTGTGCCTTAATTATCAAGATCCACATCAATGATACACATAGAATATTCCCATGAATAATATTGGAGGTATCCCTTGTATTAGGGAATTTACAAGGATAACACCAAATTTCCATACACATGAGAAATTAAATTATAAAGTATACATTGGGTTATACTTTATGTCCAAACATTTAACATTATTTTTCCGTAGAACATTGTTGTTTCATTTCCTTATTTTCAACTCATAAAACAACTTACCATTCATTTTTGCCATTCCCCTAAGTGATTATTCCCACATTGTAGAAATATAATAAGATGAATATTCATTTATATAATGGATTAATAACCGATAATCTAATTAAACAACATTTTTATCTTATTATGTGTGTTATAAAACTCACTCATGTTGATGTTTTCAATCATTTACCATGAATGATAGGTAATAATAATCATTATATTTTATATTCCATCTCCCATTTCTTTTGGTTTCTCTATAGGATAATAATTTCATTATTTTCCATATTCATCATTATGATTGTTTGTTCTTATTTCAACAATTAACTAAATAAAATCATAGTTTGAGATACAATAATCAATGTCTAAAGTAATATAATTATGGAAAACAATCAATTGGATGTCTAATTCATGAATCAATTTTTTAATCTATGAAAACCTATGGATAATCCTTATTGAGAAATTTTTATTATCAATTATACTACATCGTAATGGTTTTTATATATAATGTGGTGTATCCCAAGAATATCCAATAGTAGTTTATTATATATGTTCATTATTATCTCCAAACATTTTACATTGGAGAAAATGTAGTTTATATCAAATATTACAATTTTATTATTGTTATCCCTAGGTTAATCTCTTATTGTTAGGTATTCACTTACAAGTATCCAAACTGGGATTAAATTTATAGTAACACTAAACTCACTTCTTTATAAAAACATATTACATTATCATATATATATTCTCATAAAAAGGGTTATCAATAATGATTTATAATATTAATATACATAAAATACTAAAATATCTTGTAATACAGAATGAGGAAACCAAAAAATTACATATATAATTAAATCATAATCTTGTATAAAATTTTAATATAGTTCACAAAAATACATTACCTTGCATAGTAATGATTTAGTTTAATTATATATTGCATAAAAATATATTATTTTGCAAAAGATATTTAGAATAGAATTTAATGACATCACACATAGTTCACTTCATATCATAAACCATCAAAAAACCTTCCTTCATAAAATATGAAATGATGCAAAATATTGGGTCGTCTCAGATGGTTAGTGAGGGTAATCCTTAGAGATGAATAATAAATTATTACAAATGAGAATATGATAATAATAATGTTATGAGATCATGATATTATCATTATTCAATCATACATATTAATTCATAGATCATAAATATTATTATCCACATAAATCATTGATAGTTTATAAAACATGGTTCATAATACCATCAAAGATAATGAACTATGAGAATACATATTTTGATAAAATATATTCCAAAAGGCTTTTTAATAAATTGTGTATTAATCATTATCATAGAAAATTATTTTCAATTATACATACTAATATAGTTTTCATATTTTAAGCTTGTTATAACCACCCATGTACCCACTTTGGTCTTGAGATAACCTCATGTGTACCCTCTTTCGGTCAAGGGATACCTTTCATGTTCTATTTTTTGGGATTGGGATAACCTCCCCTATACCCATTGATCTCATAAAACATAAACAGTAACCAATTAATTGGAGGGGTATAGTAGAACCACCAACCATATAATAAAAATCTAGTTATATGAATGTAACAACATCATGAAAGATTTATCGTGTAATCATAACTTATCCCATGGGAATGAATTTTTTTTTTCATGGTATAATGACCATTTTGAATAACCATAAAAATAAATAATATGTTTTGGTTCAATTAGATCATATCCCTATTGAATAATAAATAAAATATAAGGATGTTTTCATAAAATAAAATACCATTAAAAGTTCACTCAAATATATCTTATAGAGAATACAATATTCATTTTTGAAAAAAAATAATTTAAAATTTAAAAAATTAAATAATATTAAGAAAATAATTTTATTTAAAAAAACATGTTAAAATATGAATTATTTTTTATGTGGAATAATATTAATGATTGTGGGAGCTCCTTTTCATACTATAAATGTTATGACAATGATTTTTTTAGCACCTTTAGAAAGAATTTCATCATTCAAAATACAACCCGAAGAATCCTATTAAATCATTTTTTAAGAAGTAAAAAGTAATTGAATATGGTATTGATTAAAAAAATAAGAATAGTGAAAACATTCTTGTAATTATATTAATGGAAATATGTGAATGAAATTAAATACATTAATCCAAATAGAAGAAACAATTCATTTATCCATAAACATGTTTTTTTAAAATTTTGAGTACTTAATGATATGAAAACTATTGAAAATGTTTTATATTCCAGAAATAAATATTATAGTATAATATATATATAATATTTATTAGATATATATCACATAATTTCATCCAAAATATTATAAAATAAATTGTATAGTTAAAAATTATGATTGTAACATTAAAACATTACCTCGTTGGTAACTTTTGAACGATTACCCTCATGAAATAAAAATCCTTTAACTAGTAAAATAATTTTCAAGAATATATATCTATTTTTGACATAAAATGTAATAAGGGGATTTTGTACATTGTATGAATGAAATAGTTTTTGAGTATGGAATATATCTCATATAAACATAAGTAAGATGAGAATCTATTACCACACTTAAGACTAGCCTCAAAATCCCACTAAATTACATTATAATAAATATAAATTTATTATACATATATAATAAATACTTATTCAAATTCTTAAAACCATAAAAGGTTTACATAATACAATATATCGATAATTCATTAACAATCATTCATTGTCATTAACATTCATGGTGGTAACTACTGCTCTCTTCGTGTTTATTTCACTTCAACAGTTATAGTCTGGTCCTAATGATCAAAATTACATAATTACTATAATATTAACCCATTAATAAGATTTATATTTTATCATTACATACACATTTATTAAGATTTTATGAAATATTAAGTAATTATCTTTGTGGGGATAATAGTACATATGAATACATGAGTGATGTATTGTCATTTCGATGGATGGAAAAAATTAATGGTAAAAAACCATACCATTAAAAATTAATTTTCAAATATTAAAAATAATATATATTCCATTAATATGTAATTATTTCCATCCATTTAAATAAAAAATGAAAAAAAACATCACATTGATTCATGGTGGCGATAGACTAGACGTGTACACAAGTGTTGTTTGTGTTTTCTAATATGTGAGAAGTTAATAAGATATAATATATATATATATATATTAATTAATAATATTAATGTTTCGAGAGTCCTGTATAATCACTAAATACATAATAATAACCTACCATGAAATATTGTGATGGGAAATGAATCATATTGCTACGTGCATACATTGGTTCAAGCTTATTTGGAAGCACTAATTTCTTTTCCAATATAGTTGAAAGGGCATGAAAATTGTTTTAAAAAAATAGAAATGTTCTATTTTGATAATTATGATTTAATACTCTAAATTTTATGATATATAACATATATTTAGAGTATTTTGAAGAAGAAATAATTTTTTTAGGATTTGGGTAAGATGATTACATGTTCACTGAGTGACCACAATAGAATACACTTTAATCCTTCATAAGAGGGACTTATTGTAAGACAAATTTTCAAATAATGAAGGGAAATAATCAATTAATTTAAATGGGTAGGTATTTTATAATCATTAAGTAACAATGTGATTTAATAAGGATTGATAGTAGGGGTTGTTTTATTAGTTAAGCGATGAACACATAATGAATTACTTATGAAATTTTTATTATATAAGTTCACATTCAAGTGATAGAGGAAAAAAAATTCAAAATTATTTTATGTAAAGAAAATATAGGGATAAATTTTAAAATATAAAAAGATTTGTATAATTTAATGTGGAATTTGTTCCATTATCCCGTAGTTTAACCCCTTGTGACCATTTTTTAAACTCTAATCAAGATTTAATTTTTTTACTATTTTTACTAATTACATAAAAATTGAAGACATATTAATTAAGTAATTATTAAATAGACATTCCAAATATGGAATAAATTTTAACATTTTTAATTTCAATAGGTGTTAAATATTTATTTTAACATAATTGTGGAAAATTCTATGATGAAATATTTTTATTGAATTTTTATCAATAAAACCTAATTTCTTATCATACGCCACATGAAGAAAAATTATATGAATGATAAAATAATTTTCAATATTTATTATATACATTTAATGAAAATAATTATGTGATAACTATAGATTTTATTTATTATCATAAAAACACATTATAAATATTACTTATGCTTTCTGAAAAATAACTTCTTTAACCGTAATGTTATTTCATTTACATTCCCAACCATTAGATATCTAATTTATAAATGATTATTAATTACTTATTAAATCCTTCCAAAAAAAATTTAAAATTTATCAATATATATTTTTAAATAAATTCATAAAAAGGTGAAAAATAATATTTTCAATTTTTTCATCTCATGCTGGAATAGTGTTATTCAAATTTAATTATAATATCATATATATTTATAAATACACTTTAAAAAATAGAAAGTCACAATATATATATATATATATATATTTCATAATGTGGTTAATCCTCTTCATACCGAAAATAGAAAAGAACATCTAACTATTACAGAGTATATTGTAGATTATTTAAAATCATGGTTATATGAAAATAAATTTAACTAATAGCATAAATTTATTAAGATGGAAAAAATTTAAAATATTTGAATGTTAAAATGACCACTTATGTATCGACATTTGATTTTGGATTATATAAAAAATGAAACGACATTTGATAACATTTCATTCACATAAGATATGATGTAAATGAGCCTCAACCTACTATATTATCAATTGTAGATAACCTAATGTGGTATCCAATTTAAAATAATTACCTCTCATAGATATATAGATAATATGAATTAATCATGACAAATGTTAATTCAAAAATATATATTTTATTTATAAATTTAATCACTTTCCATTAAAAGATAATTAAAAAAATTATCATTTGAATTTTATAAAATAAATCCATCCTTTGAAATAAAAGATTAATAATATGCACATTATGAATTTTTTTATCATTTCTTAAAAATTTATTTTTAGTAAAATAAGTTGGATTTATGAAAATTTTAATTATCATAAATTTAACCCTATAAAATCATAACAGAGAAAATTAAAAAATCATAATGTAATTAATTTTTTTTTAATTTCGACCATCATTTTTAAATATTAATTGTAAATAGAAAACTTCTTATAACTATTTTAAAACAATTTTTAAATGTATCTTTAATATAAATACTATTTTTCGAACATCCCTTTAAATAAATCAATTTTATGATGAGGCTTGATTTTTTCTTTCATTAGAAGCCTCACTCATTTTATTGAATTCATAATTAATAAAAGTGTGAAATAAAAATCATTAACCATGAAATAAAAATATATAATATAAGTAAATTTTCAAAAAACAAAATCATATTATTTGTTTGAATGTTTTTTTTAAATTATATATTCATAAATTAATTAATATTATTTGATAAATAATATTTTCCAATTATAATCAAAATATTAAAATTTGTTTATATGGATAATTTTAAGTTTTTTCATTAAAATTTATTACTATGGTTGAAAAATTATCCTTGAAAATAGAAATGAGAAAATTGAGGTTAGGATAATTTAGACATTATAAAAAATTGCTTAAATTGAATGGTTGATATTTATCTCAACTGAGAAATGTTTCCCTTCCACATAATTCATTTAACGATCCTTAAGATATTGAATTATTAAAATATTTAAAGGTGTTTCTAATAAATCCCTTGAAAATAATTATGAAAACATACCACTATCAGTATTTAAGGGTACTCTCCACCTAATATTTAATTTTTTTTAAAAAAAATTATTCTCCCTAGAACCCTCACCCATTAATATAACCCCATAACCACTCATTGTTAGCATATTCCCATAAAATTAATTGAGAATTCCCATGAAATATTTATTATCCAATGTAATTATTATATCAATTAAACGTAAATTTCATTTTAAATAAGAATAAATTTTTTGAAGTTTCAATTGGAACCATAAAAAATATATATAAAAAGAACGATTACATCTGTATATATAACATTTAACCACACAAAACATAAGTATTTTCTCATTCTTATAATTTATTTTAAATCTTAATAATTCAAATATCATATAAACATAATAATATGATGAATTATTACGATTATCTTACTGATATATTGTTATATTAATTCTAAACCCATTATTTATTCAGGTCGATTCACATAAAACAAAAATTGAACATCAATTGTTTGTATCTCTGTACTACCTCCTTAATGGAGAACAATAATTATGTTTATAATCTCTATTTTCATTATTTATGGAAACAGATTCAAGGATATTTCCCAAAAATAAATAATCACAATTTTACATTTATACTTATGCAATAATTATATTATTTTAATTGAATCACCTACACAATCATACATACATATCGAGATAACATGGGTGCATCTTTTCGATTATTTAAGAACCAATATAATAAATTAATTAAAATTCTACCATGGATGACTAATGGAAACAATAAAATATTATTATTACTGGCTAATAAGATAATAAATATTATTTTATTATTTTTTATAACATATATAAGGTATATAATTTATTATGAATAATTCAAATTTGATCAAAAAATTACTAATGAAAAAAGTTGACAGTTTTATATTTTCATATTTTAAAACAAAACATATATATTTAAAAATGAAAATTTCAAATTAATATCTGTAATATATTAATTTTTATATCATTAATAGTGTTTTTATATCATGATAGGTCAATGATATAAAAATTATTAAACATAAATAAAATGGGTAAATTAATTACCACTCTCCAGTCATAATATACCTTAACTAATTAATTCAATCCGGGTAAAAAAATCTAATACTAATTTAAAATGATAATATTTATTACTTGGTTCAGTTAGAATATTATTTTTTATATAATTTTATTATTGGAGTATATATTAGAATCAATATAGAAAGGTAATAAGATAAGGGCTTTCCATCTCAACTTATATTTATAGGGACATGATTAAATGTTCAGTAATAATTTAATATTTCTATTGTTTATATACATCCCAGGAATATATATACCAATAATCAGTGATTTAATATATATTTTTACCCAAAACTTTTATTATAGGATCCCAATGAATTTTTATATAAATTTCAATAAATTATTATGGGGGTTTTCATGACACAAATCTCATCATTATGTCATAATCACTTTTAATTGTATATTGTCATAAAAGATTTTCTAGACTAGAAAATGATGATTTTAATATATGTTTCCACGTTCCTTTAAATTTAAATTTTGTTTCACATATTAATATTATTTGTTTATGATGTTATTGTTTTGAGAGAATTTATTTTTAAGAATAATTCCAAATTCTTTAATGGGGTTCTCCACCATAACAATGTTTTCAGATCCCACAAATTTCATCCTCTATTTTTGGGAATGATAAAATGATTTAATATCTATTATTCAAAAATATTTTTTCTTCCTTCAAAAAAAGTAAAAATTAATACAATATTTATGATACGGGATTACAAAAAACGTATTTCAAAATATTTAGAAGGGATTCAATCCTTTAAAAATAAATTAATTATTATTTGGTCAAAAATTTATTTTGATAAAATATTTGTATTTGTAAATATCCATTGAAGAATATTTTTTCTAAATTTAATGTTTCATATGTTCCCTATTAACACTTTTTTAAAATAAAATTTGGATGTTACCAATAACATCTTATTTGTTCAATAAGGATAAAAATTATTTCTAAAATTTATTTTTGAGTTTCTTTCTATATTTTTATTCTCTATGAAACATCATGTCCATATGTTCTCTATTATAAATTACTTTTCCAAGAGTTTTATATAAAATATATTTTATATTTTTTAAAAAATATCTAGAATTATTCCGATATTAAATTTGGTTTTCTTAAATGTTTAATATTTTTTTTCTTCCTTTGAAACAGAATATTCATGATGAAGGTTATTTGTCTAATTATATCATCAACCTTATTTTTTTGAATGTCTTAAATAATGTTCATTTCTCTCATAGATATGGTCCTTTATTTAGTTCATCCTTCCTATTCTATGAACATTGATAAACCAAAATTTTTTCTCATTAAGTCCTATGTTGAATATCCTATTTCGTATTCATTTAATAGATTAGTGTTCAGTAAGAGGTCATAAAAATAATTATTTAGCTATTATTTTATTACTTTCTTACCATTTATCTACATGTTTTAAATACCATATAATTTTTATCTTGATTAAATGGTATTTAACTAGAATGTTTAATTATTTTATTAGATACCAATTTGTTTTCTATCTATTTAATATGCTTTGATATTTTATAGAAAATTGTTATTTCATAATTTCATCCCACTTAAAAAGGATTTGAATCCCATTTACCACAATTTTTTCTTATGATCTATTGAGTGAATCAAATTTTTATTCCATCGGTTCTTCATGAGTCTACTAGTGAATAATTTTAATTTTGAAATAAATAGTATGTATGATGATAGATGTGGCCCTATATCACCTTCCAAATAATTATTTAGGCATTCATATATCATAGGAAAGTTACTCAGGAGTGAATTGTTGCTTCTCCTAAGCATGTGAACATATGATGTGGCTCCTAAAATTTATGTTCCATATACTAATCTATGTTATTCATTTCAAGGATGTTTCATTGTTGAAGGATTATTTTTAGCACTACGTTATACTCCCACGGATCATGTTTATTGGCATCCTCTCTTAATTCATTTTTCATTTTACATAATGTATTATTCCATGATTGAGAAAATAATTTTTTTTGTGACTCTGTTATGTATTATTATTATACCCATCTACTCATCTTATGACCAATTATAATTTTTTATCATTTCCAATTATGATTACTCTTGTTGTTTATTTGATCTCTCCCCTTATTATGTTTTTAAATCCAAAATTTATGATGATATGAAAAATATATAATATTATAAAGGTTTTCTCATGTGGTGAATTTTTGAGTGATAATGAAGACTCGTAATAGATTACAAATTTTCATATATAGTGGAAATAATTTAAAATGAGTTTAATAGAAATACTTTTTATTAGTTAATTTTTTTCATAATTATCCAAGATAGTTATCCTAAAAGGTCTTATGAATTTATTGTAATTAAATATATTAAATTACCATACAATTTTTTTTTGGGTTTTCTTAGCTTTCGTAGAGTAGGTTTTTGATAACATTGTTTTATTGGATGATAAAATGAAAGTTAGTAAATATTGTATGTGTTTTTTATCATAAATATATTGTATATTTTTTGAACATGTTTTTAATTTAATTGAGGTTTTTAATTGTTTGTTCAAATGATCTAGTAGATAATTTGATTAATTATGTTTATTGATGGAATTCATCCCGATGTTAAAAATAAGAGAGGTAAAAATGGGGTATGGGTTTTTGGATAATTTTTTGGAAATTTAATTATGGGGGATAAGTAATGTTCCTTATTATTTCCTCATAAATTTTAAAAAATAGATTGTAAAATTTTTATGAATTTATGGTGGGATGAAAATTGTTTTTTAACAATTTTAGGAAATATCTTTTAATCGAATAATTCAATTTCATTCCTCAATATTACTAAAAATGTAGAGATTTTTATAATCAAATACTAACTATAATGTGTTTTATTGAAGTATCCAAACTCATGATAATCGATCAAGATCATTGTCTTTAGAAAAAAATTCCAAATCACCAATCATAGGTCAATAGAAAGATGTTATGAAACATTGATGAAGCTGATGTTTGAAGTCACATATGAAAAATGATTATCTGATAGAACATAAATTCAATTTTTGATAGATAGTTTTATGAATCCATTCCCAGAGTGGGTGAATTATATATTATAGTTGCATGGAAAATTATAATTTGGGTTCTAAATAATATTTTAATTTAATGTTTTTCAAATTCATGTATAATTTTAGATGCATAGATCATTTGTTTAAAGAATAAAAAATTCATATAATTAAGTACTGAAAATGTTATGATGGTGACATTATTTTATAATTATTTTTGTATATATACAGTAGAAAATTGCGAATAATATTTTAAGTTTTTCATTTATTTACAATACATATATGAAGGATATGATGATAGCTTAGTATTGAAATCAAATTGGGGAAATCCCAGCATAAAATTGTACACGATGTCAGGGAAGTTGTTGGAAAAACTAATTACATGATATTATCATGAAGAAGAATGTTTTTTAAAACCTATGAAAATATTCGAGCTATAAAATATTGAAATTTAATTTTTAAATTATGTATATTAGTTGAAATCCATTGGATGAATAATCATCATGCCATGTTTACTTCTAATTAAAGAAAATTTCCTTCAAATAAATGGTCCGTCTATACAAATCATTATGATGAAAATTAGATCTAGATATTCAATAATTTGACAAGGAACTATGCTGACATCAAATGGTGTTTTACAATGTTGTTTGTTAGATAAATATTATTTCACTATTGAAGGAATTAGTTTTAGAAACCCTAAGATAATGTCATGTTCTATTAGATGGGTCATCCACAGTGTTATACATATCAGTAAAGTATAAATTGTATTAGTCTATGAACAATTTAATCAAAGGGAAACCATGATTAATTGTTTATGATTGGTTTAATGGATCATATTTCATTAGATGGACATGAATTTGAAAATTGTGCCTGATTTACTATGAAAGATGATAATATGAAGATTTACAAGCTTGAATATAGTTTGTTAATTATTAAGGATGAGATGAGGCATGTTTATCAAATAAAGAATCAAATAAAAATTGTACATACATATCAAAATGAACAGACATGATTCCACTCTACAGTAGAATAATTATAATAGAAATGGAAGAATTTATGAAGAGTTCACCACACTAATATAACTTGTTGAAGTAGGTTAGGGAATGTAGAATGACCATTAAATTAAACAATAACCAAACAAATGAGTTCATAATGAAATCATCGAACAATAATATATTGAACAATGTATTTAGATTATTTGTATAAAAAATTAAAATTTATTAATGGTGATGATTCTACGATTATCATTTGAGATTTTTTATCTAAAAATATTAAGAACGTTTTGGTATGATAATTACATGTATGTTTAATGAATTTCAATGAAGGTAGAATATTATATAGTTTTCATTAAGCTTCGAAACATTTCTAGTATAGTTTAGAATAATCTAGAAATGTTAATATCAGCATGATGTTGGAAATTTTATGTTGACATGAGTGAGAAAACTTATTTTAGTTTCATATGATTACCCGTGTTGCACACCTACAATAAAGTGGGTGGAATAACTATATGTTATGTAAGAGAGTGACATTGTTCATATGAATTAGTGAATTTGAGTTATGATTTTTTATAGTAGTGTGAGGATCCAAAAAAATGAATCATTTGGTTGGATAACTGGAAACATATTGAGCATCCAATATGAAAAGTACAAGTTAGAGTTTTTTCAATAAGAAAATTTGATATAGGGATTTCTTCTATACGTATAATATACAGACTGTTATCAAATAGAATTGAAGGATAGAGAGAAAATTTTTCTAGTTTCACCCGATATAGGAATATTATATTGAGGTTTAGGTACAAAGTTTTTGGTGAAAATATTATAAGATAATTGAATAGAGAAATTTCATATGAAGGGTGAGGAGCATTAGACATACCAGATGAATGTGGTGGAACAGAAGAGAGATTAAACTATATTGATTCATGTAAGGATGTTGTAGATGAATTATTCGTGAGAAACTATCAGGTGTTTCTCATGTTGTCTCAAAAGGTAATAAATATTTGTAACTAAGGGAGTAGGTATGAATAACTACTAAGATGATGGTGTATCTTTTTGGAGATATCTCATCTATGGGATTTATTATGAATACCCTCACATGTAACTAAAAAAATAATATTTATTTATGGATTCATAGGAAAAGTGGAGTCTACATGGATAGTATGTAGGATCCCACACTAAGGGTGTTCCTTGTATAAATTCATGTTTGTGTTTTCTTTATATAATATGCATAACATATGGGTAATATAGTGAAGAATATTTTTTTATGATCCATATATCCTAAGATACAATTGATGTTTTATCAACATAATGTAATCAAGGGGATACATTGAATATAGTTGTTAGTCATTTTTTCACATTTGATCCCCCCCCCCCAATTTTAGGGAAACCACATGATCCATGTAGGAATTTAAGTTGTTACTGGAGAAAATGATCCCTTGGTTCTAATATAAATGTTTTTACCTAGCTAGGAATAATTTTTTTATATGATGTTTTTTATTTGGGATGTTGAATAATGTTTTTCCTTGAAAGTTAAAACTAAGACAAATCTAAAAAAATAAATTATTTCCAATTGGAGAACCAAGGATGTTTTAGTTAACACAATGAAAAAATAAAACAAGAAAGGTGATTATAAGGAGTGGAAGTTTGTCTCCTTAACCTTACTAAAAGAGGATCCACCAATACCTAATGGTATGTTCTATGGTATGAATTATTGTGAATCAAATAATTGTTATCCCCCAAAATAATATTTCTGAAGGATTGAGTCAGAATTACATGTAAAATATTTATATCTGTGAAGTCAGGTAACAAATCTAAAGTGGTTCTATTTAAGTTACAATATATACACTTTTCACATATAGTTGGAATACCAGAGGAACTGTCTCTGTTAAAATTATAAATCATTTACATGTTGAAATAATTATGATGGGATATAATATAATTTATATTTTCATTAATCATGATTATGATAAGGTAGAAAAAATGGTTCATTTTCTATAAAATTCCATGGTTGTGTATTAAATATTGTTTATAAGTTTTTGGGAGAATTTTGTTTCTTAATAAATTTCAGCAATAATGATTATATGAACATTAATTTACTATTCATTATATTAATTCTCGATTAGTAGCTAAAGAATGAATAAATGATGATTTTTAAAATCACACTAAGAGGAAAATATAATGAAGAAAGTAAATTTTCAAATGAAAGTCTTGTGTGACACATTCATCAAATCCCAAGAGCTTAATTAAAAAAAAGTATTCTTCTATAATGTAAATTTAATTTTTATTAAAAAATAATTTCTGAGGATTTTTTGTGAAGAAGATTTATTTAGAATAGTTATTAAATAAAATATCCATACATTGAAGGATAGTCAAAAATAAATAATTGATATTATGAATTTTCAAAGGGATATCAATAAAATTTGATTAATGTAAAACAATCCTTCTTTAAAAGATATGATTAGGAATAATTATGAAAAGATAAAAAATTCAAATGTTTTATTTTATGATAATGTGAAAATTCAGGTAAATTAGAATAATAATTAAAATGAACAGATTCTTATGAATGAAATGAGATTGTGAAACGTAGATGATAATTAAAATAAATCCACACATAATACTATGATTTGAATGTTTGATTAATATTATAAAAAAATTGTTACAACATGAAAGAAAATATCCAATGGAAGGAGTAATGTGAAAGCAATAGAAGAATTAAATTATTATTAGATAATGAAAAAATTTACCCAACACTCTAATTAATATCATATCTCCAACTCCCACATTCTTAAAGTATATTACAATTCTGAAAAAAATATGACCATAGAAAGCTTAAAATTGCACAAATTTATATAATATGTATGTTAATGAAGAAAATGGAATGATTTTCTATATAAATATCAAAACTATTGAACATGAACAAAGTAAAAAAATTCTACTAACACTTTATAGTCATAATATTGTTTTACATATTAATGTAAAAATTAAAAAAATATAGGATTATATATTCTTATATTTATGAGTAAGGTTCCATAATATGATATTCTGTTAGTTATTTCTATTTTATGGGAGGATAAAGTGTGATTAGCTAATTAACGAATCAAAATATTCATTTATATCCTTTAATGGATCAATTATGGAATTTTTATTTTCAAATTTTTTTGTTTTGAATGTTCACAATTAACAAATTTTTAAAATATATTTTAAATTTGACTTAAAACTTCTTATTTTTATGATAAATTATAAATGATTTCTAAAATATATTGTTACGTTTTATTCTATATTTTTATTCATAATAAATATCCATCTCTACATGTTTTATATTAGAATGTTATTTCTCATAGTTAAAAAAATATTTTTCATTTATTTTGAAATATTAAAAATTATTATTATCTCTAATGATCTTTTCATAAATTTTTAAAATAATTTCTCATCTAGGTAAATGTAATTTGATATATAATATCCCAGATCAATGATATTATTCAATTGATTTTATCCATGTTATTTCTCTAGAATAGTTATAAAATATTCCTTCCCATTATAGAAATGTTGCATCACTACATTTTCCTTTGCTGTAATTTAATTTATATAAACCAAATTGACATTCCAATTTCATCCCAATGTGAATAATATATTTTTCTGCCTGATTTATTGGTTTTTACACTGATTATATACATTCATTTTTTGGATAAATTATTTTCTAAATAATATACTCTTTATGTTATATTGAAAATACCATATTCTATAATATCTTTGTGGAATGGTATAACATATGAATTTTACATGATTTCATTAGATACCATTATATATTCCATGGGTTTATAATTTTATCATAACTGATGAAAATATGAATTTATCCATTATTTTATTCCATTTGAAAAAGTTATGAATCCCATTTTCTTCCTTAGGTCCTTATATTTTGTTAAATGAAACCCATTTCCATTCCATGCATTCTTTATTACCCAATTTAAGATTGATAATACAGGTGCTCTCAATTTTATGGATTATTATGAGTGGTGTCAAATATTTACCTCTAATGCATTACTTAACAGATTATATTTTATAGGAATTTTATTTTAGATCATATTTTATTTTCTCATAATCAAAGGCAATTGTGGTGTGAATAATTAATGTTTTGTTACTTATACTAAATTATGTAGGAAATAACATGGATGTTTCAATGTTTCATTCATATTTTAATCACTATTACATAGTCAAATGGATCTTGATTAATGATTCACACTTATGTTTCATATATTATGTTATGTCATGTATTATACGATGATTTTTGAACCCTGATTTATTGTGTATTATTTTCTAATGATTATTTTTTTTACTCATAATAACATTTTTTGATCACTTATAACTTTTTTTTATTTCTTCTTTTTTTACCCTTACTACACATATGAGATCATTCCTTTTTATGTTTCCATTTCCATAGGTTGTAAGGATAACAAGATTATAAAATATCTATAATATTTTATTATGTGGTAGATTTTTGAGGTACGTTGAAGACTCATTATGAAATAAGTGGTTACTATCAAATTATAAAAAATCCCATTATGAGAAAGGGAATAAATTTTTAAATATGATCATTTTTTTCTAATTCTCTTTTACTTTAAACGTAAATGTTCATGAATGTGCATTTTCATTAAAAAATTTCATTATAAAATGTACTTAATAGATTATTAGAATTGAGATGTCTTAAATAAAATATAATTTCATCCCATATAAATTATTGGAATGAAAATATTTTGGATGAATACTAAATGATGTAGTTAAATTATTCATCTATTAATTAAAAAAATAAACATTCTACGTAAATAAAAAAACTATTGATGGTTTGAGAAACTGGTATTATGTGCTTTTTAAAATAATGTTACAATGGATGAATGATATTAAAAAATTCATATAAGCATGAATATTGTAATTCATAAAATAAATATTCATTTGGTTGAAGTATAATATTAATGTAACTCAAGAGAAGAAATAAATTCTTCAAGTAGTTGTAAATAAAAAATTAGGTATATTTTATGAAAAATATATCATGGATGGTAAAAACTAATTCTATAAACAATTATAATTTTATTGAATTAAATCACAACGTTGTTGATAAATCATGTATTAAATAACTAACTAAGAATAAAACATTCTCTAATGTTGAGTATTAATTCTCTGAAAATAAAATCATAGAAGATTGTATCTAATATTTTCAATAAAGTAACAAAAAATTACAATATATCCATATTTTGAATGGATTTGGGGGATCAAAAATTAAAATATAAGGAAATAATAATTCTAGACTATATAAAAAATATAATAAAAAATTAATTTTCTGAGGTAATTTTAATGAAGATATAATACTGATATTCATTAAATAGAATCATCTAAAATATAAAAAATTCTTCATAGTTTTATATTAATTGTATTATACAGCTTTATACATATTCTGAATTATTTATTATATTATTCATTTTACAGAAGAGTTTAGTGTTTTGATTCAATATAAAATTTGAAAAAAATAACTAAGTACCTAGTATGGCACTTTTTACATGTTCATTTCATGTAGACTAGATTTCAATAAGAATTAATCAAATGAAACTATAATAAATTAACTTCCACATATCATTTACAACGAAAAAACAATTGTGAATACAAATAATAAACATTTATTTATCAATATTATTACATTTTTATTTTCATTAATTTTTTTACTATAAATTATATTTGTCAACTAATTGAAATCATTATTAAATGTTTTAGGTAATGTGATAAAGAATTATAAAATTTTACAATATTTTAGGTAAAAAAAGTATATTTTTTATTTGCATACATAAATGTAAATTTTCATTAAATTGTATATATAAAAATAATGCATTGTAATGGATGTTCTGTTAAATTATTATCATCCATTGTATTATCTGAATTTTTTTAATTTATTAGATTTAAATATATCTTGTAAAATAAGACATTAAAATTAAACAAAATACTGATTTTATTTTTACATGATATGTATTTTTATTTTTTATGTATCTTAGAATATCAACTATATATAAATTATAAGTCATTTTATAATGTTATAAAATAATACAATATGATTTTAGGTTATTAGAAAAAGGAGATACATAGATATAAATCTGAGTAATTTTCTATAAAGTATGTTTTGTATGAAATTATTCAATAAGTAAAAAATTGAATCGGACAATTATTCAACTAATATATTTTCAATTGAACCTATTGTATATTAATAAATATTGAGACTATAATATTAAATGGAAAATAAAAATAAATCACGTTGAAAAAAAATTATATGTCTAAATTTAAAACTGTTTCTCACCCTTAAAAATGTGAAAATACATTTTAGAAGTTTGTGAAATTTTATACAATAATTGGGATTTTATATAACACATTATTAATTATATAATAGGGAATGATTGTAAATTTTCACTGACTAATATCAATAATCCATAAATCACCAATTTAAAAAACATTATTTGTTAATTTTTAAAGTTACAACTGCATATATAATCAAGACCACTATTGCACAACAATTTATAAGTGAAACATCATTATAACAACGTTTATATGATATGCATAAATTAACCTTAATTAATTTATTAATTATAATTGAAAACTGAACTTAAAATAATTTAAAGTAAATTATGACAAATATGTGTCCCTAACTAACTAAAATATTGGTTTTACCTCATTAATCATTAAAGAAAACACCAAATACCAATATTTATGGGTTTTTATCATGATAATAACAGTGATTTACAACATAAATGACCAATTAATTTTTTTGAAAATAAAATTCTTTTGAATATTATTTAAATGGGGGAAACCAATTCATTTACGACAAATATGAAAAGATCTACTATATCTTCCTTAGTATAATCCATAACAGGATTTTGAAAAGATCGAATTCATTTCTTAATTTTCATTTGTTTAAATTAAATCCATTGGGGTGATGTGGACTAAAATATGTATTTATATCATTTTATTGATATTTGGTTGAAAAATTTCAATTCACTAGAATGGCTAAACTCATGGTTTTACTTATTTTCCGTTCAAATTTTTTAATAAATATTTAGTAACTGATCATGAAGGATGATATTTTTTCCTTCCATGAGTGTGGTATTTTAAATATTTTATTATTATTATTTCTATATTTCTTTGATCATGTAAACCATTATACAAAATGATGTTTAAACTATCGGAATTTAGATAACATAATAGTTTTAATAAATATGATAAAATATCTAAAAATAATGTAGTTATATATTTTTTTATCTATATAATTGATTTGAAATATGATTCAATCACCATGAACATTATAAAAAAATTAAATTTTCGAACTATTAAAATTCACAATTGAATACCTATAGATTTTGGCCTATATGAATTCAAAAATTCCACATATATTTCGTAAAATCTCAAAACACTAAAAATTTCTAATAATTTAAATTATGATAATCTATAATAGTCTACATTTTATAATTTATAATATTCTTTACATTTAATAAAAATAAAAACTATTGTGGTTGAAGGATATTTGTAATATCACATAATAGGGTTTTTTTCAATTACTATTATATCTACCCATGATGCATCATGTGAGTTCATTGTCATCATCCTTGGATTTTTTGGGTAGTTTTATGTGATTAAATTTAAATCCAAGTGAATAATTGGTCTAAGATAATACAATAGAATAGGGATTATTTTTCATGTTTTAAGGGATTGGTAATAGTATAAATTCCTATAATTTGAAGGTTATTTTCATACTCACCGATGGTATATGTTTCATTATTAAATTCATATTATAAATTTCAGATTATAATGAATAGATTTTTTGGTGCCATTTTCATATGGATGGGTTGTAAATTATTTTTTACCCACCTATATTATCATATATCTAAAAATTATGATTTCAAAATTTTAGAAATCCAAATATTTTACATATTGGGAAAAAATTATTATTTTGTTACATATCAGCTTCAAAAATAAAAAAAGTTAAGTAATAATTGAAACATGATATACAAATGTGAAACATCGAATGAATGATAATAATAATTTTATTTATAGAAATTTATTCTTATTATTAATACTACCCAATATAATTATTTTAGATACTACAAAATCAAAAAACCATCAAAACTGTAAAATTTTGAATAATTATAGTTAAAAATAATATTCTAATCAATTTTACCCAAAAAATAATATTAAAGTATTTACATGTTAAAATTGATAATATTGAAATTACACAACATAAATATATAAATTACTCATATTTTAATGTCATTTACATAACTGGCATTATAAAAAAAATTAAATCTCATCTCATGTTTGAGTGTCTTTATCTACCAAATCATTCCAGTACTCCATAAAGTACATTATTATCCAAAAATATTAATTATGGATTAATGAGAAATAAGAGATGGATGAAATAAAAATTCATTGTATGAGGATTGTGATTCATACTTATCTACAATACTTGGATTTATAAACAATTCAATTCATCATTCAATATTATATGTTCATGAATTCATGAAAATATATGGAGGAGTAAGATGATATATTAGGGTGTCTAAAAATGCGAGTTTGATGGTTTCATAGGACTTCTCAATTATGTTTATAAGTCCAGAAAATGCCCACCAAAATCTAATTTTGTCATTGATTTATTTAAGTATGGAATTTATATTATCGTTGTTTAGGATTTTATGTATTTATATGCATTTAATACCAATGAAATCATTCATCAATGCCACTACATGCATCCTAGTCAGACATATAAAATTAGATTATATATTTAACAAAAATTATTCTATATTTATATTAATTCGTAATAATAAAAATATTACATAATGTTGTCAATTTAAATATTATTATTAAAATAAGAAGAATATGTAAATTTTCATTATTAACCTATATTATAATGAATAAATGTTAGTTTTTGTAAATTATTTATCATTTATTGTGGTGTTATTGTGTAAATAGTCAATTCCACATGTGTTGACCCTAAAAATAGATCCTAATCCCAGACACCGACAACAAGATCACCATATTACACAAGTTGAGTTATATGAATGAAAAATTATCAAATATTTTAATTTTTGGATAACAATAGCCATTAGAGAATGATTTAACCTTGAAAATTTGAAAAATTAAATGTGGATGGGATATATCATTTATTCAAAAACCAAATTAATAATTTATAAAAATATTATGTAATGTAACTAAACATAACATAGTTTATAATAAAATAAAAGGAATATTGTATTGACTATACATATCCAATTATTAAATGAAATACATATAATAACTCTAGACAAAATCCTCCCTAAATTTCATGAAAAACATCTCTATGTCCATGATTTACTCAATTTATATTATAAAACACCCATGATTATAAAATCATTTCACTTACATTAATCTAAATCAAATAGAAAATAATGCACATTGGGATGTGTGGTTAGGGGATCATAATAATAACTACTATGATTTCTCCGAGATACATTCATTAGATCCCTTTAAAAAATGTCCTAACTATGTAATAATATCCATTGATGACATGAATATATATTTAATATATTCAAATTCATTTCAAGTATAAATTAATCCAAAGAAGTTGATAAAATAATAAAATATTTTATTTTATTTTTAGTCAATCCCTTCATGGTTAATACCATATTTTCACAATATATACTACCAAAAAAATACAAGGACACATAAGTAATATAAAATCAAACAAGTAAAATTCATAGATGTGTTCATATCAAATTATTTTTTAGATTTCAACTAACAAGAGTAGTTTATAAATTAAATGTCACTTTATTTTTATGTCACACACATGAATTTAATATCATGTCTATCACTAATATATTATCCTTTCATATTTTCCTAATACTTCATAGTCATATATGATAATTTTTTTAAATAAACATGATTCAATCCCACAAACCATTTTAATAATATCATTAGTCCATTAATAATCTATAATTGATTTAAATTCATAGTTCAATAATAGAAATATAATTACAGTGGATCCTGATTTACAAGGATCCATAAATAAAAATATATTTAAAGTGTTCTATTTAATAATTAATTGAAATATTAAAATAATTCATTGAATAGAGTGGAAATATGATCAGTCAATGAGATAATGGCAGCATTTGAGGATATAGAATCCCCAATTTCACTCTCATATAATCCCAAGGTCTTCCCATGTAGAGTTACAGAATACCATAAGGCCTATGGTATGGTAATTGTGTTTATGGAAGAAAAATAAAGATTCAAAAATATAACTACATGATCAAAATGTAGAATCAATTGGGACCATGACCACACATAGTGGATACCACTATTCATAAATCGAGTACTGTATAGTTGAATTACAATGACAGAAGAGAACATGAAAAAATTATTAACTATCTATAAACTACACTAGAGGCATGTATGGTACTGCATCACAATCCCTATGACTAGACATCATGACCATTCAGTGTCCCCTACACCCTCCAATAGTTAAAAATCATTTCAATAAACAAAAAAACCTCCATGCATACATAACCAAAAACCACAAGACATTACAATTCATCCCACCATAAGAGTTTTTATCCATTAATGTTCAAAATGAATAGATCACCCTGATGGAATCCTTCCATTAAGATACATCTAATTATCCAAATCTCATGTATGATCTTGAATCAAACCATGCATTGATAATCAATATAATATGAAAATGATTTGTCATCTCAGGATCTCATCCTATATATTATAAATCATTTATTTATCCCTACATAGGTAACATATTAATCCAATCATATTCATCATAAGAGAGATCACGAGATGTATCATAGTAGTACATCTTTAAGTGAGATAAATTTAACAAAATTTTCATTATTGTGTACATAAATGGAAAATATTAGTGATAAACACATTAAAATATCACAACACTTATGATTGGAATTTCTTACTCTAAATTAATATTTTATTACAATTCTATTATATTTTGAGTAAAATGAGGTATCAAGTGACTTACTAAGGACTTGGATGTTAAAATGGAAGTGTGATGTATAGAATGAATTGAGTACCCAATAACATAGTAAAAGGTACCCAATAAGGCCCTTGGTGGTAGGATGATTCCATTTCTTCAAATACGTACTCCATGGATTTGTACTGGGTATACTATATAATGATGGAAAAAATCCATTTTAAAATTTATTTTCTTCATTTATATCATAAAATTATAAATTAATATGTTGGGTTTGTAATTTTATCTCTTTGAATGAAATTTACCTTCTCTATCGAGACATGAATTCATAATCAAGAACTACTGGAAAACATTCCATAACTATTTGAATCATATTTCCTTTTTAAGTCTTGGGACCAATACTACCTCAAGATAATTACCTAAATTATAACCAATTTATTTTTCTATTCCCTTATTGATATTACCAGGTGTAGCTATCACATCATTAAATCCAGGGATGGTCTATGTTATATATCTCCCCAATTCCTTTAAGGATAGCAGATTCATGAAAGTACTAATGTAAATATAATGTTTGCTTGTATTTTGACTGCATGATTTTTTTACAACCAATCATTTCTATATTTACCAAATATCAATAATTTTTTAGGTCAGAAGGCCAGGATGACCTTGCATAGTGCATAATATATGTCTATCATCAGCATCATCATCACAATTCATGTTCACTGACCCTATTATGAATGATAATATAATGATGGTTTTCCTTTTATGTGTAATAAAACAATACTTTCTAATATCTTTTAAAGAGACTAAATATTTCATATTGTAATAATGAAATCCATAACATTTCATCATGAGAATACATAGAAATAATATAAAATCATGTGATCAGCATCAAGAATGAAAAAAAATAGGAGAACTAAATGAATTAGGAATCATATATGATTCTATGAGGCTTCACATTCTTCCAAAATAAATCATCATTATGTATGGTCCAAAAAACATGCTATCATAGTATGCAATCAAGGAAACAATATTATACAAGGGAGTCAATAGTTAAGGAACTTCATACCTACATCTTGTTCATTATTTTATATAACATTCACCATGGAATTTAATCATGAATCATGTTGGGAAACCATAGAGAACTAACTCCCATTTCCTTTATACCTATCTCTAGTTTGGGTTCATCATGAAGAGGTTTAGAAATGAGATTTAATTATATTTATTTCAGGAATGGTAGTTCTAGTATCACATACATCAGATAGTCCTTCAATGGAACTGGTATTGTATATAATAAAGGATAGGAAATCAGTTCACAATATGCATTTATATTAAATAACGAACCAATAATTCATCCTCAATTCTTGAAAATAACATTGGGTGTGGTAAAATAACATTGATCAACCTTAAATTCTTTATTAGTGATGATTTCCCAGATGATATTCAATTAGAACAGATTGTCAAGATGATTGTTCTATAAAAACATACCCAAAGACATCCATTGTTCATAGGAGATCTAGATCTTGTCATCGGAATGTATTTGGAAAATCCCATGCCAACAATATTCTTGAAACAATACAAGGATCCACGAATAGTTTCCATAGGAATATGTATATCATGTAACGTTAAACTGAATCTATGATTCTATTCATCGGAATGTGGTTAAATCGGGATTAATCCTAAATAAACAATGTTTTTTATTCACATACCTCAATTATTATTCATTATGTCACTTGGATACATCCAAATCCTGATTTGGATAATGTATGTTCATCATGTAAAGTAATAAGAGTCTCATGATTCATGATGGATTATGATAGAAATAATAATTGGTCAATACAGACAATAATTGTAATTAAAGGGGACATTTAGATCTATGATATCATGTGGGAGTGGTTTTATGACATGTGTTCCTTCCATACCAAGTATTCATTCCTCATATTGGAACCTCCATGGTTTGGGAAAATTGTGATTCATTCCATGTTCCAATAGTGATTTTTATAATAGAGGTTGTCGTTGGGGTTTTCAAGGGGGATTCACATTTTAATAATAAAAATATTCCTTATCAATGTTCAACCTATGGTGGTGTAATATAATTTATTATCGAGGCCTTATATATCGATAAACAATGTTCCATAACTATGTATTCCCATAGTTGTTACTAACCATAGTTAAAAATATTACATTAAATTCACCACATCATAGTCAAACCTTTCCCAAACCATACTCCTTAAAAATGGCCTAAAAACGCGATGAATCTAACCAAAAAAAATACTAAAACGCATCATAATCAATTATTAGAATAAAAAACATTAATAAATTCTATAATTAAATAATAATTCCCATGAATCAACTGAGGTCATTCCCATATCCCCCAATAAATATGTCTCATCCTTGAGAAGCATCTATCAGAATATTTGTTGAACATATCATACCACTGGTCATGAACATCTATATATATAACATAATTACCATATTTTATTCATCCATGATTCCATTGGGTCTGAAAAAGTGGCACCATATTTCTCTATAAAACATACATAAACTTATATATAATCTATGATGGGGATTGCATTTATGATGAATCAGGATCCATCTCAACATCCACACAGTCGATGCCATGTGTGGGATTGGCCATCAATATCATGATCTCATATACCTGAATCACATCATTCATAATGTGATATATAAAATAACATATATTAACAGTATATTATTTGAATCCACCTAGTGATATCAAAGGGTAGAACACTATGTGGTTATAGATTCCCTTGATTCCTCAATCATCTATTACATATCCAAGAATTCACCAGAAACAAAACTCTATTGCAAACTATGATCTTAATATTTCACTTCCTATGGTTGGTATAGTATGACTTCTAGAACTGTGATATGATATACCTATTAAGAATTACTTACACTCTATTTTGTATATATAGTACTATAATAGGACCCAAAAAAACTTCTTCCCCAGCCTCCTGCCAAAAAATGGTGATGGAAATAGATGACCACCAAGAGCCTCATAAGTAAATATATTTATTAAATCGTCATAACTATTCTTATAAGAAAACTCAAACAACCAAAAATTTTTCACTACTGGTTGCACTTAACACATAGAGATATATAATTATCTTATAAAAACATACATAATAAATGAATGGGAAAATATCATATATACTAGGATCACACCATCATTTTCATCCAATGAAAACCTAGGTACTAGGTCACCATATTCTAGTGGTTGGCGTATCATGGACCACTCTAGATCAGATTTATGACTAACCATTATCCAATATACAAGATAAGATTTTACCATCCAAGGGGAATATTATCTTAATCTATGGTCCTTTAAAATATTCATCCTCTAATGACCCAACATGATCATGAAGAACTACTAATCCTCATATGTATATTCATAATGCTCTTAAGCTACCTAATTTTTATGGAAATGATAATCTGTAACAATGATTCCCTTAACATATATATATTCTACCTCATTGTCAATCTTCTATAGGTAATCTTCCAAGTGTCTCTGACTCATTTTAAGATATCATTTTGAGAAGATATAGTGATTTCTCTTGAGTTCATTGTAGAAAATAAGAATATTTAGGAAAAAATACAATGTCTCCAACAAATCAAATCGTTGAACATGTATTCTTTCTCCAAGTCATGTGTAGGACAGATTTTCTTTTGGGGACATGTATGATGCAGCCCATAATCTACTAATCACTCACACTAAATTCGTAAAACCCCTAAAACAACTACTAAAACATCACAATATATGGAATATCCAATGATGGGCTTAAAAATAATCAGTGATAGAGATAAAGTAAATCTCATTTTCAACTCTTGATATTCTTCTCACACTATTCTAATTAATTAATATTCACCATTTTCTTCATAAGGATAATCATGGGTGTTGTTAAATATAATAAATCCATATTAATATGTTAATACCATCCCGTGAATCCAATAATTCTAATGGCATCTTACACATTATAGGGAATAGTCTAGGACATGGTCACCTTTACATTATATTGGTCTACAGATATACCAGTCTCAGAAAACACATGATCCATTAATTATTCCCCCTAAATCAAATAGTGACACTTCTAAATGATGGAATAAATCTAATCCACTTCATTTGGTTCTCAAGTTAATATCGGGATGTAGTGAATTAGTAAATATTTTGGTGAATTCTCTTGTTCATGGGAACTGTGAATATTGTAATTTCATCCATTAGTAAGATTTGAATAACTAAGTACTTTTATAACCCAGAGATGATCTTAAACACCATTTTTAGGATGTCATCCTCCAAAACATAAAACGAGAGATAGCATGACTGGAGATATTTCTTAGAGAACCATCAGGATCCTCATGAATAATAAAAAAAATCAACAATACATGTAAAAGGAAACTTATTATTTAAGGTTAACTGATTCTTATTCTTGTAATATAGGGAGAGTCATTGACTAATATTTTCTTTCTTGGTGATATAAATAGGTCCACCGCATGATGATTTACTCGGCCTAGTGAAAACCTTATCCTCCTGATGCTCAATATTTAATTTGATGTCCTTAATCTCACTTAGATCTACATGATAAGGTGTTATATAAAGGGTTTCTGAACCTAGTACAAGTTCAACATTAAACTCAACTCCTCTACTCAGGATAATACATGTGAATTAATCTATGAATAAGTCCTTCTGGAGTTCCAAACCATATGTATAAGAATAATGGCTTCCACTTATCCACTAAAATAGATTGGCCTTCATTATTCACCATAATCAATAAAATTTAGATTAAATATATATCCAATTTACCAACTCATATCTCCCATTCATTGGTCATTATGAGCATAGTTTTCTTTTTTAATGTATACTATACATGTCCCCAATAGTACTCAATGTGATATCAAAAGTTTTTCAGAAAGTCATGCTATAAATAACATTGAAAATAATCATCTCTTGAATCATGATATACCATATATATTCATGATAATAAGTTTTTATTTGAATCTTTTGTCACGACCTGTCTTAGTGGGGCCCGCACTTTGACTCCCCATGCCCGCCTTCAATAGGCCAAGGGCTGGTGACTATAACCGAGTAGGATTATTATGATCATGGGAGGCATGGCCTATGTACCTGTACACAGTCACGCATATCCAAGACCACAAATGCTGAAATGTAAAAAGTTCTATGGTACAAAATGCATGCACACAACTAAACCCAACAAACATAGTACGATGAAAGGTAAAGTGCCAAATGTAAACTGGGACGAAATACATGCCCTCCAAAAAAAGAGTCCGAATACTACAAAGTCCAACATGTAAACACAAAGAGGTACTGGGGCTGCTGTTCATAGCCATAAGAATACCTCATCCTGTAGGGAACTCAAAAAGCCCCATCATGTCCTGGTCTACCCAGGACTCTGTCAACAGGTTTCTCGTCTGAACAAGACACGACACATTCAGGAAAAGCCCATGCAAGGGAGAGTATAACGATACTCAGTAGAGGACCTTGAAAACCAAAAATCATTACACAATGTAAAGGTATATTCCGCTCTACACATTATATGTCTATAGTAAATATAGTATGAGAAAAAAATCAAGATATACTCGAAACCCAGACTGACGGTCTCGAGGTAAGTCACACAACCGCATTACCCGTGTGGGGATTTAGTTTAAAGATTCCACAAAGCACTCGTTCATAGAGAACACACTCCATGAGTCTGGTAGCTCTGATGACGCATGTCTGAGAAGTAAAGTTCATCGGTAAACGTTATGAGAGGTTGTCACACTCATTATGGGAGTCACACTCCTAAGTGGGTAGGGTCACAATAGATAGATACAATCATTACGGGAGACACACTCCTAAGTGTGGAAAGATCACGATACACAGATGAGGATCACTTCCAAGTCCATGGAGGATACCATGACTCATTCAGATTCACCATCTAGGTAGTGGAACCACGCCCGGTAGAGTTGGTCACGTTGATGCCTGAATCTACCTAGGGTCAGGAACTGATAGAGGATCTTGATCCATGCCTCTTGGAGGGATGCACGACTCTATCATAGAAACAATTACTAAAGGGATGAAATCTCTAAAAGGAAACGATGCAAGAATTTGAGGGGATCAAGAAGAAGGGCACAAACCAAAATGAAACATGTCAAAGATACGGTGGAAAAGACGACCAAGCCATTTTCGAAAAAGTAAATGGTGTGTAGGAAATAATCACACCGTGTCTTCAGACCATGGGTACTGCCCATGTTCAACATCTTGTATCGTAAGGTCAGTCGTGTAGAGAATGTCAGTACATGACGTGTAAGAAAGTAACATGTTGTTTCTGAGTAATTGTGGTCGACTCCATGTACACTGGCCATGTGACCATACACGACCTCAACCAGAGTATGCCAGCCCGTGCATTAGGTACACTGTGTGACCAATGCTACAAGCCTCACCAGGATGTGTTTTTTAGTACACAGCCATGTACTACACCCCTTGTATGTGTACACCCTGGATACCCGCTGAGTCCCACGTAGGCGCCTCTGCCATGCTGCGTCGAGAGTACACAGCGTGTTCTAAATAATTGTAGCCCATCATGTGTCTGTATAACTTCCAATGTACATGGCGAGCTTCAATAAAGGTACAACATGCCATGTGACCAAGGTCACATGTCGTGTGATACATATCTGACACAAGAAACCATAGCTACCACCGCCAGCACTACACGTTGTGTTCTTCGGAATCACCATTCACGTATTCAAGAGTTTTCTAGAAATGATTCTCATCTTCGGCATGCCTCTAGTGCTGCCATGTTCATTGATTTGGCTATCTGATCACCACAAATCATCAAAATCTATGTCATCCTGACGTCCTGAAGTCGTTTCCATTGTTTTTGGGCCTATGATCGGCCCTAAAGACGCGTTTTGATCCTCATGCAAAAATTACACACGAAAAAAAGCTTCTTCTGACCTGAGCCAATTCATCGTCAGTTGGGGTTGTCGCACCTCTATAGGGTCATTGTGATTTCAGAGCTCCAGTTTGGGATCATTGTGTTGTAAGACAAGTGCGCAATGATCCATTTTCTGTCGCCCTGCAAAGAACGCAATGAACGCGAAGAAGGAAAGGGGAAAGAAAATCCTATAAAAAAATTGAGAAATGAACCACCACCTTCATTCATCACGGAGCTGATCCACTCTTGTTAGTAGTCTTAAATGGAGCAGAAATCAACCATAATAATCAACATGGATTAATTCCCCAGAATCGTCCCAACAAAACCCTCCCGCAAGAATGTATGAATCTGGGGATAAACTTGTTTGTGGTTGATCTGCGTTCATGATTTAAATTAAAAAATGAGGATAGAGGAATGAAATAACAAACCCCTGACATTTAAGAAAGGTTCGATCATTGAAGAAAGTGTCACACTATTTTCATAGTTGAGATCTTTCTACATAGTTGTCACAACGATTCACAACATCGATTCTTCGTCTTTCATCACAGAGAGTTTTCTCTGCAGCACCACATATTTCTCCAGATCTTCCTCTAAAAAATTAGTAAACAACCTCCCTTCAATTAATCACATTAAAAAGGGGAATGGGATTCATCGTTCTGTTCTGCTGCGTTATTAATGAGTCATGTTTCCGTCTATGAGTCATTAGGACATGACATACTTATCATAATGTTTTCGTGCCTCCGAACTATAGTGGATGTTTCTAGTGAAATAAATAAATTAAACTTTTCAATTCATTTTATTTTATTTTAATAAAAACCTTTGAAAAATTAACTTTGTCCCTCGACCCGCACTGGTTGAGTTTATAACCGTTATTAGGGAAATTCGTCGTCCCATACGGAATGGTGCCCTCATATTTTCAATCCTGCTATCCTTTTGGATACTGCCACAACCGTGCACATATGCTGACTGACCTGACATAAATGAATTCCAAACCCCCATTCTGGGCTCCTCGAACCTTTGAATGAGGTATAGTCTCTACGCCTGGTCTCGTAATAATTCCCTATAGAATTAAAAATAATAAATGGAAAAATCTGATATATTAAATTCCTCTGCCTTGGGGATTTACATCCCCCAAAATCCAAAACAAGACTACTAAAAAAGATGACTGTACAAGCCACAAATCGGAGCCTCGTACTCCAATGTGCACTCTAGATAATTGTCGTGCTACCACTGGACGTGCACCAAGTGAATCGATCACCCACAAAGGATCCTCTCATACTGATCCTCGATCTCCACCAGGTAGTCATCAAAGGACACTCCATCCTCGATGTCCATCTCACCTCAGTCGATAACATGCGATGGGTCATGCATGTACCTCCTCAACAATTATATGTGGATGACATCATGTTCCCGATGAAACTTTGGCATTTGAGCTAGGAGGTATGCCACCTCACTGACTCTACACAGAATCTAGAATGGTGGGATAAACCTCGGATATAGCTTGCTGCCACAGCCAAATATCTGTAACCCTCATCGAGGTGATACCCGAAGAAGGACTTGGTCTCCCTCCTCGAACTCCAATGGTCTCTGTCATCTCACTACTAGAAAATTGGGTTATAGCCACAGTCAAAAACCATGGCTATAGGGGTCAAAATCGTGGCTATAACCTATAGCCACAGTTCTAGCTAGTTGTGGCACCTATTGGCATGGCTATAGCTAGAAGATATAGCCATTGTTTTATTGGGCTATAGCCATGGTTTTAAACAGTTTCTATAGCCCTATTTCCATGGTTTCACTAAACCGTAGCTATATCCCCCATATCTATCCACCGTGGTAGTTGGTCTATATCCACGGTTTTCCCCCATGGAAACATGGTTATTGGAACGGTTTATAACCGTGGCTATAACCCAATAAAACTGTTGATATAGCCCAAAATTAATTTTCACCCATCGTGATTCGATCTCTGTACCTTCGCTGTGTAGACCAAAAACCTTTCCACCACTCCACAAACGTCTTTGCGGATATATATATATATTGTTAAATATATTGTTAAAAACTCTGGCTATAGAATGTAAACCGTGGCTATAAACCATCACGCCATTTTTTTGTGGGTAAAATTTTTTCCCGCGCATGGGCGGGAGATCTATAGCCACAGTTTTGATGAACCCTGACTATATTTCAGGGAAAAAATACCCTATAGCCATGGTTTTACCAAAACCGTGGCTATAAACTAACCCTATAGCCACGGTTTAAACAAACCGTGGCTATAACCCAATGAAAAAGACCATATAGTCACGGTTTCACCCAAACCGTGGATATAACCTTTTGAAAAAGACCCTATATCCACAGTTTGGGTGAAACTATGGCTATAGATTTCGAAAAAAAACATATATCCACAGTTTCACTAAACTGTGGCTATAGCATTTGAAATTAAACCCTATAGCCATAGTTTTGTTTAAAACCATGGATATAGCCTCGTTTTCTAGATGTGTCTGTCAGCATAAGTCTTTTACCAGCTTTATGAAGTCTTTATATGCTCTCGGATGATCTTCACCTTCTCGGTGGTGGCTCGCAGCAACTCGGGATCCAAGAGTGAGGACTCTCCAGGGTCGGTCCAGCAAAGTGGTGATAGGTAGGGTCTCTCATACAATGCCACAAAAGGTTCCATACAAATGGTGGAGTGGTAGCTGTTATTGAACGAAAACATCACCAGGGGTGGGTCGTCCTCCCAACTACAACCAAAGTCCACGATACAGGCTCGTAACATATCCTCTTGACCCGAAATTGTCCCCTCTCTCTGACCATCTGTCTGGGGATGAACGACATGCTCAACTATAGCTTTGACCCCAGGGCCTCCTGTAATACCTTCCACAACTGGGGTGTAAAATGCACATCTCAGTCCAAGATTTTTCTCAAAGGGACACCATGAATCCAAAAAATCTCATGCACGTAGAGGCTTTCCAAGCTCTCTACAGAACATTGCTCCCTAATGTATAGAAAGTGGGCCAACTTGGTGAGTAGGTCAACAATCACCAAGATGGAATCATGACCCTTGGACATCTGTGGTAGTCATGTAATGAATTCCATCGACATTCCATCCCACTTCCACTCTGGACCCTCCAAGGGTGAGATAATCCCGCTGAGACCTGGTGCTCAGCCATCCCCTACGGGCATGTAATGCATCTAGAAATGAACTCTGTTGTTTCCTCCTTCATGCCTGACCCCCAGAACTGGTGTCAAATATCATGGTACATCTATTCTGCTTCCGTATGTACCACCAAGTGGGATGTATGAAACTCCTTCAGATCCTCTTCCCACAATTTCAAAGGTACGATGGTCCTTCCTCTGAAAAGAAGTATGTTCTCTCCACCTTGCGAATATCAATCAGAAGCATGTCCTATAGATAAGTGAGCACTTTGAGATAGTATATTCTTCATTAAAAGAGAACTTGGTTGTAGACATGCTCAATAGGTGGTCACGTTTACATCAGCTGAGTGAGGCGACAAAAGAAGCTAGCTATATTGCCAATATACATTGTGGGCAGTGACAGGTCATCTTACCGTCAGTAAATTTCAATCACTCCTCCACTCTTATGGTGAGTTAGGGTGGAACAGCATGTGGACATTGAATTTGAGGCCCGACATGCTTAATTGTCCTCAGTACAACCTCCTAATGGATTTTTGATAGGTGGGGACCATGTAATAATTTTTATAGGATGGATAGTAGTACAATTTACATTGCGGAAGGAGGTGTAAATGGGGTTCCATACATCCCCATTTGAGGTACATTAGAGAGCGGTGAATATGTACTAGGACCTCTGACATCAGTACTGGTGGCCAGGGATTAAGAAAGTGATGGTAGAGTTTGTTTCTTGATGCCTCACTTATCAGCATGTGAAAGACAAGCATTAGGTTCTGGCATCCATGACCAAACCACTTGAGGTGCCATAGTATAAATGGGATGATATCTATATGGAATTCATGAAGGGGTTACCATGCACGTCATGGGGCCATGATTCTCTTTAGGCGATTGTTGTCTGACTCACTGTGTCGGCTCAATACCTGCCCATTTGAGAGCGAGGATCAGAAGAGGCATTGGAACACATCAGCATCTATGAGATATTGCGGATTCACAGTGTTCCTTCGATTATTGTCTCAAACTGTGATGCATTCATTACATACGGGTTGTGGAGAGGATTTTATGAGGAATTCCAGACACAAATGCATTTCAGCACAATTTTTGTACATCATATAGATGACCATATAGACTAGAACATACTGACCATGGACCACATGCTTCGTTCATAGGTTCTACATTTTGGTTGTAATTGGGTGTACCACTTACCACTGGCGAAGTTTGTAGACAACAAAAACTATCACTCTACCGTTGGAATGGCACCATTATTGGTCTTGTATGGGGTGGAAATGAATATAACCTCTATACTAAATAGACCTAGGGGACTAAGAACTAATGGGTCTAGAGTTGGTATGGGCTACCACTTAGAAGATGTAAATCATACCGGAGTGGACGAGGACTGCATATAGAAAGAAAAAATTGTATGATGATATGAGATGGAGTCCCTATGTGTTCAAGGAGGGAGACCATGTGTTCCTTTATGTCTCACCCCGATGGGGATTGCAGAGATTTGGCTAGGGTACCATGTTATCTTTGAGGTTTATCAGACCTTTTAAGATTCTTAGAAGAGTTGGTGAGGTTGATTACCAACAAGATCATCCCCCATAGAAGAATTAGTTGCATGATGTCTTTTACATGTTTTAGTTGAGGAGGTATGTGCTTGATCCATCACATTTCATCGACTGGGAAGAGCTATACATTGATAATGGGGTGACGTTTGTGGAGTTCTCAGTGGAGAGAAAGGATAGACAAGAGAGGGTCCTTCATGGATGGTCGATTCTTTTGGGGCATGTTCCTGGTAGCAGAAAAACCTCATAGAGAGAACATGGGAGCGGGAGGCTCACATTCATTCTCAGTACCCCAATTTGTTCCTTTAGTCTTTGTTTTGGATTTCAGGTACGTAAATAAATAATTTTTGGAGAATGTAAAGTCCCTTAAATGTGGTGTCATTTTTTAAAATTATATGAAATTATGTCAAGATAATATTCTTTGATGAAATAAAATTCTGAGTCTTAGTGAGTGCAAAATAGAATTTTGAATTTTTTTATGTTCACTTAAGTAAACGTGTGAGCAGGTTTTTATTATTTTTAAAAAAGTTCTCAGATCAACAATTTGGGGGCACCATTGAACTCAATATGGAAAGATTCTCCTAGAATGGACATAAAAATGATCAGTGAGGGTTTTCTTTAAAAGAGAGTTTTCGAACTTTTTGAAAAATAATATATTAACTAAAAAATTATTTTATTTTTCATTTCTCTCCATTGAGGGGTGGCACGCCAGAACTGTTGTTTAGTGATGAGGCGGTGATGATCCCCTCTAATGAGACTCCTTAGAGGAAGAGAAATAGTTATGTTGTTTCATTAATGAAACATCGTAATGACATGTAGAAACAACAAAAAATAAATGTTGTTACACATATCTCTATTAATGAGATATCACATTGGGGAATAAAATGGGGAATTTCTCTAAAGAACCTATGGTGAATGTCCTCTCCAATGATGGATGATGAACCCCAGGGAATCACTAGCGATGTCTACACGCCTTGAATAATGGGAACAGAGGGTGATGAACACTGAAGTCTTTGAATAGTACATAAATTCTTGGGGGAGGATCTCTTCATGGAAGAACACCTTTGAGGCAGGGGTTTGATTGTTTTACATTTTCCCTATTCTTATTTTGAAATAGGGAATGTGGATCATCCCCCGAACAGGTTGAGGCACGGATCATGTGTACTTGTGGGAGGGTGTTTATATTAGGGGTTTCCCATGAATTGATTTTTTTATAGAACTATAATCTGAAGCCTCTCTTATTTTAAAATTTTAACATAGAGGTTGTGGGAAGTCCTGAACATGGCATGATCCCCTTCATCTTGTGTGTTCATTGTGGTCAAGAAATCGAAATGATGAAAAGAGGATATTGAGGCAATCAAAGGAAGGATGGAATTCCTCTGAATCCATAGGATCATGTGGCATGAAGAACGGACCACTAGAGAATACCAGTTTGTCTGTGTAGTACACTATAGTTGTGCCTGTGTTGGAGACGATGGCTATAGGTAGGTGGCGGCATGACACGAAAATGAATTGGGAGGAGTGATACGACTGAAGCATAGGAAGGAGTGTCATGGTTGGCATGCTTGGAGGAGCCTCACTACAGGTATGGGCCATGGTGGAGTGACAGTTACACTTACATTGATGGTGATTTGTGGAGGCAGACACAGCCAAGTGTCCACGTCGGTCTAGGGCCCACAGCTGTGGGATGTGATTTAACAATGCACACGGTCCCATAACTGCATGTGAGCCTCCTGAGTGCTTGGTATTGAAAAACTCGGAAACCCTCAAAACATACCATGTGTCGAGGATGAGGGGAATCGATATGCCAAAGGCGGACCTAGTAGGAGGTGATCTAGGGAGGACGAGACCAGGTCACCAGGTTACTCGACGGGCTTGACCATCGACCGTGTCGGGCTAGGTATAGTGATGCCCAATGGGCCTAGAAAACATGCCAAGCTGTACCGATCTAACCCAGACCTGAACCAGGTCTGGTCAGATCAGTCGAACCAAATCGGGTATGTGGGGCCCCAAATCTGGTTTGGTCAAGTCTGTCCAACCAGGTTGGACGGTGCCCAAATGTAGTCAGACATTGTTTATTAAAATGACAATACCATGCAAACTGGGAGCCTGTTTTATTAATGGATTGGTGAAAGGTTCTCGAGGAATCAAGTTCACTACATACAGAAACCCTTTTATATAGATGAGACATAAAGACTGATGACAACCCACCTTATGTGGATCACAAACTATGGCCAAGTGTGAAGTATATTCAATATGACCTGGTAGGCCTACAGTGGGGAGCAGTTTATGTGTGACTGAAAGACCCATGGTACTCTACAAAAGGAGTACCTCAGTATGGCCAAGGTGGAAAGTGGATTTTGTGTGACCTGGCACGCCCATGATGGGTAGAAACTTCTGTGTGACCTAGCATACCCACGGTACTCATGAGTTATTAGTAGCACATCAATCCTAGGTTAGTGTGAAGTAGCAAATGTGTGACCTAGTAGGCCCAATATACTCTTTCAGGGGGAGTTCTCCAGTAGTCATAAGTGTTTTATGACAAGACTGATGGTCCTACTTTCCTTATGTAGAATATACCTAGTGTGAGCTATATTCTGTCATTATCATGATTTATGATCATGCTTCATAGATTTCACTCTGGATTACATTTTGTTATTTCATTTTTTTTATGGTCCCTACTGAAAATATTATTTCTCACCCCTCTATAGGCTTTACCCACACATGTTATGTCTGGTAAAGATAACCACTGCCTTGACGGAGGACATGGTGGCCAAGGACCTGCTGGTGCCCTATGAGACTAGTTAGGTGGGGCATAACTCTATGGTATCCAGTAGCTACTCTATACTTATCCATCATGTGTGGCTTCCAGTGGACAACATTCATCATTTTCCTTCTATATTCTTGATTTTCATTTTATCTTTTTTTGGGATTGTACTCTGTCCCATTTGACCAATAGTTTGTAATTTTACTCAATGGTTTCTTAATGGCATGCATGTTTACATTTCTACCATTGGGACACTGTTTTGTGTGAGTGTGTATATATACATAGTGAAATTACTCGTACATGAATATTGATGCATGCCGCACTAGTCACCAATCCCTAGACTTCAGGATGTAGGCTTGGGGAATGTCACGACACAGAAGTCATGGGACGAGTCGTGACATTGATTATTTATGAAAAATATTTCTCTATAAAATATATATAATTTAAAATAAAAATTAATAGTAATAACAATATTATATTGGATATTTATTTTTTGACCATTTAATGAAAATGACATTATATTATTTCAAGGTTATCGGAATTCTCAAGGGTGTCACTCATGCCACATATAAATGGGATCCAACTCTTCATATAGATTAACTCACATTGAGGACCTTACACAACAAACATATACCTAAATTAATTATTTAATTTTCTCCCCACATCCTACAGGCCATCATATTCATAAGATACCAATCCTAAATTCCTTAATGGGTAATCTAAATAAATATATCCATGGGGGGTGTATAAGACTTGATAATAGTTTTTCATTTAGAATTCTCTAATAACCCATAAAAATATTATAACCAACATTATATAATGACATTATTATATTTAATATAATAATATGTTATTATGTGGATGAAAAAATAAATTTATACTTCATTTCTATCCAATGGAAAATGAAAACATTGTTCGTGCATATTTGTGGACTACTGTCACCACTAAGTGATGTAATTTAATTTTCTTCACTGTATAAAATGAATTTTTATGGGGATATATTTAATTATTCTATATGATATTTATGATTTATATATTATTATATAATGATAAATATATTATTCCTTCTTTCACCCCCATTTGATAGAAAATTTAAATGTAGCTCATGTGTAGATATAAACTACAACCTTCATTAAAAAAATGTATATAAATTTTTCATTACCATAATAGATTTATAGTTTTATTAATATATTTAATAAATAAATATTACATTTTTACAATTATTAATGTTTTTAAAATATAAATTGGTTATTATTTTTATATTTTTATAGAAAATGATCATTGTAAGGTCTGAATCCCAAAAACAGGTTTATGGAGACACATTAATGTAATAAAATCTTACCATAATTTTTAATGTATTTTTTCTAATATATATTATTTAAAATTATTTATAACAATAATATTATTTTGGTTATTTTATTATTTTTTTTAAAAATGATATTATCATTATATTGTAATATATTAATATTGATTCGGTTTTTTAAACTTGTTATTGTTTGGGGTTTTTTGTCAACCCACATGAACGATTTTTATGGTTTGTTAATGTAATGGTTAGTAAAACATTTATACATGAAATATTATGTAATTAAATTAATATATTTAATATAATTATATAATCCATAATGATCCATAATAAATTTAGATTTAAATTTAGGTAATAATTGTAATTTTGAACTATAAAGACATTGTTATTTAGGAAGATTCATAGAAATATAACTATTTAAAAACATATTAAATAGATTTTTATATAAGGGTATATATTTTTTAAAATGAAAAATTAATATATTTTGAATCTTATTACAATTAAAAAATTTCCCTTACATGGATACTGAAGTTCATTTGGAAATTATGAACCAAACAAATTCATAATGAAAAATTGGAGCTAAACAAATTTAGTAACTACATGAGACATGGTATTGATATAATTATTGAAATTAATAATAAAAATTTTAAATATTATTATAAATGTAGATTATTAATATAATTTTAATATTAATTATTTAGTGTACATATGAAATGATTTTATGACTTCAGGTAAGGGATTTTTCACCACAATTTTTTTTTGCTTAGAGTTATGCCATTTTTAATTCCTATTTTTCCTTTCTCTGATATATAAATCGATAAATAGATTTCATTTATCACGATTTTTCTAAAAATAAAGTGGTTTATAGTGATATTAAAAGTCATATACTTAAAATTTTATTTATATTAATGTCTTCCAACATCAAAAATGATTTTTATTTTAAAAATTAGTTTAAATGGTTTAGTGATTACCTCTAAACTTTTCATCACTCGTTTAGAGACCCAACCCAGATATCCTAGATCGAGTGTATTATATTTTTACATTGGCATGATTACATGGGGAAAAATCTCTATTGATTGAGAGTTTAATATATTTATAGAATAGATGCATTAATGAGTAATGTATTATAAAAGGATACAATAATTAAAATATAATTTTTTTCTTCTTTCAAAATAATTTATTTCAAAGAAAACTCTAATATTTCTCCTAAATCCATTCATATCATTCATAGTACAATTCTTGAATTCCTAGGGAAAAACAAAATAAGGGTGAGCTTAAATGATCTGTTAGAGAATAATATGGCAGACGAAATAATAAATCAATTATAATAGTAAATATGGAATTGTAAATAACTAAGAAAACATTCCATATAATTATTAAACTGAATGTAAGTGCATAATCAATATTCAAATATAGTAAGTGGAAATAAATTCCCTTCGAATATCTAGATAAGGTAAAATAAATATTGAAATGCAAGAAACTAAAACACATTCAATTAAAATGAATGAACTGAAATGATATATACCCATATATAAGTCAATACAAAATCTCATGGATAAATAATAACTGAAACTAAATGAGGTAACATGAATAATTAATAGATGTAATGATAACTTACAACATGATAAACTAACAAAAAAAATATATATTAAACATTATTAATTTTTCTAACAAATTCATCCCATGAGACAACCGATGCATAACATGTTTTTCATTAACCGGTCACTATCCCATAGAGCTTTCATTAGCTGATCTCTAACCCATAGGACCAACATTAATCAGTCCCTAACCCATATAGTGCGTCTCCAAATCTTTTAAATAAGCAAAGTGCCATACAAAAAATAAATATATAATAAAGGATATGTGATTATCAATATTTACTGAAATAATGAAATAATATTCAATGGAAACTCCCTATGAAAATGGTATACATTTTATGAAATAATCATATCCCAGAAAAAGTGGTATGGATATTAAAGTGAATTTCAATGTAAAATTATTAAAGGAAGTTGATAATTTCAAGGGGAAGAAATGTAATATCGGAATTTAATGAGAATATTATCCTCTTAAAAATAAATAAAAAACAATGTGTAGGAATATTAAAATTGTTAACAAAACAACAAACCACATGTGGAGTAAAATAAAGTTGTACCGTCATTGAAGGAATAATAAAAAAATTCTGTTTGAAAATATAATTTTCTTTTGAAATGATATTTTGAAAATATTTTTCACTGAAAATATATTTTAAAATATTTTCATTAATAATAAATCATTTAAAAAATAAAATGTTTCTTAAATTAAATTAATTGGGACAAGTCTGTACATGTCATATGAGGTAAAAAGAATACTCCTTTTAAATGGTAAAATTGTATGAAAATGTCCATTTTTAGAAATTGATAAGATGATTCCATTAAATAAAAATGGTATAATAAAGAAAGGACATTTTTTTCTTTACTAAATATTTTTTATAAATTTTTTGAATTATTTATATTGAAACATTCCTTTTAGAAGAAATAGGTTTTCTGGGAAAAGAGATATACAAATTTGGGTTTTTTGGAAAACATTTTAAAAAATATCATAGTACCAAAGAATGGATAAATTGTACTGATAATTGAAAAATGATCATTAATAACCAAATAATAATGTATGGGTTTATTGAACAATAGTTATATAATTTCCTCACATAGAAATATCATTGAACGATCATTAAGATTATTATTGAGGAAAATAACATTTAGACACTCCAAAGTGTCCCATACCACCACAAACAATTTTATATAATAAAACTAATGAAGATATAATATTAAATGAATAAATTAAATGACATGAAGATAAATGAGATAATTATATAAAATATAAAAATTTAATGTAGCTAAACCACACAAATGATGAAAGTGGTGAACATTACATTAATATCACGGATGTCAAAAGTTATATGAGAATAACTTAACTGGTGTTTCTTTTGGGGTGAACATTCGTTAAATAATTATATAATAGAAATATTTTAATTTTATACTTTATTAATAACAATTTTCAGGTACATAATTTATTTTCCATAACATATTACTTTGCTTTGTACAACCAGTTATTTAATTAATTTTTCATTGTGTGTTTTGACCAAATTTGGATTATTTGTCAAAACCAACTTTTGTAGGCATGCTAAATTGAAAGGGGTCATTATTTAAATTTTAAAAAATATTAATCATTACATAAATATCATATTCATACATCAATTATACTTTTATAAAAAATTATTTAATATGGTTATTAAAAACTAATCAACGTTACAATCATGGAGATGGTAGGTTGTACGTACTCATTAAAAAGTTCCCATTTTTCAATTAACATTTTTTAAATAAGGTAAGTAACATCACATATTTCCAGAATTTTCATTATATCATTAATAACATGTTATTTAATAATATATTGTTATATATTTAATTCTTGTGATGTATATGGAATCACATCATGAGGAGGAGGTGGTTGTTCACATGTTCATGAACAATGTTATCATTATTTTTATGTGTGAGAGGGTAATAAAAAATACATACATATATATATATATAAATATTATATTTTAGAAAGATAATTATTTCATGAATATAAAATATAGTATTTTTATGTCACAAATTTTTAAATAAAACCATCCTTTATATATTCCATGTATAGTGCGAATGAATCACATCGATTTGAGGGGGCGGTAGTCCACACGTACTCAGACGATGATATCAGATTATCGTAAAACAAACATTTTTTATGGTATGTGTAATAAAATTATTAAAGAAGTACGAATACATAATAAATATCATATATATCATATATAAACATATTTTACATCATAATTTCCATTATGGGAGATGATAAGTTAAAAATGAAGATTCATCATTTCGTAAGGCAGTAGTTCTCTATAAAAAGATTCAATATGTTTGTTATCCATTAGATGGAGGTGTGTGTAAGTGAAGTCCAAAGTTGTAACAAAAAAATATCTAATTATTTTTATGATTCTAGTATTTTTATTTAAACCTAGAAAAAAATGGTATAGGGAGTGGAGAATATAAATGAAACTAAAACGATTGAGAGAAGATGTCACCTCTTAATTGGGTTACATCATTTTGTTTATACCAGAAGGCTTCCTTGGAAGGATTTCTGTCAAAATGATGGATTCAAGGTCAAGGATAGGGTTATTTTTGAATCTATATATGTAGATAATGTATTATTATATGTGGTTTGAGAGTTGTGAAGATGTGGGAGATGTGGTGGCTTTTTTAGGGAAGGAAGAGAACTCACTTGTATTTTACAGAAATAAGTTATTTTTATTCATTTTATTACATAAATAAGTCATAAAAAACAAAAAAATAAATAAATTAATTTTAATGGAATAATAATGTCCAGAAAATTGATGTTGGAAAATTGGCTATGTCAATTTGGCTGTTAAATTAATGATTTCAATCTTTATTAAGCTTAATTATACAGTAATAAATACAATTAAATGAAATTGTTGTCTGTAATAGTTTTCACCAAACACATAGTAGAACATATAAAATATTATAAATTATTATTATTACAAATAAGATATTATTTTTTCTAAATTTAAATCACCAATGTGAAATAAATTAATTTTAAATTCATCCCGTAGGAGGGACAACAATACCGGTTTTTAATATAAAACCGTCTAAATTTTTTCTATGTTGTTATAATAAATTTCTAGGTGAAATTGCATGAAGTGAGATAAATTTTATTAATTGAAAATAATATTATATTATTAAATTCAAAAACCAATTAAAATTACAATTTCTTTTAATAAATAATTCAAATGAAAAAGTTGTTTTCAAATAAAATTCAGTAATATTATGTATTCATTAAAAAATGTAATGTTTCATAAAAATATAAACAATTCTCTCTAACATAATTCTTATGTTAATCTTTCAAATATGATGTTAAATTGGAAATATTAAATAAATTAATGAGTTCATATTCATATTTCATATGGGTTATCATATAAAAGGCGGTGAAATTGTCTCTAAAATAATATAGTTTTTTTGTATAAAATAGGGTTTTTTCTTTTCCTATAAATGTAAAATCAAATGGATGAATATCGAACATATGTTTTTGAACATTTAAAATATATATTTCATTAAAATAAAAAAATTTATTTCAATTAATTATGTATATTATTAAAAAACTCATATGGATGCATAAAAGTAATAATATCTTTTTTTATATCCATCTAGTTTTTATATTTATATCTAATTAATTGGTATCCCATTAATTAAATTTATATTTACATAAAACACAAATTTTCATCAGCTAGTTAATAATACTCATAACTGATAACATTATGGTCTGGTTATATGATAATATTATAATTAATAATATTTTAAAAATATATAGTTATTTGTTGAAAGATGGTATTGAAAGTAACTCATGATATCTGGGATTGTCTCTCTTATATGAAACACAAGCTACCAAGGAAGGTCATTATTGCATGTTACAAAAGAAAAATTAGTTTTCCATGCATTAAAATATATAAAATATATTTTATATAGTAAATTTATTATAATAAATCTGAATATTATATTACCTTAGGAACACAGTGTCACATGCCATAAAATATATCAAATACAAGGTTATCACATTATGTTTTCGGGGTGTTAAATTATCACCACATTTATTATATTGTATCCTCATAATTTTCAAGATCAAAATAGTGATATAGTAATTGAAAATTCCTATGTTTCGAAACCCACATCATGAGATGGGTTCACAAGTCATCATTTCCAAAATATAGATTGTAAAATACAAAGTTCACATGGACCACTATGTAACTAGGTATCTATGTAGGAAAAAATTAGTGGAATTTAGGGATATGTAACTTGAGGAAATGTTTAAATATTTATATATAGAGAATGAGGTCATCAATCAATAACATGTTAATGGTCAATAGATAGTTCAGTGACTCAAATCCATAAATTAAAAAAGATTTATTAGAACACCAGTTCAACAGTAATTAATGTATTAGGACATAAATAATTTGATAATTCATTTTCATGTGGTTTGGAAATTTTTTTTACTCACCTTGAAAATAAAAAAATATTCTTAATATGTTGGTTTTAATTTCATATTAACATTCCCAAATATTATTTTGTTTCAAATAAAATTGTAATTAATTCCTTTAATCCTACAAATTATGTACCAATAATGACATTTTTTATTACTCAATTTGTAATAAAATCATTTTCCAGATATTATGGCCAATAAATGAGTGACAATTATTAGTAATTTTCTTTAAATTTCTTCTGAATCCAATATTTTTAATTTATAAATCTATCTTCTGGAAAATTTATACTAATATTTCATCATTTATATTTATTTTTTAAAATTTTTTACAATGAAAATTTAACTAGGAAATTGCTTAGGTTGGTTATTTGTGTGAAACACTTACTGTCCTTTCGGCATGGTTTCATGACCCGTGACCATGCAGGATACGATTGGTTGTCCCCCAAAATACAAGTTGATCATTTCAAAAAAAATATTTATATAATTTATAAACTAACTATGATGGAAATCCTAGAAATTATGATAATCACAAAATATACTTTAAAATATTGTTTTAAATACATCATGAATACATAAATACTTCAACCTATTAATTATAACATAGGTTCATACATGGTCTGTTTTTTATTCATAATATCTTCTCATGGATTTTATAATCATGGATCCTTATAACCATTCAAAAACACATTATGTTTAACCTAGGTTATTCATTTTAATTATCTATTCAAACTCTTTTTAATGGGTTTTAATGAACAAATGGATTATCATATGTATAACCCCTAGGATTATCAAACTATGTGTATAGTAAGGTTCATTTTTGTGTATCTGGATACATTATGATAAACCCAAAATAACATGTCAACATTATTACTTATTGGTATATCTATTCTAGAACCACGTCCACATGTAGTATCTAGACATGTATGTATTACTTTGAAGACCCAACTAATCTCTATAATAAAAACATTTTTGTGTTTTCATATATAATTATCTTCATTTTTACCTTAGAATTATGTCATTTAACCTGTGTTTTGTTAAATCATGTCCCAAGGATTTTACAAAGCTTCATTAGATACCAACTATAGTGACCCAACCCTGATAACCTAAATCCAATGTCTACTACTATTAGTATGGCATGATTACAAGGAAAAAAATCTGAAAGTACCATGAGTTTAGTAGTCTTGTTAAATAATATACATAAAAGGGCCTTGTATTACAAATGAATACAATGATTACAGCATAATAAATTCCTTCTTTCTAAATAATTAATATCAAGGATAAATCTAATCCATCATGTAAATCCATGTATATCTTCTATAGTGCACTTCTTGGATTCCTAGGGAAATAAACATAAAAAGGGTGACCTCAAATACACGGTAAGGGAAAAATATATTGAATGAAATAATAAATCAATGAGAATAGTCAACTTGGCTGGGTAAATAACTGAATACAAATGACATATAATCAATAAACTGAATGGAAATGCGTAAAAAATATGGATTGGTAGTAACATCAAATACAATTCATTCAATAAAATATAAGTAATAGTAAATATGAAATGGTGAGAAATAAGAACACATTCCATTTAATCATTGAACTGAAATGAAATGTACCCATATATATTTTGAAGCTAAATCTCATGGATAAATATTAAATGAAACTAAATAAAGGAAAATAATTAATTATTAGACATCATGTTCCCAGTAACATGATACCTTTACATTCAAGATACATTTTAAACCTTTTTAAATTTTACAACTAATTCACCCCATGAAAATTTTTATGTTTCATGGGGTATTCATTAACCAGTTCTAAACCCATAGAGCATGTTATAACTGTTATCCCTCCCGTAGGGCTTACATAATCTACTCCCCCATCAGTATTATGCATGTTCAACCAATTTTAATAAACAAAGGGACTTATAAAATATATATATTTAATAAAGTATATGTATTTATGAATATTCCTCAAAATAATAATATAAAATTCAATGTAAACACCATATGAAAAAGTGTATGCGGTTTAGGAAATAATCGAACACATAAAAAAGTTATATGGATATTTAGGGAAATTTCAATGTCAAATGATTATAGTAAGTTAATTATATTAAGGGGATAAAAAGGTATTATGTATGTGAATGTGAATTCTATCCTTGGAAAAACAAATCATGAACCACCCAGATGAAGATTAAAGATAAAATCAGTAAAATAATTCCCGTATGGATTAAAATAATGGAGTGTTGTGGATAAGGAAATAAAATAATAACATGAAGAACATATTCTTAAAGAAAATATAACTTTCTTTTGAAAATCCATTTTAAAATATTTATCATTAAAAATCACATAAAAATAAATTTATTTAAAAATAATCCTTAAAATCGTAAAAAGGTTGCTTCAAATAAGGGATGGTGGATTGATATTTACATGTTATATAAGGTAAAAATAACATTCCTTTTATATGAAAAAAATGTAGTAAAAATGGGTTGTTTTTAAAGATATATGAAAATCCAATTAAAAAATTATTAAAATAAAAAAAAGTGAAAAAAATTCATTACCAAAAAATTTTAATATTTTTTTTTATTTTTTTTAAACCATAGTTTTTAGAAGAAATTAGGTTCTCCCAGTAAAGAGATATATATTGTCAGTTTTTCTGGAAAAACATTTTCAAAATCATATTTGTACCAAAGAGTGGGAAAATGATAAAAATACTAGAAAATGGTCCTGAATAACTATATAAGAATTAATGTTTTTATTGATAAATGGTTATATAATTTCTTTTATTCAAATTACCATTGAATGATCATTAAATTTATTATCGAGGAAAATAATCTTTAAAAATTACAAATTGTCCCATTCCACCTTGAAGAATTTTAAATCAATAAAATAATGAAGGATTAATATTAAATGAAATCCTTCTATACCATTATGATATATAAATTAATTATATAATATATAAAAATGTGCATTAGTGATTCTATACGAAATATGAATGTGGTGAACATGACATTAAACTCATGGATGTAGAAATTGAGATGATAATCACATACTTTATATTTATTTTTATGTAAATGTTATTTAACATTATGTATAAAGAATTTAGGTAATTATATACTTACATAGTATCCTATTAAATTTATATAGATACATTTATTTTACTTATTACCCTGTTCTTTACATCTACTTAATCAATTATGTTTACATCGAATGGTTTGACCAAATTCAGTTTTAATATCAAAAAAAATTATAGGTGAACTATAGTAAATAGTTTCATTATATAAATTATCAATAATAAAAATAATGAAAAAATATTCATATATATTTATTAATTATACATTTAAAATAAATTTATGAGAATGGTTATGAGAAAATAATCAATATTACAATCATGGATACAGTAGGTCGTACGTACTCTTGAGTAACGTTCCAATTTTTCAATGAGCATTTTGAAAAAAAGGTAAGTGACCAAAAAAATTTATATAATGAAAATTATATCATAAATCCCATTTTACATAATAATATATACTTATATATATAGTTTTTTGTAGGTAAATTCAATCGCATCTTTTTTAGGAGACGGTAGCCCACAGGTCTACAAACGATATTATCACTTTTTAAGTGTTTGATAGGGTAATAATGAAAATGATATATATATATATATATATATATATTATAGTAATAAATTTGTAATTATTTCATGAATATCATAATTTATTATGTCAAAAAAAGTTAATTAAAAAATCTATTATATGTTCACTATATAGTGTGAATGAATCACATCACAATGAGAGGGTGGTAATTCAGAATTCATCAAGTGATGTTATCGTATTAATTTAAAATGAAATTTATTAAAGGTATGTGTAATAAATGGATAAAATAATTGTAAATAAATAAAAAAGATTATATATTAACACATTTCCATCATAATGGTCAACAGGAGTGGTGGAAAGGTAAAAATGAACACTCATCGCTCCCTGAGGGAGTAGTTCACCACACATAGAAATAGTATGTTCATTTAAAATTATATAATGGGGAGTGAATTTTTAGGTCTAAATATTATCACAAAATATGATATTATATTTACGATACTCGTGCTATTTTTCATTATATAATAAAAAGTGTATAGGAATTGAAGAACGGAAATGAAACTACAAAACATGAGAGGAAACATTTCATCTTAATAAGGTAACTTCTTTTGGTTTATACCAAAATCCATCCATTGAAGTATATCAGAAAAAAATGGGGGATTCATTGTTTTTGGTAGGCATTTTAGGAATCTATATTGGAATAACATGGATGATCCTAAGTGGTTTGAGAGCACTGATGAGTTGGTGTCCATTTATAGGGAATGAGAATGAATCATTAGGATTTTTTGTAAAAACTAAGGTATACACATGTTATTACCTAAAAAAGGTTATCAAAAAAATAATGGAAGGTTGGTGACTGAATTATGGTAAGATAGTGGATGTTGTAAAATTTTATAGGTCATTTGGGTCCAAAAAATAACGGTCATATCCTTAATTTTGCTTAAATTTTCTGTAATAATTTTATTTCATTTTAATCACTTCCACTTATATTATTGGTCTAAAATTAAGTTAACAATATTATAAATTTTAAATTACACTGATTAAGAAAATATAATCATTTTTAAAAAATTATAATCACATAGGTTTCTAAAATTAATTTCAAATTCATCCCACAAGTTGGAGGATAATGCATTGTTTAAAAGTAAAATCGTCTAAAAGTTTTCAATGTTTATATAATCAATTTCCAAGTGAAATTGACTCCAATGAAATAAAATTAAATAATTTATATAAATATTATCTACATAAAATTTTAATCCAATTACAAATATAATTTACCCTTATAAATAAATTAGATGAAAAAGAACATTTAAACTAACATTTTATATTTGTAACTATTCATCAAAAAATAATTTTTTAAAAGAAATATCAAAATTTATACAAATGTAATTACTATCTTTATAATTAAATGATGAAGTTATATTCACATATTAAATCAATTAATGTTTTTCAATTCATATTTATAATTTGTTCTCCATTATACGGCTATGAAATTGCCTTTATAAAAATAGAGGTTTTTAGTTATAAAATAGTGTTTGTTTTTATCTTGTGAATATCAAATATAATGGATTATTATAAATAATATTTGACAAAGAATATAAAATAAATATATCATTGAAATAAGTAACTTATTTAAATTAATTTTGTTCATTAATACCAAACTCTTTTATAAGCATCAAAATAATAATATCTTTTTTTTACATCCAATTGGTTCTTATTTTCATATCTCTTTAATTGGTAACCCACAAATTCAATATATATTAATATAAACCATAAATTTTTATACTATTGTTAATATTATTCATAAAATCTATCATAATTTCTAGGTTATATAATTTTATATTAATTATTTATATTTTAATATTACTTTTTTATTTGATGGAACTCGGTCTCACATGTAACACAAACTATCAAGGAAGGTCTATCTTATATTTAACACTAACTCTCAAAAAAGATCATTAGTGCATGTAACACAATCTAACTTTATGCTTCCTAGACTGAAATATATATAATATATTTAAATATTAAATATATTATAATGTTTCCTGATATTATATTAATTCACATGCTTAGTGTCATGTGTTAAACACGCAATTAAATATAAGGTTCATACTTTAAATATTAAGTGAAATAAATCCCTTGTTCATGATCAGTAAACAATTTCATGAATATTTTTACATATAATTAAATTAATTTTAATTTTAATTAAAAACAATATTTTTATTTCTTCATCTTGTTTTTAAGGAAATATTTTTATATTTTTCTAAATTGGTATATTTTTTTAAGAAGGAATGCATATATTTTTTACATTAGCCAATATATTTTTATTTCCAAAAAATGAGTCATTTATTTAATATTAATAATGGTTTACATGTTTTCATTATATTTCAAATTATTTAATATTTCCCATCTTATTGTAATTTACCATGAATAATTATTTTTAAAATAAAATGATATTTATGTATAATTTAATTGAAATTTTAATGTGACTATAGTTATCGGTTTGAACAAGTTTTTCAAGGACTATATAATTAAAAATATAATGATTATAAATTTTTTATTCATTATAATGAACGTGTATCTTATAGATGATGATGAGTGAGTTGGGATAGATCCCTCAAATGTATAGGGTAATGATTTAGTCCTTGGAGAAAAAGAGTCATAGATAACTGACTACGTTACTATTTTAAAATGTGTTCTATGAAGGATATAACATGGGGATCATAATGTGATACCAAAGATGAAGTCATTATTTTTCTAATATTTTTGTGTGATTTTATGGTTATCTATAATCGAATTATTATTTTCAAATTCTTTTTTAATTTACTTAATTTTATCATTTTAAATTTTTGGAAAAGAAAACATTTCTATGGGTTTTAATATTTCATGAAGTGATAATGAATTTATTTTCACTTAATATTCTCCTTATGAAATTATTTTTCTCATTTCATGTATTTAAAATGTTTTCTGATGTTTTATGTATGAGAATGAATGATTTTGAATCCCATATCTACTTATTATTTTAAGGCCTGAATGAATAATGTGAGTTTTTTTGAAATTTAATTCAATCGAGTATTTAATGAATAATAGCGGTAGAATAATTACTTTTTTATTGGTATAAATTAATATTTGATACAAAATACATGTATTTTTTATGCTATGGATTTTAAATATTAATTCAAACTCTAAACCTAAAAGATCTTATGAATATAGGAATTTTAATTCCTTATTATTAAAATTATAATTATGTTTTGGTTATGTTTAGTTTTTCATGGTTGGAATCCAACCCAAAATGAATTTATTATGATTTTGTCACCAGATAGAGGAGTTTGTGTCCATAAAATTACTCTCATGATCATAACCATAAAAAATACGTCTATTGAGGCAATTTTACATTACACATGCAGAATAGGGTTTTCTTTACATATAGTTGACTATGAAAAATTTACCTTTATATATCTATTCTTGGAACCTTGACACAACATGCGTTAAACTTTTTCTTCATTAACATAATATGAACTCGACATGAAGGAACACACATGTGATTTTTCATCCATATATAAAATTTATTCTTGAATCATTATGTAGTTCTTCTGTAGAAAATTATAACACAATGTGAGTTTTGGAGCACTAAAATGACTTTATAGAGCTCTACATATTTAACATTTTGAATCATTTATAATCACAATGATAGTTTTTATAGGACATATATAACGATACAATAATATAATAATCCAAAATATGTTACCTTTAGACATGTAACATAAAAAATAAATAGCATATGAGATAAAACAATTTTGAATTATATATTAATCACTTTTGTACTATATACATAAAATGAAGAATTACAATACATTCCAATAATTAACATTTGAAATAAATATATGAAAAATGGAAATAATCATTTTTAAACAGAAAAATATAAAACCACTCCAAATAAATATATATTCATTAAAACTCACTAGGATAAAAACAATTATATAATTTCAAAATGTAATTTTATTAATGTTAAGAAAATTAATCACATAAAACCGTAATAAATAATATTTCTAATAAATATAGAAGGAACTATTTTTTAAATAATTCATGATAAAAATTTAATATATAATATATTTAAGGATATTATTTATATAAAATAATTACAATATCATATAAATGATGTGAAAAAATATATTAAAAAGAGGAAACATCAATATTAGAATAGAAATAATTTAACTTGCAGAATAAGTGGTGGTTCCAGTTGATCAAGGGCTGTGGATTTTTTAATACATTAATATTTTTTAAAAGGAAACTGTTGTAATTTATTAAAGAAAAAATAATAATGAATTCTTATAAAATTTTAGGATATAAGGAAACCTAATGCTCATATATTTTTTAAGGGTGTACCTGAGAAACATATCGGACGGTGAGAAATACAGTCCTTCACAAATGATTCCTCAACCATCCATCCATGATAATTTAATAGGGAATAAATATAAGAATATGTAGCTATAAAAAAGGGGTTATAATATTCAATATTTCAACCATGATATTTATTGAATTATATAATTCTGGTAAAAAATTATTCCTTTAATAAAAAATATTAATAATGAGCTATTGGATGATGTAAATAGTTCTTCATTCCATAACCACCCTTGAATAAAAAAATGTATATAGATCTCTGAGAGAATTTTTCTCAGGAAAACAGTAATAGGGATATGGTAGAGTATATATAATGATGCATGGTATTCCAAAAAATAACTATATAATTATAAAATTATGATGAGATGACACAAGTATTACACATACATATTTGAGAAAGGGGATTATCACCACAAATATTATTATAGGTCTTCCAAAAAAAATTAAATTAAATTAAACCAATTGGGATATATTTGATCACCATACCATTCTAGTTCAGTTAATTAATATTTGATAATATTTCTATCCTAATCAATTTTAAAAGATATTTATAAAGTAATTGTAAATACTAGATGGTGCACCACTTGCAATTTAATTGATCTAGATCATATATGTACACTATTTTTTCGATAATCCTTCAATAAGAACTTTCCAGACAGTCTATATTGAGAAAAACATATCATTGTAAAACATATGGTCAATATTAATAGAAATTTCAAATATTAAAGGATTAGTGGATATACTACTAAATTGATTTCATTATTGGTCAGGTTTAATACCTTTACATAGTATAGTTCCTATATAACATCAATTTTCTTTAATTAAATTAAAATTTCTCCACATAAAGCAATTAATTTGAATCTAGAAAGAAATAAAAAATTTTGAGCTGAAGTCGTAGAGAATAATATTATAGGAGAATATATTTATCATGAAATGATATAGAATATTCAATCCATTTGGTTAATCATTAAAACAACATGAGGTCTAAAAATTCAATACAAAATTAATTATAAGTGATAATTTGAATTTTTGGTTGGATTTAAGCTATAATTTTGAATATTATTTTATAAAAGGGTTGTGATATTTTGAAATATGTTCATATTGATCCTTTTATACATTATCCGAACAAATGTCTTCTCTTGTGTGGGGATGGTAGAATAATTCATTTCATTTCAACCATAACATTATTAATTTCTTGATTTCTTCTATGTATAACCTTGATGAAGTTCAGTCCTAAAGCTTCATATACACATAACCAAGAGTTACTATATTTTAAAGATGTTCCCTTTTTTAGGAACAACTGGTGAAATGCCTAGATCGTAGAGATAATGTTATATAAAATAAGACCACTCATTTTGTTTATATTTTATTGAAAATTTGTAATCTTAATGAACCAATTTGTGAGACCAAACTTATAATGGGAAAAATTTAAAAACATTTATTTACATTAAAGTAATTAAATTTGAATGGAAAATTCTTCAATTGTTGGTAGAATGTAATACCCCATGATTTTGGTATGTTTGTATCCTAAAATTTGTAATGGGTGTTTGATATCCTTTATAATATAGTGTATGAAACATTAATTAATAATAATATTATATTATATTATTATAAAAAATAAAATTAATTATGAAATTAAAAAATAGAACATAATTTGTACAATTACAAGTGGAATGAAATAAGAAGTATATAAATCTAGTTCATGGATAAAATTCTCATCATCACAATCATTGAGGAATATTATATTATATATGATAACTATTTAATGAATAAAACACATTACAAATATCATACCATCCTTAAAAAATAAATTAAAAAAATAATGATTTATTATAGAGATGTACGTATTGATTTATATGGGAATGTTACATGAAAATTATATATATAATCGTTGGATATATGATAATTGAAATTATGGTTATTCTTTATAATGTTGTTTATTATATTTTATTCTAACAGTAACATTATATATTTTGAATTTATATTAATTGATTGAAAAAATTTATTTCAAAAATAGAAATTAATTATATAGTAAAATTTAAAGAAAAACATTAATGAAAATGATATATTTTTGAAAAAAATATTTCTTATTCATTCCATTTTATTGTTTTTATTATTATTTTTAATGAATTATTACATGTTTTTTAAAATTCAAATAAATTTTATCGATATTGTGGGAAAATAAATTTTTTTTACAACAGGGTTATTTAATTTAAAAATATTTGATGAAAATCATTAATTTTTAAAAGAAATTTTTCGAAAGAATCCATTTTACCTATTGTTAAATATTATTTATCATAATAAATTAAGATGATCATGTTTAAAGAATGATTATAAAAAAAATTATTGCCTCTAAGTATAAAAATAATATTTTAAAACATTATTTACTTGTAATTGATATGAAATAATTTTAAGAACAGAAAATTTAAAAGACCATGAGTTATATAAAACAATTTTTTTCTTTAAATTATTAATTTTCATTTAAAATTTAATTATATCATATATAACTATTTAAATAGATTACGTGTATTAATAATATGATATTATATCACCAAGATTAGTCAATAAGGCCAATTTCATTTCTAGAATAAATTATTTTACCAATGTAAATGTTGGTCAAAATAGTGATGAAAGAATGAGTCAAAATATTTATTTTATAAGGTAAAGTCAAAATATATCAAAAAAAATTACAAATGATTATATAATGTAATTATCAAACTCTTCTAAACCATTTTTATTATTATTAAAATTTCTAATCATTTTTAATGAAATATAAACATTCGGTATACATTAAAGAATTTTTATTTTTTGAAAATAAATATTAATCTGAACTATATAAGTACTCTTCTATTACTACATCAACCAAAGTATTTCCTTTAGTTTAATTAGTAAAAGATTTCCATTTTATCTCCTTAATAATTTTATCCTATGTTTGGGATCCTTTGGTTATAAAGAGTTCCAAATCCATCATTATAATGATTCTCTCTAAGATAATGTTCAAGTCATAAAGGTATATTTATCCTCCCCATAATTTCCATTATTTATATTTTATTGGAATGAATTGTGTTATTCCGATATATCTTAGTTTTTATGTTTTTTAAAATTCCAAAAAAAATATTTTTATTCAAATAAGTTTATGTTATGTAAATCTATTATTCTTTTTTCAAAGGAATTTATCTTACACTCACTATCTATTATTTCACCTTATTCCATGCCAAATATTTATCATAAGGAAATGTATTTTATAATACTTTATTTTTAGAATATATTCAGTATTATCTAAATAAAAAAATAATGTTTATCATACTATGTAACATGTTTATCTTATATAGGTATCGATTTATTTTCCACATACTATAGTCATAATGATATTATGATAATTCATTATATCACAAAAAGGTTATTTATAAATGATTATCTTACGAACACCAGAATAAGTTTTAAAAGAAAAGTATCACAATTTAGTAAAATTTTTATCTTATGATGAAAATTACCCTATAGAATATCAATTTCAAATTACTATACAATTTGATGATAAAAAATATATGTTTTATCTTATAAAGTCTCTCATATGTTCATCATTCTAGAATAGTAGTTCTGGTTTGATATCTCATGAATAATTAGCTGTTAAATTGAATATCATGATAATTTTCATAATCTGATTATATATAATTTAATTATTTTAAATGAACATCATAAAATGTATTTATATTTTAGGAAATATCTTTTCATATAATGTTAAATTTTTCACAAATTGAATTATCTCAGTATTTAGTTATACTAGAGTGCTCTTGTAGAAGCCTCATCCATATTTACAATTTATGGATGCATTCCATTAATATACCATCCAATAAAATTTTCAATAGAGTGTTAAATATAGTTTTATGACCATCTTTCTTCTTAATTTCAAAATATGATATGGGATATAAAAGTAAGAGTAATCTTATGGATGGAGATAAAGGAGATATAGGCCTACAACAATGAACACACACTGATGAATTCCCTTGAAATAGTAAAAATGGTTGTCTCTATATGGAAAATGTATAAAAAACATTTTCATACAATGAATAAATGTTTATCAGTTTCAAGGAAATTTATCTAAATCTATACCATGAATAATATCATATTCTTAAGAACAATTTTCAACTAATGTCAGTACTTTCCTGCAAATATGTTCTATAATAGTTTTTCAAAACATTATTTGTACTATTTCATTTATACCTATTTGGAATTACTGTGTGAGGTACACCGATAGGATGTATAATGGGATAGATTGGTTGAAAGATCATATCTCATTTTAACATGCTACATCTACTTTTACGAAATTAGGGGACCTTAGAATAAGTGTGTTTATAGTGATGATAACCAAAATCATGGAGTAGTGTTTTGGAGGTGTAGACTAGTGGCCTTAAGTTCCATAAACCACTATAAAAATTGTATTTTCATTCTCTTTATATTAATATTTTATAGTTATTCTTATAATTCATATTAATAAAAATATTTTAACAAATGTTTACTGAAGAGGTAGGTTTTGGAAAAGAAATTTTAGGAACTCAATTCACCCCTATTGATATTTTATTTATCCATTAATTGGGGAAATAATTGGTATCTATTAGAACCAATTTATTATTTTGTTCATTTTTTCAATAGATGATATTTTTTAATGTTTTGAAAAGGTGGATTTTCGGTTATTGGGCTAACCCCATAAATCTATCCAAGATGATTCATTGGAGGATGGGAAGTAGTTTTAAAATCATAAAGAAAAATGGTTATGGACACAGAACCCCTAAAACAGATGATAAAATAATGATTCTAGTGCATGTAAAGATGATTATGATTAACTAGCATTGGATTCCTGTTGAATCATCAAGGAAACTCGTGTCACTTGCAAGAGTTGTTTTGCAAGGTGACATAGGCATAAATCCATATAACCATCAATACTAGTGATTCAGTAGTGGTATGAGGATGATATTGTTTTTTTGACATTGATCAAATAGTTACATACAGACATCTACTCATCGAAATCATTACTCAGTCGGGGAAGATGTATCAATAGTTATATCATAATGAGGATTTAATTGAAAAATCGTAGAAATTCATGAATTTATTGATTGTGATTAAAGGTGACTAAACTACAATGAAGTTACACCATTATTTATGGGTGTATTATTTTCAATTTAGTAGATGGTACAGAAAATCCAAAAATTAAATAATTTTATCAATGGGTCAAGATAAAAAGGTTTGAAGTTGTTTCGTTATTTATTCACAAAGAAATAATGCATAATATTGATGTTATGATCAATCCAAGTACATTTCAATATGAATGTCCATTATTATAAATTTTCACAAGAAATTCCATTTAACAGGAATTGAGGCCGAAATATCAATTAGAATCAAAAAATAAAGATAGATCAACTCAAGAAATCAGACTGGGAAATTGTTCCTATACAAGTTGAAGAATGATTTTTTGAGAATATTCATGAATTTTTGAGAAGGTCTCAAGTTTATTGAGTTGATTTTAACTTTTCATACATTATCCTCAAATCAACATGAGATACCAATATTTATGAATTTCATTGAGTTGTAAAAGGAATTTTCTTTCTTGGATTTTCAGTAATTGGATGAGTATAAATAGAAGTCAATACAAGATTCATTCTTGAAACTATTCAAGTGTGCTCGAAGATGATGATCGGTCCATTGTGGTATATGTATTGAGTTTCCATCCTAGGTCTCATTCAGTTTCTATCCCTTACCAATTTATCAAAACAAGTCTTCATGGGAAATTTCAATCAATGAGATTCCATATGAATGACATCTATCAATGAGAGGTCCATTAGATGATGTTCCACCAAACAAAGAAGTGGTGAGTCACTAATTGAGTTTTTATTTAATAAAATTATAATGGGTAGAAGAAGACTGATACAATGGAGAACCAAAAAGAGACCATTAAGAAGATGTTACCAGATGATGTATGATTTGAGTTTCTTTTTAATGTAAATTTTCCATATTGAATTTTTGAAATATTGATTGGATTAATATTTATTGAAGATCTAGAAGAAATTTCAAGACAAAAAATAGATAAGTCTTTTTGTTTTCTCAGGTGTATAAAATGGCTTGGTAATGTGGATATGAAAAGTATGGTTAGGGGGAATAACCAAAAATAAAATTAAATATTATACTAGGATAGAAGAATTGTTTGCTACATGATCAGTTGTGTTCCAAAAAGAAGATAGTAAAGGAATCATTGTTGGTGGGACTATCCAACTTGTTAAGGTGTAGGTATTTATAAAAAACCTTGTAAATATCATCTGTTTCTAAATAATTAAATTTTTTAAATCTAATGGTAATGTTTACTGTTATATTTATGTGCATTATAACTCTATTATTTATTAGAGGATAAAAATGTTTTATAAATTATTAAAGAAATATTATTATAATAAGAAAATAGAACAACTGATTCAGCCCCCCTCATCAGTCTTGATCTTAAATGGAGAAAATGTTGTATGAAAAGATGTCCCTCTAAAATATCCCCCTCTAAAAATAGTGAATTTTAATTCAATAAAAAATATACGTGTTTCTATTCCTGATTAAAATAACTATCATAGTTGTATGAAATTGATTTTATCATATCTTCCATCACTTGAACATAGATATATAGTTTCTACAATAGTGGTATTTCCTCCCATCAATGATTCTTCTATGAATGCTACTAATATCAGTACCTTATAAGATGATATAATATCTCATAATTCTTTGCTGATGGATCATAAAAAAAATGTTAATCTATTGCTCATGGGGTTTTAAATTGTTTAGCCTATGTGGGATAATTTGAGATGTAGATACATGTGTAATGATAAAGATAAGGATTCTAGGTTACAAATATGGATATGTTTATTTGAGATTATGAATACAGATAATGATAAAAGTCTTTATTGTTACATTACAAGAATAAAATATATTATGAGTAACATCAAAAAATATGGTTATGCGTTAGATATTTCAAAAATTGTTAATAAACAGATGATAAATTTTCCAAATAGATTTGAAACCATAATTTCAGTATTTTAATCTCATGATGAATTACATTTAGTTGAATTTCACAATATTATAGGCGCAGATGGAAAGATAAAATAGAATGCTACCACGAAATGTTTTGAGAATGAAATAACCTTAAAATATTTATTAAAATGAAAAAACAAGGATATATAATTTGAAGAAGAATCATGTGATTTAGAGATAGTATACGAAGTTGAATATTTAAAAAAAATTGATTCTGTTATTTCATAGAAGTACTATAAGGGGAAAAGGAAAATAAAAACTATAAAATGTTAGAATTTTTAAGGGAAGGGTATTTTTCAAAGAATTTTCCAAGGAAGAAAATTGAAGAGTATGATTCCAATGATGATGATTGGAAATACCATAAACAAATGTTAATGAAATATAAGGAAGGAATTTCTAATGAAAAGAAGAAAAAGAACTATATGTGAGAAATAAAAAAGGTTGAGTCCTTATTTTTTGATGAAATGGATCATCAACATATATTGAATGATAATATTTGAAATGGACTTATTTACTCAATAAATAAAGATGGAAGTGAAGAGATAATATAAATTGAATTAATACTCAAAGAGAATTAGAAAAAAACATTATTAGAATTCACATATCAGGAATGAAATTTAAAAACTAAATAAATATTTCCATGTCATAGAATTTGAGAATAATTTTATGATCAAGAATATAGTGAAACATAAAAACATAATTAAACTACAAAAAATGATATTTAGGGAGATTTAAAAAAAATGAATAATATTGAAGATAAGTCAAGTGGAAAAGAGAATATCAACAAGATAAAATATATTCTTGATGAGGAAAGTATGGAGATGATGTTGAATATAGCTGAATCTGGAAAAAAATCCAGATATTATTAAAGAAAAATTATTATTTTAAACACAATCATTTCTTCTCACAATAAAAAGTGACATGAAGAATATGAGAGAATACTTCACAGAGGTTGTTATTTTCAATGATGAATCTTATAAATATGTTTAGAATAAGCTTTTATAAAATTTGATTTTTGAGAAAACATCCTTCACACAAAAATGAATGAATTATTCCAAAAATAATCTCCTTAAGGAATATGGTTCATATTCTATGAAGAAAAAACAATGAAAATTACTTTTGAATTTTACACCCACTCTGAAAAATCAAATTTCTGATGTCACTATTGGTGTTGTGGAATATTTGAACATAATTAATTATCATGATATTAAAAAAAAATACTATCAGGGAAAAAGTATATGTTTTGGGGGATCTATGGTGATCCAAGAATATCAAATTTTTTCAAATAAATGTTTAATTTTGAAAAAGGAAACTCATAAAGTAATGAATGTTTAATATTTAACATTAAGGAATGAAAAAATTTAGAATGATGAGTATTCTATGAAATTGGAAAAAAATAAAACAAGCTGGTTCTGAATGGAAATAGTGCTTAGTTATTAGGATAGAAGAAGATGCCATGTCTATAATGTCAAAAAGAGCACAAAATTTAGTAGATGAAAAGTTGAATACAAATGTATTTTATGATTATAAAATTTTTTTATTGAATAAAATCAACAAATTGTGATTTGATGTTTCAGAAAATATATAATAGATATGAATCAAATGGGCATGCTAAAAAAATTTCTGACTATTAATAAAAAAATTGGAAGGCATGATGAAGTTATTATTGAATAAATATATCAAAAAGTGAAATATTTCTAAATCAGATTCCTCATCTAGATACATAGATTCTAATGTTTAATTGAAACTTTTTTGAATATAATAATTTTATAAAAAGAATAAAAAACACCTAAAATTTAAAATACTAAAATAAGAAAAAATATTCAACATTAAGAGAGGACCCTTAGTATGAATGTTGCCACTAATAAAATATTGTGGTTCTTCCTTATACAAAATATATTATTATTTTACTATCTAGTAAGGAATTAGAGTATAAATTATATAGATAATAATTCATTTCCTTAAGTGTCATAAAATAGAAATTAATGATGCTAATAAAAATAAATTTTATCTGATTTTTTTTAAACATGAACATTCATATATGTTTTTTGATATGGGTTCAGGTTATTTCTATCTTAAAAAATATTATCAATAATTTCTCTATATGATTGAATGTTTAAATAAACATGAAAATGTATTAAATGAATTTTTTTATGGGAAAAATTTATATACTTGTCTATACACTATTTTTTCTACACCATGTTCTCCCATAAAGTCACAAAGTTTTCTAGTGAATTATCGTGGTTAAGAAACTCATGTTATAATATTTTTATTTAGAATAATGTTTTCAAGAATGATTCATGATCCATTTGAATTTATTTTTTCATTTAGTTGTAAATATATTATAGGGGAAGATGAAAAAATTGTGAGTTTTATTGAAATGTAATTTGTGAGTTTAAAGGAAGAAGAAGTGGATGGAGAAGAAGTTAGTATTAGAAAAAAACACCGAGTGGAAGATTGTGTAACCATGTTGGGAATTGGTTGTATTTTAATAATTAATGAGAAATGAATTGTGTTATGAAAAGGTGGATCATTGGTTTCTAGAATAACCCCATTAGAGTAACTAGGTTGATGCATTAGACATAAGGAATAGAATTCACAATCCAAAGGAATCACAATTCTACATATCAAACTCCTGGCCATGATGATCAAAAAATATTTTTTACAACAAAAATATTATGATCCATTACTAACCATGGAATTAACATAAATCATAAAACAAATTCGGGATACTTGATAGAGTTTGTTTGAGGTGCGTTTTAGAATGGTTGTTGAAACCATTCAAGCTGACGCACAACAACACTAGATAATCAGAATCATTCAATTGGTCTAACAAATGGTAAATATATTTTAAAATTAATGAGGAAGTAATTGAAAAATATGAGAAATGTTTGAGTTTCTATATAGTTATTAAGGTATTTTTAAGTTTAGTGAAGACACAATAATTCTTATAAGATGATTATTTTAAATGTCCCAACTAGTATAGAGAATCTATGAAGGAAAATAGTTGATTGTTTGTTATCCTTTATTTCAAGAAATAATTGTTTGATGTTTTACCATTATTAATTTGAGAGGAAAGAATTAAAAATATTAATGTTATAGTAAATTGGAAAATATTCCATATGAAATTCCAGTGGATAAAATTTACATGAGATAATTTATTAGACTATAACTAAGGATGAATGAAAATATTGAGTCACAAAACAAAGAATACACAAACTCCAAAAATCAAAATATATTATTGTTCATAATCTCAAAGAAGTCTTAATTTGTGAAAAGAACCAATATTATTAAAGAATATCACATATGAATTGAGAATATATTACCTAGTTAGACATAACCCTCAAATTATAATTAGATATATGGATTAATAATTTTAGTTGAGTGTAAAATGACATTGGTTTTCTTATATTTTCTATTGTGGGATAAATATAAATAGAAGTGAATAATACATTTGTACATAAAACTGTTCATGTGTCATAAAATTAAAAGCTCTATCATTTTTGGTACATGTATTTTTTTTAGACCCATGTTTTGTTTCATGTTAGAGTTAGGGAAGTTCCATTGAAAGGATTCTACAAGATTGAGTTTTAATAGAAATATTCGGTCAGGGAAACATCCATTAGTGCGAGGTTGATCAGACAGAGTTCCATTATATGAAGAAGTGATGGAATTGATGAATGATTTTTTCTTCAATTTTATCCTGAAAGGTTTGATAAGAATCAAAAATAAATAGATAGATAAATATAATCATATATTTGTCACATATAAAATAATAATCTGACTAAACATTCAATAAGTAAGTTCTTTAGAAAAAATTCTTAAAAAATTGAGTGTATTAATAATTCATGAATATTTATAAGAATATTCAAGTTTAATATGTACTTAAGAAAAGTTTTTAAGTTGATTAATATTGTAAACACATAAATTTGATCCATATTACTTGTAGAGGATGTGGATAACCTTATAATTTGGATCATAAAGAAATGAAATTAAAGCATATAATAGTGGACCATTACCATTTTCTAAAATTTCATGTCATTTATTGGGGTTTATAAACATCTATGTGAAATTCAGTATAAAGGGGATAGTTTGGGGGTATAACCCACTATATCAAAAACTATCAGTGATTATTTTATAATTTCATGATTATTGGGATTTTGTATTACAATAATGATATATTTAAAGAATCAATGAGGGTGGAACTATCCAACAAGGATATGAGCTTGTCTTTGTATATGACCTCATAAATATCTTTTGTTACCCCGTAGTTATATTTGTTTCATATGATAGGTATGGTTAAAAAATATATTTGAGTGGACCATAACTCAATCACGTTTCAATGGTTAAAATTGTGTTCAATTTATTTTAAAAAAATAAGATAATTATAAAAAGTATATACTAATTAACTCCCCCTAAGTGGTCTTGATCATGCCTAGGAACAACAGTATCAATGATCACGACACTTGAGTTAAAATCCATCAATATTATAACTATAAATAACTATGTTCAAATGGATTCTATGATTCATAACTGAGAAGGTATTTCATTGGTTAGTGGTCCTTACATTAATGGTAAAAATTAATGTGTCTGGAAGTGTTACATGACAATGTATTTTTGAATATTGGCTTAAAATAGTTTATTAAAGAGGTAAATCAATAGAAACTAGCAAATATAGAACCCAAAACATTGGATTGTACAACCTAAAAATAATATGATCTGAATTCAAATGTTATAAATGACATGACTTAGGGTTGAAGAGAAGATTAGTTCAATGGATTTTCTTAGTGTCAAACTAATAATGTAATGTGGACCACTATAATAGTTTCAAATAATTATAAGGACAACATGATGTCCCAAAGAGATAATATTTAAAAACTCTAATAAGAATAATTTAAAATTGATGAAATTTTATTAATTACTTTATTGATTTGAAGAATCAATGATATTATTAATGCATTTTCCACTATACAAGAACCTATTGATGATATTGAAATATAAATGAATGATTTCAATGTACTACCACCCATGTATATTGTAATATCATATACCATCTGATAATCAATATAGGGGAATTTTTTTCAAATATGATATATCATTGTATCTTTTATAATGTATGAGGCTAAAATAGAAGCTGAAGCTAGAGATTATGAAATGGAAAAGAAAGAAAATTTTTCATTAATGGTTTCTAAATCAAAATATTAAAAGAATAATACTAGCATATAAACCAATGGAACATCTGGTGAAATATATTCTCTAATATATTATGGACTGAATGATGAACATGCTTAGCTTTCTTGAAGTCCAATTAAATTATATAAATATTTATGTGGTTTCAAGGAACCCTTCCACATGTAAATATATTAAGTTAAAAAATATAAGTAAATAAGTCGTTATGAGTCAAAAACAATAGGCTGCATCAAGTAAAACTATCAAAAAAATCATGCCAGTTAGAATTATGAAAAAAGTTTATTTCAAAAGGATAGACATAATGAGAAATACATAAGAATGTGAAGGCTACATGGAGTGATTATAATGTCTCTAGGGAGTTTACGTATTCAGAATCTGAATCTAGTTCTCCTAATAAAAAGTCAAATAGATTATTAATTTCCTAATCATGTGTCGTACATTTTTACTATTAATATAATTATGAACATTGGAATGAATCAAAAACTGAAAATTTCTTATATGATGAATTAAATGAATATTTTTAAATATTTGAAACTATATATAAAACAATAATAAATTAAATCAAATCTCTCTAGAACTCCTAAAATAAATTTTTTAATAAAGATGCTGACATAAAAAATATTTATGATATTATAAATCTATTCAAAACTATACACCCTCATATAGTAAAATTTTTAATACAAATGAGAATGTGCGTAAGGATGTAAAAAATATTTTTAATGCTACATGTGTTTTTACTAAAAGAAAATATATTATACAACAAATTCTTGGTTTGAAATCAACTCAAAATGGAAATATTTTGAATATAAAGTCAATGTGAAAGGGTAAAACGTTAAAAACATTAATTATGCCATGTTTTAAAAGAAAAAAGTATTTCTAATGTTAACTATTATCATGGTAATGAAATAATAAATTATGTTAACGTGTGTAATCCAAAAAATCCTCAATTTAGTGCAATAAAAAATCATTTTTTTCAATTTTATTTCAAATCCAGTTTCTATTTTTTTAATCATAAATAGATTTGGATCTTCAAGACATTTGTTTCTAACATTACAGGACCCAAGAAGATTTTTGTACCATAATGTATTATTTTTTTGATTTGTCATAATAGTGAAACCCCATATCAAAAACAATGAAAAATAATTTGTGGGTAGTGTTTTTTCCAGACATGTGGGTGGAGATTGTCTATCATTCACTCACTATCAAAGGATAATAGAAACTATGTCACATTTGGAGACAATTATATGGGATGTAGTGTTCATATTGGATCTGTTGGAAATCCTCAATATATTCTCATCAATAATGTGTTTTACATTCAAGGTGTAAAGTATGACCTCATAAGTACCTCTAAAATTTATTATGATGGTTATTTAGATTATTTTTATTAGTAATGGGTATTTTGTTTTCAAATAAAATCTATCATGTTTAAATAACCTAAAAATAATAATGATTATACACTAGATCCTAATTATTAGTGTATACAAAAAAAATTATTTAAATCCTGAATTTTATGAATCGTGGATTTGGAATAGAAGGGATGGAATTTTTTATATTCACCCCATGAAAATTTTTTCAAATAAAAAAATGATTATTGAAATTACTAACCTCAAATTAGATGAATATAAACTTTGGATTCATATCAACTAGGAATTAAACAAAATTCATCTTTTAAACCATTTAACGATGTTTCTATATCCAGACCTCAAAAGATTACCCTTATGGATATATTTAGACCAAATAGAATTTCAATCCTTTATCTTAAATCATTTTTTGATGTGTTTCTTGATGTTTTTTTCATGATTTAAAAGGGTTTTAATTTAAAACATAAATGTGATGCATTTTTTTTACGATAAATATTTGAATGATTATGAAGAAGAAAAATGATTCAAAAAATTTGGCATTGATAAGTGATATTGGATGTGATTTTTATAATCATGATATTAGTTCATATTTCTCAAAAATATATTAGGAATTAATTTTATTTCACTAGAAACCTCAATAGAATTGGGATGTTCAATGGTATAATTTTTAATTCTCAGAAATTCATAGAACCATGTAATTTTAATATAACATGCCCACTCATTTTTTTGGATTAAGATACTAACATATCATGTTATTTTTTTAACAATGTTATAATAAGACCTATCATAAAGAGAACACCCAATGAGTTATGGAATAATACAACACCAAAGGTAGGATATTGTACTATATTTGGAGGATGTGGTTAAAACATAAAAACCATCTATAATCTTGGTAATTTTGATCAGAAAGTCATTAAAGTTGTTTTCTATGGTTATTCTACTAGTTCCAAATCATTTAGTTTTTCTAACAATAAGATGTGAACTATTAAAGATTCAAATCATGTGCTGATTGATGAATATTAACCATCTGATAAATAAAATTAATCCAAATGATGATTAAATGATTCCAACAAGGGCATGAGTCATGAACCTCTCTTTAAGAAAATCATGGATGAAGATTTGGATATTGATTATCATAAATAAAATCTTATACATTTTTATATTAGTGAACAAAATATTCGGATTACATGATTACCTAAAAAATAATAAGGACCATCCTTTATAAATTTTTATCAGAAGAACTTATGAAGGATTTATAAATATAATAAATATAGAAAACCTAATATAATATATTTCCTTTTTATCCCATCAAACACCAAAATCTGAATAAGAATATTTACCTGATGAAGGTTGGTTTTTTTATGCACAATATGTGTTAAATTAGGTTGAAATGAATATGGTATGAGAAATAGATGGTAGACCATATGACTATCATGTATTTATAATAATATGGGTTTCTAGAAATAGCCATGATAACCATGTTGTGTGCATTAGACAAAAAGTTGGATAAGTTGCAAAAGGTTATAATCATAAAGAAGGAATACACAATGAAGAAAACATTTTTCAAGTATCATGATTAAATGAAATTATTTTTCTTGTATAATATTCTTATTATATGAATTATTAATTATATTAAATTAATTTTATATCTCATTTTTCAATGGGTTATTAATGGAAGAGTATTATGTAGAACACCCTCTTGATTTTAAAGACATTCATTTTTCATTATTTCAAACATTCCAAAACACTATATGGAATTAATGAAGCACAAATTGTAATATTTAATTTATTACATTATTTCCATTTATGAAATCATTTTTAGTAGGAAACACACAAAAATCATTATTTAAGAAAACATCATTTGTAGATATTTTGTTGGTACATGTATATGAGGATGTTTTTTTCCATAAATCAAAATTAATATATACATTTTAAAAAAATCATAAAAATGAATTTGAAATTAGTATGATGGTCAAGGTAAACTATTTTCTATGATTTTCTATATATGAAAAATATTTTTTTAAATATTTTATACCAATGGAAATAAATACAAGATTTAGTAATGATGTTTGGTATTGCAATGAAGAAGTCGTATTCAACTCCTACATGTTGCAATATTTAACTTATTATAGGAGAAACTGGAAAAAAAGTGGAAAACAATTTATATAGAAGAATAATTAGAATTATATTTTATCTTACTACCAGTCAACCAGACATTATGTTCTTAGTATTTAATTATTAAATATTTCAATCAAATCATAAAGATTATCATTTAAATGCATGCAAACGAATTCTATAATATTTAAATGGAAATTTATTTCTTTATCTACAATATCAGAAAACCATTTATTTTAATTCATCATCATTTTCATTTTCATTTTTTTTCAAGTGTATATTTTATAGGCAATGTCCCTCAATAGCCTTTCCCTTTTTCTGTAAATATCAAGTTTCATTTTGTGTATGAAGCCACACAATTTATTATTATCAACCATTGAGATGAACATATTACTGCATGATGTAATTGTGAAATAGTGTTTTTGATGAAACACACCTAAATAGAATTTGGATTTAGTTTTAATTATGTTCAAATGAAATATGGTAACAAAAGGGATTTTATAATTTTAAAAATAAATCTACTAACCATTAAAGAAAAAATAACATTGATTAGAGCCATAATTTATTTATAGATCTTACAATAAATATTTACATATCTTTAGATATTTATTTCACAACAATTCAATTAGAATATTTTTTTTCTAAACACATTCATGCTGAAAATTTTATTTTTATTAAATCTCAAATAAGATTGTTTTATAATAGATTTAATTTAATTTTTTCATATAGAATAGTTTTATATTGATGTAAAAATTTCAAAAACATTATATTATTTGTGATTAGGAATCAAAATATTAATAATTGGTCAAATATGTGTAGGAAATTTAAACTATATTTTATATTTTTTACTCACCACATCACAAGATAACACCTCATCTACCCAAAAAAACATTTTTCTGCTCTACAAATGAATCATTTTCAAACATTTGAACCCAAATTATTTTTATTATACAAAAACCTTATTTCCCTATACGAAAAAATATTCTTAATCCATTCATCAATTGGAAAAACTAGATTAACTAATGGCACATCTTCATAGATAATGAATTTCCAAATGACGTCAAGGGATATTTTACATGGATGATAAATATATTATACCTGGAATTCTAGAACATACATGATGATAAATAATGTAATAATCCCTTAGGTTTGGACATATTTTTTTGGTGATAGAAGAATAATGATTTTCTAATAAGTATTTCTTTGTGTTATAAATATATTTTATACTTATTTCAATAGTGATCACCTCATCAGTAAATCGATTAACTAGAAAATTCATATAATAACCCCAATGGTAATGGTTGAAGAATTCATGTACCCTTATAATGGATAGGAAAATTTCAGTACTTTTTTACTCACTCTAGATGTATTTATTCCACCTCAAATCATGTCATGAATTTTTAGATAATCATATATTGAGAAGTATACTATGAGAGACCTGAAACTAGAAAGAAAATATCTCATAAAGTGCATCCAACCTAGAAACTCAAAAAGATGTGTAGAGTCTTGACAAGAATTATTTCAAGAAGATACTGCATTATAATTTTTTTTATTGAGAAGTCCATGAATATATAATGATACATCATGAGATAAATTTACCATGTACATAATAATTTAGTAAATTTCTATCATATTGAAAGGATGAAAACATTATCCTTTCATAATGATGTAAATTTTTTGGAAGAAAATAATGAAACCAATTGTCCTATAATTAAAATGTAGATTTATTTAAATTTAATAGTATGTGGATTTGTATGGATATATTCTTTACATAATTTGGTTCTGGTATGTCTTGAGAAATATGTCAGTGTAAATCCTCATTCGAATTAGGGGCCATCATTCTTGATGGGTTCCTCCAGTCATGAAGTAGATCCTAAAGTTCTTCCTACTCAGTAGAAATTCTAGTGAAGACTACTAATATAATAAATTTTGATGATAATGAAACTCATTCTGAAAGAGGATGTAATGTAAAATTTATTTTCACACTAAAGGGTAAGTTTCAACTAATGTATGTACAACAATTTTTCTACATTAGTAGGACATAATGTTTTCTCTATTTTTATTATAGTGTAGAGTTGGCCTAATCTGTCATATGATTATTAATTTTTGTTAAAAAAGGAGAATATCAAATATATTTAGTAAAAAAATGGATGAAATATGTAACTGGAGATAGACAAGTGGAACGTTCAGAACTGAATACATTGATTTGATTAGTTAAAATGTCACCAAAGAAGATGAAAATCAAGAATGTGATAGAACATATATATTTCCAGGTGAATGAATAAGAGAAATGTTGTAAAAACTATCAAATGAAGACAATACCAATTTTGGTTCATACAATCATGAGGATAATACTCCCAATTTTGACATAAATCAATAGGATAATGAAACTACAAGTTCAAAATTCCATCAATAATATTTTACTCCTATTTGTGATAAGAATAAATAATTAAAAATTACAATGGCTGAATTAGATAAACATGATTAGAGAGATAAGATAATATATTAAATGTTAATTTTGGAAGTAGAATTATTGAATTTTTTTAATACAGACAATAAATGTAATTAGGACTTTTTGTGATCATATTGTCAAAATATATGATGATGGAAAAGTTAATTTTTTTGTAAATATAACTTTAAAAATATGTCAGATTAACCCTATGATGAAGCCATAGATAATTTGGATGTTTGATCGAAGTTATAAAGAGTGTATTTGGAAATAGAAAAATTGACTTCTACAATTTTCCTTACATTGTGTGAATATTTTTCAATTGTTTTTTTAGGATTATAAAAAGAATGAAATAGCTAAAATCATAAGTTTCAATATGTTTTCGTAAAGTTTCATTTTGTTAATTTATCAATCTAAGAAAAAAAATCCTATTATAACAAAATTCTCTATATGTATAACATCATATAAATCATGTGAAAATATATATATATATATATATATTACTATTACTGGATAACAAAATATAACTAGATCCTAGGATAATAATTTTGATGTGTTGGGAGAGAATGTTATAGTTTTACACTTGTAGTTTGTAACACGTTTGAAACAAAAATACTATAAAGAATAAGAAGAAGAAGTTGATTCATTTTTTGATCATTAATGACATCACCTATCACTAAGAGGAGAATAAATTGTTATGTTTGATCATTCTATCCATATTTAAGATAATCAGTATGAGTCATTGAATAATTAAATGGACATTTTTTCAAACAAGAGAGATGCACAAAACCTCTATAAAAAATTTTCATATAAAATATTGAATACATTTACAACTATCCATGATTAATTTAATAATTAAATGATCAAAGGATTGATGCCTATGACGATTCTTTATTTCAAAATCGAGGTCAATGTTTTTTTGGACATCCCATTGCTGATCACTATAGTATTATTTCAACAGGCTATAGGAAATCATTGACCACACTGATATTTATTAAAGGAAAATTCTCTAATTTTTGGAAAAATAATATTTTTCTATACTCGAATCTTCTTCTAAAAAATCATTTATTTGGGTATATGACATTGATATGGATAGATATCAACAATATTCATTAAGCACCAAATCCACTTCTACAAGCATTGCTCAAAGTGATAAAATAAGACATTGATTATCTTTACTAATGTTGGGAAATGTTGTTGTTGAAAAAGATGAATCCACTATATTTATCCTCATTAACTTCTAGCCATCATTTATAACTCAATAAACCACCACCAATAAACCGTTCACATACTGGAGTTGATAGACCTTCTCAATTACCGTGCCTAGTTTCTTAGTGGGATAAACAGTTTATAATCATTTGAATCCTGATTAGTTGAATGTTGTTTATTACATTTTAATATTTCATACTCAGTTTTTAGGTTTCTAATGGATTTCATTCATCCATAATAATGTTTCAATTATTTTTTTCTTATATGATTCTACTTATTTTTTGAATTTATTCACAATTCTTTTCATACGATTTTTTTTCTCTCTTTCCTTTTTACTAGTCCATTTTTAAAACTATTTAATTTTATTATGCAAATTTTTCTGTTTTTCGCCTAATATATATACTCTGTCCATGTTTTATGATTTTGTTTCCATTATTACATAATTATCTATTCTTTTTACTTTTTAAAACATAACATCATGAAAAATTCTATTCAAAATCCGTACTATAAACTATTTATAATTGATAGTGTTTAATATTTATTGAATACCTTGTTGTACTTGTTTTTTGATTCAAAAATTGTTGGAGAATAAAAATGAGAATATTAAAAATAATGTATTTGAAAATATATTTTAGGGACAAGAAAATAGAGAATAGAAAATTAAAATCTGATATTTTTTTTCTAAAAAAGGAATGGAACACAAATGAAAATTCATATTTTAGATTTTTTATAAAACATAAATATTTGTATTGAGGATTACTTTTTTAAACGTTTTTTCATATTCCATGGTTTTTTTATCATAAAAATAGGTATATTTATTAGAATGTTTTATTTTGTTCCATGAAAACTCAGTTTTTCTGTCTTTTCATGATTCGCAAAATCGGTATTTTTTCTATTGAGTATATCTTAAGTGTTGTAGACAGTAATTTGAACAATGGAATTTATCATACCATAAATTTATAGGATTTTATCTATTCTCATTTAAAATATTAATTATATTTCAAGGTATATTATCTTATCATAATTGAAGAATATATTACATCTTATTAGAATATTATATATCCATGTTGGGAGTATGTGTTAGTTAGTAATATATTTAACTTATGAAGATAATTATTGAGATTCCACTTATTTTTTTCAAAATAAATGTATAAGAAGTATTTAACTTGTGAAAAAGATATTAACAAAATATTATCTTACAAATAATGGAAGAATTTTTGTAAGATACGTATTACAAATCAGTAACATATTTTCCTTATGATGGGTATTATCCTATGTAACAGTGGATTTGGTTTATCTTATGTCAAAAGAAGACCAAGATCAGTTTTATTTTACAATGTCCCTCAGAAGCATATCTTAAGATAATAGTACTTCTAGTTGGATATATTATGATGAATTAGATTATATGTAAAATTGCATTATTAATTCCATAATGTCATGATAATTCATTTTATTCTTTTATTGGGTATTAAAAATTGAATTTTATGATTAAAGAGGTAATTATTTTTATGATGTTTCTATTTTTCATGAATGGAGATCTATGAAGAAGATTATTAATGACAATGAAACTATATAAGCATTATCCATATTTTTAATGAATGGAAAAATTACATTGATAGCATGTCGTATAAAATTTTCAATGGATTCTCAACTCGGTCATTATGATCATCTCACCACATTTGTTAATAACCAGAGATAAGATTTAAATGGATGAGTTAGCCACTACATGAAGAAAGATGAGATAGTGACCTACAACAATCGACATGAACTAATGAATAATCTCCTAAATATAACAACAAATGTGTTTTTAGAGACAAAATCCCTTACAAAAAATTTAGTTTTGTTCATATATGTTCATTGGTTTCCATATTTATAATCAATAGCTACAACTTGAAGGCTATCATCTTTATAGGATTTATCTTTAACTACTAGAATTTTTTCATTCAAATATTTTACAATAGATTTTTTCAAATGTATATTCATTATATTTCAGTTACACTCATTAGAGGTGGGTTTTCTAAGGTTGTGGATAGGTCATATAAATTTAGATCCTTATTTAAATTCAATGAACCACTGTAATAAGTGATAGTTTCTTATACGTAAATGTGAGCCCCCGGAAAAAGGGATATTATAGGGAAAATAAAAAACTCAAAGAGTAGAGTGTTGGTGGAGTATACTATGTGGCTCTTATTCATCATACCACTATGAATATGCAATTTTCTATCTCTATATTTTAGTATTTTATATTTCATTTACCAATTCATTTAAAAGAAACCATTTGAACTCAAATACCTTAAAGAGGGATATTTTGGAAATGAAATTTTTATGAAATCAATTAATCCTTTATTGAATTATTAGTTTGACATTATATGAGATAAAATAACTTAATCCAATTATTCTTAAATTTAATTTATTACATTATAAATATGTTCCCTAAATCCACATGTACATTCTAGAGGTGATGAACCAATGATTCAAGGGTAAGGACCAAAAACACCAAACAAAAGATTGTGTGAAAAAACCAAATAGTTAGCTCCGACATATTAATTTTAACATAAAAAACATAATATTTTGTTGATAAATAATGACAACATAATATTATTTTGTCAATTAAATATTAATAAATTTTCCATAAATGTGAATAATGAGTATAAATATTTTTATTCAGTAAGAGTGTGTCAGACTAATTGGAAATCATATTGACTATTTATTTTAATATCAAAAATTGAAATTAGATTTATAATTGATTAAATTAATTTTTATAGAAATTATTTATTATTTATCTGTATATATAAATATATATTCTCCACCTATAGTTATTTTTTACATGTATTGTCGTGATTTCTCCTTTAATTGGATCATAATTCATCTTAAAATATGCTTATTAGTAGAGGTGACTATATTTATTGTTTTCTTCAAGGAATCTGTTATATCTATGTCAGTATTGTTAATATTTTTTAATAAACCTAGTTATCACTTAATATATGTTTTATAAAATCACTTTTCTAATGAAATTGACTATCACTTAACAAAATATAAAGAAATGTTCTTTTAATTATGTCCACATGTCATTTTCTCCATCCATTTTAATTATATTTATATATGATGATTCGTTTTAATATTTTCATAAACATATAACGTAATTTTTATTAAAATTTTGAATATTTTTATAAAAAATTTAATTATAAATAATATTCTTTTAAAAATAAAACATATAACTAATAAATATTGTTTATTTTTTTCAATGAAGTGTTTTAATGATCTTACAAAGTAATTATCATCTACATGACCATCTTTTAGTGACACTTATCATACAATAGGGATATATTAAAATTATTCCATCCACAAACTATATTTGGCGGGATTATTTTATTGAATTTTGTATAAAACTATGATACCCTTTTCATTGAATTAGGATTATTATTCTGTGATGGAATTATGAATTTTACCTTGTTCATGTCTAAAAAATGTGTGTTTTTTTCATTATTTTGACTAAGATTACTATAAATATTTATCCCTATTATGAATTAAGTAAAGAATTATATCCCGTTATATGACATGTAAGGGACTAGGGAGTTAACTCAACCCACTATAAGACTCCATCTTCTCTTTCTGTGGGTATGGAGAATGATCCAATTCCATTTTGTAATGGGAATTCATATATTATATGATGATTATCTTGGTAGTGATATGTGAAAAATGAAATGTTTTTATATCATAATGTATGTTCCACATTCTTATATCACAATTATATTTTTAAACAAATTCTTAGTTTAATATTTAAAAAATTTGGAAACTTTCACATGATATTTCATTCTTATTCTTCATTTAAAATGTATTTCCAAATTTCATATGTCATGATCCATGATTTATGATCCATAAGATATTATGTATGATTTTTTTATCATTTGAATTGAATATATTATTATATGAAAGGATTATATTAAGATCAGTTATGATATTCAATTGATATATCTTATATTCTCCCCTTTTAAGGTGTTTGGTCTCACAGTTTATTATGTATCCATTTTTTCAGGAAATGAAGAATAGTAATATGTATGATACGTTTCGAAGAGTTTCATTTTCAAAGTGTTTTTTTGGTAGATATTGAATAATGGTGTAATATGTGTTGATTATTAATCTAATCTCTAGGGAATCTAAACTTGTTGGTTCATTATTGTATGATTTATTATGTGATATAATGAATATTCATGTTTAATGATGTAATATGTATGTATTTTATGGTCATTTGATTCTATAATTTTTCATGATGACAACAAAAAAAAATATAAATCTAGAATGTAAGACACATATTAATCAAATGATCTAAATTTTTATCAATAATTTCATATAATTGTTTTCCATGAGGATCATACCACCAATTATAACTATGAACATAAGGAGAAATATTAATAATAATGTATAAGTTTTTTGAATGAAATTAATGAGTTGGATGACTAAATTTTTATGTTGTACACAAAGTTATTTATATTATTGAAACTGAGTTATATAACCTTTGGAATATATGTCTATGGAATCAGATAGAACAATTTCTTATATTGGTAATTATATAATGGAAAAGAAATAAATTTTTAGATATAAAATAATGTATTATATATCATATAATAAACATTTGTACAAATATTTTTCATTATTTATGTATATTGACTATCCAAAAATATAAGAAATAAATAAACATATGGAACCACATTCATACACCACCCATATAGTCCATGTTTGTATACAAGCAATGAAACTATAAGATAGAAACAAGATGAATCGTACCACCAACCAGGTGATCGACCGTCGAATGCATGTCTTCATACTGATAGTGTGACTTTGATATGGTTATTCCCAATGATTATGAACTCTATTAGAGGGACCCTCATGTGTGAAATTCATGTAAAGGTATCTCATAGTCAAACACATCCTACTTCACAATAATTATTTTTGGGAAATGTTTTTCAATAATATTTCATATAAATAACCAAATTTATAATTCTAGAAATCATACGTAAAAATCATAGATATAGTGTGGAATATGATAGAATATTAAACAACATATGGTAATTATAAAAAATTACATGTCCTGTGAAACTATTTACTCTATGAAACCTCTTTAAAAAGTTTATTTTCATGATCCAAATGTACTATTATTTTCTCCTTTATGTACTATCCTTGTTTCCATTACATGATAATCCTCCACGACACCCAAACCACACAAAATAGTTTTCTAAAAAAAATCCAAAGTATGTTGGCTTCCTGTATGTGGTTAATGCATGACTCAACTATCTTTTATTCCACTGGATTCATTGGATGGCCCCTCCACACATCTCTTTGTAGGTCCAGTATCATTGGTTTTTTATAAAGTGGTACATACGCTTTTTTTAGGACCATAGGTTAGTATACCATCCATAGTGATATATACCATGTTTACTAGTTCTCACTAATTTCATACCACAGGGATAGAACTCCATTTATATAACTACAATTTATACCAAGACTTCCATGGTGTGTTTGAGTCCATATATTTACTATTTACATGGAGAACAAAAAAAGTTTTATATAATACCTATTCTTGGGCCACTGGGTACACATGATTATTTTGTTGGGTATGTTAGTGTACACCACCATTGATAATGGATTTCCCAAATAAAAGGAAACCCCTCTTTTATCCCCACAAAATAATAGTTAATTAAGGAATTTAAAATCATGAATTCCAATGATAATGTGAGTCATAATCAATATACAATTTTCAACTCATCCCTTATTCCATACAACCAATTCTCCAAATTCCAGACATGAAATTTAATTTTCATGGAACTTGGTGTATTAATCAGTTCACTTAGTATGAGATAAAGTAAAATGTTACATTAGACCTATATATACCCTTATAGTCCCAAATATAGTAGGTTTACTATTTCATCTCTCCCCACATATCAATAGCCATGAACATGGTAGGAAAGAAACCCCATAAGAATAATTCCATCTCAATATTCTATTTTTTCACCATTGTATAGACATTAAACCTCACGTAATAATGTTAAAATGCATGGAATGTATCCTAAAATAAGTAAATTACATTATATATGAAATGACCTAGTTTAATGAATTTAAATTTTATAAAAACATCCTTAACTCATGAATTTAAAAGGCGTGGTATTATCAAACCACACCACCATCAACTATACACATCGAACTGCATGGGATTTCATTCCTATTATGCAATATACTTATCATATTTCACATATTATTAAACCCAATTTCATAATTACATTGTACCCATATTAATGGGAAATATTCTAAATGAAACCACTTTTTTCACTCCAAACTATTAAATGTTCCATATGAGTTTTGAAATTGTTTTCTCTAGGGTCATATTCCATTAAATATTATCACAATTGGAAATATACCTAATAAAATATTCACTACAAATATATGACCCTAAATAAATTACCATACATTCCACAGTTTTCCATTTCTTTATGAAATCATACATTTCTCAATTGGCTTCACTCCCATTAGTTATTTCAATCCCATATACCACATAGATATATACCTCATGGAACCAACCAATATTAATTAGGCTATATGATTTTCTATGATAGTTAGAAAGGGACAGTCAAACATATTTCCCATCCAACCAACCCCTAAGAACATTTTACCTAATCATCTATACCATATAATGTTAAAATTTACGGATCTTTCCTTGTCAAATTAATTTAAATGTTAATAAATTTTCATTAAAAAAATAAAACTACGATGATATAGATTAAATTCACAAGGTTACATTGGAATAAGTTTTATTAGGATAGATCTCAACACCACTAACACTTAATTCTTAGATAGACATTGATAATATATAGTTTGACCAAATGATTAGACTTAATCCACAAGAACAAAAAATTAAATATCTCCAATTTTTAATGAAAAATAGTGGACCATGAATATATATTAATGTCCACGTTAGAAAATTGAAATGAAAAAACACTAGAATTTTTGTAATAATTCATCCATAGGGTCTTTATAAGGATTCATGAAATAAATATTAACATTATAGGATAGTTTATAAGTACAGTTGAATATGTTCAGAAAGGATTTTTTATCTAGACCTCCCACTGCCTCAACGAACTCACATCATTATGTGTCAAAGGAAAATTCCATGTGACCACCTTCCATTGGAATGTAGTTCCACCTAAAATCAGAACAAAATCGCTTTATAAAATAGATAATCAATTGTATGATTCCATCATAAATTAATATGGCGAAATTGACAAGAATTATTTAATAGTGAAAGGAATTGGTAGAGATTGATTTTATGTATGATTATGTATATATGGGGTTTCATGATCAATTTTTTTATGATATCAATTTTAACTACTGGGAGGAAACTAAATAAAAAGAGGTGGAATCATCATGATGAAAAACGAATGTTTCATCCAAATAAAAATCTATATCCACAATGAATATAATTGAACTATCACCAATATAAGTACTCTAGTATAAGGTAAAAAAGTGTTGGTTCTATGGTAATAATTTAATTGTACTATATTGATAATATATTCCGCATGTGTTGTTCTCCATTAAATTATTCACCACAAAAAAATCTATTTACTTATTGGTGGGGAAGAATTTCGATGAATCAACCTCCATTTCTGACCATTTTAGGAGCCATTAAATGAATCACAACAACCAAAACTAATATATCATTTGGGTTGGATCATTAGGTAAACTAAAAAAATTATTTTTCAATAATTTTTTTGGTGGTCCCATTTCAACAACCACCATTACTAACATGTTACATCAATACAATAGAAAAATGTTGAGGATTCGACCTACAAGTTCCTTGTTATAATCTCTTAGACTCGATAATATTGGAGATATTTCAGGGGGTAAATATCCTCCAATCACATAGATCATGTTCATATCCATACCTCCATTGAATAAACCTATCAACATACTGTGGTTGAAATTAATGTATACTATGATAATTGTGTTCATAAAAAACATGTCTACTAGCATACCCTAATAGCACGGGATGAATCATCCCACCATACCCTTGTGTATATTATGGTGTAGATCATTCCCACTAATAAATAATTCAATTATATTATATATAAATAAAAATATATGTAATGGTATTTTCTAACTATAATTGGGGACTGATATAAATTCCCACCCTCATATATGATGCACATATTTATATCTTAAATGTAATAGGAGGACATTAATGTATAGTATTTCTAATCTCATTAATTAATAGTAATATGTTCATAAGACCATTAATTAATCCCATCCTGATATCTTGGTTAAAATATAAGGTCATATTTGTATCACTTTCAATGCATTGGAAGAATATCATCTTACTCTAGAAGTAGTAGTGGAAGGACATCATCTCCTTATCAAAACAGTCAATTGATGAAATGAACATATTCATATAGATACATACATAGTAGTAATTCAACATATTTTAGTACCTATTTATAATATATAACATATTTCTAATCACATTTAGAAGGAACATAAACACATTTTTTAACACAATGGTAAAGATAATCAAGATCATATACATATTCAGATAGGCGGTCATTGGCCTTTTACCAAAACCACGCCAGGAAAGGGATATATTCCAACAATCCTTATGATTTCTCATAACTATATTCAAATGAAAACATGGTATTATCCTAGAAATGATACCAAATATATTGTTTTTTGAACAAAACAAGGGCTATGCATCCAACAAAGTCACACCCAGAGGAAGACTCACCTAATGCAGCTCAATGAACAGATGCCAGCCCATATCTTTAAACTGATCAACACTAGTGTTCTTGAGGTCCCCATGAATCATTCAGTGATGGGCCATTAGTGTATTTATTCATATATATAAGTAATAACTAACAAAACTTATGAATATCAGTAGTTAATTCTTTCAACCAACCACTCTTTTTCTCCATCATAATATGTTTCATTAAAGGTAATCTCCATGTAAATTTTTTTATTTATAATGAGAACAATTATTAGAGTGAGAGAAATGATAACAATCTTCAAAACCATATGTTACATAAAATATAAGGTTCTCCCATTTTCCCATCATGAACCATAAACCTGAATGGAATTCCATAGGGAGTATGATACAGGAATACACTATATGGATTAATATTCTCCCATAATTGTAGTCCTCCCTATGATGAGATTAAATGAAGATTTTCACCCTATAGAGACATCTCATATTGGAATAATGATCCTCCCCATATTAAAAAAACTCTATGAATTCAAAAATATATAGATTCACATGATAAATTAAAAATAGTTACTCTATGTGCCTAATATCTAATTAGAATTATTATTTATAAAAATGAATATTTTATATGAAAATGGTTCTTATTTTTATGACCCTCATATTTTTCATGTTTGAAAAATCATTGAAGATTCTAAACAATAGTGCTAAATTGAATAATTTTACTAGTAAATGTCTAATATAATCAAATCTATTAGAGTAATATCTTAATAAAGATCTATATAATGTTGTGATTAGGATGAAAGATCTAGATAAAGAAAATATATCATTCAAATTCTAATACATAAATAATTCACAATATTACTTTTTAATTAAATTGATAGTGGAATGGATGCACTATGTTCATCTGAGTCTATTGAGAACTAATTTCCATCATTATCAGGAAACCTCTAACAAATGAATAATATTCAAACTAAATCCTTGTAGTAGTTGATATCTATAATTTGATCAAATTGTTCACCCTTTTAGTTTGGAGAAAATTAATTTTGGAAAATAATTATATAGATATACAACATAAATTTCTCAATTCCAAAGAAATCATCGTCAATTGATTGGTGATTATACATATAATGTTCACATCAGTTGATGGACTAAACATGGAGGCTTTGACATCACTCATCTTATCAGTTAGTTGTGTCTTCTGAGAAAGAAATTATGAAATATCATTGATTATGTTTTATTCCTAGTGCATACCTCTAAAAAATTTTCATATAATATCCATCACAATCATACTATCTCTAAATACAAGAAATAGTAAACCAGGTGATATTGAACTATTGAGTGAAACATTCATCGGGCCTCTGAAAGGGTTAAACATGATTATTATTTTAGAATGGTGAATTTTATTGATTAATACCTGGAACTAATATTTTTTATTAATAACATACAATTTATCTAAATAATTCTTTATAAAAATCCCACAAAATGAAAAAAATGAAATAATATCCCCAACAACTAAATTATTGGAAGATACCCATCCTTACAGTTTTCATGGAAATTTTTATCCCAACTACCACCATATCGACTATCATGTCATAATAGGGTTAGGGATTTGAAGGAAGTATAACCATTTAAATTAAAACCTAATTATAAATTGGAATTTATGTCACAACCTCAACCACCTCTATAAAAATTGTTATTCTACCATATCTGATAAATTCCAAAGAAATTCATTCTTATTTTCTATAATTATTTTACCAGTATCTCAATATATTTCCGAAAAGAACATTATTGGTATGGGATTTTGAGGACTCCATCAGGATCACCCTATATTTATCATTTCATGTGGAAAATTTCAATGATAATGATATTACTCATTTTGCCCACACACTAAAATTGTTTTCTTGGAAAATAATTCTAAAAGAGGGTTATTATTTTAATCTTATATTATATTTTGATGGAAAAAAGTAAATTTATAGTAATGATAAGGAAATGTTTCATGAAACGCACTATGAATAACAAATCATTATTATTATCCCTATATATAACATAGAACATGAATGGAATATAATAAATAATTATTATGTAGAATCAATATTAAAAAACCAATAACTAAATCCATGAATAAAAAGTGTGTATACTTAAATAGAGGCAGAACAATTTTTTTTTGATCCATAAAATACCATATTTAATCCAATAAAATAGGATTCGTAAATGGAATATAGTGGATACATGCAATGTATAACCCGTATAGGTTAGACAACTAACCACCGAAGAGAATTTCACATTATAAAGAAGACATAAATTGTTTCAAGGAATAAATTGTGGATTAATCATTATAATCATTATTCTTGAGTATATCCTCTAAGAGAAGTATTAAATCCCAACATATATAAATAAATCTCTTAACGAGGGATATGTTTCACTAATGAGAGTAGAATATATTCATATGGGTAAACAAGAATCCCAGAATCACCTCAATCGAGATATTATCGATGAATATAAAGAGTACATATTATTGTTTTGGAATCTATAACAGTATTATTTATTATAAACCAGGTTAAACTATACTAATTATCTAAAATAAACACATGTTTTTTGACCTTATATAACTCAAAAATAACCTAACATCAAGAGTCTAATCAGCTAACCATCCAAATAGAACAAAAAATTTCAATCAATTCGGTGGTATATATAATGATGAACACAGAATGGAGTTATAAACTAGTGAAACAAAAAATAATTCCAAGCCATTAATGGGTCGTAATTAATACTCATCTACCCAACATCGTAAATCAATATTTCCATAACATTAATTACATTGGGGTCAAAAATAAGCATACAATGAATTCCTTATCTTGTTGTGGATCTAGGATGGGATCCCTAACATAGAAATAGGAATAAAGAATCAATAAAATTGTAAATATTATTGATATTCATGATATAAAAGGATATTATATCATTTTTGCGTCATACATAACGCATTACATTAACAGACGACAAAAGACCATTATAGTGTTATTACTTTGGGAACATGGAAACACAAACAATAGTAAATAAGTAATCTAAACTAACTACCTCTAGGTTATTATCCACTAGTATACTTCTAAGATACATCAAAAATATTACATATCATTCTAACCAATGGGAAAAGAAACACAAAAATCGGTGAACCCGGATGCTTAGTAAGGGTAAAAAATCGAGACATGTAACCATAATCATGACTATAAGGGTATGAGAACATGATGATGATGATATAATATCATACCCTACATTTTAATGATCACAAATTGTAATCTTGGAATAAGTTTTCAAATTTAATAATAAATAAATCATAAATAAATGAAGAATATAATACCAGAAATCATAAGATATGAAAAAGGAATGGAATTTTTGGGATAGAAATTTGAATATAAAATCACATTTATAGTAGTCAATAAATATCATTAAATTCCATATTTATAGTATGGGTTCACACCCCATACAATATTGTTATTCATGGTTTACTCCCACAACCATCTTAGTAGTAAAGGTACTCTCCAAAGACTATCTTCATAGGAAAAATCCATTACTGAACAGAGATCACTCCCCATTCAAAACATGTCTACCAAATGAGATATAAATATTTACTCAATTAATTAGAGGGATATATTGGTCCCACTTATCAAATAGTGAAAACCAAAAATATGGGTTCCATAAGAACATAAATCACATCATAACTTATAAAGAGAAATGGGTTTCGTAAAGATTCCATCATAACATAAATCATCGAAAAGAATCAAAAATATACATATAAATCAATTATAATCATGAATAACTAAAATAATGAATAACCCTAGTATCATTGGATAATACCTTTTTGTAAACATTATAAGCCTTCAAATATTTTTATCTTAAAATGTAAAAAATTTGAATGATTACGTGAAATAATTTGTGTGGAAAATTAAATTTTCTTTAATGGAAAACTATTATCAAATCATAAATGTTTTACAAAAAAAACATTGAAAATGACCTTGGAAAATATAAATGAAAATATAAAAACCATTTCTGATATATTTGAAATAAATTTTCCATGAAAATGAATAAAACATCATTTAAAACACTTTAAATAGATTTTTTTGAAACATAATTTTGAAGGAACAAATATTTATTTCCAAAGAGATAATAAAATTACATGTAACTAATAATATCATGATATTGTAGATATTAATTATTTAAAATTTTATGTTATATAAATACATCTAATTAAATTATGATGGTTTATAACATACCATGTGTCTCAAATAAGTAAATTTGAAAATTAATCCCATACTGTATTTTTAAGCTTGGAAAGGTAAAATTAATAAAAAAAAGATTATAAAATGGATATAAAAATATAAATAAATTTTCTTAATAATACAAATAATTTATTTTCATAGAAATCATATACACCAAAAAAATGGAATGAGTAATTCATAAGACATATATCCCATAGAAATAAAAGTGAGACAAAAATATCATACTACTTGTGTAACATTTGAATAATGAGTTGAATAAAATTATAACATTAATAGATACATATAATCTCATGAAATAAAAAAATCAATGAAATAAAATGTCATAGATCACTATACACAACACATAAAAATAAATTATAGGTGAATTTGGAATGTATCTCATGAATTTAAAATGTGACATGAAATTCCCTTACCATAGGGATGATTTCATTCATACATATAAAAAACGCCTATATAATGTTTAAAAAAAATGTTTTTAACATATTCTAAAACTATATTGAAATTATTATATCATCTAAAATTATCTTATCACCCATTTTTAATAACATTTCATTTTTACTATTCTTTTCGGTGTTAATTGATTCTTTTTCCTATACAGGTTTTGTAATATAAATCCATGTTCATGTCAATAAGACAATGTTATGTAATATAAAAAAATTTATTATGGTAATATATAACATTTTTATTCATTATGTTAATTTATTTAATCATTATTTTATGGTGATAAGGGATAATGAATCACAACCCATCGTGGAGACATCATGCCACATCAATGCATGAGCGACAATTTCATTAAATTATGGGTGAAATAAGATGGAAGTGAATTCTATATGTATTTATCTAGAATCAATATATTGTTATAACAATACTTTATATCTATTATTTCCGTCATTAAACTCATCCTTGTGGTGTGATGACTAATAACAGATTAAACCACACTGTGGAGAAAGTAAATTTTATGTAACCATGCTTGGTGATTTTGTTTTTTGTACAATGGATTAAAGGAATAATATCATCATTCCATAATCATAATAACATATGAAAATATCGTTGATACTGGATTTATTAATTTATAATTGAATCAACATTGGAATATTAAGTATAATTAGATACAATGTTTAAAAAGCCGGTAAGGGGTATTATATCTTCTTTGATGAGATCCCTCTAGATATCCTCTTAGGAAAACTAGAGTTCATATTTTGAGAAGATAAGAGCATATATTTTATTACTAGGGAAGTTAATAAGGGACATTTGCAGTGTTTAATCCTAATATAAGGCTCAATGTGGTGTGTAAAATTGAGGAAGGAGGCGCCCATTTATAATTGAGGTGACACCCACTTTTGGAAATTCTCATAATATTAACTTTATATAAATTAATTTTAAACTAAAAATGGATAAAACGTTTACTATTTATAGGATAATATCATTATGGTAAAAAATCCTCCCAACCATAAATTTTTTTTCATGTTCATGTTGCATCGTGACACTTATCTTTCGACATTAACCCTTAGTTACACACTTTAACTCTTATCATGAATACTTATCTATTTACACTTTATAGGATTATATAGTTAATATAAAATGTGAAAATAACCTATCATATATCATTGATAACATATATAAATTTTACCCAATCAATTATGTGAATTTTATTTGTTTTTAAATTTTTTATCTTTTAATAATATATTATTTATTTTAAAATATCATTAATGTCAATTTGGATATTATTCCTCATTTCACATGTAGAAAGTTCTATATAACAATATTTATATTTGAAAAAAACTATTATATATCTCTAAAATGTGAAATTTATCATCCAAATTCATATATGACCTTAATTATCCAAAATAATGTTGATATTTATATTTTTAATATCATTTATTTGATATTTACATTAATTTAACAATTAAGAAATCATCATTTTATAGAAAATTATGTAATTATGGTTTCCTAAAAATTTAAAATAAATTATTATAATGAATTTTAAAGTTATTTATTTCAATTTCCTATCTATAGTAAATTTTAAATTCTGGATAAATCTATATTTAAAATGATATAGATAATAGAAATATGAGTATGAAATCATTAACTTTACATTAAATGAATTGTAATAAGTTTCATTCTCTTATCCAAGTGGATTCCAAACGATATAATTTCATACCAAGGATGATTTTTCTCGAAACACCATCATCTAATTAAATTATAACAGGTTTAAATGTAATTATTTATATTTATAATATTATTTTTAACCTTTATTTAAACAATTTACCATTCTACCATGTAAAAAAATTACAAAAGTAACAATTCATAATGAAAAAAGAAAAATAAACATATTTAAATTATTTGGAACCTATTATATAAAATATTAAATAAATTTTAAAAAATAAAATCTTATAATATGGATTAAGTAATTTAAAATAAATATATTTGATGGGGTTAGAAAACAAGTTATCAAAGTTAAAACAATTAAAATTTTGAAAGGTTTATATATATATATTCATTGTATAATTTCTGAAGACGAGATATATTATATTGAATGATAAAAATATGATCTAATTATACATTAAATCCAATAAAAAATTTAATTTTTCATTATAAATATTTTTAACCAAAAATTGGTTTACCATTAAAATTTTTAATTATTTTCTATTAACAAAAATTTGAAACTTATTAGAAACAAAATTAATGAAAATTAATTTTATATATTACAATATATGAGATTATTTTATTTTTTCTAATATAATATATATATATTTATTTAAATAATAAGATATTAAATGGGATTTCCATTAAAAGGTGAAAAATTTACCCTTTTGAAAAATATAGGGTTTCTTGTATAAAAATGAATTTCTTCTTATCGTTTTCTATTAAAATCAGTTTGATGAATAGAAAACCTATTTTATAGAATATATAAAATATATAATTCATTTATATAATTGAAAAATTTAAATTATTAATACAAATTGTCATTCAGAGCATAAAAATAAAAATATTTCCTTTATATTATGTTGGTATATATTTTCATTTATAATTGGTATCCATTGAATTAATATTATAAGAATTATATTATCATCAATTAGTTAATTATATTTATAACCTCTCATTTAATAACTTGATTTTATCTTATTATATTAAATAATTATATTTTAAAAACATATTGTTTTCTATAAAACTCGGTCTTGCATTTAATTCATGATATCAAAAGAACTCGGTGTTGTGTGTTACCCATGCAATAAATAATATAGTGTATACCAAAATATAATATATCTGTTGTACTTAATAAAATATCATTGTGGTGTTGTGTATAATGGAATCCAAACAAAGTTTTGTTGCATAAGAAAAACTGTATTCAGTATTGTGGGAACTATAAATATTAAATTATTCAATTAAATCATTATTTTTTTTAAAAATTCATGAGTTGTTGCATTATACCCCATTAAAATGATTTTATCCTTATAAATATGTTTGAATTATAAATTTTTTAATTCTTTAATTTACCTTTCACAGATACCCAAATCCTATAAATGAGTAAAAACACTTCCTTTTAAAAATGGAATATTAGAAAATTAAGAGCTACCAAATGTAACTCATAACTAGGATTCCACAATTGAGAACATTAGTGGGATGGGAAAACATTGAAATATAAGTGAATATTGACCATGAAGTTTTGGTGAAGAGTGACATAGAACATGGTCAGTATAAATTCAATGATCACAAAGTCGTAACTCAATATGGATTGAAATTGTTCATTGATATCATAAAATATTATTATAGAGAAGATTTATTTAATCTCAATACTAATTTTTCTAATGATTATGAATTTTCATGAAAAGATAAAATAACATTAGTTTAGAATAATCTGACCCATTGTTTTCCCTTGATCAATTTCCAAGTCCTCTCTTATTCAAAGAAATAAAGGAGAATTTTTCTTTCATAAATTTTTAGAAAATCATGAAATCGATAAACTGAATGGAAGTTCATTCGAGTTGTCATTATCATAAAAATGGTTAACATAATTTATCCAATATGCTTCATATAATGAGATAATACTTTAATATCTAAATCCACACTCAAATTGTAATATATAACATTTCATTATTGATTAACCAATGTATCCCTTCAAAAAGATGAAAGAAGAAAACTGTAGAATGAAGGTCTCAAAATTTCTCAAAAGTAGATTAGAATTTATCCCCCATATATCCCAATGATTCTATTTTTGTCACAATCCAAACATGTTAATAACTTTATCATGTATTCACCTAGAACATAGTAATTATCATAATTAATTATTGGAAATAAGCATTATTTCTTATACCATGGAATATTTGATATATTCCTTGTGTTAAAAAATGATTCAAACTCTATCCAAGATAGTATAAAACAAAATTTTCAACAAATCCTCAACTACTTCCAATGAAATCTGTAACATCCAATTTATTTATTAATATAAAACATATCATTATCTGGACATCATTATCTCAATATCAAGAACATATTAAGGGTTATCTTCTTGTAGTCAAAATATACCCAAGACAATAAATCACATTTTTTGTTCATCTGAACCAATAAATATATTCCTGTAAATCCACAATGGAAATAACATAAACCAAAAAATCCTTGAAAACTTCATAATTATTGAATCCAAATACATAAACACTTTAATCCATCCTCTTCAACGATTGTTTTGGAAAATCTATTCCTTCGATTTGAAGAATTTCCATATGTCCAGGAATTGAGTTTCTTAATTTACATGTTATCTATAAATAATACATTGAACCCCAAGATAATTTTTCACTATGTGGCACATTATCCAGGATAGATAACATTTTACCCTCCATTTGTGGTATTCTTCAGGGTTATTCTTTCCATATTCTATACATAAGATGGAATCCAAATCATTATTCATTAATATTTCTTACAATGTGAATATTCATAAAAATACATCTTCTTCTTATTTATTTCATTAGAATACCTCCAATGTAAAAATTGATTATCACATATCACAATATTTGGTTCGACATAAAAACGAAATCACTCTCTCAAGTCATTAACAAATTTCATTTCTCATAGTCACAAACATTTCCACTAGATTCAATGTTACCCAATTTCCTTATCATTTCCTACATTGACTAATACGTGAGATAATAGTTAGATCAAAAGTAGTTATAAATAAAAAACATATAATAATGGAAGATTTCATATATTGTATCTAAATTTTTCCACTTTCCTATAACACCTTAGAAATATAATTAGTGAAATCCCTTGACATATCCTATGATATATCTTTAGGGATCACACTCTGGTTTTATCATCCAAGTATCCAATGGTTAATTAAAAATTTTCATTCATACAAACTGTAATTACCTAGTCTTTATATAAATAAAAATATTATTAGTGCATAATACATTACCCAAATAAACATTGAATGATCGTACTGGTCTTATGGGTTTGGAATCATTGTAACCTAAACACTTGTTCTTATGTGATTTACATTATCTTCAACTACCTTCTCCTCAACTATAACCCTTTCTATATACATTAAACATAATATATATCTTTGTATCATGGGTAAGTGGAAACCTAATAATTGGTGAGCTCAGATGCTTAGTAAAATTAATCAATGGATATATTTAAAGATAATCAAGATAATAAGTATTTTTGAAAATGATTTAAAAAATATAATATCATACCCTATGAATAAATGATCAAAAATAAAAAATTGTGGCATAATTATTGTTAGTTCATAACACATAAATCATAAGGAAATAAAGAACATAATCCATGATATCATAACATTGAAATAAGACCTGTAATTTTGGGAAGACATGTAAACAAATAAAATTATTTCCATATTATTCTAGGTTTTAATTAAAAGGACATATTAGTAGTATGGTTTCACTCCCCGTACCATCTTGGTAGACATGCTTTACATTTATGACCATATTGGTATTCAAAGGTCACTCACAAGACTATCTTTATAGATAATGTCCTCTACTAACTGAGTTCACACCCCTTTCATTCAATGTCTATCATGTGGGATATAAATTTGTACCTTATGCATTGGGGGTGATATATGTCCAAACTATCACATAATGATACTGATACATATGTGTTAAAAAGAACACATATAATATGATAACCCACAAAAGTAAATGGGTTTCATAAACATTCCATCATAATGTAACTCATTAAAAAGAATCAAGATTAATTAGTATTAATCCACCCCAAATATAAACCATTTATTGAAAAAATTCTAATTATATCATTGTATAATATCTTTAGTAAAACAAAGGTAACATCAAATAATGTTCTCTTAGAAGGAATTTGGTTTTGAAATATTACTTGAATCAAGTCTTTATGAAAATAAGAATTCCTTAATGAAAAATACTTTTCAAATCATAAAACAATTATCTAAGATTTTTCTATTAAAAATATCATTGATCAATATAAAAGAATCATTTAAAAACACTTCAAACTTCTTCAAAAACCATTTTCAATATAGATTCATAAAAAGTAATTTAAATGATATTTACAAAACATTGTTTTAAAGGAATACATCTTTATGATGGAACAGAAAATAACATTATAAGAAAATTATAATATCATGAAAATAAATAGAATAATTTTATAACTTTTTAAAGGTTTATATATTCACCTTGTTAATGAATATCGGTTCACTACATTATATGTGTCTCAAAGAAGGGAAATTGAGACACAATTCCCTAACATATTTGGTAACATCTAAACCATAAACCCTATATAAAAGGGACCTCATAATGGATATATAAAAACCCAAAAAAAATTATAATAAGACTCATAAAATAAATTACTTGATTGAATATAGACACACAAAATAAATGAATAGTGTATATGGAATTTGTCCAATTGAAATATAAGTGTGAAAAAATCCCATACTACATGAATAAATCTTACGTCAGGAATAACATGAAGTACTAACATAAAATGAAACTTATAATATCCTAAAATTATTGAAAATAATGATATAACATGAAATATTTGTTTATAAGAAACACATTAAATAAACAATGTGTGAATATAGAATTTATCTCGACGATAAAAAAATTGGGATTAAATTTGATTACCTTTGGTACGATTTCCTTAATAAAAATTCAAAAATTTTATAAAATGGTTAAAATAATGTTATTATCGCATCTTAGAAACATATTTATATTTATGATATCATATATGATCATCTAATCTCCCATTTTTTAAGGAAAATTCATTCATACTCTAAATTTCAAATGTTATTTGTTTTAATTTCCTAAGATTTCTATCATATAAGTCTCAATTGATGTGCATAAGACATAGTAATTTCATATCTAAATCTTTTTCTAGGATTTATAATTAATTTCAATTCATTATTTTCTTTTATATATTCTTTCTTTTTCAGTGATAAGGTATAATGAATCGCATAAAGTTAGAGATTGTTAGTCATACGTTCGTAAGGGTGACGATATCATACCCATTATGGAGAAATAATAGGAATGTGAATGGTATGTATATTTTTATAGAATCAATATCATGTTATAATTTAAGTTTATATCATTTATTAATATCATTATACTCTTCCAATTAATGTGATGATGAAAAATACATTACACTGTGGTCTAGAGGTGGTAGGTCATACGTACCCACCCATGGTGATATAGTTATTAGGATAGATAAAAGGTGTAATAATGTCATTAAATAATCATAATAATGTATCTCAATATTTTTTATAATTTTAAATTCATTTATAATGAATTTATCACATGAATATAAAGTAGAAGAAGAAACAACGATGAAACATTCTATAAAAGAGATTACCTCTTCTTCGACAAGCTCCCTCTAGATATCCTCTTATGGAATCTAGAGTTGGCCTTCTAATAAAAATAAGGACTATATAATGTTAATATTGATGTTTAAAATGTAAATGAAAATGTATTGGTTGACCTAGAAGACTCAATGTGGTGTGAAGAATTGATGGTGGAGGTTCACTTTTAAAATTTATGTGAGGGTTTCTTTTAATAATTCTAAAAAAATTAAATTATAATAAATTAATTATGAATTAAAAATGGAACCCATGAGATTTATATAAAGGATAATGTGTTTATGGTTATTATTCCTCTCAATTAAAATATTTTTGATATGTTTTTGTTACATACTTTCCATTATCGTTTGGATTTAAAACATAGGTAAACACTTTAACTCTTACCGTGACTACATGGATTTTTATTCTTCGAGGAATAATTTAGTATCTCTACAATTCTTGAAGAACACAAAATATATCATTGATAACATATTTAAATTTATTACTATCATTTCTAAAATTTTTATATTTTTATTAATTTTATATAATTGAATTAAATATTATTTATTTTCACATATCATTAATATCTATTTAGAAACTATTCATAAGATGAAATTTAAAAAATATACATGGAACAATATATCTTCAATCCAAAACCACAATATATTATTGAAATTGAAAAAAAAAACAATAAAATTCATTCATGGAATTAATTTGTCATAATATATACTTATTTTAATATTCCTAATATCGTTTTTTGTATTTCCTTTAATTAAGCAATTAATACATTATCATTGTCTAATAATTTAAGGTAATAATTTATTTCCATAAAATTTAAAATAAATTATAATGATTAATATAAACATTTTATATTTCCATTTACTATCTATAGTCAAATTTATATTCAGTATAAACAAAATGATATAGGTATAGAAATATGCATATGAAATCATTAACATACCTTTAAATAAAATATAATAAATGTAATAATCTCATTAAAGTGGATTACAAATTATATAACTTTTTCGCATGGATGGTTTTGGGGGGAAAACTCCTCTAATTAAATTAAAACATGGTTTATTGTAATTTTATAATATTTATAATATAATTTTTAATACTTAGTTACCTGATTTTCCATATTTTCCATGTTATTAGAAATTACTAATGTAACTATTTATGATAACCAAAAATAAAATAAAGCCATTTAGATACTGAGGACCGTTCTATTTTGAATAAGAATTCAATTTTTATAAATATAAAACATATTAGTTGTAGTAATTAATTATAAATTAATAACATTGATGGGGTGAGAAAAATGTTATTAGAATTAAACATGCAAACGTTTAAAATACTTTTCTATATAAATTCTATGTAAAATTAATTCAAATGGACTATATTTGTGTCAATGATAAAGAAATTATCAAATTATACATTAAATCCATTCAAAAATATAATTTAACACTATAAATTAATTTGATGGAAAAAGATTTTATGAATTAAATTTAGTATATTTGACTCTTCATCAAACCAAGAAACATATTAGAAAAATAAATAAAATAAATCCAAAGTAAACATTTATATTACTCATTAAAATTATATGTTTATTTTTTCAAATAGAATATTTCAGAGTGTCTAAAATTGTATTTAAAGTGGGATTACCATTAGAGGGCTACAAAATTACACTTTTGAAAAATAAATGTTTTTATATATGAAATTGGTTTTGTATTTTACGGTGCCAAAAAAATATATCCTAAGAATATCAAAAATATTTGACGGAATATATGACAAATAAATTTTATTATTATTATTAAATAATTTAAATTATTAACACAAAATAACTTTTCGATCATAAAAATATTACTATTTTTCAATATGCACTAGGAATATATTTTCATTTCTAATTAATCGGTTACAAATTAATTCCTATTTTAAACCTTAAATATTCATTAGTTTTATAATAATATTTATAAAAATTAATTTAATGTCTAGGTTATATCTTATTATATTAAATAATAATATTTTTATTGTCATGACCCGACCCTACCCTGCTCGAGCAGCAACTACCCCAGGCCCGCCTCCATAGGCCAGGGGCTGGCGACCAGCGCCGAAGGCACAATAACTCGGGGAGGCCTTTGCCTAAGCACATGTACACACACACACGTAGCACACTCAATGCAGAAGTGCAGAGTAAAATGAAAAAGCAAAGGTATACTGCTATATAAATACCACAAAGTGCATCGACCTCTACAAGTACAAAGTACAATCTGAAAAGAAAAGGGGCAAAACACGTGCCCAACCAAAAAGTGCCACAACCCGGCAATAGGTAAAAAAAGGAAATAGCTGACGGGTCTCCCACCTGGAACCCGACTACGACCGCCGCACGCGGTCCAAGATCCCAAGATCCTATGCCCCACTGAAGTCATGCTTCACCTGTCTGTCGTCTACAAGGGAACACCAAGTGTGGGAAAAGCCCAATGAGGGGTGAGTATAAAAATACATAGTAGGATACCCCGAAGTCTTGAGGAAGCAAAAAAAGGAGGTACCGAAGGGTGAGCAGTAGAGCCAACAGAAAAGTAAATGAGTACAACAGAGAGTGCAGTAAAGAGTCTAGCTCAACCCAACAAGAGGAAAGAAGGTAGACTCATCCAGACACAAGGAGCTGGAAATCGTGAGAATATGAACTTCTTGTCGAGTCTTCGCTACCTATAGTAGGAGAGTAGACTCGTCCAACCATGAGAATATAGACACGGAAAGCATGTGGCATACCCTGCGCATCTTCACCTCTCCTAGAAGGAGAGTAGCCATACCCAAGAATTGGTTGCCAGAAACAAGGTATATACATATGTATGCTCTGTCAAGAAGCCCGAACAAACTTGTAAGGGGATCTCCGTCCCATATCTCAGCCCAAGAAAGAGTATCCAACAGTCCCAGAAGTAAACTCCATCGATGCCCAGCATCCCACACGTCTTCCCCGAACCGCAACCCAAGGGGCTCAATCACCACACCTCGACATTATCCGCTTTGGGTGGCACTAACTCGCCCACATGGTTTTAGGTCGCGTCACAAGGACGCGCCTCGGTGGGGGAAAGTGCTCCCCGTACTTGAGAGTTCTGGGGGAACGTCAACCACAACTCGTCACTACCCCGCAGTCGAGAGGTATGCTCAAAGTCGACAGGCGACCCCCTACCCAGCCCCGCTGGAGGATCTATGGAAGTCAACGGATTCCCACTACAGGGAGACCCAGAAAGTCGACGGGTGCCTCACTGCCCAGTCCCATAACATGGTAATCCACTGCAGGGCGACCCGGCTAAAGTCGGTGTCGGGACCACTGCCCAGCCCAGCTGGAGGTAACCCGGCATTGGGGACCACTACCTAGCCCCGCTAGAGGTAAGCTCGGCATGGGGGACCACTGCCTAGCCAAGCTGGAGGTAAGCCTGGAATCGGGGACCACTACACAGCCCTGCTGGAGGTAAGCCTGGAACTGCTTTGGCCATCCCTGATAGATGGTACTGCTCGGTGAACACCGCTATACTGGCCATCCCTTATGGATGGTAACCCACTGGCGAACCCTGCTCGACACAACCTCAGTCCTGCTGGAACAACCTCAGCCCTGCTGGAACAACCTCATCCCTGCTGGAACAACCTCAGCCCTTCTGGAAACATCCTCAGCCCTGCTGGAAACAACCTCAGCCCTACTGGAACCAACCTCAGCCCTGCTGGAAACAACCTCCTGGGTAGAGGATCGGTGCCCGCGTAAAGTGTTGGTCACACCGAAACCACAAGCTCTACCAGGGAACACGGAGAAACGGGAGAAACTCCCCAGGCCTCACAAGGCGATCCCGCTCCAATCCGCTGAGTCACTGTCGAAGCGGACTGAGACACCTCTTCCCAAAAAGTGTGGAAAACACCCACGCTGCATGGACACCTGTAGTCGCAGACGGTGTCGCAGTCTGGTGAAAGGGCACAGTACTGAAACCCTTCACAGCCAAAGAAGCAGAGGAACCAAACCACCTCTGCCGGCCAAACCATCGGGCACAAGACCAGGGGGAGACCGCTCAACCCTGCTGGTCAGACAAAAGAGTACCAGGCCAGGGGAAACTCCACCCTACTGGTCAAACAAACGAGCGCAGAGCCAGGGGAAAACTCATCCATACTGGAAAAACAAAAGACCACAAAGCCAAGGGAAAACTCTGCCCTGCTGGTCAAACAAACAAGCATAGAGGGACCCTCTACGTCGCGAGAGGTCAAGTACGCAAAGCAGATCATGGCACGCATGTGGGGCCCATGCGACGTGTGGCCCCAAGTCAACCCCAACTGAGCGCACAAACGTCCTCAGGTACAAACAACCACATGTACCTCCAAGTGTTCCCGTATACTCCCAGAGTATACCTCATTCTAGCCCAAAGGCTATCATGCACACGACACCCAACGTCAATGCGAAGGCGTGACGTAACAACTCCACCTCGAAGGCCCAGGCACGGCCAACCACATATCGTGGACCAGTAGTATCACTCTCCCAAGAGTGCGCGATCACACGCCAAGGGTCTGCTACAACAAGGTAGGGAGAACCACCATTGGAGCACCTTCCATGCTCCACATTTAACAAGATCACACAAGAGGCTCCGCACAACCAAATAGATTGCACCTTTTTAATCCTCGTGGAAATACACGTGAGATCGACTACTTACTCACCTCAAATGGATATCCGATGAAAAAGTTACCAACACCGCCTCACGCCCGAACGACATCCCGTGATCCCAAGCCTCGGCCTCGAAAACAGTCGGGCGCATCGCATCATCGGGATCCCCATGGGAAAACACGTCAAAAGCACTACTCACTTGAGTGCAACGGATATCCCGAGAAAAAGGTGAATCCCGGCGCACCGCACACGAGCAGTGCCATGTGGGACCCGCATCCCGGTCCCGAAACTCAACGAACGGATCACACCATTGTGATCCTCTCGAAAAAGCACACAAGATGGACTATCCACTTGTCCAAAACGGTCGCCCGGTGATAAAGTTGGAAATCACCGTCCACTCCCAAAACGGACCTCGCGGGGCCCACACCATCGTGCGGAATTACAGCGGCCAGACTGCGCCAACGCGATGCCCTCAGAAAAATGCCCAACATCGATTGCTCACACGCCCCGAACGGACCTTCGGGAAAAAAGTCGCTAAAAGCTGCACGCAGCTCAAAAGAAGGGCCGTGGGGCCCATGTATCAACTTCGGCCTCAACGCCCGAAATCACCCTAGAAACCTCTGCCTTGATGCCAGGGTCCCAACGCCACTAACGGCGCTCAAAACGGACGTCGGACGCGTCCGTGCCGTCCAAAACAAGAATCCCCGAAGGAAATGACAAACCAATTGAAGACGCGTCGCACCTCTGAGGCCCCTCGTTTCGGGAATTAAAAATTCCTAAAACCATCTCAAAAATACCGTCTCGTCAATACTGTTCCACCGCCGCAGCCAGTACTCAAAACGGACACCCATAGCGAAAAATACGGGTGTCCGAACACTGAGAGGGCAAGACCCCTAGGGCTGGACCGGCCTGGACCGGCCCGCGGCTTAGCCGCGCGGGCTGACCACGGACACGTGGTCCCCGCACAGACAGGCCATGAGGGCCTGTCGCGGCCACCGCATGAAGACCCGTGCAGCGCGGGACTTGGTCGCCACACGGGGGTCGCGCGACGCGACCCAGGGGTCGCCGCTCCCTGGCGACCCGCCGGAGCGCCGAGGTGCTCCGCCTAGCGCCGGCCTCCACCGGATGTCGCCCCCTTCGCCCGCGGCTGGAGTTACATCGCGCCCTAGCCTCATCCAGGCACCCCACCGGACTCCCGCGGACACCCACCAGACACCCCCGCCGGACACCCGCGCTGACACCCCTGTCGTGCCGTCCACCCTCGCCGCGCCGCCGCACGATCCCGCCGGAAACCGAAAACCCGCCAACTTCGGTGGACGATTGCGAACGCCTCCGATCTCCGATTCCAAATCCGAAACAAGCATAGGAAAGAGAAAATTGTATACTTCGCGTTCATGGGATTCGTTCGGCAATCCGACATAGTTTCAATAAAATTAATCGAGTTCGAAGTAGGTGCGGTGAATGAAAACTCAAACGACAAATCCTACCTCGCGGGGCTTCGCCCGAAGCTTCATGAAGATTCGCCGGCCTCCACGCCTCGCCGGAGCTGTCTCGCCGGAGTCTCGCTGGAGGTGGAGGAGGAGGATCGGGAGAAGAGGGTCTGCCAGGGGGAAGGGAAAGGAGAGGAGGGAGGAGGGTGTGTTAAGCGTTTAAATAGAAAACGCTTAACCACCCGCCCGTCGGCCCAGACCCGAACTCCCGACGGGGTCGCGGTTAAGCCTCCCATAGGGTAAACACCCCCTCCCAAGCACAACGGCTATCTCGGAATTTTAATTCGAGACCCCGTTCAAAAGTTGTAAAATTTAACGTCCGAAGCCGCAAAATTACGGAAACGCCCCTGGGGCCAATTTTCACAAACGACCCACGCCCGCGAAACTTATAACCCTCCTAGGGTAAACGGCATGCTCCAAACTCAACGGTGCCCTCAGTTTTCTAATCTGAGCCACCGTTTAAAAGTTTCTAGCGTTTCACCATTAAACGAATAAATTAATTAATTAATTTATCTGTTTAACGTTTCGGGAGCGGGCGAGGGGTCCAAACATCCCGCACCAACATGTTTTATGTCGTTCATAGGGTAAAAAATCCATTACGGACCCATCTGTTCAGTCAGATCTCCGTTCAGAAGCATTGTTTAGGAGTTATCCCATTTATTTTGCGTTTCCAGTGTGAACGCACTGAAAATTTAATTCCGGACACTTCGGGGCTCGGAATCGCACGCCGTCTGAAGGTGCTGCTCTGGAATATCATCAAGAATATTCCAAAGTATTTTTTAGCAAAACCCGAGTTCTTAAATCATTCTTTCCTTCAATATTTTCATCCCCCGAAAAGAAAAACTAGGGAGCCACACAGGGTACTATGCCCATACCTGGCTTTCTCGTACCCAAAAGAACCCACGCACAGCTCTGCGTCACTGCACACAGACCAAAGGATTGATCTGTCCATGCTATATCGGCCCTTCCCGACGTTGTGCACCCACTCTAGACTTTGGGTTTAGTTCAAGGCGGTAGGGTACCTCGCCATCCCTTTGCATGGTCTCAAACAGCCCTAAGTCCCTCGAGGGTAGCCCACCTCCCCGAACGATCCTCTACGTCGCACGTCGCGACTAGAATCACCTCCCGGACCTGAAACAAGGCCCGTTGATTCCCTCCTTCAGAATATCCTTATGGTGAAACACCCAAGGATATCTGGTCATGCATGGTTCCACAGTCAATGCTCTCTTACACTCTCAACAGGCGAAGGAGACAACAGCATCGACTAAAGGAAAAGGTCTCACACCTTTTACCTTACTAACAAAGGGTTACATACGACGCCTCGCATCACCCTGGTAACACATAAAACAAGGATCATGGAGGAAATCAGTTCACACATAGAGTCTAACAATTCTACTGCAAAAGGTAGAAGAGCTATAGAGCATACCTCTTATCACCTCATACTCTGCAGGATTGTAGACTTCCAAAGCTCGCGGCTGCCCGCGTTCCCAACTGTCAGCTCCCGGAGCCTGACGTGGACCCCCTAGTGGTGATGGGAAGACCTCGTAACGTCTTCCCCCACTACCAGCTCCTCCCGCTCCTCTTCTAGCACCACATCTCTGGGTACTACTCCGATCACAACACTGCCTCTGTCGTGGTGGTGCACTTGCTGCCTGCCCGAAGCTCCCAGCAACTCGGGTCGGGCAGTCTCGTGCCAAGTGACCTCGCCCGTCACAAGCATAGTACCGACTCTCTCTGGGCTTCACTGGTTCCCTCCAGCACCACTGTAGTGTACGACCACGCCCCTGAGTCTGGTTGTCAGAAAGCCACCTGTGGCGAGGTCCTGCTTGTCGATGCCCACTAGCTCCGGCAGACGTCTCGGCTCCAACGTGATTGCTGCCACCACTAACACTAGAACCCGACAGGAAGACCTCTGTCACCAGCGCCTGCTCTAGCACCCCGGCATATGTGGAAATTCCCAAAGGAACTATGACAGCACTAATCTCTCGGCGGTGACCCTGCTGAATCTTCCGCGCTCGGAGGTTGTCATCACAGACCAAGTCCGGGTAAAAGCGTGCACGGTCTGCAAAACTAGCCGCGTACTCGGTCACCGTCATCCCTCCCTGCTGAAACTATAGGAGCTCCTAAATCCGAATAGAGTGAAAGCAGGAGGGGAAAACTCATCACTAAACAACAACTGAAAGTCGTCCCACGAAAGTGACGACTCATCAATAAACTGAGTCACCAGACTCCACCAACGCCAAGCTGCTCTACGAAAAAGGTTGGCTTCCAAATCCACCCTCTAATCTATTGGCGTCTGAACAAGCCTAAAAAGGTGAACCACTGCCTCGAGCCAAACCTCTACTGCCTGAGGGTCTGGCTCACCACTAAACCTCAGCGGTCTCTGTCACTGGAACTCATGGAGCGCTCTCAACCGGCGCTCAAGCTCAGCCTGCTCTGCTGAAACTGCCTGCTGCTCAACAGGTGGGGGTGCTGCTACCAGCCCACCCAAAGAAAGGGGCTCGCATGATTGGTCCTGAACTGTAGCCTCATAGCTCCCAGGGTCGTGGTCCCGAACAAGAGATGGTATCCTGGCTGGTTGTCCTCGTAGAGACATCCTGAAAATTATCAATGAGTGTCGCGGTCAGATGAGCATATATGTATAAACCACAACAATAACGATGGAGAGCTGACTCAAGAAGGACAGTCAAAGACTCAATCTTATGTGATGCACAAGAAAATTTCGCTGCAACAAGTGTCTCAGTATACCAAGTCGACAAACGGGTTATCAAGGTCCTGGTGAATGGATACGTCGGCCGCCGCACCATCACTGGACTCCCTGGCCTAAGAGCCACTCTCGAGACACGTTAACACTATTGCCCTATATCCCAACCAATTACTCTTTTAGGGACGTCCGAACAGAGTCCCAAGGAACGAACCACCTCTGATACCACATTGTCATGACCCGACCCTACCCGGCTCAAGCCACAACTACCCCAAGCCCGCCTCCATAGGCCCGGGGCTGGCGACCAGCGCCGAAGGCACAATAACTCGGGAAGGCCTTTTCCTAAGCACCTGTACACACACACACCTAGCACACTCAATGCAGAAGTGCAGAGTAAAAAAGAAAAGCAAAGGGAAACTGATATATAAATACCAAAAAGTGCATCGACCTCTACAAGTAAAAAGTACAAACTAAAAAGAAAAGGGGAAAAACATGCGCCCAACCAAAAAGTGCCACAACCCGGCAATAGGTAAACAAAAAGGAAATAGCTGACGGGTCTCCCACCTGGAACCCGGCCACGACCACTGCATGCGGTCCATGCTCCCATGATCCTACGCCCCACTGAATTCGCGCTCCACCTGTCCATCGTCTGCAAGGGCACACCAAGTGCGGGCAAAGCCCAAGCAGGGGTGAGTATAAAAATACTCAGTAGGATACCCCGAATGCTCGAGGGAGAAACAAAAGGAGGTACCGATGGGTGAGTAGTAGAGTGAACAGAAAAGTAAAGGAGTACAACAGAGAGTGCAGTAAAGAGTCCAGCTCAACCCAACAAGAGGAAAGAAGGTAGACTCATCCAGACACAAGGAGTTGGAAACGGTGAGAAGATGAACTTCTCGTCGAGTCTTCGCTACCTATAGTAGGACAGTAGACTCGTCCAACCATGAGAAGCTAGACACGGAAAGCACATGGCGTACCCCACGCGCCTTCGCCTCTCCTGGAAGGTGAGTAGCCAAACCCAAGAAGTGGGTGTCAGAAACAAGGTATAAACATTTGTATGCTCTGTCAAGAAGCCCGAACAAACTCATAAGGGGATATCTGTCCCATAGCTCAGCCCAATAAACTGTAGCCAACAGTCCCAGAAGTAAACTCCATCGATGCCCAGCATCCCACACGTCTGCCCCGAACCGCAATCCAAGGGGCTCAATCACCACACCTCATCATCATCCACTTTTGGAGGCACTAACTCGCCCGCACGGTTTTAGGTCGCGTCACAAGGACGTGTCTCGGTGGGGGAAATTGCTCCTCGTACTTGAGAGTTCTGGGGGAACGTCAACCACAACTTGTCACTGCCCCGCAGTCGAGAGGTCTGCTCAAAGTCGACAGGTGACCCCCGGCCCAGCCCCGCTGGAGGATCCCTGTAAGTCAAAGGATTCCCACTATAGGGAGACCCGGAAAGTAGATGGGTGCCTCACTGCCCAATCCCGTAACATGGTAATCCACTGGAGGGTGACCCGGCTAATGTTGGCGATGGGACCACAGCCCAACCCAGCTGGAGGTAACCCGACATCGGGGACCACTGCCCAGCCCCGCTGGAGGTAAGCCCGACATCTGGGACCACTGCCCAGCCCAGCTGGAGTTAAGCCCGACATCGGGGACCACTGCCCAGCCCCGCTGGAGGTATGCCCGGAACTGCTCTGGCCATCCCTACTGGATGTTACTGCTTGGTGAACACCGCTGTACTGGCCGTCCCTGCTGGATGGTAACCCACTGGCGAGCCCTACTCGATACAACCTCAGCCCTGCTGGAACAACCTCAGCCCTGCTGGAACAACCTCAGCCCTACTGGAAGAACCTCAACCCTGCTGGAAACAATCTCAGCCCAGCTAGAAACAACCTCAGCCTTGCTGAAACCAACCTCAGCCCTGCTGGAAACAACCTCCTGGGTAGAGGATCGGTGCCCGCGTAAAGTATTGGTCACACCGAAACCACAACCTCTACCAGGGAACACGGAGCAACGGGAGAAACTTCCCAGGACTCACAAGGCAATCCCTCTCCAATCCGCCGATTCACTGTCGAAGCGGACTGAGACACCTCTTCCCAATAAGTGGGGAAAACACCCACGCTGCATGGACACCCGTAGTCGCAGACGGTGTCGCAGTCCGGTGAAAGGGCACAGTACTGAAACCCCTCACATCCAAAGAATCCGAGGAAACAAACCATCTCTTTCGGCCAAACCATCGAGCACAAGACCAGGGGGAGACCGCTCAATCCTACTGGTCAGACAAAAGAACACCAAGCCAGGGGAAACTTTACCCTGCTGGTCAAACAAACGAGCACAAAGCCAGGGGAAAACTCCTCCCTGTTTGCCAAACAAACAACCACAAATCCAGGGGAAAACTCCACCCTTCTGTTCAAACAAATGAGCGCAGAGGGACCCTCTATGTCGCAAGAGGTCAAGTACGCAAAGTAGATCATGGCACGCATGTGGGTCCCACACGACGTGTGGCCCCAAGTCAACCCCAACTGAGCGCACAAACATCCTGAGGTACGAACAACCGCATGTACCTCCAAGCATTCCCGTATACTCCCGAAGTATACCTCATTCCAGCCGAAAGGCTATCGTGCACACGGCACCCAACGTCAACGTGAAGGCGTGACGTAACAACTCCAACTCAAAGTTCCAGGCACGGCCAACCACATCTCGTGGACCAATTGTATCACTCTCCCAAGAGTGTGTGATCACATGGAAAGGGTCCTCTACAACAAGGTAGGGCGAACCACCACTCGATCACCTTCCATGCTCCACATTAAACAAGATCACGCAGGAGGCTCTGCACAACCAAACGAATTGCATCGTTGTAATCCTCATGGAAAAACACGCGAGATCAACTACTTACTCGCCTCAAACAGATATCCGACGAAAATGTTACCAACACCGCCTCACGCCCGAACGGCGTCCCGTGATCCCGAGCCTCAGCCCCCAAAACAGTCGGGCGCATCTCACCATCGCAATCCCCACGGGGAAACACGTCAAAAGCACTGCTCACTTGAGTGCAACGGATATACGGAGAAAAAGGTGCATCCCGGCGCGCCGCACACGAGTGGTGCCACGTGGGACCCGCATCCCGGTCCCGAAACTCAATGAACGGATCGCACTATTGAAATCCTCTCAAAAAAGTACACAAGATGGACTATCCACTTGTCCAAAATGGTCGTCCGGTGATAAAGCTGGAAATCACCGTCAACTCCTGAAACGGCCCTCGCGTGGCCCGCACCATTGTGCGGAATTACAACGGACAGACTGCGCCAACGCGATGCCCTCGGGAAAACGCCCAACATCGACTGCTCGCACGCCCCAAACGGACGTCCGAGAAAAAAGTCGCTAAAAGCAGCACGCAGCTCAAAAGACGGGTCGTGGGGCCCACGCCTCAACTTCGGCCTCAATGCCTGAAACCACCCTGGAAACCTCCGCCTCAATGCCAGGGTCCCAACGCCACTGACGGCGCTCAAAACGGACGTCGGACACGTCCACGCCGTCGAAAACAAGAATCCCTGAAGGAAACGACAAACCACTTGAAGACGCGTCGCACCGCCGAGGCCCCTCGTTTTGGAAATTAAAAATTCCCGAAACCATCACAAAAATGCCGTCTCGTCAATACGGTTCCACCTCCAAAGACGGTACTCAAAACGGACACCCGTAGCTAAAAATACGGGTGTCCGAACACCGTGGGGGCAAGACCCCTGGGGCTAGACCGGCCTGGACTGGCCGGTCCGCCCGGCCTGGGCCAGCCCACGGCTTAGCCATGCGGGCCGGCCGCGGACACTCGGTCCCCACGCAGACAGGCCATGAGGTCCTATTGCGGCTGCCGCGTGAAGACTCGCGCAACGCGGGTCTTGGTCGCCGCACGGGGGTCGCGCGACGCGACCCCGGGGTTGCCGCTCCCTGGCGACCCGCCAGAGCGCTGAGGCGCACTGCCTAGCGCCGGCCTCCACCGGATGCCACCCACTTTGCCTGCGGCTGGAGGCATGCCGCTCCCCGGCCTCATCCAGGCGCTCCACTGGACACCCGCGCTGACGCCCCTTCCGCGCCGTCCTCCCTCGCCGCGCTGTCGCACGATCCCGCCGGAAACCGAAAAACCGCCAACATCGGCGGACGATTGCGAACGCCTCCAATCTCCGATTCCAAATCCAAAACAAGTGTCGGAAAGAGAAAATTCTATACTACGCGTTCATGGGCTTCATTCAAAAATCCGACATTGTTTCAATAAAATTAATCGAGTTCGAAGCAGGTGTGGTGAATGAAAACTCAAACGACAAATCCTACCTGGCGGGGCTTCGCCCGAAGCTTCGCGACGATTCGCCAGCCACCACGCCTCGCCGGAGCTGTCTTGCCGGAGTTTTGCCGGAGGTGGAGGAGGAGGAGCGGGAGAAGAGGGTCTGCCAGGGGGAAGGGAAATGAGAGGAGGGAGGAGGGTGTGTTAAGCGTTTAAATAGAAAACGCTTAACCACCCGCCCGTCGGCCCGGACCCGAACTCCCGACGGGGTTGCGGTTAAGCCTCCCTTAGGGTAAACACCACCTCCCGAGCACAACAACGGTCTCGGAATTTTAATCCGAGACCCCGTTCAAAAGTTATAAAATTTAACGTCTGAAGCCGCTAAATTACAGAAACGCCCCTGGGTCCATTTTTCACAAACGGCCCGCGCCTGCGAAAATTATACCCATCCTAGGGTAAATGGCATGCTCCAAACTCAACGGTGCCCTCGGTTTTCCAATCCGAGCCACCGTTTAAAAGATACTAGCGTTTCTCCATTAGACGAATAAATTAATTAATTTATTTATCCTTTTAACGTTCCGGGAGCGGGCGAGGGGTCCAAACATCCCACGACAACAAGTTTAATGTTTTTCTTAGGGTAAACACGCCATTACGGAACCATCCATACACTCAGATCTCCGGTCAGAAGCACCATTTAGGAGTTATCCCATTTATTTGGCGTTTCTAGTGTGAACACACTGAAAATTTAATTTCGGCCACTCCGGGGCTCGGAATCGCACGCCGTCTGAAGGCGCTGCTCTGGAATATCATCAAGAATATTACAAAGTATTTTGTAGCAAAAACCGGGTTCTTACATTTATAATATTCTACATTTTGGTAAAACTCTATCTTGAGTGTATTGAAATCTGTGAAATGAAATCAATGATGTGTGTAGCACAAGCTAAGAATAATGTTTAGTATACTATAAGATAATATATGTGTTGTGTGTAGAGAAATATCAATTTGTTGTTTCATATAATTCAATAAAAATACAGTGTTTTTGTATGACATGTGATAAATTGGGTAATGTGTGAAATGAAAATTATTGAATAGATTAAATTAATTCGAATATAAAATATTTCAAAAAATTGTTTTGTGTTACAATCAGTGTTTTTATGATAGAATAATATACTATCAATATACATCACTAGAATGAAATACCAACACTAACAATTTTAATATAAATGTAACTCAATTATGAGAAAGGCATAGGCCAACAATCTCTCAAATTATAAACAACCTGTGAATGAGGGGGTATCATAATTTATTTTCAACTAAAAGTGCTTCAACTAATCCATGAACATTATAATACAACATTTTTTTTGAATTTTTTAATACAATCAATATCATGAATTCTAAACACCACTAATATTTGGAAATTTACATGGTTGATTTCATGAAATTTCTATAGTGGAAAGAAGTATTGAATATTCCTTTATGTGGAGTATGACTATGCCTTAGAGAATGATGAAAGATCAATTGAAGAAGACTAAAAACGATAAAATTTGAATTGTGACTCTTAGAATAGTGTTGACACTAGGTCTAACACCCAAAACAACATAATATTTTTTGATATCAAATCTTACAGGGAAATAACAACAAAATATTTGTACACAAATAAGGTAGAAATTATTCACGGAATCAAACTTATGATGAATTACAAAATAATGATTATTATTTCAGAAATTAACATGTTCTATTTTATCTTATGATAACTATGAAGAAAAAATTTATAATTATTATTGATATTATAAATATCAATGTAGAGAACCTAAATAAACACATTAATTACTATCCCTTCTATTGAAAATACAGACTGACCATAGAAGAGTGATTTTAAATTAAAGTCATCATGAAAAATCTAACCGATTATGGGAAAGTACATTAGGGAGATCCAATAAAAAAAATTATTACATCTCTATTATACTACATGATAATGATATAGATTCATTTAATGTTACAAGTAAGGACACAAAGATTTTGGATGATAAGTAGAAAAGTAGAATATTTATCAAAGACTATTATATTCTCATAATGTAGCTGAGAAAAATGGAATGTCCTAAAACTCCAAACATGGTGACTAAGAAGATTTATTAAGCACCACAGACCATCAAAATATAGTTCTCGAAGAATTTGAGAAATCAAATAATAAGAGAATGGGACAAGGAAATAAAATCATGCCAATTGTAATTCATATTCAATCCATATTATACATCATTCCCTTAATGATATGAGCCTAAAAAATTGCCAAATAATTAGTTAAATGAAGAAAAATTCATCAATTTAACACATCATCAGATAAAGAATCATATTAAAACATTTTCGACATGATTAACTAGGAATGAAACATTTCAAATAAAAAATATGGGTAAGTCCTTTTGATCTAATCCAAAAATCCATGCAAGGGTATAATCAGTCACTGAAAAAAGATGTATTTTTGGAAGATAATGATGTCATGGGTCTTGAAACTCAAGTAACATCCCTACGGATGATATATATCTTTATGTGGCCTATATTCAGGAACTAAAATGGGCTTGTAGAAGGACTAATATTATTTTAAATTAATAGTCATTTAAGGAAACCACTTCATCATCAGTCACTTCATTAAAAAATTGGATGTTAGGTGGATAATCATTACATGGAAAATGAATAAGGGAGTCCCTTATATGTGTGATGATTGTTTTCATGAATCTTCATATACTAATAATACGTAATTATCAATATCACTAGTATTGACGCCTCTAGTCAAAGTAAGGCACCTCATTTTATATAGTTAAACATTGAATAGGACCCTTGAATATTTTATTATACAATGAACTGATATAGGAAATGAAAATGGTGTATAGTATCTCATGATAACCACTCATGACACTAAGACTCAACATTATGATAGTAAGATGAATTTCCCCTCATTGATCGGTGTGGTTCAAAAATTGTTACACAAACTGAAGTATTATAGGGTATACATTCATTCCCATTTTTATCTAATTAAATATATACAAAATCATCCATTTGTTAATAAATAACTGCCTTGGTGAGTTTTCATCATTCAGTAGTTCAATATCCAGTTCATACTACAGAAGAGAGTGAAAGGACATGTCAATCCAGACTATCTCACAACACATACTACTTCAGAAATCATGATACTAGACACAAATTTATCCAATAAAGTGGTATTATCAATTAATTGAACTCCAAGAAAATTAAGTATTCACTTATATGGTGCTTTCAAAAAACCATGAGGATGAAGGTTGAAATCTAAAAAACCCAATAGAGTTTGTATGTGAAATATTTCCATCACTCTAGAAAATGGTGTTTTTCATTTTACATTATTCTCTATTAGATACACAAAAAATGAAGTAAAATATATATCTATCATGGTATTCCTAGAAATTTTGTTTTAGATACTATTTGTACAACAATATATCGGTGGGGATTTAGATTTTTAAATCATGAAAATTAATATTGAATATACAATTACAAAAGTTTAAATAATTCCCCTACTCATATAAGTCCTTAGCCATAAAGGTTACATAATATTGAGTTAAGTCATGAATTCACATTGAGTATCATTTCAGGTTTAGATAATTTGATAATTAGTCCATGACTATTACATAACAAAAACATTTTAATGAAATGTGCACTTTTCCAGCTGTATATATTTCTTCCATAACATAAAAAATTCTTAAATTATACATTGTTTATTTTTATGTTTAATAATTAAATGTTTTCCTTCATTTCACCCCTAAATCTATTATCCCTTAAATCCAATGAAAAATATTAAAAATATGGTATGATCACACAATGCTCTGAAAGAGAGATAAAAATAATGAACACACATTAGTATAGTTAGAAGTTTATATTACATCAAATTTACTTTAAGGGGATGAAACAAAACAATTTCAAAGGATTAAACCTCATTTATATTCCTCAATATAAAACACTAAAACCAATAGAACGAAATTAAAAATTCTTTTTGTGACATAGATCATTATTTATATAATACCCTTTCAAACATATAAATGTTTGAGAAACCATGTGGTTGAATTCCAAAAATGTTGATATATAATGGGGCTCACCGTTCGTATAATCTATATTGGTCTCACATGTGAGCCATAATGTGGCACAACCATTCTTATAAGCTATATTGGGGTCACCCTATTTCTCTAATGGGGATAAATCCTTTTGTAAGCAATATTAGTCTCACTTGTGGGCTATAATGGAGCTCAATCCATTGTATAAGTTATATTTGTCTCACTCGTTACATATAATTCTCAGGTACCATTTCTTTAATAAACCACATTCATCACCAAAATTTTTTTTGAAATCTTATTCTAATACCACATGAAAGGAATTTTTGTAAAAAATACCGTTTTAATTTAAGAACCCATTTTCAATACCAGGATTCCCAAATAAAGGATTAAGGGATTTATTTTTATTTTAAAATACATTAAGGCTTTTATAGGATGCCAAATATCAAATAATGTTTACGGTGGAAGAGAAGTCATCGCTTCCATTAAAAAAGCATTTTTCAATTTTATAAAGAAATTAAAACACTTTATAGAAGATTATCCATTTTGAAAACATTGAATTGAATTCAGGATTGACATAAATTTTCCAGTATATAAATATGTAATTTTATATAATTAATAATAAAAATATTTGACAACTAAATATTTAAATGTTCATGCTACCACATTAAAAATTTAAATATTAAGAACCATGTTTTAATAAATAACATTATTATAGATAAAATATGGATATTAAATGTAATAGTGACTGTATATACATCATATAAAATAATAAAGGTGCATATTATCAATAAATGCCTTAATGAATAGAGACTGAGATGAAGTCCCCTACCTTGAGTCTGGCATGACTCGTTTATTGATTAATTTCCTGAATAATATACATTGGTTAATTTATATTTTATTTAGAACCTTTCTTAAATAGTATTATTCATTTTATTTGACTTATTATAATGTTATAGAACTTAAGTAATTATTTGAGTTTATATTAGACATTTTTCGTTGTTCATTATTTTTGTTAAAAATCAACATGTTTTGATCAAAATTATCCATGTGGTCATAATTACATTATCTAAAGAATATTATTAATGATTTAAATATCTTATATACCCAGTATATCTGTATTTAGAATAGTCCTAACATTTGGAGTGATTAATTGAAATGCACCATTAATGGATATGGTAGGATGTACGTACACATGAACGCTACTTTCACTTATTTGTCAAATTAAAGGAATAAAAAATGAAATATGCAATTGTATATTATAATTACAATAAAATATCATTGTTATATAAGTTACATATGTTCGTTAACATCATCCTTTATGCATTTCATGTATGTAATGAACAAGTCATATCACATTGAGGGGATGGTAGTCTATACTTCATCAAATGAAATTATCATATTTACAGATTATGGAAAGCATAAAGCTAGGTTTAAAGAAAAGTAGAATAGGGAAAATATATATATAATATATATAATATATAAATATTTCTCTATCAAAATTTTCATCATGTGTGGTCGTAAGATAAAATTGAATATTCATCATTTCAGGAGGCAGAAGTTCACCGTACGGAGAAACAATATGTATGTATCCATTACATGGAGGTGGGTATAATTTTTGTTATAATAATTCATAAAAAACCCTATAATATTAAGGACACTATTTTTGTTTTGTAATAAAGTAATATTAATATCATAGGGAGTGGATAAGGAAAATAAATGAAAAAAACTTGATAGAAGATGTTACATCTATGTTGGGTATCATCTTTTGATATGAGCATAAAGGATTTCTGGAATTTCATTCTAGCCTATGTGAGGATTCTAAAAGGAAAGGTGGTATGGTGGGACATTATCTGGTACAATGTTGGAGGATCTAAGGGGATTGATATGTGTTAGTAAGTGGGTATACATGGTGGCCATTTATAAGAGGGAGGAGGGTTACATTAGGAAACTCATGAAATATTATTTTATCATAAATTCAATTTTGAATTATAATTTTTCCATTGTGATATATTTACTATCTAAGATGATGATTTGTATAAATACTCCCAATCAATAGGTTTTAGAAAACATTATGTCTCATATTTATCCTTATCTTTTGGATTTAACTCTTAGTTAAAAACATTAACTCATACTTTGTCTTCTTGTGTCTTCATAATATATGGTTACTATAGGTACTAAAAAATTCCAAGAGTACCAAAAGTTGATCATCAATTACAATTTCACATTATACATTTTAGTCAGTAGATTATTATATTTTTAAGGCTATTATATCATTTAATACATTATTATCTGTTTTAATACCACATTTATGTAAATTTTGAAACAATTAAGAGATAGATTTTTGTTAAAATCATAAATAGATGATTCATTAAAAAGGCATTACCTAAACCCTTACATGTCATTATTGTCACGACCCGTCCCCTAGGTCCTGTATTGTGACATACCCAATGCCTGCCTCTTAATAGACAAGGTATAGTGACTAGCATCGATGGCCTCAAACTGCATATTGGAATAATTTTCTTGAGTACCTATATTCACACACACAGACAACCAAATCTTAAAGCTGGAAAAGTAAAAAAGTGATCCACTAAAAAGTCACTATGTAAAAGTAAAACCATTTGGTAAAATGGGCTAGAATAAAAACCCATTAATAGATAAAATGAATGTAGAAAACCCCAAGAAAACTCTAAAAGTCATGAACATTTAACCCCACCTAATGGGTATGTAAAAATTATCTACTAGAATCCATACATGTATTCCTCACCCACCTTTCCACACTGGGCACCCCCAACTACTAGGCCACCAATTTTCTATCAAGGTGGAAGACATGTTCATAAATCCCAACACGTGCGAGCGAAGCCTGTGTAGGGGTGAGAAACAATATATTTAGTAGGGACACCCAAACATAAAGTAAAGACCACAAAAAATGCACCAAAAAACCACAATGAATGATCACAAATCATGATCATGAAGAACCATAACTCACACTTGGTATATTATAACGTAGGAATGTTAGACCATGAGTCATATCATCAAGAATGATGTAATACTAGAGAAATCCTTCTCAATGGCTAGGGATGGCATACAGAGTTACACAAAATCATTATCCCACTAACCTAGTACTGTTTTGGTACTCATACCTGATGAGTATCGTGGGTATGCTTGGTCACATTAAAGCTTCTCCCCACTGTGACCATGTTTGGACACACAGAATTCTCTTCCCACCTATCTCCATACTAAGGTAATCCTCCTATCATGTATTGTGGGTCTACTAGGTCACACAGAAGCTACTTCCAACAATGTACATGTTAGGTCACACATAGGCCTCTTCCCTTTAGGCCATAATATCCCATCTACACAGGGTGTCACGTGAGGAGTCATTACGACTAAGCCAACTATAGGGTTTCTTCAAGTAGCACACTTGATCTGAAGAGAACCACTCAGGACATTTATCTAATTTCAAAATCCATGAAATCATCCATAGTTTTCTAAAAAATATTTTCCTCATAGCGAGGGTACCAACGCCCCAAACAACTCATCAATCAGATGCCCAGTTCAAATGATATTATTGTTTTCTAAAAAAGGGTTCGGTTGGGTTCGAGTCCCCTATGATCCAGTCAGACCAACCCAAACCAGGTCTATAAACCAGACTCTGACCTATCTGGTCTGGTTATGGCTTGTTTTGGTTCTGGCCTAGTCTATCCTAGCCAATGGGGTGGGTCTGAACCATAGGGCGGGTCCAACCCACTAGAATTCATGGTCTGTGAGAGGCGGACCGGTTCTCCACCTGGACTGGAAGTGGCAGGTGGCCACATCTGATTCCCCTCTCCCTACGGGTCATCATTATGGAGGATGTTTCCCGCCATGGCCATGCAATTGCGGTTGTTGTTATGCTTTCGTCTAACATGGTCGGCCTAATTCCTTACACAAGTTCAATGGACCGTGTGCTCCTACGAACCGCGACCCACATATATAGTGCGCTCCACCGATGTGGCTGAGGGTCTGAATATAAGCCATTGGCTCGGCCGGTGGCTCTTCCCAACACAATGTCATGGTGTTCCACAGCAGGACACTATCGACTTCACCTCTAGGACTTACTCACCGACAGGCTCTTCCGCGAATCAATGGTTCCGCACTGCTGGTCTTTTCATCACACCAACTGTGCCTCCGACCATTGTGGGGTATCACATTCCATTTTAGGGCCTCGAATATTCCTTTCCACCACTTTTAAAAATCTTGGATATGACAAACGCACAAGATCAGGGGCTCATGCATTTTTTTTAAGCCTTCACTCTCTACATTAGAGTTTTATGATATGGGAGGTTTAAGGATGATGTTCTCTCGACAATTATTTAATCCCAACTAGAAAATCCAAGAAACATCACCCTCTCTCCAGAACGTATGATTTGTAGATCAACCTATCTGTGGGTTGATCTGCATTCATCATTTAGAATGAATAACATGGAAATATTAAAACAAAACAAACCCCTACCATGATCGATGTTCTTTAATGAAACACTGCACCCTTGAAGATTCAAGCTCTATTGATGTTTTTCAGTTCCCAGTCATGTTCTTTGTAAAGATTCAATGTTTCTAGTGATCCAACATCCTTCTTCATTTGTTGTTGGTGGGATTCCTTACCATAGGTTCATCATATAATTTCCAAAGTTTAATTCGAAACCCATCAATGTTTTATCTCATTAAAAAATATCATCTTGGTGTTTCTGTTACACAGTGACTTTGTATCATTACACTCTTTTATAAATATAAAAGTGTATCTTCTAAGCCTCATTTACCTGTGGTTATTCTACACAAAAAACTATCCATTAAGGGGTTTATTATGTGCCTTGATGCTGCACCATCGTGTCGTCGTCCACTGCTCAATGGTGATAAAATAAAATTAATAATGTTTTAATTTATATTATTATTTTACAAAAAAATCCCAAAAAAATTAATTTTTCATCCAACCATTGTCGGTTAATGTAAGGTCTCTTCTCATAAGATCCTTGAATTCCACGTTCAACAGTTCCCTAACATATTTTATAAGAGAAATAGTTAAAACATTATAAAAACCTACTTGAACATTTACTTAAATGAACATTAAAACTATTTGAAATTCTATTCCAGGATCCTCTGGCCTATGAATCGCATGTTGTCAGAGTGAATTGCCATGAAATAATTCAATATAATTAAAAAAAATATGTAAATTCTTGGAAATTTCATTCTCCCTACATTTGTTCTTTACATCCCTGAAAGAAAAAACATGTTATAATCAAACAAAAGGGGGTAATGAGAAAAAATATGAGCCTCCTTCTCCCATGTGATCTTCTATAAATTCTCATGCAACCACCTAATGTGCACCAGAGGAATAGACCGGCCATGAAGGACCCAGTCCTGCCGTTCCACTATCACCACTGGGATTTCCACAAACATCACCACATCATTAATGTAAAGATCTCCCTAGTTGATGATGTGTGATGGATCATGAATGTACCTCCACTGTAGAAAAACATGAAAAACATCATTCACCTAGAGTATTTGTGGGGAACAGATTAGTGGTATGATACCTCACCAACTCTGATGAGAATTTGGAATGGTCTGAAGAAAGGAAGAAATAGCTTTCCACCCAGGCCAAATCTCTAGAATCCCCATCAGGGTGAGACTCGAAGGAACACCTGGTCTCCCTCCTCAAACTCCAAGGGTCACTGCCTCCTATTATAATACAATTTCTGCGTACTCTATGTAGTCTCCATCCTCTCCTGGATGATATTCCCCTTCACTGTTGTATCCCTTTCCATCAATGGACCCATGGGTGGTGACTCCACTAGGTCTATCCAATATATAGGTTATCTTGATTGATGCCTATATACGGCCTCAAATAGTTCCATGCCAATGGTGGATTGATATTTATTGTTGTATGAAAACTCCACAAGTGTTAGGTGTTCCTCCCAAATGTTCCCAAAATCAAGTACATAAGAACAAACCATGTCCTCCATGGTCTGTATGGCCAACTCTGTCTAACCATCTATCTAGGTGTGAAAACTGGTTCTTAAACACAGCTGAGTCATGAACGACTCCTGCAATCACTTCCACAACCAATATGTAAGGACTTCATCACATTATGATATGATCGTGTAAGGTTCCACATGAAGCCTCACTCTCTCCTGGATGTAGAGGTGCCCCAATCCCTCTACCAATCCCTACTCCTAGATAGCTATAAGTGAGCCGACATGGTGGTCGGCCAACGATCACCCAGATAGAATCATGTCCCCCAAAAGTGCATGGTAAACCCAACATGAAGCCCATAGAGATACAATTCCACTCGTATTTTGGTACCTCATGTTATTGTCCCAATACTGTTGGGACATGGTGCTTAGACATTACATAATGATAAGTGATGCATCGTGAAATGAACTATGCCACTTCTTTCATCGTCCCTGGCCACTGGTACTGATTTCGGAGGTCTTGGTAAATCATTTCCACACCAGGATGTACCGCCAAAGGTGATGTATGTAACTTCCTCAACCTATCCTCTAGTGATGTCACGGGTACTATGATGCATGCTTTGAAAACGATGACATGACCCCCACCTTTCAAAGAATCTATCTGGTGATTTCCCTGAGGATCACTGAGCACATTAGGCCTCAATTTCAACATCCAATAGTTGTGATTCTCAAACTCCTAGTAGGAGTGGGGGAGTGACAATAATTGGCTTAAGGTATGTTTTTCCTTCATCGTCCCAGGAAAGATATCTACATCACTGATAGTTTGTATATATCCTCATTTAGCAGTTGTAAACTAGACCTCCTTATTTTTTCATATCCCGCTACATTCCCCATATCAAGTTTATAGTCCATCTATCCATTGTCACTATCTCTAGTTTAGGTCCTTCTATGACAAGATGTACCTGAGACTCTTGTCGTCAGAGTAGCTAGTAAATTGTTCACCCATCATGTAGTTCTGAAACATCATTAAGGAAAATACCACTACTGTTAAATCAAGTTCATCAGTCACATAGTTCTTATTTTGATCCACAACTTCCAAGAGCTGTAGGAGAACACCTCCCACTCTTGCATCAGTACACAACCCTGTATGATCCCTGATACATCATCGAAAACTATATACACAATGCCCTCTTTTTCAAGTATCATGTCGGGAAAACCCGTCAGTATTTATCTCATCTCTTGGAAACTCTAATAGAACTTTTTCTTCAACATGAAGGGGTTGAACTTCCATTTATAGGCTGATAAAGGTGACAATACTCTGCAAAACTCAGAAATAAACATACAACAGTATCCTACCAACCCCAAGAATCTTATCTCCTCAGTCATGCTCTTGGTTGGATCTAAAGCGTGAACTGCCTCTATCTACACTGGATCCAGTTCAAATCCAGCCTCTGAGATGACGTGTCCAAGAAAGTGGACCACCCAAATCTAGAACTGGACATTAGAGATCTTACAATAAGATGGTGCATTCATAGTGTATCCAATACAATCCATATGTGTGTAGCATGATCCTCTTCTGAGGCTGAGTACCCCAAGATTTCATCAATGAATACCACCACTAAGTGATCGAGGTTAGGCCGGAAGCTCTTGTTCATGAGTTCCATGAAACCTTCTGGGGCATTTCTCATGACAAAAGGAATCACTAAAAACTCATAGTGGCCATACTGGTTTCTAAATTATGTCTTCGGTATGTCCTCAAATCGTACCCGAAGCTGATGGTAGCCTGTTCTGAGGTATATTTTTGAGAACCTCCTCAGACCCTTTAGATGATCTAAGAGGTCATCACTCCTTGGAAGTGGATACATGTTACACACAATAACCTAGTTTCGGTTTTAGAAGTCTACGTATAGCATCAATCTCCCATATGACTTCATGGAAACATCTATGTGAATGCCCATGGTGAAATGATGGGGCTCACAAAGCCCTGATCCCACAATTCATCAAGTTTGTTCCTCAATTCATGATACTCTGTAGGAGCCATCTGATATGCCGGTGTGGATATCAGTGATGTTCCTAGGTATATATCAATGTAGAAGTTTGTCTCCCTATGAAAAGAAAGTTCCAAAACATTCTTATGAATGAAATACTTATACTCGTCCACAAATACAGGAAATCTCAGATACCCCTAATCCACCGCACTGAAGGTGAGACTAGCTACTTGTTGGGCGATCAAATGCACCCTCCTCCAATAATGGCCATCCTAGGCTACAAAGTATCCCTTATCATCAGTGGATGAAATCCTGGTCCCATCCTTACAGATAAACTACACATTCTGCCTAAAACCGCCTATCTAAACATGGACTGTTAAAAACTAGTACATACCCAAGATGACGTCATAAGGCCTTGATGCCGCTACTAAGAGATCTCAGGTGAAGCTATTGCATCCTAGAGTAAGAAAAACTGACTACAAAAGTGTGTAATGGTCGAATCCCCTCTAGTAAGAGCCTCTAATCATAAGAATTAAGAAAATAGCTCTATAGGAATCTTCAAGCATCAAACGATGTCCAAGAAAGGAAAGAGTGACTGGAACCTATGTCTATAAGAACAAATGATAAGGTGGAGATGAAGTAGATTGTACCTCTAACCATATTTGGTGTACCATGGTCATAACACTTCATCACTAGAATCTAGCCTCCCCCTGTCCTCAGGCTCCTTGAGAATGTGGTGCACCACCTTGTGGCAGTGATGGTATCACCTCAAACAGTCGTCCACCGAGTATCACCCAACCTGATCCCCTTTCACGTCTTCCAACCTATGGACCTCCTCACTCGAACCTCTACCTCTACACGAGTATCTCGTCAACCATCTTATGATCATCCGTGAAATAGGTTGGGAAATCATGATCCATGTTTTCCATCCCACCAAACGTGAAACACATCATGGTTTCATGATAACTCCCTCTACTCTGGGAGACCCATACTATAGACCCTAAGTCTTAGGTTCATCCCTTTAAAATCCAAGATGGCATGGTCCCATGTGTCTACTTTATGCTACTCACCACATAAGACTCTGCCGCAATGTGTCTTCTGATGGCTCCAGCTATCGGTTCCAGCTCTACTAGTAAGATCTCCCCACGAAGATATGTCTCTAGCACTCCAGCCTAAGTGGGGATGTTGGGAGACAACTTGGATGCCCTCCTCTCCCGTATGAGTCCCATATCAATGTTCTAGGACCCAATAAAAGTGTCCCACAACATATATGTGGAGTAATAAGAGAGTTCTATAAACTTCACAGAGTACTCAGAAACTAAGGTTATAACCTACTGCATGTAAAACGACTTCTAAATGTGCATCGAGCACAAGGTCCCAGTGGAAAACTCATTTTGGAAAAAATTCTTGGAGACTATCCAGGTGTTGGATGCATCATCATGTGTCTTGATGGTCAAGCTCCACCATCTCCCTGTCGATCCCAAAAGAAGGATCTCAACCATGATCGACATCTTGTCAAGTGGTGTCCACACTAAGTGGAAGACCCATGTCACTACTTCAAGATAGTCCTCCGTGACCTAAGAATTTATCTCTCCACCAATCCTAGGAGGTCTCTATTTCTAAAACTCATACATGGGACAGATTCTTCTTACGTCCTATAGGGATAATTCTATTAGTAACTGAGGATCAACAATTGTGTCAACACCAGTACACAACATGGTGGGGCCATTACTAGGACTTGTCCCTAAACGGATGCCTCATCACTATGTGGGTTTCCCAAATGAACACTTATCAGAGAACCTTCCGACTATCTTCATTGAGGCAGCCTGTAATAGATCAAGATATACCCAAAACAAAATAGTATTCCTAGTGATCTGAATCTTATTCATGAAGATCATTAAGAGATAGATATGCAACCAATGTTTTCATGTATAGAGCCAAAAATCATAATTATGGGTCATGGTGTATGGATACATCAGATGCCACACCAAAACTAGACTCCCCTAATCTGAAAGTGGAACTTCAAACATTCAAAAATGTTTCCCAATAAATAAAAGAAACTCTTAGTCTTTGAAGATGAACCAACCACTTATGAAACAACATTGTCATGACCTGTACCCTGGGCCCTATCTCATGACATACCAAAAGCTCACCTCTTGAAAGATAGGGGTTGGCCTTTAGCTCTGTAGGCATCAAACTGCATGTTGGAGGCATTTTACTGAGTACCTGTATGCACACACACAACCACGTCCCAAATCAGGAAAAGTTATCAATCATTACACTAATCAAAAACTATGTTAAAGTATAAAATATTGGTAAAATGGTCTATAATACAAACCCAACAATAGATAAACTGAAAGTATGAATGTACAATGAAAACATTGAAATTCGTCCTCTAGAAACCCCACATGATGTGTATGTATAGAATAGTAGCAGTAATCTGTAGAAGTATGCCATGACATCGTAATCACACTGGGCACCACCGAGTCATGGGCCACTATGTCCTCCATTAAATTGGTAGTTATCAATACTAGACACAACACGGGCAGGCAAATCCCATTCAGGGGTGAGTTACAATATACACAGTAGGGATCCCAAAACATAAAAGAATGAACAAAAAGACATCCACAAAATAACTAAAAAACATGATGAAAAAGTATGATCTTGAAGAAAGATAGCTCACGTATGGTAAATTTTAGAGTAGGAAAGTGAGACCATCAGTCATATCGTCGACCACCATGGGCTGCTGGAGAACTCCGTCATAATGTGTATAGTGGGATTTTGGGTCACATAGAAGTCGCATCCCACTAAAATATAACTCTTGTGGTACTCATCCCTGATTAGTACCATTGGTATACAAGGTCACACAGACGCTGCTCCCAATCATGGGTATGCCTATTCACATAGAGGTCACTTCCTACCTAGGTCCATATTGAGGTACTCCTCCAATACAATACCATGGGTTTGATGTGTCACAAAGAAGCCGCTCCCCACCATGGGACTATGAGGTCACACAAATTTCACTTTCCACTGGGCTATATTATCTGATCCACATAGGGTCTCTTATAACCATTCTTTAGGTCTCAAAGAAACCGTAGGGTTTCTTCACGTAGCATTTATGAAATGTTGAGAATCTCTCCCCAAGACATTTGTCGAATTTAAAATTTCATGAAATCCCCCATAGTGAATCCAAGAAGATCTGCTGTGTCCCAATGGTTATAACACCGCAAATCGCTCAAGAATTGTATGCCAGGTTTGAACGATATTGGAAATTTATCCAAAAATGTCTAGTTGGTTACAGGTTCGCTCGGACCTAGTTGGACCGACTTGACCCAACCTGGTCTGGTGTCCACCGACCTGATCTTGGTCCACATACCTGACCCATAATTTGCCCTATGGGCCACAGGTCTGGAAACCTTGCCTGCTCGGGCCTCTAGAGGCCAAGCAGTTCTCCACCTGGATGGGATGAGATAGGTGGTCGCATATGGCTCTCCTTGCTCCATAGGTCGTCTACAGTGCTAAAGTCTCTCTTCATGGTCAAGCGGTTGTGGCTGCTTCTATGTGGCTAAAAAACATTGTTAGCTGGATTCCCTACAAGTGCTGAATTAAAAGCGTGCTCCTGTGAACCTTGGCCCATGGCAGCTGGCCAGTCCACCGATGCAGCCGAGGGGCCACGAATTTGCTTCCTGAAACAGACTCCTCTTAGAGAACTATCGTGGTGGGACACCCCATCCAGTAGCCACATTCACGGTCTACCGTTGTAAGGATCTTCCACATAGCATCGTGTCCACACCGGTGGACCGTTATTCTCAATACTGCACCTCTGGCCTCCATGGGGTATTCCCTTCTATATGACGGCCTGGAATCTACCTTGTTTCCCCATTTAAAATCTCAACCTTAAAGAATGCACTTCCAGAGGGGATCTGGCTTTGTTCGTGTCGGACCATGTGTTTCACATTATAGTTTCAAAATAGGGGTATTTTTATGGATTAAATTCAATCAACAATAAATTATTCATGAATAAAAATCCCAAGAAACATCACCCTTACCCATGAATAGATGATATTTGGATAAACCAGTTCGTGGGGTGATCCTCTTTCATCATTTAGAATGGTGAACTAGGAAAATGTAAAACCAAACAAACCCCTACCTCAATCAACATTCATCATTGAAGTGCTCTTCCAGTGAGGATTCAATCTCTTTTAGCATTCATCGCTTCTCGATTCTAGTCTTCATAATGCGTCGATGTTGTCAGTGATCCACCATCGTTTTTCATTTGGTGTTTGACGAAATCATTGTCATTGGTTTGTAAAAAAATTAACGGTCTAATTCCAAACATTCCAAAATTTTAAAAAATTAATATAAAACAAATCGCAATGTTTATGTTATGCTGCGAGACTGTGTCGTTACGCTATATTATTTTTGAAACAACATATCTTCTACATCCCAATTGATTTTGGTTACACTACACAACAACGAGCCATTAAGGGGATTTCTTTAATTAACCTCATCACCACACCACTATGTCATTTTCCACTTCTGAACGATGATAAAATAAAATAAATCAACCTTTAATTTTGTTTTATTATTTTTTTAAAAAATTAAAATTTAACTTTTTTGTCTAACCCTTTTCAGTTGATGTTATGTCAATTCTAGGTGAATCTCAGCATTCTGATTTCAATGGTTCCTTATTATTTTTTATTTGAGCGCTAGTTTAGAATATCCCACTTTCACATTTTCTTAAATGAATTAAAAAAAGTTCAATATTCCATTCCAGGCTCACCGGGATTAAGAATCATGTGTCCTCAGAGCACGTTGTCTCGAAATAATTCCATTTAATTAAAAAAATACTGTAATTATGTGACATTAATATTATTATCCATTAAATTTTTGAATGGAATCAAAAATTTTAATTTATATTTATTTTATGATTTATAATTTTATTTATTTTAGCCATTCAATAATATGGTAATCACTACATCATCATTGTGTCATAAAAAATATTTATTTAATGTTTAAAATTATAAATAAAATACCAAGATGTGGTAATTTTTTTTTATTTATAATGAATATATAAAATTAAAGAGATAATTTATATAATCAATATTAAAATTGTTTTAGTTTGGAAAAATATATTTGTGTAATATTTCCTTTTTCTTTAAAATAAATGTTATAAAAGGTCATTATCACACCCATGTGGCTCTATGGGGTCCTAAAATTGATCCCAAGATGAATATGGTCATCCATATCTCATAAAATAGGATTAGAACATGTGGAAGGGTATTTTTATATAAATATAATATTTTTACCCCTATTTACCACATTTACCCTTTAACCATGGTAAATTAAAATAATTACTGAAGTTATTATTCCTAATGTCCCAAAAAAAGGTACCTATTTGCAAACTTTTGATATTATTTTTCCAAATATGGAATCCATTTTTCAAAAATCAAAAAAAAATAAGGTTTATTAAATAATTTATTATTAATATCAATATTCATAAATGAAAAGTGGGTTTTTAAGAAGATAAAACTATCAAAATATTTACATGAGTTTATGTCCAATTTAAATGTAAAACTACATACAATTTCCATAATTGGATTAAATTTTAAAAAATAATCCAATCACGCATTAAATCCAATTAATAATATAACATAACTATATAAATAAATTAAATGAAAAGTAGTTTTGAATTAAAATTCAGTATTTTTCACTATTCATAAAAATATAAATTTTATCTGAAAAATACCAAATGATCATGAAAAGTTTATTTTAATGTCCCTATTATAATGAAAGTGTTTGTTTATAAAAATGAACATATAAAAGTTTAAATAAAATTTAAAAAGGTTTCTCCCAAAAAATGTGTTAAACCATCCTTTTAAATATATTTGAGTATTTTATGCTTAAAACTACATTCATTATCAATTTAAGCCTCTAAAATTCATTGGATAAATGTAGAAATAGTTAAACAATATTTAAAATCATATTATAGATAATTTAGTTCTTTCCTGCTAATAACATTTCTAAGCAATAACTGCCACCTCAAATAATAATAATAATATTTTATTATTTATTGATATAACTCAGTGTCTTGTGCAACATAAGATTTAGCAGAAACGCGTTGTGGATTGTTGGGGATTGTATCATACATTGTGTACCCAAATATTAATATTAAATTCAAAAAATATTATTAAATTTGAAAAAATATAATTCTATATATACCTGGGATGTTACATTATTCCCAATTTTTGAAAATTTCACTCCCACAATTTTAAAATTTTTCTGAGAAAATTCATTAAAAACCCACATGAGAAAAAAAAATTCAATAAAAATATCACCACAAAACATATAATGATATGTTTAAGGGTCACTCGAGATATAACATAAAATGATACCAAGTAAGAATACATAGATATTGTAGAAATATAAACCATATTGTTTTGATAGAGAGTTATAGAAAACATGATTAGAAAAAACATAACAACAAAAAAACCATAACCTTGTGATGGGTTAAATAGACATTGATTTCCCAGTAGTAAAAATAAAGGGAAATGTTTTTGTTTTAATATACTTTTAATATGGTTTAGGAATTTTTTTATGAGCTTAACTAAGAACATAATTAAAGATACATATATTTCAATTAGAGTTTCATCCATTAAAAAGAATCTACCAAAAAATCATCTTTTCTCTAATATATGAGTATTCATGATTAAATGGTTAAACTAGATGCTCTAGAATCAACTTAATGATAATCACATAATCCATAAAAGATGATATATATATATATATATATATATATATATATCTTATAATTAGACATTAACCACAACCAAGATGGCTAGTACAAGATTAGAAAATCCCCAAAATTAATAATCCTTTATAAAAATAAATATTACTATTAATCTCCAAAATTCAACATACAATACCCAATGTTCAAAAAGTTCATTCAATAAATAGATGTCCTTAAGATTATTATAAATCGTCCAAACTAATATTAAAACCCAATATATATAAGGATGTGATAACATATTCTTCTATAATAAATCAAAACATTTATCTCCAAATAACATCGACTACTCTTAATGTCTCTTACATAAAAGTAATTACCATAGTCACATGTTCTCCATGATAGGTTAATCATTTCCATAAATAACCCAAATTGTAATATTTCTATATTAAAAACATATATTCTTCAAAAATAAAATTCAACCATTAATCCTCAAATGAAATTGCATAGTATTATATTTTCCATCGACATATAGTGTTCTAATAAGTTTGAACGTCATCCATGATAACATTTATCAGATAATAAACAATTCATTTTCCTTTAATAAGGATATCCATTTGAGATAACATAAGTTCCAAAAAAACTTATTCATGCAACATAAAATCAATTACTAAAAACAATAAGTCATACTAATCAGGGTCTATATGTAGTCCAATGGTATGTGATAAATCCCAGTCGCACTTCAGTTGTGGGTTAAATTCCTACAACTTTGTCTGACATGACAGGATGTCATATGATCTGAGTGTTGTCCTTTTTCAAAAACTATATAATTATTATAAATTTCCAAAAATATATTAATGAACTAAAAAAAATTAAACCCAAAGATTATTATTCACCACGCATTTTTCATTCCAAAAAATTATAACCATTAGTTTTCCATAAAATACCATTATTCGTCTTAATATTTCAAACCATAAATCCAAAAAATGTGTTTCTAAGACATTGATCTTATGATCAACCTTAAAATTATAAACCCATGACTATATCCCTAAATCTCAAGAAAATGTAGTAATATCAAAAGTTGTCAAAACCGTCCTCTGGTACCAACTATAATGCCCCAACCTTTGACGTTACATAATATTGAGTTAAGTCAAGAATTCACACTGAGTATATTTTCAGGTTTAGAGGTTTAGAAAATTAAGCCATAAATATTATACAACAAAAAATAGAAAAAATAGTGTACACATAAAAAATATATGTTTCTTTTATATCATTAAATCATATAAAAAGAAACATGGTTTCTATTCATGTTTAATCGTCATAACATTTACTTGAATCCATTATTGACTATATTATCCCTTAAATAATGTGAAAAGGTTTACAGACTTAAGATGAATGGACAAATCTATGTATGGGATATAAAAATAAAGAAAACCCATTTGTATAGTTAAAACTTAATAATCCATTCAATTTTCATTGGGTAGATGGATTAAAACATTTTCACATCATTAATAATTATACTTTATGCTCATTTAAAAACCACTAAAACCAGTATCAAAAAAATAAAACTACTTTAGTGGACTTATGGAATCATATACAAAAAAACCATTTCAAAAATATTCAAAATGGAATAACCATATGTTTAACTTCCATATTTGAGATCTATAATGGGGATCTCCCTTCATATAAGCTATATTGGACACACCCATGAGCTATAATAGGGCTCAATCCTCCATATAAGTTGTGTCAGTATAACCTGTGAGCTGTAATAGTTCTCAACCCTTCGTATATGCTATATCAGGTACACCCGTTTAATAAAATTATCATGTTCCATTTCATGAATAAAACACGTTCATCACAAAACCACATTTTTTAAAGATTCTTCTAATCCCATATGAAAAAAAAATCTATATGAAAATATTTTGTTATTTTAAGAAATAATTTTAAATACCAATTTAACCGAATAAAATAATATGTGACTCATTATTCATTTTAAAAGACATCATTTCTTATAGGGGAATCCAAATATCAAATAAGAGTTACGGTGGGGGAAGTCATTTTCACCATAAAAAACATTCAATTTTTCATTTAGTAAAGAATGTAAAAAACTTCATATAAAAATATTACTTTTTAATACATTCTGTGAAATTCATGATGGACATAAAATTTCCTATATATAAATAAGTAATTTAATATCATGAAGAAAAATATTTGATAAATAAATCTCATAATGTTCAAGGTGTCCCATACAACTTTGATCATTTAAATATTAATCACTATAATTTAATAAATAACATCATCATAGATATAATATGTATATTAAATGTCATTGTGAATGTATGTACACCTTATAAAAGAATAAAGGTGCATATAATGAAGAAATGCATCAATGAAAAAGAGATTGAGATGAAGTCCCTTACATTGATTCTGACTTATCTCATTCATTCTTTAATTTCAAGAATAATACATTAAGGTTAATTCTTACATACTGTAGAACCCTTTTAATGTTTATTATTAATTTCATATCAGTTATTACCACATTATACAATTATTTAATTATTTATGTTTATATCATACGTTTTTTTATGTTTGGTATTTGAGTCAAATGGACTTGTTTTGATACCAATTATCCATGTGTTCATAATTCCATTATCTCCAAAATATTATTCATGATTTAAATATAATATATATCAAGTATAAATGTATTGAGAATAGATAAAAACAGTTGGAGATAAGAAATTAAATTCAACGTTCATGGAGACACGAGGTTGTACGTATGCATGAACACTACTTTAATTTAATTGTCATATTAATGGAATAAAAAAAGATACCTAGGTATATTATAATGCCAGTATAATATCATTGTTATATATGTAAATATGTTCATTAAATCCATTCATTATATGTCCCACGTATAGAATCAATGCGTCATATCACTTGGAGGGGGCGGTAGTCCACACTTCTTCAAATGAAATTATCATATTTACACATTATAGAAAGAGAAAATATTTGTTTTAAAAAAATTACCTATGTATAGGGACAATATAAATATAATATATCTTATTTAAATACAATTCCCTCATAATGGACACCATGAGTGGTGGTAGGATAAAATTGAACAATCATCGTTTCATGAGGCAGTTGTTCGTTGTACACAGAAATAGTAAGCTCATATCCATTAGATGGAGGTGTATATAAATATAGTAAAAATAAATCACAAAAAATTAATAAAATATTGAGTATGACTTTTTTTAAATCAATGAATAATAAAATAATAGGGGGTGGGGAAGGAAAATAATAGAAAGGAACTTGAGAGAAGACATTACCTCTAAATTGAATATCATCATTTGTTTTGAGCCAAAAGGATTTCTTGAATTTCATTATTCCCAAAGTAATAATTCTTGTATAAAAATATTTATGTTGAGAACATATTTTTTTAGAAGTTTGAAGATACAAGGGGCTTTATAGGTGTTAATAAGTGTGTAGAGGTGGTGGCCATTAATAAAAGGGAAGAGGGGAACTTAAGGAATGTCTCAATATATTATTTTATTATAATTTTATTTTATAATTATAATATTTAAAAAGTTAAATATGTCATGGATAAAAGGATAATGGGTATAAATCATATTAATGAATTGGTTTTAGTCACATTTCTATCACAAATGTAACGTTATCTTTTGCATTTATCTCTTAGTTAAAAACATTTACTCTTACCGTGTCTTATTGTATATCCCTAATATATGGTAACTATAGTAACTATAAAATGAATAGAGAATGAAAAGTGAGTCATTAAAGACATTTTTTACATTATATAAGTCTGTTGGCCAAACCACATCTTTTGAGAGACATTAAATTATTTAATATAATAGTACATGTTTTAAAAACACATTTATATCAATTTTGACACTATATAGAAATTGATTTTTGTTAAATCTATAACTAAATTATTCATTCAAATAAAGTCATTAAATCATGTATAACATTTCAACGTAATCCAAAACATTAATGGATGGAATCAGAATGTCCAAATTAAAATTATTTTAAAATTTATCATATTATTTATTTTAATCATTCATTAAAAATTTAATCATTATATCATCATTCTTTCATAAATAAATTTATATCTATTAATGTCTAAAAATTATAAATATAATACCATGATATTGGAAATAATATTTTCATTATAATAACTATTTATAATTGAAATTATCATTTATATAAACAATATTAATGTTTTTTCATAGATACATGTATATTGTATATTTATATTTTCATTAATATAAATATTATAAAAGGTCATTATCACACCCAAGTGGCTCCATGGAGTCCTAAAATCGACCAAAGTATTCCCATGCTCAAAAATATATCATCTAAAAGGATTAATACACGTTTTAGAGCAGTTTTATATTAATATAATATTATTTCTCACCCTTATTTACCTGATTTACACATTAACCATTGTAACTCAAAATAATTACTAGAGTTACCATTCATACTGTCCAAAAATAAAAGGTACCAATTTCCATTATTTGGATCATCGGATTCTAAAATCAAAATCAATTTTTTCAAATTCAAAAATGAATATTTGGTAATTTATTTAAAATAAATTCCTATTGTAAAAACCGTAAACCTGTTTTTGAAGAAATAAAAACTATCAAAAGATTGACATTTGTTTATGTCCAATTTAAATGTAAAATTACTTCCAATGACAATTATTGTATTAAATAATAAAAACACAAGACAATTACAATTTTAAACAATTTAATAAGTTAACGAAACTATATAAATAAATTAAATGAAAATATATTTTTGAATTAAAATGCATTAGTTTTCACTATTCATGAAAATATGGATTTTATCAAAAAACACTAAAATTTAAACTGAAGTAGATTATGATGTCTCTATAAATAAAATGTTTATTTTATTATATTGAACATATAAATTTGAGATAGAATATATTCATAAAAATGGTTCTCAGTCAAAGGTAGTTAAACCACCATATCAAATATTTAGATTATTTTTATCTTAAAATTGGGTTCATTCTCATTATAAGCCTCTAAAATTCATTGGAAAAATGTCATAATATTTAAAAAATATATGAAATAATAATATAGTTAATTATGTTCATTCCCTCCAAAACAACAAGTATGCATTAACTAGAATTTAAAAAAAAAATTATTCTTGTATTATTTTTCGATATAACTTAGTGTTGTATGAAACATGAGATTTAGGAGAAAGCTATTGTCGCGTACTAGGAACGCTATCATACATAGTGTCAAAAAATTAAAATTAAATTTAAAAATATTATTTGAAATAAAAATTTATTATTCTATAAATACCTTTGAATTCACATCATTCTCCCATTTTGGAAATTGCATCCTCACAATTACAAAATTGGGCTCGAAAAATTCCTTACAAATCCCACATCTAAAAATGAGTCAGTAAAATATCACATTAAAAGAATGAAATATAAGTACAATAATCACCCGATAAACATATAATAAGACTACCTATAGGAAAATATGGATATGAAAGAAAAACTAACCATATTTTTATGATAAAGTGTGATAGAAAACATGATCTGCAGAATGTTAATTCCCAGAAAACCATAAACATGTGATGAGTTAAGCAGTATTTTATTTCACACTAGTAAAAATAAATGAAAAACTTTTTGGTTTCAATATAATTTTCGTATAGTTGAAGAATTTATGTATCAGATTGACTAATAACATATGGAGACATACATACTGTTCATGTAGAGTTTCATCCTTTAATAAATATCAACCAAAAACTCATATTTTCCCCAATCAATGAGTATTTAAGATGACTCAGTGACACTTGAAATGCTACAATCATCTTCTAGGGAATCACATAATCCATAATAGATGAAGTATATATATCTAATTTCTTTAAAAATTTAAAAAATCAACATGGATAGTACAAGTTCAAATAATACCCAAAAAAGTTATCCTTAATAAAAAGAAATACTACTATTAATCTCCCAAAAATCAACAAACAGTTCCCAAAGAACAACAAAGACCATTCAGTAACTACATTCCTTATCAATTTTCAAAATAATCCAAACTATGATTTAAACAGTGAATATATAAGGATTTGATCACATAGTATTCCATGATAAATCTTAACATTTATCTCTAAATAACATCTACTTCTTTTAATGACTCACACTAAAAATTAATTAAACTAATCATATGTCCTCCATGAAAGGTTAATCATTTCCATAAATAACCCAAGTCTCTCTATGTATGTAATAAATAAAGATATGCTTCCAAACTAAAATTCATCCATTACTCCTCTAATTAACTCTCATATTTGTTTAATTTCATTAGGCATATATTATAACCAAAAAATAAAATGTCTAAAAAGATAACATTTACCACTAAATCACAAAAACAATTCCTATTCTAACGTTATACATTTGATAAAACACAATTTCCAAAAATCAACTTATTCTGGATCCATAAAATCATTTAACTATAAAATAATTCATACTAACCGTGGACATCATGTAGTCCAGTTGTAGGTGATAAATCCTAATTGCACATCGATTGTGGGTTATATTAACACTAATTTTTCCGATGTGACGGCATGTCACACGGTCTATGTGTTTTCATTTTTCCAAAACTATTTATTTCTTATAATATTTCAAAAATAATATATATGAGCTCAAATATAAAATTAACATTTTTATCATGAAGGGATATTTTATACCTCTCATTTTGCATTGCAAAAACTAATAATCAGTAATTTCTCCATAATAACCATTTGTGACCATAATATTTTAAATAATAAAGCCTCAAAATGGGTGTCTAGGACATTAAACATATGATAAAACTTACATTTATAAACCCATGATGATATCCCTAACTCTTATGAAAACATAATAATCTCCAAATTAGTCTTATCTATCCTCTCATATAAACTATAAGTCCCCAGCCTTATTCATTACATAATCTTGAGTTATGTTAAGAATTTAAATTGAGGATACTTTTAGGTTTAGATATTTTGATAATCTAGCCATAACAATTACATAACAAAAACATAGAAATACAAAGTGTAAACATCCAACAGTATCTATCTCACCCATAACATAAAAACTTCTGAAAAGAAACATTGTATCTTTCATGTTTATTCATCAAAAAATTTCCTCGATTCCATCCTTGAAATTATTCTCCTTCAAATCATGTGAAAACATTTAAAAATATTGGATGAGAACAAAAATCTCAGTAAGGGATATAAAAATAAAAAAACCCATTAGTATAGTTAAAACCTGATATTACATTAAATTTTCTTTGATAGGTTGAAACAAAAAAAAATTTCAAATGATTTACAATTATACTTTTTTCTCAATAAAAAACAATTAAATTAATAGAATGAAATTGAAAAAAAATTAGGTGACTTATATAATTATATATATATAACCCTTTAAAACCACTTCCAAATAGACGAAGTATGTGATTGAAATCCAAATTAGAGATCGATAATGGGGATTACCCATTGTTTAAGCTTTATATGGCATAGCCATGAGCTATAATGGGGCTCAACCATTCAAATAATCTGGTTTGGGGTCACATGTGATCTATAATGGGGCCCAACCCTTCCTATAAGTTATATCGAGGTCACCCATTTCATATAATGCTCATTTACCATTTCATGAATATGAGTCTTTCATCACCAAACACCTTTTTTGATTGTTTATTATAATCCCGTATGAAAAAATATTTCCATATAAAAATATCATCTTAATTTATGAACCCATATTCAATAAAAAGATATCCAAATAATGTAATAAGGGATTTATCTTCATTTTAAATAACATTAAGTCTTATAGAGGAATCCAAATATCAAATAAAATTTACGGGGGTGGAGAATTAATTGTTAACATTAAAAACATTCCTTTTTATTGTAAGGAATAAAAACACTTCATCTATAAATATTCATTTATTAGAAATTGAATTTTTATCAATGGTGAGATACATCCATTCCGAAGAAGGATGAATCTTCTGGTCATTTCCCACTTCATGTTTGCATATAACACATTAATCATTATGAATACAAATAAGAGGTCAGTTCATGGACTTCATAGAGCGATTGAGGAATTCTACCAATGGAGTGGGATGGATATTAACAGGTCCAAGAGAAACTTCTCCATTCATAGAAGATCTTCATCCACTCAGGTGTCCTCCTTGAGTGGACTACTAAATATGTAGAGAGGGGATTTTCCTATGGAATATCCTGGGGTCCCCATATCTTTAGGAATACTTTGGATTTGTGACTTTGATCATATTACCAGCAAGATGAATGATTGTATACTCAACTAGAAGAAAAAATTTCGTTATTTTAGGCATTGGATTGCACTGGATAACAACATTCTTCTGGCCTCTCCCATCCATTCCATCTCTTCTATCAAGGTTCCAAAAAAAGTCATCAGCAACATTGACAACATCTTCACCTACTTCATCTGGGATGCTCTCGCTGAAGGAAAACACCATTGGGTGTCCTAGGTGATGACGGCGAGGCCCATTCAGGAGGTCGGAATCAATGTTTGAAACCCTGATGACACTCTCCTCTGCAGTCATGTAAAATTGTCCAGGGTATTCTATGAGTGCCGCTCTATCTAGGGAAGGGTCATGTACATTATATTCACATATCACTGGGAGATGTTTTGAAGCTACGTGTCTCCTTCCTTGTATATTATTCTCCCTCATTTTACAGGGCTACTTTCCCACACCTGCTGGATTATTGGAGAAGGGTATCTGGCCTTCTGGAATCACAACTGGGCTGGCATGGTGCTCAGATTTCTGGGATGCCAAGCCACAAACATTTCATTCAGTGAGGAGAGAGACTACCCGGATTTCATCAGGGCTGTGCTGAACACAGAACAGCAAGCCGCCTTTAACCTCATTGAGCTCATCTATGATCTGGATATGTGCATGTTTATCATGTCCTCATCGAAGGTCTTCTCTGCAAAGAATTACCTCAACTCTCTTCTTTTCTAGGGGAACAGCGACTATTGGAGTGACATATGGCTGAACAAAATTCCAAATAAATTCAACTTTCTTATGTGGGGAATTAGGAAGAATGTGGTTCCCATCGATGAGAACATTTGAAGATGTAGAATCATCATGGATTCCTAAAGATCATTTTACGCCAATCAAAAATAAAATAGTGTGGCTCACCTATTCATTGAGGGTGAATTGGGATGTGACGTCTGGTCCTTTTTTGGGGGGTTCACTGGCTTCTCATCCATCAAACTACGTAAAGAGATGTTTCGTGTCTGCTGGTTCCATGGCTGAGGTCATAAGAGCCTTGAAAAAATGGCACACAACATTATCATGATTGCAAAATGTTGGTGCTTATGGAATGACAAAAACAATTCAATATATGAGGGGATCCACGCCATAGAAAGAGGCATCACCGCAAGAGTCACAAACCTACTCATCGACCTTTGCAAACTCTCTCTCAAATGAAAAAAATGCTACATTCCTTCATCTGCTTTCCCCCAGCATCCAAGCCTCTCTTCTAGATAGATTTTTCGTGTGAGGCAAGTGGATCTGATTGCTTCATTATCCCATGGGTTCAAAATTTAATATTGATGGGTCCTGTATCTCGAGGGTCATGAAATTAGAAGGGGCTACCCGTGACTCTATAGGCTTAGTTATCTTGGTATTCACTGCTCATTTTTAGGCGGATCGTCTCTATAGGCAAAATCTCATACCCTCCACACTGGTCTCTCCCTCTACCACTCTGGGAGCATCTACATTTTTGAAGTTTAAACTGACTCCCTTATACTCCTCAATTACATTCAAGGAATCAGGTCGAATCCTTGGTCGAGTGGCTACATCATCAGAAAATGTTGTGGCATGATTTCCACCAACATTTGAATGGTGAACACACGATGAGAGGGGAATAAAGTGGAAGATCACCAAGCTTCCCTAGAGGCTCATAACTATGGAATTTCCTACTTCTATGATCTGAATTGTTTGAATCCTGAGGGGGTTAACATCATTCGAGGGGATTCCCTCAGTTTGCAGTATTTTCTCCCCCCCCCCCCGCTGACCTTTTTCTCCCTTTCTTTTCGCTATTATTCCTTTTTTCAAATAATGAAATAACAGATGATGATGATGTCGACAAAGTCCCTTACATTTAGTTCAACTTGCCTCGTTCATTCTTTAATTTCATGAATAATAAAATTAGTTTGATTTAAAATTTCATTTGAACCTTTTTAAAGTTTATTCATAATTTTATATCACTTATTACCATGATATAGAAATTACTTAATTATATGTGTTCGTATTAGACGTTTTGTCGATGTTCTTCATTTGAGTAAAAAATGAACTTTTTTTGATTAAAATTATACATTTGGTCATAATTACATTATCTCAGGAATATTTATAATTATATAAATATCATATATATCTAGTATATATTTATTTAGGGTAGTCCATAAAATTTGTATTTAATAAATGAAATGTTCCATTCATGGAGACGATAGGTCGTATATACGCATGAAGGTTAAGTTAATTTATTGATCATATTAGTAAAATAAAAATTAAAATATACATATGTATATTATAAATCATGTATAATATCACTGTTAAATATGTTACATATGTTCTTTAACTCCATCCATTATACATTCTAGGTATGGAAAGAATGTGTCATATCGCTTTGAGGGGGCAGTAGTCCACACTTCCTCAAATGAAATTATCATAAAGGTAGGTAGTAAAAATAATTCAGAAGCACAATAGAAGTATATATTTAATATATATCATATATTAATACAGTTCTACAATCATGGCCCCTATGAGAGGTGGAAGGTGAAAATTGAACATTCATCATTTCGTGATGCAGTAGTTCTCTGTGTACAGAAACAATATATTTTTATCTATTATATAGAGGTTTTTCTTGGTATAATTAGAAATAATCACATAAAAACATCCATGAATATTGAGGATACTAGTCTCTTCATGTTATCGGAGAATAATTATAGAAAAGGGTGTGTAAATGTAAAATAATGAAAGAAATTGATAGGAGGCATTACCTCTAAATTGGGTAACTTATTTTGATTTTATCCAAAAAGATTTATTGAATTTCATTCTAAACAAGGTAAGGATTCTAAGAGAAAATTAGGGGTGTTGTGATATTATTTTAGGAGATGTTGGATGAGACAAGGGGATCGAGAGATGACAATATGTGGGTAGAGGTGGTGGCCTTTTATTGGAGGTAGGAGGAGCACATGAGGAATATCTTGAAATATTATTTTATTATAAATTTATTTTTGAATTATAATAGTTACGATGTGATATATTTAATGGATAAGAGGAGTATATGTCCAAATACTAATAGAAAATAGTTTTTAGACAAGTCTAAATCAGAATTTAAACCATATATTTTGGTTTTATCACTTAGTTAAAAACATTTACCATTACGGCCTGTGATGAAAATGCTGAGGCGGGGCAGTTCCTTGTATATAGTCTGGTTGAATTACCTAAGACCTTCATGTCATGTAATCTCATAAACTTACAGGACATGTAATATTTGATCCTACAAGCCTTTTAAGGGCTCCCCATCATCCCTTTAATGGTGGGTTATCAAAAATTAATAAATATGAATGACTTCAGGCCGTTCGGGCTAAAAACATTTACACTTGCCATGAAATCATGAATTTTCAAAATATATGGTCATTATAGTTTCTATAAATTGAAAATAGAACCAAAATTTGATCATTAATGAAAATAGATATATAATATAAGTCATTTTCTTGAATCAAAAATTTTTTTGGACTATTCTATCATTTAATAAAATTGTATTTGTTTTAAAAATTTATTTAGGTTAATTACGATGCTATTTAAAAATTAATTTTTGTTAAAGCCATAAATATATTTTTTATTGGAAAAAATTATTATCTCATCCATATGATGTTAATGTAATAAAAAATTTCATGGATGGAATAAAAATTTACAAATTATATTTATTTTAATCTTCCATTAATAAGGTAGTCACTATATTATCATTGTTTCATTAATTAATTTATTTATATAATGTCTAAAAATTATAAATAAAATTCCATGATGTAGGAAATTATCATATATTTATAATTACTATTTATAATCTTACATAATATTTATATAAGTAAAATTAAAAAAAATTTAGTTAGGGTATACATGTTTCTGTTATATTTCCCTTTTCATAAAAAAATATTATAAAAGGTCATTATCCACCCAAGAGGCTCCACAGGTCCTAAAATCGACCAAAAGATGACCATGGTAAGAAATATCTCAAACAATAGGATTATGAAATGTGTTAGGGTAGTTTTATATTACTATAATATTAGTTCATACCATTATTTACCTGATTTACCCTTTTAAAATAGTAAATAAAAATAATTACTAAAGATACCATTCCCAATTTTAGAAAATAAAAGGGACCTATTTACAAAATTTGGTCCATGTGACATAAAATAATGAATCCTTATTTTCCAAATTAGAAACACAGATGTTCCATTAATAAATTTAAAATTAATTCCCGTTGTCAAAACTAGAAAGTGAGTTTTTTAGAATTAAAAACTATCAAAAGATTAACATGGGTTTCCATCCAATTTAAATGTGATATTACATCAAATTACCATAATTGTATTAAATGATAAAAATTTAATCCATTTACACGTTAAAAAAAATTAATAGTATAACATAACTGTATAAATAAATTATATGAAAAGTTTCTTAGGAATAAAAATGCAATATTTTTTACCTTTCCTAAAAATATGGATTTTATTCGAAAAATACAAAAATCTCAACCGAAGTAAATTTTTATGTCTCGCTTCTAAATAACTAATTTTTTTATAAAATAATATATATGTATATATATAAGTGAAAAAGAAACTAAATGGGTTCTACATCAATAGGAAGTTAAATGACCTTTTAAAAATATCAGATTATTTTATGCTTAAATTTGGATTAATTCTCATTTCAATCTGGTAAAATTCATTAGATAAATGTAAAAACATTTAACAAATATTCAAAATCATAATTTAGTTAATTCTATTCATTTATTCCAATACAATGACTTGCTATTAAATACTTTTAAAATAAAAATAATATTATTATATTATTTTTTGTTATAACTCAGTGTTCTGTGAAATGTAAGATTTAGGAGAAACTTGTTTTTTTTGTGTTGAGTACACTATCATATATATTGTTCCATAAAATTAATATTAAATTCACAAAATAGTAATAGATATGAAAATTTATTACTTTATAAATATGAGGGATGTTATAAGTTGATTTCCTAAGAGGTAAAATTAAAAATTTTCTATCTAATCCAATAATGTCTCATGTTCTACTTTCATATAATAGTTATTCAGATGCATTGGATAATACTGCCACATCTCTTGAAGGCCAAAATCTAAATATGGAAATCATTACCATTACATTCCACAGGACGTCGTCACCATTTATTGGTAATGATGTGGAATAGATAAATGATATTTAAACCATTAATGAGAAATAAATACTTATAAACTCAATAAATGATATCACTATATGATAGATTGTAACACCACAAGACATTAATCTATATTGTTTCATGAAAATCCGATACATCAACTATGTTGGTACACATGAAAAACAATATTAAATTGATCTACGTCATATTTGATAAATATTTTTAAGAGAAATTTAGAATCATAAAAAATTTAGTAAATAGAAACATCAAAATATGATAAAACTCCATACAAAATTTAATGAAGAAAATTGTATTATTTAAAAGAGAATATTTTAATAAAAACAATATTTTATTATATACTATATTTTTATTTAAAAGATAAATTTACAAATTTATGAACATTAATTTTATAAAATATTATTAATTTTGTAACATAGACAACAATAATATTCATGTGGTGTATTTTTTTTAAAGTAGTGGACTATTTGTTGAATAGTTAAAAAACTTATTTCTATTATATCATCACAATTATTGAGCTATCATAATTAAATAACTAAATATATGGTTCTGAAAACAATTTCATATAAAAAATATATTATAATTAATTATAATAATTCATTTAAAATTACAATATTGAATTTTTAAAACCCATTTTTGATTATTTGGAAACATTAGTAATATATTAAAAAAATTTAACTCTATAATATTAAAAAAAATTCATCAATTGAGAAAAAAATACAATTAATTAAATTATATATTATAAACTATGATGTTAATATTACATAAAAATTTCAATAACATTTTGGAAAATTAATTATTATTACGAAAAAAATGTTAGTGACCATAATAATGGTCAATGGATTTTCATTACAATGTTTTTTGATGAATATTCTCATTTTTTAATATAAAAAGTTTAATTTGTATATTTCATATAATTATGTTCATATTATCTTTAAATATATATAATAATATATTTTTATTAGTATTTAATATTATAAAATATCAAGAGAACATAATAATGAAAACAACATTTTTGAAACTATAATTTCTCTATATTAAATGTTTTTATTAAATAGTAATTTTAAAATTATTTAGAAAATTATTAATATTATAATGAAAATAAATATTTTTTCATTACAATAAATACTTTTAGGATGAGATATATTATATTTTGAATAAAATTATAAAATGACAAGGTAGAAATTTGTTATCATGGTAAAAAGGAAAATAGTAATATTTAAAAATGTAGTGGTGAAATAAATTAAACTTGATTAAATCTTATATGAAAATTAATTTTTGGGAATTTATTGTCATTATCTATCACTAAATATAATTATTTAACATCTTTGGATTGAATGACCCCTGAATAGTTTTGATCAATCATTGAATAAGTAATGTGTATTTCTAGAAAAAACATTTCGTTAAGCATAAACATAAATAACTTATACCATATTTATACACCCATTTAAAAATGAAATTTTGAAAAAAAAACACTACCCTGTAAAACACTTCACTGCATCCCCAGATCTTAAAATTCATTCCCTTTCCAAAATAATAACAAACAGGTCCTAAATATTTTACCCAAATGGATAACATCGAAAAGGGTGAGGTGGTTAGGGATAATTTTACTAAGTCATATTTTAGTTAAGGGTAACATGCCTCTATTTTCAATTGTATGTGTCATTATTGATACAATTCACAATAATTTATTTTATATAATATATTAATTTCCCTATTTCCTTCGATTATAATTCATATATTTCCATTCTATATATTTGAATTTCTAATTCATTATAACCATCTAATTATTATATTACAATTACAATAAGGAATTTTTCATTATATTTTTCTTTATAAAGATATAAATAATATTGAAATCCTAAATCATTTTTGGATTTATTTATTTGATATATATTTCTTTTAAAAAAAATTCCTTATTACCAAAGTGCTTAAAAAATATATCATACTTATACTACAATGCGTTTTTAATTATAATGATTAGAAATTTTTAAGTGGTTGTATTGAATCAAACTCCTTTCAGAAGACATAATTTTTCATATTTAACAATGTTTTTAAAAGGTTTTTCAATATATCGTATGATTATATTTTATTTCCTTTCCTCCTAATATTTTTTAGAAAGACATTTTTACAACAAAAAAATATCGTTTATGGAGTTCATTACTTTGATAATTTTACTATAATTATAATAATTGATAATATATCTAAATTATATAATTCTATTCAATATCCTTAATCACTTGAAATAGTAAAATTCCCATTTATATTTAGAAGCACAATTATTTTATTTCTCTTATGAAATTCATATTTCCCCACACCTTAGTAGAAAATGACCTTTTACTTAAATTTTTATGATGTGATATTTTAACAATGGAATTTCAATATATTAAAATTATTTTCTATTCTTTTAAAATAAAAATATTTATATTTCATGGAATATAAAGTTTTTATAAACATTATATATTTTCAAGGCTCTATTATTTATGATTATTTTTATAATTTATTTATTTAATATATTTTAATTTCATATTTTTGAAAACATTATGTCTTTTTTAAGGATCCATTATTGAAAAATATTTTTTAATGTAATTGTTTTCAGTTTTAAATATAAAAATGTTTATGTCTTTTCAATGATCTATTATTAATGGTCATTTTTAAAATTAGGCTCTTTGATGATAATGTATAACACTTTTTCAAAATTTCTGATATAAAGTGACCATGTTATCATTATTTACATGAAATATAAAAAATATTTTATAAAAAATATTTTTGATAAATTGTTAATTTTTTATTTTTCTCATAAATCTATTTTTCAAAAATGGCCCTTTAAATTTTCTTAAAAATACTCTTCTAGGGTGATTGAGTTTTGAGTATCTAACTATTACATTGTTGAGGTAAATTATGATGGAACCATCTTGAAAATCTATGCAACCAATTTCTAATTCCATTGGTTTTTTTTTTGTGAAAGTAATAATTTTCAGTTTGAACACATACGTAATGTTAAATGATGGGTGGGGATATATATCACGCTCTATGTATTGGTTATGTTAACATATCTCATGAGTTAATAATATATTCCCTGGAAATGATCAAATTATTCATTATTCACAATGGGGATTGTGAACATGATTACAGTATTCAATGTTCAAAAGGTTGTGTGTGGACCTGAAAAATTATGACATTTTCATATGGTAGAGCATAGGGATAATAAAATTATCTTCTTTTCATGAGGTTGTATCTGGAAATGATATAATTATGATTTTTAAAATTTTTATATATAAACATGATAACATATGACATTGATAAAATTACTGTTCATGGATGTGAGCAAAAATAGAATTAATCACAAGATGGGGCATGTAAATGATCTCAAATAGCTTTCATCCCATGATTTTTTAAGATCATGATCCTAAATAGTTCTTTACACATTATGGTGAATCGATGACATTTAATATTTCATTGTTCATACGATTTTACAAGGACATGATCATGTGATTCATTGTTCACATTATTTTAATTTGACATTATTATTTTTACTATTCTCACAAAATTAATATTTTCAATTCATATTCATATTCAATATGAAAATTATTAATCTCAATTTTCCTGGATTCTTGTCTAACACTCATAAGTCCTTACACATGTTTTATCAAATTAAGATTAAAATTACCACATCAATGAAATATACACAAATACTATTATTTCACATTATTTTTAAAATGATATTTCTTGAAATGATTTTGATATAACATATTGACAAAATGTTGAAATGTTTTTCCATTACTATGTGTTTAATCTCACCCATTTCTTATGTATCAATTTACCCGTGTTTCGAAGAGGTTTAAAACATATGGGAGGTTTATACAGGAGTCTACTGATATTAGTTTTAAGGAAATATTGAAATTTATTGTAATATAATGTTATATTATATCCGATACACCAGGATTTTAATCCTTTAATTATTTGTATTTTGTACTCATTTGTGATAATTAATTAAGCATAAAGAAAATTATGTAAAAACTTATTTATACATATAAATAATAAAATAAATAAAATGGTATTTACTACCCATTATGAATAATTATTGATAAAATTTGGGATTTAATATACAACTAGATATGTTAGAAAACCAAAATATAATAAACCATATTTAAAACAATGTAAAAAAATTGAATGATTTATAGGTTGATAAAATTATTAAATAGTTGAAAAAAAGTACAATATGTTTAAATTAATGTTTTCTTTCGGAATAAATATATGTAATCTATTTTAATATTCATAATTTTGTTTATTATGATTTTATTATATATATATCATTTCCATATTAGATTTATTAATTTATTTTAATATTTTTCGTGAAAATATATCTATTTGTGGTAAGACTCTAAAAACACATAATGAATTGAATTTTGGTCAAATGATTCTACTTAATACATAAGATAGTATCCTCTATATCTATCTATTATTTATATAATGGAATATATTTATTATTTTGAATATCAATAACTATTTAATATAGAAAATGTATATTAATAATTTTAGGGCACGTTTGATTTAGTGGGAGGGAATGTAATATAACAAAATTTTATTTTATATTTTCCTTTGAAAACTAATATGTAAAATATCATGTTTCATACAAAAGAAACTATACTGAGAAGTGAAATATTATAAAATCATTTGAAAGGAATATTTAATAAAATTAAAGCATCTATTGAATTAATGGTTGTAATTAGTTATAATTGTAATGTAAATTGGACAAGAACATATAATGTTCTAAAAATTAATTTTTCAATAGGGCTAGTTTTTCATCATATAGTGTATTATAATTTAATATATAAATTTATAGATTAGTAAATTTCAATTTCTAAAAATAATAATCAATTAATAATTTAAAATTTCAAAACTAAAATAGGACATCTTTTCAATATTTTTTTAAATTAATTCATATATTTTTCTATAGTGAAAAAATTATAGATATTTATAATACATCTACTTTTATAAAATTATCATAATAAATTATTGACCTAATAGTTTTTACAAAAAATTAATATAAAAATATTTTAATAATGTAATATAAATACATAAAATATAATGTATTTTATTTATGAAACACATGTCTAAAATTTTTGAATGGTGTTTAATATTTTAGGTTAAAAACATATTGTTTTGTTTTATAAGAAATAGTATTTTTCACCCATCTATAAAAAAATTCTCTAAAATATAGAATTTTTTATTTTAGTTCGACATGAAAATAGTATGTAATAATAACATTTTTTTTATCAATTAAATTATGAAAATAATATTAATTTTAATGTTCATTATAATGGTGAGATTTAAATTTTTAACAAATTGTTTTATAAATTTTGTCTAATTAATATCTGATAAAACTAGATAATCAATATTTTATAATGAATTTTATATTATTGTCCAATAAATATAAAAACATGTAATTAATCATTTATATTGGTAATTAATTATATATAATATTAATATCATTCAAGTGTGAAAAAAATATTTTTCTATAAAACAAATTTCTTATATATGAAATGTTTTAATTTAAAATACACATTAATTAAATTTATAAAATCTATATGTAAAATGGAATTGAAATTTATTTTTAGAAATTTAATATTTTGAATGATATTTTAGCTTATGATTTAAAAAAAATATAAATAAATTGGGTAAATAATAGTTACCATGTTAACAATGATAATAAATGAAATTTCAAATATAGGGGAAAAGACATAAAACTTGCTTAAATATGTGTATAAATGAATGGTAGTGAATTTATTGTATTTTTATAACCCAAAACATCACTATTTTATACATATGGGATCATTAACTATTGAGTAATTTCATTCCATTATTGAAATAGTAATTAGTAATTAGAAAAAGAAAATTTTATTCAATTATATTAGGGGATCCATTTGACCACGTTTATATAACCATTCCAAATATTTAGCATAACCTAAAAGATACCCAAGTACTCCATTAACTCACTCTATTAATTAATAAAATCCATGATATTTCATGAATTCCACACAAAGGAGACTTAACGTATTACCCAGTAGATAATATCTTAAATGAGATGTGGTCATATAACTTTCAAATAATCCGAATTCGATGAAATGGATTTTATTTTCTATTTTCAATTTTATGAACCATCTTAATGTTATGTAGTAATTTTTTAAATGATTGTAAATATGATGGAGAATAATATGAATTAGTAACATGTAATCCTAGATTTAATTTAATTTTCCCATGAATGTAATGGAGATTAATTACATAATTGTTGTCTTTGAAGAGTTCCATCCATGAAATATAAAAATGCTAGTGAAAATAATATGGGATGACGTTGAACTAAATTGATATTATATTATTAACTTTTATTCAATTATCAATGAATTATATTATTATTTATATTTTTGGTTGAACTATGTTTACAATATAATGAAATCATCCATTGAATTTTTAAATCATGCATTACCAAATTATGATTTAGTTTTCTTATAAAATGAAGAACATTTATTAATGATTTATTGAGAGTTTTTATTAAAAAAATGAATACCATTGAAACATACATTATTTTTTCATGATTAATATTTTAGTTGAAATTTCCATTATATAAATATTTTAATTAATCATTTAATAAGTTTGTGGTAAATATATGTTATCCTATTATAATTTTGAAGAAATCTCATCCACACATGGGTAAACTTTTAACAACTACATTGATGAATTCCCAAATAGATTTCCTGAGGTAGATGGTTGAATTTTATATATAGAGTTCTCATATAATGAAAGAGAGGTAAGACACATTAATTGAATACAAAACAAACCCATGGATTTGGAGAAAGTATGTGCGGGGACACATGGGTGTTCGTGTGTGTTTGTGTGTGTTTGTGCTTGTGAGGTGTATTCGAGATCCTACCCGGGGGCCATGGTCAGAAAACTGATACCATTGTATATTTCATTAAGTGGAATGAGTTGAATCATTTCATAAATATGATACATGGAAATTAGGATATGGTTATTATGATTTAAAAATAAGTAATTAACTACTTTGATTAGTTGATATGTTCCTTGAAATTCTACATTGGACACCTCATTTTCTTCTTAAATAAATGGAATACCTCTCTAATGGTATCATCATCCATCCATTATCAGGCTGATCCTCTTCAAATAACTGATTCATTAATTCATTCCAAGACCATCAAAACCTAATGTGGTTATAAAGAGACATTATTTCCATGAATGATGAGATGAAAATATTCTATAGGAATTCATTCTCATACCTGCATTGTATATGTATATCCATTAAGTTAATGGTATCCCATATGAAACTAAAAAAGATCATCCATGTATGTGGATCTTCAATGAATAACATCATATAACTTACATATATGAGGATATACCATAATGAAAATTGATATAGTATTATTTCACAAAAGAAATATGGCCAATTTCATGTATAACTAAGGTATCATGAGCCTCCATGTGACCATGTAAGGCAATCCTTCCATAGAAATAAAATTTTGAAAACCTCAAATAGGTAACCAAATCAACCGTAAGAGTACTGTGAAAAAAATTATAGATATTTATATTTTTGTCAGTTAACATTCATGTAAACAACTATTGATAATACATTTATGAGATAGAAATATTTGGTCTCTCTAAATATCATTAAGGATAGATGGATTGACTAAATGAATTTTGAGAAACATACCATAGATAAATTGATCTCAAACACATGAGTCTTATGAACCTGAGTGTCACATTAAAAATTATAGAGAAAATTGTATATAGTATACCAATTTTCATTAATATTTAATAATGGTAAATTTACAAATGAAAAAAAAAGAACTATTGAATGTTAATTTGGGATAAATTTTCTTGAGTTTATTGTGTTATAATGGATGAATATTATATTGTCAAAATAGAACATTACATACCTACAATATCAATTTCATGAATGAAATATAATTATTAATAAATATATGCTGCTTAATTAGTTGAAAATTCATGATCAATATATCATGATGAAAAGTAAGTTGTTTCTACAAGAAGAATGTGAAATAAAACATCCCTCTACAATATAAACATGTAATTAAATGGATAATATCCATGAAAAATTATTTAAATTTTTGACTAAGGAGGATGAATCGTAAAATTTTAAATTCTAATGATTTATTATTCCTATGTAAAAATTATTTCGCTAAAAAAATTATGGAGATTAATTTTTGATGATTATCGTATCTTTTATGGAATCTCGAATCATGGGTATTTATATACCATATGAAAAATATAAACAAGGAATAAAGCCAGATCGATTTAGTAATTAACAAGGAGATTTTAATTTTGTTTTAAATGATACAATATATTTTACGATTATTGAAAAATTTAAATTAGACAGAATAATCATTTTTATTAATATAAATTTTATTATATTATAATAAATGAGAAATTTTTTGAATCTTGTAATATAATAAAGACTGAGTATAATATTCAATTAGGTATGATATCATTTAGGAAGCTTGAATATTAAAATTTATGGAAAATAATCAATTGATAATAATATTTATATGTAGTAATTATATATATGAGAAAAATGAAAATGAAATGGGTTATAAACATCTTTATTATAAATAGAAACTTTGGTTTCAGGAAATATATTTTATATAACATTATGTGAAAATTTTGAAGTATCTAAGAGAGGGAAATATAACTAACATTGTATGAAAAATAATTATTCCATGGACTAATGAATGAGTATAAATTTTAAGAAAACAATATAACTAATATGGAATATATATATATATATTTAATATTATATCAGAGGAAAAAAATTAATGTTTTTGAGCCTAAATCATTCTGTTGTAGGAGTTTAATGAAAAAGAGGTAGCCAAATTTACTACTGTAAGTGTGGGAATAAGGACATTCATACTATATTGGATGGAACCAACCAACTCTATTGATATTTTTCATGAATATTCATTCACAATTTCTAATAAGAAAATAAATTAATCCCCCACATGCATTATACCCAGATAATTATTGGACAATAAGTAAAATTCATTAACCGTGCTCATTATATATTTTATTATAAAATGGTTATTTTTTATTTGGGAACCACCATACTAAGATATATTTTCCTACACATGGAGGATAACCTCGTTATCATATTGAAGTTCTCTTATGATGATAATTTCTAGTTTATATGATAATATCACTAATACATGGGAATTCTGGGAGAATAGGTTGAATGATTCATTGAATTAGTAAAATGGTGACCAAAAAAGAAAAAATTTAATAAAAGTCTACAAATATTAATAAACACTGACACTCAATGTTGGTTCATCCTTTTAACATACAGATAATTGTTAACAGTGCAACTGTCACACCTCCATAGGACTCATTTTTTGAGTTCTCTGATAAATTGACTTCATTATTTAATATATTTAATAATATAATCATGTGAATAATATTTATAGTTTCCTAAATAAAAATTCATAAAAAAATATTCCTAGACCATGATTGAAATTATTAAATGAATAGTTTTAATGTTGATAAAGGCTTCATCTAACATAAGAGAAATAATGACTATATAATAATTGTCGTTAATTATTGTACGATTCATTGTTATATGTTTATTAATATTTTATCTATTAGTGAAGTATGTTAAAAAAATACATTCCATTAATGTAATTAAGATGAAATGTTAGTTTCCCCATGAAAAATAATCTTGAAATGATGTTATACCTATATTAAAGAGATGTGTTAGTGGAAAATACTACCAAATAGATATTTAATTATTCTATACTATATTGAAAATTTTACACCCATGAATATAATTTATACAAAATAATTTATCAAAATTTTTCTGATAATTTAAAATGTGTAATTTGGAAAGATCACAATTTAGAAGACATTGAAGAATAATCATTTAGTACTTTTTTAAAATCATGTAAAATGAAACTAAGGGATATATATCATATGTATTTTGTATTTTTAGATATATTAATCATCATAACACTAATTTATAATTTAGGTAAAATTTAATTTTGATGGATTTGTTGGAAATATTGTCAATATGTATTAATATTTATAATCTTATAGGAGTTTTAAGTACTATAAAACGGTAGTCTTATGAAATGTGCTCTATATTGGAGAATTTATTTATCACAAATAGTTATGAGGGACAATAATTAAAAAATAATAATTAAATAATTCATTCATCTATAAAAGTAATTTGAATTAGAAGTTCCCATTTGGAGCTTTTTGGTTAAAGGATATAAAGATTAACCATCTTTTTATGAGAAAATTAGAAAAACATAATGACCTATTATATATATAAATTTATTGGGAAAATAAATTTTAAATAATGGAGGATGACGAAAAAAATTAATAAAAAATGCGTGGTGTTTTCTATAATATTTGTATAATTAAGAATTAGTCCATGTTATTTCATCAAAACGGGTTGATAGAAATGATTTAACCACACAAACTACTAAGGTGTTATAATATCCTAAAATTAATCAATCTAATGAAAATAAAATCATCGGATAATTTTAATATTAATCATTATAATCATTAGGTTAAAATGTGCAATCAAGTTATGAATAAGTTATTTATGTTGATTTTGTTTCATGTTCATTATATATTTGAAATATACAACTATACAAATAATATTTATCAAAACTAATTTTGAAGCCACCATTACATATATGGTGGAAGAAATATTTATTCTAAAGATATATTCCCAAAATGAGTCCTATTAAATGTACAAAAACACTAAAAAAATAGATTTATTAGTTCTGAAATGTATGGTTTGCAAGTGTCATAAAGAATGAAAATAAAGTTTTATTGATATTAATTTTGGTTTAATTTTTTTTGAAACATGTAATAATATTTTTCTTATAGATAATCCATTATATATATATAATTTATATATATATTGAGATGGTTTAAAATTATTAATGAATACATAGATACTGTTTGAGGAAAATAAGAGTATAGTAATTTCAAAAAGGTTGGATAATATAATTTTGTTATTGTATTAGCAGTGACAATGGTCATTATGAAGAGGAATAAAATTATAAATCACTCAAAAATGTATGTAGAAACTTTTAATGTAAAAAATAAAATAATATGAATAAAGAGGTAAGTCTTCCATTAAGAAATATTGAAAATAAAATTAATCAACTAAATTTTTTTGTAGAAAATGTAAGGAAGGTGAGTCATCAATTGATAATAAGTACAAAGAATAATTTATTCAAAAAAACCTAAAAAACAATTTGAGTAATTCCACTTCCACAAAAATAATCCACTTATATATTTGAATTACGGAGAAGAACAGGGATTCCTAAAATATGTCCATTGAATACAAATTTAAAGAAGTTAAATTGGAGAAATAAATAATAAAAAATCATCTTTAATGAAACAAAATAATTAGGGTGGATAAAGATATTCAATATATTCATTTTATAACATTCAAATAGGATACACAAATTCTAAACTCTCTGCTTTCTAATTGGGCCAGTTAATATATAAAAACACACAAATATGGGAGAGGTAGATGAGAAATAAAAAACCTAAGGCATGAAAAATATTATACATAATGGTTATGTCTAATTTCATGAGATATTGTCAATATATGATACATGTGGATATCATTTTCAGATGTATAATATTTGGAAGAATGATTTAAAATTTTTAATAAACTATAATAATCAAACAATCTCATTAATAAATTATATTTAACAAGATGAATGAACTCTGTTTGTGAATGGTACTTGGTTGGACCATTTATGATGCTAAAAAATAAAAATTATAGAATCTATTATAGATAATGTTAATGTTGAATATGAAAATAAAAGAGGTTCAATTATGTTAATAGTCAAGGAAAGATAATAAAAGGGAAGTGTTTCATGGTTTATGAGAGATTAATGTCTTAGTTAGGCTTCTTAATATTTTTAAGAGTTTCTAACTCTTCCTATTATTTTTGTATAATTTTTATATGCTAAACATATATGTATTTGAATTTGTACCTACTTCTCAAAATATAAATAAACGAGTGTTGTAAGGTGGTATAGAAATTCAATTTATAAAAATTTACAATCTTGGAATGATCCATCAATTGATATATTTATTTATAATTTTTAATTAATGAAGGAATCATTTGATATGGTGGATAATATTTATAATAATCAAGATCATTATAATTAGAAAAAATAAATTTTTTATAATGTTGTTGTGAGATATTCAATAAAAGGTATGACTTCAGATTCTAAAATCCTGGGATTTTATGAATTTATCTTATGAATATGGGGGTTATTTTGTTAAATTAAATAAAATAATGTGATTTTTATTGAATTCTAGGGATATATGAAATGAATCATTAAATCATTACATTAATTTTTTTTAATCCTTGTAATTAGTGGGGGGATAAATTGAAGATGAAAATATATTGAAATATTTTATTCAGTTGAGAAAAAATGATTCCCCCAGAATACATTTGAATATCTTTGGGGGAAATATTTCAGAATTGGTAATAAATATATATTGGAATATTTTTTAGTTTTTAATGGGATATTTTTTTGACGTAATTTTGGCCAAAGGTTTTATACACTGGGCCTCACTCAATGTAGTCTTTTAGTGGTATGAATGTTGAATCATTTATTTGAATGAAATGATACATTATTTTAAACTAGATTAATTTTTTATTAGTTATCATTAAGGATGGAATAAGGTAATTACAATTTATATTAGAGGGGTAGATAGAAAATAAATCATATTCATAGATCATATGAACATATAGAATATATATTATTTTGGATATTATCAAAATAAATTACAAATGTCATGACTGTCAAACCTACTTTTTGTGGTTTTTTATTTTGTGTAAATGTGTATCGATATGTTAATGAAGGATTAGATTGAAGAAAAATGATGAATTTATGTATTTTGAGGTCTCAGGGTATATAAATGATATTTATCAAGGAGTTGATGTTTTTGATGAGTCTAATCATTGTGAAGTAAAATTTACAAGAAAATATATTTTTATTATGTAAAATTAAATTATATTTATTGTTAAATACTAATTTAATTTAGAAAGTTACATTTGTAGATGGTGTTTGGATATAGAACCAAGTTATCACCAATAAAGAAGGTTTTGTTTAATTATTTAATTATAACTTATCAAAGGGGGAAATATTATTCAATTTTATTAAAGAAGAACTTGTGTTAATGATTTAATTTGAGTTATGTTGAAAATATTGAAGAACAAGAAAACATATTTAATTTTTTCATACATATTATTTGATTTATAATTTCTATTATTTTATAAACTTATTATCTCTTTTTATATGTGTTAATAAAAAAATTCTCTAGCACCTAGAAATCCATTAGTCTAACTCAACCATGAATGTTGAATATGTTATCAACTATATGGTATCCAACCTCTATATATAGATATATGATGAGAGGATTATTGTGGAGGAAGAGAACCAGCAACATTTAAGTAGGGTAACTCATGTGAATAACATAAACACAACATTCACATGGTAAAGAAGACCCCTAACATGGTGGAATAGAGGAATTTGTGTGTGTGGTGTATCTAAGATCCATCATTGTTTCATGGTTGAAGGACATTTGCTTTGAGTTTTTCATTATGTTTTTAAATGATAAGAGTATATATGAATTTTTGAAAATAAATATTTTTAATATTTTCTCACAAAAATATCCTAGAAATTTTGTCCATTTTTTGATTGATCTGATATGTTTTATTGGATATTGTCCACATCATTATCCACTACTATCAATGAATCCCCCATTAATGGTTTAATATTCCTACCATGATAATTTCATTCCTATTACATTGATCAGGAAATCAATATGATCTGAGAATATTGTATCCACCTGTGATTATGAAGAGATGTATTTAACAAGAGGTATGAGAAGTCATTTCTCTATATCAATACATTCATGGTCCACCCATGGATAATTATATTCTACAATTTAATTATTTTAAATAAGAATCTATTATACAGAAATTGTGCTTGAGGATCTTCATTAAATAATAACATATATCATCAATGCGTGGTAATCTACGATTAATTACTCTGATATACCATGTCCTTATTCGTAGAATAGGACATTCCACATTTGTTTTCATGCTACCATGAGCCTCCAAGTTACTATATGGGATGTACAAACAACATGTTGAAATTCTGAGTTACATCGAGTAGGAAAACTGAATGACTATAAAAATAACATGTGTTATAATAGGTTATATATCTACCATGATTTAGTTCACATGTGATAATGAAATGTTCTATCATGTATAGGAATTGTAAGGATTGATTATATGAATTATGAGAATCCTACCACAGATGAGTTGATCTCATACATAGGTTTCTCATAATGTTGATTGGGATATTCTATATGAATTCAATCATTTTTTATGAAGATAAATTTTCATTTAAGGATCATAACTGGATGGATGAGAATGAAACCCTAGAACTATAAATTTTTTATGTGAGAAAAATCTTCAAGAGTTTCATATAAGTAAAATTAATGAATGTGATAACATCAAAAGTGTGTGGTGAAAACCTTCATCTTCACATGCTTGCATGAAAGTATATTTTTAAATAAAGTATGATAATTAATTATCTGAGGCTTATGTTTATTATATCATGATGAAAAATATGAAGATAATAGAATAATAATGATGATGATAATTCTATTACAAAATTTAATCACAAAATAAATTAAAAAATGTCCCATAATAAATTTATATATATATATTAAAGAGGATAAAACTAGATCTTTTAGGTGTGAATGAATATTTATACATATGTATAAATTTTTTCATGAATAAAATTAATTTTTGTTCAATTGGAAAAGATAATTGATTATTTCATAAAATTTATAATATTATGTATTCAAATAATGTATTCAAAAATTATGGGGGAGTGAGGATAGATCATATAGAGAATTAATCAATTGATTTTATTGAGATTTTTATTGAGATATTAAATTAGATGTTAGGGAAATTTTTTATATGAGGCCGTTTATTAAGGAAGATTTAAGGAAACATGAATACATAAAACTCAATGATATGTTTTATTATAGTTAAAATACATAGATGACTAATGATCATGTTTAATTGAATTCATAATAAAAATATAAGTACGAATATAAAAATTCATAGGAAATTGTTTTATTAAAGTAATATTCATATAAGTTAAACACACACGCACGAGAATGATTATGAAATGGGTGTTTGAAACAATCATTCTAAAGAGAAGAGATTTTTTATTAAATTGAATAGATACAAAATCTGTTGTAAATTTAATAGTTTTGAACTAATAGAAAAAGCGGAACCACTAGTATGTAAAATGAATTATTTTAGAATCTATTGAAGATGTTGAAAAGGAATGTTAAAAGGATAATAAGTGTGTCTTTAAAATATCATATATAATATCTATGATGAGAATATTGGTTTATCTTGATGATGTTATTCTATTTTTTAAGACTGATACCTTTAAGGTATCATGTCTAACTGTGTAAAGTGGGGAAATAAGATCATTCTTATCATCAAGGAGGTACTGAAAAGAACCATATATATATATATATATTTCTAATTTAAAGTATAAAAATGGTTTTTTATAAATGTATAGTAATCCTAAGAAGTATAGAAACTCGATTAGACCATGGATTACAAGTATAATGGAATAACCTACTTTATTCATTCGTTGAAAATAGATAGGTATATAGTTTTGAGTGGAGGGGAAATTACACATTGGGGATTTAGTCATCCATAGAAATTTGAACCCCATTACCTAATATTAGTGATATTGTGTTGATGTTTTCCCATTTATATCTATATAAGAAACTACAATGGGAGATATAAAATAATAGAGTTATACATTCATGGACTATGCATGGATGCTATAATTGAATAAAAGTAAAATTTTCATAAACCTATACTAAAAATAGATCTTATCCTCTCATTTTGGTTAATCCCTTTGAAATCATTAAACAATTATATGAGACATGTTTGACATTTTTCATTGATAATTATTGAATGTAGAGCATCACTACCCAATTTCCTTCCTGTATTATGATTTCCATTAATTTCACTCAACTAGAAAATCACCGGATAGTGGTGGTTTCATAAAACATCTACTAAATTGGGTGTCAGTAGCCAGTATGCGACAGTTTTTTCATTATAGTAGTGATTTTCATTAAGTTTCCTACTAAAATTTTTAACTAAATTATTGTTTGTTTTTTATAGTGGTTTAATGGGAAAGAATTATATGTTTTTTAGCTCTGGGTTTTACTACCAAAAAAAGTCCAACATTCCTCACAGAAACCACTACAAAAACATCAAAACTTCCACAACAATAAATGAACATAATAATATAGTAGTGGTTTTAACCACCACCAATAATAGGATACCCCATTTTATAAGTGGTTTAAACCACCACCAAATATGGTCCATTTACTTATTGGTGGTTTAAGCTTCCCCTAAATATTTATTTAAAAATGAAAAACTATTATTGATTGAATAGCCCCAATAATAGTACCCTTAGAAAAAAATGAAGTGTATAGTTTATAAAGAAGACTAAAATAAACAATCTAACAAAATTTAGTAATCAAGCTTCTAAAATAAAAATATACACATCCTAACATAACTTAAACGAAAATATGAATAGTTAATACTCTATTCGACAAGTGATACATAAAAGAGATATGTTTGGTGACTACTATGTGCCAAACATGATATATAAAAAAATGAATAGTTTACAAATTTGTCCAACATATCAACAAAACAACTAAACATTGTCTGAGGATGAGTATGTCTCCTTGCCCTATCCACAATCTCTACTTCCTTCTACCAACTCCTCTAAAGACAATTATATTGAAAATTAAATACTATTTTAAATTTATATATAACCATAAGGCCAAGAAATGTTTCAGAAAATAATAATTTTTAATTTTAGTGACTTTCCTTCTCACCACCACCAATCATTGATGCAATATCACTAGGGACTGACCTCGTCATCATATGATATAAATCAATCAATGCTTTCTAAAAAATAGATATCTGAGTCTCCATATCCTCAATTTTGTATTGCATTCCAATAAAATATCTATGAGCATATCCAGATAGGGAGTGACAATAACTAGGATTAGATAAAGTATTAATCCATGATGGTCTTCCAAATACCTCAGATGGTGTGGATCCCATGCTCATCCCGCACACGTGACAAGGTTTCCCCTTCCCAAGAACATTACTAATTGGGTTAGTCTGGGAGACTATGTAGGGCAGCGTGGGATTGGCATCCCATAGTTTGTTAATTTTAACCTATAAATAAAATTTAAGTCATATTACAATAAATATATATTAACAAAGTAAAAAATTAAAATAAGTTTTTTTAAAAAAAAAGTGGTGACATGAATTGGGCACCCAATTAATTCCCCAAGTAAATATATTAAAAACAAAAGTAGCATTACAAAAATGAGGTGAAATTAATTTACACCAGCTGGAAATTACTTTATTATAATGAATAATGAATTCATACCCCAACTTCATTGGAAAACGCATTAACAAAACTTAAATAATATTTTTTATAAACATCCTCAAACAATTCTATTCCAGATGTTGGGTGCCCTAAACTATGTGACTGCATTAAAAAAAAGATAAATCTATAATTATAATACATTAAAAAGATATTATAGTATAATAAATATTTAAACTAATGAAAAATTACCATATATGTTTGGGTTCATGAAAAAAACATTGACCCCGTAGTGTGAGGGATGATTTGCATTGACCAGATCGATGCACTGATCCTTGAAAGATCATAAATAAATAAAATTTAATTTAATTGTAATGTATGAAATGTCATCTCATTTAAATATACATATATAGATGTAAAATAATATTAATATAATGATACATATTTAAATAGCATCCGCTTCTGATCATGATGTCTCTCAATAAAAACATTCCTTTTCACATTGAGTACCCCATTAGGTACATTATCATACATCTGTTGGGAGCACAATGATGTTTTGTTGACATCATCCAACATTCTCCATTTAATTTCTTTAGATATATTACCAAGGTGTTTTAATGTCTTTTTTAGTGTTAGCACATCATCAACCGTAATGCATAAAAAAATCTGTAAAAAATTCATTTCGATAATATTATTATTTAATGGCATAATGAAATTCAATTTTACCTTACTATTATGAAATTAATAGTATTTATCAATCAAAAAATTCAGTTTTCCTAGTTGAAGTCATATACCACTAATCATCATAAGTAATAGGATGAGAAACATGCTTTGCAGCTAGCTGGCTTAGAATCTATCCAATTATTCCATGGGTGTCATCAATAGGGACCCCATACGAATTAAACAGGACAACTATCTTCTCTTTGTCCAAAGTCCAAACATATTATCTCTTCATATTTTTCTCCAAACATATATTGTTTCCAAAAAAATTTAACAAACATTTAGTATGGGAAATTACAATAAATTTATTCATATTAAAATTTCCACCTATAACTCTCACCCTCAAATATACCTTTGAAAAACTAAGAGTTTCATCCCTCTCTCTCACTGATGAGGCTCTTGAAGGGACAAGATTGCATGATCTTCTAAATAAATACTCATGGAGTGTGTGAGAGATGGTGTAGGGGGAAATCATATTGTGTCTTACATGATGTAGAGGGGAAGACTGAGAGATCTTCATCTATTGGTGAGGTCAATGAAACAATGAGACGCTTCCTCATTTGAATCACTATTATATAATCAAATAATATTGTGTTCAGAACATATATTTGAAAAAAAAACATTGTAGTAAAAAAATAAAAAATGATAACATATGCACTATACTACAAATATAAACATAACAATGATAATGAATGATTGCACAAATGACATAAGTGGATGATAAATAAATGGAAAACTATACATACAATAATTTTCTCCTTCAATGAAGTCATTTTCATTCTACATTACTTCATCCACGTCATCCACCCTTTCTAGAGCAATATTTTCAAAATCAAGATGAAAAATATGTTTTCTTCTTTCTGTTGACGAGATTCAATTTAAGTTGTCAAATCATCCACTTCATCACCCATATAGTACAAATCTCATTGTTTTTCATGAGAAACTATATACTACCTTCCATCCAGAAAATCTTCTACAAAATATACCATATTCACTTATGATGATAATATATATGGATCGTGTAGTTCACAGTCACCATCATCCATCCAGTGATAGAATTTCATAGTAGTAAATTTCATGGACTCTCATTTAACACCACTGAAAATATCGAACCAATTACATATGATTAAAAAACTAAAAATATACCATTGTTGTTTAATTCAATAATTTAAATCAACATTATATAGTATCCCACTTTCTCAAATGTAAATATACCACTATTCTGTGTTTTCAAACCCCCTTTTCGGTTGACTTTATGAAACATAAATCCATTCACGTTGTAAGCAATGAAATATCAAGCTTAATTGAGTAGACATAAATAAAAAAATCAAATATTGTAACAACTCCACTCAACTATCAGTATTAATTAAATAAAAATGAAATATACATTATTATATATAAAAATTATATGTGTAATCCAAATATCCATATTTATTTCAATATTTATGAACATATGGATCGTTCAAACCATTCTACAGTATCCTTATTAACAGATTTTGTTACATCATTCTCATTCTTTGTTCAGCCTCTCATTCGTCCCTTTTTTTTTGAATTCACTACTCTTCAATAAATTGATATGGAATTTAAATATTCAGATACCCATATCAATGTGCCTCTAATAATTACATTTCTCTTAGTGTAAATTTTGAGGTCTTTGTTCAGTCAATAAGGTCCTCCTAATGACTTTTTCATTCCTTCATGTAAGGCGGATATTGTTGAGTCATCAGGGTTTCCTTATGACTTCACCATTCCTCTTGTTTTGAAAATCACAAACACCTTATCATAAGGCTAATTTCATTTTACCCTATATTTTACCCCTATAAGGAAAAAATTTCTTCCCCAAGGAAATTTATTCGTACCATGTTTTCATTGCTCATATCATAATTTTTCTAAGTGTAATATTCGAATTGAAACCAAAACCTCGGAATCATATAATACTTAGCTATAAAGAATTCTGTTTTAGAATCCGAATTCTGGTTACGAACTCTCATGAAGTTCAACTCCGAATTCTAGATACTAACTCTCAGGACATTCCAATCTGAATTCTGGATATGAACATTCATGATGCTCGACACCGAATTCTGATTACAAACTTATGTAAAGTTCGACTACGAATTCTGATTACCAATTCTGGTTATGAACTTCTCTGTGTTATGACTATGAATTCTAATTACAAATTCTGGTTTTAAACATATCTATGTTCTGAATATGGATTCTGATTACGAATTTTGGTTACGAACTTTTCTATATTCTGACTATGAATTCTGATTACAAATTCTGGTTATGAACTTCTCTATGTTATGACTTCAAATTTTGATTACAAACTTCTCTAAGTTCCAACTCTGAGTTCTCTGAATACAGACTCTGAACTCTTATGAGTTCTGACTCCGAATTCTCATGAACTCTGACTCTGAACTTTTTATGTTTAGGTTCCAAATTCTTTTGAATCTAGTCTATAAATTTCCTTGAAATTTAGACTCTGGAATTCTATAGAATTCAGGTTCTGAATTCCTAGAAAATAGAATCTTAATATATTTGAAATATAGACTCTGAATTCATTTTTGGTTAGACTCCAAACGTTCATTGTTACATATATTCCAAAAATCATATTTTTGTTATGCTTACACTTGTTTTAATATAAAACGATGCCATTCATTCAGTTACTCACTAACTGTTTATTGAGTGAAACATGTACAGGTCCCTCCAGAATTCAAATATAAATATGATCGTTGGAGGAGGGAGCCGACCATTGAAGTCCTGCCTATAAAGAGGAGATCATTTGAAAGAGCTCAATACACACTTTGAACAACATTGACAACTATTCCTACATGCTGTTGAAGTGATTTCTAGAGAGATAGAGGCTCTTATAAACTCTCAGGCTTCGTGCAGAAAGTTTTAACGACTTGTTCAAACTTTGCTTCCTGTATATTTTCTTAGTGCAGAGCTTCAATTTCCTTTAAATTAGAGACTTAGGGTTGTGAAGTCCAAGGTTCTAATTTCCTTACAAATCGAGGGCTTGTGGGGATAACAATACAGATACCGATCTTTGGACTGAGAGCTTACTTTTTTTGGTTAAGATAAACTTTCTTGAAATTATAAATCAAGGGTCCTCTTATCCAGGGTCGTTGGATACCCTCTTCTATGGGTTAAAAGAGTTTCTACTTGTTATTTGTAGTGTTACTACTTTGTTTTATGCTGGGTATTTTAGTTGTTATGGAATGTATAACATTCAAATTGTTCCTTAAATGTGTACTCTAATTTTATAGGATTCTATACGATTTAAGGTAGAATCCTAGTTGGTGTAAAGTTTTGTTAAGTTTAATTTCCGGAATCATTTTTCTGGAATCAAGCATGTTTTTAGAACGTAGAGGTGTTTTGGATTTTGGTTATGAAAAATATCCATAGGGATTTTTAAAAGTATACAATTCACCCCCCCCCCCTCTTCTATTTTCATCTCATTTTACATATTTTATCTTAAATTTGGTATTATAGATTTTATCATACACAGACCTGATTTTGTTGTTCTATCCCTGAAGAAGTTGCTGGATACCATTCTTATGATTCCTACAATTGATTCTAGATGCCAAATGATTTATCACAACATGAATCAAAAAAAGATTCTGTATCTATGGTGATGTATATATGTGTGAAGATTGAGTCAGAACACAAAAACGTTTTTATCAATTGTGAGGCCTATAGAAAATCGTGCAGGAAAATGACTCCCTGGTCAAAGAAAATCAATGAAGACATGAGTGACCATGATCAGTTCCAAGAAGATGTCAAGGAATCCTTTGGTACCAAAGATAGTAAAATCTAATATCATACAGACAACTTTCAACAAAATATAAATCTTGAACAGAATACTTGGATTCAAGAGTTTAAAGATCTGAATGGGAAGTTGAGTTATTTTGTCAAAAGCTAGAAAATTGAAAAGGATCTTCGGATTGAGATGGAAGAAAAGTATGTGAAGCAAGATGACTTACTGAAGGCTCAGGTAGAGGCTCTCAAGGCTCAAGAGGATAAGATCATAGCTTTAGAAAAGAAATCTGAGAATGATCACAAAGAGTTTAATAAGTTGAAGACAATCATGAAGAAGATCCTTCCCAAGGAAAAATAAATGAAATAGACCTAAATTTGATCTATTGTTGTTTTTATTCCTTGTACTAATTATTCCAAATTCAATGAAATTATGGTTGCTTGTTTCGTTTGGTTTTCTATAATAATATTTCACATACCATATTTTTATCAATTCCCTCAAACTCATTTTGAAAATCACAAAGGGAGAGAAGGAAAAATAATTCTAAAGGGGAGAAAGAAAAATAGTTCTAAGCATATAAGTAATATCCCTAAGTAAGGGGGATTTTATTTAAGGGGGAGTTATCATTACAATGATTTCCCTATTCAAAAGAAAATTATCATTCTGTAAATCTAGAATACGATTCATAGAGTTTCAAATCCTAGGGGGGAGTTATTTGTATTCACTATTGTTCATAATCAAAGGGATATAATCTTTAATTTCAAAGTCTATAAATTTATTCTAAGACCTTATATACTTTTTCAAATGAATGATTGTGCTTTCCAAAAAAAGAGATATTTTTTAGTAAAAAATATTCTCCTTACAACTTTTCCATTCCTTCATTTATGGGGTGATTATTGAGTCATTAAGGTTTCCTTTTGACTTTACCATTCCTCTTGTTTTGAAAATCACAAACACCTTATCTTAAGGATAATTTCATTTTCCCAATATTTTACACCTATAAGGAAAAATTTCCTTCCCCAATGAAATTTATCAATACCATGTTTTCATTTCTCATATCATTATTTTTGTAAGTGTAAAATTAGGATTGAAACCAAAACCTCAGAATCATATAATAATTAGATATGAAGCATTCTGTTTTATACTCCGAATTCTGGTTATGAACTATCATGAAGTTCAACATTGAAATATGGATACGAACACTAATGAAGTTCCACTTCGAATTATGCATATGAAAATTCATGATGTTCGACATCGAATTCTGATTATGAACTTATGCAATTTTAGACTATGAAATCTGATTACGAATTCTAGTTACGAACTTCTCTAGGTTCTGACTACAAATTATGATTTCGAATTCCGGTTGCAAACTTCTCTATCTTCTGACTACAAATTTCGATTACGAATTCTAGTTATGAACTTTTCTTAGTTCTAACTACAAATTCGGATTACGAATTCTGGTTATGAACTTCTCTATGTTCTGACTTCGAATTCTGATTATGAACTTCTCTATGTTCCGTCTCCAAGTTCACTGAATAAAGCATCCGAACTCTTATGAGTTATGAATCTGAATTCTCATCAACTATGACTAAGAACTTTGTATGTTCAGGCTCGGAATTCTTGTGAAACTAGTCTCTGAATATTCTTGAAATACAGACTCTATAATTCTATAAAATTCTGGTTCTGAATTCCTAGAAAACTGAATCTAGATATCTTTGTACTATAGACTTCAAATTCATTTTTGGTTAGACTTCGAACATTCATATTTACCAACATTCTAAAAATAAGATTTTACTTATTCTTACACTTGTTTTAATATAAAATGATGTTGTGATTTTAGTTACTCACTAACCATTGTTTGAGTGACATGTGTATAGGTCCCACTGAAATTCAATGACAAATATGACCGTTGGATGAGGGAGCCGACCGTTGAAGACATGCCTATAAATAAGAGCTCATTTTAAAGAGCTCAATACACACATTGAAAAACATTGAAAACTGTTCCTACATATTGTGGAAGTGATTTATATAGAGAAAGGCTCTTATAAACTCTCAGGCTTTGTGCAGAATGTTTGAACAACTTGTTCAAACTTTTCTTTATACAAATTTTCTTAGTGTAGAGGTTTGATTTCCTTAAAATCAGAGACTCCGAGTTGTGAAGCCAGAGGTGCCGATTTCCTTACAAATCGAGGGCTTGTAGGGATATCATGATAGATACCGATCTTTGGATTGAGGGCTTACCTATGTTTGGGTATGACAGACTTTCTTGAATGTATAAATCAATAAAACTCTTATCCATGGGTTGTTGGATACCCTCCTCTTTGGGATAAAATAGTTTCTACTTGTTACTTGTACTGTTACTACTTTGTTTTCCACTATGTATTTTAGTTTTTAAGGAAAGTAGAACATTAATATACTTCCTTAAACTTGTACTGTGAATTTATAGGATTCTATATGATTTAATGTAGAATCTTAGTTGGTGTAAACTTTTGTTAAGATTCATTTTCGGAATCATTTTTCTAGAATCAAGCATGATATTAGAACTTAGAGGTGTTGTGGATTTTGGTTATGAAAAATTTAATTAGGAATTTTTGAAAGTATACAATTCACCCCCTCTTGTATTTGTATCTCATTTTTCATTTTTGATCCTACATTTGGTATTATAGATTATATCATACTCAGACGTACCATCTCAAAAGTCTTCCGAACTAATCAACCAATAATAGGAAATATTTTTTATTTCCCTTTTATTTTAGATTTTTTCTATAGGTCATTAACACGTCCAACTAGATTAAATCATGTCTCAATATAATCCAAAAATCAAAAATAAAATTTAATAAACTCCTCTTCCCAATAGTCTTCAGAAATAAATCCTTCATTTTGAGCTATATTTCTTATGTATGATTTCAAATTCTTATGATATCTGTGAAAAAAAAATTATTTGTTCAGTTAATTTCCAAAAAAAGTAAAATAACTAAAAAAAATTTAAATAATGTACCTCTCAATTAGATACATCCATTGATAATGTACGGAGCCTCCTAATTTATCATCCTTGAAAAAATTAAAAGTTAAATGCATCATAATAGTAAAAACTACAGAGTAAATATCATCTCTATTACACAATGTGTCAGTTTAAATCTCTCTTAAAGGTTTTCAATCTCTAATGGATGTAGATATTTCTCACATAGTTGTCTGAAAATCTCCAAAATATTACTAACTATTAGTTTCCTTTTCAGGTAATAATGTAGGAAATGATAGTGGTAGTAACTACTATAAAAAAATATATGAATCAATACTTTTCAATCCATGTAACCTATGATGATTTTAGTCAAAATATCTTCAGATGTTACATTAATACCCATCAGATAACCTCGCATGTTTTAAAATTAATAAAAAGTATCTTTATCGCTATTTTCATTGAAAAAAATTATGGAGAATACATTTCATTCTCATATGGTCAGATATCACGCTTTGTGTTCATTTCTTGTATGTATTTCTAACCATTTAGATGATCATTCAACTTTCAATACCCATTATGAAATATAAAGATCAAATTTCCACAAACATTCTTCTCAATATTCCTCACATCATGATTCTGTCATAACCAATTAAATTCCCTATACGGAAGTTTGAAGAATATTCTTTTTTTCTTCCATTATTGCGTCGTGATTTCACATGACGTTGGCCATCATTCTTCATTTCCCACTATCAATAAAATATTTAACCTTCCCAAATTCTATTTCAACATTTCCATGTTGATATAATATTTCATAACTATTTGAAAACATTACTGGTGGTCTATGATTAATGAAACCATTGAATTTTTACATGTTTGTCCGAAATCTATGAGATTCATCGACAAATCATTGATTGTATAGGAACCACCATTTTCTACTATGAGGTAGCCGTTGGGACTCAAAATCATTGTTTTAGAAAGGAAAAACCAAACTTGTGTAAGTGTTCTAACTAGATAAATTCCAAAGTATAGGGAAGTCACTAATTGTCCAAATTAGACCTGCTTTCATTCTGAACATTTTTTTATAAGAAACATCATATATCATAACAATATTTCTCCGTAACACCTATATTTCTTCAATTAAATGGTTCATTTATAAATCAAAATAATTTGTTAGAATTATTTTTCCTAGAATAGTCATAGAAAAAATGATGTTTGTTTTATACAAATCCATGGAGGCATAGAGAATGGTATCAAATCAGTTTTCCAAATTCTATAACTAGTTCTCAAATTCCCAAACAGGTTGAGTCCATCGACATCTACTCCCAATCATGCATTTGTAAGATAAGATGAACAATCATTTTATAATGAATCCAATTTCTTCCACAATGATGAATCTCAAGGATGTCTTATTAACACGTTATTATTATTATCTACAGAATGTAACTTCATGTGTTTGGCAGTTTTCAATGACATGAATAATCTTTTCAATCGGCTAATTAATGAAGAGTAACATAAAAACATTGTATGTGTGTTCCTTTTCTTATTAATCATGGTAGTATGTTTATTCAGACTTCCAAAATCACCCATTGACTGCCATCTATAAGAAGATCATTTTTTTTCAATTCAATCCTCTTGAATACATTCATCAATAAAGAATACGATCATTGTGACACACATGTATTTTTTTATAATTCAGACCATTCCTGTTAAAAAAAATTAATATCATAAAAATACTCAGTGATGTTTGATTCTGAAAATGCATCACTCACCAATTAGTACATCTTGGGCATCACCTTATTTGTAATTCTAAATAGGCATTTGATTTGGTACAACTTTAATAGAAAATAATGTCTTGAATATTTAAAACATCCACTGTACAAATATGGATTTACATAACCAACTAAAACATGAAACACATTTTTCTCACTAATTTCTTATCTTACATTAGTCTCCTCAAAATGAAGAAGAGGATCTCGTGATATTTATATTCCTGATCTGGTTGTCCTACTGTCTCAAAAACATCACATGTCAGATTTCTATCTATAACACCCTCAAATGTTTTTTATGATATGTTTTAATTTTAATGACGGTGTCATTGAATTCTTAATTCATCATTTATAAGGATTTTAATTTCATTTTTCTTTGTCGATAATGTTGCGAGCTCATTCTATAGATTTACATCAGTCATCAACCATTCTGTAACATTTGATTCTCCATGCCAAATCCAGACAAAATATTAATCAGGTAATTTCTTTAGTATCAAGTGTTCCTAAACATCATATTTTTTCAACAAACTTTTAAATATATATTTAGGACATAGACATCTTATTCTACCATAAACGGATCAATTGGAAATTGAATATTCTATAAACTCTTTCAAACCCTTAGCATACTGGTGTGTGTTCCTCCGTAATGTGATCAATAATTTATCCATATATATCACAATGTACCTATAGATTGTTACAAAAAATTATAACACATATATATTACTAAATGGAAAAGGAGATTCATATATCACTATTGGAAAACAAACCTTTACCAACGGTTTGGAACCATTGGTATAGGCCTCCAAACCGTTGGTATAGCCTATACCAACGGTCTGGAGAACTGTAGCCAAGTAAGCCGTTGGGATAGGTCTATACCAACGGTTTTTGGAAAACCGTTGGTATAGACCTATACCAACGGTTTTGGAAACCGTTGTTATATAAATTCCAAAAATAAAACATCCGATGGGATTTGATCCCAAGACCCCTCGTTTATAATCGAACGACTTAACCACTAATCTAACATCACTTTTGTAAACATAATTTCATAAATATATATATATGTATTATCATAATTATTTCAAATTTTGATTTATATAATGTTCTCGGTTAGTAGATCTGGAAAAAAATCAAAGAACCTATCCCAACGGTTTTCAAAACGGTTGGGATAGGTTAGGGGTGGGTTGAATTCTTTTTGGCTGAATGTTGAATTTTTGGGTGGTTTTTCCCAACGGTTCACCAAAACTGTTGGGAAAGAGGCTCAAAAGACACACTTTCCCAACAGTTTTGGTGAACCGTTGAGAAAGGTCACTCTTTCCCAACAGTTCACCAAAACTATTGGGAAAGAGGCTCAAAAGACACCCTATCCCAACAGTTTTCATGAACCGTTGGGAAAGGTCACTCTTTCCCAAAGGTTTTGGTGAACCGTTGGGAAAGAGTCTCAAAACACACCCTTTTCCAACGGTTTTGCATAAACCGTTGGGAAAGGGTCACTCTTTCCCAACGGTTTACCAAACCATTGGGAAAGGTGGGGAAATCTATGGATTTCCCAATGGTTTTGGTGAACCGTTGGGAAATGGTAGCTATACCAACGGTTTTTACAAACCGTTGGTGTAGAAGTGTTGGGAAAGATCATTTTTCCAGTAGTGTATATTATTTTAAAACAAATGAATATATTAAATATTGTTTTCTAAAATAAATTAATAAATAAATTCCATATATAAGAAGATATATTGAAACCATTTTTTCCACATTACATTATGGAAGTGAAACTATATAGGATAGTCCTATGATCATTTGTGGAAATATAAATTCAGGTATCTCTATGTCATAGTGACAATGCTGTGTTTTAAGAGGATTCCATAACCGTTGATTTGAAAAAGGAAAATGTGTAATATCATGTCAATTAATTGATATTTGATAATATGGGACATCATGATGATTAATTATGAATAATATATTGGAATTTCTTGTATAGAGACTCCAGATAAAAAAATATGAAGTATCATTTCCATTATTACAATTAGAAATAAGCAACATCTTGTCTATTTATTCCAATTGAATGTTAATGAATGTCGTGTCCTTAAATTAATGATAAAAAAGTAATTTCATGTATATTTGATTTTATTAATGATGTAATCACATCCATTCCAAACTGTATTCAAGAATAAAAAATAACAATCGGTGTATTCTTTAATTAATTTAACCATTTAAGCCATATTGTTTCTAAATAATATAAGAAGACATGGTGTATAATATGTTCCTATACATCATTTTATTTAATAACTTTATACATGTTCACTAGCTAAAACGAATCCTAAAATTATTTAGCATTTCTTATGTCACTAATGAAACATAAGACATTAAGGAATATAGTGGAACTGCTATATATTGTAATTTGGTTGAGTTAATCAACCTCCATCCAAATATCTAGGTCTCCTATCATGTCAGGAATTGAATTCCAAGAATTTATTTTGGCATTTATCTATTTTAGGAGAAACACATGGAAATTATGTAATAGGTAAGAACAAAAACCTAATATAAAAACCCAAAATATATATTAAAATTATTATACCACCAACCTTATACCAATAAAAGAATCTATTTGACAACATTTATTCACATTTTAAATGAAGTTTCAACATTTAATAGAGGGATAATGAGCATAGAATATGGACATTGGATATGAACATTGAATGAGGGTATACAATCATAAATTGGAGTCATTAAACTCTTTATTGGAAATTAAGATAAATAAAGATTAGATGATATGCCACTAATCATATCTATACATAAAAAATTTGAATTTCCAATTCATTAATTTAATGTATACATAACTGAAAAAATTAAAATTTTCCTAAATAATCATATATAATGACTTATAAATCTAAAATATTTTGAAAATAAATGAATTTATATATTTTATACTACTTTTTGTCACCAATAATAACCTATTTCAGTACTAGAATATGTGAATTCCTTTTGATAATTATAAATTAAAAATCCTAGTGAAACATAACCATGGGCATATTACTCTTACACATGACATACAACCTGTAGCCCTCCCCACAAGAGCCTTTTTATGTGTCCCCTGGATTATATCTCTTTCATGATACCTAATCTAGAAATACCATTTCATATGAGATGTTTCCTCAAATAATTTTTCATGAATCAATTTATTTTTCCCAAATCATGTGACTTCAATCATTTTTTGATCTCATAACTGGTCCATGGAAAACACTTTGACCAGTCATTCCCAAGATTGGTCATGGAAAAATGTTTAAACACTTCAATATATAGTAAACCCCTTAATATAATTATCATAAACATAATAATGTAAAAATTTTATATTAATAGAACTAACACACTGAGGTAACCTCTAAAAACCACATTCAGTAATCAACTCCTCCACCTCAATGAATTTTCTTAAACATGACCACCTTCAATTGCGGGTCATGTGACTCTATACACTATACGTTCATATAACACAACCTAAATATTCCCACAAAAGATACTAAATTCAATGATAGAAAGAGAAATTTGGCATTTTCATTATTTTTCACAAAAAAAATATGTGTAATTTAAATCACTAGATTTAGATATCCAAGTCAAATACCTAGAAGATAAAGGTACTGTCACGAACCAACCTGGGTCCACCCCGAACCGGTCACTCGATCCAATCCGCGACATGACCCATGAGGCATTCACGATCCTCCCGGGCTGGCGACAAGCGCCAGGGCATCACAGAGTACACGTGGGAATGATTTCTCCCAATAAAAATTTACTAATAAGTAGAAATAAATAAACAACATTAAAATGCAACATCAAAAAACCTAACTAACCTGACCATGAACCAAACTCCTCGCGACCCCGAGAGTCAATTGTCAAACTTCAACCAACTCTCGTCCACAGAGAGAAAGCTCGAGTCAAACCTGCAACAGAAACTAAAAATAAGAAAACACAATAGGCGTGAGTATTAAAACTTAGTAGGCTAGCACGATAAATTGATTCCCAAAGCACTACCATTAAAATAAGAATTTACAAACTTCAAGTTTGAACTAAATTATAGAAAATATGGGTTTTAACACACACACACTTTCCATTTTGAAAACATGTAACAGTCCATTTCCCTTTTTAATTTAGAATAAGTTTAATGTAGAACGAAACATGTGAATTGCAGTTTAAAACATTTTGCGAACAATTTATAAATCCAAACTTTAGTTGTTAGTCAAAAAGAAAATCACACACAACAACCCAATAAGGGGAATGGGAAAAAAAGTGGCACACAAGGGTCAGCATCCAAACTCTACCTCTCAATCGTCTGCCACATACAAATAAACACTAAAAGAGGCATGGGTAGGACCTAGGAGATCGTTAACAAACCAGAACGTACTATACATGTGACTCATCCTAAAGGCATGCCTACTCTCGATGACGTCATAATGCCCAAATGCTCGGTATAGCCCTACCTGGCCTAACAGAGGGGCCCAATCCCCTAGCGGCTCCAACCACACTAAGGGCCACTAGCCAGTGAGTAATATAAACTAGTGCATCAATCGTTCTTAGAGAATTCACTCACTATGTCAGGTTCCCATGTCAACAAGTATAATCATCAGGGGTGAGTCAATAGTGTAAAACTAGTCACAATGCACAAGCATCACATACTCAGCTCACCCAATCAACACACACAGAAGATCACCCCAAAGAGACTATTAAAAACATTAATTTCATTAAAGGTACTAAACGGGCCTCATGAACTCATTTAATACTAAATCATTTCCAAGAATCAAAGGAACAGTTTAATCCTCACCAAAATTATTTGAAACTCCATTTAAGAAATCTATTTTATAAAGACGAAGAAATTTCAACCCAAGCTGTTCTTGAAAAGAAGGCCAACCAGGTATTTTATCAACCCTGATGTTGCACATTTTAAAAGAGAACATTTTCATTTCTATTAAGTGCCAAACGGGAATTTTCATTACTATGCAACAAATAATCCAGAGATATGCTTCCAGTGTAATGCAAATGAATATACAGTCCCAATTCTAGAAAAACACCACTTTAACTATAATTACTCCATATTACATTAATTTTAATAAAAATTCATGAAATGATGAGAATCAGTAAATTCTAAATTTAAAGGCAAGTGCAGGGAGAACCTACCTCAAAACGCAGTCCAAACACAATGAAATGAAATGCCTCCCACGGGCATGCTAACGCACGCAAGACAATGACTGTAATGCAGAGTTTCCTCGCCAACATGCTGCAACAGATGTAAAACAACTAAAACACATAAATGCTGACTTAAAATAACTTATATGAATCCGGAACGCCAAAATAACTAATATATATATATACATTGATATAAAATAATCCATTCAAAATCAATGAAAACCACACCTCGACACTGGAGCAGGTGAAACGGTTGAACCCAAACTGCTCGCCTTCGGCGGCAAGTGTTCGACTAACACCTAGAAAAGAATGAGGTGCGTGACTGGTCACGCGAACAGGAGTAGCGGTGTCGGATAGCCTTGCGGCGCTACGAGTGGCTAACTGGACAGTATGTTGACGCCATGGGAGGCCTACAGGTTGAAGCGAGTGTGACGGGTGTGGAGAGCAGGGCGGGTCGAGTGCGGCACGGCCTGAGGTGGGCTGGACGGAGGCTGGGCGACAGGGGTGGGCCTGCCGGAGGCTATGTGGGCCAGTAGCAGGCTGGCCGGAGGTTGTGTGGTCCAGTAGCAGGCTGGTCGAAGGTTGTGCGACCGTAGCGGGTAGCAGACTGGGGCGGTTTGCCGGGTAGTGCCGGCGGGGGGGGGGGGGGGGGTGCTACCGGAGATGGTCGGGCGCCAAAGGAGGTCGGAGGAGGGAGGCCAGACGGGAGTCGGGGTTGGGTTGCAGAGCAGCACCGGCAGGGGGGTTTCAGCCGGAGGCGGATACGGTCTGGAGAGGGAGGAGGGAGAACGGCGGTCACGAGAGGGAGGGTAGAGTCAGTTGGGGCTCATCGTGAAGGCAGCCACGCGGGGGAGGAGGTGCGGCCAGAGGGAATGCCACCGGAGGAGGGATGCGGCCGGAGTCGGAGAGGAGGTTGGTAGTAGCTCGGCTGGGTGCGGCCGCACGGAGGAGGCCGGCGCGGGCAGATGGGTAGGGTGGTCGCGCGGCCGGAGCGCGCAGGAGGGGCCGAGAGGGAGAGGGTCGAGTGGAGGGAGAAGGGAGAAAGAGGGAAGAGAGAGAGAAAGAGGAGGGTGAGATAAAAGAGGGGGGCGGCGCATGAAAAAAAAAGACTAGGGTGAGGGAGAAAAGAGGAGAAAAAAAGAATGAAGAATAAAAGGGATAAATAAAATGAAATAAAAAGAAAGAAATAAATTAAATTAAATTAAATTAAAATAAATCAGAGAAAATAAAATAGAATAAGATAATAAATAAAAGAGTTTAATAATAATATTATTATTATTATTAATTATAATTATTATTATTATAATTACATACACATATACATATATATATATAAACATATATAGATAAACCTACATAAACAAATTTATAAACATACATATATGAACATACATAACATATTATAAACGTATAGACATATATAATCATATGTATAAACACATTTACGCATAAACATATAAGGTTAATAAAATATATATTTATCAGCATACGTGTATATATACACATATAAACATACCTATATGCACATTACGTTAAAAATAATAATAATAATGTATAAACATTTATACCCATATACATACACATATATAAACCCATATACATATTTATATACACATATATAATCATATATATATATATATATATATTAATCCACTCATTGAGTGAATTTAATAACATCAAAACTGAATGACCGCAGGGTACGCGCGCATCGCACGGTACCCAAGTAGACTGCAAACGGGCTGCGCGTCACAACCGTATGGTGTTCGCACACTATACAAAACCATAAACTCATCCAAACATTAATATTTTAGACCGGGACTCACCCGCACACATGAAAAATCACCCAACGCTAAGATAAATAAAATAAATAATGTAAATAAATAAAAACAGGTGTGACAATTCTCCCCACCATAAAGCTTTCTGCCCCCGGAAAGCCATAACAAGATCAAAAACCCAAACGAAAACTGACATTACTTTACAATTTAGAGAAATATCTAAATAACGACAATAAAGAGATTCCGAAACACTCCCAAAAAGAGGAGAAATAAACCAAAATAACTCATGTAATAGGAACGAATTACCCGCTAAGTGTCACCCGGCCCCAATAGTGTGACCACCTCCAGTTGATCACTTTAAAGGACAAAGAACTTTAATAATAGTAAATTCAGGCCCAACATACACACACCTTAACACCATTCAACAGAAATCAACCAATTTCTTCATCCTCAATTCTACCTCAAAACACAACATCCAGAACAATGCCAATAAAAACACGAGGACTCTTTTGAAACCAACGATCAAGTCAAAACCATGTCCAAAGTATATCTATTAAAACATTACCCCAATATTACACTGGAACTCTCACGCCCCAACTCTTTACCAAAAGAAGAATATAGAATTTGCTGGTTCAATATAAGACCAACCACAACCCAACCAAAACCCAGAACAAAATTGGGATATTGACACGGGAAGTCCGAACGGACTCCCCACAATAGGAAACAAGCCAAAATACATTCAATGAGAACTATAATGGGTACCCCCAACATAAGAGTCAAGTCAGTTCCCAGAATAGGACCAGATAGCCATCACTTGAGAAAAAAAAATTCATGATCACAAGAATATTCAACATGGGGAGACCGAATGGACTACCCACCATAAAGCTTCCAAGGAGAGAAGAATAGGAGGACCTCCCAACATCATCACCATCCATCACTGCCCACAGGTGGGAGGGGGGGCCCTGTCCATATACATCACCCCCACCCAGAAAGTATAAAGGGAGAAGATCAAAATAAACGAGAGCTACGACAAGACCAGGAAGTTCTAACACACATACTAGGAATAAGGCGGAAATTGATCCCAACTACGCGCTCTTACTGAGAACAAAACCATGTCGCAAGACTTCACCTTTCATTGGAGTTCCCCCGACTACGCGCTATCTTCACTCCGAGGCCTGTGGCTGGAGCTCTGATGAATGAAGCATCTTCCGACTTCGCAGTCAGGTATTTTAAACCCCAGAAGCATGACACAATAACCATAATTTTATCAATAACACATCCATAAGATCAATGGTTTAAAAGAGTTCAGCCACAACCATTATTTCAACTGAAAGAAAAGAACACCACAAAATAGTACAGGTAACGACTACTACATCCAAGAAACATCACAAGAAGAAAACATCAAGATCATCCACCAACATTTCCCTACTCCTGCTGATGGGTTGAAGAGACCTTCGAAAAATCCAGGTCTGGCTTTAGTGCGCTTCTTGGAAACACCTCAGCAGAAACACTTCAAGTGACCCAAACATCCACAGGTGTGGCAGGGTCTTGGAGCACTCGGGCACACCGGCTTCTTGTGACCCTGCTTACAACACTGGTGATAGGTCATGACATTGTGCTGCGATGAAGTTGATTGAAGTTCTAAGGGCCTCTTGATTCCTCTATTAGAGCCACCGGAGTCAGGTCGCTTCCCATTCTTCCTATCGCCATCCTCTGTACTGTCACCCAAGGTTGGGGATGGATTTTCTACCTCATTTCCTCCTGCTAACTAAGATTCATCTAGAAAGGCTTGCTCCACTACATCCGAGAAAGTGGTTAGGTTGAGCTATTCGACTTTTGATCATATTTCAGGTCGAATCCCCAACTCGAATTTTCGAGACTTCCCGGGATCATTTGCAACAAACCATTAATCATACGGAACTAGGTCTAGGAAATGTCGATAGAATACCAGTACCGATTTAATGCCCTACTGAAGACAACACAACTCCATCCTCTTCCTCAGCTTCGTCCACTCAGAGAAGTGTTGTTGGATGAATGTGGACTTGAAAAACTCCCATGTCAGACCTTCCCGAGGCTTGATCCGAGACATGGACTTCCACCATTTCTAGGTTGGGCCTTCAAGCCTCAGGGTAGCCAACTTCACCTTTAATGACTCGGGTATCCCAATGAAAGTGAACTTCCTCTCAATCTTCTTCAACCACTCCTCTACCTCAAGAGGATCTGCTTGTCCATAAAAGAGAGGAGGGTTCAACTTCCGGAACTCTAGAACATAATCGATGGGCTGATCAACTGGAGGATTAGCTAAGGGTGCACCACTTAAAGCTACACCATGAGCATCCATCGAGCCTTCATGCGGGCGAACACTACAGAACAAATAAACGATGAACTTCATCAAAACATAATCAATACCATTTTAAATTCAACATTTCTCAATGACCTTAAAAATGAAGGAAAATCCCATTCACTAAAGGGGGAAACTAGTAATGATGGTTGACTCGACCGTATGGTTGGCGTCCATACATTAGCCATACCATCGTCACTGAGAGCATTGTAGGGTGAAGTCTCCGGATCCACAAGGCTTTCCAGGCCCTACGAGCTCATGGAGCAACATTCCCAACTCCCTTTTCATTTCCCAACATAAAACATTCCAAAAGACCCAAAAGACACTAACAAACCGGACATCTCTTGGTAACTTGAGGTTCATAACGAGCAAGGGTTCATGACGTCCTTCCCTTTCGTATGCCTCGAGTCCGAGCAACTTTACTCCCTTTACCATGACAACTCCAAATAGAAATGGGTGCTCTGAAAAACAAGGTATGCTCAGGTGCCAACCAGCTCTGATACCATTTTGTCACGAACCAACTCGGGTCATGTCACGGATTGGCTCGGGTGACCAGTTCAAGGTCGACCTCGGTTGGTTCGTGACAGGTAAGGTGAGGGAAAACAAGACGAGTGGCGTTACGGTTCGGTGGGGAACAACAATATGAGGTGAGGGGTCACTATTGGTGCTGATGAATGATGACGAGGATGAAATAGTGAGGGTCGGTAGGGATCAGCGAGGTGAGGGAGGCCATGACTTTGAGGAGGCACCGGGGGGCGAGGTGTCAGTAGAGGGTGAGAGTGTTGAATGTTTAAAAAAGTGTATTTATTTAGTAGCAGTTCATAAAAAACAAACACAGAATTTTTTTAAAAATTATTATTGGTAGATTAGTAACCCACTGCTAATAAATCTCCCCCAAAGACTAGTTTGTTGTAGTTTCATGATACATAAATGTCTATTTTATGACAATCCTATAATTCTTACATTATCATATCATAATGTTTTATCATTTATATTTTTCTTCATTATGACATGATTAAATTTCAACACATTATTCATATATGGCATATATATTTTCCATCTATTTAATTTTACCATAATTTTAGTGCAATATATTTTTTTACCAATCCATCTCATTATCCACCTTTTATGGGTTTTTAGTTTTGAATGATAATGATATTGTAAGGGGTATTCATAACTAAAAATCCTTTTATAATCATGATTATTTTTCAAGTAATATGGTTTTACCTATAAATTTCCCATTATCATTAGATTATATTATATTGAATTTTGTCATTATTTTATGTCGAATAACCTTTTTTAACTACAAAAATTATTTGGTTGATTTCATTTTCAATAATTTAGTTTTCATGAGAATAATTACCATTACCTCCAAATGGTCTATTTCTCTTCTATATCTGTGTTCAATCATCCTACCAATTGTCTCATTTATAATTGGAATCCCAATAATATTCTATATATTGTGACAGTCTTATTTTACTCTTCCACATTTCAAAATGTTTTTATTACACTTTTTTGATGTGGGATTTAAATAATGGTATTCCAAAATATTAAAATGGTATTTCATCCCTTCACAATCATGTGTTTTACCATCCAATCCACATTCCTTTCTGATATTCTTTTTTTATTATAGAATATTTTTTATTGATATTTTTTAAAAAATTATAATGTTTTCATGTCACCTTTTTGAAAAATTATGACTATTTTAAGGATGCAATACTAGAGATTTTTCAAAAAAAATTAATATGATTTCACATCAATTATTAAAATATACGTGTCTTTTTGAATACCTTGTTGTTAAAAGGTCATTTTAAGGGTTATTATAAATTTATCATAATAATTTTAAAAATTAATTTTCAATGTTATTATAGCATCATCATGTATGTAAATGATAAAAATTTCTATGATATTTTTTATTATTTACATTCAATTTTTATCATGATTAAAAAATAATTTCAACCCTTTTATATTATTTTTGAGGAATTAAAATATAAAGTTTCATAAAAAATTATCAATTTTGATGATTTGATTTTAGGTATAAGCTATTAATATTCTTATGGAATATTTTTTTTCTTTCCATTTGGAAATTTTACAAAACCCAATTTCATTCCCTTTGTTCTCTATAATGTTATAATATTTTGTTTTCATTTGGAACATAGATCTGTATGTATTATTCACAAGTGGTGTCCCATTTCAGACACTAATGCATTTTTTATGTATTTATATATCCTGAGATAAGTTTTTTAGAAATGTAAAAGGTCACGTTATATATTTTTTAGAAGGTTGTGTATTCACATGATAAGATTATGATTTTATCCCAAGGTTTCTTCTAATAATGATCATGTTATTCTTTGTTCACAAGGTGGTATAAGTTCATGATCACATTATTCTTAATTCAAATATATTTTTGTGGATCTGATTGGGTTATTTTATATTTAAAATAATGTGTTTTGGAATCATATAGACGTTTTTACATGATGATGTATGGAATAATAAAACATATATTTGATCATGGGATAGTTTGTGGACATTATCTCAAATTTATTTGATTACATGACGGTGAGTGGAAATTATAAAAAAAATGTTCTAAAAATGTGGTGTGGAACTATCTGAATATATATTTTAAAAAATGATCGTTCATGGAAATGATCAATACATTATTTATTTACAAGATCATTCATGGATAACATTTCTCTCAACCATATTCAAAATATCATAATTTCTAATGAGAATTATAATTAAATTGACATATGTCATATACCTATATTTAAGATTTATGGTATATATTTATTATCTCACACCATTATTCCATGACAAATATTTTTCAATTGATAAAAAATGCCTAAAAATTTTCATGTTCTTTTTTATATAATATATATCATATATTTATTTTTTCTAGTATTCATATTACATAATTTGTTTATATATCGATATTCATTTCCATTACATGGAATTTGATTTAACTCACTTATTTTTTTACTTATTTACCCATGTAATGAATATGAGTGTGAATTATGTTAAGCTATATAGAGAGACTAATGTGGCTCAATTATCTATAAATGATCAAGTGTATCTGAAAAAATTTATCTTATGTAACAAATCCTCAAAGACTTTAAACCTTCATCATTTTTATTTTTAAATCATTTGATAGTCTTAATATTGTTATTATGCAAATGATGTACGAAATGATATGTGTGTAATTGATCATATCACCACATATAAAATAATGTGTTTAAAGAATTTATTTTTAGCACTATATATAAGGGTTCATGTCTAGGATTCCTGAAGGATGTTCCCTATATTTGAATATTCATAAATTAAAAAAAATCTCAGATAGATATAGGAATGAAAATATTTTATTTTGTGGAAGTCACTTTGTTATTTGTTATTAATCTGACTATACAATTTTCTGTTATAAATGAAGATTTATTAGAGTCCCCCTCAAATGTATTGAAGCTGGAGAGACCCTTTAAGTTTTTCATTTTATTCATTTTGTTTTCAATTGTGTTCATTTATTAAGGATAATAATATATTATAATACCATAATAACTGGTTCTTTCTAGAATTAAATAACCCAATATTCTATTGAATTATCTAATAAATTTCACGTTTCTCATTTAGAATCGAATTTCATCATTCAAACCCCAAAGTTGTTCCAAAATCATAAATATTCTTAGGTTTTTTCTATAAGTGAAATGGATTTAGTTTGGGAATATCACCATTAAACAACTAGTTAGTCATTCTAAATATATTCTAAGGATGACTTATTCACCAAATTGGATGGTGTGATATCTATCAAGGATTTTTGGACAAATTCTTACATCCACTACGTGAAGACAATTATCATCACCTAATTTTATGTACCTCACACATACTGATAATAATATAATGATGTAATAATATTTTATTTTGAGTTGAAAATAATGTATCAGCAATATCAAACATAGTCCAACAACTTATCTTATAACCATAAAAAATGATACATAGAGGCTTTCAATAAGAATATAACTAATCAATTATGAATGATAGTAGACCAAGAAAATAATTCCATCCCATAAAATCATTTTCAGTAATATGGGTATTATCATTGTATAAGACATTATACTATGAAATAGATTCCAACATATCATTTATTATGGTATAAAGGAAGTCTTTTGAAAAAAAACCAATTTCATTCACCCAACACCATATTTTGAAATAAATTTTCTGAAGATGAATGTGCTCACAAATGAATGAATTTGTTGTATCAACTTGATTAGAAAATATTCCAAATATTTAAAAAATTGGATATTACTTAGAATAATGAATGAAAAAAATAATAAGAATGTTTCCTATTATCTATTTTTCATGTATGTGATGGTATTGGTTCTCAAAAAATTGATGGTACTAGGGATTGTGCCATTATTTCCCATAACATATTGGGAATATCATTATGTAATATACAAGGTCTACTCGAGCAGAAATTAATCATTAGTCACATTTTATGGATAATGCATCACTAAGCACAAATATAATGTTTCTAAATCATAGAATTTCACAAAGGTGAATATACCTTATCACTATATAAAGATAAACATCATGGTCATTATAGCCACAATATATTGATAAAGCACATGGATGAAGTCCTAGCTATATGTGTTTACAGTATATTTCATATCACAATTATTAAATGATATAAAATTCCATGGAAAGTGTCATACTTATGTGATTTGAAAATTCACACATCCTAGTCCTAACTCAATGTCATGAAACCAAATAACACATTGTCTATTCACATGATGAAACCCACATTACATATTCTTACCCACATGACATAATACTAGATTAAAAATTCCTTGTCACATCACATTAAATTGTAAAAAAAATTCTCAGAAAGTGATGTTAAACTATATGATGAATATAAATACATAATTAGGTAAATTCATTTAGTGTAAAGTCAAAATGAACATTTTGAACCCTCTATTACTTTTTGTTTTTAAAATCATTAACACTTATTTAAATGAATACATATATTGTATACAATACTTTTTATTTTATTTTATTTCTAATGAATGATTTTTTATGTGGATACGATAATAATCATACTCACTTGTTTCATAAATTTAATTGTTTCCTATTACAATCCAAATGATCCTAGATACATTTATTATCATACCCATAAAATAAAAACTAAATGTGATTTTAATCAATCTCTATGTTATACATTTCACCTTACTCACAGATAAAACCATATTACCTAGATTTTTATACACTATATTTCAAGGGAAAACACTTGTATCGATTTACTGGTCCCTCTTGTATTTTATCAGATATGACATATTATTTTTGTACTCACTATTTCAAATAAATATGATTATATTGATTTATTGTTCACTCTATTATTTTATCAGATAGGCCATATTATTTTAATACTCACTCTATCACATCCAAAAAATAGAATCTTATAAACATGAATTACATTAAATCCAAAAAAAGTCATATTTTTTATTTTGATAAATACTAATATGGTGCCATTATTTCAGTTATAATATTCCCATTATAGTGACACCTGTTCATTCCACTCTGAGAATTCTGAAATAAATCCGACCATTGGAGAAGAATATGATAATTGGGATGTATGCTATAAATACCAAGTCATTTGTATGAGGTAAAATAGAGTTGTTATTTTTTAATGTAAAGAAACTCTTACAAATTAATTTTTTTTGAAATGATTTGAATCTATATAGTTTTGAGAATCATGTTCAAAAGACATGTCACCTTCGAATTCCTTTTTTTCTTTATATGACTTTGATTGAGGCTGAAAACTGTCAAGGATTCTGAAAAGATGACTATAGAAGGAACCAATCATCATATTGATTAAGGGATTGTGGGGATAGCAAGATAGTCCTCGATCATCATATTATGGCCTTACCCTAGGGTGGTTATGAAAAAATTTCTTGAATGTATAAATTGATAGACCCTTATATAATTTAGGTGGATAGAGTTCTAATTGGATTAAATGATTTCTATTTCATTACTTGTATTTTGACTTTCTTCTATTTGTAATAGAAATTGATTATTCTCTTGTTCATTTTATAATATACACACAATACATTGTAATTACTCTGATTATGATAAATTTTTTGATTACGATCCTTCTGGGATTATAATATTTTACAATCTGTGAAAATGATACTATACGTTATATGGAAGAATCACTTTTTTTCTTAAATATGATTATCATATCCATTGTGAATACTATTCATTACCATGAAAATGTGATTAGGATAATTAATGACTTATGGAATATCATCATATTCAGTCTGAATATGATACCTATAATATACATGGACCTTTTTGAATTAAATGTTTTAATACAATAGTGTCTGTGAAAAGAATTATTTTAAACCCTTTAAAACTAAATCCTTTTAAAGGATAATTTTTTATTAAAACTAAAATTCACCACCTCTTGTAATTAAGCATCTACATTACTCCAATTATTTTTAGAACAGTTCTATGAAATACTAATACTCCCATTGGTATTATAAGAGGATTCCGTTATTTTTATCTTCATTATTTTCTCCCATAACATATATTTCATTTGTTGATAAACTCATGGTCTATAGATACATAATACACTAATGTATGGAGTGAAAAAGTTTTTTTTATGAAATATTGATGGACTGAATATCAGATTCATAGACAATATGAACCCTTCAATACCACCTATATTTAATGGTAATGACTAAAAATACTTGATAGATGGAATTAATTCCATTTTCATTAATACGGGTGTGGACGAAATTTTCATTCTTATTAGAGATTATAAAATTCTAGATAAAGAAGTTAGAATGTTTACTAATCAATAAAATCAAGAATATCAGATAAAAAATAAGGTACTCTACACTTTTCATTGTTATATAAACATGAATATTTATAGACATATATATTTGTATCAATCAACTAATTTCATTTGGATTAAACAGGAATTTACACATTTGGAACATCTAATGTTACTAACTCCAAAAGGGTTGTTCTTAGAGAAGTTATCATGGATTTTTTCCCTATGGAGAATCTATAGTTAACGTTAAAAAAAGTTGTATTACTATTTTAAATATCCTATATTGAGTGGGTTAAAATGGATAGATTTGGATATTCTTGTAGATAAAGTTATAAAAATCATGCCTAATGGATAGGAATAAAAGAGAACTACAATTCATGAATCATAATATGTTACAACTTTAACTATTGATAATTTCTTTGGGACTCTATTGTAACTTGAGAATAAATTAAATAGAGACATTGAAAATATGAAGAAGAATAATGGAAGTGTTTATTTTTCTACTAATTCAAATCGAACGAAATAAAAAACATGTGAGAGAGTTTATAAGAAACAAAAATTATGTGAATATTATTATGTAGTAATATTAAAGTGATATTAATCACTCATAAATTGAGTTATCCAATCTTGATCAAATGATGAACATGATTTATAGAAATAAGTATTTCTAATATTGATATAAGAAAAAGGATAAGAAGGATAAGAAAGACATGATGTCACATGATATGAGTTCATTCAAGATGGACATATCAGAATTAATTTGGAAAGGATTAAAATAAGGAATAGAAAAAATATACATTCTGAGAGGAATCCGAAAGGATATTAAAAGCCTAAAGGAATGAAATTTTTGAAGGAAAATTATTGATGGAGTAAAATTGGAGGAGGATCATATTATGAATCTTTAAATATTAAATCTTATTGGAAAAACAATAAAGGTCCAATTTATAGAATGCCTATTGAAAATAAATGATGAATGGCCATGGTACACACTACGTAATCCTTAACTAACACTGCTTTAAGTTATCATTATCATAATGATGAAAATTATGAATCATCTAATGAAGAATCTTCTTCAGTAGAATATAATTATTATTCTTCTTTTGAACAATTATCTAGGTTTTCTATTTTACTTGTGAATGAAATTTCTATGATCAAAAAGAAAGTTAATAAAGAAAATTAAACTATTATTACTCTAAAAAAGAAGAAAATTATATTTATAATAATCTTGATGAAAAATTATTTGAAATTTTTTCCATTTAAAAAATATTTGATTAATTTATTTAATAAATGGATAAAGTCTCCATGGATTTTGAAAAAATTATATCTATGAAAAATGTTTTACATACTTATTCCAATACTATGAAAATGACATGAGGATAATAATTGAGTCATTAGACAAAATTATGAAATATTTTCCAAAAATAAACTATTTTAAAACATTAATTCTAGTAAAATGTTATTTGATAATATGTATTCATAACTTAGTCCTCATAGTAATAGTTTTGGAATGGGTAATATTAATTAAAAACAAGTTTTTCAGTCACAACTATTTTTTACCTCAATGTGAACCATTTTTCACTAAGTGTCAAAGTTATGTACTCTAAGTAAAAATTTAATCATCAAACAAAATTTAATCATTAGGTTTTCTAAAATCATAGATTTATAGGAATATATGGATTCCTAAGACTTTATTTTCCAACAATTCTATATCAAAGACAATTTTGATTCTGAAAGCATGACGGTATTATTTTAAAGAAACAAAGAATGTTCCAAAAAAATACATGTTACATGGATAGTGGATGTTGCAAGTAAATTACTGGTAAAAAAATTATTTGAAAAAATTATTAAGATTAAAGGAGAGATATTAACATTTGGAGATAATGTTCAAGGTATAAGAACCCAGCCTTAAGCATCACATAATCTTGAATTAAATGAATAATTCACATTGAAGATCTTTTCAGGTTTAGTGTTTTAGAGAATTAGGACATAACTATTACATTTTAAATTTGAATTTTACAAGTAGACACTACTAATCAGTATCCATTTTTTTATAAAATAAAAATTCATAAAAAGAAACATGTCTAGTTCCATGTTTTAGATATCATTACTTTTCTGTGATCCCATCCTTGACCCTATTCATCTTTACGTCCTGTGGAAAACATTTCAAAAACTTGGGATGAGCATAAAAAGCTCAGTAAGGGTTATAAAATAATAAAGGAAAACATTATCCCATAAATAAAATACAAATCAATGAAACTATATTTTTCTTTCATAACATACCTTACGAAATCATAGAATTTATAAATAACACACAGAAATAATAAATCATAAAGGTTGCTTATGGCACCCATATAAAACATACATTGTAGCTATCACATCGACTTAGGGATTTACACTTGGAATATCCATCACATTATATTCCCTAAATCTCTTAAGAGAAACATCATGTTACCTCAGTCATGTTACCCAATGCATTGGAGAGCTATCTCAGGCTCACCCGCCCTAGGTTTATCACAGAACCACCCATATATATAAACAATTCCCAATAACCATAACATAATCATAACATATGTCACATGTATAAAGGAAAGATAACATTTCCACATTCCACTTTATCAAATCAATATATTTAAATATATAATGTTTTATTAAATCATTTTCAAAACCATTTAAAAAGGGATTTTTTAATCAAAGTGTCACATACAACTTTGAAGCTTTTAAATGAATTATCATTTGAAAAACGTAATGTCCATATAAATAAATACTAAATCCCATTTTTAAAACATGGAAATTAATGAGAAATATTTACAAGAATAAATCATTAAAACATTTAAAACGATGTTTTAGTTAAAGTGTTTTTTACAAATAGAGTAATGCTTGAATACAAATAATTGTAGAATTAATTTTAATCAGAACATTATAATATCATGAGAATAAATGGATTCATGATATAATATTTCAGAGGACAATATATACAGCATATAAGAGTGAATTGTTTCATAACAACAATGAAGTCTCAATGGAAATGTAAATTCAGATAAAATCCCTTATAATGATGGTATCCTTAAATTAGGGATAAATCAATCACATAATTATGTGTAACAAATATAAATACAACCAATATAAGTTTATATTAATTGTAAAATAATCATAGGACATTCACACATATTTATATCATGACATATTCAAGAAGTACAAGTTGAATCCAAAGAATTGAAATTGGGTTAAGAGGTTCCCTTTTAAAAATTCAACAGCCTAACAGTGTCACATTAAAATTCAGAAAATTATTTGGTGAGATAAAGAAGGGAATATCATCACTTGGATATAAATTTTACATCAATGAGGATATATAAGAACATATCCCAACATAATAAGATTTAAATTAAAAGAAATAACAAAACAAGACTTTTATAAAAAGGAGGGTGACTGGTTCCCTTACCGTTTTGGTAATTTACAAAACATACACCACATAAAAGAAGGATCATACAATGAAGATGTAAATACTCATAAATGAAATTATATTACATAAATATTAAAATCATGGGTAGTATATACACCACACAAAAGGAAATAGTGGCAAATATAGCATGAATCTCACAAGAATAAAAAGTTAGACGAAACCCTTTACCACGTTGTAATCAATTATGTCGTATGGACAAAAGTTAATAAACACAAAATGATTATCATAATAACATTAATATCAAGATAATAATTACAATATATATCAATGGATCTACACATTACACCACATGCAATAAATAAGTGTTGAACAATGGAAATCTCACGGAATTAAAAGTGAGATAAAAAATTCCTTACCTCGTGTCTAACAAGATTCAATATTTCTTTAATCCCCTGAATAATAAAATAATGTTTATTTATACTTGCTTAAGAACCTTTTTCAAGTTTATTATTCCTTTTATATCACTTATTACCATGTTATAAACATTATGTAATCATTTAAGTTAATAATGATGGTTTTGTCGATATTTGGTAATTGAGTCAAAAATAGACTTCTTATAATTACATATTGTTCAAGAGGTAAAAGTTTCATTATATCCAAAATTATATTCATGATTTATATATCATATATATCATATGTATCTGGTATATACGTTTTTTTATAATATAACATAACATTTAGAGGTAAGAAATGAAATGCACCGTTCATGGAGACTGTAAGTCTTACGTACGCAGGAACGATACTTTCGTTTCTATTTCTTATTTTAATGGAATTAAAATAGAATGATACATAGGTATATTATAATTATAGTATAATATTATATATAATATCATTAACTCTACCCTTTATACAACCCACATAAGGCTTTAACGAGTCACATCACTTTGAGTGGGTGACAGTCTGCACTTCCTCAAATGAGAGTATTGTATTTACCCACTATGGAAACCATAAAAGAATTATATAAATGGAAAATACAGAAGAATAAAGAAAACATAAACATAATATATATCATATATAAATACATCTCTATCATAATGGCCACCATTTTAGGTGTATGGAGATATTTGAACAATAATCGTTTCGTGAGGCGTTAGTTTTCCATCCACAGAAACATTATGTTATTCATCCATTAGATGGAGGTGTGTGTAAGGGTAGTTCAAATAAATCTCATAACAACATCCTAGTATATTTAGGATACTGGTGTTGTTACAAAAAAGGTATAAATGATTTTAGCGTTTAGAGAAGTAAAATAAATGAAAACAAATTATGAGAAATCGTTACATTTAATTTGGGTAACTCCCTTTGGTTTGAAGCCATGGACTTGATGAAGTGCCTTATGCCTAATGTACAGCTTCTAGGTGGGGGATATGGAAATAGGGAGCTTAATTGGGAAGATTTTGGACGAGCCAAAAGGATTGATAGGTGTTTGGAATTGGTTAGAAGTAGTCTCCTTTTATAAGGGAGAGGAGGGGCTCTTTAGGGAAGTGTGAAAACATTATTTTATTATATATTGATATTCGGTTTATAATGTTCCAGAAATCATTATATTTGAAGATAAGATGACTCAAGGTAGAAATAAAATCATCCCATAGGAATTTTACAGGTTTTGGATAATATTTTAATAATTATAGTCTTATTTATTTAAATGATTTATAAATGAGGTAAACACTGCATCATTATTGTGTCACAAATAGTTAAAATTATTTGATGTCTAAAAATTATAAAAAATTATTATTGTGTAGGAAATTATTTTAGATTTATAAAGAATATTTACAGTCAAAATATGACTTATATAACACCATATAAATACTAATTTACTAAAACATATTTTTTTTTCATTTTTGCCTTTACATTAAGTTAATTATTCTAAATTGTCATTATCACTCCCAAGTGGCTCAATGGGGTCCCAAAATAGACCAACTGATTCCTATGGTCGTAAATTACTCAAAAAAATAAGTTTATAACAATTGTTAAGGTAATTTTAAATTATTATAATATTCTTTTTACCTTGAATTACCTTATTTACCTTTAACCGCGGTAAATAAAAGTCAAAAGTTACTATTCACCAAAAATTATTTTCATCTTATTGAACCACATTTTACTTATACATAACAACCATGTATGTCAGAATTTTGAAATTCAATTCACAGACGTGGAAAAATTTCATTTAAATGAAAAAGTCAGTTTTTTTAACTACCCCTAAGTGTTTTCACTATTCATCAAAAATTTAAGTTTTTTCAGAAAAATACAAAAAATTAAGCCTAATCTATATTTGATATTCCGAATTTGAAAATGATGTCTATTTTTCCAAATTCAAAACATATATGTGGAATTAATTAATTTTAAAATTAATTCCCGTTATCAAAACAAATAACGTGTTTTTTAAGAAACAATAATTATCAAAAGATTGATACTTGTTTATGTCCAATTTCAAAGTAAAATTAATTTCAATAACCAACATTTGATTAAATGGTAAAAATATATTTTAATTTCACTTTAAAACAAATTAAAATTATAATCTAACCATATTAATAAATTACCTTAAAAGGAACTTTTGAATTAAAATACATTATTTTTCACTATACATTAAAAAATGAACATTATCGGAAAAATTCAAAAAAATTACACAAAGTAAATTTTGATGTCCCCATTCTAAATAAGGATTTTATTTGGTCATATAGAATGTATCAAAGTGACCAAAACTAGATTTAAAAAGGGTCCACTATTAAAAGGTGATAAATATGCCTTTTAATGTAAATTATGCTTAAAATTAGATTCATTCACATTTTATGCCTCTAAATTTTATTGGATAAATGTAAATACATTTAACAAACATGTATAATCATATTTTATTTAGTTTCGTTCATTCTCACCAATACAATGTCTATGAGTTAACTACCATTTAAAATAAAAATATATTATTAGTGTGCAACGTAACATTTCAAATAAACTCGTTGTTTCATATCGGGTATGCTATCGAACATAACAACCCTTTTAAAATAAAATTAATAAATAATTCAAAATTAATAAATATGAAAAATTCATATTCTTCATTTACCTGGGATGTTACATCCTTCCCCCCTTTTGGAAATTGCGTTCTCACAATTTTCAAATTTCATCTCAAAAACTTTATTGAAAGTCCCATATAGGAAAACAAGATTCAGTAAAACTATCACATTAAAAGAAAGAAAGTACAATGGTCACCTCATACTAAGATTCCATGAAAACATGGATATGGAGGAGAAAAAAAAGGGTCATGTTCTTGTGGAGAGTGATTGGAAACATGATTAGGAGAAAGGTAGCCACAATAAAATCACACACTTATGATGCGTGTAAATGGTCTTTGATTACCCAGTAGGAAACTTAAACCAACAACATTTTTATTTAACATTCCTTTTCATAATTTTGAGGAATTCATATTCTACATATGATAAACCATAAGGAAATATACTAACCTTCAAGTAGATTTTCATCTTTTAATATGTTTCTACCAAAACTAATCAGTTTTCTAAACGAAAAACATTCAAAAATACTTGGTCACATCAAAAGCATAAGAATCATCTTCTAGAGAACCAAATAATCCAAAAAACTATAACTCTTTATTTCCCTTGTATGTATACATCAACTAAAACCAAAATTGTTAGTACAAGATCAAATAATCACCATAAGAAAAATCCTTTATAAAATTAAATACTACTCCTAATCTCCAAAATTCAACAAAAAGAACCCAAGGTTCAAGAAAGGCCATTAAATAAACAGTTCTCCCTAAAATTATTCTATGTAATCCAAACTAAGATTGAAACCCAAATCTATGATAGATTTAATCACATAGTCTTCCAAGTTAAATCTTAACATTTATCTCCAAATAACATCAGTTACTCTTAATGTCTCATACTGAAAAGTAATTAACCAAATCACATATCCCCCATGATTGGTTAATCATTTTCATAGATAACCGAAAATCAACTTATTCCTGATTTATAAGATTGTATAACTAAAATGAATTAATTATATTAACCAGGGACTTCACGTAGTCCAGTGGTAGGTGATAAATATCGTTCGCACTTTGGTTGTGGATTCGATTCCCACAACTTATTCCGACGTGACGGGTTGTCACATGGTTTGCATGTTGTCCCTTTTCAAATACTACATAATTGTATAACATTCCCAAAAATAGAAAAATTCATCAAAAATAACCATAACATATTTTAACAACAAAGGTTATCTAATAACTTTCGTTTTGCATCGCAAAATGTATTAAAAAGTATTTTCCTCAAATTCAAGGATCATATAAACCCAAATGGTTCATTATAACTATATCCATAGAAGAAATGATAATTATTCCTTGAATAAAATTTTAATATATCAAACATCAGGGTTATATATACTATAAAAAGTATTCTAATGTAATCCCATCATCATAAGATCCTTAATACTTTTAAGCATTTCACCATCCTAAATTATACCAAAACTCTTGAATCCTCTATATTTTGACTTCTTACTCATTCAACATTCTTCATGATCCATTAACAATTCCTTTCTAACTTATTCTAAAATACTTCTTTCCTACAAACAAAATCATGAATCATATCCTACGATTACAATAATATGAAATCATGTGTTAATAAATAATCCATACCTTTCATTGGTCATTGTCAGTTTCTTCATCCACAATCGGAATGGCATTAGGTATTGGTAAACAATTATTTGTATTATCCTGGTGATGCCATTCCCAAAACTTCTTCGTAGGACATGTGTTTTCATAATTACTATTCATTACACATTTAAAACATTCAATTGATCCCTCGGAAAGGACTTATTGACCTTTCCTAGAGTCAACTAGATGCTTGCTTTTTCCATGGAAGGTTCTTGATTTATGACCTTCATTTCCACATCTATATAATCTTTCTGTCGTTTTGAAACATTTTCGTAGGTGTTTCTTTCCACATATTTTACATATTGGTTTTTGAACACACTTACCTTTATGATTATTACCTAAACTTCCATAGGGATTCATTTCTCACATATATGATTCCTTATAAAGATCACTAAAGTTCAGGTGGTCAATCATGACTCTAGATAGTTAGTTGATAATAACCACAAGTGTTCTCATTGCAGCTCCCAAATCATTCAGTTGCTTGTTCAGAAAACCGTCACAGTTTTCTTCACATCTACTGTTACTTTGGTGCCTGCTAGATCCATCCATTTATTAAAACCAAAAAAGTCAGTGTGAGTATATCAGTAAAGTCATCATATAATATCTTATGAGGAGGGTAAACACTAATATATACTTATGCATGTTATCTTAAAATAAATCATTTTATCAAAAAAAAACTATGACTCTTTCTGAAATCCTAACCATTATGGTAATGTCACTTATGCTTAATGAATTCCCTAACCTCTAAAGTTATATAAACCAACCTCTGATACCAATTATAAGGACATAGCCTTAAAAATTACATAATCTGGAATTAAATGAATAATTCACATTGAGTATCTTTTCAGGTTTAGAGTTTTAGAGAATTAGGCCATATCTATTACATTACAACTTTAATAATACAAGTAGACACTACTACTCAGTATCCATTTTTTTATAAAATAAAAACTCTTAAAAATAAACATGTCTAGTTACATGTTTTACACAGGATGATTTTTCAGTGATCCCATCCATGACCCTATTAATCATTACGTCATGTGGAAAACATTTCAAAAACATGGGATGAGCATAAAAGGATTAGTAATGTTTATAAAATAAGAATGGAAAACATTATCCCATCAATAAAATACAAATCAATGAAACTATATTTTTCAATCATAACATACCTTATGAAATCATAAAATTTATGAATAACACACAAAAATCATAAATCATAAAGGTTACTTATGGCACCCAAATAAAACTTACATTGTAGCTATCACAGCTATGTAGGGAGTTACACTTGGAAAACACATCACATTATATTCCCTAAATCTCTTAGTAGAAACATCACATTTACCTCTGTCACGTTACACAATTCATTGGAGAGCTATCTCAGGCTCACCCGCCCTAGGTTTATCACGGATCCACTTGTATACGTAAAAAATTCCCAATAACCATAACATAATCATAACATATGGCACATGTTTAAAGGAAATATAACATTTCCACATTCCAATATATCAAATCAAGTTATTGAAATAAACAATGTTTTATCAAATCATTTTCCAAACCATTTAAAAAGACATTTTTGAATCAAAGAGTCCCATACCACTTTGAATATTTTAAAGGAATTATCATTTGAAAAAATTAATGACCATATAAATAAATCCTAAAACTCATTTTGAAAACATGGACATTAATGAGAAATATTTAGAAGAATAAATCATTAAAACATTTAGGATGATATTTTAGTTAAAGATTTTTTAACAAAAAGAGAGATGATTGAATACAAATAATTAAAGAATAAATTTTAATCAGAACATTGTAATATCATGAGAATAAAGGGATTCGTGATATAATATTTAAAAGGATAGTATATATACCATATAAGAGTGAATTGTTTCATAACAACAATGAAGTCTCAGTGGAAATGTAAATTGCGATAAAATCCCATATAAAGATGGTATCCTAAAATTAAGGATAAATCAGTCACATAATTATGTGTGACAAATATAAATACACCCAATATAAGTGGATATTATCTGTAAAATAATCAGATGTCTTTCACACATATTGATAGGACGACATATTCAAGAAGTACAAGTTGAACCCGAATAATTGAAATTGGGTGAAGAGGTTCCCTTTTAAAATTTCTACAGCCTAACTGCATCACTATAAAATTCATAAAATGATTTGATGAGATAAAAAATGGAATATAATCACTTGGATATAATTTTTACATCAATAAGGATATATAAGAACATATCCAAACATAGTAAGTTGTAATTTAAAAGACATAACAAAAATAAGTCTTTTATAAAGAGGTGGGTGAATGGTCACTTACCGATTTTGGAATTTACAAAACATAAGCCACATGAAAGAAGGATCATTAAAGGAATATGTAAATACTCATAAATTAATGTATATTACATAATTAGTAAAATCATGTGCATTAAATACACCACACAAAAGGAAATAATGGAAAATATAGCATGAATCTCACGGGAATAAAAAGTAAGACGAAACCCTTTACCTCGTTGTAATCAACTGAGTCGTATGGCCAAAAGTTAATAACTACAAAATGAATCATATAATACCATGAATATAAAGATAATAATCCTAATATATATCAATTGAAGTACACATTAAACCACATGCAATAAATAAGTGGCGAATAATGGAAATCTCACGGAATTAAAAGTGAGATAAAAAATCTCTTACCTCATGTCCGACTTGATTCAATCATTCTTTAATCTTCTGAATAATAAACTAAAGTTAATTTATAATTTCTTAAGAAACTTTTTAAAGTTTATTATTCCTTTTATATCACTTATTACCATGTTATAAACATTATTTAATCATTTCTGTTAATAATGATCATTTTTTCGATATTTGGTACTTGAGTCAAAAATGGACTTCTTATAATTACATGTTGTTCATGTGGTCAAAGGTTCAATATATCCAGAATTATATTCATGATTTAAATATAAAATATATAATATATATCCTGTATATACATGTATTTATAATATTACATAACATTTAGAGGTATGAAATGACATGCATCGATCATGGAGACGGTAAGCCGTACGTACGCATGAACGCTACTTTCATTTTATTTCTTATTTTAATGGAATTAATACATAATGATACATAGGTATATTATATTTCCAGTATAATATTATATATAATATCATTTAATCTATCATTTATACATCCCACATAAGGCATTAACGAGTCACATTACTTTGAGGGGCAGTAATCCACGCTTCCTCAAATGAGATTATCGTATTTACCCACTATGGAAACCGTAAAGGCATTCTATAAATGGAAAATACAGAAGAATAACGATAAAATTAACATAATAACAATTATATATAAATATAGTTCCATCAAAATGGCCACCATTAGAGGCGGGTGGAGATATTTGAACAATCATTGTTTCGTGAGGTGTTAGTTTTCCATCCACAAAAACATAATGTTCATTATCCATTAGATGGAGGTGTGTGTAAGTTTAGTTCAAATACATCTCATAAAAAAATAATAGTATATTGAGGATACAGGTGTTGTTACAAAATAATGGAATTAAAGAGTTTAGGGTTTGGAGAAGTAAAATAAATGAAAACAAATTATGAGAAACTCTTACCATTAATTTGGGTAACTCCCATTTGGTTTAAACCAAATGACTTCTTGAAGTACCTTCTGCCTAAGGTAAGGCTTCTAGGAGGAGGAGAGTGATTTAGGGAGCTTAATTGGAAAGATTTTGGACAAGACAAATGGCTTGAGAGGTGTGTGTAATTGGTTAGAAGTAGTCTCCTTTTATAAGGGAGAGGATGGGGTCTTTAGGGAAGTGTTAAAACATTATTTTATTATTATTTATATTCAGTTTTTAATGGTCCAAAAATCATTATATTCATAGATAAGATGACTCGATCTTGAAATAAAATCATCAAATAAGAATTATAAGTGTTTTGGATAATATTTTAATCATTATAATCTTATTTATTTATATTATTTATTAATGAGGTAAACACGGCATCATTACTGTGTCATAAATAATTTAAATTATTTGGTGTCTAAAACTTATAAAAAATACTATAATGTAGGAAATTATATTAGATTTCTAAATTATATTTATAATCGAAAATGTGACTTCTATATCACCATATAAAAATTAATTTACTAAAAGATATTTGCTTTTGTCATTTTTACCTTTACTTTAAGTTAATTAATCTAAATTGTCATTATCAATCCCAAGTGGCTTAATGAGGTCCCAGAATCGACACAAAGATTCCCATGGTCATATATGACTCAACCAATAAGGTTTGGACAAGTGTGATGGTAATTTCTAATTATTATAATAGTCATTTTACCTTGAATTATATTATTTACCATTAACCGCGGTAAATAAAAGTCAATGTTACTATTCACAAAAATTTATTTTCATCTTATTGAGCCAAATATTATTTCTTGATAACAATCATGTATATCAGATTTTTGAGATTTAATTCACATAAGTGGTAAAATTTCATTTAAATGAACAACTCAGTTTTTAACTACCACTGTGGTTTCACTATTCATCAAAAATTGACGTTTTTTCAGAAAAATACCAAAAATTCAGCCTAAGCTATATTTGATATTTAGAATTCAAAAAATTATGTATTTTTTTAAAATTTAAAACATATAAGGGACATTAATTAATTTTAAAATTATTTCATGTTATCAAAACTAATAACGTGTTTTTAAGAAACAATAACTATCAAAAGATTGATACTTGTTTATGTCTAATTTCAAAGTGAAATTAATTCCAATGACCAACATTGGATTAAATGGTAAAAATATATTTTAATTTCACTTTAAAACCAATTAAAAAATAATCTACCCGTTTAAATAAATTAGATTAAAAGGCACTTTTGAATTAAAATACAATAATTTTCACTATTCTTTAATAAATGAACTCTATCGGAAAAGTTCCAAAAATTTACACAAAGTAAATTTTGATGTCCCAATATTAATGAATGATTTTATTTGGTCATATATAATGAATTAAAGTGACCAAAACTAGATTTAAATAGGGTTATCCATTAAAAGGTTTTAATTCAGCCTTTTAATGTAAATTATGCTCAAAATTAAATTCATTCACATTTTAAGCCTCTAAATTTTATTGGATAAATGTAAATTAATTTAACAAACATGTATAATTATATTTTAGTTATTTTCTTTTATTCTTTCCAATACAATGGCTACGAGTTAACTACTTTTAGAAATAATAATATATTATTTGTGTGCAATGTAAGATTTCAAAGAAACTCATTGTTGTGTATCGGGTACGCTATCGAACATAGAAACCCTTTTAAAGTAAAATTAATATTTAATTAAAAAATTAATAAATATGAAAAATTCATATTATTTATTTACCTAGGATGTTACACAAGGATAGATTGTTGGTATAGATAACATAATTCTTCTTGGAAAATCCGTAATTTAAATTATTTTATTTGTTAAAGGTATTAAGAAAAATCATATAATCATAATAAAATTGTGTGATTGTGGTTACCTTATTAATTATAGTAATGGTAAATGCATATAAACTAACTATAAGGATGAATTCATTCTTTCTGCTCATTGTCATGGGAATATATACCCACATTACATAGAATACCTTAAGATCCAAGACTTACATTTCCTTAGTGAAATGGAATATCAATATTGGTTATTTCATAGAAGAGTATGACACTATAACCTAAGGATAATATGTAAAATATAAATAAAAACACTTATTAATGATCTAATAGAACATGGATTTGATTATAAAAAATTATATGACTTTTTTCAATATACAACAAAACATATAGAAATCCTAAAATCAATTAGTGAAGTCATGAATTCTAATACATTACATTTCATGCACATGAACTTGTTTTTTCCTATAAAAACACGAATCATTAGATGAAAATACTATGTATTTTTTAGTTATTGATTATAATATATTTAGATATTTTTATTTTCTAGTAAAGAAATTTGAATATTTTTCTTATTTTAAATCATTTTCCACTATAGTTATGAAATAGAAAAACCTTCCTCTAATAAATATTCAAGTTGATCATGTAAGAGAATTTCATAATTCGTATTTTGAACTATTTGTTGTGTTAAAGGCTTTACTCATAGATTTTAAGCTCCTAAAACCCCTCAAAAAAAATATTGTTGAATGAATAAATTGAATTCTTCAAGAGATAACAAGAACTATGTTGAGTGAATAATAAAAATACCAAATACTTTTGGGCTAATGATTTATGTACTTCTTGTTATACTAAAAATTTCGTTTTATTCAGGACATTTCATAATAAGACACTTTATGAGTTATGGAAAGGTTGGAAAACAAAAGATTCGTATTTCATAGTATTTCGATATAATGTAATCATTTTAAATACCAAAGATAATTTATATAAAGTCACACCCAAGTCTGATGAAGTTATTTTCTTAGCCTACACCACTAACTTTATATATTATAGATATTTCAATAAAAATTCTTCTAATATTGAGGAAAAAAGACATCTTAAATTTCATGAAATAGATACCTTTATTTTTAAACAATCCCAACTTATATCTTCTGATGTGTAATCCAAAACTAATTATCATCCTTTGATAGATTATGCTTCTAACCATAAGAATACTCTATAAAATGTTTCTTAAGTATTCACTCGAGATGCATTCTACCCCATGTTGATGAATAGGTTTTAGAAAACCCGTGTTAGTTGTTTCTATGGAATCATCCTAGTGATAATATCATTGGTGATGTAAATAAACTCATAGAGACTGTAAGTTCATTTGTAAATAAAGAAGATATTCTAGAATTTTATTCTAAATTAGAACCATAAAGTCATTATAAGGGTTTTTGGTGATTAATAATGAATTAAATCCATGCAAGATGTGATAAATGAATTCGATATGATCATGGTTTGGACATTTATTGAAAGACCTCATGAAACTCTTAAAAGTTAGGTAATGTGGGAATTTTTAAATAAATGTGATGAAAATGGAATCGTCATAAGAAATAATGAAATATTAGTTGTTATATTCTAAAATAAACAAGATTTAATAGACTAAAAATAATCTTATGATTTGGTATCATGGACTTGAATCAATTATTATTCTATTATCGTTTGTAGAATTCATTCATTTCAAAAAAAAATTAAATGAATGTAATGTGTGCATTCCTTTATGGATTTGTACAGGCTGTTGTTTTTTCAGATTTATCCTTGATTTTATGATACAAAATAACCTGGATATGTTTACTATCTTAACAATGAATTATATAAAATCAAACAAGCACATATATCCTGGTATGATACGCTCACATAATTTTTGTTACAAAAAAAATGTGTTAATGGAATAGCTGATCCAACCCTTTTTATAAATAATGAAAACAAAAATATTTTGTGTTGTTTAAATATATTTTGATGATATTATATTCTTATGAACTCAGTAATTTCAAACTTATTAGTTTATAAATCATATGAAATATGATTTTGAAATTTGTATGATGGGTGAGTTAACATTCATACTTGGTTTTAAAATATCTCAAAATCTAGAGGGGGCCTATATATCTCATCATATATATATAAAGGATAAACTAAAAAATATGGATATGAAAAAAATAAGAGTATTAATAATCCAATCGGTACCTCGAATACTCATGATCTTTATGATGTTGGGCAACTAGTTGCTCAAATAGTTTTTAGAGGTATGATATGATATTTACTATACGTAATAGTAAGACAGCCAGACATAATGCATTCAGTATGATTATGTGCATGAAATCAAGAAAATAAAATAGAATCCCATTTATATGTAGTGAAAGAATTTTTCTCTATTTAAATGCAACTATGGATTTCATACTTTTTAACTCTTTTTTAAACTAATTTGTTTTAAAATGTTTTTTTTTAAGGTTTCTTTCTGATTACTGGACACAGCATAGCCTGGACTCAGGCTGGACTCCTTTTATCAGAATGTGGCTGTTCTTAGTAAGGTGGATGTTTCTCTATCGCTGTTGAGGTCTGCAAATTCTTCTATTGGGGAAGGAAGGTTTCCAATTCAAAGCACTCCATCTCAGCTTGGGAAGTTCGAGAATCATGTCGACAAACTCTGAGGTGGTTTTTTCTGATGATGGTGAGGGTGCGTGGATACAAGAAAAGACTTGGAGGGGATTGCATCCTCGTGGAAGGGGTGGATGCCTTCCTCATCACAGTATGAGTTCCCTCTCTAGAATTGGTTAAGGACTCTGATTCTTCTTTGTGGTCCTTTGTAGTACCTCTCCTGGTTTCATTTTTCTTTCAATATAGAGGCCTTTGCGCCTCAACCCTTTATTGATTAACACTTTGTAGAACCTTCCACTACTGAAGCTGAATATGTTGCGGCTGGATGTTGTTGTGATCAAGTGTGGTGGAAGAAACACACACCCATATACTATGACAAATGTTTTACCAATACTCAAATACTATGTGATTACACTAGTTTCATTTCCCTAAGAAAAAACCCTACTCATCACTCCCATTAAAAGTACATAGATATTAAGCATCCCTTTTTAGAGATCTCACACTTAAAAGAGATATCATTTTACAATTCATCAAAATGCAGAAAAAACATGCTGGAATATTTAAAATGTCATTACATTTTAATTTATTTGAAAACATTAGAAAAAGATATGTATTATCAATATAAATAATTCATTCATATCTACACATTTTTTAAATCATCTCATTACATTATGTTAATCCTTTTCAAAGGGGGATTACATGTGTTTGTGGTTTTCGATATTAAAATTTAATTGGTTTTATTATTTAATGGTTTTTTACAAAAAAAACAGTTATTATTGATATATTTTTATCATTAATCACACTTTTTCATTTATATCACATTTTTATTGATCTAATTTTTTTAATCGATCTCATTTTTCATCGATATCACATTTTTATCTATCTAATTTTTTTATCTATATCACTTTTTTATCAAGATTAATTTTTTTATATATCTCACTCTTTTTTATTGACATCACTTTTTAATAGACCTCACATTTTTATTGATATCACATTTTATGGATCTCGTTTTTTATTGATACTATATTTTTATTGATATCACATTTTTCATCAATCTAATATTTATTATGTTTATCAATATATTTTAAAAAAAAATTAGTGAAACAAAAAAAAATATCATGTGAGCTTGAAAGGTACATCCTTATACTTTTCACTTTATTTTCATTAATTTCAGTTATTTTAGTATTTTTTTCATTAAAAACCATATCAATTTCATTATAAATACTATTTTAAAAAACATCAAGAGTTGAAAAGTTATTAATCATCAGATCTCCATAATCTAATCAGGACTTTAGAATTACAATGATCAAATCTACATGACTGTAAATTGGAAGCCCTTTGTCCAACATCAATATTTTATAATAATTTCATAAAAACTCATCCCTTATTCAAATAGCTGAGACAGATCTTTTCTATACTCAGATTTCAACCTTTTTATTCATTGTTGAGTACTCGGAAACCTCTCCAAAACTGAGGTCATAGAATGATTTTATAAAGATGATGTTATTTTGAGAAATACTACTTAATAGATATTTTTAAGAGAAGTATGATTATTCTCTGAAAATAATTATAAAATTACAAGGATTGGAATCAGTATGTGTTGAGAAGTTGAAAAATAAAATTCTATTCATTTTAGATGATGTAATCAGATTCTAAAAAATTGATGAAGTTATTGAAGATATTTTAAGCTTTTCCTTTTAAAATATATGCTTGTAAATTTATTCTATTACCTAGTGATGCTGATATTTTACTAAATCTTCCATCAGAGTTTGAAGCATTCTTTACATCTCAAAAACTACCAAAGAAGATGGGATCTTTTAAAAGATAAAAGAGAATGAAGACATTGTTTGAAATTCATGATGACAAAACAGAGGTAAATCAATTGTCAACATATAATAGATTAATTACAATCAGTCTTCAAGTTTTTCTAATACATTTGAGTAGTGAATGAAAAACCATAATGGTGTCATATATGATTACTCATGAGTACCTTATGAATATGTGGAAGATCATCCTTATGGGTTACATCATCATAACAGTCAAAATATCAATTCAAGATCTATTAATTCAATGTTGTAATAGTTTTAAACTTGTGTAATCCAACTTATTTTTGAATGTCTATTGTTCTATAAAATCTATCTTATAATAGTACCAATAAATATCTTAATTGTTTGGATTAGTGATGAAACACTGAGAAGTATGAAAATGAGTTTTTACTCAGATTATAAAACATTTTTCAAGTATCCTGTAGTGGATACTCCCGAAAAAATATCTGTAGAATCTCAATTGATAGTTGATTTAGAGAAAAAGGTAATAAAATTATGATATCATTCCAAAACCAAAGAAGAAGTGTTTTTATGGTGATGGTATAGATGAAGTATGGAATAAATAACAGGGAAATAGAATATATGATGAACTATATTTCGGTCTTAATATAGCTGAGGTCCTTGATAAAATTAATTGAACTAAAGATAAAATTAAAGCTTTTAAAAAGATAAATAAGGAAAAAAGAGAAAAGAAAAGAATTTTCATACTGATCATCTATTGATGTTCATAGATAAACAAAGTGATAATAAAAACATTAGTTATCTAGTCCCAGATAAGTTAGTAATACCCTATGGTCAGTATAAAGAGAAGATAAAATATAATGTTGAGGAAAAATCAGTACCAGAAGAATAAGAGGATTCTAAAATGCGGCTCATATATTAATACATTAATGAAGAACATGAATATTAATATAAAATTACTGAGGAGGAGAAAAATAGTTCCAAAAAATGAGTATGTTAAATACAAGAAATTTGCTACCGATAGAATACCAGTCCAGTCCTCAGATGCAACCTCATGAAAATTTCCATCCCCTAGAATACAATCTATATTAGAAGTTGGTCAGAAAACTATTTCATAGATAGGGTTTCACGTATCAGATGAATAAGACAAAGAATAAACCAATGAGATTGAGAATCAAAATATTGAGGATGTGGAAATAAGAACATACTATGGTGATCTTCCTGAATTCGAAGAAGGCATTGATTTTGATAGAATAGTAGAAATAAAAGGTGTTAAATAAACAGAAGAAGCTTTAAATAGACTATAAAATATAATTTCCTAAATTCTGAAGATGGATAAAAAGATTTTTATACAATAAAATAGTCACAATGAAAGAACACATTCATTATACAATGTCATGGGTAGATTTACAACACTCAAATACAAATTCAAGGTTTTTGGGGGAATATTCTATAGAATAAATGAATTTCTAAAATAAAGTTGTTAATAGAATCATAACATCATAGTAATATTAAAAATCATGAACATTCAATTGATGATATTAGGATACTGATAAATTATCTCACTGCTTCTTTCAATATGTTATTTAGTGAATCTAATGATAATGTAAAGGAATTTTAAAAACACATTTCCGATAAATATTCTAACATTAGAGAATACAAGGATCTCAAGGATCATGTATCTGAATTGAATGTTGAAAATATATTATTGACTAGAAAAGTTAAAAACCTAGAAAATATAATTTGGTATCAATCTGAAAATTTTCAAGCCAAGGAAGAGAATTTTAAAGGTCGAGAACAAATTCATTGTTCCCTAGAAGAAAATGTGATGGCTCAGGATGCTCAGATTCATTCTCTTGAAGATATTCTACTTTCTCAAGACGAATTAATTTAGAATGAGGAATATTTTTTAGTAATACATGAGAAAATAGTTTTCTCTAAAAAATAATCTCTCAAAAAATATCTAGAAGATATGAAATAATTTAAGAATATGAAGTGGAATGTTTTACAAAAGATTTAGAGAGAAAATGAGAATGTAAATGAGATAGACACGAACAAGATATAATTTTTGGAACTCATGTTATATTATTTTAAAACATTGATGCATAGTTGGGAAATTTATATTTTTATTTGAATATATTTCTTCCTCTAGATGAATGTTCTATAAATCAATTTAAATGATCAAATAATATGATTCTTCATATATATTTTTGTTTCTCTAACCCCTTTTAGTTATTAAAAAATATTCCCCATACCATTATGCATGTGAAAAAGGGATGAGTATTTTATTTAGGGGGAGAATACATAAATAGGGAGAAAGACTGAGGATATATTGGAGGAGAACTTTTCAAAAAGAGAATACTCTTAATAAGGGAGAGTTTATTCATATAAAATATGATCCTTAATGATTTTACCATCCTATGGTTTAGGTTACTTTTATTCAAATCAAATTAATTTTTTTTTATGAACTCAAAGGGAAATAAGTATTTGTATTCTGAATGCGAAATTTATTTTAATTTTCATTTTATTACTTATTTTAAGTTGTGTTTGATGATTTATAAACAGGGGTAGATTGATAAATCAAATATATTTTTTTGACACAACAATTCTTTATTTTTTGGGAATCACAAACTCTTTTTTATGTGAATGCGTATATTGTATTTTAGAATTCTTATTTTGGTTCATTTCTAAACGATAATTTTTTTAAGTGGATTCAATAATAATCGCACTGACTTTTTTGATTAAAATAATCATTTCATATAAATACAAATCTAATACTAGATACAATTATCATTATACACATCAAATCAAATCGGAATATGGTATTTATCAATCTCACTATTATGAATTTCATAAAACATGCTAATAAAACACTATTTCTTATATTTTCATACTCCCCATTTCAAATGAATACAGTCATACCGATTTACTGTTCACTCTAGTATTATATTGCATAATACATGTTCTTATATTAGTCAATTTTTCAAATGAATACATTCAAACCGATTTACTATTCACTATTTTATTTTATTAGATAGGTCATATTATTCTCATACACACTCTATCACTCCCTGAAAACAATCTTGTATATAAAATAATAATATTCAATCAAATCAATGTCATGTAATAAATATTGACATGTATTAAAATGATGTTGTTGTTTCAGTAATAATATGAATGTTGGGGTGATGCCAGTACAAGTCCCTTTAATAATTCAGGATGAAATCCTTCCATTGGATGAAAATTTGACCAATGGGATAGAGGTTATATATAACAGATCATTTTTACAATCTAAAAAAGAGTTTATTTATTTGAATGTACTAAAATTTTTCCAAAATTTATTTTTGTAAAAATATTTGAAGTGATATATTTGTGAACATGTTGATTGACACACTTGTCATCTAAAAATTTATTTTTTTTTCATCATGTGAATCTGATTATTGTTGAACACAATCAAGGGCTTCCAATTATATAATGATAGAAGGCATTGATCCCCATATTGATTGAGGGATTGTATGGATATCAAGACAGACTCTGATCATCGAATCAATGGAAAAAACTGTTGTGGAAATGATAGAAATTGTTGAATGTATAAATCAAGGGTACCTTATACAATATTATCGGATAAGATTCTCTTTTGGTTAAAATATTTTTATTTCTATAAATGTTTTTTTATTTTCCTTTTTTTGTAATAGAAATTGAATAATTCATTTTTTCATTTTCAATTTTGAAATATTTACCTTTTAATTACTCTAATTATTATCAATTATGTGATTATGATCATTTTTTATTAGGATCTTTTAAAAAATTTGTAATATACTTATATATGATATATGGTAGATTCTCATTATTTTCATTACTCTAATAATACTATCCATTGTAAATATGATTCATTTCCACACATTTGTGATTATGATAAATACTGACTTGTGAAATATCATCATAGTCACTCTAACTATGATAAATATCCGACCTAGGGCCTTATCTAAATTAATTTTTTTAATACAATAGTGGTTGTGAATACAATTAGTTAAAATATTTTTAAATGAATTCATTTTAAGGGATAAGAACAAATATTGTTAAACCTATAATTCACCACCTCTGGTAATTGAGCAACTACATATACATTTTGATCTCAAATTTAGTGCATGTATGATCTATAAAACTTCAAAAATGATATGTTTATTATCCTTGTAATAGGGATATTTATTTTTAATATATCCACACTATTAATTATAAATTTTTTTATATTTTTTAGAAATTCCCTACTCTATTAATCTAGTGTATTATGGGAAATACTCTAATTTTATCTTATTTCATAGAACATTCATGACTAAATTGATCATAAATTTCCTGTTTAATAACTCTATTTATTATAATAATGTTACTCTATATCAAAGTATGGGGATTAATTTTCTGTACCTAGAAAGACCAAAAACTACAAAGACTATCTTACAATGCATGGCTAAACCACCCTACATAATATCAAAATCTATATTGGAGTTCTTTGTGAAGGATCTACCTATGATCATGGATATCTATTCTTGAAACATATACAAAATAGTAGTATCTTAATAGGGGATCCCTAAATAAATATGTCTACCTATATTCATGATAACTCAATATATATAGTGATTCAATCAATAATTATATTTGGCACAAATACCAACACAAAAAATAAAATGAAAGGAAATAAAATGGTGTTTCCCATGCACATAATTGACATCATTTTGTAATTTTTACCATTATGAACTATATGTGTATTTATACTTATTAGTCTATTATATATAGTATTTCCCAAATATCGTACCATGTCCCCATGTATGAATATCAATAAAAATTAATTCTATTTTTTTATAGTGTTTGGCACTATATTGATGTGAATAATATTCCTACCCCCCTACATGAGATACATTTCATTACAGAGTAGGCCTCAAACTAATTATGTATTTATCAATAATAATTTTCTATCCCATATAAAACCTAGATTGACATAGCGATCTCGTATTTATTTACCTATGAAGTATTATAATAGAAATCCATCATATATTCCATTTGATCCAAATCTGTATAGGAACCATTAATGTGTTGTTCTAAATTTTAGATTATATGATAAAAAAATCCCACCCTCTCATATAAGAGTTTTAGCTTCACAGGGAACCCTATAGGAGAAAAATGTTTTCCTTGAATCCTATTTTTTATAGGAAGCATAGTGAAGCCTAGATCACAGTCTAAGGACAAACCATAAATAAAAAACAATATAATTTTATTATTTTTAGGGTTATTATAATTTCTCACCAAAAAAGTAATGTTACAAATTTTTTTGAAAAAAATTAATATACGCAAAGTTCACATAAAAATTTATTTATTTTCACATGATGATAAACTATATGATAATGTAGATATTTCCACATGGTATTAATCACTTTGATTGGTTCATTTTTTTGACACCAATCTAAATGAAATGGCCTATTCTATATGACATTATTCTTAAAATTGTCATTTATATTGTAAGAGAGTAGAATACATGGTCTATAATTATCCAACCCTTCATGATTAAATGAATAAAAATACATTAGAATAGCCTGAAATCATGGATTATCTATACTCGGATATAAATTGTATCATATAAGTAACATCTATGTTTTTCCTGAACCTTGTTATTTTAGTATATATAGTGAAATCCAAATCATATTTTTAATAATTAGCCATGAGAAATAATCCATTTCCACTAATATAAGGGTAATTATAGAAACCTTATAATGGTATGGGAAAGTCTAAATCCTTTTATCAAACATTATGGGGATAATTTTTTCACAATGAATTTTTTTTATTATGTTTCTTAGGTTACCATAATTTTTCCATGATATTGGTAACAATAATATTAAACAATAAAGAATACTTTTTCATGGTGGTATATACACTCCCATGATATGGCCCAATATATTTGATCATATTTTGTTCTGTTTTTTAAAGTCACATGTTTCTATAGGGGAAGATCCTTTAGTATCCATTCACACTCAACTTATCATAATAAAAAATATCATTTAATGGTGGTCCATGATCATCCATTTCACACATTTCCCACATAAAAAATTCTTATCTAATTACCTCTAGATGTGATTTATGATAACACCACTGTATATTTGACACTTAATGATAAATTATTTATTTTTTCGAGCCACACATGGATATTCATTTGGACATCTACAATAGATTAAAAATAACCATAAATTGTGTCCTACCATATGATATATTACTTATTTATATTTTGTATCTTTATCCACATCATGCCAACTTTTCCCTTGCAACTATAATCTCAATATAGATGCATTAGGTCCAAATAATCATGACCATAAGCTATGAATATATTCATTGATATATCTTATACCAGCATTAAGGCCCTATTTTAGTTGAATTTTTTTATTTTTACTATATTATAAACATTCTATTTTATTTTTCATATATTTAAAATCATGAAATTCGATATAGTTGTTCAATAAATTGAAGACAATAAACTATATCCCTCTTATTCTTACAAAAAATATTCCCTATATATCATGTAAAAACAACTAATATCTTTTCATTCTATTTAAAAATAAATAGAATCATGAATAAAATTCTTGTCCCCACTCAGTAAACCTCCAAATTATATATGAAATTAAATATTAATTCATATACAAAATAAGAAAAAAATATTATAGGTCCCATCATATGACCTAATAAAAACCATATGCATGATCATTAGACCCACTAGTGAATGAAATAACTAGTACAATCACATATGATATCTCTTCGCTCCATTTGTGTGTTTCATACATGATGGAGTAACATTTAGGGTTCATGAATCATTGTTTAGTATTCCTTGATTCTACAAACCTTCTTTGTATCCTATGTGATCGAATCCAAAAAGATATATTTGGATATAGAAAATGAAATATTAAATATTATAGGTCACATATATGTTACCATATATACACACCCATAGTATTCCTCCTCATATAACCCACTAAATATGTCCTGTTAACCATAGGAATATTCATCATTAGGGGATTATACTCTCATCTTCTTATAACCATAATTCATTTCAATAGAAACCTTTATTTAAATGTGACCAGTGGTCAACCTAGGATTAACTATATAATATCATCATCCTCAGTTCAATTTTCAATAGTTATGAATTACAAACCCATAATCCAAAAATGTGGATTCACTACCCTTGATGTTACAAATATTTGAATCATGCTCATTTTCATATTATAGATTCACCATCGAATAATTGAAACATTTAATGATCATTTTCATGTGACAGTAAACCGCATTACCTGATGTTCTAAGATTCATGACAGTAAACGGAGTTCCCCATTCTTTTGGATAGTTGATGATGACACATAACCCCTTATATGTACCAATGAAAAGATCTCCTTATTATCATTTTGTCCTTATCAAAAATCCCGATCATATACACATCCTAAGGAAACACAATCATAATTTATAACACTCTGATAGAGTGAAAATCCTTGGAAATAGGTAGTGATGGTCATTAAGATTGGGTTGATTGGGATGTAACTATTTTTTATGATTTCAATATCAAGAACATTTTGAATTATCACTTCATGTTGTGTCTATCTTACTCAATTTTTTGGATGTAAAACTCACAAAACAGTTTCAACGATACTTTACCTAAAATAGTTGTGTCTTCTTTTCCATTCTCCGTGATCATAAATTTTTTAATCCCCTTTGAGATAATATAAAGTTATGTTTTGTTTCTCTATTCATGAAGTTTAGATTTTTTTTCTTTTCTACTATAGACACTATCTAAAACATTTATGTCAATGAATCAAAGCATTAAACCTTTTTCAACTTATTAACGACATATTGTACTAGAATAAGACCCCATTTACATTGTATTTTTACATAATAATGTGGTATAAACTATTTAGGTTGTTGATAAAATATATATGAGCACCAAAATAAAACATGTAGGAAATTAAAATTTCCTACAATTTCTGAAATTTTTTGTCTAGCAACCAATTTCCCAAACTATTTTCACAAATCGTATTCTTTGATAGAACCAAAATCTCATTTACTATTATTTTATCTTTTTTGTGATCTTACAAAGATCACCCAACCATTAAATTGGATAATTATTTCTAGGCATAAAATCAATCTTCCTTGAATATTCATTCAAGACCAAAATATACATGTGATATTAGGATATTTAATATGTAAGGGAACCCATATAAATATATCATTTCTTTCACTATGCCACAAATCCTTGAAAAAATTTAGTTAATTCTATCCGTCTTCCATGTGATATGGTATAAGTAACCTATGAAAAAATAAAATAAATACTTCTAGGCTCTCAATCCATTTTTAATATTTAAATCATCATTTTAAACTCCACCTTCATGTTCTTCATAATGTCGATTCAAATTGTTCATCCAAATATATCAAATCTATTGTTATGGTGATAGTAGTTATGCATATACCCAGTTTTTGTGTCATGCCTAAGAGGAAACCATTCGTTAATATAATCAAAATCATCGTCTACAAATATATTAGTTATTCATATATGTGTTACAGGTACATATTTACGAAGAAATCATTCATATAGAAGGAATATCTATATTGTTATAGAAATTTTAGTTTTTCCAATATTGGTCTATGATCCATTCTCAAGGGGAAATAATTCTTTATTGGAATAAGGATTTATGGGAAATGATTTCCCATTTAGTTCAAATTCAATGGTCAAGTACTTTCATGTTTCCCTACTGCCAATTTTCAATGCTTATAAACTATTATGAAATGATAATATGAGAAAAAAATAACCGAAAAAATTAAAAATTAATGAGAATAAAATTATTTTCATTCATTGTAAAAATGGGAAAAAGCATCCAATATTTGGAATATGTATCGTCCATTAAAATAATATAATGAAAATATTGTGATCAATATTGGTCTTGATAATTCATGATTAGTATATCTACATTGGTTTGTTGATAATTTTTTATATGCTACTGAAGCTCCTCCCATTTGGTAGATTTATCCTTTCCAATTGATAAATTGTTTGAATGAATGAGTCTTTATGGTAGTTTCAAGCCACAGTACTCTCCCTATCCCAACAAGATAACAATACACTTATTTATAAATAGTGTAAAAAATAATTTGAATATTAAAACATGTTTCTTAGATAGATGATTGATTTTTTCCCTTATAAGAACCCCTCATAATTAAACTGATCATTTATCTTGGTTAAAAATGTCCTGATCAGATTCATGGGACACTTATTTCTCAGGAGGGATCAAAATTTATTGTGTGGGGGAATGTATCTAAATATATTCATATTTTAATACACACCAACTATCAAATAATTTGATAAGGAACTTTTTCTATTCTAAAAACCCCTCTAATGATTACTCTATAAAAATATATTAGACCTGATGAAAAACCCATTTCATGAACTCATGATCATTGTAAAAAATCATGGTGTCATCACACCGACCAATCATCACCATTATTATAAAAAATTAATTAACTCAATAAGGTAGGAAATAGTCATGGTGATTGGTATGGGTATGTTATAAAATAATGTTCATTTTGTTTCTTCATTGAAAAATAGAATAGAGGTAGCCTCTTACATTAGGCCAATAGTGGTCAACATATTAGGACTAAAATAAATTCTTCAATCATAAACTTATAAATATCTCATTAAGAAAATGATATCCTAGAAGAGAATGATATATTATGTTGAGGTGTTTTTATGATATTGGTAAAACATAGTTATGAGAAACTTTTATAAATGATAATATCCATTGAATTATTAAGATGTTGTGTGTGTTAAATAATTCATTTTTCACTGTCCAGATAGTCCATCAAGTTACCCCATTTCAAAATAACACTTCAATGGATTCGAATAATCCTATGAAAAGTTTGACAAGGATATTGTGTGTGGAAAAATGATCTCAAGGTACATATCCATTCATGCCAACCACAGATAGAGATGGAACATTGATATGATATTTCATTTTCTCTAGACCCCAGTAGAGTTTACCAGATACATGCCCTTTAGAAACTGAAGTTGACATGAAAATATATAATGGGAATATATAAAATATATGAATAACACATCTACTCGATCCACAAATACCCATCAAGAATATACATGATGAATTATTGATCATCATGGTTACCACATTAATAAAAAAATTACAATCCTAGATAATATTAAACGAAATGAATGGAAATAAAATGTTTGTGATTATTTTTCCTAAATATATCATAATTTATTATAACGGCCTCATCCAAAAATCAAAAATTCTGAGATGTTTGGGGTGATTTGTAGAACAATAAACATTTAAACTACTCTGGTACTCATAAAAATTATGTTTTTGTTCTCTCCAACTATATGTGAACTAGAGAGTCCAAACAATTCACCAATGTACTAAACCTATTATTTGAGTGGGAATACCCACAATGGAAAATATACTAAAAAACGTTTTCAAACCCTTATAGTTTAATGGATGTGACTATTTTGTATTAAATAATTTTCCCCAATAGGTGGTATTAATTACCTACCAGAATAGAAAAATGCTGGACATTTATTGATATATTATCTACGGTAATTTTTTCATCCTCAAACTTCCATCGTCAGTTTATTGGGATAAAGGAATGAATCCAACTATTCATTAAATAGTAAAATAACATGATGTTACATAACCATTCCAAATATTTTTTCCACTTTAGTTACAAGATCCCACTCTAGTGATGGGTTTTGTATTATATCCACTAAAACATTGGATGGGGAAATTAAATCATTATACATATCCCTAAGGATCAAGATTCCAACAAAATTCTAGATGTCCCATAATGTAACTCCTATATCATCATGTGGTAGATGGATGTTATTGGTTCCTATGAAATAATGACTGAATAGTTCTAGGAGTTTTTGGTCTATTGATACACCACAATTAGGGAGACATATATTGTTCTTATCTTAGAATATAGAGTTTAACACACAAGAGAGGGTGAATTGTGTATTTTAAAAAATCTATCACAATTTTAATTTTAAGAACCTGCCATAAATAATGCATATTTTTATTATTTTTTTATATATGAATTTATGATCATAGTATTAATAGAAAGAGAAAACAAAAATATTTATAGTGTTTTAGGGAACATATATCCCCTAATCCTCCCTATGTAATACTCTATCTATTATCTTGGAAAATTTCACTAGATTGGTTCTATTATCACCAGACCACGTGTCCACAACTGAGTGCAGGAAGCTAATACCATTACAAGGCTATTTAAAAATCATTCTAGTTCTATAATAGAGAAATTTTATCTATAGATTAAAAGAAAAAGTTGATACACCACCACACCTGAGTATGAGAAGTTGGAACTCAATAAAATGAAATAAAGAGTGGTTTTATGAAACATGTTGAACATCACAATTGCAGTGGCACACAATTGAGAGTTAATGGATCTTCATTCTTCTTCAAAAAAGATAAACTCCAAGATATAGAACATGATGAAGTGATCAACATTTCATAATGTTATTCAATTGTAAATAGAAACAAAATAACAGTAGTTAGCATGTCGTAGAACAATGAATAATTATGTCACCAAAGTATATCACTCTTTATCAAGGATGATCATTCTTCCAAGGATGCGAATAATAAACTCAATGATATTGTAGCTGATCACATTTTTATTATTTTATGAATAAATTCACTAAATATAAATATATCTTATGACATGAATTGTTATTTTAGATCCAAATAAATATCCTGAATTATCATGAAAAATAAAAATTTGAATTTACCAAGAGAGTTGTATCCTCCTATACTAATAAGAGTGGAACTCTCTGATAAACACGGTTCTATGAAAAGATCACAATGATCCTTCAATTTTTATTTATATATTACATGACCATTGTAGTAATCATTATTCCAAGACACAAATTTGAAAAATCGCACCATTAAGAACACAACTAAGGGTTGAGAATATAGTGTAGTCTTGAACATGTATCTTAGGGCCAAACACGTAATGTAGGGAACATTTTTGTAACATAGGCACTATTATCTCTACAGTTATCATTTTTATCATAATGTCCTAAATGTAGAATTGATGAACCATATGCTCAAATATCCCAAAAATATGGTAAGAATAGTAAATCCTGACTCTAACATAGATTTTCCGATCCTTACAGATGTTGATCTAAATGAAAATAATTTAATGTAACATTGGGTTGATATCGTACATAAATGTTGTCCTTTCGGAGTAATGTAGGGATGAAAATAGTGTTCCTAGGATCATTCTCGAAACACTAAATTCTTTAAAATAGAATATAAAATCTTGTACACGTAAAAACAAAATTTATTTATTAAACAACAATGGTTATTTTTAGCATTAAAATCATCATAAATTATGATGTATTGTGGAGATAAAATATTCCCAATAATTTCCACATATGGGAAAATGGGTGAGATATTTTTGGAGATTTTTTCACATATCTATTTCAGCATCCATACAAAATACTATTTATGTGAAATGATACCACTATGGTGTAAACCCCACCATGGGAACCACCCTACATTAAATTTATACAAGGAAATAACTAGGATGGATTAACAATTTTATGTAACATTCTATAGATACTTATAATCATTTTCAAGGGTATGAATATTATTTCTCATGATATATGAACCCCTTTAGAAAGCCTCAAGAATTAGTTCTCTATCATATGATATTCATTCTAATATAATATCAAGAGGGGACATGAACAACGTTATGGTTTTGTAATATTTTGGTTGAAGAATCATGAAATCATCTCCAAGCCTAATGAAATAAATGAGTAGATTTTTAGATTGGATATGTTTTCAATGTATAATAGTGAGATATTCTTATATGGATTAAATTTAAAAAGTGACATGGTATAGAGGTCTAGAATCAATATTATTTTCAATGAAATACCACTATTTGATTCTAGTCATCAAATACAAAATCGTGGGAGACCGGAAATCCTTGTCTCCAACCGACCATTCTTGCAAGTACCTGATTGCCTAAATGAATCATAAATTAATTCAAAAAGATGATTGGGAATTTCAATTAAATATATGTCCCTCTCAAGAATAAACTAAGTAGAGACACATAAAATCACATGGTCTTAGACATGTTCAAAAAGTGATTTTGATATTGTTCACACCATGAGTTTATTAAATTAACTGGAAGATAACTACTTGTGATTGTAAATTTACCCATGAAACACCACCTTAAATGTAAAAACCATTCATAGATATGAAATCACATATCATGATTGTGGAGGCCATCTATTTGAGAGAAATATAGGATTGGTAGAACACATATATTTTAATTCTCTATGAAATAAAAAAAATACTAAGGAATATAAAATGAAATAAGGCTTCACAATATTTATAAGCATGGCCACATCCTTTTGTATAGACACAAATTCTATCTATACAATCCATTAACCTAACTATATTCATTAAAATGTTGTAATGTGGTATGTAAAACTATTCATGTTGGATTAAATTAAAAATAAAAAAATGAACCCATCATAATGATGATTTTCCACTATTTTGAGAAAGATAATTTGTTGATGCATTCAGACATACCAAATTAATGGAGAGAAAAGTATATATATAATTGAATACAAGAACTTCACATATGATACATGTCATTATAAAATTAGAAAGACCCTTAAATAGAAACACCTCATGGACACCTAGAAACTAAGTGTTTTACCATTAACTGAGTGTAGACATATTGGTTGTGTTACATTGAGTTGATATTACCTGTTGACCTCCCACACGATTAGTGTAATCCTTGTGTAATGAAACATGACGAAGTCATCCTATTATCGCATAGTCTCTAATGTGAAAATACCTATTTTTGGAAATAGTTTTAATATGTATTCTATTTAAATAAATTTAATAATAATTAACAATATCATATAGAAACATAGAGATACTGTGAGTGAAATGAGATAAATAAATTCATTACATACTAATTCTCAAAATCTGTGTTTCATACAAAACCATTTCATCTACAACACATATTTTGTGAGGATGTTGGAATAAGAAAAATATACATATAATTCCACTATAAGAAAAATCATTTTGTATATCACTTGATCATCCTTTGTGATACCCCAAACATGTAGATTTCATTCCTCAATGCATCACCCAGCCTTGCAAACTTATAACATATGGTTACTGCATGACCCAAATATATATACATCAATTGACTAGATGAGATGGCCCAATCCAACCATCCCATTGGAGTACTAAAAACCCTGGAAGGATTACCTAGTGGGAAAATGTCTTTTATATGGTCCTTGAATTGGTATACCCTTCACACACCTTTATAGTATGTAGAATATTTTACACTACATGTTTTGCACATATATAGACCTCCACTAAAATACATAAAACACATTCTAAAACATAATTTGTATTTTAGAAACCCTTTCTAATTATGAAAATGAGTTGGCTATTTAGAAATCCACTTTCTAACATTTTACATTAAAACCCCCAAAAGACTAAAATTAGTCCTATTTTAGTGACACGAAGTGTATTTGATTAAGATATTAGGCATGTAAGACTTAACTTCCATACCAAAAAAAATTATCTTAATAGTAGTCATCTTTATATTTTTCTATCTAACAGGTAGGTCCCTTATAGAACTTTAAATCATGCATTACCTTGATGGTGAGGGCATCTATCATAATTTTTTTTAATACCAATCATGATCTCTACGACATAATATATTCATTACTAACATAAACTTCATTAGCATGGTCATAAGGTGGATTCTTAATTCCACTAAAAAATGGAAGCAACCAAAGATTGTGTTAGATATAAATCAACCCTTCCAATAAAAATATTGGAAGGGAGTCTCTTTTATAACCTCCCATCCATCAACTGATTGGAATTAGGGAATATGGGTTATCTCATATGTGTAATCCACACACAATCCTCTATTGGCGCACCATTCATTACATAGAAATAATTAAATAGTGAAATTAAATATAATGAATGATATCCATAGAGATCAAAATTAAACTACATAGATACTTGTTATGTTGTGTCGCCCAAATGAACATCAATTTTTTTCACATGAAGTAATGGTTCCAACCAACTACATGAAATTAAAAAAATCACATAATTCATTTTATAGTTTGATTCATATTAATTAGAATATTCATAATGCATCCATTATATGAAAACACAAAATTATCATTGATTCAAATCCATTTTAACAGGTCCACATTACCCATGAAAATAATTTCAATGATATTTTTTATGTTAAATTACCATTGAGTTTAGACATTAATTTCTATAGGAAATTAGTAAATGTAACTCCCATCATTGCTTCATATTATTAATGAAATCATCCCCCACATCTAGGGATCTATCCTCCCCATATGTTAATATATATAATTTTTAAGGCCATATTTCTAAAACAATTACACTCTACCGGGAGTGAACTATTCAATAATTGGATAAAAATACCATATTTCAGATAACCATATACAATATGAATAAAAACTATCCTTATGGGTACATATTCATTTTTAGGTTATCTAACATGGTTAACTGATGAATAAGTCCCCTGAAATTAAACAATAAGAACATTTCCCCAAATGATCCTTGCCGCATGTTGTTAGTTTACAAGGATCATCCCATATCGGATTAACTGGAAACATACTACATGTCCTTAATTCAATACTGAAGAATATGGAGTATGATACGTCTCACAAGGATACATTGGAATCCATTTTCATGGTCTTGGTCACGATACAATAAACAATTTCCCCCTTCCATTGTGGGGATAAAATCCATAGTAAAAAACGGTTTGGATTTGACGAGTGGAACTATAAAAGTATGCATAAATAATTAGTGATGATAAAATATTAAGAAACTATAATACATAATGATATTCACATCAACACATTTTAAAGAAAAACTACTAGAATTGGCATAACTAGTTCCATATGAGGACTTCTCGAGGATTTTTGAAATACAAGTTAAATCAATAAAAGATTCAATGATTCAATACCATTAAAAAATTCCCAAGGATCACATTTCTATGGAATATATTCCATAATAAATAAAAACCAAAAAAATTACTATGTTTATTTTATATGCAATTTTTTCTTTAGAAACAAAAATATATTATATAAATATGTATTTTTAAAAAATATAAATTTAATAAATTTGTTAAATAATAAATAGTTTTTTCAAGGGAAACCATTTATCATATGTATTCTATATTTTTAGTTAAATATTAAAATTCGTATATTATTTAATTTAGTTTTAATATATTGAATTCATTTTTTAGAATCATGGATTTAAAATTAAAAAAGTCATTCAATTTTTTTGTGAATATAATATGTTACTAGATATAACAGTTTATGTTCTCTATAAATTTTAAAAACAATAAAATAATTTATATAGTTAAAATAATTTATAAAAATAATGAAATGAACTATTAATGTTTTTAAGCATTGGAATCTACCTTCTAATTATTTTTATAATTAAGGAAATCATATAATGTTACAATAAACATCCTATACCATAATAGAATGATAAATTGAAAATATTCCACTAAAGGAACCATCCTATACCAATCCAAAACAATTACCTCATTTATTTTTCTATTGAATAAATTAAATAAATTTATTTCTATATATTCTTATCGCACATTGGAATACATTTTATTTTATTAATGATTCATAAATCCTTCATTTTTATTGAAATTTTTTTGAAAATGAGTGATTTTCTCTAATGTTTCATCACATTCTTCTATGATTTTGTTAACGAACATCCCATTTATACTCTTTAAAAATCTCTTGAAACAACCTAATTATGTAATATTTAAAAAATTGAATTATTTAATAAGGATATTTCTATAATATACCTATAAAATCTAACTCATTACATAATACAACATGTCATTTTTGGGTTTTCTTCAATTGCATAAATGAATAATGTTATACAATAATTAATTGGTATTGATACATTAGTACTGGTAAATGAAATTGAATTCCTTTTAATTACCACGGTTTTATATGGGTAACACAAATTAAAATGATCATTTTAATGTAAAACTTTTTTTCCGTATCATTAATTGAAATATATGTTTTTTATTTCATTTAAGAGACCTATACCCTTATATTTCTTGAAATAAACAATTGAATGTATTAATAATTGTAATATAATGATTATGTAACCATTACTAATCAATAAATGGTGAACATAGTAACATAAAATGTTGATAAATATATCAAAACATATATAGTATAATTGAAACTAGTAACCAGTGATAATTTCATTAATATAAAATTAATAAATGAATATGTAAAACATGAAAATATCAATATATATAATATCATATTAAAATTAGGTTCTATAATATATTACTATAAATTATATTTTGATTATATAAAATGTCACAGTGTTTGTATCGAAGTATAATGTAAAGTTAAGGTCAATTCATATTATTTATTCTTACATATAATTATTAACACCAAGGAATCCATTAGGAGAATTATTATATAAATTAAATTCAAACTCCTATCCTTTTCATTACCTCTATCAATATTGTGGAATAATTTATATTTTCAACATATCACCACTCATTGATAAATATATATTCCAAAATTAAATATGTATGGAAAATTTCCATTATATGTTATTTATAGGAAATTAATTTCATTTCTGTCAATATACATTATATTCTTTCATAAATTAAAATATCTTAACATAAATTATGTCATTATTATATTTTATGTTGAAATTGGTATTCAAAAAAATGTATTAATATAATCTTTTTTATGTATCTTCTAATATGTTTCCTTTTCAATGATTTTTTTCCGAATATTTCCCTATTTTTTTATGAAGATACTTTTTAATTTTTCATGATTCGTGAATGTATATTTTATTGTGTTTATCATTTTTTTATAATTATTTATTTATATAGTGTGAATTTTTAAAATATATTAAAATTTAATTTATATTTCTTCTAATGATCTAAATAAATTTGTAATGTTCTTCTATGTTACTTTTTTATAAAAACACGATTAAATGTTTCTTATGTTTCACTAAGGATGTATTTTAATGGGACCATCCACATTCCTTATTTGTATGATTTCTATACAATAGTTGATACTTTTTATGAACCACATATTAGTTTGATGGTTTAATTTTGTTATGATGGATTCAAAAATGTTATCCTGATAATGTGGTGCACATATCTATTATTTACCGTTATGTGATTTGTGGGCCCATAATTATGTTTCCCTAAAATGTAATGGAGAAATATTATGTATCATTAAAAGATATTTTATTTAAAAATTGTTTTTATCCTAGTATGCATGTCTATGTGACATGTCATGACCGGTCCCCAGGGCGCATGTCACAACATACCCCAAGCATGCCTCTCAAAGACCCGAGGTTTGCAACTAACAATGAAGGCGTCAACCTAAAAGTTGGAGGCATTTTCCAGAGTACTTGTACACCCACACATGCCCAACCATATCCCACAAACATAAAGGGGAAAAAGGATACTGAAACAAGTTCTGATAACAAGTATATATGAAAAAATGTTGGCCAAAATAAAAACATGAAAAAAGAACTGAAATATAGAAATGTAACAAGGGACAAGGGTAGTTTTATACTAAAAAACCACCTACTAGTAAGATTAGTGTATCTATGGGAATTCGATGTAGTATGTCCTTCTTGCCTAATACAACTAGTCCCCACCTCTTCCTAGGCCACCAAATCCTTCATCAAAACTTCTTTCATCTGCACAAGACACAACACGTGTGGGTGAAGCCATTGCAGAGGTGAGTGACACAATACTCAGTAGGGGACCCTAGTCCAGTATGTAGAAATACAACCAAGAAACAACAATGAAAATTACCATGGAAAGGATAGCTCACACTTGGTATATTCTACTATTGGAATGGTTCATCGGTTATACTGATTAATGTTTCTTACTTTTGAGAGACTCATCCCTGATGAGTCGTTACTCATCTGTCAGGCCACTAAGGATCCACAGGGTTGCGTCTTTTTTATTATGCTACTAAGGATCCAATTGTTTGATGCTCATATTCTGGGACACTAAGGATCCACACAGATGTTGCATGTTCTTTGGTCCACTAAAGATCCACACAACACCTTCTCCTCTTTCGAGCCACTAAGGATATTCACAGCTGGTGCTCCATCCATGGTTCATACATAAACCACCATGAAGTCCATCATATAATACCCAAATAGACCATATTGTCTTAAGGATTCCAATGTAGTAGACGGTTCATTTAAATGATTCCAGGTCTATATGATATAATTTTTTTAGTAATCCATGATTGGTTGTGTCAGGGCTCGGTCCGACCCGGTCAGTCCAACCTGAAAAACCTGACCCGGGTGTCCCATATACAATGGTCTAATTTTATTGTCACAAACTAACATGGTTCGGGTTAGGATAGGTCTATTACTACCTAGAATGCATGCCACTCCCAATATGCCTCACTAGGCCTTTCCCAGTTTGGTTGGGGTTCTTGGACATCAGGTCGCCCGACCACCGTTCTTGTCTGGCATGACCTGATAGGCACTGGTATGGTCTGCCGACGCGTGCCTGTCCCAACCATCCTTCTGGAGCATGGTCTTCCATGGGTGGACCGGTGGTGTGTGCTCGGGATGCATAAGCCACCGCTACGTTCCCTTAAAATCTGAATGGGTCCCACAAAGAGTATGCTGCTCATTCCACATAGATCCCTCTAGATGCCGCGTCTAGCACCTATCATGATCGATGGAATTTGGCCACCACTTTAATGTGGTCGACCGACCATGTCTAACCAGGTCTCCAGGGTGGCCCGGAAGTGGTCCGCTGCCTCCACAGTGCGCTAGTCGGTGCCTCTACTCCATGCAACCACGAAATCCTTCCACCACGACGCGCTGACGAGAACGCCTCCTCCCTCCACCTGCGGCAACCACCGCCAGCCACTGCTGTTGCATTGGCAGTTCTTTCTGCAGGCCACCGATGTTGCTCTGGTGGTCCATTTCTCAACCCTCTTACACCAACGGGCCACTCCAATCGCCCCCATCACTACCACGACCCCAAATTCAACTTGCCACTGATTTGAGGACATAGACATGAAGAAAACACTTTTCGAGGGACCTTAGCCTCATTGTTGTCATCACATGCCCTCCATGTTAGAGGTTTAATACTTGTGATGGTCTAGGGATTACAATTATACCAATAATAAAATTAATCCCAAATTGAAAACCCAAGAACGATACCCTCTCATAAGAACATATGATCTATATATTAATCTTTCCCTTTTTAAATCCACATTCTTCATTTATAAAAATAATGGGTAATTCATAAAACCAAAATCAAACCCCTAACTCATTAACATTTGTTTCCATAGCACTTCGTCCTCGTGTATTCAAGTGGTCGATGGCATTTATTGTCCTTCAAGGTACGTCAAAGTCGATGACATCCTACCCTTGTTCGTATTTCATCATTGTGGAGGAAATAAATATGAGGTTTTTTCATAAAATCCTCATATTTTAATCCTCATTTCACCAATTCATGAATTTATCAAAAATATAACATGACACATCGTTTCTGTTATGCTGCGACGTCATGTCGTTACACACCATTAAACTATCATTATGCTGCATGTTAATGAGCCAATAATGAGCTCCATTAATGTATCTTGTCACATCCACATCACTACACCAAAGCGTTTCTATGTCATCACCTTTCCGTGAGAAATGAAATAAGATAAATTTTTTAGTTATTTAATTATTTTTCTTGAAATGTCTGAAAATTTACTTTTTCGCTCAACCCTTGTTGGTTAATGTAAAATATTTTCTAGATGAATCAGGTTATTTTGAGTTCAGTGGTGACCTCATACTTTTGATTCGATCACCATTTCAAAATATAGATAAACACGCTCGCACGATTACTAAATGTACCTTAATAGAATTTAAAAATTTTGTCTCATGCTTACTGTACCTCAGAATCACGTTCCATTAAAGTATTTTCATGGAAAATCACAATTTTATGAGTTCAATGGGACCCTCAGATTTATGATCCGAGCACTATTTCTAATTTTATATAAACCCACTCAGATGTTTACTTAACATACATTAAAAAATGTCAAAATTCCATTCCGGGCTCACTGGACCGTTGAATCACATGTTGTCGGAGCGTGTATCCTCGAAATAATTCAACATAATTTTATAAAATTACATAGAAATTCTGTGAAAATATAGGATTTTTTTCATTATATTTTGTGATGGTGCTAGAAGTTATCCTAGAAAAAGCATATGACATTGTATACCAATTGATCTGCAATATTTTTATGGAATCCACATTTCTATGTTTTAAAATGGTTTAGTTTTTGAGTCATTTCATTCTCTTACAAATTTGGGTATGTTTATTTTTATATAATTTAATTATAATATGATAATTTTTCATCTCACTCTATTATAATTTTAATTATAAGGACCTATGTTGATTTAAATAATATTTTTTATATTTTACCTTATACAAAGAATATGATCTGACCCTTTTATTTTTTTCATTTGATGTGTTATTAATAATAATAAAACATATTCTATTTCATGGAAGAATCATGTGAGATGAAATTATAATATTGATATACCATGGGTTATTAAATATGATTTTTATGTATCTAATCTTTTGGGGAAACAATTTTTTGGGTTATTGGGTTGTTATTTGATATGATATATATTAGATAAAAATTTATAATCAACTAATATGTATTTATGTTGTGGATCATTGATCAAAATTTTTATATAATAAGGGTTTACTAAATGTTTTGGATTTTTTTTGGTGGGATAACTGGAATAAAAATTATTCAGAAAAAGATTGACTATTAATGATTAATTTTAAACAAAATGTGTCTAACAAATTGGCTGAATGTTCAATTGGTTTTTCCATATTTGGAATGATTTCCATTTTTATATAACATTACTATATTGATATTGTTGTTTAGTAATCACAACAACAGTTTTTATTTTAGTCAATGGATTAAATCTCATTAAATTGACTGAACCATAAATGTGATGGAAAATTCATAGACTTTTTCCAATGATAAACCAAATGGGAGAAGAGCTGATGTCAAAAATATCACATAAATGAACATTAAAAGATAACAATATTTGGACAATAATATAAAACATTTAAAAATATCACATTCACTAATGAAGTAATAACTTGATATCATAACATTTTTTAGAATATAACCACTCTACATTATTTTTACTTCCAACCAAATAGTTTCTATGAAATGGATCCAAAAAATATATTCATATCATAAGTGTTTGTAGGGAAAAAATATTTTTTATAGTTATTTATTATTTTCAGGTGATACAAATAAATAACAGACATTAAATAATAAAACAAGGAGAATGGAATAAAATAACTCTATTTAATGATAATTGTCTAAAAAATAATTTTCAGTAAATATTTTACCTAATGTATTTGAATCATAATCTTTTTAGAATTCATTGAGATTAAATAATAAGAGGATTAATATATCGTAAAATACAAATAAAAACTCATGAAACTTTTATGGTTAAACTATGGGTTAATCATTTTCCTCTAATTTAAAATCAATAATTTCTTTAGTGGTCAAATAATTTTTCTAAAAAGTAGTATATACATGAGAATTTTTTAATGATATAGATATTGTTCAATTTTTAATAATAAATGAAATTGAAATTTGATACACTTGTTATACATTTTTTGGGTTATGATAGTGAAAATAATTTTTTTTGGGTAACTCAAATGATAAAACCCATTGATGAATGAAGATTCAACATCTATCATCCATAACATGCTGGAAGAGGAATATAAGAAACATTATCATAGAAATTTATGATTTTTTTCTTATTTGATAAATAATTTTATCAAGTTAATAGAAAAAAATTATAAATTCATTAAAATATATGTGTATATAGAAATATTTTTTTTAATGAACCACTTCTCTATAATTATGTAATATTAGTGTTTTTTAGAATACCACAACCAGTTCCCCATTCCAAGAGTTAAATGTGAAAACTAAGGTAAGTGAAAAATAAAAGAAAGGGATAAGGTTAAAGATAATAAAATCACTACTACAAATGTATATCGTGAATATGAATTGAGGTAATAAATACTTATTATAGAGACCCAATATAATCCATAAAATTAAGTCAATAATTTAAACAAATATACATGAAACACAACCTAAGGATCGAAAGGCCACATTTATTTTGAAGAATACATATATAAAAAATTAAAAATAAATTGAATGATTATATTAATATACATAATAAAATCCTAAATACATGTATCCTCCTAAAAATGAATGGGATAATTTTGGGATTTCATATTTAAAAGGGGTGGCCTCAAAATATAATAAAGGGAATAAACATGATCAATAAGAAAATCATGTGATTCAAAGGAGTGACATGATATCAAAATAGATAATTCCAATTAGAAAATACATGGGTGAATAAAATGAGGAAAATATCACCATAGTATCATGTGAATATAATAAATGTGGTATCAACACAAAATATGAAACCCTCATATGTTAATGCAATATGACAATAAAACATCACACAGTGGACGAAGTCCCATATGAGATTATGTTGAGTCCCTAAATATCATACATAACATCCTGTGAGAAAAATAATTAACCAATGAATTAGAGTGAAATATGGGTGATCCAATCATAAATTGTATTTTATTATATGTGAAAAAGTGAAGTAATTAATAATGAATAAATAATATAATTACCCAAGGAAAAAATGTGTTCCATTTTTGTTCCAAATATCTTATTCAAAATAGGATTCTTAAATAAAGAATATGAGAATTGATTGTAATGAATTTTTTCCTAATTAATAATAATGGATAATAATATATATATATATATTTATATTTATATTTATATTATATACATATATACACAATTTAGAATCATATGATGAAATTAAATATGGAGAGAAAGTGAGTTAGTGTGAGGATTTTCACAAATGGAAGAAAAGGTCGATTTTGAGAGATCCCTTACCTAAATCTTGATTTGTCAAGAACAACCCTTTTAATAATGAATAATAAATTCATTTTTATAATTTACATTATTAATAAAAAAATTCAATTTTTTAATTTACCTTCATTTTATAGTATTATGTCATATTCAATTACAAAATAAATTAATTTCATGTTGGTCTTCTTAAATTATATTGGGATTATATGTCTTACATGAAATTGGTATGTTGACTAGGGAAAAGAGGTAATTATTCCATAACCTAGGAAATAATAATCATTATTCAATTAGAGTTTTTTTATAGATTAATTATAATTTAAATAGTAATCATGAATTGCGGTTCTAAAAAATAATCTATGTTGTAATTATGGATATGGTAGGTTGTACATACTCTTGAGTAACATTTCCATTTTTCCATGATCATAATGAAATGATGGTAAGTGTTATATTATAATAAAATAATGATAAACATATAATTAATATTGTATAATTTTTTTGAAGAAACTTATATATTCTATTTATGTGATGTGGTGCTGAAAAAAATCATATTGCTTCATGGAGGTGGTAATCCACACATACATACAAATGGAATTTCAATTTTTCAATGAATAGAAAGGTAATAAAATATCTGATATATTAAATTTATAGAGTAATAAATATTTTATTAATATATCTGTGTATATATATATTGACTCCATATTCATGAATAACCATGAGAGGCAATCATAGAAAACAAATTAAATCAGCTCGTAAGGCAATAGTACGCTGTAAACATGAACAATGGTTCTGTTTACCATTTTGATGTAAGATGAGATGATTTTAGGATATTAAAAAAATATTACATATATATATAATAGATAATTATTTTATTATATCATCATTTTTTAATAGGATTATAAGGAGGTGGTAGAATTAATAAACCAAAAATATCATGGTCAATAATTATACCTCTTCGTTACATAACATCTTTTTGTTTATAAAAAAAGCCTTAAAATTATTTATTATAAAAAAATTAGAGACTATAAATCATGGTTATGTATTTATGTATGGGATATGGTTGGGTATTTTTAAAACTTAAATTATCATTATATGTGAACAGTAGAGGAGTGTTTGTGTCCTTTCAAAATTTAAGGAGAAGAACCTCTTTAAATTTTTGGAATTAATACCATATATGAAATATTCTAAAAACATAGCTTCAAAATGGGAAAATAAACGTTATTATATTATTTATGTTATAAATAATCCATTAGATATAAGTTACACATGTTTTTAGTTATATTTAACCTATATATATTTAGTTTAACCCTCAGTAAACCTATTTTATCCTTAACAAATTGTAATAAATTTCTATTGTTTTTACTATTCATTACAAAAAATGATTTATTTGAAAATAATAAAAAAAATTAATAATAATTTTCCCAATAATGTAATCCCTTTTATAAAATTAAATTTACATTACTGGTATTATTTAGTGTGAATTTTTAAACTTATAATTCGATGAAAATATTTTTTTCCAATAAAATGTATTTTTCAAGAAATAAATTATCTTATATTAAATATAAGAATAGAAATACTCCTTATATGAATTTAAAAAAACATAAAAATATATATAATATATATCTTAATTAAATAATTCATTATTTTGTGTTATTTTAATTAATTAAAATGGAGTAACAATTTTTTTGAAAATCATATCAATGGGATTAACAAAACTTATACCAAAATCCTGAAAATTTCAATTTATAATTAATTTAATAAGAATATTATAAATATATATTTCTCATATGTAAATATAATATAAAATAAAAAAATATAATTGGAAATTTAAATTTGTTATTTAATGAACAAATAGTATTTGAAAAATCGGGAATTTTAACTTCTAACTGAAAAATTAATTGGATAAAAAAATCTTAAAATCTCACTCTATGTTAATTATAAAATCATGGTATAGAAATAAGTTAATTTTATACATTAAATTTTTAATATGTTATATAGATTATTTATAAAAGTTTCTCACAAAATGAGATAAAAATTATTTTTGAAGAGAATATATTTTTCATGAATAATATATATTCATTTAAAATAGAGTTCATATTTTCAAATAATTTGTTACTAAATTAAATTTGATTCTTGTTATTATATATTTTTCAATAATTATTTAATCCATTACGTACCCATGAAATTAATGTATATGTTATTTTAGTAATATTTATATAACAATTTTTCATTTATGATCACTGTTTTATGTCATAAACTCTATCAAACAATGTCTTAATTTGGAAAAAATTTGCGTGTTAATACCTTTAGGTAATTTTTCCATTGAAATAGAATTTTACATATATATGTAAAAATTAGATAGATTACTTATTCTTCACAGATTCCTTTAATTCCATGGTATCCCTTCTGTATTTACAGTTCCACCAATGTATATTGACATAGTGAGTTATCTTATTGCCTATATATTTGAATTCATTGTGAAAGTTATTTTCTAGATGCTCCTCATAATAGAGATAATTTTCTACATATAAAGCCTTATAATTTAGTATACGTAATTTATTTGGTATGTACATCCTTGAGAGGGATACATTTTATATATCATGTACTTGATAATGGGTTTGTGGGTAGTATATTTGATATTTCATAACTCAGATGTGATTAAAATTCATAATAGGGTCTGTGCACATTTGTCTTGGGTTTCCCTTCTTCCAAAATACAATAAAGAAATTCAGTAGAGATATGTTGAGAAACACCTAATCCCAGACCTCAAACACTTTTCCTTATTAATGATATCTAATATAGATTTTTTGAAGACCCTGAGAAGTCCATCTAGAAATCTAAACTGTCTTGAAATTTTCAGCCATTTCCTCAACCATTATGAGTCACAATAATTATAAGATACCAAATTCATCCCAAAACACATGTGTTCTTCAAATATTCCCATAATGGTATCTATAATGGTCCATTTCAAATATGGTGTGAATTATATTATTTTATGAAAAATAAAACATATGAAGATGTTGATTCCAACCTATCATGAAGTACATAGAGAATTACCTCAACATATTTCACATTTTACAAATATTAAAACTTGTCTTGACATTAGTTTGGGGGTATTAATCCAAACATGTGTTCAAACGATTATTTAAATATTATTGGTTCTACGTCATGATAATAGAGGAAAATCAATGATTTTGGTCATATAAATTGATGGTGGTGTTCAAGGAATCCTTACTACCTCTCAAATGTATATCCATAGAGATTGAATAGGTGAGACGCACCCTATAGATGAAATTAAGTGATTAGTTTTTTAATAATATCAACAAAAAACAATATGAAATTATTTCCTCTTGATGTATTTGAAATATGAGTAACAATTTCCATGGTTACTTTTTCCCCTTTCCTTATAAGACTGGGTAATGGTTTCATCATCCCTATAATATTTTTTGATTAAATATTCACAAAATACCATACAAAAATTGATATATATTCTATGATATCATTCTTCATATTGTCCTAATAATAGTGCTCCTAGATATCATAATACATTTTTGTGCACCCATGGTGGATGGATAAGTTCAATCTATGTACATAATTAAAGTTCTCTTCATTAATATTAGGATTTTATGGTACATCAAGTCATGGACCAAATCATACAAATTCTTATTCATCAATTTTGAATAAGAAGAACTTCACTATATTTTTTGCTTCCACCTTCTTTTGAATTTCAATATCACCCACTTTAGATTCATTGTTTTCTTAAGATGGGTTTTTCAAGAAATCATTAAATAAATGAGTGATGATTTTCTAGCCTCTATGATTCCCATGTATATCCTTTCCATCTCTAGTAATATTGGATTCATGTCAATTCTAATCAATGATAATGTTTCTAGATCATTTATACATAGAGGATGTTCAACATTGTTTTCTTCCACATGATGTTAATGGATTAATAATTCATATTATTTAACCATATCTAACCATATTCTCTAGAATATATGGTAATAATTCTATGTTAATATATACATGGGCATCGTATGATTTTATTATATTTTACACTTCTCCCCATAGAGATACTCTCAATAAAGATTCAATGAAAATGTCACTGATGATGAATGTAGAGAATTTGTTGTATATTTATATTGATGAACATTAAAATTACCTGAGTATAATTATATCAATTTATCAATGTTCATTAATACACATCCCAACCCCCTCTTTGAATAATCTCTATATAACATGGAATATTCCCCACTTGAGGGAAACCTGAGGATTAGAACAATTATAAGAATACTATTCAACACCTTGTATATCACACCACATTTATTATTCCAAAATATCATTATCCCCTTCCACACATTCTTGGTTTTTAGGTTTGATAATCATAGAAGTTTTACCATAAATCATCAGTAATATCATGCTTGTCTATGGAAACTACAGATAGTTGTTACACATGTTGTTCTAGGATGCTTATGAATTTCCTTTGTTATAAGTGTCAAATGAAAACCCATTAATGGTTATAGTATTCCCAAATAATGATATTATTTTTTAAATTATGTCACATTTAATATAATTTTCATATATTTTCTTATCACAAAGTACATAGGATAATATTAAATTACTCTACATCATCTTCATAACTGTTGGATTATATCATAATATTATCTATAAAGACTACAATAAATTTATTGGTGTATTAATTGATGGCTCTATTAAATTATAATATCATTATTTTTATAGAACTATAGTCTGAAATGAATCACTATCAATTTAAAGTGTTTATACATTTTCTTAAAGCTACTTTTTGGTATATATTCCTTCATCACCCATAAATTGTGATATTCCAAATAAAGTTATTCCTTAGAAAAACACTAAGCCCCACATAGGTGATCGAAAAAAGTATAATAATCATGACAAGGGATACCTATTAATTATTTTAATTTTATTTTCTTCATGATAATTGACATAGAGGCACATTGACCCATCTGTTATCTGGACAAAGTGGATTGGTGCAACCCACTGTGACTAACATAGGCATATAAAACCCGTTATATATTCTAATGTAACTAATATTGTAGTACCTAAAACACAAAGGTATCCATTATAAATGTATCCTTATATATGTGATGATATACATGTATATGATTTATTGAGAACTAAACCTCTTAGTTATGAGAAATTCTAGAAAACTCTTCATGAGAAAAATCAGTATAATCCATCAAAAAGGGAATGTATTCCTGCATTATTTATTCGATTATCTATATTATTTAATTATTATAATATTTCACATAAATTAATTCTATACATTCAAGAGAATAATAATCCAATAGTGATTCATCCCCCTCCTTACAGTTTTAAAATTCAGAGGAGAACATGGGATGAGAATATTGATATCCTTATCCCAACTGTATATGGGGGATTTATATATGGGTATCCATTCCATGACCAATATTTCATAATACTCAAATAAATTAATTAATATGATATATTTTAAGATCAATTATTTAATTATTTATTAAGTATTATTTATGCACATAGGATTTAGTAATTTCTCCACTTTCTGTTATCATGAATAGACCAACCACCATATTTTTATGTGATGTTGGAATTTTTCTACTGAAATTTCGTGATATGAAATAATTCATAGAAAATGATTTAAAACATTTGTTCTCTATTATTTAATGAATAACTAGAATATCTATTAAGAAATGATTTTTATTATCCAACATAGTGGTATTGATTTCATATTCCCTTACAACCTCTTTTGGTCATTCCTATTGTATCTATTGATTTTCTTCAACAACCCTTGGTTATGGTTGGTTCCAAAATTTTCACATTACAATAAGTATAAACACTGCACTGTGGGGTTATTATTGACTTTAAAAATTATTTCTTATCTAGATTTATTTGATTTCTTCCTTTTCTTTCAATACCAATTATCGTGACACCCCTATTTTCCCCAATTTGAAAACCTATTATGTCCCTTTAAAAAAAATTGGGATGTTTCTTCCTAGAATACGGACAACTATTGTGTTTTGTTTTCAATTATATATGGGATTTATTCATTTATCATCTTGAAGAAAATTCCAGTTTACACATTTCAAATCTAGTCTCACAAGGTAGTTGTGATTCATTTATTTCAATATCAATGTCCCAAGAACAATGGACAATATATTCATAGCTGTGAATGACTAGAATTTTTAAATGTTTTGAAATATTCATCTTTAACCCACTAATGAAATGATAATACTTAATTTAAATTTTTATGATCATATCAGATGGTTACCATGAAATGCTTATTATTTTTTCCTCATACGCACTGATAGAATCATTGTAACACCCCGACCCCAGTTACCAAGAGTAGTTGCATTATTTATTTCTTTGGCATGATCACAATGAAATCGTGTCCCAAAAGACTTCTCATTTTTGTATTATTGGAAATAGGATTCAAACAAAAGTTCAACTTTACATCTTGAAAAGAAATACTACACTAATTTATTCCATTAGAAACATCTAAGCCTCATAGATTATGCCTAAAAGTCACTCATAATTAACTTTTACATATCCTAAGAAAATGAAAAATAAGAAAGGGGTTATCTCAAATGCTCAGTAAGGGTATGAAATACAAAATATGATAACAAAATTATTAGGCATGGTGAATAATTGAAAACACATTCTTTTACAAATAATAAACATGAACAGTTTTATGGAAAGAATATTAGTTGAGTAAATAATGCCATAATAAAACGTATTCATTGGTATTATACTAGTTGAATAACCACATGAATCATCAATATTATTTTCATTATGAGGGTATGTAAAATGTCGGACATTCTAAAACATTTTGTCAAGGCCCTGACCAAGACGTCTAAAAATGATTGAGGACTCATCGAAAACCATATATCAAATTGGGAATGGCCTCATCCAATTCCACATATAGTTCTCTCATGAGACCTAATGATGCATCTAGGAACTATATTGTGATCCACCCATCACTTACTAAGTCCAATACATTCCTCAAATAAAAAGGTAGAAATATAACATAAATATTCGTATTGAAACTAGCATACGAAATGTCAATACTATAACCATAAAACATGAATGGTATAAAAATAACACATCCATAGTCAAACATATCACAAATAATTCAATACAATATGGAATATTTGTATCATAATGAATAGACTTCAAACAATTATAAAATCCATCAAAGGATGTTGACATGGATGAAATCAAAACTATTTGAGAGAAATATCTCCTTATTTTTTTTAAATAATTTACCTTTAAATATCTACAAAAGAAAAAATTTATTTTTAAAATATTCAAATAATATTGTAAGGGAAGCTTTAATGATGTTATAATGGAATAGAATAACCACATGTTCCTTATAAGTTAAAAAGACATTTTGACCTTAATTTTGTCGAAAAGGTTGTAATGTACCTTGTTTGGAAAATGACTACAAGATTCCTTAAAAAACATATATGTTCAAATAAGTGTATAAATGACTTTAACCCATTGTCTAGTAAATAGTAAAAAAATTTGAAATTCATTTTTAAGAAAAATGGATGTGGATGATAAAGAGGTCACAGTAGATACTTGCGTAAAAACAACCTCGGATAATAAAGAGATTGTAGGATTAACCCTTACCTTGTAATTTTCTTTTGTCGGTGGTACATTAACCTCTTGTATAACAGTTAAATAATTATGATTAAATTATACAATAACCATATACTTAAATATTATATCATATATTATCATCTAATATTGCATTGTTAATGATATTTTAGTATTATCATCATTTCGGGTGTTAACTGATTCATTTTCCTTTATATGTTTTGTTACATAAGAAGTGTTTGTTATGGATTGGATGTATTTGTTTCATATAAATAATTATATTTAGTTCCTAAAAATTATTTTTAATTATAAAATATAAATAATTTGTTGAATGTTTATGATGGGTAAATGAATCTCATCGCGTTCGTCGAGACGTAATCCGTACATACGCATGAGCGACAATATCATTATTTGGATTTAAAATAGTATGTAAATAAGTGTTATATCATATATTCAGAATCATAAACATATTATATTTATTATTTACATAAATTAGACATCATTTTTATACCCATCCAAATAATTATGTATTGAATAAAAACTACACCACAACAAGAGGACGGTAAGCTGTACATACGCACATATGGTGGTATGTCATTCATAGGATGGATAAAATAATGAATATTCTCATACCATATTTATAATAACATCAAATTATATATAAGAAACTGGATTTATTATTTTAGAAATGAAACAATATGGAAATAATAAGTTTAAGAAGAAAATATTTTGGAAGAGGTGATGAAATATTTACCTCTTCTACGGGTTCTTCCTTTTGATTTGATCCAAAGGGGTCCTTAGGATGGATTTTATACTAAAGGAAAGCCTCAATTATGAGGGGAGGAAAGTGGAGAGGATATTTGGGTAGGGTATGGGCGAGACAAATGGCATTGAAGGTGTTAATTGGAGAGAAGGGGAAGTTCCCTTTTTTAAGAGTGATGAGGGGCACCATAGGAAAAAATTGAAATATTATTTTATAATGAAATAATTTTCTATTTCTAATTCCTCCAAAATTATTTATTTAAAGGATATGGTTGGAATGGGTCGAACACCAATCAACCAATATGTTTTAGACAGGTTTTTGTCACTATATCAACCTTATCATTTAGATTTAACTCTTAGTTAATTAGTTTTACATTTACCATGTCTCTTTGTATTTTTAAATTATATGGTTAATAAAATTACTATAACAGGACAAAAGAAACCAAAGTGGTTAATTATAAATATATATAACCTTATATAAGTCGTTTGGAATATCCTTGGATTTTTTGGAATATTATATAAATTAATAATATAATATTTGTTTTAAAAACACTTTTTTGTCAATTTCAGACTATTTTGTATTTTGTTTTTTTCTAAATTCATAAAAGAATTATTACTAATAAAAAATTCATTTAATATACTCTAACATGTCATATTAACATATAAAATTATTGGAATTCATTAAAAGTCTCCAATTACATTTATTTGGGTATTTATAATATCAATTATTTTAATATTTCATTAATAATGTACTTACTGCAATATCATTTTGTCATAAATAAATTAAAATATTTAATGTCTAAAAAATATAAATAAAATACCACTATATAGGAAATACTTTCATCTTTATAATTAATAATTATAGTGTAATTTATCTCATGTGTAAACCTATATTATAAATGGGTTAGGTATTAAACATTGAATTTAACACTTTTAACTCTTCTTTAAATTAAATAATAATAAATGTCCTAATATAAACCATGTGAACCTAAAGGGTCATATATTGTTCCTAAGGTTGTTTTTGGTCGAATTAATCTTATCCAATATAATTAGGACATCTGTTAGGGTAATAATAATGTCATTTTTATCCGTCATTACCATATTTACTTTAAACTGTGGTAAATAAAAGTCAAAAGATGCTATTCACCAAAAAATATTTTTACCTTATTGAACCACATTTTATTTACGGTTATCAATCGTGTTTCTTAGATTTTTTAAATTCAATTCACATAACTGGTAAAATTATGTTTATACAAATTTGAAAATGCTCTTTGGAGGTGGGTAAAAGACGGTAAAAAGTTCGATAAAATTTTCATATATCTAAAATTATTATAAACTAACTCCCATGAGTTACATTGATCATATATAAGTATTATGTATCTATTTTGACCTATAATAATTTTAATTAAAATATATAATTATTTAAATAAAAAGTCGGTTTTAAACAATAACTCTGTGTTTCACTATTCATCATAAATTGAAAGTTTTCAGAAAAATACCAAAAATTCACCCTAAGATAATTTCGGTATTCCGAATCCAAAAAAGAAGACCATTTTGAATGATAAAATTTATAAAATTTAAAAAAGTAGGTATTACAATTCATAATGGCTAGTTTGATTGGTTGTGGTGTTTTTGAACTCGAAGATGCGTACAACACAATCTAATGTATTATTTAAAGGGTAGTGTATCATGGAAGATGGGGGTGTTACATTCTTTCCTCCATAAAATAATTTCATCCTCAAAATTTCTAGAATATTACAGCATAAAAATATTAGGGTGGTTCTTCATAAATTGTTCCTTGGGTTCCCATGTTGCCTCTTCCATCTTATGGCTTCCCAATGGAACTTTTACCAGACGAGTCATCCAGTTTTGCAATACTTGTTATCTTGTATCAAGATTCTTGATATGCCCTTCACAATAAGACTGATCGGGTTCCTGTTCAAATTCAACATAGGTGAGTATATGCGTTGCGTCAGGCATGTATTTTCTTAACAGTGATACGTGGAACACATCATGAACATTGGAGAGACTTGGAGGCATTGCAGAATTGTAAGCAATAGCCCCAATTCTTTCTAGTATTTCGAATGGTCTGATGTACCTGGGACTCAATATATGCTTCATACCAAATCCTATAATTCCCTTCCATGGAGATACCTTCAAGAAAAACATGATCTCCTACATGAAATTGTAAAGGCTTCCTTCGGTTATCAACATATCTCTTCTTCCAACATTGAGATGATTTGATGTGGGTTTGGATTACCTTCACCTTTTCTAGCGTTTCCTCAACAAGTTCTGGGCCTAAGAGTTTTCTTTCACCAGCATCATCCTAACAGGTTGGTGTGTGACATCTCATTCCATATAACGCTCTATATGGTGCCATTTTAATACATTAATGGAAGAAATTTTTATATGAAAATTCTACCAGAGATAAATATTGATCCCACATACCTTGAAAGTCATGTGAGCATGATATCAACATGTCTTCTAAGGTTTGAATAGTACCTTTTTATTATACGTCAGTTTGAGGGTTGTAGGCAGTGCTCAAACTAAGTTCAGTATCCAAGGCATTCTGGATACTTTTCTGTAATATTGATGTAAAACGGGGATCACAATCAGAAACAATCGATTGGGGTAATCAATGAAGTCATACAAATTCATTAATATATAGTCTTGCTAGACGATCAAGTGGTAAATCTTCTCTTATAGCATGAAAATGTGCTGATATGGTAAGACAATCAACAATGACCCATATTTCATTGTTCCTTTCTAAGAGTCTTTGGTAGTCCCTTGACAAAGTCCATCCTAATATTATCCCATTTCCATATAGGTATGAGATGAGGATAAATGACTCCTCCAGGTTGTTGCCTTCCAGCTTTCACTTGTTGAAAATCCATACATCTTGACACAAAATCATCAGTCTGCTTCATCATGTTGTCCCACCAAAAACGTTCCATCAAATATCTATACATCTTAGTGCAACCATGGTGTATAAGAAAATTGGATCAATTAGTCTTATCTAACAATTCCCTTTTCTGATCAGGTATATCAGGAACACAAAGTCTCTTCCCAAATTTCGAAATCCCATCTTCATATATAAATTCACTCAATCTCCCGTCATTCATAACATTAATATTATTTTGAAACTTTTCATCATCATTATATGAACACTTTATCCTTTCTTGTAAAGATGGTATGGTAACCATTTGTAAATTCATTGTTGTTTCACCTTCCATGGTTATTCTAATATCCATCTTTACAAGATCCATGTATATTGGATTCTTTTCAACTATAATCTTTTTCAAAACACCATGATCTTCTATACTCAAAGCTTCTTCCCACTTATTTTCCTTCCCCAAGTTTCTAACTCAAGATCATCAGAAGGATAGTTTTGTTCAAGAATGATTAGATGCATTTATTCATAGGCAATAACTCTTTCATTCTACATAAGGACACAACCAAGTCTTTTCATTAAGGAATCACTATAAATAACAAACCAATAATTCCCTGACGGTAGATTCAATACATAAGCATTTACTAATATTCTCTCCAATTCTTCAAAACATTATTCAAAATCTTTTTTTTTCAAACAATGGTAACCCTTTTACGTGTGAGCTTGGTTAATGGGATAGCCAATCAGGAAAAGTTATGGACGAAATGTAGATAATAACCTGCTAAACCAATAAAATTGTGTACCTTAGTTATACTTATCATTGCTATCCATTCTTGGATTTCCTTTGTCCTAGAAGGGTCAATAGAGATTCCATCCATAGAGACAATATAGCCAAGAAAATAAATCTCTTGAAGCCAAAATTCACAATTGCAAAACATCACATATAATTCATTTCATCTGTGGGTTTTCAGAATGGTGCACAAGTGATTTTCATGATCTTCATAGCATTTAGATTATATCAAGATATTATCAATAAATACCACTACAATGTCATCAATATATTACTTGAAAACTTTTTTCATTAGATCTATGAAAACAGAGGGTGCATTAGTCATCCCAAAAGGCAATACTGTAAACTCGTAATGTTCATACTAGGTTTGAAGTGATGTTTTCGAAATGTCTTCCTTATTCATATACAATTGATGATATCAAGATCATAGGTCAATATTTGAAAAATATTGAGCTCCATGTAGTTGGTCGGATAAATCATCAATGGGAGGTACGAAAGACTTGTTCTTTATTATTATAGCACTTATCTCCCTGTAGTTAATGCACAACCACATAGAACCATATTTCTTCATAACAAAAAGTACATGGGATTCCCATGTAGAAACACTAAGTTTAATAAATCCCTTATTACTCGATTCCTCTAGTTTTTTAAATAGTTCCACAAATACCATATTGGCCATTCAATAAGGGGTCTTCGATATGGGCCTTGAACCAGGAATTAAATCAATAGAAAACTCAATTTCTCATTATGGAGGATGTCCAAGTAAATCAACCAGAAACACATCAATATATTCTTGCACAATAGGTACATCCCCTATTTGAAATTTTTTTCCCCACCCATAGTTATTTCATTCTCTTCCTCCCCAATAATTGAATTTAGTTGAGTTACTGGGAGTGGATCTAGTTAATAAAGAGGTGGTGATGTTTCTTCTCTAAAGATAAGGTGTTCTTTATCATCGTCATCAAAAATCATAACATTCCTTCTTCTTACAATAAGATTTTGCATCATGGTATGAAATCCAATTCATGCAAAGGAATATATAAAATTCAATCATGGGTATGACAATGAGATCCGCAAATAAATAACATTTATGTGCCTTAATAGGGACTGATTCACAAAACCTTGTTGAAATGATACATCCCATAGAAGTTTTGACTGAAATCTCCTTTAATAAAGAAAATTGGAAATATATAATTTTCTTAGAAAACATGGAAGATATGAAACAATGCGATGATCTAGAAGTAAATAAGGTATTGGATAAACATGGGGAAACCATTAAATTACCTTCCAACACATCTTTCTGAGCTTCAACTTTAGCAGTAGTGATCGCATAATCTTGGCATTGATCCATTTTCATTTTCTGAGGTATGTTTTCTTTGGAACGTAGGACATTCACTTTCATAATGTCCCATCTCACTAAAATTGTAGCATTGAACATTGGTAGCTTCTTTCTTTCCATTACAATCACCAACAAGATGGCCTTTCTACCCACAATTGTAGAATACTATTTTTTCTTTTAGATAGGCACCAAGGTGCTTCCATCAACAATTATCCCTGGGTATAAATTCAACTCTTCCCTTCTTACATGTTTCTTTATTTGCTTTACTGGAGTGTTCAGTAGGACTTTTCTTCTCTTCCCTTTCTTTATAGTCGTAAGACTTAGAGAATTCCTTTTATGTCTTGATAGCACAAGAGAGAATATGTTCGTATGATGAGAAGGATTGCGATAATAATGCTTGATAGAGAAATGGTTTTAACCCATCAAATAAACAGTCGATCTTAATTATTGGATTTTGTATATAATCTTAAGCCTACCTTGCTAATATTGTAATGTTAGCCTCATATATGGCAACATTCTCATCCTCCATCTTCCTCAGACTTAGAAATTGCCTTTCTGTGTCTGCTTGATGGTCACGAGGATTGTATTTTTCTATGAAAAGTTCATTAAACACCCTCCATTCCATACTTGATACTTCATTCTCCTCCTTTGTGTTTTGAATTGATGACCACCATGGATATGAATCTAATGTGAGGAGAAAAACGTCCATGACAACCTTTTCCATTTCGCTACTCTCCAAAGATTTAATTATTTTATCTATGGAAATTATCCATTGTTTATCTACAAATGTATTTTTATTCTCATTAAATTTTAGTGGTTGTTGTCTTATAAAGCGGTATAACATTGATCCTCCATGTTGTGGATCAAAGTGCTTCATACGGGTAAATTTATTATTTATAACTTGTGTGAGTTGTCCCAGTATGGTGATAAGATGATAATCATAAGTTGAATCACCTACTTTGCTATAATTATCTTGAGTAGGAGGTAAATCCCTAAATTGATTATGTTCATTGATATAGTATTCATTCCTTCCACTAGGTGCCATTTCCCAACAATGTTATAAACTATATTTGTTTATAAATCGAAATACATAATTCCATACTTATAAAACACTTAACATAAATTGATTGGTTTATGGATGTAATCCATTATCATAAAAATGTTTTCTTTGAGGAAGTATAGACTTATAAACCCTTAATAATGGTTTTTATAGAAAATGAGAATTATCATAAGTGTATCCCTGAGAGAGTGTCTTTAGAAATTGTGCAACAAGGCCCGTTGTCTTCCACTGTTTCCCGTTCGAGTCTAGCTCAGAGCGGTATTCTTGGTTTTTACACCTAGGTTCATCTGTGTCATAGCTGCCTCTACCTGCTCGTATCAAGACATGGATTTATTGCTTGGAAAACTCACAAAATCTATACAATATCAAATTTCTAGGAAGTTCTTCTATACTAATCCTCAATTTCTATATTAGGATAATGTGATCTAATCAAATATTATCTAAATCTAGTTTCCAAGTTTTGTACTACACTTCCTCTTATTTCAATTGTAATGCCTCAACCCCAGATACCTTGATTCGGTGCATTATTACATTGTATTGTCATGATCATAAGGAAATCAGGTCCCAAAAGACAGATCAGTTTAGTATTATTGGAATCTAGATTCATACAGAAGTTCAACATTACAACATGAAAAGAAACACAACACTAATTTATTCCATAGTAAATGTACAAGCCTCCTAGATTATTCCTACAAGTCACTTATAATTAACTCCTCCATATCCTAGTAAAATAAAACATAAGAAAGGTTTGAGCTCAAATCCTCGGTAAGGGTAAGCAATACAGCAGAAGATAACATTATATTGGGCATAGTGAAAATTGAAAACACATTCCTTTAAAAATAATAAACATGAACACTTTTATGGTTGGAATATGTGATGATTAAATAAATTCATAATAAAACATTGTCAGGGGTATTCTACTAGTCGAATAACCACATGAACCATCAATATTATTTTCATAATGTTGGAATGTATAATGTCAGACATTCTAAAACATTTTGTCCAGGCCTCGGCCAAGATGTCTAAAAATTATTAAATCCTCGTCCAAAACCATATATCAAATTGAGAAATGCCATGGCCAATTCCATGTCTAGATGTCTCATGATCCCTACTGATGCATCGATGAGCTATAGCAGACTCCACCCATCACTTACTAAGTCCAATACATTCCTCATATGAAAATGTTGAAATATAACATAAACATTCATATTAAAACTATCATACAAAATGTCAATACTTTAACCATAAATCATTAATGGTATAAAAATAACACATCCTCAGTCAAACATATCGAAAAACCTTCAATACAATATTGAAGATTTGTATCATAATTAATCTAATTTAAACAAGTATAAAATCTATCAAACGATGTTGACATTGATGAAATGAAAACTATTTGGGAGAAATATCTCTTTCTTTTTTTGAAATCATTTTAATTTACATAATTATAAAAGAAAACATATATTTTGAAAATACTCGTATATTCTTGTCAGGGAAGTTTGAGAAATTTTATAATAGAAGAGAATAACTACACCCACCGTATAAGTAAACAAATACTTTTTTACCTTAATTTTGTCGAAAAGGTCATAAAGTACCTTGTTTGGAAAATGACTAAAATATTCCATTAAAAACATATAAGATAAAATAAGGGAATAAATGAATTTAAACCATTGTTTAGTAAATAGTTAAAATGTTTTCAAATACATTTTAAAGAAACATGGATGTGGATGATAAAGAGGTTTCAGTTGATACTTACATAAAAACAACCTCGGATAATAAAGAAATTGTAGAATTAACTCTTACCTTCTACTTTTACTTGGTCGAGGGTTTGTTAAACTCTTGTATAATAGTTAAATCCTTGTTAATAAACTATACCAGAACTATTTACATAAATATGATATCATATATGATCTTCTAATATTTATTTGCTAATAATATTTTAGGGTTATCGTCGTTTCAGGTGTTAACTGATTCGTTTTCCAATATATGTTTTGTTACATAAGATGTGTTTGTTATGGATAGGATGTATTTGATTAATATACAGAATAATATTGAGTTTTAAAACATTATTTTTAATCATAAAATTAAAATTATTTTGGAATGCTTATGATGGGGAAATGAATCTCATCACGTTCGTGGAGACGGTAATCCGTTGGTACGCACGAGTGACAATATCATTCTTTTGATTTAAAATTTTTTGTAAATAGATTTTATATCATATATATAGAATAATTAACATCTTATATTTATTATTAACATCAATTATACATCATTATTATACCCATACAAATAATAATTTATTGAATAACAACTACACCATCACATGGAGACGGTAAGCCGTACGTACGCACATATGGTGCTATGTCATTAATAGGATGGGTTAAATATGGAATATGGTTGTACAATATTTATAATAACATCAAAGTATATATAAGAGACTGGATTTATTATTTTAGAATGGAAACAACAAGGAATGATGAAGTGGAAGAAGAAACGAACTTGGAAGAGATGATGAAATATTTTCTTTTTCTTCGGGTTCTTCCTTTTGATTTGAGAAAAAGGGCTCCATTGGTTGGATTTATAACTGACGGAAGGCCTCTAAAAAGAAGTTAGGATAGTTTATAGTATATTTATGATAGGGATGGTCGATCCAAACTGCTTTGAAGGTGTGAAATTAAGAGAAATGGAATTTCCATTTTATAAGAGGGGTGAGGGGCATCTTATGAAAAGATTGAAATATAATATTAAAATAAACAAATTTTCTATTTATAATGGCCCCAAAATGATTTTTCACGGATAAGGTGGGGATGGGTCTAAAACCACTCAACTAATAGGTTTTAGGCTTGTTTGGGTCACTAGATTAACCTTGTCTTCTAGATTTAACTCTTAGTTAATTAGTTTGACATTTACCATGTCTCTTTCTATTTTAATATTATATGGTTAATAAACAAACTATAAAAATCCAATAATACCCCAAGTGGTTCATTATTAATTCATATAACCTGATCTTAGTCATTTGGCACAGAATTATATTTTTAGAAAAATTATATCAATTAATAATATAATATTTTCTTTAAAAACTCTTTTATGTCAATTTGACACTATTTGGTATTTTGTTTTTTTTTTTAATTTATAAAAGAATTATTACTTCAATAAAATTTCATTTAATCAACCATAAAATGTCATATTAACCTGTAAAATTATATGGATTTATTAAAAGTGACAAATTATATTTATTTTTGTATTTTTAATATCAATTATTTTAATATTTCATTAATGAGGTAATTACTGCATCATTATTGTGTTATAAATAAATTAAATTATATAGTGTCTAAAAATTATAAATAAAATACCATTATGTATTAAATCTGTTTATCTTTCTAATTAATATTAATATTCTAATTTATCTTATGTGTAACCCTATATTAAAAATGGTTTAGTTATTAATCTTTGAATTTAACACTTATAACTCTTCTTTGAATTAAATAATAATAAATGTCCTAATATAATACAAGTGGACCTAAAGAATCTTATTTTATTCATAAGGTTGTTTTTGGTCTAATTAAACATATCCAATAGATTTAGGAAATGTGTTAGGGTTATAATAATGTCATTTTTACCCTTAATTACCCTATTTACTTGTAACTATGGTAAATAAATGTCCAAAGAAACTATTCAGAAAAAATTATTTTTATCTTGTTGAACCACATTTTTATTACTGATATCAACAATTTCGCTTGGATTTTTGAAATTAAATTCATAGATGTGGTAAATTTTTGTTTTATGGAAATTTACAAATGCTCTTTAGAGGTGGGTAAAAGATGGTCCAAAGTTCGATAAAATATTTATATATCTAAAATTATTATAAACTAACTCCAATGAATTAAATTTAGACTATATATGTATTATTTATCTATTTTGACAGAAAAATTTTTAAATAAAATAAATAATTATTTCAATAAAAAGTCGGTTTTAATCAATAACTTTGTGTTTTTTACTATTCCTCAAAAATTTAATGTTTTCAAAAAAATCCCAAAAATTCACCCTATGATAATTTCGATATTCAAAATACAAAAATGAAGTCTTTTTTAGAAGAAAAATTTTATAATATTTCAAAAAGTGGGCATTACAATTCATAATGGAAATTTTTATTGGTTGTGTTGTGTTTGAACTTGAAGTTGTGTAGAACACAAGCTACTGTATTATTCAATGGGAAACGTACCATGGAATCAGGGGGTGTTACAATAATATTCATTTTCATTAGCCCAAGAATTATAAATTAAACTATTAAATATAAAATTCAGTATAAATTTTTATTAAAAAATGTTTTATAAATATATTCAAATTCCATAATATTAATGTGTTCTGTGCAGGTTTTATTCTTGATCATAATCCACCACATCATGGATTCACCATCGATGTGATAAATTAACAACACAAATTTATTATATTTTAATTATTTAAGGTTATATAATACATTATGAATGTTGCTAATAATTTTATCTAAAATGAGGATATCAAAAATATCTATTGTATATAATAGTCCTATGAATAATAAAATTATTGAAAACAACTTGTTAGTTCGTAACTGTATGAGGGTGTTATGTAGGATTCATGTTATTATTCATAACATGGGATAGTTGGCCGAGAACTACACTGAGATTTTCATATACCGATTCTAAAAGGATCACCATATCAATTAGGAAATCATAAAAATTTATATCATGTTGGTTGTTTCAATGGTTTTTTCTATATTCATAAATTAGTTTAAAAAATAATAATCTAGATGATAATAAATTAACATACAAAAGGTACACTTATAAAAATATAAGGAATAAAATTTAAATGGTATGTATATCCTAAATTTTGGGTCACTATACTTTTAATCTAGGTTAACCATTGTATTGTTTTGTAATAGTTTTCTTATCCTAATGTTTTTATCTCTTTAGTAATGTTCTAGAATAATTTTTCAAATTTCAATATAATATCATCGTTTAGAGTCATACTAGGTGTGAAAAATGAATTTTTTGTTGGGTAGCAGGTGATGATCCATTCAGTGCCCAATGCACCGTTTTTTGGGATATTACTCTGAGGAAAAATTGATACTTATCCATATTCACTTTTGTTTCCCATAAATGGATGTAATATCATGAAAACCACTTACTCTATACTAAAAAATATAATTGAAATTTTTTTCCAACACGTGGACTCATTCTAGGATTTCTTACAATTTTATTCTAGTCATAATACAAAAAAATAACATTCCCTTTAGTTTATACAATATATACTGACTGAATCCTTTTGAACATTTTACTCTAGGATTCTAAACATATAAATAAATTATATACAACACAACATTTTCAATAAATAATGTTTTTTGGATACATGGTACATGAAAACTAAAGTAAGAAAACAATATTTAATTTAATCACAATAATGAGATCCCCAATCACATTGATATCCTCAAAAAATTATTGGATAATGTTGGGAGTACATATTCAAAACAGGTGATTGAAAAATACTTGTAATGGAATAAACCTAAAAAATAAAAAATAACATATAATTAGAAATTATACCATTAGAAAATAAGAGGTAGACTCAAGAGTAATAACTTGAGAGAATAACATAAAAAAAGTTACCCGCAAGTAATTGAACCATAGAAATGTGGAAGTATCAAAATTCATGGAATAATCATCAATCAGTTATAACTTCCATGAAATCATTAGATTGTGTAAATAGTCTTATTATATGATAGATTTAATACCAAAATCTCATTCATAACATCTAACGAGAAAAAGTATTTAATAAATTAATTATAAGGATATTTTAGTGAAACTGTTATAACATTTTTATGATTATGCAAGTCACAAAAACGGAGTCAATCAAAAGACATAAAAATGGGAATTTTCCATGGAATGAAAATGGGTTGCCTAATCTAGCCTCATATCATAATAAAAAAATGATTTCTTAACCAATATATTTGGAAATTGAATATAATTAATATATTAACAGATAAAAGGAAGGGTTAATAATACAGTTATATATTTTAGGGACATATAAACAGAATATAGAATAGTTAAAAAAAATAAATGGTGATAAATTATATAATATAGTGAATTTTCATAACCGATTGAAGAATGGTGGTTTAGACATATCTCATACATATAGCACAATATTTCTTTTAGAAATTGTGATGAAAATCCTCTTTATTGAAATAAAAAATGAAAATATGGAAGACCAAAGGAATGGGGTCAAATAAGAAAAAATTCTCTCATTATTAATTAACCTTCTCATTTTTATCATTAATTTTTGTTTTTTATATTACCATGTCTTATTCAATTATTTAATCAATTAATTTCATGTTGGATGTATTGATGATATTGTGATCATATGTTCAAAATGACTTCGTTAGGATGACTATAGTCAATGATATATTTATTCCATATCCTCTAGAACCATAACATTGATATAATTATCTGTTTTATATATAAAATTTACTTTTTTTACCATTAATTAATAATGGTTATGGAATATGAACAATGATTAAACTATTGATAAGGTATTTCCTATGTACCCATGAGTAATATTTCTATTATTCAATGATCTTGATATAGAAAGATAAGTTTCATTTTATACTAACATATTTGTTATTATATAATAAATATCATATTATTTCAACAAATAAACTTATATATACCAGCTATGTGATGAGGTAATGAAAAATGAATCACATCACTCCATGGAGGTGGTAATCCACACATATGCGTGAATGATGTTATCATTTTTCTATTAATGAAATGGTACAAAATATATATATAATATTAATATTGAAAAATTATAAAAAATTGTTTAAAATATTATATGTGTATATATATTAAATATGCCATAATAAATATCCCAGACAAGTGATTATTGAAAATGAAATAGATCAGCTCGTGATGTGGTATTCTGTCATACAAACAAATGATGGGTTTTCCTCATTTGATGGAAGAGGAAATAAATGTAGTTTATTCAGAAAATATAATAGAAAATAAGTATATATGAGATAATTGGGTCATTATTTTTTCATGGTTCATCTATTTCTAAATGATTTAGAGTAATAAAACAAAACAGATATACATGGTGAAGAATTATACATCTTCATCAAACAACCTCTTTAGGATTATACAAAAAGGTTATCTATGAAAGATCTCTAATTAACAAAATGGCATTAGGTGGTTTTATGGATATAATTAAGGTATTAGGGAATGTATTTAATGATCCAAAAGGTTATTTATTTGTTGTAGTGGAGAGGAGAGGGGATGTCCTTGTACAAGTGCGACAGTTGATCCACTTGGAATAATTGAAATGAATAAAATATAAAAATTTATTATTCATGGAAAATGGTTCCAAAGTATACTAATCACAAATATTTGAGGAGATAGGATATAAATATAGAAATAAAATAGAAATTAAAAATGATTTTAGGAAATTGTAACTATTATCTCTTATGTTTACCCCTCCCCCCAATATTAAACATGTTTTAGCCTTAAATACAGTAATAATTTTTCTTGATTTGTAATTTTCATTTTGACCCATAATTATTTTGATTGTATTACATAATATCAATAATTATGTTTAAATGAATAAAATAAATTTTTATAAAAATGAAATCAGAGAAGTGGAAAATTTTAATTTAATATTTAACCCATAAAACATGACAAAAAATTGGTTTCCATGTAACTAATTTTCACAAGAAGTAAATTATCTTATATTATAACTATGATAATAAATTATCATGTTATGAATTTATATTCACCCACATATATATATATAATCTATATATTTTATTTAAATGATTAATTATTAGTGGATATTTAATTAATTATAACAGATTAATGGGTTTGCAAAACTAAAATTTTAAGTATAAATATTAACATATACCAAAATCACTAAAATAGGTGATTAAAATGGAATTAATTTGTTAATTAGAATTATAATTTATCATATTTCAATTTAAGACCGACTAAAAAATATAAAAGTTGTTTTAAACTACATAATTTTTTGAAAAGAAATGGTAGTATTTGAAATATTTGTACCATTCAATATTCAATAATGAATCATTGATTGCATAAAAGACTCAACATTTTCACCAATTATTATTATAAAATTGTTTTCATATTTTCAAATGATTTCTATAAAACTATAATTAATTAAATTATATATTTTTGAACAAAAAACTATGATAATAATTTTTGAAGAAGACAATTTTTTTTGAAAAATAAAATGTATTTATAAAAATTTAGGGATTGTTTCTTGGGAATTCATAAAAACATTTATATTAAGATAGAAATTTATTTAAAATTAATAAATAATTAAATTATTTTTATAAATATTAATTTAGCGGAATTGTTATAATGGTAATATTTAAATAATCATGGTTTTTAGGCATCAAAATGTGTCTTGTATGTGCTCTCAAACATAGTTTTATTCTGCAAATTTAACAGTGTTACACTTTTCATCAAATCAATGGATAAAAAATATATATTTATTCATGTTATATCAAAACCAACATACCAACATTGTTAAAAAGGATCATTAATTCACAAACTGAGTTATATATTTTAAATTACTGATGAATGAACCTAGTGTTGTGATGAATTCATCCCAAATCTACATCACCAATACTATTGAGGATGGGGGATGATTCTTCATGAAAATTAAATTTTATTTATTTAATAATTTTTTATGTGATATTGTTAATGGATTGATCCTATATATATAGTTAAAATAAATTATTCATGTAATTTAAATTAAATTAAAATCCTTAAATTATCTCATTGTCACATTTAGATTCATTGATGACAACAAACTCACTATATAAACCACTTCCATTACATGGGTCTAAAAAAAATAATGGTAATGTTTTTAAAAAATTTATGGAGGAAAAGAAATATTATAGATATACTGATTTAATGGGAGTATGTTTGTTTATTTTTCAAGTAGATCATTGATATTCCCTACGATAATGATGTTGAGTTTTCAATCAAACTCATACCTTCACCTTTTCATTATAAAATATTAATATTTAATGGAAAATATTAAATCTATGGAAATAAAAAAGTAATTTTAAGAAAATATGTAAAGGGTTTTATATTCCCAAATGATTCATCATGGGATGGTATAATCCCCTTTATTTAGAAGAATTATAGATCAATGAACCTTTTCATTGACAATTGTAAATAGAAATAGATGATGATCATGAAAAGTACCCACTACACCATATTAATGACTTATTTGATATAAATAGAAGAGATAAATATACCACAAAAATGGGCTATTAATATAGATATAATCATTAATGGGTGAAAATAAAAGATAAAACTTTGATAATATTTTTATAATATATGGGAATAATTAATTACTCGTGATACTAATTGAAAATGATGATTCACTCATAAACATCATAGATCAAATAATTTTATTTAGATACTTATTTTAAAATCTTTTTCATGTATTTTATATTTAGTATTAAAATAACAGAGTATATAAACTATAAAAAAAAATTTGAGTTTTTTTATTACGAAATTTATCCATATTAGTTTCATTGACCATAAAAGTGACTATATATATAGATTCATATATGATAGAATATATTCAACAATATATAATACTAGATACTTTAAAATGATCCATTTTTTTCTTGGATTGTCTAAATATTGTTGAATCATTAAGAAAAAAATGTTCCATGATAAATAAAAAATGTTATCTTAGATGTGAGAAAAGTTTCTCTTGACTAATGATTGTGAAATAAACATCAATGATCTTAATAATATGTTGGTAACCGTATTTTATCAATAATTCTGTAGACCCATAAACATAATTTTTTTCAAAAATAATTCTTATTACAATTATATATTTGTTTCTAAAAATGAGACTAAATTTTTACAATCAATAATTTCAAAGTCGAAAGGAAATATTGAGAAACATAAATACCCAATAAAATATCATGTTTAGAATTTTATTTTATTTGTAAAATTCTATAATGTAACAAGACTTGTGTCTTCATGTATGAGTTTCTCATTATACCATGATTTTCTTATAATAAGTATTCAACATTTTACACACATGAAACATTGTGAGACCAATATTATATTACAACATTCATCATAACCTGGTGAAATTTATATATGTGAAGCGTGATATCAAACATTCATTAAGGGTATACAGTGGCATTAATAGAAAAATATTGTCACTAAGAATATGTTGATCATAAGGGTATGATAATTTAATATATGTGAATGACTATAATATAATATAATTCCCACCCATAAAAACATGGATCACAAATCATGAGAATTATTAAAAATAATTTACATAAAATATGAGTCATATGAGATAATAATCATTAATCATGATAAATAAATATTCTTTTATAGGAATCAATAGAAATCATAGTCAATATTAATACATTATTTTGGTATCCTGGTAGATTATATTTGTAAAATATATTTACTCATGAATAACCAATATTGTAATAAGTTATTCCAATCATTTCATATATGAGCAAATGAAAAGGATATTTTAAATCTCCTTAGAGAAAATTATATTTAGATAACTAATTTATCATTACTCAATGCATTGGAGTGCAATATCAAGCTCACGCATCACCATGAGCTATATCATCTCACACATTATTATCAAAAATTTCAAAGAAATATAAAATGAATAATGTAAATGTATATTTTCTTTCATTATAAAACTAATAAATTTAACCATCATTCTATTATAGAAATATTCACCCATGCAATGGAATTATGTTTCTGTACATTTTGCTAAATGTTCTTCCTAACACATATAGATTTTTTTATAGATTCATTATGAAATATCCTCATTGAATCATGATAGTCTATTGAATAATATTTTCATTAATGGAAAACACTATTGTAAAAGAATTACAAATGTTCTTAAAAAAAGAAGACATATCAATTTCTTTTGTAAATTAAAAATTTTAGAATTTATAAGATAAATGGAAAAAAATTAATTGTAAAATTATATAGACTTTTATAATAATTATATAATTAAGGATAGAACACTATGGAAGGAAAATCCATTCATTCTTCCGATATTAAAAAGACATTTTTTTAATTTATTTTTATAGAGGGACCAAATTAAATCATATAAAACAATATATAAATATACCTAATAAAATATTTCACATAAAATAAAATATTTTTTGAAATGGAATTTAATAAAATGTTATATATAAATAATAATGTTCATGAAACATATAAATGAAGACTTATAAGTGATTTAAAGAGTATACATTATTTAAAAATTATTTATGGAAAAATATTTTAGGAATTGGAAAATTAAAACAATATTGAAACAATTAGGAGGATAAGAAACATAAAATATCAAAATAAAAATGGAATTTATGACTGTATATTTCAATTTGGTAGTATAAAAACAATAAAAATTAATATGGGTTCTTCAATCAAATAACATATCCAAGAATAAAGGTTGGCATGAGAAACCACTATAAGTTATCAAGTTCTTCACTAAAAAATCCATTGAATAAATAAGTGTAATTTTTTTCATAATAAAATAATACTTCCATAAATTTATTGTTCATAAAAATTTATGATGAATTATTTGAAAAAAATAAATCATTCAGAGTAATAGAAAACATGTCTCATTAAATCAAAATTTAGACCCAATAATACCTTACAATGATGCTAAATTTTAAAATAGATGATTGTCAATGAAAATAACATATGGAAGAATTTTAAATTGACATAATAAAATTTTAAATATAAATATAATAAAAACATAATCTTGAAATAACATTGTTAATCAGGAAGTGATATAACCCAAATAAAGCAAATTGAGATAAAAATCCTCGTGACTCGAGTCATGAATTACCTTGAAATGCCACTACATTGATAAATAATAAAATTATATGAAATATATATTATATTATGAACATATTTTATTTTTATAATCATATAATTATATATTATTATCTTTTATTCAATTACTAAATTAGAAGAGTTCACAGTGGTCTTTTGGGTTTGTTCGTTTTATAATCACTAAACAGGTTTCTTATGTTGATAAAGGGCTTATGTCTTTATTAATTGGTGGCATAAAATATTTTCGTTATTAATGGATATTTTCTATTATAATTAATAAATAATTTAATCTCAATAACTCATTAAACATTTACCATCCTGAAAAAAATCTGTACCAATTATGATCAGTTATCGTTAAAAAGGACCATGTTTTCTTATATTTACATACATTGTGATAATTTAAAATTTTCCATTATAAATCATTATTATAAATTAGTTTAAAATAAACATAATATTAAATAATAAAATGGAATTTCTAATATTTTTGTGATTACATTCACTATTGAAAATTTAAAATGATAATTTTTAATGAAAACAATATTATTGGGAAGCATTAAATTTGATATAAATACAGCTTATAGATTAGAGTTTTTTGGAATGGTAACGAGTGATGACACCTTATAAAATGATTAAATATGTTCCACACAATATAAATTTAATAGTTACAACAATTTATGGGATGTTTTGTAAGATTTCATGTACATGACTGATTTGTATGAGAGGTTAATGGGTTTTGGAAACCCTTGCCCCGATTTTTGAGATACCGATTTTTGAATAAAGATAATGAATTTGGATTAGTGTCTACAGAGATCTATAGTAGATTTTGGATATAATATTCTTCTTGTGAATATTGATTTCAGTAGAGGATTGAGATTAAACTAAACAAATATATGTCTTATGAAAGGATATGTTAGGCCTTTTTTTATAGAAAACCATCAATAATAATTTAACAAATATAATAGTTATCTGTTATAAATGTATTTTAAATAATTCTAAAATGAAAATAAATTTAATTTTTAGGTTTTAATGTATTTTTAATATCCATTTGATAAAATATAATTTACTTTTTAATTTTAATTCACATTATAAAATGTTTTTTAAATATAATATCTATAAAGTCATTTTCTAGACTATTCACAACATTTTACATTAAATGAATAATGAAAAAATGGAATGAGAATCTAAAGACATTAATCACCACTAATAATTAATCATTGGATATAATATTTTTGTTACACTATAATTTAACATTTTAATAAAACATATAATGTCTTTAAAAACTTTTTCTTACTTTTTCTACTTCATATACAAGCATTTTGAATGTGTTGTGTGTGTGTTTAAGGTAACTATAACATAAATAAAATATGAAAATAAATTACATTATTGAAAATAATTTATTTTTCCAAAAAATTACAATTTTTAACTGATCATAATATTTTATCGTTATGAAAAATGTTATTTTAAAATAAGGAGACTCGCATTTTGAAATTATTCTTTACCTAAAATAATACTACTGTTATAATGGAATAAATGTTTAAAAAATAATAATATTTATAAAATAAAATTTGTATAGTAAAACTGAACCATTGAATTAAATAAATGGTTATTATTGATATATTTTTAGACCATATCATGTAGTTTTAACCACCATAGGCAGATTTTGACAATTATTTCATAGGATTCAAAGTTAATAATTATTATATTTTTCCGATACATTTGATTATCTATTTTTCACTTATTAATTTAATCATGATTTCAAATGATATTTAGTGTGTAACAACTGGTCCCACATGTAACCTAGTCTTCCCATAAACACATGGTGTTCCCTCCAAAGTGCCCACACACATGCCCGAATAAGTCATCAGAATAAGGAATGACCCCATATAATAACACATGTTCATTCAGTGTTCATTGTCATCCCTCAGCACTACGCCAAAAAATATGTTTGCATGTAGTTCGTTTGTTTAGTGATTGTTTATAGATGCAAAAAATCATTTCGTGAGGGTTTTAAAAAATGGGATAAATCTGGTATTGACAATCATTTAGTGATGACTTTAGAAAATTGATGCGAAATTATTTAGCGGTGGTTGATTATGTAATTATAATTTTGTAATTTATAATTTTTAATTTTCACAATTAATTTTCTTGTTGTTTATATTTTAAATATTCTTATTTTTTATTTAATTAAATAAATTATGTATTTTACATAATTTTTTATTATTTATATCATTTTACCATAAACATATGCATGCCCATAAAAATTCCATATATGCCATTAAAAAATTCTGAATTGAGTGAAATTTGAACCACTTACCTCTTGGTTATTCTACATAGATTTTACCACTCCAACGTGATCTTCATTGGTTAGTAAATGAAATTCATTACAGTTATATATATATATATATATACATATATGTGTGTGCGGAAAAACAAATAATAACTAACAAATAGATTTAGGCTAAACAATTAATAAATATAATTCACAATTAAATAATGATAATAAATAAATAAATATACATAAATAATAAATGACAAATAATAATTAAAATTTTTTATTTATAATTTCTAATTAATAATTAATAATTAATAAATTATACGCAATATTTAATAATTTCTAATTAATAATTTATAAAGTAAATCTAAAACAATTATAATTAAATAAGTATATAATATTGTAGTGAACAATAAATAATAAATAATAAGTATATAATATAAAATATAAAATATAAAAAATATTATATATAATATTATAAATTTAAAACATAAGTAATGTATAAATAATAAATTAACATATGATCAATAAACAATGAATAACTAAAAAATAGATAATAGTTAATAAATTATGAACAAATAAAGAATTAATATTTATTTAATATATATTAAATAAGTAATAAATAATAAGTTAAGAATAAATTAATAATAAATTTTTAAATAATAAAATCACATTAAAAATTAATGTATAAATAATTAAGAAATAATTAATATTTAATAAATTTAAAAAAAATAAAAAAATCAAACATATAAAAAATAAAAAGTTAATATTAAATTAATAATAAAATAATAAAATATTATAAAAAATTTAAAAATAATGTACTAATTAATGTACAAAAAATGTATACAAAATAATTAAATATAAAATAATTATTATTTATTAATTATCAAATTCTCAAAAAATAATAAATAAATAATATTGAAATAGATAATATAGAAATAATATAAAGATAAAAAATTAAAAAATTATAAATTATAAATTATAAATAAATAAATAGTATTAAATAAATAAATAATAATTAACAACTTAATAAATATTAATAAATTATACATAGTTCCAAAAATAATTAATTATAAATTTATAACAAATACTAAATTAATAATAAATTAATATGAATATAAATAAAGAAAATTAATTATATATAATAAATAAATAAGAAATATGTACTAAATAAAAAAATATATTTGATATATTATAAATAAAAAATAAAAAATAAACACTAAATACATATATTAAAAAATAACTTACTAATAAATAAATAAAAAATTATATTTAATTTATCAAATAATAATTAATAAAAATAAATAATAAATAATATATTGAATAAAAATTAAATTAAAATGAAATAATAAATAATAAATACGTATTTATTTTTTCATTAAATAGTAATTTATTATTAATAATAAATAAATAACTAATAAATGAACAATAAATAAATGCACTTCGATATTTAAATGTAAATTAATATACATATTTGTATATAAACAGTAGTAACTAAAAATATCTCTATATATATTTATACTTATGTGATATAATAATACATAAACATAAATATGTATAAATATTTACAAATGTGTATATACATACACAAATATTCATAAATACATAAACACACACACACACAGAGATATATATATATATAATTGATAATAAATCACTAAAATTGTGCAAACCATAATAATTACAACACCATCAAATCTATAGGAATGTAAATCAATGGAATAAAATCATAAACGACATAAAAATAATATGACGAAACTATTAAAATAAGATGAAATCTCCTCAAATGTGTATGATATAAATATATATGTATTTTTTTAAAATATATTATATATTAATATTTATTTATATATAAATGAATATATATATCTATATCTATATCTATTTACTAATACAAATGAATATGTATATACAAATATTATTTATTTACGTATATATATTAATATTAATATAGTTTTACTGTATATTTGTTTATTTTCTATATTTATTGATAATGATATATTTATATAAAAATTGATATTTATTTTTATATTGTATATATTCATTAAAACACATTTATATGTAAACATGTATTAATATAATATATATATATATGAAAATTCAAAAATAATATACTTATATTTAATTGTAAATAATTATACATATTGAAAACTATGAAACATTAAAAATTGTAATATCTATATGAATGTATTATCTATGAATAAATTTATTCACCCTAAGAAAAGACAATAAGACACAATTAAACAAGGTTGAAATATCATTGAATTTTAAAACATTAGGGTAATATATCATCCCAGACATTATGTACATGGATTTTGCATCATGTTTTTTTAAAACATTCAGTACACCACAAAAATACATTCCGAGGAACAATAACGGTTTAGTGTCTTTTTAAACATTGAAACAAAATCTTTTATCCAAGTTAATGTTATTCAAATTATCCCATAAAGATCTTCACATTTAGTTCTTCTACCTAAAACCAGTTTTCATTTCCTATGGAAGAGGAATAGAAGAATGGGGTGGGAGCAGATGCTCAATAACGTTAAATAAAGAAAATTCGTAAGCATAAAATGAATAAGAGGGTATGGAACATGATAATAACTATTAAAGATCATACCCTACATATTTTATGTCATAAAAAATATTATAAGTTCATAAGATGTGAAAGATAATGAAATAAAGAACATAAGCCATGAAAACATAATATACGAATAAAACATGGAATTGTGGAAAACACATAAACATATAAAAACCCTACGCCAATGCGACCTATCAAGGCCTTTGTAACATGTTAGTATTGGGTTAATCACTTGTGTACATGCATCAACCATGTAATTCCCCCCCCCCATGTACCTTCTAGTTTTAGGCTTGTGATGTCCACTCATGTACCCTCCTTTTTTGGGATTGGGATTTCCTCTAGTTTACCCTCTTATTTCAGGCTTGGTATATCCTCCCGTGTACCCCATTATTTCAGTCTTGGTAGGTCCTCTCATTTACCTTCTTGGTTTGGGCTTTGGATGTCCACCAGTTTTACCTCTTACTTTGAGCTTGAGATTCCCTCTCGTGTACCATGTGAAGTCATGAATAATTTTTCATTACCTAGTCTATTGGTGGGATATATAAGTCGCACCCATCACATAATGAAATTATACGTGTGTATACTAAAAAACATTCAACATATCACTACCCATGAAAACAGATGGGTTTTATAAATATCAAATGATTACACTTGAAATGAAATGGGTATCCGTAAAATTTGATCACATCATAACCTACGTAAAAGAGATATGTTTTATAATGATTAAATCAAGACATAACCCATGAATGGGATGTGGGTTTCAAAAACATATAATTTGTGGAAGTGAAATGAGTTTCTTAAGAAATATTCTATCTAAAAGAAACCATTTATGATTGAATAGGAAAAAGGGATTGATTAACATCAATAGATGCCATCTTAAATGTAAAATACATTGATAAATAGTTTGAAAACATTTCTTGTATAAAATATCATTTGATATCTTTAATGCATAAATTTTATTGAAATCTATTTACATTTAAAGAAAATCGAAATCTTTTAGAGAAGTATAGAAAAAATTTGGAAATCTTTTTCCTTGAAAACAAATAAAATTATCTTGAAAAAAATTTGAAATCATTTTTCCTTCAAAAATTTTTAATGAAGCCTGAATTTTTTTTGAAAACCTTGTTCTTCCCAAACATACAAGTGATGCCACCTTATGAAATGATTAAATATGTTCCACACAATATTAATTTAATAGTTACAACAATTTATGAGATGTTTTATAACATTTCGTGTACATTATTGATATGTATGAGAGGTTAATGGGGTTTGGAAACCCTTGCCCCGATCTTTGAGATAACTGTTTTTGAATAATGATAATGAATTTGGATTAGTGTCTAAAGAGATCTACAGTGGATTTGGATCTAATATTCTATGTGTGAATATTGATTTCAGTAGAGGATTGAGATTAATGCAAACAAATATATGTCTTATGAAAGGATATGTTAGGACCTTTTTTATAGAAAACCATCAATAATAATTTAACAAATAAAATAGTTATCAGTTATAAATGTAATTTAAATAATTATAAAAGGAAAATAAATTTAATTTCACAGTTTTAAGGTATGTTTAATATCCATTTTGATAAAAAATAATATAATTTTTAATTTTAATTCACATTAATAAAATGTTTTTTAATATAATATATATAAAGTCATTTTCTAGACTATTAAAAACATTTTACATTAAAGGAATAATGAAAAAATTTAATGAGAATCTAAAGACATTAATCACCACTAATATTTAATCATTGGATATAATATTTTTTTTACACTATAATTTAACATTTTAATAAAACTTATAATGTCTTTAAAACCATTTCATACTTTTTCTACTATATATACAAGCATTTTGAATGTGTTGTGTGTGTGTTTAAGGTAATTATAACATCAATAAAATATGAAAATAAATTACATTATTGAAAATAATTTATTTTTCAAAAAAATAACCATTTTTAACTGATCATAATATTTTATCATTATGAAGAAAAAGATATTTTAGAATAAGGAGACTCACATTATGAAATTATTCTTTACCTAAAATAATATTAATGTTATAATGGAATGAATGTCTAAAAAATAATAATATTTATAAAATAAAATTTTTATAGTAAAACTGAACCATTGAATTAATTAAATGGTTATTATTGATAGATTTGGAGACCATATCATGTAGTTTTAACCACCTTTGGCAGATTTTGAAAATTATTTCATAGGATTCAATGTTAATAATTATTATATTTTTTAGATATATTTGATTATCAATTTTTCACTTAATAATTTAATCATGATTTCAAATGATATTTATTATGTAACAACTGGTCCCACAGGTAACCTAGTCTTCCCATAATCACATGGTGTTCCCTCCAATGTGCCCACACACATTCCCGAATAAGTCATCAGACTAAGGAATGACCCCATAGAATAACACATGTTCTTTCAGTGTTCATTTTCATCCCTCAGCACTACGCCAAAAAATATGTTTTCATGTAGTTCGTTTGTTTAGCGATTGTTTATAGATGCACAAAATCATTTTGTGAGGGTTTTAAAAAATGGGATAAATTTTTTATTGACAATTATTTAGTGATGACTTTAGAAAATTGATGCGCAATTATTTAGCGGTGGTTAATTATATAATAATATTTTTGTAATTTATAATTTTTTATTTTCTAATTAATTTTCTTGTTGTTTACATTTTAAATATACTTATTTTTAATTAAATTAAATAAATTATGTATTTTTACATACTTTTTTATTATTAATATTATTTTAGCATAAACATATGAATTCCCATGAAAATGCCACATATGCCATTCAAAAATTCTGAATTAAGTGAAATTTGAACTACTTACCTCTTGGTTCTTCTACATAGATTTTACCACTCCAACGTGGTCTTCACTGGTTAGTAAATGAAATTCATTGTAGTTATTTATATATATACATATATATGTGTGTGGAAAAACAAATAATAACTAACAAATAGATATAGGCTAAATAATTAATAAATATAATTCACAATTAAATAATGATAATAAATAAATATAAATAAATAAATAATAAATGAAAAATAATAATTAAAATTTTCTAATTTAAAATTTCTAATTAATAATTAATAATTAATAATTTATACTCAATATCAAATAGTTTCTAATTATTAATTTATAAAGTAAATCTAAAAGAACTATAATTAAATAAATATATAATATTGTAGTGAACAATAAATAATAAGTATATAATATAAAATATAAAATATAAAATATAAAATATGTTATATATAATATTATAAATTCAAAACATAAGTACTGTATAAATAATAAATTAACATATGATCAATAAACAATGAATTACTAAATAATAGATAATAGTTAATAAATTATGTAAAAATAAAGAATTAATATTTATTTAATATATAATAAATAAGTAATAAATTATAAGTTAAGAATAAATTAATAATAAATTATTAAATAATAAAATCACATTAAAAATTAATGTATAAATAATTAAGAAATAATATATAAATAATGAATTTAAAAAATTAAAAAAGTCAAACAAATAAAAAATAAAAAGTTAATATTAAATTAATAATATAATTATAAAAAATTATAAAAAAATGAAAAATAATGTACTAATTAATGTACAAAAATTGTATTAAAAATAATTAAATATAAAATAATTATTAATTATTAATTATCAAATACTCAACAAATAATAAATAAATAATATTGAAATAGATAATATATAAATAATAATCAGATAAAAAATTAAAAAATTATAAATTATAAATTATAAATTAATAAATAATATTAAATAAATAAATAATAATTAACCACATATTAAATATTAATAAATTATACATAGTTCAAAAAATAATAAACAATAAATTAATAATAAATACTAAATTAATAATAAAATAATATCAATATAAAAAAAATTAATTATATATAATAAATAAATAATAAATATGTAATAAATAATAAAATATAGTTGATGAATAATAAATAAAAAATTAAAAATTAAAAATAAATACATATATTATAAAATAACTTACTAATAAATAATGAATTAATTAAATTTAATTTATAAAATAATAATTAATAAAAATAACTAATAAATAATATATTAAATAAAAATTAAATTAAAATGAAATAAAAAATAATAAATACGTATTAATTTATTCATTAAACAGTAATTTATTATTAATAATAAATAAATAACTAATAAATCAACAATAAATAAATGCACTCCGATATTTAAATGTATATTATTATACATATTTTTATATAAACACTAGTAAATAAAAATATCTCTTTATATATTTATACTTATGTGATATAATAATATATAAACATAAATATGTATAAATATTTACAAATGTGTATATACATACAAAAATATTCATAAATACATAAAGACAAACACACACACACAGATATATATATATATATATATATATATATAATTGATAATAAATCACTAAAACAGAGGAAACCATAATAATTACCACACCATCAAATCTATAGGAATGTAAATCAATGGATTAAAATCATAAACGACATAAAAAAAATATGACAACACTATTAAAATAAGATGAAATCTCCTCTAATGTGTATGATATAAATATATGTGTAATTTTTTAAAATATATTATATATTAACATTTATTTATATATAAATGAATATAAATATATATCTATATCTATATCTATTTACTAATACACATGAATATGTATATACAAATATTATTTATATACGTATCTATATTAATATTAATATTGTTTTACTATATTTTTATTTATTTTCTATATTTATTGATAATGATATATTTATATAAAAATTGATATTTATTTCTATATTGTATATATTCATTAAAACACAATTATATGTAAACTTGTATTAATATAATTTATTTATATAAGAAAATAAAAAAATAATATACATATATTTAATTGTAAATAATTATACATATTGAAAACTACAAAACATTAAAATTGTAATATCTATATGAATGTATTATTTGAGAATAAATTTAGTCACCCTAAAAAAAGACAATAATCCACACTTAAACGAGGCTGAAATATCATCAAATGTTAAAAAATTAGGGTAATATATCATCCCAGACATTACGTAAATGGATTTTGCATCATTTTTTTAAAATATTCAGTACACCAAAAAAATACATTCCCAAGAACAAAAACTATTTAGTGTCTTTATGAATATTGAAACAAAATCTTTTATCCAAGTGAAAGATAATCAAATTATCCCATAAAGATCTACACATTTAGTACTTCTACCTAAAACCATTTTTCATTTCCTATGAAAGAGGAACAAAAGAATGTGGTGGGATCAGATGCTCAATAAGGTTAAATAAAGAAAATTTGTAAGCATAAAATGAATAAGAGGGTATAGAACATCAGAATAACTTTTTAAGATCATACTCTACATATTTTATGTCATAAAAAATATTATATATTCATAAGACATGAAGGATAATGAAATAAAGAACATAACCCATGAAAACATAATATACGAATAAAACATGGAATTGTGGAAAACACATAAACATATAAAAACCCTATGCCAAAGCGACCTATCAAGGCCTTTGTAACGTGTTAGTATTGGGTTAATCGCTTATGTACATGCATCAACCATGAAATACCCCCCCCCCCATGTACCCTCTAGTTTTAGGCTTGTGATGTCCTCTCATATACCATCCTTTTTTGGGATTTCGATGTCCTCTAGTTTACCCTCTTATTTCGGGCTTGGTATATCCTCCCATGTACCCCATTATTTCAGTCTTGGTAGGTCCTCTCATTTACGTTCATGGTTTGGGCTTTGGATGTCCACCAGTTTTACCTCTTACTTTGGGCTTGAGATTCCCTCTCGTGTACCATGTGATGTCATGAATAATTTTTCATTACCTAGTGTATTGGTGGGAGATATAAGTCCCACCCATCACATAATGAAATCATTCTTTTGTATACTAAAAAACATTAATCATATCATTACCCATGAAAACAGATGGGTTTTACAAATATCAAATGATAACCTTTGAAATGAAATGGGTATCCTTAAAATTTAATCACATCATAACCTACGTAAAATAGATATGTTTAATAATTATTAAATCAATTCATAACCCAGGAATGGGATGTGGGTTTCAAAAACATATAATATGTGTAAGTGAAATGAGTTTCTTAAGAAATATTCTATCTAAAAAAGAAACCATTCCTGATTAAATAGGAAAAAGGGATTGATTAACATCAATAGATTCCATATTAAATGTAAAATACTTTGATGGTTATTTTGAAAACATTTATTTTATAAAATTTCCTTTGATATTTTTAATGCATAAATTTTATTGAAATCTGTTTACATTTAAAGAAAATCGAAATATTTTGAAGAAGGATTGAAAAAATTTGGTAATACATTTTCCTTGAAAACATATAAAAGTATCTTGAAAAAAATTGAAATAATTTTTCCTTCAAATATTATTAAAGAAGCTTGAATTTTATTTAAAAACCGTGTTCTTCCCAAACATACAAAATAATGTTTTAAAAAATTAAAATATTTTCTTGTTAAATAACATTGAAAATATGGTAAATACTTCTTGTAAATGTTTTAGAATATTTTTTACTTGAATCCCCATTTGAGTAATCTTGAAAATTTTGTGAAATATATTTATTTGGAAGTATATTTTAAACATATAAATATAGATTAAAAACAATTTGAAAACCATTTTCCTTGAAAATATATAAAATAATCTTAAAAACATTATGAGAACATTTATTTTAAAGAAACATTAATGAACTTTCTTAAATATTATCCTTTTAAACATGAAAATGATGCTTCACATAAATAATGGGGGTTAAACTTATACATGTTATATGAGGTCAAAAGAACATTCATTTTACATGGTAATAAAGGGTATAAGATTTCTTGTTCGGAAAGGAAAATCAGTGTTCCCTCGAAAACATTGGTAAAATTAAAAAAAAGGTTAAAAATTACTTTTAAATATTATACGATAATAGTCGAATATTAATAGAAACCCTTTTTTGAAAACATTGTTTTGGAGGATCACATATTTCCATATGATGAGAGTGGTAAATGTATACAATATAGAAAACACATTATTAATAATAGTATTCGACAAAGAGTGTAAAATTGTAATAATTCATTGAGATATCATGAATATCATGTCAAGAATATATTTCCATAGTGTTTTTGAGTGATGGATCATAATATTTCATCAATGCATTCATTATTATAATTAGTCTCGAAAAACTATGAGTTTGTTTAAATATACTCTTTCCACATTGGTAACATTGAACCGTACTCCAAATTTATGATAATTAAATTTCATGAAGACAAAAATATCATGAATATAAATAGTATCATGATAAACATGTTGAAGGTATTATATACACCTCATGAAAAAATATAATTTTATTACAAGGAAGGAGTCTCAAAGAAGAAAAAATGAGACAAAATCATTTTACTGATTTGGTATCTTTTCAATCGTAGTCACCACGATATAAATATAATCAAATAGAAATTTAAATACCTATAAATTGATGTACATTATTCATATAATATATCCATGGTTAGTATACACACCACAAAAAAATTAATGGGTGTTGAGTAAAGTACTTAACTCATAGAAATGAAAAGTTAATTGAAACTCCCATATCTTGTGTCTTGAATCTCTTCATAATCATTAAAAAGTATTTTATAATAAATATATTTTTATTATAAATATATCATAGAACAATATTATTATATCTTATACCATATATGGTTTGATAATGACTTTATATTATATTATTGTTAACAATTCCATGTTAAGCATACTCTTCTGCTAAAACTCCCTTTTCTTTTTGCATGTGTCTTAATTTGTTATATATTTGGATCATATACATATATCATGATTTCTAGAATATAAACTATGATGTATTCATCTATTATATTAACTATATTTGTATTAAAATAATCTATATAATATAGTATTTTGAAATGTAATACACTATTTGTGGAGATGTTAAGTCGTACATATACATAAATGATGTTTCAGTTATTATTATTGTATAAAAGATTGAATGAAAATGACATATATTAATATATTTATAAAATATTATAATATTATAATTATTATTTACATATATCATATAATTTAACTAAACCCATCATTAATACATTCTGTGTACTATATAAATGAATCACATTGCTTTGAGGAGGCGGTAGTCCACACATCCACAAATGAAATTATTATATTTACAAAAAAATGAATGTAGAAAAAGATATGTGGTGTAAATAACTATATAATACTAAATAGATAATAAATAAAACAAATTAACTAATTGGGTTTCCACCATAATGTCCACTATGGTAGGCGATAAAGGAAAAATTAACAATCATTGTTTAGTGAGGTGGCAGCTCACCCTACACAGAAATAGTAATTTGTTACCAATTAGATGAAGGTGTGTGTATGACTAGTTAAAACCATTAACATAAAAAATATTTTAATATTTAGGATTATATTTTATATATATATATTAATTGAATAATTAGATTCGTAACGGTGGATAATGAAAATAAAATAAATGTGCTTGAGAAAAGCAGTTCCCTCATAATCCAGTAACTTCTTTTGGTTTGTGCCAAAAGGCTTCCTTGAATTGATTTATATCCATGGTATGGATTCTAGGTTGAAGATATGTATTTTATTATGATTTTTGGCTAGATAATGACTATACCAATGTTGTTTTAGATTTGTGAATAAGTGGGACATGTGTTGTCCTTTAATAGGAAAGGGAAAGGACACCCTAGTCATTTTTAGAACGAAGTTAGGGGTATAAACATTTATACCAAACTAAATTATTAAAAAAAATCCTATATAAATAATATATGGTTAATTAAAAAATAATTTTCATAAAACGGGTGATGGAAAAGTGTATTTTTTGATTTGGGTCATTAATATAGGATTTAGTACATTATTAACCTATACTTTCTCTTAACATTTATAATTAATTTTAATTAATTTCAGTAATATTTGTGGTAAAAAATATTAACCCTTGTTAAAAATTATAATGTATGAAGATACCAAATAAGGAATTAGTTTTTTGAAACTCCAATAAGAGAAGTGGAAGAAATTAATTTATATTTAATCCTACTAATTGGAGGTCACAGTGGGTTTTTAAAACAAAAATAATCAGAAGCTTGCTATGATTTTATATCCAATTTCAATGTGATGTTTGTTCCAACTACCTTATTTTGGATAATTAATAAAAATAACACATAATTAATATTTGAAACCAATTAAATATATAACTTATCCATATAAATAAATTAGATGAAAAAGATGTTTAGAATTAAAATTCAGTATTTTTTACTATTCAATAAAAAATGAACCCCTACAAAAAATATCAAATATTTATCCAATCATATTTTTTATGTTTATTTTTAAAGTATATTTTTTGATTAAACATATTAAATCTATTAAATTACTATTAATTTTATTTAAAATGGGTTCTCAGTTAAAATTTCGTAAAACTCCCGTTATAAAAATATATGGTTTTAAGAATAAAATTTGTTTTGTTACTGTCTTATATAAATGAAGTATAATGGAGTATTATCAAGAATATCATATTAATTAAATTACATATAAATTTAATTAATATCTATTTCTATTAGTAATTAATTAAAAATATTAATATAATTATTCTTTCTTCACATAAAAATTGAATTTATCCATTTTTATTCATTTGCTTACTATATTATTTAATATTTATTAGGTAAATAATGAGTTAAACTATATATATTCCTAAGTTAGTTAATCATATAATATTCAATTTAATTTCCTTGTTATATACAATGAAATAATAATATTTCAATAATGAATTGTTTTTTGGTAACACTCGGTCTTGCGTGTTACATAAGCTAGCGAGGAAAGCCAAAATTGCATGTAATGAAAGATAACCTCACTAATCTATGTAGAGAAATATAAATTTTATGTTTTCTATCATGTGTGATTGACATACTTTTTCCTATAATTTAATCCATACTTTGTTCTTTAATATAAAATAAAAAATATTTATTTGGGTTTGAAATAAAAAATTGGAAATATATTGATTTATTTTGAAAAATATATATTACAAATAATGTCAAGATGTTATATTTTACCCCCCCCCCCAAATAAATTTCCCCCACAAAATTGATCAACGATATTAGTGGTTTAGTAATTGAATGTTTAATTCATTGAAACCCACATCATATAAATGAATACTAACACTTCCCATTCAAATGGAATGTTTTAACCATAAAAGTTACCCAAAGTAACTAATAATTAGGTTCCCACATTTGAAAAAATAGGTGGCAAGTAAAAAATAAGGGAATGGACGAAAAATCTAACCATCATGTTCTTATAGACAGTAATGGATAAAAAAGATAGGAGAAAGTTGACAATCACATATCTATAAACCTACTATTATTTATTGGAGCATACGATTCATCAAAAATTAGGTTTCCTGTACAAAATTTTTTTTTTCAATATCCATTTTTCTAATTTTGATGAATTTTAATTAAAAGATAAACTTGCACGACTTCCAGAAAAAGTCACCCTTTATTGTTCATTGATCATATTTTACTCTCTGTCTCTATAAAAATAATGATTTGTTTTTAATTCCTGATGTACTAATATATCAACAGATCAATGATATCCCATACCTTTTGACATTAGCTATCATCATCATAATTTTGTTTTAATATTCTATTCAATTTTCATAAATCCTAAAATAGAGATAATTTAATTACCCAAACTATCATTAATGAAAATTCCTCTTGATCTAATTAAATGTATTATTATGTAAAATGGATATATTAAATATAAAATTCATTTTTTATGTTTTGGTATTTTAAAATACCATTATAAATTGTTAATAATTCAATTATAGTTTTTGAACATTAGTCACAAAATTAGTATAAATATTGGGCTTTAATAAATCCAATTTACTCAGACAAAGGATATGATGGCCTCATCCAGTAGACTAGCCCCATATGAATCCCATTTTTCAGAGCACAGGAAGGAGGTGGTGTCATTAGTCTTCTCTCTTGACCAATCCCAAGTTGAGCTTCAATATGTTAAGCTTGAATAGAACTGCCTATGAGAGAAGTGGAAGTTAAGAGAGATTACCTCTTAATCGATATTACCAAATCCACCCCAAGAGTATGTCACCATAAGAAATCTTATCATTTGGTCTGATTCCAATGTTATATGGGTTTATATAACAATAACATATCACTATGATAATTTGAATTATTTTTTATATAATAATGAATATACATTCCTTTTATTATTATTACTTTGTAAATATTTTCCAATGCAAAAATAGTATTTTTAGTTAATATTCAACTAATAAATATATTTTGATAGATTAATGGATTTTTTAATTAAATAATATAATTAAAAAAATTATAAATTTCTTTTTATTATGCATAAATGATCATATAATTTTTAGGAATACAACAGTAATTTTTATTACAGTTTGAAAGCTGTTTTTCTCAAAACTCATGATTTTTTATAAATGTTAGTTTTTATTTTAAATGAGAAAATTAAAATATTTAGAAAATTATTTATATTATTTGTATATTATCTTTCTAATCAGGGTGTCGAATTTATCTAATGGTATATTTTTCTTAATTTTCTGAGACAATTAAGTTTTTAGGTAAGAATTAAATACCGTTTAAATATAAAATGTGTTTGATGACATCATAATGACCCAACAGTTATTTAATAAAATACTTTAAATTATATTTTCCGGAAAAATATTATTTATCCCTAAAATAGTGTGATTTGATATTTATTTTATTTATTTTTAAAATCATTAGTGGGCCTCCAAAACTAATAAAACAATTTAACTTTTTAAATTGTTTTCCTTGAGAGTGTGACACACCTCCACCTAATAAAGCCTACTATTTTAATAATTTAGTATAATTTTCTTATAAAATATTTTCTCCCCTCCCATTTAGAAAAAAACCATGGGCTAAAACCATGGTCTTGTTTTTTGTTATGATCAGTTTAATGTGTGGTGTCCCAAATCTATGTAATCAATAAATCCGACTTCTTTCCTATATAAACAATTCCAAAATCTAACATTATCTTCATTGAAAGGCTTTTTGAGTTCATAAAAACTCTTCCATACTCTCTCTATAATCCTCCCATGGTTCCCCAAGATCCCAATAATCATCTCTCAAACCTTCCCAAGCCATTGGGGTCACACGTCCAAGTAAGGGATTTATTCTTTTCTCATTTTAGTCCAATATTCTATAAGTTTTTATTCCCTTTAATATTCAAATATAATTGTTTTAGTATGACTTATGATCTACCCCATACATTCCTATTTATTTTTGAATTATTATAGTACACATTCTCTCTCATTTATGCCTCCCAGGTACACCCGTTAGCATGCCGAATTCCTTATGAAATTTATCTCAGATCATTTACATTCAAGAAATTCATTTTAATTATAAATCTAAATTCCATTATATTTGTTGGTACATGTATTTATATGGCCCCCTTAATTTCCATTTCATGTAAATATTATGATACACCCCTTTTTCTCTCATCACCCATTTTTTTAATTCTTTTGTCACGTCGTTATGCCGCTGAAATTGCACCGTGATTTCCCAAGCCAAAGTCTTTGTGTAGTGAATACAATTCCAATTTATCTATCAAGGATATTGAAATTTATGCACATTTACATATTTATTATAGGTTTCCATGTATTAATTCCTCTTTCCTTTATATTTTAATAAATTATTATGTTTAATGAATCCATGTTGTCTGATCTATTGGGCACACTAATGCATCAAATGAAATGTTTAAGAAGGGTGCGCCTGGATGGCACTCCAATGCCTTGGGTAAAGATTAGTATCTTGATAAGTCATGTGAAATGAGGATTTATTAATTATATTTCAAGTGGAATGATGATTTACTCATGATAATTCACCTAAGGAGGGTTTACTCATGCTCTATGTGCATTTATCATTGGCTCATGCTAATACCATGTTTAGGGTTGTCGCCACATTTCCATGTTATGATAATCATGCTATATCATTCCTTTATTTTTATGTTTACTTTTCACTCCATTTATATTCCTATTTCCTAACATGTATTGTAATCTTCATGTTATACCTTGTTTACTCCCTTACTGGGCTTTATAACCCTCCCTTTTCTTATTCATGTCCTTAGGTTATCCCATTCAAAGCTATGTATGAGGGAATATAGTTGTCATGTAAATGAAGTTTTCAATAATGATATTGTGTTTCACTTTTTATGTTGTTATGTAATGTTTCTATCTCCCAAATACACTAGACCCCTTGATCATATATTTTGTATCAAGAAAATATTTTATGTAATAAATAATGTTTATGTGTGTAATAAATAGATGGTTTGTTATAGTTGGTATCAGAGGACATGTTTAGTTAATTTTGGGATTATGATTAGAAAACCCTAGTGATTCCTTTGAGACAAGACTAAGTATAATAAGAACGTCCCTAAATTTTTGTGAGTATTGAGTAATGGGATTATCAAGAAAATGCATCCTTTTATGGATACGAGTAGGTAGTAACGGCTCTGGTAGATATGTACCTAGGAGTGAAAAATCTGACAAGGAGTTTTAGGCTTGTCCTAGGGTATCCTGGTACTTCAAAATGGGTGTTGTTTCACACTTCGTTATGACACTCCTAGGGGATATGCTTTGGTAAATTCACAAGCATAGTATGAACCATTATTATAATAATTAAAAATATTCCACTTAAAATATATGTTATAAAGTAGATCATGGATAACCTAGGATGATGCCTATATATTCAGGACTTAAGTAAATAAAATATATTTATAAGTCATCTATTTTTCCTTGTATTCCCCATTATTTATTACCCCTAACTTTCTTATTATTCTAGTCAATGGCCAGTTATAGGTGGACTGAGGCTAACAACCGATGCAATGATCACTGTGATGAATGTTCGAATGAGATTCCAAATCTTTTGGGATCAAGAATTGTGAACTTTTTCTTGATACTCTCTTAGATAACTCATGATTTTAATAGAAACATGGGTCAAGAGGAATGTTCAACCCCCCAATGAAAATCAATTCACTATCGAGATCTTCATTAGACAATGGCCTCCTACTTTTAATGGATCATCTGATCCATCAATCGTCGAACAATGGTTCAAATCCATTGAAAAGATCTTCTCCATCCTTTAACATTCCGAAAACGAGAATGTTTTTTTGGATACTTTTCGTATGGAGTGTTAAGCTGATCAATGGTGTAAATTGATAAAAAATAAAAATCCTGAGGAGGATATCATGGTGTTGGAATGAAAATGTTTTTTGATAAATATTTTCATCACAACCTTTGGCATAAGATGGAATGGAACTTCCTTGAACTCAATCAAAAAGATGACGAAGCTGTTGGAGAGTACAAGGAAAACTGCATCTATCATGCACGATATGTCTCTGGCTTTTTCATTACCCCCGAATACAAGGTTGCCCGCTTTTTTTGGGGGATAAAACATAGACTACAAAAATCCATAGTGATCCGTGACATCGATCACTATGTAAATTTTTTCTAACGTGACCTTACGATCCAAATAGAGATCGGTGAATCTTAAGGGTATCATGGGGATATGAAGCTAAAGGTGGACTTTAATTCTAGTAGTCCAATAGAAAAATCCAATAGTGCTAAGAAAATCCAGCACCCCACTAGACAATGGTGTGGAATGAAGATCCCATAAAACTTCATTAAGAGGATGAATAAATGTTTAAGTTGTTGAATAGAAGGGCATCTAATTGTTAACTGCCAACAAGAAAACCCACAGCAGCGATATGGGAGAAGAATGGTCCGTTCAAACCTTAATGCGTTGTCCATTTTTCAACTAGAAAGAACAAGGGCAACATGGAAATCAGTGCCATAATCAAAGTGTTTTTGGAGGCAACCAACAACATCCAAGGCAGCAAGGGTGAGAATTTTCCATCACTATAGCTAAAGTGAACCCCAAAAACAATGTAGAGATAGGTGTTCTATTTATTCAATAAAGAATATCGAACATACTTTTTTGATTTTGGTTCTACACATTCTTTGGTATCTCAAAGGTTTTGTAGAACAATCCCAATACCAGCAAAAATCATGGAAGTAAATATGTCGGGGAGTATAGAAAATGGGGAAATCATTGAATTCGATGAATATAAATTGTCCCCTATCATAATTTGAGTACTGAACTTTCTAGAAAACCTAATCTTACCCCCACTAGTGTAATTTGATGAAATTCTCAACATGGATTTAATTTACTTATATAGAGCCATTATAAATTTCCGTGAGAGGGAAATCGCTCTCCATATGTAGAATTGACCCTTGATTCTATACAAATGAAAGGAGGAAGAAAAATATTATTTTGAACCATCATCTCAAGCGTGGATATTACATCCCAATGAGAACACATATCTGGCTTAGATCATTAAGTCTATGTAGGAAACCATCCATGAAGACTGGCCTATTGTGAATAAATTCACTGAAGTGTTTCTTGAGATATTGCATTATCTTCTTTCTAGAAGAGATCTTGAATTTTCAATTGATCTCATACCTAGGGAGTCGTACATATTAAAGACTATATATAGAATGGATGTGGTGGAGCTTTAGGAGATGAAGAAACAAATAATGAATTATCTGGATAAAGGGTTTATGCGCCCAAGTGCTTTACTCTGGGGTGCACCAGTCATCTTCATCAAGAAGAAGAATAGTTCTATGCACCATTGAATCGATTATCATGAGCTTATGAAAATCACGATAAAGAACAAGTATCCTCTCCCACGAATTTATGACTTGTTCGATCCTCTATGTGGAGAACCATACTTCTACAAGGTGGATTTTTGGTTGGGATATTATCAAGTAATTATGATGAAAGAATATATCCTCAAGATTATTTTTCATACAAGATACTAGAAATATGAATTCATAGTAATGACTTTAGGACTCACTAATGCTCCATCAATTTTTATAGACTTGATTAATATAGTCTTTAGAGATTACCTCGAAAAATTTGTGGTAGTCTTTATACAAGATATTCTAATATACTCTAAAACCAATGAAGAGCATGAAAAACATCCAAGAACTGTACTAGAGACCCTATGAAAGGAGAAGCTCTATGAAAAGTACAGAAAGTTTGAGTTTTGGTTGATGGAGGTCTCATTCCTAGGTCATATCATCACAAGTAATGGGATGTTTGTGGATCCCTCGGAGATTGATAAAATTGCGGGACAGATGAGGCCAAAATCTGTAATTGATATTTGTAGGTTCTTGGGGTTAAATGTATATTATCACCGATTTGTGGTAAATTTACCATGATTTTCAAACACTCTTATAAAGATAACTTAAATGGGAGTCATGATTTCCTGGAGTGATGAATTCAAAGAGAGCTTCATTGAGTTAAAAACAAGTCTTATCACTGTGCTCGTGCTTATACTACCCACAAGTGGAGATATTTTTATGGTATTGAGTGATGCTTTGAAGAAGGGTATGGGCTGTGTGTTGATAAAAAAATTAAAAATTCATTACATATGATTTAAGGAAATTATAATTTCATGAGAAAAAGTATCCAACACTTGATCTGGATTTGATGGGGTGATCCTCAATTTAAAAATTTGGTGGCATTATATTTTTTGATTTAAGTGTAAAATATATAGAGACCACAAAATCCTAAAGTATATATTCACACAGAAAAAGATGAACATTCCCCAACAATTTTGGTTAGAGCTGATCAAAGACTATGACTGATCAATTCATTACCAACCTTGGAGTTCGAACAAGGTGGTGGATGCTCTATGTAGAAATGACCCAGTGATTCTATCATTGATGAGAGTTTAAAAGGACCGAATCTTTATAGATTGGTTTCAAAATGAAATGGGAATCATAAAAAAGGGAACATCATAAATCCTTTCACAATTTTTTTCTCAACCATCTCTTTTGAAAAAGATAATGGAAGATCAAAATATTGATTTGGTAATTCAGAAGAAAGTGGAAGCTATTAGAAAAAGGAAATCCTTGGAGTTCAATGTTAATGAAGAAGGAATTGTGAGATTTGGAAAAAAAAATATGTCTTCCATCATGTCCGGAGCCGAAGAAGGAAAATTTGTATGATGAACAATGTTTGAATTTCTCTATTTAGGTAGAAAATAAAAAAATGTATCATGATATCTAAGAGAATTATTGGGGGGATAACATGAAGGAGGAGATCACTGAGTATACATCTATGTTCCTGGTGTTTCAACAAGATAAGGATGAGAGGTAGAAGGCTATGGGGATGAAGAAACCATCAACCATATCATCATAGAAATGGGAGAACATTACAATGTACCTTTTCATCAGAATTATAAATAAATTATAAAGATACAATTCTATCCAGGTTAATGTGGATCTTCTTACGAAGGCTACACAATTCATTACTATTCAGGAGGGGTTCTCATTTGATCAGCTGGAATGGATATATATATATATATAAGTTAATTGTTAAGGCTACATGGAGTAACACTATCTATTATATCCAATCGAGACCCAAAATTCACTTCTATGTTTTAGTAGAGTCCTCAACATTCTTTGATTACTGAGAAGAACATCAGTACAGCTTATCATCCTCAAAATAATGGTCAATCTGAGATGACTATCCAAACACTTAAGGGCATGTTGAGAGAATGCTCAATGGACTTTAAAGGAGGATGGGATCAACATCTTTCTCTTATTGAGTTTTCATACAATAACTGTTTCCACTCATGCATCCCAGTGGCTTATTATGAATCCCTTTACAGGAAAATGTGAAGAACATCGACATTTTGGGATGAAGTCAGTGAGTGTAAGCTTCTAGAACTTGAAATGGCCGAGGAAATGGTGGAGAAGGTGAAAATCATTCAACAAAATAAAAAGGAAGCCTGAAATTGACAGAAGGGTTATGTAGATAATCGTTTATGATACCATGAGGTGAATGTTTTAGACATGATATTTCTATGCATTTCTTTGTGGAAGAAGGTCGTGAGGTTTGGAAAGAAATGGAAGTTAATTCCTAGGTACATCTTCCCCTTCGATATTTTTTATCGTTTTGGGGTTGTGGCCTATCAAATATCACATCCACCTACCATTTCCAATGTACATTATGACTTTCATATATCTCACTTAAGGAAGTACATACCAGAACCTTCTCATGTATTCTATTATAAGGTAGTACAGATAGAGAATGATATTTCTTATAAGGAGAAACCAGTGAAGAACATAGATCATAGAGAAAAGGTTCTGCGAAATAAGACAATACCCCTCGTCAAGGTGTTGTGGAAAAACCAAAAGTTTGAATAAGAGACCTAGGAATTAGGGGAAGTGATGTAGAAAATTTACCCCCATCTGTTTTAGTATGGGAAAAAGAAATATCATGGGGGAAATTTCTTAAGTTGGGAAGATTGTAACTACAGAAATATTCACTAATGAAAATTCATCTTGATCTAATTAAATATATTATTTTGTAGAATGATTATATAAAATGTGAACATCATTGGTTTTTTGTTTTTAGATTTTAGAAAACCATTAAAAATTGTGACTATTGCAAATAAATCCATTGAACTGTGATCATGTGATTAGTATAAATATATAGCTTTAAAAAATTCAATTTTATCAGAAAAAGGAAGAGAAAGCCTCATCAAGTAGACTTGCCCTGTAAGAAGCCCATTTTCCAGATCTTGGAAAGGAGGTGATGTCATTGGTATTCACTCGTAACCTAGCACTAGCTGAGCTTCAAGATGTTAAGCTAGAACAGAACCATGTAAGGTAGAAGTGAAAGTTTACCACCCGAGCGATGTTATCTGAACCACCCCATGAGTCAATCAACATCGCACACCTTACCCTTCGGTATTATTTGGAAGTTATAAAGGGTTATGTAACAATACCTCTTCAATATGATTATGTGCATTATTTTTGTTTATAATACAAAATATACATTCATTTTAGTATTGTTACTTTGTAAATAGTTTTTAAAGCACGAACAACAGTGAATTTTTCATAATTTTTTGAGATAGTTGAATTTTTGGTTAAAAATTAAATACCATCTAAATAAATAATGTGTTTTATGACATAATAATGACCTAATTTTGATTTATTAAAATACTATAAATGATATGTTCTGCCAAAATATGTTTTACCCTTATAATAATATGTTTTTATATTTATTTTATATCTTTTACAAAACCATAGAGGACCCTACAAGAGTTATAAAACATTTTATATTTTTAAATTTCTTTCCTTGAGAGTGTGACTCACCTCCACATAATCAAGCATAATATTTTAATTTGTTAGGCCATTTTACGTATAAAATATTATTTTCTTGTCCACTTAGGAAAAAACCATGCAAAAAAACAATGATCTAGTTTGTGGTTTTGATTAATTTAATGTGTGGTGTCACAAACCTAAAAATAAAGAACTCCCTCTCTTTTCCTATATAAACCCACCCATGATCTCATTTCCTATTCACTCAAAGACTATGTATTTCATCCAACCTCTACATTCATATATTTATAATCCTTTAAAGGCACCAAAATCACAACAAATCTTGTCTCAAGCACCTCCCAAACCATTTGGATTACACGTCCATGTAAGGGATTTATTCCATTCTCATTTTTGACAAATTTTCATTATGTTGTTATGCCCTTTTATTTTCAGTTACAAATGTTGGGGTATGACATAGAACCTCAACCATAATGTACTTTTTATTTTTTAATAATGATATACCCCTTTATCTTTCATTAGTTTCTCCCATGCACACCTGCTACCATGACGAAATTCCGTAATGAATTTCTCTCTTCCAATTTACATTCTAGAAATTATTTAGTATTACTAAAAAAATTGTATTAATTATTTTTTTGGTAATGTATCTATAGTACCCCCTTAATTTCCACTTCATGTAAATATGATGAGACACTTATTTCTCTCTCATCAGCAATTTTTATGAATTCTTATGTCACTCTGTTATGCAGCCGAAATTACACTGCGATTTTCGAAGCCAATGTCATTATGTAGGGAATACCATGCCCATTTATCTATCATGATTATTCACCTTTATGCACATTTACATATAGATATAAGGTTCCAGGTATTAATTAAACATTATTTTATCATGGAATAATTTATTATGTTTAATGAATTCATGTTGTATGATCCATGTGGCAAACTTATGCATGAAATAAAAAGTCTAAGAAGGGTGCACCCTCATAGCACTCCAATGCATTGGGAAAAGATTAATATCATGATACGTCATGTACAATGCATATTTACACAATATAATTCAAGTGAAATTATTATTTAATCATTCTAATTCAATTACAATGATGGTTTAGTCAAGCACCATTTGCAATGACCGATGGCTCATGCTAATACCATGTTTAGTGTTGTGGCCACATTTCCATGTTAAGATAATCATGATATATCATGACATTAGGTTCATGTTTCTCTCTTGATCCATTGATTTTCTTGTTTATTAAAATGCTTTGTAATATTCATGTTATACCTTTTTTTACTCCCTTACTAGGCTTTATTGCTCACCATTTTTATATGTGTGTCCTCAGGTTATCCCATGCAATGCTAAGTACGAGAAAATGTAGTGGTCATGTAAAGGATGTTTTCAATGTATATGTTTCATTTCATGTTTTATGTCATTATGTAATGTTCATAAGTCCCAAAGACACTATACCTATGGATCTTCTATTTTGTATCAAGTTAATATTTTATGTAATAAATCATGTTTAAGTGTGTAATAAAAAGAAGGGATCTTATAGAGAATACACTTTGATTTTATTAACATTATCTGAAATTGAACATAAAATTTACAAACATAATTAACCTTATAGGAAATAAAAAATATGAAAATACAATGATTTGGAAGGAATTTCCTAAAACTGGAATAATTTTTATCCCCTAGATATCACAAGGTACGACATGGTTGTCACATTAAAAACATTTTAATACACACATCATATATTTCTCATAAACATGGTAACATCCTTAATTACCATAATTGTTTTTTCAAAACATGAAACATTAATTATGCCAATGATATGAGGATATATTCATTAATCCCAAGAATTTGTAAAATTCAACCTTGATTAAATACACAACATTTCCAATAATCATTTCTAGTGCAATCTGTATCATCCATTTTACTTTTTCATATCTAGTGTAATTTTATCAAACATCTTTATCTTAACCTCATGATTTAATTAAGGTATATCTACCCCTAATAAAAATATAACCATTCAATGAAATCAAATTCTATTTATTTATTACTATTCAACAATTCCTTTTCAATCCTTAATGAAGAATCATACTAAAAGTAATTATATATTTTAATAATCATATAACATAATCTTTGAAATCGAAAATATAAATACTTCATTAATCCAACTTTTTTCATAAACAATTACATAGGATTTATCAACTTGTTCCTTAATTCATCTTTCCATGAATACGAAATATGAATCAATCTTATGTTTTATCAACCTCAATAAAATTGTCTGTATTCTGTTTAAAGTAAATACTATTGGTTGGAAATCGAATACCATTCACATGTTTTTTCGTAACTTTTTATCTTTAGAATTATATCCAATACTTATACCACCTAATCAATTATATTTAGTATATTTCTACTTTGGGAATCAATTTTAACAATTCCAATACATTCCAAATATGAAACATTAAATGTGAACTTGGTTTCTTATAGTGCCCTATCTTGACTATAACCGTAATTCATATGGAGAGAAACACATATCATAGAAGATAACATCATAATAATAAAAAATTACTTATAGGATGTCTAAATGATGGATCATATACCTTTAATGTATGAAAACATAGGTATATAAATGGTTATTCATAGCCTTCATTTTTTTAAATCTTTCATTATGGTTTATAAAGATTTTGTGAATTTTTAAAGCATATCCTTGAAGAGTGTCAAACCAGGTGTGCAGAAAAGCATGTGATTATGTACTAGATTACCCTGTGTTAGGCATGAAATATTTTTTCAGAGTTTTTACCCCTATATATATCTATTCTATATCCACACCCTATTTTAATATCCAGACATAGATGTGTTGATAGGAAATCACATAGTCTATCATATGTCAAAATTCAAGGACATCTTCCTAAACGTGTACTCCTAATTATACTTATTCTTAGATGTATCCCAAGACATGTCCTTTAAATATACCAACGGATATCACTAACGTTTTTTCATGCTAGTTTCGAAAGGTTGACTAAACCTTTCCTTTGATACCTACTACAAAAACCAATGCTTAACTTACATGGATATTACATCATTTTAGATGAATATTCAATACATTACAAAAATACAAGCCAGGGGACTGTAATAGTTTAGTGTCTTTGGAAACAAGGATGAAAAATTGTCAATCTGGGTAAAATATCATCAATATCTCCCAAAATATCTGCACCTTATATACTTAAATAAAAAACCATTTTTCATTACCTTGGGAAAATAAACATAAAAAATGGGTGAGATCAGATCTCTGTAAAGGAAAATAAGGAAATGTTTAAGCATAAAATGAACAAAAGGGTTTGAAATTTGAGAATTATATTTTAAGCTCATACCAGGCATATTTGAGATCGTAATAATGATTGGATGTCAAAAATACGTGAATCAAAAGGAAATAAATAACATATACCATTAAATATTAATATTCGAATGAAACCAGTAATTTTATAAAACACTTAATTGTATAATAACCCTACATCAATGAGACATACCATGGCCTTTGAATCATGTTAGTATTGGGTTAATATCCTTGGTACTAGCTTCGGGTTTATGATAACCCCCGTCTACCCTCTTTTTCGGACTTGGGATTCCATCCCGTGTACCCTATTATTTTATATGTGTGATGTCCTCCCATTTACCTTATTCTTTCGGGCATGGGTAGTCCACCCATGAACCCTCTTGTTGTGGGCTTGGGATGTCCCCCCCCCCCGATTTAGCCACTTGTTCCATGATATGGATGTCATCTTGTTTGTAAAGACCCATAATTTTCGTGGAAATTTTTTTTCCTTAATTAAATTGGAATTTTATAAGTCTGTGAAAACTGACGATGCATGATTCTGAGGCCCAATGTTTTTGGAATCAATTTCTGAAGTTTTGTTCGGGTACGTTTAGTAAACATATGAGCGAGATTTTATAACTTTTGAACATGTGCTCAGATTTGAAATCTAAGGGCACCATTGAACTCGCAGTGTTGGTATTCGCTTAAGGATACTTTCACCTTGACGACAGTTTCTCGAAAATAAAAGTTAATTATGGTTTTTCATTGAAAAATAATAAAATAAGATGAGTTGAAATTTATTTTATTTTATCCTCCATTTGGTGTGTGGTGGTCAAAACATCCTCATGGAGGTTGGAGTTGGGAACACCGCACCTTAACCTCCATTTTGTGGTTATGTTTGTGGGGCCCACCCGAACTCAAACTCCCATGAGAGGATTAATGAGGTGGGGAACACGTGGGATTTTAACCCCTTGAAACTCCCCATTAAAGTGGAGAAACCCTCAAGATAAAATTAATATAGGAGTGACTCTTCAACTCCCCATTATTTAATTTGTGCCAATCTCCCCTAATTAATTGGTACCAACTCCCGTTAATTAATTAGGGGGAGCCTTTAAATTTAATTCTTATTTTTGAATTTATGTGGCAACAAAATATTAGACAACTCAATCTAATCTTATTTCACTTGGTGTTTGGGTGGAAGTAGGGAAAGAGGAGAGCTTGGGAGAATTAGAATTCTCCCAATGAAGAATGAAGAATGCATTATTCCAATGAATAACGCTAGCGATGATCCTTCTTCGACTTCTTTACCGGACACCTACCAACGTGGAGCATCTTCCACAGCCGATGTAGCTCGGGTTTGGATGTGTAAGGTAGATGCGATGAACGACGATTCTCTTCGTCTACTTTCCACGACTCCTTCATTGAAAGACGAATGACCAAAAATGGTAGGGGTTTAATTTTATCAATGTATAATCTATTCCAATGTTCTTCCTTTCTCTCAAAATGAATAATGAGGGTTTTCGGGATTCATACTTTCAAGCCTCTTGAAATCACCCAAAATGTTGTGGGTACCGTAAAAACCAACATTGCACGACCCCTCTTTCGTTATTTTTTAAGATGATCCTCGTCATGGGAATGAGACGATAGAATGTTGAAGGCAGCGACGACAAAGGCCACACTTCCCACGGCCTCTGTGAAACGCGCCGCCCATGTGGCGCACCGTTGCTCCTGGCCGAACACCGCTATCCCGCGCTGGCTCGCGCGCCGCCGAACCGGCCGGCCCGACCGCCTCTCCGCCTTAGGCTTGCACGCGACCTCCCGTACGCCCTGCACGGCCTACCCGCGGTTTCCCATGCACCCTATCATGCCTGCCTGTGGCCTGCCCATGCCCCACCAGCCTACACCGGCCTACCCGGCTACCCCGCCGGCCTGTCCGGGCCACACCTTGGCTCCTGGCCAAACTGGCCGAGCCGTGTCGGCCTCCCGAGCCAGTTCGCGGCGTCCCTCGTGGTGTCCCTGGGCGACCTGACTCAGCCTTCTAGGCCGAGTTGCCCGATCCAAGCCCCTCGCGGTGCTGACCGAACCAGCCCAGGCCTCTGGGATGAGCTGCCTACATGGCGTCCTCCAGGCCGAACCTCCCCAGTAGTCCGCTGGGCTGGGCCCAGCGGACCGAGCCGAACCTAGAAGGCTGACCCGCCCAATGGGCCAGTCAGACACAATAGGTCTGACCGGGTTGGCCCAGACTGGGTTGGGCCGAGTCGGTCAGACCGGGTCGAATCGGACCCGGGCCCACTACCGACCCTTTATATTCATTGGCCATATATTTGGCACCAGACATCCACATGATGAACCATCAGTAGTGATGGTATTATTGGAATGCGACGGTCCCTTTGAAAATATCCCACTAGAGTTTGGGGTATATTTGAGATACGGTTAGGTTCGATCATACACGAATCCAACCGGGACACCGGAACTAAAAGTCTAATAACTCATAGACCGGGCGTCTAATTGACGCGTTGTCTATTGTGTTGAGACCCCTAGGACAAGGTGAACCTTTGAGGAACTTCTTCGTGGGACTTTGTTGCAGTTGACATATCAACTCTTCTATTGTGGAGAAGACTCCACCCCAAAATTAGGCATGCTTTGTGTAAAGCATGTGCTTGGCTACACTCTGACTGCTGTTCCTAGATCCTGTGTGGGTCCAATAGTTCTGAATTCTGTTCCTGGATCATGTGTGGGTTCGACAGAATAGCTGGTCCTGGATCATCTATTGGTCTGACAGTTCTGACTACTGTTCTTGGATCCTATGTGGGTCTGACAGTTCTGACTTCTATTCCTCGATCCTGTGTGGGTCTGGGAGCATCGATTACTATTCCTGGATCCTGTGTGGGTCTGACATTTTTAAATACTGGTCCTAGATCATGTGTGTGTCTGACCGCATAGATGATTCGGTGACTACATCTGATTATCACTATCTCTCTACAAAATTTGTATACCTGTTTGAGTTGATTCAGGGACATCTATGTTTTCATCATGATTGAGATTTTTTACTTGATAACATAGGTATATGTATGGGAATATACCTATTTAGTGGTTATCCATTGAATTCATACTCTGTGGTTTGTCCTTGGTAGATTTTGAGAGACCTTGGTGGTCTTGAGTTCCCTACTGAGTATCGTTATACTCACCCCTGCACGAGTTGTGCCCGCACCTCGTTGTGTTGGATGAAGACAACGGACAGCACTGACCGAGGCTTAGTGTACCAGGACTGGACGGTACCCAGAGGTGGTCCACACGGTGTGACGGTACACGGAGGAGATAGAAGGATGTGGAGTGTTTTGGAGGCTATCTCTACCAACCCTTCAGGTAGGAATTCCTGGAGGATGATCCATGAACCGTTTTCCCTTTTCCCACTACTTGTACATTCAGTTTCCTTGTACTTTGCAGATGGGATTTAATTTCTGGCCCCTTTTACTTTCAGAATTCTTTTGTTATAAAGTTTACTTAGTGTTTTTTATCCAGTTTTGTGCTATTTTGTGTTTGTTTATATTTCGTAAAGGCAATGCCTTCTCGGTTTTAGGGAATTATGCACTTGGTTCTAGTCCCCTGCCACTAGGCTATGGAATCCGGGCTTGGGTAGTCACGGCACGGGCCCCAGGGGACGTTTCGTGACAAATTGGAATCAGAGGAGTTGGTTCTACCACAGAACATTGGACTCTAATCTTTCTTTTCTTTAATTAAATATTGTTAAGTGTACTGAGTGTGGTTTCCAGTCCAGGGAGTCTAGTGTTAGTGCGTCGGCCGACTTATCCATACACCAGGACCCTGACTTCTGATTTCCGACTCAGTTCATGAAAACACTAATTGCGAGTGTGTTTCAAGAGTTTTTATTGAGATCTCTTTGAGTCATCTCACCTGGTATAACTTATTGATCATGGCGCACCTTTATCTTTTCTGGATGGACTCACGCAGATAGCCAACCGGGGTTCCGATAGTTGTATGAGATGACATCACACTGATCGAAAAGGCCTCGTTGTAGGGCCTTATCACAGCGGAGGCACCAGCGGTACCACTACCCGTTAGGCCACCAATTCCACCATCCCCAAAAGTTGAGAGTTAATGCCGCTTGATCGCATTTCACGAGTTCCATCACCAAAGGCCACCTAGGTTCAGGGGTGAGACAGACCCAAAGGCAGCTGAGGATTGGATAGAGCTAATGGTGAGAGTCTTCAGACTAGTAGGGACACCAGCCAGCCTTATGGTGATCCTTTCCACGAGTCTACTTCAGGAATCAGTAGGCAGATGGTGGAGCATGATGCTCTAGGTGCATGATGAGGTGACACTTCTCTAGGAAGAATACGAGAGCCTATTTTAAGCGGATTTTGTCACAGCCACCCTACGTGCGGTGCGGATAGAGGAGCTACTGCATCTACAACCAGGTAGCACGATGGTGGAACAGTACTCAGTGAGGTTCACTGAACTCTCGCGCTACTCCACAGATATGGTGTGGGGTCCATTTTTTAGGGCTCAGACCTTCATGTAGGGGCTCAGGTGAGAGATCAGAGCTTTGGTGATCTCCCTCAGCATACCGATGCTGGAGGGGGTGTTGGAGTGAGCCCTCTTAGTGGATAGTTTCCTTGCTGAGCAGACACCAGTAGCGAGACCAACCACTGGGTATCACCTAGTGGAGTCTTCTGCAGCTGGCAGCAGATAGATGACATAGAGGTACAATCAGACCAGACCATATGGTGGATGATTCAGAACATTGTATCGGTTATGTGAGGCACACAAGATAGAGACAGTCATATGAGGATCATGAAGTGCTTCACTTGCGGTGGGAATGGTCACATGGCTCGTGACTGTCTGACCCTCCATACTGAATATCAATAGATAGTTGAAGAACCCCCTAGGCAGAGACAACAATTCGATCAAGGTAGACCACAGGGAGCAGGCGGACGTGGCAGAGGAGCTGGCCATATAGCTAGTGGTGGACGATGATTTGAGGTGTTACCACCACCACCAAGAAGTCCACCCTGACCCCAGGGAGCAGGTGGATTGGGGAGATCTCATCTCTTGGCAGCTGATTCATTCAACCATGGAGCTCTAGAAATTATTCAAGGTATGATTTGTGTCTACCCCACATTAGTTGCAGTTCTTATAGACATAGGTTCTAGTCACTCTTTCATTTCCACTACCTCATTAGGAGCTCAGAAATTCTGATGGAGCCGTTGGCTCGATTCTTACATCTAGAGGTTACAACGGTAGGAGACTCGATGATAACGCATTGGTGCCTGCAGTGTGATCATACTCACGGAGGCAAGAGCTTCGGCTGGGATCTCTTCATAGAGGTGTCGAGGCATTACGACGTCACATTGTGTATGGACTTGTTATCTACAGTACATGCTCAGATCGACTGTATTAGGCGCAAAGTGTAGTGTGTCTCCACGGATGGGACCTGTTTTACCTTCACCAGCGATAAGGGAGCCTTTACAGCCCAGGACAGACTTACTAGGAGGAGGGTGCAGCCGATCACTCTTCAGTTGTCTTGCCTTAATCTCGGAGCGGTTGATGTGGTGAGTCTGACATATCCTATAGTGGTGGACAATTATATGGATGTTTTCCCTGATGATGTCTTAGGTCTACCTTATCGCAAACAGGTGGACTTATATATTGACTAATACCCTAGGATGTCACCAATATCTACACCAGCATATCAGATGGCTCCCGCAGAGCTTCGCGAGCTGCGGGTACATCAAAAGGACTTGCAGGGGAATGGATTCATCTAGCCCAGTGTTTCATCCTGGGTATCCCTGATTCTATTTTCCAAGAAGGCATATGCGAGCTTGATGCTATGTGTTGACTATCATCTCCTAAATTAGGTGAACGTAGAGAAAAAGTACCCACTCCCAAGGATTGAAGACCTCTTTGATTAGCTGAAGGGAGCACAGTGGTTATCGAAGATAGACCTCTGATCAGGCTATCACCATCTCGGAGTTTGAGACGAGGATGTGCAGAAGACAGTCTTCATGTGTCGGTATGGCCACTACGAGTTCTTGGTTATTCCCTCCAGCGTAACCAATGCTCCAGTAGTGTTCATGAGACTCATGAACATGGTATTCCAGCCATACCTCGACCGCTTTATCATAGTCTTCATCGAAAACATTCTGATCTACTCGACTACTGTAGAGGAGCATGCCGACCATTTACGGGTAGTACTGGACACACTCTGATAGCACCAACTTTATGGTAATCTCTCGAAGTGCCAATTTTGGATCTAAGATGTTCACTTTTTGTGAAATGTCTTCTTGGAGGCTGGAGTTGCAGCATTACTATCATCCTTGACGAAGACCTGAAACACTTCATGTGGTCGGAGAGATGCCAGCAGAGCTTTAAAGATCTGAGATAGAGGCTAACTAGACCCCCTTATTGAGGCTTCCATAGGAAGGAGTAGGGTAGTTAGTCTACTGTGATGCATCATGGACCGGACTCGAGTGTGTCCTGATGCAGAAGAGAGTAGTGATCGCGTATGGTTCTCGGCAGCTGAGACAAAATGAGCAGAACTACGCTACCCATGACTTTTAGTTAGCAGCAGTGAACTTTGCCATGAAGATGTGGTGGAAATATCTGATGGGAGAGCATTTCACATTCTACTCTGACCACCAGAGTCTCAGTTATATCTTCTTTTATAAGGACCTAAACCTAAGACATCGATGTTCGCTTGAGTTCCTCTCAGATTGTGACTTTGAGATAGTCTAGACTCTTGGAAAAGGGAACGTTGTAGCAGATGCACACTGTATGAGATTTGGTATACAACTTCTAGGAGAGGCGACAGAGTAGCTGTCTACATTAAAAATTTACTTTGTGGACTGAGATATATCAGCTTTCCTTCAGCCTCTTATAGTCACTCCTCCACTTCTTTAGAAAGTCAGGCTGGCACAACATGGAGACGCTGATAGAGAGACATGACGTGCTATGATATCCATAGGGCTTGAACCTATTGGATTATCTGAAGTTGGGGAGAACTTCATCTTATTCATAGGGCGTACTATGGTTCTAGTGTCACTTCTGGAGGAAGTGTTGAGTGAGTTTGACACATCCACTCTAGAGGTACATCCATGAGTGGCGAAGATGTACCAGGACCTTCGACGAGAGAACTGGTGGCCAGGTATGAAGAAGGAAGTAGCAGAGTTTGTCTCTTGATGCCTCATTTTTCAGCATGTGATGGTAGATCATCAAGTACCAATAGTCTTGGTTCAGCTTTTAAAGGTCCTAGAGTGGAAGTGGGATGGGATATCAATAGACTTTTTGATGGGTCTTCCATGTACATCTAGGGGACATGACTCTATCTGGGTGATCGTCGACCGACTCACCATGTCGGCCCACTTCCTACAGATCAAAGAGCAGGGTTCAGTAGAGAGCATGGGATGCCTCTACGTGCAGGAGATTGTGTAGCTATATAGAGTACCTTCTTCTATTGTCTTCAATCATGATGCCCGGTTAAATTCCCGGCTATGGAAGTGGTTGTAGGAGGCTTTTGGGACGCAGCTTTGTCTGAGAACTACCTTCCATCCTCAAACTGATGGTCAAACCGAGCAGACCATTCAGACCCTTAATGACATTCTACATGCTTGTGTCCTCGAATTCGGTCACAGCTGGGAGGATCACTTAACTTTGGTGGAGTTTGCGTACAACAATAGCTATCATTCCACCATCAGGATGGCACCTTTTGAGGTCTTGTACGGGTGACCTTGCAGATCACCCTTGTGATGGACTGGCCCTGGGGTGTCAGCAATAATGGTACTAGAGATGGTATAGGCTACCACTGAGAAGGTGCAGATCCTCCAGGAGCAGATGGAGACTACATAGAGCTAGCAGAAATCATATGTTGATAGGAGACGGAGGCCTCTGCAGTTCAAGGATGGTGACCTCATTTACCTACATGTCTCACCTCGACAAGGTCTACAGAGATTTGGAAGAGGCGCCAAGTTATCTCTGAGATTTATCAGACCTTTCCAGGTCTTCAAGAAGATTCGACGAGATGGCATACCGCTTGGCTATTCCACCTCAGTTGCACCGGTTGCACGACATCTTCCATATATCCAAGATGAGGAGATATGTTCACGACCCTTCTCAAATCATCGACCATGGGGAACTAGACGTCTGTGATGGGGAGACTTTTACAGAGGCTCCAGTAGAGAATGAAGATCGACAGAAGTGGGTCCTTGGTGGATGGTCGATACCTCTTGTGCCCGAACATTGGTACCACGGGACCCTCCAAGAGAGCACATGGGAGAAGGAGGCTCAAATGCGTGCTTAGTACCCCCATTTTTTTCCTTAGTTCGAGTAATAGCTTACGGGGACGTAATGGCTTGAGGTGGGGAGAAGTAAGGACCTGAATTTTCTGTGGAATGTTTTTTAATTACATGGTAATTTTACGAGTCCACAAAAATGAATGTGCGTGATACCAAGGCCCAGTGTTCCCAGAATCAAATTATGAAGTTTTGTTTCGGTACGTTCAATAAACGTATGAGACGGATTTTATAACATTTGAACTGGTGCTCAGAATTAAAATATTATGGTACCGTTGAACTCGCAGCGCTTGTATTCGCTTAAGGAGACTTTCACATTGACAGAAGTTGATCGAGAATAAAACATTGATTTTGGGTTGTTAGGGAAAAATAATAAAGTAAAGTGAGTTACACATTATTTTATTTGAGCCACCATTGGGTATGTGGTGGTTAAAACCTAATCATGGAGGTTGGAGGTGGGACCACCACACCATAACCTCCATTGAGAGGTTATGGTGGTGGGGACCACCCGATGTCAACCTCCCATGAGAGGATTAATGAGGAGGGGACCACCCGGTGTTTTAACAGCTTGAAACTCCCCATTAAAGTGTAGAAACCCTCAAGCTCCAATAAATATAGGGGAGCCTCTTCAACACCCATTTATTTAATTTGTGTCAATCTCCCCTAATGAAGTTGTGCCATCTCTCATGAATTAATTAGGGGAAGCCTTTTAATTTAATTCTTCTTTTTTAATTTCTATCCCAAATAAATATTGGACAACTCAATCTAATATTATTTTACTTGGAGTTTTGGTGAAAGTTGGCTAAGAGGAGAGCTTGGAGGAATAGAATTTTGTCAATGAAGAATGAAGAATGCATTCTTCAAATGAAGAACGCCGATGGCGATCCTTCTTCGACTTCTTTCCTGAAAACCTATCGATGTGGAACATTTTCCACAGCCGATGTAGCTCGGGTTTGGAACCGTGCGGAAGACGCTTCAAATGACGATTCTCTTCGTCTACTTTCTGCGACTCCATCAACGAATGATGAACGAAAAACAAAGCTAAGGGTTTAATTTTATCTATGTCTGATCTTTTCAAATGTTCTTCATTTCTCTCAAAAAGAAGAACGAGGATTTTTGTGCTTCATACTATTGATCCTCTTGATATCACCCTAAACGCGGAGGGTGTGGGCCAAACCAACTTGGCCCAACCCCTTCATCATTCTTGTTTATTATGATACTTGGCATGGTGATGAGGAGACAGAATGAAAAATGTGAAGACGATAACGGTTGTGCTACCCACAACTTCTGTGAACCGTGATGCCCCAGCGGTGCATCGTTTCTCCTGGCCGAACACTGTCGGACCACGCCGGCCCGATCCATGCCGAACCATCCGGCCCGGCCGCCTCCCGGCCGCCGGCCCGCTTACCCACACCCCACCGACCTGCCTGTGGCCTCCCTCGTGCCCTGGTTGGGCTGCCCGCAGCCTCCTGTATGCCCTGCCCAGCCTTCCCAAGGCCTCTTTCATCCCCTTCCCAGCCTGCCCACAGCCTCCCGTGCACCCGGCCCAGTATGCACGCGACCTCCCGTGCGCCCCGCCGGCCTGCCCGTGGCCCGCCCGCACCCCGACGGCTTGCCTGAGCCCCTCCGGCATACATGAGGCATGCCCGGTGCCCTCCCGGCCATCCGCCGGCCTACCCAGGCTGCCACTCGGCCTTCACGGCTGACCCACCGGCCTATTTAGGCCGCACCCCGGCTCCTGGCTAAACCGGCCGAGCCGCGTCGGCCTCCCGAGATAGCCCACGGCGTCCCTTGTTTCATCACTGGATGAACCGACTCAGCCTTCTAGGATGAGTCTCCCAAGACATCCCCTCACGGAGCTGGCTGAACCGGCCTCAACATTCGGGCCGAGCTACCTACACGGCGACCTCCAGGGTGAGCCTCTGCCACAGTCTGTTGGGCCAGGCCCAGCAGACCTGGTCGAACCTAGTGGGCTGACCGGCCCAACTGGTGGGGTGAGACCCAATGGGTCTGACTGGGTCAACCTAGACCGTGTCGGTCCAGACGGGGTCAGGACGAGTCGATCCGACCTGGTCGGACCGAACCTGGGCCCACTACCAACCCTTTACATTCTTTGGCCATATCTTTGGCATCGGGTGTCTGTTTGACGAACCTTCAGCAGCGCTGGTATTATTGGAATGTGTTGGTCCCTTTGATAATACCCAACTGGAGTTTTGAGTATATTTGAGATACGGTCAGGTGGGATCGTACATGAATCCAACTGGGCCCCCTGGACTAAAAGGCTACTAACTCATAGACCGGGCATCCGATTGATGCGCCGTTTGTTTTGTTGAGACCCCTATGATGAGGCAGACGATTGAGATACTTATTATTGGTAATTTGTGGTAGTTGACATATCAACTCTTGTCTTAAGCAGTGGACCTTTCGACAATCAAGCATGCATTGTAGAAACCATGTGGCTGGTTGAGCTCTGACTACTGTTCCTGGATCCAGTGTGGGTCCAACAGTTCTGACTTCTTTTTTTGGATCCTATGTGTGTTCGATAGAATAGCTGGTCTTGGAACCTGTGTGGGTCTGATAGGTATGACTACTGTTCCTAAATTTGGTGTGGATCTGATAGTTCTGACTTCTATTCCTGGATCATATGTTGGTCTGACAGCTTCCTACCACTGTTTCAAGATCTTGTGTGTGTCCAACAGTTCAAACTATAGGTCCTAGATCCTGTGTGGGTCCGATAGCTAAGATGATTCAATGACTACATCTGATCATCTCTATCCATATTCAAAATTTGTATGCCTGTGTGAGCTGAGTCAACGGCATCTCTGTTTTCCTCATGATTGAGATGGTTTACTTTATAACATAGGTATATGTATGGGTATATACCTAAGTAATGGCTATCCATTGAATTCATACTCTATGATTTTTCCTTGGTGTATTTTGAGAGACCATGGTGGTCTCAGGGTCCTTATTGAGTATCGTTATACAATCCCCTACACGGGATATGCCCTCACCTCGTTGGGTTGGATGTAGACGACAGACGGTGCTGACCAAGGCTGAGTGTACCAGGACTGGACGGTACCCAGAGGTGTTCCATACGACTTGACTGGACACGGAGGAGACGTGTGGACGTGGAGTGTTATGGAGGCTATCTGTACCTACCCTTTAGGTAGGAATTCTTAGTGGATGATCCAGGAGCTCTTTTCCCTTTTTCCAGTACTTTTAAATTCAGTTTCCTTGTACTTTACTGTTGGGCTTGTATTTCCGGCCCCTTTTACTTTCAGAACTCTATAGTTATACAGTTTGCCTAGTTTTTTGTATCCAGATTTTTGATCTGCTATGTTTTTTTATATTTATAATATGCAACGCCTTCCCGGTTTTATAGAATTATGCCTTTGGTGCTAGTCACCATCCCCTGGCCTATGGAAGGTGTCCTTATGGTAGCCACGACATGGGCCCCGGGGGACGGGTCGTGACACTTTTTATACTCTTATTTTCGGGATGGGATTCCCTCCTATGTAATCTTTTATCTCATATTACATTTATCATTACCCAATGAATTGGAGGGATATATAGGTCCCTCCCATCACATATTGAAATCATGCAGTCTTGAGTAAATAAAATTTAATCATATCATTACGAATGAAAATAGATGGATTTTACAACATCAAATCATAACCAATTAAAATAAATGTTAATGATTAAAATTTCATCACATCTTAACCAATGAAAAATAGATAGGTTTTTTTATCATTTCTTCAAAACATAACCCATGAAGAGAAGCAGTATTCAAAAGCATATAACACAAGAAACTGAAATAATTTCCATTATAATTATTCTATGAAAATATAAACTATTCATGGAATAATATGAATGGAACCATGTGATAATTTCAAATATGGTCTTAATTAACATCAACATATTTCATCATTGATGGAAAATAACCTGTAAATAAATTTTGAAAATATTTCTTATGGAAAAAATTATTTCTTATCTGAAAATCCTATTTGGAGAATTGAACTTTTATGAAATGCAATTTCATTGAAATTACATTTAGAAATTATAAAGAAGGATTTAAATAATTTTTAAATCCCTTTTCTTTGAAATTTTTTAAAATAATCATTAAAATTTCTTGAAAACCTTTTTCATTGAAAATTTATAATAGAATCTTGAAAATAATTTGAAAACGTTTTTCATTGAGAACATATAAAATAAGCTTGATAACTATTTTTAAAATCAATTTTCATTGGAAAAACACTAGAAAACGTGTTAATAAAGCATGGATTTTTTTTGAAACATATTTTACTTGAAATTTAATGAAGGAATACAGAATATTTTTTGATGTACTTTTATTTTATATAAAATTTTTAAACTTATAAATAAGGGTTGAATTTTTTTTGAAAAATAGTTTCCTTAAAAAATTATAAAGGAATCATTAAAACATTTTAAAACCCATTTCCTTCCAAATAAGTTTAAAAAAATCATAAGAGGTTTTCATATAAAAATTATGTGGATGCATCAAATAAATTATGGAAAAGAAATTTGTGCATGTCATACAAGGTAAAAAGAACATTTCATTTCCACATTAAAAATGGATAGAAAAATACCTTGCTCAAAACGAAAAAGAATATTCCTATGAAAATATTGGTAAAAGGAAAAAAATGGAAATAATTTATTTTAAATATTATAGTAATATTTAAAAAATTTCTAGGAAACCCATTTTTTTAAATGTTGTTTTTAGGGAACATATATTTTCGACTGATGAGAGTGGTAAATTAAGACTTCTTGAAAACACTTTCTTAACTATATTAAATACCTAAGAGTAGAAACATTGTACAAATAAATTAATATATAATTATTATCCAAGGGATAATAAATTTCATGAGTGTTCTTGAGATATGTATTATAATATTTCATTAAAGAAGTATAATTATAAATTGTCCCGATATGCAATGAGATTATTTCAAAAAAAATTACCACTTGGTAACATTGAACCATACAACCAGTTAAATAAAAAGAGATTAAATTAAGCATAAAATATCATTAATATAAATAGATTCATGATATAAAAAATTGGAGGATGTATATACACCTTAAAGAATAATATAGTTTCATAACATGGAAAATTCCTCAAATAAGGAAAATTCAGACAACATCATTTTAATGATTTGGAATCTTTTAAAACATAGTACCAATGAAAGAAATAATATATATATATATATATATATTTCAGTGTGTGTGTGTATATACCAATAAATTTAAGTATTATAATCATATAACATGTCCATGGTAATTATACACGCCACACAAATGGAATGGGTGGTGATTAAATCATGTATCTCACGAAAATAAAATGTTAGATGAATCCTCCATACCCTATGTCTTGACTCTCATCATAATAATTAAAATTTCATTTTTAATAAATATAATTTTATTATAGATATATATAGTGACATATTATTATATAAAATACCATATATAGTTTTATTATGACTTTATATTACCCTCTTGTTAACAATTCCAAGTTATGGTTACAGTTCGGGTAATATCCGCTTTGTTTTTCAAGTGTGTCTTAAGATTCTATATCTTTGAACATTATATTCATATCATGGTTTTCTATAACTTAATACATGATATATATATATATATCATTTTTATTAATTATATATGTATTATAATAATCTATTGAATATATAAGTATGAAATATAATACAATGTTTATAAAGACAGTAATACATAAGTATGCATGAAAGTTGCTTCCATTTTTATTATAATATTAAAAGAAAAAAAGAAAATGAAATATTTTTATATATTTATATAATATAATTAAATTATAATTAATATTTTGTTTATATATTTTATATTTTCATTGAACCCATCCTTAATACATTCTATGTTGTGTGTTAACAATTCACATCTCTTTGAGGGGATAGTAGTCCACATTTCCTCAAACAAAATTATCATATTTCCACTAAATGGAATGTATAAAAAATAAATTTGTTCGAAAAGGATAAATAATATTTATGAAATAAAAAATTTCATATATTACATAAAAAAATTATTCTTTATCATAATTTCCACCATGAGAGGCAGTCAAGGGAAAATGAAAAATCATCACTTAGTGGGGTGATAGTTTGTCGTACATGTAAAAAATATGTTCATTACCCATTAGATGGTGGTGGGTATAGGTTTAGGTGAAACAATTATAGTAAAAACACCCTAGTATATTTAGGATATTGAAGTTTTAATATAATAATAGAATAAAGAGAGTGGAAGGGTGGTGAATAAAAAAAATGAATAGAGCTTTAGAGATGATGTTACCTCCTAATCATGTACTTATTCTGGATTGTTCTAAAAGGAATCCATGGATTTCTTTATTTCAAACATGAGGATTATATGAGTAAGGGAAGAATTTTTGGAATTTTATTTGGCATATCATGGGGGAACGTATGTGGTTTGATCGGTTTGGTGAAGATAGAGAGGTGATGGCATTTTATAGGGAAGAGAAATGGCAAACGTTGTATTTTTTAAAACAACATAAGTTTACCCATGTTTTTATATATAAAAAATAATAAAAACCAAAAAAAACAGAGTAATGGAAGATTAATGGCTGAATAATGTCCATATACTGGGTTTTGATCATGTTTTTAGGATGTTTTTTGTCTCAAATATGAGGTTTAGTACTTTATTAACCTAATTTTTCAATTAACTATTGTAAATAATTTTAATTAATTTCATTAACTATTTTGTTACATTCATACCTTATTATAAATTATAAATAATTTTCATTAAAAATATTTATTTCATTTTTTTAAATTCCAATCATAGTAGTGGAAGAAATTAATTTAAATTTAATCTACCCTACTTAACGGCAATCCTGGTATTTAAATTAAAAGTAATCAAAAGATTCCGAAGTTTTTATATAAAATTTCAATGTAAAATTATATCCAATTACCTAAATTAGTTTAATTACTAAAAATATTATCTAATTATACATTGAAAAAAATATAAAATATAATCTATCCTAATAAAAAATTTAGATGAAAAAGAAGTTTTGAATTAACATTTAGTATTTTTAACAATTCATTAAAAATTTATTCCTTAATGAAAATTACAAAAAACATACACTAAGTTAATTTTCATTTCTATATATCTAACATAACTTTTATTATTAAATATTTAATCTATATATTTTCCATAAATAATATTTCAAAACTTTTCTCCCTTAAATGTTGGTGAAATTACCTTTATAAAATATGGGGTTTCAAGAATAAAATTGGGTTTGTTCCTATCTTATATCTATAAAATCTATTCGATGATTAAAAAAATATTTTTTTGAAAATATATTTGATAAATTTAAATAATATCATTAACTATTATTAATTACATTAACTTATTAATATAAATCAACTTTTTAACATAATAATATAATTATATAAAATCAATCCATTTATATTCATTTGGTTTCTATATTCTTTAATAATTATTAGGTAACAAATTAATTAAACTATATATATTTATCATTTATTTAATCGTATAAAATTTAAGTAATTTCCCGGTTATATCATATTGAATAATTATATTTTAATAATAAAATATTGTCTTATGACACTCGTTCTAGCGTGTAACATAATACATAAATGAAAGGAAGTCATGCATATAATGTCAGATAACCTCAATTTTCCCTGTAGAGAATGCTAAAATTTATGTTGGGTGTATTGAATTTTTAACATGATTTTTCATATAACATAATACATGAATACTGGTCCAATATAAAATAAACTATTTTTAGTGTGGTTTGAAATGAAAAATATCAATGATATTTCATTAATTCTAAATAATATATTTCCCAAAATATCAGGGTGTTACATCTATTTTAAATAAATAATCAGTTTTTTAGGACTTAGGGTAATTGTATGGCCTCAAAAAAAACGTGACCAGGGGTTACATGGTTAGTAGTTTGTAGATATCTTCACAATATTTAATTGGATATGTGGTAGTGCCCAAACATACACCCAAATAAAAAGTTACGGTCATTTGAAGTTGATGTTTTATTTAAAAAATGTGAAAAAAAATTATTAAATATTATTCTATAATTATTTAAAATTTATTATCTAATGGTGTGATAAAAGATGGTAGTGGTGGGGGTTTGGGAGATGTTCTTCAATGGAGATGACTATGATCAGTTTTATGGTAATTTTATTATGACAATTGAAGTGCATTGTGTTGCATTTGTTGTCAATAAGGCATGAAGTTGTCTTGGAATGAATGGATGTCAAGGAGTCAAGATGTGAATGTCAAAGGATGTGATGGTGATGGTGATGAAGGAGAATGGCCATGGTACTAAGATGCATGTCACTTAGGAGATTCACTAAGTGGTATTGGAAATTGTGGTTGAAACATTCTCCATGAACATCAGACGATTGTTGAACTGGTCTTTAAATTCATAGAACTTGTATCCTGATGATACAAAGTCACAACAAAGTTAGAAGACCATTCATTGTATTGACAATGCATGAGGAGTTGAATGGGATCCATCCACAACTTCTAAGTGGATGAAGTGGATTAAAGAAGTCCATGCACTATCACTTAGTGCATGTGAATCAGAAGATGTTCCAATTGATCTCTGATTAGATCAATGAAGTTTATTGAAGAAATATTTGATTCAGGAGCTCGGTTGAAGATGAAGAAACCTTCGGGAATTCCATTCTTAAATGTTGATTATATGTTGAAGAAAAATGGAGGAATTCTAATGAAGAAGATTAATACTTGAATTCTTAAGAAGTAGATGAAGGAGAAGAAAGGCTTGATGTGGTTCTCTTGATATGGCTTGATTTCATGGAGGAATTTGTTTTTTGACAAAGTCTTATTCAAGACTTAGACAAAAAATTTGGCCAGCCAAGGCACCTTGAGGGTTCAACCCCAAGGCATGGGCACTAGGGCACCACGCCCGGGGGAACCCGTGGGGCGAGCCAGGGCGGCAGGGCGCACCCGGGACACCGCAAGGGCGCCTGGGGCACGCCCGGAGGAGCGCGGCAGGGGGCCGTGTGTAAGCCCCTGAGGACACGCGGTGGTGAAACCCGCGCGCCCGAGGTGCATAGTGGGCGCTAGGTGCGCGCCCGCAGAGGCGAGAGTGGGCGCAGAGCGCGCCCGTAGGGAGAACACGGTGTGGGGCGGCACCGTGGAGGGGGAAGTTCAACTGGCGAGTAGCGGGCAGCGCCAGGGTAATAAACCGTAGAAAAACAGGAGCCCGTTTCGATGTGGGACATGGAATTTTTCCGCGGGAGCGATCCTGGCCGCACGATCGATCACGCGCCAGATCTCGGCCGCACATCTGATCCGCGGCGAGGCGATCTGATCCAGGCCATCCGAGGATATTCAAATGCCTGATCCGACGGTCGTGGCTCGTCTTCCACCTCGAGCTCGAGCCGAGGACACCCCGTGCCACCCGACGACCCCCGCTGAACCAGTGGCTCCCCGAGCATGGTTTTTGAGTTCCCGACCACCATTTCCGAAGCCGAAGGCTCCATTGAGCTGGTCTAGATCTACCGAACACGATCATGCAATAAAATATGCATGCACACGATGGATGGAGAATTTCGATGAAGGCCGAGGCAAACAAAGTTGCCGAGGCATCGGGTGTTCGTGATTTGCATGGATTGGAAGAAAAGAGTCCGTGCATGCGTTCTAAGTCGCATGCACGTGAAGAAGACCGGAGAAAAATAAGGAAATAACCCGCGGTGGAAACTGAGGAGAGAAACGAGATTTTACAGAAACTTGAGATCCGAAAATCTCGGTGGTTCAAGATTTTTCTCACGCGGATAAACCACCTCTGCCTCGCCTATAAAAAGAAGACCACAGGCGCTTTTTATGCTTGCTGATCCTTTGTTGAAAACTCGGAGTCCCGCGTGTGCCTCTGCCTCGCGAAGAAGAAGCCGCCGCGCAAAGATTTGCGCGGCTGAAGTCCCCTGCGCGCTAATCCTTTGCGCGGCAGGAAGACCTCGTGGCCGCAACACTCTGCGCGCCCGAGGCTTGTTCCCTCTCTGCCCGCACCCTTGTGCGGCAAGAGGAAGTGCCCGTGGGTGCAGCACTTGCGCGCCCCGCAGCAAGAGGAGTTTGCGCACTCGAAGGGGTGCGCGCCCGTGGAGCCTTGCACCTGAGGACCTACGCGACCCAAGGCAGTAGCCAGCTGCACCTTGCATGCCTTCAGTTGGTTGGTGTTCGGGCTGTGTGTGTAAAAACAGAAGAAGGCAGTGTGTGTGTGCCAAGTGGAGAAGAAGACCCGAGGTCTTAGTGCCGTGTGTGAAGTGAAAGAACACACCCTAGTGGTGTATGTGCAATTCATGTGAAGGCCGAGACTTGCAAGCCTTGTGTGGGTGAAGTGAAGACCACACCTCATTTGAGTGTGTGTGTGTGTGCAAATTGAAGAGGAACACCCTACGGGCATTCATTGTGTGCAAGAAGAGGAAGGTCACTTCAACTGTATTCTAAGTGAAGAATTTGTGTGTGCAAATTAAAGAAGTGGCCGAACCTATGTGTATGCTCTAACTGGAGTGAACACACATTGAAGAAGGAAGAAGTAGACCCACACTAAAGAATAACACACTTTTAAGTGTGTAATCAAAAGGAATAAAGTGTGTGAAGTTCAGAGTTGGTGTGTGCTTGAAGTGATTACACCCTTTGTGGGTCTACTGCGCCAAGAAAAGGAAAGGGGAAGTGCATGCATGCATGCATGCACATGCGCACGTGAACAGAGCTAAATCAGGCTGTGTGCATCTGAGTTGACCAAGACTGAAAGTTCTTGAAGAATATTTTGAGAAGGCCATGCAGTCAGTGCATGAGGAAGAGGAGATGCCATGTACTTAGTGCATGAAGATGATTTGAGTTGAGACTGAGCCAGACTGAAGTGAAAGATATTGTTTGTCTGAGTTTGTACTAGATTGATAAGAGCCTGATCAAAAGAAGTGATCAGAAGTTGCTGAGCAAGACCAACTGACCTTATCAAAGGATGTTGAAGATTCCTGAAGAGAGAAGCCAGGTCATCCTGAGAAGAAGGAGATAAATCCTGAGCAAGACGAGAATACCTGATCAACTCAAGTGATCAGAGGTACCGAGCAAGTCCAGCAGCCTTTATCCCAGACTGCTGAAGATACTTGAAGAGCTGAACAAGAGAAGAAGAGCTACTCGTGTGACTCGAGGAGCCAAGAGAAGACCCTGTGGGACTCAGGGAGAAGAAGTCTTCAGTGGGATTCTGGAGCAGGCCAGTGGGACTCTGGTAACATTGTGGGACGCAGTATAAAGACCCTCCTGTGGGACTCAGGAGAGATACGGTGGGAAGCTGTATCGACCATTGTAATACTAACAGATTATAATGGGAGAATCCATGCTGGGAGAGCATGGCAAGGATGTAGGTCTTTGGTGCCGAACCTTGTAAATCCTTGTGTCCAGTGCCTTTACATTTACTGCATTATTCGGGAAAGGTGAGAGATACAAGAAGAGTGGATCGAGGCTTTAACCAGCCATAGAGGTTTAATTGATAAAGAATCAATTAGTAAAAAGTTTTAAAGGATCACTGATTCACCCCCTCCCCCTCTCAGTGATTCACACTGATCTAGGCACTTCAATTGGTATCAGAGGGAGGTTGCCTCTAAAAGATCCAAGGGAGTCTTTATGGAGTGCAGATTTGAGGAAATGAGTGACCAGCCTCAAATGGAGATATCTGCCAAGACTCTGAAAAACAGAATGAAGAAACAGTCAAAGAAGATGAGGAATAAGTTTGTTGCAATCAGAGAAACTCCTTCTATGGAAAGAAATGTGAAAGTCACATCAGATGACAATTCCTTTTATCATTCTTCTGATGAAGCCTTCTCTAGCTGGGATGAAGATGGAAGAAACAATGATCTTCTAAATGCAATCAAATATCTTCAGAAGAGAGTCCCCAAGGAAGTTGCAATGTGTATAGCTACAGGCCACCTTGATCTTCAAGAAGAAAAATTACAGCTAGAAGATGAAGCCAATTCTCTGGAAGTCCAATTGGCTAAAAGGGTTGGCATATCCGACACTCTCAGAAAGCTAGTGAAAGCCAAAGATGAAACAATTTCCCTTTGCAATGAAATGTATGAAGACACTGCTGAAGAATTGCAAAGAAGCCTTTCTGAGAAAGAATTCTTTATGATAATAGTCAAAGATGTTGTCCATGCACTGGAAAAGAGGCACAAAGTGTCAATGGTTGTCAGAGATGCTCAACTAGAAGACAAAGTCAAAAGGGTGAAGGAGCTTGACAACTCATTGCTTGAAATGAAGCAGGTGCATGAAGACCAGATAAAACAGCTGGAAGAGAAATGGGAAGGAAGGCTAAGAACAATTGAGGATGAGAAGAACTCCCTCAACATGAAGTGTTTAGAACTGGAGGTGATATTAACAAATCTGTAATCTCCCAAAGCTGAAGCCTCCCAGTCAGCTGAAAGAAGAAATGTTGCTACTCAAGTGAGCATTGAGCAGGATGATTCTAAAAGAAAGACATCCTCTAATAAAAGGGCAACAACTTCTAAAAAGAAGGTACCATCCATCCCATCTTGTACTCATGCCTCTAAATGTGTTTCCACAAAAAGTGCAGGATGGAAGAATAATTCCAAACAAATATGGATGAAGACAGTAAAGAAGAAGAGCTCTCCTGAAACAGCACAACAGGTCAAGAAAAGTACCCTACAATCAGAAGGACTGAAGAGGTCAAGATTCGTGGGACAATGCTGGTGTTGTAACAAGTATGGGCATTGTGCAAAGGATTGTTGGTACAATCTACTGAATGCCAAAGCACAGAGGAAGCCCATGCCAAGGGGGAGCAAGCCAGAAGGAAGGAAGCAACATCCACAGGTCCAGAGACATCTGTTTACTGCAAATAGATTTGGATTACTTGACAACATCTGGGATGATTGCACAAGTGGTCAAATAGATACATGTCAATCTCCAACTGTATCCAGAGCTAAAAAGAAGAGAAGATCACTGAACCTGGCTCAGAAAGAATCCTTGGGAAGCAAGAAGAAAGTTGAAGAGGCTCCCAAGAAGATTATGAAAAAGGAAAAGAAGTCCTTGGAGTCTAAATCCAAGAAGGGTGATGCATCCAGAAGGACCACCAAGAAAACATGCTTCTAATGTGGAAAGAAAGGACACATCATGGATCTTTGTAAGGAAGCCATGAAATTCAATAGAGGCAGACTGAACTCAAAAAGATAATCAATCCAGAAGAAGAAGGGATTGATTAAAAAAGAAGTTAGCTAAGAGAGGTAGCTTGACAGCATCCAAAAAACCATGTGGAACTTCCAAAACTGAGGCCACTCTTCCAAATGATTTACTTGTCATATGGCCACATCAGTTGCAACTTGCCAGAGAACTACAAAGAGTTGAAGATGAAGCTCTGGCAATTGCTAAAGCAAAAGGGAAGAAGAAGGTTTCACATGAAGATGTTTTGAGAACCACACCAGCACAAACATCAATGAAGATCAAATGTGCAAGTGTGAAGACTGGTGAAAATGGGACATCTCAGTTGAGAGAATCTTCTCAACCTTGTTGTTCACATTGATGAACCAAGGAGGTTCCATCTTATTCCCTTATACTTCTGGTATTTACATGTGCTAACATTTCAGGGAATTGAAGATGATGATCATTCTCATCTGGAGAGTGGTTTGGACAAAATGGAGTGCACCCCTTGAGGGGAAGCCAATCTGAAGAAGATGGGATTCTAAGATTTAATACCATCTTGAGAAAAGTGAAGGTATTCCAATCATACATTCATCCCTTGTTTCTTAATTGAGTTTATCTTGTCAATTAAGGGGGAGTATGGATTGAAGGAAAATGGATGAATGGGGGAGCTTTATCTTTGCACCTGAACATTCTAATGTGTTTTGTGAAGTTGTGCAGGATTTAGCAAATTCATTGTTATATCTGAAAAATTTCAAACCCCTTAGCATGATCTCACATGTTTACAGTGAATGTGGACAACATTGAGTTCCTTGGTTACATCACTCTTGTTTTCTACACCGGGTTAGCCCAAGTAGACTTAGAGTTGATTTACTAAAGGTTCTTTGCTAAATAAGAACATGTGGCATCATCCCTCTATTAGTGATTTTCAAGAAGATGCTATTCATAGGGAGGAAGATATTTTTGAAAGTGAACCACACCACACCTTTGCAATTGATTGCCAATAAGGGGGAGAAAATATTGGCACACATATTGACCCATTAATATGTGCTGAAGGAGTGTATTGACAACAAATACAAAGGGGGAGATTGAAGTGAATTGTGTTGCATTTGTTGTCAATAAGGCATGAAGTTGTCTTGGAATGAATGGATGTCAAGGAGTCAAGATGTGAATGTCAAAGGATGTGATGGTGATGGTGATGAAGGAAAATGGCCATGGTACTAAGATGCATGTCACTTAGGAGATTCACTAAGTGGTATTGGAAATTGTGGTTGAAACATTCTCCATGAACATCAGACGATTGTTGAACTGGTCTTTAAATTCATAGAACTTGTATCCTGATGATACAAAGTCACAACAAAGTTAGAAGAACATGCATTGTATTGAAAATGCATGAGGAGTTGAATGGGATCCATCCACAACTTCTAAGTGGATGAAGTGGATTAAAGAAGTCCATGCACTATCACTTAGTGCATGTGAATCAGAAGATGTTCCAATTGATCTCTGATTAGATCAATGAAGTTTATTGAAGAAATATTTGATTCAGGAGCTCGGTTGAAGATGAAGAAACCTTCGGGAATTCCATTCTTAAATGTTGATTATATGTTGAAGAAAAATGGAGGAATTCTAATGAAGAAGATTAATACTTGATTTCTTAAGAAGAAGATGAAGGAGAAGAAAGGCTTGAAGTGGTTCTCTTGATATGGCTTGATTTCATGGAGGACTTTGTTTTTTGAAAAATTCTTATTCATGACTTAGCCAAAAAATTTGGCCAGCCAAGGCACCTTGAGGGTTCAACCCCAAGGCATGGGCACTAGGGCACCACGCCCGGGGGAACCCGTGGGGCGAGCCAGGGCGGCAGGGCGCACCCGGGACACCGCAAGGGCGCCTGGGGCACGCCCGGAGGAGCGCGGCAGGGGGCCGTGTGTAAGCCCCTGAGGACACGCGGTGGTGAAACCCGCGCGCCCGAGGTGCATAGTGGGCGCTAGGTGCGCGCCCGCAGAGGCGAGAGTGGGCGCATAGCGCGCCCGCAAGGAGAACACGGTGCGGGACGGCACCGTGGAGGGGGAAGTTCAACTGGCGAGTAGCGGGCAGCACCAGGGTAATAAACCACGGAAAAACAGGAGCCCGTTTCGATGTGGGACGCGGAATTTTTCCGCGGGAGCGATCCTGGCCGCACGATCGATCGCGCGCCAGATCTCGGCCGCACATCTGATCCGCGGCGAGGCGATCTGATCCAGGCCGTCCGAGGATATTCAAATGCCTGATCCAACGGTCGTGGCTCGTCTTCCACCTCGAGCTCGAGCCGAGGACACCCCGTGCCACCCGACGACCCCCGCTGAACCAGTGGCTCCCCGAGCATGGTTTTTGAGTTCCCGGCCACCATTTCCGAAGCCGAAGGCTCCATTGAGCTCATATAGATCTACCGAACACGATCATGCAATAAAATATGCATGCACACGATGGATGGAGAATTTCGATGAAGGCCGAGGCAAACGAAGTTTCCGAGGCATCGGGTGTTCGTGATTTGCATGGATTGGAAGAAAAGAGTCCGTGCATGCGTTCTAAGTCGCATGCACGTGAAGAAGACCGGAGAAAAATAAGGAAAGAACCCGCGGTGGAAACTGAGGATAGAAACGAGATTTTACAGAAACTTGAGATCCGAAAATCTCGGTGGTTCAAGATTTTTCTCACGCGGATAAACCACCTCTGCCTCGCCTATAAAAAGAAGACCACAGGGGCTGTTTATGCTTGCTGATCCTTTGTTGAAAACTCGGAGTCCCGCGTGTGCCTCTTCATCGCGAAGAAGAAGCCACCGCGCAAAGATTTGCACAGCTGAAGTCCCCTGCACGCTAATCCTTTGCGCGGCAGGAAGACCTCATGGCCGCAACACTCTGCACGCCCGAGGCTTGTTCCCTCTCTGCCCGCACCCTTGTGAGGCAAGAGGAAGTGCCCGCGGGTACAGCACTTGCGCGCCCCGCAGCAAGAGGAGTTTGCGCGCTCGAAGGGGTGCGCGCCCGTGGAGCCTTGAACCTGAGGACCTACGCGACCCAAGGCAGTAGCCAGCTGCACCTTGCATGCCTTCAGTTGGTTGGTGTTCGGGCTGTGTGTGTAAAAACAGAAGAAGGCAGTGTGTGTGTGCCAAGTGGAGAAGAAGACCCGAGGTCTTAGTGCCGTGTGTGAAGTGAAAGAACACACCCTAGTGGTGTATGTGCAATTCAAGTGAAGGTCGAGACTTGCAAGCCTTGTGTGGGTGAAGTGAAGACCACACCTCATTTGAGTGTGTGTGTGTGCAAATTAAAGAGGAACACCCTACGGGCATTCATTGTGTGTAAGAAGAGGAAGGTCACTACAAGTGTATGCTAAGTGAAGAATTTGTGTGTGCAAATTAAAGAAGTGGCCGAACCTATGTGTATGCTCTAAGTGGAGTGAACACACATTGAAGAAGGAAGAAGTAGACCCACACTAAAGAATAACACACTTTTAAGTGTGTAATCAAAAGGAATAAAGTGTGTGAAGTTCAGAGTTGGTGTGTGTTTGAAGTGATTACACCCTTTGTGGGTCTACTGCACCAAGAAAAGGAAAGGGGAAGTGCATGCATGCATGCATGCACATGCACACGTGAACAGAGCTAAATCAGGCTGTGTGCATCTGAGTAGACCAAGACTGAAAGTTCTTGAAGAATATTTTGAGAAGGCCATGCAGTCAGTGCATTCGGAAGAGGAGATGCCATGCACTTAGTGCATGAAGATGATTTGAGTTGAGACTGAGCCAGACTGAAGTGAAAGATATTGTTTGTCTGAGTTTGCAGTAGATTGAGAAGAGCCTGATCAAAAGAAGTGATCAGAAGTTGCTGAGCAAGACCAACAGACCTTATCAAAGGCTGTTGAAGATTCTTGAAGAGAGAAGCTAGGTCATCCTGAGAAGAAGGAGATAAATCCTGAGCAAGACGAGAAGACCTGATCAACTCAAGTGATCAGAGGTACCGAGCAAGGCCAGCAGCCTTTATCCCAGGCTGCTGAAGATACTTGAAGAGCTGAACAAGAGAAGAAGAGCTACTCGTGTGACTCGAGGAGCCAAGAGAAGACCCTGTGGGACTCAGGGAGAAGAAGTCTTCAGTGGGATTCTGGAGCAGGCCAGTGGGACTCTGGTAACACTGTGGGACGCAGTATAAAGACCCTCCTGTGGGACTCAGGAGAGATATGGTGGGAAGCTGTATCGACCATTGTAATACTAACAGATTATAATGGGAGAATCCATGCTGGGAGAGCATGGCAAGGATGTAGGCCTTTGGTGCCGAACCTTGTAAATCCTTGTGTCCAGTGCCTTTACATTTACTGCATTATTCGTGGAAAGGTGAGAGATACAAGAAGAGTGGATCGAGGCTTTAACCAGCCATAGAGGTTTAATTGATAAAGAATCAATTAGTAAAAAGTTTTAAAGGATCACTGATTCACCCCCTCCCCCTCTCAGTGATTCACACTGATCTGGGCACTTCAATTGGTATCAGAGGGAGGTTGCCTCTAAAAGATCCAAGGGAGTCTTTATGGAGTGCAGATTTGAGGAAATGAGTGACCAGCCTCAAATGGAGATATCTGCCAAGACTCTGAAAAACAGAATGAAGAAACAGGAAAAGAAGATGAGGAAGAAGGTTGTTGCAATCAGAGAAACTCCTTCTATGGAAAGAAATGTGAAAGTCACATCAGATGACAATTCCTTTTATCATTCTTCTGATGAAGCCTGCTCTAGCTGTGATGAAGATGGAAGAAACAATGATCTTCTAAATGCAATCAAATATCTTCAGAAGAGAGTCCCCAAGGAAGTTGCAATGTGTATAGCTACAGGCCTCCTTGATCTTCAAGAAGAAAAATTACAGCTAGAAGATGAAGCCAATTCTCTGGAAGTCCAATTGGCTAAAAGGGTTGGCATATCCAACACTCTCAGAAAGCTAGTGAAAGCCAAAGATGAAACAATTTCCCTTTGCAATGAAATGTATGAAGACACTGTTGAAGAATTGCAAAGAAGCCTTTCTGAGAAAGAATTCTTTATGATAATAGTCAAAGATGTTGTCCATGCACTGGAAAAGAGGCACAAAGTGTCAATGGTTGTCAGAGATGCTCAACTAGAAGACAAAGTCAAAAGGGTGAAGGAGCTTGACAACTCATTGCTTGAAATGAAGCAGGTGCATGAAGACCAGATAAAACAGCTGGAAGAGAAATGGGAAGGAAGGCTAAGAACAATTGAGGATGAGAAGAACTCCCTCAACATGAAGTTTTTAGAACTGGAGGTGATATTAACAAATCTGCAATCACCCAAAGCTGAAGCCTCCCAGTCAGCTGAAAGAAGAAATGTTGCTACTCAAGTGAGCATTGAGCAGGATGATTCTAAAAGAAAGACATCCTCTAATAAAAGGGAAACAACTTCTAAAAAGAAGGTACCATCCATCCCATCTTGTACTCATGCCTCTAAATGTGTTTCCACAAAAAGTGCAGGATGGAAGAATAATTCCAAACAAATATGGATGAAGACAGTAAAGAAGCAGATCTCTCCTGAAATAGCACAAAAGGTCAAGAAAAGTACCCTACAATCAGAAGGACTGAAGAGGTCAAGATTCGTGGGACAATGCTGGTGTTGTAACAAGTATGGGCATTGTGCAAAGGATTGTTGGTACAATCCACTGAATGACAAAGCACAGAGGAAGCCCATGCCAAGGGGGAGCAAGCCAGATGGAAGGAAGCAACATCCACAGGTCCAGAGACATCTGTTTACTGCAAATAGATTTGGATTACTTGACAACATCTGGGATGATTGCACAAGTGGTCAAATAGATACATGTCAATCTCCAACTGTATCCAGAGCTAAAAAGAAGAGAAGATCACTGAACCTGGCTCAGAAAGAATCCTTGGGAAGCAAGAAGAAAGTTGAAGATGCTCCCAAGAAGATTATGAAAAAGGAAAAGAAGTCCTTGGAGTCTAAATCCAAGAAGGGTGATGCATCCAGAAGGACCACCAAGAAAACATGCTTCTACTGTGGAAAGAAAGGACACATCATGGATCTTTGTAAGGAAGCCATGAAATTCAATAGAGGCAGACTGAACTCAAAAAGACAATCAATCCAGAAGAAGAAGGGATTGATTAAAAACAAGTTGCCTAAGAGAGGTAGCTTGACAGCATCTAAAGAACCATGTGGAACTTCCAAAACTGAGGCCACTCTTCCAAATGATTTACTTGTCATATGGCCACATCAGTTGCAACTTTCCAGAGAACTACAAAGAGTTGAAGATGAAGCTCTGGCAATTGCTAAAGCAAAAGGGAAGAAGAAGGTTTCACATGAAGATGTTTTGAGAACCACACCAGCACAAACATCAATGAAGATCAAATGTGCAAGTGTGAAGACTGGTGAAAATGGAACATCTCGGTTGAGAGAATCTTCTCAACCTTGTTGTTCACATTGATGAACCAAGGAGGTTCCATCTTATTCCCTTATACTTCTGGTATTTACATGTGCTAACATTTCAGGGAATTGAAGATGATGATCATTCTCATCTGGAGAGTGGTTTGGACAAAATGGAGTGCACCCCTTGAGGGGGAGCCAATCTGAAGAAGATGGGATTCTAAGATTTTATACCATCTTGAGAAAAGTGAAGGTATTCCAATCATACATTCATCCCTTGTTTCTTAATTGAGTTTATCTTGTCAATTAAGGGGGAGTATGGATTGAAGGAAAATGGATGAATGGGGGAGCTTTATCTTTGCACCTGAACATTCTAATGTGTTTTGTGAAGTTGTGCAGGATTTAGAAAATTCATTGTTATATCTGAAAAATTTCAAACCCCTTAGCATGATCTCACATGTTTACAGTGAATGTGGACAGCATTGAGTTCCTTGGTTACATCACTCTTGTTTTCTACACCGGGTTAGCCCAAGTAGACTTAGAGTTGATTTACTAAAGGTTCTTTGCTAAAGAAGAACATGTGGCATCATCCCTCTCTTAGTGATTTTAAAGAAGATGCTATTCAAAGGGAGGAAGATATTTTTGAAAGTGAACCACACCACACCTTTGAATTTGATTTCCAATAAGGGGGAGAAAATATTGGCACACATATTGACCCATTCATATGTACTGAAGGAGTGTATTGACAACAAATACAAAGGGGGAGATTGAAGTGCATTGTGTTGCATTTGTTGTCAATAAGGCATGAAGTTGTCTTGGAATGAATGGATGTCAAGGAGTCAAGATGTGAATGTCAAAGGATGTGATGGTGATGGTGATGAAGGAGAATGGCCATGGTACTAAGATGCATGTCACTTAGGAGATTCACTAAGTGGTATTGGAAATTGTGGTTGAAACATTCTCCATGAACATCAGACGATTGTTGAACTGGTCTTTAAATTCATAGAACTTGTATCCTGATGATACAAAGTCACAACAATGTTAGAAGACCATGCATTGTATTGACAATGCATGAGGAGTTGAATGGGATCCATCCACAACTTCTAAGTGGATGAAGTGGATTAAAGAAGTCCATGCACTATCACTTAGTGCATGTTAATCAGAAGATGTTCCAATTGATCTCTGATTAGATCAATGAAGTTTATTGAAGAAATATTTGATTCAGGAGCTCGGTTGAAGATGAAGAAACCTTCGGGAATTCCATTCTTAAATGTTGATTATATGTTGAAGAAAAATGGAGGAAATCTAATGAAGAAGATTAATACTTGAATTCTTAAGAAGAAGATGAAGGAGAAGAAAGGCTTGAAGTGGTTCTCTTGATATGGCTTGATTTCATGGAGGACTTTGTTTTTTGACAAAGTCTTATTCAAGACATAGCCAAAAAATTTGGCCAGCCAAGGCACCTTGAGGGTTCAACCCCAAGGCATGGGCACTAGGGCACCACGCCCGGGGGAACCCGTGGGGCGAGCCAGGGCGGCAGGGCGCACCCGAGACACCGCAAGGGCGCCTGGGGCACGCCCGGAGGAGCGCGGCAGGGGGCCGTGTGTAAGCCCCCAAGGACACGCGGTGGTGAAACCCGCGCGCCCGAGGTGCATAGTGGGCGCTAGGTGCGCGCCCGTAGAGGCGAGAGTGGGCGCAGAGCGCGCCCGCAGGGAGAACACGGTGCGGGGCGGCACCGTGGAGGGGGAAGTTCAACTGGCGAGTATCGGGCAGCGCCAGGGTAATAAACTGCGGAAAAACAGGAGCCCGTTTCGATGTGGGACGCGGAATTTTTCCGCGAGAGCGATCCTGGCCACACGATCGATCGCGCGCCAGATCTCGGCCGAACATCTGATCCGCGACGAGGCGATCTGATCCAGGCCGTCCGAGGATATTCAAACGCCTGATCCAACGGCCGTGGCTCGTCTTCCACCTCGAGCTCGAGCCGAGGACACCCCGTGCCACCCGACGACCCCCACTGAACCAGTGGCTCCCCGAGCATGGTTTTTGAGTTCCCGGCCACCATTTCCGAAGCCGAAGGCTCCATTGAGCTCGTCTAGATCTACCGAACACGATCATGCAATTAAATATGCATGCACACGATGGATGGAGAATTTCGATGAAGGCCGAGGCAAACGAAGTTGCTGAGGCATCGGGTGTTCGTGATTTGCATGGATTGGACGAAAAGAGTCCGTGCATCCGTTCTAAGTCGCATGCACGTGAAGAAGACCGGAGAAAAATAAGGAAAGAACCCGCGGTGGAAACTGAGGAGAGAAACGAGATTTTACAGAAACTTGAGATCCAAAAATCTCAGTGGTTCAAGATTTTTCTCACGCGGATAAACCACCTCTGCCTCGCCTATAAAAAGAAGTCCACAGGCGCTATTTATGCTTGCTAATCCTTTGTTGAAAACTCAGAGTCCTGCGTGTGCCTCGGCCTCGCGAAGAAGAAGCCGCCGCGCAAAGATTTGCGCGGCTGAAGTCCCCTGCACGCTAATCCTTTGCGCGGCAGGAAGACCTCGTGGCCGCAACACTCTGCGCGCCCGAGGCTTGTTCCCTCTCTGCCCGCACCCTTGTGCGGCAAGAGGAAGTGCCCGCGGGTGTAGCACTTGCGCGCCCCGCAGCAAGAGGAGTTTGCGCGCTCGAAGGGGTGCGCGCCCGTGGAGCCTTGCACCTGAGGACCTACGCGACCCAAGGCAGTAGCCAGCTGCACCTTGCATGCCTTCAGTTGGTTGGTGTTCGGGCTGTGTGTGTAAAAACAGAAGAAGGTAGTGTGTGTGTGCGAAGTGGAGAAGAAGACCCGAGGTCTTAGTGCCGTGTGTGAAGTGAAAGAACACACCCTAGTGGTGTATGTGCAATTCAAGTGAAGGCCGAGACTTGCAAGCCTTGTGTGGGTGAAGTGAAGACCACACCTCATTTGAGTGTGTGTGTGTGTGTGCAAATTGAAGAGGAACACCCTACGGGCATTCATTGTGTGCAAGAAGAGGAAGGTCACTACAAGTGTATGCTAAGTGAAGAATTTGTGTGTGAAAATTAAAGAAGTGGATGAACCTATGTGTATGCTCTAAGTGGAGTGAACACACATTGAAGAAGGAAGAAGTAGACCCACACTAAAGAATAACACACTTTTAAGTGTGTAATCAAAAGGAATAAAGTGTGTGAAGTTCAGAGTTGGTGTGTGCTTGAAGTGATTACACCCTTTGTGGGTCTATTGCACCAAGAAAAGGAAAGGGGAAGTGCATGCATGCATGCATGCACATGTGCACGTGAACAGAGCTAAATCAGGCTGTGTGCATTTGAGTTGGCCAAGACTGAATGTTCTTGAAGAATATTTTGAGAAGGCCATGCAGTCAGTGCATGAGGAAGAGGAGATGCCATGCACTTAGTGCATGAAGATGATTTGAGTTGAGACTGAGCCAGACTGAAGTAAAAGATATTGTTTGTCTGAGTTTGCAGTAGATTGAGAAGAGCCTGATCAAAAGAAGTGATCAGAATTTGCTGAGCAAGACCAACAGACCTTATCAAAGGCTGTTGAAGATTCTTGAAGAGAGAAGCCAGGTCATCCTGAGAATAAGGAGATAAATCCTTAGCAAGACGAGAAGACCTGATCAACTCAAGTGATCAGAGGTACCGAGCAAGGCCAGCAGCCTTTATCACAGGCTGCTGAAGATACTTTAAGATCTGAACAAGAGAAGAAGAGCTACTTGTGTGACTCGAGGAGCCAAGAGAAGACCCTGTGGGACTCAGGGAGAAGAAGTCTTCAGTGGGATTCTGGAGCAGGCCAGTGGGACTCTGGTAACACTGTGGGACGCAGTATAAAGACCCTCCTGTGGGAATCAGGAGAGATATGGTGGGAAGCTGTATCGACCATTGTAATACTAACAGATTATAATGGGAGAATCCATGCTGGGAGAGCATGGAAAGGATGTAGGCCTTTGGTGCCAAACCTTGTAAATCATTGTGTCCAGTGCCTTTACATTTACTGCATTATTCGTGGAAAGGTGAGAGACACAAGAAGAGTGGATCGAGGCTTTAACCAGCCATAGAGGTTTAATTGATAAAGAATCAATTAGTAAAAAGTTTTAAAGGATCACTGATTCACCCCCTCCCCCTCTCAGTGATTCACACTGATCTGGGCACTTCAACAATCCTCCACATTCATGGGTAAGTTATTTTAGTCAGTGGTGATGATTTTTATGGAATCCATCAAATTGTGGTGGTCAATCATAGATATGAACATGTTGATCCCAAGGCGACCATAGATAACGAGGAGATTTCTTTCTGATCTATGACAGTTGGCTCAGATCTTCTCGGAGATCGGATTAATGCAATGATGACGAACGACTTAGGCTATACATGTCGAACGACGATGACATATAGTATTGTTCTGGGGGTGACCAGAGAGGATGTTTCTTGTAGATCTATGGTGACCGAGTCACCTCATTTGATTCCTATAACTGGATGTTTGATTAAAGGGGTCTCGGATGTAGGAATGAATTCTATAGATATTTCTGATTGAAGATATGATCATGTTTGGTGTCTACTGGAATTTTCTATGGATTCCTTTACTTATAATATCTTAAATAAAGGATCATTAGAATATATTCAATCTAATATTAAATAATTATAAAAAATATGGAATTTGTTAAAAACTCGCTAATTGTAATCTCATTCTTCCCAATGTTCAGAAGTTATAGAATCTAAAGAATCTTGTTTATAGGATCTCATTTCTAAGGGGGTTTTCTAAATTAGATGTGTATTTCATTTGGAAGAGTATTTGATTAAAGAATGTTTCAATCAAATGAAGAAAGAATTCCTGATTGGTCATATGCCTAATTACTTTTTAAGCTAAGAATGTTTCATCTCCATGAATGGATAATTGATTACAATGTTTTAAGGTTCGATAATGATTTAGAAAAATTCTTTATCAGGTCACACAACCTCATATGGATTTTATGGAATCCCCAAATCCTGCAAGATATTGATGCTTTGGTTGGTTTTTTGATTCCCCTAGATTTGAAGACAAAACACATAAGTTATTTTCAATTTGAGTGAATTTTTGTTGAAATTGACTTTACATCCACTATTATTAAAAAAGTTACTCTTGATACTTCCAATGATGATATACAAATCAGGGTCAAGAATAAAAATTGTCTTCAGATCTATAAATATTTCAAATTTGATGGTCATATAGATGTGAAATAGTTGATGGAATATTCTAATATGTGTGCATGGAAGATGCATTCATTAAAGGAATTTGATTGTAATGTTAAGTGGAATTCATCTAGGCCATATGGGCATTTAGTACCTAGACATCCTACGAAGCAGCTAGTAGAATATCTAGATAACAAGTATTATAAACAAGGGGATGTATTATATAGCAATAAGTCAGTTGTGGTGAATTCAAAGAAAAAATAAACTTAATATTCTTCTAATAGTTCGTTTCCTTTACAGAAAAAATGATCAGAATATGAATGGATCCTAAATTGATATTATAAAAACTTATATTTACCAGTCTCATGTTATAAATTTTATCTGTGAGTCTGCAGTTAGAAATGAGGAACCAGATTGTTGGTGTATGGATTTTCCTTCTGAATCAGTTCAGTAGGTTGGAAACTATAATTACATTGTCATGTAATTCACAGGTTAGGATGGGATGCCCACTGTTGATGTCGGATAGTCTATAGATGAGGTTGGTGGTGTTGTTCCAAGGTGTTATCCTTCATCAACTAATGAGAAAAGTTATATTTAGCAGCCCCCAGATGCTGACTTTTCAAGTAATGTTCTACAAAAAGATATAAATAATTAATCTGATGTCCATAATGTAAGTATTGTTTTCAAGAGATTCATATTTTCTTATGTTTTTCACAATTTTCTAGTAAAATTTTTAATGTTTATGATGATATTTGTGATAAGGATAAGTGTATTTTTATATTCTAAACATCTATTATCTAATATACAAGTAAAAATGAAGCTACTTCTTATAAGGATTCTATTTTAAATAAAAATATATGGATGGTCAGAATTGAATTTTATTATTTTGTTCCTACGAAAATAAATATGTGGAAGGATTATTCAAATATTCCATGGAATGTTTCTACTATAAAATCATCCATGTAATCGAAGACCTAACTCACTCTAGTTCATGAGACATTTAAATAGGGGTTACATGGGATCCAAAGTCAATGAAAATTCACAATCATGTGGGAAAATATAGTTGATGAAGATTTTTTTGATTATGATTAATGGAATGATCAAACTTTTCTTGATTCGTAGTTTTCTTATCTGGATAAGGGAATGTCTCTGTGTATGACGCCATTGATTTTCTTGCTTTAATATTTTTTCTCTTTCACCTTCCATAAATGGTTAGGGTCTTTGGCTTCTAGATGAACCATATATTTATTATCAAATTCTCTTTTAGATTATTTCCTAAGACCCAATATGATAGGTTGTTTTTCTAAAACGGACTCCAAGATCAAAATTTATGATAATTTGCTACCCAATTCTTACTTATAATTTATTGTGCATCACATAAAAATTATTTTGGGAAAATAATTATAAATATTTATTTGTTAACATAGTATAATTAATTAAAATATAATTAATAAAAAATACATGATACTAAATAATATATCATAAGTAGATATTTTATATTTTATATATTTTTCATTTAATTTTGTGATGGTTTAAAAAAACAAACTTCAATTTCAATTTTATTTTCAAAAAACCATCAATATTTCACTATGGTTTCTTGTAAACTTCTGCTAATAAAACTAAGAAAACTAAACATGAATTTTAGAAATAAAAAAATATATTAACTAAACAGAAACAACCTTTAGAGGCAGTTTTAAAGCCACCTGTTAATTTTTTTTCAAAAAAAAATATTGATTGACTATTTTGAAAACCATTGATAATAAATTGAATTGAAATATTTATTTTCATGTAGTTAACACACACAATGTGAATCACCACAGCTGGTTAACCATCAGAATCACTACTTCTGGATAAAAAACATGAACTATGGAAATTTGATCAGTTAATCTCCCAAAAAATGTACACCTTCTCGAAAAGGGTATTAACATTTATCATTATATCGTAATAACATTATGTGGTGTTAGATTTACCACCCTTTATAAAATAAACTCTAAATTGTAAACCCTACATCTCACCCAATGTAGTTCCATTGTCGTTACTTCCAAATTCCTCCTTTGATACCAATGTAATAATTGTGTCCACATTCACCTAGATTCCCCAAAGACACATGTTTTCCCCTTAATAGGTCCCACCCATTTTCCTAAACCAGTCATAAATCTAATTAACATCTTCATAGGCCATCCCATATTGTTTCAGGGTGTTTTTTCATCACTCATATACACTCTATGAAACATCCCATGATGTCACCCATCCTGATCAAATAGTAGGCCAAACCACATTAATTATGGTGTTCTAATCAGATATGCTCTAAAAAAGAATGTTTCATATTTTTGACATGAGTAGTAACATGTATCCTTATATAAAATAAACATTTTGAGGTGTTTTCTACAGTTCTATTATTTATGAAATATGATCATGGAATATATTTGTCAAATTATATTGCGTTTTAGAAGCTGGTATTTTTTTCTTTGTCATCTTGTTTCATTCCTAATGGGTAGATGTTATATAATGGATATTTTTCCATATGATATTATTAATATAATGTAGAGAGTGTGTGCTAATTTTGATTTAGTAAAATTGATTTTACCTATTAGTAGTTAAGGATTTGTTAGGATATTTTATTTTTGAGGCAATTGATGATAAATAAAGGGAATGAAATATAATTTGAATGTTTTGTTACTTTTTTAATGAGATTAGTGATTAAAAAATAATTAAACCTTTTTATAATATTTTTATAAGGAGATAATATAATGATATCAATAAAAAAATTACAAAAAATTGTTCTGATGTGTAATATGAATTGAGAAACATTTAGTGTGGATATTTTTTGTCTTCAAAATTCCACCTATATGAAGTAGAGGATGATTGATTACATGGTAATTATAATTATTTGTATGTATTAGTTAAGTTTATATGGATGAGAAAATATATTAAGAGAAACCTATATACTGGGTATCCATGAACAAAATATAAATATATGATGCATAAAAGGTATACATCATTATTTTTGAGTGTAATTGGTCTGGAAAACATTTATAAACATAAGGGTAATCTATATGGATAAATATTTTTAATATATTAATTTTTCAGTTATGAGTGTATGCTTGAATTGATAAAAGTCTTATAGTTATACCCATAATTTTCAAACATTATTTTTTTTAATTTTTTTTGGATCAGTTGTCATGATAAATGATTAAAGAGGCTTGATGATGATTTTGTGGGACTTCTAGATTACAATAACCATTATTATATTGTATTATGGTGATATTTTTTCCACTTATAGGAAATGTTTAAAATAATTGGACTCCTCTTATGGTTTGTGGTAATGATATCTCTTTACAATGTCGTGAGGATTTCATTACAACCACTTCATTATGAGATGAAAAAATGATTGGACTACTATTGTTTGATAATTTTTAATTTTTTAAATTTTTACAAATTTTTAGTGACTTATTATGAATCCAAAATGATGGTGTGGTATTGAACGATCAAAAAATAATTAATTAATAATGTCAGGATAGATAAATGACTATATTTATAACTAACGATTGATTTTAATGGTTAGTGTGGAATGATTAGAATTTCATAGACATTAATAATTTCCTAGGTTGGTGTAACTTGTTGGTGTAATATTATGTTAAAGAACCCATGTAGTATGTTAATATTACTGATAATTAGAAATTCATGGACTTTTATAATGGTATATTGATAATGAAGTTGATATCTATTTTCCACCACAATGTACAAAAAAATGTGTTAGTAGTATTAAATAATTACGTATATATAATGATAAAAATTGTTTAGGTAATGACATAGATCAATTTTAACATCAATGGAGGTTAACATAATTTGATCAATTAAAATTATAATATAATACAAATTAATTTAACAAAGGGGTTTTAGATCAGTTTCACAACTAATATTAGTGGTATAAATAAATTTCATAAGGATTTTCCGTAGGTTTTGAAGTAAATTTTTTTTTTCTAAAAAATGATAAGGGGTAAATTTTTACATTTAAGGCAATGTAATATGATTACCTTGATTTATATGTTATGGAATGGGAAATTTTTTATTTTATGATACAGAGGAAGGGATGAAAAATCATATTTCACTACTAATGAAAAATTATTTAATATTAAATATTGAGAATACATGTATCCCAAAACATTTCTGTATACAAATAAGGGAAATAATATGATTCTATCCATTTTAATATTATTATATATTTGTGTGTATCCTTGAAAAACTATGAAATGATAAATTCCATTATGAAAAAATTAATAAAAGGTGTTGATGATTTAAAATAATTCATTAAAGAAAAATTATAGTGATACTAACAAACTATTTAAATCTCAAGAAATATCAATTAGTGATTAGTTCACTAAAATATAAGGATATTTTAGAAAAAAATCCATTGGTATGCTTAGTTTATTAACTATTAATCCATTATTATAAAACATTTTGTTAGGTTTGTCACTAGAATTGTTTCTTATGAATAAAGTAGTTATTCCATACATATTTCCATCAATTTTTAGATGATGATATCTTTGTAATTTATATGTAAGGGGTAGGGTATGTAACGAATTGATCATCATCATCTGAGTTAATTTAACATTTGATATATATAATTATATTTAAATGTTTAAAATATCATTTTCATTCCGACTCATGTGAAGTATGAATGTGAAAAATTCAATGTGTTAGTTGTGGTGGTATCAATAAAATCATTCTAATTGCCTACTATGGAATAAATTAAATTAGGGAGATATTTGGTATTTATGTAAATATACCATGTGTTTAAAAATGTAAAAAATCAGGAAATAGTTGAATCATGGTGGGACCATATATTATAAATATGTATGGGTGTAAATTTATTTGGGTTTAGTGTTATAGAAGCAAATATGTTTAGATAATAGAATATAATATAATATATTTGTGGTGAGGATGTAACTCCCTAATTTATTTTTATTTATTTACCTTTTTATATTGACATTGGTGAAGGATATGTAATTTTTATGGAAAATTAATTTGAAATGATTATGGGGAATTTCTTTTTCATTTGGGGTTTTTAGCATTAATCAATTATCATTTGATCTATTTGAATGTATGTTTTACTAAAATAAGAATATTAGGGTTTAGTATAATTTATTGTATTTAGGTTTTGAGTATTCAAGTATATTCCTCGATATTTTTTAGGATGAAAAATTTTAACTGTGTTTTCATTATAATGATTTACAATTTTATATCTATATTACATTACAATTTCTTAGGAATACTGAACATTTCACACCAATGACGTCGAAAGGGAAATTAATCCAATTAAATAACCTCATATATATGTTTTTCATTTTTTCAATAGGTTTATAATTTATTAATTATGTTGTGGTGAGTGTTTTTCATAAATATGTGGGTTTTTTTAATTATATTTATTCAGATTATTTTACTAAATATTTAAACTTTTTAGTCCATTTATATATATTTGATAAAAATTGATGATATCACCAAAATGGGACCTTATTTTTAACTTATATATTATACCTTGGCTTTAAGAATGGTTATTAATTTATTTGATACAACAATAAAAGAGTCGTTGTGGTAAATTTCTTCAGTTATAGAGATGGTTTCTATAGATCATTTGTGGTATTAATTTATAAAATTTATTTTCAACCATTTGAATTGGTAATTAACTTATTTTAGTTAAATTTAATAAATAAAATATATTAGTGTTTTATGATCCATTTATTATGAATTATTTTAATTTTTTAATATTTGAAAAAGGAAACAATCATTTGATAAATATCAATCATACATACAACCAGCCACTACCCATTATCATTTTGACTTTTTCTATTGAACACATTTTCCAATATCCATATAATTTTGATGATGATATCATCATGAAATTGAAACGCCACAAATATTCAAGGATGAAAACATAGATTTTAGACAGTGGGATTTGAAGAGAGGGAGAGAGTTGGATTTGTTAAGCGGCTATTTTATAGGACATCAAGGGTCTATTTAGAGTGTAAATGATTTTTTATCTTTGCGTAATTGATCCAGTGATGTATAGTGACATATCAAGCTCTATAAATAGTTTTATATTATCCATGTTGAGTTTAAAAGATGACAACAGAATTTATTATTTTTTAATTGTGAAGATATAACACATAAATAGAGTAAAACATTCCTGTTGTGGAATGGAATGCATTGATTTTTCATGTTTTTGATATTGGAAAATACCTTATTTAAAAATCAATAGGGAATACAAAATTAGTGATTTCAGATGATTTAATTATTGTAATTAAAATGTTTATGGATGGAATCAAATGAAAATGCCACTCATAGGAGGAATACAGGTGTGGTGGTTGTTTAATAGGTGGTAAGGTATATATTTTCTCCCATTAGTGTAATGGTGATATGAATATTGTAATGGATCTATATTGTGAAATGTATGGTTCTTTCCATAGGAGAGAATATGGTTACCCAAATTCTTAATTTATTATTTATATGAGTTTCATTAATTATTTTTGTATGCTATGGGAATCATAAAATTCGATTCAATGGAGAAAGATATAATGAAAAATCACTCCAGTATATAGTTCAACAAGTTTCATTTAAATTATAATTAAATTTTTAATAATTTTTTACTATTACATGTTTTTTTATATAGTGTAGTGGTTTTCTAATATCTTCCCCATGACATTGGATCAATTTATATGATATGGTAGTGTATTAGAAATTAAAAATTAAATTAAATACTATCATATTCATCAGGAGGGATTTTTTTTTGTTGGGATATAGATTGTAGAATAATGGGGTTGAGAAATTAGGATGGTAAGAAAAGGATAATGATTTTAATCATGGTATAGGGGATAAATAATTCATGATTTCAAATGCAACAAAAAATTTGTGAAACTAATGTGTCTAGGTTGTCCATTCCTTAGTGATGTGTCATCTCTCTGTGTCCAAATATGGGGAAATTTATGGTATATCACGATTGCATTTTATTTTCAAAAAAAACATATTTTTTTATTTCATTTAATCAAAATTCTCATAAATAGGTTTTTGATGCCACTGGATATCATTAGAGATATTTTTTTATAAAATAAAAAAAATTCAAAACTGAAATTGATAAAAACAAACTATGTGAAAATATTTATGGCACCATTTTGTTCAATTTCATGTGTACATTACAAATATTCACACTTTTTTATAAATTTTTAATCCTATGACAATTATACTTGTAATAAAATATTTGTAACACAATTTTCATATTTTTTTAAAAAAAATGTTTATGGGGATTATATAGTATAACGAGATCCTTATTAGAGACACAACATATTCTAAGAATGTGATTATTCCATGATATTGATGATTCAACAATATGAGAAATTATGATGAAATTGACTATAACAATGTATTATAAAAAAATCCCCAACAACACAATGAGATGTGAACCATTAATAAGTTTTTGCTGATTTAAAATGAATTTCAATTGATTGATAAATGGAATTGAAATTGAAATTAATTATATAATAAATATATATGTATCATATAATAAATGTAATATTATATTTTAAATTACATTAACTACTGCTAGAATCTTTTTAAATAATTTCATGATAAATTGAGTCTTGACATATTGATGATGAGAATATTTAGTTTGATGTGTTTTAATGTAGTATTTTAAATCATTTATTGCCAAATATTTTTGTAATGTATGTTATTATATTATATCACAATCATTATAATTATAGTATTATATTTTATATCTAGTTTGGTTCATTGGATTGTGTGAAATTATCAAAATGTCCACTCGGTAGCCCTGATTGTATAACAGACCTATGGATGATACTAGTTTGACATTTAATCGACTACCTTTTTTACAATAACATAATGACATCAAAATTTCTATCATTTATTCTGTATTTAATGATGTAGATGAAATAGTTATGGTGTGGATTGAATAATAATGACAATGAGGTTTATAGTATATTTATAATTTATATTGAATTTTTTATTAAGTTAATTCTATTACATGAGTTATTTGGAAATATTTTTTGTTGTTAGTTCTTTAATGAGAGTAATATTCTCCACCACCAAACAAGGTAATTTATATTGAATATTTAGTAGACTAGTTTGAGATATGTATTTTCTGTAGTTATGATAAATTTTCTTTTTTTATGATGGATACATTGTGGTTATAATAATGAATTTGACATAAAACATTTGATGATAGAGATGTGAGTACAAGATTGTGGGCTTCCTTTTATTATATATGTTTCAATATTTTAAGGAATTTTATATATTATACATATATTTTGATTTTTTTTGTGATTTGTGGAATGATCTGGGTAATTGAATTCTCTAATGAGGTGAATTTATGAAAAATGGTTTAAAAGCTTCTTGAATGAGATATTTTCATCCAAAGTGTAACATCCCATTACCATCTTTTTGGTATTTCACTTCTCTTTACTCATTTCATAGGAAATTGGGTGCATTATGGGACTACCTAGTATGGAGATTATTTTTAATAGAATGTGAAATAATGTTCAAGGATGTATGTTTGTTTGAATAATTGCAGTATGGGGTAAATGAGTAATGAAATAATAGGTTTATCTACATGATTGGAGAGTTATCAAGGTGGTTTGGGATTTCTTCTAATAATAATACATTTTTAATGTTTCTTGGGAGAATACACACCATGTATCTAGTTTATACTCCATGTATTTGATCTATAGGACCATGTTGTGTGATGAGTACACAACATGAAAGATTTCAATCCATGTAAAGATTAAATATGTTTTAATGAAAATAATACCGTTTTTAATAAGATGGTGGTGGTTTTTTTTATGATAGAGTTCTATGAATTACATGACCTGGAATTGGATTACAATCCATGTAAATGTATCATGTTGGGATTTTAAGGTGATTCATGGCTGAAGTGTCATTCATTTTCCCCAGTATCTTTTTTCTATCATCCTAGGAGCTCTCCAATGTGATTTTAAAGACCTCTAATCAATTTTAATCATTATTTTAAGTGAATGATCTCAGTTTTAGTTGGATTTAATCTATCCCAGTGACTGACCATTTATTCTTCTTCATAGACTTTGATCATGGTATCACTGTTGGATTGTGTTGATGTATCTATTCATCCATGGTGTTGATTTCAATGATTTATTTCTGGCTCTATCATTTGATATTATTCTTATGGTATATCCTTTCCTCATTGTGGTGTATAATATATGAGTTATTGAGATATGTTGTGATCTTTCTTCTATATGGTCTATTTTTTTAATTTGAATTTATTAAAATAAATGTGGATTGATTCATGGTCCTATATTGTTTTTATGGTTCTTTATTGTGGAGTAACCAATTTTGGATGAGTGTGGACCCATATTTATGTTTGGTGGCTCTATATCAAGAATGTGTTTATGAAAATCATTGCTTAATTTTTTAATAAATTCTTTAATAATATAAAATTAATGATCTACTAATTTGTTTTTTGCTTGTATGTGGAATTGTGTTTTATAAAATATTGTTTAACCCCAGTTTTGGAAAATTAAATGGTATTATCATTGAATATTGCAATGGGTTTTTCAAATTATTTGTAATGCATGATATGATGAAATGGATTGGGGAAACTATTTGTAAAAAATATCATATGGGGTTCCTTGGGAACAAAATATGAAGAAGTGGTAATAGGCCTCATCCACATGTGATGGGTTTACACATGGGGGTTTCTTCTACCCCCTAGGCATGTAGTTATTGGGGATTTTTAAACATATTTAGGGGGTTCACCTTATGGGGTGTTCCAATACACTATAGACCTGGTTCATAATTCTAAATGTTTGAAGCACATGATTTTCTATTTTAGGTATGAGTTTTGTAGATATTATTACCTACTATGATTCTTGGAATGATGTTACCTATGATTTTTTTGTCAATTTCAGTTGAATTATTATAGTTTTCATATCATGGATTTGATAAGCCATGTGATAAATTAATTTATTTTATTTTTTATATCTATTTTAATATTTTTTTTACGAAATATATTGACAATAAATTACCTTATTTATTTGAGAATAAATATAAGAAGAATTAAATGGTTCCCATGTTTTTGATATAAAAATGTAAAACTGTATATCCTATATTGCTTAATATAGATTTATGTTGTCTTGGAATTTTTTCTAGTAACATCTAAGTGTACACAAATTTGATATCATACTAAGCATGTTAGATAACAGTTAGTGAACCCCTTCAGAGTTTCCTAAACCATGTTATGTATTTCGTTGATGGGAATGTTAGGGAACTGTAGTGAGGTGGCTTGGTTTTCAATCATTTGGGTTTGGGGAGTTGGATTGTGATATCATTCGTTTTTTCCCATGAAATCATACAGATATTGTTGGAGTATATTTTTTTATTTTATTCATCCTTTTTAGTTGTACTAGTATAATTGAGATTATTTTTCTAACATTAATTTTGTATTATACACATTTTTTATTTTAATTTATGACAAATATGCTCATGTTTTCCTCTACTTCCTTCCATAATAATACTAATAAATATATATGCTATTTTATCTACTTCATGATGGGAAAATCATTCCCTATGTTTTTTTTCTGATTTTTGGTTTGTAGATTCCAAATTATGGGGATCAGGGTTTACATTAAGGTATGTGGCTATTCTGTTTGGGTACCGATTTTAGAGGATATCTGTGTCAGGCTAAAACGGTTTGGTATATGTGGTGGTTTTTTCATCAAAATTAATTTTTATTGGATGATTTATTGGATGTAGTTATTAAATTATAATCAGGAGAGGTGGGTTGAAGTGAGCCTAGGACTAATAATTCCATTACTATACTCTAGTTACCATAGGATGTTGGGATCTGAGTCTCTTATTTTGAGTTTATAAAATTCATATCAGTTTATTCTCTTGGGTTTTCTAGTTTGAACTAAGATTATTCTATATCTAGTAATATCTTTTTTTGGTTTTTTATTGGATTCCACTGAGAATCATTTCAAAATTTCAACAGGGGGTTATAGTCAATGCTCATTAATTAAATCCACCACTTTATCACAATATTAATAGGTATATTGTGAATGTACTTATTGATTTTGATCTGGACATACCACAAGTCTTTAAAGTAGTTGTGGATGTATAACCAGGAGCATGAAGAGAAAGTGGTTGATTAGGGTAGTTTTTTCATGAGATTCATCCATGCTTTAAGTAGATGAATGAAACTCACGAGGTAAATTGTTGGATAGGAAATATTGATTTTATTTTCACCTCTTGGGTATGCATAATAGTATCAATGTGATGTTCATGATGTTTCGAGTTATGGGACACAACATGCATTTTTGGGAATCCAAGGTAGAGGTGGATATGCATATGGGATTTTACATGATGTGTTTTAAGAATATATTATTCTAGATGTTTTTTCTATATAAATTAATTTTGTAAAAGTATATGGAATTTTTCTATTTGTAGTAGGGAGAGAGTTTTTTGTTTGTGTAGTTTAGTCAAATTACTATGATGGTTCATTTGTCACGGGTGGATAGATATTATGACTCGACTAAAGAACATTTTTACTTGGAGGGTTTAAAAATAGTTATTATATAACATATAATTATGATGAAGCTCTTAATGTATGTATAAAAAGTGTACATGGAATTGATAGGTGAAAATAATATAGCATGAATGGAAAGATATTTTTCCCCATCTATTCCACCTAGTGACAGATTCAGTAACAGACCATGGAAAAAGGGGAAGTGAAAAGATCGTCATAGGGCTGGTGGAGTTAATTATTGGTAATATTCCTCTTCAACAACTCCTTTTTTATCTATTGGTGTTCCTATGACATGCTATCAATGTGTAAATTTCATAATCACATGTAGTTTTTGTCATTCACCTACAAAGATGCGAATAATTGTGCATGTTATGGCCATCTTCTTAATTTCCATCAAGATATGTCTACTCCTAAACATATTATGTGATCACCTTATCTAATGGATATTGTGGTGATTCCATCTATTTCAAGTACTATAGGGATATATCTATATGCCCCATGAGTGAAGTGCTATAACACAATAGAAAATTTTTCGTGGGAGGAAGATGTTGGTCTTCTAACAGTGAGATGTATCATCTTTATTACATATTTAGAAGTCGTTACATTATTTGATATTGTTAATTAGAACTCTTTTCTATCTATTTTTTTATATTCATAAAGATCCAATGGATCAAATTTTCGTTGTTATGGAGTTGGATACAAAACTTGGGAAGTTGAATGAAAAATGGTTTCAGTGTCCTTATGTGCAATCGATAATTTATGCAGAGCTAGTTTATGATTTTATTGTTCTTGATCTAGATCTGTTTTATATAATCATAACTATGGCTTGTATTTTTTCTCATCATGATAAGGATTCCAGTTATCTTAAGAATGTTTCCTTTCAATAGGTCGATGGGATATCATGGTTGTTTTAGGGAGACTGAGATCTGAGGAATGTCCATGAAAGATAGAATCGACCAGAGTTCATGATTTTGTTGTCATATTTAGTAGTTGTGGATAAAGGTGTTTCTTCTATTTTTTATCTTTAAACTAATGTTTAAGATGTTACTATTGTTTAGTTTTATGGTTTTTCTTGTGTTACCACTGAAAGGGATGTATAGTTTTCAAATGACCTTCTTCCAGATCCATAATAGGTTTTTATTCCTTCCTATATTATTGGTCATGTGGAGCCAAATGGGATTAGGGTTTAGATGGATAATCTAACGGTAAAAGGATTTATTATCCACAGTGTTTCACCTTGTTAATTTCATGTTCTCATATAAATTAAGTATTATGGATTAGTATTATTGGGTTTGGACAATATAAAGATGAACCTGTTCATGATTAAGAACAAGTATCCTTTTCTTTAAGTGGATGATTTTTTTAATAGATTAAGGGGGAGAAGTGGGTTTTGATGACTGATCTTTGGTGAAGTTATCATCATCTTAGAGTTTTGGATATGAATATAATGAAGAAAAAATTTATTATATTTTATGGACATTAGGAATAGCTTGGGAATAAATTTGGTCTAACAAATGATCCTATAGTTTTTATGGAATTGATGTATCCAATATTCCATCAGTAGCTTCACACAATTGTGGTTTTTTTCATGGATGGAATTTTAGATGACTAGAGATCTAAACAGATGCCTCAGATCCATTTGATATAGGTTCTAGAAATCATGAGGATTAACCATTTTTTTGTAAATCATTAAAAATTTAATTTCATGGTTTAAGAAGTTACTTTATTGGGTAATGTAATTTTACGTCATGGATTATCTATTCATCATTAAGAGGTTAAGGGTTTTTTTCATTGGATGAACCACACAACGTATTTGGGATTTAGAAATACCTTGACCCAAATTGATGATATCAACATCTCTTTAATTATTTATCAATGTTTTTGTCACCTTTTATAGTTTTTAATGAGAAATGGGTGTAGGTCACATGGGAAGCAATGTGTCTATGTTTTTTCATCGAGCTGGACCATCTTGTGACATCATCTCTTATTTAGAATTTACCTAAACTCAGTAATGGGTTTGTGACTTCCATTGAGGCTTATTGAACTATTTTTAGTGTTTTCTTAATTATAAATTATCATGTTGTAGATTACAGTTCTTGTTATAAATGAAAACATGAAAATGATTACCCCAATGATGATATAATGATTTCTAAAATTATTGATGCACATAACAGATCAAAGAACTATTATTTTTGGGAAATATTATTAGTATATTCTAACCATTAAATTTTATTCGATAGATTTTCTCATGAAAAATTGTATATAATAATGAAACAATGGGGTTTTACCTTTATTCATTTTACATTGATATCACTTACACCCTTGGGAAAGGGAATTTCATTGTAGACACTCTCATTATAAAGACATCGTCACATGTTATTTTGTAATTGAATAAATAGTGAATATTTTGGGGGAAGTTTTCTCCACTGAATCTGGATACTCCGGTGGATGTTTTTGGTAAGGCCATAGCTATTGTTTTTTTATCATCTTATCTTCTTTGTTATGTTATACCCGGTCTGTAACAGGATGTTGAGACAAGATCAATTACTTAAATCCTATATATTATAGAGATCATTTCTGGGTTGTCTCTCTCTTGAAATGCTATTCTTAGTTTTGGGGATCGTTTTTTCATCCCAACATATGTTAGGATATTAGTTTTTGTGTTTATCAAATTTCCTCAAGGATTGTTCAATCGGTCACTAAAAAGAATTACTATGACACGAGGCAATGCTTTTGATTTCTGGGTTTGGAGTGTGAAATTGATAATTATTTTCCCATTGTAACAACATCTAATAGATTAATACATATCATATGAATCCTTACGGTTTTCTCCATAATTTTCATATGCTAGTCATGAAATGGAACAAGGTGTCCATGGACATAGTTGTTAGATTTTCATGGACTCCCCAGGGGATAAATTCTACATGGGTGGTTATTGATTAGAAGACCTCATCATCTCATTTCATCTCGACCAGGGACACCACTAAAGTTGAATATCTGGATATGATTTACATGTGATAGATTGTTCAGTATACATGGTGTTCCTCCTACTGCTATATTATATAGGGATCCTAGGACTACATAGTGGTTTTGAAGAAGTCTCCATGTGGAGATGGGGTATTTATTCTTATTGATTATAGCCTATCATAAACAGATACCCGATTAGGTGGAGCATGTTATTTTGATTTTGGAAGATAAGATTTAGGAATTTGCATTGGATTTTTGTGTATCATGGGATATACATTTGGGACTATCTGAGTTATATTATAATAATATTTATTACTGTTTGATCAGACTTGATCCTTTCTTGGATCTATACGATGACCCCTCAAGGTGACCTCATTGATTTTTAGAGGTTAGAAAAGCCATTTTTGTGACTGGGCTTCATTCAAGATAAGTCTACATGGTTTTTGGATATACATGAATGTCTTTTGTTTCTTAGAGACAACATAAATTTGATTCAAACCAACTTCATAGTATGTTTTTATTTTCTATAGGTGATTGGTTTTTCTTGAGTTTTCACCTTGGATGGGTCACAATAAGCATAGAAAATAGGGAAATTTGGTTATATGATATAATGTAACGTTCGAGGTCACTGAGTGACTTAGGAAGAATTCATATCGGTTGGAATTTCTAATTTAGTTTGTATGCAAAATGGTTTTTTTAACATATCACATACCAGTAAATACCATTTTGATCCCCCTCTAGTTTTATGTTGGGATGTTATTGACTGTGAGACAGATGTTTTCATTGTGTAACTGACAGTATAGATTAATGAATCTCAATTGAAAGTCCTTTGTGAGATGTATATTCTATTTGTTATTGTTTTTTTTGTGGAATGAATCATATTATAATGATACATGGTAGAGTGACTAATTGATGAGGGGGTTGTAGCCTCACCTATTAACCATAATTCATTCTTCAACATGACAACACAGGAAAATGAATTATTTTGGTGGTGATTTTATAACATATAATTACCATCATACCGGTATTTATAATATCATTAATTGTTTTCCACTGTATTTTGATGCATCATAGAAATCCCTAGGATAGAGATAAATTTTTTTGGGGGGAAATAAAATATTTTTGAGGGATATATATTCCTTTGATATAATTATGCCTAGATGTAAATGTGTTATATCGTAATGGTTCTCTCCTTGAGTATAGAGATATTTCGTCATTGTTTTGGTTTTAATGTAAGAATATGTTATCATTAAAGTTTATTGTGATATTCCATGGCATGTACCATTTTAAAATATAGTGTATTATATTTCTAGTCACTTATTTGTGAGCCGATATTACAACATGAAATATTGCATGTATTAAAATTATAAAAATCACATTTTTTATAAAAAAGGAATTTTGGTTTCTTTGAACCCTCGACTGTTGTGTATTAAAAAATTTTAAATGGGATAAAATTACATGTGAATGCCATAATTTATGATTATTGAGTGATTCATGGATGAAAATATAAGTAATTATTCCACAAACTCGTTTATTAAAACCTAGGAGCTCTCCAGGGTGATTTTAGAGACCTCCTCTCCATTTGGGCCTCTTCATTTAGAAATTGACTTTGGTTTTTATTATACTATATCACCTAGGGTGGGTTATTTATTATTCTTATTCATTTATATTTATCTTGGTATCATTTTTGTGTTCTGTTATTATATATGTTGATCAGTTTTATTAATTCTATTGATTTCTTTATAGATATGGCGTGTGACCATGTATTGGGGGATTGTACATTGTCTATTGAGTTGTAGTGGGTGTGTGTTATTAAGTAATGTTTTTACCATTCATGATTTAATTATATGGTTTGACATTTTCTAAAGTTGGGTTTAGTAAAATTTGATATCCTCTGGATTTAGTAAAAGTAAAATTGTTTTGAATGAATTGTGGAATGGTTTTGTTAAATTTTTTTGAAGCATGATTTTATTATATGGTAATTAAAATTGAGCACATGAAAAAAATAGTTACATATATGGAAGGAGTAATAATAGGCCACATCCACTATCTGTTGGTTTTCTCATGGGGCATTCATTTTCTCCCTAAAGATGATGTTCAAGGGACTTGTTAGACATATTAAGGGTTCATTTTTTGGGGTGTTCCTATATCTCTAGAATCAATGGATATGTATAGAGACTTATGAGAATGAATTTTTATCTTATGTATAAGTTGTCCAACTATAATAACCTGGATGGATCCTTATCGGGATGATAACTATTATTTTTTTCAAATTTGGTTTTTTTTATTATACTATTTTATTTATACTACCATGGATTTTACCTGATATGTGATACTTTCTTTTATTTTTTTGATATATCTATATGAAATAATTTGAAATAGATTTAATTGTATTATTAGGAAAAGTTGAGGAATGGGAAATTAATTTTTCTCTATGAATTTGATATAAAACTATAAAACTATTTTTCTTACCTTGTTCTATTTAATTTTCAACATCATTGGTTTATTTTTTATAGACTTCCTATGGAAAAACTGGGTGGAATCATTATTTTCCCACTAGATCACAATATGTGGACCCCATTGGTATGGCATTAAACATATTATTTTTCAATGTAGGGAAAGGAAAGGCACTGTAGTGAGACAAATATGTTTTCTATCAACTGGGTTTGGGTAGAAGGATGGTGATATGGTGGGAGTTTTCCCAAGCTATCACATAAAGACTATTGGATTACATTTTATTATTTTGTCATCCTCAATAGTTAGAATGCTCTCTTGGAGAATGTTTTCATACAATTTTAGTTATATCTCAATCACTTTTTATTTTATATTATGAAATATATATTCATATTTTCCACTATTTATTTCCATATTGAAATATAAATATCATGATGTTTGCATCAGGTTGGGAGAAAAAAATCCTTCTATTTTTTATTGATTCCAGGGTATAAGACACCATCCCATGGGGAATGGAAATAGCTTTCATGTATATGGAAATTTGGGTCGTGTATCTTTTTTAGTGGGTATCTAAGTTGGATTTTTCACCCATATAATCATATATGGTTCTTAGGATGAGATAATTTCCTCAATATTTTTCCCCCTAAATTACACTTCTGGATCTATTAATTGGTGTGTTCATAATTAGGATTTATTGTTTTATAAATTATTTATTATAAATCTATGATACAATGATGATTATTAATTATTTAGGAATTATCTAATAAGAATAAAGATATAAGTACCCCTATTTATATATATTTTATTGTGGTATTATATATATATAGGTTTTTATAAATGATATATCAGTGATTGTGCGATTGAAATATCTTGGTTGAATTATTTTCCAATGTGGTGTTTTAGTTTCATATGTGATTAACTGATTTTGGGTGTTATCGACAGTTTTCCTATTGGCTGAATTATATAAATTTCTTACTATATAAATTTCATTAATTATACTAGATTTATAATTTCTGTTAATAATTGATTCATTATTATCTTTTTTTGGTTATTTATTTTCTTATTTATCCTCCTAATGTTTTATCTCGAGGGAAATGACTTCTACATGAATAATGAACACCGTTGATTCTACTGTTAAACCGCTAGACTACTGAAGAATATCTTGAAGTAGAACTATTATTCTTTTTATTTTTCATAGGGACCTATATGAGGATGATTCAATATAATAAATATAAATATCTGGATATTTTTTTTAAAGAGGATAGAAATGGTGTATGACATATGATGGAGGTTTTATTCATCTAAATTTTCCCACTGGTAGCTTTGGTTCTTAAATTGTTATGTATATATATAAAATATAGATGCAATTGTATTCTATATTCATAAATATAGAAGATTAATTTTGTACTAGATTGTATACAGTATGGTTTTATATTCACCACTAATTTTATAATATTTATATAATTATAGGATAAATATTATTGTTGTGATGAGTGATACTAGGTTTGGAATAAAGTGACCAAGATAATAGTATTAAGAATCACATTACAAGTAATTTTATCTTACAAGGTGGATTATAAGTGTCAAATCCCATTGTTGTTTGGGTACTTCGTTGTCTTTGTTTAGTTTTATAAATTATTTTATCGATTCTAGTTTGTTTAGGTTTAGTTTTAATCCTTTTAGAGTTTTTTAAATGCTTTTTCTATGTTTGGAGGATGTGTGGAGCCAAAACTATAGATAATGATGTTTGAGGTGTTCTATTGTTTATCCAGAGAAGGGTAATAATCATCGAGTGGACTTTATAGTGGATACACCATTATTCTATATCTTCTTTCCTACAAGTGGTTCTCTAGCATCGATGGGATGTCGTTTGAAGTGGCTATATCACTTATGCTATATTTAAAAACCATTAGGTTGTTCTCCATCCACCAATTGATAGTATAATCTAAATCTATTCAATGAGTCGTGGATCATTGGTTCCACTAATGGGGTCTAGAAATTTAATGGTGACATCATATTTATGGGCACCAAAACCCCATTATTATTTATTCCTCCTCAATATTTGACCGAAAAGTTTCCAATACTCAACTTATTCAATCCCTATGGATCTCTTTGGATGTTCTTTCCACTCCAAACATGAATACATTTTAGATAGAAGAAAAAAATGATGTTATGACAATATTTTAGTGATTCTAATTATGAATTTATTATTGATATTCTTGTTAATTATTTTAATATAACTATTTTATAAGGAATGGTCATGAAAATTTTGATATTTCACTACTTATATATTTTAAATTATTAATTGTGAAACATTTTCTTGCGTATCAAACATTATTTATCCTCTTATCTCCATTACATGTGAATTCTTTTTTGATTATTTAATTCTACTTTTTGAGGTAGGATGTTTAATGAGATAAAATCATTCTATATTCCATGTTGTCTATATCTTGGAAATTGGAATAAAAAAATTGACAATGGAATAAATTTTTTTTATGAAATATGTGTTTTTATGGATTTTTGCCTTCAGTTCTTTAAATAAAATGGTTTTAATGCATGTTTTATTAATATTAAGATGTTATTATATTAAAGAGCATTGAAATTACTTTTTAATGTTATTATTATAGATATCCCAATATTGACCATTGATGAATAGGGGAGTCATACCCAATAATATAATCTTACACTCGAAGAAAATTTGTGTACGATAATGTGATGAACTATTGAAAAAAAAATTGTGGTAGAGAGAAACTGACCATAGTAAATTATTTATACCTAGGACTATTTTTTGGGTAATTTCAGTATCATGTTGTCTACTAGTCATGAAGGTTTTTTATAATTATATTCTCTAACCAATACTAAATATAACCTCAAGGGTCATTGTTTCCTATAAATTTACATTTAAATACATATATGAAATATTTATGGAATGTTTATGGAAAATATATAGTTTGAAATGATTTGATTTTTTTTAATTTGTGGTTTTCAAGGTTTTGTTGTTAATATGGGTAAAATTTAATCTCTTTACTTTCAATTATTTAACTGGGCTGAACTCTAACTCTAAATCCCTTTTTTTGATATTTTCTAAGATCCACTTTCAGGAAAAGTGGTAACCATACATCAAAAAATTCAAAAACAGGACCGCATTACAAAAACTCACATCCCTCCTTCTTCATAAACAAAGTGTCACGCCACCGCCAGAGTTTTCGAATTTGAATTCATAAACATAAACAACTTTCCAATCCATGTGCCAACCATCATCAATGAGAGTTGATCCAAGAGCCACCTCGAGTCGCGTAGACACTGATTTAGTCACCCACCTCGATTTGAGTGGATGTCGTAATAATCATTCATCCAGCCACCTCCGTAAACATCTATTCTCGTAACCCCCACCATCATCGTCATCAGAGATTCTATCACTGGAATCGCCGGAGCTACCATTATCATCTAGCGGTCCTCATCGCTTGATACAAATGTCCACTCATCAACGTCTCCAAAAAGTCATCCTCGACATCGCCAGAACACCCAAAAAGAAACCAATGAACCATTCACACATCCATGGGCACCCATCCACTCACACAAACACCTCTCAACACCTTTTTGAAAGCTACCATGCCCAACCGACATGGGAGGGTACGAAGTACCAGGAAACAAGAGCATAGCACAAGCGTCAGGGTCTCCATATAAAACCTAAGCCACCCCACCACCACTCAATCTTTGTATTCACCGTTGACACCAACGTCCGGCACCGCAGAGAAGAAAATATCACTGAAACCAAAAACCCAATATGACATCAACATCGATCGAACATCAAATAGAAAGATCTCACACAGATAATCATAGAAATTCTTCAACGATTTCATTGAGGAAGAAACGCAAATAAAAACTTACCAGCAAAAAAAACAACTTCACAAGAAAACACCACATCATGGTGTGTCTGGAGCACTAATAGCCACCGAACCACACATCCTAGAACCACAAAGAATCTATAGCTCTAGGTCTGACTCAGAGAGGAGCTGAGGAATTCGAGGTTAGAGCATAGTTGAGCGATAGAGGTATCCGATGGACTCCATCTTAAAATAAATCTTGTATCAGGCATGATAGAAGAAAGTCGATTCCTGAAGTGTCGGGAAACCCATCAACCATAGAACAACATAACCCAAAATCTCTTTGAACTGATGCTCCAGCTCCGACCTGGAGAGGTGCAGGGGAAGAAATCAGAGCAGGGTGAGACCAGCTGAGGAGTTCTGCAGAAAATGACTGACGATGGGAAGACCAAGATAAGAGAGGAGAAAAACTCATGGCAGTGAGTCCTAGAGTGTAGGATACAGGGGAAAGAGAAAGAAGAAGATGGTCAGAGAGAAGGGAAGGAAAAGAATAAGAGTAGGGGATAGCCATCGCCGCTAAAGGGATGCCGCATAAACCCTAGAAGGAGGATAAGATAGATGAGGAGCATGGTGAATGGGGTTCCATTTCTATATTTAACTGGGTAGAACTAGTTTATAATATAAATTCAACTTATGAAATTATTGGTGGAAACCTACTTGACTCGTTTTTTCATAGCATATACACACCATTCATTTTATGTTGATAACATTTTTTACAACACTAGTAATGGTTAGGCACAACTAGGTAGTGATGAGATTATTCATTAGGAAGTAATGAGATTCTTTTTTTTGGATAAAAATCACACGGAGGTCTGTTTTTTATATATTGGTGCACATTGGTATTGTTTTTGTTTTAGGTACCTATATTTCCACTTTATTATCCCATTTTCTAATATTAATGTATATTGGAATAATGATATCATCTATATTCCTTAAATTATATTTGTTATTTCTTTGTGAAAAATAATTCCTCGATGTAGATCATGATACATGGTATTCATCTATAACCCATGGGTATTGGGAAGGAATGTTCGGTCATGTTGGGATATTATTTGGTTTCATATTGTTTGGTATTATGGTTTGGTTCATTCAAATTATTATAAAATATACATCTGTTATTATTTTATTTCAATATACATCTTGATATGTCTCGGTAGATAGAGTATATGAATTTAAGGAAATATGGGTTAGGTTACGAGCAGGTGACTAGCCATCTCTCACAATGAATATCATTTAGTTACCCTGGTATGTTAAGAGAAATTTCTTTTGGGATTTAGAGTGATTATATACTCGTATAAATTTTCTCATTCCCCTATATACTTCCATTTGAGTTATGTTATTTTATGGTTGATTATATTCAAGGATTTTCTATAATTTTGTCTATTTATTAGGTGATGTGTATTATAATTCCTCCAATGAGACAAATTGTGACTAATATTGAGGGTGATACTAATGATTCTTTATAGGGAAACCATCATGTTGATTATAATTCCATCAATTAAGAAGTCTTAATAGTAAATACTATGTACCTTGGTGAGACAACCACCTATATTTAGGAAAGAGAGATGAAACGTCAATCAGATGAAGATTGGAATCAATTCAAGGAGTTTCATTATTATAAACCACCTTATTTAGATGAGGAAACAGTACTTAGGAAGTGTAATATCAGTTTTAAAATTTCAAAAGACTCCCTGATTTCTTTGGGAACATCTATTACATAAAGGTTAGGTGTGGTGACTTCCTGTAGAAGGGACTTATTAGAAGATGGTGGGATATCATTTTTCCAATATTGAATTTGGAGTTCTTGGAGTTGAAAAACATCCTCGCCATATTCAATTAGAAATAATAATCACATTAAATTACACTGGTGATTTCCATGGAATTAAATTACATTGATTAAGGGAATTATTAAATGATAAAATACATTACTCATATAATCAATCCTTCTCTATTTTCACCTATGGTTATGTCTAATTAAAGTATTAAATCTAACATGTTTCAGAAGGGCCTTTGACCTAATAGAAAATAATATTACCTCATGATAAATATTTCTACTTATTATATTAGGGTTGAAATGTATTTTAAGAAAGATACGGACATGGATGGAATTCCATGGTTCAAATGTGCTACTTCTACCACAACTGGTAGATTTGGTGGTTTTATAATGGGAAATTTATTAGAGTGTTTCAAAATGAATAGAGTGGAAGGAATGACAAAATAAATTTTATTCACCATCATTAGAGTTTAGCGGCCTTAATTGATTCCATGGTGTCGAAAATTGGACACTAAGAACATTTTTTACATGCCTCTCATGATCTTCAACTCATGTGAAGGCTGTGGTCACTAGTATAATTTATTTATAGAATTATTTATCCACTCATTATCAACAGATCATCAGAACTAAGAACATATTTTATGATTATAGATTCTAATCGGGAAATAGGTTTCAAGTTAAATTCCTATGTAATGTTACACTAAAATGTTGTAGAGTAGTCTCTAATGTGATTTGATGCTGAAACCACAAGTTTGATAGTTACTATTACTATTCCTTTATACTCAGTGATTTTTTTTGATATACTTTACTCTCACTCAATCTTGTTGAAACATGTTGTAGATCATTTATAACCTACATTATAACTCATGCCAATAGTTATGTAATTGGAAATGACTAGTGGAAATAAGAATGAGAAGGGACTTCGATTCCACCATGCTATTTATTTATTTTTGATTTTGAGATGAATCATACTATCTTGGGTCAAAAAAATGATTCACCTAAGGAGATCTTTCACATGGTGAAATATAACAAAATGAAACAACATGTCATATATAAAATATGGATATGTAAAACAAAAAATGATATATAGAAAAATGAAAACCAATATATCCAAAAGAGAATCAAACCCAAGGAAATCCAGATAATCCCAAAAGATAAAAACATAAAGGTCAAAACAATAATCTATGTTACTATTCATCACCACCAAACCATCACAATACACAGATAATGAAAATAAGATAATCCTACATGCTACCTAATTCTTTAAACATTAACCAATTCTGAAAAAAAACAATATCTATGACTACCCAAAGTCAAAATTAGGTTGTGGGAAACCATACAAGTAAGATACCACAAAATAATTAATACATATCTATATCATAAATTCATAACTGAAGCTTTAAAAAACTCCATTTCATATATCCTTTTAAAAACGTAAACCAAATTAATATAAATTTAATTTTTTTTAATTAAAATGATACCATATTTTCTTAAATCTATGTATAGGTAAATTATAAAAAATTAGAAATTAAAAAAGGATACAAGATAATATAAGATTGTAATAAAATAACCATGAAATATACCATAAAGTGTTAAACCAATAATAAACCAAAAAAACATTTGGTCACAAACCTATGTGAAAAATTTCTAGAGATGAAATAAAATAAATAATCAAGTCTAAAGTTCTATCCCACCGACATAACCTCTAGGGGAATTGCACATTTTAAACTGATATAAATATTCTAATGAAATTATGCATAAAATATGTGAAAAGTATATTTACTGACATAGCCATGGTCAGCCGACATTCTCTAGTTGTCAAAACAAATTTAAAAACAAATTATCACATTTTATAATAAATTTTCTATATCAAATACTTTCTTCGCCTCGTAGTAAAGAACTATTTTGAAACCAGAATGAAAATTTAAATCATTTAATAAAATACATTTCATGCATAAACACATTTTGAAAAAGTTTCTCTATATAATATGAATCCCATCCAAAAAAACATTAAAATATAAAACAATACATTTTCAATGAATAAATTGATAGAATTGTGTAGAACATATAAAATATCATGAATTGATCTTTTTTATTCAGTTACATTCCTCAATAAAAGAGTTCACCATATATTCGTCAACAGGAGAGATATGAAAAAATAAAATCATCCACTAAATAATAATCCATGATGGAGAATTGAGAATGAATTATTGAATGATAAACTGATCATAATTTAACCCATAAACACAACTGATATCAACATATCAATAAATGAAATCAATGATATAGAAATACCTCTTTCCTTGGATAAGCGATGCAACTTTTATGTGTATCAGATACTGAATGAAATGATTTGTAAGGATTGAAATCACACTAAATAACTATAATTTCACAAATTATTCTAAGGGTTCAAGAGGGAGACCATCATGTTTAATGGGGAAAGATTAATACATTGAGCATAAATTAATTAACTAGACTATAATAATATTTATAGTGGATCCTAGATTAATGATGTCAATATATCTAGTATGGTATATTCTGAAAGTGGAACTTCCTCAGGTAAATATCTTAATACCAAAAATTTCACTACACTAAGAAACATCATGACTTTTAATTTTTCATTCTCACAACTGGAATCATGACATCTTTCCAAAATTGAATTCATATCATGTTACAAGTTGATGATGTGAAAATGTATAGCAGATAGTGAACCATCAATTTTTTGTAAAAAAACAATGATGTGGCCCCCAACTCAACCCATACTGAATTAAATCCCATGTAAAATCGTTGATACATTTATTACTAGACTCTATTAATTTGGAAAAACATATATTTCTTTAATAATGGAACTAAAAGGGTAAAAAATACATATAATATTGTCTCAAGATATTCTCATTCTCTACACCATAAAATATATATTTCCCCCAAAAAATTATCAAGGTCATATTCTCAAAAAAAAAGTGAGTGTAAATAATACCTCATAAATAATTCACACTCACACGTAACATATAAATATCATATGTATTTCCATTGTACAAAAAAAAGGGAATTATTTCACAATGTAGCAGCTTCTATAAAAAATAAATATTCTAAACTAGTTTCTTAACAATAGTTTTATTAGACACAAGATCAAAATCCTTATACACAATCATGTAGGAATGATTTGGTTGATACATCATCATTTTTTATCATTAAAATAACTTAGGATGGTATTAAAATATGAATCAAATCCCAACTGATATTCCACCATTCCAAGATTCCCCATAGTATCAAATGGGAAAATAAACCTCATTTCCAAATTACATTCCTACCAAACCATTAATGTATCATGAGAGTTGAAATTTTGAAAAAAAAATAGATCCCCAATATCAAAAAATTTGTGCCAATGTTGATAATCTGTAGAGAATTTAGGATGACTATAGACAAAAATCAATCTCTTCTAGATCAACTAAACTTTTCTCCTTATATCCTGAACATCACTTGAACCTAAAAAGGAACACACTCCTAGATCATCCAACATAATGTAGAACTAAAAATACACATAGAAAATTATTGTATGGGAAATATCTAAATAGATTCTTCATAAATATTATTATTGGAAAATTTTATCCGACCAAATGATTTTCTAATGAACCACCAAAATCAATCACATATGCCCCGAAAATGACCTAAATAACATAGATTGATTAATATATCTACCCATCCATCCATGGATAATACTCCATGATCAATTGAAAATTGGAAATCATCAACTCTTTACGCACATTCAAAAAGGTTGATGTTTACTGCATGTGCCTATAAAATACAATCACATGTTGGACAACATGAATCCTCACAACCTCGTAGACAAACAATCCCCATAGAAGATATAGTATTGTGTTCTCCTTGATATGGAGTAAATGTGCCGATTTTTAGAGTTAACTAGTAATAAATAAAATCACATCCCACACCCTAATAAATCCAATTGTAAACAAATAACGATTTCTAAAGAAATATCATCCCACATATATACATGAATTGGTAATGGTGGAAATAAACTATAATTCAACTATTAAAATATCATAATTATCTGAGACATAGACACTGTGATAAAAAAATAATTAATTTACTATCTTATCCCTGAAAACCAATACAAATGTTGAAAATCATGATACATCATGGTAGTTTTTAGGTGCATAGAACAACAATAATGGTGACCACATTCCATCAACTCCGACTTCATAGAAATATGAGTATGAAACCACCTTCATAAATAAAAAAATTAAGCTAGTGGACCTAGACTGCTCACATGAGTTATTCCTAATATTATGGTTGTCTCTAAATAACCATCACTCATTTTGAGGTACTTTTTTATAAACTAGTCATTAAACAAGGATTCAACCCTTATATAATCCTATAAAAATAAACTACTAACTTCAACAACTCCCAAGATATTATTCATAAATAAAACTATCACAACCCACAATTCAGTGGATTACATTATGTATTGTGTGCATAATTTCCATATCAATGTATTAGAAACCACATACCCATTCACATTAGTATAAGAAATATCCATGTCAAACTTCTAGAGATATAGAACCCATGATCTATTTCTGAAGATAGTATCTTAATGAGAGAAAACATACTTAAGGGTTCTGTGATCGGAATGTTCTATAAATGTCTCCTCATAGAGAAAGTGAATCAATGTTTTGAGTGAATGATTAACTTTCTCCACCTCAATAGAGGGTAATTTAGTTCTTTTTCAAAGGGTGAAACTGGTTAGATCCGTAATCTACTGCCTATCTCCCCTTTATAAAGACACACTCAAAAAATCGTACCAAAATAATCACTAAACAATTTTAACTTGAATCATGTTCTAGAAGAATAAAAAAATATTAGAGTCCAACCCATTATTTATTTCATCAAAATAACCCAATAAATTTTAATTCCACACAATCTATACACACTTACTGGTTAATGATATAATATAATAAACAAGCATGGATAAATCAAGAATAATCTTCTAGTAATAAGCCACCATCCATATGAAAATCTATATCTTAAAAATAATTAATGGAAACTAACATTACATAATAGATATTTTATATTTGGTATCCACTTAAAAACCCCTCTCAGAGATAACATTCCCTAAAAACATTAATTCATGAATGAAAATATTACACTTGTAATGTTTACCATACAAGAATAGTTCCACCAGGGAATTATGAATGAAATCCAAATAGTCTATATGATGCTCCTCATACATGAAATAAACCATATTATCTTTCCAATCCCAATAAAAAAATAATCCAATAATTGATAAAATATATTGTTAATCAATGAAATAACTACCACTGGAGCCTTGGTCATACCAAATGTCATAACCAGATTATAAAAATTACCATATCGGTTCTTAAATGTGGCTTTATGTATATATTACTCTTTTACTCTCTACTGGTGGTACCCTAACTCATGGTCAATATTTGAATACTAAACTGACCTTAAGCTGGTTAAAGAGATCCCCAACCCTGTGTATTGAAAATTTGATCCTAACTATCACCTTTTTACTATTAAGTAATCCTTTGAATGTCTTATGATAGCATATTTCCCATTAGTAAATATAATGGGAAAATTCCATGGTGAGTAACAATGATGAATAAATACCTTCACATCATGGTCAACATGATGACACATAAACTTGTGTAACACATAAGGTGTCATAAGATATGATGATAATGAAATGGGAATCATACCAAGAAGAAGGTCAATACTAAAACCAACATATATCTATTATAAACCGCAATTTTCATTTTGAAAACCCACATCGTATCATCACAAAATCCCATGTAGTAGAGTGCACTAATAATGTACACTTGCATCAATAATCATCTCTAATAACTAACATGAGATCGCCACAACATATGGAACAACTATACCTGAATTCCCAAGCCTAGAATCCCATTTACCCTGGAAGATGTAAATTTCCCCACTTAGGGATGATAACTGATTATTATTTATATAATAGTCAATAAATGCCTTAACAATTATTATCAAATATAATCCAATAATCTGTTAAATGATATCATGATCATGCACCAAGAAATCCCACCCCACTTTGATGTTATCTACTGTCACCCAAAATGTGGGACATTTAAAATATTATTCTGACAAATTTTCCAAATGGATGGAATGATACAAAAATAATTGAATATTATCCACATTAATTCCCAACACATAAAATAAAATTACATATATAAATGAATATGTATAACCTATATCAAAAAATATAACACCATAGAAGAAGAAATAGACATCATACCTCTAAGAGTAGGTAGCATTTATTTTTAATCTATTTGCCTATAATTAACATCAAAAAGATATCTAATATTAGCTAATCTATGTGATTTCATATACACATTAAAATACCACGCAAAATAAAGATTATACCAACCAAACATGGATTTATTTGATTAAACCTGTGAACCCATGGTGAAAGTGGATATTTCCAAACATCCATCCAAAATTATTCATCAGATAGACAGGCTTTCCATTATTATGAAATGTCATGGGAGACTATATAAAACTATTTATGTTATGAAAAAACTTAGACGACTATAAAAACCACATATTTCTACCCAAATGGTTCCATTAAAATAATATATGAAGAAAACAAGATACCTTTATGCTTCTTTTATTGTCCAGAAGACTCACCCCGACCAAGAACATCATTTTCGAAAGCTCTAACCAAACCCGCTACGCCTTCTATATATTTTTATTTTTTATCCACTTTATCATCCACCTTCACAATAGTCAAATAGTACAGGATATCCAACATCGATAAAAAATATTCCCACATCCACATCTCAAACCATTGAGAATTCTAGAAATCACTAGTAACATGCTTTTTTCATCTGTAGAAACTTAGAAAAGAAAGTGTTATACTCTAGAAAATCAGGATCTATAAGGACCCAAACATCTCATAATTTAATATTAAATCTAAATATTTGAATATTAATTACATAAAAAATGATATATGCCAGAATCATTTAGTGTTAGTTCATTTGTAAAATGTATATATTAAAAACTAGTTTATAATTATGCTACATCTTCCCCACTATTGTCGTCATAACTTGAAACATTATTAGACATTCCATAAATAGTACCTTTTTTCATAAACTAGTTAATAAAATCATAATAAATGGTGAAATAATATTCTTAGTAATTTTAAGAAATTAGATAAAATCTTATCATGAGCATGAGTGTATGAAAACATGAGAATTACATTGGAAAACCGTACCATGCATATCGTAAATCATAAACATAACACTTGGTATAAATCATATAAGTTAATAATACATGAGTCAAAAAGTTATAAATGAACATGATGCATGGGAAAATAAAATTCTAATAATGTAATTTTTATGGATTATAAATAAGTGTATAAAATATTACTTCAAGTCTATAGACAAAGACATTTATAAAATGTTAGTCGGGGTCAACCACTGATGTACCTCATTCGTTATTTGGGTAACCTCCCTTGAAATGTATTTTTTGATTGGGAAAACCTCCCACATATGATCTTTTCGGCTTGGGATAACAAAAAATTTACCATCATTTAAGATTTATATTACCTCTTGTGTATCCTCTTTCAAGCTTTGGATAACCTACCATGAACCTTCTGAACTAATATTTCATTAATTGTAACCTAATTCATTACAATGAGATATAGATCCCAAATATCAAAAAATAAATAAATTATTGTAACAAAACTTCATAAGGCATTAATCATATCATAACCATGAAAATATATGGTTTTCATAATGAATTTATCATAACATATCCCATGGAAAAGAAACAATTTTCAAAATAATTTCATCATTTCATCAATGAATGACATGTAGAAAACTAAGAGGGTTTCATAATCATTTTATTGTGGGTTAAATATTAGTATAGAAACAAATTAAATTATCATATTATTATCATAAATATACACCATCAAAAGAAATAAACATAATGGTATCCTTGGATCATATCCCTAGTAAATCATATGTATCATTAATGGATGTCATTGTAGATGGAAAATGATGTTGAATGATTAATTTGGACGTATCTTATAGAAAATTCTCTTTACACTTTGGAAAATACTTTTTAAAAAAATTCAAAATAATTTTTCTTGAAGATAACCCTGATAAATTTTATATGGAGATGAAAAGAAAATATGGGTCATGATGACATGAAATTATCTTTTTTCTCAACTTGTTAAAATAATGACTCTTTATTTTATTTTCGATTAAATATAAATAATGAATTTTTTGAAAATGAATTTTCTTAATATTTTAAGAAAATAAAACATTTTAAAAATTATTTTGATAAATCATATATTAATGTCAAAAATATTTGAAAAAATATTGTGAAAATATATAAATGGAATATGGGTTTTTTTTGACGAAAGGAAAACTAACGGAGATATTATTAAAAAAATATTTTAAAATATTGAGTGTTTAAAGAGAGTAAAATGATGGAAAATTATTATTAATATTTAATGATATGAGAATACATTACATGATTTTCATGAGATATATAGCATATTATTTCATCATTTGTGGCATAATCATAGATAATCCCATCAAATAATGAGATTATTTCATAAAACCTATACCAATTTAGTAAATTTAATTTGTATGGCCCCTGAAAGAATAAAAGTATATGAAATAAATAATATAACGAGTATACATATGTTCATTATATTACATGTTAAATGTTCATTATGAAAACCAAATAAATGAATCGTGGTTAAAAACACAACATATGTTTCAATGAAGGAATGTTTTGGAAAAAACACATACCAGTTTTTTAATTTTTAAACTATAGGCCCCTTGATATTGTATAATTAAATGTAACTGAAAATATGATGATAATATATATTTTACAGAATTTAAATTTAAATTATATTATATAAATATAATAAAATCATATAGGTTCATAACATGATATATATCATCAAGAAAGCAATTTGAGTAAAAATCCCCTTACCGCTTTTGTAATTTTTTAACTGTATGCTCCATGAAAGTGGGATCAAAAAATGTATATGAAAATAATAATATTTATCTATAAAATAACCATAAGATAAATTAATAATATTTATATATACCACATAAATTAAAATTGTTGTGAATATGGTATGAGTCTTAGAGAAAGTAAAAGTGATATATAAATCCATTACATTAATTCAGAATTACTTCATTCTCATTGGAAACATTGGCATTTGAAATAGAATATTATTATGAATATACTATAGAACTATAATTATATAAATAGAAACATATATGATTTAATTATGCACTAATATTATCCATTTATTAACAATTCAATGTTAAATTCAACTTTCGGTTAATATGTGCTTCGGTTTTCGTGTATGTTTTGATTTGGTATTATTGGTCCCCTTACATTAATCATGGTTCCATTATCTCCAAAATTTTTAAAATAATACAAATAAAATATATATTTAGTACATATTTTAGTATTTTAATTTTTATAATTTGAGATATAATGTGAATACACAATTCCAGGAGAGGGTAAGCCATACGTATACATGAACATTGCTTCCATTTTATTGACAGATTGAATGAATAAAAGGTAAATAATAAAGACACATTAAATTATACATTATATTAAATATATATATTAATTTTTTATTTAAAATTTCCATATTATGGTACATGAAAATTTTATTAGCAGAATGTATTGCATCACTTTGAGATTCAATAGTATTCGGTTCACATGAATGGCATTATCATATTCCCATGGAATGGAATATTATAAAGAATATGTGAAATATTGATTATATAAAAATATTAACATAATTTATATAATTTATATATAATAAATACATAATTATATCTATCCGAGAGAGTTGGTGATGGAAAACTAATGACATCAATTAATAAGGTGGTATTCCAACATACACAGAAATGATGAATTCCTATCAAATTTGATGAAAGAGGTTATGAATATAAGTAATTACATTAACATAACAACAAATTAATCTATTTAATATAATATTATTATTATTATGTAATCATAGGATTAAAAATCATTAAATGATTTGGAAGAATAAATAAAATAATGTTATCAATTTGGGACATTACCTCTTATTCAAGAAAACTTATTTTCGTTTTCACCAAAATCCACCCTAGGTTGGATTTATTACCAAAGTATGGATTCTAGATGAGATAATGAAATTAAATAATTTATTTGGACATGTTCAGAGAGAAAAAATTATTTTTGGATTTGTGATGAGGATATGAGAATATGCGACCTTCTATAAATGATGTGACTTGCACAGTTGAAATTTTTTAAAAGAAAAAGGTTTAACCATAATTTTAACATTTCTATAGGCTTAAAAAACGATCCATTATCAAATCTATAAGTTTTATTATTAATATTTGTGAATAAAATGGGTGGAATATATTTTTTTGGTACATTTTTAATCCTTATTGTCTTAGTTTAACACCTAGTAAACCAATATTTTACTTTAAAATTGATAATTAATTTCACTTTTACTATTCATTTTATTAAAAAAATATGTAAAAATTATAGGAAAATATTAATTAATATTATTTGAATAATATAATTTATTTCTATAATTTTAACTCAAATATGTGGAGGAATTTAATTTAAAATTAATCTAGCAGATGAAATATGAATCCAAGTAGAGAAAGATAAAAACGATCAAAAATGTTATAAGTTTTTACATAAAATTTCAATATAAAATTAATTAAAATGAAATAATTTATATTAATGTATATGTACTGGAACTAATTTTTTTATTAATATATTTATAATAAAATTATGTTTATGAGTGTTTTATATGAATTGTCAATTCATAATAAAATATAGTATTCTCACTATTCATGCAAAACATTATCTACTCACAAAATTTTCAAAAGTTAACCCTTACATAATTTGGAAATAATTATATAAATAATTTAATTTATTTTTCAAAAAAAGTTTCTAAACATTACCACAAATTATATGAATAAAAAATCACAAAAATTGGAAAAAACAATTTTTTAGAAAAAATAATGCTTTTTGGTTTAAAATGGGATTTATTCTTATAGAATGGATAGAATACATATAATATGAATTTATAAAATATACTTTAATTTATAATATATAAATTAATTTAAAATTATTCACCAATTTTTTTAATCTAATGTGGGAAAACATTTTTCAGTGCATGAAAACAGTTTCTGAGAAAAATATTTCCTTTTTTTCTAAAAAAATATTTACATTTTTAAGTATTTTTTTACCAAAGTTTTCATTTTTTATAAATGTGTAGACAATATATATTTAAAATTTAGTTAATAGAATTCATACTCAAAAATTTTACTTATAAGAGAAAAATAAAAATATAAATTATAGGATTCTAATAGTATGCCATGTTTCTTTCAAACTCGGTATCAATTGTGACCCACACTAAACTCAGTATTGTGTGTTTTGAAAAATACAAAATATGATGAATTTAATGAAAAAATTATTTCAAAAAATATCAGGGAGTTAAATTCTACCACACATAAAATGTTTTTCTCCCTCAAAATTAATCTATTTGATTCCCATAACTATGGATGATTTTTCCTCACTACATCCTCAAGTTCCCATGGAACATCCCAATTCTGGTGAGATAAGAAATAAATAATGAATAGTAGAGGTGTCGTGTTTGGATGAAATGTTTTGGACCTAGAATCCATACTTACTTTTCCTCACAATAAATATCATTCCCTAGTGTTATGACCTCTAACTTCATTAAATTCAAGGGATCATGTATTTACATCATTTGTAAAGATGCATTGATAAAATCATACACATGATAGGTTTTACCCTAAAATGAAAATTGGTAGACTACGACCAAGATATGATCAATAATTTTAATGATATCACTAGATCCTTAATAGAATTATTTGTCATTAATTATATCTCTAATCATTGAAAAATCAAAAAAGTTAATATTTAGTTATCAATATGAAAAATCTTCATATGGTAGAGTAATAAATTAATCTCAAAAACCAAACCTAATGTTCATATTAATACAATCCATAAATGGGTAACCTTATGACCCATTAAATTTTCAAATTATAAAAATAAGGTCATAAAATTTCACAAAATGAACTTAACATTGGTCCTCAAATATCATTATGTATATCGAAATGTTGACATACCAAATATGTGAATACCTTGGTCATATATTATCATCAGGAATGTTATTAATAATAATTACCATAAAAACTCAATGAAAAAAATACATTATTCATTATTACATAAATAAAACCATATATAATAAAACATATTCTATATATATCACAATGTTGTAAACTTCATCAAGGACAACATAATACAATATTTCAAAAAATAATTTATTAGTTATGAGGTTATAAATATTATCCAATTTAATTTATCTACATCAATCGTCTCTTTATCCTAAGTATACACCATTTTCATATTATTAAAATCATATTTAGGGGTATCTTCATATAATCATGTTTTTTTCATAGAATATTACATCTCTATTAAAAAACATTTCAAGTTCATTATTTATATTCTATATATTCCTGTATATCCTTAATGAACACTTCTACAAAAAAATCCTTATATATTTTTTTATTCATGTATAATAATTCATTAATTATAATTCATAAACTCTTAAATTATTCATATTCATTCATAAATAATAAACTAGGCTTTAACATATTATAATTTAATTCCTCTTTCTAAAATTAAGAAATATGAATCATGATTTGAAATTCATTAAACAAAAATTAATCCTGATTATCACATTTTATATAAAAAATATTATTATGAAAACCCATTCTTTTAAAAATATTTTCATGGTATCTTCATCACCAATAGTATTACCATTACTCATACCACCTTTCAAATTCTCATTATGAGATTTAGCCCTATAGTATCAATGTGTATAATTCCAAATCATTCCAATTTATATAATTCAAACATTTATGATGCCTGAGGGAATCAATTATTCTCATCCACTACATTAACTAAAACCTTTAATTTTCCTCACGAATTACATGATTTTCATTTTTATTTTCCACACTCCAAAATTTCATCCCATTAATTTGATATATTCACATAATTGATTCTTCCCATATTTTGGAACTATAAGAATTAGATTTTTTACTCCTCCAAGGCCTTCACCAGTATGCTCTATCTGAACTCTATCCATCTATTATATGGTGAGTTTGAGAGTTAGTTAAGGAGAAATTTTTTAATCAAATATAATGAAAACTGATTGGGGATAATCATAATAACCATCACTCGAGTCACCATCCCATTTCTTTCTCATGAACACATTGTCTACCACATTAAAATTTATCCTAATTCATTAAAGTTCACTACAATGACTAAAAACAAATACCATAGAATATAAAATAATAATCAGATTGTAAAATCACATAATCATTAAAAATAAATCATACAATGTTTAGATCATGGAACCTCCTATGAAACCATTAGATTATCATAGTTTTTTATTTAAATCCTTCATGATGGTTGGTAAATATTTTGTGGATTCAAAAACGATAAACCCCATGGGTGTAAAATCAGGTTTCTAACTTGGTTCATTATCAGGAAATAGGTAATGATCGTGTCTAGATCAATGCACCCTTCCAAAGTTGTTACACCTAGGAACATTTGTCCCAGAGAAACAATCACTTGTAGTATTTAGTAATGGATTTAATTTCTTTTAAACCACTAACTATAACCTTTACAATATTCCATAAAATTTTCCTATTATTTAACTTATATATATACTTGTTATTATATGTAATCATAAATATTTCATTGTAAAAATCATTAGGTATCTCACTAATGTTTTTTTAATATATGTTTCCAATGTTTAACAAAACCATTTCTCTAATACCAATATTAAGGGAAAAAATTCATAAATAAATATATCGTCTTAAAATACAAATATTTAATAAAAACATAATGTCCTTGTCCATAATATTTTTGATCTAGTGCCTTTAGAAACATGGAAACATAGAAAATTAATTTATAATTGAGATACTTTATATCTAAAAATGTCCTTCATTACTAACATCATTTATAGGCATATCATAAATTATAACATTCATTATAACCTGGGGAATGGATACATAATAATTCACGTACTCAGACTCATAGTAAGGGAAAACAATTAAGGTATCAACATATCGTGAACATAAGGAAATGGGAATATGATAATAACATTTGACAACTATAAACTGTTTTTCATAGATCATAAATTTGACACATAAAATAAATCATGGAATTTAATAAGGCATGAATCAGAAAATAATCAATGAATAAGATGCAAGGGAATAAAAAATTGAAAAAATTCATATATTTTTAAAATAAAAATAAGAATATAAAATTTTATGTGATTTCTACACACTATGACATTCAGAACATGTTAGGGTAGGTAAAACCAGACACTCATCTCTTTCAGGCTTAGGATTACCTCATTTTTAACCTATTATAGGATTTAGATAATCTCCCATTAAGACTCTTTTAGGACATGGATAAACTCCAATGTACACTCTTTCAATATTGGGATAAACATTAATGTACCCGCTTTTGGGATTCAGATAACCTCACATATAACAATTGAGTTGATATAACATAATTGCTAACCAATTCAATAGAAGGAGATATAGGTATCACCCATCACATAATCTATATCATTGTGTGATACAATATCATAAAACAATACCCATATAAAAACCCATGAAATGAAATGAATTTCATTAAAATATCATAATAACATAACCTATGGGAACGAAATTGGTTTCATACTAATATCAACATTTCATCAAATAATACCATGTGGATTAATTAGCGGGTCTCATATGAATTTTATCTTGTTATAAATAATGTATGAAAATGGGGTTCACAAGTATCTTTTTATAATAATGACAAACCATCTATATGATGAATAATAATTTTAAATTGGTATTATATACCTAGTAAACCACAAGTAATATCAAAATATTTCATGTTTGATGTATAATTATTGAAAAATTTTATATTGGACATTTATTATGAAAAAAATAGTGTTTACACATTATAAAATATTTTGATTAGTCATAAAAAAGATAGAAATAATTTTATATTAAAATTTATCTTTATAAAATAAAACTGAAGATTAAATGAAATTAATTTTCCTGATCACATGAAATTTTGATCATTATATACACGTTAAAATATTGATTCCATTCAAATTTTCAATAAAATCCCAAATTACCTTGTTTAGAAAATGACATAAATATCCCATTTTAATTTTAAAAATAATTAAAAAAGAAAAAAAATAAATCATACCATTAAATATTAACATAATAAACTGAAAATATTTTTAATAAAAATAAACATAGATGAGAAAATGTTTTTGAATAACGTAATAAATAATATGTGTAATCTTAAAAACAATATTTTACATTATATAGTTTATAAATTAATTAAAATAAATGAAAAAAATCTATTAGTAATAAATAACAAGATTAAAATAAAATTCTTGATATATTTAGAGATAAATCATAGTATTTCATGATTATAATAATAATCATGAAAAATCCTAACAATCAATTATATTATATCATAAAAGCTATATAACATTATAAAATTAAAATTTTAAGAACAATGAAAAAATAAAATAAAATTTATCAAATAAAATAATAAGAATAAATATGTTCATGATATTACATTTAAAATGGGTAGTATAAACATCTATTAATAGAACATATGTACATAACACAACATAAGTCATAAAGAATTAAATATGAGTAAAAAACCCCCCAATAGTTTGGTAACTTTTTAATTATAGGAATTGTGAAAGAATAACATTAAATTAATCATAAAATGTCATGAGAGTAAAAAATTTTGTTACATAACATGTTAATGTTTCTCTATATACACCCGCATAAAGGAAGATAGGAATATTGTAACGCCACGACCGAAAATCCTATAGTTGGTGAATTATTTTAATATATTGGCATGATTACAAGGAATCAAATCCTGAAGTACATATATGTTTTGCATTTTTTAAAGATAGTTTACAAACATGGACATTACATTACAAATGAAAACATAAAACACAACATGGATAATCCTTGGAGAATTACATTATTCTCAAAGAATGAACAAACAATTAAATCAAAATCCACATATTAGAATCCTAGGAAAATAAAACATAAGAAAGGGGTGAGATCAGATGCTCAATATGGATTAACAATACTGAAGAATCATTAAAAAATAACCATAAACTTTAGAGAAATTATAAAACTAATTCACAATACTTTTAATCATAAACATGAATTTAATATGGAAATAATAAATCAAATAATTCCATTTAAAAATTCACATGGATATTCTACAGTCTAATAATTGCATGTAATATAAATAAATATTCTTGTAATGAGGGAATGAAAATTACCCCACATCATATCCATACCATCAAAGCTTCATGCCAAGACCATACATAACCATGTCGTCGTGGCCTTACACCAATACACTATTTTTTCCCATGAGACTTACTAATGCTCCTAGGGGATATTAAAGGCCTTACCCGTCACTCACTATATCAAATTCATTCCTCTTATGAAATGGGTAAAATAGTACAAACATAAATATTCGTATTAAAACTATCACATGAAATGATAGTACTCTTACTATAAACCCTGAATGGTATCAAAATAGAACATCTAGATTCAAACATATCATAAACACATCAATAGAATATTTTAGATTTTATCATAATCAATCAACCACAATTACACAAAAAAATTCAAAATGAATGTTGACATAGATTAAAATAATATAATAGAATTAATAAAACTCTTTGACAGAATAATCCCATTTTACATTGAAAACATAAAAAAATTGTAAATTTATAATTGAAGACATTTAAAAAGGTTTTTTGGAATCAATTTTTCCCTTACCACTTTTAAACTTTTTAAAATAATTTAAATTTAAAAACATTCATGTTCATATAATAAATCCTTTAAATCATTTTGAAAACATGGACATTAATAAGAAATTTTAAGAAGAATAAATACATAAAAAATAAAATGATGATTTAGTTATAGATTACCTTACTTAAAACCTTAAAAATATTACTATTTTAATCCATTTGAATGAACAAAAAAATATAAATAAAATTTCTTTTATAATCCTTTTATGTCCATACAAATAGTTATATAAAATAATATCAATAATATTGAAATGGAGGAAGGACTAAATCTTTAAAAAAATCAAAGCATACCATACCGCATTGAACATTTAAATAATAAGCACAATATCATCAAATGAATATGTAAATACCATAGAGATAAATAATTCCATGATATCAAATATGATAGGGGAAGTACATACACCACGCACATGAAATAGGTGGTGAACATGGCTTATATTTCATGAATATTAAATGTGAGACAGAATTCCCTTAACTAAGGAATGATACTCTCCGTACTTGTATGAAACACATGTATAATTTTATTAAACATATTATTAACATATAATAGAATCATAAAAATATTTATGATATCATATATGATTCATTTATGGATTTATATTACTCTTTTATAAATAATTCCAAGATAAAGCAACGTTTCGTGTAATAATCACTATGTTTATTGTACATGTTTTTTACTCTGTATTCATGGTCATATTACATAGATCATGATTTAATTAATTCCATAACGTATAATATCATTAATATATTGACTGAGTCGTTCAGTGTTTATATTGCTTTTCCTTCAGTCAAATTAAATTATCTAACTTAGACTAGTATAGTAGGCAAGTACGGGGTCGGTCCACAGGGAAACGAAGTTGATTTTTATGTTTAGTGAATCAGAGTTATTTGGTGAAGATTCTCAATTAAAATACGTTGGGTTGGGGGTTCATGATTCAGATATTAAAAACAATGACTTGTTAATAAAACTTATCTAATTCACTAATGATTACTTTAAAACTAAAATTGTTTAAAACCAAATTTTACTAAATAATGATAAAAATTTCCTGGGGCGGGATATTCAGGTGGGACTTCAATATTAATCCCTATCATGTTGTATCGTTCATAATAACCCAAATTTCTTGGTTTCATGTGTCGGAACTTCCTTGGTCTGGCAAGTTCCGATCAAGTCGGTAGAAATCAATTCCTTGGTCTGGAAATTGATTTCTACTAACTTTTCGTTAATAGAAACCCTCTAGAAATGAAAATAATATCCAATGGTCATGAATATTCTCGTCGTATTTCCCCCAACGATCCCTAGAAACTCCATTCTTGGTCCGACATGGAGGTTTCAAGCAAAATTGAAAATAGAAATGTTGGAATAATTAGAAGAGAGGTTACGAACAAATACAGTTATAAGGGGAATGATTCTAGTGAACTTGCATTTCTCCCAGCCCTAACACAAAGGGGGGGTTTAGATACTCATAATCAAAGAAGTATAAAACATACTATTAAACTTCAAGGAGTTCATTACCATAAAATTGAACAAGAAACTGAAGAATAAAACATACCTGAACTAAAAACAAGTTTCCAGAACTAAAACTATCTTCTTCCCTCCAATCCACCATTCCTCTAGAAAATCCTTCTTCTTTCCTAATGTCTCCAGGGTCTTCCAGGTCAAAAAGGTCCTTTTTACAGTTGTCTAAAGGTATGTCTCAAAGGGAAACCTGGGTCAAGGAGTTGGTGGAAAGGGGGTACGCAAAAAAGCAAAAGCTGAAGTGGGGTTCACAGTTTAGGCGCACTATTTGGTAAACCGTGCGCAAACCTTGTGGAGGCTACTGCCTTGGATTCTTCATCCACACCATTTGGGCACACAGTTTGGAGAACCATGTGCCAACCATGCCATAGCCACAATCCAGAATTGCTTGAGCTACACGGTTTAGTCTGTAGGGACCGCACCATTTGTAAACCATGTGGAAATCGTGCAGACCCTTCTGTAAGGGTAATCTCCTCCCACATGGTTTGCACACGGTTTGGGTAAACTGTGCGGCAACCATGTGGGTCTTCTTTGATTTTAAAATTCATGTGTTCTCCATCCTTTACGTCAAGTATTTGATCCAAAAACCTCCCATCCCGCATCATCAGAGGGAAAAGGGTCCTTACACCTCCAATTCCCTTCTGAATATCCAAACTTCATAGATTTTATGCCTTATCCTTTAATGACCGAAGAAGCTATCAATATGTATTCTCTTTGTGAAAATCAAATAAAAACCATCCACAAAACCATATTATTGATGTTAAACTAGGTGGAAATGCCATATGCACAGCAGTGCATCAAACTCCCCCACACTTGATTGGTTGATTTTCCTCAAACAAAAGTATAACTATCATGACCAATGTGTCACTAATGAGACAGTTAGAAATATCACAGATTATACCATTTAGGTGAATATTAATTTTAAACTAATTATCGATAAAAATTACAACATTCATACTTCTTGGATTCCCAAGTCTATGAAGTTTTCCAAAAAAGTAATCTTAATCCAAAACAATTAATCATTCATTTAGAAACCAATTGTTGCTTAAAAGTGCCTTTGCCCTTATTCATTCAAAGAGAGTACCAACATCCATTTTCATCTAGTTATAAAATCAGATTATCTAAGTCCAGGTTTCGTCATTGCCAATTGGCGGGCTATTACTTTTATAGGTCACACGGCCTCATTGACGTGCATTTTGGAACATGATGAAAGGTCATCAAAAGTATTGGGCATGCCTTTTCATATCTCAAAATATATTTTTCTATAATGTTGTGAGATACTAGCATTAAATTTTTCCCAATATTCTCATTTCAATACATGATGAATTTGTTTGAGAAAGTCAAGAGTTCATGGAATTAAGACCACGCAATAGCCACTAGTGCGGCAATAACAATTCCTAAAACCTCACCTCTCTTTATGCACAATTTGACTTCCATTTTATAGGAGTTTCTCAATTTCAATTACTCCATCACAAAAATCATCTTTAAACATTTTTTTTCTAAATGATGGGATAAATTCTCCTTTTCAATATTACATAGTTTATTCACAACACAGACTAGGTTCACAAATACGAACATATGAGCCATTTTCAGAGATAATTATCAGAACTCAATTTTAACTAAGTGGTATAACCCCATGATAATTATAATATCCCTTTGGACACACCTAAGATAATATGCTACCCTAGTGTGATTGGGCAATCAATAAATCAACATAGGGTGCTAATTAAGGGATCCCTCCCCCATACTTAAAACCGAGCACAGTCCCCCATGAAGGTAATAACGTAGAGAAGGGTGGGCATGTGGCAGCATGACAAGGGAGGGAAAAGAAAAATGGAAAAATTAAAATGTGGAAAACTCCCCTGAATCACGTGACGTGTGAAAAGAAGATGATGTGTGAGATCCTGATGAATAGAAAAAATGGCTGGCATGGAATATATGAAATGACTACTGGGAACCGTGTGGAGGCCACTGTCTATGAGAGCTTAATGGGCACGGTTAGCACATGGTTTGGTAAACCGTGCGCCCACCGTGTGGTTGGTTCTGTGTGAAGCACTTTCCACATTTGAAAATGAAAACACACCCTTTTTAGTAAAATTTTGTTCCCCTTTTTATTAGAAAATATATGTTGAGATTTTCCATTGAATGAGTAAGACTTTCATTGACAAAATTCATATGACACTCTGACTTGGAGGGAGAATTATATCTATAACATGCAAGAAAAGAAAATTACACTATCATGTTATTCTAATCACACTTAGACAATCAAGACATTGGGATACAAATTTTTTGAAAATTCCGGGTTACCTCACGGTCAGTGCAACGTTTTATGTCTCGAGCTCGACATACCTTGGCCTTGAGCTGCCCAAATTGCATGGTGGAAACGATTCCCACCATGTCATCCATGTTGTGGTATGTTTTAAGGTGATGTCCATTCACTTTAAATTCTCACCCATCTGCGTCTGCCACTTCCACCACTCGAAGGCGGATGACCGTAAGCACCATGTAGGGTCCCGACCATCGGGACATTAACATTTCTGGAAACAATTTAAGATGAGAGTTAAAAAGAAGAACCTTGTCCCCTAGCTGGAAAGTCTTCCAGGAGATCATGTGGTCATGGACTGCCATTGTCTTCTCCTTATATAAGGCTGCATTCTCATAGGCCTCCCGCCTAATCTTGTCTAGCTCTATTAGTTGAAATTTTCTCCTTTCCTTGGATACCTTGATATCAAAATTGAGGGCCTTGATTGCCCAAAATTCCTTATGCTCCATCTCCACGGGCAGGTGGCAGGGATTTCCATAGACCATTTGAAACGGGGACATGCCCAGGGGTGTCTTGAACGTTGTCCGGTAAGCCCATAACGCATCATCCAACTTCTTGGACCAATCCTTTCTTAAGGCACATACCGTACTCTCAAGTATGTGTTTCAGCTCGTGATTGGACACTTCCTCCTGACCACTAGATTGAGGGTGGTAGTGAGTCCCTTTATTATACTTGATTCCATACCTTGGAAGCACTTTCCTCATAATTGTGTTATCGAAGTGAGTACCGCGATCCCTGATCAACACCCACGGTGTCCCAAACTAACTGAATATATTCTTTTTCAGAAAATAAACAACCACCTGAGCTATATTTTGAGTAGTTTCTGCCGCTTCCACCCACTTAGATACATAATCAACACAATCCAAGATGTATGTGTGCCAAAAGGATGGGGGAAATAGACCCCTGGTGTCGATCCCCCATACATCGAAAATTTCCACTTTGAGGATCGGGTGTTGCGTCATCTCAGCTCGACTACCGACAATCCCAGTCCTCTATCATTGATCACATCATGAAATGAAATGAGGTGTATCCCTATGTATAGTCATCCAGAAGAAACTGGATTGTAAAACTTTGGCGACTGTGCGATCCAGTCCATGATTCCCTCCCGTAGGAGAAGTGTGACAAGACTCTAAGACACTTTGATTTTCTTCCCCCGGGATGCAACGGCGAATGATTCCATCGCCGCATGAGCAGAACAGTAGGGGGTCTTCGCATAAATAGTGTTTCACATCAAAAAAAATATCTTCTTTTGTTAAAATGAGAAGTCTGGGTGGAAAACTAATGTCGCTAGGTAGTTGGAAAAGTCAGCGAACCATGGACGAGGTGGGACATCAACATAAAATAACTTCTCATTGGGAAAATCCTTGTTTATTTGTCGGTATTCTTCCCTTTCAATGTGTGGTAGCTCCACCCGGGAGAGGTGGTCAGCCACCACATTCTCACTGCCCTTCTTGTCTTTTATTTCCAAGTCAAATTCCTGCATGAAAACAACCCAATGGATGAGTCATGGTTTAGTGTCCTTCTTGTTCAATAAATACTTCAATGCAGCATGATCCGTGTAAACCACTACATTGGAAGGCACCATGTAGGAGCGGAATCTGTCAAAAGAAAAGACGACAGCTAACATCTCCTTCTCTGTGGTGGTATAGTTCAGTTGTGCATCATTTAATGCGTGGCTGGCATAGTAGATCGGTCTAAAAATGTATTCCAGCCACTTTCCTAGGACTTCTCCCATAGCATAATCACTTGCATCGCACATCAACTCAAACTTCTCCTCCCAATTCAAGGCTATCATGATAGGAGCGGTGATCAATTTATCCTTCAAAATTTGGAAGGCCTCAATGAATTTACCATCAAATTCAAATATTTCATCTTGAGAAAGTAGATTGGTCAAAGGATGAGCAATCATAGAAAAATCCCGGACAAATATTTGGTAGAAACTCTCGTGCCCCAAAAATCTTTGAATTGCTCAAACAGATATAGGAATGGGAAATTGTGAGATCACTTCTATTTTGGCCGGATCCACTTGAATTCCTTGCACCGAAATCAGATGGCCTAACACAATGCCATGTTGTACCATAAAATGTCATTTCTCCCAATTTAAGACCAAATTCATGTGCTCACACCGCTCAAGCACCAGCTCCAGATTTTTCAGACAAGTTGTAAATGAGTTCCCGTATACCGAGAAGTCATCCATGAAAACCTCAAGAATTTGTTCTACCATATCATGGAAGATTGATAGCATACACCTCTGAAAGGTGGTTGTAGCACTGCAAATCCCAAATGACATGTTGTGGTAGGCGAATGTTCTATATGGACACGTGAAGGTGCTCTTTTCTTGATCTTCCAGAGCAATTGAAATCTAGTTATAACCTGAATAACCATCTAAGAAGCAATAGAATTCATGCCCTGCCAATCGTTCAAGCATCTGATCCATAAATGGGAGGGGAAATGGTCTTTTCTTGTTGAGTCATTTAACTTATGATAGTCGACACATACCCTCCATCCCGTGACTGTACGGGTTGGGATGTTCTCAATCTTCTCATTTGTGACCACCATGATGCCTCCTTTCTTGGGCACCACTTGGAGAGGACTCACCCACGGGGTGTCAGAAATTGGGTAAATTATACTAGTATCAAGCAGTTTGATTACTTCTTTTTTGACCACTTCTTTCATCAGGGGGTTCAGTCCCCTCTGTGGTTGGTGAGATGCTTTTTCCCCTTAATCCATAAGCACATTGTGAGTAAAAATATTCGGGATTATACCCTTGAGATCAGAAACTATCCAGCTGATGGCCTGCTTCCGCCTTCTGAGAACTTGCAAAAGATCATCCTCTTGATCTTGTGAGAGTGATGAGTAGAGGATCACCGTCAGGGTATGTTTCTCTACCAAATAGCCATACCCTAGGGAGGAAGGGAAAGATTTTAACTCAAGCTAGGGATCCTTGAGATTATATGGTACAATAGGATCAACCTCTTCTCGCTCTAACAAATCGGGGACAATTTCCCTTTTCCAATAGTGGCCACCTTGGCCTTCAATCAAGCTTACTACCTCCTGGGTCTCTTTAAGGTTTTCATCTTCTAGAACACATTATTTTCTATATGGATAAGATGGAATATGAATGTCTTATTGGCCGAAATGCTTAGACATTGTTGTCAGAGCACAACAATCTTCATGCTCAATTAGTGAAACTTGCTTGACCTCCTTTAGGAAATTATAGGTCACCTTTTCATCAACAACACAGAAGTTTAACTCCCCTTTTTGGACATCAATTAAAATATTCTCGGTAGTGAGAAAAGGCCTTCCTAGAATTAAGGTTTCCTCTGGGCCTTATTCCATATCCAAGATGATAAAATTGACCGGTATAATCCACTTCCCAACTTTGACCAACACATCTTCCAAAAACCCATTGGGGTATTTAATATAATGATCGGAAAGTTGAAGTACCACTTGGGTTGGCTTTAGATCATTCAATCATAATTTCATAAATACCCCAAAGGGCATTAGATTGACACTTTCACCCAAATCGCAAAGAGCTTTTCCAAACTCGCAAGGCCCGATATTACAAGGGATAGGGAAACTTCTCAGGTCATGGAGCTTTGTAGGAAGAGTATGTTGTACAATAGCCGAACATTCCTTAGTAAGGGGAATGGTTACCAAATCTTCTATTTTCCTTTTTTTGGACAGAATTTCATTCATAAACTTCACTTTAGTGGGAATTTTACCTAAGGTCTCGGCAAAGGGAATATTAATGTGGAGTTTCTGAAAGATCTCCATGAATTTAGTGAACTATTGGTCCAACTTCCATTGCTTCATTCTTATTGGGAATGGAAAGTGTGGTTCGTATGCTTTGATCTCATCTTTACCCTTGCCCTGTGGGACTGCTGCTTCTTCATCTTTATCATTTGTGGAGGAAGGTTCCTCAGCTGAAACTTCTTCATTTGAGGACATGGACTGCTTCGGTGTTGGGGAAACCTTGCTCATTGTAAAATTTGGCATCACTTCCTTTCCGCTTCGTAGAGTAACTGCATTTTCCTCCTCCCTCAGATTTCTTTCTGTGTTTCCAGCCAGCTGCCCAATCTGATTCTCGAGGCCTCAGATTGATGCCTCTTGATTCTGAAACCTTGTCTCAGCAGTTGTTATGAACATAGACATCATATCCTTTAGCCTTGAAGTAGGTTCTTACTGAGGTTGTTGTTTGATTTTCTGTGGAGGTGGCTATCTAAACTGTGGAGCAGGATGAAGATTTTGATACCCTTGCTGCTGACACGTGCCATGATGCATCCTCGGGTACAGATTTTGAAATTGTTGTTGCCCATAACCAGTTGGTCTTTGTGGTCGAAGTTGAGGATTTTGTTGTTTCTTCCCCCAACCTTGATTTTTATTTTCCTGCCACCCCTAGTTCTGATATTGAGGGTATCTACTTTGTCCTCTGTTCTGAGCAATGTAATTTACCTCACTTGTTGAGGCTCCTGCATTGGCACCTGGGAACTCGACCATTGCATGGTTATCTCCAAAATCACCACATGCTGGTGAACTGATGGCTTGAAATAGAGAATGATTATTTATATTCAAAGCATCAATCTTCTTGGAGATGACATCAAGTTGAGCCGCGAGCATGCCGGTGGAATCTATATTGTTCATGCCCCTTTTCTGTGTACCTCTTTATGAGTGCCACTGAAAACTGGTAGCTGACATATCCTCTAATAATTAAAATAATTCATCCGGTGACATTCTCATAACTATTCCTCCAGCCGCTGCGTCAATCACGGACTTGGTGTTTTTGTTGAGACCACCATAGAAAGATTGGACTTGCATCCATAAGGGTAGTCCGTGGTGTGGGCACTTCCGGAGCATCTCCTTAAATCGCTCCCATGACTTGTACAGTGATTCGGAGTCATTCTGGTTGAAATTATGGATTTCATTTTTCAATGTGACTGTATTTGGTGGAGGGAAATATTTGGTTAAAAGGCCTGAGACAACACCTCCCATGTTAAAATGGATCGCTGATTCAATCCCTTAATCCAATCATTCGTCTTGTCCCTTAAAGAAAATGGAAACAACCTTAAGAGGATGGAATCTTCGGAAACCCCATGATATCGAAAGGTGTATCAGATCTCCAAGAAGTTAGAGAGGTGGGCATTGGGGTCTTCATATGGTAAACCCCCAAACTGAATTGTGTTATGAATTAATTGCATGATGGCTGGCTTTATTTTAAAATGCAGAGCTTGCACTGGTGGTCTGACTATTCCTAAGTCTGCTCCCTGAATGGAGGGTAGACCATACTCCATGATAGTTCGGCGCGGGGGCATTGGTTCCTGAGGTGCCTGGGGATCATACTATTGTTGACCTTTCTTGTGATATGCCTACTGATTCGGAGGAAAAATGGGGGTTGGTCCCGTTGAATGTACTTCCACGGCGGTGGCAGACCGAATCCCGGCGCAAATTGGTCTGGTGGCCTCTTCTGATTTCTTGGCCAATACTCTATATAGACTCATGGTGGGTTAAACTGCTACTCTTCATCTCTACCCCTAGGTGGATTATCTTCAATTTTAAATGGTTGTCCAACAAGTTGGACAGCCCCTAGTTCGTCCTCCTGATACGCCGTGGGATCGTCTGCATTATGATCACCCATTAGTGCATGACATCGCCTAGACAGCATTCGTTCGATTTTCAGGTCTATCAGGTGTAACTCTGATGAATCAGAAACCTGGGAACGGGTGACTCGACTTCTCATGTACTATGGCATGCACACATGAAAACAAAATACCTAGCATAAAAGGGAAAAAAAGTTAAAATACAAATAATATGAAAAAAAAGAATTTTAGGAGATTTTTAATTTTCATTTTCAAGGAATAACTTCAATTCAATTAATATAAACAAGCGTCATGTTCCCCAGCAACGGCGGAAAAATTTTACCGAGTCATTCAGTGTTGATATTATTTTTCCTTCATTCATGTTAAATTCCCTTACTTGGACTAGAAGAGTAGGCAAGTACGAGGTTGGTCCACAGGGAAATGAAGTTTATGTTTATGTTTAATGAATCAGAGTTATTCGGTGAATATTCTCAAATTAAATACATTTGGTTGGTGGTTCATGATTCAGATATTAAAAAGAATGACTTGTTACTGAAACTTATCTAATTCACTATTGATTACTTTAAAACTGAAATTGTTTAAAACCAAATTTTACTGAATGATGATTAAAATGTGTTGGGGCTGGATATTCAAGTGGGACTAGAAACTTAATCCCTATCATGTTGTATTGTTTATAATAACCCAAATTTCTGGGTGTCATATGTGTCGAAACTTCCTTGGTCCGGTATGTTTTGATCAAGTGGGTAGAAATCAATTATTTGGTCCGGCAATTGATTTCTACTAACTTTTCGTTAAGAGACACCCTCTAGAAACAACAAGAATATCCAATGGTCAGGGGTATTCTCATCTTATTTCTCCCAACCATCCATGGAAACTCAATTCATGGTCTGACATGGAGGTTTCCAGCGAAACAGAAAATAGAAATGTTGGAATAATTAAATGAGAGGTCACGAACAAATACAATGATAAGGGGAAGGATTCTAGCGAACCCGCATTTCTCCCAGCCCTAACACAAAGGGGGGGTTTAGCTACTCATAATCAAAGAAGTATAAAACATACTATTAAACTTCAAGGAGTTCATTACCATAAAAATAAACAAGAAACAGAAGAATAAAACATACCAGAACTAAAAACAAGTTTCCAGAACTAAAAATCTCTTATTCCCTCCAATCCCCCCTTCCTCTGGAAAATCCTTCTTCGTTCCTTAAGTCTCCAGGGTCTTCCAGGTCAAAAAGGACATTTATCCAGTTTTCTAAAGGTAAGTCTCAAAGGAAAATCCGAGTCAAGGAGTTGGTGAAAAGGGGAAAAGAAAAAAAGAAAAGGCTGAAGTGGGGTGAATAGTTTAGGTGAACGGTTTGGTAAACTGTGTGCAAACCGTGTGGAGGCTACTGCCTTAGATTCTTCAGCTGCACCATTTGTGGGCACGGTTTGGAAAACCCTGCACAAACCATGTCGTAGATACTGTACAGAATTTCTTGAGCTGCACATCATAGTTTGCAGGGCCTGCACCATTTGTAAACTGTGTAGAAATTATGTGGACCCTTTTGTAAGGGTAATCTCCTCCCACACGATATGCACACGGTTTGGGTAAACTGTGCAGAAACTGTGTGGGTATTCATGGCCTTTGAAATTCCTCTTTTCTCCGTCCTTTATGTCATGTTTTTTGATCCGAAAAGCTCCCATCCAGCATCATCAGATGGAAAAGGGTCCTTATGCCTCCAATTCCATTCTAAATCTCCAAACATCAAATATTCCACGATTTATCCTTTAAGGATCGAAGAACCTATCAAGATACATTCTCTTTGTGAAAATCAAATAAAAACCATCCACAAAACAAAATTATAGATGTTAAACTAGGAGGAAATTCCTTTTGCACAGCAGTGCATCATATATCATATGCATTCTGAATATTTATATATATAAGATAGATATATGAAATGGAATTCACTGTTCATTTATTTGGTAGGTCGTACGTGAGCCTGATCGATATTTCTATTTTCTTATCATTTTGAATGGAAGAAACTAAATAAATTATATGTATATATAATATTATAGTAGAGTTATTATGTCATATATATCAATATAATCAATATATATATATATATGTTTATCATTATTCCTTAATGTATAATGTGGGGAATTAATCTCACTACGTTGGGGAGATGATAATCCATATATACACACAAGTGAAGATATCATTGCATTAATGGTTAAATGATATGGAATTGAAGGGTATATTTTATATAGAATAATAATAATGAAACACTAATTATTTATATCTATTTTACTCTTCATTATACCCAATAAAATAAGTTAGTATTGAAAAACAAATTACTCTACAGTGTGGAGATGGTAAGTCGTACATTCACACACATGGTGATATTATCATTCGTAATATGGATAAAAAGAGGAATATAGTTGTATCATATTTATAATAGAATATAATTAAGTAGATGATAATTGAGTTATTACTTTAGTATGGAAAAAATATAGGATGATTATTTAGAGTAAGAAAAGAAATTGAATTGAATTGGTAAAACAATTACCTCTTCTTTGAGTGTCTCCTTTTGATTTAGAGAAAATGACTACATTAGTTGGATTTCTGAAAAAAATTATTTCCTCTTGGATGATATGAGGGAAGTTTTTAGATTAAATGGTCTTGGGATAGATGATCCAATTTTATTTATAGGTGTGAATAAAATATAAGTACTGTTTTTCTTTTATAAGAGTGGTTAGGGGCACTTTTGGAAACTCTGAAACTATTAATTTATTATCAAATAATTTTTGATTTTGAATAGTTATGAAGTGATTTGTTTAGATTTTAATATTAGGATGGGTCTAAATAACCTCAAACAATAATATTTAGACATTTTTTTGTCATGAAATTAACCTTAAATTTTATCTTTGACCATTAGTTATACAATATAACTCTTATTGTGACAACACACCTTTTTACACAATAGGGTTAATGTAGTTTCTATAAAATTATAAAAGGGCCCAAAATTGATCATTTATGAAATATTTTAAATTTTTCTAGTTATTTAGAAGAATTATATAATTTTATGATCACTATAACGTTAGAAAAAATATTATTTATTTTAATGATTCATTTGTGTCAATTATATTACAATTGTATATTTTCATTTTCAAAAAATACCCAACCAACATGATAACATAAAAGAAATACTTCATATATGTCAGTAACAGTTCTATTTTGTCAATAAATTTTTATAAATTCTATTAATTAAGTAAAATTATATTTATTCTAATATTTTTAATATCTTTATTTGATATCTCAATTTATTAAACAATTACTGCATCATTATTATACATGAATTAATTAAGTCATTTAATCTCTTAAAATTAAAAAAAAAATATCATGATGAAGATAAATTTATTATATTTAAATTGAATAATTATAGTATAACTTATCTTATAGATTACCCTATATTAAAAATTATTTATTTATTAAAATATGATTATGACACTACTAACTTGTCTTTAAATAAAATATAATAAATGTCATAATCTTACTCAAGTGACATAAAAGAGATCATATTTTTTACGAAAAGGATGATTTTCGTCAAAATAAAATTTTACAATGAAATTATATCAAGTATTAAGGTAATTTTATAATATAAAAAATTAATTTTACTTTTAATTACCCTATTTATCTTTAACCATAGTATATAAAAATAAAAAATTAATATTCACAAAAAAATATTTTGATCATGTTAGAAAAAGAATCCCTACTGATTACAAACATGTATGTAAGTTTTTCAATATTCAAATCTGAGAAGTGGTATAATTGTGTTTAACGTAATCTTGCATGTGTGGTTAGAATATGGGTAAAAGAGATGTTCAAAAGTTCAATAAATTTTTATATATATTTATATTATAGATATGGTTCTAATGTATTAAATTGGGTTACTAAGTGTATTATTTATCTATTGTGAATTCAAAATAAATTTAATATAAAATACATATTTACATGAAAAAGTCATTTTTATATAAAAACACAGTCATTTCACTAATGATCAAAAATTGAAGCTTTTCAAAATAAATACCAAAAGTTATCCATAAGTAAATTTTGATATTATGAATTCAAAAGTTATGAATATTTTTTAAAATTAAATTTGTATGAGGGTCTAAATTTAATTGTATTATTTTTCATATTAGGTTAAAATAATCAGTTACTTTATAAAAATAGTATTTCAAAAAAAATATTTTACTAAAATGTATACATTTAATTATACATATAGTTCATTTTATGAAAACCTGATAAATAAAATTCTAATATTATTTATTTCAATTAATATTTTATTATTTAATAGATATGTTATAAATACGTCATTTAAATTATTATAATACAAAAAAATTCCATTAACTCAATCTTGCGTGTATCGCAAGCCAAGTCAGTGTTTCATGTGATATAATCTACTGAATTTCTTTAAAAATATAATCTACTTTGAAATATTGAGTTGTATCATTCTCTGCCCCTTCAATAAATTGTGTTCTCACAATTTTAAATTAGTCTCCAAAATTAAATGGATGATACTAGAAAATACATTTGTGGAAAACCCATATTGGAAAATTGATTAATAAGAGGTCTAATTTTAAAAAAAATAATCTTAAGTACAGAAGATAATAGATATAACACATAAAATGATTCCTTATATGAAAAAATTAACAATAAAAAAATTATAACCATAATGTTCTGATGATGGGTGATAGTGAAAATTATTTGATGAAAGATAATAATCACAATGTAATATGTTAGTGATGATCCAACGGACCATCTGACACATCAGAAAAAGTACTATGATAACATTTCATGGTTTTAAGATCCATTCCCTAGATTTTAAGAATTAATTTACTTCATTGAATAAAAACTCAAGAAATAATATATACTTGACAATAAAGCTTCTATCCTTTAAAAAATTTCTACCACAAACTCATCTTTCACTCAAAATTATAATAAACTTTAATGAAAATTATCTTAAATGTATAGGGTTTGAAAAATAAACATATAATATATTTATAATTCCATTTAAAAACTCTATTTTATAAAAACCATGACATCGTGTATGCCAATTCTAGGTGATGCACCCATATCATCCTTTAGATTTGGGTTCAAGTCTCATGACCTTACCAGACATGAGGGGTTGTCAACTGACTTATGAGTTTTCCTTTTCATAAAACAATATTATTATAAAATTCAAAAAATAATCATAATTTTTTTCTTTAAGAAATAAATGTTCAATTTAATCCATTATGACCTGTAGACTTATTCAAAATACTTTTGTCCTCGCTTATGGTCTAAAATTTATAATTAAGGTCACATAACATAATGAAGATATTTTTTTGTCACATACTAAACATGTGAATAAATTTATCATGTAAAAAATTTTAATACCATGAAATTCCATAAAACCATATAGAATACATTAATTCTTCCTTATTCCTTATGTAAAATACAGATTATTGGATATACTCTTTAAATCCAAAATGTTTTAAACTCCAATAATGAATAAATAAACAAACCATAAACTAGATCCAATGTAGTAAATATTATCCAATATAATTTATCCAAAAATAATCATATCTTTTTTATAACATCATTATCTATGTATCAGAAACATAATAAGGGTATCTTTACATCAACAATATATTTTCCAAAAAGTGTAACTTTCAATTGTGTCACTTTAAACGGTACCATAAAATCTAAAATCCCTAATCAAATAGAACTAGAGTAAAATCCTTATATACACCATAAATCTTATAAATAGAACATCACTAATACAATTTTTAAATGACATAATAATAGAATTGACATATTAATAATCCATCTTCATATTTGGAAGTATAATAACATTATCATTATCTAATATCATCGACTAGGGTATATTCCTTTGATGATTGAGACATTGAATCATATAGTTTCCTATATCCTTGTAGATAAATCATTCCACATTGAAAACAATTTTATTACCCATGAAATCACAATCTTTCTTTCTATATTTTCTATGCATATAACAAACTCTTGTTCCCTTTAGGCATTTACAAGGGTTATTCCTTCCACAGTTATCACATGTGAAAATATTCTTCTTTCTCATATTCCTGTTATCCATATTTTTCTTTATCATCCTCTAATTATCTTACATCCCCTCAGATCCACAAGACTCAAGGATTTTTTTACACACCTTATTAATACATGATACTATTTTCTCATATGATGAGAATACATGAGTGACTATTTTTGTTAGAATTGTGGGCTTATGTCCATGAAAGATATGATTCATATTACTTTTTGGATAATGTGCATTCAAAGAGTTATCATTCCTTCTTATAGGCACCATTTCTATATGATATCTTATATGGGATTAGATTATAATGTGATGAACATTTTATAAATCTAATTATGCTATATAACATAACACAAATTTGTACATCGTAAATCCCAGAATCATTAACATTGGTTACTCCATATATATCCGAAACACATATATAATGTTTTTAAACATATTATTCACTTCGAGAATATTAATAAAATTTATGATATCATATATGATTATTTTATTGATTTATACACTCGATTATTAACAATTGCATGTTAATGAAATGTTTTGAGTAATAATCAAATTGTTTATCTTATGAAATTTGACTCGTTATTCATTATCATACTATATAGTTCATTATTTACTTAATTAATGAAGGTATAAAATGATTTATACATCATATATATTAAATATATAATTATATATATGTAATATAGATATATGAAATGGAATACACTTTTCATGGAGAGAAGATGTCGTTGGTAGGCAAGAATGATGTTTTTGTTTCCTTATAATATTGAATAGAATCAAGTATATAAATTATATATATATATATATATTATTCTGGAAGCATCATTATGTCATATATATCACATTTATTCATTATATATATCCTTACTACCATTATTTAATTTTTAGTCTGTTGAATGATTCTCATGGCCTTGTGAAGGCGGTAAGCCATACGTACACACGAATAAAGATATAATTCCCTTAATGGTTAAATGTTATAAAATTGGATGGTATATTAATTATAGTGAATATAATATTTTCATATTAATTATTTAAATCCATTAAACTCATATTTTTTCCAATCCAAATAATGTATTGTTGAATAAAAAATTACACCATGATGTAGGGAATTTATGTTGTATGTACGCACACATATTGATAAAATTATGTGTAGGATGGATAAAAGGAGGAATATATTTGTCAAATATTTATTTTAACATCACAATATGTATTTGATATTGAATTTGTTACATTAGTATGAAAAAAACATAGGAATCGGAAATATATGATGAAAATAAAGTTAATAAAGCTGGTAAAACAATAACCTCTTCTTCAAGTGTCTTCTTTTTTTCACAATAGAACTCCATATGATGACTTTTCCCCCAAGTATGAAATATAAAACAAATTGATGGATGTTTCTAGAATAAATGGGCAGGTTTTGGATGAGCCAAATGGTTATAGTGGTGTGAATAAAAGAGACTGATACGTGCCCTTTTATATGAGAGCTTATGGGCACTTTTGGAGACACCAAAACTGTTAATTTAATATAAAAGTATTTTTTATTTGAACTAGATATGAATTGATTTATTTCGAGGATGGGATTATTTTGCATCTAAAAAATCTCCAAAAAATGAATTTTAGACATTCTTAGGTCACAAAATTAACCTCATCTCTTGGCTTAACCATTAGGTAAACAATATAATTGTTACCATGACAACTTCTATTTTAACACTATAGCTTTAATATAGTCACTATAAAATTAGAAAAACCTTATTGGATCAGTTATAAATTATTTAAAATTTTCTTATTTAATTTCATGAATTCAAAATTTTTATGATTTTTATATCACATTTAATAAAATATTATTTATTTTAATTTAACATTTATGTCAATTTTTAGACTATTCAATATTATGACTATTAAAAATACAAAAAAACATGATAAAATTGAACCAATAATTCCAATATTTCACTAACATGCCTAAGTTATTTATAAAATTCGTGGAATTCATTAGATAAGAAAAATTATATCTATTTTAATATTATTAGGTTCATTTATTTGATATCTCAATTAACTAAACAATTATTTCCTCATTATTATACTAGCCGTCAATTAAGCAATTTCTTCTCAAAAAAGTAAAAAAAAATTATCACAAAGACAAATTTATTTTTTAAAATGATTCATTATAGAAAAATTTATATTCTGTGAATCCCTTTATTAAAAATTATTTAGTTATTAAAATTTGAATATAACCATTTAAAATGTTTTTTAAAGAAAATATAATAAATGTATAAATATAACAAAAGTGTCTTAAAAAGAATCATATTATTGAATTAAGGATGATTTTGGTTAGTTAAAAGTTTCTAAAAAATTATAACAAATTATAGGGTATTTTTATATTATTATAAAATTATTTTTACTTTTAGTTACCCAATTTACCTTTAACCTTAATAAATAAAATTGAAAAGTTACTATTCACCAATAATTATTTTGATCCGATTAAAAATGAATTTTCATGCATCTTACAAGCATTCATGACCATTTTTTTAAATTCAATTCATAGAAGCTATAAAATTACATTTAATGTTATTATCATAAATATGGTAAGAAGGCAGTATAAAGGGACGTTGTGAATTTCAACAAATTTTTATATCTAATTATATTATAAAAATTTTTCAATGGCCTAAAATGGGATAATATGGTTATTTTTTATCTATTATGCCTTCAAAATAAATTTAAAATATATTAATTATTTAAATAAAAAATGTAGTATTTAATGAAAAACGCATTAATTTCACTATTCATCAAAAATTAAAACTATTCACTGAAAAACCAAAAATTCACCATCAGAAATTTTAGATATTAAAAATTCCCAAATGATGTCAATTTTTAAAAATTAAATTTATAAGAGTGTCTAAAATTATTTTCATTATTGTTCACAAAATCTACAAAAAGTATTTCCATTATGAAAATAGTATTCTTAAAAATATAACTATTTTACTAAAACTTATAAATTTCATTATAAACTAATTCTATTTATGTAAAAACATTATAAATATCATTTAAAAATTATTTATTACTATTCATATTGTTATATATAATGGATCAGTTATACATATATCATTAAAATAATTATAATACTAAAGTGTTGTTTCATAGAAACTCAATCTTGCATGTAACACAATCCAAGTTAGTGTTTCATGAAATTAATGCTATTGAATTTAATTTCAATGATAATTAACTTTTAAATAAAGGGGGGCTACATTCATAACAATACATTTGTCCTAAAGAAGGCAAATAGAGTCAAATATTTCTTTGTGCTTTAGTAACTTTTGAACCCAATAACCAATGAAAGAGAAAACGTAAAATTGTTTTCTAAATCCTCATAATCCAAGGATAATTATAATAATATACATTTAGGGGTAATATATTCACTACATAAATGAACAATGGGTCTATAATGGAACGTGTCTCGGATAAAATAAAATTTATATGGAAATCCCATACCGTACATCTCAAATTAAATCACAAATGTTCTAAACACAATTAGAATTAATATATTTTAATTTTTAATATATTTTATTTATAATTATATATATCATACCTTATATTACTTATTTATGACCTTTTAATACACATTTATCAAAAGATCAATGTTAAATTCATGTTTTGTGTAATAACTTCTTTGTTTTTAGTATATGTTTCACTTTTTTAATCATCCATCCTCATAAATTGATCAGGGTTAAATAATATACATCATTTTAACAAAAATATAAATGCCATAGTTATTATTTATATAGTTATTTATATTAATCCATAACATTTAGAAATGTAATTTCAAATACAACGCTCATGGATATGGTAGGTCATACATACACATTAATATTGTTTCCATTTTCATGACAGATTGAATGAAATAATAACAAATAATTTACATACATTACATTATAATTTATATTTTATATATATCCCATATATTTATTTAAACATATCATTATTACCTAATATGAAAATTTTATTTTTAGAATGAACGACATCAGTTTGTGAATCTGTTGTTCAGCGTACACATGAACGACAATGTTGTACTTCCATATAATGAAACATAAAAATTAATATGTGATATAATGATTCCATATGAATATAAATTTCATAACTATATTATATAAACAATAAATTCATCATTATATCCATCCATGAGAGTTCATGATATAAAATGAATGGGATTGGTTTTCATGGCTATAGTATTCCATAAACACAATAAATATTTTTGTAACCCATTTGATGGAAGAGTTGATAGATATGTCTAATTATGGTAACATAATGAAATATATGTTTAATTAAGATACCTATGTTATTATATCTTCATGGTTTGACATGAATTGAATGAGTTGGAGCAAGAAATAATATGAAACGCTTGATTAGGGACATTGCCTCTTCTTCAGAAAACATCCTTAGGTTTGCCCCAAAATCCCCAATAAGATGGATTTAGGAAAAAAATAAGGTTTATATGATGATATTATGGAAATAAGGATATTATTTTCAAGGTACTATAAATGAAATGGGTTTCTGAATTGTGAAGTATGGAGGAAAATAGACAGCCTTTTATATGTGTGGTGAGAAGTATGCATATATTTTTTAAAAGAAAATGATTTACACATGTTTTTAAAAATAAAAAGGGAAAAATTGTCTATTATCGAACACAAAATTTTTAATGATGTACTTTTTCAGGAAAAATTTTGTTCAAAACTTTTTGGTATATTTTTATCTATTATCTATTTTATTTAACCCTTGGTTAAACTATTTTTACTTTAACCATGATAAATAAAAATGATTGTTTTACTATTAATTTTGGTGGAAAATAATTTTGACATTATTTGATAATTTTAATTAATTCAGTTTCAAATATTTAATACTTTTATCCAAATCCAACTCACAAATGTGATATAATTTATTTCAAAATTAAACCCACATATGCAATGAGAAATTATGTTTTCAATGATACAAATATATAAAAGATCAAATTGCTTTATATAAAATATATCCAATAAAAAGAATGCAATAGCCAAAATTGGATTAATAGTTGTATTATATAACTAATTATTAATTTAAATCAAAATTATGAAAATTTTATGTTTTAAATTCTTTAAAATAACTGACAATTTATAATAATGACCTGTATTTTTCACTATTAATTTAAAATATATCATTTTATAACATTATCAAAAATTCACGCTAAGATAATTATGAAATTATTATTTAAAAAATTAATATTATTATATAAAATAAATTTTTCAATAGTTTTATAAATTAATATTAAAATAAATTTGGAAAATGAAAAATTGCATTTTAGAAAACATACAGTTTTTAGTATAAAATAAGATTTATTCTAATATCAAGATTAGAATACAAAAATTGTGTATGTTAAACAAATTATTTAATATATAATATATAAAATTGAACAAAACCATCCACCAAAATTAATTTTATTAATTTATTTATGTAAAAATTGTTTCAATAATAAGAATACTTTTTTAGAAAAGAAATTCATTTATTTTAAAAATAGTTTTTTTTCATTTATAATTTTTTTCCCTGGTGAATTAATTTTATATACATTTTCAAACCATATATTTTCATAGTTTAGTTATATTATTTAAACCCCTGATTCTAATTGATATGAGATAACTATCATATTAAATAATTATATTTTAACAGTATTTAATGATTCTTTTAAACACAATGTTGTGTGTAACAAAAAATAACTAAAAATTAAATATATATCATAAAAATAGGTGTTACATGTTACTAATTATCTAATAGTAGAAAATCATAGATATTTTTCACATTCCATGACTTATGATATAAATGATGGTTGAATATTTTCTTGAAGGAATCCCAGGTAATATACTTGTACAATATAGATTTCCCAAATAAATTTTAACCATTTATTTCTTCATAACATAGAGATATATGTATAAAACATATTATAGTCTTATAAAGACTACATACTGTTAAATATTCTCTCAATATGATCATTCGACACTTCAGATTCTAGAGTTCCTTTGTCATCATGGAAGATGGTTAGATTCTTCTTTGTAAGTTCTGATGTATGATCCACTACGCACTCAAAAATTCAAAAAAAACTTTTTTTACCAACTATCTAAATAATGTATATTATATCTCCTACAAAATATGGTTCCATATAATGACTCATCTATATATCCCATATCCAATCTTTTTAACATAGATTTGGAAGAGATCTTGTGGGAATTTTCTAATAATAAAAATAATTATACCAACCAGCATGATAGAAATTTAAAAAAGAAAAAAATTACAATTCTATGAATTAATATAAATTATTATTAAAACAATGATTTTAAAAAGTGTTTTATTTTTGGGAATAAAATATTGAAAAATTTATGGAAGAAGTCTATTTATTTAAAATCCATTTCATTTTTATTCAAATAACCGAAAACACCAAGTCTCATTCTTGAATAAAAAACATCACCACCTATGGTAACTCAGATTCATTCTCATTAGTTTTCTATAAAATCCCATTTTACACATTTAATATCCAAATTTAAATATCCCTATCTATAGTGTGCCTTGACACCTAATGAAATATAGGAAGTGTCACAACACTTCTGGTTGGGTATTGCCTATTATTACATTTTTTCATGAAAAATCCCGGGTAAGATAAAAAATTCACATAAGGATTCCCAGCGCACGGTGATTTATAAATGAAAAAAACTACATATCTTATATAAAAACCAAAATAATAGAAACCATAAAAGTACATAGAGGAATCCAATAAAAATATACATGAGACAAAAAAATGAGTATGTACAATCTAAACCCGAATGATAAAACATGGAATCTCTAAAAAGTCAATGTGTGACAGTCAGTCACCACAAGAACATCCCATTACAAAGAAGATAATTAAAGTATAAGATGAAATTATAATTACTTCCATTTTATTTTCTTCATCACTTTAAAAAATCATATATAGCATCGTAAATAAAAATTTATGCTATGAGACTGAAGCCCGGTAGGATACCAGCAAAGAATCTATAGAAGATATAATATAATGATTACATTAGCTTTAACATTAAAAAAATAGTTTAGAAATTATATAAATAAATTGAAACAATTTTATTATAAATTACAATGGATATATTATAAAAATATTACATATCCACTAAATACCTTAATATGTCATGTATAAATAAAAACAAGTAAAAAACCATGGTTACACTATCAGATAAACATGTTAGAAAATAACTATGTAATATTCCATATGGTGATAAAAAATCCTAATGGAAAAAAGACCACCATTTCAACTCTAACATATATGAATAAATATTGGACATGAATGAAAATCCACAAATCAATATTTAGGATGATCCAAATAATATAACATCTGGTGAAATTTTACACACTAATGTGAAATAAAAACTCTTGTGGCATTACATGGCCAATGAGTTACATGTCAATTTTCTGATGCACCAAAGGTTACGAAATGTTTTATGTTTGAAAAAACCCATTTGAAAACTATTTTCACATTTAATAGTCCATTTTTCAGATGAATTATTTTTTTATTTCTTCCTTGTAGGCATGTTTTCAAACCATATAAAAAACATAATTAATTTAATCAACCAAATGATGTGAATAAAATTGTTTTTAAATAAATCCACATTTAAAAACATGACTCCCATCTAAAAAAGATTCCAATATCAAAACATGAATTTTTTTAATAACCTAATTGAAATAGAAAGAATATATAACAATTCCAGAATTAGCCAAATATGTAGATACACCTATATATTGATGAGAGGGAACCTAATCATCAACACAAATTGAGATTATTAAAATATAGACCATTCTTAGAACCAAAAGTATGTAGGAAATAAAATAATAGTTCAATATAAATCAAATAAAATCTATATTTCACACATAAACATAAAAAAATGCTTATAAAAATATAATAAATAAATAAGACAAAAGACGTATTACCGAGGAGAAGTGAAATAATTTTACATGGATCAAAAACTTAATGGAGTGATCCCAAAGAAGATAGAACATCCAAAATCACCCAAAATCACCCTACAGTTTGAGAGGAATTAATTCCCAATAACACTCCCATTTACATAAAAATAAATTATATATAAAATGAAATACATGAAACACTAAGTCTCTATGAATATGAACATTGTTATATATAAGAGATAGTTACAACCTAGTAATTAAAAATAAATTTTCCACTTCTATGAGTGGAATTTGAAGAAATGGATATAAAGAGTTGTGACCAATATGGTATTTAGATTCTAATAGGATTAACATAATATTTCCTGAATTGTAACATGATAATTCGGAATAGATAATTCACCCTTATGAATAATAATATAACCCTTATGAATAGTAATTTAGGAAAATGAATTGTAAACTCACCCCTAAATATATCAATAATATATAGGCTTCTTATTAGTTACAATATGATTATATTATAAGTAAATAATTTTTTTTTAAATTATTCATTAACACATAAATATTTAATTACAATTTATTGATAAATTGAATAATTTAAATAAAAATATCAATTAAAAATTTATTCAAAAATTATTGTTTTATTTTCTTATAGTTATAACATAATCATTTGAGAAGATGATTATTTTTAAAAGGTGTTATAAAATTATTTATAGTTTTAAAATATTATTTTTTAATGAAATTGTGATTTTATATAAAAATTTCGTTTCACTTATTTAAAAAAATAGATAAAATGTAGTTTATCTTTGTATTAAACATGTCGAAATATGGTTGGTTAAATTTTTTGATTTTTCTGAAATACATGATTTGTTGGTGAGTAGTGAAATAAAATAATATACAAAATATGCTAAATACATGAATTATTGAGTCATTGATGATGTTTATATGAGGTAACAACCCTCAGTTAAAATCCACAAGAACTAATTAATTTATTTTATTAGAATAACCAAAAAATATCTTTTCTGGAGAAAAATAATAAAATAATGTTTAAAATAATGGATCCCCCCTCTCAACCACTATAAATAACTCCCCTCGCCCTTATTTTGGTCACACCTCCCAATCCTTGATCATTATAAAACATCTTCCCAATCCTCCACTAAGGGCTCTTCCCCATGTCCAAGACCTGATGGTATCGACAATATTACAAAACCAAAGGCCTTAAAGTGGATCTTGAGGAGAAGAGATGAGGAGATAAAAATCCTCTTTCATTTTATTTTTATATTTTATTCGATTTATTTTCTTTCCCTATAATATATCCATATAATTTTGTCCAAATGGAATGAAAACTCATATATAATAATTATACATTACGTTTATCATATTTATAGAAAAATTCATCATTATACTTCTTCTCCTCCCCCTCTAATTCTGAAAATAAAAAAACCATCCACGATGTGTCAATTTACAGACATCATGGACGATGTGTTTTCAATTACTATTACCATCTTCATAGATGTTCATAAAACCCTATTAATGGTTAAAAAATTTTCAAAGTGTATTATATAAATTATTTTATGTTCTATAATCAACATTTATACATAATTATTTTTTATAAATTGAGACGAGTCTATGATTATCATAGAACCACCAAAAGGATCTAATGGAATGTCATTAATGATTTATCTAATTATTCATCATCATATCTAAAAAATTATATGTGATATCATATAATATTATAGAAACATATTACTACCATTTTATTCTTCTTCATGAGTTTCATTTCTATATGACCAGAAAATCTAATACAAACCGACCATGGAAACCATGTAAAGCACTCCCCCAAAACAAAATAAATAACTAAATATTATTAGTAAATGGTTGAAATTATTTTATAAAATGATCATAAAATGTGTTAGATGAATGAATATGTGTGGCATATGATCATGGGAGTCGTGGAACTGTTCCATGGTCCAGTTGGCCAAATTCCCTCAAGCATGCATCCCCGTATGAAAAAGGGTGCTGAATAGCAATGAGGGACTGGTAAGTCAGTCTTGGGGACACTATACCCTCTTTTATCTGAATCAAAACACCCACAGAAGAAATAAAAAATAACCATGAGTGAATGATTATAAATAAGTATAATAATACCATGTCATATTATAGTCAAAACCAAAAAATATAATACTCAATAGAATGGTAAAACATGTTATGACAATGAAAGTTTCAAGTGTTAACAACACAACTAAATGTTAATACACAATGACTCCAAATTGGGACACTAACAAAATTATGTTCTCTCTCCCATGCTCTATATCATATCTCAAATTTTCATAATTAATTATCATAATAAATTATATTTGATCAACATTATAACACATAATTACTTATTATAATTAATTACTTTTCAAATCCAATAATAATTTCAAAATTAAATTCCTTCAATTAATTATGTTAGCATAATTAATTCAATATATCAATAAAAATATATCAACACATAACAAAATATCCAAATCAAATACCTAATTGGGAAACCCTATTTCATTTTTTTTGTGGTTCAATTATCAATTAATCAAAAAGGAAATCCCAAGACAATTCCACATTCCTAATTACTCCAATTTAAGAAATCAATCATCAAGAGAATATATAATTTCATAAAATCAAATACATATATCAAAATCATGACTATGGGAGTTCAATTTATACCACCTACCTCGGTTTATTTATGGATGTTTGACCAATAAAAATCTACAAAATCTGAGGGGCACAACATCGTCGATCAAGCATTAAATCTAAATATCTAAACTAAAAATTAGATAAAAGGAATCAGAAACATGAAAATATATATCTAGATCCATTATATTATATCTATATCTCAACTCATGGGATTATATCCTTTGAAAGGGTGGAGATCATAAATGAAAAGATCAAGGAAATATAGATGAATGAACTAGAGAAGTAACATGATGAAATTTGCTTACCTGGAAGAGAGAGGATATTCAATCAAAGATTTAGATCTCGAATAATGGTGTTCAGATCACATGGGAATCCATCTTGAAGGCTCTAGGAACACCTATAATTTTTCAAGCCCATGACAAGGTCTCAATATGGAAGTCTCAAGGGGTTTGGGTGGTTTTAAAAAGGATTTACGGATATTAAATTTGGCGTGCATGGTTTCTATGGAAGAGGTACACTGTTAGGGAAATCCATGTTCCAACCATGTAGACCCATCTATCCAGGTTTTCACAGTTGGAGTGGTTTATTTGCATGGTTTTTCAAACCATGAAAAACATGTGTGGACCTATCTGTTGGCATGGTTTATCTGCACAGTTTTTTAAAATCATTCACAAACCGTGCGCACCCCATTATCTGTTATTTATTCTTAAAATTTCACCCCAACAAACCTCAATACACAAATCCAAAACAAAGTTACTGAAAAAATCAAAAATTACCTAAAAACATGCTTGAGATAACTCCAAAAATGGCTAGGATCTTAAAATATATCCGACTAATAACTGGTCGTCCACAAGCTGCACTCCCGGACTTCTCTAAGATTCAGGGCCAAAAATATTAGGCCATTAAGCCCTCATTTTTGCTTCACATTCCCAATTATCCTCTTACACACTTCCATGATTTCATGACACTTGAACTAACAACACAGTCATTCCACGTAACACTTTTCACTGTGACCCATCACATGTTTTAGATTCTCCTTAGAGGACGCATCTATCTCGAGGTCAACCTCTTTTGCATCAATCAAATATGAAGTGTTAAGGTGATACCTCTATAGTTGTGACACATGGAAAACATCACACATAGTGATGAATTTATGTGAAAGGGATAATTATACACTGCTGACCTGATTCTCTTCAGCACCTTAAACGGTCTAACAAAACTGGGCACCAACATTCCATGCCTCTCTCTCCCGGGGTGAGCCAATATTTTTGACACCCGAAGGAATACACGATCACCCTCTATAAACTCTATGGATCATATTTATCTATCTTCATAATAACTATTCCAACTCAGAGTGTAGAGACCCGTAGCTTGACGTACATTGACATTACATTACATTTGCGGAATACTTAGTACATAACAAAAAACACACACACAAGGATCGTAATAGTTTAGTGTCTTTGGAAACTCGGAATATAATCTTCTAATCGTGGTGAAAGATCTTCAAAATCTCCCATAAAGATCTTCCTTTTTTTACCTAAAACCGTTCTTTATATCCTAGGGAAAAGAAAACATAAAAGGGTGAGCTCAAATGCTCAGTAAGGGTAAACAAAAGAAATATCAATCACATCATATACATAAGCACATACCTTTTGGAAATCTTAACCTGCAAAAGAGATCATAATTTCATAACATGGGGTAAATCATGGCAGTGAAATGTAATCACAATAATCATATCTTAAAACATGAAACTTTGTGGCATTCACACAAAATCATAGAGAATCATTTCTTGTTAGTCAAGACTCATTTCCAAGACTATCTTAGTGGACAAAGTCCCTTTCTGAATCGAGTAACCCTCGTTTCAGTCCTGTTTCACTGAACCGGTATAACCTACCGTTCCAGCCCTGTCTATCTCATGAGATATAAAATCTTTACCCAATGCATTGGAGGGAGATATAGGTCCCACCCATCTTATAATTAATCCTTTCTTATGTGTGCCACATAATCATAAACCATACATCATAGCGTAACCCATGTAATAAAAATGGGATTCTTAAACAACATGACATCATAAAACAATTCATGTAAGATAAAGGAATTTATAAAAATATTTCCATCACAACATAATAAAACCAATGTAATAATAGTGATAAAAACAGAACCCTTTTATTATCTTAGATGGAAAATAATTTTGATAAAATACTTGAACTCCATTCTTGAGGAAAATATCCTTTCTACTTCAAAAACATTTTTCCTTTCATAACATGTCATTCGACATTAAAATAAAAGAAGTTTATTAAAAATAAACTTGAAAACTTGTAAAGTAAGTTTCTTGGAAATAATGTTTTAAAAATCCATTCATGCCGTATAAGTTAAAAAAACATACTTCTCGTACTTTTGTCGGAAAAGTCAAAAAGTACCTCGTACGAAAAACGACAAAAGATTCCTTTCATATCTTTTACTAAAAACTCACCGAAGGGTAAAATTGGATATAAACTATTGTAGAAGGATGGAAATAATATTACATATTGAGGGAACATGGATGTGGATGATAAAATACACCCCAGTAATTAACAAAGTAAAAACAATCTCGGATAAAAATGAGATTGTGATATTTCCCTTACCTTAGGTCCGACTTGCTTTGTAAGTTTCCGAACCTCCTGTATAATGATTTAAATAGTGTTATTGACTTATTCCAGAATCATAAATATTTATATGATATCATATATGGTCATATTCTTAGCTTCTTGTTAGTAAAATTTCATTGTTACTTGTTACTCGGGTCTTTATTGCCTTTTGTTCTTATGCGTGTTTTGCCGAATAAATTCTTATTCTTCTTTTAAGGTTATAGATACCTTATATCCAGAATGGTATTAGTGTAACATATATCATATTTATTCATTCAATTCATTTATATAATTTCTATGTAATGAAGATCATGTAGAACGAGTTGCATCACATCGTGGAGACGGTATTCCGTAGGTACGCACGAGTGATGATATCGTTCCTATGATCGTGGAATTGTATTGGAGTACATATATATTATTTCAGTATCAATATTACTTTATAATAATCATAAATAGTTACTCATTACACCATTATACCCATCCTTGTAAGGTGGTGGTGGAAAATAGATTACACCACGGCGTGGAGACGGTATTCCGTACGTACGCACGCGCGGTGATTTCATTTTTCCGTAGGATGGATAGAAGGTGAATTAGGGTTGTTTCATATTTATAATAACATATCAGTATGTATGTAATACTGATGTTATTACTTTATCATGAAACAACTAAATAACAAGAAGTTGAAGAAGAAAGAAATTGAAAAGATCGGTAACGGATATTACCTCTTCTTTGGAACGCCTCTTTGAATCCTCCTCTTAGGGAACTAAGATTGGTCTTTGAAGAAGACCAGGACCTCTAGGATTATTATAGGGAAGTGGAGAGGAGAAAATCGCAGGGGTTGTCCGAGCTTGAGTGCTCAAATTTGTGTGAGTAGGAGGGGGAGGAGGTGTCCTTTTATAAGGGAGGAGAGGGGCACCTTAGGAAAACCTCAAAATATTAATTTATATTAAAGTCAAAATCGGTTTATAATGGTTTCAAAGGGTCTTATTTCGAAGCTAAAGTGGGTATGGGTCGAAATCCTATCAACCAATAGGATTTTGACAAGTTTAGGGTATTATTTTAACCTTATAAATTAGATTTAACTCTAAGTTAAATAATTTAACTTTTACCGTGTCTTTTTGTTTTCTTTCACTATATGGTTAATACACTTACTATAACATTCCAAACGAACCCCAAATTGTTTATTATTCATATATATATCCTTATCTAAGTCATTTGGCCGAACCTTAGATTTTTAGGAATAAAATAACAATTAATAATATAATATTTGATTTAAAAACTATTTTGTGTCAATTTTGACACTATTTGATATATGATTTTTGGGAAAGTCATAACAGAATTATATGTTCGAACCAAGTTTATTAAATCAACACTAATATATCATAGTAACCTAGAAAATTAGTGTAATTCATAAAAAGTCTAAAATTACATTTATTTTGGTATTTATTATATCAATTATGTCAATATTTCATTAATAAGATAATTATTGTATCATCTTTGTGTCATAAATAAATTAACTTATTTGATGTCTACAAATTACAAATAAAATACCATTATGTAGGAAATCTTTTTATATTTCTAATGAATATTTACAATCGAATTTATCTTATGTATAACCCTATATTAAAAATGTTTTAGTAAATAAACTTTGATTTTAACTCTTTTAACTCTTCTTTGAATTAAATAATAATAAATGTCTTAATCTAATACAAGTGGGCCTAAATGATAATATTTTACACTTAAGGTTGTTTTTGGTCGATATACACTTGTCCAATAGGATTAGTACATGTGTTAGGGTAATATTAATTTCATTGTTACCCTTAATTACACTATTTACTTTTAACCGTGGTAAATAAAAGTAAAAAGTTACTATTCACCAAAAATTATTTTCATCTCATTGAACCACATTTTACTTACTGAAATCAACCGTGTCTCTCGGATTTTTGAAATTCCATTCACAGAAGCGGTAAAATTAAGTTTTATGAAAAATTCAGTTTTTTTAACTACCACTTAGTAGTTTCACTATTCATCAAAAATTGAAGGTTTTCAGAAAAATGCCAAAATTTCATCCTAAGCTATATTTCATATTAAGAATTCAAAAATGAAGTCTATTTTACCAAATTCATAACATATAAGTTGCATTAATTAATTTTATAATTAAATCTCACTGTTAAAACAAATAGCGTGTTTTTAAGAAACAATATCTATCAAAAGATTGACACTTGTTTATGTCTGGTTTAAATGTGAAATTACATCCAATGACCTACATTGTATTAAATTGTAAAAATATATTCTAAATATACTTTAAAACTACTCAAATTAATAATTTATCACTATTAATTATTTCGATTAAAAAAGTTGTTTTTTAATTATAATTTAGTAATTTTCACTATTCATCAGAATATGAAAGTTATCCGAAAAGTACCAAAATTTCACCTTAGGCTAAATTCGATACTCCGAATCCAAAAATGAAGTCCATTTTGAGAGATAAAATTTCTAAAATTTTAAAAAGTGGTTATTACTATTCATAATGGCTAGTTTTAATAATATTTTAATAGCATATCGTTGTTTCGTGAAACTCAGTATTGCGTACTACACACACTATCGAGGAAGGTTGCGATTGCGTGTAATGAAAGGCAAGTCAAGGATGCATGTTGTGCAAGCTCCTTTTGGTGTAGCGTACAACACAAGACATTAATAAAATTAAAAAGAATAGTTTTCATAAAATCTCGGGCTGTTACATTCTACCCCCCTTAAAATGAATTTCGCCCTCGAAATTCGTCGGGGTTATAAATAGTTTACTATTCGAAAGTTTCTTTAATAGAAACCCACATCGTAAAAAGGAGTACCAAAACTTGTCTTTAAAAACTAAAGTATGAAATGTAACGATTACCCAAATAAACTAATCATTGGGTTTCCACATAGGTGAAAATATGGATATGGAAGAGAAATCTAACCATCATGTTCTGATAGAGAGTGGTAGAGAACATGGCTATGAAATAGCCAACAATCACAAAGCCATAGATTTGTGACGATCTAAGGTACCATCTGATTTATCATATATAAGAGCACTAGGACAACATTTTTGGTTTTCAAGATCGTTTCCCTAAAGTTAAAGAATTTTAATTAGAATAAATACTTATTTATTTTGGTACAATCTCACTGTTGTTCGTGCCTTTAACAATTTCCACTTCATCTCTTAAATAAATGAAGTTGAATTTGTTATTCGTGAAGTGTTAGCAGATCATGTGATAGAATGACGGGTCATTCCATCTGTCTCAAAAGGTTAGCAAAATTTATATACATAAGTCGATCTATAGTGGGATTAATCATATATGGTTCCTAAAATGGGCTTATACTTCATATATCATACTGCTTAATGTAATAAAACTAGTTTCTACTAAATAGGGACTTCCTGTAGGCCAGTGGTAGGCAATAAAGGCCAATCGCACTTCGGTTGTGGGTTCGATTCCCACATCCTTGTCCGAAGTGATGGGCTGTCGCCCGTCCTGCAGGTTTTCCTTTTTCTAAAACTACATTACTATAACATCCCATCAATAATATCAAAAAAAAACTTCTATCCTTAAACAATACTCACTTATGTCCAACATAAACCATTTCAATCTTTAGGCTTATCCATAATACTGCAGTCCACTCTCATAACATAGTGAAAACGATTACCAGAGATTTAACACCATCGTCGATCCCCATATATCATAAGATATGTTTTGTTGGTCACATCCCAAACATTCAAAGTCCTTAATCATGTATTCTCTTGAATACCTTAGTGAAAACATGAATGCAGTTAAAATTTAACACTTTCCACATACCAAAATCCTCAAAATTCTATATACTCAAACCATGATATCACTTAGTCCTTATATCAATCATGAACTCATGAATACTGTTAAACATTTCATTTTCTCGTTTTCCCTTCATTATGCGCATAATTATCTCAATCACTTTGAATACCACATTAGACCAATACATAAATATTCCAATACTCCGTGATACAACATTATTTTGAAATCCCATTACATAAACACTTAATCATTCCACCACATCGTTGTCATATTCAACATCACCAATAGTGATCGCATGTGACTTCCCTTTGTCCTTTGCCTTCAGTGGTTGCTCATGTTGATCATCACTAACCCTTGGATTAGGGAATTTATTAGCATAATGCCCCATTTCCTTCCACTTGAAGCATTGAAGTGTTGGTGGTGCGTTCTCTGCAGTTTTTGCTTTATTCACATCATTAGAATCCCTTTTTCCATTACTTCGACACTCAGCTACTCGATGACCTTATTTTCCACACTTAAAACATTTTCTAGTCCCTTTAATACAATCTCCACCATGCTTCTTTCCACACTTTGTGCATAAGGAAACATTCATCTTTTTTTCACCATTATTCTGAGATTTCTCCTTGAACTCCATCTTTCGTTTCGTGTCAAAACCATGAGATGGATATGGAACACCAACTTCCATTTCTACCTTGATAGCACAACGCACAATTTCTTCATAGCTACTGAAGTCTCTTATAGATAATGCCCTTCGAAGACTTGGTTTTAAGCCACTGAAAAATCGATCAACTTTAATTTCAGGTTGGATGATAATGCCAGATGCATACCTTGCAAGTCATGTAAAATTTGCTTCGTATATACCAACAGATTCATCATCCTTCTGCTTCAGCTCAAGAAACTCTTTTTCCATCTTTGTTCGAATAATACGAGGGAAGTACTTACTGAAAAACAACTTCTTGAACTCGTCCCATTCCATGGACTCAATTTCAACTCTTTGCCTCGTATTCTTGATAAGATTCCACCATTGATCAGCTTCACTTTCCAAACGATATACTGCTAAGATGACTTTATCATGTTCAGAACATTGAAGAACTGAAAATATCTTTTCAGTGGTACTGATCCATTGTCTAGCAACAAGTGGATCAGAAGACCCACTGAAAGAAGGTGGACGTTGCCTCATGAAGGACTCAATAGAATATTGTTCCCTTCTCTGCTCATTTGGAAGTCCAGAATGATTCATAGCTTGTGTAAGTATAGCAATAAGATTTTGCACTCCATCTCCCATAACATTTGTTTGTTCAGGAGGACAATCATTGCATTGTCCATTGCATTGATCAACACGGTTCCTTCGGGTTCCAGCCATCGTCTAAAACCCAAAAAGAATAGTGTGAGAGGAAAAAATCAAGCTAGGGAAAACAACATAATAAAGGGGGAGTACCTTAAATATCTAAAATCTTAGGTTTAATCTAATATCGTTACCATAGTTCTAGGACTATATCCTATACGTATACTTATCCTTAGGGACATCACTAGACATACCATAGAAATATCTCTAGGGATCTCACTAACATTTTCGCATCCTAGTTTCCAAAGGTTGACTAAACCTTTCCTCTGATACCAACTGTAGAGACCCGTAGCTTGACGTACATTGACATTACATTACATTTGTGGAATACTTAGTACATAACAAAAAACACACACACAAGGATCGTAATAGTTTAGTGTCTTTGGAAACTCAGAATATAATCTTCTAATCGTGGTGAAAGATCTTCAAAATCTCCCATAAAGATCTTCCTTTTTTTTACCTAAAACCTTTCTTTATATCCTGGGGAAAAGAAAACATAAAAGGGTGAGCTCAAATGCTCATTAAGGGTAAACAAAATAAATATCAATCACATCATATACATAAGCACATAACTTTTGGAAATCTTAACCTGCAAAAGAGATCATAATTTCATAACATGGGGTAAATCATGGAAGTGAAATGTAATCACAATAATCATATCTTAAAACATGAAACTTTGTGGCATTCACACATAATCATAGAGAATCATTTCTTGTTAGTCAAGACTCATTTCCAATACTATCTTCGTGGACAAAGTCCCTTTCTGAATCAAGTAACCCTCGTTTCAGTCCTGTTTCACTGAACCGGTATAACCTACCATTCCAGCCCTGTCTATCTCATGAGATATAAAATCTTTACACAATGATTTGGAGGGAGATATAGGTCCCACCGATCTTATAATGAATCCTTTCTTATGTGTGCCACATAATCATAAACCATACATCATAGCGTAACCCATGTAATAAAAATGGGATTCTTAAACAACATGACATCATAAAACAATTCATGTAAGATAAAGGAATTCATAAAAATATTTCCATCACAACATAATCAAACCAATGTAATAATAGGGATAAAAACAGAACCCTTTTATTATCTTAGATGGAAAATAATTTTGATAAAATACTTGAACTCAATTCTTGAGGAAAATATCCTTTCTACTTCAAATTTTTTTTTCCTTTCATAACATGTCATACGACTTTAAAATTAAAGAAGTTTATTAAAAATAAACTTGAAAACTTTTAAAGTAAGTTTCTTGGAAATAATGTTTTAAAAATCCATTCATGCCGTATAAGTTAAAAAAACATTCTTCTTGTACTTTTGTCGGAAAAGTCAAAAAGTACCTCGTACGAAAAACGACAAAAGATTCCATTCATATCTTTTACTAAAAACTCACCGAAGGGTAAAATTGGATATAAACTATTGTAGAAGGATGGAAATAATATTACATATTGAGGGAACATGGATGTGGATGATAAAATACACCCCAGTAATTACCAAAGTAAAAACAATCTCGGATAAAAATGAGATTGTGATATTTACCTTACCTTAGGTCCGACTTGCTTTGTAAGTTTACGAACCTCCTGTATAATGATTTAAATAGTGTTATTGACTTATTCAAGAATCATAAATATTGATATGATTTCATATATGGTCATATTCTTAGCTTCTTGTTAGTAAAATTTCATTGTTACTTGTTACTCGGGTCTTTATTGCCTTTTGTTCTTATGCGTGTTTTGCCAAATAAATTCTTATTCTTCATTTAAGGTTATAGATACCTTATATCCAGAATGGTATTAGTGTAACATATATCATATTTATTAATTCAATTCATTTATATAATTACTATGTAATGATGATCATGTAGAACGAGTCGCATCACATCGTGGAGACGGTATTCCGTACGTACGCACGAGTGATTATATCGTTCCTATGATCGTGGAATTGTATTGGAGTACATATATATTATTTCAGTATCAATATTAATTTATAGTAATAATAAATAGTTACTCATTACACCATTATACCCATCCTTGTAAGGTGGTGGTGGAAAATAGATTACACCACGGCGTGGAGACAGTATTCCGTACGTACGCACGCGCGGTGATTTCATTTTTCCGTAGGATGGATAGAAGGTGAATTAGGTTTGTTTCATATTTATAATAACATATCAGTATGTATGTAATACTGATGTTATTACTTTATCATGAAACAACTAAAGAAGAAGAAGTTGAAGAAGAAAGAAATTGAAAAGATCGGTAATGGATATTACCTCTTCTTTGGAACGCCTCTTTGAATCCTCCACTTAGGGAACTAAGATTGGTCTTTGAAGAAGACCAGGACCTCTAGGATTATTCTAGGGAAGTGTAGAGGAGAAAATGGCAGGGGTTGTCCGAGCTTGAGTGCTCAAATTTGTGTGAGGAGGAGGGGGAGGAGGTGTCCTTTTATAAGGGAGGAGAGGGGCACCTTAGGAATACCTCAAAATATTATTTTATATTAAAGTCAAAATCGGTTTATAATGGTTCCAAAGGGTCTTATTTCTCAGCTAAAGTGGGTATGGGTCGAAATCCTATCAACCAATAGGATTTAGACAAGTTTAGGGTATTATTTTAACCTTATCAATTAGATTAGATTTAACTCTAAGTTAAATAATTTAACTTTTACCGTGTCTTTTTGTTTTCTTTCACTATATGGTTAATACACTTACTATAACATTCCAAAAGAACCCCAAATTTTTTATTATTAATATATATATATCCTTATCTAAGTCATTTGGCCGAACCTTAGATTTTTAGGAATAAAATAACAATTAATAATATAATATTTGATTTAAAAACTATTTTGTGTCAATTTTGACACTATTTGATATATAATTTTTGTGAAAGTCATAACAGAATTATATGTTCGAACCAAGTTTATTAAATCAACACTAATATATCATAGTAACCTAGAAAATTAGTGTAATTCATAAAAAGTCTTAAATTACATTTATTTTGGTATTTATAATATCAATTATGTCAATATTTCATTAATAAGATAATTACTGCATCATCTTTGTGTAATAAATAAATTAACTTATTTGATGTCTAAAAATTACAAATAAAATACCATTATGTAGGAAATATTTTTATCTTTCTAATGAATATTTACAATCTAATTTATCTTATGTATAACCCTATATTAAAAATGTTTTAGTAAATAAACTTTGATTTTTACTCTTTTAACTCTTCTTTGAATTAAATAATAATAAATGTCTTAATCTAATCCAAGTGGGCCTAAATGATAATATTTTACACTTAAGGTTGTTTTTGGTCGAGATACACTTGTCCAATAGGATTAGTACATGTTTTAGGGTAATATTAATATCATTGTTACCCTTAATTACCCTATTTACTTTTAACCGTGGTAAATAAAAGTAAAAAGTTACTATTCACCAAAAATTATTTTCATCTCATTGAACCACATTTTACTTACTGAAATCAACCGTGTCTCTCGGATTTTTGAAATTCCATTCACAGAAGTGGTAAAATTCAGTTTTATGAAAAATTCAGTTTTTTTAACTACCACTTAGTAGTTTCACTATTCATCAAAAATTGAAGGTTTTCAGAAAAATGCCAAAATTTCATCCTAAGCTATATTTCATATTACGAATTCAAAAATGAAGTCTATTTTACCAAATTAATAATATATAAGTTTCATTAATTAATTTTATAATTTAATCTCACTGTTAAAACAAATAGCGTGTTTTTAAGAAATAATATCTATCAAAAGATTGACACTTGTTTATGTCTGGTTTAAATGTGAAATTACATCCAATGACCAACATTGTATTAAATTATAAAAATATATTCTAAATATACTTTAAAACTACTCAAATTAATAATTTATCACTATTAATTATTTCGATTAAAAAAGGTTTTTTTAAATTATAATTTAGTAATTTTCACTATTTATCAGAATATCAAAGTTATCCGAAAAGTACCAAAATTTCACCTTAGGCTGAATTCGATACTCCGAATCCAAAAATAAAGTCCATTTTGAGAGCTAAAATTTCTAAAATTTTAAAAAGTGGTTATTAATATTCATAATGGCTAGTTTTAATAATATTTTAATAGCATATCGTTGTTTCGTGAAACTCAGTATTACGTACTACACACGCTATCGAGGAAGGTTGCGATTGCGTGTAATGCAAGGAAAGTCAAGCATTCATGTTGTGCAAGCTCCTTTTGGTGTAGTGTACAACACAAGACATTAATAAAATTAAAAAGAATAGTTTTCATAAAATCTCGGTCTGTTACACAGAGTCGTAGCCATAAGATTCCAAATCAATTGGACTCTCTCTGATTTCTCTTGTACGATACTCGGTCCCAACATCTCTGACACACCCACCTCTATACAACATATCAATGATCTACAAGGTAAACCATAAAGTGAATCCTATTGTTCCATCTGTATATTTTAATAATAACTATTGTTATTGGAAAACTCTACTAAATTCATGTGCTTCATCCAAGAACCACCAAAGTCAATCACACATGCTCAAAGCATATCCTCTTACACCTATATGGTACGCTCTGATTTCCCATCTGTCTGTTGGTTTATGGAGATACATATCATAATCTCTTTACCAATAGCCTTATATAATCCCTTCTAGAAGCATTGAGTATAGTACAAATCGTGATATGAAGCTATAGTCCATGACACCCCATGAAAATGATCTCTCTCTCGCACATACAGTCTCCCAACTATTATACTGTAACTATTTACCTGATTCGAAATAAATGCGCTACCATAATTTTTTGATACACAATGACCCTAATAGAATCATTCTTCCTAATCATATTTGAAGGACCTACAAAAAAAAATACATAGTCTCATTGTCCCACTTCTATTACAGAATAGGCAATGGCTGCAATAGGCCTCCTAGTCGTTGATGCTCTGCTTTCACCTGATGAGAGGTGAAACATCTTTTTACAAACACTTATATCTTTTTTTTCTTCCCTGGCCACCAAAAACATTATCGTATGTCACGGTACATTTTTTTATCCTAGGATGTACTGCCCATTTTGAGGCATGAAGTCCTCGCATGTGTTCATCTCGTATACTCGTATGCACAGTAACTTCATTTCTCACATAGATGACCTCATCCTCAAATATTATCCAGCCAAAAGGTGTCTCCCCACCATCAAGGATTTCCCTTTAGGATTATCTCTCCAGATCGACAAACTACCTATCCATGATCCATTTCATGAGTGTATACTCTTCTGCTATAGAATCCAACGTCATCCTCTCTTGACTCTCCTAAACTACCACATGCATTTCTTATAGCAAAGTCATCATCGTCCACTGTCCACTTGATTCATTTACCAACTGAGTATGATTTCTCCTTCTCAAGGCATTAGAAACACTATTCAATATTCCATGTGTAAATTCCAGTTCAAAATCAATGGACATCATATAATTTACCATTATTCACTTCTAAATATTCAAGTCATGTAGTGAAAAGATATACTTCATGATTTTGAGATCTGTAAAAACTTTACACTTTTCACACTAAAAGATAGTGTTTCCATATCCTAAGAGCATATACCACTATTTCTAACATGAGGTCATGAGTAGGGTAATTCTATTAATGTGGCCTCAGTTTCCATGACCCATAAGTAATGACTCAATCTCCTTGCAACAACACATCTCTAAGTCAATTCCCCGAAGAGTCACAATGCATTGTTCACTCCTCACCGGACTCAGGTAAGATCAAAATTGGTTTTGATGTAAATTGATTCTTTAACATAAATAAAGAATTCTCAAAAGCCTATGTCTATTCATACTTTTCCCATTTCTTTGTCATTCTTGAAAGTGGTGCTACCAATCGAGAAATGTAATGGATGATCCTCCAGTAATATCTAGTTAATCCCAAAAACTGCATGATATCAAAAACATTCTTATGATGCTCCCAAGAAACCATTGCCTAAACTTTTTCATGGTCCACTACCACTCCTTATGAGATGATGTTCACCATATAGTGTACCAATTCAATCCAAAAGTGACATTTAGATAGCTTGGAATATAGTCGATGCTCTCTTTGTGTACCCATGACATTGTCAATATGTTGGGAATGATCTTAAAGATTACTTGAGTAAAACAATATGTAATCCACAAAACCACCACAAACTGCGATAAATACAGATGAAATATCACATTCATCAAGGCCATAAACACTACTAGGGCATTTTTTAACCCAAACAGAATTACAAAAAAATTGTAAAGGCCATACCTGTATCTAAATGCAGTTCTTGGTATATCAGAAGACAAAAATCTCACATGATGGTACCTTGATCTCAGATCATTATTTGACAATACAAAATCCTCCTTTAGAAGGTCAAATAGAGAATTTATATGCAAAGGAGGATATTATTTTTTTATAATAATTTTATTCAACATCCGGTAATCAAAACACAAGCCTAATCTCTCATCATCCTTTGCTATAGAAAAGATAGGTGATCCCAAAGGAAATGAACGTGGATGGAGAAAAAATTTATCCTAAAATTAATCCAACTAAATTTGAGTTATTGAGGCTCAGTCGGTGCCATTCTATAATATGGAATAAATACTGGCTCAGCCTCCGGCATTAGCTCAAGAGTGAATTCAACATCACAATCATGTGACGCCACAAAAAAGTCTTCAATAAATACATACTAAAACAGTTCTACAACTACTGAAATGACTTATTACCTGCCACTCCCATCATCCAATAAATGAATATAAATTTTGGCTATGATCTACCCCAGATGAAGAGTAATTGTCCTATCTAGGCCTAGATGGATATCCTATTCTCTACGAAGGACATACTAGTAAATCGTAGGAGAAACAAAGGTCACTCTCTTGGATTAATAATCTATATTGGCTTAGTATGAGACTAAACATTCCATACCCATAAACATTTGGAAGACCATTATATCAAGCACATAGATATCCCAAGGAAGAAACACTCTCTGGTCTATGGCAAATGTCCCTTGCATAAACAGATATCCCTAGAACGTGTTCCCAACAGTGTATCGATATTTATCACCCCGCTTATGGACTCCACCACCAAGAACCTACCATTAACAGGATGTGAAGATATAAATCAATGAAAGGCACTAGTATTGAACAAGGCACTAGTATTGAACAACGAAATAGATAATGTAGAGGCAACTAAAATAGTACCTCTCACTATTAACGTACCATCGTCACTCTCCACAAGTATATATGACACTATATGTAACTATCCTTCACCTCTTCATTGTGTTTTCATCTGAATACCTTGAGTAGCACCAATATAATAATATTAGAACTCATTCCCTTAAGTCCCACATCCATCGCCTCTACCAAATCTACCAGTAGAACTCCAACTATTAGACATGTATGGTGCAGAAGACCCACTTCACACACTCTGACTCTGAACAGCTTCTACCTCAGTACCAGCTTATCGATGCTTCCTGTAGAACATCTATAGGTGACCCGTATTGCTAAAAAACTAGAAGTCCAATATCAGTGGAGGAAAATGTGTATGATAGTTTTCCAAACTACCACACTGGTGGAAAATCACATTACTAAGATCCATTGCAACTATTCCTCATGACTTTCCACCTTGTTTTCCACTATCCTTACTAAGGATCTCATAACTCCACCTCCTTCTCCCTAAAGGCACACTACCTAATCATCCAATGACAACTACTTGTCTAGTACTTGTATCCACTTTCAGGTTACTATATGAATTTAGAGCCTGATTAACCATTTAATAGATTTTCTTTAGCCTAAATATATTCACCCCAGACTTAATTTCACACCTAAGTCCTTCCTAGAACAGTATTTCTGATGAAGATTCATCTACTGCAAAAGCTGGACAAAAACGCTATAAAACTATGAAATGTTTAGTGTAATCCATTATGTACATGCTTCCTTGGTTCAGATGCATAATCTCTAAAGTATTCTATTGTATCAGCGTCTCTGGATAGAAGTGCTCCAATAACTTCTCCATAATGTCCTTCCATAACATATAATCAGTCTATTCAGATCATACCAGAATATCCCACAAGTTTTTTGCTAACCCCCATAGAATATAAGCACCCAACTTGACGCTCCTACCAAAAAAATTCTCAAAATTGTCAATTATCGTCTCTAGGGATTCAATCTAGAATTCAACTCCCTCAGGTCCACCCTCTCTTGTAAAATTAAGAGGGTGTCGCATCAGAAAATCCCATGATCTCTCCCTCAATAAGCGTAGTGGAGTAATATCTATAAAAATCCAAACACATGTCTTATGTCTCAAAAAGAAACCTTATAAAATTTACATTATATGTGATACAAACACAAAAAGTTTCAACACGTCCTTTACCAAATTTTCACACCACATGGTCAACATCTTGGTCTTATCACTACCCTTAACCATCATACTCCAAGGTCTTGGTTAGAAAGGATACATTCATTTTCATTAGTTAATACAAAAATTAATTACTCACATTATCTAAATTTAATTAATTATAAAATTAATTAATTAATCATTCACATTTCATCAATCAAGGTTCTCATTTGACACCTAATTATTTTCATATTGTGAAATTATTTCAATCTCACAAAAAATAAAAATAGTTTATGTTAAATAACATACCCATAATAAATTTCCCCATGAGTGCCTAGAATGATACATGTCACAACAAACCTCAGTGATTAAAATGATGCATAAAGACTCAAGTATCGTGCTTCTTTTGTCCATGAATCAAAATTTAATAACTGTAAAAACAAATATCACATCACACCACAAGTGCATCACCCAATGTTAAATAATATTCAACTGTAACAATAACAAAAAGGACAACAATCCCAACCTGAGTAATCAGATTTTCCCTTATACATGGGTTTTCAACTCCCATGCAAGATCTCATTACCAAGCCTTAAATATTCCTAGCATCATGTCTACCTTTCCAAAAATAGTATGAAAAAATAAGAAGGAATAAAATAAAACTCCTTTGAAACCTCATTATGACATCCTAACCCAAGATCCATTTAATGGTTCCCTAAGCTGGTTGGCCACATGCCCCCAGTGTGTCTCCCCGTATGAAAGTGGGTTCCATCTAGTAGTGTGGTTCAGTAAGTTAGTCTTGGTGAGACTATAAACTCTTTTATCATAATCAAAACACCAACTAAATCTAACCACAATAACCATGTGAGGAATCATTTAAATATTGAGAAAAATACAATGTCATATGATTGAAAAAAATAGAAAATACAATAATCAACAGAATGGTAAAACATGTAATGAAAATTCTAATTTCATGTGTATGCAATGCATCTAAATGTAATGACACAATTACTAAAAAGTGGGTCACGAACCATGTCTGGTTCTCTCTCCCATGCTCCATTCCCAAACAAAAACCTATCCTAGTGCCTTACCCTTATCTTTTCCTTCAATAACAAAGTCTACTTGGGTGCCGATTGGGAGTCTTGAATTGGGTGTTAGTACAACTTAATAAGACACCAGCAATGGGGTCTAAAACACGTATAGTCAAAGGATAGTGCATGAATTTCTATGAAGAAATAAATACAATTCATCATTAACTATTGATCAAATTTTCATTTAATCTTTAAATAATCACATTAGGCCCAGTTTCAATTCATGTTTCCTATTTGAATCATCATTCATTATTATTAATCATTTGGTGCAGGTCATTAATCCTAGAACCCCAAATATCATTAAGTGTTATTCTCCATTCCTATCTCCCTAAATGTCAATAAATGTAGGTCACCATGCCTATCACTCTATATCTCATTAGTTGTAGGTCTTCATGCCTAGAACCCCATAATCTCAAGCATGGGTAACTATTGAGGAGGAACCCCATGTCCATGTCCCAACATCTAATCATTCTATAACTTCATGTCTACCACTGCAAAAATCTTATCCACTTAATAAATTTTTAATTCACAATAATTATTCACATCATTCAATTAATAATCCAATGAGTACTTATAAATTTCAAAGGCTATTAGGTAACTCATTAATTAACTAAGCATATAAACCATTAAGTAATTCATCAATTAATTAATCAATCAACAAAAATATAATTTCCTAATTAATTATTCCCAATTAATTATATATATAAAATATCAACATTTCATAATTATTTCTCACAATTATTTACCTTTGATCAACATTATGGAACATAATTTATTTTCAAAAGTAATTATCTTTCATAAACAAACATAATTTCCTAATTAATTCCCCATAATTAAATATCTTAACTCAATCAATTTAATATATCTATCATAATATCTCAACCCATAATAACTCTCCAAAATAAATATCTATTTGGGAAAACCCCATTCATTTGATTCGTGGTTCAATTATCAATTATGCACTAAGGCAATAACAAGTCAATTCCACATTCTTAATTATGCCATGTTAGGAAATAAATCATTAAGAGAATCTTTAAAATCATAAATTCACTTAAATATATCAAAATAATGACTATGGTAGTTTAATTTAGACCACCTACCTCAGTTTGTTGTTCCATGTTATCCAAATTAAAGTAACCAAAATCCGAGCAGCACAATGTCATCGATCAAGATTCAGATCTAAATCCCTAAACAAAAATTATAATCAAAGGCATCAAGATCTTGAAAATCAATATTTAGATCCACTATCATAGATCTAGATCTCAACTCATATGTTTAGATCCCGGGAAACAGTGGATATATTCCTTTAAAAGATCAAGGAATGATAGAGGAATTAATAGGAGAAGCAACAAGATGAAATCCACTTACTTAGAAAAGAATGAATCTTTAATCTGAGCTTTTGATCATTAATAATATTTTTCGGATCACCTTGGATCCCTCTGGAAGGATCTGGAAACAACTATAATTTTTCAAGCCCATGCCAATGATGAATTTAGACGTCTGGGGGGATGGGTGTTTTTTAAATGGATTTTCAGATATTAAATTCCACGTGAACAGTTTCCTGGGCAGAGGCACAAGGTCATGGAAAACTGTTTTTCAAGCGCGTGGAACCCTCTTTCCACGTTTGTGTAGTTGGCATGGTTTAGTCACACGATTTGTCAAAACATGCCTAAACCATGTGGACCTCTCTATTGGCACAATTTATTTGCACATTTTTTCAAACCATGGGAAAACTGGGTGCCCCACACTGTCTGTTAGTTTTTATTAAAATTTTAAAAAAATTCACCCCAAGACACTACTCTATAACAATGGAACGTCAAAACCTCATAAAGTACATGAAAATATGCCCGAGATGACTCCAGGAAAGTCTTGGATCTTACAATATGTTTCTATAGAAAATCAATAAAAATATTTGAACCATTATAAAAGAGGATTAAACATGTTTTATGTAAGAAGAACTCGAGTAAATTCAATTTTAAACCCAATTTAATTCATTGGAATAACCTTATTATTTGTTAATTATATGGTACTAATATTATTTTTGTAATTAAATTTTATTATGTTATTATTTATTATGTGGATTTATAGTGTATAAAAATGTTCCATTATTTTTGTCAACTCGTACTTCAAATATTTGTTATTTTTAAGTGATTTTTATCAAAAAATCATATTTTAATTACGTTTATTTTTTTAAAAGAATGAAATATATTATGTAATAATTCTTTTCAAGTATTATTTTGTGGTTTTTAGGTGATGTTTATGATAAATATTGTGACCTATATATCCCTCTAATGAATTTTTTATGTTTCTTTTGGGGATTTGATGTATGGTAATTCCAATTGTATGTACAATGGTTATATCATAAGGTAGTTTTGAGGGTTACATTGTAAGGTAGTCGTGAGGGTTACAAATCATAAGATATAAATGAGGCCTACAATATTATGTAAGTAATCCCCCAAGATAAAATTATAGTTTTATTTATTTTTTATATGTAAATATCATGTTTCATAATGTATGTATATAATACATTACGGGTGAGAAGCATGTCTCTGTTAAAATGATTTTATATGTTTATAAATAATCATGGACTAATGATTTCTCTCCTTATTTTAATATCCCCTACTAATATTTTTGTGCTCGTCAAAAATTTGAAAACGTTTTTCACATGGTTTATGGTACTTTAATATAAAAATAATCCATGATGAAGGTTGTGAATAATTTTTATGAAAATATTTCAGGTTTTTATTTTAAAATTTTTCTATTACGAAGAAATGGATAGTTATTTAGCATTACCAAATTTATATACATGTTGCTTTATATGTATTATTTATTTTTTATCATTCTAAAATTCTGAACTGAAAGGATTTTAGGGAATGTAAAAGGAGAATGATAATGGAATTTACTAGATTTTTTATTATCTGGGTTCGGGTCATTATAGTTAGTATTTGTGCATGGTTTAGATAAATTTAGTTGTTATGATGATGTTAATAAAATAACATTAATGATTTTTGACTTATGTTTATAAAATTTAGAGATTACCATGTTTCTTCATCTAGAATATGTCTGTTCAGAATGGTTTTCTATAGAAAAAATAGGGAATATGAAGTTGGATGGAACTAAGAGGATAATATCATTCAGAACCCAAAACCTTGAATGGAGGGAATTGGATATTTTTGATATTAATGTCTCAACAAAAATATAAAATAAATAGTGGTGGCATCAATTCAATAGAATAACCAGAGTTACCACCATGGATCATGATAACAGTGGAATGTTTTATTAGGAAATACCTTCCTCCAATCAGTGGATCTTCCGACCTAGTGCCAACTAAAAGATGGATTAATGGCCTTGAAATGATAATCGGTTTATTGGGGTTTTCATATAATCAAATGGTTAGTATTTAGAATTACTATTTTGAAGGTGAATCTAACCATTGGTGGTCAATAGTCAATAATATCAGAGATATCATGGAGATTGATTCCGTGGAAGGGGATGAATTTTATAATCCATTCCTTGAAAAAAAATTCATATTGTGGTTCAAATTAGGATGGAAAAAATCCGTGAAATGATGAAACTTTTACAGGATTCGGTGACCGTGTATGAATAAAACATCATCTGAGTGGACAAGAACTCTCTAAATCTTATACAGGATATTGGTAAAAAAATCTGTAGTTTTTACTCAAGATTGAAGATAAGATATCAAATGACATTGGATTCCCATTAATTCAAATGTTATGATAAAATTTTCTGATGTGCCAAGAGGGTGTAAATTTTTTTTTCTGATGATCACATGTATATTGAAGACAATCACATGAATACCTCCAGATAGAAATCAATGGGTAGGAATTGATTAATAAAAAATGAAGGTATGAATGTTCAATTTCCAGTTTGCGAAAAGTTAGGTAAAAAGAATCATGGGGAATTCCATACTAATATTCAGATTTTTTTTAAATGTGGTATGTTTGAACATATAGTCCATGATTGTAATTAAAATGATACTAACATTAATCTTGATAAGAAAACAATAATGTTTTTAAATGGGGGTGACATGGGTCATTATGAAATTACTTTCCAAAAGAAATATCTGAATGATTTAAACCAAGTAGATTATAAGGAGAAATGTGTAGTGAGATAATTTTCAATAATGTCATCATATGTTGGGCCATCCAATGATGTGGTATTCAGAACTTTTTTGACACATATTTTTCTAATTCCTTGTTTGATACAGGGTATACACATTACATTATTTCTATGAATTTTTCGGGAAAATTTGAAATTTCACCATAAGAAATTAGACTGAATATTATGGATAAAAAACTATGGGAAATTATTATAGAAAAGAGACATAATATGAATATTATTTATGTTGTATCTGGAAGAAAATTTCCTAAAAATCATTTGGTGTTACCCTTATTATATTTTGAGTTCATTATGGATATGGATTAGCTATATGTTTATCATGCTATGATTTTTTGTAGAGATAAAGACGTTTTTTTTAATATTTTATGTTTATATTCAAAAATGAACCAATACAATTGATAACATATTAGGAAGATGAGAAACTATTAAAGATGGAAATGAACGTTATCTTCCTCATATTTTTTAATATAAGGTAATTGTTCATATTAATGATGTTCCAGTAGTAACTGAATACCTATATGTTTTTCATTATTAGTTAATAACTGTTATACCTGATTGGGAGGTTTAATTTACCAATAACATAGCTCATTATGATAATACAACTTAAAACCACAGTTATCGAATAGCCCAATTAGAACTTCATGATTTGGAAAATCAGTTCCATGAGTTTCTTGATAAAGGTGTCATTTAACCTGGAACATCACCATGGGATGATCATGTTTTTTTATCAAAATGAAATATGTATCCATGAGACATTTCACTCATTATAGATATTTGAATAACATTACTATTAAGAATATTTCAAAAAAAAAATCTCATATCGATGACTTGTTTGATCGTCTCCAGGGAACTCAGTATTTTTCTATGTTTTACTTGATATCCAGGTACCAACATCTAGGGGTGAAAGATGATGACAGTACCAAAATATATTTTCTTACTAGATATGAGAATTATGAGTTTTTCTGTATGTTATTTTGTTTTACAAATTCCCCTTCTGTATACAAGGATGTTATAAATATATTATTTTATGATTATTTGGATATGTTTTTTGTTTTTTTATTTATGATATATTGGTATTTTCAAGAAGTTATGAGGATCATGAATAACAATTGAGGACTTTCTTGCATACACTCAAAGAAAATAAGTTATACTGTATATTTAGAAACTTTTATTTTTTGTTTCAATTGATTTATTTTCTTCAGAACATTAAACATATGGATGGAGTAACAGCTGATCCTGCCAAAACAAAAGTCATTGATAAATGTCCAATAACTACAAATGTTATAGATATTCATAGTTTTCCGGGATTAGATGGTTCTAACCGACGGTTTTTTGGAAACATTACACACTTAGCTATCAAACTATCTACATTAAAAAAAATAGGTGTTAAATTTATTTGTATATATGAATGTGGTTTTTGATTTTATTAACCAATGAAGAGATTGGTGAATTCTATAGTTTTGGATCTTCCTTCTATAATTGGTGAGTTTTCCACATAATTTGATTTTTTATTGATGGAATTAGACTTTTTTAGGATGCAGAATAATTAGGTAAATGATTATGATTACTGAAAACTAAAAACTCATGAGTTAAATTATCTCATACATGATTTTCAATTTGAATAATTGGATTATTTACATTAAAAATTTGGAGGTATCATTTATATAGAGCTAATGTAAAATATATATTGACCATAATATTCTGAGGTATATATTCACTTATAAATAATTAAACATGAAAAAAAAATAAGATGGAATGATTTGACAAAGGATTATGTTTTCATGAACAATTATCTTCATGGAAAATAAAAACAACGTGGCTAATGCCTTGAGTAAAAGACATCAAACATAATTAACAATGTTATGTTTGGAAAATGGGACCTCAATTAATAATTTTATGAATTTTGGATTTGATTTTTATGTTGTAACAAATTCCTCTATTTTGATATAGTTTTTTTTGTTATTTATAACAGAAATAACTATGCAATGAAAGAAAAAAGATAATGAATTATAGAAAAAAGATTGAGTTATTGTCTAAGGGAATGTTTCATGAATTTAATAATGATAAATATTGTGTTTTGAGATTTTGAATGATGTTATGTGTACCTTTTTATTGACATCAAAAAAATATTTTTTTTTCTGATGCTCATGGTTCTCCATTTTTAGTTCATGTTTGAAGTACTAATATTTACAGATATATTCGATAGTAATACTGGTGGGATGAAATAAAAATATATATTTTATAATTTATGGTGAAAATTTTGATACGTAAATAGTTTAAAGTAGAGAGACAAATACCAAAGTTGATTTTTCTTCCTTTTATAGTTCTAGAATAGAAATGGGAACATATATCTATGGGCTTCATGGTGGGACTACAAAATTATTCTCATTGTATCAATGTGATTCTGGTTATTATTGATCGACTAATTAAATCATAAAATTTCCATCTTTTTCAAAATATTATTCCATTGGATATTAGTTTTCAAATATATCTCAATTTTTTTTGTGTTACAAGGACATCCGCATTCCATTGTCTCTACTCGTGATCCCAAGATCACTTCTAAATTTAGTAAAGGACTACAGAAGTCATTGGGAAAAAAATTAAATTTCAGAATAGCCTTTCATCACTTATCTGATGGATAGACCAATCAAACAATTCATATATTGAAATACATTCTTCGAACTTGTTCAAAGGATTACCAATGTTGTTGGGATCAATATATATCTTTAGTCGTGATTTCATATAATAACACTTTGGATTCCTGTATATAGATGGAGCCTTTGGGTCTTTATATGGGGAGAGGTGTCGATCTCCAAATTTATGAGATGAAGATGGGTAAAGGAAGTTTATTGGACCGTAATTTTAGATTAAGTGAATTAGAATGTGATGATGATCAAGAAACGCATGAGGATATCTCAGAGTAAAAAGAAAAATCATATAGATAATAGGAGGAAAGAATTTTCATTCAATGTAGGTGGTCACGTTTATCATAGAATCTATCTATTGAAAAGTTATATGCATTTTGGTATGAAAAGAAAACTATGTACATAGTTCATTGGAAATTATAAAATCCTAGAGATTGTTAGACCAATCGCCTACTATGTATATTTTCCTCTAAGTTTAACTCATGTACAAAATGTTTTTCATGTTTCAATGTGGAGAAAGAATGTTCCATATTCATCTCATGTTTTGAGCCCTGATGTACATCATGTGGGATAGAACCTTTCTTTTTGATAGAAATATGATCAGATCTATGATCATATAGAGAAATTATTGTGGAATATGTTAATTTACGAGGTTAAGGTTTTGTGGAGAAACCACATGGTTGAAGGAACAACATGAAAATATAAAAATACATTAAGGGAAACATACCCTCACTTGTTTAATAAGTAAATAAAAAAAATTTGGGGATTAAATTTATAAAAGGATGGGATATTTTAACACCCCAAGTATTACATATAAATTTAATAGAGAATGAAATGCAAGTAACACTGAGTCTATGTGAAACAACACATTATTATTTAATGGTGATAATTATATCTTAGTCATTAAATATAATTTTACCACATTTATGAGTTGAATTTCAAAAAAAAATAGACATGCACGGTTACGATCGGTAAGATATTTAGAGTTTGATAAAAGCAACATAATTTCTGGTGAATAGTACATGACCATTTGAATTGGTAATGTTATCTTTATGAATAGTAATATGAACCTTATGAATAGTAAATCTTTTAAATGAATTTTAACCTCACCCATTACTTTATATATAATGTTAAGGCATCTTATAACTGTAAATATGATCATATTATATGTAAATAAATATTTTTTATATTATTAATTATGTCAAAAATATTTATTTACAATTTATTGAAAATTTTAAAAATTTATATGAATTTTTTTTCATTAAAATTATTAGTAAAATAAAATTTTATTTTCTTAATGTCATAATATAGTTTTATGAGACCTTGGTTAATTTTGCAAGTTATTATAAAAATAGTTATAATTTTATAATACTTCTTTTCTGAATAAATTATTATTTTATTTAAAAAATTATTTTCTCATATTAAGATTTATTTTTGAAAAAATGGATACCATTATTGATTTATATTCATAGATAAATGGTTTTGGTTAATTTTTGGGATTTATATGAATTACAATATTTTTGTAAATAGAGAAGTATTGTAATTTACTAAATAAACTATATAAATGAATTATTGAGTTATGGATGATTTTATTCTAATGTAATCACCCTTGGTTCAAACTCACATGAACTTGTTATTGTATTGAGTCACATGAACCATCATTAATGCTTTTCATGAGAAAAATAAAAAAATAATGATTGAAATAATGGAAATCCCCCATCCTCCACAATAAATCCCACCATCACCCCCTCTAATCCTAAATCATCTCAATATATGAGAATTGTCAAAATTTTACCCAATCCTTTTACAAAGAATATTCCCCACAAACATGACCTTCTAGTATCACAAAAAGGCCAAAACCAAGGGCCTTATGCAGGATCTCAAGGACAACAGATCAAGAGGTAAAACTCCTCGTTTATTTTCATTTTATTTTTTTGATTCTTTTTCTTTTCTTGTACTATCTACAACTACCATTATCCAATGTGAATGAAATATAAAATATCATATATATTTTTTAATTTTATTATTTTTATGGAAATATTCATCATGATACTTCTTCTTCTCTTCCTTTTTTTTTTGAAAAATAAAAACATTGTTGTCATCTGATAATTTACCGACATCATGGAAGATGTGTTTTCAATTTCAATTATCTCCATCATGGATGTTCATAAAAATAGTAAAATGGTTGAATAATTTTTCATTATTTATGATATAACTACATTTATGTTCTGGAATCAACATATATACAAAATATTAAATTTTGTAATGAATGTAGTTTCTTATTAACAATGAATATCCCAAATGATCTAAAACAATATCATTAATGTTTTATCTCGTGATTCATCATCATATCTAAAAAATAAGGGTTTCATTTAATATTCATGATACATATTAACAATATATTATTCTTGTTCTGGAGTTTCATTTTATGTACGATAATAAAATCCAATAAGAACCGACCATGTAAAGCACAAACCCAAGATAATGGAAATTACACAATATTTTTAATAAATATGTGAAATGATGTTATAAAATGATCATATGAGGTGTTATAATTATTAATATGTTTTTTAATATTAATAAAAATATTTTAACAATTATACAAGAGGTTCAAACACATCTAATGTAACAATAACCAAAGGTAGGGGAATTCATAACCCAATTTTCATTTTCCGGGATAACCTTGTACTTCATTAATTATGTGGTACTAAAATTATTTGTGTAATTAATTTTGATTATATTATTTTTCATTATTTTTATATACATTATATATACATATTTAAATCTTTATTTCAATAGTCACTTAAAATATATTATTTTTAAAAGGGAATTTTCATTAAAAATCAACTTTTAATCACCTAACCTTTTTAAATGAATAATTTACATGGTGTAAGTATTATTGATTTATAATAATGCTCTAGTTTTTTGGATTTTATTAGGATGTAGGGTGTTAACTATATATCCCTCCAATACATTTGGTATGTTTTAGTTGGTAGTTTTCTATATGGTTATTCATAGTGTAACTACGATGGTTACATCAAAAGATCGCCATACGGGTTGCATTCTAAGGAATCCATGAGGGTTAAAACCCATTAGGTATCCTAGAGGGTTACAATATTCAGTTTTTAATTCCCCATGATATTTTTATGGTTTTTTATGAATTTTCTATGTAAAAATAATAATTTAAAACATATGTATATGATACTTTCTGGGTGGCAAGTATTTATTTGTGAAAATGATTTCATATAGTTATATGTATTCATGAAATAATTGTTTCTCTCCATATATTTAAATAACATACTGAGATTTTTGTGCTCATACACTGTTTTGAAATTGTTTCCACATTTTTTTAGGTATTGTAAGAGAAAAGTAGAATCCAAGATGAATTTTGGGAAGACTTTTCAAGAAGAGTGAATGTTTTAGTTTTGAAACCTTATTATTAGCTAAAACTGGATATTGTTCTATTTTTACCCACTCTTTTTGTTTTTTGGATGATATGTCTTATTTTTCCATATCATTATAGAACCATAAATAAAAATGATATTTTGGAATTAAAATTGTTAATTCTGAAGGATTTCACTAGATTATGTAATATTTAAGTCCAGTTCCTTATATTTAAGTTGAATTATGGATGATTCAAGTGTGAAACATAAATAGAAATGTTTTCCATTAATAATTCATGATGTGAATCATGTATTATGGATGAGAATATAATGGGTGGAATATATAGTGAAAATGACATCTCCTCAAGCTAAAAATACAATTCCAAACCATTTCACATTGTGAAAAAAATCATATATTTTTTTATTTCGTTATCTAAACAACACTCATGGAATCTTCCCAACAATATATTCACATATTTTAATTAGTTCACAATGTGAATGTTTCCAGTAAGTGGTTCTGAATCTAGTTTCTACAAAAAAATTTCTAAAAAGGCCTCTAAATCTACCTAGACCCATAGAGATCCACTTTAAATCCATTGACTCATTTGTACCCAAACTCAATTAATTCATAAAAATCCCTAAACATTATATCAAAATAGGGGTCAAAAATAATATTTAATAATGCAATGAGATACTATATTAAATGGTTTTTTATTTTTTGATGCAATTTATTTACCTTTTTGATATTATTATTTGGATATATTGTTTGGAATCAGTAAAATATTGAATTGATTATTATGATTAATGGGTGTCCATTACTAACCCTTTTGGGAACTCCAATGTGTTAATGGGATAATGGTGCTCGAGGCCTATTTTGGTACGACCTCTTTTCCTCTTCTTGATTTGTTGACATCTTTTTATATGCGAGAAAAATGAAAATATATTTTTCTACATGAGCTTCCTCAAGTAGTCAATTAGTTCTTTATATTTTTTGAAATTCAATTTATTATTTCCCACCTAAGTGAGATATGGTTTTTTATATCAGACTCAACAAAAAACAATTCCACCATTCTATATTTATCTAGTTGAGTGGAAAAATATAAGAATTCTGCTGGATGATTTTATTTCCAATGACATTATATTCTTGATAATGTAACTATGGGCAGCTTATGTACTCTTTTCCTAGAATCATAATGCTAATTTCCTTTTGTTCATCTTTTATTAGGAACTTTTCAATTATTTGAAAAGAATAAATATCACCTTCCCCGCATTGATGTATTATTTGATTATTTGAGTGGGGATTAAGTGGTTCAAAAAAATTCAATCGTTCTGCTTACAACAGACTCATAATCATGGAGATATATGTAACATAATCCCTTTTTAGGAGAAGGTGTATGTATTTTCTTGTACCTTATGATTCCATTTGTCCTATCGAATGATACTGTAATCTTTATGGTAGTGATTAACAAGATTTTCCACTGTTATCATATTCATTTTTTCATAGTGTTTGAGGATGATAATCTGGTGTACTCAATGATATAATAATATCATATGTAAATAATATGGAATATTTTTGGGACCATAATATATCATCACCTCTATGAAAAAAAAGATAAAAAAAATATTTAGGATAAAAGATGTTATCTTCTCAGGATACATGATCATGACAAATGGTATCTTAGTGGATCCAAAAAATTAATAATATTCATATAAAAGGGATAACTATGAAATTATTTTTATATTCAAGGATTCATGGATTTCTTAAGAAGTTATCAGTGATTTATAAAGGATTTACCAAAACATTCATCGCCTTTCACTATTATCACCTAGAAGGGGGTGAAGTTGTTATGTGATTTGATGTGTTATGAATCCTTCAATGACATAGATTTTCATTTTATTCAAGAATTATTTCTAAATCTACTTGAGGTTATAAAATACTACAAGTATTACCATGATTCTATAGTTATATATGTTCTTTTATTCCTTCTGAAAGGAGATATTGTGTTATCTTATAGATCATGTGAGCTTCGACATCATGATTGGATTTATCCCTCTGTTGATTTTTAATTTTTTTATATAAGTATCATTTCAGGTTGATGTTTATCATTTACACTATACTCAATACATTGGGCTACATCATGTGTAAAAAAAAGTTTTATCTCTAATGGATATGATGGGTGGAATACCTACCGTTGTTCATCACTGACATTTATTATACTCTACGATATGGTAAAATATTAGTTTATTATACTAGGAAGTCATGTAATTATCATGATATTATGGATGAAAAGGAATAAAGAAACTTAATGTGGCTCTTTTCATAGATAGAGTCAATTGTTAGGAGGTAGAGTGTAATGTTGTTATAATAAGTGTTCATTTGACAACCTCCATATATATGGTCATTCTTTTGGAGTAGTATCGAGATAATGTGTTCCAAAAAATTGATGACTCATAATATGGGAGGAAAATATCATTTAATGGTATATCTCTATGTTGGGTATTGATCTATTCATGATAAGATATATAATTAATTTACCACTCTAAATTGTGTCCCACAAGACATTCAAAATTGGATTCGGGTGATTCAACTTGGCACTATAATGTTTATTCATGTTATAAATCTTCCATTTTACTAGCCTATTATAAAATAGGATATATAATACTATATGTCTCATCTCCATAAATTCAAATATATTATTTATTAGAACAAAAATAATTTTAGTATTCTTCAATATATCTATATTTTGAAAAAATATGATGAAGATATCAATAGATTGTGCTGTTATATAACCTCATTATCCATGGTTTAAGATTACTATTTATTTAGTAATTGACCAGTACCACATGCCCAATAATTTTTTTAATCTAAAACACAACTAATATAGAAATAATTAGAAATTATTATGTGTAAGAGTTCATATGGTCTTGTTGGCTTCATTGTGCATTGTCTCAAAGAGAGAAACTCATTTTACCCATCCATTTTGGAAGGACTGTAGGAGTTGTTAGGAACATAAGTAATTTTTTGTATAAAATATCATACTCAGATGAATGGGAACATATAAAGGGATATTCAAATTCTAGAAGATAAAAAAAAATTATGTTTATTTGTCTTTAGTGGTCCTTGAGATGACTATTTTAGTTTGTTCGATTATTCTTATGATAAAAACTAAAAATCATCCATAATGATGGAACCTTTTGAATAATTATATTGACAAATCTATATTTAAATTCTTTATTAATTAGATATTTGTTAATCATCACCAGTTGGATTGATGTTATTACTAGAAAAAATGACCATGCTTTAGATTATTCATCATATGATCCTTACATGTGCCACCCAGATGTCTTAAAGCTACCAACTAGAAGCAGGGTCAATGTCAGTATCGTGGAGAGGCAATACCCATTGTATCAAAGTGAAAAATTATAAATCATTAAATAATTATCAACAATCAATAGAAATATTTCATCAAAATAATATGATGAAGAAAAATAAATGATAATCATATATAATAAATAATGTTAAAGAATACAATAATATGACACGATTGGTCTCCCATAGGTCTATTCCCTAAAATAATGAAAGAAAAATACAGGACTCTACTAAAACTGCAATCCAAACATCACCATGATCTCTCAAATCATCTAACTCATCCTTCACAGTCGATGGAAACTCAAAACTCTGGACTCAACCCATCTTATGCCTATAATTACCATGTGTGATATTCTTAGGTGCCCACGTACAGAGTCTACTTGAGAATAGTTTGAGTACATAACTCAATAAAGAACCATCAATGATGTCCCCAACTAACCTACATATGTTGTGATATGTGAACATGACCGGATATTTTAATTGAAATAATAATACATTCAGTGTATAATTATAAATAAAATATACCTATTTTTAGCATGATGCTAGAATTCCTTTGATCATGTCGTGATAACTGTAAAAATATAGTATCTAGTTTTATAATTCACAAGACAACCAAGATATAACAGCACATATTTGGGAAATTTTTTGGCCAATCTATGTATGTCACGATGAATATTCCAATCAACAGATACTTTGGATATTCCCCATGTATGCTTGGGAGATCTTCTAATAACATGAATACTATTAGTAAAATACACATACCTATTGCAAGATAACTTAGTTCACCTGGGTTAATATACCCATAAATGTGGAATTGATCAACCACTAAAGGTGGAATATGATCTAGGGGAAATATAACCATACCCAAATTATCTTTCTATAATATTCCTACCAGAGGAAATATACCAATCATTATGGAATGTTTTATTCTACATCTAAGGGTAATAAACCCACCCTAGAATCACAACAATGAATTTAAAGTAACACTTACATATTTTATCCATCTACTTTCATGTTCTGGGTGTAATATACCCATCCCAAGTCCTAATAACATGATCTAAAAAATAAATCGCATGCCTAATAGGTCCATAAAATTCAGGTAACATGATTGATCATATATAAATAACAAGTGGTCGCCCACAATCTCGGCCAATCTCAACCATCATAGCCCTATAATCTCAAAACATAACAAGGATATTACGGTTACACCAATATAAATCTCTACCCATAACCACATATCAACACAACCCTATCAATATTAACATGAGACTGAGGTCCCAATAAAAACCTATAAATCAGCACAACCCATTTGAAATTCACCCTCTTAGGGTCAGTATATCATTGGTCACCCAATAGAGTCCCTATGATCAGCAGAAATTGATTATATCCAAATTGTTTCCTCAGTATAAAACAAGAAACTTTTCAATACAAGATTCATTAATTTTTTCAAATACATCATAATCATTAGTGGGCTACTATGAATATTCTAGCTACAGGAGGATTCATTATACATATGAAATAGTCCAGAAGATGGACCATGGAATACCTTTGTCAACAAGGAAATTCTAGGTCTATCAAGTCACCCATTCAAAACATGTTATACCTATGGTACATAAACCCTAGCATGGTCTCATACAATAGGGGAGGAATTCCCACCAAAAGTAATTACTAGAGAACATTTTCTCTATGGTATCACAAGGTTCTTCTCAAGCCCCCATTAGTCCAGTCATTCTAAATCCACTCAAACCTCCTATTGGAGGTGTCTACAGGTCACATGATAGGCCCCCAAATTTTATCAATTACAATTTTTGTCATAGATAACCCCTTATTGTGATATTGTTTACAAAAAATCAATCAATGTCTATGGGCTCAGACATTTATGATCATGGAAGAAGATTCGGTTCCCATAAAAATAATGTGTCCTATATATTTATTGATTTATTTTAAGTAATTTTAAATATTGATTAATATAAAATAAAACATTTAATTCAATTAGTAATTTTTAATTACACAAGATGTAACAACCTAGAGTTGTGAGCATGCATAATGAATTCAATATTACTGAACATAAAATACCATAGGATCATATACAGGTTTACCTACCTTAATTCAATTATTTTGGATTATTTTTTAAATTCCATCACATACTGAACATGACAATCTAGAGTCTTCCTTCTCCATCCATGACCAACTAAATTCATCTAAATGAACCATGTTCTTAAAATATATCAAATATTTGTAATTAATTAGTTATAAAATTTATTAATATATAATTAATTTTATTATACATGCAGTATTTAGTGAGAACTCACATTGTCATCACACAGCAATGGAAGCAAAGAAAAAAATCCCATGAGAGGTGATCTAGTCACATTCATCATCGTTCATAGGAAAATAGATAAACTTAAACTTCATAAAAATACGTATTTTAATTTTATAATTTATAAAAAATCATTAATCATTGAATATTGTGACGTGGCATTGTTGAAAAGATGAATGAATATAAGAAATAAAAGTAATGGTATATCACTCTGGTAGGATTCATGAAATATCTAATGAAATTTAGTGATTTAATCATTATTACATAAACTCTCTAATAATTACCTAAAATAAGATAGAATAAATTAGTGATTATCAAAGAGAATAAGTAGAATGAAAAGATAAAAAAGTGGACATGCTCATGATTAATGAAAAAAAAACTCAAGGGACCATCTCTAATAAAGGAAGATCAATAGTGGATAAATATGATAATATGATGGAAATTATGTCTATTTAATTGGTGTTGATTCTTATTCAATGGAGTCATTTATCATAATATCATTAGGTAGAAACTTGGCATTAAAGATATAAATATTGTATTGGAATTTTTTATGTATATATTGAGTACTTTATTAGTCTTACTCTAATTTATGAATATGTGTTTTCTATAAAACTATTACCAAGGTCCACATCGAATCCAAACACTGCTTATAGAATAGAAATTATTATGTAATGGAAATGAATGTGGTATCTTTTGGATATTCATGATTCAAGATTCATTCAACTAAGTGAGTCACCTTAAGGTGCACATGTTTTTTAGAAGATAAATTGGGGAATGTGACTCATCATTTATTAAATGAAACATGAGAAGAAACAATTAATGAATGATAATAGACTATCAGATATTAATGATTAAATAAATAAATTATTAGCAGCATAATATTATTCAATGATTTTATTAATTCCCAATACTAAAATTTGAGGTTAAAATGTGATGAGAAAGACATGAATGCCTTTCATGCACAATATAGGAAATATAAATTTATAGTGATTCAATTAGTTATTTTGATGTCCCCTAGTATATTTATATATTTAATGAATAGAGTATTTAGATATTACTCTGATCAGTTTTCAACAGTATTTATACACAAAAATCTTATATGTTTGAAGGAAATGTTACACTATTAAGATCGATTGATATTATACTGAAGACCCTAAGAAAGGAAAAGTGATTTTAAAAATTTATCAACTATGATTTCTTCAAAAAAAAATAGCTTTAGTTAATATAATATCTTGTAATTGTATATAATTGGATCCATCATAGCTATAAGTCACTAAAAATTCTCAAAGATCAAGCACTGTCACTATTGTCCATATATTTCAAGGATTGACAACATATTATAAATTATATTCTAAGGATTTATTATGAATATGTAGTCAACTCAACATGTTTTATCAAAAGGGAGTCAATTACATTTTCAAATGATTAATGTGAAGAAAATTTCATAGAATCAAAGTGATGTCTGGTCAGTGCACTTATCTTCACAATACCTTGTAGTGGAGAATGTATAGGTATTTATAGTGACTATTCAAAGAAGGGAAAAGTATGTGTTCTTATAAATAATAACATGTTGATATATTTTTAATAACACCAACTGAAGGATTAAAATAAAAATAAAGTAAGTCATTATTTGGAGTTATTATCAGCAATTATTGCTTTAAAAATATGGAAGAAATTTATTTTAATAGAATGTTGTGAAATTTATAAGGATTATAAAAGATAAAATTATATGTTTAGTGTTCTTTATATGAACTAGTTAATATTTGTTGGATTTAATTCATTATTATGATATATAAATAGATCACCACCCTATAAAAGTAATCAATTTGAACGATTTAGTAAAAAGGTTCACACTAACATAACTATTATAAGGACTAAATATTTATAAATAATTTGATATTAGTAAATGGTGGAAATTTAATTATTAAATTATGGGGAGAAATATCATCTTTCTCATCTATGTGTTAAACCATCTATCCATGTAATGATTAAATATTACCAAATTATAGATATAGAGTTATAAAAGAAGGTGTGTAATGTTAATGAGTTCAATATTTATTTGGATGTAATTATATTTTTTTGGACCACTGTATAAATCCAATATTTTCATTCTACATTATATAAAAAAAATATTGGGACCTTATCTACATTAAAAATTTCAAAGAATGTAATATACAATCAATAGAACATTGAGTTATTCGAGATTTAATAAAATAATAATGAAGAATATATTCAAATAGATATTGGTTATAGTTCATTCTTATGAGTGTATCCCTGGAATAAGGTTATTAGATTAGGAATGAAGGGAATGTTGTTTTCTATATTTACTATTCGATTTTTTATTATTGATTAAATATGGACTATATCATATCATGTGGTGATTCTAATGAACCTCTCTAAAGATCATCATGTGTTCAATGTATCCCAATTGAGGTAGTACATTACTTATCTTTCACATGAATTGAAATATTATTTTTTACCATTCGAGAATGATATTGGCTATTTTGAAAAATTATTATAAATATTGGATCACTAGGATGAAATTCAATGGAACAATACTACTCACCACAAAAAATATTATTGGATGAAAAATAAATTTTGTAATACTACAAGGGATCTTGAGGTTGTGATGAAAAAGAAATATCTCCATTTTTTTAAATCAAAGTTTTCACGAACCAACCCGGGTCGACCCTGAACCGGTCACCCGAGCCGATCCGCGACATGGCCCTAAGGGCGTTCCCTATCCCCACTGGCTGGAAACTAGTGTCGGGCATCAAAATTAAACAGGTGGGAATGATTTTTCCCAAAAGAAAATAAATTAAGCAGCGGAAATAAATAGATCAAATACAAATAAAGAAAGAGCATCCAACAACGCCACTAACCTGACCACGGCCGAAACTCCTCGTGACCCCTTGGGTCACCTTCCAATACCATAACCAACGTCTCTCAAGGAGAAAAACTAAATCTGGAACCTACAGCAGAACTAAAACAAGATAACACTATAGGCGTGAGTATTAAAACTCAGTAGGATAACCCGATAAATCTATCCCCAAAACACTACCTTTAAATAAAGAATTTACCAATTTCAGTTTTGAACTAGATTATACAAAATATGGTTTCCACACACACTTTAATTTTTAAAACAAGTAATAGTCCATTGCCATTTTTAATTGAGAACATGTTTAATTTTGAAAGAAACATGTGCATTCATTTTAAAGCATTTTGTAAACAATTTAGAAATCTAAACATTAGTCGTTAGTCAAAAGGAAAAAAATCACACACAACACACAACACACTAAGGGAAATGGAAAAAGTGGCACACAGGGGCCAGAAACTGAACTCGACCTCTCAATCATCCACCACATGCAAAATAAACACTAAAAAAACATGGGTTGAACCAAGAATATCGTGAACAATCCAGAACATACTATACATGTGACTCATCCTAAAGGCATGCCCTAACTCGATGACGTCATAACGCCCAAATGTTCGGCATAGACCTATATGGTCTAACCGAGGGGCCCAATCCCCATTACACCAATAACTCAGTATTCCCCTGCTATGGGGCCACTAGCTAGTGTGTATTCTAAACAAGTGCAGCAATCGTTCTCAGAAGATTCACTCAATATGACATGTTCCCATGTCAACACATACAATAAAAAGGGGTGCGTCCACAATTTAAATCACCTAGTCATTATGCACAAATATCACACACAACTCACACAATCAACACACACCAAAGATCACCCATGAGTGGGTTTTCCAAATTAATTTATTTTATTAAAGACTCAAACAGGCCTTCACCAATTTTAAAGCAAAACCTCATTTCTCTAGAAAACCCAAAAGGCTTGTTTAGAAGATATCATTCATCTTTAAAAAAAAGTACATTTGAAATTCTTTGAATTATGATTAAAGGACAAATGAGCATTCTTTCAATACTGGGTGTCTGCTCATCACGAAAATGTGTCAAGTGTTCGGTATAAAATAGATTGCTCTTTTAACACCAAATAATCATTTAAAAATTAATTATCTTATATTATTTCTCATTCATTAAAATTAATAAAACATCAAGCAATTAATAAATTCTAAATTTAATGATGTGTGTAAAGGGGGACCTACCTCGAGTTACAGCTCAGACACGATGACACAATACACCTCGCATGGGCGCCCAAACATGGGAAGGCTGATGATCAGGGTGTCATGGGGTTACCTCACCAACACGCCGAAACAAACACACAATAACTGAGAACACATAGCCACTGACTTAGAACAAACCAAACGAACAACCAAAGCAAAATAACCAGCTCAACATAACTTCAAAACACAACTCGCACCATAAAAACTATTTATTAAACCACTTTAAAATTTATAAAATGATTTCCAAAGAGTAACCCACAACCCACACATTTTATAAAACCATATAAACAATTTATATAATATATTCAAGGGGCACAACAAAAGATGTATATAAAAAATTTAACCCATCTCAGAAAAAACATTTTTTCCCACACGCGCACACCTCCGCCCCTTTCAAAAACACAACTCGCACCTCCTAACCAACCCACAGCATGTAAAGAATAAGCAAGAAAAGCATGCTAAAATTTTTAAACAATGTCATGATCAACTTTTTAATTAATAATAAATTTGTAAAATGCAAGGAAATAATGTATTCAAAATTTAAAGGGAAACACAAAGAAAACTAACCTCAACTTGCAGTCCAAACATGACAACGTGACTCGCTTTGCGCTTGCGCAAAAATACCTCGAAACAGTGGCAAGCGGACCAGAACAACCCCAAAAAACTTGCCTTCAGCGGCAAACACTGAAATAATTGTGGCTGAAACCAACATAGCACAAAACAATGTTAGGGAAACACAAACACAATTGAAATACTAAAATAAATGTGCACAAGATAGTAAAACTATCAGCTTCAATGGTGACAGAGAGAAAGACCAAACTCACCCTGTGAATAGAGTCAGGTGATCCGACGCAGTCCGAACCACCTCACCTTCGGCAGCGGTAGCCGGGAAACACATAATCGAGGCCCGAGGAAGACTTCGCACACTCGGCGAGGTGTTCGTGCCAGAGCAGTGGGTCGTTGGAGGTCAGACCAGAGTCTGGAGGTCTGCTGGCCAGAGGTGGGGCTCACCGGAGCTCGGTCGGAGGTCGCCAGATGGGGCCGGAGGCCACTGGCCGGTGGCCGGGCTCGCCGGGGAGGGTGACCGGGAGGCTGGCACAGGTCTGGCGAGCAGCGAGCGGGACGACGCTCATCAGCCGGTGAGCAGGAGGAGGCGGATCCTGCACGGCGGTGGGAGGCCGACAGGGGGGTGCATGGGGTGGAGATGGGTGGCCGGTAGGGGGGTGCACGGGGCGGTGACGGGCTATCGAAAAAAGAAATGGGTGGTGGCATGCGGACAAGGGGGAGGGTTTGGCGCATGGGGAGGTCACTGGGGGGCCGGTAGGGTGCGCCGGAGAGCTGGCGGGCAGCAGTTGGCAGCTGAGGTCAGCAAGGGCCGGGGGAGAGTGGCAGGCGGATCCGGTCGGGGCATGGAGGAAGGCTGGTGGGCATGAGGGTCGAGGCAAGGGGTGTACGAGCAAGGAACCAGGGAGGAAGGGGGAGCCGCACAGGGAATAGGGGAAAAAGGGGGTCGACGGGGTAGATAGGGTTTCTTATTTTTTTTCATTCTATTATATTAATAATAATACTATCAATAATATTAATAATATTGATAATAATAATAATACCAGAATAATAATATTAATAATAATACAAATAATAATAATAATAATAATAATCACAACATAATATTTTTGTTATCAAAAAATAGTATTTTTAAAACATACTAAATTTAATTATCAAACTATGAGAACCGGTTACCCGCACACTCATCGCACGACCTAAAGAAAATGTGCACGCAAAAATCGTGCCTCAACGCAATTCGCTTGGGCACCTGCACAAGCACCTGGGGCGACCCCACAATAATTGCTTACCATGCAGTGCCTGTTAATGGGTCTGAAACTCACTAAGAACATTAATTGTTAGAAATTTTAACATTGGGACCCAGGCTGATCCTTGACACAAGTATGCAGAGCCCAAAAATATTAGCATAAAAAAATAAATTCAAATGTTGGGGCATGACAATTCTCCCCACCACAGACACATTCTACCCCCAGAAATCCACACAGGCGAATGATGGACCAAACAAGAATTCCTGCCCAAATAAAACTTGGAGAAACCACAACATAAGAGAATGGGAGAACACGGGAGGGTTCTCCCCACCACAATTACTCAACTAGTTTGGAAATTTTAACACCCAAACATACCACCCCAGGAGGGGGAAACACGGTAACTCACAACCGATCTAAAAGAACCTCTATATCATGAGTGAAACAACACCTCCACTGAAACTTGGAACTTTTGACATAGACCAAAACCCTGCACACTAGAGAGAAACATCCAAGTAGAATGTAACCCACAAAGTAAACTTGCGCATTACCACAAACTCTGATCCTTCTATTGGAACTTTCATCTCAAAACGAACACAGTCAAACTGAGATTAACCCATACAAGTTTCAAACACACTTTTAAAGAAAAATGTACGATGCATAGATTCATAATTCAAGCAAACCAGACTGTTTGGATTACAACGAACACATCCATCCCAACTTCATGATGAAACAATGGAACTACAACAACACAAAAACTTTAACAGTGGAAGGATGAGATTGAAAGGATATTAAATGTTTTGTTTCCAAAACAAGGAACACGAAACCAGAACTGAGGCGTCACACCCCTGACTACTCCTGACTGCATGCGAGCTTCACCCCAAGACCTGTGGTTGGGACTCTGATGGTTGAAGCATCTCTTGCCTCACAGTCAGGCACTGGAATCTTCTGGTCACAGTGTATTCCTTAGGTGACACTTCCTACAAAAGCTTCTCGAGATGATTCAGACACCTGCAATGATGGCACGTCTTCAGTGGATTGCCAATCGATTGCGCTCCAGAAACAAACACAGCTAAGAACACCGCATGCACCAACTTCTCAAAAGTGATGCTCCCAAAAAGGGTGGACCCTCTCTTTGTTCTTTGGAAAAAGACCCCTGATAAAGGTATGAGTCTTCATCAAATCCTGCGATGCAACCTCCAGAGAAAGACACAAGTTCCTTGAAATGGTTAGCATACGCTTTTGAAGTGTGTTGGCCAAGTTGAACACGCATGAGCTCTTCCATTTTCTTCATCTTCACCTCCACATGTATAAACCATCGAATGAAGATGGTATTAGAGACACACCATATCTTCCTAACTTACAATAATGGTGGGTGAACAAATCCTAATCATCCAGAGCTGGACCTTCGAACAGACCCATAATAGCATGCACTCTAACAGCTTTAGGAGTTATTGATACCCTAAAGGCGCGCTCGACCTCTTCAAGCCACTCCATTGTCTCTAACAGACTCCAATCACCATGAAGGATAGACAACATCTGAGAAAGACCAAAAACTAGGCCTGACATATAAAAACTCTGGGGACCTTTCTGGGTTGCATGTTCTAAACAAAATATAAAACACAGAGCTAAAACCAATATCAAGCCGAAGAAACATCAATAAAGCACCCTCATCCAAAAAAACCAGCTCAAAAAAAACCAAACCACAAACACAACCCAAAATTACCTGTCTAAAAATACCATTTCATTATAGATTCCAAAACCACCCCTTTTTTTCAAACCACTTCCCTTCATGACCACTTTACAAATACCAAATCCACTTTTCAAACCAAAATCACTTTCCAAAACCATTTTCCTCTTTAAAATCCAATTTAGAAAACAAATTCATGTTTTTAATTCCAAGTGCACACCCCAGTAATCCCATGAACCGTTCCACATGTCTTCATCTACTTTCATCCATATGCACCAACACACACTTCTCATGTATTCCCTCGCATGTGAAAATATTCATAAAGAGTACCCGAGGTTTCACCCAAATCATATCTCCACATGTTCCAGGAAACCACCATATTTTTAGTCCATGAGCTTTCAGTTTTGAAAATACCTTTCACAAATTTAATGCCATTTAAAAGAAAATGTTCTCATTTCAAAAACCCCTTTTTTCACTTCCAAAAATGCACTTACACCAACCAGAACTAAAACAACACACAAATTACATCAAACCACCAGAGTGAGGGACAAGCGGTCACACTTAACCTGGCGACATGGTAGTGGGCCATGCCACAAGTAAGTGTCAAAAACTAGGATGAACTCAAACCGTGTACCCAGACATCACATGGGTCACTACTCCATGTGAGATCATGATGTAACATAGGTTTACCTCTGTTGTCATCCCACAATCCAAAACAAACCAGGACGAAACAAAGACTCAATTCCCAGACAATCCCTGGAGACTCGAGGTGTGGAATGAGCGAGGATTCATGACGTCTTTCCTGTACCAACCTCTCCAGTCCCGACAATCCTAATCTTCATCTACCAGACACTCCAAATAACAAGAGCCACCTCTGATATCATTTTTTCACAAACCAACCCAGGTCGACCCTCAAACCGGTCAGCCTAGTCGATCCGCGACATAGCCTAAAGGGCGTTCCCAATCCCCACGGGCTGGAAATTATTGTCTGGCATCGAAAGTAAACAAGTGGGAATGATTTGGCCCAAAAGAAAATAAATTAATCAGTGGAAATAAATAGAAAAAATGAAAATAAAGAAAGAGAAACCAACAACGCCACTAACCTAACCGTGACCAAAACTCCACGTGACCCCTTAGGTCACCTTCTAATACCACATCAAACGTCGCTCAAGGTGAACAACTGAATCTGGAACCTGCATCAGAACTAAAAAGAAGAAGACACTATAGGCGTGAGTATTAAAACTCAGTAGGCTAGACTGATAAATCTATCCCCAAAGCACTACCTTTAAATAACGAATTTACCAATTTCCAGTTTGAACTAGATTATAAAAAATATGGTTTCCACACACACTTTAATTTTTAAAACAAGTAACATTCCATGGACCTTTTTAATTTATAAAATGTTTATTTTTAAAGAAACAAGTGCATTCATTTTAAAACATTTTGTGAACAATTTAGAAATCCCATCTTTAGTTATTAGTCAAAAGGAAAAAAATCACACACAACACACAACACACTAAGGGCAATGGAAAAAGTTGCACACATGGGCCAGCAATCGAACTCGACCTCTCAATCGTCCACCACATGCAAATAAACACTAAAAACATGGGTTGAACCTAGGATATCATGAACAATCCAGAACATACTTTACATGTGACTCATCCTGAAGGCATGCCCTAACTCGATGACATCATTACGCCCTAATGCTCGACATAGCCCAACATGGCCTAACCGAGGGGCCCAATCCCCATAGCAGCAATAACTCAGTATTCCCCTACTATGGGGCCACTAGCCATTGCGTATTTTAAACTAGTGCAGCAATCGTTCTGAGAAGATTCACTCAATATGCCAGGTTCCCATGTCAACACCTACAATAAAAAGGGGTGCGTCCATAATTTAAATCAATCAGTCATGATGCACAAATATCACACAAAACTCACACAATCAATGCACACCAAAGATCACCCCAGAGTGGGTTTTCCAAAATAATTTATTTTATTAAAGTGTCAAATGTTCCTTCACCAATTTTAAAGAAAAACCTCATTTCTCGAGAAAACACAAAATACTTGTTCAAAAGAAATCATTAATCTTTAAAACTAAAAGTACATTTGATATTTTGTGAATTATGTATAAAGGCCAAATGGGCATTCTTTCAATACTGGGTGTCCGCTCGTCAAGAAAATGTGTCAAGTGTTCGGTATAAAATAAACGGCTCTTTTCACACCAAATAATCATTTAAAAATTAATTATCTTATATTATTTCTCATTCATTAATATTAATAAAACATCAAGAAATTAATAAATTCTAAATTTAAAGGTGAGTGTAGAGGGGACCTACCTCGAGTTGCAGCTCGGACATGACGACACAATACACCTCGCACAGGGACCCAAGCACGGGCAAGCCGATGATCGCGGTGTCATGGGGTTACCTCACCAACACGCTAAAACAAACGCATGATAACTAAGAACACATAGACACTGAATTAGAACAAACCAAACAAACATCCAACCCAAAATAAATAGCTCGACATAACTTCAAAACACAACTCGCACCATCAACACTATTTATTAAACCACTTTAAAATTTATAAAATGATTTCCAAAGAGTAACCCATATCCCACGCATTTTATAAAACCACATAAACAATTTATAAAATATATTCAAGGGGAACAAAAAAATATGTAAAAATAAAATGAAACCCATCTCCAAAAAAAAATTTCCAACACGCGCACACCTCCACCCCTTTTAAAAACACATCTTTCACCTCCTAACCAACCCACAACATGTAAACAAGAATCATGACAAGCATGCTAAAATTATTAATCAATGTCATGGTCAACTATTTAATTAATAAGAAATGCGCAAAATGCATGGATATAAAGTATTCTAAATTTAAAGGGCAACGCAAAGAAAACCTACCTCAACTTGCAGTCCAAACATGACTATATGACCCGCTTCACGCATGAGTACAAATACCTCGACACAGCGGCAAGAGGACCAGAACAACCCCAAACAACTCGCCTTTAGTGGTGAACACTGAACAAATTGTGGCGGAAACCAATTTAGCACAAAACACTATCAGGGAAACACAAACGCATTTGAAATACTAAAATAAATGTGCACAAGATAGTAAACCTCTCAGCTTCAATGGAGATGGCGAGCAAGACCACACTCACCCTGCGAATAGCGGCAGGTGATCCGACGCGGTCCGAACCACCTCGTCTTTGGCAGTGGTAGCCGAAAAATGCATAATCGAGGACCGAGGAAGACTTCGCACACTCGGCAAGGGGTTCGCTCCAGAGCAGCGGGTCGTCGGAGGTCAGACCGGAGGCCGGATGGCTGCTGGCCAGAGGTGGGGCTCACCGGAGCTCGGACGGAGGATGCCGGATGCCACTGGCCGGCAGTGGGGCTCGCTGTGGAGGGTGACTGGGAGGATGGCGTAGGTCTGGTGTGCGGCGAATGGGATGGCTCTCCTCAGCTGGTGAGCGGGAGGAGGCGGAACCGGTGAGGCAGGAGGAGGCCGGCAGGGGGGTGCGCGGGGCAGCGGTGGGCTGTCAAAACGGGAGTGGGGTGGCGGCCTGTGGACAAGGGGGAGGGGTTGGTGCAGGCGGAGGTCGCCAGGGGGGCGACATGCGATGCAGGAGCACTGGCCGGCAGCTGCTGGCGGCGGAAGTCAGCGAGGGCCGGGGGAGAGTGGGAGGCGGGTCCGTGCGGGGCAAGGAGGAGGGCTGGCGAGCATGAGGGTCAGGGAGAGGGGCGCACAAGCGAGGAACCAGGGAGGAAGGGGGCACCGCACAGTGAATGGGGGAAAAAGGTGGGGCAACAGGGTAGCTAGGGTTTCTTGTTTTTTTTCATTCTATTATATTAATAATAATACTATCATTAATATTAATAATATTGATAATAATAATAATACCAGAATAATAATATTAATAGTTATACAAATAATAATAATAATAATAATTACATAATATTCATGTTATCAACCAACATTATTTTTAAAACATATTACATTTATTTATCAAACTATGAGAACCGGGTACACGCACGCTCATCGCACAGCCTAAAGAAAACACGCACGCAGAATGCACGCCTCAATGTCGTCTTCTTGGGCACCTGCACATGCACCTGGGGCGACCCCACTGTCATTGCTTACCACGCAGTGCCCATGCACAGGTCTGAAACTCACCAAGAACATTAAACGTTTTAAATTTTAACATCGGGACCTAGGCTGATCCCTAACGCGAGGATGCAGAGCCCAAAAATAATAGAATAAAAAAAATTCAAATGCTAGGGTGTGACAAAAGTGATGGAATCTTAATTGTGAAATTTATTTTAAGTGTGTCATAATTTAAAACCTAATGAATTAAATGTAAATTCTTTGAATTAAACATGAGGTACTCTCTAGCTTCACTTACACACATCCCTGAGTCTAAATGAACTATTATATATTATAATGAATGATCAAGGAAGTCAAATTTACATTTAGAAATAGTAATAAAAGCATGATGAAATTTTTTTTAACGATATTAAATAATTAAAAATATTTATTAATACATAACATTTATTTATACAATTTTTAATAAAGTCGTTTTATGAAATTAAAATATGTTATATTCCAAATTTTATTTTTAAAATTTTGTGTGTGGATATAATAATTAATTTTTGCCATTTTTAGAAATTTTATTTATGGGAATGAATATCATATTTGAAATCTATATGTTGATATGAGCTTAGAGAGAACTTTTCTATGTTTCTAAAAATATTTAATTTTTATTAAATAGGTAAAAATACCAATTTTCATAAATTTTTATGTTTATTTCGTTAAATATTGTAATTAGAAAGACTCGTTGTGTTTTTAAATATTATAATAAAAAACATAAGTCTTATTATCATATAAGTAATCTAAATAATTGCATGGTGTAAAATCAAGACCTGAATCACCAGGTATGAGGCAGTATGCCCCATGGCCAAAAGAACGACACCCTGTATTCCAGAGGCTACCAACTGTTAGTATTGGATGAGGAAAAATCATGGCGAGATTATATCGTCAACTAAAGTAAACTATAAAATATAAATTTACAGAAATGTAAACTGTATAAAATCAAATAACACATAAATACAAACATCCAATATGCATGAATTAATGTCAAAACAACAGACCTAAATGGTGAAACCTTAAAAAAATGGACCACCCAACTAGATGATCACATATAAAAAGAAAATAAAAAAGGTAAATTGTATATTTGAACCCATCTTTGACATATATCGCATCCATGTCTCTTAAATTGTTTTGATATATAACTATAGATAATCAAACATAGGTACTATCCAAACTTTTATCTATAAAAAGTGATGTATGCTCGGGTACCTAAGTGTCATGCTATCACGACCCGTCCCCTAGGGCCCCTGCCGTGAATAGTCCAAGCCTAACATCCGTTGTCGAGGTTATAGAGACTATAACCGGAAAGGTGTATCTCTAAAATGGAAAGGCAATGTCTTTAAACTTGTACAGACACATAGTCCAAGAACACAACAAGATGCAACCACGAGGTAAAAGTGTAGTAGTAAAATAGTTTACTGAAATTAAAGGGGTCGGAATACAATCCCAACTAAAAGATATAAATACAATAGAAAATAGAAACTACTCCTAAGATCATCCACCAAGGATCCTACATAAAGGGTATGTATAGATCATCTCCATAGCTCTCTACATCAATCGTAATCGGCATCTAGCATCAGTTCCTAGTTCCCTAAGTCTCAGTCAAGGTTGTACATCGTCTTTATAAGACAAAACAAGGTGCGGGAAAATCCTGTGTAGGGGTGAGTATAACAATAGAAATTAGGGACCCAGAGACCCCCAATGGTCTCATAGAATTCTACACAGGAAAACCACAAATCATTCTCTCAATCAAAAAGAACACTGAAAAAACTCAACTCAAACCATGTATAACATAAGTACAAGAAGTATATATTATTAATCATAAATCCAGATAATATTATAATGTCAATGGTTCTACTAAAAATCAAAAAAGGATCAATTGGTGTTGAACCACACAAGATTGAAAGGTGTTGAACCACACATGATCTCAAGGTGTGGATCCACATAGGATCACTAGGTGCTAATCAACACATGATCGCTAGGTGTTGATCCACACATGATCTCTAGGTGCTGATCCACACAAGATCTCAATTTGCTGATCCACACATGTTCACTATTCATTCTTCACATCTTACCTATCCACTAGATTCCCATACATAGTATGATTGATTCTGGGAGGATCCACTCCTCAATAAATTGGTCGTACATCAGCCATCACGAAGTACCACAAATAATTAACCCAATGATTCTTCATGTCATATGTTTTTCAACACAATAGACGGCTGATCAATCAGACGTCTGGTCTGAGAGTTATAAGAATTTTAGTATTGAGGGCCCGATTGGATTCAAGTAAGATCCAACCTGGCCGTACTCCAACTATCTCCAAAACTCAACTGGAGTATCTCTAAAGGACCTTCTTGTTCAAAGGTTTAGAGAGCCGCCAACAATTAGTCAAAATGACTTCTGGTTTTTGAGATAAGGCTTTTTAATCGTATCTCGCCCGAAATGGGTCCAGGTCTGGTCTGACCTTGTTGAACTGACCTAGTTTGGATCACCCCCACCCAGTTCGGGTGGATGTGACACGGTCTAGGTCCGACCCAGGCCGAACCAACTAGGATGGGCCACGGTGGGCTCGACCCGCTGGGCAATAGGTCGGTCTGGCCCACTGGGCAGGGGATCGGACTGGCCTACCAGATGGTGTGACACGCATGAGGGGTCATGATGTCCCTCCTTTTTGAACAGCTCAAAGAGCCATTCGACTCTTTAAGAGGTGACACCACGTGGTTCCACCTTATTATCTGTGGGATCCAAATGGAGCGGGTCCCCTTCTTAAGTGGTTTTGAAGCCACGACTCCACCTATGGCGTGTGGCAGCGGACCGCCCATCTGTCGACACAGCCGATAGAGAGCCAAACTCCCTTTTGGTCCTCTGCAGTGCCTTATGGAGCCTCTCTTCCACTGCGGTCAACGGTTGCCATCCGCCATCCACATCTACTAGTGCTTCTTCTGCGGGGCTCCAGCTATGCTCTAGAGCTCCATTTTCACTCTTTTATGTGCCTATAGGGCATTAAAAATTCCATCATCCCATTGGGACCCTCTGAATTTCATTTCTGTCAAATTAAAAATTCTCTCATGAAGAACAAGACAAAAATGGAGGAGCATAGGGTCTGGGCCTTGTTCCTTTTGCCGACGCCCTCCACGTATGATTCATATCAAGGGGGGGTTTCAATTTTTTAAAAGTCTGCTAAAACCCCCTTAAAAACCATAGAATATCCCACAATTCTGATCAAATCGTGGATCAACTCTTTTTGGTTGATCTTCATTCTTCATGTTTTCAAGAACGGGGAAATGAAAAATAATTCACATGAATTAATGAACAAAATCCCATACCTAGTGAACCGTTGGATGATGTAGCGGACATGGAGGGAGAAGAGTCCCCATTTCATGAAGTTGTCTGCATTCGTCAATCCTAGATCTTTCCCATTGAGGTTTATCTCCTCTGTCGGTGGAAGATGTCAAAGTACATCGCCATAGGTTCCTCACAGCCATCCAAAAAACCCAACCCAAGTATCAATTAAATAAAGGGTAATAGGAGGTTAACACAATGAAATATTATTAAGGTTCATTAATAAATTAACCTCTTAATCCCTCAACGGTGTGGTTACAAGCCAAAGAGTATAGCAATTAAATGGCTGGACAACCCATTGATCCCACCACCACCATGAAACGAGATGTAGGAAAATAAAATAACATTTTTATGTTATTTTATTAATCCTAAAAACTTTTGAAAAAACTAATTTTTTCTCCCAACCTTATATAGTCGATGTTAATCCTTTCTTAAGTGAATCTCGGCTCTACGAGTTCAATAGTGCTCTCAGATTTTTAATTCGTGCACCGGTTCAAAATCTAGAAAACACTTCCTGTGCATTTACTGAATGTACCTGTAAAAAAGTTCAAAAATTCATTCCAGGAACATCGGGCCTCAAAATTAAACACCATCAATCTTTGTAAACTCATAAAATACAAAAATAAATTAAAACTTTTATATGGAATCTGTTGGGTCTTTACATTCTCCCCACCATAGATATTTTCATCCCAGAACGCTAAAACAAACTAGGGGAAAATGGGGGGTACTAAGCACATATTTGAGCCTCCCACTCCTAGGTGAACTCCAAGAGGATCTCGTGCCACCAACGAACCTACTCTAGAGGAATCGACTGCCTTTGAAGGTCCCACTCATGTCGATCCCATATCTCCATTGGGAACTCTGCAAACGTTGCCCCATCGTTGTTGTCCAGCATGCCCTAATCAATAACATGTGATTGATCATGCACATAACTCCTATGCTATGACACATAGAAATCATTATGCACCCGATGCATATGTGGGGGAAGATCTAGACGGTACACCACCTCACCTACTCTGCTAAGGATCTAGAATGATCAGATGAACATCAGAGATAGATTGATTCCCTCAGCAAACCACTGTAATCTTCTTCAAGGTGAGACTAATGAGAATACATGGCCTCTTTCCTTGAACTCCAAGTGTCTCCTTCTCCAGTAATCAAATGGTTTTTGCCTGCTCGGTTCAGTATTCATCATCTCCGAGATGACCTGCACCTTCTTTGTGGTATCCTGCACCAACTCTGGTCCCATAAGTGATAACAACCCTGAATCTATCCATTATATATGTGATCTTCATGGTCACCCATAAATGTCCTCAAATGATGCTAAGTCGATGGATGAGTGATAAAAGTTGTATGAGAACTCAACCATTTGCAGGTGGTCCTCCAAAATGTGGCCAAAATGGAGAACACAAGAACAAAGCATGTCCTCGAGTGTCTATATAGACCTCACCATATGACCATCTATCTGAGGATGAAATACAGTGTTGAAGCATAGCTGAGTCCCAAAAGACTCATATAATCCCTTTCACAAGTAGTTTTTAAAAATAGTGTCACGATCTGAGATGATCATCAATGGAACCCCCTGATGTTTTACAATCTCATGTTCATAAATACCTCTCATGCTCTCTACAGATCCCAAATCCTGCATGGTTAGGAAGTGGGTCGGCCTTTTGAGTTGTTCAACGATCACCCAGATGGAATTGTGTCCCCTGGATGTACGTGGTATCCAAATCATGAATTACATGGATATACCATCCCACTTTCACTATAGTACCTCAAGTGGAAGAGCTAAGCCTGCTGGTACCTGATGCTCAGCCTTCACTTGCTGACAGGTGAGACATCGTGATACAAACATTGTCACATATTTCTACATCCCTAGCCTCTAGTACTGACACCAAAGGTCCTGGTACATCTTCGCCACTCTAGGATGTACCGCCAAAAGTGATTTGTGGAACTCCCCCAACACCTCCTCTCGTAACGTCACTTTTACTATGGTGAATCCTCTGAAGAAGATGACGGTCTCCCTACCTTCATAAAATATATTAGGATCATGTCCTAAAGATATCTGAGAACATAGGGCCTCACAGTCAACTTCCACAAACTGAGCTTCCCTGACTCACCAATGAAGTGGATAAGTAACTTTCATAGACTAGAGGTAAGATAATCCATCATTATCCACAAATAATAACAGTAATGATTCTAATATCTTTGTCGCCTCACTCAGAAACGGTAAACCAGACCTCCGGCTGAGTGCGTCTACTACTAAGTTACCCTTTCAATAAGTGTAGATTATCTCAAATTCATAGTCTTGTAGGAACTCTAGGCATCGTTGATGTCTTAGGTTCTAGTGATTCTGTGATAAGATATACTCTAGAATCTTGTAATCAGAGTATACTTTAAAACATTCACCCATCAAGTAGTGCCACCAAAGCATCAGCAAAATTTCCACTACAACTTACTCCAGGTCATGGGTCGTGTAGTTCTACTCATGTTGTCTGAATTGACGCGAGCCATAGGCGATCACCGCTCGATCTAGAATCTGGACACAACCTAGTCTGGAGCATGATTTGTCACATTAGACTACATATCCAATGCCCTCTTCTGGTTACCTCAAGATTGGGGCACTCATTAGTCTATGCCTCATCTCTTGAAAACACTATTGGCATATCTTTGTCTACACAAAGGGTTGTCCCTTATTTTTCAAAGATGTCAAGGGAGTCGCAACACTAGAGAAGTCTGGTACGAATCTCCGATAGTACCTAGCCAATCCCAGGAAACTCAACATCATGGTCACACTCCTGGGTGGATCCCAAGAAAGCACTGCCTCTATCTTCACCAGGTCAAATACGACTCTATCCACTAAGATAATGTTCCCTAGGAAGTGTACTTCCCATATCCATAACTAGAACATTGAGAGTTTAACATGTAGCTGGATCTCTCATAGTGTATCCAGAACTATCTATCGATGCATGGCATGATCCTCCTCTGACTCCAAGTATATCAAGATATTCTCAACGAAGACTACCACAAAGCTATTGAGGTAGTGGTGTAAGATCCTATTATTGACCCCCATCAACACTACAGGAGAACTATTCTTTCTTAATGGAATCACCAAGAACTCATAATGGCTATACCGACATTGGAAGTTAATCTTCGTTATTCCCTCGACCCATACCCAGAGTCGGTGATAGCCTGATCGTAGTTCTATCTTCTAAAAACATCGATCTCACGTTAACTGGTCTACGAGATCATCAATCCTCGGGAGAGGATACTAGTTATTCATGGTCTCCTTGTTAAGGCATTGATAATCCACACAAAGCCTCATACTCCCATCTTCCTTCTTGGAGAACAAAATCAAAGATAACCAAGGAGAAACAATGGGCCTTTTTAACCCCTTACCCTTCAAGTCCTCCAACTGTACTTGCAACACACGAAGCTCCACAAGAGCCGTCTTATATGCTGGTGTAGATATCGGTGCCATCCTGAGGTATAGGTCGATGTAGAATTCTACATCCCTATGAGGTGGTTGTCTTAGAACATCATCAAGAAAGATATCTGCATACTAGTCCACCACTACAGGAAAACTCTAAATCATCACGTCAACTACTCCAAGGGTATGTCTATGAAAATGATGAGTACTTGGATGAACCTTTATCCGAGTAAGTCCATACTGTTAAACAAATGATCCCTTCTCTTTGGTGAAGGAATACATGATCCCGTCCTTTTGGACACACCGCACTTTGATCCTAAAACAGTCGATCTAGGCATGGATAGTGGATAGCCAGTCCAAACCCAAAATGACATCGTACGACCTCAACGATGATACTTGGAGATCTCAGCCGAAGCCCTCGCCACCTAGAGTGAGCTCACAGTATCATAACTACTGTGTAAGCATCGAATACTCTCACGTATGAGTTTCTAATCATATGGATCGATACAACAGCTTCATCAGAATCTCCGAGCTCTGAATGAGTGGTGAGGAAATAAAAGTGTGACTGGAACCTGTGTTTATAAGAACCGTAGATAGGGTGGAATTGTAAAATATCACACCTCTAATAATATCTGGAGAACTATGTTCATACGCCTCCATGGCCTGAAGATGAGCTCTCCCTTTTCCACCTTCACCACCTTCTCCATGTGGTTGGGGTGGACTAGCTAGGGGTGGAGGTGGTAGAACCTCAAACCATCATCCACCACCAACTTCATGACCTGCTCCTCTTCCACGTCTTCCACCCTACAGACCCCCTCGATCGAACCATGCCCACTGCCTCCATTGTCCATTGATCCTATGTTGATCATCTACGTGAGGATTCAGACAGTCACAATCCATGTGTCCCTGTTCGCTGCAAGAGTATCATGCATTATTCCCCAGATGATATCCTCTCCCCCGCAAGCTTCGCACCTTCGACCCTGGGTCCTGGGGTCATCTAGAGGATGTTTTGGCCTTCTTGGACCTCTACATCATCTTCCTATTATGTTCTGTAGATGAATCTGCTACCTGTCATTAGGTGGTGGCTCTCATCATCGTTTCCTTCTTCGCTAAGAAGCTCTCCACCAATAATATTCGCTTGAGAACTCTAGCCTGCATCTAGATATTGAGTGATATCATCGATGATCTGATCTCTGGACGGTGTCCCTGCTCAATGGTATGTGATTTGAAGAATGGTTCTCATACCGTGTCAGTGGAGTAGCGTGAGATGTCAGTGAATCTCTCCTCATATTGGGCAACTGACAAACTACCCTATTATAAGTGAAAGAGCTCTTATATACACACTGAGCGTAAATTTGCTGGTATGAACTCAGCACTGAATAAGGTATTGAAGTCCAAACAGGAGAGTGTCTCCTCCTCATGCATCTAGAGTATCAGACTCCACTAACTCCATGATATTTCTTGAAAGATGCTATCATTTAGGATCACCATCTGATCTAATGGAATCTCGCAAAAGAGAAACACCCGTGCCACAAGTTCCAGGAAGTCTGCAGCTGCCTGAAAATATGTCTCGCCTCAAAAACTCGGAGGCCTCTGTCTCTGGAACTCGTGCAACACCCTCAATCGGCATGCATGGTCTTCCAATTGGGATGGTGGAAAATGCTACCCTCTGAGTGGTGGTGCTACTCGTACATCGCCTGAAGGTTCCAACACAGTAAAAGGTCCCTACACCAAAGCCTCATCACTCGGTGGGACATCATCGTGTACTTTCTCTCGAATCCCGGCTAGTTGTCTACCTGGTGGAATCCTAAAAAAACTAGTGCTCCATGGTCAATAATTTAAATTAGGTGAGCTGACTCAAAAGAGATCAAAAGTAAAACATTTACAAAACACATGCAATCATTGTTTTCTTGCACTGAGTAGGAAATCAGAATTCAGGGTTCTGGTGTATGGTTACATCGGCCGTCGCACCAGCACTAAACTACCCAAAATAAAAACCACAATCAAAACACATAACACTATTTCTCCATTGGAAGGATCAGAGTCCTAGTTCATCGGTAGAACCGACTCTTCTGATACCACTTTGTCATGACACTTCTCCCAGGGCATGTTCCATGACTACACCAAGACCACCTTCCATCGGCTAGGGGTTGGAGACTCGTACCGGAAAGGCGTATCCCTAAAATGGGAAGGAATCTCATATAAAACTATACAATGACATTGTACATGAACCAAAAAAGATTAAACCACAATGTAAAACTACAGTAGTAAAAGTGTGTACTATAAGTAATGGTGTCAAAATACATGACCTACTGAAAGATACAACCACAACATAAAATGGAAACATCTCCTAAGATCATTCACCAATGATCCTACCTGAAGTTTAGGTACAATTATTCTCTATATCTCTCTAATTAAACCATCATTGTTGTCCACTATCTGGTCCTAGTTCCCAGAGACTTTGTCAAGGATGCACGTCGTCTGCAAAAGACACAACATGATGTAGGAGAATCCCATGAAGGGGTGATTATAAAAATACCTATTAGAGACCATGAGACCCTCGAATGCCTCTTATAATTCCAAAAATGAAATCCCCAAAGCATTATCTCAATCAAAAATCACAAAGAAAAATACTCTGCTCAAACCAGTTATAACTTAATTACGAAAGTACAGATGATTAGTCGTAATGCTTGATCATCTTATTATGTCAATTGTTCTACTATTGATCCAAACAGGATAGCTTGGTGCTGATCCACATAGTATCTCTAGGTTCTAATCCACACATGATCGCTAGGTGTTGATCCCCACGGGATGGATTGGTTCTGATCCACACTGCATCTCTAGGTTCTTATCCACAAGGTATATCTTGGGGCTTCTCCACACATGATCACTGTGTTCTAATCCACATAGGATCGGTATTCAGTCATCACATCTCATCCAGCCACTGGATTCTCGTACATAGATTTCTTGATTCTGGGAGGATCTGATCTTCAATCCATCTGTCGTACTTAAAGCGGCATGAAGTCCCATGATGATGTAATCCATTGATCTGTCAAGTCATAAGGTTTCCAACAAAATAGAAGATATGTCAATCAAACGCTTGGTCTGAGACTTATAAAAATTTTAGTGCCGAGGGCCCAGTTGGATTCGGGTATGATCCCACCCATCAATAATAAAACTTTATCCAAAACTCGGGTAGAGTATCTCAAAGGTATTATCCCATTACATGGATTCCAGTGCCTCCGACAGTTCGTCAAATGGACATCTGGTTTGCGATATAAGTCCTTTTCAACATATTTAGGTTGAAATGGGTTCAAGTCCTGCAGACCCGGTCTGGCCTACCCGACCCGGCTCGGACCAACGAATCTGGTCGGTGACAGGCTCAGCCCACTCGAGATGGGATAGGTTATGGTAGGTTTGACCCGCTGGGCATCATACTGCCCTGGCATATAGCCTAGCGCGACCTGTGTGAGTGGTCATGGGTCCCCTCCTTCCTAAATTGCTAAAAGATCCATTCATATCACTAATCAGTGGCAACACATTGCACTGCCTTGCTATCTGTGAGATCCACATGGATCGGGGGCCCCTCCATAACATCTTTGATGTCACGGCCTCCACCTACAGTGCACAAGGGTATTCCGCCTATCCACCAATTCGGCCTGACGAGAGCTAGCTTCCACTTTGGCCTGTTGTGGTGTCGTTTGGCACTACTCCTCCACCACAGCCGGTAGTTTCTGGTTGCCGGCCTCGGCTATAGGCACGGATCGGTGGCACCACCGCACTGGTGCCACACCGGCGCTTCTTTTACGGGGCTCTGACTATACTTCACTGCTCCATTTTCACACCCGTCTGCACCTACAGGCTTTCTAGAATGTCATTGTCACAGCGTGACCCTATGATTAGTGTTGCTGTCAAATTTAAAATTCTCCCTAGAAAAACATGACAAAAATGTAGGGGAGGAGAGTCTGGTCATTATTAATTTGTCACACACCCTCCGCGTTAGCATCATATCAAAGGGGGTTGTATTAAACAATTATCAAATGAAGGTAAAACCCTATTCAAAAACCCCATAACATCCCGCAATTTCATACGAATCATTGATCAACTTGTTTTGGTTGATCCACATTCGTCACGTTTTTAAGAACAAGGAAAAGATAAATAATCCCTTGAATTAAAGAACTAAATCCCCTACCTTGTGAACCGTTGGATGATGTCACAGTCCTGGAGGTAGAAGAGTCCTCATTCGATGAATTCACTGGCATTTTTTAGTTCTCGGATCGTTTCCACCCATGATTTTGTCCTCCATTGGAGGAATATGTTATAGTACTTCGCCAGAGGTTCCTCACAACCATCTCAAAACCCCACACAATATGAATTAAATAGATGGGAATGGGAGTTAACGTAATGAGCGATTAATGAGGTTCATTAATGAATTAATCTCTTAATGTCTCAACAGTGTGGTTAAAAACCAAAGAGTCAGGCCATTAAATTTATTAACATCCAACGGTCCCACTACCGCCACACAACCAGAGGTAGGAAAATAAAATAACGTTTTTAGGTTATTTTATTAATCATCAAAAGTCTAAAAACCTTTTCTCCCAACCAACTATTGTCTAATTTAATCCTATATTATGATAATCTTTATGTTGTGTGTTCAATGGTGCTCTCATATTATTAATCCAAGCACCAGTTCAAAAGATAGAAAAAGACTCCCATGAGTTTACTGAAGGGAGGGTCCATGAAAGACACTATGAAAGGTCACATGAAAAACGATACTTCCCTGAAAATCAGTGATGAATGGATTCTGCATTGATAGATCTAGCTTTTCATGGCCTCTTTCAAACATGGGTGGGAAAGATACTTCAAGTGGACTACACCTAAATCATAGGAGGTAAAATCTCGTCCCAAACACATCTCTATTCGATCTTCAAATGAAAAATGCATTTGGATATCTTTCATTTAAGTACATAATAGTTTGAACCTACAAAATGAATCCTCAGTGATTACTCCACTATATAAAAATATTGATGGTGGAGGCTTCAAAATAGATGTTGATCCAGAAGCACTACAATAAAGGGAAAATTGTGAAGGTTCTCTATCCCAGATTATATTTCTTATCTAAAGTGATATAAAATCTAGAAGGTTCCATAGATCATGCCTAGAATCTCCCACTATTGGGTAATAAAGAATTGGTAAACTGTTTCAATTGGGGAAATGTATTTTCATTTAATTCTGAACACCTTGTATGGTATAGATTGAATATGTAAAATGGATAACATTCAAATGAAACCTGATTTGCATCGATTTTGATAATGGTCATTTTCAATCAACTCATTCACCCAAAGGATATCTATGGCAAAAAATTTGGTTAGATTGCACAATATTAATAGGTTATTTGGAATATAAAATATTTTAATGATATTACATCTTTTATTGGGGTCCCCTTAAGGATTGATCAATGAACATTGAATGAATAATTAGTTCTATATAAAAGTGTTTTTTAGAAAAAAATATTTGAATCAAAACTACCTCATGTAATCACTTTTTTTTCTAATGATATAGAACTGAGGACAAAATAGAAGATGATCACAAGCCCCACTTTTTTAATATTACAACATTATTAAACACACCATCATGAATTGTAGAGTAGTGAAATAACAATCACTCAACCCACTAATAATGAATAGAGAAAAATATTGTAGGATAAGATGAATAAAAGTCATTTTTTTAGAATCCTGATCATTATAAGAATATAAATAAAATAAGGGTAAAAAATATTGCTAACCCAACAACTTAAAATGATCTCCTTGAAAATTTTAGGATGATTTGGCTAAAGAGAAGGATATTGAATCTGATGACCAATGTAATGACGATTAATGTGTCACTATTTTGAGGCTTAATGTGAAACAACCTCACCATGATTTAGAAGCTGACAAATCTATGTATAGAAAACTTTTTAATGAAATGACATGAATGATGTTCAAGGAAATATTATTGGAAAACATATCAATCAACAGTGATTATTTCCTTTACTCATGTAAATAAAAATGTGGTCTCATTGACTTGTGGATATACATCCAAATACTTCATCTATAGAAGATTAGAGCAATAAAATAATTCATCAAGGAAGGCAGACAATGATTATGCCACCAGGGATGATGATGGATCCACTGTTGTCCCAATTTCTAATAGGGTAAATATCTACTCAACATCTAAATGTGATAACATCCTGGATCCTCCCATAAATAACATGATACATGATCCAAGTACCTCCATTTAAGTGAATCCTATGGACATCACTTCTAAACCAAAAATATAATATGGAAAAGGATCCCATGACGAAATAATAAGGATTTCATCATATGAGAATATATATAATGATGTCTCTAATCAACTAACCATTGGTGACGAACCAATGACATAAAAAGAGAATAAGACAGGTATACATGATGATATAGTTTTACGTTCATTACTCTATGATCAAGCTGGATAGGGACTCATCCATTATCAACAATATGTTTGTCAATACCCTTAGAAAATCCATAATGAGTAAGGAATCCAAAGGTAAAAATAAAGGAGGATCCATCAGAAAATGTAGGTTCAAATGAATATCATCAATTAGAATTTTCAGTGTATTTTTAAATGTGATATCATCATAACTGTAAAATGATTTATAAATACGAAAAAAACAATAAACCTTACTATCTATTAGAATTTAATTAATTTTTCTTCTATTATTATTTTTTGATTAAATTTAGTAACACTATTATTAGCATTACTTCAAATAATTGTTCAATGGACTCACTTTGGTTTTTTTCACTCTTTCTAAATAAGTGTTAGTATATATAATACTGACAATACAACATTCAGAGGTGATCTGAATTTTCAAAACTCCCATATCTTATATATGTTAATTTATTAAAATAATAGGTACCAGGATATGAGAATTATATGAAAAATATTTTCATCTTTAAATAACACAATCTATATGCCTTGAATTATCACTAGAGACATCAATGCAATTCTTAGACCTAGTGAAACATGAGTTTTTCTCATTCTGTCATTTCATTCCAAGAATTTAAAACTATTATTGAATACCACTTTCTAATTGAAATTAATCCTATAGGGGAAAAATATACCTGGTATAGAAGACCTCACGATAGGTTTATGTCTAGAAAACATGATAGTGTATTCAGAATAAAAACAAGCCCTATATTAATGGGATACTATTTCTAGCATCACCCTTCTTGGGCTAAATTTAAATTAGCCTCCAATTTTAGTTAGTCTTAGTAATATAGTTTCCAAACCTATCATTACCTTTAGATTTAATAATGCATGTGCCTATATTATTGATTGTATTAAGATTTTCAACAACACCTAGAACACTATGAATTTTGGAAATGACTCATTCACCTATATTATGAAATTAAAAATTCAAAATAAAAATATTACTGAATTTGTTAAATGAAATAACTAATAAAGATGATAATGAAATTGCTTCCATATAAAACACTCTCAACCAAATTCAAGATGACTATACGAACACTAATTTTCTTAATGATCCTAAATGAGAAATTGATATTTACACTAAGCTAAACTCTCTTCTCACCATAAAAGATATTCCTAGAAAAAAACCTTCAAAATTAACAAGAATAATGCTGGTTATAGAAAAAAAAATTGAACAATTATATGAAAAGATCTTGGAAAGATGGTAAACCTTTTACTATCCAAAAGTATGGGGATTGAATCATTGATAGTTAGGAAGGTTTTGTCAACAATATATTATCATAGGTTAGAAATATTTTTAGTTTACCAGATATTTATATAGACTTATTAATAGATATCATTCATATTATTGTGATTTTTATGAAAATTCTCTCATAACTAGTGTCCCCATTGATAACAAGATTAATAATACTGTCATTATCATAAGGATAGATGCTACCTTCTCTCTATGGTTTCGCAAATTATTTTTTCAACACTACTGGTATATTATCCAGTCTAATGTTTTTAAAAATGTTTAATCATTTTTTTACTAATAGATACCTCCTTTATGGTATTAATTATCAATTACTCTACCTTATTCTAAAAGTGGATAATCATTCATAAATTCATCTCATCAAACCCATTTTTGTCATGAAAACTATTTATAAAATCATCTCAAAACTTCTAGCTAATAGGCATGATCATAATGATAGAAAAATACTCTCTAGGTACCAATTTGGCTTCTTTAAAGGATGAAACATCCAATACTACTTCTACCTTTCCTCTAAAAGTAAAAACATATTAAAGAAAGAAAAATAGGGGGATAGTTGACAATATGTATGATATTATAAAAACCGTTGAATACCTATATAAGAGTTATATTTTCATAGTCCTCCACAAGTTTGGATTTAGTGAAAATTTTGATAACAAAATCAAAATTATTTTTGATCTTATAATATTTTAGTTTTAAATAATTGTACTTATAAGGGATATTTGAATTAAAATATAGGAGTTAGATAAGGATAACCTATCTAATCCATACTTTTAATTGTTGTTGAGGAATACCATAACAGTATAATAACTAATTTTTTTAACTAGGTTAAAATTAATCCCACCATAGCCTCTAGAGACCTGAATGTTCCATTTCATCATTTGTATGCATGTGATATTATTTTATTTAATCTAGGATACAAAATGAGTATCCAAAATCTCAAAGATTCACTCACTCACAACAAATATGTGTCTGGTCAATCCATTAATTGGAAAAAAATTCTCTTTTCTTAAGAAAAATATTCCATATAGATAGAAAATATAGAATTATAAATGACCTTGGTATAATAGAAGGATATTTACCCATCACAAAACATAGAGTTCTTATCTTCTTAAAAATCCAACAATCACATTAATTCACAATATTATTGACCAAATTAATAAATAACTCTCTTCTTGGGAAGGAAAATATTTATCGATGGAATGAAAGATTTTTCTAGTCAATTAAACCATTGATTCATAAATTAGTTACACATATATGGATTAAAATGGAAAATTGATTTAATTAAATATCATAACTATAGAATAATAAACATTGTCAATAGATGTAGCAATCTTGAATGAAAACATTTCTCTATTCCTTGGAATAATTGTTGTAAACCCTTAGATAATGTTTTCCTCAATATTATAAATAATTTCTTCTTTAATGAGTCCCTTCGGGATTAACTCACTTGGAACCTAATAAATAATAATTCATTTTCCTTTTATTTCCATTAAGATATATTTTATAAAAATTAATTAAGTTAAAAATATTTACACATGAAATCTTCTATATAGACTTCCAAGAACAATATTTTTATAAAATAATATGTCATTCTTGACAGATTGTTAATAAAGTATCTTCTTTGAAATTTTGGTTGGATAACTAGAATGGATACCCTTTTATCTCCAAGATAGACTCTATGAATTTGCCTACTATTATTAGTATCTCCAGAAATGACATCACGTGATCACTGGATTCATATTTACCTAATAAAATCAATTTCATTATTAACAACTATCCTTTGGTCAATATTGTTGATTTTTTAGTTTGGGAACCAATGAATACTGGTGTTTTAAACGCAGAAATTTACTAGAATAATAATTTCATTAATGGAATGAAAGATGTTTCATGTCTAAATGGAATTAATATTATATGGGTTTGACTATCCCGATTTACAATGTTCTAGAGAATATTCCACAATAGGGTTCCCCCTTATTTCTTTCATCAATTATTTGGTATTCAAATTTCCTCTAAATGACATATGTGTAACCAATGGAGAGAGAATGGTGACCACAATTTCATATCTTGTGATACTACTTTATAATTACTTAAATACATATTTGAAATTTTTTATCATAGATGAATATTTTTTAATATATTTGACTTCGTCATCAATGATGAACTACTATGGATGTCTCTCCATGGAAGAAATATATTTTCATAGCTGCAATTGCAGAACTGAACCATGTCTTCTAGTATGAATGAAATTTGATCATTCTTAAAAGTAATACATTTAGTTTTTATAAATATCATGTGAATATATTCATTACTATTGAAAATATGGAATGATAAAAATAGTTACCTAACACTATTCTTTCAAGTATCTTATTATTATTTCTCATATTATAATCCTTAAAAGATTCGACCCACTGAAAAGTATGATGGAATTATACTAGCCACCCCTCTCCCTAGTTGAATCCAAATAAATTTTCATAGTGCCTAAAAAGGAATCCTAGGAATTGTAGGTTGTGGAAAAAATATCTAGAAGTGATAATGTATAGATAATGGGATGCTTCTTTGAAATGTGTACATTTACCTCTTCCATAGAATTGAATATATAAATAATCAATATTACTATTGGTCTCATCAAGAAAGAAGGATAAAATAACATGTGGATTGAAAAATAATCTATCACCATCGTGAAATTCATACAACATGGTGTGGTTCACCTAGTCTGTCCTCTCACACCAATTCATATGGATTGCCTCTAGTTCCTATCAAAAAAAATATATATAATCACTTATACATATCACAAGGGAAATTGGGTGGTAGACGGTCTTTAAAATAGAGGATTTAACAATGAATGTTATTATATGGGGAACATCTCTACATATCACATTCCATTACATGAAAACGATTGTAAAAATTAACCTCTTTTAAAATTTTATATCTTGGGTTTTTATCATTATATTTTTCAATGAATTGGTATTTTGACCAAGGAATAATTGATTCAAAAAACAAATAATTTCTAATGTACAAATAGATAAAAAATAATTTATCAAGAGTATCTTCTCTTACAGAGATGTCAAAAACCCCTAATATTCCTAGATTAGTTCCATGTATAAAGGTAATCATAACAAAGATGATGTGTGGCCCATGTCTATCCAAAAGGCTAATTACCATGTCACTTAGTATCCCTAATAAATTGAATTCTTGATCGAGCCTCAAGGATGATGGTGAAAATGTTACTAAGTATCATGATGACATCATGTTCCATATCAGGAGACATTCCCATCATTCCCCACTCCTACTATCCTAGTAATGGCCTCATGGACATCATTCCCCTTCTATTTTTCTTGGTCTATAATATTCATTATTTTAGGTAATACACATTCCCCCACTATGGGTGTTGTCATTACATTATGGTCCACAAACCTTCAATGGTATATGAATAACTATAAAGGAATTTTGATATATCACAAAATAGATTAAAACATATACTTATATAAAACATATCATATTATCAAAATTTATATAATATACAATTTCATTCATGTGATCAATAAGAAAAAACCTTATATTTTAGGGAATCTGAGAACACTCATGGAATCATTAATCATATCTATCATATATATATATATATATGGGATAATACCCGTATTAAATATGCATTTACAAATGAATGAACAAATTATCTCATCAATAATGAGTATCAAATTCCATAAACACCAAAATACAAGTTATCATGAAATAATATGGGGTCACAGTATACACATGTGAATGATTTTGATCAAGGAAGAAAACATGGTCTCAATGGTCTTGTTGTCTTGTGACATAACCACTCACCCCTAAAGATCCATGAAATTGGTGTAACTCATTAGTTATGAATCCTTGATCATCAAAATATATCATCAAGCATGTTCACTAGGGGTTTTCATTTCATTTGGACCTTTTTCCTATTCTATAAGGCATGGGTCTTTTAATTTACTATGACATAAGGACCATTAATTAAATAGTCATTAATTATTTTGGAAAAAAAATATAAAATAAATGTTAATTTTACCAAGGTGATGAATCTTAATCCACATTTCAATAAACATGGATAATACCACCGTTTAGAGTAAACATGCCCTCATATATAAAATTAGGTCCACTTCCATCCTAGATAATCCCTAAGGACTTTCTAAGACCATGAAAGACGATTCAGATTCTATCAATATCAATAAGATTCTAACCATTCATGGTCATTTCAAATAATTTATTATATTAGAATTATAATAAATTAATATATTATAAAGAAAAAAATTCAAAGTAAAAAAGGAATTATTATTTAAAGTCTTATTGGATATCATTACCTAGACAAAATCATGACCTACCAACCATGTTGGATTCTTTTCAAAATTCTAAAATTACTCCATATAGAATCCCTATTTAATAGAAATAGAAAAGAATCCAATTTTAAATAATTAAATTTTACGCTTTCTAATAAATCCAAACAATAAATGTACATCCATATAATTTTCATCCAATAGAGTTTGATCCATACCCATCATAACCTATAATCACATTGTGAACACACAATGAAAATTCTCACATGTCAAGAATTCATATCACATGTTCTAGTTCACTATGAATGGTTTTTGGAAAGGGACTCAAAAATATTACATTAAATAAATGTATTTGATTTTATTCATTCCATATAGTGTGGTTTTAATGAAGATGTTATAGGTGATGTGAATGTGTGTTTACATGGAAGTTAATTATTCTTCATGGATTTATTTTTGGTGTTGTTTCTATGGAATATTTTATAACTATTATAAATAATAATAAATAATGTGATTAAATTATATTTGAATTGTTTATATTGAGAAGGTGATAGGTTAGTAACTATGAATTAGGTAATATGTAAATGATATATTGTGATTTAATAATATTTTATCTAAAATTAACAATATTTCTATCTATTTATTATGGATTTTATAAATTTAATGTGAGTTAAAATATTAAATATGAAATTGAATGATATTTTTATATGTACTGATGAATTCCTATTTTTGTTGAGTTGGGTTGTTGTATATCTAGAGATGGCATCAGTTTCTATCATTATTATTAGGAAATGTGTGTTGTCTTAGTGGTTTTTTTATGTTATGAAAATTGTTTTAGTTGTGTTACTATCATATAATCATTGTATTTTAGTTTTTCACATATGTACCACCTCTTTGTTCATGTTAAATTATTGATTCATGTTTGAGATCTTTCTTTATGGTTCTACTGTAAATATTCCAAATATAGTTGATATAGTTGGATGACTTCACCCCTTTACCCTATCTCTTCTAGACATATTATAAGTACTAATGGTCTATTGTTTTGGTGTAGGGATATGTGATGACTTGGATGATCCACGGTAATGTGGTGGTTTACAATTGTGGGTATGGAACGTGGTTTGATGCTTTGGTTATACATTTAGGTTTTATTTTAATTATGTGTCTATATAGATATGGAATTGATGTGATCACCACATATTATGTCATTCAGCCATATTATTTCCTCTTTTATTGGGGAAGAATGAAAAATTTTCATTCTTATCTATTCAAATTATATTACATCAGATTATTTTTAGTTCATTTTTTTATCTAATCATTCATATGATGGGGTAACAATTGAACTAGTCAACAAATGAGTTGGATTATCAAATTATTCATTCATTAAAAAGTTTTATTATTCTAGATTTTCATTGGTATTTTTGGGGAGGATCTAAATGGTTATAAATGATTTGTTATATATGATCTTGGTAACCACTAAGATGGGATTGTTGAATAAATGGTGATCATTTATAATTTCAATTATAAAAAAAAATTTACCCCTATGTATTTCTAGATTTATTATACTCATATAATTTACATTACAAAATTATAATCATTCAATGATATAAATAGAAGAATGGTATATATGATTTAATTGAATTTATCATAGTTTGGTTGACAGTGTCCTTTCCTTGGTGACATCAATTGGCCCCTAGAAATTCACTAGAATTGAAAATTTATTAAAATGAGCCAAATCCCATTATAATCCCCTTATATCATGACCGATAGGATTATAATGACCCTTATAAATTAAAAACATTATAATGACTCATGTTAGTTACAAAGGTTTACCTTCTTTTCATAGTCCAAAACAACATGGAAACATTTTCTCCACAACTCGTTGAATGTTCATTTTGAATTTCACCTTCCAATGCTTATGTATGGTATCTAAATATGGTGAACCATTTGAATCCATCCAATATTCATTATCTAGGGTTCCTAATATAATATTTTTTTTATTCTATGAGCAATTTTTGATTAAAAAACTACAACAGATCCCTATTAGTTCACAAATGTTGTCTAATGAAGCCACTATCTAGAAACAATATCTGATTCTTCTATCTGATGTCTCTGAAGAGAATATCTATCTTTTTTCTAATAATCTAATAATATTCTTGATGATAATGAGTCATAACTATTCAACTTAAACCAATTTTTTTGGAAACTAACACTGTTTTAAATATTGTAACTTTTACACTTTTCTAGTATTGGTGTTTGATGAATTTTCTTCAGTATTTTTAATTTATTATACACCCGAACAATAAACTTTGATATATTTTAAATGATCCAACATTTATAAAAGTAGTCAAAGGATAAAATAATTGAATAAAATTTAATTTTCCTAGAAAATGAGTACACTTAATATTAATCCCCCACTCATTAAAAATTCATTGGATTCTTTTCAATTATTCCAAGATCGTCCTAAATCTTCATGAAGATTCCCACATCAACAACCCTCTTAAAAATTCCATAATGTCGACATTAAGATAAATCATAATTCATTATCACATCTACTAGATAATATAAATTGATTGAAAATTATCATGTCATCGATGTTTAATGGTTTTAAATGTAACGTAAAAGAATATGTATAATTATTGTGGTGGAATTTTTGTCTGATGTATTATTTAGAACTTATCCATTTGACTATTAACTATATAACTCCCTTTAATACAATATCTAGATCAAACGATTTTCTCATTCTAGTGATCTCAATATATATTGAACTGGTTCTCTATGAACTCTTCATATAACCGATAGGCATAATAAATGTCCATGTTATGTTATTTTTATAATCAGTCAACATGACCTCGTCCCATCATCCTACCCCAACAAATAATCATATGCTTACAAAACATAGTTGAATTACACTTCATGGATTCATTCATACAATGGAATTATAATAGATTATATAATTATTGAATTTCATATTATCCCTTGACCTATCATCTTTCATTGAAAAAATCCAATTATTTTTTTTTCTTTTAGACTTGAAAAAATTCCTTTATACCCCAATGTTATTAATTATCAAACATCATATAACTTGTTTTGGTAAAATTTTCAGAAATTTATATTACGAAAAATTACATATCCTTTCACTTATGTGGTGTCTATTCAGTTCATTTGGGATTTCCAATATGTGAAAACATAATTGAAGCATCAGAATACTACCATCATCAAATGCATCCCACCTTTTCTACATATAATATTTCTACTCCATTAGGTATTGTAGCTTTAAATTCATACTACCTCTCAAAAATTAATATTCCTAGAGATTTTTAATTCCTTCTCAATTTAGAATTTTTGGAAATAGCCTATTAGTTACGACAACCCTAGTCTATCTGATAACCGTTAGATTATCCATATAGAAAAAATTTCAAATATCTACTTCATATATATACTCTAAATTAACCAACTTACATAATTATATGATAACCTTAGTCTGGTTATATATCTATAGAAACATGGATATCCTCTGTTTGATGTACTCTTATCATTGACATTCATACTCATGAAACATGAACATCATGAAACCACAAAATAGGCTCTACAGTCACACTCTGAATTTTTCAAAACTGTAAAAATGTATATGAATTCACTTGGATCATGACACAATTCATGTTTTTAGGAACTATGACAATGTATTAGCATCTTAATTCATAATAAATGTGTTGTTCAAATAGATTAGGAAAAAATCATTCACCTCCACCATCTCAATGTAAGAAAATATTTTTAATGAAATTTCAACAACCCATTCACTACCGTGTAACAAAAACATTCATCACAAATTTTATGGGAAAAAATGAAGAAATGATATAAAAATGGAAAAGGGTCTTCAATATAAAAAATTTTAATTAGAATCTTTATTAATAAAATGTAAATAGTTTTTTAGACTTCATTTAATTATTTTTCATAAATTTTATCAAAACATAATATTTAATATAGAGAATGTAGTTTAACCAAACTGTTAGATAGTTTAATGTAATTTATGGTATTCCATCCATCAAAAGAAAGTAATTTTTTCATTATATGATAAATTCCCCCTCAATTATATCTTCCTATTTTTTAGGATAACAATAGATTTAGATTAAAAAAAATACCCCACCTTAATTTGATTTACATAATCTTCACATTTGACAGCACAATCCAAATCATGTTTGGGGGACTTACCTAGAATTTTTCGTAATTTATTGCAGGAGGTGGAAAATATTATTGCATCATCACTTCCGAAAAATAGTATCTTGGAATAACTTTGGATAACACATTATCATGTCGATTCTTTGTTGATATGTATTCAAGCATAATATTTCCACCAGAAACATTCTCTATAATTAAGTGATAATTAATATCATTATGTTTTGATCAATAAATTTGTAACATATGATTTAAATGATCAAGGAAAATTTGATTATCAAAAGAGGATAATCATATTTTTTTTGAAATTTATTTTCAAATATATCAAGACAACAATCATCCATATTATTTTTATAAAAAATTTGTTGTGGGAACATATTATACGTTTGTTTTAGTCAATGTAATCGAACATTTTTTCTTTCTATACACCATTAGGAAACATTACACTATTAAAAAAATTTCTTAATAATTAAATTCATTCAATTAAATATCTATGCCAAAAAGATTCAATGAATCCAATAAAGAAGGCCATATCATAAATTTCATTTAACATACCAATCTATTATTATGGAATTCAACATGTGTGATTTCCTTAGGATCAGTTTCATATATTTTAAATAATGATACAATCAAAAATAATTTATCAATGAAATAATAAGATACAACAAAAACCCTATCAAATTTCTCATGTATTTCTCATTTACACTTTTCAACCTATAATCTTTACACATATTTACATCAATACGTATTGGTGCTTTAAATTATTTCAATTTTTCATGCCAAAATTTTATAAAAAAAATTTAGAATTATTTAACTGTGATAGGATTATATATATTTAAATTAAATGAACATTTAAGCATTGAAATAATATTAAATCTCCATGAATTAAAATTTCAAATTCTTTATTCAGTTGTTCAGTAAAATCATCACAAGAATAATCACTCTAATAGAAAAATCAAAAACATACAAAATGACAATTAGGGTACATGGGTTCATCTCTATCCTATATATATTTCAATATACATTTATTATAAGAATTTCAAATAAATCCGGAAGCTAACAAATTTTTTGTACCGGGGATGTGGAAATTTTGTTAACCCTTATAAATATTTAATCAACATACACACCCCGATTAAAGATTTATCGAGTTAACACACAATTGTTTTTGAAACATAAATGTTATATTAAATCACAAAAAGTATGAATGTTATGTTAACATACATCTAGAATAATTTTTAATTATGATATGCAACAAAAACTAACAAATTATAATAATTTTTTGTCTTGAAAGAGGGCAAATATTTTCTTCCAAATCAATACCTTCACCCAATGAGATTTCATTTTTAATAATTACATGTTTCTAATTAAAATTTCTCTATGATAATTTAACTAGTTTTTGGACACCCACTTTGTTCCTAAGGTATTATTTTTGATTAACATTGGAATATGTTTCCATCTTTAATTTTTATCAATTAGATCCAAATACTTGTTAAATACATTTATCCAATATTTATATTTATATACCTGTAAAATGGATTATAGTTCAAAGTATGATGTATGTGATATAAAATTATAAAATTAAAACTTCCTCGACATTTTAATATGATATTTCTATATTATAAAGATGTTTCTTGATTTAATCTTTTTCTATAAAGTAGGTAATTTTTAGAACTTTCTTCACACACATCTTTCATGATCACTAGAATAACCTAAGTCTCTCTTTATATGTTCTGTGTCACATTAATTTTCTCTATAATTATTATTTTTAGAAGAATTAAATTTTTCATCTATAATATTTTTAAACCCTATTAATACGGAATTTAAATTTTCTACAACATTCACATTATATAAATAAATTAACTATTGAAAATGTTTATTCCAAAAATTCTAAATTCATTAATCAACTCAATAAAATATTAAATTTTGGTCATCAAATATTCCATGAAACGGTACAAAATTTGTATTTTGATCTTTATAAATACATGGCTCAAATTAACCTAGTAATATTTTAGTGATTGGTTTTTGAGATACCAAATATCATAAGGACTCATTTTTTATTTTAGCCACATAATACATTTATTTTTGAAGAATTGTAGTAATAACTACTTCTCAATAGAAAAATAAATAATTTTTATATTCATCCCACATAGTTCTTCCCATTTCCATTAAACAATTTGTTTTTCTTTTCACTAATAAATTTTTTTGGACAAGTGAAGGGATGTATATTTTATTATTTAATTTTTTTAAATATGATTGAATATTTTTTCTATTTTATTACATTATATTGAATGTCATTATGTTTTTTATATAAATTCTCATCATTCCGTCCACTTCACATACTAAGTATCTAATACATTCTATATTCTATAATTTATTTCTCATGAACATTGTCTTTTTAATCAGAGTGAATTATTTAATGTTTTAAATGAAGTACATATCGTTTATTTTTAATAATGACTTGTAAAAATGGTAAGATCAAATTTAATGAGCTTAATTTGTTTTTGGGATTCGATTTTAACTTTATTACATCTTCCATTAACCATTTTCAATTTCTTCCATGTTTTGAAAAAAAATCATTCATTTTCAATTGGGGCCATTTTATTAAATAATATTTCTCTGAATATATTCCCATACATTTCTATCAATGATTTATATGTACTAGATGCCCAAATTTATTTTTATTCACATCAGTAGAGTAACATAAGATAAAAATACTTCCAATTTGGAAAATATTTCATCTTTTTCTTTCACCATTATCAAAAACATTTACCTATTTCATGTCTCCAATTTTTAAAGAATCCATCATAAATATTAAATTATCAATATCATAGAAAATTTGGTAATCTATTAGTATGTTTTTTTAGGGCATCATCATTCAAAACATACACTGATTGTTGTTTATGTGTTTCAATCATTACAGTTCCATTCTCTTTGATTTTAAGGAACTAAAAATAAAAAGTTAACTACTCATCATTAATATTAATTAATATCATTCGTGATCATTATTTATCATTTTATATGAAAGGAACAACCACTATCAAGAATCTAGGTTTGTTCCATTAGCTAGATTTTGGATTTGTCCCAATAATAAAAGCCCTTTAATCAATATTCTTCTTTCTAAATTCCATTACATTCCTAAAATATGAAATTTTATCCAATAAGAGTTTCCAAAATTTCTCCAAACTACTAGAAAACCATGCTATAGCTATGGGACTATATCCATGGTTTTCCAAAACTATGGCTATAGGTATATATATTAATGATATAACTATAGTTTTAACATAAATGCGTTCATAGCATGTACCTATATCAATGAGTTTCATAACCTATGACCATAAGTACATTTTTAAAGGATATAACTATTTTTTTCAGGGAACAGTAGCTATAGGTAGGTTTTTCAAAGGATATAGCCATCATATTCAGGGAACTATGGCTATATGTTGTTTTTTGAAAGGCAATAGCAACAATTTTCATAGAAATTTGGATAAAACCATAACCTATAGCCATGTATTACCTAATACAATGGTGTAGTTTCTTTTTATGATGTTCATAACCATATATTTTATATTAAAGTGGATATTCCCATCTTTTATTGCCATGATTTTGTAAAAAACAGCTATAGGATTCTCGCTTAAGTGATAGGAGAAAAATTGCAATGTTATTTTGTGGGAAGCATTTTTACCATGGTTCCTTCACTTCATTCCATGAATTTTATTGATATAAATAATATATATTTATTTATATTTATATACCTTAATTTGGTTGGGGGTAGTAGTAGGTTTCTTTGTTATGCATAGTAGATGTATGGGGATCGAATCCCACTGGGAGCAATTTATACTACACCTATAGCCACAATTTTCCACCATCGTAATATACCATATATCCATGATTTAAAATATGTCTATATCCCTATTACTATGGTGGAAAACCATGTGTTAAATTAACATGGATTCCAGAACCATGGATGTGTGTGCTGCTGCAAAGGTGGAAACCTTTGATATTGCTCATTAGAACCATGGTTGTAGATTTTGTCTATATCCACACTAATACATTCCATAGACCATTAGAACTATGGCTATAGCTTATTGCTACTATTTTGACTCTTATAGGTATAATTTTGGACTGCGGTTATAACCTAAATTTCATCTTTTCTAAGAAATGTGACCAAATTTTTCACATATTCCATAAACATACTCTAGGAAATTAAGAAGGTTTTATAGTGTAAACTTTCTAACATATAATTTTTTACATTATTTCTTCTAGAAACATATAGAATGTTACTCTAATTTAATCAACAATTTCACCCCATAGTTCATGCCGAGCCCTTTGAAGAGACATGTTGTACAAATAATTATATAATATGTTCCCATATAAACCAAAACACTAATAATATGCATAGAATAATGATGTTATTTAGAGTAAGGTTATTTTACTTATGTGTGTTTTCTGATGATAAAAACATATTTAGATACATCTATCTCCTATGTATGGGGAATATTTACTATAAAGGATATTTTGAACATTTTTTATGTGAGGTTTATTGACATCACATCTAAATCCAACCATTTCCCAATAATGTTTCTAACAACATAATGGTTAAATTAATCAGATAAAAATTTATATTTATTTACTGAATATTTATCCCATTTATTTTAATGAATTTCCAAGTATCTTGAGATGTATTGTCATTTCCTATAAATCATGGTTGGAAATTTCATTAATTTAAGTAATTTGGATTTAAATATCTATAAATATTTATTAATTTTTATATTCCTTATCAATATTAACATTAAATTTATTATTTATACCATCTACCCCATTTCCATATTCTAAAACATTCATCTTGATAATATATTTTTTAGAAATTTTCACATCATCTATTTCAAAAATATCATCATTTCTTAAAATATTTTTCTGACCATGTTTCTTCATAAATTTATGTTCCTTCTTTTAGTTTTTGTTTTTATCAAGAAATTTTAAAAGATATTATCTCAAAATATATTCCCTATAGGTGTCTTTATAGTTTTTTATTGAATTTCTAAAGAAGATTAATTTTTCGCTACATTTGAAATGAATGTTCTGAAATTCATTACATTTAACTCTTTTGATGGGCTTTTTTTTGTAGGATTATTTTCAAAATTCTAACTCAACATAAATATTTTGATTCCATTTAATAGTTCATATATATAATGGATTTATCATATTAAACAGTTGTTTTAATCCAATTATTTTTAAATATTTTTTCATTAGAATAATCTTTATATTCTCCATAATTCTTCATTTAAAAATTGATTTAAAAATGAACAATTCCTCCATACATAGGGAAATTAAGTTGTCGTTTTCCTCTATAATTTCTTATACCTATATTGAATTTTTTTACAATGGTAGAAATGAGTTTTTCAAATATTGAACTTCATCATTTTCATCAAAATCACCATGACTAATAATATTATTATAATTATTTTTTATTTTCAACTTTCTCATAGCATAAAAATCCATTTCATCATTAATATCTTTTAAAAATAGATATTTTAACATCCCATATGAAAAAAGAAGGTTATGTAATTGATCAGGAGACAAATAATAATTATCTGTTAAGGTATAATTTTTATATTGAAATATATACAGACAGTAACTCATGAGTTTCTTAATAATGGAATAATATTCCAAGACATCTCTAAAATATTTAATGACATAAACAATTTCACATACTCTCATAATGTACTCATGAATATTTTCTTCATATACCACATGGATATATTATAACATATAATGAAATATTTGTATCATTTATTTCATCCAATTTATATTTCAAATAATGATAAATTTATACTTTCCCAGGCTTTTTAGGTAAATTTATACCCCCAACCATTATAAAAACAATTCCAAAACATGAAATTTGTGTATAATATATGTAACAACCCGATATTTTATGAGAATTATTCTTCTTAATTTCATTTGTGTCTTGTGTTGTACACTATAACAAAGGGAGCTTGCACTGAACACATCCCTGATTTGGCTTTTGTTACACGCAATCGCGACCTTCCTTGATAGCATGTGTAGTACGCAATACTAGTTTTCACTAAGAAAAATATATTGTTATAATATTATTATATGCTAGATATTATGAATAGTATTAACTAAATTTTCAATTTTATAAAATTATTATTCATCTTACATGGTATGAGAACAAAATATTTTTTTTGGGTAAAATAAGTATTTTTCAAAAAATGCAGTTTTGCCGCCTTTTGATGGCACACCCACATTAAATCTAGTTTCTTCCATGTTTATAAGTTCAATTTGAGAAAATCAAATTCTTATTTCCAATTAGGCTATAAAAATTTAATTTGGATAAATTTTTCATATTATTCTGATAACTTTCATATTTTAATGAATAGTAAAAACACGCTATATTTTAATTAAAAACATCTTTTTTCATCGCAATAATTTATATAGTAAGATTATATTTTTAATTGGTTTTAAAGTATAATTATAATATATTGTTACAATTTAATACAATTTTGGTCCTTAGAATTAATTGCACTTTAAAATTGGACATAAACAAGTGTCGATCATTTGATAGTTATTGTTTCTTAAAAACACGCTATTTGTTTTGATAACAAGAATTAATTTTAAAATTAATTAATGCCACGTATATGTTTTTAATTTTGAAAAATATATATCATTATTAAATTCAGAATATCAAATATATCTTAGGCTGAATTTTTGGTATTTTTCTGAAAAACATCAATTTTTTATAAATAGTGAAACCACTTAGTGGTAGTTAAAAAAACTGACTCTTTCATTTAAATAAAATTTTACCACTTTTGTGAATTGAATTTCAAAAATCCGACATACATGGTTTTTCTCATGAAGTAAAATTTGGTTCAATAAGATGAAAATAATTTTTTGTTAATAGTAACTTTTGACTTTTATTTACCGCGGTTAAAGGTAAATAGGGTAATTTAAGGTTAAAATAATATTATAATAATTTGAAATTACCTTAACACTTATCCTAACCTTATTGGATGAGTTGTGGCCGACCATGGTAATCCTTGGGTCGATTTTGGGACCCCAGTGAGCCACTTGGTTGTGATAATGACAATTTGGATTAATTAAATTAATGTAAAGACAAAATTGACATTAACAAAAATCTTTTAGTAATTAATTTTTAGAAGGAGTTATATAAATTATATTTTTGAATATAAATATTCATTGTAAATATAAAAAAATTATCTATATGGTGGTATTTTTTTTATAATTTTTATACATCAAATAAATTAAATTATTTATGACACAATAATAATGCATCAGTTACTTCATTAATAAATGATTTAAATAAATAACATTATAATGATTAAAATAATATCCAAAACATGTCCAATTCTGATTGGATGATTTTATTTAGACCATGAGTCATCTTATATTCATCTTTAATTATTTTTGGACCTTTTTAAACTGAAGATAAGTTTATTAGAAAATCAAATTTCCACACTTTTCAAAGGTGCCCCTCTCCTCCATTATAAAAGGGCACCTCCTCCCTCTCCTCTTCACAACACTTTGAACCTTAAAGCTTGGCCAACCCCTGACAATTTCTCTTCTCCACTAACCTAGAAACATTTTGGAGGTTCTGGTCTTTTCAAAATACCAACTCTAGTTCCATAAGGGGAAGCTTAAAAGAGGTGCATCAAAGAAGTGGTAATCTCTTCTACCAATTCTTTCAAGTTTCTTTCTTCCTCAACCACTTCTTCTTTATTTTTATCATTATAAAGTAATAAAATCAGTATCACTAATATACTTATATGTTATAATAAATATGAAACAAACCCATTTTACCATTTATGTATCCTACGGAAAATAAAATCACCACGCGTGCGTACGTACAGAATACCGTCTCCACGCCGTGGTGTATTCTGTTTTTCCACCACCACCTTACATGGATGGTTATAATGGTGTAAATAATTTTTACATATTATTATTATAACATAATACTTATTCTAAGATATTATACCATCCACTCCAATTCCATTCAATAAATATGGGAACGATATCATCGCTCGTGCGTACGTACGGATTACCGTCTCCATGACGCGATGAGATTCATTTTCCATGTTTACAATTAGAAAATGATTATAAAGTATATATAATAAGTAATAAAGAAATATATAAAATAATCATGTTACTGGATTTATGTATATATATATGTATTTCATCTACTTAATTCGATTCAATTCAATAAGGAAACGAAAACAGCGTTCATGCGTATGTACGGCCTACCGTCTCCATGAGCGGTGTATTTCTTTCCATTTATTGATATATTATATATATTTATATTATGAATATATATTATATATAAATCATGTTTTATATTTGGGAATTAATCAACCATGATCTTAGAAATCATATTAATAATTACAAGTCAAAACACGGACGAAAAATGAAACGATTTAACCCAAAACGATGCTTTAACATGGAATTGACAAATGAATGGATAATATAAAGTCGTAAGTGAATCATATATGACATCATAAATATTATTATCGTTCTGTTACAATTCAATAATATGTTTAAACCCACAATACATGAGTCTCAGACACATACAGAAGAAATTGGACAAAAGGTAAGGGATAACTTTTCTAATCTCATTTTTATCCGAGATTGTTTGTTCGTAAGTATTTACTAGGGTTATATTTATCATCCATGTCCCTATTTTCTAGAAATGGTTTCAGGTATGTTTAAAATCCCTTTTCCCATTTTTGACTTTTACTACATGGTATGTAAGTAATATTTCTTTTGTTTACCATATGAGATACTTTTGGACTTTTCCGAAAAAAGTATGAGAAGAATGTTTTTTAACTTATACGGCATGAATGGATTTTTACAGTTTTCTAATGCCTTATTTTAATAAAGCTTAATCTACAATATTTCATGACTATTTTCAACAAAATCCTTTTCTTTTAAAATTTAATGGCATTTTATCAAAACCATTTTCCATCTAAGATGACATTATTTCATATGTGTATGTTTCAAGTATAATGTCTCTATGATTTACATGGTTTCACTTTTCTTATGATGAAATGATATCCATTTTCTTTATATAGATTATGTTATGATGGTATGATGTTTATGAAACCCATTTTTATTATTTGGGTTATGATGAGTGATTTATGTTTACATTGTGGAACAAGTATGGATTATTTCATTATAAGATGGGTGGGACCTATATCTCCCTCAAATTAATTGGGAAAAGATTTATATCTCATGAGATAGACATGGCTGGAACAGAAAGTTAATCCAGTTCTGTGATACAGGACTAGAACGAGGAGTTTACTCAATTCAGAAAGGTACTTTGTCCACTATGATGGTCTTGGTTGCAATGACATGGCTACTATAAAAATAATATCATGTACCTAATGTTTTGCCACAATTAAATGTTTTATTCCTATTCTATTTTATCATTAATATTGTTTTTTAAGATCTATGACTTACGTACTACCAATATTTATTTCACAACTCAATATTTTGATGTTTAAACTTTATGTTCACGTTTTGAAGTTCAAATATATATGGTTTGTTTTATTTTTTTCATGCTTACCCTTATTGAGCATTTGAGCTCACCCTTTATATGGTTTCTCTTCCCTAGGATATAAATAAATGTTAATTGGTAAGAAAATAATATAAGATCTTTATGGGAGATGTTGAAGATCTTTCACCAAGATTTGAAGATTATGTTCCATGTTTCCAAAGACACTAAACTATTATAGTCCATTGGTGTCTATTTTTTTTATGTATTACGTATTTCGTAAAAGTATTGTAATGTATATGTACATCATGTTTTGGGTCTCTACAGTTGGTATCAGAGGAATGGTTTAGTCAACCTTTGGAAACTAGGATGCGAAAACTTTAGTGAAATCCCTAGACATATTTCTAAGGTATGTCTAGGGATGTCCCTAAGGTTAATTATAAGTATATGTGATTGTCCTATAATTATGGTAACGATATTATAATTAAACCTATGATGTTAGATATTGAAGGTACTCCCCCTTTATTATGTTGTTTTCCTAGCTTGATTTTTTCCTCTTACACTATTCTTTTTGGGTTTTAGACGATGGCTGGAACCTAAAAAAACCGTGTTGATCAATGTAATGGGAAATTCAATGATTTTCCTCCTGAGCAAAACAATGTTATGGGAGATGGAGTGTAAAATCGTGTTTTTATACTTACACAAGCTATTAATCATTCTGGACTTCCGAATGAGTAGAGAATGGAACAATATTCTATTGAGTCCTTCATGAGGCAACGTCCACCTTCTTTCAATGGGTCTTCTGATACACTTGTTGCTGAACAATGGATCAGTACCATTGAAAAGATATTTTCCATACATCATTATTCAGAACATGAAAAATTTATTTTAGCAGTTTACCATTTAGACGGTGAAGCAGACCAGTGGTGGACTCTAATTATGAATACAAGGCCCCAAGATGAAATTGAATCCATGGAATGGGATGAGTTCAAGAACTTGTTTTTCAATAATTACTTACGTCGTATTCTTCAAAAAAAGATAGAAAAGGAGTTCCTTGAGATTAAGCAAATGGATGATGAATCTATTGGTATATTTGATGCAAATTTTACAAGGCTTGCAAGGTATGCATCTGGATTTATCCTCCAACCTGAAAGTAAACATTATTGATTCTTCACTGGCTTAAAACAAAGTCTTCGAAGGGCATTAGCTATAAAGGACTTCAGTATCTATGAAGAAATTGTGCGTTGTGCTATCAAGGTAGAAATGGAAGTTGGTGTTACATATCAATTTCATCGTTTTGACAAGAAACAAAAGATAGTGTTCAAGGAGAAATCCCAGAACAATGTTGAAAAGAAGATGAATGTTTCTTTATGCTCAATTTGTGGAAAGAAGCATGGTGGAGATTGTATAAAAGGTACTATAAAATGTTTCAAGTGTGGAAAAGAAGGTCATCGAGCAGCTGAGTGCCGATGTAATGGTAAAAAGCTTTCAAATGACGTGGATAGAGAAAAAACTACATTTAACGCTCCACCAACACTTAAATGATTCAAGAGCAAGGAAATGGGGCATTATGATAATCAATGCCCTAATCCAAGGGTTAATGGTGATCGACGTGATCAACCTCTTAAGGAAAAGGGCAAAGGGAATTCACATGTGATCACTATTGGCGATGTTTAGTATGACAATGATGTAGTTGAATGATTATGTGTTTATGTAACGAGATTCCCAAATAATGTTGTGGAATCTATTTTATAGTACTGTGGAATATTGGAATATCTATGTATTGGTTTATTATGGTTTTCAATAATTATATGGTACCAGTAACCATGAAAAGTAATTCAAATATTTTGTAAAGAAGATGATATGTGCATAATGAATGGATAAGGAGAAAATAATATTAATAATCTCATGACAGATATAAGGATAAAGTGATATCATGGTTTGAGTATATAGAAATTTTGGGATTTTGGTATGTGGAAAGACTTAACTTTTTACAGCATTCATGTTTTCACTAAAGTTCAATGGGTATTCATTTTTCAAGAGAATTCATGATTAATGCATTCGAATGTTTGTAATGTGACCAACCAGACATATCTTATATGGGGATAAATAATGGTATTTACATGTTTGGTATATGACCTCTCTAACAATATTTTTCTTTATACTGTGAGTTTGAGTAAGCCTAAAGATTGGAATAAATTAAGTTAAACATCAGATAGTATCATTTAAGGATAGAACCTTTTTTCGATATTATTTCTGGAATGTTATAATAGTGTTGTTTTATAAAAAGGAAAACTTGAAGGACAGGCGACAACCCGTAGCTTCGGACAAGGATGCGGGAATCGAACCCACAATAGAAGTGAGATAGGCCTTTATCACCTACCATTGGCCTACAAGAAGTCCTTGGTTAGTAGAAATTAGTTTTATTTTCTTAAGAAGTATGATAGTTGAATTATTAGTCCATTTTTGGAACCATATCCGATTAATCTCACCATAGATGCACTTATGTATATAACTTTTGCTAACTTATGTTTGAGACAGATGGAACGACCTATCATTATATCGCATGATCTGCTAAAACATCACGAAAGACAAAATCAACTTCATTTCTTTAAGAGATGAAGTGGAAATTGTTCGAGGTACCAGCAACATTGAGATTGTACCAAAATCAAGTATTTATTTCTTTTAATTCAAAAATTCTTCAACATTTGGGAATTGATCTTGAAAACCAAAAATTTTGTCCTAGTGATCTTATATCTGATGATTTAGATGGTAGCTTAGATCATCACAAATTTATGGCTTTGTGATTGTTGGCTTTTTCATAGCCCTGTTCTCTACCACTCTCCAGAAGAACTTGATGGTTAGGTTTCTCTTCCATATCTATATTTTCACCTATGTTCTCCTATGTGGAAACCCATTGATGAGTTAATTTGGGTAACTGATATGTTTCATACTTCACTTTTTAAATTTAAGATTTAGTATTCCTTTTTATGATGTGGGTTTCTATGAAAAACATTCAAATAGTAAACCATTTATAACCCCGATGAATTTAAGGTTGAAATTCATTTTAAGGGGGGTAGAATGTAACAACCAAATATTCTATGAGAATTATTTTTTTTAATTTCATTGATTTCTTGTGTTGTATGCTACAACAAAGGGATCTTGCACTACACACATCCCTGATTTGGCTTTCATTACACGCAATCACGACCTTCCTCAACAGCTTGTGTAGTACGCAATACCGGGTTTCACTAAACAATAATATATTGTTATAATATTATTATGGAATAGCAGTTACGAATAGTATTAAATACATTTTGAATTTTATAAAATTATTATTCATCTTACATGGTATGAGAACAAAATAAATATTTCGTGTAAAATAAGTATTTTTCAAAAAATGCAGTTTTGCCTCCTTTTGATGGTGCACCCACATTAAATATAATTTTTTCCATTTGTATAAGTTCAATTTGAGAAAATAAAATTCATTTTTGGAATCAAGATATAAAAAATTTACTTTGGATAAATCTTTCATATTATTCTGATAACATTCATATTTTAATAAATAGTAAAAACACTCTATATTTTAATTAAAAACAAATTTTTTTCATCGCAATATTTTATATGTCTATATTATATTTTTAATTGGTTTTAAAGTTTAATTAGAATATATTTTTACCATTTAATCCATGTTTGGTCATTGGAATTAATTTCCCTTTGAAATTGGACATAAACAAGTGTCGATCTTTTGATAGTTATTGTTCCTTAAAAACACGCTATTTGTTTTGATAATGGGATTTAATTTTAAAATTAATTAATTCCACTTCAATGTATTTAATTTTGAAAAATAGACATAATTTTTGAATTCATAATATCAAATATATATTACGCTTAATTTTTGGTACATTTCTAAAAAACATCAATTTCTGATGAATAGTGAAACCACTTAATGGTAGTTAAAAAAAACTGACTCTTTCATTTAAATGAAATTTTACCACTTCTGTGAATTGAATTTAAAAAATCTGACATACATGGTTGTTATCAAAAGTAAAATTTGGTTCAATAAGATGAAAATAATTTTTGATGAATAGTAACTTTTGACTTTTATTTACCACGGTTAAAGGTAAATAGGGTAATTCAAGGTTAAAAGATTATTATAATAACTAACAATTACCTTAACACTTGTAATAACCTTATTGGATGAGTAGTGGCCGACCATGGGCATCCTTGGGTCGATTTTGGGACCCAATTGAGCCACTTGGTAGTGATAATGACAATTTGGATTAATTAATTTAATGTAAAGACAAAATTGAACTTAACAAAAATCTTTTAGTAATTAATTTTTATAACGAGTTATATAAATTATATTTTCGACTATTAATTTTCATTGTAAAGCTAAAATTATTTCCTACATGATGGTATTTTTTTATAATTTTTATAAATCAAATAAATTAAATTATTTATGACACAATAATGATGCAGTAGTTACCTCCTTAATAAATGATTTAAATAAATAAGATTATAATGATTAAAATAATATCCAAAACATGTCCAATTATGATTGGATGATTTTATTTCTACCATGAGTCATCTTATCTTCATCTTTAATGATTTTTGGACCTTTTTAAACTGAAGCTAAGTTTATAATAAAATTATATTTTCACACTTTCCAAAGGTGCCCCTCTCCAACCATATAAAAGGGCACCTCATCCCTCTCCTCTTCACAACACTTTGAGCCTTCAAGCTCAGCTAAACCCTGCAAATTTGAATTCTCCACTACCTTAGATAAATTCTGGAGGTTCTGGTATTTTCAAAATACCAACTCTAGTTCCTTAAGAGGAATCTTAAAAGATGTGCGTCGAAGAAGAGGTAATCTCTTCTACTGATTAATTCAAGTTTCTTTCTTCTTCAACTTCTTCTTATTTTGTTGATTCATTATTAAGTAATAACATCATTATAACTAATATACTTATATGTTATTATAAATATTAAACAAACCCATTATACCCTCTATCTATCCTACGGAAAACAAAATCACCGCACGTGCGTACGTACGGAATATCGTCTTCGCGCCGTGGTGTAATCTATTTTTCCACCACCACCTTACATGGATGGGTATAATGGTGTAAAGAATAACTATATATGATTATTATAACATCATAATAATTCTATGATATTATATCATCCACTCCAATTCAATTCAATAAATATGGGAACGATATCATCGCTCGTGCGTACGTACGGAATATCGTCTCCCTGACACGATGAGATTAATTTTCCATGATAACAATTCAAAAATTATTATAAAGTATATATAATAAGTAATCATGAAATATATGACATAATGATTCTACTGGATTTATGTATATATAAATATATATATATATATATATGTATGTATTTCATCTACTTAATTCCATTCAATTCAATAAGGAAACGAAAATAGTGTTCATGCGTACGTACGACCTACCGTCTCCATGAGTGGTGTATTTCATTCCATTTATTGATTTATTATATATATGTATATTCTGAAAATATATTATATATAAATCATGTTTTATATTCTTTAATTTAAGTAATAATGGTCTATTTAATCATATTAATAATTACAAGTCAAAACACGGACGAAAAATGAAACGATTTTACCCAAAATGCTGCTTTAAAATGGAATTGACTAATGTACAGATAATATAAAGTCATAATTGAAACATATATGAAATCATAAATATTATTATAGTTTGGTCACAAGTTTATAATATGTTTAAACCCAATATACAAGAGTCTCAGACACATATGGAAGAAATTGCACAAAAGGTAAGGGATAACTTTGCAAATATTGTTTTCATCCTAGATTGTTTATTCGTAAGTATTTACTGGGTTTATATTTATCATCCATGTCCCTGTCTTCTAAAAATGGTTTCATGTATGTTTAAATTCATTTTTACCCATTTTTTAATTTTACTACATGGTATGTAAGGAATCTTTCTTTTGTTTACCATACAAGGTACTTTTTGACTTTTCTAAAAAAAGTATGAGAAGAATGTTTTTTATCTTATACGGCATGAATGGATTTTTTCGGTTTTATAATGCCTTATTTTAATGAAGCTTACTCTACAATATTTCAGGTCTATTTTGAAAAAAATCATTTTCTTTTAAAACTACATGGCATTTTGTAAAAATAAAATGATTTTGAAGAAGAAAGGATATTTTCCTCCAGAATTCATTTCAAGTGTTTTATCAAAACTATTTTCCATCTAAGATGAAATTATTTAATATGTGCTTGTTTTAATTATAATGTCTCTATGATTTACATGGTTTCACTTTTCTTATGATGAAATGATATCCAATTGCTTTATATATATGATGTTATGATGGAATGATGTTTATGAAACCCATTTTTATTCTTTGGGTTATGATGAATGAATTATGTTTATGTTGTGGAACAAGTAAGGATGATTTCATTATGAGATTGGTGGGACCTATATCACCCTTCAATGCACTGGGTAAATATTTATATCTCATGATATAGACATGGCTGGAATGGAATGTTAATCTGGTTCAGTGACACCAGACTAAAACGAGGAGTGAACTCGATTTAGAATGGGACTTTGTCCACTATAATGGTCTTGGCAGGAATGAATTGGCTACTATAGAAATCATATCATGTGATTAATGTTTTTCCACAATTACATGTTTTATTTACATGCTATTTTATCATGATTAATGTTTCTTTATGATATATGCCTTACGTTCTTCCATGATTTATTTCAGAACACATGATTTTGATGTTTAAACTTTATGTCCATGTTTTGAAGTTCAAATGTATATGGTTTGTTTTATTTTTTCCATGCTTACCCTTACTGATCATTTGAGCTCACCCTTTATTTGTTTTCTCTTACCCAGGATATAAAATAAAGGTTTTAGGTAAGAAAAAATGGGAATATCTTTATGGGATATGTTGAAGATCTTTCACCAAGATTAGAAGATTAAGTTCCATGTTTACAGAGACACTAAACTATTACAGTCCTTTGGTGTCTATTTTTGTTATGTATTAAGTATTCCGCAAAAGTAATGTAATGTCTATGTACGTCAATCATTGGGTCTCTAAAATATATATCAATACCATCGTCCTATATATTTATTTTTTAGTGAATTTCATTGGAGTGTCTTTCTCAGGGCAATGAAGCCCAATTATATTTATATTAATTACCTCCAGGACTAGAGATAGAATCTAGTTTATTATTTCATTTTTAAAACCAAAATAATGTTTATATAAATGGAATGAATAACTATATTGTATACTATTATAATATTTTCCATGATTATTGATCAAAAATGGAAACCTTGGATATGAATCCCATTCAACGTCCTTTAAAACATGAGTACCATTAAAATGGAGGGTTGAATCTGGGGTAAAATTTTATATTTTCAATTCTAAAGAAATTAACCCATGAAACATGTAAGGATTAATATCATTAATAACATTACAAAACAATATCACAATAATTAAATGATATGAATGTGAAGTAAGTAATTCGATATTTCTAATGTTCACCCCCAGTTTTTTTTACTATATCCTTTCAAGTTAGACTCTTATCATTCCCCAAAAACTTATTATAATATAATTTGGAATAAAATGAGCCATGTACAATTAGAATCCTTCAATGTATTGATAAGTATGATAATAACTAATCTCATTATTTATAATTATTATAATGACTCTCATAAGTTAAAATGGTTTTTATGAAGTTTCAAATCCAAAAAAGAAGTAAATATTTTCAGTACAACTCAGTTTGTATTCATCCATAATATCTCCTTGTGATGTTCGAACCTTATATATCCATATTATATGCCTTCTAACACTATCTTGTATTCTTTATCTAGTTCCCCTTATAGAAAATATTCCTATTCATTGTGCTTTATCTGAGTAACAAAACTCCAAAAAATCTAAATATATTTGGAATATCTAAAACCTGTAGTCACTAATAGATATATCTAATCGATTCCTCTTTTTGATATCTCTTAATTGAATAATTTTCTAGTTTCTAAAAATTATATCGCTTTTCTGATTGACTCTAACATTTGACCTTACTACATAAACCAATTTACATAGAAAGGCACATTACTTATAATCTTCATTTATCATATTCATCTTGTATATATGTATGATTAATTTTGTACACCAAATAAACATCGTGAAATTATTGAATGGTACACATTTTCATAATTAAATTCCAAATACATTAATAGGTGTGATAAAAGAAGATATTTTTTCACTCAAATTTTAATTTCCTACTCAGTAAGAACATTTTATACTAATTTCTAGGTCATTTGAAATTTTCATGATGCTTCTTAATACCGCTAGGAAATTCCTAATGCATCATGATAAGTTGTTTATTTTGAACCTTATCAAGAATCCATAACCTCGTAATTGAAGATACTATTAAAACTATATCATCATATCTATATAGAATACATTTTTTGAAAATAATCACACCATTAATACTTAGAGTCCTTAGTGTGTTGTGTAAAGGAGTATCAAAACAAAAAATGATAGAATGTTTGTTTGGTGGATTTATTAAAAAGTATTTTTCTAAATCTACTATGTCTGAATCCATTTTTTCTAATATCTGGATTCATAGGTTGACATTGATCTATGAACAAATATTATCTTGTACTAGTGCTCTATAAATTCTTCCTTATACTTATGGATAGTATATATGTCTATTCGATGTGGTTTTTCTGATCAATAATGTAAAACAAATGATTTTGAAAGAACCAAATTATGTCCAGTACCATATATGATTGTGAAAATTGAGAATAGATGTAAACTTACCTCCCTTATTATTTATGACATACATCTTTTTGAAAAAAAATATGATCACATTGATAGCTTTAGAAATAGACAACCTTGAGTCTAAATATACTATAATATAGAGTATCATTATTACTTAGAAATTAAATTTTTGAATATGTATAGTAACAAATAAACTTTGAATATTATATAGTTTTAAAATTTAATACATTTAATTAAATGAATATTTATTTAATATAAAAAAATAATAATTTAAAAGACAAGGAAAATATTTTATAAAAAACAATATTTTTCCAAGAAATTAGATTTGACTCTTTTTGTGTGCTAATTTTGAAATAAAATTTCCCACTTTGAGAATATTGTTTTGAAAAAATAATGACAATTTTTTAAATCATATTCTCAAAATTAACCTGGATATAATTTTTTAGAATTTATTGAAATGATATGTTCTTTGATGAATAGAGAATGATATTGATTATAATTTTGAATATTCAATTATTTTATGTCCTTTGAAAACCTAAAAAAATTAAGATGATTTTAATATTAAAATTAGATGAATAATATATATTTTATTCCAATTAATTTATTGGAATACATTTCTTAGTTAATTTTTATATAAATTCATTTTAATCTTTTGAGTATTTTCTCTTTGGAAACCCTATTTCTTATTACATTTTTAGTTTTAGTTTTAAGTTACATTCTTGTAATTATGTTAGTTTAATTTGAAAAAATAGAATTCGTAATGTGAATCTAAATTTTTTACATTAAATAATAAAAAAACATTAATTTATTTTACAAAATGAATATTAAAAATTGTAAAAAAAATTACTATAGTTATAGTAAAAATGGGTTTTCAATGGTGTTTAACACAAAATATATCAGTAAAAAATGAACATAAAAATTTAAAACAATCATTTTCTGCAAATATCTAGACCATTTATATTTTATTATAGATAATTGAAAATATTTATGAATTTTTTTATGCAAAAAATTGGGGATCACCTTTTCTTTTAAAAAAATTATTTGTCTACATCTAACCTCACTTAAAAAAGGGCACCCTCAATCCTCTAAAATTCACAATAAAAAACAATGTTTTTTCCAATACCTACCGAAGTAAAATCCCAACACATAAAGAAACATAATATATTTGTTGGTTTAATCATAAATCCAACTTATGAATACTTTTAATTAAAATTTTAAAAAAAACTTGAAATGCGGTAACATTCATAAACAAGCATTTTTATTTTCATTATTCTTCCAAATAAAAATATTTTATGAAAACATTATTATATAATAACATAAATGTATACTATATAATGGAATTTAGTAAATTTAATGTAATTAACTATATCTATCTCCCCCTCCATAAAATGGGAAACAAAACAATCGATATTGGGTATGACATAATACAACTACAGGAATCAATGTAATTTTTTTTCCATTAACACATTTATAGGGTGGGTATAATGATGGATTTTACAGATTTATATGATATATTTTATATAATTATAAATCATAAATTTATTTATAATATTAATTTTCTTAAATTTCATTTTGTTTAAATAATAATAACATCATTCCTATGTACGGCATACAACCACCTCACAAGGTGATGTTATTCATTTTTCACATACACTTTATAGGAAATATGAATATGATATATTTAATGAATATATGTTACTTTTAATAAATTAAATTGATTTTTTAAAATTACTAAATCACAAACATACTTACCCTATCAGTCAAAATGGAAATGATAGCATCCGCCATGCATGCATATGACCTATCATCTCCATGAAGTGATGTGATCTATTCCCCATGTCAAATTTCCATTATTAATATAAAGAAGTATCTAGTTTAAAAAATATATGTATACCATAAATATAACTCTAAACATTATTTAAATATATTATGTACTCATTAACCATAACTTTTATTAAAAACACAATATAAAATAATCCCATTAGAAACTGAAATAAGTAAAATCATGAAATATTATTAAAAATGTGGTAGAAATTGTTATAATACGATCATATATGATATTATAAAACTTATAATGGAATTTTAATAAATTATTAAAATTATTAAGAAAAATATACATTATTTATATGAACATTCAACTAAAATAGAGCGTGTGGTAAAGTTATTCGTCTCAATTTACCTTTATTGATGCATATTGTAATGATATGTACCTAATTTATTTTATATGGTTTATATACAACATCATTTTCATGTAATATCATTAGCCATCATTATTTCCTGGAATTATATGTTTTAATTTAAATTATTACTTTTCAGGGGATTTGAATTTAAAATTACCAAGTGGTAACGAATTTCAAACTTTTTTTTCATTGGGTTATATTACTTTTTTGTTGTCTTTGATACTCTATGAAAATTTCTATAATGAATTTGGAATATCATTTGTTTCATATCCAATTTTTGTATGTGGATTTAGATTTGATACAAATAATGTATTCTATGAGAAATTATATCTTCAATGTTAAGAACTTTTTAAGTGATTATTTCATAATCTCATTTTAATTGATATTTTTTATACTCGAATATTCATTAAATGAATTTATGTTACTATTGGATAATAAACCTATTTAATTATATTATATTTTTTTCCTTCATGATGTTTGAAAGTTCATTGCACTTTTTTATATCGTTGTAACATAAATTGGTTGGGAAAATGTTTTTAATAAAATTAAATTTCATTTCTATCTTTGTTCAAAAATCTATTTTCATCCAATTCTATGTTTAAAAAAAATATCAGTTATTCTATCATTTGTTAGTGAATTATTATTGATATTTTAACCCATTTTATACTTGTAAAAATTTATTTTTAATGGAATATTTATATTTTTTTTCAAATATGGTTTGTTTTGATTTTACAAAAAAATGTAAAAAATTCCTCGTTTAAAGATGTACGGATTATAAAAAAATTCCTACCCTAACTACCACTCAATGTTTAAATGATTTTTTATATGTTTCAAGAGTTATGTTCAAACAAAATTATTTTCAAAATATTAGGTTGAATATTACTTTTAAAATTTTATTTCCATAATGACATGGATATTTTCCCCATAAATATTTTTAGAATACTTTTTGTGGTGTTTGTATTGGTAAATACAAATAACTGATATTTTATATATAGTACACTATATATACGTTGTATTAATATCATAACTATTATTCTTCATTATGTTTTCTGATATTTTTTAACATGTAATGTATTAACACACACATTCGTCATTCATTTTTATTGTAATTAACATTCCCTAGATTTATTCACATTCATATGATCATTGGATATTAAATTTCCACTAAATATCCATATTAATTATCAAGGATACTCTTATTACTTACATAATCTCTTAGTTCTACAGATGACTTTTCACATTGAATGTTATGTTATTGAATTGTGAAATACTTATAACCAGTATTTTTTATTAATATATATATTTAACGTTAAAACATGTAATTCATGGGTTAAATGGATTATACGATATAAGATGAATGTTTTGGACATGAAGATATGTGTGGGGGGCATTTGTTGGTATCCACTTGATTCAACATTACTCTAATGAGATGAATTAGTTGTGTATACATTTTTAAATGGGAATCTTCTGTATACTTAGACATAAATTTTAAACAACCTTGCTAAATTTAATTTAAATTATATGTGTTATTAGTCTTGAGGTTTCAAAATCTTTTAATTTGGAATTTTAATTCTTTGAGAATCTAGTTATTATTATAAAATATATTTTAAAAATGATATTATCTCTGGATGAATTTAATTTTAAGTTCATTGATTAAATGTAATGTGTTTTCAATTATTTTCCTTGTCATATTTATTTTTCCTTATCTTATTATGATAGTCATTTTATTGATTAAATTAAATGTTATTTTGTTTATATATCATTTCATTTTTATTATGCACTGTGTTTTTATAATAGTAGGGATATTTAAATGGAATTTGTGTTCAGTTATTTACCATTCAATATTGAACACTCTTAACGTTTAAAGGTAGTTCCTCCTATAGTTATACCTTATTGAGAATTCAATATCACCATTATATTGATTCCTTTAGTAGGAATCTAGGAAGTGTAAAATTATGGATATTTAGGTATATCCTATAGAGAATAATCTTTATATATTAAAAAATTAAAAAATTTTGGTTTTAAAATGTAATATTAAAATCATGTATGTTTCTAGTATACCAAGACAAAAAAACTATTTGGTATATTGGTATGTGATTGATTTTATCTTATTCTAATTTATCAAATCATACATTGGATATAAGAAATTGGTTTTGGCACCATTATATTGTCTATTAGAGAATGATCAATAGAAACCCTATGAAATAGATTTTGGAAAACAACAGTATGGAATATAAACCTATGATATACGTTGAGGATAAGTATATAATAACATGAAAATGTTTTTATTGGGTTTATATTTTTGGGATTTCTAGGAAATAAAATCAAGAATAGATAATAAAATAGGTTTTGGTTCTAAATAACAATTACCCTGGAATAATAACTCTTAAATGGGATAATGAGGGTTGACTTGAGCATTACCTAGCCCATGAAAATGAGATACACTTTGCAACATTTATGACTCTCCCAAGAGATGTGATCTAGATAAATAAAATTATAATTACAAGCCATTATGAAATATTTTAATAGATAATTAAAATGAGTGACCTAGTGTAATCCTTATGTGTTTTAGAATAAATATAAGGCATCCTTATTTTAACATCTTGTAATTTATTATACATTTTCCCCACTATGATTATTTATTCACACATTATGATTTTTGTTTTTTCCAATGTATAAACCCAGAATAAGCCTTTTTAACATCAAAATTAAAGGAAAATGTAGTGACTACGAGAAACCATGTTGTATGATTACATGATTGAAATATATCATAAATATGATTAATCTATTATCCCAAAATATTGTTAATAACTTATACCACAACCAACACTCAAACTCACTAATGAAACGAAGGATAGAGTTCTCTAAGAACTCATGTGATGGAGACCATATTGGAAAGAATGCCTAATTTCTATCATGTTAGAAATGTTGAATGTGAAACCTAGGAATATGTTCCAAGGGAGAAAAATGATTATTCTCATGTGGAAAATAAGGACAAAGGCATTGAATTACTGAAGAAAAATGTTGAGTATGATGGACAGAAATAAATTTCATCCTAGAGATGCATTTAATGTATGTTGTCGTAAAAGTGAGGAACATGGGATTTATACGAGTCAATAAGAACTTTTAATTGTAAAGCCCTAGAATAAAAATTTTCTTTTGTTAGAATAAAATTTTTGAGGTATTTATGTATTGGGATACAATATTTTAAATGTAAAAGTGTTTTTTTAATATTCTATTTTGGTTATATGAATTATAAAAAATCTATTTTTTTTAAACAGAAAAATTATATATGTATATATCAACATTATAGTTGTTAATTCCATCTTTGGTTATGAGTTTGAGGTTGATCATATGTTAATATTCATAATCACCACTTTATAGGATTCACTTTATCAGAATTTAAAATAATTATTAATATGTTGGCTGTCAATTAGGGGAATAAAAGTCCTTGTTTTTTTATAAGATTTTTTTTAAAATAATTACTCTCTATTTTTAATGTATATAGAATTAAAGGTATTGGAAACCTTTATGGAGATTACTATTTTAAATGTTTCAGTAATTTTGAGTCCCCATAATTTGGGAATGTTGTAGGAATTATATGAACCCGATTTTAGAGAAAGTGAAACCCATATACGGGGTGAAAACCTGTCACATTCGACAAGGGCATGGGACTTGAACTCATAATTGAATGATGATAATGGGTTGTATCCAACCACTATCCAATTTAATGTTCTATTTGATATTTTATTGTTTTAACTGAAACAATTTGAAAATTAAATTTTAATGTTAAACCAGCAATGTAACTATTGATATTTAAGTATTAATGTATAAAATTTGATAACATGTTATAACCATATTTGTTTTAGAAAATATTAACAGATATATTTAAAAAAAATTCACTCTTCATTGAATCTTTTTACACATTAAATATAAATGTTTGTTCTTTAGGAATAGAAAATTCATTTTTTATTCAATTCATAGTGCTTGATATGAAGAATAAATTAATCAAAGAAAAAAAAACAAAGTTATAAATTCTTCTTATGAAATATTAAGATGTCATGTAAGTATATTTGGTAAATTTATAGATAAAAAAATAATTAACAAACATTAATAAATGGATCATGAAACAAAATTGTTTTCATACTACCTTCTTATATGATGAATCAATTACTCTTTTAAATTATCACATATAAAGGGTTTTTAGGTCTGTAACATTCCATTTAAAATTATATTTCTGATGATCAATGACCACTCTAAAACTCCATAATTATTTAATCTTTTATTTTATATAATATCTTCACATCCCACATATATTCTCTTATATGAAATCATTGTTATGTGTTATTCTAGAAAACCTTTGAATTTTTTTTATATCAATAGGTTTTTTTAATAACCCTTTTATTATGTGGGTGTAAGGTAGTGGGATTTAAAATTGCTTTAAAATTGTTTTAAAAAATATAAGTTCAATTATATTAAAATTAATCTTATTTAGGTCATTGAGAAAAATTTTATATAGAATATTGAAATAAAATCATCGATACTATTAAAAATTTTCCCTTTGAAAATATCATTTCTACCCACATATGCGTATTTAATTTTAGATTAAAATATTTCCTTTATATATGTCGAATATCAAAAAAATTAATTAAAGAACTTGAATTAGGATAATTTTTATTATCTAATAAATTTATCTTTGTATCACCTGGATATTTTAAAAAATAAACATCTTATTCGATAGCATGTAAGAAATAAAAACCATGCATAAAAGGAAATATAAAATCACAAGTCCTTAAACTATTTTTTAAATAATAATTAAATCCACTTAATAGATTCTAATTCACACAGCACTGGGATTGAACAAAATATGATACTATATTAAAATATAATTATTAAAAAAAATTACCATTACAACATAGCCCATGAATTGGAAATTATGAACAATAATATCATTATTATGAAAATTACATGATTTTAAAATAAATAAAATAGTTAATGATGATATCTATCAATTACATATAAAATAATAACCTTTTAAAATAAGAACTAATTTTTTATAAAAAACAGGGTTTTTCTAAAATGGGTTTCACTCATGATTTCTGTACATAATTTATTATTAAATTTTACCACATTTAAAAAATATATTTTAAAAAATATTCTTAATTTTTTAAATCATTATATCAAAATTTTCTTATGGTAATTTGATTTCTATTTTTCTAAAATTTTTCATTTTTCGATGATTACTCAAAAATAATAAATTTTAATTGAAAATAGAATTTTTTTCTAAATTATTTATAAATTATAATTTTATTTTTAATTAATTTAATGTAAAATTAGTTAAATTATATAAATATTAATCTAATTTTAGTCATTTTATTCATTATTTGGATTAATTTTTAAATATAAAAATTTAAAACTTTTGTACATTTTCTCTTCGAGAACCCACTTCTTAATCACCTATTAGAGAATAAATTTAAATAAGAATTTTACAATTATATGAATTCAATTTAGAAACAAGGATTCTATATTTATGTTTAAAACAATTTATGTAATCTAATTTGGTGAACATATTATTTTCCATAATAAATCGTAAAAATATTAAAAATTTATTTATGGCGGTTAAGGTATAATGAGATTTAATGGCGGATAAACCAATAAAATAAAAATTATAATGACCTAAAAATTTGTCCAAAATATATTATGTAGCATATATAAACCTTATCATTTCTATTACCTATTGATACTCAATTTTGGACCATTTTTCATTTGAAAAATGAGGGTATAAATTTTTTCTTTCAGTCTTTTCATTTGTCCTACTAACATAAATTAAAAATAGTCACACCATGCCTATCTTATTCAGTCATTCAAGCACTTTTTCATTGACCAATCCTATTTCAAATCATATTCCATATTCTCTATCCTCGTCCTACCAGTCTTTTTTTTTAATTTAACCAGTAAATGTTTTAAGCATCATTATAAATATGTGGTCCCAGAATACGTATATAAAAAATAGACATGTTAATTAAGACTCAAGGTAAATTTTTATCATGTCACTTTTAATTATATGATACATAAACCATATTTACCACTTATTTCTATATTATGGTGTACATGGAGCCTCTTTTTATATTATGAATTAATTTATATCTATTATATTTATGGTATCTTTTAATTTTATTTCAATCATTTGAATTAAGATTCAAAGGAAACTTATGTTGTAAGGGGTTATTTCACAATCTCATAATTATTAAATATTTCATTTTTTAATGTCTCCCTTAGGGGAATTATAATATATTTCAATCTTTAAATAAATATATCATTATCACCTCTAACTATTCATGAGTATTTTGATGTAATTGAACCATTTTTTACTCTTTGGTACTTAAAATATTGAGAAATTATTTATAAGGAAATAATAATTCATTTATCACATCCATATAAAATTATATTTTCATCAAATGAAATGTTTATAAAAATAGATTCAAAAAAGTAATTAAAATTTTCCAAATTGTTTTAAAAAAAAATTTATGCATTTGGACTTTTAATAAAATTATATTAAATGAATCATTAAGTCATTTTCAACAGAATTATAATTAGATTTTACAAAAAAATAGATAGAATATACTTTTTAATGTGTACAAAATAAAAATAATTTTATTTTATTTTACTAATAAATGATTCAAAATATATTTTAAAATATTTAAAAAAATCAATGTAATTATTTCAAAAAATTTTGTGAACTTTTTCTTTTAAATAATGATTTTTAAAATAAAATTGTTCATTTCTTCAAAAAAAATTAACAAATATTATCTGGTATATATATTCATCAACAACACCAACCCTTCATTGTACATATGAACAGATTGGTATATGTTAAATTGATATCTTTCTTATTCTTTCATTATATGATTTATGTTTAATTTTTTTTGGGATGTACCAGTTTGACATCATTTATATTACCATAAACGGTTTTTTATTATGTTTATTTATTGGGGTAATTGTTAACCTTTGTTAATCTTATTTTTTTAAAAAAATAATGTTTAATATATCTCTCCCCCTTAATATAAGGATTTGATTGGATTTATTTTTTGTTGTGTAGGGACCTATATAGCCCCTTGATATATCAGTTGGTGTCATGAGAAAATTGATGTTTCATTTTGGCTGAGGGATTTCCCATTTGTATTGATGTCTTAAATATATTCACGACATTAGAATATATAATAGCATAAGGCCTCAATTTTATGTTTTAAATGTCACGCATTATATATTCCATCATTCAGAAATTAATAATTGTCTTTCAATGTTATTATTCAATAAGTTAGAACATTAATCTTTAAGCCTCATTATCGAGTGATTATTTATACATCCTTATTGTAACTTTTCCTTTATTTACATTTTGTATTATGGTGAAACATATACATTAATATTCTTCAATATATGTGTTCAATTACATATTTATCTGATAACAATAACATGGTGATCTATATCGAGATAATATTATATCATCTATCTAATATAATCATTTCATTAGAATTATGACTGATAAAACATTTACTTTTTACAGCTGCAACACAAAATTCATACGTCACACTCGAATATATTCTATTTTTAAAAAAAATAGTAATAAATAACATAGATTATGTTAATCATCATGTGGTTTGGAAATATTTGATTGGCATAGAATTGTTAAAATTAATTATTCATTTCTCAACATAGTTATGGAAAAACATATTTCACACCCCCATATATTCATAATAAAATCGTTCTTGTAACATTCTATAAATCATCCCAAAAAAATTAACAAAAAAATTATATATTGATAAAAACCAATAAAATGTTATAAAAAATAAAAAAAAAATATTTAAAAAGTATAATAAAAAATATCATTTATATCATATTTTAAATTCATGAATGATGATTTTGATGATTAATTTTGAAATTAATACAATATGATTTAGTAATTCAAATGGAATGGGTTGGAATAGAGGTTGTACAAATAGTTTTTCATGTAATTTACCTTGGTTATTTTATAAATATTTTTGGAATTATAATCATTAATTAAATCAATCGTTATTTTACATTATAATTATTTAATTAATGGTTAACTCTTTTATTCCTTCTGTTTATGTGTGTTATAATGCATATTATATGTGTTTTATACACATAGTGGTAATCATCAACCCTTGACTTATTAATGGTAATAATTGGGTTAACAAACTTGCATTCAAAATATTCCCTATATTAGTTTCATATGGGAGGATTTTTTATGATCATGATAAATTAATGATACTATATTCAAAGTAAATTGGAATAAATATCAACGAAAAATGACCGTAAATAAATTGAAATTTTATATTTGAATTGACATGAGAAGTGTTAATTATTTTTGTTGTATAAAATCCATATGTCAGTATTTCATATTATATATCTGTTAAATTCCAAAAATATCACATTGGGGTCGTATTCTTGGATCAAAAAACATTGATTACAATAATTATTTATTTTTTAATGATATGGAAATGTTATTATTTTAAATGAAACATTGATTTAGAATTCATAGTATACATGTTATTATGTCCAATTTATATTTGTTCAGATATTGTCATATAGAAGTGATTAATCCCCATGATATTTTTTATATATGTATTAGAGGAAGGATTCATTGATTTTAATATAATGAAACCTCCTTCCATTTAATAGTAAATCAACCAAATTGATGAAGATAAGACATAATAATTGTGAAATGAATGATATTAAGTCCAAGAATATATGAGCATTCTATTTAATGGAGCTAAAAGAGAAAAGGGATATTCCATGATATATGCACACTTTTTAAAATATAACTATTCCTCGTTAATCGAAGTTCTGGTAATACCCCTAATTTATTCTTCCAATACTTTTACAATTGAGATCTCTTTGGACTCTATAAAGAGATTAAATCAAATAATTGTGAATTATAATTATTGGATCTTGACATTTCATTATATATGGTCATCACTTGAATGACCATTATGGTTTTAAAGATATATTTTTTTCTGATATTTTTCTACATAATTTTCATGAAATTTCTCAACATATATCTTATGTTGAGAATGATATTCTTTCATTAATTTATAAAAATAATGTATTTAACTATTTAAGGTTATAAAATTAGATAAAAATACAATAAATGTTTTTTCCCATGTATTGGAGTCCAATTTTCATGATATTTGATATAATGATCATAACGGAATCTTCTAGTTGTTAATTTATTATACCGGTTATGTATTTGATAACTTCCACAATTGGATATAATAATCCTTTTAGATTCTTTATGAATTTTTTTTAATATCCTTTTCTACTAAGAGATTTGGGATGATGTTGATTCCATGATGATTATAACTCTAATCTGATTCACTAATTTAAACAACTTATTCATCATTTTTTCATCACAAAATTGAGTTATTCATCCATTCATTTCTTTGAAAATTTCATCTATGCTATATTTTTTGGCCACCATGTTCTCATGTGTCAATAACATTGAACTAATACAGTTTTCCATTTTTTGACATCATAATATGTATTCTTGCACTATTATTTAAATTTATTTTGTAATCTACTATATTCTAAGTTTTTTAATGACATTTCTTATTTTTATTTATTGAAAATAAACTAATAATAAAAATCAAGGTGGATGGAAGTGATAAATACCAAGAAAATCACACTTGAAAATTAAATTGAAATTATTTAATATATAAGTAGAAAATGATTTAAATTTTCAATTGTATGAATTATGTTTTAACTGATTTAATAATGAGTGATTGAAAAATATTTGATTTTTGGAATTGAGTTAAATAATACTTCTAAAAGATATTTTATCTTATAATAGTGTTGATTTATTATAATATGATTGGACGAAATGAAAATTAGATCATGAATAAAACAATATTAAAATTTAATTAAATCCCCACAATCACATTGTGAACACTCCATTATATTCCTCTACTAATGTTAAATTGTATGTCCAAAAAATTCTCTGTGGATTATGAGAATGATATTTATATATTCTAACAAATGTACAATGCTTTATATTTATAGGGAAATGAGTGATGGATATGGGAGTTACATGTAAACAAGGAGAGTGGTCAAAAATAAAATCTATAAGAAGCATTTTTTTCAAAATACTATAAAAATTAGTAATTATTCAGAATAATGATAGTATATGAATAATAAATTATTTTTTATAACATTAAATTGGTTCAAAAATAAAATAACCAAAACAGAATATATTATAAAAAATGAATATTCAAAATTATGTTTTATTTATATTAAAACATTTTGTTGTTATTAGAAATTTTCTTGTCCACATACAAATTACACTTCATAATTTTGAAGAAATTATTTATCTCATGAATTGTTTTTTCGATATATAATATCTTTTTCGAAATTAATATATCATTTTAAATCGAAATAATATTTTACTTTATACCATAGATGATTGAAATAAATTTATACTCAATAGAAAATTTAATTTCTTCAAAAAAATTATGGAAATTCCCTCTTAATGGTAATCCCCACCATTGTACTCTTCTACTAACAACCAATTTCAAATAATTGTTTCCCCCTAAATAAAAATCACCTTCAAAAAAAGAAATTAGTTGCTCCAACCATGAGCCCATAAACCACTAATCTATCTTCTCATGCATGAAGTCAAATATCCATTCCTGATTGATATAACAAAAGAATCTATCAAAATAAAAATGAATACACAGTTAATGAAAAGTCATACCTATCGGACTCTCTAGATCAATAATTAAAAACTATGTAACTCAATCCACAATGGAAATAGTTTCTTTTTCCCAAAATTGAAAAAAAAAATTATATCAAAACCCATTTAAATAACATGGACATTCTAATGAAACATTAAATATTATCCACCTACATAACACAAGATTCTAGGAAGATCATAAATGAAGCTTAATAATACATGTAACCATAATTAATAAATACAATATCAATATTTTTTAAAAATAACTCAATTAATTTGACACACCCTATACTAATATGAGCTTCTAAAATTCCCCAATGCATCCACAAAATTTTCTTCCAAAAAAATCATAGAATCCCTTATATTTTCATTCAATTTAAAATGAATCAAATATCTTTTTAAAAATTAAATTTTAATGAAATTATGTGAATATTTTGACTTATATTTTTAACAAATCACGAATATCTCATTCATATCAAAGTCATCGTCTTTAGGTGAAATTAAGGAAAAAAAACTTTTTAAAACAATTTAATCCACACCTTGCTGCAAAATAAATGTTCTCTCTTCAGAACTATGTTTTCCACAATAAAAAACTATTTTTTCTCAAAAACACAAATCTAGAAAATCTTTTCCCTGTGTGAAAAAAATAATCCAGATCAATAAAATGATCGCAATAAAACCATATTATCACAATCATTCCTTATAATATAACCCTGAACATGTCTATTATATTATATCATGATTCATTAAAGAGTGGATCTAAATGACGAAACTTGTAAATCCTCCTTACCCATAGGTCCATGTCTCATAACCTGAGTATTCCATTATCAATATTCATGGATAAATAATTGGATCTAGAATAATCCCTATAAATCATCATTTTTATTTCCCAACCAATAATGGGATTCTTTCCTTGAAAACTCACTTATCATATAGTTCATATTTTAAAACAAAGAAACCTCTATAAAAAATTGAATTATAATAGTTTATGTTGGCCAACCACATAGATTATTTTACTCTCACGTCTTGAAAATCAATCTTTATAATTAACTAAAAATATCCCACACCATAACAAGTTATTATAAAATTTAAATCACCCAAACATGAATCTCCATAGGGAATCCTATGTGGGGTTTATCACCTGAACTGGGGAATGCTTCCCTATATAAGAGTGTCTTATGACTATAGGTGATGGCCTAAAACAATCATGGGATGGATATTCAGTCAAAAAAAACCCCTAGGTCATGTCTAAATGTACTAAATTAATATCATGACACATTTGTATGATAGACACCCCAAAACAACAATAGACCAAAAATAGATGATTATGGGCCATTAAAGTATAATATAAAATGTCTTAATCTATCAATATGAATCCATCATAAAAACATATTTTAAGCAAATAGGTACACAATAATCAAAAAAATCCACCCTCATGGATACAAATTCTTAACAATTAAAAAACAACTTGAAACATCATCCCAAATCATGTAGTGATCTTACTAATTGATTAGACTCTAAAAAAATCTAAACGTAATCCATTTTACCATCTATACATGAAAAATTTTCCATTTGAGAAAACATTAAATTCTACCCTAGTATATCAAAACCAATTCAATGTACGTGGGTATACGGTGAGTTCATGATCATGTTTGAATCACCATTGACTCACTGATAAATATAGAGTAATTAATATCAAGTATATGGGAATGAAATATATATAATTGGTGTATTTATTCGCATTAAACACACCAACTAAGAAACATAACAAAAATTATTATACCGACATACAAACTTGGTTATAATATTCTATCTAGGCCACCATATCCCCTGACATCACCAAAGTTATCTCTAGGATTTTATAAAGGGATTCATCTCATACAAAATCTCATGAATCATATTTGATTATATAATGTGGGTCTAAAATATTTCTAGTGAACTTTTCTACTCCAAGGATACATCACACATTATGTACCCTAGCCCATTCCCCTCAAGGATTTCCACAATGAAGAGTACCCAAGAGAAATATCCCATTATAAGTGGCTATATGGAATATATACCAGCCTATTCCCTCAATTGGAGGGGCACACTAAAGAGTACTGACCAACCTACTAATATAGGCAATATGGAATTGTACATGTCCTAACCCATTCCCGTTCATAGAAGGGGGAAAACATAATTTACCCAACCCAATACCATAGATAAAGGGTTCATAATGATTCTCATGTCCCAACCATCTTCAATATGATTTCCCTAGTGTCTTTTTTCATCATTTAGTATCCTTATATCGGAATATCATATGAAACAACAACCATAGAATGGATTTGGATGCACAAGCTCACTAGATCATCGTGATTATATAGGCCAATAGAAATATATACCCACACTTCTCAATGTTCATTTATCCTCACTAGTTTATCTCCACATGGCCATCATAGTTTGTTAATACTCCAACAGCATTGAAAACCCCATTGTAGTAAGAAATTTAAAATGTGTAAAACCACCCCTCAAATCAAGGAACTAGGCGTAACTCCGTTGTACCATTTCAAAAACACCTTTATACCCCCTAAGTGGTCTACCACATAAACAATATCCAAAATATTCGTTTATACCATAAATATATTTAGATAACTCATATAATCTAGCATCATAATGTAGAAAAATACAAACCAAGAAACTATAACCAATAAACCCATTAAGATATAAACATTTTGGGAATGATTCATTTTCTACATGAGAGAAAACTCTAAAAATAACAATCATATTCCTCACCATAATTCATTAAAAAAGTCTAATCCATATATAATGAATCATATAAAGTCATCACATTACATTTTAATCATTCTCCACTATTGGATAAAATATCATAAAACATTCATTTAGAAATACATTTTCATATATTGAAATATAATTACATAACTCATAACCCAAAGTCAATTAATCTAACATGGTAATCTAATTTCCACAAAAAAACATCAATTTTTGAAAATTCACATTTTATAAAAAAAATACCATCAAAAAATAAATAATATGGGACATTAGTACTCATTTGACAAACATATCATCATCAAATTATTTAGAATGATATATTATCTATGTTGAAACTTGGTTGAAGTCAGCCAATCCCAATCTATGGATAGAAACAACACAAGACATGTAACATGTAGAAAATAATTATAATGATATTATATACATATAAAATTACAAAAATAATAAGAGGATTAATATTTGAATTCAACCTACCTCAACTAGTAACCAATAAACTATTTCCAGGCTTAGGATGATCTCCTCGGATTCTATTGGAACCATAGTAATGAATATAAAAAATTAATTAAATAAACTATTAATTTAAAACCACAGTCCCAATTTGGAAATACTAAAGAAAAAATACCTTGAAAAACGTCAGTGTTGAAACTATAAGAAATGTAGTATAATCTACTCCTAACGGAAACCTACATAGAGGATAAAAAATACCTAAAATAACTACCATAATAAATATTCAAATAATCCAAAATAAATAAAATATTTTTAAACATCCATTAGTTCATTGATGAATAGTTAATTTAATAACTTCTTCTGTGATGAAAACAATAGTTTCTATGTGGTAACTGTTTCATTTTATAGTAATATTTTTTTAGTAGTCCCAAAAATTATACATTGATCAATGTTATATTATATCCAAGAGGATAATCTAGAAATATATCTCATACATATATATGTTACTCCATAATAGTTAGAGATAGAAAAAATAATTACACCATTCCTAGAGGTGGAAATCTCTACGTACATATGAAAATTTTTCTCACATATCGATGGTTGTAAAAACAATTGGAAAATAATAATTTTCCTTTATAGAATCATTATTATATCAAATATATTAAATATATTCATTAAATTTTTACTTATTACAATCAATATAATGAGGAAGTGAAACATTAATAATATTTCATCATGGAGGGAGTAGTCTATACATAAAAACAAACAAAGTTTATAATTTTTCAATACATGAGGAGATGGTGGATAATTTATGTTCAATGATAATAATTAAAATTCAACATATTTAAAACAATTAAGTAACTATTTTATAATGGATTCCACATATTTATAATTTGTTTAAAATGAAATAATGTTTCGTATTCTTGATTAAGAGTTATACTACTACATTGAAAAACATATTTTGGCTTAATCCATAAGCCATGTAGGTATTATAACATAAAAGAAGAGATTCTATAGAATTTGGGGAACTAGAAAATGAATGTATTTTCATAGGGATTTTCAAAGCTATATGGCTCAAAATATGTTATGAAGACATGATAGGAGGTTCCCTTTTATAAAAGAGCACTGGGGAACTCTTGAATTTAGTTAAAGAATTAAATTAATTTAATTTATTAGCATTTAAGGTGATATCCAAATAGAATTAATTATAATATATTATTAGGATGAAATAAATCATATAAAACAATTACATGGTCGAGTTATGTTTTTATCCTTATCTTTTTATTTGACCCCTTTTTAACCCTATAGACAATTACTATGATATAAATTGTTTTAAACTTTAGGGATAATGGATGTTATAATAAAAATACAATTCCCCAAAAAGATTACCATAGATGATATAAATAACTATATACCATTAAATAGTATGTTTATTGGATATTATGATGACAAAATAATTTAATAAAATATTATTTATTATAAAATATTTTTAATTCCAAATCTCAAAAGACCTGAAAGATTTAAATAAAAAATGTTTCTAAAACATGTAAAATGGTTCCAAAATGACATGGATTAAAAGATAAAAAGAAATTTATCTTACTTCAATAACCCAATATAATTTGGATATGTTTATATTTCATTTTAAACCTTATCATTTGATTTAACCCAAAGGACATACAATCTTAAACATAACCAAGGTAATGACATTTTCAATATCAATGGGTATCTATTTTACATGTAATGTTACACCCTGGTGTTTTAAAAGAATAAATTTTGGTTCAATTAAATATAATACATGCAACACTTGTCACGACCCGCCCTCGGGGTCCGTGCCGTGACTACCCCAAGCCCGCCTTCCATAGGCCAGGGGCTGGCGACTAGCACCAAGGCGTAAATCCCGGTAAAAAGGGAAGGCATTGCCTTTGAAAGGTAAACAAACACCACAGAGTAAGAAAGCGGAAAGTAAACACTAAACAAAAGCAGAGTACAACTGAAAGTGCGGAAAAGTAAATGGGCTAGTATACAAACCCAAACTGAAAGTAAAGTACAACTCGAAAGGGAAAACAGCAACTGAAAAGTAAAAGCCGCTACTCCGAGCTGTCCACTGGAAATCCCACCTGAAGGGTGGGTACAGATAGCTCCTCTGCTCCACGGGTCCCGCCGTCCGTTCCGAGCACGTCCCGCCCAGTGGTCCACCTCCGGGTACCGTCCCGCTCTGCAAGCCTCAGCTAAGGTCAACGCTGTCCGTCGTCTGAAACCAACACAACGTAGTGCGGGAAAAGCCCATGCAGGGGTGAGTATAAGCTACTCAGTAGGGACCCCGAGACCCCTAAAGGTCTCTCAAATCCACAAAGGATAAACCACGAAGAAAGGTACAATCACGAAGTAACAACCGACACTGCTTAGGTATATGCCCATACATATACCTAAGTCATCAATTCAAATACGCTCCAACCTCCGAGCCCAAGTACAACTCAGTCCACACAGGAAAGTAAACGTATTCCACACAGGAAAGCAAAACGTAATCCACACAGGATTGCACAACACAATCCACACAGGAAAGCAACAGGATTCAGCTCACACAGGTATACTTCTTCGAAAGACGATAAAGATGATCTCGGATCCATCTAAGTCGTCGGACCCACGAAGGATCGATAGGTAACTAACCAAAGGACGATAAAGATGATCTCTGATCCATCTAAGTCGTCGGACCCACGAAGGATCGATAGGTAACTAACCAAAGGACGATAAAGATGATCTCTGATCCATCTAAGTCGTCGGACCCACGAAGGATCGATAGGTAACTAACCAAAGGACGATAAAGATGATCTCTGATCCATCTAAGTCGTCGGACCCACGAAGGATCGATAGGTAACTAACCCCCGCAAAGACCCACACAGGATCGGGCCCACACAGGACTTGTAGGCGCTGGTTCACACAGGACCGCTGAGCGCAAAGACCCACACAGGATCAGACCCACACAGGATCAGGCCCACACAGGACCTATAGCACTGATCCACGTAGGATCGCTGAGTGTTGTAGTCGTCGTCGTCGAATCCACACAGGATCTCTGTACTGTCGTCGTCGCAGTCACAGTAGCAGTAGTAGCAGTAGCAGTCACAGTAACAGTCGCAGCCAGCACTAGGGTTCCCGCACACAGCAAGCTCGTTCGGAGGGTCCGCTCCACGAGCCGAGAGGCTGATACATCAACTGTCACAAAGTCCAGAGTTAATGTATCCAAAAGTTCCGTATCGTCAACAGGAACTCAACGCAACAGACAGCGCGTCGATCGGACGCCCGGTCTGAGAGTTATTGGCATTTTCGTCCCCAGGGCCCGGTTGGTTTTTAAGGCAAAACCAACCCGATCGTACTCCACCTGCGTCCAAACCTCGGGCGGAGTATGCCAAAAGATCCGTCTCACTAAGAGGAACACAACAAAGCTGACGGCACGTCGATCGGACGTTCGTAGCTCAAGATATGAGTGTTTCCGCTCCGAAGGCCCGGTTGGTTTCGTGAACGAACCAACCCGGCCAAACTCAAAGTAATCCGAAACCTTGAGTGCGATAAACCGAAACGACCGTCTCGATCCAAGGATCGCATCGCCGCTGACGGTTCGTCAATCGGACGTCCAGTCTGAAAGATATCAGCCTTTCCGTCTCACACCCACCCTGGAAAACTTCCCAGGAGGTCACCCATCCTGATCACTACTCTAAGCCAAGCACGCTTAACTACGGAGTTTTAACCACGTAGGCTCCCGAAAAAGAAGGTGCGCCTTGAGTATAGTATACCGAAACCACCGTCTCGATCCAAGGATCGCGTTGCCGCAGACGGTTCATCGATCGGAGGTCCGTGGCTCAAGTTATGGCCAAAATACCGAAGTCGTCTCGAAAACGGGGGGTCCGGGTCCGGGCCGACCCGGCCCGACCCCCCCTGGTCTGACCCGAACCGGGTCGACCCGACCCGGATCCGACCCGAACCGGGTCGGACCGACCGGGTCCGCTGGACCCGGCCCGGCCGGTGGCGGCGCGGTGGCGCGGCCCGGCCAGCGGCGGCGCGGCCAGGGGGCCGCGCATGTGCCGCACGCGGGGGGGTAAACCCCCCCTTTTTTCGGATCTCGGCCGGCCTAAGGCCGACCGTTTCTTTCTCACGCGGGACCCGCGGGTCCCGCCTCCTAACCAAACCCGCGGCCGGCGCGGCCGGCCGCCTTCTTCTTCTCCGCTGCGGTCGTAGCCGCGGCTCTTCCCCGATCTCCGGTGGCCGGCGAGGCCGGCCGCCTTCTGGCTGCTCCGCCGCGGCCCTTCATGATCTCTGGCGCCGGCGGCCCGGCTGGCCGCCGGTCGTCTCCTTGTTCCGCCGCGGCCCGTCTCCGGCCGCGGTCTCTTTCGTAAACAACGACGCGGTGCGTCGGCACCGCGTATCTTCGTCGCAGCTCGCTCCGGCCATTAAATTTTTTGTTCCTGCGCGGTTGCGACGACACCGCGCTGTCTCCGCTAAATTAACACGAAAGAATAGAAGGGGGAGGAGAATCGGCCGTGTTCGTGCGGTCCGGTCTCCTCCCGTTATAACGATATCAGTTGGCCAATCGTATAAACACAACAATGAAAGTTTCACAAATTTTTAATAAAATTTGGAACTACGCCCAACGGATTATTCTTTCATGTTCGAGGGAATGAAAACACGTAATTTAAAAAAGGACAAACCCCCTACCTTGAAAATTGACGTCACACGTCGGTTATCGCGGAGGAAGGCGTCGCGGCGTCGGACGTAGATTCCGTGGACGTCGGGGTGCGTCCGAGGAGGGAACGACGTCTCTTCACTTGTCGCTTAAGACGAAGAAGAGAGGTACATTGTCGTTGGCGATGATTACCACGGTCGGCGACTTCTCCCTTGTCGAGGAGGAAGATGAAGACGGAAGAATCCGGGACGTCGAGTCTCGATGGTCGTGGGATCGATGTTCTTTGTCGGAGAAGAACCGTTCTTCACGTTCTTCGTCGAAGACGAAGAAGATCTTCAAGTCTCTCAACGATTCTCTCAATCCTCTCAAGTAACAAAGGAACTAACCCAAAAATAAATCAAGCTTACACTTAATTTATTAACACAACCCAACCTTTGGAATTCAAGAGTTTGAATTTCAAAAACTCAAAATTAAACTCACTTATTAATTATACATGAGTTGTATAATTAATTAAAAGTTAAGTTGTCATGCCTTTAAGAGGGAGAGAGGGGAGTTAGGGAATTTGAGGGGTTTTGGCACATTAAGTGCAAGGGAGTTTAAGGGGGTAGAAGAGAGTTAAGGGGAAGGTGAAGGGTTGGGGCTCGTGTGGGCCCCACCTCACCTTAATCCTCACTTGGTTAGTTAGGAACTTGTGATTCCACCCCAACTTCCACGCTTAGGATATAACCACTTAAGAAGATAAATAAAATAAATATTGTATAACAAATTTATTTTACTCATCATTTCATCCAGAAAATTAAACATCTCCTCCTAGGCAAACGCAACTTCAGAAAAGGTCTCCTTAAGCGAATATCGGCGCTACGAGTTCATCGGTGTCCTCGGATTTCAATTCCGAGCACCGGATCAAAAGTTAGGAAATCCCGCTCGTTCGTTCACTGAACGTACCCGAGCCAAACTTCGGAAATTAATTTCGGGCACTCCGGGCCTCGGAATCAGGTGCCGTCAGAAACCGCGCTCTTGTAAAATTCCAAAGAAAATTAAGAAAAAATTTCCCTTGAATTTTACGGGTCTTTACATTACTCCCACCTCAGGGATTTACGTCCCCGTAAAGATACATCAAAACTAGGGAAACAAATGAGGGTACTGAGCACGCATTTGAGCCTCCCGCTCCCATGTTCTTTCCTGGAGGTTCCCGTGCTGTCATCTGATGCGCACAAGAGGAATCGATCGCCCACGTAGGACCCGCTCCTGTCGATCCTCTATCTCCACCGGGACCTCCGTAAAAGTCGCCCCATCGTCAACGTCAAGCTCCCCATGGTCAATGATGTGCGTCGGGTCGTGCACGTCTCTCCTCAGCTGAGACACGTGGAAGACATCGTGCACCCGATGCAACTGAGGTGGTAGAGCCAGGCGATAAGCCACCTCACCAATACTGCTGAGGACCTGGAAGGGTCCGATGAAGCGCGGAGATAACTTACCGCCTCGGCCAAATCTCCGAATACCACGTCGAGGTGAGACCCGCAAGAAGACGTGGTCGCCACCCTCGAACTCTAGTGGCCTCCGATTCCTGTTAGAATAAGACTTCTGCCGGCTCTGAGCTGTACTCATCCGCCCCTGGATGACCTGGACCATCTTAGGTCCCAGAGGAGCTGCAAGATTTCTTCTTTGCCGATAAGAGAAATCTGGTCTCATCCCCTGGATGAACCACATTCTTCACCTAAAACAGTCAATCCTAACATGGATGATACTAATCCATACAAAGGATGACGTCGTAAGGCCTCGACGCTACTACTAAGAGATTCAACCGTTACTCTCGCCTCCAAGGGTTGAGTCACACTGTCGGCATCAGTGTGTGGTAACTGGGTCTCCTCCAGTAGATGTCTCACAAGTGAGGGTCAAGTCAACAGCCAAAACTGAAACCTCTTAGTAACATCACGAAAGAGGTCAGGAACGAAAATATCAAAAAGGTATGCGTCTTTTATTATTGCAGCTCATAATACAAGACGCTACACAAAAGCAACAAGGAACCAGAAGTACAAAGGATGTATCCACTAGTTCTACTCCTGTCCATCGGCTCCCAGAGCTCCATGATCGAAGGCCTCGGCTTCCTGAAGCTGAGCTCTCGCATGTTCACCTACTCCCCGTGGTCGGGGTGGACCTCCTGGTGGTGGTGGTGGCAGAGCCTCAAAGCGTCGCCCACCACCTGCTGCTCGGCCAGCTCCTCTGCCTCGTCCGCCTCCTCCCTGCAGACCGCCACAGTCGAACCTCTGCCTCTGCCTAGGTGGTTCCTCAACCGTCTGCTGCTCCTCCGCATGGCGGGTTGGGCAGTCACGAGCCATGTGGCCTTGCCCGCCGCATGCAAAGCACTGTCTTCCACTCAAAAGACTGGCTCCGCGCTGTGTGCCCTGCACTGCTGAGCCAGTGTCCCGAGGTCGTCTGCCCGAAGGTCTGGTCTGTCTGGACCCCTGAGTCCTCTGTCGACTGCCAGCTGCAGATGACTCTGCCACGTGCCGCCCTGCGGTGGGTCGCTGCGCTGGTGAAGACTCAGCAAGGAAGCTCTCAATCAGAAGGGCCCGCTCCATTACTCTTGTCTGAGTCGGTATGCTGAGGGAGATCAGCGATGCCCTGATCTCGTGTCTCAAACCCTGCTCGAAGGTCCGGGCCCGGAAAAATGGGTCCCGTACCATGTCGGTCGAGTAGCGTGAGAGATCAGTAAATCTCGCCGAGTACTGAGCGACCGTCATGCTGCCCTGCCGCAGCTGAAGAAGCTCCTGGATACGCACCGCACGAAGGGTGGCTGGGACGAACTCCGAGCGGAAGAGGCTCTCAAAGTCCGTCCAAAGTAGGGATGCCTCATCGTGCACCTAGAGCATCAAGCTCCACCATCGTCCTGCTGCTGCGTGTAGTAGGCTCGCAGCGAGGATCACCATGAGGTCTGCTGGTGTCCTCACTAGCCTAAACACTCGAACTAATGCCTCCAGCCAGTCCTCTGCTGCCTGGGGATCCGTCTCCCCGCGAAACCTGGGCGGTCGCTGGCGCTGAAACTCATGCAGTGCGCTGAGGCGACGTGCATCGTCAGCGGCTGCTGCTGGAAGCATCGGGGGCTCGGCGGGTAGAGCTACCGCCGGTGCCACTGCTGGAAAAGGGCCCTGCACCGAGGCCTCGTCGCTCGGTGGGCTGTCGTCATGCTAGACTCTCGGAACCCTAGCTGGCTGCCGTCGTGGGGCCATCCTGAAAAGGAAACATGTGCGCCACGGTCAGAACAGTATACCTGGTGAGCTGATATAAGTAATCACAAAGAAAACTTTGAAACACACACGCAATCAATGTTTTCGTGCATTAAGTCGGAAATCAGAAGTCAGGGTCCTGGTGTACGGATACGTCGGCCGCCGCACCAACACTGGACTCCCTGGACTGATAACCACACTCAATACACTAAACATTATTGCTTCACATAGAAAAGATCAGAGTTCGCGGTAGAACCGAACTACTTTGATACCAATTTGTCACGACCCGCCCTCGGGGTCCGTGCCGTGACTACCCCAAGCCCGCCTTCCATAGGCCAGGGGCTGGCGACTAGCACCAAGGCGTAAATCCCGGTAAAAAGGGAAGGCATTTCCTTTGAAAGGTAAACAAACACCACAGAGTAAGAAAGCGGAAAGTAAACACTAAACAAAAGCAGAGTACAACTGAAAGTGCGGAAAAGTAAATGGGCTAGTATACAAACCCAAACTGAAAGTAAAGTACAACTCGAAAGGGAAAACAGCAATTGAAAAGTAAAAGCCGCTACTCCGAGTTGTCCACTGAAATCCCACCTGAAGGGTGGGTACAGATAGCTCCTCTGCTCCACGGGTCCCGCCGTCCGCTCCGAGCACGTCCCGCCCAGTGGTCCACCTCCGGGTACCGTCCCGCTCTGCAAGCCTCAGCTAAGGTCAACGTTGTCCGTCGTCTGCAACCAACACAACGTAGTGCGGGCAAAGCCCATGCAGGGGTGAGTATAAGATACTCAGTAGGGACCCCGAGACCCCTAAAGGTCTCTCAAATCCACAAAGGATAAACCACGAAGAAAGGTACAATCACGAAGTAACAACCGACACTGCTTAGGTATATGCCCATACATATACCTAAGTCATCAATTCAAATACGCTCCAACCTCCGAGCCCAAGTACAACTCAGTCCACACAGGAAAGTAAACGTATTCCACACAGGAAAGCAAAACGTAATCCACACAGGATTGCACAACACAATCCACACAGGAAAGCAACAGGATTCAGCTCACACGGGTATACTTCTTCGAAAGACGATAAAGATGATCTCTGATCCATCTAAGTCGTCGGACCCACGAAGGATCGATAGGTAACTAACCAAAGGACGATAAAGATGATCTCTGATCCATCTAAGTCGTCGGACCCACGAAGGATCGATAGGTAACTAACCAAAGGACGATAAAGATGATCTCTGATCCATCTAAGTCGTCGGACCCACGAAGGATCAATAGGTAACTAACCAAAGGACGATAAAGATGATCTCTGATCCATCTAAGTCGTCGGACCCACGAAGGATCGATAGGTAACTAACCCCCGCAAAGACCCACACAGGATCGGGCCCACACAGGACCTGTAGGCGCTGGTTCACACAGGACCGCTGAGCGCAAAGACCCACACAGGATCAGACCCACATAGGATCAGGCCCACACAGGACCTATAGCACTGATCCACATAGGATCGCTGAGTGCTGTAGTCGTCGTCGTCGAATCCACACAGGATCTCTGTACTGTCGTTGTCGCAGTCACAGTAGCAGTAGTAGCAGTAGCAGTCACAGTAACAGTCGCAGCCAGCACTAGGGTTCCCGCACACAGCAAGCCCGTTCGGAGGGTCCGCTCCACGAGCCGAGAGGCTGATACATCAACTGTCACAAAGTCCAGAGTTGATGTATCCAAAAGTTCCGTATCGTCAACAGGAACTCAACGCAACAGACAGCGCGTCGATCGGACGCCCGGTCTGAGAGTTATTGGCATTTTCGTCCCCAGGGCCCGGTTGGTTTTTAAGGCAAAACCAACCCGACCGTACTCCACCTGCGTCCAAACATCGGGCGGAGTATGCCAAAAGATCCGTCTCACTAAGAGGAACACAACAAAGCTGACGGCACATCGATCGGACGTTCGTAGCTCAAGATATGAGTGTTTCCGCTCCGAAGGCCCGGTTGGTTTCGTGAACGAACCAACCCGGCCGAACTCAAAGTAATCCGAAACCTTGAGTGCGATAAAACCGAAACGACCGTCTCGATCCAAGGATCGCATCGCCGCTGACGGTTCGTCAATCGGACGTCCAGTCTGAAAGATATCAGCCTTTCCGTCTCACACCCACCCTGGGAAACTTCCAGGAGGTCACCCATCCCGATCACTACTCTAAGCCAAGCACGCTTAACTGCGGAGTTTTAACCACGTAGGCTCCCGAAAAAGAAGGTGCGCCTTGAGTATAGTATACCGAAACGACCGTCTCGATCCAAGGATCGCGTTGCCGTAGACGGTTCATCGATCGGAGGTCCGTGGCTCAAGTTATGGCCAAAAGACCGAAGTCGTCTCGAAAACGGGGGGTCCGGGTCCGGGCCGACCCGGCCCGACCCCCCCTGGTCTGACGCGAACCGGGTCGACCCGACCCGGATCCGACCCGAACCGGGTCGGACCGACCTGGTCCGCTGGACCCGGCCCGGCCGGTGGCGGCGCGGCGGCGCGGCCCGGCCAGCGGCTGCGCGGCCAAGGGGACGCGCATGTGCCGCATGCGGGGGGGTAAACCCCCCCTTTTTTCGGATCTCGGCCGGCCTAAGGCCGACCGTTTCTTTCTCACGCGGGACCCGCGGGTCCCGCCTCCTAACCAAACCGGCGGCCGGCGCGGCCGGCCGCCTTCTTCTTCTCCGCCGCGGCCGTAGCCGTGGCTCTTCCCCGATCTCCGGTGGCCGGCGAGGCCGGCCGCCTTCTGGCTGCTCCGCCGCGGCCGTAGGGCCGCGGCCCTTCATGATCTCCGGCGCCGGCGGCCCGGCTGGCCGCCGGTCGCCTCCTTGTTCCGCCGCGGCCCGTCTCCGGTCGCGGTGTCTTTCGTAAACAACGACGCGGTGCGTCGGCACCGCGTTTCTTCGTCACAGCTCGCTCCGGCCATTAATTTTTTTGTTCCTGCGCGGTTGCGACGACACCGCGCTGTCTCCGCTAAATTAACATGAAAGAATAGAAGGGGGAGGAGAATCGGCCGTGTTCGTGCGGTCCGGTCTCCTCCCGTTATAACGATATCAGTTGGCCAATCGTATAAACACAACAATGAAAGTTTCACAAATTTTTAATAAAATTTGGAACTACGCCCAACGGATTATTCTTTCATGTTCGAGGGAATGAAAACACGTAATTTAAAAAAGGACAAACCCCCTACCTTGAAAATTGACGTCACACGTCGGTTATCGCGGAGGAAGGCGTCGCGGCGTCGGACGTAGATTCCGTGGATGTCGGGGTGCGTCCGAGGAGGGAACGACGTCTCTTCACTTGTCGCTTAAGACGAAGAAGAGAGGTACGTTGTCGTTGGTGATGATTACCACGGTCGGCGACTTCTCCCTTGTCGAGGAGGAAGATGAAGACGGAAGAATCCGGGACGTCGAGTCTCGATGGTCGTGGGATCGATGTTCTTTGTCGGAGAAGAACCATTCTTCACGTTCTTCATCGAAGACGAAGAAGATCTTCAAGTCTCTCAACGATTCTCTCAATCCTCTCAAGTAACAAAGGAACTAACCCAAAAATAAATCAAGCTTACACTTAATTTATTAACACAACCCAACCTTTGGAATTCAAGAGTTTGAATTTCAAAAACTCAAAATTAAACTCACTTATTAATTATACATGAGTTGTATAATTAATTAAAAGTTAAGTTGTCAAGACTTTAAGAGGGAGAGAGGGGAGTTAGGGAATTTGAGGGGTTTTGGCACATTAAGTGCAAGGGAGTTTAAGGGGGTAGAAGAGAGTTAAGGGGAAGGTGAAGGGTTGGGGCTCGTGTGGGCCCCACCTCACCTTAATCCTCACTTGGTTAGTTAGGAACTTGTGATTCCACCCCAACTTCCACACTTAGGATATAACCACTTAAGAAGATAAATAAAATAAATATTGTATAACAAATTTATTTTACTCATCATTTCATCCAGAAAATTAAACATCTCCTCCTAGGCAAACGCAACTTCAGAAAAGGTCTCCTTAAGCGAATATCGGCGCTACGAGTTCATCGGTGTCCTCGGATTTCAATTCCGAGCACCGGATCAAAAGTTAGGAAATCCCGCTCGTTCGTTCACTGAACGTACCCGAGCCAAACTTCGGAAATTAATTCCGGGCACTCCGGGCCTCAGAATCAGGTGCCGTCAGAAACCGCGCTCTTGTAAAATTCCAAAGAAAATTAGGAAAAAATTTCCCTTGAATTTTACGGGTCTTTACAACACTGATCCAATATTTAAATATATCTCCCAAATACATTATGATGTATTAATTTTCATATAAATTTTATCACTTGGTTAGGTTTTGGAACACAAAATTCTTGGTCTAAATAAAACATAATATAGTATACCATTAAAACCTATATGTTACACATATAGGTGTGTATATTAGTAACTAATTTATTAGATATATATGGTTTCAATATTTATAAACTAAATTTAATCGAATTTTAGTTATTAGAAATAAAATAAAAAATTGAATGAAAAAATATGGTTTTCTTGAAAAACCTTACTTTCAAAGAAAAATGGTTATTCACAATTTCCAGACTTATTTTAAAACGAAATATTTTTAGGTTCAGAATTTTTATTTTCAAAAATATATTATTTTGAATTAATAAGGCCAAAAATTATCATGGACTAAAATTTTTATAATTTGTTTTGAAAAGATAATTATTTCAATAAATAGTAAAATATATTAGTTTTATAATCATTTTTAATTTCATATAAAGAATTTAAAACTTAATAAATTTTTTAATATGCTTATAAAAGGAAACTAATAGAATTTATATATCTATTAACCCATCACAGGTAAATATAATGAATAAAATATTGAACATTGATTTAAATATTTTTAAATTTTCATATCATTTTATCTATGAAAACATGCTTTCCCGCCACATTTTGTAGTTTAATTCTAAAATAAATTTCACCAGTTATATGTGTCCAATTTGGATAAATGAACTAAATATTAGTAATCATGTGTCACGGCCCGTCCCCCGGGCCCCGTATCATGACTACCCCAAGCCCACCATCCATAGGCCAGGGGCTCGGGACTAGCACCAAAGGCGTAAATCCCTAAACTGGGAAGGCATTGACTTTGTAACTTTAATAAAACACATCAGATTACACAACTGGAAGAATAAAACTCAGTAAAAATGTATAAAAAAGAAGTGCTGGAAAGTAAAAGGGGGCAGAAATACAAGCCCAACCGAAAAGTACAAGTACAACTGAAAGCAAGTACAACTAATGAAAAGTAAAGCAACTACTGTGTCATTCTCTGGGGTTCCTACCTAAAGGGTAGAAACAGATGGCCTCCTTAGCACTCCATGTCCATCAATCTCCTCTATTTACTGTCATACCGAGTTTTCCACCTATGGGTACCGTCCAGTCCTACTACTCTCTGCCTAAGTTAGCACTGTCTGTCATCTACATCCAACACAACGAGGTGCTAGCATAGCCCGTGTAGAGGTGAGTATAACGATACTCAGTAGGGACCCCGAGACCCTCAAGGTATCAATAAATCCAACAAGGATACTCCACAATGTAGGAAATAAATGGATAAACATTACTTAGGTATATTCCCATACATATACCTAAGTTATCTACTAAGCCATCTCAATCAGGAGGAAAATAGAAAAGTCACTGACTCAGCTCAAACTATGATTTTTATTCATATGAACCCTCGGCTGCTGGAGAACTCCTCCTTTATCGAGTATAGTGGGAATGTCTTGTCACACAGAGGCTCTTCCCACTAACATGTACTGTTAAGGTACTCCTTCTGTCGAGTACTGTGGTTCTGTTGTGCTCACACAAAGGTGCTCTCCACAATGGTTTTGCTGCACTCACACAGAGGTGCTCCCCTATTAGCTTTATGATGTACTCCACGTGTCGAGTACCATGGTTTTTTCACGCTCACACAGAGGCACTCCCCACCATGGGTCTGCCGCGCTCACACATAGGCGATCCCCACTAGGCTAGTTGAATCACTCCGAGTCGAATCGGTCAGCAGTCATCAAGTCTCAGCCATCTACTAGGTTCCCGCACAAATGTTTGATTGTCTCCGGAAGATTTACTTCACAAGCTTCTGTTTGATACTCTAACTATCATGATGTCCCACGTAGAAGTATCCCAAAGGTCTGCCACGTCATAGGGGTCTCAACGCAACAGACAATGTGTCAATCGGACGCCTAGTTTGTTAGTTATTAGCCTTTTAGTTCAAGGGGCCCGGTTAGATTCATGTATGATCCAACCTGATCGTAACTCAACAGTACCCCGAAGTCCAATGGAGTATTCTCAAAGGGATGGCTTCGCTCCAAGAATACCGGTGCCACTGACGGTTTCTCAAATAGACGTCTGGTGCCAAAGTTATGGCCAAATAAGGTAATGGGTCAGTAATGGGCTCAGGTCCTATCCAACCTGGTCGGACCGACTTAGCCCAACCTATTATGGGTTGACCCGGTCTAGGTAGACCCTGTCAATATCATTGGGTCTGACCTGGCCAGTTGGGTGGGTCAGCCCGCTAAGTTTTGGCTGGGTCCGCTGGGCCCGGCCCAGTGGACTGCGAGGGCGGTTCATCCAAGTGGTTGCAACATAGGCATCTCGGCCTGAAGACCGGGGCCGGTTCAGCTGGTTCCGTGAGGGGCGCAACTTGAGCGACTCGGCCTGGGAGGTCGGGCTGGTCAGGATACCAGCAGGCAGGCCGCGCGGAGCGCGGGCTGGCCGCGCCTTTGCCGAGTAGGGCGTGGTAGGGGACAGGCAGGCCGTGGGGGTGCCAGAAGGGCTCCGGGTAGGCTAAGGGGGCATTGGGTAGGCCGCAGTAGAAGCTGGGAAGGCCGCATGGGCACCAGCAAGGTGCCGGGAGGCCTCGTGCTGGCGGGACTCATGCCGGGAAGGGCGACGGGAGGCCGTGGGTAGGCGGTCCGGGCATCGCTCGAGCCCGAAGTGTTCGGCCGGAAACATCGGTGTGCCACGGCGGCGGTGCGATTTTCGGAGGCCGCGGGTACCGCGACCTTTGTCGTTGTCACCTTCGTTATCATCGCCTCATCGTCATTCCATAGAACGCCACAACAAAGAAGATTCGGCAGAGGATGTCGGGCCGTGTTAAGTTGTCCCACATCCTCCGCGTTTAAAGTGATATCATTTGGTTCATCAAAAATAGGAAAGATGAAAGAAAATTATTTACAACCACACAACGATTTCTTTTCCAATGATGATGAGAAAATAAAAGATATAAAGCACAAGGTAAACCCCCTACCTCTTGTTCTTTGATCGACGTTCATCATTCGTTGATGGTGTTGCAGAAAGAAGATGATGATGTTCTTCATTCGCCGCGTTCCTCACGCACTCCCAACCCCAATCTACGTCGGCCGTGGAAGACACTCCACGATGGTAGGATCTGAGGGGGGAAGTTGAAGAAGGTTGTTGGTGGTGTTTTTGCATTCTCGTTCTTCATTGGGAGAACTTATTTTCTCCCAACCTCTCTACTCAAGGTCCCACCAAATGAGAATTTCCAATCCAAAAATAATATAATTTATCTATTCTTTTATTGGCACAATAATTTCAAGATGGAGGAATAAATTAAGAGGCTCCCCTTAATAAATTACATGTGTTGGCGCAATTAATTAATGGAGAGGTCAAGAGGATCCCCTTAATTAAATTACACACGTTGGCACAATTAATTAAAAGGGAAAGGTGGCACCAATTAATGGTGGAGTAGGTCAAGGGACTCCCCCCTCATTAATGAGGGGAGTTGGTAGATTTTCCACCCTCCCATTAATTGGGGGGTTTTAGTTTTGTGTGGTCCCCACGATGTAACCTCTCACACGAGGTTATGTTTCACTGGGCCCCACCACCATAACCTCTCATGGAAGGTTAGGCTGTGGCGGTCCCATCTCTAACTCCCAAGTGAGGGTTTTAACCAACAACCACTCACACTAAAGGCAGATCAAAAATAAAATAAAGTGGTGTACACATTATTTTATTTGTATTTTTTTCTATAAAAATCCAAAAACTAACATTTATTCTTGACCATCTGTCGTCGAGGTGAAATTCTTCTTAAGAGATTACCAGCACTGCGAGTTCAACGGTGCCCTCAGATTTCAGTTCTGAGAACCGGTTTAAAAGTTATAAAAACCTGCTCATACATTTACTGAACATAACCAAACAAAACATCAGAAATTGATTCCGGGAAAACCTGGCCTCAGAATCAAGCACTGTAAAAATTCACGGACTTTTAAAAATCCTATGAGTTTAGGAAAAAAATTCCCACAGAATTTCTGGGTCTTTACATTCTCCCCACCTCAGGGATTTACGTCTCCATAAGCTACAACTTGAACTATGGGAACAAATGGGGGTAGTTAGCACGCATATAAGCCTCCCACTCTCATGTGCTCTCCTAGAGGTTCACATGCTGCCAGAAAATGCACACCTGAGGTATCGACCATCGATGTAGGACCCGCTTTTTTCGATCCTCAATCTCCACTGTAACCTCCATAAAATCCACCCCATTGTCAATGTCCAGCTCTCTATGGTCGATGATGTGGGAAGTATCTTGCACGTATCTCCTCATCTAAGATACGTGGAAGACGCCGTGCACCCGATGCAACTGTGGTGGAAGAGTTAAGCGGTAAGAAACCTCACCTACTTTGCTGAGGACCTGGAAATGTCTGGTTCATTTCAGAGATGACTTGCCTCCTCATCCAAATCTCTGTAGACCTCGTCGAGGTGAGACCCATAGAAAGAAATGGTCACCATCCTCAAACTTCAGAGGTCTTCGTCTTCTGTCATCATATGACTTGTTCCTGCTCTGTACAGTCTTCATCCACTCCTGGATGATCTGCACCTTCTTCGTAGTAGCTCGTACCATCACTGGTCCGACTAGTGCTGACTCCCCAGGGTCAGTCCAGCACAAGGGAGATCTGCAAGGTCGCCCATACAAGACCTCAAAAGGTGTCATCCCTATAGTGGAGTGATAGCTGTTTTTGTAAGAAAAGTCCACCAAAGGAAAGTGATCCACCCAGATGAGACCGAAGTCGAGGACACATGAACATAGCATGTCCTCGAGGGTCTGAATGGTCCGCTCTGTCTGACCATCTATCTGAGGATTGAAGGCGGTGCTCAAGTGAAGTTATTTCCTAAAAGATTCCTACAACTCCTTCCATAGCCGAGAAGTAAATCTTGTGTCACAATCGGAGACAATTGAGGAAGGTACTAAATGTAAAAACACAATATCCTACACATAGAGGTGTCACAAGATCTCTACTGAAATCTTCTCTCTAGTAAGTATGATGTGGGCCGACATGGTGAGTCAGTCGACGATCACCCAAATCAAGTTGTGACCCCTGGATGTACGTGGAAGATCCTTCACGAAGTCTATGGATATCCCATCCCATTTCCACTATAGGATCTCTAGAGGCTGAACCAAGCCTGCTGGTACCTGGTTCTCTACCTTCACTTGCTGACAAATGAGGTACCATGAGATAAATCTAGTACTTCCTTCTTCATACCTGGCCAACAGTGTTGTCTTCAAAGGTCCTAGTACATCTTCTCCGCTTTTGGATGTACCACTAGAGGGGATGTGTGTAACTCCATCAACACTTCCTACTGAAGTGCCACTGGTACCATGGTACATCCTCTAAAGAGGATGACGTGCTCCCCACCTTCAGAGAATCCATCAGGTGCATGCCCTGTGGATATCTGATCACATCGCGTCTTGCAGTCATCATCCCCATGTTGTGCCTCCCTAACTCGCTGATGAATAGGGGGAGTGACTGTAAGAGACTACAGAAAGGAATCTCCATCTCTTTCCACAAAGGATATCTATAAAGAAGTTAGCTGCTAGGTCGCCTCTCCTAGCAATAGTATACTAGTCCTCCTGTTGAGCGCTTCTGCAACAACGTTCCCCTTCCCAAGAGTATAGACTATCTCGAAGTCATAGTCCAGGAGGAACTCAATACAACGTCACTGTCTTAGGTTCAGGTCCTTCTGAGAGAAGATATACTTGAGACTCTTGTGATCATAGTACAAGGTAAAACGATTTCCAATCAGATAGTGTCGCCACATCTTCCAGCCGAAGACCACTGCTGCTAACTCCAGATCATGGGTAGCATAGTTCTTCTCATGTTGTCTTAGCTGCCGAGAACCATAAGCAATCACTTCTCGCTCTTGTATCAGGACACACCCAAGTCTGTTCCTTAATGCATCACTGTAAACTACGTACCCTATTCCCTACTCTAGAAGCCTTAATATGGGGGCAATAGTCAGCCTCTGCCTCTGCTCTTGAAAGCTCTATTGGCATATCTCTGACCACACGAAGGGTTTCCCCTTCTTCTTTAAGGCCGATAGTGGCGATGCAACTCTGGAGAAGTCTGGAATGAACCTCAGATAGTATCCATCCAAACCCAGGAATCTTTGTACCTCCGTCACACTCCTGGTGGCTGCCAAGTAAGTACCACCTTGATATTCGCTGTATCCACTGCAACTTCAGCCTCCGAGATGATGTTTCCCAAAAATTGAACCTCTCGAATCCAAAACTGGCCCTTCAAGAGCTTACCATAAATCTAGTGCTCTCAGAGTGTGTCTAGTACTACCTAAAAATGGTAGGCATGTTCCTCCTCTGTAGTCGAGTAGATTAGAATGTCACCGATGAAGACTACAACATAGCGATCGAGGTAAGGATGGAAGATCCTATTCATGAGACTCATGAACACTTCTGGAGTGTTGGTTACACCTAAGAGAATAACCAATAACTCATAGTGGTCGTAACGACACCTAAAGGCCATCTTCTGCACCTCCTCATCTTGAACTCTGAGCCGGTGATATCCTGATCTGAGGTGTATCATCGAGAACCACTATGCTCCCTTCAGCTAGTCAAAGAGGTCATCAATCATCAGGAGTGGGTAATTGTTCTTTATGGTCACCTGGTTCAGGCAACGGTAGTCGACACAGAGCCTCTATCTCCCATCCGCCTTCTTGGCGAACAGAATCGGGGCTGCCTAGGGAGAACACTGGGCTGGATGAATCCCTTCCCTTGAAAGTCCTCTAGTTATACCCTCAGCTCGCGAAGCTCAGTGGGAGCCATCCGATTTTCTAGAGTAGATACCGGTGTCTCCCCGAGGTACAGTTCAATGTATATGTCCACCTCTATGTGAGGAGGTATTCCTAGAACATCTTCTAGGAAATCATCCGCGTACTGGTCCACTATTATAGGATAAGTTGGACCCTCCACATAAACTTCTTCGAGGGTAAGGCAAGCCAACTGGTCAGTGATCGGTTACACCCTCCTCTGAGTAAGTCCGTCCTATGCTTCAAAGGTTTCCTTCTCACCAGTGAAGGTAAACCTAGTCGCATCCATGCAGACACACCGCACTTTTCACCTAATACAGTCAATCTGAGCATGGAATGTAGATAACTAGTCCATACCCAAGATGACGTCATAAGGCCTTGACGCCGCTACTAGGAGTTCTCAACCGAAGATCTCACCTCCAAGAGTAATCTTGCACTGCCGGAACCATTGTGTAACCATAAAATCTTCTCCCATAAGAGTCTATAGACGTAAGGATCGAGACAACAGCTCCGTCAGAATCTCCGAGCTCTGAACGAGGGTAGTAAAAATGAAAGAGTGACTGGAAACTGTGTATATAAGAACTATAGCTAAGGTGGAGTAGACACAAAATGTACCTCAAATCATCTCTAGAGCACAGTGATCATAGGCCTCAGCTACCTGAAGCTGAGCTCTCCGTTGTCCACCTGCTCCCTGCAGTTGGGGTGGGCCTCCTAGTGGTGGTCGTGGTAACACCTCGTAACGTCTTCCACCACCATCTGCACGTCCAACTGTTCTGCCATGTCCGCCTCCTCCCGGTAGACCACCTCATTAGAACCTCAACCTCTACCTGCGAGGTCCCTTAATTGTCTGTTGATCATCTGTATGGTGAGTTGGACAGTCACGAGCCATGTGACCCTACCCACCGCATGAGTAACACTATCCACTCCTGGCCTGTCTGGCACAGTCTCCACTCTGGGTGCCCTGCACAACAGATTCTAAGTTATTCAGTCGTCCACCTGTATGTCAGGTCATCTTGGACCTCTGTAATATCTGTCTAATTCCAGCTGCAGAAGACTCCACTGCATGTTGGCTAGTAGTGGGTCTCGATGTTGATGACTACTCATCAAGGAAACTCTCCACCAAGAGGGCTCTCTCTAGCACCCTTGTCTACATCGGGATACTGAGGGAGATCATTGGGGATCTGATCTCTCGCCTCAGCCCCTGTTCAAAGGTTTGGGCCCTGAAGAATGGGTCTCATACCATATTTGTGGAGTAGCGTGATGGGTCGGTGATCCTCATTGAGTTTTACACCACAGATATGCCACCCTATTGTACATGCAGTAACTCCTGTATCCACACCGCACGAAGGGTGGCTGGTAAAAACTCCTCCTAGAATAGGCTCTTGGGGTCTATCTAGATTAGTGTCACCCCGTCATGCACCTGGAGTATCAATCTCCACCATCTTCCTACTACTTCCTGAAAGAGACTCACAGTAAGGATCACCATGAAGTATGATGGTGTCCCTATTAGCCTGAAGACTCTCACCATAGCCTCCATCCAATCCTCACCTGCATGTGGGTCTGTCTCCCCCCTAAACCTGGGTGGCCTATGGTGCTAGAACTCGTGCAACATACTCAAGTGGTGTGCATCGTCTGTTGCTGGGGCTGGTGGCATCGGTGGCCCAACGAGAAGTAGTAATGTTGGTGCCTCTTATGGTAAAGGTCCCTACACTGAGGCCCCATCGCTCGGTGGGCTATCAGTACGTTCGACTCTTGGGGCTCTAACTGGTCTTCCACAGGGAGGCATCCTGAATGAAACAGATGCGACATTGTCAAAAGATTATACATGTTCAGCTAACCTGGTTGTGTTGACTTAATGAAAAACTTTTCAAAACACACATGCAATCAGTGTATTTATGCACTGAGTCAGAAATCAGAAGTCAGGGTCATGGTGTGTGGATATGTCAGTCGCTTGCACCAACACTGGACTCATTGAACTAAAAACCACATTTAGTACCCTTAACACTATTGCTTCACAGAAAATAAAGATGAGAGTTCGAAGTTTTGTGGAAGAATAGACCTCTAATACCAATTTTTTACAACCCGTCCCCCGGGACCCATATCTTGACTACCCCAAGCCCGCCTTCCATAGGCCATGGGCTGGTGACTAGCACCAAAGGCATAAGTCCCTAGACTAGGAATTCATTTCCTTTATAACTGTAAATAGACACGTCAGAGTACACAACTGGAATCAAAAAACTAAGTAAAACTGTATACAATAGAAGTGATGGAAAGTAAATGCGGCGGAAATACAAGCCCAATAGGAAAGTACAATTACAACTGAAAGCAAGTAAAATTGAATAAAAGTAAATCAGCTATTGGGTCATCCTCCAGGGTTCCAACCTAAAGGGTAGATACAGATTGCCTCATCAGCACTCCACGTCTGTCTGTATCCTCTGTGTACCATCACATCGAGTGGTCCACCTTCGAGTACCATCTAGTCCTCCTACTCTCTGCCTCAGTCAGCACTATCCCTCATCAGCAACCAACACAATGAGGTGCGGGCATAGCCCATGAAGGGGTGAGTATAACGATACTTAGTATGGACCCTGAGCCCCTCAAGGTCTCACTAAATCCCACTAGGATAAACCACAAAGTATAAAATCAGCGGATAACCATTACATAGGTATATTCCCATAAATATACCTATGTTATCTAATAACCCATCTCAATCATGAGGAAAACACAAAAGTCATTGACTTAGCTCAAACCATTATTTTTATTAATCTGAACCCTCATCTACTAGATAACTCCTCCTCTATCGAGTACAGTGGGCCTACTGTGTCACACATAGGCACTTCCCACTAACTTGGACTGCTGAGGTACTTCTCCTATCGAGTACCATGGATCGACTAAGATCACACAGAGGCACTCTCCACCGTGGGTATGCAGCTCTCACATAGAGGCGCTTCCCACCAGGGTTCTACCGTGCTCACACAGAGGCGCCACCCACTGGGCTAGTTGAATCACTCTGAGTCGACTCATTCAGCAGTTGTCAGGTCTCAACCAGCTACTAGGTTCCCACAGAAATACCTTCTTGTCTTTGAATGACCTGCCCCATAAGCTACTGGTCGATACTCCAACTGTCACGAAGTCCCACATAGAAGTATCACAATGTTCTGCCACGTCCTAGAGATCTTATTGCAACAGAAGGCGTGTCAATCGGATGTTCGGTCTGTTAGTTATTATCCTTTTAGTCCTAGGGCCCGGTTGGATTCGTGTACACTCCAACATGACCATAAATCAACAATACCCAAAACTCCAGTGGGGTATTCTCAAAGGGATGGCTTTTCTCCAAGAATATTGGCACCGCTGACGGTTCGTCAAACGGACATTCGGTGCCAATGTTATGGCCATAGAAGGTAATGGGTCTGTAATGGGCCCGGGTCTGGTCCGACCCGGTCGTACCGATTCGGCCCAACCCAGTCTGGGCTGACCCAGTCCAGGTCAACCCGGTCAGTCTAGCTGGGTCTGACTCATCCCATTGGGCGGGTCAGCCCGCTATGTTTTGGCCCGGTTCACTAGGCCCGGCCCAGTGGACTGCGAGGGAGGTTTGGCCCGTAGGTCGCCATGTAGGGGACTCGGCCTGAAGGCTGGGGCCAGTTCGGCCAGCGCCGCGAGGGGCGCGGCTCGGGCGACTCAGCCCGAAAGTTCGTGCCGATCGGGAGACCAGCGGGTAGGCCGCATGGAGCGTGGGCTGGCAGCGTGTGCACCGGGTAGGGAGCGGTAGGGGCCAGGCAGGCCGCGGGGGCACGGACAGGGAGCCGGGCAGGCCATTGGGGCACCGGGTAGGCCCCAGCAAGGGCCGGGCAGGCCGCGGGGGCACCGGCAGGGTGACGGGCAGGGCGTCAGGCGGCTGTGGGCAGGTGGCCCACACGCTGGGCAGGGCGCTAGGAGGCCATGGGTAGGCGGTCCGCACGCTGGGCAGGGCGCCGGGAGGCCGCATGTAGGTGGGTCATGCACCGTTCGAGCCAGTGGTTTTTGGCCGGAAGCATCGGTGCACCGTCAGGGTGGCACGATTCGCAGAGTCCGTTGGTAGCGCGACCTTTGTTGTTGCCACCTTCATCATCATCACCTCATCGCCATGCCGTAGAATGCCACAAGAAAGAAGAATCGACAGAGGATGTCAGTCCAAGTTAGGTTGGCAAGCATCCTCTTCATTTAAATTGATATCAACTGGTTAATCAAAAATAGGACATATGAATGACAATTATTTACAACCACGCAACGATTTATTTTTAAATGATGAAGAGAAAAAAAAGGGAAAATTACAAGGTAAACCCACTACCTCTTGTTCGCCGATCGACGTTCGTAGTTCGTTGACGGTGTTGCATAAAGAAGATGATGATGTTCGTTGTTCACCGCATTTGTCATGCACTCCCAACCCCGTGCTACATCATCCGTGGAAGACACTCGACATTAGTAGGATCCAAGTGTGGAAGTTGAAGAAGGTTTTTGGCGGCGTTCTTCGCATTTTTCGTTCTTCATTGGTAGAACTTCTATTACCCCAAGATCCTCTCTCAAGCTCCCACCAAATGAGAATTTACAAGACAAAAATAATATAAGTTATCTATTTTTTTGTTGGCACAATAATTTCAAAATGGTGGAATAAATTAAGAGGTTCCCCATAATAAATTACATGGGTTGGTTCAATTGATTAATGGGGAGGTCAAGAGGCTCCCCTTAATTAAATTACATGTGTTGGTGCAATTAATAAAAAGGGAAAGGTGGCATCAATTAATGGTAGAGGATGTCAAGGGACTCCAACCTCATTAATGAGGGGAGTAGGAAGATTTTCAACCCTCCTGTTAATTGGGGGGTTTTAGTCTTGTGTGGTCCCCACGATGTAAACTCTTGGTTATGTTCGGGTGGTCCCCACCACCATCACCTCTCATGAAAGGTTAGGGTGTGGTGGTCCCACCTCTAACTCCCAATTTGAGGTTTTAACCAATAATAACTCACACTAAAGGCGGCTCAAAAATAAAATAAAGTGTTGTAAACTTTTTCTTATTATTATTTTTTTGTATAAAAAGCCAAAAAATAACTTTTATTCTCGATCATCTGTAATCGAGGTCAAAGTCTTCTTAAGAGAATACCGGCATTGTGAGTTCAAGAGTGCCCTCGTATTTATGTTTCGAGAACCGGGTCAAAAGTTATAAAAACCTGCTTGTACGTTTACTGAACGTACCTGAACAAAACTTCAGAAATTAATTTTAGGAACACCGGGCCTCGGAATCAATCACCATAAAAATTTTTAGACTCGTAAAAATCCCATGAATTTAAGAAAAAAAATTCCCCGTAATTCCTGGGTCTTTACATCATGAAGATTTATATTTTTTAGTAATGTGAACATATTTTTTTACAATAATGTACTGTATAAATAGAAATAATTTTTTACCGTATTTATTGTATAAATTTTGTTACTCAGGGATAAACTAAGATGAAATGAGTTAAAATGACCCAAAAATTTTCCAAAATCCTTTATATAGTAATTTTTACACTTTATCTATATTATGATATACAATTTCACATTTTGGAGGCTTTTGGAAGGTGAACAATGTTCATACACCATTTTATTTTTAAAAATTAATATATTACGATCCACCTCACTTATAAATGCCACCCATATCCTCTAATATTCACACATACAAAACATTTTGTTCAACAAAGATTTATAAAAATAACTTATGTAATTTGATTCAAAAATCCTTCAGTCCTTGGATTGATCTTAATGTCAATATAAGAAGAAATTTTGTTGAGACATAAATAAAATTTGTTGAAGTAATGTACTGTTCTTAAACGAGTATTTTTTTAGTTTATTCATCTGAATCATAATATATTTTTTAAAAATAATTGTATAATAAAATAAATTTATTAGATATACTGATATGTTATCATTTTATGTTAATGACCTATATCCATCTCTTCTTCCATCAAATGGGAGATAAAACTCTAATTGTGTGTATGGATGACTACCGCCTTGCGAACCAATGCATTTTTTCTCCATCATACCCTTTAAAATATGGATATAATGATCTATTAGATAAATTTATATTATATTTATGATATTATTAAACTTATTAAATTTTAATATCATAAATATATTCTTTTTTCCATTTTTTTTAAAATTACGATATTTTCGCTCATGTCTATGACATATTACTACCACGCGAAGTGATGTGATTAAATTTTCAATTTTAATTTATATAAAATATAAAAGGTTAAATTATATTAATATATGTGAAATATGTGAAATCATGTTATTTTTTTCAAATTAATATATCACAAACTTCCTTAACCTTTTACTCGTTATCAAAACGATAACACTTCTCATTCATATGTATTCTCTTCTGTCTCAACGAAGCGATGTGATCCTTTATCCACGATCAATTTCAATATTTATTATAGTGTTTTATCTAATAGAAAATATGAAATTTATAACAATAATATACTAGTGGATATTTTTTAACTACATAATATGATCTTTAAACAAAACATTCAAGATAGAACACACAAGAGAAAATGTGCTAATTAATACCATATAAAATAAAAATTATGAAATATTATTAACAATCTGCTAGAAAAATGTTTTATGAGTATCATATATGATATTTTAAATATGGATATAGTTATTTTATAAATTATTAAAATTCAAAAAACAGTTATTACAGAGGTAAATTCAAGTTCAATTGAATGGAAGCATGATGTAAGGGTCACTATCCCAATTTCCAATCATTGAGGCATATTGTAATGCAATGCACCTATTTTTTTTTTACATTAAACATATGGATTCCAAAAAATTTACGGTATTTTATGTTTCATGTAGTATTATTTCATTCAATTGTGTTTGAATTGAAAAATTAAATGTGGAAAATTATGTCCAAACAAAATTTATTTTCATTGGGTTATATTACTTCTTCGTTGTGCATGATTTTTTAAGATAATTTGTTGATTGAATTTTTATTATATTTTTAATAAATTTAATTTTTTTATGTCCAATTAAAAAATTATATAGATAATCGATTCCAAGATTAATTCTCCCTTCAACATTATGATATTTCTGATGGTTTATTTTACAATATCAATTTAGTCAAAATTATTTATGTTTGAATGTACATTAAAATTAATTAATTCATAATTGGATAATAAACACAAAAATTTTATTAATCACTATTTAATCATGATTACTTCTTGAAATATTACCATTTTTTTCTCCTTTTTACATAAAATTATTGAGGAGATTTTTTAAATATTATACGACTACATTTATCTCTTCAGTTGAAAATATTTTTTCATCAAAGTCCATGTTTTGAAAAAAGTATTTTGATAATGTTATAAAATTAATTAAATGGTTTATAATGAAATATTTACCAATGATTTCATTTTAATTTTTTTGAAATGAATCTTCATGTTGTTTTTCAAACAAGGACCATTCAACTTTTACTAATAATGTGTAATGAATATTTAGTTTAACATGTATGGAATATATGTAATTTGATGTCATCATGACCACATAATGTTTTAAATACCACTTTATCAATTTTAGAGGTTATTATGAATGAAAAATATTTTTAATTATATAACATTTTATTTTAAAATGATATTTTCCAAATGGAAATGATATTTTCCTAAAGGATTTTTTTCAGATAATTTTTTTGTATTTCTATTCATCAATGACGACGACACTTTATCATTCATATAATCAAATCGATATGGGTTTTATTAATACCATCCTTTTTTATTTTGTATTATTTATGATTATTTTCACAATGGATAGTTTTCAAACTCAGTTCCTTGATTAATTTTTTTGTCATTAACATTCCTTTGAATTATTATTTTTCCAATGATCATTGGACGTTAAATTTACCATAAATATGCATATTATTTATCATATACATTATTATTTTGTAAAATATATAGAATTTCTACATAGAGTGTTTTACATTAAATTTTATTTTATTGACTAGTGAGGTAGTGATAATCCATATTTTTTTCAATATAGATATTTAATGGTAAGGAATATTTTCCATGAATTAAATTGGTTATTTGATATATGAGGAATGATTTGGAAATAAAGATATGGGTGGGGGATGACTATTGATAGTTCCTTGATAAATCATTAGTATAATGTAATCAATTAGTTGGATAGCCTTTTTTAAATGGGTTTATAGTGTGTACCTACCAATAAGTTTTAAATATTCTTCAAAATGGTCTAGATAGTAGAGCTATCATAAAGCATGATATCATAGAATCCAACAATAATGAATATTCACCATTCAGAATTCATTTATTATTATAGATTATATTTTTACAATGATATTATATCTAGATTTATTTCATTCTCAAATTAATGATTAAATTTCATGTGTTTTAATTTATTCACCTTGTCATACTAATTATGCCTTATCTAGTTATGATAGTCATGTTATTAACTTAATGGAATTTGTTTTTTTACCATTCCATATTGATTTTGATTAATGTTATCAGGAAATTAATTTTTTTTAAATGGAATGTGTAAATAGTTATTTAACATTCATTATACGCTTATTTTTTCATTATAGCTTCTATTTTACATAACCGTTGCTAATTATTTATCCTCACCATAATTTTCCTTCCCTTATTACAAATCCATTAATTGAATTATTATTGATATATAAGGATTTAATATAGTAAATAATGTTATTGTTAATAAAATATTTTCAAATTTGTGTTTCCAAATGTAATATGGGAATCATGTACATGTATTACATACCAATACTACTAAAATATTTGGTCAGTCAGGATATGATTCATTTTATCTTCTACCAGGGTAATAAAGAAATCATTTGATCCTTGTTACAAGTGTTGGGTTCATTATTGCTGATATTAGAGGATGTTTAGTGGTAATCATGCAAAATAGATTTACGAAAACATAGATTAGGTAACATAATCATGTTATATAATTTGTTTATAAGTATAGAATATAATCATTAATGTGTGAGGAGTTAAATATTATGTGGTTTTACATAGAAGTAAATACCTATCTAAAAAATAAAATTTGACGTGGTTATGGAATATATTTACATTGTGGTAATAAATGTGAAAAAGTAACAGCGGTCCTGGATCATGTGTTACCTAGTATTCAAAAGTAGGCCATATTGTGCACATATTTTTACACCCCCACAAGACATGCTATAGATAGTTCACATTTGTTTTACAAACCAATATGAATTATTTGAATTGATTATTACAATTAATGACCTAGTTTAAACCAAATTTTTTCTAGATTGAAAATAAGGAGTCATGATTTTGATATCATATTAATGATTCTATGGTTTTACCCCTATGATTATTATTTATAAAACATTTTTTGGGTTTCGTGAATGGATGGAACCTGAAGGAATCATGTTAATATTATATATGATTGAAAACATAGTGACTATAAGAAACCAAATGGGATGAGGATCACTGATAAATATATTGTGATTATAAAAAATCTATTATCCCTATATATGATTAACTACCTATAAAATAACACACACATAGACTCAGAAAATTATAGAAGTATAGAGTTCACTATAATCTATAGTAGTGGGGACCTTAAAGGAATAAAGGATTCAATTCCATCTTGTTTGAAATATCGAATGAGACACCCAAGATAATTCCACATTAGAATGAAATATTATTTACATTTGAATAATTAGTCCCTAATTAAGTGAATTGATGGGGAAAACTAATATTTTGATAGATGGAAATAAATATCATCAAATGGATCTGTTTAGATTTCTTTATATTAAATGTGTGGAAAAAGTATTTAACATAGTTAATTATCTCTTATAAAGGATATCCTATATAACAATCAAGAAACTATGTTGAAATTAAATTGTTGAAGTATTTATATATTAGGATTAAATAACTATATTGTCTAATTATTTTTTACCAATGGAATTTTAGTTATGAGAATATTGAAAGATCTATGGATTGTTTAATATTTTATAACCTTATATGACTTCATTAACATAAGTTTTATTGATTCCGTTGGGTAATTTGATTTTATGGTTGTTCATATGTTCAATGCCTTAAGAAACATTTTTATGTGTCTTGTGATGCGATTTTAAAAATATTAATAATATTTTGAGAGGTATTAATGGGAATACCACCCATTGTTTTAGTATTAGAAAATGATATTTGAGAAATATTGACCTTATATGTTTTTTGGAAAGAAGATTCAATATATGCATAATCATTAAGGATTTTCAAATCTTTGATGTTTGCAAAATATTGGGTCATTCCAATTTTATATCATTATAGAAATTATATTAATATGGTTTTATAAAAAGGAAAACCCTCATAACATGTGAAAACTTGTCGCATCCATCAATGTTGTGGGGCTTGAAACCACAATTTACGGATGATAAAGGATTAACATCTACAACTGGCCTCAATTATATTTTGGATAACAGTTAATTTTCATAATTAATTGATTTGTTTATTATTATAAATTTTTGAATCATTTGTGTTACTAGGGAGGTTTAAATATTAATTTGTTATATTGGATGACTTTTAAAAATCATATGTGTATTTGGAAAATAATTTCTAATAGATGGAAATAATTGTTACTCTTTTATAGATATTTAAGTCTATTAAAATTTAATATTAGTGCATTGTGAATAAAACAATCCTCTAGGGATAATCTCTTAATTTAGTGTGAGATGATGTAGAATGATCTGTGTAAAAAAAGGTTGAAATTGTGATTATGAAATAAAAAAAATTCAAGTAGGTATGTTTAATTACATTACTAGATATTAATACAATTCCTCATCATTAGAAAAAGTATCTAGAAGTAAAATTATATCCTAATAGACACATATTATATGAATAAAATGATAATTAAAATCATTCTTGATTTATGGTTCTTAGGTCCTTAACATTGCATGAATCATTCATTTTCCTTTGAATAATTACCTTTATGAATCTCTATAATTACTTACACATTTTTTCCATGTTCATATCTTTACATCCAACCTATATTATCCAAATTGGAAACATATTTATTTTTTATTACACATTAATATCATATTTACTATTATCACTTAACATGGGGACTTTTTATTAACACTTTTATGATGTGTGTTTTTTATCAAAATTATTTTCTATTGTCAAACACTTGATTATCAATATGATGTTTAAATTTAAATGAAACACATTAATTAATGTGGGAAGAATGTAACACCAAATATTTTAGATGAAAAAATTATATTTGGAATTTTACGTGACATTAAAAACAATCAAACAAGTGAGTTTAACACATCAAAAAATAATGATATATTTATTTTTAAAAAAAATTATATATTTGATCTTTTTTGAACATGAATACCATTGTATAAATGGACTATAATATAGAAAAATGTCATAACCTAGCCATAAAATAAACAAATATGAATAGTACTAACAAATTAATGAAAATTATATGATTTAAACATGTATAAAATAAATTTAATGGATATATATTGATTATATATATAATAATATTCATTTGAACGAAATTTAAAATGTTTATTGAAAAACTATATTTTTCTAAGAAAATATTTTTGTAAACTTTTATCATACTATATTAGAATTATTTTATATAAATTTTATTAGATTATTTTTATAAAATGAAAACATTTTTAAAATCACCATTTATAGTTATCTTTGAGTGTTTTTTCATAATTTTTTGAAAATATAATTTTTTTGATGAATGGTGAAAAGACTTTTTTTATTAAAAAATAACATTTCATTTAAAAAATTGAAAAAAAGATTGTTTTAAGATGGGTTTAAAACTAAAGGTAGTTAAATTATATATCTATTATTAAAATTTATGTAATTAGAGTCAATTTATTAAATAATTTTTATATAAATGTGTTGTAAGATATTGTACATTTTCTCATTGAAAACCTTCTTTGTCAACACATCTATGGGCTTATTTTTTAATTATATTCCCCCACAGAAGTGAGTTGAATTCAAAAAAATGGATTCATTTTTTTGAATTTCAATAATTTTTATTATCTAATAAGGTAATCTTAATTTGGTTCTATTTTTAATATTGAAAATATAAAAAATATTTACCACAGTTTAGGTGAAAATGGGTTTGGTTTTTGTTAAAATAAATATATAAGGTTAAATATTACCCAAAACATATAAAACCCCATTAAATTTCAATATTTATACCTTATCACTTATTAGATAAAAAATTTCCCATTTTGAATCGTTATGTCTTCTGAAAACCATGGTAAACCTTTTTTTTCAAAATTTACATGTGTACCACCCTCCCCACTTATTAAAGGCTTCCATATATCCTCTCTTCATTACAAATACAAAACCCATTTGTTCAGCCAAATCACTCATGAATCACTAATTTACATCCCAAAAAATATCATAGGTCCCTTGTTATGATCATATATCCATCCTAGGAAGGCATTTGTTTCAAATATAATTACGTTCTCTAAAAATGAGTTAACGATATGGACTCTGCATTGTTAATTTAATTCTTCTTATAACTCATAAAATATTATTAAAACATACATATAAAATAACCTTAATATATTCCATATATTGAGTTTTTTTATGTTACGATAATGACTTATATCCAAATCCACTTCTTCAAATGGGAAAAAATCGTTGATTGTTTGTATGAAAGTAATTTTTATTTTATTTATTATATAATTATTATTATTAAAAATTAATATCACATAAATGATCATATTTTATGTTTAAATTAAATTATGGTAATGTATTTTATGTGTACAAGGAACAACCACATTACGTAGAAATTTGATTTGTTTTCCACTTCCGCTTTACATAATATGTAATAATGAATATTTTAATGAATATATGTGATATATAGGAAATGATATTGATTTTATAAATTAATATATCACGTAAATAATTAACCTTTAAATTGCAAAGGTAATGATAATGTCACTCATGCCTACGTCCGACCGATCATCTCCACGACATGATGGGATCCATTATCGAATTAAATTTCCAAATGGATTCTATGATTCATAAAATTAAATTAATTATATTTATAAAAATAATATAAATATATATATGGTATAACTATTTAATATTAAAAATAAATATGGAATTCATGACAACTCAAGCATGATAAAACATGTGTATTAACACCCCAAACAATAAAATTAATGATATATTATTTACATTGGGGTAGTAAAATGATATATGATGAATATGATTGACATTATAAATATTTATATAGTTCTATTATAAGTATAGGAAACAAATAAAATAACAATAAATGTGGTTAAATTATCGTTAAACAAAAGGAAATGTGTTGTATGTGACTATGCCTCAACATTCCATAAATTGAGACATATTCTGTTGTAATGCTCCAAATTTATTTTATTAGGAGTATATATAGTCACCTTTACATATAATATCATGAATCCATCATACATCATGGTATTGTGGGTTTGAATTTGAATTATTTCATCTGTGGTTATTTGACATGAAATTTACCAAGTGGTTATTGTTTTTATTACTCAATTTTATTCCGTTGAGTTATATTTAAACATGTTGAATTTAATATGTTATGCATATGTTCATAATGAACATTAATTAAATTATTTTTTATTTTTTATTATTTTATGATAATTTTAATTTGATTCAGATAATTGATTCATTGATTGACTTCCACGTACAGATTTTTCTCATTTTTAGATTTTATTTCAAATATTCATTTTAATTGATATTATTTAAGATTGAATTTAAATTGAAAAAAAAATATTTAATCATTCGATAATAAAAAAGTTAATTTTATTTTCAATTTTTTCATAATTTTTTATACTAAAATTAATATGTTTCCACTCTTTGGTACCTAAAAAAATTGAAAAACCCTTGTTAATAAAATCTATCTTGATTTTGTACTTCGGTCGAAAATAAATATCCTTCTAAATCCATTATTTCAAAAAAAATGATATTACATTAAAAAAATGAATTATTATTGACAATTTTATTAATTATTGTCTAATTAATAAATTTTTTGGATGGAATCTTGATATAATTTTCAAAATAAAGATAGTTTTAATGTTACTGAAAATTTGAAGTGGCTTCTTTTTATTTGTATGAGATGTAGGTAATTCACACCATCATAACAAATTTACAATTATATATATCATATTTATTATTAAATGGATAATTTAAAAGAAATATAATTTCATTTAATTTAAAATTACAATTTTTATATTTGATTTTCAAAATAAAATGGTTATTTTCCTAAAAAATGTATTAAAGATCTTATTATGATATTTATATTTTTCATTGTCAAGAACCTAATATTTTTCATATACTATATTGGGGATATGTTTTATTGAAAATTTAATTATTTTTCCTATGGATGGTTTATTAATATTTTGACCATGAATATTATTGACAATCACTTACTTGATTTATTTTTGTATTTATCATCTTTACCTAGAATTATTCACATTCCTGTGATCATTGCATAATAAATTTTCCTTAAATATCCATATTATTTATAAACAATATTTTTCTTCAATATAGATATTTCATGGTAAGGAATATTGTTCTAAATTAAAATTAATTAATCAAATATGAGGAATTCTTCTGACTTTAAGATAAAGGTGGGACCTGGTTATAATTAGACTCTCAAAGCATATGTAGTCTCATTAAATGAATTAGTTTTCTATCCATAGTAAAATGGGTTTATGGTGTATACATTCCCATCAATTATAAAAAATCTTGAAAATATTCTTTGAAATTATAGTTATCACAATTCTTGAGATCAGAAAATCCAATAATTAATCATTTCATATATTGGGAATTATGTTTTTATTATCTGTGATATTTTTTCAATAATATTATATCTAAATTTAGTTTATTTTCAGTTTATTGATTAAATGAAATATATTTTAAATTATTTATCATCCCATATTCAATATCAATTATTCTATTATTATAGTAATAATATTGATTAAATAGAATTTTTTTAGTTATTTATCATTCCCTATTAATTATTTATTCTCATATACTAATATTCTTGTTTTTTAAATGGATTGTTTGTTTAGATATTTAAATTTTCATATTGATAATTCTTATGGATTCCTGATAGTCACCATTATAATTAACACTAACAGGACATTTGAGAACACCATTATATTTTTCTTTTATATGGAACCCAATAAGTGTAAATTTATTGATATGAAACGATATACTAATGGGAATATGTTTTCTTCTACTTCATGAAAATTATTTGTGTTAGAGTTTTGTTTTCATTTGTTATACATAATTCATCGCTAAAATTTAAAAACAATTTTAAATGAAAAATAAAATATTCATATTTCTGTTAAAATTTTATTTGTATGCATACTTTTTTATCCATGTAATAATTAATTATAGATAACAAACTAAAAAAGTGTTATATTTGAAATTTACTTTTATGTAAACATTATAATGGTGAAAATAAATATTAAAAGAAAAAATCATATATTTAATATTTTTAAATGATTATGCTCTAATAGAATCTTCAAATAAAATAATGTTTTTAGTTTTATTGAATTTTTGGATATATCACAATAGGTTTAGCGGTAATTAACACATTTTACCTTTAATATGGAATTTTTCTTACTATGGATTAATTTTATATTGATAAAATTGAAATATTTACCAAATTTTGACCCCTAATTCCAAATAAGAAATCTGTTTTTAAAGATTCAATTTAAAAATGTACTTGGAATTATTTGAACAGAAAAATTAAATATTCAGTAAATTTTGTTTAATAAAAAATCTTTGTATGTATAAAAACATTTTATACCATATTAAAACATAAAATTTATTAAAATAATCATAATTTTATAATTAATAATATAATAGAACTAATTTTATTTTTAACCTAAATTAAAATAAAATGGTACTTTGTAAATTATTAAAAAAATATTGTTTTTAATATATATCATTATTTTTTAGTATTTAATGGAAAATAAATTTTTAGAAAAATCCAGACAATACACCCTAAGATAATTTTTTATAATGATTTTAAAATGGTTTTTACGTTTTAAAAATAAAATTCATTAATTTTCTTAAAATAACATATAATCTATTCTACCTAGTGTAATATAAAAAATTTTTATATGAAAATGTACCATTAAAAAATGAGGGGAACTTATTCTTATTTTAATCCTAATAACCATTTTTAAATGAGATGAAATTTATTTAGGACAATATATAAAATAGTTATTTTGATAAATTTATTTATTAATAGTGGTTATTTTATTCTATTATGTAAAAAATACATTAATCAGGTAAAAATAGTTATATTGAAATTATATCTCTTAAGTTCTAATGATTTTATCTTTTATTACTATAAACTAAAGTTTAAATTTCCTTGAAAACTGTAATATATATATATATATTATTTAAATATAATATACAAATATTTTTATAATGGTCTGATTTAATTCCTATATGTATACAATCACATGCTTCATTAAATTTTATTCATTTAAACCTCAATCATATTTTCCATTTTATTCATAATTCCTTCCCTTTTTTCCATTAATTTAGTTAGGGTCACATTATTCTAATAGGAAAACGAGGATAATGATTTTAGGTTAGTGGTATTTCTATATATATTTTCATTTACTCAACTCTTATGTTTGTTCTTATTGATTTTTAGTGAACCCTCATAATGTATAAGTGGTAATCTTACATTGCATTTATTTAATCCAATTATTGTGTCATGGATTAATTTAATTTGATCTCTCATGCATCAAATTCTATCAAATATATTATCATTTTAAAATCTATTGGTATTTTATTCCCCCATTTAATATGTTTTCCCATCTCAATTTGAACTCAAACTCATCAATCAATAGGTTCACAATAAAAAACAGATTTATTGAAATAAAAAATTTTAAAAAGTTAAAATAAAACATCTTGTTGAAAAGGGAGGTGGAAAGAATAATAGTTATAGGGAATTATTAAAAATTGTATTCCTAAATAACAAGTCCTTTGGTGAAAATTTAAAATATACACATTCATGGGATAACTAACGTCATAAGAAAAAATGAGATTAATATCATACAAGGTCCACTAAAATTTAATTTCCATAGAATCATAATTATGTGAGGTGGTTAAAAGAAAATGAAATCATCAAAAATTAAAAAAATTGAGTTTTTTTTTAACAATTTTCTTATTTATTGTAATTTTTTACTATCATGATACAGGATATGAAAAAATATTATTACATGGTTTCCATCCATTTCATAAGTAAAATTCTATCCTTTGGTTGTGTATCAATAAATTAAACTTATATACATAATCTTTTACCCTATTAAATGGATACTCATGATGAATTTTTCTTGATTGAATAATTAAAATTAACATTTAATGAATCATAATATCCTTAATTAAATATATTTTTATTGAAATTTATACCAAATCCAAAATTACGATCACAATTTATTCACTGTGGATAAATCAAAGACATTAATTTCTAAAACCCTCAATAGTAAATTCCAAATATCTACCTAATCAATTCCATAAATAGTAAAAATTAACACTCCTCTAAGATATATCATTCATAATTCAGATCTTATAAATCAAAATGATTTGATCACATTTTTTCATGACCAAAATTAACATTTACCCCCAAAGATATAATTAATGTTTTAATTTCACATTCAAAATATTTGAATACCATAGTCATATATTCTCTTAAAACATAGTAATGTCCTGAATCCTTATAAAACTTTAATGAAAACATATATTCATCTTATATTTATCACAATTATTATTTCTCAAATGAAATCAAGTTCTATTGAATATATTCAATAATTAAAATAATATAATAAATGTTTTCATGGATGACCTCAATCACCAATTAATTAATTCATTCACTAATTATATGTTCTCAAATACCATTTCATTTATATCATCAATATCCATCGTCTAATTTTCCTAACTAAACATGATCTTCATACAACCAATTGAATTTAATTTGATATTTGTACCATTAAAAACTATTTTCAAATCCTTATTGGAAAAATATACAACAATATATAGAAGTTTCATGATTCATGTATCTAGAGTAACATAATTTACAAATTCAATTACATAATCCCTTCAATCATTAAACATCATCAATTGGCATAGGATATGTCCATCCTTGACCTAGGAGATAACCCATTTATTTCTTCCATTGGAATAGATAATTCCCATATTCCTCAAACGTAATGCATTATGATATAAATGGTATCGTATGATAAAATTTGTTCTACGCCATCAAACTATTAATATTTCCTCAACAATTATTTTACTTATTCACATTATTTTCAAATTCAAAAAATATTCCATTTCATTTTTGATGTTACCTTAACAACATAATGTCATATTATAAACAATTAGGAAGCTCAATATTCATTCTGCCACGGTATTTGTGAAACTCTATAATTTTATTTTATGGTTTTTTTGAAACTCACCCATGTGGAGATTATTATTCATTTTGTGGGACACCTGATTGGGTATAATCATAGGGTTTTTATTCAATATCAAATTTCAATTGGTTGTTAATGTGTACAATCATTTTGTTACCCATAAAATTAATTATTAAAATTATGTCTTCTAGTTCTATCCATATAATAAAACCAAAAATAATATTTTATGCATTAAGAAACAATAATTCAAATGGTCAACCATATAATCCTAAAAAATAATCAAATGGAAATATATATATGAGAACATTTTTTCAATCTAGGACGCCAATTTTTATAATATTACATCCATGGCCACTATCTAATCAAAGCATTCAGAATTTTCCATAAAGAAATTGTGAGTTGACTGAAACAAATCCTCCAGATGTGTCAAACATGGCATATAGATAGGAAACGTTTACTACAAAATAAATTAATGGAATAGAGATAATTTGATTGATTCTTTTGGGTTTTTATCAATAGATAAATATATTATAAATACTCTACCCATTTTTATTATCGAGGAATGGATTTATTTCTTGAAAAACCACATAACCTTCACTCACAAAAAAATCCTGATGCTATCATATACTTAGAATTATTCAAATGGGTTTACAAAAAATTATTCATTAATAATATACAATGGTAAGCTAAATCTAACTATGAAACCAACATGGGACACCTAATTTTTTTAAAACATATAATATATAATTTTATAATAATATTCAATACATAACATTGTTATCCATTCTAGAATAAAAAATTCTAAGGGTATTTGGAGACTATATACCCAATGTTCTCATTTCATGAAAAATATTAAATATATCCCACAATGATCTCTCCACATTTTACTCTTTTTATAAAAACCTTAATTATTAAGATTCATCATAATATGGGGAAATGAAACAAATAAATGGTTGATCTCAGATGCGTAGTAAGGGTAAACCTGAAACATATCAATCAATGATAATATGAAAGAATAAGTTTAGAATAAGGGTATGATATTATAGTCATTACTAGTAATGTTCATAACCAAATTATCTTGGATCATAGAAATGATTCATATTAGAAAACAATATCATTTTACAACCTGAATAAAAAGAGAGAGGAATTATCACTAATCCATCATGAACCATGTGTTCAAATAATATAAATAAAAAATCAAATCATAAAAGTTTAACCCCATCATAGGTATAGAAACCATTTCACCTATCATGTTCAAGTATAAGGATATGAAAATCATAGTGTATCATGAATCAATATCTTCTTACCATACTATTTTCATGACCAAACCCTACCGGTCCCAAGCCGCAACAACTTCAAGCCCGCCTCCATAGGCCAAAGGTTGGCAACCAACACCGAAGGAGTAACAATCTCAGGGAGGCCTTCACCTAAGTACCTATACAAACACACACACACAACCCACTTGATACAGAAGTGCAGAGTTAAAAAACAAAACCACAGGACGAACAGCTATAACCCAACCACAATCATGCATTAACCACTAAATAGAGAAAGTAAATTGTCGAAAGTACTGAAAATTTAACTCAACAGCAAAAAGGGAAAAACATGTGCCCATCCACAAAGGTTCCACAACATGGAAATAGGTAACCAAAAGGAAACAACTGGATAGATCCCCGCATGAAAACTCTAGCACGACCACAACACTCTGTCCGAGCTCCTGTGACTTCTATGCTCCTCTGTAGTCACGATCGACCTATTCGTCGTCTGCAAGGGCACACCCAGTGTGGGAAAAGCCCAAGAAGGGGTGAGTATAAAGATACTTAGTAGGATGCCCCAAAAGCTCGAGGGAGAAACAAAGGAGGCACAAAATAGGTGAGTAGTAGACAGAACCAGAATAGTAAAAGAGTATAGTAAAAAGAGTGCAGCTCAACCTAACAAGAGGAATGAAGTAAACTCGTCCAAACTCAAGGATCTAGGAATTGTGAGAAGACAAACTTATCGTCGAGTCTTCGCTACCTATAGTATGAGAGTGGACTCATCGAACCAAGAGGATATATACATGGAAATCACGTGGCATAGCCCATGTGTCTTCACCCCTCCTAGAAGGAGAGTAACTGAACCCAAAGAGTGGGAACCGAAGTCAGGTGTATATGTATATATGCTCAATAAGGAACCCGAACGAGTGTGTAAGGGGATCTCTATCACTAAGCTCAGACAAGGAAGAGTCGCCAACAATTCTATAGATATCGAACACTGAACTCAAACGTCTTTCATGTCAACCAAGGAGGTACAAGTCAAAGGGCCTCAATCACTACACCTAGATACTATCCACTTTGGGTGGCACTGAATCGCCTGCACAGATTTTAAGTTGTGTCGCTAGGGCACGTCTCGGTGGGAAAATCTCCCCTCGTCCTCATATATCCTGTGGTCACGTAAAAGCTATCACATCACCAATCCGTACAACCAAGGATCCCGCTTCGGTAGTCATAGAGAAAAAGTCACTGACTAGCCCTGTAGAAAGGTATGAGTCTAAAAGAAGTCATCGGGTAACCCACTGCCCAGCCAGGCTGGAGGGTAAACCCCTAGAGGTCATTGGGTAACCCACTTCCCAACCCCGTTGGAGGGTAATCCTTGATAGGTCAATGGGTAACCCACTGCCCAGCTCCGCTGGAGGGTAAACCCCTGATAGGTCAACAGGTAACCCACTACCCAACTCCGCTGGAGGGTAAACCCTAAAAGTCATCGGGTAACCCACTGCCCAGCCCGGCTGGAGGGTAAACCCTAATGGTTCGATGGGAAACCCACTACCCATCCCCACTGGAGGGTAAAACCTAATACGGTGTTGGGTAACCCACTGCCTAGCCCAACTGTAGGGTAAACCCGGAATTGGTCTGATAGCTCCGTACTTCCTGTGCTATCACTGGGGGTCACCAACATCGCTACTGCATGATGGTTCAGAGTACGTCGAGAAAACCTTCGTCCAACGCCCTTCTATGCTTCCACATTTAATAATATATCAATTGAGTCTCCAAATTCCTCAACATATCACACCACTGGAATCCTCACAGAAAACCACGTGAGATAGACTACTCATTCACCTGAAACGAACCCCCGATGGAAAAGTTTTTCACCACGGCTTTAGGGCCACACGGTGTCACGTGGGGCCCACTCTCGATCCCGAAAGAGGTCGGGCAGACTACTCCATTGCGATGGCCTTGGAAAAACACGTCAAATCGACTATTCATCCACCCCAAATGGATGCCTGATGAAAACGTCACAAAGTGATGTGTGTCGCTTAAAAGACGGCCCGTAGGGCCCACGTCTCAACTCCGACTTCAACGCCCGAAACCATAATTCAAATATCTACTTCGATGTCAGGGTCGCAACAATACTGACGGTGCTCAAATTGTAAATCGGATGTGTCAGTGCCATCCAAAACAAGAACCCCCGGAAAAATGCCAATCCACTTAATGGGCGTGTCGCGCCACCGAGCCCTCGTCTTGGGAATTAAAACCCCTGAAACCATCTCAAAATGTACTAATCGATTCCAGGAACACGTTTCCATTGAAGAAACACAAATATGATGCCTGGACTATATTTTATATGCATTTAAAAATTTTAATGAATGAAATAATAGGTGGGTCGGGCCAGTTCGGTCAGCCCACCATGCGCCTGGACCGACCAGTGGTTCACCGCGCGGGCCGGTCCGGATTTATCTCCACGGGATCTGCATATTTCAGGTCCCTGTGTCACCATCTGGGGTCCGAAGTCCCCGGTCTCCCATGTGCGCACCGACCGGAAAAAGCCTGTTGGCCCGGGTCTCTGCGCCTCGCTGGTACACCCCTCTACTTGCACCCCCGGTTGCCCGGTCTGGCTCTCGCTTGCTCGTCGCGCCGATGCCGCCTCGCCCGTTCGACCTACTGTCGAGCCACAGAAAAATGCCCAGCCAACTGCGCCTCTTCCTGGACCCCTGTGGCACCGCCATTGGGCCTCTCTGCACCGCCGCTGAGCCTCGCTGGACCGCCAGAAAAACACCCAAAAACTTCTAAAACTTCTCCGGATGATTCAGGTCGCCTCGGAACTCTGATTTCAAATCCGAAAAGTGAAGTAGAAATCTCAAGATATAAAATAAGAAAATTTGGGTTTCTCATAAAATTTAAATAGTGTTTCAACATCATTAATTTAAATCAAAGATGATGCAAGAAATTGAAATGGAAATGAGAAGATCCTGCCTTGGGGGCTTAGCCCGTCGCTTCGCAACGATCCACCAGAGCCAAAACCATAGAGATGGGGGGAGATGGAGAGCATGGTGTTGAGAGGATATTCCTTCATCCAGAAGAATTATAAGATGGTAGAGGGGACCTTTTATTAGACTTAAGTAGAGAATTAAGTGAAATTTTTAATTAATTCATCTTAATCCTCCATCGGTAGGCATATTCCCGAACCCTCAGTGGGGTCCAGATTAAGCCTCACATAGAGTAAACGTCATGCCCTGAGCGAGATGGTGGTCTTGGAATTTTAATATGAGCATCCTTTCAAAAGTTATAAATTCAACGCCAGAGGCTGCTAAATTATGGAAAGGCCCATGGGGGCGTTTTTCACAGTTGGCTCGTGCCCGTGAAAATTTCACCTCTCCTAGGGTAAACGGCACGCTCCAGACTACAAGTTGCCCTCAGTTTCCTTGTCTGAGCTACCTTTTAAGAGTTGTTCTATTTATTTAGCGCGTCCAGAGTGAACGCACATAAAATTTGATTCCGACCACACAAGGGCATGGAATTGCACGCCGTCTGAACGTCCTTCTTTGGAATAACATCAATTAATACACAAAGTCTTATAGGATCAACATCAAGGTTATAACATCATTTCCTCATTCACGTTTTTAATCAATAAAAAACTAAAAAAAACTCAGGATACTGATCCCGCATCTGGCTCTCCGACTCACAGGAGCTCTCCTGGACCTTCACATGCTTCCACAGTACACGAACCAGAGGAATGGACCATCCGTGCAGAGTCTTCTCCTATCGGTCCTCAATCACCACTGGGTGCTCCACAATGTTGGCTCCATCCTCAATGTCTATCTCTCCCCAGTCGATAATGTGTGTGGTGTTATGCACATATTATATCAGCTGCGACACGTGAAAGACATTGTGTACTCTCTCCAGCTGTGGGGGTAGAGCAAGACGATAGGCAACCTCACCAACCCAACGTATGATCTCAAAGGGCCCAATGAACTGCAGGGACAGCATGGCCCCCCGGCTGAACCTCAGCATTCCATGTCGCGACAAGACTCTCAAAAAGACATGGTCTCCCTAATAAAACTCCAAAGGTCTGTGATGTTGGTCTGCATAGGACTTTTTTCTGCTCTGATCCATCCTAATCTTCTCACGAATGACCAGCACCTTCTCTGTCATAACCTGCAACAACTCTGGGCCCATGAGGGAGGTCTCCCCAATCTTCTTCTGGAAAAACAGTAACCTACAGGGTCTCCCGTAGAGGGCCTCAAAAGGTGTCACGCCAATAGTAGAGTGGTAACTATTGTTATACGCAAAATCTAGCCAAGGGAAGGTGATCCTCCCATCTCTGCACAAATTCTAACATGCATGCCCTGAGAATATCCTCCAACACCTGGATAGTACGCTCGGTCTTCCCGTTAGCTTGGGGGTGAAAAGATGTACTCATCTGCAACTGATTCTTGAATGCCTCCTGTAGGCCTCTCCATAATCGCGATGTAAACCACGCGTCATGGTCGGAGATCACCGTTGAGGGTAATCCATGATGGCAGACAATCTAGTGAACATATAACTGCCCCATACTCTCCACCGAGCTCTGCTCCCTCATAGAATGGATGTGTGCCAACTTCGTGAGTCAGTCCACTATCACCCAAATAGAGTCATGGCCCTTTGCTGTGTGTGGAAGGCCTGTGACGAAGTCTATAGATATGTTATCTCACTCCCACTCCAGGATATCAAGGGGATGTAACAAACATGCCGGAACCTGGTGCTCTGCCATCACCTACTGACAGGTAAGACACCAAGAAATGAACTCAGCTACGTTCTGCTTCACGTAAGACCACAAAAACTACCACTGAAGGTGTCTGTACATCTTTCCCACACTGGGATGTACAGCCATGGGAGAAGTGTGGAATTCCTGCATCACCTCCTCCTATATCTCCACTGGTACTATAGCTCGTCCCTAGAACAGGATCTTGTGATTCCCTCCATCAGAATACCCATCGGGTGCGTCGCCCGTGGATATCTGATCATGTAGTATCATGCTATCAACATCCCCCAACTGTGAATCTCTCACATTCTCAAGGAGTGAGGGAGTCAGCATAATCAACAATAGAAAAATCTTACCCTCCTACTCCACCAAGGTCAGCTGCCGGAAATCCAACTTCTCCAAAGCATCCCGTACGAGATGTGCCTAAGACTTCATACTAAGGGCATCTACTACTACGTTGCCCTTCCTCGGAGTGTAGACTATCTTGAAATCATAGTCCTAAGGAAACTCCATATAGTTCCTCTACCACAGATTCAGATCCCTCTGAGTAAAGAGGTACTTTAGGCTCTGATGGTCTGAGTAGACCATGAAACTCTCACCTAATAGGTAGTGTCTCCATAACCTCAAATCGAAGATGACTGCTGCAAGCTCCAAGTTGGGAGTCACATAATTCTATTCGTGGGGCCTCATATTCCTCGACCCATATGCAATCACTATGTGTTGCTGCATCAGCATGCACCCAAGCCCATCTCCTGAAGTGTCGCAATATACGATGAACTCAACACCCTCATCTGGTAACCTCATCATTGGAGCACCAGTCAGACTCTGCCTCAACTCCTCGAAGGATTTTTTTCACTGATCATTCCAGGTAAATGGTCTTCCCTTCGGCGTCAATATGTTCAAAGGGGCAGCAATCCTGGAGAAGTCCTCCACAAACCCCGGTAGTACCCTGCCAAACCAAGGAAACTCTGCACCTCAGACGCATTCTTGGGTGGCTCTCAAGCAAGCACCGCCTCTATCTTTTCAGGATCCACCACCAATCCATGTTCTATAATGATGTTCCCAAAAAAGTGAACCTCTTAAATCCATAACATACACGTGGAGATCTTCCCGTACTGGTGGTTATATCGATGTAAGTCTAGGACCATCCTCAAATTCTCTGCATGATCCTCCTATGTCACCGAGTAAATCAGTATGTCGTCAATAAAGAAAACTAGATGATGGTCCATGTTCGGGTGGAAAATCTGGTTCATCAAAGCCATAATAATGGCTGGTCCATTTTTCATGCAAAAGGGCATCACTAGAAACTCGTAGTGCCTATATCGACAACGGAAGGCCAACTTTGGGATTTCAGCCTCATGAACCCGCAAATGGTGGTAGCCAAATTCAATATCGATCTTCAATAACCACTTTGCACCTTGCAACTGGTCAAAGAGGTCATTGATCCTCGGTAAAGGGTACTTGTTATTTATCATGGCATGATTCAGGTGACGATAATCTACGCAAAGTGGTAAGGTTCTATCTGCCTTCATCACAAACAAGACTGAAGCTGCCTAGGGGGACACACTGGGCTGGATGAATCCCTTCTCATGAAAGTCATCCAACTGAAGTCTTATCTATCGAAGCTCTATGGGTGCCATCCGATATGCTGCACAATATATCGGAGTAGTCCCCAGTTTCAAGTCGATACAGAACTCCATCTCTCACCTCAGAGGTAGTCCTGAAACATCCTCGGGAAAAACGTCCATATAGTCCTCTAAAATGGTAGGGATACAAGTTCATGTAGCGTCCGCTTCTCCGAGATTCATGCTCGTCCTGTCAGAATGCACACATCTGACTTTTATGCGATGACAGTCGATCTGGTCATGAACCATGGAAATCCAATCCATGCCCAAAATAACGTTGTAAGGTTCCATCATGATGACCAGTATGTCCCACGTGAAACTCTCTCCCCCGAAAGACAGTTCACACTATCTACAAATAAAGGTCACACGCGAGGAACTTCCCATTGAAACCTTGAGACTAACCACATGCTCAAGAACCTCTACTGGGAGCTCCAACTCCCGTACCAAAATCTGTGATATAAAGGAATATATGGAGCCTATTTCTTCTAGTACTGAAGCAAGTGTGGACCAGACACAAAGTGTACCTCGAACCATCTTGTGCGCTGAAGGGTCTCAAACACCCCTTGCCTGAAGCTGCCCGTGGCCCCTACTGCCAGCTCCGTGAGCCTGGCATTGTCCGCCTAGTGGTGGAGGTGGAAGGATCTCAAAACATCGTCCTCCACGTCTTATTACTACCACTCTGCCTACGCCACCTCCCTGGGGACCGCCCGGTCCCCGCCTAGGTGACCTATGGTCACGGTGCTGCCTTTTCCTCTGTGGTGCGCCCGCTGCCTGCCACGGCTGATCTGTACGCCTGGTCGGGAAATCCCGTGCTAGATGGCCCCGACCATCACAAGCATAACACCAGATCTCTCATGTCTTCCTTGGTTCCCTATGGCGCCACTAAGGTGTATGACCCTGACCCTGGGTCTTCTCATGGAAGGGCCTCCTCGGGTGAGGCCTAGCACTCTGTCGTCTTCCTGGTGAAGACTTCTCTCAAAAGTGGCCACTTTTAGGTCCTGCCATATGGCACCCCTTGGCCAGGAATCTCTCGGTCACAGGCGCACTCTCCTGCACCTCGTCGTAATTGGGGATGCACAAGGGTACCATGCTTGCACGGATCTCCCTACGAAGACCTTTCTCGAACATCCGTGCCCGGAAGTAGCTCTCGTGGATCATGTCCTGCGAGTAGCTTGTAAGATCATTGAACTGAGCTGAGTATTGGGACACATACATCCCCCCTGCTTCATCTATTGAAGCTCCTGGATCCGAATGGAGCGTAAACACATGGCGAAGTAATCCTCCCGGAAAAGCTACTGGAAGCCATCCCATGTGAGGGAAAACTCATCATGGGTCTGTGTCACCAAACCCCACAATCGTCAGGCTGTCCCGAGGAATGTATTGGTGGCTAGGGCCACCATCTAGTCTGCTGGAGTCTTTACCATCTTGAAGAGAAGTACCACGGACTCAAGCCAGTCCTCTGCCACCTGGGGATCCAGGTCCCCACGGAACCTCGGCGGCCTCTGACGCTGGAAGTCTCGTAGCGCGCTCAGTCTGCACGAAACCTCTACCTGAGCTGTCATTACTAACTGTCTCTCTCCAAATAGAGGGTAGTTGCTGAAGCACTGAGTGGAATGGGATCACTTGAGGGTCCTTGAACTGATGCCTCATCGCTCACCTAGTCATCATCACAAACTGGAGAGGGTAGCATGGATGTCTTCTATCGTGTAACAATCCTAAAAATTATCAAGGGATACCGTGATCAGATGAGCATATATATATATAACAGTTATAAAAAATGGGAGATGACTCTAACAAATATAGTCAAAGACTCAATCCTACAAGATGCATGTTCCAATGATCCCTACAACAAGTGTCTCAACATGTCGAGTCGATAATTGGGTTACCAGGGTCCTGATGAATGGATACGTTGGATTCCCGTACTATCACAGGAATCCCTAGCCTGAGAGACGCTCTCGAGACACATCGACATCATTTCCCTAAATCCCAAAAAAAAAATTTAGGGACGTCCAAACAATGTCCCAAGGAATGAACCACCATTTATACCACATTGTCATGACACGACCCTATCGGTCCTGAGCCGCAACTACCTCAAGCCCGCCTCCATAGGCCAGAGGCTGGAGACCAAAACTCAAGGCGTAACAATCTCGGGGAGGCCTTCGCCTAAGTACCTTTTGACATGCACACACAACCCTCTCGATGTAGAAGTGCGGAGTAAAAAAGAAAACCACATGACAAACAACTATAACCCAACAACATTCATGCATCAACCACTAAATAGATATTGTAATGTCCTAAAAGTAAATACAACTAAACTGAACAGTAAAAAGGGAAAAAAGACATGCCCTACCACAAAGGTGCCACAACCCGGAAACAGGTAACCAAAAGTAAACAACTGGATAGATTCCCACTTGAAAACTCTGGCATGACCAAAATATGATTTCTGAGATCCTGTGACCTCTACGCTCCTTCGTAGTCAGGATCGACCTGTCTGTCATCTGCAAGGGAACACCATGTGCAGGCAAAGCCCAAGAAGGGGTGAGTATAAAGATACTCAGTAGGATACACTGAAAGATCGAGGGAGAAACAAAGGAGGCACTATATAGGTGAGCAGTAGGTAGAACCATAAGAGTAAAAGAGTATAGTAAAGAGTGTGAAGCTCAACCCAATAAGAGGAAGGAAGTAAACTTGTCCAAACGCAAGGATCTAGGAATGGTGAGAAGATGAACTTCTCGTTGAGTCTCTGCTACCTATAGTAGGAGAGTGGACTCATCCAACTATGATGAGATGAACACGGAAAGCACATGGCATACCCCTCACACCTTCGACCCTCCAAGAAGGAGAGTAATTGAACCCAAGGAGTGGGAACCGAAGTCAGGTGTATATTTATATATGCTCAACATGGATCCCGAACGAGTGTGTAAGGGGATCTCTATCTCCATGATCAGCACAGGAAAAGTCACCAACAGTTCTAGAGATATCCAACACTGAACCCAAACGTCCCGCACATCAACCTAGGAGGAACAAGTCAAAGGGGATCAGCCATTGCACCTCGATACTATCCGCTTTAGGTGGAACTGACTCACCTGCATAGCTTTTAGGTTGTGTCGCAAGGATGCGTCTCGGTGTGAAATGCGCCCCTCTTCCACAAATTTCCTATGGTCGGTTCAAAGATGTCACATCGCTGATCCGTACAACCAAAGATCCCGCTCCGGAAGTCACGGAGAAAAAGTCACTGACCAGCCCCATAGAAACATCAGATTCTAACAGAAGTCATCGGGTATCCCACTGCCCAGCCCAACAGAATGGTAAACCCCTAGAGGTCATCGTGTAACCCACTGCCTAGCCCTATTGGCTGGTAAACCCTGATAGGTCAATGGGAAACCTACTTCCCTGCTCCACTCAAGGGTAAACCCCTAATAAGTCAATAGGTATCCCACTGCCCAGCTCCGATGGAGGGTAAACCCTATAAGTCATCGGGTAACCCACTGCCCAGCCCTGCTGGAGGGTAAACCCTAGTAAGTGAATGGGTAACCCACTGCCCAACCCGGCTAGAGGGTAAACCCTGATAGTTCGAAGAGTAACCCACTGCCCAGTCCCACTAGTGGGTAAACCCTAATACGTTTTTGGGTAACCCACTACCCAGCCCAGCTAGAGGGTAAACCTAGAACTGGTCTGATAGCTCTGCACAGCCCGTGCTATAACTGGGGGGTCACCAACATCGCTATTGCGCGATGGTTCGGAGTGCGTCGAGGAAACCTATGTCTAATGCCCTTCCATGATTCCATATTTAATAAGATCTCAATTGAGGCTCTGCACGCCCCAACAGATCACACCACTGCAATCCTCACGGAAACCCCTGCGAGATAGAATACTCATTCACCTGGAACGGACCCCCGGAAGAAAAGATGTTCTCCACTACTTTAGGCCCGCACGGTGTCTATTGGGGCCCACTCTTGGTCCCGAAAGAGGATGGGAAAACTACTCCATTGTGATGGCCTCGGAAAAACAAGTCAAATAGACTATTCATCCGCCACGAACGGATGCTTGAAGAAGACGTCGCAAAATGCTGCACGTTGCTTAAAAGACGGCTCGTAGGGCCCACATCTCAACTCTGAGATCAATGCCCAAAACTAGACTAGAAATTTCCACCATGACTCTGAGGTTGCAACGTCACTGACGGTACTCAAATCAGACATTGTAGGTGTCTATTCCATCCAAAACAAAACCCCCAGAAATGTCAATCCACTTAATGGTCATGTCACGCCACCGATGCCCCCATCTCGGGAATTAAAACCCCCCGAAAACATCTCAATATATTTTTCTTGATTCCAGGAATGCGTTTCCATAGACGAAATGTGAATCTGACGCCTGTACTGCATTTTATAGGCGTTTTAAATATTTAATGGACGAAAAAATAGCTGGGCCGAGCCGGTTCGGCCGTCCCACCATGTGCCTCGACCGACCCGCGGTTCACAGCACGGGCCAGACCAGCCTCGCCCGGAAAGGCTTAAGCCCGTTCAGCTTTATCTCCATGGGACCCACATATTGCAGGTCCTTGTCTCACCACCCAGGGTCTGAAGACCCCGGTCTCCCCCGTGCGCACCGACCGGCAAAAGCCGGTCGACCCGGGTCTCCGCACCTCGCTGGCGCCCCCCTCCGCTGGCGACCCTTGCTGCCCGGTCCGGTTCTTGCTCGCCCGCAGCGCCGATGCCGCTTCACCAGGCCACCCTGATGTCGAGCCGCTGAAGACCGCCCGACCGACCGCGCCTCCACCTGGACCCCCACCGCGCCACCGCTGGGCCTCGCCGGGCTGCCACTTAGCCTCACCGGACCACTAGAAAAACACCCAAAAACTCTTGAAACATCGCCGGACAATTACGGTCACCTCGGAACTTGGAATTCAAATCCGAAAAATGCATCAGAATGATGAATATATAATCTACCCAAATATGGTATTTTATTGAAATTTAATCATTGTTTCGATATCATTAATTTATATTGAATATGATACGGGAAATTGAAATGGAAAGGAGAAGATCCTACCTTGGGGGCTTAGCCCGTCGCTTCACAACGATCTGTCGGAGATGCAACGCCATGCCCTAAGTGAAATGGAGGTCTTAGAGTTTTAATTCGAGCCTCCGTTCAAAAGTTATAAATTCAATTCCTGAGGCCGCAATATTACGAAAAGGCCCATAGTGGTGTTTTTCACAGTTGGCCCGTGCCTGTGAAAATTTCACCTCTCTTAGGGTAAACGGAATGATCCGGACTCAATAGTTCCCTCAGTTTCCCCGTCCGAGAAACCATTTAGTAGTTATTATATTTATTTATCATTTCTAATGTGAACGCACCTCAAATTTTATTCCGTCCACACCGGGGCTTGGAATCGCACGCAGTCTGAACGTCCTGCTTTGAAATAACATAAAAAAAATATGCAAAGTCTTATAAGTTGAAAATCCAGGTACTTACGACTATAATAGTCCATTACTCATCATCTATTTTCCATAGTGGATGAGGCATCACTATCTATTTCCCATAGTTGTCCAGACATCCTTACATATTTCCAATAATGGATCAAGCACATCAACTCACATCCCACAATTATCTTATGAAATATAAAACATTTTCCAATACATTAAATAGAAATATAATTTGGGTACCACAAATAACATAATTAAATGGAAATAAATGTGTCCTAAAATATCCAAAAAAATATTCATATCATCAAATCATAACCAGTGTAGTAAATGTGTGTTCTATAAACATTTCATAATCTCATTATAGTATAACACATTAAAATTTAATGGGTATCATAACCAGCCGATAATAATTGTTATAAAACTGAGAGAGAAATAATAAGGTTGGTATCATTGGATTATATCCCTTATAAAATGTCATGAATTGTTTCCCTGGGCCTATGTCGTGACTACCCCATTCCCATCTCTCAAAGGAAAGGGGCTGGAGACTAGCATCAAATTCATTATCCCGCAAGGGGGAGGCATTTTCATGAGTACCTCTAGGCACTCACACACACATAACCAACCCAAAATGTTGTAAAATCAAAATTCATGCCACTAAGACAACCACTTTGAGTAACAGTAAAATGATGAATGTTATGGGGCCACAATAAAAGACCCAAAAAGAAAAATTACAAGATTTTGAAGTTTGTATGCTGTAAATTGTAACTGAAGGGTTATTGAAGGAGGTGCCTCCTGAAATTGTATAAGTATGCCTCATCAATCAGATCTCACATGGCCCTACCTGTCCAGGGACAACTAGGGTCTTTGTTGAAGCATTTGTTATATACACAAGATAAGACACATGTGGTTGGAGCCCGTTCATGGGTGAGTAACAAACTACCCAATAAGGAACAACAAACAAAAAAGGTTACACTATAAAGGAAAGTATGAATGATGTGTTTTTAGACCACTTAGGTATACTCTAATGTTTGGAAACTAAGACTCTCAGTCCTAAAAACTGTACACCATGTACTGTGGAGGCGCTTGTCCTTGACAAGCCACCAAGGCCTATTGTGTAACCCAGACCCTCTCACCAATTAGGAATGTTTGGTGACCTATACTCGCTCGTCATGTTGGCCTACTAGCTCACATAAACCCAGCCATCTCTTTGGCATGATGGGTGACTGAAACACACATTTCATTTTGGGATATAGATTTACATAAACTCGCTCATCTCTTTGGCCTTATGGGTCACCTAGACCTTCTATTCATAGTCATCTTGTCAAAACCTGCAACAAAATTATCACTTGTAGCACGCATGATTCTAGGTGAATGAAATCCTCAAGAGCTCGGTCAATGTCAACATCCATGAAAAAACACGTAGTGTATATGGAAAGGACCACCTCGTCACGGGGGTCCCAACACCGAAAATGGTCTGTCAATTGGACATGTTGTTTGGATGTTATATACCTTTTAGTGAAAATGTTCTAGTTTAGTCTGGGTCTGGTCTGACCCGAATGAACTGACCTGACCTGACTTGACCCGTGGTCTGCCGGCCCAACTCGAGTCCACTGACTCAACCCGGGTTCGACACGGCAGGCCAACCTAGCCCAAACCAGCTAGTCAGACTACCCCGCTTGTCAAAGCCAGCCAATTGGAGTGGGATGGTATGTTCCACCCGAGACGTTGCAAGACCCACATCTCTGAACCACCTCATGACTCGCCACGGTGTCCTCCATCGTGGACAATCAAGACTGCATCCCTCTATCCACATGACACTGTGCAGCATCTGAATTCTCCCACACCTCTGACATTATCCTATCGGTGGACTCTAATCACCAGCCATAAAATATGCCACAGGCCTCCTTTGCTGCTGCGGTCCGCCGCCTCCCCCATGCTGTTTCCCACCATTGGGTACTTCCACAGGCCACCAGACAAACTCCGGTGGTCCGATTTATGATCCGAAATTCTCACTGTGATCCTTGGAATGATGCATATACTTATGTGTGCTCCAAGTAGTCTAACTGTAGATCTAGGGGTCTGACCACCTTTGGACACTCCCAACAAGAATATGATGTGATCATAGGGGTCTTTCGAGGAAGAACGAGAGGAGGAAAAAATATTACAATGAACATCAAAGGAAACAAACATTTTAATTGTTCATTTGAACTTGGTTCATTTATTTATCTAAATATGGGACACATTAAAATAATTTCCATTACATACTCCCCTCCAAAATCCCCTAATGTCAAAATCTCACTCCCGCAAGGAAGATAAATCTACAGGTCAAATTTTAGATAATTCACCCACATTTTTCATTTATAAAGAAATAATGGCGGAAGGGATCCCACACAGAAAACAAAAACCCCATTATTTTAATAATATCATTCTTCATTGAAGAATGAAGTTTCACACTATCATTCATCGATCCTTGATCTATAGTCTCCCATAATCATTGGTGATACTTTGATCCTCTATTATCATTAGTGATCCTTTGAATGAGGTGGAAGGGAATAATATTTTTCTTCATCATTCATTTTTCATTGTCACTAATCCTCTAAAGACTCCAATAAAAACTCCAAGATCATGGAAATGATTCTGCATCCATGTTAGACTATTAATTGATGAATAGTTTTTTATCATTTTTGTTACGTTGATTCACTGTGTCATTACGCAATTTGATTAATGAAATAAAATAGTTTCCTGATCACTGTGTTGCAATGAATAATTTTAAAATAAAATAAACTTTATATTTTATTTTATTTTACATTAAAATTTACAAAAAATATCATTTTCCCTCGACCTGCACAGGTCGTGGTATGTTCTTTCTTGGGTAATGTCCCCCATCCAGACGCAATGGTTCACTATTATTTTTAATCTGGGAAACAATATAAAAGTTTCCAATACCAAACATGCACTCTATTTTAAACAAAATAATAAAATTTGAAACATTTATTCTAGGCTCATCGAGCCATGGAATCACATGTCTGTTGAATGCTTAGTCTCGATATAATCCCAAAAAAAATTATAAATTTTACATGGAATTTTGGGGACATTAAATTCTAACCACTATAAGACTTTACATCCTCGATGACCAAAATTATGGTTCAATAAACAAATGGGGATACTGAGCATGAATCTGATCCTCCTACTCCCAAGTTCTCTCCTAGATATTTCTATGCTTCCACTGAAATGAACACTAGAGGAATCGACTGTCCATGAATGACCCACTCAAGTAGATCCTCAATCTACACTAAAAAATCAATAAACCTTTCCCCATCATCGATGTCCAAATCTCCTCATTATATGACGTGTGAGGTGTCGTGCACATACCTCCTCAATTACGACCCATGGAAGACATCATGCACCTAGTGCATTGGTGGGGGAGGAGCCAGGAGGTACTCCATCTCCCCAACTCTGCTCAGAATCTGGAAAGGGCCAATGAACCTCTGAGACAACATGCTACCCTAACCAAATCTACGTAATCTCCATCGAGGTGAGACCTAAAGAAAGACATGGTCTCCCTCCTTGAACATCGAGTCACTCTATCTCCAAGTAGTATAAGAATTATTCCTGCTCTTTGAAATCCTCATCTTCTCCTAAATGATCTGCAACTTCTCAGTGGTGGCCCATACTGACTCTGGACCCAAGAGTGCGGACTCCCCTTGGTACATCTTTCAAAATGTTAATATGCAAGGATTCCCATATAGTTCATTAAATGATTCCATTCCAGTGTTGGTGTGGTAGTTGTTTGTTGTACATGAACTCCACTAGTTTTAGATGGCCATCCCATCAATGACCAATGTATAGGATTCAATAACGAAGCTATCATCCAAGACCTAGATAGTCCTCTCCATCTGGGCATCCATATATGAATAAAATGTCATGCCCAAACACAACTGTGTCTCGAATGCCTCCTACATTCCCTTCCATAGCCAGGACATGAATCAAGCATCATAGTCAAAAATGATCCTCGATAAAACCCCATGAAGCTAAACAAACTCTTGAGCATAAAGGCATCCAAATACCTCTACGGAACCCCTCTCCAGTATGAGTAGGATGTGGGAAAACATGATAATTTGGTCAAAAATAACCCAAATGGCATCGTGTACCTTGTAAGTGCATGGTAATCTTATCATGAAGTCTATCAATATAACATCCCACATCCACTATTGTATCTCGTGTTGTTGTGCCAAACCTTGTGGAACCTAATGCTCTTATGTCACTTGCTGACAAGTGGGGCATCAAAAAATGAACACCACCACATCATTCTTCATTCCCAACCACCAGTACTGACTTCAGATATCATTTATCAACTTTTCCACTCTTCGACACACCTCAATGTTGGAGGTGAGGAACTCCCTCGGAACCTCCAATCACAATGAGACTAGTAAAATGGTGCACCCTCCGAAAAAGATGAAATACTCCCAAATAATAAAATTTCCATCACGGGAATGCCCTGTGGATAACTAAGCATGTCGGTCATCGCATTCCACCTCCCCAAGCTATGCCTCCCCAACTCAATGCTTGTGTGGGGGAGTGTCAACCATCAAATAAAGTTACGATGCTCTATTCCCATCAATGAAGGATATCTTCATCACGTCTTACTTCTCTGATGTCTCACTCAGCAACTATAACTCGGTTCTCCTTATGATTGAATTTTAAACCACTTTCACCTTCTAAGGAGTATAGACTATTCTAAGTCATAACACTAGAGGAACTCTGTCCACCTCTACTACCTCAAGTTTAGTTCCTTCTGGGAAAAGATAAACCTGAGATTTTTGTGGTTGGATTAAATGATAAACTTATTAACAATCATGTAGTGCCTCCACAACATCAAAGAAAAAACTACTAATACTAGATCAAGATCAGTAGTTGTGTAGTTATACTCATCAATCCTCAACTATTTCAAATCATAGGAATTCAAAACATTCTCTTTTATCAGGAAACAACCCAATATGGTCTCTAATGCATCGTAGAACACTATATACCCCACACCGTCTTCTGGATGTCTCAAGATGGGGCACTCATGAGTCTATACATCAACTTATGGACTCTCTGCTGGCACATCTCCATACACATGAAGGGTTTTCCCATTTATATAGAAGATGATAAAGGTGTTGCTATCCTTGAAATATAATGCATCCTCCTCCTACAATATTCATCCAAACCCATGGAACATCACACATCAGTCATGTTCTTGGGTGGATCCCAAGAATACACTACTTCTATCTTCCCAAGGTCCACCATAACTCCAACATCTAAAAGTATGTGTCATAGAATGTGGACCACCAAAATAAATAATTCAAGATTTTAGAGCTTCCACTAATGTTGGGGATCTCATAGAATATCCAGGACCATCCTCAGGGGTGTCACATGGTTCTCCACAAACACCAAGTACACCAGGATGTTATCAATGAAGACCACAATGAACCAATCAAGGTAAGGGTAAAGGTCTTGTTTATGAGTCCCATGAATAGTAATATGGTATTGATCATGCCAAATTTCATTACCAGGATCTCAAAGTGGGCATACCTTTTTATAAAGGTTGTTTTCTATACATCCTCATCTTGTACATGAAGCTGATGATAGCTATACCTAAGGTCTATCTTGGAGAACCACCTCTCTCCCTTCAGTTGGTCAAAGAGTTCATTGCTTATTTGTAGATGATAATTCTTCTTCAGAGTCACCATATTCAATAGAAATAGTCCCAAAATATCCTCAAGCTCCCATATTCCCTCATGGCATATAGAACTTGGGCCTCTCAAGGTAAAAAACTAGTCCATACAGAGCCCTTCCACTGCAAGTCCTCTAGTTGTAACATCCATTAAAAAAGCTCCATGGGATCCATCTGATATGTTGATATGGATATCAGTATCATCCCAAGGTACAAATATATCTAGAGATCAACCTCCCTATGAGGAGTTAATCCCATAACATCCAAAAAAAACTTCCATCATACTCGTCCACCATTGTAAGAAATTCAGGGCTCCACTCATGCACTATATCGAGGGTATGGAATGACAACTATTGAGTTATTGGATACAACCTCCTCCAATAATTTCATTAAAATGCACTAAAAATTCAATTTTCACTAGAATGGATAACCTAGTTCCATATCTATGAATAAACTGCACTCTACGTCTAAAACAGTCATTCTGAGCATGGACTGTAGATAACCATTCAATACATAGGATGATGTCGTAAGCCATTGAAGCCTCTACTGGGATATCCCACCCAAATTTATGAAATCCAAGAGTAAGATCACATTATATAAACTTGTTTGTCATCATAAAATCCCCTCATATAAGAGTATTTAATCATAAGGACCGAGCCAACGAATCTACTAGAATCTATTTCCTCCAAACAAGGTCTATGGAAAGGAAAGAGTGACTAGATAATATGACTATAAGAACTCATATAAGGTGGAAAATACATATATCATACCTCAAATGATATTTGGAATAACAATATCATAGGACTCCGTCCCTCGGAGATGGGCCCACCCCTGTACACCTGCTCTTGGTGCAAGTGGGGGAACACCTACGAGTGGTGGCAGTCGTACCTCAAACCTTTGCCCACTACTTGCCACTATGCAAACTCTCTTACCACATCTGTCTCCCTATGGACCATCCTCCTTGACCCTAGGCCTCTTCCTCATAGGTCCTTTGATTTTCATTTTATCGTATTCATAAAGAGTCGGGTAGTCATGATCCATGTGTCGTTGATCTCCGCATGCATAACACACCCTTCTCCTCTCTATAATCCCTCATCCCTAAGACCCTTGTAATGCTTACACTGTATCTTATGGTTGTCCCATAAAAGGAGTGACCTTCTTGGGTACCCACATCTACTAACTTCTACCCACTGTTGAAGACTATACTTCCAGATGTCAACTGGGAGCTCTTACTACTGGCACATGCTCTGCCATGAATATCTCCACGAGTAGAGCTCTCTCCCGTACCCCATCTTGGGAATGGATGCAAAACGACACTACAATTGCCTTGATATCTTTTCATGTCCCTTATAAAAATCTTTTCCCCTAATGAACTGGTCTTAGACCATGAATAAAAAGTAGCGAGAATGATAATAGAATCTTACTATGTACTCCACTACTTTCATGATACCCTACTATAGGCACAGTATCTCCTAGATGCGTACATGAGTGAGAAATCACTGGAAGGAATTCCTGTAAGAAGATACACTAAAAATCAGTCTATTTGAGGGTCACTATGTTATTATTCTAGATAAAAAAGCTCCAACATCTCTTTGTTGAACACTGAAGAAGCCTCATTGTAAAAATCCCCATCTAGTTTGGAGGCATCCCCACTATGTGGGAGAATCATGTAACCACCACAATCTAATCCTCAGCTACCTGGGGGGCTTGTCTCACCCCTGAACCTGGGAGGTATCTACCTCTAGAACTCATGTAAGGAAATGAGATTGTGTGCTTCCTCTACCAATAATGCTTGTAGGAACTGTTAATCGATGGGTGGTGGTAACACTAGTGAACTACCTTGTGGGGCCACCTCAAGTATTGGTCACTATACTGATTCATCATCACTAAGCATACCATCTTCGGGGTCCTGCACTAGAATCATTGCTACTATATGTATGGAGGCATCCTAAAAAATATCAAGATGAACCACCATCAATATATTATACCTGGTGAGATGACTCTGACTCAAGATGGACATGAGAATGCTCTCAATTCCTATATGATGCATGCATCCTGTGTTCCCTTATACAGAGTCAAAATGTATAATTTAGGGTCTCGGTGTGTGGATATGACGGTCATCGCACCAACACTATACTCCCTGAGTCTGAAAGTCAAACTCAAGAATTCAATGCTATATCCTCAAAACAAAACCACATACTCTTGGTCCTTAAGGTATAACCGAACTCCTTGTATACCACTCGGTCATGACCTGTCACCTAGGGTCAGTGCCGTGACTACCCCAATCCTTCCTCCTAACGGCCAGGGGCAAAAGACTAGTGCCAAAGGGATTATACCTCATGTGGGATACATTTTCCCAAGTACCTTTATGCATGCACACACACATTACCCAGCCCAAAATGCGGAAAAGTAAACTTGCATGCCACTAAGAAAACCACTTAGAGTACCAGTACAAAACTAAATGTAATGGGGCCAAAATACAATCTCAAATTAAGGTAGGTACAATATCAGGATTTTTTTCTATGGTAAACACTAATTGAAGGGTAGTTAAAGGGTTTTTTTTCCTAAAGCCTTATAATTATGCCTCATCTGTCGGATCTCAATGGGAACCACCTTGTCTGGAATCACCAAGGTGTCTGTAGAAGTTTCTATAATATTAACATGACATTAAATGTGTAATGAACTGAAAAATTCAAGGAAATTTTTTTCTTAATTTTCTTTGGATTTTTACAAGAACTCAGTTTCTGACGGCACCTGATTCCGAGTCCCGGTGTGCTCGGAATCATTTTCCGAAGTTTGGCTCGGGTACGTTCAGTGAACGGACGAGCGGGTTTTTCTAACTTTTGAACCGGTGCTCGGAATCGAATTTTGAGGGCACCGATGGAATCGCAGTTCCGGTAATTTCTTAGAAACGCCTCTTCTGGAGTTGCATTTGCTAGGGTGTGGTTTTTAATTTTTGGGCTTAAAGTTAAGAAATAAAATAAATTGTACGACAAACATTATTTTATTTTACTTAAGCCACTTGGAAGCCACTTGAAGCCACTTAAAGCTACTTAAGCTGAGTTGATGCGGATAGGGTGCTATCTGAAAAATATCCTACCCTCTTGGTAGGATATTTGTGAGGTGGGGGCCGCATGAGCACCACCGTTTCTTTTCCGCTAAGTGACGCAACCGCGAAAAACCATCATTATGAAAGTCAACTGACGTGTTTTCTTAATTTCTTAACGCACCAATTAATTGGGCGGTTTTCTTCGTTGAATTAATTCTATGAATTAATTTAGTCGTTTATTAACCTTGTGGAAATCCGTTGGCGTAATAATTAAATAATACCAAAGCACGACTTCTGGAAAAATGTTCATTGAGAGGATTTGACAGAAACCAAGAGTTCTTCATCCTCCATCACGAAGAACGCAAAGAACGCGAAGAATGTGAAGAACGCGAAGAATGACGAGCCCTCGGAAATCGACGACGCGATGCCAAGTTCCGCGATGCTGGCGATTCTTTTTCCGCGACGTTCTTCCACGACAATCCAACCCCGCGACAACCTTCGATCGGCACCGACAAGGTAGGGGGTTGCGCCCTTTTTTTTAAATTACTTTGTGGATTAAAACAACAATATGGATTTAATTATTATTAATTAAATCTGTTGTTTCTTGGTCCTCAGAGTTCTTCGATGCAACGCCGGATACCGCGACGACGTGAGGATCCCCTCCTTCAGCGACGATCAATTCCGCGAAGAACGCGCGTGCGACGACTTGATGAGGTAGGGATTTTTATTTGAGAACAATCTTTAATTCCTGTGATTGTTTCTTTTAAAACAAGGAACCCGGTTTCATAAGAACAATTTTAATTTATTAAAATTTTTATTTGTTATGCTTTCATGTGTTGATTATTTCTCCCGACTGTTATCATCTAACACGGAGGGTGCATGCCAAACAAGCACGGCCCAACAACACTCTGCAGTTCTTCATTGATGCGCGGATTGGCGGGCGACAACGAAACATGCCGCAGGGATGATCCGTTGTTTCCGCAGTAAATAACGGGACCCGGAAGTAGCTTCGGCGTAGACAGGAAGGAAAACGGACCACTGGAGCAACTCCAGCGGCCCGCAGAAGCCTCCGGCGGCACGGGTCGCCGGCGCGGTGGCGCCGGCGGCCGGAGGCGGTGACTGTAACGACCCGAAATTTTAAATAAATCTTCTTTCCTAATTTTATGTGTTATTTTATTTTATTTTTTTTACTCAACAAAAATGTTTCATTTTATAACATGAGTATACTTAAAATGAGACTGTTGGGTTTTGACTGTTATTTGACCATTGGTCAATATGACTGCTGGAAACTAAACGTTTTGACTATTGTCTGTAAATACAAGCAATCTTGGTTAATTAATATAGAAAGAAGATTTCATGGCCTCACCCAGTAGTCTTGGACCGATCGAAGCTCATCTAACAGAACTTGGGAAGGAGGTAGCACTACTGGGCTTTGCTCTGGACCAAACCCAAGCTGAACTTCATCGTGTGAAGCTAGAACGGGATCGCCTTCGTGAGAAGTTCAAACTGATAGAAATTACTACTCGTGCGATGTTGGCCGAGCCTCCCTCAGATTCTCTCACCTTAGCACACCTTACACTTAGGTCCTATGCTGGTGTGATAAGGGGATATGTAAGGAGACCTTAACTACCTTGTGTAATCCTTTGTTTTAAATAAAAATTGGGATTTCTTCTTATGATGAAGTTTATGAATTTTCAAATGTCCAGATAAATATAGTATGCATATTTTTTTATGAATTTTAGAGAAAGGATATTTTAAAAATGTTTATGTAAACCTTAAATAAATAAAAATGTGTAATTATTTCTAAAAAATGGTCTTCTACAGTTATGTTCAGTATGAAATTTCGAGTCTAATAAGATCAACTTGATTTTTGATGAATAGTAAACTATGAATAGTGATTTTACGCTTAGGATTAGTAATGTGACCAAATGGATTAGTAATTTCACTCAAAGAAAGTTTTAATATAATTTAGACACCTAGATTAAGTAATGAGATTCAATAAAATGGGTAAATAACAGTTTGATAAATTATTATCCAAGTATTAGTTTTTTTCGGCTGAATAGTGTTTTTTATTTAAAAATTGAATTAAAAATATTTAGAAAATTATTTTTATATAATGGATTTCATTTTTGAACTCAGAGCACCGATATTATGCTATGGTAATTTTTGGGGGTTTTTCTGAAAAAATGAATTTTCGGTGAATAGTTTTTTATTTAAAAATTAAATTAAAAATATTTAGAAAATTATTTTTATAAAATGGAGTTCATATTTGTAATCAGAACATTGATATTTGGTTAAGGTGAAATTTTGGGATTATTCTGAGAAAGTTGAATTTTTGATGAATAGTTAAAATACAGTTTTTAAGTTACAGGTGTCTAATGACATCATTAAATGATGTATTAAGTATGTAATCAATATGGTCGAATTATGAATAGTAAGATAAGGTATGAGGTGTTCCAAGTGGCCAATACCATGGGCAAATACCATGGGCAAGCCCATGGTTTTGCCAAAACCACTAATGAGGTGTCCCTTGGCCATTAATGCCTTGTCCCCTCACTTTCCCTATAAATACCAAGCCATCCTCTCATCCATTCGACTCCCCACTCTCCCCCAATGAAGTTCTGGTCTCATTACCTCCCAAGGAGTCCCCCCATGGTTCCCCCAAGCCCTCAAGGTCCCAACCATTGAGTTTTAAGAGTTATGTTTTAAGGTAAGGGATCTGATCTCTCTCTTTCTTTTCAAGAAGTCTCTTTTATGTAATTTCTTTTATGCTCCATGTTCTTATGTTAAAGGGTGTTATTTTATACTCCTCTTACTGCCCTTTTCATGTTCACATAATGAGAGATCCACTCTTACTCTCGTTATTTCGTTTTATGAAGTTTTAAGGGGCGCCGTTAGGCTGCCAAAATTTTTGTAACGGATTCTTTCTCCCTTCTCATTTTTCAAGATCTATTTTCATGTAAAGTATTTAAAGTTCCTTTTTATTATGTTGGGGTATGATCTCTAAATTTATCATACTGATCTGTTATGATCATATGATGAGAGACCCCATTTGATCTCTTCAATTCAGTATTTTGAAGTTTAATTGGCGTCGTTAGGCTGCCGAATTTTTAAGTGGTTCTTCACCCTTCTCGTTTTGAAGTTCTACTTTCATGTCAATTCTTTCAAATTACTTTTTGTTATGATGGGGTATGATCTCTATATCTATCATACTTATATTTTATGATTATATGATGAGAGACCCTATTTGATCTCATCAATTCATTTTTGGTTGAAGTTTATGTAACGCTGTTAGGCTGCCGAATTTTCATAAGAGAAATATTATTTTTGTCTTCCTTTCATGTTCTTCATTTAATATGGTATATCTTTCAAGTTTTATTACCATGTTCTCAAATCCTTTATATTCTGTCCCTCTACTGTGTTATGGGTCATTTATCAGTGTTTGACCCATGTCCCCTCTCTTTTCAATTATTTCTAAAACCCCGAAACATAGCCGTTATGCTGCAGAATTTTCGTCTCAAAATGCCTCTCTCTTTTTCTCAAAATTATTTTATGTTATTAAGTGAATACTAAAATCTCTTATTTCTATATGGGTATTCACATATATATCAAAATGTTTTATTTTAAATTCTGGGATTTACATACATGAAACCCGCTTTCCCTTTCCGTGGGTTTAAAGTGATATAAAGTTCATTTCTTTAAAGCAGTTTTTAAAACGTTATGATTATGAAATGAAATCCATTTCTTTTATTCTATATGGGTTATTTATGAAATTTTTGATGAGGATATATGTGGGTCACATGATAATAAAGTCAAATTTAAGGGTGCGCCCTGATAGCGCTCCAATGCATTGGGTAATGATGTAACCACAAGAGATTACTATTTTCACGATACCTTGGTGAATAACCTTGGTAATTTTAAAATGACACCTTGGGGATGGACCTTGGTGATATGTTCATGATTGCCTATGTTAAATTATGTAGCCACATCTTCAAGTTCACATGTAAAATGTTTCTCTTGTTTCCCTTACTGGGCTTTTTTCTCACCCTTTCTTTTGATGTATGTCCCCAGGTTATGTGATGCAGTAATGAACCTAGGATGAACATGAGGATAAGCCTTTCAAGTGTTTTAGAAGAATGTTTTATGTTTTCATGTTTACAGTTCCTGGTTTCCAAGACACTAAACCTTAATGATCCTCGGTTTTGTAAAATGTAATGAAAGATTATGTGAAAAAAAGGCGGGATGCTATAGTTGGTATCAAAGGATGGTTTAGTTATTTGTGGAAATTAGGATATGAAAACTCTAGGAAGAACCCTATAGAAAAGTTAAAAAAAATAGGATATCTTCCTGGTATTTTGGTGAGTATTGAGTAAGCGGTTTCCAAGCAAATACATCCATGTCTGGATACGAGCAAGTAGAGGTGGCTCTGGCACAGATGTACATAGGGGTAAAACCCGAAAACACCGCTTTGAGCTAGTCTCGAACGGGAACTGGTACACGACAACAGGCCTTGTTGCACTCTTGGTTACGAGACTCCCAGAGGATATGCTTTGGTAAATTCATAAGCTTAGTATGAACCATTGTTAAAGGAACAAAGATAAAATAAAATAAAGATTCACATGAGAATATACGATCATGGATAACCTAGATTGGAACCTAGGGGATCACAAGTTAGGATATACTTTTATTCTAAAAGTTTATCCTTTTATAATTAAAGTTTTATTTTCATGATTTTTGGCGAATTATTTAATCCCCTAATTATACTTTATCTTCTTAGTTAATGGTGGGAAATGGAAGAACATGTCCCAATAACCAATGTTATAGGAAATGCGATGATTGTTGTATTAATATGACAGAGATGATTAGGGGATTAAAAGATGATCATTATTTTGGAAAACTTTTTCACAATTTTGGGGACCCTATATGATCGAGGTAAATAGATTACAACGGTATTTTCATTGAGGAGTAAGGTTGACTTGTATTTTGAAGAATCGATGAATTTAAGGCAGACTTATAGTAATTTAGGTTACTTGTGGAAATTATTAACCTATCTTGGGGTAAATATTTTTAGGTTAGTTACTTTTGTTATAATATGTTAGGAGTGGTTGATGTTGTTTGGAGATGAATGATAAAGTTTACCTTGGAAGACTATGTTATCAAATCCTTCTTGTATTTGGGTTTCAATCTTAGTTTGGTTTATTTTGAGGATTTTTTTTAAGGACAGTTATTTACGGAATGGTCTATGATGAACTCTAGGTAGTACCATGGAACTTTGATGATTTAAAAGTAGTTTCCATTCCTATGGGATTATTTCTTTTTGAAGATTTGTTTACCTTACCCTTTCTGTTTTTTGGATAATGTTTAAAGATAGATTAAATAGATGGTTAATCTTTTGTGGACTATGTGATTATCTAGAAGATTATTCTTGTGTTTTGATGAGACCAAGTGTTTTTGAATGCTCGTCGTTTGGAGAAAAGATTATTTTTGGGTAGAAACATATTAAAGGATGAAACTCTACATGAAGGTAGGTATATTATCTTATGTTTTTGTTCTATGTAGTAAATGAATTCCTCAAAATTATGAAAAGAAACGTAAAACAAAAATGTTGTTGGTTTACGTTTCCTACTAGTTAATCAAAGACCGTTTACACACATCATAAGTTTGGGATTTTCTTATGGTTAACTATCTCCTAATCATGTTCTCTATCACTCTCCCTCAGAACTTGACCCTTTTTTTTCTCCTCCATGTACATGTTTTCCTACATGGAATCCTAGTGTGGGTTAACTTGGGTGACCTTTGTACTTCCCTTTCTTTCTTTTAAAGTAATAGTTTTACTGAATCATTTTCCGATGTGGGACTTTCAATGAAATTTAAAAACCCAATTTGAAAAATTGTGAGGACTCAATTTCTTAAGGGGGGAAGATTGTAACGACCCGAAATTTTAAATAAATCTTGTTTCCTAATTTTATGTGTTATTTTATTTTATTTTATTTTTACTCAACAAAAATGTTTCATTTGATAACATGAGTATAATTTAAATGAGAATGTTGTGTTTTGACTGTTATTTGACCATTGGTCAATATGACCACTGGAAACTAAACGTTTTGACTATTGTCTCTAAATACAAGCAATCTTGGTTAATTAATATAGAAAGAAGATTTGATGGCCTCACCCAATAGTCTTGGACCGATCGAAGCTCATCTAACAGAACATAGAAAGGAGGTAGCACCACTGGGCTTTGCTCTGGACCAAACCCAATATGAACTTCATCGTGTGAAGCTAGAACAGAATCGCCTTCGCGAGAAGTTCAAACTGATAGAAATTACTAGTCGTGCGATGTTGGTCGAGCCTCCCTCAGATTCTCTCACCTTAGCACACCTTACACTTAGGTCCTATGCTGGTGTGATAAGGGGCTATGTAATGATACCGTAACTACCTTGTGTAATCCTTTGTTTTAAATAAAAATTGGGATTTCTTCTTATGATGAAGTTTATGAATTTTCAAATGTCCGGATAAATATAGTATGCATATTTTTTTATGAATTTTAGAGAAAGGATATTTTAAAAATGTTTATGTAAACCTTAAATAAATAAAAATGTGTAATGATTTCCAAAAAATGGTCATCTACAATTATGTTCAGTAGGAAATTTCGAGTCTAATAAGATCAACTTGATTTTTGATGAATAGTAAATTATGAATAGTGATTTTACGCTTAGGATTAATAATGTGACCAAATGGATTAGTAATTTCCCTCAAAGAAAGTTTTATTATAATTTAGACACCTAGATTAAGTAATGAGATTCAATAAAATGGATAAATAACAGTTTGATAAATTATTATTCCAGTATTAGTTTTTTTTCGGGTGAATAGTGTTTTTTAATTAAAAATTAAATTAAAAATATTTGAAAAATTATTTTTATAAAATGGATTTCATTTTTGAACTCAGAGCACCGATATTATGCTATGGTAATTTTTGGGGGGTTTTCTGAAAAAATGAATTTTTGGTGAATAGTGTTTTTATTTAAAAATTAATTTAAAAATATTTAGAAATTTTTTTTTATAAAATGGAGTTAATATTTGTAATTAGAGCGTTGATATTGGGTTAAGGTGAAATTTTGGGATTTTTCTGAGAAAGTTGAATTTTCGATGAATAGTGAAAATACAGTTTTTAAGTTACGGGTGTCTAATGACATCATTAAATGATGTATTAAGTATGTAATCAATATGGTCGACTTATGAATAGTAAGATAAGGTATGAGGTGTCCCAAGTGGACAATACCATGGGCAAATACCATGGGCAAGCCCATGGTTTTGCCAAAACCACTAATGAGGTGTCCCTTGGCCATTAATGCCTTATCCCCTCACTTTCCCTATAAATACCAAGCCATCCTCTCATCCATTCGACTCCCCACTCTCCCCCAATGAAGTTCTGGTCTCATTACCTCCCAAGGAGTCCTCCCATGGTGCCCCCAAACCCTCAAGGTCCCAACCTTTGAGTTTTAAGAGTTATGTTTTAAGGTAAGGGATCCGATCTCTCTCTTTCTTTTCAAGAAGTCTCTTTTATGTAATTTCTTTTATGCTCCATGTTCTTATGTTAAAGGGTGTTATTTTATACTCCTCTTACTGCCCTTTTCATGTTCACATAATGAGAGATCCACTCTTACTCTCGTTATTTCGTTTTATGAAGTTTTAAGGGGCGCCGTTAGGCTGCCAAAATTTTTGTAACGGATTCTTTCTCCCTTCTCATTTTTCAAGATCTATTTTCATGTAAAGTATTTAAAGTTCCTTTTTATTATGTTGGGGTATGATCTCTAAATTTATCATACTGATCTGTTATGATCATATGATGAGAGACCCCATTTGATCTCTTCAATTCAGTATTTTGAAGTTTAATTGGCGTCGTTAGGCTGCCGAATTTTTAAGTGGTTCTTCACCCTTCTCGTTTTGAAGTTCTACTTTCATGCCAATTCTTTCAAGTTCCTTTTTGTTATGTTGGGGTATGATCTCTATATCTATCATACTTATCATTTATTATTATATGATGAGAGACCCTATTTGATCTCATCAATTCATTTTTGGTTGAAGTTTATGTAATGTTGTTAGGATGCCGAATTTTCATAAGAGAAATATTTTTTTGTCTTCCTTTCATGTTATTCATTTCATATGGTATATCTTTTAAATTTCATTACCATGTTCTCAAATACTTTATATTATGTCCCTCTACTGTTTTATGGGTCATTTATGAGTGTTTGACCCATGTCCCCTCTCTTTTCAATGATTTCTAAAACCCCGAAACATAGTCGTTATGCTGCAGAATTTTCGTCTCAAAATGCCTCTCTCTTTTTCTCAAAATTATTTTATGTTATTAAGTGAATACTAAAAGATATTATTTATATATGGGTATTCACATATATATCAAAATGTTTTATTTTAAATTCTTGGATTTACATACATGAAACCCGCTTTCCCTTTCCGTGGGTTTAAAGTGATATAAAGATCATTTCTTTAAAGCAGATTTTAAAAAGTTATGATTATGAAATGAAACCCATTTATTTTATTCAATATGGGTTATTTATGAAATGTTTGATGATGATATATGTGGCTCAATGATAATGAACGAAAATTTATGTGTGCGCCCTGATAGCACTCCAATGCATTGGGTAATGATGTAACCACTAGAGATTACAATTTTCACAATACCTTGGTGAATAACCTTGGTAATTTTCAAATGACACCTTGGGGATGGACCTTGGTGATATGTTCATGATTGTCTATGTTAAATGATGTAGCCACATTTTCAAGTTATGAAAATGTTATTTTTATTGTGATATGCCTCATGATTTCATTCTCATGCCTTAAAGTTCTTTTCATGACCTTATTGAAGTATCTCAAGTTCACATGTAAAATGTTTCTCTTGTTTCCCTTACTAGGCTGTTTGCTCGCCCTTTCTTTTGATGTATGTCCCCAGGTTATGTGATGCAGTAATGAACCTAGGATGAACATGAGGATAAGCTTTTCAAGTGTTTTAGAAAAATGTTGTATGTTTTCATGTTTAAAGTTCCTGGTTTCCAAGACACTAAACCTTAAAGATCCTCGGTTTTGTAAAATGTAATGAAAGATTATGTGATAAAAAGGCAGGAAGTTATAGCGGCGCCCCAACGCATCGCCGGACAGGGCTGCCACGGCTGAAGCCGCGGTGGCCAGAGGACCCGCGGCTGCTCGGGTCCGGCTCACACGCACGGGACGCGGAAGAGCCGCGTTCGTTGACTCCAGCGCAGCCCCACGCGAGGCCGCGACACCTTCTTCCCGCAGGGGGGCAGCGAGCCCCGCGGCTCCCTCACTCGGCGGCTCGGCCGAGCCGAGCTGGGCCGGCCCGACCGGCCGGGTCGCACCCTGGCCGGACCGGGCTACGCCGAACTGGGTCCGACCCAGACCCGGGTCGGGTCGACCCAGGGGGGGTCGGGCCGTGTCGGTCCGGGCCCAGACCCCCCCCCCCCCCCGTCTTCGGACCATTTTCGGTCTTTTGCCCGTAACTTGAGATACGGGACTCCGAACAATGCGCTGTCAGCGGCGATGCGATCCTTGGATCGAGACGGCCGTTTCGGTATATTGCACTCAAGGTTTCGGAAAACTTAGGGTTCGGCCGGGTTGGTTCGTTCGCGAAACCAACCGGGCCCTCGGAGCGGAAACGCTCATATCTTGAGCTACGGACGTCCGATCGATGTGCCGTCAACTTCGTTGAATTCCTCTAAGTGAGACGGATATTTTGGCATACTCCGCCCGAGGTTTGGACGCAGGTGGAGTTCGGTCAGGTAGGTTTTGCTTTAAAAACCAACCGGGCCCCTGGGACGAAAAGGCCAATATCTCTTAGACCGGGCGTCCGATTGACGTGCCGTCTGCGACGTTGAGTTCCTATTGACGATATGGAACTTTTGGATACATCAACTTCGGACTTTCTGTCAGTTGATGTATCAGCCTCTCCGCTCGTGGAGCGGACCCTCCCGAACGAGCTTGCTATGTGCGGGAACCCTAGAGCTGGCTGCGACTGCTATTGTGACTGCGACGACGACTGTGCAGAGATCCTCAGTGGACTACGACGACGACTGTGCAGAGATCCTCAGTGGACTACGACGACTATAGCACTCAGCGATCCTTTGTGGGTCAGTGCTACAGGTCCTGTGTGGGCCCGATCCTGTGTTGGTCCAATCCTGTGTGGGTCAGCGCTCAGCGGTTCTGTGTGAGGCAGTGCCTACAGGTCCTGTGTGGGCCCGATCCTGTGTGGGTCTTTGCGGGGGTTAGTTACCTATCTATCCTTTGTGGGTCAGATCCTTTATGGGTTATTGTGTGGGTTAGTACATATCGATCCTTTGTGGGTCCGATGACTTAGATGGATCAGTGATCATCTCTATCGTCATTCGAAGAAATATACCTATGTGAGCTGAATCCTGTTTACTCTCCTTTATGGATTGTGTTGTGCTATCCTGTGTGGATTTACGTTTTACTCTCCTTTGTGGATTGTGTTGAGATTTCCTGTGTGGATTTCACATTTTTCTTTCCTGTGTGGACTGGGTTGTACTTGAGCTCGGATGTTGGAGCCGAGCGAGAATTGATGACTTTGGTATATGTATGGGCATATACCTAAGCAGTGTCGGTTGTTACTTCGTGATTGTATCTTTCTTTGTGGTTTATCCATTGTGGATTTCGGGAGACCTTCGGGGGTCTCGGGGTCCCTACTGAGTAGCTTATACTCACCCCTACACGGGCTATGCCCGCACTACGTTGTGTTGGTTGCAGACGACGGACAGCGCTGATCGTGGTGGAGGCTTGCGGAGCAGGACGGTACCTGGAGGTGGACCACTGTGCGGGACGTACTCAAAGCGGTTAGGTGGACCCGAGGAGCAGTGGAGGCTTTCTGTACCCACCCTTCATGTGGGACTTCCAATGGACGGATTGATGTTGAGGATTTTCTTTTCAGTTGTTGTTTTCTCCTTTCAGTTGTACATTACAGTTGGGCTTGTATTTCCTGCCCCCTTTACTTTTAGCACAGTTTGTTACAGTTTTTACTTAGTGTTTATTTTTCCTCTTGCTTACTCTGTGGTGCTTGTTTACTTTTCAAAGGCAATGCCTTCCCTTTTTCCGAGATTTACGCCTTGGTGCTATTCTCCAGCGCCTGGCCTATGGAAGGCGGGCTTGGGGTAGTCACGGCACGGGCCTTGAGGACGGGTCGTGACAAATTGGTATCAGAGGAGTCCAGTTCTACCACAAACTCGGATCTTTCTTCTATGTGAAGAAATAGTGTTTAGCATATTGGATGTGGTTATCAGTTCAGGGAGTCTAGTGTTGGTGCGGCGGCCGACATATCCATACACCAGGACCCTGACTTCTGATTTCCGACTTAATGCACGAAAACATTGATTACATGTGTGTTTCATGTTTTCTTTGTGATTACTTTATGTCAGCTCACCAGGTATACTGTTCTGACCGTGGCGCACCTGTTTCCTTTTCAGGATGGCCCCACGATGGCAGCCATCTAGGGTTCTGAGAGTCATACATGACGACAGCCCGCCGAGCGACGAGGCCTCGGTACAGGGGCCTTTGACGGCAGAGGCACCGGCGGTACCTCTACCCACCGAGCCACTGATGCTTCCAGCACCAGCCGCTAATGATGAACATCGCCTCAGTGCTCTGCACGATTTTCAGCGCCAGCGACCGCCTAGGTTCCATGGGGAGACGGACCCCCAGGCAGCGGAGGACTGGCTGGAGGCAGTGGTGCGAGTTTTCCGACTAGTGAGGACACCAGCAGACCTCATGGTGATCCTCGTAGCGAGCCTACTGCACGCAGCAGCAGGATGATGGTGGAGGTTGATGCTCCAGGTGCACGATGTGGCCTCTCTCATCTGGACAGGCATTGAGGGCCACTTCCACTCAGAGTTCATCCCGGCCACCCTCCGTGCGGTGCGCATCCAGGAGCTTCTTCAGTTGCGGCAGGGCAGCTTGACGGTCGCCCAGTACTCGGCGAGATTCACCGATCTCTCGCGCTACTCGACCGACATGGTACGGGACCCGTTCTTCTGGTCTCGGACCTTTGAGTAGGGATTGAGAAACGAGATCAGGGCATCGCTGATCTCCCTCAGCATCCCGACCCAGGCAGGAGTACTAGAGCGAGCCCTTTTGATCGAGAGCTTTCTTGCTGAGACTTCTCCAGCGCCGAGACCTACCGCGGGGCGGCGCGTAGCAGAGTCTTCCGCAGCAGGCAGTCGGCAGATGACTCAGGGGTCTAGGCAGACCAGACCCTCACGCAAACAGCCTCAGGTGTAAAGACCCGTAAATTTCAAGGAAATTTTTTTCTTAATTTTCTTTGGAATTTTACAAGAACGCAGTTTCTGACGGCGCCTGATTCCGAGGCCCGGTGTGCCCGGAATCATTTTCCGAAGTTTGGCTCGGGTACGTTCAGTGAACGGACGAGGGGGTTTTTCTAACTTTTGAACCGGTGCCCAGAATCGAATTCTGATAGCACCGATGAAATCGCAGCACCGGTATTCGCTTAGAAACGCCTCTTCCGGAGTTGCATTTGCTCGGGTGTGGTTTTTAATTTTCGGGCTTAAAGTTAAGAAATAAAATAATTTTGCGACAACTTTATTTTATTTCACTTAAGCCGCTTGGAAGCCACTTGAAGCCACTTAAAGGCGGCTTGAACTGAGTTGAACTAGATAGGGTGCTATCCAGGAATATCCTACCCCCTTGGTAGGATATTTGTGAGGTGGGGACCGCATGAGCCCCACCGTTTCTTTTCTTCTTAAGTAACGCACCCGCACCCCCTATTAAAAGAAGTCAACCGTACGTTTTTCTGGTTAAGAAATGCCCCATTTAATTGGGTTGTTGATTTGTTACAATTAATTCTTTGAGATTAATTGATCGTTTCTTTTCTTTTGAAATTCAATTTCTTATCTTGTGTTAATAAAATAAGACTTGGGCTTAATTTTTTTTTTTTGAGTCTTGTCACGTTGGGAGGATTTGGGAGGCTTGAAGAACATCTTCTTCAACGACGAAGAACGTGAAGAACGAATCGGTCTCCGACGAAGAACGTCGTCACGTCCTTCTTCCGAAGAACGATGACGCGCCATCCCTCGTTCTTCATTCCACATAAAAGGAAGGGAGACGCCGTTCCACCTTGGACAACCTCCGTCTTCGTCTACGAATCCTCTTCCGCGACGACGCGACGCCTTTCCGCGACGACGCGACGATCCCCCTCTTCCGCGACGAGCCTTTCCGCGAAGAACGCCCACGCGCGACGATCAACGAAGTAGGGATTTTATAATTTTGGAATACCCCTCTTTATATTCCCGTGGAAGTTCTTTAAAAACTTAAGAGCCGGTTTCAAATGAACAATTTTATTTTATTAAAATTGTCGGTTCATGTGTTGAACAATTTCTCTCATTGTTTTTATCTAACGCGGAGGGTGCGGGTCAAACGAACACGGCCCGACAACCCTCCGTCGTTCTTCGTGTTTTGCGGATTTGGCGGGCGACGACGGAACGTGCCGCAACGGGTGTTTGATAATCCCGCAGTAAAGAACGGAACCCGGGAGGAACAACGGTGCAGACGGGAAGGAAAACGGGCCACCGGAGCGACTCCGGCGGCCCGCGGAAGCCGGTGGCGGCGCGGGTCGCCGGCGCGGCGGCGCCGGCGGCCGGAGGCGGCGGCACCCCGCGGGTGTCGAGCGCGACTCCCCGCGAGTGCCGCGGGTGTCGCGGGGTTGTCCCGCGGCACCCCGCGGGTGTCCAGCGCGACACCCCGCGGGTGCCCCGGGGTTGTCCCGCGGCACCCCGCGGGTGCCCCGGGGTTGTCCCGCGGCACCCCGCGGGTGTCCAGCGCGACACCCCGCGGGTGCCGCGGGGTTGTCGCGCGGCACCCCGCGGGTGTCTGGCCGACACCCCGCGGGTGCCGCGGGGGTGTCACGCGGGGCGGCGGCTTTCCCCGCCTTGGCCGCTCGGCCGCTCGGCCGAGCCGAGCCGGACCGGCCCTGGCCGGGCCGGGCCGGGCCAACCGAGTCGGACCCGACCCGGTTCGGGCCAACCAGGGGGGGTCGGGCCGGGTCGGCCCAGGCCCGGACCCCCCGTCTTCGGACGGACTTCGTTCAAATTGCCGTATCTTGAGCTACGGGCCTCCAAACGACTCGCCGTCAGCGGCAACGCAATCCTTGGGCCGAGTCGGTCGTTTCGGTTTATCGCACTCAAGTTTCGGAATACTTTGGGTTCGGCCGGGTTGGTTCGTACACGAAACCAACCAGGCCCTCGGAGCGGAAACGCTCATATCTTGAGCTACGGACGTCCGATTGACGTGCCGTCAGCATTGTTAGTTTCCTCTTAGTGAGACGGATCTTTTGGCTCACTCCGCCCGAGGTTTGGATGCAAGTGGAGTACGGTCGGGTTGGTTTTGCCTTAAAAACCAACCGGGCCCCTGGGACGAAAAAGCCAATAACTCTCAGACCGGGCGTCCGATTGACGCGTCGTCTGTTGCGTTGAGTTCCTCTTGATGAGACGGAACTTTTGTCATCCTCCGCCCGAGTTTTGGATGCAGATGGATAGTGGCCGGGTTGGATCGCACTGAAATCCAACAGGGCCCCTGGAACGGAAAAGCTGATATCTTTCAGACCAGACGTCCGTTTGACGAACCGTCAGTGGCATTGGTGTTCACGTTGAAAAACGGTCCCTATGAGTATACCCTGTGAGTGTTTGGGGTATAGTTTAGTTACGGCCGGATTGGTTCGCTCACGAAACCAACCGGGCCCCTGGGACGAAAAGGCTAATAACTCACAGACCGGGCGTCCGATTGACGCGCCGTCTGTTGCGTTGAGACCCCTATGACGAGGTGGTCCTTCGAGATACTTCCTTGCGGGACTTTGTGATACTTGGAGTATCGACCAGTAGCTCGTGGAGCGGACCCTCCCGGAGACGAGCGGGCGGAGCACGAAGACCGTGTAGCTGACTGAGACCCGACGACTGCTGATCGAACGACTCGGTGTGTTACAGAGGTGCGCTTGGTTGTAGCGGCACATGGGAGCGCTTGGTTGTAGCGGCAGACCCACGACAGAGGTGCGCTTGGTTGTACCGGCACAGGGGAACGCTTGGTTGTAGCGGCAGACCCACGACAGAGGTGCGCTTGGTTGTAGCGGCACAGGGGAGCGCTTGGTTGTAGCGGCAGACCCACGACAGAGGTGCCCTTGGTTGTAGGGGCACAGGGGAGCGCTTGGTTGTAGCGGCAGACCCACGATAGAGGTGCGCTTGGTTGTAGCGGCATAGGGGAGCGCTTGGTTGTAGCGGCAGACCCACGACAGAGGTGCGCTTGGTTGTAGCGGCATAGGGGAGCGCTTGGTTGTAGCGGCAGACCCACGACAGTGGTGCTCTTGATTGTAGCGGCACAGGGGAGCGCTTGGTTGTAGCGGCAGACCCACGACAGTGGTGCGCTTGGTTATAGCGGCACATGGGAGCACTTGGTTGTAGCGGCTGGCCCGCAATACTCGATAGGTGGAGTTCTACAGCAGTCTTAAGTTAGTGAGCAGTACCTCAGAGTTGTGACAGGACCACTGTACACTCCAGAGACGGAGCTCTTCAGCAGTTACGGTTTCGATGATGAAAATCCTGGTTTGAGCTGAGACTTTTGACCTTGTGTTTGCCTCATGATTGTGATGGGTTACTTGATAACTTAGGTATATGTATGGGCATATATCTAAGTAGAGGTTATCTTTTGAGATCTTCTTGTGATTATCCTTGTTGGTTTTAGTGAGACCTTGAGGGTCTCAGGGTCCTTGCTGAGTATCGTTATACTCACCCCTGCACGGGCTATGCCCGCACTACATTGTGTTGGTTGCAGACGACGGACAGCGTTGATCGTGGCTGAGGCTTGCAGAGCAGGACGGTACCTGGAGGTGGACCACTGGGCGGGACATGCTCGGAGCAGACGGCGGGACCTGAGGTGAATTGGAGCTATCTGTACCCACCCTTCAGGTGGGATTTCCAGTGGACAGCTCGGTGTAGCGGCTTTTACTTTACAGTTGCTGTTTTCCCTTTCGAGTTGTACTTTACTTTCAGTTAGGTTTGTATACTGGACCATTTACTTTTCCGCACTTCAGTTGTACTCTGTTTTTACTTAGTGTTTACTTTTCCTCTTGCTTACTCTGTGGTGCTTGTTTACTTTACAAAGGAAATGTCTTCCCTTTTTACCGGAATTTATGCCTTGGTGCTAGTCGCCAGCCCCTGGCCTATGGAAGGCGGGCTTGGGGTAGTCACGGCACAGGCCCCGAGGACGGGTCGTGAAAAATTGGTATCAGAGGTGGTCGGTTCTACCGGGGACTCTGATCTTTCTTCTGTGTGAAGCAATAGTGTTTAGCGTATTGGGTGTGGTTATCAGTCCAGGGAGTCCAGTGTTGGTGCGGCGGCCGACGTATCCGTACACCAGGACCCTGACTTCTGATTTCCGACTTAATTCATGAAAACATTGATTGCATGTGTGTTTCATGTTTTCCTTGTGATTACTTGTGTCAGCTCACCAGGTATACTGTCCTGACCGTGGCGCACCTGTTTCTTTCAGGATGGCCCCACGACGACAGCCAGCTAGGATTCCGAGAGTGGAGTGTGATGACAGCCCACCGAGCGTCGAGGACTCGGTACATGGCCCTTTGACAGCTGAGGCATCGGCGGTACCTATACCCGCCGAGGCACCGATGCTTCCAGCCCCAGCCGCTGACGATGCACGTCGCCTTAGTGCACTGCATGAGTTCTAGTGCCAGCGACCGCCCAGGTTCTGCGGGGAGACGGACCCTCAGGCCACCGAGGACTGGCTGGAGGCAGTTGTTCGGGTTTTCAGATTATTGAGGGCACCATCAGACCTCATGGTGATCCTCGCAGCGAGTCTCCTGCACGCGGCAGCAGGCAGATGGTGGAGCTTGATGCTCCAGGTGCACGATGAGGCCTCCCTCATCTGGACGGACTTCGAGAGCCTCTTCCACTCAGAGTTCATCCCGGCCACCCTCCGTGCGGTGCGCATTCAGGAGCTTCTTCAGCTGCGGCAGGGCAGCTTGACGGTAGCCCAGTACGCGGCGAGGTTCACCGACCTTTCTCGCTACTCGACAGACATGGTACGAGACCCCTTCTTCCGGGCCCGGACCTTCGAGCAGGGATTGAGACACGAGATCAGGGCATCGCTGATCTCCCTCAGCATCCCGACCCAGGCAGAGGCAGAGGGTCGACCGCGGCGGTCCGTAGGGAGGAGGCGGACGAGGCAGAGGAGCTGGCCGAGCAGCAGGTGGTGGGAGATGCTTTGAGGCTCTGCCACCACCACCACCAGGCGGTACACCCCGACCACAGGGGACTGGAGGACATGGGAGAGATCATCTTCAGGCAGTTGAGGCCTACGATCATGGGGCTCCGGGAGCAGATGGACAGGAGCGGGACTAGCTCCAGAGCTGGAGACTTTTGTTCATGTTGCTTCTAGTTTTGTTGATGTATGTTTGTAGATGCTTTGTGTCTTTGTACTTGAGCTGCAGTAATAAAAGGCACATTTTCTTGTGGCATTTACTTCCCTGTCCTCTCTTGTGTTGTTACTAAGAGGTTTCAGTTTTGACTGTTGACTTGACCCTCACTTGTGAGACATCTACTGGAGGAGACCCAGTTACCACACACTGATGCCGACAGTGTGACTCAACCCTTGGAGGCGAGAGTAACGGTTGGATCTCTTGGTAGTAGCGTCGAGGCCTTACGACGTCATCTTTGGTATGGATTAGTATCATCCATGTCGGGATTGACCGTATTAGGCGAAGAACGTGGTTCATCCAGGGGATGAGACCAGATTTCTCTTATCGGCAAGGAAGAAATCATGGCAGCTCTAGTGGGACCAGAGGTGGTCCGGTCCACGACAGAGAAGGTCCAGGTGAGCACATGGGAGCGGAAGGCTCAGATGCGTGCTCAGTACCGCCTTTGTATCCCTAGTTTGTGTTGAAGCTTTATAGGGACGTAAATCCCTGTGGTGAGAGTAATGTAAAGACCCGTAAATTTCAAGGAAATTTTTTTCTTAATTTTATTTGGAATTTTACAAGAACGCAGTTTTTGACGGTGCCTGATTCAGAGGCCCGGTGTGCCCGGAATCATTTTCCGAAGTTTGGCTCGGGTACGTTCAGTGAACGGACGAGCAGGTTTTTCTAACTTTTGAATCGGTTCCCGGAATCGAATTCTGAGGGCACCGATGAAATCGTAGCGCCGGTATTCTCTTAGAAATGCCTCTTCCGGAGTTGCGTTTGCTCGGGTGTGGTTTTTAATTTTCGGGCTTAAAGTTAAGAAATAAAATAATTTTGCGACAACTTTATTTTATTTCACTTAAGCCGCTTGGAAGCCACTTGAAGCCACTTAAAGGCGGCTTGAACTGAGTTGAACTGGATAGGGTGCTATCCAGGAATATCCTACCCCCTTGGTATGATATTTGTGAGGTGGGGCCCGCACGAGCCCCACCGTTTCTTTTCTTCTTAAGTAACGCACCCGCACCCCCCCCCCCTATTAAAAGAAGTCAACCGTGCGTTTTTCTGGTTAAGAAACGCCCCATTTAATTGGGATGTTGATTTGTTACAATTAATTCTTTGAGATTAATTGATCATTTCTTTTCTTTTGAAATTCAATTTCTTATCTTGTTTTAATAAAATAAGACTTGGGATTATTATTATTTTTTGAGTCTTGTCACGTTGGGAGGATTTGGGAGGCTTGAAGAACATCTTCTTCAACGATGAAGAACGTGAAGAACGAATTGGTCTCCGACGAAGAACGTCGTCACGTCCTTCTTCCGAAGAATGACGACGCGCCATCCCTCGTTCTTCTTTCCACATCAAAGGAAGGGAGACGCCGTTCCACCTCAAACAACCTCCGTCTTCGTCTACGGATCCTCTTCCGTGACGACGCGACGCCTTTTCACGACGACGTGACGATCCCCCTCTTCCGCGACGAGCCTTTCCGCGAAGAACGCCCGCGCGCGACGATCAACGAAGTAGGGATTTTATAATTTTGGAATACCCCTCTTTATATTCCCGTGGACGTTCTTTAAAAACTTAAGAGCCGGTTTCAAATGAACAATTTTATTTTATTAAAATTGTCGGTTCATGTGTTGAACAATTTCTCCCGTTGTTTTTATCTCACGCGGAGGGTGCGGGTCAAATGAACACGGCCCGGAAACCCTCCGCCGTTCTTCGTGTTTTGCGGATTTGGCGGGCGACGACGGAACGTGCTGCAACGGGTGTTTGATGATCCCGTAGTAAAGAACGGAACCCGAGAGGAACAACGGCGCAGACGGGAAGGAAAACGGGCCAAAGGAGCGACTCCGGCGACCCGCGGAAGCCGGAGGTGGCCCGGGTCGCCGGCGCGGCGGCGCCCTGCGGGTGCCGCGGATGTCTGGCCGACACCCCGCGGGTGCCGCGGGGGTGTCACGCGGGGCGGCGGCTTTCCCCGCGTGGGCCGCTCGGCCGCTCGGCCGAGCCGAGCCGGACCGGCCCTGGCCGGGCCGGGCCGGGCCAACCGAGTCGGACCCGACCCGGTTCGGGCCAACCAGGGGGGGTCGAGCCGGGTCGGCCCGGGCCCGGACCCCCGTCTTCGGACGGACTTCGTTCAAATGGCTGTATCTTGAGCTACGGGCCTCCAAACGACTCGCCGTCAGCGGCAACGCAATCCTTGGAGCGAGTCCGTCGTTTCGGTTTATCGCACTCAAGTTTCGTAATACTTTGGGTTCGGCCGGGTTGGTTCGTACACGAAACCAACCGGGCCCTCGGAGCGGAAACGCTCATATCTTGAGCTACGGACGTCCGATTGACGTGCCGTCAGCTTTGTTAGTTTCCTCTTAGTGAGACAGATCTTTTGGCTCACTCAGCCCAAGGTTTGGACGCAAGTGGAGTACGGTTGGGTTGGTTTTTCCTTAAAAACCAACCGGGCCCCTTGGACGAAAAAGCCAATAACTCTCAGACCGGGCGTCTGATTGACGCGCCGTCTGTTGCGTTGAGTTCCTCTTGATGAGACGGAACTTTTGGCATCCTCCGCCCGAGTTTTGGATGCAGATGGATAGTGGCCGGGTTGGATCGCACTGAAATCCAACCGGGCCCCTGGAACGGAAAAGCTGATATCTTTCAGACCAGACGTCCGTTTGACGAACCGTCAGCGGCATTGGTGTTCACGTTGAAAAAAGGTCCCTATGAGTATACCCTGTGAGTGTTCGGGGTATAGTTGAGTTACGGCCGGATTGGTTCGCTCACAAAACCAACCGGGCCCCTGGGACGAAAAGGCTAATAACTCACAGACCGGGCGTCCGATTGACGCGCCATCTGTTGCGTTGAGACCCCTATGACGAGGTGGTCATTCGAGATACTTCCTTGCGGGACTTTGTGATACTTGGAGTATCGACCAGTAGCTCGTGGAGCGGACCCTCCCGGAGACGAGCGGGCGGAGCACGGAGACCGTGTAGCTGACTGAGACCCGACGACTTCTGATCGAACGACTCGGTGTGTTACAGAGGTGCGCTTGGTTGTAGCGGCACATGGGAGCGTTTGGTTGTAGCGGAAGACCCACGACAGAGGTGCGCTTGGTTGTAGCGGCACAGGGGAGCGCTTGGTTGTAGCGGCAGACCCACGACAGAGGTGCGCTTGGTTGTAGCGGCACAGGGGAGCGCTTGGTTGTAGAGGCAGACCCAGGACAGAGGTGTGCTTGGTTGGAGCGGCACAGTGGAGCGCTTGGTTGTAGCGGCAGACCCACGACAGAGGTGCGCTTGGTTGTAGCGGCACAGGGGAGCGCTTGGTTGTAGGGGCAGACCCACGACAGAGGTGCGCTTGGTTGTAGCGGCACAGGGGAGCGCTTGGTTGTAGCGGCAGACCCACGACAGAGGTGCGCTTGGTTGTAGCGGCACAGGGGAGCGCTTGGTTGTAGCGGCAGACCCACGATAGTGGTGTGCTTGGTTGTAGCGGCACATGAGAGCGCTTGGTTGTAGCGGCTGGCCCACAATACTCGATAGGTGGAGTACTACAGTAGTCTTAAGTTAGTGAGCAGTACCTCGAAGTTGTGACAGGACCACTGTACACTCCAGAGACGGAGCTCTTCAGCAGTTACGGTTTCGATGATGAAAATCCTGGTTTGAGCTGAGACTTTTGACCTTGTGTTTGCCTCATGATTGTGATGGGTTACTTGATAACTTAGGTATATGTATGGGCATATCTCTAAGTAGAGGTTATCTGTTGAGATCTTCTTGTGGTTATCCTTATTGTTTTTAGTGAGACCTTGAGGGTCTCGGGGTCCTTACTGAGCATCGTTATACTCACCCCTGCACGGGCTATGCCCGCACTACGTTGTGTTGGTTGCATACGACGGACATCGTTGATCGTGGCAGAGGCTTGCAGAGTATGATGGTACCTGGAGGTGGACCACTGGGCGGGACGTGCTCGGAGCGGATGGCGGGACCTGAGGAGCATTGGAGCTATCTGTACCCACCCTTCAGGTGGGATTTCCAGTGGACAGCTCGGTGTCGTGGCTTTTAATTTACAGTTGTTGTTTTCCCTTTCGATTTGTACTTTACTTTCAGTTAGGTTTGTATACTGGCCCATTTACTTTTCCGTACTTCAGTTGTACTCTGTTTTTACTTAGTGTTTACTTTTCCGCTTGCTTACTCTGTGATGCTTGTTTACTTTACAAAGGCAATTCCTTCCCTTTTTACCGGAATTTACGCCTTGGTGCTAGTCACCAGCCTCTGGCCTATGGAATGCGGGCTTGGGGTAGTCACGACACGGGCCCCGAGGACGGGTCGTGACATCAGGACACTGGCTTAGCAGTGCGGGGAACACAGCGCAGAGCCAGTCCTTCGAGATGCAGGCAGTGCTACACTTGCGGCGGGCAGGGTCACATGGCTCGTGACGGCCCGACCCACCGTGCCGAGGAGAAGCAGAAAGTTTAGGGGCCACCCAGGCAGAGGCAGAGGGTCGACCATGGCGGTCCGCAGGGAGGAGGCGGACGAGGCAGAGGAGCTGGTAGAGCAGCAGGTGGTGGGCGAAGCTTGGAGGCTCTACCACCACTACCACCAGGAGGCCCGCCCCGACCACAGCGAGCTGGCGGGCAGAGACAGGCACAGCTCCATGCAGCGGAGGCCTACGACCACAGCGCACCCGAGATGATTTCAGGTACGATCTGTGTCTATTCCACCCTTTCTGTAGTTCTTATAGACACAGGAGTGAGTCACTCTTTCATAGTCGCTGCCCTTTCTCGGAGCTCAGAGATTCGGACAGAGTCGTTGGCTCGATCCTTACTGCTAGAGACTCCTACAGGAGCAGACTCGGCGATTACGCACTGTTGCCGGCAGTGTGATATTACTCTAGGAGGCGAGATCTTTGGTTGGGATCTTCTTGTAGCGGCGTTGAGGCCTTACGACCTCATCTTGGGCATGAATTGGTTATCTACAGTCAATGCTCAGATTGACTATTTTAGGCGCAAGGTGCGATGTGTACACACCGACGGGAGCAGGTTCACCTTCACCGGGGAGAAGGGAGCCTTCGCAGCACAGGATGGACTTCCGCAGAGAAGAGGACATCCCATCACTCATCAGTTGGCTAGCCTCGTCCTAGGAGCTTTTGACGTGCGGAGTCCTAGTTTTCCGGCAGTGGTGGATCAGTATGCGGACGTCTTTCCTGACGACGTTCCAGGACTACCTCCTCGCAGGGAGGTAGACTTTTATATTGATATGTACCCTGGGACAGCCCCGATATCCACTCCAGCGTATTGGATGGCCCCCGCTGACTTTCGAGAGCTACGGGTATAGTTGGAGGACTTGTAGGGCAAGGGGTTCATTCGACCCAGTGTTTCACCATGGGCTTCCCCGATATTGTTCGCCAAGAAGGCGGACGAGAGCTTGCGACTGTGTGTCAACTATCGTCGCCTGAACTAGGTGACAGTGAGGAACAAGTATCTGCTACCAAGGATTGATGACCTCTTCGATCAGCTCAAGGGAGCTCGGTGGTTCTCGAAGATAGACCTCATGTCAGGCTATCATCAGCTCAGAGTTCGAGACAAAGACGTGAAGAAGACGACCTTCAGGTGTTGGTATGGCCACTACGAGTTCTTGGTTATTCCTTTCGGCATAACCAACGCTCTAGTAGTGTTCATGATCCTCATGAACAGGATCTTCCAGCCATACCTCGATCGATTTTTCGTGGTCTTCATCGATGACATTCTGATATACTCAACCACGGAGGAGGAGAACGCCTACCACTTGCGGGTTGTGCTAAACACACTCCGAGAGAACCAGCATTATGGCAAGCTCTCGAAGTTCCAGATCTGGTTACGTGAGGTCCACTTCTTGGGGCACTTCATTTCTAAGGTGGGAGTTGTGGTGGATCCCGCGAAGATCGAGGTTGTACTAGCTTGGAATCCACCCAAGAGCGTGACAGAGGTGCAGAGTTTCTTGGGACTAGCTGGATACTATCGGAGATTTGTGCCAGACTTCTCCAGAGTTGCAGCACCACTCTCAGCTTTGACGAAGAAGGGGAAAACCATTGTGTGGTCAGAAAGATGTCCGCAGAGCTTCCATGAGCTGAGACAGAGATTGACCAGCGCACCTATCTTGAGGTTGCCCGAGGAGGGAGTAGGGTACGTAGTCTACTGCGATGCATCAGGGATCGTACTCGGATGTGTCTTGATGCAGGAGCGGGCAGTGATCGCCTATGGATCACGTCAGCTTAGGCCGCATGAGCAGAAATATGCTACCCATGACCTGGAGTTAGCAGTAGTGGTCTTCGCTCTGAAGACATGGCGACACTATCTGATGGGCGAGCGGTTTACAGTCTTTTCTGACCACCAGAGTCTCAGGTACATATTCACGCAGAAGGACCTGAACCAGAGACAGTGACGATGGCTCGAGTTCCTCCAGGACTATGACTTTGAGATAGTCTATACTCCTGGGAAGGGGAACGTGGTAGCCAATGCCCTCAACAGGAGGACGGGCATTCAGCTACTTGAGGAGGTGACAGAGCAGCTAGACGCTTTGCAAATATCCTTCGTGGATAGAGATGGAGCAGCCTTCCTTCAGTCTCTCACAGTCACTCCTCCACTACTGCAGCGGGTCAGAGAGGCACAGCATGGGGATTCTGACTGTGAGACGCGGCGTGCGCAGTTATCCTCAGGGTAGGAACCTGATGGATTCTCCTTTAGAGTAGAGCACAACATCCTTTTCAGAGGACGTACCTTGGTACCAGTCGCTTTACAAGATGAGGTGCTGAGAGAGTTTCACACTTCTCCTTTGGCGGTACATCCTGTAGTGGAGAAGATGTACCAGGACCTCAGACGACAGCACTGGTGGCCAGGCAAGAAGAAGGTTGTGGCAGAGTTCGTTTCTCGATGCCTCACCTGCCAGTAGGTGAAGGCAGAGCATCAGGTACCAGTTGGATTGGTACAGCCATTGGAGGTCCCAGAGTGGAAGTGGTATGGAATATCTATGGACTTCGTGACTGGACTTCCACGCACTTCCAGAGGTTACGACTCCATCTGGGTGATTGTCGACCGACTCACCAAGTCGGCTCACTTCTTACCCATCAAAGAGCAGGGATCAGTGAGAGCTTGGGGCGTCTCTACGTTCAGGAGATTGTACAGCTTCACGGTGTGCCATCATCTATCGTCTCCGATCGAGATGCTCGCTTTACTTCCCGGCTTTGTAAGGGGTTGTAGGAGGCGTTTGGGACGCGGCTACGTCTGAGCACCACCTTTCACCCTTAGACGGATGGTCAGATGGAGAGGACCATTTAGACTCTCGAGGACATGATCCGCGCATGTGTCCTTGACTTTGGTCGTAGTTGGGAGGACCACCTACCCTTGGTGGAGTTCACATACAACAACAGCTACCACTCCACCATCAGGATTGCACCATACGAGGTGTTATACGGCAGACCTTTCAGATCTCCTTTGTACTAAACAGACCCTAGGGAGTCAGCACTTGTGGGACCAGAGATGGTCCAGGCCATGACAGAGAAGGTCCAGGTCATCCAGGAGCAGATGAGGAAAGCTCAGAGCCGGCAGAAGTCTTATGCTGATAGGAGGAGGAGGCCACTAGAGTTCGAGGATGGTGACCACGTCTTCTTTCGTGTCTCACCTCGACCTGGATTACGGAGATTTGGCCGAGGTGGAAAGTTGTCTCCATGCTTCATCGGACCATTCCAGGTCATCAGCAGGATTGGTGAGGTGGCTTATCGCCTGGCTCTACCACCTCAGTTGCACCGGGTGCATGACGTCTTCCACGTATCTCAGCTGAGGAGATACGTGAACGACCCGACGCACATCATTGACCATGGGTAGCTAGACGTGGATGATGGGGCGACTTTTGCGGAGGTCCCGGTGGAGATCGAGGATCGATAGGAGCGGGTCCTACGTGGATGATCGATTCCTCTTGTGTGCATCAGATGGCAGCACAGGAACCTCCAGGAGAGCACTTGGGAGTGGGAGGCTCAGATGTGTGCTCAGTACCCACATTTGTTTCCCTAGTTTATGATGTATCTTTACGGGGACATAAAGACCTGAGGTGGAAGTGATGTAAAGACCCGAAAAATTCAAGGAAATTTTTTTCTTAATTTTCTTTGGATTTTTACAAGAATGCAGTTTCTGACGGAACCTGATTCCGAGGCCCGGTGTGCCCGGAATCATTTTCTGAAGTTTGGCTCAGGTACGTTCAGTGAACGGATGAGCGGGTTTTTCTAACTTTTGAACTGGTGCTCAGAATCGAATTCTGAGGGCACCGATGGAATCGCAGTGCCGGTAATTGCTTAGAAACTCCTCTTCCGGAGTTGCGTTTGCTAAGGTGTGGTTTTTAATTTTTGGGTTTAAAGTTAAGAAATAAAATAAATTGTACGACAAACATTATTTTATTTCACTTAAGCCACTTGGAAGCCACTTAAAGCCACTTAAAGCTACTTAAGCTGAGTTGATGCGGATAGGGTGTTATCCAAAAAATATCCTACCCTCTTGGTAGGATATTTGTGAGGTGGGGGTCGCACGAGCCCCACCGTTTCTTTTCCGCTAAGTAACGCACCCACGAAAACCCGTCATTATGAAAGTCAGCTGACGCGTTTTCTTAATTTCTTAACGCACCAATTAATTTGGCGGTTTTATTCGTTGAATTAATTCTATGAATTAATTTAGTCGTTTCTTAACCTGTTTGAAATCCGTTGGCGTAATAATAAAATAAGACCAACGCACGACTTCTGGAAAAATGCTCGTTGAGAGGATTTGACAGAAACCAAGAGTTCTTCATCCTCCTTCGTGAAGAAAGCGAAGAATGCGAAGAACGCGAAGAATGTGAAGAACACCAAGCCCTCAGAAATCGACGACGCGATGCCAAGTTCCGCGACGCCGGTGATTCTTCTTCCGTGACGTTCTTCCGCGACAATCCAACCCCGCGACAACCTTCGATCGGCAGAGACAATGTAGGGGGTTGCGCCATTTTTTTAAATTACTTTTTGGATTAAAACAACAATATGGATTTAATTATTATTAATTAAATCTATTGTTTCTTGGTCATCGGAGTTCGTCGACGCAACGCCGGATACCGCGACGACGCGACGATCCCCCCCTTCCGCGACGATCAATTCCGTGAAGAACGCGCGTGCGACGACTTGACGAGGTAGGGATTTTTATTTGAGAACAATCTTTAATTCATGTGATTGTTTCTTTTAAAACAAGGAAATCAGTTTCATAAGAACAATTTTAATTTATTTAAATTGTTATTTGTTATGTTTTCATGTGTTGATTATTTCTACCGACTGTTATCATCTAACGCGGAGGGTGCGGGCCAAACAAGCACAGCCCGAAAACCCTCCGCAGTTCTTCGTTGATGCGCGGATTGGCGGGCAACAACGAAACATGCCGCAGGGACGATCTGTTGTTTCCGCAGTAAATAACGGGACCCGAGAGGAGCTTCGGCGCAGACGGGAAGGAAAATGGACCACCGGAGCAACTCCGGTGGCCCGCGGAAGCCTCCGGCGGTGGCGCCCCGGCGCGCCGCCGGACAGGGCCGCCGCGGCTTCAGCCGCGGCGGTGGCGGCCAGCGGACCTGCGGCCGCGCGGGTCCGGCTCACACGCACGGGACGTGGCAGATCCGCGTCCGTTGACTCCAGCGCGGCCCCACGCGGGGCCGCAGTACCTTCTTCCCGCGGGGGGGGGGGGGGGGGGGGGGCAGCGAGCCCCGCGGCTCCCTCGCTCGGCAGCTCGGCCCGACCGGCTGGGTCGCGCCCTGGCGGGACCAGGCCGCGCCGAACTGGGTCCGACCCGGACCCGGGTCAGGTCGACCCGGTTCGGGCTGACCCAGGGGGGGTTGGGTCGGGTCGGTCTGGGCCCAGACCCCCCATCTTCGGGCCGTTTTCGGGATTTTTCCCATAACATGAGCTAAGGGCCTCCGAACGACGTGCCATCAGCGGTGATGTGATCCTTGGATCGAGGTGGTCGTTTCGGTATATAGCAGTCATGGTTTCGGAAAACTTTGGGTTCGGCTGGGTTGGTTCGTTCGTGAAACCAACCGGGCCCTCGGAGCGGAAACACTCATATCTTGAGCTACCGACGTCCGATCGACGTGCCGTCAACTTCGTTGAATTCCTCTAAGTGAGAAAGATCTTTTGGCATACTCCACCCGAGGTTTGGATGTAGGTGTTGTTCGGTCGGGTTGGTTTTGCTTTAAAAACCAACCGGGCCCCTGGGACGAAAAGGCCAATATCTCTCAGACCGGGCGTCCGATTGACGCGTCGTCTGCGACGTTGAGTTCCTGTTGACGATACGGAACTTTTCGATACATCAACTTCAGACTTTGTGTCAGTTGATGTATCAGCCTCTCGACTCATGGAGTGGACCCTCCCGAATGAGCTTGCTGTGTGCGGGAACCCTAGAGCTGGCTGCGACTGCTACTATGACTGTGACGACGACTGTGCAGAGATCCTCAGTGGACTGCGACGACTACAACACTCAGCGATCCTTTGTGGGTCAGTGCTACAGGTCCTGTGTGGGCCTGATCCTGTGTGGGTCTGATCCTGTGTGGGTCAGCGCTCAGCAATACTGTGTGAGGCAGCGCCTACAGGTCCTGTGTGGGCCTGATCCTGTGTGGGTCTTTACGAGGGTTAGTTACCTATCGATCCTTTGTGGGTCAGATCCTTTATGGGTCATTACGGGGGTTAGTACCTATCGATCCTTTCTGGGTCCGACGACTTAGATGGATCATTGATCATCTCTATCGTCATTCAAAGAAGTATACCTATGTGAGCTGAATCCTGTTTACTCTCCTTTATGGATTGTGATGTGCTATCCTGTGTGGATTAACATTTTACTTCCTTTTGTGGATTGTGTTGAGTTATCCTGTGTGGATTTCACGTTTTGCTTTCCTGTGTGGACTGGGTTGTACTTGATCTCGGATGTTGGAACCGAGCGAGAATTGATAACTTAGGTATATCTATGGGCATATACCTAAGCAGTTTCGGTTGTTATTTCGTGATTGTATCTTTCCTTTGTGGTTTATCCTTTGTGGATTTCGGGAGACCTTCGGGGGTCTCGGGGTCCCTACTGAGTAGCTTATACTCACCCCTGCACAGGCTATGCCCGCACTACATTGTGTTGGTTGCAGACGACGGACATCGCTGATCGTGGTGGAGGATTGCGGAGCAGGACGGTACCTGGAGGTGGACCACTGGGCGGGACGTACTCGGAGCGGTCAGGTGGACACGAGGAGCAGTGGAAGCTTTCTGTACCCACCCTTCAGGTGGGACTTCCAGAGGACGGCTCGATGCTGCGACTTTTCTTTTCAGTTATTGTTTTCCCCTTTCAGTTGTACTTTACAGTTGGGCTTGTATTTCTGGACCCCTTTACTTTCAGTACATCTTGTTACAGTTTTTATTTAGTGTTTACTTTTCCGCTTTCTTACTCTGTGGTGCTTGTTTACTTTTCAAAGTCAATGCCTTCCCTTTTTCTGGGATTTACGCATTGGTGCTAGTCGTCAGCCCCTGGCCTATGGAAGGCGGGCTTGGGGTAGTCACGGCACGGGCCCTGAGGACGGGTCGTGAAAAAATGTGTGGGTTGGAGCCCATGCTGGGTTGAGTAACACAACACTCAATAAGGATACCAAAACACAAAGGTAATACCAAAAATGGATGTACGAACAAAGTTTGGTCAGATCACAAAGGTATAGTCTAATGTTCGTAAATAAGACTACTATACATTAACAATGAACACCTTTTTACTACTAAGAAACTCATCAAAGATGAGTCATGTACGATTATTGGATATCCTATACTCGCTTAACAATTAGGCCTATTGGGTCACTTAGACCCATTTCTCACGTAGGCCTGTTGGGTCACCTGAACATGATCATCACTTTGGCCTACTGGGTCACCTAAACCCTCTCATCCCCTTGGCTTGTTGGGTCACCTAAACTCACTGGTCTCATTATCCTGTTGGGTCACCTAACTCCACTCGTCATAGTCTTCTCAAATTAGCAAGCCACATGATTCCCTCTCGTAGTGCTCCTAATTCCAAGAGAATCTAGTACTAAATCCCTTGGTCATATCTCAACTTCAACAAGAACACCCTATAGTATATCAGAAGTTCTTCCTCATCCTGAGGTTAACAACACCAGAAACGAATCATTAATTAGACATGTTGTTTGTAGATTATGAGGCTTTTGTGAAATAGGGATTGTTGGGACCAGGTGCCTGTCCGACCCAATTGGGAAGACCCAAACCGGTCCAGGGATCGCTGAACCTACCCAGTTCCAACCCAGATCGTTATCCCCACCCATAACCGACACATCCCGCTAGGCCCCGCCAGGACTGGGTGGGACCAACCCAATCCACTGCGCCGGCCTGGCTTGCTGGAGCGGATCGATCTATTCCTCCCAACACCCTGTAAGAGGCGCATCTCGGAACCGCCTTGTGGGTCACATCAGGGTTCACCGCTACAATCCAGATGGACTGCAGCCCTCCTGCCACATGACTTGGGGAAGCTTCTGCATCCTCCCACATTCACAGTGGCCTCTAATCACCGACCATAGAAGATGTTGTGGTCCTACATCGACGTCGTGGTGTGGTGTTAGCAAGTGCTTTCACGATCCACCATTCTCACACCGGTGGCCCGTTTTATGATACTGAAGTCCTAATATGATACTTGGGTTTCCCCCTAACCTTCTGTATGCTCCATGAATTCTTGTCATCAATCTGAGGGTCCATCCACATCAGAATATCCTGACAAGAATTTCACCTGACCATAGGGGTTTGTTGTTGAAGAACGTGAATATGAATAGATGTCACAATGAACACCAAAGGCAATGACCATGTTTGTTTTACCTTAAATTGTTTCATTAGAAAATAAAAGGGATACATTCAAATAATTTCCCGATATAATCCCCTCTTAAATCACCACATGTTCAAATCTTATTCCTCTAATGATGATCGATCCGCAGATCAATTTGTTTGTTAATTGACATATATTAATCATTTAGAATGTAAGAACGGGGAAAGGGACTCAACATAGAAAAAACCCTCCTTACCATGAAACAAATAGTCCATTGATGAAGAAAAAAGTCACGGTCCGTCATTCATCGATCCTTGATACACAGTCCAAAATTATCATTGGTGATCCTTTGATTAAATTTTATCCTCAGAGATCCATTGGTAGATAATGAAGGGAAGAAAATTGTTCTTCATAGTTATCCATTCGCCAGTGGAAATCATCCATAGCCTCCAATAAATTCTCTAAAATGGTGGAAATGACCCCACAACAACGTTTGGATATTAATTGATCAAACATTTTTTAGAGTTTCTATTATGTTAATTCATTATGTTGTTATGCTCTTTCAATAATGACATTAAAAAGTTTCCTCACCGCTGCATTGCAGCATGACATTTTTGAATAAAATAAACATTTTAGGATTATTTTTTTCCCTTAAAACGCCCAAATATAAACTTTTTCACTCTACCCGTGCCAGTCGATGTTAGGAGCTTCCTTGGGTAAAGTCGTTGTTCTAGACACAACAGTGACTTCAAATTTTTAATCTAGGAACCCATTTTTATGTTTCTAAAACCATGCACAAAAACTGTTTTCAAACTAACTAAAAAATGACATAACTTTTATTTCGGGTTCACTGAGCCTCAGAATCATGTTCCATCTGAGATCGTAATTTCGAAATAATCCAATAAATTTTTTAAAAACAATTTTACATCAAACATATAGAACATTACATAAATCATAAAAAAAAACATTATGGTTTTTATCATAAATAAAAATTAGTTTATATTATCTTTGTATAATTTTGTTTAAAAAATATAATTTTTTTTAAATTATTTATTTAAAATCAGGAAAAAATAAAAAATTATTCAATTATTTTTGAAATAAACCATGTAATAATGTAATGTAAGCTTCAAACATTGATTGATAATGATGGTGGTAAATTTATTTTATTCTAGATACGTTAAAATAATTTTTAAATATCAAATTTTGGTAAAAAGTTCCTCATTCTGAAAATGATATTAACAATAATTTGAATCCTTTTTATAGAAATTGAAATATTAGTAGAAATTAAAATTAACAAATAGAATGGGTAATATTCAACACAATTATTTAAAATCCCTCTATAAAATGTGGTTATGGAATAAAATGGATTTCTGAATTAAATAAGAGAAATGAGGCATGTTTATCATAAAACAAATGTATAATAATTTTGATTTTCAAAGAGATGAAAATGCTACTAATTTTTTTTGAAATATAAAGAGAGGAAAAAAATTGGATTTATTTATCCTATATGTATTTTATAAGTTCCTAAATTGTAATTAATGAATAAACAATCCCGAATAAAATTGGATTGAGACCTAAATCTATTCCCAAAAGTATAGTCTCGCATCGAATGTATCCAAGCCTCCTATATAATAAAAATATATTTATTTTACACATATAATAGATTATAAATATATATATATATATGAACCCATATATGATTTACATATAATATTTTATCACCCATTTATTAATAATTATATAATTAAATCATTATTCATGGTGATAACTACATTGTTTTTCATTAATATTATAGTTCGAGAGTCCCATTATTTTTAAAATAATCATGGTTTAATTATATATAATATTTTAGAATGATATAAATATCCTATATATTCATTATATATCAGTTCATGTATAAAATTTAGAGATAGAAAAATTAATTACACTATTTATTTAGATGGTAGGTCATACGTATTCATGAACATGTTTTTCCCTTTTTGAAATATTAAATGAATAAATAGTAAATTATGATTTACTATTACAAAATCATTATTATGTCTCATATATTGTATATATTCATTAAATTTATCCTTATTTCAATCTATTTAAATATGAAGTGATAAATTAATTGTATTTATTCATCGAGGTTGAAGCCGAAAATTATGTATGAGTGAAATTTATCATTTTCCATCTGATAGGAAGTTAGTGGAAAATGGTTTTTACATAATCATAATAATAATTTTGAATATTTTTTATAATGAATTTATTATTTTATTGTTGATAACATATATTTATAATTAGTATAATATGAAATTAAATTCAATATTCTAAATTAAGAGTTATATATCATCCTTGATAAACCTCATTTAGATTACACTTAAAGCCATGTGTGGATGGCTTTCTGTAAGGTATATATACTCTAAAAATATGGGTATTGAAGATAAGAATATATTATTTGTTGTAATTTTTGTGAAATGAGGATCAAAATGGGTGATGAAAATAGGATATAACATGTCTTTTTATTAGTTTAGCGATGGGTAAATCATGGAATTAGTCAATGTATTAAATTAATATAAACTATATTTCATGGACGAAAGAATAAAAAATGATATAATCAAAATATTTGATGAATATTAATCTATATACTGACTCATAATAAAATTTATAATTTTTTTTGTTTTCACTTGTATCTCTTAGTTTTAACACGTTGTTAATCCATTAAATAATTACATTGTTATAAATGTTTTTACTATTTAGGGATAATAAAATTTACCATAAAAAGGAAAGTCACCAAAAAAAGGACCATAGTTTATATTTTCAAACTTATCCCATTCACTGGGACAAATAAACGAGTTTTATGAAATTTAAATCATTTTAAAAAATAGTTTTCATTATAAAATATCATTAATGTCATTTTTTTAAAATTAATGAAAATTTTTAATATAATATGTCATTAACTCATGTAAAATGTTTCCATAATGAAATGGTTTCAATGATAATAATGATATGGTTTTATTTTCTTCACAAAATAAAATTATATTTTTATTTATAATTTCAATCCTTATCCTTTGGTCTAAACCATTGGTTAATCATTTTTAACCATAACAATGGTTATGACTATTTCGATATTAAAGGGTTATAATGTTATAATTAATATGAAAATGGACCCCTAAATTAAAAATTGATGGGATTTTAGACCATATAATCTAATAATGGTCCTCAATCATGATTTTTATGAATTTAAAATATTTTAATAAAAAATTATTTCATAAAACATGTCGTTAATGAAATTTTTTTCATTGTTCTTTTAATTTGAAATTAAAGTCATCATGATTGTAATTTTAATTAATTTTTAAAACGTTCCCAAATCATCAAAATGTAATATTGATCTATTAATTTGTTGGTACACTATAAATCACCAAACAAATTACTTTTTAGAGGTTTATAAATAAATTCACTTGATTTTTGTACAACTTTTAAAAATAGTATGAAAGTGTTGTGTTTAAATTTAAGGTAATTATTAATCCAAAAAAATATAAATTATGTTTATAAAAAAATTCATTAATCTATTAATAAACCGTTTAAAATTGGATAAATGTTTTTTATCTCTATCAAAAAATATTACAGAAATTAAAATCACGAAATTTAAATGATTGAATTTATCATTTACCATTATATTATAGAGTTCGAAATCAATAATAAAAGTATAGTTGGTCATATAATATAATTTTGGTTAATTACGGTAGAAGTAGAATAATAAAATGAAATAAAATCACCTGTTTAAATTAAATTCAAACCTGATCACATTATTTTTTACCCAAATTAATGCATTTTATCTTTATCATGGTAATAAAAATTTACCATGATTTTAATTCATATAGACAAAAAAATGGGACATATTTTTCAAATTTAAAAATCCTAATTCAAAATAGGGAATCAATTTTCAAGATTCTATTTCTACGTATGGTTGAAATTTATTTAATTTAAAAGCCAAATATGAAATAATAAAATAGTTTCTTAGATAAATACATATATAAGTTTAATTTTTTTAATAAATATAAAAATAAAATTGAATAAAAAATTCATAATTTTATTATTATTAATATTAAATAACTAATGTTAAAATGAAATAATTTTAAAAATAATTTCTAATTGTAAATGATTAAAATGAAAATACACCTATCAATAAAAATCATGATTTCACTATCCACTAGAAAATAAATATTTTTAGAAAAAATTCAAAAAATTAATTTAAATATAATTTTTACCTAAAAAATAAAAAAAAATATTATTTTTTTAAATATATATACTTAAATTGTGGGAAAATAATGACAATTATTTCTCGGAAAATGATACAAGTTTTTTTTTGAAAATGTACTATGGAAGTATAAGATAAGATTACTCTCATTTACATAATAATAATCATAATTTAATGGATGTAAATTTATTCAATTGAATATGGAATATAATTATTTCATTAAATTTATTTATTAATATTGAATAATATCATCTACTAATTAAAAAATACACTGGACAAAAAACTGATTTATTTAAAATATCATCTTTACCATCACAATATCTTTTCTACACTTACATAAAACAATTTTTTAATTATACCGTAGATTTATATATCTAATATATATATATATATATGTATATATTCAATTTTTAGGTATCCAATGACCTTATATATAACGATCATATTACATTCTTATATAGAGCCATATATGCTTTATTAAAATTTATCCATTTACTCCTCTATCATCTTGTATATTATATTCCTAATTATATAACAATTTCAATATATGTATTTGGGGTGACATTTTTAGTGTTGAACCATTTGTATAAAAATTTTATGTTTTTAGTATTTTTATATATGTGTTTATTTTATCCAATGGTAATTTTCTTCAGGTTGTATCATATTAAAAGACAATAATTTATTTGTGTTTGTCATTTATTGTAATAATTTTATCCTATTAAAGTATTAGGGTTTAATTTTTAATGATGAGTGTATCAAAATCTTTTAAAATTAAGGTTCTTTTAGAACATAACCATGTTACTAAACTGGGCACCACTATATAGAGGAGAGATTAAGAGATAAATCTTAATGATATTTACAAAATAAAACCATCTTGTACAAGTATTCAGTAGGTTGAGAAGATTTATATCATTTGAAGATTAGAGAAATTAAAAAATTTAGTAGTTTGTGTTGTGAAGAAGACTATAAAAATAGATATGCAGTTCTAGATTACCAGACCAGATCTTATACACTTGTGAGGGGAGATCGTTCTTAGTTGGTGAAGAAGAAACTAATAGATATTTGAGATTCTTCTATTCTTCAATCAACATTAATGAAAATGATGATTGAGGTTATGAACCTATCAAATTTAAGAAATGGAAAATTGGGGTGTATAAAATATCATATATAGGAGAGGATAGTTGAGGTATCTAACTAATAGAGGAAATATTATTGGTTGTTGGTACCTTGAACAAAGATTAGTCTATGTATTGACTAATATGGTGTATAATTAAATAATTACTAAGCTTCTATAATTGATGATAATATTATAGTCATGAATCCATATAAGGAAACCTAACAACATGTAAATGAGCATGTGTTCTTGTTTTTTCATAGTTTACAAAGTAACACAAGAGGGGTTGATTTTTGTTTTCTTCAAAATCTTCCATAATTCTAGATTTTAACACCCACTATGATTTATCTGAATATACTGTGTTTTTGTTCTGTATAAAAATAAAAAGCTGATAAAGAGAAATAATGAACACGTCTTTTTATAGTGGATCAGGGCACAAAGGTCCCCTAATCCACTATACCAATCACTCTCTCTCTCTAACCATGTTAAATTTCACTGGAATATTACACTTATCACAAGACCATAAATTCACAACTGAGTCTAAGAATTTGAAACCTTTATAAAAATACTAATAACAAATCCCTCTAGTTCAATTGTATAGAATCGAATGTCCAAATCATAGATCAAAAAGATGATACTCCCCAAGCACAATGTACATTGAGTAGAAAATCCATTAAACCGAAAGAGTTTGATTTGAATGTTTTGGGTTTTTCTACAAAGCTGCATTAGCGAGAAACAAAAAGATGATGGCTCTTCTTCTTTAGAAAATATTATCTTCTAAAATTAAATAGTATGAAGTGATCCTTATTGAACAATGATATTCAAATTGATAATAACTAAACAGAAGAAGAAATCTTATAGTAGTAAAATATTGAACATGTATATGTCCAAAGTGTAGCTTCGTTTAGAATCAATAATTTTTTGTAGAAACATATTAAAATATAATTGTAATAATACAGTCACATATGTGATTTTTTTATTGCAGACACATATATATTTTAAGGGATACTCTCAAAAAAAAAGAATAGCTAACTTCCTTCTGTATTCAATATCCTAATTAATATCCTTATATATCGCTAAAATTCAAATTCCAATACACCAAGGGAATCATACATTCCATTAGAAATAGAGGAGATATTCTCTAATGAACATGGTTCAATTAAACAATAAAAATGATATTTTAATTTGTATTTAATTCTGGCATCACCATTGTAGAAATATTCGATTTAAAACGTGGCTTGAAAAACATCACTATTGAGAATACAACATAGGTTTGAGATGCATAGTGTAGGGTTACATTACCCATGTATGGTTCCTTAACCATAAATTCATATTCATGTATCGTAGGGAATAAAAATTAACATAGGTATGATAGTCCATATGTTTACCTTTTTATCATAATATCTTGAATGTAGCATTGAATAACCATACCTTCAAATTTTCCGCACATTGGGTTTGAAAAGTAAATACCGACACTAATGTAAGGTTGATCTTCCATACATTTAACGATTATCTAAATGTAAGGATATCAATTAAAACAAAAAAACATTAATGTATCCTATGATTGATACCATACCCATGTGTTTCACTTCTATGTGTAATGTAGGGTTGATACCATTTGCAAGCATTTCACTTCCTAGCATAATGTAGCGTTGATACAATACATTCATTTATAGAATATAGGGTTTGAAATAGTGTTTTCAGAGTAATTATCGTAATTTCAATTTACATTAACCCATATATTAATTTATAATAACTCACTCAAGAAAATATCATTATAAACAAACAGGGGTATTTATGAACAATAAAATCATAATAAACTGTTGAGAGTTGTTTATATAATATATTCTTAACAATCTGCCCCTTATGGATGATCACAAGTCCCATAACATAATCCATAACAAAAATTTATATAAAAATTTATGATTTGTAAACATACAAAAAATATATATAGAAAATATTTTTATATTTTCATTTCACAGTATTATTTTACTTAATAAAATAGATACTTGTAAATCAAATATTTTCCAAATTAAATGTTGTTGTTTTCAAATTTTCTCTCCCATATCCCCATAGTATCCTTGGAAATTATTTATTTATTTTCTTAAAAAAATAATCCATTTCCATAAATAATCTCCCACTATTTTTGATATCTAAAAGGCAGTTTTAAATAATAAGTGATATAACCCATGATTAATATCGGACTAATATGTAATGAAGCATTATAAACATGGGTATAAGAAAAATAAATCAAGGATTGGAAGTGAAAAAAATAGAACATAAGAAAAGATACTATAAAATAATAACAAACTATATTGAAATGAAAATTAATTAAAACAATTTGAAATATAAGGTACAATATTCATTCAATGATATGGTCCTCAAAATGAGGGGCTTTGGTTTGAATTGGTAGGGACAAAGGGTTTATCAATATTAGGAAGGGATTGAACAACCCTTCTAATATAAAGAATCATCAAAATCATGCTCTGGAAATAGTTGTGGATTAATTTTGAACATTATTGATAAAGATTCATTGAATCATTTCCTACCATCAAATTCTCAGCCAAATATACCATTAGAAATTCATTAACATCTTCCTCAGACCGAACATAAAAGGCAATATTTTCCTTAATCAGATTAAGGAATGGTCCTAACGGGGATTCACATGAATTCTGTTGACTATTCGGATATCATTGATTTTCCAACCAAACACATAAAGGAGTACTACCACACTAAAGAGTGTGTAGTCTATCATTGAACTCAACAAGTAAATAGGTAAAAGCTTCAAACATTCTGATTAGTTCTAGCCATGTCAATTAAGGAGAGGTTGATACTTAACAACCAACCTTGAGAGGCATAAATTATCTCCATATCATCAACATAACCTCATCAAACTATGATTTCATAATATATTCATCTCATATCAAATTGGAAAATCTAGGAATCTTGCTGCTAAGTAGTTTATTGTCTCTAATAGAAATTATATTCTCCTTGAATTCCATAAATGGAGCTTCTATAATTCAAACATAGAACTTTACAATGAAGAAACCTTGTATTCTTAAATTTTCTTTTATTTAACCACCAACTATTCTATGAGAAGAAAATTCTGAGCCTCCAATAGATCTATGATTATAAATAAGGATTTAGTATGAGAATAAGATGATTCAGAATATATAGTGTTAGTGGTAGGAATAAAATTCCATTGACAATCTTATACTAAGGCCAAACATTTCTCTTTATTAACATATGATCTGTTTTATTAAAAAGATCGTACAAATACTTCAGAATTGGGATCAAATTGAGTTTGAGTATTAGAAACATCTTCCCTAATAAGTTATTGTCCATGCACAATTTTCTCAACATTCTCATCCACTGGATTCTCACACTCAGCAACCCATGTTGTTTTATCCATAGTCTCTTGAACGACAACTGTAATTATTCATTTCCAAAAATGTTATTCTTTTTAATTTGAAGTGCACTCTTCATTAGTTCTCTATCTCATAGATCCAGTAAAATGAATCATCATTTTCTCCCCTAATCATCTTCCAATACCATCAATTTTTGTTCTACACCAACTGGTAGATGACTTTTTCTAGATTTTCATTTAACAAATCCATGATTCTTCATAGTTCTAGCATACAAAGTGTTGTTGTGGTGACATGTTTCTCTAAAAAAATATTGAAAATCTTTCCTTCGCAGAAAAATAATAAATAATCCATCCTTAGGGATAATATCCCATCTTCACATTCATACAATATCAATAGTTTATATATCTTATCAAAAATCGACTAAAATTTAACTTTGTGTGACTCAAAAAAAAATATGATATAAATGTCACTATATAGCACGTTTTCTAGATTAGTAATCCTTAGAAAAATTCCACATTGAATTAAATTCATCAAAACTCGACAATCATGATTATGTTCATTCATCACTAATATCTTGATATTTCACGTTCCAAACAATAAAAACACAATATCCTCTAATTTATTTCTCCCATTACAAACATTCCTTAAATCAAACTGATACCCCACCTTATGAGTAAAACATAACATCTCAACCATTTATAGAAAAAGAAAAAGAAAACATAGAATCATTAATCTTAGATATAATGGAATAATCATAGAATCCAATACTAAATGAAACATTTCAACAAAATTCATTTACTTCAATTTCATAAACCATAATAACTTCATCTTCTCCAAAATCATAAACTAGCACATGTAATCACATTTCTTCCTTGAATGAAATATTCATAGAATCTAAAAAAACATAATCCATTAATTTTCCCTATAGAACATTGTGGGATTTCCCTAAAGAATTAGTATTATTTTCCATCGTAGTATCTACATATTTTTGATAGGTTTCCATATCATAAGGTTTTGATATTGAAGGTATTGATGGTTTTGGGTTTCAGCACACAAAAATCAAAAGAATCACTATAAACTGAAAGGATAGGTAGGAGAGGACAAAGAGAGAGGGAGAAGGAAAATAGTTTTATCATGCTGATTGATAATGTACTCTTTAAATTTTAATTTTAAAATAAAACATATACTAAAATCAACATGAAATTATAAATTAAAACATAATCAAATTAAACAAAAGAATGTTAACTATTATGAAAACAGATATTATTGATTTAAATTCATAAACTATCAATTAAAAAAAATATTTCTAAATCCCACTTATCAATATCAAATCTAGAAATGAGAATTGGCTTAGTAAAAATATCATCAAATTGATATTCAGTATTTAAAAAATCAAAAGATATATCCTTTTTAATGATATGGTCTATTAGAAAATTTTGTCACATATTAATGTGTTTAATCATATAGAAACTTATATATATTTTTGAAATATTTTATTACACTAGTATTATTACATAAAATATGTATACTTTTTATGTTTATTCCAAATTCAAGTATAGTGCACTTCATCTATAATACTTGTTCATAGAAAAAGATAGAAACTACATATTCTACCTCATCGATTAACAGAGAAACTGAGTATTGTTTCTTACTAGACCCTGAATCTAATTATTTTACTAATAAGTGAGAAGATCCTGAGTTATTTTTTTATCTATTCTATAATATCCAATGTCAGCGTCTAAATACAAAATTTAATTACAATCAGACATTTTGTGTTAAAGATGACATTGAAAAATAGTTCCTTTTAAATATATAAAGATTCTTTTAATGATTGTATGATGAGACACTTTTTGATTTGACTGAAATATAGCACACAAATATAAAAAACATAATACCCAGTCTCATAGTAGTAATATTCAAAATACAACATATCTTAACTCTATATAACTTGATATATGTTATTTTTCCTACATCATCCACATCATGTTTATTATCCGAAGAGATAAGAGTTTTAGAATATTTATCATTCTTAAGCATAAAATTTTTCAATAAATCAAAAATATAGTTATATTGTTTTAAAATATTTCCAAAAACTTTTTAGTAAGTATGAAATCCTAAAAATAAATTCATTTTTCTAATAATAGTCATTTCAAAATCTTTTTTCATAATATTTCAAAAATCCTGACATATGTTTTTATTAGTTTAACTAAATATACATCATGGAAAAAAAAATTATGTAATAAAATATTAGAAAAAATTATTTCATGAAAATTGATGGATCTTCCAATCAAACAAAAAATACATTTTCTAAAAGAAAAAAACATAATTTATCATACCAAGATATAGGTGCTTGTTTAAATCCATAGAGAGAATTAGTATATTTAAAAACAGATTTTGCTTTTGAGGATTTTCAAAACTAGTGTGTTTTCAACATTAAATTCTTACATTAAATAAACATTTAAAAAGGAAGTGTCCACATCCATATGATATAATTTAATATTCATATTAGATTTATAATCTAAAAGTATTATAATAGTATCTAATCTAACCACAAGGGAAAGGGTCTCATCATAATTATACCATCATCCTTATTATATCTTTTAGATACTAATCTATATTTAGATAAGGTTATGATCCATTAAAAATCACGTTTATTTCTAAAGGCACACATGGTTCCTATAACAAGATAATTGGTTTGTCTCTCTACTAGTTACAAAACTTCTTTCATATTGAACTATTTTATCTATTCTTGATTTTCAAATATCCTAAAGTCATATTCTAAGGATTCCTCAAGAGTTTAATGTTACAAATAAGATTGAAAGGCAAAGAATTCATCTAGTTTTCTAAAATATCTTATTGTTATATTTATTATGTCTTGGTATCCTATAATAGTTTCTAAAGGATGGTTCTTAACATTTTATTTTATCATGCAAAGAAAATTTATGATTCATAAGTATCATAATCTTCAGAACTAGATATAATGCTGTTAAAATCATTTTAAAAACCATTTTTAGGGGTATCAAGTTCCATGTTTTTGAATGAGTATGTGACTTCATTAGTTTGATCATTCTATTTAATGAAAGGTTCAGTTTCATCAAATTTCATGTAAAAATATTCTTCAACAATACTTTCCTTTTTATTGAAAACTCTATATGCTTTAAATGTTTTAGAATATCCGATAAATATTACTTCATTTGCTTTTGGATCAAACATATCATGGTTGGATTTAGTATCAATAATATAAATTTTTCATTCACATACATTAAAGTACAGTATTTTAGGTTTTCCATTATTCCATTGTTCATAAGGTTTCGTTTTGATAATTTCCTTATTAAAACACTATTCATGATATAGAAAGATGTGCTTATAACTTGTTCCCAAATATAGATATGAAGACTGAATCCATTCAAATTAATCCACTCTAATATTTGAATTGTTCAATTTCTCCATTCATTAATTCCATTTCCATGAGTTTTTCTTGGTGAAGATAAGGTCTGTTTAGTACCCATATTTGAGAAAATAATTGAATTCTTTATTCTCATATTCTATACCATGATCTCATCTTAATGATATTATTTTAAATCCTTTTTCATTCTCAACAATTTTAGAAAACATTCAAAAACAGTGAAAGCATCACTTCTGAGTTTTCAAATTTCAGCCAATGTAAATCTTGTATAATCATCTTCTAAAACATGAACATTTAATTTACCATAAAAATTTCTACACTTGAAGGTCCAAAAAAACCCATATGTATAATTTTAATGGTTTATATGTATCAATTTTTTTTATATATGTTAAAAAATATTTGTATTTCTTACCAATTTGGAATTCATCATGGAATATATAATTTTCAAACATAATACTTGGAAAATCAGAAACTAACTATTTCTTATATTATATATTCAAATCATTTATATTACTATTTCTATGTCTTCTGTGTGAAATACAAGATTCTTTTATCTTAGAATTTGGAAAATTCACTCTCTATTTATATGAGGAATTTAAATCCAATGTATAAACATTTTTAGTTCCAGGTGATCTAAAATTAAGCAACATGACATTAAATAAAGTGAAAGAATTTTTAGAAAAGTCAACACAAAATCCATCATCACAAATTTGAGAGATTATTATCAGGTTGTTCTTTAACCATTACACAAATAGAATTTTTTTTGATTAATATAGTGTTTATACATCCAATAGTGCCAACTCAAGTTGTTTTTACTTTGTAAATGTCACCAAATGTGATTATTCTTCAATCTATTTGAGTATGTGCATGAATTTTTTTTGAATCTGAATTCATATTTCTAGAAACACCACTTACCATATTCCATATGACTTTTTTGTGACATGTTTCATACAAAAGTAAATAAACAAAAAAAATTGGTACTTAGATCTTCTTGGGTCCAATAGTATCAAAAAGCAATGATCTAGGAATCTAGATCTATTTTATTTATCTATAGTTTAAATAACTATCATTAAAAATCATATAGAAATAAAGGCTATTTTAATAACACTAATCTGAGGATTATTAAATAATAATTTATTATTGAAATAATCTTTTGTTCCAAAATGATAACATGTAATATATTTAGAATTGGGAACAAAATAATTTTTATATAATTTTGATTTCATGCCCTTAATTAGTATTCTAAATTTTTCCCTTTTAATTACATTCTTTTAAATAATTTCATTTGAAATATTTTATCCATTATTTAAACAGAGAGTAGTAGTCCTATAGGATTCTAATTCATCCAATAATTCATTTATTTTCTTTTAATGATTTTTACTATTAGATATAGAGGAATTTAATTTTTGAAATAGATCTTAGTGTTGTTTTAGAAAGGTATCTCTTTCACCAAAAATATAATTATGAATGGTTTTAAAATATGTATGCTTCTTTAGAAAAAAATCATATTTTTATTTTATCATAGAACAATTGGATGTTAATTTATCATTTTATAAACTACTTGTATCATAATCATAAGAGTAATATGTTTTTACCACTTCCACTTCATCCATATAAAACATATTGGCTTTTAGATTTGATTTCTCCTTCTATAAGTCAGAAGATTAAGGGATGATGGAGTCTTCATATACAATACATGTAGCTTTTGTTTCTCATTTTATTTTTTCTCAAAATCATCATTTTTATTATATCCATTTTATTGAATATTTTTCATCTTTCAGTTGAACGAAATTAGGTTTGGTGTAAACCTGTTTATTGTATTTATATCATCAAACTTCTATTGGTTATTTTTTTTCATTAATGAAGGATTTTATGAATCCTTTCTTCTTATTATAAAACTTACTCAACCTTTTGCCAATTTGAGCTACTTCCATTTCAGAATATAAGGAATCTGAATTTCTTTCTTCTTTGACTTATTGATTAGATCTTCTACTATGAATCTAAGATCTTACTTTTAGAACTATATTTTCATTATTTATAATTATAATATGAACTTCTTTCTCAGCCTCAATTTATGCTACATACATCATCAGTGTTCTAATTAGTTCTTTCATTGTCAGATGTTTGATAGGTGATGATTGAAGAATTGTAGAAGATATTCCATTCAATTTCAAGGGTATTAATTTCAGTACATTCAAAAAATGATCATATTTTTAATGGGTTCACCTAAGGTTTTAAAATTATTGACAATTTCTGTAAGCATTCCATTCATATCTATGATTATTTCTCCCTCAAAAATTATAAATGTGTTGCATTTTAGTTTAAATATAGCATATCTCATATATCCCACATTATCTATTACTTCATAAGAAGCTTCAATAGTTATTCACACTTCATTTCTTGTTGGACATTTTGAAACACAATTGAATTCATATAGTCAATGTCCTCAAATAATAGAATTCATTCAATTAGGATTATTATCATAGTGGTCTTATATTACAACATCTCTTGTTTCTAGTTTCTCAGGAATTTCATATTGATTAAAGATATTTGAGTAGTCTTTGAATCCATTATTTTTTAGATAGATAATCAATCAAGATTTCTGGCATCCATAATATTAAACATTAATATGTGGATCATGTACCATTGACATTCCTTTTCTCGGATCATCCATTTCCATATTTTTATAGACTTTATACTTTTATCTTACTATAAATTTATCCAAAAGCTATCATTTCTTACTAATTGGTAGGTCAGAATAGAAAAAGTAACACAAGAAAGGGGTGAATTGTGTTTTTTCAAAAATAATTCACAATAATGGCTTTTGACACTCACTGTGATTATGGGGATATGTAGTGTTTTTCTTCTATATGAGAAAATGTAGCAGATAAATAGAAATATGGAACATAGTTTTTATAGTTGTTTGGGGCACAACAATCTCATAGTCCACTCTACTAATCACTCTCTATATGATCTTTGTAAAATTCATAAGAATAGTCTGCTTATCACAACGCCAATAATTCACAACTGAGTTCAGGATGTTGAACCCGTTAAAATATTACAAATGAAATATCCTTCTAGATATATAGAAGAGAACCAATTATCCATATCTTAGATCATGAAGCTGATACTCAACCACAACTGAGTACGAGCAGTTGAAAATCTAATAAAACAAAATAGTTTTATATGAATGGTTTGGGCTATTCTTTATAGTTGCAGCACGAATCATCTGACTAATGATGGATCTTATTATTCAAAAAAATAATATATTATATAATTAAATAGTTTGAAGAGATCCTCATTGCAAAAAAATCATCAATATGTTAGGAACTAAATAGCATTAGTAATCATACAATATTAAAATATTGAACATGCATATCTCCAAAGTGTAGATTTAGGTGGAGAGATGATTTCACGATGAAGATGCTGGGGAGGAGCAGTTCCAAGTAGTTAGTCTAGATTGTATGTAATGTTTGAATCCTACGAGAAATGAATTCTTCTAAGGACTACGAGCCATGTAATACCTACACCTACGGGCCTTGTAAGGGTTCCACCTCACCCCTTGAAATGTGGATTATCAAAAATCAATAAAAAAATGAAGGCCAAAGGGTAACTTCTTTAAGAATCGATCGTTCGTTTGCAGCAGCACTATAAAAAATAATCTCAACAATACAGTCACATATGTGAATTTATTATTACACACAAATATATAATTGAAGGGATACTCTAATTAAATATATTGAATAGATATCATTATTTGTTATTGTATATCCAAATGAATATCCTGTTTAATCGTGAAATTTGAAATTCCAATGCACCAAGGGTTTCATAATATTCCATAGAAAAAGATTCATTTTCTCTAATGAAAACGATTCATTGAATCAATCAATTTAATCATTGAATTGGTAATTAATTCTAACTTGATCGATAAATAAATGTTAGATTGAAAACACAGCTTGAAAAGATTCTCCATCAAGAATACAACACATGATTGTGATGGGTAGCATAGGTTTCCTTCACAAACTTATGGAATCAAAACTATACATTCAACAACATGTAACACAGGAAACACAAATTAGTGTAGGGATGATAATCCATATGTTTATCTTTTTAGTATTAATTCCCTAATGTAGCATTGATTAACCATATGTTAAACTTTTCACACATAGGGTATGAATAGTAAATCCAGACTCAAATGTATGGTTGCTGATCTGTAAGTTTTAGATTCTATGAACATAAGGATGTCGATCCGAAAAAAACTGTTTAGCATATCGTATGGTTGATACGATACCCAAGAATTTAACTTCTCAGTGTATTATAGGGTTGATACCATATGCAAGTTTTTCTCCTCTCAACATAACATATGGTCGATACCATACCTTCATTTACCAAATATATGGTTTGAAATAGTTTTCTTGAGTATTTCTCATAATTTCTAATTACATCAACCCTTATTACATAATATGTGGATCATGTACCATTGACATTACTTTTCTTAGATCAGCCATTTCCATATTTTTATAGACTTTATACTTTTCTATTACTATAAATTTATCCAAAAGCTATCATTTCTTTCTAAATGGTAGGTCAGAATAGAAAAATTAACACAAGAAAGGGGTGAATTGTGTTTTGTCAAAAATATTTCACAATAATGGATTTTGACACTCACTATGATTATGTGGATATGTAGCGTTTTTCTTCTGTATGAAAAAAATGTAGCAGATAAACAGAAATATGGAACATAGTTTTTATAGTGGTTTGGGGCCCAACAATCTCGTAGTAAACTCTATTAATCACTCTCTCTATGATCTTTGTAAAATTCACAAGAATAGTCCGCTTATCACAAGGCCAACAATTCACAACTGAGTTCAGGATGTTGAACCCATTAAAATTTTACAAATGAAATATCCTTCTAGGTATATAGAAGAGAACCAATTATCCACATCTTAGATCATGAAGCTAATACTCAACCACAAATGAGTAGGAGTAGTTAAAAATCTAATAAAACAAAATAGTTTTATTTGAAAGGATTGGGCTATTCTTCACAGTTGCAGCATGAATCATCTGACTAATGATTGATCTTATTCTTCAAAAAATAATATCTTCTATAATTAAATAGTTTGAAGAGATCCCCATTGCACAAAAATCAACAATATGTTAGCAACTAAATAGTAATCTAATCATACAATATTAAAATATAGAACATTTATATCTCCAAAGTGCAGCTTCTTTCAGAATCGATCGTTCATTTACAGTAGCACTATAAAAAATAATCTCAATAATACAGTCGCATATGTGAATTTATTATTACACACAAATATATAATTGAAGGGATACTCTAATTAAATATATTGAATAGATATCATTATTTGGTATTCCATATCCAAATGAATATCCTGTTTAATCGTGAAATTTGAAATTCCAATGGACCAAGGGTGTCATAATATCCCGTAGAAAAAGGATCGATTTTCTCTAATGAAAACGATTCATTTAATCAATCAATTCAATCATTGAATTGGTCATTAATTCTAACTTGACCAATACATAAATGTTAGATTGAAAACATGGCTTGAAAAGCTTCTCAATCAAGAATACAACACATGATTGGGATCGGTAGCATAGGTTTCCTTCACAAACTTATGGGATCAGAACTATACATTCAACAACATGTAACATAGGAAACACAAATTAGAGTAGGGATGATAATCCATATGTTTATCTTTTTAGTATAAATTCCCTAATGTAGCATTGATTAACCATATGTTAAACTTCTCACACATATGGTATGAATAGTAAATCCAGACTCAAATGTACGGTTGCTGATCCATAAGTTTGATGATTCTATGAACATAAGGATATCGATCCCAAAAAAACTGTTTAGCATATCGTAGGGTTGATACCATACCGAAGAATTTCACTTCTCAGTGTATCATAGGGTTGATACTATATGCAAGTGTTTCTCCTCTTAGCATAACATATGGTTGATTCCATACATTCATTTACCAAATATATAGTTTGAAATAGTTTTCTTATGTATTTTTCATAATTTCTAATTACATCATCCCTTAATTAAATTCCTAAAAACTCACTCAAGAATAATTCCTTAGAAAAAAACAAGGGTATTCTTGAACATCAAAATTTTAATAAATAGTAGAGTATTTTTGAGACAATACATGTCCAACACTTATTACGAAACCATTTAAATAAGAATTCTTTTAATTTCATTTATTATTTTTTCATATGGGGTGAGACTCTAATATTTCACTAAGTGGATTTCTAATAATAAATAATTTATAGTTTTAATTAAAATGAATTAGTTTTTAATGTAAACCATTGATTTACACCCACCGGTAGAATCCAATCCGGGAGTCTATAATTAGTATTTACAGACCGAACAACTCTAAAGATCCAAGAAGAATTCCAAGACATGTATAATCTTACCAGATTCAATAGATGAGTTGATCCCATGTCTGATGGGTTGAATTATCATTTATAGTTGAATATGAAGAAACGATACCTCCTAGAACATAGAATACATTTGATAGATTCTACAATAGTGGGTTTCTAAGGATTTTTTATGATATATATATAAAAAAACTGATAAGGGAAATGTTGAGTTAGATGTATATTATCCAAGTCCCATTGTGATGTTTATATTTGAGATGTTATAATAAAATGTCATTGGTCTATTAACAACTATTGAAAGATGGGATGAAATTGAAAATAAACTATAAATTTTATTTGAATGTCAACAAAGTAAAATTATATGATTAGAAAACAATTTTAAGAATATTAAAATAACTGATGATGAAAATATTGATCAGGATTTCAATAAGGTGATTGAGATAGTAACATTTGGGGATTTGATAAGAATTGTGATTGTTCTATCACTTCTAAGAAGATAATGAGGAGTTTTACATGACCGTTTGATCCAAAAACAACATCCCTATAATGAGGACATTATTTGATGGAGGATTAAATATATAATATACTCATTTAATTTGAGATTGTAAAGGATCTAACATTTATGAATAATGAAAAAGTTGAAATGGCCTTTGAATCCATGTTCAAAGGACAAGATAAGGGAAAATATGTTGTAGAACCAAGTGATACAAATAATGGGGAATATTATAATCTTAGTTAATTTCTTTATCTTGTATTAACAGGATTAAAAAAGGTAATGTGTAGTGGGAAAACAAATAGTCAAGAAGTTGTAGAATATAGATTACTTTTGAGACTTTGTCTACGACCATCCAAATAAGTAGTAAACTAAAACAAAATTTGATGATAAATTTATGAACTATTAAAAATGGTAAATTAATATTAAAAAATAATAAGTGTTGTTGCATGAATATAAATTTGATAAGAAAACATGTTAAAGATTACGAATCTTCAATAATCTCTTCATATGACTAGGTTAATGTCCATGATGATGGTTAACCATTCTATATTGATCAATAGGTGATAATGATAGGAAAAATGGACAGATATAGAATGTCTGATTAAAGGTGAGTTGCAATCATGTATTTAGGATACCACAAACCTTTCAAAAAAAGATATTACAGAAGGATAATAATATGATTGTTATATATAAGTAATTATTGCTTTTGAATTAAGAACCCCATGTTAATGGGATTGAGAACTGTAAGAATAATTAATTTGGGAAAGAAAATATAATCAATGTTCTTTAGGGTAATTGAGATGGAAGGTAAAAAGAATTGGGTGAAAAAAATTAATGTGTAATATTTTTGAAAAAGCGATAAAAATGAGAGAGAATATTATTCTTAGTCTAATGAAGTTAAATTAGAATCATCCAATTTTTGGGAGATGATGGGTCCTTACAAAAATGGTATATCTTCTCCAAAACAATTTATCAATAGATATGTGATAGATAAATTTTTTTATTAATCACCACTGAAATGAAATTAATGATAAAGGAATTGTACCATATAAAATTATCTAAGAAAGATGATAACAATACCATCTCCCCGTGGAAAACTCGTTATTGTCTAATAGAATGATTGGATCCTAAATGTTTTTATATTGGATTATCAGTAAAATAAAAAGATCATATTTCATAGGATATTGCCTAGGTTGTGGAAAATATGTAGACAAAACAAGTTCTTGCTATTATTACATAATTTTTCTATGAAATTAAAATGAAGCAAAGGGAGAGTCATAATGAATATATGAGAATATAGTGTCAGCAAAATAATGTAGTGATAAGAAATGCATACATGATTCCGATAATAAAAATGTATTAAGTCATAGAATAAGTGTGTGGTATATGATCAATAGATGTTAATATGGATGAGGTATGCATGGCCAAACTACCTACAATGGTTTCCTGTAACTTAAATTGGAATAAAATGCATATTAAAAAATCGTATAATCCATGTACATACAAGAAACAACGTGAGACATCCAAAAATTAAAAATACAACAATTTAATGTTTGAATATTTTTCAAGATCATCTAAAAATGGTTAAAATGGAAAATTTCAAATGTTTGATGTAATTCAGGGTAATTAGGTGATTTATAAAAAAATATTGAATCATAAGAAATAATCTAGTGATGATAATTTGGAGAAGAAAAATAATTAGTGTGAATATGTTTGGAATGATAGGAAGTACATTACGACGATCTTCCTATCCAATGATGAGTTCCTGAACCATTTTATATAATCAGAAGTAAATATATTTTATTTACTCACAACGGTGGAAGATATTGTTCCACAGGATGTCAAAATTGATAGTAGTAATATGATCATAGGTCCTTTTAAGATTGTGAATTAAAAAGTTTAACTCTCAATACTAAGAATGTTTGGGGGAAATCCCCTTTATTAAAAAAGAAACACTCACAACCCCCATTTAAAGGAAATGAGGGAACCTAAAAGAAATAGAACATCCAAGGCACATAGACCTTAGAAAACAATGGCCCGAAGGCCTAATGGCACAAAAGAATTGTAAGACTTCATGCCTCGAAATCTTAGTGGGATAAATCTCATTAAAAACAATACCGAAAGTCCCAATACAAAAATGGAAGAAAACCCTAATGGTGCAGAAAAATGATGCATGACTGCCGGTCAACCACCGCCTCACAACTGACTCGTGACCAGATCAAGCCCACTGCATCTAGCGTCCCAAAGAAGCCGCCGACCATCCCAGGCCAGCGTAAACCAGCTCGAATGCTGACCTCTTCTCCCGACCCAGCCTCTGCCTATGAGTCCACAACACCAATCAACCATATGCCCGACAACCTCCACGACGCCGCTTCCTATGAAGAACATCCCCCCATGACCCGCCGCAGCGCGAACCAACAAAACAGCCGCCCACTGCCACTTGTGCAATGTCGTCGTGCCCTACCCAAAATGCCACAATGTCCTCACCAAATCCTATCAAGGCCACCGACCCCCCTGATGATTTTCATCAAAGTCGCCAGAGCCCACCGCCACTAAATCCGCGCACCATAACCACCGTAGTGCACAATATCCCACAACCGTGCACCAGATCCCACCACCTCGCACCCGATCTGGCCTCCTCACACCTGATCCGGCTGACACGCACCAGATCTCGGCCGCCACGCACCCTAAACCACTCACCTTCCTAATTCTTGCAGTGTATTTAGATGGAGAGGGTGATTTGTTTTGAGTGGGCTCTCCATGGGAATCCTTCCTTATTCCCTTATATATTTTCTTTTATGATAACTTGATTGGAAATAATTTATATCCTTGTATACCATGAGGGGGTCATTGAGGAAATCAAGATTTTATATCCTTAATAAATATAGAATATAGAATATTGAAATTGAATTGAAAAATCCAATGACGTGGTATAAGTATCACAAATATATCCCTAATTTGAATGAATTTCAAATTATTATGAGAGGGGATTTGATATTGAGCTGATAAGGGGGAGATATATCTTCTTCACTTCAACATTTTGTTATTTTTTTAGTGTTAAAGGCTATAATGTATTATTTGATAGATCAATCTTGACAATCCCTAAATATAGGATGGGGAAGTTACCCTTGTTTCATACCAAATGATACATAAATTATGGATAACATTGATATCCTATTTTATAAACATTTGTTGTATATAAATGATTTTTTCATGTAAACATAGTGTTGTACAACAAAAGGATCCTTATTAAGGAAAAATGTGATGAAATATGTCTCTCATAAGTAGATATGGATGAGTACATGAAATAATAACGGGGAAGATGATACCATTTTTGAATAAGATGATGATGTGATGATATGACCCATATTTAAGACATTTCTTTACCATCAATAATTAAGAAAAAAATATTGCATTTATATATTGAATATATATTGACAATAAATTCCAACGGGGGAATTGAAGTGAAAAAGTTTGTCATTAATGAATAAATGTTTCATTTATTTTCAGAATATCATAATGTCAATGCACGAGGAAGACATACCTGTGGAGTTATTGAATCATGGGGATGAATTGGATTCCTTTCTTGATAAGGCATATTTGAAAGTACATATGTTGATTGGGGAGGTCCAATGATTAATGGAAGGGAAAAAATTCTATGGCTACTATATGGATGAATTAATGTGGAGAAGTTAAATACATTGTGTAATCAAATATTATGATGATTACAAAGATGTTCATAGTGTCTAAAAAATCTAAATATTTTTCCAGTATGAAACGTTTTTAAAAGAAATTATTTGGTAATTATGATAAGTATAATGAGAGGAACATTGTTTTGAAGATATGTATATTTTCTAAACAATCAAAATAAAGAAATCGTACTTTCTATTTGATGAATAAAAATTAAAGTAAAAGGGAATAAATTGATTCATCGAGGCCATAAAAAATTAATTATTTTTAACACATGTGGGAGGTAAACTCAATGACATGGGAGTCATCCTGATAATTCTATCCATGGTAGTTGAGTATAGTAGAGGAAATTCAAAACAAATGAAAGCTGGTACACACAGATGAGTGACGACACATGCAAAGGGGTTGCAATGGGCCTATGAAGAGAGGCATGAAGTATGTGCAACATTTCTGATGTGTGTTTGGGATCCCACCCAAGTTCCATGGATGATTAGTTTGAGGTAGGATATCTCTTTTAACGTATAGGTCATCCACTATGATGTTCGACGTTGTAATTGACTTATATATTACATTGTTCCACTTCTTCAATAGTTATATAGAAAATGGAAGTCTTATGATCTGTTTAATCCAATCTATTAAATCATAATGGTGCATCCTCATCTTCTATATGCCATTAGTTTTTTTGATGTATGTTTTTTCAAGTTGTTTGGACACATACAATCTCAATCTCCTTTCATTATCAAAGGATACTCAAATGAATTTTGGAAATCGGCTATATATGTATTTCCACATACCATTAGTACTAGGATTAAAATATTTTTTTGTGTATTAATGTGACCAGCCTATGAGATAATGATTTCATTTTTCAAACATGTTTCCTTTTTAAGAGAACCTTCATGCAGAATATGAGGAAAAATCTAGTTTATAGAAGATTCCATTTGAGCATACTACCTTGCAAGATCATTATAAGTATGAAGAAGTCTAATAATAGACAATGTAAATTGGTCACCCCTGAAGCATTCCTATATGGTTTTTGTTTTTGACTATATCCCCATTACCATGCTACATGAATGAATAAATGTTATAAGGTTGTATTTTAGAATGATTGTTTTCAAGGAAAAAATTAAATTATTTTCCCCTCAATATGTGATGTTTTTGGAATTATGTTTTGGAACTATAATGATATATGATATTTTTTAGATAATGAATTTTGATAATTATAATAGGTATATATATTGTGAAAATTTTATTCCATTTGTGAAGAGAGATGACATATTTTTTTAGTCTCACATGCTGATGAATGGTTAAACATATTTTTTTAAATGATCATATGTTAACCACGTGCATAATAGTCCATAAATCTCGTCAGAGTGTGTATAATATTAATGATAGGTGATTAAAAAGAGTACAAGTTATAACTTTCTCTAGTTGTGTCCCACAAATTATGTGGTGCTTTTTGTGAAGGATGATTTTTTCAGAAGTGATGTTTGGGATATGAAATGAATGTGCTATCTTAAGTGATGTTATATGTGAATTAAATGTTAGGAGAATTAATTTAAATTTTCATTTCATAAATATAGTTTCAAATAGTATTTATTACCCTAATATAAAATGAAGGAATTTATATTGTTATTAGATGATAAATAAGTGAAGTACAATATAGTGAAGAAAAATATATGGTTAGAAATATATGTTATATGATAATCATATGGTATGCATTGGAATAATTACATGTATTATATGATATATATAGTGGTGAAGGATGTTTCAAAAAGTATTCACATGGTAATACTGTCAAATGATGATGACTTTTTGAATAATTTGAGTTGTTATAATTAATTAATACATATGATATTGATATATCATTTTATTGAGGTGAGTGAAGTGAATGTAGTCAGATAGTCATTGCAGGAGAAGATATTAAATCACCAGTATTCAGTGAGGTGAGAATATTTTTATCATTCATAGATTAGATAATTAATAATATCAATTTTGATTTCATAAAGAAGACCTGACATATAGAAACAATGTTCTACACAAGCAGGATAAATCATATATATAAGATCATGATTATTTAATCAAGTATGGGTCCATTTAATTTTTTCGTAAGCTCTTTTAATGTTCCATTTTTGGATTATACCCTACATTAGTCCATATGATGGTTGGTTTTTTTTGGAATATAAGATACAAGAGAAATGTAGCTTGGATACGTGCTAGTTAAATGTCTTGTAATTTGAATACAAAATGTGTATCCCATATACTACATGTAATTCCCTAGCTAGGATAGTTCATTTTTTGTAAAGGTATTTTCCCATGGACGAATACTTTGATCTTTATATGAAATGTACTGAATTTACATGTTTTTTAAATTCTGGAGTCCAATTTTTTTCAAAAATAGATGCAGGGCCTCTATTTTTCATATAAAACCACCACCTCTCCTTCTCTCTGACGTAATAGGCCCCATGGAACCATATGCTAGGAAATTCTTTTAGGTTCACAATCTGAGCTATGTTTTTAGATTTGTTTGTCTTATTTCAAGAACCCTAGTAAGTTCATTCGTCCATTTGCTACTTTAGTTATTCTTCATCCTATCAGATACATTATTTTGGTACATGCTCAAATGAGATATTTTCAAGATGTTGATCTATAAATCATATTTATTCTGATCCAGGACATACTTCGGGCAAATACTGGGTGAGAAGATTATTATGGGAACAAGTTAGGTGGTCTATGACTCATCCCTCAAGTTCCATAATTTTATAAATTATTATCATTGCGCGCACGATGATTTCCTCTAGTGTTTTATATTAAATTTGCATTATATTTTTATAATAAATGTTATAACATTCTAGATCTCATTCTGTGTGTATTCTTCGATGTTATAGGCCATGACCATAACACCAACCACCCCATGTAATATTTTTTCCATAGTTATTTTTTTAGTGGGAAATTATATTTATTTATGCCACTATTTGGATGCGATTTTAGTTGATCCCCATATGTTATGTGTTATAGATTAATTAATGAAATATAAAAATTAAATTATACCATATATATATAATGGTTTTGACTTATATAAATGGAAGTGGTTTCTTTACCCAATTTTCCTTATTGGTCCTTTCAAAAGGAAATGTAAAAAACATATTAATGGTTTATAAATTCAAATGGAAATCAATTTCATGTAATTATCCCACCCCGTTATTATTATGAAAGTAAAAAAACAAACCTAATATGTGAATATGTAATTAAAATATGAAGGGGTGCATATCTATAGCATAAATCTCCATGTTTAATGGATGGCAGCAGAGTGAACCTTATTAGTTATTAAGTTATTGAAAGGGTAAATGGTTTCATTCCCATGTTATTTATTGTTACAATAATTAATGTAATGGAATGAACCGAATTCAATTATTCAGTGGAATGAGTACTACGTGGATAAATTTAATAAATTAATCAGGTATAAGGTTCCTATTGCATATTGACCACTTAATATTTATAAGTGTGGTTAGACTCGATCCAACAATGGAAACCAAATGGAATTTCTTAAGCACTCGCGGATACCATTATAATTCAATGATTTCATTTTTTTAGGGAGATACCCACCATGGAACCCGATCTATGTCTATAATTTTATTCATAGACAGACACCGAAGGATCCATCCATTATGTTTAAGATATTAGGATGCCTTTAATACAGTCGTTTGATCCATCGTGATGTCATTTGACACATGGGGACACTAATACAATGATCATTCCCAATCATTTCTTATCTCGTTTTACCTTGAATGAGATCATTGGATGTAGTTAGAATAATAATAAATTGGGATGCCTTGGGTGATGATCTTTAGATTACATGAAGACCCCTTATAGCTAGGCTGCATGTTATTATAGAGTTTCATGACTCTTGAGGTCAAGGATCCCTTTGATATTACCTTTGATACTCTTCATTATTATCATCATCATCAAGGAATGCATGGTTATTATCTTGGTTCCTCTATTATTATTATTATTATTATTATTATTATTATAGGATCCCTTGTCATACCTTGGATCCCCTTACCAAACTCATTATAAACTGGAACATTATTAATTAAATGATTAAATTTCAAACACCATTTGATGCAGAAGAAGGTATCCCAATATTTACATTATTTTATTGTATTTACTACCATTTATTTTCTTCCACACTATTTTAGTTTATATATCCAAGACTAGATAGTATAGAGGTCTTTGGTGGTGGCCTATTGAGATATATCTCACATCGTATTTGAGTAACAATTGGTACCCAAGAAGATTAAAAATATATAGTCATTGGTTGAGGGAATCATCAGTCATCGAACACATAATCATCCTTGCTTGGATTAGGATGGTGCTTTGTAGTAGATGACTGAGAAAAGGCTGAGGGTTCTGAATAGTTTTTGGTACCATTCCCATAATTTTGTATTGAATGTATTTTTTGTTACCATGTATGTCTGTTTTTCGTCTCTATTAATACCCATCATTTTAGTTTTTAGTTATTATTTGTTTTTTCTTCTCCTATGTTTTCTCTAAGGCATGTTACGAGACCAGTGTCATTGTTTCTGTTTCCACTGTGTTGTTTTTTATTATATTTTCCCTTTTATTTGTCTTTTATTACTTATCCATTGTGATCCACTATAACATGAATTAATATTCACCACAGGAACACACCGTAGGCCCTCGCTGCTAGTTGGAATCATATTCCATACGTGGAGGAACGATTGAGGCTACGTGGCCAACCGTGCTCGGGGATCCAATGAGAAGAACCTGAGTTCAGGATGTCAAAAAGTGGTATGAGAGGGGTTTAATTCATTATTTACAATTTTGAGACAATAGATAGGATATTAGGGTCTCTTTGGAACATGGTAATAGGTCAATATTAGGTGCACCTGAGCCATGTTCTAGGAAAATTTCGAGTTTCCTGAAATAAAAATTGTAGTTCTATATTTTTTCTTATAATAGTTGTTACAATTAAACCATTTAGTGACACACATTATACGTGATGATTATTATTGTTAATATGATTATAAATTTCATTATATCCAATCCCAATGAGTTTATGGAGATATTGAATCTATCATGCGTCATTATATGCACCATAAGTTTACATTCCGTGCATATTTACATTCCATATAGGTGCATTTCAGTACACTCATTTTCCTAGTTTGCATGTGATTATTGAGTGAGAAATGATTTATATATATTCTTTTGCATATATAATTTTAATATGTTGTATGTTAATTAATTATGTAATGTTTTAGTGTCAATATTAATATTTTATCATGAATATATTGATGGAGGAATTTAAAAAACTGGTTTCTACATAGGACATCTATGTACCTCTGGTTACAGGAGATGCTTTTTGGATGGGATTGAGTGATTTCCATTTTCAATTCATGATGTTTATGTGCTATCATGAATTTTAATGAGATATTCAAAAATTCCATTAATCATATATTAACCTTCAATTTCTAAGGATGAATGTAGATGGGGTTAAAAATAAATTGAATGGGATTCATTTTTTAGGACAAGGAATATGAGCCCTTACTCATAGGGAATGGAGATCCATTTAACTAACTTCGTTATATATAAACAAGAAACTGAAAACTATAATGTAAATCATGGAATATAAAAATAAAACGATTGTAATTAAATGAAGAAAAAATGTGTTATTAACCCTTCACCTATTAGGGCCCTTGTAAAGTAATTGTCAACACTTACCAATACTATTCATTATAAGATGATAGATTGGGTAGTATACCTTGAGTAGTGAGTCCATATTTTTATGATATTCTCTTTAGACATAAAAAATATATTAAATACAATTTTATGGCGTGTTCATAGAATTTATAGAGCTATCCCCCCATGACATCCTTGAGTAGTTCTCTAGGAGGGTATTGAAAAACATGCTCTAGAGAGAGTGGGACAGGAATAACCAATATTACTGATATGAGTTCCAGTTGAGTCACCACCTGTTATACCTAATCATGGAACCTAAACTTGTATTCAAGAGTTTTTTATATGTCTGATGCATTCCATTCCATGAGATCCATGAATTGAATTTATAATCATTGATCTGACTTAGGTGTTCCAGTAGCAACATCCTCCTACATTTTCAGAGGATGGAGGCCCACTTTTTGTTGAGTCTTGTATGGAGTAAACTATATATATCTCTACGAATATGGTGATTACTTCATAGGGTAGGGTCACTATTTCGACCTACATGCTTCATGATTTGGGTAGGTGCTAGTGGGAAGTGATTGACTAGGATGTTCATCATCAGGGCATGGTATGGGCTGCTTTCCAAAAAACATTTCCTAATTAATTTTTTCCTCGGATGCTATGATATGAAAAATATAGGTAATTTATGTAGTAAGGGTTGGGTGATGTGTCAGTTACAAGTTACTGAGCATGATTCAAATATTTGATGTGATTTTCACTACTTATAGCTGGTGATGATCTATCCTCTGCTTGACATTTTTAGAATGGGATCCATAATTCCATTCATATTCAGATGATTGAATTTTTCCTCCATACATTTTATAGGATAATAAATCATTTCATTATCACTCAGTGCAGCTTGAGGGAAGGGGGTAGTCCTGGGAATAAAGGATCTTTTCCAAGGCAAGGTAATAATACCTCTGTTAGTATGAAGTATGCCCTTGGGGATTCTTTTCAAAGCAGTGGTGGTTAGAGTAACCGTACTAGAAGCATTGTCATTTGCTATCAATTTTGGTGAAATGGTAATCTGAAGAATTAGTGTGATATTTACCCACAAACATGTTGTTCTTTCAGCCATATATAGAATATTATGATATTTTGTTAGACCGTTACATCTATATCTAGTTTTAAGGGATCTGAACCAGATCCAACTTATGTGGAATTCACTTTTAAACCACTTCATATGGGGAGTGGGAGTATAAGTGGAAATATGATCATAAGAGGAGGTCGTAGAAGAGGTATCCTTACTTATGATAATCAGCACTAACAGATAATTTGTACTAAGGGTAGTATAATTGTCGCATGGGGACATGAATCATTATGGTTTCACACATTATAGACAATACCCAATGATCGTAATGAAGGACCCTCTATAGTGTAACATCTCTGACAGGGATGCCACATAACAATGCCCTAATTCAGATTGGAAACATTGCCTCAAGCACATCTCCCTAAATTCTAGAGTCCATTGAATATAAGTGATGGCCTAGGTTTTTCAGTCAGGATATGATAAAAAACAATTTTATTGAATATTTTTTTGATAATAAGTTACATAATTTACTCACATTGTGTTAAATATGTTAATTTATACAATATTTTTGATTAGATCATTTATTTGAAAACATGATTAAAATTCCAACTTTACCTTCTACAAATTCACTATAGTATTTTGAACATAAATATTTACATATAAATTATATGAACATAAAATTTTTTTAAATCTGTTTCTGACATATGTTTATAAAACTTTTATTCAAGACATATGAGTTAAAGCATGAATTTGTTGGGTGCAAATATGCCATGAAATCAATGCTTGGATGGACTCTCCAGATTGGGCTTCGTTTCTGCATTTGGGCCACAACGTATATATCACTGATTGTATTGGGATCCACATAGGGTAGGATATATAGATAAATATTTTGAATAGATAATACATGTAGATGGATAGCTTGTTCATGCGTTTTGAAAGACAAATTGGAGTGCAACTTGGAATGAAACATTTTGCCGAATTTTCCCATTCACAATTGAAACCACTTGAAACCATACCCCCCACCACTATATGAATAGGTGTTTTTCTAATTTGGACGGGTTTGGGAAATGAATAAGAAGAGTTAAGGTATATTATAACTGGTTGCACTAAATTTCTCTAGGCATTCTAATAGGGAGAGCTTTTGAAGTTAGGATCCATTCATCTAAGCCTTATTCTTCTTCATCACTTTTTAATATTATTGTGATTTCAAAAAACTCTTAGTTACTATTCTATTTCTTCTATTATTTTCTATTTTATTCTTCTCATAATCGTCCCATTGGGTATGGAATTAAATAGTAGATGAAATATTTGGTTATACGCTTTCTAAACTCTTGCGAATGAAAAACAATTCAATGATGACTACACCACCCATGGATGAATATTTCTCTTAGTAATAGATTTACCTCGTATCTTCTTAATTAATTGGTTTTGAATCAATGTTTTATATTAATTCATGTAATATGATCCATTAATTGAATTTTTTAGTTAGAATATAACATTTAAGTAATTAAACAATTATCACAAAAATACACGAGGTCGATAATTGTGTATATTGTTAGTGTGAAAACATAATCGGTAAAACAATACCAAACTAGATAAATTTGTAGAGATAAAATATAATACATAAAAAAAATTCCCCTAATTATCTAGAATATATATGTTACCTAATTTACTACTGACCATAAGCTATACATAGGGCAGTAATCAAGGAAGGGTGTTGTGATTGCATGTTCTAATGCAGGTTTAGGGTTTAATTCATTTCATCATTATAGTAGTGTTAACTCACATAGGGTTTGAGGGTTAAAAATTAGATAATAATAATTAAGTGGATATTAATTAAAATGATAATGATTAATAAGTAAGTGAAGAGGTATAGTTAGATCAATTGCGGCTTATAAAATTTTAAAAAACATCTTCTTGTTGTGTCTTTTTAGTCGAACATCATTTCAAATTTAAAAACAACCAAAATGAAATAATCTTCCAGAAAACTTATTCTAGATTTATAAAAGATAAAAAAATCCATACATTCATGTAGTGTGTTTATGTTATTTAATTTTATTTTCCAATAACATTATTATATTAATTTAATTACTGCCGCTTTAAGAGACGACCTAGGTCAGCCACCCTACTGCACCTAAATAACGCCAAAACTAAACATCATTTGAGAGCTCCCATGACAACACATTTCAAATTGGGACTATTTACATGGAACAAATTAATAATTTAAACCAATTACAGGTATTACATTAATTTTTCATTTTATTCTTTTCTTATCTTCTTTCTTCATTCTTTACGCAATTTAAATTTTTCTTCTTCTTTTATTTTCTTCTTATCTTATTTTTAGACCATCAACTCAAACATATCATTTTTATTTTATTATGGTACAACTTTATATTTTTATTTATATTTTATTTATGAAATTAAATAATCCTGATGATCTCTTATATCTTGATCCTGAGATTGAACCCAGCATTAGGGCTCGAATCAGTCATTCTCAGTTTACGAGATGTTGGTGTATTTGATCCGTTGGAGAATTTCTCCATTTTGGTAACATGGAATATGGAAAAGCATACAAATAAATTATAAAACTATAACCAATGGATGAAAAAAATAACAATTAACATAATAGAACCATTCAATAATTGAATGTATGAGACATTAATTATCAACCAAATTGTATTCATACCCAAATCTCAAATAAAAATTTGAACTAAATTCCAGATTAATTAACCTTCTTCAAAAATTTCAAGAATTATCTAGTAAGGATCCAAAAAAACATTTAAGAGAATTTATTGTGGTTTTCTCAACCCTTAAACTAGGAAATGTCTCTGATAATCAAATAAAACTAAGATAATTCCCATTTTTACTTGATGGAGCTGCAATGGATTGGATGTATTATTTACAAACTGATGATGTAACCTGTTGGAACAATCTTAAATATCCTTTCTTGTAGATATTTTTTCTATCATCAAGGCCCACATCCATTCGTAAAGAGATCATAGTGGTCATGCAATCATAAGGGGAGTCAATGAATGAGTACTCGGAATGATTCAATAAGTTCTATGCAATCTATCCACACCACCAAATTAGTGAGAAACTCCTCATCCAGTACATCATTAAATGACTCAAACCTATGGATAGGTTCATGTTGGGTGACTTGGATGGACCAAAATTGGTGGAAATGACACTTGTAAGTTTATATTCATTTATTGACAAGATGGCAAAAAACTCCAAATAATTTGGTGATCGAGGTGCACCACATGTCCGGGGAGTACATCGGGTACGTCCTTATTCTATTTAAAGTCATTTAATTGATAACAAGTTTTACAAATTGAACACAATTGTTGAGGCCTAATAATTTTGTTCAAAATAAATCCCAAACCACTATTTCTAGGCCTTGTGGAATTTTCACTAAAAAAGTCCACCTAACTGACTGTTTCCCCCAATTACAAGAGACATAGGATTGCACTGTCGTATTTCCTGGGAGGGCATATCAGCAACACCAATAGCCACATCCCCAAAAGATGTTTGATTAATTTTTATGAAAATACAACCATGTGTGTAAGGATCAATAGAACATTGGTTATGTCTATGGAAAACAACAAAGGTCCCCCTTTCAACAAAACTTCCAGTAGCCTCCACATTTCCAAAATGGTTTCCAAATACCCCAAAAGGAAATTTAAAGATCACACATCAAAATTTTATTTACAAGGGAATCCCCAAACCTAGGTAGATTCTAAAACTGATGAAAATTTCAAAAAAATTGTTCTTAATCAACATAATGAACTGAAGTGTCATGGTTCAAAGTTTATGGATTTGAAGAAAAAGATGAAAACAATTAAACTGAACTCCATGAATTGGAATGTAAGAACTCTGGAAATCATCCTTCTAAACATAATGAAAATCCCAAGGGTAATATCAGTGAAATCACATTGAGAAGAAAGAAGAAAACAACTGATACATTTTCAGATGTCGTTCCACCAGGATTCGCCTTAGCTTCGGAGAATCCACATTCCATACCAAATCATGAGAAACCGAAGGAGAAAGATAATGGTCCATTAAAGATTTGTGATATTTCTCATACACCCATTCCATTTCCAAATATAGTCGTACAAACCAAGAAGATATCTAAAGAGGAGAATCAAAATGAATTTTTTCACACATTAAAGCATGTTGAGATCAACATCCTTTTACATGAAGCAATAAAGAAAATCAAAATTTATGCCCAATTTTTTAAATAAATTTGTACCAATCAGAGATGGATCAAGGTAAATGATATGATCAATCTTGGATGGAATATTTCATCACTCATTACACCAACTCTAGTAATTCCAACTAAGTTGAAGGATCCCGGGACATTTTCCATCCAATGCACTATAGGGTAGTTTAACTTTTATGATTCTCTTTGTGAATTGGGAGATTCCATAAATATGATGCATCACACTGTATTCTCTTCTTTACAGTTTGGTTAGTTTAAGGCGACAAGAGTAGTAGTGCATTTGGGGAATATATCTACAACATATCCAGTAGAAGTCCTTGCGGATCTACTTGTTCGAGTAAGAGACATGATCTTTCCAATAGATTTCTATGTGCTTATCATGGATGATGATTAGGTAAGTTCTCATGATCCCATTATCTTACATCGGCCCTTCCTCAGAACTGCAAATATGACCATAAATGTCCTTGAGGGTACACTTTCCATGGATTTTGGAGATGAAGTAGTGATATTTAATTTTATGGACTCCATGAATTACCCCTTATAGGACCATTCTTCTTTTTTATCTCCCATTTTGAACCGCCAGATAAAAACCCCATGGAATATGATTGTCCTATACTTAGTGAGATTGTGGGTATTGGTTCTAGTTTGATGTCTAAGATAACTTCCACACTAGTTGCTAATGAGGATTCCTCTCTTAGATTTGATTTTGAAATGGATTCATATTCTGATTTGGATCATGTTCAATCAGATTATGACTTGGCTATTGAATATGCTAATTGATTTGATGAGTTATACTCTGATTTTGATGATGTTTATTTTGATAATGATGTTATTTTTGCACATATTTCAGCTCATTCAATGTCTCTATCCATACATCACCCCATTCATTGGAGCTCAATCCATTTCCACCAAATCTCAAATACTCATACTTCTTAAGTGGTGAGATATTACTTGTTATAATTGATAATTATATTTCTTTTTAACATAATTAAAAACATTTGAATCATTTGAGGTAAAAAATTAGGGCAATCATGTGTACCTTAGATGACATATCATGTTTTAGCCCTCCCATTTTCATGCATAAGATTCTTTTGGAGGATGGGTCAAAACCAATTAGGTAGTCACAAAGGAGACACAATCCAAATTTTTTGGATGTTGATAAAAAAGATGTTGACCAATTTCTTGAGGCATGTATAATCTTTCCCTTTTCAAATTCTTAGTTGGTGAGTCCTAATCTAGTTGTGCCTAAGAAAAGTGGTGTTATTGTTGTTAAAAATGATAAAGAGGAGTAACTTCTGATGAGGGTGTAAAATAGTTGTCATGTGTGTATTTATTATAGGAAACTAAATCAGTCCACTCACAAGGACCATTTCCCCCTCTCGTTTCTTAATCAGATTCTTGAGAAACTATCTAGGTAAAGACACTATTGTTTCTTGGATGGATTTTCTTGATATTTTTATATTTCTTATATCCCTAGAGGATTAAGAGAAGACAATATTCACTTGTCTATTCACCACATTTTCCCACTGGAGGATTCTATTTGGACTTTTCAATGCCCCAGGTACCATCCAGACATGGATGGTGAGTATTTTTTTATGATTTTATTGAGACCAACATGGATGTATTTATGGATTATTTTACAGTGTTTGGGTTTTCATTAGATGATTTTTTTTTCATTTTTTTAAAGGTTTTGAATCATTGTATTTATAAGAATATTGTCTCGAACATAGAAAAGTTTCCTTTCAGGGTAGAGCATGGGTATAACAACCAGACTCTTTATTATCCACTTAAACAAAATTTATTACATAAACATGAACATATGAAAACTCAGAAGATCAAGAGGTCTAGATTATTGGGAAATCAAGGACATTAAATGACAACTTGAGACATAAAAAACAACATCTTTATTGAAAATCTCCTTTACATGACTACAACATTCCCTTGTACTTAGAATTGAAAAAAATAACATGAGGACATGCACAAAAAAGGGTGATCTATAAAGCCGAGTAAGGAAGTAAACAAGTAATAACATAAACAAAACAATACATGTTATGAAATAGGCATATGAATGTATCATAAGAGAAACATGAACATAAAGGCATGATATAATATGATTACCATAACGTGGAAATGTGGAAACAACATTTTACATGATATTAGCATGAGCCAAGGATCATTGCACATAGAGAATGAGTAAAACCTCTTTTCACATGAATTATCATGAGTAAACCCTCAATTCACATTGAATATCATAATACCATTCTTTAACCAATGCATAGGAGTTCAATCTGGGCACACCCTTCTTAATCATTTCATTTCATGCATAAGTGTGCCACATAGATCATACAACATGGAGTCATTAAACAACATCATTTATTCAATGATAAAGGAATATGCAATTAAAATATAAAACTATATAATCAATAAGAAAATTTTCATAATGTTTAATACCCTTGTTAGATAAATGGGAATGTTATTCACTACATAATGACATTGGCTTGGAAAATTACGGTACAATTTTGGCAGCATAATGGTGTGACTTAAGAATTCATAACAATGTTTGATAAGAGATAAAGGGGTATATAATAATATGTTCATGAAATGGACAGTAAGGGGGTCATATAAATACATGTACCAAAATATTTAATGGAGATAGATTCATAATATAATAAAGTTTCTTGAATGTAAATGAGAAGAGAGATATTCCTTATGGAATTTTGGCCTGGTAACGGGTGTAATGGGATTTATTAATTAGAGAGAAAGAGATATATAATCATTAACAAATAGGTACATAAGTATGGGGGAGGTGATAAATCATACCCTAACATTTTTAATTGAAAATTAAAGGGCATAACAACATAATGGAATTTGGAAAAAAATGATAAAGGAAGAAATCCCTTAGTTGGAAGTGTGATGCCAAAGGCATGGGAGAGTCTTGAGAGAAATTTCATGGGAGTATGGGGTGACTTTGGAGGATTCTACGGAAACGAGTGAAGGGTTTTTTTGATCCCCAATGGTTTTTGAGTGAAGAGGAAATGGGATCTGGGTAAAGTTTATATAGGAAAAGAGAGGGAATTATTTATTATTTTGGTTATTGACACCACAAATTAAACTATTGAAAATCACAAACCATCCCATTGTTTTTACACGGGTTTTATTCCAAGTGGCTTGGAAAAAATTATATTATAAGGGATATTTCGAAACATATTAAAATATTATGCTTTATTATGTGTAGGTGAGTCACACTATCAAGGAAATAATTTTAAAATGTTAAAATGTTCTATAAGTCTTATAGGGTCCACTGTGGCTTTGAAATAAAATAAAACAAACCTAAAATCACATTATTTAAAAGGTAAATCATATATTGGCCAAAAAATCCCATGTATTTTATTTTATTACACCACTATTGCATCATTATGATGTCATAAAACACATTATATATTTAATTGTATTTCATTTTTTACTCAAAAATTTTATTGTCTTAGAAAATTGTAAAAATTTATCCGTTACATAATTTCGATATCCTGAATACAAATATAATATAAATTTTTCTAAATATTTTCAAAATATGTGAATTATTACTTTTAAAATAAAAACTCAAATTTATCAAAAATTCATGGGTTTTGGAAGAAATGACATTCAAACCATAATAAAAATTACAATTGTATTAATAAAAGTTGTACAATCATTTATATAGAATAAAAATTAATTGAGTAATAATATTTTATTTAAATATTATTTAATCGAAAAATCCATTAATTCATCAAAATAGATTTCTTAATTGAATATTAACTAAAATACTATTTGTTCTTTAAATACTATTTACAAAGTAACAATAATATAATTAATGTATATTATTTTTTCTATAGAAACTAATAATGCACATAATCATAGTGCTAGGGTCTTATTACATAACCCCTTAAAACACCCTCATAAGGCCTAAGGGTAAGGTGCGTGATGGTGACAAACCATTGGGGTGGATCGAATAACTGTGCTTGGGTGGTAATCTCTATTAACATCCACTTCCCTTGTAATCGATTCCCTTCAAGATTAACATGTTTAAGCTTATTTTGGGCTGGGTCAATAGCGTATCCCAGTGATGCCACATTCTTTCCAATTGACAATTGGGCTTTGTATGGATCAAATCTAATAGATAAGGTCATCACTTTCTTTGTCTAAGTAAATTGGATTTTTTAAAGACTTATATTTATACTAATCATGCGATCAATATCCAACGAATATTTTAGAAATGGTAAAAATTCAAAACGGTATTTTGAAATCCAAAAACATAAAAACAAGGAAGTGCAATTTTTATATGAACAGTTTATATAATAAGACATTTAATTAGATCAAGATGAATTTTCATTAATAAATGTTTGGGTTGTTACAATATTCATCTTTAAGAAATTTCACCCTCAAAATTTCCTTTTTTCATAGTAAAATAGACATGGGTAACTCTGCCTCATCACTTCCTCTGATTCCCACATTTCTTCTTCAAACACGTGGGTTTTCCTCAACACCTTGACAAGGTGTATTATCTTATTTTGTAGATCATTTTCCCTAATATCTATGATATTCACCGGCTTCCCTTCAAAGGAGAGGTTATTCTCCAATGGTACCACCGTTGGATTGAGTGCATGCGATGGGAAGGGACGTACTTCATTTTGATTAATACATGGAATACATCATGTAATTCAGATAGGTTTGGTTGGAGTGTTAGTTGATTGGCCACTACTCCAATGCAATCAAGAATCTCAAAAGGGATGATGTACATTGGACTAATATTTCCCATATTCGTAAATATCATAACACTCTTCCATAGTGATATATGGAGGACTACCATGTCCGCAATATCAAACAATAGGTCTTGTCGATGATTATCATCATAGCTCTTTTCCCGAATCATAACAGATTTAAAGTGCAACTATATGGTCTTAACCTTCTCAACCATTTCATCGACCATTTCTAGACCTTGGAGTTTTCACTCCCCAATTTCATCCCAACATGCTGGTGATCATCACCTCTTCACATGAAAGGCTTCATAAGTATCCATTCTGATTCTTGAGTGGAAACTGTTATTATAAGAGAAATCCACCAAACGATGATGTTGATCCTATACTTTTTTGACGTTCATTGAGCATGCTCTCAAAATTTCCTCAAGTGTTTGGGTAGTCAGATCATATTGGCCATCAGATCGAGGATGATAAGCCTTTATGAAGAGTATCTTAGTATTCAAAGAACATTGAAGACTGTTCCAGAACTCAGAGGTGAATCTTGGATCTTGGTATGAAACAATTGATAGTGGTACTCAATAAATCCTTACCACTTATCTGATATATATCTATACCAGTTGATCCAATGATAAATCTGATTTAATTGAAATGAAGTATGAAGTCTTTGTAAGACGATCCATAACAACCGAGATAGAATTTTTTTCCTTCGGATGTATTTGGAAGTGCTATGACAATGTCAATAGTGAGGTTATTCCAATTTCATGGTGGTATGGGTAATGGTTGAATTATCCCCTATGACTTCTACCACTCAACCTTCACTTTCTGACGTACCAGACACTTTGATGAATAGTCCTTTATCACCTTCTTCATGTTATCCCACCAAAAATTCTCTCAGATATCACGATACATCATTATGTTTCCTGGGTGAATAGAGAAATTCAAACTATGTGCATCATCCAAATGTTTATTCATCAACTTCGGACTTGATGTATAACATAGTCTTAACCCAAATATCATGGTTCCTTGTTCATTAACATTGTACTTCGAGGATTTCCCTTTTTTTGACAGTTTCCACTTTCATCTGAATTCCCATATCATCCTTTTTAGGATCCTTTGACCTTTACAAAAGAGACATTTGAGCAATAATTTGTGAAAGGATTGGTTATGTTCCCTTATTTATGATTTCCAGGTCCATCTTCATCAAATAAAAGAAGATTGGATCCCTTTTAATTCTCATCAATGATAGAATCGATGGGTCATTTCTAATTAGATCATCCTCCACCTTGTTCTCATTACAAATGTGGTAATGGATTGAACAGTCATAGTATTTTATCAGGTCTTACCATCTTCATTGGCACATGTTCAACTATTTCTATGTGAATATACACTTGAGGATTTTTTGATCTGTATATATTTGACACATCTCCCCAGAGTGGTAATGTCACAAAAAATTTTAATTGATGATTAATGTCTCTGACTTTAGATCATTTGTGGGATAGTTTGTCTGATGAACATTAAATTTACTTGATTCAAAGGAAATGACATTATCATTTTTTATCAAGACACAACCAAGACCCTTCTTCGACGAATCACTGAATACGACAAAAAGTTATCCACTTGTGGGTAGTGTGAGCATGAGCACAGTGATAAGCCTCCTTTTAAACTCATGGAATCTCTCTGCAAATTCCTCACTCCAAGAAAACATTTCTCCATTCTGAGTTACCTTTTTAAGAGGGTTGGAAAATCATGAGAAATTTTTCACAAATTTTAGATAATATCCAGCTAACCCCATGAGGAAACTGATATCCTTCACTGATGTTGTCCTCATCCATATCTCAATTGTAGCTGTCTTAGAGGGATCTAATGATAACCCATTGTTTTTTATGATATAACCCATGAATGAGACTTCCTTCAACCAGACCTCACACGTACTATACTTTGGGGATATCCTTCTTCTTCCCCCATACTTGGTAATATCCTGGCTGAAAATCCACCTTAGATAAGTATTGTTCTCGACGTAGCTGATCAAACATGTCATAAATTTTGAGGAAGAGTATAATTGTTGTTTATCATGATTTTGTTGAGCTCACAATAATCAATGCAAAGGTGCATTGACCTATCCTTCTTCTAGACAAATAGAACGGGTGAACCCCATGGTGAAGCACATGGGAGTATAAACCCTTTATCCTGATTCTCCTGTACTTGATTCTTCAGATCCTTAGGCTCCACTATAGCCATCCTATATAGAGTCTCTAGTAGGGGGTTCTTTCGCCCCTAAGATGCTCTCTTCATCTAGGTGATGACGGAAGACCCTATGGTATCCCCTCCCCCAGTAGGTGGGGGGAGCTTTGTTTCCCATCATGAGAGTAGGGCCAAAATTTCATCCCTTCTCCAATGCAGATTTTCTCCCTCCCTTATCGAAAGCTACATTAATCCGTAAAGTAATGAATTTCATTGATGGACTCCCAAATCTCCATATTTCGACCTCTGAATTTTCTGAAACCACTTCCCTACTAATCCTAATCTTGGTTGCTCACTTCAAGCTGAGGAGACCTTCGGTTTATGAATTTAATAGGTTTATCTTTGGCTCATGGGATCTCCAAGAAAGGGAAAATGTCGGCTTACTAGACATTCAGCACATCATGATTCGATATGAATTAGAAGCAGACCTTATCAAGGAATGGTTGAGCATTCTACATATCGTCAATGGGTATCAGTTCTTCCTCTTCTGATGGTCATTCGAATTCCATATGTATCATGATTCTCCATGTACTGTGTTATGGGTAAGTTTCCCCAACCTTCATGGTCGTTCCCGAATCCTTCTGTTATTCACGTGCTAGGTAATCTCGTAGGTTGATTTTTGTGCTCGGATAGTCGCATCGAAGTTGTTTGTCACCCAGTCAATACAATGGTCTGTGTGAAAATAGATGCATCTCAAACACCATTTGATTATGTATGAATTATGATTGGTGAGGATTATTGGTGTAGAAAACAGGTCATCTATGAGAGCTGGACAGACTTCGGCTCCTCATGCAGTCGTTTGGTTCATGCTCTGGAAGTTTTTCATAATAGTCTCCCACCTCAGGATGTCTGTCGTCAGGGGACCCAGTCTATAGAAAGGAAAGGGGATAGTGTGAAGGGTAAAGCTCCTCATGTTAGTCTGGAAACTGGCATGACGTAGACAAAAACAGGTGATGGCAGTGGTGGGGAAATTTACTCGTAGCGACTGGTGGAGAAGGACCCACCAAAAGGTGACCGTAACAGGTCAGTCAAGGTTATTCATGGGTTGGAATAAGGGAGGAACGCTATGGTGACCCAGGATGAAATGGATGAATCATCCAAACCCAGCGGAGGCTCATGGAATCAGTCTGAGGTGCAACTACTGACCCCGGTGATGTGGTGTAAGGATATAGTGGACCACAAGGTGGGCGGTGTAGTGGATTCCCCTTTTGAGGATTCTTGTTCGGATAGTGTTTGCTCGAGGAGGGGAATGGAATCTGAAATGGAGGCCATCCATCCAAGTGAAGGGTAATTTTACCAGGTTAAGGATAGTTGGAGTGATGGTAGGAAAGAAGTGGGTGAGACACAAGTGGCGGGTTTTGAAGAGAATCCAAGGAGAGCATCCTGTGGGGAGGTGGTAAGAGGTAGTGGGGACCAGCATAAGGGAATACATGGGTCATTACTATATGTGGAGGTCCATAACTTAGCTGGGAAGAAAGGGATTTATTTTTTAGGGAACAAATATGCTATTCAGGTGAATAATAGCATCAATGGCCTTGGTACAACTAGGGAGTGAATGGAGGGGACCATTGATTCTAGTAGGAGTACTTCTATAGGAGAAATCTGCTCGAGGAGTAACTTGAGTTATAGGGGGAGGAAGGGTACGAATGAATACCCCTCCTTTCCACCTCCCATAAAGACTCATTCAGCAAAAATAGAAAATAAAATGGATGATATGGTGGAAAGGGAGGCCATGTGTTAGAAATCACCTGGCCAACATGAACTTTCATTGGATTTGGTTCTTAGTTCGAAGGATGAGGCGATAGGGAAGGATCTATTTCTCAATGCCTCAGAAGAGGAAGTGGCCAAGATGATGGGTCAAGATATTGAAATGAATCTAAGAGAGGAAAAATATTCTTGGGCTGAAAAACTTTACATGATACTGGTTGGGGGTTTCAATAAGGGGTTGATCAGACTCAAGAAGTATATAGAGGTATGGGATAAACTGACCTCTGCTTTTGAGGTCCGGATAAGTGAAGATCCGCACACTCAGGTAACCACAATTTCTTGAATGTTATTTAGTGATATGGAATCTGTATGAATTATATTTTTCGTCAATGCTACTACTTTAACCTTTTCTATTTAATACTTGGTTTCTCACTCTCACCTTCACTAGTGCTTGTGGTGAGGTTTATTCTCAATTTGTGCGACATGAGATGTTTTGGGTGTTCTGTTTCATGCATTTTTCATGGATCTTATCTAGATGGGTTTCAGAGCATGAGGTTTCCACTTCTGCATAGAAATTAGAGTGGAAGACTGAGACAGTATGGTGTGGCCAATGATTCCGTCCTCGTGAATTCTTGCACAAGACTGGTTTTCGAGTTCTCATTCTTGGTGGGGGGTTAATCATGATGTTTCTGTTGGGGCGAGGCATGACATGTTTTGTTTGGGTTATTCTATTTTATTGTTTTGGTGGTTTTGATAGACTCGAAGGTTCCCACTTTTCCATTTAATGTTATTCAATAATAAAATAAAAAATAATTTTCAGTCAATCAACACAGAGTCTTGGATATTGGAAACTCCCTAGGTATAATATCAAATGAGAATTCAATATCACTTTTAGGAGAAAGGCCACGAAATTCCTTACAAAACATTATCACGGATTCCCTCACAATAAGAATGTCTTCAATGATGGTTTTTTCCTTAGACTCAATCATATGAGAAAGATACAAGTTTTCATAGGGTGGTAATATACATGCTTTAGATGAAAATTCCAAAGAAGATTCCTCCTCCTCGCACATTTACAGAATCGGGGGTCGATTCTCCATAGGGAGAGTGATTTCCTGCTCATGGAAATTTATGATCGATCTATATAATGAAAGCTAATCCATACCAAAAATTGCATCAAATTTCACCCGAGGGAATATGATGTGGTACTATATGAAGTTTAATCATGAAATTATGATAGGTGAAGAGTTATGTTCATTGGATGTAATGATTTCCCCATTTTCTTTTCTCACCGACATATTTACTTCCATGATTTGTGGTGGTGTTCGAATTGTTCTACTAGTCTTTTAGGATATAAAAGAATGCATAGATCTAGAATAAAAAATAATGTTCTCTATTTTTGAATAAATAACTAGAATACCTTTAAACCCATTGTTTTCAGAGTTCACTTAGGTGGGAGTGATGGAAAATATCACCCTTTCTACCTTGGAGGTTTTTGGTTTCCTCAGAAAACCCTTGCCTTAGGGTACTAGTTTGAAAACTGACCTAGTTCTTTGAAATTGAAGCAATGAACAATGTGTTGAGGGTCAAACGAAGCATTCATCTCCTCTTTCACAGCTGTGGGTTTTTTTATCAGAATTTAATGGCCTAGTGCTGCACCTCTCCACACCTTAAGCATTTCCTCGTCCCCATAAAGCAATTTTTGGGGTTCTTCTTTCTACACCTTTGGCGAGTGGGGTGATGGAATTTAATCACACCATTTGATTTATCCATAAAACCACTAGAATTAATGTCCAAATTAGACTAATTATCCCCATGATACCCCTGAGATTCACTGATCTCCATTTCTAACATGAGGCAATTTTAGACAATTTCCTCATAGCTCTCTAAGTCTCGGATTGCAAGGGATTTTCATAGGCAAGGTTTTATCCCCCCAAAGAAGCGATCATCCTTGAATTTATGGGAAACTACATAGATGGAGGCATATTGTGAAAGACTTGGGATATTTTACTTTTTCACTCTGATGGATTCTTCATCTTTTTGCTTGAGGGAAATTAAGTCCCTTCCCATCTTAATTCAGAGAGTTTGTGGAAAATATTTATCGCAAAACATTTTCTAAAATCTTTCCATTCCAATGAATCAATATCCTCCTCAGGAATTGTATTTTTTATCATTGTCCACCATTTATCCACTTCACCATCCATACGATAAGCTTCCAGAATAACCTTCTCTTGTTCGGAAAATTGAAGGATTTAAAAGATCTTTTCAATAGAGTATATCCATTTTTTTGGAAATTGAAGGACCATATGGTCCATTAATAGTAGGAGGGCTTTATCTCATGAAGCTGCCGATTATAAAATGATCATTCATGGGGTGGGGGGGGGGGTTGACCATTCCTCATGACCCATATTTATAATAAAAACATGAGTTATCTATGATAGTATCATGGTAGAGTTTTGGATTCCAACTCCCATCAGATTGGAAAACTCATTAGAACAGTCATCACATTGATCATTGAATTGGATGTTATCCTGAGTCCTCCAATTATCTGCCATTGGCTGGAATAAAAGGAATGTTAGGGGTTACACATAAAGGGGAATCCAAAGATGAAAATGGATAACTTATACAATACATTTTTTCCTTAAGTTATGAATTCACAGGATTTAATATTTGTTATCCAAGATCAATATCACAACATATATTCTTAGGGGAATTTTTTTAATTCCCTTAATAGTGGTACATACAACTCTTATAAATGTACCAACTCATATCCCCTTGGAATGTCGTAACCAAGAGTGCGACAATGCCAATTTTCATGCACCATTTCGAGTTCGAGTCTAGCACAAAGCGATGTTTTCGGGTTCTACCCCTAGATACATATGTGCCGGAGCCACCTCAACCTACTTGTTAGAAGACATGGATGTATTTACTAGATAAACCAGTTACTCAATACTTGCTTAAATTTATATATGTTTTTATTATACTTAGTCTTATCCATAAGGCTTTCACTATTTTTTTCTAATCCTAATCCCAAAATTAACTAAAGTTATCATCTAATACCAACTATAACAACACCTCTCTTTATTACACATGTAAACCCAATTTATTACATAAACAGGAACTTCAGACAGAAATGAGGATCAATAGGTCTAGTGTCTTGGGAAATTAGGGACATTACATGAGAAATTCAGACATAAAAAAATATCTTTGTTGAAAACATCCTTTACATGGCTACAACCTTCCCTCATACTAATAATTTCATGGGATAACCTAAGGACACACATAATAAAAGGGTGAGTTATAAATCCCGTTAAGAGAGTAAACTAGGAATAACATGAACAATCCAACACATGTTAGGAAATGGGAATTTCAATTGTGCATAAGATAATCATTAACATAATGGCATGATATAGCATTATTATCATAACATGGGAATGTGGCAACAATATTTAACATGATATTAGCGTGAGCCAAGACTCATTGAACATGGATCATGAGTAAAACCTCATTGAATATGAATTATAATTATTAAACCCTCATTACACATGGTGTATCATTATACAATTCATTACTGAATGCATTGGAGCACTATCAGGGCACACCATTCTTAATCATTTCATCTCATGCATAAGTGAGCAACATAGATCATACAACATGGAGTCATTAAACATCATCATTTATTCCATGATAAAGGATTGTCTAATTCATATATGAAACTCTATAATCAATAAATGAATGCCTATAAAGGTGAATACCCTTTATTGGGAAATGGGCATGGTATTCAATACACAATGACTTTGTCTTGGAAAACGGTGATGCAATTTCGGCAGAATTTGGGCATGGTAACTTGTGTAAATGGGTGGAATTAATGAGAGATAAAGATATCTCTCATAATTAAAAAATACAAAGGCATGTATGTGGGAGGTGATAAATTAGACCCACACATTTTTAATTGAAAATAAAAGGGCATAACCACATAAAGAAATTTGTACAAAAATGAGAAAGGAAGAAATCACTTACTTGAAATGTGATCCCAATGTCATGGGAGAGGCTAAAGAAAGGCTTCATGAGAGCTAGGGGACTTGTAGAGATTTTAGAGAGAGTAGGGTACTTGTTGGTTGAGCTTCAAATGATTTTAGTGAAGTGGAAGTGGGAGTATGGGTGGGTTTCTATTGGAAAAGAGAGAAAATTCTTTATTATTTAGGTTTTAGACACCACCAATTAAACTATTCAATACCACAAACCATACCACGATCTTTACCATGTATTTTTTCAAAGGGGAGTGGAAAAAATAATTTAATAAGGAGAATGGGAAAACTTATTAAAATATTTGGTTTTCTTATGTCAATTTGATTCACATTCTCATGGAAATCATTTAAAAATGTTAAAATGTTATATAAGTCATTGAGGGTCCACTAAGGCTTTGTAAAAAATCAAAGAAAACTAAAATCAAATTAATTTAATGTTAAAACATATATTGTATGGACATACTCTATATATTATATTATTACCTTACTATTGGGTCATTATGATGTCATAAAACACATTAAATATTTCGGGGAATTTAAATTTTTACCCAAAAATTCGTCGCTCAAAAATTTATGAAAAAATCACCATTAAATAACTTCAACGTCCTGAATCTAAATTTAATATAAATTTTATCTAGATAATTTTCTAAATATGTGAATTTTTAATTTTAAAATAAAAACTTACATTTATTGAAAATTCCTAGGTTTTGAAAAAAAAATATCTTTCAAACCATAATAAAAATTACATTTCTATTCAAAAAATTTATATGATCAATTATATGTAATAAATTGTAATTTATGAATAATATTTTATTAAAATATTATTTAATTAAAAAATCAATTAATTCTTCAATATAGATTTCTTAAATGAATATTAACTAAAATACTATTTTAGCATTAATAAATATTTACAATGTAACAATAATAAAATAAATGTATATTTTTTATTTTAAACCAAAAAAAATTTACATAATCATAGTGATAGGGTCTTAAAACAAAACCCATTAAAACACCCACATAAGACCTAAGTGTAAGGTGTTTGATGGTGACAGACCATTGGGGCAACCTTAGATTACACTGGTCAGGTGGTAATCTCTATTAACTTCCACTTCTCCCGTAGGCAATTTTGTTAAAGTTTAATGTGTTCAAGATCATCTTTAGCTTGGTCAATTGCGAAGACCAGTGAAATCACCTCCTTTCCAATATCTTAAAAATTTGCTTCGTTTGAAGAAATTATACTGGATGAGGCCATCACTTCTTTTTTCTAAGTATATTGGATTTATTAAAGCCCTATATTTATTCTAATCATGTGATAAAAGTTCAATGAATATGTTATAAATGATAATAATTCTTAATGATATTTTTAATTTCAAAAACGTAAAACCAAGTAAGTGAATGTTTTATATAACCATTTTACATAATAATACATTTAATTAGATAAAGAGGAAATTTGATTAATAAAAGTTTCTGTCATTACAATGGGATTTTCTTAGGGCTTGTTGTTTCAAAATGTGGGATACAGGTCGATAGATCTAAGGTAGTTACTATTTTATCCATACACTCTCCTTCATGTGTGTGTGATGTTAGATCTTTCCTAGGGAATGCAAGATTTTATCAACGCTTCATCAATGATCTTAGTAAGATTTCTCTTCCTTTGTCTCAATTACTTCAAAAGGATTATGATTATGTGTTTTTTCATTCTTGCAGGGATTCCATTTATGAGATAAAGAAGTGTTTGTCTACTCCACCAATCATAAAAACCCCACGGTGGGAGATTCATTTTAAGATTATGTGTGACACATCCAACTTTGTGGTCAAATCAGTCTTATATCAAAGGGTGGAGGGACATTCACATGTGATTTAATATGCATCGAGGATGCTGGATTTAGCCCAATGAAACTACAAAACCATGAAAAAATAGTTTCTTTCCATCATATTTTTTTTCAATAAATTGCATTCATATTTATTGGGATCTAATGTAGTTCTATTTTCTGAACATGCAACACTAAGGTACCTCTTGAATAATACATATGCAAATTCCAAACTTATCCAATTGATGATACTTCTTCAAGAATTTGATATTCACATAAATGACAATAAGGGGTCTGAAAACCATATGGAGGACCACGGGAGTAGGAATACTCAAACATTAGAGGATGCCACCTTGGACAATGTACCACATTAGGACACATTCCCCAAGGGGAATCATTTTTCCATCTCAAGTACACATCCCTGGTATGCTAATTTAGTGAACAACAATGTTGCATCTCAAATCCCTTAAAATTAAAAGAAACATCAAGTCCAAAAATTAAAAAGTGAGTATCAATATTATGTGTGGGATGGTCCCTACCATTGGAACATATGTAGTGAACAAGTGATTAGGAGGTGTGTCCCCAATCATGATTTGGAGTCTGTTCTATATTTCTTCCACACAATTTCATGTGTATTACACTTTGGACCCCAACAAATAGCTAGGAATTTTTTAGAATCTAGATTATATTGGCCAAGCCTATTCCATGATGATCATGTGTTTTGTAAGTCATTATTATGTTTATAACACATAGGAAAAATTTCTATGAGACAAGAGTTGCCTCAATAATCCATATCATTTGGGGAGATTTTTGATTTGTGGGGTATTGATTTTTGGCCCCATTTCATGTTCTTTTGGTTTCATGTACATTTTGGTTATTGTTGATTATGTTTGTAAATGGGTGGAGGCTAATGTCACCAAGAGTGATGATTCTCATGTGGTAGTATACCTTTTCATGACACAAATATATTGTAGGTTTGTATTACCAAAGGCCATTATTAGTTACCAAGGGACACACTTCTTGAATCACAATTTTTCTTCCATCCTTCAAAATTATGGGGTGAAACACAAAACATCAACACCGTACCACCCCCAAACAAATGGTCAGGATGAGGTTTTAAATTGGGAGTTGAATAAAATTTTGGAGAAAACCTTATAGTTGTATATAAAGGTCTATAGCAAGACCATGTATTATGCATGTTGGGCTTATAGGAAAGAATACAAGAAACCCATTAGAATCTACCCATTTCAGATTGGTTTTTGGAAATCATGCCATCTTCTAGTGGATATAAAGAATCAGTCATATTGGGCTATAAAGAAATCCGACATGGATTTGGCCCAAACTAGAATACAAAAAAGCTATAAATCTATGAGATTAAAGAGATCTGATTTTCATCATATGATAACTCAATGCTCTACAAGGAAATATAAAATGAATCTAATGATAGAATGATCCAAAAAATAGATTTTCATGTTGGAGAGAAAGTCCTACTCTATAGTTCATGACTGAAGCTGATTACTAGTGAGTTGCATTCCAAATGGTTAGGTCCTTATATTGAATCTAATGTTTTTCCTTATGGTGTAGTGGAGATCAAAAAAGTGGTCACTGGATGAATAATTACTATTAATTGGAAATTTTTTAAGCAATAAATAGAGATAATTTCTACTAATGTAGTGGATTTCATCACACTACATAACCCCATAATCAATTGAGAATATCTGGTTGTTCCTAAACCTTCAACTTTTATATTATATTTACTATTCAAAATTCTATATTTCATGTGCACATATCATTTCATGGGTTCAAATTAAGAATAATGTAATATTTTATGTGTCGGGGAGGGAACCATTTAGTTATGTAATATCAATTGTTTTCAGTTTTTCCAAAAAAGTGTGTGTAGTTTTTTTTCATTTTTGTGTGATTCAAAAACTATTGATATGAAACGATTATCATCACCATTTTGAAATCCATATCAATAATTGAAAAAATTTATCCCATGAAACTGAGCAAAAATTAATTCTAAAAATGACTTTGCTCCAAGTTCAAATCATTAGTAATTTCTTGAAAAGTACTCCGAATTTTTAATCCCATGACACATCTCACTATCTTCATATTTTAATTCACATTCTTGTGAGGATTTTGAACCATTATGTTGATATTCAGTACATCTACCTCCCTTCATTAGAATACAAAATCATGCTTGATTTAACCTAAATATGATTTATTCCTATCAATACTTAAGGATTTGAAGAACATGTGTTTTAAAATATTGAGGCATTTGTTTGGTATAAAATCCCATATTACATAAGAATCCTTTCTATAATGGCCTAAAGTGAACATTTAATCCTTGTGTCCCTTATAATATATGAACAACCTATTAGGTCAGCCACATTACAAGACAATTTTCACTATCCAACCAATTCATGAAGTGAAATTTAATAATCTTGCTGAACATATATGTGAGGGAATATTTCCTGTGTTGTAGTAACACATTTTGTGATACTTTGAGTGGAAAATTAAATTATGAAGAGATGGGATTGCTAATGAAAAAATTCATTTTGTTGGAAGATGTTCCATTATAGATCTTTAATGATAAAGGAAGTTGTGCATTTCAGGAGTGTCAAATGAATAGCGAAAGTTGTGCCTATATTAGGCTTTCATGAAAAAAATGTTTGAGATTATAGTAATTTTTTCCTGAAATGATGAATGTTGTAAACGTTCCATGAGTTTTCATGAATATGGAACTGAATTGATACTATGGGAATTGAGGAGGAGACCATACATGAGTGAAAATTATAATAATGCAATTTTGCTTCAAAAATAGTCAAGCCCTCCTCAATCAGCCTCATAATTTTTAACATCCATATCCTACCAATCTAAAAACAAAGAAAAAACATGAAAAATCCCCATTATAAATATATGTCATTGACTCAAATCAGGCAGAGATATAAGAATTTATCTAGCCTATGTTGACCCTTTATTTAGTTTGGATGAGAAAGAGGTTTCTGAAAAATTGACATTTCTTTGATAAGAGAAAATTCAACTGAGGTAAGTGTTTTGTGTGCATGGGAAGAAGAATGAAGTGGAAATATATTGAATGATATAAATGGATACATTTAAATAATGGGTTTATATTAGGAACAACATATTTTTTGTGGAATTGTTGGATCTCAAAGATATGAGTTTTAAAATATGTCTTGATTTGATATTGATGTTTACTTGTCAGAATTTTTTGCAATATGTGATATCAGGTTTTTCCCAGGAGTGAAAAAGGGTATGTGTGGGGGAGTTGGTAAGACACAATTTTGTTGAATATATTAGTGATAATAAATGAAAACATTTCCACACATCGTGTTAAATATGTTAATTTATAATATATTTGTGATTAGATCATTTATTTGAAAATTTGATGAAAATTACAGTTTTACCTATTAGAAATTCACAATATTAATTTGAACATAATTTATTTTATTTGAATTATTTTAGGTTAATTATTTTTAAATGTGTTCCTGACTTAATTTACTATAACTTTAATTTATGACATCTCAGTTAAATCATGCCTTAAGTTAGTGAAAATGGGACATGTAGTCAAAGTTTGGCACTCACCATATAAATCATTGGTTCTGTATTTGGGTCATAAAATCTACATACATGCTTTTATTGGGCTCAAATATTTTTTGGATATTGATCAAATTTCTTTGAACAAATCAACCTTCTAGATAAATAGTAGGTTCATGCATATTGATGGTCAAACAGGCAGTGAGACTTGGAATAAATCATTTCGCCTAATTTTCCCATTCACACATGAAAACACCTTATTCCAAGCCACCCCTCCACTATATAAATTACTCTTTTTCTCATTTGGAGGTGTTGGGGACGTGCATTGGGATATTTATGGAGGAAGATAATTGTTTTCACTCCATTTCTCTAGGAATTCCAAGAGGAAGTTCTTTTTTAGCTAATATCCCTTCATCGAAGCCTTCTTCTTCATCATTTTGACTTTATAATATTGTTGTGATTTCAATAAACTCTTATTTTATCTTACATTTCTTATGTTATATTATATTTTCATCTTCTATTATTCTTCCTATTTGGGTTGGAAGTCAATATTATAAACAAGATTGGTTTATACCCTTTCTAAACCCTTGTGAATGAAAAATGTTTCTACGATGACTACACCGCCCATGGAAGAGTATATCTTTTTAGTAATATATCTTCCTCATACCTTTTCATTCATTTATTTTGAATCAATGGGTTACTTTAATTCACTTAATATTATCCATGAATTTATTATTTTAATTATAATAAACTTAGTAAGCAATTGATCAATTTACAAAAATACACATGAGGTTGAGAATTCTGTAAATTGCGAGAGTGAAAACATAATCGTAAAACAAGACCACATGGGATAAATTATTAGATTTCAAGTAAAATACCTAAATAAAATTCATCCTCATTTACTAGAATGAATATTTTCTCTAATTTACCCTGGAATATAATCCAAACATATGACATCAATCAAAGTAGGGTGCTGCGATTGCATATTCTAAAGGTGGCCTAGGATTTAACTTTTTTCATCTTCGTGGTAATGTTTACACTCATAGGGTGAAAGGGTTAAAAAATCTTGGCCTAATAATAAAGTAGATACTAATGTACAAGATAATGATTAAAACTTATGTGAAGAGGTAGAGTTAGATTGATTAACCCATTTAAAATATTTTAAAAAAACTTCTTCTTATTGTACCTTTGTAATCGAACTTCATTTCAAAATTAAAAACAAAAAAATGTAATATTATTATAGTATTATTTTTCTAGTTTATAAATGATAAAACCCCCCATTATGTCATGTAATTTTTTTATGTTATTTAATTTTTTTTTCAAATACAATTACTAAGTTGTTTTAATTACTTCCTCTTTGAGAGACAACCTATGTCAGCCACACTATTGCACCTAAATAATCCCAAAGGTGAACATAATTTGAGATAGATCAGGACAACGCATTTAAAGAGACTATTACCTCATTACTATATTTTATAATTTTAGAATCAATAGAATATAATAAGAGGACATATTATAATATCCATAAAAATGTAACTAACATAAGAAAAATATGTGAAAAAAATCTAGAAAGCATCTCATACATACAATGGTGACACACATCATATGTCTCTAATAATGAATCATATTCATATATAACATAAATATGTAGAATATATATAACAAATCACTAAAAGGAAACATGTACCCAACAAGCATCGCGAGACTCACCTTGGTCCCACATTCCCTTGCTCTAAGAAATAATCAAAAACCCGTATTATATCTATTTCCCTTTTCATTACCTACAACCATATAATATTTCTGGGTCCACAGTGGAGGCCAAAATATTTTGTGAGATAAAATCCTAGTAGACAACCACCCATGATAAGATGATGATAAAATATTGAATATATATTCTAGAAAATTCATGCAATAAATTAATTAGCAAGAAAGTACTCAAAAGTAAAAATCCTATAAGTATAGGTTATTAATTGATATCTAATTAATTTAATCATTTTAATTCAATCATTAAAATCCCATTTAAAATATAAGACTCTTGATATGAAAAAATAATGACATAGCCCATGTAATTAATAGCACAATATATTCCTAAACATGCAATCTAAAAGGTGTAAGTCAAGAAATAATCCATGAATTTTCATTGGCTTGGAAGTCTTTTAAAATAACTAATTTAATCCAGTATTCAATTTAGAACATGAAAAATTATTTGAAATTCTTAATATGGAATCCAAGTATAACTCTAGGTGAAATATCAACCAACACCCAACAAGCCCGTCTATAGAGAACCCCTTAGGGACCTAGTATCACTCTAGGTGTGGTGTAACATCACTGTTCATCGAGTCTATCCTTGTTGGTCCATTATGGGAGCCGGAGTGTCACCCATTGAATAAATAGTCAAAATCCATTTGATTCCATCCCTAAAATTCAAATTTGAATCCATGTGTCACTCTGTATGTAATCCAAGCCTCAATGAGTCTGTCTGTGGCATCTCTCATTTGGATCCATGTATCACCCAAGACATAAGAACAGTCAAATCCATTGAGTTTGTCATTGGAATTAATATATGAATACATGTATCACTGAATTCACATATCAATTTAATCAATTCAATACCAATTAATTTAGTTCAATTCTCATGTCATTGGAAAAACCAAGATCTATGAAATTCAATATCACCCAAAAAGCAGACTAAAGAAATTATCTAAGCTTAGAAGGCTAGGATTCCAAATACTCATGTGGGGAAATCATTATAACAATATTATCAATGTTATATGAACAAGTAAATGGAATATTATATGTTTATATCACATGGGAATATAAATAAAATGGTTAATTTAACCCAAATATACCAATACATTACACAAGCTATATTTAACTCACACGTGAAATTCAATGTGTAATTCATCAAAATAATAAGAAAGATATTACATAGAAATGGAAAGGGTCATGGTCAATTCATCCCTTCCCATTAAACCATTTAATTCAAAAATGATAACACTATCAGGATCCAATCATCAATTTAAATTATACATCCCAATAATTGGAAAAAATTCACACCTAAGGGTGTCCAAGGCCAAAATCAATTAAAGAGACATTTTAAAAACAAAACACACCCAAGGGGTGGTTTGTACATAATTTGAGATTCTAAACCTATGACCAGACAATAATATTCTGCTTCAATTTTATAAGTCATTCCTAACAATTCTTGGTATGATTTTCAATTTAGGCGATGCCTAGAAATTTATTGCGCAACACGACGTCGTATATAAACATCCTGAAATTAAGTGAATGGAATGATAAAAAATACCATTTGTCCATAGATGATTGTTTTCCCATTATTATCTGCATATTCTTCTATGATTAGGATAAATTAGAAGATCATATGAAATAAATAATAATAAGGAAATTAATCTTGCACCTAAACAGAGAAATCGATATCTATAAGAATGGACAACTGATAAAATTGAATTGAGGTCCTACTGCTATGGATCCATCTAGACAACCCTCACATGAAACATAGGTCGGATGAAGATGATATGTTAAATCCAAGTTTAGTCTCAATGTAGATCTTCTAAATTGTTGAGTTTCTGTATGTGATTATGCAGATTAATTTAGGTTAAAAATAAATAAATATTAATTTATAATGATAAAATAAACTAAAAATTTAAGAACTCTCATGATTTTGGTGCATAGTTTTTCAAATTGTGTGGAAACCATGAAGGATTCGTTGTAGGCAAGGGGAACCTGCACAATTTGACAAACTTTGTGCACACCATGCAAAAAAATCTAATGATTTTAGAGCTCGTCACATGGTTTTGCAAACCAAAATGCACAGTTTTACTAAAACTGTGTGGCCTATATCTTCACTCTACCTAGACCTCACATAGTCTATCAAACCATGTCTCCTGACCAATACAGTTTTCACTAACCATGCACCAGGCCATTTTCTACATAATTATTGTGTTCAAAGCTATGAACTAGTCCCGAACACCCCTCATGAACTTTCTATAATCAATGAATATTTATATGCACCCATATTAACATATTTAAACTAAGAATTGATGGGATGCAAATGATTTTTACCTCAACTAATAACTATGTTCTAACAAACAGCTCGCCATAATGAAATTTTCCCCAAATTTCCCTTCCAATGATGGAGAAGCATGATCTTTGAAAGACTCCAGCCCTTATAATCATATGTTGGACTCCCAATCCCAAGACTCATCTTGCACTCAGTTGTAATACAATATCACCCCCAATAATTGAAATGACCAACCACATAGAACCTTTATTCTATCTTCCACAATTTTCATATGAAGCTCCTCAAAAGACACATCATCCTATATATCAATATCCACATGATGGATGGCATGAGATGGGTTTGAATGATAGAACCATAACTGATATACATGAATGATGATGTACAATGGATAGTACCTCTTAGGTAACTATAACTAAAAGGGTACTAGAAGAACACTATCTAGAATATCAAATGGTTCAACTAGTGTAACACCCGACACTTTTACAAGAAATATTTTGTTTTTATATAAATTATCAAAGGAATCTTTCACTAAACACAAAACTAGTTTGGCTTTCTTTACATGCAATCGCGACCTTCCTCGATAGCTTGCTTCGTACGCAATACCGAGTTTCACTAAACAATGTTATGCTATTAAAATATTACTAAAACTAGCTGTTATGAATAGTAATAACCACTTTTTGAATTTTTGTAAATTTTATTATTCAAAATGGAATTCATTTTTGGATTCGGAATATTGAAATTAGGCTAGGGTGAAATTTTGGTATTTTTCTGAAAACTTTCAATTTTTGATGAATAGTGAAAACACTGGGATACTATTTAAAAACAGACTTTTTATTTAAAAAATTATTTATTTTATTTAAATTTATTTTATGTCAAAATTGATACATAATACCTATATATGTTCAATGAAATTCATTGGAGTCATTTTATAATAATTTTAGATATATAAAATTTTTATCGAACTTTTCACCGTCTTTTACCCACCTCCTAGGAGAATTTTCAAATTTACATAAAACTTAATTGTACCGCTTCTATGAGTGGGATTTAGAAAATCCGAGAGACACAGATAATATCAAGGACTAAAATGTGGTTCAATGAGATAAAAATAATTTTTGGTTAATAGTAACTTTTTTCTTTTTTTTTACCACGGTTAAAAGTAAATAGGGTAATTAAGGGTAAAATTGTTATTATTATTAACATAACCCATGTCATAATTCTATTGGATAAGTTTAATTCGACCAATAACAACCTTAGGAATAAAATATGACCATTTAGGCCCACTTGGATTAGATTAGGACATTTATTATTAATTTATTTAAAGAAGGGTTAAAATAGTTAAAATCAAAGTTTAATAACTAAATCATTTTTAATATAGGGTTATACATAAGATAAATTAGACTATAAATATTCATTAGAAATCTAAAAAGAGTTCATAAATAATCGTATTTTATTCTTAATTTTTAGACAATAAATAATTTTATTTATTTATGACATAATGATGATGCAGTAATTATCTTATTAATGAAATATTGACATAATTGATGTTATAAATACCCAAATAAATGTAATTTCAGAATTTTTATGAATTAAAATAAATTTATAGGTTAGTATGACATGTTAGTATTGATTTAATTAACTTTTTTCGAACTAATCATTCTGTTATGATTTTCACAAAAATCAATTACCAAATAGTGTCAAAATTGACATAAAATGGTTTTTAAAACAAATATTATATTATTAATTGTTATTTTATTCCTAAAAGTATAAGGTTTGGCCAAATTACTTAGATAAGGTTATATATATTAATAATAAAAATCTTGGGGTTCGTTTGGCTTGTTATAGTATGTTTCTTAACCTTATAGTGTAAGAAAACAAGAAGACACGGTAAAAGTTAAATTATCTTACTTAAAGTTAAATCTAAATGATAAGGTTAAAATAGATACCTAAACTTGTCTAAATTATATTTTATGAGATTATTTCGACCCATACACACCTTAGCTTCTAAATAAATCAATTTGGAGCTATTAAAAACTGAATATGACTTTATAATAAAATAATATTTTTAGTTTTTCCTAAGGTGCCCCTCTCCTCCCTTATAAAAGGGAACCTCCTCCCTCTCTTCCTCACACCACATTGAGCCTTCATGCTCAGACAACCCCTACCAAATTCTCTTCTCCACTTACCTAGAAACATCCTAGAGGTCCTGGTCTTTTTCAAAGACCAATTTTAGTGCCCGAAGAGGAGGTCTCAAAGAGGCGCTTCAAAGAAGAGGTAATGCCAGTTACCGATTCATTCAACATTATTTCTTCTTCCACTTCTTCTTATTTATTTGTTTCATTATTAAGTAATAACATCATTATCACTCATATACTGTTATGTTATTATAAATATGAAACAACCCTATTTCACCATCATTCCATCCTACGGAAAACGAAATCACCGCGCGTGCGTACGTACGGAATACCGTCTCCACGCCGTGGTGCAATCTATTTTCCACCACAACCTTACTTGGATGGGTATAATGGTGTAAATAATAACTATATATGATTATTGTAAAGTGATATTGATTCTGAAATAGTATAAATACACTCCAATACAATTCCATGATCATGGGAATGATATCATCACTCGTGCGTACGTACGGAATACCGTCTCCACGATGTGATGCGACTCATTCTACATGATCTTCATTGCATATATAAATGAATTGATTGAATTAATATGATATATATTACACTAATACCATTATGTAAATGAGGTATCAATAACTTAAAGAGAAGAATATGAATTTATTCGACAAAACATGCATAAGAACAAAAAGTAATAAACACCCGAATAACAAGTAGCAATGAAATATTACTAATAAGAAGCTAGGAATATGGCCATATATGATATAATAACAATGAGTATGATTCTGGAATAAGTCAATGACATTATTTAAATCATTATAAATGAGGTTCAGACACTTACGAAGCAAATCAGACCTAAGGTAAGGGAAAATCTCGCAATCTCATTTTTATCCGAGATTGTTTATACTTTAGAATTTACTGGGGAATATTTATCATCCACATCCATGTTTCCTAAATATGTAATATTTATATCCTTATACAATTTTTTAAATCCAATTTTACACTTTGGTGAGTTTTTAGTAAACGATATGAAAGGAATCTTTTGTTGTTTTTCGTACGAGGTACTTTTTTGACTTTTTCGACAAAAGAACGAGAAGAATGTTTTTTTTAAATTATACGACATGAATGGATTTTTAAAAAATTATTTCCAAGAAGCTTCCTTTAAAAAGTTTTCATGTTTATTTTTAATCAACTTCTTTTAGTTTAAAATTGTATGACATGTTATGGAAGGAAATTTTTTTTTGAAGTAGAAAGTATATTTTCCTCAAGAATGGAGTTCAAGTGTTTTATCAAAATTATTTTCCATCTAAGATAATACAGGGTTATGTTTCTATACCTATTATTAAATTGATTTTATTATGTTGTGATGGAATTATTTTATGAATTCCTTTTTCTTATATGAATTGTTTTATGATGTCACGATGTTTATGAATCCCATTTTTATTACATGGGTTATGTAATGATGTATGATTTTTTTTGATTTTGTGGAACACATAAGAATGGTATCATTATGAGATGGGTGTGACCTATATCTCCCTACAATGCATTGGGTAAAGGTTTATATCTCATGATATAGACATGGCTAGAATGACAGGTTAAACCGGTTCAATGAAATAGCGCTGAAAAGAGGAGTGAACTCGGTTCAGAAATGGACTTTGTCTGCTAAGATAGTCTTGGCTATGAGTCTTGACTACTAAGAAATGATTCTCTATGATTATGTGTTTATGCCACAAAGTTTCATGTTTTAAGTTATGATTATTGGGAATACATTTCACTAATATGATTTATCCCATGTTATGAAATTATGATCTCTTTTGCAGGTTAAGATTTCCAAAATGTTATGTTCTTATGAATATGATATGATTGATATTTCTTTTTTTACCCTTATCGAGAATTTGATCTCACCCTATTGTATGTTTTCTTTCCCCATGTTAGGAAGAAGGTTATTAAGTAGGATATGCCAAAAAGGGACCCTAGATATGATGAAATAAATGGGAGACAACGTAGATGATTTATGAACCAGTTGTTTATGTTTCCCAGTTTCTAAAGACACTATACCTATACGATCCTTTCATGGTTTTGTTATATGTTGTAATAAGTGTACATCAATTTTGAAGTATTGGAAATGTATGTAAAGTATGGGTCGTTATAGTTGGTATCAGAGGAAAGGTATAGTCAACCTTTGGAAACTAGGATGTGAAAGCCTTAGTAAGAACTATAAGGATAAGTCTAAGCATAGAACAAAATCTTAGTGTTTTAGAAATGGCCATGAATCACCTATGATAAGACCTTAAGTGTAAAATTTTATTATTGATTATGTGGTTTTCCAATTATAATTGCTGTTGCTCACACTATTCTTCTTGGCTTTAGTCAATGGATGGAACCAGAAGGAACCGTGTTAATGCGGAATGCAACGGGAAATGCCATGATTGTCCCCCGGAGAAACCAAACGTTATGGGAGATGGAATGAAAAATCTTGTATCCACGATCACACAACTTTCTCAAGCTATGAATCATACAGGACTTCCAAACATGAAAAGGAAGGAGCAATATTCTATTGAATCCTTCATGAGGCAGCGTTCACCTTCATTCAGTGGGTCTATTGATACATTAGTTGCTGAACAATGGATTAGTACTACTGAAAAGATATTTTCAGTTCTTCAATGTTCTGAACATGATAAAGTCATATTAGCAGTTTATCGCTTGGAAGGTGAAGCTGATCAATGGTGGAATCTTATAAAAAATATGAGGCAAAGGGATGAAATTGAGTCCACAGAATTGGACGAGTTCAAGAACTTATTTTTCAATAATTACTTCCCTCGTATTCTCCGAACAAAGATGGAGAAGGAATTTCTTGAACTAAAGTAAAATGATGATGAATCTATTGGTACCTACGAAGAAAATTTTACAAGACTTGCAAGGTACGCTTTTGGTATTATTATCCAACCTGAGAGTAAGATCGATCGATTCTTTAGTGGCTTAAAACCAAGTCTTCGAAGTGCGTTAGCCATAAGGGACTTCAATAGCTACGAGGAAATCGTTCGATGTGCTCTCAAAGTTGAGATGGAGATTGGAGTAACCCATCAGTCATATGGGTTTGATAAGAAGAGGAAAATGGAATTCAACGGAAAATCTAAAGAGCACACTGAAAAGAAGATGAGTTTTCCCTTATGCTCAAAGTGTGGAAAGAAACATGGAGGAAATTGTCTTAAGGGGACAAGAAAATGTTATAAGTGTGGAAAAGAAGGTCATCGGGAAATTGAATGTCGAAATAATTGGAAGAAGATGTCTAAAGATGCAAACGAAGGAAGGGATACACAGAATGAACCTACTACACTTCAATGTTTCAAGTTCAAGGAGATGGGGAATTATGCCAATAAATGCCCAAATCCAAGGTTTGATGATGATGATCGATGTCACCAAACTCATAAGGCTAAAGACAAAGGAAAGTCACATACAATTACTATCGGTAATGTAGAGTACGACAATGAAGTGGTGAAAGGTACACATACCATCCACTCTAAATTAGAAAATGTTTTATTTGATTCTTGATCCACCCACTCTTTTATTTCTAATGAATTTTCTAAGGGTATCGCTGTATTACCTCAACAATTAGATGTTGAGTTAGCTGTGACAACCCCTAATGGCAGAACAGTCGCATCAAATGTTTATAATTCTTCTCTGATTGAAGTTTGTGGGAATGTGCTTCCTGCAAATCTTGTGATCCTTCCTATAGTGGAATTTGATGTTATTCTTGGCATGGATTGGCTTTCTCTATATGGAGCTCATATCAATTTTGAAAGAAGGGAAGTCGCATTTTGTATTCCAGATCAATCTATGATCGTCTATCGATGCAAGGATGAACATAACCTTCCAGTGTAAATTTCTTCCATCTTACGGGTCTTGATTCCACTAAATGAAGGTTATTTATCTAAAATGGTTGGTGAGAAACTCACGATTATGAATATTCCCATTGTACGGGAGTTTGATGATGTCTTTCCGGAGGAATTTCCGGTTCTTCCACCAAATCGTGAAGTTGAGTTTTCAATAAAACTCGTACCGGGTGCTTTGCCTATTTCAAAGACACCTTATAGAATGGCCCCAATTGAGTTGCAGGAATTGAAGAAGCAACTCCAAGAGAATCTTCATAAGGGATTCATATGCCCTAGTGCATCACCTTGGGGAGCACATGTTCTGTTTGTTAAGAAGAAAGATGGATCAATGAGACTCTGCATTGATTATCGAGAACTTAACAAGATCACTATCAAGAACAAATATCCTCTCTCGTGCATTGATGACTTATTTGACCAACTACGCGGAGCTCAATACTTTTACAAGATTGATATTCATTTAGGGTATCATCAATTATGGGTCAAAAGGGAGGATATACCAAAGACGGCTTTCGGTACAAGGTATGGACACTACGAATTTATAGTGATGCCATTTGGTCTTTCTAATACCCCTGCCATCTTCATGGATCTGATGAATAGAGTCTTTAGAGACTATCTTGATCAGTTTTTGGTAGTCTTCATAGACGATATTCTTTTCTATTCAAAGAGAAATGAAGAACATTAAGATCATTTGAGAATTATATTGATGACCTTGAGAAAGGAGAAGCTTTATGCCAAATTTACCAAGTCTGAATTTTGGATTCAAAAAGTTGCATTTTTGGGTCATATAATCTCAAAAGAGGGGATATCTGTGGATCCAGCAAAAACAGAGGTTACCGAAAGATGGTTGAGGCCAACAACAGTAACTAAGATCCGAAGTTTTCTTGGTTTGGATGGATATTATCGACATTTTGTGAAGGATTTTTCAGGATTATCTAATCCACTCACCAAGTTGACTCGAAAAGGAGTTAAGTTCATGTGGATGGAGGAATGTGAAGAGAATTTCAAGGAGTTGAAAAGATGGTTATCCATTGCACCTGTACTCACACTTCCTTGTAGTGGAGAAAGGTTTGTGATCTACAGTGATGCATCCAAGAAGGGGTTGGGGTGTGTTCTTATGGAAAATGATATGGTGATAGCTTATGCCTCATAAAAGTTGAAAATCCATGAGAAAAATTACCCTACTCATGATTTGGAGTTAGCTGCGGTAATCTTTGCATTAAAGATTTGGAGGCATTATCTTTAGGGTGAAAGGTGTGATATTTATACTGATCATAAATGTTTAAAGTATATTTTCACACAAAAGGAGCTGAATATGAGCCAAAGAAGATGGTTGGAGCTGATTATAGATTACGACTAATCAATTCATTACCACCCTGGGAAAGAAAACAAGGTGGCAGATGAATTAAGTCAACAAGACCATGCTAGCTTATCCATGATGAGGATCACAAAAGATCCAATATTTATGGATTTACAAAGGATGTATCTTGGAATTATAATGAAAGGCGAAAAAGTGTATCTTTCTCAATTGAATGTTCAACCATCTATACTTGTGATGATTAAAGAGGTGCATAAAGAAGATGTAGAGTAACAAAAGAAGGTGAGAAATATTCCTGAATTCAACCTTGATTGTGATGGGATAATAAAGTTCTGGAATCGGGTTTGTGTTCCTCCCATCCCCGAATTAAAGAAGGAGCTGCTGGATAAGGCTCATAGTTCTTCATTCTCTATTCATCCTAGAGGCACCAAGATGTATAGGGACCTGAAAGAGTTCTTCTGGTGGGATGGCATGAAAAGAGATGTTGCTGAATATGTCTCTTGATGCTTGGTTTGTCAGCAAGTTAAAGCTGATAGATAGAAGTCTAAGGGGATGTTACAACCATTACCCATACCAGAATGGAAATAGGAAAACATCACTATGGACTTTTTCACCAGACTTCCTAAAACATCCAAACTCAATAATGCTATCTGGGTCATAGTTGATTGTCTTAAAAAGTCGGCACACTTCATCGCTATTAGAGACGATTTCTCTCTGGATCAGTTTGTCAGGATATATGTAAAGGAAGTGGTAAGATTGCATGGAGTACCACTTTCTATTATATCTGATCGGGATCCAAGGTTTACCTCAAAGTTCTAGTGAAGTCTTCATAATACTCTAGATATAGAGTTGAGTTTCAGCACTGCTTATCATCCTCAGACAGACGGTCAGTCTGAGAGGAAAATTCAAACTCTAGAAGATATGATGAGAGGTTTCTCAATGGATTAAAAGGCGGTTGGGATCAACACCTACGTTTGGTGGAATTTTCTTATAATAACAGCTTTCACTACAATATTCAGATGGATCCTTTTGAATCTCTCTATGGAAAGAAATGTAGGACTCCAACTTTCTGGGATGAATTTGGGGAAAGAAAGCTATTACGACCTGATCTTGTTGATGAGATGGCAGAAAAGATTAGATATATTCAACAACACATAAGAGCAGCTCAGAGTCGACAAAAAATTTATGCCGACAACCGAAGAAAATACCTAGAGTTTGAAGTGGGTGATAAAGTGTTCTTATGAATATCTCCCTGGAAGAGGGTCATGAGATTTGGAAAGCAGGGAATGTTGATCCCTAGATATATCGGTCCTTTCGAAATAGTGTTTCGTGTTGGGAAGGAAGCTTACCGATTGGCGCTTCCACCAAATCTCTCCCAAGTTCATGATGTGTTCCATGTATCTCTCCTGAGAAATTACATACCTGATCCTTCACATGTACTCAGCTCAAAAGTTGTGCCACTGGAGCAAGATCTTTCTTATGAAGAACAACCAATAGAGATTCTAGATCGTAGCAAAAAATTCCTACGGAACAAGACCACTCACTTGGTGAAAGTTTTATGGAGGAACTACCAATTTGAAGAAGCTACATGGGAGCTTGAGGATATGATGAGGGAGAGGTATCCTCATCTATTTGTTACAATGTGATGAATTTCGTGGGTGAAATTCATTTTAAGGGGGGTAGAATGTTACACCCAATACTTTTATGAGAAAATTTTTGTTTTTATATAAATCATCAAAGGAATCTTTCACTACACACAACACTATCTTGGCTTTCTTTACACGCAATCACGACCTTCCTTGATAGCTTGCGTCGTACGCAATACCGAGTTTCACTAAACAACAATATGCTATTAAAATATTACTAAAACTAGCCATTATGAATAGTAATACCCACTTTTTGAAATTTTGTAATTCTTTTTTTCAAATTGGACTTCATTTTTGGATTCATAATATCGAAATTATCCTAGGGTAAAATTTTGGTATTTTTCTGAAAAATTTCAATTTTTGATGAATAGTGAAAACAATGGGTTACTATTTAAAAACCGACTTTTTATTTAAATAATTAATTATTTTATTTAAATTTATTTTAGGTCAAAATTTATACATAATACCTATAGAAGTTCAATTCAATTCATTGGAGTAATTTTATAATAATTTTAGATATATAAAAATTTTATCGAACTTCTCACCGTCTTTTACCCACCTCCTAGAAGAATTTTCAAATTTACGTACAACATAATTTTACCACTTATGTGAGTGGAATTTAGAAAATTCGAGAGACACGGTTAATATCGAGGACTAAAATGTGGTTCAATGAGATGAAAATAATTTTTGGTGAATAGTAACTTTTTACTTTTTTTTACGACGGTTAAAAGTAAATAGGGTAATTAAGGGTAAAAATGTTATTATTATTACCAAAACACATGTCCTAATTATATTGTATAAGTGTAATTAGACCAAAAACAACCTTATTAATAAAATACGACCATTTAGGCCCACTTGGATTAGATTAGGACATTTATTATTAATTTATTTAAAGAGGGGTTAAAATAGTTAAAATCAATGTTTAATAACTAAATCCTTTTTAATATAGAGTTATACATAAGATAAATTCGACTATAAGTATTCATTGGAAAGCTAAAACGATTTCCAACATAATGGTATTTTATTTTTAATTTTTAGACAAAAAATAATTTAATATATTTATGACACAATGATGATGCAATAATTATCTTATTAAGGAAATATTGACATAATTGATGTTATAAATACCCAAATAAATGTAATTTTAGACTTTTTATGAATTAAAATAATTTTATAGGTTAATAAGACATCTTAGTATTGATTTAATTAACTTTTTTCGAACAAATATTTCTGTTATAATTTTCACAAAAATCAATTACCAAATAGTGTAAAAATTGACATAAAATAGTTTTTAAAACAAATATTATATTATTAATTGTTATTTTATTCCTAAAAATCTAAGGTTCGAAAACATTACTTATATTAGGTTATATATATTAATAATAAACAACTTGGGGTTCGTTTGGATTGTTATAGTAAGTTTCTTAACCTTATAGTGTAAGAAAACAAGAAGACACGATAAATGTTAAATTATCTAACTTAAAGTTTAATCTAAATGATAAGTTTAAAATAGATACTTAAACTTGTCTAAACTCTATTGTATTAGAGGATTGCGACCCATACCCACCTTAGATTCGAAATAAATCAATTTGGAGCTATTAAAAAACGAATATTACTTTATAATAAAATAATATTTTTAGTTTTTCCTAAGGTGCCCCTCTCCTCCCTTATAAAAGGGAACCTCCTCCATCTCTTCCTCACACCACTTTGAGCCTTCAAGCTCGGAAAAACCCTACCAAATTCTTTTCTCCACTTCCCTAGAAACATCCTAGAGGTCCTGGTATTCTTCAAATACCAATTTTAGTGCCCTAAGAGGAGGTCTCAAAGAGGCGCTTCAAAGAAGAGGTAATGTCCATTACCGATTCATTCAAATTTATTTCTTCTTCCACTTCTTCTTCTTTAGATGTTTCATTATGAAGTAATAACATCAGTATCCCTCATATAATTTTATGTTATTATAAGTATGAAACAACCCTATTTCACCATCTATCCATCCTACAGAAAATGAAATCACCGCGCGTGCGTACGTACGGAATACCGTCTCCACACCGTGGTGTAATCTATTTTCCACCACCACCTTACTTGGATGGGTATAATGGTGTAAATAATAACTATATATGATTATTGTAAGGTGATATTTATTCTAAAATAGTATACATACACTCCAATACAATTCCATGATCATGGGAATGATATCATCGCTCGTTCGTACGTACGGAACACCGTCTCCACGATGTGATGCGACTCATTCTACATGATCTTAATTGTATATATAAATTAATTGAATGAATGAATATGATATATATTACACTAATACCATTCTGTAAATGAGGTATCTATAACCTAAATAGAAGAATAAGAATTTATTCGACAAAACACGCATAAGAAAAAAAAGTAATAAACACCCGAATAACAAGTAGCAATGAAATATTACTTATATGAAGCTAATAATATGGACATATATGATATCATAACAATGTGTATGACTCTGGAATAAGTCAATGACATTATTTAAATCTTTATACAGGAGGTTTGGACACTTACGAAGCAAATCAGAACTAAGGTAAGGGAAAATATCACAATCTCATTTTTATCCGAGATTGTTTATAATTCAGAATTTACTGGGGAATATTTATCATCCACATCAATGTTTCCTCAATATGTAATATTTATATCCTTCTACAATTGTTTATATACAATTTTACCCTTGGGTGAGTTTTTAGTAAAAGATATGAAAGGAATCTTTTGTCATTTTTCGTATGAGGTACTTTTTGACTTTTCTGACAAAAGTATGAGAAGAATGTTTTTTAACTTATACGGCATGAATGGATTTTTAAAACATTATTTCCAAGAAGCTTCCTTTACATGTTTTCATGTTTTTTTTAATCAAATTCTTTTAGTTTAAATTTTTTTGACATGTTAAGAATGGAAAAATGTTTTTTAAGTAGAAAGGATATTTTCCTCAAGATTGGAGTTCAAGTGTTTTATCAAAATTATTTTCCATCTATGATATTATAGGGTTCTGATTATATCCCTATTATTACATTGATTTGATTATGTTGTGATGGAATTATTTAATGAATTCCTTTATCTTATATGAATTGTTTTATGATGTCATGATGTTTAGGAATCCCATTTTTATTAAATGGGTTATGCAATGATGTATGATTTTTTTGATTTTGTGGCACACATAAGAATGGTATCATTATGAGATGGGTGGGACCTATATCTCCCTCCAATGCATTGGATAAATATTTATATCTCATGAGATACACATGGATGTAACGGCAGGTTAACCCGGTTCAGTGAAACAGGACTGAAAAGAGGAGTGAACTTGGTTCAGAAATGGACTTTATCCGCTAAGGTAGTCTTGGCTATGAGTCTTGACTATTAAGAAATGATTATCTATGATTATGTGTTTATGACACAAAGTTTCATGTTTTATGTTACGATTATTGGGATTACATTTCACTACTATGATTTATCCCATGTTATGAAATTATGACCTCTTTTACAGGTTACGATTTCCAAAATGTTATGTTCTTATGAATATGATATGATTGATATTCCTTTTTTTAACCCTTACTGATCATTTGAGCTCACCCTTTTGTATGTTTTCTTTCCCCAGGCCAGGAAGAAGGTTATTAAGTAGGATATGCCAAAAAGGGACCCTAGATATGATGAAATAAATAGGAGAAAACGTAGATGATTTATGAACCAGCTGTTTATGTTTCCCAGTTTATAAAAACACTATACCTATACGATCCTTCATGGTTTTGTTATATATTGTAATATGTGTACTTAAATTTAGAAGTATTAGAAATTTATGTAAAGTATGCGTCATTATAACTAGTCATAGTAATAGATTATCTGGTATCCTGATTCTCTTATGACACAACATTTTTGAATCCCATAATAATACTTGATCCCCAACTTTGAACTCTAGAGGTCTTCTACCGCGATTAATGTATGATTTCTAATGAGACTGTGCATTATCCTTCCATTTCCAAATCAACAACACTTTATCTCTATTTTATTGAATAAGACAACATCCCAACATAGCTATCTCACCAAACTCTAACCATCATAGGGGTAATTGGAATGGGAGATCGTAAAATGCCTGATGTTGAACCTTCTAAAAAGTATCATGAAATATATTATTGTAGGAAAATTCAATTAGGGGTATAATAATATCCCAAGAGCCCTAGATATCCTAGACGTAAGCTTCCAACATGTCCTAATGAACATGAATCATTCACTAATATAATCCATCTATCTAGCGGGGTTTTATTATTATGATAAAAACATATGTTCCCATTCCACTATGTATCCATTTTTATAATCATGAAGAAAATCAAGTGTGTAATGACCCAAGTCCGGAGCCCCTCCACTGGTGCCCCAAATCAGTTCTCCACATGACCTCAAACGCATTTCCCCGAACGCCAGTGGCTGTCGACTATCAGCGAGGGCCTTGGTGAGTTGGTGGGAAAACTATTCCCTCATTAGGTAAGGTATACAAGGTAAGAAAACAAAAGTAAACATCGGAAACAGTAAACAAAATGCATAACAACAGAAACCAAACAACATAAGAAATGTAGATATATTACTATGATGAAAATGATGCAGCAGGTACAAGTATCTAAGGAAAATAGCTAACACAACAACGTGCTGAAATACAACTGAAACCAAGTGCAAAAGAAAACAAACTAAGCTCCTCAGCATCACGAGCCACGGCTCGGTCCCATGCTCCCAGCTCCTGATACATTCACGATCCTAAAGTAGAAGGGCACTTGCCCTTATCTATATCTACAGCAACATAGTCTGCTTGGGCCCAAAAGCATGGCCCAAACATGCTGTGAGATACAATCCCAGTAGGTAATTACCCAAGATTTATGCCTAACAGTCAATGTATACATGGAAATAATAAAACAAGAAGTAGTAAATAGAAAAGCACAAGTAGTTACAATCCACAGTTCTAGAAAACAAAGTACACAAGTAAACAGCCAGCATCAGAAAAAGAAACTGGTAACCCTCTGGGTAGATCTCATAGTCTAACCCCTATGGTTCAACCTATAATTACTAGAAACCATCTGGGAGGCACACACAATCTCACCCCTTTGGTTTAGCTACATAATTAAGCAGACTATCCCGGGAAGCCCTCACCATCAATTCCCCCTATAGTCTCGTATCGTGCTAAAGGCTCTCTAGGGAAGCACTCAACGTCAATTCCCCCTTTGGCCCGCGTCGTGGATCTACAGACTCTCTGGGGAAGCACTCAACGTCAATTCCCCCATATAGTCTCGCATCATAATTAAAATACACACTAGAGAAGCCCTTCCTTCAATTCTCCCTTTGGTATACTACTCTAGGTTCTCACAGTCCTGAGTATAACTAAACATGCTCAGTGCATGTATATCATCCAAGTAAACCTCAAGAACTACTTGGATATCAACTAAGGATCAACAACAATAATAAAACAACAATTCCACTATCCTATAACTTGTCATGACAACAGGAAAAACGCCAAACAGGCAGAACAAGCATGGAAAAGCAATCTGAGAACAAACAGATTACTCTAATCACATTCAACAACCTCTACTAAATCAATCAAGAAAGGCACGCAAGTAACAAGGGAAAAATAGGAAACACGCAATACCCCATTCAATGGTATTGGTAGAAATCGCACAAAATATTCATCAACAATCTACGGAAAGGCACAAAACACATACCTCGATCCTAGGAGATCGATATAAGTGAGCCACGATGAAAAATTCTTCTTAGAACAATGTATATCTGAGAAAATGCACAAAAAGTTCATCCCATGATATCTTGAAAACAATGAGGAATCACGTAACAAGGCTGAATCAGAAGGAAGAACTCACTGCTGCGACTCCAGCGCAATCGATCGTGCTCGAATCGGAGAACGGACGGCAAGGCGGGAGCCTGTCGAAGATCTGGTCGTACGGTCGCTCTCAGACGGATGAAAACTGGAGAAGATGATGGTTTTGGGGGTTAGGCATGACCCCAGTCCTTTTAATGAAAAAAAAAGAAACTACATGGCGTGTACTTCTTGAGTACATAGCGTGTACTTAAATTTTTCCATACTCCGAATTAATCGGCCTCCATCTCAGCCTTACACACCATGTGTGTGGTTCGGCACGACCATCACACGACTTCGAGCCGGGGAAGAGTACACAACGTGTACTCAGAAAGTACAAAGCGTGTACTTCTGAAATTTGAAGAAAATTTATTTTCCTTAAAAACTCCAGAAAAAAGGAAAACATACCTGAACGAAGATCCGGGTTCTTACAAGGTGTCCCTATCTGAAATGAAAGTATGTGATAACACGTGAAGTCGTGATATTTAATAGATGTACAACATTCAACGATCTGGAAACTAAATGATTCCTTAATCTAATGGAATATTAAACTTTTGTGAGCCTATCAACATTGACCCATAAGGCATAATTACCTCAATGTGACCTTGGTAAACTAGTCTTGAAATCCATCAGGATGTCATTCTATTTCCACTCTAGAATTGGTAGCTACAGTCAATGTACGGTTGGTCGCTACTGTTCTACCTTCACTAGATGACAAGTGGATCATATCATGAGAAAAACACCTACATTTTATTACATTCTTAACCAAAATACTAATGATTTAAATCATGATAAATCATTATGACACTCTGGTGTACTACCAAAGATGATTCATGAAAATACACCATCATCACCTCATGCATGTATAATGAAACCCATATGTGACTATGTATTTTTAGGATATCTTCATCACCAATGGTCCACCCAAGAGGAGGGTCCTAAAATGACACAATATCAAACATAACTAGTCATTTTGATTTTGATATATGCCTCATACTAACTCTATCCACAAGTGTAGAGGTAACATTTAAGGGTGAATGAAAATTATACCCATGAATGTCATGCACCACAAATTTCCTCTCATAGAGAAAATCCCCGAGCATCCACTCACTATTTTCATACTACATTTCCAATATCTGATCCCTCCTTCTTAGAGCATCATCCTCTACATTTCCTTTAATAGGCATGTATGCAAGCTCGATGTTGAATGACTAAAGGCATTCAACCTACCTTCATTGTCTCAAATTCAAATCACAATTTACAAATATGTACATCAGGCTTTTGTGGTCCGTGTACACTGAGAAATGATCTCCCAGTATGACTTTTATTCAATAGTACAATATGTGATCAAATTCATCTTACTCATGATTGTTCATCAGTTAATTCATCTCATGTGGGCTCAACTGCTAAAACATGTACGTCATGACTCTACCACTCTGCCTAAGTACTTATCCATTCCTAATACGTAATGATTCATCGTAAACATTGTATATATTAACTATCTCTAGAAAAATAATTATTGGAACTGATTTCAATTTCCCTTTCGACTCTTGATTGGTTATATCACTAGAATATGTCCACACATACTTCACACCCTTCTTACTCAAGACCGTTATAGGCACTACTAAGCATGATAATTATGGTATGAAAATATTATAGTAACTATATATCCCTATAAATCTATGTACCTCAATATTTTCATGGGATAATCTAAGTAAAATACATATCTTAGCTTCTTTGTGTTAATTAATACTCTCTTATCTACGATGATGGGAAATATGAAGTGAATCTGATCCATCCAGAAGTGTCTCTTTGTGAGCTTATCATATAAATTATTCTCTCTCAGTGTATTAAATATGATCTAAAGTTGTTTGGTATGGTTGTTTTGATTTTGAGAATACACCAATATGTTTTCCCCAAAAACCACTACAAATGAATCCAGATAAGGATGGAACACTTGGTTAATTAGTTCCATGAAGCCTTCTGGAGTGTTTGTGACATTGAACAACACAACCAAATAATTGTATATACCATACCTACTACAAAGCCTGGTGTGAGGTATGTATGGTGGTATAACATGAACCTTATGGTATCATGATCTCCAATGAGTCTTTGAAAAGACCCGATCTCCTCGAAGCTAGTAAAAGAGAACATCTATCTGCATTGGGGGATATCAGTTATTAACTTCAAGCTAGTTCAATTTCCCGTAATCCACTCACAGACTAAGAGTTCCATCCATTTGTTTTTTGAAATAGGACTAGTAAACCCCATGGAGAAGTACTATTTCTGATAAAACCCTCTTCCTCTAAATATTCTAAGTTTCACATGAGTTTTTGAAACTAAATCATAGTCATCCTATAAAGTGGAATAAATATCTTTGATATTCTTGGAACTATATTGATAGATAACTCTACCGATGTCATTGGAGGTAATCTAGAAAAGTCCTGAGGGAAGACATCACTGAAATGATAAACCACTAGAGGGAAATCCATCTGATGTGTCCCCTGATAATCTAGATAAATATCACAATCTAGGGTATCATCCTACCTACCCCATGATTCTTTGGTCCACCTCATCTCGCTTGGGTATCACATTTACCCTTGTTAATAAGCAATCCACCCTATTGTGATGTGAAGGCCACCCTATGACAATATCAGTCAAAGAAATCATGAAAGAAAACTAACCAGTCCATCTCAATAATGACTTAAAAACTAGTCATGTCAAGGAAAAAAGGGACCCATATGAATTGATACCCACTAATCATAAGGGGGAACTCTTTGAACTGACTTACACCCCTATGTTCTAATTCCCAATAATGTTCTATGATTCATAACACCATAAAAATTATGAACACTATGCCCGATCCTTTCAACCATGAGCACAAATATAAAATGATATGAAGCCCCTGTTTCAAAATGTTTATAAGATGAAGTGGTTGATAATAGATTAGTACCACTAAAAGTATAAGTAATGGGATCATGATCCCCATGAGTATTATTCCCTAAATGTAACAGGCCAAAATCGCAGTCCTGTTATACATCTTGGGTACCCAGATCGAATCAGGTGTACTATCGCTGAAAAACTAGCGTCTGACTACCAGGGCTATGACTATGACATCATCCTAATTGGCCAACTATAAACAAAGTCCATTCTAAATGATATTTTTCTTACCCTACCCCTAATCTTGAATTCTGTGTAGACCCTCTCTTAATATAAACCGGAGGAAATTTTATTTAGAATCATTTTAGATGACCCATAATTCCACATTATTAGAACATGAATGGGTCCATCATACACAATAGACTTTTATATACCATCTTACTATACATTTATAACTCCACATTTTTATGATAATATATGTTCCAATTTCTATGATCCCCACATGGATTATCCATATGACACTTCCTACTACCGATTGATGTAGTACCAGTTTTAGAGGTCGAACCACCCAAGCTCACACCTCCAACCTCTCCCAGTTTATGCTCAATGGTCATAACCTAATTCACTTTCCTAAAAATAGTAGTCATTCAGTATACACTTACCCATCATCATATGTCATAACTGAGACAATCCTTAAATTTCCTGTCTTTAGATAACTCATCACCAATCATAAATGTTGTGAAATGTTGGATCTCTCTAAAAATGGGACGAGTAACCCATAACATACAGTGTGTCTTACTCTACGTGTAATAACTCTCGAGATTTATCATCCCTCAAGGTCTTAGGATAGAAATAATCATAGGAGGTTTTATTAAAATATCACCAAGACATGTCCCATCAATTAAGTGTCTAAAATATAACATCCAACCATCCCTTTGAAAATCATTTATCATATACATAGATAGCTTGACCCTCCCCTCATGATGAATATCTAAATGATTGAATATTAATTTAATTTACACCATTCATGACTCTACAACATGTGGTACACCATCCCCTTAATGAATGGGTGGATTTTTCCACTGAAACTCATGTGTCAACTTGACCACAGGTGGGTCGGGCCACGATTATCCCCAAATGGTTTGCATGAACCAAATAATTCCTTCACGAAACTGTGTGTTAGCACTAATGTTTGGTATAATTGTTGATACCATAGCTGACACACCAATAGGGTTTAATTGATTCACATACCCTACCAACATTGTATTATACTATTATCCACCCTCCTAGTATTCCACTATAGTTCTCTATGTTGTCATTCCTCTACAATGCCAAACATATGCCCCAAACCAAGATCATTATTGAATTTCATAGCCCAAAAACATAATATTTAAAATTGGATAGGTACAAGCCTTCTTATATTAGGAAACACACCTTTTCTTGCTCCATGAGTCATGTCTGGATGATGTAAAGGTCAGGAATAAGAAAGAGAATCTTCCATAACCACACTACAATGGTTGGGTCTTGTCAATTTCTCTGCTATAAGGAAGTCAAGTTTCCAATTCATTTTAACATGAATTTATCCATTTATATTATATCACTATTTATATAAAAGTCAAGGGAAATGGTTTAGAGAATTATTATCCATGAGGGCCTATACACCTCATGAACTAATTTTTTGGCGCTCGTATAATCCATTCCATATCAAATTCATTTTAATTAATTGAATCAAAAGGTCTGTCACATTATAGTCCGTAAGGTTCCACACTCATTATAAACTAAAATACAGAATCACATTTTCTATAAGTATTAAAAATGATATTACAAAAATAGGTATAACTATCATGGCACATATCACAACAGCATGCAACATGTAATACATCACAAATGGAAGGACATAATGCATGGAATGTGAAATCATGATAGTCATATATGATGGATGATATTATAAACCCTTCTCCCATCAGGTTTCAACATAATAGAACCACAATAATATCATTAATAACATAAAAAATTAAGTGTATAACCCAAAAATGAAATCAAATCTACTATAATGGAAGAAATCAGGAATATAGATACTTAATTCACAACAATTTGGATTTTTCATGTATACCGGTAATCCATGCTTGGAAAGAGATCATTACCAAATCCATATTACTTATTTTCTAATTCTATTGTCTCAAAAATGTAAATAAAAACTAAAAAATTAGTCTCTGATACCTCTTTGTAACATCGTAGGCCCTGATGCCACATAATAGTTCTTGGATCGCAGTTTCCTACATGGCCAGAAGTGAATCTTCCCAAACGTAAGAGGCTACTGACTATAAGTGAGGGCCTAGATGTGTCTGTGTGGAGACTATTCCCATAATACTAGAGAGTAACATAGTAAAATTAATATCATACTATTAGTATAAGTAATATAATGTCCATAAAATTAAATTGTAGAAAACTATTATATAATAAAAATCCATAGATCATTTCATACACAAAAGATGATACATGTCATATATATCTAATAAATATTAAAAAACATGTATATAAGGCAAATGTACAATCCATGTAATTAATCAAAAAAGGGGAAAGTATCTATATTGCTTCATGAGCCTCAGCTAGATTCAATACTCCCCTATTCCAAGTAATAATCAAATATCTGTATTAGGGTACTTTCTCTTTTCTACTTATATCCATATAATCTTTTTGGGTCCCCAAAGGTTGACCATACATGGTGTGAGATATAATCCCCATAGGAAAACACCCATGGTTAGGTGCCACTTAATTAGTGAATATATATAACAGACATTGAAGGTAGTAATGTAATATATAATGAAGTACTCAAAAGTAAACATCGTATATGTGAAAGTACTCATTTGATATCCAATTCATCTAATAAAATTGAATTAATAATTAAAATACCATTAAAATTATATTTCATGAGTTCCAGAATAAGATTAACATCCCATGTTTAGCCAATAGCACCAAAGATTCCTAAATAGGCCATGTAAAGGGTATATGGAAAGGCAGAATCTAGGATTGTTCATTGGCGTCAAAGAATTGTTATCCAATTCATTACATTAATTATTTAATTTCTAACATGATATCATCCTTGATATTCTTAAGATTGAATTCAAGTGACTCTGTTGGTGAAATATCAACCAAAAACCTATAAGACCATCCATGGAGAACCCCTTCGAGATATGGTATCATTGTAGGTGAGGTATAACATCACTGCCAATTGAGTCCATCCTCAGCGATCCACTAAGGGAGACGAAGTATCACCAATTGAGTAAATAGTTCAATTCCCATTTATTCCATCCATGGAATTCTAATTTTAATCCATATATGAATTGATATATAAGTCAAGCCTCAATGAGTCTTTCTATGGGATCCCTCATTTGGATAAATATATCACCCAAGGAATAAGAAAGGATCAATCCATTGATTTCACCCTCAGAATTATAATATTAATCCACAAATAAGCCAAGGAACAAAACTATTTAATCAATTCAATACCATTTAATAATGTTCAATTAACATTCCATGGTTAAAAAGAAGATCTATGCAATTCAATCTCAAATAAAAAAGTGAATCCAGACATTAACCAAGCTTAGATGGCTTGGATTCCAAATAACGATGTTGAAAAATAATTATTGAATGTTAATAAAAAATAAATAAACTATTACATGGAATATTCTATGTCTATGTCATGTGGTAATACCAATAAAAAGGGAAATTCAATCCAAGTCTACCTATAAATGGAATAACCACTATTCAACTCACATTGGAAATTCAACTTGTAATGCATCAAAACCATAAATAATCCATTACATTGAAAGGAAAAGGGTCATGTTCATTTCATCCCTTCCCATTAAACCATTTCATTCTAAATTGATTTCACTATCTATTTAAAATAATTAATTTAAATTAATCATCCCAACATAAGGGAAAAAGGAACACCTAAGGGTGTATAAACAAAAAATCCATTAAAGTGACCATTTGATAAGTAAACATACCCAATGGGTGGTTTCCACATATTTCAAGGTTCTAAAGCTGTGAATAAACAATATAACACCTCATTAATTTTATAATTAATGCCTAAAAGTTATTGTTTTCAATATCAATTTATGGTGAAGACGAGAAATTGGGTATATGTAATGAGGAAATATACAAAAAGCTCATCATTAAGTGAAAGGCACGAGACTATCTACAGTTTTTGTAGATGATATCTCATATAGTATCACATCTGGGTTCAGATCATATCAAGAGAAATATGAAAAATAGAAGAAGAACCAAATAATAGGGAAAATTATATTGCACCTAAATAGTGCAGCTGAAATCCAGAATAATGGTGAACAACGTAAAATTAATTAAGGTACTACTGTTATGAATCAAATTAGATTAACCATGCTTGAAATAGATATTTGATGGAAACATTACCTCAAATACATTTATTGTCTCATAGGAGATCATCCAAACCTTTCAGTTTCTATGTAGGATGAGGAAGATGCATTTAGGTTTAATATAGATTTATTTTAATTTAAATATTAAAATAAACCCACAATTTAAGGGGGCACACATTTTAAGAGCATGGTTTTGAAAACTATTAAAAATTAATGCATGGTTTTCTATAAGAAAGGTGAACCCCCATAGTTTACCCACACAGTATGACTAACCGTGAGATAACTATACCAAAATCCTCTATAAGGATTATAGATATGGTCGCATGGCAGTGTGACCTAACATGTATGGTTTTTTAAAAATTTTGTGTCCTATATATACCGTCTTCTCATACCTCACATGGATTTTCAAATATTTCTACATGCTCTGAATGGTTTTCACTAACCCTCTTTCTAACCTTTTTCGACAGAATGTTCAGTTTTTTGGCTCTGAACATTCCCTATACACCCCTTGATAACATTATGAGATCAATAGAAATTCCCATTAATCCATATTAGAAAATTTCATCTGAGTATTAGTGTGAAATAGATGATATGTACCTCAGAGAAGAACCATAATGTTACATACATTACAAGGTGATATTATAGTGGCCTTCACTATTGTATCTTCCTGATTTGATATTGGTGCTTCATAATCCTTTATCTCTTTATCAACCTTAGAGACTCTTAACTAGGAAATTTAGTATTATCGTGGGGTGATTACCCTAGAAATACCATTGGGAGTGTATTTAGAGGGAATACAAAAGTGTGGGGACTAACCCTTGAGGTAGGTATTTATCTCTTTTTATGGGACCTCTTTATTATCGAGATGATTTGATTCGATGACATTCTAATGATGGATTGGATTGTTCTCAATCATGTATATGTGAAATGATATCACTTAATGGTTTCATTTACATCACCATAAGGGTAGTAGTAATATAAAAAAAGGTGAGTGGAATTTACAGGTAGGTAGATCTAGATACAAGCGTCATGTTCTAGGTGGGGTGGATGAACAGATTACTAGTCATTTCATGAAAGAGTAGTGAATAAATCAGGTTTATTTTTCCTCATTAGTATATATTTCTAGGGATTCCAATCCTGATTAAATTTCATGAATACCTCTTGGGATATAGGTGGAGTTTAAAATAGATATCATTCTAATAGTAGATCTGGTGTCCATTCCTTTATATAGGATGACACCTGCTGAGCTCTAGGATCTTGAGAGATAGATGGAGGAATTAGAGACCAATTGTTTTATATGTCTTGGTACTTTTTCTTGAGGAACAACCATTCCTTTCAATAATATGTTTGATGGGACCCTTCATTTATGTGTAGAATACTTATAGTTGAACCATCTTACTATTTTGAAAGAGTATCCATTTCCTTGTAGAGATGACCTTTTTACCAACTCTAAGTAGAAGGGATATTTTCTAAGATTGACATAAGATCAGGCTATCATGAGGTGTGAGGTACTCCATAAAATATAAATAATATATATTTTTTTATCAATAAGGGCTTGTATGAGTATCATGTTATGCCATTTTATCTTACAAATATCTGTTCCATTTTCCGGGCATTGATGAATAGGTATTTCCACCCCGATCTAGTTTCCTTTTTCATTTTATTTTTGGAAAAAATATTGGTGTATTCTCACACTCTTAGTTACCATGATATAAACATTGATATTGTTTTGATTAAATCTTGATAACATCATTGTTATGAAATTATTTTTATGTGCCACTTATAGATATGGAAAGTTCACTTCATGGGTTAAATTATCTTAGATGTAGGAGTATCTATTGGATTAGTGAATGTGAGTGTTGTGGATTCCTAAAATAATGAAGATGCATGAGGATAGAGTCATTTCATACAAATTTTGGATATTGAGGCTTCATTAGAGGAATAACTAAAAGCATGACCTCAATCTAGTAGATGTTTTCCAATCCATACGTTTCATGAGACACTATGAATTGGGTGAGAACATTTTTTTGTATACATAACACAAGATCCAGAAATACATCATTGTACAAAATGATATGAATATAAAATAGATAATATGGGAAAAAACTATTCAATATATTGACACTGATCTATAAAATATTTATTGAAAGGGAATTTCGGTATAAGATGTGTTATGTACGAACCCTCATGCATAATCTGCACATGACTCATTTGATGAATATATATTGATGGACCTCTTATATGAGTTTATAAAACTGTTTCATGATAATCACAAGTAATCTTTCCTTTTATACATGATAGTTACCTCTTAACTCATTAATATGGTGTTGAGAAGGAATTTCTTAGACACTAATGGGTTAGTCCAATGAGAGAGTGCTGTTGGTGAGTAGGCATTTCTCACACCCTAATAGAATTTCTAGATTGGTTTATTGATGGAGATAATATCTTGTATATACATTGGTATATATGGGTTAATATAGATGTGACAGAGGAAATAATCCATGAGAATATTTCTTCTCTCTTGGAAAATCTTCTATGCATCTCCCTGATGTATCAACATATGTGATGCCAATATTTCTAGACTAAGATGAATACTAAAATAGCATGTTTTGTCACTAGGTGTTCAACATGTCAGTAGGTGATGCAAGAGAATCAATAAAATAATGTCATATTACAAACTCTCTTAGCCCTAGATTGAAAATGGGAAGTCATTTCTAGGGAGTTTAGTCAGATTAGTGAGGTCAACTCATGGTTGAGACATAGTTAGGGTAGTCTTGGACAGACTCACTAAACTAGACCACTTCCATCCATCCAGAAAACATTATCAATTGATGATCATGTAATACATTATGTCAGTGAGATAATATCCCTACACTGGGTCCTGTGTATTATATTTTTAGATTGGGATGCTCATTTAACAACAATATTCAAGTAAGGGTTATATAGAGCTCTAGTTAGATAGTTTTTAATAAGCAACAACATTCACCATAATACCAATGGCCATTCTGAATATACTATATAGGTTTTATATGACATTCTTTGAGCATTATTCCATGATTTCAGTGGGTCTTTGGGGGAAGAATATCCATCTTGTCAATTTCCTCTATAATAATATCTTTTATGCAATTATTCTAATGGAAACTAATGAAGCCTTCTATGTTAGTTCATCCCATTAACCCCTATGTTGTTTACAGTAAGGAGAAGAATTACTACTTGGTTCTCATATCATATAAGAGAATTTGGATCTAGATCACATAATCTGGAATCTAATGTATTTTCCTCAATATAGAGAGAAATCATATATCAATCACGGTTGATGACCTCTGATGTTTGAGGTTGAGGAGAATGTTTTCCTCTGGGTATCACCCATGATTGTAAATAGATGGATATAGGGTCACGTGATGTTTTATATGCATAATAGAATATTTCTAGAGATTCTACACAGAGTCAGGCTAAGAGCCTATAAGTTTCTACTGAATCAGAGGTACCATGCCAAGCACAAAGTCTTCCACATTATCATATCGACCCATCCCATAATTTAGATCATGAAGAGGATGAGTTTCGTGGAGATGATTATTTTGATGGTTATCATATACATTCCATTAACATGATCATTAAGGCTATATGTGGACAATAATTCCATTCAGTTTTCCTTATATGTATGAATGGTTTTTTACAGAATGAGACATTTGTATGGGAGGTCGATGTACATGCCCAGTGGCTAGAGTTGTTCTCAGATATTATTTTTCTACCCTTGGAAGGTGAACTTGGGGAAATTTTCCATTAAGGGGGGATGAATGTATGAACCCAACTTTAAACTTAGGTATGGGTCCTTTTAATTTCTATATAAAGACTTGTAATGTTATATATTTGTCTTATTATCTATTATAGTTCATGTACCAGTTGGGTTGTCTGGATAGAAAGAGGCTAGAAGGATGTGTCATGGCTACTGGATAATAATATTTCATGTAATTGTAATACACTACATGTATCCATTGAATAGAGATTAGTTTCCTGGGTAGTCAATATCCTATCTTGTAATGGGGTATTCCCATGGAGGAAGACTCTAATATTTAAACTACATGTAATTATTTTGTAAATCATTTAAATTCCAATGTACTGTAATTAAAAAAATAGATGCAAGGAATGCTTTTTAGATAGAACCATCATCTCCCCCTCTATCTCATGCAAGATCACCTATGGGTTACTAAGATATTATTTTCTATTGGTTCACCATATGACTTAGGATTTTATATATGTCAATCATGTTGGAAGTGAGTTGGTAAGTCCTTTTTCCCATAACAGTATTCATTGTTATTAGTCGGATTGGTTGTGCTCTTTTGGTTATGGATCTTATGTTCTAATTTCAGGTCATTATTCCATTCCTATGATTTCTTCAAATCCAAGAAAAAATAAAGGCTTATATTAGAATATGAGCATACTATGAGTATAAGGTATTTGGTCTAGGAAATTTCCATCACGTCTCACCATTCTCTAAACAATGATCATTGTGTGAACAATAATTTAATCTGGAAATTCTTATTAAATTAATATTCCATGTTTCTAATCTTTATTATCATGTTATAGAGCCATTTATATATGTATTATTCATCATTGGTGGTTATAACCTCAATCTCGACCACCCCATATAGGGCGTTTTACTTCGTTATTGATTTTGTGGTCTGTTATGTGTATATACACCTCTATTAGGGTGTGATTTCACTTAACCCTTATATGTTATGTGTTATTAAAATATTTATCGACCATATAAATTTTATTATACTATATATATCTCTTGGAACATAATTATATAAATGGATATGAGTTTCTTGTCCCAATTGTCCTCTTTATTCAAAGTAAAATGAATTAGAATGAACCTATTAAATGTTTATAAATTAAAATTGTGATCAAATGAATGCCATCATCCATCATTGTAATTATTATGGAGGTAAAGGAATGAACCTAATAATTGAATAAATAATTAATGTTTCAATGGTTTCTTATTTGTATCACACCATTTCATATTTAATTGATGGTAGCAGAGTGAACCTGGATAATTATTAAGTTATTAAATTTGTAAATGTTGCATGAACTTGTAATGCATTGTCACACTAATAATTGGAAAGGAATGAAAAAAATTATTAAATTGAATGAGTATTACATGTCCTAATTTATTAAAGTAATCATGTATAAGTTTCCAACTACATATATACATGTTCAAAATTTTTGGAGTGGGAAGACATCATCCATCCTTGGATTACTGGGGGAATTACTTAAGCACATGTGAACGACATTTTGATTTAAATATTCTAGTGTCCAATTGATATACACACCTTTTAAATTGATCGTTTTCTACTAGTGGAGTACCAGAATGATTTCATATGATTGCTTCATTATAATTTAGATATTAGAATGCATTGAATGAACTTATTCGATCTAGCTTGATGTCGTTGGACACATGGAACCATGTATATACCCATCAGACCTAATGAATGATTATCCTTTGTACCTTTGATGAGATCCTTAAACATGGTTAGATTCACATTATAATGGAATGAATTAGTTGATGGCCTTTTGATTTCCCACATACCCCCTTATATATAAGCTACATGTTATCAATGAGTTGGTCGACCCATGTGGTCAAGGATTCCACAGTTATTACCTGGGGTCCTATTTGTTATTATTGTCATCATGGATGCCCTAGTTCTTACCTTGGATCACCTATTATTATTATTATAGGATTCCTTTGTCATACCTTGAATCATATTACCTCAATCATTACCAACTAGAATATGAATAATTTGGTGATTAAATTATCATACCTGAGTAGAGGCTAAAGTTGGTATTAATGTATTTAAATTTTCTTAACTATAATTACAACCATATATATTCCAAAAAACTATTTTTTTATTATATTTCTCAAACTAAATAGTATATATCCCATTCGATGTTTCTTATGGAGATTCATATGACACCAAATTTGATCCACTATTGGTACATGAAAAGATTACATGTATGATGGTGTTGATAAGTGGAATTTTCTATATTTGAAAACCTGATATTTTTTTCTTGTATTAGGATGGAGTTTGGTTGCAGATGACTAGACCTAGGCTCGAGATGATAGATAGCATTTGGTTAATTTTTTCTACTTTTTATTGCATGTATTTCTTTATTTCAACATATTATAATTTTAAATCATTATAGAGACATGGAATACATTATCATAGGCTTTTGAATATGATTCAATATATAGTTATTAGTTTATTATTACTTCTAGTATGTTTCTAAAACATTGGGTTACTGGTCTAGTGTTATAGTTTCTCTTTCCACTATAATTATTTTGTTATCTTTCTTACAATATTTTTTTATATTATATATCTTTTTTTTCCACTCTAACATGAGGGAATATTGTTTCCATGGACACACCCTAGGACCTTACTACTAGTCAAAATGCATTTGTGCATGGGGAGGCATGTTTCAACCTATGATGAAAACTTGTTTTAGGGAACCGTTTAGTGGCACCTGTGTTCAGGATGTCACAATATATGATTCCAATGAAATATCATTCTTATTATCTACAAAATATATAATAAATTGGTCGAGATATTTCAAATGTATGGTGAACAATTAATAAAATAGTGATTTTGGTGAATAATAAATCAATGAATATAGAGGGTTGATTTTCATTTATAACTAATCAATGTGAAGAGAAGTATGATTTTATGTTTTACTAATAATAGTCCACACTTAATATTTGGGTTGTCTATGAAAATTAGGATAAATATTGGGTTATTAGAGTGTTGAACAAGTATAATATGGATGAATAAATACTATAGTGTTAAACCAGTTATAATCAGATAAATTTTAGTTATTGATATGATGACATTGAGAAACCCATGTCGAGGAATCTAACCCACATGAAAAGTAGTGTGGATTAGTAGAAAAAATTGAAAATACCATGTATTGTGACATTTTTTTTTATTTTTTCAAATGAGGTGATACACTGAGAATTCACTAAGTGGATTGATAACCTTATCATGTATAACATGATGAATTATGAGGATTGATTTTATAAAAGTAAACCAATTACTCATCCCTATCTCAGTGGAATAAGGGATATGTCTCTACATTAGTGAGCAATGATGGAATCATGATCAAACACTTAACACATAGACTCCTTATATATATTTAATTACCCAATGAATTCATGTTCTTTACCCAATCTTCACTTCATTATATCTTTATAATAATACTTACATATTTGAACAAATATTATATACATCATAAATGTGAAATAAACCATTATGAGGAGAAATTTTTTCATAATTTTGTCCGAATTAATATATATGAAAGCATTTATTTTCCAAAAAACTATAAAATTTGTCTAGGTATATTAAATATTTTTATAAATGTATTATTGACCATAGAGAGAATAAGAAACAACTTGGGTGTAATTTATGAGATGTTTGGGATGATAAAGCCTTTTTATGGATATGTATAGTTTTATTTGAAATCATATCAAGAAATTAAAAGCATACACATCCTATGAAAAAGAAAATTTTAAAAATTGTACTAGTTAAATTAGAATTTATTTGTGGCAGATCAATCGAATATATAGATGACGATTTGATTACATAGAAATAATGAGATGTTTTAAATAGTTTTCATTACATTATATATCATTTCATTTAGTTACAATAACACATCATGAATCATGATGTTATTATTTTTAATAAACTAGTAAATAAGCTTATATTATTTATTTATTTAATTATTGATCAATAATAGTCATTGAAATTTAGTTATTACTATTTATATTGATGTGAGAATTATATTATGTCATATAATCAATTAAATTATTATGTTTTTTCTTTTTTTGTTACACTGATTCAATACCCTTTTTATACTACTAAAAATAATTCCTAAAAAAATACATTCAATTATATATATATATATTCTATATATATTATATTCTAACCATAAATTAAATCATTTATATGTGATGGGTTGAAAACATCCCCATATGTGGTTAACCAACCCTTAAATAGACATTCTAAAAATGGATGTTGAGATATATATAAAATATGAATATTTCAAAAAAAATTAGGCGAAATTTATATTATTAATTTAATTTAAAAATATTAATTAATTATTTTTTTAAGGTTAGGTTTTTATAGGAATGTAATGATATAATAAAATAAGATGAGAATGATGAAACAATACATTATTATTGAGGTTGTTCGTTTTCTATAACCCTTAATCCCATGATGGGTTAGAGTAGGATAAGCTTAAAAAATCTCTAAGGTTATAATATGACATTGATAAATGGATTTTAGAAATAACCTGGCTTTTAGATATAGATTATAAGTGATTTACAATGTGAAGGGACATGGAGTTTTTATAATTGGGTAGAGTTGTATTTTTCGTTTATACAATTTAATACAAGATTAATTTCAAATTAAGTCTTCAAATAGAGAAATTTTTTATATTATGAAACATATGTGAAAAATATTACATAATTTTTATACTGAATAAATTCTTTTACAATGAATTTATTTTTTTATATGATAGAAATAAATAAAATTGATTCACATTAATTAATGGGATTCATTAAATTTTGTAACTTTGTAAATTACATTTTTGGTTTAAAAATTGAGTTTTATATTTATAAATAACTCATGTATATTGTTAAATACTATTTCCACAAGTAAACATATTTATTATTTAATAATTCATTATTACATTTTCAACTTCTCTATAAAACATGTGTTATATTTAAAACTATAAATTCTTAACTTTCATAAAAATACATTTATTCCAAAAAAGTACCAATGTTTATAATTTTAAAAATTCCACTTTTCTAATTCATAAAATAAAATTCATTTTATAAAAAGATTATTATAACATATGTATACTTAATATGTAATGAAAAATAATTTCTTATTATATATAATAGTAGAAAATTATTATAAAAAATTATCTTCTTTATTTATTTTATTTATTTTTTGAATATTTATTTGTTTATATAGTAATAACAATATTTTCTTAATATATTCACAGTAAATGTTTCTAATATTTCCTTTTAAATTTCTAATATATATTTTGAATTTATAGTGATTTCATTACTAATCTGATGGTCATGTTTCTATCAATAAGATCCAGGTATAATTTATTATGCTATTATTACTATTCCAAATGTAGTATTCATATTATAATAGTCATATTGTTTCTATAATTCTTATAAATAAGTCAAGATGTCTTTACTCATCATCCATTTAAATTACACTTAATGATATATATTACATATATTCAAAATATCAATAATATTAATAATAATTTGTTTTCTACAATGTGTTTAGTGAGTGTGTTAATTCTATGGGATAAAAAACCTGTATTTTATTATTATCGTTATGTTATTTTACTTTTGTTCAAATATCCCATTATACTAGTCTTAGATTAATTTTTCCTTTTTATTAACTAAATTTTTGGTTCTATAATAAATAAGTAATTTATTATTGGTTTCTATTATTTGTTACATATATATTTTTATTATGTGATACTACTAAATAATTCATAAAAGTTCAATCAATTTTATTGATAAACTTTTTGAATTATATTTTATAACAATCTTTACCCATTTATAAATTTTAACCATTATATTTTAACTCATATACATAATTTAGAATAGATAAGTCTACTTTTTTTTAATTATAAAATTAGGATCCCATGATTCTACATTATGTATATGGTTCCACCAATGTACATTGATAAGGTTAGTTCACATTTTGAGTTTAAACATTTATATATAGTCCATGATGTTAAATGTTTTCTCCTCAAATAAGATGTTTTTATTCTCTTTTTCTATTATCTAATTTATTTGAATTGAGGGATCATGTATTTACATCCTTGGGAGAGATTCATAGAACAAAAAGTGAACAAGGATTGGGTTTGGGGGATGTTATTTTCAAAAATACCCAAATCCTATGTTATCATGGATCACATAGGGGACAATAAACATATGATTGATCATTCCCTTCATTCTAAATATCATGTCACTCTTAAAGGGAGAAATATGAAGGAATACTTTTTCAGCATCTTCGAACTCCAACTCCCTTTGAATATTGATTGTGTATGTCTTATGAGGACTATGAGAATATTTAACATGTTTCTAAATGAATGGAACTTTTGATTTCTTCACATTTCGATGTTTTGTTTCATATATCATCTATTCCCCAACCACATCCCATCAATTTTTCGTTATACATATCTACCAATTAAGATCATCATACGGGGTCATTTGAAAACCTTATTAGATAATAGTTTCAAATAAAATCTAAATATATATAATATATTGACCCAATCATTTTCTATAGTCCATAGATAAATATCTCAATATCTAATTGAAAATTTTAAATTTCCTTTAAGATTGTAAATTAGTGAGGGATGGTTATTCTACCCTGAATATGGACTCAGAATTCAAGGAATATTGAAGACTCCAACAAAACATAGTGTTGAACCATGGATCTTGATTAGATATGTTAAAAAATAGTTCCCTATCTATCATCACTAATTCAATTACATATAACATGGTATTTTTATCGAGTGATAAATCTTCAATAATGGAATTGAAGTAGGTTGTCTTGGGGTTTCAATCCAGAACAACCCATATGGATTTTTTTAAATTAGAATGAAGTTTAATTATTTTTACTACATCTATAGTTCCATTATAACATTTCCTTATTATTATGTGCTATAGTTTAATCTTCACATTGTACTTATGATAATATATATTGAAATTTTTATTTACAAATAACATTTTGGTGCATTTTGAAATCTTTATAATCCTGTTGTCCACCCAAATGTTCCCTACATTATATCTATACATCATAGTATATCAAACGTTTGAGAAATATTTTATGTGTGTATAATTAAATATAAATTTCATTATCTGTGGCGATAATGGAATGTAGAGTCTGGTTTCAAACTAAATAAATCCATCTTTGTACATATTTAATTCTTAAGCTACTATTTATTTTATTCTCTCTCCTTATTTTGAATATCCAATACATGACTTTGTGTCCCCTTGGTTTTATATTGGATAAATGGTTGGGTAATTATTTAGGAAAGGATAGATTTCATCCCTTATTATATGACTTACAAAGAAAACCTTTTTATATCAATAAATAGAATGATATTTCTCAACCATCATCATAGATATTGTGGTAGATATTTTATGTGTACTATATACCATAATAGATCATGTGAATGAAGAGATAATATTCTTTGATTAAATCCAACCATCTTCAGTGATGTATGTTAATATTATTATATGTAATTATTTTTATTAAAATATTATTATGAAAATATATTTCTCAGTTTACCCCCTAGAGAAAATGTATCAATATTTTCAAATTTAAGATCACTACTATTAATTTCATATCATGTATCAAGTAGTTATTATCATGGATATTTTACTATTAGGATGCATAAGTTATGAATTTATAATTTTTCATGAGTATGATACATATATAATTCAGTAAATAATTTTGTAGTATAAAAAATATTTATCACCAAAGGGGTTTGTGAGTGTGTTTGTAGTTATTTCCCTCTTCTTGTGATCATTAATGATTTTCACACATTTATCAATCTAGAAATACATTACAAATTCTCTTGTTAACCTATATATTAGGCTAAAAAATCATGGGATGATTCTATATATATATATTTTTATACCCAATTTAGCCATGAATTCTATTAATATATGTGACATTGGTGTTCATGAAACATTAGATAAATGTTTTTATCATTCATGGATTCCTAAAAATTCCCTCACTTATGAAAATACACCAAAATAATTTTACATGATTCATATAAATGTCACAATTTCTGAACATAACATTAAAATTATCCATAAAATATGCCTTTAGTATAATAAATATACTCTCTTTATGATCCTTCCTACTATAAACCTTTATGATATTTTCATCTATAACAACCACCTAATATTTATCAAGGTTTACACTAGAGACTATATCTAAAAAATCATGATGATTTCAAGGGAATTATTAACTCTTAATGGAATACCTATGAACAATTTATTTTAATATCCATTAAATATTTATATCTTTTTAATATATTTTATTTTTAGTTTAACTAATTGAATCTATATAGAACATCCACTTTGGGGATGTATTATGCTTCCTATAGTTGATTGAATAAATCCAAAATTCATTGTAATATAAACATGTTCATTATAGTGAACTTTTTGTAACCTCAATACATGATGAAAAATATCATTGAACCATTAATATTCATGATAATGTGAACTAGAGAACACCAAGTTGATGATATGGGGAATATGAACCCCTTTTAAAAATTTACAAGTTCTATCTCCATTAACTTATCTAATTAAATCAAGGTTATCATATATTGAAAGAAATACAAACCTAGTACCCCAGATCTTGTGTCTACATAGTTAAATTGGTATAAAACACAAGTTATCACATCAGCAATGACTAATATGTTTAGTAGTCATAAATACCAAGATACATAATTGTTTTCGATTTTATATTCCAAATAAAATAGAAAATATTGAAAAAGCAATTAATATGAATCCTGGAAAATCATTCAACGATTTATTATTCATAACATGAGGATGGGGAATAAAATATTGGTGGTATATAATTCCATATAAGGTTTTTTTTAAAAAGAATTTATCTATATTAAATAAGACATTATCCATACAGAAAAGAAGATAACTGAAAACAAATTCCTTTTAATAAATTTCTTATAAAGAAAATTCATCCAAGGATAATTTCAATGTAATAATATAATGCATAATAATTAATAAATTCACAATGAATGATATTCATAAATAATTTTTTTATAATGGACTTGTGGAAATAAACTTTCAAATGTTGGATGGTATACATAAAAACCCATTTAATAAATCCATCTAACTAGTTTGTCTCATGCTAAATTTTATTTCATTGAGAGGAAATAAATTACTAGCCATTGCCCATAACTATAAATATAATAGAATCCTCTTATATTTATTGATACATATATCCATAATCAATATTACCTACCACGAAAATTTTTATTCCATATAGATTACAAAATAAAATGACTGCCAATATTAATAAAAAAAATTCATCGTAAAAAAGCTTATGTTGAAATAGAATACTGACGAGGAAATACAAAAACCTATGCAAAAAAGAATGTAGATAAAGAATATAAATTTATTTTATGATTAAATATGTTACCAAGTTTGTGACTATGCGATGAAAATATAAATGAAAAAAATATTAATACATTTTAGATAAAACTCAATTGTAAAAAATAGTGGTTTTGAAATTAAATATTTTTTTTGGATATTAGAATAAATTAAAACAGAAATGTAAAAAACAAATATATATTAATCAATTTTCATTGTAAAACCATAAAAAAACATATATATGATTATAAATATTTAAAAATTAATATTGAAGCAAAAAATTCCAATAACATCATATACATTAAAAAAATACATACATTTCAAATTTTTAAAATGGATGTTTACAATGAAAAACTATAATAAAATTAAAATGATTAATATTAATCCATGTAAAATAATTTAATGATGATATATAATTACATTAATTATTTATATAATTAAATAATATGAAATTTTGTAAAATAATTGATAAAAATAACAGATTATGAAGAAAATATTCTCGATTATGGAGAGAAACAAGATCAATATTATTAAAAACCAGAGTGTGATCCATGAAATTTAAAATCTTACAGTTATTCTGTATATTTTTAATCACATAAAATCACATAGAGAACACAATTCAAACTTCTTAAATGAATAATTAAGGAAATAAAAAAATTATGTTATGGAACCTAACCTAGAAAGTATTAACATGACCTTTAGATGAAAATATGACCATTATGAATAGTATGCAATCTAATAGTATAGTGACTACACCAATTAATGGGATGATGTATAAACAATCAATAAAACTAAATACATATTACAAGCATTAAACACTGGTAATAAATAAGTAATCAAATTTATCCTAGAGATATATATTTTTTTTCTATGATCACAATTAGTCCTTTGGTAAAATAATATATATATAAAATTAAATTTCCAAAAATTAAATATATGTGGGAATTGATATAAAATAAAAAAAAATTATTTTAATTAAAATAATTTATTCTCATTTGGTCAAGTATTTATTTATCTTCAAATAAAAAAATTAAATAATTCAATTATTTTTATTTAATACAAAATTTAATTTATCTTTTCATAATTTTTAAAATATAAACATTAAAAAAATAATTAATTATTTTATTTTACATTAAATAAAATTTATCCATGCCCTATGCCCCATAAATTGTCATTGCAGGTCTGGATAATCCCATGTAGGCCAATTTTTGGCCTAGTTGACCCCGTGTAGGGTTGTTCTGGGCCTGAATTACTAACACATACATATTCCCAGTCAGGAGGACCTTCACCAACCTGTAAAATTTTGGTGTTATCAGGTTTTTCCATTTTAAAGGTGGTTCTCAGAATGACATTGCCAACAGGGGTGGGATCATGTGTGGAACATGAAACTACTGTGTTTTTATGAAAGGTTGAATAGGTTCAATGGTTGGATATGGTATGGAAGAGACATTAGGTGTTTCATTCACTATGGAAGGTGGTGGATACATACACAAATCTGGTTGAAAATAGGGACAGTGACTTGTTAAGGTGTTATTATCTAGATTATACCCCAATCTATATAGCTTCCGAGCAATGGTAGTGTCTATATGGGACAATGATTGGAATGAATTTCTAGTGGAAATGTTATGGAGTATTGAGGGGATTAAATAAGATAAGCTCAAAAGGGATGCTGTAGCTAAAGTGGTTACAGACTATGGTCAGTTTCAAATATGAGGGGAAGGAGGCTGATGGTGGATCTTCACATAGAATCTTCTTGAATCAATTTTTTTTATTAAATTCCATAATCCAATATAGATTTAGAACACACCAATTATTATTATTTTTGGAACCTCAACCCAATTTCATGCACATAACTTTTTATATATAAAATATTCATATCCAATAAACCACCCCTAAATAATATTATATTAAATATTTATTTTATGAATAACTCCACATGTTTGTGGAATAACAGCCACAAGAAGGTATTATTATAAAAACTAGAATTCAGCTTATTGTGAGCCAGATAAAACAATATGACATGGAAATTGGAATCAACCTCTTATAATGAGTTAAATATCAATATATATATATAGTAATGTCTAAGAATTTACATATATATATATATTTTCAAATTGTATGGAATTAATTCAATACCACATGCTTTGATGGAAGGTGATTCTGAGCCCTGGTGAGGCCAGAACTAAATTTTGATTTTTTATATTATATAAACATACCAGCATGTTTTTATAACATTTAAACTGGTTCTTAGATAAAAAATACAATGGCACCATTGAACTTAGAATGCCGATATTTTCTTATGAAGGACATAACTTCGATCGGAAAGGGTCGGATAGAAAATTAAATTTTCAGACATTTTGGAATATTATAAAATAACATAAAAAGTTATTTTATTTTTGATACCCTCACCATTGAGAGGTGAAAAGTGGTGCTATAGTGCAAAAAAGAGGTGTATTAAATGAATATATTTAATGGATCATTTTTTTCAGTGAAACGACACATTAATTGAAGTGTAACAGATATGCTGTTTCATAAAAGAAATATCATAATGATGTTCCATCGCAGCCTAACAAAAACTTTGCTATGTGATTTCTTTTAATAAGCTAACACATCTGAGGAATGAGAATTAAAACATGGAAATACTATAACGAACCTACTACAAGGATTTCCTCTAACAACAAACGGAGAACCCGAACAGTACTGCTACAAACGTCGATAGTTTATGAAGAATGATACCTGTAAGTGACAGACTCCAATGGAACATGAATCCTCAAGGGTAGAGTGCTTCAACGACGAATGTCGATCGAGGTAGGAATTTATTTGCTTTATGTTTTACTCCATTCATTATTCAAAAATGACAAATGCGGATCAACCCACAAATAGGTCGATACACGCATTGTTCATTCGTTTGGGAGGGTGTTATTGTTTTTTTATATAGTGGGATTTAATTATTGTTAACTGAAATTCATCCCCAAACCTCTCCCTATTTTAAAATGTGAACACAGAGGGCATAGGCTGACACGAACAAGGCCTGAGACACTACTCTTTTGCGTTCTCCGTGGCCAAGAAATTGAATGTGGGTAGAAGGAAAATTTGAGGCATTTGCAGGGAAGTCAACTCCCCATAGAGACTAGAGGCACAGTCTGTGTGAAGAACTGACCAATGGTATAGACTTGTTGGCCTGCGGCAGTGGTTGAGGGTGTGTGGCGGCACGCCACGACGGTGCATCACAAGAGCACCATGGTCAACCGACTGTGGTGGTGTAGCAATGGCCGATAGCTGGTGGCATGTGAACATAGACTCCCGACCAATAGGTGAAATGCAGATGAGCCAATACCTTGTGTCCCATGCCTCATACCCAAGTTCCACTGACTGTAGGTGAGGAAATGGCCCCACAAAGGACCCGCTGGGTATGGGGTATGTTAGACACGGCTCCCAACCAGTTCTCTTACGAAGGAATGGTAAATGCATGGACCTCTTTTCGGGCCAAACCCACCCCAAAGAGATCCAAAACCACCCCATCAGTCCGTGTTCGGGTTGGGTTGGGTCAGACCGGTACCAGACCTAACTGCCCCCCTTTTGAAAAACCGACAATGTATTTCGAATCGGGCATCTGATGGAAGAGCAGTTTGCAACATTGGAACCATTACGATGAGGTGGAGATTTTTTATACTCATTGGAGACAATAATGGTAGTTAAAATATGAATATTTCTTGGGGAGTTGTTCTCCCTAGATCAAGAATGCTACGTGCAGAAACCCTACAGTTGCCTGAGACCTAACAACTGGTGACAAGTGACCATGTGTGGATCAGATACTATGGACCAGTGGGATGTGGAATCTATGTGACATGGAAGGACCACAGTTGGGAGCGTCTCTTGGGTGACCTTGAAGACTCACAATACTCTACATGATGAGTACCTCCATATGACTAAAGGTGGGAAGCTGCTTTTGTTTGACTCGGAATTCCCACAGTGGTGAGAGTCTTCTTTGTGACCCAGTATATTCATGTTACTCATCATGGATAAATAACATAGAAGTCCTAGGTTATTGGGAAGCTTCTTCTGTGTGACCCTAGTGGCCCACTATAATCATTTAGGAGGAGTTCTAAAACATCCCATGGTGTTCGAAGATATGAATCCTTGTCTAAATTTTCTACTCTTTAATATACTAGGTGTGAGCTGTCTTGCTTCGTCATCATTATTTGTGATCATGGTTTGTAGTTTGATTGTGGATTTCTTTGGGGTCTTTCCTCTGTGTTATGGGGTCCCTACTGTGTATATTGTCACTCATCGCTGCCTAGGCTTCACCCACACGTGTTGTGTATGCTAAAGATGACCACCACCGTGATGGAGGACATGGTGGCCTAGGAACCTGTAGTTCCCAGTGAAAGCATGATGGCATGACATACTTCTATGGTTTCCATCAGCTACTCTGTACTTACCCATGAGAAATGGATTTCAGCGGATGACTTTTATATTTTTCCATGTACTTTTGTTTTTCAGTTTATCATCAGTTGGTTTTTTATTTTGTACCATTTGACCTACAATTTGTACTTCTACTCAGTGGTTGTATATTGGAATGAATGATTACTTATCATGCTTTGGGATTTGGTTGTGTCTGTGTGTGCATTCATGTAATTAGGTAAATGCCTCCCACTTTCATTTTTACCCCTTTGACACTAGTCTTCATCCCCTGGAATTCAATCGGTAGTGTTTGGGGTATGTCATATCATGAGCCTCAGGGGATGTGTTAGGACAAGTGGTATGAGAGGAGGTACATTGTATCTCATAGACAGAGAGTCTATTGTTTTGTTTTTGGGGTGACAATATTTAATGTTTTGTGTTCAACAGTCATATTCAGGGAGTCTAGTGTTGGTGTTGTGGTCAACGTATCCGTACACCAGGGCCCTGATGTCTACTTTTCAGCTCTATACATGAAAACACTAGTACCATAAGTGTATCCTTTTGATATTATTTAATTAGAGTCATCTCACCAGGTATAATCTTCTAATTTTGGTATATCATGATATATATCAGGATGTCTTTACATAGACAGCAATCTAGGCTTCTTATACATGATCGTATAGACAGACTACTTAGCGATGGGGCATTGGTTTAGAGTCAAATGCCAGAGATGGCCCCAAAAGTTGGTGCACCAGAGTTTCCACCACCGATTGATCAGTATTTAATGTCGGCGTTACCCGTAAAAGACCTCCGCAGACTTAGTGACTTGTATAATTTCTAGAGAGAAATACCTCCCAGGTTCTGAAGAGATACAGATCCTCAGGTCTCAAGGGATGGCTGGAGGTAGTGGTGTGGGTCTTCCCCATTGTGAGGACACATTTCGAACAGATGTAGATCTTGGATGTGACCCATCTGTAGAACATGGTAGGGATATGTTGGATCTTGACCATATAGACTCTTGATGATGAGCCCCTCACCTAGACAGGCTTTGAGTGGCTTTTCTGGAGGAGTTTTTTCCCAAGACTTTGTGATTTGGGTGCATACATGAGTTGTTTCACCCACAGTAGGGTAGCATGTATGTGGCTGAGTACTCGGTGTGGTTTACAGACCTCTCTTTCTACTACACAGACATGGTGCATGACCCTTGATTTTGGGCACAAAATTTTGAGCAAGGACTCAGATGTGAGATTAGGGAATCCATGTTGCCTCTCAAAATCTCCACTTTGGTTGGAGTGTTGGAGTGAGCCCTTATTGTGAAGAGCATCCTAGAGGAGCATGCACCGACATCCGGAGGCACTAACAAACCTCTGATGAAAGATACTTCATTAGTGAGCAGTAGGCAGCATGTGGCTGGACCCATGTGGGTTAGATCTTTCTGGGGTTACCCCGAGACTCGGGGTCAGCAGTGATGGCTCCACAAGAAGAGGGCATTAACAGGGTGCCAGGTTGTGTGATATGTGTGGCAGGCAGGGACACATGGCTCATGAAAGCTTTTCCCGCATCACAGACGATTTTCCTGTAGTTGAGGGATCTTTGAGCTAGAGTTAGAGGTTCAAATGAGGTGGTCTGCAGGGCGGTATACATTTAAGGGGAGAAAGTTGAGTGTTAGGAAGTGGAAGATGGTTCATGTTGATACAACCCCCACCCTTATGTGGTCCACCACATGCTCAAGGAGATGGGGGACATGGGTGGGTCTAGCTTCAGGTGGCGGAGGCCTACAACCACGTCACTCTGGAAATGAATAGTGCTACCATCTATGTCTTCACCTCCTTAATTGTAGTTCTTGTAGACACATTCCCCAATAACTCTTTCCTTTACATGGACCTCATTCAAGGATTCAATATTCTAGTGGAGTCATTGGCTCGATACATACAATTAAATACATGGGAGGGGATTAGATGATTACACACTAGTCAAGATAGTGTGACCTCACTGTAGAAGGTGAGAGCTTCAGTTGGGATCTTCTAGTAGTGTCATTGAGGCCTTACGATGCCATATTGGGTATGGGTTGGCTATCAATAGTACATACATAGATAAACTATTTTATGTGCAATGTGTAGTGTGTCCATGAGAATGTGACTAGTTTTTCCTTTATTGGTGAGAAGGGAACTTTTTCTATACAAGATGGAATTTCATGGAGGTGGGAGGATCCAATCACTCAATATTTGGATATCTTCACCCCTGGTATGGTGAAAAAAATGAGTCTGATCATTCTTATGGGGGTGCAAGAGTATGAGGGTGTATATCCTAAGGATGTTTCGGGACTACCTCCTTGCAAGGAGGTAGACTTTTGCATCGATCTATATCAGAGGTCATAACCGATATCTACACCAGAATATTGGATGTCTCTCGTGGAGCTTCATGAATTTAGGGTACAATTGGGGGACTTATAGTAGAAGGGATTCGTGAGTCCCTTTGTTTCACCATTGGTATCCCCAGTGTTGTTTTCCAAAAAGTAAAATAGGAGCTTGAGGCTATTCATGGACTTCCAAATCCTGAACCAGGTGACCATGAAAAGAAAGTTTCCATTACCAATCACTGATGACCTTTTTGATCAGTTGAAGGGAGGAAGGTGGTTCTTGAAGATCGACCTCAGATCTGGCTATCATCATCTTCAGGTACGTGATAATGACATAATGAAGAGAGACTTCAGATGCTAGTATGAACACTATGAGTTTTTGGTGATTCCATAAGGAATGAACAATTCCCTAGTAGTGTTTATGGGACATGATTATAGGATCTTCCAACCTTACCTCAATCGCTTCATGGTGGTCTTCATAGATGACATCATTGTGTACTTGGCTTCAGAGGAGGAGTATTCTACACACTTATGGATAGTCATGGATAGACTCTGAGAGAACCAACTTTACAGTAATCCCATGAAGTTCTAATTCTGAATTTGGGAGGTACACTTTCATGGACATTCCATATTGATGGATGGATTTGCAGTTGATATTGCAAGATTGAGGCAGTGCTTTCTAGTGAGCCACCCATGAGTGCGACAGAGGTGTAGAGATTCTTGGGGGTTTTCAGATACAACTGAATGTTCATTCCAAAATATTATAGAGTAAAACAACCTTTATCTGGATTAACATAGATGGGACAACCCTTCGTGTGGATGGATAAGTGCCAAAAGTGTTTTCAGGAGTTGAGGAGGAGACTGACGAGTGCCCTAATCTTGAGAATATCAGAATAGGGCATTGGGTATGTAGTTTTTTTTCCATTCATCAGAGAACATACTAATTTTTTTCTTGATGAAGGATTGATTGGTGATCTCTTACGCCTCATGTAAGTTGAGACATAATTGGCCTAACTATGACACCCATGACCTGGAATTCGTAGCAATGATATTTTCCATGAAGATGTTGCAGAACTACTAGATGGGTGAATAGTTAATCATCTACTCCGACCACAAAAGTATCAGTTATATATTCTCACACAAGGACATGAACTCGAGATAGTAGAAATGGATGGATTTTTTCCTGGAAAATTTCATTGAGATACTCTGTACTCATGGTAAGGGGAACGCCATGGTAGAAAATCTAATTAGGGTGTCTGGTTTATAGCTATTGAGTGAGGCGATAAAGCATCCAACTACAATGAATATATCCTTAGTAGATGATGATATATCATCTTACCTATAGTCAATGATTGTCACTCCCACACTATTATAGTGTGTTAGGGAGGCACTGCATGTGGATGCTTACTGTGAGGCCCGATGTGCTCAGCTATCCTCCTGGTAGGCTCATGATTTATTTTTGATAGGTGGGGAGCACATCATCTATTTTAGAGGGAGTATTGTAGTAAAATTGATGTTGCGGGAGGAGGTGTTTAGGGAGTTATAAACATCCCCTTTAGTAGTACATTGTGGTGTGTAAATGATGTACCAGGACCTCCAATGTCATAACTTGAGGCTAGGGATGATGAAAGAAGGGGCATAGTTCGTTTCGAAATGCCTCACTTGTAAGAAAGTGAGGATCTAGCATCAATTTACAATAGGCTTGGCACAACCACTTGAGGTAAGAGAGTGGAAAAGAGATTCTATCTCGATGGAATTCATGGTGGGGTTACCACACATGTCCATGGACCACGATTCTCTCTGGGTGATTGTTGATCGACTCACCAAGTTGGCTCAATTTTTACACATCCATGAGATGGGATTAGTAGTGGGATTGTTCCGCCTCTATATCCAGGAGATAGTTCATCATCATGGGGTAAAATAAACGACTGTCTTAGACCATGATGCATGATTTACATCTCTATTGAGGGAGAGAGTGCATGAGGCATTTGGGACTCAGTTGCACTTGAGCATAGCTTTTCATCACCAGATAGATGGCTAGACGGAGTGGACCATATAGGAAATGGAGGACATGATTTTTTCTTGTATCATTGATTTTGGATGCATTTGGGAGGACCACGAACCACTGGTGGAGTTCTCATATAATAATAGTTATTACTCCACCATCGGCAAGGCACAGTTTGATGCCGTGTATGGGAGGCCATGCAGATCACCTCTCTGCTAGATAGACCTAATGGAGTAAGCACTCATGGGACTAATGTTGGTATGGGATACCCCTAAGAAGGTAAAGATCATCCGAGAGTGGATGAAGATTGTATAGAGCAGGCATAAATTGTTTATTGATAGGAGATGGATACCCTTGGTGTTTGAGGAGGGAGACCACGTGTTGCTTCTGGTCTCACCCCGATGGGGTTTGTAGAGATTTGTATAGGGCGACAAGTAATCTTTGAGTTTCATCAGGACATTACAAATTATTAGTAGCTTTGGAAAGGATGTGTACCACCTAGATCTACCCCCACATATTCATCAAGTGCATGCTGTTTTTCACATGTTGCACCTGAGGAGATTAGTGCTTGATCCATGACACGTCATCATATAGGGTGAGCTGGACATTTATAATGGGGAAAAGTTTGAGGAGTTCCCAGTAGAGATAGGGGATCAACAAATGTGCAGACTTCATGGATGGTTGATTCGTTTGGTGTGCGTTTGGTGGCAGCATGGGAATATCCAGGAGAGAATTTGGGAGTGGGAGGTTTAGATTCCTTCTCAAAGCCACCATTTGATTGATTATCCATTTTTTGGATTTTGAGGATGTAAATTCTAAAGGTGGGGAGAGTGTAATGTCCCAGAATTTCCATATATTTTTTCTGAAATTGTATATAATTATCCCAAGACTGAATGCTTTGATGGACCGTAATTCCGAGGCCACGTGATCCCATAAAATAATTTGGGACTTTTTAAAAGTTCATTTATGTAAGCGTGAAAAAAGGATTTCCTAACATTTAAACCTGTCCTTTGATCAAAAATACGAGGGCACCATTGAACGTGGAATGCCAGGAATCACCTAGAAAGGACCGAACGTTGACCGTAAATGGTTGGAAATAATAGTTAATTTTAAGACTTTTTGGAAAATAATATATTAACCTAAAAAGTTATTTCATTTTTTGTCCCCTCATCATTGAGTGGCGGACATTGGTGCTGTAGTGAAGAAAAAAGGTGAATTAAATGATGATCATTAATGGATTGTTTTTATGCATCATAAGGAAATATTATTTAGTGTGTAATGATCCTACATCATAGAAGAAGAGAAACATTGTGAATGGTTTTTTTAATAAGATAACACATTGGAGGAACAAGAATTAAATTGTGGAAAATATATGATGAACCTACAGAAATGATTCTCTCCAAAAATGAATGATGAAGTCCGGAAGGATCGATAGAAACACAGACTCTTTATGAAGAATGAGGTAGGGAAGCGACAAACGCAAACAAATCTTCAATCATCAAGGGAAGAGCACTTCAACAATGAACTTCGATTGAGGTAGGGGTTTTTTATTTGATTTTAGCCCTGTTCTATATACAAAACTTACAAATGTAGATCATCCCATGAATAGGTTGATCAATGGATTTTTTTTCATGCATGAGGGTGTTATTCTTCAGTTATCAGTAGCTGGATTAAATTATTGTAGATTGAACATCATCTCCAAACCTCCCCATGTTTTAAAACTCTAATACGGAGGGCGCCAACCCAAAAGAACAAGTCCCAAGCCCCTCTGCTTGGGAATTATCTGTGGCCAAGTAATTGAAAGGGGTGATGAGTGGAATTTGAGGCCTAGACAGGGAAGGATACACCCCCATAGAGGATGAAGGAGTAGTTAGTGTAAAGAACAGACCACTTGTGTGGACCTAGTGGCTTGTGGAAAAACTTGCTGAGGCCAGCGGGGGTGCCGGAGGTCACCCATGGTGGACCACAGTCATGGTCGAGGTGGGTGGTGGAACGCCATAGTGGCACGCCGAAATAGAGATACGTTCAACCGACTGTGGTGGGGTGGAAAGGGCCACCGGCTGGGTCGATGAAAAGTGGAAATGACCTCCTGGCCGCGGATGCGGCACCGCATCGCATGCCACATGGAAAATCCATAGTCAATCGATTATGGCTGTGGAGATGGCCCTGCGGATGACCTGTGGGGTATGGGGTATGTTGGAAATGGCATCCATCTGCATCCCTACAAGCTGAAGGCTGGTCCACCTTTGGATGATCGGGTAGGGTGAGGGCCACCCCTACGGGTCAGACCCTCACCATCGGGTCGGGCCATGTCGGGGTTGGGTATGCTTGACTGGGTCAGACCATACTCGGACCCAACCATCCCCTTTTAAAAAAACACCAATATCTTCCAAATCGAGCGTCCAATTGATGATCCATTTTTATGTTAGAACTATCGCAGAAAGGCAGTGCTTTTGGAGTATTCTTTAGAGACATCCATCCATGTTGAAATTCAATGAATGGGTTGGGGAGAGGTTCTCCTAATATCATGTGTTCCAAGTGCGGAAACCATGCAGTCGCCTGAGACCTAAAGAATATTAACAAGGGACCTTGTGTGAATCAAATACTATGGCCTAGTGGGAAGAAGCTTGTGTGACTGGGTAGACCCATGGTGGGGAGCCACTTCTGTGTCACCTAACAGACCCATGGTACTCGACAAGAGGTGTACTTCAGTATGGCCATAGATGGGAAGCATCTTATGTGTGACCCGACATACCCACAATTGGGAATGACGCATTTGTGACCCAGCAAACCCATGATACTCAACATGGATGAGTACCACATAAGTTCTAGGTTAGTGGGAAGCGGCTTCTGTGTGACACTCTAGGCCCATTGTAACAATTGAGGATGCATTCTCCAGCATCACATGGTGTTCGATGATTTGATTGATGGTCTTAATTTCCAACTCTAGAATATACATGGTGTGAGTTCTCTTCTTTGTGATCATTCTTAGTGATCATTTATTTTGGTTTGTTTGTGGATTTCTTTGTAGTTTTTACTTTCTATTTTGAGATCCTTACTGGGTATATTGTAAGTCACCTATGTAGGGATCTTCCCACACATTTTTTGTTTGGTGAAGATGATCGCCGCCTTGATAAAGGATATGGTGGCTGAGGACCCAGTGGTTCCCAATGAACCAGCCAGGCATGGCGTACTTTTATGGCTTCCAATAGATATATTGTACTTACCCATCAGTTGGGGTTTCTAGCGTATGGATTACATAGTTTTCCTGACACTTTATTTTTTCATTGCACCTTTTTTGGGCTTGAATTTAGGCCCATTTGACCTACAGTTTGTTCTATTACACAGTGGTTGTTTAGTGGAATGCATGTTTACTTTTCTAGCTCTGGAATGTGGTTTTGTGTGTGCATGTGTACATGACCTCAAGAAAATTCCTCCTACACTTAGTTTATTCCCTTTAGTTCAAGTCTCACAAACCAGGCCATCAGGAGGATGGTTTGGGGTATGTCATAGTACGAGCCCTAGGGGATGATTACTGAAAAATATATCACGATTTTTAAGCTTTTTAGTACCACAAAAAAACCAAAAATTATTTTCATTAATATTTTAAGACTACCATATCATGGTCATCCTATAATAGATCGATGCATGAATTTTTTTTGTCTGAATTAAAACCATTGAATGAAATTAAATGAAAATTAATTTTCTAGGAGCTGAAAATCCAAGCAATTTATATGATAAAAATTAAAGGAATTGGGGAATGCATCAAAATTTGGTGGGATGTGGACATATAAAATTTCATAACTAGGGAAATGAAAATTATTCTTACCCAATGATCATATCCTATTTAAGGTATAAATATATTACATTTTTATTAGTGCATAAAATTAAAATAGAATGAATACCTTGTTCGGATCTATATCGTGTTCATCTTCCAGACATTTCCCTAAACTATTGATCCAAAGATTCAAGTCTTAAAACCACTATACTTTCAATAGATACATAATAATTATTCCAAATGTTGTTGTTCGAAATCTTGGTACTAATTAAAAACTCTAACGATTCCTTCGATGTCATGATAATCAAATCAATTAAGTAAATTCGATCCGTGAATGCGTTCATGGATTGATCTCTTGGTTAAATACTGTTTCTCTCCATGATCAGGTAGGATGGAGGAGATATCCATTTATTCGAATGAATATATCTATGAAAATGTACTCCTGTAAAATTATATAGTGGATGTTATACATATCTTAATCAACTTCCACAACCACATTACACTTAATTTTTTCTAAATTAGAAATAGATGAATTGTCATGATTAAAAAATTGTGGCCTAAATATCATTTATATTTTATAACAAACATTTAATATATAATGAATATATTAAGTGATAACCATGAGTCATTAAATAGCTCATAATTCAATCTAATATTAAACAAAACATGAATAATAAAATAATATTTGATCAAATTATATATATATATATATATTCACTTATTACATTGTGAAAAATTTTAATAAATAAATTCATCTCAAGTATACTATACTCAAATAATAGTAAATTTATTTAATTTGTAGAGATAATTTGTACATGTTAAACTCTCACACCCTAAAGTGGGGCCCACCATCTCAAATACACATATTCACCAGAATACGTAACCTTCATGAATATTCTATTGTGTGTGATCCTCTAGTACCTTATCTAAATTGTAGAAAATAATATTCCAAAACCAAGAATATAGTCTAGAAATCTTGAATGGTCCCTAAAGTCATAAGGAATAGTCATAGAATTGACAACCATTCCTACAAATATACACACTGTAATTTAATAACTTTTTCACATGATATTTCATAAAGTAGGGGAAACATTTTTATCATCATCCTTTATATTTTATATCTATCTAAATAAGATTTCCTCCAACTACTATGACTATAGAATTATGAAATTATGAACATCCTGATCAACAAGTACTAATATATCACATCCTTATCTCGGAAGTGTAAATTTATATATTGATTATTAAACTCATTCCATACCACTAATGAAGCAACTGACACTAGATATCGCACCAAAAAACCAATTCCATATTTCTTCCTTGTTTATAAAATTGTGATCAAATGGAACACATTAATAATTATTTTAATTCTGTAAACCAATACAAATGTATATAAATTGGAACCCCCAAGGACACTTAAAATATGTTGTTTTCTAATTAGTTTCTATGTCCTCATATTCCCACCCACAATAGATCACCAAGTGAGAACTTCATGAGATATAGTATTAGTTATTATGATCCCAATTCCTCTAATGTTCACGCTCCATATATTTCCAATTCATCTGATGTATCTGTTCCACGAGACATTAGATTAAGATTTCTCTCAGGGTATCTCTATGTTCTATTTATAGCTTGGTAACTTAAATAAAAATTTTATATGACCTGTAATTAGTGTATATACATAATTATGGTTAGGGAACCCAATTTCAAGAATAATTTTGTTAATTAATTTAATATATAAAATCAATATTCTATTAATAGAATATGTATTCTTAAATCAAATTAGAAAATTAACATTGGTGGATGAATTGTTTTATTGTTTAACTTCTTTCACAAGGGTTGATATATATATTTTCATTTATTTTGGGAATTATGTGGATTGAGAATGAATCTCACAATAATTTTATTGATAATATAATTATTGTGTATGAAAGATGGTAATGTAATGAAACCCTTTTGTAATGATTATTTAAGGTGTATACATGGGTTATGGGAATCCAAATTTCCTAGGATACTTGAGAAACACCTGGAGGAAATAGAAATGAATGTGAATTTACCAATAGAAACGTTTTATATATAGAGAGATATAATTAAATATGTGAGAATTATTTATAAATAATCTATTAATGAATTCATCAATGTGGTAAATGAAACTTTCAGTACCTTTGGAGGTTATATAGATAAAATGTGAAATTCATCTATTTTTAGGAAACTAATGATTATATTCATTGATAGTTTCAATTTTAAAATACTATTTTTATAAATAACATAATATTTTGTTCTTCATAATATTCATATCAATTCTATCAAATATAAATTAATGAATTCTACTAGGTTAATGAAGTTTACTAGGATGAGATGGAATTCAAATCCATGAGAATGATTAAAATAAATTATGAGGAATTTGGGTAGTTTATTTAATCTAAAATAAAGGTATAAAATGATTAATAGAATAATCGAATCATATATGTTATCTCAAAGATAATCTTGAAAAAATGTGTTAATTATAATAGGAAAAATATAACCAAAATAATTAAATGTGGTGAAATTTGGTTCTATGATGTTAATAATAAAATGTAGAAATGTTGTGAGTATGATGATGATAAAAAGTTGAAACATTTAGAAATAATAAATTCAATAAATATCAATGAAATATATGAACAAATTTAATGAAATAGATTGTTCTGTTTATGGAAAAGGAGAAGTGTACTAAAAAAATAATATGGTAAAACACCGCATCAAGTGATGATTAATAGTAAGATATTTGTAAAATGATTCGTATCATATTTGGTTACATTTTTATACACTAAGAAACATTACATATGAGTGAATATGGAGAATAAGGTGAATAATATTACTCTAATGAAATGACTGATGATGTGAATAAATTAATTCTTCATCGAAACACTTAATATAAAATAGAAATAAAAATATAAAGAATGTAGTTTGAGAAAAAATGAATGGAATTATTTTACAAATACAGAAGATGTATATATTAATATTTTTTACTATTATAAATTTAAATACGATAGGACAATATGAAATATGGAATGATCATGAATAATATATTTTTTAAAGGAATATGTGTTATGTATGGCAATAATAAGGTCTCTTGAAGCCATGTATTCCCTGAAAATAATGAATAATGAATAATGATTTTAAAAAATCATGGGATATTAATTTTGAATAACCATAGGCTAATAAGAGAATTTTTAAATTATTAAGTTAAATATACTCCTAATAAATAATCTAATAAATATTTTTTACACATAAAGTCTATTCTAAAACAATAATTAGTGTATTTTCAACTGGAATAATTTTTCATACGACTATATCAATAATAATGGAATAAAAGAATAACTTAGAATGAAATATATCCTTAATAAAAAGGGAAAATGTTGAATAAAATATAATAGGTCACCAATATCACTATATGAAAAAAACACATATAAATATGAAAGATAAAATTATATAGTATATTGTTGGTTTAATTTAATATTTGGATAGAAGAAATATATATTATAGTATAAAATATCATTTTCTTAAACTCAATGAAATCTATATTTCAGGGGTGGGAAATTATTAATTGAAAAAATCAATGATTAAAAAGAAATCATGTACACAAACTCATCAAATTGTTATTTCCTTGAATAAATCTATTGAATATGTGATTGAAATTGACATTTTTTAATTAATTTATGATACGTATTCTATGATAATTTCTTAGCGATAATGGATGTTATAAATTTAATATGAGTGAAATAGAATAGTGATCCATTATTATAAAATATTTCCTAAAATATATCATAAAAAATGGAAACATGATAGTGATTGTTTTACTCACATGTGAAGAGATACAAAAATAAAAATAAAAAGTATAGTTAATAAAACAAGAAATTTTTTTTATTGATTTCCCTTTAAAAATATAAATATTTTGTATAACAATGATTGAATAAAAAAATGTATCCCAATGTTGTTCTATTTTTTGTTGTAATTAAAAATAGTCTATTATGTGTAAGAGAAATATGGGATAATGGTAAGGATTTTATTTTCATGAAATGTTCTGGTATCATATTATGGTCAAATAATTGAATAATTATAAATAATGAAGAATGAATATTTCACAATATAATCGAAATATAAAATCTGAGTGACTCTTGATATCTGATTTTTAATGAGGAAATTATGTAATGGAATAAAATTCCTAGCCATTATTTTCAAATATATTTTAATAAAATACTATCGGAAAATGTGGTGAGACACCAACCCAACCATAATAAGGGAATATATATTAAAAATTAAATTTAAATAATTTCGAATATGATATATTGAGCCCTTAAAAGGTTGAAGTTTTCCCATGAGGCCAATTCACATAATTTATTATTATTTACTTAGGGCTATAAGACATCAATATAAAAGTTTTAATAATTAAAATATCACATTTACAAATTATTTCACAAGGTGAAATACTATTCTATTAACTGAAATTAAATATTATTATGTAGATATTTTAAAAATATTTAAAATACATGTTCATAAATAATTAATTTTTTGTATCAATAAGTTCAGAAAAAAATTAGAATACTCTTCAATAGGTATTATTTTGAATCCTTTCTTACTAATAATTGGATTAAACACTTCAATGGCATTCCTCATACATCAAACTTGAATTAATTTTTATTATTGAAGAATAAAATATTTATTGAAATAGGAAAAATTATGTCCCTTGGATATAAAAACCAAACATTTATATGGACAAAAGGAACATGTTTAAATTTTCATATTCTAAATATCTACAAATTGATATCTAAATCAAACCAAAAAATTAATAGAAGAAATTATAAAATTAAACCTACTATGAAAGGAATCATTGTTTTAAAAATACAATTTTTAATGATGGTAGAAAATTCAAAATATGTATACATCTTCTCTTGAAAATTACCAGAGGAGTAAATATTTCCCTTAATCTAGATATCAAGAAGGCCTTTGACACTATTCACTCTGGATTTATTGGTTTTATTCTGTATGAGTTTGGATTTTATATGAGATTCATCTAATGAATCAACAAGATGATTAGTTATCCCTATATTTCCTTTCTTGTTAATGGATATACATAAGGATACTTCATGTTTTCTAGAGGTGTGAGAAAAGGGGATCCCCTTTCTGCCACCATATTTCAAATTACCGATGACTATCTCAATATATTTATTTTTCATAAGTCCGAAAAGAGAGAGATCAAAACAATAAATGATTCTTGAGTTATCTATGCACCCTCTCACCTTATTTTTTTGATGATTTTATCATATTTTCTCAGTGGGATAAGATAAATATCCTATATATTCAGAGAACATTTTTCCACAATGAATGTGTCTTGGAACAAAAGATTAACAGGAGAAAATCATTCATCTATTTTGGAAAAAAAATCTAATCCTCTAAGAAATCCAGTATGATACATGACCTTGGTAGAAAAGAGGGTTATATACCCTTTACATATCATGGTGTCCCCATGTTCTTTTGATTACCTTACTCATCTTACTTTTTGGAGGTGGTGAGTCAATTTAGAGTAACCCTTTCCTCCTAGAAACGAAAGTATGTTTCAATGGTGGGAAGACTTTTCTTTGTCATGAAAGTGATCATTTTTAAACTAGTATACCCATTTATGGTGTTCTCTTGGGCTTCCTCCACCATTAAAACCATCAACTCACTTATGATAATGTTTGTTTAGAGTGGAAGTATCATGGAACAAAAATTATCCACATTCCATAAAGAAAGTGTTGTATTCCAATGTGCATGGAAGGTCATGGATTAAAAAATATAGACCTATTAAATAAATATATTCAATAGAAATTTTTTTGGAGGCTCAACAATAATAAGTACCCCTCCCTAAAATATCACTAATCTAAATTTTTGAATATACTGATTGAAGGGAACATGAAATACATGATATCTTTGATTTGGTCAGGCCTCAGAAAGTTTTTCTAGAAGATCAAACTGCATTACCCCGAGTTTCATTGTGACCACTCATCTCTCAAATCCTAGAAAGATAACTGCACTGGTTCCCCTTAATATATATTGGTGGTACACAAGACTTGGAAACTCACTATAAGGCCACTATCAAGGAATATCTTTATTAGAGTCAACTACTTCCACCTCACATTTCCCTCATTGTCACCTCATATGATTTTTTGTGAATGAAATATATGCTCTTCTGGGAACCAAGTGAAAAATGAATTATTGATTCCAAGATCTTCTACATTCACCTAATACATGGTAATCTCCCATGGTTTTCAAACTTCAACAAGAAATGGTCGCAACTATCTCGTTTTACACCACTATGGTTTATTTATCTCAAGAAGCTTCCTATTTAATGAAATCTACAATGTGTGGGGATCTCATTATGCTAAAGGTGTGCACTGTTCCATTAACATCGGGATGATGTGAATCACCTGTTTCTATCCTGTAACACCACTACTTCTCTCTGTAACTTAGTATATTATTTATTTCAACTCTATACTCCCCAAGTTTCAATCATCTCAAACTTTCTGTATGATATTCTAATGATACATTTGTCAAAGAAGGTCTGCATCCTATTCCTAGTTTCATGTGTGGAATTCGTCTATATAATATGGATATGTAGAAACTGGGTTCTACATGATAATTCAATGTTCAATTATAGGGATTCTCTCTATAACATTCTACTTGTGATTCAACAATAAATAAAAGCACATGAAGAATTATGTGATAACTTGATTCAAGACTTCACCATCATGAGAATCCTTCAGATACATAGTAATAATCCCAAACCCTTAGAACCATTTAATCTTTCTAGTCACCACCATTTTTAGGATGTATGAAATGTAACTCAGATGGTGCTTTGAGAGGAAAACTAGGGCCTTATGGTTTAATATTTTCTTTTAGGGGTCATAATGGTGATTTTTTAGATGGATTTTAGGGTTTATGTGGACATGTCACAGCTCTTGAGGTCGAAATGATGGCTTTTATCAAAGTAGTTGATGTCACTCATCAAATAAATAGGAGAAATGCCTTGTTTGAATACGACTCAACCACTATTTTTTAGGTAGTTCGAATGGGTTAGATTCAAATTTAATGTAAACTCACCTCAATATGGATCAACAGTCTTGAAATGATGGCATGAATAAGTTGTATTATCCCGCAAGTCTACCATGAAGCAAACCGCCTTACTGAATGAATTACAAACAAAGGATCCATGGATGAAAATCACAGTCATCACTCTGGTATAACAGGTGAGATTCTCCCTTTAATTATGTGAGATATATGTAGATTAGCTTCCTTTGGAATCTTCTTACCCTACTTTAATTATATGAAGCCTTATTGCTTGCGATTTTGAAAAAAAATAATATGCACTTGATCCTATAAAATTAAAATATATGATGACCAATCCAGTGATGATGTGAATATTAATTATTGTATAACAATAAATCTATATATTCTACATAATATTATCTCCCAAAAAATTATATATATAAATCTCCTTTTTTAATATATAAAAATGTAGCATGTCAATTTAGAAATTATAGATAATAAAAATATAGCATCACCATATCATTGATTTAAAAAATAATACTCTTATAATATTACATTTTGGATGAAAATTTAACTTGCCTTATGAAATAATATGGATATATTTCATGTTTAAAATACTAATTATTAATTTTATTTGGGTTTATGTAAATGTATATTAATATAATTTTTATCATAAATATATTTTTATTGTAATAAAATGATTTTAATTGTTGCAATCATCATATTAAAATTATCACACTAATATTTTTACTGATTTTTTTAAATTGAATTCAAGATGAATAATAAATAAAGTCAATTTATTAGAAAATTGATACATTTATCATTATACAGGCATGTAGTTCATTTTTATAAAAACATTTATTTTATCAAATATTTTTTTAAGGATTAATTTTTCTCATACATAATATAATTTGTAAAATATATAAAACATGTGTTTAGCCTAATAAATCTCAATTATTACATCAATTTTAGTAAAAAATGTTTTTGTCTATTAATTTAAATAAAAATACTTTGGATAAAATCTTGATTTTAATTGATTTAGAAGCCAAATAAGACATAAATTTCTGTATAATAACCCAATTTTTTTATTAAATATCATAATCATTTATCATATTTTCCAATGAATAATTTTTAGGCTTAAAAAGATGTTTTTTTGACAAGATGGTTTTTAGGATTTATATGAAATAATACATAAATTAATTTCAATTACTCCATGACAAATTTATTTTATAAAATAATTTAATTATTTAAAATTATAATTTACTATATATTATAACGTTTAAATATAATTTTTTTCATTAAAATTAGTTATTGATAGTGTAAGTAGATTTACCGAATTAAGTGTTAATATGGGTAAAATTAGTTTAACACTGTGAAAATGGTTATAACATGGGGATAACATGTGTGATAATGTATGCTTAAGAGAGTATGGTCTATATACCTTTCCAAGAACCATTAATTTATAATTTGGTACAACATTTAATAGAATAATGGAGAGGTATCATTAAAAAGAAAAGAGATTTAAAAAAAATGACAATGTCATTACTTTTAAAATGACAATACCTCATCCCCATTTCATAAACCATTAAAAATATTTGAATTAAAAAAATTACTTTGTATCTAATTAACAATATACCAATTATCCTTAATTATTCTTTTAGAAGACCATGCTATGGATGCTTAATGAGTTACCATAGAGAGAATTTCCAAAGATGGGGAGGTTATACTCTCAAGGAAACTTCTATATATAATTTTTTCTTCAATAACCATCAAACACACTATTTCCATGAATTTAATATATCAAAAAAAATGTAATAATTTTATGTGTTATTATATTATTGGAATATAATTTTTTGTACAAAATAAATGATGAAAAATAAAATGTTTTCATACTTTATTCTTAATATCGACTCCATGAACACCAAATTTGTTTTTCATAAACACTTCACATTGACATAAAAAAGTGTTAATTATAATATATAATCCTTATAATGGGATCAATATTTTGAAATTATAAACATTTTATTATTATCCGCATTCATGTTTTTTTAAAATTTAGAGCACTTCCCTTGTATGTGTGGACTACCGCCTCCAAAGAAAGACATATTTTCTATTTCCATAATATTCTAACAGGAATGATTTTAAAAATTAATATATTGTATAAAAAATTTATTTATTAATATTCTATTATTATTTAATATAAATATAAAACAATATATATTTTTAAAAATAATTTTTGATTATAGTATCTTTAACCGCACCAAATGGACTTGTCAAGGCCCCTTTCGGAATTATAATCTTTTTTGGGATAACATCATAAAATGTATGAGTTTTATTATAGTAGAATAATATATGACATAAACTAACACAATTATAAGGATAATAATTTTTTATAATATCTTTTCCTGCAATCATCAATGTCAATGTGTTATGAAAATGTTAACCGAAGACCCTCTAACCACAAACATAAGTACATATAATGTTTAAAATAAATAACGAAATATAATGAATGGATATTAGAAAATTAATCATATATGAATAATTTTATTTATTATATATTTAGTTAACATAAATTAATTATTAATGATGTTAATTTCATGTGAAAATCTTGTCTAAATATCAGGCAAGAGATCTTTTACAACTCCCTCATTACTTGTTGGTTACACATTCTATTTATTTATATCCATTTTTGGTAATCATTGCCTCATTTAATTTATATATGTCTTATATATTTCTATAAAATATTGTTTTAGTTTAATATACTTTTCCACTTTGGGGTTATACATATTTTTAGTTCCGTTCAAAATTATTTCTTTTAGGTAATTATAATGTATAGGAACATTTTTATTTTAGGTTTCATGTTTATCCTCACCCCTATAAAATGTATTACCCCCATTAGATTCTAAAAAACTAATTAATTTATGTACAAAATGCTTGAATAAATCCTTGTTTTATGTAAATCAATAATTTTATTCAATCTAGAAAATATCATTAAATTATTTTGAAATGCATCACCCAATTGGTTTATATTGATTTCTTCCAATCCTAGATAACTGATATAAATTTTAATTATTATAACTAAGTGTCCAATAACCCTGACCATTTTTCCATTAGTAATCCATAAAATTATATAATTTTTTCTTATATTTTAACATTTATGATTTAATCATTTGTTACACCAAGAAGAAAAATTATAGAACCCACAATATTTTCTGGGGTTTGATCATGTATATAACTTAAGAATTGTTTATTTTCATCATGTGGACTGAATGTGTATGATTTTAATTCTGTGATAGGTGTGATAAGATTTATAATTACCTATAATTTTTTTAATGAATGATTTCACATGATATTCTATGTTGGGGATTAGGGAGAAAATTTAATTCACCATGGGACTTTTTCTTCTTTATGATTATGGTGTTTGGATATTCCATTGACATGTGTTAATGATGTAATGTCTTATATTATTTATATATATTCCCTATTTTAATGATCTTAAAAATTCATTTTCTTATTCTTTGTTTCTGGGATTTTTATCATTATCTTTGTGATATCATGTCAGGCCTACTTAGTTTCATGTTATTCTTTATTTCGATGTTCGTTCTCTAAATAAAATTTCTATCTCACCCATTTACTTAGGTATTTTCCCCAGGTAATTATGTTCAATATTATAATAAATGTAAAATAATTATAATCTATATATATAGTTTTAAATAATTATTATATTTTTATATTCAATATGATGTTTATTATTCCTAATACTCAAAAGACAGAAAACGTAAATATCCCTACATATTATTTTTTTGAAATATGTGTACTTTTTTGAAATAAGTGTATTTAAGGATTTAAATACTATTGTTGGAATAAAAAATTTAATTGATATTTTAGTGATTATAATGAATGAATATTAGTGGAATCCGAAGAGGATAATCCAATTAATAGAATATTATCCTTGAATTTTCCATTGTAATTTTTATGTGGTTTTCAAATAAATAGAATCTAATTATGGATACTTCAAGTGAATACATGTTATTTCATAAATGTGTATATGGGTTCTAATATAGATAGAGTAGATTCTGTATTATCTCAATCAACACCTCACTCTTGATAAAGAGGGCTAATTTTACACCTTGAAGGACACTACTTGGGGATATTAATTAGTTAATTCACATTCTATTTACAACCATTATGAAGTACTTGATTATTAATATTTTATAAAAAAACATTAGGATATAGAAACTAATATATAAATGACCATGGCTAATGTGTATGGAAACTCTTTGATTCATAAATATGGTTGTTTGTGTCATGTGATAGTTATTCTATGTCTCTAATTTATGTTCAATAATTTTTTTAATTAAATTATTACCACAAAAACCATCCTTAATTTTAGAATATGGAGGGATATAAGAGGCTCCCCATTAAAAATTATTTCAATTGTAAATGTAATGACTATCCTTGTGAAATGACTTACATGATAGGATAAGTAATAGAGATCCTCGTTGTAGTACTAGAACAACTAAATCAATTTATGAATAATAAATTAAATAAAATGGAATGTCCATATATATAACAAGATGTAGTCAATTATTTCAAGCATTAACAACCTAAAAATTTTAGTGGATCTTATAATGAAATAATCATAGCCCAATTGATTAATACTGTTGAAAGATATTTAATTTCCATTAATTATTTGAGAAATAGAAGTTCATCCTCTCTGTTTACAACATGGTGGGAGAAGATTACCAGTAGTGGAAATTAGTCAATAATAAAAAGGCCTTGATACACATGGAATCCATTGAGTGGGAGGAATTCAATATATTATTTTTCAACAAATATTACCTTTTCACTATCAATATTAAAATATACATAGTGTTTTATGAAATTATATAAATTAATGATGAATATGTATGATATAAATAGGAAAAATTCAAAAAGATTGCATGATAAGACAATAATGTTATCATCAACACAAAAATTATGATCTCTATCTTAATTATCATGCTAAATTCAATTCTATGGAAATATTTGGAAATAAAAGTCTACAATAGATATAAATAAGTTTTCTGATGTTCCTTCAATGATAGTATATAAATGGGTGATTCTAAATGGTTGCATGGCACTAGAGACAAAAATTGGAAAATAGTGTCTATATCTATATGATCACTATATAAGACTCAAGTAATAAAGAATATACCACAACCCACATGTCAAATGTATTGAATGAATATTCTTGAATGAAATCTTAAGGGGACCATGAATTATTTAATGTGTGGAAACAAAATACATTAGTCAAATTCATGATGAATTGTGAAAAATATGACCATTTATGTGACTAAATACAATAATTTATAAATAAATATTTATCCTATAGGAAAAAAATATAACTTATTGGTGCGTGGACACAATGATAAATAATTCTCTATGATAATGGTTTTTTATGATTATCAACTTTAACAACCTTATAGTAATTTGGACAGGGGTGGGTTTGTTCTATCTCTACAGTATAGGTTAATCATAGTAATTATGTTTTAAAATGAATTCCATTTATTCATTTAATAATTTAGAATAAACTATTTGATTATAGTTCTACACAATCTTTCATATCACATATGTTTCTTAAAAATATTCCAAAATTACTACAAAACATGAAAGTTATGTTATCATTAAGAAATATTAACTGTGATACTTTTTTATCTCAAGTACACAAGTTGTACCCACTTGATATATGAGGGTTGAATATACCAATGAACCTTATCATAATCTCTTCAATTTTATTTAATTATTTAATATAAATGAACTTGGTGTCAATATATTAATCCCACATAAACAACTATGAAAATGAAATCAATTTCAATATATCAAATTTCCCTATGATTATATAATATTCTAAGGATGGTGATGAATCTCCCTTGAAAATTCATCAAAAACATGGATAATTTTACCTTATGAGAAAGAATATATATCTCAAATAATTGAAACCAAGGAGAAGAATACTCTTTGATACAACCATATTATAAAGGATTCTAGTGAAATATTCAGTGTAGAATTACCTTGTCTTCCAACTATGTGAGGGATTAATTATCAGTTTATTTTAAACATATATCTCTACAAATATGAAGGAATCCCTATAGAATATACCACATTGACTACAAATGGTTGTATATTTTACTATAAGATAATATGGACATGGTTTTATTTTTTAATGTGCATATTGAAGGTGCTCAACCATTATATTTATCAAGAATATTGATTGGTCAATGATTCTATGTGTTTAATATCAGGAACATAATAAGATCACGATAAAGAAAATTTTCATCTAACATGTATTTTTCACTCGTTTGATCAATTACATGGTGGGAAATACTTATCTAAAGGATACCTTTTAACAATATTTCACTAGATAAATGTGTGGATGAATGATATTCATAGGGCCAAATTATATTCAAGGTATAGAAACTATATGTTCATAGTAGTTCAATATAGAATAAAAAATTATATGTCTATTTTTATGGTATTAATATATATAATTTTCATTAATTAAATATATAAATTGTTTTTTGTATTTAAAAATTATATTCTTACATACTCTAAAATAAATTATCAATATGACGAGTATTTGAGTACGATGGAGAATACATTGAGAAAGGATATGTTTTACAAAAAATATGTTAAATGATAGATATATATGGTTGATGTATCAATATTATAAAAAATGGCGAAATTTAATATAATATGTTTAAAACATTAAATTACTAACATGACTTTGAAATTTCATATACAAAAATAAAAAAAAAGAATATAAATACCCATAATTTACATACATTGTTAATACTTCAAAATTGAAGCACAATTATTACAAAATATAACAAAACCAGGAAAAGACCATATAGGTATAGTGTCTTTAGAGACTGGGAAACATAACAAATGGTTCATAAAGCTTCTACATTGTCTCCCATTTATTTCATCATATCTAGAGTCCCTTTTGGCATATCCTACTTAATAACCTTCTTCCTAACCTGGGGGAAAGAAAACATTCAAAAGGGTGAGCTCAAATGCTCAGTAAGGGTAAACAAAAGAAAAAATCAATCACATCATATTCTTAAGAATATAACATTTTGTACATATTAACCTGCAAAAAAATCATAATTTCATATCATGGGATAAATCATAGAAGTTAAATGTAATCCCAATAATCATAACTTAAAACATGAAACTTTTTTTCATACACACATAATCATTGGGAATCATTTCTTAGTAGTCAAGACTCATAGCCAAGACTATCTTAGCGGACAAAGTCCATTTCTGAACCGAGTTCACTCCTTGTTTCAATCCTGTTTCACTGAACCGGTTTAACCTGTTGTTCCAGCCATGTCTATCTCATGAGATATAAATCTTTACCCAATGCGTTGTAGGGAGATATAGGTCCCACCCATCTCATAATGATACCATTCTTATGTGTGCCACAAAATCATAAACCATACATCATAGCATAACCCATGTAATAAAAATGGGATTCTTAAACATCATGACATCATAAAACAATTCATATAAGATAAAGGAATTCATAAAAATAATTCCATCACAACATAATAAAATCAATGTAATAATAGGGATAGAAACAGAACCCTATATTATCTTAGATGGAAAATAATTTTGATAAAACACTTGAACTCCATTGTTGAGAAAAATATCCTTTCTACTTCAAAAAAATTTTCCTTTCGTAACATGTAATATAATTTTAAACTAAAAGAATTTGATTAAAAATAAACTTGGAAACTTTTAAAGGAAGATTCTTGGAAATAATGTTTCAAAAATCCATTCATGCCGTGTATGTTAAAAAAACATTCTTCTCGTACTTTTTTCGGAAAAGTCAAAAAGTAACTCGTACGAAAAACGACAAAAGATTCCTTTCATATATTTTACTAAAAACTCACCTAAGGGTAAAATTGGATTAAAACAATTTTAGGTGGATGTAAATAATATTACATATTGTGGAAACATGGATTTGGATGATAAAATACACCCTAGTAAATACCAAAGTATAAACAATCTCGGATAAAATGAGATTGTGATATTTTCCCTTACCTTAGGTCCGATTTGCTTCGTAAGTGTCCGAAACTCCTGTATAATAATTTAAATAATGTCATTGAATTATTATAGAATCATAATTATTTTTATGATATCATATACGCTCATATTCGTAGCTTCATATTTGTAATATTTCATTGCTACTTGTTATTCGGGTGTTTTTTGCTTTTTGTTCTAATGCGTGTTTTGTCGAATAAATTATTATTCTTCTCTTTAGGTTATAGATACCTCATTTCCAGAATCGTATTAGTGTAATATATATCATATTCATTCATTAAATTCATTTATATAATCATTATGCAATGAAGATCATGTATAACGAGTCGCATCACATCGTGTAGATGGTATTCTGTACGTACGCACGAGCGATGATATCGTTCCCATGATCGTGGAATTGTATTGGAGTGTATGTATACTATTTCAGAATCAATATCACTTTTCAATAATCATATATAGTTATTATTTAAACCATTATACCCATCCAAGTACGATGGTGGTGGAAAATAGATTACACCACGACGTAGAGACGGTATTCCGTACGTACGCACACGCGGTGATTTCGTTTTCCGTAGGATAGATAGATGGTGAAATAGTGTTGTTTCATACTTATAATAACATACCCGTATATGAGTGATACTGATGTTATTACTTCATAATGAAACAACTAAATAAGAGGAAGTGTAAGAAGAAATAAAGTTGAAAGAATCGGTAACTGACATTACCTCTTCTTTGAAGCGCCTCTTTGAGACCTCCTCTTAGGGAACCAAAATTGGTCTTTGAAGAAGTAAAAGACATCTAGGATGTTTCTAGGGAATTTTAGAAGAGAATTTAGCAGGTTTTGGCAGATCATGAAGGCTCAAAGTGGTGTGAGGAAGAGAGGGAGGAGGTGCCCTTTTATAAGGGAGGAGAGGGGAACCTAAGGAAAACTGAAAATATTATTTTATTATAATGTCATATTCCGTTTTTAATAGCTCAAAATTTATTTATTTCTAAGCGAAGGTGGGGATGGGTCTAAATCCTCTCATAAAATAGAATTTAGACAAGTTTAGGTCATTATATTAACCTTATCTTTTAGTTTTAACTCTTAGTTTATTAGATTGACATTTACCATATCGCTTTTTATTTTTATATTATATAGTTAATAAACATACCATATACATCCAATCGACCCCCAAGTGGTCTATTAATGATACAACTATCATTATATAAGTATCTTGGCCGAACCATAGATTTTTAGGAAAAAAATAACAATTAATAATATAATATTTGTTTTAAAAACTATTTTATGTCAATTTTGACACTATTTGGTAACTGATTTTTGTGAAAATCATAACAAAACTACTAGTTCAAAAAAAGTTAATTAAATCAGTAATAATATGTAATATTAACTTAGAAAATTATTGGAATTCATAAAAAGTCTCAAATTACATTTATTTGGGTATTTATAACATCAATTATGTTAATATTTCATTAATAAGATAATTACTGCATCATCATTGTGTCATAAATAATTTAAATTATTTAATGTCTAAAAATTACAAATAAAATACAATTATGTATGAAATCTTTTTAGCTTTCTAATTAATATTTATAGTCGAATTTATCTTATGTATGACCCTATATTAAAAATTATTTACTTATTAATCTTTGATTTTAACTATTTTAACCCTTCTTTAAATAAATTAATAATAAATGTCCTAATCTAGTCCAAGTGGTCCTAAATGGTAATATTTTATTCCTAAGGTTGTTTTTGGTCGAATTAACCTTATCCAATAGAATTAGGACATGTGTTAGGGTAATAATAATATCATTTTTACCCTTATTTACCCTATTTACTTTTAACCGTAGTAAAAAAAAGTAAAAAATTACTATTCACCAAAAATTACTTTCATCCCATTGAAACACATTTTACATACTAACATCAACCGTGTCTCTTGGATTTTTGAAATTCCACTCACAGAAGCTGTTAAATTAAGTTTTATGTAAATTTACAAATTCTCCTAGGAGGTGGGTAAAAGATGGTGAAAAGTTCAATAAAATTATTATATATATCTAAAATTTTTATAAAATGACTCCAATGAATTGCATTGAACATATATAGGTATTATGTATCAATTTTGAACTAAAATAAATTTAAATAAAATAATTAATTATTTAAATAAAAAGTCGATTTTTAAATAGTAACCCAGTGTTTTCACTATTCATCAAAAATTGAATGTTTTCCGAAAAAATACCAAAATTTTACCCTAAGCTAATTTCGATATTTCGAATCCAAAAATGTAGTCCATTTTGAAAAATAAAATTTACAAAATTTCAAAAAGTGGTTATTACTATTCATAACAACTAGTTTAGTAATATTTTAATAGCATATCGTTGTTTAGTGAAACTCGGTATTGCGTATGATGCAAGCTATCGAGGAAGGTCGCGATTGAATGTAAAGCAAGCCAAGATAGTGTTTTGTGTAGTGAAAGATTCCTTTGATGATTTATAAAAACAAAACATTTCTCATCAAAGTCGGGGGAGTTACATTCTATCCCCCTTAAAATAAATTTCGCCTTCGAAATTCGTCACTTTTTAACAAACAGAGGAGGATACCTCTCCCTCATCATAACCTCAAGCTCCCAAGTAGCTTCTTCTAATTGGTGGGTTTTCAATAAAACTTTCACCAAGCGAGTGGTCTTGTTCTGTAGGACTTTTTCGCTACGATCGAGATTCTCTATTGGCTATTCTTCATAAGAAAGTTCTTGTTCCAGTGGTACAACTTCTGAGCTTAGTACATGTGAAGGATCATGTATGTACTTTCTTAGGAGATATACATGGAACACATCGGGAACTTGAGAGAGATTCGGTGGAAGTGCCAATCGGTAAGCTACCTTCCAAACACGATCCAGAATTTCAAAAGGACCGATATATCAAGGGATCAACTTTCCCTTCTTTCCAAATCTCATGACCCTCTTCCAGGGAGATATTCATAAGAACACTTTATCACCCACTTAAAACTCTAGGTCTTTTCTTCAGTTGTCGGGATAAGTTTTTTGTTGAATCTGAGCTGTTCTTATGTGTTGTTGAATATATCTGACCTTTTCTACCATGTCATCAAAAAGATCAGGTCCTAATAGCTATCTTTCCCCAACTTAATCCTAGATAGTTGGAGTCTTGCATTTCATTCCATAGAGAGCTTCAAAAGGAGCTATCTGAATACTGGAGTGAAAGCTATTATTATAAGAAAATTCCACCAAAGGTAGGTGTTGATCCCAACCACCTTTGAAATCCATCGAGCAAGCTCTCAACATATCTTCTAGAGTTTGAATTGTTCTCTCAGACTGACCGTCTGTCTGAGGATGATAAGCAGTGCTGAAACTCAACTATGTATCCAGAGTATGCTAAAGACTTTGCCAGAACATCGAGGTAAACCTCAGATCCCGATCAGATATAATGGAAAGTGATACTCCATGAAATCTTACCACTTCCTTCACATATATCATGGAAAACTGATCCAGAGAGAAATCCTCTCTAATAGCAATGAAGTGTGAAGACTTTGTAAGATGATCAACTATGACCCAGATAACATTATTGCCTTTAGATGTTTTAGGAAGTCCAGTGACAAAGTCCATAGTGATGTTTTCCCATTTCCATTCTGGTATGGGTAATGGTAGTAACATCCCCTTGGACTTCTGTCTCTCAGCTTTAACTTGCTGACAAATGAAGCATCGAGAGACATATTTATCAACATGTCTTTTCATGCCATCCCATCAGAAGTACTCTTTCTGGTCCCTATACATCATCGCGCTTCCAGGATGAACAGTGAATGAAGAACTATGAGCCTCATCCAGCAGATCCTTCGTTAATTTTGGGATGGGAGGAACACAAACCTAATTCCTGAACTTTATTGTCCCATCACAATCAAGGTTGAATTCAGGAACATTTCTCATGTTCTTTTGTAACTCTACATCTTGTTTCTGTGCCTCTTTAATCTTTACATGTATAGATGGTTGAACATTCAATTGAGAAAGATACGCTTTTTCCCCTTTCATTATAATTCCAAGATCCAACCTTTGTAAATCCATAAATATTGGATCTTTTGTGATCCTCAACATGGATAAGCTAGCATGGTCTTGTCGACTTAATGCATCTGCCACCTTGTTTGCTTTCCCAGGGTGGTAATGAATTGAGTAGTCGTAATCCTTAATCAGCTCCATCCATCTTCTTTGGCACATATTCAGTTCCATTTGTGTGAAAATAAACTTTAAACTTTTTTGATCAGCATAAATATCAGACCTTTCTCCATAAATATAATGCCTCCAAATATTTAATGCAAAGATTACCGCTACATACTCGAAATCATGATTTGGGTAATTTTTCTCATGTATTTTCAACTGTCGTGAGGCATAAGCTATCACCATATCATTTTTCATAAGAACACACCCCAATACCTTCTTGGATGCATCATTATAGATCACAAACCATTCTCCACTACAAGGAAGTGTGAGCACATGTGCACTGGACAACCATCTTTTCAACTCCTTGAAATTCTATTCACATTCCTCCGTCCAAACAAACTTAACTCCTTTCTGAGTCAACTTGTTGAGTGGATTAGATAATCATGAAAAATATTTCACAAAACGTTGATAATATCCATCCAAACCAAGAAAACTTCGGATCTCAGTTACTGTTTTTGGTCTCGACCATCTTTCGATAACCTCTGTTTTTGCTGGATGCATAGATATCCCCTCTTTTGAAATTATGTGACCCAAAAATGCATCTTTCTAAAGCCAAAATTCACACTTGGTAAATTTGGCATAAAGATTCTCCTTTATCAGGGTCTTCAATATAATTCTCAAGGGATCTTCATGTTATTCCTTGAACTTTGAATAGAGAAGAATATCATTTATAAATACTATCACAAACTAATCAAGATAGTCTCTAAAGACTCCATTAATCAGATCAATGAAGATAGCAGGGGCATTAGTAAGACCAAATGGCATCGCTGTAAATTCATAGTGTCCATACCTTGTATGGAAAGCCGTCTTCGGTATATCCACCTTTTTGACCCTTAATTGATGATACCCTGAATGAAGATCAATCTTGGAAAAGTATTGAGCTCCGTGTAGTTGGTAAAATAAGTCATCAATGCGTGGGAGAGGATATTTGTTCTTGATAGTGATATTGTTAAGTTCTCGATAATCAATGTAGAGTCTCATTGATCCATATTTCTTTTTAACAAAAAGAACAGGTGCTCCCCAAGGTGACACACTATGGTTTATGAATCCCTTATCAAGATTCTCTGGGAGTTTCTTCTTCAAATCTTGCAACTCAATTGGGGTCATTCTATAAGGTGTCTTTGAAATAGGCAAAGCACCCGGTATGAGTTCCTATTAAAAACTCTACTTCAGGATTTGGTGGAAGACCCTGAAATTCCTCTGGAAAAACATCGTCAAACTCCCGTACAATGGAAATATTCTTAATCATGAGTTTCTCACCAACAATTTGAGATAAATAACCTTCATTTAGTGGAATCAAGACCCATAAGATGGAATAAATTACCACTAGAAGGTTATGTTCATTCTTGCATCGATAGACGATCATAGATTGATCTGGAATATGAAATGTGACTTCCCTTCTTTGGAAATTGATATGAGATCCATATAATGAAAGCCACTACATGCCAAGAATCACATCAAATTCCACTATAGGAAGGATCAAAAGATTTGCTGGAAGTACTTTCCCACAAAATTCAATCAGAGAAGAATTATAAACTTTTGATGCGACTGTTGTGCCATTAGGGGTTGTCACAGCTAACTCAACATCTGATTGTTGAGGTAATATGGTGATACACTTAGAAAATCCTTCAGAAATAAAAGAGTGGGTGGATCCAGAATCAAATAAAACATTTTCTACTTTGGAGTGGACGGTAAGTGTACCTTTCACCACTTCGTTATCGTACACCACATTGCTGATAGAAATTGCATGTGATGTTCCTTTGTCTTTGGCCTTAAGAGTTTGTTGACGTCGATCATCATCATCAACCCTTGGATTTGGGCATTGATTGGAATAATGCCCCATCTCCTTGCACTTGAAACATTGAAGGGTAGTAGGTTAATTCTACATATCCTTTCCTTTGTTTGAATCATTAGACATATTCTTCCAATTATTTCGACATTAAATTTCCCGATGACCTTCTTTTCCACACTTATAACATTTTCTTGTCCCCTTAAGACAATTTCCTCCATGTTTCTTTCCACACATTGATCATAAGGTAAAACTCATCTTTTTTAGTGTGCTCTTTAGATTTTACTTTTAATTCTATTTTCCTCTTCTTATCAAACCCATATGACTGATGGGTTACTCCAATATCCATCTAGACCTTGAGAGCACATCAAATGATTTCCTCGTAGATATTGAAGTACCCTATAGATAATGCCCTTCGAAGACTTGGTTTTAAGCCACAAAAGAATCGATTGATCTTACTCTCGGGTTGGATAATAATACCAGAAGCATACCTTGAAAGTCTTGTAATATTTGCTTCATAGGTACCAACAGATTCATCATCCTTTTGCTTCAATTCAATAAACTACTTCTCCATCATTGTTCGAAAAATACTAGGGAAGTACTTATTGAAAAATAAGTTCTTGAACTCATCCCATTCCATGGACTCAGTTTCATCCCTTTGCCTCGTATTCATAATAAGATTCCACCATTGATCAGTATCACCTTCCAAATGATAAACTGCTAAGATGACTTTATCATGTTCTGAACATTGAATAACTAAAAATATCTTTTTAGTGGTACTGATCCATTTTTCAACCACTAATGGATCAGAAGACCCACTGAATGAAGGTGGACGCTGCCTCATGAAGGATTCAACAGAATGTTGATCCTTCCTTTGCTCGTTTGGAAGTCCTGCATGATTCATAGCTTGAGAAAGTTGTGTGAGAATGGCTATAAGATTTTTCATTCCATCTCCCATAACATTTTGTTACTCAGGGGTACAATCATTGCATTTCCCGTCGCATTTCACATTAACATGGTTCCTTTAGGTTCCAGCCATTGACTAAAACCAATAATAATAGTATGAGAAACACTAATTATAATAGGAAAACCCCATAATCAAGAATAAAATTTCACACTTAAGGTCTTATCTTAGGTTGTTCATGGCCATTTCTAAAACACTAAGACTGTGTTCTATGCTTAGACTTATCCTTAGGGTTCTTACTAAGGCTTTCACATCCTAGTTTCCAATGGTTGACTATACCTTTCCTTTGATACCAACTATAACAGCCCACACATTACATATATTGTTAATAATTCAAAATTGAAGTACACTTATTACAAAATATAACAAAACCAGGAAAGGACCGTATAGGTATAGTGTCTTTAGAAACTGGGAAACATAAACAACTGGTTCATAAATCATCTACATTGTCTCCCATTTATTTCATCATATTTAGAGTCCCTTTTGGCATATCCTACTTAATAACCTTCTTCCTGACCTGGGGGAAAGAAAACATACAAAAGGGTGTGCTTAAATGCTCAGTATGGGTAAACAAAAGAAAAAATCAATCACATCATATTCATAAGAACATAAAATTTTGGAAATCCTAACCTACAAAAGAAAATCATAATTTCATATCATGGGATAAATCATAGAAGTGAAATGTAATCCCAATAATCATAACATAAAACATGAAACTTTGTGGCATACACACATAATCATAGAGAATCGTTTCTTAGTAGTCAATACTCATATCCAAGACTATCTTAGCAGACAAAGTCCATTTCTGAACTGAGTTCACTCCTCGTTTCAGTCCTGTTTCACTAAACCGGTTTAACATTCCATTCTAGACATGTCTATCTCATGAGATATAAATCCTTACCCAATTCATTGGAGGGAGATATAGGTCCCACCCATCTCATAATGATACCATTATTATGTGTGTCACAAAATCATAAACCATACATCATAGAATAACCCATGTAATAAAAATAGAATTCTTAAACATCATGCCATCATAAAACAATTCATATAAGATAAATGAATTCATAAAAATAATTCCATCACAACATAATCAAATCAATGTAATAATAGGGATAGAAACAGAACCCTATATTATCTTAGATGGAAAATAATTTTTATAAAACACTTGAACTCCATTCTTGAGGAAAATATCCTTTCTACTTCAAAAATAATTTCCTTTATTAACATGTCATACAATTTTAAACTAAAATAAGTTGATTAAAAATAAACTTCAAAAATTGTAAAGGAATATTCTGGGAAATAATGTTTTAAAAATCCATTCATGCCGTATAAGTTAAAAAACATTTTTCTCGTTATTTTTTCAGAAAAGTCAAAAAGTACCTCGTACGAAAAACGACAAAAGATTCCTTTCATATGTTTTACTAAAAACTCACCGAAGGGTAAAATTGGATTTAAACAATTGAAGGTGGATGGAAATAATATTACATATTTAGGAAACATGGATGTGGATGATAAAATACACCCTAGTAAATACCAAAGTATAAACAATATCAGATAAAATAAGATTGTGATATTTTCCCTTACCTTAGGTCCAATTTTCTTCGTAAGTGTCCGAACCTCCTGTATAATGATTTAAATAATGTCATTGACTTATTACAGAATCATACTTATTTTTATGATATCATATATGGTCATATTCTTAGCTTCTTATTAGTAATATTTCATATGCTACTAGTTATTCGGGTGTTTATTACTTTTTGTTCTTATGCGTGTTTTGTCAAATAAATTCTTATTCTTTTCTTTAGGATATAGATACCTCATTTCCAGAATTTTATTAGTGTAATATATATCATATTCATTCATTCAGTTCATTTATATAATCATTATGCAATGAAGATCATGTATAACGAGTCACATCACATCGTGGAGACGGTATTCCGTACGTACGCACGAGCGATGATATCATTCCCATGATCGTGGAATTGTATTGGAGTGTATGTATACTATTTCAGAATCAATATAACTTTTCAATAATAAGATATAGTTATTATTTACACCATTATACCCATCCAAGTAAGGTGGTGGTGGAAAATAGATTACACCACAGCGTGGAGACGATATTCTGTACGTACGCACGCACGGTGATTTCATTTTCCGTAGGATGGATAGATGGTGAAATAGGGTTGTTTCATACTTATAAAAACATACCAGTATATAAGTGATACTGATGTTATTACTTCATAATGAAACAACTAAAGAAGAAGAATTGGAAGAATAAATAAAGTTGAAAGAATCGGTAACGGACATTACCAATTCTTTGAAGCGCCTCTTTGAGACCTCCTCTTAGGGAACTAAATTTTGTCTTTGAAGAATACAAGGACATATAGGATGTTTCTAGGGAATTGGAGAAGAGAATTTGGCAAGGTTTGTCTGAGCTTGAAGGCTCAAAGTGGTGTGAGGAAGAGAGGGAGGAGCTGCCCTTTTATAAGGGAGGGGAGGGGCATCTTAGGAAAAACTAAAAATATTATTTTATTATGAAGTCATATTCGGTTGTTAATAGCTCCAAATTGATTTATTTAGTATCTAAGGTGGGGATGGATCTGAATCCTCTCATACAATAGAATGTAGACAAGTTTAATTCAATATATTAACCTTATCATTTAGTTTTAACTCTTAGTTAATTAGATTGACATTTACCATGTCACTTTGTATTTTAATATTATATAGTTAATAAACATACCATATATATCCAAGAGACCCAAAAGTGGTCCATTAATGATACAACTATAATGATATAAGTATCTTGTCCGAACCTTATATTTTTAGGAATAAAATAACAACAAATAATATAATATTAGTTTTAAAAACAATTTTATGTCCATTTTGACACTATTTGGTAATTGATTTTTGTGAAAATCATAACAGAAATATTAGTTCTAAAAAAGTTAATTAAATCAGTAATAATATTTAATATTAACCTAGAAAATTATTTTAATTCATAAAAAGTCTCAAATTACATTTATTTGGGTATTTATAACATCAATTATGTTAATATTTCATTAATAAGATAATTACTGCATAATCATTGTGTCACAAATAAATTAACTTCTTTAATGTCTAAAAATTACAAATAAAATACCATTATGTAGGAAATATTTTTATCTTTCTAATGAATAATTATAGACGAATTTATCTTATGTATAACCCTATATTAAAAATGATTTAGTTATTAAACATTGATTTTACCTATTTTAACCCTTCTTTAAATAAATTAATAATAAATGTCCTAATCTAATACAAGTGGTCTTAAATGGTCATATTTTATTCCTAAGGTTGTTTTGGTCGAATTAGATTTATACAATAGAATTAGTACATGTGTTAGGGTAATAATAATATCATTTTTACCCTTAATCACCCTATTAACTTTTAACCGTGGTAAAAAACAGTAAAAAGTTATTATTCACCAAAAATTATTTTCATCTCATTGAACCACATTTGACTTACTGAAATCAACCGTGTCTCTTGGATTTTTGAAATTCCACTCACATATGCGGTAAAATTATGTTTTATGTAAATTTGAAAATTCTCTTAGGAGGAGGGTAAAAGACGGTGAAAAGTTCAATAAAATTTTTATATATCAAAAATTATTATAAAATGACTCCAATGAATTGAATTGAACTTATATAGGTATTATGTATCAATTTTGACCTAAAATAAATTTAAATAAAAAAAAAATTTAAATAAGAATTCAGTTTTTAAATAGTAACCCAGTGTTTTCACAATTCATCAAAAATTGAAAGATTTAAGAAAAAATACCAAAATTTCTCCTAGGCTAATTTCGATATTTTGAATCCCAAAATGAAGTCCATTTTGAAAAATAAAATTTAAAAAATTTCAAAAATTGGTTATTACTATTCATGATGGCTAGTTTCGTAATATTTTAATAGCATATCATTGTTTAGTGAAACTCGGTATTGCGTACGACACAAGCTATCGAGAAAGGCCGCGATTGCGTGTAAAGCAAGCCAAGATAGTGTTTTGTGTGGTGAAATATTCATTTGATGATTTATAAAAACATAACATTTCTTATAAAAGTCTTGGGTGTTATAAAGAACATTAGTTTCTATGTATTATTTTGTTACTATCGACAATTTATTAGAAATCAACCATGATTTTCAATGCCACGAACGAAGTTAACTTCAAAGGGAATGAAGTATGTATGGCTAAATGAATGATAAGAGAGCTTCATGATGATGAATAAGATGATATCTACAACAACCATACTCAAAATACCCTTAAGTGGGAAAATATTATTTATTTATTGTTATGATTTAGAGAAGGGATTTGGTAAAGCACTCATTCATTAGAAATATGTGATATAATACACCTTAAAATAGTTAATGGTGGATGCACAAAATAAATGGATGCATGACCTAGAGTTGGAGGTTATAATATTTTTGTGGAATATATAGATGCATTATTTATATATATAGAGTTTTGATATATATATTGACCATAAAATATCAAAATAAATATTCATAAAGAAGGAAATCAAAATTATCCAACAAAGATGGTTGGAGAACATCACAGATTTTGACTATTCAATCCACATCCATCATGGTAAGGTGAATAATGTGCTATATTAATTGTGTATAAAATATCCCATAAAATTTTACATTATAATTATTTAGAAGGATCCAATATTCTTGTATAGGAATGTGATGATCATTAAATTCATATTGATAGAAAAATATTATCATCTGATTCCATAACAATACATTTAATAGAAAATTATGTAATATAAATTGAGTGATGTGGATATAAAAGATATTTTATCTTCTATAAGGACTAATAAATCCTTTTATCTCATTACAAAATATGTATGAGCCTTTAGATTTTGGAAATGAATATTAATTTCATCAGAAATGAAGATACAGAAGGACATACAATGTTGTTCTTTTACCTAAACATTTTTCTTCCGTTTAAAAAACATGGATATGTATAGAGATATATGTCAAATATATATTTTTTATAATATAACGAATTATATTTTACAATATAAACAAACATTTTTGGAATGTCAGTATGGGATGTATGATAGTCATAAATCCAAAGTGATGATGTATCCATTTCCTATAGATTTGTGGAAATTAAAAAACGTTAATATGGAATTTTTCACTTATCTTATAAGGATATATAAAGTGGTAAATCTATAAGTTATATGGTGGAAGATATTATATATACTTTTCACTATATTTTCATTTAAATTTACTTATAATATGGTCACCTTTCAAAGGAATCTTTTAGAGGGGTATTGAGGGAGTATGGAACACTATTATCGATTATATTTGATCATGATTTGAGGTTCACCTCAATGTACTTGAAAAATTTCCAGAATTCTCTAAACATATTGTTGATCTTCATTATGGAATATCATTCCCAAAATAATGGAAAATATAAATAAACTATATAGAACCATGAGGATATATCGAGGACTTTCTCTATAGACTACAAATGAGGTTGGGACCAACCTCCTCCATTGGTCAAGTTATCATACAAAATTAGTTCCCATGAGATAATTAAGATATCCCGATATGAATCAATTTATAGAAAGATATTCAGAACACCGATGTTTTGAGATGATTTTTTTGAACTATAGTTTATAGCAGTTGATATTTTAAATGAAATGTTTGAAATGTTTAGGACATTTCAACAACACAACAGAAAGAATCAATGCTGAAAAAAAGAATTGTGCTGATAACCGTGGATGATAATTGGAATGTTTGTTTGGAGAAAAATAAATCATTTATATAACATTATGGATGATAGTAATTATGTTTCAGAATAATGGAAAGCTATGTCATTGATATATCATCACCTTTTAGATTCTCGATCGCATTGGAGTGATGCCATACCAACCGTTTCATCAACCAATGTTTTCCGAATAATATTTTGTGTTACACAGAAACCTATTCCAAACATATATTCCATATACATCACATTTATTAAATCTAGAGGTGGTATAGTGGTAATATGTTTTCTCACATGTGTAGAAGCTCGTGAAGATCTTGTACAATACAAACAATGTTCTTCACAAAAAGAAAACTCACCTAGTTGAGGTACCTTGGATAAAACATAATTATGAAGTGGATACATTGTAACATCAAGAGACAATGAAACATAATTACCCACATATTTTTCACCATAGTGCATGGAATAATATTTTGAGGGTGAAATTTCTTCAATGATAAGAATATAATCATCAAAAAACTATATATAGAAACATTCTATTTGACTGTATATATATGTGTGTGTGTGTCATATTATTTAATATCGATAAGAAACAATTATCATCATCATTTTCTTATCGTGTTAATTTTAAAATATTACTTTTCATGATGAAATACAACTTCATTTATATAAATAATATGGATTTATTTCACGATTTAAAATGATTTTTTAAAAAAAATTAATTTTGTTTTAATATATATATTTATATATATATAATTTTTATAACTAAAATAATATTAATATAATAAAAATATTTTAATTCATAGACTAATAATTTGAAAATTATTATATAAGGTATTTTTTAGATTTTTTTAAGATAATGTTTTTAGATGTATAGAGAATGAATATAATCTAAACAAAAATGATATATTTTAATAGTATATAGGTTTGAAATAGAAATATATAATACAATTTATTGAATAAAATATAAATTTATTGAATAAATTTAAGAATTATAAATATATACTTTTGAAATTATAATACATATATACATCATTGTAAAACAAAAGTAATATTTTTACCCTTAAAAATATTTTTGGTAATTTATCTAAATGAAACATTATTCTGGTAAAATATAGTTTTTTCTTGATTTGGATGCCATATAAAACTTATTAGATTTATAATAAACTAATTTATTTCATTAAAATAATAAAAAATTCTAATATTATCCACCTCGTAAACATTATTCTTAAATTAAACTGTTTCTAGGAAATAGACCGTATTCGTTATATATGCAGATATTAAAATTAATTTCTATTACTCAATGAATGATGATTTAATAAAATAATTTTTATATTTTAAAAAATCATTATTAAATAAATAAATAACTTTTATTTTTTAATTTTTAAATTAAAATTCGTTACCAAGGGTTAAATTTTAGTGAACATAGAAAGGGTAAATTTGTGAAAAATTTGATTAATAGATTGAAAATATTTATAAAATTTGGAAATCTGTTTTGATATTTTATTATGTTTTAATTTTTAACCCTATATAGTTAAACAAAAAAATAATTAAAATTTTTGACCCTTCGGTAAAAAAATGGAAGTACGTTATTGAAAATCTTATTGGTTATTCTAAAATTATACTCTATCTAATTATAAAAGTGGATCACCTCATCAACTTTCATCCACACATTAAAATTTTTGGGCTCTACTAGAACTCCACCATAATATCTCCTTAACACTATCACCATTCACATTAGTAAATTATTTCCCCAAAAGACTATGCTAAGGATCCTTATAAAATTTCTCATGTAAGAACATGTAATATGGATGCAATAATTTCAATAGAACTTATCTAGATGAATTATAATTCCCACCCCTTAGATCCCTTTTCAACATGAAGGTATGATAACAAATGAATTAATACTTTACTTATTATAATTATAATAATGTAATCTCTATTTTATGATTTCATTGAAAATCATTGATAAAAATAAAAATAGAGTCATTCATTTGTGTATACTACCATCTCTAGAAATGATGAATTTATTTTTGATAAAATCATTAAATAGATTCTCCAGAAGATTTATTTAAAGGAAAAATATAATAATATTACATTATTAATATTATTAAATGATAATAATAATATTTTTATGGGACCCTTTCATTCATTAAAAAATTAAATCATCATACAAGTATGTGCGGATTACCACCTACCCTGAATGGTGTATTTTGTTTTTCTATATCCACATAACTTAAATTATCCATAAAATACATGTATAGTATAAGAATTATATTTATGGAGATATTAATAAAATAAAATGAAAAAATATATTTTAATATATATGCAATATAATATTAAAAGTTTATAATACCTTTAACTTCCTTAAATGGACTTATCACGGAACCCTTAATAATTTTGATCTACTTTCAGATAGTCTCTGAAAGTGATTATGTATATTATAATGGTATAATAAAAGATATGAACCATAAAATTTTTATAGGTAATGATTTTATTTTAGAAAATTTATTACGATGGTCGAAAATTGAAATTATTACGAATAAATTAACCAAACAACCTCGAGTAATTTATGTATGAATAAACTATCTTAGAAAATAAATAAAAAAATTTTATAAATGGAATTCATAAAATTAAATATAGATTAATATCATTATTTATTATCTATTTTGTGAATATAATTTAATAATTAATTATGTTATTCATTAGTGTAGTGCATATATTAACAAGAGGTAATGGAAGTTCTGTACCACCCTCATTACTTGTCTTTTACAGGTTCTCTGTGTTTTCCTCTATTTTATGAAATATTATTCTCTAGTAATTATTCTATTTTATATATCTATCACTTAAATATATATAGATAAATAACATTTTCATATATAGGTTTATATGTGGGGGTTTCCCCTTTATAATTACCACTTTTATTTAAACCTTATTTAAAGAACATCTTTATTTAGTTCCTCATGCTTAGAATTACCCTCCTTACCCAATTGGTTCATGTTTTATTCATTCTCCATGATCCTTCGCTCAAATTATGAAAATTGGATTTCCATGTTTAAATCATATTTCCATTAATCTATTATAAATGTTCAAAATGATTTCATTTATTCTTCTTTTTGGAATTCTTATGATATTCCTTTCAGTTATAAGTTGAATTGGAATTATGAATCCAATATATTTTCCATGAGTTTGACCATTCTTATGGTTTATGTATTATTTTCCCATACTAATATATCTATCAAATATTTGTTTTTTGTTTTTTTATGGGTGGGTATAGAATTTTATATCCCTATAATACAATGGGTAAATATTTTTATCTCAAGAGGTGTTACATAATGAATTTTGGATAAAACATAATTACCAATTGGACATGGTATACTTTATGATAATGGTCTTATGAGTAAGCCTAAATCTATTTTTTTGATGTCTTATATAATTTTTTTCTACATATTACATTATTCCTAGATCTTAAAATTTAAATTCTTTATTCTACTCTTCCATTCCAATGATAATTCCCCAGGTGAAATTGTGTTATGTATATTAACTCTTATGTTATGAATAATTCCTAGTTTTAATCCCTTACTGGGATTTCTAGATCACTCTTTTCCTTATCAAATTCTACTAGGGTATACTATACTACATTATAATATCATTAGGGTTTAGGAACATAATTTGGAGTTTTAAATAAAGATGATTTTTTTTTTCATTTCAGATGATGTATTTATAGGATTAATCATAAAAAGAAACATGACCTCTTTATTTGTGGGGTGTATTTATTTTAAATATACTTTAATATTATGAAATAAAGTGTTTTAAGGATTCATTCATTAAAAAAATCATGGTATACAAAAAATATGTATTTTAAATTAAGAAATGTTGATTAATTACTAGATGTAATTAATGCTTAAATTAGAAAAATTAATATTTAAAAACATTTAATAATATTTTTCAATTGATTTTGAGCACATGGAGTAGATAATTACTATTTATGTAGTGATGGATTAGATTGAGTATAATGAAAATTTTAACTTCCAATATAATCTAGAAGGAAGGAATTTTATTTGAAACAATTGAGTGTATATATTTAAAAAATGAAACATGCAAGGTTTCACTTAAAACGGAATGATATGTTCACATTTTTTTCTAATATGGAAGGTATAAAAATTAAAGAATCTTTTTATCCATTTTCTAGAATTATATCTATTAATATTTATCATATTTTTTTCCATCATATAAATTATTAAAAATATCAAATATTTATATATTTTAGTTTTAAAAAATAATGATCCTTAAGATTTTTTTCTAGATATTCCTAAAGGATTTATACATGATAATGAAAAGACACATTGTCTGAAGATTGAAATAATCCAATTAAAGGTTAAACATGTCCCTAGATCCTAATAATATAAACACTGTAATTTTCAAAATAAATTAATTTTTTAAGGAAATTCTTATAGGGCCACATATTAAATTTAAATGATAATAATTATAATAATTATAATTATTTATATTATTGACAAAATTTTTGTAGCTAATACAGACTATTATTGTGGGTAATTTTATAAAAAAGTGAAATAAATTAGGATAAGTTTCTAAATAGAGATATGTTTTTTTCAAAAATTACAAATTATACATAAGAAAAATGCATCCACTTATCCTCTGTTGAATATAAAAAATTAGTTTTTGATAATATTAAGTATTGAATATTTTATGTATTTATCATCACCCATGTAATTTTTTCTATATATGAGAAATGATAAAGTAGAAATAGTTTTATTTAGATGAAAATTTTGGTGAAAATTGGATGGTTTTGATACATTACACAATCTAGAAAATATATTGTTAATAAAATATTATTCTGTACAATTTAACTAGGTGATATAATGGAATCACATATGCTCAGTACAAATATATCTCAAATATATCAATGAAACCTAGTGATATAGTCTGATTTATAAAATAAGGGAATAATTCAACAATAATGTGATCGATATTTATGATTTAGCTAGTCATTATAATGATATTAAATAATTATTTTGAAAAATATTATATTTTTTATATTATTGGGAGAATGAATTGTATCTCAAATATTTGGGATGAATATGTATCTAGAAGACCTGTATAGAGAAGTACTAAAACTAATGAGAATTGATATTGATTACTAATGTGAAATTTATCCTTCTAATAATCCAATGAAACATTGTAGATCTACGTGAATTTTTATCCAATATAAAGTCATCAAAATTAATGAAAATTATTATGATGTGAGATTTATTATAATTAAAAAAAATACTATATTGCATACATGTTTTTAAAATTATTTCTAAGGAATTAAGTGGTGATATAAGGATAAAATTTCATGTTTTTTCTTTCCAAATTACATATGAATGATATGGAATATCCTTCTATACGTTAGGTTATATTATCATAGTGGGTAATAAGAACAAAAATAAAGCGGGAGAATAGAAATTTTTTCTTTTATAACTTTATGATGTTATTATTATTAAATTGGGTAACCAGGACTTGTTATTTTATTATCGTTTATAAACAATAGAGGAAAAAAATAGTCAATGAATGATTAAATCCTCTAATAATATAACATTACATTTTATAGTCTTATTAGGATGTTAATATTTAAAATTTTCTATGATTTGAGGAAATTTTTATAGTTTTTGATGTCGATAAAAAATCCAAAGGATTATATTACAAATATCATGGACTTATTAAAGGCATTGAATTCATTTTTATAATTTTGTGAGAGTATTTTTGTGAAAAAATTAAGATAAGGTTATTTATTATAATATTATTATCTATATGATATGGTTTTAGGTAGAATATGTTGAAATATTCTAATGGAATACTTATGATTTATGTTAGTGTGTTGATTCTAAATCAAAAGAATTTATAAATAATAAAATTTAATGTTATGAATATTCAGGTTGATGAAACTCTAGTTGTTGATTTCATAATGAATGAAAGTTTTTATATATTTCATGAATTTAATGTAACATGAAACGTGTAAGGAGGGTTTGTTTTGGTGTATTTAGAAAGTCTAAGGAAATAGATCTTTAAAAAATCTTTATATGAATCTACTAGTTTTTTCAGATAATAAAAAATATATTATAACTATAATAGATGAAAATAGTTTCAGTAATAGAGTATTCATGGATGTTCATACTAATATTATATTAATATTAATGTTTCAATTTAAATTTATGTCAAAAACAACACCCTGTGAAGGTGTATTTGCTTTTGAAGTTTAAGTTGTACGTGACTGTGCGCACAAAATACCTAAATAGATGAATCAATTATATTTGTAAATGAAAATATATTACAATTTTGTGAGTATATTAATTTAATAAATAATATATATTTGGTAAATAATGTGATTATATTTTATTCAGTGTAAAATATGATGATTTAGGATGTATATAAGATAATGAGGTGAGTATCTAAAGGTAAAAGGTGAGGAGACAAAAAATATGAAGATAAGTCTGAGATAATGGAACAATAGATCTAAAAGTATAAATGTGGGATGAGTTTATGATAAGTGTATATATGAAATATTATTTTTCTAGAAACATAATTTTGTAAATCATAATATTCAATGGTAGACCATAGAAATAGGTGACTTGTGTAGATGAAATTATGTGATGAAAATGATTCTAGGAGAACCAGATTATCTTAGAATGAGAGTTATGTGGTATAATATGATGAATCGATGACACTTTAGTGGATTTGAATTATAATGTTATATAATTATGGATGTGAGTATGTAATTTTTTGATATTTTGAAAGGGAGAGAGTTCTGTTAGATAAATGGTAAAGTGTTGAGAACCTGAAGTAGTGGATTGATTGTAAGATGTATAAAAATATATATCATGGATTCTAGAAGAAATCATTTTCTAGAAATTTATATAGAACCATTATATGATGTATTTTTTAATATAATACTATAATCATAGTCTATATCATACTCGTGGTGTAATCGAATTTGGTTAAATTAATAAAGATTGAAAGGTGGAGTAGTTGAAAGAGCTATAATTCAAAAAAAATTAATGTCTGGGATCATAATTGGAATGATATAAAATTTTTCATGATGAAGTAAATATCATAATTCTTAATTAATTACTCTTGAAAAAATTTAAGGAAATAATAAATAAAATTTAATGAGATTTAATTTTGATGAATACTTTTCCGATTAGTTTATTTTGGATGAAATAATGGGGCATGATCAAGCATTTGGTAAGAGATATATTAATGTTTCCGACCCTGTATTCCTCATACTTATAAGAGTAGGTTAAAATATTTATAACGTGATCTCATTCTTATCAGGGTACTTATCATTTGATAGGAGAGAATAATATTTTTGAAAATAAAATTTTTTAGAAATAAATTCCTCCCATAGATAAGATTTTTTATTTTTAAAAATCTGATAGATATGGAGGAAGAGATGGAATTCTAGAGGATAACACATTTAATAAACTAGAAACTGACGTCTCACAAATTCATGTTTTAAATGGTATGATAATGATGTTGTTTTATTGATCATGTTACAAATTCAATTATTCTATTGGCTTAGAGTAATATCATCATTTGTTTCAAAAAAAACTAATGTAAATGAAGATATAATTTTGTTATATTTTGATAAATATTTAGACATGTTTGAAAAAATTTAGATAATTTTTATTATACATAATTGAAATGAATAAATATAAGAAAAATGACAAATCCTTCTCAACCATGCGTGATCACTATTGATACTTTTCTAAAATACATGTCCTCGACTTTAGTCGAACATATAAAAAACATAGTCACCCACATTTGGGTGAATCCTGTAAAAAAAAATTTATGTATTATGTATAATTAATAACAACTTCATATCATGGTGGTAGAAGTATAAAATTTTGTAAATTCCAAATTCTAATAAACCACAAAAGTAAATAGGAGGATGGAAAAATGAAAACTAATATAAGAATGTTTCAAAATATAACACAATTTATTTTTAACTATATTTCACTTGGAAAAAATTTATCTTGTGAAAATGTTGTTCATATAAAAAAACCAAACTGAATAAAATAAAGTAATTTTATAACAAAAATTGAAATATAGTACAATGTTTTTAAATAATCAATATTTTGTAAATTAAATAAAAATCTTATAAGAAAAATTATTTAAAAAATTCCTATCAAAACAAATGTTTTTTCTATAAAATTTTGTTTTTATTTTATCTTGTATGATTTTTCTATAAAATCTAAACATAGTATATTTGGGAATTTTTATTTTTTAGTACAAACATACTTATTTAATTATATATTTAAAAATTATCAAATGCTGAGTTTTTCATTTTTTTTGTAAATAAATGACTTTATATGACTAGTAAAAATATTAAAAATATAAAAAGACTCTAAATTTTAGGAATTCATTGTGACATATGATTATATTAATAATATATAGAATATTTAACTCCATGAAATAAATAACTCAATCCATTCTCTAGGGCTACATGACCTCATACATGCCTCCCCATTTGAAATAGGATAGTAGTTAGCAATGAGGGTAGGAATGGTGTAGTGGGCAGACTAGGCACTTATTTTCAAAACCAATATATAAAAATCATATAAATAATGAATAATAATATAAGTGTGTATAAAATATTTTAATAATAAAAATTCTATGTCATATTAAATGTCATAAATCTCGAATTAATAAAAAATTATAAACTATGAACACATAATCTGGTAGGTCAAATAATTTTATAGGAATGTTAAAGTAAAATAAATAATGTTATTATCGCATAACATCAGAGACTACCTAAGAAACACATAAAAAAACAATTATACTTCTTCTCATATCCCTTTCACAGATACCATTCACTTTCCCTAATACATTATCATATAATTTTCACATGCATCATGATTACCATTCATGATGTGAGTATAAACACAAAAATCCACGACCATTGTTTATTTTACTATAGTTCTCTTTCATAAGATGTTTTTCCAATGAAAAAATGTATAAAAATTACAGATACAATCAATATTGTTCCAAGTGATCATGAACTGACTATGCTTACATAGTACACGACATCACCATTTTTCCCTATACCAAAATAAAAGTCATCATATTGGTCCTCATCACGATTCAACAAATCTAACAAATATATATAGGCTGAAACACTTCCAAAAATCATATAATCATGAATCTAGGATGTCAAGACCTATTGTAAACCACACTCTTCAAATAAAAATTCTAAATCATCTTTAATGAAAATGAAATACATTACATTACGATTCATAAATAAACTTTAATGGGTTAGTGTCTTCAGAGGCTAGATATATAAAATTATTATTTATATACATTCATCATCATATCTCATAATATTCTTCCCACTTTTTACAATTATTAACATATCATACTGGAATACATTATTCAAATCATGGGGAATAGAATCAATTAAAATTTTGAGCTCAAACATTTAGTAATTGTAAACTTGGGATATGTCAATTGAAGATCATATGAAAAAAATATGCACGAGGGTATGAGATCATCAATATAATAGAGAAACATCATACCAAATCTATCATATAATAAAAATATGTTATAATTCATAAATATTTATCATTTTTAAATTCAAGAAATGTTAGAGTGAGGAATCATCCAAAATAAATCATTAGCAATATCTTTAGATCAGAAGCATAACATGAGGTCATAAAATGATTATCACCATTATATGTTTACAAAAAATTTTATATTTCATGGATACTACCATGGTCATCAAATAATATTGGACTATGTATCAAAACATGTTTTCAATATCATAATTGATATGGAATGACAACATGTTTTCCCTAGTGTACAAGGAAACCAAACCCAAATCCGATAGATTATCAATATTTTCACCTCATTTCCTATAAATATCAAATGTTTTATAAGGTTTTTCCCACTGTAATAGAGGGAAATAATATTTTTTTCACCCTCCATGTATTTAAAATAATACACATGTGTGCCACAATATCATAAAACCGACTTTTTATCATTATAAAATATCATGTGTAATGAAAAAATGTTTCATAAAAATTTCAACATCAACATCATAAAACATCAAGATAAAGATAATGATTTCATCATTCAATAATATATTCAGTTAAATATATTTGAAATTGAAGGATGTTGTCATATAAGAAAACACCATTTAATGATACCATGTAACATTTCTCAAAGAAATTGTTATTTTATTCTTCAAAATATTTATTTAAAAAAAATATTTTCAAAATATTATAGAAAAAAATTACGTTGAAAATAAACATGGATACCTGTAGAAGATACATCATATCATTTAATTTCATGATGGTGGGTAATTTTATTTATTCCATATATAATGACACAAATATTTAATTATTTTTTGGAAAAAATTCATAAGTAAAATATTCAAAAATACAATAAGATGATTCATTTTATTTCTATAAAAAAAATATTAGTAAAAATTAATTAAAAAAATAAAATATAAATGTTAAAACATCCATGAAAATATTTTATAGAATACATGTACATTTATGTTAATGATTCTAGACTTCAGATGAAATAACATCTATTTTTATTAGAAAAAATCCCAGTCAATTTAGGTACCAAATATGAGAAAATAATAATAATATATTAAAATTAGGTGAATAACTGTATGAGAATAAAATTATTGTGGTTTATTATATAAGGATCATATAATTTTAAAAATATCGATTCCATCATAAATAATAATGACTAATATGTAATAGATTCATAAATCCAATACCTCAAGTATTATAATTCTTTATACACATTGACTAGTTATATATAGTAAATATTTATATAATAAACATGTATTTAAATAATATATTGATATATATATATATTACCAATATTATTTTCTTATAAAAACTTATCATCTATTTATTAACTAATTTCTGTTGACTTCATTTCTCTAGGTAATAAAATCCGCATTCTTCATGCATGTATTAATTCCAAAGACCCGATACTTGTACATAGATCATGGTTAAAAAAATAAATAATTTTAATCATTATATAAATATCAAATATATTTACTATGTATATTTAGAGTCTTCCATAAAATTTTGTATAGAAAAATAAATTACACCATTCATTAAAGAATTAGATCAAACATACACTTGAATACTATTTTTAATTTACAACATAGAGAATAAAATAATGGGAAATTGCAATTCAGACATCCAAAATCATTATTACATCTTATATATCATACATATTCAATAAATATATCCTAATTACCAGCTATGTAAATAACAAAATATGACAAACCATATCATATTACACATTAATTCATGAATTGTTTCATAATAATACACTTAATAGAAACCGAGGAGATCATGAGTTCTAGGGGAATTGAAAAATATGTTATTTCCAATATTAAAATAAGACATGGGATAAACATAAATATTAAACATCTTTGAAATTTTCACTTGTTTTTATTGTATATTGTAAAAACACATGGGTTACATCGAGATGTTTGTAAGCAATGGGTGATCAATAAATCCCGATCAATAAATATATAAAGAATAAAATAACATAACGTGTTAAATGTGAGACAATATTAATAATATGGTAATATAATAGGGGATTTTATATCATCCAATCCTTCTCATACGTGGATACTAAGTATTTTTTGATTATAATTACATACGGTAGAAAAAAATTCCGATTTACCATAATTATTTTTGTGCCTTTGGAATCATTGAATGGAAACATCAAATCCGATGAAACATATTCAATGTTTCCCACAAATATCATCACATGTTGTACTCTTCATAGACATAACCTACATAAAAAATTATATATAACATGATAAAATGATGCCAAATAAAGGATGATCTCAGATTAAATAGAAGGGTAAATAATAGAAATGCATAAACCAAACCTGAGCGAAGGGGTATACGAACATGGTAATAACATATATAAAAAATACCCTACATATCTAAGATAAAAATCATGATTAATTATATATATATTGGAAGTTCATAAGAAATTAATCATAAAAAAATTAAATAACATGAATCTTTAGATCATAACATTTTCAAAAGATTTTGAATTATGGCATACATGCATAGAAAATCTATTTATTTATAGTCAAGTCTCATTGCCACAAATTATTAGGGAATTTAATGGGTGGATACACCTCATAGACATGACACACCACCATCCCATGTGGCATCACATTACTCATTTTGGAATGGGGCCACACCACAAACCATTTTAGTATTCAATGTTCACTCACAAGACCATAATAATAGAAAAAGTCACAAACTGAATGATTTTTAATACCCATTACATTCTTGACTATCTTGTGAGATATAAATATTATCCCAACGCATTGGAGGAAAAAATAGGTTCCACCCATTATTGGCTAGAATTCAACCATTGATCATGGTAATAAACTAAATTTCATCCTTTTTTTATAATGTAACCACCATCACATTATAAAATTAATACATATGAATTCAACATGATCATTAAAAATTCACCATATCATTACCCTTGAAATGAAATAGATTTATTAAAAATTTCACTGTATCAAAACCAGTCTAAAATACATTGGTTTCTTAATAATTTAAATATTTTAACATATAAAACCCAATGTTAGGAACCCGGTTTTATAAACAATTTATCATGTTATAACCTATGGAAGAGAAATTAGTTTCATAAAAGATGTTCATTATAAATATAGACCATTATAGAAAAAAACATGAATGGAATCCTTGGCCAGAATCCCCGTAAATGAACAAGTTACATCATTGGATGAAATCTTATTTAGAGAATGATTTTAAAAGATAAATCCCATGGATTTATTATTGGGGACGATACCATTTTAGTGAAAACCACTTTTTAAAATGAAAATTTCATATTTTTTTTGAAAATACTTATTAAATTATAATTTTAAACACATAACAGAATATTTAAAAAGAATTGAAAATATTTCTAGATAAAATAGAATCATTGAATTTGAATAAAACATTTTGAATCATTTTCAAAATTTATTTTTATATAAATATTATTTGTCTAAAATATAAATATTTCCCAAATATTAAACAGAAAATTTCCTTTCTAATTAATCTTTTAAATTTTTAAGGGATTCTTGACGTATTTTTATTTTCTTGATAATGAGAAATACTATTTCAACCATAAATATTAATAAAATATTATTTTCGAATTTTCATAAAAATCCAAATGTGCATTGTTTAGAAAAATACATGAATATTCTTTTCAAAAGATTTATTAAAATGTCAAACATGCTTAAAATGTAATTTTGAATCCATTTGAAAATTCTTTAATTTTTTTTTCAAACATTCTTAGAAAACATAGTATTGTACGAAAGACGATTTTCTACTGAATAGAAATATAATGATATTTTTGATTAAAAAAAATTATCTCAATTATATTATGAACCAAAAGGTGAAAAAATGTAGCCATTACTTGAAAATATAACAAATAACCACAAAATAATATAAATCATGAGTTTCTTGAGAGATGTAACAAAATATTTTGGCATCATAAATATAATCATAGAAAATCCCGAAAAAAATGTTATTATAAGATAATATCTTTACCACTTTGGTAACATTGAATAAAATTCCCAATAAAGAAAATACATAACATTAAACATAATATATGAAGGGGAAAAATAAATTAAGGATAATACAAGTAAATGGGGATATATTTACTAATCGCAAGTGAATATAGGTGTATAACATAACATATGTCTGAAAAAAGAAAAATTGAGACAAAAATCCCATACATTACGTCCTGACTTTTGTTATTCACATTTAAAAACATAGAATATTAAATATAAGTTTACATAAATTTATTAAAGAAATATGCATATATTTATCATACCATATATGATTTACTTGTGTACTTTTATTAAATTTTTATTAAATATTCCCTGTTAATGTCTATGTTCTAGTAACAACCAATTTTTCATAAAGGATTTCATTTTTAATATTCATCCCTCTTAAATTGATCATTATTACACAATCTCTAGAATAATAATCATGAAAAAATTATCATATTTATTCATTAATTATACTTTTAATTATAATAATAAAATATGATTTTGATAAATTATGTATGTTGCAATCTTGAAAAGGGTATGGCGTACCTACAAATGAATAATATATCCATTTTTTAAAAATCATTATGGAATGTCGGTATGTAATATATAATATTTATGGAAAGATAATTATATTATAAATAACATATTATCACATTAAATATAGATATAAATATCATCCATGTGGGGTGTTGATGAAATGATTCACAACGCTTTGTGACTGCGATGGTCCACACACACACGAACAATGTTATCATATTTCAGTGTGTAAAAATTGGGAAGAAAATGACATATTATCCTTTTTTATTGACAAAAATTTAATTAATATGATAATTTTTTCATATATATCATATATATTTATTAAAATTATCTTAAATATCTTCCATTTAAATCATAAGATAAAATAGATGACATTGTTTCGTGTTGCAGTAGTATGTATTACACACAAATGACATTATCATATCCCCAATAGAATAGAATGTAAAAATTTATATATAATATAATTACTCCAAAAGTATAATAATTTTATAAATAACTTATATTTATTTTATATCCCTAATAATACCAATACATGATAAATGGTAAGAGAAAACTGAAAGACAGTTTATTACAAGATAGTAGTCTACTATACAGAGAAACAATGATTGCATAATCCTTTTGATAGAAGTGGATGTAGTAATAAGTCATTCCCATAACATAAAAAAATATCAATATATTCAATATATCGATTTTTTATTTCATCATGTTTTAAGAATAATTTATGGTGGTTGATAAATTAATAAAATAAAATCAACCATTGAATAACATTACCTCTTCTTTGGGAAACCTCCTTAGGTTTTCAATAAAAACCTTCCAAGGTGGGATTTATACTCAGACTAAGTCTTTTATGATCGGATCGAAAAAGTTAAAAAGTGATTTTTTAAGGTATTGGAATAACCAAAATATTATTATGTTTTAGTTTATAGAGTATATCGGTGGCCATTTATAAGTGAAGTGAGTGGTGTAGTAGTATGTTTTTGAATGAAAAAGGTGTACCCACACTGTTCAAACTTCAAAAGCCGCCAAAATGACCCATTATATAACCTATATGATATATAGTCTAAATAATCACACAAAATGGTTGTTATTCATGTTTTTAATTAATTTTTAACCCTTATCCTGTTATTTTCACTCTCAATAAATCACCTTTTACCTTAACCTGAGCAAATAATTTTTAATCTTTTTACTATTCATTTTGGTCAAAAATTATGCAGGCCTTGTTAGATAATATAAAATATTTATATTCTTAACATGGAATATATTTTTTCAAATTTCATTCAAATAAGTGGATGATTTTTAATTTAAAATAAACCCCGTAGACGTGACCGTAAAGAGGGGTTTTAAAATGCAAATGGTCAAAGGTTTATAATTTTGTTATATAAAAATTCAATTTATAAAATAAATCAATGAACTAAAATAGATAAATAGAAATAATATTTATCAAATTATGCCTTGTAATTTATTTTAGATACAATTTATTTTTCTAAATAATATAAACGATAAGGTACTGTTCAACTAAAATTCAGTATTTTACCATAATCATAAAAAGATGATGTTTTCAGACAAATCACTGAAGATTCCCTTAATGTAATTTATATATTCTGATATAAAAAATGAATATAATTTTTTGAAATATAAATTTTTAAAATTTTTAGAATTAAATTTCAAAATAATTTTACAAAAGAGGAAAACTAATTTTTAGAAAATAGAATTTCAATTATAAAATTATATTTCTACTTATATCTTTCCAAGAAAACATATTTGATTATTTTTATCAAATAAAAGAATTTATAATATATTATTTTCATTAATAAAATTAATTATAAGTGGTTAATTTATTTTTTTTCTATAAAATTACATTATTTTCATAAAATTAGTTTGACAGATATTATATCCACTATTAATAAATTGTTTTTATATTAATTTTAAATAAATTGGTCACCAAATAATTTATTATATATACATGTGTAAAACATATATTTTGAAAATTTACTTAATCATATCTATTCACATATTTCTAATAGTTAGGTGATGAATATCAAATAAAATAATAATATTTTAATAATACGTCACATTTCATTTAAACTCACTATTTTGTGTAACAGAAGATAAAATAAATATTTAATGTAATGAAGAAAATAAAAAAATCATTAAAATATATAAATTTGAGAAAATATTGGGGTTTTTCATTTAACCCCCTAAAAATTAATTTCTCCATATAAATTCATCTTGATAATCAAAGTGTTATGATTTGAAAATTTCCTCATAGAAACCCTGAATCCTAAAAATGGATAATAAAAACTACTTTTTAAAAGGGTAATTTTTTGTGGTAATGTAATACATGAAAACACATACTGGGTTTCCAAATAGAAAAAACAGATGTTGGATGTTAAAAAATGGATATAAGAAAGAAAACTAACATGCAAATACAGATTGAGAGTGATAAAGAACTTACTTAAGAGAATATAAATGACAAAAAATCCCTAAATCAATGTGTCATGAAAATAGTCCATGATATCATAAAAAATTATGATATAAGGGATATTTTTTTAATTTAATATCATTTTAGTAATGTTGATGAATTTTTATTCCCCCTATACAAAGAACAAATGAAAATTACATAAATGATAATTTTTTTTATTTTTTTATTATCATTTCATCTTTTGGTTGTTACGTGATAAATTTACAGTTCATATCTTACTCAAACATATGATTTTTTCATGTTTGAGGCACTACTTAAGATCCATAATAGAATGATATGTTGGTATTTTTTCCTATAGTTAAACAAATATTATAATTAGTTATGAAATTTGGATAAATATTAACATGTTGAATTAATACGGTAAGCTCTAAAACCACGTCTGATGCTCAAAATAAACCATTACATAAATTTGTAACTGTTTAAAATTTAGAAAATTTTTAATATAAAAAAAATATTACTAAATTTCTATAAATAAAGTTACCATTAAACATGAAGATATCATAATGTAGCTCTTTATTGTCACATAATAAACATTTGGATACCTTAATCATTTATTAAATTGAAATATAGTAATAACCTATACTATTATAAAAAAATATTTGATAAATACATTATTACTCATTTAATACATAAAAAATAGATTATTAGGAAGATTCGTTAAATATGAAAACAATGTAAACCCTATAAATGATAACATTACAACATTTTTTTATAAAATCTTTTTTTAATTCAGTGGTTATAAATACTATCCAATTTGTTTTCCATAATATATTACTTTTCCATAAAATAAAATTTCAAGGTCCTTAGTAATATAAATTTTTTTCTTACATTTCCTTAATGAAATAATTCTACTGAATAATCCATATATGTTTCATGATTCATATAATAAAGTCATTGAACTCATATAAAATAGTAATTTGATCAATCCATCTCATCCTTATTCCATTAACAAGGCTTTATCATCTTATTCCCCAATACCTCCTTCCTTTTGTTTGGTTTTCATAGTCACATCCTCACAAAAAGAAAAACCATTACTCATTCTGTATTGTGGTTTCTCTCTATGAGAATTCTACTTAATACATTTATTTCATAATTTCTTTACATAAAAACTTTAAACCATTTAACAATCGAAGACACCATAGGGAGATCATTATTTTCATCGATTGCATTAACCCAACATTCCATTATGCATATATTATTATATTCTTGGTGTCCATCTTTTCATCACATAAAACAAATTCATCTCCCATTGAGACATTACATGAGTGAATATTCACATATTTTCAACATAAATGAAATTGAATCTTAATTTCTAAATGGTCTCCATTACCAATAATCCTAGTGAACTTGAACATTTTCTTCTTTTTTGGGACCAAAATTTGGTTATAGTTCATTTTTTACTATATTCCATGGTAAAGGATTATAAATAGTGATAAGAACCTTCAATAAAATTGTAATCCTATTTGGATGATCATTTGTAAATTTTCCATCACATTTAATTTTAACCTAATTACTTCTAGTTCATAGTGTTGACTAATACCAAAAATCATATTGTAAGAAACACTAATGACAGAGGAAAACTACATAATTAGTGAAATTCACTTATAAGATGTGTAAATCATGAAAAATTTCTTTAAATCTATGGCATATTAATCTTATCCTAGGAAATCCATGATAATAATCTATTTAAATCTGTCTTGATGGTTCATTAATAGTTTGTGGATTTCTAATGAGTATCCAACATGAGTGTCAAACCATGTTTGTACCAAGGATCATTGTTGCTAACTATGTGACGATTGATTTAGCCTCAATACACACTTTTGGACCTCTTATACCTATTTTCCTCTGTACTAGATACACATCCACTTTTAGTATCAAGAATGTGATGTAATTCCATGGAAACCACTTTATCTATCCATCAATAGAAATCCATGATTTTTTCTTAAATTTTGAATCTTTTATTTACTTATCCTTATATAAATCCATAGAAATATATGTATAAATATACTTAGGTCTTATCTTAATTATTTTTTATCTCATTTTCAAATGGTTATATAACCCATTCATTTGATAGTAACTATAGTGACCTAGGATTCTCATACATCGACAATAAATCTTTTTAGATGAATATTCATTACATTAGAGAAACACATGCCTGAGTACTGTAATAATTTATTTCTTTTGGAAAGAAGATAAATAATATTATAATATAGTGAAATATCTTCAATGTTTATCAAAAATATATTCTAATTTAGTACTCTTCATAGACATATCCTACAGAAAACATTTCATCATAACCTGGGGAAAAGAAACATAACAACGGGTAAGTTCAGATGCTCAATACAGGTAAATAAGTAAAATACATAACCATAACCTGAGAATTTTCATATGATCACATGATAATATCATATAAAAACAACACCCATTATTTAAAAGAGAAAAATGTTTAGTCATGATATAAATATTGGAATTTCATAATACATGAATAATAAGGAAATCAAATAACATTATTCAACAAGGTACAACACTAGAATTACACATAGAATTGTGGCATAAATATATGTATAGAAAATCATTCTGTTTGTGTCGATACTCATTTCATAAACATATCATTCATATATCTATCAATAGATATAAATCATTACCTAATGAATTTGAGTAAGATATAGGTCCCACCCATCCTTGGTGATAATGTGACATCTATAATTTCTTATAAAATAATCACCAACCTTTCCTATAATTCATACACCATCAGATGATGAAAAACACAAATATTTTGACATATTTATATATTATCAATTAATTTAATTCAAAATATCAAATCAATTTTTTCAAATTCCATTCACATAAGTGAAAATTTTAATTTAATGTTAATGTCATAGAAGTGATTAGAAACAAAGTTTTTTATGGAAAAATGATAAAAAGATAATAATTATTTTACATCATAACAAAACATAATTTTTTTTCAATGATATAAATTTTATTAATAAATAATAATGTTTTCTAAATTTACTTTAAAACTATTTTAAAATATATTTTATATTTCAAAATAATTTAATACAAAAGGTAGTTTTCAATTAAAATTTTTAATTTTTCTGTATTCATTGAAAACTAAAACATTTCTAAAAAATCCCAAAAATATACCTTAATATAATTTGAAAAATAAAATTTAAAAAATTATGTTTAATTTTTTAAAATAAATTTTCTAAAAGTAGTAAATTTTATATTTGAAATAACTCTCTAACGGTGATAAACCCACTTATTAGAAATTACTGTTTTAAGCATAAAATTGGTCGTATTATTTTCTATTTTCTATAAAACACATAAGATGGCTGTTAAAATTTTATAGAGTATTGAATATATAAATTTCATTAAACCATTCAATAAAATTTATTCGTATAATTTATTTAGTTAAAATATAGTCATATTTATAAAAAATAGTCTTTTAGAAATTGATTTTTTTCAATTGGTTTTTATATTCATTTATAACTAATTGGTCACTAAATAATTAAATATATATAAATTTGTAAAAAATATATTTTTAGCACATATTAAATCATATTCATACCCAATTTTCCAATTTCATGGTGATAACTATCATATTAAAATATATTATTTTAATAGTATACCAATAGTTGTTTCACCAGAGTATTGTATTTAACACAACCTATGATAACTATTCTTGGTAATGATAAACAATTTAAGAATAAATTAATTTGAATATAGAAATTTCATAAAATATCATGGTTTTACAATGAGAATCATAATCATGAATAATTATGTAGGATATAACGTGATAACATAATGTCATCATAGGAATGTGGAATCATCATAAAACATGACTTCGAAACTTTTTTCATGTATAAACACCAAGACATCATAATATATCAATCTTAGGATAATACCACATGAACCACACATGTACTCTCACGAGATAAAAATATTTCCCATTTAATTGGAGGGATATAGAATTTCGGGCCCACCCATCAGATTCATAGTACATGCATAACTATGACACATATATCATACTATATATAGATGTATTTCATCTATTTTAACCCCAAAATTATGGTTTCTACTTTACATACATATAAAAAACAATTAAATGATGTATTTTTGAATCCATTTTAATACCATTGAGTGGAAATAGAGATGGTTAATTACTACAAAAACAATTCATAAAAAACCAAATGATTGTTTTTGGAGAATAACTAGTGTATGTAAAGGTTAATAGATGGGGTGAAAGATAAATAATTTTGTATATAAATACATGGGAGTAAAAAGGATAGGAATATGATTTCATATGAATATATACCAGCATAAAAATTTAGAATTAAAAAAGGAATGATATAAATAAGGTTCATGAATAAGTATGAGAGGAGTGTGTACATTACTTTGAGAAGATTGTTATTAATGATTATCAGGATATTTTTAAGATACTGGGGAACACTGGGAGGGAAATATGGATATATTGGAGACTAAATTCTTTAACCCATGGTTTTTAGGGATGATGAATATGATTTGTGTTGGGTTTTATTACAATAGATCATGGAATTATTTATCAATCTATGACCATTAGTTTTGGAATCTATGAAATTAACTAATCCAAACCACAAACCATCAGTTGTTTTTTGAGCATGTTTTTTTCAAATAGGTTTATAGATAACTATTATATAAGTAAAATAAACTAGATAATTAAAACATTTCCCTTAGTGATGTTTAAGTGCATGTTTTTTAGAATTAATTTATTTTAAAACCATAAAATATAATATATGTTCTAGATTATTCATTAAGTGTTCATAAAACAAATAAAATAACATAAAATGATATTATATTAAATTTAAAACAAATTGATTATGGATAATCTTAATATTATTTTTCAAATAGATTTTTCATCATTTCATTTTATTAAAAACTTATATTTATATCATGTTTAATTTTGACAAAAAAAATGAAATTATCCATAAAATTTGAAAACTTATCCACATTATAATTTTGACATGATAATTTTCTAAAAAAATTATTTTTTAAAATTAATTCTCTGAATAAACAAATTGATTGTTTTAAATGAAAAATTAAATTTTTTTAAAAATTATTAGATTAAAAAAAGTTTCCTAAAACTTATATAATATAACATTGAATTAAAATGATTATAATATAATATATATTAAATAAATTCTATTTAGTAATTATATTCTTTAAAAATATAATCTATTTCAAAAAATATTGAATTCATCAATAAAAGTGTCTTTAGTGAAAATTTACATTTTCAAAACAAATACAATTTCTATTTCACCACCTCAAATGCTAATTTTAATTGACTAATTGTTTAATCAATGAAATTTTTTAAAAGGATAAATATAATAATTATCTTAATAAAAGAAAAAAAAATATATAAATATATAATATAACGACCTAGATAAAAATCTATTTATTTCACTAGAAAATTCCTTAATGGTAGTGAGTTTGATGGTTGGTTTTATTTTTTTGGTTCAACATACATGGTTTGCGTTATGAGCTTGATGATATTGGAAATCTCAAATAAATCGTTTTTCTCATCCATTATTTTTTGAATCTATTATTGGAATTAGTATAGGGTTAATCTCAATGATGTTATCTCCCTGTAATGATCTGGAAAATGGCCTTAATATGGAACAATCGTACTAGTTGACTACATCACTATCATTGTCTATATTAATTGGACTTTATCATAACCCTTATTATTCTAATTTCAATGTTCACTAAACAATTGATTTATTGTTGATGGATTTGATTCTTAATGTCCCTTTAATTTGACAGACTATATAATTATCTAAAGTATCAAATATAGTTCTTGGTTTTCTATAAATACAATACATTATATGAAATTTATTCATCAACAATTTATGATGACTTTATAAAATTTTTGGTCATTACATTTTTATAAAAAAAAATTCCCTTGAAATTATAATTTCATGCACTAAAATAGATGAGGGTACATCTTTTTCATCCCCACTTCTAGTTCACCTATCACTTCCTCAATCTTATGTTTCCCCTAAAATACTTTTACCAGATAAGTTATCATATTTTATAGAACCTTTTCTATATCATATATGATCATCACCAGATGCTCCTCATATGAATGACTATTCTCCAATGATACCAATTATAGATTCATTGTATGTGAGGTGTGTGGTATTTACATTCTCAAAGGGATACATAGAACAAATAATGTAATTTTGATATGTTATGTTGGAGTATTAATAGATAGTAAACCAATCTGATCTGATCAATTATCTTGAAGGGGTGGAAGTACCTACGACAAAGCCTTCCATTTTTCCAAAACCTCGTGGAATTCTTTAGTGGTGGTATATATAGGAACACTTTATGTCATACTTGAAACTCTAGTTTTCATAGATTATTTTTTACATATATGTTCTAACAAGATTGTGAGGATTAAATATAATTATTAATAGTTTGAAACATCCTTGTAATATATTATATAATATTAGGTCGCATTCGATTTACCTATCCATCTTCATCCCAACATGCCGAATTCTATCACCTCTTACCATTCAGGTCCTCAAAATGTGACTTTTGGATGATAAAATATAAACTATTGTTACATGAGACCTCCAATAGAAGAATTCGTTGATACCAATATCCTTGGAAACCCATTTTACATGATATCATCATATACCTATAAGATTTTATGGGTCTTTCAGACTAACCATCCATATGAGGTTGATTAACTGTGAAAAAACACATCTCCACATCAAATTCTTGGTAAAGGTTTCAAAAAAACCTTGAGGTAAACCTCAGATCCCAATAAGATAGAATATATAGTGGAACTCTATGAATGTTTACCACTTAAATTATTTATATCGTGGAGATATATGAAAGATATAAATATTCCTTTATAGAAAATTAATTTACCGACTTTTTTAAGTGATCGATAATCACCCAAGAAATTTTTTCCTATAGGTGTGCTTGGGAGTCTTAGGAAAAAGTCCAAGGATACTTTATTTCATTTCCATGTTGGTATAAGAAATGGTTTCACAATAACCTTAAACTTCAACAATTATTCATTTACATGTTATAATAAAAATCATCGAGATTCAAATTCTACAATCTAACTCTTCATGTTAACCCACAATATGTTTTACATCAAATCTCTATACATTTAAATTATTTATAATTTAATAAATATGGGTAAGCTATGTGCATCGTCCTTAAGTTTCCATATCATCTTCCATTTTTATGGGATACATATATTTTGTAAAAATATTATAAATCTGTCTTCATCAAAGTTATACTCAGGAATATTCACTAATTTTTTATATAGAATCTCATCAACATTATAGACCTCTTTCATACCATCAAGAATAGGTTGTTTTAAAGTTATTTTAGCATCTTAAGTTGGAGACACTTTTATGATTACCATGAAAATCCTTTTAATTTCTTTGAATATTGGATCACTATCAATCTTCATCATAGATAGGGTTGTAGTGTAATTTATTCATAGTGCATCATAATTTATATTTGAAGGATGGTAATGGATTGAAAAATCACAATAATTTATTATCTATAACCAAATATGTTGGAATATGTAAGGATATGTTTTTGAATATACACATGAAGATTTTATGGTATGTATATATTCGACACTTATCACCATAGTGACATTGTTATCAAATCATCAATATAAATGTTAATAAATCTAATTCAAGATCATGTTTTAGATAGCTCTTATAATTTATATTTCATTAGTGAGAGAATACACCATTTATTTTTCATCTTTATTGAGTAAACAATCCAAGACCTGTTTGGATGCATAATTTTATATCAGACATCCAACCCCACTTGTGGGTACTTTGAGAACAGTTATAGTGATTAATCTATTCTCCATCGCATTAAATCATTTTCTGCATTCATCATTCCATAAAAACATGATATCATTATGAGTATTATTATTTAGTGGTCTTCAAAATCCTTATAAGTTTCTCAAAAAAATTCAATAGAACCAAGATAATCCATGGGCCATGCGTTTCAATATTATATGTTGGTATAGGGAATCTTTTGATTGTCTTTTTTATGTATCAACTAATGTCCATTCTTTGTGATAACATTCCCCGAAAAAATTAATTTCCCCAAAAAACTCTCATTTATAATAATTTTCAAATAAATTTTCATAATGAATTGACATATTTATATTATTATAATTCTCCACAAATTCCTCCATGATTTTGGAGTTGATAAGAATACCAGCTACCGAAACTACCCTAATTTTTATGGGAATACCCAAAGACTCTATTCATTAAATCAATGAATATTTTCTATATAATTAGTGACTCCAAATGGAATCACAATGAAACTATATTTCTCATATCATATATGAAAATAAGTTTCCGAGATATCCTATATATTAATCATTACATAATAATATCCAAACTAATAGTTCACCTTATTGAAGTGTTGTGATCCATGTAGCTGATCGAACATTTCATAATTCTATAATAAAGGATATTTCTTCATTATAGTTATTTTGTTGATCCTACAAAAATAAATGTATAGGTTTTTTAACTCATCCTTCTTCTTGATATAGAGAACCAATGCACCACATAGTGAAGCACATAGGTATATAAACCATGCTTCCAAATTCTCATATTTTTTTTCTATTACCCATATTCAAAAATTTCAACTCTACATGGATTCATGCATATTAACAATAATGTCTCATATTAGATATTCCTAAACCGGATCTATAATCCATTTCACTATAATACAACAATTGAACCTATTGATTTCTACATGGGACTTCATGAATTCCCTAAAGTAATATGCAAACCAAATTATAAAAATAAAACCATATATCCTAATTAATTAAAAATGTAGTAAAACCAAAATTTAAGATTAAACCTACAAGGTTGTATAAATTAGTTTGATTAGGTTTTCAAAAATATTTAATTTTATAATATTGTAAAATGATATTAGAAAAGTTTGGTTCGGTTTATATTTGAGAAAACGAAGGAAAAAAAGAGAGTGAAGCATATTGATTGGTTGGTTTATTAATACATATGAAAAGCGTGCTGGTTTTTTGTTATCTTAGGGTTCAGTTCAAATTTTATTTTAGAATTTATATTGATAAATTGATGATTGGGTTATGATTTGAGATGGGGTATGTCCAATGATCATGGTATTTCCTCCTCAATGTGGAAATACCCTTTTCCCTTGTTCCAGTAATATAGGATTTCCCCGAATTGAATTTTTCATGATACCTTATTTATTCCTTTTTCCCCCAATGTTGAAAATGGACATGCCTCCCATAGGGTTATCAATTACACAATTTTATTATTCCATTTAATTAAATTATCAGTGTTCATGATAAAACAAAATGAATGGTATTGAAAGTTGAAGAATAAATTGCACAAACCGAATTCATGAATAACTAAAATAAATAAATCCAATTCACATCCCCCTTTTATTTACATCACCCTAGAACATGAGGTAGTTAATCCACCATACTAGTGATGTTATAATAAAAGGGAATGATAAAATTAAGCATAATGAGAAGAAAATAATGAACTCAAAGAGGATGTATCATCTTCTCTCCATGCTTTGCTCTTCAGCTGAATTTCTACCCTCCACAGTTGTATGCAATCCCTCACTTTGTAGGATTTTGATGGGATCTTCCCAAAACATTACTCAATGTTTAATGTGTTTTGAAATCATGTAATGCTAATATGATGTTTCCTCCATGATTTTCCAAACTTGATGAATCTCACCCAAACCTCATTTTTGATTTTGACTGTTGGATTCTTTAATGATGTGTAATTGGGACTCATGACATGTAATTTTATGATCAAAAAATGTTGTGAATATCAATGTATTTCTTCTCCATGAAATTCAAGAATAATGTCACATCATATAATATAGATACATGATGTGTAATATTCTTTTACTGTGTGTATCAACTTCATGAATTTTCCTAGAAGAATCCTTCCTCTTTGATAAAGTCATGTTATGTAATGGGATTAAATGATGTGTAATAATTATACTACATTTTTTCAAACTTCAAATCCTTCAAAAATATTTTTTCATCATTCTTTTCGTCGCTCATGGAATGAAGTGTCTTTTGGAACACTTTTTTCTACATTTTCATCGTTTTCACAATACCATTGTTTCCTTCTGTAAAATATAAAACAAGTAAATTCAATCCAAAATTGGAAATATTATTCATTTGTGATAAAAAATTATAAAATTAAAACACTCTAAAATTTATACCTGAAATACACTTATCACCTCTCCATAAGCTAGAGGTTTCTAGATAGATTCAAGGGCCTATGATGTGATAGTGGGGAGACAATGCAATAATACCATAGTAAATTACAATTAAAATAACCTTATACCATCCACATGAGTAAATAAAAAGATTGTGGAATAAGAAAGTAAACTAAAAGAGAATCATGGTGTAATAATAAATAAAATTCTTTATAATAATGATTATCTTATCCATATATTCAATACTGATCACACAATGGGATGTTCACATAAACAAGAGTACATAAAAAAATGTGAAATAAAATTATATGGTTCTACTACTAAATTCATGACTTGCCAATTACCTAGTCATAGAGATTGTATCATGTTTCTTCATCTTGATCAAAAGATTCCAGATGAGTGGGTCCACTCGATCCTGAATCTGTAGGCCTCATCCATATCTATCATGTAGATGTACAGAACCTGAAAATAATGACTAAGGTCTTCATTCACACCGAGATGTATATATGAGTTCAAGAAATAATCATTGCAAGAAACCCAAAGAATGATCTTATAAATATTCTACCATAAGATCATTCTCCCAAACTATCCCCAACCCAAAAGATACATAATTGAAATGATAATGAAAAAAATAAAATAAAAGAAACAATATCGATCTTTGGGTCCTTAATCTCTATCATCCATATTTTATTAAATGAATTTAACAATTTTTCTAGTCCAATGATACCACACATATCTATATATTTATATAAATTTGTAAAAATATATGTTAATGTGTATACATGATGATGAAATTTACCTGAGTCATCAAGACAATGTTTCCATGAACAACATCATAAATAAAAACATAGTCCATAGATAAAACTAGGATCCCAGATCTAGTCCTCATGACATCCTCTAACTAGGGATCTTAGATGGATGTCAAACCAAACATTTCATATATCATTTAGTCCATAACTAGGAATGTAGTATTAATCTATAATACCTACTTTAGTTATCATTAGAAATGTCTCGGGAAAATCTATGTCACCAAAAGGGGATATCTGTCCTAACTCTGGGATTAACCATACTCACATCCAATCATTATAATGAGGGATTCTATATACATATTGAAATTCTTGTAAATTGAACATTAGTTTTTATAAATAAACAAGGACCAAAGTTATGTTACAAGGGAGTCAAAATATAATGATATAAAATGTTAAATTAATCTCATTTTCATTATGAGTCTATGAATGGAATTTTTACATTGAATCCAAGTACCACTCTAGAGTAACATAATACATGAAACCAATGAATCTATCCAAGGTGTTCCACATAAGGTACCCATGTATCACTCATGGTACATATGAAATCATCTATCCAATGGGTTTTTACAAGGAATTACTATATGTTAAGAGAAGTGTCATTCAAGGTGTAATAAAAACTCATACACATATATGAACATTGTTGACACCGCATAATTTTTTTAATTCACTTCTCAGAAAAGTTGAAGATACGACTCTCACATAGACAACTAATGTCACGTATTAGTAAATATGTTTTCACCATAAAGCATGAAGGTATAATCTGTATTTCTATGTGCCAAAACACTAACCCATACTAATGTATAAGTGTAATGATTCCCCCATCCAGGGGTAGGTAGTGGATTTCCAAGATCGATAATAAAAAGGCGTCGACACATTAAATTCAATATTAGAGGATTTTAGGAGTATTGGTGTATTCTATATCTCTAGAAGTTTATATCTCTTCGAGAGATTCGATTTGACTAGTTGTGGAGCCTAAACGGACATACAGATCAAAAGTTATGGCACTCGGAAGACGAGCAAATTTTATCGCGAAGAGCTACGTGGAAGACCTACGTGGAAGACCTACATGAAGGACCTACATGGTATTATAATATTATCACTATTACATGAAAGGCCTACACATAGGACCTATTCAGGGGACCTAGGTGGGGTAACTCCTTCGACCGGGTCCTCTCCATGCCTATAAATAGGAACATTGACCTCCCCATTTCAAAAACAAAAAAAGTTGGAAGATGTCCCAAAGATCCCATTGCATAGCTCTATCACCAGGATACCCCAACGTTTATTAAGTATCTCTATAAAACATGAGAGAAGAGATAATAAAATATATAAATGTGGTTCAAAGTCCCATCAAGGACTAGAACACATGGAGCACCGGTGCCGAGAACCTGTGGGATGCACCTGGGTGGAGGACCTGCGCCGAGCACCTCTGCGGAGCACCTGCAAGGGGAACCTATGAAAATCACCTGCATGATGCACCATGGAAGATAACCTATGCATAGAACCTGCGGAACCCCTCTAGTCCATACCGTGGGGGCTGCTCCCCCACCTCCATACTCAAGATCACTACCCGGCTATAGTCCCAACCCTTCGCGCTGTTCACTTTTCTTTCATCACTGACCCGCATGAATAATGGAGAGTCGAACTGAGAACTTTTCTGGTCGAGAAAATGACATTTTCCATTTTTCAATTTATGTCTCCCAACATCCATCCTTGGAATACCAAAATTTGAAACACTCCATATCACTCAATTAAGTGCCTTCATTCAACATACTCCTCTTGGTTCGTTTCATTTGATACCAGTTTGGACTCTACTTATGGATTACGCAAGTACCTTGAGTTGATTCACTCTTCAGGATACTCTTGAAACCTCATAACGTAAATCTTGTTCTAGGTTAATTTCCAAATGGGGCTCCTCCTTAAGAGTACGACCCAACCAATTCCAAATAGACAGCCATCCTAGTCTAATCCCCTAACCTTCATCCCTTCTCCCTTCCATTGGACCCTTGTCAAATGAGAAGATAATAGAGGGAAGGTTGGTTTCCTCTCCCTCTTCTCGGGTAGACTTGACCTCATTCACCTTGGCCACCATATGTGATCCCTCTTCCACCGGAGGAGGATGAAAAGTGTGAGTGAGTTTGTTGAATCTTTGACATCCCCTTGTTTCTCATACTGAGCATGACTCACATGGTCTTAGATATTTTTCATGGTCACAACATTTACACAATCGAATGAAATACAAAAACTATGATTCCCACCATATTGGGATACGTAGGGAGCCTTCTCGATATTCTCTTTAGGAATCCAACCCTATTTCCCTTAATATGGGCACCATTCTTAGGAATAATCCCATAATTAAACCCAGAAGTCATCAAGGAATCCATATCAGGATGTAATCCCATAATCATTTCTCTCAACTCACTATACTCTCCTATGAGAGGTATCGAACAATGTGGCCTTTGATACACATACACATGGGATATGTAGGATGCCTCCTTGAGGTTCCAACCAAACACATCAAATCCACCATGTTCTCCTTGGGCCATATTCCTAACAGTGTAAAATTTAACATGGAATCCCTTATTAATTCCACATTACATGGGATACATAGTTATAAGTCCCACACCAATAATTGACTAAGCACCTTTCATACAGTTTTCCATACCACATGACATTAAACTATATGGCAATTTCCTCACCACAAAACATTAAAAGGTGTGATGTTTCCCATTAAGAGGCACCGAACTACGAGGGTACTTATTCCTTTACAATGTTAGGTAGTATTCCCATTTTATGTGTACAATCCCAATACCAAAACAAACCTTCGTATCCTTGGATGAAAATAAATTTCATAGTGCCCTGCTGAGTAGATTAAAAACCTGTATCATTATAAGGATGATAAAAACTGTCATGAAATTGTATATTAGAGGATACCATTGTTGGAGAACCTCAAATACATACAGATATCCCCATTAATTAAGAACCTAGAATTCATACTGATGATTCGAAATTATTACACATGTTAATAAATGATTGTAAATTCCAATAGAAACTTATGTAAAGTTTGGTTAATTAATAAGGATTAATGAAAGTATCTTAAATTTACAAAGAGAGTCCCAGAGTAGACAATAATTCCCCTCAAAAGGGTTTGATGAGTCCGAGCACCCATCATCTTGACCAATGTACATTCCAATGTATCATAATGTTCGAACATAATGAACAACTACCATTGGAAAACTAATCTCTCTTGGATAAAGAACTATTGGATGTTTCCGTTTCCATGAATAAATCCAATGGAAACCACCTAGATGTAGTGATTCTAAAAATAAGAACACACATTTCAAGGACTAGTGAATCAAAATTGGTGAACCCGACGTGAATAATTATCCATGTTAATAATGTTACCCCCGAATTAGGACCCCATAAATTGATAAAGTAAGTCCAGACAATGTAATCAATCACACATGTATCCATATAAAAAATGTCTCTTTAAGGGATTTTATTTTTGTTTTCCAATTTTCCACAGAACTCCCTTCAATCCAAAATGGCTTTCTTCAAGACAACATCTGTGAACTTCCCAAATACTGCTCAAGTTGGATCCTCATCCATGGGAAGGATGTTATCACCTACCTAATATCTTAAACACTAGGTCTGTAACATGTTGGTAATGGAGTATTGCCATCATGGTGAAATCCTGACTTTGGAGGCTACCCATCAAGCCCTCCAGGTTAATAATAATCCTCGATCATCCGGCCAGTGATGACCGAGGATCAAGAATAAGAAGGTACCAAATATCGTTTTCAACCATTTCTGGTTCATATCCTGAGAACGCAATATCTAGTCACTCCAGTACTACAGGTAAGTGGATCAAGAGGTCACTCAGGGCCACAATTCAATGATGTAGGGGTTCTTTATATGGACTCTGGCCATAGATCACCACCTGCAGAATCACATGGCAGTGAAACCCCAACATGATGGGGGTGTTTTCATTGGAAATTCATCCCAGGTCTCTCAGAACCAGACACACTAGATGAACTGTCAGGACAACATCTGGTCAACAGGGATCAGGTTCTTACCTCCTCCCCCTTCTTACATTTCCATCAGCCTATCTTCATGGAAAAAAATGAGACAAAACATAAACATGTTGGACTTAATTTTGTTGTCTGGCAATCTACTTTTGAATAAAACCACCAATACCACTTTAAAAATAGGGTAGAGTACTATGAACAGGCACTTACACTATCTTAGAAGTTCTCAGCCAGTCAGCAGGCTCATCTGACTGAATTTAAAGAAGCTCATCAATCCAAAGTGGCAGCAACTGGTAAACAGATAAGAACACCTACTTACAATCTCCAATTCATCCAGAAGTCTCATCTATCAGTATTGAAGGTTGTATGACACCAATATTATATTGAAAACATACAGCATGCACAAACACATTCCAGTGTTCATCAAGCCTACCAACAGTCTCATTTGGCAACACCCGGAGAAGTCAGCTGGAAAGATCTGATGAAAAATCTGGGGTAGACCTAACTCTCTGCCCCCAAGCATGAGTACTATCAAAACCCATTGATATGAAAAGGAGGATATGAGCAGGAACATACACCTACTACAGATACAGAATGGATTTATATTCCCTTTTCGTCCATTGTAGTAACGAAATGTATCATATCAATAGTGAAATGAAAGACACAAATCCATGCCCATATTCTGGAAGCATGATGAGATATAATAACAAGTACATCAGTAGTACCCAGAGAACATACACAAAAATATGGCCCCACATAAGGGATGACACATTGTAAAACCATAATGGTGTAGATACACACCTCTTTTCTTGTCCAGGAGATACATGGTGCATACTCCCCCATGTCATACAAACAACAAGATTGGGAACATACACCCTTTCAATTGGTGGTAGTCGGTCCCTTCTGAAAACCAATCCAAGGCAGGCACATACTACTGCCCATGATAATCACTTCTCCCAGAAAGTGTACTTAACTACATGGAAGAGAACATCCAAAAAAAATCACATCAAACATGGTGGTAAAATCAGGAGTCAAACTACAATTTGGCTCCTCTTAATGTTGGTGTTCTTGAAGCCCTCAAACATTTATCTATTTCATCTCATGATCCTACCATCTCGTTGCCAGATTATGGTATTCGTTGCAATAATTATAAAGTCCCCCATCAGACACTTCTTCATGAAGGCTTGATTCATGAAAATTCAGTCAATCCAGAGTGGCTATCTCTAGATGAGAGCCACGGAAACCCTTACTGTGTCCATAAGACAATGGATCCAATGTATTTATACCTTGATGTAATCCACCATGTTGATCTTCCCCATAGTGTAATTCTCTACTAAGGTTCTCTTCAGATTAGTATATCTCATTTTCTAGATAATTCTATAATTGAAAATGTAGCAATGAGAATTTTCTCCTATCTCTAGGAACATGCAAACACAAGGCCAATCATATATGATTCATTTTCATAGACCGGTGAAACACTTTCTCAACCAAAAGACATCTTGATGGAATTTTTATTCTCCAATCCTCCCTTGGGTCAATTTCCTTCAAATACAGAGAATCCACTATGGTTAGACCAAGCGGATAGACCTCTAGTGAATGATGATGAAGATATGATAAACATAAGGAACCAATTGGATAAAGGGGAAATACCAATCATGTTCTAGAATTTGGAAAATTCTCATTATAACATTCTAGAATAGATGGAAAAAGATTGTATTCATGATGTTTTCCTCAACTTATGGAAGACTCTTAGTCATTTGAAAACTAAAGTATTGTCGTATGATGAATATCAAAATCATGTAATGGTAATAGAAGGGTTGCAATGCCCAATTGACTTGGCATATTTCTCAGTTTCCCGACATCCAAAGGCTGAAAATACCATAGAACACTTCATCGTGAATGCCTTAATTATCTAAATAGTATATGCCAATTAATTTCTAATACCCCATCTGGTGTTTGTATCAGAGGATGGGGTCCACATGGAGCATTGCATTTCACTGCACTCTAAAATCAACAGAGTCTGCTAAAAGTTGTCTCATGCAATGGTATTGGCCATGGTTGTCCACAATCAATATATTTTGAATGTAATCGAATGTACGATCAAGAACAGGCCTCAACCATCTCTCATCAAAGTCAGGCCCAAAGAAAAAAAGTTAATGAGTTACTTTTAAATCAAGCATATGTGAATCCTTAAAAGGAATCCCACTTAGATGATGTTAGCCTTCCGAGAATTAAAATGTCTAAAATATCACATCAATCATCAGAAATAGTTTATTTTAGTGGTTTTCAGATAACTCATCTCTCTAATGTCCGAACCAAAATTAGAAAAATCACTAGAGTAGTTGCACGAATTTTAGCCATAGATTTTCAAGAATCACCCTAGTTTTAATGGTTGGGGGATCAATTAATTCAAACATCAAATTCATTAATCAAAGTTCAAATATTTTATGATGAAGATTAGAAACAACTCCAACCTACTGGGTAGGGGGATTTTTAACATCCAAAATCCCCTCCTAGAGGGAAGACATTTTTCTCCCGATTAAGAAAGAATCCACAAAGAGTGAACACAACTAAACTATCTAGGATTGCCTACGGGTTACCCTCTATCAAACAACACTTGAGAATCCATCATATAGAAGAAATGAGTCTCAAAAAAGATACATAGGGAGAAAATCTTACAATGATACTGACATAATTTCATCAATTTGTTATGCGTAAGTAAATTTAATGAACACTATTGAACAAGATCTCCTAGAAAATGAGTCTAGTTCAAGGGAATCATAAGATGAAGTTTTTGATCATAATACGACACGCAATGAGGTAAATGAAGAAGGTGTACATACCCAAAATTTAAGGGTTTCCCAAAATCTAGGTATGACTTCAAATAACCAACTCGCACCCTTCTGAAAAGAATCTAACAAGGGGAAAGATAGAAGTCAAATTACATATAACTTTTTCACTGAAGAAGATCAATCTCTATTTCCTGAAGAAAAATTTTCATAGAAGGATTAAATGAAGGAGTTGAGAAGACTCAATACAAATTTACTTCAATTTAGCATTTCTGCTAAGCATACTCCCTAGATAGATCCTCAACATTCACAAACTATAAGATCTCCTCAGCAAAGAGGATTTTAGTAACTTCATATTCATATAATTAATTCCCACCTTTGGGTACACAACCCAGGTAGGATCAAACACATCCTGATATTCCCTTTCCAGTGGGTTATCTAAGGGAAATACATGCACCACCACAAGTGTTTTTTTGGTCATTTCACCATATCAAGCTCCACTGGTTGTACCTGCATAGGTTCCAGCTCTTCTAGATATTTCCCAAATTCTTATGAACACAATTGAGGCATTAACAACTCTATTTGAAGGTATGGATGAACAATGTGGACTGGTTCATCTGGAAATGATATCTTACCCGAAATTGGTGGACCTAATTCCTCCCCCATAAAATTTTGTGAATACTACATTCCCAATCATTAATTGTTCAGGATATATAGATCAACACTTTACACATTTTGTTTATCTTTGTGAACCTATTAATGGAACTCCTCAATAATAAGAAACAGTAAAACTCAGCTATTTTGTGCAATCACTATAGAGACCAGCTTCTATTTAGTACACAAATTTGTAATCCCAATCATTTTCTAGGTGGAAATATCTTTATCAGAAATTCCTTCTTCAGTTCATCTCACCATTATTAAAGACAATAGTTTTTGATCTTAGGAATTACCAAAAAAGGTATAATAAAAGAGTTTCATATTTAATTGTGTGATGGAAAGGATTAACATATTCCCTATGTTAGGAAATCCCTTAAGAAGTGCTGCTTAAAATTTTTGTGGAAAATTTTCATGATGAGTTACTGACACCACTGATCCCTTTAAAATACACGAAAGGGTTTGGAGACCATACATAAATTACACAATAGATATGAATATTCTATTATAGAGGCTAAGGCTAAAACTCGTGTAATTCCATCAGCTCTGGGAATAAGAACATGGAAAGCCGAGACTGCTACCATTACACTCAAGCAAGCACTTGTACCTACTTCCACTTCAAAACCTTCATCTTATCAAAGGGATCTTCCTCAATAGAATCATCATTAATGACCACCTCTTTAAGTGGATAAAATATATAAAAGGAGGAAACCATATGAGGAATTAAAAATCAACATTTATTCCTTCTGGAAGGAATAAATTGTTAGTATCCTCATTCAGCTCTGGAGAAATTTTTTTTCCAGTTCCCAAGGCTGAAGAAACCAAACAAAGAAGGAGATAAAGATCTTATGAATTATTATCCCTTTCACTAGATATTGGGTCATCCCATTCAGGAGTGTTTGGTCTACAAGGAAATCTTGCAAAAAATGGTAGACTTTGGATAGGTGAAACTGAAAAGTTCATCATCCCATGTTCCATGTGTTATTGCTACTGACCTATAGGAAGAAGGCGAATGGTAGGATGTCAAAAGTAAAAATGTGCTGAAATATGATGATGAGATGATCATGAAAATGATCAACCAAACTCATGAAATTTAAATAACACATTTGAAACAACCAATTTATAATTCCACCAGTACTGTTACATCAAAAACACCTTCATCAAAAGCTCAATCTTCAAAGAAATGAGGTGATCAGATGGAAAAAAAGCAGTCAGAAGAAGATGAGATCATGTAAAGGCCAATGTTTTCCTTGAACCAATAATATTTTATGCCATATGATTCAAAGTCCTGGGCACTGACCCGCTAAAAGGCACAACTAGAACCAACATATAATGCATAATCTTCATCATATGAAGAACTGATCTTTGGTTTTGTTAACATTATCCTCTTAACAGATCCTTATGCCAATGGTGATTATGAATATAATGATCCAGAGTTCCATGTACCTAATTGGAGAATCCGAGGAAGAGGCTAAGGTCGAGGATATAGGGGAATATGTGGGAATTCTAGAAACCACCATTTTAACTATACCCTTCTCGAACCATATTTGTGCTAGAAACTCGCTGAAGAGCACTTCAGTGGACTCAAACAGAATAAGGAGTTTCAACGATGAATGGCAGGTTTGGTTCTAACGTGATTATTTTTGAGGATTTATTATAATTTACACCATCTTCCTATCAATATGTATATATTCCTAATCATTCTAATATTCCCAATCCATGAGTAATTCCATCTTCTGCTGTAACACAAGGTACATCTACATTAGAAGCATAAACTTCCACGACACCTGCAAAACCACATCTCTATACTGGGAAATGGAGACCATTATACCAAAATTTGGATATCTTGATACAATTGGCTCATGAACCAGCCAATTTTTCAATTCTGGGTAACTTGAGTCTGTCAAATGATCTTCCAGAAGCACTTATTGATGATTTGTCAAGTCCTCAAGAGTTTGAAACAGAAGCTAATGCTAGTGAGGTTTACCATATAGAGAATGATCATGAAGAAATCCAAATAGTCCTATCTTTTGTAGATTAAGATGATGATAATGTTTTACATGGACATATCAGACCCTTGTATTTATCTGAAAAGGTCTGTGACAAAGATATCCAGTGATCTTCATTGATAATGGCTCTGTATTCAATCTTATTCTCATTCATACTCTTCGTAAATTGGGCCTGATTGAATTTTATTTATCTCCTTCCGCTTTAATGTTGAAATATTATGATAAGAATGAACAAGATCCACTAGGTGAAATTACACTTAGAACTCAATTGGGAGATCTTGCATCTAATTCAAACTTTCAGGTTGTTCTTCAGGACACATCCTTCAATATTCTACTTGGAAGGCCTTGGTTTCATCAACATGTGGCCATACCTTCGTCATAACACCAACGTCTTAGATACTATTTCAATGGTCCAATCGAGATGTTGTATGGTGACAAGTCTCCATTCAAAACATGTGAATCTCAATACATTTAGGAATCGTTTTATCACACAATAGGAATGAGATCCATGAAAAAGGAAATAACTAGAGTTAAATCTTTAAATGGATTGAAAAAGATTCCCTAAAATCCATTCATACATTTGAGTAAAAATTACCTGCTACCGATAAATCAAATTGAAAGGGTAAAACCAAGTCTAAGCACTTTTATAGTGACTTCCATATTGTCGATTGAGGAAACTGATCCAAACCACATGGTAGAAAGTGTTGATCCACCAAATAGTGATGGAAGCTTAAATGGAGATGTCTTCATTTCACCTGTCAAACTACGACAAGTCTCAACATCATCAATCAGAATATAATAAGTTCTATAAATGCTAGAGGAAGACAAAGATGTTGATTCCCAATCTATCATGCCCTCTTTATTACCCAAGAAAGACCCTTCATCAATAATAGATCCAGATATAGTGGCTTCTTCTTTATGATTTTCAAATGTAGACTCCTCTCTTAACTCTGGATGTTTTTCCTTATCATCTATTGTCCAAGTAGAAACATAATAGGTAACACATAATGAATATGAAGAGGAAGATATCATAGATTCTTCTCCATCATTTGAGTAAGGTGTCACTACCCATATGAATGAGTTCAGAGAAATAAACATGGGTTTAAAGGAAGATACACGCCCCACTATAATTAGCGTGACCATGAACTCTAAAGAGAAAGTGGTGTATACATGATTTCTAAATAAGCATAGAGATATATTTTCATGGAAATATTCAGAAATTCTAGGCCACAAACTCGATGTATCCAACCTTCCTTTTGGTTTTTAGAAGAACATCATGGATTTAACCAGGAAGCAAGAAGAACACACCCATCTAATGCCTCTAAAATTGAAGCTCATGTTGATAAGAATATAAAGGCTAACTTTGTCAGGGAGGTTAAATATCCCAAATGGGTAGCTAATATTGTCCATGTGAAAAAGAAGAATGGAAGACTCAGAGATTGCATTGATTTCCGAGATCTTAACAAGCATCATCCTAAGGATGATCTTCCAGTTCTGATTACAGGGCAACTAATTGATGCAACAGCTAGATATGAAGATTTTTCCTTCATGGATGGATAATTTGGGTATAATCAAAATTCATAGGGACTTAGAGGATGAAGAATATAAAGCATTCAGTTCCCCTCAATGCGTGTTTTTCTATTGGGTAATGCCCCATGGATTAAAAAATGAAAGTGAAACATATCAACATACCATGCACCATATTTTCAAACCAATTTTATGAAAATGTTTTCAATGTTATGCGGATGATTTGGTGGTGAAATACAAAAAAATATCCAATAACTTGGCTGGTCTGGATATCATATTCAATAATATTTGGAAACACAGTTTGAAGTTGAACCCCTTAAAATGTGATTTTGGGGTAACCTCAAGAATGTTCCTTGGATTTATTGTGCATCATCATGGTATCAATGTTGATCCTGAGAAAATAAAATCAATCCTTGGTATGTCACCTCCTCCAAAATTTAAATAATTAAGAGGAATCCAAAAAAACATGGCCTATATTTGGCGCTTTATCACCAATTTGAAAACATAGTGTTTTCCTTTCACCAGATTAATGAATAAAGGAGTCACCTATTAGTGGAATAAAGACTTCCAAGAAGAAGTTGATACCCTCAATAAATATCTACTGAGTCCACTGGAAATAATGCCACCTATTGAAGGAAGGCCACTTATTCTCTATGTAACATCTTTAGAGTGATCACAAGTTTCCTTCCTTTCCCAAAAAGTGATTCTGGGAATGAAAACATCCTTTACTATCTTAGTCGTACTATGATTGATACAGAAACATGGTATTCATGTATTGAAAAGTGTTTCCTAGCTTTTATATTTTCAGTGCAAAAATTGAGGCACTACTTAAAACATCATGAAGTCCAATTGGTGTCCCGAAATACCCTACTCAAATTTATCCTCGGCCGTTCTATTCTTACTATGTGTCTGGAACAGTGGGAAATTATTTTACAACCATTTGAAATCCAGTTTGTACCTAAAAAGGCAATATAAGTCCAAGCTTTGGCTGACTTCCTTGATGAACATCCATCTGTCAAAGATACATCATTAAATACTGAATTTCCGGATGTATAGGTCTTATCTATTTAGGATAATTCCAAAACAGGGGAACTGTACCTTGATGGTGCTTCTAGAAGTAAAATAGGGGATAGAATTGGAAAAACCTAAACAAAACAATATTGGGTTAAGAATTGTTCTTATTTCCCCAAAAAGGCAGTGTTTCCTTACTTCTTCCTATTGTCAGATAGTGGTACCAACAATTAGGAAGAATATCAATCACTCATTGTAGGTTTGGAATTAGAACTTCAGGTGCATGTGAATCACATAAAAGTGAAAGGTGATTCATAATTGGTAATCAAAAAAATAAATAGGTAATATTCTATCAGAAAATAAGTGTTAATCCCTTTGTGTGATTACATCAGAGGGTTAATGTCTGAATTTCCATTAGATATGAAATTGTCTTATGTCACGCGATAACAAAACACCAAAGATAATGCATTGTCAAATGAAACTATAGCCCTTGAAGATCCAAATCGAGATGAGGGATAACCCATCATCATGTGGTCTCACTTTTTTTTAACCCAACATGGATAAAATTCATGAGATTAGCCCTATTTTTGAGCTATATGGTCATTCAATGGGATAGAGAACAAACATCATAGAATGTCTTCAAAATGGAGTACTTCCAGAAGATATGGATGAAAAAGAATAGATCCAACGATGAGCAGCCATATTTACTCTTTATGATAGTCTAGACCATCAAAAAATCTTTTATAAATGAGGCTTCGATAGAATCCTCCTCAGATGTACTAATGGAGAGGAGATTGTAGCCGTAATGAAAGAAGAACATTCAGGAATTTGGGGATCCCAACAGTCTTGGAATAGACTCTCGGATCAGATCTGAAGGCCTAGATACTTTTTACCTCTAATGACGCGGGATTGTACAGATTTAACTATAAAAATTCCATCACTTCCATGTGCATGCCAACTTCATTCATCAACCCCCCAGAGTTTCTACATACAACTAAATACTCCTGGACATTTTTCGCATGGGTAATGGATATAGTAGGACCTTATCATCCATTCAAAGCTAAGAAATTGAAGTACATCCTAACTGCTACTAACTTCTTCTCCAAAAGGGATGAGGAAATACCTCTCAATGAAGTCAGATCCAAAATCATTATTAGTTTCGTCAAAACTAACATCATTACTAGATTTGTTGTCCCTCATACTATTTTTATGGATAATGGAACCAATTTTTGTTCTTATGAGGTAAAAATGTTATATCAGGAACATAATATTAAATCACACCATTCATCTCTCTATTATGTAGTAGCCAATGGATAGATAGAGGCCTTCATTAAAACCCTATCAAATATAATCACGAATATGGTTGATAAGGATAATAATTCATGTCCTAATAAACTTTTTAATGCTTTATGGGACTACTGGACTACAACCTCAATACCACCCAAGAAACTCCCTATTCATTGGTATACGGAATAGAAGCAGTTTTACCCATTGAAATGAAATTGCCTCTACTCAGAGTTTCAATCTGTGATCACTTGTCTATAGATGATATGTCTCAGAAATGGTTTAATGAATTGGAATGGTTAGAAGAGAAAATATTTCATTCTTTTCATCACATGGATGTCTATCAAAACAGAATAATGTGGTCTTTTAACCTGAATTTTTTCTCCGTTTGTTTCTTCAAGTATAATTAGTATTGGTCCCCAAGAATCCAATGATACAAGGAAAGAAACCCCCAAATATTGATCCAATGTGGGAAGGTCCTTATTCCATACATAAGGTATACTCAAATAGGGGTTTTTACTTTATTTCATTGGATGGAGATCTCATTAAAACTCAAAACAATGAGATATTATTGAAGAAATACTTTGTGTAATTTCCCAGATAATGTCCTCACTGCATGACATTAAACTACACCGCACCAAAAACCTAGCTGCATAATGATAAACTACATTGTATCTCTAGTCCTCATTGCAAGACTGAAAAAATCACAACCACATTTCCATACTACAAAACATAAAACTTCATAGTACATAGTCCTAGTTAAAAGACGTTAAACTGCGTAACAACCACAAGCATCAATGATTCATGACATTAAAATTCATTGCATCTTTGTCATTTACGCATGACTTTATACTTCATGACACCATTTTTTTTCATTACATGACATTAAACTTTATTTTTAACATCTTCTCCACATGATGATAGGAGATTCCATAAGAAAGCATCATTGATATCATTTATACTCATTAGTAGTATATGAGTACTTTCTTTCCCTATGTATATGTGATATTTTCATAGGGACAATGTTTCAAGAACTACGTTTGGATTGATTCTCATCTATATGAGATATGTAGAGATGTCTGGATCTCCAATCTTAGGACTAGTTGCAATCACAATTTTTTTATTTCCTTTTTTTATCCTATATATGAACTAGATCTCTTCAGAGTAATATTTTAAGTTACATGATTTTATTTTCATACCATCATGTGTCTTAAATTTAATAATTCTTCTAGAATGTATTAAATCCCCCCAATCTCCCATGCCAACTCGATTTGTGTGGGAAATGAATGTTTAAAGAACTAATTACGGATTGATTCTCACATATATGAGATATGTAGTGATGCATAGAGATCCAATCTTGGGACCATCCAGGATAAAAAAACACCCTTTATTCTATATGTAAGAATCAAAATCTATATAGGGAATATTTAATGAATTAAATATGGCTTGATTTATGAACTCAGCATGACACATCGTGACACTGGTGTTTTATCCCTTTGTCCAGCTACAACAAGTCATTATTTTCACATCGGTTCATCATTTTTCTTACCGCCTTACGTTAAACTGTATGGAAATCTAACACCCATATTCTTCACTTGTGTCACCTTTGTGTTTTAGAAGAATCCCTTACGGCTCCTTGTTCCTCACACCGAGCATAGCTCACGTAGGCTTAGGAATTGTGTAAATGGATTATTTATATAAATAAGTTGCATTAATTTATTATGGGGCTATTAATGTCCTCATTACATGAATTAAAACTGCACAGTATAATTTCCTCATATCATGAATTAAAACTGCACAATATAATGTCCTCATTTCATGACATTACAATGGAAATCACAATGTTAATTCAAAATGAAACAAAGAAGGTCTCCATTTTACATATGATTCATATCTATGCAAAGGAAGTAAAATCATGGCTAATATTGATTAAAATATTTCTTTTGTGCATTGAGAATAACCCATTTCTATATTTTTCAATCCTAAATTTGAATATTTCCCAATCTTTATAATCTTTCTTATTGTTTCTGGTGAGAGAGTATCTAATACCTAAGAGCACTTTTTCCTGAAAATGCAGCATGGTCTCATAGGTTCCCTTGCATAAGTTTCCTACATAACGAGTCAGTCAGTCAAAAGATTCCACTATTTGGATATAAAAAATATTCCCCAGTTGGTCGTGCATAATAAATCCCCCACAAAACGTTTCTCAAATGATGGTAATTTCATTCTGGGTGATAATGTGTTTGTCCCCTTCAAACGTTTGATGAAAATTTATATAAATCTGTATTTCAAAATAGTTATTCTGGTATATTTGTCCCATTATCTTTCTCTTGATATCAATGTCTTCAAGACCACAATTTACACATTTCCCTCTCTATATGTTCAAATTAATATGAAATAACATTTGAATAACTTTTCCAAATGGAATATGTTCTTTCCATTTTGGGGTCCTAGTTGTATGACCTAAAACTACAGCACCCATAACTTTTATGATTACGTCAGAACTTCGTAAAAGTCATATTTCACCAATTCATTGGAAAACATGGTTGGAAATTCCCTATCCATGTTTAAGTACCATTCTTCAGAAACCATACTCTGCGCTTTGGAAAATATGAATCTCCATAAACATTCTTCGACACTTTTAGAAATAGAATTTCAAAATTGTTAAGATCTATTTTTCTTAACTATACATCACATGGAATTAGGTGGCCTTTCACAAGTTGCCTACATAATGGGTCAGTCAGTTCAAAGATGCCACTGTTGGGTTAGGCAGAATATTCCCCAGTTGGCCCTACATAATACAGCCCCAATAACGGGCTTGTAAAATAATGGTATCTTCATTCTTGGAGTAGATTTCATCTAATTCATTTATCCTTTTTTACATGTCATTATTCAGATCTAGAAATTCCCAAATCACAGTGTACAATTTCCCATACTTGAATATTGTAGTATGTTTCTAAACAAATTAACAAGAAATTTGATGAGTCTCATACCTTTGGAAAAAAATACCTTAAATTATAGCCACACAATGTCCTTAATGCATGAGTTAAAACTGCACAGTACAATGTCCTCACTGCATGACATAAAACTAAACAGTACAATGTCCTCACTGCATAACTTAAAAACAACAAAGTTTTATTTCATAAATTACCCTTTCTTATAAATTTTAACCATTTTTCATACAATTTTTTTTTATAAAAGTGGTTTTCATATTCATGATATATGTCAGCATAAAATATCCCTTTTATTATTAAAACCCATTTTCTTGTAAAAACCACCCACATGGGTCTTGATTCACCTAAATATTATTTTCCCTTGATTATAAACAGTATAATGTCAAATTATTAAGAGTTCTTTTTCCAAACTATACAGCATGTTCCCTTAGGTAGCCTTGCATTAAATATTCCTACATAATGGGCCTGTCAGTTAAAAGATGCCACTATTTTTCTATGCATCATATGGCCCAGTTTTCCATGAAAAATATGACCCCTATAATTGGTTTGTCAAATAATTGTATCTCAGTTCTTCGAAGACATTACCCTTATGATGATACAGGTTTTAAATTTGGTGACCATAAAAATCATGGCTCATGATTCCCCGTGGAAAATATTTGAAGAATATTAAAGTAATTCTTAGTCACTAATTCTTGTTTGGTATTTAATATCAAATTTATCTTCAAAAATATTTCAACCTTAAACACTAGCCCTTTATAGTCTAACATGATTGACTCTAAACGTCCAACAAAAAAAGAAATTATACTGACCATATTGAAAATCTACAAAGGGAAATCTAGAAAAAAGTTGAGTCCCAGGTAACAAAACATACATTTTTGTATGGTTTAGGTATTTAGATCAATAAAATGTCAAAATACACAATCCATATAGGGTTTTCCCTATGACCCTAGAAACAATCAAAATATGCTCGCTAGACCCTATGGCATAGGAAAAAATTAGATCATCCTTCCACACTTGATGTAGATCCAAATCTTAACAATGATGTTTTAATTCATCATAGTTCCCTAAATTCACCTTAGAACAACATTATTTTCATTCTGAACAAATCAAATTCTTTGGGGGGGATTTTTTTACACCACATAATTTGTATCATGAACTTCTAGGAAAAATTGAAGATAAGATTATCACATAGACAACAAATGTCAAGTATGAGTGAAGAGGTTTTCACCGTAAAGGAAGAAGGTTCATTCTGGATTTCTATGTGCCAAAATACTACCCCATAATGATGGATAATTAGAATTATTCCCCCATCCAAGAGTAGGCATTGGATTTCTAAGATCGATGATGAAAAGGTTTTGACACATTAAATTCAATATCCAAGTTTATCATAGGTGACATGGTTTATTATCCATATCAAGAAGTATAGATCTCTTTTAGATCATTGATTTGACTCTTCATAGAGCCTAAACAGACTTACGGATCAAAATGTATGGCACTAAGAAGACAGACAAATTTTATCCTAAAGAGCTACGCGGAAGACCTACGCGAAGGACCTACACAGTAGTATAATTTTATCACACCAACATGAAAGACCTATGTGGAGGATGTACGCAGGGGACCTACGTAGGGTTACTCCTTCGACCAGGTCCCCTCCATTCCTATAAATAGGAAACTTGGCCTCCGCATTTCAAAAACAAAAATAGTTGGAAGAAGTCCAAAAGCTCCCATTGTGTAGCTCTTTCTCCAAGAACCCTCAATGTTTCTCAGGTATCTTTCTAAAAGAAAAGATAGGAGATAATCAAATAGAGAATTTTGATTCAAACTCCAATAAAGGTCTTGAACATATGGAGAACCATTGCGGCGCACCTTCCCGAAGCACCTGCACAGAGAACCTGCATGGAGCACCTGCGCGGAGCATCTGCGCAGAGCACCTATGCGGAGCACCTCTATGGAGCACATGAAAGACACACCTTGGCGGAGCACCTATGCAGAGCACCTGCACTACCCAGCTAGTCTATACCACGGGGGTTGCACCCCCACACCCCTACTCAGGATAACTACTGGTATGCGGTCCCGACCCTTTGCGCTTGTCCCTCCACTTCCTTCATTGACCCCCATGAAAAATGGAGAGTTGCACCATGAACTTTTTGGGTCAGGTGATGAAATTTTCCATTACTCCCTTAATGTATCCCAACTTACAAACATGGAATATCATGATTTGAGACACTTTATCTCACCCAATGAAGTTCCTTGATTCGAGTTACTTATCTTGGTTCCATTCACATGTTATGAGTTCTGAATATCTTTATTGATTACTCTAGTACCTTGAGTCGATACAGTCCTCGGAAAACTCCTCAAACCTCATCACCTGACTCATGTGATAGGTTAAATTATAAATGGTCCTCCTCCATAGGAGTAATCTTTAACCAATTCCCAATGGGAATCCATCCTGTTGTATGACCATAAACTTCATCCCATCTTCCGTCTATTGGACCCTTGTCCAATGAGAAGAGAACAGAGGGAAGTCTGGTTGCCTCTACCTCTTCTCGGGTCCACTTGACCTTGTTCACCTTGGCCACCATAGTTTCTCCCTCATCCACCGACAGAGGAGGAAAAGTGTGAGTGCGTTTTTTAATCTTTAACATCATCTTGTTATTCGCACCAAGCATGACTCACATGGGCATAATAATTTTTCATGGTCACAACATTTTCACAATCGAATTAATGACGAGAACTCGGATTCCAACCATAATTGGGATAAGTAGGAATCCTTCTGAGGGACCCATCTCACTAAATATCCTATTATGTAATCCAACCCTAATTCCCTTAATCTGGAAAATCCTCCTTAGGAATAAGTAACAAATTAAATCCCTAAGTCACCAAGGCATCCTTTTCAAGAAGTAAGCCGAAACTCATTTCTGTCAAAGGAATATAATATCCAATGAGGCATAACGAACTATGTGGGATTTTATTCCCATCCAAATGGGATACGCATGAAGCCTTTTTGAGGTTCAAACCGAAAACATCAAAACCACCCAGTTCTCCTTGGTCTATATTCCTAACAGGGTATAGTCAAACTTGGAAATTCATATTCCTTCCATGTTCCTTGGGTTTCCTAGGTATAATCCCCACACCAAACATTGACTAAGAACCTTTCACTTAGATGTACATGCCACATGACATTAAACAATATGGATAGGTTGTTATCACATGACATCAAAAGGTATTTTGTGTCCCAGTAAGTGGCACCAAACTACGAGGGTTCTGAATCCTTTCATAATGATATGTAGGTATCCCATTTTATGGGTACGATCCAAATATCAAAACAAGATTTTGTATAATTGGATGAAAACAAATTTTAGAGTGCCTCATTGAGTGGTTTAAAAACCAAAATCATTATAATGATGATTTAATGAATCATGAAATAGAATATTAGAGGATACCATTGATGGATAACCTCAAATACATATGTATATCTTGAAGGGTCCGGGCGCAGAGGAAGCACGTGGGTGGATGTTCCCACTTGGATTTTTGTCATTAGAAATGATCAATTCGGGATCAATACAACGATAAACGCCGGTCTCCACGGATCGAATCCCAGAAAATGACAAAGAAGATGGTTTTTCTTGGAACCACAAACAAGGATCGTTACAGGTTGATTATAATTAATTTAATTAATTATAAAGAAATAATTTTTGGGTGTTATTTCTTTGTTGATGTTCTTGATCACGTTTTCGATGTGATCCGTCGTTGCGTCACAGAAGTCAAGTGTATACTCCATATAGCGGTGATCCACATGTGTACCTCGTATCTCTGGACGTCACCAAAGGATTCTCTGGGTGCTAGCGTGGAGAAGCCTTTGCTTGCGTTGTCCACCTTAGATTCTCTTGATCTGATGGAAGAGGATCTCTCTCGGTATTTAGAGCATTATTGGAGGAAGAGGTTCTTTCGGCCTTGAAAGAATTCTCCAGAGATGTTGTGCACAATAATTTTCTTGTGTGTTGGAAACTAGTTGGGGTTGTGATGATATTTATAATCGGGTGTGTGGGGTTATAGAGTTATGACAATAAATAAATGTGTTATGCATTTCATTTATTTCATTGAATCTTATTTAAAACCCCCATGCCGAATAAATAATTCCTTAACATGCTCCCACACTAATTATACTAAATATCATTTAAAACAATATTATATCCTCAAAATCCTGACTGGAAAAACTATACATCATGTAATAATAAATACACGGCGTGTACTAGTTTTTCATTGAAAACTACATGGCGTGTACATTAAATGTACACGTCGTGTATATCTTGTTTTCATTTATTCATTTCCTTTCCGAAATAAAACTACATGGCGTGTACATTTAATAATACACGGCGTGTACTTGTTTTAATTTATTTTTCCTCCATCATTTAAAACAACTTAGGCTTCCATGAATAATTATTAAACCACGTACGGGAATAATCTTTATTCAACTTGAGATACTTGGATACACTAAGTGTGTGACCCTCTAGGCCTCTTTCTCGTAGGAAATAGGCGGGCTTGCCTAAAGTCCAAGATTACTGTCTAGCAACGGGTCAAGGCACCCAAGAGAAAGAAGTTGATGCCGCATTGACGTATCACCTCATACGAACGCTTACTGTGTAATTTAATCCCTCAATCTCGATATCTCATCAAGCAGGTTTCATGGCAGTGTCATAAACCTATATGCTTGATCCTTCATTCTTTGACTACCTGAAATAAACTCATCATTCACACCATGGCCATGTAATTTAATGTGACAGTTCTATTTCAATCAAAGGGCCGAGATATCAACTTCCATAAATGGAAGGGCCAAATCCTTCCTCGACTTATCCATTAACAACATGTCACTCGTGACGCACCCAATGTACCCTACTTCCTGCCAACTGTCTGCGTGACGGTTTTCGTCAGTAAATCTAAGTGCGCGAGTCATGACATGAGTTAATAATAATCTTCCAGTCTAAGGACCATTACATACGCTCGTAGATAGCAATGTCCGATGACACCAAGACATGCAGAATTTCTATTGGTGGGTCTATTTTCATAATCTCCCATCTTGGAGATTACCAAGTGCGAACTCCATGAGAGAGAGTCTCGTCTTCTTATGAGTACTCACACATGATGGTCTGTATACTATGTGTCCTATCAGAGTATGTCATCCAACCGCAGAACTTTATTTAAGAATACTGTTATAGCATTTCAAGGTTCTCATCATAGCGGGGATCTTCTATGACCTTATTAATGCAACAAATATTCTAGGACATTATTATATTATAGTTATGCAGAACAATGAAAAATATATAATAAGTGAACATTCATGTAATCAAAGTACAAAATAGTTGGTTCTGAGGACACCAACCCTTAAAAACTCCCACTTGGACTAGAGCCAACTGCCTATGACTTTTAGTCCTCTAGACCTCACATGATGATCATGTTTCTGCTGAGTCAAGGCTTTAGTCAATGGGTCCCCCACGTTGTCTTCCGTGGAAATAATTCTCACTGTAACTTCACCTATCTGAGAAAAATACCTCAAGAGATGATACTTCCGAAGTATATGCTTTGTCCGCTGGTGTGACCTTGTCTCTTTTGCAAGTGCCACTGCTGTAGTATTATCACAATTGAGTGTGATAGGATCTTTACTGCTCAGTACTACATCCAGCTCTTGGATGAAGCTTCGCATCCATACTACTTCTTTAGCTGCCTCAGAAGCTGCAATATACTCGGACTCTGCTGTAGAATCTGCCACCAAACTTTTCTTTGAGCTCTTCCAGCTCACTACACCTCCATTCAAACTGATGATGTATCCAGTCTGCGACTTCATTTCATCTTGATCAGTCTAGAAACTAGCATCTACATGTCCTCTGATGACTAGTTCCTCATCTCCTCCATAAACCAGGAACATATCCTTAGTACGCCTCAGATACTTAAGGATAGTCTTGACTTCCATCCAATGGTGGTCTCTAGGATTATCTTGATATCGGCCTACCACACTTAATGTGTAAGCAACATCTAGCCTCGTACATAGCAAAGCATACATGACTGACCCAATCACGGATGTGTAAGGGATCCTTGCCATTATCTTTCTTTCCTCATGTGTCTGAGGACACATTTTCTTGGAAAGATGAATTCCATGTGACACTGGCAACAATCCCCTCTTGGATTGTTCCATACTGAATCTCTTCAGTATCTTGTCAATATATGTACTTTGACTCAGGCCCAGCATTCTCCTCGATCTATCATGATGGATCTTGATCCCATGAATATATAATGCCTCACCCAAGTCTTTAATGGAGAATCATTTATGCAACCATGCCTTAACTGACTGTAAGACAGGTACTTCATTTCCAATTAGTAATATGTCATCAACATATACTATTAGGAAAATGACTGCACTCCCACTAAACCTCTGGTAGATGCAAGTCTCACATTCATTCTTAACAAAGCCAAATTCCATTACAACTTCATCAAAATGAATGTTCCATGATCTTGATGCTTGAATTAATCCATAAATGGATTTATGCAACTTGCATACCTTGTTGGCATCCTTTGGAGTCACAAACCCTTCAGGTTGTGTCATGTAGACATCTTCCTGGAGGATCCCATTAAGGAAAGCTGTTTTGACATCCATTTTCCAAATTTCATAGTCATGGTAAGCAGCAATGGCCAATAGGATTCTGATGGATTTTAGCATCGCAACCGGTGAAAAGGTTTGATCATAGTCAATTCCTTGACATTGTCAAAAACATTTTTCAACAAGTCGTGCCTTATAGGTGCTGACTTTCCCTTCCATGTCCAGTTTCTTCTTGAATACAAATTTATTACCAATAGGCTTTACATCAACTAGAGGATATACCAAAATATGGACTTGGTTTTGGTACATGGAATCCATTTCAGAATTCATGGATTCTTGCCACTTGGCAATGTATGTGCCTTCAACTGCTTACTTGTAGGTAAGAGGATCATCATTTTCAACCAATAACGAGTCACCATCCTCAGTGACAAGAAAACCATATCGTTCTGGTTCTATCACCTCTCTCGTGATCCTACGCAATTCTTGTGTCTCTGAAACAGATTGTTCTTCCACATGTCTATGTGGAATCTATTCTTGTACCAACTCATGTGTATCTTGAGCCTCGACTTCATTGAAGTCTATCTCGCTTCCACTATCTCTTTTGGAGATGTGCTCCCTCTCAAGGAATATGGAATGTCTTGCCACTTTATCCTTTTTGTATGAGGGGTTGTATAGGTAATATCCCCTTTTTTCCTTTGGATATCCTATAAAGATACACATTGTGCCTCTAGGTGCAAGTTTGTTACATGAAGAGGCCTTAGAAAATTCTTCGCTACCCCACACGTGTAAATTCGATAACATGGCTTTGCGTCCACTTCATAACTCATATGGAATACCATTTATCGATTTAGTTGGTAATTGGTTTTTTTATGTGCACTGCTGTTTGTAATGCATGTCCCCAAAAGGATAATGGAAGACTTGCATGACTCATCATTGATCTCACCGTGTCCAACAGGGTTCGGTTCCTCCTTTCTCTTACACCATTCCATTGTGGCGTGTAAGGAGGAGTGAGTTGAGATAGAATCCCAAACTCCTGTAAGAAATCAATGAAGTCTTGATTAAGATAATCTCCTCCCCTGTCCGAGTGGAGTTTCTTAATCTTCTTACCAAGCTGGTTCTCAACTTTATTCTTGTATTCTTTGAACCGATCAAATTAATCTGACTTATACCTCTTTATGTAGATATATCCATATCTACTAAAATCATCAGTAAAAGTTATGAAGTATGAGAACCCACCCCTTGCTTCAACTGGAAATGGTCCACACACATCTGTGTGAACTAATTCTAGAAGCTTTTTAGCTCTTTCACCTTTCCCACTAAATGGGGCTTTGGTCATTTTTCCTTGTAGACACGCATGATATACACCAAGTGTTTTTAGTTCGAAAGAATCTAAATACCCATCTTGATGTAATTTTGTCAAATGTTTCTCATTGACATGACCTAGCTAGTGATGCCAAAGTTGGGGGTGGTATGATTCATGTGAATTAACTTTGTTATCGATTGCCATTACTTGGTTTGTGTAGTCTAACACAAAAAGGCCATTATATAAATGTTCCCTACCAAAACAAATGATATCTTTATAAAAGTAGAAACATTCATTTCCAAACATGAATATGAATCCATCAGTATCTAATCTGGATACTGAAATAATGTTTTTAGTAACAGAAGGAACATAATAACAACCTTTAAAAACCAAGACCATCCTAATAGGCAATGTGAGGTGGTAGTCTCTGACAGCTACAACAGCGAGTATGACTCCGTTGGCTGCTCATAGATCCATCTCACCTCGATCAATATTTTTTAATCTACTTGGTTCCTGTATTTGGATACATATGTGAGCACCAAAAGTATAATCTAATACCAAATTAGTAGAAACAGATAGATTGTATTCGATAATAAACACACCTGAAGCTTCCCCTTGCTTCCTTTGATGGGTGAAATGTTTTGTCCAGTGGCCCTTCTTGCCACATGTAAAGCAAACAACATCATGTTCCTTTGCCTCCTCTTTGATCTTACTTTTCTTGTAAGGGCTTGAAGAAGCTTTAGGCTTAAAGCTCTTCGCCTTCCCTATCCTTTTATTCACCATATGGGCAGAAGGATATTTATGCTTCATGTCGTTATCTACTTGGAGAATAAGGACAAGAATATCAGATAGAGGCTCCTCAATGTTTTTCATGTTGAAATTAACAACAAAGTTTGAGAATCTCAGGGGGGTGATACAAGAATGAGATCGGTGCCTAGTTCTTCGAGGAGTTTAAACCCTATAACCTCCAAGCTCTCAATGTAGCTAATGAAATTGACTACATGAGGCCCGGCTGGGGCACCCTCTCCAAGCTTGCTCTGAAATAGATCCTTGGAGATCTCAAACCTTTCCCGTCTTTCTCTCTCCTGGTATAGACCACAGAGGTGCTCGAGCATTCTATAAGCATCCATGTCTTCATGAGACGTCATGAGCTCACTAGACATTGATGATAACATCACATATTGAATGTTGAGAGCTTCGTTCAAATGTTGATCATAGACCAGGAAATCTTCATCACTCGCCCCTGGGGTAGGAGAATCAGGAAGCGAGGACTTCAGCACGTAAAACATTCGTTCATGGCGTAGGATAACCCGAAGGCGCCTAAACCATTCCTGAAAGTTACTACCGGTGAGGATTTTGTCTTTATCCAGTATTGATCGCAGAGAAAATGTGGTTGATGAGTTTGTCATTTCGATTCTACAAATTAAAAGAGCATATTTATCAATACCCTTTTTGATAACATTTTACGAGAAATAATAAATTAATTCTCCCACTATTTTATCAAGTCCCAGTGGCCCTCACCATTGAACTCGGAATGTATAGTTGCATTGCCATTATAGTGGAAAGGATCCGTATTTCCCTTTGCATAACCCCATCAAGGGTTGGTCAAGCTATTTTAAGGTATATAGGTAGGCAGGTCTTTTCCAACTATGAGCTTACAATTCCTTGATCTGTTGAGTGGACTCCCCAATCCTGAAATCCTGACTTGGATTTCCTCAATCTTGCCTCCAATATTACACCAAGTCTAGCAAGGGCTAGTTCTCTTGATGTAATATGGTTAAGTCAACCCTAAACCTTTCATAAGGGATTCCTTTATAAAAGTAAGTTTCCATACAACGGTTGGTTAAACACATAGTTTTATTAAGTCTTGCCCTTAATCAGGTAACGGAAGTCTTGGTCTGACTTAATATGGTATTAAGGGATTTTATTCCTTTATGTGTAGTTTCACATTATCACATGTTTGTTAATATTATGTGATGCTTTCTTAATTGATTAACCATGTTCTGATAATGTTTATGCATAGTACGGTTTTTATTTTATTCCATCTTTGCATGCTTGTTCATTTTATTAATTTTGTGATCGCGACAACACATACATAATAAATGAACCATGCAATCAGACAGAAATAAAATAAGATGGAATGATCATGAGCTACTATTGGTTATCTTATCTAGCAGTTTTAATAAGCTAACCCTGACCTAGGGAAAACACCTTGAACCTGTTGGTTCGTGTTTTGCAGCTCCCACCTGTCCACCTTTGTATCTTCTTGTGTCGGTTTTGCCTCGGCTTCGGGATTTGAACCGTCTCATCTGGCTTGGGTGATACTCCATTACATGGGTTTACATTAAAGAAACCATGGGCATGCATGCCCTACATTTTATTGGAATAAGGCTCGCAGGCCAAAAAATTTAAATTAAATAAATTTAAATGAAACCATACACATACAAAGGTTCTTTGGTCTAGCTCATGATCATCCATAATATGCAACGACATTTACACATATTTAGAATTCAAATTCTTTTAATCGTTCTTTTATTTAAGATAAGACGCACTCGAATTCAATTAATTATGATCTTATAATTAATCAATTCTTTATCTTAAATTCCTTTCTAAATTTCCTTGAGAATCATCTCATCCATATTCCTTTTATGGGTCTTTATACATTAGAGGAAACTTGGTGAAATTCCATTTCCGGAAAGTACATGGCGTGTAGTTTATAATTACACGGCATGTATTTTTCTTTTCAACCTTTATCCAAAGTACACGCCGGGGCTTTTGACGTGTTTTCTGTACTTTGGAAATTTTGGAGTACACGACATGTAGATGAATCATACATAGTGTGTACTTCCTTGTTACGCGGTAACCGGCCTGGCAATCTTGTGTATGAGGTACACTTTTTATCCCTGTACACGGTTTCACCAGGGCCGGAACGGACTACACAACGTGTTGCTCCAACATACACGCCGTGTATTCCGGTTTCCATGTGCCATTCAATTCTGGTCAACATGGCGTGATTAAAACTTAGGAATATTCAATTCACACGACGTGGTTTGGCGGACCAGTGCCGGTTTGTTAAACCTAAGTACACGGCATGTAGTTTTAATTACACCCCGTGTAATCCCGTGTTATAAAGACAGAAAGAGAGACTCCTCCAGATGAATTCCTCGTTTTTATTTTAATCAAAATTAAAATTTACTAGTCATTTTTGTGATATGAATCGAGAATTGAAGGAGGAAGAATAGATATCATTTATTCAGATTAATATAATGATATATTTCGAAATGAATCAAATATAAATGCGTAAATTATCAATGAAAATTAAATAACTATAATCAATGTTGTAACCTCACTCTGATACCATTTGAAGGTTCCGGGCACAGCGGAAGTGCATGGGTGGATGTGCCCACTTGGATATTTGTCATTAGCAATGATCAATCCGGGATCAATACGACGATAAACGCTAGTCTCCACGGATCGAATCACAGAAAAAGAAAAAGAAGGTGATTTGTCCTAGAACCACCAACAAGGATCGTTAGAGGTTGATTATAATTAATTTAATTATTTATAAAGAAATACCTTTTGGGTGTTCTTTCTTCGTTGATTTTATTGATCACGTTGTCGATGTGATCCGTCGTTGCCTCGCTGAAGCCAAGTGTAGTCTCCCTCTCGCAGTGATCCACACATGTACCTCGTATCTCTGGACATCGCCAAAGGATTCTCCGGGTGCTAGCGTGGAGAAGCCTATGCTTGCATTGTCTACCTTAGATTGTCTTAATCCGATGGAAGAGGATCTCTCTCAGTCTTGAGAGCGTTCTTGGAGGAAGAGGTTCTTTCGGCCTTGAATGAATTCTCCAGAGATGTTGTGCACAAAAATTCTCTTTTGTGTTGGAAAAGAGTTGGGGTTGTGAGGATATTTATAATCTGGTGTGTGGGGTTATAGAGTTATGACAATAAATAAACGTGTTACTCATTTTATTTATTTCATTGACTCTTATTTAAAACCCACATGTTGAATAAATAATTCCTTGACAAGCGCCCACACGGATTATAATAAATATCATTTAAAACAATATTATATCCTCAAAATCCCGACTGGAAAAACTACACGTCGTGTAATAATAAATACACGGCATGTACTTGTTTTTCATTAAAAACTACACGGTGTGTACAATAAATGTACATGACGTGTATATATTATTTTCATTTATTCATTTCCTTTCCAAAATAAAACTACACAACGTGTACATTTAATAATACACGGCGTGTACTTGTTTTAATTTATTTTTCCTCCATCATTTAAAACAACTTAGGCTTCCATGAACAATTATTAAACCACGTACGGGAATAATCTTTATTCAACTTGAGATACTTGGATACACTAAGTGTGTGACCCTCTAGGCCTGTTTCTCGTTGGCATTAGGCGGGCTTGCCTAAAGTCCAAGATTACTGTCTAGCAACAGGTCAAGGAACCCAAAAGAAATAAGTTGACGCCGCATTGACGTATCAACTCATAGGAACGCTTACTGTGTAATTTAATCCCTTGGTCTTGATATCTCATCAAGCAGGTTTCATGGCAGTGTCATAAACTTGTATGCTTGATCCGTCGTTCATTGACTACCTGAAATAAACTCTTCGTTCACACCATGACCATGGAATTTAATGCGACAGTTCTATTTCAATCAAAGGGCCAAGATATCAACTTCCATAAATGGAAGGGACAAATCCTTCCTCAACTTATCCATTAACAACATGTCCCTCATGACACACCCAACATACCCTACTTCCCGTCAACTATCTGTGTGACAGTTTTCGTCAGTAAATCTAAGTGCGTGAGTCATGACATGAGTGAATGATAATCTTCCAGTCTAAGGACCATTACATATTCTTGTAGATAGCAATGTCCAATGACACCAAGACATGAATAATTTCTCTTGGTAGGTCTTTTCTCATAATATCCCATCTTGGAGATTACTAAGTGCGAACTCCCTGAGAGAGAGTCTCGTCTTCTTACGAGTACTCGCACATGACGGTATGTATACTCTGTGTCCTATCATAGTATGTCATCCAACCGCAGAACTTTATTTAAGAATATTGTTATAGCATTTCAAGGTTCTCATCATAGCGGGGATTTACTATGACCTTATTAATGAAACTAATATTCTAGGACATTATTATATTATAGTTATGCAGAATAATGAACAATATATAATAAGTGAACATTCATGTAATCAAAGTACAAAATAGTTGGTTCTGAGGACACCAACCCTTACATATCTCCCTTAATGAAGAACCATGAATGTGTACAGATAATTGTGACCCTTCCTTTTATTATATTACTATTACATCATTTTAAAGATAAACAACATAATAGTATTACACATAGAGGATACAAAGGTTTACTGTCTTGGGAAATCTAGGACCATACTTAACAATTACAACATCAAACATAAACATTTATTTAATTTCTTCTTCTCTAGATTATTATTGGCACTTGTCCTCTCTTTAGTACATGTAGCCACCTGAGGATATACATCAATAGGGATGAGCTAAAATCTGAGTAAGAGGATAGATAAGAAGAATATATAATGGGGTTAGCATAATCATAACATAAGAAAAAGATCATGAACATGATAGGAGCATAAATAAAAGACAAGAAATGTGGCAATGCATAAAAATGAAACATCATGTTTTTGTGGTTGACTACCACACATACTTGTGAAATATTTTAGCATCTTGTTCAAAAATCATTTCAAATTTACTCATGAGATTCATCACTTTACCCAATGTATTGGAGCGCTATATAATTTCGGGCGCACCCATCACATTCAAACATTCATATTGCTCTATATAATTCCGAGAACACCCGTCACATCATAACATTATCATTTATCATGAATACCACAATGAACATATAACATAAATAAAAATAATTAACCCATGGAAAGGAATGGGTTTCATCTCATAAGAAGAAATTCATAAACATTGGGTTCCCAAAAGGATGAGGGAATAACATACATGTTACAAGAACTGCCAATCTTGTATGAGAAGTAAAAGGTGTGTTATTGAAAGAAGAGTTCTTTTGGAAAACATTTTTTTTCATAAATAGCAGTGACAAACAAGAATATCAAATAAAAATAAAGACAATTATTAACGAAAATATTTTTAGGTGTAACCAAATAAAAAAGGAGTGAAAGAGGGAGAACCTGAAGGATGAAAGTTGGGTTCGAGAATTTCCCCTTACCATGTATCCGAAAGATTCCTTCTCTTTAATGTCATGTATAATGATATTATATTCATTAATTAGAAATCCAGAACCTTGTGTAAATTATTGTGGTTCATTATGGTTTTATTTTGAGATTTTATGCTCCTTTGGATGAGTTATAGAGTTTAAAAACATATTCAGGAATGTTTTTATGGTTTTCTTGAGTGGTTCACTTGTATTCTTATATTAATGTTTGGGTAGAACATTGGTAAACATCCAGAACTGATATTAAATATTATTAATGATATTAAAAGATTATGAATGATCTTATAATAAATTATATTATATTCATGTGGATGAATCATTTGATAATAATTAAATGATGATTGTCCGGGTTAATTTGAGAACTTTTTCGATCATAATGAACTTGTTTTATTTTATCACTAGAAATATGGTCATAAGTTAGTTCTAGAACACTAAATATGAGATAATAAATATGAAATATTCTGGTTCAACCATAAAAATGGTTTCATGACCAGATCTGACGATAGAAATGGAAGAAAAAACATGCCATTCTTGAAGGTGATAAATTTAGCACCTCATGAACAATATTTTCTTTTGTTAAAATAAAAGAAAGAGGGAAAGGGGGTTGGTTGATATAATATCATAAAATTATAGTAAATGTATAATAATGAAGTTAAAATACCCTTTGGATAAAGATATATGGGGAGAGATCATGAAATGAACTTGAATATGAAAGGAAATTAATTGAGAAGAGGGAGAGAAATTACCTATTAAATCCTCCTCTTGAGATCCTCTTTAAAGAAGCTATGCTTGGTCTTTTGATGTGACCAAAAGCTCTATAAAGTGGTATAGGGGAGAGGGAGGATGCTTGGGGTGAGTTTAGAGAAGTCATGGAGCCTGAGAGGTTTGAGGAAATGAGTGTGTGATGGGTCGTATTTATAGTGGAGGGGAGAGGGGTTTCCTTAATATAAAATTCATTAGATTATTAATTTACCCTAAGACAAGAAATAGTGAGCCATCCATGACCATGGATAGTAAATAATTCATGTGATATTGATATTTGGTTTTTTACATCACTTGTGGTGTTAGGAATAGTGTGATTTAATTATAATGTATTTATACGGTAAATTAATGTATTTTACTATTCACAAAAAATTCAAGTGGTTTAGAAAAATCACAAAATTTTACCCCAACCATTTTTATACTTGTAGAATACAAAAATGAATTACATTTTTCAAAAATATTTTTCTAAATATTATTAATTTAATATTTAATTAAAATCATAATTTACTTAAAAAACAGTTTTTAAAATTAAAACTTATTTTATATTGCTTTCAAAAATTATGTTGGGTCTTATAAAATTATGTAAAAACTATAAGACATTGATTTGATAATTATTGAACATATTTTAAGGGAATAAATTTTCTTTTAAATTAATTAAATAATTATAATTAATTATTTATGACTTACAAAATACCAAAACGTTTTCTAAGGTCAAATTGTCACTTTCTAAGATGTCTAAATTTTATTTAATTATTCATGGGTAAGGTTAAACTTATGTTGGATGATTTATTATTCATATTGGTTATATTAATATTCATATGGGTATGTTACTATTCATATTGGTAGGTTACTATTCACAAAAAAAACCATTTTTGTTTTTTTAGACTCCAAAAATCATCTTGAACACAACCGTGTATGTTGGATTTTAAAAATTCCAAACACAGAAGTGTCAAAATTATGTTTAAAGGTCACATAGAATATAGTAGTTCATTATGTTGTGTTTTCATGTGATTTTATGACATGATTATAAGAAGGGAATTTCCATTGAAAAACTTTGGGTCATTACATTCTTCCCCCCTTAAGAAATTTCGCCCCTGAAATTTCACTTTACACAAACAAGTGATGGTACTTCTCCTTAATTGCCTCTTCTGGTTCCCAAGTTACTTTCTAAAACATATGGTTCCTCCACAAACCTTTGACAAGATGGGTTATCTTGTTGCATAGAACCTTATATCTCCGATCCAGAATCTTTACTGGCTTCTCCTCACAGGATAGATCATCTTCCAACTACACCACCTCAGAGTTTACTACATGTGAGGGGTCTGGTATGTACTTCCTCAGTAGTGATACATGAAACACATCATGAACTTGAGCCATATTTGGGGGAAGTGCAATACGATAGGCCACGACTCCTATGCATTCAAGGATATCAATGGGGCCAATATACCTTGGGATTAGCATCCATTTCATCCCGAATCGCATGACTCTCTTCCCTGGGGATATTCGAAGGAAGACATTATCTCCAACGTAGAACTCCAAGTCCCTTAGACGGTTGTCGGCATAGCTCTTTTGCCGACTTAGAGTAGATTTGATGTGTTTCTAGATGACTTGAACCTTCTCTGTTATCTCTTGAACTAGATCGGGTGCAAGTAGCTTGCTTTCTCCAAATTCATCCCAACAGGTTGGAGTTCTACATCACCTTCCATACAGATCTTCATATAGATCCATCTGAATACTCGAGTGGAAGCTATTATGGAATGAGAACTCAACCAATGGGAGATGTTGATCCCATCCACCTTTGAAATATAGAGAGCAGGCTCTTAGTATATCTTCAAGTGTATGAATAGTTCTTTCAGACTGGCCATCAGTTTGGGGGTGATAGGCCGTGCTAAAATTTAATTCAGTACCCAAATCATGTTGAAGTCTCCTCCAGAATTTAGATGTGAACCTTAGATCACGGTCAGAGACAATGGAGAGTGGAACACTGTGTAGTATCACCACATCCTTCACATATATCTTTACAAGTTGTTCAAGTGAGAGATCTTCCTGAATAGCGATATAATGGGTAGTATTGGTGAGTCGATCAACCAAAGCCCGTACCACATTATTTCCCTTTTATGTCTTCGGGAGATCCATGACAAAGTCCATAGTAACATTTTCCCATTTCCACATGGGTATAGGCAATGGATTCATCATAGCTTTGGACTTTTGTCACTCATCTTTAACTTGCTGACATACTAAGAACCTAGATATATATTCCGCAATCTCCTTCTTCATGTTATCCCACCAGATGTGTTCTCGGAGATCACGTTTCATTTTGGTACTCCTAGGATGGATTGATAATATTAAGCTATGTGTATTATCCAATAGCTTCTTACTTATCCCAGGTGATGAAGGCACAAAAAGCCGTGTTCCAAACCGAATCACACCATCATCATCGATATGGAACTCTGGAAACATTCATTCCTTTACTGCATTAACCTTTTTTTGTATCTCCACATCATCCCTTTGTGCTTCCTTAATCCTCTCTTGGATGGATGGTTTCACAATTATTTGGGAAAGGTAGGATGTATCCCCTGCCCTTATGATTTCCAAATACATTCTTTGCATATCCAGGAAGATAGGGTCTTTCTCAATCCGCAGTACGGATAGTGTAGCAGGTTCTTTTCTGCTTAGAGCATCAGCCACCTTGTTCTCCATTCCAAGATGATAGTGAATAGAGCAAGTGTAATCCTTGATTAGCTCTAGCTGTATCCTTTGATGCATGTTGAGCTACTTTTGGGTGAATATATATGTTAGTCTCTTATGGTGAGTTTATATGTCACACTTTTCACCATAAAGGTAGTGCCGCCAGATTTTCAAGGCAAAAATCACGGCTGCCTGCTCTAGATCATGAATGGGGTAGTTCTGCTCATGGATCTTCAACTACCATGAGGCGTAGGCTGTCACATTGTCGTCTTTCATGAGTACTAAACTCAAGCCTTTCTTAGAAGCATCACTGTATATCACAAAAATTTCCCCAATTTTCAGTAGTGTGAGTACAGGTGCAGTGATCAACCTTCTCTTTAGCTCCTCGAAGCTTCCCTCACATTCTTCCGTCCAGACATACTTTACCCCTTTCCTTGTCAACTTAGTTAGTGGGCTTGAACATCATGAGAAGTTTCTCACAAAAAGTTGGAAGTACCAAGCTAATCCATGAAAACTACGTATTTCTGTGACACTAGAGGGCATGAGCCATTCCACAATCACCATTTCTTGTGAAGGATCCACAGAAATCCCCTCACTTGTGATCACATATCCCAAGAACATGACTTGTTTCATCCAATAGTCATGCATGCTGAACATGGAATACAACTTCTCCTTTCCTAATGTCACCAACACAAGTCTTAGATATTCATCATGTTCCTCCTTTCTCTTGGAGTAGATTAGAATATAATCGATAAACACTAACACAAATTTGTCGAGATAATGTCTCAAGACTATATTCATAAAATCCATGAATATTGTAGGGGAATTTGTATGTCTGAAGGGCATCACCAAAAAATCATAGTACCCATACCTTGTACGGAAGGAATTCTCTTGAATATCTTCCTTCTTCACCTTTACCTGATGAAATCCAGAATGAAGATCCACCTTTGAGAAGTATTGAGCTCCTCTTAACTAATAAAATAAGTCATCAATCCTTGAGAGAGGATACTTGTTCTTTACAATGATCTTGTTGAGTTTATGATAATCAATACACAGCCACATTGTTCCATCTTTCTTCTTTATAAAGAGAATCGGCACACCCCAAGGTGATGAACTCAGGCGTATGAACCCTTTGTCTAGATTCTCTTGCAGCTGCTTCTGTAACTCCTCCAGTTTGATAGGTTCCATCCTATAGGGACACATCGAGATAGAAGTAGCTCTAGGTATGAGTTCATTTGAGAACTCTACCTCATGATCTGGGGGAATTTTGGGTAACTCTTCGAAAAATACCTCACTGTATTCTCTCACGATGGGCATTTCCTCAAGGTTGGTATGTTTCTTCGACTCAAACATTTGGGCAAGGCATGATTCTTCATAGGGAATCAACACCCACACCATTGGAGGATTTTTCAACAGAGATTCATGATCTTTCATGCATTTGAAGAGGATCATGGGATAGTTCAAAATATGAATAGATATTTTCTTTTCCCAACAGTTGATATGTGCTCTATATAACGAGAGCCAATACATTCCCATTATAGTGTCAAATTCCCCTAAGGGAAGTATTAAGATATTTTCCATAATAATCATCCCATATACACCAACAAGAGAAGAGTCAAACACTTGGGTTGCAATGTTTTCACCACTTGGTGTTTTCATAGATATATCTACTTCAATGTTTTGGGGCTTCGATTCTATAGTTCTAGCAAACTTTCAAGATATAAAGTAATGCGTAGAACCAGAATCAAGTAAGACCATTTCCATTCTTGAGTGAATAAGAAGTGTACCTTGTACGACTTCATTATCATGATCCACCTCCGCAGTAGTGATGGCATAAGCCTTATATTGTTCCTTTGGCCTCGGTGGCTACTGATGCCGATTACCCTCGAGAACTCGAGGTTTAGTGCACTGCATTTCATAGTGCCCTATATCCCTACAGTTGTAGCATTGAACCATGAGTTTTTCTCTCCTTTCATCGACTACATTCTCATTATTTTTTATGTATTTTCGACACTCTTGAGTATCAAGTCATTTTTCCCAAATTTGAAGAATTTTCCCATCCCTTTGAGGGAGTTCCCATGGTGAAACTTTCCACATTTTTGGCATGTGGGTCATTGAGTTTTCTTCCCACCTTTATCATTAGATCCACTGTCTTGATAATAAATCTTTCATTTCTTATCACCATAGCTGTGGGACCATTCTCCAAACTCCATCTCCACTTTGAGGGAACACTGAAAAACCTCTTCATATCTCCCAAAGTCTCAAATTTCAAGAGCCTTTCGAAGGTGTGGTTTTAATCCACTAAAGAATCTATAAATTTTTCTATCATTGTTGATAACAAAACCCTAAGTGTACCTTGAAAACCTTGTGAAATTATCATCATAGGTTGTGACAAATTCGCTTTCTTTTTTCTTGAGCTCTATGAATTCTCTATCTATCTTTGTGAGAAGATTTGTTGGGAAATACTAGTAAGAAATATTATCTTAAATTCTTCCCATTCCATCTCTTCAACATCCTACCTTGGCTTGGTGTTCTTAATCAAAGCCCACCATTGATCGACATCTCCATCTAGTTGATAAACGGCTAGGGTCACCTTCTCCATCATAGAATAGTGAATCACAAAAAAGATCTTCTCCATGGAGTTGAACCACTATCCCACAACTAGTGGATCAGAAGATCTACTAAACGTTGGTGGTCATTGCCGCATAAAACATTCGATAGCTAGTTGCTCCCTCTTTGGTGAAAGAGGACATTCCCCATTTTTATGGTTATTGTTCATAACTTGAGGTAATTGGGTAAGCATCGCCATGAATTTTTGAACTCCACCACCCAAATCAATGGGGATGTCGTTTGGGAAATCATTTCATTGGCCCTCGCACGAGTTGTTGACCTGATTTCTCCTGGTTCCCACCATTTTCTAAAATTGAAAAGTTTAGAACATAACATAAGTAAACAAGTCATGAATAACTTATTAATTTAAACAATTTATAACAGAAACATAACATATGGGATCCATATTTAAGTTATCTTGTGTGAATATTTTTACATAGTCTCATGGTAGAGGTTTTCTAAAGGGTTCACTAATCCTAATTCCCAAATCAACTAAACCTTTCCTATGATATCAACTATAGAGACCCTTCCATTTCTTACATTACTATTACATCATTTTAATGAAAAAAACATAATAGTATTACACATAGAGGATCCAAAGGTTTAGGGTCTTGGGAAAACTAGGACCATACATAACAATTACAACATCAAACATATACATTTATTTAATCTCTTTTTCTCTAGATTCTTATTGGAACTTGTACTCTCTTTAGTACATGTATCCACCTGATGATACACATAAAAATGGATGATCTAAAATCCCAGTATGATGGGAGATAAGAAGAATATAGAATGGGGTTATCATAATCATAACATAAGCAAAATATCATGAACATGATAAGAGCATAAATAAAAGAGTTGAAATGTGGCAATGCATAAAAATGAAACATCATGTCTTAGTGGTTAAATACCACACATACTTGTGAACCAAGCTAGTATATTTTTCACATATCATATCACATTTACTCATGAGATTCATCACTTTACCCAATGCATTGGAGTGTTGTATAATTCCGGATGCACCCGTCAGATTCAAACATTCATATTGCTCTATATAATTACGGGCACACCCGTCACATCATAACATTATCATTTGTCATGCATGACACAATGAACATATTACATAAATAAACATAATTTAATCATGAAAATGAATGGGTTTCATATCATAATAACACATTCATAATCATTGGGTTCCCAACAGGATGAGGAAATAACATTTATATTACAAGAACCGCCAATCTTGAATGAGAAGTAAAAGGTGTGTTCTTGAAAGAAGAGTTCTTTTGGAAAACATTTTGTTTCTAATAAATACCAGTAAAAAAATTTATATCCCAGAAAAAGAGAGACAATGAAGAAAATAATATTTTTAAGGAGTATCCAAATCAAAAAAGAGTGAAAGAGGGAGAACACGAAGGATGAAAGTCGGGTTCGATAATTTCCCCTTACCTTGTATCTGAAAGATTCCTTCTATTTGATGTCCTGTATAATGAAATTATAAACATTAATTATAAATAAAGAACCTTGTGGACATTAATATGGTTCTTTATAGTTTCATTAAGTGATTTTATGTGCCTTTGGATGAGTTATAGAGTTTGAAAACATTATTCGGGAATGTTTGTTTTTATGGTTTTCTTGAGTGGTTCACTTGTATTCTTAAATTGAAGTTTGGGTAGAACATGGGTAAACATCCATAAATGATATTACATGTTATTAATTATATTAAAATAGTTTAAAAGATATTATAATGAATTATATTAGATTCATGTGTATTAATCATTTGATAATAATTAAATGATGATTGTTTGGGTTAATTTGAGCGATTTTTCGATCATAATGAACTTGTTTTATTTTATCACTATAAATATGCTCATAATATTGTTCCAGAAAATTAAATATGAGATAATACATATTAAAATTCGTTTTTAACCATAAAAATGGTTTCATGACCAGATCTGAAGTTAGAAATGGATGAAGAAAACATGTCATTCTTGAAGTTGATAAAGTAACACCTCACGAGCCACATTCTATTTAATAAAAATAAAAGGAAGAGGGAAAGGGGGTTGGAAGATATAATATCATAAAATTACATTAAATATATATTACTGGAGTTACAATACCATTCGGATGAAGATATGTGGGGAGAGATCAAGAAATTAACTTGAATATGAATGGAATTTAAAGGAGAAGTGGGAGAGAAATTACCTCTTAAATCCTCCTCTTGAGATCCTCTTAAGGAAGCTAGGCTTGGTCTTTTGATGAGACCAGAAGATCTTGAACGTGGGGGAGGGTCTAGGGAGGATTTTTCATCAGAGTTTAGAGAATTATTGGAGCTTTAGAGGTGTGAATAAATGAGGGTGTGAAGGGTGGTATTTATAGCAGAGGGGAGAGGGGTTTCCTTAATATAAAATTCATTAGTTCATTAATTTTCCCTAAGAAAAGGAATAGTGAGTCACCCATGACCAATAATAGTAAATAAGGCATTCTAGTTTCATATGTGGGTGCTTACATCACTTTTGATGTCTGGAATAGTGGGTTTTAATTATAATGTATTTATACGGTAAATTAATGTATTTTACTATTCACAAAAAATTCAAGTATTTTAGAAAAGTCCCAAACTTTTACCCCAACCATTTTTCAACATGTAGTATCAAAAAATGATTTCATTTTTTATAAAATAATTTTCTAAATATTATTAATTTAATATTTAATTAAAATCATAATTTAAATAAAAAAAGTTTTTAAAATTTAAACTGATTTTATAGTTCTTTCAAAAATTACATAGGGTCTTATAAAATTAACTAATTACTATAAGAAATTTATATAATAATTATAGAACATAAATTAAATAAATAATTTTTCTTTTAAATTAATTAATTATAATTAATTATTTATGACTTAAAAAATACCAAAACGTTTATTAAGGTCAAATTGTCACTTTCTAAGATGTCTAAATTTTATTTAATTATTCATGGGTACGGTTACTCTTATGTTGGATGATTTACTATTCATAAGGGTCATATTACTATTCATAAGAGTATGTTAATATTCATAAGGTTAGGTTACTATTAACCAAAAAAATTATTTCTGTTTTATTAAACTCCAAAAACCATCTTGAACACAACCGTGTTTGTCAGATTTTCAAATTCCAAACACAAAAGTGGCAAAATTATGTCTAAAGGTCACTTAGCACTTAGTAGTTAATTATGTTGTGTTTTCATGTGATTTTATGACATGATTATAAGAAGGTAATTTCCATTGAAAAACATCGGGACCTTAAACAGATGATTCTATGTTATTACACATGTAAATAAATGATTCTAAATTCCAAGGGAAACTTATGTTTAGAATGGTGAATTAAAAAGGATTCATGAAAATATCTTAAATTTAAAATGACAGTCCTGAAGTAGAAAATAATTCCTCCCAAAAGGCTGTGATGAGTCTGACCACCCATCCTCTCGACCAGTGTACATTCCAAATTATCATAATGATCCAACATAATGAACACCTACCTTTAGAAATAAGTTCCTCATTGGATAAATAACTATTGGATGTTTCTGGTTCCATGAATAAATCCAATGAAAACCGCCTAGAAGTAGAGATTCTTAAAACTGGAACACAGGTTTCTAGGATTTATGAAATAAACATCTCAAGAATCTTATAAGGAAACCCATTTATCATAAAGGCATGAAATAAATAATATCCTACTAATCACATCAATGGTGTTCCACAAAAGGAAACACAAGCATCAATCAAGGAATAAAACAATTCATTCCTCCTTTATGCACATTAAAGGGTTTTGGAAAGCAAGATCCAAAGTATCACTCAAGTTATGATTAAATGGATTCCTGATAGTACATCATGTATATAAAATAATATAAAAACAACTAATAATGATCAAGAAAAAGAACCTAGGAAGTTCGTTTGGACATCCCATGAATATCATATTGTGTACATTCCATTGGCTGATAACCAGGAAGCACCTTTGGAATTCATAGTGTCTCTATGACTAACCATATTAATTTTTTAAAAAATGTGTGTCGGTCGATTAACACCTAAACCAACCACTACTTTCTCAGCCTCATGGGATTTCATGTTCAGCATGGGTTCTAAGGTGACTCCCTCAACCAACCCACACCAATTGAAGAATGTATTAACTCAGAGTCAACCAATCACTAGGGTAGCCACTATATCACTTGAGTCAGTATAAAGGAGAGGAAATCTACTTGGGATCACTGAGGTCAATTCACAATCAAAGGCATCCTATATGGGATCCTCAGTTGTGAATCTAAAAGCAAAATACTACATGGGGTCCTTAATGATTAGTAAACAATGGAATCAAACAAGGGATCCTTGAAACTTTGGAAAAATGTTCCTATGTGGGAACCAAAAAATTTTATAGAGTTAGAGCCATTCAATAAAGGATCCTTAGAATAGTACACCTGCAAAGGTATCCTATAAGGTATCATAAAAAATAGTACGAAAATAGAGAGATCCCACCATGAATTACCTTGGTTATCATGAATGTAATGGAATTCAACATGGAAGCATTAGTATCATTAAAAATATAGAGGAATCTTACATGAGATCCTCTAGGTCAAAACATATGTATATACATCCAATAGGCTATCTTTAGGAAATGTAATTTCAAAAAATCCACCCATAGTAGGGTACATATCATAAGGTATAATTCCCCAATGGAATGGATAATTAAACATTAGTAAATATAGATAATTAAAGTCCTATCTCAGATCAAAAGGTCTCACTATCAGAATATAGATAGATTCATTTGTCAAAGAATGAACCTTTCTATTTTTGAAAATTATTGAAAAGACTATGAGATATACTAAAAAAAACCTCAATGGTCATAACCTTATTAATAATTTTATAATAATGTTGAAATTGAAAATTCATGCATTCAATTTCAACTATTGTGAATAAATATATGAAAACCTATAAGAAGGGTAACAAAGGAGGATTACACGACGAGTGTACCCCAGTACATGGTGTGTACCCTGAATACTTTACCTAGGTGTCGATTCTATAATGAGTTGGCATATAAAAACCCAACTACAATGATTTTTGATCATGTAAACATAATGTACCTAAACACAGGACACCAACCTATGTACCCCCAATGGCCTATCCTTTTCTTCCTAGTTGTGTACCTCTACATAGAGTGTGATCCACATAGGGTTTGGTTGTGTACTCTACATGGCCACATTCCACTACATAGGCTATCAAGATGTGTTCTAAACATCACAATAGAGTCCTTGTACATACTATGTATACACTATAAATGGAATGTACTTAAGAAATATCATATTCTACAAGTAGTAAGAACCCATGTCTTGTGTTCATGATCTACATGTCGTGTGATCACGATTTTTGAGTGAGAAACCCCTCATATTGTCTTGAAACCCCGTTTTCATCTCAAAATGATTTGATCAACCCAAAAGGGATTATAAGTAGTCATAATAATGGATTGAACCATTAAAATTGTAAATATTTGTGGATTTATGTAACATATTAAAAAGAACTACATTTTTGTGGGAACTAGTAAATCATCAGTTGTTTCTAGAATCTGCGGTTGCCGCAAAATGATCTGGAACCTCCAAAGATACACAGAGGTACCGATCTTCCATATATATTTAACTCCATCCCCTCTCCCAATTATATAATGGTTCATTGCAGGAGGAATCACATTTGGGGTTTAATGATAATCTAGTGATCAAAATCTAGAAAAATAAATGAAAATGAAAGGAAGAAAAAAATGGAAAAATGAAAAAGGGGGACAACCCCAACTCAAATTCACAAGATGAACTAATGTATAACCTAGAAAACTCATCCCATTACAAATATAAATGATGATTCAAAATCATAATCATAATCACCCTTCCAATATACATTTGAATTAATTCATTTGACAATATATGAATTATTAATTATTCCACAAAAATTCTAAAGGATTAGAAGTCTACTAATCTCTTATACTTGGATAAAAACCTATTATGGGACAAATAGATTAGAAATAAAAATTACCTGATGTCATTTAATATGTATAAATGACCATTATACCTTTTTAAAGCATCTTATAGAAAAAAAATTAAAATTTCTCTTCCAATTTCATATCCAAAAAAATAAGGGTTGTTACAACATCCACAACATAAAATTTTTCAACCCATAGAATAATTGGTTGTCTATTGAAACCATAAAATAAACATGAGAATATTCACAAACATAATATCTTGACTGTCTAATGATCATTCTCTTAGTATCCACAACTATCACCGCAATTGTAGAAATTTAACTGTGACTGTTATGGTACTCCCCAACATAAGTATACCATTCTTGTTATCTCATTACCAAACTCTAAGATAAAAAATCCACATAGAATTATAATTTGAATGAGAATGATGGTATCAACATCCAAATAACCAACAGTGCACTCCCCACTATATGGATGACCATATACCACTCCTCGATCAAAACATCAATATGTTCCATCACAGACCACTAGGATATTTAAATGAATTGAATATCTACATAGAACTGAAAATCACTCAACATAATATAGATGATACCATGATAGGTCATTATATTCTCAAATTATGTGTTGGATAATATTCTATTTTGTATAATGTAAATATCTCTTTGATCCTTGCTCACATCCAACATGTTGCACTAACTTTTAACCAACTCCTTACTCCACTCTGCTAACAATCCATATATAGGTCCAGCCACAGGTCAACCATCTCAGGGAACCAAATTAATTTATGATGTCCCCTCTACCACACAAGGACAATCATCATTCTATCAATACCTCTCAATATACTATTCCCATGGAATTTTTGGTAATCATCGGTCCTCATATTACACATGCCCACTCACTAGTTATCAATTTAAAATGTTCCATGGAAAACCATTGTGTTCCTTTATCGCCTAAATAATAATTTAGAGATTTATATTCTATTGTAATAAGGTGACCATGCTATATGTCATGTTAGTACAAACAATCCATAATATCTCTTGAAAATATTCTTCATTGTTGGGAACTATACCAATGACATAATTTCTTCCATGATTACCTATCACCTAGCATCATCATGTTACAATCATCTACTCATTATCTATCTATATTGGATAGAGTGGTAACACTGGTCAAATGGGAACAACACTAGATCATTCCTACTCATTAAATATAGACTTAATACTCAATAACTCTTGGTGATTCTTTTAAATAAATAGGTTTCAACATGCATATATTGAAAAACTAATGTACTAACTATTCATATATCTCAATGAGAGTATAATCAAGCTCACTATCTAAAAAGTAATTCATAAACTTGATCTAAACCTACTCACTTGTTTTCCTTAATCAAAATTAACAGTAACCATAAAGGGTATGAGTGAAAAGTAAGAGACACTAGGTATAGAAATTAGCCATACCTATCATATCACATTATCATGTTAAAAGATCCAAATATGTAGTCCAAAACATCATTCCAATATAACGGTGGTAGGGATATAACTTGCCTATGAGGATCAAAACTATAAACCAAAATCCAATTGAGTACCTTCTCCTCTTAGGGAAAACAAGTAAAGAAAACCTTTATATAAGTGAAGATACCAATACATAAGAGATACAAAACTGATGCTCACACTGAATCTGCATATGATAATACCCCCTCTTGGTCCAGCTCACTAGAAACATCCTAGTAACTATTTGTATTATACATTTTCATTTTACTATGAGCCCATAATCTAGGGCATCAACTTCTAAGATTTAATTATAAGGGAAAACTATATTCACATATCATTGTACCAATAATCAATGTCATACCACACATTAGATTGGGATATATAAAATTTTGATCGAATATAGAAAGGAAAATACTTTATAAATTGTCCCTAACACATTCAATAATTGTAAATAGTTCAAAAAACACTATTGGGGTCCAAAAATTATAAAATCATGTACCCTATTGATTTACCAGGGTCACTTCACCTCCTGTGCAAGAAAACTAAGTGATCATTTTAACCAACAAATATCTCAATGTAGATCCACATCACCTACCGCAAAAATAAAATATATACGAATGTCATAACAATAGAATATAATTATACTAAAAACCTATATGTGAATAAACCATTTAGGTTTTTGTTTACACATTAAAAAATTGCTTCTCTCATCAAGAAAATCACGCACTATTGGGTCTATAACATGTAAATCTATGTTCCAAATATGATGCATGATAGGGAACATTCATTTTATGACCAAGAGAAAGCATCCATCAGTGACCTATTTTTTTGGGCAAAGAAACATAAATCCATAACAAATAATCACATCACACAAAACGTGTGTCATAAAAAAATCATATAAAAAAGTAACATTGTAGATCAAAATATCAAACCCATATCCATTGAAATGGAGACATCTAACTTAAAAAATATCTCCAGAAGAACCTGTCACATATCCATCCTAGAGGTCAACACATTAATAATTCTCATGCCAACCATATCCCAAATAGTATATCAAAACAAAAATAATAGCATTGACAAAAATATTTATCTACTCGACCCAAATTCTACTAAATTGGTGCTCAATCTAGTTCTCCATATTTCCTAAACTGCACCTCCCCATATTCTTGAGGATTCTTAATTGAAAAAGGGCCAAGGTTGTAACAGTGGGGGGACTATTCCATCATATTAAATTAAAATAAAATTTAAATACCATGATATATTATAAAGAAAAAAATAAACATAGTGTAGACGTAGAAAATAATGAGAAAGAGAAGAATGATTTAATCATAAATTAAATTATTTATATGCTCAAATAGAAATGGCATATATAAAACACTAATCACCCACTGGCCTACATATATAAAAAATAATAAATAAAAGAAACTAAAATAAAAGTGAAGGTCTCTCCTTAGAACATTGAGCCAGACCGTATACCTGGTCTCCAAGACAATTATGAGATTCTCCAACCTAATGAAATGAATTCATAGGATAATATACACTTGATCTTGAAATCATATGCCTCATCCCTATCCGTAATGTATCTAGGATCTACATAGAATGTTGAAATAATGTACGAATGCACTATAAGGTGTATATATGGGTGATAAATATTATCAATAGGCCACCCCAATGACGAACCTATAATTAACACTCATATGTTCATTCTCATGAAATTTTCTCAAACTAGATGAGTCACAACTGAAATGAAAAATAACAATAATTTAAAAGAAACATAGTCAACCCTTGTGTTCATAATCCATTTTGACCATATCTTATTATATATTAGTTAGGAATTTATTGGGCCTATTTGGTAACATATATATACTTATATTTGTGCACATAACTATATATCTAATGTATATAAATAAAAAATTCGTTGACCAATGATATCAGACTATGGTGCCCATAAACTGCATTAGAAAGAATAAGTTAAATCTATAGTCAATCTTAGGATCCTAGATCGGGTAACCTGAACATCATGTGACTATAGACATGATTTGGATGTTATAAAACTCATGTCGTGTTTCATGTAGTCAATCCCTGGCCCATAATTTTTTTCAATAGTATCCTATTCATCATGTGATGGAAATTTCCTTGAGCAAGCTATGTCACCGTAGGGGGATACCAATCCAAAACTTTGGTTCAACCACACTCTTATCCAGTCACTATAATTAAGGATTTCATATACTGAATGAAAATATTACAATTGGAAATTTACATTTTATTAATAATGCGGAACCCGGGGTATGTAAGGAAGGAGTCTGTAAAAAATTATTATTTTTTAAACTAATTTAATTTTCCATTTGTGTCTTTCCAAGTAATTCATACATGGGAATTCAAGTATCATTCAAGGAGTAATATAATTAATATAATCCTTAATCCCATTAATATTTGTCCTTATAAGGAACTCCAGTCTCTCTCATGGTATATATAATGTAAATAAACCCATGATCACGTCTAATGAATTGTAATTAAGGAACCCAATTATCTCTCATGGTACATAGAAACTTATATAGCTTTTGAAACAATCGAAGGATTTTCTGCATGGGAATACACGTTTAACTCAAGTATTATTATGAACAAAGAAAATGGAGTAACATTGTATTCAACATTAGTTGTTTATTGGAAAATAAATTCTTTATGATATTTTCTAAAACATCTATAAAATAGAATGTTAATTTTGATATTAAATGTATATTTTCGAATAAATTTCTAATCAACATACCCAACTAGATTTTAAAAGGAATAATATAATTGGAATGAAATATTATTGATATAATTATAAGAATATTTTAAATGATAAAATAATAGAATGGATTATTTTCAAATGATGTATTATTTGTGTAATAAGGCTAGTCATATTAGACCATAATTTTTAAGTAGAAAAGATAAAGATAATAAGGATACAAATTATGACTTATATTATATTTTGTTCTAAACTTAAAAGACTATAAAACGTATAAATTTTTCTAACACATAGAGTTAAAATTTATGAGATAGTTAATCAAAGATTATTCATAATTTCTTATTTAAAATCATAATAACAAAGGTTTTCTACTAGAAATTCCAAAGAAAAACAGTTGAATCATGGCTAATGTATGTGCTGAAGCCCTAACCAACCATATTCTTAATCAAAATTATCCCAATTTTAAAAATAAAAAATTCATATAATTAGATGAATAATCAACCTAATAAAATGAGGACTATAATTTTCCATGAATTGGAAAATTTTCTAGGTTTTCAGCATTATTGGGAAAACTAAATAGTAAACATTATAAAAAACTCAATGGTGCTATAGTAATTTTTTCACAAAAAATATTTCTTGAATTTAAAAACATACTAATAAAATTTAAAATAATTATAATAAATAAGATGAATCTAATTTATAAAAATCAAAATTTAAATAATAATTTGATAAATCGTAATCCACTATATAGAATGACAATGAATATTTTTTTTCAACTAATACCTAAAATTTTGACTCTGAAGAAATTATTATAAAAATTTACATCTAGTAAGAAAAATATTGATAATATGTACTTTTAAATAAAATATTATCATATAGTTTCAAGAATAAGTTTTAAAAACTCAAAACCATATTTCCAAAATAACTATTTTGTTCCAAAAATATCCTCATTTTATTCAAAATGAAAATGTGGTTGAAATTGGAAGAAAAAATTGATCTCTAAATAGAGTGAAATATTTAGGATTTCATAATTTTTTTTAAAATAATTATAAACTATTAAATAGAAAATAGTTATTCATATGTAGATTCTAAAAATAATTTTCATTAAAAATGTTGGACCCAAACATGCTTGGGTATCAAAATTCTAAATTTTTAAATTTTGGAAAAAAATAAGATTAGGAAAAATAATAACAACTAGCACATGGATATTACTTTTTCCTACCACATGGATGAAAATACCAAATAATCCTATAATATTATTAAAATGATAATTAAAAAAGACACTTGTAGTTACAATGATCAATGAGAAATTATTGGTATCGGTAATATCATTCTTCTTACTTAATCCTTAATTGTAAATGTTTTTTATATTGTATGACAAAAACATACCCTTTTTTCACAAGTTAATTATTTCATGAGGGCTATCCTATGATCATTGTAAATGATAAAATTATTTTTTTAATATATAATATAAATTTCTTCTCTCTACCGATATGCATGAGAATGTATAAAATCATATCATGGAAATCCTTACGAGAAAAGATTTACCTTTCCTCGGTGAAATGGAATAAAAACCCTAGTTTTGGGGTTAAAATTATAGAAATTGTAATGATATAACATTAACTAAAAATTTTAATAGATGACCAGTTATAGATAAACTAGATTATTTTTTTAATTCATCATTAGTATGAAATACATATTAGTTTGGAATGTAAAAAATGTTGTGTTTTAAATATAACAATGAATATTAATTTTTCGTTGCTTTATAGTTAGTGAAAATAGGTATACTTTTTCCAATAAAAACTAATAGTTTTAGAGAAAAATACTCTTTAGTTGTTTTACTTTATGACTACACTAGATAAATATAGTTCTATTATCTATAAAATAGGTCAATATCCTTTTTCATTATTAAACCATATATATCTCGAGTAAAAATTGAGAATAAAAAATTATTAGCTATTAAATGTTATCCTAGATGTGATTTTGTAAATTATGAATTTGAATATTTATGTATTAAACAATTGATAATAGATATTTTCATAGTTCCTATAACTCTTCAAAAAAATAGTGACATTAAAAGAAGAAATATAATTCTTTATGTGATTACAAGAAACACATTGATTGAATATTAACTGCAAAATATATTTAGGATTAAGTAGTTAACACTTCCTTCTATACTATAAGTAAACTTTTACTAAGAAGTTTTATTAATAAAACTATTTATGAGTTATAGAATGGTTGAAATCCAAAACATTTTTAATTCAAATGTTTTGGATGCATAGTATTAATCAAGAATACTGAAGATAACATACATAAAGTCAATCCAAAATATTATAATAAAATTCTTAAAGTTTATTCCACCATAAGTTAGTATTATAGAGTTTTTAATAACAATTTATTGATTATGAATCCATACAAGTTATATTACATTAACATTTTTTTTTTCAAAACACCTCTAACCACATTTTGGATTTAATTTAAAATGATTTTCAAACCATGTTGGAAACATCTTCTCATGAGAGGAAAATTGAAGAAACCTTTTTTGGTTATCTACCTCATGAATAAATTGCACCTAATATTGAAGAATTTATTTTTACAAACACAATAAATTATTTAATCCTTTAAAATCATCATATTGATAATATCATTAATGATGTAGATTAACCATTTTGAAAAAGATGTTACATAATAAATGAAATTTAATTTTGTGGATTTTTATCACATTTTGAACCAAAGAACTCTAATGTGTCTTTTATTGATGAATATTTGATAAAATTCCTGGATGATGGAATTAGTGATATTTTAATGAATAATGTTTTTATTTTGGTTAAATGTCATAATTACTCACTTTTAACTATTTTGAAATTGGGTTATCAAAACAAGTGTGTCAAAAATGAAGTAACAGTTATAAAAAAAGCTACACATATTGAAAATTATTAAAATTATCAAATATAAATAGACTATAAAATATGTTAGGGACCAATATCGTTAATATAAGTAATTTGAATACTTTTAAAATATACATGATTTCAATATTTCACGCTTTTTCAAATAGATGTGAAATGATAATTTATTAATTGATATGTATAAGAGGATGTTTTTATATAACAACCACCTAGTTTTGAAATCAAAAAATATTAATATAATATATTTAGACTTACCAAGGAAACGTGTAGACTAAAAAAATACCCTAGAACCTAATATGATAGATTAACCCGATTTTGGATAGAAAAATGTTTTATTAATGGAGTTGAAGATCCTACTCATTTTATTAAAAAAATCAATAAATATACAATAATTGTTTAAATTTATGTCAAAGTAATTATGTTTTTATCAACTCAAACATGACTTATAGATTACTTTGAGTATCATATGAAATATGAGTTTGAGATTATCATGATTAGTTAAGTTAGTTGTTTCATTGGTTTTCAAATCTCACAAAAATCAAAATGAACTTTTATATATCAACAATAGTATATAAAATATCATTATTAAATGTTTTTTATGACACCAAAAAATTTATAAGTTCACCAAAATAACCTCTAGTATGATATATATTAATGAATATTGGAAAAAATTAGACCAAAATAGTTTTAGTAAAATGATTGGTATTTTTTATACATAAAATATAGTTATATAAACAAAATGACTTCTATAATCATATATTCTAGATATCAATGAAATCCTAATGAATAAAATATTAAATCTATAAAAATATTTTCTTTTATATTTAGTGCTTGATGGAACATCAATTATATTACTCAAATGGAAATAACATAGAAATTAAATGTTTTTTTACATTTAGAAGTTTATTGGATGTTAAATAGATATAAAATGTATATATGGATACATTCAGTAGATACTAGAAACATTAGTATTTGGTATTCATGGAATCAATATCATGTAACACTTTCCCTTGATGAGGTAGAATTTCTGCCTGTCGTATATTTTTGGGATCATGTGTTGTGGATGAAACACGCACTCACTAATTTTGGATATATATTTTTTAAAAATCAAATTACGAATCATAAATTAAGTTCCATAAATTTAAGTAAAATACTATGAAATAACTCACAAGGAAAACACATTTATATAATACACAGTTTCCATTAGGATGCCACACAAAAATTAGATTTCCTTTTAAATTTCATCGTAATACAAGAACTTCTTGCTGATTTTTTACAAAACAATTAAATTCTAAAAGATTTGAGTATATTAAATAGAATATATGAATGGTAATAATAAATTCTAACTCATATAAACATCTCATTTTAATTTCAACCTTATAGTAATGAAATCCTTTTTTAAAGGGGGCATAAATACTTACTTTAGTTTTCATAATTTTTTTGATTACATAAATTTTTAATTATCTTAATTTTTTTAGGTTTCTTATGTACTATACTATTATTTTATCTTCTTTGTTCCGGTTTTATTCGTTTCTAATATTAATCAATTTTTTTTAAAAAAATTTAGTTTTGGTAAAGGTTTCATATTCCTAAATTATTATTTTCATTAGATTTTATATCTTAATCAATTTTTTTGTTTTCTATAATATTATTTTTCTATTAAATTCTTAGTTTCCATAAATAAATTAAATAAATTAATATTTTCATTTTTCATAAATTCTTACTTTTATTAAATGTTTTAGTTTTTTTTGAAATTATATTTTTCGATTTCATAAATTTTTATTTTTTATTAATTATTTATTTTTCTCATAAAATTTTATAAATATTAAGTTTTCTAAAAAATTTCTTTTCAGAAATTTAATTTTTCTAAACTTTCATCAAATCATTATGAATAATGTTTTTTAATAAATTAATTCTATAGAATTTTTTTTATAAAAAATAGAAAAAAAATATATAATTTAAAAAATAAATCCCAGTGAAAGATTAAATTTTAATATGATAGGTATTTTATAATCCTTAGTATTCTTTATCCTTGGTTATAGTATATATTATTTTGTTTAAATATTTTATGTTTTTTATTAATTTGAATGTTTTACAAGAAATAATGATTCTTTTTAATAAAATATTTACATCTAAAAAATATTTTCGACGAAAAATATTAAGATGTCAGAATATATATATATATATATATATATATAATTTTTTGAAGAAAATGAAAAACATTAAGATTTAGAAATGTTCTCACTATGAGCTATTAGATCATCAAAATTCAATGGGTGTCCCCTCTAAGACCTATAAATATAATTTGGGGTCACCACTCCGAGTTATATTAGTATTCCCTTTTACAAACTCTCACCAATCGTTTTATTTTATATCTGCTTCTTTGAGATTCTTCCCCTCAGAATATTCAACATGTGAAATAATTATAGAATCCTCATATGATTTTTTTACCTGGAAGTTGTAAATGAACAGTTCAGAGAGTGAATTTAATTCCCTAAATTGGATTCTTTATTGAATAATGTGATTAAATTATAAGGATGGGAAGATAAATCTATTTAAAATAAATATTTATATCACCACTAGCTGATATTAGTAAAAGAATGTATTTCATCATTTGTTTTCAGTGTAGTATATGACATTAAATTCATAACATTTATCTTGTTCAATGAATTTTATAATTTTTCTATCAAACATGTTTGAAGATCTATTTGGGTTTCCCTATCATGGTGATGCTAATCATGTTACTCATATGTTTCTAGATACACTGGAATCATTTGAGATGTCAAGGATTGAAGCATCATTGTTTCTTTCTTACGAGAAGGTGATTAATGTCTATCCTCGTTTTTATAGATGCAAGGGTTGATGTGTTATGGATTAATAATTTTCTAATACCAAAATGGAAATATAGGTACACTGATTGTACATGATATATATATCCTGGATTTAATATTAATCATGATAATGTTTAATTTGGTAAATATAGTTTCAAATATTCTAGGGAAATGATGAAAAGAAATATCATATTTAATATCACTCAATTAAAAAAAATTAAATAGGTTTTCAATGTATTTTTTGAAATTTTAAATGATAATTAATGAGGAATAATTTATAAGAGAAATGTTTTGTTTTATTTATGAAGAAACAGTAAATTGGATGAAGCACTTTTATATCCCTATATTGAGGATGCATGAGGACAATTTATAACAATATTCTTCTGAAGATGAATTAAAATTTATGAAATATAATGTTCATGAATAGATGAAAAATAGATCTTCTCCTCTAACTCAATAAATAAAAATTGAAAAATATTTTAGAAACGGATTTCAACGAATTGATAAACTAGAAAGAATAGATCATTCCATGATATCTGAGTATTTTTCTTAACAATGAAGAGTTTTTATCAGTAAAATAACATAATTATGAATCTATTAGGGAATTTAAAAATTTGAAATGGGTAAATAAAATTCATGATGATGTTAAATTTTTAATGATATTTATAGTAACATATTGTCCTATAATCCACTAAACATGTTTCCCATGATGGCGGGTCACATGGCCTCATGTGTTCCTCCTCGTGCCCCCAAAGCTACTGACTAATAGAGAGGGTTTAATAGTGGTGTATTGGGTATACTATTCCCTCATAAAAGATTGTAATATTCATTATAACAATAATTGTACAACATTATAAGAATATATAAGGATAAAAAATAATGGAAATTTACTGGTAACCCATCAAAGCGGAGAGTAGATAAAACTGATACAATAAATAAAATGTGGATGCGTAAACAACTGAGCTACTGAATAATGAAATAAAAATCCATATGGAATTTTCCTATACATGAATGATTGGAATGATGATATAAAAATTGGGAATATGTGATATACATATAAAACATACTATAAAATAATTCAAAAAAAGGATGCTCCACTAGATACTCGATCATATGCATAATAGTCCACTCATATGATTCATATATAAGTAAATCATATCAAGAATCATTAGCTAGGTGATTTCAATTATCCATTGTTACAAACAAGTAATCTACTCTGGTACCAAAGGTTTCTGAAGTAGTGTGCGTTAGAATATCCCAATAATCTACCAATAATAGTGTCTAGGTGTAATCTAATGAGTAGTCGTAGCTAACCATTTTTAAGGTATATTATTTTATAAAAAATGATGAATAAATATTTACCATGAAAATTAAATTTCTAAAGGACTCTTGGGTGGTTAACGTTCTTCATCTCATGTCCATATTTATTATATCATTGGTAACCATATGTATTTATTAATAATATATACATAGTAGATTTATATACTACATCCACCTTTATGGATTGAGTATGTGAGAATGTATATAGACATATACCAAGAATACATGGTGTTGGAAAGAATAGGGTGTAACAAAGGCATCTATAACTTGTGTAAATGATCCTATAAGCACATGTATATGGGTACATTCCCTACATCACATAATTAGTAGGGGACATCTTGTTTGTCACTTCAGATGGTGGATGTTTCATCATGCCAACAGCTGAAAAAATGGATGTAGTTTGTGATTCCCACTTTCATAATACTGAAATCTATGTGAGACATCTCTCTAAACCCCCATTATAAAGGATCATGGGAATTCATTCCCAATAGAAAACATTACCATCATTCCACATCCTATATTAAAAAAGTAGCCGTATTTATAATCATATCCATGAGGCATTACCTCATGAATATTATTTGTCATGACCAAATATAAAAAATACATTAAAACTCATATAAATTTTTTAATTAATCATGAAATAATTTACATTTCCTATCCACCCTTTATAAGTGATTTTGAGGAGTCCATTTAATTTATTTAATTAAGGAAATACTCCCTGAAAAATAAATTCCAATTAATTCAAGCCATTTAATAAATGAAAAGATGGAAATTCTATTACATAGTTTATTATGGGACTTAATATATTCCATCTTCAATTGGGTAATTAACTACAAGGGGTAATTCCATTAACAATCCATTCTAGGAACATAGTAGGTGAATTGGTTCAAAAAATTTAGATTAAAATTAGGAATTACATTTATAATCCAAGCTATCCTTTTAAAAGGAATTATGGTCAATTAATCAATAAATTATAAAGGGGTACTCTAAGATGGAACACACATCAAGTGTCCATTGTCTATGATGAAATCCTCTATTTACATAAAAAAATCACCGAGAGTATAAAAATGGGTGTATACCAATTTAAAATGATGAAATTTATTTTAAGGAAACGTGCGTTAATGGTCAACGTTCCAAATAGTGTACAACCTATATAAATAACTATCTTTTTAGGGACAATAATGAGACATCATACCTTAAGACCTTAGATGAATCCTCACTCGATAAAAACCTTATATTCGATGAATATTGGATGAAATCAAAGAAAAGGTCCAACACATTGAAAATACAGAAAAAGAGATCGACCTTAAATAGAAAAAAGGATCAAATAGAAAACATAGATCAAGGGAAAAGTATTTGAGATCATACATTTATCTATCCAATTCCTTATAAAAATAATTATTTGGTGTTTAGATAAAATATTTAACATGGAACCTAGATTAGATAATATGTTGGCTTATGGGGGAAGGAGGATGAATCCATATTCTAGAATGAAGAGGACAGAAGAGAAACTTGGTTTGAAGATTCAATAAGGGAAACAGATTCAGTTTCACCTGCAAAACTGGGGGATCATGGATTTTACAAATTATTTTTGAAAACCATGGGAAAACCATGAAATCCTCAATTCATAATAAAGATCCATGCATGTTTAAGGAACACAATTTTAATAAAAGTGTAAAACCATGAAAAATGGATATTTCTATCCAATGATTTTTTATATGGTTGTTCACCTGGTGTAACATGATTGTAGACCAAATTTGTGGACCCTTCTTCTAAAAAGTTTTCCCACAGCGTTACCCCACAAGGTTAGTACTAACCATGCGGTAAGCATGTGTCAAACACTATCTTCCCATTTATCAGATCTCCAGGATCAGAAGAAGACTCAGATGATCCTAAGACCTTACATTGTCAATATTACACATTTACCATGATTAATAAAATTATTTAAAATGAAAAAAATGATATATACCTTCATGAATATATGGTCCACTAAATGATCTATTATTAAAAGAAACTCATCCTAGAGTTTGACTTATTTTGTTAAATAGGTATCAAGTGAGAATATCTCTGGCCATTGAGCTGGTATATTAGCTTCCCATTACTAGGCCTCTTCTTATACTTGACTGTTCTTCCATATCACCCATACCTGAGGAGTTAACTTTCATTAGAGTTTTATAGGGATCCAATAAACAATATGAACTAGATACATGTCAAATGAAGTTTCCATCTCTTACCCAAAATCATTAAGATAAAATACCAGTGATGGGTGTGGATAATTTATGGGAATCTGATATACATCAAATAAATCATTCCTAGACTAGTATCTCTACGTATGTTCTAACCAGTAAACCACCGGTACAATAATTTTTAAAACCATTATGGGTTATATGAATCTAGGTGAGATGTTACCCTACCAATGAATACATTCATGTACTATCCTGGTTGAGACACTCAAGAAAACTGTATCTCCAACATTGAACTCGAGATGTATTTGGTGTCTATTATCATACGAATGTTGTCTAGACTGAGCTATCATCATAAAAATTTTGATCAATTAGACCTACACTATATTATCCAGAATGAGACATTGTCCAAGAAATCATACCTCCTAAACCTTTTTTTGTCTCATATGTAATGGTAAACCCTAAAACATAAGGATTCTTAAAGATTCATCTAAATATTATCCTAAAATATATTATAATTAAAATAATAAACCAAGTCTATGTGATTCTACAAGGAACTTTTAGATCCATGGAAGCATCGACAAAGCATGTCCTCAAACACCTGTATGATGTGCTATGTCCGTCCATCAGTCTGTGCGTGATAGTTCATTTTCAAAATCACATGTGTACCCATGACCTTCTACCAACCTATCTAGAACCAGCACATAAATTGATCATCTCTGATAGAAATGATACAATGGTGATCTAAATGAATATGTTTGACGTCCCTAATGTACAACCTCCCAATATCATCTTACAGAGATGGTCTCTTGCATAGGTGAAAATTATGTTTCCTTCATTAAATGATTCAAAAAAAACACAAAATATTATTTCCATGAGTTTATCGTGGTTAATGAATCATGAAATCCATAAAAATTCCTTGAAATTTTTTCTTGAGAATTGACAATGGTTGTAGAAGCCCTACTAGATGCTGATGTTCGACCTTCATCTATTGATAATTTCAACAGTGAGTGATGAATCCGAAAATATTTTATCTCTTACTAGGAAACCAGTACGTGTGTCATAGATCTAGATACATCTCTGTGACACCAGGAAGAACCACCCAAGATAAATCTTGAAATTTCCACATTATCTCTTCTATGATGTTTGTTGGAAGCAATACACATCATGGAATAATAAGGTATCATCCACATCCAATGTAAAACATGAACATGTATCATAAAATGTGATTCATTTCATTATGATAAGACTCCTGGGATTAGATATTTTCTTTAGTCTTACACACTCTAGAAGATTTTAGGACAGTATTGTTGTTGTGAACATAGTATCACCACGATCCTCTTAAGCATCAATGTGATACTCTAATAATCAAAAGACAAGAATATATTCACCGACATCCTCCGGAACCACCTATGACTGATTATTTTGGCTCATAGTGTAAGACATATTATTATAATTACAATGACTATAATAATTTTTTTTAAAATGTCTATAAGTACTAAACCCATCTACACTTCCTCAGATTCATATATCGATGTGTAAAGATATACATTAGACTTTTATAATCGATGAATAAAAAATGATCTTTTAGTAAGAAGTTTCTCAAAAGTAGAAGACCATGAACAATAGTAATTAGATCAAGGTCAGGTATTGGGTAATTATTATTGTTTGGTAAATTGATGAGACTCATACACTATGACTTTCTTGTGTTACATTGAAATAGTTCCCATCCCAATATAAGATGTTTCAGAGTAAACAACATAGCTTTTCCATGGATCTGGAAGAATTATTACTGGTTCTAAATTAAATATTCTCTTCAACTCCAAAAAGGATTCATCAAAAGAAAAATATCATACTAATTCCACTCTATTTTTCATCAATGCCATAAGAGGGGACCCAAGGTATAGAAAATCCTAGTTAAAGAATTGGTATTATCTGACTAGCCACAAGAAACTACATATGTCAAAAACTTTATTGGGATGCTACCAATAAAATAATGTTCTTACTTTACCTATGTCTACTAAACTCTTGACTCTGAGATGATATGACCCTGGAAGTGGATATTACCAATCCAAAAGATGAATTTTCTATTCTTTATATAATTTGGGTGCCTGATCTTGTTATATTCATCACGGTATCAAGGTGGTTTCTATAGTCAGGTCTAGATATTGAATGCACTAATTTGGATGTCACAAAGACTAACATGAATTAATCCATATACGGATGGAATGAGTGATTCATTAAATCCATGAAAACTTGAGGTACATTCATGGGACCAAACCGTTAGACCAGGTACTCATGCAGACCATTTCTGATTCTAAATATCTTTTTGGTATGTTTGATAACCATATAGGAGGGTGATGATAACCTAGACATAAATTTATCTTTAAAAAAACACTCTCTCTGTGGATCTTATCATAGATGACATCTATTCAAGGATATGGATAACATTTCTTGACTATATGCATGTTGAACTGAGAGTAATAAAAAAACACCATAGGTTACCATCTAACATGGTGGAGAAATGGTCCAATTATCCCCAAGGATGTGTGAAAAGATATATAAATTCGTCATCCCATAGATCCTCTAGTTGTTTATTGTGTTATATAAGATCCATAGGTTCCATCCTATTTTTAGAAACTGTCACCGGTGCAACTCATGGAACTATCACAATAGTGAATTCTTCTTCCTGTACCAGAGTTAGACAACACAAATAATCATGGAAGATGTACCAAAAATGATCCACTCTATAAGGGAAAATAGGGGTTTGTAAACCCTAATAATGAACTAAATCACTCGATATCAATGCTTCCACACTACCCAGCTTCTACTACTCGAGTCTATCTCAAATTGCATGAACATCCCATTATTATTTATGCATGGGTCTAAAACCCTATGGTGACGTAAACATCTCCCTCTGAAAATAAAATTCTATATGGATTTTATAGGTAACTAACTAATCCATCTGGATGATTATATGAATCTATGCCATTCCAAGGAAGGAAAGATTCAATATGAAGAGGTTTCTGTTGATCTCATGGGGATAATATTTACTACCACAAATTCCTACAGATCAGATACCTAACAGAGTATCAAGAATCATAATACCAAATAAGTGATTGATCTCAAGGCCTAGACTCTCCATGATTTCCTCACATAGAAAATATAGAGACACCACAATTTCAAAAAAATGAATAGTCAAATATGTAGTTATCTTGACTTGTACATATATTATTATAAGTTGAGGTGTTCTTCTCCTTAGGCATTTTCTGAACTATATGTAACTGTCATTTACAACAACCCTAATTCACTACCTAAGTACCATGAGAAATAGTACTCTACTAGCATTTAGAATCATGAGTTGAACTATCTATTTCTGATTGGATGGTGATATTCAAGTTTCCTTCCCATAGAGATCCAATTAGCCCTATTTTGGAACATGGGTAAGGAGTAGATCCCCACTTTCTAGGCACTATTGCAAATGTCCTAATGATGTGTTGGATATGCCAAATCCTGTCACTACCTCATAATTTCACCGAATCCCATATTCCTTGAGGTTTTTTTGACTCAAATTCGCACATTGGTTATATATCAAGAATATATCTGCACGAGGAGCCTAAATTCTAATAACAACATTAGAATCCATGAAGTGATGAATTCTTCTTCTAGAAGAATATTTGACGAATTTAGATGAAAAATGTTATAGACACACAGAATATTCATCAATCAGATTACTCTATTTAATAAGGTACGTGGTGATTATTTCAAAAATAATAGTCATCCGGAATACATTGATTTTTGATCAGATGGTGTACACTAGCCCATCCTCAAATTTCTTGGTGGTCATAAGATCATCTCCCACTATAGAAGGCGGGAAACATTGTGGCTTGTAATATTAGTAGAGTATTCCACAACAGAAATTAGTCCATGCTTTAGGTTTGTAAAATATCTAGCTCTATAATCCCTTGGAGTTTGGGTAATGAAATTATCTTAAAATATTGTCCAAAAATCTTCCCAAACCGTACTTATATACAAATCAATTTGGGTAATAACTTCCCACCATTGAGTGGTAGAATCATAAAGTATATTAGGGGAAAAATTCCCCTAATAATCCATAGGTTTTTCAAGATGATCAAATATCAAAATAATAGCATTATTCCATGACTCTATATCATGTGTATTTCCATACTTTAAAAATGTAGGAGGATGATGTTTTCGGAACACTTTAATCAAATCTTCCAAACATCAGGCTTGTTGAAAAAGACCATTATATTTTTCAACATATGTATAAATCCTTCTCTAAATAGTCTTTTAGTTCCTATATCATGAATATGAAGGTGTTATATCGTTGGAACTATTGGATGGATCTATATCGGCTCAGGTCCCACCACATTAAGTGCATGTTCGTGACTCCCTTTAGGGGGTACGATTAGAGGATGTAGTGGAGTCATGATGCAAAAATAAAAAAAACTCCAAATAGATTCTTAATAGTTAATAAAATTTCATATAGATAACTAGGTCAAATATATATCTTTCCTACAAACATATCATTCCCCACTACCTCCTCCTAAATCCTTGTCTGGGTAAAAGAAAAGACCATAACAAGCCAAATAAACCATAAGAGACACCCCAATACCCAATACTATGGCTACTATCATTTCTAGTTCTCATGTTACCCATATGATATGACCATTTATGTAACACCATGACCCTAGATATCTAGATTTGGTGCATTATTACATAACATTGGCATGATCACAAAGGATCAAGTCTCGAAAGACCGATTAGATTAGCAGCCTTGGAATAACTAGATACATTAATAAAGTTTACATTACATCATAAATTGAAAACAACTACAACATAGTCTCTATAGTCCACACTCATAATATCCCTGCAGGTCTTTCATAATTTACTTCTTCACAATCCTATGAAAAATAAAACATTGAAAGGGGTGAGCTCAGATGCTCATTAAGGACAACATTATAGCAGAAGCTTTCATAGATAAGCATAAACACTTAAGGCAGTTTATAACTAAAATAAAAGCCTTTTAAACTTGAACTTCAGCATAAAATGGAAAAGATAAAATAAAATAATGCCATTTACATACTCACATGGATATTCTACTAGTCGAATGTTCACATGAAATATCAATAACAACTTTGATAATTATGGAATACAAAATTCCAAACTATCATAACCACATAGCCAAGGCCTCGTGCCAGGACTACAAATAAGATTTTTCCAAGGCCTTATGCCAAGACACTAGTTTGTCTCATGAGACCTACCGATACATCGAGGAGCTATAACGGGCTCCACCCGTCACTTACTAAGTCTAATGCATTCCTCATATGAAAAGTTTTAAACATAACATAAACATTCGTATTAAAACTAGCATACGAAATGTCAATACTTTATCCACAAACCATGAATGGTATAAAAATAGCACATCCACAGTCAAACATAACTCATTAGATACAATATGGAAGATTGTATTGTATCATAATAACCTCAATCGAGAATGATGAAGGATTATTGACATAGATGAAAATAATCATCAAAACTATTAGAGAGAAATATCCCCCTTTTTCTTGAAAACATTTAAAAGTCACACTATTTTTCAAAAAGTCATTAAAAATACATTTTTGAATCAAAGTGTCCCATACCACTTTGAAACTTTTAAAAGGAGTTTTAATTTTAAAACTTTAATGTCCATATAAATAAATCCTTAAAACCATTTTTAAAACATGGACATTAATGAGCATGATTTAGAAGAATAAGTCTTTAAAACATCTAAAAATGGTATTTTAGTTAGAGTTTATAACCAAAAGAAGGACACTTGAATTCAAATAATTGAGGTAACCAAAACATTGTAATATCATGAGAATAAGGGGATTCATGATATACTATGTCAATGTACATTATGTACACCATATAAAAGTGATTTGGTGTATAACAACAAAGAAGTCTCAATGGAATGTAAATTGAGATTAAATCTCTCATAAAGGCTATATCCTCAGGTTAAGGATAAATCAACGACATAATTATGTGTGAAAAATATAAATACACTAAATATGATCAGATATTCAGTGTAAAACAATAAAAGGACATTCAGACATATTCTAGTAAAAACAACACCAATGAATTGGATGTTTACCTCAACAAATCAAGATTGAGTAAAAATTACTCTTATCAAGTTCATACCGATGACTTGAGAATTTATCAATGGAGTGATTATGTGTATAAAAAGTATATCCATATAAATGGGAGTGGAAATTATGAAATAATCAAATTAATAGTGATTCCACACATAATCTTGGAGTAAAAATAATCAATGAAGTATGTGTAAAGACGAATAAATGGAAATTGAAATTTTAATTCCCCTTATCGATTAGGTAACTTATGGAACATAAACCCATGAAAGAAGGATCATACAATGATTATGTAAATACCCATAAATTAAATTATATTACACAATTAATAAAATCATGGGCAGTACACATACACCACATGCAATAAATAAGTGGTGAATAATGGAATTCTCACGAAATTAAGAGTGAGATAAGTAACCCCTTACCTTGTACTTTTCCTTGGTTGGGGGTAGGTTAACCTCCTTTATAATGTTGAAATAATTGTTATTAAATTATTCATGAATTATATACATTAATATGATATCATATATGATCTTTTAACATTGCTTTGTTAATAATATCTTATAATTATCGTCGTTTCGGGTGTTAACTTACTCGTTTTATTTTATATGTTTTGTTACGTAAGACATGTTTGTCATGGATAGGTTGTATATTATTAATATCCATAATGATATAATGTTCATAAAAATTATTTTTAAATCATAAAATTATAATAATACTTGAATGGATATGATGGAGAATGAATCTCAACGCGTTCGTGGAGACGGTAGTCCGTACGTACGCACGAGCGACGATATCCTTTTTTGATATTAAAATAATATATAATTGGATGGTATATCATATATACAGAATCATTATCAAGTTATATTTATTATTTAAATGAGTTTAGCATCATTATTATACCCACCCAAATAATAATATATTGAATAACAATTACACCACGACGTGGAGACGGTAAGTCGTACGTACGCACGTATGGTGACATGTTATTCAAATGGATGATAGAATACTGAATATGGTTGTAACATATATATAATAACATCTCAGTATATGTAATATACTGGAGTTATTATTTTAGAATGGTAATAACAATGAAAGAAGAAGTGGAAGAAGAAAGGAACTTGAAAAGGGGTGGTGAAAACATTACATCTTCTTCGGGTTCTTCCTTTTGATTTGATCAAAAGGGATCCTTAGGTTGGCTTTCTGATCAAACTAATGCCTCTAGGTTGTAGTGAGGGTAGTTGAGAGAGTATTTGGTCAGGGGTTGGCCTAACCAAAAGGCTTTTAAGGTGTGAAAAATTATATGGATGAGTGCCCTTTTATAAGAGGGGTGAGCGACACCTTTGGAAAAGCTAGAAATATTAATTTATAATAAATGCATATTCGGTTTCTAATGGATAAAAGGTTTATTATTCAAAGGTTAAGGTGGGGATATGATGAAAACCATTCAACCAATAGAATTTAGACAGGTTTGGGTTACTATATTAACCTTATCTTTTAATTTTAACTCTTAGTTAATTAGTTTGACATTTACCATTTCACCTTGTATTTTTATATTATATAGTTAATAAACTTACCATATACATCCAAAAGACTCCCATTTGGTCCATTAATGATATAAATATCATGATATAAGTCTCTTGGCCAAAACTTAGATTTTTTCGGAATTTAATATCAATTAATAATATAATATTTGTTTTAAAAAACTCCTTTATGTCAATTTTGACTCTATTCAATAGTTGATTTTTGTGAAACTCATAAAAGAATTATTACCTCAAAAAAGTCAATTAAATCAATACTAATATGTCATAGTATCCTATAAAATTATTTTAATTAATTAATAGTCTTAAATTATATTTATTTTTGTATTTATAATATCAATTATTTTATTTTTTCAATATTATGGTAATTACTGCATCATCATTGTGTCATAATTATATTAAATTATTTAAGGTCTAAAAATTATAAATAAAATATAATTATGTATTAAATCGTATTATCTTTCTAATGAATACTTACAATCGAATTTATCTTATGTGTAACCCTATATTAAGAATGTTTTAGTAAATAAACTTTGATTTTAACTCTTTTAACTCTTCTTTGAATTAAATAATAATAAATGTCCTAATCTAATCCAAGTGGACCTAAATGATAATATTTTATTCCTAAGGCTGTTTTTGGTCGAGATAAACTAGTCCAATAGAATTAGGACATGTGTTAAGGTAATATTAATATCATTTTTACCCTTAATTACCCTATTTACTTTTAACCGTGGTAAATAAAAGTAAAAAGTTACTATTCACCAAAAATTATTTTCATCTCATTGAACCACATTTTACTTCTTGATATTAACCGTGACTCTCGGATTTTCGAAATTCCATTCACAGAAGTGGTAAAATTATGTTTTATAAAAAATTCAGTTTTTTTAACTACCACTTAGTAGTTTCACTATTCATCAAAAATTGAAGTTTTTCAGAACAATGCCAAAATTTCACCCTAAGCTATAATTGATATTCTGAATTCAAAAATGATGTCTATTTTACAAAATTCTAAACATACATGTCGAATTAATTAATTTTATAATTAATTCCCGCTGTCACAACAAATAGAGTGTTTTTAAGAAACAATATATATCAAAAGATTGACAATTGTTTATGTCCAATTTCAAAGTGAAATTAATTCTAATAAACACCATTAGATAAAATGGTAAAAATATATTCTAATTACACTTTAAAAAAACTCAATAATATAATTTATCACTATAAATTATTTTGATTTAAAAAGTTTTTTTAATTAAAATTTAGTAATTTTCACTATTCATCAAAATATAAGTGTTATCCGAAAAGTTCCAAAATTTCACCCTAGGATAAATTCGATATTCCGAATCCAAAAATGAAGTCAATTTTGAGAGATAAAATTTATAAAATTTCAAAAAGTATGTATTACTATTCATAACGGCTAGTTTGATTGGTTGTGGTGTGTTAGAATCTCGAAGTTGCGTACAATGCACGCCATTGCATTATTCGAAGGGAAACGTACCGTGGAATCTTGGGGTGTTACACTCTCCCCTCCTTCAATAAATTGCGTCCTCGTAATTTTTAAAATTGTGCTTGGGAATATAATGGAAAGTCCCACATCGGAAAAAGAGTCAATAAAACTATCACTTTAAAAGAAAGAAAGAGAGGTATAAAGGTCAACCAAGATAACCCATACTCGGATTCCATGTAGGAAAACATGGATATGGATGATAAACTAAGTGTCATGTTCTGATGGGGAGGGATAGAAATCATGATCAGGAGAATGTTAAAAATAAGAAAACCACAAACTTGTGTTGGGACAAACGGCCATTAGTCTCCTAGTAGGAAAGTAAACAGACAACATTTTTTTGTTTTAAGTTAAATTAAATAAGGATGAGAAATTCATTTATGATATTGACTAAGAATATAAATATATATACTTAAATTTTAAGTAGAGTTTCATTCTTTAATAAATTTCCACCACTAACTCATTTTTTTAAACGATGAGTATTCAAGAAGACTTGGTCACACTGGAAGAGCTAGAATAAACTTCTATATAATCACATGATCCATGCAGGATGAACTATATATTTACATTGTCTTTAGAGATTAATCAAAACCAAAATGGTTAGTACAAGATCTAATGATCCCCCAAAAGGATATTCATTGAGAAAAATAAACACTAATCTTAATTTCCAAAATTAAACCAACAATACCCCAAAGTTAAATAAATACCATTCAATAATAAATTGTACATAAAATCCTTTAATATAGTCAAAACTAATATTGAAAACCAAAACTTATAAAGAATGTAGTCTTCCACGTTAAATTGTATCTCCAAATGACATTAATTACTCTTAAAGTCACATACTTAAAAGTAATGAACCTAATCATTTCCATAAATAACCCAAATCATTATAAATCCATAATAAAAACATAGATAAAAATCCACCATTACTCCTCAAATGAAATCCCATACTACTCTATTTTCCATTGGCATATAGTGTTCTCAACAAAGAGAACAACTCCCAAGATAACATTTATCACATAATCACCATATCATTTTCTTATGCTAAGGGTATTCATTTGATAAGACATAAGATCCCAAATCAAATTATTATTGATCAATAAAATAATTTAACTAAAAATAATAGTCACACTAACGAGGGACTTAACGTAGTCCAGTGGTAGGCGATAAATCCCAATCGCACTTTGTTTGTGGGTTCTATTCCCACAGCTTTGTCCGAGACGACGGGTTGTCACACGGTCTACGTGTTGTCCTTTTTTCAAAAAATATATTTTATAATATTACCAAAATGAGATAAATTCCTCAAAATACCATAACATAAATTAACCACAAATGTTATATCATACCTTTAATTTTCATCCCATATTATAATAACTTATAATTATCTCAAACCCCAATGATCATGTAAAACCAAATGGTTATTTATACCTATATCTACAAGAGAAGATATAATTATTCCTCAAATATCATTCTCACATGGAAATATGCGGGGTTACAAATACCAGAGAAAATTATTCCAAAGTAAACCCATCAACAAGGAACACTAATACTTTTTAAACATTTCACCAACCATTTATTTCCACAGAGCTTCTTCTTTGACCAAAAAAATATCCTATACAATAGGGCATTCACTCGAGTAATGGCCAGGTCCCATACATTTATGGAAAATTATTGTAAATGGACTCTTGGGACCATTTTTATCTTCTTCCATAGTACTCTTCATTTTTCTGCAGCAATTCCTCACTTTATGTCCTTCCTTCCCGCATGTAAAGAAGTTCTTTGTCCCATTGAGACACTTTCCTGGGTGTCTCCTTCCACATTTCCTGTATGATGGAAATTGAGGATTTCTTTCTCCATGGTCTCCACTACTGGAGCTCTTATCATTCATCACCTTTCTCTTCTTTTTTGAGTCTGGTAATTTGTTAATATATATACTGTTGATCATATTTTTGGAAAATTGATTTTGCATAAGGACGATATCTTTTACACCTATCAATATTCCATTTTGTTGCTCATTTCCACCACCATTCCCACCTTGTAAATCATTCTCAAAGTCACTATGACTTCCTTGGAATCCAGCCATTGACTAAAACCAGAAAGCATTATGTGAGTAATAGTAGTCATACAATCATTTAGTGATTAACATGTCACCATATTCTCAATTTTAAATACATTAGGATTAACTACGGTCATTTACTCTCATCTTATATATATAATACTTTAAATCGGTTTGTAAAGAAAATGTAAATTATCCTAAGCATATCCCCCAGGAGTGTCGTAACCAAGAGTGCAGCAAGGCCCGTTGTCATGCACCAGTTCCCCTTCGAGTCTAGCTCAAATCGGTGTTTTCTGGTTTGACCCCTAGGTACATCTGTGCCAGAGCTGCCTCTACCTGCTCGTATCCAGACAGGGATGTATTGCTCAGAAAACTCACAAAATCTCTACAATACCAAAAATTTTAGGATGTTATTCTATACTAATCCTCAAAGTTCGTCTTAGGTCTACGTGCTCTAATCAGAGTTTATCTAAATCTAGCTTCCAAGGTTTGTACTAAACTTCCTCTAATACCAACAATAACGCCCCAACCCTAGATACCCAGAGTCGGTGCATTATTACATAACATTGGCAAGATCACAAAGGATCAAGTCTCGAAAGACTGATTAGTTTAGTAGCCTTGGAATAACTAGATACATTAATAAAGTTTACATTACATCATAAATTGAAAACAACTACAACATAGTCTCCATAGTCCACACTCAAACTATCTCTACAAGTCATTCATAATTTAGTTCTTCACAATCCTGGGAAAAATAAAACATTAAAAGGGGTGAGCTCAGATTCTCATTAAGGATAATATTATAGCAGAAGCTTTCATAGATAAGAATAAACACTTAAGTCAGTTTATAACTAAATCAAAATCCTTTTAAACTTGAACTTCAGCATAAAATGGCAAAGATAAAATAAAATAATGCCATTTACTTACTCACATGGATATTCTACTAGTCTAATGATCACATGCAATATCAATAACCATTTTCATAATGATGGAACGCATAATTCCAGACTATCATAACCACATAGCCAAGGCCTCGTGCCAAGACTAAAAATAAGATTTTACCAAGGCCTTGTGCCAAGACACTAGTTTGTCTCATGGGACCTACCGATGCATCGAGGAGCGATAGCGGGCTCCACCCGTCACTTATAAAGTACAATACATTCCTCATATGAAAAGTTTTAAACATAACATAAACATTCGTATTAAAACTAGCATACAAAATGTCAATACTTTTTTCACAAACCATGAATGGTATAAAAATAGCACAACCATAGTCAAACATAACTCATTCGATACAATATGGAAGATTGTATTGTATCATAAAAACCTCAATTGAGAATGATGAAGGATTATTTACATAGATGAAAATAATCATCAAAACTATTAGAGAGAAATATCCCCCTTTTTCTTGAAAACATTTAAAAGTCACACTATTTGTCAAGAAGTCATTAAAAATAGATTTTTGAATAAAAGTGTCCCATACCACTTTGAAACTTTTAAAAGTAGTTTTAATTTTAAAACTTTAATGTCCATATAAATAAATCCTTAAAACCATTTTTAAAACATGGACATTAACGAGAAAGATTTAGAAGAATAAGTCTTTAAAACATTTAAAAATGGTATTTTAGTTAGAGTTTCTAACCAAAAGAGAGACACTTGAATTCAAATAATTGTGGTAATCAAAACTTTGTAATATCATGAGAATAAAGGGATTCATGATAAACTATGTCAAAGTACATTATGTACACCATATAAAAGTGATTTGGTGTATAACAACAAATAAGTCTCAATCGAATGTAAATTGAGATGAAATCTCTCATAAAGGCCGTATCCTTATGTTAAGGATAAATCAAAGACATAATTGTGTGTGACAAATATAAATACACTAAATATGATTGGGTATTCAGTGTAAAACAATCAAAGGACATTCACACATATTTTAGTAAAAACAACACCAATGAATTGGATGTTTACCTCAACAAATTGAGATTGAGTAAAAATTACTCTTATCAAGTTCGTACCGATGACTTGAGAATTTATCAATGGATTGATTATGTGTAAAAAAAGTATATCCACAGAAAGTGGAGTGGAAATTATTACATAATCAAATGAATAGTGATTCCATACATAATCTTGGATTAAAAATAATCAATGAAGTATGCGTAATGCCGAATAAATGGAAATTGAAATTTAAAATTCCCTTATCGATTAGGTAACTTATGAAATATACACCCATGAATGAAGGATCATACAATGATGATGTAAATAACCATAAATTAATGTATATTACACAATTAATACAATCATGGGTAGTACACATACACCACATGCAATAAATAAGTGGTGAACAATGGAATTCTCACTAAATTAAGAGTGAGATAACAAACCCCTTACCTTGTACTTTTCCTTGGTTGGGGGTAGGTAAACCTCCTGTATAATGTTGAAATAATTGTTATTAAATTACTCATGAATCATATACATTAATATGATATCATATATGATCTTTTAACATTGCTTTGTTAATAATATCTTAGAATTATCGTCGTTTCGGGTGTTAACTTACTCGTTTTCTTTTATATGTTTTGTTACGTAAGCAATGTTTGTCATGGATAGGTTGTATCTTATTAATATGCAGAATGATATAAAGTTCTCAAACATTATTTTTAAATCATCAAACGATAATTATACTTGAATGGATATGATGGAGAATGAATCTCATCGCGTTCGTGGAGACGGTAGTCCATACGTACGCACGAGCGACAATATCATTCTTTCGATATTAAAATAATATATAATTGGATGGTATATCATATATACAGAATCATTATCATGTTATATTTATTATTTAAATGAGTTACACATCATTATTATACCCGCCCAAATAATAATATATTGAATAACAATTACACCACGACGTGGAGACGGTAAGTCGTACGTACACACGTATGGTGACATGTTATTCAAAGGGTGTATAGAATAATGAATATGGTTGTAACATATTTATAATAACACCACAGTATATGTAAGATACTGGAGTTATTATTCTAGAATGGTAATAACAAATAATGAAGAAGTGGAAGAAGAAATGAACTTGAAAAGGGGTGGTGAAAACATTGCCTCTTCTTCGGGTTCTTCATTTTGATTTGATCAAAAGGGATCCTTAGGTTGGATTTATGATCAAACTAAGGCCTCTAGGTTGCAGTGATGGAAGTTGATAGAGTATTTGGTCAGGGGTTGGATGAACCAAAAGGCTTTTAGGGTGTGAGGAAATGAGACGGAGGAGTTCCCTTTTATAAGAGTGGTGAGGGGCACCTTTGGAAAAGCAAGAAATATTAATTTATAAAAAATTTATATTCAGTTTCTAATGGTTCTGAAGTTGATTTTTAAAGGTAAAGGTGGGTATAGGTCGAAAAACATTCAAACAATAGAATTTAGATAGGTTTGTGTTACTATATTTACCTTATCTTTTAGTTTTAACTCTTAGTTAATTAGTTTGACATTTACCATGTCACTTTTTATTTTTATATTATATACTTAATAGACATAAATTATACATCCAAGAGACCCACAAGTGGTCCATTAATGATATACCTATCATGATATAAGTTTCTAGGCCGAACCTTAGATTTTTAGCAATTTAATATCAATTAATAATATAATATTTGTTTTAAAAAACTCTTTTATGTCAATTTTGACATTATTCAATAGTTGATTTTTGTGACACTCATAACAGAATGATTACTTCGAACAAATTAAATTAAATCAATCCTAATATGTCATATTATCTTATAAAATTAGTTTTGTTCATTAAAAGTCTTAAATTATATTTATTTGGGTATTTATAATATCAATTGTTTTAATTTTTCACTATTATGGTAATTATTGTATCATCATTGTGTCATAAATATATTAAATTACTTAATGTCTAAAATTTATAAATAAAATATCATTATGTAGGAAATATTATTATCTTTCTAATTAATATTTACAATCCAATTTATCCTATGTATAGCCCTATATTAAAAATGTTTCAGTAAATAAACTTTGATTTTAACTCTTTTAACTCTTCTTTGAATTAAATAATAATAAATGTCCTAATCTAATCCAAGTGGACCTAAATGATAATATTTTATTCCTAAGGTAGTTTTTGTTCGAGATAAACTTGTCCAATAGAATTAGGACATGTTTTAGGGTAATATTAATATCATTTTTACCCTTAATTACCCTATTTACTTTTAACCGTGGTAAATAAAAGTAAAATGTTACTATTCACCAAAAATTATTTTCATCTCATTGAACCGCATTTTACTTCTTGATATTAACCGTGTCTCTCAGATTATCGAAATTCCATTCACAGAAGTGGTAAAATTATGATTTATGAAAAATTCAGTTTTTTTAACTACCATTAGTAGTTTCACTATTCATCAAAAATTGAAGTTTTTCAGAACAATGGAAAAATTTCACCCTAAGATATAATTGATATCAAAATTCAAAAATGATGTCTATTTTAAAAAATTCTAAACATATAAGTTTCATTAATTAATTTTATAATTAATTCCCGCCGTCACAACAAATAGCGTGTTTTTATGAAACAATATATATCAAAAGATTGACAATTGTTTAGGTCCAATTTCAAAGTGAAATTAATTATAATGAACACCATTGGATAAAATGGTAAAAATATATTCTAATTATACTTTAAAACCACTCAATAATATAATTTATCACTATAAATTATTTTAATTTAAAAAGTTGTTTTTAATTAAAATTTATTAATTTTCACTATTCATCAAAATATAAGTGTTATCCGAAAAGTTCCAAAATTTCAACCTAGGATAAATTCGATATTCCGAATCAAAAAATAAAGTCTATTTTGAGAGATAAATTTTTTAAAATTTCAAAAAGTAGGTATTACTATTCATAACAGCTAGTTTGATTGGTTGTGGTGTGTTAGACTCTCGAAGTTGCGTGCAATGCACACCATTGCATTAATCGAAGGGAAACGTACCGTGGAAGCTTGGGGTGTTACATTCTCCCCTCCTTCAACAAATTAAATCCTCGTAATCTTTAAAATTGTTCTTGGGAATATAATGGAAAGTCCCACATCGGAAAAAGAGTCAATAAAACTATCACTTTAAAAGAAAGAAAAAGAGGTATAAAGGTCAACCAAGATAACCCATACTCGGATTCCATGTAGGAAAACATGGATATGGATGATAAACTAAGTTTCAAGTTCTGATGGAGAGGGATAGAAATCATGATCAGGAGAACGTTAACAATAAGAAAACCACAAAGTTGTGTTGGAACAAACGACCATTAGTCTCCTAGTAGGAAAGTAAACGGAAAACATTTTTTTGTTTGAAGTTACATTACATAAGGATGAGGAATTCATTTATGATATTGACTAAGAATATAAAGATATATATTTACATTTTAAGTAGAGTTTCATTCTTTAATAAATTTCCACCACTAACTCATTTTTTTAAACGATGAGTATTCAAGAAGACTTGGTCACACTGGAAGATCTAGAATAAACTTCTATATAATCACATGATCCATGCAGGATGAACTATATATTTACATTGTCTTTAGAGATTAATCAAAACCAAAATGGTTAGTACAAGATCTAATGATCCCCCAAAAGGATATTCATTGAGAAAAATAAACACTAATCTTAATTTCCAAAATTAAACCAACAATACCCCAAAGTTAAATAAATACCATTCAATAACCAATTGTCCTTAAAATACTTTAATATAATCAAAACTAATATTGAAAACCAAAACTTATTAAGAATGTAGTCTTCCAAGTTAAATTTTATCTCCAAATGACATTAATTAATCTTAAACTCACATACTTAAAAGTAATTAACATAATCATTTCCATAAATAACCCAAATCATTATAAATCCACAATAAAAACATAGATAAAAATCCACCATTACTCCTCAAATGAAATCCCATACTACTCTATTTTCCTTTGGCATATAGTGTTCTCAACAAAGAGAACAACTTCCAAGATAAAATTTATCACTTAATCACCAAATCATTTTCCTATACTAAGGGTATTCATTTGATAAGACATAAGATCCCAAATCAAATTATTATTGATCAATAAAATAATTTAACTAAAAATAATAGTCACACTAACCAGGGACTTCACGTAGTCCAATGGTAGGTGATAAATCCCAATCGCACTTTGGATGTGGGTTCGATTCCCACAGATTGTCCGACATGACGTGTTGTCACACGGTCTACATGTTTCCCTTTTTCAAAAACTATATTTTATAATATTACCAAAATGAGAAAAATTCCTCAAAATACCATAACATAATATAAGCACAAATTTTATATCATACCTTGAATTTTCATCCCAAATTATAATAACTTATAATTCTCTCAAACCCCAATGACCATTTAAAACCAAATGGTTATTTATACCTATATCCACAACAGAAGTTATAATTCTTCCTCAAATATCATTCTCACATGGCAAACTGTGGGGTTACAAATACCAGAGAAAATTATTCCAAAGTAAACACATCAACAAGGAGCGCTAATACTTTTTAAACATTTCCCCAACCATTTATTTCCACATAGCTTCTTCTTTGACCAAGAAAAAATCCTATAGAATAGTGCATTCACTCGGGTGATGGCCAGGTCCCCTACATTTAAGGCAAATGATTGTAAATGGACTCTTGGGAGAATTTTTATCTTCTTCCACAGTACTCTTCATTTTTCTTCAGAAATTCTTCTCTTTATGTCATTCCTTCCCAAATGTAAAGCATTTATTTGTCCCATTGAGACACATTCCTGGGTGTCTCCTTCCACATTTCCTGCATTATGGAAATTGAGGATTTCTTTCTCCATGGTCTCCACTACTAGAGCTCTTATCATTAATCTCTTTTCTCTTCATTGTTGAGTTCGATAATTGGTTAATATATATATTGTTGATCATATTTTTGGAAAATTGATTTGGCATAAAGATGATATCTTTTACACCTATCAACATTCTATTTTGTTGCTCATTTCCACCACCATTCCCACCTTGTAAATCATTCTCAAAGTCACTATGACTTCCTTGGAATCCAGCCATTGACTAAAACCAGAAATCATTGTGTGAGTAATAGTAGTCATACAATCATTTAGAGATTAACATGTCACCATATTCTCAATTTGAAACACATTAGGATTAACTACGGTCATTTACTCTCATCTTATATATATAATAATTTAAATAGGTTTGTAAAGAAAATATAAATTATCCAAAGCATATCCCCCGGGAGTGTCGTAACCAAGAGTGCAACAAGGCCCATTATCGTGCACCATTTCCCGTTCGAGTCTAGCTCAAAGCGGTGTTTTCGAGTTTTACACCTAGGTACATCTGTGCCATAGCCGCCTCTACCAGCTCGTATCCATACAGAGATGTATTTCTCGGAAAACTCACAAAATCTCTACAATACCAAAATTCTAGGAAGTTCTTCTATACTAATCCTCAAAGTTCATCTTAGGTCTACATGGTCTAATCAGAGTTTATCTAAATCTAGCTTCCAAGGGTTGTACTAAACATCATCTAATACCAACTGTAACGCCCCGACCCTATATACCCAGAGTCGGTGCATTATTATATAAAATAGGCATGATCACAAAGGATCAAGTCTCGAAAGACCGATTAGTTTAGTACCCTTGGAATAACTAGATACATTAATAATGTTTACATTACATCATAAATTGAAAACAAGTACAACATAGTCTCCATATTCCACACTCATTCTATCTCTATAGCTCATTCATAATTTAGTTCTTCACAATCCCGGGAAAAATAAAACATTGAAAGGGGTGAGCTCAGAAGCTCAGTAAGGATAACATTATAGAAGAAGCTTTCATAGATTAGAATAAAAACTTAAGTCAGTTTATAACTAAAACGAAAGCCTTTTAAACTTGAACATCAGCCTAAAATGGCAAAGATAAAATAAAATAATGCCATTTACTTACTGACATGGATATTCTACTAGTCGAATGATCATATGAAATATCAATAACCACTTTCATAATGATGGAATGCATAATGCCAGACGATCATAACCTCATAGCCAAGGCCTCGTGCCAAGACTACAAATAAGATTTTTCCAAGGCCTTATTCCAAAACACTAGTTTGTCTCATGAGACCTACCGATGCATCGAGGAGCTATAGAGGACTCCACCCGTCACTTACTAAGTCCAATGCATTCCCCATATGAAAAGTTTTAAACATAACATGAACATTCATATTAAAACTAGCATATGAAATGTCAATACTTTATCCACAAACCATGAATGGTATAAAAATAACACATCCACAGTCAAACATAACTCATTCGATACAATATAGAAGATTGTATTGTATCATAATAACCTCAATCGAGAATGATGAAGGATTATTGACATAGATGAAAATAATCATCAAAACAATTAGAGTGAAATATCCCCCTTTTTCTTGAAAATATTTAAAAGTCACACTATTTGTCAAGAAGTCATTACAAATAGATTTTTGAATCAAATTGTCCCATACCACTTTGAAACTTTTAAAAGGAGTTTTAATTTTTAAACTTTAATGTCCATATAAATAAATCCTTAACACCATTTTTAAAACATGGACATTGATGAGAAAGATTTAGAAGAATAAGTCTTTAAAACATTTAAAAATGGTATTTTAGTTATAGTTTCTAACCAAAAGAGAGACACTTGAATTAAAATAATTGAGGAAATTGAAACTTTGTAATATCATGAGAATAATTGGATTCATGATATACTATGTCAATGTACATTATGTACACCATATAAAAGTGATTTGGTGTATAACAACATAGAAGTCTCAATAGAATGTAAATTGAAATGAAATCTCTCATAAAGGTCGTATCCTTAGGTTAAGGATAAATCAATGACATAATTACGTGTGACAAATATAAATACACTAAATATGATTGGGTATTAAGTGTAAAACAATAAAAGGACATTCACACATATTCTAGTAAAAACAACACCAATTAATTGGAAGTTTACCTCAACAAATCGAGATTGAGTAAAAATTACTCTTATCAAGTTCATACCGATGACTTGAGAATTTATCAATGGAGTGATTATGTGTATAAAATGTATATTCACAGAAAGGGGAGTGGAAATTATGACATAATCAAATGAATAGTGATTCCACACATAATCTTGGAGTAAAAATAATCAATAAAGTATGCGTAAAGGCGAATAAATGGAAATTAAAATTTCAAATTCCCTTATCGATTAGGTAAAAAATGAAACATACACCCATGAAAGAAGGATCATAAAATTATGATGTAAATACCCATAAATTAATGTATATTAGACAATTAATACAGTCATGGGTAGTACACATACACCACATGCAACAAATAAGTGGTGAACAATGGAATTCTCACTAAATTAAGAGTGAGATAAGAAACCCCTTACCTTGTACTTTTCCTTGGTTGGGGGTAGGTTAACCTCCTGTATAATGTTGAAATAATTGTTATTAAATTATTCATGAATCATATACATTTATATGATATCATATATGATCATTTAACATTGCTTTGTTAATAATATTTTAGAATTATCGTCGTTTCAGATGTTAACATACTCATTTTCTTTTATATGTTTTGTTACGTAAGTCATGTTTGTCATGGATAGGTTGTATCTTATTCATATCTAGAATGATATAAAGTTCTCAAAAATTAAATTTAAATCATCAAATGATAATTAAACTTGAATGGATATGATGGAGAATGAATCTCATCGCGTTCATGGAGACGGTAGTCCATACGTACGCACGAGCGACAATATCGTTCTTTTGATATTAAAATAATATATAATTGGATGGTATATCATATATACAGAATAATTATCATGTTATATTTATTATTTAAATGAGTTACACATCATTATTACACCCACCAAAATAATAATATATTGAATATCAATTACACCACGACGTGGAGACGGTAAGCCGTACGTACGCACGTATGGTGACATGTCATTCAAAGTGTGGATAGAATAATGAATATGGCTGTAACATATTTATAATAACATCATAGTATATGTAAGATAATGGAGTTATTATTTTATAATGGTAATAACAAAGAAAGAAGAAGTGGAAGAAGAAAGGAACTTGAAAAGGGGTGGTGAAAACATTACCTCTTCTTCGGGTTCTTCCTTTTGATTTGATCAAAAGGGCTCCATAGGTTGGATTTATGATCAAAATAAGGCCTCTAGGTTGTAGTGAGGGAAGTTGAGAGAGTATTTGGTTAGGGTTTGGACGAACCAAAAGGATTTGAAGGTGTGAAAAAATGAGAAGGAGGAGTGCCCTTTTATAAGAGGGGTGAGGGGCACCTTTGGAAAATCTAGAAATACTAATTTATAATAAATTTATATTGGGTTTATAATGGTTCCAAAGATTATTATTCAAATTTAAGGTGGGGATAGGTCAAAAACCATTCAACCAATATAATTTAGATATGTTTGGGTTATTATATTAACCTTATATTTTAGTATTAACTCTTAGTTAATTAGTTTGACATTTACCATGTCACTTTGTATATTTATATTATATAGTTAATAAACTTACTATATACATCCAAGAGACCCCCAAGTGGTCCATTAATGATATACATATCTTGATATAATTCTCTTCGGAGAACCTTAGATTTTTAGGAATTTAATATCAATTAATAATATAATATTTGTTTTAAAAAACTCTTTTATGTCAATTTTGACACTATTCAATGGTTGATTTTTGTGAAACTCATAACAGAATGATTACTTCGAAAAAAGTAAATTAAATCAATAATAATATGTCATATTATCCTGTAAAATTAGTGTAATTCATTAAAAGTCTTAAATTATATTTATTTGGATATTTATAATATCAATTATTTAAATTTTTCACTATTATGGTAATTACTGCAACATCATTGTGTCATAAATATATTAAATCATTTAATGTATAAAAATTATAAATAAAATATCATTATGTAGGAAATCGTATTATATTTATAATGAATATTTACAATCGAATTTTTCTTATGTATAACCCTATATTAAAAATGTTTTAGTAAATAAACTTTGATTTTAACTCTTTTAACTCTTCTTTAAATTAAATAATAATAAATGTCCTAATCTAATCCAAGTTGACCTAAATGATAATATTTTATTCCTAAGGTTGTTTTTGGTCGAGATAAACTTGTCCAATAGAATTAGGACATGTGTTAGGGTAATATTAATATCATTTTTACCCTTAATTACCCTATTTACTTTTAACCGTGGTAAATAAAAGTAAAAAGTTACTATTCACCAAAAATTATTTTCATCTCATTGAACCACATTTTACTTCTTGATATTAACCGTGTATCTCGGATTTTCGAAATTCCATTCATAGAAGCGGTAAAATTATGTTTTATGAAAAATTCAGTTTTTTTAACTACCACTTAATAGTTTCACTATTCATAAAAAATTGAAGTTTTTCAGAACAATGCCAAAATTTCACCCTAAGCTATAATTGATATTCCAAATTCAAAAACGATGTATATTTTACAAAATTATAAACATATAAGTTTCATTAATTAATTTTATAATTAATTCCCGGTGTCACAACAAATAGCGTGTTTTTAAAAAACAATATATATCAAAAGATTGACAATTGTTTAGGTCCAATTTCAAAGTGAAATTAATTCTAATGAACACCATTGGATAAAATGGTAAAAATAAATTCTAATTATACTTTAAATCCACTCAATAATATAATTTATCACTATAAATTATTTTGATTTAAAAAGTTGTTTTTAATTAAAATTTAGTAATTTTCACTATTCATCAAAATATATGTGTTATCCGAAAAGTTCCAAAATTTCACCCTAGGATAAATTTGATACTCCAAATCCAAAAATGAAGTCCATTTTGAGAGATAGAATTTATAAAATTTCAAAAAGTAGGTATTACTATTCATAACGGCTAGTTTGATTGGTTGCGGTGTTTTAGAATCTCGAAGTTGTGTACAATGCACGCCATTGCATTATTCGAAGGGAAACGTACCGTGGAAGCTTGGGGTGTTACAATTTATTTATAAAATGTATACTCATTTATATTTATAAAAATCAATGTATTTAACTCCCTTAAAATGTTTAAATTAGATGGATCACCACTTCGGATCCATAAGGCCCGTACTACTCAGGAATCAAAATATGTAATCCTTTTAACCCATACAATATCATGTTCCATCCACTGTGACTGATGGTTCATGGATCAATATGCCACAATTTTCTTTTTAATATTTCTATATACAATTATGAATTACATAATTGTTTTTTACACTTTCACAGGGGCGTGTTGGTGCATTCATTCGATGTGATACTGGTATCACTTCCTATTTTCCCACATTTCTATTTTACAATGGTGCTAAGTATACATCAATTTAAATGATGATTTCTCCTCCTTCACCAAGACGGGTTGATGGGATTATGTTTCTCCTTCCATGTATTTCTTCTTGGATCTTGTCACCGTATCTAGGTATCCTAAAAATATTTGTTTCATGTTCATGGAATTCATTCCCCATATCATCTCTCTATGGATTCTGGTTAATTATTCTACATATATGTGTACATTCCAAATGGTCTAGTCTGGGAAGAAATCTATGGTCAATATATTGGACATGTTGGGAACAAATGGCATGTCTTAACGATATGGACATTGGTCACATACATTATTCCTCATAATAGGTCACCTCATGGATGCATCATGAGTGCAGTACCTAAGGCATATTGTGTTAATCATGTGGTATCTGATGCAAAATTCATATGTTTCCTGGAATTCACCTCAAGAATACCATGTTTAGTATGTGGTAGCTGACATCATAGGCCCATATCTTCAAATTATTTCACCTGATGTATCCCATTATTGACATGAGGAATAATTATGAGGTAGTTTGTGAGTTTAGACTCATACATAGACAAAATTAAATCCATTTAAATTCCCATTAGAGATGGAACAAGGATGTGTGTCCCTTGAAGGGACGATTTAACTCCATGAATGTTTACTGGGACACCCTTGGCGTTGGATCCAGGAGGTGAATCCCTATGAGGGGGGTCAGGGATTACCCATTTTCATGATATAACCTCATGGATGTATCCTACATAACATGTTTAGAAGAGAGGGATTAAAACCCACGTAGTTAGTTTTTGTAGTTTAATGTCATGTGATAGATCATGTCCATACAATTTTACACCACATGACAAGGACCCTAATGTCATGATAGGAGATTCTGTGAATGATGGTGTGGGTATTATAAATATAATATTTCCTTAGAAATAAGATCATTATTTGTTGGATGGTATGATACCTATGTGATGGACCTACCCTAGTTATACTAGGAGTAATGATGATGTGGATGGGTTTTCTGTGCTGCGGCTGCCCAAGTGGTTCACATGATTTCATGAGATGTGGAATGCAAGTGAAAATCGTGTTTCATGTTGTTGGATTTTTGGGAATTGGTGGAATGGATTGAATTAACGGAAAATTATGTTTGGAACCTAGAGAGGTTTCATATGTATCCAAGATAATGGGGAATAAAATCTCATGTAGTTAGAAAATGGGGATTTGGGGCATACAACTTGGGAGGAGGCCCATTAAAAGATGGAGACTATGGCTTATGCCTAAATTCTATACATTCAAGAGACTTTATGTGTTTGTGGATTACACATGGAAGCTCTCTATAGAGCATGTATCGTTGTAGATTACTCTAGTAGGGATTCCCATGGATGTGGAACATTTGGTTGGGTAATACACATGAGAGAAACCCATAGGTGGAGGTGGATGGCTATCTTAGTTTCTACTAATCTCTAAGCCCACATGAGTCATGGCCTGTATGAGAAAAGATAGGAAGTAGAAGACCTAATACTCAAGACATGAAAGATGAGATAATGAGATATAGTGTGGGGCTTACGAATGGAAGATCCCTAAGGTGGTTCTGATTCTATGCCAGGAGGATCACATTCAATTTGAGTGGGGAGTATGCATAGAATATTCCCAAGGGGGTGTCATTCAATGTGAGTAGGATCATATTCCATGTGAGGAATATCTCATACCTTATGAGTCGCACATGGATAATTCCATGAAGGTTGTTTGGGGATCACACATGGAAGAAACTCTAGGAGGATCTCATTCTATGTTATAATGTAATTCCATGTATGGAATATCTCATTCCCCATCACTCATAAACAGAGAATCATGGGCCTTTTCATAGAATACGTTCATAGGTTAATGTCATGTGTTGAGGATGTTGATACTATGAAGTTTTATGTCATGCATATTGGACATGGGGTACTCAGTCCTAACACCTTGTGATTATATAACCATGACACATGAATCCCTTGTTGGAACATGGATTTTGAAATTCAAGGTTCAATGATGTGGATGAGTGGTAAATCATTATGTACAAATTATCATCCCTATGTTGAGAATGATAAGGGGTTAGTGTACTTATGATTTGAAGAAATTGATAAAAGGGAATCCCATGACACACTTGATGTGATTTGGGCCACATGATTTGGTGACATAGGTCACATAAATACATGATGTGTAGTTAAAAAAATCCATGATGTATGTGTGTTTTTTCGGCACTCAACCTTTGTGAAGAGGTGTTATTACAAGGGTGGTGATAGGGAGAGTCCTAGGAGAGGTGATTCACGAATCACATGGCCCTACAGAGAGGTGCCTCAAGAAGATTAAGTTATTTTTGGAGTTTAGGTGATTTGAGAAGGAATGAGATTCACAAAACATGATAGAACTACTTCAGTATGAATTCCTAGTTCGTGAATGGTGTGATTCATGATGGATTAATGCTACATAAATCATCAAGTATCCTGAAGGTCCTTCCCCCTCAATGATGGGTGTGGGCCTTCCGGAAAGGCATTCCACATAGTAGTTGTAGTTATTTAGGAATATATATGAGGGATTTATACTAATATTAATTTCCATGGATGGTCCATTATTAGTTTGGTTCTGGAAGATCAAGTGCTTCCTGAATTGGGAGAAATCAAGAAGTTTAAGGGTCTGGTAACTGTTGTAAAATGATCAAACAGAGTCGGGTATTTATAGGCACGGTGAATCTCATAGCTAGGAATAATTTCATGATGAAAATTTTGGATTAGTGATGGTTATTAGAAATTTTACATAGATGGTGCATATCGTCCAATGATTGCACGAATCTTGGGGTTTTGGGGGATTTCATAGAATTCTGTCAAAACATCAAATGGTTCAAGGAGCCTTGTCAAACATATAGATAATTCTATTGGGTCCTTGATTATTCATGGATGGAATGGTTTTTTCAGGGAGAACACCCAAAGATGTTTTTGGGGTTTTTTACCTTGTTACATCTCCTAAATAGATGTTTCCTCCTCAACCAATCTTTCATCGTGTATTTCTGTTCCATCAAATTCCCTCCTTCAGAATAGGAGATTACAAGAAAACTAGGGTTATATTCTTAGAGAGAATCACTAAACATTTTGAAATTATTCTTTTATTTTGGAAAACCATTTGTTGATCTGAGTTATAATGTAGAAACATTGAGATGGCCATCAATAATGTCCTTTCAAATTGTGGGCCACCGTATGGATATAAATAGCATGGTTGGGGACCTCAATGAAACCTGACGTTGGGCTAAGAAATTCAATAGAACTCACATTTCATGAAGATCATTACGTATGATATTGGTCTTTTTGAATGATTTTTTCATTAACCAAAATTATGTTCATTTTCTCATAGAAAAATAATTTATGAACCATACAACATATCCACATCTTCTCAAAGTGATTAAAAATTACTCTGAACTCCAAGAACCAGGTCCCATGAACAAGCTTGTTGAACGAGCTCCTATAATGGAATTTGTGAATGAAATATCTGAATCAACATTAGAAAACAACTATGTAACAAACTAAATTGTATATTGGTTTTTATTTTCAATCATTCATTCAAAATAATGCCTATTGGGAAGTAATGGTAGAGAACATCATGCATGTGGAGCACTTTCACACCATCTCAGACTACGAATGGAACCATGCACAACTGTTGGAGGCTCAAAAAAGTATCCTCTATGAAAGAGGATGCATTTTTCTGGATTTAGTTTGAGAGATAATTTCATTAAACGAAATAAAAACAGATATGAACAAGGCTACTGGTTCAAAGCTATACTGGGGAAATACTAGTTCCATTGGGCTACTAGGGTACATATCTATAAACGATAATGTACCCATCACAACCATCTACCTTTAAAAACACATCCACAATATCGATAGGGAAAAGGGAGATGATGGGGTATCTACAAAATCATACCAAAAAAATCATCAATATGGGCTCCTATAACCTAGAGAATGGATTGAATGATAGATGGGATTTGCTTTAAGGAGGCAACATCACTTATGAATGGGCCTAGGCCTACTATGAATGCATGTCATTGTCAAAATTTAGAGTAGAGATGATGTATACATGACTCTAAAATGCTGAATGCAATTATCATTTGACTTTTTACTAGCCATAAGAGATCATGTTGGATTTATTGAGAAAATGGTCGGTTGGGACCAACACACATCACCTACATTGCGGGGAGGTCAATATCATACTTTAGGAACATCACCGTATGTCTAGCATCCCAATTCTAGGGTCTATATACAATGAGTTTCTCTTTATAGAGAATGTGTTGGATGATCAAGATAAATATAATTCATATGAAAATGTACTACTATACTTGGTATAGGGAACTAGTGTGGTGATTTGGGGGGGAAATAGATGTCCCCTTCAAGAAGTTGTCCAATTATTTTTTGAATATACTAGATTAGAAACTCACTAAGGGTGCGAAGGAAGAATGAAATATGACAACTCTTCTCTTTATTACACACATAAACAAGATTTATTAAATAGAAAACATCACTTTATACAAAAATGACTTCAAAGAGGTGTAGTGTCTTTGGGAATGAGGAACATTACATAACAACTTAAAACATAGGACACAATATCTTGTTTAAAACATACTTTACATGACCAATACATTCCGTCATACTTAGTACTGCATGGGTTAACTTGAAGACATTCATAAGAAAAGGGTGTGATATAAATCCCATTAAGGAAGTTAACAAGGAAAAACATGAAAGATAAAATACATGTTAAGAAATAGGCATATGAATGGAGCATAAGATAAACATGAACATAAAGGAATGATATAACATGATTAACATTACATGGAAATGTGGAAAAACATTTAACATTATTTGTCATGAGCCGAGGCTCATTGAACATGGAGCTTGAGTAAACCAACATTGCACATGATTTAGTATGAGTAAACTGTTATTTAACATAATGTATCGTGATACTAATCTTTACCCATGCATTGGAGAGCTATCAGGGTGCACCCAACTTAATCATTTCAATTGAGGCATAATTGTGCCACATGTATCATATAACATGGAATCATTCAATATCATAAGTTATTCAAAGATTAAGAAATGTGGAATACACACATTAATGCACCATTAAATATTCATATATGAATAAATATGAATACCCTTGATATATCCATGGGTATGGTATTCACTACACAATTATTTCGGCTTGGAAAATTGCGGTGCAATCTCATTAGCAAAACAGCGTGACATTAAATTTCGTAAAATGGTTGATGATGGAGAAAGTAATATTTACATTAAATTATCAGTAAGGATTTCATATAGAAACATGTCCCAACATATTTAAAGTAATTTATATTTATAATACAATGGAATTTCTTGAATTTAAATGAGGAGAGAGAAATTCCTTACGGAATATCTGCATGGTAATGAGTGTACATGGGAGGCATTAAATTAGAGTGAAAGGCACATCTCATCATTCAAAAATAAATGTGGAAGTATGGGAGAGGTGATAAATCGTACTCCTACATTTTTAATTGAAATTAAAAGGGTATAACAATGTAATGAAATTGATAAAAAAAAGAGAAAAGAGGAAATCCCTTACTTGGAAGTGTGATCTTAAAGGCTTGGGAGAGGCTTGAGAGAGGCTTCTTGGGAGCTTGGGGATATTACGAAGGATTATAGGGAGACGAGGGAAGAGTTTGGATGAACAAGAAAGTATTTTAGTGAATAGGAAGTGGGATCATGGGTGGGTTTATATAGGACTGGAAAGGGAATTCATTATTATTTTGGTTTGGGTCACCACACATTATAATAATCCATACCACAAACCAACACATCTTTTTTTCCCTTAGTTTTTTCCAAAGGGGATTGGAAAAAATAATTTTATAATTATAATGTAATATCTTTTTAAAATAACAGGTTTGCTAATGTGGTGGTGAGTCACACTATTAAAGAAAATCATTTAAAAAGTGAAAATGTTTTATAACTCATGGAGGGTCCACTAATATTTTGTAAAATAAATAAAACAATCCTAAAATACCATTATTTCAATGGTAAACCATATATTGTTCGAAATATCATTTTTATTATTTTATTTTATCTTTATTTATTCATTATGATGTCATAAAACGCGTTATATATTTAAAGGGTATTTAATTTTTACCCAAAAATTCGACTGTCTAAGAAAATTATGAAAAAATCATTGTTGGATAATTTCGATGTCCTAATTTCAAAAATAATATTCATTTTATTTAAATATATTTTTTAATATGTGAATTTTTACTTTTAAAATAAAAAATGACATTTATAAAAAATTCATGGGTTTTGAAAAAAAACAACATTCAAACCATAACAAAAATTACAATTGCATTCATTAAATTATTTGATCATTTATATTTAATAAAAATTAAATTAATAATAATAATATTTTATTAAAATATTATTTAATAAAAATATCCTTTAATTAATCAAAATAGATTTATCAGTTGAATATTAACTAAAAATAATATTTGTGCTTTAAAAAGTATTTACAAAGTAACAATAATAAATTGAATGTATATTCATTATTATATACAAAAATAATGCACATAATTATAGTTAGAAGGCCTTTTTACAAAACCCCTTGTAAGACCCGCATAAGACTGAAGAGTAAGGTGTGTGATGGTGACAGACTCTTGGGGTGGCTTGGATAACATTGCTTGAGTGGTAACTTCTATCAACTTCCACATCTCCAATAGAAGGTTCGGATCAAGCTTAACATTTTCAATCTCATCTTGGGCTTGGTGAAGAGAGAATCCCAATGACGCCACCTCTTTTCCTATCTATTATAAATGTGCTTCATATGGGGAAAGTATACCTGATGAGGTCAACACTTCCTTTTTTTGAGTTAGTTGGATTAGTTAAAGCCCTATATTTATACTAATCATACGATCACTATTCAACAACTATATTAGCAGTGGTCACAATTATTAATGGTATTTTAGAACCCAAAAAACAAAAAACCAAATAAGTGGATACATTTTATATGATCATTCTAGATAATAAGACATATAAATAAATCAAGAGGTATTTTCATTAATGAATGATTGGGTCATTAAAATCTTCCCCCCTTAATAAAATTTACCATTGAAATTTTCTTTTCCCACAATAAAACCGATATGGGTAACTCTGATTCATCATTTCCCCTGATTCCCACATCACTTCTTCAAATGTGTGGTTTCTTCACAACACTTTGATGAGGGGAATTTTCTTATTGTATATAAATTTTTCTCTACGATATAAGATCTTCGCTGGTTGCTCCTTGTAAGAAAGATCATATTATAACTGTACAACCTATGAAGAGAGTACATTTAAAAGGTCTGGTATGTACTTCCATAAGAGAGATACAAGAAAGACATCATGTACTTTGGCCATAGTAGGTGGATGTTCTTGTCGATAAGCCACATCCCCAACACGATCAAGAATCTTGAAGGGATCGATGTACCTAGGAATTGACTTCCCTTTATTTACAAAACTCATGAACTTCTTCCATGGAGATATGCATAGAGATACCATGTATCCAACGTTAAACACAATGTATCATCGATGGTTAACTACATTACTCTTATGTCAACTCTAGGGTTCCATGATATGTTTCTGAGTAGTTTTCACGTTCTCCACCATTTCTTCAACCATTTCAGGTCCTAGAAGCTTATGCTCACTAACTACATACCAACACGCCAATGTTCTACACCTTTTCCCAAAAAGGGATTAATATGGTGCCATTTGGATGCTAGAGTGGAAACTGTTATTGCAAGGTAATTGAACTAGTGTAAGATGTTGGTCCCATTCTCTATTGAAGTACTGAGAAATCTCTCAACATGTCATCAAGTGTTGGGATAGTCTGTTCATATTTTCCATTAGTTTGAGGATGATAGGCCCTACTGAAGTTCAGTTCAGTATCCAGAGTATGTTGAAGTCTCTTCCAAAACATAGAGGTGAATCTTAGATCTTGATATGATACAATATATAGTGGTAATACATGCATCCTTACCACTTCTTTGATCTAAATCCATGCAAGTTGATCTAGTGAGAAGTCTTCTCGAATATTGATAAATTGAGCTATCTTGGAATGAAGATCCACAATGACCCATATATCATTGTTTCCTCTAGATTTCCATGGATTTTCAATGAAAAAGTACATGGTAATTTTGTCCCACTTCCAGGTTGGTATGTGTAGTGCTTTCATCCTCACCTTAGACTTTTGCCTCTCATCCTTCACTTTCTGACATACTAGGAACTTTGATGTATATTTAGAAATCTCCCTTTTCCTATTGTCCCACCAGATGTTCTCTCAGATATATCGATATGACTTTGTGCTCCCTAGGTGAAAATAGAAGGTTGAGCTATATGAGTCATCAAGAAGCACTTTTTTTATCTCTGGATTGAATGGTACACATAATCATGACACAAATATCATAATTCCATCCTTATCAACCAAAAACTTTGAGGATTTCCCATTTCTGATAGCTTAAACCCCTTTCATAATTTCCGCATTATTTTTTTGAGAACCCTTTATTTTCTCTATGTGGGATGGTTGAGAAATTATTTGAGAAATGATTGTTGATGTCCCTCCCTTAATGATTCTCATGTCTAACCTCTACAAATCTATGAAGATTGGGTCCTTTTAAATTCACATCAATGATAGAGATGTAGGATCCTTTCTACATAAGGCATCTACCACCTTCTTCGATTTCCCTGGGTGGTAATGGATTGAGCAATCATAATCATTGATCAGCTCTAACCATCATCGTCGGAGCATGTTGAACTCATTCTTTGTTAATATATATATGAGGCTTTTTTGGTCCATATATATTTCACACTTATCCCAAAAGAGATAATACCACCATATTTTTAAGGAGAAGATCACCAAAACCAACTCCAGATCATGTATTTGATAATTCTTCTCATGAACATTGAATTTACTTAAAGAATAGGCAATGAATTTGTCGTTTTGAATCAACACATTGCCAAGGCCCATCTTCTAAGCATCAATGAATACAACAAAAAGTTCTCCAATTGTAGGTAAAGTGAACATGGGGGTAGTGATAAGCCTCATTTTTAACACCTCGAAGAATTATTCTCATTCATTACATCAAGAAAACGTTAACCCCTTTCGAGTTAGCTTGGTATGATTCTTAGACAATTGAGATAAATTTCTCACAAATTATCAATAATATCCAGCTGACCCCAAGAAGCTACAAATATCCATTTAATGATGTTGGTCATTGCCATCCCTCTATTGCATCTGTTTTCGAGGGATCCACAGATATCCCATTGCTTGTGATGATATGGCCCAATAATGAGACCTCATTCAACCAGAACACACAATTGCTATACTTTTCATAGAGCTTCTCCTTTCGCAAGGTCTCCAGTACAGTTCATAGATTCTCTTCAGGATCCTCCTTGGTTTTTGAGTATATTTTAATTTCATATATAAATACTACCACAAATTTGCTAAGGTAATTTCTAAAGACTCTATTCATAAAGTACTTGATGATTTCTAGGGATTTAGTGTGTCCTAAAGGTGTTACTATTAATTCATAGTGCCCATATCTTGTTAGAAAAGTAGTCTTGGGATATCTTCGTTTTTCGCAAAACAAGATAATATCCCAACCACAATTCTACCCTGGAGAAGTATTGTTCTCCATGGGGCTGATTGAACAAGTCATAAATTCATGGGAGAGGATACTTGTTCTTTATCGTGATTTTATTAAGCTCACGATAATCGATGAAAAGGCGTATTTACCCATCCTTCTTCTTAACAAAGAGGATGGGTGAACCCCATGGTGAAGCACTTGGGCATATAATCCCTTTATCCATATTCTCTAGTAGTTGTTTCTTCAGATCCTCATGTTCCTCAAAAACCATTCTATACAGATTCATGGATATCAGCAACTCCCCAGGTATATGATCAATTGAGAATTCGTTATCTCTTCTAGGAGGAAGGCCAGACAATTCCTTAGGAAACACTTCAAAAATATCCCTCAGAATAAGAATGTCTTCAAGGACAGTTTCTTCCTTGGACTCAATCATCTGAGCCAGATATGCATGCTCATTGGGAAGTAATATCCATGCTTGAGATGATTGAACTAAAGAATATTCATTTTTCCTCCTTTCGCTTGTATAGAATCAGTTGGTCAATTATCCATATGGAGAGTTATATCCCAATCACAGAAATTTATGTTGGCTTATATAAGGAAATCCAACCCATGTCGAGAATTTCATCAAATTCCACCATAGGGAGTATAACAAGGGTTTCCTATAGTTCACTATACAAATTAAGATATGAGATGAGTTATATTCATGGGATGAAATGATTTCCACATTTCCCATACTCACTTACATCATTGCATCCATGATTTGTGGTGTCGTTGGGATTATTATACTATACTTTTTGGATATAAAATATTTTTTAGAACCAAAATAAAAAATCATGCTCACTATTCATGAAAGAATAACTAGATTACCTATCACCAATTCGATTTTAGGGTTCACATAGGTGGTAGTGATGGAAAAAGCTTACCCATGCATCCTTGGAGGCTGTTGGTTTCCTCAAAAAACCCTTGGATTAGGGCACTGATTTGAAAAGTGCCCCAGTTCATTGCAGTTGAATAAATGAGCAATATGTTGAGGGTCGAGCAGAGTATTCATATCTTCTATCGTAGTTGTAGGCTTTCTTGATGAAATTTAATAGCCAAGTGCCATTCTCTTCCACACCTAAGAATTTCCTCGTCCCCTTTAGGAAATTTTCTAGGTGCTTCATTCAACACATTTGGAAAGTGGGGTGATAGATTTTTATAGCACCGTTGGATTTATCCATCGGACCGCTAGAATTGAAGTCCAACTTATGGTTTTTATCCCCATGATACCCTGATATTCTCTGATCTCCATTTCAACCTTGAGGGCATAAAGGAAAATTTTCTCATAACTATCAAAGTATAGGACTGCCAGCGCTTTCCACAGGCTAGGCTTCATCTCACCAAATAAGTGGTCAACCGTGCATTCGGGGGTAATGAAAATGCCAAAGGCATATCGTGAAATCCTTGTGATGATTTTGCCGTATGTTCTAATACATTCTTCATCTATTTGCATGAGGGAAAGGAAGTCCTTTTCTATGTTATGTTGGAGGATGGGCGGAAAATATTTATCACAAAACACTCTCCTGAAATCCTTGCATTCCAATGCCTCAATATCTTACTTTGGATTTGTATTTTTGATCAAATTCCACCACTAATCACCTTCACCCTCCATAAGATATGAAACTACGAGATCCTTCCATTTCTCAGAATGTTGAAGGACAGAGAAGATATCTTCAATGGAGTTGATCCATTGTTCAGTGATTGAAGGATCAGATGATCTATTAAAAGTAGGAGGTATTTATCTCATGAAGCTCTCGATAGCGACCTGTTATTTCTTATTGGGGTTGGATGTTACTCTTGACCTTTGATTCTATTCAAATCTTGAGTTAACTGAGAGAGAAGAATGATGAAGTTTGCGATTCCTACACCCATCGTATTGGGCATCTCATTAGCACAATCATCACAGTGATATTCACATTCGTTTTTAGCCTGAGTCCTCCTATTAATGTCCGTTGCCTGGAATAAAAGGAAAGTCAAGGGTAACAAAAAAATGGTAATTCAAGAACAAAACGGATGACTTTTATATAACTTTTATTTCATTAACTTATGAATCCATAGGCTTCAACCTATGTTATCCATGATCTATGTTCTAACATATATATTCTTGGGGGTTTTTTTAATTCCCTTAATAATGGTTCAAACAAAGCTAGTGAATTTACAAATGCATATCCCCCAAGAGTGTCGTTACCATGAGTTAATTAAGCTGCATTGTTGTGTACCAGGATACCCTAGGTCAAGCCGGAAACTCCTTGTCAGGGTTTTCACCACAAGGTACATCTGTGCCAGAGCCGCCTCTACCTGCTCGTATCGAGAAAGGGATGTATTTACTTGATATAACACTTAATCAATACCCAATAAATATTAAGGATGTTTTTATTATACATAGTCTTGTCTCTAAGGCATCACTATGGTTTTCTAATTGACATCCCAAAAATAACTAAACCTATCCTCTGATACCAACTATGACAACCCAGATCTTTATTACACACTTAAACGTGATTTATTACATAGAAAAATCAATTGATAAAACAAATAAGATTGATTGGTCTAGTTTCATTGGGGATTTGGAACATTACATAACAACTTAAAACATAGGACACTATATCTTATTGAAAACTGCCTTTACAAGACCACTTCATTTCCTCATACTTAGAATTGCATGGGATAACCTGAGGAGATGCATAAGAAAAGGGTGATATATAAATCCCTATAAGGGAGTTAACAAGGAATAAAATGAAATATACAATACATGTTAGTTAATAGTCATATCAATAGAGAATAAGAGAAACATGAATATAAATTCATGATATAACATGATTAACCAAACAAGGAAATGTGGAAACAACATTTAACATGATTTTAGCATGAGAAAAGGCACATTGCACATGGGGAATGAGAAACCCTCATTTCACTTGAATTATCATGAGTTAAACCTTATTACAAATAAAATTTCATGATACAAATCTTTACCCAATGTATTGGAGCGCTATCTAGGCACACCCTTCATAAACATTTCATTTCATGCATAAGTGTGCCTCATGGAACATATCACATGGAATCATTCAACATCATAAGTTATTACAGGATTATGAAATGTGGAATACACACATGAAAAAAACATTAAATATGTATATGTGAACAAAGGTGAATAACCTTTATAGAGACATGGGTTTGGTATTTATTACATAATTATTTTGCCTATGAAAATCGCGGTGCAATTTCGGAATCATAATGGCATGACATTAAAATTTGTAAAAATGGTTGATGTGGGAGAAAGTGGTGTCCCATAATATTTACATGAAATGGAAAGTATGTTGTTCATATATAAACGTGTTCTAACATACGTAAGAGAATTTATATTCATAATAAAAAGTAATTTCTTAAATGTAAATGAGGAGAGAGATATTTTTTACGGAGTTTCTGTATGGTAACAGGTGTACATGGGAGGCATTAAATGATAGTTTTAGGGGTCTCCAAAAGTTAAAACATAAATAGATAAGTATAGGGGAGGTGAGAAATCATACCCCCAAAATTTTTATTGGAAATTAAAAGGGTATAACACCACAATGAAATTGAGACAAAAATGAGAAAAGCGGAAATCCCTTACTGGGAAGTGTGATCCAAAAGGCTTGGGAGAGGATTGAGAGAGGCTTCTTTGAATCTTGGGTAGCCTTGGGTGAATTATAGATAGAGGAGGTAAGAGTTTGAAAAACTCCAAAGGCTTTGACTAAAGAGGAAGTAGGATATTGGGTGGGTATATATAGGAAAGGAGGAGGAATTCATTATTATTTAGGGTTGGGTCACCACACATTAAACTAATCAATAACAAAACCAGCCCAGGTATTTTTCCCATGGTTTTTGAAAAATGGGAGATTAAAACAATATTTTTTAAGTCCAATGGTATAACTTATTAAAATAATAGGGTTTCTTCTGTGTAGTTGAGTCACACACTCAAGGAAATTTATTTAAGAAGTGAAAAAGTTTTATAACTCTGGGAGGGTACACTAATGTTTTGTAAAATAAATCAAATAAACCAAAAATAATATTATTTTAATGTAAAACCATATTTGTTTTAAAATATCATTTATATAATTTTATTACATCACTATTGGGTCAATATGATGTCATAAACACATTATATATTTAAACAGTATTTAATTATTACCCAAAAATTTGACTATCTCAGAAAATTATCGAAAAATAACTATTGGATAATTTCAAAGTCTTGATTCCAAAAATAATATTAATTTTTTCTAAATAATTTTCTATATATGTGAGTTTCTACTTTTAAAATAATAACTAACATTTATCCAAAATTCACGTGTTTTGACAAAAAACGGTTTTAAAACCTTATTATAAATTAAAATTGCATTCATAAAATTATACAATCAGTTATTTTTAATAAAAAGTAATTCAATAACAATAAAAATATATTATTAATATATTATTTAATTACAAAATACTTTTATTTTTAGAAATATATTTCTTAGTTTAATATTAACTAAGAAATACTACTTGCACTTTAGAAACTATTTACAAAGTAATAATAATAAAATGAAGGTATATTCATTATTATATACAAATATAATGCACATAATCATAGTGATAAGTTCTTGTTACATAACTCTTTATAACACCCACATAATACCTAATAGTAAGGTGTGCACTGGTTAGAAACTCTTGGGGTGGCTCTGATAACATCGCTTGAGTTGTAATTTCTATCAACTTCCACATCTCCTGTAGGCGGTACCACTCAAGCTTAATGTATTGATGCTCGGATTGGGCTGGGTCAAGAGCGTATCCCATTGATGCCACCTCCTTTCTGAGCTATTTAAATGGGCTTCATACATGTCAAGTCTATAGGACGAGGCCATCACTTTCTTTGTCTGAGTAAATTGGATTTGTTAAATCCCTATATTTATACTAATCATGGTATCACTATTCAACAATTATATTAAAAATGGTCACAATTCATAATAGTATTTCATAACCCAAAAAAGAGAGATCCAAATAAGTTGATACTTTCTATATGATCATTATATATAATTATACATATAAATAAATCAAGTGGAATTTTAATTAATAAATGTTTGGGTCGTTACATGAAAAATATCGACGAGCCCACACACATGTCAAAGGGGGTACCTAAGGCCCATGGAGGGATACTACTAGAAGATCCTAGAAGTAATCCAATGGAATCTATGGATATTGAGTATCAAGACATATAAACAACCTATAGTCTAGTTGGTAGGATTTTTCATTACACTAATATTTGGATGAATTCTCCCAGTGATGGATGTCGACATGGGGAAGCGGAAAAGAACCTTCCTAATAGAGGATATACTGACAATAGGGTAGAATGTGGATCCCATGATCCCATTAATAGTGAATTTGAATAAGGTACTCTAGTTAAATCAACTATCTTTTTAGGAAAAACATTTATACCACCTACCTTATGGTCGTAGATGAATCCTCACTAGATAATAGCCTCATATATGATGTATATTTTACGAAATCTAAGAAAAACCTCAATTCTGAGAAAAAAGGGAAAAAGATTACACCTAAACAGAACAAAATATCAAATTATAAAAATAGATCATAGGGAATATAGCTCAATAGAATACCTCTAGCTATCCAACACATTTAAAAAATCTAAATTTTTCCATGATATTGGAGTCATCCTTGAATATATATTGAAGAACAAGTTGAATTTTAGGATTAGGAGGATGAATCCATCCAATGGAATAAGGATTAGAAAAATGAAAATATGTTTACATAATCAATAAGGGAAAAATTTGTATATTACCCCTTAATAAAATGGGTACACAGTTTAGTTGCACAGATTGGATGCACTGTTTGGCCAAACAGTGTGCAAACAATAATTGCCTCACTTTATATGGAAGAGACTTGCTTAATTAAGGTGCATGAGTTTTCTAAACATGTTTAAACCTTATGATATTCTTCTATCTGACCACTATAGTTTGTTGTAATGGTTTTCATCTCATGTATCACTATAGGATACAAGTTTTTTATCCCCTACTACTCACAAGGTTCCCTGAATAGTTATTACTAATTGTGTATTAACTATATGGCCTACCATATTTTTCCATTTCTCTGATCTTTGTGATCAAAATCATAATAAATCCCTCTTGAGATCATCCAAAGGTCGTAGTTGACATTAACTAATATTTTTTAAATGATTTATAGAGATAAAATGATCAATAAATTTTTGAAATGATTCATCATTAAACTTATTATAGGACTTGTGGAAGATCATTCCAACATTGAAATAAATTCCTTCATTGAAACACCTATGTCAACTTCCCTGTTACCAGTTATTCAACCAATACATACTCTTTAAATTCCTTAGTTTTTTATTCTAGAATGATATCAAGTATGATTTTTTGAATTGACACAATCAGTTGATAATGAAAAAGGAAAAGAATTAGATTAATAATTCCAAACTATAATTTTATGACATAAAATAATTTTGAAAATATATAATATATTATAGAAAAGTAGGGTAGGGAAGTGATTAGAAATGAAAAAAAAGATTTAGATGATGATTTATAAGGAGAAGAAGAATAAGAGGAAGAAGGTTCAGCTGAATTTAATTTATTTTCTTTTTATTCATATAGATATGTTGATCTTTATACATTAGAGAGAAAATAAAAACTATAATAATAAAAAGAATAAGATCAATATTCAATCTCCTTATTTTTGGAAGAACCTATATATGATTATAAGGTTTATGTAGTATATGTTTTAGATTATTCCAATGATAAATGAATAAAAAATGTTTGTCCTTCAAAACCTCAGGTAACATATGATTCAACTAATTGAACCCATTCCCCTAAAAGTGATTATGGTCATAGGATGGACATGAGAATGAATAAAATTAATGAATTTTTTTAAGATTTTGGCAGAATATATTAATTATTTTCATTAATTTATATCTTGATGAAAATAAATTCAATAAAGGATAAATTATTTAGAAAATTCTAATTCTATCAAACAACATCAAGTGATTGTTTTTAAAAATGAATTATTTTTTCAAATATTTTATAGATAGTTATAAATAAGAAATGAAAATATTGAGGAATTTAGTGATATGGATTAATCAAAGAACTCATACATATGGTTTCATGATGAAAAACTACATGGGTTTATTAATCCCACTGTTATTATTACAAATACTTTTAATGTTTTCTTATCCATAAGTTGATTATTTTCAAAGGGAATATTAAAATTAAATAATATTATAACTTTTAATGAATATAAAAATTTAGAACAGAGAAATGGTATTATAGAACTCCATGGTAAATTGTTAATGATGAATGTTGAGAATGGTAAATTATAGTTTATTGAATAATATGTGCTGAGGTTGAATTGGGAAAATAGAAAGCTTCATTGACTATTGTATAAGATTTAGGTGATGGATTCTTTTGATAGTTTTTTAGAGATATTCGAAGATGAATGTAGGAATATTAAATGAATTTTGGGTAAATTTAAGAAGAATGATTAAATTTTTTAATTTCTATAAAGTCTATATTGGGTTATATTATTAGAAAACAATTCTAATGAATGCTTCAGGAAATGTTTCATTATATATATATGCGAATTTTTTAAAAAAAAATAGATTAATTTTGTTTTTTATTTTACGAATATAATTTTTTTCTATTAATATTCATATAAATGTTTCTTTCTTTTATATTTTGTAAACTTTATACCTACCATTTATTTTAAAATCACTAAGAGGGGGGAAATTATAATAAACCCTATCATCATAGTATTGAAAATAATTAAATATGAAGAATATTTCAATAAAATATTATTAAAAAGGGGGAGAAATATAAATAGTGGGAAAATAATAAATGAAATATATCTATTTTATGATTAATAAATATTGATTAAATTTCATAAATGTGTAATAATAATGATATTTAAGAATTTTAATGTTTTTATCCATAAGATTTGTGTTTTAATATTTTCTAATATGGGAGATGTTTGTGTTGAAAATTGTAATTTCATTACATTATAACAATTTTTTGAAAATAAAAACACAATTTATTAAATAAAATTTTATACTAAAATTATGATTCCCATTGTATTGAAATTATATTTTATAAAACATATACCTTTTACCAGAATTTTTTTTAAAAAGGTGATAGTTTTTAATCACATGATCTTTTCAAATTGAACGATCATTGTTACTCAAACTAATCTTTGTAATAGTATGATTATTATATTTAGACATAACATTATAATTAGACATTATTGTACCTTGTTTATTGGACTAATGATTTCATATTTCATCAAATTATGTTTTTATAATGTGTAACATCAAAAACTCAATAAGTCACACTTGATGAGCCTCCACAATTTTTACCTTATAGGAATTAATCAGATAAAGGTAGACATACTCTCATGAAAAAAATTGTAATAACTCTCAAAAGATGATTTTCATTTCAGAAAATGAATAAAGTTTTTCTTAGAAGATAAAAAAATATTATTCAACTAGATGGATTGTTTTTCAACATTTTGATGGTGATACGAAAGAGACCATCCAATGATTTCTATATAGAAAACTCCAATTGATGGAAGAGTTTCGAAAATGACTTTTTATCCAACTACAAGTATTGAAAAATATATATTTTTGGTTATTTTTATAAAAATATATCTTTTTATGTGGTTATAGTATATACTTTTGATACTCAACGGATATATAGATTCATTGTATTCTTTTGTAACATCATGTTTCTGAAATTATCATTAAAATCTATATAGAGATTTATTTTTCAAGTAATATTTACGAGGATTATAAATGTATTATTAAATTTTATGCTATTATATTAATTATATTTATTAGGTTTAATGGTGTACTTCTTTGAAAATGATGAATGATGTGTCTGGTCATTGGGATTGGGGGATTTAGGGGAAAGTACGATATAATTATCCCAAACTTTATAATGAAGAAGATTATTTTTTGAGAAATAAAGAAATTTATAGTTTGAATAAACATTGGATACATTATATTAAGTTTATTTACTACCCTTATAATGAATGATATACATTAATTGTTATTTTATAAATTTTTATGTATGTCTTTATGTAATAATTTTTATGGTTTTATTTTTCCTGTTTTTACAAGTTTTAATAATATTGGGAATATGTAATGAAAATTAATTTTTTCACAAACTCTTCTTATCACTCATATTATAAAAAATATTATAATAAATAATAACCGATAACATATTTAATATTTATACTTAATGTTAATCCTATCTACTAAAAAGTTAATTCTAGGTAATTGTCATCATTAATAAAAAATTTTATTAAATAATATTCATCCATGAGAGAATAAATAAACGTTAAAGAGGATGGAAGTAATGAAACCTAATGTTCCACCCCTAAATAGCTTATAATAACCAAGGGAGTGAACCAAAGTAAGATATTTGGGTAAATTTTATATCCGACGAACACACAGAGTAAGAAAATGTTCTACTTTATTGGCTTCACACCATGTTTGGATCAACTTCTCCTGATTGTTGAGGAGGCACATGAATCTCTAAATTTGATAGATAATGGATGGTGGAAAAAATATATAATAATAAATAGATTACTTAATTATTATAGAATCAATTTCAAGTAACTCTATAGATATATTCTTTTCATGAAAAACTTGTATCCATTTGAAAAGTGTGTAGTCCCCCATGACATGAGAATCACCATGGCTAGAAGAGAAGTTAAAAGAATGAAGTGCCAAAATATTAGAATCATCAACCAAACCACTAATATTATTGATTATTAGAAGTAATTAACCATTGGTATTATACTTGATACCCCTACATGGGGGATTCTAATTAATCTATATACCATGTAGAGATGGCCCGTGAGACGAAGAAATGATCCTCATAATGGCCAAACTAATCCTTAGGGAGGGGGATGTATCCCACTGTTTCATGAGGAGACCTAGTTTGGCTTCCATTCTACATATTCTATCCACTAATTCCACATAAATAATAATATACCTTCATGGTGTTACTTATTTAATGAATTAAAAATACACCAAAAAATTGAATGAATAAAGATAGTTCTTGCTTTTTCGTTTCTATTTATTTTCTCCCACTCCTCTAATCTAATTGAAATGATAATATTTTGGGTGAGATATTTAAAAAAATCCTCATGTGATAACCAAGAGTTATATATACTTCCTCTAACCAATAACCATGAACAAATAAGTTCATACTGAATTAATAATTATATTTCCAATGGTACAAACATTTAGAAGAGAGAGAAACACATTTACATTTATTCTCAACATCGATAGAAATGGAATGACATGTTCTCTCCATACCAATACATTTTACATCATGGGGACATCCCTAGACTAGATAATATTTCCCCATTCATCCCATACTATATTTATATGCATGATGAGGTTGAAATACTTTATTGAAAAAAGGATAAACAATATTATTGTAGAAACTGTGTTTTCATATCCACTGTTCATCATAATAGATCTGAATTGGTATATTAGATGATGGTCCGGAGTGGCATAGTTAAATGATTGGTACAAATTTACCTTAGTAAATATGATTTTAGGAGTTAGAATACCTAAAAAATCTAGTATATCTCCGGTCCAAATCTAGGGACAAAAATTAATATCCCCACATCTGTGGATCCATTTGAGTGACATTGAGGAACTAGAAAAAAAATTAAATCTTTCACAAATTACATGATGTAAGACCCCTAATTAATTTATATGTGTACCATATTTATGTGCGATGATACCAGACCATAAGGATTTTATTTTGAAATAATATTAGGGAAAAATATTAGCATTTAGTGCAACGATTCTTCCACATTTCTCGATTTAATACCACTAGCCATCATCAGCTTTTCTTTCCGCTCACACCTTTCCTAGTGAACAATACCATGGTCATAGATGTACAAGATGAAAAATAGTAAATTTTTTTCAATGATTGTAAATACCACCTTGGATACCTTAATGACAGAAAAAACATACATGGGGATATAAGAGAGTATATAATAAATGATATTTTTCCAACCAATAAAAAAATGAATTGAATTTTCCAATAATTTATTCAGTTTGAAATATTATCAACAAACCCCTCAAAATGTAGAATCGTTAACTTACCTAGATAAATTGGATCTTCCAAATTATATTAATTTCAATAGTGATTTTCATTTTCTAATCCCTTCTCTTAGAGAATAAATGAAAAACAATGGAACTATTTTTTCAAAATAAAAATCTATCCACTCCATTTACTATATTTCTATAATACAATATTAAAATAATGAATGGATCTACTATTTAAATAGGAAACTGTGAGAATGTCATCAGTGATGAAAATGTGGTAAATACCATTGATATTGATGCTACTTATAGAAGATATTATAATTCCAATAGAGATTTACCTTGCGATGTTCATTCTAAGAGATTCCTAGATAGGGATGAGAATTCTATGTGACAATGGGTATCCCTATCATCGACCCCAAATTGATTTAAAAATTTATATATATCCCATTCAATAAATAGATATCCAATGGTAGATAAAATAGATAAATATAAGTTCAACCACCCATGCAGAGAATCCCATGGATGAAAATTCCATGAAATTGGAATTCTACTCGATCATATCATAATCCTTTTCCATATAAACATTGTTTTAAATATTGGATCCAAGATATTTTATTTATATCATATATCATTTCATAAGACTATCCAATAACCTCATGGATTGATCATCCTTTTACAAACCCCTGTTGTCCCTTGGGATCCATTTTCTGAAAATGACTTGTGAGACTATTGTTGATAATGACTGAAGGGTTTTTTAGGAAAACTTATACTTGATAATTGGATGAAACTATTCAAGGGAAGAAGGATATTTATTCTTCAAAATTAGAAACAATTTTTTTTTCACAATCCACCTTATAGACAGAACATCCCTATATAAAATATATAACTATTTCATCCTAATACCTCTTAATGATATCCATTGAATCCATTTAAAAACAATCTTTAAATATGAAAGCCGAGCATAACATTATCAGTTGAGTGATCGAACAACATCCCAAATTTCATTATTATCTAGAACACTCCTAAGATTCATGTTGAAAAAGTCAAACATGGTTTTGGAAAAATAATGAAAAATTCATTCATAACCCCTCATGTAAGCTTTATGAATAATAAGATCTACATTTTCCAGAAGAGAATAAAAGTAATATCCGCTATATCATCTATGATACAAAGGTAAATAGTTAAAGGATCATCTTGAAATCAAACAATAATAATATAAGTCCCCCTTTTCCCTTTGATATATTCTTGAAAATATTTTGTTTTCTTGAATCCCTCTATCATACTCATAACAATGGACCACTCACAGATGACCCTTTATTCTTAAAAAATCAACACTACATTTTAAAATTTTCTAAAAACAATATTATTAAATATATCTTAATCCCATCTAAAATCAGGAAACTTCTCATCTCATACCATATCATTATTAATAAAATCTATTTCCCACACCATGGGTAGTTGGATACTTATCCTTATTTTTAAATCCCCCTTTAAATCACAGTGATTATTGTGAATGGTGTCACAATAACCGCCCTACAATGTTTTTGACTAGGATGTATGGACCTTATTGTGTAATCAAGGATATGAGGCCCGTATGTTGGAGAAATAGAAGCATTCATTTCCTACAATACTATTTCCTATTTTGATGATTATATGAGAATGATAACAAATGGTCTTATCAATAAGTGGTACATTAGAAATAGGAAAGGTTCCGAAAGATTTGAGGATAAAAAACATTTTTCCTGCGAGAAACTATTGTGTCAACTCACATTTTGATTATCAAACAATATGAATTTATCAATAGGGAGACTAATATTCGTGATTCCATTATTGGAAGCAAATGATGAAAAATATTTCATCCCATTAAGGGATAGAACCATCCCCCATTCATTAGATACTGGTCTAAAATAGTATTGAAGTATCCAACACACCAACCATGTTGAATACCATGGTATTAAGAATCTCATATCAAGACAACTATATTCCATCCCAATAGAATTCTTTTTTTCATAAATACAATATAATAGGCTTGATTGACTATCAAAAATAACCATAACAACTATATTATGGTAAGAAACTCCATTCACTCAATAGAGAACATATTATTCAAAAAAACATACATATCCTTGTTAGAAGGATCTCCGAACATACAGTTTTATATGATTATTTTTTGATAAAGATATTGGATTTTAGGATAGATGTTTCTTGTGATCCAAAACTAAAAGTAATGAAACACTAATATGAGGAAACTCATTAACTAGATAATAGACCATAAATCCAGTTCTAAATCCATTGGTTTCTAGATAATGAAATAAATCATCTAAGATGTTGACACTTGGTTTAGGTCATTTAAGTCAATTGTCCATTTTACTAAAAGGAAGAGGTTCTCAGTTCCCTTTTGGAATAGGATCTCATGAACACAACACTAGTCATAGAAGAAAAGACCCATGGGATTTGGGCGTGATCCTAATTATAAAGATAAGGCTTAAGATAAACCTAAATGGAATTGAAACCATTATATATATGAATGGGTGATCCAGAAGTGGGACCATGATCACTAAATAATAGAGAGATTGATGGAGATGGAGAGGAGGCGATTGACTTTCCCTTGAAAGATTCACTTTCTACCTTCACAAAAAAAATATGAGGCAAATCAATTGATAATCCTAGATATGTACACGGCTTATAAATAACTAAATCTTATAAGGATTCTTTATATATTATAATGTCCCATTATGGGTTGAAAATATACTATAAATGATATGAGATACCACCTGACCATAGGAGGAAGATACCCAAACATCAGTAACATACCCATGATCCGCTGAATCATGGAAATTCTATTCCCCATACATCTATGATGGATAAAAGGCATGAGAATATCTCTTCCTTAACTGATGAACAAAATGGATAGAATGAATCATTATACAAACAAGTAAGGGATCTCCATGAAGATGGCACGAACAGAAGAAGTAAGATAATGATTAGAGGATGTGGTTTTTTTCCACAAGATATCATTTCAATATTAAAGTATATTGTGTGATGAAAAAGTTCTTTATATATGAAGAACCATGCAGATGTCGGTGATTGAATAATCATGATGATAAATGGTGATTTATTCATCAAAATTAATGGATCAGATGGCTTCTCTTATTCACCAATGAGAATCTATATTAATAATGGGAAGTGAAAAACTTGTTAGAATAAAGAAAAACATTGTCAAAGGATCGTATCACCGATAATGGGATTCCATAGTCCACCAAAATAATGAAATTTAAACTCTATCATTGTATCTAGATGTCCAAGACCAGGCCTTCATGTAGACCTTCTATGAAGAACGAGCCCCAAATAAAAACAATTTTCCTGAGTAATGAAACATTGGATACAGATTCCAACCCCATGAACTGATAAAATTATAGAAGAAAGTAAGGGGAGGTTTTTCTAGGACAAAGAGGGATACCAAAGTCCATTTATGGTGGAACATAATTCCACTTAATTAGGAGAGAAATAAAGTGACCTCCAATTGGACATCTACTACTCTAGAGATAACTGACACCATCAGAAGCTTAGTGATCGATGTGGGTATATATGACTGTGAATGAGAGGGTTGTGGTAGACTATTCGTGTTTAAAGGCATATCCTACACCATCCACATTAAATAAGAAGGAACCGACCCTTTCAAGGGTAACTATATGGGAAATGGTGAGTGAATGAGATATAATTTCACCTTTATAGAGGTAGGAACCACTGAAATCTTTAGTGACAAAAGTAGAGAAACACTCTTTTTCTAATGTATGGATTATGTTAAGCATTCTTTATACTATTGAGAGGAAGCATGATTTTCATTACATATAATTATATGTTTTATTTTTTGAAAAACCATTAAACCATCTTCCCCCTATATTTAATCCTTTACAATAATCATGTGATCCTATAATAACATTTATTATTCATTATTTGGTATAAATTTTTTTTATAGTTAAACCACATCTCTCTGATAATTGATTTACGTTGCATTTTGTGCACTAATATTAAAATATTCATTTCCCACTTCTATGAATTAAAACATTAAAAATTGATTCTATATATGTCTTCAACATAGTGAATAATAAATATCAGGATTAAATTAATTGTTTTTCACAATGAATAGTAATATGATAAAAACCATTCATCATGATTACAGATATATCAAATTTATTGAGCTGTTAATATGTTATATAATGGGGTAAATTTGACATAAAATTCTCTAAATATTGTTATTTTTTAATAAAATTATGACCATATATTATATATTCATATACTTATTGGAAACTTGGTACCACTTCTATTGAAAAATTACTAAATATGTTTTTAGTAATTTATATAATAGCATGAGTGACACATACCCCAAATATAAAGTGTCAAAATTTATCCTCCAATATTCATAATCATTTATCCCTATAAATCAAATAAAAAATAAAAAAAACATAATATAATAAAAAAATTATTTTTTTAGATTTTTTTATTCTCATAATACTTTCTTATGAAGGAGAAATATGTAATCTAAAGGTGGTATCTGAAATAAGAGGTAATCCTCTAACCCAAATCAATCAACTATTATTTATTGTTATCCATTATATAAATATATTGTACTCATATAAATTTATTTATTATTTTATAATGAAAATAAAAATATTTTATTATGATTATGCAATATGCTTTTTTACATCACCTTTCAATCAATTGTGAATTAGAAGTATTGATCATGTGTAGATTTGGACTATCACCTCTATACTGTGATGTGAATCATTTACTAACCCTGAATCATATGGTTGGTCATTAATATATATTTATAGAATATATATAATATTTAGGATGTAATAGTGATTATTTAATAATATAATATTACATATTTTATTTTCATTTTTCTCATTCTAAATTGGAAATATCCTTAATGTCTACATATGAATTAACATCTAATTGAGAGAAATATTTCATTATAAATATTATACATTTATATAAAGTGATAAGATTTTATATCATGGACATATATAGTACTTATGAAATTAAAAATATTATTTACATATTATATGATGATTATTACATAGTAAGTTCTTTCTCATTTAGTATTTATAACATGGTCTTATTAAGGTCATTTTTGCAACCTACATGACTTATTTTATAAGGTTTGGTAAACGAATGATTATGGAATATAGAATATTGTTGATATAATTTGATAATAATATATAAAATAAATTATTAATATTATAGATAATATATAAACAAGATCATTATGTTTTGATTAGATCTTCCAAAATGAAATATCTATGGGAAATGATAAAATTATCATATTGAAAAATGATTTTATTAAATGAATTTTAAAAGACAGGTAAAGATAGGTTAAATGTGTATTTTAAAGGATATTATATGTATTAATATGGTTATGTTGTTAAATTATAAAAAATTTAATTTGATTATTCTATAGTACATGGTTCATTTGTCCAAGTAGAAGTCTGAGGTAAATGTTTATTATAAAATCTAATTTTTATTCAGGATTGTTTGGGTTTAGTTAATCAACAAATGAAATGATATTTTCTACCTCTTCTAAATATTATTTTTTTATTATCATATATTAATCAATGTACTTAACATGCATTCCTCTCATATCCAATATTTGGTACCTAATACAATCTATAATTTTTTCTTCAGAAAACTTTTCCTAATTTCCAATTTGGTCAATGAATTATTTATTCAATATAATTTTTTTAAAAATGGTTTCAATGAATATTTTATTACATAAAAATTGATTATTTAATATTATATTTAAAAAAATTAATATTTATGAATTTTTTTAAAGGGAATATTTATCTTGTTTTTGGAACACTGTATATATGAAAATTTTCAAAATATGTGAAAATAAAAATTATTTTAAAATTTACCACATGAAATTTTTTTTTCTCCACTAAAACCATTAATTTATTTATTGATCCCATTATATATATCCATGAATATTTTAAATGAATTCAATTTTCCTAATATAATTTAATAGTTTATTTAATATGTTATCAACTATAAAGGAAATTCCCCTCATACATTCAATGGAAGGCTTGAATATTCCCTTCAATGTATTTTCATCCATTTCAACATCCTTTCAGGAATATTATACTTTTTATGGGATATAATCTAATTATACTGTCAACTATATTACCTTGGATGGATTATAATTATGATGATCTATTTCTGACTGGGAAAAAATACTTACATTTTGTGTGAAAATTCATGTATGGATATTTTTTTGATAATGTTTTTGTATTTATTATTCATTAACTTTGTATGTTAACAATATTAGAATTAGTATGTGATGGGTGGAAACTATGTTATCATGTTGATGTATGGATAGGTTTCATGAGACGTACTAATTTGTATACTTAGTATACACAGTACCTATTTATGAATGATTTTTCGACTTAAGGCCTTGACTATATGATAATAATGTATAAAATTATGTTTTATATCATTAAAAATATAGTAATTTGTGTACATATCATTATTTATCTCTCTATTTAATCCGTTGATATAGACCCCCTTTTATGAAATTATTTATATGGAATATTTAATTGATTTTTATCTCTATCGTAGTATTTTTGATTTATTTTTTATGATAGATTCATCTATAAACATCAACTTACAAATAATATTTTCATATCCATTATTATTTATTTCACACCATATGATATCAAGATGGGAAATTTGAATTATTTTAGAGATATACTTTAAGAAATAAAAATATTCCCTCTATAATTTAAAGTCACATTTGTTTTCATTCAAATCTAATGTCATCATATTTTATATATCAAGCCTCCTATGACTAATAAAGTATTTGATAAAATTAAATTCAATCGCATTTATGATTTTCCAATTTAGTAATATTATAAATGGCTATGGGTTATTGGATTTAGGGTATTATAGTACCAGTTATGTAGTTGCAAAGTAGCTGCTCCAATATCTGGGTTGGTGCCAACATCCCCTTAAAATCCAATTATATGGAATCGGGCACCTATAAAAAGTCATTAAAACAAAATTAAGTTTTGTTAAAAACATAAATTTACAATATTTTTAGTTTTTACAATATCAAAAATTTTGCACACTATTGAAAACTTGTAATCAAGAAGTTACTCTGGAAGTACTACTCAAATAACTCAAGAAATTGACCCCAATCATCCAAACGCTACTACCGTGTCCCCTCATTGAATCATACATGATTCAAAAAGACATAAAAAACTTGTATCAGCTACCTGAACACATCCTTGTATATAAAGACTATAATTCAAAGTGGGAACTCCAAAAATGATTTATCTGGTTCCAAATAAATGTTTTCATTGTCAAGCATATGAACAATATTGTGATCATACCTTTAATGATGAGACATTATGAACATGTGATGAATACCATGATATCATAGAATAATGTATATTATGTAGTTAATTAATTTTATTTACATGATTAACTCAAATGGTTCCATAAACAATGGTTCTAGTTTTAATTTCCTCTACACCTGATGATTCCCCAACCTAGGTGAGACCCATGAGAAAACATTTCCACATATAGAAAAAACTAATAACCATCGATACTAGATGGAAAATTATGCTTTATAGTAAGATTTGTTTCTGACCCCTTAAAGATCAACTACAAACAGTCATAGGTATCCATTAATATAATCACCCCAAATACAGATTTCAAACATGCCTCATTCACACACAGTTCTTAGAAACATTACCAACCTTAAAGTTCCTTAAAAAACATTGATATAAATCAATGACTAAAAACTATTGTTGTAGGTAAACTCCAAAATGTGTATGTGAACATCCAATGATCCACCATCTATAAGAATACAAGTATGGATCATGTCTCAATGATATAGATTATCCACTTTAATTATATATCAGTAAATGGATGTTATACATTGTATACAGGTTCAACAGAGTCATCAAAGCATCCTAAAATCCTTTCAAAAACCAGTACATATTTTTGTTCCATATCAAATATGATATTAAAATTCCCCAAAGTAGTCTTATAATTTGTATGATATAAATATTTCCCAATTCATCAGTAGAGATATTTTCTCGGATCATCATGGAATCGACCACATTCATCGGCCAATATACAATCTCCCAGAGAATATTGTGAATTCTATGAGTCCTTAGATACCCTATAACAGTTACCATTAAGATCATGTCCAATGTTTATAATAGATCAGGAATGAACTAAAATAGTCCTCATTAATGATGTTGCTTTTAATTTATCCTCTTTTTTATTAGGTACTGAGAGTAAATTCCCATTAAAACTCTCTTGATCCCCCTCTCCAAAATGTGTCTCCTTATATACAGGTATGGGTTCCTCAAACATGGGTGTAATAAACACTATTATTCATGGGAGTACCTCATCATCTACTCCCTCATGGAAGGAAGAACCAATACCCTCTAATGGTACACCATCACATCATCACTGTCCATTGATTGTTCTAGAACTGGGTCACTTCCCAAGAACTATTCTCAAACAACTATGAATTAAGTATCTAATATCACACTATATTTTACCTGGTCCATCAATATTGATGTGATATCCAATTCAACACAAGTCTTTTACCCCCTTTCCTCAAATACATTAACTAATTTGAAAAATAATAGAAAGAACCATTCCTCCTTTTAAGTTCACATTAAAAAATATTAATTATCATACTAATAGTATATATAACAACCTCACCATTACCTTGATCATATTCCATATAAAAATAAAACTTCCACCAATACTCCACCCAATTCCTCTTTTAGAGATTCATGTTCTTCTATGTGAAGAAGAAATAAAAACTCTTATGCTTCGTGTATATGAAAAATATCTCACTAAAGATATAATGGAAGAAAAAGATCATATAATGGACCACTATAACGATCTCAAATTCATTTTTAGGGTATTGTTAGTCGTTATGATTTTTGTGAAAATAACCATAAGGTACTACTAGTCCCCTATACATTATAACAACTGGTGAACCAAAAGGTAAGGAATGGAATTAAACAAAAAAAATAATTCAAGGATCTCCCAATATCATGATTGGAGAAGATATAAATACTATATTCTACTACACAAATAAATTTTAATACTTTCAACCCCATTAAAACATTACCCCATCTTTTTAACCCTTTTCATTCTAACATTAGTGATGCATAGTCCATGAATGAATCATATGAATCATCCGACCAGACCAATGAAACTCCTTATATCCAATACATATATAGTGTATTTACCATAAAAAACATCCACTTCCACCAATATTTCCACTAATATTCCCACCTCATTGATCACTTTCTAAAGAAAAAATACCTCTTAGATCTATAAATGAAACATAAAGATCAAATAATATAGTGGATTCACTAATAGTTTACTCAAAAAAATCTCCAACTCTATTGAATCCATCTCATAGTTCCATGTGAATATAAAGATACCATCAATAAAAGCCATTATGGGTAATTCATGATATTGATGAAATAATATTATTTATGAGAGTAATTAAATCATATTAAGAATTTATCAACTTGAATTGGATATAGGGTGCACATATAGTCTGTATCTACTCTTGAATGTTGTCTTGGGAATGTCCTTCTCTCTATCTGAAAGATAGTGTTATCCAGAACATAGAACAATTTTAGAGAACCACTATGATACCCAAATGAAATAAAACAATTCATTGACACCGAATATCATATAAATACTCCTTATAGTAACCAGGTTCAATATCCGATAATAAGCACCCAATTGAAACCTATTATCTATATACTTCAAAAAACATCGATGCACCACGAGGAATTGAGCTCAGTCTGATAAAACACTCCACCACAAAATCCTTGATCTTCACCAACAACTCTTTTATCTCACTCAGCATGGTATGACATAGAAGAATATGTATTGGTTGTTCACTTAAAATTAATAGAATCTCAAAATCAAATCCAGTATAAGGATCTAGTCCCAAGTCATCGTCTCGAAAGAAAACTATAAATAGTTCCCCTTCAAGGGGAAGGAGGATAGATCAATCACTTTATCCACCACAAAAATTATCTGTGTTAATTAAATTATGTTATACCCAATCGATATACGGTTCAATACCATATTTCATACCTATCATCTCATTCAAAAATAGGAATAATGATCTCTCCCTTATGTGTAGTGAATGAAAACTTTTCCTAGTGTATTAGAACTATGCCAAATAACATTTCAGTTAGCCCATTTTAAATATTACTTCAAAGCTAGTCATCTCAATAATCAAGAAATCTCAAACATATCAAAATCCATAAACCATTATAAGACATCCCGAATAACTCTGGATATGATCTATTCTCATCCCTACTGGTTTATCAACGAAGAACAACATATAAGAATACATTATCAAAAATACATTTCTACAAATAAAATTAGAATATATATAAAAAATTGGAAGATCCTATATAAAAAATTCTAGATTATATTAGATATTCAATCAAGATCATATTGGAAATTATCGATGGTTTCTCTCCATTAAAGTCTTGGACTTTGTAAATTACATAAAAATTTCCTACATCATCTCTATGGGCCTTCCCCTATGTTGTATAATTCCCCTTAGTCATCAAAGTATGAGTGGGGAGTGTCTATTACTAAGGACCTCCATCATATCCATCTTCAAATTCCACATCTTACCATTATCTCTACAATATCACGTATATGATTCCCTTGAACAAAACTACTAATGATGTTCCATAATTCCACTCTAAAAACACATTTTATGATTCCCAAAACATGATTTTTAAAAATAATCATTCTTTCCAAAGTTAAAATAATAGGGATCTCTTCCTCTCATAGATGTGGCTTAATAACCCCATCTCTACTCTAATTTCCTACCAACACCCTATAGAACCTATTCATTATTACCCTTCATAGTACCAAAAGAGAAACCCTCTAAATAAGTGGGTAATCAAACAACAAATGATATATGATTTGGAATATGACATATTTCTCTACAATCATCTAGGATGTTATCAATCCCAAAATATTTATGATGAAAATTGGGATATATCATTAGGTTAAATAATCTAACATGACATATTAACCTCATTCAATGGACAATCTCATATTTTTGGGACTTTTGGGTCTTATTCTCAACATGAAAAATAATAATGTAAATAAACATCATAAAATGAGGAGTATTTGTAGAATCCAATATAGATTCTCGTAGAAGCTCCACAAAATATAGAGAATGGTCCAACATAAGTGCATTCAAGAAGAACTCCAAAAATAGTCCTTAATGTTCTCCCACATACTACCATTTCATCTTCCTACCTATATCGTGGCACCCCAACACCTACATTATGGTCCATAATGCATGAATGTATATAGCTTACCTCAGCTATTATATTAGGTCTCTAATAGATCAATGTTCCACTTGATGAAGTCCATGCAATATAAAGCATCATATAGGACTCTAGTTCACATCAAGGCTGGAGGATCTTGATGAATGAATTCCTGGGCATAATCAACAATTATAATGAAAAGACATATCCATAAACATAGACAAGGTAGAAGAGTAAGGGTCGTAGTGGTTCTTCCACCTATGATGTGAGATATGGTAAAGGGTCATCCGTAGTTTTATTCTCTTTTCTCTATAGTGGGGGAATGACTACATCCTTTTTTGTGAGAGAATTTTATCATGATTATACTCTGAGTCATCTTAGACAAAATTGAGGTGGAATTATTTGTACATCCAAAATAATTGCTTGAATAACTATAAAAACTTATATAATATATCAAATAATATATTTTAAAGTCATACTGATTGTATCTTTATGGGGTTCTTATTCTATGTTTCTACCTAAAAAATATTCATAACCCTCCAAACAATTCCCATTGAACAACAATACTTCTATGTACCTATATGTTAGTAATATTTATATATTTATACAATTATATAAAAATCATTCTAATGTACATGTAATATAATAGTTATTAAAATATATTATAGAAGTAAATATTGAGAAATTTATTCATATTAACATAGGAAATATAACATGAAATATATATATATATGTCTTTTTGTCATATGTACCTATTCATGATGCAAAAATTCACTAAAATAATGTAATCATTATGAAGACAACATACTCTAGATCATTGTAAAATTTTATAGAATAAATTGTTATATAATCCCCATAACTGGAAACTTGTGGTGCATTATATAAGATATATCCAGGTACTTATGTTTCTCCCTTACCCATGTTCCACATAGCCTATCTCCTTTGCATGTTTCCACCCAAAAATTCCAAAATAAATACAAAATTGAATTCATGATCTTATACGACATTTTAATTCCCCAACCAGAATCACCTAGATCTAGATAGTGATATATATGGAATCCTTCAATCTTCCCATTTGTAAGAGATTATAGAAAATAGTGAGCATCAAAATAGTGGATTGGGGATACGGTAGACTCAGTATAAAATTATATCTATCATAATAATATCATGAATGAATAATAAAATATGATAGAACACCTGAACTAAATAATAACAATTCAATAATAGATGAGACTATAGCTATCACATAGTCATTAAAGAGAATAAACAATGGATGGACAATTAGGAAAGAAAAAAGCAAATAATTACATGATGACATCACTCTATTCTCTGTCCTAGTGACTACATTGAACAATATTCTATATCTCCTCAAATCCCTCACGTTGGGACTTTTCCATTTCTTAGATTCATATTCATGAAAACTATATACAAATTAAACTTATCTTACCACGTGTGAGTATAAACATTGAATGATATCTCCACTATTCCATAACAAATTTAAATATAGAGAAGAGTTGTATTAAATGATATATTCTAATTATAGATGCATGAAATAAGAAATAATGGTCTAGGGGATTGGGAGCTAATAAACCCCCAATGAACCTCAGTGGTACCGGCATTAGATCCATTATAGATTTATATTCATAAAAATTCATTGAAAATGGGTCATTCATGAGGATATGAAAAATCTATAAGAAACCATGTGGAGAAAAAACCGTGATTCGGAACACAAGTTTGTTATGAACGATCTGTGTCATGTTTGGGACATAAGGCCATCATAAGATGACCCGATAATGCGATAGGCATCAAAGGCATCATACCCATGTCTATGCTATGTGTTAAGCCTCAAAACCATCATTCACCTTACCTATGGCTAGGTGATTCATAATCATCATTGTGAGCCACATATACGTCCGCTATAAAGGTTAACAAATCCAAAAGTGTCCTACTCATAATTACTACTAATAGAAAAAACAGAACATTCTAAAATAGTATAGAATAAAACATATAAGAACAACATAAAATATCATTCATGGGTCTATGTAACCAAACACAGAAACATGAAATAATAATCATTTGTGGAATCATTGGACACAAAAATGAAATTATAATAAATTATAGTCTCACTAGATAGAAAAAATGTTAACTAATCAAGATAATACCTCATATAAGGACCTATAGTTTAAATATATTTATTCCTCATGTTATTTTGTAACATCCATAAATATTTTTCATGATCCTATCCCCATGTTATAATCACCCATCAACTAGATCATACCCACATTATAATGTTCCCTACAACTTATTCTAATATATAATAAAATAACAATATTTCTAAAATATATGGAATCAGAGGCTTAAAATTAACATGGAATTCCAAACAACAACCTATTTATGTTGTAGATCTAACTCCATTATATGGATTTGTCTCATAATCTATATATTTTATGTAGATCTACCAAAAAATAAAATCCATCATTAGATCATGGAGGAATGAATATATTTTTAAAAAAATATTTTCATAGATTTATGGATCTTTTGATTGGGAGAATAATATTTGGGATGAAATTGATGAATCTTACATTGTAAAGTCCAGTAGATTGATTTTGGATTTGAGTAGAGAATATATGAGGGCATAAAAAAATTCACCAAAAGGGGCCCCTTATGGTCATCTATGTTGAATGGTGGTCGATCTATATGAGGTATTTAAAAATTTGTGTTATATCAAAACAAGAGAGAAGAGTATACCTGATAGTCCTGTTGGAACCACCGATAGGCCAGTGCTAGCTCTCCGACAGACTATTGTTCTTAGCATTGGTGTACCACCTAGTCCTCAAAAACAAGAATTTTATTTTGAAATTATGAAGATAATGTCCTCGAAAATTACAACTAGCTTGTTGGTTGGTCTATTCTTATGATATCATGGAACTTTAAATTCCCATTTTATAGTTTAGTGTTTCAGTTCCCTTTGGCTCTAATTTCTGGCCCTCATATATGTCTAATTAGTGATAAAACATTTAAGGTATTTTCAAACATAAATTAAAGCATATTTTGATTTGGATGGAATCAAAAAACAATTGTATAATAAATATAATAATAAAATAATTAAATTAATCAATTTAAAAATGTTATCTTAAATTACTGAAACCATTCGGTTGTTTTTAAAACCAAAGATATAATTTATTCTAAAGAAAAACAATTTTATTTTGTTTTTAGTAATAATATATTTACGGTGATCTGTTTTTTAATATTTCATTTAATGCAATAAAATTATTATTTATCTAACAATAATAATATAAATATAATTGAAATGAATTCAATAAAATAATTTGTGGGTAAATCTATATTTATTCATGAAACTTCATTTCTCAAAAAAGCTGATTATATTGTGTTATGTGTACAGATATTAAAATCAAATGTTATGACATATAGAAACTATATTTTATAAAATTTGTATTTTTTATGGATTTAATTAACTCAAATTTATTAATAACATCCATATTATTTTACTCATAAAAAACAATTTCCATCATTACGCCTTAACATATTAATATTTTATTAAAATTAAAATGTGAATGTGTTTGATTGATTTCTCCACTCACAACAAAGAACATAAATAAATCCACAGTTTATTTAGATAAATATATAATTTTTTATATAATAATCAAAACATAGGAATTGAATTAGCATGAATGAATAAGAGTAACTGGTTTACGAAATATATGTATAATAAAAATAAATTTAATATTTAATATGATTGATATCTTATTAGTTTTCATAAAATGAAAAGTAAGATCATTTATTATATTTTATTTTTTTTCAAAATATTACCTTTCTACCTGATATGAATTTATAATTCGAGAATCATATGTTTAATGGATGTAAATTTGGTTTTATATTAATATTTGGTCAAAATAATTAGTTTCCAAATCATATTAAATAATAATAGACATTTTAAATATTTTAAAATGTCAACATCAATCAAAATGTTGTTTTTATTATATGTAATGATTTTATTAAATATCAAATTTTAAAAAAAATATTGGAATTTGAAAAAATGATCAATTGTTTTGGATATTGAAAAACATAAATATCAGAGGATAAAATTTGTGGATTTTATGATCTAATTTGTGACAAGGTAAATAGTAGAAAATAACAATTTTCCTAAAAATAGTAACATTATAAAATTTTAATAAAAAAATAATGATAGAAATTATTCTAAAATAATTTTATTATAAAATATATGTATAATAAAGATTAATCAATTGAAAAAATAAATTATTTATATAAAACTCACGTATCTCATTTTGAAAACATAAGTAATATTTTATTCTGAAATTTTTTTTTATTCACATATAAAAAATATTTTTGTCACTTACGGAAATTAAATTTGTAGAAGTTATTTTTATATTTCATATAACCAGGTTCATATAATTTAAAGTGTAAAATAAAAATTGTGACCATTAAATTTTGGTTACTAAGATTAATGTAAATTACTACCATAATAATAGAACATATACTTTCCTGAAATATTATATTTTTTCCTGTAATTTTCGTCTAATTATTTAAATTATTAAATTTAAACTAAGAAAAAAGTATTATTTTTAATAAAATTTATTTATATTTAATCATAATTAATTCATACTCAATTGTATATACGATAAAAATCAAATAATAGTTTAACCACAATATTTCAATAAAATGCTTCATTCAAATACAAATTTTTTTTAATTTAAAAGTTAGTTTTCCCTTATTAATAAATTTAAATATATTTAATGGAGAATAAATTTAGGTTCATATCACTAAACTTTTTCCATTGTGGTTTTTATATTTTTATTAATTCATAAATAACTTATTGAGAAACTAGTTACCAAGGTAAAAACCAAAAATGTAATGTAAAAACCTAAGAACAAATCAAAACCAACATGTCTTAAAATTTTGTTGAAAAAATTGGTTCAATATTTATTGTAAAATGATAAACCAAAATAAATTATTTATAAAATATTTACTCTTTGATCCATGAATAGTGTAATGATATCATAGAAAATTTTAGGGATTTCTCAAAAGTTCTATTCTATTCAATTATAAAACCTTACACTTCCACCCATTCATCAAAACCCAGTACATTGAAATTATTCCTAAAACTATAATGTTTTAACACTCCATTAATTTTATCTAGATTGTATAAATATCTAATGTCAATTAGTTAACATTGTCTCATTATTTAAAATTGGCTTTAAAAATAAATTTCAATGAATGAATGTGATTATTATATACTCCATATATTTTCTTCTAGATAATTCTCTTCCAAAATTCCCCCAACCATTGTAATATGATAAAATCCTTATAATTGTTATACTAAAATTTTATTAAATAAATTATAAAATTTATTTATATATTTTAATCAACTTATTAAAATTATAGTACAATTATAGTGCCTTATAAGGATTACAACATCCACAAAAAATTATGTATTTTTCATATTAAATTATTTTATATATCCAAACCAACAAAAATTATATTAAAAAACATAAAATAGTCTAAATAATGTCATTATTTTTCTATTATAATGATAGTATACAATTCGTTAACCATACTCACTCATGGAGATGTAATGTGCTCTTATCTGAGTTAGTTTAACATCATAGTTTTATAATGCTATATAAATATTTCATGGATGGGTATAGGAAAATAAGCTATATTGTTACTAAAAGTCAATAATAAAATCACGATTGATTTATGGTCTTATAATGTATATTTTATATACATATCATATATTTAAATTATCATATTGGACATCTAAAATTACAAAAAAAATATCCATCATTAATTCAAATTTCACCAAAATAATAATAAAAAATTAAATAATAATTAAATATAATATTATAATAAATAGTCCATATTATATTTAAATTAATGGAGTAAGGTTCTTAAAAAGTTATCTAATAAAATTATTTATATTATTTAAGAAGTTTTGTGCACACTCAATATGAATGTGGTTCAACATAATGGTTTCCGTCTAAAATTCTTCTCTTAATGACATGTTTGGTATTATAAACCTGATTTTATATATCCAATGAATATACTACCTATTAAATATATAATATATTAAATTATATTTTATTCTAATTTCAATTACAAAATCAATCTTTTTCTGGGGCCTTGATAAAATTGATACTCATGCTGTAAGGTTTCATTGTATCGAACATTAATTCCTTAAAACATGTTTATATTTTCCAACATGTTTTAATTTTAGCGGTTAATTATATAGTCATGGATATATAGTTATTATATATTCATTTTATTCATTATAAATACTATGTAAAATCACTTTCATAGTACAAAATGTCGTTGAATGATGTTTTTACCCTCGTTGTAAGGATTTTTGGTAAAATAATTTCAATTAATTAAATTATGATCATCATATTGGACATAAAATTTTGTTATACAAATTGAATATATATTTTGGTATTTATATAATTTAAAAATATACCATATAAACTGTTTTTCAGATATTTCATTGTTCATGGAGAATGTTTCTTGTAAGTGATGTTGATAACTTGTGTCTTCCCTCTTTATTTTATATTTTTGCATCATTACATTATTACATCCATTCCTGGGATGTTTGACCCAATTATTCCATTATATGGTATTTCCTCTACCTATTTGGGGAAAGGATATTTTTATACAAATTTTTTTTTTACTATTTTCACTATTTTTTAAGGTAGTGTTCTGGTCAAAGACCAAAACACATAATTTATTATAAAAAAGAAAGGGGTTATACAAGTCTAAAAGAAGACATTTTGTTTACATCATGCAAATAAAGAGGAAGAAAATCAGGGGTGGATCATATCTCTAGGTAGTATCCTTATCAACACCCATGTTGGCAATGGCATCGACAACTCTGTTTGCTTCCCGGTAAGTGGGCATAGCAATGATGTTGAAGGAAGAGAGAGAGTGCAGACATTCAATCCAGCGGGAAGTGAGTTTCCAAGAAAGGTGGATGGTACCCTTCCAGATTGCCTGGATGGTAGTGGAGGATTCACTTTCAATCCACAGGTAGTTCCAGGTGTGTAGCCTGGAAAACGAGATCGCATGAATGCCGCTGAGCATCTCAAATTCTAGGGAGGTCGCAATAACACATGATCCATAGAGGCAACCAAAAACATGATCCAGATGATTCTTGAAGATGGCTCCACAACCCGTTGGGCCTGGGTTGCCTTTAGAGGAGCCATCCACGTTGAATTTGATCCATCCTGTTGGGGGGGGGCTACCAAAAAACTTCAAGCATGAATTTAGGGCGAGGATATTGACATACAATCTGAAGACATCGTAGGATCACCAAATCTCTGACCGATTTATTACACTGATCCTTCTGTATCAAGGCTGTCTCTTGGACAACGATAAGAATTTTCATTTTTTCTAAATTAAGATTGAAAGAACTGTTGCTAAAGGTATACTCATTCCTGCCATACCAGATTTCATGAAGAGGCTCCGAAATTGCGGCCACAATGAGATTCTTGATTTTTTTAGAGTCGGATTTCTCTAGACATTTTTGAACCTAAGAGATTATAGTGGTACAAAACAACAATTTGCATTCAAATATGTCCAAGATATAATTCCAAAGAGCAGTAGCCATATCACAAGAAAGGAAAAGATTATTAAGGTCTTCATGATGTTGGTTACAAATACGACATTTAGAACAATGGTTTTCCCCAAAATTTGTAAACATGACTCAGTTGGATTTCTACCATGAGCAAAACGCCAAACAACAGTAAATCTTGATGGTTTAATCCAGGCTTTATTGAAGTTGTTATGAAAGATAATGTTATTCATATCATTGGTGTATAAATGACTGTAAAAGCTCTTCATGTCAAGAATCCCATTATGGGAAGGTTCCCAGATCAGGAAATCATCACTAGCAGTGAAATGGTAATTATCAAAAATAGTTTTTATCTCTTTAGTAAAGGGAGTATTTTTCATGTTCATAATGTTATTAATGGTGTCACTAGTATGTACAGGGAGATGTGAGAAAGAAATTAAGGAAATCAAGGGCTTTCCAATCCATTTATCAAGCCAAAAATTCAAATTCGAGTCTCTGTTGGCCATCCATCTAGAATTTGACATAGTGGATTTGAAAGTAAATTTAATGGATGGGAATATAGAATAAGTGAGATAATTATGTTTGTTTCTTTGGATTTTTCTAAGGAAACGAGCCCAGAGGTAGTCCGTGGAATGCGATTTGTTACAAATGAGATTCCACGTGAGCTTCGCCTGAAGGGCTTGATTAATGTTTGTTAGGTTTTTTTATTCTAATACCACCTTTTTTCAATAGGTTTACAGAATGTGGACCAAGGAATGGTAACTAATTTCCTTTCCAGCGTGCTTCCCGTGTAGTTAATGTTTATAATGGAAAATTTGATGTGCTTTAAAAGACTAGCTGCCCATTTTTAGATCATCATGGAGTAGACCAGTTTAGAAACCATTGTGGATTTAACAAGGAAAAATTTCTCTTCCATAGAGAGGTTTTTTCATTTCCAAGAGGAGAGGTGTCAAAGAGCTTGATCAACAATGGTAGATAAATGAATTATTTTTGGTCTACCCCAAAAAATGGGAACCCATTGATAATTTAAGGGTAGAAATCCCTCATAAATACCAAGAATATTTGTAATGATAATTTTCCGACCAGGGGGATAGATTTTTCCAAACAAAATAAAGGATTTCAACCAGTTGATATGTTGACCAGATACTTCTTCATTGTGAGATATGATGGTTTTAAGGGTTCTTAGTATTATTTTTTCCCCTTTTAGGAAAATTATTATGTCATATGCATTTAAAAAATGGGAGGGGCATTCACACTTCTAGAAGTGGGCATAGGCTTAGTATTACCATTTCCAATATCTTTGGAGATGAGTCTACTAAAGTAGTCTTTAGTGATTGAGAAAAAGATAGCCGAGAGGGGGTATCCTTACCTGACCCATTTAGAACAGTTGAAGTAACCTCTAGGAGTTCCATTTATCAGAATAGAGATGTGAGCTGAGTTAAAAAGTGTGCTGATTCTATTGATAATGGTCTTATTGAAACTAAAATTTCTAATCACTTTAAAGATAATGTTCCAGTCAATGGTATCAATGGCCTTCATTATATCGTGATTAATGGACACATTTCCTCCCCTGGTTTTTCTATTCAACATGTTAGTGGATTGAGATGCTAAACAGATACCATATTGTATAGATCTTCCTTTAATGAAACCAAATTGATTCCATGAAATAATTCTATTGATAATATCGGTGATAAGGTTTGAAATCAAATTGGTGATAATTTTAAACAGCGAATTAACAAGGGCGATGGGTCTAAAATGAATTATTTCGTCAGCATTTTCTTATTTAGGAATGTGAACAAGGAATTGCGAGTTTATACCATGAGGAAGAATTCATTTAGGGAATAAAGTTTTAACCATTTGGCAGACATCATCCTGAATGATGTATCAATGTTACTGGTAGAACCCATTATTAAAGCCATCCAGACCTGGGACACTGTCTGTGTTAAGACTAAAGATAGCTTCCTTGATCTCATGACCCAGTGGGACATTATTAAGGAAAATATTATCCTCATCTGTGACCATAAGAGGAATAACATCAGGCCGAATATCTTTATCAATATTAGGGCCGTTGAAGATGTTTTGAAAGTGAGTGATCAAATGGTTGGCAATTCTTTCATCAGTGTAAAAAATTTCACCCACTTATCTACTATTGGAGAGAGGTTTACAAGTTTTTTTAACTTTTTGAAGAGAATTTTAGAACATTGTGTTTTCATCCCCATCGTTTAGCCATTTGGTTTTAAAATATTTTCTTCTGTAGGTTATCTTTAAAGTTAATGAGAGTAATCAGTCTAGAAGAAATATTAACTTCATGTTGGGGGTTTTGGTCAAAATTAGATGAGGTTATATGATATTGAAGTTGATTAAGATCTTTTTCAAGAGTGTAAATATTGTTATCTATTTCCACTGGTTTTTATTTACACAAGTTTTTGAGGACTTTTTTAGCATTTTTAATTTCATAGGATATGCAAAAAGATCATTATTAGTATTCATGTTAGTCCATGATTTTTTAATAATGTTCGCACATTCTATTTCATAAGACTAGGAAATGTTATATCTAAAAGGATAACAAGTTTTTATGCGGTTGAAGGAGAAACTAACCAGAATTGGGTTGTGATCAGAAGCCACCTTGTTAAGTGTGATACTAGAAATGTTGTCCCATTTATCAAGAGAAAGATTGTTAGTGAAAGCACTGTCCAGTTTGTTGGCCACAATTTTGTTAAAATGATGTCTATACCAAGTAAAAATTGCACTGCTTAGATCAATCTCTATAAGGTTATTATGTTCAATGCATTATTTGAATTCTCTAGTAGATAACGAGGCATGCGGCGGGCCTAGTTTTTCACTAGCATCTAGAATGGCATTGAAGTCCCCAAAAATAAACCAGGGTTTTTGAATCAAGACACTAAGCTGAGTGATTTCAGTCCAAAGAGACCTTCTATCTTGATATATTTTATAAGCATAGAAAAAAGTAGTGAAAACATGTGTTTGTTCAAACATGTAATCACAAGTAAAAGCTTGATTTGATGTTCTAAAAATATTGACATTTTTAAGGGAGGAATGAGACAAAATCCATATGGATTCAATTGGGATGTCATTAGAGAAAGCCCCTATTAAAGTGTAACCACTGGGAGAAGAATGATGAAATCTAGAAGAAAAATTAATTTTGGGCTCAGATATAGCAAACGACATCGGTGTGTGAGTAAAAACAAATCTTTTCAAAACATTGTCCGTGTCAGTATATCTTATCCCTTGGGAGTTCGAGACAATAACATTCATTTATACCTCCTTTTCTTGGGGATTTCCACTTTATTTTTAGAGGCCACGACCTTTTCTATGGTTGCAACTACCATGGTTTTGTTCTCGTGTTTATTACCGTGTTCTAACTACGTTGACAGGGGGGATCCAAAGAAGAGTTTGCAGAAAACAAAACAATTTCTGTCCTCGTCTCACCTTGATTTTTAGCATATAATTCCAGTGGAATGCATGTAGCTGTAGCTGGTGCAGATGTTATGTACTCAGCCTTTTGTAGTGCGTCTTTCTCATCAAGAGGAGGGGATCCATCCATCCCTGCTTGTTCATCCATTTCCTAAGACATGATGGGGGAGGATAGTAGCATCATTTTGGATCCCTGCATTACCATGGCAGACGTACAGTCTTTCTTAATTGGTGATGATATATCTGTTTCAGTAGTGTTTTGAGAGCCCAGTGTGAAAGAGTACATTAGGTTCAGCAAGGGGGGTATGTTCAGTGATGTTCAAGTTAGTTTCCCTCAAAGGTGTTCCTTGAATAAGGACAATATCCTCAGAAGGGGGTTCAACTTTTCCAGGGGCTGTTTTGGGGTGTTATACAATCTTCAATATATTATCCTTAAGGATATTATGAAAGATTTCAGATTTTTGTTCATCAATTATATTATCCCAAGATTACCCTTTTTCAGGAATCAATTGTTCAAATGGGTTGTTTTTGACAATCCATTTCTCCTTTTTTCCTTTTGGGAGATTCAGGTTTTTTCTGGAACATTTTCATTTCCCCTATAATTTCTCCTAACCTCTGTCTATTCATTGGGGTTCTGTGGAGGGGGATGTTTTTGCACAAACCTATAGTTATAGACAGTATGACCAAGTAGTTTATAGAATTCATAGTAGGGTGGTAGCCTCCCATACACTACCTTAGATTTAGATTTATAATCTGTAGCATTGAATGTGATTGAGGGGGGTATTATTTTCTCAAGAATGACCTCTATGAGCAATCTGGAATAGAGGCCAACGTCTCTATTTAAGTTTCATTGGTCCACTTTCATAGGGGAGCCAATACATGATATTATGTCATTAAGAATTTATGGGTTCCAGTAAAACCAATTTAGATTGTTCAACCTAACCCAGATTTGTGATGTGTTATTCCTGTGCAAAAATGGGTTGAAAGCAGCATCCCATTCAGACAATCGAAGGATTCCAGGTTTAAGATTCATATTACCATTTTTCCAGGTGTAGTACCACTGGTTTGAGGTATGTGGTCTTTTTTATGCATTTTTATGTGATTAAAGTGCATGGGATGAGTTTGGAAGAAGTTATGAGAGGTTGGAATGGTTTTTGATGAGTTTGGAGGCTTTTAAAGGGGTTCACGGTTTGAGCACAGTTAGTGGAAACCATGCGGACTCCCCAGGAAATCGTGTAAGGGAGATAGTAGGCTTTACACGGCCTGCACACGGTTTTCCAAACCATGTGAGGAAACCGTGAAGACCCTTGATCCCAAGGCAGTAGTGTGCACACAGTTAGTGCACAGTTTTCCAAACCATGCGGGCTAACCATGTAGCCACTTATACACAGGGTTATATGTTCCAGGATCACTTTGGATTGCCTCATTTCACTCCAATATTCCTCCCACTTGATCCTCACTCTGGATTTTCGTTTCTCAGGGGTTATGGGTGCCCTTCCACTCGGTTTGGAACCATTTCAAAGGAGTTTCAAGGCTGTTTGAAGGTGGTTTCTCGCGGGTAAGTCTATCCTCTTATTTCTCTTGTGTTTTCATCTAGATCTACATCCCTCTCTTTCGTGGTTTTTTAGATCTACACTTTTTGTGTGTAGATCAACGGTTGTGGTTTCCTTGTATGTTAATATTATGGTTTGTGGATGTTCGGAAATGGAATCAGGAGAGGTTTTTGTGGTGCATTCGCCGAATTTGAGGCACGGTTGTTCGTGGGTTGATATATCGGGAACCCTAAAGGTAGGTGGCTTCTCTATCGACTCCACTTGGTTAGAATAAGTGGTTCCTTATTACAAATAATTATTGTGATGAAAATTAATTATGAATTGTTATAAAAAATTGGTTGGAAATCCCTTGGGTGATATTTTGGGGATTTTTGGGGAAAAGGTTGTTTTATGGTGAAATGATATTCTGGTGGAATTTAAAATGAATTTTTTAAAATGGGATGATATGGTTGATTTGTGAATATGATTTATGGAAATGGTTTTAAATAAATTGGTTGTTTTATTAAATTGTTATTTGGCTTGGAAAATGGTTTTCAATAAATGGGTGATTTATTGATGTCAATTGATACACAATGTAATTGGTTGATTTCATGTTGTTGTGACCTTGGTGGGTTTATGGTTGGTTTGGTTTGATTGAAATGTTTTATGGAAGTGGGCAAGAAGTCTCACTATAAAAAGGGGATGGATAGTGGTCGGAAGAACCACCCTATGAGTAGTGGTTAGGAAGTACCACTAGTTGTGAATGGGTGAACTGGTTGGGCGGAAGTCCCACCGTTTTGATTTTTTTGCTGTGAATGGGTGAACATGTTGGGTGGAAGTCCCCCTGTATCGGTGTCTTGTTGTGAATTTCATTGCAAGATGGAATTGTTGGTCTAATGTGTAAATGTTGGGATGATTGTATCTTGTTTGGTTGGATTTCCCTTGGTTTCTTGGTTTGGATGTGATGGCTTGGTAAGAGCATTGTTGGGTTATGGTAACGGTTGCACAAGTGATTATCTTATATAAACTGTTTTATATAAATGTGCTAATGGTTTTATCATGATGGTGTGTGTAGGGAAGTCATTGGGGGATATCCAAATTATTTTTAGTACACACCCCCTAACTTGGATCTGTGGTGTCTTTGTAGATGTTGTGAACCATGACGTGTGCAAAGGTAAGGCATATACCTACTTTAGTGGAGCTTTGTGATCCCTTGGTGGGGCTTGGAGCTTGGATCATGGTGTGGAGCTGTGGTAGTGTCCTGGATTGTGGTGTTTTGTTGTTTAGTTTCCATAATGTACTCTGATGTTTTGTGGACATGTATGGTGGTATTATTTTTGAGTTGTGTTGTGGAAAAACATCGTTTTCTTTTAGAAATGCTTGATTGGGTAATGGAATTTATATGCATCATATAGTGCCTGTTAGTGGATGGTTTGGTTGGTTTTGTATTATGTTCAAATCATTCCCCAACATGATCTTGAAGCCCTCGACATTTATTGCCAGCCTTTGGAACCATGGGAACGTCGCTTAAGGCTAAGTATCCCTCACCACCTCCTCAAGCCAATGAGGTTGGGTTGGGGTGTTACAAGTGGTATCAGTTTGTTTGGTCCTTTGGAGTTGATCTCTAGATTTGGTGTTGCCATTCGTTGTGTTACATTCATTGAGTTGAGATGGTAGCAAGGCATAAGAATTTCAGAACATGGAATGTATAGCATAAAAGGATGTAGCTAACCCTTTTATGCTGAAATTCAATTTACCAGGGAGTTGGGTACATAAGTGTTTTGGAGACACTTATAGGCATTGGATATCTCATTGTCGTGGGTGTAGCCAATGAGATGAGCATGGCATGCATGGTAGAAATGAATTCCCACAAGGATGCATATTTCATTGGGGTATAATGATTTATTATGTGATATAAATGTGTGAAATTGTAATGTGAGTAAATTGGTATTTTGAAAATGGTTTGGTTTTCAAAATGGTGAAACATGGAACATGTGAAAATGGTGGAAAATCTTGTTGTGAGAGTGTTGTGTAAGGTGATTTGAAATGGGATTTCGTGATGTCTACAGAAGTGAGACTCATGGTTGTTTGTTTTCTGTTGATTGAAATGGCACCGGGTAGGCGTTGTAGAGACCAACTGGAGGAGGTTGCAGAGAATGTGGTAGCACCTGAGACTCAGGTGAACCAGCAACTAGTGAAAAGCATAGTGCAAGCTTTCCAAGCCGTGGAATGTGAAAAAAATGGATGAACCAAGGCATGTGGATCAATCGATTCAGTTTCTAAATAAGAATCCACCCATCTTTAGGGGTGATTCAGAGTCGGAGAGGGTAGAATCATGGTTGAATAGAATGGACAAGATCTTTGAGTTCTTGGGAACACCAATAGAGTTAAAAGTGAAGTTGGCTACATATATGTTGTATGATATTTCCCTTCAGTGGTGGGATTTAGTAGTCCAAGAGGGGACGGACCACGGTATAATGTGGGAATGCTTTGAGTTATTGTTTAGTAAACAATTCTATACACATACGTTCAGAATTCAGAATATGACTGATTTCTTCAGTTTGAAGCAAGATCTTATGTCTGTGACAGAGTATGCATCTTAGTTTATGAACATAGTGCGGTTTTCACCCGAGGTGGCAGGTAGCACGTCATTGAAGGCAAGGAACATTGAAGCGGGATTAAAGAATGAAATCCTTTTAAAGATAGCAGTGCTGTGTTTAGATGATTACATAGATATGGTAAACAGAGCCTTGGTGGCTGAGCGGGATCTGTTGGGAGCTCTGGGAGGGGGAAGCATGGTGGTACACATGGGTAATAGTGGGAACTCTAACGCTGGGTTCAAGTGGAAGAGGGACACTTATTCCCAGGTTTGGAATATGGCATATAATCTGAAGGCAGGATCGGTAAATCTTTCTCCAAAGCCCCCGAGCAAGAAGGGATGTTTTCAGTGTGGTTCTACGAGCCACATCAAGAGGGATTGTACAACACAACCTCGAGAATGATATAATTGTAAGCAGATGGGGCATCAATAGCGCTATTGTTAGAATTCTGCAAGGTTGGGTGTGCGTGATAATCCTCAGGGATTGCAGACATCATATGCTTTGACGGGATGGGGACAACATCACACCCCTTGCCAGTAGAGTAATGTGGGTCATGGTGATTCTCGGAATACCACGATGCCTCAACAGAGAAATAAAGAGAAAAGTGTGGCAAGCAAACATGTGTTCAGAGATGAGAAGGTTGTGGTGGATGATCATTTGGGACCATCCACAGTGCGAGGTACTATTATTTTAAATTCTACCTTCATGTAAGTGCTATTTGATATGGGTTCTTCACACTCTTTTATTGATGCACCTGTGGTTTATTTGCTGGGTTTAAGGGTAGAAATGATTCCCTTTGTTTTGGAACTTCAAACTCCTCTGGGTCGAAGAGTGTGTCGATCCTTCTTCTGTAGATAATGTTGTATCATTGTGGGTGAGGTTGAGATAGTGAGAATTTCTCAATGCTTGAGATGGATGGGTATGATGTAATCCTCGGAATGGATTGGATGGTGGATTTTAAGGCCCACATAGATTGTGATGCGCGAATAGTGGCTTTTACAACACACGATGGCATTAAACATCTCTTTAGAGGAGAGAATCATGAAAGGTAGGGTAAAAAGGGCTTGTTTGCACTAGTAGAGGGTACGTTATCATATCAGTTGGTGGTTTTGTCATTTTAATTGGTAGAGGGTGTTGAGCAGAGTGTTCCTCTGGAAGTGGTGGATCAGTTTAGGGATGTTTTTCCTGAAGAATTCTATAGGTTACCTCCCATTATATAAGTAGAGTTTATGATTGATCCCCTTTCGGGGACCAGTTATATCTCACTTCTGTCTTATCAGATGGCACCAGCTGAATTGCGGGAATTGAAAATCTAGTTGGAAGAGTTAGAAAACATAGGGTTTATCCAGCCTAGCACGTCTTCGTGGGAAACACCGGTGTTGTTACTGAAAAAGGCGGATGGAATATTGAGGCAATGTGTTGATTATCGTAGACTTAACCATGTTACGATTAAGAATAGATATCCACTTCCACAAATAGATGATTTGTTTAAACAGTTGAGGGGATCCCTGTGGTTCTCCATGATCGACCTGAGGTCGGGATATCATCAATTAGTGGTGAGGAAGGACGATATTCCTAAAAAAGATTTCAGAAGTAGATATGACCATTATGAATATGTGGTTATTCCCTTTGGTCTGACGAATGCGCCAATGGTGTTTATGGAATTGACGAATAAGATATTTCATAGATATCTGGATTCATTTGTGGTGGTGTTTTTAGACGATATTCTGGTGTATTCAAAGACAAGGGTGGAGCATGAGCAGCACTTGGCAACAGTTATGGGGATCTTGAGGGATCATTGGTTGTATTCCAAATATTCAAAGTGTGACTTTTGGATAAAAGAAGTTTTTTTTTCGTGGCTATGTGATTTCTAAAAGGGGTGTTTTAGTGGATCTGGAAACGATAGAGGCTGTTGTCTCGTGGAAACTTCCAGAGAATGTGTTTGAGATACAGATTTTCCTTGGTCTAGCTGCGTATTATTGGCGTTTTGTTCATGATTTTTCACGTTTGGCTTCACCGATGACATCTTTGACAAGAAAGAATGTTCCATTACAGTGGAATGAACAGTGTCAGCAGTGTTTCGAAGAGCTGAAGGGTAATCTTAAATCAGTACCAATCTTGGTATTCCAAGAATCAAGAAAAGGGTATGTGGTGTATTAAAATGCATTAGGATTAGGGTTGGGGTGTGTTCTCATGCAATGGAATCATGTGGTTGCATATGGATCACGACAGTTGAGGGTGCATTAGAAGAACTACCCAAATCATGATTTGGAGTTGGCAGTAGTGGTCCATTCTTTGAAAGTGTGGCGTCATTATCTCTTCGGTGATAAATTCATGGTATATACAGATCATAAGAGCATGAAGCACATTTTCTCACAGAGGGATTTGAACTTGAGGCAAAGGAGATGGATGGAATATCTCCAGATGTATTATTTTGACTTAATGTACACACAGGGGAAGGGAAATTTGGTGGCGGATTCGTTAAGTATAAAATCATATGCTCAGGTGGTGAAAAAGACATCAGACTAGAGGCAATTGATGTCGGATATAGATGATATGCAGTTGGAATGTGAGGACTTGGGTGATAGAGCGGTATTCATTCTGGTTTTTTTGATTCCTGACATGGTTGGCCTGGTTAGAGAGGCACAAATATCGGATTGTGAGTGTGTAACCATGGGGTCGATACTCAATGGTAGGGAGACCATTGAGGGTTAGAAACTAAATGGAGATTCAGTTTTGTGTTTTCAGAATCGGATTGTTGTACTAGTTGCTTGTCAAGAGGATCTTCTTAGGGCGTATCATCAATCTAGGTGGGTTGTTCATCCTGGAATTCATAAAATGTATAAAGTGTTGAAAGTGCCGTTCTAGTGGGCTGGTATGAAAAGAAGTGTGGCTGAGTTTATTTCGAGATGCTTGACTTTTCAGTAGGTCAAGGCAGAGCATTAGAGGCCATCATGATTTTTTCAGTCTTTACAAATCCTTGTTTTTAAGTGGGAGTGGATAGTGATGGATTTTTTTACAGGTCTCCCAAGAATGGTCAGAAAGCACGATACCATTTGGGTGATAGTGGATCGACTAACGAAGTAATAACATTTATCCCGATTTGTGAATATCATATGGTGGAGGATCTGTCTAAAATCAATATCTAGGAGGTGGTAAAGAGGAATGGTTTTCTTGTTTCGATTGAATCAGATAGAGATCAGAGGTTTACATATCATTTCTGGAAATCCCTACAGCAAGCCCTTGGAACACAGTTGACGATGAGTACGGCGTATCACCCTCAGACAGATGGTCAATCTGAGGGGACAATACAAACTCTGGAGGATATGTTGCGGGCTTGTGTCATGGATTTTGGAGGCTCGTGGGAGGATCACTTATCTTTGGTTGAGTTCTCCTACAATAACAATTTTCAGGCATCCATACAGATGAATCTGTTTGAAGAGTTGTATAGACGGCCATGTCATTCTCCACTATGTTGGGTGGAAACGGGCGAGTCCTCGATGGTTGGACTGAGCCTTGTCCGAGAAACAATAGAGAAGATCAAGTTGATCAGAAATATAATGGATACGACTAAATGTCTTCAGAAATCATATGCGGATCATCATCTATGGCCATTGTTGTTTGATGTGACTGATCATGTGTTCTTGAGGATCTCTCCTAGGTTGGGACATCATTGTTTTGGGAAGTAGGGAAAGTTATCTCCAAAGTATATTGGGCCTTTTGAGATTATTGAGCAGGTTGGTGAGGTGGATTATCATTTTTCTTTTCTACCTAGGTTTTGTGTGGTTTACAATGTGTTTCATGTGTTGCAGCTAAAAAAGTATCAGCCAGATCATGACCATGTGATTCGATGGGATCATGTTGAGCTAGAACCAGATGATTAGTCGGTGCACGTGCCAGTGCATGTTGTGGATAGGCAAGAAAAAGTCTTGAGTGATAAAAGAATTAGTTTATTTTGTGTTTTGTGGCAACATGGTCAGATTCAAGAGGAGACTTGGGAGTGGGAGAAAGATATGGTCGAGCAGTGGCCCGAGCAATTTCGGAAAAGGGTGGCTTCACTACTTTCTGAGGACGGAGAGTCCAACGGTGTGGAGAATGTATTACCCCCAATATGAGGTATATGGCCTCTGTTTATGAATTTTTATTTGTTTATAGTTCGTGGGATGAGTTGGGAAGAGGTTGGGAGAGTTTGAAATGGTTTTGGATGAGTTTGGAGGCTTTTAAAGGGGAGCACGATTTAAGAACGGTTAGTGGAAACCATGTGGATTCCCCAGGAAATCGTGCAAGGGATACAGATGGCTTCGCACGGCCTATGCACAGTTTTCTAAACTCTACAAGGAAACTGTGCGGACCCTTGCTCCCAAGGAAGTAGCTTGCACACCATTATTTTACGGTTTGCCAAACCCTGCGGGCTAACTGTGAAATCACTTAAAAATAAGGTTATATATTCGGGGCTCACTCGGGATTGCCTCACTTCACTCCAATATTCCTCCCACTCGAGCCTCCCTTGGGATTTTGGGTTCTCAGGGGTTAAGGGTTCTCTCCCAGTCAATTTAAAAGCATTTCAAAGGGGTTTCATGGCGGTTCGAAGGTGGGTTCTCCAGGGTAAGTATCTCCTCTTATTTCTCTTGTGTTTTCCTCTAGATCAACACTCCTCTCTTTCGTGGTTTTCTATATCTGCACTTGTTGTGTCTAGATCTAGGGTTGTGGTTGCCTTGGATGTTAATACTACTACTTGTGGATGTTAGGGAAGGGGATCTATAGAGGATTCAGTGGTGTGTTCACCGGATTTGAGGCACGGTTGTTCGTGGGTCAATTTCTCGAAAACCCTAATGCTATGTGGCTTCTCTCTCAACTCCACTTGGTTAGAACTAGTTGTTCCTTGTCACAATTAATTGTTCTGGTGAAAATTAATTGTGAATTGTTATGCGAAATTTGGTTGGAAATCCCTTGGGTGATGTTTTGGGGATTTTTGGTGAAAAGGTTGTTTTATGGTGAAATGCTATTCTTGTGGATTTTAAAATGATGATTTTAAAATGGGATAATATGTCTGATTTGTGAAAATTATAGATGGAACGGGTTTTCAAAAAAAATGGTTGTTTTGTTGAAATGTTTTTTGGAATGGAAAATAGTTTACAATAAATGGGTGATTTATTGAAGTGGCTTGATATGCAATGGAATTGGTTGATTTCATGTTGTTGTGACCTTGGTGGGTTTATGCTTGGTTTGGGTTGATTGAAATTTTGTATGGAAGTGGGATAAAAGTCTCACTATAAAAAGGGGATAGATAGTGGTCAGAAGAACCTCCATATGAGTAGTGGTCGAGAAGTACTGCTAGTTGTTAATGGGTTAACAGGTTGGGTGGAAGTCCCACCATTTTGATTATTTTGGTGTGAAAGGGTGAACGGGTTGGGTGAAAGTCCCACCATTTTGTTTGCTTGTTGTGCATTTCTTTGAAAGATGGAATTGTTGTGCTAATGTGTAAATGTTGGGATCGTTGTGGCTTGTTTGGTTGTGATTCCCTTGGTTACTTGGTTTGGGTATGATGGCTTGGTAAGAGCATTGTTGGCTTATGGTAATGGTTTCACTTGTGATTATCTTATATAATCTATTTTATATAAATGTGCTAATGGTTTTATCCTTGTGGTGTGTGTAGGGAAGTCATTTGGTGAAATACTACTGAGTTTTAGTACTCACCCCCAGCTTTGGCACTGTGGCGTCTTTGCAGATGTTGTGTACCATGACATAGGAAAAGGTAAGTCATCTCCCTCCTTTAGTGGAGCTTTGTGATCCCTTTGTGGATCTTGGAGCTTGGAGCATGGTGTGGAGAAGTGGTGGTGTCATGGCTTGTGGCGTTTGGTTATTTAGCTTTCGTAGTGTAATATGATGTTGTGAGGAAATGTCTGGTTGTATTGGTTTTGAGTTGTGTTGTGGAAAAACTTGGTTGTCTTTTGGAAATGCATGTTTGGGTAATGGAATTGATATGCATCATATAGTTGCTGTTAGTGGATCATTTGGTTGGTTTTGTTTTAAGGGAAAATAGTTCCCCAAATTGATCTTGAAGCCCTTAGCATTTATTTACAGCCTTTGGTGCCATGGGAATGTCGCTTGAAGCCAAGTAGACCTCACCGACTCTTCATTCTAATGAGGTAGGGGCAGGGTGTTACACCAGGCCTTATCGAGGTCCTCTTGCGAAGAAAATAAAATATAAAAATAACCTTTACCGATCGGAATGAATTTCTGGTTTGAAAAACCCCAGCAAGCAGCATTTCTCGGTTTCAAATCAGTGTAGTGCTAGGGTTTGTTACCATTGATATACGTGATGTGAGCCATAAGGGATAATTTAAATATGCATGATAGTTGACATACCAAATCTAGGTCTCCTTCTACATAGAAGCCTCCATCTTCCAATATTTTGATCCTAGATGTCTTCGGGGTCTGCGTCTTGATGGAGTCTGTACCCGTCAGGGCTTTGAGAAAAGAAACTGATTTCTCTCATCGGTTAATCACGCTCTGTGGTTCTTCCTTGAAAGATATCCACGCTTCCTTCTCATGTAGATACGAGATGAGATCAGAAGTAGACATAACTCACAAAATGGAACGAATCAGCGAGTTTCATTGTGTCTGCATTGATTAGGGTTTTCGTTCGATGCTTTTGAGCATCGTGAGTCAAGAGCCCTCATTCTATCCTTCATATTTTCACTATGTGTAGTTTGAACATTGTTTTTTCAATAAAATAAAAAGGGGCTTTCCATTAACTTTAATATGTTTTGTCTTCCAGTACATATATATACATGATAAACCTTTAGAGATTTCAATGCCCAAATATTGATTTTCCCCTTTTAAAATATATATTTTTTCAAATATTTTTCACTTTAGCTTATTAAAAAATAATATTTAAGGTGACTTGTAACATACCATTTTACGTCAATACTAAATATGTCATCTAAAATACATTTTATGTCTTTAATTCTAATTATCCTTTTATTTTAAAATTTATTTAACCTAATAGTATTTTTGTTTAACCATTTATAAAATAATGGTGCCGAAAAAACATAATTCTTTATCCTTTTTTGGTCATATCATTAAAAAATATCTTTCAATGATGTATTTTCTCAATATTATCATTATTCAATGTTTCTATTAATACACTAGGGTTATGTTCTTTTGAAACCATCCAACTCCCTAATCTTGATGGACTATGATCATGTTATTCCAGTATTGACTTAATTATATTCCACTATTACTTATGGTTTTATTTTGTGGTATACATAGATAGAAATATTATATATTTGTTTATTAGGGACTATAGATTTTATATATTTATTATTTAAGTATGAATTTTTGTTGATTACATATGCAATTTTACTATGTATTATTTATAATTCCACCTTCTTCAACAAAATGGGTTATGATCATGTTATACATTTTATTGAAATAAGGATATGTATGTTCATTTCCTATGTTGTTATTATAATGTAAATTTTTATTGTAATGTTGAATATGTATTTATTGACTATACAAGATTGGTTATGATCATGTTATCCCCTCTATTAACAAGTGGAAAATTATTATTATTCAGTATTTTTTAATTAGAATATAAAAAATCATTGTATGGTTGAATATTTATTGTTTAACTATCCACCATATTTTTATATATATATTATGATCATGTATTCACTTTTATTGACATGTTTAATGTATAACTGTTCCATATTCCATTATTCAAATACAAATTAATATTGAAATATATTATTAATTTTCTCCTCAGATAAATGAATTATAATTAATCAAGATATTGGGGGCTGATATTACACATCCCACTGATTAATTGACGGTTCATATGAGACATGGAATCATTGTTTTGGTGAATATCTCTCTGTATATTAGTATAGTTTCTTTAAAGAAGATGTTGTCAAACTTTTTTGATTTCTAACACAATCAATTCAAAATGTATGTGACAAAAAATTAGATTTATCCATATTTTTACTTAATTTCATCGGTATATCATCCTCTAAATTTTCATTCATTATTGAATTATTATTATTAATTACTCATATAATTATATTTATTCCATTATTATGCATGATTTCCTATGTTCTGTGTTTTCACTTACTAAGCATTTGACCTCACCCATTCTTTTATTTCCATTTTCCTAGGATATAAAGCAATGTATTTCACATGCTATATAAAATAGGATAACTTGTGTAAATAATTTTGTGGAGATTTCAATGAACAATTATTGATTAAGTAGTAGTTTTGTATTGTAAAAAAGTCCTTTATATAATAAATATAATGTCTTTATTTGTTTGTGATTTTTTTTAATTACATAAATATCTAAACCTCAAATATCTAAGGAATATATTTAAATAATTTTTTTACATATGTCATTTAATTTATGAGAGATACATTTTGGGTAATATATAGATAATATGGAAGATATTATTATTTTCTTTAAATATGGAACTAGATATAGGAGTATAGGTTTGAGGCATCATAGTTTTTATCGAAGAATGTTTGATATAAAATTGCATATTTGGATATCTTTTAGGATAATTTAAGGGTTTACAACATTGGATTTATTATAATTTAAAAGTTAATGAATGTATACTGTGATTGAAATTGATTTAAAATTGTGTAAATAACTAAATTTGTTTGGGGTTCTGGTTAAGAAAATATTAGTGAAAACCCTGTGGATAATTCAATGATTGGATTATATATATAGAATAACTTCCCAAAGATTTTTATTTGTTGGGATTTTGGGACTCTCATAGAAATTAAAACCCTATCTAGATACTATAAATTGATTCAAGCACTAGAACCTATGTATCATGGGGTTATACCCCTAGAAATAGTGTGTTTGTTATTAACATAATTATTATATTTTACAGGGCAAAGAGGCCTAAATACACACTATGTTATGAAATATCTAAGTATATACTATGGCTTGTTCACATTATCTCTATAAAACTATTATAAACAATTATATTATGATTTTAACTAATTAATATTGGGTACCTAATTAGAAAAAGGCTATGGATAATCAATAATTAAAAAAATAGATTAATAGTTTTATCAAAAGTATCATATGATTAGAATATTGTTATTATTGGAAAATATATATGTGGATTTTTGTTTTCATGTTTTTATTTTGGAAATTTTCAAAACCATTTATGTTTCACTGTTTAGCTAAAACACTGGATCACGATGATAATGCTGAGAATGGAATGTATCTATAAACCACTACCTTTTAATACTTAATAAGAGAGAAAACATAACTGTATAATAATTACAGTATATGACTACTTGGATGGAAATATTGTGTTTTAATTTGAATCCCAAGGTATTCAGGTAGATATCTTAAATTAAAATAAACCATCATACACATTGTTATTTTCATTGGTGAGTGATAGTTTTCATTTACATTTTAGAACATTTGAAAACTTATGAGGATTATGTGAAACATATATGCATTTTATTCCATTTTTCTTAAATAGTATGAAGTCATGTATTAAATTATATCTATATCATAGGAATTTGATTTAATTGAAAGGTAGTTTTTTGGAGATAACTATTTAAAAATACATGATTTGGGTATTGGTGACTATTAGAATTAATATATTATTTTTTTGATGTAATAATAGAATGATTGATTTTTAGAAAATCAAGTTAGATATTATTGATTTACTTGAAATTGATTATTTGTTTAAAAAAAATACTAATCACTGCTATTTTTAGTGATGTTTATATCATTTTGGGATTCATGAAATTTTTATACTAGTGTTCTAATTTATTAACTATTTGTTGAAGACAAGAGTTAATTATTGATAGAATATATGATTTATTTTTGGTTTTATGTCTTGAAGATTGAAATGGTTTTTAGAAAGGTATTTAATAGAAAATAAAATATTGGAGTAGATAGATAAATTCATACATAACATTATGAATGATTAATTTTGTTTGAGGAAATATAAATAACATGGAATAACAAAAGAGAGTAATGTGGATAACATATTAGAAGTTATATCTTGAATGATAGATTTGATAAGATTACCCATACATACTTCTATGAGTAAGTAATACTTTTAATTGAGAGTATATAATTTATTTTAAGGTGTATAATATAACACCCCAAGATATTAATGTATCATTAAAATTAATTAATTCAATGTATTGTATAGAAAATTCCAGATTAAACACTAAACTTAAACAAAAACACTATATATTTAGATAAAAATATAATTATTATGTATATTAATATAAATATAGATGTTGAATTTTAGAGGATGATTAGGGATAGAAACATTATGAAATGTATTTATAATGAAATTAAATTCAATTTTTATGATAAAATAAGTAAAATTTGTTTACTAAAAATGACTAACTAGTACAATTCTTGTGTGGAATATTATTTTTCTAATGTTTTTTTACTAAATCTAAATTTATATTTCCAAGAATATCATAATTTTGGATGATAAATTATGTTAAATATAAGTAATTTAGTATAATTCAAATTTTAGGTAAATTATATAAACTACGTATAATAATAGTAAATATATGAAAATTTCATTTTGTATTAAATTTTGGCTTCATTATATTTATTTATTTCATTAACACATTCGATATGTAAGTTGTTTAATTTCAATACTAAATATATACTTACTTTTTGGATTTATATTAAATTATAATATTCATATTTAATATTTTCAATTTAATAAAATTATTTGATTCTAGATGAAAATTTAAATTATACATAATTTCATAAGAACATTCCATTTTTTAAAATTACAATAATATAAGAATGTCCTAAATGTTATTAAAATGTTTTTCTTTAATATAAATATTTATTTATGAAAAATATATCATCTAAAACTACAATGGAATTTATACAAATCCCATGTATAACATTTTGGAAATATAAATAATATTTTACTCAAAAAACACTATTATTCGATTACCTTAAAAATTACATTTCAAATGCCATGGAAATTAAATATATAGAAATAGATATCATATTTTGAAAAATAGTTATCATATTATTTAATATTTAATATTTTAATCTAGGTCATAAATGTAGGATAACTAGGACTAATGTTAATGACCATGACAATTGTAAAACAATTATATTAACAAAATGGATTTTTAAATATTTTTGAATTTTTATCAAATAAATTAAATTACAAATATTTTAAATAATGAATATAATATTATGTCTAAATTATATATAATTGTATTATTATAGATTTATTTTGAAACTAATTAAAATAATATTTGGATCACACTACGTGTAACGCCCCGACCCCAGCTACCCAGAGTCGGTGCATTACTTCGTAACATTGGCATGATCACAAGAAAGATCAAATCTCGAAAGACCGATTGGTTTAGTAGCCTTGGAAACACTAGATATATTCATAAATTTTTACATTACATTTCAAAGTAAAAAACTACTACAACAACAAAGTCTTCATATCCACACTATTAACCCCTCATAATATCCCTGCAAGTCAATCATAATTTACTTCTTCACTACCTGGGAAAAATAAAACATAGAAAAGGGGTGAGCTCAAATGCCCAGTAAGGATAACAATATAGCGGAACATTCAAAATAAGCATAAACATTTAAGGCAATGAATTACTAAAACAAAAGCCTTTTAAACATGAACTTCAACATAGTATGGCCAACGTAAAATGAAATAATGCCATTTACTTATTCACATGGATATTCTACTAATCGAATAATCACATGCAAAATCAATAACCACTTTCATAATGTTGGAATGCATAATGCTAAACTTTAATTACTTTTCAAGGCCTCGTCCCAAGACCTTGGGGCTAACTGTAACCGGAACCCAACCCGGAGTGCCTCTAATAACCGGACACCAACCCGGAGTGGCTCTAATAACCGGACACCAACCCGGAGTGCCTCTAATAACCGGACACCAACCCGGAGGGCTTAATTTTACCAGTCCCTAACCTGGAGGGATTACGTTTACCAGTCCCCAACCTGGAGGGCTTACTTTAACCAGTCCCCAACCTGGAGGGCTTACTTTTACCAGTCCCCAACCTGGAGGGCTTACTTTAACCAGTCCCCAACCTGGAACATACTTGTCCAGCACATTCATATGAAGTAAAGATTGAAATATAACATAAACATTCTTATTGGAACTAGCATACGAAATGTCAATACTTTCACCATAAACTATGAATGGTATAAAAATAGCACATCCACAGTCAAACATATCACAAAACCTTCAATACAATATAGAAGTTTTGTATCATAATAAATCAACTTCAAATAATCTTAAAATCCATCAAAGGATGTTGACATAGATGAAATCAAAATTCTTTTTAAAGAAGTATCTCCTTTTATTTTGAAATAATTTAACATCCATATAAAATAAAACATTTTCTTTGATAATATTCTTATAAGCTTGTATGGAAAGCTTCGACGATTTTATAACGGCGGAAAATAACCGCACCCGCCGTATAAGTTAAAAAAAAACATTCTTACCTCAATTCTGTCGAAAAGGTTAAAAAAGGACCTTGTTTTGAAAATGACGGAAAGATTCCTTTATAAACCTCTTATAAAAAGTCAAACAAGGGTATAAATGACTTTAACCCATATTCTTGTAAATAGTAAAAATGTTTTGAAATACATTTCGAAGAAACATGGATGTGGATGATAAAGAGGTCCCAGTAGATTATTACGTATAATACAACCTCAGATAATGAAGAGATTGTGAAATAACCCTTACCTTGTACTTTTCCTTGGTTGGGGTAGGTTAACCTCCTGTATAATAGTGAAATAATTGTTACTAAATTATACAAGAATCATATACATTAATATGATATCATATATGATCTTTTAATATTGATTTGATAATAATATCTTAGTATTATCGCCGTTTCGGGTGTTAACTTACTCATTTTCTTTATATGTTTTGTTACATAAGTCATGTTTGTTGTATCTTATTCATATCCATAATGATATCAAGTCCTTAAACATCATTTTTAAATCATTAAATGATAATTATACTTGAATGGATACGATGGAGAATGAATCTCATCGCGTTCGTGGAGACGGTAGTCCGTACGTACGCACGAACACTACTTCCATTTAATTTTTATTTTAAAAGAATCGAATCCAAATGATACATAGGTATATTACTATTACAGTATAATATAATATTTTATATATGTTACTTAAGTTCATTAACACCATCCTTTATACGTTCCATGTGTGGTATGAACGAGTCATATCATTTTAAGGGGGCGGTAGTCCGCACTTCCTCAAATGAAATTATCGTATGTATATACAACATGAAACGAATAATGGTATGAAATAAAATGGAATTACAGAAGCTTATATATAAAATATATATCATTAATATCATATTTAATTACAGTTCCTTCATAATGGCCACCATGAGAGGCGGTAAGATGTATTTGAACAATCATCGTTTCGTGAGGCGTTAGTTTGCCATCCACAGAAACATTATGTTCATCATCCATTAGATGGAGTTGTGTGTATGTGTAGTTTGAATCCTTCTTATAACAACATCCTAGTATATTGAGGATACTGGTGTTGTTACAAAAGAAAGGAAATAAAAAGAGTTTGGGGGTTGGAGAAGCAAAATAAATGAAAATAATTTAAGAGAAATCGTTACCTTTAATTTAGGTAACTCACTTTGGTTGGAACCAAATGACTTCTTGAAATGCTTTCTGCCTAAGGGTAAGCTTCAAGGAGGAGGAGAGGGATGTGGGGAGATTAGTTTGGCAGAGTTTGGACGAGCCAAGTGGCTTGAGAGGTGTGAGGAATGAGTAGAAGTGGTCTCCTTTTATAAGGGAGAGGAGGGGATCTTTAGGAAAGTGTGAAAGTATTACTTTATAATATAATTATATTCAGTTTATAATGGTCCAAAAATCATTTTGGTCAAATATAAGATGAATCATATTCTAAATAACATCAACCAATAAGAATTGGACAGGTTTTAGATAATATTTTAATCCTTATAATATTATTTATTTCAATGATTTATTAATGAGGTAAACATTGCATCATTATTGTGTCATTAATAATTTAACTTATTTGATGTCTAAAAATTATAAATAAAATATAATCATGTAGGAAATCGTTTTAGATTTCTAATGAATATTTATAATCGAAAATCCAACATGTATAACCCTATGTAAAAATTATTCTTCTATAAGATGTAATCTTATGCCATTTTTATTTTTATTTTAACTTTATTAATATAATGTGTCCCTACCACATACAAGTGGCTCCAAGGGGTCCCCAAATTGACCCAAGGATGATCATGGTCGGGTATGTGTCCACAAATAAGGTTAGGACACGTTTTAGGGTAATTTTGTATTATTATAATATTATTTGTTTAACCCTTATTTACCGGATTTACCCTTTAACCATGGTAAATAAAATATTTACCACAGTAACTATTCAAAATGTCTAAAAATAAAAGTTACCTATTTAAACAATTTGAACATCCTAATTACAAATATGGAATCCATTTTCCTAAATTCAAAACACAGAAGTGGCAGAAATTAATTTAAAATTAATTCCCGCTGTCCAAAACAAAAAGCGTGTTTTTAAGAGGTAATAACTATCAAAAGATTGACACTTGTTTATGTTCGGTTTAATTGTAAAATTATGTCCAATGACAAAAATTAAATTAAATGGTAAAAATATATTCTAAATATAATTTAAAAACACTCAAATTAATAATTTATCAATATTAATTATTTTGATTAAAAAGGTTGTTTTTAATTAAAATTTAGTAATTTTCACTATTCATCAAAATATAAAAGTTATCCGAAAAGTACCAAAATTTCACCCTAGGCTAATTTCGATATTCCGAATCCAAAAATGAAGTCCATTTTGAAATATAAAATATATATGATTTCAAAAAGTAGGTATTACTATTCACAACGGCTAGTTTAATTAGTTGTGGTGTGTGTTAGAACTCGAGGTTGCGTACAACACACGCTATCGATTATTCGAAGGGAAACGTACCGTAGAAGCTTGGGATGTTTCATTTTAAATTTTTGATGTCCCCATTTAGTCAAAAAGTTTAAAATATATTATTTAAAAAGGGTTCACTATTAACGTTGATAAAAGTGCAATACTGAAAATGAATTTGTTCTTGCATTATATCTAAGAAACTCATAATATGGATTCTAAAATTATAAGGATTATATAAACATTAAAATTTATCTAATACTATTCATAACCTCTTTTGAACGGCTTGTTTGGTAAGTCATAGTGTGCTTGAACTTTGTGTTGCATGTAGTGAAAGTTATTGAATTATTTTGAAGAACTAACACACTATGAAATCTTGGGGTGTTACATTCTCCCCTCCTTCAATAAATTGCGTCCTCGCAATTTGAAATTGTTCTTCAAAAATAAAAGGTTGAAAGTAGAAAATATATTTGTGGGAAAACCCACATCGGAAATTGGGTTACTAAAATTTAGTCTTAATATGAGGAAAAGAGAAATCAAAGGGTCACCACCAAATTATGATCTCGATTAGGAGAACATTGGTGGAAATTAGAGACATATAATCGGAGGAAAAACGTAAATATTTATAGGTAGTGATTGAGGTCATCAATCACAAACAAGTGTATAATTGAGGTCCTTAAATTCATCAATCAATGATGATTTGAAATACCATCGGTTCAACAAAACATAGGGTATTAGGATAACACATTTTTGACGTTTCAAAATATCTTAATTGAAATCCCACATCGAAAAATGAATTAATGAGGCCTCTATTTAAAATAAAGAGTGGAAAGTATGAAGATTACCGAAAATAACACATACTAGGGTTCCATGTAGGAAAATATGGATATGGAAGAGAAATCTAACCATCAATTATCTGATGGAGAGTGGTAGAGAACATGGCTATGAAAAGGCCAACAATCCCAAAGCCATAAATTAGTGATGATTTAAGGTACCATCTAGGACAACATTTTTGTTCTAAGTTGCTTTTCTTAATATTGAGGAATTTATTTATGATATTGGATGAGATCATAAGGAGATATACTTACTTTATAATTAGAGTTTTGTCCATTAATAAATTTCTACCATAAACTCATCTTTCACTCGTAAAAAAAATTATATTTATATTATTCGTACAGGGTTCCAAAATAAACGAATTTATAATTCATCTACCAGATCTTTTAAAAAAACTACATTATTTAATCCAGGACATCTCGTGGGCCAGTGGTAGGTGATACACCCTTGTCGCCCTTCGGTTGCGGGTTCAAGTCTCGCAGCCTTGCCGGACGCGACGGGTTGCCGCCCGACCTCCGGGTTGTCCTTTTATGGCAATCCAAAATAATCCAAACTAGAACTATCCAAAATACTTCTATCCATACTCACAGTCCAACATTTATAAGTAAGGTAAACATAATGTAGAACCTTTTTACCCCGTAATAGCATATGAATACCTTCATCATGTATTCTTTTAATACACCGAAACATCTGAATTACCCTATTCCTTATTGATTACATTCATGCTCCCTTATTCCATATAGAAAGTTGGATATACTTCATTAATCCAAAAATGTTTTAAACCCCAACAATGATGGAATATACAAATCATTAATCAGTTCCAGGGTAGTCAAGAATATCCAATATAATTTATCCAAAACAATCACATATTATTCCAAAATCACTACCTCAGTATCAGAACTATATTATGATTTATCATTCTCTCAACCATATATTTTCCAAAAATTTATCCTGCTATTGAGTCACTTTTCTTTGTTCCACACAATCTCAAGTCCTTAATGAAATAGTACTGCAGTACAATCCTTATATACTCCATGATTATTGTAACAAGTACATTGTTGATACAACACTCAATTGACATAATCAACATAAGAACTCTAATCATTCCTTTTCATCTGTGGTAGTATCATAACATGATTATTATCCAATAACATCATTTGCGGCATAGTCTGTTGACTGGGACATAGGTTTGCGTAGTGTCCAAACTCCTTTCAAATGAAGCATTGTACATTTGAAACCATTTTCTTACCCTTGCAGTCACGTACTTTGTGCCCTTTTTCCTCCACACTTATAACAAACTCCCATTCCTTTCAGGCAAGTTCCAGGGTGTTTCTTTCCACAGTTACCACATATGGGAAAATTCTTCTTTTCCCTCTTCCCTTTATCCATCTTTCTTTCTTCCATCCTTTTCTTCTCTTGCTTCCCTTCAAAGCCATATGACTCAGTAAACTCTTTACTTATCTTATCAACACATGATATTATTTCTTCATATGATGATAATACATGGGAGACTATATCTCTTATAAATTCTAGCTTAAGACCATGAGAGATATGATCCTTCCTTCTCTTTGAATCATGTGCATTTCTGGAGTTATCATTCCTTCTACTGGGAGCCATTTCTAAACAATGGCATAAACTAGATTAGTTTATGAATCAAAATACATAATCCCATACTTATAAAACACTTAACATAAATTGAACTATTTATGGATATAATCCATAATCATAAAAATGTTTTCTTTGAGGAAGTATATACTCATAAACCCTTCATAATGATTTGTAAAGAAAATGAGAGTTATCCTAAGCATATCCCCCGGGAGTGTCGTAACTAAGAGTGCAGCAAGGCCCGTTGTCGTGCACCAGTTCCCGTTCGAGTCTAGCTCAAAGCGGTGTTTTCGGGTTTTACCCCTAGGTACATCTGTGCCAGAGCCGCCTCTACCTGCTCGTATCCAGACAGGGATGTATTGCTCGGAAAACTCACAAAATCACTACAATACCAAAATTCTAGGAAGTTCTTCTATACTAATCCTCAAAGTTCATCTTAGGTCTACGTGCTCTAATCAGAGTTTATCTAAATCTAGCTTCCAAGGTTTGTACTAAACTTCCTCTGATACCAACTGTAACGCCCCGACCCCAGCTACCCAGAGTCGGTGCATTACTTCGTAACATTGGCATGATCACAAGAAAGATCAAATCTCGAAAGACCGATTGGTTTAGTATCCTTGGAAACACTAGATATATTCATAAATTTTTACATTACATTTCAAAGTAAAAAAATACTACAACAACAAAGTCTTCATATCCACACTATTAACCCCTCATAATATCCCTGCAAGTCAATCATAATTTACTTCTTCACTACCTGGGAAAAATAAAACATAGAAAAGGGGTGAGCTCAAATGCCCATTAAGGATAACAATATAGCGGAACATTCAAAATAAGCATAAACATTTAAGGCAATGAATTACTAAAACAAAAGCCTTTTAAACATGAACTTCAACATAGTATGGCCAAAGTAAAATGAAATAATGCCATTTACTTATTCACATGGATATTCTACTAATCGAATAATCACATGAAAAATCAATAACCACTTTCATAATGTTGGAATGCATAATGCTAAACTTTAATTACTTTTCAAGGCCTCGTCCCAAGACCGTGGGGCTAACTGTAACCGAAACCCAACCCGGAGTGCCTCTAATAACCGGACACCAACCCGGTGTGCCTCTAATAACCGGACACCAACCCGGAGTGCCTCTAATAACCGGACACCAACCCGGAGGGCTTAATTTTACCAGTCCCTAACCTGGAGGGATTACTTTTACCAATCCCCAACCTGGAGGGCTTACTTTAACCAGTCCCCAACCTGGAGGGCTTACTTTTACCAATCCCCAACCTGGAGGGCTTACTTTAACCAGTCCCCAACCTGGAACATACTTGTCCAGCACATTCATATGAAGTAAAGATTGAAATATAACATAAACATTCTTATTGGAACTAGCATACGAAATGTCAATACTTTCACCATAAACTAAGAATGGTATAAAAATAGCACATCCACAGTCAAACATATCACAAAACCTTCAATACAATATAGAAGTTTTGTATCATAATAAATCAACTTCAAATAATCTTAAAATCCATCAAAGGATGTTCACATAGATGAAATCAAAATTCTTTTTAAAGAAGTATCTCCTTTTATTTTGAAATAATTTAAGATCCATATAAAATAAAACATTTTCTATGATAATATTATTATAAGCTTGTATGGAAAGCTTCGACGATTTTATAACGGCGGAAAATAACCGCACCCGCCGTATAAGTTAAAAAAAACATTCTTACCTCAATTCTGTCGAAAAGGTTAAAAAAGGACCTTGTTTTGAAAATGACGGAAAGATTCCTTTATAAACCTCTTATAAAAAGTCAAACAAGGGTATAAATGACTTTAACCCATATTCTTGTAAATAGTAAAAATGTTTTGAAATACATTTCGAAGAAACATGGATGTGGATGATAAAGAGGTCCCAGTAGATTATTACGTATAATACAACCTCAGATAATGAAGAGATTGTGAAATAACCCTTACCTTGTACTTTTCCTTGGTTGGGGTAGGTTAACCTCCTGTATAATAGTGAAATAATTGTTACTAAATTATACAAGAATCATATACATTAATATGATATCATATATGATCTTTTAATATTGATTTGATAATAATATCTTAGTATTATCGCCGTTTCGGGTGTTAACTTACTCATTTTCTTTATATGTTTTGTTACATAAGTCATGTTTGTTGTATCTTATTCATATCCAGAATGATATCAAGTCCTTAAACATCATTTTTAAATCATTAAATGATAATTATACTTGAATGGATACGATGGAGAATGAATCTCATCGCGTTCGTGGAGACGGTAGTCCGTACGTACGCACGAACGCTACTTCCATTTAATTTTTATTTTAAAAGAATCGAATCCAAATGATACATAGGTATATTAATATTACAGTATAATATAATATTTTATATATGTTACTTAAGTTCATTAACACCATCCTTTATACGTTCAATGTGTGGTATGAACGAGTCATATCATTTTAAGGGGGCGGTAGTCCGCACTTCCTCAAATGAAATTATCGTATGTATATACAACATGAAACGAATAATGGTATGAAATAAAATGGAATTACAGAAGCTTATATATAAAATATATATCATTAATATCATATTTAATTACAGTTCCATCATAATGGCCACCATGAGAGGCGGTAAGATGTATTTGAACAATCATCGTTTCGTGAGGCGTTAGTTTGCCATCCACAGAAACATTATGTTCATCATCCATTAGATGGAGTTGTGTGTATGTGTAGTTTGAATCCTTCTTATAACAACATCCTAGTATATTGAGGATACTGGTGTTGTTACAAAAGAAAGGAAATAAAAAGAGTTTGGGGGTTGGAGAAGCAAAATAAATGAAAATAATTTAAGAGAAATCGTTACCTTTAATTTAGGTAACTCACTTTGGTTGGAACCAAAGGACTTCTTGAAATGCTTTCTGCCTAAGGGTAAGCTTCAAGGAGGAGGAGAGGGATGTGGGGAGATTAGTTGGGCAGAGTTTGGACGAGCCAAGTGGCTTGAGAGGTGTGAGGAATGAGTAGAAGTGGTCTCCTTTTATAAGGGAGAGGAGGGGCTCTTTAGGAAAGTGTGAAAGTATTACTTTATAATATAATTATATTCGGTTTATAATGGTCCAAAAATCATTGAGGTCAAAGATAAGATGACTCATATTCTAAATAACATCAACCAATAAGAATTGGACAGGTTTTAGATAATATTTTAATCATTATAATATTATTTATTTCAATGATTTATTAATGAGGTAAACATTGCATCATTATCGTGTCATTAATAATTTAACTTATTTGATGTCTAAAAATTATAAATAAAATATCATCATGTAGGAAATCGTTTTAGCTTTCTAATGAATATTTATAATCGAAAATCCAACATGTATAACCCTATGTAAAAATTATTCTTCTAAAAGATGTAATCTTATGCCATTTTTATTTTTATTTTAACTTTATTAATATAATGTGTCCCTACCACATAAAAGTGGCTCCAAGGGGTCCCCAAATTGACCCAAGTATGCTCATGGTCGGGTATGTGTCCACCAATAAGGTTAGGACACGTTTTAGGGTAATTTTGTATTATTATAATATTATTTTTTTAACCCTTATTTACCGGATTTACCCTTTAACCATGGTAAATAAAATATTTACCACAGTAACTATTCAAAATGTCTAAAAATAAAAGTTACCTATTTAAACAATTTGAACATCCTGATTACAAATATGGAATCCATTTTCCTAAATTCAAAACACAGAAGTGGCAGAAATTAATTTAAAATTAATTCCCGCTGTCCAAAACAAAAAGCGTGTTTTTAAGAGGTAATAACTATCAAAAGATTGACACTTGTTTATGTTCGGTTTAATTGTAAAATTATGTCCAATGACAAAAATTAAATTAAATGGTAAAAATATATTCTAAATATACTTTAAAAACACTCAAATTAATAATTTATCAATATTAATTATTTTGATTAAAAAGGTTGTTTTTAATTAAAATTTAGTAATTTTCACTATTCATCAAAATATAAAAGTTATCCGAAAAGTACCAAAATTTCACCCTAGGCTAATTTCGATATTCCGAATCCAAAAATGAAGTCCATTTTGAAATATAAAATATATATGATTTCAAAAAGTAGGTATTACTATTCACAACGGCTAGTTTAATTAGTTGTGGTGTGTGTTAGAACTCGAGGTTGCGTACAACACACGCTATCGATTATTCGAAGGGAAACGTACCGTAGAAGCTTGGGATGTTTCATTTTAAATTTTTGATGTCCCCATTTAGTCAAAAAGTTTAAAATATAGTATTTAAAAAGGGTTCACTATTAAAGTTGATAAAAGTGCAATACTGAAAATGAATTTGTTCTTGCATTATATCTAAGAAACTCATAATATGGATTCTAAAATTATAAGGATTATATAAACATTAAAATTTATCTAATACTATTCATAAACTCTTTTGAACGGCTTGTTTGGTAAGTCATAGTGTGCTTGAACTTTGTGTTGCATGTAGTGAAAGTTATTGAATTATTTTGAAGAACTAACACACTATGAAATCTTGGGGTGTTACACTACGGTCCAATCAAATATTTTCTATATAAATTTTTTCTCCTATAAATACATAATTTATATTGTTTTTTTAATTATTAATTATTTATAAACTGAATTTGATGTACTAGTTTTTAAATTTTGGTACCTAAAACAAAAATTATTTAAAATGTTTTTCTTTATATTTTTCCTAAAAATATAAATGACTTAATCTAAAGGTAAATTACAATGAAAAAACAAAAAAACATTATATTAAAAACCTTTGAAAAATGGAATGTAATCTGTCTAGTAGATTTTTTATAATAATATGATTATTCATTATTGACCAATTTTCACATCACACTACATTTTTCTATATATTCTTTTCTTTTCCCCTTGAATAGTGTAATGAGATTATTGAAAACTAAAGGATGATTAAAATATTCCATATTATAAACTTATTAAAGGGAAACGTCCACCAATTTATTCCACAACAATTACATAAAATTTAATACTAAATATTAAGTAGTTTTATCCTTATATAATACAATCTAAGGGTTACAATTTTTCAATTTCAATAAGTTAGGCTACTCCCTCAATTTCCATGGAGTCTTTAATGATAATTTTAATGGTACTAATGTGAGTATTACCAACTCTATATAATTTCATCTTAATATTTATATTTAAAAACTACCCTAAAAAAGAAATATGTTACCCTTGGTATCATTTTTATATTTAATTTTTATTATAATTGTGTAAAAAATATTTATTCATTTTCATCAACTTAGTGAAATAAAATAATATTAATAGTGTGTTGTGCGGACTACACCTCCACAAAGTAATGATTTTATTATTTTTGATATTAATATTATTTCATTATAAAAACCACATAATATCTTATTAAAATAAATTCAAATAAATAAATACTGTAGTTATTCTTATATTATAAGGATTTTATATCATTCTTTATGAATATTCAACCATATAGATATACGGCATTAATGATTGGGTTGGATAAACCACTAAATTGAGTAATTCTATAAAACAATATAATTTATTACTATTGGACAAAAAATACTATGTAAATTAGTATTTAAAAAATTAATGATTATTTTATGGTTATTAAATTCTATTTTAGTTATTTTTCTTGTTAATAAAATATATCCTTTGATCGATAAAACTGATGTAATATGCTGATATCAATTCAAATTTTACAAAAATATATGTAAAATAAGAATAAAATATTAGTTTCACATGATTATAAATTTTCCATATTAAATTAAATATATTATAATTCATTTCCTGATAAGTATTATAAAAATAACATTTTTATTATTTAGGATGTAAGGAACATGGACATAATGAATCTGTAATAGGTTCGTGGGTTTTTCCCCAATTTCATTCATCTTGGCTTCTTAGGTAATACAAAACTAATTTCATTTATGTGATGTATATAATGAATATTTTAAATAGAATATATTTAATTATATTTTTATTATGGGTTTTTAATTTTCATTACAAGAAATCTCTTATAATGGTTATGTCTAAAATGTCACTCAAGCCAAGAGGAGCGATTCTGATGGTACCCATATGTATTTCACACAAAACAATAGTTTGGGATATCATCATCTTAAATAGGAAGTTCTCGAGGAATATTATATACATCATACATAATATGTATTTATATATGTTGTCAAAAAATTCTCTTAACATTATAAATAAATTTATATAGTTCCCTTAATCCATTCATAATGGATTTTAACTAATGGTAAATCCATTTTGGATAATTATACTTGTTTTATAATTCTAAATATGTATTTCAAAAAAATTTAATATAATATTTAAATATGTAGATACATATTTGTACATTGATTATATAAAATATATACATTTTAGAAATGGATCATATGTATTATAATATACATACATCATATGCATGAATTAAATGTACATTACATATATATATATATATTTCATTTCATATATTATATAATTACTTTAAAAATCCAGTAAATGTATATTTAAGGAAATATCCAATAATCCACTACTAGTAATAAAATTGTACATTACATTTCTGTAAAACATAAAAACGCTTTGTGTCTCTATCCAAAATATTTTTGATATGGTTTTCATTAATCTCACTTTAATTTTTAAAAATTCATTTTCCATAACATTATTTTTTTCTGATGTACTAATGATGTGAACCTATGAGGTTCTCCCAATTAGGTGCAATCAACATGTTTCAAATATTAATAGTATACATTTATTATATCATAGATTCTATTGATTTTAACCATTTTTTAGATTAATAAATCCCAATTTCCTCTCAGTAGGAAGTATTTTTGTCTTTCATTAACATTACATCATCAACATTATCCATGAAAAATCCATATATATGGGGTTTATGATGAATTATACTAGACCATTTGGGTTTATATGTATCGTTCTTATCAATTTTATTACAATGAACTACAAGACTTATGGGTTTCCTCTCATGGAAAACAACATGTGATTCCAAAAATACTTTTTTTATGAAAATGACTATATAAATAGTATATGCTAGATTCCTTGTTATAACCAATATATTTTCATTTATATGACTGGGTTTTATGTTAATCATGATAAAACAATTGTATAAATTCTTCACATACCTAAATATTTACTAACTACAACTATAAATATTCCAATACTATACCTAATTTGTTTTCTTTTTGATTTTATTAGATAAAACATAGTTTAGTAACAATATAGTAGTCTTTAGAGAATAATCGTACAATTAAATTGGAAGGTGTTATAAACTCATAGACAATCGAACTATGTTTAAAAAAGTGTGAATCCTTATTTCATGTACACCATTACATTGTATCATTTTAGGTGGAGTGAGTTATAAATAGTTTTTTGCAATCTCTTAGATGATCCATACATTCCAAAATTAAGATTTTACCACACCAATTCAATAAAAATAATTAAATATATTTCTTAATATATTCTATAATTGGTTTATAAATTCATAAAACTTTTAAAAATATCCATAAATGTGTTTCATCATAAAAAACCCTATTATATTTATAATAATAACTAATTTTAAAGATGTACCTAAAACTACTATTTTCTTCTATACACACTCCCCCGCTACATACCTTTGTATATATCTAACAGTACACTAGTCCTCTCACCCTTTATCCCAAAAGGTGACTATTACATGATTTTCCAAATAAACAAGATTCACATTTGTTTTTTTATTCACAATCTACTGTGTCCTGCAATCCATCAATATACTATATTTGGAGGCATTTTACATTCATATTTACACACTGAAAATGCCAAAGATATGTGGGATTAGATTAAAATTTTAAAAACTTTATTCAAAATATTATTAATAAAACTATAAATATTAACAATACATAATCCACTAATTGTATTCCCAGTTCCATAAACCATGTCATTATTATATATATATAATCTCATGTTCTTAATAATCAATTAAAATATAGTTTTATCCAAAAAAGATATTGAAATCATATTCCGATTTATAGTGGGAATATAGTAATAATATTTTAAATTTATAAATCATTCCAATTTGTAAATAAATATTATACGATCCAACCTCTAAAACAATAAATCATTCAGCATTACTGACATGCATATATTTTTCATCCTTCAACAATTACATCATATATTTGAGTCTATGTTTGTAATCATAAATTTTTTAAACACACATGATATCTTATATATGTGAATCAAAATTAGAAAAATTTATTTATATATCATTCACATATTTTTACTCTTACTGTTTATCTTTGAGAAAACATGTAAATCCAAGATACCAATTTTATCAATTTTATAGGTCAATCTCTTATATGATGTCAATATAAAAAAATTAAAAAAATTCTATATTCTATTAGAAGGATATACCAATTGACAATTATCATGTATTATTATTATTTTAATTAAAAATTTTATATTATTATCCTCATAATAAAAAGTATTTCCCCATAGAACATACTAATTTCATTAACCATGATCTATATTTTAGTAAGGAATAATTATGATTTAGAATTTAGCAACCCATTTTATTATTAATGTAGGAAATCAACCCAATCAATAAATTTGTTTCTTTTGGATAGTTTATGACATAACCACATATCCAAATAAAAAATATGGATTCAATAAACATTATTCCCCTAGTATCCTAATTGTTTTCTCTTCCAAGCTAAGAGTAATAAAAAAATGTCAAAAATAATATAACATTGGATAATACAGGGGACCCTTGCGATGATACCAGACCTCCCCAAAATACAATCACCTATTAGTTATTACTTTATTTTCATTCTCAAAACAATATTAGGGAACCCAAAAATTTAATTAAACAACTTGGTTCGATGAATGATGTCTTGAAAAGTTCAATATTAGAATGAATATCACAAAAAGTATTTTTAGGGGTTTTTAGTATCACTATTTTTATATATATCACATTCATATTAAATAAATAAGGTTATATCATAAGTTACCATCATAATTTCATGTATTATTTATTTTTTATATAAATGATATAAAAAGTTAGTTTGGTAAACCCCTATTCCAAAAACCAAAATGTTTTTTTCACACCCCATTTATGGTGTCTCTTAGAACAACCCCAATGTTTGTGTTAATCACCAAAAAATAGAATCCAAGTATATTCATATATATCTAAATGTATAAAATTAATAATTTACATGGACTATTTAAGTAAATATATATAGTTATTGAATATTGAAAAACATATCATGTGTAATCCTGGAGTGATATATATCTTACCCCAGACACTTTCATTGGATTAGAATAATCCTCTGGGAAATTTTATATTCTAACCCCAACTACTTATACCTAGGGAAACATTACTCAAAATATAATTAAATTATGATATTTCAAACACAAAACATGAACAAAATACTTCCAATAATTATTTTAAATCCCCTGAAATAAATTAAAAATCTATCACAACATGAATAAAATTTATGTTTTATAGAACTAGACCAATATAAAATTGCATGGATCAGTACTATAATTGATTTATCATAAAAATATGAAAGTAATAAAAATCATATTTCATAAAAAAATTTACAAATTTTGAATATGAAATAAATGTGACAAATAAATTAATAATTTATTTCTTCCAATATTTGAGGATTTAATGAATTAAAACTAAATTGATTGAAATTAAAAAATTATTATTTTAGTAATAACATAATAATTATATATCCATTTCAATATGAACAGCTTCATGTTTTATATTATATGTAAAAGATATGATATTTCAGGATTTAAAATCAATATATAATTCAATATATATTATATTAATATTTTGTCAAATCTAAATATACATATATATTTTAATTTGTATATAAAAAATATATCTCATTTAATGATTTTATATGAATAGGTTGGTTCTTTATTAAAATGAATTACATTCAATTTAACAAAATGTATTCGAAAATATTAATTTTTAATAATTTTTCAAAAAATATTTATACACCATTAATTAACTAATTATTAACAAATTATAATTTATATATTTATTTATAAAATCCATAAAAATTTAATATTTTTTAAAAAACTTATAACAAGATTTATAAATTATTTATTAATTCATAAAAATATTTAAAATGTTAAAAATAATTTTCATCATGATTTCTTCTTACCCTTACATTGAATCTCTATTCCACAAAATGATATCCTCCCATTAACCTTATATAGGTTGTTTGGAAGTACTTGTGTAAAGTTAAACTGCCATGCACCTTTACAAATCATAAATATGGGATATTTATAAAGTTAATATTAATATTACTTTTAAACTACTCATTTTTCATTAGGGTACCAAGAATATATCTTTTAAATAAACAATTAATGTAATGGATTGTATCAATTTATCCTTTTTCATCCTTCTCAAACTATTATGTAATGGCACTATAATTATGATAACCATTTTCATAATGGTAATAAATAGGTTACACATGTAGAGACCATTTGTGTAATGATATATCCTTTATGTGTCCTACCTACATAAAGTAAACCTAAATTTTTCATTACATATCTCAATTAAGGGTTTGTAACCTTCAACTTATTATTGAAAACATTTTTCATAATTTGTAGTTAATATTTTCATAGAATTAAATGATTATATCATGTTTAAATTTCGAATATCCCACACCTAACACCACAAAGTGTATTCTTATGATCATATAGTGACCATTTATAGGAGAAGATAATCTAAAACCTATGTAGATTTATCTTTAGTGAATAAAAACATTTAAAAATAATAAAGTAGAATACATTATATTCAATGTTTTTAAAATACATCTCCATATTTCAAAGGTTAATTTTTTAAAAAGATCATAAGGAGTGGTAAAATAATACATGCTATATCCGAGGTGATTCACCAACAAATGGATCCATCCATGATTTATGAGGATACTTAAGAAACTGATGAGGTCCTAGTGCATTATCGGATGGGATGAAAATATTATAGATTAAGAGTGATTAGATAGTGGAACAAAAGTATTTAATCACATGAAAAAAGAGAGGATCCCATCCACCTAAATAGTTAGTCCTCATGTAATCTCATATTCATAAAACATCATATGTATTAATTTATATTGGGGTAAAATTCATTGAAATTTTTCACTAAATTAATTAAAATAGTATAATCCATTCACAATGGATTTTAAAAGATAAAAATAATATCCATGATAAATATTCATGATGCAGCAAGCTAAATATTCATAAAAACACATTCTACATAATATATATGTGTGTGTGTGAGTAATATTAAACATATATATATATATATATTATTCATGAATCATATTTTTATAATATAAATTTATCCCATTGATGTATTAAATATACAATATATGTATATATATATGTATAATATGAAATATTATATTTATACATAATGCACCCCATGCATGTACATGTTTGTTCACATCATATTATTGATTTATTGTTTCATCCTCTTCATATTTTACAAAAAAATATCATGTATTTTCAAGTCCCTATTATGAAAGATTATTTTTAATTAAAATGGGTTTCAAAATGTTTTCACATCTTCTTATGAAAATGAATTTCAGAAGTGACCTGTATCACTGCCTTTTTTATGAAATGGTAAAAATGATTTCTGAAACCTATTTTAAACTTTCACTTCCAATTTACATTATATTATTTTTTAGACTTACCCAAATAGGGTTCATGATTTAATATTTATACTCTAATATAATTTTTCCTTTTGTTAAATAAACTCATGTTACGAAAACATCCAATTATTGTTCCATTATTAGGTGGCTTTTTCCAGGAATTCTTTCTCAAGGAAGTTAATCATTTAAGTCAACATCCTTATGTTTTTTGCTTTGATAAATTGGAGTAATGTTATTTTAAAATCATCATATTTATTCATTTATATGTATTATGATATTATTATTCTGAAATTTACTTGCACATTTTCCTCTATTGTAACACCCTGATATTTTGAAAAATATTTTTTATGGTGAATTAATCTAACCTTTTGGATATTTTTCATATCACAAAAAAATGAGTATAGAATTTGTTATATGAAAACCAATTTTTCTGGATTATTTTATATGAAAAACGTAGTTTATAATGAACTACATTAAAAATTATATTTATAGTGTAATATACACAACACTATGTTTGGCCTATATCACACAGAACACTGAGTTCTTTTGATAGTATGCATTTCACCGAAGACATTGATTTACAAAAAAATATTATATTATTAAATTATTATTATTTAAAATAAGAAGATATAAAATATCTATTAAATTATATGTTATGAATATGAATAAGTAACTTATAAAAATATAAGGATTATAATATGAATTCATTGTATACCAATAAATTAGAAATGAAAATATATACCAATTGTTTTAAAAAACAGTTTTATGCTCCCAAAGACATTTTGTATTGATAAATTAAGTTAATTATAATTAGATAATTAAATTAATGAAATGTATGTCTTATATATTCAATAAAATATATTTTATAATCAAATAATAGATTTTATTGGAAAAATATAAGAACAAACCCAATTTTATACCAAATAAAATTTATTTTTCAAATAGTTATTTTACCAAATTTTAATAGTGACCCCATTTTAATCCAAATATTTATAAAATTATGAATTCCATTAACATAAATAAACATATTACTTTAAATTAGAAAATAAAAATCTACTTTGGTTCAATTTTTGGTATTTTTTTAAGATTAATGTTTTGATGAATAGTGAAAATATTAATATTTAATTGAAAACAAAAATTTTCATAGATTGAATTTATAATGTTAAATTATATTTTTGAATAATTTTAAATTATAACTATATTTTTTCATTTAATCCAATTTATGTCATTGGTATTAATTATACATTTTTTATAGTTATAAAAACATTGCAATTTTTTTTTATTTTTAATCCTTAATAATTAGTTTTATTATCTTGTCAACGGGAATAATTTTAAATAAATTACATTAACCTATTTATTATAAATTTCAAAAAATTTATATCATATTTTTAATGATTGGGTAAAATTTTTATAATATCTATCTTTTATTTTGTGGAATATGAATATTAAATTTAGTAATATTAAAATTTTTACATTTAATGGAAAATCTAATAATTATGGGTAAAACTAATATTATAGAGACTATAAAATTCTTTTAATTAATGTCCAAAATTTATTATTTAATTAGGTTTCTAGAAAAAATAATCCTTTGGTGTAAATTGTGGTATCTTTTAATCCACAAGGGTGGGAGTATGGAATTTATTATATTTTATATAAAGATTTTCTAAAGATGTCATACTTATATTTTAATAATTGTACCATTTATAATATTTGGCTATACATGATATAAATTTGACTATTAATAGTTACTTCAAATATAAAATTATTCTACTGATCATTTAAATTTATTCTTACTTTTATGGAAAAAATACATTAATGCATTTTTCAATGATGATGTATTAATCTTTTAATTAATGGAAGTACCAAATCAATGATATTAAAAATATTAAAATTACATTAATTTGAATTAGTTAATATTGTTCACAGATTTAATGTATGGATATGAAATTTTATTCATAACATAAATGAATTTTTTTAAGATACAATGTTCTTATACTTTTTTGAAAAGTCACATAATGTATTGCGTCAAAATTGTCATTTTTTATGTTTTAAAATAAATAATTTTTTTTAAATTATATAAATTTTATAAAATTCTTATATTCAGCCAAAAAATTTTTGTAATTAATAATATTTCAAAAATTATGCATTTATTGGTCGTTTTTCATGTTACAATAACTATTATAAACCTCAAATTGTAAATTACATGATGTCACGGAAAGAGTTGAAGGGGTAAAAGAACGGATTAACCAAAAAGAAATGTGTTAAAAAATAATCGAGAATTTTCTAATTTTCATTGGTTGAGATGATTTAGAACCATAATCATATTATTTTATAATTAAATAAATTTATAGAATTATTTTAATTGAAAATTAATTTATATTAATTTAATATTATAGAAGTTTCCTAAATTTCCCCTCACCACAATTATAAATTTGGACCTCCTAGCTAACATATTTTCAACACACTAATACTTCAAGATCAGACATACCTTTACCATTTACCTTATCAACTTTTATAGCCAAATTATACTGTTTTGGGCCTTCTCAACGACCAAATCATGTGTATTTTAGAAGAGATCTTAATGTGACATTCCAACAAAGACGTAATCACTATAACCGATCATTATCGTTTTTTAGTCACCTATAACTCCTCTATATAAGTGATATATATCAAAAAATGATAAAATGATAATAATAAATATGGTTAAATGTAATTTTTAATATGAACACACTATTATACATCCACTTTCCCATTAAACCAAAAAATCAATCTATTAGTCACGTTTACCTACAGCTTACGATCCCGATGTAGAAATACAATTAATTTTCCATTAACATCATTTATGAGTATATTTATGATTATTTTAATATTTATTAATGATATTTATCTTATAATTATAACATCACATCTTCATTTTTACAATATGATATTTTGGGAAAATGATAACATCACTCGTGCGTACGTATTGGTTGTCATCTCAATGATGTGATGTGATTCTTTATTCAACTATATATCAAATGGACAGTAATAATGATATGTTTTATGAATATATATGTTATATATGATAAAAGTTACTCTGTAATAATAATATATCATATTCATTCCTTTATTTTAACGCTAAAAGAAATTGAAAATAACATTTACACGTTTGTATGACTTACCATCTCCTGGAATAGTGAATTTTATTTTCTATATCTAACTATTAATAATCAGTAATAATTAATATATAATAAATATGTATATTATATTTATACCATAATTAGAATTATATAGATTATGAAATCATGATCTATGTAAGATAACTATGGATCACAAGTCAAAACATGAATGAAAAAAGTGGTATTAAATATTTGAATATGCTTCTATGTTAGATGTATATAAAACTTATATTAACTATATAGTAGATTTTAACATGTGTGAAGGAAATAAATATATATGGTAATGGAATTTCATCCCAATTTTTATATCTATGAGAAACATTCCATATTCACCCGTTTCTTATTTTATATGGTATATATACTATCCTATCACATTTCAAATAATTAATCTCCATTATTTAATGATATTAAAATCATTAATTGATGTTATTTTATTATGGGTTTCATAATTTGATATTTACTAAAGTAGTAAGGTATTTTCACCTCACTTTTATACTCTGTGAGATAGAATCCATGTTCACTGAATAATTATTATATGTGGTGTATATAGTACCCATGATAGTGTTCTATGATTATAATCCTTAATTTTACGGTTATTTTCATATCCATTTTATGATATCTTATTCACAGGGTTTATGGTTCAAATGTTAACAAATTGGTAAGCTAATATTTTCTCAATTTTACTTTTTTGAGACACATGTTACATTATGTAACACCCAAAGCTTAGATGGTACGTTTTACGTTGAATAATACAGTAGCTTATGTTGTACGCAACATCGAGTTCAAACACAATAGAACCAATCAAACTGTATGTTATGAATATTAATGCCCAATTTTTTTAATTTTATAAATTTTATCATTCAAAATGGACTTCATTTTTTGATTCGGAATATCGAAATTATATTAGGGTGAATATTTTTTATTTTTCTAAAAGATTTCAATTTTTGATGAATATTGAAAAATATTGAGTTATTATTTAAAACCTAGTTTTTATTTAAATAATTATTTATTTTATTTAAATTTATTTTTGGCCATTATAGACACATAATACCTATATATGTTAAATTTAATTCATTACATTTAGTTTAGAATAGTTTTAGATATATTAAAATTCTATCGAACATTTTACCATCTTTTACCCACATCCTAGCTGCATTTTTAAATTTGCATAAAACATAATTTTAAAACTTCTATGATCTATATTTTAAAAACTATGAGAAATTGTTGATATCATTAAGAAAAAATTAGTTCAATATGATAAAAATATTTTTGTTAAATAGTAACTTTTGAGTTTATTTAACACGGTTAAAAGTAAATAGGATAATTAAGGGTAAGAATGACATTATTATTACCCTAACACCTGTCCTAATTCTATTGGATAAATTTAATTCGACCAAAAATATCCTTAGGAATAAAATATGATCCTTTATTTCCACTTGTATTAGATTAGAACATTTATTATTATTTAATTTCAAGAAGAGTTAAATGTGTGCAATTCAATGTTTAATAACTAAACCATTTATAATATAGGGATAAACATAAGATAAATTTGACTATAAATATTCATTATAAAGATAAAAAGATTTATTAAATAATGGTATTTTATTTATTATTTTTAGAAATTAAATAATTTATTTTAAGTAAGGCATAATGATGAGGTAGTAATTACCTTATTAATGAAATATTAAAATAATTGATATTATAAATACCCAAATAAATGTAATTTGAGACTTTTAATGAATTAATCTAATTCTCTAAGTTTATATGACATGTTATTGTTTAGTAAATAATTTTTTTTCAAAGTAATAATGCTCTTATGAATTTAGATGAAACAAATACCAAATAGAATCAAATTGACATAAAAGAGTTTTTTAAAAACATATTATATTATAAATTGATGTAATATTCCTAAAAATATAAGATTTTTCCAAATGAATTAAAAAATGTTATATATATTTAAAACGTACCACTTGCAGTTCTCTTGGCTTGTTATAGTAATTTTTATAGCCATATTCATAAAAATACAAAGAGACATGGTAAATGTCAAACTAATTAACTAAGAGTTAAATCTAAAAGATAAGGTTAATCTAGTGACCCAAACCTGTCTAAAACCTATTAGTTGAGTGGTTTATGATCCATTCCTACCTTAGCATCGAAATAAATTATTTTGGATCCATTATAAACCGAAAATAATTTTACTAAAAAATAATATTTTAATCTTTTCCCAAGGTTCCCCTCACTCCTCTTATAAAAGGGCACTTCCCCTTCTCTCAAATTCACGTCTTCAAATCCATTTTTCTTGGCCAAAACCTACCCAAATATCCTCTTAGATATCCTAAATTCATCTTAGAGGCATTTATTTATTCATAAATCCAACCAAAGGATCCCTTTTGATCAAAAGAATGTTGAACCTGAAGAAGAGGAAAATATTTTGTCACATCTTTCAAGATCTTTTCTTCTTACACTTATTCTATCCTTGTGGTTTCCATTCTAAAATAATAGCTCTAGTATCTTTTATATAATTTGATGTTATTATAAATAATTTACCACCATATTAATTATTTTATCCATCCAATGAATGAAATATCACCATACGTGCGTACATACAACTAACCGTATCCAAGTCGGTGTGTAGTTGTTATTCAATACTTTATTATTAGGATGGTTATAATAATGATGTATAATTGATGTAAATAATAATTATAACCTGACTATGATTCTTTATATATTATATACCATCTATTTACATACAATTGTAAATCAAAAGAATTATATTGTCGCTCGTGCGTACGTATGGATTACCGTCTCCACGAACTTGATGAGATTCATTTCCCCATCATAATAATTCAAAAATAATTTTTATTTTATGATTAAAAATAATGTTTAAGAACTCAAAATCATTTTTTATATGAATCAATTACAACCTATACATAACAAACAAGTCTTACGTAACAAAACATAAAATGGAAAATGAATCAGTTAACAACCGAAACGACGATAATACTAAAATATTATTAACAAAGAAATATTAGATGATCATATATGATATCATATTTAAGTATATGGTTCTTTTATAATTTAATAACAATGAAATATATATTATATATGGGGTTAATATACCCTCTACCAGTGAAAAGTACAAGGTAAGCATTAATTCTACAATCTCATTATTATCTGAGGTTTTTTTTACATAAGTATCTACTAGGACCTCTTTATCATCAACATCCATGTTTCTAAAAAATGTATTTAAATTAAATTACTATTTACTATACAATGGGTTAATTTCATTTATAAATTTATTTAATCTTATATGTTTTGAAAGTAATCTTTCATTCGTTTTAAAAAAAGTCATTTTACGACCATTTTGACAGAATTAAGGTAAGAATGTCTTTTTTAACTTATATGGCTAGTGTGGTTATTCTTGGCCATTATAACATCGTCGAAACATCCCTTACAATCTTATATGAATATTTTCAAAATAAATTTTTTCTTTTATAATTATGTAAATATAAATGATTTCAAAAAAATAAAGAGATATTTCTCTCAAATAGTGTTGATTTCATCTATGTCAACATCCTTTGATGGATTTTACAATTGTTTGAATTCGATTCATTATGATACAAATCATACATATTGTATGGTAGGTTTTGTGATCTGTTTTACTGTGGATGTGTTATTTTTATACCATTCATGGTTTATGGTTAAAGTATTGATATTTCGTATGGTAATTTTAATACAAATGTTTATGTTATACTTCAAACATTTAATATGAGGAATGTATTGGACTTAGTAAGTGACATGTGGAGCACGCTATATCTCCTACATGCATCAATAGGTCTCATGAGACAACTATAAGTGGAATTTCCCGATGCCATTCCCAATTTTATATATGGTTTTGGATGATGCCTTAATAATTTTCGGACTTCTTGGTCGAGGCCTTGAAAAAATGTTTCAGAATGTTCAGCATTATTCATTCCCTCATTATGAAAATAATATTGATAGTTCATGTGGTTATTCGAATAATAGAATACCCATGACTATGTTTTATTATAGAATTATTTACACATCTTATATTCCTTCCATAAAAGTGTTCATGTTTATTATTTGTAAAGGCATGTGTTATCAATTACTCAACATACCTAATATTTATGTTATCTTCCACTGTATTGCTTTCCCTTACTAAGAATTTCAGCTCACCCCTTTATTATGTTTCATTTTCCCATGATATAAAAAATAAAAATATGAGTGACTTGTAGGAATAATCTAGGAGGTTTGGATGTTTCTAATGGAATACATTAGTGTTTTACTTCATTCCAAGTTGTAATGTTGAACTTATGTATGAATCATGTTTCCTATAATACTAAACTAATCGGTCTTTTAGGACATGATTTCCTTCGGATCATGTCAATTCTATATAATAATGCTCCAACTCTGCGTAACTGGGGTAGGGGAATTACAGTTGGTATCAGAGAAAGTTTAGTACAAACCTTGGAAACTAGATTTATATAAACTCTGATTAGAGCACATTATCTTAAGATAGACTTTAAAGATTAGTATAGAAGAACATCCTAGAATTTTGGTATTGTAGAGATTTTTTGATTTTTCCATGAAATAGATACCAGTCTAGATACGAGCGGGAAGAGGTGGCTCTGGAACAAATGAACCAAGGGGTAAAACCTGAAAACACCGCTTTGAGCTAGACTCGAACTGGAACTGGTGCATGACAATGCGCCTTACTACACTCCTGGTTATGACACTCCCGGAGGATATTCTTAGGATAATTTTCATTTTCATTACAAACCATTATGAAGGGTTTATGAGTATATACTTCCTCAAAGATAACATTTTTAATATTATGGATTATATCCATAAACTTTTCAATTTATGTTAAGGGTTTTACAAGTATAGAATTATGTATTTCGATTCATAAACTAATCTACTTTGTGAAATTGTTTAGAAATGTCATGTAGTTTAAGGAATGGATGATGTATCAACGCACGTAATCCATGTTGGGATTTCCATACTACTCAAGATAATTATTGCGGAGCAGGTGATGAAATTGTTGCTAATTAGATTATCACCATACTGGGAAAACACACACAGGTTATGCATAATATCCTTACCTGTATGAAGCACCCTGATCCACAATGCAGAGGATCAAAGTTAGACCGCTTCATGAGACAACAACCCTCAACATTTAATGGGAATACAAATCCATTCGTAGCTGAACAATGGATATAATTATTATAGAAAATATTTCAAGATTTGGAGAGTTGTGAATGGGAAAAATTTGACATGGAAGTTTATCGCATCGCATGAGATGCAGATAAGTGGTGGTCATTAATTCAAAGCAAAAACAATGGATGAATAATTATCAAGTATGGAATGGAGGGAGTTTAATGAACATTTCTTAGAAAAATACTTTCCTTGTGACCATCGAGCAGATATAGAAAGGAAATTTTGGAGTCTAACGAGAAAGGCAGACAAGAATGTTGCAAAGTAGGAGGCAAAAATCACAAGATTAGAAATTCATGCTGCAGATTATATACGTAATCTAATAGGTAAGCATGATTGTATCTTTTATGGGATAAAAACATTTCTCTGTCGAGAATTATTTTCTCAATCCTTCTCATCGTACGAAGATATTTTCTCATGTTCTATCAAGACAGAAAAAGAATTCTATAAGTCTTATGACTTTAAAGAAAAGAATGATAATAAAAGTCCTACATAACACTATGGGAACAGAAATAAAGAAATAAGGATGAAGGGAAGAGTTGAATTTCTACCTTGGGGTAGATGTGGAAGGAATCACCCAGGAGCCTGTCAAAAAGGAAAAGTATTATGCTACAAATTTGTAAAGAAACTCCATCATGTTGGTGATTGTAAGGGAAAGAAATAAGCTACCAATGTTCAATGCTACAATTTCAGTGAGATGGTACATTATGAAAATTAATTTCCTAATAACAAAGGAAACTTGCCTAAGAAAAGGCTTAGGGACCAAGGCCAATATTATGAGATCACTACTGCTGAGGTTGATGCTCCGAAATATGTAGTGGAAGGTAATTTAATGGTTTCCTCAAGTTTAGCCAATTCTTTATTTTATTATGTATCATCACATTATTTCATATCTTACTATTTTTCTATGAAAATTAAATATTTTAAATTTGATTTAATAGGGGAGTTGTCAGTCAAAATTCCTAAGGGAAGTATCATTGTAAGAAAGTTATGTGAATCACTCACTATTAAGGCACATAAATGTAATTTATCTGTTGATCTCATCATCATAACCATGATTGAATTTGATATAATCCTTGACATGGATTGGATTTCTGACCTTGATGGAAAAATTTATTGTAAGAAGAAGGAAGTTACAGTTTTTAATAACGATGTTAAAGAACACCTTATCTTTAGAGTAGAAATGTCACCACCTCATTCTTATCAAGATCCACCCCCCAGTATCTCAACTAAATTCATTTATTGGGGAGGGATAGGATGATATAACTATGGATGAGGAAATGAATGTTCAACTAGAGGATGTAACTTTTGTGGAAGATTATTTTGATGTGTTACCAGAATATTTACTTAGACATCCTCCTAAATGAGAAATTGAGTTATCTATTGATTTAATTCTTGTTTTAAGGACCATATCAAATACCCCTTATAGAATGGACACAATGGAATTAGTGAAACTAATGAAACAAGTAGAGGAATTGAGTAATAAGGGATTTATTTTCCCTGGTGTTTGTCCATGGGGAGCCACTGTTCTTTTTGTTAAGAAGAAATATGGATCTATGAGGTTGCGCATCTACTAAAGGGAGATCAATAATATAACAATAAAGGAAAAGTATCCCCTACCTCGCATTGATGATTTATTCGACCAACTTCATGGACCTCAATATTTTTCAAATATTGACCTTCGATATGGATATCATCTCTTCTATGTGAAGAAGGAAGACATTATGAAAACTACATTTCAAACCACGTATGAGCATTATGAGTTTATAGTAATGCCTTTTGGGGTGACTAATGCACCCTATGTTTTTGTGGAGATAATGAACATATTTTTCAAGGAATATCTTGATGAATTTGTAGTGTTATTTATTTATGATATCCTGGTATACTCCAAAATCAATGAAGATCATGAAAATCACTTGCGCACCATTCTAAAAGCATTCAGAAGAAATGAATTATATGGGAAGTTTAGAAAGTGTGAATTTTGGATTCAAGAGATTTATTTTCTTAGCCATATTGTATCTATGGATAGAATATCTGTTGACCCTTCTATGATAATGGAAATCCAAGAATTTCCAGCACCAACAAGTATAATTGAGGTATACAGTTTTATTAGTTTAGCTGTTTATTATCGACATTTTATCTAGAATTTTTCCTGATTGGTTAACCCATTAACCAAGATCACACGCAAATAGGATAAATTTTTTTGGAAAAAAGAGTGTGAAAAATGTTTTGAAGAACTAAAGAGAAGGTTTTTAAATTCTTTTATATTGACTCTACCATAAGGGAATGATGGGTTTGTTATTTATAGTGATGCCTCAGAGAAAGGACTTGGTTGTGTCTTTATGCAGAATGATAGAGTTATTGCCTATGCATCATGACAACTAAAAATTCATGAACAAAACTATCCTACTCATGATCTTGAGTTAAAATCTTTAGTCTCTTCTTTGAAGATATGGATACACTATCTATATGGTGAAAAATGCGTGATTTATACTGATCACAAGAGTTTGAAGTATATTTTCTCACAAAAAGAACTCAATATGAGGTAATGACAATGGATTAAACTACTCAAAGATTATGATTTCACTATACAGTACCACCCGAGGAAGGAAATTAAGGTGGAAGATTCTTTGAGTAGAAAGGATCATGGAGTTTTGAACAAGATTATAGTTGAAAAGGATCATTTATTTATGGATCTAGTAATGATGGATATGGGAATAACCATGGAAGGTGAAACATCAATGCTTTTTCAAATGGTTTCCAAACCATCATTAATAAAAAGGCTAAAATGATCCCAGAGCAATGCCGAGGAGTTTCAAAAGAATATTAATGTTATGAATGATGAAAGATTGAGTGAATTCGTATATAAAGATGAGATTTTGAAATTTGGGAAGAGACTTTGTGTTCCTGATATACCTGATCTCAAAAAATAACTGTTAGAGAATTTGCATTGCTCTAATTTCTCTACACATCCTAGAAGCTCTAAGATGTATAGAAATTTGAAGGAACGTTTTTGGTGTGATAACATGAAGAGGAACATTTCTGATTTTCTATCAAGATGTATGGTTTTTCAGCAAGTGAAAGTTGGAAAGAAACAACCTGGAGGAGTCATGCAACCTCTTCCCATACTTGAGTGGAAATGAGATAATATTACGATTGAATTTTTATGAGACTGCCAAAGTCTCATAGAAGGAATGATTCAATATGGGTCACTTTTTATAGTCTTACCAAGTAAGAACATTTTATTTCTATAAGATAAGATTTACCACTTGAATGTCTATAAATAATATATATTAATGAATGTGTAAGACATCCTAGAGTACCCCTATCGATTTTTTCTGATTGTGATCCCCATTTTACATCAATATTATGTAAAATTCTTCAGAAGTACCTGGATACTGAAATTAGTTTGAGCCCTACCCACCACCCAAAAACTGATTGAAAATTAGAACAGACTATTAAATCTTTATAAGACAAGTTGATATCATGCTCACTTGACTTTCAAGGTATGTTGGATCAATATTTACCTCTAGTAGAATTTTCCTATAACAATAGATTCCATTCAAGTATTCAGATGCACCATATTTAGCATTACATGGAAGGAGATTTCATACACTAGCCTGTTGGGATGATGTTGGTGAAATAAAACTCGTAGGCCATGAACTTGTTGGGGAAATAATAGAAAAGGTGAAGGTAATCCAAACCCACATCAAAGCATCTCAAAGTAGGCAGAAGATATATGCTGAAAATTGAGGGAAGGATTTGGGATATCAGGTAGGAGATCATGTTTTCTTGAAGGTATCTCCATGGAAGAGAATTATACGATTTGGTGAGAAGGGTAAATTGATTTCCCGGTACATCAGACAATTCGAAATTCTAGAACGAATTGGGGATGTAGCTTACCATTTGGCTATGCTGCCAAGTCTCTCCAAAGTTCATGATGTGTTCCACATATCACTATTGAGAAAATACATGCCTGGCCCAATGCATGTACTCACCTATGAGGAATTAGAACTGGAACCTAATTTGTATTATTGCAAAGAGCCAACAATTATTATTGATACAAGAGAACAACTGTTGAGAAACCTAACAACTCATCTGGTAAAAGTTCTACAGATAAGCAATAATATGGAAGAGGAAACATGGGAACCTAAGGAACATATGATGAAGAACCACCAAAATATTTTAATGCGGTAATATTCGAGAAATTTCAAAGACAAAATTATTAGAAGGAGGGGAGAATTTAACACCCCAAGCTTCCACGGTAGGTTTCTCTTTGAATAATATAGTAGCTTGTGTTATACCCAACTTCAAGTCCAAACACACCACAACCATTAAAACTAGCCATTATGAATATTAATACTGATTTTTTTTTAAATTTTATAAGATTTATCTTTCAAAATGGGATTCATTTTTGTATTCGGAATATCGAAATTAGCTTAGGTTAATTTTTTGGTATTTTCTAAAAATATTCAATTTCAGATGACTAGTGAAAAACACAGAGTTATTTTTTAAAACCGACTTTTTTATTTAAATAATTATTAAATTTATTTAAATTTATTTTATGTAAAAATAGGTACACAATACCTATATAAGTTCACTGTAATTCATTGGAGTCAGTTTATAATAATGTTAGATATATAAAAATTTGTTCGAACTTTTTACCCTTTTTTACCCACCTACTAAGATCATTTGAAAATTTGCATAAAATGTAATTTTACCGCTTCAGTGAAAGAAATTTTTTATAATATGAAAGACAAAATTGAAATCAGGAAGTAAAATGTTGTTCAATAGGATAAAAATAATTTTCAGTGAGTAGTAACTTTTGACTTTTATTTACTACTGTTAAAAGTAAATAGGGTAATTAAGGGTAAAAATGACATTATTATTACCATAAAACATGTCCTAATTCTATTGGATAAGTGAAATTCGAACAGAAACAACATTATGAATATAATATGATCCATTTGGTCCAATGTGATTAGATTATGATATTTATTGTTATTTAATTCAAAGAAGAGTTAAAAGTGTTAAATTCAATGCTATTAACTAAACCATTATTAATATAGGGTTAACCATAAGATAAATTCAATTATAAATATTCATTAGAAAGATAAAAATATTTCCAACATAATTTTATATTGTTTATAATTTTTAGAAGTTAAATAATTTATTTTATTTATGACACAATGATGATGGAGTAATTACCTTATTAATGAAATATTAACATAATTGATATTATAAATACAAAAATAAATGTAATTTGACACTTTTAATGAATTAAAATAATTTGATAGGTTAATATGACATGTTAGGGCTGATTAAATGAATTTCGTTTGAATTAATAATGTTGTTATTAATTTTAAAAAAATACCAAATAGTGTCAAATTGACATAAAAAAGTTTTGAAATGAAATATTTTATTATTAATTGATATAATATTCCTTAAAATATAAGGGTTCACCCAATGACCTAGATAAGCTTATAGATATTAATAATGAACCACTTGGGGTAATCTTGGAATGTTATAGCCTGTTTATTAACCATATAATATAAAAATACAAAGAGACACGGTAAATGTCAAACTAATTACCTTGGAGTTAAATCTACAAGATAAGGTTAATATAGTGACCCAAACCAGTATAAAAACTATTGGTTGAGTGGTTTGTATCCCGTACACACCGTAGCCTTGAAATAAATTTTTTTGGTGCCATTATAGACCGAAAATGATTTTATTATAAAATAATATTTCATTATTTTCCTAAGGGTCCCCTCACCCCTCTTATAAAAAGGAACTTACACTTCTTTCAAATTCACACCATCAAACCATTGGGATTGGCCAAAACCAACACAAATATCCTCTCAACTATCCCCCCTTCATCTTAGATTCCTTCATTTAGTCTGAAAGTCAACCTATGTAGCCCTTTTGATCAAATGAAAAGGAAGAACCCGGAGAAGATGTAAATATTTAATCACCTCTTCCAAGTTCTTTTCTTAATCCAATTCTTATATCTTTGTTCTTTCCATTATAAAATAATAACTCCAATATCTTATATATACTATGATGTTATTATAAATATGGTACAATCATATTCATTATTTAATTTATCCTATGAATGACATATCACCATATGTGCGTACATATGGCTTACCGTCTCCACGGCGTGGTGTAGTTGTTATTCAATACATTATTATATGGATGGGTATAATAATGATGTATGATTGATTTAAATAATAAATATAACGTATTAATGATTCTATATATATGATATACCTTCTATTTACATACAATTTTAAATAAAAAGATTGATATTGTCACTCGTGCGTACGTACGAATTACCGTTTGCACGATCGCGATGAGATTCATTTCCCCATCGTAATTATTCAAAAATAATTTTAATTTTATGATTAAAAAAATATTTAAGAACTAAATATAAATATGTATATGAATCAAATAAATCCTATTCATAACAAACACGTCCTATGTAACAAAACATGTAAAGGAAAATGAATCAGTTAACACCCAAAACAACGATAATACTAAAATATTAATAACAAATCAATATTAGAAGATCACATATGATATCATATTTAAGTATATGGTTCTAGTATAATTTAATAACAATGATTTAAATATTATATAGGTGTTTAACATACCCTCGACCAAGAAAAAGTACAAGGTAAGGGTTAATTTTTACAATCTCATTATTTTCTGAGGATGTTTTTACGTAAGTGTCTACTGCGACCTCTATCATCCACATCCTTGTTTCTTAAAAATTTATTTCAAAACATTTTGACTATTTACTAGAAAATTGGATAATTTTATTTATACCCTTATTAGAACTTATATGTTTTGGGAGGAATCTTTCAGTCATTTTCGATACAAGGTACTTTACGACCTTTTCGACAAAATTAAGGTATGAATGTCTTTTTTAACTTATGTGGTGGGTAAGGATATTCTGTTCCATTATAATATCTTCAAATCTTCCATTAAAATCTTATAATAATATTTTCAAAATAAATGTTTTTTATTATTCTGTAACATTATATTATTTAAAAAAATAAAGAGATATTTCTCTCAAATAGTTTTGATTTCATATATGTCAACATCCTTTGATGGATTTTATACTTGTTTGAAGCCAATTCATTATGACAAAAATCTTCCATATTATATTGAAGTTTTTGGGATAGGATTGACTATGGATGTGTAATTTTTATACCATTCATGGTTTATAGTTAATGTATTAACATTTTGTATGTATGTTTTAATACGATTGTTTTTCTTATATTTCATCCTTTTCATATGAGGAATGTATTGGAAATAGTAAGTGAAGGGTGGATCCCGGTATATCTCCTCGATGCATCAGTAGGTCTCATGAGAGAACTAGACGTGGAATTGGATGAGGCTTTTCAAAATTTGATGTATTGTTTTGGTAGAGGCCTTAAGCATTTGTAGATATCTTGGACAAGGACTTGACAAAATGTTTTCGAATGTCCAGCATTATACATTCCCTCATTATGAAAATTATTTTGATGGTTCATGTGGTTATTTGACTAGTAGAATACCCATGAATATTTTTTATTATGGAATTATTTACTCAGCTCATATTCCTACCATAAAAGTGTTCATGTTTATTATTTGTAAAGTCACGAGTTTTCAATTATTCACCATGCCTTATAATTTTGTTATCTTTTACTCTATTTATTACCCTTACTAAGAATTTAAGAACACCCATTTCTTATGTTTCATTTTCCCAGGATATGAAGAAGTTAATTATGAGTAGATTATAGGAATATTCTAGGAGGCTTGGATGTTTCTAATGGAATAAATTAGTGTTTTATTTCTTTTCAAGATGTAATGTAGAACTTATGTATGAATCCTATTTCCAATAATACAAAACTAATCTGTCTTTCGGGACACAATTTCCTTGTGATCATTCCAATGATATGTAATAATCACTAACCCTAGGTAACAGGGTTTGGGGTGTTACACATTATGGACCTATAATTATTTATGATATGAATATAGTGAACTTGTTAACATTTTATCATGGATAACCCGATTTCCATGATATTATATGTTTCTTGTAATGTTATTCAATCTTTGGTAAAAAAATGTGTTCCTTCAATTAAATGTTTTTAAAAATGTTTAAAAATTATTTTAAATTATATTTTAAAAAAAATTCAAGGGAAAATAATTTTAAATATTTTTGAAATGGGTTTGAAATATTACTTATATGTAATCAAGGTTATTTTCAAGGGAAAATGCTTTATAAATGTTTTATTATTATAAAAATAATACTTTAATGGGATATGATATTTTCATTTAGAATTATTTCAAATGATCTTTCAAAACAATTTTCTGTATATTATATTTCATGTTACTTATGTGTTATTGAGGTTATGATTAATGTGTTATTATTCTTATTATTTCTAATAATAGTTTATTTTTTTCATAGAATGATGTTTATTAATTATGTTTCTTTTCCATAAGTTAGGTTATAATGACATGTTTATGAAACCCATTTGTTTTTATTGGTTCATTTTTGTTGAATGATTTATGTTATTTTGACACAGATAATTATAGTTTTCATTATGTGTTTGGTGGGACCTTTATTTTCTTCCAATTCATTGGGTAATGATTAATATATCATGAGACAATGATAGGAATAATGTCGAAAAGTTTGATCCACTATGGGATGATTGGTAAACTCGATCCAGTATATGACGATGGGGAAATAAAATCCACTATGTGAAGATGGGGGAACTCAATCCACTAAGGTAAGATTGGGATACCTAATCAAATTAGTGAAAATGGGGAAACCTAATCCAACATGGGATGATGGTAAAATTGATCCTATACAAGGAAAGAACTATGACTGGGGATGGTGGATTTTCCCGCTATGTATTTGTAGTCTAATGAAGTTCCCTCATATGTTTAATGAATTCATGATGAATTTTTGGAAATAATAATTCATGTATATGTGCATACCTCAATTTTATGTCTTACTCATATTCTATGATTTCAGGGCATATGCATTTGATTTTATTATGATTCATGTCTTATGAACTGAACATAATTATCTTATTATTCATGTTTTTTATATTTTCTATCAATGAAATGATCTTCTAATGATCATGATCACACTCTCATACCCTTATGATCATGATACGATTAATCATTTCCTTTATTCACCCATTTTGAGAATTTGAGCTCACCCATTTCTCATGATTCCCTTCCCCAGATTATGCTTCAATTATTTCAACTATAAATAATATTGGGGAAGATCTTTGTGGGAAACATTGAAGTTTTTTAACTATGTTAGATGATTGTTGATCCATTATTCAAAAGGAACTAAAATAATTTGGAATTTGGGAATTTATTTTGGTAAATTTTAATCTATTCTAAAAAAATGAGGTAATATCTATGCATGAAAAGCCTGGGTTGTTATTTTTAGTATCGTAGAAAAGTATTATTCATCCTTTAGATTCTATGATAAGAAAACAATATTGATATCTCTATGTATCTTTCTATGGATATGTCTAGGGATGTCTATATGGATACAAATTATTATAAATAACATTATATAAAAAGTTTCTAATTTTTTGTAAAGGATAGATGTAGTGGTTTCTTAGCATTATATACATATCTAGATACAACAAGTGGATGTCGCTATATCACAGATATAACTAGGGTTAACAACTATAACATGGTTCTCTAGGCCTGACTCAAGTGTAACCTAATACAAGACAACATGCCTTGTTGCACACCTAGTTTTACAATCCATGGGGATATGATTTTTAAATTCAGAAAAAAACATTAAGACTCTTCATGATGGATTTAAAAGGATGTTTTCTAGCAATGAAATATGATAAACATGTGGTTTAATCGATTAAAGTGTATGTTTCATGATTTATACATCCTTTAAATAATTTTTCATGATTATTTATTTTTTCAATATGATAAGTGATTCACATCTTATTCATTATGTTTTAGTTGAAGGTTGTAACCAAAAATACATCAGTTAATATTAAACATGAAGGAAAATTTGGTGACTTTGAGCAACATAATTAAGTAATGACTGGAGAGAAATATATTCTGATTTTTCCAAATTATCTATCATGATATGTAATTAAAAATGTCAACATTGGTGTTAGTTATAAGACATCAAATGTGAGGAAAATGTAATTTATGAAATGTTAACATAGGGAGGAACATATAAAAAGATGATTTGGATTCCTTAATGTTAAGAATATGGGAAGAATATCCTTGTGGAACACATCAATTATATTATAATATGGTATATGTGTGTGAAAAAGGGTCATGGTGTGGTCAATTACCATGGAGATCAATGTTATATATGTGGGGAACAACGGCATTACCCAGCAAGATGACCTGACATAAGAACATAATTATTATCCATGGAACTATAACATTTAAATAATTCAATATGGAGGAATAAATTGTTCATGTATATGGATTCAACAATTATGAAATATATATATATGGATTTTTCAGTTTATACGTTTTTCATAGAGGATTTATAAGATTATATTTAATGGTTCAGATGGAATAGAAATGTGATTTAATTCCATTGTGAAATGATGGAAGATAACCTTTAATATCTACATGATGTTTATGTAATGATATTTGGATAATGATATGTTGGATATGAATAAAAAATATTAGATGCTACTAATTTCCTTGGAACTAATTTTGGATTTTTTTAAAAGTGGTTTATGCTATCATGGATGAAAAATTTAAATTTTAGACTTAAGGAATATATCTAATAATCATTTGAACAAGTAAACATGCATGATTTCAATAAGTAATATGGTTAATTAAGGTTCTTACCATGTTTCAAAGGAATAAATGATAAAGTTATTTACATGTTTGGTATACGACAACAAAAATTTAATATATCATATATTGGGTATCAATGCTAAGCAATTTTGGGGAAATTTATTGACATTTTCTCTAATTTTTTTGACTTCTATCTTCCAAAAGGGTTATAAGGTAAACCATTTATGGAATGGTATATGTTAATATTAGATAATTTTTTACAAATTAATGTATTATCCCACCATATGAATATATATGCATATTAGAAAAAATATGTTCTAACCTTTTTCTGAAAAAATAGATGGAGTGACATATTATTATATTTATGGATCTCATGAAGTAATAATTCTTAATTAATGAAAAATTCACCTTTATCTATTTAAAAAAATGGATGAAATTTAAATTTTTCAAGGAACAAAAATGGTCGGAATTGTGATTAAATAAATATACAATATCATCACATGAAAATTCATTAGCTCTTGGGAAATATTCTTGAAACCAAAAATGTTTCATGAAACCTTCATTTGAGATTAATCAAATGGCCCCTTAGATCATCACAAATTTATGAATTTGTTACTGTTAAATTTCCCCTAATTTTTATTTCTATCACAAACCATCAGAACATTATAGTTAGATTTATCATCCCTATCTATGTTTTTAATTTCCACTTATTTTCACATATGTGGAAACCTAGTTATGAGATACATTGGGTAACTGTTTTGATTCTAACATTCCTCTGTTTAATAGGAGTTTTAGTATTTATTTCATTGATGATAGTTTATATGAAATGAAATTTCATGTATTTAAACCTATTTAACGAAGATTATTTTTTATGGTTGAATTAATTTTATCTTGGGTAGAATATAAGAGAATGACATTTTGTGATTTTCTGAATTAATTTTATCTTTTTGATATTTTTCATTTCACAAAATAGTGAATTTAGTTTATTTATATGGGATACACTATTTTTGGATTGCATTATAAGAAATACCAAGATGATATTATGCTAGTGTGATTTTCTAGAATAACTTGTGGTATAGGAAAAACTGCGCTTTGAATGTGTTACAAACAATGTCATGTTCTTTTCATATCCTAAATTACACACAAGACCGAGTTTTACCAAACAATATTATATTATTTAAATATTATTATTTAATATAATAAGATATAAACTATCTGTTAAATTGAATTTTTTTTGAATAGTATTAACTATCATTTGATAATATATGGTTTATAATATCAATTCATTGGTTACCAATTAATTAGATTTGAAAATACATAAAAAATTTATAAAGTAAATATTATTATCCTCTTAATGTCATATGGTCTTAATAAATTAATTTAATTATAATTAGTGAGTAATATTAATGATATATATGTGTTACATAGTGGATAAATTTTTTTTGGTATTCATTTTATTGAATTTGTACCCATAAGATAAGAACAATCTAAATTTTACACATTAACAATATATTTTTCATAGACAAATTTTACCTTATTTTAATGGAAACACGATTTTAAATCAAATTTCTAACACATTTATATAATCCATTTTATAAAAATAAAATTTATTTTAAATTTTAATATTAATATTTACTTTGGTTTTATTTTTGGTTTTTTTGATAAATGTCATGTTTTGATGAATGGTGAAAAATACTAATTTTTAATTGGAAAAACATTTTCATCAAAATTATTTATATTGTTAAAAAATATTATTGATTGTTTTTAAATTTTAACTATATAACATTTTTTTTCACTTAATCTAATTTAGGTATTTGGAATCAATTTTACATTTATTTTACATATAATTTTTTTAAATCTTTACCATGATTAAACATTAATAACATCTTTTATCACCACATCAACAAGATTAATTTTAAATAAATTACCACATCTTGGATGTTGTGAATTTAAAAAATGGATTACATATTTGTAATCAGTGGATCAAAATTGTTTAAATAGTTTTCATTTAAATTTCTGGATTATTAATAGTAAATTTAGTAATATTTTAGTTACCACGATTAAGTGTAAATTAGTTAATAATGGTAAAAATTATAGTATAAAGACTATAAAATTAACGAGATATATGTCCAAATTTAATTATATGATTGGGTTTTGACCATAATAATCCTTTAGAAAAAATTATAACCATTTTGAATACCCTTTAGTGATAGTACGACATTTATTATATTTTATCTAAAAATGAATAAAATATATTGTACAAATATATGAAAAATAATAAAATTTTTAATATATAATTATATAGAAGATAAATTATAATCTAATGATTAATTTCCAAATATAAAAATTATTTTTTTACATGAAAAACTATAACAATTTTTATACAGAATTATATAGAATATAAAGTAGAATCTAAATATTAATTAAAAATTTAAATATAATTTTCATTTTCATGGAAATTTATTTTTATTTTTATGGAAATAAATAAATACGTTAAATACTTATTTAATTATGATGAAGAATCATTTAATTAATTTAAATATGTAATATATGATGTCCAAAATAATATTAAAATAAATATAATTTTACCTAATTAATGTAATCAATGAATTTTATCGATATTATTGACATGTTAGTGATGATTTAATGAGTTTTTTCAATGATATATTGTTTTCATGATATTAATAAAATGTTATGTAATGAACAGTTCTAAAATTGAAATTTGTGATATTTTTAAATCATTAATATTTTATTAAATGATATAATGCTTATAAAAAACTATGATTCTGAAAACAATTTGGGATAATTTCTGTAATTTCATAAACTACTAATTTTTCAGGTGTTTTTAATTTAACAATAATTATATTAACATTCACTGTGTAAAATACATTATGTCATACTAAGAATTTAATGGGTAAAATAATTGTTAAAACAAAAATATAGTGATTGAAAAATAAAATAACAAGTTTAATTTTAATTGGTTTAAAGGATTTAGAACCAAAATAATTTTATCATTTAAATAAATAAATTTTAACCAATTGGGAATTTAAAATTTATAAATATTAATTTAATATTATAAGAACTGTCTAGAGTTCCCCTCACCTAAATTATAAAAGGGAACATCCTCCATCTCCTCTTCACAACATATTGACACTTAATAATCAGCCATTCCCTATCCATTTCCCTTATGAAAAATTCTATACACATTCTAGAAGTTCTAGTCTTCCCAATTGAAAAGGTATAGTGTTTTTAGAGCATATCTAAAGAAGACATTATGAAGAATTTGTAATCATTCTAACCAATCAATCCCATTTTAAAATCTTTTATACCCCATATATATAAATGATATATATCATAAAATAATGATTTTATAATCCAAAATACAATGATATATAATTATTTTTAGGAACATTGAATTATACTTCTCCATTCTCATCTCACAATGAAATTAATGTATCACATATGCATACATACAGCTTACTGTCTACACATAACGACACAATTTGTTTTCCATAAACATATTTTATGATTGATATTTTTGATGAGTTTAATATATATATATATATACATACATATATATTATATTTTTGATATATTTATTGTTTCATTTCTATTTTTTTCCATCTAATATTATTTAGAAAATTATAACATCGCATATGCGTTAGTATGACTTACCATCTCCACAATGAAATATTATTCATTAATCAATTATATTTCACATGGATGGTTATATAGATCAATTTTATAAATATATATTTTATACATGACATGAAAATTATTCTCTAATAATTATATATTATATAATTTTCTTTCATTTAACTTGGCATGAAAATGAAAACATCGTTCCTGAATATGTACGACCAACTATCTCTATGAGCGGTGTATTTTATTTTATATTTACAACTAAAATGAATCACCAAGAATACATATATAATGAATATACACATTACAATTATATCATTATTTTATTTTTTATATGAATAAATAAAGATATATATATGCTTACCATGGATAAAAAGTCAAAACATGAATAAAAAAATGTTGTTATTATCCGAGACATAACACTAAAAAGTACTTATTATAAAGGGAGTAATATAAGTCATAAGTAAATCATATATTGTATTTAAAATATTAATATGTTTATATGATAGATTTATAATATACATATATTTTTTTATAAATGATTTTTTAACTTGCGTGATAGAAATCAAGATATAATGTATGATAATTTCATCTAACTTTTTATTTCTATGAGATACATTCCATATTAATTAATAGATTATTTTTGTGGTGCATATATTGTCCAAAGACACGTTATATTACTAATTTATTTTATTTTCTTATATTGAGATATTTAATCTCTTTTATTCTTTTATGGGGTTCATGACTGTAATGTTATTCAAATAGTAAGGGTTTTCCATCTCACATTTATTTTCTGTAAGATACAAGACATATTCACCACCTCTTTTTTATATGTGGTGTATAAAATCCCCATAACTACATTTCATTATTATTTTACATAATTTTTGGTTATTTACATATCCACTTGATGACCTCTCTTTTAAGGGGTTTACAGATCAAATGCCACCAAATCAATACGAAATGTTTCTCTCAATTTTCCTTCTTTGAGACACATTTTACATTATACATGTATATTCAATTATATCATTCACATACTACATTTGTTTGTGTTTTATCATGAATATACTTATATTTATGATATTATATTTATTATTTAATTTTATTCTATATTTTTCAAAATTCTATGTTCCTTTAAGACATTTTTTTTAAATGTTTTTTAAAAGTATTTAAATGATATTTCCATATTTTCAAGGAAAAATTATTTTAAATATATTAAAAATTATTTTCACAGATTTTATATAAGTCTTTAGGGTTATTTTTCTAGTGAAAATGTTTGCTAAATATTTCAATATATAAAATGAATGTTTCAAATCAGAAATGCAATTTTAATCAATAATTATTTTAAATTAACTTTCAAAACCATTTTCTATATAAGATAACTTTATTAGATGTTACTTATCTTTTATAGTTGTTATGATTCCAAGGTTATCATACTTTTATTACAATGAATTATTTATGAATATGATGGATGAATATTTATGAATTAAGTTTAATTTCCCTAAGATTTATAATAAATAATTATTTATAAAAATAATTTATTTTTATAGGTTTTTTATGATGAATGATTTAGGTTATTATTTCACTCACATTTTTGGATATTATTATGTGATGGGTGGAATCTATATCTTCCCCCAATGAATTGGGTAATGATTTTTGTCTCATAAGATAATAATAAGAATCATATCGATGGTCTTGATCTACTATGGGATGATGGTGAAACCCGACCCACTATTAGAAGATGGGGAAGCCTTTTTCACTATGGTAATATGAGAAAATACGATCCACTATGGGGTGATGGTGAAACCCGATCCACAATGAGTGTATGGGATACCTGGTCCAATATAGGAAGATGGGAAAATAAATTCCTTACATGAAATGGATTTTGACAAGTGATGGTGTAGTGCCCCACGAAGTAGGCATAATCCCGTAATGTGAACTAATAACTTCTATCAATGTGTCTTGTATTATAGGAAAAAATATTACATGTTTATGGGTATTCCCCAAATCCATGTATTACTCCTATGTTATGATTTCATGCCTTATTATCCTAATTCCCTTTGATTCATTTCTTATAAAATTGAAATCATAATTCCATCATTTTTTATTATCTTTGATATGAATGGTGCGATCTTATAATGATCATTATCACATTTTCATGACATTACATTCATGATATGCTTGTTATTTTCTTTTGTTTACCCTTACTGAGAATTTGATCTCACTATATTCTTATGTTTCCCTTCCTCAGGTTATGAAGAATGGTTTTTACAATGAATTACTAAAGAGAGGACCATTTCAGAGAATATTAATAATGTTTCATTGAGTTATAAGATATTAATTCCACGTTTCCAAAGAAACTATTTTAATATTTTCTTTACCAGTCTATTTTTATAATGTTTTATATATTCCAAAAAAATAATGTAATATCAATTAACCCAAAGAATGGGTTGTTATTACTAATCCATATAGTTTTATAATGAGAAATCATTATATAGAAATCTATTCCATTTATTTATTCAGGAGATATTGAAAATCTATGGGTTTTTTATTTAGATATAAATTTTTATCGATTACTTTCGAATGTTGAATGTGTATTTTTTACCCATCCACCATAAATATTTGGATATATTATCAACATATTATCCATTTTATTATTATGGGGACTGTTTTGGTATTCTATATGTCATTATTCTAATATGGATGATTGATGGGTAGTTTAAAACATATTGTTTGATCGTCCACCTTCTTTTTAGAGATGGGCTTTGTCCATGTTATCATTTTTTAATACAGAGAAACATATTCATATTTTCTTGGTTGATATTTCAATATGAATGAAAATGATAAAGTTGGATATTTATTTTTTGAGTATAATTTGTTTTATATGGGTGGTTTGTGAAAATATTATACCTATTATTTAAATATTCAAATGTTTTAGGGTTATGTATGTTATTATAAAAAATTATATATGATTATTGAAAAAGGTGATTATGTATATCATTATTCTTTGTTACACTCAAGATTCAATTATAATAATTAAAACATTTAACATTATCAAAAATATTATAAAATAAAAAATTGTAATATTCATGTTCCAAATATTCTAATTTTTTTTCATGGATATCAATTTTTTAACTAAATATGTCCAAATATTCTGATATTTTTCTTAAATTTTAACATATAAATATGATAAAATTAGTAATTGAAAATTTATTATTCAGTGAATCCACCTATTCTATATAATATTTTTCATAAAATATTTTTATATATATTTTATTGTTAAAAGATAAAAACCTGATCATTTGAATATAAAAAGTTATATTTTTTAATAGTTTTTTAAGTGGATAATGTTATTCCATTTTTATTATTTAAAATAATCCATAATAAGGAAATACATAAATTAAATATATATATAAATTTATATGATAAAAAATTCATAGATTGATTATTAGTATTCATAGTGTTAATTTACAATAATATTATTCTTGAAAAGTGCAATTTCCTATAAAATATTTTTTCATTATGTTTTATAGGTTTATATTTAATTTAATTTTTTAGAATTATATATATTCAATTTTTTATTGAATGAATTGAATTAGGATTATTAATTTTTTTAAGTATTTAACTTTATTATTTTTTAGTATGAATTGTAACTATGGTAAAATGTATCACCTCGGTAAAGGAAACAATTTGATAAACATGGGTTAAAATATATCACATGGCTTCAAAATCATCCTCAAAATTCATTATACTTCATTTTATATGTTCAATTAGTTTTAATTCAAAATAAAATATAAAATATGGAACATTGGTTTAATTATCAATTTATAAACACCAATATAATAATCTATGTAATGGAAAATTCCAAAATTTCATTATCTTGATTTTATTTTTTCTAATATGTTTACATAGGAATAAAAAGGTTTTAGGACTGAATACATAAATTTATTTTTAAAATTATTTATATATTTTAATGATTTTATTTTTCTTAAATTTTTCACTGATGATATAATTACAATAATTTTTTACACAACACAGACACAATGCTTGAACGAATATTTTAAATGACAAAGTAAATGATTTAAAAAACATAAAAATTAAGATTTTTTATTAATTAGTGTGTAAAATGAATTTTATGGTTAATAATAATTCATTATTTATATTTAATGAGTTTAAAATATTATTTCATTCCTAAAATGATGTCTTTATAATCACAATATTTGAATAATTCATTTAATGGAATTTATTATATTTAATGATAACTAAAACACTATTAAATGATATAAAAGTAATAAAAATTAATAAATTAGAAAATATAGATGGTATATGGATTAAAATTTCATACCAAAAACTTTTTACCCAATTTTTATCTAATATATAAATTTATAACAATTTTAGAATGAAAAGGTTTTTAACACGGCTAAGGTAAAAATTGGTTAATGAAATGATTAAAGAAAAAGATATGGATTAAAATTCACTATAAAACTATAATAAATTTTTAAGGAATTTAAACCATAAATTATTATATATTCAAAATCGTTGCAACTTATTTTAAAACTGACATGAAATATAATTTATTATATTAATATATTTTCCAGGTGATCATATTTCATTACTATAAAAGGGAACAACCATTGTACTATTCATCACACCTCCTTGAGAAACATATATCAATAAATTTATAGAAATTCCTCCCGATATCTTTAGATATGGTATATTTTTTCATCTTAAATCACCAACTCTTTTTTCTTTAATAGAATATTTGATTGGGGTTCCACAAAGAAGATGTAATCTTTTTAACTGACTATTTTTAAAATAATTTATTCTTCTTCGTACAATTAATCTTCTTTTGCTATCATCATTTAATAATATCATTGTTATTCTGTTACTAAAATTTTATAATTATTATTGTATTACAAATTTCTCATATACTCATCCATATAATGGAAAATGGAAACATCGTATGTTCATATATTTCAATTATCGCCTCGTGAGTTACTGTATTTCATTTTTCGTTACCATATTAAATGGATGAAACATGTAGGTGTATTTAAATAAAAAGTAACATATTTAATATATAATTTTCATTCCAAAATTAATGAATAAATTTCACTTATTTTCCCACATATCTATTGGAAAAGGATAACATCACTCATGTGTATGTCTGGATTACCTCCTTCACAAAGCGATGTGATTTGTTTTTATGTACAGAATTGTATAAACAGTTAATAAAATGAATATACTGAATAAATATAAGATTTATAACATTAATACCATTATTTATATGATTAAAGTAAATATAATTCACTAGATCCATAAAATATTCTAGGAAACATTAATGATAATTCTGAATATTTAACTACAAATGATTGATTTTACAATGTATTAGTAATAATTTCTAATTAATAATGTGTATAAATAAATATAAATGATATTACAGTTCTAATATAAACTAGTATCATGTTAAAAACAATTATATATGAGGTCAAATAATTCTAATCTTAGGGGAAGCATGATTTTTGGAGATTTTATACCAATTTCCACTTAATTGAGAAAAAATTTGTGTTATACACCTATTTTCTATTATGTTCCATATATTATACCCATTTATTATAAATAAAATTAATATATATTTTTTCATGTTATTTTAATTTTCAATTAATGATTACCCATTCATTTAGTTACAATTGTATTGTTACCAAAGGGGTATGAAATAATATCTACAATATTGTTTATTGGATTGATTATATTTTATTGACGAAATCATATTATATATCATTAAACAAATATATTATCATCAGTTGGATATTTATAAAAGTTATATATTTCATTTACTATTCTTATATTTTGGACATTAAAAAAGAAAATATTCTCCGAAATTAAAATATTATTTTTTTCTATTCATCATCGAGAATATTTGTCGTTCAAATAAATGTATTCATAAAATTATTTTACAAAATGTGTTTTATTTAAATAAATTTTTTATTAAGTATATATTTTTTCATATTTAAAATTATTTAAAAAATTAATTTATTTATTCCACTATAATTTTTTTACTTTAATTCCAAAAATATACAAATAATGTATAATTTTAATATATATATCTTTAGTAAATATTATAACTCTTATAACTATTTAACACTATTTAGATTCTTCTACATGCTTTCCATGGATTTAAAAATATTCATCAAATAAAAATTATTTTAAATTTTTTATCTTCCATTTTTTTCCAACTCTCCATATAAAATATTTTATTAGAAAACTTGTTTTTAGATGGATTTATCATCATCTTTTATTACATATTAATTTTTTAATTATATTTATATTGAAAAAATACTTATTATCACAATTAATCAATCAATAAATTTCTATTCCATATCTATATTATACTCATCCTGGATAAGACTATTTCCAAAATTGTATATCATTTCTACATACATTGTTTTACTATAAATGTTATTTGATTTAATACGATTATCTTGATATTATGTGGTTTTAAATAAATAGTGATATTTGTTTATAAAAAAAATTGTTAATGAAATATGTTAATCCTTAAATATATGGGGAATTAATTTCAAATGTAGTTATATAAGGGTCCCAGTTATAGAATGCTACTCGATGCACTCAACTGTTGAGTGTGACCAATTAGTTATAAATCCATATTGACTGCATTTTGTTGATAACCTACATATATGTGAAATATTATTTTCAGAAGTCTATGATCAAGACATTTTTAATTAAACATTTCTATAGCCAAAAATTTAGTCATTAATAATCAAGAATATTATATGATTTATATTTCCAACAGATAAATTTCATTATAAAATTACAAATTATATAACCAATGTTTTCAATTATTCACATTGTTTTGTTGATTATTCATTTTTTACTCATGATAAATACCATTGTACACAACCCTTAACAAGAATTTTATCATTCCATTACGTTCCTAAATTTATGGGAATTGGATTTTGGAATTGGTTTCTAGGATGTAGAATATTTATTTTTATTATATTTTATATTTTATTTCCAGGGTAAAATGAGAACCATGCATGTATCATGTTCTTCATGACTACTAAAATCATTTTTCCTTGGTAAAATGATTAATTATATCTTATTCCAAGCTAATAAAGAATAATACATCTCTGGGTTACATAATTTGGGGTTACTATGGTTAGAACTATAGAATATTTAGTAATATCTTTATAAAGTATATTTTGGAAACATAGAATCAAGAACATAACCATGTGAAATAATTTGAGCATAAGTCTATATAATATATAATGTTATAAGTTTTGGTAATGAAGATAATATGTGTTTTTCGTATAAAACACATATACTTATGGATTTTAGAACATAGAAGCCACTATGGAATAGATTCACCTAATGAAAAAAACATTAAATAATGTATAATATGTATTAACTTGATCATCACTAGGTTATGATGAGTGCGAAAAATAATTCACACCAAGATATACATTCTTGAGGGATAAGACTTAGTTGATTCATAAGGCCATTACAACCCATTGTGAAGGTTTTAAGAATACTTTTTTGATTAGAGTATATTCTTATAAATAACACATTTATGAATAAATGATTAGGTATGAATATATTTTAATCATATTCTATGTTTTACAAACAAATTTATAAATATTTATGTTGACAAAAAATTTATAATGTTTTAAAATAATTCAATTTATTATTTTATTTAGAAATAGGTCCATGATAAAGTAATGATATCAATACATATAAACAATGTAGATATTTCCCTACTGAACAATCCAATACAACTAGTGTGAGAGATGGAAAGATCATGTACCTATAAGTGTAGTTATTCTTAGTTATGAATAATAAACATTCATATATAAAAACACATGATATTCCAGTATATATATATATATATAATATAAATTTTATTTATAGGAGTGAATTATTTCAATAAATATGAAATCTTGTATCTATTTTAATAATTCCTTAATATTTGTTGTTTATATGTCATTTTTTTTGTGGTAAAATTTATTTGAATAAAAAGTGGAAGAAGTTGGGGAAGGTCATTGTGGATTATTGCAGGATGGTAGCCACTAGCTAGATATGTGAATCCACTAGCTAGCCGATGGAAAACTAATAGACCTATAAGAATATGAAGAGCATGTTCTCTAGATAGTGGAATAATATTAGAAATCTATCAAATAATAAAACCAATGTGGTTCTTCTAAAAAAACTAGACAAATAATGTTTCCACTTTATAGATATTGGTTCCCATCAGCTAACCATTGTTCTAGGTATAAAGGTGAAATTAATTCACCCATTATTATTTTATATCCACTTGTTGTAGACTCCAATTGACTCCCAACTTTTTATCCAAAGTTATCATATCCAAATGTAGGCTACCTCTTATAAATTTTCAATTCCCCATTATTCACCCATTTATTATCTATGATTTGAGGAACATGGTAATTTTAATTGTTGATTTTTCCAATATATTTTCTAAATATATCATTTTTATATCAAACATATGAATTCCATAAATATTCAATAAAATGTTCTTCCACTCTTTTAATATTTATGGAAGATTTGGTGAGTTGACATTTTACATTGATTATTAGAGATATACCATTAATAATAAACATTATGGGATTATTTTATTTAGAATCATCTTCCAAATCCACATCTCAATGATATTTTGATGATTGATCCCTACCTTGTTGAAAATTACATGTTATATTTGAGGTTGATTTAATTTTTAATGGAAAACTCCAATGAACAGAGCTATAATTCTAAATAAAAATGGTCATCTATGGGTGATATTCATTAAGAAATTAAACATGTGAACTTAGTCTTATTTATTATCAACTTAAATCAATATTACACTGAAAAATTGAAGATCAATAAATGATTATTAAATATAATTGTGGCCAACATCTATAATTCAAAATGATTTATCAATTATTTTTTGATCGGCAATGAATCTGATGAACTAGAATTCATTATTCCAACATTCTTCATAATTTTTATCCATTCATAGACTCCTTAAACTATGTTACTGTAGAAAAAAATTATTGTCATAGAAATATCTTGAGACTCTATTCTAATTCTTGACATTGATGAAGTAAAGACCTAGTTTTGAATCATTGATGTGGGATGTTATTCTCCAATGGTGATTGGTGTATTTGGATATTGATCCTTTGATGAACATTGATGTTATTCATAAAACAATTGTTTTCAGAATTTATTTATCATATGAGGCCCTTTTATATAACTTTTACTTTGATTAATTTTTTGTGGGATTAAATTTTTTTAATGACTGGTGGTCATTTTTTATTGTTATGTGCATTTTATTGATTCCATTATATGATACTTATTTAAATGAGTATTTCTATATTATGTATTACCATTCTTGATGTTTATAACATGTTGTTGTACAATTGAAACTATGTTCTCATGATGAGGATCTATGTTTGTCTTTTGAGAGTATTCCTTATTATTTATATTACCATTATGTTGGATGAAATTCATTATATTCATTATAGGTGACCATTATGGTATTATTAATCATAGAGTGGTGGTGTGTTCTAAATTTAAGGATGTTTTTGAAGATCCCCTATTGTGGGTAGGATAGTGATAGTCATACGGGATGGATAGAACATGATGAGTTAAGGGTAACAAGCAACGTTCAATAACTCAATACCCTATGTATACCAGGTAGAATTCCCACTCAATTCATTGTGATGGTGAGGGACATGTCTCAATCCGTTTGTATGGTTCTGGATTATTCTTGACATCTTCACTAACCAACTATCATCAAGACAAATAATGTATGGATAGGTATTATACTATCTTTGTTAACACACATTTAGTTCATATGTGATATGTTATTCTTGTTTGTGCGTTAATTATTATCATTTCTTACACCTATTATATATGGGAAGGTTTTTGGGATATATAGGGGATTTATTAATTTGTTTTATTACTCACTACTTATATGTGAATTTAGATGTTTTTAGGCTTCATTCCAAGTTATATATGTAAACTAAAGGGGAATATGGAATATGACTGAGTTGGGAATCAAGAAAATTGTGGTAGTATTTGGATAAACATTAGAGGAATTCTATAGTTTTAGTATATATTATTTTGTTGAAAATCACTCTTGTTTTTATTAAAACATATGGATCTTGATTGTTTTTTATATTGATGTCTTCTTTCCCTGAGGATGTTACATTATGATTTTATTTATTTTTTTATATAGAATACAATTTTATTTATTAAATTATTAGTTTATGGAAATTATTTTGATTGTATAGTCTGTAGGATGATGGAAATCATATCCACATTACTTTTAATTAGTTTCTTTCCTATTGGGAGATGTGAATGAGGTCATGTGAATATATATCTTGCACCTGGTAGTTCAATTAAATATGTTACAAATTGGTCTCATTGAATAGCTTTTCTTGTTCTCCTTTTGAGTAACCCAGGTCATGGAAAGACAAGGATAAGCAGTGTGAACTCGAGTAGTGTAGTTTCTATATTAATGGAATTATCATGTATAACAGACCTCTGATTTACAATTGATCATATTTTTTAATATTTTTATATGACATTGGGTGTGTTCATTCATCATGACTAGTAACATAAGATCACATTCCATATATATAAATGATTTTTTGCCACATATTAGTTCTCAAATTTTATTTCATCATTTTTCTATCTATTACATATAATCCTATTCTCATTTCTAGGATATTCCCTTTTTAAATTATATTGTAATAAATATATATATATGTTTGAAAATATTTTAAGAAAATAAATATGTTGTTATATTTATATATATTTATATATATATTATTGGGAATAACCTACATGAATAGAGACTCTTGGTATTTATATAAGGATTATAAATTCAGTTTTTGGTATAATCTTCTAGAAACCATTGTGTGATCCCATATACTGATTAGAATGTACCTATATTTTTTTAAATATTTTTTTTATCATGATAAAAAATTATTCTACCTGCCTAAAAGTTGATGGGAATACTAGATTATGAGGGTTGGTGTACTCTTGCTAAGTAGGATTCCCTTGCATCACATCCTACTACAAAAGATGCTATTGCAGAGCATTATACCATACCTAATATCATAGAATAGACAGTTATAAACCACTAGAAATGCGTCCTATCACTTGTTCGTCCCTAGGGAGTATGGGAACCTTGGTCCATGGGTGACAACATGGGAATCTTCTAGCACCAAAATTTTTATACATTCAAGGCACCGATAGAACATAGGATATAGAGGACTCTATATAACTCATAGAGGGTTTTTTTGACCTCATATGGACACCTAAGGATTCAATGCTGATGTGGAATGATTCATCTAGCAATGGACCCATGAGGAGTTTGTGGGGTTTCATTGGATATGATAAATGGTGTGATCATCTCACCTAGGAGACCTTTAAGAACATATTTCTTGGGGAATTTTATCTTCCCGCACTATTGATTGAATAATTTCTATTTTTCTTGTAGATATAAAAGGGTCCATTATGGTATATATATACTCCACTAATTTCACCAAGATTATACCTTTTGGTCTTCTGTTATATGGGAGTGAGTTGCAGAATACTATAATATTTGGGATTATACTTCATCCTGATATTCGATGAGGATTTTTTTTAACCTCATAGAATACAGAGAGGTTTTTTGTAGTTCCATAACTATTTAGAAGTATATGAAGTAATATGATGTAGTTGTTTTATTCCACCGTTTACTACCTCATGTGACTGGACCTCCAATGACTATAGTGGGCATCTTTTTTGGTAGTAGGAGGAGGAAGATTGATGATGTGCAGTATGGTGGTTGTGTGTAGGTGGATTATAATAAAACTTCTTCATCCTACATTGGAGGATATACAAAAGTTTACAACTATGGTATGTATAGAATTTATCAAAAGTTATATATATTCTCTTAGACCACATGTCAAAAATGTGATATCCCCATGAATATCTAGAATTTTTCCACATTTTCATTAAGAATGAGGTTCTATAGGGGTGATAATAGAAAATTATAACCATATTGGATACATTTATTTAATGATTTATCATGATAAATTAAAAATTAAATATCATATAGTGTGTTTTCATAGGAATTATGAATTTTAAACTAAAAGAAATATGATATGAAAATGGAAGAAATAGGACTTTCATGGCATGTACATCATACATGACATGTATACCTCAATTATAGCACGCCTGCAGAGACACAGACAAGCCCGTGACATCATTAAATATTTTGAAGCCAGTTGACTACATGTACATTCATTTCATGATGTATAAATTTCAAATATAATATTTCCTATAAAAGTGTATCACATACAGAACTTGAAGATATTTCCTAATGTCTGAAGCTCAAAGGCTCACCCGGTCAAAGATATAGGTTGGATCTTTAGAAGGAATTGTGGATCTCGTCTACATGGTCTGAAGAAAACATTTATGATGTGAAAAATTAGGGACATGATTATGATATGGTAATACATGACATGAATGATGTGCATGTTGTGTACATTTTGGACTATTTATATTTTATGCACACCTCCAAACATAGATTCCTCAGAAGACTATCATTTTATCTCATAGTTATCTCCTGTTTTTCACTTTTTTCATTGAGAACTACTTTTAATTTATTCCTTTCTGTGCTTTATTAAATAAATTTTTGTTTATGGAACATCCACATCCATTCATCAACCATTGTGAATCAATTTCCATTTTCATTGATTGTTTCAATATCAATCTCCAGTCTTTAAAAATACCATCAAAATTCTTCATTACTTTATTTTTGACATTATGTTTTTTATTTGATTTACATTACTTTATATTTTGTTATCTTGATTCATAATTAATTTTATCTTGGATTTCATATTTATCAAAAGATTCACTATATTCAATCAATGTTTATTATTTCCCAAATTTTAATCAACATCTCCATGTGAAACTAATCTAGACAGGGTTATGGGTCTAGATTTAGGGTGTGTTGAACCTAATTATTATCAAAAATTGAAACTAGTTTACCCTATATCCTAAAACGTTATAGAGATAAATTTTCAATATAACTATTTTTAATTATCCCTGACCATCAGAGGGTAAAATCAAACAACTATGGCCTAGTTGGAGAAGATCAGTATATGAACAATAGCCAGTAATTATTTCTACCTTGAATCCAAGCTTATTATTCTTATGATGTTAATTACACCATATCATGGAGTCTTTTTCATCTGATCTTGATCTAATTAGACAGACTAAGGTCAATAAGGGGTTTTTCACTTCTTTGTAGCTAATGCCATAGGTCTATCACGTGTAATATTTAGAAATAACCATTTTTCCTATACCCTAAAATTGATCTTAAAACCTTCCATTAATATAATTTATGACCTAGGAAACCCAATTTTAATATAACCAAACTATGAAGGGTGATGAGGATAACACCCCAAAAAGAGGTTTTGTCTGCTGGGTTCCTTTTCTGAATAATATGTATTTCTGGGTTCAACCCATGACTGTCACTTCTTACACCATAGTAGTTGATTTTATTTTGGAAAATTATAATTCAATCGGATCAATACATTCACAAATTCAATGATGCGTTTGGGAACATCAAATTTTGTAACTGTTGTTGGGGATTTTCATTGATTAAACATTATAACATATAGAACATACCTCAAGTTACCTCACCCTTTCCCCCTTTCTTTATACTCCTTCCCCAAGTACTTTTAAATTTTTATAATTTAGGAAAACCTACATCCTCTCTGTAATTCTTCCATTTAATCCATGTGTAAGGTTCACTAACTCATTCAAGGAGCCTTGACGAAAAATAACTACTTTTGTTCGAACCTGAGATCGAAAGGTGAATTTTTTCAATATAAGGTTCCATAATTGATGACCAAAATGATCTTAGTCCACCTAAACAACATATAACTCAATATGTTCAACTATAACATTAGGTTGAGAATCCAGAACTACAGTGGTGCACAATATTGGATTACATCATTCCATCACTTATCGTTATTTCACCCATACTTGTGCACCAACTTATTCAGAAATAATCTTTCAAGATAAAATAAGGAATAATCCACATGATATATAACATGGATCAATTTAGTAGAATTAAATACGATGAACCCCATAAGTAGATTCCTAATTTTTATATTTTTTAAATACCTTTCATAACCATGATCTTTCATATGACATAATGAGACTCTATGTCTTTCCAATTTCCATGAATGAAAGTGCCATGTATTGACTATGAAGTCAATCTCCCGAGTCGATCATGGACTGTGATGATTTATCCAAAGAGTTCCTAGTCATGTACATCCATCAAATAAAGACATATAATCTCCATAATTAAAACCCAAAATCTTTGAATGATATTCGTTTCATGAAAACATGGGTCATATTAAAATATACATAAAAAAGCTATATCTCATTAATTATGATTTGACTATCAACTGAAATGTGACCCTCAAGATTTGACCATTATATGACTACTGATAAATTATGATTGTTTTCCATTATGATATTTGGAAAATATATTGTTGAAAAAAAAATTAAGATGATAATTTTTGTTTAGAAGTATAATTAGTGTTTATAAGTTGAAATGAAAAAGTATATTTAATGTAAAAAAGGACTAAACGATGCCCTCAACTAGTAGAGTCATGTCATACGATGTCCATTTTTTAGAACATGGGAGGTAGGTTGTGTCACTGTTCTTTTCTAATGACCAATTCGAAGCTTAGATTCATCATGTGTGGCTTGAAAAAAGTGATTACAGGAGAAATTCATGTTATTGGAGTTACCACTCGTGAAATGTTAGTCAAACCGTCCCATTAGTCTATCACCATTTCACACCTCAGCCATAATGTCATATATTTTTGGTTACAAGGGGTTTTCTATTGAGGCCCTAGTTGCTTAATGTGTAATCCTTTTGTTTAAATTGAATTTTTGTTCCCTCACTTTTATTTTAGGAATATTTTTTCCTAATAAAATTGAATTGGAATTTTATTAATTGATTTCTTGAACAAAAAATGTTATTTTTTTAAATGAAATTATTATTATAATAAAATAAGGTCTAACAAATAATGTTTGTTTTAATGAAATTATTTGATTAAAAACACTTATTTAAAAATAAATGATATATTAATTTTGTATTTTTCAAATTCCCGAATATTTATTATCCATTTTCTATCCTTTATTTTTTAATAAATAATAATTATTATATTTGAAAGTTAAAATTCTCATATTTAAAGAATTATTATGAAAAATATATTTCATTTTTTAAAAATAAAATTCTGAAAATTAGTTAAGGTTGGATTTTTGATAATTTTAGAAAATAAATTATTTTGAATTTAATTTAAAAAATATATTTTGGTATTTTGGTATTTTTAATGACATCATAATTATGTCATAATGATGTAATAAATAAATAAATAAAATCCAAGAAGTAACAGATGATATTTTATTAAAATGAAGTATTTTTTTATATTTTAATCAATTTCCAAATATATAATTCACTTTTCGATTTTTAAAAAGGAATCTCTAACTTTGAAATGTTATTTTGTGAAAACATTAATTTTCCTTTCCAAAATAAGTAATATAAAATCATGGTCGACTCTTTGGGATTAAAATAACATAAATGGTGTCCCAAGTGTCATAGTCCACTATAAAATTCCAAGTTCAAACCCATGTATTTTTATTTACCAATATATAGGTAGCCACATACTTTATTTAGAAATTAATAAACAAATCAACAACTTTTGAAAAAATACCCAACCATTTATTCATTTCCATTCACACCCAATTTACTTTATACGAATCTAAAATATTTTTACCACCCATTTAGTCCTCCCAATGTGTACTCATGACCCCAATGTCCCAATAATTGTGTTTTAGGAGTTAGGAATCAATTTAGGATAAATATATGATTCCCTTTTCCATTAATGTTTCCATTTTTTCTGGTATTTCATTAAAATTGCCAAAAAAATTGATTTTAGGTCCAATTTATTTTATTACAATACTATATTAGTAGTTTTTGTAAAATATATACCCTTTCCTTCTCTCATTTTACCATTTTCTAAAATTAAATTTTATACCTACTATGCTACTAATTTTACATTACAAAATTTCTCGCTTCCCCTAACAAAATTCAATTTTATTTTATTTTTGTAAATACCCATACCTCTTTCTTTTTTCAGGGTATTCTATAATATATAATAAAGATATATTTTATTCTTTTATTGACATATTTAAAGCTTCATTTCCATTCCATGGGTTAAAAATTATATACTCCTCATATTTTTAAAGAATTTTTGAATCACCATGTTTTTTTATTTGAAAGTAGTTTTTTATTATCAGTGGGTTATTTATGAAATTATTCATTATAATCTATTTGAATAAAAAAAATTAATATAAAGTATTGATGGACCATGGAATAACACCACTTTATTGGGTAATGAATTTAATCTCTAGAGTTGACATATATAACAAAACCTTGGTGAATAACCTTGGTAATTTTTTGGACAGCTCGGTAACAACTCTTGGTGATATTCTAATGGATATCCAAATTATATTTTTAGCCACATTCTTGAGTTATTATTCATGTTATTATTATTATTATTTACATATTTCTCATTGTTTTATGATATTCCTCATGCACTTATAGATATTTTTAAATATCAGATTTAAACTATTTCCCTTACTTTCCTTTATTGGGCCTTATTCTCACCCATCCTTTGGATGTTTCTCACCATGTTATGAGATGAAATAATTTTAATTATGATAAACTAATGGTGATTCCTTTATAGTTTAACAGAATAATTATGTTTCTAGTTTTGAAGAATTATGTATCATTTTTCCAAGAAACTAAACATTAAGAGATCATCTGTGTGTGCAATGTAAATGAAAATCTAAAAAATAAAAACAGAGGGATTCCATTGTTGGTATCAAATTATGGTTTAGTTATATGTGATAATTGGGATTTTTAAAAAAAATATGAACCTTAGTTACATGTTTAAATATATGAAAGCATCCTCCTATATTCGTAATGTTTTACGAATGTTGTTACTGATAAAATAAATCCATATATGGATATGAATGATGTCTCTCTGTGACAAATATATCTAGGTGTAAATTCTATAAATAATTATATGAGCTATAATCTTATGGTTAGTGGTGAATTTTGTTTGGACTTGATATAATTCTAGTTTTATACCTCTTGGGGATATGTTTGGTAAATCCTAATCTTTTTAAGAACCATTATAAAGGATATATAGAAAATAAAATTTTCATAAAGAATACAATATTTAAGAATGACATTTTAAGTGGAAAAAAATAAATTAGAATTATAAAATTCATAAAAGATAAACATTTATCACTATGTTTTTATTATTTTAAATTATGAAGGGAAATTAGAGGAACTTGGTAAATGGTGAGTGTAATGGACCAAGAACTGATGGACCTCTAATGAATGGAATATTAGAAAATATCATGAGGATGATCAATCAATTGAATGGATTTATGATAAATAAATTTAATCAAGACGAGAGATCAGATTCACCACAATGTGATCATCTATACAGTGAGTACATTTTGTGTCATTGAGCACTTTCATTCTGTGGATCTGTTGACCAATTTATTTTTGAATAATTGGGATGATCTATAGAGAATATCATTTCAATAATCCATTATTTTGAACAATAGATATTCAACATACTAGAGTACCTTTTAGATGGAGAAGCTTATTAGTGGTGGAAACTGATTAAGAAAAAGAAGCCACGAAAGGAGTTTAAATAAATACATTGGAAATATTTCATGGAATACATTTCAAAAAAATTCCTAATTCAATGAGAACACCAACGGGTATGAAATTTTTATAGTTAAAGAAAAAATGAGAATAAATATGTTTGACCATATGAGATGTACATACAAAGAAATTATCCTTACACCTATTATTTATCATGAATTCTAATGGAATGGTTGATTGATTCTACGGTGGACTAATATTCCATCTATGGAAGAATATCTCAAATAATTTTTTTATTATTTTGAGAAGATAGTGAGAAATTATGTGAATGTTGAACTGGAGTTTGAATTGATGTATTGGTAACATAGATATAATGAAAAGAAGAGATAAATGGATACAAGTACAGAGTGTTAAATTGATTATGGACGGGGGGAATTTAGGTGCAACATTTCACATGAAACATGTTTGTGAAGAGGAATTCGGTGAACTGCTTGCTCGTGAGCAAGAAAACATACAAGAGTGGAAGAGATGGACACATTTCTTGGAAATTTCATTGTGATGTGAAGCCTCAACTTCTCCATAAAAACTAAAAACGGAATACGGTTTAAGACTATCCTAAAGAATATTGCTTAATGTGTAAATAGCAAGGTTCCTTTTCCAATTACCATCTAAATCCAATATAAATAGAGGGGAATAACCATCAACCCTGAAAAAGTCCAAGGGATAAAGGTTGTTCTTTTTCTATCATGAAAGATAATTTATATTCTCCAAATTATGTGGTGAATAAGGATCTTAATATTTTATGAAATATAGAATGTAAATTATTCGACTTTGGTTTTATGTATTTCATTATTTCTTCCATGTTTGAAATGAATATAGAATTCATCCAAGATATTATAGAATTAGAGTTATCAGTCAATACTCTTGGAGAGATTATTCAGGTACCAACAGTGTATAGAAACTCTAATATTAAATTTGGTGAGCATAGTCTCATTAAAAATATAGTAGTCAGTCCAATGATTGAATTAGACACTATACTAGGTATGGACGAGTTATTAAAGATTTATACTATGATCATCTAATTAATCAATGATATATAAGTATTCATGAATGTAAAACATATTTTTTTCTTAAAATAAGTGATATCACAACCTGATCATTGTCATGAAGCTCTTATAATTGATTTATTTATGGAAATGATCAGGAACAATAATTAAATAAATGAATGTATAGGAATTGAAAATGTCCCCATTGTATAACAATATAATAATGTATATCCCATGTAGTTACCTAGTCTATAGAGGCCATCTATTTTCATACATTAATATTATATAACTTTATCTTAATACATAAAACATTATAAAAAACAATGCCCATAGACCGTACTAGTCTAGTTTCTTTGGTAAAGTGGGAACATAAAAACTAATGAATAATTAAGATACATTTTCTACCAGTAGATTTTTCTTGACTTGACCCATTATAGACACATAAAATATAATATATATCCTCATAACGTGGGGAATAAAATGCAAAAAAATGAGCTCAAATTCATAGTAAGTGTAATCAAGGGAGATATTTATTCATGAGAATAAAATAATGAGAATAATATAATGAAAACAGAATATCATACCTTCCTTTTCAAATATAATATACTTGTATCGTGGAATTAATCTAGGTAGTTTAGAAGACCTGAATCATAAATAAATAAAGAACATAAACAATGAAATCATAACATAGTAATAACACGTAGAATTGTGGAAGGCACATAAGAATATATAGTATTATTTCCATAGTAGCCATGGTATTTCATCCAAGAACATATTTTTTGTATGGGTTCACTCCCCATACCATCTAACTAGTCATGGTCTATTCCCAAGGCCATCTTAGTAGGATGATTTGACTCCTCATACAATCTTGTTAGTCAAGGTTCACTCTGATTGTTTTCTTATAAGTAAAGGATCATTCCAAAGATCATATTAGTGAATCCCATGAGATATAAATATTTACCCAATTAATTTGAGTTAGATATTGGTCCCACCCATCTCATAATGAAATAATACACACATGTTCCACAAAATCATAAATAATCATATCATACCCCATGAAATATAATGGGTATTATAATAATGTTATTATATCATAACCTAAAAAATAGGTTTCATAATCATTTAATAATAAACATAACCTGTGAAAATAAATAGGTATAAAACCATTATAAACCCTAAAAAAAATAATTTTCATAAAAATAAATCGATAAAAAAATTGAAATAACTTTTAAAACAATTCTTGATGAAAATATTTTTTCTTCTATGATAATTTTTTTTATAACATAATAACATTTGAAAACCATTTTATTTTAAAATATATTTGAAAAAAAATAAAGTAATATTTTGAATCAATAATACATTTTAAAAATATTTTTTCGTTGTAAATAATATTCATGAATCATTTAAAAACATTTTTGAAAACATTTTTTGTAAATATTTTTTGAAATAAAATAGATTTCAGACCAAATAGGGAAATACAGTGGGATCTTAAAAATATTTTCATAATTATATTAGTTAAAAATGAGTGGATAAAATGGTACTAGTACATCTATATATCTTGAATAAACATATTATCAGGAATATCATGGTTTTTCATGAATTATTTATTATATGATTTGATTAAAGGAAGCATAAACATAAAAAATCTTGAAAAGCGATGCCATTTTTTCGATAAAAACTTATAACATGGTAAAATGGGATCATACTAACCATGTTTGAAAATAAAATTACATGAATCATAAAATATCATTAAAATATGTATATTAATTTTATAACATGTAAAATGGATGTATATACACATTGAAAAATAATTTAGGTTCATAAAAATATAAGAATCTCGAAGACTACAAATTGAGACAAAATTATATTAACGATTTGGTATCATCTAAAACATAAACCCAATGAAAAATATATAATTAAATGTATATTTATATATCCATAAATTAAATTATAATATACATATATTAAAATAATTAGTTGTATAGACACCACACAAAAGGAATGAGTGTATAACATAGAATGTATTTGATGAAAATAAAATGTGACATCAAATTCTATTACATTTTGTCTTGACTCTCGTCATACTCATTCAAGACACATGTATAGTAAATATAAATTTATTATTAAAATTTAGAAGAAATATATTTTTATATCTAATACAATATATATATATTATTATTATCATATATTACCCCATGTTATCATTATTATTTTCAGGTTTCACTTCGGGTTATATCTTCCTGGTTCTTCGCATTTGTCTTAGTATTTCATATATTTTGTCCTTATACTTATATCATGATTTAATGAACATAAATCATGATATCAATTTAATTTATATTTAATGTATTTTAATTATAATAATATATATAATATAGATGTAAGAAAAATAATACACTGTTAATGTAGATGGTAACCCCTACATATGCATGAACATTTTTTCTGATTTTATTATCGTATTAGAATAATGAAAATAATGATATATATTTATTTATAAATATAATTTTAAAATTTAATTATAATATCATATATATAATATATATTCACTAAACCCATACTTAACACATTCCATGTAGTTTATGAAGGAATCATATCGCATTGAGTGAGTGGTACTTCACACATCTTGTAGCGAAATTATCGTATTAACACAAAATGGAGAATAAAAAATTACAAAAAAAGAATAAATAAGAATAAATATAAAATAAATATAATATATAACACATATAAACAACGTTTCCATCAAAATTTCCCCCATGAGAGGCAACAATGTAAAAACGAACAATCACAGTTTAGTGAGGCAGTAGTTTTCCTTACACGTAAAAAGTCTGTTGATTACCCATTAGATGAAGTTTACTGTAACTGTAGGTTGAACCCTATGAAAAATAATATACTAATATATTGATGATAATATTGTATTTAGAAAATAATTTGAAATATATATTGTATGGGTGGATTTGTAAAATTATATACAGGAGCTTGAGAGAAAGGGATCCCTCTTAATTGGGTAACTCCTTTTGGTTTGTGCTAAAAGGATTCCTTGTATTTCCTTGTACTCAATGAAAGGATTCTATAATTAATATAAGTTTTTTTATGTTTATTGGGAATTTTTTTTATGATCCTAAGAGGTTTTATAGGTGTGATGTAAATGGAGAAAATGTGGCCTTTTATATTGAAAGGAAAGCACACATGTTGCATTTTTGAAAACATGTTAGGTGTTACCACGTTTTTACCTACCCAATGTAATAAGAACCGAAAATAAAAATAAAAATGGAACGTCCATGGAACAATAATTTCCATATAATGGGAATTAAATTGGTTTATAAGTCATTTTGGGTCATAAATATATGGTTTAGTCCTTAGTTATGATTAATTTAACCTTAATCGATGTAATTAATTTAAATTACAACCACTAATATTTTAAAAAAATAAAATAAATATATTATATATTACAAATTATTCTTATTCAAATTATTAATTTTTTCTCCAAATTATATTCTCATATGTTTTAAAAATTAATATTAATTTAATACCATGGTCGGGTCGGCAATGCTGGGGTTTCGGGTAAAAACATTAAAAAGTTTGGTAAATTTTTATACCAAATATGAAAGGGAAATTTATCTCAAATATCTAAATTATATTAATTAAAAAATATTATCTAAATAAGCCTTGAAACTAATTTAAAAAATAACATATTCTTATAAATTAAATATACGTGAATGTAATTTTGAAATATAAACCAGTATTTTTTAAACATTCATTAAAAAAGGAATCATAACAAAATATAACAAAAAAATTTCATAACCTAATTTTAATGTTTAAAATAAAAATATAATTTTTCTTTTGACATGTTATATCTATAATCGTTACAAAAATTGGATTTATAATGTTTTCTCCACTATAAGGCAACAAATTTATTTTATAAAAATATATGTTTTTAAACATAAAATTTGATATGTTATCATCATACATCAATAAAATCTAATGAATGAGTATTAAAATTATTTTAATGAATATATAAGATATATATTACATTAGTATCACTAACTATTTTTATTTTATTTAATTTTTATGTGTAAACCCACTTTTGGTCCAAAACAATAACAATAATTCCTTTTACATTCAATCATTTTTCATATTCAGTTTTAATTAATTTGAAACCTAAATTCATATAATATTTTGTAAACCATATATTTTCAAAAATTATTTAATAATTTTCCTAAAATATAATTTAATAGTTATGATACATCTTCTTATATTATGTAATAACATTTAATGATAAACTATTTTTTGGTAAAAAATAGTTTGGTCTCTTACGCAAGCCGTCAAGGAAAGTCATTTTTGTGTCCATTGAAAGCTATCCTTGGTATTATATAAAGAGAAAGATAATGTTTATGTTTCTTGTTGTACATGATTAACTAGGTTATTGAAGTAGGGAAACAAAAACATAGTTCTTTCATAAAAAATAATCTATCTTCTGTGTTGTGTAAATTTAAAAATATTAAAAAAAATTAAATTAATTCAACAAAAATTCACAAAATATTGATGTGTTACATTAAAACCCTCAAAAATTTAATTTTGATTTCAAAACTCAAATCTGTTATGAGAGGTTTAGTACAAGAAATTTTAATTCATAGAAACCCAAATCATAGAAATAAATACTAAAAAATTCCTTAAAAAGGGATAGATCAACCCCAAATGATTAACCAAAGTAACATATACAATGTTTCCATATGAGAAAACATATGTGGGATGTGAAAATATGGACATTGAAGAGAAATATAACCATGATTTTCTGGGGGATAGAGATGGAGAACAAGTTTAGTAGAAATTTATCAATCATAAATCCATAAATCTACGAATAACTAAGGGACAATATTATTAATACAATATATGGATAATGGGATAATATTTTTTATTTAAATATCCTTTTTCCTAAAGTTAACAAATTTTCATAAAAATAAACAATTTCATGATTTTAGTGAAGCCTCACACATTATTGTTCCAAGATCCACTTCACTTCCACTTCAACACTTTGTCCAAATAGACAGTTAATTTTTCATTCTCAAATAACTATTAGATCTTCAGATCCAGGATATTCAATCCCATATGTCCTCAGTTATCATCATCATGACGTTTTTATAACAATATATCTAATATAATTAAATCCTCATGTGATGAGATAATACTTTATTCACACTAACATCATCAAAAGTTTTACTCAATCATTCCATAAATGGTTAACCATATAACCCTTCTAAAAGATAAAAATAAAAAACATTAGAATGAATGTCATGAAATTAACTTAACATTGATTCCCCCCATATATCACAAAGTAGTGCTTTGTTTTCACCTACCAAACATGTGAATACCTAATCAAATATTTTCTTGAAACATGGTAATAACCTAAATTACCATAAATCCATATTGAAAAAATGCATTCTTTCTTATTCAATGTTTGTTGTATTTATTCCATAAAACAGAAAATTTTATGAACTTTATTAATGAAAGTAGAAACTACTTGTTAATAAATCCTTAATTACTTCCAAGGTAATCAGTATCGTTCACTTTACACATTAAAATCCGACATATCATTGTTTAGACAGCATTATCATAACATAAATAACATTTTAAGGTTTATAATTCTATTAATCATGTGTTTTACAAGGGAATCACTATGCCATTATATCACTGTTCTTTTCCATCAGAACCATTCAATGTGTTCTTGTAAATACACAGAAGAAAACATAAACTGAACAATCCTTATATATTTCACATTTTATATAACATACTTCTTGAATCCAAATAAATAAAATCTTTTATTATCTAACTTCATCCTTATGCCATTATCAGTGATACCTCATCCTATTAAATAATACACCTTTCCATTCTCATATAATCTGTAGTATCATCCTCCTCATAATTCTCACAATTACTCATACCACCTTTCTATTCCTATTTAGGATATTTTCTCTTGGGGAAATGAGTTTAATATTGATTATTAATTCCACTCTTAAAATTATTATCATTAAATGATGTCTTAAGGAGGTCAATATGCATCCATTACATTAACTAAAGTCTTTATTTTTTCCCTTGCAGTCACTTGCTTTGTGTCCTTCTTTTCAATAGTCAAAAAAACGTTTTGGTCCTCTAAGACATTCTCATTGGTGATTTATTCCAAATTCATGGAAAAAGGAAACTGAATCTTCCTTCCTCCATGATCTCTATTATCCAAATCCTCCAAAAACTATTTCTTTACATTAATTGGTGAGTCCGAGAGTTGGTTAAGGTACATGTTGTTAATTATGTTCCTTGAAAAATGATTAAGCATGATCACAACATCCGTTACTCTTGTGATCATCCCATTTTACTTCTTATCTATAGATTCCCTACAATACTCAATGTTATTGTAGATCTTGTATTTCTCTCCATTGACTAAAACAAAAATCATTAGGTGAGAATTACTTTTCATAGTATAATACCACATAGTCATTAAAATAATTACTTATAGGATTTATAAATCAGGAAACCTTATAAATCTATGACCCCAATTTTTTTATAGACAACATATATTTAATTACTTAGAGATTGTTAGGGAATTGTTTTTGAATTACCTAATAATACCCCGCATGAGTATCAATCTAGGTGTCCAGTAAGGCTTATTTTCCTGTACCATATTACCTTGAGTCATGACCAAAACATCTTGTTGTATTTGTTACCCGTATTCCAATATCTTCCATATCCACATCCACATTTAGAATCTAGAGAGAGATATATTTCTAGGAAAACACTCACTCTATACTTTACCAAAATTTTAGTAAATTTTTCTAAATGTGAACTCATACTAATACATATCCTTAGATACATCCCTAGACATAACATTATAAATATACATAGGTGTCTCACTAATGTTTTCTCATCCTAGATTCCAATGATTATGTACTAATATTCATTGATACCAATTATAGTGAACCTCTCTTTACATGAATTAACATTACATAACATTTGTGGAATACATAAAACATTTAACAAACAAACACCCAAAGTCCATACTAGTCTTCTACCTATTGAAACATGTTATCATAAACACTGATATATAAGTGAGCTACATTATATCATGAATGATTCTTCATGACTATAACTCCTCTTAGACACATCAAAAATAATAAAATTCTTGGTAACCTCTTTAAAGAATCATAAAAATGGTTATTTTTAAATGATTAGTAATAGTAATCATGGGAGATATGTAATCATGATCACAAGAATAATGGAATGAGATCAGGAAAAAGAAAATATAAGATCATACACTTCATATCAAAAATCATATACATGAATCATGGAATAATGCTTGGAAGTACATAAGGAATGAACCACCAAGAAATGTAGAACACAATCAATTAATGCATAACATATGAATAAAACATGAAATTAAAGAAGACATTTAATCATATATAATATTATTTCTATAGTAGGCAAGGAATATGTGCCAATACCATGTTGATAGTATAGGTTCACGCCCCTAAAATCTTGATAGTCATGGTAAACTCCCATATCCATATTAGTATGATTAGTTAACTCCTTATACCATTTTGGTGGTAATGGTTCACTCCCATGACCTTCTTAGTAATCAGGGTTCATTCCCAATACCACCTTATTTTATTTCATGATTTTCAAATCATTACAAAATTCCTTGGTTGGATATATAGGTTTCTCACATATCATAATGAAATCATACATTAATGTTCCATAAGGTCATAAATAATCATATCACCACCCATGAAATAAAATCGGAATTATAAAAACGTTATCAAAACATAACTGGTGAAAAAACTATGTATCATAAAAATTTCATCATAAAAATATTCCATGAAAAGCAGTATGTTTAAAAACCATATAACCCATGAAATAGAAAAGGGTTTTATAAACATCATTCCATAAAAAAATAATAAATTTAGAGAATAATATGAATAGAAACATTGAATAATTAACTTATAAATACATGAGTAAAACCAAAGATGTTATCTTATATGAGAAATGATTTTTAAAAATCTTCCAAAACACTTATTAATCAAAATAAAAGTTTTTATATGAAAAAATATTTTTATAACATAAAACCTTTTGAAAAACAATTCTTTTAAAATAGAATTGAAAACTTATAAATATTGTTTTGAAAGCAATAAAACATTAGTAAGATCATTTTTTTCATTAAAATGACCTTAAATTATCAATTTAAAAACATTTTTAAAAACATATTTTGAAAGAATAGTTTCATCAATAAAATAGATTTCTGACCGAATTGAAAAATTTGGAAATATTTTCTGAAAAACATTTTCTAAATTTTCTTCGTTAATAAAATGTTCCAAAAAATTTTACCAATAAATAAATATATATTCAATAAAAATGGTATAAGTAAAATCATTGGTTTTATTGAGAGAGGGATCATAATATTTCATCAATGGGAGCATGAGCATATACAATCTCGAAAAAGTAATGAGATTATCTAAATAATCTCTCAAAACTTGGTAATTGGGGATCATAATCACCGTGTAAAAAAAATTGAATTACATAAAAGTTAAAATATCATGAGATTTATATTTATTATATAACATGTAAAATGTAATTATAAACCCATAGAAGAAGAATTTAGGTGGATAACAAAATCCAAGTCTCAGAGAAGGCAAATATAGACAATAAAATTTTATTTATTTGGTTAATTTTGAAACATAAACAACCATAATGAAATATCATATATTGGATATTTTAATACACTTGAATTTATGTATATTATAAATTTAATACAATCATGTGTTTTAAATAATCCCCAAAAATGAAATTGTAGAGAACATAACATGATTCTAACAGAAATTTAAAGTGACATGAAATTCTCTTACCTTGAATACTAACTCTCAGCATACTCATTAAACCCATCTATATAATAATCAAAAAAATTTATGATCATTTTATAGAACCTTATTATTATATATAATAAAATATATGTTTTTATTATGACTTAATATTACCCCCACGTTAAGAATCCTACGTTAAGGATTCACTTCGGAAAATATCCTCTTTGTTTTTCACATGTGTCTAAATTTTTTAAATATTTTGTCTGTATATATATAATTATTTAATGAATATAAAGCATGATATAGATATAATTTATACTCAAAATATTTTTATTTTAATAATCTATAGAATATATATGTATGAAATGGAATGCACTTTTTATGGAGAAGGTAACCCATATGTAAATATAATGTCGTTTCTGTTTTTATTGTCGTATAGAAAGAATGATAAACATGATAAATATGTAAATATTTATATAATTATTACTGAATATTTATGATATTATATATATCATCTATTTATATTACCTTAATCCATTCTTAATAAATTCCATGTAATGTATGAATGAATTATATTGCTTGGAGGGGGCGGTAGTCCACACATCCCCAAATGAAATTATCAAATTAACAGAAAATGAGAATAATCAATATATGTGTTGTAAAAAATAAATTTAGAATATTAAAGATATAAAAAATATAAAATATAATATATATATATATATATATTTCCTTGAATATTGTCCACCGTTGGTGGTGATAATGGAAAATAGAACCATCATCATTTAATAATGTGGTAGTTCACCATACAGATAAACAGTGTGTTTGTTACCAATTAGATAAAGGTGTTTGTATGTTTAGGTTGAACCATAAGAATAATAAAATAATAGTATATTTTTTATACTTTTTTTATATAAATTAATTAATTAATTATAGTGGAGGTAGTGGATAAGAAAAATAAAATAAAGCTATTTAAGAGAAGGTGTTACCTCTTAATCGGGTAACTCCTTTTTTTTTGTGCCAAAAGGATTCCTTGGATTTATTTTATTCCCTTGGGAAGGAATACATGATGAATGGAGAGTTTTTTTAATGTGTATTGGGAATATTTTTTCCAATCCTAATATGATTGAGAGGTTTGAAGAAAAGGGGGAGGTGGTAGCATTTAAATGGAAGGGAAAGGACACACTTGGGATTTTTGAAAAAAAAACATAGGTGTAATAATGTTTTTATCAATATAATTCATACCAAAATTAAATGACACAATAATTCATATTTCATGGAATATTAAGGTCCATAAAATGGGGTTTGGATAAGTTTTTAACTCTTTTTGGGTCATAAATCCAAGGATAAGTCCTTAGTTAAGTTTATTTTTTCCATAATCGATATATGTAATTTAGAATACTATCACAAATATTTTTTGAAAATAACTAAGTTTATCATTTTAGATATTATAAATTGTGATTATTAAAAATATGTAATCCATTTTTCCAAATTCTTCATACATAATTTGGAGAAACTAATTTTAAATTAATCTCGTAGTTGGATCGACAATGCGGGTTTTTAAAATAAAAACATTGAAAACTTGTTTTTTTATCCAATTTGAAAGTAAATACTATATCAATGACTAAAATCCTTATAAAATATTAAAATATTATCTAAATAAACTTTGAATCCATTTTAAAATATAATTTATCATAATTACTAAATGATATTAACTTTTTTTAATTAAAATCGATTATTTTTAAAATATTTATTAAAAGATGAATCCTTTCCGAAAGTACCAAAATTTATCCTAACACAATTTTTATGTCTGGATACCAAATATAATGTAAATCATTAAATATTAAATCTATTTAAGAAAAAAAATTTGAATTTAAAATTTTTTTCCCATTAAAAGGTTTTGAAACAACATTTATAAAAATATATATTTTTAATTATGAAATTTGGTTTTTTCTTATATTATGTATATAATGTAAATTTAATTAGTATATACAATATTTAATTTCAAATATAACATATACATTACATTAGTATAACTCAATAAATTTATATAAAATAATTTTAAGCTAAAAAATCTATTTGACCCTAAAAATAATTTCATTTTCAATTACATTTATCTTGTTATCTAATTCATTTAAAATTGATTTGTAACATATGAATTCATATTATTTTTATGAAAAACAAATATTTTAATAAATGAATTTATAATTTTCATACAGACTAATTTAACTAGTAGTTTATATCATATTATATTATGTAAATACTTTTTATGATATACTATAGTTCGATAAAACACATTATTGCATGTTACACAAGACATTGAGAAGTCATTGTTGCATATAACACAAGATAAACTTGGTCTTCCATGTAGATAAAGACAATTTGTATATTCCCTATAGTGAATTATTAACCTATTTTTTGAGTTATGAAATACATAGTTCTTCAATATAATATAAGCGCTCTTCAGTGTTGCATAAAATAAAAAATATCTAAAAGGATAAATTAATTTGAAAAATATAATTCACAAAAGTTCAGGGTGATACATTGAACATCCTCATAATGATAGGTATATTTCTCCCTTATACTCATTCATTGATCCACGATGATATCAATAACCACATATAGCATGTAAAATTTGGAGCAAGTTGAATTAGAGAAAAATCATCACGATCTTTTGAGGAAGGGGTTTATCAAACCAAGTGTGTATCCATGGGGAGAAACTATTCGCTTTTTTAAGAATAAGGATGAATCAATGCATAAATGAATTTATTATAGATAACATAATAGCATCACACTGAATAAAAAATACCATCTTCAATGGATTGTTGATTTGCTTGACCATCCTCGCGGGGATCAATTATTCACCATGATTGATCTTTGAGATTGTTATCAACAATTATGGGTGAAAAAAGAAGATATTCCAATGACTCCCATTCTATCATGATTTGGAAATTTGTAGTTTTCTTTCATTCCTATAATCTATACTAATGTTCATTTAATTTTTGTGGATTTGATGAATAATATCTTTAACGACTACAGTGATAACATTGTAGTAGTTTTTGTTGATTAATTTTTGATATATTCCAAAATTCATGTAGATAATGAGGATCATATAAGGATTCTATTGAAATAATTGAGAAGGAGATGCTATTGATAATGTTTAGTAAATTTTAATCTTAGAAAGAACATGTTTCTTTCATGGTCAAAATTTTATCCAATGAAGGAATCTCAGTTAACACTACCAAGACAACGGTTTTGGAGATGTGGCCTCATCCAACAATAGTCACTACGATTATTAGTTTCTTTGGTTTAGAAAGATATTATAGGAGAGTGTTCAAAAAAATCAAGAATTTTTAATCCACTATCCATGTTAACTCTAAAAGGGTGTTTTTTCAACTCCACAGTGGCATATAAAGAATGATTACAAGAGTAGATGAAGAGATTGTTAGATGTAGCTATATTAACTATTTCCTTTATTAGTAAACGTTTCATTGTAATTAGGGATTCATCTCTAAAAGGTCTTTGGTGCATCCTTATGTAAAATTACAATGTCATTTATTAGGTATCTCAATAGTTAATGCCTCATATGAATAATTATCCTACGCATGACCTAGAGTTGGATGATATTTGTTTCATTGATGATATTGAAACACTATATTCTTGGGGAGAAATGTTTTATATTTAGAGCCAATCCAGGTTTGATATATATTTTCTTGCAAAAGGAATTGAACATGATACATAATATATGCTTTTATTTTCATAAACATTGTGATTATTCAATTAACTATCACCATTGAATAAAAATTAATATCATGTATGTGTTAAGTAGGAATGACCCTATTGTGTTGGAAATGATGATAATTTAAGGACATCATTGGATCAAATAGCTAGTTTTGATAGAAAAAGGAATCATGGGGGAATGGACATCATCACCCCTATCCCAAGTAATTTCTCAACAATATGTATTAGAGATGATCATGAATCATCAAATAGAAAGTCCTTTATTACCAAAGAAGTTAGAGGATATGAGGAATGTGTTGTTTCCTGATCATGATATTGATCAAGAAGGTGTACTAAAATTTTAAACCATTCTATGTGTTCCATCTATTCTGGAAATAATTAACATGTTGATGTATTAATATTGTAGCTCTAAATTCTTTATACATCTTAAAATCATGAATATGTATAGGGACATTTTTGAACATTTTTGGTGGGATAATATGAAAATGGATATTCCCAATAATAGTAAATGGTTATTGGTGTGTAAACAGGTGAAGGAATAGAAAAAACATTCTAAATGGGTATTAAAACCACGATGCAAACAAAAATGAAAACAGGACAATATAATAATGAAACTTTTTGAATGGTATCCCAAAAAAATCCAAATAAAATAATGTAATAAGCATTATAGTGGATCATCTCATCATGACATCCCATTTCATCACTATCTGGGAATGCCTCACTCTAGAATAACTTACCAATATTCATGTAAATAAAGTAGCGAGGTTGCATGGATTGAAACACTATATCATTTGTAATCATGATACATGGTCAACATCAATATTCCATAGATGTATTCAACGAGATCTAAAAACTTAATTGAATTTTTGTTAGCGTATCACACACAAACTAATGGCCCATCCGAAAGAACTATTTATACACATAAGAACAAGGTGAGAAAATGCTCATTGGAATTTAATGATGGATTAGATAATCATATCCCATTAGTTGAGTTCTTATAAAAAAATATTCCAGTCAAGTATTCAAATTAAAACCTAGAAAGACCTATATGTGATGTGATGAGGAACTCCAACATGTTGGGATGATGTTGGTGACAGAATTCTACTTAGACAAGATCTTGTTAAAGAGATGACAGAAAAAGAAACATTCATGTCAAGAACACATAAAGTCTTCTCAGAGTCAGAAGAAGAGATATTCAGACAACCGTCAAAGGTAATTGAGGTTTGATGTGGGTGAGAAAGTATTGCTTATAATTTCACCATATAATTTATTCAAGTGGTTTGGTAAGAAAGGAAATCATATCCCCAGGTATATTGGCCCCTATGAATTCCTTGATTGTATTGGAGTAGTGGATTATCAGCCTGCACTACCTCCAAATCTATCTAATGTTCATGATTTATTCCACATATCATTATTTAGGAATTACATATCTGACCGTTCACATGTACTAAATCCTTAGGTTGTAAAACTGGAAGATGACATCTCTTATGAAGAGAATCTGCTGGATATCATATACTTTAAAGATATGTTTCTATGAAACAATTATACTCACATTACAAATGTGTTTTGGGGGAACCATTAATATGAAGAAGCAGTATGGGAACTAGAGGAAACAATTAGGCATAATTACCCACAACATTTCTCAAATGATAGAATGGGTTCAAATTTCATAGATGAAATTTATTAAGTGGGAAGAATTTAACGACCTGATATTTTTGAATGCTACCTTTTCATTAAATTTTGTGTTATTTTATATAGTACAAATTAAACTATATATTATTAATAAATAGGTTAGAATAAGATGAAATGTATCCATCGGGTTTCGACTGTTATATGACTATAAGACAATTTTGATCATTGGTCAATATGATCCTTATAATCTATGATCTCGGTAATAATTTTAATGGTATAATTATTTTTTAGAAGAAAATTGGTGTCCGCATGTTTTAATGACAATGTATAATTAATCGATAAAATAAAAATGATGGTCTCAACCCGTAGATTCATTTCATATGAAGCCCATGTTTAAAAAGTTGGGAGAGATGTAGAATAATTGGGTTTCTCTCATGACCAATCCATTGTCAAGCCTTAACAAGTGATGTTTGAATGAAATCACTTATAGAAGAAGTTCATGTTGGTGGAAATTATTAGTAGTGCGGTGTTAGCTAAGCCTCCCTATGATTCTACTACCATCGCACACCTCACACATAGGTTATATGGTGGTTCTATAAGGGACTATGTGTTAAGGCCCTAGTTAATTTATGTTTAATTCCTTTGTATAATTAAAATTTTTATTCCATAGTATCTGCTTTAATATCTATTTTTTATAATAAAATTGATATAGAATTTGATAAATTGTTTATTTGGACATAAATTATAATTTTATAAAAGATAAAAATTTAATAGTAAACTCATGTATTGTTAGTAATTTATTTTTTAATGAAATAATATTATCAAAATTCTCTTATTTGAAAATCTATGATAAAATAATTTTATTTTTTTCAAGTGTTAGAAATTTGACATTGCATTTTCAATCAACTTTTATTTTCAATAAGTAATAATTTTTATATTTAAATGTTAAATTTTTCAAATTTTAAGAATTATCATGTAAAAATAAATATCATTTTTAAATCACAATGTCATAATAATATTAAGGTGAATTTATGGTAATTTTCTAAAAAGCGTTATTTTTTCATGAATAGTTAAAATATAGGTTGATTTTTAGTATGTTTAGTGCCTTCATAACTATGTATTAAGGATGTAATAACTATTCAATCATAATACCCAAATTAAAATAAGTTGTTTTATTAATTTCATGTATTTTTTTATATTTTAATCAATTTCAAAATATAAAATTTATATTATATTTTTTAGAATTAAATCAATAACGTTTAAAATGTTATTTTGTGAAAAGAATAATTTCCCTTGAAAAAATAACTTATATAAAATTATTTTAAAATATTTTGGATAAAAATAACATAAAAGGGTTCCCATGATTCCCATACCATGGTATGTTACATGGTTGTGCATTTACTACTACTTAGGTTTCCATAAACTTAATATTCAAATTAATAAAAAGAATCCACCAGTTTTGAAAGAAATTACCACACATTTATTCATTAACATTCCCTCATAATTAATCCCCATAATAACTATAATATATTTTCCTCCCAATTATTCCTCTCTAGGTGTCCTCAATCACCCAATATCTCAATTATCATGTTTTAAGTGTTTCACATCATGGTATGGGAAATATGCACTTTTCTTTTAAATTCAAGGTCCATATTTATGTGGTATGTCTTTAAAATATCCAAAAATATTTAATTTTTGACCAATTTAATTTTTCCCAATAAATTATAATGATTATTTTACTAATTCTATACCCTTTCCTCTCCATATTTTCCCTTTTTAAAGCCAAATTCTATACTCGTTATGTTGCTGATTTTACTTCTCAAAATTTCTCACTTCTCCTCAACAAATTCAGTTTTATTTTATGTTTATGAATACCCAAAAATATTTATTTTCTTAGTGTGTTGACCATGATGTTAAAATTATATACTTTATTCTAGTAATATATACATAAAACTCAAATTTCATTTTTCTTTGATAAAAATTCCATACTAATAATGGATTTTATGAACTTTTGAAACACTGTGATTTGGATATGAAACCTGTTTTCCTTAATTATCCAAGATTTATTTATAAAACTATTTTGTATGATCTATGTGGATATAATGAAATTTAATACATTTGGAGGTTTTTACCTGGTAGAACTCCAATTAAATGGGTAATTAATTTAATATCTATATATGATGTGTTTTATAAAACATTGGTCAATAACCTCAGTTATGTTAAAGAAACCTTAGTGGCAAGCCCTTGTGATATGAATATGAATGTCCAAATTAAATTTTAATGAAAAATTGACAAATAAAGATTCATGTTCTTATTATTGTTATATGAATCTTTATCATGCCGTTATGATATTACTCACGTTCTTGTTGATATTTTTCAAGATCACATGTAAACAGTTTCCCTTACTTTCCCATAGTGGGACTTATGCTCACCCTTTCCTTCGATACACGTCCTAAGGTTATGGGATGCTATAATTGTACATAAACCGGACCTAGTTTGAACATTCTTAGATTTAATAGAAGAAATTTTTTTTATGTATTTTGTTACTTTTTCCAAGAATCTAATCTTTAAAAGACCCTATATTTGTACAATGTAAATGAAAATTTATGAAATAAAAAAAGGTACGACACTGGAATGAGAAGAAAAACTTTTATAGGGAAGATAAAGTATCCTTATTTGAGTAATGTGACCAATTTATGGAGGTCACAACAAATTCCCAGATCATGGACTAGGTGTGTGGCTAAAAATTCATAATTTATATCAAGGACCCCAACATATTTCATGAATTAATATGGAAATCACCAATCAAGATGACATCATAACCAAAACACCAAAACATAGAAAATAACTAATATAGTAAATATTATACCATTTCAGTCTATAGAAATGTGATACCAAACCACCCTATTGAGAAATCCACAAATTATTTGAGACTACCCACCTAGTGGACCCTGTAAAGGATTATACAAAAATATTGAATCTTTTCAAATACCTACTAATCAAACTTCACTTCCTCCTACTCCAGTTATAGAGATACATCATGAAAATTTTTAGGAGGCCCAAATCATAGTCATCATTATAAGGAATAATTATAAGATCCTCAAATACATGATTATAATTACAATAATTAAAATAATCAAAGTCAGGAGTACCAGTACTAGTACCCAAAATAGAGGCAAAATCATTAGTTTAATCAAGGATATTTTCATCAGGTTATGGGTGAACAACCATTATGTAATAAGGGAAAACCTAGGTTCCCACATCAAGGCCCATATTTTCAAGGAAAACAACAATTTCAACAACCTTTTACACCTATATATTTGCAATTTCAATCTATACAACAACACTAATTAAAAAAATATTCTACTACGAAAACCACATAATCCCAATAGGTAAAATATAATCTTGAAATCAGTTTTACAATATTTTTTTTTGAGAAAATATCAACGGATGATGACCCAAAATTCTAAAATAAATTACCAATGGGGTTCCATCTGAATATTTTAGAACCAAGTGATCCAAATCTCAACGACCTTTTCAAATTAATTACAATGTACTTTTACTAGAAATAATGAATATCATTCAATATATTTATCAATGGATATAGTTCATAGGGGTCTAAAAATATGGAATTTCTTCAATCCATGAATATGTGAGAAGAAAATATTGAAAAAAAAGATAATTAACTAAAAGAAATGTGATTATTGCACAAATAAAGTCTATTTTGATTAATGCACAAATAATGTCTGTTAGGAGAAAACCAATAATTTATCACTTGATTTAAAATCTCATGATTCATACTATTTGGAAAAAGATAAATTCTATTTTACAATACCACTTTACAAGTCCCCTAAATCATTTCCGTAAAAGATGAGGCAATTCATGAGAGTATTGAAATAAAAAACACCTAGAATATTTAATCAATTTCACATCAACATTCCCCAGGAAGAAGAAATTGCTGAAATTCTTATGTATGTAAAATATTTTTTTAGAAATTCCCCCTTGTAAGATGAAAATAAAAGGCCAGGTATTATTCTCTATAAATTAATAATTCTCCAAAATTTTTCAGTGTAATATACCTCCCATAATGAGAGACCCCAAAATATTCCATATTCCTTGCACTAAAATGACAAGCACTTTTGAATAGGATGTGTGGGATATTTGAATGAGCATCAATGTAATGCATATATGTGTTTTCAAAAAACAAGGGCTTGAAGAGTTAAAACTGACAAGGGTAGCCCTAAAACTAGAAGATGGACCCTTAAATTACCCTTGAGGAATTATAGATGATATATTTGTCAAAATTGACACATTCAACTCCCCTAATGAATTCGGAATCATTGATATGGTAGAAGAGGGAAACATTCCAATAATCCAAAGGAGAGATTTTATCTCCACTAGAATGGATTTTATTGAGTAATATAAGGGTTAATGATATTCAGAGTTAGTGATGATAATGTAATGTTTTATTTATAAAACTCCACCAAACAAAAAAAATGCTAATTTTACTATCAACACATATCTATTACAAAAGGGAAAGGCAATTTTATGACCACTGAGGAAAACATAGAGCTCTAGTCTAGTGATGAATGTAATGTAATGACAACAATGGAATAAATTACACTAAATATCTATCAAGTGAAACTATTGGAAATTGTATTTACTCAGTAATCAAACCACTGGTATTGTTACTAAAACAACTATCATGCACATTCATATTCTTATTCCATGAGAATAGATCTACTCTTCCAATGATTATCAGCTTAGAGATGACCTAGATACATGATGAAAAGTTGAAGAAGATCTTAAAAATTCACAATACCTCAATATCATCTGGAGTAAATAACATTAATTTAATCATTCCTACAATATATTCTAACATAATATTTTTGGAAGAAGGTGCTGAACCAAATCTCTAACAAAAAGGGTGACTCACCCTCTAATGAAAGCTGTGATTAAAAATGATTTTTTGAAACTTATAGATTTTGTTATAATAATTTTAATTTATAACAGTGAACGAGATATTCCACTACATGTTTTTCCAAGGAAGGGTAGTATAAAACTTGTAAAAAATAATGGAGATGAGTTTATCACTACTTGAAGAATCACTAGATAGCAAGTAAAAATTTATTATAGGAACCTCAATATGATAACATGAAAAGAACATTTTCCTATACCCATTATGGATCCAATGATTGAAGTAATTGAAGGAAATAATTTATATTATTTTATTGATAAATATTTTTTATTCAATCATATTGCAGTTGATCAGGATGAAAACTCAAAAACTACGTTTACTTTTTCATTTAAAACATTCAGCTACAGACTGATGTCATTTGAAATTTTCAATAAACGAGAAAAATTTCAACCATGCCTAAAACATATTTTCCATGATATGTTGGATTTTTTATTGGATATATATATGGATTATTAATCAGTTTATGGAAAATCCTATAAGGAAATATTGATTAAAATAGATATATTCTTTCAACGATTTGGTGAAAACTACCCAGTAATAAACTATGAAAATTTTCCCTTTGTTGTTCCTGGAGGCATATTTCATGGAAATGAAATCTAATATAATTGAAAGGAAATGTAAACACTTAAAATAAATGTAATAAACACTTACCTAATCTTAAATAAGTAATAAGAATGACGATCTTCAAGGACATGGGATTTTACCACATCTTTTTAAAATAATTTTCCAATGTATCCCACCACATGACACACATATTGTTTAAGGAAACTCTCATAAATAACCCTGTATAGTGTCAACAATAATATATTACCATAAATACTTGTCTAGTGGATACTACTACTATTTTTCACCAAATTTGAATAAGTATTTGGAGTTAATGTGTGGTGTTAGTTACTTCACTATTGGTGTTGTTATAGGACTATCTATCAGAAATATTTTTTCCCGTTATTTTTTCTAGTCACCCACTAAATTCTAGTAAAGTGAATTATAAGACTACCAAAAATAAACTTTTAAATGCTTTCTATGATTTTTAATGGTTTTTCCCTTACCTTGTAATGTCTAATGTTGTTGTCTACAAAGATCATGTATCACTAAAATATATACTACGCTAAAATGAGACCAAACCACATATGATAAAGTGAAATCTACTAAAATATGAATTTAACATAATAATCAAGGATAAAAAGGGATATAATATGTCATTGGAGATCACCTATCGAGACTCCCACTCACCAGAATCACGGATTATGATAATCTTGAAATTAATGACGACGATCAATATAGAGCACGTTATTTAAAATATTAAAAATTACAATAGTTGTTATATTATATTGAAAAAAATATTTCCAGTACACCAAATTACACATGATTATCCTACTAATAGAAAATTATTATTTTTGGCTCAAGTATAACTCTATATTTGGTAAGTTCCAATTCTATTTTGAGTTATATATGGATAACATAATGTGAAGATGCATCCCCAAGAATAAAAAAAATTCATATTCAATATGTATCATATGTATTATGATGGAGGATATCAAAATTCTTAATGCAACATTGATATAATTTTTCATAGAGTTCTTTTCAATCCCACACTCTACAAGGATTGATGGTGCTCTATTCAAATATGTCATTAGGCCCAAAAAATGGTCACTAAGGAAAAAATGAAGGAAACTCACTAAAATTCCAATATTAGATCCCAAATCATCTACATATTGGAAATTGATTTTATGGGACCATTAAAAAATTCATATATGAAATTTTATATCTTTGTCGACATGGATTATATTTCACTATGGGTTGATGTCAAGTCCACCAACCATGAAACAACTATAGCGGTCATCAAATTCATAAAGAAAAAAATTTTATGGACATTTTCATTCCTTTATTACTCATCAATATTCCTGGAAATCACTTTTTAAATAATTTTATAATTGTTATCCACATGATGTATAGAATTTTTTAAACCACTATAACTCCCTACCACAAACAAAAATGTAGTAATGTTGAATATTATTATAGGGAAATTTAAAAAAATCATGAAATGCAATTATCTAAAAATAGAGATGAATGAAGCCTCAAATTGGATAACAAATATTTTTTACATCACATTGTATATAAATCACCCCTGATAACTACTCTATATCATCTTATTTATATAAATTCATGTCATTTGTTCGTTGAAAAAGAACAGCATACATATTGGGATATTATGAAACTAAATACTGTTGCTCAAGAATCTCACATAGTTAAAGTGCGACAACTCTAAGAGATTGAAGACATAACAAGGGAAGCCTGTGAAAATATTTGTATATATAAATAAAAAACAAAAAAATGGAATGACCAAAACAGTACATTAAGAATATTAAAAGAAATATATAATTTTATTCTTTTTAATACATGATTGAATTTTTTACCTATGAAGATAAAATCTCAATGGTATTATCCATTTAAAATCATCAACATTTTTCTATATAGAGAAATAAAGTATGATTTGGATTCCTATAACCAACTATTTGAACATTGATTACATGAATATTTAAATTATTTAAATATTAAACATTTTATTACATATCATTAATTGTTCCAAATGATTATGATGAAATAATGTCCAAGAGCATTTATCACATTGATATGGTCATTGTAGGTCCCTCATACGATGATAAACTCCTTTTTGAATGATAGTATTGTTAAATATGGATATGTAGTTGGATGACATACTATTATGGGGCACATACAATAATGATCTAAAAGAACGAGTACTTCTAAGTAGCTGAGACTTCTTCTCATGAAGTTCTCACTCATATTCATAGAGATCAGATCATATGAGAACATACCTTCCAGTATGAATTCCATATGTTTTGGTTTTATTGAATATTTTTATCTGTGAGTATTTGTAACAGTCCTTAGAAATAATTATTATCATTTATGCATTTCTCCAATCATGCACATTGATTTACTAACAAATACCATCACGAAAAATGTTGGCAGAATGTAGGGTACATTGGGTGAATCATGAATGACATATTGTTAATGGATATGTTCAAGAATGATTTTCCCAACATTTATGGAAGTTCATATCTTGAACCTTTTATTTAAATAGAACCATCACCCTAAATTCCATTTCCATGGTGTAACGATGAGTTGATTTTAGGTAGTCAAATAATGAAGTAACAAGAACCTAGGTCGATGACACTGTGAATAAGACTACATGATGATATATTTATAAAAAGGTATAATATTACATAGTGATCATTCTTATATGGATTTCATCATTTCAACTTTATATTATTTCTATTGTGTGCCTCAACCCATTTCTAGATAGTAATCTATGACTTTTGGAAAGACCTATTAATGCCAATGAGAATGAATTCTAGAGGGTCACATACTCATTTTTTGGTGGTCTCGATTCTATTCAATTTGAATTTAATTAATTGAATGAATATTACTATCAATATTGAGGAATAATTTTATTCAATTTAAAATGGTCTCATAAATTAAATAAATATTTATTCACCAGATTGTGAATAAAATATTTTTATTTATTTTATTGAACATTTAAAAAATGTTTATTTACAAGTTTTTAAATGAAAATATTTATCTATAGGAATAAAAATACTATTCAAATATTCTATAACTGGAAGTGGTGTTCAAACAGACTTAGAAATTGACTGGTGATAAATTAATTATTTATATGTTGGAAAATAATATTTATCTTGGTGCCAAAAATAGTAATAATACTGTTATAATTGTGTGTCTCATTATTTCATTTATGGTTCAGTTTTGTGTAAGTTGGAATCCATGAAATAAAGATGCTATTATATTCATTAGGTAGATTGGGGTTTCTCTAATGATAATATTTTTATTTAATCAAATTTATGTAATCAAATATTGTAACTGAAATCTCATGCTGATTCAATGAATTGTACGTATATTGTACCGACCAACATTAACGTTAGGGAATTATTGAGGAAAAAATTTCATCTCTAAACTCATATGCTATCTCCCTATCAAGAACAAGAGAATTTATTCATGACTAAACAACGGGTGATCAACAACGATTGACAGATGATGTTTTCTTATCCACGTAATCACTTAGAGAATGAGTGGCATTGATCGGAGATAATAAGAGCATGTGTAGACAACCACCCGAGGGATTCTACTTTGGATCTTGTGATCACATAGAAGGGAATCTGAATGGGATATTCCGTACAATTAACGATAATAAATGAATAACTTACCGAGTACTGAGGTATTTAATTTCTTTATAAATAAATAAATTAATTATAAACATGGTATAACATATCTTCTTCCTCAAATCTAGTTATATTCATCTCTTTGTCAAAATCACTGATTTGAATCTTGGGATACTGGTATTCATCATCATATAGATCTCGGATTGGTCATTAATCATGGGGAAATCAATGTTGGGCTTTCCCAACTGCAATGCTTCAGCCACGTATGAATCATGTAATTGGTATCAGAGTGGGCTAATCATCGTTTATAATTATTTAAATAATTCATTGATTATTTACATTTTAATATCTTAGTTTTCCAATTCTTGTTTTATCATTATAGTAATATGAATGTTGAGATATGTTCTTCATATTTTCGGTTCCCACAGATCTAATAGAAATGAATATTTTTTTGATTAAAACTAAATAAAGGATCTCATCCGAAGGTGATGAATATTATATCCACGTAACACAATAGTAATCATCCAATAATCTAGATTTCACAACATGTAGTTGTGTTCATCAAATTTGGAGAAATTCAGTAATTGCTTTGGATGTGTGCATTAATTACATTTGGTGTAGTTAACTCTTACAACGCATTTTGACTAGGATATATAGGGACATCATTACCGAATTACACGTTGTGTGGCCCATTGGACATAGCAAGTAGTCCCTTAGGGTAAGGGACAAAATTGTATATCCCATACATGGCTAAGACTACTGGTAACCATGTAACCTATAGAAAACACAACATGTTTCCCACTATACATGTCATGTACTCTGATATTTCCCATATACGCCTCACACACCATGTCCCTAGGTGTGTACTTCAGTTAGGATGGTGAATGAAGTACATACTGAGTAGTCTAAACAGCACGTTGTGTACCTTACCAAATTACACAGAATTAAAACATTAATATTTTTTTAATGCTCATAATTAAATATCTTGTAGATTCGAATAGTTGTTCATTGTGTTACCTTCATTGTTATGGATGATAATCTATAGAAAATTGAGAAATGGATAAAGATAAAATACTTTATTAATTAAATATAATAATTCATCGATTCAATCACAATTTATAATAATAAGAAATATTAAATAATTGAATTATTGTTTTATTAAATGAATTAATGTTTTCACTTATGTGGATGATCATGAGATAGACCAGACCATCGTATGTGATGGGTTTTAATTTATTTTATATTAAATTAAATTATTGGCATGTGTTCTGTTTCTCTCATTAATATGTTGGGCATGTGTTCCCATGGATTCTTTTATGTAAACCCCCTTTATTATCATCACATGTTTATGAGTTTTAAAAAATATATATTGGATGGATCTCCTGTGTTTTTAGAGGCGGTTCAAGTAAGAATCCAAGGTGAAATCAATACAAGGAGACACAAAGGTGGACAAGTGGATAGCTATATACATGAACCATAAATGGTTCATGATGTTTTTCCGCTAGGTCAGTGGTCAATTTTTCATCCTCAAGAAAATATAACCATTATAAGAGCTCATGATCATTCCCTTCAAAATGTTTTATTTCTATCAGTTTCATGTTATTTCATTAGGGATGTATTTTCACGACTACATAATTAATTAATTTACATGAATGCATGATGGAACTAAAAAATGATGCTAATGTGTAAATATTATCTAGACATGGTTAATCAATTAAGTATGTTCAAATTAATAGTAAAAATATTGTGAATAAGGTAAAAAGTAATATTAAGGATAAAATATTAAAATACTACAATAGAATATTAAATTAGTCAAATCTTTCTATCACTTGATTAATTGGAAGACGCAATAAAACTATGTGTTTGAAAAACCATTATTCGGAAACATAATTTTATACAGGAAGGTCTTATGAAAAATTTGGGTATACATAACCATTTTACCTCAAAATGAGTATACCTTTCTAGTAATTCTGTAAATTTTGAGGCTAGAGTACTGCACATCCATGTTAAGAATTTCAGATTGGGGAGTCCACTCAATAGATCAAGGAGATGCGAGCCCACAATTGGAAAAGATCTGCCTACCTAGATAACATAAAATTGACTGACCAATACCTATTGGGTTTATTTGAAGGGGAATATGGATCCAAGGGATAATTTTTTTCAAGAAACTATACATTACATGTTCAATGTTTAGGGACACTATGACTTGATAAAATAGTGGGAGATTTAATAAAATTATGTTTTTATTTCTCAATAACTGTTGTCATGAATGTACTAATTATAAACTCTTTTAATTATAGAATATGAATGACAAGATCGAGAACCACACTATCTCTGTGATCAATACAGGGTAAAGTCAACATCCTCACCTGTAGTGACTTCCTGGAATGGTTTAGATTCCTTCGGTTCACTCTACACCATGAATATTAATCGTACATGTTAGAGTCCTCATTAAATGATCATCTTTCCCAAGAGGAAAGTGATGATGTATTCATTGACTATGGGATACATATAAATGAAACGGTAGACGTTCAATGTTTGATGTTACAATCAATGTCTAGTGAAATCATTAACTCTCATGAAATCTTTATTTTAGGTAGAATTCTTCATATCCTCTATGGTCTTTTCGAAGACATTGATGTACAAGAAAGGTTTGAGATCTCAAAGAAACTCTTTCAGATTAATCTTGGAGAGGGTTCCCCAAATGAGCCTCACTTAGTCGAGCTCATTGGATACATTGAGTACCTCTAGGTTATAGGATTTAAACTTCCCAAATAACTTGTCACTTATCTCATTCTCACATCACTCCCTCAAATCATCCCTAGTTTTCTTGTGAATATAAATACGAACAACATTTATTAGTCTCAACCAGATCATCTTATCCTCCTTTAAAATGGGACAATGACATGAAGCACAAAGATCCTTATTTTCATAAGGTGAATAAATGGAAAGGGAAGGAAATGATCATTAAGCCCAATGATTTTCCACACCCTTCCATGAAAAATAATATCTAAGAGGAAGGGAAGGTAACATGAAGATGTATGTTTCACATGTGGAAAGAAGGGCCACTGGATGAATAGTTGTACCCCACTAACAAAATAAGTGAATTACTTATGTTCAGTTGTTATCAAGTATAATTTAACTATTTATAAAAATTGGTTATTCTGTACAGATTTTAGTTCTCACATATGTATCCAAAAATTGGAACCACATATATTCATGAAAATTTACTGAGGGGATGTAGATCTATGAGACGAATAAATAGCTAGACTAGATGTTGTACCTATCATGGACTACCTCTTCACATTGCCGAATGAGATTATCTTAATGTTAAAAGGTTATTATTATATTCCTTCAGTAACTAAAAAGATTATTTTTATATCTAGATTATATTTAGATGGCTTTATTTCCATGTTCGGAAATGAATGTTTCTTCTTTTATCAGGATATAATTTCTTTTGTTAAGGAACATTTATATAATTGTTTTTATCTGTTGGATTATAGAAACCATGTAATGGAAATATATGATGAAGCTACTTCACATGAAACTTACCAAACCCAAAATAGGTATCACCAGCTAGGTTATATAAATGAGAAATGCTTGACAATGTTACATCAAGATGTATGTTTATATTCATTCAAACTAAAACCACATGGTGTATGTCGCAAATGTTTTCAAGGAAAAATAACCAAGGACCATTTTAAGTGGAAAGGTTAAAGGGACAAAGATATTATTTAATTGGATCATATCAATGTGTCTGGACCATTTCTAGTTGATGAAATGGGTCGGTACTCATAATCCATATCTTTTACTAATGATTTTAGTAGATATGGATATATACACTTAATGAGGTATAAATCTGATTCTCTTGATATGTTCAAGGAATTCAAGAATGAATTTGAGAACCATCATGGTTTTAAGATTATGAATTTTTGATCACACCGAGGAGGGGAATATCTTAAAAAATAATTCATTGATTAAATTTGGGAGTTTGATATCCTATCCAAACTCACACCTCCTTAAATTCCCTAATGGAATTTTGTAAGAGAAATAAAGAACTACATATTCATTGACATTGTGAGATAAATGATCAGTTATGAAAGTCTATTATTAAACGATTGGGGATATGTGTTAGAAAAAGTGTCAAACATACTAAACAATGTAAAAAATAAATCTTTAAATGATATTCTATACAAGATTTGGAGTGGATGAAAATCTATGTTATCAAATTAACATGTGCATTAATGTGAAGCATTTGTTAATGAATACTCAGGTAACAAACTCACACCCCAAGGCACAAAGTGTACCTTTATAGGATACCACATGGAAACAAGGCGATATTACCAATATGACCCCAGAGACAAAATGGATATAATGGAAAGACATGCCATATTCTTTGAGAGGGAGAACATCTCCAAAAGAGACAGTGGGATTGGGATAGACATCGATGATGTTGTGGTTCAAGATACATAATATTTAGTATAAGAGAAGATTCCACAAACCCCTGTGGAATAAATATATATTCTTGAGACACAATTACTGTGTAGGAATCCATGAGTGGTTAAAGAAGTAGAAAAGTATGGTTTTCAGGTTACCGAGTATGGAGAATCATTATTAGTTGACAATAACAATCTTCTAACCTAATATAAAGAAAAAATTGGCAATGACATTTCCAAGTAGAATGAATCCACGATTACAAAAATGGATTCCATGATAAAAACCAATTATAGTTTTTGGTAGATCCTCTAGTAGATGAAAAGTATTTTTGTTGAAAATGGTTATTCAAGAAGAAACTAGACATTGTTGGATAATTTAGTACCTATAAGGAATGAAAATTTTCAAGAGGTTTTAAGAAACATTATTGAATTTACTATGTTGAGACCGTTTCACTAGTTTCAATAGTGAAATCCATCATAATTCTACTATCCATTCTCTATAACCATGACTATGGGATTTTGAAAATTGATGTCAAAACAACTTTCCCTATTAGGGACCTTGATCATGATGCCTATATAACACAACCTGAAGGGTTTTTATCTCCAAAGGACTCCAATAAGATATGAATGTTGAAAAAATACCATTTATGAATTAATATAAAAATTTGGGTTATAAAACATTCATTTTTATGAAGCTATAACAAAATTTGGTTTTATAATGAATGAATGTGATCCTTGTGGTTTATATGGTTTTGTGGGATTGTATTTATTTTCCAAATATTATATGTTGATGACATATTACATATTAGAAACAATATTCCATTATCATACTCAGTTATGGTATGGTTAAATAAATTTATCTCCCCGAAGGACATGTGATAGACAATGTATGTTCCAGGGCTGAAGATCCATCATGATAGGTACAAGATATTGTTTGGGCCTATATAAAAGTTCATACATTGACAAGATGATAAAGATATTAAATATGGATCATTCCAAGAGGGCACTATTTAACGATACACATGGATTTCATCTTTCCAAGAAAATGTGTCCTATGATTCCTGATGAAAGAAAGAGAATGGAAAAAATTCCATATGCATAAATTATTAGGTGAGTCATGTGTCCTCTGCTATGTACTAGTCTTGATTTCAGCTTTGAATTAAGTGCACGTGGTAGATATGAAGCTGAACCAGGTGACTACCACTAGTTGGTTGTCAAGATTATCCATAAGCATCTAAGGCATACTAAGGATATGGACATGGTTTATAGAGGATATGAAGATCTAGTCATTAGAGGATATTAATATGTTAGTTTTCAAACTGATCAAAGGGACCTAAATTAAACAAATAGGATATGTCATCACTTTTAATGGGGGTGTTGTGAGCCCGAAAAACTCAAAGTATGTTGTGGTCATAGATTCTATAGTAGAGTTAGAGTATATTGGAGATTCCTAGGTAGTTAAATATGTAGTTTTGATTGAGATCTTCATCAAATATATGGATGTGATACACAACAGTAATGATCCCATCACACTTTTTTTGATAATATAGCAGTGGTGGCTCTCGCAAAAGATCCAAGGTCCCATTAGTATAAAAAGAAAATTATTTAGAAGTATCCTATATTGAAGGATTTTTCTCTGATAGGTGAAGTTGCAGTGAGAAATATTTCCTTAGAATACAATATGGTGGACCCCATCACTAAATCCTTCACTAAGAAGAAACATGATCATCATTTGAGGTCTAGAAGACTAAAAGTCGAAGGTAGTTAGCTCTTTCGTATGTTGGAGTTTCTTAGAGTCGGTGTACTAGAACAAACTGTTCTTATATTGATTATATTAATATTTAATGTTTTTAAATATTAAACATCTTATTACATATCAATCATTGTTTTGCATGACTATGCTATAATAAAGGCCTAGAGTATTTTTCGCATTGACAAGGTCATAATAGATCCCCTCAATGTAGTAAACACTAAATTAATATGAAGTATTTTTAAAAATTGTTCTTTGGTTGGATGACATACTATGATGGGACACATATTATACATACCATAATTTGTGAGTACTTGTATGAAGATGAGACTTCAAATCATAAACATCACACTTGGTAATCTCTATGATGGGAGATTATGTGAACAGACCCTCCAGTCATAATTCTACATGTTTTGGTGTCATCAAATATTCATATCTACAAGCATTTGTAAGGGTTCTTATACCATAAGATTATCATTGATACATGTAATGACAAGAAGAATATAATTTACTAACAAAAACAGTCCCACCATATGTTGGTGGTATGTAGGGTAACTTGGGTGCATCACGAATGACATATTATTAATGTATTAGTCATGAAAGGATTTAGCCCTTCCATTTTGGGATGTTGATCTATCATCCCTTTGATTGAAATATAACAATCACCCTAAATTCCATGGCTATGGGGTAATGATGAGTTTATTTCATTACGTAAATAGATGACATATAAAGAACATAGGTAGATGAAACTATCATGAATCATTCTTGATGGGATATTTAGATAATGTGATTATATAAAATTCTGAGTGTTTGTTTGTGGTTGTCATTGTTGCGACATTAACTTAAATCTCTTGGGTGACTCAACCCATTACTAGGCAATAATGTCGGAGTTTAGGGAATTATACCTAATACCAATGAGAATTAATCCCATAGGGTCACATGTTAAGTGGTTTTTGGTTGTCTCGATTAAATTTACTTCGAATTTAATATAGGGAATAATATTATTCTCATGATCTAGGAATAATTGTAATCAAGACAAAATGATGTCATAAATAAAATAAATATTTAGTCACTGGATTGTGAATAAAATATATTCACTTATTTTCATTAAAATTTAATAAATATTTATTTTCTAGTTTGTAAAATAAAATTTGTATTTAATATAATAAAATACTATTCAAGTATTCAATAAATGTAAGTGGATTTCGAACGGACAAAGACTATATCTGGCGATAAATAAATTATTTACAAGTATGTAAATATCGGTTATCAATGTGACACAAAATGATAACAATATTGTTATAATTTGGTGGATGGGGATTTCATTTATGGTCCTTTTTTCAAAACTTGGTTCACCACAACTATGTGTGATGTTTTTGTATCAGGAATCATGGGTTATATATAATGGTTATAATTTCATTTAATCACACTTATGTAATTAAATAGTGTAACTGAAACCCCATGTCGATAAACAGATAGGTATGCCTATTATGCTGACCACTGGTGACACAAATGAATTTTTGAGGTAAATATTTACTCTATCAACTACACTCTTCTCTCACACTAATGAATGAGATTTGTTCTTCCAAACCGATGAACGATCGATCAAGAATGATCAATGTAATACACTCACTTCAATATGCTAGTTACTGAAGAATTAGTGACATTGATCAAAGACCAATGGATCACAACATTAGGGATTCCAATTTGGATCCTCATGAGCACAATGAAGGCATTCTGTAAGGTTCATTTAGGATGATCTATGATCATCATCGATGAATATACCAAAGAACCAGGTATTTAATTTCTTCAGAAATTAATAAATTAATTATAAACCCGATGTGCAAGAACCTCTTTCTCAGATCCCCTAGTTTTCTTCTCTTTGTATATATCATTGATTTAAATATGTGGATATGGTGTTCATAATAATATTGACCCAAACGTTTTTCATCGATTATGGAAAATGAAATGTTGTGCCCTTCCAGCCTCCTAGCTTCCATAGAGTCTGAATCCTAAGAATCTAAATTCAAGAAGGTGAAGAACCACCCTTCATGGTCAATGTAAAAATACAAAAAATTTATCAAGAACCATTTCGAAAAGATTTTGTTATTTATTTAGAGTTAAACAAATTATTTTCCTATTTTTATGTCTAATGATTACAATATAGTGATTTGTATGAGGTTACCAATATTATTTTGGTTCTCTTCCCTTTGAGTCTTGTTCTTAGGGAAAAGTATTTTATTTTTATTTCTATAATTTTATTTTCACCGATCTATAGAAACATCATTATACACAAATACTTCATTTAACTGAGTTTATTTATCTTGTTTTTGAATTTACACTCCTTCTCAATTTTTTACATACAAATTTATATCCCTATAGACTAAATTTTTATCTAGTGCAATTACTTTTTTAAAAGAATTTATGTTCGTAGCCCAATTCCTTTCACAATCATACAAGTCTACAAATGACATAGAATTTACTATAGGTATATATCAATTCAACGATTTCATTTAAAATTTCTATTAAGTCATTTTCAATTCATTATGTGATATATCTCCCAAGATAATTTCCAGAATAGTGCAGACACTATCTCATTTTTTGTGTGGGTGAGTCTTTCCTAACAAGTATTGACGATACCCTTGTATTATTTATATTTAACACTTTTTCAGTATACATTTTCCATGAAATCATTCTTTAATCACGAAATATCATTGCACACATTTTAATAAAAGTCAATTTTTTGGTTAGAAACTGTGAAAATCCAGTTTGTATTCAAATCTAAACTATAAGACTGATTTCCAAGTGGAATAATTGTATCTTAATTATAGATTATTTCAATTTATTTTGATTGAATTATCTATTGATTTCATTTAATGGTTGATCCCCAATTATTTTTTTATACACCTATTCACAGGATAATTTTAAACATACTGTATAATATCATTTTATTATCATATTTCTTGAGAAATACTTAGGTAGTATAAACCTATAAAAACAAGAAGTGATATATTAACGATCCTATGATTGATCAAAATCAATTTTAATATGATTGAGGAAAACTTTTTTGGGCTAGTATTTCCAAATACTCACTTGTAAAACATTAAACATTTATCCCATTGTAGCTATGAAATATAATTTTAGGATAGATCCATTTAAATCATATTATCCCTTCCTATTAGCTTTTAGTACTATACATTACTTTCCTTTGAACATGTTTCGGGGAATTTTCAAAACCGATGAACTCATGATGTTATTATTAAGGAGATATACTATGGAATTTTCATGAGATCACAATGATGTGGTCCATGATTATATGTAGTATTTTCTAAGTATTCCATGTTTCATTGAAAAAAATATAACACAAAAGAAAATGATATTTTATTGTGTATTACGAAGGCCAAAATTTACCATTATCAGACTAATGAATTCTATGGTGGATCATATTTGGTTAGGTGATGGATGTAAGATATTTCCTAAAATTAAATTTAAAATAATGAATTAAATAAAAGGAATAGAGTAAATTGTAGATAACAAGGTGTCATATTCAATGATTATACTTGTGTTATGGAATACAAACACATCTTATATCAGATGAGTTACTTAATTAATCTATTCACATTTATCATGAATTATACATTAGAACTTACCTGAATTTTTGGCCTGATTTTTACTTTCTCCACTATCCCTATACATAAAAAAGATTATAACTTATTTATGAATATCTCGTTGTATATTTTATGTATTTATTTATGACATGGAGATTTTAAAACAAATTTATGATTATAATTAGGAACATTTATTATTTGTATGAGTGTAACTGAAATTTATTTTTTTATATTTAGTGCGGTTAGAAAATTTATTGTGAGGTAAACAGAAAAGGGGGTATAGAATTTTAGAAAAACATTATATATTATAATTAAAGGAATAAAAAAACTATACAAGAATAAAAATATGAGTCATCAATTATTTTCTCCTTACACATAGTTCTATTTTCCTAGTTGTAATTCATTTTTCTTTCATTAAAAAGTGATACATTTGGATTCCCAATTGAGATTCTTATTCCATGAGGACATGTAACAACCTGAGATTTTATAAGATATATTTTTTTTAATTTCATTCATATCTTTTGTTGTACACTACACCAAGATTATAGTGCTCTATATGCAACACCATATTAGCTTGCAGTATACACAACACTAATCTTGGATCGTGTTACACACAATTTCAAGATTGTTTGATAGTATTTATTCTACGCATCATTGAGTATATATATATATATTCAATGTATTAATGAAATATGGTTCAATTTTGATATACGCAACAACAAAGGAGTCGTGCACTACATGCAACCCTGACTTGGCTTGCATTACACGTAATCACGACCTTCCTTGACAGCGTGTGTTGTACGCAATACCGGGTTTTACTAAACAACAATATATTATTATAATATTATTATGAACTAGCCGTTATGAATAGTATTAAATAAGTTTTAAATTTTATAACATTATTATTCATCTAAAAAAATTTCTAGAACATGGTATAAGAACAAAATAAATTTTTCATGTAAAATAAGTATTTTTCAAAAAATGCTATTTTGCCACCTTTTGATGGCGCACCAACTTTAAATCTAGTTTTTGACATGTTTATACGGTAAATTTTTCAAAATAAACTACTTCTTTTGAATCAGGATGTAAAAATTTACATTGGATAATGTTTTGATATTTTTCTAATAACTTTTATATTTTAATGAACAGTAAAAACACGCTATATTTTAATTAAAAACAACTTTTTTCATCGTAATAATTTATATGGTAAAATTATAATAATGAATGGTTTTAAATCATAAATAGAATATTTTTTTACCATTTATTATAATTTAAGTCATTACCCTTGATTTTACCCTGAATTTGTAGGTTAAATCAGTTCAGTCTTTTGCAATGTTTTAAACAAAAACACATTTTCTTTCGACAACAGGATTAATTTTAATTTAATATCTACAAGTTTTGTGTATTGAATTTGGAAAAATGGATTCCATATTTGTCATAAGTGGGTCCAAATTATGTTAATAAGCTAAATTTTATTTGTGGGCACAATGAATAGTAACTATATTAAATTATATTTATTATAGTTAAAGGTAAATCGGGTAATTAAGGGTAAATATAAGATTATAAAATTACCCTAACTCCTGAAAAAATTCTATTGTATGACTAAAATTAGACCCATATCACCTAAGGGTCATATGAGATTCATTTAATGGACTTTTTTCCATGAAAATAATTTAATTATTATAAAAACCAATGAAAGTGAAAACATGTCACATTCTTAAATCTTATAAGTATAATAATTTTCATTTAGAGATAAAATTAATGAAACTTCAAACAAGAATAGTATCCAGAAAGATAATACAATTATATACATCATATGAATTTATTTATAATTTTGTGGGATTAAATAATTATCGTTAATTATGACTCAATAGTGATGTTGAAATTATTTTATTAATTAAAATATCAAATAAATTATTTTCAAAATATTAAAATAAATATTATATAAACTATTTAATGTGGTCCACTAATTTTATTGATACATATGACATTTTATGAATCTATTAATTCTTTTAGTTATAACAAATCTTTTTTATATATTTTATTTAAATTCAAATAAATGAATAGTGTCAAAATTGAAACTATTGTTATTTTATAAAAATAACATATTATAAAATTGTTTAAAAATCACGAAAATATTTAAAAATTATAAATTAAAATTTATATGGTATAAAATATCATTATGTGTCAAATTATGGAAAATTAACAACACATATGTAATTATTTATGATAATTTAAAATTTATAATATTATTACCACAAATAAAATTAAATTGATAAATAAGGATAAATCCAGTTGATAATGTTTAAAATAAATTCCTACCACGTCTAAATTTTATTGGTTGATGATATTAAAAACCTATATAATATAATATTTTGATATGAGTCATTTTTGAAGTTTTTAAGAGGGTTTGGGATTTAATACAAACTAATATTTCTTATATTTCCAATGGTGCCTCTCTCATCCCTTATAAAAGGGCACCTCATCCCTCTCATCCTCACACCAATTTGATCCTTCAAGCTCGGCCAAAACCCACACATTTCACTTCCCCACTTCCCTAGAAACATCCTAGAGGTCCTGGTCTTCTTCAAAGGCCAAATTTAGTGCCCTAAGAGGAGGTCTCAAAGAGGCGCTTCAAAGAAGAGGTAATGTTCGTTACCGATTTTTCAACTTTATTTATTCTTCCACTTCTTCTGCATTAGTTGTTTCATTATGAAGTAATAACATCATTATCACTTATATACTGATATTTCATTATAAATATGAATCAACCCCATTTCACCTTCTATCCATCCTATGGAAAACGATATCTCTGCGCGTGCATTTGTACGGAATACCGTCTCCACGCCGTGGTGTAATCTGTTTTTCCACCAACACCATACATGGATGGGTATAATGGTGTAAAGAATAACTATATATGGTTATTATAACATCATACTGATTATGATATTTTATACTATTCACCCCAATTCTATTCAATAATTATGGTAACGATATCATCGCTCGTGCGTACGTACGGATTACCGTCTCCACGACGCGATGAGATTCATTCTCCAAGTTAACCATACATGAATGATTATAAAGTCTATATAATGAATAATAATGAAATATATGACATAATAATTATACTAGATATATATATATATGTATGTAATCTATTTAGTTTCGTTCAATTCAATAAGGAAACGAAAACAGCGTTCATGCGTACGTACGGCCTACCGTCTCCATGAACAGTGTATTTCAATATTTTTATGGATCTACAATATATATGTATATGATGAATATATATTACATATAAATCATGTTTTACATTCAAGAATAATTTAAATCAGGATATAAGTAATAATATCAAGAACGACAAGTCAAAACACATACGATAAATGAAATGATTTTACCCAAAACGCTGCTTTAACATGGAATTTACAAAAGAATGGGTAATATAAAGTCATAAGTGAAACATATATGATATCCTAACCATGAATATTATTTTTTAATAAGTCAATGACATTATTTAAATCATTATACAGGAGTTTCGGATCCATACGAAGCATATCAGACCTAAGGTAAGGGATAACTTTTGCAATCTCGTTCTTATCCGAGATTGTTTATTCGTAAGTATTTACTGGGGTTATTGTTTTCATCCATGTCCATGTTTCCAAAAAATGGTTTCATGTATGTTTAATGTCCTTTTTACCCATTTTTTACTTTTACTACAAGGTATGTATGGAATCTTCCTTTTACAAGGTACTTTTTGACTTTTCCGGCAAAAGTACGAGAAGAATGTTTTTTTAAATTATACGGCATGAACAGATTCTTATGGTTTTATAAAGCCTTATTTTCATGAAGCTTCCTCCAAAATATTTCATGACTATTTTCAGCAAAATCATTTTCTTTTAAACTTTCATGATGTTCTGTGAAAAGAAATTGATTTTGAAGGAGAAAGGATATTTTCCTCAGGAATTCATTTCAAGTGTTTTATCAAAAATATTTCCCATCTATGTTGACATTATTTCATATGTGTATGTTTCAAGTATAAAGTCTCTATGATTTATATGGTTTCACTTTTCTTATTATGTAATGATATCCATTTCTTTTATATGCATTATGTGATGATGGTCTGATGTTTATGAAACCCATTTGATTCGTTGAGTAATTATGTATGATGTATGTTTATTTTGTGGCACAGGTAAGAATGATTTCATTATGAGATGGGTGGGACCTATATCTCCCTCCACTGCAATGGGTAATGATTTATATCTCATGAGATAGACATGGCTAGAATGGAATGATAATCTGGTTCAGTGTTACATGACTGAAATGAGGAGTAAACTTGATTAAGAAAGGGACTTTGTCCACAAAGATGGTCTTGGCAGCAATGCCTTGTCTACTATGGAAATCATAACATGTGCTGAATGGTTACCACAATTACATGTTTTATTCCCATTATATTTTATCATGGTTGATGATCCATTATGATATATACCTAACGTACTTCCACGATTTATGTCTTTGCAAAAGATTTTGATGTTTAAATTTCATGTTCATTTTTTTGCTTTCAAATGATTATGGATTGTTTTATGTTCTCTATGTTTGTCGTTACTCAGCATTTCAGGTCACCCTTTTTATGTTTTATTTTCCCCAGGAAATAAAGAAATGTTTTAGGTAAGGAAACAAAAAGGGGAAGATCGTTATGGGAGATGATGAAGATCTTTCAACATGAGTAGAAGTTTATATTCCAAGTTTCCAAAGACACTAAACTATTACGATCCTTGAGTTTTGGTTTTTTTGTTATGTATTATGTATTCCGAAAAAGTTATGTATTGTCCATGTACGTCAAGCTTCAGGACTCTACAGTTGGTATCAGAGGAAAGGTTTACTCAACCTTTGGAAACTAGTATGCCAAAACGTTAGTGAGATCCCTAGAGAAATTTCTAATGTATGTCTAGGGATGTCCCTAAGGATAAGTATACGAATAGGATATAGTCATATAAATATGATAACGATCTTATAATTTAACCTAAGATGTTAGATATTGATGGTACTCCCCCTTTACTATGTTGTTTTCCCTAGCATGATTTTTTCCTCTCACACTGTTCTTTTTGGGTTTTAGAAAATGGGTGGAAACATGAAGATTCATAATAATAGAGGATATGGAGGACAATGGAATGATATTCTTCATGAGAAACCAAATGAAATGGGATTTGGAATTCCAAACTTCGTTATTATGCCTAATCAGAAATCTCATAATATGATCAATAATCTTAACTTTGGTATGTTTCCCGACTCAAATAATAAGAGAAAGATGGAGTTTCATGATGATAATAGAGGAAAGAAAGTTCAATTTCCCTCATGTAAATCATGTGGGAAGAGGAATCGAGGAGATTGTTTCAAAGGAACTGGAAGATGCTTTGGGTGTGGAAAAGATGGACACAAAGCCAGTAAGTTAAAAGGAAAAGGTTCAGTTAACACCATGGACAAGGATAATGGTATTGCTACGACATCAACAATGATTAGATGTTTTAAATGAGGAATGTATGTGCATTATGCAAACCAATTCCCTAAGGGAAAATCTCAGGAAGAGAATAAGAATGGTCATATGAGTAGTATTTATGTGGATGATGATGAATAGACTACAAATGAAATATGAGATGAAAAAAATGATGAAGCTCAGTCATTGGTTTAAGAAGTTAGTGCAATGATTGTATGTTTATAAAGAATAATGTATGGTACTATGGAATAAAGAATCATCTAAGGATTGTTACACTATTGTTTTCCTAAATTCTTTGAATGTATATTTTGAATGGTACTTGTAACCATGGAAGGTTTTGCAGATATTTTTGAAAAGTAGATGATATGCGCATAATGAAGGGATAAGAAGATAATGAGATGTTTGATTGTATTCATGAGCTCATGACTGATATAAGGACAAAGTGATATTATGGTTTGATTATATAGATTTTTTGGGATTTTCATATGTGGAAGGAGTTTACTTTTGATATTATTCATGTTTTCACTAAGGTTATATGGTAATTTATGTTTCAAGAGAATATATGACTAAGGTATTCATGTGTTTGGAATGAAACCAACAAGATATATCTTATGATATATGTGGGATAAATGCTTGTATTCACATTCATGGTAGATAACCTTTCTAGTAATTGTTTTATTTATACTATGAGCTTGGACCGATGTATTTTTGATAAGACTAATGATTGGAATGGATTATGTTATACATAAGATAGTATTGTTTAAGGATAGAATTTTTTTTCAATATTATTGATGGGATGTTATAGTAATGTAGTGCTACAAAAAGGAAAACCTGCAGGACGTGCGACAGCCCATCGCATCGGAGAAGGCTGTGGGAATCGAACCCACAATTGTAGTGTGACTGGCCTTTATCACCTACCATTGGCCTACAGGAAGTCCCCAGTTAGTAGAAACAAGTTTTATTTTATTAAGTGGTATGATATATAAAGTATAAGTTCATTTTTGGAATCGTATATGATTAACCTCATAATAGATGGAATTATGTATATTTGATAACTTTTTCTAACCTTTTGTATGAAATAGATGAAATGACCCATCATTCTATCACATGATCTGTTAACACTTCACGAATAACAAATTCAACTTCATTTATTTAAGAGATGAAGTGGAAATTGATCAAAGCATGAACAACAGTGAGATTGTACCAAAATCAAGCAAGTATTTCTTCTAAATCAAAATTTTCAACTTTAGGGAAATGACATTGAAAACTAAAAATGTTGTCCTAGTTCTCTTATATCAGTTGAATTAGATGGTACATTAGATCAACACAAATTTATATCTTTGTGATTGATGGTTTTTTCATAGCCATGTCCTCTACCACTCTCAATCAGAACATGATGGTTAGATTTTTCTTCAATATCTATATTTTCACCTATGTTCTCCTATATGGAAACCCAGTGATGAGTTAATTTGGGTAATCTTTACATTTCATACTTTAGTTTTTAAAATTAAGTTTTAGTATTCCCTTTTACGATGTGGGTTTCTATGAATAGTAAAAGAATTATAACCCCGATGAATTTCGAGGGTGAAATTCATTTTAAGGGGGGTAGAATGTAACAATCCGAGATTTTTTAAGATATATTCTTTTTAATTTCTATCATATCTTCTGTTGTACACTACACCAATATTGTCATGCACTATACGCAACATCGTATTAGCTTGCAGTATACGCAACACTAATCTTGGATCGTGTGACACACAATTTTAAGTTTGTTTGATAGTAGTTATTCTACGCAACATTGAGTATATATATATATATATTCAATTTATTAATGAAATATGGTTGGATTTTGTTATACACAAAAACAAAGGAGCCTTGCACTACATGCAACCCTTACTTGGCTTTCATTACACGCAATCACAACATTCCTCGATAGCGTGTGTTGTACACAATACTGAGTTTTACTAAACAATGATATATTACTATAATATTATTATGAACTTGCTGTTATGAATAGTATTAACTAAATTTTTAATTTTATAACATTATTATTCATCGAACACATTTCCTAGAACATGGTATAAGAACAAAATAAATTTTTCGAGTACAATAAGTATTTAAAAAAAAAATGCAATTTTGCCACCTTTTGATGGTGCACCCACTTTAAATATAGTTTTTTACATGTTTATAAGTTCAATTTTTACAAAATAAACTTCTTATTTTGAATCAGGATATAAAAATTTACATTGGATAATGTTTTGATATTTTTTTGATAACTTACATATTTTATGAATAGTAAAAACACGCTATATTTTAATTAAAAACAACTTTTTTCATCATAATAATTTATATGGTTAAATTATAATAATGAATTATTTTAAAGATTAAATAGAATATATTTTTACCATTTAATATAATTTATGTCATTACCATTGACTTTACCTTGAATTCGTAGGTTAAATCAATTCAGTCTTTTGCAATGTTTTAAACAAAAACCCGTTTTCTTTCGACAACGGGATTAATTTTAATTTAATCTCTGCAAATTTTTTGTATTGAATTTGGAAACATGGATTCCATATTTGTAATAAGTGGGTCCAAATTATGTTAATAAGCTAATTTTTATATTTGTTCATTATAAATAGTAACTACGGTAAATTTTAGTTACCATAGTTAAAGGTAAATCATGTAATTAAGGGTAAATATAAGATTATAAATTTACCCTAACACCTTCCAAAATTATATTGGATGAATAAAAGTCGACCCATATCACCTAAGGGATGGATTATATTCAATTAATAAACTTTTCTCCATGAAAATAATTTATTTATTATTAAAACCAAAGAATGTGACAACATGTCACTTTCTTAAATCTTATAAGTATACTAATTTTAATTTAGTGGTAATCTAAATAAAACATAGAACATGAATAGTCTCCAGAAATATAATACAATTATATACATCATTTTAATTTATTGATAATTTTTAGGGATTAAATAATTATCATTAATTATGACACAATATTGAGTTTGAAATTATTTTATTAATTAAAATATCAAATAAATGGTTTTAAAAAAATTAAAATAAATATTATATGAACTATTTAATGAGATGAAAAAATTTTCTAGATACATATGACATTTTATGAATCGATTAAAGCTTTTAGTTCGAACATATGTCTTGTATATATTTTATTTAAATTCAAATAAATGAATAGTGTCAAAATTGGCACTATTGTTGTTTTATAAAAATAACATATTATAAAATTGTTTAAAAATCACAAAAATATTTAAAAATTAAAAATTAAAAATTATATGGTGTAAAATGTCATAAAATGTCAAATTATGGAAAATTCACAACACATATGTAATTATTTATAATAATTTAAAATTTATAATATTTTTACCAAAAATAAATTTAAATTGATAAATAAGGATAAATCAAGTTTATAATGTTTTAAATAAATTACTAACATGTCTAAATTTTATTGGTTGATTATATTACAACCCTATATCATCTAATCTTCGGATATGAGTCATTTTGGAAGTTTTTAAGAGGGGTTGGGATTTAATATAAACTAGTATTTCTTATATTTCAAAAGGTGCCCCTCTCCTCCCTTATAAAAGGGAACCTCCTCCCTCTCCTCATCACACCAATTTGAGCCTTTAAGCTCGTCCAACCCCTGATCATTTCACTTCCCCACTTCTCTATAAATATCTTAGAGGTCCTGGTCTTCTTCAAAGACCAATTTTAGTGCCCTAAGAGGAGGTCTCAAAGAGGCTCTTCAAAGAAGAGGTAATGTCCGTTACCGATTCTTTCAACTTTATTTCTTCTTCTTCTTCTTCTTCGTTAGTTGTTTCATTATGAAGTAATAACCTCAGTGTCACTCATATACTGATATGTTATTATAAATATGAAAAAACCCCATTTCACCTTCTATCCATCCTACGGAAAACGAAATCTCCGCGCGTGCGTACGTATGGAATACCGTCTCCACGCCGTGGTGTAATATGTTTTTCAACCAACACCTTACATGGATCGGTATAATGGTGTAAAGAATAACTATATATGGTTATTATAACATCATACTGATTCTGATATATTATACCATCCACCCCAATTCTATTCAATAATTATAGGAATGATATCATCGCTTGTGCGTACGTACAGATAACCATCTCCACGACGCGATGAGATTCATTCTCTATGTTTACTATACATGAATGATTATAAAGATTATATAATGAATAATAATTAAATATATTAAATAATAATTCTACTGGATTTTTGTGTATATATATTTATGTCATCTATTTAGTTTCATTCAATTCAATAAGGAAACAAAAACAGCATTCATGCATACGTACGACCTACCGTCTCCATGAACGGTGTATTTCAGTCCTTTTATCAATCTATAATATATATGTCTATGATGAATATATATTAAATATAAATCATGTATTACATTCTAAAAATATGTAAATCAGGATATATGTGATAATATCAAGAACGACATGTCGAAACATATACGATAAATGAAATGATTTTACCCAAAACCCTACTTTAACATATAATTTACAAAAGAATGTGTAATATAAAGTCATAAGTGAATCATATATGATATCATAAATATTAATTTGATTTTGTAATAAGTCAATGAAATTATTTAAATCAATATACAGAAGTTTCAGATCCATACTAAGCATATCGGACCTAAGGTAAGGGATAACTTTTCCAATCTCGTTCTTATCCGAGATTGTTTTTGTAAGTATTTACTGGGGTTATTGTTCTCATCCATGTCCATGTTTCCTAAAAATGGTTTCATGTATGTTTAATGTCCTTTTGTCCATTATTGACTTTAACTACATGGTATGTAAGGAATATTTATTTTACGAGGTACTTTTTGACTTTTTCGGCAAAAGTACTAAAAGAATGTTCTTTTAAAATTGCATGATGTTTTGTGAAAATAAATTGATTTTGAAGAAGAAATGATATTTTCCTCAAGAATTCATTTCAAGTGTTTTATCAAAAACCATTTTCCATCTAAGATGACATTATTTCATATGTTTATATTTCAAGTATAAAGTCTCTATGATTTACATGGTTTCACTTTTCTTATTATGAAATGATATTTATTTCTTTTATATGGATTATGTTATTATGGGATTATGTTTATGAAACCCATTTTATTCGTTGGGTTATTATGTATAATGTATGTTTATTTTGTGGAACAAGTAAGAATTATTTCATTATGAGATGGGTTGGACCTATATCTGCCTCCAATGCATTGGGTAAAGATTTATATCTCATGAGATAGACATGGATGGAACGATAAGTTAATCTGGTTCAGTGTTACAGGACTAAAACGAGGAGTGAACTCTATTCAGAAAGGGACTTTGTCCACTAAGATGGTCTTGGCAGCAATGCCTTGTCTACTATGGAAATTATAACATGTGCTGAATGGTTTCCACAATTACATGTTTTATTTCCATTATATTTTATCATGGTTGATGTTCCATTATGATATACACCTAACGTACATCCATGATTTATGTCTTTGCTTTTGATTTTGATGTTTAAATTTCATGTTTAAGTTTTTGCTTTCAAATGTTTATGGATTGTTTTATTTTCTCTATGTTTTCACTTACTGAGCATTTGAGCTCACCATTTTTAGGTTTTATTTTCCCCAGGAAATAATGAAAGGTTTTAGGTAAAGAATCAAAAAGGGTAAGATCAGTATGGGATTTGTTGTAGATCTTTCAACATGATTAGAAGTTTATATTCCAAGTTTCCAAAGACAATAAACTATTACGATCCTTGAGTTTTGGTTTTTTTGTTATGTATTAAGTATTCCGCAAAAGTTATGTATTGTCCATTTATGTCAAGATTCGGGTCTCTACATGACAAGAAATTAATCAATTTTGGGGAAATTTAATGAGATAAAATTATATATTAATAATGGGTAAATTTATATTGGAACTATTCATGTTTTATTCCATAATGTGCTGGGTTTTTTTAGTTATCTCATGAATTACGAATTTTGGACTCAAATTAATAAATGTTGGAAAATTAAAAAAACAAAATTTTCACACCATGTACATCATTCACAATTAGTAAACCTCCTTCATAGTATAAATATACATCCATATACCATCCTGTGAACACATTATATGACATGATACCAATACACAATGTTTACATTCATTACAAGATCATTAGGTTTCAATGATCTTAATATTACTAAATGGGAATCACAAACATGAAATTCATGGATTTCGCAACGTGAAATGTTCAAAGTTTCACTTAGAAGAAGATTCATTCTATTTATTCAGAGAGAAATGTGGATATAGTCTAGGTGACATGGAGCAAAAATACATTATGCGAACATTTTATGATTGAAGTCACATAAGGCAGTACACGATGTTAATGACTTACACAGCATGTAACTTTAATCATATTTATACTTTAAGAATTCCTCCATGAACACATCCTTTTGTATTTTTTTGGAATCTAAATTCATTCTTCATCTATTACAAATCGGTCTCTATTTTCGATTTATGTTTCAACATAACCTTGTATTATTCATCAAATCCTACACAATTCATCATTTTTTTGTCATGGATAATTATTTTTTGATTAGATTTAAATTTATTCAAATATTTTGGTCTTGAATATTATGTTTTGTAATCCTTTATTTCATCTTCCTCAATTTCATCTTGATTATTCATTTCATTTTTATTATATCCCATCATTTTCTAAACACGTCCATGCATAGATAATCCTCCTATGGTTATGTGTTGAGTGTATTGGCGGGTTGAACCAAATCAATATCTATTATTAAAAATAGTTAACCCTGTGGTTAGTAAAAATGTTTTGAACAATTTTTAAAATCATTTTTTTCATTTTTTTGTGCATTAGAGGTGCAAATTGAATTACCATGACATAGTTAGAGATGATCGCGGTTGGACCAATAGCCTATAATTAATTCTTCTTATATTCTATGATTCATGCAGTTTGGTTTCCAATTTTTCTAGACAGTGGAATATTTTACAACATAGGTTGATATAATTTAGTAGACCAAGGTTACTTGATGTCCTATAGACTTCTCTCCATCAAAATCCATAGGTCATTGCCAAGTTAGAATTAGGATAACTGCATTCCCTCAACCCTGAAATTTACCATGATCCCGTCCATTATTATTCTTCAATACCCAATATACATTGTTATAGAATATCTAAAAAAAGAAGAGTTATCATGGGTAATCCTATTATAGTGTTTATGTATTCTAGTTTTCTTGTTTAAACATATTTTCACTATGGGTTAGACCCCAAAATCCAACTTTATATGCCATAGTAGTTGAGAGAATATTATTGAATAAGAATGTAATATGATCAACAAACACACATATTAAATGATGTGTGTTGGCAAACAAGGGGAGGAGCATAGTTGAGATCTTCCTTATATTGGTCCAAATTGGGTCCTTAGAAATAGGATTAAATGATGAAAACTCATATTCGTCCTGCATTTTATAATCATGGTCATTGAGATGAGCTTTTCCAGGTTAATGTAGTGGATTACAATTGAAAAAACGGTGGTGAGGGAAAATCTACAATTTGTGGTATTGTCTTTACTACATAAAAATTATCAACCACTTTTTATATAAAGGCGAATCTTATTACATTATATATACACATTTTGTTAATTTAATTAATTACCAATCAGGTCTAATTACCAGTTACTTTTCCTCAATACACTATTGGGAATGAAATTGGTGCATCATTACTGATGTAAAAGTTTCTTATAGTAGTTTTTGATAATGGAAATATATAGAACATCAAGATTATAAAGGTAACTATATTTTATGTTATTCATTACATGGATAAGTTGAAACGTTTTGGATCTAAGATTTATTACTATCACATTAAAATATTATATTAATATCTAATGGGCTTCAAGAAAGTTATGACCATATAATGGGAACTGATATCTAATTGAACAGTTCCTGAAATGAGTTATATTTCAATGATCATGGAATATATTGTGGCCTTGGATATTTTAATAGAATCAGTGACATAACACTGAAAATTTCCTCTAGTAATGGTTATTTATTAGGGTGTCTTTCAAGAATACCTCACATGAATTCACCCTAATATATTAGTTGACTTTGAGATATTGATCATTCAAGTGGCGTGACCCATTTCGATAACCCTTTTCACATGTAACTATTTGAGTTAAAGGTCCTTAGGTACAACTCATGGAGATGGAGCATATGGGTTTTATTAAGAAAAGTACATCACTATGTTGTGAACCTATCTTGTTTACCATGAAAGAATATAGTAGTCTCTAACTCATTATAGATTATGAAAAGGTAAACATGGTAATCGTTTAGAATATATGTCCATTTCCAATGACTGATGATATTTCTAAATTGATACATATATTTAGGTGGTTCTATAAGAATTTTTATTGATTTGGTTATAACGATATATGGGAAAGATCTATTGAAATTTTGGAGACTATGATTCAGATTAGGTGTTGGATATATGATTATTTGGAGATGCTATTGAGATTTATTTATACATAAACCTTGTTTTGAACTCACATGTTCAATATCTTTCACCAATATCTTCACTAATTTTTCATGTTGTTCATTAATAACATCCTTATATACTTACCAAACTCACATCTACGTGCTAAAAATATTGATATATTCATGAATTCAAATAATATAGATCACATTAATGTTTATATATCAATGGTTAAATATTTTATTTGGGAGGGGAATTTCATTGGTTGTGTGGTTACTATAAAAGGTATATCCAGAAAACTATAGACATTGGAGGTAGTATTGTCTTCCTCACATCTCCTGAATTATATTGAGATCATGGTATTTTTCAGTTTAGCGAGATATTACCAATGTTGTATTCAGTTATCCTCTCATCTATCATCAACAAAGACTTTTTTGATAAATAAAAATGTGATTTCAAAGTGAATAAATGATTGTGAAGTGGATATTCATGACATAAAAATGAGGTTGACCACAACTGGAATGATGAAACATCTCATGCTAGTGATCAATTATTTTTTATAATATGATGCATCAAACATCTGTTTGAAAGAAGTGCTAATTTAGAAGTTGTAGGTAGTATCTTGTGGGTCATCCCAGCCAAAAACCTTAGAGTGGAACTATCATTCCAATTCCACTGAGTAGTAATTCATGTTCTCTGGGTTGAATTGTAAGATATTTTATCCCATCGGTGAGAGTATGACTATCTACACTAAAAATAAGATCCATTATTATATCTTCACAAAGAGGGATCAAAGTATGAGGTATAGTCTCTAAGTGTTAAATCCTTAGTTGTTCTTCATTGATATGGATTATGATCAAAGAAAGGGAAATTTATTTCATAGTCACATAGCTACATGAATTTGGTATATTAGGAGCTTAGTGTTTGATGAACTTGTTAGATGAATAGAGGATGGATATTTCTATTATGCATGGAATGTTGATATTTTATCCTTTCAAGGGAACATATTAAATACTTTAATGGGTAATGGATGGATATGATTCAATCCATGATTGTGTTGTGATGTGATAATAACTAGAAATAGGTGACCCGATACTCTGGTGGTCGTTAGATAACAATGATATGATCCTTGAACATGGGAGAATTTCTATCGATCCATACATAAATTAGGAGATAAGAAGATGAATTCATATATATATGGGGGTAGAAAATCATTCATTAAAAAATTAGTATTAATAATTTGGGAAATATTTTTTTTTCCAAGGGATGAAGAGAAATATTGTATGATTTTTTTCGTGATGTGTTACCTTTGATAGAATTATGAACTAGCACTAGTTTCCACATGGATTACTATAGACACTTATTATTCCCATGTTGAAGTGGTTGAACATAAAAATAGATATTTTGATGGGTTTAGAAAAGGTCTTAAGTATTCATAAGGATTTATAGGTCATTTCTGATCAGTTGATGAAATGTTATCATTTCATACCTTAACCTTGATACTCACTTATTAGATGAGAAAGAAAGATTTATGTCCATGAAATAGTTTGATCTAATGGAGTTATATTGATCATAGTAACATTAAAATACATATGTTATATGTTTTATAATTTTTAGGTCTTATAGAATTTCTTATGGACATAGTTGAGAATGAATACAATGTACCATCCTTAGAAAGATAAATAGTCATAGTAGATGATCCATATACAGGAGGATATTCTTCAAGTATGTAACTTGGAACATGGAATAGCTTGGGGTGATAACCGCGCACTATTTGAGTTATCATAAATCGATATTTACTATTCTTAAATTCATATTGTGTACTTCAAGGTTCAATGTGGTAGGTTTTTTCTTTACCAGATCTGTTTCCTTGATGATGGTGAGATAGTTGTAATAGGGCCTTATATCACACATGAGACCTCCAAGAGTATATTGTTCCTTCAAAAAAGTTTATCACTGATCAATGATAGTTGAATTCACATTAAATCTATATGAGTATACCTAAGGATCGTACTATAGGTGATCAATTTTTCCTAATATTGAATCCTCAGTTAGGACAGAAATGTTTTATAGTCTAGGGATTGCTTGGTTCACACTATGTTTGACCCTTCGAGATATCGAGTGGGTTGGTATATTGGGGTACCATTTGGATCTTTATCCTCTGTACCATGTTATGGATCATGTGATTCATGTCTCTTATCTCTAAATGTACATTCCCAATATTATGAATGGCATCCACTATGTGTATGTTAATCTAGATCCATAATCATGGCCATAGAGTGCTTGATGCATATTGTAAGCCATAGTATGAAATTATTTTGATAGAAAAATATAGTATGATTATGCATTCTATAGTTCCATTGAATGGTATAAGGGTGAAATGGGTGAGATAAAATGATGTTTGGTCTCATTGGATAATTTTTTTTGAGTATAATCATTGGCGGTACTTCTATATGATTCAATATCAATAGAGGGAGAGAATTATATCATTGACCATTTATTTTAGATGTATGAGATATTTAAATTTTTATGAACCCTCCAAAATCTATTATTGAATATCTGATGTGGTCAATTTAGTTTTATTTTTTTATGAAAATGTTCGGGATTCCAATTATTGAAGAAGTTGTTGAATATATTGGTGGATGTATTGTATAATATAGCCATCACCTAGTTAGTGGAACCGAACAACAATTTTATGGGATTTATTAGTCCCCCATGAATATGTTAACCCCATCCACTCACCATGAGGCCCAATAGGTAGCCAGTGTGAAAAATTTAGTGGGTGAAGTTGATTTACCCCCATAGAATATTTATTACATTCATTATTGAATCTATATTAAACTTAATAGAAACCTAATGAAAATGACTCCATTTGAATTCCACCTCTTGTGTAGCTTGTCTTCCCAATTCATCTCCCCATCCCTATCCATGCATTGACTAACCAGGTTATAATGAACATAGACTAATTTTTTAGATCTATGCCTTACTAATGTTCTTTATTTTGAGATGTACATGGATCAATGTAAGATTGATGAATTCCTTGAAGATCCAATAATCTTTTCTTACTCTCTTATTAGATTATTGGTAGATCTGGAGAATTGAAATCATTTCATGAACTAATTCAGAACTACCCTCAAGAATATACATTTTATGGGTATGTGTTTAAGAATAATATTTTTAATATCCTGCATGATGAAAAATTAAAGATTGATCCTTAATTATTTGTTGAATTTTTGGTAGTATGCTGGAAGATTCATCATTTCATATAAAAAACTCTTACTAGAGATTGAGTTCTTATGAATGACGGAGCATGAAAATTTAGAACAATAAATAAGGGATGTTATTAACCATGAATATCATCTATAATTTATTTTCCATAAATAGATCAATTGAAATCATATTTTCCTAAGGCCCTATTCTAGAATCAATATTAAATTTGTGATCATTATTTAATTGATAATGGATTTTGTGATATTGAATTACATACACTGGCATTCTATAGAATTGAGTCTATTGATAAGATTTTTAATGTATGTTCTTATTTAATGACCATATTAACAATTAATTCTATTGTTTCTCCATTCTAGAACACAATATTGATGTACCATATCACATGACATGATTCATTTCTGTGTGAACCACTTATCTATAGCTGTGGGATTTATTTGATCATTAATACATTAAAACCCCTGAATTTAATAATAAAAAATCACGATGTAGGATGATCATTATCATTTGAGTCCCATATATTCTCTTGATTCATTGATTCATGATTTGATTTCATTACATATAATTATTGATTGATGGTGACTGAGTGTGGGTTTATTGTTTGGCATGATACCCATATATGGTTCTTCCTTCTATGAGCTTTTCTAGATTAGATAGTTGTCATACTTGATGATGATCACATGTATTTGTATATTGGACACTTTTTTCTAATGATGATGAGTTGTGCTCCCCTTATATATATCTACCCAGTGATGTGTATTATCATTCCAATCGAGGTTATTCATGGTATTTATGATAGGGTTCCATCCTATTTTGATAGCCCCTTGGAGGGGGAGTCCTCATGATGTATGGTTATGTTGATTGTGGATCCCTAAATAAGGTAGGAACATGAATATCAATTGGTATTAAAAAGAACTTGATAACTTAAGGATATTAGGGAATGGTCCAGAATGTGATGCCTTGAAGATACCAATGATAATGCATAGTCAATTCCTTGACGATGTTGAGTAACATGTCACCAACCTTGGGGAGAGTTCATGATAATTTAAAGAATCTTTACCATCATACCGACAAACAGACGAAGTCAGTATAGTTGTTCTAACATCCTAGACTCCATAAACACATATTCGGTAGTCATATTTCTAAATAGGTAAAATTTTTATGATTTTTCAATGAATTTAATAGTTTAGAAGCCATGTAATACTAGATTCATAAAAAAAATATTACATGTGACAACCCTATGATAAACATGAACATATTATGATAACATGATTATCCCTTGCATCATATACCTGAAAATTACATATATTCGTCCTCTAGTTTTCATGTGTTATGGAGAAAAAATCAGTTCATATGATTGTTAGGGATTAGAATACAATATAACCATAAAAATTTTGAACATTACATAGGTGTTGTGGGAAGAATAAATGATCAATATGAATCCATAATAAATAAAAACCATGAGCATGATATATACTATAAAATAAATAAAAATTTTCTAAAAATAATCAATTATCTCTTAATAATGGATTGAATAATGTTAGACATAAAAAATACTAATAATTCCTTCTTCCAAGACACATTACCTATTTTCAAGACCACATTAAACACATTGTAAATTTATATGGGGAGGAATACACAAAAACCAAAAATTATTTTTCTCATGATACGTTTCGATGAATAGAGAGGCTATATAATTTCGAGCCCCATATTACACTTTTTTATGTACAAAGCATTCACTATAATATTCCTAGTGTTATTTTAAATCATTCCCTAATGAACTAATTTTGGAAAAAATATTTTCATTTAGTATAATGTGAAAAAAATTACCAAATTATTCCCCCATTAAATAAAAAATGTCGATGTCTAGGTGACAATTCCATATAAAAATTGAATTCATGGGAAATTATCAAGGAAACATGATGTAAACATATAGAAATTTTACATATGAGAGGGTATATTAAATATTCTAGGATAACCATGGAAGGTAGTAATTTTATTCAACAGATTAGATTGGATGGAGTTGATGGAAATATTATAAAAAATCCTTTGTCACATTTCATTAAGAGCATGTGAAAATTATAAGGAATATCCCCCAAGATTTTTAGGTAAGGTGTGTATTATTAGTCTCTCACATCATGAATTAGGATGGTGATTGAGTAAATTCTAAACTAACCCTTTTCAAATTAATTTCACATAGGTACATATATGACAAAGTCACATCCACATTCCGATATCTAGATAGGGATGTATTTTCTAGGAAATTACACACAATAATTTTTCAACAAAACATATGATTAATTTCCAACCATGTAAAAGGTAACTCATAATTCAAAGACATATGACATACATATGATAATATTATCATTAAATAACCTTAGATTTCATGTGTAACATGGTAAATTTTATCCATGCATATGTATACACTACATAAAAAATCGATAGTGATTTATACTAGACTATAAAATATTTGAAATTGATATGGAAACCCATACTTATGGATTTGCATAAATTCCATCACAACCTTGTGAATAAATAGGACTTAAATATGATTTCCAAACATTATGAATAATATAATTTCATTTATAAAATATCAAATAAGAAGTATATGCTACCTAAAAATACATTATGTGAATTATAAATAAAAATTCCTTAAGGGGAGTAATTTGAGATATATAACCCTTAATATTTTTAAAAAATTCAACAATCATATATTGGTAACATGTATCCTAAATATAGTTTTTGTATAAATTTAACTCATAAATTTACTCGTGAAAACCCTGGATATTTTAAAAGTGGAACATCATAATCAAATTTTTATATAACACACAACACAAAGTATATAAGATATTGTAACACCCTAATATTTTATGGTTTGTTTAATATTATATAAATTTATTCTCTTTGATATAGTTTTGTGAATGCAACCTAATGATATTAAGAGAACATTATGTTTGATAGCTTGTACAACACACAACACTAAGCATCAATGAAATGTGAAATATTCTTTAAATATGAATTTTATAACCTAGAAATTTTTTGGGTTGGTATTAATTTTAATAACCAAATTTTAAATTATATATATATAAGGAAATAATCAATATAAATTAATTGAATAATTATTATGAAATATGTACTCAATTTTTAGTAATAGTATTTTATTATTTTGATATACTTTTTCATCAAAAATGAATATTATTAGGAAAATATTATAATTGTACAATGTATTATATAAATACTATTTTAAAAAATTACTATAATTTTGGAATCTAGCATATCAAATCTTGAATTGTGTGAAATTTTTTATTCTTTTAGAAAAAAATTATTTTCCCGTGAATACTGAATATACTGATTTTTATTGAAAATCATATTTTTTATTCAACCATTTTAAAGGTTACACATTATTTTATAACTTTTTTGAAAATTAATTAGCTATATTATAATTTTAATAGTCATATTATGTTCTTATGAATAAATTTTATGGTTTATTTTAGTGTAATGAAATTCTTATACTTAAAAGGGATTTTTTTTGATATATTTTTTTCCATTTCAATTTTATGCTATAATTTTAAATTAAAATCTAACACTACTATTTCTAATATTTATAGTAATGGATTACCTATTTTTATTTAGGATGTAAAATGTTAATATATTGGCCCAATTTATTTTTTGGTCAATATTAATAGTAACATTTATAATTTCGATTACCTAGCTAAATGGTAAGTCAAGTAATTAAAATAAAAAATAAATTTATAAGGACTTGTAAGTTTCCCAAATAATTTCCTTAATCATATATTATGGATATGTTTCGTCCATAATCCTCCAATATTAGGTAATATTGAATTTTATGGACATTTGGATGAGATTATGACCTTTATAGTATTTTATTTTAATTAAATTCAAAGGTGTCACACCATTATTTTCAATAATAATAATTATTTTATAATAGGTTTAACTATAAGAAATATTTTACAATAAATAGTCTTTTGAAATATTAAATATTTATCCTACTCTTTGTAATTTATTTTAAATTTATACTATAGAAATAATTACCTAAAATGTTTACACCATGATGGCGCAATAAATATTCAAATAACGGAAAAATAAAATAAATGATATTAAAAATATTAATATTATAATAACTCATGATAAATTATCCAAAACAATAATTTTCATTACTAAAATTATATATAATGTATATATTAAATATTTTACTAATTGAAATTGTTTTCATTATGTTTTTAAATTCGTAGTAATGAAATGTTTCAAAATTGAAAATAATAATATTTTATTAATTTATTTCAAAGTTATAAAAATTATAAATAAGTAAAATGGGAGTAATTTATTTTCTAAAATTTCTTCCCATGTGTATTTATAGAAACTTTTATGCCTTTTTATCTTGAATAATCTTATTCGAATATAATCTTTTCAAAATCTCAATATGATCCCCTCACTAAAATTATAAAAGAGCCTCAACTCCAATACATAATTACCCATCATTGAGCCTTATATAATTAACATATTCATCCAGGTTTCCTTTTAAACATACTTATAATGACTATATAGGTGTTGTTATTCACAAAAGTAAAACTCTAGTGCCCCATAGTGGAGATCAAAATGTGTATTTTTAATACACATAATCACCCAAACCAATTACTTTGTTATTTTTACTCATCATTTATACCAATAAATATATTATATTCAACATAAAGTAATAAATATGATATCATAAATATTTTGAAATGTTATTGTGATTATTAAAACACCATTATAAACTCATGTTCCCATAAAACAAGAAGTCAATGTATTGCTTATGCATACATATGTATTACAATCTCTATACATCGATATAATTAATTTTTCATCGCCATATTTTATGGATGGGTATAATGATTGGTCCACTATATTTATATGATATTTTTGAAAGAGTTATATTTAATTAATGATAATATAATTTCTACATTATTACCACGCCATTATTTTGGAAATGATATCATCACTCATATGTACGTATAAACACATATCTTCAATATACTATGTGATTTGTCGTTCAATTTTTCACTTAAATTTTAATAAAGGTAATTTTTTTGAATATATATGATATAATATTGACTCTAGAAAAGGTAATATTTTTATTTACAATTCATTCAGTCCATCCATCAGAATATAGAATCATTGTTTATCTGTACGTATTACCTACCATCTCCATGAATAGTGCATGTAATATTTCTCTCTAAAACATTTATAGAATGGTTATGCATCTGGTTCCATCAACTCAAATCATTAGAGATGTGATGCTTGGAGAAGCCTACGTTGATATACCCTCTTGTAAGGATCCTCAACGTTTGGTCCTGGAGAATTCAAATACTCAAGTCCAATTTATTGGTCGTGGATATGAGCAGCCACGTGTCCCAGAGATGTCAGTGTTGGTCCCGCAGGTAAGGCATTCCTATGATGAGAAGGTCAGGTCTGGGGGTCTCTTGGGACGCTCAAACCGAAACACCCATGGTGCTAAATCTGAAATTAACAAGAAGGATAAGAATGGGGGAAGAAAAATGGATTGGAGAATAAAGCATGAGAAGGCTTGCCTTCATGTTGGGGAACCGATTTGAAAGTCTGGATGTTTAAAATCTACCATTAACTCAAGAGGCGGATACTTCAGGTGATGAAAACATTATTCATTTCTCAGTGGATAGCATAGACTGACTTCAAGGGGAATCTCATAGACCTAGAAGGAAGAAGGGGAAGAAAGGAGCTCGAGACATGGGGAAGTTCATAGTCGTCCAAGGGAAAAACAGAAGGGATATAAGGATTACTCCCACTTGCTGAAACCGATGGAGAAGAGGTCGGCCAAGAAGGACAGAAACAAGGAAAGCAAAGGCCTTCAGAATGGGGAACGTAAAGCATCATGCTGGAAAACAACAGACAGGGAGTAAGAGCATAGTGAGTGCTTGAAACTTATCTTGCACACCATGGTAGAAATGCTAGATAAGGCTATACATCCCAATGTATCAGAAGAAGAGATTAAAATAATTTATGCAAGAATGTTGAAAGTTGGTGCCAATGCGGATCAGGAAGCGTGGATAGATAATAAAGATAGAATTTTGGGTCGGGGCTTCAACAAGAGCAATATCAACACGGAGAAATTCATTCAGACAATGGTAAGGATGTTCACTCACCTTGAAGAGCTTATCAGAGAGGATCCAGATATGTACGTCATTATAATACAATGGTAAATTTATAGAGTATCTGATTCATGTAACATTAGTCTAGTGTTTAATCATTTTGTGAGTTCCTTCAGCACATAGTGGTATCTTGTGTGCGAACTTTGGCTTTCCCTTTTCCCTTAAAATGGCATAATAAAAATTTAAATTTTGATGGATAGATTACTAGGAATAAATATATAATGAATATATGTGATATTTATATCTTTATTAAAATTCATGAGATGATTGAACCCTAATTAATGTTAAAGTAACAAAACTAGAAAACCAAACCATAAATGAAAAACTATGTGATTATCACCTGAAATAGTGATTTTAATAATGGGATAATAGCAAACAGAAGATAAAATATTTTATATGGTATTATTCATGTTATTATCATCTAGTAATATTTTTATAATAAATATATATTTATTATATGGGATGTTCGAATAGATTTGACGGAATTTTAACCGTAGGTAACGATTTCTCATCTCATTTTTACTTCTCTGATACCTATCCCATATTCACCACTAAATTTTTTTTCATATAATATGTATTCTATATATTATATCATGTTACTATTTTCATTCACTCTATTTAATGTTTAACATTAATTTACTTTTTTAATTGGAATTATGAGTCAAATTTTACTAAAGTGGTATGAGTTTATTTCAAAATTATATCATTTTTCAGGATTGTTTATGATTATATCTCCTCAATGTAATATTTATCATCCTAGAAAATGATCAACTAAAATGTTATCAATTTTTATACTATATCCTATTATTTTTAACATCCAATTAAACCCATGATAAAAATTTAATAAAATGTTGGAAAAGGTTTTTTTAGTAATTTTCTGAATGATGAACATTTTCAATAGCAGGAAAGGAATTTTTTTAAATTATACAACAAAAAAATAATTTAGCTTCATCCTAAAACCCATATTATTTTAATATTAAATTACTTTTTTTAATTTTATTATGAAATAAAATGTTTTATTTTTTAATAGTATATATTTTTTAAAATATGTAATTTTAATGTGAAAATGGAATTTTTCTCTATGATTTTTCTATAATATTATTAATGTATTTTCATTTATGTCCACAACATTTTTTGATCATTATTATTCATTTATTTGATTTATAATCATAAAATATACCACATTTTATGTAATGGGGTATGATTAGTTTTACTAGGGATGTTCTCCCTTGACACAATTCACCAAATTAAATTTGATTGTTTATGGTTAAGTTTATTGGTTGGATAAATAATTAAAATTACATATTCTAATGTCAATAAAAAAAATTATTTTTAATATATTTCAACCCTATAAAATTAGAAATACATTTGAAAGTTTATTTGATAGGAGGATCCAACTATAGACCCTCGATTCATCAGTATATCTCTTGATAAAAACTGGATTGTGTATTGGTTGAGGCCTTACCCATTTACATAATATGTCTTGGCATCAGGCCTCAATGTACATTTTGATATCCGACATCTTGAATTTTATCATTTAAATCTAGTTATTTGTGTCCATGTGATTATTTTTCTATTTATCATATCCATGTATAAGTTTCAAGCTCAAGTTATTATAAATATGGAATTATTTGTTCATCATTTATTCCTTCGATATTATTCTTCACGATCTATTTATTTACTAAATGGTATATATTTTCAGTAATTTAACATTCATATTTATTATAACATATTTATTCTACATATATACTACAGTACGCATACCCCTACAAGATATTAGATCTCACTCCATTATTATGTAATATTTATCAACTATTTGAGGAAGTGTAATATGATTGATATATAAAGATTTTTTAATGGGAGAATTGGGTACTGAATGAATATAATATGTTATATTTAATGTTTTTTATTATGATGTGATATTTAAGTATATATCCTTTTTTATCAAGACTACTAACCTATTCATTCCATTGGGATTTATTTCCTTGTATATATTTAAAAAGTTATAAAGTAACCACCGAATATTTTCTAATGGATTTGGGGTCTTTTTAGTTGGTATTAGAAGAATTTTAGTTTAATCCTTGAGAATTGGGTTTGTGGAAATATATATTAGGAACCATAAAATTTGGATATACATTGTGGATATGCCTAGAAAACATTATATTGTTTTAGTAAGATAGATATTATGTGTTTTTTTCTGAGAAATGAGTACATGTCTAAGGAATAAAAGTTGATGTGTTTCTGTCAAAAATACCCTTGGGGTAGTATCTATAAAAAACTATTATCGGTCCACACTTGATTGTTAAATTTTACATGAAAATGTTCTTATATCCCACATGGATTTATAGTTCTGTAGGATATACATTGGTTAATTCATATTTTTTTAAGAACATACATGCAGGTTTTGAATAGATGATGGACATGAAAAAACTAGATTAAAACAAGGGTTAAATATATTAAAAATATAATTTAATGATTTAAACATCCAATAAATGAATATTTATGAGTATGGGACTTCCCACTATAATTATTACTTCTCATATCATGCTTCTTGTATACAGTGAATTACTTGAACTGAAAGAAACTATGTTCACATAGAATTTGATAGATAATGATTTGATATGAAACCAAATTGTATGATGACTGGGGTTAAGGATATTGAGATTATTAATATATATGACTATTAACATTCACAATACCAAACTCTTGGAGTCCCGAGAGAAGAGAATGGTGGATTATACTAAGATCTTGAATAGTAGAGACCATACAAGAAATACAGGTTAATTTAATTATTTTCATAAATGTGGAATCATATTCCCATGAGAGTGTCTCAAAGGATAAATAAAATATTTTATATGTTTAAAATATGGACATAACGAAATTATATTTTGAGGAAAAATGAAAATTAATGTTAAAATAGTGGATGAATATAATGTTTTACCTAATCTATTATAGATGGTTTAATGTTTTCAACGTGGAAGGTATGGTAATTATGATAATAAATTTCCTAGTGTAAATTATAATGAAACCAATCGTCACATTTTTATGAGTAATCATTTTTTTTATGATTAAGAGAAAAATGACCTATGAAAAGAATAAGTTTTCAGAAAAATAAGATAATGAATCCAAGTTAATGTTTTAAGAATAAAGATGAATAAAAAATATACTGGTGTTTTGTTTTATAAATTATAATATAGGAGTACTTTATCAATAGTATTGTGGATATAATAATTATTCAATTCATAAGTATTGTACTTTAGTACTATTTATTTAATTTTTTGAGAGCATATGTTGAATTGTACTTGTGATTATAAAATGTGATTTAGTGAATATTATATATTTTAGAAATCAAATAATTTGGGGAGGAAATCACATAATATGTGTTCTGTTTTGTGATAATACGGAACAATATTTTCTTATGGGAGATCCTTTTAGGACCACAAAATTGGTTTGTAATTTAATGGTTTTTGTTATCATAGTTATATTTTACTACATGATAAATTTGAAAAATGTATTTAGACATATATTTTAGTTTTTTAAGTATTCGGGTTTTCATTATGTTTTTATGGTGATCAAATTATTCCCATATTTAGTATTTATAATTAATAGAAACATTATTTTTTTGGGAATCAAATTATATGATAATATTTTAAATTTAGTGACCTTCCATATTTTTGGGAATTGAATTGAGGCAGAGGTATCTTAGATGAGTCTTAAGGTTAAATATTAATAGAATGGATTAATATGCACTTTTTTGTTGTTGGTTAAATTTTCATAACCATTTTTCACTTAGAAAATATCTACACCTATTTTTAATGGTTAGTCATTTTTAAATTTAGATAAGGATCTATTAAATATTTATTTTAGTGTTTCAGGAAAACAAATTCTTATTGGATATTCCTTTCTTGGGGTATGTGATGGAATAGAAATTAATAAAATCATACAAAATTGATTAAAATTTCCATAGGAAATAAAATGATATATTTTCATTATATTTCTTTATATTCATAATCTAAATTCTAAATTAATTCATCTAATTTATTAAAATAATCTTGAATGAAAAATGTTTTCTTATTACCTTCATATCTGTTGAATAAATGGTCTTTTTTACACATCAAGAAATTTTTTGTTTTGTTGTTATTAAAATTCAACTAATCATTCATGTTTTTTGAATGATGACCTCTGTAAAAATCCATCATTATTTGTAAATTATTATTTTCTACCATGTACATATCATCACTTCCCTCATATGTTTTCTAACTTGAAAATATTGTAATGTTATTATTTTATATGACCTTTATTCTTATGATTCTCTCTTAGTAACAGGATTTTTTATTAACCATTATCACAATGAGGGATTTCAAGATGGTTATTTTTAAATTTTAACATTTTATTATTGAGATCACGTTTAAATTGGTGGGATGAAATTTATTAATGAGATATAATGTAATACCCTGAGATTTTAAAAGAGGAACATCATATTCAATAGTGTATATGATACAAAACACTTATATTATAAGATAATGAAACACCATATGATCTTATGATATACTTATTTTTAACTAAATTTAATCTCTATGATAGATCTTGCTCCACATTAACCTGATATTTTGAAAGAAAACTATGTTCGATAGTATATACAACCTGCTACATTGAGCTTCAAAGAACCATGAAATATTATATAAATATTAAAATTATAACATTTCTATGAATGTGGTGGGTATTAAGAGTAATAAAATAATTAATAAATTTATATATAAAGGACCTAACAATTAAAAATATCTTGATCAATGATTCTAAAATAAATACAAAATTTGTAATAATGTTATTTTATGATTCTGAATTATGTTTTCTTTGAAAACATTATTAATAAACATGATTATATAAATTATTGAATGAATATAAATATTATTTTATAAAAATAATATAATATTTTAATAAATAATAAATAATTTATCAGAGGGTTATATATTCATATATTTCATAAAAATTTATTTTCCAATGAATAATGAAAAATACTTATTATTATTGAAACATGATACTTTTAAACAATTTTCAAAGTTATTTTTTTTACTTTAAAATGGTTTAAAAGAAAAAAATAGTTATATTAAATTATTAATAATCAAATTATGTTTGTTGATATAAATTTATGAGTGTATTTGGGTTTAAAAACATGTTTATACATATAACAACATATTTTAAAAAATTTTGATTTTTACTATGTTTTTCAAGTTTAAATTTTAATTATTTTATGAAATTTCCCACTATTGAATTTGTAAAAACTGTTTCAATATTTTTATTTTAGATGTTCTATTTTATAAAATAGGTTCTATTTGTTTTTGTTCAAAGTGAATAATAAGTAAAAATGTTTTTTATATAACAGTTAAGGGTAAATTTAGAAGTTAAACATAAATATAAAATTATATGAACTAGGAAATGAACCTAAAACATTCTCTAATCTTATATTATGATTAAATTTTTGCCATAATAATCCAATATTTCATTATATAGAATTTCATATCTATTTGGATGACATTATGATATTTATAATATTTTATTTGAAGAAAAGTCAAACATGTCACACTATTGTTTTTAAGAAATATAATATTTTTATAATAGAGTTATCAAGATAGTATTTTAGAATAAAAATACTTATATTAAATATAAAATAATTATATTATTCATGGAAATTTATTGATAACTTTTATTCACTAAAAAATTACTTTAAATGCTTATAAAATGTTGACACAATAATTATTCAATTAATTGAAAAATAAAATAAATGACATTTAAAATACTAAAAATAGTATAATTTGACATAATTTAGGTTATACAAGATTTTTCATGATATAAATAAAATTTTAGTGATTTATTGAATGATTTGGTATTAATTTTATCATGTTCTACATGTTATTAAACACCAAGTAATTAATTGTTTCAAAATTGGAAATAATGATATTTTATTTGGAGCATATTTTATTAAATTATTTAATTATAATAATAATTTTAAATAAGGAAACTAGGGATATTATATGGGATAAAAGTTCATCCCATGTTTATTTGTAATCTTCTTGGAAGCATTAGGCTCTAGAATAATCTTATTAAAATTTAATTTTTGTGGAAATTCAAAAAGTTCCCCTCACTTCATTTATAAAAGTGCCCCTCCCTCACATCATTACACCTCATTGAGACTTATATCTCAGTCATACTATAACAAATTATAATAAAAATTCAATAGAAACATTTTAATTGTTTTTATTTCAACAGAAAACACCCCTAAAACCATTTACATGTTATCTAATAGAGTTGTTTAGAAGAAGTGGAAATTGTACTGAGAAGAAATTTTCTATATTATACTCTTTTTTACCTCCTATAAATCAATAATATTTGTCATAAAATAATAAATTATGCATACTAAATATTCTTTTCTATTATTATTGTTATTAAAACATTGTTATACACCCTCTTTCCCATCCAGAAATAATTAAATGTATCGCTCATTCGTACATAAAACTTATCATCTCCATGCAGTGATATAATAAATTTTTCATCACCATATATTAGTAATTGGTATTATAAAGGGTTTAATATATATATGTGATATTTTTAAAATAATTATATTATTTATTGATAAAATCACATCTACTATCTTACCATGAAAACATTTTGGAAATGAAAACATCGTGTGCGCGCGCGTATGGAATACCATCTCTAAGATGAAATGAGATGTTTTTTCATTAATATATCTCATAGATGGTAATAATGTTTAATTTTAATAATATATACGATACATATGATATAATACTGATTTTTACTGTGTAAATTATAATTTACCATTTATTCATTCCATCTATCGAAACATGAAAACAATTTTAATGTGTACGTGTGGCCTACCGTCTCCATGAACAGTAAACATCATTTTTCTATATCTAATATTTATGGATTAATATAAATTAATATATAATGTAAATATGTTTCATTTATATATCTTTTTTTACACTCAATAGAATATGTAAACAATATGAAAGTGAAAGGACTAAGACATGAAAACAAAATCAATCATGAAAAACGAAGATATTATCACGCTGAATTGTAATTTTAATAAAATGTTATTAAATAAGTGTATTATTAAATATTATATTTTGTATGGTATATAAAAATATTGTTCTATAATAAATTTTATATAACTTTATATTTATTACATTGTAGGTTAAAAATCATTTTATGGAATTCGAACTTGAGGTAAGGGTTTCTCATTTCATATATTTATATATGAGACATAACATATTCACCACTTATATATTTTTTGTGGGGTATGTAACACTTATGTGATATATTATATCATGAATATATTATTATTTTTTGTATTTAATGTTTAATTTTAAGTTATTTATTTAATGAGGAATAGGATTAAGTGGTTACTATTGTGGTAATAGATCATTTCCAAATCTCCTCATTATTTGAGATTAATTATGTTTTTGTCTCTACTAGGGAATATTTATATACCCTAATCATTTTTTTAAACAAATATAAATGTGTTGTACTATTCAACTATTATTTTCAAAATTCATTTTCACTCATCATTATGTTTTCAAAAAACCATTCAAAATTAATATTTTATTCATTTTCCGAAAGAGGTATTTTTAAAGTGAAGAAAATGAATTCTTTTCGGAGATATAATACATAAAACAAAATTAGCACATTAATGATGCATCATTTATTTCGAACCTCCATTCTTTATTTAAAAGGTTTTTTCAAACAAATTTATTTCTTTTATAATTTTTTATCTTTAAAAAAATTAATGATTTTGAGGAAAAATATTGTCTTTCCCACAAGAAGTTTCCAATGATATTATTTATGTTTTTCCAATTATATAGAAAACCACTATAGGATAATATGATTTATTTAGTTTGATCTCTTATGATAACATATAACATATATTTTTTATTCATTTATTATCAGTTAGGATGTGTGTGTACTATTTTCTTACAATTCTCCATATTAATCTAAGTGGTTCATGATTAGGTTTTTTGATTATGGAAATTAGTAAAATATCAAATACTATATTAAATATGAATGTTTTTATTGATTGTTTTTCACACCATTCATATGTGTATTTAATTAGACTGAGCAAGTGATGTTTTTTACCAATATATCCATTTATTGAATTGGTAGGTCCAATGAGTAAAACTTGATTGTGTATTGGATAAGGTATTACCAATTTATATATATTGTTTCGGAATGTGTCCTTGATATTATGTTGACGATGTCTAGTATTATAAATTTTATAATTATGAAATTATTTATTGAGTTCCACATGATTGATCAATTACTTATATTATCCATGGATATGTTTTAATCCCCAATGATTAATTATATGGTATTATATGTTCATCATTTATTTTTGACATATTTTTAATCAGATTAATTTAATTAATATAATATAATTTTTTATTTATTTAACTTTATATATTAATTATTCATTATTTATTCATGATAGATTCTCCTATATGCATACCCTTACTGATCACTGAATATCTCGCCTTTCATTTGTTTCCTTTCTCTAGGATTCTATGAAGTCTAATATCATTTATATATAGGATATGTTAATGAGAATAATTGGGTACTCAAATAAAATAATATGTTGTACTTCTTTGTTTTCAATTTTGACACGACTCTCAAGTATATATCTTGTTTATCATGACTACTAAACTACTATATCCATTGAAATGTTAATATTTGTATCTAGTACCAATATAATAATGTAACCACAGACTCAATGCCACTTGATTTGGGGTCTTTTTAGTTGGCATTAGTTAAGTTTAGTAGAATCCATGGTATCTAGATTTATTAAAAATATACAAAAGGGAACATCACGTTTTGATATAAATTGAGAATAAGTATATAAGATCATATTATGATTTCAATATGGTATATATTATGTTTTTATCCTATAAGTACATCCATGTTTTTTATTCATCTAGTGGATGTTTTTTTTTGAACAGATGTACCTTGGGGTAATATGATCAAAGAAGGAACATCATTTTTGACTCATGTGTTACCTAGTACACAATAATGGATTTTTTAATGCACATAAATTGAAACTATTGGGGGATAATGTATGGTCAAATCATAATATCATTATGAAACATCATAATGGATTTGAATAGATAATGATTATTAATGACCAAGGATAAAAATAATGTGACATCAGTTAAAAATAATGTTTCATTATTTAGAAATCCTATCATTGATTCTTCACAACTATTTGATATCCCATAATGTTTACTATTTCACCTAATATTATTTTTGGTTTCATTCAATAGAAAAAACAAGAAGTAACGATGTTAAAATTGAACGTGATAAAAAATTTATTGATAAGAAACCAAATGGTATGATTAAAAGGGTGAAACCTATTATCATTATGACTATATATGAATAAAAACTTATTCCTTAACCAAATTCTGAACACATGGCATAAACTATGTGTGGAATCAACTAAGATCCTAAATGGTGGATATCTTAGACAAATGAAGGATTGATTTCCGTCTATTTAGGAATGTTTAAAGAGACATATAAGAGTGTGTATCAAAGGAATATGTAAGTGATTTACGTGTGGAAAAAATGAAAAAAAGAAAATAATTTTCATTGAAAAATTAATATTTTAGTTAATATAGTGGATGATAATAATGGTCTCCCTATTTTATTATCGATGTTTGAATGAAATTAATATAGAATACATGAAAATTATAAAAATAGATGTCCTAAGGGGAAATGGCATGAAATTAATAAGAATGTTTTTATGATTAGAGGATATATTACTAATGTATAAGACACTACAAATAAAATATTAATGGGGGGATGTATTAAAGAAAAAAACAAATAACCTTAGTAAATTTTTAATAATAAAGAGGAAATATTAATCTTCTTGTTATTTGATTTATCAATTCTGTTATATGGGTATTTTATCAATGAAAATATCATTAAAATAATTTTGAAATTTATAAGTATTGATCTACATTAATATTTATTTAATGATTTTAGAGCATATGTCGAATGTTGATGATTATAAATAAATTTTATTTAGTTTAATTTTGATCATTTTATAAAACTAATAATTTATAGATTATAGCTGTTAATATGTTTCCGATGTTGAGATAAAAATTAAAAAAATATTTTAGTGGGAAAACATTCGTGACCATGAAATTGATTGGTGATTTTATGGTTTATGATATCTCTCATATAGTTTAATAAAAGTTTGGATTTAATAAATATATTTGAAAACTTATGAATTTATTTTTTGAGGCAACCATTAATTCGTTATGGCTTCAATTTGATCAAGGTATTAAAAAAATTAGTATTTGAAATTAAGAGAAACATTTTTTGGTTTGGGTAATAAAATAATTAGTGGATTTTTTAAATTTAGTTCCATTTATTCACAATTTTTGGAAATTTGAATTTGGAAAAACTTATTTAGGATGAGTCTTACAGTTAGTTTAAAATGAAATGGATAAAGTTGAAATTGTGTGTTGTTGAATAACTTATGTTAAATATTTTGTTCTTTAAAAATAACAAGAGATAATAGGAATTACTTTTCTTTCTTTTATTAATATTAGGATGTGTCAAATGATAATTCTAGTTCCTCAAGAAAAAAATTTCATATTGATTATTCATTTTATTGAGTAAGAGATTAAGTATGAATTGATAAATGAACATCCAAAGGATGAAATTTTAAATATTAAATACAAAGATATAAACTCATTTTTTTTATATTCATAGTATAAATGTTAATGAAATTCTTCAACACTATGAAAATTATCTTGAAACAAAATATTTATCCTATTACCTGCACATATGATAAATCAATGATTATTATACTCATAATTGATATTTGGTTTTAATGTTATTTACATTATATGGATCATTCAAATTTTTCGGATAAATGACCTTTGTGAATCTATATCATTATTTGACCACTAAACTTTTATTCCTTTTCAATATCTTTACTTCCCACTAATTTTATCATATTTTGAACACTAGTTATGTGATTATTCAAGATAACATTCATCGTTCCAATTCTTTATCATCACGATGATGTTTTATTAACCATATTCATAATGTGAGATTTGAGGTAGGTTTCTTTTATATGTCAAATTATTTATTATTGAGATCAAAATTGAATTCAGAGGGCTAAATGTTTTTAAGTGGGTTGAATGTTACACCCCTAGATTTTAAAAGAGGAACATCATATTCAATAGTGTATATGACATGCATTTCCAATTTTAGAAGAAAATGTAACTCCCAAATATTTTATGATTTGTTTCTTTCTAAATAAATTTATTCACTTTGATAGCTTATGGTGCATACAAACCTGGGAAATTAAATGAACACTATGTTCAATAGCGTATTCAATATGTGACACCGAAATTGAACAAACCATGAAATATTATTTTAATATTACCATTATAACATATCCATTAAATAGAAGGGTATGACTAGTAATACATGAATTATTATATCTATATATAGGTCCTAATCATAGCAAATTCATTGATTAATTCTTAACAAATAATTACTCAATTTTTAGTGTAGTGATTTTATGCATCATAAAATCATTTTCTTCAAAAAAAATTTACTACGAAAATATTATAATTAAACTAAGGAATATAAATATTAATTTTATTTTATAAATATAATAAAAAAAAATCAGCATAAATTTTTTTTCTTAGGGGTAAATCAATATTTTTTTGAAATAATGTATTTAATTGTGAATAGTGAAAACTGCTGATTTTTATTGAAAACTGTATTCTATCCAACAATTTTAAGAGTAACATTTTATTTTAAAATGGGTTCAATATAAAATTTGATATAATTTTTTTTTAATTATCTAATTATGTCCATTTTAATAAATTTCATGGTCTGATAAGGAATAATATCATTTTTAACAAAAAAGGTTGTTTTTCTGAAAATTTATTTTTCAGTATAATTTATTAGTATAATTTTAAATTAGAATATGAAACATCATTTATTTTAATTTCAAAAAAAAATTTCCATATTTTTATTTATGAGTAAGAAATTAGAAAATATTTTCCTTTTATTTTTTATCAATATAAATTTTAACCTAAGTAATTTTTTTAATAGCAGTAAATTGTAAATTAGATAATTAATGTAAAAAATAAAATATTAAGTACTATAAAATAAAAATTAGAATTAAATAATGTTTTTATTGTTAAATTATGACCACAATCGTCCAATATTCTGTAAATTATAATTTTATGGATAGTTAAATCAGATTATGACCTTTATGATATTTTATTTCATGAAAAGTCATACATGTCACACTCTTGATTCAAATAAATATAATATTTCAAATATGGGGATATATAAATGATATTTTGAAATATAATTGTTTTTTTCTAAACATAAAATATTTTTATTCATCATGGAAATTTAATATGTAATTTTTTTTTAAAATATAATTACCATAAGATCTCAAAGAATGACAAATATTTAATTATTAATTTAATGAATAAATAAAACAAATGATAATGATAATAGTCAAAGAATTAAAATATTAAAAAATATATATGATCCAATAATTTTTGGGATACAAATTATATGTTAGTGATTTATTAAAATATATATTTTTTATTTTTATTGTTTTATTAATTTATTACAGTCAATGTAATGAACAGTTTAAAAATTGAAAATAATGATATTTTTTAATAATTATATTATATTTAATTATTTATAAATAACAAATATATTATATAAGGGAAATGGTTAAAAAATATCTAAAATAATTATCCCATGTACTTTTATTGGCCCTTTGGATTCATTTGGAACACGAATAATCTTATAATAATTTAATCTTTTGGGAAATTCCAAATGTCACCCTTAATTTAATTGTCAAATGGCCTCCCCCCCTCACTACATTACACAACTTTGTGTGTTATATAATGACCATAATTAAAAATATATATTTTAAACATTTCTCATAAAATTGAATATTTCTACCTTCTAAAAACTCCATTCTTGGAACCCCTTAATGGATATCTAATTGATTATTTTCAAAGATTAGGTAACCGCCCTAACCGGTCGATTTCATTTTTCTACTCAGCTTTAGTTCCCATAGGTTTTTTATATTTAATGTTAAAAATGAAATTTGTATCCTAAAAAGTCAAGATATTATTATGGATATTAATACACTTTTATACATCCTCTTTCACATCAAACTATATGTGAAAGTATTTTTCATCCATACGTATGGTTTACCATCTACAATTAAAGATACAATTCAATTTTCAACACAAAATTATATAGATGGTTATTAATTTTTTTATAATGTTTATATATTATTTTTTAACTTATATATAATTCTATAATTATAATATCATTTCTGATTTCTTACAATCCAATCATTTTTAAAAGGAAAATATTGCTCGTGCGTATATATAGACTACCATTTGCCTAATGCGGTGTGATTAATTTCTCATTTATATTAAACTTTTATGATAATAAGAAAAAAATTGACGAATATATGTGAAATATATGATATAATAATTACTCTATAAGTGGTGATTTATTATTTTCCATTCTTGTTTTACTTCCATCAAAAAATATAAATAGCATTCATGCTTAAGTATGGAATGTGGTCTCTATGAGTGGTGTAGTTAAATTTCCTACCTATAAAAAATATAAGTTAACATAAATTCATATAAAATAAATATATATGATATTTAAATTATTTTTAGAAATATAATTATTATGTAACGAATATAAAATTTAAATGACTGAAACTAATCGACCAAAATATACATGAAAAATGAAGGAAATGACTCCTTGAAGAATGATTTTTACAATTCGTTTTTAATAAATGCATGAAAAAATATTATATATCATATGATTAATATTTTTTATTTATGTAACAAATTTATAATAAATATATATTTATTATATATAATATCTGAAAACATTTTAAACAAGTGAAACTCGGGTTAAGGGTTTTTCATATCACTTTTAATTCTATGAGAAATTTTTAATATTCACAACTTTTTTTTCTGGGAACATACTACGACCTAGATATATTATATCATTAATATGTTTTTCTTCATTGAATTTAATCATTTATTTTATTTTATTTCTTTCTTGTGTCTTATAATTGAAAATTTTCTAATGTGGGAATGGATTATTTCACAATCTCAAAACTATTCAAGATTCTTTATGATTATGTCTCATGATGGGGAATACTTATCTTCATAGTCCATGATTTTGATAATATTTTTCTATAATTTTTTTAGTATTCTTCCATAATTTTTAAAAGTAATTTCCTACAATGTTTGACATTTTAGAAGTTTTTTAAAAAGAATCTATTTTATATTTTCTGAATGAGGTACTTTTTAAACAGTATGAAATAAATTCTTTCATGATTCCTCAATGTTGTGAATAATCATTAATATTTTTTAAATGTTATTTTAAAATATTTTTTTATTTTATAATTGAAAATATTTTTAAAAATAATTAATTTCAATGGGAAAAGAATATTTTCCTCAAATATCTCAATGATATAATTAATGTATTTTCTTATATATAAAATAATTTGACGCATCCTATAATTCTTTCAGATTGATATTTTATTATAAAATCCCCCATATTTTAGTGAATTAATTATGATTAGTTTGTCTAGTAATATTGTACTTTGGAATCATCCGTTATATTACCCTTGATGGTTTATTATTATGTTCATTTATTGTGTATATTGTTAATATTTCATATACTGGATTCAATATGAATGTTTATGTGGGATATGTTTCTCACCATTAATTTGAGGAATGAATTGAGCATAGTATGTTATTGATGAGGCCTACTATAGCCCCTCTATTCATCGATTTTTCTACTAAGATAATCACGATTGGGTATTGGATGAGGCCATCACGATTTATGTAATATATCTTCACATAAGGCCTCACCGTTTTTTTATAATGTCACAAATTTTTTATTCCATAATTACAAACATTATTATTGATATCCACATGATTTTTTTGATTAGTTAGAATATCCATTTATAATATTATTTCTCATGTTATTATTTATATGGAATAATTTGAGCATAAATTATTCTGACAATATAACTCATTAGGTTTAAGTTATTAATTAAATGAATTTTTCTCAGTTGTTTTCCATTATTTAAGGATTATACTCTATTAATTCAAGGTAACTTTCATTATATGAATTCCATTATTGATCATTATCACTGACCATTTTAATATGTATGTCAGAACCAATTGTTGTTCATATTTCACTTTTCCATTAATGGTTTGAGGAATTTGAATTTCATTCATAGAATGGAATTTATCTCCATAAAGAAATTGGAAAAAGGAATAATGGATTTGGCCTCCATTAGGGGATATACATTGGATCCTTTTCATAGAAATTTGTCCCAAAAATTTTATGCATTCACTAACCGTCTAGGACGACTAAACCACAAGACCATGTGAGACTGGGGGTTGATCACACTCAATGGGAATTAGCCGGGGGATCCAGCTGATGGATCACAGAGCATAGATCCTATAAGAATTGAGTGGGACCATGTATAGGTCTAGTTGTGCGTGAGACCATACCCATATATATTCTGATCTATAAGATCAGTGGGTAGAAGTCTCAAGGTTAATGTGATGAATTTAATATGGGTTTTGACCTAGTTTCTGGCTTGATAAAGAAGCAGTAGCGCCTTTGGTTATATACATAAGTGAGGCATGTAAAATATTTCATTGTGGATGATAGTGATCATAGTTTAAAGTCTAAGAGCTCAGACCATAGATGCCTAGTTTTCAAAACGACAATGATGAAAGAGTAAAACTGTTGACCACATATGCAACACAACATCCATCTTTGTGTGACTGGAGGTCGGGGAAAACAATTCAGCATCAACCGCTGACCGTATTCACAACACAACACTTGTGTCAATTTGGATAACAAATTCTGCCTATTTTAACCATATGATCATGAATCCCAACGATATCTTCCATTTTTTTCAATCATGTTTCTAGAGAGTTAAAAAAACTCATTCCATGCTTTAAAAATTCAAACTACGTCGATCACAAGTAGAATGAGACCATTTCTTCAACATCTCCCTATGCTTCCACTCTCCAACACTGCTGGTTTTACAAGGAAACATGAAGAATGTCACATTATCACTTATTAATTTTAATCATTTACATATCTAAACATTCATTGGTAGTTTTTTGAGTATGAAAAATCGAACGTGATCCATCTTGAGATCTATTTGTGAACATAAGTGGGCAGCCACAAGATCTCCTAAAAACACTCAAGTCCATCACATGATCATCCTCACATAATTTAATTGAAAATAAGACGATCAAAAAATGTTTCACGAGATTTTATGGGATCATGTAGCCTTATGAGTTCGAATTAATTTCATTAGAATTAAATCAAATTTATCAGAACATGTGAAGATGATCATGCAATGAAGCTCTCTGAAGCCCGAGGTCGATCTGTCAAAGCATCCGCTGCCTCACTGGAGCACACATTACCCTTCCCATGGAAATATCCTTGAGCATTGTTCTTATCAATCATATATATACTATGCTCCAATAAATAAAAAAAGTAATGAAGGAATGGAAGAGTAATTCAAAGAGGAAGTAATGTTGGGGAAAAGGATGAGCTAGACACCACCCATCAGAGAACATTCACGAGTGATCTTTAGAGTCCACCACATGTTATTTTTAAGAATATTGTATTTCATGATGAATTGAGAATCAATTGTTACTATGATCATGCTGGATATTTTTAAGATAACACGATCTCATCCCTTTTTGTTCTTTGGTTTCATGAATTCATTATGGATAGCCTTCGTCCACACAGATAGTCCCGATGTGCACCCTATGCACTCACCATAAAGAAATCTTATAGGGCCTTCACATCCATCACATTATTTTATGAGTTATTGAACCTCATGAGACACTTTAAAAAAACCTCAAATTCATGGAGTGCCCATACTGGTAACAGAAATTATGCATCAACACATTTGACAACCCCTGATCATATGAATACTGTGGGAATCATCTTGTAATGATCGCATGGAATATTCAACATAGTCATCTTATCTTATAGAAACCCTCACCGTGAATCATACAAATGTTGACTGAGACCATCATGACTCTGTTTATGGATGTAATGTGATTCTCTTGAAAGAGAAAGCATCATGAAAACCCAATATAGCTCCAGATTCCCTCATTAAGCAACATTCATGTGGGACTCCATCCCAGGATTTGGTAGTCAAAAAAGATGTCCCCCAATTCATGTCTTGAATATTGTGGAACCATGATCCCTCATGTCTCACAATTCCTACATTCGGCTTTTGATGTGACCACATCTACGTAAACCATCCACGTAGATAACTCCTCCAAGTTAGGTGGCCAATGAGAAAGCAAGAACAATATTCCATTCACTAATCCGCATAGTTCATGTCCAACATCACCCATGAATAAAACAATTTTGACATAAAAACCATACATATGAGGATATAGATCATTGAAGTACATTATGGAGGTTGCATAGATCACATGTTTACATTCAACATGTTGTTTCAGGAATACACCCACCAACATGCAGGATATCGAATGGGTAATGTCACAACCCGTCCACCTGGGGCCCAAGCCGTGACTACCCAAAGCCCGCCTTTCGCAGGCCAGGAGATGTCGACTAGAACCGAAAGGCGTATTTCCTATAACTGGGAAGGCATTGTCTTTATATCCTATAAACACATTCAAACTAGGAGACAACAAGATACAAACACAAGTAAACTGTAAAACAAAATGAGTGCTGAAAGTAAAAGGGGCAAGAATACAAGCCCAACTATAAAAAATACTAGTACTATTGAAATACAGTACAACTGAAGAAAGGGAAAAGCAGCTAGTGGGTTATCCTCGGGGGTTCCTACCTAAAGGGTAGATATAGATCACCTCCTCAGAACTCCACATCTACCCACATCCTCTGCGTACTGATACACCGTATGAACCACTTTCAGGCACCATCCAGTCCTGGTATTCTCTGCCTCAGTCAGCGCTGTATCTCGTATGCATCCAACACAACAAGATGCGAGAATATCCAGTGCAGGGGTGAGTATAATGACAATTAGTAAGGATACTAAGACCCTCAAAGTCTCACAAAATCCACCAATGATACATCACAATGTATGAAAACTACATATAACCCTTATTAGGGATATGCCCATACATATACCCAAGTTATCAAGTAATCCATCTCAATAATGAAGGATCACAGAGGTTCTGACTCAACACACAATAGGTATAACTTAAGTATGGTAGTAGAGATGATTACTTATAACTACTGAATCATCTTAATCCATTAATAGGATCTACTGGTGACCTACACATGATCGCATGGAGCTGACCCACACAGGATCACTAGGAGCTGACCCACACAGGATCCCTAAGAGCTGACCCACACAAGATCGCTAGAAGCTGACCCATAGAGGCTCTACAGAAGCTGACCCACATAAGAAATCTATGAGCTGTCCCACATAGGATCGCTAGATGCTGAACCACATAGGATTGCTAGGATCTGACACACACATGATCACTAGGAGCTAACCCACATAGGATCTCTAGGAGATGACCCACACGGGATCGCATAGAGCTGACATACATAGGATTGCTTGGATCTGACCCACACATGATCGCTATGATCTGACCCACATAGTATCTCAAGGAGATGACCCACACAAGATCTCTACGAGCTAACCCACACATGATTGCTAAGAGCTGAACCACATATGATCTTTGGGAACTGACCCAAAAATGATGGATAGGATCTGACTCGCACATGATCGCTAGGAGCTGACCCGTATAGGATCACTAGGAGCACACTTCTCATCATAACCATATATTGGGTTTCCACAGTAGGCTTTCTCATCTCTGGGAGATTCTTCTCCCCAAGCCACTAGTTAATTCTCTAACTACCATGATGTCCCACGAAGAAGTATCCCAATGGAAATCCATGTCATATTGGTCTCAACGCAATAGACAGCGCGTTAATCAGATGTTTGGTCTGTGAGTTATTAGTCTTTTAGTCCCTGAGGGCCTAGTTGGATTCGTGTTCGACCCAACTCGACTTGTAACGACCCAAATTTTTTCAATGGAAATTCCATTCTAATAATTATGTCATAAAATCACATGAAAACACAACACAATGAACTACTAAGTGCTAAGTGACCTTTAAACATAAGTTTGTTACTTATGTGTTTGGAATTTTGAAAATATGACATACACGGTTGTGTTCAAGATGTTTTTTGGAGTCTAATAAAACAAAAATAATTTTTCGGTGAATAGTAACTTACCCTAATGAATAGTAACATACCCTTATTAATAGTGATATACCCTAATGAATAGTAACATCACCTTTGGTGGTATAAGAAAAATATTCATATTGGAAGTACGATATACCTATATTTGAGAATAAGTTAATGAATGTTTTAAAACTGGTTTTGATAATAAATATTGATTTTAATTAAATATTAAAATGATAATATTTAGAAAATTATTTTTGAAAAACGGACTTCATTTTTGGATCCTACATGTCAGAAAATGGCCATGGTGAAATTTTGTGATTTTTCCTAAATACTTGATATTTTGATGAATAATAAAATATGGTAATTTACCATATATATACATTATAAGATAAATAGTCTATTCCTAGAATCATGGTTGATGTCACCAAACATGGTTAGAATTCACATGTCCAATTTACTATTATTGGTCATGGAATACTTACTATTCCTTGTCTTGGGATGAAATAATAAATTAATGATTATAATATTATGAAATGCCTCCTCTCCTCCACTATAAAACCCCCCTTCTCCCCCTCTTATCTCCACTCTCTCAAGCCTTGTGCCTTGCCATTTTTATTCCCAAATCTCTCCCCAAGGTCCTCCCACACGTCCAAAATCTCTCATCCTCCTCAAAAATCCAAAACCTCTCACCTTAATAGGTTCTCAAAGGAGGAAGTATCAAGAGGTAAATTCCACTTCCCAATTTATTCTTTCTTTTTATGTTCTTTGCTTTTTTATTTCACTCCTCACCTTACTTCACCGTAATAGTATGATAAATCTAGTAACATACATATACTTGAATGTCCTCATGCTAGTGGTATATTTCATTGTCCTCTCTCCTTTCCCCACTCTTTTTTTGAAAGAAATGAAAGCACCGTTTCAGATGTGCTAATTTAGCACATTCAAGTACAACAGTTTTTCAATTTTTATTATTATCTATAATTATGGTCATGAAACTATTTTTGTTATGGTTGAAATAGATTATTATATATGTAATGTATCCTATTTTTTGGTTCTTTAATCCTTTGGTACAAATGGAATTATGTTATAAAGAAAAACACATCCTTTGTAATCAAATCCACCGATTAAAAAAATGGTTATCACTATGGTTATATATATATATATAATGATTCTACTACACTCTATGTAAAATAATGAAAATTAAAACCATGTAATATCCTTTATATGAACTAATGAATATAATGTCAATTCTGGAGAACCACATTATTCATGATTATAATCCATACTTGAATATAGGTAAACCGATCTTTTAAAGCCAAGTAAACAAACGAGATCAGTCAATGAAATTGAACCTTGTAACTAATTAAAAAGGATTTTAATGAACAAAATAGGGTTATAATAAATACATTTAATATAAATTTGGTTCTGGACTTATTAATATATAAGCATAATTTGCTTATTCAGCTCACTAATAACAAGTGGAGAACACCAACGAATTTAAGGTAAGGGATCCTCCCCTTTTTACTCTTAATCAGGATTGTTCTCTATGATATGCCTTTCTGTGTAATACCGAGTGATGGGGAACATTTATACACATTCCCCAGACTGCCCTAATTTTTTATAAGTTATTATAAAACCCTTATCTCTCTCAATAAGCCCTCTTAGTTACACTTGATACCATGCCAATAAACCATGATGGATTCAACCAGAACTTCCTTTATTCCTTTAGGTTGATCTATCGTTATTTTTACCAAAATTTTGTTGTCTTTTTTTATGTAGAACATCAAAATTATGTTTATATACTCCAAACTCATGTTCCAATATCAATCTCTCATTCTCTTTCAGGGATATACATTCTTTTAAGGGAATCTATCTTCGATACTTCCCAATAAGCACACTCATTTTAAAGGATGTTCCCGAACATTGACCCAATTTCAGGTGCACTCTATATTTTATTTTAAGACACCATTATCTTTTTAAATTCTGTATTTTTATTATGAAAACCTTCTTGGTTCAATTTTGGTTTTATAAAGGATGTCTTCTTTACTATTTTAAATGATCTATAGTATTTTCCTTAAAACCGCACAAAAATGTTTTAATGCTAATGTTTCTAAAATACATTTCTCATATGTTGTCACTTATGTTTGACACCACTTACCATGTTATATTCCTATTTTACCCTACGAATGTCCATGCATTTTGTAAATATTTCCTTACATGGACACTTTCATGATACACCCATTGGCTATGATTTATGTCATGATGGTAGTACCCAATTCCTTCCATGGGTACCCTTATGTTTGTGTATGGTTGATTATGTATGATTGTATATGTGGTAAGAATATTTATGTGGAAATAATATGTATGAAAATGTTGATGTGGGTGCACCTAGATATCTCTCTAATGCATTGGGTAAGGTTAAGTCTCCTGAGATGCGATGTGAAACGAGATTGGCGGTTAGCCTTGACCCGTACTAAAATGGGAAACAGGATTGGCGGTTAGCCTTAACCCATACTAAAGTTATGATTTATGATTCTTCTACATTTATATGATTCCATTTTTATATGATCCCATGCTTATAATAAATGATTTTATAAGTTTCATTCTTTGGATATCATTATGTTATTCCTCTTAACTCATGTGCTTGAGATGTATCCTTATGTTCATTACCTTACTGGGCTTTTTAGCTCATCCCTTTCTTAATGTTTTCCCTAGGGTACCCTATGCATATGTTAGGGCTCAAATGACGTTAGAAGATCTTTATGAAGATTAAATAAATAATTTTTTAGCCCCATGTATTATGTTATATGTACCTAGTCCCCCAAGACACTAGACTTAATGATCCTTGACTTGTACTCTAATGATTTATTTTGCTTAAAATTGTGAAATGTTTTTTGGAAAAGGATCAAGTCACTATAGTTGGTATGAGGGGATGTTCTAGTTATTTTTGGAGATTAGGAATAGATCACCTTAGTGAAAACCATAAGTATTAGACTTATTGTTAGAAAAAAGTCCTAAATTATGGAGAGTATAGAGTAAGTGGTTTATCAAGAAAATACATCCCAGTCTGGATATGAGCATGTAAAGGCGGATCTGGAACATATGTATCTAGGGGTAAAACCCGAAAACACCATGTTGAGCTAGACTCTAATGGGAACTGGTGCATGATAACGGGCTTTGCTGCACTCTTGGTTATGAAACTCCCAGGGGATATGCTTCGGTAGATTCATGAGCTTAGTACAAACCATTATTAATGGACAAAAAGAATCCCATAAGAATATAAGTTAAGAAATAGATCGAGGATAACCAAGATATAAAACTAAGGAATCAAAAGTCAGGATATACTTCTTATTTATATGCTCATACTTTTATGTTCAACGTTTCTTTTTTTACTCAATAGATAATTATTCAGGACATCTAATTACACTTTCTTTTTATTAGTTAATGGCGGGAAATAGAAGAACACGTTCCAAAAACTAGTGTGATAGGAAATGTGATGATTTCCCTAATGACATGTCTGATATGATGGAAGTGGGTGGTCAACACTTCATGGCAGTACTTTCTCAGCATTCTCAAGTTAGGAATAATAACTTGAATGAGGTGGAACATCCCCCTACGCCAAGGAAAGATCAAGTTGATGTACAATCCTTCATGCGACAAAATCCTCCCATGTTTAGCGGGTCTTCTGATCCCCTCCTTGCATAACAATGGATTAACTCCATTAAAAAGATTTTCTCTCCCCTCCAATGCTTGGAAGAAGAGAATGTTGTATTGGTAGTCTATCGTTTTGATGGGGAAGTTGATCAGTGGTGGACACTGATCAAGAAAACAATATCCCAAGAGGAAATTGATTTCATAGAATGGGAGGGATTCAAGATGTTGTTTTCAACAAATATTTTCCTTGAACCCTCCATCTCATGATGGAAAGATAGTTTCTTGGACTCATGTAGAATGAAGAGAAGTCCATCGAGGAAAATGAAGATAACTTTACAAGGATTTCAGGGTACACCTCTGACTTTTTCATGAACACCGAAAGCCAGGTGGATCGCTTCTTTAGCAGACTAAAGATGAGTCTATGAAAAATGATGGTGATTCGAGTCATTGAAAGCTATGAGGAGATTGTTCCATGTTCCCTCAAGATTGAAATGGAGATTGGAGACTCTCAATGGTATCATAGGCCTAGTGAAAAATGCAGAAAATGGAGAACAACATGGGTGGTTCATCAAACAAATCCCATGATGGAAAGAATCCTAAATTTCCCCATTGAAAAAATTCTGGGTAGAAGTTTAATGTCCCATATTTGTTCATGGATTATTTTAAATATTATATGGGAATTATTTCGAGACCATCCAATGTGATGACGTGCAGTTTTGAGGCCCGGTGAGCCCAAAAAATGATTGAATTTAATTAAATAATTAAATTACGAGTGTGTGTGGTTTTCTGGAAAAAGTGGAATAACTCTTGAACTGTTTCTCGGATCGGTAATCCGAGGGCACTATTGCATCCAGAGCAGTGGGTATACCCTAGGAGGGACCTAACATCGGACGGCGTAGGTCGGTGGTGAAATCTGGTTTTTGGACGTAACCGTAATAAAATATTTAATAAAAATATTTTATTAAATCATGTTACAGTAATTATCTCTTATATTTTAAATAGAGATTTGTGCAGGGGTCCAGGGTTACAGACCTCATAACCCTAAAACACTTAGAGGCTCTGGGAATGCTCTGGAGGACACAACAACATGGCGATGACTTTCTTGATGAATTTCAGAGGAGACGACTACGCGGCGACTAGATCTTTGCCAACGAATGTCGCGGATCTAGGTAGGATGTTTGACTTTGGTTTCCTTTCCTTGTTCTCGATTCCTACGATGAACTCAAACTAATCCATGAATAGATTATCCCACAAATCGATTGTATCTGTGGGTTGGGCTTTTGCGGGGATTTTGGGGATTTGATTCTTGGAATTATTTTGTATTTGTTCAACCTTCTAACGGTGATGAATCTTGATCGACATGAACATCGATCTAGGTTCATCCCTCTCGATTTGTTGTGACTTTCTCACCTGATTTTTCATGTTCTTCATGTGCATTCCACGTTTTTTTCACAGAGGTATGAACGATAGATTGTTGCGCATCCGTTTCATGATGAAAAGATCCCAAATTAAAGATCTCGCATCGGTACAACCCCAAGGAGGTGCAGCTATGGTGGAGATGGACGGATAGAAGCAGAGCTGGAGATACCGTTCTTTGAACGATTTCCACGCGGATGACCAGAATCAGGTTTTGGAGCCGATCGAAGGGCCAAAACCCACAGATTCTGTATCAGAACGACGAGGAGACCCATGATCTTGGGTTTCGCAGAAAACGGATGATAGAATCAAAATCCAGAGATCTGGGTGAGGCGTGAGGAGGAAGACGGTGGTTCTATGAATTTCACGACTACATGGCGTGTAGTATGGGCTACAAAACATGTGTTCATCGGTAGACCACCTCACGTGAACTATGGGAGTACATAGACATGGGTAGGGTACATGGACAAGGACACGGTGTATATACCCTTCCCTGGCCAGACCCGACCAGATACACAGGATACTCCATGTTTTGGTACACGGACATGCAACATTGACAAAGACTGTATACGGGCACATGGTCAGCATACATGTGGCGAGCCCAGGTGCTCGGACATGGCGTGTAATCCTACTACATGCCATGTAGTTATTCTTTTACGCAAAACATAGATTTCAGACACAATTCGTTTATACTGGAAGTACCCAGATTCAATGAACACGGCATGTTATCCCACTACAGGTCGTGTAGTTTAGTTTTACACTTCTTGGACGGATGACATGGGCTATTTACACGGGCAGTACACAGAGTCAAGGAACACGATGTGTGATCCTTCTATATTCCATGTAGTCTAGTTTCACACACCTGGACTGGAGACACAGGGCAGTACCTGGAGTCAAGGAACATAGTGTGTAACCATACTACACGCCGTATAACATGTTATACATGGCTTGATCCATTTGTATTCTATGACATGGACTAGCTTTCTTAGGGTTTGTTTCATTGGTATTCCCCCAGAAGGTTTCTGGTATCATTTCTTATGTACGGGGGTATGATCCCTTCAGCAGGACCACCTGAATAGAGTTGCTGGGATCCCCTTTGTGAGACTTAGATCTAGATCCTCTATTCATTCCTAGAACCATATGTAGAGTTCTTGGTATCAGCATGACCATCTTTACTCGGGCGCCAATATTATGCTTAGTGGATTAGTTCATACTGAGTTGTTAGAATCACCCCATAGCTATTGGTTTTTATCCTCATATGAACAACGTATTATCAAGTAATTTTGGAGTGTGTTCTCTCGGTATGAGTACTTCGTATCTCTATCTTAAGAACTAGGAGTGTGATCTCCTTGTTGCGTTCTTAGTGGAATGTTTGAGCTAGATCTTAGTGGTGGTTTCACTGTGGTTGATCGTGTATGAGTATATCTGGATATTCTTGTTATATGTTCTGTAAACATATAATTTTTAGAGATGATTGTATCTTTCCATTGTGGAAATTACCTTGTTGTATTTTTTTTGGTTTCGGGGTGTCCTACTGGGTATTGTTATACTCACCCATGCACGGGCTTTGCCCGCACGTGTTGTGTCTTGTGCAGACGAGCGAGCTTTTGACATGACTCTAGGAAGACCAGGACCGGATGGTTGTCGGTGAGATCAGACAGGCCGAGGTGTGTTCCTACTTCTATAGATTGTAGTCCTAGTACCTTTCTTTACAGGATTGACTTTGTTGCAGACTCTAATTTTGTGGGCTTGTAAATTTGGCCCCGGTTTTTTACATTACTGTACTTTACCTTCCTTCCGTACTCTGTTGGTTGGGATTTTAGTGCATGAATTCATTTTCATTTTTAGTAGTTTTTACTTTTCAGCATTGTGGGATTGGAGATGTGTGTGTGTGTACAGGTTTATAGGCAATGCCTCCCATGTTAGTATCATGCCTACACGGTGCTTGTCACTAGCCCCTGGCCTATTGGAGGCTAGCTTGGGGAGTTGCGGCTCGGGCCCCATGGGGATGGGTCGTGACAGCGTGGTATCAGAGGTGGTATGTTCTACCTTAGGACTGAGAGTCTGTGAGTTCATTTGGGGAAACAAATTTAAGTGTTTCGAGTTCATATTTCAGGCCAGGAACCCCAGTGTTGGTGCAAGCGGCCGATGTATCCATACACCAGGACGCTGATAACTTTCTTTTCAACTCAGAACATGAGAACAATAGTTGTAGGGGAAATAATGGTACATGAATCATATAGGAATGGGTTTTGGTTTCCATGTCCTTCTTGAGTTAGCTCTCCAAATATACTCACTTACTGAGATACATCTTGTTTCGTTACAGGATGCCTCCATGACGCGCACCCGCTAGGATCCAGCAGCTCGATCACAAGGATGACCCCCTCGGTGATGAAGCTTCGAAACATGGACCAGATCCGCTAGTTTTATATTTAGTTGGTGTGCCAGTTATTCCACCACCTATGGAACAATGTTTAGTGCCTGTTATACCTGTAGATGAGGAGCATAGGCTGAGCGCACTCCATGAGTTTTAGAGACAGAGTCCCCTCATGATTCGAGGCGATCCTGACACTCAGGCAGTAGAGGATTGGCTTGAGGTAGTGACCAGAGTCTTCCGTTTACTCAGGACAACGGCAGAAAAGATGGTGATCCTGGTAGAGACCCTTCTACAGGGCTTGGCAGGACGATGGTGGAGTTTGGTTATCCACACTAATGAAGAGGAGACTATTTTGTGGTTAGAGTTTGAGTATCTCTACAGAGGGGAGTTCTCACTAGTTACCATGACATTGGTACGTATACATGAGCTTTTTTAGCTTTAGTAGAGAATCATGATAGTGGATGACTATTCATTGAGTTTTACCGACCTCTCATGGTGATCGATGGATATGGTCAGGGATCAGTACTTCAGAGCTCAAACATTTGAGCGGGGCTTGCACAGAGACATCTGGGCTAGAATCATCACTATGATCATTCCTACCTATACTAGTGTGCTCGAGCTGGATGTGGTGGTTGAGAGATTCTTGGCAGAGCAGAGACAGCCGATAGTTGTCAGTAGTGAGCGAGATGGAGCAGAGACCTCGACAGTAGGGCGCCGACGTCCATGAACCAGGCGTGGGAGACATTTTTAGAGAAGATCCTAGGACATGGGATATGACATACAGGGTTCGCAGGGTGCATCCATCCATCCTCGAGAGAGGCGATGGTACTATTGTGATGGAAGAGGACATCTCACTTGAGATTCTCCGACCTACCGTACTACTGACATGGGAACAATGGATGGACTACCGAGGTAGAGGCAACGTGTGGAGCAGACAGATCTGTGGGGCAGCGGACATGGTAGAGGAGATGGGAGAGCAGTTGAAGGTGGTCGGCGTTTTGACCTTTTACCACCACCACCCCCTAGAGGTCCACCCCAGGCTTAGGGATCAGGTGGACAGAGGCAGGGACAACTGCAGGTAGTGGAGGCTTATGACCTAGGTACTCCCAGAATGATTATAGGTACAATCTAAGTCTTTTCTACTTTGGATACTATACTGATAGTCATAGGTGCTAGTCATTCTTTTCTAGCTGCTTGTCTTGTTCGAGACGTTGACAATCTAGTTGAGTTGTTGACTTGACCATTACACTAGAAACACTGACTGGATAAGATTCAGAGATCACACACCATTACAGACAGTGTGACCTAACCCTTGGAGGTGAGTGTTTTTATTGGAACCTCTTGGTAGTAGCGTCGAGGCCTTACGATGTCAATATTTGTATGGATTGGCAATCCACAGCTCATGCCCAGATTGACCATTTTAGGTGAAGGTGGTGGTGTGTCTGTAGTGATGGAATGAGGTTCTCCATCATCGGTGAAAATGAGACCCATGCAGCGCAGGATGGACTCATGCATAGGAAGGCACAACCGATTTCACATCAGTTGGCTAGCCTAGCCCTTGATGCAAAAAATGTTACGAGTTTCCAATTTCCAGTAGTAGTGGCTGAGTAGGAGGAATTCTTTCTAGAAAATTTCCCCGGACTACCTCCACATTGGGAGATAGGTTTCTGCATTGAGTTGCAACAAGGGACAACACTGATATCAGCTTCAGCATATCGGATGGCTCCTGCAGAGCTTCATGATCTTAGAGTGCAGTTGGAAGACATATAGAGGAAGGGCATTGTGATACCCAATGTATCCCCTTGGGCAACCCCAGTATTGTTTTCCAAGAATGAAGACAGGAGATTGAGGCTGTGTTTGGCTTACCAGCGCTTGAATCCGGTGACCGTGAAGAAAGGGTATCCACTACCGAGGATCGATGACCTCTTCGACCAGTTAAGAAGGGCACAATGGTTCTCGAATGTTGATATAAGATCAGGCTATCACCAGTTGCGAGTATGGGATGAGGATATACCGAAGATGGCTTTCAGATGTCTCTACAGTCACTATGAGTACTTGGGGATGGCCTTCGGTGTGACGAATGCCCTGGATGTGTTTATGGGAATTATGAACTAGATCTTTCAGCCCTATCTAGACATGTTCATTTTGGTCTTCATCGATGATATCCTTGTCTACTCTGCATCTGAGGAGGAGCACACGATGCAGCTATGGATGGTTCTGAACACACTCCGAGAGCACTAGTTGTACGAGAAACTCTTGAAGTGTCAATTCTGGATATGGGAGGTCCACTTTCTGGGACACGTTATCTCAGAAGATGGTGTAGTAGGGGACCCAGCCATGGTAGAGGCTATGTTATCATGGGAGCCACACCGGAGTGTGACGAAGGTGCGAAGTTTCCATGGGTAGGCATGCTACTATCGGAGATTCATCCTTGATTTCTCCAGGATTTTAGCACCCATGATAGCTTTGACCCGAAATGGGAGGCCATTCATGTGGACTGAGAGATGATATTAGCAGGAAATTAGTTCGCAGTTGCTGGATGAGGTGACGAGGAAGTTTGACTTTTTATTGTTATCCTTCGTGGATAGAGAGGAGGGAGCTTACCTTCAGTCGATGGTTGTTATCCCTCTAATCTTACAGCGTGTCAGGGAAGCACAACTCGGGGATGCTAGCTGTGAGACTCTGCGTACTCAGATATCCACAGCTGATGCTGCAGATGGATATTCAAAAGGTGGGGAGCACATTGTTCTTTTCAGAGGGGGCATAGTAATACCAGTGACATTGCGAGAGGATGTTCTGAGGGAGTTTTGAACATCTCTTATGGAGGTGCATCTAGGCATAGAAATGATGTACCAGGACCTTCAACATTAGTTCGTGTGTCATGGAATGATCAAGATTGTGGCAGAGTTTGTTTCTCAGTGCCTTACTTGTCAGCAAGTAAAGGCTGAGCACTAGGGTCTAGTAGGATTGTTGGGAAAAAATCCATCAAGGTAAAATTACATTATTTTTGGGTTGATTGTGTTTGTTGACAAAGTAGGTTTCCATGGAGAATTGTCATGTTCCAGAGAAGTTTTCGACAATCCATGTTGACAAAGAATGTTGACAAAGGAATGGACGATCTGGAGGCGGTACAAAAACAGCAGGACAAGGTGGCGCCATTTTCCAGTGTTGGCCAAATTTTTGGGGTCCAAAATTTGGAGTTTTGTAAGAATCGCGAAAATTGGTTTTCCGTGGAGATCTAATTTAAATATGGAGAAGGCATGAATTTTGTGAAGACATCATTCATGGAATGGATTTCACGAAGACAAGAAATATATTGACGGTGATGCTTCGTATTTACGATGAGCTTCACGAAAGGTTGTGTTGAAAGGAAATGCAAGGGATCTTTGCAGCGGCGGTGTGAGGTAATTGACGGAATGCTCTGTGATAATGATGAGATCCATGATCCGAGAATTTTCGAGGATCTTCACGATTTTGAGAGAATTCAGGTGGAAATTTCAGAGCATCGCGATTGGCGATGACGTCGATTTGACTTCACACAGACGGGTCGATTGTTGGAGGAATTTCCTATAAATAGAGGTCGACCCCCTCGAGAGAAGTAGAGAGTTATCGAAGAAAATATTTTGCTCTCGATTCATGAAGGTGGTTCCCGAAGGTAGTTTTCTTTGCGAAAGAGAGGAGTTTCACGACGTCTAATCTAGCTCCGCGAAAGGAAGTGTGATTCGCGAGGCCGGGTGCTCTAAGGAGTGTGTATTGGGAAGAGGTAGGAGCTTCAGGATGAACTAAGCATTACAAAAGCTTTAGATTCGTGAGAGTGCTTCGTGATAGTGCTTCGCAAAAAGGCAGGAGCTTCATGAAGTCTAGTTTGAGATTCACGAAGATGGGAACCTCGCAAAGTAGGGTGCTTTGCGAAGGTATTTTCCAAAGGAATAGATCAGTGTTCAGGGGAAAAGGGGTATTCATCAGTGGATGAACTTTGAATTTTAATAGTGCATCTATCAACAGTTGTGCATGAATTATTTCTTGAAAATGAAGAGACCTAAAGGTCTATAAAATTTTAGTGGATCTTTTGAAGAAGTAGTGAGCTCACTTTAGTTGAGAGAGCAGTGAGTTCTCAAATTGTGAGTGGTTGTAAACCAAGAGGGACAATGAGTCCACTTCGAACATGCAAACAGAAGTGCACTTATAGTGGAATTGGTAAATTGGAACACTGTCGGTGTATGCTCCTTGGAAGTAGCCCAGTGAGGGTGAACCAAGTAAAAATCGTTGTGTCTTGTTCATGCTTTAGGTTTTATTCATACTCTACATCGGGAAGGAGAGAGAAGAGAGTTTTTTTCTAACAGCAAAACATGATCAAAAGGGGCAGTTGTTTCAATATATCATACCCTGATTCACCCCCCCTCTCAGGGTATCTGGCCAAGTGGAACTAACAAGTTTTGACTCATCCCCTTGAGGTTCCAGATTGGAAGAGGGATGAGATATCCATGTAATTAGTTATGGGTTTACCTTGTACGTCTAGAGGACATGATGCCATGTGGGTGATTGTTGACCGGCTCACCAAGTCAGCCCACTTACTTTCCATACGGGAGCAGTGTTTAGTAGAGAGCATGGGACGCCTCTACGTGGAAGAGATTGTATGAAAAGTACAATAAATGTGTGTTATGGATGGAGGATGTATCATTCTTGGGGCATGTTATCACCAAGAAAGGGATATCTGTGGACCCTACCAAGTCGAAGTCAATTGAAGAGTGGCTGAGGCCAACTTCTGTAACAATGATCCATAGATTTTTAGGTCTAGCTTGGTATTATCGACGATTCATGAAGAACATTTAACGATTTTCAAACCCAAGGACCAAGATGACATGGAAGGGAGTAAAGTTTGTATGGACATAAAAATGTGAAGACTGTTTCAAGGAGTTGAAAAAAGGATTATCACTACACCGGTACTCACACTCCCTTCAAGTAGATAAATCATTGTTGTGTATAGTTATTCTTCTAAGGAAGGCTTAGTCTGTGAGCTAATGAAAAATGATAACGTGATAGCCTATGCCTCAAGGTAAATAATAATCTGTGAGAAAAACTATCCTACGCGTGATTTGGAGTTGGTGGCTGTGATCTTTGCGTTGAAAATCTAGCGGCATTATCTCAATGGAGAAAAATGTGAGATATATGCTGGCCACAAGAGTCTCAAATATATATTGACATTGAAAGAGATTAATAAGTGCAAGAGAATATGGATAGAGCTCATCAAGTATTATGAATGCTCAATCCACTAGCATCCTTGTAAGGAAAATAAGGTGGCAGATGCTCTACGTAGAATGGATCCTGTATATTTATTGATGATATGAATTGAAAAGGATTCGATCTTCTTAGATTTGCAAATGATGGTCATGGGAATCTTTAAGGGAGGAACATCATCAATCTGTTCTCTGATGATTTCTCAAACATCCCTCTTTGAGAAAATAAAGGATTCTCAATGAAAGGATGTGGAAATTTAGAAAAGGATGGAAGCTGCTAAAATGGGAAATCCTCTGATTTCAAAATTGATAAGGAAGTAGTTATATGATTTGTGACACGATTATGTGTACCATCTGATCTATAGATAAAAAAGGATCTATTGAATGATGCACATAGCTCGACCCTCTGTATCCATCCTAGGAGTACCAAAATGTACCGTGATCTCTAAGAATGATTTTGGTGGGATAACATGAAGAAAGAGATTGAAGAATATATATCAAGGTGCTTGGAATGTCAGCGAGTTAAAGCTGAGCGAAAAAAGTCCAGAGGTATGATGCAGCCATTGCCTATACCCATGTGGAAATGGGAAAATGTTACTATGGACTTTTTCATGGGTCTCCCGAATAAGTCTAATGGAAATAATGCGATATGGGTCGTGGTTGACCGAATCACCAAGACATCCCATTTCATCGCTATTCGGGAAGATCTATCACTTGAAAAAATTGCAAAGATATATGTGAAGAAAGTGGTGAGACTACATGGTGTTCCAATCTTAATTATCTTGGAACATGATCCAAGGCTCACATCTAAATTCTGTAGGATCCTTCATCATTCTTTAATTACTGAATTAAATTTTAGCACAACCTATCGCCCCCAAACTGATGTCCAGGTAGAAATAACTATTCAGACGCTTGAAGATATGCTTAGAGCCTGCTATTTAGAATTCAAAGGTGGATGGGATCAGCATCTGCCATTGGTTGTGTTATCATACAATAATAGCTTCCACTCGAGTATTCAGATGGCTCCATATGAAGCTTTGTATGGAAAGCGATGTAGAACTCCAACCTGTTGGGATGAAGAAAGAGAATGAAAGCTACTTGGACCTGATCATGTTCAAGAGATGACAGATAAGGTTCAAGTCATCCATAAACAAATCAAAGCTGCTCAAAGTCGACAAAAGAGCTATGCTGACAACCATCGAAGGGACTTGGATTTTGACATTAGAGATAAAGCCTTCCTTTGATATCTCCATGGAAAAGAGTCATGTGATTCAGGATGAAATGGAAGCTAATCCCAAGGTATATTCACCCCTTTGAGATCCTTCACCGCATAGGATCCGTGGCCTATCAGCTTGATCTTCCATAGAACATGGATCGAGTTCATGATGTCTTTCATGTATCCCTCTTAAGGAAATACATACGAGACCCTTCACATGTACTCTCTTCAGAGGTGGTATAGTTAGAGGATGGTCTCTCTTACGTGGAGTAGCCAGTGAAGATCTTGGATCTTAGAGACAAAGTTCAACACAACAAGACTACTCATCTGGTCAATGTACTATGGTGAAACCATAATCACGAGGAGGATACATGGGAACTGGATGAAACAATGATGGAAAAGTACCCACATCTATTTTTGGCCTAGAATGTAAAATGAAATTTTGCGGGAGAAATTTCATAAGGGGGAACGAATGTAATGACCCAAATTTTTTCACTGATAATTCACTTCTAATAATTATGTCATAAAATCACATGAAAACACAACATAATGAACTACTAAGTGCTAAGTGACCACTAAACATATGTTTTTCACTTCTTTGTTTGGAATTTTGAAAATATGACATAGATAGTTCTGTTCAAGATGTTTTTTAGAGTCTAATAAAATGAAAATATTTTTTCGGTGAATAGTAACCTAACATAATGAATATTAACATACCCTTATGAATAGTGATATTCCCTAATTAATAGTAACTTCACCTATGGTAGTATAAAAATAATATTCAAGTTGGAAGTACTATATACCTATATTTGAAAATAAGTTAATGAATGATTTAAAACTGGTTTTGATAATAAATTATGATTTTAATTAAATATTAAAATAATCATATATAGATTTTTTTTTGAAAAATGGACTTCCTTTTTGGATTCTACACATTGGAAATTGGTCAGTGTGAAATTTTTGGATTTTTCTGAAATACTTGAAATTTTGATGTATTGTAAAATACGGTAATTTACCGTATATATACATTATAAGCTTAATAGACTATTCCTAGAATCATGGCTGATTTCACCACCCATGGTTCGAATTCACATGACCAATTTACTATTATTGGTCATGGAATACTTACTATTCATTGTCCTGGAAATAAATAATAAATTAATTATTATAATATTTTGAAATCCCTCCTCTCCTCGACTATAAAACCCCCTTCACTCCCTCTTCTCTTCACTCCTCTCAATCCTTGTGCCTTACCATTATTCTCCCCAAATCTCTCCCCAAGGTCCTCCACCATGTCCAAAATCTCTCGGACTTCTCAAAATACAGAAACCACTCCCCTTAAGAGGTTCTCAGAGGAGGAAGTATCAAGAGGTAAATTCCTCTTCCCAATTTCTTCTTTTCTTTTATGTTCTTTTCTTTTTTATTTATTTCCTCACCTCCCTTCACCATAATAGTATGATAAATCTAGTAACATACATGTACTGGAATTTCCTCACTCTAGTGGTATATTTCCTTGTCTTCTATCCTTTCCCCAACCTTTTATTGGAATGAAATGAAAGCATCGTTTGAGATGTTCTAATTTAGCACATTCAAGGACAAAAGTTTATAAATTTCTATTATTATATTTAATTCTGGTCACAAAACCATTTGTGTTATGGTTGAACCAGATTATTATATATGTAATATATCTTATTTTTGGTTCTGTAATCCTTCAGTATAGATGGAATTAAGTTATAAAGAAAAACACATTCTTTGTAATCAAATCCACCGATTAACAAAAACCGTTATCACTATTTATATATATATAATAATTCGACTTCACTCGAAGTAACCTAAGTAAAATTAAAACCATGTAATCTCCTGGATATTAACTAAATAATATAACTTCAGTTCTGGACATCCACTTTCATCTTTATTATAATCCAAACATGAATATAAGTGAACCGATCTTTTAAAGCCAAGTAAACAAATGATCCCGAACAATAAAATTGAACCATGTAACTAATCAAAAAATATTAGAATGAACTAAAAAGGGTTATAATAAATAAATTGAATATATAAGAGGTTATCGACTTATTAATTAATAAGCCTAATTTCTTTATTCAGGTCATTAATAACAAGTGGATAACACCAATGTATTCAAGGTAAGGGATCCTCCCCTTTTTACTCTTAATCAAGATTGTTCTCTATTCTATGCCTTTTTGTGTAATACCAAGTGATGGGGTACATTTATAAACCATCCCCATACTGCCCTAATGTTTTATAAGTGATGATAAACCCCATATCTCTCTCATCAATCCCTTTTAGTTACACCCGATACCATACCAATAAACCATGATGGATTCTACCCGAACTTCCTTTATTTCTTTGGGTTGCTCTATCTTTCTTTTTACCAAAATTTTGTTGTCCTTTCTTTTATGTATAACTTAATTTTTTTTTATATTCTCCAAACTCATGTTCCAAGATCCATATCTCATTCTCTTTTGGGGATATACATGCTTTTATGTGACTCTCTCTTCGATACTTCCCAATATGCACAATCATTTTAAAGGAACTTCCCAAAGATTTACCCAATTTCAAGTGCACTCTATCTTCTATTTTAAGACACAATTATATTTGTAAATTCAGTATTTTTATTACGAAAAACATCTTGGTTCAATTCTATTTTTATAAAAGAATGTCTTCTTTAATATTTTAAAATCACTATAGTATTTTCCTTAAAACCTCTCAAAAATGTTTTAATTCTAATGTTTCTAAAATACATTTCTCATATGTTGTCACTTATGTTTAACACCACTTACCATGTTATATGACTATTTTACCCTATGAACGTCCATGTATTTTGTAATTCTTTCCTTACAAGGACACTTTCATTATACACCCATTGGTTATGATTTATGTCATGATTGTGGTACACAATTCATTCCATGGGTAACCTTATGATTGTGTTTGGTTTATTATGTTTGATTGTATATGTGGTAAGAATATTTATGCTGCAAGAATATTCAAGAAAGTGTTGAGATGGTTTCACCCAAATAGTGCTCCAATGCATTGGGTAAGGTTATGTCTCATGAGATGTGATGTGAAACGGGATTGGTGGTTGACCTTGGCCCGTACTAAAATGGGAAACAGGATTGGCGGTTAGCTTTGACCCATAATAAAGTTATGATTTATGATTATGCCACATTTATGTGATTCAATGTTTATATGATCCCATGATTATATTAATTGATTTTATAAGTTTCATGCTTTGTGTATCATTATGTCATGCCTCCTAACTCATGTGATTGAGACGTATCCTTATGTTCATTCCCTTACTAGGCTTTTTAGCTCATCCCTTTTTTCATGTGGTCCCCAGGGTACCCTATGAATTTGTAAGGGCTCAGTTGAAGTTAGAAGCTCTTTATGGAGATTAAATAAAGAAGTTTTTTTAGCCCCATGTTTTATGTTATATGTACATAGTCTTCAAGACACTAGACTTAACGATCATTGGCTTGTACTTTGATGATTAATTATGATTAAAATCATGAAATGTTTTATATAAAAGGCTCGAGTCGCTATACGACTATTTTCCAACTTTATCCAAAACTCTAATGGGGTATACTTAAAGAGACCACTTTGCTCCATGATTTCTAGAGCCGCTAAATGTTCGTCAAATGGACGTCCGACGACAAAGTTATGGCCAAAAGAGCATAAATGGGACATAGTGGGTCAGGGTTCCTGTCCGACCTGGTTTGAGCCGACCCAGTCAGGGATGTCCCAGCCTGACCTACTAGGTCCGGCCATACCCGTTAGGTGGCCGAGCGCATTGGCTTCGGCCCGACCTCTTGTGTGGCATAGCCCGTGCTGGGCGGCCTGGCCCACTGGACGGTCTGACAGGCCATGTGGGGCCGCGGAGGGCCGCGGGGGGTGCTGTGAGGGTGGCCTGGACTGGGGGTGCCTCGAGGGAGGTTCGGTCGAGGGGTGCCATGATGGCAGTAGGTGGCTTGTCCCGGCTCGAGGCTGCCCGATCAAGAGGGCGGAAGCGGCGGGACAACTCGGATGGAAGGACGGAGGCCACCAGATGGCTCTACTGGGCCACTCGGATGGAAGGGTAGAGGCTGAGGGGAGGCTCATTAAGGCCCCGGGTGGCGCGGTGGGGCCGCTGACAGCGGCAGCCGCCTGGGTAGTGGGGCCGTGGGAAGCGTGGCCTCGGGAAGCGGCTTGGACAAGGATGGCAAAGGCAGCTTATGGGGAGTGGCCGTTAGACGACGGTGGAGGCCCATTGGGTGGCTCTGCTGAGCCCACCTGCGGCCCCGCCGCCCGAGCCACCATCTCCGTGCGCGGCCGGGCCCCCGCCTGGGCCCCACCGCCCTAGCAGCCTCGCTGCTCGGGCCGCCGCCCATGGCCCCGCTGGTCGAGCAGGCTCCCGCGACCCCGCTGGTCGAGCAGCCTCCCGTTGCCCCGCTGCTCGAGTCGCCACCGCTGTCTGCAGCCCCACCGAGCCCCCCGCAGCCTCCGCCCTTCCGATCGAGAAATCCCGTTGTCTCTGCCCTTCCGACCGATTCACCCCGACCGGTCCATCCTATGGCCTCCACCCTCTCGGCCTATAGGGACAGGCCTCCCTGCGTCCTCGCAGCACCCCTCAGTCGATCTTCCATCGTGACACCCTAGGACCGAGTGTCCCTCGCCACACCCCTCGTGGCCCTCCGTGGCCCCTCGCGGCCTGCCAGACCGTCCAGTGGGACGCCCCCCCCCCCTCCCAGCAAGGGCTAGGTCATACCCCACGGTTCGGGCCACCAAGAGGGTCGAGCCGAACCCAATGAGTCAGGACCCCTGTGGGATGGGCCAGACCCAGTGGGTTAGACCGGGTCGAACAAGACCGGGTCGGCCCAGACTAGGTCTGACCGGTCCCGGACCCACTACGACCCATATACGATATTCTGAACATAAAATTAGCATCAGACGTCCGTTTGAAAAATATCCCATGATGCTGAAAATGATAGAGCAAAGTAGTCCCTTTATGTTTACCCCACTGGAGTTTTGGATAATGTTGGGAAACGATCGGGTTGGATCGAACACGAATCTTACCGGGCCCTTGGGACTAAAATGATAATAAATCATAGAACATGCATCCGATTGATGCACTGTTTATTTCGTTGAGACCCCGACGACATGGCCGTCATTTGGGATACTTTATAGTGGGAAATCATGGAAGTGGGATAATCGACCAATGGCTTGGGGAACAGACTTTCTCGAAGATAAGCATGCCTAGTTCGGATACCCAGTAGCAGGCTGTGACGAGAAAAGTGCTCCTTGCAATCCTGTGTGGGTTAGCTGCTAGTGATCCTGTGTTTCTCAGCTCCTGGTGATCTTGTGTGGGTCAGCTGCTAGCGATCTTGTGTGGGTCATCTCCTCAAAATCTTGTGTGGGTCATCTCCTAGCGATCCTGTGTGGGTCAGCTCTTAGTGATCCTAGGTGGGTCACCTCCTACCAATCCTTTGTGGTTCAGCTCCTAGCGATCCAGTGTGGGTCACCTCCTAGCGATCCTGTGTGGGCCAGCTCTTAGGGATTCTATGTGGGTCAGCTTCTAGAGATCCACTATGGGTTAGCTTCTAGCGATCCTGTGCAGGTAAAAAACAGATCCTCTTAACGGAGAAAGATGATTCAGTAGTCATCACTAATCATATCTACTACTGTACCTAAGTTATTCCTGGTGTGAGCTGTGTCAAAACCTTTGTGTTTTTTCATGATTGAGATGGATTACTTGATAACTTATGTATATGTATGAGAATATACCTAATTATGTTTATCTCCTGTTTTTATATTTTTTGGTTTATCCTTGGTGGATTTTGTGAGACCTTGAGGTTCTCGGGGTCCCTACTAAATATCGTTATACTCACCCATGCACGGGCTATGCCCACACTTTGTTGTGTTGGATGCAGATGATAGACAACCCTGACTGAGGCTGAGAATACTCGGACTGGATGGTGCATGGAGGTGGACCATACGGAATGTCGGTACGTAGAGGAGGAGGGTGGACGTAGAGTGCTGAGGAGGTGATCTCTATATACCCTTCCCGTAGGAACCTCCGAGGATGATCTAGTAGCTACTTTTCTCTTTATTTAGTTGTATTGTATTTCAGTTGTACTCTTATTTTTTACATTTGGAATTTTATTCCAGCCACTTTTACATTCATCACTATTTTTCTTATACATTTTATTTGTGTTCATCTTTTGCTCTGTGCTGGGATGAATGTGTATACAGGATATAAGGGAAATGCCTTGTAAGTTTTAGGGAATATTCCATTCATTGCTAGTCGCCAGCCCCTGGCCTATGGAAGGTGGGCTTGGGGTAGTCACGACACGGGCCCTAGGGGGACGAATCATGATAGGTAAACCATATTTATTAGGAACAATGGACACCCACCTTTTCTTGAGACACCATTGGGATGTCCATGGTACTGTTCATAGAACCAGTCATCAGACCTATTTTAGGGAATGTTGAACCTGTTAATAATAGACCTTTATATGGCTCCTCATGAAGACCTACTCTAGGCTATATATGGCACTACATTACTGAATAACTGAGGGGAAGTCACTTCCAATATCCATGTATAGCTTTTCCTAGGAATATATAGTCTATATGGACTTATTTAATGATCTAGTTGGACTTGAACTTGCGGCACATAAACAAATGTGATACCATATACATATTTGTGAGACCTCATCGGGTGATTGGTTCAAGAACACTCAATCATTAGTTTCCTCATGGGAATCATGACATTATTAAAATGAATTGATGTGTCACCATGATCACAAGACATTCCTCAGATGAGGTTGATTTAACATATGATATCCCCTTGACATGTCATCATTGTCATATGAAAACCTAATAATTTCCTAGTTTACCATGTGAGAATCTCATGACATGTCCACATTTCCCCAATATATTCTATGGACAATTCAAAATGACCTCACGATAACTTATGGACATTTCCACTTGGGCATGTGATATTCTATTTACATGTCATCATTTTCTTGTGATATTCAGAAGACACGTCACGTTGACCTTTTGATATTGAATAGTCATATCTTCTTTGATAATTCACAAAACCCCATACATGTTGGATTTTATTATAAAAATCCTTTTGTCATGTTCACTCCACTTTGATGAAGACAACTGAGATGCGTCAGTTGATCATGTGTGAGAACCCAAACATATCCATGTTGATTATGAAAATCTCTCTGAGATGTTTTCTTTATTCAGGTAAATACATCTAAGATGATTCACTGATCATGCAAGAGACCTCTGACATGTTTTCTTTGGTTACTTGAATCATCTTGGACAGGCCCACATCACTCATATGAAGGATCCTAATATGAGTCGGTGATTGTGTGAAAAACATCGATCATGCCTACTTTGATCATTTGGAATATCTTCTAAATTCCAACTTAGGTTGTGAAAGATATCACAATAATGTAAAGAAGACACTATTGGACATGTCTTCTATAACATATTGACACCCCAACGCATCGAGAAGACAATCAATACGTGACCAATACACTTCAAAAGAATTTGAGCATTTCCCTTAGGACCTGACTACATTTTCCAGTAGACCTATCTCCGCAAATTCAATATAGACCATGTCCAAGAACCTTTTTCCACATATCCCTTTTATAATGGATGTCCCATTGATGATCTTGGGTCATGCACTCAGGCAACCCTTCAAATATCATCCTCTCAGATAGACTGTTTATAGTTACCACATCACATTAATCCATTAGAGGACATGGAATTATTGTGTCATCAAGAAGCCTTAGAGTGGAATCCTTGATCACAGACATTACATAACATATCCTCAATCAATAGGGATTCCAGCATGGTTAGAGCCCCCAGAATTCCTAAGATCTTAGGGATAATCATAGGGTCTCCAAGTATGATCATCCACCATATCCCATCAATGGATTAATGTACAAGTGAACTACAAGAAATTGGATTCCCTCCCTATTTGAGAAACATAGGATGCCTTCCAAATGTTCTACCTCAATACCATATCACATAAAATATTGGAAATCCACCCTTCAAAAGGAAACATTTACATTTGAGCCTTGTATGGATATGATCTCATGAAATGTGTCCAATATACCACTATCTCTTGTTTTTTACACTGATCCTATATCATATGCACTTATAGACTAGAGATGATTTTGTTAAATGAATATTGATAATATCCCTAGTGTGGGTCCATCAATGAAATATATGAATGATTACATCTCATATCTGCTAAAGTGGCCACATTATCGATGATTTAATCCATAGAAGGATTATATGACTATGTCTCATTTAGGTAATCTTTAGTCAAATCTCGCATGACATAGACACATGGTAAAAGAACTACATAGAAATTGATTCTTATTTTAAAATAGGGTACATAGTGTGCCTCATTGAAGTCCATTGTAGAAATCTATTTCCTTACTATATGACATTAAACTACATGTATCATCACAAAAACATGACCATAAGTTGAGACAAACAACTGCATGGGTTTTTATTTCTATTTTAAATGGATTCATAGGATTCCTCATAGAAGATCAATCCCATCTATAAGAGACAAACTGCCTCCCTAGATAGAACTAAACCACAGAGTGCTGAAACATGGTTGTAACCTAATGAATCATAACTAAATACGAGAGTGAAAGAGAACCTCTCATATGAATGTAGTTATTTCTAGCCACGCATATTTGTAATATACTCATTAGAATAAGGAAAATAATCTTATATCGGGATTTGTGAAGGATTTCACAAAAAACATCTTAAATATATTATAGATTACCATAGTGGGAAAAAAATCTCCCCAAAAGGGTGTGATGATCCCAACCACCAATTCTCTAAACCAATTTGATTCCCCAAGAGAAATTGTGCCTAAAAACCTAGATAAACATCATCCATTGTAATGTCGGTCTGTACCCAGCTAGGAAAGGGGGAATTACATCGCACATAGTGCCTTTGGAAGGGTATGTGAAGAAAATATTACTTTTATAATAGATCATGTTGGAATAAAAATAATTTGTCACTAAATAAATCTAGGGAATTTAAAATATGGTTGCTAGAGAAGAAGAAAAAAGTAAAACCATAAACAAAAAATATGTTCTTTGACCACCATCAACTATTAATGAACCATCCAAGACATTAGATTTCCCCATGACATGTCACCTAGTTCTCATGAAAATCATTCTTTAAGCAATTTGGTGTCTACGAGTTCCTTTATACATGTTTGGATAGGTCATAGAGCCTCCCAATACATTCTAGATTAGTATCGTGTAGCCCTTAAATATCATCACCGAAGCCTTGTGATGTACTTCAGATGTGTCACCTGCCTTATATATTGTTGTCTACCCATGTTATCCAAGTCTCTCAAAATCATCCAAACATGTCATCTATCAAATATGATTCCCTTTAAGATATTTCATAGAGACTGTCATGAAACCTTCCATATGTGTCATCCATATCATTTGATGTCATCTTAGGGATGTTTGTTGGATCATGTGACAGCTTCCATAAAAGCCATCCTAGACATGTTACGTCTTACAAGACAAAATGATTGGGTCTTGTGAGGAGATCCAGACAAGTCATCCCTGATCTTGTGATTAACCTTATTCAATCCATCAAGGATATTCGAAGTTCCACAGAGAAGTCAATTGAGTTACACAATTGTATTTATACATGCCAAGAAGACACTCTCCCACATGTCAAGAATGAAATCCGGGCATGTCAAGCAGATAATTAAAGTAAGATGGGAAGGTAAGTAGTCCAGGTCACAGGGGAATCCCATGAGATGAAATCATTATATCTCCTCGGTGTGGAATCCATAATCAATAGGGAAAACATATTGTGTTATCCCAAATAATGGGAACTATAGATACATAGATTCCTTCCATTTTTATGATACATATTCCACCTATTTAATGTTCATGCATCATATTGATCATTCAGGGTGATCCCATCATATAAGTCACATATCTATGAGCAGTGACATTGGACAGTTACAATCCCTTGTTTCTCACAACAAGTTCGGTTCGTGTGGTCTTAGGTAGTCTACTTGGTCATGTCATCAAAAACATGATCCCCACATTACAATAGAAACATTAATGTGTAAGGCCCAAACAATTGAACAATGAGAACTCTAAATCCTTTAATAAATATGATATGTTGGATTTTTATCTATGTTCCAGAATCAAATAAATATCCACTTCAATGTAAAACTTATTTCAATGACAATTTTACCACCAGGACCCAATCATTCTAATGGGTTCGTCACTCTACCTCATCTATCAACAGACTGATAAATACAACTGAACTACGATGACTCGAATTCATGTAATAACAAGTATACGTAGGATTCCGTCCTAAGGATTTTCATATATGTTAAATTTTATTTTGGAAGTTTCAACACATAATTCATGAATCATGAGTAAATAAATGATCATTCGTCATCCAATTTTTCTCACAAATGGAATAGATCACATGGGATTAGGGAACTGCCACAATCATGTCATATGCACCATGAGTCTCTACAATGATAATGGAATCCTTGGTGTGTAAGATATTAATAAATGAACTAAAAATACTCAATTATCTCTATAATTTTGATACATAGGATTAACTTATAGGAATTTATCTTGAACACTTGATATCTTATAAAATGATTATAATTCATTTCCTCTTGACGTTCAACATCAAGTGTTCAGGAAAATATGAGGGGATTGATTCCAACTTTAAACATGATATATAGGAATACTAATAATGTCTCAATCCCAAAAAAACATTTAAATTTCATCTTTTAATGACATCAAATTCAAAATCTCATGGTTATAAAGCTTCAATACATAGGAAACATTATGTTATTTGAAAATTGTGAAATACCTTGGATACATATAGATGGACTTACTAGAGAGGCCACAGTATTTTTCACATAAGAGATAATAATCCAAAAATAGTTACTTTAGGTTTATTAAAATAGTATCATGATTTGGAATGTATACATGAACATATATTAATTCTCTAAGAGGGTCCTAGAATATGTAACAATTCTCCCTAAAAGGGTACGATGTGCCTGACCTCTAATCATCTATATCAATGCAAGTCCCCAAGTGTAATTGGGATTGAAAATAGCAATGTATTACATCCTTCAAAATTTAAATTTATAACTATAAATAGATGGGGGAACCATTTTGGGTTTCTATGTAATATTCAAAACATGTTAAATCGCCCCAAAGTGAAACCGAAGTGTAGAACACATTCCACATTGCCTATTTTCCAAAAAAACAAAAATGATGAAACTAGTAAGAAATTACATTAACTATCTCATCACATTGACAGGTTAGAAAGGATATATTTCCTAGTTCCCATCATGCAAGTTTATGTTGAGCTCATTGCACAACAAAAATTATGAACCCGTCATGTTTCTTTTATCATCACTGAACCTAGTGTAATAAATGAGGGACATTCTCTTTATCCAATAACTATGAATGTTATTGATCAACAATGTAATCTTATATATGATTATAAAATGATAAGGTTTCTTATTTATTCCTCATGACATATCATGATTCCTTGTAATCAAAATGACATCAATGAATGTGCCAATGGATTTTGAGATCACTTGACAAACTAATTTGGCCATGAGGCTACAACGTTCGTTGCCACCAACACACCACTTCCGATGACTATTGGTGAATTTCTTGGTTGAAAAATACACCATTAAAAGCACCATCCTAAATCAAGAATGATCTCATTAAATAATTTGGATGTTGAGTTCCCACCATCAATCTTTCCCATGATAAGTTATAATAGAAGAATTTTCCCTTGTTGCTACAATCATCTATTCTTGTAGCCTACCCCTAGAATGTTGAAACAAAAATCATACCTACCTCATAGTGGTGGATAAGGGTACTAAACATAAAAACTCAACCTCCTAGGACATTCCTTGGAGTAACCCTTCTTTTTTTATCATCATTATTGTCATATGACCAAGATTCCCCAAGGAGCTGTAGATGTTGTTGTTTATACACAAACTGTCCATTCTAGGGAACCTAGAATGAGATCCCTCCAGGGGTATCCAAATGATGAATCTTCATATAAGGATTACATCATTGATTCCAAAAATATATATAGGTCCCACCAGTGTGTTCAGACAATGGGCCATAATAAATAATAGATTATTGGTAGATATGAGCCTCAAACATCATAACATCTATCATCATAGCCTATGAAATCATTGGGAACACCCCATCCTGTAGGGGTGGTCAATGTTTTTCCATATTTCACCCTAATATCCTCTTAAAAATGGGAACTATACCCTAAAATTGTACCATGGGAAAATACCCCTCAAACATTATATTGAGCACTGACCTGTCGAAAGAGATACTATTTCGATGAGGATTATCATCTGACTTGTGTCTCTATCGATATGAAATCAATTTGATTTAGAGACTCTTCATGAGATCAATATATGAATAATAATGAGTATTATAATCTTTAATTATAGTATTTACTTGAGCCATAATGTATTGGGCTATCTTATTCCACTAGAACAATGAACAAATGATTAATTTTATCATTCGAGCATCTACAGAACGTGTTACTGACCATGTTGGAATTTTAGATGGTAATAACAATTTATTATTAGGAAAATAGAATAAATAGATTTAATATTTGGGATAAACATCACAACTCCCATCATCATCCACTCACCCTAACACAGATTGTGGAAATGGTGTTTTAAGGGATCCATCCAACCAACCCCTTGAGGATGACAATGCAATTTCTACAAAATAATAGATCACTCATCTCGAACAACTGAATATGGATCTATATTATATTATAGTGGAAATATTCAATTTATCAATACCTCATAATGATATACTTGTATCTTTATATGAAATCCAACCATGCATTGATGTTCCATATTCAATAGGTCTGGGGTATTTTCATATATTCCCATCCTTTAATTTGGTGAAATCCAGGCATTGTTCATCCTCACCCCACCCCTAAAGGATAGGGGAATTTTTGTATTTCCAATTCCCCCACCCCACTATCCTGGGGGAATTTATATATTTTATACCTCTAGATAAATGATATTCTAGAAACCATATACCCTCAATTGTTTTCACAAATCCTCTAGAATAATCAGGATATTTTAATCAATCAAAAGAATCTCTATCATTAAAGACCCCCAATGCATCAAAACCTTCCCCGAGACCCATAAAGACTGAGTCTCTGTACCATGAAATCCAAACTCAATGATATTCTTGCACCAATGTAGGTATAAATTTAATGTATATGAAACAAATAGATCACCAATATCCTGGAGACAAGAAGCATAAGTTATATTCCTTCCATGAAAAACATGCTCCCGGGTATTTCATCTATTCCTTGGAAAATGGATTTATAGAACTACCGATGATGAATAAGTGGAATTATAAGGGGATTGTAGGGAAGGATAATCAGTTACCCAATAATTAAAATCTATGTCATATTGTAAAAGGTTATCACCTTAAATAATGTATTTAGGAATAGATGAACATGGGGATATTTGAATCTCCCACACTTGATTCCCAAATCTAGTATACTAATCATTCTAAATAAGAATAAATAGAGGTTTATTAGAGAATGATCCAAATACCCCACCTATAATAATACACCACCCTTCAACTTTATATTAAAAAAAGTCTTCTCCATCCGAAAAAATACGGTATCTGATTATTTTGACTGCACTATGGAAAATGGTATGATGAAATTTTCTATGATGAAGAATCCACAAGAGGAATGTTGATAATCAATAAAACCATTCCCCTACCATTGATTCCTCGTAAAAATAATAAGAAAAATCTTTGACATAAAATATTTGTTGGAAGAACCATTATCTATATTATTGATATATATAAATTATCTAGAAACTCATTAAATATTTATAAGATATTTCCGATATCATTTGGATGATCCACTCTCCTGACAAGATATTTACCATTATCCTTACCACCAAACATTAAACTGCATGTCCATAATCCTTACTTCATGATTTTTCTTCACATATCTTTAATATAACATAAGACATTAATCTAAATAGACATCATCCTTACAACATGAAGTTAAACTTCACCGATCGTTTCCTTTCGGCAAGACATCAAACTACTAGGCCATCATACTTACTGAAAGGTGTTAAACTACACAGATCATTTCTATATGGAAATACATTAAACCACTTGGCCATTTTCCTTACATAAATACAGTAAACTGCACACCTCATGTAATTTCTTCAATACAATAAATAGTATGGCCATCATCCTCAACATTATACATTATGTTTTATGGGTCATGTCCTATCCATATGATGTTAAAACCGGATGGACTACATCCTTACCACATGATTTTAAACTACATGGATCATGTCCTTTAAACATGAAATTAAATTACAAAGTCTTTCATTGAACTATGTATGGCTTTATTCTCATTTCCATTGAGATTTATCGGGACTCATCGATCCTATAACTTTGTTCATTGACCACATAATGAAAAATACTCATATCCTATACCTTATTTCCTCTTCATGGTGAAAGTAAACCTTTTCAATAAATTTTTATCACACTAAGAATAGCTAACAAGAGCTTAGTAATTTCAGTAATGGTTTTCCAATCCATAACAAAGAATGAAAACATGAAATAAACTCATAATGGTCTTAAATAATAGATGATAAAAGGAATACCATGAGTCATCACTACACAATTTTAAACTACACGGTTGATTCCCCTAACATTCCATAAAATTGTGCATTATAGTGTACACCTTCTGAGAGGACCACCATTGCTATTATTGGTCTCCTAAAACACCTGTATTTGAGAACAAAATTTGGTTTTATTGTCATCCTATGAATATATAATGTTATTTTCAGATCCTATATCTTGGCCCAGACATCTATATTCACATCCCTAATACATTAAGATAAACTACATAGAACACATACTAGCCATATGATGATAAAATATGTGGTATCTCAATCTCAGGTAGACCTCATCATCAATAGATGGGAAGGTCGACATAATGTATAGTGACATCACACCCTTAAAAACATGTGGAGACACATACGTATAATTATTATTCAAATAATGTAGAGGCATGTAACAGGTGGTAGATAATGATATACTGTTTGTAGATTCCAATGGGTTGGGGACCAGCCATTTAAATCCTAGGAGTATGTTTGACGGCGAGTTTGTTCTCACCACAGATTTGGTCAAGGATCAAAATTAATCCATTGTTCTAAGAGACTCCTATCCTTAGTGACAATGTAAACTATAATCAACTCTCAGATATCTATGTGATGATGTATATGTAAATGGGGGATAGTGTCTCTTCTAAAAACCTTTCTCACCCTGATAGTGATAGTGGCACCCATGATTTCTAGCTTCGTCTAAAAATACCTTTATAGTATTCGATATGGAGGATGATGAGACTGATCTCATGAACTCTAATGTGTCTACACTATCATATAAGATCCCATGAAAATAAATATGGGGATATAATAAGACTCATGACCTACTCTGATTAGTCTTTCATTTCCCATCTCATAATAAGTGATGCACATTACATTTCTAAAGAAGCACTAATATGTGTTCACATAGAACTATACAGAAATTACTACAGAAAATATATTTGTTTATATGTATTATCCCATCCTACATGATACAAATATATTAATCAAAATGATAGTTGTGGTATGCACACCTCTTATCCCAAAAATTTGTCGAATGACTCAAGTAGTACCTACTACACCCACCATTTTTTCCCTCCAGTGGAATATAGGCCACTTATATTTTTTGTGGCTGTCAAGGAATGCTCAATGGGAACCCTCCATGAACAAAGAAATTATGATGGATGTTTTAATAGTCTATATTACCTCACCCAGATGATTTTATCACTATTATTTCAATTGAGTCTTTCATATTGATCCGCTCAGAATTCAGTGAAAGGGAAAGCCCTGGATGATTTCCTTGTAGAACATCCATCCATGGAAAAGAAACCAGAAGAAACCAATATCACAGTTGAGGAGGTTTTCTATGACCATGACATTCCCTGCACATGGGATATTTTCTTTAAGGTAACCTCTTGATGTCTCATCCACACAACAATGGAAAACCAAAAACTCAATCAGGTTGGTCCAAGGATTGTACTTCTTTGTCCTGAAATTTTTTTTCTTCCCTAAAATTTATCACTATATAATGGATACACAATAATTTTTATGATTAAAAAAAATTATTTCTAGATTATAAATAATCCTAGACTTTCACATATCCTACCTTAATATCAACAGGGATTCATAATTGTTGAAAAAGAATATAATTGATGAAAATTTCATTAAAAAGGAGAAACTGACCCACACCGTCACTGGAAGTATTTAGGAACTAATGGTAGAGATCCCTTTTTAACCCACATTTAATTCAACCTTGCTACATGACGTTAAATTATACACCCATGTCCTAATTGGATGAATTTATACTATACAATATCCTTCCTCCTGACCACATGTTGATAAATTATATGAAGTACATCCTTACTAAATGATGATAAACTACAGAATTACGTAAGCACTTAATATATATTGATTCCTACTATAATATGACACATAGAGATTCTCAATCATGTTTTCATAGGCCTGACTATATGATTTATTACCTTTTACATCAAGTGATCCAATATCCTTACCACTTGACGTATAACTGCACTGATCCATAACATCCATCTTCATTCAACTCGAGTCAATGACTTCCTTTATAAATGAAATTAAACAGCAAGGTTCTTCAAGAATTACATATTGATTGATTCTCATTGTCATGAGATATGTAACAACCCCCAAACATTCATCCTTGGACCAAGTAGCAACATCACCAATTTTCCACATCAGTCCCTCATTATCCTTGAATCATGGTATTAAAATGAATGGTTCTATAAAAACTATGCCTAGATTGAATCTCATTGCTATGGGATACATAGTAACCCAAGGGTAATAAATCCTAGGCATGAATGCACAAATTAATTGAAATAATGCACATATATACATATGTTTCAGACCTATGGAGAGTATTTCCCATTCATGAACTATGTGTGAATATATTTCTATCCTCATTGGATATGAAATGAATCCCGAATATCCGAAACTGAGTGCAGTCACAATGAGTAAAATATAAATATTCCCCCTCATTACATATGTGAGAAACATACACAGGGAAATTCATTATGACATATATGTTGTTTGATTCAATTCATAATGGTATATGTTGTGACACCCATAATTCAATTCATGGGACCAGCTATAATACCTTCATTTCACATCGAGGGATCTATATCATCACTTAAATACATTTAACTACATGACCTCATTGAACTATGTGTGGATTGATTATCATTTTAATGAGATACGTACTAATTCCTAGACTTCCACCCATAGGTCCAACAACATCATTTCCAACCATTTACGTCATTTCTTATGTCTTTACAACATGATGAAAAACTGCCTATAAGCACATCCTTGCCACATGATACTAGACATTAAGGAAAATTTCAAGGATCCATGACATTAAAACATCAAAAAATGATTCCTTACCCCATTATAATATATTTCTTGGAAAATTTCTTTACTACAATATGGAAAACTACACAAAGTTCATCACACGTCATCATTCATTATCAAAGGACCATAAGATCCTTACCCTATTTAACTAGAGTATGGGGTCCTTCTGATTCCTTTTTTAGAACTTCATTCAATGTGTCACACTTCACATCTTCAACACCTCTGGTTGCAGAAAGAAATTTATTACCCTTGAAAAAACATATCTGTCTTATTGATCACGTAATCAATGTAGGAGGTATTATACCCACCTACCAAACATACTCTATCCCAATATTAAGGTTTTTCTAATTATTGTGAGCTGACATCACCAAGGATGAACTGAACATCTTCGAGTGTTTAGGAACATGCATGGTATAACAATCCCATATAATTCCTAATAACCATAGTAACTTGAATCCTGATTGAAAAAATTTCCATATCCCACTCAGAAGGATTTTGGAGTTCTCTTGACCATGAATAACCTAATTAATCTCTTTCTTACCATCTCCCATTTTATTTCAATACACATCATGACATTAAACATCCCAAAACTTATTCAATGATGCATGAACCTAAACACAATCCTATAATGGTCCAAATCAAAAGAACATAACCGACTAGGGAAAGAGATATAAAACATTTCAATTTGAAAACATATAAAGGGAATCCAGAGAAAAACTCAGGTCTTCTCTCAATAAACTCTTCATTTGTAGTGTTTAGAAAAAAATTCAGGCCTGAATAAATGACATAAAACTCTCAAAGAATAATCTATAGCCATACTAAATGTGATGGTATTCAAGATAAACCACCTAGTATAGGGAAAAGATAGAGAAATTCGTGGTCAAATTTCCTCAGTAGAAGAATATGTTTTCTAGGTGGTGCTACAACTTATAGTGTGCCTGAAACGTTCATGGATATAACATTTTCCATAAATCAAAATTCATGATTTATTGCTTCTTTGGTCATCAAAAACCATTCGTATGCTTAGAAAAATAAAATAAATCTGTCTTCATAACTATTAAATTGAGGAATATGGGTTTAGACCCGCCAAACATAGAAATATTTGTCATATTTAATGGGATTTTTTAATTTTGTGATTCTAGTGTCATCCAAATGTAACTTAGAACATGATAGTGTTTTATGAAATCCCATGTGTGATTGTCCCATTCCTTCCTCATGCCCTGAGAACTTTTTTCTATTATTTACAATCTATGTAACAGACTATTCATGCTGATCTGAAATCCTTAAAATTGTATCACATTTTTTTTACCCTTTCTTGAGGCTGGAATGCGACACTTCATTTCTGGGAATCTTCTGGCCCACACAGCTTGATTCAAAATCATAGGGTGTAGGGACCGAGCTTCATAAAATAAGAGTTGGATATCCAAAGGGCTCTATAATCCTTCTAGATAACCTACTTCCATACAGAAAATTCATCATCTGGACATCTGATTTTACAAAAATCATTCCTCTCCCTTGGAAAAGAATGTAGATTCTATTTTTACGGCCAAGAAATCGATGTCGAATGACTCATACCTACCAACTAATGGAATATATTCCATTAAAGTAATGACCTTCCATCCCTACATTCCTTAGTAACATTGAGGTGAAACATGACACATAATAGTGATAAGGGACATACCTGACATGTCTACTCCATTCCATGTTACATGTCTCATACATTTTTGTGGTGTCTTAGATCAGCCACCTCCTAACTATCCATGCAGTCCTAAATTACCTATTATTTCCCCATCAACTATATTATCTACATTATTATTCTATATACATTTAAAACAAATATGAATCATCACTTCTTGCCCATTATGATTATGAATAATTTATATAACTAACAAGTTAAAGGAAACTCCACCTTGTAAGAAAGGAACTATAATCCTCATGAGCTCGAGAAATTCCATAGGAGAAATCGGCACCCCATAGTGTTTTGTGTCATCCTGATCCTTCCCACATCATATTCCAAAAATTTCAAGCAAGAAGACACTAACATGAACTAATAATATGGTCCAAGATCAAACACCTAAATTAATGCATGCCAATGCTCGAATCCCAAATACCCTAAACGACAACACATCGATGGTCTAGCTTGCTAGACCATAAAACAATAAGCAACATGATACTCCGGAATATGAAAACCCGATGATAGAATATAAGGAAAAAAATTTAGTCGCATATCACTAGACAAGTGCTTTTTGTGACCCAGGGAATATGGAGCTTCTATAAAATGGAATAGTCACAAAATCAAGTAAGGTCAAAAACATGCGATAAGGTGAATTAAGAAAAATCCAAGTCCATGGTTTCTAATTCTTCCTCCATATAAAGATCAAAAAAATTCTAGAGAACATAATAACTATATAAAATTATATTGGGGACATCCAAATAGCCTTATAATAGTCAATATATTATATCTATGTCCCTTAACATAGGCATCAATTTTATAATTTCATCATAAAGAAGGAAACCATGTCAGAACTACCATTATAAATTAGAAAATCTTGAGAATACTGAAACATGTGAATCATTGTAGAATTTAATGTTTGTGGGAGTGCAGGAATATTTATCAAAGAGAATCATATTGTAAGTTGAAAACTAAAATATTCTCAATTTGGTGTGTATTGTGTTACACACAAATCATGAGTACCGTAGAACATCCAAGAAAAATTACTCCCAAAACATGGGTTTCTACACTGGATTGCAGCGTAAAAATATAGTATTCCACCTCCTACTTAAGAGCTACTTCTAAGTAAGGACACTCATCTTAGAATTATTTATCCACGAAACTATGACCCCTTTACATGTTCCTGATATGGATAGTGGTATATCATATAACTATGTCTTACGTGATTCACATCCTCATGAGGTACGCCGCGACATCAAAATACCTAGATTTCGATCAAGCCATAAGTTCCTCCTCACCCAATCCTAGTTTGATTTTGGAATTTATATACATTCTAATTTTAGGTTACCCATGCTGCATGATAAATCCAATTCAATATCATATTTATTGAATCACTAATGTTCTTATGTCTCCTATATATATAATCTCAATATCATATCCCATCAGATACCCAATTGTCCAGAAAAGTGATCTATTTATACCATTGAATTAGATTCTATTCATTACAAATGAATCTCATTCTACATGTTTCGAGATTGTATTAGCACCGATTATTGATCATATTTCACTTTTCCATTTATGATTTGAGGCATTTTAAGGCCATGAATTGAATTTAATTAATATGCATGAAGACCATATAAATGTAATGAATACTTGGTCTTCAATTAAAGGAATATACATTGGACCATTTTGAATAATCATTATTAAAAAAATCAAGGACTTCACTTGCTAGCTTTATTGACTTGTCCAAAGGACCATGTGGGACTAGGGGTCGACCACCCCTAATTAGAATAAGATTGGTCTAGCCATCACATTGATAATAAAGTATTGATCAAATGAGAAATGAGATGGCCTATTTGTAGAGATTGTGGTTTGCAAGACTATAGGATCTCATCATCCGAGAAAAGAGATTAGTGGGAAAACTCCACGTGTGGAAGTGATGTATGTCGTATAGTTTCTAACCCTGTCATTGGATCGATGAATTAGTAGTCGCACCGTAGGTTATATACTGAATGGAGTCACATTCAATAATTTTATGTGGGATTTCAATTTAACAAGTACTATTACTGTTGATAAAATCATAAACATCTTATCGGGCCTTCCGCCTATTTCAACAATCCGATCATAAATCCTACTAATATTCACCATTAGTTTCAACTCTGTGGAACATATTTTCAAAACATATCATCCCACACATTTCGAATTAAATCTCAACTAATGCCATACAATCTGAAACACCGTCTTCAATATCCTACTTGTCTGCCTCTCTCCGACACCGCTAGTTCAAAATGGAAAATCATTTAAAGTTACATGATAACTAGATTATGATCATCATCTATATCTCCAAAACTTCACTTATATTTTCATTAGACTGAAAAAATGAATTTGAGCCACCACATGATCCATTTGAAAACACAATTGGCGCACAATATTATATCCCTCTATAACGCAATGATATCATACGATCATTATCTGAACACGAGTTCAATGAGAATATGATCAATGAAGGCATAAAATGATGTTATGTGAACTCAAAAGCTTCCACAATAAACTAATTTTTATCCAATTTAAACATCATTTATCAGTTCATGCAATGAGGATCACATGAATCCACTCATGAATTCATTATTTTGACAAGAAAAAACCCTCCACTACCTCACTAGTGCATACAGAACACTTTTGGTGGATTGCGACATGAGCTTTGGGTAATCCCCTCATATATATATATATATATATCATCCTGCCATTAATAAAAATAGACATAGAGTAGGGTAAGACAATTATGAAAAGGATGGAGAGTTGAGGAATAGGGTGTTCCACCCACCAACCATTGGGTAACACCCTAAAGTTATCTATATAGTCTACCATATGTTCAAGAATAGGTTATCACATGATGAAAATAGCATCATGTGACACCTTCTTTCTTGAGTGTTTCATGATATCACATGATCCCTTCATTTTAATTGTTTTGTTTCAAAAATTCATCATGAACGACCTTCATCCACATAGAAGTTCATGGTGTGCACCCTATACACTTGCCCACAAGACATATTAATGAGATTTTACTTACATAATGTGATTTTATTATTTATGGAACCTCGTGGGACACTGTATTAAGAACTGTAGAATGAATAATGTTCCCATACTAGTGCATGTGAGTATAAATCCGCACATGTGGCAACCCTTGATATTGCGAATAAAGTGAGAATATTTATCTTTCAATGATCGCATTTGACCATGGAAATATCCATCTTGGACTAAAAATACCCCATACAGATCCCTAACATGATAACTATGACTTCCATAATACCTTTTATGGAAGACATGCGAATCACCTAAATAATAATTCCTCATTGAATCAATCTATAGTGAAATATTCCCTCACGAACCTGCGATCATGCGGGATTTCATCCTTGGCTTTGGTAGCCAAAACAGCTATCCCTGAACATGTGTATTTAGTCTAATAGAGACATGATACCTCATATATTGTGACACCTACATCTAACCTTAGTTTTCTCTGCCTTGACATAAAACATCCCCACAGAAACCTCCTCTATGCAAGGCAGGAAATGAGGATACACAACCCATATTCCATGCACTCCTCCTCACAGTGAAATTTCCACCAACTCTTATATGAACACCATGGTTTTGATATACAACCCCTACACATAAGCCTACATTTCATCAGATTACAACATAAAGGTCATGACGATCACGGATTTGCGAGCCTCGTGTGATGTCATGAAGATTCCCACCAATATTTTGGATAATAAATGGATAAACCCTTATATGTATGCACTATGGTCCCCCACACATAATTTTGGATTCAATGAGATGTCCATGGTCATGTTTTCAGAACCCATAACAAGTCCTATTTAAGGATATAGAAATCATATAAATAATATATCTTCATTAGACTCCTCTTGTGGGTATACCCCACTTATGTATGGTCTGAAAGAATATTATAATTCGTGGTGCAATCCATCCAATATCCATGTATCCCTCTACCTAGGAACATGTATTCAATATAGACATTGGAAATGATCTCATTGGATAGGAATTTGAAGGACATAAAATATAAGAGACACAAAATATATTTGTGGGACGCTGAAACATGAATGGTTCAGGGACACATGGTCATTAGAGTCCTCATAGGACTCATGATGTATTTTATAGGCTTTTATGTGTCACTTTTATAGTGATACAAGAGTCAAACAAGGCATATTGATCTCGTGGCATCCCCTTTAGATGTCACCATTGTCATGTGATGACCAATGGAAATGTCATATTGACCATTCCACAGCCCCTTGACATGTCTTCATTGCCAAAAACTAGATATGGACATGTCAAAATGATTTCAAAATATATTATAGACTTGTCAACATGATCATATGATTTTCATTTAACATGTTATCATTCACTTGAAAAAGCCCTAAGATGAGTCTGGTTGAGGATGTGATAACGTATATTCAGATCTACATTGATCATGCGCAACAACCCAGACATGTCACCTTTGATTATGAAAAACCTTTGATATTTTCACTTCTCATGTTAAATTTAATATGAGAAGATTCATTTGATCACGTGTGAGACCCTAGAAATTTCCACTTTGATTATGCAATACGTTCTGAAATGTTCCCTTAACTCATGCCAAGATATCTTATATGAGTTATTTGATCATTCATGAGGCCTCCAAAATCTCTACTTTGGTAACATTAAGAATCTTGGACATTCCCACTTCACTCATGTAAAGTGACCTCAGATGAGTCAATGATCATGAAAATGACACTGGAAATATACACTTATATCATTTATAAGATCTTATTCATTCCAATATAGGTCATTCATGATATGTAGATACCCAAAGCATGACGTACATAGACATTAAATTAAATTAGAGAAATACTTAAAACATGACAAAAATAGACGCCCAAATACAGTATTAGTTTAGTGTCTTTGGAAACTCAGAACATAATCTTCTAATCATGGTGAAAGATCTTCAACATCTCTAATAAAGATCTCTCTATTTTTTTTTCTTACCTAAAAACATGATTTATATCCTAGGTAAAAGAAAAAATAAAAAGGGTGAGCTCAAATTCCAAGTAAGGGTAAGCATGGAGACAAAAGACATATACATTTGAACTTAAAAAAATGAACATAAAGTTTAAACATCAAAATCTTGAGTCATGAGATAAATATTGGCAGTACGTAAGGAATAAATCATAAAGAATCATCAATCATGATAAAATATCCTGGTAATAAACCATGTAATTATGGAAAAACAGTAAACACATGATATGATTTCTATAGTAGCCAAGGCATTCTTTCCAAGACCATCATAGTGGACAAAGTCCTTTACTAAACCGGGTTTACTTGCTGTTCAAACCCTGTATTGCTGAACTGGATTTTAGTTTTCATTCTAGCAATGTCTATATCATGAGATATTAATCTTTACCCAATGCATTGGAGGGAGATATGGGTTCTACCAATATCATAATGAAATAATTCTTTCATGTGCCACAAAATAAACATAAATCATTCATCCTAACACAAAGAATAATATGGGTTTCATAAAAATCATCCCGTCAAAACAAAATCTATATTATACAAATAGATATCATTTCATAATCAGAAAAATCAAACCATGTAAATAATAGAGACATTATACATGAAACATAAACATACTAAATAATTTCATCTTAGATGGAAAGTAGTTTTGATAAAACACTTGAAATTATTTCTTGAGGAAAAAAACATTTCTTCTTCAAAATCATTTTCATTTCTCAAAATGCCATGCAATTTTAAAAGAAAAGTATTTCTTTGAAAATAATCATGAAATCTTGAAGGGGAATATTCATGGAAACAAGGCATTATGAAACTGTAAAAATCTTTTCAATTCGTATAAGTTAAAAAAACAATCTCCTCGTACTTTTGTTGGAAAAGTCAAAAAGTACCTCGTATAGTAAACAAAAGAAAGATTCCTTCCATACCTTGTGGTAAAAGAAAAAAAATGGTACAAATGACATTAAAAATACATGGAAGAATAGTAAACATTTTATGAAAACATTTTGAGAAAAAACATGGACATGGATGATAAACATAACCCCAGTAAATACTTATGAATAAACAATCTCGGATAAGAATGTGATTGAAATAATTATCCCCTACCTTATATCTAATTTCTTCAGTATGTGTACGAAAATCCTGTATAGTGGGTTCAGAAATATTATTAACTAGTAATAGAACCATTATAATATTTATGATATCATATATGATTCACTTATGACTTTATATTACATGTTATATTGTTAATTCCATGATAAAGCAGCTTTTGGGTAAAATCGTTTCATTTGTCGTACGTGTTTTCACTTGTAATTATTCATATGATTACTTAGATCATGATTACATACTTACAAAATTTAAAACATTATTTATATATAATATATTCATGAATTATATATATATATATAATAGATAGATAAATGGAATGAAATACATCATTCATGGAGACAGTAGGTCGTATGTACGCATGAACGCTATTTTCGTTTCCTTATTAAATTGAATGAGAGTAAGTAAATAACTTATAAATAAATCCAGTATCATTATTATGTCATATATTTTAGGATTATTTATTATATTTACATTATAATCATTCTTGAATGGTTAACTTGGAGAATGAATCTCATTGCGTCGTGGAGACGGTAATCTGTACGTATGCACGGGCGTTGATATCGTTTCCATAATTATTTAATGGAATTGGAGTGGATGATATAATATCTATGAATTAGTATTGTGTTATAATAATCATATATAGTTATTATTTCCACCATTACACCCATCCATGTATGGTGGTGGTGGAAAAATATATTACACCACGACATAGAGACGGTAAGCCGTACATACGTACGTGCGGTGATTTTACTTTTCGTAAGATGGATATAAGTTGATATAGGGTTGATTCATATTTATAATAACATATAATTATATTACTGGTACTGATGTTATTAATTTATAATTAAACAACTAAATAAGTGGAAGTTGAAGAATAAATAAATTTGAAAGAATCAGTAAAGGATATTACCTCTTCCTCGACCTGCATCGTCTTGACCTCCTCTTGTGGGACTAAATTTGGACATTGAAGAAGACCAGGAACTCTAGTAGTTTTATATGGAAGTGAAGAAGATAAATGGACATGTTTTGTCTAACTTGATGGATGAAAATGTAGTGAATAAGTGGGGGAGGTGGTGCCCTTTTATAAGGGAGGAGAGGGGAACTTTTGGAAAACTACAAAATATTAATATATAATGAACTCAAACCCCACATAAAAATTTCCAAAGTGACTCAAATTAAGACATGAGGTAATATAGGGTTGTAATATAATGAAAAAAAATCAAATTTAGACATGTTTGGATTTTATTTTAAACCTTATCATTTTGATTTATCCTAATTTAATCTATTTAATTTTATTTGTGGTAATAATATTATAAATGGTTATAAATACTTAATTATGTGTTGTTAGTTGTCCATAATTGGATACTTTATGAGATTTTAGACCATATGAATTTCAATTTTTAATTTTAAGATAATTTTGTGATTTTTAAACAATTTATAATATGTTATTTTCATAAAATATCAATTGTGTCAATTTGGAAACTATTCATTTATTTGAATTTAAATAAAATCCACAGAAAATAAATGTTCGAAAAAAATATTTAATAGATTCCAAAAATGTCATATTTATCTATAAAATTTTTGTATCACAATATTTAGTTAATTTAATATTTATTTTAATATTTTTAAAACCATTTATTTGATATTTACCTTAATAAAATAATTACTACAACATTTTCTTATAATTAATTAATGTAATTATTTGTTGCATAAAAATTAAAAATTAAATTATATGATGAATATAAATCTAATATATTTCATAATAATACTTTTAGTCGAATTTATGTTCTAAAACACTCCTCTCTAAAAACGATATGTCTATTAAATTATGAAGGTTACAACTTTGACAACATTTAAAATAAAACAAATATTAATGTCATAATCGTTTTTATAATTCTAAAAATGGTCCAAAAGTATAAACTTGGATTCTTAGGGTATATATATAATCTACCAATAAGTTTTTCTCATGTTTCGGGCCCTTCTGATGGGTATTATTATTTTAATAAAAACTATATTAATGATTTTTAACTAAATAAATAATTTCTACATCATTAATGTATAAGCTATTAAGGTAATTATATATTTTTTAAAAATAAAAAATAAATTACCGTGACGAGGAAAAACAACTTAGATTTCAAATGAGTATTTATAATAGAATTTATATTAAGTATATCCTTATATTAAAAATACATTTATTATTAAAGTTTGAGTGAGACATATTTCACTTTCTTTAAATAAAATAAATTAAAGGTCTTAATCACATCCGAGTGGGTTAAAAAGATACCATTTAGACCCAATTATATTTTAAGACGAAATAAAATCATCCAATTATATTAATACAAGTTCTATGGTAATTTTAAAATATTATTTTTACCCTTAATTTCCTGATTTACCTTTAACTCTTGTAAATAATATTTACTATAGTTACTATTCAAAATACCTTAAAATAAAATATATCCTATTAACATAGTTTTGACCTACTGATTCCAAATATGGAATCCATTTTTCCAAATTCCATATATAGATGTTGAAGTATTTAATTTAAAATTAATCCCACTGTTGAGAAAATGGCTTTTAAAAGTTAAAACATCGCAAAAGATTGAAATGTTTTTAGCTATGAATTCAATGTAAAAGTAAAGATAATGAAATAAATTATATTAAATGGTAAAAATATATTATATTTATAATTTAAAACCATTTAATAATATATTTTAACCATATAAACTATTTTTATGAAAAAAGTTGTTTTAAATTAAAATTTAACGTAATTTTATTATTCATCACAATAAGAAACCTATTAAAAAAATATAAATAATTTATCCAAAGTAAATTTTTATATCATGATTCAAAGGAAGATGTTTAATTTGTAAAGTTGAACTCATAAACATGTCAAAAACTAGATTTAATGTGGTTGCGCCATCAAAAGGCCGAAAAACTACATTTTTTGAAAAATACTTATTTTAACTGAAAATTTAATTCTGTTCTCATACCATATACTAGAATATGTGTAAGATGAATGATAATGATATAAAATAAATAAATTGGTTAATACTATTAATAATGGAAAATTCATTATAATATTATAATAATATATCATTGTTTTGTGAAACTCGGTATTGTGTGCAACACACACTATTGAGGAAGGACTCAATTGCGTGCAACACAGGCTAAGAATAGTGTTTCATATACTACAAGATAATACGGTGTTGCATATAGATCAAGATAATCATAGTGAAGTGTACAATAAAAGATATTAAAGAAATTAAAAATAATACTTCTGATAAAATCTCGGGGTGTTACAGTCTACCCCCCCTTAAAATGGATTTCACCCTCAAAATTCGTTAGGGTTATAAATGGTTTTCTACATGAAAGTTTCATTCATAGAAACCCACATCGTAAAAAGGAATACTAAAAATTAATTTTAAAAATTAATTTTAGAAACATAATGGTCACCCGATGTAACTCAGCACTGAGTTTCCATATAAGAGAATATAGGTGAAAATGTGGATATGGAGGAGAAATCTAACCACCTAGTTCTGATGGAGAGTGGTAGAAAACATTTCTATGAAAAAGACAACAATCACAAAGCTATAAAGTTGGGATAATTTGAGGTACTATCTGATTCATAGGATATGAGGGTACTAAGACAACATTTTTGGTATTCAAGATCCTTTCCATAAATTTTAAAATTTCGAATTAGAAGAAATACTTACTTGATTTTGGTACAATATCACCGTTGGTTGCTCCATGAACAATTTACACTTCATATATTAAAGAAATGAAGTTGAATTTGTCATCCATGAAGTATTATCAGATCATGTGAGAGAATGATAGGTCATTCCATCTGTCTCAAACAATAGGTTAGCAAATGTTATTAAATATACTTAAGTCTATATATAGTGAAATTAATTGTATATGGCTCCAAAATTGGACTTATACTTCATATATAAAACCACATAATAAAATAAAACTAATTTTTACTAACCAAGGAATTCATGTAGGACAGTGGTAGGTGATAAAGGCCTATAGAACTTTGGTTGTTGGTTCGATTCCTGCATCCTTGTCCGACGTGCTCGGTTGTCACCCGTCCTACGGGTTTTACTTGTTCAAAAACTATACTATTGTAAACATTCATAAATAATAAAAATTTTCTAACCTTAAACAATACTATATCATGTCTAACTTAATCCATTCCAATCCTTATACTTATCCAAAATACTTCTGTCCATTCTCATAGTATAAAGAAAATGATTCATAGAAAGGTCATATAATAAGCATGTTAATACCATCATTTATCCCCCCATATATCATAAGATATAACATGTTGGTCGCATTACAAACATGTGAATACCTTAATTAGGTATTCTATTGAAACATGTATTACCATATAACCTTGATGAAAACATGAATGCTGACAAAATTTAACTCTTTCCACATACCAAAATCCCAAAATTTCTGTATACTTATACCATGATGTCACTTTGTCCTTATATTAGTCATTAGTTCAATAATACTATCAAAAAAAATATTTTTACCTTATCCCTTAATTATAGGCGTGTCTTCTACTTTCCCAAAATATTTTAATCACTTTTCATGGTTTCCAGTACCATATTATTATGCAAAACCACAATAGACCAATACATAAATATTAAAATATAACATAAAAGTATCTCAAGGACATTATTCATGAATTCCAATACATAAACTCTTCAATCCATCCTATTAAATGATTGGCATGGAATAGGTTATTGCTCCATTTAGAAGTAACCTCTTAGGTCAAGGAATTGAGTTAGGTAATGCCCATGTCCTCCATAGATAAAACATTGAACTCCATAATAGTTTGTCACCCTATACCCACTTTCCCCACAAAGATAACATCTTCCCATATATTTGAGGTATTCCTCAAGGTTATTCTTATCTTCTTGTTGATATGTAGGATGCTTAATCTTCCTTACTCTATGTTCCTTACCACTAAAGCATGCATAAACGTCCATCTTCCTCTTATTTGATTACTTAGGAATTCAACAAAAGGTCACCATGTTAATCATATATCGCGATGGGTAATTTGGTATAATCATAGTATCTTTATCTCCAGGAATTACACAATTTTATTGATCATAGTCACCAATTTGTCCATTGGAATCAATGTTAACTGAATTCCTTCTCGTTCCCTGCATTGACTAAAACTAGAAACCATAGTGTAAGAAACAATTAAAATAACGAAGGACCACATAATCATAAAAAGTAACTTATAGGATGTCTAACTTATCAAACATTCTTTAATCCATCACTACTTGGGTTCAACCTAGGTTATTCATGATCATCAACACAATTCTAGAACTCTAAACTATAGTTATACTAAACCTTAGGGACATGCCTAGACATATCTTAGAAATATCTCTAGGGATCTCACTAAATTTTTCGCATCCTAGTTTTCAAAGGATAACTAAACCTTCACTCTGATACCAACTATTGAGACCCAACATTTGACGTATATAGACATTACATTAATTTTGAAAAATACTTAAAACATGACAAAAACAAACGCCCAAATACCGTATTGGTTTAGTGTCTTTGGAAACTCAGACCATAATCCTCTAATCATGGTGAACGATCTTCATCATCTCACATAAATATCTTCCCCTATTTTTGTTACCTAAAACCTCTCTTTATATCCTGGGGAGAAGAAAAAATGGTGAGCTCAAATTCTCATTAAGGGCAATAATTGATAAAATTAAAAAAAACATATACATTTCAACTTAAAAACATGAACATAGAGTTTAAACATCAAAATACTGAGTTGTGAAATAAATCCAGGATATACGTAAGGAATAGGTTATAAAGGAACATAAATCATGATAAAATAGCATTGGAATAAAACATGTAATTGTGGAAAACCAATAATCAAATGATTTGATTTCCATAGTAGCCAAGGAATTCCTTTCAAGACCATCATAGTGGATAAAGTCCATTATTGAAACCGAGTTTACTTATTGTTCTATCCCTGTATTACTTAACCATATTTTACATTCCATTATATCCATGTCTATCTCGTGGGATATAAATCTTTAACCAATGCATTTGAGGGAGATATAGGTCTTACTCATCTAAAAATAAAATCATTCTTTCGTGTGCCAAAAAATTAACATAAATCTTTCAGCATAACCCATTGAGAAATATGGGTTTCATAAACATCATTCCATCATAACATAATCCATATAAGACAAATGGATATCATTTCATCATAAGAAAAATCACGCCATGAGAATAATAGAGACATTATTCTTGAAACAGAAACATAATAAATAATGGAATCTTATATGGAAAGTAGTTTTGATAAAACACTTGAAATTAATTCTTGAGGAAAATATTGTTTCTTCTTAAAAATCATTTTCTTTTCTCAAAATGCCATGCATTTTTAAAAGAAAATAATTTTGTTTAAAATAATCATGAAATATTGTAGAGGAAGCTTTATGGAAACAAGGTGTTATAAAACTGTAAAAATCTATTCATGCCATATATGTTAAAAAACATTCTCTTCCCACTTTTTCCGGAAAATTCAAAAAGTACCTTGTATAGTAAACAAAAAGAAGATTCCTTCCATACCTTGTGGTAAAAGTTAAAAAAGGGTAAAAATTACTTTAAATATACATGGAAGAATATTAAACATTTTATAAAAATATTTTGAGAAATATGGACATGGATGATAAACATAACCCTTGTAAATACTTATGAATAAACAATCTCGGATAAGAATGATATTGGAATAATTATCCCGTACCTTGTGTCCAATTTCATCAGTATGTGTCTGAAACTCCTATATTGTGGGTTTAAACATATTATTAACTTGTAATAGAACCATAATAAAATTTATGATATCATATGTGATTCACTTTTGACTTTATATTACTTGTTCTTTTGTCAATTCCATGTTAAAGTAGCGTTTTGGGTAAAATCGTTTCATTTTTCATACATGTTTTGACTTATAATTATTCATATGATTACATAGATCATGATTACATACCTATAGAATTTAAAACATTATTTATATATAATATATTCAGAATAATATATATACATATATATTAGATTGATAAATGGAATGAAATACACCGTTCATAGAGATGGTAGGTCGTATGTATGCATGAATTCTATTTTTTTTACCTTATTAAATTGAATAGAAGTATGTAAACAACATAAACATAAATCAAGTATCATTATTATGTCATATAATTCATGTTTATTTATTATTTATACATTATAATCATTCTTGAATGGTTAACTTGGAGAATGAATCTCATCACGTCGTGGAGACGTTAATCCGTAGGTACGCACGAGTGATGATATCATTCCCATAATTATTGAATGGAATTGGTGTGGATGATAAAATATCTCAAAATCAGTATGATGTTATAATAATAATATATAGCTATTATTTCCACCATTATACCCATCCAAATATGGTGGTGGTGGAAAAACAGATTACACCACGGTGTGGAGATGGTAAGCCATACGTACGCACGGGCGATGATTTCATTTTTTGTAAGATGGATATAAGGTGGAATATGGTTGTTTCATATTTATAATAACATATAGGTATATTAGGTACACTGATGTTATTACTTTATAATGATAAAACTAAAGATGATGAATTAGATGCAGAAATAAATTTGAATTAATCGGTAAAGGATATTACTTCTTCCTCAACGCACCTCTTATTAACCTCCTCTTAGGGAACTAAAGTTGGTATTTGAAGAATACCAGGTCCTCTAGTAGGTTTATAAGGAAGTGGAGAAGAGAAATGGACAGGTTTTGGCTGAGCGTGAAGTCTCAACATGTTGTGAAGAGGATATAGAGGAGGTTCCCTTATATAAGGGAAGGGAGGGACACTTTTGGAAACCTTCAAAATATTAAATTATAATAAACTAAAACCCACATAAAAACTTCATAAGTGAATAAAATTTGGATACAAGGTTATATATGGTTGTTATCTAATCAACCAGTCAAATTTATACATGTTTTGATTTTATTTTAAACCTTATCATTTTGATTTATCCTTATTTAATATATTTGATTTTATTTGTAGTAATAATATTCTATATTATAAATGGTTGTTAATACATACTTATGTGTTGTGAATTGTCCATAATTGGATACTTTATGAAATTTTAGACCATATAAATATCAATTTTAAATTTTAATTTTTTTTTGTGATTTTTATACAATTTAATAATATGTTATTTTTATAAAATATCAATTGAGTCAATTTAGACACTATTCATTTAATTGAATTTAAATAAAATCCAAACATGAAGATATGTTTGAAAAAAAATATTTATTAGATTCATAACATGATATATGTATCTATAAAATTCGTGGATCACTTTAACTAGTCCATTTAATATTTCTAAACCATTTATTTGATATTTCTCTTACTAAAATAATTTCTACAACATTTTCGTATAATTATCTAATATACTTATTTGTTGCATAAAAATTAAAAATAAAATACTATGATGAAGATAAATGTAATATATATCATAATAATACTTTTAGTTTAATTTATCTTCTAAAAATCCAAATCCTTAAAAAGATATTTTTATTAAATAATAAAGGTGGCATCTTTGACATAATTTAAATTAAAATAATATAAATGTCATAATCTATTTTACAATGCTCCAAATAGAACACAAGTCGACACATGAATGATAAGGGTATATATATAATCGAAAAATAATGTTTTATCTTGTTTCCAATTTTTTTGATTGGTATTATTATTTTCAAATAAACTATATTTTTGATTTTTCACTAAATAAATAATTTCAGAAAAATTAATGTATAATCAGTTAAAGTGATTATATATTTCTTGAAAATCACAAATAAATTACCGTGATTAAGATAAACATTTTATATTTTAAATTAGTATTTATAATATAATTTATATTATGTATATCCTTATATTAAAATTAATTTCATTATTAATGTTTGAGTAGGACATATTTCACTTTATTTAAATAAAATAAATTAAAGGTCTTAATCACATCCAAGTGGGTTAAAAAAGATATCATTTAGACCGAAGTATATTTTAGGATGAAATATAATCATCCAATTATATTAATAAAAGTGTTAGGGGTATTTTATAACATTATTAATACCCTTAATTACCATATTTTCCTTTAACTGTTGTAAATAAAATTTACCATAGTCACTATTAATAATGCCTTTAAATAAAAATTTGCCTATTAACATAATGTGGACCTTCCGATTCCAAATATGGAATCCATTTTCCTTAATTCAATACATAGAAGTGGAAGTATTTAATTTAAAATTAATCCCTCTATTGAGAAAGTGAGTTTTAAAAGTTAAAACATTGCAAAAGATTGAAATGTTTTTACAAATGAATTCAATGTAAAATTAAAGCTACGTACATTCATTATATTAAATGGTAAAAATATATTCTATTCATATTTTAAACCAATTAAATAATATATTTTTTCTATTAAAATTATTTTGATGAAAAAAGTTGTTTTCAATTAAAATTTAGCATATTTTTAGTATTCATCTAAATAAGAAACTTATTAGCAAAATATCAAAATTTTATCCGAAATAAATTTTTATATACTGATTCTAATAAATAAGTATATTTTTTTAAAATTACCTTATAAACATGTCAAAAACTAGATTTAATGTGGGTGCTCTATCAAAAGGTGTCAAAACTACATTTTTTGATAAATACTTATTTTACCCAAAAATTTAATTTTGTTCTCATAGCATGTCCTTGAATATGTGTAAGATAAATGATAATGTTATAAAATTAAAAATGTGGTTGATAATATTCATAACTTCTAGTTTATATTAATATTATAACAATATTTCATTGTTTAGTGAAACAAGGTATGGTGTGCAATACACGCTACTGAGGAAGGTCTCTCGGCTTGCTACACAAGCCAAGAATAGTGTTGCATATAATACAAGCTAATATGATGTTTTTTATAGTGGAATCTAATCATAGTGAAGAGTAAAAAAAAGAAATTAATGAAATTAAAAATAATACTTCTCATAAAATCTCCGGGCGTTACATTCTACCCCCTTAAAATGAATTTCGCTATCAAAATTCATCAGGGTTATAAATGGTTTTCTACTTGAAAGTTTCATTCATAGAAACCCACATCGTAAAAAGGAATACTAAAACACAATTTTAAAAAGGAAAGTTAGAAACATAATGGTAACCCAAAGTAACTCACCACTGAGTTTCCTCATATGAGAATATAGCTGAAAATATGGATATAGAGGTGAAATATAACAATCATGTTTTGATGGAGAGTGGTAGAGAACATGGCTATGAAAAATCCATCAATAACAAATACATAAATATTTTAGTATTTAAGGTACCATCAAATTCATCGGATATGAGTTTACGAGGACAATATTTTTGGTTTTCAATATCCCTTCCACAAATTTGAATTTTTTTAATTAGAATAAATACATAATTGATTTTGGTAAAATCCCACCATTGGTTATTCCATGATCAATTTCCACTTCATATATTAATAAAATGAAGATGAATTTTTCATTCCTGAAGTATTAGAAAATAATGAGATAGAATGATAGGTCATTCCATCCGTCTCAAACAAAAGGTTAGAAAAAGTTATTAAATATACATAAGTCCATATATGGTGATATTAATCATATATGTATCAAAAAATGGACTTATACTTCCTATATCATACCAATTTATAAAATAAAACAAATTTATACTAATAAGGCACTTGATGTAGGCCAGTGGTAGGTGATAAAGTCCTGTCGCACATCTGTTGTGGATTTGATTCCCGCATCCTTGTATGAAGTGATGCGTTGTTTCTCGTCCTACGGGTTGTCCTTTTTTCAAAAATTATACTATTATAACATTTCAGAAATAATAAAAAAGTTCCATCCATCAAAAATACTATCTGATGTCTAAATTAATCCATTCCAATCTTTCGTCTTATCCAAAATACTTGTGTCCAATCTCATATTATAAAGATAATGATTCTTAGAAAGGTCATATAACAAGAATGGCAATACCGTCATTTATCCCCACATATATCATAAGATATAACTTGTTGGTCACATTCCAAACACGTGAATACCTTAACCATGTATTCTCTTGAAATAAAAATTACCATACAATGTTGGTGAAAACATGAATGTTGTAAAACATTAACTCTTTCCACATACCAAAATCCCAAAATTTCTATATACTCAAACCATGATGTCACTTTGTCCTTATATCATTCATGATTTCAATAATACTATCAAACATATTTTTTTATCCTTATCCCACAATTTTATATCATATACATTCTAAATATATTTCAATCGCTTTTCATGGTTACCAGTACCATATTCTTATAGAAATCCACAATGGACCAATACATAGAAATTACAATATAACATAAAAGTATCTGAAGAACATTATTCTTGAATTCCAATACATAAACTCTTCAATCCATCCTCTTCAATGATTAGAATGGAATAGGTCCTTCATCGATTTAGAAGTAACCTCTTAGGTTAGGGCATTGATTAGGGTAATTCCCATGTTCTCTACAGATAAGATATTGAACTCCATAACAGTTTGTCACTCTATGCCTTTTTCCCTACAAAAATAACATCTTCCCTTACATTTGAGGTATTCCTCAAGGTTCTTCTTCCCTTATTATTGATATTTAGAATGCTTAAACTTCCTTCCTCTATATTCCTCACCATTATAACATGCATAAAATTCCATCTTCCTCTTATTTGATAACTTTGGATTATAACTAAAGGTTAGCTTGTTAACCTATATCATGATGACTGGTTTAGCATAATCATAATATATTTATCTCCAGGCATGAAACAATTCTGTTGACCATAGTCACCAATTTTTCCATTGGAATCAATGTTAACTGAATTCTTTCTCGTTACCTCCATTGAATAAAACTAGACACCACAGTGTAAGAAACATGTAATATAACGAAGAACCACGTGTTCTTAAATTGTCACTTATGAGATGTATATCTTATCACACAATCATTAATACATGACTACTTAGGTTCACCCAAGGATAATCATGGTCATCAACATAATTCATGGACTATAACCTATAGTTATACTAAACCTTAGGGACATCCCTAGACATTCCTTAGAAATATCTCTAGGGATCTGACTAAAAATTTCGCATCGTAGTTTCCAAAGGTAAAATAATCATTCACTATGATACCAACTATAGAGACCTAAAACGTGACATATATAGACATTAAATTACTTTTTTCAAAATACATAAAACATGAAAAAAAAGACGCTAAAATACCATATTAGTTTAGTGTCTTTGGAAACTCGAAAGATAATCTTCTAATCATGGTGAAAGATCTTTATCATCTCCCATAAATATCTTCCACTTTTGTTTTCTTACCTAATACCTTTATTAATATCCTGGGGAAAATAAAACATAAAAACTGAGAGATCAAATGCTCAGTAAGGGTAAACATGGAGAAAATAAAAAAACATATACATTTGAACTTAAAAACATGAACATAAAGTTTAAACATCAAAATCTTATGTCGTGAAATAAATCATGGTTGTACGTAACACATAGATCATAAAAGAACAATAATCATGATAAAATATAATGCTAATAAAACATGTAATTGTGGAAACCAATTAAGCACGTGATATTATTTTGACAGTAGCCAAGGAATTCCTTCCAAGACCATCATAGTGGATAAAGTCTATTACTAAATCGGGTTTACTTGTCGTTCCAGCCCTGTATTACTGAACCATATTTTAATTTTTGTTCCATCCATGTATATATAATGAGATATAAATCTTTACCCAATGCATTGGAGGGAGATATATGTCTCACTCATCTCATAATGAAATCATTCTTTCATGTTCCACAAAATAACCATATATCATTCATCTGAACCCAAAGAATAATATGGGTTTCATAAACATCATCCCATTATAACATAATCCATATAAAACAAATGGATATCATTTCATCCTAAGAAAAATAAAACCATGAAATTAATATATAAATTATACTTGAAACATAAACATACTAAATAATGTCATCTTATAAGGAATGTAGTTTTGATAAAACACATGAAATGAATTCTTGGGGAAAATATCCCTTCATCTTCAAAATCATTTTCATTTCTCAAAATGCCAAGAAATTATAAAAAAAAAGGATTTTTTGAAAATAATCATGAAATATTATAGAGTAAGATTCATGGAAACAAAGAATTATGAAACTGTAAAAAAAATTTCATGTCGAATAAGTTACAAAAACATTCTCCTCGTACTTTTGCCGGAAAAGTCAAAAAGTACCTCATATAGTTAACCAAAGAAAGATTTCTTTCATACCTTGTGGTAAAAGTAAAAAAAGGGTAAAAATTACATTAAACATAAATGGAGGAATAGTAAACATTTTATGAAAACATTTTGAGAAAACAGGTACATGGATGATAAACATAACCCTAATAAATACTTACGAATAAACAATATCGTATAATAACGAAATTGGAATAATTATCCCTTACCTTATGTCAAATTTCTTCAGTATGTGTTCGAAACTCATTTATAGTGGGTTTAAGAATATTATTAACTTATAATAGAACCATAATAATATTTATGATATCATATATGATTCTCTTACGTCATTATATGACCCATTATTTTGTCAATTCCATGTTAAAGCAGCGTTTTGGGTAAAATCGTTTCATTTTTCGTACGTATTTAGACTTGTAATTATTCATATGATTACTTAGATCATGATTACATACTTCCAGAATTTAAAACTAGATTTATATATAATATATTTATAATAATATATATATATATATATATATATATAATAGATCGATAAATGGAATGAAAAACACCATTCATGGAGACAGTAGGCCATACGTACGCATGAACGCTGTTTTTGTTTCCCTATTAATTTGAATAGAAGAAAGTAAATAACATATACATAAATTCAGTATCATTATTGTGTCCTATATTTCATGATTATTTATTATATATACAATATAATCATTCTTGAATGGTTAACATGGAGAATGAATCTCATCACATCGTGGATACGGTAATGCTTACGTACGCACGAGCGATGTTATCATTCCCATAATTATTGAATGGAATTGGAGTGGATTATATAATGTCTCAGAATGAGTATGATGTTATAATAATCATATATAGTTACTAATTCCACCATTATACCCATCCAAGTATGGTGGAAGTGGAAAAACAGATTACACCATGGCATTGAAACGGTAAGCCGTACATAGGCACGCGCGGTGATTTCATTTTCCGTAAGATGCATATAAGGTGAAATAGGTTTTTTAATATTTATAATAACATATCAGTATATTTTTGATACTGATGTTATTAATTTATAATGAAACAACCAATGAATAAGAAGTAGAAAAAGAAATAAATTTGAAAGAATCGGTAATGGATATTACATCTTCCTCGACACGCCTCTTATTAACCTCATATTAGGGCACTAAATTTGGTCTTTGAAGAATACCAGGACCTCTATTAGGTTTCTAGGGAATTTTAGAATAGAAATGGAAAGGTTTTGGCTGAGCATGAAGTCTCAAAATGGTTTGAAGAGGAGAGGGAGGAGGTGCCCTTTTTTAAGGGAGGAGAGAGGCACTTTTGGAAACCTCCAAAATATTAATTTATAATTAACTAAAACCCGACATATAAAAATAAAATGTGACAAAAATCCTGATATAAGGTATGCTATGGTTGTACTATAATAATCCAATAAAATTTAGACATGTGTTTATTTTATCATAAACCTTATCATTTTGATTTATCATTATTTTATCTATTTAATTTTTTTGTTGAAATAATATTCTAAAATATTAATGGTTATAAATACATAATTATGTGTTGGGAATTGTCAATAATTTGATACTTTATGACATTTTATACCATATAAATTTTAATTTTAATTTTTTAAATATTTTTTTGATTTTTAATCAATTTAATAATATGTTATTTTTATAAAATATCAATTTTGTCAATTTACACAGTATTAATTAATTTAATTTTAAATAAAATCCACACAGAGGATATGTTTGAAAAAAGATATTTAATTGATTCCTAACAGATCATATTTAACTATAAAATTTTTGGAGCATATTAATTAATACATTTTTATTTATTTTAATATTTTTAAAACAATTTATTTGATATTTCTCTGAATGAAATAATTACTACAACATTTTAGTATAATTATTTAATATTCTAATTTGTTTCTTAAAAATTAAAATTAAAATTAAATGATGAATATAAATCTAATATATTTCATAAGAAAACTTTTAGTAGAATTAATATTCTAAAACACCCAACTCTTAAAAAGATATTTTTATTAAATTATGAAGGTGACAACTTTGACATTATTTAAAATAAAATAATATAAATGTCATAATATATTTTATAATGATATAAATGGTCCAAAAGTTGACACATGGATTATTAGGGTATATATATACTCTACCAATAAGTATTGGTAATGTTTCTGGTCATTTTGATGGGTATTATTGTTTTAAGAAAAACTATATTATTGATTTTTCACTAAATAATTAATTTCTCCATCATTAATGTATAATCTATTGATGTAATTATTTATTTCTAAAAAATCACAAATAAATTACCGTGATGAAGAAAAAAATTTTATCATTAAATTTAATATTTATAATCTAATTTATATTATGTATATCTTTATATTAAAAATACTTTTATTATTAAAGTTTGAGTGAGACATATTTCACTTTCATTAAATAAAATAATTTAAAGGACTTCATCACATCAAAGTGGGTTCCAAAATATTTCATTTATCCCAAAGTATATTTTTGGACGAATTATAATCATCCAATTATATTAATACAAGTATTAGGGTAATTTTATAATATTATTTGTACCGTTAATTACCTGATTTACCTTTAACTATTGAAAATAAAATTTACCATAGTTACAATTCATAATGCCTTAAAATAAAAAGTATCTTATTAAAATAATTTGGAAAAATGATTCCAAATATGGAATCCATTTTTCCAAATTCAATACAAAGAAGTAGCGGTATTTAACTTAATATTAATCACGCTGTTGAGAAAACACGTTATAAAAATTAAAACATTACAAAAGATTGAAATGTTTTTAACTATGAATTCATTGTAAATTTAATGATAATGGAATAAATTATATTAAATGGTAAAAATATATTCTATTTATAATTTAAAACCATTCAATAATTAATTTTAACCATATAAATTATTTTGATGAAAAAATTTGTTTTTAATTAAAACATAGCTTATTTTTACTATTCATCAAAATATGAAACCTATTAGAAAAATATCAAAAATTTATCAATAGTAAATTTTAATATCCTGATTCTATGGAAGAAGTTAATTTTTCAATTTGATATTATAAACATGTCAAAAACTAGATTTAATGTGGGTGCTCCCTCAAAAGGTGGCAAAACTACATTTTTTTAAATATATTTATTTCACCTAAAAATTTAATTTTGTCCTCATATCATGTTCTAGAATATGTATAAGATGAATGATAATGTTATAAATATCAAAATGTGGTTAATACTATTTATAACGGCCAATTCATAATAATATTATAATAATATATCATTGTTTTGTGAAACTCGGTATTGTGTGCAATACACGCTTTTGACGAAGGTCCCTCTAGCATGCAACACAAGCCAAGAATAGTGTTTCATATACTAAAAGCTAATACAATGTTGCATATAGCGCAATATAATCTTAGTAATGTGTACACCAAAAGAAATCAATGAAATTAAAAATAATACTTCTCATAAAATCTCGCGGCGTTACAAGATATCAAAAGCATTTCAGGAATAATCACATGGAAGAGTCTTACAAAACCTATTGACACCCCAAACGTATCGAGCTGACAATCAAGACATGTGTAACAAGAATCCACGAAATGTAGATAATATCCCATGTGACATGACAAATTTTTCGATTAGAGATTTATGGAATCATTCCAAATGGACCCTAGTAAAGAAAATTTGACCCCATACATATTTTTGGGGGAATTTCACCTAATGAGCTCAGGTAACACACTCATGAAACCCTACCAATTTTTTGCTCTTGGATTGATCTTTTACGGTTACCACCTCTCCCTTATATATCATAGGAACTGGAATGAGTCCATCAATGGTAAGCCTATATTGGTAATCCCTAATCACACGATGTGAGAGATTCTGCGATGCCTTAAACTCCCAACAATCAAAGCATATTGTGAAACCCACTCGACACATTAAAACCTAATGAATCAATTTTTCCAATATCAAAGTTTCTTGGAATTTTATAGGGATTTATATTAAGGGATATGATAAGTGGGATTATTTTTTACTCATACAAAATAAATGTTGTAGTTTTTGGTTTTCAATTGTGATGTGAAATTTAAGTATGTATCACCTCTACCCGGACTACAAAACTATTCAGTACATTGGGATGCAATTAATTTTATATAGTGATAATTTAATAAATAATCCACTGATTATAGGGTAATTTTTTTGGGTTCTTTACAAATCATATCAATTTTTATTTATACTCTTTGGTAATGGTCCTTCTCTGTAAGAATTCCTTTGATATTCCACATCAGTGTGTATAGTTATGTGTGATTATACTGTTTTGATAAGATTGGTGTTCATATTATTTTTTCATCCAATTTGAATTATTAATATATCATTAAATTTACTATTACATATGATATATAAAAAATTATTATTTCCTAAAATCATTTTATGACTATTTCAGACATTACCCTTGAAGACAATGTCGATAATAATCAGGTATTGGTGAACATTGATAATCATAGGTTGATTCCTTAATTGATGATTTATCTATTGATGTAAACTATAAAAAATAAAAATATTTTAATATTTACAAATTTTTATAATATTATAAAATAATATTTTTTAGAATAGACACAAATGACATTAATTTATAGTCACCATCAAGTAGGCTGTTAAACTGGAATAATTATTAACTTATCATGATTAGTGGATGATTATTATATGGTGTTGTGGTAATTTTATAATAAAAAGAGTATAATGATATTAATTATTTTTTATGTGATATATCATAATTAAATAAATTTATAAGAATAACTAATTGATTTTAAATTAGTATGTAGTTTCAATAAAACCTTTTCCTTTTAGTACAGAAATATGAAATTACTAATCTAACGCTGATTGTTCATTCGTCATACTAATAATATGTTATTACTATTTTTCATAATATAATTTTAGTTATACCATAATATTTTATTTATCTTTTAATAACATCCTTATATCCAACCATGTTGGTGGAGATGGAAAATTAAACACATTATGTCATGGAGGTGGTTGTCCACGCAATGCACAAAAAAGTGGGTTTTCATGGGGGATGTTGTAAATGAATGATACTAATAATTACCATAATATAGTAATAATAAATAAATTAAATAAAATTAAAATATTTTTTAGTGAGTATATAATTAAATTTATAGAAGTTAATTCAGATGAAAACCAAGTAGTTAGTATTACTCACATGATGGACTTGACTTTTCCAAGGGAGTCTCATTGAAATTGAAGACCGTAGGATAGATTTGACTGAAAATTAATTTTATTTTAAATGTAAAGATATATATATATATAGAGAGATTAAAATGGTATAGTTTAAGTTAAAATTATTATTAAAGTGTTTTTATAATTTGGTGATGATTTACACATTAATATATGAAATCAAGGGTTGCCTTTTTGGACTCCTTACCATTTTTCAATAATGTCTTGGAACTACTCAATTGTAATTGGAATAAAAACTATAGGATATTTTTTTTGATAAATAAAAATATCAGAAAATTTATTTCAGGTATGTCTTTTAAATGATTTATGACTTTTACTCTAGGTCAACCACATTTGTACCCTTTTACATTTACCTATTAAATAATTTTTAAATTTTATAATTAATTTTATTGGAAAATATTATGATTTACCATGTTATATAATTTGATAATGATAATTTTGGACATTGAAATTATTTTATGAAATAAAATTTTTAATAGTGTGAAATGTTAGTTTTTTAATAAATACTCATAATTACATAAAAAATATTTCCATAGAAATAAAATATTATAATTCATATTTATATATAACTTCAAGTAATATTTTATAAATTTTTTTAAAAAATAATTTTTATAAATTAAATAAAGGATATTGGTATTTTAACTATTTACATAAAATAATAACCATTCCAAAAACATTGTTCCATGAAAATACAAAAAACAATTATATTAAAGTATCATTAGAATTTGTTCTAAAAATGTTTTTCCCAGGTCTTCTAAATGAAAATAATATTTTAAAATATATAATGTTAATCCATAACATTATTATTTTTTATATAATATTTCTTCATGGCCTCTATTTCATTTCTAAATAAATCTAAATTGATACAAATTACTGGTTTCTTGAAAATTATAATTTTCGTTTAAAAATCATCCTTTTTAGAAAAAATATCCATACATTTTTACAGGCTAATTTCAATATGAAGAATAAAAAAATTATTTTATTATAGTCAATTAAAAAATATTAAATTATGTCATGATTAAAGGCTCATTAATTATAGCATTATGTTATATTACAACATCATATGTTTACCTACAACATTAGGTCCTATGGTATTAATGTCCACCCACTTAAATAATATTATAGATGAAATTGTTGTATATGTTGTTTATTGGAAAACATTGAATAATAATTCATAGTTTCTTCTTCTATATCCATCAAATATTATTCTAAAGTTTGATTTCTATAATGGAATTTCACTAGTCGAGTTGTTTGATTCTAAAAATTCTAGCTCTTTTGTTTCGTGAATATTGAATGGTTCCTTATTATAAGACAAGTTATGATCAAACTATAATCCAACCTCTGATATGAGAAAACATGCATGAGATCAATCATGTTTTGTCTTGGTGACCAAACATGGAAGGTGTTGTGTACTATAGAAAGATTGAGTAGCATTTCCAACTGATAAGCTATATCCTCAATTCCTTATAATATTTCAAAAGTTATAACATAGCTAGGTCATAACATCCCCCTTTACCAATTTTTATAACTACCTTATACAGAGAAACCATAAATAATAAGTTATACCCAACATTAAATTCCATATCATGGCATTGATTATCCTCGTAGTTTAGGAATTGTTATTATGATATGGAATGGTATATAATTTAATAGTTTTCTCCATTGAAAGCTGTAGGAAATCTTAATTCCTCTATGAAAATTCTTCAAAATAAGTTTTCATGGACCACTTATTCCTATTAATTTTTTAATGGTTCCATCCCAATTCATGAGTAGAAAATTCTATTGTATGTAAATTCCAACAAAATGAGATTATAATCCCATATACCTATGAATTCAAAAGAAAATTATATCAGTATTTATCCCAAAGTCTGAATATTTATTTTAGACCTCCTACAAAATTATAGATTATAGGTTGGGATTAAATGTATACTTTTTATAATATATTGTTTGAAAAATATTTCAAAATTTTAAAGTAAAATAATGGTCATTATCTGACACAACAGATAGAGGTTTCCCATAAATCCATCTAATTTCAATTATGTAGAGCTGGAAAAGGGTCTCAGGGGATATATATTTTTTCATACTTAAATATTAGTTTCATTTATCATATTACTGATGATTACCCACATTAAAGAATTCATCATTGGAGTTATTGAGATTTGGGTGAAAAATTTTATATTAACAATTTCTCACATCTATATAGGTGTTGGAAGAAGTTTCATGAATACCTAAGGATGTTTTCCAATATCTTTTACATATTTAGTACTAAGGATATGAAAAAGTAATAAAAAAATTACACTTCATTACATTTCACCATAAATGTTCTATTGAATCCCTATATATATTTGTGATACTAAGGTGTATGTATAAATTATGTCTATATGCTTCAACTATAGGTTCCCTCTTTAACTATTCTATATATGGATGACATCACCTCTTTGAAAACATTAAAAATCCATCTATATAGATTAATTTTTCAATTTTTGATCGTTGAATTATTTAATATTCATTTGGATGATCTAATAATATTATTGGAACATAAATATCAATTTGAGTACGCAAATATTACCAATTTATTAGAAATTTCATGATGTTTTCCCTTACTAAGTATATTGAATATCCATATTTACTAGATCTAGGTATATGGGATATTTATTAGTCTTCATTATGGTCAAAACATCATGGTTCATCCAATAAAATATTTTAACCAAATTTTTTTCATCCAATATTTTATGTGTATCAATAAATTATAATTCTTGGATAGATCAACACATATTCTTTGCATCATGTTTATCTATATATGAGAGGTGATATACATCAATATATTGTGGTTTATATATATCTCACTACATTCACTATTGAGTCATTCTATAAATTTCGTAAAATAAATGAACACAACTTCTTGATTATGTCCAGGTGATGGATAATTCCATGCATGTATTCTATTTTTCTTTAAGGAATTGGTAATCACTCTATCATAAAATATAAGGTATCATCCATGTATTATCATTAATACCTTGTTATAAATTTAAAATAAATCCTTACCTAAATGTATAATGAATAAATTTAATTTAATTATTATCATATTTATATGATAGAAACATTCATTTTATTCAATTTTCTATGGGAATATTACTCATTTACCTATTAACATGGTTAATGTGCTACCCAAAAAAGAGATATCATGAATAAACCATTGATATTAACCTAATAGGACAAAGAAACAATAAATGTAGTTTATGTTCATCATTATAGTCCATTATTTTACTACTTCTTTAATTTAGGGTTGATCAAATATCCTATACTTGGAGACAATGTGTCCTTGATAAAAATTAACATATCTAAGATTCATACTCTCTATACTACCCATATAATGTTTTTTGAAGGTTCTCTATAATTATATGCAGAAGACTGTCATACTCATAACATGTCCTAGAGTACAATATGATATCATTAATTTATACCACGAAAAATTGATCAAGATAATCCTTAAATACATTATTCATCATATCAATAATGATAGAAGGTGCATTAGTCAATCAAAAAGGATTTACTATATATCATAATATACAATAAAAATATTGAATTATGTATTCGGTATATCATCCATCTTCACACTTAATTAATTATTTATATGGTGATGATCAGTTGTAGAAAATTATTTGGATCCTTGATATTGATCAAATAAGTCACTAATATGCGGAAAATAATACATTTTCATTATAATGATGGAATTTATCTCCCAATAATAGATGATAATCTTGTGGATCCATCATTATTTTTCTAGAATAAAATTGTGGATTCCCAAATTGATACTCTAGGGTGTATAAATACTATATAACTAAACATATATAGTAGTTTAATTAACTCCACCAACTCCATTGGTTTTATCCTATAATGAGTTTTAGAGATGGATCTTCATCTTGAATGTGTTCAATGATGAAATCAAATTCACACTCTAGTGGATGACTATTTAAATATTAATGAAAAACATGAATAAAATTTTATAGCATGGGTACATCCTATGGACATGGGATACCTTTTTCCTCCATAGAACATACTAGGTTTTACTATTTACCCATAAATTCATTAATTATAACAGCTATGGGTGGATCTATACATGATTTAACTAATGATGCACAATCTCTAATGAAAAAAGATTCAGCCTAACCTTCATTATTCGTAATATCCTTCTCTAGAAAATAATTAATTTCATTATTATTTGAAATGAAATAGATTCTAAGGACTATGCCAAATTCAACCACAGAAATAATAAAAAAATATTCAAATATGGTACTCCCATTTATCATAATTAGAAATAACTGATATATCTTTATTTTCATAAGGATCCCATAGGGTGTAATCATTCATATCACTATCGTTAGGGTTCTAGAAATTTATTTTATGTTTTCATAAGTAATCGATGATATAAATGAGTGAGAAAATACAGAATCAAATAAAAAACTAGATAACTTTTACGAAATTATCAATGTAAATTCCAATACATTATTTTGAACATCAAATTCAGCTATAATAATAAAATCATTGTGCATTTTACCTCTTTTAATTTTCTGTGGAAAATTACATTGTTGTTTTTCTATTGTTTTAAATAAATCCATGTCTCTATACAGTTAGAGAATTTATCATCAATGTCTTTTATATTTCCCTTATATTGGTGATCATGATGGCCGTTTTCTTTTCACCTATAAACAATATTTATTTCCTTCATACAGTACCATGGGTTTTCTCTTCCCGTATTTTTTACCTGTGAGATATTCAAATCATTTTTTCTTCTCCTTCTAAATTATTTTTCAACCATTATACTCAGCTAGACTCATCTAGTCCTAATTTTACATGAATAAATACATCATATAATAATCATTTTATATCTTAACTAAGATTTAAAATAATTTTCTCAATTTAGGAATATGTTTATGAGACTAACACACATCAAATGTTAAACTTTAAACCAAAATTTTAATATTGAGAAACTATGTTTCTATTTCATTTCATTGGTCACAGGAATGCATATTTTATAGAACACCTCTATGAAAGTTTCCTAGTCACTATATTTGATCTAATATTCTTGTTTTTTTGTTTTTAATTCATGATCAGTGATGGTTTATATCTATCATTAAGTGAAATTCCATCATTATAACTTTTTTCCATTTCATTATTTCCTATAGCGAGAAATACCATCTCTACGAACGTGATGGGTTGATAAGATATAAATAGATTAGTAGCTTCACTGAATACTAGTGACTGTATTCAAGTTGAATGAGAAAATATATATACAAAAGAAATTAAGATAAAAATGATTCTCTGTTTGAGATATATTAATTTCATGTATATGGGAGAACCTCTACAATATAATTATGAACTGATTATCCTCAACCCCATCTTCAAAAAAATACCATTGAACACCATAATTTAATATGTGTGTTGATATAGTTACCATAACTCCCATTAGTCTCCATCCATCTAAAATTGAATACACATAATTGTCTCATGATTCTTAATTTTAGAAAAATATTCCTATTATTCATTATATAGTGTTGTTGACAAAATTTGTCATTTTTTCATTATACTTGTGAAATATTAAAAGGTTCAACGAATCCTAATCACCATGGGTGTTACAAAACAACCTTTGATACAATCTTTAACATCTAATTCCCTAGAACCCAAGAGATGGCAGTTATAATCAATAGTTTGTATAATGTATAGTAGTTCCAGAAGAATTGAACTATTTTGTTTTCATTGAAGAAGATCTGTATAAATATATTTCACTTAAAAACATAAGATACAACATGAGTGTACCATCCCCCGATCTAACACTCATTCATTTGTAAAATTGGTTGTTTATGGGACATTAAGTGCACCTCCCATTATGTTGTAGTCTACTAACTAACAGTTGGGGTGTGGAATGTATAGTACATATACTAGACCACCTAGTATGAAGTGTCATTTCATGAGAATTAAATATTATAAAAAATGAATAAATGTATAGACATATCATTAAAACAAAATAATATCCAATAGAATAATCGAATAAATAATATGTGAATAATGTAATGAAATTATTGAATGTAACAAAATGTAGTTATAAAAAAAGAAAATTAAAAGACTAGAAAATAAAATTAAAATCTCAAAAGTCCCCAATCCCAAACCCCGTTCTATTCCAATCTAGAATATATATCCCATACAACATGAATAAAAAAAAAATAAAGGTCCACTTCCCTTGTCTAAACATTAATCCACACATTTTTTTCAAATACCAAATGATGGATTGAATAGAATGTGAATATAACTCAGTAGGTCGAAACTACCATGTATTAAAAAACTAGTCTAATATGATGTGTATGCAATAAAGAAACAATAAGGTGTATTAATTAATTAAAAAATTAATAAAATACACCAACCACCATCATTGGATAAATAATGTAAAATCTATGAGAATGTTGTACAAAAATTTAAACCACAACCATACAACCATGATTAAATAACCTACATAGGTTCCATGTAAATATATTTATTATAAAGTATTAGGACCATGCAAACCACCAACATATTACCATCGTATGGTCATAAAAATATGTATTTAATACTTATAAGCATTACATCAAATGGGTTAAATCCATATAATCATTATTTCATGGGTCATGGAATATCCCACTCTCTATAAGAATTTCAGAAAGGGATTGGGCCAAGCCTCCTCAAAATGGGTATTAAAAAATTATAAGTGTTCATGTGTTAGAAAAGATCATGATATATAAGCATTTCAACATTGAAAACAAGTCCAGTCATACATCATGGATATCAAAATATCACATTAAAAAAAGAATTTTTAAATTATGTAAATTTCCATCTATATTTCACATTACACATTCAATTTAAATTACAAATGATTAACATTAATATCAAAATTAAATAAGTCAAAATATATGGATTCATTATAATGCAATATCATATGGAAACTATCCCTAGTAAGAAAAATTTAATTATTTATATATTTCAATTATATTCAGGGTTCACTCACCCCACATGTTACAATATGCTATGTTATAAATCAGTTAAAAACAAAAAGACTTTAATGAATTATATCATTCATTTTTTAATTCATATTATCTCACATTACATTGGAGAAATAAAAATATTGAATAAATTTGGAAAGTATCAAACAATTTGGTTAGTATTTAGACATCATACCATTTAATGAGGTTACAACCATTGTTCTAGTGGAAATCACCCTTGATAAATATGGTGAAGATGAACACCATGTAATGACTAGATTAAAAATAATCATGATCAAAACAAACATTTCACATATGTAGGCATTTTGACAGATATGGTTTGAGAACCAAGGGATGTAAGGGAAAAAATTGGGCAAAAAAACTTACCAGGGATTGGGGAATTCTTGGGAATCTAGAAGGGTGGTGAGAACAAAAAAATCACCTGTAATGTTTCCCTAGTTACGGTGGATATGTATACAATAAAATAAAATAACAAAAATAAAAAATCCAAAAATTCATTAAATCAAATTTTTTTGGAATTATATGTTTTGTAATATTGTTACATGTCGTGAAATAATTTTCAATGGGATACACCAAAACCCCTATCACCACCGATTTATTTCATTAAAAACACCAAATAATTACATACATGTAATACCTTTACATTTCTTGTAAATGTTCTGTATATGGGGTTTTATCTCATTTTCCATTAAACCAACCCATTCCCCTTTAATGCTTCCTAACTTACCAAGAACATGTGAAACACTTAACCAATTTATACCAAGACTCCACTAATTCAAAAAATCACACATCCCTGAACATTTAGTTATATCCCCCCAAAAGGCACTCCATATGTATCCTCTTTGGTTTCCTCATGTTTCCTCAAAACCAAATATTTTGTTTATTCAAATGATATAATTACAAGATGGATACACAAATGAATGAAAATATAATAAATAACTTAGATAGAGGCATACCTAAAAAAATATAGAATCTTATAACCTCCCAACTATATAACATCTCATTTCCAAGCTCCTCCAATACTCAGTGTGATGTCTCAGTAAGAATTTTGGGCCAATATTTTTTCATACCAGACTCCCAATCATAGTTCTCCTCATGAACACACCCACCATACCCCTACACTCTAACCAATGATATAGTCCTACCCTAAATACATTTATCACTACAAATCAAAACCCAAATCAGAATCTTCTAAAAGGATGCATCATCATAAAGATCAAATTCATCTATATATATCACATTAAAAGGGTCTGGATGATATAATAATAGGTGAAACACAAGGAACATTTAATGCATGGAACTGTAGTAGTATGGAATGGAAACACGGTATGCCACTAGAAAGAACATTCCCACAATCTCAAATAGCCTAACAAACTTGGGATCTAGCCTTCCAGGTTTCCTAAAACATTATTTCTCCAACCTAGGTGAAAAAATGAAAAAACATGATGACCGACCTTGAATTTTAAGGGTCATCTATCATGGAATACATTAAACATCTTCTTGACCTAAACAGTCACCAACCATTGTCTGATCATCTAAATCTCAATAGATGTATCAATAATGAGACTACGTACAAAAAGTGTTAAGTGACCTACCTCCAGGAAACAAAGCAGATAACAGAATAGAATATCATATTGATATTCATAAGGTTTCATTTAGATCAATTATAGGAACCAATCGTAATATTAAAACTACTAGACTTCCATATGTTTCTCCCATGAACCACCGAAATCAAAAACACATGCTCTAGAACCTGAATAGTCCTCTTTGATTGATCATCATCCTTTGGATGATATGTTATTATCAAAAGAACCAGTGATCCTAGATCATTATGTTGACCCTTCCAGAAGCCTTATGCGAAACACGTATCTCTATTTGTAATGATACCCTTCAAAACGCCATGCAACTTATCTACCTTTCACATGTGAAGACTACCTAGATATTCAACTATGATGGATTCCATGATAGGAATGTAGTGGGATTTCGTAGTTAGTCGATCTAGAAAAATCCATACAGTGTCATTCTTATTGAATTCATTAGGAAATCCTTCCAGAAAATCCATGGTGAAATTATCCCATTTCCACTCATAAATGGGTAAAGGATTCAAAAACCCATCTAGCCTCTAATGTTAATCTATCACCAGATGAAAATTTATCCATTTATCAATGAATAATTCAATATCCTTCTCCCTTCCATACCACCAGTTCTATTTTCTGAGGTAACAATACAACTTTGTTAAACATGGATTCACTGTCCATATAGAAGCTTGAAACTCCTTCATCAGCTCTTTTTGTAGGCAAATATGAACCCATAATCAGCCACCCAAAAATAAGATAATTTTAAATTTTGAGGGAATATCTTGTTGGTGTCTCCCAATAATATAAGTTGTCTCATAGAAGTGATCCCTCTAAGTTAGAAAACATCTAGTTATTAATCATGTACAAATTCATATATTTAAAAAAATGTTGAAGTTAGAGAAGCCCATCTTGGAGACTCTTGAACAACTAAATTTACATTTACAAATGTTCCATTATCCTCATCTAGTAACAAGAATCAAGTACTTACTCTATCATTTTCTTTTGGAATAATGAATCATTGATGAATTTTCCCTCCCCTAGTTTATAATCCAATTCAATGTTGATGGAATGTAAATACTCGACCCACCTCCTTTGAAAATGGTTTAGGTCTCATGAAGAATATATTTAACTGAAGCTATTTTACTCCATGTATACCACAAACCTATGATCAATGATATAATTTCTCCAACTTCTCATGGAATTTAGGACTACTGATTACTCTAGATAATGAGTAGGGTAATTCCTCTCATGAGTTCTTAGTTACCAAGTACCATAAGAAACTGTATGATCCTCTGGTATTTGAACTTATCAGAGTCCAAATTTGTATATTTCATAATACATGGTATATGATTTAATTTGAAGAGTTAATGTGATGATATTATCTAAGGTAAGCCTAGCGTTCATCTCATGAAAATACCTATTGTAATCATTAGACCAAAAAACCTTCACCCTTTCTTTGGAAACCAAGGCATTGGTTCTTCCAAACATAAGAAATCCATGATAAAGCACATATAATAACATACTATAGCCAGAATCCTTTGAATATAGAAGTCTTTTTTGGGTTGTATCCAATATTCCATGCCTGAATCTTTCTCTGGGTCAATATACACACCTATCCCTAGTATGACATGGACAATGAAGTGCTATTTATTAATCCAAAAACTACATTAGGTTTTCGGGGCATAAATCTGATTCTCTCTCAATGTACTCTAGATGAATTGATGATGTTTGGAATTATCATTTACTTCCTGAGAGTACACAATGTTATGAGTGACAAAAGGACCAAATAACAGTCCAAAAACGATGAGATAAACTATTTATTAACACAAGAATACTACTATTTCATTAGTCATCCCAAATGACATCACTATGATTTAATACAATCCATACCTACTCTTAAATGATGTTTGAGGATAGTATGATGGCCAAAACATCAAATAATGGTATCCATATCTCAAATCAATCTTGTAGAAGATTTTATCACCTCACGAATGATCGAAAAAATTATCACTTTTTGGATGAGGATTCTGGTTCTTGACCATCATCTGGTTGATCCTCAGATATTCAACACATTATTACAAATAAATGTCATCCAAATTGGAGAAGAGAACAAGAGAACCTACGGATTATGTACTAGTCTATATGAAAACTCTTGATTATAGATCTTCCAATTCATCATTCAACTCCTAAAGCTCTACTAGTTCAATATCGTACGGAGTTTTATAAATTGGCTCTACTCCTAACACTATCTCCATCATGAACTTGATCAATTTCTCTTCGTATAAGTGATAGAACTCATAAAGAAATATATCCTAAAATGGTCTACTAATGAATGAAAATAATCCTATGACATTCCACCATTATCATGGTAATGAACCATAATCTGAATGGCGAGATAATCCAATCTATACTGACTTTGTCATGTAAAACCAGCTTGAATATCATACTAAACTTATTGAAATTATCTTCCTCATTAAAGAGATAGAAAAGTATATATCCTCATCAAATAGTTGACAGGAACCTATTGTGAAAAAAACATTTCATGCCTTTTATCTAGATGATGATTTAAATTTCTATTTTGAATAGTTCCTAAAGATAATAGTTACGACCAATCTCTATAGAAAATTCTTTTTAATATATAATATTCTATGAATGCACTCAAAACAATGTTTCCATTTTCAAAACACCATAAATTCATTCCCCATTAATGAACATACCATTTTAAAAAAATAGATGATATAAAGGAATATGATTCTCATATTTCCAAAAAATATCAAGATAAGGTAGATAATAAATGAATTATTCCTTTTATAGTAGAAGTTCTTTCACAGCCTATAACTAGAGTAGTATTTATAAGGTGCAGTAAACTTGTCCCTCTACCCCAGTTTGTAGTCCAAGTACCCAATGCTATTTTAATTTCCATGTACTACAACATATATACTTGGCTACAATGTCCCCTACCTAGAAATGAAAAGTTTGTGGAACTCTAACTACCCGTTTTAGGAGTGGTAGTTGAGCTTCATCCCAAATCTAGTGCATTTACATATCCTCTACTATTGGTAAGATGTGGAAATCATGCTAGGAACTTCAGAATATGACCCATAATGCCACATATATAACAGTCGACTATAGGGTACAGACAATGTGGTTTATTGTGACCGAACAATCCACACTAATATCACTAAACCATAAAATGATATTAGGAGGGTTTTACACTTCCCTAACTGTACATACATGTAAAATCATGATGGATACTTTCTTAGAGATGATTCTTTCCACGAAAATATGTTCTCCCAGATCACCATTTTGATATAGAATGGCCACAGGTCAGTGCCTCTCTATGTTTCCCGTCATGATGAGTTCTTTTTATATCAATAACATTAACCTGATCAGGTGATATTTTTTTAAATGTGACCTCATCTATAAGAGAACACCATCTTTAAAATGTCTCCCCTAAATATAACATAAGATACCAACGATGGATAAAAGTGTTGTAGGTTGGTGTAATGTCCCTCATAGTTGAAAACTGATATTCTATCCTATATCAGAAGCATGGACTCAGGATCTATTTCATCCCTCAAAATATTGGGATAAAAATGAATCATGTAATTTTTATCGATGTCCTTCCCCGATATCTTATCCTATTGCCGAGTATCGTCTAGAATATATCCCCAATTCTTGGCCAGACTGTGAAGCATATATGTAGCAAGATTCACCTTTTAATATGTCGGTGTATCATGATTCAAGATGATTACCTGGATTGACTCAATCCATAAACATGCATCATGGGATACCCCATCCAAAATAAAAATTGGAGGATACTGCAGTTGAAACTATCTTATCATGTCATACATCAATGGAATGGTTAGAAGAGTCTCTATTTCTATGGATGATATGGAATTCTGGAAGTTGTCGCTAAGATGAACATCCATATGATCCTCACGAACTAAAAGAATATCAGGTTATGGTATGTTAATAGCATTTTTATTTTGTATCTCTTGACTCTCAAGTATAGGATGAAGTGAATTAATTTTCTCTACAAGACCAATGCACACCTAATATAACTGGATAATAACAAGATCAACCTCAATATGTTATCAAAATTGAGAACCAATGAATCCTAGTCTCCCAAGACATGGGTTTAATATGTTTTAGCATAACACATCAACTCATTTCAGTTATCCAATGAAGCAATTATTTCATATCATAGATCAATATATATAATATGTCACATGAAAACGTTTATAAACCCCTATCCTGAAGAATAAATGATAATATATCCCTATATTCCTAATATGATGCATGCATTCAAATCTAACTCCATAATGGGCCACAAATACAAATATTGAGAAATATTAATGGCATAAAATAATAGTCTCACACAAAATGTTAATCAACCAAGGTCAAATAACATCAACTATATCAAACACACAACACAAATAGAAATATCATCCCTAGGTACTTAGATTTTCCCACCAACATGGGAGAGCTACTCTTACGCACAAGCTCATTACCAATTATCATCATAGCCTATCCAACATTATAAATTTCCCAAATAGAAATGTAGAATAAAATAAAACATGCTCTTTTGATAAAACCTTGTTACATCCCTCGATTTGGTACTCTCTCATGTGGAAACAATGGTTGGATATGGAACATCAATCAATCCTCTGCATGTGCCTGAAGTAATTGACTAGTAGAGTATGAGGTATCATAACATTTTTATTGAATCATATAAATAGAATTAATCAAAGTACATACATAGAATAAAAAAAATATCCAATTGAATAATAAAATAAATAATAATGGAATAATAGAATGATGTTATTGAATGTAACTAAATTTCATTGTAAAAAATATATGTAAAAGACATGAAGACTAATATAATGACTCAAAAAGTCTCTGGTCTGAAACCCCACATCAATCCCATCTAAAAACTCCATCTCAACCTACATTTAAACAACCAACAACATGGTATATTACTCTTGTCCAAAAATTCATCCACGTAATCTCCATGAGTACCCAATGGTGGCATGAATATGGTTTGGGTATAACTTAGTAGGTTAACACCACTGTTTTTAAACAGACCATTTTGTTAGGAAGTATATGAAATTAAGTGATAAATATGTGTGTTAATTAATTCCACAATTAATAAAATACAATAACCACCTACTTTAGCTCTATGATGGAATATCTTTGAGAAAGTCTTATGACCCTACCAACCACAACCATGTATGCAAGGATAAATAAATTACTTTAGTGCCAGGACAGAGTATCTTGGAGCATTTCATATGACCAAGCCAAACACCACCATATAACCATGGTATAGTCACAATAATATGGGTCATGTCCCAATAAGCATTACATAATTTTGGCCAAATCCCTATATTCATTACTACATGGTACATGGAAAATCCTGCTAACTATAGGAATTACAACATGGATCCTGGCCATGTTTTCTCAATATCATTATTACAACATATAAGGGTTCATTTTCCATTGTTGATACCAAAATATATGAATTTTCACATAGAAAAAAATTCCAATCATACAACATGGATATATTAATATCACATAAATAATTATAAATTATAAATTATTCAAATTTTATTTTTTCATTAATATACCTCATTAAATATAAATTAAAAATGATTATATGTTATATAAAAAAATAAGTCACAACATAATCATTCTATATGAAGAAATCAAATAAGGTCAGAAGGCACGCTAAGTACACTTTTAGGAATTATCTAATTAAATTATATTCAGTCTAATCACCCTAGAGGTAATAATAACACATATTATAAGTATATAGAAAAGAAAAGGACTTAATAGATCAATCCTATATATTATTTAATTCATTTTTTCACATATTACGTTGGTACAATCAAAATATTGCATAAACATGGAATGCATCATAGAATAGGGTTGTGATTTAGACCCCATACCTATAAGTGACGATCCAAAAATGCTTTTAAAGGAAATATCCCATGATATTGAAGGTTTATATGATCTCCAAGACAATCCTAGGTCAAGACTGATCAGGATAAAAACCAACAATGGACATGGTCCATTGTTTACACAAAATGGTTGGAGAACCAAATTAGAGAATTAAAACAGGCCCAAAACCTCTTACTTGAGATCGAAGTCTTTATCAGGGTATCCTTTAGGGAGGTTGAAACTCCCATGTAGCAAGGTGGGTTTCCCAAGGTTGCAAGGATAAGACTACAAAATAATGAATTTTAAAATCCATCGCATAACAATCATTAAAAACATGATGTTGGGAATTACACAACATAAAATATGGATACACGTCATGTAATTATTTTTAATCATATATAGAAAAAAACCCATTAACTCATATTTATTATATTAAAACATAACATAAATAAAAGTTTATGGAAAAATAATAGAGATAAATTACAAGAAAAATATGGGTTATTATAATTTACATATTGTTAAAACATAGTTATCACTTCTATAATATCATAGAAAATATCATATATTCTTCCTCCAGATTTCCCATAGAATGAATTACAAATAAGGGTGATATTGGATGCCCATAAAAAAGTTTCATATAATGGAATATTTCATAACATATACATGGAATTATTTCATTGGTAATATTTAATGAATAACATGAAACCAATATAAATTAAATCAAAATGAATTATATATCGCTTGTAAAAAATGATAACATGTATAAAAAACCATTAATCTCATATGGATGGAATGAATAATTATGGACATAAAAACATGTTGAAAAGGACCTATGTGATGATGATTTAATTTTACTTAATTTCACAGTCAATGAATTATCTTGAAATGGGAATATTGATACAACAAAACCCAATATATTATTTTTTATAAAACTAATGATGCATCGAGGGCCTAGATAATTTGAGGGCCCACCAGTTATATTCTTAATACCAATACATTCACCATAATAGACATCATGACCTTTTAGATATTTACCTAAGGATTCAATAATTAATCTAAAAATTGGTGTCTATATAATGAGAATCACAAATACCAAAATACGTCCAAATTAAATAGAATAATTGAGATCACTATGAGAACATCACTTAATAAATAATGAATCCCTATGGTATTATCAAAGTAACATGGCGTACCTTTATAACTAAATATATAGGATGAGACCCTAACATGTATTAGTTTATCAATTTCAAATAGTATTTTCATTCAATAGATTAGTTTGGGAGGAGTCAATAGAAATGGGAGGAAAAATCCTTCATCCAGGTTCATTAATAATGCATGAATATTCAACAACATATCCCCTTAGAGATTCTTTCCAGGTGTGAAATCTCAATCCAACTTATTAATAATCTTTTTGATGATTGATTCAACTATCAACCAACCCTTTTGGGGTGATTTCCCTGATGAGAATCATTGTCACACACATATCCACTTTCCATTATCCACATATGTATGTATATTTTTGTAAATTGAAAATATAATTTCATTCCCAAAACATTGGATGATTTTACCACCATTGAAACTGTGTCTCTTGTATCAAATGAACATGATAGATGGTTTTCAATATTGAATATAAAATTTATTAAATTTCCACAATAATAAGTAAAATGTGTTGCATTAAAATTTTGAGACCCCAAACTTTAATGTAAGTGGTTATTACAATATAACTCCCATGGAATATAAATTTAGTCAAAAACCCCTTTTATAGCATGAGTAGTAATTCAATAAAATCCTTTTGAAAGAAATAAGGCTTAAAAAAGATATTAAAATAGCATGGCTATCATATTTTCACGATATAACATATTAAATTGTAATTAAATTAAAAACAGAAATGAAATTAGGTTTATATTACAAAAACATATCTCAAAAAGAAGAATTTGAGATGGAATGCCCAAGCCTTTAATCTTAAATTCTAAAAACAAACTTTTACATCCCATATCATATACATATCCATAATAATGATTTAATTCATAAAAATACTCTTATAAATTTTAATTAATTATCATCACAAATGTTTTTTCTCTCTATTAAATTTCACTTCATCATTTTTTAAAATAGAAAAAAATCATTTGATAACATATGATATAGAAAACAAAAAACCCAAATCAACAACAATTATTTAAATATAATTATTTTAACCTTTCCATTAAATTTGTAGATATGTGTATAATTAACTAATATATGAATTATATATATATCCTGAATATATTAATAAATTTATATTAAATAATAAATCAATTTGTGGCAATTTATTTTTTATTCAAAATACGTTTTCTTGAAAAAAATAATTATTTTTTAGTAAAAAAAATGTAATTTTTTTTCAACAGTTTTTTTTATATAAAAAACATTTATTTTTTTCTCAGAATATAAAATTCAATTTTGTGAAAATTTTTATGATTTTATGAAAAATGTATATTTTTCTATAAATAGTGTTAAATAATGATCTTCCATAAAATTGTAATTTCATTTGACAAATTAAATAATTTATATTTAATACTATTATTTTAATTTGATTTTAAAATAAAATAATTATTATTTAGTAATATTTTATTCAATTAAATAAAAAAATTGTCGGATTATTGTATATTGTTTTTTTGGTTTAAAATAGAATTTTCTAAATACAATTTTTATATAAATAATGTTTTCAATTTTAATTAACTAAATATATCCCTAAATAAAAATTATTTAAAATAAATTTATATGTTTTTTATAAATAATTATTAAATTAAATTTATATAATGAATAAAACTCATTATAGAGTAAAATTAAAATCATGATTTCCTTGAAAAATACATTTTAAAAGGCATTCTATCTTACTTTTAGGTTTTATTTTAAATTAAATTACTAAACCTATATGAATAGATTTTGATATATTTTCTTCCATGAAAGAAATGATATTAAATAATAGTACGTAATACATTGAAATTACATTTTTCAAAATAGGAATTTTAACTATACTACATATTTAATTCCATGATAAAATGAATATATTTTAATGAAGGGAAACAATAATTTTACAATTACAGCAGATATAGAAACTCTAATAGTTTGAATATTTATATTTTATTTTAATTGAAATAATTATTATATTTATTCATTATTTATTTACATTCTAAATTATTAAGTATTTAGTTTGATAAAAATTAAAATTTGAAACAATAAAATAGAAACATTATTTTTCGAGCACAATACAATTCCTATATATTCCTTATGATGTACTAATGGATTTTTAGAATAAATTATATTTTAATAAATTTTTATTGTTACATTTTTATTATTAAATTTAAATATTAATATAATTTTTCTAATGTCAAAATAAATTTCTAAAAGGCATTGAAAAATGTTATTCTCAAAAAAATCTAGCATATCTCAAGAAATTTCAATTATGTTATAATTGTGAAAATTTTTATATTTAGAAGGAATAATAAAATAAATATTATTTTTAAAATATTCATGTAAAAATTAATCCATTTTAATTTTTCCATAATTTTATGACATAATAGAATTTTTGTGTAAAAAATAAATATTGTATAAATATATGGTGTGTATTATGACCTCAAAATTTCCCAAATTTGATGTAATAAATTTTATAAAATGTATACATGATCTAATATTGGATTACGTTTTAAAATAATGATATTTTATGTTTATTTTTTTAATTTCCTAAATCCTTTTTGAATCCTCTAAAACCTATATTATATTCTATGGTTTTAAAATCAATTTTTATGAACATGACTCACATCCTCAGCACCAAGGGTTGTAATTTAATAACTAATACCCTTGGACATAAAAAATAATGAATACCAATTCAATTTGGAATAATCATTGGGAATAACATGGGATGGTTTTTGTATTTGATTATTTTACTATATAGAGCCTAAAAAAATGTTTTGAAGATAATAAAAAAACCAACTATAATTTTTAATATAAACCCACTAAATATCCCATTTATCATCAATAAAAAAATGTATCACATCCTTACTCTGACCAACCATCTCTATATTCCACCCACGGTTCCTGTAACTCTCATGTAGAACCACCCATGCTTTTGGAATCACCCTCTCAAGGTAATGGATCTCCCTCTCTTCATTTTGTTCAAGTACCTCTTTCATGGTGTGCCTTGTAATTTAATTTCGTAATAATTTTGGATAGTTTTATACAATCATTATACTATTATAATATTATACATGTGATTTTATAACCCCTTCAATTTGATTAATCCCTCCCATGAATCATTATAATCCCCTCTTAACAAGACAAAATTTATTAATAAACCATTGTATCATCCTTCTAATTGGATGAAAATATTATTAATTTTGGCCTCCTGAATACCAATAGGTTATGTTTTTATTACTAAATAATGATCCATAAAATGTACACTTTATTTTATAATAATGACAGTTCATTTATCACCTCCCATTAACGATTTTACCAAAGCTATTACTATGCCAAAATTTAATTAGTGATACTATACTTCTCCTCTTTACTTGAGAATCTTAATTAAATAAAGCCTTTCATCTCCAAAACTATGTTTCATGATATTTTATTCTCTATCACCCATAAATCCATTATAATCTATAAAAGATGAGATACCACTTTCTATCTCATTAATCCCTCCCATGAACATTTATGCTCCCTTGTTATGTTGTAGAAATTTCACAGTGATTTCACACGCTAAAAATTTGTGTAGTGAATACCAATACCCATTTCATATCAAGGGTGTTAAAAATTGTGAACATATACTTATTATATTGGTGAATTACATGTATTTATTCCAAAATCATTAATATTATAATATAATGTGGTGAAATTTGATTCCATTTTATATGATATATGTGTAACACATATGCAAGTAATTGAAATGATAATGATGGGTGTTTCCAAAATTTTTAGAGCTCCAATGAATTGAGTATTTCTTTTTCCTCATAAGATATAATAAAAGGGATTAGGTAATAATTTAAATTCATCATTGGAATTTTTTCACCATGATTTTTTTTCGGATATCCACGACCATTTTTTATAATTCCATGTTTAATTTTTTTACAGTCTTCCATGTTACCATTACATTACTAAGATATATCACGGCTCATTCTAAATTTGTATTACTATAACCCATATTATGCCCCATTTAAATGACAATTTAATAAATTTGTAGTCTTAATTGAAGTTATGTTTTTTTGTGACCTTATTGGGCTTTACAGCTCGCCGCTTTCTTATGTAGGAACCCATGATATCCTGTGCATATTTAAAATTTATAGAAATTTTGAAGAATGTTACAGAAGTTTTTAGTAGTTTTATCCCATAATTAAGATTACATACTATACAACTAATTCCCAAATACACTATACTAATTAGTATTATAGGTAGTATTCTGTGAAACATCTATATTAAATCATTAATTAATGTGAAATGGTGAAATATATTGTCATAGTTTGCATCAAAGGAGTGTTTAGGTATTTTTCGGACGATTATTAGAAAACTATAGAGAAATCATTAGGGACGAAACTAATTATTAGAAAACAACCCCATGTTTTCTTAAGGTGTATATTAATTTGTAAAAAAATAAAATGAATCTCTGTCTGGATATTGTAAGTAGATATGTCTTTGAAACATATGTTTCAAGTGGAGAACATGAAAAATAGGTTTGACCTACACTTTATCAGGAACTGGTGCATGAAAATGGACAATAATGACCACCTAGTTTGACACTCATTGGGTATACAATTTGGTAAATTTAGAAGATCATTATGAGATATTTCTATTGAAATGTGAATTCCAATAAGAGTCTATGTTATGAATAAATAATGGATAACAATGAATAAATCCTGGAATTTAATTTATAAAAAAATATTGCATTTATATCTTATTACATTAATGAAAAGTTTATTCTAATTATATTATTTAATTGTTGAATTACTCATACCTATTTCCCCATTATTCAATTAAATGGATTGAAATATGAGGTACATGGGCAACAACCAATATTATTGGAAATGGGATTAATTCCCAAATGAGATTCATAACATGATAGTATCTTAGGGAAAAAAATTGGGATTACTCCAACCCAGCTGTAAAAAACACAATTAACAACTAAGAAATTGTTGAATGTCTAAAGACATAAATGATTTTGATTATAATGTCTCATGTAATTTCAAATAATATTGATGATAATAGAAAGAACATTTAATTTCCTACTTTTCAAATTTTTTGAATGAGGAACTAATGAGAATACCACAAATGGACTCAATGATTTATTATGTTTAGAATAATATAATATAAAGTAGCTAGTTTCCATAAGAAAGTGAAGAGTGGGATAGAATGGAGTAAATCACATACTACGACACCATTTATGAATCAATGTCTTATATTTGTATAATATTTTCATTATCTAAGTCGATGCCATATTCTGATGGTCAAATCCTATAATAATGACATATGTTATAGGAATCGTTGATGTCTATGGATTAAAATCATTATATATTGGTATTTTATAGTTGTTTTCCTGAAGCTTTTTATCAATAACATCATGGATATAAGAATAAAAAAATATATGGGTTGATTCAATGAATTTTTTCTACAAGGAATTTAAACATTTTTTGAATGGAACTCATGACCTTTGTAAGAGATTTGGAAATAGGTTTATTAAAAACCATAATATCTTTTTAATGTGTGGATAAACCTAATTCATATTGGGATAATATGTATTAGTATAATATAATTTTTTAACGTATTGATAACACATTTAATTATTTATGTGATTAATGTTTATAATAATTAATGTTTTTAGTGAAAAACTTTTACATGATCAAATCATATTTGATTTGGGGGAGATTAATGATTTTATGATATATTTTATTTCTTTATTTAATCTATATATACCAATTATGATTATTTTAGAAGAATGGAATTATGTTTTTGAATATTTAAGATGAATGTTTTCAGAAATACTTTGAAGTTAAAACATTATTTAATGTTGAGGATATTAGTGTTATGTATTTTTATTTATTTAGGGAATTATCTATGTCAAACCACTGGGATTATTTTTGGAGTTTATGGAAATAATAAAGTATTTTTTATTTATTTTAATTACTATCTAACAGTATGATTACTAATTTGGATATAGTAATGATGGGAGGAATATATTGTTATTCATTGGTAGATTATCTGATATGTTAAATGCTTATTTTATTGATTTAGGAACACACACAAATAATCATATTGAGTAATCTTCATTTGGATAAAAGAGGATATTATAGGGGAAATTAGTAAAGGGAGAAATTATAATTTTCAAAAAAATATATTTATTTACATCCCTATTATAAATGTTAAATTAAATCTTTTACTCTATGAAAATAATATTAAATCTAGAATGTTGTCATATTATGGTCATTTCTGTGGAGTTTATGTTCACTTTACCCATCATAGGTTTATTATTTTTTGTGGTTATTTTTTACTATCAATGTTCCCTATCACATTCTATTTTTTTAGCATTATTTTTTCCCTTAAAGTTTATGTTTTCACTTCCCACTAATGATCCCCCACGTGTAAACCATGTTATCTGATAGCCTTTTAAATTACTTTCTCTCACTTTTCAAGAGAATGGTTTATTAAAAGTTTTTATGATGTGAGTTTTGAATTAAGATATCTTAATTTGAATGAACATTTATTACCAAGATAAAGTATAGTTTGTGAGGATTCAATGTATATGATTCCCAGACCCCATTTTCCTATAGTCATTGTATTATTTTATTACATTTGCTTGATCATAACACATGAAATATCGAAGCACTGATCAGTTTTATATCCATGTAAAACATAAATACAAACATATGTTTTACGTTACATCATGAAACGAAAAAACAAAAAACTGTATTATTTGAACACAATCATGTCACATTGATTATCCATGGTGGTCAGTCATAATACTAATCATTGAATCGTAAGGAAAAATAATACATAAGAATGGGGTGAGTGCAGATTCTCTATGTAAGGATAAAAAATATATTGAGAGCTATAATAAAAAAGAATAAACTTTTATTGAAATATATAAAACTAAAACACAAGAAATTTATAAAAACAATTCAATATATTATGGAATGAATAAATAAAATAATTCCATTTAAACATTCAGTGGACATTATACTAATCGAAAAATCACATGTTATAATAATTACATAATTAGGAAATTAATATTGTGGGACATCATAAACATATTGTCACGGCGTCGTTCCAATACCTTAAAAAACCAAATCATTATGGCCTCTTGTTGGGACAATAGTTTTTCTTATGAGACCTACTGATGCATCAATGGGATATACCAAGACCCACCCTTCACTTTATACTTCCAATTCATTCCTCATATGAAAATGGTGATACATAACATAAACATTCATATTAAAACTATTATATGAACTATTGATACTTTAACCATTATCCATGAATGTTATAAAATAAGTACATACATAGTAAAACATATAATAAAACCTTAAATAAAAAATGGAATATTTTATCATAATAAATCTACCTCAATCAAGCTTAAAATCCAACGAAGGATGTTCACATATATGAAAATAAATTAATAATTCATTAAAAATCATGGAGAGAAATATCCATATTTACTTTGAAATTATTTAAAAAGCCCACAATAATAAAAGAGATTATTTATTAATAAAATAAAAATTTATTCTTTTTATGAAATCATAAAAATTTTAAGTCATCATAGTGGTGGAAAATATCCAATCATGTCGTATATGTTTAAAAAACATCCTTTCCGTAATTTGTCAAAAAGGTCATAAAGTACCACATTTGGAAAATGGTTGAAAAATTCCTTGAAAAACATTATATTCAAAGTAAAACATGGTTACTAATTATTTTATTCAATTTTCAATAATATCTTGTAAATAAAATTTTTGAGACATGGACATGGATGATAAAAATGTCCCAGTAGATACTTATTTATAAAAAAATCGGATAATAAAGAAATTGGGAAATTAACACCTGCCTAATACTTTACTCTAGTTGAGGGTGTGTTAAAAACCTTTATAATGGCTAAAACATGTTATTAAATTATATTGGAACCATATAACTATTTATGATATCATATATGATCCTCTAATATCATTTTTTAATAATTTTTTTGTATTACCCTTCTTTCTTTTGTTAACTGTGTCCTCTTCTAATACATTATTTGTTGTGTAAGTCATGTTTGTTATGAATTGGATAAATATTATTTGTGTAAAAATTATATAAAGTTCATAATAGTTATTTTTTCTCAACATATAAATTTTATAATGATTCTTTAATGGTTAATGTGGAGAATGAATATCAATGTGTCGCGAAGATGGTAGGTCGTATATATGCACGAGCGAAGGATTAATTCAAATAATGGGTAAATGGAATGGAATTATAGGGTGTATTAATTATAAAAAGTCATTATCATGTTATTTTCATTATTTATATTCATTATAATAAAAATTATTACTATCCAAATAATGTAGTATTTAATAACAAATTACACCATGCTGTAGAGACTGTAAGTCATACATATGCATGCATGGTGATATTGCTATTCAAAGGATGGAAAAATAGAGGAATATAGTTAATACATATTTATAATAAAATTTAAAAATTTACAGGATATTTTATTTATTAATGTGGTATGGAAACACCAAAAGAAGTGGATGTATAAAAGGAAAATATATTGAATGGAATTTGTAAAACAATTGCCTCTTTTTTGAGAATCTTCTTTTGACTTTCCCAAAGAGACTCAATAGGATGAATTTCCACCCAATGTATTACCCCTATATTTATATGTTAGAATTATGGAGGATAATTGGTTTTTTTCTGATCCTAATAGAATTAGATCTATGAATAAAATATTTGGAGGGGTTCTCTTTTTATAATACATTGGAGGAAAACTTTTTGAAACACCACGAATCTTAAATTATTAAAACAAAATTTTCAGTTTAAAAAATCTACCATATGAGTTTTTTAGAGTATAATATTTTTTCTGACTAAATTCTCACAAATAATGATTTATAGACAATTTTAGGCCACAAATGTAATATTATCTTTTAGGATTAACCCTTAGTTAAATAGTTTAACTCTTAAAATGTTAACTTATCAATTTATACTATATTGTTAATATAGTCACTATAAAATTGAAAAATAATCCCAATTGGATAATTGATGAAATATTTAACACTATTTTAGTTATTTTTCCAAAACTGGGATTATTATTAATAAAATATTATTTATTTTGATGTATCATTTTTGTCAATTTTGATTCTATTCCAGATTTTAATTTGTCAAAACATTAAACCCTTGTTATATCTTGAATAAATAATTCCAATATGTCACTAACAAGTCTATATTATATATAAAATTATTTTATGTCATTAATTCATTAAATGTATATTTATTTTAATATTTTTTTAATCATTTATTTGTTATTTCTATTAAAACAATTCTTTCACTATTATGTCCTCATTAATGGTAATAATTTAATTTATATAAATTATTAAAAAATTAATATGATGTAGATAATTATTTTATATTTTTAAATAATATTCATAGTTGACCATATATCTTATTTAACAGAATATTAAAAATTATAAAGTTATTAAAATTTGAATTTGAATTTTTTCACTATTCTTTAAATAAAATATAATAAATGTCTTAATCAAACATAAGTGTCTTAAATAGGATCATATTTTAAAACTAAGGACTATTTGGGTCAAAAAACACTTATCCTACAATAATTGGACATGTTTTCATGTAATATTTTATAATTATAATGTTATATTTACATTTAATTACCATATTTGACATTAATCGTGGAAAATAAAATCTACATGTAACTATTTAAAATAAATTTACTTTGATCACATTTTACCAGATTTTTTATAATAACTAATAAAATGATTACAATAGAAAAAATTAGATTAATATATATATTATTTATCTATTGTGACTTTATAGTCAATTTATAAAAATAATTGTTTAAACAAAAAAGTTATTTTTTAACAAAAATGTAGTATTTTTTGCTATTCATTAATAATAGAAACTATTCAGAAAAATACAGAAAAGTCACCCTAAGTTAATTTTGATATTACGAATTAATAAATTAAGATTATTTTGAATAATTAAATTTAAAATTCAATAATTGTTCAATACTATTTATAACCTCTTTTTAAACATCTTTATTGATAAGCCATGGTGAACTCAATCTCGGTGTTGTGTGATGTGAAATCTACTGAATTATTTCATAATATGTTTAACATGGAAGATTGGGGTGTTAAATTCATTACTAATTAAAATAATTTCTTCCTAAACATTTCAATAATATCACTTCATAAAAAGGCTTGGGTGATCCTTCAAAATATATTCTATAGGTTCTATTTTCCCCTTTTCAATTTTATGGTTTCTCTAAAGACCTTTTACTAGACGAGTCTACCAACTTCTAAAAACATGTTTTCTAGTGTCAAAAAATATTATAGGAACTTCCTAGTAAAATAGATCAATTTTCATTTCTATTTATTCATTGGTTACTACATGTTTTGGTTCTGGCACGTATTTCCTTAATAGGGATATGTGGAAATCATCATGAACTCTGTAGAGACTTGGTAAAATTAACAATCGTTAAGCTACAGCTCCAATTCGTTCAAGAATATCAAAAGGTATAATTTATAGGATACATAACATTACCTTATTAATTTCTCTTATTACACCCTTCCATGAATATACATTCATGAAAACATGATCATCAACATGAAATTCCAAATCCATCAATTATAAATATAGCTCTTTTTTATACTTTTAGTTGTTTTGATAAATGTATAAATAGACTTTACCTTTTCCATTATTTACTTAACATGTTTTGGGATTATGAGTTTTTTTCAGCAACATCATCCCAACAAGTCATTTTATGACATCTATTTCTATATAATGGTTCATATGGTTCCATCTTCTTGCATGAATAGATGCTACAATTATATGAAAATTATACTATATGTGAATACTGATCCCACATGCCATGAAAGACATGTGACAAAGATCTCAACATGCCTTCTATAGTTTGAATAGTCTTTTCTGATTTCACATTTGTCTAATAGTGGAAATATGTTCTCCAAAAAATCTTTGTATTTAGGGACTTTGATGAATTTTACAAAATTTTAATGTAAAAAGGGGACCACAATTAGAAAAAATCCATTGGGGTGATCCATTAGGTCTTAAAACATCATTAATATACAGTCCTAATAACCGTTCGATTCTTAAATCTTTTTTGATAGAAATAAAATGTTCTAATTTGGTAAACTTATTTATAATAACACATATCACATTATTTGTCCATGTATTATTTGGTATCTCTATGATAAAGTCCATTGTAATATCATCATATTTCCACATAGGTATAGGAAGAGGCTGCATAATTAATCTAATAAGTTTTCTTCTATCCTTTACATATTAACTAACAAAAAAACTTGACACATATTCAAAAATATACCTCTTTTTGGTTTCCCACCAAAATGTTCCATCAAATCCATATACATCTTAGTGCCTCCACAGTGTATAGAGAAATTGGCGCTATAGGAACCATCGAATAGTTACTTTTTTAGCACATAAATAGAGGGAATAAAAATACTCCTCACAAATTTCCAAATTTCATCTTTATAAACAAATTCGTTCAATGTCCCATCAATCACAGCTTTGATTTTCGGTTGAAAATCATTATCATCAGATTGAGAACATTATATCCATTCTAGTAAATATGGTTTAAAAACAATTTTAAAAATCAGTGATGTTTCAACATCCATGATAATTCCAGTATCCATCTTTTATAGATCCATGAACATGGGATCCATTTCAACACTCATTTTGATTAGAACTATGAGGTCCTTTCTCATCATAGCATCTTCCACATTATTTTTCTTACATTAGTGGTAGATTATTCTGTAATAATTATCATTTAGTAGCTCAAGACATCTACTTTTTATCATTCTATGTACCTTTTATGAGAAAATATATTTCAAACTCTTTTGATCATTATATATCTCACATATTCCACTGTAGAGATAGTGTCTTCATATCATTGATGATAATATTACTACTGCTAACTCAATATCATGAGTTTGGTAGTTTTGGTCATTAATTTCAAATTTACATGATCTATAAGTAATAAAACTATCATTATGTATAAGGAAACAACCAACTCCTTTCCTTGATGCATAAATATAAGTCACTAACCAGTAATTTATAGATCGTAATGTCATGATAAAGGCATTTAGTAATCATTTCATTTATTCTAAAAAACATTATTCATGATCTTTTGTCCAAATGAATTTAACCCCTTTACATGTGAGCTTTTTTAACATGTGATCGAATTGGGAAAAAATATGGACGAAAAACCAATAGTAACCAAATAGACCAATAAAAATTGCATACCTTTGTTATATATTTCTATGATGGTCACACATAGATTTCCTCTATCTGTGTAGTATCAAAAGATATACCAACCATTTAGATGACATGGGCATGAAAATAATTTTCATGTAGCAAGAATACATACTTTATAAAATTCCCATATAGTTCATATCTTCTAAGATTCTTCAACAAAATCCATGAGTAGACCCAACTTTATTAAAATAGTTTGGTTTATAAAAATATATCATTAACAAATACTACAAAAAATCATCAAGATATTAATTGAAAACTACATTCATTAGATCTATGGAAATAGAGGGTGAATCAGTCAATCTGAATTGTATTACTGTATATTCATAATTCCCATACCTAGTTTAGCATGTTGCATTTGGAATATATTCTTTCCTTACACACAATTTATGATATACAGGATGAAGGTCACTCATTGAAAACTATTTATTTTCATGATGTTTATTAAGAAAATCATCAATTTGAGGCATTGAATACTTGTTCTTTATTTAAAACGCATTTATTTCTCTATAGTCAATGTATAGGCTCCTTGATCCATAGTTCTTATTAAAAAAAGAAATGGGTATTCAATAGAAAAAATACTAAGGAGACTAAATCTATTATTACTCAACTCCACTAGTTTTTTCTTCAAATTTAATAATTCTATGATGTTCCTTCAATATGGATTTTTTGATAATGTCCTTACACTAAAGACTAAATTAATAGAAAGATCAACTTCCCGCACTAAAGGATGTCCAGGTAAATCCTAATGAAATACATAAATATATTCTTGTAAAATAGATAAATACTCAATTTTAATATTTCATCTTTAATCCCTAGATGTTAATACCTCTCCCTCTATATGAATTATATTCTGTAAAGCCATTAGGGTGGGTTTTGATTAGAATCTGGAGATGAAGTTTCTCCCCTAAAGATAATGGATTCTATATTTTCCTCAAAAATAAAAAACCTCCATATTCTTAAAATAAAATTTCCCATCATATTTTGATAGCCAGTCCATTACAAGGATTATTTCAAAATTGATCATAGGTTTGATGATAATGTTATCAAATAAATCATGTTTATATTTCATAATGGTAATTTCCTAGCACATTTTGTGGCAATGAGACCTTACTTATGGGTTTTTACAAATGACCCCCTTTTAATTTAAATTGGAAATATCTATTTCTTAAGAAATCTTGGAAGATATAAAGGCATGTGAAGACCCAAAATCAAATAAATATGTGCCTAATTTTTCAGAAACAAATAAAGTACATTCCCCCACATTATTAGAAACTTATACCTCCATAGTTGGGATAAAAAAATCTTGTCCCTTCTCCCATGTAATTTTCTGGGGCATGGTTCATTGACAATTTGAAAAATGATATGAAAAATTCCACATATCTTTAAAAGTGAATCATTGAAAATTGGTAGATTTTTTCTCCCCCTTGCAATGATGAGCTTTGAGGAATTTTTCTTCACACTTCTAACAAACTCAAATCCCATTTAGGCAATAAACAGGTTTTTTCATTCCAAAATTACTATAGTTTGGACACTTCAGATTTCCCTTATTCCCTATAATTTTTTTCTAGTGTGTTCAAAGCCCTCTTTATTTCATGCTTTACTATAAGTCATACGACTTAGTGAATTCCATTTATATCAAGATAGAACATGAGACTATATCATTGTAAGATGGGAAAGATTGTGAGAACAATGCCCATCAGAGGAATATTTTCAACACATCAAAGAGTAAATAAATCATACTTATTAGGTTATCGATGCATTTTGTATCATGTCTTGATGAACATGCAAATTTATCCTTATATTATTCAATATTCTCATCATCCTACTGCCTCAGACTCAGAAATTTCCTCCCTAAATCAACTCGTAGATCATGATGAATGTATTTTTTTTATGGAATAGTCCTCTAAATTTCCTACATTCCATAATTTATACATTTTCATCCTACTTCATGTATTGAATTAATGACAAATTTTTATCTTCACTTCCTGATAGATGATAGGCGATAATAAAAACATTTTCCCTTTCATTACTCCCTAAATCGAGAAATATTTTCTCTGAGGAACAATTCCTTTACTCATCTTCAAATGAATTTGTTGTCCCCTTGAATGTTTAAGGTTTTCTCTCATGAAATGATTTGACATTTATTACACTGCATTTTGGATCACGGTACTCCATATGTGGAGGTTATTGTTAATAAACTGAGTCAAATGTCCTAGTATAGTTATAAGTTGTTCAATGTTAGTGGTATCATCCACACCACTATCATTATCTTCTACAGGAGGTAAATCCCATCATTGATTACAATCATTTGATACAGTTTTCATTCCATACACTAGGAGACACATCTAAATAATGAAATACACATGATTAGGCTGTGAATCATAACACATAATTGCATACTATTAAAATACATAACAGAAATTGAAAATTTAATTCATATCTAATACATAAACATGAAAAATTGTTTCGGGAAAAATTTACTCATAAATCCATCAAAATGATTTATAAGGAAAATTTAATTTATCTTATTCATATCCCCTAGATGTGTAATACTAGGTGCGTAGTAAGGCTGAATTTAGTATACCAGGATACCCTGAGTCACACCCAAGACACTTTGTTGGACTTATTACTCCTAGGTACATTTTTTCCTCAACAATGCAACCATGTAGTATCTATATTGGGATGTATTTTCTAGGAATACTAACTTAATATATACGTTACCAAAATTTCATCACATTTCTATATACTTATTCTCAATGACTATATTTGGGTAGTGTCTCTTAATTGAATTATTTTATGAATCTAGTTTCTAATATTTCTAATTAACATACACTAATAACAACTACAATTCTAGGTCACCAGTTTTTTAGAGTTGGTTCATTATTTAATTACATTTTCATGATCATCCGAAATAAAGTTCCAAAGGACCGATCAGTTTAGTATCCATGAAAATTATAGATACAATCATATGTTTTACATTATAACTTGATATAAAAAACAACATATTTTCTTATATATAAACAATAATATCCCTTACAGTTTAGCCATAATATACTTCTCTCATCATGGGGTAAAATGATACATAAGAAATAGGGGAGATCATATGCCCTCTAAGGATAAAGAATGTAACATAAGCTATCATAAATAAGTATACACTTTTAAGGGAATGTATAAAACTAAAAAGAGTTCCTTTAAACATAATATTAAATATAATATGGAATGAATAAATCAAAACATTCTATTTTAAAAATTTACATTGATAATCTACTAGTCTAATAATCACATGTAATATTAGTCATATAATGAGAAAATATATAATATAACCATACCATCAAGGCCCCGTGACAAGAACATAAATAGTCATATCGTCAGGGCCTCATGCCAAGACACTAGTTTGTCTCATAAGACCTACTGATGCATTGAGGGGCTATAATGCTCTCCACCAGTCAATTACTATGTCAAATTCATGACTCATATGAAAAGGGTAAAACAATATATAATTTTATTTATTAATAACAGCATATGAAATGTTAATACTATTAGAATAAAATATGAATGGTATAAAAATAACATATATATGGTCAAAAATATCATATAATATCATTACAATAAAGATGATTTTATCATAATAAGTCTACCTAAATCAAGAAAAAAATTTAACAAATGATGTTGATATAAGTGAAACAAATCTATTAAATTCATTAATACTCATTGATAGAAATATCCCTTTTTTACATAAAAATTATTTAATAGCCTCAAAATTATAAAGGAAAACATTTATTTGGAAAATAACCATGTAATATTGTAAGGAAATCCTCAAAATATAAAGGTGTTATAATGGTAGAAAATATCCACTCGCATCATATATATTAAAAACATTCTATCCTTAATTTTTCAAAAAGGTCACAAATACCCTCATTTGGAAAATGATGGAGAGATTCCATTAAAAAGATTTAAAAAAAGTCAAAAATTAGTATAAATAAAGTTAAAAACATATATAAAATATTTTGAAATCAAATTTATGAAACATGGAGAGGGATGGTAGTGATGTTGCAATAGATACATATTAACAACTTCGGATAATAAAGAGTTTGTGAAATTAACTGTTAACTTATACATTCCTTTAGTCGAGGGAACATTAACCTGTTGTATAATGTTTAAAACATGTTATTAAATTATACCAGAACAATAGCCTTATTTTTTAAACCTTATATTATCCTCTAATATCAATATTTTTATAATATTTCACAATTAACATTGATTTGGGTGTTAACTTCAATGTTTTCTTATGCACGTTTTGTTGTGTATGTCATGTTTGTTTTGCATATGATGTATTCTATTATTATAAACATGATATGAAGTTAATTATAATAATTATTTCTCATCGTATAAATTTTATATTCGTTTTTTAATGGTTATCATTGGGAATGTGTCTCACCTTACTGTGGTGATGCTAGGCCATAAAATATCACATGCTACTATTTCATTCACCTAATGGTTAAATGGTATGGAATTGGTTGACTTATTAATTATACATAATCATTAACATGTTATATTAATTATTTATATCCACTATAAATATCATTATACCCATCCAAATATAGTAGTGTTGAAAAATAAATTAAACTATGGCATGGAGATGGTAAACTGTACGTACACACGCATGCTGATATTGTTATTCGTAGGATAGAAAAATGGTAAAATATGGTTATACCACAATTATAAAAAATTATCATAATTAAAATGATAATATATTTATTACTTTGTTATAGAAACCAAATATGAAGAGTAAGTAGAAGAATAAAATAAATTTAACGGAATTGGTAAAACAATTACCTTTTTTATGATTGTCTCCCTTTGATTTTCCCAAAATAACTTTATAGGATGTATTTATTCCCAATTAATAGCATCTACAATGATGTGAGGTAATTGAAGATAACAATTGGGTAGGTTTTGGATGATCCAAAGGGCTTTAGAGGTGTGAATAAAAGGGAAGCAGAGCTTATATTTTATAATAGAGGGGATGGGCCCTTTTGGAAACTCCAAAAAAAATAAATTAATATATATTTATTTTGTATTTAAAATATCTCCAAATAGAGTTATTTAAAGGATAATATAAGGATGTTTTTACATCAACACAACCTATTATTTGTAGACTATTTTAGTATACAAAAATGACCTTATATCAGGGGTTTAACCCATACTTACAGAGTTTAACTCTTACCATGTCTACTTGACTTTTTATACTATAGAGTAAATATAGTATCAATATAATACCAAATGAACACCAATTGAACAATTAATGAAATATTTAACACCTTCCTATTTATTTCGAGGATTCTGTGATTTTTATGAATAAAATATTATTTAATTTAAAGTATGATTTATGTCAATTTTGAAACTATTCCATATTTTTATTTTAAAACAAATAAAACCCTCATGATAACATCACGAAAATTATTCCAAAATTTCCGTAAATTTTATATTATATCTATAAAATTATTTTATATAATTAATTAAGTAAAATTACATTTATTTTAATAATTTTCATATCATTTATTTTAAATTTCTATTAATAAATAATTTTAGTTTCACTATTGTGTTAACATTAATAGTGGTTTTTTAAACTCTAATAATTATAAAAAAATTAACCACTTATAAATAATTATTTTAACATTCTAAATAACACTAATAGTCCACTATGTCACTTATATAACCTAATATTTAAAATGATATATTTATTAAATTCTCAATATGACATTTTAAACTCATCTTTAAATAAAATATAATAAATTTTTTAATCTGACCCAGGTATCTTAAAATTGATCAAATTTTTGAAAAAATCTTGATTATGGTCGAAAAACATTTATCCAATAAAATTAGGATAGGTGTTATGAAAATATTATTATATTATAATATTAAAAATACCTTTAATTACTGTATTTACCTTTAACCATGAAAAAAATATCCAAAAGTTATTATTCACCCAAAATTATTTTTATCATATTAGACCAAATTTTTAATATTGTTTACAACTATATATTTCTATTTTTTGAAATTAAATTCACATAAGTGGTAAAATTATGTTTAATGAAAATCATGTTGATGTGGCTAGAAGATGGGTAAAAGTGACATTCAAATGTTTAATAAATTTTTATTTCTAATTCCATAAAAAATGATTACCATACACTATATTGGATTAATATATGTATTATTTATCTATCATGACATTATAAACAATTTAGAGTAATATAATTATTTAAATGAAAATGTTATTTTTTAATAATAGTGCTATATTTTTCCATGTTCAAAAAAAATTTAACCTTTTCATAAAAAAAATAAATTCACCCTACGATAATTTCTAAATTATGAATTAAAAAATTATACTTTGAAAAGTAAATTTTTTAAATTTTATTATTTGGTTAATAATATTTATACCGGCTTTTTGAACTACTAGTTTTATAGGCCATGGTGTTCTCGAACATAGTGTTGCGTGCATCAAAAGATATTGAATTATTTAAAAAGTAGCATACAATGGAATCTTTCAGTGTTACATATTATTAATGGGGATATAATGTTACACCAATTTTATTTAAAAGAGAAATCAATGTTTGACAATGAATGAGATACACAATATTAAACCCAAAAAACTATGACGATTTAAATATGACTATTTAAACAATCCCATAAAATTATCATATATTTTTAGGATTAAATTATTTAAGGAAAATATATATGAATACATATATTGATAAATTCTTATAAAATAATCTTTTAATTTTATAAATGTCTTTTTTTCGAAAATATGTTGTCTTCATAAACATTTTCTTTTATTTATAAAAATATAATGAAATTATTTTCATGAATTATTAGAAAAAGGTATTTGAAAAAAATACCTTTATATTTGATATCATCATATCAAAATTCACAAACGGTAAATATTTGGGACTTTTTGTAATATATAGATTCTCAGTGAATAGTGAAATATATCTTTTTTATATTAGATATTTATTTATTTCTGATGAATAAATAAATTTTAGAGATAAATTATTCTTTTAATTTGATTTGATTGTAACATAAGTATTATTTATTTTTTGTAAATTTAATTAATCATATTTAAATCATATTTATACATGATTTTAGTATAAGTTAACTTTTTTATCATAAAAACATATTTTTCCTAAAACTATTTTAAATGACATAATATTTAACAATTTTAATTATTTAAAAGTAACCCATAATTTGGAATAATTTTAATTAAATCTCATGGATATATATACATCATTATTAATTCAAATTCATATAATGAATTTTACTAGTTATAGAGTTAATTAAAATTCATCTTTTCATAGAAAAAACTCTTTTTATAGAAAACCACTATCCATTGTTCATGAAAATTTTATTTTAAAATAAAATTTTAAACCTCAATTAATTTATTATTATAAAATAGAATCAATATTTGGAATAATATTACTTTTAAAAAAATCAATTTAGTATTTAAAAAATATGAATATTAACTATACAAAATATTTATTACCACGGTAAAAAAATAGATTAATAATGGATAAAAATACATTACAAAATACTAGAAAAAAGTAACCCTAATAGTACGAATATCTATATTTCCTTTTTATTTAAATAATCATTATATTTATTTAATATATTTTTTAATTTATAAATTATTAATTAACAAATTTGATAAAAAATTTATTCCAATATGGTAAAACACAAATTGAATTATAGAGTATTATGGAATTTCAATTAAGACATTCCTTTTTATAATTGATTAATTATTGATATAAATATTATTTTCAAAAGATTTTATAATTAAATGGCCATTGTTAAATATAAATTATTATATAATGTTTAGGATTTGAAATGAAATTTCTATTATGGTTCAAAAAATATAGTTGTCAAAAAACAATGCAATTATCAGACAATGTAAAATCTATTTTAAAAGTGAAAATTCACATATTAAGAAAATTATTACAAAAAATTAATATTATTTTTTAAAAATTCACATATAAATTTTCCAATGGTGGTTTATTTTAACTTTCTTCAGACAGACGATTTCTCAGTTAAACAGTTAATACGATATAAATATATGATGTGTATTATAACATCAAAATGACTATATTGTTATGTAATAAATCTTATAAATGGTATCAGAGCATAAATAAAATTTTCCCCTTAAAAATTATTTTTTTATTTGAATACTTTTAGAGAGCCATTTTTAATCCTCCAAAGCCAATATTATATTTTATTTTTTTATAATTATTTATTAATGAACATGACTTGATTCCACATCACCAAAGATAATATATTAATGTTTTAGACCGTTTACATTATAAAATAATGAAACACTTTTTCAAAAATAGGAACCATGGGCCAAAACAATGATACGGTTGGAGGTTTTTATTATTTTATTATATATTGTCCAAAACATATGTTTGAGAAATAATAAATAAATCCTCTCTCATTTCCTACATACACCCACCCAAGATCCCAATTTTCTCCACTAAAATCCATGGATAACTTTGTTACCCTTCCCTTCCCTCTATATTCTCCTAGCAAGGTGATCTATTATCTAAGAAGTTATTCTCAAGATTTTCGGATCACCCTCTCATTGTATGGTATCTCCCTCTCTTCATTCTATTCAAGAACCTCTTTTATGTTTTTCCTCTTAATTTCCATTTTTATTATTTTGGAATTCTTTTATACATCCTTAAAAATGAATTTTTTTATCAATGTTTTGATATACTGATTCCAATATAATTTATTCCTTCCATGATTAATTATGTCTCCCCATTACTATGCTAAAATATAGTAAGATACCCTTCTCTCTTATTATCAATTCATTCACCTACTTTGTATTTAGCCTTTTGAATCTCAATAAGATATATTTTCATGATTTTATAAAGACACAAGTACAATAAAATTGATTTCCTAATAATTATTGATAATTTTTACCCTCTCAATATAGATTTACATAAGACATTATTATACAAAAATTTATTAATGGGCCATCTCCTTTTTATTCAAGCATCTTTATTTACCTATGATTTTCATCTCCAATTACTAATGTTGGGATTTGTTCTGAAATATCCCATTTAATTATATTATTACTTTTAAATGGGGATATACCAATTTCACTCCCTTTGTTATATTCATTGGACATTTATGTTCACATGTTGCTCATCTAAAATTTCACCATGACATTCTATGACAACAATTGTATTGTGAATACACATTATAATTTCTTATCAAGGATGATTACTTTTTTTCACATATAATTATTTTATTAAGGAATTAAATGTATGTATTCTACACTCCTTGATCACAAAATAATATATGATGAAAAATGAGTTCTTGTTATATGATCCATGTGGAACACTTATGCATGTGAATGAAATGAATGTGATGGGTGTGTTGGAAATTATATAGAGCTCTAATGAATTGGGTAATGTTTTAGTCTTATGAATCATCATGAAAAAGATTAGAGAGTTATCTTAATCCATTAATGGACTTTTTTCACCATTATTTCATGATTTTTATCCTTGAACAATGTTTATGACTCTATTTTTAATGTTGTTTCCTCTTTCCTATGTTTCCATTAGGTTTCCTTACTATATAATCCATAATTTATCATTTTATGGTTCTCCCCATTTTTTCCCCATTTAAATTACTATTTTGTAACATGTGATTATTTTTTTAGGTTATGATATTTTATTCCCTTAATAGGATTTATATCCAACCCCATTATTATGTATTCACACTGGTTATCCTATTTAGTTATAATAGGTATGGAATTATAAAAGCATGTTAATGATGTTTTCAATAATGCTATTGTAAACCATGTTCATGATGTTATGTTACACACCTAATTACCATTGAAACTAGAATTATTGATCTTCTATGTTTTATTATATCTATTATTATGAAATAAATAATTAATTCATATAAAATAAAATACATAGTTCGTCATATGAATTCTAACAATTTTTTACATCAGTGTTTAGAGTTTTGATAGTTTGTACTAGTTTCATATTATAATTTTTCATATCCAATCTCATTCAAAATTAAATTGTAATGTTTTTAATGTCTATAATCTTATGGAGTATTTATAATAAATTATGAGATCTATAATTCCTTCTTACAAGTGTTCTATACCTTATTCTTGATGACAAAGTTGATAATAATCATGTTTTACTGATTTTCTCTTAACAATGGTTATTTTGTTATTTTAAAAACTTTATATTAATATAATATCAATATTAATATAAAAAAATATTTAATGAAATTATTTCTTATAACAAAACTAAATATGTTTTTATAGTTTTCCATGAAAAAATTACATTGTAATTTGAATGTATGTGGTTAAACTGATTCAAACCTGAAATATCATGATTGGAAGTTAATTATGAGTTGGTATAGTTTTCATATCATTAAAAATGAGTTTAATGATCATATTTGCGATTAAATAATTTGATAAATTATAATTATAAGGATGTGTAATAATAATTATTGTACATGAAAATAGTACACAGTTTGAATAAAACATTATACTCAAAGTATGCTTATTTTTAAAAAATAAACTAATAATTATTGTTTTTTTGGTCTTATATTAATAATGTTCTATAATTTATTAGAGTATAATCATAATTATTTTATAAAAATAATATTTTTCTTTTAATAGAATATTTATATCCATCCTTATAATGTAATGAAGGAAAATGAAACATGATACAGTGTTTAGGTGGTTGTCTGCAAAAAAACACGAACAATATTTGTTTTTTATAATGGAATCGATATAAAGAAAAATAATTATTATAACATAAATATAGTTTCATTTAAGTATATAAATTATATTTATATCATTATAATATTTTTTAAATAATAAATTTTAATGAATATAATTACAAATAAAACTATATAATTGTTATTAATTATGACATGGACTTGATTTTTCATTAGAAGTATCCTTGATTTTGAAGAGATTATGATGTATATGAGTAACAATGGGATTTTATTCATGTTAGGGGATTATTGGGAGATAGAATCTAATTTGTTAAAGTATAAATTTTAAATAATTATTCATCTTGGACTGGTGAATATAGGCCACTTTTATAACTGATGGTATGATTAATTTTGGTAATAAATTTATATTTCTCAATAATGACATAAAAAAAATTAAATGGTAAATGGTTAAAAAATAGAAAAAATGTCTAATAGAAAAATTTATTTTTTTATCCAGTTCTCATCCATTCAATTCTATGAATTTTTTATGAATTTTTATGAATGAATAATTTCCTCATCATAGAATGTGGGATGAATTATTGGTGGGTAGTTTTCAAAATATCTTTTCAAAATAATAATCATCTATGACTTATTAAAGTACGATAACCTAATAATAAAAAATATAAGCCTCACCATTATAGCAATTAAAGTAAATATAAAAGAACACACAATTTTAACAAGGTTTAGATCCAATATAAAATCATGCATCTTACCATGGCTGTTTACACTCCTTTATATCATCTTATTTTCAAAACATCCTTAGGTGATATATTCTTATAAACATTCATGTAGTACCCCCACTACACATGGTAGGTGTCAAAGCCAGTATGAAAACATTTTGTGTTTAAATAAAATTTTATTTCAAAATTCAAAAGATCTCTAAATAAATTCAGTTAAATAAAAAACGTATGATGGAAAAAATTCAGGAGCCTCCATAATATGAGTTAAATAATATCCTTCTATGAAGAATTTTATTATGCTATATAAATACTATCATACTAAAATAAGATATCCTAAAGACATTGTTTTAATAAAATTATTTTCAGTGAATATTGAAACTCGGTTTTACACATCTCTTCTTCTTCTTATATTATTCCATGAAATAGATAAACAATACAATCATTAAATAATTAATGGGACCTTTATACAACTAAACAAAATAATGATCCTTTCTATATTCATTTAATGAAAGTTTTGGTAAAAATAAATCCATAAATATTCACTACATTTTACTTAGAAATATGGAATCACAAAATTTCTCCCCAAAGACTTGATGATCACTAAAAATTTCATTTACCTAAAAAAATAAAAAAACACATTCACGACCTACCATATTAATGTTTTTGAATATTCATTTTTAGATCTATAGCCTTTTATTTTTTTTAATTTCACAATTAATTCATAGATTCTCTCTTAAATTTCAATTATTCCACATGTTGTGTTTATTCCCATGAGAGTAATGTAGATTTTTTATAATAAAAAATGTGAATATAGTGATTTAGTTTTTGTCTACATCAATAATAATATTTTCATTAAATGTAAAATGTATATCATTTCCTATTAGTTAAATTACAACTATATTTGTATCTTGTATGTTTGGACCAAGTGATAAAACATATGAAACTATTTTATTCCCCATCTATTATAATTTGTTCCATAAAATATTACAATGATCTATTTTTAATTGAATTGATATTAATCATGATTCAAATGATAATTTCATTGATCCATCAGAAGAATCATGCAATGAAATTCCAATTAATGTGCCTTCCATGATCAGATTAATTCAATGAGATGGGAGGTTGAGTTAATGAATGAATATTTTTACAAATTGTTTTTAAAAAAATGAACTTCTGATTCATTGGAGTATGATCCACCCAATACAGATAAACTCAACCACATTGGAATGTACGTAAAAACAAATATAAGTGATGACAGATTTAAAACAAGGTTCAAATAAAATATGGAATCCAACCCCATTTCATGGTTGGTTTCTCCCCCTCCATAAAATAAATTGTTTACTATATCCCCAATTGAAATTATATTAATTTATTTTTGAAGCATCCCACAACACATGTTATTAGTAACACCCAATATCACAGAATCACATTGAATTTAAAAATACGATTAAAGAATTTATAACGTCAGCAAAAAATATTGTTTTATTTGATAAAAAAGGACAAATACCTACATATATAATCATCTACAATATTAATAGAAATATTTCCTATTTTTTAGACTTGTATTACACTGTAAAAATATTCTTATACTCAAATTAGAACTCCTAATGACATTAGTTTCATCATATGTTTATAATTAATATTGAAACTCTTCTTCAGGTTTCACTTATTTTATTTTATTCTCATGTAATGAATACCAATAGAATCATTTAATATGAAATAAGAATATTTCTTAAATCATATAGAGATACATATTCTCTATCATCATGTTCTTCTATTTTGTGATAAAATCTATCTGGGTAATTTATCATTAGTTTCATCATAGAAGTGACATCATAAATTATCTCACAAAGGCCCAAAATATTAATGAAAATTTTATTTACCCACATAATAAAATATTGAACATATTAATCTCCTACCATTTTAATGAATTCAAAATTTATTATCTAAATCTGTATATTTTTCTAATATAATTTGTTAATGACGTTAATTATACCTTTGAAATTGACCAATATAACTATTTCATTTTGTATTCTCATACATTTAGTGTGAAAATTCTCTAATAATGAAATGAGAGTTGTATTTTTTTATTAGGGATCCAATTATTTGTTTATATTTTTTAAAACATTATTTGAGCATAACATTAAAATTTTGTAAATCACATTATAGTAACATCTCAAAATTTTAGACTATTTGAAAAAATATACGGAAACATTCAATTCACCCATTAATGATAATTTTCCAATATAATTATGGCACACTACTTCAGTTAATTGTAATAGTACTATCGAATTCCCAAAGGATTATTTCTTCGATCATACAGGGGAATCCTATGATTTGATACTAATTGAAGTTCTTAGACGGATCTATTTCCTCCAATGATAATGTGTGGTTGAATCCATAGAGCGAGGTTTTTATAATTTATTTTACACAGATAAAACCCATTATGAGTTGTTATTATTTTATCCAATAAATGTTGATTATCTCAACATTAAATGAACATAAAAAAAATTCGCACATAATTTTATCAAGGTTCAGGCCCAATATGGGTTCTTACACCATATTGGGTCTGGTTACTCCCCCAATCATTGATTCTTTTCACTATTTCCCTAAGTGAAATAATCTTACTAGAATTTATGTTCTTTTACACATCACATGTTAGAATCCACACCCAATATCATAACATCAAAATATAGAAGAAAAGATGATTACAAAATAATATTATCTCCAAATAATCTAAGTTCTTACAGATTTAAATTTTCACCATGCATACTTTTACTAATATACAAAAATAATCTTAGTCATATCTAATATACTTAATACATGATATTAATCAAATTTTTATCAATGGGTATTAAAAATAGGCATCAAACTTCTCTTATTATTCTCTTTTCTCATATATTAGAATAAAATCCAAATCATTGTAGTATTGCATACCGTATTTTCTATCTAAATGAATTTTTTATTTATTTTCCGTACATAAAATGATATACATATTAATACAATTATATGGAAAAGTATTCCCCTCCCACCAAGTTCTATAATCTCACATTTATTTATTAAGAAAGAGGATACACCCCATGACCTCCACTATACATTTTATGCTACAACATAAAGTACACGTATTAAAAATGCCATATGATCATAATAATAGATGTTAATAAGGGTAAAAGAATTAATTCCCAATATTTATCATTTATAATGTTATATAATATAAAAATTTATCTCTCTTAAATAAACATTGCATGCAGCTTTAAAAAATTCTAGAATCAGAGATTAAAAAATAATTCTTTGACTATAGAATTATATACAACATTTCATCTATCATTATAATTAAATCACATTAAAAGATACGAGTTCGATAAATTTGAGGTATTTCAACTTATACATAGTGAAAAATAAAAGTCAAATATAAGAAGATAAATACGGTATATATAAATCATTTATGTGGATCTCAATTAGTTGTAGAGAATACATGCCTATGTTAATCTGCTATGCGAATGAAATTGGCCACATGATACATTTTTCTCTTTTTTCATTTGGATATTTCAATTTTACTTTATATCATATTTGGATACCAGAATATTAACATAAGAACATATTTCTAAACAAACACCTTTTAAAATCAGCTACAAGGAGACCCCATTAATGAAACAACTTTTTTATTCTACAATTCACTCAAAATCAAACATAACACCTTCAAATGACCTTCATCAACACTCAAAACACATAGTAGCATCATAAAACAAGATTCCATGATATATAAATAGATAATAACCTAAAATATCACCATCATATTTATTGACCACCTCATGAAGGGTTTTTAACAAATAGAACAACCCCACCATGAGACCTTTAATATATTTAAAAAAGAATAAAATTCCATAAGGTTATTTAATTATCCCCTATGGATTTTATGATAAAATAACTAAAACAAAATACATACTATCTATCAAAAAATAAATAAATAAATCACATCCAATATAAAATAGATATCTCACGAACCCACACAATTAGATAATGTTGTGTTTTATAGTGTTTATCCCTAGATGACAAGTATGATAAGGTCAAGAGACTCAAATGAATATTTTTTAAAAACATATTTTCCCCCTCTTCCTAACATTCCTCTTTCATTATGAACTCCCGCATTAATGGTATCATATCCAGGTAACCTTTAATGGATTAATTAAATTTTTATTTAATCCATGTATAATATAATTTTAGTTAACAGTTGGATTGTTCCATCATTAAATAGAATTTTTTTTTATATTTACAACAATTGAATATTTTCTTATAGTTTTTCTATTTTTAGGATGTTTGAGATGTAGCTACAGTAGGATTTCCATAATTTGTAAATTATGGTGTGTTGATATATACTGACTAAAGTAATTAGGATATCGATGTAAAAGATAAAAATTATCATCTCGTGTCATTATCAAACAATGTTCTCACAAACACTATGTGACTTTAGACAACATGATAAATTGAAGACAAGTTAGTGATATGTTATGAAGGAAATGTTATAGTCAAAGATAAAATACTATAGATATGGACCTGAAAGTTTGAATACATTAAAATAGATGAAGTTGAATGTGTAAATGATTTACTTATTTAGGTTAATGAAATTTTTATTGAAACTAATGTTTTTTCCTATGAAACGTGATGACCCAATATTTATAATGAAATTGAAATGAATTTTTTTTGAAAGATTTGATCAAAAAAATTCATAAATTAAATATCTATAATATATTTCCCATGATGAGTCACAAAATATTATAATTTCTTTTCAATTGTGAAAACATCCCTTATTCAAATATAATTTGAAAATAATTTGAAATTTTAATCTAAGAATATAATGAAAATATGTACAAATGATGATTTGGTTGAGTTAAGTGACAATGAGAATGAAGAATGTTGTCAATTTGAACCGATAGGGTCACACATTCTTCAGATTAAAAGAATTTTAATTTATGTAAAAGGTATAGTAAATTATTACATGTTCTTTTTCATCAAAACATATCTAGAAATTATTTGTTACGCAGATGAAAAATGTGTAGCTAACAATATAGATGATAATTACATATCACGCTGAGTGTTAATTATTATTGATGGTTGTGTTAGATAGTAAAATAAGAAGATGATTTCATAACCCTATGTATAGATAAAAAAATTGGTATCAACCCATGAAATTACAAAGGCTGTATGGTTGATGGTTTATCTGGAATATTAATTATTTTATACTTAGAGTAACTTGATGATTATAAATGATAATTAGAGTGATATTGATGATCAAAAAATATTTTATAGCACCCTTTATCTATATATTTTTTAATTCGATATAATTTCAACAAATAGATGACTATATTAGATGAAATTAAATTATTCTTTATTGTCACACTGAATCAACTCGAAAATTACATTACTAAAGTTATGCCACTTGAGGGTTTTTTTGAATTAAGGATGAAATTGTAATTTTTCATCCTTCTCTATGCACAAGAGAATATTTTTTTTATCTCTTTTCAATCATCCATTGTCTATTTAATTATGTTTCCCAATGGGGAGATAAGTCCACATTGAATCAGATTGTATGTAAATTGGTGATAATTTGTTTGAGAAGCATAGTAATTTGAGTCACCTGACCTGAAAATACACGTCACATGGGAATGGAAGCACATATAATGCACGAAATTATCTATTAGTTTTGTTTAAATATAAATACCTTTCGAATTAGATGTGAATTATTGATATAAGTTTTTATTGATAGTATGTAAAGTTGGATTCATCTTGTTTTCATCAAATCTAAAACGGGAGATAAATTCACCCCATGGGATTGTGTTCTAATTTGAAAAATAATAATTATCTCATCTAGATTGGTGTATTTATTGAAAAATATTATTGATATGATCATAAAGTATGATGGTTCATGATATGGTTAATATCTTCTTCTATATCCTTGATGAAATTTTCCGAATAATAGAATGTTATGTTAGAAGGGAAGGATTTCATCTAAAGTAGTTATGTTTCAATATGAATGAATATGGGATTCACATTTCCATTTTGGTAAAGGGTGGATCAATGTAGATGATTTCATGAATTGAAGATTAATAAATCCATTCTCTTCTGTGAAGGTGATATATAAATTTGTTTATAATCCATAGAAAAATTGATATATTCAAATGATGAACATAGTCAAAGGTTTCACATAGCCAAATTATGATGAGAAAGATATAGTGGATTAATGAAATAGCCAAATTCTGTTTAACATAGTTGATTCACATAGGTGAATATTTTACATAGTCGATTGAGAGTCACATAAAAATAACTACGTTTTAATTTTTTCTTCACATGATAGATTATAAATTTTTAATACATATAGATTGAAATTATATGATATTACATAACTAAAATATTATGAATTTAATTAGTTAATAAAATGATCTAATAGTTATGAAATATATACTATTAATAATATGCAGTTTTAAAGAAATTGTTCTAATTTTTTTTAAGTTGTATTCAATGGTTTATTATGAGAGTTAAATGGTTAATTTATTATGATTTTAAAAGGAAAAATATCAGGTCACCATATTTTTACATATTTTAATTGTTGTTTTGGAGATTGTAGGATGTTTTAAATATGTGTTAACTAAAATATTACAGAAAAGATAGATTGGAAACCATGGTATATGTTCTATGTCTTATGACAGATTACTGAGAGTGGATATCTTAGTGTGATGATAATATGTTCCATCTTCATTGTAACACAAAAGGAACACCACACAATCTCCACCATCAATTTCTGTTATATCTTATAGGTCATGTATTCCAAACATCCCATGATCTCTATTATATCTCTCATAAATAAAAAATACATACTGATCAGATATTTTTCCTTTTAATTGTACAATGAAATCTCTATTTAACTATCCTAATGAAACACTGCATACTCTTTTAAATCATTCCATAATCATGACATAATACAGAATCTTATCAAATTATAATCACTAAATAAAATTTAAGCATTATAAAAAATAATTATTTATAAAATATTTGAATTAATTTAATCATTCATAATTTCAATCCATACAATGTGAAAATTCATAATCCAGTATATGAACCACAAATTGATATGTAGGGATTAGATACATGGATCTCAATCATCTATATAGTATATTTTAATATGTGAATTAGCTATGGGAAAAAGAATTCATCTATATCATGAATGATATATTTCATTCTCATCAGAATGCAAATATGTTACACATTTGGTAATGTTGATCATTTGGCTATGTAAATTTGCAAACATAGTAGAAATGGATACGTGAATTTCTAAAATATAAAAAAATGGAAATGTAAATCCTCACATCATGCAATCAGGTACATGGATCTTCACATTATAATATGGCTATGTGCATGTAGTATTCACTCAAACTCAAACATCCACTTTATCTATCCTCTATCCCTTATCATAACACTTTATAGTATCATAATACATTCTTCCATGATATATAAGAAGATAATAACAAGATCTAGAACTGTCAGAATTATTGTGAACCTAAATAATAGTAGAATACAAATATAATAACAAGATCTAGAACTGTCAATATTTTATACATCAATATTCTCATTTGAAAATTATTTTACCAAAAACAATTTATCATATGGAAAATTAAATTTTAAAATAAATATGAATAATCACTTAAACACTATATGTAGTGAAATCATGTTTTTAATATTTAAAATTATATATAATATAAAATATCATTTAAAATTAAAATTATGAAATAAATTAATTTATTTTAATTTATACAAAGGAAATGAAAATTTCATGAAAAGAGAACACTGAGTCTCCCGTAAAACACATGATTCAATGAAAGGACTAAATACCATTTAAATATTTATGTAAAATTTCAGTTATATTTAAAAATGACTTCGAATGGATTTATTGGATTAAATTATATTATAAACTAATTATTATTATTCATTTAATTCATATTTGATTAATGAAAATATTTTATAAAACTCTAGGTCATTATAATATAATGGTAAAGTCAAAAAAGTTACATGATTCATGAAAAATATAAAGTTGAACCAAAAACTGAAGTACTTATAAAAAACTAAAGAAATCATAGTGGGATGATTTTTATGTATTAAACATAAAAATTAATTTATTTATATCAATTTCAATTTTTTATATAAATCTATTTATTAATTTATTGTATAAAGGATCTCTAAATGGTATGTTTCATGATAGTCCTGTATATGGTGTTTACATATTATAGTAGGGTCTTAGGTAATATATTTGGAGCTCATGGTGCATTGTTATCACACGGGTTCTCGATATATAATTATTATTTTTAATTTTTAATTATTATTTATCATGTAATACACATGTTAGACAAGTGAACATTTGTTAACGAAACATTTGTGGGGTCCTGTAAATTAATATTTCTTGTAAGGTTCTTTAACCAATGCGGACATGGAAAATTATATTAAAATAGAAAATAATTAAATAATTCTAAAAGAATATTTTATGTAAGAATATCCAAAAATACATTTCAAATTATTATGAATTTCATCCATACAATTAAGGTTCTTGTCAACACATTTCTTGAAGAGACCATCTACCACATTATTTTCTTATAGATATAATTGTTTGATGAACTAGTTAAGTCTAGAAATAAAACACATGAATTCTGTCCTTTGATTTTTGATCCCTCATGAGATATGAAATTATACTTCTAAAATAGAAATAATAATTGCTTTTCATTCTCCTTAAATCCATTAAATATTCCATCCTTTGGATTTAGTAAGTGATACCATGTTGACTACTCTATGAATTTCAACACTGGGAGATGTTACCAATCCAAATGACCCATAAAATAGCCATGTATTATTCCAATTTGATCTTACAAAATTTGACTACATAATTAGGGATACTGATTTATTATTGAATAAAATTATTAAATATTTTTAATCTACTGTTGAATTGGTGGATTCTAGATATCATCAATAGTAATAGCATGCAGCTTCTAATTCCTCACAATTCAATGTCTTCTTTGAACATTAATGTCATAGATAAAATAATAACAAAAATCATCTTGGAGTACACAAGACTCCCCGGTGGAAACAATAAATAAAAACAATTTTCTTTTTAATAATGTAAGATTTATTATAGTGGGTCAAAAAATTACATCCATGCCAAAAAATATGCTATAGTTCATAAATTTCCACACCGAAATTATTGGAAATCTGGGACGACATAGAACTAGAACCATGTTGAATCATCCATACAAACAATTTTACCATCATCCTTCATAGCTTAAATAGGTAGAAGACCAATTTCTAGAGTGCTTTGTGGTTGGGAAACATAGATATGGGTTGTTACCATCATCTCTATGTTGATTACATAAGTTATATTTGGAAAAGAGGGAAACAAATGAATGTTTATTAACAATATTCATTAGGAATATAGTAGTCTTCAAAATGAATGATCAAAGTGAGATTTATTCGGCAGATCATGTCCTAGTATAAAAGAAGAATCATTTCCGAATCATGATTTGAGCCCTTGAAATAAACTAGTAGCACATATGACTATTGGGTATGTCATTGTTTTATTTCCCCGATAAGCACATCATCTTGAGGAAGGAAAGTGAAATACTCCATGATTTCACTAACACCATTATTTAGATTCATAAAATGGTCATCAAAAAAATTTAATTGAAATTTGATAACCCAAATATGATTTAACAAATGAATTTTTTAGATCAAAGATGTTTTGGTCAAATTACCAATCAAGAACATTATATTAGAACATCTAATAGCAATTTTTCTATCGATATTAAGAATATTAAAATTGGAGAACATGAATGAAATCCACCGAGATATGTCCATATAAGTAGAGTTCCCCTAATTTAATATTTATAGAAATCTATGTATGATAAATTATAAAAACAAGGAGTTAATATTGATCAAATTAAATTTTAATTCATCCGAAAAAGCATCATTAAATATCCCAATACATTTTTAACAATGGTCTCCAATTAAGAGAGTGTTGAAACATTTTTTTCCATTGATCTATGAAAAATGTTCCACTCACTAATACATCCACTTCATAAATTTTTTTAATGAAGTAATTGAAGGTTGTGATGTTATTAATTTTCCATATATAAACCATAATAGTGTGCTCTGTCTTTTAAAAAATGGTATACATGACTAGGGAAATACGACCATCCATTGATAATGAGTTTTCTTACCAAGACGAGTGATTATTGTTTATCATCTAATAATTTTTAGAAATGTAACTAGATTCTAGTATACATGTAAATAAAGAATCTCTGTGATAATTGAAGGGCATGAATACCAATATGATTCTAATATACATTTGAAAACTAGAATTTCAATCATGGGTGAACCCCATTACCAAGTAAATGAATAAATAATCCCATCTGATAATTTTTCCAGAGACACTTTCCTAATCATGATGAATATACATAACATTATAGAAGTTCTTTTTATTTCCATGTACAAGGATAATAATTTCATCCTCATAAAGAAGGTAAGTTTTATCATAAGGATACCAAGAGGAATAAATGACATTGAGGTTTCCTAAAAATACCAGGTTAGGGAGAATATGACTGAGATAATATTTATCACATGAGAATAAAATAACTGAAAAATAGTCACCCAATACAACCCCATGACATAACATGAAGTTTCACATAGAGGACACATTAATGAGCATCAAATTTTGATTGAAATGAAATATAGATTTCACCAAGAAAATGGACATGCAATTGAAACCAAATAACTAAATAATTTTATACACTAAATTACAATACATCGTGTAAAAAAATTCTTGATTTCAAACATAGTAGAAATATTACCACCCAAAGTACCCTTTCTGATAAATATAATGGACATATAATCATTGTTAATGAAATATTGTATGCATATGGCTTTAACAAAACCACGTGTATCCATGAAATGGTTTTACTAAAAATAAGGGAAATCTTACTAGAAAGAATTTTTTAATGGTATTATATATTGTGTTAACAAGGGAAATAGGCCTCAAAAACTAAATATAATTATCAATTTTAATCATTGGTATAATAAGTAGAAATTTAACATTTATTCTTCAACGAATATAACGTATAGTGAAAAAAAGAGGTGACCTACTTACCAACAACAACCTATAATGACATCACAATATCTATGAATGAATAAATTAGAAAAAACATCTGGTCCTAAAGAAATATTTAGATTTAGAGTAAAAATAGTATATCTATTTTTAAAATCATATGGAAACCTATTGTGTAAATATTTTAATTCAATACGAAAAACTTTTTTAATGACACCATCAATCAATTCCCTGTCAATTCCATTTCCATTAATTGAGACTATTGTATTAATAGAGATTGTGTTCAACAAGTATCTCTTTAAAATGAAGGATATTATAATAATATTTCAAAAATTAATGTTTCCTAGATGATTTTCATATCCACAGTTGATAATGTTAAAACATTGAGTTCTTATCCCCCTGAATGATCCATTTTACTTTGAAACATTATTTTTGAATAACTTCATTCATTGATATGAGGGAATGTAGTTTCATATAGTTTTCTATATCTTGAGAGATATCAGGATTGAAATACAAGTTATTTTTATTATCTAGTCTAGGTTTAATAGATCCTTCAAGAGAGGATATTTCATTATTAATTTTTTCTAATGTTTCACTACCACATCCCTTATGTTTTTATTCCAATATCATTTGATACAGGATACCAGTCAGAGTATCATTGACAAAATATATGGAATTCCAAAACTTCCTGATAGTTTAGTCTCATTCATTGTGGGATTACTAAGTATTATTTAAACCAATTGTGAGAGGATATTTTATATTCCTGGTCAAAATACTGATCAAAATTGGGTGGTGATGAAAATTTTTATTTAGGATAATAATTCTATTCAAATTATATCCCTTTCAAGGACTATAACATTATAAAAAATATGATAAATCATGATCAACACTATTTTCTTCAAATATCTCATGTACCATGTATATTTTAATACGAATAAGTTAATTTAAAATAGTTAATTCTCCTCTATTAATTCATTCATTTTTTAAATTGATATAGTGTAACTTATAACACTAATTTATTCACCGGGGGAAAGGATAATGTAAAAATCCCTAAGGACAATCCTTGGGTCAGAAATGCTACCAAAGATATTTTTAAATTCCTGCCAAAAATCATAATGTCCTTATTTATATTTTTTATATAAATAAATGAGAATTATATTATAAAATTAATATGATTTAAATAAAATGTAACCATTCAGTCATTAAGGATGTAGAAAAAAACATTCCCTAGAGATTGGTGAAGAAAAACACTATGTGTTTGAACCAAGGTAGTTCCATTACTAGTACTATGCAAATGATAGAAATTATCACCAATCAATGAAATCCATAATAGAAGTTTCAATTTTTTTGTAGAAATTCCCAACAAAATTGTTGTGTTTATGTGCATTTACCTATGAAGATATTTATTCAATTTATATTTGTAAACTCCATAGAAATTACAAAAAAGAGGACACATTTAGACCCATATATGATTTTAGGGATTCCATTCATATTTCTTTCCTTAGATTTATTTTACTAGAGGAATTCCTATAGTTATTAACCTTTCTACCTTCACATATTTTCCGAACATGGGAAACATGGAAATTACCAGCTAATTCTTCTTATGGCGTGCACAAAATCTATCCAGTCCCATCACTAGGGGATCTTAGATGTGAATCAATATTAGAATGATAGTATAACGAAGAAGTGGATAGGAATTAATATGAATAATACTACTATTCCACAATTTTACTATAGTGTTTTTTAATTTTATAAGTGTCAGCCAGGTTAGATAATGGGGAACCATTTCTCCATGATGGGCCAACAACATATGCCCAAGGAATTGTAGTATGATCTAGATCAGAACAATTCTTCTCCTTAAAAATAGGTATATCTGCATATGAGTTATCATAAGACACCTCAAATTCATCCAAAGGATCCTATGAAGTTGTAAAATCATTACCTTTGTTTAATAATGAATTTTCAGAATCCACCGTAGTAAGAAAAAAGACAAAGCAGTCTTTTATATGTGTTTTTTGGTATAAATCATGTTATAATTTTATGCCCCTTCACCTAATGAATGGGGAATATAGTTTTGGTTGGAAGTGGACTCTTCACTAATAGAAACAAAAATTATTAAAATATATTTTTCATAAACCATTTAATTAATGGAATCTCTGGGAATTGACATAGTTGAGGTTCCATCAAAATGTATGGTGGGGTACACCTATTAAAAATAATCCATCTTACGTTGAATAACATGAGTGGATTACATTTTAGACAACTTCACTGAACAAGAATCCATTATTTGGCCTTTGTAAGCAACTGAAGATAGAACAATAACATGATCAGTGTTTCCATTCCCAAAATTCTCACCAATATAAAAATTACATAATAATATTTTCTTAATATTCCCACATCTGTTCAAGCTGAATTACTATCTGAATGGCAGATCTGATGTTACATTTGGCTAACCCAATAGTTGTAAATAGAATGCAATATTATCTTTAAAACATCACATAAGGGTGGATAGTATTCATGTTCCACTTGGATTTCATACTTCTTATAATTTTCTTCAATATCCAAATCCTCTAAAATCATGGTGTATATATTATTTGTACCCAAAATTAGAGACTATAATCCTAACACTCTATCATGACAGTGATGAAATATTATCATCAGGGTACACACACATTAGGAATGGATAGAGAGTATCTTGTACTTCCAGAAAATCTAGTGAATACCAAGGATTCGTATCCATATCGAAGCAAATATTTTCTTTTGTCTTAGTGGATTGACGTTAATTTCATAATAAAAAATTATTAAAAAACCAATTTTTATAACAAAGCTTCCCTCATTCCAATAATTATATATGTATTTCTTGAAATTGAAAATAATATGAATTTAACCATGGCCATTCAGAATGTTCTTCCAATTTGAAACATCCCAATTATGTATAAGGTTATCATTATTATCATTGATTTTCTAGGGTTTATCTCATTTATCAAATGAGATTCCATCGAGTGTAGAAAATTTCTATAGGGTCAGATATTTTCAAGTGCATCTGAATCAGAAAACATTGATAGAATGTCAACGTCAAATTTTATAAAGATAGGTGGTTGTGAGGAAGTAACCAATTAGAGAATACCTAAAAATTCATATTCAAATGCTATCCCCTTTTATTAGGGTGAATGATTACACTATGAACCTATGAAATTAAGGAAAGTTTGAACTATCAAGGGGTCCGAGGAGTGATGTAAATACATTTAAAAAACAACATTAAAGAAGTAATAAAACGATTATAAAACAAGAAATAGGGTTCGAGTGGATTTTAATTTTTAAAATGAGATATCCCTTAAACCATAATCCAATGGGACCCTATCTCGCAAAATCATTATCATGGTAGCCATAACCCTTTTTAAATCCTTTGGTAAAAACATCATACAAGCTATTTTTTATTATTATTCTCACCCAATATGAGAATATTGATGCATATATATACCTCATGTTTATGGATCCATGTGTGGGAGGGGGTCCCATGGTGGATATTTGTGTTTTGTAGAGTTGAGATGGTGTTTGGACTATGGAATATTTTGAGTGGATTTTCCATGTTTTATGTAATTATTATACGCATCCAAATAACTCTGGTATATTTTGACACATTATGATTATTTTTTATTATTTTTATCAATTGTGTCCCATGTTCAATTACATTATGATTATTTACAGTCCAATGCATTTAATTTAAAATCAATTATTCTATTATGTTATCAATGATACGATATGATACAAAATGTATAGTCCCAAAAAATACATACTTTACACACTTTGTTCTAGTTAGAAGCTTCACATATAAGAGGAGAAGAAAATGACTTCATGTGACACTCCAGGTAAGAACCATTGGATTGGATTTTGTTGTTACAATTAACCTATATTTGAACATTTAATACTATATATAACTCCAAATTTTAGTGGAAATACAATTCCACTATAAAAATAAAAATGAATTCAGTCCCATAAAATGATATTTCGGGACTTATAATGAAATTAATGGAAAAGTTAAATAAATTTAGTGTATTTTATTAATGGTGATTCAGATCAATAGTGGTATTTAATAAAATATTTTAAAGGGTAATAATAAATATAACATATAGAATAGGGATATTTTAAGTGAACATTCATTAAAAATATTCCCCTCTTTGGAATCAAACTGAAAATAAGATAATGTTCCCCATAATAAAGTAAAAAAGGGATGAAGAATGTTTTTTTGGTTATAAGACTAAATTTGGAAGACTATCTAGTTATGCTGGTGATTACATATGTAAATTGAAATAAAAAATTAACCATTTCATTGATGTTCATAAGCTAAACTTTAAAAGGGAACCAATTTATAAAATAAATTCATCCTCATATAAAATAGTACAATATTTCATCAAAAAAGGGATATAATTTTATAGATTCTACATCATAAAGACAAATCAATGGAATAGGTGAGAGTCTAATCACCACAAAAATTGAATACATAAAATAATAATAATCAAATGAAGAAATTTTCCGTCATGTGAAGATTTTGGACATAAAAATCCTAGATAATGCTTGATGATCAAAGGAGTTTATTAAACCAACAAATGAAAAGCATCATCTACATAATGAATAAATGTCAATGAATGAATCAAATTTTATATGGTTCATCAACTATATAGAAATGGAGAATAATTCTACACAATTCCCCTTGAGTCAGGGGATCCAACTGAAGAAGTGGACAAGGATAGAAGGCTAATATTAAGAAACCATTATAACATGGAATAAAGTTCCTAATAATATAATTGAAGGTACATTAATCATATCCTCAAATTTTTTAAATTCATTATTTGATTATGGATATTTTCACTCATTTATATTATGAAATTATTACTCTAGAAGCACTAAATAATTCCCCAAACATGTTTTCCATAATCTATTAAGCACTCTTCCCCATATTTTAGAGTCTATCAACAAGTTGTGAGGGTCAAGATGTGTCTATGGGGTAACTATTCCATCAGTTCAGTGTGTTGATCATTAGAATAAGATACAGATAAAAAATAAACAGAATAATGATAATAATAGTAAGTATTGAATGTAAATCATCTAAACAAGATATATATAACTAAATAATAACCACCATATCCAAGTCATATATAGATTATGATGATGTAATGATACCATAAAAAACTATAAATAGAAGGACATCATTACTTAATATAAAATGATACAAGGAATAACCAAAAGGATATACTCCAAAATCATCCCAAGACTTGGCCCAGTCCTCTGATTCCCTACACCTCAATATCACATGGATCAAATATCAAAAGATAGGCCCTTTACATTATTCTAACTAGAAACCATGATGTTTTTCAATATACCAATCACTATCCTAAATAGCGAGCGACTAAAAGTATATTGGACATAAAAAATGTGTCTATAACAAAATACATTATGTGGCGAAAATTACAGAAGTGTTTTGGTAAAGCGATAGCTTGTATAAGAGAAACTGGAATAATAACCATGTTAATATCAGGTTCCTCAAGGGAATCCTACCATACCATTCCTTGTTTAAACCCATTAGGATGTCCTAAGATAGGTATCCTATACAATCATAGTTCCCATGATTATAATACTTTCAACAAAAATAATAATGATTGAGGACCCAATGGGAAACTAAGGCAACTGTGATTCTAGTAGGTCGGTTCTGCTGTCATTAAAAACTATACAGCCTAGATATAGGGTCTATGTGTAATATGAGTAATATACAATAGATATTATAATTAAAAATATATATAACATGGACCATACAATACATATAATGTAAATCGGGGGATAATTATGAATATATACCTTGGTGATGATCCATGGTATCACATCTCTAGACCCATCAAGTGCAATCCAAGGAGATAATCCAAGGTACTCTAATTTAAGGATTTAAATATAATGAATCGTCAGTACATAATTCCATCATTCTGGAAATAAAAAATTTACAATTTATAAGGTGGGTATCTCACTTGGTAACTGGCTCAATGAATGAGGGTTGTGTACTTTGAGTGTGAAAGGAAGTCCCTCAAGAATCCAAGGCTAGCTCCAGTCACACCACTCTTTTAAAAAGGAAAAGTTCTATAATTAATTATTTACATTTATAAACATTATATGGCTATAAGTTAATCCATGCATCATTAAATATACTACATAATTCAAAATATCTATTTTTATTTAAAAATGAAAAAGTATTATATGGAATTCTAAATTTTTAATTAGTTTCTATAAAAACACAATGGTTCTATGTGTAGTTTAAGTTCAATGCAACATAAAAATTTAGCATCTATTTTTTCATAGAAACATTCAACTTTAAACGAAAATGAAACACAATTAATGGTTTTCAATGGATTATCTATAAGAGAACTCACCCAATGGGGTGATCCATACTGAGATTCCAACATTTATAAATGTCAATGAGTATCATAATATGGTTTAGGTCATAGTTTTCAAGTTTAAATTTATACATTATATAATTATATAGTAGTTTATAGAGATTTAATCATGAAGAATAGCGACAAAAATTATAAATTGGAAGACTATGATATAATTGGTATAGAACACCTACATTAAAAAGGATGAAGAATTATCACCCACTGTTGGCCTTAGATAAATGATATAAAATTAGAAAATTGAGAAATATCTGAATGCCAAGAAAATATGTCATAGTAGCTGTAAAAAATATCACCATAGATGAAAACATAAATAGATGAAGTGCTGATGTGGATTGAATCATATATCGATATGATTCCAACATGAAATATGATGATGGAATCAAAGATAATATTGGGGATTTTCTTATTAACCTATGATATATGGATGGAGTAGTATCCATGGATGATGTTCGAAAAATAAAGTTTTATTTTTTAAAGATGAAAGGGGAAGAAAATAATTCATGAAACATTAATATGTACATGGTATAGTAGCATCATTGGGAAAAATTTGTGCTAAAAATGCACTATCACATTCAATGGGAAATCACCCCTCACACAATTATCCTTTATGGCTTGTCCAAACAATTATCCAATCACACAAGGTCACATCCTATGTTTCACTACCCATGAGAAAAGTTTCATGGTTTGACAAACTATGGATAGCCCATAGAGGTCCCACCTACAATGGGTTTGTAGATTTGAAATTTTTTTATTTTAACATCAATTCATATTCTATATAAATATAATATCTTTTATATAGGTCTCACAATATCCCATAGGATTACTACTAAAAATGTTCCAACCATGTCCCTCATACTATGCCTATATAAAATAGAGCTATGGGATTTGATCATTTTTTAGGGCACTAAAATTTTAATAAGAATAAACCTAAGGATTAAAAATTAAAATTAATGTATTTGTACGATAATAGAAAATACAGGATCCCCCAATATCCCATCCTTATAAAAAATCAAGGATGAGTTTACATTTTGAGGGTGGATAAACTTCTTTTGAGAAAATATCTAGGAACTAGGCACGCAAATAAACCTCTCAATCCTAGTAATCATTTTGTATTATGTCATGAAACCATATCAACCTTACATGATGAACATACTTACCAAAGAGATCCTTGTTTCTATGATCAATGATATTTATTGGATACATCCAATAAGAAGTATTGACTCCAAATTGAGCATTCTTAGGATATAAAACAATAAATTGACCATAATACTGAATTTCAAGTTGATATACATGGAAGAGGTCTTTTATAAACAGGTGCCTTCAATGAAGGGTCATATGATAATCTACCATCCTATATCCCTCAAATATCTATAATGTCATTATTTAATGAGGTGATAACTTACCCAAACTAACAATATATATTTTACCAAATGTAGAAAAAACTAATAGGAAAAAATAATCCTGGAACTCAAATAATAGAGGTCGTTGATTCTCATCAGATTAAGAAATCATCCTTGACATTAATTATTTGATATGTTTATTTATAATATTTAACATCTATGATATCTATCAAAAATGAAAAGGTCACAATATCTACGAGACTCTTACCTTTAAGTAACCTATGTGTGAACGGAATTCCCTACCATATATGGACTCATTAGGATCCATTTGTATTTTCTCCAGAATGCTATTATGGTAAGGAAAATATACTAGAGGTATGTTCATTTCCCAAGAACCCACAAAAGTATAGAATCATGATCCCTTAATTTCCTCTAGTATTTGTATCTCACATTCATATTTCTCATTAGATAATGGATGAAATCATTTACTCATAAGAAGCTTGGTAAGAAGATATTTATAAATCTTCTAATAGAACTATGATGTGATCCCATAATATCTATATGATATAAAAGTATATAAAACTAAATGATGTCTAAAAATATGTCATATAAAGAGCCTTCCAAGCTCATATACTAAAAAAGGTACCTTTATAGTCGAAAATTTACATACCATTATTAAACTATCAATCAGAACCAAGTATAAATAAATATAATTAGTTGATCTCATAAAACTAATTTCAAAATACATGGTTACATTATTCTATTTCATCTCTGGAATGAGAATCATGTGTGAATGTATTAATAGTTACTGTTGTGTTTCATTCACCTACTAAAAGGTGGAACACCAAGAAATAAAACCCTCTATATACCATTTCATTTCACTCCACCTATACTCATAGTATATGTCATAGCACATCCTAGTTAAATCGTGATATACTACCCAACTGAAGGCCCAAGATAGACCCATCAACTCCTCACATGTGTTTGTGGTTACCTATATGAGTCTGTGAGTTTGTAGTATCTCATCCTTATCAATGATCCATTCTGTTGGTATGTACTATCATGAAAAAACTCTCCCTTAGGAAAAATTTCTTTTGGTACATTGTTTTACAAATATTTAACCTCAATATAATTGATGTGGTAACTACTAAATATTTAAGGATAGTCTATCTTTTATTCTCTTCGACCACTAAGTGTTTCTCATAATTCAGGGCCACCAACTACGACCAACTATTATCCTCCTGAACTACCTATGTTTGAGTTGTCAATCTAAGAGAACCAACCATATAATTACATTTTTGTGTCCTATATACAAGCTCATATTCAATTTAATGTAGGTATTTAACCTAGAAACAAAATTTTTAGATTTATGAAACACTGTATAAATATGAACTACAGGGATCTAAGCTTGTAAATAACAGAAACCACTTTCCACTAAATTAATGAATCCAATAACAGAGGCAGTACACTACAGATTCCATCTCAATATTTTGTACTGGGTAACTTCTCTCATTTAGCCTTAATTGAAAAAACCTACACAACACAAATTGATATTTCAACAATAGAACTACTTTAATCCTGTTACCTACCTCCTCAAAATAAACCATATAGTTTTTCCCCATCAATAGAGGAATAAAAATCAAAATTTAAGCTAGTCAATTATTTTTATCCAATAAGAGGATATCTCACATGGTTCAGACCATACAAATTTGATTCCCTTCTTATTCAAGCCATTGAGATGTGCTGATAGGTATGGAAATTATTTAATAAAACATATTTAATATCCATACATTTTATATAGACCTTGTTTTTTCCTTATAAGAGGTTGTAAAATATCTATATATTAATCCAAATCTATGTGATAAGATGTCATACAATTCCAAGGCCTTGTGAGTATGAATGTAATTTCATAAAAATATTATATATATTTTATATTCCGCTACAATGTTTCATATATAAAATGAGTTAACAATTAAATAGAATCTCATTATAGATATCTAATACCATGGTTGAGTTTATAATGTTTATTTTACCATATCTGCAACCTAAAATAGGTTAGCACTTGAAATTCAGTCATCTCAGTTATCGGTAGTGCGTTCAATGGAATAGCTAAATAATTCATTAATTCATTCATTAATTTTCACCTATGTAAATTTTTGGTAAGAATAATTCCATGTATAATTATCTAGGGTTATCAGTGTAAACCCTGAGATAATTCTTGATCATTTATTCCTTCTTCCAATGGCAGATCAAATTGGATGACGATGAAAATATGTATCAGAGAAGATCAGGATTCATCAAACATGATAACATACTTTTAATGTTGGAGAGAATATTCCTCTTATAAGAACAATAAAATATCTAATTAAGAATCATAAACAAGTTTATTATTTCCTTTTAGACTAATTTTTTTGTGTATATCAATCCCTGCTAATGATCTATTCTAGTTAGAGCCATTACATGTTCCCAGGTGATGATTAATTTCTTTATGGGAATATTTTATTATCAGTAATTCCTCATTCTTGATCATTGTAAACTAATGATTCATAATTCTCATTTAAACCTTTTATGTGTTCTTTTGTCCTTCAATTTTTTGTTTTATTCACCAGTGGAACCCTACTGTCTCAGTTCGTAATTTCCTAGTTGTACCGAGCATGATTGGGGAACTGTAATTTTGTTGAAATAGAAAACTATGTATGAATCAACGAATCAATCACATATTTGGATAGGTTATGTGATGTGGATCACAGTTTCAATAACTGGAGGTTTGATATACCATGGATGAAGTTTTTTGGTCGTGTAGAACTCACGAGGGCACTACAATGGATTGAGGTATTAGACATCCAGAAAAGGATGACGCAAATGACAGACGATGCGTAGATCCACTAATATCTAGGGGATTTGAGGTCAGATATGCCCAAGAGCATACTGATTTAAGGAATGGATTATGGATATACATTTCTACGAAAACATTGTACACACATCATTTATCAATATAAAACCACTATGTATATCCCCATTGCTGTGGTGGCTAGAGTTTTGGGGTTTTCTCATGATGGAATGTAGTGTATATCCTCTATATTCCATGTAACCCCTTTCCCATGAAAATTTTCTATGACATAATGCACCTGCCTAGGTAAACACTATGTTCCCATGTTTATGTAAATTGATATAACACACAATAGGTTCCCCATGTGATCCAATACACCATGTACTAATGTACATGAACACATCTAGAGTATGAGGACATGGCCAGATGGACATGGCCTGATCCCAGTTAGCTAGGAAACACAATGTAGTTCAGTTGTACGGAGACTAAACATATATGGATTTGGATCCATGTGTTATCCAATGAAATAGCTAGGCTGTGGAGTGGGACCATAAGTCTTGTTGGCTCCCTCACGCATTGTGTATCCATTGGCACTATTTTTGTAAACTTCAATCGTTAGGATATCATTCACTTATACTCAAATTATTTAATATGAGGAGATTATTTTGGGTGTTTTTCATGTAGAACATGATGATTTCATACAATAGGGATTTTAGGATATGATGTGGAATAATCTAGAAATGACGCATGGTTAGGAGATGCATGTTGATGGTAGTGAAAACGCAGGACCATACGAGGCATTTTAAGTGGAACCCTCAAGTAGATATGGGAAGTGGTTCCTCAATGACATCCAGGTGGTAAATTATTGTAAAAATGGGTAGTGGTTTCTCAATGGCTTCTAGGTGGTACCATCAAGAAGAGCTAGTTAGTGGGTCATCGATGCATTCTATGTGGTACCCTCTAGTATATCATTGTAGTGGGTCCACGAAGAATTTCAAGTGGAACCCTCTAGTATAGCTGGGCGATGGAACCTTAATGAATTCTAAGAGGTACCCACTAGTAGATATTTGCACTTGTTCCTTGAAAACATCTGAGTGGTACCCTCAAGTAGATATGAGTATTGGGTCCACGACAATTCCATGTGGAACCCTCTAGTAGAACTAGGTAGTGGTTCATTAATGAAATTTGAGTGGAACCCTCCAGTAGATCTAGGCGTTGGGTCCTCGATGTCATCAGAGTAGAACCCTTCTATTGAACCTTGGAATTGGTCCTCTAACTATAGTCTATGTCCAATTTTTGGGTGGAATAGTGTCTAAGAATGGTTTAACATGGATTATTACTTCGGGGAAGACATATAAGATTCCTTGAATCATTATTTGTCTTTTTGATATATTATAAAATCTCCTTCTTGGATTGAGATCTAAGATGGAATTGACCTTACTCTATTATTTAGAAATATTTTACTATTCATATATATGGATATATTCAGTTATGTACCCATGCCATTGGATTTGGTTACTCTCTTTACCATACATAAGAAGATATGCGGTGTGTGCCACATGATTTTTGTGTCCAAATTCTCATGGTTGGATGAGTCTACTATCATACTATGGGTGGAAAGGACTTCATAGGTAGATCATATACACACTATGTTGATCCCTTTATTTATAGATGAGGTTACATCTTCTCATGACTTAGGTTGAGTAGATCTCTTTTACTACATCATGTATCCAGTATACTGTTATACTCTCTTTATAATCTTATTGTATCTCTTATTCCCCCCCTTCAGCTTTAGGGCTTCATACTTGGTATGTATAAAATCATCTTCGTATGGTAGTTACCTAGACATGGCATTCCTTATACAGATGATAAGTAGATTGATAGTGACTTATGAGAAGGTTAGGGATACCATGATTTTTTGGGCCGCATAAGGTGGTCAAAGAGTTGATATTAGGAGTTCGGATCTCTCAGATTTACATTTATAGTTTTTTTATGATGGGACATATTTCTATTTGAATGTGTATTTTTTGCCTTAACAATTTTATTTCTGTTATACTCTTATACACCCTAGAGGTTATGGATGCATGGGTTAATTTATAATTGTTTGATATTTTAATTATTATTCCTATGAAATTTATCATTAAAATGGTTGAGTGTCTTCATATAGGTACATAGGAAAATTCCTCCCATTTTTAATATTATTTTTTATCAATTCTCTCCACCCTCTGGCCTATGGAGGCATGCATGTGGTAGTTGTGGATTGAGCCTCATCTTGGTTCGGTCCATGAATGATTGGTATCAGAGTATCTTAATTCCCGGGAATATTGACTAGATTAGTAACCTAATGAGGACTTGGTTTGGATTAGGTAAATATTGTCAGCATGTCTCTTGTGTGGATCTCAGGATAGATAATCTAGTGATGGTCTCAGCAGATGACGTATACATTCCCAAAGACCTAGAAATCCTACATGTCAACAAAACATATCGAGCTATTGGTTTTAGAGATTAGTGAGACATGCCTCATATACTATTGAGTCCTTGATTATATATCTTGATCCATCTCCCCATTATATGTTATATATTTATGGTCATCTGACCATGGAACATCTAAAAAAATCTAAGGATGCCTCCATGATGTCATCCATCTAGGATACACATTCTAGATCAGGAAGAAATCATGATTAGCGATGAGGCCTTAGTTTAGTGTCCATCATGTGTGCTTAATTCTATAGGTGTGAATGTTTTATCACGTTCATCGGTTGAGTAGTAGATCTTACCAGCATAGTAAGATGAGGATACACACCAACATAGCTCTCTCTATGAGTTCTAGTGTGAGGGTCCGTAGAGGTTCCATGATAAGAAAAATTCCGAGGTAACATAGGATTGGCTAGATTTGGTGGTTTATATACTCATTATCATTAAACCATGATGGATTAGGTGGTTTAACTGATTTATATCCTTTTCCATGAAGAATTTGGGTGTTGGTAGAGTGTTGTCACACAGATTCATGATGAGTTGACACTCTCATGGCCCGACATTCAAAAGATCTTCCATAAGACGTACTACCCCTCATTCTTGTAATTAGCTACGATTTAGGAGCATCAGTAGCATCATAAGGGGGAGAATGTAGTGCATGATTATGGAAGTATATTCAAAAACCAGAATTAGTACTCCCTTGACATGATTTGTGATGGCTTCTTATATGCATGTAAGTTTGTACAGAGACTCCATAGAGAGATCTGTTCTATACTGGTGAAATTGTACATCTCTGCCTACAACAGGGTGATGGATAGGGTACTAGTGATAGAGAGATTTATTTCAGATGGATTCCAGGAAGTAGGTGATGGGTGCGGGTATCATAGTGTGGATTCGTCTACAATAACTAGTAGGTGCTAGTCAATGGGACCTCAACACATGATGTCCTTTAACCACAAGACATACACTTATGGTTATTTGGTTGATGGATAGCATATAGAACTAGGGAATCCCAAAGGGATTCTGTGTTATTCATATGATGAGAAATTTCACATGACTCAGGAATTCCAAAGTTGTGGTTCTGAGGTTCATATGAAGATAGATGATAGACTGTCTTAGAAGAGGCTATTCCACAATCATGGATCTCTTATCATAGGTAAGGGTGGTACCCATGGAAGAGAATCTAATATAGGAGAAACAAAAGCTATGTGTGATGTAGTAAATCAATGATATCCATCCACCACCACAACCTCGAAATCCCACATCGGACATATGTGTGATAGATGTCAGGGTCTTGGACCACTGTAGACTCTGGATGCTTATAACATTGTATCCCATGACATTATAATACATATTATCTATGTGTTTTATACTCTTTATTTAGTGTTAGTGGATGTTAGGGTAGTCATTCCTTCATCAAGACACTCTTGGTGTGAGATATGGAGCTCTCAGTTGACCTGAAAACCGACTACTTATTTTTGAGGTTCCAACAGGGAATATATATTCTGTATCATTTATCATCTAGTAGTTTGAGCTATCTCTTAGTGGATAGAGGTTCAATTACATCCATTTTTATCATGATGTAACTAAATTATTTAATATTGAGTACGGATTATTTGTCCATGGTATGATACTAGATGGACTTTCATGGAAGATGTGTCATAACCGTATGTATTGATAGATAGGATTCACCTTTTTGGGAGATATATATATCATGATGTGATGAGTGGATTCTTCAAAAAAGGAGGCTATATCCCATCATATGTTGAGTATATCCCTTTGGGAATAAGTCTCTTCAGGGATCTAGTTTCCTTCAGTCCTAGATGATTATATGGTAGTATTAACTGAGGACATTCTTGTTCTATATTTAAGGAATGAGATAGAGTTTTTTTAACATGTATCCAAAGACCACTCTAATATCTTCTCTGGATTATTGGATGGACGATACCAAGAATAGGGAGATGATTATTCAATATGAATACCTTTTATGGAAGGTTTTCATTAAGACTATTGTGTCCCTATTGGTATCTCTCGTGTATTCAAGAAAAAGAGGAGTGAGAGCCTACAGATTTGAATTGAATATCATCACATGAACATGGGAAAGATAATGAATAGGTACCGCAAACACAGGATTTATGAACACTTTGACCAATTTTTACCGGAGGGATTATTCTCGAAAATTGATCTCAGGTTTGGCTACAACCAGTTATGGTTTCGGGAGGATCATATTCCAAATTTTCCATTCTGATGTCTATACATACAATATGTTTTCCTCGTGATTCCCTTTGGTGTGATTAATTCTTCCACTATGGTTATAGATTTGAGAATTTGGGTTTTTTATCCAAACATTGTCTAGTTTTTGGTTATCTTATTCAAAAACAAACACATTTACTATGTATCATAGGAGGATCATGTAGTGAACCTGAGGATGGTTTTCAATTTTCTTTAAGAACACCATCTTTATAAGTATCCCATGATGTTCCTGTTCTGGATACATAATGTTAATGTTCCATAGAACATTTTTTTATATCATGGTTTATCCATGTAACCTGTGAAAATTATTTAATTGATTACATGGGTTCCACACAAGTGGGTTTCAACAGTGCATAGCTTTATTAGCATGGTAGGGTACTATGGGAGTTTTGTGGAAGAATTATCCATAATTTCATCATCTTTGACATCCCTGAAATAAATTGGGAATATGTTTACCTAGTCTTAGAAATGTCAGAGATCCTTTGATGAGTTGAGGATGAAGATGAAGAGTGGTCTTGTGTTGAAGCTACAAGAGGAGTTTGTGGTGGACTATGTATAGTTTTATGTCTCTAGAGCTAGTCTTGGTTGTCTATTGATGTAGTAGTATAAATTTTTCACATATTGTTCTTGGTAGTTGAGACCCCATGTGCGGAACAATAAAACAAAAAATTTAGATCGTTCATTGGTAGTATTCTCCCTAAGGATTTGAATATACTAACATATGGGAGAGTGATTTGTGGTTTACTCAGTCCAACAGAGTCTCAGGTGGGTCATCACACACAGATATCTAAATGTGAGACAATGATGCTGGTGTGAGTTCCTTTAGGACAATGAATGCAAGATAGTGTATACATTAGGTAAATGGAAATATGGTAGTAGATTAAATTTGCATGAATTCATAGGATCTCTTTTTATAATAGGATTTAGAGTAGTTTTTCCCTTGGAGAAGAACATGGCGGAGATGGAGGGTATAGCTTTCTCGCAATGGATGGTGTTGACTGCTTTTCTTCTCGAGTATGTGGGAGATTTTCAGCTGGGATAGATAGACTACAAGGACTTACATTAATATATATATATGGGGTATTACACAAAATGATATTCCAATAGATTGAATCATGTCATACTCAAATAGGGGTGTATGGTGGTTCCAATCGTGATGTGGGAGGAGGTGATGGTAGACTTCCACACTTCTCCCCCAGTTATACATCCCTGTTTAGAAAATATGTATAGATATATTTTTCATCCATTTAGTGGTCTAGAATGAGGCAATGATTATCTATTTTCATCTCTCAATGCATCAATAGGAAATTGGTGATAGCTGAGAACCATGTTCTGGAAGGTTTTTTTCAACTGCTTGAGATCCCAAAGTAGATGTGGGATGACATATCCATGGACTTCATCACATAGATTCCACATAGAAAAAATTGTAATTATAGAATCTGGTTGATATTTGATTGACTCGTGAATTAAAAACACATCATTTATGTTGGGGGCATAGTTCGGTGGGGATTTAGTGGAAGTTGAATGTATGAGATAAGATTCACCATCATGGGGTTCCCTCAATGATTTATCCAATCATGACATACAACTAACATCATGATTATGGACAGTCTTACATGTGACATTCAGGACCCAAATGAGGATGATTACAACCATTCACCATCAAAATGATGGGATGATGGATCACATTATCTAGGTGTTGGAGGATAGGTTGAGGGATTTCTTCTTAGTTGCTTTTAGAGTTGGGATGTTAAATTTCCCTTAGTAGAGTTTTTTTACAACAATAGTTACAACTCTGCCATTAGTATGGAACATTTCTAGGTCCTTTACAGAAGACTTTTCATGTCACCCTTTTGTTGGAAATAGATTACATAGATGCCTATTATGGGCCCAGAGAAGGTGAAGGTGAATACAAAGAAGGTCCAGGTCATCTGCCAACAAATGATGATGGTCCACAGTAGACAAAAATCTTATAAAAGTCACCATCATAGGACCTTAGAGTTTGATCAAGGATATATATTTGTCCAGTGTGATTCCCCCGAAATAGGATTTCAGAGGTTTGGCCATGGAATAAATAAATCCTAGAGGTTCATCGGGCCATTCAAGAACATGTAGAGGGTTGATGAATTTTATAAACACCTCTAACGACCCCCACAAGTATTGATGTTTCTCTATGTCTCTACTTGTTGCATTTGAGGAGATAAATCCATCACCCCATACATTTTATCAATTGGGTTGATCTATAAATAAATGATACATCTACCTTTATGGATCATCCTATAGATATCAACGATCGGCAGGAGGGGACCCTCTTTGGATGGACAATCCCCTTCATTCATTTGTTTTGGTTATAAAGGAACATGCATGGGAGTTCTTGGGATCTGTAGAGCTAGTTAAAGGTTCAATATCATGAGTTTTTTTATTAGTTTTGATTTTTTTTGATGAAAACCATGGAAGGGGGAATGTTGTAGACAACATTTTTCCCTCATAAAACATTGAAATGTTTCTATATATATTTCTAGAGTGGGTAATTGAGAGGAAATACAATTCAAAAGACATATTTACCATAAATTATTTTTATAAAAATATAAAAAAATAATATATATTGTTGCACAACTTTTCCCCATGAAAAACAAATAGATGTTAAACAGAAAATCATATCATAAATCTGAGACCATAGTTGAGTGTATAACATATTTTTTAACCTATGAGCTTCCAAAGATAGGTTAGTGGGGGAGTTCATAAATCTATCTCATCAGTGGTGCATTAATTGTATTAATTAATATCATAATTCATTCATTTATTCATTTTGAAATAAATAAACTTTCTATAAAAATAATTACATCGATAATTAGCACTCATTTTCTGCATAAACTATTATAGAATTTATGAAATTTCCTTCCTCGTTATATTGGTGGATCAAATTAGAAAATGATGGAACTCTAGATTTGATCATACATAATGATTGAAATGACTTATATTATTCATCTAAAAGCACATTATTTGATTAAAATGAACCTATATCCTGGTAAGACCCATAAATTTTTATATTACACCCTATTTGATTAAAAGTTTTGAGCATATCAGTTCCTTCTATTGATCTGTTCCAATTACAACCTTTTTATGTTCTTGAATTCTGATTAATTTGATTATTTCAATTTTTCTCACCCTAGATTCCACATTCATGATCATTGTCCAAGAATTCTTGAAAATGATCATTTAAAAATTTATAATTTTTCTTTTATACCTAAATTGGTTCTTGTTATTCATAAATAAGACCCGATGATCCTGTTTTGACATTCTCTGCTGGTAACGAACTCGATCGGACCTCCAAAATCATGATGAAATTGAATATGAGGAACAAATCGATGAATCAAGAATATATCTATATAGGATTCCTATTTTGGGTGATTTTATAAATGATAAAATGTTAGAACTTAAATGGGGAAAGGGTTGGGAAACTTTTTAACTCACTATGGTTCTTTTGTTGGTTAACAAATCAGATTTCTAGGAAACAAAATCCAAAAATGAAGAATGAAACCTAGATATACAACTCATTGTCAGATTGGACGTGGGATCGTCACATTAATAGATTTATTCATGGATCATATTTAGACCATCATTTCTAGAAAAATCATGACTATACTTCATTTATTAGGAGTAAAATGTTGTGGTTATCCACATTGATACAACGATTATGGTTTTGGGTTTTTATAATGACGGAATACCATATATCTCTCTTATATATTGTGTAACCTCTTTTCTATGGGGATGAGTAATGTGACAGAGAAAACAGTTATTGAAAAACCATGTTCCCATGCACACATACATGTCCAAAGTACATGGAAGACACCTTGTGTGATGAATCATATGGATTACTAATGTATACTAACAAAACATGAGTACACTGATAGGGACAAAAATACATGGATCAGTCCCAGTTAACTAGGAAATGTTGTGTAGTCACCTACATGGTGTGTACTTCTACATGGACTGAGATCCATTTTTTGTTCGGTGACATTTATATAAAATTTATCCTGAACACATGTTGTGTGGGTCACCACCCATTCCATGTATCCCTTAGCATGCTTTGGTAAAACTTCAATATTTGGAATATCCTTTTATTATATTCATATTTTGGAATGAAGTCACCTATGCAGAGTTTCTTTACTTAGAACACATTAATCCCCTCATTTTCGTTGTTTAGTGATATTATGTGGAATGATACAGGCATGAATCGGGGTTAGGAGATGATAGAAGATAGTAGTGTTTGTACATATCACAAGATTCATTTCAAGTGAATCCTCCAATAAATTTGGGTAGTGGGTCCCCAATGACTTCTGAGTGGTACCCTACAGTAGAGCTAGGAAGTGGTTCCTAAAAAAAATCTGAGTTGTATCATACAGTAGAGTTTGGCCGTGGGTGTAGAGACCCGCATCTTGACGTACATTGACATTACATTACTTTTGCGGAATACTTAGTACATTACAAAAACACACACACAAGGACCGTAATAGTTTAGTGTCATTGGAAACTCGGACTATAATCTTCTAATCGTGGTGAAAGATCATCAAAATATCCCATAAAGATCTTCCTCCTTTTTTTTACCTAAAACCTTTCTTTATATCCTGGGGAAAAGAAAACATAAAAGGGTGAGCTCAAATGCTCAGTAAGGGTAAAAAAAATAAATATCAATCACATCATATTCATAAGAACATAGCATTTTGGAAATCATAACCTGCAAAAGAGAGCATAATTTCATAATCATGGGATAAATCATGGCAGTGAAAAATTAATCCCAATAATCATAACTTAAAACATGAAACTTTGTGGAATACACACATAATCATAGAGAATCATTTCTTGTTAGTCAAGACTAATTGCCAAGACTATCTTAGTGGACAAAGTCCCTTTCTGAATCGAGTAACCCTCGTTTCAGTCCTGTTTCACTGAACCGGTATAACCTACAGTTCCAGCCCTGTCTATCTCATGAGATATAAAATATTTACCCAATGCATTGGAGGGAGATATAGGTCCCACCCATCTTATAATGAATCCTTTCTTATGTGTGCCACATAATCATAAAACATACATCATCGCATAACACATGTAACAAAAATGGGATTCTTGAAACATCATGACATCATAAATCAATTCATATAAGATAAAGGAATTCATAAACATAATTCCATCACAACATAGTCAAATCAATGTAAAATTATGGATAGAAACAGAACCCTTTATTATCTTAGATGGAAAATAATTTTGATAAAACACTTGAATTGAATTCTTGAGGAAAATATCTTTTCTTCTTCAAAATCAATTTCTTTTCACAAAACATCATGCAATTTTAAAAGAAAGAGATTTTATTGAAAATAGTCATGAAATCTTTTAGAGGAAGCTTCATGAAAATAAGGCTTTATAAAACAGTAGAAATCCGTTCGTGCCGTATAAGTAAAAAAAATCATTCTTCGTACTTTTGTCAGAAAAGTCAAAAAGTACCTCGTACGAAAAACGACAAAAGATTCCTTTCATACGTATTACTAAAAACTCACCGAAGGGTAAAAATGGATTTAAAAAATTTTAGGTGGATGGAAATAATATTACATATTGAGTAAACATGTATGTGGATGATAAAATACACACCAGTAAATACTTACGAATAAACAATCTCGGATAAAAATGAGATTGTGATATTTCCCTTACCTTATGTCCGAATTGCTTTGTAAGTGTCCGAACCTCCTGTATAATGATTTAAATCATGTTATTGACTTATTCTAGAATCATATTCATTGTTATGATATCATATATGGTCATATTATTAGCTTCTTGTTAGTAATATTTCATTGTTACTTGTTACTCGGGTCTTTATAGCTTTTTGTTCTTATGCGTGTTTTGTCGAATAAATTCTTATTCTTAACTTTAGGATATAGATAATTAATTTACATAATGGTATTAGTGTAGTATATATCATATTCATTCATTCAATTCATTTATATAATCTTTATGAAAGGAAGATCATGTAGAACGAGTCGCATCACATCGTGGAGACGGTATTCCGTACGTACGCACGAGTGATGATATCGTTCCTATGATCGTGGAATTGTATTGGAGTATATATATATTATTTCAGTATCAATATTACTTCATAATAATCATATATAGTTACTCATTACACCATTATATCCATCCTTGTAAGGTGATGGTGGAAAATAGATTACACCACGGCGTGGAGACGGTATTCCGTACGTACGCACGCGCGGTGATTTCATTTTTCCGTAGGATGGATAGAAGGTGAATTGGGGTTGTTTCATATTTATAATAACATATCAGTATGTAAGTAATACTGATGTTATTACTTTATCATGAAACAACTAAAGAAGAAGAAGTTGAAGAAGAAAGAAATTGAAAAGATCGGTAATGGATATTACCTCTTCTTTGGAACGCCTCTTTGAATCCTCTACTTAAGGAACTAAGATTGGTCTTTGGAGAAGACCAGGACCTCTAGGATTATTCTATGGAAGTGGAGAGGAGAAAATGGAAGGGGTTGGCCGAGCTTGAGTGCTCAAATTGGTGTGAGGAGGAGGGGGAGGAGGTGCCCTTTTATAAGGGAGGAGAGGGGCACCTTAGGAATTTCTCAAAATATTATTTTATATTAAAGTCAAAATCGGTTTATAGTGGTTACAAAGGGTCTTATTTCGAAGCTAAAGTGGAGATGGGTCTAAATCCTATCATCCAATAGGATTTAGACAAGTTTAGGGTATTATTTTAACCTTATCAGTTAGATTTAACTCTAAATTAATTAATTTAACTTTTACCGTGTCTTTTTGTTTTCTTTCACTATATGGTTAATACACTTACTATAACATGCCAAACGGACCCAAAATTGTTTATTATTAATATATATATCCTTATCTAAGTCATTTGGCCGAACCTTAGATTTTTAGGAATAAAATAACAATTAATAATATAATATTTGATTTAAAAACTATTTTGTGTCAATTTTGACACTATTTGATATATGATTTTTTTGAAAGTCATAAAAGAATTATATGTTCGAACCAAGTTGATTAAATCAACACTAATATATCATAGTAACCTAGAAAATTAGTGGAATTCATAAAAAGTCTCAAATTACATTCATTTTAGTATTTATAACATCAATTATGTTAATATTTCCTTAAAAGGGTAATTACTGCATCATCGTTGTGTCATAAATAAATTAATTTATTTAAAGTCTAAAAATTATAAATAAAATATCATTATGTAGGAAATATTTTTAGCTTTCTAATTAATATTTATAGTCGAATTTATCTTATGTATAACCCCATATTAAAAATGTTTTAGTGAATAACCTTTGATTTTAACTCTTTTAACTCTTCTTTGAATTAAATAATAATAAATGTCCTAATCTAATCCAAGTGGGCCTAAATGATAATATTTTACACTTAAGGTTGTTTTTGGTCGAGATACACTTGTCCAATAGAATTAGGACATGTGTTAGGGTAATATTAATATCATTCTTACCCTTAATTACCCTATTTACTTTTAACCGTGGTAAATAAAAGTAAAAAGTTACTATTCACCAAAAATTATTTTCATCTCAATGAACCACATTTTACTTACTGACATCAACCGTGTCTCTCGGATTTTTGAAATTCCATTCACAGAAGCGGTAAAATTAAGTTTTATGAAAAATTCAGTTTTTTTAACTACCACTTAGTAGTTTCACTATTCATCAAAAAATGAAGGTTTTCAGAAAAATGCCAAAATTTCATCCTAAGCTATATTTCATATTCCGAATTCAAAAATGAAGTCTATTTTACCAAATTCATAACATAGAAGTTGCATTAATTAATTTTATAATTAAATCCCGCTGTTAAAACAAATAGCGTGTTTTTAAGAAACAATATCTATCAAAAGATTGACACTTGTTTATGTCTGGTTTAAATGTGCAATTACATCCAATGACCAACATTGTATTAAATTGTAAAAATATATTCTAAATATACTTTAAAACTACTCCAATTAATAATTTATCACTATTAATTATTTCGATTAAAAAAGTTGTTTTTTAATTATAATTTAGTAATTTTCACTTTTCATCAGAATATGAAAGTTATCCGAAATGTACCAAAATTTCACCTTAGGCTAAATTCGATACTCCGAATCCAAAAATGAAGTTCATTTTGAAAAATAAGATTTACAGAATTTTAAAAAGTGGTTATTACTATTCATAACGGCTAGTTTTAATAACATTTTAATAGCATATCGCTGTTTAGTGAAACTCGTTATTGCGTACTACACACGCTATCGAGGAAGGTCGCGATTGCGTGTAATGCAAGGCAAGTCAAGGATGCGTGTTGTGAAAGCTCCTTTTGGTGTAGCGTACAACACAAGACATTAATAAAATTAAAAAGAATATTTTTTATAAAATCTTGGGCTGTTACATTCTACCCCCCTTAAAATGAATTTCGCCCTCGAAATTCGTCGGCGTTATAAATGGTTTACTATTTGAAAGTTTCTTTAATAGAAACCCACATCGTAAAAAGGAATATCAAAACCAATCTTTAAAAACAAAAGTATGAAACGTAACGGTTACCCAAATAAACTAATCATTGGGTTTCCACATAGGTGAAAATATGGATATGGAAGAGAAATCTAACCATCATGTTCTGATGGAGAGTGGTAGAGAACATGGATATGGAAAAGCCAGCAATCACAAAGCCATAAATTTGTGATGATCTAAGGTACCATCCGATTCATCAGGTATAAGATCACTTAGGACAACATTTTTGGTTTTCAAGATCATTTCCCTAAAGTTGAAAATTTGAATTGTAATAAATACTTTCTTTATTTTGGTACAATCTCACTATTGTTCGTGCCTAGAACAATTTCCACTTCATCTCTTAAATGAAGTTGAATTTGTTATTCGTGAAGTGTTAGCAGATCATGTGATAGAATGACGGGTCATTCCATCTGTCTCAAACAAAAGGTTAGCAAAAATTATATACATAAGTCGATCTATAGTGAGATTAATCATATATAGTTCCTAAAATAGACTTATACTTTAAAACTAGTTTCTACTAAACAGGGACTTCCTGTAGGCCAGTGGTAGGCGATAAAGGCCAGTCGCACTTCGGTTGTGGGTTCGATTCCCACAGCCTTGTCCAAAACGATGGGCTGTCGCCCGTCCTGCAGGTTGTCCTTTTTCTAAAACTATATTACTATAACATCCCATAAATAATATCGAAAAAACTTCTATCCTTAAACAATACTAACTTATGTCTAACATAATCCATTCCAATCTTTAGTCCTATCCATAATACTGCAGTCCATTCTCATAACATAGTGAAAACGATTACCAGAGATTTAATACCATCGTTGATCCCAATATATCATAAGATATATCTTGTTGGACACATTTCAAACATTCAAAGGCCTTAATCTTGTACTCTCTTGAATACCCATTGAACCTTAGTGAATACTTGAATGCAGTTAAAAGTTAACACTTTCCACATACCAAAATCCTCAAAATTATATATACTCAAACCATGATATAACTTAGTCCTTATATCAGTCATGAGCTCATGAATACTGTTAAACATTTCATTTTCTTGTTTTCCCATCATTATGCGCATAATATCTCAATCACTTTGAATACCACATTAGACCAATACATAAATATTCCAATATTCCATGATACAACATTATTTTGGAATCCCATTACATAAAAACTTAATCATTCCACCACATCGTTGTCATATTCAACATTGCCAATAGTGATCGCATGTGACTTCCCTTTGTCCTTTGCCTTAAGAGGTTGCTCATGTCGATCATCACTAACCCTTGGATTAGGGTATTTATTGGCATAATGTCCCATCTCCTTGCACTTGAAGCATTGAAGTGTTGGTTGTGCGTTCTCTGCAGTGTTTGCTTTATTCACTTCATTAGAAACCCTTTTTCCATTACTTCAACACTCAGCTGCTCGATGACCTTCTTTTCCACACTTAAAACATTTTCTAGTCCCTTTAAGACAATCTCCACCATGCTTCATTCCACACTTTGTGCATAAGGAAACATTCAACTTCTTTTCACCATTATTCTGAGATTTCTCCTTGAACTCCATCTTTCGTTTCTTGTCAAAACCATGAGATGGATATGTAACACCAACTTCCATTTCTACCTTGACAGCACAACGCACAATTTCTTCATAGCTACTGAAGTCTCTTATAGCTAATGCCCTTCGAAGACTTGGTTTTAAGCCACTGAAAAATCGATCAACTTTACTTTCAGGTTGGATGATAATGCCAGATGCATACCTTGCAAGTCTTGTAAAATTCTCTTCGTATATACCAACAGATTCATCATCCTTTTGCTTTAGTTCAAGAAACTCATTCTCTATCTTTGTTCAAAGAATACGAGGGAAGTACTTACTGAAAAACAAGTTCTTGAACTCGTCCCATTCCATGGAATCAATTTCATCTCTTTGCCTCGTATTCTTGATAATATTCCACCATTGATCAGCTTCACCTTCCATACAATATACTGCTAATATGACTTTATCATGTTCAGAACATTGAATAACTGAAAATATCTTTTCAGTAGTACTAATCCATTGTTCAGCAACTAATGGATCAGTAGACCCACTGAAAGAAGGCGGACGCTGCCTCATGAAGGATTCAACAGAATGTTGCTCCTTCCTTTGCTCGTTTGGAAGTCCTGCATGATTCATAGCTTGAGAAAGTTGTGTGAGCATGGCTACAAGATTTTGCATTCCAGCTCCCATATCGTTTGGTTGCTCAGGGGGACAATCATTGCATTGTCCAGTGCATTGATCAACACGGTTCCTTCGGGTTCCAGCCATCGTCTAAAATCCCAAAAGAATAGTGTGAGAGGCAAAAATCATGCTAGGGAAAACAACATAATAAAGGGGTAGTAACCTCAATATCTAACATCTTAGGTTAAATTCTAAGATCGTTAGAGCAATTCTAGGACTATAACCTATACGTATACTTAACCTTAGAGACATCCCTAGACATACCTTAGAAATATCTCTAGGGATCTCACTAACGTTTTCGCATCCTAGTTTCCAAAGGTTGACTAAACCTTTCCTCTGATACCAACTGTAGATACCCGTATCTTGACGTACATTGACATTACATTACTTTTGCGGAATACTTAGTACATTACAAAAACACACACACAAGGACCGTAATAGTTTAGTGTCTTTGGAAACTCGGACTATAATCTTCTAATCGTGGTGAAAGATCTTCAAAATCTCCCATGAAGATCTTCCTCCTTTTTTTTACCTAAAACCTTTCTTTATATCCTGGGGAAAATAAAACATAAAAGGGTGAGCTCAAATGCTCAGTAAGGGTAAACAAAATAAATATCAATCACATCATATTCATAAGAACATAGCATTTTGGAAATCATAACCTGCAAAAGAGAGCATAATTTCATAATCATGGGATAAATCATGGCAGTGAAAAAGTAATCCCAATAATCATAACTTAAAACATGAAACTTTGTGGAATACACACATAATCATAGAGAATCATTTCTTGTTAGTCAAGACTAATTGCCAAGACTATCTTAGTGGACAAAGTCCCTTTCTGAATCGAGTAACCCTCGTTTCAGTCCTGTTTCACTGAACCGGTATAACCTACCGTTCCAGCCCTGTCTATCTCATGAGATATAAAATCTTTACCCAATGCATTGGAGGGAGATATAGGTCCCACCCATCTTATAATGAATCCTTTCTTATGTGTGCCACATAATCATAAAACATACATCATCGCATAACACATGTAACAAAAATGGGATTCTTGAAACATCATGACATCATAAATAAATTCATATAAGATAAAGGAATTCATAAACATAATTCCATCACAACATAGTCAAATCAATGTAAAAATATGGATAGAAACAGAACCCTTTATTATCTTAGACGGAAAATAATTTTGATAAAACACTTGAATTGAATTCTTGAGGAAAATATCCTTTCTTCTTCAAAATCAATTTCTTTTCACAAAACATCATGCAATTTTAAAAGAAAGAGATTTTATTGAAAATAGTCATGAAATCATTTAGAGGAAGATTCATGAAAATAAGGCTTTATGAAACAGTAGAAATCCGTTCGTGCCGTATAAGTTAAAAAAAACATTCTTCGTACTTTTGTCGGAAAAGTCAAAAAGTACCTCGTACGAAAAATGACAAAAGATTCCTTTCATACGTATTAATAAAAACTCACCGAAGGGTAAAAATGGATTTAAACAATTTTAGGTGGATGGAAATAATATTACATATTGAGTAAACATGGATGTGGATGATAAAATACACACCAGTAAATACTTACGAATAAACAATCTCGGATAAAAATGAGATTGTGATATTTCCCTTACCTTATGTCCGAATTTCTTTGTAAGTGTCCGAACCTCCTGTATAATGATTTAAATCATGTTATTGACTTATTCCAGAATCATATTCATTGTTATGATATCATATATGGTCATATTATTAGCTTCTTGTTAGTAATATTTCATTGTTACTTGTTACTCGGGTCTTTATAACTTTTTGTTCTTATGCGTGTTTTGTCGAATAAATTATTATTCTTAACTTTAGGTTATAGATAATTCATTTACAGAATGGTATTAGTGTAGTATATATCATATTAATTCATTCAATTCATTTATATAATCATTATGAAATGAAGATCATGTAGAACGAGTCGCATCACATCGTGGAGACGGTATTCCGTACGTACGCACGAGTGATGATATCGTTCCTATGATCGTGGAATTGTATTGGAGTATATATATATTATTTCAGTATCAATATTACTTCATAATAATCATATATAGTTACTCATTACACCATTATATCCATCCTTGTAATGTGATGGTGGAAAATAGATTACACCACGGCGTGGAGACGGTATTCCGTACGTACGCACGCGCGGTGATTTCATTTTTACATAGGATGGATAGAAGGTGAATTAGGGTTGTTTCATATTTATAATAACATATCAGTATGTAAGTAATACTGATGTTATTACTTTATCATGAAACAACTAAAGAAGAAGAAGTTGAAGAAGAAAGAAATTGAAAAGATCGTTAATGGATATTACCTCTTCTTTGGAACGCCTCTTTGAATCCTCCACTTAAGGAACTAAGATTGGTCTTTGGAGAAGACCAGGACCTCTAGGATTATTCTAGGGAAGTGGAGAGGAGAAAATGGCAGGGGTTGGCCGAGCTTGAGTGCTCAAATGGGTGTGAGGAGGAGGGGGAGGAGGTGCCCTTTTATAAGGGAGGAGAGGGGCACCTTAGGAATATCTCAAAATATTATTTTATATTAAAGACAAAATCGGTTTATAATGGTTCCAAAGGGTCTTATTTCGAAGATAAAGTGGGTATGGGTCGAAATCCTATCAACCAATAGGATTTAGACAAGTTTAGGGTATTATTTTAACCTTATCAATTATATTTAACTCTAAGTTAATTAATTTAACTTTTACCGTGTCTTTTTGTTTTCTTTCACTATATGGTTAATACACTTACTATAACATGCCAAAAGAACCCCAAATTGTTTATTATTAATATATATATCCTTATCTAAGTAATTTGGCCGAACCTTAGATTTTTAGGAATAAAATAACAATTAATAATATAATATTTGATTTAAAAACTATTTTGTGTCAATTTTGACACTATTTGATATATGATTTTTGTGAAAGTCATAACAGAATTATATGTTCGCAAAAAGTTGATTAAATCAACACTAATATATCATAGTAACCTAGAAAATTAGTGGAATTCATAAAAAGTCTCAAATTACATTCATTTGAGTATTTATAACATCAATTATGTTAATATTTCCTTAAAAGGGTAATTACTGCATCATCGTTGTGTCATAAATAAATTAATTTATTTAAAGTCTAAAAATTATAAATAAAATATCATTATGTAGGAAATATTTTTAGCTTTCTAATTAATATTTATAATCGAATTTATCTTATGTATAACCCCATATTAAAAATGTTTTAGTGAATAAACATTGATTTTAACTCTTTTAACTCTTCTTTGAATTAAATAATAATAAATGTCCTAATCTAATCCAAGTGGGCCTAAATGATAATATTTTACACTTAAGGTTGTTTTTGGTCGAGATACACTTGTCCAATAGAATTAGGACATGTGTTAGGGTAATATTAATATCATTCTTACCCTTAATTACCCTATTTACTTTTAACCGTGGTAAATAAAAGTAAAAAGTTACTATTCACCAAAAATTATTTTCATCTCAATGAACCACATTTTACTTACTGACATCAACCGTGTATCCCGGATTTTTGAAATTCCATTCACAGAAGCGTTAAAATTAAGTTTTATGAAAAATTCAGTTTTTTTAACTACCACTTAGTAGTTTCACTATTCATCAAAAAATGAAGGTTTTCAGAAAAATGCCAAAATTTCATCCTAAGCTATATTTCATATTCCGAATTCAAAAATGAAGTCTATTTTACCAAATTCATAACATAGAAGTTGCATTAATTAATTTTATAATTAAATCCCGCTGTTAAAACAAATAGCGTGTTTTTAAGAAACAATATCTATCAAAAGATTGACACTTGTTTATGTCTGGTTTAAATGTGCAATTACATCCAATGACCAACATTGTATTAAATTGTAAAAATATATTCTAAATATACTTTAAAACTACTCCAATTAATAATTTATCACTATTAATTATTTCGATTAAAAAAGTTGTTTTTTAATTATAATTTAGTAATTTTCACTTTTCATCAGAATATGAAAGTTATCCGAAATGTACCAAAATTTCACCTTAGGCTAAATTCGATACTCCGAATCCAAAAATGAAGTTCATTTTGAAAAATAAGATTTACAGAATTTTAGAAAGTGGTTATTACTATTCATAACGGCTAGTTTTAATAACATTTTAATAGCATATCACTCTTTAGTGAAACTCGTTATTGCGTACTACACACGCTATCGAGGAAGGTCGCGATTGCGTGTAATGCAAGTCAAGTCAAGGATGCGTGTTGTGCAAGCTCCTTTTGGTGTAGCGTACAACACAAGAAATTAATAAAATTAGAAATAATATTTTTTATAAAATCTTGGGCTGTTACAGTGGGGTTTTGAAAACTTTTTAATGGTACCGTCCCATAGAGCTTAGGAGTGGGTCCATGATGACTTACGATTGGAACAATATAGTACATCTAGAATGTGTTTCTTCAATTAGTTAATAATGGTATCCTCCATTTTAGCAAGTTAGTGGGTCCTCAATGTCTTGGAAGTAGTACGCACCCATAGAGATCAGCAGTGGTTCCTAAATGAGTTCCATGTAGAAACATCCTGTAGAGATGGGCAGTGGGTCATTAATAACATCATAGTTGAACACTCAAGTAGAGAAGGGCAGTGGGTTCTTGATTAATAAATTTTATATCCATCCTACTTTACAATGGAATTATTCCTCTACCTAGAGTGTGTGGCCCCTGGTCTATGTGGAAGAGTGATCAGGTATGGTTTGACTTGGAAGATTACATATAGGCAGGCATGTGAGATGTTTGGCATAGTTGTATGCATTTTGGAATAATCGGTGATTGTTATTCCTTTGTTGAGCTATGATATGGGGATACCCTTACTCTCTAATCAGGTATTCATTGACAGATCATATTTATATAGACATTTATGTATCCAAACCATTGTATTTAATTACACTATTTCCATGATATCAGAAGAAGTGTCGGGTATGTCTTATGATTTTCATGGTAATATTCTCATGATTGTATAAGTTTTATCTCCTAAAATATGTGTAAAAGACTTTAAATATAGTCCACATACACATTGGGTTTAACACCTTATGATTGGATGAGTATAATTCAACTATTGGTTTGTGTTGTGATGTTCTATTTCATAGTATCTTGAGTCCAGTGTATTATTCTACTGTATTTATATTCATTTTTATCTCTAAATGCTTCACAATCATATTTCGAGGTGTCCTAATCGGTATTTTTATTCACATACATCATGATATTTTTCTTCACTTGTATTTTCTAATATAGATGATAGACATATTGATAGTGAATTACGAGGACCATAGGGATACCTGGGTGTTGTGGAATGTGTACGGTGGTCTTGGATTTGAGGAAATTATTTAGGATCTCTCATCATTTTATTTATCAAGATTTATCATGTTGGGAAATGTTTCTAGTTCGGTGTTTATTCTTCCCATTTACTTACCATTTTCGATTTTCGAACTCTTGTACAACCTAGAGGTTATGCATGCTTGGTTTACATTCTAGTTGTTTATTATTATTACTATGATTTCTCTATAAATTTTCAGGAAAATGGTTTTTTGGGTTCTAATACTAACTTACAAAAAGGACTCCCATTTATGAAATTCTTTTCGATACATTTCATTACCCCTGGCCTATATAGGAGAGCTTTGGGTAGTCATTTCTCGAGCCCATTATTGGGTTGGTTGATGGAACAACCACAAGAAAGTAATGATGTAAAAACATTCATATAATGATACCATTCATTAACATCTCTAACCTTATCAGGTTTAATAGATACTCCAACATTAGAGATTATTTGACACAGGAATGACACCAAGTTGATCTAACAAAGGCATTTAGTGAACATGGAAAACAGTTGGTTCACTCTCTTGGTATTTATCATGATCTCATTATTTTTACAATAGTCATTTGGATTATATTAATTAAAAAATATAACATTTATTTAGGCCACCAAAACTGAATCCCGATATTTGTGGATAAACCAATTCACTAGATTAATGAAAATGTCTGGATCATTTTTCCAACTGAACAACATAATTAGATAATGACAAATATCAAACATTTAAAAAATTAAACAAGGTATGTTTGATGGTCTAACTCATGACTTCTAGTGTCATGACCATAAATAGAAACTATAGAAAAGACTCTCACCTCATAGATGGTAAAATAGTATTTCTATATGTTGTCGTGGATATCGTTTCTTATCTGTAAGCAAGTTGAACTGATGGTAATCCATGAAATTCCAGAGGGAATTATCTTCCTTCTTAGAGGAAAATGTTAGTTTATATATATGATGATGTATTGGGACATATAAAATAGTTACACTGTGTTTATAAGAGATTCCTCTTCCGCTCATACTAAAATGTAGTAGCCATTATATAAGGAGGAATTCAAACTAGGGTAACTCTTGGAATAATCTCAATTGAAAAAGATACCAATATATTTGGAGGCAGTGTATAAAAATTTTTAGGAAACACATCCATGAAACTATATACTATATATAGATATTGGTGATTAACATACATATAGATTAAATCAATTTAGATGAATATTTAGTACATTACAAAAAAAACATTTCTGAGGACCATAATTGTTTAATGAAATTACAATTATGGAAACAAAATCTTCTATCTTAGTGAAATAACTTCAATTTATCACATAAATATGTATACCTATAATACTTATACCTAAATTCAATCTTCATAACCTATATAATGGAAAAATAATGAAGGGGTTAGCTCATATTCTCATTAAGGGTAAATAAATAAAATGTGCAAGAATAACATGATACAATTGTTATTGAGCAAGATCATAACATTTTAAGATCATACATTTCATATTAGAGATCAGAATAAATATCGGATATTGAAAAAATATAACCATATAGAACTAAATAACATAATCCATTAAAAAATAACTGAGGAATAAAACATATAATTGTGGAAAACCCATAAGTATATATATACCCTATGTTAAGGTGCCCTACCCAGGGATTTGTAACTTGTCGTTATCGGGAGAATCACCACTATACCTGCTTCAAAAATGGGATTCCAAAATGTGTAACCCCTAGTTTTGAAATTGGGATTTCCTCCAATATATCCTCTTCTTTTTTTCATTGTATGCTATCCCAATTACCCTCTTATTTTGGTATTGATATGTCCACATGTTTTCCCTATTGTTTCAGACATAGGATATACCCTCGTATACCATATTGTTTTGGGAATTTGATTCCCTCCTCTATAACATATTGTTTAGTTATTGGGATGTTCTCCCAAGTACCCCCTTGTTTTAGGCATGGTGTTCCCTATCGTAAACCGTCTTGTTTAGGCTTGGTATTTCCTCCTATACACATTCTTTTTTTGGTCATGGGATTTTTTCCTCATGTAACCTCTTTTTTCGGGCATGGGATGCCCTCCTGTAAACCCATTTGTTCTCATAAAACAATTATCATTACCCAATTCATTGATGGTAGATATAGGTCCCACTAATCAAATAATGAAATCATACATGCATATGCCACTAAATTCATCATATAATGTCCTATAAAAAATGATGGGTTCAATAAAAATCAAATAATATCCATGAAAATGAAATGGGTATCGTTAACATTTTTTCACATCATAACCTTTGGAAAATATATAGTTTTCACAATTATTTCATCAAAAAATACCCCATGGAAAGAATTCTATTTCAAAAGCATGTAATTCTTTGAAAATAATTGGATATCATAGACATATAACCTGTGGAAGAGAAACATGTTTCATTAATGACCATGATATTATACATTACCCATTCATATAAAATTTTTAGGGGAACCTTTATATCATTTCATAGATGTTAATGATTAACATCAATGGATTTTAACTTATATAGAAAATAATTTTGAAACATCTTTGAAAAACATTTCTTCAGAAAAATATCCATTATTCTTCAAATTTTTTTAAGACACAAACACATTTGTATATAAAATTCTTATAAAATACCTTGAAAACATATAAATAAGACTTAAAATCATTTTGAAAACCATATTTATTGAAAATAGATAAACTAATCATAAAAACATTTTGAAACCCATTTTTATTAAAAACTCTTTGAAAACATATATAGAAATATTTTAAAGGTTTGGAATAAAAATTTATTAAATATACATCGAAAACATATAAAACATTGTTTAAAACGTTTTGAAAACATTTTCCTTGAAAAATTATTTGAGGATTTTGCAAAAAAAATTAAACACCATTTTTTGTGAAAATAATTAAAAATAATTCTTAAAAATTAAACCATAAAAATTGAAAAGGAAACATCATATAAATTACAATGGGTGAAACCCTACATGTCATAAGTGGTAAAAATAAGATTCCCTTTTCATGTTAAAAAGGTTTATAAAAATTCATTAATCGGGAGGAGACAAGATGATTCATTTGATAATTTTCAAAAAAAGGTTAAAAATTTATTTTAATTATAATATGAGATTAATATAATATTCTTAGAAACCCTATTTATAAAACATTGGTTTGAAGGAACATAGACTTCCCACTAATGAGAGGGTAATATTGGACTTTCTTAAAAATAATCTCATAACTATATTGTGTTGAAATGACTAAAAAGAGGTACCATTACATGAATTTAGAATGAATAAATAAAGGAGAAGAAAATTCATCAATTTATTAAGATCTGGAACGTATGAATTCATCAAATGAAGCATAAAAGTAAATAATCATGAATAGTGATGAGATTGTGTCAATAAACACTTATAACTTGGTAACTCAGGACCATGATATCCATATAAGAAATGGAAAATACATGAATCATAAAATTTCATAAAAGAAGTATATAAATGATATAACATATAAAATGGAAGTATATACACTGGGAAAAATATTATAGGTTCAAAAAAATCATTTGTGCTAAATAATTCAAATTGAGACAAAACATTATTTCTGAATTGGTTACTATAGAAACATAAACCCAATAAATGAAAATTCATAAAAATAATATTATAATACCCATAAATATAGGTATAAGATACATACAATACAATAATTGGTGTTACATACACCACACAAAAGGACAGAGTGAAAAACATATCATGTATCTCAGAGGAATATAAAGTGAGATAAAATCCAATTTCTATGTGTCTTGACTCTCATCATCGTCGCTCAACCCACCTATATAATAAATATAAACATATAATATCTATATTACTTAACTAAATTATTATATAAAATACCATATATGGTATTATTTCTATGTAATCCTACCAGCTTATTAACCATCAAATGTTAAGGTTTCATTTTGGGCAATATTCTCTTTGTATGTCCTTTGTCTCTTAATCTATTATATTATTGGTCCCTATAATTATATCATGATTCCATAATGTAAAAAATGTGATAAATGTCGTTTTTATGATGTATATGTTTATTATTATTATAATAGCATGATCCCACTCTTCCGGACTCAGTTCTTGAAAATGCACTATAATTTGTTTTATAAATGGATCTGAACAATTATATAATGCTTTACACAAACAAGGACCTTTTACCAGTCTCATTTCTAGAGGGATAGATGAAATCATAAATTTATTAGAGTTTAAAACTAAAGAAACAGACATCAACTATGATTCCATTCACTAACTCCAAAATGGATAACATCATAAATTGAACTCCTAAACACTTATGAGAATAATTTAAAAACAAAAGGGTGAGCATTAATTTTCCCAGTAATGGGTTATGAAGTTGTTTAAATAATTTTTTTAATATATATATCTAAAAATAATTTGTAAAAATTCCCTTGAGGATGACATAAAAATACTATTTCAAAACATACTTAGAAATATTTAACTAAAACTACATATGTTTGAAATAATATATCAATTTTGTAATTAATTACATTCTAAAATTGATTTTAAATTAATCATGTGATTTTTATGTAAAAATGATTTATTTTTAAGATAAAACATTGTGACTTTTATCAACTTAAAATATTTAATGATATCTTATTACTAACCACTTTTCGAGGTATTGGGTTCACTCCCCAATTTCCTACCAAATTTAAAACATTCATGTGCTAGATTTTCTAAAAACATTTAATGCCAGCTTTACTTATATATAATTTCACTAGAATTTTATTTTGAATCATTTGACTACATTAAAATACACATTAAATTTATATGATTATGTTTATAAATACATACATACATATATATATATAAAAACTTTCATTTCATTAAACTTCCATGTTTGGTTCTGACCAAAATGATTTCCCTAATGACTTTTCATAAACATCCATGTACAAAAAAATTTAATAAAAACATAATTTCATTTTTTTTATTTCTTCAACTATTTTAGAAATAAAATATTGAATAAAAAATTACAATGAAAATGTTTTTTCAATGATTTATGCATAAAAAATTGAATTTATAAAATAATATGAGTAACAAGCATATAAAGTAATCCCTTTTAAAAAATAATCATAAGCTATTATTTATTATTTGGCACGAATAACTATACATTTATATCTTTTTTGGATTTATATATACATAAATAAATCAATAATATCTTTACTTAATGTACATATATAAATATATATACATAATTATAAGTAAAAATTTATGTTGAATAAATCCGTTTTTATGTATATGATTGAAAAATATGTACCCATATATTATACACCCATGTATGATACTTGGTATAATCGACATCTGTAAAAAAAATTATGTTTCAATATATTTATATATATATATACATATATATATATATATTGGTCAAGCATAATTTAAAAAATTAAATATCATAATAAAAAACAATTTACATTCGCACATATTCAATTCATAATATATAGACATAGAATTCCAAAACATGGAATCATAACACTTATACAATTAAAAATCATTAAAACAACCATTCTTGAATTGTGGAATTGATACCTATATATATATGGGTGTGTGTGTGCGTGTTTTTAAATATATATAAGGATTAGAAATTAAAAAAATAAAAAAATATAAACAATCCCCATAAGAAAGAATGAATTATTGTTTTGAAAAAACATATAATTCTTTATCGAAACATAAATTTGATCATGAATTGATAAATAAAATTATATATGTAAAATCTTCCCACTATAAAGAAATTATAAATATAACTTTTATAAATATACATTTAGTTTAATAAATATTTGAAAACTAAATAATTTTCTTTTAATAATTGAAGAATCTAAAATTTTTAGATATAAAAATATAAGTCTTATGCCAAAATTGAAAATAGTGTTCATAATCATTAATAAATGAAAAATGCATAACCAAAAAATTAAAATCATAATTTATAAATTAATAAACTATATATTTCATACTAAATATTTTGAAATAGATAAATTTTACAATCAAATAAATCTATCCCTTGCATGTTTTATTCTTAATTCCCATGCAACGGAATCTAAATCGGCATGCTAGAGTTTAAAAAATAGGGTATCTTAAACTCACTACCTCCCAAAAGGTGGAAAAAATGAAAACACATCCTTTGTCCCTCTTCCTCGCTTGTACGTAATCTATGGACTTCCTACTGAGAACATCATACTCTATTATAAACTCAACTAATACAAATCCCGAAGGATATGTGCCTTCAGCCATTTCTCCACATTTAGTATTTATACACCTAGTGAGCTAAGAAAATGTATTGTTTATATCAAATAGTAAATAAACTTAAGTTCATGTGGGTTTATAGATAAGATAGATATCAAAATCATATGTTATAATAAATCAAAAACTTTAATAAGAAATTCTAATGAATTAATTTTGGGGATAAACAATCACATTTAATTTGTTTGTTTTCATGATGGAATTGAAAAAGATAAAAATCAACGAATTGATGAATGGAACAAGATTAAAAAACCTAATAGGAAAAATCAATAATCATGAAAAATATTCATTTAATGACAGGATTAAGATATATTGAATTTTAGAATATGGATGAATACATTGAATCCAAAAAAATGCAAAAATGATAAAAAAATGATAGGTAATGAAATGAATACTATGATATATGATAAGATATAGATAAAAATTAATCCTATTTGTAGATATATGAATTAAAGTACATTGATATGAATAAGAATATGAAGAAAAAGAGATTGATGGCACACATCACTACTGATCCAATTTTCTGGAGATTCGATCATTAATCATACTCATATATGCAGATTTTGACATTAAAAACATGATCAACCTACTTCACGAAGATTGAAACCCTAATCATGAAATAGATCTTGTCATCCTTTGAGACACATTCAATCTTACTAATTGAATACTCCGACTTGATTCTACATCCTCCAAATTCGACATCATTGAATTGATGCTCTTCAGATTCAGTAGAACTCGATCAGCATCCTCCGCTAGAAATCCCTTCTATATTGAACTTCTCCTATTCACATCGACCTCCACACTCAATAACACGAACCCTTACCCCGTTTTCATCTTCTATTTTTTTTTAACATTTCATTAGTTTTTTATGGGAAAAATATTTCATAATAATATATTTCTCTTATCTCATTTTATTTTATAATAATATTAATATGATAATTAATAATTTTCATATATAATAAAAAACTAAATTAATTTTATAATTTAAAAAAATTCTCTTATATATATATACATGTAATATTAAATATAATTTCTTAATTTTAGTGAAATATTTCATAATTAACAATAGTAATGTTAATATAGTTTTCAAAATTTTAATATATTCATTTAAATGCATAAAAAATATTTATTTTTAGAATATATAGATTCTATAAGAAAATATATTGAATCCCTAACATTTATATTTTGCAGAATAATAATAATATATTTATATATATATCAATGACTATATATAAAAATGGTTAACATATTTCAATTTTAACATTAATTTAAATCTTCTAATTGACATTTTTTATAACTATGAGATAAAGAACATTATAAATATCAATACACGAGGGAATTAAAATAGAAAAAAAGTCAATTCCTTTTATACTGATATTTTTGGAATATTTTTATATGTTTCTATTATTCATAGTCTTGTTTCTATTTTTCATACCATAAAATTTGTTCTTATAAAATATCCAAGTGATGTGAACTACCTAATCTGCATCATTGTGTTTCTCGGATGAATCCTAGTTGTTTTTTATTAATTATAGTGGGTTTAATTGGATAGTTCTTCTTTGAAAAAGATGTATTATGTTTTATGGTCATAGTAAAACAAAATTATTACTACATGTATCAATGTATTCAGAAATTTATTTATATGTTGCATTTAGTAACATTGATAATACATAAATCTTACATTCCAACCTGGGGTGTTACATTCTACCCCATTAATTGAATTACGCCCTTGCAATTTGTATACATTTATCACTTCTAGTTTTCATCTACCTTGAGTCTCACATGATATACCCAACCCCAAGGTTTGTAATGTTGTGTTCCACAGTTACCAGCATATCCACCAATGATATTAAAGTTCAAGGTGGATTCAAAATCATCCACCTCCTTTTCCAAAACACAGCCTGTGCAAGAGGGGTTGTTTGAATTTATACACATATAGATAGTATTTAAGGAAGTATAATAAATATAGTATTCTAAAAGGTCATTTGGAATTTTATTCCTATAATAAATTCTTCTAGAATCACTTTTTAATGTTTCAATGTCATCGTATATTCTTCAAGTGAAACAAAAACAAAAGGGTTGACTCATATAAGTTGTGTGAAGATATCCTTATTCTTCCTCTCTATAAAAGGCTGAGATTGATTCAGGTTTCTCAAACAGGGTAATGCACCTTAAAAATTCTTCAGGATACTCCCACTTATATCTATAGGAGCGACATTGAATTTTCATGATGTCTTCGAAGACAAAACCTAAACTGCAATGAGGGCAAAGATCATCAGGAGTAACGAATATATTATAAATAAGTTTATAAGTAATATGAATAGTTAAATAGGGTTAATATTCTATATCACATGATTTTGTGATGATAGTCACAAGTAATTCATTAGAATGGAATAAGAGAGTTTTATGAGTTCTCTTTTTGTCCATCTGAAAATTAATGATAAATATTGACTAAGAAAGGACACTCAATCTATCGAAGGGATATAATATTCCAGAGTTATCTAAACCATTTCTCTGAATCAAATTATAACATACTCATCCTGCTCTTCTAGACTCAGTTCATGAAAATGCTATATAATGTTTTTAAAAGTATGAGAACAATTATACAACGCTTTAAACAAACATGTAACATTTACCAGTCATGGTTCTATAGGTTTAGATAAAACCATAAATTTATCAATGTTGAACAATAATGAATCAAATATCTATGATTCTTACACACAGTTACTCCAAAATGGATGAAATCATAAATTGAACTTCTAAATACCTACGAAAAAACATTTAAAAATGAAACGGTGAGCATTTATTTTCCCATTATGGAGTTTTAACGTTTTTAAATACTTTTTTAAAATAAATTTCTTAAAAATTGAAATTGAAAACTTCCTTAGAAGATAACAAAAAAAATTATTTTTAAAACATCATTTAAAAATCATAATTTAAATTCCATACATTTAAAATAATATATCATTTTTTAAGTTACCTAGGTAAAAAAATTGTGTTAAAGGTAATCCCGTGATTTATTTGAAAACAATTTGTATGATTTTGAAAATAAAACATAATTAATTGTGGAAGCATGATACTCTGAATTTTGTCTTAGGACTACCCATTTGAGGAGGAATTTGGTTCACTCCCCAATTGCATACCATTTTTACAACATTCATGTTCCAGAATGTTTGAAAACATTTTTAAAATTAGTTTACATATGTATACATTCACTGGAGTTTGATTTAGAATCATTTCACTATGTTAATTTAAACATTACACTTATATGTGTTTTTTATACATATATATATATATATAATCTTCCATTGTACTTCACTTCCAATTTGGGTTTTGACCAAAACTCTTTCCACATAGACTTTTCATAAACATCCATGTTCCCAAACTTTTTAAGAAATACATGATTTCATATTGTTATAAATTCAACCATTTTAAAAATCCAATATTAGATAAATAGTTAAAATGACATACTTGAATTATTGATTTATGAATTAAATAATGAATGAAAAAAATAATAGCTGTAGAAAACATATAAATTTTTCCTTCTTAAAAATATAACCATAAGCAATTATTAATTTCATGGAATGCATAATTATACATTTATCTCATTCAATGATTTATATATACATACATAAATTTTATATATCATAATATTAAGTACATATTTATATATATGTTATTAGAACTCAATTTGATGTTGAATAAATTATTATATATATATATTTGATTAAGTAATATGTACATATATATTATACACCCATGTATGATACATGATTTAATCCAAATGTGTAAAAAAAATAAAACTTCAATATATATATATATATATATAAATATATATATATATGTAAATCATAAATATAAAAATATACAACATTTTACATTCACACTTATTCAATTCATGAAGTATATACATTGAATTCATAAACATGGAATCATAATACATATATAATTATAAAATATTGAAACTAAAATTCTAGATGTTTGGAATTGATACCCATATAAATATATATATATGTATATGTTTTAAGATACATTTATGGGTTTTAAAATTAGATGAAAAAACAATTCTAAATCATCCCCTTATGACAGAATGAATTATAGTTTTGATTAGCATATAATTCCTTATCAGAATATTAATTTTACCTTTAATTGATAAATAAAACTAAACCTTTAATATCTATCCACTAGAAATAAATTATAAATCACCCTTTCAAAAATAGTTATTAGTTTAATAGGTATTTGAAAAGTAAATAATTTTTTGTTTCTAATTAAATAATCTTACATTGTAACAAATATAAATACATACCTTATGCCAAACAAGAAAATAGAGATTATAATCTAGATAAAATACAACAATCTTTTAGGTATAACCATAAAATTAATATTATAATATTAAAATAAATTAAAAAACTATCAATTACAAATAATTATGAAGTAGATAAATTTTAAAATAAAATAAAACTATCCCTTAACTTTTGTACTCTTAATTCCCTTATCGATGAATCTAAAGAAGTATTTTAGAGTTTATGAAAATAGTGTCTCTTATACACACTGCCTCTCAAAAGGGGAAACATTAAGAATGAAAACACATCCTTTTTTCCTTGGCCTCACCAGTATGTACTCTAAGGCATTCTTTCAGAAAACATTATACTCTCTTATATTCTCAAATAATACAAATCAAGGATTGTGGCCTTCTGCAAGTTCTCCACAATAATTATTTATACACCCATTGAGCTAACAAAATGTATAATTTATTTGAATTTGTGAACATACTTCTGTGTAAGAGGGTTTATAGATAAGATCTATATCTACAATATATCTTATATTCCGTCAAAAAGTCATAAAGTAAATTTCAGTGAATGAATTTTGTGGATATGCAATTGAATTTAATTTGGGTGTTTTCAGGTTTGAATTGACAATGAGAAAAATTTATGAATCAGTTAATAGATGAGAGTGGAAAACGCGGGAGGAAAAATCAATAAACAAGAAAAATATGAATTTAATAAAAATATTGAGATATATATAATTTGAGGATATGGATGAATATATTGAATCAAAAAAACAAAAAAAATAATAAAATGATGATATGTAAAGAAATTAACCCAGTGATATCAAATAAAATTCAGATATAAATTAATCATATATGCATATTTATGACTAGGATGATGTCGATATCAAGAAGAAAAACATAGACATTGACAAAAAGAATCACTATTTACCTGATTTTCTGAAGATTCAGTCATTAATAATACTCATAAATAATTATTTGGACATTAAAAACTAAGACAACATTCCTCACCACGATCGAAACCCTAATCATGAAATACAGATAGTCTTCTTTTGACACGCATTCTATCATCCAAAGTGAATCCTCATACTCGATTCTACCTCCTCCACATTTGACGTCGTCGAATTTAAACTCTTTAGATTTGATAGAACATGATCCACATCATATACTCAAAGACATGTTGCATCAAACTTCTCCTCTTCACGTCGACCTCATCACCCCAAACACAGTAACCCTCACTCTGATTTCATCTTCATTTTTTATAATTTCATAATTTTTTTTAAAAAAATTTATATTGTTTTAATATATTTTTCCTATATAATTTCATCTTATAATAATATTAATATGATAATTAATAATTATAAAATATTATAATATACTACATAAATTATAAAATATTAAAGTATAATCTTATATATATAATACTAAAATTAATTTCCTAATTTTAATGTAATATTTCTTAATTACTAATAGTGATGTTCAAATAATTTTCAAAATTTTAATATAATCATAATAATGCTTAAATAATTATTTTTTTCATAAAATATATATATTCTATAAGAAAATTTATTAAATATAAAAAGCCTATTAATTTCATGACAATTATAAATTAGATAATAATATTGATATATATCAATGGTTATATATATATATATATATATATCAATTATTAACATATAGAATATTTATCAATAATTTAAAAGTTCAAATGGAAATTTTTAATGATGGTTGGATTAAAAACATTAGTAATATCAATATCTAAGGGAATTCAAACACAAGGAAAAAAATTATTTGACATTCATACTATTGTTTTCGGAATAGTTTTATATCTTTCTATTATTTTGAGTTTTGTTGCTATTGTTCTTACCATAAAATTTGTCCTTACAAAAAATAAAAGGGATGCGAACTAACTAATCAAAATCATTTTGTCACTTAGGGGAATCACAGTAGTTTTATTATCAATAACATTGGTTTTAATTTGTTATTTCCTTTTTTTATTCATGTACTACGATATTAAGTTCATTTTATAAATAATATCATTACTACTTATATCATTACATTTAGAAATTTATTTATTTATTACATTTTTTAACATTGATAATTGATAAACCATACTTTTAGACCTTGGGTGTAATAATTATAATCTATATAATATATGTGTATGAAATTGAATACACCATTCATGGACACGGTAGGCCGTAAATATACAAGAATGTTGTTTCTACTGAATTGTAATGTTGAGATAAATAATATAAAACAAAAATTTGTATATATATATATCATTATCATAGTTTCTTTATGATATCATATATATCATATATATTCATTAAAATCGTCCTTTGTAAAATAAATGTAGTTTCCAAACAAATCTTATCGCTTTGAGGGGGCGGTAGTATACACTTCCTCAATCAAAATTATCCTATTTAGATTTGATGGAATGAATAATGGAATGCTCTAAATTAAAATTACATAAGAATAAATAAATTATAAATGTACTGTATATAATATATAAACATAGTTTTCTTCATAATGAAATCTATGATAAGAGGTAATGGAAAAATAAACAATAATCATTTTGTGTGGTAGTAGTTTACCGTACATAGAAACAGTATATTTGTAACCCATTAGATGGAGGCATGTGGGAGTTTAGGTTGAACAATATATATTACCAAATAATATTATATGAATGATACTATATTTTTTATAATAATATAATAAAGATACTTGGATGGAGTGGATAAGGAAAATAATTGAAATGACATTAGAGAAGACGTTAACTCTTAATCAAATAACTAGTTTTGGTTTGTCCCAACAGGATTACAAGGGTTTACATCATCCCATGAGAATGAATCTGGATGGAATAGAGGGATTCTGAAATATTAATTGGTCATTTATTGGCCAACCCTAATAGTTTTGAATGGTGTGATGAAGTTGGTAAGGAGGTGGCTTTTTATAGGGAAGGAAAATGGATGGCTTGGATTTCATAGAAACAAGGTAGGTTTACACATGTTATTACCTAAATAAAGTAATAAAAACCTGAAAACTCAATAATATAGGGTTTATAGACTATATATGGACATAAAATAGGTTTTAGATTTGTGTAATGATCATTTTGGAACGTAACAGTAAGGTTTTGTCCATAATTAATCTTAATTTGTTCTTACTCGTTTTGAATAATTTTAATAACTTTTACTAATAATTCAGTTAACAAAATAAACATGATATAATTATAATAAAAATATTATAGTTATTTAAATGGAATATTTAGATTATTTTAAATAAAATTCATAGAAGTTTGATAATTATGATTAATTTTATTCCCGTAGTTGGGATAAAATACAGATTTTTAATTTTGAGAAATGTTCAAAAGTTCATTATGTTTTTATAAAAAGAAGAATAGTGAAATTGTATATAATTACTTAAATTGTTTAAATAGATTTATAATTTATTTAATTTTACCATATAACAAATTTAAAGTGTAATTTTTCATTTAAAATTATTTAATAAAAAAAGGTAGTTTCTTAAAAAATACAGTTGTTTTCATTTTAAGCCCAGTGTTGTTACCCGAGTGGTACCTGCTGGTTGTACCCCTCAATCTCAATGGGAACTGGCGCAGTCTCAAGTCCCACCAGAATCAAACACTATGCATTTTATACACATGGCGATTCAAATCCATTGCTTAGCTGGGGAATTCAGTGCACACATGGGCATGGTCAGTGCCCCCACTATGAGTCGGTGTTAGCTACTCACATTTTGGCACATGAGCCTCAACCTAGTTGGTGAGGTATCTCAATGTGCATCCACAAGACACAGGCTCAAAACCGGGAAGAATAATTACTCTGGGGTAATGTAGTATTATTGTAGCAGGTACTGTTGTAATCATTGTAGCAGTACTGTGGAGTACAATAGCAGTTATTATACCAGCTACGTAGTAGGTACTATTCGGTAATGTAGTTTTCGGAACTATTCACCATGGGTAACTTGTTTGGGAATTTATTCTATAAGGCCTTCGTCCCACCCATGACTTCAGGTCGATATGGCTTTCATGACACATTTATAGCCATCAGCCCACCTCAAGACCATCAGGGCCACCTGATATGTAGATTCCCAAACAGATTCTACAAGGAACCATCTCTAGAGGAGGATTCAAGAGTAGGACTCTTTCACTAGAGTAGTGTTAAATGGTTTTGAATAACGATAGGGTATGAAATTTATATCAGTACTAGGATTTTTAAAATCTACACATGACAACCAATCGAATAGTCATGCAATGGTGGAGAGCTAATCATGATGCATATGATGGGGAGGGGCAATTTTATGTAGTCATAGTCTGTATGATTTCCTCAAGAACTACGAGTCTTGTAATGTCTCCAAGCCGACAAGGAATTTAACCTCTAAACCAGCGATCCCTTTAAGGGTCCCCCCTCATCCCATGAAAGGGGGGATATCAAAAATCAATAAGAAAGTAGGCCTTCAAGAAATTTAATCATTTTTTCACTATTCCAAAAAATTAAATTTCGTAGAAAATTCTAAAAAATAATCCCATAGAGAGTTATGATGCTAAAAAATTAATTATAAAGTTTATTTTACCAAAATAAATTTCAAAAAGTGTCTAAAATTTATTTTATTTTTTTCACTAAATGATAGAATAAACGGTTCATACAAGAAAATGGGACTTTTAAAAATAATAGGTTGGTGCCAAAAAATATATATTACATTATCAATATGATTTATTTATATAAAAAATTATATTAAATATTTGAAAAGAAGTTTTTAATATTCCTATAACTATGTTAAATGGCTATATTATCATTATCCCATTTAAATAATTATAATAATAAAAAAATATTCTGTAGAAAAATTTCTCTTATTTGTAATATGTGCAATGTCGTTATTGAAGATAGTGCAAGCCAAGGCGGTATTTCGTGTAGAGAAATCCATGTTTGTATCATGTGTAGTGCGAGGAATGTTGGTATTGTGGGTACCACAAGAGATGTTTGAATAGTGATTGAAAGGAATTTTATGCATTGTGTTATAATATTAATATATATATATATATATATGAGAACTTTTTTTGTGTCGTGTAAAATAAAAAATATTGAAAAGATAAATTATTTCCAAAAATATAATTCATAAAATCTCAGAGTGTTACATTCTACCCCTTAAAATGAATATTCCCCTGAAATTCATCCAATTTAATAATGGTTCGATGCTTGAAATTTTTATTCATAGAAACCCAGATTCTAAAAATGAATAATAACACTTCCCTCAAAAAGGGAATGTTGGAACCATAACGGCTGCCCAACGTAACATATAACTACGTTTTCACATTGTTGAATGTAGTTTGGATGTCAAAACTTTAATATGGAATAGAAATATAACTATCATTTTCTTCTCAACAGTGAAAGTGGAAAAGTTTATATGAAAGTTACCAATTAGAAAGACATATATCTACAATGAACTTAGATACCCTATCATTCATCCAAAACAAATTTACTAAGAAAAATTTTGTGGCTTCTGGATCATTTTTCTTAATTTTTACCATTTTTCATGAAAACATATGGTTGCATGATTTTAGGAAAACCAAAACCTTTATTTTTCCTTTATCCACTTCAATTATTTCTATAAAAAGAAAGGTGAATTTTTAATTCCCAAGGCTCTAATAGATCATCAGACCCATAATATCTCATCCCATATGTCATCAGTTATCATAAACACCACTCTTTTAAAATAGGTTATCCAATATTCCGAAATCACCATGTGGTATAGTAATAATTTAATCTCACAAACTTTATCAAATGAATAACTTAATCATTCCATAAATATTTATCCTTATAACCCTTAATTTTTTTTAAAAAAAATATATAAAAGATTCAAAAAAATCTACATGACATTGACACCCCATATATCACAATGTATATCGTGGTTGTCACATTCTAAACATGTTAATACCTTGATCATACATTCTCTTGAATCATGTTAATAACCCAAATCACCATAAATACTTTATAAAAACATACATTCTTCCTTATTCAAAAAGTTAGTAGATATAATCCCTAATTAAATTATTTTTAAACAATATCGATGATGATATAGAATAATTTTTAAACCAATCATTAATCAGATCTTGGGAAATCAATGATATCCAATTTACTATATGGAAATCAATCATCTCTTTATTTGAGTGAAACCCAATTTTCACAACACCATGATCACATTGAGGGTTACAATCCCATATAACATTTTTTTATTCATCACTGTTAAACATATGATTTTCAATACTTAATGAAAACTTAATGTCAAAAAACTTATATATTTCTTGTTTCATATAACATATTCTTTTAATTCCAAAAAATAAATACTTCATTTATGAAACATTATTCTTAAACAATTACTCAGGCTTCGTCCAATTATTCTTTAATCCTTATTTCCTATAATATGAAATATGAATTATTTATTATGGTTCCACAACCTCAATATAATCATATTTAATATTTTTAATGTAATCAATACTTGAAGAACATCACATACCTTTCACATGTTGTTCGCGGTCACCTTATCATCAAAAGTATAACCAATACTCGTACCACCTTCCTAATTCTATTTATGAAATTTCCACTTGATAAATTGATTCACGTAATTCCCAAAATTCCATATATGATAAAATAAATTTTAACCATTTTCCTTCTAGTTATATCAATTATATTAAAATAGAAATCATAGTTTTAGAAACATTTATCATATTGGGATACCATATAAAAATGAAAAATGGCTTATTAGGTGACTAAATCAGGGATCCTAATTATTTAATATATGAAACCATATTTTTATTCTAGTTTATTCATAGTCATATTCAATTCAAATCCTTAATAATGGTTCATGAAGAGTTTTTAAATTTCCAAAGCATATATCATATGAGTGGCAAACCATGTGTGTAGGATAGCTTGTTATCTTGTTCTATATTACCCTGAGTCAGGGCGGAGAAAAATATTTAAATATGTTACCCCTTGGTAAATATATTTGAGAGCCACATCTACATATAGTATCCCTACATGGATGAATTTCTAGTAAACAACTCACTCTATTATTTATAAAAAAAATCCAGGACATTTTCATAAACATTGACTCATCCTTATTCTTATGCTTAGAGACCTCCCTAGAAATATATGTGGAAATATGCATAGGGATATTACTAGAGTTTTATCATCATATATTTCAATTATTTACTAAAACATTCCTTTTATAACATCTATAATGACCTAGGATTAACATACATGGTTATTACATCATTTTTTATGAATATTTAGTACATTGAAAAAATACATGCCTAGGGATTTTAATAGATTAATGTTTTTTGAAACATAGAAATATAATATTCTATTCTGGTGAATTATCTTCAACATATTACCTAAATATATAGAACTTTAGTACATTTACCTAAAATCTTTATCCATTACCTGGAGAAATGGGTGAGATCAGATGGTTAGTAAGGGTTACTAAATAAAATGAATAAGCATAACATGAACCAAATGGTACGGAAGATGATGATATCATTTGACGATAATAACCTACATATTATAGATCATAAAAATGATATTAATTGGAAAATACATGATCCATAAAGAAATAAATAAAATAATCCTTGAATGGAAAACATATGAATAAAACAAATAATTTTGGAAAACAAATATTAATATAAAAACCCTAAGTCAAGGTGGCCTGCCAAGGACTTTGTAATATGTTAGGCATGGCATAATAACTGATGTAATTTATTTTGAATTAGGATTCCCTAATGTGTAATATCTTTTATCAGGCATGGTATGTCCTCAAGTGTACCCTCTAGTTTTGGTCTTATAATTTCCTCTCATTTACCCTCTTGTTCTGCGATTGATATGTCTTCCCTTTTACCCAAATGTTTTAGTCTTGGGATTTTTTAACGTATACCATCTTATTTCCGGATTCCGTTTTACTCACATATACCCTCTTTTTCGGTCTTTAGATGTTCTCCCCAGTACCATATTTTTTTAGTAATGGAATTTCCTCCTGTATACCCTTGGGATGCTGATTTGTTTTCCTCTTGTACACCCTCTTGTTTCGAGCATTGGATGTTCTCCCATGTAGCAGCTTTTTTGGGGATTGTTATGTCCTCTTGTGTGAAATTTGATATCGTTAAATATTTATCATTATCCAATTCATTGGAGAGAGATATAGGTCTCACTCATCACATAGTGAAATCATACATGTATGTGTCACATATCATTCTTTATTTCCGGACCCATGAAAATATATGTGTTCTATAAACATAAAATGATAAGCCAAAAAATAAAATGGGAATCATTATAATTTTATCACATCATAACCAATATAAAATAGATAGGTTTCATAATCATTTCATCAATTCATAACCCCCTAAGAGAAGTAGTATTCAAATATAAATAACCTATGGGAAAGTAACAGAATCTATAAACATGTAACCTATGGAAGAAAATCGGGTTTCTTAAAGACTATGACATTAAGAGTAATCCATTTATAAAATGGGTGTGAATGTAACTTTTAGATAATTTCATGTAAGGGAATTATTAACATCAATTGATGTGATAATAGATGAAAAATAATTTTTAAACATCATTCTAAATTATTTATCGAGGAAAATATCATTTCTGCATCAAATAGGTATATTTAATACATAAAAACATTTAAAAATAATTATCTTAAAAAAACACCTTGAAAATAAATAAAAAATACATGAAATCATTTTAAAATCCTTTTTTCGTGACAACTTATAAAATAATATTGAAAACGTTTTAAAATATTTTTCATTGAAAACACGTTGAAAACATATAAATAAAGCTTCAAAATATTTTTAAACCCATTGTATAGAAAATAATTTAAAATCATATAAATAAAGATTGAATTTTTTGAATTGAATTAACTTTGAAAACATATAAAAGGTTACTTAAAACATTTTGAAAACCATTTATCAAGAAAATAAATTAATTTTTTTTTAAAAATTAACCCTTTAAACATGAAAAGGAAGATTCATATAAATTATGGTGGTTAAAACAATACATGTCATTCGTGGTAAAAAAAATACTCTATTTTCTTGGTAAATGTTTCAAAAAATTACTTGATCGGAAAGTGAAATGTATATTTCATTAATTATTATTAAAATTTAAAAAGGATAAAAATTTCTTTTAATGATAATATATTATTGGTATAATATGTATGGAAATTCTTTTTAGAAAACATGATTTTGATGGAACAATGATTTTGGACCTAAGAAAGTGTAAAGTCAAGAATTCTATAAAAAAAATTATTAACTATACTATATACTAGAGTTTAAAAAAGTGTAATAGTACGTGAATATATAATAAATAACAAAATTATAAAATAATTGAAGAAAATCATGATATATGGAACACAATAATTCATCAGCAGAAGCATAAATGCAAACAATCTCAAAAATAGATGAGATTGTATTAATAAACTCTTATAACTTGGTAACATGGGATAATAAACTCCATGTATGAAAAGGAACTTACATGAGGCGTAAATCTTCATTAAAAAGGATATTAATGATAGAACATGTAAAATTTATGTATTAATACCTTGAAAAATATTTTATTTGAATAACAAAACATGCATCTCAATGAAGGAAAATTGAGAGAAAACATTTTTACAGAATTGGTAACTTATGAAACATAAAACCCATGAATAAAAGTTCATAAACATGATATTTCAATACCCAAAAAATTTTTTATATGAATCATTAAACTATATAATGGTAATTACTTACACCACACAAAATTAATGAGTGAAAAATCATGGCGTGTATATCGAGAGAATAAACAAATAGATGAAATCCCCTTACGTTGTGTGTTGACTCTCATTATACTCATTAAAACCAGTTGTATAATAAATTAAAATTTATTATAAATAATTTAAAGAACCATATTATTAAATTTAATACCATATATGGTTTGACTACGATCTTATATAACCCACTGGCTAAGCATCCTATGTTAATGTTTCAGTTTGGGTAATATTCTCTATGTTTTTCAGATGTGCCTTAATTTGTTATATCATTGGTAATTATACTTATATCACGATTAAAGAACTTAACAAAATGATATAATTATCATTTAAATACATTATATTTGTATAAAAATTATATATATAATATATAGGTATGAAACGGAATACACCTTTCATTGAGAAGGAAGGTCGTATGTACGAATGATGCTATTCCGGTTTAATTTTCATGTTGACAAAATGAATGTAAATTAAAAATATGTATATATGTATATATAATTATTAAATTATATTTATGATATAATATATTCCTATATAATTTCTAAAACCATCCCAAATACAATCCATGTAGTGTATGAAAAAATCATATCAATTTGAGAGGGTGGTAGTCCACACTTCCTCAAATGAAATTATAGTATTTACATTAGAGGGAAAGCATAATGGTATGTTATTAATAACTCTTAAAGAATAATAAATACATTATAAATATACTATATAACTCAAATAAACCTATTTTCTATCATAATGGTCACTATTATAGGTGTTAATGGAAAAATGACCAATCATTATTTCGTGAGGCAGTAGTTCATCATACAGAGAAACAATATGGTCCTTACCCATTAGATGGAGGTGTGTGTATGTTTAGGTCAAAATATTCGACTAAAAAATACAAGAATATTTATGATAGTTTTTTTTATATAACCATATAATAAATATATTTGGATGAGGTGGAGAAGGAAAATAAAATAAAGGCCTTGAGAGAAGACGTTACCTCATAATCGGGTAACTCCATTTGGATTGTGTCAAAAGGAATTTTTTAGATTCCTTCTATACAAGGGAATGATTCTAGGAGGAAGATAGGTATTTTTTTGGGTTTTTATTGGTAAGGTATTGTACAAAATTACTAGGTTTTGGAGGTTTGATGATGTGAGATATCTATTGTTTTTTTATAGGGAATGAAAAGGACTCACATGGAACTTATAGAAACAAGTTAGGTATACACAATTTCTTACCTAAAAAAGGCATAACAAACAAAAAAACTATATAATGGAAGGTTTATTGATTAAATAAGGACATTAATGTTGTTTTTTACATGTTTATATATCAATTGGACTCTTAATGTTTTGTTTTAGAATCTAATTATGATTAATTGGGACATAATTCCAATGGTTAATTTTTTTCAATTTTACTAATATTTTTTGTCAAATAAAACATGATATATTTAAAATATAAATATTATACTAATTTCATGGGAGTATGTCATGTTTTATAAATTCTATTCATAGAAGAGGGAAAATTAATATTAATCTTAATCATACAGATGAGACGAAATTATAGGTTTTTAACGTAAAAAAGTGTTCAAATGTTTTTTAAATTTTTATATTCAATTTTATAGTGAAATTGTATATATTGACCTAAATTGTGTTAATATATGTATAATTAATCTTATTTTATATAAAAATTTTTAATTCATAATTTTTAATTTTTAATTATTTAATCAAAATTGTTGTTTTTAACATAATCATAGTAGTTTTCACTATTCAGAAAAAAATAATTTCTTAGAAAAATCACAAAAAATTACCATAGTATAATTTTAATGCTATAAAATTAAAAATGAATATTATATTACAAAATTGGATTTTTAAAAGTGTCCAAAATTAATTTTATTATTTTTCATATAATAACATTAAAAGTGGTTCATTTGGGAAAACGGTACCTTTAAACATAAAAAGGATTTTCCAAAAATTCATATCATTCTTAATCAATATGATTTATTAATATAATGAACTATAAAAAGTACTCTAAAATTCGTCATTACTATTCCTTAGACTATGTTTAACGACTAGGTTTTTAATTATCTTATTTAAATAATTATAACAATAAAATGATGTTTTTAAAAAACATATATTTTGCGTATAACATACGCCAAGTAAGTATTATGGGTACTGAAATCCATGTAAGTATTGCGTGTAGCACAAGACAAGTCTTTATTTCATGTATCAAAATCGATATTGGTATTTTCTGTAGTATAATCAAAGTCAGTATTTCATGTAGCGAAAGCCATGTTTGTATTGTGTGTATCACAAGCCATGTCAGTATTTTGTGTAGTTCAAGCCAAGTCGGTATTGCGTGTAGAGTAAGACAATTCAATATTTTGTGTGAAAGGATTGTTTAGATTAGAGTATTAATATATATATATATATATATATATATATATATATAGAAAAAATATTTCTAGTTCCATGGGAAATGAAAAATATCAAAAATATAAATTTATTCAAAAAAAATAATTCAAAAAATCTCACGGTGATACAATATAAGAGTTTCATGAATCTGAGGTGTCCCCTAATCATCAATATATTGGATAGTGATCTAGGATGTTACTATTCCTATCCTATGATGCACAGGTATGACTCTACTTTCATTGGAATATCATTCACCCTTGTAAATATACAATCACCCCAAGGTTATTTAATGGATACCCTCTAACGATCAATATCAACATAATTTTGATATGGGATAATATTATCTATCATGATAATGAATTTTAATCCCACCATCCTGTGGAAAAATAAAACCCATATAAATTGATATCTATTTACCCAAAGGGGTAATTCCATTAACTGGAATTTAATTTATAATCAAATTCCCAGTGGTTTATCAAGTTCCATTACATCAAAGAAAAACAAAATATTAAGCCCAAGGATTTATATGATTGGAACAATGATAATAGTGTGTAATGTTCCTTAATCAAAAAATATAGATACCATGGTAGATGACACTATGTTTATAACTCTCACTATAGATAGTATGTTTCCCTACATCTTATGTATAGGTTTTTCTTCATACATCCATCATGTTCTTCAGCCCTATGATGCAATTTTACAACCCGGAGTGGGTCCACTCATCTCGTGTTGAACATCATGAGTCTGGCCCCCTAAACCATATCAACCTCCTTAGGCGGAATGGATGGTGGTACTCCAAATTCTTTCCAGATTTATTTTATAGGATCATACTTAATATGGCCGAGTTGGTACAGATACCCTTCAACTCTGAAATGTTTTAACAAATCTGGATTACCTTTTTGGATGACCCATTTTTATGTAGTTTCATTACTAATCTAGGTCTCAGTCACACTAATGTTTTATGTGACACTAGATACTACCCTGGTGGCATATTAAAGAACATGTTTTTTGGTACTATGGCCACTACCTCTCTATCGTAAACCCTCAAGATTATGCGTCCCACCACTAGATGAACAACCATTCTTTGATAAAGTACCCCCTTACCTATAACCTAAATATCCATTATGTTGAAATTTTTAATTTTTCCAAAAGTCAATATCACTATGAAAATAACTAGTGAGAATATATTTACCAAATATTGGATTGACTATGTGATCCCATCCTCAAAAAATCTCACATTAGACAATTCATCGCTACAAAATGTAGGCGAAAAGAAATAAAGCACAATGAAATGATCCAAATAGTATATAATAGATATAGTTATCAATAGTAGGTTCATGAACTATCTCTCTCAGTCATATCTTACCGTTTTAGGAAAGAACATATCATAAAAGTGTTATTCTAAATCTATACAAACTGAAACTCAATGTTGATCATCTCGGATTATAACATCCCACAACCACCATGAAAAGTCACATAGTATATAAGAATTGATAATGAACCTCAATTCTTCAAGAATATATAGATTCTAAAGGAAATGTAAAATATACTCTATCTGACATTCATCATCTTCAAGACTACCCTCCTAAGAGAATGCAGGTGGGTGATTTTACAATAATTCCTTATCATCTATGACATGGTTTTTATGGGTCATAGAGATCCCTCTATAGATAACACTATGATTTGAAAGCATTATTGAAACTATGAAGCATTGTTCAGTACTTGTATAATGGGAGGTACATTTGGAGGTGACTCAGGTGGATCTACTTGTGGGTTAGGTTGTACCACCCCAGAAGCATGGTCACCACCACCTTTCTGGGCCATGACCAGAGGCGGTCAGGGAGGAATAAATATACAATTTATAATAACATGCATCTAATCTCAATAAAAGTGAAACATATTTCATAGGGTGTAATAATAATAATAAGGGTTCACTTGCAATAACCTACTAACCCAACTATCCAAGATATTAGGCCACGATATTGGTCAGATTCTATGGAAAAATTATAGGGGGAATCGATATATAAAGTTTCAATTATAGGTTATAGTGTAAAACAGTGTTTAGCTTATAAATAGAAACAAAATTTAACAAAAAAAATTGTATTGAAATTTATAACTCACCTATTCACATGTGTGTCAATTTTCATATCAATATCAATATATATTTATATATATCAATGTTTTGTTAGATACATCTATCATTCAAAGTTATAAATTATGAAAATTTAGAAGTTGAAAGTGGTACAATATAGAATTGTAACTAGGATTTTAAAATGGTTCAATTAAGTAAATCAACATTCCCAATTTATTTAAGAGAAAACTAACTTCAAATTAAAATTGGAATATAGGTAATTATATCCAACTACAGTTTCACCTCATTTGACTAATGATTAATGGGTCAAACAAGTAATAATTTGTTAACAAAGGTTCCACACACAAACTTTATGGGAAAACAATATTTAGGATGATGTAGAAACATAAATTAATTCAATTATTCTTATCCATACAAGAATTATTAGTATAGTTAATGTCATGAATATTAGTACAACACACATGTTATAAGAAATTCAATTTGTACAATAAATATGACATAGAATATACATTACAAGTGATTCATCATGTCCCGTAAATGATTAACTAGAAACTATCACTTTTTTGTATCTGTCCATGGTTGAGGATAAATTCATCATTAATAATAAATTCCAAAAATTATTTTCATCCCCCAGTTGTGAAATCCTTACAAATAAAATAAGAAAAAGACAAGAATATCAAATCCCATTCCAACCAATTTTGTTTTTCCTTGTATATAGTTTTTCTACTCCCATGATAATGCTCATTACCAAATTCTATCACTTTTTTTTCTCATATATACCTACTATAATAGTTATATAAATCTAAATATTCTTATAAACCACTTTGTGCCATCTCAACCAGGGATCCACTAAACAGTGACCCATACTAGTTGGCTACAAGGCCTAAAGGGAACCTCCCGATGTGATAGAGTCTACCGACGAGAAGTATGGCCCATAGGGTAAATCTTTAGGTAGAGTATTACCTATGGTTTAAATTAGAGTAATAGAATCATATAATAATAATAATAAAGATTTAGTATAATGATAATAATAATATTATTCAATAAAATGAAATCATCCTGACATGATATATATTTATATATTTGTGGAATAACAACAACATCCAAGTCATCCACTTAGTATTATGATTCACTAACACTATAAAAAACTATATATAAGAATTAATCAAAATCTTCTAGAAAAATATACAAAAATTCCCAAATGTATAAACACAAAAATAATCTCAATCATGTACTCGGTCATATTCTCTCTTATTCTGTCAAATAACATGGAAAAATATTCATATTATTTACCCTATCCCTTCTCATAACCTGTATACTTGAATTCTGTTTAGGTGCCAATATTAGGCCCAAACATGGTGTTAGAAACAATAATAATTACAACACTAATGAATTCAATAAAAAATTACATTCAATGAACATAAATATATAAGTGTGTAAGTAATGTTACAAATAGTATAAATAAAATTGAAATTATATCTATCTCGGATTTGGATTCATCATGTGAAGCCCGGATGACCATATCCACAACATATTAAACTAGATTTATTTTAATAGTTAACCTTTAAGAATTAATCTCTCATGAATACAGTAATGTCCAAGAGATAATAATAATTTTGGGGGATCCAAGGTAATACTGAGTCTTCCTTGACCATAGGAGGTCAGGCCAAATCTTAGTAATAACCATACAACCAAGATGAGTGGTGTAAGTACAACGTAAGGGATACACACTTGGAATACCAATAAGGAAAAATCTATAGATATTTCCTTGGAGTATGTCCAATGTAAATCCTAGGCTAATCATGAATGGATCCCAAGGCAGTGATCCAAGGTGTCACATTTCGTAAGGCATCAAGTTAAATCCAAGGTGATAGTACATGGTATTCTAATTTCCATATATAAATTCAATTAATAATTAGCACTAAACTAGGTAATTAATGTAATAATATAAGGATTTAATTAAAATTTGGGCATCTCCCTTGGATTCCAACTCAATAGATCGGGGTGGAGTCCTCGTAGTGCCAAAGGAATTACCATGGGAATCCAATGATGGATCATGTTAGACCACTCCTTTGACAAGAATAAATTACAAAATAATTTGGAATAATTAATAAATAACCAATGTACATGTGTTAATTAGTTCCTCTTTACCATTAAAATTAAATTCAAAATTTCCTCATTTCATTTATAAATGACAATGGTTCATAAGGAATTATCACATTTTAATTCTCCGTATATAAATATAATGGGTCAAAGTGAATTGTATATTCCATTAAAAATCACAAAAATTCATTCATTATAATAAAATAATATACCCATTTATAATCTAATCCAATACATGTAATGTTTTTAAAAGGACCATTGACATGATTACAGATGACAAAAGTGGACCCTCAGATGGGTTCTAACCTTTAGCATGGCCAACGAATATCATAAGAGGGTCTATGTTATATTTCAAACCATTAAATTTAAAAAGATCATACATATAAGTAAGAACATTGAGATCTGGTTGTTTATAACAATGAAAACATTTATAAATGGGTGATACAATGAGGGATATGGTACATTCCACCTATCTAATCAAGGTAGAGAAACAAATGTCTAGTATTAACCTTATATATTGATTATAATGAGAGAAAATTGAGAAATATATGAATTCCATGAAAACATGTTATATTATCTTGAACCCAAATAAAGCCATAGAATGGAAGGTAAACCAAGAAGGGGATGAATATGATTAAATCACATATTGGTATGCATAAAATGTGATTAATGGTGATGTAATTAGATATCTTGTGGAGTCTTTCATTCGAGGAATATAAAAGGGGGAGGGAGGATCTATATTTCATAGGAAGAGGCTGATGGAGGTTAAATGGTAAAAGAAACATTATATGACGTTTTATAGATGGAAAAAATTAAATTCACCCCACTTTAAGTGGGTCATGATTTTTCGGCATGGTTTTCCATATTGTGCCCCAATCACAATCCATCACTCTCTTAGAGGAGCCACCCCTCACATGGTAGTCTGACATGGTTTTTCCCACCTAAAAACCAACTTTGTTGTGTCAATTCCTATACTATAAAACCCATGTGTCTTGGAAAACTATTTATAAAAGTGCGCACATCTGATAAGGATCCCATATGTAGTAGGTTTGTTGTTTTTTCATAGTTATGTGGCCTTTCCCATATGGTTTTTCAAATGGAGTTCCAATTATATATTGTTGTAAAAATTGATTTTGATGGTTATTAATTTCTATGTGTTAACTATATAACTTATATTGAACCTTTAAAATGAGAGTTCCAAGTTCCAAAAAACCCTTAAATACTCCAGATCCTTTATCAGCACTCTATCTATCTCCATAATAAGAAAAGTAGGAATAAAAACTTAACTTATATTTTTCATACCTCAATAGAAAATCCAATATCATATATATATCGTATATTTTTTTCTCAGAAAATTAGATTATTGACGCTATCTTAGAAAAAGAGTTTTCAGTCAAGACAAATAGTATAATTATTATCATAATATGGATGTGATAGTAATCTCACATTATGAAAAATATATGTACTTTATTTTTTTCTTCATTATTTTACCTATATATTATATTGATAAATTTTTGGATATGTATTGTATTTAAAAATATGTTGAATAAATTTATTTCTTAGAAAAATAGATTATTAATTTTATGGGATATACAGAATAAATTATTTTTAAAGGAGAGAATTTATCATATGGGTAATTTACATATACACCTATATTAGCTCTTTTGAATTAAACTCTTTTGGAAGAATTGGTGATGTAATCTATGGATAATAAAAGTAATCATCAATTTTATAATTTTCCTATTATAAAAATATTTTTCAATGTGATTCCTTAGGAGTTACCATGGTATCTGCCATAGTGTGAAGTTCAGTTTAACATTGATACAATCCCTAATAAACAAAATATACTAAATAATCTTTACAGAATCAATATAGTAGAATTCGTGTATCCAAATAAAAAAGGATTTATGTGATAATCGGTTTATATTCACAAGTGTTTCACCTTGATCATCCCATATTCATTTAGTTAATCATAAATATATATTTCAGAGGTTTTGTATTGATTATAAGTAAATTAATGTTATTAGAGTAATGAAAAAGTACCATATTCCCCTATTGATGACTTGTTTGATCTTATTCATGGAGTTAAATATTTTCTTAATATTAACCATCACATTGGGTATCTACATGTCTACATAAATAAGGAACATATCCCAAATGAAATATTTCGTATGACCCAGAATCATATTTATTTTATTGTAATTTCCTTTGTATTGACTAATATACTGTAACTTTTTAGTTATTTTATGAATAGCATATTGTATATCTCTCTACATACATATTTGTGCTATATTTTGACCACATCTTTTTTTAATCTAAAATAAATGATGACAATGATAAAGATTTTTGAATAATTATTAAAAATCATAGAGGGAAATTTTTTTCTTGGATGTTTATCTAAGTGTGAATACTAGCTTCAAAAAATTAATTTTCAATAAACTACCACTGTGGAAAGGAGAAAAAGGTAGTTGATGCATTAAGTAGGAATGAACATGGAGTCTTAATAAAAATTAGGATTAATAGGGATCTTATATTCAAGGATTCTCTAAACATGTATACCGGAATTAATTGTTACTGAGAAACTTCACACATTTTAAAAATGATTCAAAAACAATATTTATTAAAAAAATTAAAAAGTAATCATCCCGGTGATGAAAATTCTAATAAAAAAATTAAAGCATTGAATGTCTGGAAAATAGTATACTATTTTTATAATGACGGTTCTCTAAAATTTTGAAGTATAGTATTTTTTCAAAACATATGTGAGTTGTAAAAGGAATTACTAGATAATTACCACTTCTCATATTTTTATATACACCATGGTAAAACAACGATGTATAAGGATATGGATGAACATTTTTTTGTGGGATAATATAAAGAAGAAAATTGAAAATTAGGTATCACTATTCTTGTTCTTTCAATAGGTAATGTTTGTGAAATAAATTTTAAGGGATTCACGAATCCTATAGAAATTACTATACTGAAATGGGATTATATAACTATGAATTTTTTTACTATATTTACAAAAAAAAATTAAATTGTATGATTATATTATACATATTATTGATCACCTTATAAAATGAGGACATTTCATTTCTTGAAGTGATGTTTTACCTCCTCAAAATCTACCACAACTCTATATTAATTAATTTTTATGTATTGTATGGGGTGCCCCTTAAAAATTTACATGATAATGGTCCCAAATTTATATTTAAATATATGATATTTAATAAGATAGATCTTGACACTGAGAATCATTTTACCACTCTTTATCATCAATAAATAGATAGAAAGTATGAAGTGACTTTTCAAACATTAGATTAATTTATAAAGTAATTGTCACATGACATTAAAAATGCGTTAAATTGGTTTTTAACTTTTTTTAGTTTCCTATAATTATATATTACATTCCATTCTTCAAGTGGAATTGTATGATTCATTGTATGATAAAAGATTTTTCATTCCAAATATTTGGTATGCCTGTGTTGAAAGGAAGATTACAAGAATATAACTTATTAAGGAGAAAAATATGAAGGAAAAAATTATTCATAATCATATTAAAATGTATTTTTGAAGGAATAAAGATACATTTTAGAAACTGAAGGAAATATTTTTATTTTCAATTTAAGTATTACAATTTATTGAAGTAAATATATATAAGGGTATCATAATGTTCAAAATGAATTAAATACAAATCCCAAGGTACATCGAATATTTTAATATTCTAAAATGAATTGAATCCATGGATTAGCATTTGGAAATTTCACTAATCGTCTTTAATGTACATGATGTTTTTAATAAATCATCATTAAAAAAGTATATTTCAAACCCAACCCAAGTTATAACCTTTAAAGAAATAAAATTAGAACATTATTTATCTTTATATGATGTTCCTATAGAAATTTTAGATATTATAGAAAAAATTTTGTGGAATTCATTGACTCTATAAGAAATTAGGTTTTGAAGAAAAAATAAAATATAGGATGAAAAGTGGTATCATAAGGAGGTTATGAAAAATAACCACCCATGATTGTTTAAAAAGTTATCTCAGGGAAAATTTCAAGGATACCATTTGTTAAGGAAGATAAATATGACAATTGGGATTAAAATATAATAAATAATCATTTTATCGTAAGGAAACCATATAAAAATTATTATCTTATTATTTATGTAACAAAAATTATAATTTTATTATAATTATATCAATTTTGACATTATATTGTCAAAAAAACCAGGCAAGAATATTATTAATTATTTCATTACAATATTGTTCTATGAATTTGTTAAAAATAATATATTCATTAATTCATATAATTAATTATAATATTTATTTATATTATGTACTATTGACCAAATAATGAATATCAATTTGATAGAAATAAAGGCAAGATCATTTGGAGGTGAAAGGTGTCTTTTTTGTAAAAAACTGATTTTAATTGAAAAATGAATTTCTTTTTCATTATATAAAATAATCCCTAATGATGAATGATTTAAATAAATGTCAAAAATATTTATCTTTTTATATAAATTGTCATTCTAATAATTATTATCTTTTCTCATTTCATATATCCTTTTTTATACAAAATTAGAATGTCATGTATTTATTAATCAATGTGGTTTGTATGCATCCTCTATTACTTGTTATATTTTCCCTCTCTTCATAATCCTGGTATTTCATTTGCATTCCAAAGTTAAATATTTCAAGTGGTATTTTATTTTAAAATACATAAGGGTAATTATTATAGTTTAATTTTTTAAGTGTTTTGAAGTACTCTTCGAAATACATGAGGGTAATTATTATAATTTACATCATTAATTTTTTTAATGATTACAAAACCAAATTGATATATATTGTTATTTTAAAAATCATTTTCATAATGCATTAATAAAAATATTTATCATCTATAATAGTTTACATTAATGAAGTTATCGATCACTAAGGATATGATTGACTAATACTATCTACATTTATTTATTGGATACATTATAATGATATTTTGAGTAAATTTTTATTTAATGACCCGAAATTCCCATGTAATTGTTTTTTAAATAAATGAAAATTTATGAGTACGTGAAAATTGACGGTGCATGATTCTAAAGCCCGGGGTTCATGGAATAAATTTATGAATTTTTTTTGGGTAGGTTCATTAAACTTATGATCAGTTTTTTATAACTTTTGAACTGGTGCTCAGAATTGAAATATGAGGACACAGTTGAACTTCCAACGCTGGTTCTTGCTTAAGAATACTTTCACCTAGAGGGTAGTTGGTCGAGGATGGAAGTTAGTTTTTGGGTTTTTCGTGGAAAGAATAAACTAAAATAAACATACATTTTAATTTATTTTATCTATTATAACCACCCATGTTGAAGATAGAGGTGGGGACCACCACACCTTAACCTCTCATGAGAGGTTATGGTAATGGGGACCACACGAGGCCTAAAACCTCCCTTGAGTTATGGTGAGGAGGGCCACCCGAGGTTTATCCCATATAATGGGGGATAAGGAAACCTCTCAACCCCCCCTCTTTAATGTGGAGGAGCCTCTTGGGATTCCTCCACATTTATTATACCAGTTCACCTATTTATGGTTCCAATTCTCCCTTAATCAATTCAATCATTTTGAAATTTGTGTCAACAATTAAATAAAAGATAACTTAAGCTATTATATTGGCGTGGCATTTTTATTTTGGTGGAACATGGGAGAAATATTGGGAGAGGAGAGATCTTGGGAGAAATAATGTTCTCAAACAAGGAACCCTATCTCCCAATGAAGAACTCTCTCACGATGAAGAACGCTCCACCGAAAAAGAACGACCTCGACTTCGGCATTCTTCCTCGGAACCTTCTTCGACGTCAGACGTTTTTGTCTACAACAAAACGACATCCTCTTTCTCACGCCAACGTCAATGAACAACGAAAAAGGTAGGGTTTTTATTTGAATGTTATATTATTCCGATTATTCTTTCCTTCTAAAACATATAATTCGGATAAAATTATAACTATTTGATCTGCACACGTTTTCCTTTTGCGGGTTTTGGGATTAATCATTAGGGGATGGTTTTTCAGGCTTTGGTTTTGTGGGCCAAATGCTACCACCCTTACGCGGAGTGTGCGGACTAATCTAACATGGCATGAACCCCCCCCCTGCTCGGCCATTCTTCTTTATTACGTTCTTCGGAATGGCGATGAGGCGACGAAGGAAACAGTGCTGTCGCATGCACCCTCTGCGACCTACGCTGCCCCCACAGTGTTTCACCCCGCGGTTGGCTGAACCGGCCGCGCCACCTCACGACACCCCAGCCGAACAGCCCCGACGGTCTCCCCACCCCCCTCCGGCCAATCTGGCCCCGACCACGCTGGCCCGGGCGAGCCAGCCCTGGCCACCCCGACCTCACGGCGCCCTAGCCGAGCCGGACACCCGTTCCACTCGCGATGCCCCTATTGAGCTGACCTCTCATGCTCCTCGCGGCACCCCGGCCGAGCCAACCTCACATCCCATAGTGGAGTCTCGGTCGAGCTGTCCTCACGCACCCCTCGTCGTTCCCTGGCCGAACCAGCTTGCGCCCTCTCGGCACCCTCCGGGCCGAATCACCCACTCAGTGCCCTCGAGGCCGAACTGCCCTCACACCGACACATTGCGTGTCCGAGCCCTCTCGTCCGGTTAGCACCCCCACGGCCCTCCATGACCCCCTGTGGCTTTCCAGGACGGGCTAGACCAAATGGGATGGCCTACCCAATGGGCCGATACGGACCCAATAAGTCAGGCCAGGTCGACCTAGACCGGGTCGGACTGGACACGGGCCCACTACGACCTCTTTAATTTCTTCTGGCCATACCATTACCACCGTAAATCCATTTGAAGAACCATCAACAGACCTGGTAATCTTGGAGGATGACTATTCCTTTTATTATACCCCAATGGAGATTTGGGTATAGTTTACTTATGGTCTGGTTGGATCATGCACAAATCAAACCAGGCCCCCAAGACTAAAAGGCTAATAACTCACAGACTGGGATCCGATTTATGCAATGTATATTGCACTAAGACCCAAATGAATTGGTGGAACATTGAGATCCATATATGTGAGACTTAGTGATTGTTGGAGTATCGACCAGTAGCTCGTGGAGCAGATCCTTCCAGTGACGAGTGAGCAAAGTGGGTAGAACTAGTAGCTGGCTGAGACCTGATGATTGCTGACCATTTGACTCAGAGTGACTCGACTGGCCCATTGGCGAGCGCCAGGTTGTGGTGGCTGACCCACGGTGGAAGAGTTCTCTTGGTGATGTTGTATACCCACGATACTCGATAGGAGGAGTACCTTTATAGACTATGAATAAGAGCGCCTAGGTGTGGCAGTAAACCCACAATGGGGAGCACCTCTATGTGATGCAGCAGACCCACAATACTCGATTGGAGGAGTACCTCAGTAGTCCAAGGATAGTGGTAAGCACCTCTGTGTGATGTGGAAATCCCATAGTACATGATAGAGGAGTTCTCCATCAGCCGAGGTTTGGATAATGTGAATAAAATCTTGGTTGAGATGAGTCAGTACTTTTGTGTTTCCTCATGATTGAGATGGATCACTTGATAACTTATGTATATGTATGGGCATATACCTAAGTAAGGTTATCTATTGATTTCATACTTTGTGGTATGTCCTTGTTGGATTTTGTGAGACCTTCTGGGTCTCGGGGTCCCTACTGAGTATCGTTATACTCCCCCCTACATCGGAAATCCCCGCACCTTGTTGTGTTGGATGAAGACGAAAAATAACACTGACTGAGGCTTAGAGTACTAGGACTAGCTATTACCCAGAGGTGGACCTTATGAAGAGTCGGTACCCTATAGGAGAATGGTGGATTTGGAGTGTTGAGGAGGCTATATGTACCTACCCTTGTGTTAGGAATCCTGGAGGACAACCCAGTAGCTATTTTTTTATTTCTTCAGTTTTACTGGTACTTCTAGTTACTTGTACATTACAGTTGGGCTTGTATTTCTGGACCCTTTTACTTATCAACAATATATTGTTATACTATTTACTTAGTGTTTTCTATCTAGCTGTGTGATCTATTGTGTGTGTTTATAGGTTATAAAGGAAATTCATTCCCAGTTTTAGATAATTACGCCTTTGGTGCTAGTCGCCAACCCCTAGCATATGGAAGGCGGTCTTGGGGTAGTCACAGCACGGGCCCTAGGGGACGGGTCAGGAAAAATTGGTATCAGAGGAGTCGGTTCTACCATAGTACATAGAACTCTGATCTGTCTTTTCTATGAAGATGTACTCTTATGTTTAGTGAGTGTGGTTTTCAATTCATGGAGTCCAGTGTTAGTGCGACGACCGAATTATCCATACACCAGGACCCTGACTTCTGATTTTCAACTCCGTTCACGAAAAAACTGATTGCATGTGTGTTTTGAAAAGTGTTTCTTTTAGTCTACTCAATCATGTCAACTCTCCAAGTTTAGAATTTTGGCCATGTCAAATTTGTTTCCATCAGGATGACTCCACTAAGACATCCTGTTAGAGTTCTGAGAGTTGTACGCACTAACAGACCACCGAGCAATGAGGCCTTGGTGCATGGACATCTTCTAGTAGAGGCACCCACAGAGGCATTGGTGGAGGCACCAATGGTACCACTCCCCATTGGGCCACCGATGCCACCAGCCCCAACATCTGAAAGTGCACGACGCTTGAGTGCCTTGCACGAGTTCCAACACTAAAGGCCACCTAGGTTCAGGGGAGAGACAGACCCACAGGTGGCTAAGGATTGGGTGGAGGATGTGGTGAGATTTTTCCGACTAGTACGGACACCAGCAGACCTCATGATGATTCATGATACTAGCCTTTTTCAGGTAGCAGCATGTAGATGGTAGAGCTTGATGCTCTAGGTTCATGACGGGATGACACTTCTCTAGGTAGACTTCGAGATCTGGGTTGGGGTAGAGTTTTTCCCATCAACTCTTTGTGCAGTGCGCATTCAAGAGCTACTTCATCCTCAGTAGGGAACCATGACTGTAGATCAGTACTCAGCGAGGTTCACAGACCTCTCACGCTACTCCACTGATATGGTGTGGGACCCATGCTTTAGTTCCCAGACCTTAGAGGATGGACTCAGGTGGGAAATCAGAGATTAGTGATCTCACATAGCATCCCAATGAAGGCAGGGGTGTTAGAGAGTGCTCTCTTGGTGGAGAGATTCTATGCTGAGCAGTCTCCAGTAGTGAGATCCACCACCAGTTGACACATAGTAGAGTCATCTATAGTTGGCATCAGACTGATGTCGTAGAGGTCCAAGAAGACCAGACCTATAGGCTGACAAATTCATGACTCGAGATCCGTTTTGCGGGGAACCTGAAGTGGAGACAGACATGCCAGGAGTGGGAAATGTTACACATGCGGTGGGCAGGGTCATATGGCTCGTGACTTCCCATCCCGCCATTTGAATGATCAGTAGACGGTCTAAGGACCGCCCAGGCAGAGATGGAGATTTGATCGAAGCAGTCTGTAAGGAGTAGGAATACATGGAAGAGGAGTTGGCCGTGCATTTGGTGGTGGACGACGATTTGAGTTGTTACCACCACCTCCACCAGGAGGTCCACCCCGACCGTAGGGACCACGTGGAAAAGGGAGAGCTCATCTCCAGGCAGCTGAGGCATATGATCATGGAACTCCAAAGATGATTTGAGGTATGATCTATATCTACTCCACCATAGCTGCAGTACTTATAGACATAGGTTCCAGTCACTCATTCATTTCCACTACCTTCATTCGGAGATCAGAGATTTTGACTGATCTATTGGCTCGATCATTATGGCTAAAGACTTCTATGAGAGTATATTTTATGATTACGCACTGCTGCCTGCAGTGTGAGGTTACTCTAAGATGCAAGAGCTTCAGTTGGGATCTCATTGTAGTGGAATCTATTCCTTATAACTTCATATTGGGTATGGATTGATTATCTATAGTCTATGCTCAGATTGATTGTATTAGGCGCAAAGTAAATTGTGTCCGCACGGATGGGACCAGCATTACCTTCACCGATGATAAGGTAACCTTTGTAGAACAGGATGGAATTACTTGGAGATAAGTGTAGAAGATCACTCATTTGTTGGACAACCTTACCCTAGGAGTAGTTGATATGGAGAGTGTGAGATATCCTGTAGTGGTGGACCTGTACGTGGATGTTTTCCCTGATGATGTCTCTGGTCTACCCCCTCATAGAGAGGTAGAATTTTACAATGAATTGTACCCTGGGATAGTAATGATATCTACACCAGCATATCAGATGGCTCCTACAGAGCTTCATGAGCTATGGGTATAGCTGGTGGACTTGCATGGGAAGGGATTCATCTGGCCCAGTGTTTCCCCCTGGGCAGCCCTGATTCTATTCAAAAACAATGTGAATGAGAGATTGAGGCTTTGGGTTGAATTCTGTTTCCTAAACTTGGTGATCATGAATAAAAAGTACTCACTCCCAAGGATTGATGACCTCTTTGATTAGTTGAAGGGAGCATAGTGCTTCTTGAAGATAGACCTCATATCTGGTTATCACAAGCTTAGAGTTCGAGACGAGGATTTTTAGAAGACGGACCTCATTTGTCGGTATGGCCATTATGAGTTCATGGTTATGCCTTTTGGCATAAACAATGCTCTAGAAGTGTTCATGGTACTCATGAATATGATCTTCTAGCCATACCTCGATCACTTTTTTGTATTCTTCCTCGACGGCATTCTGAACTAATTGATTACTGAGGATTGGCATGCCTATCACATGTGGGTAGTACTAGACACACTCCGAGAGCACTAGCTTTATGGTAATCTATCGATGTTCCATTTTTTGGATCTGAGTGGTTCAATTCATTTGACATGTAATATATGAGGCTTAAGTTGAAGTAGATCCAGTGAAGATTGAGGCGGTTCTTACTTGGGAGCCACCCAAGAGTGTGACAGAGGTACAATGTTTCCTGGGTTTGGCTGGTTATTACCGGAGGTTTGTTCAATAGTTATCCAGAGTTGCAGAACCACTATCAGCCTTGACAAAGAAGGTCAAACCCTTTGTATGGTTGGAGGGATGCCATCATGTCTTTCAAAATATGAGGTAGAGGCTGACTATTCCCCCATCTTGAGGCTTCCAGAGGAAGGCGTAGGGTATATAGTCTACTTTGATGCATCAGGGACCTGACATTGATGTGTCCTGATGCATTAGCGAGAAGTGATAGCATATGGATCTTGACAACTAAGACAACATGAGAAGAAATATGCTACCCATGTCCTGCAGTTAGCAGTAGTGGAATTTTCCTTGAAGATGTGGTGACACTATCTAATGGGCGAGCGTTTTTACAGTGTACTCTGATCAAAAGAGTCACAGGTATATCTTCTATCAGAAGGACCTGAACCTGAGACAGGGACATTGGCTGGAGTTCCACCAAGACTATGACTTCAAAATAGTCTATACACCTAGGAAAGGGAATGTTGTTACTGATGCACTCAGTAGGAGATATGGTATACAACTGCTAGGTGAGGTGACAGAGCAGCTGTCTGGTCAAAAGATATTGTTTGTGGATATAGAATGTGTAGCTTTTATTCAGTCTCTTACATTTACTCCTCCACTTCATTAGAGAGTCGGGGAGGCTCAGCATGGGGACACTGACTGCGAGACACGACGTGCTCAGATGTGCACAGGGCAAACACCTGATGGATTTTCTAAAGGTGGAGAGAATTTCATCCTCTTTAGAGGACGTACCATGGTTCAAGTGTCACTTCAAGAGGAAGTGTTGAGGTAGTTCCACACATCCCCTCTAGCGGTACAGCCAAGAGTTGAGAAGGTGTACCAGGACCTCCGACGACAGAACTAGTGGCTGGGAATGAATAAGGCAGTATCAGAGTTTGTCTCTTGATTCCTCACTTGTTAGCAAGTGAAGGCAGAGCATCAGGTACCAGCAGGATTAGTTCTGCCTTTAGAGGTCCCAGAGTGAAGTGGGATGAGATATCCATGGATTTGTGACAATAATTTCACATATATCTAGGAGAGATGACTCTATTTGGGTGATCATCAATTGAGACAGTAAGTTGGCTCAATTACTATCGATCATAGAGTTGGGTTTAATGGAGATCTTGGGATGCCTCTATGTTCAAGAGATTGTGCAGCTACATGGAGTACCTTCTACGATTGTCTCCGTTCGTGATACACATTTTACATCCTATATATGGAAGGGGTTGGCGGAGGCTTTCAAAACACAAATTTATTTGAGCACCGCCGTCCATCCTCAGACGGATGGCCAGACTGAGCGAACCATTCAGACCCTCAAGGACATGCTATGTGCTTGTGTCCATGACTTCAGTTGCAATTGGGAGGATCAATTACCTTTTGAGGAGTTAATATAACAAAATATATCATCCCACCATTCAGATGACACCTTTTCAGGTGTTTTACGGCCAACAATGCAGATCACCTTTGTGCTTGACTGGCCTAGGGGTGTTAGCACTCGTGGGACCAAAGATGGTATGTGCTACCATGGAGAAGGTGCAGATCATTTAGGAGAGGATGAATAATGCACATATCAAGAAAAAGTCATATGCCGACACGAGATGGAGAACTCTGGAGTTCGAGGATGGAGACCATGCATTTCTACAGGTCTCACCCTAATGAGGACTACAATGATTGGGTCGAGGCGGCAAGTTATCGTCGATATTCATTGGACCCTTTCAGGGCATTAGCATATTTGGTAAGGTGGAATACCACTTAGCTCTTCCTCCTCAGTTTCATAGGTTGCACGACATCTTCCACGTATCCTAGCTGAGGAGATACGTTCACGACCCTTCTTACATCATCAACCATAGCGAGCTGGACGTCGATGATGGGGCGACTTTTACAGAGGTTCCAATAGAGATTGAGGATCAACAAAAGTGGGTTCTTCATGGATGGTCGATACCTCTGGTGCACATTCACTGGTAGTATGGAAACCTTCAGGAGAGGACATGGGAGTAGGAGGCTCAGATGCGTTCTCAGTAACCCCACTTTTTCCCTTAGTTTGAGTTGTGCATTACAGGGACGTAAAGCCTAATATGGGGAGAATATAAAGACTTGGAATTACAATGTATTTATTTATAAATAAATGGAAATTTTATGAGTCCACCAAAATTGACAGCGCATGATTTTGAGGCCCGATGTGTTCTCAGAATCAATTTCCGATGTTTTGTTTTGGTACATTCAGTAAACGTATGAGCAGGTTTTTATTACTTTTGAATAGGTGCTCAAAATTGAAATCAGAGGACACCGTTGAACTTGCAGTGCCATTTTTCCCTTACGAAGACATTCACCTCGACAGCAGTTGGTCAAGGGTGGAAGTTGGTTTTTGGGTTTTTTGTGGAAATAAAAAAATAAAAATAAACACACGTTTTATTTTATTTTATCTATTATAACCACCCATGTGGAAGTTGGAGGTGGGGACCACCACACCTTAACCATCTATGAGAGGCTATAGTGGTGGGGACCACCCGAGGCTTAAATCCTCCCACGATTTATGGTGGTGGGGACCAACCGAGGTTTATCCCTTATGATGGGGGAAGAGGAAACATCTCAACCCCCCTCTTTAATGTGGATGATCCTCTTGGGATTCCTCCACATTGATTCTACCATCAAACCTATTGATTGTTCCAACTCTCCCTTAATTAATTCAACCATTTTGAAATTTGGGCCAACAATTAAATAATATATAACTTAGTCTCCTATTTTGGCTTGGCATTTTCATTTAGGTGGAACTTGAGAGAAATATTGGGAGAGGAGAGAGCTTGGGTGAAAAAAATTTCTCCAACAAAGAACCTCATCTACCAATGAAGAATGCCCTCCCGAAAAAGAATGTTCCACCGACAAAGAATGACCTCGACTTCGACATTCATCCCAAGAAAATTCTTCGACGTAGGAAGTGTTGGACTACATCAAAACGATGTCCTCTTTCTCACTCCAACATCGACGAACAACGGACAAGGTATGGTTTTTATTGGAATATGAAATTATTCCCATGATCCTTTCCTTCTAAAACAAAGAACGTAGATCAACTTCTAACTAGTAGATCCACACATGTTTTCCTTTTGTGGGGTTTGTGATTAATCATTGTGGGATGGCTTGTTGTGCTTCGTTCTTGTTGGCCAAATGCTACCACCCTAAACGTGGAGGGTGCAGACCAATCTAACACGGCCTGACCCCCCTCTTCCGTTCTCCTTTATGATGTTCCTTAGAATGTAAATGAGGGGATGAGATGACGAAGGCAACGAAGGCAACTGCGTTGCCACCCGCGGCCTCTACAACCTACGCCGCCCCCGTGGTGTTCCACCACGTCGCCGGCCGAACCGACCACTCCCCCTTGCAGCGCCCCAGCCGAACCTTCCCCACGGTCTCCGCCCTTCCGGCCGAGCCGCCATGGACTAGGCTAAGCTTCCCTGGCCGTGCAATCCACCAGCCGAACATGCCCCAGTTGAGCTGCCCCGGCCACGCCAGCCTTGCGGCACCCCAGCCACCCCGGCCTCGAGGCACCCTGACCGAGCCGGCCTCCCGCGCCCCTCACGGCACCGTGGCTAAGCCGGCCTCCTGCGCCACTCATGGAGCACTGTCTGAGAAGACCTCCTATTCCCCTTGACCTCTGAGATGAGTTTCCCATGTAGCGTCCACCGGGCCGAACCTCCTTGACGCCGACCCACGGCCGGTCCGGGCCCTCGCGGCCGGTTTGCACCCCCATAGGCCTCTGTGACCCCTCACCTCCTGCTGGGTGAGGCCCAGTGGGATGGATCAAACCTAATGGGATTGATCACCCAATGGGCCAGGACATACCTAACGGTTCAAGCCGGGTCGACCCATACCAGGTCATCCCAAACTGGGTGGGACAGGGTCGGTCCGATCGGGTCAGACCGGACCCGGGCCCACTACAACCCATTTACATTCTATTGGCCATACCATTGGCACCAGGCATCCATTTAGCAAACATTCAGTAGACATGGTAATCTTGTAGCATGACGGTCCTTTTGATTATACCCCATTGGAGGTTGGGGTATAGTTGAGAATCAGTCAGGTTGGATTGTGAACGAATCCAACCGGTCCCCCAAGACTAAAAGGCTAATAACTCACAGACTGTGCGGCTGATCGACTCATTGTATGTTGCATTGAGACCCCTATGATGTGGCAAACCATTGAGATACTTCTTCGTTGTACTTCATGATAATTGGAGTATCGACCATTAGCTCATGGAGGGGATCCTTCCAGTGATGAGCGAGCATAGTTGGGAGACCTAGTAACAGGTTGAGACATGACTACTGCTAACCGTTTGACTCGGAGTGACTCGACTGGCCCAGTGGGGAGCGCTTGGTTGTGGAGTAAAAACCATGATAGAGGTGCACGCTTTGTGATGCGGGAGACCCATGATACGGGACATAAGGAGTACCTCTGCAGGATATGAGGGGGAGTGCTTGATTGTGGTGGCAGATCCACGGTGTAGAGCGCCTCTGTGTGACGTAGCAGACCCATGGTACTCGATAGGTGGAGTACCTCAGTTGTCCAAGGTTAGTGGGAAGCGCCTCTATGTGACACGCCATTCCCATTGTACTTGATAGTGGAAGAGTTCTCTAGTAGGCGAGGTTTCGATAATATAAATAAAATCCTAGTTGAGTTGAGTCATTACTTTTGTGTTTTCCTCGTGATTAAGATGGATCACTTGATAACTTAGAAATATGTTGTCTCATATAACTAGGTTAGGTTATCTGTTGATTTAATACTTTGTGGTTTATCATTGTTGGATATTGTGAGACCTTGAGAGTCTCGGGGTCCCTACTAAGTATCGTTATACTCACCCCTACACAGTCTATGCATGCACCACGTTGTGTTGGATGCAGATGATGGACAGCGCTGACTGAGGCTGAGAGGACCAAGACGGGACGATACTCAGAGATGGACATTATGATGAGTCAGTACCCAAAGGAGACTGACGGACGTGGAGTGCTGAGGAGGATATCTGTACCAACCCTCAGGTAATAATCCTGGAGGATGACCCAACAACTGTTTTTTCTTTTTTTTAGTTGTACATGTACTTCCAGTTCCATATACTTTTCAGTTGGGATTGTATTTCCGGCCCCTTTTACTTTTCAGCACTCTTTTTTCCTACAGTTTATTTACTGTTTTGAATCTATTTGTGTTCTCTATTGTGAGAATTTAATGGTTATAAAGGCAATGCCTTCCCTATTTTAGGAAATTACGCCATTGGTACTTCTCTCCAGCACGTGACCTATGGAAGGCGGGCTTGGGTTAGTCACGACATTGGCCCCAGGGGAAGGGTCGTGACATTTTAGGAAACCTATTTCTTTACCATATATTAATTAATCTATAAGAGAATGATTATTTCTCAAATTTTTATGTGGCATCCATATGTTTGGTTTATTATTATGTTATTGGTTGGTCTATTATATCAATAAAAATCATTATGTTTGTTTATAGTGATGTGACTTGAGGAGCTGAGGAGTGAACCCAATCCATTAATGGGAATATGTAGTAAACTAAGTCTACTATAGGAAATTTTACAGTATGTGATAATATCCATATTAGTAATAATTGATAAAATAATTAATCTCTATAATTATATTTTTTCCAATCATTTATGTTATATTCCTAGGTCTAGATTTTACTCTCATTAAGTATGATTGTTTGATTTTTTCACACTCACATGACAAATATCAAGTGTTTTCCCAAATAATTATACCATTAGTCCTTATATATGTTAATTTTCTTGTGAGATATTATTTTAATATGTTATGATCATTAGAATTAATACCACCTCATACCCTTATGCTCATCTTATGACCCCATATATTCTTTAATTATTATCTCTATATTTACAATTATTGATAGTACGAGCCATCAATAAATTTTTTCCATTTCCATTTGATATGACATAATATCTTATGTATTATATTTCAATATTAGTACTATGTTTTCAGAATGTATTTGGGGTATTTTGATCATTTTTTAATAATTTAATTATTAATCAAGTCTCTAAAGAAAAAACCCATATACATTTGGGTGTTTATTATTATTATATGTATTTAATATTTATATAAATGATATTACATACATATATGTGATGTTTTAGAAATCATAATGTTTATCAAATAAATGTTTAGTTATTTTAGGGATTAGCTTATGAAAAATAATAGAATAGAACCTTAAACAACTTATGATAAGCCAATAGTGATATGAAAAGTCATTATTTGAAATGTTAAATTATTTCTAATATATTAGAAATATTTATCATTATAATATTATTTGGGAATATAATTATTAATTAATGAAAATTTCATTACCTTTTTTGGATTTATTTTATTTGTTGAACCAAGTGGAATCATGCCAACAACGAATTTGATGGACAATGATAATAATAATTTGCATGATAAGGTAATAAAATATATTTTGGAAAGTAATCTATTATTACTATTATCACCCAGCACTAAAAAGATAATAATACTAACATAAAACATTCAATATATATATATATATATTATAAAGTAAGAAATAAGTAATCATTGTGTATTTAATTTGGAAATTTCTGTAATCATTTATTGAGTCTTCAATTCTATGAATTAAAACGAAACTGATTAATATGAGGGAAAAGTATTTTTCATTCTCTGGTATTCAATGAATGAAAAAGATGCATCATTTTTTATTATTTATATGTTAATTATGATCAATAGATTAATTTTTTCCGTAAAACTAGGCTAGAGGAATAACATGAATCCATGAAATTGGAGGAGTTTAGGAAAGTATTTTTAAATAAGTATTATAATGTCCCATACATTAGATACATTGTTATTAAATCAAAATTTAATCATACTTATTACAACATATAACAAAACCATGAAAGGACCGTATAGGTATAGTTTCATTAGAAACTGGGAACATAAACAACTGGTTCATAAAGCGTCTACACTGTCTTCCCTTTATTTCATCATATATATAGTCCCTTTTGGCATATCATACTTAATAAACTTATTCCTGACCAGGGGAAAGAAAGAATACAAAAGGGTGAGGTCAAATTCTCTGTAAGGGTAAACAAAAGAAATATCAAACATATCATATTTATAAGAACATAACATTTTGAAAATCTTATCCTAAAAAAGAGATCATAACATGGGATAAATCATAGAAGTGAAATGTAATCCCAATAATCATAACATAAAACATGAATCTCTGTGTAATACACACATAATCATAGGGAATCATTTCTTATTAGTCAAGACTCATTTCCAAGACTATCTTCGTGGACAATGACCATTTCTTAACCGAGTTCACTCCTCGTTTCAGTCCTGTTTCACTGAACCGGTTTAACCTGCCGTTCTATCCATGTCTATCTCATGAGAAATAAAATCATTACCCAATGCATTGGATGGAGATATAGGTCCCACCCATCTCATAATGATACCATTCTTATGTGTACCACAATTTCATAAACCATACATCATAGCATAACCCAGGTAATAAAAATGGGATTCTTAAACATCGTGACATCATAAAACAATTCATATAAGATAAAGGAATTCATAAAAATAATTCCATCACAACATAATCAAATCAATGTAATAATAGGGATAGAAACAGAACCCTTAATTATCATAGATGGAAAATAATTTTGATAAAATGCTAGAACTCCATTCTTGAGGAAAATATCCTTTCTTCTTCAAAAACACATTTCCTTTCATAACATGTCATACAATTCTAAACTAAAAGAAGTTGATTAAAAATAAACTTGAAAACTTGTAAAGGAAGCTTCTTGGAAATAATGTTTAAAAAATACTTTCATGCCGTATAAGTTAAAAAAACATTCTTCTCGTACTTTTGTCGGAAAAGTCAGAAGTACCTCGTACGAAAAACGACAAAAGATTCCTTTCATATATTTTACTAAAAACTCACTGAAGGGTAAAATTGGATTTAAACAATTGTAGATGGATGGAAATAACATTACATATTGAGGAAACATGGATGTGGATTATAAAATAAACCCCAGTAAATTCCAAAGTATAAACAATCTCGGATAAAAATGAGATTGTGATATTTCTCTTACCTTAGGTCTGATTTGCTTCGTAAGTGTCTGAACCTCCTATATAATGATTTAAATAATGTTATTGACTTATTCCAGAATCATACTTATTTTTATTATATCATATATGGTCATATTCTTAGCTTCTTATTAGTAATATTTCATTACTACTTGTTATTCGGGTGTTTATTACTTTTTGTTCTTATGTGTATTTTGTCGAATAAATTCTTATTTTTCTTTTTAGGTTATAGGTACCTCATTTCCAGAATGGTATTAGTGTAATATATATCATATCAATTCACTCAATTCATTTATATAATCATTATGCAATGTAGATCATGTATAATGAGTCGCATCACATCGTGGAGACGGTATTCCGTACGTATGCACGAGCGATGATATCGTTCCAATGATCGTGGAATTGTATTGGAGTGTATGTATACTATTTCAGAATCAATATCACTTTACAATAATCATATATAGTCATTATTTACACCAGTATACCCATCCAAGTATAGTGGTGGTGGAAAATAGATTACACCACGGCGTGGAGAAGGTATTCCGTACGTACGCACGCGCGGTGATTTCGTTTTCCGTAGGATGGATAGATTGTGAAATAGGGTTGTTTCATACTTATAATAACATATCAGTATATGAGTGATACTGATGTTATTACTTAATAATAAAACAACTAAATAAGAAGAAGTGGAAGAAGAAATAAAGATGAAAGAATCGGTAACGGGCATTACCTCTTCTTTGAATCTCTTCTTTGAGACCTCCTTTTAGGGCACTAAAATTGGTCTTGAAGAAGACCAGGACCTCTAGGATGTTTCTAGGGAAGTGTAGAGGAGATATTGGTAGGGTTTTTCCGAGCATGAAGGCTCAAAGTGGTGTGAGGAAAAGAGGGAGGAGGTGCCCTTTTATAAGGGAGGAGAGGGGCACCTTTGGAATAACTAAAAATATTATTTTATTATAAAGTCAAATTCGGTTTTTAATAGCTCCAAATTGATATATTTCGAAGATACGGTGGGTATAGGTCTAAATACTATCATCCAATATAATTTAGACAAGTTAAGGTTCCTATTTTAAACTTATCATTTAGATTTAACATTAAGTTAAATAATTTTACTTTTACTGTGTCTTCTTGTGTTCTTACACTATAAGGTTAAAAAACTTACTATAACAAGACAAATGAACCCCAAGTTGTTTATTAACAATATATATATCTTATCTAAGTCATTTGGCCGAAATTTAGATTTTTAGGAATAAAATAACAATTAATAATATAATATTTGTTTTAAAAACGATTTTATGTCAATTTTGACACTATTTAGTAATTGATTTTTTTGAAAATCATAACAGAATGATTAGTTCAAATAAAGTTAATTAAATAAATAATAACATGTTATATTAACTATAAAATTAGTGTAATTAATAAAAAGTCTCAAATTACATTTATTTGGGTATTTATTACATCAATTATGTCAATATTTCATTAATAAGATAATTACTTCATCATCGTTGTGTCATAAATAAATTAAATTATTTAATGTCTAAAAATTACAAATAAAATACCATTATGTAGGAAAGGTTTTTATCTTTCTAATTAATATTTATAGTTGAATTTATCGTATGTATAACCCCATATTAAAAATGATTTACTTATTAAACATTGATTTTAACTATTTTAACACTTCTTTAAATAAATTAATAATAAATCTACTAATCTAATCCAAGTGGGCCTAAATGGTCATATTTTATTACTAAGCCTGTTTTGGATGAATTATACTTATCTAATAGAATTAGGACATGTGTTAAGGTTGTAATCATATCATTTTTACCCTTAACTACCCTATTTACTTTTAACCGTGGTAAAAAAAGTAAAAAGTTACTATTCACCAAAAATTAATCTTCATCTCATTGAACCACATTTTACATATTGATATCAACTATTTCTCTCAAATTTTCGAAATTCCACTCACAGAAGCGGTAAAATTAAGTTTTATGAAAAATTCAGTTTTTTTAACTACCACTTAGTGGTTTCACTATTCATCAAAAATTGAATGTTTTCAGAAAAATACCAGAAATTAGGCCTAAGATATATTTGATATTATGAATTCAAAAATTATGTTTATTTTACCAAATTCAAAACATATCAGTGAAATTAACTAATTTAAAAATTAATTCCCATCGTTAAGACAAATAGCGTGTTTTTAAGAGATAATAACTATCAAAATATTGACACTTGTTTATGTCTGGTTTAAATGTGAAATTACATCCAATGAACAACATTGTATTAAATTGTAAAAATATATTCTAAATATACTTTAAAACCACTATGATTAATAATTTATACATATTAATTATTACGATAAAAAAAGTTGTTTTTAATTAAAATTTAATAATTTTCACTATTCATCAGAATATGAAAGTTATCCGAAAAGTACCAAAATTTCACCCTAAGCTATTTTCAATATTCCGAATCCAAAAATGAAGTCCATTTTGAAAAATAAAATTTACAAAATTTCAAAAAGTGGTTATTACTATTCATAACAGCTAGTTTTAATAATATTTTAATCGCATATCATTGCTTAGTGAAACTCGGTATTGCGTACGACACAAGCTATCGAGGAAGGCCGAGGTTGCATATAAAGCAAGCCAAGCTAGTGTTGTATGTAGTGAACGATTCCCATAAAAGAAAAATATATCTCATTAAAGTCTCGGGTGTTACATTCTACCCCCCTTAAAATGAATTTCACCCTCGAAATTCATCACTTTGTAACAAAAAGGTGAGGATACCTCTCCCTCATCATATCCTCAAGCTCCCATGTAGCTTATTCTAATTGGTGGTTCCTCCATAAAACTTTCACCAAGAGAGTGGTCTTGTTTCGTAAGTCTTTTTCGCTACGATCCAGAATCTCTATTGGCTGTTCTTCATAAGAAATATCTTGCTCGAGCGGTACAACTTCTGAGCTGAGTACATGTGAAGGATCAGGTATGTAATTTCTCCGAAGAGATACATGGAACACATTGTGAACTTGAGAGAGATTCAGTGGAAGCGCCAATCGGTAAGCTACCTTTCCAACACGATCCAGTATTTCGAAAGGACCGATATATCTAGTGCTCAACTTCCCCTTCTTTCCAAATCTCATGACCCTCTTCCCGAGAGATATTCGTAAGAACACTTTATCACCCTCTTCAAACTCTAGTTCATTCCTTCATTTGTCGGCATAACTTTTCTGACGACTCTGAGCTGCTCTTATGTGTTGTTGAATAGATTGGACATTTTCTACCATCTCATGAACAAGATCAGGTCTTAATAGCTTTATTTCCCCAACTTTATCCCAACAAGTTGGAGTCCTGCATTTCTTTCTATAGAGAGCTTCATAAAGAGCCATCTGAATACTGGAGTGAAAGCTATTATTATAAAAAAAATTCCACCAAAGTTAGGTGTTGATCCCAACCACCGTTGAAATACATAGAGCAAGCTCTCAACATATCTTCTAGAGTTTGAATTGTTCTCTCAGACTGAGCATCTGTCTGAGGATGATAAGCAGTGCTGAAACTCAACTCTGTATCAAGAGTATGCTGAAGACTTCGCCAGAACTTTGAGGTAAATCTCGAATCCCGATCAGATATAATAGAATGTGGTACTCCATGCAAACTTACCACTTCCTTTACATATATCCCGGAAAGCTGATCCAAAGAGAAGTCCTCTCTAACAACAATGAAGTGTGCAGATTTTGTAAGACGATCAACTGTGACCCAGATAACACTATTGCCTTTGGATTTTTTCGGAAGTCCTGTGACAAAGTCCATAGTGACGTTTTCCCATTTCCATTCGGGAATGGGTAATGGTTGTAACATCCCCTTAGACTTCTGTCTCTTAGCTTTAACTTGCTAACAAACCAAGCATCGAGAGACATATTCAGGAACATCTTTTTTCATGCCATCCCACCAGAAGTACTCATTCAGGTCCCTATACATCTTCGTGCTTCCAGGATGAATTGAGAATGAAGAACTATGAGTCTCATCAAGTAGCTCCTTCTTTAATTCTCGTATGGGAGGAACACAAACCTGATTCCTGAAATTTATTATCCCACCACAATCAAGGTTGAATTCAAGAATATTTCTCACCTTCTTTTGTAACTCTACATCTTATTTCTGTGCCTCTTTAATCGCCACATGTATAGATTGTTGAACATTCATTTGAGAAATATATGATTTCCCCCCTTCCATTATAATTCCAAGATCCATCCTTTGTAAATCCATAAATACATGATCTTTTGTGATCCTCATCATGGATAAGCTAGCATGGTCTTGTCGACTTCATGCATCTACCACCTTGTTTGCTTTCCCAGGGTGATAATGAATTGAGCAGTCGTAATCCTTAATCAGTTCCAACCATCTTCGTGGGTGCATATTCAGCTCCTTTTGTGTGAAAATATACTTTAAACTTTTATGATAAGTATAAATGTCACACCTTTCTCCATAAAGATAATGCCTCCAAATCTTTAATGAAAATATTACCGCAGCTAACTACAAATCACGAGTTGGGTAATTTTTCTCTTGGATTTTCAACTGTTGTGAGGCATAAGCTATCAGCATATCATTTTGCATAAGAACACACCCCAGTCCCTTCATGGATGCATCTCTATAGATCACAAACCTTTCTCCACTACAAGGTAGTGTGAGCACAGGTGCACTGGATAACCTTCTTTTCAACTCCTTGAAATTCTCTTCACATTCTTCCATCCAAACAAACATAACTCCTTTCCGAGTCAACCTGGTGAGTGGATTAGATAATCGTGAAAAATATTTCACAAAACGTCGGTAATATCCAGCCAAACCAAGAAAAATTAGGATCTCAGTTACTGTTGTTGGTCTTGACCATCTTTCGATAACCTCTGTTTTTGCTGGATCCACAGATATCCCCTCTTTTGAGATTATGTGACCCAAAAATGAAACTTTCTGATGCCAAAATTCACACTTGGTAAATTTGGCATAAAGCTTATCCTTTCTCAGAGTCTTCAATATAATTCTCAAGTGATCTTCATGTTATTCCTTGATCTTTGAATAGAAAACAATATCGTCTATAAAGACTACCACAAATTGATCATGATAGTCACTAAAGACTCTATTCATCAGATCCATGAAGATAGAAGAGGCATTAGTAAGACCAAATGGCATCACTATAAATTCATAGTGTCCATACCATGTACGAAAAGCCGTCTTCGGTATATCCTCCCTTTTGACCCTTAATTGACGATACCCTGAACGAAGATCAATCTTGGAAATGTATTGATATCCTCATAGTTAGCCACATAAGTCATCAATGCGTGGGAGAGGATATTTTTTCTTGATAGTGATCTTGTTAAGTTCTCAATAATCAATGCAGAGTCCCATTGATCCATCATTCTTCTTAACAAATAGAACAGGTGCTCCCCAAGGTGACGCACTAGGGCGTATGAATCCCTTATCGAGATTCTCTTGGAGTTTCTTCTTCAATTCTTACAACTCAATAGGGGCCATTCTATTAGGTGTCTTTTAAATAGGCAAATCACCCTGTATAAGTTCAATTGAAAACTCAACATCACGATTTGGTGGAAGACCCGGCAATTCCTCCAGAAAGACATCATCAAACTCTCGTACAATGGGCATATTCTTAATTGTGAGTTTCTCACCAACCATTTGAGATAAATAACCTTCATTTAGTGGAATCAAGACCCATAAGATGGAAGAAATTTCCACTGGAAGGTTATGTTCATCCTTTCATCGATTGACGATCATAGATTGATCTGGAATATGAAATGTGACTTCCCTTCTTTGGAAATTGATATGAGCTCCATATAAAGAATGCCAATCCATACCAAGAATCACATCAAATTCCACTATAGGAAGAATCACAAGATTTCCAGGAAGCACTTTCCCACAAACATCAATCGGGGAAGAATTATAAACTTTTGATGCGACTGTTGTGCCATTAGGTGTTGTCACAGCTAACTCAACATCTAATTGTTGGGGTAATATGGAAATACTCTTAGAAAATTCCTCAGAAATAAAAGAGTGGGTGGATCCAGAATCAAATAAAACATTTTCTACTTTAGAGTGGATGGTAAATGTACCTTTCACCACATCGTTATCGTACTCCAATCGCTGATAGAAATTGCATGTGACTTTCCTTTTTCTTTAGCCTTAATATTTTTTTGATGTCGATCATCATCAACAACCCTTGGATTAGGGCATTTATTGGAATAATGCCCCATCTCCTTGCACTTGAAACATTGAAGTGTAGTAGGTTCATTCTGTGTGTCCCTTCCTTTGTTTGCATCATTAGACATCTTCTTCCCATCATTGCGGCATTCAAATGCCCGATGACCTTCCTTTCCACATTTGAAACATTTACCTGTCCCTTTAAGAAAACTCCCACCATGTTTCTTTCCACACTTTGAGCATAAGGGAAAACTCATCTTCTTTTCAGTGTGCTCTTTAGATTTCCCTTTGAATTCCATTTTCCTCTTCTTATCATACCCATATGACTGATGGGTTACTCCAATCTCCATCTCGACTTTGAGATCACATCGAATGATTTCCTCATAGCTATTGAAGTCCCTTATGGCTAACACCCGTCGAAGACTTGGTTTTAAGCCACTAAAGAATCGATCGATCTTACTCTCAGGTTAGATAATAATACTAGAAGTGTACCTTGAAAGTCTTGTTAAATTTTCTTCATAGGTACCAATATATTCATCATCCTTTTGCTTCAGTTAAAGAAACTCTTTCTCCATCTTTGTTCGGAGAATACGAGGGAAGTACTTATTGAAAAATAAGTTCTTGAACTCATCCCATTCCATGGACTCAATTTCATCCATTTTCCTCATATTCTTAAAAAGATTACACCATTGATCAACATCTCCTTCCAAATGATAAACTGCTAGGATGGCTTTATCATGTTCAGAACATTGAAGAACTGAAAATATCTTTTCAGTAGTAATAATCCATTGTTCAGCAATTAATGGATCAGTAGACCCGCTGAATTAAGGTGGACACTGCCTCATGAAGGAATCAAGAGAATGTTTCTCCTTCCTTTGCTCATTTGGAAGTCCTGTATGATTCATAGCTTGAGAAAGTTGTGTGATCGTGGCTACAAGATTTTTCATTCCAGCTCCCATAACATTTGGGTGCTCAGGGGGACAATCATTGCATTGCCCGTCACTTTCCTCATTAACACAGTTCCTTCGGGTTCCAGTCATTGACTAAAACCAAGAAGAATAGTGCGATAAACAATAATTATAATAGGAAAACCAGATAATCAAGAATGAAATTTCATAATAATGTTCTTATCCTAGGTTATTCATGGCCATTTCTAAAACACTAAGATTGTGTTCTATGCTTAGAATGATCCTTTGGGTTCTTACTAAGGCTTTCACATCCTAGTTTCCAAAGGGTGACTATACCGTTCCTCTGATACCAACTATAACGACCCATACTTTACATACATTGTTATTACTTCAAAATTTAAGCATACTTATTAAAACATATAACAAAACCATGAAAGGACCGTATAGGTATAATGTCTTTAGAAACTGGGAACATAAACAACTGGTTCATAAAGCGTCTACACTGTCTCCCATTTATTTCATCATATCTATAGTCCCTTTTGGAATATCATACTTAATAACCTTCTTCCTGACCTGGGGAAAGAAATCATACAAAAGGGTGAGCTCAAATGCTCAATAAGGGTAAACAAAAGAAATATCAAACATATCATATTTATAAAAACATAACATTTTGAAAATCTTATCCTACAAAAGAGATCATAACATGGGGTAAATCATAGAAGTGAAATGTAATCCCAATAAACATAACATAAAACATGAAGCTTTGTGTCATACACACATAATCATAGAGAATCATTTCTTATTAGTCAAGACTCATTGATAAGACTATCTTAGTGGACAAAGTCCATTTCTGAACCGAGTTCACTCCTCGTTTCAGTCCTGTTTCACTGAACCGGTTTAACCTGCCGTTCCATCCATGTCTATCTCATGAGATATAAAATCATTACCCAATTAATTGGAGGGAGATATAGGTCTCACCCATCTCATAATGATACCATTTTTATGTGTGCCACAAAATCATAAACCATACATCATAGCATAACCCATGTAATAAAAATGGGATTCTTAAACACTGTGACATCATAAAACAATTTATATAAGATAAAGGAATTCATAAAAATAATTTCATCACAACATAATCAAATCAATGTAATAATAGGGATAGAAACAGAACCCTTAATTATCTTAGATTGAAAATAATTTTGATAAAACGCTTGAACTCCATTCTTGAGGAAAATATCCTTTCTTCTTCAAAAACATGTTTCCTTTCATAACATGTCATACAATTCTAAACTAAAAAAAGATGATTAAAAATAAACAAGAAAACATGTAAAGGAAGCTTCTTGGAAATAATGTTTAAAATATCCATTCATGCCGTATAAGTTAAAAAAACATTCTTCTCGTACATTTGTCAGAAAAGTCAAAAAGTACCTTGTACGAAAAATGAAAAAAGATTCCTTTCATATATTTTACTAAAAACCCCCTGAAGGGTACAATTGGATTTAAACAATTTTAGACGGATGGAAATAACATTACATATTGAGGAAACATGGATGTGGATGTTAAAATACACCCCACTAAATTCCAAAGTATAAACAATCTTGGATAAAAATGAGATTGTGATATTTCCCTTACCTTAGGTCTGATTTTATTCGTAAGTGTCCTAACCTCCTGTATAATGATTTAAATATTGTTATTGACTTATTCCAGAATCATACTTATTTTAATTATATCATATATGGTCATATTCATAGCTTATTATTACTAATATTTCATTACTACTTGTTATTCAAGTGTTTATTACTTTTTGTTCTTATGTGCGTTTTGTCGAATAAATTCTTATTTTTCTTTTTAGGTTATAGATACCTCATTTCCAGAATTTTATTAGTGTAATATATATCATATAAATTCACTCAATTCATTTATATAATCATTATGCAATGAATATCATGTATAACGAATCAGATCACATTGTGGAGATGGTATTCCTTACGTATGCACGAGCGATGATATCGTTCCAATGATCGTGGAATTGTATTGGAGTGTATGTATACTATTTAAAAATCAACATCACTGTAAAATAATCATATATAGTCATTATTTACACCATTATACCCATCCAAGTAAAGTGGTGGTGGAAAATAGATTACACCACGGCGTGGAGACGGTATTCCGTACGTACGCACGCACGGTGATTTCGTTTTCCGTAGGATGGATAGATGGTGAAATAGGGTTGTTTCATACTTATAATAACATATAAGTATATGAGTGATACTTATGTTATTACTTCATAAGGAAACAACTAAAGAAGAAGAAGTGGAAGAAGAAATAATGATGAAAGAATCGGTAATGGGCATTACCTCTTCTTTGAAGCGCTTCTTTGAGACCTCCTTTTAGGGCAATAAATTGGTCTTTGAAGAAGACCAGGACCTCTAGGATGTTTCTAGAGAAGTGGAGAGGAGATATTGGCAGGGTTTGTCCAGGCTTGAAGGCTCAAAGTGGTGTGAGGAAGAGAGGGAGGAGGAGCCCTTTTATAAGGGAGGAGAGGGGCACCTGGGGAATAACTAAAAATATTATTTTATTATAAAGTCAAATTCGGTTTTTAATAGCTCCAAATTGATATATTTAGAAGATAAGGTGGGTATAGGTCGAAATCATCTCATCCAATATAATTTAGACAAGTTTAGGTTCCTATTTTAACCTTATCATTTAGATTTAACATTAAGTTAAATAATTTAACTTTTCCTGGGTCTTCTTGTGTTCTTACACTATAAGGTTAATAAACTTACTATAACAAGCCAAACGAACACCAAGTTGTTTATTATAAATATATATAACCTTATCTAAGTCATTTGGCCGAACCTTAGATTTTTAAGAATAAAATAACAATTAATAATAAAATATTTGTTTTAAAAACTATTTTATGTCAATTTTGACTCTATTTAGTAATTGATTTTTGTGAAAATCATAACAGAATTATTAGTTCGAAAAAAGTTAATTAAATAAATACTAACATGTCATATTAACCTAGAAAGTTATTGTAATTCATAAAAAGTCTCAAATTACATTTATTTGGGTATTAATAACATCAATTATGTCAATATTTCATTAATAAGGTAATTACTGCATCATCGTTGTGTCATAAATAAATTAAATTATTTAATGTCTAAAAATTACAAATAAAATACAATTATTTAGGAAATGGTTTTAGATTTCTAATTAATATTTATAGTCTAATTTATCTTATGTATAACCCCATATTAAAAATGATTTACTTATTAAACATTGATTTTAACTATTTTAACCCATCCTTAAATAAATTAATAATAAATGTCCTAATCTAATACATGTGGGCCTAAATGGTCATATTTTATTTCTATGGTTGTTTTTGGTCGAATTATAATTATCCAGTAGAGTTAGGACATGTGTTAGGGTAATAATAATATCATTTTTACCCTTAACTACCCTATTTACTTTTAACCATGGAAAAAAAAGTAAAAAGTTTCTATTCACCAAAAAATTATTTTCATCTCATTGAACCACATTTTACATACTGATATCAACAGTGTCTCTCGGACTTTCGAAATTCCACTCACAGAAGCGGTAAAATTAAGTTTTATGAAAAATTCAGTTTTTTTAACTACCACTTAGTGGTTTCACTATTCATCAAAAATTGAATGTTTTCTGAAAAATACCAAAAATTAGGCCTAAGATATATTTGATATTATGAATTCAAAAATTATGTTTATTTTACCAAATTCAAAACATACCAGTTACATTAACTAATTTAAAAATTAATTCCCGTCATTAAGACAAATAGCGTGTTTTTAAGAGATAATAACTATCAAAAGATTCACACTTGTTTATGTCTGGTTTAAATGTGAAATTACATCCAATGAACAACATTGTATTAAATGGTAAAAATATATTCTACATATACTTTAAAACCACTCAAATTAATAATTTTTCATTATTAATTATTTCGATTAAAAAAGTTGTGTTTAATTAAAATTCAATAATTTTCACTATTAATCAGAATATGAAAGTTATCCGAAAAGTACCAAAATTTCACCCTAAGCTAATTTCGATATTCCGAATCCAAAAATGATGTCCATTTTGAAAAATAAAATTTACAAAATTTCAAAAAGTGGTTATTACAATTCATAACAGCTAGTTTTAATAATATTTTAATCACATATCGTTATTTAGTGAAACTCGGTATTGCGTACGACGCAGGCTATCGAGGAAGGCCGAGGTTTCGTATAAAGCAAGCTGAGCTAGTGTTGTGTGTAGTGAAAGATTCCCATAAAAACAAAATATTTCTCATAAAAGTCTCGGGTGTTACAAGTATCATCTAAAATTTCATCACAAAAATAATAGATATTGAATTTTTTATATTAAAATAAAATGATGATGAATATATTTGTACATATTGGGAAAATATTACAATATATGAATGGAATAGTTTGATATTTATCAGAAAACTTGAGAAAATAAAATATTCATATAGCAGATTAAATCCAAATATTAGAGATTAAATATATCTAATGTACATTGATAGTTATGATGAAATATTTAAATGGTACCAAAAGTTAAAAATAAAGTTTCTGAATATAAATTATTCTTATAAATTTTGGTATAAAAATATAATGATGGAGTTTTAGGGAATCACTAATAATAAAACCCATGGAGGAAATAAAATCTATATTCCTCCATGCTGAAAATGTGTCAGGATGAATGGGATAAAACTCTCTAATGGTAAAAGTCATAAATTAATGTGTGTAAAATAAGTCCATATAGAAATTTAATGATGATGGAATATGTATGGGATAGATTATTAAATAACTGGGGTGAAATCTCACCCAAATCCACCACCCATATTCCAATTCATTAATTTCAAAATGTTTATACTTTAATCTAAACGCAGTGTGAATCCAATGGTTAATAATTAATTTCAACATTATAAACCTCATAATATAAGGTATATAGGGGAATCCCATATAATCCCAATAACTAAATTGTCCCCTGAAAATGAAATGGTGAAAGGAAAAATTATCATCCACTCATAAATGGATAATGACCTTTTTGAATATGGTTCTAATCACTCGTTTATATCTAGAGAATCTGGTAACTATGTCATATAAAAATAAAAATCATTATATATTCAATTAGCATTCTAATGTCCTAATAAATTATTATTTCATATTAATTATAAAAGTCATATCTAGTATAATTTTACGATGATCTGATTTCTATAAGCCTTATTGGTGTCTCTATAATCAGAGATGATGTGAATTTGATCTTGGATTTTCTCTCTCAAAATAATGTACAAGTCAACTAATGAGGTTGTTAGGTAAAAAAATTCACATCATGGATTATCTGATCGATATAATTTTTGAATGTATTAGTATGAACACCTATTATAAGTGGATTCTAATATGTGGGTGTTAATTTTAATTCATTAATTGTATTTAAAATCAAATTATTAGGGAATAACTTAACATTAAGTAAACTCATACTATTTGGGAGTGTGTTAATGTATTTTTTAATTAATTTTCAAGTCTTCCACCAAATCCTGATGTTTAGTTTTCAATATAACACATTTAAAGACCAAATATTTTCATGATTGGAAATTCAAAAGGTTTTGGAAATTTATTAAACAATTTTGAAAGTTTATTTTTTAAAAATATACTAGGAAGGAGAAAATTTGTATTAGAATTATATAATGCAGTTTCTAAAGTGTCGTTTTATGATAGAACAGTGAATCAATATTTTGGATATATATTGGAGGATTGGAATGAATATTATAGAGTTTTATAGTTTTATCTTCATAGTGACCAGCTTACTGTCTATCGTCTTGGAGGAACCATGTGTCACCTTGATCATATAGTGGTTTTTTAAAATAATACTGAGTATGGTCCAGTTTTTGAGTGAGAGAATGGTTTAATATAAATCAAGAAAACATCTTAGTAAATAGTGTGAGTTTGAAATGATCATAATATTAGAAATGAGTTTTAAAATATCACGACAAATTTATATAGAGGCATCCAGAGTTGAATCACATGGTTGGTGCATAGTTTTTAAACCATGTAGACTCACTGAAAAATGGTGGGTGTTATATGGAATAGTTTTCCACCATAGTGGATCATTGATTATAAAACATTGTTGGAAAACCATATACCCATTTAAATATTAAAAAATTAGAAAAAAACATTATTACTCATACACTCTAAAATTTGATTCCACCATTCTTAGCTTTAATACATGTGTATTATAAAATACTCATACTATCCTCTTAAATACATGTTCTTCAATGATCCTTATCTATTTCACCTTATTTGTGGTATGATCAAGAGCATCATGTGATTGTACTAGACCTCTTGTGACCCTTCATTGATTACTTCAATGGAAAGTTGTTTCTCTCCATTTTATTCTAATATGCCTGATTTCTAGGGAAATTTTTGTCTCCATCATTTTCTTCTAAATCATGTAGAACAAGGAATATATTCTTAATGAGTGGTATTCTATTAGACATATATACATTTTAACACCCTAGTAATATCTGTCATGTCTAAGTTTGAGAGAAACTAGACCCCATGCGTGCCTCTATATACCTTAGAGTTTGAAAAATACTATCAAGGGTGTGATGATCATTAGTAGGAATACTTCACCGATAATAACATATCCTATAAAAAATTATATAAGTAAAATTAAAATATTAAAATTAAACATATTTGAAGAAAATTAATGTCAAATGGAATTCATGTCATAAAAAAAATAAAAAGGATCCCTATGTTGCAATCTAAACCAGTGTAAATATATATGCTGGTAAATGAATAAATAATATCTAACGAAATACTCTAGATTCAATTTTGGGACATACATTGGCTCGATTATTTATGAATTAGTCATCTACCATGTTCCCATCTCTATATACAGAATCGTTATACCAAAAATCACTGTGCACATAAAAATTTATATAAATAGTTTGAGTAATAAACCAAATAAAGACACCACTTATAACTCCTTAACAAATACTATCATAAAATAGTTATATTCAATGATAATAATAAATGTGCATGAAAAAATAAAAATCGCAAATATAGAACTGATGTTCTAACCAAGTCACCAAGATCCTTGACTATACATGACTTGGATTCATGTTGGAAGGAAAATTGAGATATCAAAAATAAAAAAAAAATAGAAAAAGTCTAATAATTATAAAACTCAACATTTTTTACTGTTATACTAAAAATCTACTAGGAATCAGGTGATTTATCTTCTGATCCTCTAATAGGAATCAAATGATCATTTTAACTGGCATCTTCTTGGCCTTGAGTAGAGATGATACATATAATCAAATATAAATTGAGTGAATGAGACATTATCCATGATACATCAGCAAATCCAAAACCTATTCTTATGACCCTCATTTCCATTGTTGCAAGACATGAACATTCCTCCTCTAAGGGCTACCATGTCACAGTAGTCAACTTCATCCATGATCCAAGAAAAATATCAACCATGTGATGGAAACAATCTTAACTAGGAAGAATATAACAATAAAATAATATCTTCAAATATTAATAACATAGTAAAAAAATATAATACATGTGATGAAAATAAGTTTTACCAAACAAGATAAAATCTTACTCATGGAATAATGTATTTTGAATGCATCTCATGAACTATGTGCAGAGCCACATGAGATCACAATCAATCATAAGAATCATGATAATCCAAAAAAATAATATTTATACTATTGAAACATGCGTAAAAAGATACCCAAATGGTATGGAAAATCTTATATCATGGAATTCAATGTAAACATTAATGGTAATCAAGGTTTTTATCACCAGAATCATGTTCACACACAAAACATAAAAAATAATTCCCACCATGAACTACTAGAACCAATTATAAATTTAATGTAATGATACTTAGATCAAGGAATAATGATTAAAAATCAATTTTTTAGACAACCACATATCCAAAAAAAACCACTATCAATGTTATAATATGAGTTTGGGTGAAGTGAAATATCAAATCAAAAACATGAGGGACATTCCAAGGAATGATTCCTTAAGTATTTCACAACTATAATATCAAAGAAAACTATTTGTAACTATAAAGGGATACTATCCATTAATGTTTATTATTTAAACAAATGATATGAGGATATAGAATTTGCATAACCACTGTAGTCCCGTTTTTAGATTTCCTAAATAATAAGAACAATAGTTTTTATATAAAAAAATTTCTAAATGAGTTCTCAATCGAATCACGTCCAAACTGAAACATTGGTAGAAATGGATTCAATAAGTCCTTATATTTATCAAATATATTTAATGGTTGATCCTTGAATGGAATAAATATGACATTGAATGATGATCATATCACTAAACTAGAATTCTATAAAACATTATAAAAACCCATTAATAAAATAAAATTGGAGTGTAATTGAGGGGATTAATTATGGTAAAATGAGTGAATGGGGTATTAATATCTATTACATAAGTCTAAAAATGGTTTGTCATAATATCATAGTATATTAATTAAAACATAAGTAAATATGATATTACTTCATACACTACAAGAAACATGGACATCACCACACCGTACACAACTGTCTAACAATGGTCATGGTGCCCTTGAAAAATTCCCAAAGATAGATTGTGACTAAAGTGTGTTACTAATATATAGGTCATTTTACCCTCACTACACCCTATAAAATAGGCATGATATAGATTCCCATGTCTTGGAAAACATGATCCTTATTCAATCACATCATCTTACCAATGTCTTCCAAAGGTAGGCGCTCATTAGCTTGTGGACTGATGAGGCGTAGGAATTTGCATTGGTCGAGAGGATGGGAGGTCAGACTCATCACACCTTTTTTAGGGGAATTATTATCTATTCCGGGACACTCTGTATAGATTTAAGTTATGTTTGTTAATCCTTATTACATTACCAAGTATAAAATGAGCTTTTCCTTTAGTTTTGACAATCAATGATTAAATATGTAAGAAATTTAGAGAATCTTTTATATGTATTCGAGGTTCTTCATCGATAGAGAATCATCTATATCTATTTAGAGATTCTTGATCAATGGTAACCTTCAAGACATTTATATAAAAGTCTCTTTGTCATTATGATGACCAGGCTGGTTTTAAAGCCACTCAATGGGGCACTTAAAGTTCATTGTCATTCAGAAGGACAATGAATTATTTCAGAGTTGGGATCGAACCCATAGATTGGATACCTACGCATCCTTTGTTTTGAAAAAGGAATCAGAACCCACGTAGTTCAAATAAGGGTTTGATGTTTATGATTGATGGCTCAAAGTAGGATGTCACAATAACTTTTACACTCTAAGATCACGTGAGTCATACTAGATGTGAGAAACAAGAGGTATTGGTAAAATTTAGACAATTGTTCCATGAAAGATGCAATCATAAGAAATGGTTTGGGGCTTATGTATGTATGACTGCCCAGAGGATTTAAGTTTAGGATTTACTTTAAGGAGAAAATCCAGGAACAGGGTCCATAAAGGTATATGTGCTTTATGGAGATTTGAACACTCTAACATGGGACTTTATTCCTGAAAAGGAAACCCAAATTAGGAGAGGATTGATAACTGGGTTTTACTCCTAAGAAGGAATCCCATATCAAACGTAAATTAGGACTGGTTAAAGAGAATTTAAGGGACTTGGGGCTTACTCCTGAAAAGGAAGCCTAAGATTTATGACTGGGACTTATTCCTGAAAAGGAAGACCATGTTAAGGATTAAGGTTTGGGGATTACTCCTGAGGAGGATGCCCATATTAAGGGACTTGGGACTTACTCCTAAGAAGGATGCCCAAAATTAGAGGACATGGGGCTTACTCCTAAGAAGGATGCCCAAAATTATGACTGGGACTTATTCCTGAAAAGGAGACCCAGGTTAGGGGACTTGGTTTGGGGCTTACTCCTGAAAAGAATGCCCAAATTAGAGGACTTATGACTGGGGATTATTCTTGAAAAGGAGACCCAGGTTAAGGATTATCTCATCTTTAAAGGATGAGGTTGAATGAATGAACTCTCCATATTTAGTGACCTAAGGATATTTAAATCACTAGGTTTTGAGAGATATTTCACTGAATTCCTTTCGGATAAAGAAGTCAAATAAAGAAATCATGCCATAAATGGCTTTGAAGAGTGTCTTGAAGACTGAATATTGAAAAGGAATGGTGTAATGAATTAAAAGGGGTGAAATGGGCAAGAAAGGCACCCAAAAAGGAAGGGGCGCGCAAGTCTTCGAAGGCGCGCACGTATTGCGGTGGCACGCAAGTATTGGTCACGCAGGTATACCTACGCGTCATGTGTTGTACTTGCGCGATGGTCAACCAGTATGAAAATACTTGAGCGACTCTTTTTTAAATCCTTTATAATTCTCTTGAGGTTCTTCCAAAAAAGGGACGGGCAAGTTATATCGAAGGAATAAGGCGGCGCGCAAGTGGGACCACTTCCCTTAAGGGCTGTCCACTCAGGCGCGCAAGTGTTGATGAGTTTCAACACTTAGGACTTCCTCCCTCCCTTTAGATCTTCCGTTCTAGGTAAGAAATTACCTTAGAAGTGTTCCGGAAACATTGAGAAGAGACTTGGGTGTCAGGAGCTTCAATGCGAGTTTCTGGAAAAATATCCTCTCGAATAGGGGGCCCACAGGGTCTATTTATAGGCAGGAAAAGACACCGGGCGGTTACCGGGCGGTTATCAATTAGGTCGCGCAACTCACTTGCGCGACCAAGGGCGTCGTGCAAGTGTACTTGCGCGACAGTGATATAACTTGCGCGGTGAAGCTGCTTTTGATCCTTTGTTCATGCCTTTGTCGAATTTTGATATTTTCTTCAAAGGTTGAATCACATTGAGCTCAGATATTCACCTTTTCCGATTTTTAGATTCAGTGATGAATGGAGCGTGAACAAAAGTCCCCCCTCAGAGTTGGATCTGGAGAGAAACGAGGATTTGACTCTGAGGAAATCGAATCCATCTAAAGGAAAAGGGGGAACACAATTCCTCATGGCGTTGAGGCGGCGCGCAAGTTTGTGTCGTGCAGGCCTTTAGCACACTGGGTACGGCGCGCAGATAGGCTTCCTGGCCTATAAATACACATTTCTGGCCATGTATAGCATCTGATCCCGAATTTATCGAACTCTCGCCGCGCAAGTCTTCCTCGACGAGCAAGTCTCTTTTTCCACTGTTTCCTCGCTGCCGTGCTACTCTCAAGGTAATAGGGCTTGCGCGGTGATACATGCGCGACATAAACTTGCGCAACACATGTAACACTTGCGTGACATCTCCATACTTGCGCGCCTTAATGCCTTGTCCCTTTTTTTGAATTCTTTTCACAAAGTTGGTGAAAAAATAATTCATTTATAAATTAACTTATTCAACTCTGTGGGCAGAATTAATGGCTCCTAGACCCGGATTAATTGATAAACTGGCTAGTAAGTGGATAGATGATATGATGGACATCATTGGCCCTGATTATTATACTGTCAAAGATAGTACTCTTCCAAATTTGGCTACGTATCTGAAGAAATATCATCTCAACTTTCCTCATTTCACTTATCTACCTTTGTATGGCTATGGTCATCTACAAGAAGTCATTATTCCAGAAGTAAAGAATTATCTTCCATTTTCTTGGTTTCAGAATTATACCAACTTTGATTCAGCAAATATCTCAGGTGGAGGAGTATTTCTAACTGCTGGAACAGTGGAGAAGGCCTATGTGATGCATCATATCCCTTGCACACCAGATCTGAATAAACAGACACCTGAGCTTCAACCACATTGTCATCCTTCGATCTTCCGAAATGCTCAGATGGATCAATCCAAAGGCTGGAAGAAAAGTTGGGACTTCCGTCCTGGGGGAGGTGTGAAGCCAACTTGGATGTGGGCATACTGGGTGCGACAGACCTGCGCAGAGTTTATCGAGGATCTGAAGAGAGATGCAATATATGAGGCTGTCTGGGTTGGGAAAACATATGTTTACAGACATGATAACTTCGTGCCAGAGATACTCAGCCACTGGAGCCCAGCAACTAATTCTTTCCATTTGACTCATGGAGAAGTAGGTATCAATTTGTGGGATGTCCACAAGATCTCAGGGGCTCCAATTTTGGGCGATATGTATGATGAATTCATTCCTCCCAAGGTGACTTAGAATGATTTAGAGAAGACTCCTGCTTTAGCATGAGAATTATTTAAGATCTTCCACAGGCTCAAGAGTTCAGAGACCTCATTAACTCATTTTAGAAAAGATATTCATCCAGAAGAATTGATGAATGTGTTTATTATTGAGAAGAAAGGGATAGAGCCAAAAGAAAAAGGATCCAAGAAGAAGAAATCCAAGGATACCAGGCCCAAACGTCCTACCACCTATCCAAAACATGAGAAGAGAGGAGCTCCTGGCCCATTCTGGCCAACTCTAGAAGCAGGAGAGTTTGAAAAGTGGGGATATGACGTTAATGAAATAATTCCAAAGAAAACTCATCTGGCGGGTTTCTTGGCAATGTGGCTCAGTGTTCATATCTTCCCGGTCAGGGATTCGAAGGGAGGCGTTAGGCTAGGGACCTTCGTTATTGCGGCAAAGTTGGCTGAGGGAAAAATGGTTGGGTTTGCTGCCCCCATTTTAGCAAAGATTCACAGGAGTTTACTTCATGTATCCCTGGGTAAATGTCCTTTAAGAATAGTGGGACCATTCCAGGTTTTGTGGGGATGGATCGCCACTCACTTCGGGACTTACAATGTACAGAATGGATTACAAATTCCTGGAAGCTCTTTCAGACCGTCAGTGCAAGCATTCTCTAGAATTTCTCCATTAGATGTTAATGGTTATGACATGAATGTGAGGCTGAGCATGTTTAAGGAATTCAACTTCTTTCCCTATGGAAGTCCTCCATCCGGGCGGTTTGTTGATGATGGGACAGCCCATTTGGATTTGAGGGAATACATGCTAGCTAGCAGGGATGGTGTGTTAGTAGCCAGAATTGATGGAGAAATCATATGTGAGGCCTATCCTCCATATAGATTTTCACGCCAATTCAAATGTTTGCAACAGATTGTTGTATCCCCTCCAGTACATGTCAGGTTAGAGAAACATCCGATGGTTGCTCGAAAACTATGGCTGCTGACATCAAGAGAGAAGACTGGGGCAGTATTTGATCTACCAGTTGAAAAAGCGGCACATAATTTGACTACATTTTATGCCGAACATTGGATATCATCATACCCCAAAGGAATATTGAATCACCCAGTTTATCAAGTGGGAAAGAGGAAGAGGACTGCAGTGAAAGAAACCCTTCCTCATGAAGGTGACGCTTCCCCACCTGAAATAGGTTCAACAGACTCCTCTTCTAGAACTGAATCATCAGATTATCATGATGGGGATGATGAGGCACAACCGGCAGCAAAGCGGTTTCGTGCCCGATATAATCCTCCATCCAGAATTAAAATACCCACTCCATCAACTCCTGGTTAGTTGTTTCATTGTAGTGATTTCAATCACTACTACTTTATAAAGTAATAAGTCCTACTTTCTTATTCCCTATCTGTATCTGCAGGATCTGGGAAGAAATTAAAATAAAAAATTGTAGGACCTTCCTCACAGCCTTCATATCTAAGGCCAGAGGCTGTTCAGCTATGGAAGAGCTTATACTGTGGTACTGAGACCGCCTGGCTGGATTTTTGTGAGGGCCTACAACTTCCTAGAATAGGAAATCTTACAGCTTCTAAAAATCTTCAATACGGAGATAACCCCAATGAAGTGCGAGCTTACATCAGAGAGCTGGAAATGCTCATATATGCCACTGATGACTCGGTTCCTATCACCAGGAGGGTGAAGGAAATTATTGATCGTGGCGCCACTGAGGGGGTAGGTGGATCTGGAGATGAGGAATGGCGAGAGTATGTGGCTCATGAAGATGTAAGTTTTCTTTCCTTATTTTCTTTGCAACATGATTTTAGTTGAAGCTTTTTAACTTAAGGAATTTTTTTTCTTCTTCTCGCATCTTGCAAAGAGAGGAACTGGGGTTCCTTCGCCACAGTATAGCCCTGGTGGTACTGCTATCGGGGCTGCTGCTGATTCTCCTCGCGAACCAGGTGAGATATCTCCAGGCTAGCAGGCCATGAATGAGGCGATGGACATAGCCTTCCATTCGCCAATCCAAGTGCCTATAAGAGAGACCACTGATACTCCAAAAAAACAAAAGAAGCAAAGACAACGAAGGATAAAATCCATAGCTAAAAATTTCATTAGCAGTGGTAAGTCCTTCAAACAATCATGAGATTATACTAATATATAAGTCATTTTACCCTCACTACACCCTATATAATAGGCATGATATAGATTCCCATGTGTTGGAAAAAATAATCCTTATTCAATCACATCATCTTACCAATGTCTTGGTTGAAATATTTACCATTACATATGCACAGAGAAAGACACTATGTCCATAACGGATTTCACCAACCATTCAAGTTGGCTGTTTTATTATATAAAAATCAAACTATATTTTTATGTATTCAAAATGTAATATAAGATCTCAAGATTTTATCCAAACCAAGATTCACATAAATCACAAGTCATTAAATAGGAAACATGGATTTTCATGTTTTATAAAAACGATCATATTCTTTTCCATATCATACTCTAAGGACCTATCATACTCAAAAAGATTCTATAGGTGTCTTGCTAGAATAACACATTCTAGGGAGCTTCCACATCTGTCTCACACTCAAACTTCTAATCTTCAATTCGTCTACACTACCACTGAAATTTATTGGATCGGACATGTAAATATAATGATAAGTTACATGAATTAATTTTCATGCAACTGTATTGAGATGAAAGATAAAACCATACTCTAATATTCAATCCAGCTCGATGATCTTAAAGGGTCCATGAAACCACGAATCAATATATTATTTCATCATAAAATTTCATTTCCCAAACCATTTATTTGATATCAAATAAAATATATTGCACATAGTAACCATGTGGATAGTGTAAGATCAAGATTGACACTATTCTATGATCAAAATATTCATGAACAATTAGAATCTCGAACATTGTTTTGTATACCATAATAGTCTCTACGATTTTACCTCACTAGAATCATTCTAAAAAAGTGTTCAACTATATTTCCTTCCAAAATAATCTTTATAAGGTTCCATATAAATCAAACCCATGAATCTATTTTTTAAGTAAAATTATAACAAGGATAGTTGATCATCCCATGATCCACCAATATTTAGGACAAACATTGGAAGAATATCCTCTAGTATGTGATTCAACTGTTATGACGTCATATATCTTTGGGGATAGTTCAGTTATTACATATGAAATAAGTCCATTAATATTTATATAATCTCATACAAAACTATGATATATATTGTGAATAACTATTTGACATATAAATTGAGATAGTTATCTACAATTATAATAAATATTTTCCTAACTAATCTACTGAGAGATTCTCAATAATTTTTTTAAAATGAGATAATCTCAGTAGCAGATTTATAATAAACTAGATAGTATCATGAACCCTTAGATACTAGGACAATCCCATCAGATATTATGTCAATAATACCTCCAAAATACTTTTGGGATCAATGGGTTGTTTTAGAAAATCACTTGCATGCTATTTCTCAAATTTTGTTTTTTGGGAGGTGTGGAATCAATAAATGAATTGAAAAATTCCCATCATCATCCCTATCCATAATAAATATTAGCTAAATTCATGGTTAATAATTGTAACTCTTATATGCACCACCCTATAACGAGTATGTAAGTATCTTATCATCTTATCTATAACAGATATAGGGAGTATAACTCTTCAATGTAGTAGGGTCACATTATCATCATTCAAAGACGAATTAGGTATCATATCACATATTTCTGTCTATTAATTAAATTATTTTTCACTATAAATTACTTTTTTTAATCGATTTACAAAATATATTATTGTATATGTGACTAAAAATGCGGAAGATGTCACTGATTTCTAGTCCGCAAAAGAATCCATCCTCCAGTCAACAAACATGCTCATTAGGTGACACATTTGCTTCAATTTTCATTGAACATGATCATTATTTATATTCTCATTTTGGAAATGGGAAATTTAAATGGTTATACCTTTATCTAGTTCATATTCAATTCCATATTTGAGCTTCTTCATGTACTCTACCAAATTATTTCGCCTCTATTTTTGGTCCCAATGTGCGATGATATAGTGAAGTCTCTTATTGTAATTATAAGTAATGTGTAGAATAATTATGCTCATGGGATATCACTTAACATAACAACAAAGGTAATACTTTATTACTCTGCCTCGTTTGATCCCTGAATCCAAATTTTTATGTGTCATAGTATGTAGAATAACTAATCAGTGGATCAGGAGGAATAAACACATGATTTATAGTCGGCCTCCTCTTCACCTCAAGAAACAATACTTTAATCTTTTATTATAAATAACCATAATTTTAATAAATAAATATCAAATATTAACATATTTATATCCATTACATAACATAGTGACCCATTGTATAATCATATAGATCCAGTTCTTTTGAAATCCTAAAAACATTAACAGGCTTTTCATAAGGGAACTGCATCTTATACTAATATTTTTATTACAATTAAAATCATTTATTTGAAATATCATACATAGTATCTTTCATAAAAACCATGTGAAATGAATCATTAAAAAGGGAGATAATAGATTCTTAATTAGGGTAAAAAATAAAAAATACCAATGATCACATAAAACTAAAATGAAAACAAGTTTAAGAGATCATGAGTGTAACATTTGAAAACAATAAACATAATTTAATTTATCATAATATTTTTGACATGGCCTAGAGATTATAATTTCTTGATAATTGAATCATAAATGAATCAATTAACATGATCCATGATAACAGGACATTAGAAAAAATACATATGTCATTGGCACATACCTGAGTATAAAAAAAATCATTTTTTAGTTTTTGAGGATCACAACCAAGAGTATCATAGTGAATACTACCCAAATCATTGTAGTAGTGAATGATAAATCCCAAGAGTATTATAATGGATAGAGACACATACTATACTAGGTTCATAACTATTCTTTTTTTGTTTATATCTTGAGATATCCATCATTAACCACTGCATTGGAAAGCTATATGATCCTAGTTGCACCTAGAACATAATAAAAACAAATATATGTATGCTATAATATCATAAATCATTATTCAAAGAATAACATGTTGAATGGAAAAAAAATTTATAAAAAATCATCATGGAATCATATCATAACCCATGGAAAAAACAAATAAGTTTTATAATGGTTTCATCCACATAAATTAACCAATGGTAAATTAATTGGTTTCATACAATCATTATTAAATTATCGTCATATAATACATCCAAATATTTAATGTTGGAAGAACCATAGGATTATATTTCTAGTAAAGAATATATATCATAAAATTGTTTAATTTAAGATAAAAATTCATTTAAATGATATCTTGAGTACCGGTTGTGGAAACTTTTAATTTTCATTTTGAAATATGATCATTAAAATAAAATTAAATACCAAATATTATGGAGAATATTTCCCTTAAAAAGAACCTTGAAAAGGACTATACTATGTATCAAATCATTTAACTTTAATGTTGGTTTAATATTAAGTGTAGGTGGTGTACTTTATAGAAAATATTACTTTCAAAATATACGCACTGAATCAATAGTATATCATTCTGAAAACATGATGAATATTATCTTTAAATATTTTTTCATGAATTTTTTAACATGAATTAAAAAATAATTGGATAATTTTAATAACATTAATTAAAAAATATTTGTAGAATATTCACATGGATGATATAAAATTTCCGATTGAAGAGAGAAATTAAATCGCTAATACTTAGAGAAATTATTTTAGACTATTGAGTACTAAAATATTGTAAAATGAAACGAAAATTTCCCCCCTATAGTAAATTATAGTATAATAAAATGCACTAGATTCTAGATAGTTATATAATGAAAATTCATCAACATAATTATAATAATAATCAATATTGACGAACAATGAGATTGTAACATAAAAACATTAATACTTTGGTAAATTTTGACTCATAATAAATATGAAATTAAAAACCGTATATATATTCAAAGATATTTATTATAAAAATCTTAAAATAAATTCATGGGAATTATATTACAACATAAAAGATATAATAGGTGAATAAGAAATTTTAATCCCAGTATTAAAATTGTGATGAAAATCAATTACATCAACATCAACTTGATTTGAAAGAGATATAACATCCTATATATTAAATATAATTTTATTATATTTATATAAAATACACATTTATGTACTTATAATCTCATATATGATCCTCTTATAAATTTTAATTAACATTTTGTTGCTAATTTATTATTAAAATAATGGTTTCCATTGTTAATTATTCTATTTTTTCATGCGATTTTCTATTTGGTTCTTATGATCCTAAAAAATTAACCATGGTTACATAGTATAAATAATATTAATAATAATATAAATATAATATATTTTCATTATATATATAATTATAATCATTCAGAAATGTTATAGAGATATAAAATGAATTTTAGCATTCATAAATATGGAAGGTCATACATGTGCATGCATGCTCATTAAATTTTTCTACAGTTGAAAAGAACATAAATAATAATTCACCTTCAAATAATCATTAAAAAATTGTAGATATAATAAATATTTATTATATATTTATTTATCACCATACATTTCCAAATAAAATTAATATTAATTACACTGCTTCACAGAGATGGTATTCCACACATACACATGAGTGACGTTGACATTTCCCAAAAGTGGTACATGTAAGAATTTAGATTAGAAATAATAATACATGAATATTTTTTTAAATATAAAATATAAATATTAATTCAATCAAAATATACATTCATGAAATATGGTGATGGAAAATTAATTTGATCAATTTGTGGAAGAGGGTATTTCGTACGAACGAAGGAGTGACAATTCCAGTTACTATATGATGGAAATTATGGAAATTAAAGGAGTTTTTAATCCTAATGAAATTATATTATATTTAAGTCACATAATATATCATTTTACTAATATTATTAAATATCATGGGAAGTTAGAAGAAGTAACAAATTGTGAGAGGCTGGTTATAATGATTACATCTTCTTTGGTAGTCCTTCTTTAGATCCCTTCTTAATGACCTTTTTAATACTAATTTAGGGATAAAAACATATATACATAGCTTAAATGGAATTATTAAAGATATCTTGTTTAATTATTTCAATGTATATGTCACAATGTGGTGTAAATAGAAGAAATGACGGCTTTCATTTTATAAGTGAGGGAGCGGAATTCTTGGAATTTATTGAACAATTAAAATATATACAAGTAATTATCTAGCCTAATGGTTCTAAATTCATAGAAATTTAAATTTGAGTTATTATATGTTTTAAATACTCCCATAAAATGAAACTTTTATTAGATTAGGTGGTTTTTTAAACATTATCTTCTGATCTATTATTATTTTTATTATATATTAATCTTAACTATGGTGATGACTTTTTCACTCTTAAGGGGTGATAGTTTTTCTTATAAGGTTACAATTTTCTCATAAATAATAATGGGATGAAATTTGATATTTTTCATTTATAAATAATTTAATAAAATATTATTTTCCTAAAATATCATTAATGTAATTTTAAAACTATTCATTTAATTTGACCCTAAAGGCACCAAGAAAAAAATGGAATTAAAATATAATACATTAACAAGAAAATAATACTATATATTAAACTAAAAATATTCTCAAATTATAATATATCTTTCAAATTACTTCATTCTAATATTTTTTGAAATCAATGATTTCATTTTTTATTAATTGAATAAATTTTGTGTCAGCAAATCTTAAGCATTTAAAGAAATTATATAGTTACAAAAAATTATCAATAAATTACCATAATGAAAATATTTTCATTATTCTAGAAATTAATATTATTATTTATTCATAACATCAGTTTTTCTAAATTTGAATACATATAATAAATTTCAAAGGGAGTGACATTTTGAATTTTTCTTTTTGTTATTTATATATTATCATTCATTATAAAGGAAATTTTTTAGTTAAATAGATAATTTTAAAAACTATATTGATAAGGTTATATGTACCATAATAAAATAAAAATTAACGTGAAATTTTTTGACAAACATATGTATTTGTATCCTTGGTTAAACTCATTTTAACATTACAGAGGTGATAAATTTTACCGTAATTATTATCCAAAATTCAAAAAAGATAAAAGAATAAAATTTACAAATTTATAATAGAAATTTTAAATTTTATAATAATTTATTCATAGATTAATATATAAATATTGAAAAAATTAATTTTAGAAAAAAATCATAAAATAAAAAAAATTAGAAAGATGCGTATAGAAGTATAAAATTATTTTTATAACTAATTCAACACTAAAATTCATACCATTGAACATAATTGGGTTATAAATAATTTAATAATAAAAAACTTTCTTTGATTATGTTTAAAAAAAATGCAACTTTAAAAATTCATGGACCAAATTAAATTATTTATTCAATAAAATCAGTATTTTTTCTAATCATCAAAACAAATATTTTATGAAGTTACATAAAAATTAAATCTAATCTCATTTTTAAATTAATATTTAAATATAATATTTAATTTTATCAAATAATATTTCTAAAACATACAAAAAATTAAATAAAATAATTTCTCAAAAAAATTAAAACCCACTTTGAAGGAAATATATTTTTAAGGAAAAATTGTGAATTCCCTAAAAAATGAATTTCTATTTCCTAATGGTTAATTAATACTTTTGTATTTAATAGGATATTTATATATATTTTCTGATATTTTTATTTATATTCATACATTCCAATTGAATAGTTAGAGTAATGGCATGAACCTTAATAAATGATATTCCCTATTTAATTGAATTAAATGCCCTATTATGTAATGTGCTTATAGAATAGACGTGACCTAATTTGTGTATATCATGTAAGATTTAAAATAAATTTATTTCTATTTACCATTAATAATATATCCATTTTAAATTTATCGTATGATTATTATATATTAAGTTTTTTGATAAATATAATAGTCATCGATGAAAGAAGGTTTGGCCTCAGCCAATACACCATACCCTATGAAACCCATTTATTAAGAATTTTGAGAAAGATAGAATCCCATTTCTATTATATTGACCAATAAAACTATGATATCAAATAACTAAATCATTATATAATCCATTCATGAGAGAAGTTCAAGAACATTGAGATCATGACCCAAACCCTTATCGGTGAACCTCCCCATCAAAATCTTAATGTCGAAAACTTTACCATTATGGTTTTCAATAGCGTAATAAGGGGTCACTTATCTCGACACCAATAGTAAGAATACATATATTGTCTTTTCAATAAAATAATTATTATATTTATTACTTAGTATTGTTACTTTATAAATGATTAAAAAAATTGATTTTTATAAAAAATAGATTTTGAAACTATTAAACACTAATTATATTTTTAGTAATATATTGTTTCAATGAAGAAACTCTTTCAGATTAATTAAAAAAAATTAAATGATGAATTTTTTTGAAAATTATATTATTAATAGTACAAATTAAAAAAATAAAATGTACTTTTATAAAGGGAATGTGTAGATTTTATAATGTGCCGAAAAACATTTATTGCCATTATTTTTTAATAAATATGTATTTTTAGTTTTAATGAATAATTTATCATATTTATTGATTTTTTTTTATGAATTTATGATTATTTTTCTAATCATCGTGTTTTAATTATCTAATATTTAATTGTTCATAATATTATGGGATTAAAAAATTGGGTATACTTTAAATAAGTTATAACTATATTGTGTGTTTTATGACATCATAATGATAAAAAAGTGATTTAATATATTAGATACAATTTATCGAATAATAATATATATTTCCACTTTAAAATAATTCATATTTTTTGTTATTTTATTATTTTAATAAACACTTTTTATTTCTTCACAAAAATATAATATTATTTATGGTTATAAATTGTTTCTTTGTAAGCATGACTCACTTCCACTTTACCATAGATATTATATCAATTTTCTCAGTTCATTAAATTATAAAATAATTAATCCCTATCCTATTTGGATGATACTATAGGTTTCTTTGTTTGAATTATTACTATATTTTAAAAATTGTAAAAAATTATGTTTGGAAAATAATAAAGAACTCCCCTCCCTTTCCCTATATAATCAAACACATACTCTCATTTCTCTTCCCTAAAAATAAATCAGTCTTGAATATAATGATCCAGTTTTTCTATATATCCATTCTAATGATCCTTAGTGTTCTCAATAATCTCCTCCCAGTCTTATTGAACCACCCTCTCATGATAAGGAATCCTCTACTACCGTTTATTCAAGCATCACCTTTTTATAATTCCCCTTGCGTTCTAGTTATTGTTAATGGGATATTCTTTTTCACATCATTCTGACTATCATTATGATTGAAAATTTATCATATAACCTTTTTACTCTCTTAAATCCCACCGATTATACATTATGTATCCCCTTTATACTTTCATAATTATCTTCTGATTCTACCATGCCAAACCTTTGTGTTGTAAATACTATCGACATTTTCACTCAAGGGTATTCACTTATTCATAAATATGATTATTGTATTTGATAATTTCATGTATTTAATTCAATCTCTTTAATCATGGAATTAAATGAAGTGAAATATGATCCTATTTTGAATGATCTATGTGGAAAACTCATTCCTATACAAGATATTAATTCAACAGGTCCACTCAAAATTATATAGTGATACATTACAATGGAGAATGATTTAGTATCATGAGTCATCATGTATGGGAGTATGGTGTATACCCAATCCATTATTGAACTATTTATACCTTATTATTATCTCTTGGATGTTATCCATCACCTATTTTTATGAATACATTTTTAATGTTGTTTCCACATTCACATCTTGTCTTTATATTAGCATCAGATATCATGCATTGATGTTAATATTGTTATTCTAAACCCTTTTATAACCAATTTATATATATTTTTACAAGAATTTAATTATTTAATCATTTTATTTTTTTTATTCCCTTATTATGTAGCGCCCATTGAATTTAGAATATAAAACTATGTTTGAGAGTGCATTCAACACACAAATTAAAATTTAAATGATCTGTCAAATGTATAACAGTTAAAACCTAACTATAAAATTATAGGGTATGAATACTATTACCTAATTTATGATATATATATATATATATATTTCATACTCAAAATATATAATTGGTAATTTTTTGGTAAATAATCAATCCATTTTTAGTATAGTAATTCTATTATTCAAAAATATGTTTCCTTCAAAAACAATATTCATTTTATTTGAAAAAAAATATTAGAAATAATTTTTGGAACATCTAAAAAATATATTCGATAGTATGATAATAATTTTTTAAATTATAAAGTAAAAAATTTAATTTTGGGATATATTTTGGATTTTTCAGAAACCATTGAGTATTTAGTAGATAGTTAAAAATACCAATCTTTTTTAAAATTATTTTTCTTTTAAAAAATTAAAGGAATTTAATATTAACATTGTGTTTTAAATATATTTTAAAATTTATGAATTAATATATAGTTATATTTCATCCCTTTCCTAATATTTTAATTATATTTATATTTGGTTTTATGTTTTTTATATTTTTAGTGTCTTAATGTGTTTTCTTGAAAACTAGTTTAAAGGGTGAATTATTTATCCTTTTTAATTAATAAAAAAATTTCATCTCCAGGAATATTTATTTATAAAACTTACAAATTATATACAATAAAAAATTATTTTGTATTAATAATTTGGTTAATATTAGTCATAGGGTAAATATAAAATCATTTTTCCTCATAAAATACTATTCGTTAAAACCTTCTTTTAAATTGTATATGCAAGTTGTGTTTTAAATTAAAATATCCCAATTATGAAAATTTGTTTTTTTAACATTGATTCCATAATTATAACAATAATAATATATATTTTATTATATTTTCCTCTTAATGTCTTATCAAAATGAATAGACAAAATTGTAAAATGGAATTACAATGGTTAAGGTAAAAATGAGCTTCCATAGGGTTAAACTAAAACAAGAAGAGTAGAAATTATATAAAAAATACTTTATCATATATTGGATTTTCATATTTAGACATTATAATTTATATTTATAATTAATAATATATTTTGGACCATTTATTATTGTGAAAAATGTGGGAACAAATATTTATTTTCAATATTTACTAGTGTGCCACTCATCACACATACAAATGGCGCCCTCCTCTCTTATTCACACCTTAAACCATTTTTTCTACCATTAACTACAAAAATAACTTATCAAAATTTATAAATAAAATCATACAATCAGTTTTTGGCAAAAAAAACATTCTACGAATACATTATGTTTAATATGAAATATGTTGTTTGAGGAGAGGAAAAATTTTAAACTATGTATTTTTTGTTTTATTTATTTTTATAAATATATTAAATTTTAATCAAATAAGAGAGTATTATAAAAAAAAGTATATTATATATACTGATATGTGACTAGATTTATTGAATAACAATAATTTTCATCATCTTCTACAAAATGGGTTATGAAGTCATCATTTGGGTGTACGACAGACTATATTCTCATGAACAGATTTCATTCATTTTCCATATTATTATCCTAAGGATTGTTATATGATTTATTTAATGTAAATATACAATTTTTTAACATATTTATATCTTTCTGGTTTTTATTTCCCATATACCTTTTTTAATTTCCATTCTCTGGGGGATACGATAATGTCGCTTGTGTATACGGGGGACTACGACCTCATGAAGTGATGAGAATGGTATTCCACAAAAAATTTACATGGAAGGATATAAGGATTTTTTTACAAATATATTTAATATAAAATAAATAATAAATATTTAAATTATCTAATTCCCCTTCATAAAATATAATATACAATTTCACTTTTTACATCACAAAATTATAATGTTTTTCATGTCTATGTAGACTAGCGTATCCACGAAGCAATGTGATTCTTTTCTCATCACCACATCACAAGAATGATATATATAAGTACATTAATGACAATAAAATGGTATATCTGATATTATTATAAATATATAAATATAAAATAATACATACATTCTCTATATAATGATCGCTGAAAAATTGAATTGTTACTCATGCAAACGTATGACCTACCTTCTCCATGATCATAACGAAGTTCATTATTTATAACCAATTTTAATTTATGAATTAATATTATAATTATTTCACTATCATTATTATAGATATGTTGAAATAATTACCTCTTTGTGAATGTTCTACATACTAATCCATTTTCAAACATTGAATCGAACGTCCCTAACGAACACACCTTAGACATAACAGGTTATGTATTCAAACATGTCTTTAGTAATAAATATTGTAGGTTTTTTAAGTATATATTGCAAAAAATGTACTTGTTTATATATAAATCAAATTTTTTTAATCTTATTATATTGCAGTTGAAGGATATATTTGGAAATTCTATAATTGATGTATGGGTTTTCTCGACATAATTTTATTTCTATGTGAGATATTTAATATTGAAATATTTTTTTGTGGAATATATACCTCAAGAAGTTTATGTAATATCATTAATCTGTTGTAAACAATGGTATTTTCTATTTTTGTTTAAATTATTTCATCTTAGGGGAATTTTCATTAAATATACCAAGTGTTAAATAATTTCATTACCCAATTTCATTTGATTGGGTAAAATTACTTATTCAGTTTATTATATATCTTCTTATTTGTATTTTTATTATATTATATTATATTTTAAAAAATTATGTAGATTTACTTTTCATAAAAATAATCTATTGATTAATTAATTATCAAATTCAATTAGTTATTTTTTGTAAGGGTTATTACTCTCAAATTGTCATTAATTGTGGTATACATCTATTATATGCAAAGATATTAATTTTTGAGGTGTATATCATTCCCTTTGACTTGTTATATCATGAAACTCTATTTCACCATGATATTTAATGTATCATTTCATGTTATTTTTTCATGTGGATTATAATTGAAGAGTTTACAATGAGTAAACAACTTTATGTTACAATCTCTGATTTGTTGGTATTATTTATGATCAATTTAATTTGGAGAAAATAATATAATATAATTATCTAGAACCAAAAATATTTTATTTTCCTCTAATTATGGGGGTGTTTCACATGTATAATTTTAATTTTCCCCCTTATTGATTAAATAAGAATCTATAACGTCGTTTGTAAGTGATACTAATATTTTATTTCATTTTAGATCAAAACTATTTCTACTCCAAATCCATGTTCTATAAAAAACTTTAAGAAAATGTTATTCTTAAGAACTAAATAACTTTTAAATAATACGTTATATATTTTTTAGGTCATTTTTAAATATAATTATTTTGAAACTATATTTTATTTCAATAACAGTAATTCTATATTGAAATTATATTTTCATCGAGAAAATTTTGAAACTATTTTTAATCAGTCCTTTATATGTTTCAAGTTTATTTTCAAATATATGGATTTTTGAATTACATATGTTTTAAAAATATTATTTTCATTTTTGATATGAAATGTTATTCATGAGATGTTTTAAATTATTTTTAGTTCTATATTTTTATGAGCTAAAGTTTATTTTCACTGAAAAATATTTTCAATGTTTATTATGTTTCATATGATTCAGTTTAAATAAAAATAATATTTTCCATACAAAATGTTTTATATGATATTTAAAAAGTTCAATTTTTTGTTTTCAACGTATTTTTCAATAAAAATGATATTTACATATTTATATTTAATTTTTTTTTCAAATAGTCATTTATATTTTCTTAAAAAAATGTTTTGAATGGTATTTAATAATTTCTTTATAGGTATTCATGGTTATATAAAAATAAAAGGATTTAAAAAATATATTATGTTTTAAAAGGTGATTTAAAAAAAGTTATTTTCTTTAGGAAATATTCCATGTGATCTTTAAATATTATAATCCTTCTACATTGACATGATTTGAATTTACTTATTCTTTAATAGTGATATCATCCAAGTATTCCATTGTTATTATTTATCTAGATGGTTTGTTTATATGATTAAAGAATGTTTATGATCTCTAGGATTTTTCATGATCATGTATTAATGATTTTTTAATGGAACATGTTTTTTTCTTCGAAACAATCATGTTATGAGAGGAATAATTATTGTTTTTACATGTTTTATGATGAAATTTAAACTCTATATAATTTATTAATTTTATGCTCCTTTAGAAATTTTTTATAGGATGTGTAATTATAGATTAATCTGAGTGATCCCATTATAGTTAACATGATTGTTTAGCCTAGATAGTGTTCCAAGGAATTGGGTTTAGAATTAAATAGTATAGTTAATCAATTTATAATGGTTTTTAAGGTTTCTGTATGTTTTTTTAAAAAATAATGTCCCATGATTCCAACATGATTTATATATATCTGATATGGGTTATAAATGTTTAAATTTATAAATATTGATATCACATGGATCATTATTATGTATTCTAATGAGTCTTGCCTTTTTTATGGCCTCATGTGATTTTTTCCTCTTTTATGATCCATGTAATGGTTGTTATGAATATTCATAGGTTACACACATGCACTATGATTACGTCATCATAACCTTATTCTCTATATATGTTCATATATGGAAGTCAACAATTAATCTTTATAGTTACCCTTATTATGCATTTGATCTCACCCTACTGATGTTTCATTATCCCTTTATTGTCAAAAATTATCTTGAATAAATTATATCTATAATGTTTTCATATGGATGATGATGAAGAATTATTTTTAACATGGAGAATATTGTGTAAGTTAGACAAATGATAATTTAAAGACATTGGTATTGCTTATGTATATTTTAGTCATAATTCTAGGAAACTATAAATTATAATGGTGTCTAATAATATAATTTATCCAAACATCCCTTTTCAATTTGATTTTTCTTTTTGATTGAAAAAATTGGTTCACCTTCGTCGATATCAAATGTAGAAATGTAAAGTTCATGTTTTTATCACCAGATACTAGAGAACAGGTACTGGGTAGTAACAGTTGGTATCAATGAAATAGATTAGATATGTTCATAGATTATGATGTTCTGATTGGTGGAGATCTTAATACTTATGGATACCATAATAGGTATATAATATTATGTTTTTTGATACATTATATGTCATACACATGTGCTTTGATGTTTCAAGAAATGATATCTTAATGTGATTAATGAAATTTCTTGAAATGTTTTATTAGGTTGATGTATATGAAAATCATTAATTTAAGGTGAAGTATATATTTTAGTGTTTCAGTAATAATATTAAAGGTATTGAAAAGATTTATGGTTCATATGGTTTACGATGTTGAGGAAATAATGGGAACATATGTTTTATCATAGAGATAAATAAGGGATTGGAAAGTAATCTTATAAATACGTGATCAATGGTATTTCAAAATGAGATAACCATTTATTCATATAATCTAAAAGGTGTGATTTATTTTTTTATGATAAAAAACTCTTTATTTTTGTGTTTTTTTAAGATATTTAGGATACAGGGTTATTCATTCATGGAATGTTTTAGTTTCAAATTTGGTTATTAGTATTGAATTTTAATGACAAATCTATCAAATGATGGTCATAAATTTTGAGAATTACCGTACCATTTCCTAAACATATTTGTTTTAGTTAATTTCCCTTTTGTGGTTGGGTGGTCTTTAAATGATTACTTTAGTGTTTCATTCATGAAAAAACTATCTTCAATACAAATCATTTGGAGGATAGGATGAGATTGTGAGGGAAATTGGATGAAGGATGATGTTCTACTCATGAAGTACATATATTTTCCAAATCTCATAGTAAAATTTTACATTAATTTATAAACTCTAGGAAATGTTATTTGATACAAAATTTTGTCTTATTGCAATCGTTTTTATAATATCAATGACCATTCTCCCACCTTAATATTTTTGGATTTTGTGGCTGTTATCATTATCCTTATCCTTCACATTATCATGATCAATGATCAATATCACTATCACTATATATCATTAATTGGGAATTAATAATTTCTTCAAAGACTAAATTTTTACTTATAATCAGTGTTATCTTATTTGGAAACCTTGCATGCGATATTCATGAAAACCTTCATACGTCCTTTTATATCTAATCAAGGGGATGTTTTCATAATCCTCTTTTACTTGGGTTTCCAAAAAAATAGTACTATGAAATTTCAATCCATTTATTACTGAAATAATTTTCATATTTATTGGGTGAATTTTTTTAATTGGGGATGATGTGACACCCTATGATTTTATAAAATAAAACTATGTTTGAAAGTGTATTAAACACCCAACACCGAGCTTCATCGACCTTCCATATATAGAACTATTATATACTAATTTTTAAATTTTTGGGTGTGAATATTATTATATATATATATATATATCCAACTAAACATGAATTATTGATAAATTTTTTTATATAATCAATCAATATTTAGTTAGGTGATTTTATTCTTCAAAAAAATGATTTCTTCAAAACAAAATTCATTTATATTCATGATAAAATATTATAAATAAATTTTTTAAATTTATAAAATGTATATGAGAATTTTTTATTCATTTGTTAATTTAGAATATAAAAACTTACATTGTATTAAATTTATTTATTATTTAAAAAATATTGATTTTCCATGTGAATGGTGAAGAGAAAAAAACATTTTTAAAGTATATTTTCTTTTCAATAATTTAAATAAATTGAAAGGTTCCAATATGTTACTAATAATATTTAAAATAAAATACCTATTCATTTATATTTATTCCACTTAATTACATATTAATCATATTTATATTGGATTTTAATATATGTAAATTTTTTTAGCATAAAACAAATTTTTTTAAAAACTATTTCAATGTGAATAATGATTATCAATATTAGTTTATTACAAACAATCCTAATTATGAATTTTTTAAAATATATAAATAGATTATATTAAAATTTTAATGTTAATACATATAATTATTAATATTTTCCATATATTTAATATAAAATCATATTTTACTCAAAAAATACAATTCTTGAAAACCAGATTTTTTATCATGTCTGTTGGTTTAGTATTAAATAATATTTATTCAAATATGTGAAATTAATTTGATAAAATAAAACCCCTATTTATATCCTCCATAATTTATATTTTTTGAAAAGATCAACAATTTTTTTGACAAAAATTAATAGTGAAAATAGTAAAAAAAGTTACCATTGTTAATGTAAAAACAGGTTTACTGAAGGTTAAACTAAAAAAATAATGGTAAAAATGTAATTTTTTTCTAAAATATATATTAAATCCATATATAGACATCATAGTGTATAATTACTTATAATAATTATATTTTTACACATTTGGAATTTAAAAAATGTGGGTAGACCTTTTTCATTTCAAAGTTTACTAGTGTACTACTCAACTCACTTATAAAAGTCCACCCACTTTCCTATCTTCTTCACACCACAAAATCAATATAGTTCAATCAATACATACCTTTAGAACATAAAAAATTCCATCCCTTCAACCTATAATACATTTTTATTCAAATTCCTTTATATTAATACATTTGGTATAATTCTAAAAAGGTTGCCTTATAAGGGGTAAAATTCATAACAATGTTTTCCCATTTTATTTCATATTCAATCTCCATAAAATAGTCCAAAAATATAATAATAAAATAACATGTTCATGTTGTATATTATTATATTTTATTATATTAATTTATTAATATTAATCTATACTCTCTGCCATCAAAGGGGATACAAAATCATTATTCATTTCTATAACTAACTACCACCTTGAAAACAATATCATTCGATTCACATAATATCCACTCATAGTTTTGGTAATAATCTATTTATTGTATATATAATATATTTTAAATATATTTCTACTTATAGAGTTATTATATCACATATAAATTTTTAAATTTCATTCCATGGGAGACATGATAACATCACTTATGTGTACAACAGACTAATTCCTTATGAAGCGATGTGATTAATTTTTTAATAAAACATTACATTAATGGTAATGAGTATAATTTTAATTAATATTTTTTACATACATGAAATAATAATTTTATTAAAGACATAATTATCATTTTTAATAAATTATACATCAATTTTTTCCTACACAGAAAAATGATAATGTCATTGGTGTAATTGTTGACTATCAGCTCCAGAAAGAGATGTGACTATTTTATCAAAACCACATCACAAGAATTATATATAAGTGTATTTAACAAATCTAATACTTAGGATATTATTATCAATATAAAAACATAAAATAATATGTACCTTAGTTTCATAATAATCATTGATAAATTGAAATGTTAAACGTGCATACGTATATCCAACCATCTCTCTGATAATAATGAAGATCATTTTTCATAAGCATGATTCATGATTGGTTTTAAAGGTATAATTAACGAGTAAATATGATAATTATTTCATCATTTTTATTTTTTAGATGTTTAAATATTAATTTCATTGTCCACGGTTAACATTCCAATGTTGTTTTGAAATAATGAACATAATTTCCTTAAAACACCAGACGCGTACATAAATAATTAACCATTCAAATATATCATTAAGAAGATATAAAATATATGATCTAATTGTAATTTTTTAAGTAGGGAAAATATTATTTTAAAATAAAAAAATTATTTAAAATTATTATACATGATATAAGGATATACAAGGATATTCTGGATATGAGATAAGTGTTTCCTCTTCTTAGATTAATTTCTATTAGAAATATTTCATATTCAATACTTGAATTTATTATGTGGTGTTTGTACTACCCATGTTAGTTTTAATATCGCAAATCCATCATAAATTATGTTCTTTTATTTTTTGAATTGAATTATTTCATCCAAGTGTAGTTGACATGAAAGTTATCAAGTGGTAAATAATATGAGAACTCAATATGTTTTTATTATGTTATATTGTTTCTCATTTTTTTATATTCTATGATTATATAATGAATGGTGTTTTTTACAGTGAAAATTTGAGCAGAAATTTGATATTTTTCTTTAAGATTCTTATAAGTGATAAATCAGTAATTTTTTCCAGGCACATGATCTCAGATGTTTTTTACCACTATATTTATCTAAGGATATTGTGTTTAACCAAAGAAATTTTTTTTTGTTGAATTCTAAACCATTTAATTCATTATGTAATTATAAATGATTGATATTTATTTAATTAAATATTAATTTATTCACATGGTTTTTTTTTAAATATGTTTTGAATGGAGAGTCATATTAATATTTTTCTTCCTCCATTGAGTTCGGAATATGGGATTTTTCCTAGCAGAAGAATAAACTCATGTAATGTTTTGGGGTCAGGTGGATCCCCTTTTTAATTTTCTTTTATTTCTTTCATTATAATTTATTTTATTTTTCTTTAATTATTATCTTTTCATAGATTATAACACAATCCCATCTAGGATTCCTTACTCTCATATCTGAGAGTGAAAACGAGAGGGACAAAGGTACAATGTAGAAGAGAGGATGTGAAATAACGTTGTGGATCTGAAAAGGTGCTAGATCATTGAGTGGTAGTCGTGGATCTCGAAAAAAGAGGCAATTTGGAGGATTACAACCAAAGGATAACAGTTATGTTTTTCCAATAAATCCCTATATATTTATTATTTTATAGTTTGAGAGCCCTATTATGACTGGTTTGGACCCCTTGAGGGTTTATCTATATCCATTATGGAGAAAATTAGGGTTTCTAGCCAATTTGTGGGATCTCTGGTTCAAAAATACTCATCACATTGTGTGTAGTTTAGGAACATAGTAAATGTGTTCATTTTACTTTAGGAAGATGAATTTTTACTTATAGACACTATTTGTATAGAATAAATGATGTGTACTTGGACTAAACTATATAGCAGACTACCGATTTAGATAGTCTGTTTAGGGGCACATGGCTATATAGACTACCCATCCAGAACCCATGTGGGTATCATTCGATGTTGAAGTACACATCCAAGCTACATACATGTGTTATCCATGTGAGGTACATGGGAAGGTACCCTATATAGGATAAAAAAAATTTAATTGGGGTTTACCCTCTAGGTATTTATGAAGTGTATTCATAGATTGTGTTTCGAGGGTACATGATATGTGCCATCGTACACAAATTGTGTATTCCTCCCTTGATTCCATTTTGAAGGGTTTTCATAAATTTATTCCAACGAGTCACAATTCAAAATATGAGTAGTTAATTTCGATTGACATTATATAATTATCAAAATAGTGCAACCCTTGCGGTCAAACGAGGAATCCCTGGATGTGTTTCAGGATTCATACTAAATGGATAGGTTCTTCCTCATGTAATAAAATCACAAAATCTCATCATAGGGGTTCCCTTTTATCTGAGATGGGACTTGACCTAGCTTTATTCACATATGATTTTATAGCTTCGTCATTAAGGACATATTCCTTATGAGATGTGTTTTTCTTCCCTATGAGATTAGTTATTTTCCAAGGATGCAGTATTGGATGAATCACCCTAAATACTTTTATGGAGTTTTCTTGTGGGATGTCCTTACTTATATGGTGAACTAGGTAATCATTTATAAAACCCATCAATTTTTTTACCATTCTGGTGATCCAATATGGGACACCTCTTTCTATGTACAATATTTTTATGGATCCCATGTATGACACCACTTCGGATGTATTGTTTTGAGGATCTAAATTACTGTATTTAGATACTATCAATCATCACATGTATGATTTATCCATGCATCTTCACTGCTAAGGATCCATACAAGGATTTCATTATATATGTTTTACCTAATCAGATCCCAAGATGTATTCCATATTTTTTTGGACATTATGGATCCCATGTAGGATGCCTCTCCAGTGTTCTACCATGAAAGAACCAGTGATGGATTGATATTTGACTAACCCCGAGCTAGTGAAATGTTGGATTTTGGTATAGATGGTTGATGGTGTCATCTTTTAAACCATACTAAACCTTTAATCCAAAGATGTTATGGAAGTAGCTGTGGGGTATCATGGTCGACCACCCTCAATATTTTGTTTATGCAATCAATTGTTTACTATTAATGCAACTATGATTTGAAGAGGTGTTTCTTTTTTTTGGACAATGACTCTAACATAATGTGGAATTTATATTTGGGTGCCAATAAGTACTTCTTGGGATCCATATTTTTCATTTAAACGGATCTATAGCTGAATTTCTTGGGATCCATTTTCTCAGCATTGTTGTTATTGTTATATTATTGGGATCCTATCCATACTTCTTAGGATCCATCTTATTCATTTGCTAGGATGCCCGAACAATTTTACTAGGATTTAGATTATGTTTATTGTTATAATTGTTATTTTATTGGGATTATTAAATGTAATTCATGGTATATTTAAATTATTCCATAGTAAATATGATATTTGTCATGGAATCTCTACTGATTGTGATACTCGTGTAGGATTATGATATCCCATGTTATGGGTATGATTACATTATCCCTGTCCAATTAATTGATCATGGTATCGTACATAGAACTATAAATTTAGGATGTTAGATATATTCCTGGATGATTATCCTCTATTGAATGATGGGGATGATTACACTCTCCCTAATTGACTATTAGGCTGTGGTGTTGTAAATGGAAATCTGCATCATTTCTATAGTCAAGGGACTATTGTGCTCTCCTAAAGAAAATCTATGGATATCCACTAGGGTTTTTTGGATTCACCAATACTGAAAAGCATAGATGTACATACATGGGATTCATTTATCGAGCCATATATATTAATGGATGTTGATAATATACTTGGGTCCATAGAGTATTCCGATTATAGATCTCCTAAGTGTCAGCCCCTTAGGGTTAATCTGAACTCCAATGTAGTGACCACCTATATACTGGGACATATTCTCAAACATTAAAAATTGTTTACATGGATTCAGTGTCATGACCTCAAGATTAGGGACCATTTATATGATATATAGATATTTCCAACAATCCATAAAAATTGTTATTGTTTGTGAGTATGGTTGAACCAATGGTAAGCGCATGTATCCTCCTATGGTGATATAGATTCCCTAGTGAAATTTATACTAATTGAAAATTTATTTATAATTGACCAAGATTATAGACTATGGGATCCACCTAATTATGTATAGATTGAGTGGTATGACATCAAGCATAATTCCCTTTCCATAGGATGTCCAGATGATCATGATTTAATAACTGAGGATTGGTTGTGCTTGTTTTGATATTTTTCACGTTACATGTGTATTTAAAAATATATGTTGGGATATATACACACATATATAAATATATATTTATATATACATGAAGGGATATATCTCAAATGACTAGGATCAATGACCCCTGGTACAACTATTGTTTAACATGATTTATTTATTTATCATTTCTAGATGTGTCTTTACTAGGATGGAAAATTCCAGGAGCTAGAACATGGGACTACATATATATAGGTTCATCATTGGTGTTTACTAATAAGATTATATATCACCTTTGTACATACACCACAGAGTGCATGGTAACCATATGTATTCTTTTCAGGTTGAGATGAGATTGGATGATGGATATGGATGAGCTCTAGGTTTGAATGATCAAGTGTATCCATTCTTATTTATTATTTAATTATTCTTGAGGAGATCAGAATTTCCATGGAGAAAAATTATGTCTTATAGAAAGGAGTAAGAATGAAATCCATATAATTTTATTATATTTTATTTTATGTACATATATATATATGTAATTAGACTTGGGGGAGAACAATATTGTATGAGACAGTTTTGGGGATTTTATGGAATATATTTTATTATTACCATGTTCTTTTTTTTAAGTTTATTTAGTTCCCCTACACTCGTATTATTTACTATTTTGGATGAAATAGGGTGACTTCCTATAGTGTTTAATATTATATGAGTGAATATAATCCCATTTATCACACTATATTTCATCGCATATAGTCAACAGCCTATAGTATGTGGGAGGTGCATTTGAGGTCTTCTGCCAAGCCAACTCGGATAACCTATTTAGTGGTATTTAGGATGAGGAATTAAAAAATGGAATCAAAAGTGTTCCATTTCTTGTTATTTACTATTTAGTATATGTTAGAAATTATTATTAAGAATGTTTTAGAACCTATTGTTAATATTAGACTAATATGTCTGGAACACATCCAATGGTAAGAATTCATGGTTTCCGGGGATATGTGACTATTGTTTGGATAGGTAATATTTACATTTAGTATTAATATCACTTCTATGGATGATCATTTCTTTTTTATGTTTTGATTTATTATAGATTTCATTTAATAAGAATGTTGGAATGGTGACCAGGATTGATTTTGACCCTTGATTAGTAAAGCCAATAGGCATGTCATGCAACATATTCCACAAGTTGTACTCAAATGTTATAGACCATATATTATAATAATATACTAATGACATGGAATGATTATATAATGTGTTGAAAAAAAACTAATAATGGCGTTATCCTATAGTATTTTGGAGGAAATCTACTCAATTGAGCCAAATTATATAAATTTTACATTATTATGGATAGTGACACATACTTGCATTGAGACATTTAATGGTGGGGTAGATGAATTTTTCATCATGTAAAGGAAGAGAAATGATTGCAGTAGGTTGATAGAGCACATGTCTCCCATGTGATGGACCACTAATGGGTTGTTGTTTTATAGGTTTGGTTATTTAACGTGTTAGTAACAACCAATATGTTTCATTCCCATATAGCATAGAGTGAAATTCTAGTTAACTGAACCATGAATATGATCTATGATACAGATTATTGAGATGATGATTTTTGCATAATGTTATCCCTCATAGGTCAAACTTAATATGGTATTCCTTAATTTATGGTTATCTAGTTGGATCATTGTGTATGATACCAATAGGTACCAAGACATTTCTAGTAAGGTTGACCTCGAGGGGGTATTTCCATTTAAAGATTCCCAGTGAGTATATGTTCATATTTCATATCTACATTTTATCATGATACTCAAAAAAGTATTTACTTATGAAGATTCTAGTAGAGGATTGGGCCCTTGAAAGATAGTGATGTATGTTTTGACCAATTTAGTATAGTTTTATTCATACCTCTATTATAGATTATTGATCTTTTATAATAGTTAGTTTCAAAATGTGACCCCGTTGGTAGAATAATTCTATAGGTTTAGTTGAGAGACATAGAGTCCCTTAAATTTGAATGCAATCCTTGTAGGACGTCCTATTTTTTGATCAAGGTACACTAATGATTAGGTTGTTTTTGGGATTATGTTTTTTTAAATAGAAATATTGGTATTCTGAAGATTTAAATCTAATGAAAAGTTTGTTCTTAGGTTCTTTGATATAGGCATTATGAGGGCATTGGATTTTAAAAAATAGAATATGGTTATTTGGTATCAATACCCTCTTTAATGGGAAAAACTATTTGGGTGAATTTCAGTTATAAAAAATGTTTATACTATTAATAATATAGTCCAATTGTGGTTAGATGCCCATAACTAGAGTATCACCTAGTGATGTGTGGATATAGAGTAAATTGTTGAAAGATTATAGTAACCTATTTTGAAGATGATTTCCATTGGAGATTATGATTTAATAATATTTGAATTCCATGTAGCACCATCAGATTAGCATTGTGATGGATGAGTCAAAGGAGAAGGATTCAGGTGATATTTTGTGTCAGTTTCGGGGAGTACCGTTTAAATCTTAAATTGGTTGGTGGTTGTGTGTGATTTTATGACCGATATTTTAATGATATAAAGATTTAATTGTCTCCAAATATTTTCTATAAATGGTAAATGTCCCCCCATAGTAGAGAAGACATAGATAATGGACCAAGATTCTTGTGGTAGTCGACCTATGTTTAGATCTAGGAACATGTTGTTAATAGACATGGTATTAGGAGTTGTTTATTTGTAATTACAACATGTTTTAATGCATTTATCACTCATAGATAGAGAGAGAGAGATCTATACACAACTATTTATCGAATCATAGTTTACTCATATTAAGAGAAAATCATTCCCCTTATTTATATAATCATGTGTACGCTGAGAGTGAATCATCCCAACACAATGACTCTTTACCTTTAAATATCATTCCATGTTGGGTAAAGGATCCTTCTAAGTTAGTGCTGAAGGAGAGATATAGTATAATCCCTATAGGTCGGAGTACAAAATTAGATTTTTTTGGTTGGTGACCCTCATTTTCAGTCGAAATATGATGTTTTCCATGGAAACCCATCCCATAAAGTTGTATTAGGTTATGTTTAAAGGTGATAATAGGGATACTCTTATGATAGGTTGTACTAGATTGGCCACAATTATGTTTCTCCCATGTAGGAGAGTTATTGACTCTATGATAATGGCCATTGGATAGTCAAGATATTATTTTTGAGCATAGGAATTATATGGGAGTATCAATATGTTTTAACAACAATGATTCATATTAATGATATCATTTATGGTGGGGTGGTTATAATGACCTATGTTTTTTTAGAATGGAAATTAGAGTAAGAAAATGAATTATTACATTCAAATTATTTTAAGGAATAAAATGTTCATTTTCCCCTAGATGATCATTATGATTTACTTATCTAACTATACCATTGTTATTTGAATATGTTTCTAACCCTTAGATGATTGTATAGTACAATTCTGATCTGTTCAAATTTTCAGATTATAATTAATATTTTAAATTTTATTTATAAATATTATTTTAATCAAAAACGTTTTTTGGGATATCTTTTGAAATATTTTTTTTATTATGATTATTCCATTATTGTTAATAACATATTGTTATTATTTTCTAGGCGAGGCATAAACTCATGTTGGGAACCAGGGCTAAGGCTGTGTCCCTTTTTCATTTTCTATTCTTTTCTTCATTTACTTTTAATTTTGTTCCCTTCCCCTCTGTTCATTCCTTGTATTATCATAAACTCTTGTATGGGACTCTCAATCATCAATACATAGGTAGAAAGGGATATAGAGAGATAACTAAAGGGGGATGTTATGTGATTTATAGATATTGAGTTTAAGATAAGTCGGATGGTCATGTGGTAGTCATGGATCACATAAATGGGGAATTATCAAGGGATTACCCCAAAGTTATAATGTTTTTATCATTTTTTCATGAAACCCTATATATTTTCAATTTCAGGTATTAGAGTCCTATTATGACTATTTAGGTATCCTTGGGGGTAAATCTGTACCCTTTGTGGAGAAAACTGATTTTTTATGCAGATTTGAGAGGTTTCCTATTTATAAATATCGATCACACTGTGTGTAGTTTTGGGACACATACAGTGTTTTATTTTCATATAGAAAATATGAATTTTTAAAATTTTATTCCATGTTTTTTGTATACACACTATTTACATTGAATTTTCCATGTAACTGAGTACCATACAAAAAGATTCTGTAGGGTCACCTAGCCATGGGGGTACATGGTAAGACCCCTATGGGTTTCACATCATGAAGAAGTACACAACTAGACTATATACAATGACAGGACATATGTGGTGCATAGGATAGTACCCCATGTAGATGAAATTCTGTATAGTTGGTTTTTATAACCATTTTTTGTTGAATTACAAACCCAGGAAGAACATCAATGGCATACACTATGTTCCAAAGTAAGAATATGGTGAACTCCTCGGCAACAATTTTAAGGCTTTTCATATATTTATACCTTGGAGTCAGAATTTAACGAAGTATTAGTACATTTTAAGTATCCATCCGTGTAGATCATGATAGTTAAACACTTTATGTAAATTTATGACTCCTGGGATGTGTTTCATACCTCTTAATGAATAGATTGTTTCTTCATTAGCTAATTGAATCAATCTATATTTTGAGAGGGAGTCCCTTTAATCTATTATAGGGAATGCTCTTTAACTCTTAATGATTCATTCATAGATCCTTCATTTATGATTTATTCTTTATTATATGTGAACATTTGTCCTTGGAGTGCATGATATGTGTTCTTTATGAGGATTATGTGTATGATACCTCTACCTGAATATTGATACTAAGGGTCCTGTATGGGATTCCTTATCATCTATGCTGACTAAGGAATCCATTGTAGGAATCCTATACATTATTATCATTCATAGGATCATGTTTAGGATGAATATGACTATGTACACTACTACTAAGGGTCCAATGTATGACACCACTTCTTATGTAATGCATAGAGAATACCATATAAGATCCCACTACTTACATATTATCCAGGATCCCATATAGGATTCAAACTTGTACATCCATATAAAAAGATACCATGATGGATTTTTTAGTTCAACCTCGTAGGAAACCAAGAGGAATGAATTATTTTATTTGTAGTCATTGATGATCCCAAGTCGTATGCCTCTCCAGTGTTTTCCTCTGAGGGGCCTAATCGGTGCTATGATCGCTGAAAGACCCTGATCTAATGCGATGTGGGATTCTTATAGAGATAGTTTCATGTGTCACCTTAGTAACAACAATTAAAATGTAAGATGAAGAGGATATGGTAATCATATTCGGATTAACCCTTCTTCTACCCTCACTATTTTCATTATGTATTCAATTTTTTACTTCTGATGCAGTGATGATTCCAATTGGTGTTTCAGGGTTTTTGAATGATGATCCAGACATGATGAAACCATTATCTTTGGGATTCCAATGGATAATTCATGGGATACATCTTATTATTTTATTGGAACTCCCAAATAAATTTCATGGGTTTGAATTTGGAGTCCAATAATTATAGTTATTTTATTGGTATTCCCATACAAACATTATGGGATCTATCTTATTAATTTTTTGGGATTAGAAGATATATTTCCTAGGATATGTTTTCTGAGCCTTATTATTGTTTCTATTTTATTGGGATGATTGGATATACTTCATGGAATACATATTTTTATCTTTATTGATTATATTATTTATGCATGGTGTCTGTATTGACAATGATACTGATGGATGACTACAATCTCCAGAGTCATGGGGATGATTATTCTCTCCTGGATCGATTACATAATAGAATTATTGGATATAGTGATCCTCATTGGTGTTGAGAGATAAACTCATGGATGATTATTATTTAATAACATATGTTGATTCTTACTTTATCCCAAATCAGTTACTAGACTATGATGTTGTACATGTCCCCCAACATCATTGATATACATGATGGATTATTTTTATCTCAACAAGAGATGCCCATGATTCTCCTTTGGGTTTGGTGGATGAACTATTATTATATATACCAGTGGTACTTTATATGGATGAGGATGTTCAACCATTTGTAAGAATGGATTATGATTCTGTATGTGGGTCTTGAGAGTATTAAATTTTTAGATCACCTAAGGGGTATCCTCTTAGGATTCATCTTAGTTCCAAGTTAATGACTTCCTATGGATCGAGATGTATGTAATTAAAATTAGAATTAATTAACCAAACTATAGTGGCAGAAAATCTAGTTCAATTACCATTAACATTATGTTTAGATATCTTATGGAATCCTTCATTATTGTTATTGGAGTTGATTATGAGTGTACCAAGAGTTAGGACATGTTTCCCCCAAGGGTGGTGTAAACACTTCAAATAATTTCTAGTGTTATATAAATAAGGTATTATTGAATGGAATTTTGATTTCATGTTTGAATTAGTTTTACATGGCTTGATTGTTATGAAATCCGACTCAATTCTTATTTCACAGGATATCCGGATGATTTGGATTTTGAAACCAAGGATTGACTTATGTTTTTATGTTTTTTTCACCATATGTAAATATATAAATATATATATGAATATATATATGGGAATACATATACACATTAAAATTATATATACATGGTGGAACATTTTCTAGCTGATAGGGATCATAGACCTAGTTATTGATTCTCGATTTACATGATTTATTTATTTATCATTTATTATTTTGTCTCGACTTGGTTGAGCCCATTTCATGATCATTCACTTATGAAATAATATTTTTAGATTTTCCAATGGTGTAGCCTTTGGATATTATTTATCACCAATGTGTATTGACTTTGGTGTGGGTGCATATCTTCTATCTAATTTTCTTATTGAGAAAAAATTGCACAATGGATTCGGATGAGGCCCATGGTTCCATGAGCATGAGGACCAACTCATGTGTATTCTATGACCATGCTAGATAATATGAGTAGCATCATATAGACTGGGTATATTGTCTAGCTCATAGTCATTGGAGAGACCTATAATTTTATTTTGGTTTCATTATATACTCATATACATGTGATAAGCCTTATGCGCGATATGTATTGTGTTACATGGTTGTTCATTCGTTTATTTTACTATCTTGAGTTTTTAGAGGGAAATTCTACGATACTTATCCCCAATATTAAGTGACATATTGAATATTATTAGGTGATCATTATAAACAAGACTCTATATTGGTAGAAATGTATAGTAATAATTTAATTATGAAAAATATAAGTTTCATACTCATTACTAAAAGATTAATAACTTTTTTAAGTAAGTACTATATTTTTAGTAAATATAATTTAATACATTTTTAGTAAAGCCCATTTTTTAATGAAAAATATATTTCCTTAAACAAAATTCATTCTCTTTATGTGAAAATAATATAATTTATTTAAGAAACATTTAGAAAATTTATTTGAAAAAAGTATCTATTTATTTAAATGATTATATCAGTTCTTTTATGTGGTAAAATTTTGACAATTTTATTAATTTTTTTATTTTTAAATGAATAGTTAGACATATTTTTTTTAATAAAAATTGTATTTTATTACATTGTAAAATTGTTTTTTGGATTTTTTAAAATTATAATTATTTAATTTTTAATTATAATAATATGATAATTGTTTTTAAATGGATTTTTGAGTTGAATTTAGTATAAATACTATATTTTTTTCAAAATTGTATTTTTTCTGAAAAACTGTTTTCAGTTGCATTTTCCCAGTATAATTTTATATTAAAATTTTACAATACATTGTTTTGAATTTTGAAAAAAGGAATATGTGTTTGGTAATGAATGGAAAATATTTATGAAATGTGTCCCTTTTATTTTTTTAGAATATGAATATTAACTTTATTAATTTTTATTACCACGGTTAAGGATAAATCAGGAAATTAAGTGTAAAAATAATATTATAAATATTGTATTATTAGTGAAAAAAAAATCTTATTTTTATTATATGATTATTTTTGTCATAATAATCAATTGGTCAAATTTATATCCTCTAATATACACTTGTATGACATTAACTCCCTCATATTATAGTGTATATTGAAAAAAACAAACATGTCTCACTGTGGTTTAAGTATGTATAACAATTTCAATATAGGGTCATAAAAATACCAGTTTGATCATAGATATTATTATGAAATATATTATATTTAAATTCACCAGGGTAATTTATTTTTAAATTTAAGTAAATAAATAATTACCTTAACAGGTTAGAAAATAATGATTCAATAATTAAATAATTAATATGAAAATCAATTAAATGATTCTAATTTGAATTATAAGAACTATTAATGGACAAAAAATATTGAATAAATGATATTTCATAATTATTTATAGATCATTATTATCCATTAATCGAATTTTTGATACTTTTAATCAACTTTATTGACATTGGGTGTCTTATAGTATTTTATTTAAATGAATGTCCAATTTTTCACACTGTGGATTTTAATAAGTAAATAAATTTTAATATATGGTTCTTCAGAAGATATGTTCAACGATAAATATAATTTAAAAAGGTAAAATATTTGTATTCTTCTTGGAAATTTATTTATAGTTTTTTGTTATGATATAATTACAATGAATCCATACACAATGATGATGTAATAATTATTAAATTAATAGAAAAATTAAATAAATTATATTAAAAACTGTAAAATAAATTTAATCTATGATTGGTAATAAGATTCAGGAATTATAAAGAGTACCAATACATTTATAGGATATAATAGAACAATTATTTTCAATTTGAATCTTTCGATATTTTCATGTTCATTGTAATGAATAGTATAAAATTTGATAGTAACGGTATTTCTTGATTATAATTTATTATTAAATTATTTAAAAATAATTAAAATTTTAATACCGTAAACTGGTATAATTTATTTTATATAATTTTATGACTTATACATTTAGAGGATATTTTTTGTTTTTTGATCTAGAATAATCTTATTATATTTAAATATTTTTAGAAATTCATTAAGTACCACTAACCTAAATTATAAAATGACTCATCAACCATTACTTATTCACATCAAACTGATCCTTTTATAATTTCCATAACCATCCAATTTTTCATTGAAAATTTTTTACTCACATTTTAGATGTTCTTTTTTCTTAATAAACTATCCCTAGATATCTCACTACTACAAAAACCGGAAAGGGAAGCACCACATTATTTTAGTGCTAAGAAAAAAGCTGATAAAGAAACCATGTATCAGTGATAAAATTTTAGCATGGATACAGGGTAAACATTATCAGTGCTAAAAATGCTGACAAAATGACCCTTTATCAGCGCTAAAAAAGCGCTCCTAAAGAATCCCTTTATCAGCGCTAAAATTTTAGCACTGGTACATGAAGGATTTATCTGTGATTTTTTAGTGCTGATAAAGAGGACAATTATCAGCGCTAAAAAATACTCTGATAGAGGATACCCTTATCAGTGCTAAAATTTTAGCACAGATAAAGTTAGTCTTTATCAGCTCTTTGTTAGCAATGATAAAACCGCTGCCCACTGAGCTTCGCATTGCTGGACCTCTTCCGCCCTCGAGCTTCACTTTTCCAGACCTTTGCCACCCACTGAGCTTCACTTTACCGGACCTCCACCACCCTAGATCTTCGATTTGCCGGACCTATGCCGCCCTCAGAGCATCATGTTGTCAGACCTCCGCCGCCCTTGAGCTTCGCATTGCCGGTCCTCCGCCACCCACAGAGCTTTACGTGTCGGACCTCTGCCACCCTCGATCTTCGCATTGTCGGACCTCTACCACCCTCGATCATCACATTGCTGGACCTCAAAAAAAGTTTCTATATATACCTGAAATAAATTAATGATATGTTTAAGGCATGTTTTCCAAATCATTTTTTGATTTTGGGATTTTACTGTTGATGAATGTGATGAATACTTTGCTTTATGTTTGGTAGTTGGTATATTGGAGTCTTAGATTTGTGAGTAATCAAATGGTTTCTACTCTAGTTAGCCTTGAGGTGATAACTTCCGTCTATTTTTGATGTCCTGAAGAGTCCTCGTTTATATTGATTGTCTGGTCACATAACCATGTGTTGTTATGTGAGTGAGTCAATTTCCATTAGAACCTATAGGTCTGATATTATCCTATGTTTCTCCAATTAAAATTAGTTTCTTTCCCATAATTATTTTAATGGATCATTTTGTGATTATGAGTTACTACCATTTACTAAATTTATTATTTACTTTTTCTACAGTTTAATTTTTATCTAACCTTGATTATTTTTTTTATCATTACTCCATTATTCTATGATTTTCTATTAGTATTGTTTTTTTTCTATAAATCAAAATGTGAAATCTTTGGGGAATTTTTGACATGGGATGATTTTCTTTAAAATGGATTTCATTATATGTGTATTGTTCTTTTTATAAAAGTAGTTTAAGTTAGAAAAATAGAATTCCTTGTGAATTTAATCATTTATAAAAAAATAAATATATATTTTAAAAAATGGTTGGCCATAATGTTTTGTTTTTTTAATAGATTGAATGCAATTTTTTAATAGATGGAGTGCATACGTGAGTGAGATAAAAACTTGTTTTCGTTGATGGCAGTATTGAGGTAGTTCAATGAGTGAGCTGAGCCAATGATATATAATTTTTTAGTCTCTTGATATCCCATGATATTAAATGGGAATCAATCATTCTTTATTTCTTCAAGATGTTGCGGTAAGTGATTGGTATCAGAAAGTGGGAGCCCTCTCGGTTGTAGGATAAATTCATTTAAATGTTTTATATTAAAAAATAGGGACATGAACCATGTTTTTTTAACTTCATGAAATGAGAAAATTGGACACACATTTTAATATCTTGTGATTAGTTTTATGATAATTTATTTTATGGTTGAATATATTTTACCAAAATGTCACATGGTTTCCTATCATGCAACTAGAAAATATAGTGAGGATGAGGTAAATTTTCCATCCATAGAATCCCTACAACATGTGAAATATGGGTATAGGATGAAAAGGGTTTCAGTTCATGATTCATGGACCAAAGTGGGTGTGTCCCAGAATTTTTGGCATGTCATGCAAGAATAACGACTTGATGTGAGAAGGGGCTTGTGGCAGCTCAACACCACATGAAACAACATATAACCCGGATGTTGGATATTTAGTTCAAATCCAAATATCTCAGACTAAAGGGATGGTTTATTCATGTAAAATATATATTGAGAAACCTAGTATTGGTGGAAATATTGATATGCTCATCATCAATGGCGATCAAAGAGTTTAAACTATCAGAGTGAAGTTTATGAAAAATTTAAGCTCCATCCCACTTGGATTCCATTTTCACTAGATTCATCCCAGGTATCATCGATTCCCTTATATCCAACACCATGTCACTGTAAAGTAAGGAATGAATGATAACCTTTTTCTTTAAGGACAACACCACCCGGTTCTGAAGCATTTCTAGTTCATCCAATGATTGAACCCTATTTTCATCGAGGGGTTTCCCCCTACTTTCCTTCATTCTATCTAAGTTAATTTGTCTGGTAGTGCACTTGTATGGAATGATTCTCATACCACCAAGCTTTCTATCCTTTCCACCCATACCTCCCTCTCTGTCCTTATCCCTCACTGAGGTTACTGACTGCTTCTCTGTAGTAGAGAGGCCCCTTCCTAGCAGTTTTTGTTCTATCTTCCTTGGCTCGGAACCTGTCATCCAGATCCAAATACTTATCATTCTTTATTATTCTTGTGTTTGGTCTAGGGTGATTTGAGGAAACTATAATGAATATAATGTAATTATATTTATTGAATATGAATAAATACTAATGGTTACGCTCTATTAATCACTATTTTTATAAGGAAGAGGTTCACTTCTACTATATTTGGAAGTCTTGTTTTGTGTACTTGAACCATAAATACTAATATTTCAGATTCAAATAGGATGAAGTTGAATAAAGATTGGATCGATGCAAATTGTTTGACAATAGACTACGAGAACGGAGTGAAAGAGTTCATCAAATTTACAAAGGATCACACAAAGGATCCTTCTCAAATAATTTGTCTGTGTTTACATTGATGTTATTCTAGAGTACTTGATATAGAGGAGATTTAATAACATTTGATATGTCACAAAATAGATCAGAGTTATAAATGTTGGAACAAACATTGAGAAAAAGTGAATGTATCTACTGGTTGGGATAAAACTGCATTTTTTGGATCATCAGATGTGAATACAAATATGGATAATGATGAAGACCATATGGAGGATGTGATTACAGATGTCAATGATGATAAAGAATTTATTGAGGAAATGACAAAGACAATTGAAGATGAACTATGTGATTGCCCACAATTGTTTGAGAAGTTAAATAGTTGTGCAAAGACGCCATTGTATGTTGGTTGCACCAAGTGTACAACATTGTAAGCTGTACTGATGTTGTATAAATTGAAAGAAGGCAATGGATGGAGTGATGTCAGTTTTACTAAACTACTTGATCTCTTTAATTACATTCTCCTTGAAGACAATGAGCTCCCAAATCGGACATATGAAGCAAAACGAATGCTACACTCGATGGGTATGATTTCTGAAAGAATACATGCCTACCCGAAAGACTGTATATTGTTTTGCAAGGAGAAAAAATCACTTCCAGAATTCCCAATGTGTGGTTCTTCTCAATACAAGAAAGTTGAATCTAATCCAACGAAATTTTTATGGTACATTCCAATCATTACAAGGTTTATGCCTCTGTATGGAAGTGAAGAAACTACAAGACAATTGTCGTGGCATACAGATAAAAGAAATAAAGATGGGAAATTATGTCATCTGACCGACTCTCCTCAATAGAAGAAAATTGATCATGAGTATACTGAATTTTGAAAAGATCCAAGAAACCTTTATCTTGAATTATCTACAGATGGAGTAAATCCTTTTGGTTTTCAAACCAGCACTCATAGTACATGGCCTGTTATGTTGGTAAATTATAACATGCCACCCTAGTTATGCATGAAGAGGAAATTAATCACGTTATATATGCCTATATCAGGACCAAAACAACCAGGTAACGATAATGATATTTATTTGGATCCTTTGATCGAGGATTTGATGTTATTGTGGGATTCAGGTGTTATGTTGTATGATGCTTATAAAAGTGAATAATTCACATTAAGAGCAATGTTGAATGGGACAATAAATGATTTCCCTGCTTATAAAAATTTGTCAGGCTATAACATTAAAGGAACTCAAGGGTGTCCCGTGTGCGAAGAAGATACAAAATCAATTAGTTTGAGACATTCATCGAAATCTGTGTTTCTAGGAAATCATATATTTCCAACTCTACGGCATAAGTACCAATCTTGGATGAAATCATTCAATGGATGTTCAGAACAATCCGCAGCACCGTCTCCACTTACAGGTGATCAGCTGTTTGAGAATGGAAAATATGTGAACACTGTTTTTGGTAAACCATTTTCCAAAAACCTTGTGAATATTGGTTGGAAAAAGAGATCATTTTTTTTGAATTACCATACTGGAATTGTTCGTACGTTAGACATTTTCTTTGATTTGATGCAAGTGGAAAAAATGAATGTGACAGTGTTATCAGAACGTTGCTAAATGCCCCTAGGAAAACAAAGGATGGAATTAAGGCAAGGTTGGACATGGTTGACATGAGAATACGAGAAGAGTTGGCTCCTGTGAAGGGTGAAAATCGAATGTTTCTTCCTCCAACTGCATATAATCTTTCTAGGGAGGAGAGATTCTAGTTTTGGAACTTCATCAATGATGTAAAGGTTCCAGATGGGTATTCATCAAATATCAATAACATTTTGTTAATGAATGATTTGAAGATAAAAGTTATAAAATCACATGACTATCATGTTTTGATGTAAGATCTAATTCCTATAGCTTCACGTTGCATTTTTCCCAAGAATTTTCATCATACGTTAACCAAACCTGGTTTCTTTTTCAATGCATTATGTAGCAATGTTTTAGACCCTACGAAATTGCTAGCTATGGAAAAAGAATTTGTCACCATATTATGTGAATTAGAAATGTTATTCCCATCAACATTCGTTGATATGATGGTTCATTTGATGATTCATTTGGTGAGAGAGATTCAACTTTGTGGTCCTGTGCACTATAGATAGATGTATCCTGTTGAACGGTATATGAAGATTTTGAAAGGGTATGTCAAAAATTGAAGTCGGCCAGAGGGTTGTATATTGGAATGATATGTCATAGAGGAATCCATTGAATTTTTTACCGAATACCTATCTGATTTAGAAATCATTGGTCTCCCAAAATCTCGTCATGCTAGACGCATTGAGGATGAGGGAATTTTTGGAAGAGATGTTGTGAAAATCAGCATTACAGATCAAGAGCAGTCACACCTCTATTTTTTGCATAACAGTTAGGAGGTTTCTCCATATATTTAAACTCACAAAGAAATTCATAGGCAGTTGAATCAATCAAGGGATTAAAATGGTTATCAAGTACACATAATAATCATTTTAAAGGATGGTTTTAGGACCATATTTTTAAGTAGTTGGATGAAAATCCGAATTCATTTTCATAATGACTTTGATGTCTAGCCGCTGGACCAAGTTAATATGTATGATCTTAAAGTGGTTATGTAATTAATGGTTATAAATTATATACAAATAAACATGATAAATATAGTACCATGAATAACTGTGGAGTTACACAAGTGGCTTAAGGGATGCATGTTTCTTGTAGTAAGGACAGACATCCAATTTATGCAAATATGACATACTTTGGCATTATATGTAATGACCTAACCTCAGTGACCCAGAGTCAGTGCATTCTTACATAACATTGGCATGATCACAAGAGCGATCAAATCTCGAAAGAGCGATTGGTTTAGTAGCCTTGGAAACACTAGATATATTCATAAGGTTTTACATTACATCATAAAGTGAAAAACTACTCCAACAACATATTGTCTCTATCGTCCACACTATTTTCCCCTCATAATATCCCTGCAGGTCATTCATAATTTACTTTTTCACATCCTGGGAAAAATAAAACATAGAAAAGGGGTGATCTCAAATTCTCAGTAAGGATAACAATATAGCGGAAACTTTCATAAATAAGAATAAACATTTAAGGCAATGTATAACTAAAACAAAATCCTTTTAAACTATAACTACAACATAATATGGAAAAAATAAAATGAAATAATTCCATTTACTAATTCACATGGATATTCTACTAATCGAATAATCACATGCAATACCAATAACCACTTAAATAATGATGGAATGCATAATGCCAGACTATCATAACCACATAGCCAAGGCCTCATGCCAAGACTACAAATAAGATTTTTCCAAGGCCTTGTTCAAAGACACTAGTTTGTCTCATGAGACCTACCGATGCATCGAGGAGCTATAGCGGGCTCCACCCGTCACATATTATGTCTAATGCAATTCCATATTAAAAAGGTTTAAACATAACATAAACATTCGTATTAAAACTAGTAAACAAAATGTCAATACTTTCACCATAAACTATGAATGATATAAAAATAGCACATCCATAGTCAAACATATCACAAATCCTTCAATACAATATAGAAGTTTTGTATCATAATAAATCAACTTCAAATAAGCGTAAAATCCATCAAAGGATGTTGACATAGATGAAATTAAAACTCTTTTCAGAGAAATATCTATTTATATTTTGAAATCATTTAAGAGTCATATATTTATAAAATAAAACATTTTCTTTGAAAATATTCTTATAAGCTTGTAAGGTAAGCTTCAAATATTTTATAATGGATGAAAATAGATGCACCCACCGTATAAGTTAAAAAAGCATTCTTACCTTAATTCTGTCGAAAATGTTAAAAAGCACCTTGTTTGGAAAACGACGGAAAGATTTCTTTATAAACCTCTTATAAAAAGTCAAAAAAGGGTATAAATGACTTTAACCCATATTCTAGTAAATAGTAAAAATGTTTTGAAATACATTTTTAAGAAACATGGATGTGAATGATAAAGAGATCTCATTAGATTATTACGTATAAACAACCTCAGATAATGAAGAGATTGTGAAATAACCCTAACCTTGTACTTTTCCTTGGTTGGGGTAGGTTAACCTCCTATATAATGGTGAAATAATTTTTATTAAATTATACAAGAATCATATACATTAATATGATATCATATATGATCTTTTAACATTGATTTGTTAATAATATCGTAGTATTATCGTTGTTTCAGATGTTAACTTACTCGTTTTATTTTATATGTTTTGTTACATAAGCTATGTTTTTCATGGATAGTTTGTATCTTAATCATATCCAAAATGATATCAAGTCTTTAGATACTATTATTAATCATCGAATGAGAATTATACTTGAATGGATACGATGGAGAATGAATCTTATCACGTTCGTGGAGACGGTAGTCCGTACGTACGCCCGAGCGACAATATCATTATTTTAATATTAAAAATATATATAATTGGATGGTATATCATATATAAAGAATCATTATCATGTTATATTTATTATTTACATGAATCACACATCATTATTATACCCATCCAAATAATAATTTATTGAATAACAATTACACCACGTCGTGGAGACGGTAAGTCGTACGTACGTACGTATGGTGACATGTTATTCAAAGGATGGATAGAATACTGAATATGATTGTACAATATTTATAATAACATCACAGTATATATAAGATACTGGAGTTATTATTTTATAATGGTAATAACAAAGAAAGAAGAAGTGGAAGAAGAAAGGAACTTGGAAAAGGGTGGTGAAATCATTACCTCTTCTTCGGGTTCTTCCTTTTGATTTGATCAAAAGGGATCCTTAAGTTGGATTTCTTACTAAATGAAGGCCTCTAGGATGAAGTGAGTGAAGTTGAGAGAAAATTTGGGCAGTTTTTGGCCAAACCAAAAGGCCTTGAAGATGTTAGTTAATGAGAAGGAGGAGTGCCCTTTTATAAGAGGGGTGAGGGGCACCTTTGGAAAATCTAGAAATATTATTTTATAATAAATTTTTATTCGGTTTATAAGGGCTCCAAAGTTTATTATTTAGAGACTAAGGTGGGGATGGGTTGAAAATAACTCAACCAATATAATTTAGACAGGTTTGGGTCATTATATTAACCTTATCTTTAAGTATTAACTCTTAGTTAATTAGTTTCACTTTTAAAATGTCTCTTTGTATTTTTATACTATGTGGTTAATAAACTTAGAATATACATCCAAGATACCCCCAATTGGTCCATTAATGATACAACTATCATGTTATAAGTCTCTTGGCCGAACCTTAGATTTTTATGAATTTAATATCAATTAATAATATAATATTTGTTTTAAAAACTCTTTTATGTCAATTTTGACACTATTCAATAGTTGATTTTTTTGAAACTCATAACAGGATGATTACCTCGAAAAAAGTCAATTAAATAAACCCTAATATGTCATATTATCCTATAAAATTATTTTAATTCATTAAAAGTCTCAAATTATATTTATTTGGGTATTTATAATATCAACTATTTTAATTTTTCACTATTATGGTAATTACTACATCATCATTGGGTCATAAATAAATTAAATTATTTAATGTCTAAAAATTATAAATAATATATCATTTTGTAGGAAATATTTTTATCTTTTTAATGAATATTTATAGTCGAACATCCAACATATATAACCCTATGTAAAAATTGTTTTCATAAAAGATATATGCTTGTGTCATTTTTGTATTCATTTTAACTTAATAAAAATAAAGTGTCCCTATCATTTACAAGTGGCACCATGGGGTCCCAAAATCGACCCAAAGATGCCCATGGTCGAAAATTATCAACCAATAAGGTTAGGACACGTTATAGGGCAATTTTTTATTATTATAATATTATTTTTTAACCCTTATTTACTGGATTTACCCTTTAACCATGGTAAATAAAATATTTACCAAAGTAATTATTCAAAATGTCTATAAATAAAAGTTACATATTTACACAATTTGAACATCCTGATTCCAAATATGGAATCCATTTTTCCAAATTCAAAACACAGAAGTGGCAGAAATTAATTTAAAATTGATTTCTGCTGTGGAAACAAAAAGCGGGTTTTTAAGATATAATAACTATCAAAAGATTGATACTTGTTTATGATCGATTTAATTGTGAAATTAAGTCCAATGACCAACATTGTATTAAATGGTAAAAATATATTCTAAATATTCTTTCAAACCACTCAAATTCATAATTAATCACTATTAATTATTTTGATTAAAAAAGTTTTTTTTAATTAAATTTTAGTAATTTTCACTATTCATCAAAATATTAAAGTTATCCGAAAAGTACCAAAATTTCACCTTAGTCTAAATTCGATACTCCAAATCCAAAAAAGAAGTCCATTTTGAGAGATAAAATTTCAAAAAGTAGGTATTACTATTCATAACGGCTAGTTTGATCGGTTGTGGTGTGTTAGAACTCGGTGTTGCGTACAACACACGCTATCACATTATTCAAAGAGAAGCGTACCGTAGAAGCTTGGGGTGTTACATTCTACCCTACTTCAAATAATTTCATCCTCGAAATTTATAGAATATTATCGCATGAAATACTTGGGTGGTTCTTCATCATAAGTTCCTCAGTTTCCCACGTTGCCTCTTCCATCTTATGGTTTCTCCACAAAACTTTAACCAGACACGTCGTTTGGTTTCTCAGTACTTGTTCTCTTGTATCAAGAATCATGACAGGCTCTTCACAATAAGACAGATCGGGTTCCAGTTCTAATTCTTCATAGGTGAGTACATGCGTTGGGTCAGGCATGTATTTCCTCAATAGAGATATGTGGAACACATCATTAACTTTGGAGAGACTTGGCTGCATTGCCAATCGGTAAGCTACAGTCCCAATTCGTTCTAGAATTTTGAAAGGTCTGATGTACCTGGGACTCAATTTACCTCACTTACCAAAACGTATGACTCCCTTCCATGGAGATACCTTCAGGAATACATAATCACCAGCATTAAATTCCAAATCCTTCCTTCGATTATCGGCATAGCTCTTCTGCCCACTTTGAGCTGCTTTGATATGGTTTTGGATTACCTTCACCTTTTCCGTCGTTTCCTCCACCAGTTCTAGGCCTACAAGTTTTCTTTCACCAATGCCATCCCAAAAGGTTGGTGTTCGACATCTCTTTCTGTGTAACGCTTCATATGGTTCCATATGAATACTTTAATGGAAGCTATTGTTATAGGAAAATTCTACCATAGGTAAATATTGATCCCACATACCCTGAAAGTCAAGCGAGCCGGATCTCAACATGTCATCTAAGGTCTGAATAGTTCGTTCTGATTTTCCATCTGTTTGAGGGTGGTAGGTAGTACTCAGATGATGTTCAGTATCCAGGGATTTCTGAAGACTTTTCTAGAATCTTGAAGTAAAATGGGGATCATGATCAGAAACAATCTATAGGGGTACTCCATGAAGTCTCATAACATCATCAATATATAGTATTGTTAGACGTTCCAGTGGTAGATCTTCTCTTATAGCAAGAAAATGTGTTGACTTGGTAAGATAATCAAAAATAACCCATATTGCATCGTTCCTTCTGGGAGTCTTTGGTAGCCCCGTGACAATGTCCGTCGTAATATTGTCCCATTTCCACTCCGGTATGGGAAGAGGATGCATGACTCATCCAGGGTGTTGCCTTCCAGCTTACACATGATGAAAAACCATACATCATGACACAAAATCAGAAATCTCCCTCTTCATATTGTACCACCAAAAATGTTCCTTCAAATATCTATACATTTTTGTGATCCTAGGGTGTATAGAGAAATTGGAACTATAAGCATCGTCCAGCAATTCCCTTTTTAGATCAGGTATATCGGGAACACAAAGACTCTTCCTGAATTTCAAAATTCTATCTTCATACACAAAGTATCTCAGTCTCCCATCATTCACAGCTTTAATCTTTTTTTGAAATTCCTCATCATCAGTCTGAGAACTCTTAATCCTTTCTAGTGAAGATGGTTTGGAAACCATTTGAAAAAGAATTGATGTTTCACCTTCCCTGGTTATTCCCATGTCCATCTTCACTAGATCTATCAAAATTGGATCCCTTTCAATTCTCATCACGTTCAAAACTCCATGGTCTTTTCTGCTCAAAGCATCTTCCACCTTGTTTTCCTTCCCCGGGTGGTAGTGTATCTTACAATCATAATATTTGAGTAATTCAAGCCATCTATTTTGCCTCATGTTGAGTTATTTTTGTGAGAAAATATACTTAAAACTCTTGTGATCAGTATAAATCTCACATTTTTCACCATAGAGGTAGTGCCTCCATATATTCAAAGCATAGATCACAGCTACTAACTCGAGATCATGAGTAGGATAGTTTTTCTCATGAATTTTCAACTGTCAGGATGCAGAGGCAATAAGCCTATCATTCTGTATAATGACACAACCAAGTCCTTTCTTCGATGAATCACTATAAATAATGAACCCATCATTCCCCGATGGTAGAGTCAATATAGGAGCATTGACTAATCTTCTCTTTAGTTCTTCGAAACATTCTTTACAATATTTTGTCCAAACAAATTCAACCCCTTTACGTGTAAGCTTCGTTAATGGGTTAGCCAATTGGGAAAAATTCTAGAAGAAACATCGATAATAACCTACCAAACCAATAAAACTGCGTACCTCAGTTATACTCGTAGGTGATGGCCATTCTTGGATTGCCTTGGTCTTAGAAGGATCCACAGAGATTCCATCTTTATAGACAATATGGCCAAGAAAAGAAATCTCCTGAAGCCAGAATTCACACTTTCTAAACATCCCATATAATTCATGTCTTCTCAGAGTCTTCAGGATAATGCGCAAGTGATTTTCATGATCTTCGTAGCTTTTAGAGTATACCAAGATATCATCAATAAATACCACCAAATATTCATCGAGATATTCCTTGAAAACTCTATTCATCAGATCCATGAATACAGAGGGCGCATTAGTCAATCCAAAAGGCATAACAGTAAACTCGTAATGCCCGTACCTGGTTTGAAATACTGTCTTCAGAATGTCTTCCTTCTTTACTCACAACATATGGTATCCAGATCGAAGGTCAATCTTTGAAAAGTATTGAGCTCCATGATGTTGGTCAAATAAATCATTAATGTGAGGTAGGGGATACTTGTTCCTTATTGTTATGGCATTAATCTCCCTATAGTTGATACATAACCTCATCGATCCATCTTTCTTTTTAACAAAAAGAACAGGGGCACCCCATGGAGAAACACTAGGGCGAATAAATCCCTTATTAATCAATTCCTCTAGTTGTTTCTTTAGTTTGACTAATTCCACAGTGTCTATTCTATAAGGGGTCTTTGATATTGGCCTTGATCCAGGAATTAAATCAATGGAAAACTCAACTTCTCATTCTAGAGGATGTCCAGGTAAATCTTCCGTAAATACATCAACATATTCTTTCGCAACAGGTACATACTCTATTTGAACATTCCTTTCCTCACCCACAGTCATTTCATTCTCTTCCTCCCAAATAATTGAATTTAGTTGATCTACTGGGGGTGGATCTAGATAAGAATTAGGTGGTGACAATTCTGCTCTAAAGATAAGGTGTTCCTTATCGTCATCATCAAAAATCATAACCTCATTCTTCTTACAATAAATCTCTACATCATAATCCCAAATCCAATCCATACTGAGGATTATATCAAACTCAATCATAGGTATGACAATGAGATCAGCAGATAAAGAACATTTATGTGCTCTAATGGGGACTGATTCACAAAACTTTGTTGCAATGATACTTCCCTTAGGAGTATTAACCGACAAATCCCTTGTTAAATCAAATTAGAAATATCTCATTTTCTTTGAAAACTGGGAAGATATGAAACAATGCAATGATCTAGAATCAAATAATTCACTTGCTAAACTTGAGGAAACCATTAAATTACCTGCCACCACGTATTTCGGAGCTTCTACCTCAGCAGTAGTGATAACATAAGCATGGCCTTGATCCCTAAGCCTTTTCTGAGGTATGTTCTCCTGACGCTTAGGAAATTCATTTACATAATTCCCCATCTCCCTACAATTGTAGCACTGAACATTGGTAGCTTCCTTCTTCCCCATGCAATCACGAGCTTGGTGGCCTTTTTCACCACACTTGTAACAGACTCTCGTTCCCTTCAAGCAAGTACTGGGGTGTTTCTTCCCACATTTACCACTGTATGGATATTCAACGTTTCCCTTCTTCCCCTTATTTCCATTCCCAGATTGTTCAGCAGATCTCTTCTTCTCTTGCTTTGCTTTAAATTCATAAGACATAGAGAATTCCTTTTCTGTCTTGATAGCACATGAGAAAATGTCTTCGTATGACAAGAAGGATTGTGAAACTAATGCTCGATGGAGAAATGGTTTCAACCCATCAAAAAAAATATCAATCTTACTTATCAGGTTACGTATATAATCTCTAGCATACCTTGCTAACCATGTAAATTTAGCCTCAAACTTTGCGACATTCTCATCCTCCTTTTTTCTCAGACTCAGAAATTGCCTTTCCATATCTGCTCGATGGTCACAAGGAAAGTATTTTTCTAAAAACAGATCTTTGAACTCCCTCCATTCCATATTTGATACTTCATCATCTTCCTTCGTGTTTTGAATCAATGACCACCAATGATCAGCATCTCCAGTGAGGCGGTAAATTTCCATAATAACTTTTCCCCTTTCACTACTCCCCAAAGCCGGAAATATTTTCTCTAGGGAATTTATCCATTTCTCAGCTACTAAGGGAATGTACTCTCCTTGAATGTTAGTGGTTGTTGCCTCATGAATCGATCTAACATTGATCCTCCACGCTGCGGATCAGGGTGCTCCATGCGGGTAAGGTTATTATTGATAACCTGAGTGAGATGTCCCAGTATGGTGATTAGCTGATCGGAACCAGTTGCATCACCAGCTCCACTATAATTATCTTGAGCAGGAGGGAAATCCCTACATGGAGTGTGTGCATTGATACAGTTTCCATTTCTTCCACTAGGAGCCATTTCTAAACAATGGCATAAAATAGATCAGTTTATGAATCAAAATACATAATCCCATACTTATAAAACACTTAACATAAATTGAAATATTTATAGATATAATCCATAATCATAAAAAAAATTTCTTTGAAAAAGTATATACTCATAAACACTTCATAATGATTTGTAAAGAAAATGAGATTTATCCTAAGCATACCCCCGGGAGTGTTGTAACCAAGAGTGCAGCAAGGCCCGTTGTCATGCACCAGTTCCCATTCGAGTCTAGCTCAAAGTGGTGTTTTCAGGTTTTACACCTAGGTACATCTGTGTCAGAGCCGCCTCTACCTGCTCGTATCCAGACAGGGATGTACTGCTCAGAAAACTAACAAAATCATCTACAATACCAAAATTCTAGAAAGTTCTTCTATACTAATCCTCAAAGTTCATATTAAATCTATGTGCTCTAATCAGAGTTTATCTAAATCTAGCTTCCAAGGATTGTACTAAACTTCCTCTGATACCAACTATAATGCCTCGACCCCAGAGACCCAGAGTCGGTGCATTATTACATAATATTGGCATGATCACAAGAAAGATCAAATCTCGAAAGACCGATTGGTTTAGTAGCCTTGGAAACACTAGATATATTCAAAAGGTTTTACATTACAGCATAAAGTAAAAAACTACTACAACAACATATTGTCTCCATAGTCCACACTATTATCCCCTCATAATATCCCTGCAGGTCATTCATAATTTTCTTCTTCACATCCTGGGAAAAATAAAACATAGAGACGGGGTGAGATCAAATGCCCAGTAAGGAAAACAATATAGCGGAAACTTTCCTAAATAAGAATAAACATTAAAGGCAATGTTTTACTAAAAAAAATCCTTTTAAACTTGAACTAAAACATAGTATGAAAAAAATAAAATGAAATAATTCCATTTACTTATTCACATGGATATTCTATTAATTGAATAATCACATGAAATGCCAATAACCACTTTCATAATGATGGAATGCATAATGCCAAACTATCATAACCACATAGCCAAGGCCTCATGCCAAGACTACAAATAAGATATTTCCAAGGCCTTTTTCAAGACACTAGTTTGTCTCATGAGACCTACCAATGCATCGAGGAGCTATAGCGGGCTCCACCAGTCACATATTAAGTCCAATGCATTCCCATATGAAAAGGTTTAAACATAACATAAACATTCCTATTAGAACTAGCATAAAAAATGTCAATACTTTCACAATAAACCATGAATGGTATAAAAATAGAACATCCATATTCAAACATATCACAAAACCTTCAGTACAATATTTAAGTTTTGTATCATGATAAATCAACATCAAATAAGCGTAAAAACCATCAAAGGATGTTGACATAGATGAAATTAAAACTCTTTTTAGAGAAATATCTCTTTCTATTTTGAAATTATTTAAGAGTCATATATTTATAAAATAAAACATTTTCTTTGAAAATATTCTTATAAGCTAGTATGGGAATCTTCAAAGATTTTATAATGGAGTAAAATAGTCGTACACGCTATATAAGTTAAAAAAAATTCTTACATTAATTCTGTCGAAAATGTTAAAAAGCACCTTGTTTGGAAAATGATGGAAAGATTTCTTTATAAACCTCTTATAAAATTTCAAACAAGGGTATAAAAGACTTTAACCCATATTCTAGTAAATAGTAAAAATGTTTTGAAATACATTTTTAGGAAACATGGATGTGGATGATAAAGAGATCCCAGTAGATTATTACGTATAAACAACCTCAGATAATGAAGAGATTGTGAAATAACCCTTACCTTGTAATTTTCCTTGGTTGGGGTAGTTTAACCTCTTCTATAATGGTGAAATAATTGTTATTAAATTATAGGAGAATTATATACATTAATATGATATCATATATGATCTTTTAACAATGATTTGTTAATAATATCTTAGTATTATCGTTGTTTGGGGTGTTAACTTACTCATTTTCTTTTACATGTTTTGTTACGTAAGTTATGTTTTTCATGGATAGGTTGTATCTTAATCATATCCAGAATGATATCAAGTCCTTATATACTATTATTAATCATCAAATGAGAATTATACTTGAATGGGTACGACGGAGAATGAATCTTATCGCGTTCATGGAGACGGTAGTCCGTACGTACGCACGAGCGAAAATATCATTCTTTTAATATTAAAATAATATATAATTGGATGGTTTATCATATATAAAAAATAATTATCATGTTATATTTATTATTTAAATGAATCACACATCATTATTATACCCATCCAAATAATAATTTATTAAATAACTATTACACCACGACGTGGAGACGGTAAGTCGTACGTACGCATGTATGGTGACATGTTATTCAAAGGATGGATAGAATACTGAATATGATTGTAACATATTTATAATAAAATCAATGTATATATAAGATACTGGAGTTATTATTTGAGAATGATAATAACAAATAAAGAAGAAGTGGAAGAAGAAAGGAACCTAGAAAAGGGTGTTGAAATCAATAACTCTTCTTCAGGTTCTTCCTTTTGATTTGATCAAAAGAGCTCCTTGAGTTGGCTTTATGACTAAAGGAAGGCCTCTAGGATGAAGTGAGGGATGTTGATAGAGTATTTGGGCCGAGGTTTGCCAAACCAAAAGGCTTTGAAGGTGTGAGTTAATGAGAAAGAGGAGTTCCCTTTTATAAGATGGGTGAGAGGAACTTTTGGAAAAGCTAGAAATATTATTTTATAATAAATTAATATTTGGTTTCTAATGGCTCAAAAGTTAATTATTTAAATATTAACGTAGGTATGGGTCGAAAACCACTCAAAAAATAGAATTTAGACAGGTTTGGGTCATTATATTAACTTTATCTTTAAGTATTAACTCTTAGTTAATTAGTTTCACTTTTACAATGTCTCTTTGTATTTTTATATTATATGGTTAATAAACTTACCATATACATCCAAGAGACCCCCAAGTGGTCCATTAATGATACAAATATCATGATATAAGTCTCTTGGCCGATTATTAGATTTTTAAGAATTTAATATCAATTAATAATATAATATTTGTTTTAAAAACTCTTTTATGTCAATTTTGACACTATTCAATAGTTGATTTTTGTGAAACTCATAACAGGATTATTACTTCGAAAAAAGTCAATTAAATCAATCCTAATATGTAATATTATCCTTGAAAATAATTTTAATTCATTAAAAGTCTCAAATTATATTTATTTGGGTATTTATAATATCAATTATTTTAATTTTTCACTGTTATGGTAAATACTGCATCATCATTGTGTCATAAATAAATTAAATTATTTAATGTCTAAAAATTATAAATAAAATATCATTATGTAGGAAATCTTATTATATTTATAATGAATATTTATAGTTGAACATCCAACATATATAACCCTATGTAAAAATTGTTTTTCTAAAAGATATATGCTTGTGTCATTTTTGTATTCATTTTAACTTAATTAAAATAAAGTGTCCCAATCACTTACAAGTGGAACCATGGGGTCCTAAAATCGACCCAAAGATGCCCATGGTAGAACATGTGTCAACCAATAAGGTTAGGACACATTTTAAGGTAATTTTTTTTATTATTATATTATTTTTTAACCCTTATTTACCGGATTTAACCTTTAACCATGGTAAATAAAATATTTACCGAAGTAATTATTCAAAATGTCTAAAAATAAAAGTTACATATTTACACAATTTGAACATCCTGATTCCAAATATGGAATCCATTTTTCAGAATTCAAAACACAGAAGTGGAAGAAATTAATTTAAAATTAATTCCCGCAGTCAAAACAAAAAGCGTGTTTTTAAGATATAATAACTATCAAAAGATTGATACTTGATTATGTTCGGTTTAATTGTGAAATTATGTCAAATGACCGAAATTGTATTAAATGGTAAAAATATATTCTAAATATACTTTAAAACCACTCAAATTCATAATTTATCACTATTAATTATTTTTAATAAAAAAGTTGTTTTAAATTAAATTTTTGTAATTTTCACTATTCATCAAAATATTAAAGTTATCCGAAAAGTACCAAAAATTTACCTTAGGCTAAATTCGATACTCCGAATGCAAAAATGAAGTCAATTTTGAGTGATAAAATTTCAAAAAGTATGTATTACTATTCATAATGTCTAGTTTGATCGGTTGTGGTGTGTTAGAACTCGGTGTTGCGTACAACACAAGCTACACATTATTCAAAGAGAAGCGTACCGTAGATGCTTGGGGTGTTACATTATCAAACTAATATGAGAGTTGGATTATACGACATTTCAATTGCCGATTTTTCAATGAAAATGGGTAGATAACAACAGTGGTGTTAAAATGGATTAATGGGGATTTGTGAAAGTTGATTTTAGTAATGAAGAGAAAAAACACAAACAATATATATAGACATCATAAGCGGTACAATTTTTTTATGTTCCAGATCCCACAAATCGAAAGTGGTTGATTTCTCTATTAGCATCCCAAAATTCTTAAGGATCTGATGAAAATTTAGTTGAGGACAATCCTTTCAGTGGTATGTCGCAATCATTTCACAGTGGTCACAATGTAGATGATGTTTTTTATGTCAGATGAGACCACAATGAAAGGATTTGGATAATCCATAGAGGTTTCAAATCCCTTCAGCCTTTGAAAAAAAGAAAGAGAGTTCAATAAAAAAGTTAAATTTTGTTTGTAATATATATCTTGTTATCTAATGTCATTATCTTATAATTACTGAATTCATGTAATATAAATTAACTGTTCAGACACTTTTTTAGATAATGACTTCGGGACATTCTGGTTCTCCTAACATTGAGGCTGAACAAGTCTCTCAAGCTACTATTGTGGCTGCAGCGGCTACTGCTGCGGCTGCTGCTGCTGCTCCTCCTGCTGCTCCTACAGCTCCTATTGCTCCTGCTGTTGTGGCTCCTGCTTCTCTTACTATTGAGGTCCAACAACTATCTGCGCATTACATTGCTACCATTTCAGATGAACATATAGATAATGTTGATATCGATGAAATGGTCGGGAATGAAGGATCGACGTTGTAGAAAACACAGGTGCATCGTAGTTTGACGGTGTTATCCAGAGTTCTAAAGGTGAAAAGAAAATGCATCAAATTTGATGTCAGATGGAATGCATGAGGACAACATGTGAATCCCAACAAAGCTATGTTTAGTAGTTACATTAGATTTTTCACTCAGCAATGCGTGCCGATTGACATAGATTCATGGCACCATGTTGTGTCTGGGCTGAAAGCTGTGATCTGGGAAGAAATTATAGTAACATTATGAATTTATTTCTTTAATTTACTAGAAAATAAAATAATGAAACAATGTCTTACTCTTCTCATTCAATTGCAGAATACATTTATATTAGACGATTAACACAAGGATTATGTAATAATTCTTGCAGGAAGGATTCATCGAGGTTTTCACACTATTTTAACAAGATGTCACCTGAAATATTCCAAAGGTAAAATAAACCCGCACCCACCCATTTTCTACGCTCACCTGATATCCCAAGAAGCATGGGATGCATTTATTGGCCACCGTGGGGTTGAGAAGTTTTAGGTACATTATAAGTGATAATATGTTGTTTGAGGATACATATATTCATAACTTTGATTATAAATATTTCATTTATGAAACATCAACTCTGTAAAGAAAATAAGGAACGTTCATCAAAAAAAACATGCCCCTATTGTAATGAAATGATGGGGTACACTTCCCTAGAAAAGAAATTGGTAAGTATTTTACATTTATAGTAATATTGTTAGGTTCCAAAAAACAACATCATATATATATTTCCATGATTATATGTAGATTGATGATTCTAAAACCAAATACACTTCCATCCCACGTCATGTGCTTTGGAAGGAGGCACGTGTGAATAAGGAAGGGAAGTTAGTAGACGAGAACACACAAAAAGTGTGGGAAATTTGTGTAAGTGTGACACAGTGATAAAAATACTTGTTTTAAAATATATTACATAAAAATATTTATTTATTTTCTTATATCCGATAGTCACAGGAATCAGTTACTCCTGTAGTTGATGTAGACCTATTATCGACGACTCTAAAGCAGCCAGAAAAATACCGTCGTGTCAGGGGTCCGGGGTTTGGGGTGACACATCGAGTATATTTTGAGAAGAAAAAAAATTGATGATAGAGATGAAACATTGAAACAAAGGTGCGAAAAACTAGCAACCCTTGAAGAACGATTGCAATGACAGGGAGAGTTAATAGCAACTTTTATGGTTGGGAAGCAAGGAGAAGACACAGCTCTGGAACAACTAGTGTGTGAAGATCCCACCCCACCCCCAACCATCATTGAGGCAAGCCATTCCCCTCAAAGAGTTGTCTTAGCTGTGGTTATCAATATTCTAATAATTGTTCCAAGGAAATGTGATTCTGACAAACACTGATACATTTCCAGTACTGATCTTCTACAAGGTGATAATGATTGTGATTTATATCTGTCAACAACCACCTATCACCTTGTAGTGAGGGCTACGGTGTTCAACATCCCAGATGACCCACTACATAATAGACCACTTCCAAAAGATCATCTGAATGTGATGATTACTGTATCTCATGAGCCAAATTTAGAGCTACATATTCCACATGATGACGATGATATTCTTACCATCGAGAAGGATATTGATAAATTCATTGCATGGCCGTCACAACATGTAAGAGTACACGAGTCCAAAGAGGTATTCATTTCCTTTTTTTTCAAGCTAAACGTTTACAATTTAATGAAAAAAGGTTCTAAACCAATGAATGTTATTTTATATAGAGAAAGGGAAGGGGTGAAAAACATCATCTCAAAACCATCTAAAGGATTGACCAACCAATCCCAAGGAGCTAATGAATGGACAATAACACCACTTGTTCTCTATCCACATTTACAAGCATTGAAGACTCAGGTGGATATGAAGATAAGAGGTGGTAGTAGACATATTGTGGATTTCGAAGAGAATATATAAGGTATGGAATGTCAAGACATTGTGCCTACTAAAAATGTAAATGAGATCCTTGAACATGGTTGTCTAGGCGGCATAGTTGTAAATATATATATGAGGTACGTTTCCGTGAATTGATTTTCTAAAAGCTGATCTAATGTGAAAATTATGACTAAATGCATTTTATATTGTTTATAGACATATATATGAAAAAAAGATGAAGGAATTTTCTCGTGAGACAAAATTTGGACTCGTTAGTCCTCATACCACTTCATCACATCTAATGAAAATAGATCCATAAAAAAAGAATGAAACAGTGAAAGACTTGCTGAAAACATTTGAAAGCAATATTACAGTTGGCAGACTCTTCTTAATACCGACCATGCAGAGGAAAAACTCTACAATTAAAGCATATCAAATATATTTTGGTTTTTTATTACTTATTCCATTTTTTGTTTTTAGGTAACATTGGATGCTAATTGTAGTGAACTTGGATACTCGAAATATTTATTTTATGGATTCAAAGAAAGGATATCCATCAAACCGACCTCACATGATGAAGTTTATGAATTTGTAAGACACTACATACTACATTTTAGGTCTAAACATCAGGTAATATAATTTATATTGTCTTTTAATGAGAATTATATTATTATAGGTTTTTTATCATTATCATCTAAAAATTAATGAGGTCAGGGGCTAAGCATAAGGAGGTGAGAAAGTACTACGTCTGGACAAATATCAGGGTATATATAATAAAATTTCACTATCTAAACAAATCTAAACACAATTTACTTATTCTCTTAATGATAACTTTTTTTTGCAGTGTCCAAAACAAAACAATGATAGTGATTATGGTTATTATGTTTGTAAATATATGAAGGAGATCATTTTTCAGCAAGAAACAAGCATTTCTAAAGAGGTGTTTTAAAAAACAACTAGTAGTTCTTTTAATTTATTTATTAATTCTTTATTTTTATATCTTTCAGTAATACTCTGACTTCTGAAAAGATTCATACTGACAAGACAATATAGATATGTTCAGAAATGATTGGGCAGCATACCTCATGATAGAATGTACACAAATAACATGAAGATCTGACTTGGGGATGTGTACAATTGGGGGTCATTTTTGAGAGGGGTTTTGGGGATCAAAAGATGACACATTTTTGTATGTAAATGTTTGTAGGAATATTGTAATTTTTATTAAATAAAACATCCTTTATTTAATGAGTCACTTTACCATTTTAATAGATGATATTCCCCAATAACATGAAAGAATGATGAACCACTCAAAGGGTCTCTGTTTTCTTTAAAATGGACAGATTTTTAAGTGAAAACAACAACTGACCTATGTAAATCTTACCAAATTAATTTAGATTGTGTTTATCCGTTATGATAATGATACACAGGTGTGTTAGGGACATGTACTAGTCAACCCCACCTCAATCTGAGGCATGGTGTGGCCGGTACCACTCAAACGGTCTCTCTTTTGTTTAAAATGGACAAATTTTTAAGTGAAAACAACAACTGACCTACGAAAATCCGACCAAACGCATTCATATCATGTTGATACTTTATGAGAATGATCCAAGAGTGCTTTGGGGACGTGCATGAGCCATCCCCTCCTCAATCAAAGGCCTGGTGTGACCAGTACCACTCAAATGGTCTCTCTTTTGTTTAAAATGGAGACAATTTTAAGTGAAAACAACAACTGACCTACTGAAATATGACCAAAAGCATTCATATTGTGTTGATCCTTTAAGATAATGATCCAAGGGTGCATTAGGGATGTGTAGGAGTCAACCCCGCATCAATCCGAGGCACGATGTGGCCGATACCACTCTCAGGGTCTCTCTTTTATTTAAAATGGACAGATTTTTAAGTGAAAACAACAACTGGCCTACGAAAATCTGACCAAACACATTTAGATTGTGTTGGTTCTTTAAGAGAATGATCCAATGGTGTTTTGGGGACAGGCATGAGTCATCCCCACCTCAATCCGAGGCACGGTGTGACCGGTACCACTCAAAGAGTCTCTCTTTTGTTTAAAATGGACACAATTTTAAGTGAAAACAACACTTGACCTACGGAAATCTGACCAAACGTATTCAGATTGAGTTTATCCTTTAATAGAATGATCCATGGGTGTGTTGGGGACATGTACAAGTCATCCTCTCCTCAATATGAGGCACAGTGTGTCCGATACCACTCAAAGGGTTTCTCATTTCATTAAAATGGACATATTTTTAAGTTAAAACAACATCTGACCAATAAAAATCTGACCAAACACATTAGGTTTATGTCAATATTTTAATAGAATGATCCACGGGTGCATTGGGTATGTTCATGAGTCATCCTCGCCTCAATCTGAGGCACGGTGTGACTGGTACCACTCAAAGGGTCTCTCTTTTGTTTAAAATGGAAACAATTTTAAGTGAAAACAACAACTATCCTGCGTAAATCAGACAAATTCATTAGTATTGTGCTGATACTTTAAGAGAAAAATGAACAGGTGGGTCTGGGATGTTTACGAGTCATCCCCACCTCTATCTGAGGCACGGTGTGGCCAGTACCACTCAAAGGGTCTCTCTTTTCTTTAAAATGGAAAATGTTTTAAGTGAAAACAACAACTGACCTATGGAAATCCAACCAAATGGATTCGTATTGTCTTGATTCTTTAGGATAATGATACATGGGTCATTTTTTATGTGCACAAGTCATTACCGCATCAATATGAGGCAAGATGAAGCTGGTACCACTCAAAGGGTCTATCTTCTATTGAAAATGGACAAATTTTTAAGTGGAAACAACAACTGACCTATAGAAATTCGAAAAAATGCATTCATAGTGTATTGATATTTTAGGAGAACGATCCATGGGTCCATTGTGACATGTAAAATTCATCCCAACCTCTATCCAAGGCACAGTGTTCCAGGTACCACTCAAAGGGTCTCTCTTCTGTTTAATAGGGACAAATTTTTAAGTGAAAATAACAACTGACCTACAGAAATACAATCTAACACATTAGGATTGTATTTTTAATTTAGGATAACAATCCCTGGGTCCTTTTTGTTGTGTATGATTCATCATCGCCTCAATCTAAGGCACGTTGTGGCCGGTACCACTCAAGGAGTCTCTCTTCTGTTCAAAATGGGCAAATTTTTAAGTGAAAACAACAACTGACCTACAGAAATCTGACCAAACACATTCATATAGTCTAGATCTTTTAGGAGAATGATCCATGGGTCCTTATCGATGTTTAAGAGGCATCCAAGCCTCAATCCAAGGAACAGTGTAGCTGGTACCACTCAAAGGTTCTCTCTTCTATTTAAAATGGACAAATTTTTATGTGAAAACAACAACTGACCTATGGAAATCCGACCAAACACATTCATATTGTGTTGATCCTTTAGGATAATGATACATGGGTCCTTTGTGATGTGCAAGATTCATCCCCACCTCAATTAGGGTCATGGTGTGGCTGGTACCACTCAAAGGGTCTCTGTTTTCTTTAAAATAGACACAATTTTAAGTAAAAACAACAATTGGCCTACATAAATCCTACCAAACGTATTAGGATTGTATTGATACATTAAGAGAACGTTCACGAGTGTGTTGGGGATGTGTAAGAGTCATACCTACCTCAATACAAGGCATATTGTGGCTGGTACCACTCAAAGGGTCTCTCTTCTGTTTAAAATGGAAATATTTTTAAGTGAAAACAACAACTGTCCTACGAAAATTCGACCAAACACATTCCGATTGTCTTGATCCTTTAGGATAATGATCCATGAGTCCTTTGTGACGTTTATGAGTCATCCCCACCTCAATCCTAGGCATGTTGTGGCTCGTACCACTCCAAGGGTCTCTGTTTCGTTTAAAATGGTCAAATGTTTAAGTGAAAACAACAACTGACCTACGGAAATCTGAATGAACGCATTAAGCTTATCTTTATCCTTTTGGATAACTTTCCAATGTCCTTTGTGACATGAAAGAGTCATCCCTGTCTAAATCTTAGTCTCGGTGTGGCTGGTACCACTCAAAGGGTCTCTCTTCTATTTAAAATGGACAAATTTTTAAGTAAAAACAACAACTAACCAATAGAAATCTGACCAAATGCATTTGGATTATCTTGATCCATTAGGAGAATGATCCAAGGGTCATTTTTGACATGCAAGAGTCATCCTCGGCTCAATACAAATCCCGGTGTGGCCGGTACCACCCAAAGGGTCTCTCCTCTGTTTAAAATGGACAAATTTTTATGTGAAAACAACAACAGACGTACGAAAATCCGAACAAACGCATTTGTATTATCTTGATCCTTTAAGAGAAATTTCCACAGGTGTGTTGGGGATGTGTATGAGTAATTCCTGTCTCAATACAAGGCACATTGTGGCCATTACCACTCAAAGGGTCTCTCTTCTTTTTAAAAAGGACAAAATTTTATGTTAAAACAACAACTAACCTACGAAAATTCGACCAAACGGACTCATATTTTCTTGATATTTTAGGAGAACGATCCTAGGGTCAATTTGACGTGTAAAAGTCATCCCTACCTTAATATAAGTCATGGTGTGGCAGGTACGACTCAAAGGGTCTCTCTTCTGTTTAAAATGGACAAATTTTTAAGTGAAAACAATAACTGACCTACGGAATTCCAACCAAATGCATTAGGATTGTTTTGAACCTTTAAAATAATGATATAAATGTCCTTTGTGACAGGAAAGAGTCATCTCCACCAATATTAGAGGCACGGTGTAGCTGGTACCACTCAAAGGGTCTCTCTTTTCTTTAAAATGAACAAATGTTTAAGTTAAAACAAAAACTGTCCTACATAAATCCATAAAAAAGCATTCGGATTGTCTTGATATTTTATGATAATGATCCACATGTGTGTTGGGTACATGTACGATTAATCCCCACCTCAATCCGAGGCACGGTGTGGCCGGTACAACTCAAAGGGTCTCTCTTCTGTTTAAAATGGACAAATTTTAAAGTGAAAACAACAACCGACCAACGAAAATTCGACCAAATGCATTTTTATTGTCTTTATCTTTTATGATAACAATCCAAGGATACTTTGTGACATTTAGGAGTCATCCTCGCCTCAATCTGAGGCATGATGTGGCTGGTACCACTCAAAGGGTCTCTCTTCTATTTAAAATGGAAAAATTTTTAAGTGAAAACAATAACTAACCTACGAAAATCTGACCAAATGCATTTGGATTGTATTGATCCTTTAGGAGAATGATCCACGGGTCCTTTTTGACGGGAAAGAGTCATCCCCAACACAATCTAAGGCACATTGTGGATAGTACCACTCAAAGGATGTCTATTTTCTTTAAAATAGACACAATTTTAAGTAAAAACAACAACTGACCTATGGAAATCCTACCAAATTCATTCGGATTGTCTTGATACCTTAAGAGAACAATACAAGGGTGTGTTGGGGATGTGTATGATTAATATACACCTCAATACGAGGCACAGTGTGGCTGGTACCACTCAAAGGGTCTCTCATCTGTTTCAAATTGACAAATTTTTAAGTGAGAACAACAACTGACCTACGGAAATCTTACCAAACACATTTTAATTGTGTTTCTACGTTAAGGGAATGATCCATGGGAGTGTTGGGGATGTGAATGAGTAATCCCCACCTCAATCTGAGGCATGGTGTGACCGGTACCACTCAAAGAGGCTCTCTTATGTTTAAAATGGACAAAATTTTAAGTGAAAACAACAACTGACCTACATAATTATGACCAAACGCATTAGGATTGTCTTGATCCATTGGGAGAAGGATCCACGGGTCCTTTGTGATGTGCATGAGTCATCCCCGCCTCAATCCAAGGCTCGGTTGGCCGGTACCACTCACATGGTCTCACATTTGTTTAAAATGGACAAAATTTTAAGTAAAAACAACAACTGACCTATGGAAATTCGATCAAACACATTCAGATTGTCTTGATCATTTAAGAGAATGATCCATGGGTCCTTTGTGATGTGTACGAGTCATCCCCACCTCAATCTGAGTCACAGTGTGGCCAGTACCACTCAAAGGGTCTCTCTTTTCTTTATATTGGATTCAATTTTAAGTGAAAAAAACAACTAACCTACGGAAATCTGACCAAATGCATTCAAATTGTCATTATCCATTATGAGAAAAATCCATGGGTCCTTTGTGACGTGTAATAGTCAAATCCACCAACCTCTTGGACCAACCCCACCCCCTGGACACCAACCCACCCCTTGGACACCCCCCACACATCTGGACACCCCCACCCCTTGAAAGCCCGCTCAACCCCCTGGACACCCCCACCCCCTGTTCACTCCCTTGGACAGCCCCCCCCCCTCCTGCACACCCCCACCCCCTTGGAAAACCACCACCTCCCTCAGCGATACCCCCACCCCTCCTTGACACCATCGCACCACATGCATACCCTCAACCCCCTAGACACCCCCACCCATGGAAGACAACCCCCACCCTCCCAGACACCATCCCATCCCCTTGCATAGCCCCACCAACCCCCTGGACCCCCCTGAACATCCCCCACCCCCATAGAAAGCCCCCTTGAATCCCTGGACACCAGCCCACCCCCATGGACACCCGATAGACAGCCCCCCCCCCCCAACACCTAGACACCCCCTCCTTGGATACCACCCCACCCCCTTGGATAGCCCTACCAACACCCTAGACCCCTTGGACACCCCCACCTCCCTGGACACCCCGATCCCCCCAGACTCCCCCATCCCACCCTCCTAGACACCACCCCACCCCCTTGGAAAGCCCCACAAACCCCCCAGATCTCCCCTACCCCCCGGACACCCCACCCACCCCCCCTGAACAGCCCCACCCCCCTGGACAACACCACCTTCCTTGGAAAGCCCCCAACCTCCTGGACCACCCCCACCCCCCTGGACACCCCCATCCCCCCTGACAACCCTACCCCACTTGGACAGCAACCTGAAACCCCTGAACAACCACCCCAACCAATTGAATTATGAATATAATTATTTATGTATATAATTAACTTATGAATTATGTATTAATGTTGTGTGGGTATAATTGGTGTAATTAGATTATGATTTATGTTTTAATTTTGTATGGGTATACTTATTGAGATGCTGAATTATTTTTAGGTGTTGTTTGGGTGTGCTACTGTGGAATTTTTTTTTATAGTGGATAGGGTATTTATCAGCACTTTTTCAGAGCCGATAAAAGAATTCCTTCTCATCGCCAAAAAAGAACTGATAAAATACACATTTATTAGTTCTAAAAGAGTGCCGATAAAGGCATCCTTTATCAAATCCCTTTGAGCATTGATAAATGTAAATTTTTTCAGTGCTGAGCTTTACAGCTCTTTTTTTAGCGCTGATAAAGCCCATTTTGAGCGCTGATAAAGCTCATTTTTGTTGTAGTGGGCCTTTATAGGATATCCATATGAGACCTTTCAAAAAATTGGCAATCATTTTGAGGGATCACATTATTTTTATACTCTTCCATACCTCCTCTAAAGCTATCATGCATATAATAAAATAATATATTAAGTTTCTTAAACATGAGGAATTTTTTTCATTATAATGATAACACCATTATACACCCTCTTTCCAATCAAACATCATTTGAAATTGTCTCTCATGTGTATGACCAGTTTACCGTCTCCACACAACGATATATTTCATTTTTCATCATCATATTTTATATATGGGGATTAAAATGGGATTTGATTTTACATTTTATATTTATAATATAAATTTACCTATGTAATGGTATTATTATGTCTAAATTATCATTATCCAGTATTTTTAGAAACGGTAACATCGCTAGCACGTGCTTATAAACAACCATCTACACAATGAGATGTCATTAAATTTCACTTATATTTCACATGGTTGTTATTAATGATGTTTTCAATGAAAATATATGATATATAAAACATAATAATGATTCAAAAATGGGTAATTGTTATATACCATTATTTAATTCAATTATATTGTGAATTGAATCAACATTCAAGCATTTGGGTGGCCTACTATCTTCATGAACTGTGTAATTCATTTTTTAATCCATACATTTTATGAAAGATTATAAACATGTATATAATGAATATATATGATTTTTATACCATGATAAAAAATATTCAAATGATTGGACCATGATCAAAGTATAAGGACCAAGACTGCCAAAACAAAATATCCAAGGAAAATGATGTAGTTATGACCCAAAATTTCTATATTTATAACAAATTTTAACAAAAATTGTGATGATGTGGAATAAATAAATAGTACATGCTATGATAAGGATTTTTTAGAGAAGTATATTAAATCCAAATTTATTATACATGAGGTTTTAAAATGAAAAATGAAAACAATACTTGTTGTAATAGAAATCCTAACTCGGTCTCCATGCTTTGGGGTAAACAACTATTAAATATATTATTTCATGCTGCGATTATGATTTAAATTACATTTGATTATCTTATGCTTTATTTTACCCTTTTATGTCAAATAATAGTTAATTCTAAAAATAAATTCATTTTATTAATTTTCAGTTCAATGATATAATATTTTTAAGGGTTTATTTCACAATCTCGTTATTATTCGAGATTATATAGTTTTAAGTATCAGATGAAGAATAATTTTACTGCAAGAAAATTTTTATAGAAGGATATCAAAAACGTTTTTTGAATCCTCTTATGCTTTTTTAATTTAGATTTACCCATATATGAATTTGTAAAATTGTTTAAATGGTACATTTTTTTGTTATTTTCCAAATATGTTACTTTGATACATTTCATATAAAATTATAAAAACAATGTTTTCAAAATATATGTCATGAAAAAAAATTACTAACATTATAATGGATTAAGGATTTGAATGTTACATTTTATTTATAGAATTTTATTTTTAATAAAAAATTACACATTTATAAGTATCAGTATTTTAAAATTTGTTATTCAAAATAGAAAAGTTATTTTCCTCAGGAGTTATTCCAAGTGATATTTCAAAATTATTTTCCACATGAAGTCACATGCTTTTATTTTACATATTTATTACTATATAAATGATCTAAATATTCCAAAATTATTCATTCATTGGATGATATATTTCTATAATGGAATGATTTTTATGAAACCTGATTGTTTTCATGGGTTATGATATAATGAAATTTTATGAACACATTTATTTTCATTCGTTTTGGTCGAATGTATGATATATGTTCTTGTGGAACACATATGTATGGTTTTCACTATATTATTTATGGGGACTATAATTTCCTCCAATGAAATGGTTATTGAAATATATCTCATGATATAAAAATATAAAAATATTTTGCGAGATTGATCAAATATGGGAAAATAGTCACAGTGCTTGATCCCTTAAAGGAAACAAGTCAATATACTTGATTGAATATGGGAAATAGGTGTGTCTTGATCCATTATATTTATGGAACTTAAAGTTAACCTTGACATATGAAATTATTTTATATATTTTTTATTATGTCACACTTTTATGAATTGAGCTTATGGTTTATGGTTGATTTATGATGTTTTCCTACTCGTATATCGCATGTTTTAGGAAGTTATAGTTTTTTGGAAAATAATTATTTTTATAATATATTATTGTTTGAGTATAAAAATTATATGTTAGGTTAATGATAAAATACATTTATTATTATCTTATTCATTTATATGATCATGGAATTATATATCATATGTTTAATCTTATTGATCATCAGAGATCACCCTTTTCATATGTAATTTTACCACATTATGTGAAATAATGTTAAATTATTTTTATATATAAATATTTAACATGGATAACATTGATGACCTATTATGAAATAGGAAATACAATGTGTATTGGAAGATAATTTTGATATTTATAAACCAGTTATTTATGAACCCAATTTATTAAGAGTTTATACTAACTTTCTAAAAATATAATCCAAAAAGGTCCATGGGTATATAATTTACCATATATTTCCACTTGATTTAGTAATTCTTCAATGGAATAAAATTGGGTAACATTATTAATGATTTTGTCTTTAACATAAGATCTGGATATGAGGATTCTAGGATATTACATTTGGTTTCTGAGTGGTTTTTAGAAAACATTGAGGATTAAGATGTTCTATTTTGAGTTATTATTAAGAATTTTATATATTATCATGAGTTTATTATTATAAGTTTAATCATATGACCAATGTCCTAGGAACCCCTTTTGAGGCTTTATTTTATGAAATTTTATATTTAATGAGAAATTTATTTTAAATGTGATTATGGGTTATTATATTTTAGAATGTATACTAAAAGTTATGATGTAAAATTTGTTGAAAAAAATATTCACCAATGTTTAATAAATTATATTTAATATTTATTATGATTATTGCAGATCTTGGAATGTTATAATAATTATCATTTTATAATAAAATTCAACGTCTATGTCAGTCGACAATTAGTCACTTCTGGAAGTTGTTTGCATTCATGCATCATGTTAGGCACTTGATATTTTTATATCATCTATATGTTTCTTGTATTTTATTTTTCAGTTTTATTATATTTATATATTTCTAGTTTCTAATATATATTGTTAATATATTCTTATAGTGTATTACTATTTATAATTAAAATGTTTGTTTTTTATTTAAAGTGTCAATAGTGTCTTATATGGGTCTATCTAATGTTAGTCAATGGTGGTATCTTACTTGTCTAATCAACAAAATAATTTATTGATTTATGAGAATATATAAAAATAAATAAATTTTTTCTATTGATTAAATATGGATGAATGAGCTTATAAAAATGTGTCTTCAATCATTTCATTTAAATGAAAACTTATGTAATCAAGCTTTGGGAACAAGGAAAAAATTTATGAGTCTTAGAAAGACTGAATGAAAATCATTTAATTTAAATTTTGAATCTTGGTAAAATGTAAGTATTGTGTCTTAAAAAGAAATGGAAATACGTTGAGGAGGATGGAATCTATTATTGACCATGGTATCTTAAAGACATTATGTTCACAGATTTATCCTATATTAGGTATTTTGTTATATCTAAGAGTGATTGAGTTCGATGTTTTTAGAGTTATGTGTTGTGATGGACATCATGGGGGTGGTGTTACCTAAAAAAATAAGGCAATGAACCAAATGAGGGTAGTGGGGATAGAAGATGGTTCGAGGATTATATAACCTCTATGAAGTAAAGTGATGGAAGGATACCCTTGTGAATTATAAAAGACCTATGAGTGGGTTGGTCGGGTGGAGTTAGCATGATTGTATGAGTATTTGATTTGAATGTATGAAATGATTTTTTATCTAAGTCTGATAAAGAAATAGTTAATTTTTTCCCATGAGAATAGAATTAATTGAGTTTTGATGTTTTTTTGGGGAATGGTGAAAATACCTAGTGATGTACTAATATGACTATGTACTTTAGGTGAGTAGGTTCTATGTGTGACATAAAAGAAATGCATGATAAGGATTGGCATTATTCTATGAGTGCATTCAATGTGGGAAGGATGAATGGATTATTATACCATGTTCTCTGTTCAGAAAGAACCATAGGACATGTGTTTTATGCATGGAGAGATGTGTTGAGGGTGTCGAGTTGAATGGTAGTGACCTATATTTGGTGTTCACTCATTATTGTGAACGAAATTAAATATATAAAGAATTTATGGATACTTTTTCTTATTCTATTAGGGTATGTTTTGGGCTTCTAATTTTTTATGTTGTTTTGGTTAAACACCTAGAGAGATAGATTCTTTAGTCTATGATATTTTTTATTGGAATTACAATTTATTGGCATGACCGTGACTATGTAGACATTATTTTATAATGTGGCAGTTGGGTATGTAAACTACTAGGGTCCATATATTGAAATCCTATAGTATGATGTTCCTATGGTTATCTCTAACAGGTGATATTATATGATTCTAGGAGTAGGGAATCTATATTGCCTTTGGGTAAATAAGATTCACATGTTAGAGGGAATGGGTTGTCGATCTTCAATAAAATGACCATTTTTTCAATGATGTGTTACCTATTTAATCATGTATCATGTTCCTATTATTGGTCTCAATGGAACTTATGGCCCTTATTTGTTATAATATCAGGTCATTTGGGATTGAGGACATATTTTATTATATGTTAATCAAGCTAGTGGGTATTAGTGCACTTCGGATTGTATTTGAAGAATGAGTTTTATGCAGTTCAATTAATTTTTTATGGGTCCTAGAAACACTAGGGAGATACAATGGTAGTATGATTATGATGGTCACTAGTTATTGGTTTCTTAGAGGATATTCACAGTACCATTACAAATTTTAGTTAGGGGTTCTATTAGAAATATTGGTACCTATGGCTGTTAGATGCTTCTATAATGGTATAATCATAGTTTTTATTTATAATTTTGAGGACTTAGTAACAATACATGATATTCAAGGATAATTAATGATGTTGTAGAATTATTTATATTTTATAAGCTCTCAATGTAGCTATTGTTTATTCAATGGGTGATCAGGGATCATATGTAGAGGTAGATGTTCCTTGTAAATATAGAATTCTGAAGTAGTGATCTATAAGAAGAATAAGGTTAGTACAAATGGTGGGAAGACAATTATTAACCGAGTGAGGGAATGAACCTAATTTTTTGTAGAATTTTAATATATGATAATTTTGATGTTCCTACGATACATGAATACGAAGTGAATATTTGGTCATGTATTTGTTATAATATGAGATGTATGACCAAATTAAGCTATTGTATATGGTAACAAGTAGAATATGAGATTATTTGTTTTAGTTTTCTACACATTTAAACCATGACATATATACTCAATGTTAAATAGTTTCATGAAACTCATGGGGGTGTGACCCTCATATAAGAAGGCCAATTGATATCCTGGAATTGAATTTTTATATTTGGGGTGCCAATTGGATTCATGTACATGTATGTGTTTTATATAAACTAGATTCATCGATGAAATATAGAGGGTAATATCTCTATGTTTTTAGTTAGATTCAAAGGGATAACATCATACATTAGAAAAAATGTTTTGATCCAAGTTTATTTTAGATTGTTGGAATGCTGGTGCTCATGCCAGGACAAAATTAATAGTGCGTGTGGTTGAATTCTTCAATGGAATTTCACTGTGAAATCAATGTTATAACATGTAATGTGTTTTGAATGATCATTAAATTCCAAGAATGTTAATTCATATTGATCAGGTGATGTAATGATGCGTAGGTATTTGTGACTAAGCGTTCGGAATAGAGGTTTTTAAATGAGGATCGATTGGCAGTGTCCTATACATTGGGATATACCTACATATAAAACACATATGGAACACTGTTAAAGTGTGTAGGGGTAATTATGTACTATAATCCAGGTTATAGACCAAATTTTATCCGGATTTAACCTTTTAAAATATCCATGTGGTGAAGGGGGATTATACTTTAGGAAATGAAGCATTTGGTAAATTGTTTATATATTGAGATAGGTGGTAAATGGAAATCATCATAATAGAATCTCAATGATTTTTACTTATAGTTAATCAATTTAATGTGAGTATAAAACCATGTGGGGGAGATAGTTTTGGGTATGCTCTCTGCACACTATACACTGGTTTGGAAACCAGTGTAGGTTGGGGTTGGACATTGAATGGTTGTATAGACATATTGAGGAAGTGATTTATTTTGTTGGGGATACTCTGAAATCCATCACCATTTCTAATTAAAATATTATGGGGCCTTTTTAAATAGTTCATGATTTTGGTGGATGGGATGTTTTTTCAAAACTGGGTTTGGAACAACAACCTGAGGGTTGGAATGTAAATAAGGGTTGTTTTTAATGTCATCTGATGTGTGAGAGGTGCCACAGGTTCTCATATAAGTATTGAATAATTAGTCTTAATTTTTGATATTTAGACAGGTTTCAATTAAATTTACATAGTTTTTAGTGTGTAGTCTAGGTGAAACCATGAAGGGAGTTGGGTGTGAAACCCTTTTTAATTGAAACTATAGAGCACAGAGCTAATTTTCATGGTTAGTGAATGATTTATACTACACTATGTAATATTAAATGTAAATTGTTTGGGATGGAATAGATCTAAGGATCAACGAATGGATGTGGTTAAGCAATAAGGATTTTTTTAGATGTTTCCATAGATTAATTTAAATCACAGAACTTGGTTTATAATCCATGCATTGAAAAATTGTGTGGATGGGTGTTTTTGGAAGTTCACACTTCTTGTTTGGAATATGATTTAGAAAAACATTACGTTACACCATGCACCCTTTAAAATGTGATTTTTGTTGTAAATTTCATTATAGCCACTATATCCCTAAACTCATTTTTTTCCTCACTTTCTCACCCATATCCCATACACATGATGATCACTTCCTCCTCTCCTCATATAGGGTGGTTCTTTATTTTTCATTGTCCATTTTAGATTTTATTTAATGTGATCAAGTGATTAAAGAGAGTTTACGACTCATATTCTACCCTTTCGTTAATTATTTTTGTTTCTATTTGTCCCAAAATCTATTATTTTATGATACCCTATTTCTTTGGTTTTCTAATGATTATTATTTCTCTTCCATATTAGGCTGAACTATAAACAAATAATTCAAAAGTGGGATTACATAAACATGATTCATTTGGTAAATAAATCTCATCCATAGTCTCCCAATTTTTCTGGTTTCATTTTTGATGTTTTAATGCAGTTTATGTCATGACTTATCCTTTTTTCAATTAAATAAATTAAATTATGCTTCACATGGTTCATTTCCCCTATTAAATAATGAATTGATGCTTATAAAAAGGTAATTCCAAGGGGAATTCTTAGAGGTGAAATTAATCATAATGTGGATTTATTTCATTAAATGCCATATTTTGATCAAAATAGTGTAAAGGGAAAATCAGTTTGAATAGAGTTTTGTGATATGGAATATCAAAACTATAAAAAAATTATTTATTTAGACCCCTGAGATAAATTTAATGTAATACTAAGCGATGATTTTTGATTTATGTTCTATGTTTGGTAAATCCTCTATAAAAATTATACCATATTTTACAAGCAATAAATAGTTGTTCGTGAATTTAAATAATGGACATAGAATAGTTAAATATTGTTCAATACTTTATGTAATGGTATTTTATTACAGAGTGACCATGGTATATGATAAATTTTTTAAATGTTGGTATAAAATGGGTGTTCAATGTTATTAGTGTGTTATTAAAATATAAAAATGAATATTTTTGATTAATGGTGTACTATGTTAATTAGGGTGTCATTAAAAAACCTATATGGAATATTTAATAATTATTTATGACTAAAATACTATTTAATCAACCCTCAGAAGATGGATAAAAATTTTATAAGGTGAAATTTTTTTGGAACAATTACATGATCATTAATAATGATTTTTCATGATCACGTACTAATGCTTGGTGAATAAGGATTTGGTTAGTTTTTATTTTATAATGTAAAGGGTAATTGTGGGTGGAATACCTTGCTAATCATCCCATAGGTTTCTGATTTGTATTTGAAATGGTTGGAATACATTGACTATATATAGATTTTCTTCATGGTAGTCACATTATTTAAATGAGAGTTTACCTCGATAGATTCTAGGATTTCCAAATATAAGGAATTCCATAAGAATCATTGTTAATGCTTCAAGATGATATCCGCGAATTTATCATGATTATTAGAGTTTGAATGGTGGGGGTTTTGGACTATATTTTTTTCAATGCAGAAACATTAAATTCCTTGGAATCATGGTTCTTTATATTCATCACATAGAATTATATGGCTTTATTCATTGGATTATATTATATGTAATTGAGAATAATTCCATGGATGATATTAATGGGGTTTTATGACATTTTTTGAATGGAATTGTTTGTGGAGACAATGTGGATTTCCTTGGGATTTTATGACTATTCACACAAATTTATTATACCTTGGATCTAGTTGTTTAATATTATATATCATGGATATAGATACACTGCTGCTAGATTAAGCGAGTAGTTCTAGTTTATAGTTTCACCATAGATCATAGGATCAATAGTGTTGTTTCTGTTTATTAATTTATTTGTTTGGTTATGTGAGAATATGTTACCACAAGAACATTAACATGAACCTGTGACATGGAACTATAATTTTATGGATGCTTTTAGTAAACAATTGATGATTTTTTTCTTACAAAATTATTAAGCCTCTCTAGAACATCGGTATCTCGGACCATTACTATTCATTATAAGTTTAGGTTTGAATAGGAACCAAGTATCATTGATTACTTTGGTCAACGTGTTGGTGATATATGAAGGTTTGGGTCTATGCACGGTGGTTTTGGAAGTTACGGGGTTGTTTTAGTTTTAGTGGGCTAGTTGTGTATAGTTTTTCTGGTTGTTTTTTTTGTTTCTCTTGTCTATGTGAAGTTTTTCTTTCGTGACGTCTTTTTCTTCAATGACTCTGTTGGTGATGGTTCTGAAGATCCTCAGTTTTTATACAATGATATAGTGCTTTTCAGCATTGGAGGGGAATTTTGATGGGTGGTTCTCACCCTCAATGGCGAGGCCAATGTGTTTTGTGTGGGTTATGGTGCATAAAACTAGGTGGATATTTGAATGATGCAGTGATGTGAATTTGAATAGGGATTGATGATGTCTTGGTGCAATTTTTACGGTGGACCTGGTGGTCTTTGACGGTTCTGCATCATTGGTGCATTTGTTTCAATGTGGAGAGCTTGCTCTGTAATGGCTTTTTATGGGGGTGGAAGATTGAAGGTGGTTTGAGATTTGGTGTTTATGGTGGTGATACTCTCCTGTGACTGGTGTGGTGATAATGATGACAATAGTTACAGGACGGGCGAAAATGGTGGTCTCATAAAGATGATGGCAGGATACATAAAGTGACTTTGGCAATTCCGGGTACACATAGCTCGAGTTCTGCTTAGATAATGTCAATATTTGAATTATGTACTTTGGATGCTTGAAATAAGTATCCTGCCCTTTATGTTTTGGTTACCATTGACCAGAAAGCGACTTCTTTGAGAATAAAAAAAGGGAATTGAGGTAATATAGATATTATCAATTAAGGGTAAAAAATGAGTATATACCCAAGATATCTATTCACATGATGTATAGATGATATAAATTTATAATAATTTCATTTTGAAATAAATAATTCCCCAACTATCCTTAGGTATATTATGGATATAGTGTCCATTGATTAACTCAACCAATTATTTAGGGTCTTAAGGGAGTATATTCCTATATATTTCACGTCAAAGGGGATCATAAAGTTCATTTTTGGAATATGTTGAATACATTGAGAAATGAACAATTGTATTAAAAATTTAAAAATGATAAAATTATAGAAGAAAAAAATTATTATGTTCTGGGTAATGTAATCCCATGTAAATTTATATAGGTTGATCATTAGAAAATATTGGTTACTGGATAATAGATCATACTCACCATTATGATTATGATGCCCCATTTTCATAGGCTTATGGGATACTATAATTCCATTATGATAACTTTATCAAGGATATATAATAAATTAAGTAACTAATCATGGGAGGGATTGTATTTTCTATAGAGAGTATAATATAAATAAATCTATATAAATCTTAGTAATGGGATTATAATTACAGTTATAATTATATTAATCTGAATTAGGGAATGGATTTTTATTTACATGTACTCTTTTGTGGGATTCAGATGTGAACTTGGGTAAAATTATAGGGTGGAAGGATATGAAACTCACCAATTAATGCATCTTAATAAAAATTACTAGACTCATTATTTAGAGAATGCAATAGAAATTATTGAATTAAACATAAGATGGAAATATCTACATTGTGAAAGGTGTGATATTAATATATCATAAAACATTAATGTTTTTAATTAAAAAGAAGGGAATGGGTATTTTATAAGGGAGCTATATGGATTTGATCAAGGATTTTTACTACTCAGTACATTACTAACCAGATACGATCTGAAGTTTTTCAATGGATCTCTATAAAAATAATCATTATATATTATATATTTTGAGGATAAAAAATGACCAAATAATCATCTTATTTTATGTGGATTCCCCTTGAGATCATAAGGAAATGTGGGGTCCTATATTTCTTAAATGTAGGCTCAACCAACCATCGATATGATGAAAAAATGAATATATTAAAGATATGGTGAAAATAATAAGTAATGTATTATTGTTTAGTTAAAATTTTCCCATGATGCTATGATAATGTTCAAGACTCAAATATGGGTTCCGTAAATACAATATTTGTAGAATGTACTATTGGATAGACTAAAAATATAAATATTCTCTATCTATAATAGATGTTGATATATATATAGTGACCAAAAAAATAAATTCTATTCAAAATAATTTAATGGGAAATTATAAAGTATGTATCTCGATTCTTGGTATACTTATATATTGAGGCTGAACAACAGATGTCATAAGTGTTCATTAAAGCATTACCCATACATGTATTGAATTAGAAAAATAATAAGCCTTAAAATTAATCGTAGGATTCCCTAGGAAATCAAAAAGTGGTATTTAAATTTTGGTTTTATTCCAACTCTTTTTGAATATGGTGAATTTAATAAAAATTAGAGGTGATTTATTAATTGTCCAACATGCTAGGATATACATTATGTGTGTTGTAAGAAAAAAAGGAGTTCCATTTTCAAATGTATGTTGTCAGTATCCATGTATCACAATGAGTATCCAAATATTTATTCAGAAATCAATAAATATTGACCTATTATTTAGCACTACATATCATCATAAACAAGATAATCAATGTAACAATCCTAAATTTTATAAATTAGATTCCTTTTTTAATAACATAAGACGTTATGAATTATTGAAAATGCCTACACTAATTTTTTAATATTTTACCATAATATAGTATTTATATTTAATATTTCAATAATCATCACAAACGATGATAATATATCAATTTAAGAGTGATCATATGAGTAGTATAGTGTGGTTATGATAAATCCAATTCACATAGTATAAATAACAGGTTGATCAACCAGTTGAATCATACCATATAAAGTTCATTTATCAGTGTTTACAAGATAGATAACATCTGTGTGATTTTCCCTTTACAAATACCATGTGAATATTAAACTACTAAATAAATACTTTCACCATTTATGTGAGAATTTTAATCCCATTGAGATCATGACCGAAAACATGTTTGCTGAACAACACCAAAAAAATATCACTGCCACACACCTTATCATTCGGCAATTTTCTGGTGTAATAAGGGATATATATCTCAATAATAATAGTACAATTACATATATTTTATTTTCAATAAAAAAATTTATATATTTTCCTTATCGTTTTTACATAACAAATAATCATGAAATTATTTTTATAGAAATTATATTTTTACACGTCAAAAAATAAAATGCATTGTTTGGTAATATGTAATTTGAATTAAGATATTACTTTGGAAAAATTAATTTCATTTTTAATGAAATGAATTTTTTTAATAGTATATTTTTAATTATTTATGTATATTTAATATAAATTATATCATACTTTTATGAAGTGAATATGTAATTTTATTACGGATTAGAAAATTTTATTATAAAACTTCTAGTATTTCCAAATAAATGGGTATTTAAATTTAAATGGATCAATTATTATATTTTTAAAATTTTTATGAAAAAATAAATATTATTTTTTGAATCTATATGTTTAAATTAAAAAAATTAAATATTCATAATTTTCTAAGACAATTGAATTTTTAAGTTAATATTAAATAATGCTAAATTTTTCAGTGCGTATTATGACATTATAAGGACCAAAATGTGATATAATCTAAGACATTAATGGTATATTATATAATATATATGTATTCCATTAATAAAAATGTTTTCTGGAGGTCCCTTATTTTATTTTACAAAAAATTTATCAATCCTATAGAACCTAAATTTTATATATATTTTTTGTTGTTATTTATTTGTAATCCTGACGGACTTACCATTCACCAAGGGTTCTATTTTAATTTTATCAGTTCATGGACATAAAAAATAATAAATACACACATATACTTTTATAATTAAATTGAACAAATCATGGTAATGTTTTTTTATTTCATTCTTAAATAGATTAAAAAACTAAAGCATGTCAAATAATAAAGAACTAACATATCTTTAATTATATAAACTCACCCAAACTCCCATTTCTATTCACTAAAAAACCTCCTAAAATGAATTTATATTACCTTACCTCTATATATCCTTTAAAAGGATCCCCTAATCACTCAATATTATGCTACGAAATGTTATTTATGCTATCCTAAGGTAATGGATCCTCTTCTTCTACTACTTATTAAAGAACCTCCTTTGTTTTATAACTTTTTTTTCATTTTTTTAAATATTAGCATATGATATCACACATCCTTATTAATTAAATTATTATTAAAAATTAATTATAGTCTCATTCCAATATCATTAATTTCTCCCATTTACCATTATCTTATCCTATTTTTCTATGAACTTTTCTTGAAATTTTCCATGCCAAATGATTCTGAATTATGTACACGTACCTATTTCCACTCAAGAGTATTCACCTAGTTGTACCTATAATTCATTGATTGGTGAATTACATTAATGTATTACACAATTATAACTCTAGGGATTAAATGTGATGGAATATAATGTTATGTTATTTTATCTAAAAAGAACGCATATGAATGTTCATGATAAAATTATGATGGGTGCACCCAAAGAGTGCTCCAATCCATTGGGTAATGTCATAGTATCGTGAGCATCTTTTTATGGTGAACAAGAAGTTGTAAAATTCATCTTTTGTTATGATTTCTTTGTGGTAAACATTGACTTATTATTATTATGTCGTGTTTAATGTTTTTTTGCATTCCTATATCATTTTTATGATATCATGTTATATTATGTATCATTATTTTTTATTATTATTATCTCCCATTATATGTCCCATTTAAATACATATTGATATACATTTAATACCTTCGTCATTTTATTAATTTTATATTTCATTATTGGGATTTATATCCCACCCTAGTATTATGTGTTTTCCAAGGTTATCTTTTACAAATTTAAAACAGTTATGATAATTTTTGAGCATATCAAGGATGTTCTCCAAAAATGATTTATACACCTAATTTATAATATTAGGTTATTTACATAATATACAAAATAAACAAGGATTATATATCATCTACATTGTCTTAATTTAATATTTTTTAATCAATAATTTAATGATTTGTAATGAATATATGGTTTACCATTTTTGGTATCAAAAGAATATCTTTCTATTTTAGGTAATAAGATTTGAATACTCGAGATAAATCGTTAAAGATAATACTAAACATAGAAAAACATACCTATGTTTAGGTAATATATATAGTATGTTATTTAAAATAAAATAATTCCATGTTTGGATACTACATGTTGATGTGGATTTTTCACAGATATACCTAGTGATAATGACCATGAAAACATCATATTGAGGTAGTATCGATTGAGAATTAGTGGACGAAAATGGGCCTTGCTACAAACCTAGATTAACTCTCCCATGAGAAATTATTTTGTAAATTCAAAATCCAATTATGACCCATTATATGGGGAAAAATTCAAATAGTATTTTATGATATGAAATTGATAATGGATAACTCAAATTGAAGATAATAAATTAATAATTTTAGGAATATATTCCATTTTTTGAGTTATTCAATTAATGATATTAGTTCTAGATATATATTTTTAATTTTTTAAAAGTAAATATACCTAATATTTTCATTAATATATCCAATATATTGATGATGGAGAAAACAAAATAGGCCAACGTGAGGATCCATGTAATTACCTTCCAAACAAGATTCCCAACTCGATGCGAGTAGGAATGATAAAGTTCATAATAATAAATTCTAGACTGAATTTGGTTTATAATAGAAACATGAATTAGGAATAATTACCAAAAAAACCCTAATATGGAAGAAGATAAACAAATAAATTATGTAAAAAGACTTTATAACATCAATGATTCATCTGATCCCATAATCACGAAAAAATAAATATGCTCGACTGATAATATCTCCTCTATCCTTCAAATCTCTGAACAAAATATGTTGGGCTAGATATTTATCTTATAGAATGAGAAACTGATCAATGGTGGAAATTGATCAAGAATATGAATCATGAGAAATATATTGAGGTAATATGGTGGAAGAAATTTAGGAATTTTGTTTGAAAATATGTTCCTTGCACTCTCTAACATAAAATAGATAGATATTTCCTACCCCTTAAAAAATAAAATTATTCCATCTACGTGGATGAGGAAAACGTTAAAATAATTTCCCGACTCACTTAATATTTGTAATTACCCCTGAATGAAAACATTACTACTTATTTTTTGGAATAAATTCATGTATATGATAATCCCTGATGATTTGAGACTTTATAGCTGTGAGAAAATTTCCCATTGTTCCCTCAATGTTGAAATTGAGGTTAATAAATCTAAATTTTTCGATGGGGATAAATATAATAATTATGGGTATAATTTTTGTATTTAAATGTTTAAGTATTATGATATTATCAAATTCTATCATCATAATTGTCAAAACTAAGGGAACAAGATTTTGGGAAATTACTTATTTGGTGAGGAAATTATTCAGGTTTGTAAAGAAAGGGGGTTGAGCTTTCATTTATAGATTAAAGAAATCCCTCAGCATGATAGATGAGAGGAATGATCTAGTTATATCAAATCGTATTTACCAATGTTTCAACTTCATCAATCAATGAATCTATGTGAGTCACTTCTCCAAGAAAAGGGTTTTCATAGTTGATCATTGCCCACAACTTCTAAGGAAGCATGAGTGTGCATATTGAATCACATCCACTGAGGGGGATCCCAAAATGAACTGATGATAGGTATTGATGATATTCATTCTATAATAGATACCATACCTTTTTATTTAGGTTCTATAAATTATTATTTATCATTGATGTTTATTAAAACTATTCAAAATTCCACATTAAGACATTGATGTAGAGTTGTTGATGAAAATAGAAAATGGGGAAATTATTGCATCAAATTAATAAAACTAATCACTCATCAAAATTATTTTATAAAACATCCCATAAACCCATGTGATACTCTTTTTAGTATAATTTTTTTCAATTTTTGGTATGCATTGTCTTTCTTTATAGAGAGCCTACATAAATTTACAAGATAAGGAAATCACTATATATATCATGAATCACCAACATATTCTATTCAAGTTAAAGGAATAAGATTAATATTATTTAGTTCTATCATATTATGTGTGTATATAATTTCCATTCAAGAAATTTTACCTTTCTAAAATAATTGAGACAAATGTAAATATCATCTTTGAAGACATACCCTTTTTGATGGAATACACTAATGTGTTTCCTAACAAATTTTCCGTTCCTCATCCTCAATTAACGGTTGAATTTTCAATTTATATTATGCCAGTAAATTTTCCCAAAACATATAATCCATATTGAATTGTCATTTTTTAACTCTAGGAGATGAAAAAAATCTCACTAAATTTAGATACAGGGTTTATACAACCACATTCTTCATAGTGGGGTGCACCAGTATTGTACCTTAAGATGAAAGATGGGTCAATGTGTCTTTTCATGAACTATCATGATATCAAAAATATCATGATAATGAATAGGTATAATTTTACATGGATTCATTAATAGTCATATTATATATGTCGAAACCATTATTTTGCTAAGATGGATCTTAAATTAGGATATTATCAATAAAAGTTGAATATGGGGGATACCCCCAAGAATAGTTTTCATATAAGGCATGGGAACTATGTGTTTTTAGTAATTACATTTGGACTCATTAATGAACCATTAATAATCATAGATTTGATTAATAGATCCTACAAGAATTATCTCGAAAATTTTGTTTTAGTATTTATTAATAATATTTTTATATACCCCAAATGTAAGAAGGGACATGAGAAACATTTTATTACTTTACTAAGGATCTTACAGAATGAAAAAATATATGAATATCAAATTAAATGTGAGATTATGTTGGATAAAGAAACATTCCAACGGAATTTCATCACCAGTAATGGGATATTAATAGATCCATTTAAAAAGTGACAATTCAAATGTGGAAAAGACCAACAACTATGATATAAATCCATATTTTATTTGAATTTGTTTGGTACTATAATCGATTTTTTAAAACATCTCAAAATTGTGAAGCCCCCTAATAATTATTACATAGGAAAGTGTATTTTTTCATGAATTTTGAAAGTGATGAATATTGTAAAGACGCGAGGAAAAGAAGATTCACTATACTTGGGGATAAATTTTTTATCTATATTGATTTATCTCAAAATCTCTAGGTCTTAGTATTTGTATAGAATGAAAAATTGTACAATATTCCACAATGTAATTGATTTTTAATTAATATAACTACCTAACTCATGATCTATAGTTTTTTGTAGTGATCTTCACATTGAATTTTTTTTTGACATTATCTCTGCGGAGATAAGTGTACAACATATATAGATCAAAATATCCACAAGAATATATTCATATAGAAATAATTTAATTTGTGACATTGAAATTGGTTATATTTGAAAACGATAAATGACCATTCAATCCACTACCATCCTAGGAATTAAAATAATTTTGATTTCATTCAAAGTAAAAAGTGTCATATAACTATTTAACTAATGTTAATTGAGAATGATATGATATTATTATGCTTAAAGAGGATATACATGTGAAATATAAAGAAAATAACATCATCAATTCGTTCAGAAATGATTTATCAACCATCCATTTTAGAGAAGATAATGGGTCTTATAGGAGATGATGTGGATATTTAGAATATTGTGGAACCTATGAGAAATTAAAAATTCTATGAGTTAAATATTAATGAAGGAGTTCTGATATTTTGGTCTAACTGTATGTACCATAAAATACCAAGATAAATAAGGATTTTTTTCATGATGCATGCATAGAAACCTTCTTCATTCATCTTAGGATCATAATGATGTATCGAGTTCATTGATCGAGCTATTGGTGGGACAATATAAAGATGGATATCCTTGAATATACACACAGGTGTCTGGTATGTTTTCATGTGAACCCTGAAAGGAATATAGTTCCATTTGGATTATGAAACCCTTACCCATACCTAAATGGAAATGGTAAAACATAAAAATAGGCTTTAAAACTTGTTTTTGGAATATATTTATATGAAATAATAATATATTGGTTTGGTTGGATCATATTAAAAATAATTATCACTTCACTGAAATTCATGATTACTTCTCACATGGTCAACTTGCAATTATATACACCATAAAAGTAGTAAGGCTTCTTGGAACACAATTATCGATTGAATCTAGTCAATATCTAATATTTACTACCAATTGCAATAAGTTCTTCTAATATTCTTTAAAAACTAATTTGAAAATTCGTGCGACTTATCAACCCCAAACTGATGGCCAATATATTTAGAAATTTCATACACTAGAATACATATAGAAGGAATACTCTACGAACATCAATGGTGGATCAGATCAACATTTTCCTCTTGTTGTGTTCGAATACAATAATAGATTCTACTCAATAATCAAAATTTCTATCTACGAAGCCCTGTATGAGATAATATGGAACACATGTATAGGATGGGGTTATTTTGATGAACAGAAAATAACTACTATAGAAATGGATCAGGAAGTGGTGGAAAAGGACAAGACCATTCAACATCGTATCTGAGCTTATCATAGTCGAAAAAAGATCTTTATTAGAAATAATTCGAGAGACCAAGAGATTTAGGTCGTATATAATGTATTTCTCTTCAAATCTCTATGGAATAAAGTTTTAAAATATTCAAAGTAGGTGAGCTACATCCTAGGTAAATTTTCCTAATTGAGGTTCACAACTTCATCAGAGCTATGGATTATCAACTATAACTCTCATTATCATTGTCTAAAGTACATAATTTTCACCAAGTGTCTCTCTTAAGGTGGTAAATATCAGATCCCTCACATAAATTTAATTCATTGGTTGTACCATTGGAAAATGATATTTCTTATGAGGATAATCTAGTGAAGATCTTGTGTCATATAAAAAAATTCTACAAAATAATACAATACACCTAGTAAATGTGCAATGGAGGAACAAAAATCAAAATGATGAAATGTGGGAAAAAAATAGGAATTGAAATAAAACTACCGTAAATTTTTTAGTGGTTGAAATCAAAATTTCTATGGAAAATTTTCATGAAGTGGGGAATAACATATCGACCTGAACATTTATAAATCAAATTTATTTTTGGGTGATTTTGGTTTATTAATTATTTAAATAAATGAACTAATTTTGAAATTTTAAACCATTGTATTAAATTTTTTATTTAAGAAGGGATCTAATAATCATGACCATTGAAAATATATTCATTAAAATATAATAATATGATTATTATATTAAGGAATATTATAAATCCAATTGAGACAGATAAAAGAAGCGGTGGCCTTGATCAGTTGAATTGTACACTATGATTCCCATTTATAAAATCGTCCATTGAATATAGAATATAATGAATTTACCAATGACCATTTCCACATCAACATTCAAAAAACACAATATGATAAAACACAATTATGGTTTTAGTTCAATCCCATTGAGATAACGACCCAAACCATGTTCGTAAAACCACCCTAATAAAATTTCACCATTGCACATGTTACCCTTAGTGTGTTGTTTGTGTAATAACTGGATATGTATCATGAACATAATTGTGTGAATATTTATATATTATTTTAAATAAAATAAATATTATATTTATTAATTTTTTTACATTATAAATAATTAATAAATAGAATTAATAAAAATTATATTTTGATATGATGAAACAAAAACATTATTTTTATGTAATATGTAATTTAAATTAACACAATAATTTTGATGAATATGTATATTTTTTAAATAAAATATATTTTAATAAAATAATTTCTTCAAATTTTATTTATTAAATATATAATATAGTATAATTTTATGTGGTCAAAATGTGATTATAATAAATGTTATATAACAGGTATTGTAAAAAAATGTTTTTCAATAAAAACATATTTTAATTTAAGTGTAAATAATAATATTTAGAAACCTATATTTACAAGTTAAATATTTTTTTATTTAATCATAAATTTGAATGTATCATGTTGTTATTTTTTGAAAATTTTATGAGACAATTAAATATTTGGGTAAAAAATAAATACGATATAAAATATGATATGTATGAAACCTTATAATGACCCAAAAGTGATATAATATATGACATAAAAGGTTTCCTGGACCAAATATAGGTTTATCCATTAAAATAATGATTATTAGATATTAACTTATGAATTTTATAAACCCTTTTGTAATGATACAAAACCAATATTATATTTTTGGGTTTTAAAGTCAATTCTTTGGAAACATTAGTAACATCTACATCACGAAGGGTATTATTTTAATTTGATTACCTCATGAAATTTTAAAACAATTAAATACACTCCTATTTCAGATAAATAATGAGAAAAAACATGGTATGGTTTTTGGTTTTTATTAAATTATTATATAGATTCCAAAACCTATATTTTAGAAATTTTTACGAACTCCACCTCCCAAATTATATAGAAATCAAACCATGATTCAACTTATTTTCACCAGAAAACCTCATAAAACTAGTTTCTCATCCCTACCGACTCTATATTGTTCTCAAGGTTCCCCCATGATCTCTAGAATCCCCTATCAATCTTTTGGATATAATATATTAATATAAGGGATCCTATAATCCTTTTTATTAAAGAACCACAATTTTTTATGATTTTTTTTCATTTTTACATATTGGGGAATATTCTAAAACATCATGATAACATAATTTATTTTTATTATTAACTAGTAAATTTTTTAAAAACAATTAATCCCAACCATTAACATTTATGTTCGCCTATTATGCTACTGAAAGTATCTTTTCATTTTCCATGTCGAATATTTGTAATGTATTTACTTGTACCCATTTCCACTCAATGGTATTATCCTTGCCATACTCACAAGTCCTTTACATGGGATTTCCATGTATGTAACCCTCAATACTTCATCCTGGGATTAAATTTGATCTAATGTTTTATTATGCTATATGATATATGTGGAAATCAAATAGATGTACATGAAATGATTATGACGGGTCCACCCATATAACTCTCTAATGCATTGGGTAATGTCTTAGTCTAATTATTTTCCTTCTATGGTTCTCGTTATGTTATAATAATCGCATTACTTTTTTATTAATTGGTGTTTATACATTACATATTCTTATTATATCATGTTTAATATTTTCCCCACATTCCCATGTTACATTTATGTTATCATATTGTGTCATGCCTCATTGTTCAATATTATGATTCTCACCCCTATTATGTACAGTTGAAATTCCTATTGACTAACATGTAATACATTCATAATGTTATTATTTGTTAATTACTTTTCTGGGATTTATGGCTCACCTCATTATTATGTATGTCTCGAGGTTATCATGTGCAATTTTAGATGAGAAGATAAATTTTAGGGTTCTGTTTGGGTGTTTTGAATATTGTAATTGTGTCCTATTTTTAAAATGTTATATTGTGTTCCTAATCTACTACTAAATAAAGGAATCTCAATCATCTGAGTTGTATTGTGTGAAAAAATAGTTAAAAATAATGAATTATTGTGTAATAAAGATATGAGTGGTAATGGTTAGTCTTAGAAAACCATTTATACCCAGGAATATATGTTTAGATCAATTTCAATATATGTAAATGGAGTTTGGAATAAACAATTTCACATGGTAGAGTTATCATATAAAATATTTTTAATTCTAGAATCCATATCAAAGAAATTAGGCTCTCTATGGGAAGATAACCAGATATCCAACTTGATTGCATAATGATAGAGACAACAACCATCTAGGACATGATTTTTCAAAAGAGATATAAGAGAATATAGACACCATTTAATGAAACATTAAAACATGAATTGATTAATGAAAATTTATGATGATAATGTTTGTAAAAACATGATTCATGGAGTCCAAAACAAGGTATTGCTTCAAATATCACCTTAGAAAAAGTTTAAGATATTCGATAAGAAGGGAATGATTATCCATAGGTACATTGGACCTTTTGGAATCATCTATCATGTGGCAGTTTTATCTCATTATAAATCACATATATACATCCTCTTCGAAGGAAAATATTGTTCTATGTGTCACCTTTTAAGAACTATGTACATGACCCTACAAATGTGTTGAACATAGATGTTATAAAATGGATCATGAAAATTTATATGGGTAAAAATTGATTTAAATAATAGATCATTGAGATCAATTAAAAGAAAATACGATCACCCACAATGATATTGTATAATGGGGGAGTCATATGATCTTGGAAAAAATGTGGGTACCAAATGTTGTAATAATGTATAGGTATCCTGATTCATTTTAAAAAATATAGTGTAATTTTGAGGGAAAATTATTTTGAGGGATTGAATGTAACACCATAGGATTATATTATATATTTCTCTTTGGAATACATTAAATGTGTCCAATAACATGTGATTAATTGAAAAACAGGCTAAAATAATAATTATACATTATAATATCAGTTGAATAGTATTAAATAAAAACTAAATGAAAAATTATTAGAAAAATAAATAATGTAATAATAATATGTAATTTTTAAATTATTTATGGTTGGGACATAATTTATTAATAAAATCTTTTTATTGAATAATAGATATATTTTAAATAAAAAATACCAAAATTTATACATTTTTATTGATGAAATTGATCATTGTTTTTTAATTTTTTTTTACAAAAAATATATTATGGTTAATTATTAGTATTTTTTGAAAACACTATATTTTTAGGTGAATATTAAAAAATAACATTCTTATAGAATCCATATATTTTATGAAATCATTATTCTATAATAATAACAAAATATATATATAACCCATATTATTTAACCAAATATTTATTTATAGAGTAATAAAAATCATTTAAAACAATTATGTTTAATTTTTAAACTCATCCTTCACTTTTTAAAATTATGATTCTGTTTACAATCCATTAATTTTGTATTGAAAATAATAAAGTATATTTTTTATTGATATTAAAGTCATAAAAATCCAATTTATTTATATGTAAACCAATAAATTTCACGGGAATCAATTTTATTTATGATTTTGAAGTTAATATGTTTTTATTCATAGAACAAAAATTTTTTAAAAAATTTTTTGTTTCCATATGTATTATCAATTATTTTACATATTTAGAATTAGTATATGCAAATTTTTATTAAGATCCTATTTTTCTATCTCTTCATTACTAATTTATAGGGAAAAAAATTAGTCATCACTTCAAATGTCAAAATTGGTTAAAAGTGGTTAATAATAAGGTATACGACTTAAATTATTAAAAAACCAAAACTATATTTGATAGGATGAGTAGATTTATACCACCCCAATTACAACATTTATTTTTTCCCATGGTTCTAATTTACATGAGAATACAATGTATCATATTTAAATTTTATAATTATTTATAATGGTTCTACTCCTCTATCATATAAAATTATAACTTCTCATTACACGTCTCTACCCACATTGTGAAAATTTGTATGAAAATTATCTAACCAAATAACTTTGAATCCCCATATATATGATAGATATATTTTTGTATCACAGAAATACGTGCATAATAATTCATATAGAGTGGTCCAATGGTGGATTTCCCAGGAAAAGGAATTTTAGGTGTGTGTTTCCAAGAAGATGTCTCGTGTTAGTGTTCCTCATCTAAAATATCTTTCTTTGATTAATAATTTCAATCATGCACCTATATTAATATATATAGTGTATATAATTCCTCTTGGACATATTATATGAGGAATAATTTTATATTCATAATATTTTATTTTAATCCTCATTTTTATTCTTCCAAGTTAGAATTTCTTTAAAAACATTTATGGGATTTAATTATAATTCCTTATATTAAATGTTTTAAAGACTTTTAGCCAAATATATATCATCTTTATATTTCATCATTATATAGTTTCCAGAATTTTTTAATAATTATTTCAAAATTGAATTAGTTATATTTTCTTATTCTTTTGACATTATTTAAATTGTTTTGAAAATATTCTTTTGAATGTTTTCTGTACGGGTCACATTAAACTTTGTATGAGAAACCATTAAAAGATGTTTTTTAAATAATTTATAATATTAAATCCATTTCATAGTATCATAACCCTTTTTCATTATTATATTTTCATCATATTATTTCATTTTTTTTCCAATAAAATATTATTCCTCTTATTTTAGGAATTGTTCATTTTAAAATATTTGAAAAAGTAAAGGTTACTTAATTTTTTCAAAGAACATGTCTAATAATTCATAAAAGTGATTTTCATGAAATCAAACATCCATTAATGATTTTTATTCATCCCTATGTGTATTATGTAATGATACTACACACCTTCACTCTATATTGGTTATGATGGTGTATTATGGAAATTTTCATGAATCCATTTTCCTTCACTCTGGTTAACAAAGCTAGGAGATAATGATGAATGCTCATATGTTATTATGGATTATATATGTATGGTTTATAATTAAGTTGTATATGGAAATTTTATATCTATAAAATTAATTGGCTAAAGATTTATATCTCATGATATAATATGTAGGGGACTTTGGAGTGAATCTAATCCACTAAGGGAGTCCACCCATATAGGATAAAAAGGAATGTGGATTGATTCTTATACAACAGGGGACACTATCCACGAAGGATAAAAGAGTACGGGGGATTGAAACCAATACACTATGGGACAATATCTACTATATATTGTTGTAAGTTGTCATTATCATTTTCAATGTAACTTATTTTGAATGTTTATGTTCGTCCCACACTCTTATTTCATACACTAATGTATATTTTTTTCTCTCATGGATCATTATTGAGTGATGTTTCAACAGTATTATGAATAATTTCATGTGTAATAAAAAATACTTATACTACAAAAAAATATTTACAACATATAACTTTTTTTTATTATTTTCAAATTTTATAATCATGTACCTTGTTTATGTTATAATACACTTCTGCTTATTTTTTTCTCAATATATACTCCCTTATGATCCTTTATTATTAACTCTCATGTTTAAATTCAGAGAGTATTTGAGATTTACCATTCTTAGGGTAATATTTCAATATGTAATGAAAAAATCTATAAATTATGATAATAATTAATTTGTAATATTTTTGAATAATTCTTGTGGGTAATGTCATATATTGTACATAAATTAGTTTCTTAACTGTCTACTATATAAAGACGCTAAACCATTATGTTCTGGGGTGTGAATTATCTTGATATGTATTAAATAATCATCTTTAAGTATATAATATGAATTTATATTATGATCAGTTTCCTTACAAAATACTATATCCGGTTTTAATCATATTTTTGGGCAATTCATAAACAACCCTAAAAACCCTAAAAAATATTCCATCATGTATTTAATTATTGTAATTTAGAACTCATTATTCTTAAAACATTTACCCAAATAATGATTTTTAGAATATCCTTCCCTAAAATTATCAATATCAAAATGGATTGTTGAATATATAATATTTTTTATATGAAAATATATTTAAACTTCATTTCCCCTACAACTTATCTTTTCCACACACTCTACTGATCATTGAAAATCTCTAGATAATTATGATAATGTCTAATTTTAAATCAAAATTCGAACTTCAAATATATATTACAAAATATTTCACAATCAAATTAATTTTTTTATATAAAAAATTTAATTATAATAATTTCCCAAAAAAATTGTATTATAATTTTAGAGAATTAAAATATTACATTAACTAAAAAAATAATGTATTTTTCAGTGGATGGACATATTACTTGTATTATATGAACCATTTTAATTCTTAATAGGTTATCAATATGTATTACTAATTATTCACTTATTATATTATTATATACATTCCAAAATTTTATTATCATCATAACATGGGGTGATGGAATGAATGATAGGGATGAGATCATATTCTTAGAAAGGGTAGACATTAGCGATAAAAATATAATATCATATGTGAGCAGAAGAATAGTATATGGGTATAATCAAGATACATAAGAAAATAACACAAAAACAATTCTAGGTCACAATCATACCATAAATCGTAAAATAAAATTAATCATGAATAAAAATATTGATCCAATAAACAAGATCTGTGATAGCATAGAAATGTCATGATAATAATTTGTAAATTGTAATCATCTTCCAAATACTACACATACATTAGTTTCTGTAACATATGTTATATGATCTATTTCATAAGTTAACATGATTACAACCAACTAAAACATAGTCATTTATATCTATCTCATGATATATAAACTATTAACCAATTTTTAAGGAAATTTTTTTTCTTCTATGACTATCTATTATTTTATTGAATAGTTTCAACGACATGTGTTATGTGAGCCTGGTATTATGAGGCCCAGAGATTCTCGGTGTTGATATAATTAAAATATTGAATATATTATATCATGAATGTGTATCTCTATAGAAGAAATGGTTTGACATTGATCTTGTCCATGGATGGATAATATGAAGTCATTTTAGTTTCTATAATGTACGGTGTACCCAAGGCAAGACATAATGTGGGTCTACATCACACGTTTCATTTAAGAATACCATTAACATTGTCATAAGTAAATTAGATAATTAATTTTACATAAATTCACTAAAAATTAATTCCATATATATTTATAAAAATTTATTAAAAATATATAATGTCATATTCATAACCCTGGTATATTACATTGGAGAATGTGAGAGCCTTGTTGGATTATAGAACTCAAGAACGCTGATAGACTACAAACAATTGAGGATAATTAGGATACAAATTGAAAACACTGTAGTATCTTCACCTTCATCATTAAATAATATTTTATTGAATAAATGGTCATCTAAGGTCAATATAATAATTTTTTATTTCATAGTGCTTAATTATTTATGAATTTATATTAAATGTTACTTTTATAGAATCTTAGATCATAGGTATTCATGAGACGTCCTGTATTTTTTTCTTAATTTTCCTAAAAAATTTACATTGGGATTATTGAATTTTAGAATTGATTATTATCCATTATTTAAAAATTTGAATCACATGTCCTGAATTCTATAATTAAGGATGAATTAAATTTTACCATTAAACTATAAAACATGGTGTGAGATCAAAAAGTATTTTTAAAAATGAAGAATTAAACTTCATTATTCTCTCTCTATCACTATTTATTATAACCACATGATAACTAGTATTAGTGGATGGAATGGGGGATCTCATGTAATGTTAGCTGTGTGTTGGTTTTTAAATGTCAGGCCACAACACTAGTTATTGATGATAGAGAGAGAGTAAGTGGTGTGTCGTGACACGTGGTGTTGATCCTGTGTGTCGGTGAGCCCTAGTGAGGGATGTGTATCCTAATGAGGGTGATTTATGGTGGTTAAATGTGGAGTAAATGTTGTACTATAGTTATCCGAGGTGAGATAATTTTTCAATTAGGGGAGGTGGGGGTATCCAATGAGATGTTTGAGGGAAAATGAAAACCATAATTCAAAAAAAAGTAAAACAATAAGTAAATTGAACGAATGATAAATAAATAAAAATGATTAAATATTTATTTTATTGGATGGTTTTATGTGTGGATATTCATGCATGAAATACCCTTCACATATAAATAAATTATTGTTATATAAATTTTAATTGGTTAAAATGTAATAGTAAAGTGTTAATAAATCGAAAGGGGACTGGTTGATTGACTGGAGAGAGGTACCCCTCTATTTCTATTTTTTCGTTAACATAAATTATCATTGATATCTTTTATATATAATATTAATAATAATTATTATTATTATTATGATATTATTACTATTATAGAATATTTTTTCTTCTGTCACTTCTTCATACATTGTGGAATTAATGATCTATTTCAGGCATCATGATAATGGTATTGAGATGGTAGATCCAAGACCAATGTTGGGTATTTAATATTGAATCATGGATTCTACAGGAATACTTTTAAGAAAGGTACATTCATTTGTGATATAATAAAATTCCTTTTTTTAAAACTGGGTGAACTATTATAGGAAAATAAATGGCATATCCTCATTTTTTTCTGAATAGATCGTAATTGAATGATTCATTTGAACATCCTTGTCTATTTGTGTTGAAATTTTAATAGATTTATGTTTTTTTATTTAGGAAAAATGATGAACCCCATGTGTGTTCACCAATATTTTATGAGATTCAAATTATTACTTGAAATTAGTCGATTTTAAATAGTTTTCCTTGTGGGATGTGATGGTGACCTTCATTTTGGACACAAATTGATGATGTTAGAAGAGTCACGTGCTTCTTTTGACGATTCTAAGCTAATAAAAATGATCTTCTGTAATATAAAATGTGTAGTCGAGGTGAACCCCCCCCCCCCCATAACACAAGTACTGAGTCCCCAATAATATTTAAAATTATGGACTGACACACACTTTCTATATAGTACATCAGTCCTCTATATATTGTGATCTGGTGTGGTCATCAAGGAGTTAATGAGGTTGGAAATCTCATGTCTCTCCATGTCTTTGATCCTATATACTGTTTATATAAATAGGCAAGGATGCATCCAAAACACATGGAGATATTCCTTGGTCTATGGAGTGCCCCCATCCCATCATTATTCATGCTTCGTCATGGAGCATGCCCTGTATTAGACATTATTCCCCATCAGCTATAGAGGATAGTGGTGTGTTGTGGTCCATTCAAATGAATTCATTTGAGGCTACTTGAAATGCATGGATTGGAGATAGTTCTCCTTGACTATGGTACATATAGGCGATGTTTAGTTTCCCTGGCATATTCCCTTTTTGGTTACACTGGTTGTTTGGAATTTGTGATGAGACGTATTAAAGCTATAGATGGAATATTCATTTTTAGATGGTTTTTTGATATATAAATACCCACTACCTTATTTTTCCTTAGATTGATCACATATAATGTTGGGTTTCATTACCCACTAAAAATATGGGTTGAGATGACCATTTTTCGTGTTTCTTCGCCTTAATGGTTTTTAGGGTGTCATAATAGGTATTTGTATACTCATTTTGTAATGGAATTTTCACACCTTTTTTCAATTTCATAAATATGACATAAAAATTAAGATTGAATATAGTGGACCTAGAGTTAGTGGATCATAAGTACATATTGAAATTGACTATGTTCATTAGTTAGACACTTGGATTATGATATGACATATCCTCTTCCCTATTCTTTATTACTATTTTCAATTCCAATTTCCCTTGATATTTCTAGTTGAATATGTATTTTTTTCATTTCCATTTTTTCTATGAAGTTATACTCTAATATATGTATTCCTTAGAGATTTTTTCATGTATATTTCACACCCTAACTGCTTCTATTCATTATTATGTCTCTATATTGTTACATTGTCCTAGTTGTGTTCATCTGTACAAGTATTTAGGATAAGGCATACCATTTATGTATTTTTACATGGAACATGTCTCTAACCCCTATAATATTTTAGTAATCCTTATGTTTTTCACACATATCTTTCTATCATCCATGTCACCCTCGGTGGGGCAGTCATGAAAAAGTGTTATTAGAGGTAGTATACCCCATTCTAGGTGATTGGAAGTTAACCGTATTGTGAGTATTGGTTTAGTAAATTTTGGGAAAAAAATTGGACTTTATTTATTGAAACACTTGGGATAGGGAACGCATTTTTTATGTGTATGTAAACATATCCATTCTACATGACTATAGTTACCTTATTTTTCAACTCATCAGGCAGCTCTGTTGGTTGTAGGGAAACTGATCCTACATATATCATATATGATTTGGTCTTTTGATTTTCATGTCCTTGTTGATCCATATTCCCAAATATTCACTTTTAATATGGTACTTCATGAAAATTTTCATGAAATATACCTGAAAATATCAAGTAATTATTATCGGATAGTTTCATGATGATAATCAATTGAGATATGAGGCCTGTGTTTTGGGACCAATTATTGAGGATTCCCCTCTAAAAATACATGAATTAGTGATCTATCTCAATCTGTAGTGCATTGACCCTCCCCAAGTGGTCTATTATAACATTAATCTTAACTTTGATAATTTTATAGATCATGTGGGAAATAATGAAGGTGTTCTTTGGTTTATAATTTTTTACGGGCATTAGAGCATGACACTGCTCAAATTTTGAGTCAAGAAAGAGACATGGGAAATAAAGGATTACCTTGAAGCAGTGGCCCATGTTTTCTTGCATGTGTGGAACCCAACTAATTGGATGGTTATACTGTTAACAATAATTCTAAATCTGGATTCATTTAGTTTTAGTGGTACTGGTAGATGACACAAAAATTATATTCTCACTTCTTGAGTTATAGTTATTCAGATCACCAATGTTTCATGTCAATCCACCCCCCTCCTTAAAGGTGTTAGTGGACTACAATGAACTTTTATTTATGAGTTAAATACATATTATGGACACCTCCATATGATGGGATTGGTGTTGGGACATCTATTGGGTGATTTGTGGAATTGGTAGAGCCTTGTATTGGTGATTTCTCACGTGGATTCAGACACACAAGGAAAAAAGACACTTCCCCCAACCTATAAATTTTCTAGTGAAAAGTTATAAAAAAAATTGGGAAATCCAATTCCACCTAAATATGATATTTTTATGTTGTTGTGGATGAGTTCATTTGACTTTTATGTTTGATATTATTTTGATGTGATAAGGTGTTGGATTATTCTTTATTTATGGTTAACATTCCAGTAACGTAAAGGATAACTTTATATTGTCTGATCTAGTGACCCATATGATTCATGTGTGTCTTGAGGTACTATATGTGTATCCCATAGTCAATTGTTTCTTTTACCAAAGAGTTATAAGACACATTTCCCTGAAAAATTAGAAGTTAAAGTCATAGTGACGTTAGTGAATCATTTATTCTTGAACATTGTAGTTGGTGGCTTATGTAGAGGAGGATCAATGATCAAACACATCTACTTATATGGTTATATTATTCATGAATAGAGAGAGAGTGAATCACATGAAATATTTCCCTAGAAATATTAACTCTATGTTTTTTTCCTCATTATCGAATGGTTTCCTACAATTTATGCACATATGAATCTTAAAAGTATGTATTTTAGTGTTCTTGATTGCGCTTTTAAAAAATTTACTTCTATAGTGATATGGTATCAAAGGAATAATTGGATTAGATCATGTTTTGGAGGATACAATTCATTAATATTTAGTTTATTAATACGACCCTTAGAGAAGTTATGTTATGATCTCTCTGTTTTAATGGTGTTTGTGGAGTACGCGAATGGGTTTTGGTTGAATGGTTGATAGTTACCTCCCAATAAAATGTGTTTTTACAACATTGACCAACACCTAGTTATGGTTCAATATTTGTGCTAGAATATCATAGGACCTCATTATGCTATTAGAGTTAGGTTTTGGTTAGAGGAATTTATAATGCTGGGGAATATTAGACATATTGTGTTCCCAAAGGTAGGCCAGTGTTGTTATTATAGATGGTAGATGAGACATTGACGTTAGTAATGAACTAAATTTCATATTATTAAGTGACTATTCAGACTGATTATCCACCCTATAGATTTTATGACTTATTTGACCAAAGGTTTTGGGTTAATTATTTCATTGCTTTTGACTTTAGGATATGTTGTCACATATGACAACCATAAGTTAGTGAATGGAATTTTCTCTTCAGATAAATGAGTGTCATAATATATTATATAGTATTATACTCACAATGAAATAAAAAAAATTATTTCATTACTAAAAAATATTACATTAATCAGTAATGAAACCAACTAAAATTCAAAACATTAGAATTTGAAAAAAATATAAAATATAAAAGCTAAAATGAAAAAAGATGGATCACCGAAGTCCACTAGAATATTCATCCCCACTGCCAACACTATATAAAATAATCAAAATGTTTGATAAAAAATAAATAATATAAAAAAATTAAATATTTAACCTGAAAATGTATTCAGTTTAATAATAAATGAAGGAAAGTATAAGTATTTAGTGGTGGTATTGTGCCTATTTGGATTCTAATTTGACAATTATAATTATAACATGACCATTGGGAGTAATAACCTAATAATTGGAAAAATAATTTTAACTAAAAGTAGTAAAATATGATACAAATAATATTTATCTACTCAATTTAATTAAATATAAATATTGTACCTCCAAAAAATATCATGATTTAAAAACTTAGTCAAAATGTAAGCACATTGTTAATAAACTATATTTTGTGGTATTTTTTAAAGATCATTTTTTTATATTAAAAAATATAATTTTGTATTATATTTTTCTTGTAAAATGAATTTATTTTTTAAAATCATCATTTTTCAATTTTCCAATGGATAATTTTTTATAAAATTTATGAAATACTTCATTTTTAGGGGATTAGTTAAACTACTACTTTTACACATAATAATTGTATCTTAAATTACATCATTCCAGATTTAATTACGACCAAATATTTTGTATAACTTTATGTTTTTACATTGTATATTTAATTTCATAAACATTCACTTAACATAAATAATACACAAATTTTAAACCTAGAAATAATTTTTCATAACCTAAAGTCAAAAGTGATTGCTTAAAATTGCCTTTTTTCTATTTTTTTCAAATTAATTTTTAATAAAAAATTACATTGAATTATAAAGGTTATATAAAGTACTTAACCCTCAATATTATATTTATATATTATTAATATTTTCATAAATTCAGTATCCATTTCTTTACATTTTATATAATTTTTTATTCAATATTTTATTCTAAAAAAATCTTTCTCCTTAAGTGTATATAACCCCTCTCAATCCCATTGGAAAACACTCAAAACCACCATAAAAATCCTATAATGTATAAACATAAATTCTCTTGACTACCTTAGAATCCACATTGATTTTTTGAGTAAACGAACTTGAAACATCAATGTATTTTTAGTGGCTTCCAGGAGAAGCTATAGAGAGGATTAAGTGTGTTTCGATTAACTATTCTTTTTTTATTTCCTATTATTATTAATATTTTCTAATTTTCTCCCACCCTTTAAAAAAATATATATAAGATTAGTTATTCAATTTTAAAAAAGAAAATTATTTATTTTAACCTACTTCCAGTGTCATATTTACTATACAAATATTTGAAACATCCCTTCACATTCTCCAAAAAATGTCCCATTAATGGTCACCTAACCACCTACAAAGATATTAACCATTCAACAAATATAACAATAACTATGGATGGATATTAGAACTAATATATAACATATCTAAATTTAATTATATTCATTATAATCTTGTGGAATTATTATATTAATTAATAAATTACATCGAATAAAATAATGAAATCGATGAAAAACAGAAAAGTTTAGTGTATACATTATATCAAAATCACTACCTTATAACTAAGGAAATTATAAAATATAGAAAAAATAATATAAATGACATATAGTTTTAAGGAATATCTATGTTAACTTAGGAATAAATGTTTTAATAATTCTATTTTTATTATTCTAGTGGTTCTAAAATGGTGAAAAAAATGCAGTAATTAAGGTAAGGGTATTCTTAAACCCAATTCATTTTATTAGGTTATTCTCTATAACATGATACCAATGTTCAAATTATTTCCATAAAATTACCTTTACCTTTTACATTATAGATATATAAGTTCCTACCATGTCAAAAAATTCTATGAAAATCATTATTTTTATAGTGACATCAATTTCCAAAACATCATATTTTACTCTTCTTGAATTGTTTGATGCCCACTCATGAATAATGATGTTTTATGTCCAAGTATGATTTCCCTTGTTGATTTTGGAACAAAAAATTGTATTCAATATATTATTCTTTATTAAATCCTTGTAAAACCAATTATATTTCTACATTTAATTTCATATCTATGATTGTTATAGGTTCTATGTGGCATAAATAATAATGTAAATATTATGATATGATAGGTGGGACGAGAATTACATTACCCTACAATTCATTGGGAAATGTAATGTCTGTCATGAGATAATAGAAATTATTAATGAAATTTATGTGTGTTTTGATTATAAATATTTTTTTATTATTATTCTCTTATGTTATGCGTGAACATTATTATATATTTCAACACTACTATTTTTGGAATTTTACAACCACGATATGATGTTTCATTTTGTTGCATTGTCACATTCCATGAATTTATTACATTATTAACTCCGCATGTTGATCAGGATATTATTATTATAATATAATGATGAGGATTATACACACCAATTTTATACTGATTCATGTCACATATTCATCCTCATATTGTGATTTTATCAAACCCTATTAATTTATGTATATGCTCAGGTGATTAAATGTTCTAAGTATAATATCGTATTTTAAAAGTATAAAGACTAATTATTGAAATAAGTGATTATATTTAAATAGTTTTGAGTTATATATGATCCTATTGTTCCTATGATATAAATTGTTTTATCCAGTATTTTTATCTTTATTGTGTTGTTTGTCCTAAAATTATGAAATAGTTATGAAACAAAAAGTATGGTCACTGTAGTTGGTATCATATTTTTTTTTCTTAATTTTGGAATTAGGATTAAAAAATACGATTGAAAACCATGATTATATGCCTATTTATAGGTAAATCATCCTAAAAAGTATTTTTTGAAATGGATTGGGAAAAGGATACCAAAAGATATGAATTTAGTGTTAATATCATAAAATAATAAACTATTAATGCATTCTAGAAATGTAATTTGTTCAATCCTTTTATATTTCATAAAATAGTGAGAACTAGGAGAAACAAGGACTAAATACTCATGTGAGCGACAATGCAATTACTTCCTTCCAGAGATCCCCAAAGTTGTGGGAGGTAGAGTTCAAAACATTATGGAAATTCTTACCTAGTTGTCTCAGGAAATGAATATTAATATGAACCCTATATAAATTCGTCCCATTACAAATAAGTATAGAATACACATTTATTCCTTTATGTGTAAATAACAATTGACATTTAGTGTATCATCCAATCCACTAATTATGGATTGCTGGTTTAATTCAATGGAGATTATTTTTTGTGATCCATTGGGTTGGGAAAGAGAAGGTGACTCTTTATTTTTATCATTTAGTTACAGAAGTCCATAAATTATAGGAATTGATAAATAAAACCATAAATATGATGAAATATAAGAGATATAGTGGGAAGAAATTATGAAAATATTTATTACCAATTATTTCCCTTAATCATTTTGAACAACGATAGAATATAAATTATATAGCAGATATAAATGATGGTGGCACTGCAAGGGATTATGGGAGGAAATTTACATGTCTTCCAAGATACCCTTAGTTCTTTATCATAAAAAATGATATCAAAATTGATTTATTAATTATTGGATTAAAACCACATATTTATAAGTCCATATATATTTAAGACTTTGAATGTTATGTAAAAGTGGTTTGATCAATTATCAATGTAACGATGGTGTTCAATGATAGGTCCGATGTTTATATAGATAAGAAGAGAAGAATAGAGTTTCAAGATGGTTGGTAAATTGAAAAATGAGGAAGTTGGTTCCAACTACGTACATGTCAAAATTGTGGTACAAAGCATCATTGTAATATCTTCATTGGGATAGGTAAATGCTTTATTTTTGAGATAGAATAACACCAACCATCGGAATATTTAATATATAAGAATAAGTTGGACAACATGATAGTGTAAATGAACGAACCTACTAATACATCCAAAGTGTTTTACTCTTATCCTATTAGCATATATGGGAATATTCTTCCAGGAAATTCTCAAAACACTTCCCATAGTGAAATTTGAGTCTATACTAGTCATGTATTTACTCTAATTATATATATCAGACATTATATTTATGAAAATAAAATATATATTCATATTCAAAACCATTCAAAACTCCCCAAAAAATGCATCAATGATCATGAATATCCATTTTCAAATTCATCAATGGTGTGTATGTTTATAGCAAGTGAATAAGAATACGTTTCTCAAATGGTTGAGTCAAATGACGTTATCAACCTAGAGAAAATACTCATTATTAGAGAATACATTGACATATTTCTTGATGAGTTAGGAAAATTTACACCAGATCATGTGGTATAGTTATCAATTGAGCTAATACTCAGAGCTAATCTATCACAAAAGTTTTGAACATGATGACCCTAAAGGAACTATAAGAGTCATGTGTGTGGTTAAAAGTTAATTTATAAAAATAGTTCATAGACCCAAGTGAATAATATTATGGTTCACCAATGATTTTTTTAATTATAAATAAGGATCAATGATTTTGTGTTCTTATTACCTAGATATCAAAAAGATCATCATTTAGACTAGGTATCCTCTTCCAAGTATTGATGACTTGTTCAATATATTACAAGGATCTCAATACCTCTCAATGGTGGATCTTAATTTTGGATGAAAATGTTTCATTCATTGGTTGTGTGATTACATGTGATGGATTTTAAGTGTAACCATTAGGGACAAAGGTAATTGAGTAATGTCCCAGATGACTAGTGTGATGAAAATACATAATTTTCAAGTCCTATCTTTGAACTACAGACATTTTGGGAGAAATGTATCACAAATTTCTAGCCACCTAAATATTTTAACATGGAAGGGGGTAAAGTATGTCTTGGATGTTGAATCTGAGTAAATCATTAAGGTTATAAATAAGAGATAAATCTCTACAATTATACTCATACTACCAACTAGTTGATAAGTTTTAGTAATATAAAAAGGAACTTCAAATAATGTCTTGGGTTGTGTACTCTTGTACAATGATAATGTGATAACCTTTTTCTAACAATAGGCAAAGATCAAGGAGAAAAACAACCCAAAACATGATATGGGGTTTCAATCTATGATCTTCGTTCTGAATATTTTGTAGCATTACCTCATTGGTAAATTTTTTTATATATATACTTATCACAAGAGTCTTAAATATAAATTCACAGAAAAGGATATCAACATACATCATAGAATAAGGTTATATCTAATCAAGGAAAATTATTTCACTATTCACTGAAATCCAAAAAATACAAATATGGTTTGTGATTCCCTTAGTAGTAAATAACCTTATCTTCTATCCATGATGCGGATTCAGAAGACCCTATATTTAATGAAATTCAAAGGGAGTATTTGGAAATCATAGCAAAAGTGAATATATCCTACCTTTCCCATATTATATTTAAACAATATATCCAAGAGAAGTCCAAGGAGGCATAAAGAGATGAAATAGAGTTATAATAAAGTTGAATGATGTGGATGAAGGGAAGCTATATGACTTTTCTATTAATGATAATGGTGTGATCTATTTGGGAACATTTTCCTCTGTTCCTCCATCACCAGGGACAAAGTTCACATTTTTATATAATATAAATAACTGACCTATCTCCATAAATTGTGGATGTATCATGATGTACTGTGATTTTCAAGAAAACATATTATGTGAAAACATTAAATAGGATATTGCGGAGAATATTTCATGGTGTCGATTTTTCTGCATGTTAATGTAAATCTATATAAGTCCAAAGGGATAATGTAACTAGTTCATATAACATTTTTTAAATTATAGAATGTCACAATAGAATTTTTCAATAGAATCCCATAAACATCCAAAGTAGACAATGCAATATGGGTTTGGGTGGATCAACTCATTAATAATGCCCACTTTATCTCCATATGGGAAAATTTGTCAATTGAATAGTCTTCCATGATATATGTGAAGGAAGTGGTGAGGCTTAATGGGGTTCCACATTCGATGGTATATGATTTTGATCCACAGATCAACTCTAATTTCTATTGAAGTATTGAACATGATTTCATTACTAAATTCAATTTTATCTTAGTCTATCACACCCAAATTGATGGCTAGTCTGAAAAGACTATTATAACTCTTGAGGACATTCTAAGAGCCTACCCGATGGAATTTAAAGGATTATATGATTAGTATCTCTCATTGGTTTAGTTTTCATATTACAAGAATTTCTCCTAGATTTTTAAAATTGCTCTCTATGGATCTCTATAAGTTAATGGATGTAGAATTACAACTTATTAAGAAAATTTTGGGGAACAAAAGATACTTGGATATGATCTAGTGAATGATATGACATGGATGGTTCAATCGATCCAAAAAAAATAAAATTTCTCAGAGTTGGAAAAATAGTTACATTTAAAACCATCGATGGGACATGTTTTTTGATGTTGGAGACAATGTTTTCAATTAAATATCACCATGGAATAGAATCATGCAGTTTTTCAAGAAATTGAATATTTTCCTAAGGTACATTGTCCCCTAAGAGAACTATGATTGTATATGAGAAATGGTCTGTTGACCTGCATTTCCATTAAGTATGGATCAATTTCATGAAAAGTTCCATGCATCACTCTGAAGAAATTACATATCTGATCACTCACATGTTCGAATTATATCAGTGATACATCTAGAGAATGTCCTCTCATATAAAGAGTTTTCGGTGAAGATCTTGGACTGTAGAGACAATTTTCTATGAAACAAGACAACTCGCCTTAGAAATGTTTTATAGAGTGACCATCAATATGAAGTGGAATCCGGGGAACCAGTTGAAATAAATAAATATATGTACCCTCATGTATTCTAAAATAAAAATACAAGTTCATGTTTTAGGGATGAGATTTCTTATAGGGGAGAATGTAAAAACCATAGTTTTTAAATTATATTTGTGTCTTGAAATAAATTAGTTTTATAATATTCTATATATTATTAAATACATAATGGAATCGACAAAATAAATTTCATTTCAAAATAATGTTACATTAATTCATAATGAAACCAATTAAAATTCAAATAATTAAAATTTTTCAAAAAATATAAAATGTACAATATAAAATTAGAATATATGGTTCAACCCTATCATCCTAAATCATCACCACCACTTCCAACACTATAGAAAAGAAAAAAAATTATCAAAAAAATATTAACTATAGAAACTAGAAATATAGATCATTGATATTAATTGAGTGGAATAATGAATGAAGTAATTTAGCATTATCAATAGGAGGTAACGTGATCATCGGAAGAGTAATGTGACTATTGTTATAGTAACATGGTCGTGGGGAATGTTAACCTGACCATCAAAATAGTAATTTTCTCTAAAAATATTTTGATATAAATAATATTTTTCATCATATTTTTATGTAAATATAAATTGTATAATTCCAAAAATTGAAATGTTACGATTAAAAAACCCAATGAAACAGTAATCGTATTTTTAATGAACTATTTTTTAATGTGTTCAGAAAAAATCATTATTTTTATATTTAAAATTAAAATTAACTTTTTTGAAATTTTATTTTTACAAAATGAATAAACTTTTTTAAATAATAACATCGAAATTTTCCTTTTATTGTTTTTTAATAATTTTTCAAAACACATAAATTTTTAGTAAAATAGTAAAAATACAATTATTCACATAACCAATGTTTCTTAAATGACATCATTCATAATATAATTTGAAAAAATACAATCAAGAACTTATGTTTAATCCATGATATATTTTGGTTCATAAATTTTTCATTAAAATAAAATACACATAATTTATATACCAAAAAATATTTTCCAAAACCTAAATTTAAATGTTATTCCTTAAAATACCAAATTTTATATTTAATTTTTCTTTTCAATAAACTAATTATTTAGAGTAAAAATGGGTATTTAAAGAAATTAACCAGTTATAATAAATTGATATGTGATTTATATAGTTATAAATTCACTATTACATGCTTTTCCTTTGATATAAAATTTTATTCAATATTTTATTCTAAAAATACCCCTCCCCTCAAGTATAAAGAACTTATCTCCCTCCCATGGGAAGAAAACTCATCCCACACATTCACAAGCCTACCATATTACAAAATCCATCCTCTTAATACCATTATAATACTTATGTACTTTTAGTAGTAAACCAGGACAAAAATTCTAGTTATTATTTTTTGTGTATATTAGAAGCTGTATAGATGATTAAATATGTTTCAGCCAACTCTTCGTTTTTTATTTCTTCTTATTATAATCTTTTTTTAATAATATCAAAATAAAAAATAATAATTAGTAACTTAGTTACAACTATATTAATAATTTTAACCTACTGTATGTGTTATCTTTAATATATATATATATATATATATTTCAAACTTCCATTATCACTCTCCCCGAAAATGTCCCTTCAAAGGCTAGGTGGCCACCAATAGATACATTTCCTTTTCAACACATATATCCATTATAATTAATGTATATTATGAATTATATATAATATATAAACATTTAATTAAATTTATTATGAGATTATTCAATTATTTATATTAGTTTATTAATTACTCAGAAAAAAATAATAAAATTAAAAGAAGAATTAGAAATTTTATCTAAAAATTTTTATCAGAATGAAAACCCTATAAACATGTAAATTGAGATATATAATAAAATTAATATAAATGAAAAATAGAGTTAAAAATTAAAATAAATCACTTCCGGGTAAATTTTTTAATAAGTCTAATTTCATTATTCTGGAGGTGCACAAGTGACAAAATGAAGTAGTAATTAATATAAAGGGATTCTCAAAAAAATTACTTTAATTTGGTTTTTCTCTCTTATAGGGTATGAATTTTCATATTGATTCCATCAAATATTCATTCCATTTTCCTTAGAGGATATAGATGTTCCTAATTTTTCAAAAAAAAAATTCAAAGAAAAACAAATTTTTTTCAAAATTACTTCAATTGAAAATACATTGCATTTTACTCATCTTGAACTGACTCTTGTCCACTCATGAATAATGATGTTTTATGTCCAAGTATTACATAAATTATTTATTTGGGTGCCAAATATGTAAAGACCTGGAAGTTTCAAGAAATTTTTTTTTCTTAAATTCTTTGAAAATTTTAAGAGTCTGCAGTTTCTGACGGCATCTAATTCCGAGGCTCGGTGTTCCCAAAATTCTATTTATGAAGTTTCGTTAAGATTAAATTAACACGCGTAAGCATTTTCCTGAAAAAGTGGAATAACTCTTAAATTGTTACTCAGATCCGAAATCCTAGGGCACTGTTGCACTCAAGATGGCGAGATTACCCTAAGCGCGACTTATGTATAGTCGGCGCGGGCCTCCTGTGTAATGACCCGGAAATTTCAAGGAAAATTTTTTCTTAATTTTCTTTGGAATTTTACAAGAATGTTGCTTCTGACGGGACCTGATTCTGTGGCCTGGTGTGCCCAAAATCATTTTCCGAACTTTTGTTCGGGTATGTTCAGTGAACGAACGAGTGGGTTTTCATAACTTTTGATCTGTTGCTCGGAATCGAAATCTGAGGGCACCAATGGAATCGCAGTGCCGGTAATTTCTTAAGAAGACCCCTTTCTGGAGTTGCGTTTTCTCAGGATTAGTTTTTTAAATAAAGTGAGGGATAATAATATTATTTTTTTAAAATTATATTTTCTTTTCTTGTTAAGTGGATTAAGTGTTGTGTCACAACACTTTTCCTCCCTCTTCTGTGGTTATAACCTATGTAAGAGAGTTAGGGGTGGGACCCACTTGTTGATAACAACCTTTGAGAGGATTAAGGTGGGGTGGGGCCCACACGAGCCCAACCCCTCACCTTCCCCTAACGTTCATAACTTTTCCCCTCTGAATTTTGTAACTCTCAAAAAGAAACCCCCCCTTTTTAATAAAGTCAACTCATTAATTGAGTAGTTTTTTCACGTAATAAATTCTTGGATTCATTTGAATTTCAAATGAATTATTTTGGCTTGTGTGTTAATTAAATAAGACTAAGTCTTATATTGTGGGAGGATAGTTGGTGGTGCGAAAGGATTTGGGGAGGAAAGCAGTAAGTTCCGAAGGATGTTCTTTATCCTTGAAGAACGCGAAGAATGAACCGTCACCGTTGAATAACGCTGCCCTCCGACGAAGGACGACGGTGAGAGACGCCTTCCTCGGAGATCGATGACGCAACACCGTGTACCGCGACGCCAACGGCCCTCTCCTTCTCTGACGCCTTCTTCCTTGACGTTCAATTTCCGTGATGAACATTCGTTCAACGATTACATCAGGTAGGGGTTTATTTATTGTTGTTCGTGATCTCATATGTCACCATTCTTGGTTTCAAATGGGCCGCCGATTATCATAATAATGGGAGGAGGTCGGACCGTACGAAAACGACCGACCCTCCTCCCCCTTTGTGGTTTGGATTGTTTGCGGCACGAGCATGGCAGCGTGGTGCCGTTTCACCGCGCGGAAACGAGAAAGAACGTGACGAAGAAGCGCGGCGTCGTCGCGCCACGCCATTGAGGCTGAACGAAACCGCGACTGGAGTCGGGGTCGCGGGGTGGGGCAATTCAAAGACTCTGTAGTTTTTTGTCAAAGTGCAGATCGACGGACGATGATTAGGCGGGCCGCAAAGGCGTTTTGATTCCATCGCAAAGATCTTCGTCTCCCTGGAGGACCACCGTCGCAGAAAGAATTGAAAACGGACCACCGGAGCAACTCTGGTGGTCCGCGGAAGGGCCTGCCAGTTCACCGCACCGGCACTGGGAGACGGCGGCGCCCAGTGCACTGCCGGGAATGACCGCTGCGGCGGCGTGCAGCGGTCCCGCAGCCGCGCGGGACTGAAGGGGACTCGGCACCGGGCCGCGTCCGCTGACCGAAGGAAGCCCCCCCCCCCCCCACCACGTGGGGCCGCAGATACTCAATCAGAGGGGCGTGTGCTTTCCCCCCTGTTCTGCTCAGCTCGGCCAGCCGAGCAGGCCACGCGGGCCGCATCGGCGCGGCAGGCCAACCGGCCGCCGGGCCGCGCCGCGCCGGGCCGCGTCCAGGCCATGCCGCGTGGCACAGGCTAGGCCGGGCCACCCCCAAATGGGCCAGACCTGGACCTGGTTCGGGTCAACCCGGTTTGGGCCGACCCATGGGGGTATCGAGCCAGGTCGGACCGGGCCCGAACCCCTATCTTCGGATAGTTTCATTCAATCGCCAATATCTTGGGCCACAGACCTCTGATCGACACACCGTCAGTTGCGATGCGATCCTTGGATAGATACAGTCCTTTCAGTATATTACACTCAAGGTTTTGGAGAACTTTGGGTATGGGCATGTTGGTTCGAATACGAAACCAACCAGGGCCTCAGAGTGGAAATGATTATATCTCGAGCTCCGGACGTCTGATTGACGTACCGTTGAATTTTTTGGATTCCACATGATGAGACAGAACTTTTGGCATACTTTTCCCATGGTTTGGACGTAGTTGGTTAGTGTCCGGGTTGGATTGTACCCGAAATCCAACCGGGCCCCTTGAACGGAAAAGCTGATAACTTTCAGTTTGGACGTCCGTTTAATGAACCGTCAGCGACATTGGTGATATTGTTGAGAAACGGTCCCTTTGAGTATACCCTATGAGAGTTTGTGGTACAGTTGATATATGGCCGGGTTGGTTCAAACACGAAACCAACCGGGCCCCTGGGACGAAAAGGCTAATAACTCACAGACCGGGCGTCCGGTTGACGCGCAGTCTGTTGCATTGAGACCCCTATGACGAGGAGGTCCTTTGAAAAACTTTTTCATGGGACTTTGAGATACTTGGAGTATCGACCTGTAGCTCGTGGATCGGACCCTCCCAGAGATGAGCGTGCAGAGTATGTAGACCGTGTTGCCGACTGAGACCTAATGACTACTTGACGGACTCGACTTTGAGTGAGTCGACTAGCCCAGTGGATAGAGCACAACATTGTTTGGGTGTAGACCCATGGCGGACGGAGCACTACCAGTGTGACAGTGCAGACCCATGGTACTCATCTGGAGAGTACCTTTGCTGGCTATTAGTGGGTGTGCACTATTGTGTTTGGGTGGCATACCTTAGCGGGAAGCACTACTCTGTTTGGTTGGCTGACCCACGGTACTCGACAGGTGGAGTACCTCAGTAGTCTTAGGTTAGTGAGAAGTACCTCGGAGTCGTGACAAGAACATTGTACACTCCAGAGACGGGGCTCCTCAGCACTTACGGATTCGATAATGAAAATCCTAGTTTGAGTTGAGTCTATAGCCTTTGTGTTTACCACATGATTGAGATGGGTCACTTGATAACTTAGGTATATGTATGGGCATATACCTCGGTAGTGGTTATCTGTTGATTTCATAAATCTTTGTGTTTCTTCATGATTGAGATGGGTTACTTGATAAATCAGGTATATGTATGGGTATATACCTAAGTAGAAGTAATCTTATGAGATCTTTCTTTGTGGTTATACTTGTTAGATTTTGTGAGACCTTGAGGGTCTCGGGGTCCCTACTGAGTATCGTTATACTCACCCAGGCATTGGCTATGCCCGCACCTCATTCTGTTGGTTGCAGACGACGGGCAGCGCAGACAGAGGTCGAGTGTTCGAGGACTGGATGGTACCCGTAGGTGGACCTCATGACGAGATAGTATTTGGTGGTGGACTTCATGACGAGACGTCACTTGAAGGAGGTTGACGGGCAAGAGAGTTATAAAGGCTATCTGTACCTACCCTTCAGGTAGGATCCATGGTGGATGATCCAAGAGCTGCGCTATTTGTACCTACCCTTCAGGTAGGATCCGAGGAGGACGACATAGGAGATACTTCCATTCTTCCAGCTATTTGTATTTTCTGTTGTAATTATGTCCAGTTATAGCTGTACTTTCGATTGGGTTTGTATTCTGGCCCATTTACTTTTCAGCACTTCCTTTTTGTACTTAGTGTTTTACTTCCGCTTGTACTTTGTGGTGTTTGTATACTTTTATAAAGGAAATTCCTTCCCATTTATCGGGATTTACGTCTTTGGTGGAGTCGCCAGCCCCTGGCCTATGGAAGGCGGGCTTGGGGTAGTCACGACACGGGCCCTGAGGACGGGTCGTGACAAATTGGTATCAGAGGAGTTGGTTCTACTGTAGAACTTATAACTCTGATATTTTCTTTCTATGAAGAAATAGTGTTAAGGTTACCGAGTGTGGTCTTCAGTTCAGGGAGTCCAGTGTTGGTGCGGGCGGCCGACGTATCCATACACCAGGACCCTAACTACTGATTTCTGACTTTGTGCACGAAAACACTGATTGCGTGTGTGTTTCGAGAAGTTTTTTTAAAAGTTATCTCAAACCAGGTAATCTCACCATATATAATCATTTGACCATGTCACGTTGTTTCTTTCAGAATGCCTTTTCACGGAAGACCAGCTAGAGAACATAGGGATGTGCGTACTGACAGCCTGCTGAGCGATGAGGCTTCGGTACAAGGCCCTCTTGCAGTTGAGGCACCAGCGGTACTACCATACGTTGGGCCACCGATGCCACCAGCCCTAGCAGTAGGTGATGCACGCCACTTGAGCGCACTGCACGAGTTCCAGCGCCATAGGCCACCCAGGTTCCAAGGCGAGTTGGACCCACAGGAGGTTGAGGATTGGCTGGAGGCTGTGGTGAGAGTCTTCAATCCAGTGGGGACGCCAGCAGACTTCATAGTGATCTTTGCTGCCATCCTTTATCAGGCAGCAGCAGGAAGGTGGTGGAGCCACTTGTTCCAGTTTTGAGATAGGATGACCTTCACATGCGGAGACATTGAGACCTTCTTCAGGGTGGAGTTTGTACCAGTAGCTCTGCACCCCGAGCATGTTCAGGAGCTGATGCCTTGCCGCATGTTTTTCGATCAGTATCCGAGTCATCTATAGGAAGTAGACAGATGTTGTAGAGGTCCAGGAGGACTAGACCAGCAGTTGGGCAATCTCGGGTTTTAGGATCGGTGGTACGGGGCACCCGGGGTGGGGTCAGAGCCAGGCATGCCAGAAACGGACAGTGTTTCTCCTGCGGCAGGAAGGGTCACCTGGCACGTGACAATCCGACTCCTCGCACAGTTGATCTGTAGCATTGGAGGAGCCACTGAGACAAAAGTAGCGGAGGGTTCTTGAGCAATAGCCGAGCAGTGGACAAGGTAGTATAGCTCCGGGAGCAGGTGGACAAGAGCGGAACTAGTGCATATGTCCCTTGTACTTTTAGTTCCATGTTTTTGTTGTATTCATGTCTTTGTACTATGAGATGCAATAATAAAAAGACACTTATCTTTGTGATTTTTTCTTTCATGTCCATTTGTTTGGTTGATACTGAGTGGTCCCGGTTAAAACTGTTGACTTGAACCTCACTTTCGAGATTTCTACTGGAGGAGACCCAGTGACCTCACACTGATGCCAACAGTGTGACTCGAACCCTAGAGGAGAGAGTGATAGTTGGATCTCTTGGTAGTTACGTCGAGTCCGTACGAAATCATCCATGGCATGAATGCATCATTCATGTCAGGATTGACTGTATTAGGCAAAGGGAGTGGTTCATCCATGGGATGAGACCGAGTTTCTCTTTTCAGCAAAAGAGAAAAATTATCGCAGCTCTTTCAGGTCGTAGGAAAAGAAGATGCAAATCATCCAGGAATGGATGAAGACTTCACAGTGCAGTAAGAAACAGGAAACTGGTGCTAGTCTTAAAGACTCGGGCGTGTTAAATTTTTCAATAAGAGGAAGCTTAAAGGAGAGTGACCCAATGGATCTAAGGATGATTCAAGGTACAGTCTGTGTCCACTACTAGCTGCCGTAGTAATAGATGTTGATATGAATCATTCCTTCCTTACACGAATCCTGTCCCAGACCTAGAGTTTCCGGTAATCCATAGACTTGACCCTCACGTTTGGAGATACCTTGAGAGAAGACTCGTAATCACACTTACACCGACAGTGTGGTCAGACCCTCGAGGTGAGAGTTTGGGTTAGAATCTCTTGGTGGCAGCGTCGAGGCCTTACGACGTTGGATTGAGTATGGACTGGGCAATCACAGGTCATACACAAATTGATGGTATTAGGCAAAAAGGTTGTGGTTTAACTACAACATCAGTATGGGTTTTCCTCAGTCGGCGAAAAGGAAACCCCAGGCAGCACCAGATAAACTCATGCATAAGAGGGTACGACCGATCACTCTTGAGTCGGTAAACCTTACCGTCGTGGAAGAAGGAGTTTTGAGCTTCAGTCCTAAACTGGAATTGGAGGCCTCTTGAGTTTGAGGATGACGATGACATCCTTATACGGGTCTCACCTCGACGAGGTTTATGAAGATGTCACCAAGGCGGTATGTTATCTCCGAGGTTCAGTGGACCTTTTCAGGTCCTCAGTAGGGTAGGCGAGGTGGTTTACTGCTTGACCCATCCACCTCAGTTGCACCAGGTGCATGACGACTTCCACGTATCTCAACTGAGGAGACACGTGCTTGACCCGACGCATATCATCGGCAATGGGGAGCTGTAATTTGGTGTTGGGGTGACTTTTGCGGGGTTCCAGTTGGAGTTGACGATCGACAGGAGTGGTCCTACGAGGACGGTCGATTCCTCTTGTGCGCTTTCACTGGAAGTACGGGATCCTCTAGGTGAGCACATGGGAGTGTAAGGCTCAGATGCATGCTCAGTACCGCTTTTGTAACCCTAGTTTGTGTTAAAGATTTACAAGGATGTAAAGCCCTGAGGTGGGAGTATTGTAAAGACCTGGAAATATCAAGGAAAATTTTTTCTTAATTTTCTATGGAATTTTACAAGAATGTAGTTTCTGACGGCACCTGATTCTGAGGCCCAGTGTTCCTGGAATCATTTTCTGAAGTTTACCTCGGGTACGTTCAGTGAACGAACGAGCGGGTTTTCCTAACTTTTGAACTGGTGTTCGGAATCAAAATCCGAGGGCACCGATGGAATCGCAGCGCCGATAATTTCTTAAGAAGAGCCCTTTCTAGAGTTTCGTTTTCTCGAGATGAGTTTTTTAAATAAATTGATGGTTAATAATATTATTGTTTTACAGTTATATTTTCTTTTATTGTTAAGTGGATTAAGTGTTGTGTCACAACACTTTTCCTCCCTCTTATGTGTTTATAACCTATGTATGGGAGTTAGGGGTGGGACCCAATTGATGATAACTACCTTTGAGAGGATTAAGGTGGTGTGGGTACCACACGAGCCCAACCCCTCACCTTCCCGTAACGTTCATAACTGTTCCCCTCCTAATTTTGTAACTCTCAAAAAGAAACCCCCCTTTTTAATAAAGTCAACTCATTAATTGAGTAGGTTTTTCAAGTAATCAATTCTTGGATTCGTTTGAATGTCAAATGAATTCTTTTGTATTGTGTGTTAATTAAATAAGACTAAGTCCTATTTCGTGGGAGGATAGTTGGTGGTGCGAAAGTATTTGGGGAGGAAAGCTGTAAGTTTTGAAGGACGTTCTTCCTCCTTGAAGAACGCGAAGAACGCACCGTCACTGACGAAGAATGCTGACCTTCGATGAAGGACGATGGCGAGAGATCCCTTCCTGAGAGATCGATGATGTAACGCTGTGTACTGTGACACCAACGACCCTCTCCTTCTCCGACGCCTTCTTCCAAGACGTTCAATTTCCGCGATGAACCTTCATTCAACGATTACGTCAGGTAATGGTTTATTTATTGTTGTTCGTGATCTCATCTGTCGCCATTCTTGGTTTCAATTGGGCCGCCTATTGTCGTAATAATTGGAGGAGGTCGGACCATATGAACACAGCTGACCCTCCTCCCCCTTTGTTGTTTGGATTGTTTGCGGCACAGGCAGGGCAGCACGGTGTCGTTCTACCGCGCGGAAACGAGAAAGAACGCGACGAAGAAGCGTGACGCCGTCATGCCGCGCCATTGAGGCTGAATGAAACCGCGGCCGGAGTCGGGGCCACGGGGAGGGGAAACTCTAAGACTCCACAGTTTGTTGTCGAAGTGCGGATCGAAGGACGATGATGAGGCGGGCCGCGAAGGCATTTTGAACCCTTCGCAGTGATCTTCGGCTCCCGGGAGGACCACCGGCGCAGACAGAATTGAAAACGGTCCACCGGAGCAACTCCGGTGGTCCGTAGAAGGGTCTGCCAGTGCACCACACCGGCACGGCGTCGTCGTCATCCAGAGGTGGCGGCTGGCACCGGTCGGCCGCCAAGAGACAGCGGCGCCTGACGCGCCACCGAGAAGGTCCACTGTGGCTGAAGCCACGACGACAAGCAGCGGTCCCGCGACCACGCGGGACCGAGGGGACGCAGCACCGGGACGCGTCCACTGGCCGAAAGAAGCCCCCCCCCCCCCACAACGTCGGGCCTCAGTTACTAAATAAGGGGGGCACGTGCTTTCCCCCCTGTTCCGCTCAGCTCGGCCACCCGAGCAGGCCACGCGGGCCGCGTCAGCGTGGCAGGCCGACCGGCCACCGGGCTAGGCCGGGCCGTGCAGGCCAGGCCGGGCTGCGCCCAAACGGGTCGGACCCGGACCTGGTTCAGTTCGACCCAGTTCGGGCTGACCCGGGGGGGGGGGGGGGGTTTCGGGCCGGGTCAGACCGGGCCCGAACCCCCTATCTTCGGATAGTTTCATTCAAACTCCCATATCATGGGCCACAGACCTCTGATCGATGTACCTTCAGTTGCGATGTGATCCTTGGATCGAGATGGTCGTTTCGGTATATTACACTCAAGGTTTCGGAGAATTTTGGGTACATCCGGGTTGGTTCGGATACGAAACCAACCAGGCCCTCAGAGAGGAAACACGTATATCTCGAGCTTCGGACGTCCGATTGACATGCCATCGAATTTGTTGGATTCCTTTTGATGATACAGAACTTTTGGCATACTTTTCCCATGGTTTGGACACAGTTGGTTAGTGGCTGAATTGGATTGTACCTAAAATTCAACTGGGCCCCTAGAACGGAAAAGCTGATAACTTTCATACCGAACGTCTGTTTGACGAACCGTCAGTGGTGTTAGTGATCTTGTTGAGAAACATTCCCTTTGAGTATACCCTACTAGATTTCAGGGTACAGTTGATATATGGCCGGGTTGGTTCGCACACGAAACCAACCGGGCCCCTAGGACGAAAAGGCTAATAACTCACAGACCGGGCGTCCGATTGACGCGCCGTCTATTGCGTTGAGACCCCTATGATGAGGCGGTCCTTTGAGATACTTCTTCGTGGGACTTTGATATACTTGGAGTATCGACTTGTATCTCATGGAGAAGACCCTCCCAGAGACGATCATGCGGAGTATGGAGACCGTGTAGCCGACTGAGACCTAACAACTGCTTGACGGACTCGACTTGGAGTGAGTCGACTTGCCCAGTGGACGGAGCACTACATTGTTTGTGTGAAAACCCATGGAGGATGGAGCACTACCTGTGTGACAGTGCAGACCCGTGGTACTCATCCGGAGAGTACCTCTTCAGGCTATTAGGGGGTGTGCACTACTGTGTTTGGGTGGCATACCCCGGCGGGAAGTACTACTGTGTTTGGCTGGCTGACCTGCGGTACTCGACAGGTGGAGTACCTCAGCAGTCTTAGGTTAGTGAGCAGTACCTCAGAGTTGTGACAGGACCACTGTACACTCCAGATATGGGGCTCTTCAGCAGTTACTGTTTCAATAATGAAAATCCTGGTTTGAGTTGAGTCTATAGCCTTTGTGTTTACCTAATGATTGAGATGGGTCACATGATAACTTTGGTATATGTATGGGCATATAACTGGGTAGTGGTTATCCGTTGATTTCATAAATCTTTGTTTTTCCTCATTATTGAGATGGGTTACTTGATAACTTAGGTATATGAATGGGTATATACCTATGTAGAGGTTATCTGTTGAGGTCTTTCTCTGTGGTTATCCTTGTTGGATTTTGTGAGACCTTAAGGGTCTCGGGGTCCCAACTGAGTATCGTTATACTCACCACTACACGGGTTATGCCTGCACCTCATTGTTTTGGTTGCAGACAATGGGCAGCACAGACAGTGGCCGAGTGTTCGAGGACTGGACGGTACCCGGAGGTGGACCTCACGACGAGACAGTATCTAGTGGTGGACTTCACGACCAGACGACACTCGAAGGAGGTTGATGGGAGAGAGAGTTGTGGAGGCTATCTGTACTTACCCTTCAGTTACGATCTGTGGTGGACGATCCAGGAGTTGTGCTATCTGTACCTACCATTCAGGTAGGATCCGAGGAGGACGACCTAGGAGCTTCTTCCTTTCTTCCAGCTGTTTGTCTTTTCTGTTGTACTTTTGTTCAGTTGTAGCTGTACTTTCGATTGGGTTTGTATTCTGGCCCATTTACTTTTCGGGACATCCTTTTTGTACTTAGTGTTTTCCTTCCGCTTGTACTCTGTGGTGTTTGTATACTTTCATAAAGGCAATGCCTTCCCATTTATCGGGATTTATGTCTTTGAAGCTAGTCGCCAGCCCCTGGGCTATGGAAGGCAGGCGTGGGGTAGTCATGGCACGGGCCCCAAGGACGGGTCGTGACATCCTGTGATAAATTCCAAAAATGGAATAACCGTACATAAAATAAATAAATAAATTATTTTATTTTTATAATGCTTATAACTCACAAATGGTAGCTCAGATTTAAAATTTGAGACCACCACTGAGCTCGTGTGGGTATGCTTTATTAAAGGAGATACTAACTTTGGCCGATGCGGGCCACCAGAAAAAGTTAGTTTTTGGCCTCAAATAAAATAATTAAGTGAAAATTATTTTATTTTAAAATTCATAACTTCTAAAAAGTAACTCGGATTTAAAATCTGATAGTACCGTTGGGTTCGTTTGGGCATGTTTCCCCTAGGTAGAGCCTAACCACGACCGCAGTGGGTCGAGGGTGACTGATAATAATTTTTTCTGATGTTTTGTTTGGGTACGTTTAGTAGACGTACGAGTGGGATTTTGTATCATTTGAACCAGTGCTCGGAATTGAATTCTGAGGGCAATGATAAACTTGCAGTGCCAGTATTCTCTTAAGGATACCTTTACCACAGTTGTGTTTGATTGGGAGGAGAAGTTAAACTTTTTGGGATTTTTTATTAAATTAAAAATTATGTGGGACATAATTTTTAAGTGGTGGTTAATTTCTCCCAAGAGAAGTTGGAGGTGGGGACCACACCCCACACAACCTCCCATGTGAGGATATTGTGTGGTGGGGCCCACATGAGTTCCAAACTCTTCAACTCCCCATTAGACTCTTTAAACCCCTTGAACTCCCAAATTAAGGAGGATGAAACTTTCTTTATTACTTGGGAGCCTCTTCATCTCCTCCCTCCCTTTTTAATGAGACAACTCAAAATTTAATTAATTAATGGATGTGGCTTAATGAATTTTAATCCCTTGGAATTTATTAATCCAACCTTTAAATAAGTGGTGTGTTTTTATTTTATGATTGTTGGACATATTATCTTAGGAGGCTTTGGAGGATTAGAAAGGAAGTGTTCTTCCCACAAAGAACACGAAGGACGTATCCAATGTGGAACGACGTCCTCTCGATGAAGAAAATTGTTTCCACTGAAGAACGACATTGTGTTATCTTCCTTTCCTCGACCTCCATCCATGTTAAAGGAGTATACGCCGCCCGCAAGGAATGCCTATGACACCCCATCCTCGAATGTTTCCTTACATCAAGGAAATCGACGCCCAACCTCTTTCCCGTGACTCCGCCAAGCGACCACCATTTTCGAGGTCGAGGGATTCAATTAATGTTAATAGAATAAAATTATACCTCATTCTTCGTTGACAACCTTGGTTCATCATTGGAAAAATGATATCATCTAATATGGAGGGTGTGGGCCAAACCAACATGGCATGACGTTCCACTGTTGCTTGTTGGTTTATTTGGTGACAAAGGCGTAGTCAGAAGGGTGCGGTGTCATCGCACCGCACTAGAGAAAGAGACCATGACCATACCAGGCCGGGCTGACCCCCTGCCAGGTCAAACCCACCAAACTAGGTCGGGCCTCCCCACCCGCCCACTGGGCTTATCTGGCTGGGCCCTTTTCTCTTAAACACGAATATCTTCTAGACCGCGTGTCCGATTGACGCACCTTCTGTGGCATTGGGACCCTCACAACAAGGTGGACCTTTTACGATAGTCTAAGTGAGTTTTGGACGAATTTGGAAAATGGATGGGTTTGGAACGAGCGTAAATACAACCAGGCCCCTGGAACGGAAAAGCCAATAACTCTCAGACCGTGCGTCCGATTGACACGCTCTCTGTCACGTTGGGTTCCTTTTGATGAGATGGAACATCAGGATACATCAACTCAGGGATTCATGATAGATGATGTATTGATCCCTTTGCTCGAGGAGCGGACCCTCCAGGAATCAAGTGTGTTGTGTGCAGGAACACTATAGCTTGCTGTGACTGCGACAATGATTACCGTACTTGAATCCTCCATGGATTCGATGACGATGACAACTGTACCTGAATCCTATGTGGGTTCGACAGTTCTAATAGAGTAGATAATCATGTATCATGTGTTAGTTTGACATGATAGATGATTCAAGAACTACATCTGATCATCTGTATTACCATAGAATAGATGAACTGTATCCTGTGTGGGTCCCATAGCTTAGACGAGATAGTTGGATTGTATCCTTTGTGGGTCCGATAGCTTAGATGAGATATCTGGATTGTATCATGTGTGGGTCCGACAGCTTAGCTAGTCATGTATCATCTGTGGTTCTGAAAGCTTAGATAATCCATTAGCTACATCTGGTCATCTTTATCTCTTTAATATTGTGGCATACCTGTTTGAGTTGAGTCATGCCTTTCAACCATTAACATCATGGTGCTTGACTTGACATTATGTGTGGACTGGGTTATGCTTGGGCTCGTCAGTTGGAGTCAGACCGTGCTTGGTAACTTAGGTATATGTATGGGCATATACCTAAGTAGGGTTGGTTGAGACTTCGTGATTGTATCTTTCTTATTTTGTTTATTCTTAGTGGATATTTTGAGACCTTACGGGTCATGGGGTCCCTACTAAGTATCATTATACTCACCCCTACACGGGCTATGCCTGCACCTCGTTGTATAGGATACAGACGATGAACAACGCTAATGGAGGATGAGAGCGCCACGACTGGACGGTACATGAAGTTGGACCTTGCGACGAGTTAGTACACAGAGGATACTGACATACGTGAGTGCTGAGGTGTCCATATGTACATACACTTCAGTTAGGAACCCCGGAGGACAATCCAGGAGCTGCTCTTAACTTTCATTTGTTTGCCCCTTTCTACTTGTACTTATTGATCAGTTGGGTCTGTATACTAGCCCTTTTAAGTTCCATCACACTCCTTTGTTTTCCGTTTTACTTAGTGTTTACTTCCTGTTCTGTACTCTATTGTGTTTGATTACTTTTATAAAGTCAATGCCTTCACAGCTTTGGGATTTACGCCTTTGGTTCTAGTCACCAGCCCTTGGCCTATGGAAGGCGGGCTTGGGGTAGTCACTGCATGGGCCCTAAGGATGGGTCGTTACAAAATATTTATTCATCAAGGTACACTTTATGTTATCCTTGATAAAACTATTTTCATCTATTGGTTTATTTCAGGCCTATGATAATATTACATTTTATGTGGTGTGCATGATTATGTAAATATTATGATCTGATGGATGGCCCTGGAATTATATATCCCTCCAGGGAGTATGGTAATGTGATTTATATCATGATGAAATGAATATTTTAGGTGACCATTATGTTATACTTTTTTAAAAAATAAGATGTTATTGTTATCCTCATATGTTATGCAAGTACCTGATGCTAGCATTGTTCACAACTATTTGTTGTATTTGAACACAATGACGTGACATTTCATTTTTTTCATTGTAACATTTCATTAATTTTTGACATGTTTCTCTCATGATGTGGAGTAAGATCCTGTGATTATGATACTATGATTGCGATTATGTTCAGTCTTGTTATATTGATTCATGTACCTTATTCATCCTCTTACAGTGATTTTAGATCACCTCTTTCTTTGAGTTATATCCCCATGTAATTAAATGTACTAAGGGAAATGTGTGCATTTACATGGATAAAGAAGAAGGATTTAAATAAATATATTGTTTTATTTTGTAATCATTATGTAGTTTCCAAACTTTTCCATTACATTAATATAAAAACCTTGGTCATTATTTTACATTTAAACATAATTTATTACATAAAAACTGCACTTGATACAAAATAAAAGATTGAGAGGTATAGTGTCTTTAGGGATTAGAATAATTACATAACAAATTAAAACATGAAACATACATCTTTATTGAAAACATATTTTATATGACCACACACATTCTTTTTTACCTAGAATTTCATGGGATAAACTGAGGACATGCATAAAAAAGGGTGAGCTATAAAACCCATTAAGGTTGTAAACAAGGCATAACATGAAGAATATTTTATATGTTAGGAAATAAGCATATCAATGGAGGATAAGATAAAAATGAACATAAAGGCATGATATAACATGATTATCATAACATGGAAATGTCGATATAACATTTTAAATGACATTAGCATGAGCCAAGGATCATATCACATGGAGCATGACTATAACATCATTGCACTTGAATTAAAATGAGTAAAACCTCATTTCACTTGTTGTATCATGGTACAAAACTTTACCGAATGCATTGGGGCACTATCAGGGAGAACCCTTCTTAATGATTTCATTTCATACATAGGTGTTCCACATGGATCATACAACCTGGAATCATTCAACATCATAATTTATTACATGATAAATTAATGTGGAATAAATACAGGAAAACTACAATAATTAAGTAAATGTGTGTAAAAGTTAATACCCATGATAAAGAAATGGGCATGGTATTCACTACCCAATGACTTCGGCTTGGAAAATCGCGGTGCAATTTCAGCAGCATAACGTTGGGACATAAAAATTTAAAAAAATGGATCATGAGAGATAAAGGGGTGTATCATAATATGTACATAAAATTTAAATTAAAGGGGTCATATATAATCATTTCCCAACATACGTAATGGAATTTAGATTCATAATAAAAAAATTCTTGACTGTAAATGAGGAGAGAGAAATCCCTTATGAAATTACGTCATGGAAACGGGTGTACATGGGAGACATTAATGAGAGATAAAGGCACCTAAAATAATTCAAATATAAGTAGTGAAGTATGGGGGAGGTTTCAAATCATACCCCAACGTTTTTAATTCAAAATAAAAGGTTATAACAATATAAAGTACTTCAGAAAAAAATTAGAAAGGAAGAGATCCCTTACATGGAGGTTTGATCCGAAAGGCTGGGGGGAGAGGATTGAGAGAGGCTTATTTGGAGCTTAGGGAACCTTGGGAGGAATATATATAGAGTAGTTCTGAGGATGGATAAACTCAAAAGGATTTTAGTGAAGAGGAAGTGGGATATTGGGTGGGTTTATATAGGAAAAGAGAGGGAATTTTTTATTATTTAGGTTTTGGCCGCCACAAATTAAATTAATCAAAACCACAAACCAACCAATGGTTTTTTAATATAGTGTTTTCCAAAGGGGAGTGGAAAACTTTATTTTGTATTCCCATTGGACGAAATTCAAAAAATATTAAGATGTCTTATGTGGAGGTGAGTCACACTCTAAAAAAAGTCAATTTATAAAGTTAAAATGTTTTATAAGTCTTGTAGGTTCTACAAAGGCACCACAAAAATAATAAAACAAATATTAAATAAATTTAATTTAAATATAAAACATATATTGTCCAAGAAAAACATTTATATTATTTTATTACATCACAATTGGGTCATTACGATGTCATAAAACAGATTATATATTTAAACGGTATTAAATTTTTATCAAAAAATTCGACTTTCTCAGAAAATTATGAAAATTTCACCATTAGATAATTTCGATATCCTACTTCCAAAAATAATATTAATTTTATCTAAATAATTATATAAATATGTGAATTTTTTATTTTAAAATAAAACCTGATATTTATAGAAAATTCATTTGTTTTGACAAAAGAGCTTTCAAATATTAATAAAAATTACAGTTGTAATAATAAAAATTATATAATAATTTATATTTAATAAAAAGTAATTTAATAATAATATTTTATGAAAATATTATTTAATTAAAAAATTCCATTAATTCATCAAAAATATATTTCTTAATTGAATATTAATTAATGAATATTTGTTCTTTAAAAATATATACAATATAACAATAACAAAATGAAGGTATATTCTCTATAAAAAAATATTTAACATAATCATAGTTCTAGATTCTTATTACATAACCACATATAACACCCACATAAGACCGAAGGGTGAGGTGTGCGATGGTGACAGACTCTTGGGGTGTCTCGGATAACATCACTTGGGTGGTAATCATTATTAACTTACACTTCTCCCATAGTTGTTTCTGTTTAATCTTAATGAGTTATATCATGTCTTTGTCTTGGGTAAGAGTGAATCCCATAGATTCTACCTCCTTTTCGAGATCTGAAAAATGGGATTTTTTATAGAGCAATTCTACTGGATGAGGCCATCGCTTAATTAATCTAAGTAAATTGAATTTGTTAAAGACCTATATTTATACCAATCATGTGATCACTGTTTAGTGTCAATATTAGAAACCATCATAATTCGTAAAAATAATTTGAAATCCAAAAAAATAAACGGAGCAATTGAATACGTTTTGTATACCCATTTTACATAATAAGACATGTAATTGGATGAAGGGGAATTTTCATTAATAAAACTTTCAGTCGTTACAATCTTCCTCCATTATGAAATTTCACCCTCGAAGTTTCCTTTTACCACACTAAAATGGATGAGGGTAACTCTACTTCATCAGTTCCTCTGATTCCCACATTTATTCTTCAAACTTGTGGTTTCTCGAAAAAACTTTCAAAAGGGGAATTTTCCGATATCATAGAATGTTTTCCTTGTGATCTATAATATTCATCGGAATCACTTCAACGAAGAGGTCATTCTCCAAACGTACCACCTCTGGATTGAGTCCATGTAATGGATTAGGTATTTTCTTTTCCAAGAGTGATACATAGAATACATCATGGACTTGAGATGGGTTCGGTGGGAGTGCTAGTCGACAGGCCACTGATCCAATGCTGTCAAGGATCTCAAAAGGGATGATGTACCTTAAACAATGCTTCCCATCTTCCAAAATCTAATAACTCTCTTCCAAGGTGATATGCAGAGGAATACCATGTCTCCAATAGCCCACTGTAGGTTTATTAAATGATTGTAAGCATATCATTTCTATCGAATCTAAGCATAATTGATGTGCTGCTATATGGTCTTAACCTTCTTCAACATTTCTTCGACTACCTCAACACATAGTAGTTTTTGTTCACCAAATTGATCCCAACAAGTCGGTGTTCTGCACCTCATCCCATAAAGGTATTCATTAGGATCCATTTGGATGTTTGAGTGGAAACTGTTGTTTTAAGAGAAATCCACTAGAGGATTTATTTTGATCCCATCCTCTTTTCAAGTCCATTAATAAATCTATCAACATTTCTTCAAATGTTTGGATAGTCCTCTAAGATTGGACATCAGTTTGAGGATGATAAATAGTACTGAAGTTCATCTAAGTATTCAGAGTATGTTGAAGACTCTTCCAAAACATTGAAGTGAATATTGGATCTCGGTTGGATAAAATCGATATTGGTACTCCATAAAGCCTGACCAGAACTCTGATGTATATATATTTCAGTTGATCCAATGATAAATCCTATTGAATTGTAATGAAGTGTGCCATCTTTGTAAGAAGATCTACAACAACCCAAATATCATTGTTTCCTTTGTATGTCTTCAAATGTCTAGTGAAAAGTCCATGATAATGTTCTACCATTTCCATGTTGTTATGAGTAACAGTTGCATTATCCCTTTAGACATCCACCTCTCAAACATCACTTGCTGATATACCAGGCACATTGATGTATACTCAGCGATCCCCTTATTCATGTTATCCCCCAAGAAATGCTCTAGTATATCTCAATACATCATTGTGTTTCCTAGGTGAATGGAAGAGTTTGAAGTATGTTCGTCTACCAGAAGATATTTCTTTAGCTCTGGATATGATGGGACACATAGTCTTGATCCAAATATGAGAATTACTTCTTTATTAACAATGAACTCCAATGATTTCCCTTTTCTGATAGTTTCCACTTCCTTTTAAACTCCCACATCATCATTTTGTAAATATTTTATCCTTTCCAAAAGAGATGGTTGAAAAATAATTTGTTAACTGATTAAAGATGTTCCCTCCATTAATATCCTCATGTCCATCTTCATCAAATCATTGAAGATTGGATCCTTTTCAATTCTCATCTCTGATAGAATTGTTGGGTAATTTCTACATAGAGAATATTCCACCTTGTTCTCTTTCCCAAGGTGGTAATGGATTGAGAATTCATATTCATTGATCATCTCTATCCATTTTCGTCGGTGCATATTCAACTCTTTCTTTGAGAGTAAACACTTTAGGATTTTTTTGTCCATATATATTTCACACTTCTCCCCAAGGAGGTAATGTATCTAAATTTTTAATGTGAAGATCACCATAGCCAACTACATATCATGGGTTGAAAAGTTCTTCGCCTGAAATTTCAATTTCTTTCATGCATCAAAAATGAAATTTTCAATTTGCATAAACCCACAACCCAGGCCCTTCTTTAAAGAATCATTAAATACAAAAAAAAAATTATCCACTTGAGGGTAATGTGAGAACGGGCGCAGTGATATGCATCCTTCTCAACTCCTTGAAGCTCTCTTTGCATTTATCACTCCAAGAAAACTTTAATCCCTTTCGATTTAGCTTGGTAAGAGATATTTACAATCACAAGAAATTTCTAAAAAAAACTACTATAATATCTAGCTAACACTAGGATGCTATGGATATCGGTTACTGATGTTGCACTCATCCATCCCTCAATTGCAGTTGTCTTGGAAATATCAATAGATATCCCATTGCTTGTGATGATATGAATCCAGAATGAGACCTCCTTCACCAGAACATACAATTGATGTAATTTTCATAGATATTATCCTTTAGAAAGGTCTCTAGTACATTTCTTATATGCTCCTGATGCTCCACCTTTGTTTTGGAGTATATTAGAATATCATCTATTAAGACTACCAAAAAACATTCATGGTAACCTCTAACATCTCCATTCATCAAGTCCATGAATATTTCTAGAGAATTAGTGGGTCAGAAAAAAATTATTATGAATTCATAGTTCCCATATCATGCACTAAAAGCAGTGTTGGGGATATCATCCAGCTTCACACATATGTTATAATATCCTGACCACAGATCCACCTTAGAGAATTATTGTGCTCCACATAGTTGATCGAAAAATTAAAAAATTCTTGGAATAGGATAATTGTTCTTTATTGTGATTTTTTGAGCTCACCATATTCAATTGAAAGGCCCATTGGCCCATCCTTCTTCTTAATGAAGAGGATCGGTGCACCCCATAGTGTTGCACATGGGCGAATAAACCGTTTATTCAGATTCTATAGTAGTTGCTTCTTAAGTTCCTCAATCTACACAATATCTATACTATACGATGACTTGGATATTATAAATGCCCCAAGTAAAAGATCAATTGATAATTCAACATCTCTTCTAGGAGGAAGACTAGAAAATTCTTGGGGAAACACATTAGTGAATTCCCTCATAATAGGCATCTCTTCAAGGATGGTTTCTTCCTTAGACTAAATCATCTGAGACAGATATGAATACTCATAGGGTAATAATATCAACACTTGAGATGATTGTTCTATAGAAGACTCATCCTCCTCATTGCAATTTTCCAGAATCGAGGGTTGATTCACCATTTGGATAGTGATTTTCATCTCAACCAATTTATATTGGATCTATATAGAGAATGCCAATCCCTACCATGAATTTCATCAAATTCCACCAGAGGGAGTATAAATAGACTCATTGGGAAGTAAAATCCACAAATTAGGATAGGGAGAGGAGTTATATTCAAGGGATACAATGATTTCCCTATTTTCAATATTCACCAACAACTTCCCATCCATGATTTGTGGGGGTGTTGGGAATGTTCTAGTAAACTTATGGGATATAAAATAATGAATAGAAATAGAATAAAAAAGTACGTTCTCTATTATTTATTTAATAACTAGTGTACCAATATCCACATTGTTGTTGATGTTCACTTCGGCAGTAGTGATGGAAAAAATCTTTCCCTTGCTACCATTGAGGTTGTTGGTTGCCTCTAAAAACCCTTGGCTTAAGGCACTGGTTTTCCACGTGCCCTGGTTCTTTGTAGATTAAATAATGAACAATGCATTGAGGTTCGAACTAATTTTTCCTCTCTTATGTCACTGCCATAGGTTTTTCATGCCGATAGTTACTAGACAGCTTCCCTTCTCTTCATTATCTAAAGCATTTACTCATCCCCTTTATGAAATTTTTGGGGTGCTTCTTTCCGCACCATTGGCATGTGGGGTGCTGGATTTTCATAGAACCATTATATTTATCTATTGGACCACCAAAATTAAATTCCACATTATTCTTTTTATCCCCATAATACCTGTAAGATTCATCGATCTCCATTTAATCTTTGAGGGAAATCAGATAATTTTTTTATATCTCTTGAAGTCATAGATTTCCAGGGCTCTCCATAGTCTAGGTTTAAGTCCACCAAAGAAGTGGTCAACCTTGAATTTGGGGGAAACGACAATGTCTAAGGCATATCATGAAATAATTGGGACGTTTTCCTCATTCTCTCTTATTGATTCATAGTCTTTTTTCATGAGGTAAAGGAAATTCCTTTCCATTTTAAGTCGAATGGTGGGCAGAAAATATTTATCAAAAAACTTTTCCTGGAAATACTTCAATTCAAATTCCTTGATCTCTTCCTCAAGCATCATATTTTTGATATATCTCTACCATTGATATGATTCACCCTCTATATGGTAAGAATATAGAAGAAAAAACTATTGTTCAGAATATTGATGTACAAGAATGATATTTTCAACGGAGTTGATCCATTGTTTGGAGATTGAGGGATCAGATGATCCATTAAAAATAGGATTCCTTTGTCTCATGAAGCTCTCGATTGTGAATTTTTCTTTCTTGGGGGGTGGGGGTTGAATTTTCTTATTGACCCATGTTTCTATTCGAAACATGAGTTAACTGAGAGCTTATCATGGAAATGTTTTTGATTACCACTCCAATCGGTTTGGAAATCCCATTAGAATAGTCCTCACATTGATCATCACATCAGTTGTTAGCCCAAGTCATACTATTACATGCCATTGGCTAGAAAAAAAGGAAATATAATGGTAACACATAAAGGTTAATCCATATACAAAAATTGGATGAATTTTAATTTACTTTTATTTCCTTAACTTCTGAATTTATAGGCTATAATATAGGCTATTCATGATCTACCTCCCATCATATATTCTAATGGGAATTTTTTTTTATTTCAATTAATAATGGTTCATAATAAGCTTATTAATTTACCAAATCATATCCCCCTTGGGTTTTGTAACCAAGAGTGTATCAATGCCCATTATAGTGCACCATTTTCCTGTTTTAGTCTTGCTCAAAGCAGTGCTTTCAGGTTTTACCCGTAGATACATTTATGCCAAATCCACCTCTACCTGCTCTTATCCATACATGGATGTATTTTCATGATAAAACACATACTCAATTATAACCATAAAATAGAGATGTTTTTTTTATAGTTTGTCTTAACTATATGGCTTTCACTAGGGTTTTATAATCATAATCCCAAAAATAACAAAACTTATCCTCTCATACCAACTATAAAAACCCTGATCTTTATTTCACACATAAGAATAATTTATTACATAAAACCTTCACTTGATACAAAATAGAATATAAATAGGTATAGTGTCTTTGAGGCTTATTATCATTACATTAAAACATAAAACATGAAATACACATCATTGTCATAATCACCTTTTAGATGAACACACACATTCCTTCGTACTTAAAATTTCATCGGATAACATGAGGATATTCAAAAGAAAAGGGTGAGATATAAATTTTATTTATGGTGTAAAGAAGTCATAATAGTAAGAATACTATATGTGTTATTCAAAAGTAATATTAATTCCGAATAACATAAACATTAACATAAAGGAATGACATGGCATGATTATCATAACATGGAAATGTGGCAACCACATTTAACATGACAATAGCATGAGACAAGGCTCATTTCACTTGTATCATGAGTGAACCATCATTGAACATTAATTACCATGAGTAAAACAACATTTCACTTGATGTATCATGATTCTAATCTCTACCCAATGCATTAGAGTGCTATCAGGGCACACCCTTCTTAATCATTTCATTTCATGCATAGTTGTGCCACATGGATCATAAAACATGGAATCATTAAACATCGTCATTTATTAAAAGATAAAGATATATGGAATACATACATGAAACTATATAATCAATATGTAAATGTGCGTAAAGGTGAATACGCTTTATAGGGAAATGGGCATGGTATTCCCGACCAAATGACTTTGGTTTGGAAAATTGCGATGCAATTTCAACAGCATAATGATGTGACATAAGAAATGATTAAAAATGAATGATGGTATAGAAAGGGGTGTCTCATCATATGTACATGAAAGTGTATGTATGGGGTCATATAGAATCATTTCCCATAATATTTAATATAATTTATATTCATAATACAAATGAGTTTCTTGAATGTAAATTAGGAGAGAGAAATCCCTTACATAATTTTGGAATGGTAATTGGTGTAAATGGGGGGAATTAATGGGAGATAAGGGGTATCTCATCATTTAAACATAAGTAGGGTAGTATCAGGGAGATTCTAAATCATACCCCAACATTTTTATTTTAAAATAAATGTGTATAACAATATAATGAAATTCAGACAAAAAATGAGAAAGGAAGATATCTGTTACCTGGATGTGTAAACCCAATGGCATGGGGAGGATTGAGAGAGGCTTATTGGGATATTGGGGAATATTGGGAGGACTCTAGAGAGAGGAATAAAGAGGTTATATGGACTCAAAAGACTTATATTAAAGGAGAAGTGGGAGCATGGGTGGATTTATATAGAAAATGAGATGGTATTCGTTATTATTTAGGTTTTGGCCACCACACAGTAAACTAATCAAAACCACAAACCAACCCATGTATTTTGACCATATTTTTTTCTAATGGGTAGTATAAAAAAATTTTCATAAGACTAGTGGATGATCCTCTTAAAAAATTTGTCTTGCCTATGTGGAGGTGAGTCACACTCTCAAGGAAATCAATTTAAAAAGATAAAAAAAAATTATAAGTCTATGAGGGTCCACTAAGGGACCATTAAATTAATTAAACAAATCTAAAATCAAATTATTTTAAATATGAAACATATATTGTCGAAAAACTCAATTATAGTATTTTATTACATCACTATTGCGTCATTATGTTTTCATAAAATACATTATATATTTAAACGGTATTTAATTATTATCCAAAAAATTGACTGTCTCGGAAAAATATGAAAAATTAACTTTGGATAATTTTGAAGATATTATATCAGAAATAATATTCATTTTATCTAAATAAATTTTTTATATGTGATTTTTTTGGTTTAAAATAAAAAAGACCATTATCCAAAATTCATTTGTTTTGAAAAATTAGCTTTCAAATCAAAATAAAAATTAATATTACATTCTTAAAAATTATATTATAATTTACATTTACTAAAAAGTAATTTATTAATAAAATTTTATTAAAATGTCCTTTTATTGAAAAAAATACATTAATTCATCAAAAATACATTTTTTAATTGAATATTAACTACAAATACTATTTCTGCATTAAAAACTATTTACAAAGTAACAGTAATAAAATGAAGGTATATTCTCAATAAAAAAATAATTTAAAAAATCATAGTGCTAGGGTCTTGTTAGATAACCCCTTACAAAATCCGAATAGGACCAATGGGTAAGGTTTGCAATAGCGATAGACTCTTGGGGTGGCTCTAATAATAGAGCTCAGGTGGTAATCTCTATCAACTTTCACTTCTCTTATAGGAGGTTCCATTCAAGATTTACATTTTGAAGATCAGCTTTGTCTTGGTGAAGAGTGAAGCCCAAAGACTACCACTTTTCCGAGATCCAAAAAATTGTCTTTGTATGGAGAAATTATTCTGGAAGAGTCTATCGCTTCCTTTGTCTGAGTAAATTGGATTTGTTAAAGCCCTATATTTATAATAATCATGTAATCAATGTTCAATGTCTATATTACCAACGCTCACAATTCTTAATGGTATTTTGATATCCAAAAATATAAAACCAAGGGAATGCATACGTTTTATATAACCATTTTACATAATAAGATATTTAATTGGATCCATAGGAACTTTCATTAATAGAAGTTTGGGTAGTTACAATTAATCCTTTTCACTAGGATCATTATATTAACAACTCCAATTTATTTTGTTGGGTATATTGATTGTGTTTTTTCAAATCCAATATAGTTTCTTTGAGTTCATGTTGACTCCATTTTTTGCGTTAAATATACTTTCATTTTTGGGGATTCCTAAAGACCGGTTCCATAAACTCATCTTGGATTGGTATGTGCTAATCATATTTAATGATAACCACATGTACACATAATTAGTGGCTCATTATATTAGACACATGAGTATTGTTCATGATATACTCTATGATTACCAATTTTATGGGAATCACTCAAATATTTAGTCCTAGATCATGGTGGTACGGTCTTTGGAATATTTCTTATTAGACATGGGAGTGATAGTGGGTCAATTAAAGGTTAATGAATTACTACCTAAAAAAGTCACCCAAAATTTTGGATTCCATATTAGGTAATCATATCATGATTTTTATGTTCATTGTTGATGATGCTGGTAATGGAGTAGTTTAACTAATTAAAGGTTACCCTTAAATATAAGGTTGGCGAAGCAAACCTAAAGTCTATGCTTTTATTCACTTTTCTTCTTTATTATGTCAGAGAGGATCAACATTGAAATATTTATCAGTAGATTTGACATCACCAGATATCCTTTTCACATGTTCTTGATGGATTTTCCAAAGGTTGGGAGAAAAAAATCCTTATTCAGGAGTGGAAGATGACCCCTATCATATGTAAAGAAGAAGTCATTATGAGGATTCATATTATCCATTAGTAGTACATCCAACTATGGTGAGGATGTACTAACATTATTTTCATATATTTTTTTATCCAAGTATTTTGTTTCATTTTTTTGAGTTATCTCTCAATTGTTCAGTGATCAGTAGCTACTGTCAAAGATTCTATTATATAGGTGAGATTCTAATGGAATCTTTACGGTTTTTTGTAAAAAGGATTCTATTATCTGTGAGATTTAATGAAACTATCTATGCTATCCTAAACTAAACATCTAAGATAGTTAAATTCTTAACCATCTAAGAGCGGAACTAAGTGGAGTGTCTAGGATTCATTTGCATACAATATTTGATATAGATTCAAGGAATAACCAAAACAATTAATAAGGGTGGAGTTAACTCATTTATTTATTAGTGGAGTTTGAGAACCAATATAAGAATAATATTTTTGGGAAATTGTTTTCCATGGATTTAGGTTGTTGGAAGCATGACAACCTCCATGGGATATCATAGGTGTAAGACCCGAGACTTTTATGAGAAATATTTTGTTTTTATGTTATATAAATCATCAAAGGAATCTTTCACTTCAAACAACACTAGCTTGGCTTTCTTTACCCGCAATCGCGACCTTCCTCGATAGCTTGCATCGTATGCAAAACCGAGTTTCTCTAAACAGCGATATGCTATTAAAATATTATTAAAACTAGCCATTAGGAATAGTAATAACAACTTTTTTGAAATTTTTTAAATTTAATCTTTCAAAATAGACTTCATTTCTGGATTCGAAATATCGAAATTATCTTAGGGTAAAATTTTGGTGTTTTTCTGAAAACATTCAATTTTTGATGAATAGTGAAAACAATAGGTTACTATTTAAAAACCGAATTTTTATTTAAATAATTATTTATTTTATATAAATTTATTTTAGGTCAAAATTGATACATAATACCTTTATATGTTCAAATTAATTCATTGGAGTCCTTTTATAATAATTTTAGATATATAAAAAATTTATCGAACTTTTCACCGTCTTTTGCCCACCTCCTAGGAGAATTTGCAAATTTAAATAAAACATAATTTTACTATTTCTGTGAGTGGAATTTCAAAAATCATAGAGACACGGTTTATGTCAGTATGTAAAATTTTGTTCAATGAGATGAAAATAATTTTAGGTGAATAGTAACTTTTTACTTTTTTTTACCTCGGTTAAAAGTAAATAGGGTAATTTAGGGAAAAAATGATATTATTATTACCATAACACAAGTCCTAATTCTATTGGATAAGTGTAATTCGACCAAAAACAACCTTAGGAAGAAAATATTACCATTTATGCCCACTTGGATTAGATTAGGAAAATTATTATTAATTTTTTTAAATATGAGTTATAATAGTTAAAATCATTGTTTAATAACTAAATTATTTTTAATATAGGGTTATACATAAGATAAATTTGACTATAAATATTCATTAGAAATAAAAGAATATTTCCTATATAATGGTATTTTATTTGTAATTTTTAGACTATAAATAATTTAATTTATTTATGACACAATGATGATGCAGTAATTATCTTATTAATGAAATATTGACATAATAGATGTTATAAATACCCAAATAAATGTAATTTGAGACTTTTTATGATTTAAAATAATTTTATTGGTTAACATGAAATGTTATTATTTATTTAATTAACTTTGGTCGAACTAATCATTCTGTTATGAGTTTCACCAAAATCAATTACCAAATACTATCAAAATGGACATAAAATAGGTTTTAAAAAAATATTATATTATTAATTGTTATTTTATTCCTAAATATATAAGGCTCGTCCAAATGACTTATATAAGGTTATATGTATTAATAATAATCAACTTGGGGTTCTTCTAGCTTGTTATAGTAAGTTTATTAACCTTATAGTGTAAGAAAACAAAAAGACATGGTAAAAGTAAAATTATTTAACTTAAATATAAATCTAAATGATAAAGTTAAAATATAACCCTAAACATGTCTAAATTCTACTATATGAGAAGATTTTGACCAATCCCCACCTTATATTCGAAATAAATCAATTTGGAGCGATTTAAAACCGAATATGACTTTATAGTAAAATAATATTTTATGTTTTTCCAAAGGTGCCCCTCTCCTCCATTATAAAAGGGCACCTCCTCCCTCTATTCCTCACACCACATTGTGCCTTAAAGATCGGCCAAACCCTGCCAATTTCCCTTCTACACTTCCCTAGAAACATCATAGAGGTTCTGGTTTTTTTAAATGACCAATTTTAGTGCCCTATGAGGTGGTCTCAAAGAGGCGCTTCAAAGAAGAGGTAATGTTCGTTACCGATTTTTTCAACTTTATTTCTTCTTCCACTTCTTCTTCTTTAGTTGATTCATTATGAAGTAATAAAATCAGTATCCCTAATATACTTATATTTTATTATAAGTATGAAACAACACTATTTCACCATCTATCCATCCTATGAAAAATGAAATCACCGCGTGTGCGTACATACAGAATATTGTCTCCACGCCATGGTGTAATCTATGTTCCACCACCACCATACTTGGATGGGTATAATGGTGTAAATAATAACTATATATTATTATTGTAAAGTGATATTGATTATGAAGTAGTATACATACACTCCAATACAATTCCATGATCATGGGAACGATATCATCGCTCGTGCGTATGTACGGAATACCGTCTTTACGATGTGATGCGACTCGTTATACGTGATCTTCATTGCGTAATGATTATATAAATGAATTGAATGAATTAATATGATATATATATTACACTAATACCATTCTGAAAATGAGGTATCTATAACCTAAATATAATAATAAGAATTTATTTGACAAAACACGCATAAGAACAAAAAGTAATAAACACCCGAATAACAAGTAGCAATGAAATATTACTAATAAAAAGATAAGAATATGACTATATATGATATCATAACAATGAGTATGATTCTGGAATAAGTCAATGACATTATTTAAATCATTATACGGGAGTTTCTGACACTTACGAAGCAAATCAGACCTAAGGTAAGGGAAAATCTCACAATCTCATTTTTATCTGAGATTGTTTATACTTTGGTATTTATTGGGGTGTATTTTATCATCCACATACATTTTTCCTCAATATGTAATATTATTTCCATCCACCTACAATTTTTTAAATCAAATTTTACCCTTTTGTGAGTTTTTAGTAAAAGATATGAATGAAATCTTTGGTCGTTTTTCGTACGAGGTACTTTTTGACTTTTCCGACAAAAGTACGAGAAGAATGTTTTTTTAGCTTATACGGCCTGAATGGATTTTTATAACATTATTTCCAAGAAGATTCCTTTACAATATTTCAATTATATTTTTAATCAACTTCTTTTAGTTTAAAATTGTATGACATGTTAATAAAGGAAAATGTTTTTGAAGTAGAAAGGATATTTTCCTCAAGAATGGAGTTTAAGTGTTTTATCAAAATTATTTTCCATATAAGATAATATAGGGTTCTATTTATATCCCTATTATTACATTGATTTGATTATGTTGTGATGGAATTATTTTTATGAATTCCTTTATCTTATATGAATTGGTTAATGATGTCACAATGTTTAAGAATCCCATTTTATTTACATGGGTTATGCTATGATGTATGATTTATGATTTTGTGGAACACATAAAAATGGTATCGTTATGAGATGGGTGGGTCCTATATCTTCCTCCAATGCATTGGGTAAATATTTATATCTCATGAGATATACATGGCTGGAATGTCAAGTTAAACCGGTTCAGTAAAAGAGGACTAAAACGAGGAGTGAACTCAGTTCTGAAATGGACATTGTCTACTAAGATAGTCTTGGAAATGAGTCTTGACTACTAAGAAATGATTCCCTATTATTATGTGTGTATTCCACAAAGTTTCATGTTTTAGGTTATGATTATTGGGATTACATTTCACTACTATGATTTAACCCTTGTTAGGAAATTATGATCTCTTTTTCAGGTTAAGATTTCCAAAATGTTATGGTCTTATGAATATGATATGATTGATATTTCTTTTGTATACCTTTACTGAGAATTTGAGATCACCCTTTTGTATGTTTTCTTTCCCCAGGTCAGGAAGAAGGTTATTAAGTAGGATATGCCAATAGGGACTCCAGATATGATGAAATAAATGGGAGACGGTGTAGATGCTTTATGAACCCATTGTTTATGTTTCCTAGTTTCCAAAGACACTATACCTATACGGTCCTTTCATGGTTTTGTTATATGTTTTAATAAGTGTACTTCAATTATGAAGTACTAACAATGTATGTAAATTAAGGGTTGTTATAGTTGGTATCAGAGGAAAGGTATAGTCAACCTTTGGAAACTAGGATGTGAAAGCCTTAGTAAGAACCCTATGGATAAGTCTATGCATAGAACACAATCTTAGTGTTTTAGTAATCACCATGAACAACCTATGATAAGACCTTACGTGTAAAATTTTATTCTTGATTATGTGTTTTTTCTATTATAATTAATGTTTCTCACACTATTCTTCTTGGTTTTAGTCAATGGCTGGAACCCGAAGGAACCGTGTTAATGCGGAATGCGACGGGCAATGCAATGATTGTCCCCCTGAGCAACCAAACCTTATGGGAGCTAGAATGAAAAATCTTGTAGCCATTCTCACACAACATTCTCAATCTATGAATCATGCTGGACTTCCAAACGAGCAAAGGAAGGAGAAACATTCTGTTGAATCTTTCATGAGGCAGCGCCCACCTTCATTCAGTGGGTCTTCTGATCCATTTGTGGCTGAACAATGGATCAGTACCACTGAAAAGATATTTTCAGTTCTTCAATGTTCTGAACATGATAAAGTCATCTTAGCAGTTTATCGTTTGGAAGGTGATGTTGATCAATGGTGGAATATTTTTAATAATACAAGGCAAAGGGATGAAATTGAGTCCATGTAATGGGATGAGTTCAAGAACTTATTTTTCAATAAGTACTTCCTTCATATTCTCCTAACAAAGATGGAGAATGAGTTTCTTGAACTAAAGAAAAATGATGATGAATCTGTTGGTACATACGAAGAAAATTTTACAAGACTTTCAAGGTACACTTCTGGTATTATTATCCAACCTAAGAGTAAGATCGATCGATTCTTTAGTGGCTTATAACCAAGTCTACAACGAGAATTTTCCATAAGGGACTTCAATAGCTACGAGGAAATTGTTCGATGTGCTCTCATGGTTGAGATGGAGATTGGTGTAACCCATCAGTCATATGGGTTTGATAAGAAGAGGAAAATTGAATTCAATGGAAAATCCAAAGAGCACACTGAAAAGAAGATGAGTTTTCCCTTATTCTCAAAGTGTGGAATGAAACATGGAGGAAATTGTCTTATGGGGACAAGAAAATGTTATAAGTGTGGAAAAGAAGGTCATCGGGCAATTGAATGTCGAAATAATGGGAAGAAGATGTCTAATGATGCAAAAAAAGGAAGGGATACACAGAATGAACATACTACCCTTCAATGTTTCAAGTGCAAGGAGATGGGGAATTATGCCAATTAATGCCCAAATCCAAGGGTTGATGATGATGATCGACATCAACAAACACTTAAGGCCAAAGACAATGGAAAGTGACATGAAATTTCTATCAGTGATGTGGAGTGCAATAATGAAGTGGTGAAAGGTACACTTACCATCCACTCTAAAGTAGAAAATGTTTTATTTGATTCTGGATCCACCCACTCTTTTATTTCTGAAGAATTTTATAAGGGTATCAGCGTATTACCTCAACAATTATATGTTGAGTTAGCTGTGACAACTCTTAATAGCACAATAGTCGCATCAAAAGTTTATAATTCTTCTCTGATTAAAGCTTGTGGGAAAGTGCTTTCTGCAAATCTTGTGATCCTTCCTACAGTGGAATTTGATGTGATTCTTGGCATGGATTGGCTTTCATTATATGGATCTTTTATTAATTTCCAAAGAATGAAAGTCACATTTCATATTCCAGATCAATCTATGATCGTCTATCGATGCAAGGATGAACATAACCTTCCAGTGGAAATTTCTTCCATCTTATGGGTTTTGATTCCACTAAATGATGGTTATTTATCTCAAATGGTTGGTGAGAAACTCAAAATTAAGACTATGCCCATTGTACGGGGAGCTTAATGATTTCTTTTCGGAGGAATTGTTGGGTCATCCACCAAATCGTGATGTCGAGTTTCCAATAGAACTCATACCGGGTGATTTTCCTATTTCAAAAACACCTTATAGAATGGCCCCAATTGAGTTGTAGGAATTGAAGAAGAAACTCCAAGAGAATCTTGATAAGGGATTCATACGCCCTAGTGCGTCACCTTGGGGAGCACCTGTTCTGTTTAGTATGAAAAAAGATGGATCAATGAGACTCTGCATTGATTATCGAGAACTTAACGAGATCACTGTCAAGAAAAAATATCCTCTCCCATGCATTGATGACTTATTTGACCAACTACGCGGAGCTCAATAATTTTCCAAGATTGATCTTCATTCAGGGTATCATAAATTAAGGGTCAAAAGGGAGGATATACCAAAGATGGCTTTCCGTACAAGGTATGGACACTATGAATTTATAGTGATTCCATTTGGTCTTACTAATGCCCCTGCTATCTTCATGGATCTGATGAATAGAGTCTTTAGAGACAATCTTGATCAGTTTGTGGTAGTATTTATAGACGATATTCTTTTCTATTCAACGAGCAAGGAAGAACATTAAGACCATTTTAGAATTATATTAAAGACCATGAGAAAGGAGATCCTTTATGCCAAATTTCCCAAGTGTGAATTTTGGCTTCAAAAAGTAGCGTTTTTGGGACACATAATCTCAAAAAAGGGGATATCTGTGGATACAGCAAAAACATAGGTTATTGAAAGATGGTCAAGACCAACAATAGTAACTGAGATCCGAAGTTTTCTTGGTTTGGCTGGACATTATCGACGTTTTGTGAATGATTTTTCACGATTATCAAATCCACTCACCAGGTTGACTAGAAAAGGAGTTAAGTTTGTATGGACGGAGGAATGTGAAGAGAATTTCAAGGAGTTGAAATGAAGGTTATCCAGTGCACCTGTGCTCACACTTTCTTATAGTGATGAAAGGTTTTTGATCTACAGTGATGCATCCAAGAAGGGATTTTGGTGTGTTCTTATGTAAAATTTTATGGTGATAGCTTATGCCTCACGACAGTTGAAAATCCATGAGCAAAATTACCCATCTCAGGATTTGGAGTATCTGTGGTAATCTTTGCATTAAAGATTTGGAGGAATTATCTTTATGGAGAAAAGTGTGATATTTATACTGATCATAAAAGTTTAAAGTATATTTTCACCCAAAATGAGCTAAATATGCGCCAAAGAAGATTGTTGGAGTTGATTAAGGATTACGACTGCTCAATTCATTACCACCGTGGGAAAGAAAACAAGGCGGCAAATGCATTAAGTCGACAAGACCATTCTAGCTTATCCATGATGAGGATCACAAAAGATCCAATATTATTGGATTTACAAAGGATGGATCTTGGAATTATAATGGAAGGGGAAAATCGTATCTTTCTCAATTGAATGTTCAACCATCTATACATGTGACGATTAAAGAGGCGCAGAAAGAAGATGTAGAGTTACAAAAGAAGGTGAGAAATATTTCTGAATTCAACCTTGATTGTGATGGGATAATAAAGATCAGGAATCGGGTTTGTGTTCCACCCATCCCAGAATTAAATAAGGAGCTGCTGGATGAGGCTCATAGTTCTTCATTCTCTATTCATCCTGAATGAATGAAGATGTATAGAGACCTGAAAGAGTACTTTTGGTGGGATGACATGAAAATAGATGTTTGTGAATATATCTCTCGATGCTTGGTTTGTCGGCAAGTTAATGTTGATAGACAGAAGTCCATGGAGATATTAGAACCATTACCCATACCCGAATGGAAATGGGAAAACATCACTATGGACTTTGTCACCGGACTTCCTAAAACTTACAAAGGAAATAATGCTATCTGGGACATAGTTGATCGTCTTACAAAGTCTGCACACTTCATTGCTATTAGAGAGGATTTCTCTCTAGATCAGCTTGCCAGGATATATGTAGAGGAAGTGGTAAGATTGAATGGAGTACCACTTTCTATTATATCTGATCGAGATCCGAGGTTTACCTCGAAGTTCTAGAGAAGTCTTCAACATACTCTGGATACAATGTTGAGTTTCATCACTGCTTATCATCCTCAGAATGATGGTCAGTCTGAGAGAACAATTCAAACTACAGAAGATATGTTGAGAGCTTGCTCGATGGATTTCAAATTTGGTTGGGATCAACACCTACCTTTGGTGGAATTTTCTTATAATAATAGATTTCACTCTAGTATTCATATGGATCCTTATGAAGCTCTCTATATAAAGAAATGCAGAACTTCAACTTGCTGGGATGAAGTTGGGGAAAGAAAGCTATTAAGACCTGATCTTGTTGATGAGATGGCAGAAAAGGTCCGATCTATTCAACAACACATAAGAGCAGCTCAGAGTCGACAAAATATTTATTGAGACAACTGAATAAAAGACCTAGAGTTTGAAGTGGGTGATAATGTGTTCTTACGAATATCTCCCTGGAATAGGGTTATGAGATTTGGAATTAAGGGAAAGTTGAGCCCTGGATATATCGGTTATTTTGAAATTCTGGATCATGTTGGGAAGGTAGCTTACCATTTGGAACCTCCACCGAATCTCTCCCAAGTTCATGATGTGTTCCATGTATCTCTCCTGAGAAAGTACATACCTGATCGTTCACATGTACTCAGCTCAGAAGTTGTACCGCTAGAACAAGATATTTCTTATGAAGAACAGCCGATAGTGATTCTCGATCATAGCGAAAATGTCCCACGGAACACGACCACTTGATTGGTAAATTTTTATGGAGGAACCGCCAATTAAAAGAAGCTACATGGGACCTTGAGGATATGATAAGGGAGAGGTATCCTCATCTGTTTGTTAAAAAGTGACGAATTTAGAGGGAGAAATTCATTTTAAGGGGGGTAGAATGTAACACCCAAGACTTTCATGAGAAATATTTTGTTTTTATGTTATATAAATCATCAATGGAATCTTTCACTACACACAACACTAGCTTCTCTTTCTTTACACGCAATCGCAACCTTCCTCGATAGCTTGCGTCGTACATAATACCGAGTTTACTAAACAACGATATGCAATTAAAATATTATAAAATCTGGTTGTTATGAATAGTAATAACCACTATTTGAAATTTTGTAAATTTCATCATTCAAAATGGACTTCATTTTTGGATTCGGAGTATCAAAATTAGCCTAGGGTGAAATTTTGGTATTCTTCTGAAAACATTCAATTTTTGATGAATAGTGAAAACACGAGGTTACTATTTAAAAACCAACTTTTTATTTAAATAATTATTTATTTTATATAAATTTAGTTTAGGTAAAAATTGATATATAATACCTTTATAAGTTCAAAGTAATTCATTGGAGTAATTTTATAATAATTTTAGATATATAAAAAGTTTATCAAACTTTTCACCGTCTTTTACCCACCTCCTAGGAAAATTTGAAAATTTACATAAAACATAATTTTACCACTTCTGTGAGTGGAATTTTAAAAATCCGAGAGACACAGTTGATGTCAGTAAGTAAAATGTGGTTCAATGAGATGAAAATAATTTTGATGAATAGTAACTTTTTACTTTTTTTACCACGGTTAAAAGTGAATAGGGTAATTAAGGGTAAAAATGATATTATTATTACCCTAACACATGTCCTAATTCAATTGGATAAGTGTAATTCGACCAAAAAAAACCTCAGGAACAAAATATGACCATTTAGGCCCACATGGATTAGATTAAGACAATTATTATTAATTTATTTAAAGAAGGGTTAAAATAGTTAAAATCAATGTTTATTAACTAAATAATTTTTAATATAGGGTTATACATAACATAAATTCGAATATAAATATTAATTGAAAATATAAGAAGATTTCCCACATAATGGTATTTTATTTGTAATTTTTAGACAATAAATAAATTAACTAATTTATGACACAATGATGATGCAGTAATTACCATTTTAATGAAATATTGACATAATTGATGTTATAAATACTCAAATAAATTTAATCTGAGACTTTTTATGAATTAAAATAATTTTATAGGTTTATATGACATGTTATTATTGATTTAATTAGCATCTTTAGAACTAATATTTCTGTTATGATTTTCACAATAATCAATTACCAAATAATGTCAAAATGGAGATAAAATAGTTTTTAAAACAAATATTATATTATTAATTGATATTTTATTCCTAAAAATCTAAGGTTCGGCCAAATGACTTAGATAAGGTTATATATGTTAATAATAAACAACTTGGGGTTCGTTTGGCTTGTTATAGTATGTTTATTAACCTTATAGTGTAAGAAAACAAAAAGACATGGTAAAAGTAAAATTATTTAACATAAATTTAAATCTAAATGATAAGGTTAAAATAGAACCCTAAACTTGTCTAAATTATATTTTATGAGATTATTTCGACCCATACCCACCTTAGATTCGAAATAAATCAATTTGGAGCTATTAAAAACAGAATATGACTTTATAATAAAATAATATTTTTGGATTTTCCAAAGGTGCCCCTCTCCTCCCTTATAAAATGGAACCTCCTCCCTCTCTTCCTCACACCACTTTGAGCATTAAATCTCGGCCAAACCCTGCCAATTTCTCTTCTCAACTTCCCTATAGACATCCTAGAGGTCCTCTTCTTCTTCAAAGACCAATTTTAGTGCCCTAATAGGAGGACTTAAAGATGATCTTCAAAGAAGAGGTAATGTCCGTTACCGATTCTTTAAACTTTATTTCTTCTTCCACTTCTTCTTCTTTAGTTGTTTCATTATGAAGTAATCAAATCAGTATCACTAATATACTGATATGTTATTATATGTATTAAACAACCCTATTTCACCATCTATCCATCCTACAGAAAATGAAATCACCGTGTGTGCGTACGTACGGAATACCGTCTCCACAGCGTGGTGTAATCTATTTTCCACCACCACCTTACTTGTATGTGTATAATGGTGTAAATAATAACTTTATATGATTTTTTTAAGTGATATTGATTCTGAAATAGTATACATACACTCCAATACAATTACACAATCATGGGAATGATATCATCGCTCGTGCATACGTATGGAATACCGTCTCCACAATGTGATGCGACTCGTTATATGTTCTCTTCATTGTGTAATGATTATATAATTGAATTTAATGAATGAATATGATATATAAATTAAACTAATATCATTATTGAAATGAGGTATCTATAACCTAATTTGAAGAATAAGAATGTATTCTACAAAACACGCATAAGAACAAAAAGTAATAAACACCCAAATAACAAGTAGTAATGAAATATTACTAATAAGAAGATAAGAATATGAACATATATGATATCATAACAATGAGTATGATTCTGGAATAAGTCAATGACATTATTTAAATCATTATATAGGAGTTTCGGACACTTATGAAACAAATTGGACCTAAGGTAAGGGAAAATATCACAATCTCATTTTTATCCGAGATTGTTTGTACTTTGGTATTTACTGGGGTGTATTTTATCATCCACATCCATTTTTCCTCAATATGTAATATTATTTAAATCCACCTACAATTTGTTTAAATCCAATTTTACCCTTCGGTGAGTTTTTAGTAAAAGATATGAAAAGAATCTTTTTTCGTTTTTCATACGAGGTACTTTTGACTTTTCCGACAAAAGTACGAGAAGAATGTTTTTTTAACTTATACGGCATGAATGGATTTTTAAAACATTATCTCCAAGAAGCTTCATTTACAAGTTTTCAAGTTTATTTTTAATCAACTTTTTTAGTTTAAAATTGTATGACATGTTAAGAAAGGAAAATGTTTTTGAAGTAGAAAGGATATTTTCCTCAAGAATGGAGTTCAAGTGTTTTATCAAAATTATTTTCCATCTAAGATATTATAGGGTTCTGTTTATATCCCTATTATTACATTGATTTGATTATGTTGTGATGAAATTATTTTTATGAATTCCTTTATCTTATATGAATTTTTTTATGATGTCACGATGTTTAAGAATCCCATTTTATTTACATGGGTTATGCAATGATGTATGATTAATGATTTTGTGGCACACATAATAATGGTATCATTATGAGATGGGTGGGACCTATATATCCCTACAATGAATTGGGTAATGATTTATATCTCATGAGATAGACATGGCTGGAATGGCTGGTTAAACCGGTTCAGTGAAACTGGACTGAAACGAGGAGTGAACTTGGTTCAAAAATGGACTTTGTCCACTAAGATAGTCTTGGAAATGAGTATTGACTACTAAGAAATTATTCTCTATGATTATGTGTGTATTCCACAAAGTTTCATGTTTTATGTTATGATTATTGGGATTACATTTCACTACTATGATTTATCCCATGTTATGAAATTATGATCTCTTTTACAGGTTAAGATTTCCAAAATGTTATGTTCTTATGAATATGATGTGATTGATATTTCTTTTGTATACCCTTACTTAGAATTTGAGCTCACCCTTTTGTATGTATTATTTCCCCTAGTCAGAAAAAAGGTTATTAAGTAGGATATGCCAAAAGAGACTCTAGATATGATGAAATAAATGGGAGACAATGTAGATGCTTTATGAACCAGTTGTTTATGTTTCCCAGTTTCCAAAGACACTATACCTATATGGTCCTTTCATGGTTTGGTTATATGTTTTAATAAGTGTATGTCAATTTTGGAGTACTAACAATGTATGTAATTTAAGGGTCGTTATAATAGGAGTGAGATGTCCAGGCGTAGTCTTAGTGACTTTAAATGTCAGAGTTGGTTTTCAGTTTTCCAGATGAAAAGTCCTAAAGATTTCGATATTGTAATGAATCTAATATTTCCTTGAAATATGTTGGAATATTTTATAGAATGTGTTAGGAGTAAGGTGCTAATTCTTTGCATGATTTTTGGGCCCAAAGTGGCTCTGTATTGAAATATTTAAAATATCATACATATTATATCATGCACATATATCATTATATAATAATATGTTGACCAATTTATTGGAACCTAACATGGGATATATAAGATCCCTTTTTTTAGAAATTTATGGTTTACCCTTGACATGATACAATTTTTTCCTACATCATATTTCTAGTTGAAGGTGACTGTTGGTGTTTCAATAAAAAATTAGTAATTCATCTATTTAATATTAAAAAAATAAAAAAAGGGATTTTATATTTAAATATATAGGATTAATAATAATATTTATAGTTACACGCATAACCCTTGGAGATTACAGAAGAAACATTTAGAGATTAATTGTCTTCAACAACTCTGGAACATACAAAAATAGAAAATGATTGATGATAATCTTGAGAGAAACAATGACCAATGAGGGATCTTAACCATCAGGTTTAGATAATATTTTATTACCAAATGAGTGGTATAATATTAATGTAGGTCTTATTTATATCATATAGCTCCATTAAATATGAATTTATGTCGAGATTTTCCATTTAATGAACTATTGATTATATATATTCATGGTATGTCTTGTCTTTGTTTGTATAAAAATTTATCAGACATTAGAAATGATATGTGTGAATAAAAAATTTATTTTTCTAAATTATTGATTCCTAATAATATCATTTAATGAATTCTTCATTTGAAGTTGAATTTAAATTTTTCATTAAACATATGTACTTTCTGTGAAATCAAAAGATAAAGAAGAACCTGAATCATTTTCTATTTTTCTTATGCATTCCCTACTTATCCCTTTTACTAATTTGATGGATGGAATGTGGGGATAACATTGGGTATCTTGGGTGATCACATCATCATACTCAGTTGGTTAGAGTGGGTCTCTAAATTGGTCACTGATTAGAGAGATATAGAGAGACCCAATAGTGGAATTTGGATTTTATAGGGCATGATTGTGATCCCAGGTGAGGGAACTGAATGATCGGGTGTGTGTGGTGTGATGGAAGCATGTGAATTATATAGTTTCTGATGGTGTTCTAGAGTGAGGGTAGGGCAATATTATGAGAGGTAGGGTTGGATAGTGAGATATTTTTTAGAGAATAAAAACTCAATTTATCGAAAAGTCATATAGGAAATAAATTGAAATAATACAAATAAATAAAAATACATATATTCATGTTTGATTATAGGGTTGGATGGGTGGAATACCATGTATTAATCACCGACACATATATATAAATATATTCTATATTAACAATAATTCAAAAAATAATAATTAATATAGTTCTATTGAAATGTGAGAGGTCAATTGATTAGAGAGAAGGAGACCCCTATTCCCCTTTGTTTCATAAACATGAATTAATAGTTATGTTTAACAGGAATAATAATTATTATTATAATAAAGAATCTAATTTCTAACCAAAGAAATTTATATAATTTCATCTTAAATATTCATTTGTGGCATCATGATCATGGTATTCATATGGTTGATTCATGAAAAACATGTGGTATTTTAATCTGAATTGTGGCATTTCTTAGAGTCTCTCTATACATAAACCATAATGTGTGATATGTAACTTTTATTTTCACCGACTCTCCATTTTAGACATATTAATTTCCTATCTTGAGAATTTTTCAATCGATATTATAATGGAATGATATTTCTTGACATTCTTGTCCATTTGTAATAAACACTTGTAAGAATTATGATTTATCATATATGAATAAAAATGATCCTCTAGTAAATTCGTAAATATTTTATAAAATTTTTATTTTGACACCCGAGTAGTCTATTTGGTGAAGTTATCTAAATGGAATGCAATGGTGAACTTCATTTCATCTTCAATGGTATGATACATGATGATTCAAGTGTCATGCTTCATTCAGTGAATCTTATCTCGTAGTAGTGATCCTATGTATTCATTGGGGTGTTATCTCAGTGGAAACCCCGCAATCACACATAGGTGAAGATCCCCTATAATATTTATAGTTATGGTTGGTAATTTTCCATAATATGTAGGGTGTGGGCCCACTATCTATAGTAATTAGTTGTGACTGTCGGAGTGTTACAAATGTTTCAAACTGCCAATATCTCCATTGTTTGAGCCCGAAAACTTATTACATAGTAATATTTAAAAAACCCATGCTACTAGGTGATGTTAACCTATTTACAGATCCCTCCCCCATTATTAAGAATTCTTTTGTGGGTAGTGGGACCTCCACAAGAGATTGTTCCCCATCAGTTGTGGAGAATATTGGCATTGTACAGTCCCTCCACACTAATTCTTATGACATTATGCAAGATGAATGGATTGAAGCTATTCCCACCTTATTTATAGCATATAGGGGAACCTAGTTATCCATGCAATATATATAACTTTTTATTACATGTGTTATTATACATTATTAATTGTATCTATTAGAGTTACAGGTACACTCTTTATTATTAGATGGGATATGGAAATGGATGACCTTTCTCCCTTATTTGTGTTTCTTTTGAGAATTATTGATGTGTATTTTTATAACCCTGTATCTTAATCCATTTATATTATCTTTGATTAATCTTATTTCATCCCAATTATGATTTTTAGGTCATCCTAGTGGGTATATATATATTCACACTTTCGTGGGAATTTGCTGTATGTGGTGTATATTATGAATAGTACATACAGATTTGCAGTGATTGGGGTGGACCAGAAATTATTATATCTTCATAGAATGCAGTAATGATGACCATGATCGGTGGTCAAACATATGAACCTTGAGTTGGGCTCTCCCCTTCTCTACTCTTTATTGGCAGGGTCTATTCAGGTTTCCCATTGTACATCTGGTTGTGTGTGTACTTTTTCCCACTAAATTTGTAATATATTGTTATAATAAAATATATTTATTTCCTATATTATGTTATATTCATGTTTTACACACTGAAGTTTTCTATTTATTACTTTATTTATGTAATATTTCATGTTACTTGTTCTGTGCATCTTTATAGGTATTTACCCTTAGGATTCCAATTTTAGAATTTACCTACATGGTTCATATCACCACCCCTCGTCATATTGATGGATGTTTTTGGGTTTTCAAACTCAAATTACCACCTTCTAAGTAGGCTTCCACGGGTTGGGATGTGACCCAATTCAATGGAGTGTGATATTAGACCCCACCCATTATTCATCAATAATTACATGTGTCACATGAAAATCATTCAATTAGAAAAATAAAAATAAACATTTAAAAAAATTGGTATTATAATAATTTAAAATATAAATTATATAGTTTAAAGGACCCATGGAATGAAAAACCGATTGATTCAACATATCATCAATAACCAATGAAAAGAAAATTAGTATCATATCCTTTTCAATAGGATATGTATAAAGAAATCAATAATAAATCTATCAAAGTCATATCATGATAATCCCATTGAAAATATTTTGTATCTAATGATACGATGTATCATTATTTTCAAATACCATTCTATAAATATAATAAATAATATGGTATTTACACTATATAGATATAATGTATATGGTAAGGCAATAACATCCCAACTAAATCAATGACTTCAACCAATATGAATTCATATTAATAAATGTTATCAAATTAGTGTATTCATAGAGGGAAGTCATTGGATGAAAAATCATATTTATAAATCATCAATGAATATTAAATATAAAGAAAATAATGGATCATTACCCTCGTATAAAAAATATTTGTAAACCATTAGGAAATAATATATTGAGTGATATATTCTAGAAAATGTGATTGAGAAAGAATATGTTGTATTAATGGACAATGACATATAAATAAAATACTTTTTATATGTTTTATAAAGAAACTTTTTAAATAATAAATATTATTGAAAAAATCCTAAACTAAATCATCTATAAAACTATGTTAAAATTAATTACTATGGATTCCATGGAAACAAGGGTATAAAACATTGTATAAAATTCCAAATTAAGTAGAATTTAATGTTCACACATATATAATAAAAAGATGATCTTTTCCTATTTCGATAAAAATGGCCCTTATATAAAAACTTAAAATATCATTAATCATTGAGAATAAGGAAAATTAGTGGAAAAAATTATATAATTATTAAATTATTGATGGGGAAAATTGTATATTCAATTAATAACTATGGATCTCAAAATATAGTAGTTTGATAAAGAAGAAAAGTCAATGTTAGATTCAATTACAAGAAATACTTCATGTAAAATATGAGTGAAATGGGAAATAAATTACTGTGGGGATGTTTGAAAGCCAACAAAAAGACAAATAAAATGTCTATATTTTTTAAAAATAATATATATTTCTTAAATGTATTATCTTTAAAAAAATCATCATTTGAAAATAATATTGGAATTCAAAACCCTCACTGTTTGAGTAACATTTAGACCAAAACCCTCTTCAAGTTGGGTATCTTTTGAATTGATTTTCATTTAAATGAAGTAAATCACATGTATCTTTAAAATTTTTTAATATTATTAATTATATTAATTCTGAATTTATCACACCTTATTAAATGTATCATGTTTCACATTAAGAAATAAGTCTCAAGAAGTTAAATTTGGGACTAAGAACACCTTACCTTATTTTTCATCCTCGTCAAAAGCACTCTAAGATCCTCTATAAAAGGAATAAATATCATAATAACGTATTTAGAAACATTTTTTATATATATAAAGTTTTATAAATATCAATTATTGTAATTTTTAAATTTTTTTACACTTAGACATTACTCATTTTCGATGTTGGGTATGGGTAATCTTGATCAATTTAAACTAGTTTTGTAATAGTTTTTTTGTTATTCATTATTAAAAAATATATAATTAAAATATCATCATCATTATTATTATTATATATAATTAATAATTATTTATGGAGTTTAAATTTATTTCATTAAAACATTATTCCTTTTCTTATATGATGAATTAGACGAAGAGTATTTTTAGTGATTTTTAACCTACAAATTTTGTTTTATTAATTATTTATTTCATTATTGATGTATATTTAAAAAAATAATAATTATTTACATATTTATATCATCTATGATATAATTTTTATATAATATTATATATATGTGTTAAAATTAACCCAAACATGATGATTACATGTCTAATGAAAGATTACTAGGGGATTTGGTTGAAATAAAATTATGATAGTATAAAAAAATATTATATCATGTTTATTAGTGTGATATATAATAATTATAAATGATATAGAAGATTAATTAATGGATATAAAAATATTGTGTAAATATAACTAATTACTTTTCTTTCATTATACATGTTTTAACTAATTGAATTAAAAATAATGATTTGTTAATAATACCTTTTATTGGATATCCATTGTTTCAGTCTGGGACATTATTGATATCAAAATAATAAAATCTATACATTAAAATCGTTCTTATGAACATTAATTTAATTCAAACATAAAAACATAAATGAAAATTGGTTTTCTTATAATGCTTATAGTCAACACAATAGATATTTCATGATTTAATTCTCCAATGAAGGAGAGAAATATATAATATGATTTAAAATATCAAAATCTAAAATATGTATAATTATAATAATTATTTATTTAATTAAATATTGCGCCCATTCATGTATGTTTCTTTTGGAAGATGAATCATGGCACACTATGGAGGTTGTACTGTGTGCATACAAAAATACAGTTTTCACTTTTTTTAGGGAAAAGGAAACAGTGGATAAAAGTTTTACCATAATTATAAAAACATAATTTAAAAATAATGATATTGATGTTATAATTTTAATATGAGGGAAACAAAATTGAGAAATAATATATGAACATAAGGGAAAATGAAAATATTAAGACATTGTTATAAATATCTACTTCACTAAAAAAGGTATATCCTTTTAGAAGGGGTTTAAATATGAAAGGATTGTATTTCAAGAAGGCAAGAACAATATTAAGTTGGATAAGAGTTCTTAATGTAGGTTTTTTATTGTGTTTTTTCTGAAATATGTTTGTCTGGTTGAATAGTTAGTTATATGAGTATAACCCCTTTTATAATTTAATAGAAGTGGAAATTTTGTAAATAATTTTTTTCCTATTATGGAAAGTAACACTCATGGAAATGTTACCAAAATTGATAAATAATATAGAGGATAATATATAAGGTTTATATATATCTGAACTTTTAAATTATATGCTTTTCAAAATATTTTTCATTTTATATCTTAGGTTACTCATTTTTAGCATCTTGGTTTTCAGTGATAATTTTTTTTTAACTAGTAATGTAATGGTTTATACCCAAAAAGAGTCCTTATTATATAATTTCGAACTAATAATTACCAATTTTAATCTCATTTTGATGAATTAAATTTTAAAATGTTTCAAAAATTTACATTAAAATAATAAATGTATAATGTATTAATTTTTTTAAAAATAAAACATTATTTATAAAATGACAAGTATGGGTTCACATATTGAAAATATCAAGTTTTAAAATTAAGATGAATCTTATAAAATAAATAAATACCATTATAAATTGGTTTTCTATTAATGTCAACATTATACATATTTTCTAACAATTTCATGAACGACATGTTGTTTTGAAAAATGATATTTCTCACTATTGATCTCAAAATCGATATTTTAGGAAAATATAAAAATTTAATGCCAAATAAATTTGAAATTACAAATAAAAACATTATTTAACATTCATATAAGTAATATTGTAATATTTATCAATGTATTTTATAAATGGAAACATAAATAATATAATATAAATTCTTTTATTTAAAATTATCATATTCGCAAATTAAATGTTCTTAATATTATTTTTGATAATTTTGTAATTTAAGGTACATAAATATAATAGTTCAAATATAATAGTTTAATTATGTTCAATTTTATTTTGCAGGATAAAATACATAATAGTTAATGAATTGTCTATTGGAGAAAAATTATTACTTTTATACCTATAATTATTAAACCCTAAAATTAATCATTTATGTTCTAGAAGTAAATTTCATTGCACCATTGATACTAAATTCATTAATTTAGTTATATATATAAATAAAATAATATTTCAACATTAATTATAATCATATTTCCTTCAAACATATATATATATATATATATATATAAATTTTTATCTCTTTTAAGTGTTTCAGTGTTTATAAATGGTTTAATAAGAGTTTAGTAGGTTGATCGGCGGTGGTGATTGGTCAACAAGTGTAGGGTGGGATAATTTGATGTGTTGATTCTTATAGAATTGTGAGAGAATTATTTTATGAAATTATATATCATTCTGGTGAAATTTTCGTAATATTATGATTATAGTGTTGTTATTAAAAGGGTTACAAGAAAATTGTTGGTTGATTAAGAAACCTTATCTTCATCTCGTGACAGAATTTGTAAGGCCTTTGGATTTACCCTATGGGGTTTTGAGAAGGCCCTAGATTATATTAACACAAATTTTCCTACAGTGTATGGGTTTTCTTCACATTATATAATATCTATAAATTTATATCATTTTCTATGTAAGGGTAATAATCACTACTTACATGATGTGTAGTGGTAGACCATTACAATTGTAATGGAACATTGATGCTATGTGGGGCTAGAATACCCCTTGTAAAATGTTTTGTCCATCCATGTAAGGGTCGATCATTCTCATGTTAGGGTATCCAAAACATCTGTACAACTGCATATATGTACATGGGAGCTTATATAAGGATAGGGAACACATTTTTACCGGTAAATATAGTTTCATTGGAGCTCCTATAAGTTGAAAAATGAACAATGTAATGGTATAGTTATTTGTGTTGATGACCTAGAACCAACTACTTTTTACATTATTCTAAACATGTATTCATGGATTTGAATATTAACAAATACATTATCATATTTTTATTTTTCTTTGGCGTGATAATGCATTTGATAATGTCCTATGGATATCTGTTGAACTATATAGTCATAGAGGATCCCTCCTATGATGAGAACCTAGAAGTTCCATAACACAATTCATGATTATATTTTTTATGGCTTGATGATGTTATATGATGGACCCACATAATTGAAGCCATTTTGGGCAAAGGTTCATAAATATTTGAGGCATCTTCTCACGGTGTGTTCTCTTGGTAATATCCAAGATGATATTATGAGAATGACATCAGCCAATTGAAAATCAACATTTCATAGTGTCATTGGATGTTCCTATCTGTGATTGCATGTATTAGTCTTTAGAGAAAAATTTTATTATTAATGGTAATTATAACTCACATAAATAAATTTATTGATGAAATTTATGATGACACAGTGTTCACGATGAGGTAGGATATGTTGGGTGTGTCATTAGTAATTCTCCATTAATATATATTGAGGGAAAGGATTTTTCCCTTCTATTCCATAACAAAAGTGTATATCTCACGCCCTTTGATGGAATTGATATTTCCGAAACAAATCCATGAACATGGTGAGGAATGGGCTACTTCAATTATATGAGTTCAATGAAATAATAATCCAGAATATGGGTTGATGACACTATCATACAACCCTCTTGATTCGAGATATCGAGACAAAGGGATTACATTATACGGCAATCTTCTCTAGGAGTTGACACATCATTGCGGCTTTAACATATTCCTCTAGGCATGCCTTAGTGTGTCACTTGATTCAAACCTTGGAATTTACACATTCTCTACCGAATTCCATTGAGAATGAGTCATGGAGGGTTACACACTAATTTTATTCATGTATCTTAGTGAAATATTTATTTAACAAGTTGAATAAATAAAACTCCTAATTGTGGTTTAATATTTAATCATGGATACCTGACCGCATTTATTTTGACACTAGTTCTTCGAGATAATGTATTTTTGAATAAATAATATATCTATTAGCGAATAATACAATGATATTTATTTGAGAAACAAATAGAAATTATTCAAGGTCTAATAAATGTGATGGAGGAAATAAATAAAAATTTAAAAAAAGTACATGCTGTGTATATTAAAATACACACCGTGCAATGTTATGTGAATTTTTGAGATATAATATTATTTATTTAATTAAATGATATTAGGTTTAATTTTTTGGGAGAATGTAAAAGAATAATTATAGACATATGTTATTATTGTACATGGTGTCTTACTATGAATTGAATGAAATTAATAAATGCCAAGGGTAATTATTTCATTGCTATATTTTCTTAGTAATATAAATCCCAATTACATTATGTTCATTAGGTCTTGAAATTATTTGTTCACATGCACAATTGATCTGGAGAAATATCACAAGGCAATAGATATTTCCTTGCCTCTGAGAACACTCTCAAGTTATGAGAGTTATACTCCTCCACAAGATCATGGAGAGCTCTTTGGAAGCCCCTTCAAGGAGATCGAAGGAAGAAATCACATTTGAATGTTCTTCCACACTAGCACACATAGATTCCCTCAATGATATGTAGAGAATCTTAGAGAATTTTTGGATCACTGTTAGAGGAAGTGTACAGTTGGCCTCTACGATGTAATGACAGATCACAACAGATCGTGACCATAAGAATATTTGGTTAAAGGATTTATTGAAAGGTAATTCATGTCTATTAATTAAATATATTATAAAGAACATATGATGACCCTTTATATGGTTCCGAGACATGCCTCTTTCAATTTTTTTATTCGTTTAATTTCAATTATTGGGCATTTTATCATGGTTACAGATCTCAGATTGATCATTGTTAATGGTAAAATTAAATTTGGGTATACCCATCTATGTGCTTCCACTGTGCTCAAATCCTACAAAAGGTATTAGAGTCATCATATTGTTGATTATAATTATTTATCATTTCATTGATGATATACACATTTAATAATTTAGTTGTTTCAATTCATGTTAATCATTATGTAAATCTGAATCTCCAGATCTATTCCTCATTTTTCCTTTCTTGTTCTCATTACATAATATATATTTCCTTTTAATCTTGACTAAAATAGAAAAATTGAGGATATCATCAGGAGGTGCCAAAGGTTCCAGGTTGTACAACACTAGAACACACACTGTGTCAGTTGGACTCACACGCTATGTAGTTGGACTCACACGGTCTGTATTCTGCCTTACATGCTGAGTAGTCAAGTTTCAATGCATCTAGAATGGCCCTCCAAACCATGTTTTGTGATTATAGTTTCTCTAAATCATAATTACATTGTGTGTTGACCAAGAATAGGTGGAACATGATTTCTGGATAACATGTTGTGTGGCCCAAAGGACATTCCATGTGGTCCCTTTGAGTTAGGGTTGGACCGTATACCCCATACACTGCTAGCCTGGCTAGAGACTGTGTAACACGAATACTACATGACTTGTACCACACTAGACACATCGTGTACTACAATGAATTCTGAAGTACATAAACACGCTTACATCCCAGGTGTGTACTTCGAATGGATGGTGAATAATAGTACATGCTGTGTAGGAGTAACTACACTACGTGTACTCATCCAAATTATGCAGATTTCTAAAAATTTATTATAATATTATAAATACACTTGAGATGTGTACCATGATGCGGGTGTAAATACGGGACCCAAAATTTGAAAGGTGTTGTATACATCTGTGTTTAATTTAATATCTGTGTAATGTTCATTTCTACTCATTTGGTAGTTATGAATGAAAAATATCTAGGTTTCCTATTAGGTACAAGTTAAGTACAATGATAATTTTAAATGTATTTTTTTTAATTATGAGGGATAAGAATCCCAAGGAAATTCAGAAATGGCTTTAAGATAAAAGGATTGATTAATAAAAGCTAGTAATTAAATTATTCGAGCGTGATTTATCAAAAAAAAGAATGATTAGATAATTTAATGCTAGTTTTATATATTCACAAATATTTTTGAATGTATGGATGATAATGATCTATACTAGGACCTTTTTATGTTGATGGATTCTTTTAATTTATTTTATTAAATTAAAATTTTTCACCTATGAGACGTCTCCTTATTAATATATAGGGCCTACATGCCCATGGTTTATTTTATGTCAACATCAAATTTTACCCTGCATCTATTTGTAAGATAAAATAATATTTAATGGATGGATCTCCCATGTTAGTGGAGGCGGTTCATGTTTCAAGTTGAGGTGAAACAAATCCTACAAGATACAAATGGGGACATGTGTAATGCAGTAAACATGAACTGAAAAGGTTCAAGGTGTTTCTCCCCTAGGTATTGGGTTAGTTTATCAACCACTACATAAACTAACCCATATAATGAGCTCATGATCATGTCATTTATTTTATTTCTATCAGTTTCATGTTTTTTTATTGTGGGTGTGTTTTTACGATCACAAAATTAATGAATTAAACAAGGATGCTAGATTGAACTAAAATAAGTCCAGATTATGCGTAAATATTATTTTAGAAATGGTTAATAAATTATGTATATCACACTAATTATTGACATGAATGTATAAAATATAATAAAATAAAAATATTCACATAAGCATTTAATCCCTCCAGGAAATACTAAGTTCATATATCCCTCCATTATCTTGGATAGAAACGATATACTATTCAAATTACTTGACCAACGCAAGTTGGGGTGCTTTCAATTATTAGGGAATTATAATATGAGGTTTTTGGTTGAAATTAATTGGTTCACATCATGGGTTGACTAACACATCAGGGCATGCTGTGACCAAGAGGTAATGGTGGAGGAAATACAAAATAAATGGATTAAAGGATTGGGGAGTCCACTTAGTGGATCATGGAAATACGAGTTAATTTAGTTTTCATTTCAAATGCATACGTAAAACCATTCAAGTTTCTTTACCAACCCTTTTTAGGGTAACATGAAGGGAAATTTTAACCCATGAAACTAAATTATACAGAAACAAAATATTATGAAGGCAATTGTTAAGGCTATTGGATTTGGATTAAATTGTGGGATACTACTAAGAATTACTTTTTTGGGTTTTCCATGTTTTATCAGCATTGTGTACTAAATATTTTCTTATCAAAATTTTAAAAAAAAAATAAAAAAGAATTCAAACATATCATTTAGAACAATAATCAAGAAAGGAAACCTTCTCACCAGAACTAATTTTTAGGAGTGAAAGAGGCTTGTACGCATCATCCATCGCCATGAGAGGAAATTGTATGTGTAGAAGAAGCCTATTCAATTTTCTCCTAGAAATGAGGCATGTGATGAGGAAATAACTCTCTAGATGAAATATTTGGATGATTCAATAGATGTCCAACGTTTCATGTTATCATCCATGTCTAAGGATCTCTTCAAGAAACATGGAAACAAGTACGAGTATACCATGATGTCTTACGTTAAGTATATTTATCAAGATAATGTAAGATAAGAGAGATATGAGTTCCCAATTTATTTTTTCACAACTATGATTTGAGAGTCTTTGCCAGCTGGACCTCGTGTTCTCTAGCTTATTGGTACATTGAACACCTAGATATCTTAGTGAATATGTTAATAGATGAGATGCATATAAATCCCATCTTGTCATCAATGATGAAGTTCTTCTCTTGCATCATTTTCAAATTCATCATGAGAAAAAATGGGTAGATTCTCTCAGAACATCTGACCTTGATTCACGAGGTATATAATGACATGGTGCCTGACAAACCCACAATCCTTATGGTGTATATGAAGGGGAGGGAAAATGAAAAGTGGCAAAGGATTCATATAGAGTATGAATCCCCTGACAACCATCCCACCAAGAAGGGTACTATCCAGTTGTAGGGAAAGGAATGATGGGATGTATGTTTTGCATGTGGAAATTGAGGACACTAGAAATGTAAGTTAACCTAGAAGCGTTGAGACACTAAACTTGTGTTTGTTATCGAGGTTAATCATTCCATTTCAAAACATTGGGTATTAGATAATTTATTTGGGGCTCATATTTTTATTAAAATCCAAGCACCAAGTAGATTTCTAAATCCTTCTAGAGGAGAGGTCTATCTTAGAGATATCAATTGCGTGTGGATAGTTGTGTTGGCCATTGGTGATTGCCTTCTCTCATTGAAAACACGGATTCTTTTAGGTTCTCATTATTTCTATTATGTACCTAGTTTTACCAAGAACATAATTTATATATCTTGTTTGGATTTGGATGTGTTTATTTTCAATTTTGGAAATAAGGGTTGTTTCATTTATAAGTACAAAATATGTTATTTTATTGAAGATTTAAATAATAATTTGTATGTATAACATTATGAAAAACGAGTGTTGACAATTGATAGAAAAACATACTCACATGAATCATACAACACCCAGTTGTGGCATCACAATCTCAGTCATGTAAACTAGAGGAACTTGATAATGCTCTCCCGATATGGTTATTTGAACTCTACCAAGATAAAACAACATGATAGATGTATCACTTGTGTACAAGTAAAAATGACCAAGCCGCTTATTTTATGGATAGGTTGAAAGATCCATAGAGCATCTAGGATTGGTACACTTGGATTTGTGTTTACCATTTCTAGTACAAGCTAAAGGGGGATATTCTTACTTGATTACTTTTACTGATGATTTGAGTAGATATAGAAATATCTACAAAATAAGGTATAAGTCAGAGTATTTGGTGAAATTTAAGGAATTCAAGAATGATGTAGATAATCAACTTTTTAAGAAGATAAAGAATATTTGATCAGATCGAGGTAGAGAATATCTGAACTAAGAGTTCATCGACCTTTTATGGGATTCTGTGATTTTATTTTAACTCACTAATCCTTATATGCATTAGTGGAATGGTGTTAGTGAAAGAAAGAACCACACCATTTTGTTCATGGTGAGGACAATGATGAGTCATTAAGATCATTTATTATCCTTTGGGTGATATTCATTACAAATTGAAGCATAAACATTAAATTGAGTACCAACTAAGGCAGAAAATGGAATTCCCTCCCTGTTATTGAATGGACAAAAACTGATTTTTTGCACACATGTATATGGGGAAGCAAGGAATTTGTTTAGGCCTTTGATGGAAAAAAATAGCACCCCGATGCATGCGGTGTATCATTATAGAATAACCCAGGAAAACGAAAGTATATTTCATATATAACCCTTCAGAAAAGAAAGTGACTATCACCAGACAATCCATCTTATTGAGAGGGAACACATCCTAAAAAAGGGACAGTAGGGGAAATATTTACTTCGATAAAGTTGATGCTCCTAATTCACAAGAGTTGGTATAGGAAGAATCTCCACAGGTCCCCATGGAAGTGGTTCCAAAAACAAAAGTACGTCATAGGAGCTCAAAAGAGGATAGAAAACCATAAATATTTGGTTTCTTAGTCACGGAGGATGGTTGATCATTATTTTTGGACAATTACGAACCTCTCTACTACATGAAATATGCAGAGAGATCAGAAGGTTCAAGATTGCTATAATCTATGCATTTTGGGATTGATTCCATGTATCAGAACCAAGTGTGGGTTCTTGTCGATGATCCAGTTTATGTAAATCCTATTGGATGCAAGTGTAAATTCAAGAGAATGTTGGAAAAGAATGTTAATATTAGAACCTAAGAAGATAGGATAATAGATAATGGATTCAAAAAACATCAAGGAATATACTACAATGAAACCTTCTCACCGATTTCCACGTTTAAATCAATAAGAATCACACATTCCATAGTAGCTAACCATGACTATGATATTTGGAAAATGTATGTCAAAACATCATTCCTTAAAGAAAGCATCCATGTAACAGAATATTTAATTTGATAAAGCCTTAAAGGAATTTTTTTCATTAAGAATTAATGTGAGCCACGTGTATATAAGTGGTTTAATGGGAATTCATTCATTATCCTAGTAGTATATGTTGATGACATATTGCATATTTTAATTGATGTATCAGTCTTACATTCAGTTAACGAATGGTTTAACATGTGTTTCTATATGAAGGACATTATTGAAGTAGCCTCTATTCCTGGGATCAATATCATTCATTATAGATCCAAGAGGCTTCTTGAACTAAGTTATGGTACATATATTGACTAGATACTGAAGAGATTTAGTACAGAAAAATCCAAGATGTGATTGCTTCCACTATCACATGGCCTTTATATTTTTAAGAGAATGTGTCCTCAGACACTATAGGAGAATGGTTGAATGGGTAATGTTCCATATGATTCACATATATGATCAAAAATGTATTCCATGATATGTACTAGGATTGATGTTTTCAATGTAGGGATCATGTTAGGAATATATCAGTAAAATCCATGAGAACACCATTAGAATATTGTTAATACTATCATTAAGTATCTAAGAAGAACTAAGGATATGGTTTGGGTGTATGGAGAAGATGAAGAGGTGGACATCAGAGGGTATGTTTATATTAGTTTTAAGGAATATCAAATGATCTGATGTCGTAATTAGATATGTTTTATGTCTCAGAAGAGTTTTTATGAGCTGGAAGTGTTCAAAGAAGCCACTTGTCATTGATTCTACCAAGTATCCCTAATAGAGAGTGGCTTATAATGGATCCCAGGAAGTCATCTGGAATTGGAACTCTGTCTAGGATCATGGTGGGGTTCCTAGAAGTGTATAACCAATCACATTGTATCGTGATAATACTGTAGTGGTGTCTCTAGAAAAACAACCAAGGTCACGTCAATGGACAAATCAGATTCCCTGAAAGTATCAGGTCTTGAGGGATTTCTATAAAAGGGGTGAAGTTGCAGAGATCATAGTGTCTAGGGAAGAGAAGGTGGAGGACCCCATGAATAATGGCCCATCATAGAAAAATCATGAATATCATGTAGGGGATAGTGGTTTAATGGTTCTTAGTAGTTGACTCTAGTCTAAGTGGGAGTCTGTTAGAGTTTGTGGCTTTGAAACCACTACTTTTTACGTTATGATAAACTTGTATTCGTGGATTTGAATATTGTGAAATACCATATACCATATTTATTATAATACTTTGTGACAATGCATGTGATAATGTCATGTGGATATCTATTACACTAAATGGTCATAGAGGATTCCTCCTATGATTAGAACTTGGTAGTGAAATGAAATTATTCTTGAATATATGTTCTATAGAAGGATGTTGTTATTTGGGGGAGACAAATAATACATGCCATTAATGGTGGTGACTCTTAAAACATTGTGTCACCTTACCACAGTGTGATCCCTTGGTAATATCCATGAGAATATTATGAGAACAAGACGTGCTATTAGGAAATCCACATTTCATAGCGTCATCTGATGTTCCTATCTGCAGACATGTATATTGGTAATTAGAATTTAAGATTACTATTAATGGGTATTAAAACTCACACACATAGATGTATTGATGGAAACTATGAGAAAACACTATTCATGGTGAGGTAGGATATGCTGGGTAGCCATGATTAATACTGAATTAATATATAATGTGGGAAAGGATTTGACCCCTCGGAACGACAACATAATTTGATATCTAATTCCCTTTGATAGAAGTGATATAGCCTAAATAAAACCATGTACATGGTGTGAAATGGGAGTATTTAATTCTGAGATGTCAATGAAATATTAATCGATCACATGGGTTGTTGACACTAGCATGAAACCCTCTTGATTCGAGATATCGAGACAAATGGGTTACATTACATGGTAAGCGTTAGTAGGTGGGGACATGTAATTGCGGAATTAACATATTTCTATATGGGTTCCTTGAGGTGTTTCTAGATGAAACCCTTGGAATTTAGGTAGGTTCCACCTAATTCCACTGAGAAAGTGGCCTAGAGGGTCACACATTTAGTGTATCAAACTATCTCAGTTAAATATTTTGTTAAGAAGTTGAATAAAGACTATTTCTGATTGTGGTTTAACAATTATTCATGGATGCATGATTTATTATATTTAAAAACTAGTTTTTGAAAAGAATATATTGCAGATGAAATAATATATTTCGTAGAAAATAATATAGTGATATTTATTTGGGAAATAAGTAGACATTATTCAATTTCTAATAAATGTGGTGGAGGAAATAAAGAAAAATTTAAAAATAAAAGTACACATCATGTAAATTAATATACATTCTGTGTAGTTTTGTGTGAATTTATGATAAATAATATTATTTATCTAATTAAATAATCTTATATGTAATCCCTTATGCACATGTAAAGTAATAATAATAGTAAATTGATATTATTAAATATGGGGTCTTACTATGAATTAAATGAAATGAATAAATTCCTTTGGGTAATTATTTCATTATTTTAATATTCAATGTAATATAAATCCTGATTACAATATTCTCATAAGTCATAGAAATTCATTATAGTTATGAATAGTGGATCTGGAAAAATATCTCATGTAAAGAGATAATTCCTTTCCTCTAATAACACCTTCTTGTTATGAGAGATATCATCCTCCACTGGATCAAGCAGAGTGCTATGTAAGTAACTTTCAAGGCGATCAAAGGCGTACATTGCATGTGAAGGATCCTTCATGCTAGCAACCAAATATTCCTTTGAAAAATTCCAATGATATGTGGAGAATATGTGGATCACCACTAGAGGAAACCTTCACTTTTCATCCGTGATGAAATGATGGATCAAATCGGATCGTGACCAGAAGCTTCAACAGAGAAAGAATTTCATGAAATATAATTTGTGTCTTTTAATAAAATTAATTATAACCAACATATGATAACACTATCTATAGTTATGGGACATCCCTACATTATTTTAATTCTTTAATCTATTCTGATGATTCTTCATTTTATCATTGTGACGATTCTAATATTGATCATTGTAAATTGTAAAATAAATGTTCGGTTCACCCATCCACACGCTTCCCCTACGCCTAGAACCTACAATAGTATAGTTAATATTGTGGTAGTTTAAGGCTATGTAAATGTATCTAGGAATGAACAAGGGTATAAGCCATGTTGTGTCAATGTATCTGGTGTCTGGCATAAGGGTAACCAATATGGTTATCCTGCGATGTATGTAAAGGTAACCATACCAATTTAGTGGTATTAATAAACATTTATAAGGCTAACCTATCTTACATAATGGTATAAGTAGACCGACATAAGTGTAATTCATGATTCTTAATAGAAATTGGCAATCCTACATTATGGTAAATATAGGCATCCATGGTTCACATAAGGGTAATAATAAAAGGCTACAACATAGAAGACAATACAGTGATGCAGCCATATGAAATTGAGATTTAGAGAGTTTTCACAATTGATAGTGTCAATAGATTTAAACATGGAGATTATTCCTATGAGGAAAAAGCTGAGTGTGTATTATTTTCATTGTATAGAAGATTGAGAGGTATCCATAATATACAGAAGAATCAACATCGTATATAGTTAGTGATCTAAAATATTCATAGGGTGTCGCAACATTTAAGGTGAAATTTTCTAAAATGGATTGATGGATGAAATTTGTAGGAATTTCATAGTAAATTTGGATAAAATTACAAATCTCTATGTATGTGGTTCATGTATCCAAACCCCAACTGAGGAGATTCATGTTGCCAACTGTTCTATGTTTTATATTTCCAAAATAATTTAATATATCAATATTTTTAGATAAAATGGATTTATTTAATTTTAAAGTTCATAATATTTTAATATCATGAGAAATTTGGGAGGAATATTGTGGATTAATCTGATTTAAATGAATATTTTAATGAAAATTCAATTGATATTTAAATAAGGGATTATTTTCATACATTTAACATTGACATATGTCTTTAATAAATGATCATATAATTTCAGAGTAAATTATGAAATTAAAATTATGAATGTATGTATTGTAAATAATCACGGTGTTTCCATATTCATGAAAACATTTTGTCACAATTATGAGGATAATTTTCAAGATATATTCTTTGTTAATAAAATGAGATATCCAGGTGATGAATATATTATTGACATTTGAATGAAAATCGATAATTATGGGGGACATTAATACATCCACAATTGATCATATTGGAATATATTTCAATGAAAATATTCCTACTGTATATAACTATTAAATACCATGAAAAATTATAAATAAGTAAACCTAATCAATTTGGGTCATGGTGGAATATTGTCATCATAAAAGATGAATGACATTCTAGTTTTGGAAAACCTCTTAAGAAGTCAATAGTAATTTTAGTTAGGGATAGATGAAGTGAATAAATATTTTAGCTGGTGGTAGATATAGTTGAACATAGTGGGTCTCTGTGTTGATCAAACTAGGGTAATCTTTGGTTATATTAGTTTTTTTGGTTGGGGGAAATATATGTTGGGGGATCAAACCCACAGAAAACAGAGTATACTTTTATACCACACCATGTAAATAATGTATATTTCTCTCAATGTTTTTACAATGACATGCATGGTGTGATATAGAGATATTATTGAGTGGATAGATAATTGAAACTTGTTCATGATGTTTAATACAAAATAGGGATAATTTATAAAAAAACTACACTTCTGATTCCTACCCCAAGAGGTTCATCCATCCATGGGCAATATAAGTGGTATCATGGAAAAGAAAACCTATTAGGATCAATGATTAATTCTATGAGGCATATAATCTTAATTTAGTCCTAATTACATGTTATCCAACATTTAAATGATTGATTTACCATAGCTCGAAGAAAGGGGATGAAACATATCTCTTACCACTTAGCATAAATGTGGATGATTCTATTAATATTTATTACCCACCCATTTATAAATGATCCTCGATGACTCGTGATTACTTGAGGAATTTATAGGTTTATGGAAAAGAAAAATGATTTATCCCAATTTTTGTGTTATAGAAGGTGTATACCAAGTTCATGGGCCTCTATACGACTAAGTATATCTTGGAAAATTTGAGAGGCATTTATGAATAAAATATCAATGTTAAAGAAGTTAAACATATTGTTTATGTGATTAAATTTAAATATATAAATATGGATGTTAATGATACTATTGATGACTAATTTACCTAGGTAAATGATATTATGGGACATAAGGATTTCATGAGAAGGTGTTGGATTCTATCATTATCAAAAACACTAATAAGAATATTTGTAGATAAATATGTTTGAAAACAAATGAAACACAGAAGAATGATTAGTGGTGAAAATTTATGAGCCACACAACATACACAAAAATGAACCTCTATTCATATTTACGGGAAAAGAAGAAATTAATTATGAATCCATGAGAAAATTAAAAAACATAGAAGAAGATGAAGAATAATAAATATAGTTAGACGAAGAGGATATAAAAAATATTTCAATCTAATTATTTCTCTTATAACCAAAGTATTCAAAAGGGATAGTTTATTCTAATTATTATACGACCACTATTGTGCTTAAACATTGGTGAATCTGGTCATTTTTTAAAAAATTATCAATAGAAAAATTAGGAATCAGAATCAGGATCGAATGATGAGATTCCTCACAAAAACAAATTGGATAGAAGGAAAAATAATAACTAAATCAAACAGAAGATATATCTAATGAGATATATAAAAGAAATATTCATCGTAATTTTTTTTCATAATATAATGATTTTTTATTAGATCATTTAAATAAGGAAACTTATTAATTAAGTAGTAGTGGTCATGTAAAATAATGGAAAAAATTGGGTTAGTGATGAAATTAAAGATATAATTATTCATGGGACAAATATCATTCATAAAAAAACCATGAAAAATAAATGAAAATATTTTATGTTGATATAGAGGATATGATAAATAATGATTCATATTTTTTTTATTATATTATGAAAAAAATATATATAAGCTGAACAAGAAATGATTATCAAATATCTCAGAATAGGACTGGCATCAAGGAAAGATAATTTTTTTTAAGAAACAATGCGGATACTCAAAAAAAATCATGATTTCACAAAGTAAATTTAAGACATAAATAACATTGTATAGGTATGTGGAGAATAATCATAAATCATTGAAAGTACAATTTTACATGAATAAGGTAAATATTCAATAAATAAATTTCAAAAATAATTGTTTTATATAATATTAAAAATGAGAAAACTAAAATTGAGCATATCCCAGTCAATAAATTTATTAAAAACCTTCCACACTAATTAAAGGAAAAATTATTCCAAGGAGGATACCACCCTATAAAAAAAGTTAGGATCCATTTTCAATAGGATAACAACAAAATATACTTGTAATGATATAGAACCAATCGGGGAAAAATGATTCATGGTTTTTATTGGTGCTATGGTAAAAATGGACACAAAAACTTTTTTTTTGTTAATTATATATGTGATAAAAAATGGGAAGGAATAATTGTGGAGTTTCAATAATAAGTTAAGGAAAAAATATCATTGAAAACAACCTGTAACCAAATATTCAACACAACAACATAGACTAAAAAATTCGAATTCTTGAGGAATCTTGTTAATGATTCAGTTCAGAATGTCATATTGTTGTGGTATGGATGTTAATGTTAGAGGGATAACTTCCCTATAAATTGGATGGGAATTGGTTTCAATAGAAACCTATTATTAGGTAATGTAATGATTCTGAAAATATAGATAATTGCAATAATTAAATTCTAGTTTTTTTACCAAATTAATAGAAATTTCTTAAAAAAATTAATGAAGATAAATAGGATGATATTTTAAAATGAATGAAAGTTAATATATGTTATAAGGGAAAAAATATAAATAAGTTATCCATAATAGGTAACTTGATGACTAGGAAGACTGAGGTTGAAAAAGGCATTTCAAATAAACAACATCATGTGAGGAATTATGATAGTTAAACAGATGAGAGTCAAAGTAGATAGAAGAGCCCAAATAAATATTTTCATAGTGATACTGAATATGTTTAATGGCCTAGATTTATAATAATCACTCAATTTTAATGTCATTTATAAGAAAACAATAAGTATGACCTTATTCACTATTATATTATGTGTTTATAACATACATGAAGGGAATTATAGGAGGAGATTAACAGATGACAGTCAGAAAAAAGAAGATATCATTCTTCATGGAGTTTACTGACTTATATTAAATTAAAAAATATATATCAACCCTTAAGTGGGATAATCATTGATAATAATATATCTTTTAAATTATTTTTGTTGATTTTGAAAATTATTTACAAATTTCAAACCTGAAGGTTATGATATGAGAATAACAATTACCTAGAGTTTTCATTATTTTATTAAATTCACTTATTATGGGGGTGTGTTGGTTAACTAAACTAAAGTTACTACTGTAAAAAGTTGAATTGAACATATATATTTTAATGGATAGTTGAGATTTGTAAAGGTTATATGATTCTTTTAAAATAATATGTTTTCATACAGACCCTACATAAGAATTTATAGTGTTTTAGAATGATATGGAATGCATGGTAGTTTATGAACATCATGTAGAACCATAGTTATATGATTCTTTTCTTCAAAATAGGTTCATCCCATGTAGACATTGAGTAGAATAAATAATAATTTATTCCATTGATAACTACATGGTATCATCATTTTATCAAAAATTGTGGATGATAATCTTAAACACCTCAGAGAAGGAAAATGAATTGGTGAGAAAACACCTACATATAAATTTAATATTATTTTCAATAAAGGTCACAAAAGAGGTAATACTAACAATTTAATTTTATTATGTGAGGATATATTTATAAAAAATAAAATTGAGTTGATCGTTGAGACCAATAATGTAATAAATTTGCTATTAATGGGCCAATATGTGTTTAGTGGGTTGATATATTGTTTTGATGGGTCAATGTATGTTTGGTGGGTTAAATTGAAGTGGATATTCTTGGATAATTTTTGTAGAGTAATTTAATGTAATTTAATTGCAAGATTGATAAATTTTCCTTATATATTTGATAATTATTTTTATAATCATTATAAGATTACATGATGAGTTTTACGGGTGAATAAACCTTATCTTATTTTTTTTATTGATGATAGAAGGCCTTAGTATTTAACCAGTTGTAGTTTGAGACATCCCAATATTATTTTTTAGAAAAATTCCCTGGTTTTGTATGTGTAGTCATCAATTTTTTTAGCTATGTAATGAAATAAACTTAATTATTTAAGGGTAATAATCACTTTCTACAGGATATGTAAATGTGTATCATTACCAATGTAAGCGTACATTAAAGTGGTCTAAGGGTATCATTACCAATAATTAATGGTATTTTTTGATCCACGTAATAGTATTGTAATCTTGTCTATAGGTGTCCAACACATTTTCATTTCTATGTATCGGTAAATTAGATCCCATGTAGTGGTACTAAACACATTTTTATAGTTTTTCATAGGGAAAATTGTGATCGATTAATAGTATTAAACATCTAGATAAATGTATTGTATAGATCATGTAAATATTGTTAAAGGATGCTAAAACATGACTACATTCATGTAATGTTGTTGGTCAGGCTGTTTAAGTGTATCTGTAGATGTAGGTAAGTGTAACCCAACTTGTATAAGGGTATTCGATGACATTTCTAGGTGAAAACCAGCCTTTATAAGGGTATTTGGTTACCTATGTAGGGGTAACCTGACCTATGGTAGGGTATATGGTGACCGATATAAGGGTAACCTTCACTATGAATGGGTAATTAAAACCCCTTAAAAAGGGTAAATATGAGCTTCCACTGATCAGGTTATGATAAGTGGAAAATTCCATGGAATATAATAACATCACCTCACATAACATTGTGATTTTTAAATAATGAGGGGTTTCACATAGATACTGTTATGAGATTTCACCGTGGATATCATTCTTAAGTCAGAAAGATGAGTGTGGTTTATTTAGACTATGCTACTATGGAGTTGTATCCATAAAATATAGAATAATATATTTTATATACAGTGAGTGTTCTATAAGATTTAGTGAGTGGTACACTACGGATGGTGCACCACACCAAATTGGTTTATTGGTTTCAATGTGGTTGAATCACATTGGTGAGTATTCTACATAGGTTAATCTTTATGTGTTTTATTCACATAACCAAACCCTTCTTGATAGTATCACATATACCATTATTCTATGTTGAAATTTAATGAAAACATAGGATGATTTTAATGAAGAAGGAATTGACTATTTATGGACTTCATGGATATTCAAATATTTTTTAAAATGAGGGATGAATTTCAATTACTCATAGGGTTTTAAAGATTTGTTGAATTGGAATTCTAGTGAGATTTATATGGGGATTAATTTTAGAAAAATTATCATTTAATTATGTAAAAAATAAATTATGTGATATTTTGTGATCTAGGTACCAAATTAAATTGAATAATATACCAACTATCAATGGTCTTGGAGCTTTAATATTCATGGAAAATAGTAATGATAATTACAGAAAACATATTAATGAATTTCTTTTTGATTTATATTGAAATATAATTGCAATGAATATATTTTTTGATTTCGAGAAAAAAATTTTAATTATGATATATTTTGATACATACATTATTTATTATAGAATAACTATTTTCACCTCCAACAGACCTACCCCATGTAACTATTGAAGACATTGAATAATTTTACATGAGAAAACCTGATCATGGTGGCACATAGAATAATATTATCTTCTCTAAGTATTAATATAATTCTATTTAATGATCTACCATAAGAAATTGAAGTATCATTTCAGTTGATTCTATTAGAATTGATGAAATATTTTAGTGAGTTCATTAAGAGGAGGAACCTAGTGGGTCTATTTTTTTATCAAAATATAAATTTATTTGAATATAAACACCATAATGATAGCTAGTATTCTATGTTGGGGGTCTAACTAATGTAACTAAGAGTATTATTTTATTCTGGAACTTGAAAATAAGGTTTGTTTCTATGCCTATTTTTATAACTATAATTCTGTTCAGATTGATAAATAATATTTATTTGATTAATAAATTTAACAAGTTCGAGAGTTTGAATTAGAATAAAATAAGATTAAAAAATGAAAACACTTTTTCACCCAGACACCCCTCCACTCCGAAATTCATTCGACCAGGGTAACTATAAGTGGTATCATGGAAATAGTCATTGTAACACACCAATAATTTAAAAATAGATTTATTATAGAATTCATGGATCATTGTGTCTCTATAAACCCCACATTGTAATAACCTAGCACATTGAACATAGGTTTGTCACTTCTATGATGTGAATTTCTAAAATCATACATAAAAGGTTGCGATTACTAAGTTATTTGGAGTTTGATAAGAAAAACCTAATTTTTTGTGCATAGTAACATACCTATATGAATAGTATAATTTCATTATTAATAGTGATATACCCAAATGAATTTTCACATTACCTATGATATTTTATACATAATTTTTAAGCTGGAGTACAATATACCTTTCTTTTCAAACGATTAAATAAGTTATTTAAAACTATTTGTTTATATTAAATTATGATTTTTATAAATATTAAATTATTAATAATTAGAAAATTATCTTTGAAAAATGGAAAATATTTTTAGATTCTATAGGTAGATAAATGGTTGAGGGTGAATTTTAGGGATTTTTATGAAATACTTGAATTTTATGAATAGTGAATTACCATAATTTACAAAATAAGCTTAATATACTAATTATATAGTCATGTATGATGTTATGCTGATGTACGCCCAATTGAATCAGATTCACACGATAAAATTACTATTTTTGGTCCTAGAAGACTCATTATTCCTTGTCTTGTGGAGAAATAATAAATTAATGAATATAAAATTGAGAAATCCCATCTCCCCTACACTATAAAACCCCGAATCACTCCCTCTTCTCTTCATACCTATCAAGCCTTGTGCCTTCTCCAAATTCTATCCAAATATCCTCCCAACCTCTTCTCCCATGTCCAGCATGCCTTGGTCACATAGAAATCTCAAAACAACTCCTTTTACCACACTTGTACTGGAATTTTTTCATGATAGTGGAATGATTAATCATCACCTCTTCCTTTTACCTTCTCTTATGCTATTCCCAAGAACCCCATCCATGATGTGTCAATTTACTACATTCAAGGAAGATGTGATTTTCATTTCTATTATCATTATCAATTGTAGTCATGACAAAATTCTTTTTATGGTTTAAATAGATTATTATATATTTTTTATACCATATTTAAGGTTCAAAAATCCCTTTGTACAAATGGTATCAATTTATAAAGAAAAATGAGTTCATTGTAATCCAAACCCACAAATTAACTGAAACAGTTATCATTAATGTTCTATATAATAATTCTTCCTCATGCCCTGTAAAAAAATTATATAAATTACCCTTAACACTGACATAAGATAATAAATAATATGTGAATTATATTCTAGATATTTACATCCATTCCTCATGAACTCCATTACTTAAGAACAAGTGAACTGATTATGAAAATAATGAAAATGAAAACTGCGGAACGAAGAAATTATATATAATTATTTACCATGAATGGAATAAATGAACTAAACACAATTTTGATAAAATAAATAAATGTATAATAGTTTCTTAAATATGTTATTAATAAGTCTTATTTCTTATTACATGACCTTATGTTCAAGAGTGGAATAGATGCGGACTTAATGTAAGAGGTTTCTTTATCTCACTTCCATTTTTGAGATGTTTCTCATTTTCAGTACTAATACATATTTATGGTTTATTGCAATTACATTTGATTTAACATATCATTAATATCTTTATTTTTATTGTAATCAATGTATCATTTTAATTTTAATTGTGGGGCATACAAATCGATTGATTACTAAGTGGTATGTTTTTTTTCCACGTGAACCTCTATTTTCATTTGGGTTTCTTTTATAGTGTAATTATCTCAATAAAAATCTTGTGTATTACTATTTACTCAGAAATTATTCTGATTGAGTATTATATATATGTTAAAAAACCATAATCATTCCTTTTTTATGGATATTTACATGTTTTAAAAGGTACTTTCAAAATTGTTTCCGTAATACAAACCCGATTTAAAAGATTTTTTCAAATTCTTACCCATTTTCAAGTATACTCAAAAATATTTTTTAATCAAACATTAGTTTTATAAAAAAACTCATTTAATTTTGAAGAATTATCTTGTATAATTTTCTAATTTATGAGAACAACTGTGCCTTTCCACTTTAAATTCCCTTTAATAATGTCCTTAAAATGCCCTAAAATGTTTTATTTTTTAAGAATCTTAAGAACACTTTTAACATGATTTCCGTATAGGGGTACATCATTTATGCCTAAAATATAAATAAAATTTCCTATTAAATTATTCTATGGGATATTAATTTATAAAATATTATTTCATGTGAAATATAAATGATTTTCCAAAATGAATATTCTTTCAAAATTATAAATAATTTTTCTCATATCTCATTAACTTTTTTGAGATATATGCCTTGTTCACCACTTATTTATTTCTTTTGGTGTATGTACTACCCTTTGGAATACCATATCAAGAGTCTCATGTTTCTCTTGATATTCTAAGATATTATTATTTGAATGTATCAAGGTGGTATGGGACAATTCAATATGTTTAAGGATTATTTCCTCAAGAATTTTTCAATGGTCTCATTTATAAATATATTCTACTATGTAAACATATTTTGTTGAATTTTGTAATTAATTGAGGATTATATACTATGATATCATCTATAATATGTTGTTTAAGGGTTTCTGTTTATTATGAATATAGATTTTCTATTTTGATATAATTCACCCTATTATTCTTAATGGTTAGTATTTATGTTCAATGATTGGGTAAAGTTATTTACATTTCATATGTTAGAATCCATATGAATATATATGTTGATTATGTTTTTACCTACTCATATTAGTAATTAATTGGACTTATTATGTGATCAGTGGGGCCCGGTATAGCTCGTCGATGCATCGGTAGGTCTCAGGAGACAAACTACTGTCATGGTACATGGCCTTGACAAAATGATTATTTATGGTCCTAGAATTAGGCCTGGACGGTATGGTTATGATGTATAACATATGCACTTCCATCAGTTTGAAATTATAATTTTCATTTCATTTTTTTATTCAGCTAGTAGAATACCCATGATTATATTAATTTATGTCACTACTTACACATCTCTTATTCCTTCCATAATGGGTTCATGTTTTTGTTAAAGGCACATGTTTTTATGTATTCAACATGTCTATGGTTTATGTTCCGATATCTTACACTATATTAATTACCCTTACTGAGTGTTTTAGATCACCCCTTTAATTTGTTTTGCATTCCCCAGGTTAAGAAGAAGAGATCATTTATTGAGTTTTCAAGGATGTAGTGTATTAGATTTTTTTATTTTCATATTTTGTAACATTTCAGGTCCTTACATTCACCTATATAGTTCTTAGAATAAATTTAATGATAGATAATATTTATTTGATCAACTGATATGTTATTCCAACATTATGTGGGAATACTATTCATAATTGGATGAACAATATTCTACAATATCATATATCATTAAAATTTGGATTGAGAGGATTTTTAACTTTGGTTTTCCCCAAACTAATAAAGGATCTATAAATACCCGTAAAGAGAAAATTAATTTAGATTTTCATTTAAGTTCAAAAAATTTAATCATGATGTCCTTGTAATAGATATTATATACCTTGTTCATTAATATCTAGTCATCAAATGAAATCTACAAAAAAATGATAATAATATATAAAGGAAATATCAACATCACTGAAGAAAAAAAACATGTTTTTATGAGTCAATATAAAGATATAGAGATGGATGATAACGAGTCTTAAGATGATAACTTTACCCCGAAAAATGATATTGTGAGAAATAAACCTGATTTAGTGATAATCTAGAGGATTCTATAATTGTAAAAAAAATTATGGAGTAACTTTCAAGATTTGTTTTATTCAAAAAACATTATCTCTAGAACAAATAGAAGTCCGGAGTATTAATGAGATACATTATATAAATGTAACATATACAATAATAAAGGAACATTCTATGAAAAGAAAAGAAAAAGACGAAGTTGATTTTGGATCGATTTGAAATGGAAAAATCATAGAAGAAGTTACTATATAATAGTGTTGGTATCTCTAGTCATTTTAAGAAAGGAACTATTTCATCATGTTGTGATCATTTCAAATGAAGAATAGATCTTGAATGGGAGATTAAAGTAAAAATAATATTTTGAAAAGTATTAATATAATTCCTCAAAACTAAAAAAAATATTCTATAAAAAATAATATAATATTTCTGTTTCTGAGATAGATGATCTAGTAAATAAATAATAATGTTAAGTACATGATATCTAGAATAACTTTCTTAGTGAATTCGAACAAAGAAAACATTGTCATAGATCTAAGAAAAACATTTGATATAAAGGATGAATATTGATCTCAGAGAAACTACTAATGTATCAAAGTGATATATAAGTTGAACAACACTATATAAGACATCACAAAGCAACAGAGTTATGTAAAGAATCTTCAGATTACATTGAGATTAAAATTTCAATAGCGTAACGAAAATATTTTCAAAATAGAAATGTTTTATTAATTCTACAAACTTGAAAACCAAAATTGATGATTTTTATTCAAAGAAAACTAAAATGAAAGAATTGACGTAATTATTATAGGGTCATATTAGATGGATTCCCCAACCCCCTATGAAAATTTAGATTCCACATTCAATATTAAAATAAAAATACAAATTTTTATAGACCTAGAACCAATCGAGAAAAATATTTGCAATGTTTTTTCTCAGTTTTAGAATGAATGGACACACAAACTATTTTTACTAGATCAATAAGTATGTAACAAGAGGAAGTAATATTCATTGGGGAGAAATTATGTGACTGATGAATGTCAATTTCAAGAATAGTTTTTATAGTAACCATTTCAAAAACTTGATTAAAACCTCCACCATAGACAAATATGAGGGAAACCAATCCAATTTATAGATATCCTAAACTCATTTGATTCAATGATTATTTTTTTAGTTAATATGTTTCATTAAATTATAATCATGAATTATTAAAAAATTGTGTATATCTATTGAAATCATTAACAGTACAATTATTTCATATTTAATCCACACATAATTGATTTGAAATAATTGAATCATTGTGAGTAGAAAATGAAAAATTCATATATAAAATCAAATAAATATCATTAGACAAATTTAAATTATGACATCTAAAAATAAATCAATCCATGATTATATTGAGATACACACATATTGTAATGTATTTTTTGCATCCCATGCATATTTTATCATATGATCTATGCTACCATCAGTCAAAATTAATATTTTTTCAAAACCTCGTATCAATGAACATTTGACATGAACTCAAATTCCTTAATGAATAAATTATAAAATGATACAAAACTCAATGAATCTAACAAACCATAATTTGGGAGATAGATTCATTATACACCCCTCGATTTAGAACATGCTCTTTTTTAATGAAAATATTTATACAATGGCCTAACAATGTTACCCTACAGTCAATTTCATCATTGGAACAAAAATCTTAAATATCAATTTTATAAAATTGTGTATATATTAGCCTATAAAAATGAATCTGTTTTACTTAGTCTACAATGGGTCCATTGTGATATAAATCAATACTAATAATATATATATATATATTCACTTGTTCAATATAATATCAATAATAATTATCATATACATACATTTATAATCATGCTTCATATGTCATCATGTGGATATAAGATAAGGGAAAATATCAATGTTTCATTATCCATATCATATTTTCCTTATTATTCAGAAAATACAGAATAATAGAATGAATACCTAACATTTCATTAATCTATTTGATTAGAAAATAACATGTCCCTCATCTATATAGTTAAACACATCATACATAATTGAACAAATCATATAATTTTTTTATTTATTCCATTGACACATGCACTGTGGATTTGTTCCTTGGGTAATTAATATCAACCAGTAACATATTCCTAGTTTCTAGAGATGAATGATGTATCATCACAATATTAAATGGTTTTTACTCACTATTTTAACTTGGTGATGGGATATCATCTCTTACTTCCTTGGAACCCGTTGTGGGGTCATTTCCTAGCCTATATATCCCATATAGATTTATTTTATTTTTGTGAATCATGTTCCTAAAACAAAATGAAAATGGAAAATACATAATTACATCACTATCTGCCTTAATTTGGTGAACACGTTATTTTATGTATGATAAGTCATTTGGATAGGTCAGAATTCATTAGTTGTGTTGGGAATCTATTAATATCATCCATATGATAGGGTATGAGGTCATACTATGTTATTCGTGAATGTTTCCTCTAGTTTCGGACTCGAGAAATATTATTCTCAATAGACGTGTAAATATATAGTTGTGGAATAAGTCATCCTAGGATCATTCCCTAGGTAAACCTTTTCTCTTCCCCGTATAAAAATCATGCTAATAAAATTAGGCATCCTATTCCCTCCACGTAGAAGTGTCATAGTATAACCACTTAAGGAATCCCTAGATCATCACATGAGGCATCTTATGATCATACTAAAATTTAATTATCATATTCCTATAGCCTATGGGGAGAAAGAATATATTAAAATCTATTAATATTGGTTTATTTAAATATTCACATGAGGCATCACATTCATGTCTCATGAAGAAAAATCATTGGCTCTACACCTAAGGACAGGGATGATAAATCTCATTATAATTATGTTGTATTATTATTATCATCATATTTTCTATCTCATGAGGCTTACAAGGCACATCAACCAGGTCTAGGATTTTAGTAAATCAGGTCTAGTTATCTTAGACTTAGAAGATAGGACCTCCTGAGATCATAAAAAAAGTGGTTCTCCATTTAAATTTTAGTGGAGATGTTTCCACATTCTCATTTCATGTATGGACTAGTCATAGGTTAATATCCATAGGTATGATTCAACATATTCTCATAATTTTTCGGTGGGTATAGAATTTACATCAATGGTGGGTTACCTAAACATTAATGTATTATAGTGGCTAGATATCTTAGTGGGGATTTTGGCCTAATCATGGAAAGTGATCTCCCTTTAGATGTCTCACCTCCCAAGAGAGATTCAGACAGGTGGAGATTTTATGCTTGAATCTCATTGAGACACCGTAAATATTTATATCTAAAAAATAAGAATATAACCACACATATAATTGGAATTAAGTTCATAATCCTGAGGAAGGAGTATAAAAATAATTTTATCATTATATTATATAGATTATTTTTCCATTAAAAATGAAAAACAAAATATGATGTTGGTATTACAGTTTGGGATTCCAAACATTTGTGGTTGATATCATACTCATCACATTAGGTATCCCATTCTACTCACATAGTTCATAATTGGATTTTCAAATAAGGAATCATATGATGTGTATTGTGGTGGGTTTTATTTTATCATCTTTTACAAAGGAAAATCATATTTTCAAAAGGAAAACATAGAATGGAGGTATAAGGATTATACATTATGATTTAAACTGAAGTGAGTTATACAAAGTGGAAATTTATTTCTTCCACTAATGATTTATTAATATTGGTTTAAACCAGATAGAAGGCCCATGTGATACTCAGGTTGAGTTAAGATTAATCTAGGAATGCACATATACTTCCTAAATAGAAATATTCATGGTAAGACACATCCAATGCGGATTAGAGATCAATATGGATGTTTTCTATCCTATTTATGTCACAATTGGGTTGGAAATGAATGTTCATGATATTGGTCATGCATATAATGTTTACATGATTCATCCTTTATTGGGTGGATTCAAGACCCATGAGCACTAAACATTTCCATAGATATTTTTATTGAAGATAGACATCAAAGGGGGGAACCTTGTGTGAGTCTTTGGAAACATATTAGTTATGTAAATACGTACTTTTTTTCAGGACATGGACTCTAAAACTAGTTTTTTTATAAACTAGGGGATTCAAACATTTGTATTATTGTGAAAAATGTGGACTTTTGAAAAGCATGATCCTTTAGTGTGAATTGTGACCTTCATGGATGAATTTTTTTAAAGGCATTTGAAACAAAAACAAAAATATTAAATTTTGGTTGTCTGTTATTTCATGGAGGAAACTAAACTTTGGAAATCCATGGGTGTCTCTTGTTATAAGAATACATCATAAAAGGAGATTTCTGAGATGAGAGAATGAGCCTTCATCTTCCCAATGTATATAATTGAAAATTTAGGTGATGTAGCAGTTATAGTCCTCAATATAGGATTCAAAGATTTATATTATGTTTGTACATCTTTATAAATATACAGAACATAAAATAAGTGTTAATAAATCTTTATGTTCACATGAAATCAGGATTTTTCAAAAAAAATTACCTATAGTTGTGATGAACAATCACACAAATGGTGAAATTCAGGGAACCTTTTGGATGGGTTCATGAAACTATGAGTTGTGAAAAAATTTGGATATTTCTATAGAAACAACTTCTCAATGAGGTACAACTTTGAATGACCAAAATCTTTTACCCATATGCCAATTTCAACAAAACTACTAGTAAAATTGAATCTTTTGAACTGAAATATTATACTAAATTATTTGTTCAATTTTATTATTTTTTTTAAAAGCTAAAAAACTACCAAAAGACCACAAATTGGGTTTTTTAGTTTTGAAACACTCTTGTTCCATAATTCCACATCAAAACTATAAATTAATTTAGTCTCACTCAATAAGTCAACATATGACTTTACTCATCATAAAATTTCTTAAATCACAATTTTCTCACTATAATAAATTATATGAGCAGCAACATACACAACCACTATAACATCGCTTAACTAAATAAACATATTATTATGGGTTTAATACAAATTATTTAAATTTCATATGATTTTATATATATTATTTATACCTTTTATATAGATTAGTAAAAAATCTTAAATATTTTTCCTTTAATATCAAATTTTAAAATTTCCATAAAATTTAAATTTTTTAATAAAAATTTTATTCATAAATTCAAAATTATGTTTTATTTAAAACAAATTAGATTCTTTTAAAATAAATCCCCATAGTGCAATGATATATCATTCCATTATTTTTAGTCATCTTAATTCCTATATATAATCACTATAAAATATGATATTACAACTAGAAGATCAATACGGGTATAGAATGTAATTTAATTAGTTATTCTATTTTAAAAATTGTGATGTCCCTTAGAAAAATGTCTCCTTTATAGATTATAATATTAGAACTGAAATTTTCATTTACATACCAAGTATATAAAAATTTTTAAAAAATTAATAATAAAATTTTTATTAAATTATGAGGGTAAATAATTATCATGATTTCAATATAAATGATTATAATCCATGAAAAAATAAATTAAAAACCTACCATTCACACTTAAAATGGTGAAAAATGTTTTTAAAATATATAACTCTTTTCATCACTTTTGAAATAAAAATATTTCCAAAAAACCTATTTGGATAGAACATGATTTTCTTGTAGGTTACATAGGAGTTAATATCTATATATCTCTTATAATTCTCTTTGTATGTTGAAAAACATACATGGATAATTATAACACAATTCTTTGGAGAACATATTCATTACCCAACACATTCTACATATATATATATTGGGCTCAATAGTTGTCATGAGAAAAGATAAAGTAAATTCATATAAAAACCATATTGAATATTTAATTTCAATAATGGTATCTCATAATGTATTCTTATTTATATCTGGGTAGATGTACTTTCAACCATCACATAAAAATAATGATAAAAAAACGTTTTCCATTGAAAAATAATTACAAAATTTCTAAAAGAATATTAAATGGTACATTAAATTAAAAATCATCTAAAATTTTAATGTAATATTATAAAATTATATAATTCATCAAAATAAATAAATTACATTTATTCCACTTATGTTAAAAAATTATTCATTTAATAAATTTAAAAATTAACCCATATAGAATACATTAAATATATACCTTTTCGAACAAATTTAATGATTTAAATAAATAAATATTAAATTAAACTAGATATGAATTTTAGTATAATAATAAAATAACTCAAACATCTTAATTAATATAGAAATGGATGAAAAATTATCAGATGAAAACATTAAAACATATTAAATAATGATATAAATAAATTCACGTACCACATTACTTACATTTAAAAATAATAATTCAAGAATAGAACAGAAAATGGGTATGAAAAAAAATTATTATTTTTAATTCAAGAAAAAAATAAATCCTTGTGATAATTTATATACCAAAAAATCATAACATGTAGTGAAAATAGAATAACTCCCAAAGAAAAGGAATTGAGGCAGGAAATCCCCTTTCCTCGGACATACAGTTAGTCAAATGTGTTCAATAATCTTCAATGATAAATTAATATTTATTATAAATGTATAATATTATAATTATAATACCTATAATGATTCATATAACTCATTCAAGAATTATTATTAACCATTTATTAATAATATTTAATTTAAATCTACATTTGGGGTTTTAATTATTCTGTTTCTCATGTAAATTTTGGTTTTGTGGTTTAGGTCCTTGAATATTGGTCATTGATTCATCACATATAGAATTTTAATGATTATGAAATATAGTTTTTTAATATTATTTTTTATTACCATCTATATTTTTTAACTTATTATAAGAGTTTGATAAAAATCCCGAAATGTCCTTTTTTTAAATTTCCTAATTTCATATTAGAAATTGATTTTATTAGAAAATATAAACATAGTTTTTAAAATAAAAAATATTTAAAAAAACATAAATTTGTTATTTTTATATTATTTTACCATTGCATAAAATTCTTTAATCAGTCATGAAATAAAAATTAACAATGATCATATAGGAGTTAAAATTGACCCAAATAAAAACATGTTATATCGACTAAATTTGTAAGAATATGTTATTTTATATAGATGATATTACAATAAAAGAACATTAATAATGTTATATACATAAATCATATTTATTTTTTACATCCATCTATAGGACCATTCATATGATTTTACAGAAAAAAATCACACCACTTCTAGGATATGGTCGTCCACACATACACAATAGAGACATTATTGGTTTCTAGTGGGTGGAAGGGTAATATTGAATCCTAGTTAATATTATTTTAGAATATCTATTATTTAATAAGAATTATATATATTTCTTTGATCCATCAATTTTACAATCCATATGTGGTGCTGATGAAAAATGAATGAAATCACTTCATGAAAGTTGTTGTACACATACATAAACATAGAGGTTTTCGTATCACATAATCATTAAAAAAAGATGAAAAAGTGGAGTGATATTTACATAATAAAAATTATTTATATTTATATAATAATTTAATTATTACATAATATTTATTATATGTTTTAAAGAGTTTAATGTGAAAAAAACATGTAAGAACTCGATTAAAATTATTGCATATTCTTTTGAAAAAATACTTTGGGATACAACATAAGACGTATAGAATTGTATTATGGTCAATACATAACCTCTATGATAGGTATAGGATTTTTTTTGTTAATTTGTGGAGATTTTTTTTTGAGATAAATTCCACATGTTTTTTTAATAAGAGAGGATATGAGGTGTTCATTTATAAGTTAAATAAATGGCACACTTGTAATTATTTATAAATTTAAAATATTATAAGTGTCTAAATCATATTAAAGCGGAATTAAAACAGTATAATTTAGAAAATAAATAATATTATTATATATCCCATTATCCATTAATAATTCATATGATATTTTTCGATCAAATAATAAAAATTAACATTAATTAACCCATTTTAATCATTACTCAGGTTGAAAAATTTTCCCATTATTACTATTCATTATGACAGAAAATGTAGAAGAACTAACTTTTAAATTTTATCATCATAATTAAATATATGAAATAAATTTTTCATGACTCAATTTTTGGATGTGGTAGAAATTAAATTTTAAAAATGTGTGATAACCAAAAGAAAAAACAAATTTTAGATGAATGTGTACTTAATTATAAAAATGAATTTATACCAAATTCAAAAACAATGTTGATACTAATAAAATTATTTAGATATAAAATGGTAAAATAGGAATTATGCATCTCTATAAATTTAGAAAAATATATGTTTTAAATTACATTTAAAAAAATAAGTAACAGTTATAAAAAAATATGTATTTTTAATATTAATTAAAAAATATTCCATTTATAAAAAATTTCAATCATTTAACCTAATAAAATTTTGAAATTTTAATTTCTTAAACTGATAACATTTTTTAAAATAAAATTTGATTTTGTTTTATAATTTAATTATAATATCCACTAAAAATTTCAATAAAAACAATTTTTATGAAAATATAATTTTTGTATTATAAAATGAATTTATAATAATTTCATACCTAATAACCACAATTAGAATACTTTTAATTTATTTTATTAAAAACCTGATATGTACATTTCGTTATAATAATTAACTTATACTGAGGACATTTATTTACATTGATAAAAATTCATTATGCATATAAATAACTTTTTCAAAAAATATCTACTTCAATGTTGTGTGATATTATTTAAAATTTATTTCTTATTTCCAAATATTAAATCAATACATTTTTAATGAAATATTCCCTTCATATATTGTATAACACGGTTACACCTATTCATACAGTCTAAATCAATATATTTATTTACATGGTTATATATAAATAATTATATTTTAATAGCATATCACAATTTTTATTATGCTTGGTATTGTGAGTGGTATATGAAATTGAACATATTGTTAAAATCTAAGGATGTTACATTATCCCCTACTTAATGAATTTTTGTTTTTTAAATTATAATTTTATTCTCTATAAATTATTTTATCATAATATAGTAATAAAATTATATATATTTTTTATCATGATCATTAATTTTTATTTCTATGATGATGAAACTAACTATTTCATACAATAATTCGCAATAAAAACACTCAAACATTCATATGAGTTTCTAAAAAAATAAATTGATATTTGAGTGTCAGTTCTACCATAAGAATTAATATTTTTTAGAAATTATGTTACCATCTAGATAGATATTTTACAAAAATATGTCAATTTGACATTATTTCATCTCAAATGTGGAATTTAATCATATATTTTTTATTTGATCATTTTCCACTTCTTTCTCATATCATACTCTATGAAATGAATGTTTATGATGTATTTATCATTTATGAATAATAAAAATAAAAATATAATAGATCTTACAATCGATAATGTGATTAATTTTTTTCCATATTTATATCCATAATCATAACAAAAAAATAGTTATCAATAATTAATATAATATCCTATAGACCGCCATTTAAAGAAGTTAGTCATTAATCCAAAAACCATAAAATTGACCAATGTTCAACATAAATCATTCCACAAATAATCAACATTAAAAATCTTTAATATATGATTGACCATAATTGATGAACAAATGTTATAATTATTTCATGACATATTCTTTAATGAACAACATAAAAATTATCTCCAAATATAATTCTTCACTTTTATAGGTATATACAAAAAAGTAAAATATTCCTAACAATACATTCTCCCACAATTATGTTAATTCATTCCATAAGTCAACTAATGTATATAATGAAATAATAAAATCATATATGCTTCAATAAATAACTCAATATTTTTCTTGGACAATATTTTTACCTTAATCAAACAATGTTCCAAATATAGTGAACTTCATCAAAAAATACATTAATCAATAATTCACTGAATCAATTTTCAAACTCAGGGTTATCTATAAGATGAAACATATGTTCCCAAATATAATAACCCATTATCCAAGTTAACAATATAAATATCTAAGATCATATTAACCATAATGTTTAAATTTAGCTTTCATATTTTTTCCCTAATATAAATAAATTCTTACTAAGTATCCTTTAACATATATAACATTACAAACCTAATGTTTATACATACCAAAATCATATCTTTATAACCAACACATTTTCCAAAAAAATCATTAATTACCTTTGAATAATATCACATAATACCTAAAAATATTTTTATACATTTGAACAAAAATAATATCAATCCTTAAATAAAATAACAATACATTTTAAAACATTAACCATGATTTTTCATCATTCTAATTAATAATTTTTTCCAACAAATAAAATTATGAATCAAATCCCATGATTGATAATACACAATTTAATATTGTATAAAAAATTTATTATAAGTAGTATAATTCATAAGATTTTATTTTTTTCATAGTTACTCAATATGAATATGTAAACTCTTTTTTCGTATGGGAAATTTGATATACTTTTGGAGATTATTCCCAAAGGAATTTTATTTTTCTACACCCCAATCTTCAAAACATTCTCAACTTTTTTTAACTCAACCCCTTGGGGGATTCTTCCAAGAGTATTAACATGTATAATGATGTACATTCTTTATTATAACGTATTTATCAACTAAAATACAATGAAACATTATTTTTACTATATATTGTGTGGGAATGAACACAATGATATTCATTTTGTTTACAAAAACTAGACATATCCATTTAGTAATATCATTAAAATTCATCACTCAAGTTTCAATTTTTTTTGCACATTTTCATAGTCATTATAGTTTCCTACACACCAATCATTATCTTTCTTTATTCCTACTCTATAAATTAACAAGAACTAAAATATTTTGTTTGATTATATTAAATAATAATATACCAAATTATAAATAATATATCTTATATTATATCATAAACCACTATAATCATAAAATATAACATTCTCCAAAACATTACATTAATACCAACTCAAATGAGTTTTACCTTAATAAACCTATAATAATGAGTTTTATTTAAAGAGTTGAATTTTTCAACTTTCCCATGGTTATTTAACATGAGATTTTCATAGAATATGAAAAAATCTAACATGTCATTATCATAAAATTATGAATGGAAACTTCAACTTAATTTTCATTTTTTCCACAATAGGAGGATTCTAATATTTAAACTCATGCTCAATTCAAAACACATTAAATTAATTTAAGCAAAATCATTAGAGAAGAAATATACACCTCGGTCTAGTTTCTCATCACCCTTAACACATATGAAAAAATATATAAAACATGGGATAAAGAAAAAGTAATCAATAAGGGGTACATAAACAAAAGGAATCTATTACTCCATTTGAAAATATAAGAAATCCATAATAATTTTTTCATATTTTTACATAATTATCTATGAAATCAAATATTCATTTACATAATCCTGAAATAATATTTATCTCCCAATGTTATTCATAAAATAATTTTTAAACAATGATGTAAACACCCAAATAAAGTTGGTTTATTATAAAATATAAGAATCCATGGAAAATTTTGCACTATTGGTTTGGGTTATGTAACCTTTATTTATGAATTTTTATGTATATAAAGTCATTATGTAACGTTTTAGGTAGTTTTAATGTTTTTTGATGGTTTTTTGGATTTTATAAGGGAAGGAGGGATGAAAATGGTTAGTGAAAACTATGCATAATCTCTAAAAAATCGTGTAAGTTAAGGTAGAGGGATGGGGGTGACACACAGTTAAGAAACACTGTTTACAAATCATGCAGCCACCCCAGATCAATCATGAATCTTGAGACAATGTGATTTCACAATGTTAGTTCATGGTTTATATAACCATGTCGGAAAACCATGCAGAGAACCCTTTTGGATAGAAATATTCAAATGGTTTGTGCACGATTTGTCTAACCATGTGATCTAACCATGTGCAATATTAAAAAGGGGGATTTAAAATGGGTTCAATTGGGATTTTCCTTGAAACACTAATTGCATCTCCCACATGAACCCAACATGTGATTTATTCTTTTTAGGGGTTAGGGAGGCTCCCACAATCATTTTGGAAGTTAATTGATGGGTTTTTAAGGTACATTAGAGTATATTTTTCCACATAATAGCTCATATCTTGGTAGTTTTTTCCTTTTCCTTATAATTAGTTATGTCTCTCCCAGTTTCCAATATATACTTTTTTAATATAGATCTATGGTTTTTGTTTCCTAAAATGATATGATTTGGGATTTTTCATGTTAGTTAAATAGCTCTAAGGTGTTTTTGTGGATGTCTCCCCTAGTCGTTATGTGTAGGTGTGTGGTGAGTCTATTTCTCCAAACCCTATGGTTGGTGGATTCACTCTCGACCTTATATTTTCTAGAACTAAAAGGATTTATTTCAATTTAATTAGTTTTTTATGGAATTGATTGTGATTTTGATTTGTAAATCATTGCAGAAACCCATTATGTGACAATTTTTTGATTTTTGGGAAAATGGGTTATTGTCGTTAAATTCTCATTGTTGATGGATTTTAAGAAAATCATTTTAAAATAAATATCTTGGTATATTTTTATAAAATGGTTTTTCAATATTTGGTTTCAATAAAAAAATTTGTTTTATTGAGTTATGGTTTGTAAAGAACTATGGATTAAGGGTGTTGAAATGAATGGTTGATTTATTGAATTAGTAATGCAATGTTGTTGGAATAGTTAAAATTGATGTTGTTGTGATTTTTTTAAATGTTTTCGGCATGATTTTTGGATTAATTGGTAACAAAAAATTTTGTATATGCATAGTGGGAGTGAAGGAACTCTATCCAAGGTTTAAAATGGAAATGTGAAGTACAGTTATAAAAAAGTGAACGGGGTTGGACGTGAAGTTCCACCATCAATGGTGCATCTGACCTCATGTGGATAATTGTGTGTATGGTTGAGGTTGGCGTGCAGATACAAAATATTATTTTATAATGCTAATATTAAATAGGTAATGAAATTTTTGGTTTCCTTATATGTATATATGTTGATTTGGGTAACATTATTTGGAAAGGATGTGTTTCTCTTGTTATAATGTGTTAAATTTTTTAAATTGATTTATATAAATAGTTTTATTTAAATGTGTTATATTCCTATATCCTAGTGGAGTGAGTAGGGATGTCATTTGGGGAAAAACAACTAAGTATTATTAATCACCCCTTACTTTTTCACTTTTTTTTAATTTTTCATATGTTGTGTTCTGAGACACAAGTAAATCTAAAACATATCCTTCTTTTTTAGGTACCTCAAGATGTTTGGGTAGTCCTATCATATTGGAGCTTCAATCATGGGTGTGGATTTGGAGTACTTGAGTTTCGATGCTCAGTATTCTTCTTTGATACTACGATCTGTTATTATTATGTGATTGGTTTGATTGTTTTTTTGTCACTTGGGAATGTGTTTAATTAGTTTACAATTTTTACATGAATCATGTAGTTATGGTTGATTGAGGAATAGTTGGTAGGTTATTTTATTTCAAAGGGAAAAGCATCCCCCACTTTATCAAGAAGCCCTTATAATTTATTTCTAGCTTTTGGTACCTCATGGATGTCCCCTAAGGCCTTGTAGAACTTTCACCTTAACTCAATCCAATCAGGAGGGGTGGCTTGTTACAAGTTGTATCATCTTGTTTGGTCATTGAAATACAAGTAAAAACAATCTTTTCAGTTATTTGTGATTTGTTTTTGGTCTTGGGGTTTGTATGCATTCTTTTTTTTCCTCATGTTCAGATTATATCAAGTAGTATGATATTTATGACTAGATATATAGAGCTTAAGAGGATATAAATTACTCTTTTATTCTGAATTTTTTGTTATTATTGAGTTGGGTACAAATGTTTTTTGGATAAAATTATAATATTGTAATATCATTGTCAAGGGTCCAACCAATGATATTATCATGTAATCCAAGGTATAAATGACATATCACTAGGATTCAATATTGTATTGAGTATAATGATTTATGTCCTATTATGAATGTGTTGATTTTTAAAAAATATGGAAATTGTTTTCAAATATGTGGATTTGAAAATAGATTTTGTTGTGGTCTTTTATATATGGGTTTATTTTAAAAATGTTGTGGATTTCTAAAAAAAGGTTGAACATGGGAAATTAGGAATTTTTTAAATCATTGTTGCAATAGTTATAATGTGATTGAATTTTGGAATTTTAAGCCATATGTTTCTAGGTTGTGAGAATTATTGTGGTTGTTGTGTCGATAAAAAATGGTACTAGGTAGGCGACATTGAAGATGAAAAGATGATTCCAATAAAAATATGGATTCACCTAAGCCTCAAGTGAACTAATATCTAGTTCTACGAATAGTGAGAGCTCTCTATGTGATGGAACATGGGAATAGAATTGATGTGTTGTGGCATGTGGATCACTCGAACCAATTTTAGAAACAGAATCCTCCCATCTTTAGTGGTGATTTAGAACTAGAAAGGGATTAATCAAGGTTTAATATGATGAATAGATATTTCAATTTCCTATGAACACTATTGGAGTTGAATGTAAAATTAGTGACATACATGTTGGATGATCTAGAAGGTTTGTGGTGGGAGTCTGCTGTCCAGGCTGGAGCGGACCAAGGTATGACATGGGATGGATTCGAGGAATTGTTTAACCAAAATTTATACCCTCAAAATTTCAATATTCTTCCAAATATATATTTATTCATTTTGAATTAGGAGAACCTCTTGATTAATGAATATATAGCTATGTTCATGAACGTTTTCCAGTTTTCACCTGGGGTTACAACTAGTGTGTCTTTGAAGGTGTATATCTTTGAATTAGGGTTGAGGTAGGAAATTATTTCCAAATTTGTGGTCCTTTGTATAAGATACTATATAGAGATGGTTAATATAGATGAATTGTTATAAAGGGACGTCTTGGGGGGAAACTGGTGGGGGAATTTTGTTGGAACACATGGGAAATAGAGGGAACTCTGTTAGAGGTACAAAGAGGAAGAGGGACACTTATTTCAAGGGTAAGAGTATGGAATGAAATCCAAGGGATTGATCGATGAATATTCTTTCAATTCCATACAGTATTCCATGATGTTTTCTATGTGGTTCTATACTACACATGATGCAAGACTATAGGACCCCAAATAGATAATTCCATATATTTAAGAAAATGGGGCACCATCAACAATATTTCTATAATTCTCTGATGTTAGGTGTTCATGATACTCTTTAGGGATCATAGAAATTTTATACCATCACAAGATAGAGAAATTAAAATACCATTCATCTGTAGATAATAATTAGAAATGGTTATTCGAGGAACACCAAGAATCCTAAACAGGGGAATAAAGAGAAAATTTTGGCCTGTAAGCAGGTGTTTTCAGCTGAGTAGGTTCTCTTGGATGATAAGATGGGACTATCCATAGTGATAGGTTATGTTATTTTGAATTTTACCATTATTAAAGGGTTATTTTTTATGGTTTCATCAAATTATTTCATTGATTCTCATATCGTTTTTTTGGTTTCTTGAGTTAACCTTTGGACTTCTGTTTTAAAACATGAACCTCCTCTAGGTAAAAGAGAGTGTTGAGACATCATTTATAGTGCATTTTGTGGATTTTTAGATGGGTTAGAGTTGATGTGGGTATTCTTAGTAATTGAGAAGGATTCATATGATGTAATACAGGGTATTGATTGGTTGGAATTGTTTAAGAACCACATCTATTATTATCCATTAATGGTTAGTTTTACGACTGATGATTGTGTCAAGTATCTCATTAGAGGGGAGAAGAATGAAAATGTGGGTAAAATAGGATTACTAGTACCATACATTGGATTTATAATATATTATTTAGAATCTTTTTTGTTGGAATAATTGGATGAAATTGGGGGAATTACTTTTCGGATAGTTGTTGATTGGTTTATGGATTCCTTTCTTGAATATTTCATAGGGGATGACACCTATGAGAGAAGTGTAGTTTAAAATTGATCTCCTTATGCGGACCAGTCCTATCTCACATATGTCTTGATGAATGGATCCAGTAGAATTGAAGGAATTGAATGTCGTTTTGGAGGATTCATAAAACAATTTTTTCGTCAATCCTAGTATGTCCCTATGGACAATGATAATTTTGTTCATTAAAAGGTGGTTAGAAATATTTATTTGTTTATCTAAAAGGTGGTTTGAAATCTTCATTTGTTTATCTAATATCATAATCGTAACCATTTAATAAAAATTAAAAAATAGTCACTCCCATCAATTAATGACATGTATGATCAGTTGAGTCGAGATCATCAGTTCTGAAAGATTGACTAGCAATCAGGATATCATCAGTTGCAGGTGCAGAAGGAGGATATTCTCAAAAGAGTCTTTAAGAGTACATACGACCATTACAAGAACATGTTTATTCCCTTAAAACTTAAAAATTCACCAGTGGTGTACATGGAATTGATGAATTGGATATTTAAGATATATCTGGATGATCTCATGGTTGTATTCATGGATGATATACAAGTGTATTCAATTAATAGGGTGTAGAATGATGAACCTTACTTTTACAATTGGGAATATTGAGATACCATTGATTGTATTTAAAAAAATTAATGATTAATTTTGGATAAAAGTGGTAAATTCTCATTGATATATTATTTTTTATAATGGTGTTTTAGTGGATCTGAAGAAGATAGAGGTTACTATCTCTTGGAAACCACCACTACATATTTTTGATATATGGATATTCCATGGTCTAGATGAGAATTATATATTATTTTTTCATGACTTATCACAATTATCTTCACATATGAATGATTTTACAAGAAATAATGTTCCATTTCAATGGATTAATCTGTGATAGAAATATTTTGAATAGATCAAGGATCATCTTACAACATCACAAATCTTGGTATTTCCAACTCCAGGAAAAGGGTATGTGGTGTATTGTGAGGCATCGGGATCCAGGATAGGGTGTGTTCTCATGAAAGTATATCATGTTGTTTTATATGGATCATGATAGTTTAAATTGCATTAGAAGAACTACACAACACATGATTTTGAGTCTGGGGAGGTGGTTCATGATTTGAAAACATTGTGTCACTATATCATCAGTGATAAATTCATATTTTATACCATCCAAAAGAGATTTAAACATATTTTCTCAAAATATATTTAAATTTGAGGCAAAATAAATGGATGGAGTGTCTCCATACGTTTGGATTTGACATTATGTACCCAAAAGGAAAAGGAAATCTGGTGGCAGATTAATTATGTATAAATTCATTTGCTCAAAAGGTGAAATAGGCATCAAATTAGTGAAAGTTTATGTTGTTTTTAGACATCATGTGGTTTTAATGTGAAGAAAATGTGATATAGTAGTTTTCATTCCTTTATTGGATCCTAGAATGGTAATTTTGGTTAGATAGGTGTAGTTGTGTGATTCAGAGTGTGTGGATATGAGGTCAAAACTCAATGTTGGGGAGAAAATTGAGGGATTAAAACAAGATAGACAATCATTATTGTTCTTTAGGGACAAAATTTTTGTACTAGTGGCCTATCAGGAGAAACTCCTCAGTTTTTATCGTCATTCCAAATGGGTTATTCATCATGGAATATAGAAAAGGTATAATTCATGGAAAACATTGTTTTGATGGGAGGGAGTGAAAATGAAATAGGATGAGTTTGTATCAATATTATTGACTTGTCATCATGTTCAAGAAGATAATCTTAGGCTAGTTGGTTTGTTTAAGTCTTTACCTATCCATGTATAGAAGTGGAGAAAATAGCTATGGGTTTTATTATTGGTCTCCCAAGAATAGTTCGATGGAAAAATTCCAAATGGTTGATAGAGTATCAACTAAAAGAGTTAGGTCATTCCATCTATATTCGTCAATTTCATACAGTGGAGGATCTATCCAAAGTCTATATCTGGAAGGTGGTAATGAGGAAATGTGTACCATTACTGATTTCATCACATAGAGGCATGATGTTGACATATTATTTATGTAAATCCTTGAAACAAGCACTTTAGACACAAATAATAATGACAATAAATTGTCATCCTTATATGGATGGAAAATCTGAGAGGATGATACAAATGTTGGAAGATATGTTGTGGGCCTATGTGATGGATTTATTTGTCTCCTTGGAGGATCACTATCTATTATTTGATTTTGTTTCAAAATAATTTTCATGAGGAGTCGATACATATGGCTGCGTTTGAAGCATTGCATGGGTATCCATGTCATTCTCCACTTTTTTTGGTGTAAACAAGCGACACTTTAATGATTAGGATGAGCCTTTTCTAGTATGCCAAAAATAATATTATGTTGATCCGGAAGAGAATAAATATGGATCTGAGTGATTAGAAATCATTTTTTGATCATCATCAATGACCATTTTCATTTGAGGTGGGTAATCATGTGTTCTTTAGAATCTCCCCTTGGCTTGTAAATAGTCATTTTGGAAAAAAAAATGTAAAAAATATCTGAAATATATCAGGCCTTTTGTGATACCAAAGTGGGTTGGATAAGTGGCATATCAATTGGACTTTCAACTACTATTTTATTCTATACACAATGGGTATGATGTTTCTCAGTTGAAGAATTATCATATTGATCTTGTCCATGTGTTTTAAATTGATCATGTTGAGCTAGAGAAATATGCTTCATTGGTTCATGTGCCAATTCATATTGTGTATATGAAAGGGAATGTTTTTTATGAAAAAAGTATTTGTCTAGTTTAGGTTTTGTGGAAACATGGTCAGACATTTCATGAGAATTTAGAGTAGGAGATAGAGATTCCTAAGCAATGGCCTGAACTATTCTGGCAAAGCGATGGTTCTCTAACTTCTAAGAATGGAATGTCTAATGATGTGGAGAATGTAGAACCCTTAGTTTGAGATTGGTTACATTTTTATTCCTTTTAATTTTTATAAAGATATTTGTTAATGTTTGTGAGTGTTTGGAATATTTTTGTGGAAGAATTTGGTAATTTTTAAAGGGTGTATAGTTTTATAATGGTTAGTGAAAATTGTGAAAATTCTCTAAGAAACTGTGAATGTTGTGGAAGAGGTATAGAAGATAGATAATAATTAAGGCATAAGGTTTACCAATCCTGTGGTCACCATAGGAAAAGTGTGAAACTAAATATAGTTGTAAACATCATGGTCGATGCACGGTTTTTCTAAATATAAGGGAAAACATGATTGGGAACCCTTACGGATAGTAATAGTCACATAGTTAGCACACATTTTTTCTAAGCGTGTAAGAGAACCATGAATTATAGTAAAACATGGGTTTTTTAAAATAGGTTCACTCTGAATTTTCCCTAAAACACCCATTTGTTCTCCCACATGAACCCAAAATGCAATTTCTTCTTCTTAGAGTTTATGGAAGCTCTTCCACTTTATTTTTAATTGACTCAAATGGTTTTCAAGGTATATTGAATGTGATTATTTCTTGGTAAGTCTCTTATCATTATTGTTACTTTGTTTTCCTTAGTTCTATTTCTTTCTCTCTCTCTTTCTCATTATTTCCTATATCTACTTTTTGTGCAAGTATATCTAGAGTTTTTGTTGCCTAAAATGATGATATTTTGAATATTCAATGTTATTAAAAGATATCTAAGGACATTTTGTGGATGATTCACCTAGTGATTGTGTGCAGTTTTGTGGTGGGTGGATTTGTTCCAAACCCTAATGTAGCTGTCTTAATGCACAAATCCATATTTCTAGAACTAGAAAGATCATTCTCAAATTAATTTGTTTTTTATGACATTGATAGTGATTGTGATGTGTAAAGCCATTTGGAAACCCATATTATGGTGATTTATGTATTTTAGAAAAAATTGAATATTATCGTTTAATGTGATTTGCTTTTGGGTTTTGAAATGATGATTATAAAATTAGTTTCATGGGTAATTTATAGAATTTTTTTTTTGAAAATTGGGTTTCTATAACAATGATGTTTTACTGATGTATTATTTGGCATGAAAAATAGATTAAGGATGTTTTTTTGTAAATGGTTGATTAATTGTTGTGGATTATGAATATTGTTGGAATTGTGGAAATTCATGGTATTAGGACAATGGTAATTGTTTTTTCCTGACTCTTAGCATACGGGGTAAATATGAGTTGAGTAGATTGATGGTAACAACCTGAAAATTTAAAAATAAAATACCCTTATTTTAATTATATGTATTATTGATATAGAAAACACATGCACTCCTTTTGTTTTATTATAACCAATTGTTTTTAAATGACTGTTGCGTACCATTACCATTGATAATATAGACATCGAATAGTGGTCACATGACTAGTATAAATAAGGGGTTATAACAAATACTTTTGACACAGACAAAGGATGTGACGACCTCAACCAATGGGATTGTACACTATGAAGCCCATTTACTAGAGCTTCTGAGGTTCATAGCATTTCTGGGATTTTTCCTATACCAATCCCAATGAAGGATCCATAAACACAAGCATTAGAAAATCCGTTTATGGGAGAAGTTCATGGTCATCGAGATCATGGCCCAAGTCGTGTTCACCGAATAGCCCCATAGAAACTCCGCCATAGAACACCTTTCTCTTAGGGTGTATGCTATTGTAATAATGGTATATGTAACAAGGCCCAAGCATTATTATTATGGGAATTATTTTTGTATATAATAATAAAAATACTTTCATTTTATTAGTGTTACTTTGTAAATTATTATTAAAGAAGAAATTATATTTTTTTATTAATATTAAAATTCAATTAAGAGATATATTTTCATGAATTAATGGAATTTTAATTTAAATAATATTTTAATAAAATATTATTATTAAATTAATTCTATTAAATATAAAATATCATATAATTTTTATCATATCAGATGTAATTATTATAAAGGATAAAAAACTGTTTTTTCAAAACCCATCAATTTTCAATAAATGTTGGGTTTAAATTTAAAAATGAAAATTCAAATAATTATAAAATTATCGACATAGAATATGTATTATTTTTGGAATCAATAAATCAAAATTATCCAATGAGGATTTTGTTTTATTATTTTCTTCAGCCAGTCTAATTTTTTTGGAAATATTAAATACCATATAAATATATATTTTGTTTTATGACATCATATAGACCTAATAGTGATGTAGTAAAATACTATAATGGATATATAATAATAAAAATAATTTTATTGTATTTTACCATGATCCCATACTATTTATTTCATGTATAAATTATGAGATACCCATTTATCTCTCATCATCCAATTTTAAAAATTTCTATATGACATCGTTAGGATACCGAAATTGCACTGTGATTTTCCATACAAAAATCATTGATTAGTGAATACCATATCCATTACTCTATCATGATAATTGACATTTATTCACATATAAATGTTTATTTATGACTTAAATGTATTAATTCTAAATACCTTTATTGTGAAACAACATATTATGTTGAATGAATATGTGTTATATGATCTACGTGGCACACATATGCATTAGATTGAAAGGATTTTGAAGGGTGTGCCTTTATAGTGCTTCAATGCATTGGGTAATTTTTAGTATGATGGTATCCCATGGTGGTATAAGGGTTTACCAAATTCATTTATAGGACCTTCTCCCACCATGTTGAGATAATGGTTTACCTGATTCAATTATGTTAACGATGCAGTGTTTTATGTAGTTTCTACATTCCCATGTTATGAATATCATGCTATATTGTGAGTTTATGTTAATTCTTATTTTTCACTTCATTTATATACCTATTGACTAACATGTATTGTCTTCCTCATGTTATTCCATGATTATTCCCATAATAGGATTTGTATCTCACTATTTTCTAATGTATGTCCACAGGTTATCCCATGCAATGATATGTAGGAAGGAAGGTTGTGGTCATGTAAAATATGTTTTCAATAAAGATGTTTATTTCATGTTTTAGGATTTTATTTATTGTTTCTAAGCCCAAAAGATACTATAAATTTTGATCTTAAAAGTTGTATTATGTGCATGTTTTTGTTATTAATCATGTTCAAATATGAAATATTGATAAAGGTTATTATAGTTGGAATCAATGGATAGGTTTAGTTGTATTAGGGATTTAGATTAGAAAACTCTAGTGAAATCCTTAAGGATAACACTTAGTATAAGAAAATAACTACTAAATCTTGGTGAGTATCTAGTAATTGTTTTATCAATAAAATACATCGATGTCTGTATATGAACAAGTTGAAGTTGATTTGGGACAGAAGTATCTAGGGCTAAAACCCAAAAACACCGCATTAATCTATACTTGAATGGGAACTGGTGCACGAAAATGGGACTTCCTAGGCTCTTGTATTGACACTACTGAGCGATATGGTTAAGTAAATCCATAAGATTAGAGTGAGCCAATATTAAGGGAACAAAATAAAATTCCCATATGAATATATGTTTGGAAGTAGATCATGGATAACATATATCGAAGTATAGAAATTAAAATTATAATGAGTCAAATGAAATTTTTATGTTTTCCCTTTGGTTATTGGATTCTCCATTATGTTTTTAATATTTTAGAATATTTACCCCTAATATTCCTTTTATTCTATCTATTGTCTGATAATAGGAGTAATCAAGATAACAACCAATCTAAAGATCAATGTGACCAATGCTCTAATGATATTCCCCATCTGATGGGAGAAGGAATCAAATACTTTGTCATGATACTCTCTCAGTTAACACGTGTTTTGAATAGAGACCTATATCCATAGGAGCATTCACCCCCTGTAAGAAAGAACTTGTAAAAATTGAGAGCTTCATGAGACAAACACCTTCTACTTTCAATGGACCATATGATCCCTCAATTTTCAAACAATGGATATACTCAATTGAGAATATATTCTCCATAATTCAATGCTCTGATGAAGATAAGGTCCTTATGGATGCTTATCGTATAGAGGGTTAAGATGATAAATGGTGGACACTGAATAAATATTTGATTCCTAGGGAAGAAATCGAGTCAAAGGAATCCAAGGATTTCCGGAAAAAGATTCTTGATAATTATTTTCCTCAAACCCTCTGTATTACGATGGAACGTGTTATTCGTACACTCAAGAAAAAGGATGTGGAATTTTTTGGGGTGTTCTAAGAAAATTTCACCCAACTTGTATGATATACCTTTGTTTTTTTAATTACCCATGAATGCAAGGTTGACATCTTCTTTTGTGAGATAAAACCTATCATACAGAAAGCTCTGGGGATTCATTACATTGACAACTATAATGATGTTGTCTGATATTCCCTCAAAGTTGATACTGAGATTGAGTAATATCAACAGTATCTTGGGGATAAGAAGAAAAAATTATAAATTAATTATGGAGGTCCAAAAGATAAATCCAACAGTGCTAAACAAATTCCAACACCCCACACGTCAAATGTTTGGAAAGTAGCACCCTGTAAATTTATTAAAGTGTATGAGGATGTGATTTAGGTGTGGGAAAAAATGGCCCCTAGCCGGTGATTACTGATAAGAAAAACCTTATATTGTGATAGAGGAAATGAACGAACTATTTTATCCTCAATACATTGTTCATTGATACAAGTACAAGTAACTAGAGAACTTTGTGAACTAGTTCTCTCAGCTTAGGGTTTTTGGAGGAAACCAACAACCTCTATGGAAGAAAGGGAAATATTTTTCTATCACTACCGATGAATTGATTCCTAGAAATGAATTGGTGATAAGTATAATGTTTGTTCATTCATGAATAGGGAACATACTTTTTGTTTCTAGAAATACGAATTCATATATATCCTAAATGTTTATTTGAAAACTCAAAATACCACCATAATGAATAGAGGTGGAGATATCGGGTGAAAATGGAAAATGGGTCAATTATAGAATCCCATCCATTTGACACCTCCACCTACATAATTTGTGGATTGAGTATCCCAGTGAACCTCATCATACTTCCCTTAGTGTAATTTGATCCAATTATTGTCCTACATTGGATTTCCCTATATTAATCCAAAAAAAATTACTCTTGGGGGAAATCACTCTCCACATGGTGAATCAAACCACAATTATATACAAGTGAAAGGAGGAGGATTAATCTTTTTTTAGCACCAACATATCAAGAATGGATATTACTTCCCTATGAGCATGAATATCATTCTCATATGATTGATTCTAAGGAAATAATCATTCTCTAAGTCATTTCTATTGTGAGGGAATTTTCTAACGTGTTTCGGGAGGAATTGTATGGTCTTACTCCTAGAATATATGTTTAATTCTTGATTGATATTCTTCCTTGGGAGTTTCCAATATCCATGACTCCATATATAATGGATTTTGTGGAGCTTGAAGAGCATAAGAAAATACTACACCAGAATCTGGATAAAGGGTTTATATGCCCAAGTGCTTCACCATGGGGTTAACCAATTATATTCATCCAAATGATTTATCGGTCAAGGTGCTTTTTCATTGATTATAATGAGCTCAAAAAATCATGATAAAAATCCAGTATCCCTTACAATTTTTTTTTGAATTTTTCGATCATATATGGGGAGAATAATGCTTCTCTACTGTGGATCCATAGTCGTGATAATACCAAGTAAGGGTGAAGAAGGAGGAAATCCCCAGGACTACATTTTTTACTATGTATAGGTACTATGGATTCATATTAATGCCTTTGGGACTCGCAAATTCTCTAAAAATCATCACGGAAATGATAAATTTGTCTATTAAAGATTACCTCAACCAATTTGTGGCAGTCTTTATAGGTGGTATTCTAATATACTCACAAACCAAGGAGAAGAATGGGGAGCCTCAGTCCATTATAACAGAGACCTTGTGAAAGGATAATTTCAACTAAATGTATAGCAAGTGTTTGTTCTATTTTAAAGAAGTCACATTCTTAGGGAATATCGTCATAAGAAATGAGATATCTATGAATACGTCCAAAAAATGTGAATTAGGGATGGATGAGGAGGAAATCTGTGACGGATATCCGTAAGATAATGGGGTTAACTGGATATTATCACTGATTTTTGAGAACATTATCATTATTTTAAAACCCTCTTACCAAGATAACCAATATGGGATCAAGTTGTATTGGAATATTGAATATTATGAAATATTCATGGACTTCAATAAGAGGTTTATCACATCCCCTATGATCAATCTACCCACAAGTGGGGATGTTTTCATAATCCTCAGTGATGCTTCAAAGAAGGTCCAGAGTAGTTTGTTGATGCTGAATGACAATTTCATTGCATATGCATCAAGGTAGTTGAAAATTCATGAGAAAACTATCCCACAAATGATCTAGTGTTAGAATCTGTGATCGTTGCATTGAAAATCTGACATCATTATGTCCTTGGGGAGAAGTGTGAAATAAATAAGGATCACAAAATTCAAAAAAAATACTTTCACACCGAAAAAGATGAAAATACTACAATGCTGATGGTTAAATCTAATCAAATATTATGAAAGCTCAATCCATTACCACCCCAAGAAATATAAAATGGTGGAGGATGCTTTATGTATAAAATAACAATCAATTATATCATTGATAAGAATTTAAAAGGATCCAATATTCTTAGATTCAATGATGATGGACAAGGGAACATCATCCATACTTTCTAAAATGACTGCTGAAATGTCTCTTTTGGAAAAGATAAAGGATTCTCAAAAAAGTAAATTTGACAATTTAGAAGAAAGTGGAAACTATAAAGAAATGGGAATCCTCAAAGTTCAAAGTTAATGAAGAAGGAATTATGATATTTGGGATAAGAATATGTGTTCCATAAAATCCAGTGTTAAATAAATAACTTAGGGATGATGGATATAGTTTGAATTTCTCCATTCACCCAGGAATCATGAAGATGTATCAAGATATCCATGAGCACTATTAGTTAGATAACATGAATAAGGAGATAAATAAATATACATCGATATGTTTGGTATGTCATCAAATTATGTTTAAGAGGAATAATTTAATGTGGATGATGAAACCATTACCCATACCTGCATGGAAATGGGAAAACATCACCATGAACTTTGTCAGCACACATCCAAAGACATCCTAAGGAAAAAATTCTATCTAAGTTTTTGTGGATCATCTTACAAATAATTCACACTTAATTTTAATTCAAGAAGATTTATATCTAGATCAACTGGCATAGATATACATCAGAGATGTTGTAGGGATGTAAGGAGTACCATTGTCGACTATGTTTAATCAGGATCCATGATTTACCACTATGTTCAGGAATATTCTCCAATATTATTTTAACACTGGTTTGAAATTCCTCATAGCCTATCACACTTATACTGATGGTCAATCTGAGAAAACTATCCTGACACTTGAAGAAATATTGAATGATTTTTCAATGGACATCAAAGGTGGATGGGGCCAACATCATCTCTTGTTGATGTCCTCTAACAAAAATAGTTTCCACTCATGCATCCAAATTGATCCTTATGAGTCCATTTATGGGAATAGGTGTAGAACATTGGAATTATAGGATATTTTTTTGGAACCAAAACTTCTTGGTTCAGAAATGGTCAAAAAATGGTGGAAGAGGTTAAGACTATCCAGCAGCACATTAATGTTTCCCAAAGTCAATAGAAGAGCTATGCAGACAATCGTTGATTAGACATTGAGATTGATGATTGAGACATAATATTCTTATGCTTCTCTCATTTAAAAAGTGTTATGATATGTGGGAAGAAGGGAAAGCTTAGTACATGGTACATCAGCCTTTTTGAGATCCTTGATCACATTAGAGTAGTGGACTATCGACTAACACTCCCACTGAATCTGTCTCAAGTACATGTTGTATTAATTTTACCACTCATAAGAATGTACATATTAGACTCATCACATGTACTCAATCCATAGATGTTTCCATTGAAGAATTACCTCTCCCATGAAGAGAATTCAGTGAAGATGTTAGATTTTAATGAAAATGTTCAACGAAATAAAAAAATGACCCCCATAAAAGTGTTTTAGGGGGGCCACATGTTTGAAGAAGTGATGTGGGAACCAGAGGAAGTGATGTGGTAGAGTTACCCTCATGTGTTTTTTTAGGAAAAGAAAATGTGGTGGGTAAAAGTTTTTTAGGGGGGAAGGTTTTAATGACCCAAACATTTATGAATAAAATTCACATTATTTTAATTAAATGCCTTATGGATATAGAAAACACATTAACTTGTTATGGTTTATTATATATAATTGGATTTAAATTGCCATTAAGTATCCTTTCCATTGATAATATAGTTGTTCAACAGTGATCAAACGACTAGTATAAATATAGGGTTTTAACAAATCCTTTTTTGACATAGATAAAGGAAGTAATAGCCTCAACCTATAGGATCGTAGAATATAAATCCCATTTATCAAATCCTCTGAGGGAGATAGAATTTCTGGCCTTTTACCTAGACCAATCCCAAGCTGCGATCCAATAACATAACAATGATATAAATAGTTTATGGTAGAAGTTCATGATTATTGAGATCCTGGCCCAAACCCTGTTCACTAAAGGACCCCATGAAATTCCCACCACCCCGCACCTTACTCATAGAGAGTATGATGGTTTATAAAGGGATATGCAACAATACCCAATAATTATGATTATGTGAACTATTTTTGTATAGAATAATGAATATAATTTCAGTCTATTTTTGTTACTTTGTAATGGAATTTTAATGTAAAAAATAGTATTTTTGGTTAATAATAAAATTCAATTATGATGTCTATTTTTATGAATTAATGGAGTATTTGATTTAATAATATTTTAATATAATATTATTGTTAAATTTATTTTATTAAATATAAATGCTCAAATAATTTTTATGAAGTCAACAATAATTTTTGTTAAGGATTGAAACCTATTTTGGTCAAAACCTGTCAATTTTGAATAAATGATGGTATTTAATTTAAAATTAAAAAATCACATATATATAAAATTATTTTTACTGAAGGAATATATTTTTTTTTGAATCAGGATGTTGAAATTATCGAAAGGGTAATTCTTCATAGTTTTCTACGACCGTCAAATTTTTGGGTAAAATATAAATATGGTATAAATATATAAAATCTTTTATGACATCATAATTACCCAATATTTATGTAATAAAATACTGTAAAAGGTATATTCAGTGAAATATATATTTTTACTTAAAACTAACGTAATAGGTTGTTTATTTGATTTCTTTTATAAATCCTTAGTAAATCTTCCAAGACATATAAAACATTTTAAGATTCTAAAATTATTTCCTTGAATGTGTGACTCACCTCAACAAAAGAAAGGTAAATATTTTAATACCTTCGGCCCTGAGTATTATAAACCAATTTATACCATTACCCTTTACAAGAAAAATTGTCAAAAACAATGGGATAGTTCGTGGATACAAATATATTACTATGATGTTCCCAAAACTAAAATAATAACAAATTCCACCATAGTTGCTATATTAACCCACCCATAACCCCATTACCCTACACTTAGGCTCTTTGATTCAAGACAAACCTCTACATTCCTACTCCCTGGAGTCTATCCAAGGAACCCCCAAGCTCCCAATATTCCTCTTCCAATCCATTGGAGTCACACATCCATGTAAGGGATCTCTGTCTCTTCTTTTTCTTCAAGAACCTCTTCTTTGTCATGCCTTTTAATTCCCATATGAATAATTTATGATTTCTTCTTCAATACAAACCTTCTATTCATTTGATGTATATATTATGTTATCTTCCTTTTACTCCCATTAATCCTTATATGATCCATTAATCCCACCCATTACCATGCCAAAATTTCATAAGGGATTTCTCACTTCTCATTTCCATTCAGGCATTTCCTTTATATTATGCATCTAAAATTCAATTTCACATTTTGGAATATTATTTTCCATGATCTCAAAATTTCCAATTCATGTATAAATTATGGGTGACCCCTTTATCTCCCATCAATCCATTTTAATAATTTATATATGATATCATTATGCTTCTGAAATTTCTCCTCAAATTTCAATGCTGAAATCGTCATTTAGTGAATACCATACCCATTCCTATATCAAGGGTATTCACATTAATTCAAATATAAATGTTGATTGAGGACATACATGTATGAATTCCACATTTCAAAATCCTTTAATAAATGATTATGTTGAATGAATCCATGTTATAAAATCTAGGTCCCACACTTAATAAGGAGATTGAATTGATTATGATGTGTGTGCCCTGATACCACTCCAATGCATTGGGTAATATATAGTATCATTATACCTCTTGTTGGGATATGGGTTTACATGATTCTTTTATAGGAAAATTTTCCACCTTTTTGGTAGATGGGTTTACCTAATAATTTTATGTTATTGATCAAGTGTTTTATGTTGTTTCCACATTTCCATGTAATGCTTTTTCCCCATGGAGTTTCCTTGGTCAAAGACCAAGACAAAATTTATTAAAAAACAAGGAAGGGATCAACATGAGTCTGAAAGGGGAGATTTTATTATAGTATTTTTCATAGATAGGTAGAAGATAAACTGAAAAATCATCACTCCAGGTAATGTCCTAGCTGATTCCCTTGTGGGAAAGACCATTATCCACCATGTTTTCTTCTCGATAGGTGTGGGTGGAAATGTCTCGAATCTCTAGAAACGAGTTAAGAAAAATCTACCAACATGCTGTATGAGTCCATGAGAGGTGAACCAAAACCTTATAGATATCATGGACAATGGTGGTGGAATCACTTTTGATCATGATTTTGTTCCAGCCTTTTATCTTAACAAAGGTGATAACATGAATCACAACCATTATCTCAACCACTAGCGAAGAGGAAATTCCACAACTACCAAAGAAGCATCCATAACAATGTCCATGTGAGTCCCTGAAAATGGAATCATAGCTTGAAATACCTGGATTTTCTTTGGAAGAACCATCTACATTAATTTTGATCCAGCCAAGAATCGATGCTTTCTATAACACCTCTAATGGGAGCTTCATCTGGTTGTTGATTGCTTTGAGTCTAATCCGTCAAATGATCACAAAGTCACCAACTGAGTTATTGCAATGAGCTTTCAGCAGCATGGCGGCATCCCTAATAAGAAAAAAAATTCTTGTCCAACCTGCATTAGGATCGAATGAGTACTTATTGTGAATAATGGATCTTCTATCATACCAAATAACATAAAAGAGCATAGCAACTATGGATAAGAATAGATTTTAGATTTTTTGTGAATAGTCAAGCTCCAAACAATGTTTTATCTGAGAGAAAATAGTGTCAGCAAGTAACCATCTGCAGCCAAAAATGTATGTAATATAAGTCCAATGACCAGAGGTCATAGCAGAAGACCATAAAAATGATTGATGTCCTCCCTATGTTGATGGCAGAAGGAACATCTTGAGAAAATATGGACACCAAATGACTGGAGATAAACCTCGGTAGGAATGCATTTATGAGCAATACTCCAAAAAAGAATATGTCTTGAAGGCTTGATCCAAGGTTTTTCAAAAAAACATCAACCAAGAGAAATTAGAGTCAAAGGTAGTGAAATAATGGTTGTATAAAAATTTTGAGTCAAGAATACCATTGTGTACAGGTTCATAAATAATAAATTATTCGTCATTAGAGAAGGGATACTCATCAACAACATTCTTGATGTAATCAGGGAGATCTATGTTATTAGAATGCATCACATCCCTTATCGTATAGTTGATGATATTCAAAGAGGTTTTAGAAGGAAGGATAGTACCAAAGGCATTACAGTCCAGTTATCAAGCCCGAATTTCATGGTGGAATCTGTGCTAACAATCCATCTAGATTTATGCATAGTATTGACAAAGGAAGTTATAATGGAAGGCCATAGAAAATAATTAACATAACTCAAATTTCCTTTATGTTTTTCTAGGTAACGACTTATGAGAATGTTAATGGATTCTAATTTGTTTTTGATCAAATTCTATGTGAGTCTGGCTAAAAGTGCCTCATCGAAAAGCATGAGTTTTTTTATGCCAAACCATCCTTTCTCAAGGGGTTTGCAACAGGTAGACCAGGGAATGGTAACAAGCTTCATTTCAAGGGTACTACCTATCCAAAAAAAATTCATAATCTAGGAATTTATTTTTTTTAGTAGACTAATAGGACACATGTAGATCATCAGTGAGTAAACCATTTTGGGAATAATAGAATATTTCAAAAGTCAAATTCAGCCAGCCATAGAGGGAGATTTTCCTTTCTAGGAAGAATATTGACGAACAATTTGATCAGTAATAGCATTATTGTACATTGATTTTGGCGTTCCCAAAAAAATGGGAACTCACAAGTAGGAAAAAGGAAATGATCCTTATTTTATACCAAGACTCTCAATGATGTAATTTTTTCTAGAGGAAGGGATGCTTTTCCCAAAAAAGATAAATGATTTGTTCCAACTAATGTATTGGCTTGAGATTTCTTCATACTGGGATAGGGAAACATTAAGGTTAATGATATTGTGTTTTCCCCCATTGAAAAAAGAATTATGATGTCTGTATTGAGACGATGGGACAGAACATTCAGGTTTTGAGATAGCTAAATATGTTGTATTTTGTTTTGATGAATGAGAGAGGCGATGAGTCGGCTAAGGTAATCCTCCATAACAAAGAAAAGGATAGAAGATAGGGGATCACCCTGTTGGACTCCCATCGAGCCTTTAAAATAACCCTTGGGAGAGACATTGACAAGGATGGAGATAGAGGAAATGTTCAAAAGATAGTTAAACCTATTGATGAAAATATCATTGAATCCAAAACTCTGAAGAACATTGAAAATGATTCTGTAATCTATTGTATCAAAATCATTCCTAATGTCAAGTTTGATCACAATGTTGTCTCCATTGGAAGATTTATTAAGAGAGTTGGTGGATTCCGAGGCAAGGAAAATGTAGTCCTGAAATGAACTAATTTTGATGAAACCAAATTTGTTCCAAGAGATTATTTGGTTACAAAGAGAAGATAGCATGTTGTCCAGGAGCTGGGTAATGATTTTGTAGAGGGAGTTGATGATATCAATAGGCCTGAATAAATGAAATTCAGAGGCATTTACCACCTTGCGGATTTAGGTGAGGAATTCATCCTTGAGACCATAAGGGAGGGAACCATTAGAGAAAAAATCTTTAACAAGCTTACAAATATCTGTGTAGAAAACCTCTCAGTGGTTCTCAAATAAACTATTGTTGAAACCGTCAGGTCCTGGGACACTATCATGGTTGAGGTTACTGATTGGGGATTTTATTTCATGAACTAAGGGAGTGCTCACAAAAAAGGGGTTTTCATCCTCATTAACCAAATTCATAATGATTATAGGGTAGAGATTCACTTTTATACATGTCCCATTGAAAATAGTATTAAAACAAGAGATCTCATGATTAGAAATGGCTACCCTGGTGTAATAGAGGGTTTCATTGTCCTTTAAAATGACATAGGATGACAGGCTTTCCTAACCCATTGCAGATCATTATAGAATTTTGTGTTATGATCACCATCAGTATGTCATTTAGTTTTGATTTTTTTTGTGAATGTTGTCTTTAATAACAAAAAGAGATTTGAGTTTCATATATACATTGACCTCATTTGTAAGGTCAAAGGAGAATTCCAAATAGGTAGAATTATTTTGAATTTGGTTGATTTCAATCTTCAAGGGTGGATATGTCCTAATCAATTTGTTTCAATTTAACCCTACAACAACCCTTGAAATAGAGTTTGAGGTGCTTGAGCTAGAAATATAGGCAAAAGCATCAAAATGATAACTCAAAGATTTCCAAATTCTTTTGATATGATTGGAGAATTCCAAAACATAAGACCAAAAATTATTGATTTTTTAAGTAATATTGGACTTGACATTTTTTCGAGTGGAAGCTAACCAGAATAGGATGATGGTCTATGTTTAGCTTGTGTAAAGTGATTCTAGAGATGGTGCCCCAAGAATCTAGGTCTGGGACATTCACTAGAGCCCTATCTAGTTTTCTAGAAACCACCCTATTATAATTTCTTCTATACAAAGTGAATTTGGTACTAGTAAGATGTATTTCTACTAGGTTACATTCATTTATTGTGGCATGAAACTCCCTGGAGGAAATGTGAGAATGAGAAGGTCCATGTTTCCCACTGGGAGAAATAATATCATTAAATTATCCAATCACCAACAATGGATCATGGATGGAGTTAGCTAGAAGAAAGAGATCCTTCCATAGAGTCCTACGATCATGGTAGAGATTCTTAGCATGAACAAAAGTTGAATACATATGCAAGCTATCATGGTGAAAATCATAAGTACACATCTGATCAGAGAAATTGTGAACATTAGCATCTTTGATAGAAGTGTGAAAGAGGATCCAAAGGAATTATTCAACACTACAATTATTGCAATCACCTATAAATTTAATTCCAGAGGTAGAAAATTGAATGAATTTTGAGGAAAAATTAATTTTTGGTTCAGTAGGAGAAAAAAATTTGGTTTATTTCTTAAAATAGTTATTTTAAGGAAAGAAATAGTGTCAGAGTTAGCTATACCCTAATAGTTCCAAAAAATAACATCTGTTAAGACCTGTGTTTGGCGCGGAAGCTCCTTTGTTTCTTCTTATAACCACTCGAGCCTTTATCCATATTTGATCTTCTAAGATTTGAAGAAGAGGCCGGAGTAGTCTTCATAACCTGCTTTCTCATAGGATAATCAATTAAAATGTTAGAAGCACCTGATTTCAATTTTTTTACCATTTCAAGAGATTTGGGGAGTTTATCAGAGGGCATCAAAACACCATCTAACTCAAGAGAAAGGCTTTTATTCTGAGGCACTGTATACAGAATTGGATTTTCCTATTTTCTTATTTTCTATAATGGTTTTATATGTGATTCCATATATTTTTTTCAAATCTGATTTAGCATTCGGATTTGATTATAGAGAGATAGTGCATAAATCAGTAACAGATGGAATGCATACTTCTATGTTATCATCAATAATTGGAACTGAAAAACAAATGAAAATATATGGTGTGTTACAGCCTGGAAAATTCAAGTAATGGGATCACCTTCCAGAATAGACCCCATGGATTCATCTTTCTCAACCACGACGGAATGAGGTGCGACTGAACCATCAAAATTCGGATAAGCCTACTTATTGGGATCCTCCATTCATAGGATATCTTGTGAGATACCATCTTTCACAGACATTGGGAGACCCTCTTTCTCAGGAACTAAAGGAGTTGAGACATCGCTCAGTGGCGTTTTCAGAGGATGATTGAAGACCTCAATCACCATTTATTCTATATAATTCAGAATGGAAAGATAGATTTCAATGTTTTCCTCTTTTTGACATGTTCATCCCAGTTAACACCCAAGCTCTCACTCAGAAGGGTTGCCCACTTAACCCAAACATTTGTTTGCTTCTTAGGAGAATCAGAAATGGGTGGAGTCATGGAATTATTTTTTTTCTTATGCTTTACCTCTTTCCACTGATCACTAGTCATTGGAAGAACAAAATGCCTTAAAAAAATACATTTCAGAAGAGAATGACCCACAATCTTGAAGAACTCAAAGTAGGGAAGAATTCTCTCACATTCAACTCTGGTCTCAGTTTGGAAGTCATTTGTGTTGAATACAATGATGTCCGGGAGTTTGGAGGATATATCAACATCGACCATAACCCTTACATATAGAACAATATCAACATTCCACATGTGTTGATCAATTTTAAGTGGCATACATATGCAAGAGGCGATGTCGTTGATATTTTTTAGATGCCAAAAGTACCAGTTGAGCCTGTGAAGACGCACCCAAATCTACGCCATAGAGTTTCTTGGGGTATTTGGGTTGATGGAATAGTCCCAGTTGGAGATACGAAGAACTCCTGGATTTAATTACAAATTGCCTAACCTCCAAACATAATCGAGCTCATCCTGCAACTTCAACTTCATATGGAAATATCCTTTCCTGATGGGAACCAACATCCAATTAGAGAATCCCCAAATGTAAGCAATCCGAGAATTCAACTCCAGATTGGACCAGGGTTTGTCACCTTTTACGTATGAAATACATCCCAAGATCGAAAATTGAAAAAGATCCGACCATTATTGGAGGAAATCGGGGTCAACTTCAACTACAAACTTATTATCTTCCAGTTTTTTACATATAGAATCTCGTGTTGCAGAGACATTATATAGATCTTCTCTTTTATGTGCTTTGATGAAGGAGATCCCCTATAATCTACCCACTATGATAACCTCATTCTTTTGCACATTGATTTTACAATCCATGGCTGAGGTCTCCCATTCAAGATCAAATACAACCATTAGAGGAGATCAATAGAGAAATTAAAGTGAAAAATGTGATCACGAAGCATGGAAACCCAAGGTTTTATGGAGAAGGAACCGAGAGAGATCCTTCAAACGGCCATATTTTCCACTCACCTCTTCCATTTTATGAATATCATTCTATATCATTACTTTATGTTCATTTTTCTTTTCAACTCCATTTATATTCCTATTGACTAACATGTATTTTTTTCCTCATGTTATTCCATTTTTATTTCCTTATTGCATTGTATAGCTCATCCTTTTCTTATGTATATTCTTGGGTTATCGCATGCAATGCTATGTACGATGGAATGTTGTGTCCATGTAATAGACGATTAAATAAAAATTTGAATTGCATGTTTTATGTTGTTATTTGTGTTACTACTCCCCAAAGACACATGACTTCTCAATCATCGGTGTTTTATAAAGTTCATGTTTATGTAATAAATCATTTCTAAATAGAAATTAATGACCATAAATGTTATATTGATAGTGGGTGTGAAGGTCCACCATCAAGGGATTTTAATTTGGGCATTACGTACCACAATAAAAAGGGGATGGGGTTTTATGGGAAGATCCACCATCAATGGTAACATTTATATCATTTTAAAAAATGATAGCATGGTTGTAGTAATCGAACATGCATTGAAAATTAATAATCTATTACTAATGTAAAATTTCTAATGACATGTTTGGCAGGATTTGTCTGGAATATTTTGATTTTGGTAAAATGGTTTGGTTGGGATTTTTTTGGCTTTTTGTAATTTTCCATAATGATTTAATGGATTTATATAAATTGTTTTCTATAAATTTTCTAACTTGTTTTGTACTAGTGGTCTGAGTATGGATTTCATTTTAGGAAAACATATTGAGATTTATTACTCACACCCTACATTGGAAATTTGGTTCTTTTGTAGATGTTTTATTCAATGAAATAGGATAGGATAAAACATCTCCTTCCTTTTATAGAACGTCATGATTATTTGGCATTCTCATGGTATTGGAGTTCAGTGATTGGGGTGGAGCTTTTGAGTCCTTGAGTTTTATTATTTGGTCTTACATGTTGTAATATGATTTGGTATTGTTATGAGATTGGTTTGGTTTTTTTGTCACATGTTAATGTTTTGAATATTTTTACATTATTGGTATACATCTTGTAGTTCTGGTCGATTATGACATAGTTGGTTGGTTATTTTTTTTCAATTGGAAAATCATCCCCCACTTGTTCATGAATCCATTACCTATTATTTCCAACCATTAAAACCATGGGGATTTATCCTAAGTCTAACTATAACTTTTACATAAACACAACCCTATGTGGAGGGGCATGATGTTATAGGAAACTACATCAAAAATAACATAACATTCTCCCTTCAAAAGGTCATAAACATTGTTTTAACAATATAATTTATCCAATATTATTAACTAAAAATATTTAATTTAAAACTGTATTTTAATCATGGGAATTTATATTGGTACCCAATGATAGAATCAAAAAAACCATACAAGAACCTTAAAAGTGGAATAACATACTCATTTAGTTCAAACAAACTTTTCTAGAGACCAAAATCATTACCCAATGCATTGGACAACTATATCAGGCCCACTAGTCATAATGAACAATGTCCCAAGATGATATATAAAATAGAATACATAGAATATTTCATTTATATACCATAATATTAGTAAAACTTATCTTTAACAAATATTAGTAATCAATTCTAGTAATCATGTAAAAATAACGATAAAAATCCATTTTCCATTAAAAGATCGTAAAATGGAAAATACACATATTGGAATGGGAAATATGATATTATTTAAAAAACATTAAAAACATTTATAGGATGGTTTTTAATGAATAGTAGTAAAGATATAAAAAAATTCCCTTATTCCTCATATTTCCTGACTAGGAATGGATATCCCATCATAATATGATCAAAATAGGATGAGAACAAGAACTTAAGGGCATTAACAGTCTTAATGGCCTGGAGAAAATAAATTGAGCATCTAGCAGCATCCCATGGTAGTGATTATCCGAACATAAAGTATGATACATTTAATATATATAAAGAAATGTTACCAAATTTAAATATATAATAAAATAAAATATTGATATATGTAGAGATATAACCATTATTGAAAGCCAAAAAGGTACATATAAAAAACAAACATAAATGGGAAACATAAAATAGTATTAGTTACTTTGTGTGATACATGGGAAATATCCAGTCATCTCATAACCATTTACCCATTCCCTGCTAACATAATCTCGATGACATCACTTTGATTTTTTCCCTTTCCTATATTAGACAAAATAAGGATTGCATACCCTAGAGCGAGTGTGTATGGTGTATACTAAGTAGGAAAAGTAGGATCACACCCATGTGTTTCATAACATTTTTCTATCAAATAATAATAATACGATTAGAATAAAAATAATATGACATTATAAATATGTTTAAAATTTTATATCATGTAAATTTTAAAACAAATCCTTTTTCGAATTTCTTTCACCAAATCCAAATAGTATAGTCTCAAAGATCATTTCAAATAAACCATGTTACATTTATTAAAGCATGTTTCATATATTATATCAACCAAAAATAATGAAAATGAAAAACACACCCAAGGAATAGTGAAACATCTCTGAATTTTAAAATAAAAAAATTGTTTTAGATATTGATGGTGTCATGAAACACCATTCTTAAAAATCCCGTGAAATATATTTCCTTAAATTCAATCTTTTCGGAAGATTTTGGTACACATAAACCTGATTCCAAGTGAACATTTATAAAGTATTCAATTATAACCATGAGATTAAATTTTTGTGTATGAATTGAAACTAATAAATTATGAATGTTATAGTTATCTATTTAGTATAAATAAATTAAGAATATTTTAAAATGAAAGAAATTTTCTTCTAAAAATGGTTTTTGTTCTAAAAGGAAGTTTAGTCAGCCTTTAAAAAAATAATTTAAAATTAATGTTTAAAATTTTTGAAAAATAAATGAAAAATTAAATTATTTCTTTAAAAAAACATATCAAAATTAGTTATGGATTAATTGTTGGAATTTTTCTGAATACTTTCTTTTTTTATTAATAATGAAAAATATTGAATTTTAATTTAAAAAACCTTTTAGTTTAAATTAATTATTATGTTAAACTATATTTGAAGTTTTATTTAATGTAAAATTAGTTTCATTATTTTTATATTAATCCAATTTCTATCATCAGAATCATTTTAATGATGAATTTTAATATAAACAACTGTATACTTCTGAACATTTTAACTTTGAAAACTCGTCTACTCATCCCGCCTATTGGATTTAAATTATATTAAATTTTTTCATTTATGTGAATGTAATTTAATAAACTGTATTTAATATTTTCAATAAGAATAATTTATATTATATAATAATTTCAACTTAATTTTTGACCAAAATTAATAGTGAAAATATAGACAAAAATTAATGATAGTTATTAATATAACAATCATTTTACATGGGGTTAAACTAAAAGGATTATGGATAAAATGAGACAAAAACATGTATGAAATCTATTTTGACAACATAATTCATCATAATAATGTCTAATCCTATAAATGAGATGACCCATCTCCCAGGACCTGTGTCGTGACTACCCCAAGCCCGTCTTCCATAGGCCAGGTGTTGGCGACTAGCACTAGAAAGGTGTATCCCTAAAATGGTAAGAATTTTCATTTATACTTATAAAAACACACAGCCCAAGAACACAACAAGATGTTACCTCGATATAATACTGTTATAGTAAAAATGTGTACTGAAAGTAAAGTGGTCAAAATACAATCCCCACTTAAAAGGTAAAACTACAACATAAAATAAAAAATAGCTCATGTGATCGTCCACCAAGGATACTACATGAATGGTACATACATCCCTTCTCCACTTCTCCTTACATTGACCTGTAACCTCAGTGTACTTCTTGGACATGTCTCCTACAGTCTCATCTGAGCTGTTGGTCATCGGTACAATACATAACACAGTGTGGGCGAATCCCATGCAAGGGAAAGTATAACAATACTCAATCATGACTTGAGACCCCCGAAGGTATCCCATAATTCCATAATGGAATGAAACAAGCATGGTATAAATCACAAAGCACAAAGCAATAGTCATATCTCAAACTAGGTATAACAAAATTACAGTAGTACAAATGATTATTCGTACTCCTAGATCATCTTACTCAGTCATGAGGCACTACTACTGACCCACATAAGATCGATAGGTGTTGATTCACATAGAATCATTTGGTTCTGAATCCCACAGAATCACTGGGTGTTGATTCACATAGAATTGTTGGGTGTTGATTCACATAGAATCATTTTGCGATGATTCACAAATAATCACTGGGTGTAGATTCACACCGAATCGATGGGTGTTGATTCACATAGAATAGCTCAGTGCTGATTCACATGGAATTGCTTGGTGCTGATCCACATAGAATCATTGGGTGCTGATTCACATAGAATCTTTGGGTGATGATTCGCATAGAATCACTCTTCAATAATCACATATCATCCAAACATAAGATTCCCACTCATAGTATGCTTGTTTCTGGGAGAAATCACTCCTCAAGAAATTGGTCATATTTCAACTGGAATGATGTCTCATGTAGAAGTTTCCCAATGATTTGTCATGTCATAAGGGTTCCAAAAAAAACAGATGGCACATAAACTAGATGCCCAGTCAGTATGTTGTTGAAACTATAATGTTATGGGTCATGTTGGATTTAGGTTCAATCCCACTCGGCCATACTACTACATTCCTCAAAACTCTAGTGGATTATCTCCATAGGACTGTCTCACTCCAAGGATCACACTGTTGTAGACAGTTCATCAAACAAACATCTGGTTCACATTATATTATCATTTATGCATAACGAGGCCTGAATATGTTAGGGTCTTGTCCGACCCAGCCTGATCGAGCCCGACCTTTCTTGGCACAAATTGGCATGGGCTAGCCAGGTGGGGCTAGACCATGGTGGGTTGGCCCGCTGGGTCACAGACCAGCTTGACCGGCCCCGGATAAGCTGGGTCGCGGCGGCCCGGCCTGCCGGCTGGTGTGACCTACACGGGGGCGTGCGGTCTGCCTACCGAATGTCTCAAAGGATTCATTCTCTCCTTGATTTGCAGAACCATGTGGTGCCTCCTCATCAACTGTGGGACCCATAGAGTATAGGTCTCTGCCTTCACCAAGGCTTTGAGCTGTGGCCTGCCTCACCGCATCGTGCGACGGTGTGCCGCCTCTCGTAAATGTGGTCAGTTGTTACTTGCCTCCATTTCTAACCATTGTGACACCGAGTGGAATTTCCCTTATCCGCGGTCAGTGAGCGCCGGCCACCGACACTAGTCGTCAGTGCCTCCCCACCATTTCCACGACATTTGATCTTCTGCATGCTATTTGGTGACCTATGGTGGTCTGTTATTCCTTTTTGATTCACTTATGTTCCTCCAGGAATGTCACCCTCATAGTGCGAATAATGGTTTCAAGGTTCTATCAAGTTGGAAAAAACATGCCTCTAGAGAATGAAATGAAAACCAAGCAGGGGAGGGTTCGGCCCTTGTTCGTTTGGCCGACACCCTCTGCGTTATCATTATAACATGTGGCAGTAATTTATACATCAAATAAAAAAATGATAAATCCCATTTAAATCCCCCAAAACGAACAACCACAAATTCATGAACGATGAGATGATTTGTGAGAGTTTTGTGATTTAAAAGACAACATGTACCTCGATATTATTTGGATACGTCGTGGTGGTGGAAGAAGATTCCTCGATTGATGAAGCCATCGGTGTTCGTCTATCTTTGTTTTTTCTTCCTAAGATTCTATCTTCCTCAGTGGAAGGTGTTGTGTCACTTCGCCAGAGGTTCTTCACTTGAAGATGTTGTGCCAATAACTCAACCTCGACCCCATTTATATATAGGGGAAAAAGAAAATTAATGCAACGGGGAATTAATGAGGTTCATTAATTGATGTAATTAATGTGCCACATTAATTACAAGAGGGGTGGTTATGCAATGAAAATGTAACCAGGCATTTAATATCCCTTATTAGATGTCAAACTACCTCTATGGTCCCCCCACCATCTCCCAATAGGTTCTCCAAGAAAAGAATAAAATAACAACTTCTTTGTTATTTTTATTATTTAATTAAAAGTCGCAAAAACTAACTTTTTCACCCATCCAACTACCATTGACGTTAAGGATACCTTAAGTGAATCTTGGCCCTAAAGATTCAACGGTGCTCTCGGATTTCAATTCTGAGCATTGGTTCAATTGTTGGAAAATTCCACCCATACATTTACTAAACATACATTAATAAAAGTTCAAAATTCAAATCTAGGTATATTGGGCCTCAAAATCATGCTCTGTCAATTTTTATAGAATAATATAATCCCAAATAATTTTTAAAAAAATTACATGAAATTTCTAGGTCTTTTCATTCTCCCCAACTTATAGATTTTCTTCCCCAAAAGATACAACAAAATTATCTGAACAAATGGGGGTTATGAGAACATATCTAAGACTCCAGCTCCCATGTGCTCTTCTAGAGATTCCCATGCTACCAATGAACTCGCACTAGAGGAATAAACCACACATTAAGGACCCACTACTATCGATCCTCTACCTCCACCGGGAACTCTACAAATGTCACACCATCGTCAAAGCCCAGCTCGGCCACGTCGATAACATGTCAATTATCATGCACGTACCACCTCAGTCATGACACATGGAATACATTATACACCCTTTTCATCTGTGGGGGAAGTTCTAGATAGTACACCACCTTGCCTACTCTTCTGAGAATCTAAAAGGGTTCGATAAACCTCAATGATAGCTTTCTGCCCTAGCCAAACCTATGTAATCTTTTTTGGGGTGAGACCCGTAGGAATACATGGTCTCCCTCTTCAAACTCCAAGGGTCTATTTCTCATATCGGTATAAGAATTATGTCATCTTTGTGATGTCTTCATCCACTCTTTGGTGATCTGTACCTTTTTTGTGGTAGCCTGTACCGACTCTGGTCTCATGAGTTCTGACTCCCCTTGGTCTGTCCAGCAAAGGGGTGATCTGCATGGTCACCCTTAAAGGGCCTAAAACGAAGCCATGCCAATGGTGGATTGATAACTATTTTTTGTGTGAAAACTCCACTAGTGTTAGGTGGTCCACCCAACAACGACCAAAATCAAGGAAACAATACTGAACCACGTCCTAAAGTGTTTGTATAGTACACTATGTTTGACATTTTGTCCGAGGGTTAAAGGAGGGGATTAATCGTAGCTGAATCTCGAATGCCACATGTTATCCCTTAAAAAAGTGGGATGTAAAACGTGTGTCTTGATCTGAGATGACCATCAATGTTACCCTTTGATGTCGAAAAAATATCATGTACGTAATGATGTCCCAATATCTCTACTGATACTTACTCTCAGATGGGTTGGAAGTTTCCTGACATGGTGAGTTGGTCAATGATCACCCTGATCGAAATGTGGCCTCTGTATGTATGTGGTAGCCCTATCATAAAGTCAATGGATATACCATCCCACTTCCACTTCAGTACCTCAAGTGGTTGAGCTAAGACTGATGGTACCTGATGCTCGACATTCACTTTCTTACATGTGAGCCATTGAGATTAAAACTCTTCCACTGCTTTCTTCATCCTCATCCACTATTGTTGATGCCGGAGGTTTTGGTACAAATTTTCTACTCCAGGATACACTACCAAAGGGGGTTTATAGAACTCCCTCAACCCATCCTCCTCATGAAGCGTCACTGGTACCATAGTGTGTCCTCTAAATAAAAGGATGTGAAGCCCACCTTCATAAAATCCCTCATGATCCTTTCAGGTGGATATCTGAGCACGTCGGGTCTCACAGTCAATGTACCCAAGATATTAATCCTAATATCACTGAAGAAGTGGTGGAGTTATAGTCATTAACTAGAGGTAATCTAATCCATCCCTATCCACAAAATAATATTTGCAATGTGGCTATCTGCTCTGTCACCTCACTCAATAACTTTAGACCAAACCTCATGTGGAGTGCATCTGCTACTATCTTCCCCTTCCCAGGATTATAGAATATCTCAAAGTCATAGTCATAGTCATGGAGGAACTCTAGAAATCATCACAGTCTCAGGTTCGGGTCGTTCTATGAAAAGATATAACTAAGACTCTTGTGATCAGAGTAGACTGTAAAATTTTGAACCATCAATTATTTATGCCACATCTTCAATTAAATGACCACTACTGCTAACAATAGTTCATGGGTAGCGTAGTTATGCTCATGTTTTATTAAATTTCATGATCCATATGTGATCATCGGTCGCTCCGGCATCAGGACACAACCTAGTTCACTCCATGATGTATTGTAGTAGTGTATGTACTCAACGCCCTCTTCTGGTAGCTCTCAGGATGGGGGAACTCTTCAGTCTCCGGATCATCTCGTGAAAACATTGCTAGAACTTCTCTTTCCACAAGAAAGTCTGACCCTTATTCATTAAGGATGAGAAGGGTTCCACTACCCTAGAGAAGTTAGGTACAAATATATAGTAATACCCAGAAAATCCCAAGAAACTCCTCTCCTTAGTCACACTCCTGGGGGGATCCCCAGCAACCATTACCTCTATATTCACTGGATCTACTGAAACTACATCCTCTAAGATAGTCCATCCTATGCTACAATGTATTACTCCTCACCAATGAAGGTAAACCTGATCCCATCCTTGCGAACACACCACATGTTGCGCCTAAAATAGTTGATCTAAGCACGGACTCTGGAGAACCATTCCATAACCAAGATGGTGTTGTGAGGCCTCGATGCTTCTACTAGGAGATCATGGCCGAAGATCTCTCCTATTATGTTGATCTCACATTGCCTACACTAGTGTCTACTAATCAAATATTCTCCCATATGAGTCTCTAAAAAAAGGATCAAGCCAACTGCTCCATTGGAATCTACGACATCCGAACAAGTGTCGTGGAAATGAAAGAGTAACTAGAAAAAGTGTATATAAGTACTGTATATAGGGTGGAATAGACAAAGATTGTACCTATAATCATCTTCGGAGTGCCTTGGTCATAAGACTCTTCTACCTATAGTTGTGCTCTCCCACGTCTGGGTTCTCCCTATGGTCAGGGTTGACCACATAGTGGTGGTGGTGGAAGAACCTCAAACCATCGTCCACCACCTGCTACACGACCTAATCATCTACCACATCTACCGCACGGCCGAGCTCCTAACTTGAACCTTGGCCATTGCCTTGGTAGTTCCTCAACCATCTACTGATCATCAATACGACGGTTCTGGAAGTCATGAGCCATGTGGCTCTGCAAGCCATGTGTGAAGCACAATGTTTTTCCCTGCTGACCCCCTCTGCCTCATGATCTCCACACGTCTAACCCTACATCTTGGGGTCATCCTCTGTAATTTCTGGTCTTCTTGGACCTCAGAATCATCTTCCAACTACCTTATCAATATGACTCGGCTACCTATCATCTGGTGGTGGCTCTCACCACTGTTTCTTTCTCATCTAATAATATCTCCACCAATAATCCTTTCTCATGCACTCCATCCTATGTCGGGATATTGAGAGATATCATCGACACTATGATATCCCATTAAAGACCCTGCTCAAAGGTTCAGGCCTTAAATAATGGGTCCAACACCAGGTCAGTGGAGTAGTGGGAGAGGTCATTGAATCCCACTAAGTACTGGGCCACTTTTAAACTACTCTAAAATAAGTTTAGAAGATCCTAAATATGCACAGAGTATAGAAAATCTAGTATAAAATCTTCCCTAAAGAGGCTCTCAAATTCTGTATAGGAGTGTTTTCCTCCCTATGAAACTAGATATTCAGGCTCTAACATATTCTCGTCGTTCCAAAAAAACTAGTAGCTAGGATCACCTTCTGCTCTACTGGTCTCCCAACTAGGAAAAAAACTCTAGCCACAGTCTCCAGCCAGTCCTCAACTGCCTATGATCTGTCTCACCTCAAAAACAAGGAGGAATTTTCCTCTGGAACTCGTGTAACATGCTCAGTCGACATGCACCATCTGCTAGTGGGGCTAGTGGAAACTGCTACCCTCTAAGTGATGGTGCTTCTAGAACACCATCCGAAGGTGCCAACAAAGTAAGAGGGCCCTGCACAGATGGCTATTCACTTGTTGGGCCGCCATCATGTACTCTCTCTAGAATCTAGGATGTATGTTTATGCAACAAAATCCTGAAAAGAAATAGGTGTGACATGGTCAATAAGTTATACCATGTGAGCTAACACAAAAGAGATCAAAGTAAAACATTTCCAAAACATGTGTAATCATTGTTTTCATGAACAGAGTCAGAAATCAAAATTCATGGTCCCGGTTTATGGATATGTCCACTATCTCACCATCACTGGACACCCCAAACAGAAAACCACACTCAAAACATTTTAAATTATTGGTCCATTGGAATGATAAGAGACCTAGTTCTTCGGTAGAACTAACTACTCTAAATGACTTTAACACGACGTTTCCCCAGGTCCCATGAAGTGACTACCCCAAGCCTGACTTCCATAGTCCTTGGGATGGAGACAAGCACTGGAAAGGTGTATCCCTAAAATGGGAAAGGCATTTCCTTTAAACATGTACAAACACACAGCCCAAGAACACAATAAGATGCAACCCCAAAGTAAAATTGCAGTAGTAAAAGTGTGTAATGAATGTATAAGGGGTCAGAATACAAGCCCAACTAAAAAGGTACAACTAAAAATGAAAATAGAAAACAACTCATGTGATTTTCCACCATGGATCTAACCTGAAGGGTATGTATAGCTCATCTCCATTGCTCTCTGTGTCGACTAGTCACCTCTGTGTACCGCATGGTATTGGCTTCTACAGTCTCAGCTGAGCCTCTTGTCATCTAAACAAGACACAACAAGGTGAAGGTGATGCCCTTGAAGGGGTGATTATAACAATAATCAATAGGGACTCCGAGATCCCTGAAGTTCTCTTAGAATTCCAGATAGGAATGACACAAGAATGATCTCAATAACAAAGCACAGTTCAATAGTTACAACTCCAACCTGGTATAAAAAAGTACAGTAGTAAAAATTATTATTCGTAATGCTATATATTCATACTCTCTCAATAGGTACTGTTGATGACCCACACAAGATCGATTGGTGAAAACCCCCCGCAAGACCCACAAATGATCGATTGATGCCGATTCACCTAGAATTGATGGGTGCTGATTCACACAGAATCGCAGGGTGCTGATTCACATAGAATTGTTGGGTGTTGATTCATGTAGAATCGTTGGACATTGATTCACACAAAATCGATAGGTGTGGATTCATAGAGAATCGGTGGGTGATGATTCACACAATATTCCTAGGTGTTGAGTCACATAGAATCATTGGGTGCTGATTTACACAGAATCTCTCAGTGCTAATTCACACAGAATCGCTAGGTGCTGATTCACAGAGAATCACTCACTATTGATTCACACGGGAATCTGTAATAACTCACCAATTATCATTGTCTTGATAGTACAATGAGTCATTACTAGCCCTTAAGCGACATCCTAAGACGCCAAAGGCTGGAAATAATTGCTGAAGGGTTTCAAATACAAGTGGGGGATGATTTTCACTTTAGTAAATAAACAAATAAACCTACCAAACATTCAGTATAAGATTCATGAACAAATGAATGACAACTCAATAACTTCATGCACTCAAAACCACATCAATGTAAGCAACAATGGAAGGATAACCATGTATCAGAGTACACAGTGGATAAACTACACAAGACTCCCCAAAGACCTCAAGACTCCATGCTCCACAAGCTCTAAGATCGAAAATCACTGAACATCCCCACATCACGAGGTAGTGTTAAACACGTGTGGAAGATTACCTTTTACCCTGTTCCTGAAGATAGCATCTACCAAGGCACCAAAGTGCCAATGCAAGGGTGAGTATAAAAATCAATAGGTTTTTTCCAATGACTACCCTACTCACGCCACTAGGATAGAAGAGTTAGCAACAATTATATAAAACTTTTTATATAATTAGAATTCTCAAAAAATAGTTTATAACTAAATAAAAAGAAGTTTCCAAAACCATTCATTACCAATCCATATAGTTGCAGTTCAAACCATTTTTTCCCATCAAGATATTTTTCCAAAACAATATCTAAATAGTCATTACAACCATTCTGAAATATCCCATTATTATCATACCCAACTAGTCTAACCATGCATGCTACGTTATGAAAATTCCATACTCATGAGTGGTTTCTCATAGTTTTACCGAGTCATCACTAGGTAATTGTTTCCCTTGTTCCATTAACCCTTTGGCACTGAGCACAAGGTTATATTTCATTCAAGCCCCGTATTTGTAATTATCATGTTCCATTAAACCTTTGGCACCTAGAACAAGGTAATATTTCAAGAAAGCATCATATATGAAACCTGAAAACACAGAACATATTCAAAATGATCACGCCAAAAAAACCCTTTCACTAAAAAATACCTTTTTATTGAAAACCATTTCCATAGAAACCATTTCAATGCCAAACCATTTAAATGAAAAACCATTTCAATAAAACTCCATTTTTATTGAAAACAATTTCTACTGAAAACCCCTCTCCCATCAACCATTTAGCAATTCCAGATAATTCATAATTTAAAATCATCATTTTAAATTCATGAAACTAAATCACATTATGCAACAATTCCACAATATTTTACAATTTCACTAAAACCATAAATCATCACTAAAGAAGATTTATTCCATACTTTTCACAATCAATATCATTCCAATAAAACAATTTCAATGATTTTTAATTATCCAATATACCTTGTAGTCACAAGGTAATTGTTTCCTATGTGCCATTAACCCTTTGGCACCAACCACAAGGCCATATTTCAACCAATCGCCATATATGAAATTACCATGTGCCATTAGATCTGCATAGATCTACTTCTCTGATCTCCATTATTTCTCGGATCTGAACCTGTAGTGGCTATATCTAAGTTTTGGAATGCCAAATATTTCAATGTTGAGTCGTGATCTTTCTAGGATAAGAGATATAAGGCCGCTCTTGGATAATAAACCAGATTCCTTGTGTGTTCTATGTCTACTGTTAGAGTTTCTTCAAAACCATGGAGGTAGGTGGCTTCACTCTCATCTCATCTTGAGAGTAAAATGAGTCATTAATAAGCCTTAAGAGACATCCCCAAGATGCCAAATTATAGGAATAAACTCCAAAGGGATTCAAATACAAGTGGGGGACGATTTACCCTTTAGGAAATAGACCAATAAACCTACCAACCATAAACAAACATTCACTATATGATTCATGATAAAATTAAAGACAACTCAACAACTTCATGTACTCAAAACCACATCAAAGTAAGAAACAACGGAAGGATAATAATGTATCAGAGTACACAGTGGATAAACTACACAAGAAACTCTAAAGACATCAATACTACATGCTCCACTTGCACCAAGCTCCAAATTCTATGAACAGCCCAACATCACGAGGTAGTGCTAAACGAGTGTGGAACATTACCTTTACCCCTATCCAGGATGATAACATCTACCAAATCACCAAAGTTCCAAAGTTGGGGTGAGTATAAAACTCAGTAGGTTTTTTCCAATGAGTTCCCTACTAACGCCACTAGGATAGAAAAGTTGGCAACAATTATATAAAATAGTTTATATAAAACAATTTCTCAGAAACAGTTTATAACTAAATATAAACATGTTTCCAAAACCATTAATTACCAATGCATACATGTGCAATTGAAACCATTTTTTCCCATCAAGATATTTTTCCCAAAAAATAACTAAACAATCATTACAACCATTCCAAAATATCCCCTTATTGGCATACCCAACCATTCCAACCATGCATGCTATGTTATGAAAGTTCCATACTCCTGAGTGGTTTCCTTTCGATCTACCAAGTGGTCACAAGGTTATTGTTTCCTAAGTGCCATTAACCCCTTGGCACCGAGCACAAGATCATATTTCAACCACGCCCCATATATGCACTTCCAATGTGCCATTAAACCATCGGAACCAGGAAAAAGGTCATGTTTCAACCAAGCCTCGTATATGCAACATGAACACACACAACATATTCAAAAATATCATCCCAAAACACCCCTTTAAGTAAAAACACCTTTTTATTGAAAACCATTTCTATTTAAACCATTTCAATGCCAAACCATTTCAGTGACAAACCATTTCAATAAAACAACATTTTTATTGAAAACCATTTCTTTTGAAAACCCCTTTTTCATCAACCATTTATCAATTCCATAAAATCCATAATTTAAATTAATCACTTTAAATTCATGAAACTAAATCACATTACTCAACAATTCACCAAGATTTCACTATTTCACTAAAACCATAAATCATCACTGAAGACGATTTATTCCATACATTCCACAATCCATATCATTCCAATAAAACAATTTGAAACTAATCCAATCAATTATATCAAGAGGTGATGAGTGTGAAGCCACCAACCTCAAAGGTTTTGACAAAACCTTAACATCAGTATAAGAACACACAAGGAAGCAGGTTGATTCTCCAAGAGCGGCCATAGATCTCTTATCCTAGCAAGATCATGACTCAAAATTGAAATATTTGGAATCCAAAAATGTAGATATACCCACTATAGGTTTTTATCTGAGAAAGAATGGATATCAGAGAACTAGATCTTAGCAGATCTATGAAAGAATGACAAATCCGTAAATAATGGTGACATACCACAAGAATCAGACTTGAAATCACTATGAGAAGGCTCTGGAATGGCTTCAACTATTGTGGGAGGGTTCTCCAGCCTTTTAGGGAGAGTAATCTCAAATTATCGGCGTTTTGAATCCAAAATGAAAAAAATAGAGAAAAAAATAGTAAGACCCTTGAAAATAGGATCTTGATTTGACCTCTACTCAAGATATGACCACACGGTTTGTGCCAACCATGTATGGATCCTGCAACATTCCTTTTGGTCCAAACACTCCTTAAAAAACCCCAAATTCGTCCATCCTTCACCTTTACCGCTTTTTATGGAAACATTCCAATTTATGGAAACATCCCACTTTATAAAAATAACCCACTTTATGGAAACACACCACTTTATGGAAACGACCCACTTTATGGAAACACCACACTTTATGGGAACACCCCACTTTATGGAAATATCCCACATTATGTAAACTGTCTATATTATGGAAACTCATTATTTTATGGAAACACTGTATTTTATGGAAACTCTCTATTTTATGAGAACTCTCTATTTTATAAAAACTCTCTCAAACACGCCAATTAAAAAAATGTGAGGAAAGGGGGTTATGTACCCAAATCTATGGGTACAACAGAATCAATCTTCATTCTTCAAGTATCATCCAGACACAGGATTCTCGTTCAAAGTATGCTTGTTTCTGGGGGAAACGATCCTCAAGCCATCAGCCATATTTCAACTGGCATGATGTCCTACATAGAAGTTACCCAATGATCCTTCATGGTGTAAGGGTACCAGTGAAACAGATGGTGTATCAACGGGATGACCATTCATTATGTTATTGGAACTTTAATAATGAGGTCCTGGTTGGATTTGAGGTCAATCCAACCTGGATATACTCCAACATTCCCCAAAACTGTTGTGGAGTATCTAAAAAGGGTCGTCTCACTCCATGGATCCTAACACAACATACGGTTCGTTAAATAGATGTATGGTTTGCAAGATATAGTCATTTTAGCATAACTAGGCCCGAATGGGTCTGGGTTTGGTCTGAACTGTCCCATCCTGAACTGGCCTAGGCTGGCCCGGTTGGGTGGGGCCATGGCGGGCTCCGCCTACTAAGCCATAGACCTCCCAGGCCCGCCCCAGCTGGGCTGGGCGGCAGTGGCATACCCCACCAGCTGGCACGACAGGCCTACCGAATAGATCAAAGGAGCCTTTAGGTTCCTTGATTGGTGCCGCCAGGTGGCGCCGCGTCATCACCTATGGACCGGCAGGGTGCGGGTCCCTGCTTTCAACTTGGCCTATCTCATTGCAGTGCATGATGGCGCGCCACCTCTCATCTTCATGCATGACTATTGTCGTCCACCATGTCTAACTACCCCGTCACCGAACGACGCCACCCTCATCCACGATCGGCGAGAATCTGTGTCCACCTCTGACACCAGCACCGGTTGCTGGTGCCGCTCTGGCGGATCTTCCATGGGCTATCCGGTGAGATCCTGTGGTTCGTCCATCCTTCCATACGCACCTACGATCCACCCAAAATGCTTCCATAATTGGGAGACCTCCATTTTCATGGTTATGTCAAGTTAAAAAATCCCACATCCAAGGAACGAAATGAAAACCACGCAGTGGAGGGTTCGAGACTTATTATTTTAGCCCACACTCTCTGTGTTAGCATTATTACAAGTTGGAGTAATATATACTTAACATTAAAATAATTATAAGCTTCATTGAAATCCACTACAATGACCAACAAAAAATTCAAAAACAATATGAAAAATCACGGGAATTTCATGATTTAAAATACAATGCCTACCTTGTGATTCATTGGAGACATCGTGGTGGTGGGAGAAGATTCTGTGTTTGATGAAGCCACCAGCATTCGTCGATCTGTCTTTGCTGCCTCCCAAGCTTCCGTCTTCATCAGTGGAATTTGTCGCATCACTTCCCTTGAGGTTCCTTACTAGAATATGTCGTTCCAAAAACTCTACCCCGACCTCATCTAAATAGATGGGGAAAATGTGATTAATGCACTGAGGAATTAGTGAGGTTCATTAATTGACATAATTAATGTGCCACATTAATTACATGTGGGGTGGTTACACAACCAAAGAGTAACTGTGCATTTAATATCCCATATTAAATGTCTGAGTCACTCTGTGTTCCCCACCACTACTGCTCAAAAGATGGTTGGAAAAAAGAATAAAATAACAACCTTTATGTTATTTTATTATTTCTTCAAATGTTGAAAAACTTATTTTTTCACCCAACCAACTACAGTCAAAGTTAAGGCCCCCTTAAAAGAATTATAGAACTGTGGATTCAATGGTACTCTAAGATTTTAATTTCGACCACTGATTTAAATATTAGAAAACATCGTCCATATGATTACTGAACGTACCTTAAAACCTAAAAATTCCATTCCAGGCACACTAGGCCTTAGAATCATGCACCGTCACTTTTACCAAACCTGTAATAATCCCAAATATTTTAAAAACAAATTTACATGGAATTTATTGTCCTTTAAAATATAATAATTCATTATCAAAAACATTTTAATGTGAAAGACATGGGTAAAAAAAAATCTATTAAAATATTATATGTGTTTCTCTCACCTCACCAATAAATGGGCAGATCCTATCTGGTATTCTTAATACCATAAAACCATATTCATTCATCCAATAATAACAAAAATATAATCAAAACATCCATTCCCCCACCCTAGAATCAATAATTTTATAGAGATCCAATCTATGAATACATTAGTAACAGTATTAAATATTTGGTCTGAGATGAGGTAAAAAACCGAACTATGCTTTTTCTTTTCATTATTCATCCACCTCTTAAAAATATTATTTATTTATTCTTATATAATAATAAAATTATATCCCAAATACTTATTTGTTATTTTTTAAATGTTATGTATTTTATCAATCTCCTCTTCATTCAAATGGGAAAATGATAGCCTCACTTGTTTGTACAATGGACTACCATCTCGGGAACAGATTTAATACATTTTACATCAACACCTTTCATGGATGGTTATAATGATTGATATAAATTATATATATTATATTTATAACAAAATTATCAATATTAATACATTATATACTTTATTATTTTTAATTTACCTTCCTTAAGAGATACTATAATGTTTCTCATGTTTATAGAAGACTATTACCTCACAAAGCGATAGGATTCGTGTTTTCACTAAATCATTACATGGATGGTAATAAGGATAATTTTAATTAATATACATGATATAAATGTAATAATATTGATATTAATGACAAATTTAATATTATTTAATGATAACTTATTATTTTTATTCTTACCTATTCACTTAATAAAAGATGATAACATCATTCGTGTATGTGTGGACTACCACCTTCATTATGTGATGTGACTCTATTTTCATCCCCAAACTTGATGGATTATATATAATTATTTTTTAAGAAATTATATTTTATGTTTGACATTTTTATCATTATTAATGAAATTTTAATTCATTCCACCTTTCTATGATGATCGCTGAATAAGTGAATCATTATTCATGTCTACACACAGTTTATGGTCTCCAAGAATGTAACATAAATCATTTCTCAAAATCACCTTTCACAATTTCAATTAAAAATATAATATATGTAAAAATATTATTATTATATTATGATTTTTTTCTGTATCTGTTGAAATAATGACCTCATAGACAAATACTAGACCTACCAATGTTATTTTTGACACATAAGCCAAATATCGTCGAAAATCCCAAATTAAACTTCATGGGTTAGGTAATATTATATAATCATTTAATAATAAAAAAATTAAATAATAAACATTAAAATATATATTAATTAGGTAAATAATTAATATAAGTTTTTTCCAGGAAGATAAATAATGTACGTGATGAGGAAGACTCAAGGTAACTGAATTTGTCTCAATTTCCATTCATTGATGCATATAACAATATTGTGCTCATAATTTATTCATATGGTTTATATACTACCCATATCTAATTTCATATAATTAATATTTCATATTTCATGGTTATTTAATTTTAAATTTGACTTATTTTATTCAATGGTAATTGACTTGAACATTACAATGTTGAAGAATGTATTATACACTCTCACGTTCCTTTGGGATTGTTATCTTTTCGTGAAACAATCAATTTATTATGATCATTTTTCATTGGATATTGAATTTTTATTTAAATTCCATGTTATTTTGTGATGGAAATGATTATTTTTCAAACATTATACCATTTCTATATATGATATTCTATTTTGAATGGTATTTGATTTACTCGATAAATATTGATAATTTATGTTATTTCGTTTAAAAGGATAGTTAATAGTTAAGAATATTTTTCTAAAATTAAATAAATTATATAATATTTGGTGAATTATTTGTAAATTAATTTATGGTTGGGAACATTAATTATATATCCCCTTGATGCATCGATATTCCAATGAGGTAAATCATTAAGCTAAAATTAAACAGCTTTCTATCTAATGTTTTAATCTGTCTTGTGAAAGGTCTGGACGGTATAGGTATTATGATGCCTGGGATCATGAAATATAATGATTTATCATTTCATTAATTAAAAATTAATATATTATTATCCATGATATTTTCACAATGATATTATCTATGGATACATTTTATTCACAGTTATTGACTAAATGGCTTGTGTTTTTAGTTATTTACATTTAAATATTGATTATGCCTTATAAAATTATGATAAACTGGTTATTGATTAAATTGAATCTTTTATCAGTAATTTAACTCTCCATATTGATTATTATCCATGATATTTTTGCATCGATATTTTCTGTTGATGAAAATAATTCCCATTTTACTAATTTTCATGGAATGTGTGCTTAGTTATTTAGCTTTTAATATTGATTATACTTATTGATTCTTGATAACATCCTATATACATAACACTAACGGTGCATTTCATCTCACCTTTATTTTGTTTCCATTCTATTGGATTCCAATAATTCTACTAATAATGATATCCAATGATATTCGAAAGAGAATAATTATATTCTCGAATAATATAATTTTATTATTTTTTCAGTTGAAATATGGCAATCATGTATGTATCATTTTTAAAAACACTACTAAAATATATATTCCATCAATATGTGTTTAAAAATATTTTAATATAGTTTAATTATGCTTATAATGGAAATGGATTTTTGGATTCTAGATCGCTGTTGTTGGTATCACATGATGTATAGTACAAACCTTGGAAACTAGATATAAAAAAAATATACACTATAGAAAATAACCAAGTGATAAAATTTTAGGGAAGATTTAGATGACCATCCAAATGTTTTGGTAAGGTAAATATTCTGTGTCTTTTCTAACCAATATTTTTTTTTTGGATTCTACATGGGGATTTCATTCTTTAAGAGAAGTACCTTAGGGTAATAACATTAAAAAAGGAACATCAGGTTTGACCCGATCATCACTCGGTGCACAACAACTAGATGTACTGCACACCTAGCAAGACAATCCTAGGGAATATTATTATGTTAATTCAAATATTCATTACAAACCATTGTGATGGATTTGAATAAATGATCATAATGAATGAAATTTATTAAACCTAATGTTTCTTTGGTTGATAACTATAAGATTGATTTTATGTTTGATGGTATATATACAAATTTTTTTGTTTTCTATGATGGGACTTTTCGAAGGCTAAGGATATTTTCATAAAAATTTTATGGAAATAAAAACAACATGGATATTATATGAAATATTTATTTGAGGGATAATTTCATAAAAGTTTTTTTACATAATAATGGTATTGGTAACATTTATGTTTTATCTTTTCATTGATGATATAGTAATTATGGGTCATCATAATTTAGTAATGTTATATGAATTATATTAATATGTTTTTTGAAAAAAGATAACCCACATACTGGATGAAAACTCATATCTGGAAAGGTTGTGGGTCATGCACCAATGACTATATGATGATAAGGTTTTAGCAGCTACCACTACCTTAATTACTTCTTGGTTAATATTAAATTGTTTTTAGTTAAACTATTTGAGGAATAAATATTAATGACGAACCAATGGCGATACTTTTATTGGTTTAGAGATTAAAATATTATATTCAATAACATTTTATAAACATATATTTTTTTTACAAATATGTAGGTAATGGCCCGGGGTTTTGGGGTCGATTACTTGGTAAAAATCTGATGTTTGGGGTGTTCTGGGTGGTTTGGAAGGCCATCCCAGCTTCTCTGTGAAGCTTAAGACTCCTAACAGTAGCTCAGCCTACCGGTGGCCTCGGCATACCAGTAGCTCAGCCGATCAGTGGCCCCGACCTATCGGTAGCTCTGCCTACCGGTGGCCCCGGCCTACCGGTAGCTCAACCTACTGGTGGCCTCAGCCTAACGGTGGCCTCGGCCTACCGGTAGCCTCGTTCAACCGGTAGCTTGGTCTACTGGTAGACCTAGCCTACCGGTGAGATCTCCACGTGTTTTCTAGTAGGGCCTCCTTTTTGCGAAAATTGGCTAGTAGACCCTGTTTTGACCCATTTAAGCATGTTTTAAAGACCATTAATGGTATTTAATTTAAATTATTGGTGAGGTACCCTCCTTAAATGGAAAATCATTTGTTTTCGTCATGAATTTAACCGCGTTTTCAGAAACACCTCTACCACATCCTGTGAGTCCTTCCTTGGTTAAGGAGGTGTGTGTCGGTTTTAACAACCCCGAAGGGAGGGGACCTTTTATGTTGGACGTGCGGGGTGGCCCAGCCGTGTGGTCATCCCACGATCCTACTTCTTTTGCAGATTCGAGTTTTTCTCCATATTTTAACCATCCCGGGGATGCTATATCTTAGCCTTTATAACCTAAAGACGCCTCTTATCCCTTGGATCATTTTTCTCTATCACCCTGCGCTCAGAATACCCTTCCTCCGGACGAGTTGTACCCCTGCGAATTTTTCCTTGATCGCGTTCCGTGGAATTACTGCTACTCATGATTTCCAGTTTCCACGCGAGGACTTAATGTCGATCCTTATCAATCAAGTAGGGATTTTTCTCCTTCATCTATCCTTTCTATGAATTATGCGGGATGGGTATGCTTTTGTTTCTATGGAAATTGATGAATCAAAACATAATGAAGACAATGAATGGACCTCTAAATAAGGAAAGGGGGGTGTGATCGATGTTCTACTGTAAACTTTTATGTTGATATGTGTTGTGAATTATATGGGCTTATGCTCACTGAAAATCATGGTCGTTGGTGGTATTTCTCTATGAACTAATGAACCTCAGTTCTCCTGGATGTTCAAATAAATGTAACATAGAATTTTTTAATTACGTATACCCAGTTAAATAAATTGAAAGCACCAGGATCAACCCTTTTCTATGATAACTCCAGTTAAAGACCGGTGGAATTGAAACCATGGAGTGTGTTAAATCTTTTAAATCTGAAAAAACCTGCTACGGCCTCCCTTGTGCTGGTGGTAGTGGTTTGGTTGTTTTCATTCATGGGTCTATTGCGGGTGACATTATGGTTTTCTTGATATGGGTGGGGATGGGATACTCTATTGTTATACTTTCACTGGTTGTGAATCTGAGGCTTTGTGGTTGCTCTGCTGTGAGACGAATTCGGGTGGGATCCTCTGTTGTTGAGAAACTATTGGATCCTAGATTTTGGGGACATGGGGCTGTGTCTCGGGGTTTGTTTTGTTTCTAGTACATCGAGGGATCTCACTTGATCCCTAGTTGTTGTGACTTCACAAGAGAACCGAGTGTGAATGCTTAATTTTTGCTGATAGTTTTCCTTACTGATTTAATTGTTGTTTCATCTATGGATGTTCCTGTTAGTTTCCCAGTAGTGGAGGTATTAACTCACTCTGAACTGTTATGAAATGATAACTTGAATAGGGAAACTAGGAATTGTTTGTTTTGTGCTTGTTTTCTATGGCAGCAGTGCCTGGGCACCTGCATGTATCTTTTTGAGGAGCCATAGGTTGGGTTGTGTGTTGTCATATATGTGTAACAGTATGTTTTGTTTTTAGTTGCACCCCACCCACGTTGGGCACTTAGTTTCGGAAACCACATCTCATGGGTAAGGGTGTTTCCCCCTAGTTACTCTCCTTCCTGCTCCCTCTTCCCTCGGCTTTGATGGTAGGATGCGACCTTACCCCCAAGATTCTTCGGGTAGCTTTTGACTTGTTTGTTGAGGCCCATGTGTATTCGGGAAGGGGTTCTGGTTATGGTTTGTTTTCCCATGTGTCTTCAGAATGAGTCCCCAGTGTGTGTGGGCAAGGATGTTGTCGTTGTGAGGCCCAGGTGTGTGCGAGCAGGGATGTGGATGGTTGTGAGGCCTAGGTGTGTGCGAGCAAGAAGAGCATGGTAGCATCAGGACATTTTCTGTTTGGGATGAGTAGCTAGATAATGGGGTAAATAGTGGTCTGGGGTACCCAAATGCTTTGTACTTTACTATTATATTACTACATGTGTTATTTGGTGAGCGTGGCCGATGAGGTGGGATGTATGGACTCCTTGATAGATGATGTGTATTCTACTTCTCACAGGACTTTAGGACGTCTCCCCACTTGTGCACGATAGTTTTAGGTTTTCCTACTAAGAATACTTTGTATGCTTACCCTACATTTACTTTCAGGTTTCCAGGAGAGCTTCATAGGCTATGAGGGACCTCACTAGTCTGGACATTGGAGTTGTTGTTGGTCGTTGTTGGTTTCTGCTTAGCCTTTTTCCTTTCCTGTTGGGTATTTTAATTTAGATTCTTTATACTTTGTTTAGTATTATAATTAAACATGCATGTAGTTTGGTTTTTAACTTGAATTTTCTATACATGGTGGTGTTTGGTGTTGACTCATTCTTTCTCCCAATCTTGGTTAACTATAAAAAGGTAATGCCTCCCATATTGTGAAAATGATATACCCTTGGTGCTAGTCACCACTCCGGGGCCTACTGGAGGCGGGACTCTGGGGTCATTATCTCTCCTTCAACATAAAGAAGGAAGGGCTTGGAAATCTATTGTCCCTGCCATCCTTTCGGTGAAGGCGGGTCATGACAGAATGGTATCAGAGGAGAGGTTGGGGGATATGATAGAGTATAGAATTAGGCACAGTGAGGATTTCATGGGATGGTAGGGCAACAATGTTAGGTGATCTTGGATTGTGAAATTGACCAGGGAGGACAGGCTAGGACATAAGATTTTAGGGCCCCTCGTGATCCGATGCAAAGACTCTGATCTTATCAAATGACCAAGTGAGAGTACATTTATTGCAGGGTAGAGACCCTTGGGAAGGTACATGCATCATAATGATTGTGTTTTTAATCGATTTGGGGCACCTTTGGGAGAAAAAAAATTTAATAATAATAATAATAATTCCATTGCTACTCATGCTTAGGCATTCTTTGTTTACCTTGAAGCTATGGCACCCGGACGTTATCCATAAGCGACTCGGGCGGTTGAGGCCCAGCGGATCGAGGTAGTTGACCAGCAGAGGGTTGATTGAGATGAGGAGGACGACTTGTGGCAGAGGACTCTGTGCTCCTTCTAGAGACAAACCCTCGAGAAGTACGAGGGCAGAGTTTCTGACTCAGTAATGGAGGGATGGTTCGAGGAGCTAGCCGTCACCTTCTCTTTGATCCATGCTCCGAGGGAGTACTGGGTTCCATTGGCCGTTAGTCAGCTGAGAGGAGCAGTGCATCAGTGGTGGATGCTTTTCCTGGGAGAGAAGACAGAGGAAGAGGTTCCATGGGCTAGTTTTGAGAAGGAATTTTGTGAGGAGTTCCTCTCCTCTACGGCGAAGACCGAGAAGAGATAGAAGTTTCTCTCCCTTCAGCACGGATGAATGTGAGTGAGGGAGTTGGGGATCAATTTTAAAGATCTCTTGCGCTTTTCCTTGGATCTCTTTTTGGATGAGGAGTCTCGGGAAAGACGGTTAGAGGAGGCACTCCGTCTGTCTATTCAGTACGCTATCACTCCCTTCACTCTTCTGATGTACCTAGCTGTACAAAAGAAGGTCGAGATAGTAGAGAGCATGCACTAGAAGGGAGGCACACCACGAGAAGGTAACCAGGTGAGTTCATCAAAGGGGAAGGCAGTCAGTAGTAGGTCTACAGCAACAAGGCCTTCTAGGTTTTGACAAGCAGGGTTTAGGCCTCATTCGTTCTAGTCCCAAGCTTTTGGCCCTTGCCCCTTTTCCACAGGGCCCGGACAAAAGTGTTTCTCTTGCGGAGTTTTCGGGCACATTCAGAGCATGTGTCTAACTCGAGCTCCACATGGTAGAGGTGGGTAGTTTCAGCACCCACCTCAGTAGAATCAATTTCTGGCGAGGAATTTCCAACACCAGCAGGCCCCTGGCCCTCTAAGGGATGACCTTGCAGGAGGAGACCAACACCAGGGTGCTCCTCAGGGACCTCAACTAGGGAATGGACGGGGAGGTGGTCGACAGCAGCGTGGTAGAGGAGCTAGGCGTGGACAGTTGCATGCCACAGAGTTAGAAGCTCCGGTGAGACCAAAAGTCGTTCGAGGTATGATCAGTTTATTTAGCACTCTTGTTTCTGCCTTGTTTGATTCAGGAGCTTCACACTCCTTTTTTATGCCCAAATTATCCCATGCTCTGGGTATAGATGTTGTGAGACATTTTGTGCCCCTAGTGTTGAGAACACCAGTTGGGGGTCGGACCAACGTATCTTACTTTTTACGGGGATGTAGACTAATGTTGGGACCTCATTAGTCCAGTGGAGACCTTCTTTCATTTATGATGCAGCAATACGATGTACTTCTAGGCATCGACTGGTTATTCTCCATGAATGCTATCATCGACTGCTATCAGAGAAGGATTGAATTCTCCAAAGAGGATGGACGGCACATGGATTTTGTTGGGGAGCAGAGTTATAAGGTGGGGACTCGACATGTGGAGCCACTCCTTTCTATGCGGGATTGGGTGTTAGTGGAGTCGGCGAATGCATGAATGATGGATGTCCCAGTGGTCGTAAGAGAATTCACTGATGTCTTTCCCAATGATGTTGGGACTCTAACCCCTCAACGCGACATTGAGTTTGGGACAGACTTACAGCCTGGTGCTTGCCCGATCTTGATGGCTCCTTAGTGGATGGCACCTTCTGAGTTGTGGGAGTTGCAGATTCATATTGATGATCTGATGGAGAAGGGCTTTGTTCGACCCAGCATGTCACCGTGGGGTGCTCCAGTTTTGTTCGTAAAGAAGGCAGATGGTAGTCTACAACTGTTCCTAGACTATCAAATGTTGAATCAGGTGACGGTCAAGAATTGTTACCCCCTCTCGAGGATAGAAGATCTTTTCGACCAGTTGAGGGGAGATGGTTGGTTCTCTAAGATCGTTCTATGGTTTAGATACCACTAGTTGAGAGTGAAGGAAGTTGATATCTCGAAGACGTCTTTCAGGTGTAGATATGGCCAGTTTGAGTTTGTGGTCATGTCGTTTGGTGTTACAAATGCACCAGCTATGTTCATGAACCTCATGAACTCTGTCCTCTGAGAGTTTTTGGACAAGTTCCTTGTGGGGTTCATCGACGACAACCTTATCTACACAAGATCAGAGGAAGAGCATGTTGAGAATCTTAGGGAAGTTTTGGGAGTCCTTCAATACCACCATCTTAATGAAAACTTTCTATTTGAAAGTTCTTAACACAAGAATTACATTTCCATAGACATGTAGTGTCTCAGAATGGAATAGTAGTAGACCCGTTGAAGGTCAGGGCAGTCGTTTCATGGGCAGCACCCAAGAATGTGGTAGAAGTTCATAGTTTCCTGGGTTTGGAAGGCCATTATCAGAGGTTTGTGCCTGACTTCTCTCAATTTGCAGCTCCATTGACAACTTTGACTAGGAAAGACCAGACCTTCATGTAGAGATACCAGTGCCAGACAGTTTTTGGCTTTCTAAAGGGGAATCTGGTTACTGCTCTAGTACTCTGATTACCAGAGGAAGTGGTGTTGTTTGAAGTGTTCTGTGATGATTTTGGCCTTGGGTTGGGATGTGTACTGATGTAGTAGCAAGGAGTGATATTTTATGGGTCTAGGCCATTATGTACTCATGAATGTAACTATACCACCCACAATCTGGACCTTGCGGTCGTGGTGTTCACACTAATTTTGTGGTGCCGTTATCTCATTGGAGAGCACTTTATTGTCTTCTCATATCACAAGAGCTTGCATTATGTATTTTCCCAATGGGATCTGAACTTGCTGCAGTGGAGATTGATTGAGATCCTCCAAGACTATGACTTTGAGATATCTTATATTGAGGGAAAGGGAAATGTTTTGGTTGATTCCCTGAGAAGGAAATCATAGAAGGAAGTAGTTTGGGAATCTGCAGATGCTTGGAGGGCGATGGAAGAGTTAGCGGCCTTTAATTTGGATGCATGGTTGGAAGGTGGAATAAGTTTTCTATTTAAGATGACTGTAGCTTCCTCTTTAGTGGTGTAGTTGGAAGAGTCTTAGTGGGGGGACTCAGAGGTGGAAGTGATGCGAGATCGTGTTTATCAGGGAAATTCTCCTGAGTTATGGTCGGAGGATGGTCAACATCAGATGCTTTTTCATGGAAGGTTTTTTGTTCCGGAAATGTTGCATAAAGGTGTTCTCTGTGAGTTCAGTGGATCGGCTTTATAGGTACATCCTGGGGTCTCAAAGATGTACTACGGCCTGAGGAGACAGTTTTGGTGGCCCAGGGTAAAGCGGGCAGTGGCAGAGTGCCAGGTGTGTCAGCATGTGAAGGCTGAACACCGTTTTCCGGGAGGGTTGTTACAGCCTTTAGATGTTCCCGAGTGGAAGTGGGATGACATCTTGATGGACATCATCACAGAGCTACCCAGGTCTTAGGTAGGCTATGATGCCATCTGGGTAGTGGTGGATCAGTTGGAAAAATCAGTACACTTCTTGGAGAGTAATGAGTCGAGCCCGAGAAACACCTTATCCCAGAGGTACGTTGATGAGGTGGTGTGGTTGCATGGGATTCCGGGATCTATTGTCTCCGATCGAGACACGCAGTTTACCTCACGATTCTGGAGGGGATTACAGCATGCCTTTGGCACCCAGCTATTCCTTAGCACTGATTTTTACACTTAGACAGTTGGGAAAACAGAACGAACAAACAAGACACTGGAAGACATGTTGCGGGTATGTGTTCTGGGTTTTGAGGGATCATGGGTACGACACTTGCCTCTGGTGGTGTTTTCTCGTAAAAATGGCTTCCACTCCACTATTGGAATGACACCGTTTGATGCCTTGTATGGAAGGCCGTTTCATTCACCAGTTTGCTGGACAGAGATTGGTGAAGTAGCTATTCTTGGGCCAGAAGTGGGGCAAGGAACCACTGAGAAGGTTTTGCTCGTGCGTGAGAGGACAAAGGAAACCCAGGACCGGCAGAAGTCTTATGCCTATTGTAGGAGGAGGCCCATGGAGTTCGAGGTTGGAAGTCATGTGTTCTTGAAGGTTTCCCCACGACGTGGGCAGCGATGGTTTGGGAAGGGGAGTAAGCTCTCCCCTAGGTTCATCAGACCTTTCCAGGTGTTGGGAGTATTTGGTGATGTGGTGTATCAGCTGGCATTGCCACCTCAGTTGGAGAAAGTTCACAATGTCTTTCAAGTCTCCCAGCTTCGTTGATATCTACACGATGACTCCCACATCATCGATTGGGGAGAGTTAGATGTTGAAAACGATGCGACCTTCATAGAACGACTGATCAAGATCGAGGGTCGTAAAAAGAAAGTGCTTCATGGAAGAACTATACTCTTGGTTTGTGTGTTTTGGAGGCATGGTGGTCTGGAGGACAACACTTGGGAGTGTGAGGCCTAGTTACGCATTCAGTACCCAGAGATGTTTTGACTTCCTTGTTGTTGTTTTTTGTTCTTAGTTCTGTTGAGATGTTTCACCTTGTGTTTTAATATATGAAATGATTGTTTTTCTTGTTTTGACCCCAAATCTGTGATGATGGGAAAACCAGACTGCTAATCAAGGCACATTAATGTGGATGCGATTAAACCCATGTGGCCGAGTCATGCTGCCCAAAGAAGATAATATCCTGACATATATGAAGGGACTCCCTGACTCAAGTGTTGGAAAATGTGATCCATGTACTGGTTGTGGATATTTTTGGTTTATATCTCTTGGGGGAGTATTCTTGGATGTAGGGGGTTCTGTTCTAGATTTCGAACAACTCAAGTGTTTGACCATGAGAAGTATCTTTAGAGGATGGTTGTTTGGACCCCTCTTTTCTCCTTTCTGGTTTGTTCTTATATTCTCAGGGATGAGAATAGTTTTAGAAGTACCTGATGTAATGGAACAGGGTTTTGGGGTCCATTACTTGGTGAAAATCTGATGTTTTGGGTGTTCTGGGTGGTCTGGAAGGCCATCCCAGCTTCTCGGTGAAGCTTAAGACGCCTAACAGTAGCTCGGCATACCGGTGGCCTCGGCCTACCGATAGTTCGGCCTACTGGTGGCCCTGGACTACTGGTAGCACAGCCTACCGCTGGCCCTGGTCTACCAGTAGCACGGCCTACCGGTGGCCTCGGCCTACCGGTAGCGTGGCCTACCGGTCGCTCGGCCTACCGGTGGCCTCAGCCGACCGGTAGCTTAGTCTACCAGTAGACCTAGCCTACCAGTGACCTCTCCATGGGTTTTCCATTAGCGCCACATTTTTTCTCAAATTGGTTAGTAAAACATGTTTTGACCCCTTTAAGCATGTTTTAAATCCCATTAATGGTATTTAATTTAAATGATTGGTGAGGTACCCTCCTTAAATGAAAACACTTGTGTTTTGGTTATGCCTTTAGCTGCGTTTTCAGAAACACCTCTACCGCATTTTGTGAGTCCTTCCTTGGTTAAGGAGGTGTACGTTTTTTTAACCACCTCGAAGGGCGAGGACCTTTTATGTTAGACGTGTGCGGTGGCCCAGCCGCGTGGTCAACCCACGATCCCGCTTCTTCCGCAGTTTTGAGTTTTTCTCCATATTTTAACCATCCTGGGGATGTTGTATATCAGCCTTTATAACCAAAAGACTTCTCTTCTCCCTATGTTCCTTTTTATCTATCACCATGCGCTTAGAATACTCTTCCTCCGAATGAGTTGTACCCCCAAGAACTTTTCCTTGATCACATTCCGTGGAATTCCTACAACTCCTGATTTCCTGTTTCCATGTGAGGACTTAACGTCGATCCTTATCAATCATGTAGGGATTTTTATCCTTCGTCTCTCCATTCTGTGCATCATGCGGGGTGGGTATGCTTTTTCCACTGTGGGAATTGATGAAACTAAACATAATGAAGATAATTAACAAACCTATAAAGAAGGAAAGGGGGTGTGATCAATGTTCTACTGTACTCTTTTATGTTGATATGTGCTGTGAATTATACAGACCTATGCTCAGTGAAAATCATGTTTGTTGGTGGTCTTTCTATGTGCACTAATGAACCCCGGTTCTCCTAGATTTTTAAATAAATGTAACATGGAATTGGTTAATTAAGTATACCTGATTAAATAAATTGAAAGCACCAGGATCAACCCTTTTCTATGATAACTCCGATTAAAGACCAGTGGAATTAAAAAAATGGAGTGTGTTAAATCTTTTAAATTTGAAAATACCTGTAAGGTTCTCCCTTGTGCTGGTGGTAGTGTTTTTGTTGTTTTCATTCATGGGCCTATTGCGGGTGAATTTATGGATTTCTTGATATGGCTGGGGATGGGATCCCATGTTGTTATACTTTCACTGGTTGTGAATCTGAGGCTGTGTGGTTTCTCTACTATGACACGAATTTGGGTGGGATCCTCTTTTGTTATGAAACTGTTGGCTCTTGGTTTTTGGGGTCATGGGGCTCTGTCTCAGGGTTTGTTTTGTTTCTAGTACATCAAGGGATCTCACTTGATCCCTAGTTGTTGTGACTTCACAAGAGAACTGGGTGTGAATGCTTAAATTTTCCCGATAGTTTTCTTTACTGCTTTAAATGTTGTTTCATTTGTGGTTGTGACTGTTAGTTTCCCAATAGTGAAGGGATTAACTCACTCTGAACTGTTATGAAATGTTAACTTGAATAGGGAAATTGGTAACTGTGTATTGTGTGCCAGTTTTCTGAGGCTTCAGTGTTGGGGCACCTACTTGTATCTATTTGAGGAGTCATAGGTTGGGTTGTGTGTTGGAATATACGTGTAACTGTATATTTTGTGTTTAGTCGCACCCCACCCGCGTTGGGAACTTAGTGTCGGACACCCCATCTCATGGAGAAGGGTGTTTCCCCATAGTTACTCTCCTTCATTCTCCCTCTTCCCTCGGCTCTGATGGCTGGAGGCGACCTTACACCCAAGATTCTTCAGGTAGGTTTCGACTGGTGTGTTGAGGCCCAGGTGTTTTCGGGTAGGGGTTTTGGTTACGGTCTGTTTTCCCATGTGTCTTTGGGATGAGGCCTAGGTGTGTGCAGGCAGGGATGTTGTGGTTGTGAGGCCCAGGTGTGTTCGGGTAGGGATGTTGACAGTTGTGAGGCCCAGGTGTGTGCAGGTAGGAAGAGCATGGTAGTGTCAGGACGTTTTCCGTTTGGGATGAGCAGCTAGCTAGTGGGGGAAATAGTGGTGAGGGTACCCAAATGCTTTGTTCTTTACTATTATCATACTACTTGTGATATTTGGTGAGCGTGGCCAGTGAGTTGTGATGGATATACTCCTTAATAGATGATGTTTCTTCTACTTGTCATGGGAATTTAGAATGTCTCCCCACTTGGGCACGAGAGCTTTAGGTTTTCCTACTAAGTATACTTTTTATGCTCACCCTACGTTTACATTCAGGTTTCCAGGAGGGCTTCGTAGGCTGTGCGGGGCCTTACTTGTCTAGACGTTGGAGTTGTTGTTGGTCGCTGTTGGTTTTTTCTTATCCTTTTTCCTTTCCTGTTATGAATTGTACTTTGGAGTCCTTGTACTTTGTTCTGTTTTATTATTAAACATGCATGTAGTTTGGTTTTTACCTTTAGTTTTATATTCTTGGTGGTGTTTGGTGTTGACTCATTATTTCTCCCAATCTTGGTTAACTAAAAAAAGGGTAATGCATACCATATTGTGAAAATGTTATACCCTTTATGCTAGTCACCACTCTGGGGCCTACTAGAGGTAGGACTCAAGGGTAATTATCTCTCCTTCCACTTAAAGAAGGAAGGGCTTGGAAATCTTCTGTCCCTTCCCACCTTTCGGTGAAGGTGGGTCATGATAATTTATTACCCTAAATGTTTACAATACACTTCATTTATAATATATTTTTCTTCTATGAAAACTTATAATACATGAAACATCACGTTTAAATGAAACACGATACACTATTATTTAAACATAACCACAAAAACCATGCACTTATATTAGGTGGTATGAATATATATTACTAAATTATGAAGAATATATAGATTAAACATGTTTAGGTTTTATCAATTTATTAAAAATAATAATAAAACTATTTTAAATTTAATGAAATTATTTCGAAAGAATAATTTAATTTTGAAAAGATGGTTTAGTTTTTCTTCATACACTTAATTTAATATTAATTTTTTCCACTATTAACAAATTAAATTTATAAAAATTTCATTATTAATGAAATAATACTATAAAAATTATATTAAGATGATTTTTTGGTAGTTTTCATGAAATGATACATTTTTTAACAATAGATAAAATACTAAATTTTAATAGAAAACTACTTTTAAATTAAATTATTTATCATTTAACATTATTTTAAAAATAATTTAAAGTATAATTTGTTTAATAATATATATATATATATATATATCCAATTTTTGGCATTGGATTCTTTTTTACTATCTCATTTTTATATAAAAACTTTGAATTCTTTTGATCATTTTATATTTGAAACCCGACTTTCTCCTCGCATCATTGGGATTAATTTCGAATTAAATTTTGGACTTCAATGATTAAAATATGTAAAATTGGATTTCATATTTTTAACAAAAATAATTTATAAATAATTATATGGTAAAATTAATTATCTTCCATATTTAATTTTAAAAACATTAAAAAAATTTACCATAGTTATGGTAAAAAATGATTTATCTGGGTGCTAAACCATAAATATAAGGATAAAATGTCCTAAAAAATTTATAAATTTATTTTATGGGCATATTTAGTCCAGATAATGTATAATGATAGATAATACTTCATAATTTACCCTTTTTAATTTTCAAAATGTTGGAAAACCTTTTTCAAATTAAAATATATAAGTGTTCCAACCACCTCATATATAAATGACAACCCACATTCAACTTCTCTCCACACCATCAAACAATTTTGATTTAGAAAATAATAACATATATAACCTCCCAAAATCCATAACCTCATAATAGTGGGCTTATTTTTGGAATTAGTCCAACCTAATATGGTTTTTGACCCAAAACTAAAGATGTTACCTGGAGAATAGGTAAACTTCTTCAAAGTGCGTTTTTATTTTGTTTATTCCTCCATATCATTAAATTATTATTAAACCATTCTTGATATATTAAAATAATTATATTAGGTATAATAATATTTTATTAGTATATATTAATAACCTAAAACCATCCCCAATTCTATCAAATGGTTTAATAAATGGTCATTTGTGTGTACGGCGGACTACTACCTCACAAATGATTTCGATCTATTTATCCATTACCACCTATCAAATTTTGATATGACGATATATATAAAGTATATATAATATTTTGATTACATAATTAATCCAATTTAGACATTATATAATATATTCGTTTGTTACATTCCATTCCATAAGGGATACAATTACGTCACTCAGCTATATGAAGACCTACCACATTTTGAAGTGATGTGATTTATCTTTTACGAATGATTTTCATGGGGGGTAAGAAGGAAAATGTTAGTGAATATATATTATATTGATAAATAAATAATGATATTCATGTAAAAAATATCATTTTTAAATGTTAATACATCATTTTAATTTTTAAATTTTCACTCAAATAAAAATGATAAAATGGATCGTCTGTGTGCAGAATACCACATTAATAAAGAAAGGTGACTCTATTTTTATCACCACACCACATGTATGAAATATATAATTATATTTATATAAATAATATGGTATTTATGATATTATTTTGATTATTTAAATATAAAATATTACACACCTCCTTTTTATAATGATTATTGTAAATTGGAAATGTTACCCATGCGTACGTATGACCTATTATCTCCACGATTGTAACATTATTCTTTTTTTCAAAACCATATTTCATGATTAGAATTAAAATTATAATTTTTTTAAAAATAATATATTTATGTCTTTATTATTATTCTATATATTTTAGAACTATCTAATATTCTCAAGAACATAAACACTCATTAAAAATCCCAAATGAGAAAACAATGCAATTATCACCTGAAAAATTAAAAAAAATGAATGATTATTAACGAATGGGTGACAAGATGTTATAAAATGATCATATATGTTATTTTTAATATTAATATGGTTCTATAAAATGTTAATAAATAGTTTAAAACCACTATACTTGAGGTTAAATCACAATCAACCAAATAGAAGTGTTACATAAAGGGCATCATCTCATATTCCCTTCATTGAGTCATATTGTCATGTTATGCACATACATTGTTTTATATAGTGTATATAATGACTCTCTGACATGTATTATCATTAATATTTCAGGATTTATGGTATTTTAGGATTCAATTTGAATGATTTCATCCATGTGGATTTGACCTGAAAATTACCATGTTGTAAAAGTTATTATGCAATCTCGATATCTTATGTTATTGTTACCTTTCTCTTATAAAAATCACATTATTATGATAAGTTATAATTTTATGTTAAATTTATATTAGATATACATACTATTGTTAGATATATATTATTTTTTATGAAACCTTATACCATATTTAAATATAGTGTATACATTTAACAGTATTTGATTAACTGGGTAAAATTAATAAATTTATATCATTTAATCAATACATAATTTTATTGATAAGATATATTATTGATAAATTAAATCAATAATTTGGTATGTGTTTAATAATTTGAACATTTATTTATGGTTGGGGCATGAAATAATATATCTCCTTATTGCATCAATTTTTCTCATTAGACAAATTAGTTGCCCAAATTTAACAGGCGTCTACCTATAGTTTTATATCATCTGATGAAAGGTCTTAATAGTAGATGTAGGATGATGCATAATATGCTGATGTTCAGTAATTAAGAAATTCTTTCATTATGAATTCAGTTACTTTTATCTATGGGATATTAATAATTATATTACCTTATTCTTCATTTCATTTTCAGTTTATTGATTAAATTTTGTGTTTTCTCAGTTATTTACCATGACATATTTCTTATTCCATTTATTATTATGATATTCATGTAATTAAAATGTCATATGAATTTTGTTATTTATAATTACATATTTAATATACATATTAATTCATGATAGTTTATAATATACATAACCCTAAATGAAAAATTGGTATCACCGTTATTTGGTTTTTTCCCAATGAAATGAAGAGGAATTCATAAAATAAGTTTTAAGGATGCGTTTTCTATGATTTTTTATTTATTATGTTTTATTTTCTATTACCAATGTAAAATAGGTATCATGTATGTGTGTGTATTTCTAAAACACTATTAAATGAATTTTTCCTTTTAAATTTTACCCATTTTATCTTTGATAATGTAATAATGAATACATCTGCTCCAGGCTACTAGGATTAAGGTTGTTATTGTTCATAACAAACAAATATTAGTATAAACCCTTTAGAACTCGATAAAGGAAAATATAAATTAGGGAACATAACACTATGATATATCTTGATAATAATCGTAGAGAAACATCCAATTTTTTTTGTAAGGAACGTATTATATGGTTTTTCATTAAAATAAATCCATGAATATATACTCTATGTAGACATGGTTCTATTACATAGGCACCTTGGTGTAATAACTCTGAAATTGTCATATAGGGTTTCACCCAACCATCAACTGGTTTATAAAGAGCGGCCTTACTACCCACCAAGCATTATACACCTATAAGATATTGTAAATATAATTTACATTTTCCTTAAAAACCATTATAGAAGAATTGAAAAAAAATGATATCCACAAAAAAACCAAGACTATGACTATGAGAAAAAAATGGATAATTTTTTATATATTCAGCACTTAAAACGATATTTGTAATTATACATTAAGAATTAAAATTAATTTTTTTTATCTAATATAATATATTCCATTGTTTATAAATGCTTCCTAGAGGGAAGAAGGGTATCGATACTCATGTCCAACCTAAGGATTTCCACATTGAGGATGGAAGTACAGTTGATATTGAAACTATTCAATTTATGGATATATTAGGTAATATTAATCAATTTAATAAAAATAACCTTTCTCAGAGGTAGAAACCAGTTCCACGGTGAGATTCTATTATGTTGGTCCATATTGTAACATATAATACCCCATAATTTGGTTGAAAAACTAATCCAATCATAGCTGAGAAATTTAATAAGTACCTATAGAACATATTCATTCCCTTGGGATGTGTTAAAAAGGAAAATGTCAAACATAAAGTGTATTTTCACAAAGGTGATGTTGGTCAATGGTTGTTGTTGATCCAAAATACTTGCGTGGAAGTGGTAGTAGAACTGAAGGAATGTATTTATTTCAATGATAAATTCATCAAAAAATATATACTTCATGAGAAAGAAAATTAAATAAAGATAAATTTCATTTGATTAGATTAAAAGTAATAAAAAAGTGAATCATAGTATAGGGAAACATTTATAAGGTTATCCTGGTATGGAATGGATTACATTTTCAATAGAGAGTTAAATATTTTTCATTTAATTGAAGGTATTAATTAAAATCTCTAAAGAGAACTGGTATCTAAATTGTTATCATCATACAATGATGTAGTTTTATGTTCCATCAAAATGGTGATGTAAATTTATGGATCACACATATTCCTCAAAAATCAAGAGAATAACATGTCAATCGAACCCCAATAGTACAAGAATGTTAAAATTATGAATATGATGTTGTTAAAATTTCGATCATATGAATATTATCCAATAAAGAATAATGGGAGGTGCATAAATGGTAAGAGAGTTTGTTATAAGTGTAGTGATGTGAGGAATATTACTCTGAATTCAAGGGGAAGAAACAAATCAATGACTTCAAGAGCATTATCTCAATTTAAATGGGGAACTATTCAAACCAATGTCCCATGAGTCCTGGGAATCAACCACAGTAGATGTTGAAGTAGAAGGCCTAGCTTATGTGGTCACTAAAGATGAGAAGGAAGAAATTAATAATGTGGGTACAAGTATGTTAAAACTTTATTTAACGTAATTAAATTTCATTAGATTCTAGATACTCAAAATAATTCACATCAACATTGTGTTCAATGAGAATTAGTGGTTTTTCATTTACATTAAGAAGGGTTTTGTCTATCAAAACTCTTAGGGGAAGTCTAAGTATAATAAGGATGTGTTAGGAAGTCACCATTATAGACATAAATATGCTTTATTTTCAACCCCTTTAATCATATATGTGGTTTACAGTTATAAAATCCTTTTTATGGACAAGATTTCAAAATTTAATTAAATAATCTTTTGTATTAAGAATGAAATCATGATTAGTGAGGAATATATAGAATTAATTATATTTAGAGAAGAAGATTTATTATCGAAATCATATCCAGATCCACCCACTGTAGATATATGAAATTTGAATATAGGGGATGATGATAAAAAATTCTAGGAATGGATAACGTAATCATCAAATAAGGGATGTACCAATTATAGAAGAATACATTGATATATTTCCTGACAAATTACCTGGACATTACCTAGAGGGTGATGTTAAGTTTCTCATTAATATAACACCTAATTAAAGACCAATATCAATGACTCCCTATAGAATTTCGTCTATGGAATTAGTGTAGTTGATGAAAAAAATGAAGGATTTGTGTGATAATGGTTCTATTCTCCCTGCTATTTGTACGTGGTGAGCCCATATTCTCTTTGTTAAGAAGAATTATGGATATGTTTAAGAAGTAATTATCAGGGAAAAAAATTATATAGTGATAAAAGAAGTATCAACTACCACGTTTTGATGAATTATTCCATCAACTCTATAGAGACCTGTATTTTTTAAAATATTTTATCCTATTTAGTGAAACCTTAATTGAGATTAATTAAGTAATACAATGTGAATATATCATTCCCAATGAGGTATGGAAATTTTTATTTTATAGTAAACCCATGGGGACTGACTAGTTCCCACTATTTTTTACAGATTCAATGAAAAATGAATCACAAAATACATTGATTATTTTTTGGCGTTAATAGATGTTATTTCAGTGTATTCCAAAAGATATGAGGATCATGAGAATAACATGGAGATTATTTAGAGTCTCTTAGAAGTAATGAATTAAATTTTAAATTTAGTAAGTATGTTTTTGTCCTCATTATGTTTCCTTTCAGGGTCATGTTGTCTCTATAGATGGAATCATCATTGATATTGTGAATACAAAGATAGTCATAGATCAGAAAACACCAAAAAATATAAACATGGAATGATTTTTTTTCTTCTTAATATCAGCGTTTCATTCAATAATATTCGTGATTGGATAACCCATTAACCAAGATTACATATAAAAGTGAACCGTTTTTTTTATAATATAATGTGAAGATTTGTTTTTAAAAGTAAATAGGATACATTCAATGATCCAGTTTTGACACTACTATCTAGAAATGTCAAGTTTGTGGACTATAATGATACATCAAAAAGGGAATTATTTTTTCATAATGAAAAATGATAAATTAATTGAATATGAGTCATTGAAATTGAATACATGATAAAAACTATCAAGATTATGATATTTATTTGGGAACATTATTATTTTCTTTAAAGATACAAAGGAATTATCTATATAGTAAAATATGAAAGACATACACAAAGAAAAAAATAAATATTTTCTATGAAGTACCTCAATATGAGACAAAAGATATGGTTTGAGCTAATAAAGGATTATTATTGCTCAATAAATTACCACCCATGGGAGGAAAATAAGGTATAATATGCAGTGAGTAGGATATATCATGAAGTTCGGGCACAAATGACTATTTAGAGGGATCCACAATTCCTAGATATATTAAATATTAATGTGGGAATTATTATGGATGTGGATACATCAATAACTTTTCAATTTATTGTGAAACCATATTTAATAAAAATGATAAAAAATTAGTTATTTAATAATGATAACATTTAGAAGAAAATTAATTTTATGGATGATGATAAATTAGCTGAATTATTTTGTGATGACAGATTTATAAAATTTATAAAAATATTATTTGTTCCATATATAAATGAGTTAATAATAGAATTTTATGATGATTATCATAGCTCAAAGTTTTTTATACACCCTATTAGCTACAATATTTACATTGATTTTAGGGAACATTTTTTGTGGGTTAACATGATGTAGGAAATTATAGATTTTGTGTCTAGATGTTTTGTCTTTCAAAAATTAAAGGTTGCAAGACAAAATCCATGATGGTCCATGAAACCTCTAACTATTACTATTTTGAAATGGGGTGACATTAATTTGGGTTGTCTCTTAGGACTACTGGTGACTCCTATAATGAATTATTCAATATGGGTAATTGGTGATCATCTAAAAACATATTATTTCCTATATATAAGAGAATATTTACATCTTTAAAATATCTTAAATATATATAATAATGATGTTTTGAGACTTTATAGTTCACCATTTTCAATTTTTTATGGTCAAGATCCCCATTGTACATTAAATTCACAAAAATTCATCAGAAGGATCATGTAATTGAGATTAATTTCAGAAAAACGTCTATCCTCAAACATATATAAATTATAAAATGATTATTTAAATAATTTAATACATGTTGTTGTAATTCTCAAATGAATTATAATGTATTAGGAATCATTATTTACCTATGGTAGATTTTTCAATAAAAAAACATTTCCATTCAAATATTCAAATGGAACCATAAGAAGGATTATATAGAATGAGAGTTATTTCTACATCCTGTTTGTATATATTTACAGAAAACAATATTGTATACTTATAACATTTTGAATATACAAATTGTAACATAGTATTTAGGTTCATATTAGTGTATCTCAATTTAGAAAAAATATTTATGCCAATAATAGTAGGAAGAATTTAGAATTCAAAGTGGGAGATAAATTTTCTTGAAAGCATCTCAATGTAAGGGTTTTATAATTTTTTTTATGAATTTCAAACCAGGTACTTGGTATATATAACACTTTAAAATCCATAAATGGATTTTATTTATTTCTTATCGTTCGGAAATTCCACCAAATCTCTTAAAAAGTACATGATATGTTCCATATATCATTGTTAAAGAGAGTACATTCTAGACCCAACACATGTGATAACCTATGATGAAGATGAATTTTAACATTTTCTATCCTACTATAATGAACCCATATTTATTATTTATACTATAAAGTGAGTTTTGAGGAATTAGACGACTTTCCGACTAAAGGTATTTTGGAGAAAGAAAATTTACATGAAGAAATGTGTTAACCTTTTGATTTTATGAACAATAACTACTATTATATATTTTGAATCTAATACCCTTGAAATATTGAGGATTAATTTATTTTATAATGGAATTACATAACAACCTAGTACATTGAAATATATATATTTTTCGATAAAAATAATTTTTTCGATAACTCGTGATGAATGAAACTTCGGTTTTATGATAAACATGATACATTATTATTCAAACTTGACAATTATATCAAAGCCATTTAATTAGTGAGTATGAATATAACTAACTATGTTTTGAAGAATATATATTTTACATAGGAACATTTTCTTAGATTGATTATAACTAAGACTAATAATAATAATTGAAATGAAAAAACAAATGATTTCTAAAAATACTGATTTTTTCTAATAGACTGTTATATTGATTTTCGATCTCATAATTTAAAATTAATATTTTAAACTTATAAACAATTATTTTATACAATTATTTTAATTTTTGAAATAATAATATCAAAATTAATTTTGGGTAATTTTTTTGGATTTTTCTGAAATTTTTATTTTTTCAATGAACTATAAAAATACTAAATTTTAATTAAAAACTACCTTTTTCAATTAGTAATAAAGATAAAATATATTTTAAATATTTTAATGTAAAATTGGTTCAATTAAATATCTACTAATCTAATTTAGGTCATTTTAATTGTTTTATATTTAATCTTATTATTAAAACATGGTAATCTTTTGGATATTATCATTTTGAGAACCCAATTTCTTGTTGCATCTACAGGATTTATTTTAAATTAAAATTTTACACTTCTTGGAATGTAATCTAAAAAATGGATTAAATATTTAGAATAATATTATTATTTATTAGATAAAAATATTAACAGAATTTTTTTCCATAATGAATATTAAAAACACTAAAAATTATATAAATTGTGTAATGTAAAATTGATTTACTTGGGGGTAAACTAAAAATACATGATTTAAAATAAAATACATACATTTATAGGAAATATTTTATGGAAATATTTTGATCCTAAATTAAATAATTCACTATAATAGAGAATTTGGGACAATTTTTTCACATAGAAAGTTTGGGTATAATATATTCTTTTAAGGAATAAAAAGTTTTTTGATCACCTGACTTAAAAAATCCCCCCTTACCTCTATTCTTCACACCATAAAATCATTTTATTCATCCATGAACTCGCAAAATAACATTAAGACGTCCCAAATTTAAATCTAAAATCATTATTTAGGGATTAAATAAAAAATTGTATGATTTTCTGTGAAAATGGAAGGATGTTACATGAAGAAGTGGTAACCTTTTTCAATTAGCATTATTATGTTATTTATTACTAAATCAATTTAAAAACATAGTAATCCATTATGATATAATAAAAAATGCCTTTTCCAGAAATAAATAAATTTTTTGTTAATAAAAAATTAACAACACTACCTTCAGCAAATGTGTTTCAAAATAATCATTTTTTTGTATAGTGGACAACCGACTTGCAAGCCGATGTCATAGTATTCCCCTTAAAAACTATTTAGGTTGGTTATTATAATGTATCTAAATTATATATATGATATTTATGAAATTTCTATATCTATAGTGTGATTTTTTTTCTTTTTTTTACTTTCCATTTTGTATGGTATTTGATAATGTCACTTTTTTTTACCATGGGTTACTATGCAAAGAAATGTGATTCATCCTTCACTAACGCATTACACGGAAGGTGTTAAGGATAAATTTGGGAATATATTTCATAGAAATGTTTTAATTAGGATATTAATAACACATTTATCATTCTAAAAATATTATAAAGAATTTTTATTACCTTTTCATACACTACATTATGATATTATCATAAGTACACATGTCGACCACCACCTTCACAAAGCAATGTGAATATATATTCCCCATCACCCCAAATGGATGATATATATAAGTATATATAATGAAATATTATTTTATTTTTAATAATATGATTATTAAATTATGATAAATTATTACAAACCTCATTCCCAAAATTATTGTCTCAAAATGGAATTGTTACTCTTGCATATGTATAGCCTAATGTCTCCCTCATCATAACACACATCATTTTTCAAAAACATATTTAGTAAATAATATTAAATGTTTAATTAATATATAAATCTGATAATTTGTTGATTATTATTATTCAAAAAATTATGGAATCATATAATATGAAAAATAACTTAAACATTCATTGCAAATCCTAAATAAGAAAATAAGGCCATTAATAACCGAGAAATTAAAAATAATGAAGATTAATTAATGAAAACGTGATAAAATGTAATTAAATGATCATATATGATAATATAAATATTTACACGGTTATTTAATAGGTTAATAAAATGTTTAAAACAAAAATAATTTATTTTAATGCTCATTCAACCAAAAGAAAATGTGATGTAAAGGAATCTGTATCAATTACCATCAATGAGGAATATTGCAATTTTATACACCTATTTTTATTTATATGGTGTATATAATTCCCATGGGAAAAGTAATATCCTGATTCATTCCTAACATAAAATTTTCTTGTTTCAATTTTAATTAGTTAATCCAATGTAATTTTACTAAAAAATTACTAAGTAGTAAAAGTTATTATCCAATATCACTTTTTTTTGTGATTGTTTAATTTATATTTTAACAAAAAAAATTATGAATATTATTAAATTGGAATTACATTTATATTAAATATCCATATCCTTTTAATATTTATAGGATCATTTCATAAATTTTATTCCATTTTTTACTTATGGTGTTTTCTTTGAAAGTTACTTGATTTACTAGGGAAGTATTAATCAACATATATCCCATACTCAATACAGATATGTGTTCATAAGGAAAATTGTTCATGGATTAAATAAATTATTCAATATGTGTAGAATTATTTGTAAATTTAGTTATCGTTGGGGTGAAGAATTAGATATCCCATCGATAAGTCAATAAGTTTATAGACAAAAATCTGTTTTCAAAATTAAATAGGATCATACATGTAGCTTAAATGTTTCCTATGAAAGGCCACGATGGTAGAGGTATATTTTTAGTGATTTATCATTCCATATTGATTATTCCATATTTTACCATGATATTCACTTTATTTAAATGCAACATTTTTTAAACAATTTATCATTACATGGTTATTATTTTTACTAATTCAAGATACCTTATATTTTACATAACCATTACATAATATTTGAGCTCTCCTATATTTTGTTTCATTTCACCGTGATCTGTAGAAGAACTCTAGGATTGAATTTTCCAGGATGCAGTTTATTTTTCCATTAGTGGGTTGTATATTTTATTTTCAATACCCACTGTGAAATTACTATCATGCATGGATTTGGTTCTCCAAAACTATAAAAATATTCAATCCCTTGGTATTTGACCCTTTCTATCTATAAAAATGTAATAAAGAAGACATCGGCTCTAGGATATTAGAGTCAGGGTTTCTGAAAAATAATTAAAGATATGCAAAATGACTTGGTACACTTTTATGGATATAATGGTGTATTAAAAGTGATTTTTAGATCTTATGTCATAAAAATTGATTTTTGGATATACATTTCATAGAGAAAGTGATGAACTAGAAATTTACCAAAGCAATACCAAAGGATGAAATAGTTCTTATGAAATAGAAACATATAAAGTAAGTATATTCCTTTACATTCTTAAAATGTAAAAGGATTCCATTATTTTTATTAAATTATCATGAAACTAAAATTTAATCTATTTTTTCATATTTTATAAATCAAATAGACTATTAAATCATTACAAATTTTTTGTTTTTGGGGTCCATAACATTCCTTTGATAATTCAATTTATTATGATGAATGATCTTTAAAAATCTATATAATTATTTATAATTGTATTCAATGTTAATATCTTCACAAGAATCCGATTTTTTTATTTTTAGAAACCTTGTTATGTGTTATCCTATATGAACTCATTACATACCTCTCTATATTTTTAATTAGACCTTTTATTAACCATTTTTACACAACCCTTGGTCTTAATGAACCGTAATATTTTATACTATTATAACATATCCATTGAATTGGTATATGTGAATATTAATAAATAAATTATGAAAATCAAAATTATCTACTAATTCGAAGTAATATTTTAATCATTTGAAATAAAAAAAATGTTTTATAAGAAAGTTTTTTTTTCTAAAGTGTGGTGTGCTTGAACTTTGTTAACATATTTTAAATTAAATTTTTAACAATTGTAAAAAACATATTAAAAAAAACATTTGGAAATACATATATAAAAATTATATTAGTTTGAATTTTTTTGATTTCTCTAAAAATATTTTTTAATGAATAAGGTAAAATATAGTTTTTTAATTGAAAATTAATTTCTCATTTAAATTATTTATAATGATTAATTATATATTAATTTTTTAAGTAACCCTAGATCAATTATATATCTATTTATCCAATTTTGGGAATTTGAATTGGATTCATGTTGAATTTTGATATAAATTCTTTGTAAACTTTTTATCATTTTCTCTTTGAAAACGCAATTCCTTAACATTTATGTTGGATTTTTTTTACATCAACTTTTCTAATTATTTAACAAAAAATTGAAAGAATGAATTAAATGTTATTTATAAAATTAATTTACATTATACAATATGATCAATATAATTTTTCACCAAAATGAATACTGAATACAGTATAAATTAATTACCAAAACTATGGTAAAAATGGGTTTACCGTGGATTAAACAAAAAGGATAATGTTTAAAATTCCTTATAACATATTTTAAATATGTTTTTTGACCATATTTTATCCTTGTAGTATATATGTATCGATAAAAATTCATGTGTGACACTTTTGGAAAGTGAAAATAGTGGGTACAACATTTTATTCTCCAAAATTAGATGTGTTCTAATCACCTAGCTTATAAAAGGCCACCTCCTCTCCTCTATATTCCACACCACCAAAAAAATTGGTTCATTCGATCCAATTAAAAATAACTTCCCATGTTCCATCCCCACATCCCCTAAAATCAGTTTTTTTCATAAATCTAATCTTGGGATAATTTAGTTATATTCCTAAAATTGTGGTATTAGAATAGGAAAAATTAATAACAATGAGTTTTCAATAATTTATTCTTCCACCACCTTCCAAAATACATCCATTCTTATTATATAATAAAACCAATTTTTTGTATGTGCTGGGATTTTATTATGTTATATTCATGATCTATATTAATCATGTCTTCCCTCAAAAATGAGAAATTATAACAATTCTCTTGTGTACAGCGTACTACCACCTCAGGAACCGATGTGACATGTTTTCCAACATCACCTCTCACTATTGCATTTGATGATGAATATATACTATATATATTATATTTATAACATAACAATACCTCTAGAGTCATTATATATTATATGTATTTTTACGTTTCATTTTATATTGGATAAGATAACATCCCTTGTCTGAAAGGAATACTATAGCTCACGAAGTTATGTGATTCATACTTCACTAACACATTACATGGAAGGTTATAATGATAAATTAAATTAATATATGTTAACATCATTCATGTACACATAGAATATGTCCATCATGTATAAATGTGACAATGATTTTATTTATCATGAAACAGTGATGATATATATGTGTGTGTGTGTGTAATTAATGAAATAATATTCTTATAAGGATATTATGATAATTCTAACATGGTAAAATATTAAATACCACATTGAAATATTGATCATTGAAAAATATAAATTGTTCTCATGCATATCTATGGCCTACCATCTATATGATCATAACATACATCATTTCCCAAGACCATCTTTTAATATTGTTCTTAACAATATTATTTATGTATTAATATGATAAATATTTCTTGATTTTCATTCCAGAGAAGCCGATATAATGACTTATTAAACCAATAGACATCCTAGAAAAGTACATTTTTAGGCACATACCAAATATCTTCGAAATATCCAATGTAAATATTATTGATTAGGTAATATTATATAATATGGTAACACGTAGAATAAAATTAATAATAAAGTTGTAAAAGTTAATTAATAAATTAAATAATTATCATAAAATTTTTATTCTGGAAGATATGGAACATACATGATGAGTCGAACATAAAGTAAGTAACATCATCTTAATTTCCCATCATTTAGGAATATTATAATGTTATGCACCTAATTAATTTTATATGGTGTATATACCACCCCTTTGACAAGGAATATCATGATTAATTCATACTTCATTATATTTTATCATGAAATTTTATATATTTCATGAAATGGAATTTAACATGAAAATTTCCACATGGTAATCAATTTTTTACAATCTCAATTTCATTTATCATTGTAATATTTGTCTTGATAAATTAATTTTTTGTTATTATTTTTTATTTTTCATTAAATTTCTTGTAAATATCCATAAGCTTATATGTTGGATGTGATAATTTCCTAAACCATATAAATTTTCTACAAATAGAGTTTTACTCTGAATGTTATTATACTGACTGGGTAAATAATGATAATTCGTTTTCATTCATCAATATGGATATTTAACAATAAAAAATAATTTTCTTTAATTAAATCAATTATTTGATATATGAGGGATTATTTGGACATGTAGTGATGGGTACGACCCAAATTATTTTTGCATGTTGTTGTGTCGGCAGTCTCATGAGGAGAATAAGTAAACTAGAATTAAACGAGTTTCTTTATGTAGTATTAAACCATATTTTGAAAGGTCATGATGGTAGAGGTATCCTGATTACTGATATCATGAAATCTAATAATTAACCATTTTACTAATTTGGGATTCAATTATTATTATCCATGATATATTCACATTGATAAAATATTGAGATGAACTTATTTCTCATTTGTTGATTAAATGGAATTTGTTTTGAGTTACATACATTGATATATTGATCATTATTTATCTAGTTATTATAGTCATGTTATTCATTAAATGGATTTATGTTTTTTTTATTTACCTTTTCATAACAATTATTATGTAGGATATTTTTTCATGGATATTATCTTGGGATTCCAATCATTCTCATATCATTGATTAAATGAAATGTATGTTCAATTATTTACCTCCCATAATTATTATGTGTATTGATTCATGATATAATCTATTAAACATAACCCTTACTAATCATTTGAGAAGACCCTTATTCTTTCCATTCTCCAGAAATCTAATAAGTGTGATAAGAATGATATGAAATGAAATTATATAGGGAATAATAATATTCATGGAAAAATTTATGTTGTAATTTTTGATTTCAAATATACACTGGGAATCATTTATGTATCTATTTAAAAAGACTACTAATCTATATAGTCCATCAAGATTAGATTAATTTTATCATAATACAATGCAGTGAAGTAGAAAAAATCTCTGAGATTTTCGTGTTGGCATTGAAATTGTTGGTATCTGAAAATGTTTTGTCGAAACCTTTGGAATTAGAATAATGCAAAATAGATTAGTGAATATATATTAAAACCCTAATCTTTATTACAGATTGATTAATTATTTACTAAATAAAATGATAGTTAAAAAAACCTTGATGAATAAATAGTCTGGTTTAATTGGGATTTCTGTACACTATATATCTAATGATAACATGATATACAAAAACTATATTGAAAACATCCTTCACATTATCATAATATTCCATTGAACATAAAATTATATGGGATAACCAAGAGATATGCATAATAAAGGGGTGAGCTATAAATCTCGGTATGGTAATAATCATGGCATATCATGATGAAATAAATACATTTCATAAAATATTCATATCAAGGGGGATATTAGGAACTCGAAAAATAAGTCATGATAGGGCATGATAATCATAAAGGAAACATGAAAAATTTGGGAAAAACTTAAAACACTTCAACATAAACATATTTTAAGGATAACCCACCATACATAATGGTGGACAATGTCCCATAAAGGGCTAATGACTACACCCTATCCCAACATGACATTTCATGATATTGAACATTACCCAATTAATTGTAGTGCTATATACTTCTAGGAACTTTCATTTCATTCCCATGCTTAAGTGTTACATATAGATAATAAACCATGAAATCATTTTTCATTACATATTTAAAAAAATAAATAATTTTGGAATAGACACATGTACTTCCCTAATAAAAATGATAAGTTCATAAATTTGAACACCATTGATAAGAATTGGGTATGTGTATTCACTATACATTTTACCATGAAATATCTTGTTGAAATTTATGCATCATAACGACGTCACATAAAATTGAAAAAAGATTTATGAGATAAAAAATGTTATCTCATCATTTTTAAATAAAATGGGATGAAATTTGGTAATGAAAATTTAATACACAACAATATGAATTTGTAGTAGATGGTGTTAGAAACTAAAATAATAATATTAAATAAGTGAAGTTATGGATCCAAAACACAAGTGTGTGACTCCAAAAGCTTTAAAGAGGATTATTGAGTGCTTGGAGGTGACTTGGGAAGATAATAGAGATGGCAGGGCTGAGTAATGATTCACTAAAAGGATTTATCTAGATGAGAAATTTTAAATTGGGTAGATTTATATAGGAAAGGAAAAGGGAATTCATTAATATTTTACAAACATAGGTTATGGATACTATAGAATAAAATAAACAAAACCAATATGCATACCATGTTTTTTTCGATGTTTTCAAAAAAGGGGGTTTTTATGAATTATTGTATTAGGTAAAGGGATAATCATTTTAAAATAATTCACTTTCCAATGTGGTGGTGAGTCACAATCTTAAATATATGATTTCAAACCCTTCAAATATAATAATGTTTTTGGGGGATTCACAAATGCTTTATAAAATAAATTATATAAACATAAAATAACATTATATAAGAGGGATAAAATATATTTGGTCTTGGAAAAACATTATTGTATTTAAAACATCACTTTTTTTCCTTATGATGTCATAATAATCATTGTATATTTATACGGTATTAAATTTTTACCCCAAAATTCGACTACCTTGGAAAATTTTGAAAAATTAACCATTTGATAATTTTGAAATTATAATTCAAAAAATAAAAATTATTTAACATAAATTTTTTTCTAAATTTCTGAATTTTCCCTTTTAAAATCAAAATTGAAATATATAGAGAAATATTTGGTTTTTTAACAATAAAAACTTCCCAACCCATTATAAAAATTACATTTGAATTATTGAGAAATATTTGATAATTTATATTTGATAATTATTTTTTATTAATAAAATTTTATTAAAATATTACTTATTTCCAAAATCCTTTATTTCATCAAAATGAATTCATTTATTTGATTTGAATATTACACAAATATTCTATTTTTGTTTAATGGACTCAAAATAAAAATCATTTATAATGTAAAAACAATATGATGAAAATATATTCAATATTCTATATAAAAAATATACATACTCATATTAATAGGTTTTTAATACAAATATCTTTTACAAACTATAAAATTCACTAATATTAAGGTGCACACAAGTGAGGTTTCCATGGGGTTGTTCCGCGAACATGGTTTGGGCCATGATCTCGATGATCATAAACATCTCCCATAAATGGTTTCATGCTAGATTAAGTTGTTGGATCATAGCCTGGGGTTGGTCAGGGGTAAATACCAAATATTCTATCTCCCTCAAAAGCTACAATAAATGGCCATCATAGGGTATGATCCAACAAGTTGAGGCCATAACTTACTTTCTCTACCTCAATTGGGTTTTTTCAATCCATATTTTTATTTTAATAACATAATCATTGTTTAATAACTATATTATCAATGACAAATATTCTTAGTGGTCATTTAAATCCAATTGGAGATAACAAACGGAGTTAATGTTTTTTCTATAACCAATTTATAGAATAATAAATTTAATTAAATCAAAATGTAAATATTATTTATTATAGACTTGGTCAATACATAAGAACAATATAATAGAAATTGAGGATAAATATATAAGAACAACCTAATATTTTATTAATATAGATATTATGTGGTTTTTTTCGAAAACACATCCTTGTATGGACACTAAAAGTGGATGTGGTTCTTGAATAAATCTACCTATGGGTAATAACATCGAGAAGGGAACATTATTCATGAATCGATCTCACTAGGTACAAAAACATTCATTACTTTACATCTAGTTTGACACTCCTGGAGGATATCCATAGTATAATTCACATTTGTTTACAAATAATAATAAATGGTTAGAATAGATAATGATATTCAATGGACTTGGTTACACCTGATGATTCATTAGTTTATTAGTGTAAGATTTGTCATATGTTTTATTTCATAAATTATAATTTTTTGGTTTTATGTAATGGGATTTATCATTGATTAATGATATTTTTTTAGCCTCTCTTTTGAAATAGAACATATCGATTTGTTATAAGAAATATTTATTTGAGGAAGAATATAGATACATATTTTTTGACATTACATTAAATGTATTGGAATCATTTAATGTTTATCTAATCATTGAACTTTTAGTAGTTAGGTATAATCACAATTTTGTAATTTTATAAGAATTATACTAATATGGTTTTAGAAAAATGACAACCCACCTACATGGTGACATCCCATCATGTCAGGCAAGAAAGTGGGGCATGAAATCGTTACTGATGGATGGTAAGGTTTTGGCATCTATCATTGGCCTAGGCGATTTACTACATAATATTTCTTTTTATTAGTTAAATGATATGAAGAATAAAAATTAACAATTAAATAGTGGAATTACTATTTAGTTTTATATATTAATATATTATATTGATTAAAAATTTCAAACCATATTTGTATGAGAATATAATAAGAGAAATACAGAGTAATAACCTATAAGTATTATTATTGGAAAGTCCCTTAATATAATTATGTCATACAGTATAATCACAAAAAATATCATGAACAACCCTATAAAAATTTAGAAATGATGAATGGATGAAATAAGAAGTATTTCTAGAAGTTAACGAACCAATACCGGTGAAATAGTTACAAGACCTTTGTAATAGTAATGTGACCCTTATTAATAGAAAACTAGACAATCTAATTATAACCTCACCCATGAATATATAAATAAAATTTATAAATATTATAAATGAAGATATGGTGTAATTATATCATGTTATAAGAAAATAATTTTTTTAGAAATTATAAATATTGTGTAATTTTTTTTATAAAACAGAAGTGTTTGTTTTGAATTTTATATTTAATATATAGTTTTAAAATAAAATGTACATAAATAAAATGTATTCATAAATTAATATTTATTTTCATGTGATTATAAGATACTTTTCTGTGATGTTAATAAATTTTTCGAAGTGTGCTAAAATCATTTATAATTTTAAAATATGTTTTTTCTAGGTAAATGATGATCTTAATTAGTAATTTAATTTATCATATTTATAAAAATATTTTCATATAATGGTGTAAAATTTTAATCTACACATCAATAAATTATTTGGGTGAATATTTTAAAATTTTCTAAAATACTTGAATTTTCAGTGAAGAAAAAAATACTATAATTTACGATAATAGTTAAATACGTGAATTATGGGGTCATAGATGATGTATGGATGATGTAAGCCAAAAATATCAGACATTCCTTCCTTATTTTAGGATATTTTGTGATAATTATCAATCTATCCATAGTGTTGATCCAAAATAATAAACTAATGAATAAATTATTTGGAAAACAACCATCTCCTCCACTATAAATACCACCCCTCACCGGCTATTCAATTCACACCTCTCAAGATTTTACACTTTTCTAAATTAGGAAAAAATATATTTTCAAGACCCTTCCCCAAATCTAGGATCCTTGTTTCTCAAAATAATACAAAAACAAATCACCCTAAGGAGGTTCTCAAGAAAAAGTATTCAAGAGGTAAAATGCACATTCCTTTCCTTTTAATTTATTTTATGTCCTTAGTCTCACCTCACCTACCATCATCCAACAAGAATTATAACTACTATTTTTATATATAATATAACGTTATTATTATAATTTTAAAATCTATAAACATTCATCTTCTCCTATCTCTTTTTGTTCTAAAAAAGGAAATGTCATTCATGAGATGTTATTTTATCACCTTTAAGAAGGACAATATTTCATTTTAATTTACCACCTTTAAGGAAGGTATAAAAAAATTTATAATGGTTGAAAGAGATTTTAAAATACATTTAATGACGTTTTTTATGTTCTAGAACTAACATATATACAGAATACTAAATTGTAATACAAAATAAGTACATTGTAATCGAAATCCACCAAAATTAACCAAAATTATTATGATTATTTTTTTTATAAAATGAATCATCCTAAAAAAATATAACTAAATTATTATTAAGATCATTTAGACCAAACTAATATCATTAATAATATATATTTTCAATTATATATAATTCCACCAAAATTACATGACCTTCTATACATGTATACACGTAAACCGATCATGAGAACCAAGGAAACTAGCGCTACCAAACAATGAAATTAAATCACATAACCCATGAAAATGGACATAAATATAGTTGGTAAAATAATAATAAATCAGAAACATATATAAAAGTATATTAATAATTTATTTAATTTATTTAATCTGGTTATCATTGAATTTAATATCAAGTGCGGAACCATTTTCGACATAAGCCGTGGGATTCTACCCAAACCCCCCACTTTTCCATATGGTAACTATTTCTCTATCTTTATGCCAATTTAACGGTTATTTATTATTATATATTTCTTATAATTTATATTTTTATGTTCTATACTCATAAATCTATATCATATCATCAATCTTTGATCGTGAAATACATATTTTAAAATGGTTCCCTTCTCATATCCACCAAATAATTAATCCTGATTGAAGAAAATTTAAAGATTTAATAACCATTATAATGTGTAACCTATATTAAATTTTATTACACATTTACTTTTATTAAAATAAAAAAATTTATCCTAAAAATATAACATGGTTCATTGTTTGGGGTTTTTAAACAATTATTCCTATTCTGTTTAAGGAATCATTAATATTTCCCCTTAAAACCGCACTAAATAAGATAATTACTGTAGTTTCCAAAACAAAATTTTAAAATTTATTCATGTGATTTGGACACCATTTAACATTATATATTCTAATTTTATTTATTAATTTCCATGTATGTTCTATATCCATTCATTCATGGACACTTTTATGATATTTCCATTTCGAATGTCATACACATGATTACGATACCCATTTATTTGCATGGGAAACCCTTATGTTATGTTTGATTTATTATTAATTAATCTTCATGTGGAACACATATTAATGAACATGGTGTTGTGGGTTCCCCGAAATATCTCTCTAATGAATTAGTAAATGTTTAGTCTCATCATATGTCATGTTTGGATAGGGACTGAACCTGATTCCATTGTGAGACATTATCCACCAAATCTTGGAAGCTATCCTTGAATCAAGTTTATTTCAGGTAATATGTTGTTGAAACATTTCTCTAATTCCATGACTATATGTTCCCATGTTATACATGTTATTATTAATTATATTTATTTAGAATACATGCCTTTATTTCATCATTTTCTTCCTTCTAAACAATGTTTTATGTTTTATTCCAATGCTTATTCATTTATTTGGATTTTAGCCCATCCCTTTTGTTCATGTATTCCCATGGTTATCCAATGAATATATAAAGGTTTAAATGGATTTAGGAGATCATTATGAAGATTAAATAAAATATTTTTTTTCCATGATTTTTAATTATGTACCCAATCTTCCAATGAACTAGACATTATAATACATGTAACAACCTAGCCTTAATCAGGCACAAACCGTTTTTACTTTATTATAGTCTAATTAATAAATTGACATAGGGAGCGTGCCTAAACTGTCAGGACCCGTCCCCTAGGGCATGTGTTGTAACAACCCCAAGCCCGCCTTCCATAGACCAGGGGCTGGCAACTAGCACCAAAGGCATAAAGCTCAAACTGGGAAGGCATTGCCTTTATAACTGAAAACAATCACAACCAGAGAACAAGCGGAAGAAAAATCTAAGTAATAACTGAATAAATAAGAAGTTCATGAATGTACAAGCACCAAAAATACAAGCCCTACAGTAAAGTACAAGGAAAAGAAAAAAAGAAAAAAAATACAAACAACTAGAAGGTTTCTAGAATCTCTTGGATCGTCCACCATAGATCCTACCTGAAGTGTATGTACTGATAGCCTCCTCAATGATCCATGTTTTTCCATCTCCTTCGGGTACTGACTCGTCAGGAGGTCCACCTCCGGGTACTATCCAGTCCTTGTATACTCCGCCTCGGTCAGCGTTGTCCATCGTCTGCATCCAACACAACGAGGTGTAGGCATAGCCCGTGCAGGGGTGAGTATAACGATACTCAGTAAGGACCCCGAGACCCTAAATATCTCACAAAATCCACAAAGGATCAACCATAGTAGAAAGATATAATCTCAAATTACCAACCAAGCCAACTTAGGTACACACCCATACATATACCAAAGATATCCATCATAGTTCGGCTCCAACTCTCGAGCCCAAACACAATCCATTCCACAAAGGAAGTAAAGTAAATCACCATGTTGATAATGGTTTAAATACATGACTAAACTCACACATGTATACAACTCATGAAGAGGGGTAGATATGATTAGATGTAGCCTCTAAATCATCTCCTCGGTCGAACCCACATAGGATCCGGGAATAATATCAGTGATGTCGAACCCACGTAGGATCCTAGCACAGATGTCGTCACTATCGAACCCACGCAGGATTCCGATACAGTAGTCATCGCTGTCGAACCCACATAGGATCCTGGTACAGAAGTCGTCCCTGTCGAACCCACGTAGGATTCCGGTACAGTAGTCATCGCTGTCAAACCCACGTAGGATCCTCGTACGTAATTTGTCACTGTCGAACCCACGTAGGATTCTGGTAAAGTAGTGAACGATGTCGTACCCACGTAGGATCCTAGAACAGAAGTCGTCATTGTCGAACCCACATAGGATCTAGTCATCTTAGTCGCAGCCAGCCTTAGGGTTCCTGAACACAACACGCTCGATTTTGGGAGGGTCCACTCCTCGAGCCAAGTGCTGATACATCAACTATCACGAATTACTGAGTTGATGTATCTCGTAGTTCCATCTCAATAAAAGTATCCCAATGTAACAGACGGTGCATCAATCAAACGCTCGGTCAGAGAGTTATTAGCATTTCTGTTCCAAGGGGCCGGTTGGATTTTGGGTACAATCCAACATGGCCATACTCCAACCTCATCCGAATCTAGTGTGAAGTATTCCAAAAGGACCTTATCAACAAATGAAATGAAACATATTTTACGGCACGTCAATTGGACGTCTGGTCCTTATGTTATAAGTGTTTCCGCCCCGAGGGCCTGGTTGGTTTTGGGATCGAACCAACCCGGCCATACCCAAACGTCGCCATAACCTTGAGTGTGATATACCGAAATGACCGTCTCGATCCAAGGAATCCTACGCAACTGATGGTGCGTCGATCGCAGGCCTGTAGCTCATGTTATGGGAGGAAAACCAAATGTGGTATGAAGAGGGGGTCTGGGTCCAGTCAGGCCCTGTCCAACCCACCCTGGGTCGGCCCGAACTGGGTCGACCCGACTCGGATCCAGGTCTGGACCAGTAGGGTGCGGCCCGGTGGCTGCGGCCCGGCCCATGCGTCAGGTGGCCCGGCCTGCGCGGCAGGCGGCCCACATGGCCGGCCGCGGCTCGGCCCGGCTAGCCGAACACGTTACTTTCAAGTTGTGGAGCGGGGTGGGGGGGGATGGTGTCTTGTAATGGTGGTGCCATCTGCTACTGCCTGTCCTTTCCGAAACCTGTGGATGCGGGTTCCACTCCACCGCCACGGCGGACTTCCGCCGGCAGCGCGCGAGGGGCTCCGCTTCCCCCAGCCGGCCGGCCAGTGCCGACCCCCACCTCCAGTCACCGGCCCTGTAGTGCTCCTCTGCGGTCCACCTGAGTCATTATGGTGGTCCCTTTTTCCTCTCGTCTATGCATACGGCCTCCTCAAGTCCTGATATTTACTGCGACGACCTCAAATCAGGGTTGACATTCCGTTCACCCGTCGCCCATCAAACTGCACATTAAGAACAAATTGGTGGAGGGTCCGACCTTTTTTGTTAGCCCGTTCCCTCCATGTTAGAGGCTCAAACAGTAATCCATCATATAATTGAACCAAAAACAAACCCCAACATAATCTCAAACCCATCCCGCAATCAACATCTGTTCTACAGATCGACATGTTTGGGGGTCGATCTGTGGTTTTTGTTTTTATCCAAGCGAAAAGAAGAACTTAAAATAAAGGAATTCAAACTCAAATTCAAAACCCTACCTCGATTGTCGTTGACCGTTGATGAGTTATGGAAAACAGACATTGTGGAAGATGGACGTCCTTCCGTCTATGTCGGAAGGAGTAGAGCCCATTGTAGTTCAGTCGAGTCGACACTGTCAGTGTACTTTGTGGGCGTTGGTGCTTCCCTTCCATGCTCCAGCTGGAGAAGGTAAAAGTTGTTGCTTCACATTCATCGAGACGTGGAGCATTTTTCATTGAAGAATGTCATTTTTCATCGAGAGAATATTATTTCTCCCAGAGTTCCTCCCAGTTCTTCTCAAAGTTCCACATGCCAAACTAAAATAATAGGCTTTGATATTATTTTAATGTTGAAAAGATTTTCAAAATTCAAAATCTAAAACTAATTTATTTGAATAAGTTCCATTCATTAATTAGATGTTTGGAACACTTAATGAGAGCAGGAAGGAGGATAGTTCACCCAAAATAAATGAAGAGTGGTGGCTTTAATAAATTCATGGGGAGTTTAAGAGGGTTCAAGAAGAATTAAGGGGTTAGGTGCTCGTGTGGTCCCTACCACATAATATCCTCCGATGGGAGGTCTGTGGGGGTGGGCCACACCTCCAACTTCCCATTGGATAAATTAACCACCACACATTTTAAAAAAATATGCTACACATATTTTTTTATTAAATTTAGAAATCCCCCAAAAATTAACTTCCACTCCCGATAAAACACAACTACGGTGAAGGTATCCTTAAGCAAAAATTAGTGTCGCGAGTTCATCGGTGTACTCAGATTTCAATTCTGAGCACCAGTTCAAAATATATAAAATCACGCATGTACGTTGACTAAACATACTTGAAACAAACTTCAGAAAATGATTCCGGGCACACTGGGCCCCGAAATCAAGCGCCCTCAGAAACTACGGACTCGTAAAATTCCAATTTATTTAAGAAAAAAAAATTTACTCAAAAATTTAGGGTCTCTACATTCTTACCACCTCATGGATTTACGTCCACGTAATCTACAACTCACACATAGGGAACAAATGGGGGTACTAAGCATGCATCTGAGCCTCCCACTACCTTGTGCTCTTCTAGAGGTTCCCTTGTATCCTGCGAACGCGCACCATAGGAATCGATCGTCCACGCAGGACCCACTTCTCTCGATCCTCATTCTCCATTGGAACCTCTATGAAAGTCACCCCTTCATTGATGTCTAGCTCCCCATGGTCGATAATGTGGGACGGATCAGGCATGTATTCCTTCAGGTGAGATATGTGGAAGACGTCATGCACCTGGTGCAACTGAGGTGGAAGGGCCAAGCGGTAAGACACATCGTCTACCCTGCTGAGGACCTGAAAAGGTATGATGAATCGCAAATATAACATGTCTTCTTGGCTAAATCTCCATATACCTTGTCGAGGTGAGACCCATATAAAGATGTGGACATCATCCTCAAATTCTAGTGGCCTCTGTCTTCTGTCAGCATATGACTTTTGTCATTTCTACACAGTCTTCATCTACTCCTGGAAGACCTGCACCTCCTCTGTGGTAGCTCGTACCATCTCTGTCATTAGGAAGTGGGCCGACATGGTAAGTCAGTCGATGATCACCCAAATCAAGTCATGTCCCCTGGACGTACGTGGAAGACCCATCACGAAGTCCATGGATATCTCACCCCTCTTCCACTTTGGGACCTAAAAGGGCATAACCAAGCATTGTGGTACCTGATTCTCCGCCTTCAATTTTTGAAAAGTGAGTCATCAAGAGAGATACTCCGCTACTGCCTTCTTTATACCTGGCCACCAGTGTTATCATCAAAGGTCCTAGTACAACTTTACCACTATTGTATGTACAACTAAATGGGATGTGTGGAACTCCCACAACACTTCCTCCTGAAGTGAAACTGGAACCCTGGTACATCCTCTAAAAGTAATGATGTGCTCTCAACCTTGCGAAAATTCTTTGGGTGCCTGCCCTATGGATATCTGATCACATTGTGTCTCGCAGTCAGCGTCCCCATGATGTGCCTCCCTAACTCACTGAACAAGTGGGGAAGTGACTGAGAGAGACTGTAGAAAAGTTGTTCCTTCCCGATCCACAAACAATATCTGCAACATGGCCAACTGCATTGTCGCCTCTCCTAGCAGGTGAATACCTGATCTCATACTAAGAGCATCAGCTACAACGGTCCCCATTCTAGGATTATAGATTATCTCAAGGTCATATTCCTAGAAGAATTTATGTCATCACCATTGTCTCAGGTTCAGGTCCTTCTGAGAGAAGATATACCTGAGACTCTGGTGGTCAGAGTTAATTGTAAAGAGTTTTCCCAACTAAGTATGGGTATGACTAGCCAATTTAAAAGAACTAGTCTACACCCTTCTTCGCCTACATCCTATAAGAGCTACTAAATTTTCTCTTTTTCCAAAAAGAGAAATCTGGTCTCATACCTTGGATGAACCATGCCTATTGCCTAATACAGCCTGTCCTGACATGAACGGTACTAATTCAAGCCATGGATGACGTCGTAAGGCCTCGATGCTACTACCAAGAGATCCAACTGTTACTGTCGCCTCCAAGGGTTCAGTCACACTGTCGGCATCAGTGTGTGGTTTCTAGGTCTCCTCGAGTAGGAATCTCAAATGTGAGGGTCAAGTCAACGGTTTTATTCAGAATCACTTAGTATTATCCACATAAAAGGCTGGAAATCAAACATAACAAGGACAAGTGTCTTTTATTACTACAACTCGAAGTACAAAGACACAAAGAAACCAAAAAAAAGGACATCAACGAAGGTAGAAGCTTAATTAACAAAGGAATCTATTCCTAGAACTAGTCCCACTCCTATCATCCTACTCTTAGAGCACTATGGTCATAGGCCTAAGCTGCCTAAGCTAAGCTCTCCCATGTCCACCCGTTCCCTGCAGTCAGGGTGGACCTCCTGGTGGTAGTGGTGGTAGGGCCTTGAAACATCATCCACCACCAACTGTGCGGCCATCTCCTCTATAACATTCACCTGCTCCAAGAAGAACCCCACGGTAGAACCTCTACCTCTGCATGGGAGGTCCCTCTACTGCCTTCTTCTCATCTGCAGGGAGGGTTGGGCAGTCTCGAGCCATGTGACCCTTCCCACCGAATGCATAGAATTGTCTTCTCCTCGTATGGCTAGCTCTGTCTCATGTTCCCCACACAACCAAACCTATGTTGTGCAGTCTACCACCTATGGGTATGGTCCTCTTGGACCCCTGTGTCATCTATCTACTTGTATCTGCAGAAGACTCTGGTAATTGTCGACTAGTCGTGGGTCTCACTTTTGGAGACTGCTCAGCAAGGAAACTTTCCACTAGGAGGGATCACTCCAATACCCACTTCTGAGTCGGGATGTTAAGGGGGATCACTGAAGCCCTGATCTCATGCCTGAGCCCTGCTCAAAGGTCTCGGCCCTGAAAAATGGGTCTCATACCATATCCGTGGAGTAGTGTGAGAGGTCAGTGAACCTCACTGAGTACTGAGCTACTGTCATGCTGCCCTGCTGTAGATGAATACACTCCTGAATCCGCACCACACAAAGGTTGGCTAGAACAAAATCTGAGTGGAACAAGCTCTTGAAGTCTATCCAGAGTAGTGATGCCTCATCATGCACCTAGAGCATCAGGCTCCACCATCTGCATGCTGCTACCTGCAGGAGACTCACAGAAAGGATCACCATGAGTTTGGCTGGTGTCCCAACAAATATGAAAACTCTCACAACAGCCTCCATCTAATCCTTTTCTGCTTGTGGGTTTGTATCTTCCCAGAACATGGGAAGTCTCTGGCACTGGAACTCATGCAACTCAGTCAGACTACGTGCATTCTCTGCTACTGGAGCTGGTGGTATCGATGGCCCAACAGGTAGTGGTACCGCTGGTACCTCTGCTGTGATGGGGCCCTGCACCGAAGCCTCATCGCTCGGTCAGCTACCATCTCATACGAAACTCAGAACCTGAGCTGGATGACTTTGTGGGGCCATCTTAATAAGTAACAGGTGCACCACGTCTAAAACAATTTAGATGGTGAGCTAACACAATGAAATCACAAAGAAAACTTTTTCAATGAAAACACACACACAATCAGTGTTTTCTTTCATAGAGTCAGAGATCAGAAGTCAAAGTCCTAGTGTATGGATATGTCGGTCACCCCACAAACTCCGGTTTCTATAAACAGATAACCACACCAAAAAAACATTACACTATTGACATTAAAAGAATCAGAGTCCAAGTTTTGCGGTAGAACCGACTCCTTTGATACCAATTTGTCACGACCCATCCCCCGGGGCCCGTGTCGTAACTACCCCAAGCCCACCTTCCATAGGCCAGGGGCTGGAGACTAGCACCAAAGGCATAAATCCCTAAACTGGGAATGAATTGCCTTTATAACTGTAATGAAACAAAACCAGTGAACAAGTAGAAGAAAACTCTTTGTAAAAAATGAATATAGAATAAGTTCTGGAAAGTACAAGGGCCAGAAATACAAGCCCAACAGTAAAGTACAAGGAAAGGAAAAACAGGTAAAGAAAAGACAAATAGCTAGAAGCGTCCTAGAAGCTCCTGGATTGTCCACCATAGATCCTACCTGAAGGGTAGGTGCCTATATACTCCACAGTACTCCACATCAGTTATTCTCCTCCAAGTACCGAGTCGTCGTGTGGTCTACCTTCGGGTACCGTCTTGTCCTCGTACACTCTTCCTCGGTCAGTGATGTTCATCGTCTCCATCAAACAGAATGAGGTGCGAGCATAACCCATGAGGGGGTGAGTATAACGATACTCAGTAAGGACCCCGAGACCCTAAAGGTCTCACAAAATCAACAAAGGATCAACCACAGTAGAAATATATAATCTCAATGTATCAACCAACCCTACTTATGTATATTCCTATACAAATACCTCAGTTATCAATCACAGTCTTTCTCCAACTCTCGAGCCCAAGCACAAACCATTCCATAATGGTATTAAACTAAATCACCACATTGATAATGTTTTGAATACATGACTCATCTCACATAGGTATACAAGTCACGAATACGGGTATAGATGATTAGATGTAGCCTCTGAATCATCTCCTCTATAGAACCCACGTAGGATCCGGGAACAATATCAGCATTGTCGAACCCACGTAGGATCCGGGCACAGAATTATTCACTATTAAAACCACGTAGGATTCCAGTACAGTAGTCATCACTGTCGAACCCACGTAGGATTCTGGTACAGAAGTCGTCACTATCGAACCCACGTAGGATTCTGGTACAGTAGTAATCGCCATCGAACCCACGTAGGATCCTGGTACAGAAGTCATCAGTGTTGAACCCATGTAGGATTATGGTATAATAGTCATCCCTATTGAAAAAACGTAGGATACTGGTATAGAAGTCGTCACTATCAAACCCACGTAGGATCTTGTCATCTTAGTCGCAGCCATCCCAAGGGTTCCGGCACACAACACGCTCGGTTTCGGTAGGGTCCGCTGCTCGAGCCATGTTTCGATACATAATCTATCAATATTTCTTGAGTTGATGTATCTCATAGTTCTGCATCAACATAAGTAACCCAACATGATAGATGGTGCATCAATCAGATGCCCGGTCTGAGAGTTATTAGCATTTCTGTTCCGGGGGGCCGATAGGATTCTGGGTACAATCCAACCTGGCCATACTCCAACCTCATCTAAATCATGTGTGAAGTATTCCAATAGTACCTTCCCATCATTATGAATCCAACATATTTGATGGCACATCAATCGGACATTCATCCCTTATGTTATAAGCATTTCCGCTCCGAGGGCCCGGTTGATTTCATGTTTGAACCAACCTGGTCGTACCCAAACTTCACCAAATCCTTGAGTGTGATATATCAAAATTACTAACTCGATCCAAGGCATCCTAATCAACTGACGGTGCGTCGATTGGAGGTCTGTAGCTACTTTTTTGGGAGAAAAACCAAAAGTGGTCTGAAGAGGGGGGTCAGGGTCCGGTCCGACCCGGGCCAACCCGCCCAGGGTCTGCCAGAACCGGGTCGACCCAACCTGGATCCAGGTCAAGCCTAGTTGGGCACGGTCCGACCCGATAGATGTGGCCCATCCCAAGAAAAGGTAGCCCGACCTGCTCTACGAGCAGCCTAGCCCGCGCGGCAGGAGGCCCGGCCCGCACGGCCGGTCGCGGCTCGGCCCGGTTGGCCAAGCGTGTTATGAAGAAGGCATGGATCGTGGTGGGGGTGGGGGTGGCCCCTTAGTGTCCTGTAATGGCAGTGCCAGCTGGCGCTCCCCGTCCTTCCTGGAACCTGCGGATGCGGGTTCCGCTCCACCGGCGCGACGACCTTCTGTTGGCGGTGCGCGAGGGGCATCGCAGCCCCCAGACTGTCAACCGGTGCTGGCCACCGTGCTCCTCCACGGGCCACTAGAGTCATTACGGTGGTCATTTTTTCCTCTTATACGTGCCTACGGCCTCCTCGGGTCCTGATATTCTCTGTGACGGCCTTAAATCAGGGTTGTAATTCCGTTCACTCGTTTCCCATCAAACCGCGCATCAAGAATGAATTGGCGGAGGGTCCGGACTTGTTCATTATCCTGTTCCCTCCATGTTAGTGGCTCAAACAGTAATCCAGTATATAATTGAACCAGAAACAAACCCAAGCTTAATCTTTATCCCATCCCACAATCAACATCTGTTCTACGGATCGACATGTTTGGGGGTCGAACCACGGTTTTTGTTATTATGCAATGGAAAAGAAGAACATAAAACAATGGAATTCAAACATGAATTCAAAAACCTACCTCCATTGTCATTGACCATTGATGAGTCGTGGAAAACAGAAATCACGGAATATATATGTCGATCCGTCTACATCGGAAGGGGTAGAGCACGGTGTAGTCAAGTCGAGTTGACACTGTCAGTGTACTTTGTGGGTGGTGGTGCTTCCCTTACTTTCTCTAGTTGAAGAATGTAGAAGTTGTTGCTTCATGTTATTAGAGATGTGGAGCAGTCTTCGTTGAAGAATTACATTCTTTATCGAGAAAATATTATTACTCCAAGAGTTTCTCTGAGTTCTTCTCAAAGATCCACACCCCAAAATAAAATAATAGGCTCTCCTATTATTTTATAGTTGACAAGCTTTTCAAAATTCAAAAGCTTGAATTAATTTAATTGAATAAGTTCCATTCATTAATTATATGGTTGGAACACTTAATAAGAGGAGGAAGGTGGAGATTTAATCCAACATAAATGAAGAGTGGCGGCTTTAATAAATTCCAAGGGAGTTTAAGGGGTTCAAGGTGATTTATGGGGTTAGGTGATCGTGTGGGCCCCAACACATAATATCCTCCCATGGTAGGTTATGTACGGGTGGGTCCCACCTCCAACATTGATTTGGAGAAATTAACCACCTCATATTCAAAAAAATATGCTATACATATTTTTTTATTAAATTTTGAAATCCCCCAAAAATTAACATCCACTATCGATAAAACGCAACTAGGGTGAAGGTCTCCTTAAGTGAAAACTGGGGATCCAAGTTCATCGGTGTCCTCATATTTAAATTCCACGAACCGGTTCAAAATATATAACATCTCACATGTATGTTTACTGAACATACCCAAACAAAACTTCAGAAATTGATTTCGGGCACACTAGGCCTCAAAATCAAGCGCTGTCAGAAACTACAGACTCTTAAAATTCCCATATATTTAAGAAAAAAAATTTACTTTAAAATTTTGGGTCTTTACATGAACACCTTTCTACGGGTCCCGGATATCTTTTTAATTAATTTAAATAATTTCTGATGTTTTATTAAGTACTATCACATCACGATTTGGCGTAGTGTTCGTGTTTTAAATAATTCATTAAGGATTTTAAAAAGAGCAATAAAATATTTAAAGAAGATTTAAAATAAATCAAGAAAAAATAAAATGAAATTATGACATAAAATAAAAAGGGGGTTACGATAAAAATTAAAATAATAAAAATGAGGGTTTCTCATTTTTAATTATTTTTATTATTTTCCTTTCCATTCTTTTTTTATTTAATTTTTTTCATTTATTAATGTTTTTCCTTATATTTTATTTCTCTCTTATTCTTATTTTCTTTTCCTCTTCTTTCTTTTCTCCCTTTTCGTTTTTTCCTCTCCTCTCTCCCACTCCCACCCATCAAGTCGTACCCCTCAATCCCATCACACCAACCAACATCCACTTCATAAGGTCAATACTCCTCTTTCCGATGTATGATTCCTTCACCGTCAGGTGTTCAATATACCTTAAGTAATGGATAACGTTGTCCAATTAGAATCGTGCATTTTTTATGATTAATCTGTGTACAGTTCATCATAGAAGATTGTTACCCTATTTTAGGGTTTTTCTAAAATCCTTCATTTTCACCTGTTTTAGGACAAATCAAATCCTACTTTGGAACATAGAGTCATTTACAACTCTAAGGTAGGTTTCCTACTCACTTTCCCTCCTATTCATTGTGGTTTATAAAAACACACCATTCTTCCATTAGTCGGTCCTACCAGCATTGTGAAATTTTACCCAATTTAACTACCTTAATTGTTTTGCCTAATTTTTTAAGCCTTAATCATCTTAGATTAATTTGTATGAATTGTTACAATGAGATCACACACACCTTTGGTCATTCCAACATAGTTGGTGTATTTTTTCTATTAGTCGGGTTATTAAATTAATTGACTGCAGGCATTGCATAACACCTTTTTATTGTTTTTAAACTTAATGAATAATTTTTTGAATTATTGCAACAATGTTGGACACCCCATTTGGTGTGCGGACATGATCATTGTATTTTACCATTAGCAGAGATATTTTTTTATTAATTTCATTTGATGTGAAGAAACTTTTTATTGAAATTAAATTATCTAAATAGTTGCAAGAACATGAACTTTAATCATTGGATCATTGGTAATTGTTTTTTTGAACTGTTTGTTATTTAAATATGCATTATCCACTAAGGATGATAAGATCTGTATATGGTCTTGCACGTTGTTTTCTTTTACTATTAAATTTATTTCTTATTATGTATGAGTGTATCTGGTTAGTTTTCAAGCTGTGACTTTATATTTTGATTATCTCATATCTACTGCTGTAAAAACATTAATTCAATTCAGGGTGGGGAGAAGATTTGGGTCTCATATTAAGGGCCACGCATAGATCCTCTGTTCCTAACGAGTTACCTCTATGAGCCAGGGGAAGTTTCATTGCCTTTGTGGGACCAAGAATTCCCCATACTTTCTAATACTTTTGAGTGATACAGTTTCTAAAAGGGCCCATTGGGACGGATTTGTTGGCAATGTGGCTAAGCGAACCTCAGATGACACTCAACCCCTTTTTACGAGATCATGATGGTCTTAGGGTAAATCCATGGCTTGGGAAATTATTGGTATTTCGAAATATTGCCTTGAACGAGCTCGGTGGCCTTGGATAAATTGATGGATGTTCCATAGTGAAACCTTCGGGATGGGATCAGACCCCAACTCTCAAATTAAACCGTGATAAATGATGCACTTAAGGGTTGATATTATTTCCATTTGATTTTTCCTAGGAATTTAGATATCCCTCAGATATGTGGTAGTACACTTGGTTGAAACTTGACTTAGACCCCAAATCAAAGCACAAGATTGGGATATACCTCATTCTTATTTTCCTTGCTTTCTAGGTTTTATACATATATACTTGTTCGTTCATTTTGCTGACAGGTACCCTTTCAGACTACCAGCTTAGGCTAAAGCAGGTGATTAGGCATGGGTTCCATTTGGAACCCAAGCCAGCTTATTTATTTCATTGAGTTTAAATTAATTATCTGGGTTTATTATGCAACGAAACACTGCATTTTTATTTCTTCATAAAATGGAATGGTTTAGACACTGTGTATGATGCACTGCTAGGATTTTTATCTCACACCGTACTCGGGTGTCATCGACACCCGAGTTGATTACATACTCGCAGGTCTTGACAAGGGGAAGCATGTTTCTTCTGATGTTTGATTGTTCATTACTACTTTGGATGGAAACTAGGGCAGAGGACCATGCCTGGATCATGATGCAGTTGCTGATTGTGTCTTTTCATTTTGTTAATTGTGATATTGAGTTCTATTTTACATACATTCAGTTTAGGCCCATATCATGGAATGACATATTTTTGGAAGCTTCCGCACTTGGTTATTATCTTTCAGTTGGATTTGTTAATATTTCTTTTGGTGTAGTTTATTCATTCACATTCTTCCGTTATTTATTATTTGTTGATTTTTACTTCTACTGTGATATTATTTATTACCTATGAGGGCATAGTCTTCCCCAAGGATGCAAAAATGGTCCTCGCTTTTATTCGGCAGCCTCTGGAGTTCGGGGAGATGCGGTTGAGGTTATGTGACTGACCATTCTAGCCACAGTTTTATAGGTGAGCTGGGTCGGGATGTTACTAAGTGGTATCAAATGTGGTTTTTCCTTTTGTCTTACTGTTTGGGTTAGATAGGAGACTAGGATATAGGGATTTGTAATGTACGATATGCTTGCACGTAGCTAACCCATGTACAGGGGAAACCCAAATTCCTAGATTGGGATTGTGGTTATTAATTATGTCTATTGTTTTCTATATGATTTCATTGTTGGGTGACTCACTTGTATTCCATTGTTATTGTGTCGATATTGTTGAGATAATGGGTTTTCCATTGTATCCTGATGATACGAGGGCAATACATTTCTTCCATCATAATAGAATATAGTATTGAAATTCCATACATATTGTCATGCCATATCTACTTTTAGCGTTCAATGGCATGTTTGCATGTGAGTGTTGTTGTGCCTAGTGGTAAAATTTTGAACTGCTCGTTTGTTGAATATAATGTTGCGATAGTCTTTTATATGTTTTCCTGACTTAACTGAGGAATGGACTGTAGAAATGTTTAGTAATCCTTTTTAGTTGTCACTTTCATTTTTAAACCCATCCTTTGAGGCGGGTTGTCAGTTGTTCAGTTCTTAATGGCATGCTATGTACCTAACCAATTATGCTCCTTACATGGTTTTCTCACCTTCTTTACTCCTTGTCTAGAGGTGTGGGTTTGGTTGTTGTAGAAAAGTTCTATTGTGAAATCTTTGTGTTGTGCCTCAAGAGGGTAGAAATAATCACATTCTAGATATGTTGGGCCCTAAAACACCGGTGTACCTCTCATAGAGTCTCCAGTAGCACTACCTCCTATTGATCTTCTGAGGGACCTTGACGCTCAGTTCAGGGATAGTCTACTCAGGTTTATGTAGTCAGTTTAGAACATCCACAGACCTTCTCCATCTATGGGGAACCTCACACGGGACTTTCTGCAGCAGTACCCTCCCACATTCTCAAGGAGTGGCGGCCCATATGCCACAGAGTCATGGATAGAAGTTGTACGGTCTATCTTCAACCACCTTGAGATGCTTCCAAAGAGGAGGGTCAATCTTGCACTCTGCCTGATTCGTGACACTGCCAAACGCTGGTGGGATGTTGTTTCTCAGGATGAGTAGACTAGTGACATGGCTTGGGCCAACTTCTAAGCAGCATTCAATGATAATTTGTTTTTCCACAGACTCTGAGAGGCATGGAATTCACTATGGATCTCATTCCAGGTGTGGCACCAGTTACTATTCCACCCTATAGGATGGAACCAATAGAGCTATAGGAACTCAAAATGAAACTCGAAGACCTCGAGGCTAAGGGTTTCATCAAACCTAGGTCATCGTTGTGGGTTTCACCTTCCCTTTTTTTCAAGAATGAAGACAGTACCCTATGGTTATGTGTGGGTTATCGTCGACTCAACTATCTCATGGTAAAGAATGGATATCCATTTCCTCGTATAGATGATCTCTTTGACCAGCTATGGGGAGCAACTATTTTCTCCAAAATTGATATGAGGTCAGGATATCACCAGATGCATGTGTGACCATCTGAGATACCACGTACATCATTCTGAAGCAGTTATGGCTTGTACGAGTATCTGGTTATGCCATTCATCCTCTCGAATATGCCGGCAATCTTCATGGCCCTATTGAACCGGGTTTTCATCCATATCTCGATTCCTTTGTGGTAGTCTTTGTGGACAACATCATAGTGTATTCATGTTCCTGACAAGACCATGCAACCCATATTGAGATCGTGCTGAGTACACTGAGAAAGAACCAACAATGAGCTAAGATTAGTAAATTCCACTTCTGTATTGATAAATTTCACTTCTTGGGTTATATTATATCTAAAGAAGGGGTATCAGTTGACCTTGAAAAAATGAGCACTGTGGTTTCATGGGAGCAGCCCAACAGTGTCTTCGACATCTACAATTTCTTGGGACTCGAGGGTTATTAATGGAGATTCATTTAGTATTTCTCCATCTTATCAGTGCCACTTATGGTCCTAACAAAGAAAGGTGTGCAGTTCATCTATTTATAAGATTATGAAAAGTCCTTTCAGGAATTAAAAGGAAGACTAACCTCAACCCCAATCCTAATTCTTCCTGAGATTTGTAAGATCTATATAGTATATTATGATGCTTCAAGAATTGGACTGGGTGCAGTTTTGATGGAGGGTGATCGAAGCGTGGGTTATGGGTCCTGCCAGCTAAGACCTCACAAGCAGAACTATCCTACTCATGACCATTAGTTGGTAGCTGTGGTTTATGCTCTACGATGTTGGTGACCCTATTCTTTGTGAGAGATTCATTATTTACAAAGATCATAAAATCTTGAAATATATCTCCACTCTGCATGACTTGAACATAAGGAAAAAAAGGTGAGTCGAATACTTGTAGTCGTTCGAATTTGAGCTTGCTTATACCCCTGGTAAAGGTAATGTTGTGGCAGAAACATTATGCCACAAGACCCAGACACAGGCCATGAAGGTATCCAGTAGTGAGTACGAAATGATGGCCTTTTTTTTCAGAGATGCATCTAGAGGTTCAAGAGCAGAGTGGACAACCAGTTCTAGCAGCTCTAACTGTGAAATCCTCTCTTTAGGAGGAAGTCCGCAGGAAACGGTTGATTGATCCCGAGGGACTAGTTTTTAGAGAAAGTGTTACAGGAGGGAACCCACATCCTGGTTGGGTTGTTGATGGTAGTGGAACCCTCCTTTACTATGGATGTGTATGGGTACCTTCAAGTATACAAGAAGGTATGATGAAGGAACCACACTCCTATATTTGGGCAGTTTATCCTGGGCTAACCAAGATGTATAGAGACATGTGTCGATAGTATTGGTGGCCAGATATGAAAAAGTAGATAGCTGATTTCATCACTCGATGCTACACCTTCCAATAGATGAAGGCAGAGCACCAACGACCTACTGTACTCCTATAACCTCTATCCATTCCTGAATGTAAATGGAATGACATCACTGTGTATATCATTATATTCTTTCCACGATCTCCTCAAATCAGCGATGCAATATGGGTGGTGGTCGATAGGTTGACCAAGGTTTCACACTTCTTTCCTATCTGAGAGACCTTTACGATTGATGAGTTGGGAAGGCTATATATCCGGGAAATTGTGATACTTCATGGGTACCTAGTTATATTGTCTTGGACATGGATTCTCTCTTTAATTCACATTTTTTGAAAGGGTTGCAAAAGACCCTGGGATAACATGTAATTCTGAGTACCGCATATCACCCTCAGACCGATGGTCAGTCTGAGATAACTATACGAGTGTTAGAGGATCTTTTACATGCATGCATCCTTGATTTTGGAGGTTCTTAGGAGAAGCATTTACCTCCATTGGAGTTTACCTATAATAACATCTTCGAGGCGATAATTCAAGTGGCTTCGTACAAGGCTCTATGTGGTGTACCATGATGTTTGCCTTTATGCTGGCTCGAAGTAGGTGAGGCAGTTCTATTGGTTCCTCATCTCATTCAGGAGACTTCTGAGCATGTTTAGATGATACAAAAGCATATGACTACAGCTCAGTCAAGGAAAAAGTCTTATACTGATCATCACTACAGACCTATGGAGATCGAGGTGGGACATTGAGTCATTATGCATGTTTCTCCAAGGTTGGGTCACAGGCAGATCATGAGGCAGGGAAAGTTATCACCGAGAAACAACGTGCCATTCAAGATAGTAGATAAAATTTGACAGGTATCCAATAGGTTACTACTACCTCAGAGGTATCATGCCTAGCACGATGTTTTCCATGTATCTCATCTTTGACAATATCATCCAGAACTGTCTCATTCATTTGACCCTGACGACATCGAGCTTGATGTAGATACATCCCTTGCAGAACATCTGATCTGTATCACCGACCGTAGCATTAAATTCCTCTGAGGAAAGTTAGTCCCATTGGTCTGGGTTTTGTTGCAACACAGACGCCTTCAGGATGAGACCTAGGAGCGAGAGACAGATGCACATGTGCAGTGGTCATTACTCTTCTCGAGCGACATTCCACTACCCTCAGAAGGGAAACTCGGGGACGAGTTGTCTAAAGGAGGGGAGGTTGTAACGTCTTGGTCTTAATCAGGTATGGACCGTTTTTACTTTATTGCAGTCAAATTAATTAATCAACCCAGGGAGTGTGCCTTCACACCTCGTTGTGTGTCCCAGAAAGATTTTTATTTAATTTTAATAATTGTAGACATTTAATGAAAAAACGACACGTTGTGCTTTGACGCCGTGTTTGGGTATTAAATAATTAATTAAGGATTGAAAAATATTAATAACTTATTTAAAAAATATTTAAAAGAAATCAATAAAGGACTAAAAGAAATTCTGAAATAAAATAATGTTGGGGTTACTTGAAAAATGAAAATAATTAAAATTGGGGATTTCAATTTTTAATAATTTTATTATATTCCTTTCAATTATTTTGTTTCATTTTATATTTTTCCTTTCATTTCATATTTTAATTATCTTTTACTTTTCTCTTAATATTTTTTTCTTTTTCTTTATTTTCTATCTTTTCTTTTTTTTCTCTCCTCCCTCCCCCACTCAACACATCGCACCCCCCAATCTCGTCACACCAACAAGCAACACCTTTGTAAGGCCGTTGCTCCTCCGTCCGACGTCCGATTTATTCACTGTCAGGTGCTCAATAAAACATAGTGAAAGGTTAACATTGCACAATTATAATCTTGCATTTTGATTGATTAATCTTCCTGCAGTTCGTCGCAGAATATTTTCACACTATTTAGGGTTTTTTCTAAAATCCTTTATTTCATCCATTTTAGGTCAAATCAAAACCTTATGCAGATCTTAGAGTCATCTACAACTACAAGGTAGGGTGCCTACTCACTTTCCCCCCCATTTCATTGTGGTTTAAAAAAATCGTACAGTTGTGATGTTAGTCGGTGCCAACAAGCTTTATGCAATTTTACCCAATTTAATTACCATAATTGTTTTGACTAATTTTAGCAGCCTTAATAATCTTATATTAATTTTTTTAATTTTTGAAATGATATCGAACACCCTTTTAGGAATGCCGAAATATTCAATGAATTTTTAATATTAGTTAGGATATGAATTTAATTAAATTTATGTATTAAGCAACCCCTTTTTTGTTTTTAAACTGAATGAAAAGTTGTTTGAATTATTAAAACAATGTTGGAAACCCCTTTGGGTGTGCAGACATGATCGTTCTCTTCTAACATTATCCGAATTTAATATTGGATTAATTTCATGTGTTGCGAAGAAACTTTTTATTGTAATTAAATTGAATAAATAGTTGCGTGAACATGAACTTCAATTATTGGATCCTTGGAACTTGTTTTGTTGAAATATATATTATTTAAATATGCATTATCTTCTAAGGATGATATGATATGTATATTTCCTTTCATTTTGTTTTGTTGTAATGTTAAATTTATGCATTATGATGGATGATTGTATATGGTTAGTCTTCAAGTTGTGACTTTATATAGGGATTATGTCATATCTGCTGCACTGAAAACATTAATTATATTTAGGGCAGAGAAATGAGGTGGGTCCCAAATTAAGGTCCACGCTTAGATCTTGTGTTCCTAATTGGTTACTCTATGTGCTAGGGGAGGTTTTGTTTATTTCTCCAGATCGATACTTCCCCAGACTTTCTAATACTTTTGAGTGATACCGGTTCCAAAAGTTCCCATAAAGATGAATCCGTTGACAATGTGGCTAAGAAGCCTCGAATGACCATCAACCCCTTTTTTTACAAGATCGAGATGGACTCAGGGTAAATCCATGCCTCGGGTGATATTTTCCCTTTAGAAAGTTTTCCTTATATGGTCTTGGTGCCATTGGATAAATTGATGGATGTTCCGTAGCGATACCTTTGGGACGGGCTTGAACTCTAACTCTCAACTGGAACCTTAATAAATGATGCGCTTAAGGGTTGATGTTATTGCAATTTTTGTTTTCTTGGGAATTGAGATATCATTATGATATGTGGTAGTACACATGGATGACACTTGAATTAGACCCCATGTCAAAGCACAAGATTATGATATACCTCTTTCTTGCTTACCTTGATTTCTGGGTTTAATACATATATACGTGTTTGTGCATTTTGCTGACAGATACCCTTTCAGACAATGATCATAGGATATAGCATGTGATTAGGCATGGGTGTCGTTTGGAGACCAAGCCAGCTTATTAATTTCATTGCGTTTATATTAATTATCTGGGATTATTAAGTAATGGGACACTGCATTTTTATTGCTGCACAAAATGGAAACGTTTAGACACCGTGGGTGCCATCCTACAAGGGTTTTTATGTCACACCCTGCTCAGGAATCATTGACACCCTAGTAGGTTTCATGCTCACAGGTATTGACAAGGGAAAGCATACTACTTCCGATGTTTGACTGTTCATTATCAATGGAAATTAAATTCTTATAATTATGTAATATAGTATAATCACATAAATTTACATTAATAACACAATAAAATATTTATAAATAAATAAGTACTGACATGAGAAGTATTTATGGATTTTAAAAAACCTATACTAATGAAATAGTTGCTTGACTATTGGAATAGTAATGGTACCCTTATGAATAGAAAATTAGACAATTGAATAGTAACATCAACCATGAAAGTATAAATAAAATTGATCCATATTATAAATGAAAATTTTATATAATTTTGTCACAATATAAGTAAATAAATGTTTTATAAATTGTTAATTTAGTGGTGATATTTTTGAAAAACTTATATGTGTATTTTCAATTCCATAATAGATATAATGATTTAAAAGAAACATTATTTCCATAAAATTATTCATAAATTAATATTGTGTCATCTTATGATTGTATGATACTTTTTTAGACATTAAAAATTATTTTAAAGTGTTAGAAAATCAATTAAAATTTTAAAATTGGGTTTTCTATGTAGATGATGATTTGAATTAAAAATTAAATTTATCATAATTGAAAAATTATCCCTAAAAAATGGTGTTCGTTTTTAAATCCTACACATTGCAAAATGGTTAGGGTAAATTTTTGGTATTTTTCTAAGACACTTGATTTTTTAAAATTTTAAAATATTGTAATCTATGATAAAAGATAAATACACGAATTATAAAGTCATAGATGACATATAGATTATGTAACCCCAAAATCACGAAATATACATCATTGTATTAATATATATATTGGAAATATCAAACTATTAATCCTTGTCCAAATTCTAACCCCATATCATTTCAATACCACTCCCATAATCTATGAGACTATTCATTCAACATGATACCAAAAAATCCCCCTAAGGAGGTTCTCAAGAAGAAGGATTCAATAAGTTAAATCTTCAATTATTTTCTTCTAATTTCTTTTCATGCTAATATCTTTTAATAAACATCGATCAACTCCCCTTATCAAAGTTCCTTGATAATTGTAGTAAACTAAAATATACTATATTTTTTATTCTAATGGTTAAGTCCATAAAAAATCCTCTTATCCTTTCCCTTTTTATTAAAAAAATGGAAACATTTTTTGTGGGGTATTGTTTTATCACCTTTAAGGATGACATGGTTTCATTTTATTTTACCACCTTCATGGATGGTCTCTTAAAACCATTATAATGGTTTAAAAATATTTTATAATTCATTTTATAAATTATTTCACATTCTTGAAGTAACATATATTCATAATAATAAACAGAAATACAAAACGAGTCTCTTGTAATCCAAAACATCCAAAATTTATATAAACAATTATCATTAATTTTTTATATAATGATTCATATTTGTATCATATAACCAAAGTTTTTATAAGATAATTTAAACCAATTAAATATCATTAATAACATATAATTTCAATACTATATAATTTCCCCCACAATACATGAACATCCACACGTCTACACAATTAAAATGATCAAGAGAACCAGGGAAACCAATGCTCCTAAATGTTAGAACCGAATCACATAACTCTAAAAAATCTAGAAATGAACTTATAAAATTATAATATATCATATAAAAGTATAAAATGTTCTTAATTAATTAATTAATTGATTCAATCTCATTATCCAAGACATTAAGATCATGTAAATATCTATTTTGGACATAAGGTAACAGATTCAACCTTAACTAACATTTTTCCATCAGGTTACTCATTCTCTCTATTTAATCTAATGTAATGGTGATATCCATTTGTGAATTTCCTCTAATTATATATTATATTTTATAAATTCATACATACAGATCATATCATCCTACATTTATGTGGAAATACAAATTTTAAAAATAACCCCTTCTCTAATTTTCTTGATAAGTAAGCCTGATTAGTGTAAATTTCTTGATTTCATACACATTCATATGTGTTATCCATAATATGTTTTATTCCACATTGTTTACAAAATAGCTCATTATATCATAAAAAAGTAACATGGTTAATTTATGGAGTTTTAATCAATTATTCATTTTCTATTTGAAGTACTATTTAAAACTTTCCATAAAAAATGATCAAAACTGTATAATTTATAAAGTTTCCTACAAACTATTTTAAAAATATCATTTCAGTTAGACACTTTTTATCATTGTCATCGCATATTTTCCTTTTTGAATTTCCATGTACATTCTAAACTCATACTTTCATGGACACTTTTATGATGTTCTAATTCGTAATGCGTAATTCCATGATTATGATACCCAATACTTTCCATGGATAACCCTTATGTTATGTTTGACACCATATATATATTTATTCATATGGAACACATATTCATTAACATGTTATAATGGGTGTTCCCAAATAGTACTCCAAGGATTTTCTATAATTTTTAGTCTCATTAGACATCATTTTGGGATAGAGAGTAAACCTTATTCATTAATGGGACTTCGTCCACCATTTCAAGGAATCTTGCCTTGACTCATGTTTATGTCATGTAATTTGTAGTTGTAACATTTCTATAATTCCATGATTTTAGGTTCCCATATATTATATTCTATTCCTCTTTATGTTTATTCATGTCTCATGACTTTATGTCATCAGGTTATTCCTCCAAACCCATGTGATATGTTTTATTCCTAAGGTTATTCACTTAGAAGGCTTTTTAGGTCATCCCAATTGTTCATGTATTCCCCAGGTCATCTTATGAATATATAAAATTTAAATTTGAGTTTGGAGATCATTATTAATATTAAACAAAATGACTTTTTTAGTTTGGTTTCATGATCTCTAGTTATGTACATAATCATCCAAGAAACATGTGTTTACAATGACTAGCTTGTAATTTGATGTTTACTTATAATTAAATTCATGTAACAATATGTGTAGATGGTTTGTGTCACTACATAAAATTTGGATATAAACACTTTAATAGATTATAAAATATTTTTAATGTGAATTTTATTTATTCAAGTATAAAAAATTGTTTTCTGATTATTATTCCTTGGAAGAAGTGTTTAATTGGAAATTGATCGATTCATAACAAGTAGATGAAATTGTTCTTTTGAAATATAAAAAAATCAAGTATGATTGTATACTTATATTCAAAGATAGTATAATAATTATTGCCTTATAGGAAAAGTATATTAAAAAAATGTAATCCAATTACCTTTATATCCGATGAATCATATGGACTATTAAATCATTATATATTTTTTAGGTCCTTAACTTTCCATTGATCATTCACTTTCTTGTGATAAATGACCTCTATCACTACCTATAATTATTTAAACATTTCATTCATTTCAATATCGTCACGTGAAACCAATTTATACAACATATAATTGTACTTATATGTTATTCATTGTAAATTTATTACATCCCCTTCACTCTTATTAGTAATAAGTTTTATTATCAATTTTTACAATATTGATTTTCAACAATCGATATTTCCAATATCAATCCCATGATTTACAAGATCATACTTAAATTAAAATGATGTAATTTATTTGAGGATTGAAAAATGTGACTTTACTAAATAATAAAATGATAAAAATTTATTTTATAGTGTATGTAATATGTAAAATTGATCTTAAATAACAAATAAATATTTTTTTTAAAATTTCATCTCTTTGACACAATTTCAAACAAGAAACCCAATGTCTAAATGACCCATAATATAGTATATAGTTATAACGAAGTTATTATATTTATTATTATTAATATTAATAAATAAACTATTAATTTTATCAATATATATTTTTTATATAAAATGGAAATCACATAATAGAAAAAGTAATGTCTTCTCAAAAAATGTTTTTTTAAAAGGCGGTATAGTTATGCTCTACACGCATAATTTAAAATTGATTTTTAATATTTTTAGAAAATTAACTATAAAATTTTAATTTAATTTTTTAAATTTTCATTTAAAAATTATCTTATGTTCAATTTTTGATATTTTTATTGAAATTATCGTTTTATGATGAATACTGTAAAATAGAATATTTTTAATTGAAAAATATATTTTCCTTTAGAATATTTAGAAAGTAACATTATATTTTAATTTTATTTATATAAAATTTAGTTAAATTATATATTTATTAATCTAATTTAGTTTGTTGAAACTTTTTCCTGTGTAATTTTGATATAAATATGTTGTAGATATTTGAACATTTTCTTGTTGAAAACTCACTTTGTCATCTTGTCTGTGGAACTGATTTGAAATTAATTTTTTCCTATTTTTTTAGTTGAGTTGGAAAAAATGGAATCCATATTTTTTATAGTAATAATTAATGTTGTAAAAAATTTTAATAAAATTTTATCTAAAAATTTATAGAAAATAATTAAAATTGATTTATGTTGTTAAGTTAAAATTGGGTTTAATATGGATTAAACTGAAAGGAAAAGGGATAAAATATCCTAAACACTTATCCAAAAAACATTTTATGGAAATATTTATTTATATGATGACTAAGTATTTATTATACCCCATTTTTAACCCTTATAACATGTTAAAAACTTGAGTACACATTTTAATTTTAAAAAATTACAAATGTGCGGCTCACGTCACTTATAAAAGGCCACCTCCTATCATGTTTTATTCACACCATTATCCATTTTTGGTTCATCAAAGACCTGAACAAATAAATTTCCAAGATCCTTCATCTAATTCTATAATCCTTGGTTTTTTCACAAATCCAATGAAGGAATAATTTAGGTAAAATTTGAAAGAGTTGGTCTAAGGAGAGGTAAAATTCTTAACGACGTGTTTTCATTTTTTAATTATAAAAATTATGTAAAATCTTATTAATTTATGATTATGTAATAAAAATATATATAAAATATTATGATACATTTTTATTTCATGTTCATGACCTATATAAATATCCTCTTCTCCCACATGGGAATCTATAATGCTGCTCATACATATGGAAAACAACATCCTCATGAACCAATGTGACATGTTTGACATTAACTCGTCTCATGGTTGGGTATAATTCTGGATATAAAGTATAAATATGATATCTATGACATAAATATATCTATGTATTAGTTGTACCATGTATATATATTTTTTAATTTCTATTCTATAGGGGATACAATAACGTCACCCATGTATACTGCGGACAACCGCATCAGGAAGTGATATGATTTATTATCCACAAACACTTTATATGAAAGGTAAGAAGGATAAATTTAATGAATATATGTGACATAAATGTGATAATTGAGATATTCATGAAATATTTATGATTCTTAACACATACTATATAATTTTCTTTTTTACATTTTTACTCACTGAAAGATGATAAAATCATTCCACTATGGTTGGACTACCACCTTCACAAAGTGATGTGACTCTTCTTTCATCACCAGAAAAAAGGGAAGATATAAATATTTATTATTATAAAAATAATTTGGTAAATATTATATTATGTTCATTATGGAGGGATAAATATTTATTACAACTGTTCCATAATTATCATTGTAAAATAGAAATTATACACATTTGTATGTACGACCTATCATCTATTTTATCATAATATATTTCCTTTCACAAAACCATCATCCATTTTTAGTATTAAATTTATAAATGATGTAAAAATATGAAAATTATTCTATGATTATTTTTCAATATATTTTAAATTAATGAACTCTTAAATTTATATTCATCCTAAAAAATTCATTTTGGACATGTACACCAAATATCATTGAAACACCCAACATAAAATTAATTTATTAATTACTTTTATATAATAAGGAAATAAGTGAAAAAAATGAAAACTAAAAACTAAAAATGATATTAAGAAATTTAAAAAATTAACATATTTTTATTATTCCGGATGATAAATAATTTACATGACAAGTCAGACTAAAGGTAAGGGACTTCATCTCAAATTCCCTTCATTGAGGAATATTTTAATTTTAATAATTTATTTTAATTTATATGGTATATATACTTACCCTTTTATAGATAATATAATAATTTATCAATAATTTATGGAATTTTATGTTTTGATTTTACTTATTCATTTTAATCATATTTTACCTAAAAAATAATAGGTGCTAAATATTTTTTGTAAAATCCCACATTCTTCTATGATTGTAAAATTTAACATGAAACAAGTACTTTTTGGAGATCATTTTTCATTATTTATTACATTTGTAAAGAATAAACATATAATTACATGATATAAATTTTTATTATCTAAATTTTATACCATTTCTTCACAATTAGTTTTACTTTGAATGTTATTTGATTGACTGGAGAAATATTGATAATCTATGTTCTTTCTTCACTAAGGTTAATTAATGGAAAATAATATGGATCATAAATTAACATGATTATTTTATATATAAACAATTATTTGGACATGATCTTATGGGTGTGATCAAGAATTATATAGCCTCATCACTATTCCCATGAGGAGAATCAATAAGCATCATTTAAATAGGTTTCTACATGTAGTTTAAAATAGTATTGTGAAATGTATTTACGGTATAGGAATCCTAAATTATATGATCATACAACCCAATAATTAAGAATTTAAATCATTAAGAATTCCATTGTTATTATCCATGAGTTTTTTCTAATGATTCTATCTTTGAATTAATTTCTTTCTTATTCATTGATTAAATGTCACGTATTTTCATTTATTTACCATTCCATATTTATTATTACTTATGTTGTTATGATAGTATTTTCATTGATTAAATGGATTTTTTTAGTTATTAACCTTTATTTAATTATTATTATAGCTGATATATTTCCATTGATATTTTCTATGGATTCACATTATTCTATGTCTATTAATTATGTGGATTTTTTGTTTAGTTATTTACCATTCCAGGTTTATTATACATATTGATTCTTCATATATTTTGTTTTATTAAACAATTACATATCATTTAAGCTCACACTTATTTTTTTCCATTTTATTGGAATATAGTAAGTGTAATATGAATGATATAAAAGGATATTTTAGAAGGAATAATAATATTTTCAAGAAAAAGTATTTTTAATTTGTGTTTTTCAATAAAATTTTGGAATCATATGTGTATCTAGATTTCAAAGTGTATTAAACTAAATGGTCCATCCAGACATGATTCATTGTATCTTATTCCAACATAATAAAACAATCATTGGATATAGGTTATTGGGGTAATGATCTCTGCATATAACATAGATCAGAGTAATCTACTTCTCTCATTACTATGTAATAAAATATTACTAGTGCATAATATACAAGTTACATGTAAAAATAGGACCTTGGTTATAGAGAAAATTCTCATGAGGGAAGTTTCAATGATGTTAGATAATCAATTCAATATGATACATGTCTTTGGGAATAATGCAACTCCCCATGAGTGAAAATCTTATGGGAAAAAGTTCAAGGCCAAATACTAAACACCCTCATAGTAACTCAAGGCTCCCATGTGATATATATGTCAAAAAAGAAAAATATTGAAATCATATTAACAATAAAATTTACAAATAACCATTTTCTAGATAAATCCTTCTTTGGAAACCAATATAACAAATTGTTTCAAAATTATTTAAAACCATCTTTATTTTACCAAAATAAGTGGAAAACCCATGTTTAGTAAAACCAAATTTAATTAATTAAAATAGGAAAATCAAGGATGATCCCATTTATTAATTAAAAACCAATTTAGAAGACCAATAAGATTTTTGGTGCATTAATAATAAGAAATATATGGATCCCTATAACATACATTTCTATATCAAAACTACCACAATTGGATACAAGCACAAAAATTAAAGGAAATAATAGATAAATCAATATCATAACATAAACATCAATTATCACATCACAGAATAAAGTTTACATGACTATATGGTTTATGAAAAAGATATATCAATACATACCTCAAAGTTCACACATGCCACACAATAGTCAACAAGAGATCTAGGCATTGGGAGAAAATTAACTGTGAATCATTATAGGGAAAAGAGAGATCATAAAAATATAAATACATTGAAACAATGTACCATATAGCTTCTACCAATTCTAGGATAAATGGAGGAAATGATAGGTATTCCATCAAACATTCTAACAGAAGAAAAACTAATCGATCAAAAAGTAGATTAACAAAACAATATTATAGATATATCATAATCCATCCCTATGGAAACCACTGACTCATAAAATAAAATTTTTGGTTTATGCGGTGATTAAAGGTGTAAAAAATATGTTTCAATGTAGTAAAAGTCTAATATTCAATTTATAGTTCAATCCAGCCTGATTCCACAATCAACTAGGTGGCTAACACTAGTTAGCCAGTTGTACTAGGAAATAAGTCTACATCCTTGGAATTAGTATTGGTTGGATAATGGAGTTCTAGTTGGAACTCCAATATACCTATATTTCATTGGATAGTTGTTGTCTTTATGCAATTACTGAATATCTCACTCATCCCCCTTCTAAGAACACCCAACACCTGATTTTCAAACATCCAAGCAATATCCAGAACAAGGGAGAGTGGTAACAAAAGAAATTCTAAAGGGATCATACCTAGGGGTAAGAAGGGTTGATATAATTCTCCTATCCATATGAAAATTTACCCCAGAAAGTCCAAAAAAATATGGATTCATTAAAAAATGATGCCAATACTCCCTCGCTGATGACTCATTCCCTATATATTTATGATAATCTAATCATTTATACCATAAACCTTTGTCCAATGGATTATGCTTCCCATATTGAACATTCATCTAAGAGTTAATGTTCTCCAGTGTTTGTTCCATAACTAAAACATTTATATCCAAATCATATTTCTCCAAATTAAGATCCTAGTATAGATATGGGAAATATATAATTCATTAAGATATGTGAAAAACATCATGAATTTCTATCAAATGATTCAGTAATGGAATCTGATAAGAAACTTATCCATCATGCTCTGTGATCTCAAATATTTCAACCTATAATAGAGCAAGATTACCCTTTTTACCATACGGATAGTGACCTAACTGAGGATAGACCATTAAAAGGGGATGGTCACCAAAAAAACTACAATAGATGGTTTCAATTATATTTATATTATGTATAGTAACATTTAACATCAACTAAACTTCTAAATATTTCATGAATCCTCACTTACATATCCTAATTGATAATTCATCTCATTATAGATGCATGTCCCACCTATGGAAATAAATAGGTTACTTTAAAGGGATCCTATACAATTACACAAATGGATCCATTCAAAATTATTATTGGTAACAGATATTAATAGTAGACTCAAGTATTACTGATTGTCTATCCCAAAATCCCCTAAAATATAAAACACATGCTAAATGTATATAAATGTAAGCTAAAAGTATACAAATCACTATCAGTAAATAATAATTATCCAATGAACAATGAGTACATTATGAGTAAGTGTAAATAGCTCAGGGAAACTCAAATGAAGACCACTCACACCTAGAAGGATGGGAACATGGTAACTGACTTAATGGAATCCACGGTATCCCCCCCACAACAGTTAATCTGACTTCCTTAAATAAGGTTCTTTTCCTCATAATGGAATGAGATTTTTTGTTAATTATGATTTTTCCCTCCATTACATTAGACCTCCATGATTTATATTTTGAGCTACATGTTTTTAAAAAAAGTCAATAAAAAAATGTTGTTTGGGTCAGGTCTAGCCATATGTCTCTTTTTGATAAGTCATTCTCATTTGATATTATTGTATGATTCCTCTTGGAGACTACTCTATAATGAGTGAGTAAATTAGATAACCCTATCAGTGGCAATGTTATAGGGGACACCCTAAAACCTCACAATTTCCTTCATCTAAAACTTACCCAGATCTTCAACCTATCTTGTGTCCTTAATCTTAATAAAATATACTCTATTTTATAAATTGATTATTCAATACACATATTAAATTATATCCATATGTAATTTATTGAAATCCATTAATTATGTTTATCCACCTCATCTCATTTCCAAAGTAGTAATGAAATATGTTTGAGTTACCCAAAACCCTTTATTTTATCTTATTCAATTTGTGGATACATGTAACATAGAAGAGGAAATTCCAACTGAAACGAAAGACCAAAAAATATCTTTCGGCCTTGCTAATATATATGTATTCAATAATTTATTCATACTCAAAATCATAAAACATGTCATAGAAAATAGACTCAAGTAGATATAATGATAAATAAATACATATAAGAATGATACCTAAATAATCCTCATTCATATAGAAATGAATCTATGTTAAAATACTATGAAGGTTTCAAACATATTTTTCTTAGAAGACTACCATAGAATGAAATTTCATTTTGATATCATCAATGAAGATGTTCCCTTCACAAAGGTCTACAAAATGTCGAAGAAAAATGTTTGTAGATACTATACCAATCACATATGCCTGAGATTTTGGACATTTTGAGAAAAGATAAAACTTTGGAGCTTATGCTCGAATTGGTTTTTGAAAATATAACCAAACTGATTGTGTCTGTAATACCTAATCATGATTATCATGGTGGGGAGATCCAATTCATGATGGAGGTATCTTAAATTTGGTAAACAATACAATCAAGTACCATACAACACCATATGTTTCTCTTGTATAATCGCATATCCCAAACTAGAAAGTTATGAATAAAAATATACCATGTTTCCTTTACTAGGTTCCAAAAAGTTAACAGTAGGTATTGATGTTTAGATCCATTTCAATTCATCAAAAGAGTCAGGAAACATAACACCCCCAGATAATTTCACCACATTATTTTTAAGAGAAGTCAACAGAGATTTCAGCATTGAGAAATCATTTTAAAATTTTATATAATAACTTGATATTCCTAAGAATCATTTTATATCAACGACTATCTATAGTTATTCCCATAATAACAAAACATTTAACTTTTTAGGATCAAATAAATATCCCTTCACCAAAATCATTTTCTCAATGAACATCCACTGACATATCTTTAAATTTTATTTCTATAGCTTCAAATAAAAGTGAGGAAAACTCAATATTTTAGATACCGAATATAGATGGGGAATATACTCATGAGTATATCTCAAATAAATAAAGATATAATCCAGGAAAATAATAAAAAAAATATCAACATAATAGTAGAATATATAATTCAAAAAATCCATAAAAACTATAGGAGCATCAATTAGGACAAAATTCATCACAATATATACATAGTGGCCTTACCTACTCCTAAAATTCATTGTCAAGAAATAAAATTACAAAACTACGATTACATGAATAACCAAATGATTATCAATTTTATAAGATAACTTATCCCGCTTTAACTGATCAAAGAAGTAATCCTCATAGGGAAATAGATAATTTTTCTTAACTACTTCCATATTCATCATTGGATAATCAAGGAGAACCAACTTCCTTTTTGGAAAAGATCATATGTTTCACCCATGTTGAAAAACTACTGTGAAACAATTCTTCATGTAATAGTTTTTACAACATGTTCTTGAGATATTTAAAATTTATAGTTTTCAAAAGACCAGAGGGTGCATAAATCGGCCATGTACCAGGTGGTATAACAATGGATAACTCTACACACCTCTTTGGATGAAGAATGTAAAAGTATTCTTGAAATACATTGAGTAATTCCCAAAAAAATAATGGAATATCAATATGATAGGACACATCATTTGTCTCAACCATTAAGGTAGACACTAAACTCATGAGTTCTAAAAAATGTTCACGCGTAGTAAGACATGATGTATGACACTCCCTAAAACTCCATGGATCTACCATTGATACTAAATAATGAAACCTGAAAATAATGAAAATAAAACTCATCTATTTTAGTATCTATTATATCCTTCTTTATTATGACATCCAATGGATCCATATAAAGAAAAATAGATTACCCAACTAACTTCGCATCATCAATCGAAACTGAACAAGAGTGACAACAAAATCCCTTGTTTTTTACTCTTTGTAAGAGATCTTTCGATATCTATAACGTAGAATATGAGTTATTTTAGGAATTATAACACATAAAAAATGGGATGATATAGATAATTTTGAGGAACTTGTACCTAATAGTTATGTTTATATAGAAGATGAAAAAAAGTACCTATCACTATTATAGGACATGAAAAAACCAACATCGGAAAATCCCCAAATATGTGAAATTGATTCAGTATGGAATCATATGGTTAGATACCCGCTGAAATTGAAGAATATAAATATGTAACTCTATACATTCAAGATGATGGATATAACCAATTTTGTAAACATATTGCTTCAATAAGAATCCCTATATGTGGCCTCAATGAACACATGAACAGTTATTATTCTGAGTTATGGGGGATGTTTGTTAAGATTTACCATACATTCCACACTAGAATCAAGTGAAGTTCACATTTATAGACACTACAAATGGAGTAAAAAATGTCCACTATTGAGAACTCACTCCATAACCCTTGAAAAATCAATGCCACCTCCTCTTCATAAAATGTGTGCTACTATAATTTCCACAGGGTGGAAGGGAAGATCTAGATAAAAATATATCCCCCACCATATAAATATCTATCATTATTTCCATTCATCCACTTCAAAATATAGATTGATATTCATCCTTTATTCATATGATTAAATATTAGGCTACAAGCATTATATGTATTTTGATCCTTTACCTTATTATATATCACCACCTCGGGATAAAAATGAATTGACTTTGGAAAACTATTGGAGTAATCTATCATTCAATTCCCTCTAATATAAAAATAGAGGAAATCCATAGATCATTCCATCATCATGGATTTTGGGAGGAACTAATGAATAAAAAATTTCTTCAATTAATTACACTTCAAATGAACATATTGATTTTCATGAGCAATATAATCCCAGCAAACCTTTCTAGGATCATTGATCTAGAAATTAACCAACTTCACCTTCAATTTTTCCTAAGTGTCTAGGAAATCAATTTCCTTATCAATATTCTCTATCCAGTCCTTCACCACATGAGGTATATTTTTACCCTTTAAATAATAGGGAATGTGTTATATAAACTCTTTCACTCAATTCACTTCTCCTTTAGCTCCTTGTTAAACATCTCTATATATATTCATAAAAGGTGGTACAGTCTGGTCCACAACAATAAATATACATAGAATATCATCTTAGAGATTATAATAATAAATTTTATTCCCATGAGGTTAATTTCCCACCACACCTTCTACAAAAATACATAGAATACATCTCGAATGCATGTTTCTATAAATAAAAAATAGAAGGAAAATTCTAGATAATAATGAAATATCAGCTTATACTAAAATAACATAAGTTGAAGATGAGATCGATATCCAATCCCAAAATTGGTGACGAACATCCCAACATCCCTTTATTATTTCTGCTTGCTTATGATGAGATTCAGATGTGAACTTACTCATAATTCCCTCATACATCCCTATAATTCTATCACTTCTCTACCAAATTACCATGACTATGAAGAATCCGGATTTAATTAATATTTTTCATTACATGGCTAAAAAACCACATCTACGCAGGGTCTAAACCTACCCATAACAAGACCTTGAGGGAATAATCAATCACCATAGTTTAGTTTCAAGAACCGTGCATCCAAAAATAGAAAAATTTAATGATTTATACAACATTAAATAGGTTACATGACATTTATAGAAAAAAATTAGGGCAAAAATAAATATACCATAGTAAAAAATAATGAATATTTTAGTGATACATCCAATTTAGAAATTTAAATCCAAGATACATGTCTTTTAAAAAAGTAGAGTTAAAAATTATCAATAAACACTCGATGATATACATGAGAAACATTCCATTTTCTCACCACTAGCTACCAAATCTCAGTTGTCATAAACCTGTCCAAATCACTATGAATCCTTTTCCTTTAATTAATTATTAAAAATTAGATATAGACACCCAAAAGGGTGATTGTAGGGTGTGAAATAATTGGTCTTAATAGGATCCCACCCAAGTGTTCCAAAAAACCACCCTATCAAAAAATCTGTATTTACTAATAATAATAATAAGATATAATGATAAAGAAGATTCCAATTTTATTTCAATAGAAAGGTAAAAACTCTCTCTATTTCATAGTTCCTAAACAATAACTTGAAAATATAGTTTCAATGTTCATTAAAAATAAATCATCATACATTTAACAAAGAATTTTGTTTATATCATATCAATACGATGTAGTGAATATCCATAACACAAAATATTTCATCACTAATATAATATAGGCTTGAGTTTTCTAGGTCCCACATACCTTAAATGTTATTAAATTATAGTTTTCACAATAAAATTTCTCGAGAACAACATATCCCAGAGAATAGAGGATTACACTTGAGAGAACCCTTAATGGTGATAATCAAGTCCCACTGGCACATTTCTAGGGGAATTGAGTAACACCCCAAGAGTGAAACTCCTACCAAAATAAAGAAAAAGACTCAATGAGAACCTCATTCTGGGAACATAATGATCCAATGTTATATATGTAGAGACCCACATCTTGACGTACATGGACATTACATTACTTTTGCAGAATACTTAATACAAAACAAAAACAGACACAAAAGGGTCGTAATAGTTTTGTGTCTTTGGAAACTCGGAATATAATCTTCTAATCATGGTGAAAGATCTTCAACATCTCCATTAATGATCTTCCCCTTCTGGGTTCTTCACTAAAACATTTCTTTAAATACTGGGGAAAAGAAAACATATAAAGGGTGATCTCAAATGCTCAGTAAGGGTAAACATAGAGAATATAAAACAATCCTTAGATATTTGCATGTAAAAAACATGAGCATAAAATCTAAACATCAAAATCTTGAGCAATGACATAAAACATGGAAGTACGTAAGGCATATATCATGAAGAAACATTAATCATGATAAATTATCATGGGAATAAAACATGTAATTTTGGAAACCATTAATCACATGATATGATTCCCATAGAAGACAAGGCATTACTACCATGACCATCTTAGTGGACAAAGTCCCTTTCTGAATCGAGGTCACTCCTCGTTTCAGTCCTGTAACACTGAACCGGATTCACATACCCTTCCGGCCATGTATATATCATGAGATATTTGTCTTTATCCAATGGATTGGAGGGATATATAGTGTCAAATACATGACTTATTTTAAAGTTAAATTTCATTTAATTTTCATTTATGATTTGTTTTTGGGGTTTGTCAAGCTTTTATGGTGGAATGGGTGAGTTTTCATGAATTGGGCCAAACCGTGAGCCCAATTCCAGATTTAAAAATTAATTTTGTTTCTTTTATAACTTTTTCAATTTATAATATTTTTCACCCATTGAAGTTCCTAAATGGTCTACTCTGATATAGAAACACCACCATTGTAGTTTGGAGCCTTTAGAAAACCATAAACAAGTTGTATATGGGTTTTTATTTAAGGGATTGGGCCTGCCCGAAAGCCCAATTCCAGTTTTAAAAATAAATTTTGTTTAATTAATAACTTATCCAATATTAAGGCTTTTTCGGTGATTCCAAGCCCCAAACACTCCACTTGAACCCAGCCGCGCGTCCCATATCCTCCCACCCTCTTTGCAGCTCATTTGCATCGCGGTTTGGGTCAAAACTTCTGAAGCACTAACATTTCGGGCAGATTAATAAAGGTAATTTGTTTCCTTCATAAATCCTTCAATTCTCACTCTTTTTTTCCCATTCAAATTCCCACATGGTCTCATAATCCTTGTTAGAACATCCCTTGAATGGTTGGATGTTTTCAGATTCAGAATCTGGTGGATTTGGGGTCGTTTTATTCATGATTGTTTTGAGTAACTGTTTCTCTCTTCAATTTTTCTTTCTCCTTAGGGTTTCCTCCCTCTTTCATTGTGTTCTAAAATGTCCAGAAGTTAGGGTTAGATCCTAAGGTCTGATTTGGTATCTTTTGGGTCAATTTTTGGTGGTCTAGGTATGGATTTATATTCCTTGTGGTGCGGCGGTGGTGCGCTTAAGGTTTCGCACCAAGTTTTGAGGATTTCGACTCAAAAGGTAGGTGATTCCATGTATAGCCATTTTATGATGAGTTAGCTTGCATGGATTATTAATTTAGCATTTTTATAATCTGTTTTATGTGCTGTGAAAATAGTTTTGATTGATTTGGTTGAACATATAATATTTAGTTGCATTATAGCTTGAAATTGGGTACTTTTCATGTGTGACTCTTGGGGTAATGTTTGGGTTTAGTTTATAACATATGAAAGTGATTTATTAGTCTTGAAAGGGGATGCCAATTCTGGTTTGTTAATTCCTTATTGTCATGTTGGCCTTGAAAGTAGGTTTTTTTTAATGAGTTTAAGGAGTAAAAACATGTTGTACTTCTTGAAGGTGATTTATGAAAACGTGTGTTTTTCATGTGTATCTTTGTGGTATTATTTGATGTATTTTTATAACATTTGGTGGTGGTTTAATAATTGTTTTAGGGCTGAACAATTCTGTTTTGGATTGGTATTGGTATTATTTTGCTTTTAAATGAGGGTTTTGAAATGGGTTTAGTGTGCAAACAATGGTTATACCTCTTGGGTTTGTTTTATAAAAATTGTCAATGTTTTATTTGGTTAAACAAAGTTGGGAAAGGGTTTATAAGTACTGTTTGGGTGAGTGTGTTCACCTAATGTGGGTTTTTGAATGGTAAAGTGGTGATTTGAAATGTTAAACATTTTTATAATTTTTTTTTAAATTGTCGAAATGTTTTACTAAATTGTGTTTTGTGTGCGAAACACGGGTGTGGGATATTTCATGTGAGTTTATTTATAAAATGAATTGTGAAGGTGAGAAGGGCATTGTGTGACATGTGTGTGGGATGTTATGTGAGTTGAATATCTTTTAATGGTTTTATAAAATTGTTTAATGGATTTGTGGAAGTGTTAAAGAAATTTGAAAAGTGTTGTAGGCAATTTGGAGTGAGTTTGATTTCAAAATGCATTTGAATGAAAAGTGTAATTTTTGACTTGCGTGATGTACATGGGGCTGTTTGGTTAATTTGTGATGTGGAAGTGATATTTTCATGTGAAAACTATACTTCTTGGATTGCTGAACTTGTTTGAGCACAAAGGGAAAACCCGGGTATCTAGGTGGGTGGATGTGTACTAGTATGCTAGTGAATCCGTGGGGTTTGGACTCAGTTTCACTTAGCAAGATTGACGCTTACAACTCTAACTAAACTATGATGATGATGATTGGGGACCACTAGGTTATGGGTATGTTCCCTACTGGTGGCTCGTGCACGAGAATGGATATGTGTGATGGTTACTCTCACCGAGATACGAGGTACCTAGGACCCACAGCTGGCTAGTGCCTAGGGGTTATTTCCCATTGATTGTGCTCACTGGATACTTTGTTCTTACCGTCGGTATACGGTATGAGAGGCTGGAAAATTCAGTAGCTATGGTATTTATTTTAAATGTTTTTATTCTTTAAATTAGCCCACCTGAAAACTATTTTTATTTAATGTTGCATTTTTAGAAATTTTAGCTAGCATCTCATGTCTTTGAAAACTTGCATGCTTTTCGCCATTAAATGTTTATCACATGGAATCTATTAGTGGTGGTATCCTACTGGGCTTTCGCTCACACCCTACTTACACCTTTGGGTGTAAGTAGATTTTCTTCTTTTATGTCACAGGTTTGGGTACAGGATTTATGCCATTGATTCAGGTTTTTAGTTGTCCATTGGGATACAGTGTCGTGGCGATAGCTTGAGGGCGGTGCCTCTTTCCTTGTGGAGGTTCTTGGGATGTCTTTATTTTGTTATGTACCATTGTAATGTTCTTTAAACATAGTTTTAACTTATGTATTTCAGTTCTGAAATTTTGTAAAAGACGGTTTTAGTAATAAAATCCAGATTTGTTCTATTGAGTTTGTTTGTTGTTTAATGTTTATAAAATCGGGTAAATCGTTCCCAATCATCATGATATGATACCCGGGCACTTGTGCCAGCCCGTGGGGATCGGGAACGCTCCTCGGGTCATGTCACAGGATGGGTTTGGTGCCGGTTTTGGCAGTGACCAGATTTGGTTCGTGACAAAATGGTATCAGAGGAGGTTCGCTTTCTTTGAGTCATGTTATTTGGGGAACAGTCGGGATAGTCTAGAGTTGGGATTGTTGGGACTTGGAATTTCGGTTATGAGTAGTGTGGATGATCACCACACCTCATGATGGGATTCATGTCTCTAGGGGAAGTCGGGACCCTTCGGATTCCTTTGGTTTTCTTGGTTTGATGATGATTAGGGGAAATGAAAAGAGAGTTGGGATAATGGTCTCAGTGAGCTCACAGGGCCTGGCAAGCCATGTGAAGCCGAGGATATTCCCTAGAACACTCTCTGTGACAGTTAAGTGATTGGAATATGGCCGCCAACCATATTTCCATGTCACCCACTGAAACTAGTTTCCTCTCGCATTGTTTTGTGGTTTAGTTTTGAAATCTTAGCACATTGGTTTTAAGGTGACTTGGTTTTAAGAAGCGTAAAGTTTTTATGAAATGATTTTAAAATAAAGAGGGAATGGTTTGGTTTATGAAATGGTGGAACTGAATTTTCAGAATTGTTTTGAAATATAAAATGGTGTGCTTACACCTCTTTGAAAGCAGGAACTATATTGAAGTTGGTTTTGAAAAGTTTTTCCAATAGAGTTTTCTAAACAATCAGAGTGTGTTTTAATGGGATGAGATGTTTTGAAATTGATGTGAATATCTTGAAAGTGAGTTATTTTATAAATGGTTTTGACTTTCTGAAAATTTTTGTAAGATGTGAGTTGGGATTTTGATCTCGTGGTTAGCGGTTTTGAGAAAAAAGGATGTGTTGGTTGACCGTTTTGGTTTTGAAAAGTGGAAAGAATTTTTGTTTTAACCTTTGGTATTTTCGTGAGCAACCACATGCATGAGATTATATGGGAAGATGGATGGTTGATGAAATGACTGGATGAGTGTCGAGATGGATACGAGGAGGGTGCCCAGTGTGGCACAGAAACATGCATGTGTAAGGCCCATGGGGTACCATTGGTGGATGCGCTAACCGCTGAACCATTTGTTTTTAAAGAACTGTTTTTAAAGAGAAACATGAAGACTTGATGAATTGTATGGAATGGTTTATATTATGTGTTTTTGGAAAATGTTGATGTTGTGGGATGTTTTGAGTCCAAGAACCCCTCCTATTTGAACTGTGTTTTGGGTTTGGGTTTGGTCAGTAAGTTGTGTTATAGGGACAGTTAGTGGTCTCTTTTGAAAAATGTTTTGGGGTGCCTTTATGATGGTTCTCTTCATGTGTTTGGATCTGGTTTGTGGTATATTTTGACCAATGAACCATCTTGGTTGGTTCCTTGGGTTCTCCCATTGGATAAGGTACGCCCCCATTTAGGGTTAGTGCACAACTGAAGTGCAACCCGTATTGTTTCTCCATTGGAAAATCCTCCAGTTGATCAATATAAGGAATATATTATAGATCATTGTTGATTGAGTATACAACCATTCATTTAGTTGATTTGTAGATCCTCTTGTAGTGGGATAGTTCTTGTGGAAGGTTGAAAGAGGCCTTGGTTTCTTAAGTTTCATGATTCATCGAAGGTGGAAGTGTTCTTTGGTTGTTAGTGTGGATGAGTGTCATGATGGTGTCTAAGAGGGCCTCTGGGTTCTTCATAGTTTCTTTGAAGAAAGAGTTATTATTAAACCACCAATTTTGAGATTTTGGTCCTGATAGGATATTGTGTCCACTTTTTGGACTTGTCTGTTGTTTAGGGACTTGGAATATGGTCATGTTCCATGTATTGTTTCTATCAATCACAAGGGTCATGTTCGGTGACGCATTGTGATGTTGTGTGCTCTTTTGACTATAAAGGTCAAGGTCACACTATTCTCTTAGGTTCTATGTTATGTTGGGAGTATGTATCCCTTGGGAAAAACATCAAATCCTCTATCTTAGAGGACAATGTTTATACGTGTCCTGCCCTTCTGTTGTTTCTTAGCCAAAGAAACAAGGTGCGATGTGTGTGCTTATTCTGATCTCTTGTTTCAGAGAAATGTCTGGTTTTGGTAAAGTGAGTTATGGAGTGTGTTATGTCTTGATGAACCCATCAGGGTATGTGGTGTAGTTGTTTGTGGCACCGAAAGAAGAAGTTCCACATAGGGGTTTCAACAGCCAAACTGCGTGGCCGAAGATGCTTCAATATTTTGAGCTCCAGCCATAGGTCCCGGAGAGAAGCTGGCGCGTAGTCAGGGGAAACCCCAGTGTCGTTTAAACCCTTATACAAAGTCCTATCCTTAGTATGAAAGATATGAAGAGTTTAAACCTATAGTGTCATCATATTTCTTCTGTTGTTCCCGTTCTGTGGAAATAGGTGGAGGGTTTTGTACCCATGTCATCACACAATGTTATTCCCTCCCCATTTGGTTTCCATTGAGTCTTTGGAGAATGGTTGGAAATTTGGCTTGAAAAGTTGAGCACACGGTTTTCACATGGTTAGTTCTAACCATGAACAAAAAAAACCATGTAGATAGAAGAATCTCCACTGTTGGTTCATGGTTTCCCAAACCGTGCAGACTCACCATGTGGTCGTCCCAACACTTTATATTTTGGGGTCTTTCTGTACCGGCCCATGCTGGTCGATTAAGATTGTTGGTTCTTATGGTGGGGAGCCTATTTTTTTCCCCGTACCAATAACTTAGTCTTATCCATGGTCATGTATTGTTGGTAGGTAGTCTCATTCGGATCTATCAAGCTACCTAAATCTTCTTTGGGTAACCATTGAGATTGGAGAGTTCCCAATGGTTTAGTTATAGCAAGGTATGTGTAACCTTGTTTGAAGTTGTTGTTCGTTTGGGTGAATTGCTTGAGTCTTGTTCGGATAGCGTTTGAGGAGTTTCATTTTGGGATAATGTATGAATGTGATTGATCATTTCAGTAATGTGGTGTATGTTTGGGTTGTGAGATTAATCATTCCTTAATTGATCACTGGAGGTGTTTTGACCCTTGGGGGCAAAGCTTGGCAAAAAATTACATCTTAGTTTATCGGTTGGGCATGGTTTTGGTATCTGGCCTTGTCGTCGCTTTCCGGGGACGGAAAGTTTTCATGGTGGGGAGAATTTTCACATACATGACTTATTTTAAAGTTAAATTTCATTTAATTTTCATTTATGATTTGTTTTTGGGGTTTGTCAAGCTTTTATGGTGGAATGGGTGAGTTTTCATGAATTGGGCCAAACCGTGAGCCCAATTCCAGATTTAAAAATTAATTTTGTTTCTTTTATAACTTTTTCAATTTATAATATTTTTCACCCATTCAAGTTCCTAAATGGTCTACCCTGATATAGAAAGACCACCATTGTAGTTTGGAGCCTTTAGAAAACCATAAACAAGTTGTATATGGGTTTTTATTTAAGGGATTGGGCCTGCCCGAAAGCCCAATTCCAGTTTTAAAAATAAATTTTGTTTAATTAATAACATATCCAATATTAAGGCTTTTTCGGTGATTCCAAGCCCCAAACACTCCACTTGAACCCAGCCGCGCGTCCCATATCCTCCCACCCTCTTTGCAGCTCATTTGCATCGCGGTTTGGGTCAAAACTTCTGAAGCACTAACATTTCGGGCAGATTAATAAAGGTAATTTGTTTCCTTCATAAATCCTTCAATTCTCACTCTTTTTTCCCATTCAAATTCCCACATGGTCTCATAATCCTTGTTAGAACATCCCTTGAATGGTTGGATGTTTTCAGATTCAGAATCTGGTGGATTTGGGGTCGTTTTATTCATGATTGTTTTGAGTAACTGTTTCTCTCTTCAATTTTTCTTTCTCCTTAGGGTTTCCTCCCTCTTTCATTGTGTTCTAAAATGTCCAGAAGTTAGGGTTAGATCCTAAGGTCTGATTTGGTATCTTTTGGGTCAATTTTTGGTGGTCTAGGTATGGATTTATATTCCTTGTGGTGCGGCGGTGGTGCGCTTAAGGTTTCGCACCAAGTTTTGAGGATTTCGACTCAAAAGGTAGGTGATTCCATGTATAGCCATTTTATGATGAGTTAGCTTGCATGGATTATTAATTTAGCATTTTTATAATCTGTTTTATGTGCTGTGAAAATAGTTTTGATTGATTTGGTTGAACATATAATATTTAGTTGCATTATAGCTTGAAATTGGGTACTTTTCATGTGTGACTCTTGGGGTAATGTTTGGGTTTAGTTTATAACATATGAAAGTGATTTATTAGTCTTGAAAGGGGATGCCAATTCTGGTTTGTTAATTCCTTATTGTCATGTTGGCCTTGAAAGTAGGTTTTTTTTAATGAGTTTAAGGAGTAAAAACATGTTGTACTTCTTGAAGGTGATTTATGAAAACGTGTGTTTTTCATGTGTATCTTTGTGGTATTATTTGATGTATTTTTATAACATTTGGTGGTGGTTTAATAATTGTTTTAGGGCTGAACAATTCTGTTTTGGATTGGTATTGGTATTATTTTGCTTTTAAATGAGGGTTTTGAAATGGGTTTAGTGTGCAAACAATGGTTATACCTCTTGGGTTTGTTTTATAAAAATTGTCAATGTTTTATTTGGTTAAACAAAGTTGGGAAAGGGTTTATAAGTACTGTTTGGGTGAGTGTGTTCACCTAATGTGGGTTTTTGAATGGTAAAGTGGTGATTTGAAATGTTAAACATTTTTATAATTTTTTTATAAATTGTCGAAATGTTTTACTAAATTGTGTTTTGTGTGCGAAACACGAGTGTGGGATATTTCATGTGAGTTTATTTATAAAATGAATTGTGAAGGTGAGAAGGGCATTGTGTGACATGTGTGTGGGATGTTATGTGAGTTGAATATCTTTTAATGGTTTTATAAAATTGTTTAATGGATTTGTGGAAGTTTTAAAGAAATTTGAAAAGTGTTGTAGGCAATTTGGAGTGAGTTTGATTTCAAAATGCATTTGAATGAAAAGTGTAATTTTTGACTTGCGTGATGTACATGGGGCTGTTTGGTTAATTTGTGATGTGGAAGTGATATTTTCATGTGAAAACTATACTTCTTGGATTGCTGAACTTGTTTGAGCACAAAGGGAAAACCCGGGTATCTAGGTGGGTGGACGTGTACTAGTATGCTAGTGAATCCGTGGGGTTTGGACTCAGTTTCACTTAGCAAGATTGACGCTTACAACTCTAACTAAACTATGATGATGATGATTGGGGACCACTAGGTTATGGGTATGTTCCCTACTGGTGGCTCGTGCACGAGAATGGATATGTGTGATGGTTACTCTCACCGAGATACGAGGTACCTGGGACCCACAGCTGGCTAGTGCCTAGGGGTTATTTCCCATTGATTGTGCTCACTGGATACTTTGTTCTTACCGTCGGTATACGGTATGAGAGGCTGGAAAATTCAGTAGCTATGGTATTTATTTTAAATGTTTTTATTCTTTAAATTAGCCCACCTGAAAACTATTTTTATTTAATGTTGCATTTTTAGAAATTTTAGCTAGCATCTCATGTCTTTGAAAACTTGCATGCTTTTCGCCATTAAATGTTTATCACATGGAATCTATTAGTGGTGGTATCCTACTGGGCTTTCGCTCACACCCTACTTACACCTTTGGGTGTAAGTAGATTTTCTTCTTTTATGTCACAGATTTGGGTACAGGATTTATGCCATTGATTCAGGTTTTTAGTTGTCCATTGGGATACAGTGTCGTGGAGATAGCTTGAGGGCGGTGCCTCTTTCCTTGTGGAGGTTCTTGGGATGTCTTTATTTTGTTATGTACCATTGTAATGTTCTTTAAACATAGTTTTAACTTATGTATTTCAGTTCTGAAATTTTGTAAAAGACGGTTTTAGTAATAAAATCCAGATTTGTTCTATTGAGTTTGTTTGTTGTTTAATGTTTATAAAATCGGGTAAATCGTTCCCAATCATCATGATATGATACCCGGGCACTTGTGCCAGCCCGTGGGGATCGGGAACGCTCCTCGGGTCATGTCACAGGCTGGGTTTGGTGCCGGTTTTGGCGGTGACCAGATTTGGTTCGTGACATATAGTTCCCACGCATCTCATAATGAAATCATTCTTACTTGTGCCACAAAATAAACAGACATCATTCATAATAACCCAATGAATAAAATGGGTTTCATAAACATCATCCCATCATCACATAATCAATATAAATGAAATGGATATCATTTCGTAATAAGAAAAGTGAAACCATGTAAATAATAGAGGCATTATACTTGAATCATTCACATATGAAATAATTTCATCTTATATGGAAAATGGTTTTGATAAAACACTTGAAATGAATTTTTGAGGTAAATATCATTTCTTCTTCAAAATCAATTTCTTTTCAAAAAACATCATTCAACTTTTAAAGAATTTTTTTTTGTTTAAAATAGTCATGAAATATTTTGGAGGAAGCTTCCTGAAAATGAGGCTTTATAAAACCGTAAAAATCATTTCATGTTGTATAAGTTAAAAATAACATTCTTCTCGTACTTTTGTCGGAAAAGTCAAAAAGTACCTCATATGGTAAATAAAAGAAATAATCCTTCAACATGATGTGGTAAAAGTAGAAAAGGGTAAAAATGACTTTAAACACAATTGGAAGAATATTAAACATTTTATGAAAACATTTTGAGAACATATGGACATGTATAATAATCATAACCCCATTAAATACTTACAAATAAGCAATCTCGGATAAGAATGAGATTGGAATAATTATCCCTTACCTTAGGTCCGATATGACTCATATGTATCTGAACCTCCTGTATAATGATTTAAATAATGTCATTGACTTATTATAGAATCATATTCATTGTTATGATATCATATATGGTTCACTTATGACTTTAGATTACCTGTTCTTTTGTATGTTCTATATTAAAGTAGCGTTTTGGGTAAAATCATTTTATTTACCGTACATATTTGGACGTGTTGTTCTTTATATTATTACTTATAACCTTATTTAATTAATTAAAGAATGCAAAACATGATTTATATGTAATATATATTCATCATATACCTATATATATATATATATGATATATCAATAAATGGAATGAAATACACCGTTCATGGAGACGGTATGTCGTACGTACGCATGAACGTTGTTTTCGTTTCCTTATTCAATTGAATGAACCTAAATTGATGACATACATATATATATATATATATATATATATATAAATCCAGTAGAATTATTATGTCATATATTTCATTATTATTCTTTATATAAACTTTATAATCATTCATGTATGGTTAACATGGAGAATGAATCTCATCGCGTCGTGGAGACGGTAATCTGTACGTACGCATTAGCGAAGATATCGTTCCCATAATTATTGAATATAATTGGGGTGGATGGTATAATATATCATAATCACTATCATTTATAATAACCATATATATTTATTCTTTACACCATTATACCCATCCATGTAAGGTGTTGGTGGAAAAATAGATTACACCACGGTGTGGAGACGGTATTCCATATGTACGCATGCGCGAAGATTTCATTTTCCGTAGGATGTATAGAAGGTGAAATTGGGTTGCTTCGTACTTATAAAATAATATCAGTATATGAGTGATACTGATGTTATTACTTCATAACAAAACAAGTAAGAAGAAGAAGTATAAGAAGAAATAAAGTTGAAAGAATCAGTAACAGACATTACCTCTTCTTTGAAGCGCCTCTTTGAGACCTTTTCTAAGGGCACTAAAATTTGTCTTTGAAGAAGACCAGGACCTCTAGGATGTATCTAGGGAAGTGGGGAAGTTAAATGGTCAGGGGTTGGCCGAGCATGAAGGATCAAATTGGTGTGAGGAGGAGAGGGAGGAGGTGCCCTTTTATAAGGGAGGAGACGGGATCCTTTAGAAATATATGAAATATTAGTTTATATTAAATCCCAAACCCTCTTAAAAACTTCCAAAAGGACTCATATCAGAAGCTTAGATGATATAGGGTTGTAATATCATCAACCAATAAAATTTAGACATGTTAGGAATTTATTTTAAACATTATAAACTTGATTTATCCTTATTTATCAATTTAATTTTATTTGTGGTAATGGTATTCTAAATTATAATTTATTATAAATAATTACATATGTGTTGTGAATTTTCCATAATTTGGAACTCTATGACATTTCCGTCCATGAAAATTTTAATTTATAATTTTTAAATATTTTTGTGATTTTTAAACAATTTTATAATATGTTAGTTTTATAAAATAACAATAGTGTCAATTTTGACACTATTGATTTATTTGAATTTAAATAAAATATATACAAAAGATATGTTCGAACTAAAAGATTTAATAGATTCATAAACCATCATATGTGTCTAGAAAATTAGTGGAGAACATTTAATAGTTCATATAATATTTATTTTAATATTTTTAAAACAATTTATTTGATATTTTAATTAATAAAATAATTTTAACAACACTATTTTGTCATAATAAATGATAATTATTTAATCCTTAAAATTATAAATAAATTCATATGATTTATATAATTGTATTATATTTCTATATACTATTCATGTTCCATGTTTCATTATGTTTATCACTAAATTAAAATTATTATACTTATAAGATTTAAGAAAGTGACATGTTGTCACTTTCTTTGGTTTTAATAATAATTAAATTATTTTCATGGACAGAAGTCTATTAAATGAATCTAATCCGACACTTAGGTGATATGGGTTGACTTTTAGTCATCCAATAGAATTTTAAAAGGTGTTAGGGTAATTTTATAATCTTATACTTACCCTTAATTACACAATTTACCTTTAACTATGGTAAATAAAATTTACCGTAGTTACTATTCATAATGCCCCAAAATAAAAAGTAGCTTATTAACATAATTTGGACCCACTGATTACAAATATTGAATCCATTTTTACAAATTCAATACACAAAAGTTGCAGAGATTATATTAAAATTAATCTCGTTGTCGAAAGAAAATGGGTTTTTGTTTAGAACATTGCAAAACACTAAATTGATTTAACCTACGAATTCAAGGTAAAATCAATGGTAATGACATAAATTATATTAATTGGTAAAAATATATTCTATTTATACATTAAAACCATTCATTATTATAATTTTACCATATAAATTATTATGATGAAAAAAGTTGTTTTTAATTAAAATATTGCGTGTTTTTACTATTCATTAAAATATGAAAGTTATCAGAAAAATATCGAAACTTTATCCAATGTGAATTTTTATATTCTGATTCAAAATAAGAAGTTTATTTTGTAAAATTGAACTTATAAACATGTCAAAAACTATATTTAATGTGGGTGTTCCATCAAAAGGCGGCAAAACTGCATTTTTGGAAAAATACTTATATTACCTGAAAATTTTATTTTGTTCTTATACCATGTTCTAGAAAATGTGTTAGATGAATAATAATGTTATTAAATTCAAAATTTAGTTAATACTATTCAGAATGGCTAGTTCATAATAATATTATAATAATATACCGTTGATTAGTAAAACCCAGTATTGCGTACAACACACGCTATCGAGTAAGGTCGTGATTGTGTGTAATGCAAGACAAGTCAGGGTTACCAGTAGTGCACGACTCCTTTTTTGTTGCGTATAAAAAAATCCAACCATATTTCATTAATACATTGAATATATATATATATATACTCAATGTTGCGTAAAATAACTACTATCAAAAAAACATGAAATTGTGTGTAACACGATCCAAGATTAGTGTTGCGTATACTGAAAGCTAATATGGTGTTGTGTATAGCGCACAATAATCCTGGTGTAGTGTACAACAGAAGATATGAAAGAAATATAATAGAATATATCTTATAAAATCTCAGGTTATTACATTCTACACCCCTTAAAATGAATTTTTCTCTCAAAATTCATCGGGGTTATAAATCATTTACTATTCATTGAAACCCACATCGTAAAAAGGAATACTAAAACATAATTCTAAAAACTAAAGTATAAAATGTAACGATTACCCAAAGTAACTCATCACAGGGTTTCCATATAGGATAACATAGGTGAAAATATGGATATAGAAGAAAAATCTGACCATCAAGTTTTGATGGAGAGTGGTAGAGGACATGGCTATGAAAAAGCCATCAATCACAAAGCCATAAATTTGTGATGATCTAAGGTACCATCGGATTCATCAGATATAAGAGCACTAGGACAACATTTTTGGTTTTCAATATCATTTACCTAATGTTGAAAATTTTGAATTAGGAGAAATACTTGCTTGATTTTGTTACAATCTCACTGTTGTTCGTGCTTTGAACAATTTACACTTCATCTCTTAAAGAAATGAAGTTGAATTTGTTATTCGTGAAGTGTTAACAGATCATGTGATAGAATGATGGGTCATTCCATCTGTTTCAAACAAAAGGTTATCAAAATTTATCAAATATACATAAGTCTATCTATGGTGAGGTTAATCATATACGATTCCAAAAATGAACTTATACTTTATATATCATAACTCTTTATAATATAAAACTAGTTTCTACTAACTAGGGACATCATATAGGCCAGTGGTAGGTGATAAAGGCCAGTCGCACTTCGGTTGTGGGTTCGATTCCCACAGCCTTGTCTGAAGTGATGGGTTGTCGCCCGTCCTGCAGGTTGTCCTTTTTCTAAAACTACATTACTATAACATCCCATCAATAAAATAGAAAAAAGTTTTATCCTTAAACAATACTAACTTATGTCCAACATAATCCATTCCAATATTTAGGATTATCTAAAATACATCGGTCCAAGATCATAGTATAAAGAAAACAATTACTGGAAAGGTTATCTACCAAGAATGTGAGTACAAGCATTTATCCCATATATATCTTAAGATATATCTTGTTGGTTTCATTCCAAACACATGAATACCTTAGTCATATATTCTCTTGAAACATTAATTACCATAGAACCTTAGTGAAAACATGAATAATATAAAAAGTTAACTCTTTCCACATACCAAAATCTAAAAAATATATATATAATCAAACCATAATATGACTTTGTACATATATCAGTCATGTGCTCATGAATACAATTAAACATCTCATTATCTTCTTATCCCTTCATTATGCGCATATCATATACTTTCCAAAAATATCTGAATAACCTTCCATGGATACCGGTACCATTCAACATATACTTTCAAATACTCTAGGAAAAACAATAGTGTAACATTCCTTAGATGATTCTTTATTCCATAGTACTATACATTATTCTTTATAAACATATAATCATTTCACTAACTTCTTAAACCACTGACTGAGCTCTTCATCATTTCTTTCATCTCATATTTCATTTGTAGTCTCTTTATCATCATCCATATAAATACTACTCATAAGACCATGCTGATTCTCTTCATGAGATTTTCCCTTAGGGAATTGGTTTTTATAATGCCCATCCATTCCACATTTAAAACATCTAATCATTGTTGATGTCGTAGGAATACCATTATCCTTGTCCATGGTGTTAACTAAACGTTTTCCTTTGCACATACTAGCTTTGTTTCATTCTTTTCCACACCCAAAGAATCTTCCAGGTCCTTTGAAACAATCTCCCAGATGCCTCTTCCAACATGATTTACTTGAGGGAAATTGAACTTTCTTTCCTATATGATCATCATTAAACTCCATCTTTCTCTTATTATCTGAGTCGGGAAACTTACCAATGTTGAGATCATTGATCATATTATGAGATTTCTGATTAGGCATAAAAATGTTGTTTGGAATTCCAAATCCCATTTCATTTGGTTTCTCATGAATAATATCATTCCATTGTCCGTCATATCCTCCATTGTCGTGAATCTTCATGTTTCCAGCCATTTTCTAAAACCCAAAAAGAATAGTGTGAGAGGAAAAATCATGCTAGGAAAAAAAATATAGTAAAGGGGGAGTACCATAAATATCTAACATCTTAGGTTAAATTCTATGATCATTACCATAGTTCTAGGACTATATCATATACATATACATATCCTTAGGGACATCCCTAGACATACCTTCGAAATATCTCTAGGGATCTCACAAACGTTTTCGCATCGTAGTTTCTAAAGGTTGACTAAACCATTCCTCTGATACCAACTGTAGAGACCCAGATCTTGACATATATGGACATTACATTACTTTTTCAGAATACTTAATACATAGCAAAAATAGACACACAAGGATCGTAATAGTTTAGTGTCTGTGGAAACTCGGAATATAATATTCTAATCGTGGTGAAAGATCTTCAACATCTCCATTAATGATCTTCCCCTTTTTGTTTTCTTCCCTAAAACATTTATTTAAAGCCTAGGGAAAAGAAAACATATAAAGGGTTAGATCAAATGCTCATTAAGTGTAAGCATAGAGAACATAAAACAATCCTTAGACATTCGAATGTAAATAACATGAGCATAAAATCTAAACATCAAAATCTTGAGCAATGACATAAAACATGGTAGTATGTAAGGCATAGATCATGAAGAAATATTAATCCTGATAAATTAGCATGGGAATAAAACATGTAATTGTGGAAACCATTAAGCACATCATATGATTTCAAAAGTAGCCAAGGCATTACGACCATGACCATCTTAGTGGACAAAGTCCCTTTCTGAATCGAGTTCACTCCTCGTTTCAGTCCTGTAACACTGAACAGGATTAACATACCATTCCATCCCTGTCTATCTCAAGAGATATAAATCATTACACAATGCATTGGAGGGAGATATAGGTCCACACATCTCATAATTAAATCATTCTTACTTGTGCCACAAAAAAAACATACATCATTCATAATAACCCAACGAATAAAATGGATTTCATAAACATCATCTCATCATCACATAATCCATATAAAATAAATGGATATCTTTTCATAATAAGAAAAGTGAAACCATGTAAATCATAGATACATTATACTTGAAACATTCATATATGAAATAATTTCATCTTAGCTGGAAAATGGTTTTGATAAAACACTTGAAATGAATTCTTGAGGAAAATATCCTTTCCTCTTCAAAATCAATTTCTTTTCACAAAATGTCATGCAATTTTAAAATAATTTTTTTTAAATAGTCATGAAATATTTTGGAGGAAGCTTCATGAAAATAAGGCTTTATAAAACTGTAAAAATCATTTCATGTCTTATAAGTTAAAAATAACATTCTTCTCGTACTTTTGTCAGAAAAGTCAAAAAGTATCTCATATGATAAACAAAAGAAAGATTCCATCAACATGATATGGTAAAATTAGAAAATGGTAAAAATGACTTTAAACATAGATGGAAGAAAATTAAACATTTTATGAAAACATTTTGAGAACATATGGACATGGATAATAATCATAACCCTAGTAAATACTTACAAATAAACAATATCGGATAAGAATGAGATTGGAATAATTATCCCTTACCTTAGGTCTGATATGCTTCGTACGTATCCAAACCTCCTGTATAATGATTTAAATAATGTCATTGACTTATTACAGAATCATATTAATTTTTATGATATCATATATTGTTCACTTATGACTTTATATTACCCGTTCTTTTGTAAGTTCCATGTTAAAGTAGCGTTTTCTGTAAAATTGTTTTATTTATCGTACTTGTTTGGACTTATTGTTCTTAATATTATTACTTATAACCTGATTTAAATAATTACAGAATGTAAAACATGATATATATGTAATATATATTCATCGTATATATATATATATGATAGATTGATAAATGGAATGAAATACACCGTTCATGGAGACGGTATGTCGTACGTACGCATGAACGTTGTTTTCGTTTCCTTATTGAATTGAATGAAACTAAATATATGACATACATATATCTATACAAAAATCCAATAGAATTATTATGTCATATATTTAATTTTTATTCATTATATAAAAATTATAATCATTCATGTTTGGTTAACATGGAGAGTGAATCTCATCGCGTCGTGGAGACGGTAATCTGTACGTACGCACGAGTGATGATATTGTTCCCATAATTATTGAATAGAATTGGGGTGGATGGTATAATATATCAGAATTAGTATGTTGTTATAATAACCATATACAGTTATTATTTACACCATTATACCCATCCATGTAAGGTGTTGGTGGAAAAACAGATTACACCACGGCGTGGAGACGGTATTCTGTACGCACGCACGCACAGGGTTTCGTTTTCCGCAGGATGTATAGAAGGTGAAATTGGGTTGCTTCATATTTATAATAACATATAAGTATATTAGTGATACTAATGTTATTACTTCATAATTAAACAACTAAATAAGAATAAGTAGAGGAAGAAATAAATTTGAAAGAATCGTTAATGGACATTACCTCTTCTTTGAAGTGCCTCTTTGAGACCTCCTCTAAGGGCACTAAAATTGGTATTTGTAGATGAAAAAGACCTCTAGGATGTATCTAGGAAAGTGGGTAAGTGAAATGGGCAGGGTTTGTCTTAGCTTGAAGGCGCAAATTGGTGTGAGGAGGTGAGGGAGGAGGTTCACTTTTATAAGGGAGGAGAGGGGCACCTTTGGAAATATAAGAAATATTAGTTTATATTAAATCCCAATCCCTCTTAAAAACATCAAAAATGACTCATATCAGAATATTATATGATATAGGGTTGTAATATCATCAACCAATAAAATTTATACATGTTAGGAATTTACTTTAAACATTATCAACTTGATTTATCCTTATTTATCAATTTATTTTTATTTGTGGTAATAATATTCTACATTTTAAATTATTATAAATAATTACATATGTGTTGTGAGTTTTCCATAATATGACACTTTATGACATTATAGACCATATAAACTTTACTTTTTAATTTTTAATTATTTTTGTGATTTTTAAACAATTTTATAATATGTTATTTTTATAAAATAACAATAGTGTCAATTTTGACATTATTCATTTATTTGAATTTAAATAAAATATATACAAAAGATATGTTCAAACTAAAAGATTTAATATATTAATAAAATTTCATATGTATCTATAAAATTAGTGGATCACATAAAATTGTTCATATAATATTTATTTTAATATTTGTAATACAATTTATTTGATATTTTTATTTATAAAATAATTTCAACATCACTATTGTGTCATAATTAATGATAATTATTTAATCCCTAAAAATTATAAATAAATTTATCTGATGTAGATAATTGTATTATATTTCTGGAGACTAATCATTTTCTAAGATTCATTAATTCTATCATGGAATTAAAATTATTAAACTTATAAGATTTAAGAAAGTGACATGTTGTCACTTTCTTTGGTTTTAATAATAATTAAATTATTTTCATGGAAAAAGTCCATTAAATGAATTTAATCCGACCCTTAGGTGATATGGGTCTAATTTTAGTCATCCAATAGAATTTTGGCAGGTGTTGGGGTAATTTTATAATCTTATATTTACCCTTAATTACCTGATTTACCTTTAACTATGGTAAATAAAATTTACCATAGTTACTATTCATAATGCACAAAAATAAAAAAGTAGCTTATTAACATTATTTGGACCCACTGATTAAAAATATGGAATCCATTTTTCCAAATTCAATACAAAAAAGTTTCTGATATTAAATTAAAATTAATCCCGTTGTCAAAAGAAAACGGGTTTTTGTTTAAAACATTGCAAAAAACTGAATTGATTTAACCTACAAATTCAAGGTAAAATCAATTGTAATGACATAAATTATATTACATGGTAAAAATATATTCTATTTATACTTTAAAACCATTAATTATTATAATTTATCAATATAAATTATTACGATGAAAAAAGTTGTTTTTAATTAAAATATAGCGTGTTTTTACTATTCATTAAAATATGAAAGTTATCAGAAAAATATCAAAACTTTATGCGATGTAAAATTTTATATCCTGATTAAAAATAATAAGTTTATTTAGTAAAAGTGAACTTATAAACATGTCAAAAACTAGATTTAATGTGATTGCGCCATCAAAAGGCGGCAAAACTGCATTTTTTGAAAAATACTTATTTTACCGTAAAATTTATTTTGTTCTTATACCATGTTCTAAAAAATGTGTTAGAAGAATAATAATGTTATAAAATTAAAATTTCAGTTAATTCTATTCATAACAGCTAGTTCATAATAATATTATAATAATATATCGTTGTTTAGTAAAACCTGGTATTGCGTACAACACATGCTATCGAGGAAGGTCGTGATTGCATATAATGAAAGCCAAGTCAGGGTTGCATGTAGTGCATGACTCATTTGTTATTGTGTATAACAAAATAAGACCATATTTCATTAATACATTGAATATATATATACTCAATGATTCATTGAATAACTACTATCAAACAAACTTGAAATTGTGTGTAACACGATCCCAGATTAGTGTTGCGTATACTACAAGCTAATACGGTGTTGCATATAGCGCACGATAATCTTGGTGTAGTGTACAACAGAAGATATGAAAGAAATTAAAATGAATATATCTTATAAAATCTCGGGTTGTTACAATATATATGTAAACATATTATAAAAAAGGTATTAACAAGTTTTAAAATATAACTTCCAAACATTTCCTTTTCCCATCAAAATTCATGTTTTGAAAACCAATTTCACAAACCATCTCATAAATCACTGAAAACCTAATTATTTAACTAATGAAATGGTAGACCATATTTTGTAAAAAAAATATGTATTTAAACTATTTAAATAAATGTTTTATCATGTCAATTATTATTTATAAAAACATTTAGAAAAATATGATCATTTCCAGTTTATCAGACATATGCTAGAGATGGAAAAAACCCACCTCATACTTGGATCACATGCCAACAAAAATGAGATCCCAACCGTTAATGAAAATTAAACCTTATATAAATATTTATGGTTCCCTAAAAATAAATTCCAAAATACTATTAGTATGTTTCCATATTCATATGATCAGGTTATAAGATAGATCATTACAAATCTAAAAGGTAACATAGGCGTCTCCATAATCAATTAAATATCTTTCAACTTAGAGAAAAGAGTAATTAATTTTTGTTGGGTTTATTTAGAAAATATAATGATTAATAGATCATAAAAACATAGAATATAAATACTAATAAATTGAATAGAAACGGCGTAATCAATAGGAATTAGATCGATCATACACAATTAGAAAAAATAGATCAACTGGATAACAATTCACCAATCAAAGATGATGGAGATATTCAATGTCATCCCTACAGATCCATTGGAATAACACAAGATGAATTAATTTTTAAGGTAAAATTTTTAGTTGTTAAATATTTTTTTTTGGGTTTTAAAATACTGATATTTCCTTGATTAATTAATCATAACCTACGGTCATTTGATGCTCGATGGCTACCACCATCTGCTTGGTGGTTACCCCAGGCTAGCAGGTGGATCCATGTATAGATCCTACTCCTCTTAAAGTATGACCATATACCTTATGGGATTACACTTACTCATAGTTGTAGTTATTATAGATTCTAAAATATTCTATTAAGTCACCAACGGGTCAATGGATCTAACAGGCTAGACGATGGCCTTTTTCAGCAAACAATTATACCACATTGTTTTCCCCTACTATGAACGATTAATGCATGATTCTAAATTCTTTTAAAATGATCCAAAACATAGGAAAGGGATAAAATAATATTTTAAAATTATCTTTCTACTGAGACCCAGGATTAACATACATGGATATGTCATCATTTTATATGAATATTAAACACATTGCAAAAGAACATGCCTGAGGACCATAACAGTTTTGTGTTTTTTGGGGCATGGAACACAGTATTATAACTTATTGAAAGATTAAAATGTTTCCAATAAAGATATTCCCACTAATTACTTAAACATAAATATTTTCTTCATAACATAGGGAAAGGAAACATTATAAAGGTTGGTCTAAAATGCTCATTAATGGTATTTAAAGTGATATGTAAGCATAATAATGAGAATAGGGCTATGCTAACATGAGAATAATATTTAATGATTATACCCTTCATATATATGACCACATATATATATATATATGTGTGTGTCATAAAATAATTATTGGTAGTTAATTATATAGGAATCATAAGGTAATCAATAAAAAAATCTATGAGATCATAACATAGGAATAATACATTAAAATTGTTGCATATATGTATGCATATAAAAAAATTCCAAATAAGTGAAGGACTGTTTCCAAAACTAATCAGGGAATATCATGGGGGATTATACTATTTGGTGGGACACACCAACATCCCCAATTTCATCCATTTCCTTATATTGGAATGTTCTCACTCCCCAAACAATCTTAGTACTCAAGGTTCACTCCCAACACCATCATAGTAGTAAGGGTTCACTCCCAAAACTGTATTAGAAGTCAAGGTTCACTCCAAAGATCAATATAGTAGACAAGTCCATTACTGAACAAAATTCACTCCCTATTCCATCCATGTGTATCTCATGAGATATAAATATTTTACCAACACATTGTAGGGTGATAAAAGTCCCAACCATTTCATAATGAAATCATACATATATATATTCCACTGCATAATAAAAACCGATCATATCATAACCCATGAAATGGAATTGGTGTCAAAAACATGTCATCATAACATAACCTGTAGAAAACTGAAAGGCTACATAATCATTTCTTAAATGTATATTTTTTGAAAATAATATGGTTTCATATGAATATAAAAAATGGAAGAGAATTAGGTTTCGTAAACATCATTCCATAAAACATAAAATATTTAAAGAATGAATATGAATGGTAAACTTATTTCATTTCAACATAAATGAATAATTAACAACAAAGGATTTTATTGAAGATGTAAAATTATTTTTCAATATCATACAAAATATTTCATGAAAAAAGATCCATTATATTGGAAATATACATTTTAAAATATAAAACAATTTTAAATAATTTTTGTTGCAAAATAACCTTGAAAATATATAATTTTAGTTTGGAGACATTTTAGAAAAATATTTCATTGAAAATATATTTCTGAAATTTAAAGGATTTTTTGAAAATATTTTTGAAAAACTTTTCTTTTAAAATAAAATTGAAAACATAAAAAGAAATCTTGAAAACATTTTGGAAACCACTTTTTACAAAAAAAATATTAAAACATATAAAAACATTGAAAAATGTGTAAAATCATTCCATTGAAATAGTATTTGAATATTATAAAAGATTCATTGAAAACATTTTTTAAAACCTTTTAATTTAAAATATCATTGAAAACATATAAGTAAATATTGAAAACATTTGGAAACCTTTTTGTTTGAAAATAAATTTTATATTTATAAGTAATGGTTAATAACAATTTGAAATCATTTTTCATTGAAAACCAATTTATAATGAATTTAGAAACACATTTTTATTAAAAATAACCATGTAAACAATAAAAGTAAGATTGAATTAAATGGCGGTTATGATGATGGTTATATCCATACATGTCTAACATTCATTTTTCACCGTAAAATGTTACAAAATGTTCCTTTATTAGAAAAAAAGAATATTTATTTAAAACCATATGTAAAAATGTTATATTACCTTAATACAACATGATAAATAGAATATAAAAAATAATAAAAAATTTGGGATATGGATCAAAATATTTCAACAATGCAGACATAATCCCAAAAAAATATCGACTAATGATGAGATTGTACTAATAAACTCTTTCCACTTTGGTAAAATTTAATCCTAATATATGTGATATAATAAAATTACATGATTCTTAAAATAACATTAAAATAGTTTATTCATGATATAAAGTGACAAAGGTTGGTATATAATCATTGTAAAATAATATATGTTCATAACATAACATGTGTCTCATAGAAATAAAACTACAAAAAATTACCTTACTGATTTCATATAATTTTAAACCTAAACCCCATGAAAGATAGATAAAAAAATTAATAAATAAGTATCCATAAATTTAAGGTTAATAATAATATAATACATTCATTGGTGTATATACACCACAAAAAAATCAAGTTGTGTATATGGAATACGTCTCACAGAAATATAAGTGAGACTAGAGAACCCTTACTATAAGTATTTGATTTCATCACACACATTAAATCCTGATGTATCATAATTATAAATTTATTATACATATTCCAAAAACCCATAATATAATATATCATACCATATGTGATTTTATTAAGAATTTATAATACCTATTTATTAACAATTTCATGTAAAAAGTAACATTTCACATAATAAAGGATTACTTTTTTGTATAGGTTTTGACTTGATATTTTGATCCTATTACTTAGATAATGATATAATTATTTTATGAATGATAAAAATGTTTTAAATAACATATATATTCAATATATATATATTTATAGTAATATATAAAATATCGAAATATGAAATAGAATACATCATTCACGAAGAGGGTATGTCGTATTTATGCATGAACATTGTTTCTATATTCTTGTTATATTGAAAGAGAGAAAGTAAATGATATATATATATTATAATTATAGTACTATTAATATTATATATATATTATAATTTTACAAACTCATCCTTAATATATTCCATCTAAAGTGTGAATGAATCACATCACTTTGAGGAGGTAATAGTCCACAAGTCCACAAACAAAGATATTGTATTCCCATAAATGGGAAACCATGAAGTTGTGTGTTACATAATAATTATAAAAGAATAAATAGATAATAAATATCCTATAAACCATATAATAATAGTAATTACATCCCTATTCTAAACCATGAAATTTGTCAATAGATGAACGAGCGACATTAGTTCTCCTTGCAGTAGTCAATATTACATGTAAACAATAATTGTGTACTCCATTTTAATGAATTGTGTGTGATTTTAGGTCCTAAAATTAACATAAAAACATAGATATATATTTATTATACTTGATTTATTATATAATCATATAATAAAAATAAACTAATTTGTAGAGAAATAATTAAAACAAATGTACTTATTGATGGATGTAATCTTTTCTTTGGAAAACTTTATTTGTCTTTAAAAATAAGGATTCCTTGATTGGATTAAATCACAATATAATTCGTCCATTATGAAGGGATTTAATTTTTTAGGAGATTATAATAGGAGTTTTATAATCTGAAGGGCTTGACAAGGGTGAAGAAGTGATTGGGTGAGTGCCCTTTTTATAGTGGAGGAGAAGTGACATTCTTGTAAATATAAAGAGTTAAACTATATTGAGAGGTCTCACTTAGATCATGTGTATCCAATAATGATCAAAATTAGATGGGGGGAATAATTTAAATAATTCCATCCTAAGGCTTTTGGAAAAGTTTATAGGCCATTTCTCCCTTATTCTAATGTTTAACCATTTGGAAAACTTGTTATTACCTTAATCCTTGTAATTAATGTTAATTACTCTCAAAAAAAATTCGTAATAAACTATGTTTTCCTTAATAAAAGTTATACATTATGATCATTCAAAATATAAAATCTTTTTTAAAAAATTCTAATCACAAATGTGGAATAAAAATATAAAAAGTAATCACATAGACATGACATGTAAGAAGGTTTTTAAAGTAAAATGTTCAAAACATTGATTGTTTTTGTATACAAATTCAATGTGAAATTTATTACAACAACCTAAATTGGATTTATAGTTCTATAATATAAATAATAATTCTTTAAACTATTTTTAAAATATAAGTTAACTATATAATAAATTATATTAAAATGCAATTTTCAATTAAAATTCAGTAGTTTTTTACATTTCATCAAAAAAAGATACATCTCAAAAAAAATAAAAAAAAATTCACCCAATGTGAATTATATATATAATATTAAAAAATATTTTTTTTCCAAATAAAAAATAAATTTTTTTGAAAAATTATATTTAAAATTTGTGTGGCCATAAAAGGTTGTACAATTTAATTTTATAAAAATATATATTTTCATTTATAAAATTGTATTTACTTTTTTCTCCTGTTTATAAAATATATATTTTAAACATTAAATTTTTGATATAATATAATATATATATATATATATATTAGAATCAGTTATCAAAACAATATTATTTAATTTATTATGTTAATACTTATTTGATTTCATAAATATAGTTTTCTAGTAAAATAATTCTTATATTTTCAAAAGGGTTTATTTACATTTCTACATAATTGGACACTGAATAATAGTTATTATATACATGTTTAAATAATATTTTCATTATTTTATTAATCTTATTCATAACATCCATTCCAATAGCCAGGTGAAAACTATAATAATATTTTAATAATACCATTTATTGTACATTGTATTTTGGGAAAACTAGGTATTGTGTGTCACACAAGTATCGAATGAACTCATAATTTTATATTACACAATAAAAAACATATTTTTTCATTATATAGAAAGATAATCTAAGTGTTTCATATACGGGAATATATATTTTGTGTGGAGTAAAAATAAATAGTAACTTTGTGCTTTAATATAACACATGTTATATTCAGTGTTGTGTGGAATGGATAATGTTGACAAGATAAAATCAATTAAAAAAAATTTCACAAAATAGTGACATGTTACATTCTACAACCTATAAAATGAATTTTCCGTAAAATTTTTACTTTTTATCAAAGATTTAAAACATGTATGTTCCATCGATAGAATCCCTCATTGTAAAAAATGAATACTAAAATTTCATTTAAAAATATAATGATGGAGACATTAAATTTTCCAAAATTGACTCATTACAGTGCTTCCAAATAGAAAAAACATAGGTGGGATGTGAAAAAATTGGCATGGAAGTGAAATAACTATCATGTTCTAATCAAGAGTGATACAGAACATGGTTGCGAGACAGTTAATCGTCATAAAACCATACCCAAATGAGGATTGAAAATTTTCATTGATATCATCAAAAAAATTTATAACTTCACACAATTTTATTTTAAGACCCTTTTCATAAAGTTGAATAATGTTCATGAGAAGAAATAATTACTTGATTTAGAACAATCTCACCCTTTATTATGCCTTGATCAATTTTCACATAATCTATTATTCCATGAAATGAATGTGATCTTGTCATTAATGAATCAATAACATATCATGAGATCCATAAATATAATGATAGGTCATCCCATATATCATTATTATAACTAAAATGTTAGCACATGTTATCAAATATTCATAAATCCTCATATATAGATATAACAATTTAATCTATAAATCCTCATCCAACTTTTAACGTAAAATATTCAATAAATGGTTAACCTTACAACCCTTCTTAAATTTCAAATTTTAAAAATTTATAACTAAGGTCACTAAATTTCCCAAAATTAGCTTAACATTGATCCCACATATATCATAAAGTAGGTGTTATTTTTTTACATACCAAATTTTTGAATAACATCATTATTTATCTTCATGAAACATAGTAATAACATGAATTTCCATAAATCATCATTCAAAACATTCATGTTTCCTTATTCTAGAGTTTATTTCATTTATTCCTTAAATCTAAAAACTGGGTAAAAATCATTAATGATAGCAGAAAACGCTATGTCAATAAATCCTAAATATATATCATCTAATTAACCAATACATATCCAACATATCTTTTGGAAAAAATCATTATCTCAACATTAATAACGTATTTAGGGTTATATTTTCCTTAATCACGTGTAAACCCTGAATATTATGTTTCCATTAAATATGTTTTCTAGTCCATCAGAACAATTCATCATATTCTGGTAAATCTAAGGAGAAAATAAATAAATTAAACAGTCCATATATTTTTCACAAAAAATAATTTTTTAATCCAAATATATAAACACTTCAATTATTCCATTTCATCATAAAGACATTAACAATGATACCTAATCCTATTACTTAATTCCACTTTTCTTTCACCTTATACTTATTGTCTCATCATCATAAGAAATATAACCATTACTAGAACCACCTTATTGACTTTAGTAATGAAATTTATACATAGTAAATTTAATTTTATTATTCACAATCATTCCATGTTTAAACAACTCAACTATCAGTGATACATTAAGGAGGAAATTATTTTCATTCATTAAATTAATAAAAAAAATAGTTTTCTTTTCTAGATACTTTCATTGTGCCCTTGTTTTATATAGTCCAAAAATTTTACCGTTACTCTAAGACATTTTATTGAGTGATCCTTCCTGAATTTTAAACATATATGAAACCTAATATTCTTTCCTATGTGGTATCCATTTCCCTAATTTTTATAGAAAATTTTACTTGTATTTTTTGGAGAGTTTGAGAGTAGGTTAATGAACATGTTGTTAAAAAGGTCCCATGAAACTAATTAGGCATGATAAAAATATATTCCACTCTTGTGATCATCCCACTTGAATACTCTTCATGAAATATTTCATCACACAAAACGTCAAACTTATACCTTATAGTTTCCACCACTTGAATACTCATCATTAATAGTCATCTAATATTTAAATCCTTCATGATTGTTCATAAATAGTTTGTTACTTTCCAAAGCATATCCCTCATTATTGTCAAACTAGGTGTGCATCAAGGCCCGTTGTCGTGAACCCGTTCCCTATAGAGTTTTTCTCAATATGAAGTTTTTGGGATTTTACCCATATGTATATCTATTCTATATCCACATCCATGTATAGTATCTAGATACGTATATAATTATAATAAACCACTTCATATATCTTTTACCAGAAGTCCAGGTTATTTTTTTATTCATTAAATCAACCTTATAAATATCCTATGAGATATCCATATACATACCTCTAGAAGTGTTCCTAAGGATCACACTAATGTTTTCTCATACTAGTTTCCAAATATGACTAAACATCGCCTTTAATACCCTCTATAGTGACCCATGCTTAACATACATGGATATTACATCATTTTAAATGAATATTCCTAACCTTACAAAAAATACATGTTTGAGGGCCATAATAGTTTAGTGTATTTGGAAATGTAAATTAAACTATTAGAATATGGTGATAGATCTTTAATTTTTTACTCAATGATATTCCCATTTAGTAATCCTAAATTAAACCATTCATTATAACATGGGGGATATAAATGAAAGAACGGGTGATATCAGATTCGTAGTAAGGGTAAAGAAAAAGATATGTAAGAATAATGATGAGAATAAGCATATGAGAACATGAGAATAACATTTTATGACAATAACTTTCATATCTAGGATCATAGAAATGAGTCACAAAAAAATGATCTAAATTTCACCGGACATGAATCGCAATGGAATCAAGATCATAATCAATTAGATAATAAGATAAGAATAAGTCATAGAAAATTTTCTCATTCATGTTATCATATATAATAATTCCCAATAAGCAGATGATCATTACCAAAATTTATTATGGAACATCATTGGGGATACACCTGTAGGGCAGAACACACCACCATGCCAAATTAAATCCCTTTTCATACAGTGGAATGAGTTAAATCCCCAAACAATATTAGTAGTCAAGGTTCACTCCCAAGACCATATTAGTAGTTATAGATCACTCCCAATACCATATTAATGGAAAAAGTATTTTACTAAACCAAATTCCATCCCCATTACTACCATGCCTATTTCAAGAGGTGTAAACAATTACCCAATGAAATTCATGGAGATATAGGTCCCAAAAATATCATAATGAAATCATAAATATATGTTGAACTTTAAAATAATCATTCCAAATATCATAATCCATGCAATAGAATGGATTTTATAAACATGTCATCGCATCAGAACTTGTGTAAAATACATAAATTTCTTAATCGTTTCATTAAAGTATATCCTATGAAAAGAAGTTAGTTTCATAAGAATATAACTCATAAATGATTATATATATCATTCCACAAAAAAATAAATCATTTGAAGAAATAATATGAATGGGATCCTAAAAAATACATGAGTAACACCAATGGATGTTGTCTTAGATGGAAAATAATATTGAAAGATCCTATAAAACATTTCATGAGAAAATATCCTTTTTTCATTCAAAAACAGTTTTCAAAACATAAATCATTTTGAAAAATCATTCCATTGAAAATTACCATTAGAACTTACAAATGAATATTAAACATTTTTTTAAAATATATTATTTGAAAATAGATTCATAACATATAAATGATGATGCAAAAACCATATTGAAAATTTTTTCATTGAAAATGGATTTGAACTCTTATAAATAAATATTTAAAACATATAAAAACCTTTTTCATTGAAAATTAATTTAAATAATATAATAAAATATTGATAAAATATTGAATAGATTTCGTTAAAAATAATATTGAATAATATAAAAGATTCTTTGAAAACGTTTTTTGAAACCATTTCTTAGAATATAGCTTTGGAAACATATAAAAAAGTCTTTAGAACGTTTTGTAATGATTTTTATTTGAATATACCTTTAAAACATGTAAAAAATATTGAAAAAAATATAAAAAACATTATTCATTGAAAACCACTTATAAAAATAATTAAAAAATTATTTAAAAATAAAATTGTATACTTGAAAAAGATACTTCATGGAAATTACTATCATGACGAAGAGTAAATATATACTTTCAGAACATTCCATTTTCACTATAAAATGATTAGAATATTTCGTTGATCAGAAAATGAAAAAAATATTAAATGTAAACCCATTTGAAAAAAGTTAAAGCATGGATAAAAATGTATTTTAAAAATAATATGATAATATTATTACATTTTTTAATACCATTTTTAAAAAACATGGTTTTTAAAGAAAACTGATTCTCAACAGAAGAGAGAAAAATACTCTGATTTTCATAAAAATTTCTCTTAATTTACTTAAGTACCAAGTAATGAAAAAATGTACCATTACCTGAATATATGATTAATAAACATTGGATGAGAAAATTATTTAAAATTCTTGGGAAAGTGATCATAATATTTCCTAAATGGAAGCATAAAACTAAATAATATTGATAAATAAAGACATTATAGCAATAAACTCATACCACTTATTAATATTGAATCCCAATCCCAATTAAATAAAAAAATTATATGAATCATAAAATACCATAAAAAATCATAACCATGATATAAAATTTAAAAGGGAAATTTATATACCATGTAAAAGAAAATAGGTTATAAAAGAAGATGCGTCTAAAAGAAGGAAAATTGAGATAAAATTATTATATTTTTATGGTAAATATTGAATCATGAAACCTATGAAATATAGATCATCAAATAGATATGTGAATATTCATAAAATTAGGGATAAAAGTCATAAAATATATTCATTTTAAGAATATAATACACAAAAAATAAATTATTGGGGAATATGTCATATGTCTTGTAGAAATAATAATGAGAATAGAAAACCCCTTCCTTAAGTATGGACTTTTTTTCACATGTGAAAAAATCATGTATAATATATTTATTTTTATTATAAATATAACACATCAAAATATTATTATATATTTTACGATATATTATTTTATTAAGAATTTATATTTGATGTTTATCTGTAATTTCATGTCAAAGTTATGATCTCGGTAATAACCTCTGTGTTTTTTCAATATGTTTTGAATTTTTATTTTTCATCCTAATTTTTAGATTATGAATAATTTATTTAAAAAATGTAAAAAATAATTTAAATATCATATATATTAAATAAATTTATATTTAAAATAACATATTTATGATATAAATATGAAATTCAGTACACCGTTCATGGAGAATGTAGTCCATAGCAATGCCTAGATGTTGTTTTCATTTTTTTGACCTATTGAAAGAATGAAAGTAAATAATATATATGTATATATATATATATATTATAGTATAAATATTATTTAATATATTTTATATATTTTTCCTACAACCATCCTTAATACACTCCATGTTATGTGTGAACTTTTCACGTTGCTTTGAAAAGGTTGTAGTCTACACATCCAAAAATGATGTTATCATATTCCCACAAAATATAAATCTTTGTATTATGTGTTATATAATAATTCCAAAAGCATAAATACATCATAAATGTCATCTATTGCATAAAAAATAGTAAATAAATCATGATAATTTACCTTTGAAGGGGGTAAAAGAAGATGAGCAATATTGGTTCACCAGGTAATAGTCTACAATACAGATGTATTGTGATTGTGTATCACACATTGTGGGAGTGTGCATGATTATAGATTTTACCCATAAAAAATAATATATTATTATATTTATTTTAATTAGGTTATTAAATTATAATTTAATAAGATCAATTGACGGTCTCAATAATGAAATATTTAAAAATTACTTGTTGAAGGATGTTACCTCCTCTTTGGGTAAATCTATTTTGATTTCACCAAATGGCATCCGTCGAAGGATTTCTGCCCCAATTTTAGGCCTCTATGATTAAGGGAGGGAATTCAGAATAATATTTGGATACTTCTTGGTTGATCCAAAGGGCTTGATATTTGTAAAGAATATGGGGGTGTGTTTGGTTTTTATATCAGAGGATAAGACACATTCTTGTAAACATAAAACTGTAAACACTATTGAGAGGTATCTGTTAAATAATGGGTTTCCAATAGTGGTAAAAATTACAAAAAAAATCTCTAATGGTCAAAATATTTCTATCTAATTTATTTTATTCAATTTTCTAGTTCATTTGGTCTATTAATATAAAATTTAACCACTATGTAAATGAGTCATTTCCTTAATCACCATAATTCAATTTCATTTCATTCACTAATCCTTTTTAGTAAAAAATTAATTTGAATACAATAGACCTTATATATTCTTCTGATTCAGAATAATTAATCCATTTTCCAAATTACAAACACATAATAGGAATAAATTAATTTGAAATTAGTTTTACACACGTGATGAGATAGAGGGGTTTTAATGTATAATAGTCAAAATATTGCATTTTTTATATCCAATTTCAATGTGACATTGATCATGAGGACCTAAATTGGATTTAATTTCATACAATAGACTAATTATAAATTAAAACCAATTTAAAATATAATTTCAAAATATAAATAGATTAGATGAAAAAGCATTTTTCAATTAAAATTCTGTGTTCTATACTATTCATCCAAAAATTAATCTTTATAGGAAAATACCTAAAATTAAGACAAAGTACATTTTTATATTAATTATAAAAAATGGAGTTTATTTTTTCAAATAAAAATCAAAAGTTTTTCAAAAATAAATATATTTAAAATTTGTGTTCCATTAACAGAAGGTATAATTTCCTTTTAGAAAAATATTAATTTTTTCATCAAATTGGATTTATTCATATATATTTTCTTGAAAACACATAATATTAATATTCAAAAGTTTAATGAATAATTTATATATTTATATATCATTAAAATAATATATAAAATATGTTCTTATTTATTTATTAAGGTAAACCGTATTTGATTCCATAAATATAATTTTGAAGTAATTTTTTTTCCATATTTTGGAATGGGATTTATTTTCAATTCTAGTTAATTGGTCAACAAATACTTCTTATTATATGCATGTTTAAATCATATATTCATAATTTTATTGATCTTATTAATAACTTGTATTCCAACATCTAGGTGACAACTATAATAATATTTTATTAATAATATTAATAGTATTTTTTATTTTGGTAACACTAGAACATTCATGTCACAAAATTTATTGAAGGAACTCGACATTGTATATAACCTAATACAGAAATAGGTTTTCTTGTACCTCAAGATAATCTATGTGTATCTTGTAGAGAAATTTCTTAATTGTGTTGTGTAATAAGAAATAATAACTTGTTTTATTCATATAAAAAAATATATACTTAGTGTTCTATGAAATGAGTAATATTGGAAAATTAAATTAAATAAACAATATTTCAGAAAATACTGGATTTGTGAAACATACATATTTTTAGGGGTTTTTTAAAATTATATTTTCATTACTTATCTTTTTTCCACGTTTTAAAAAAATAAAATGTATAGAAGACATCAAAAACATACTATATAAAAATAATGTAACAATTAAAAATATTTATTAAATTTAAAATTAAATTAAAATTGGATTATAAAAATAACAATCTTGAAAAATTTTAAGAAAAAAATAAATGGGGTAAAAAATTAGAAATTAAACATTAAAAAAATTAGTGAATATTTTAAAGAAAATACAGTACTAATTTTGAATCATTTGAATCAAGATATCATTAAAGAAGAAAAACTAAAATGAATTTGTAAAAACATTAAATTTAGGAAATCCATGATAAAATAATCAATATGGTATTTTATACACCAAAAAAACAAAATAGGTGTGAAAATTAAGAAATTCTAAATGATAGAAAATTGAGACAATGTGTACCATTACCTAATACTTTCACCATGTAAGACATATTCTAACATCCTAGATAAAAAATTAGATTTATTATAATTATATTCCTAAATGTAATGTGTAAATAATAGAACTTATCATAAATAGATATTATATATTAAAATATGAATATTAATTATATAATATAATGATACATGAAAGAATCAATTAGTTCTGGTGCCTTAAAAAAATTGAATCATAAAAAATTGTTTCACAATTGTTCTCCATCATCTCTCATATAGTTACTCATAACTAGAACCCCTCTTAGATATATCATACATGATATACTTATTCGTAACCAGGGAAAATGAAACATAAGAAAGGGTCATCTCAAATGCCATGTAATTGTAAACAAGGGGGAAACAATGATCACATTATCATAACATGAGAATAATGGAATAAGAACAAGAGAATATCATTCTATAATCATACCCTATATATCATAAATCATAAAAATGATTCATGGAATTAATATTGTATGTTCATAAGACATAAATATTTATGAAATAAAAGAACATAAACCATCAGAACATAACATTGGCATAAGACTTTAATTTTTTCTTACACATGATCAAATAAATCTTTTTCCTCAGTACTCAAGGATCATTTCCAAAACTGTCATAGTGGAATGGGTTCACTCTCAAAACCATAATAGTATTTAATTAACACTCCAAAGACTACCATAGTGGACCATGTCACTTACTGAACATGGTTCACTCCCCATTACATTACTGTTTATCTCAGTAGATATCAATGATTATATATTGTATTAGACAGAGGTATAAGACCAACCCATCACATAATGAAAACCATAATTATAAGTGGCATAAGATCTTTAGATATATATCGAATCAAATACTCATAATTGAAATGGGATTCATAACACATTTACTATATTCGAACTAATGAAAATAAATGGACAACACAACACATTTATCAGATCACAACCCATGATAATAAGTAAAATCCATATAAAACTACAGCATAGTATAAACCATGTAAACTAAATAAGTTTCCTAGAAATATTATCATCATTATCATAAACCATTCAATGAAATAATAAATATGGTATCATTGGATCTTATCACCAGTAAAGATTAATTATCATAAAAGGATTTAATCATTGATGAAAAATTATTTTGAATGATTTCTTGAAACATTTGCTGATCAAAATACCCATTAATTGAAAATTAATTTTTAAAAATAAAAATTAACAGAATATATTGGAAATCATTTTCACTGAAATTAAATTTTAAACATATAAGAGAATATTAAAACATTGTTTGGAAATGTAGAGGTAAATTCTTTTTATGTAATACACATTAAAATAATGATTCCTTTCATATTCCATTAAAATCCATTCAGTCTTTATTTTGAAAATGATATAAAGAATACTAGAAAAAAAAATTAAAAATTAAACATTTGTAAAAATAACATTAATTTTTTTTGGAATATTGTAAATATTTTTTAAAACATTTTTTGAAACAAGTACATGGAAGAAAATGATTTTCAACCCAATATATAAGTAAAGTTGATTTTTTAAAACATTATTTTAATATACTAATTAATTTAACAGAGGAAAATGGTCGGAAATAATTTATTTTCAAGAAAAATCCAATTATAGGTATATTTATTAGTTTCATGCGCCATAGATTATAACCATTCATCAATAGGCATAGAATCGTAAATAATCCTAAAAACCTGCGATGTTATAACATAAAACCTTTACCCCATTGAAAATTTCAAATAGTAATCCCTATGACTGAAAGAAAATTATACAGTTATTATATTATATAGTTTAATTAAAATAATCATAAATTTATTCGTGGTATGCAAATACATGACATAAAAAAATTAGTTAACATAGAATATGTCCCACATAAATAAATGTAAACAGAATCTATATTACCTTAATTATTGACTTTTTTCATACACATTGGGACCTCTTGTATAATAAATATAGTTTTAATATAAATGTATTATAGATTATTAATAATATATATCATTAAATATATTATTTACTACTAACCATTTATTACCCATTTATTAACAATTCCTTGTAAAAAATTCTGGTAATAACTGGTTTGTGGAATAATTGAGAAGATCTTCACTTGCCGCTCTCTCTCATCATTGATTTCTAGGATCATGATACCGTCATCTCATTACTTCCATATCCCTTTATGACATGGGTTGAGGCAGATCTTACCCTTCCCTTGTCTTCTCCTTGTTCTCCCTTGTTTTTCACTTTCACTAACCTGAATTCCCACCCTAGAATTCCCCGAATTGATTTTTTCTATAAGGTCCACTCAATTTAGAATGGAGTTCTATTAGTTTTTATTTATTCTATAGAGTTAACTAGAGACTCAATTATATTGGATCTATATTTGTTTTCTCGATTCATGAAGTTCTACCCCTTCATGGATTCCTTCGAGAAGTAATTATTCTCTTCGTAGAAATTTCACGAATGAGTGATTATAATGATTTTGTATTTGAGACACATTTTGATCTCATTCGCAAATAAAGAAGTTATTATCTCTTCCTTGGATCCTGATGCTCATTTTCTTCTAGATTTTTTTTTCCTCTATTCTGATAGACATTTGATATTAATTTGAAGTAGGACACTCTTGCACAATAATTTTTGTTTCATTTCTTGGTATATCTATTCCTTTTCTGAATCTAATTGTTCTCTTTTTGATCAGAAATATACTAGGGAGTATTCTCTACTGGGAGATCCATAATCACATTATGTGTCATTCAGTTTCTCCATGTATTTTCATTGATGTTGATGTATTCAATTACAAATTGGATGTCATCTTAATCGAGGTTGAATGAGAATTTTGTAGGTATTAAAAGATATTCGTTGATTTTAGGTTTCTATTCTTCTTGTGTTACAAGTGTCTCAGTCATGAAATTTGTAGATTCCATTGTGTTTTGTATTTTAATTATCTAGAGGTCCTTTAATATTTGTGAGAGGATCAAACTTTTCATGATCCATAGAAGTATTTCACAATAAATTGATCACTTTAATAGCTTGAATTTATCATATAGTGTATAATTAGGGTGTTGGGGAGATGGGGCTTACTATTACCACCTAGAAGGAGGTGTGACCAAGGACTTAAGAGCCGATGGTTGATGTGACTTTTGGTCCTATGAGGTTGGATTTAGGTTCCAATCCTTTTTTAAGGAAATTACAAGGTGGATCAAGGAAGGATGAGGTAGTTAATGTAGGTCCAAGAAACCCTCCCACATATAAAAAAGTTTGTAGATTTATTTTCAATTCACACTAAGAGGTTATGGCCCATGAATCATGTAATGATGGACCTCATGTTTTTAATAGATCTATAAGGCTAGGGGTTGATGAAAATAAGGGGATATTTTGAGTTCAGAAAATAGACCATACCCATCTAAGGTCCAAGAGAGGAAATAACATGTTCATTGTGAGGGAAGAAAACATACCCCTCCTTCTAAAGATGTTGTGGATAGAGTTTCTAGTAGTTCTCAAGAAACATTTTTCAATGGTCGGTAAATATGACCTCCCCATATTAAGTGGTGACTCTTGAAGAGGAAGAAAATGATCAACTGAATCCTTCAACAAGAAGTTCATATGATAAATTAGATGAAAATTATTATACATTGGTATATTGTTCCATCGAACCCAATGAAGTGGAAATTGTGGAAGAGTACCATTGGTCCTCTTTGAAGAAATTGAATAACACCCTAATAGATTTGGATTGGTTTATTCTGAATATTTGGAGGACCCAGAGACAAAAAAACTACTCAACCTTACCTATTACTCTTGTAAAAGGACTTCCAGTGAAGAAAAAATACCACATAAGAGTTTAGAAACTACTACTAACATACCAAATACTAGGGAGGTCTTTGATTCAGACAACAGTCATAATATTCTCATGATTTATAATTAATGAAGAAAAATAATCATAGATCAAAAAATAGAATAGTATTTTAATACATGGTATGAATGAGGGGAAAATCTGAGAGGATCATGTACAGACTTAGGATGTTATGAAATTCCAATTCGAGGATCTCATTACGAGAAACCCAGATATGGAGGTTACCTCAACCGAATGGCATCTATTCAAGGTAAATGTTAATAAGTTATTTAATTTTGTCTAGAATGGCCTAATTTATTTATAAGGTTTTAAATAATATACTTTTTTAACCTGGTTAGTTTCCATATTTTTCTATAAAAGTTAATTATAAAATAAAAATATTTAATTTTTGTAATAACTTCATTGTTATTCATATGGATTTCAATTTTAGTATTTTTAGTGAATTTACATTAACTATTATTACCTAATACCCATAATATTAACTAAGATTATAAATATAATATAACTTAAAATTATATGAATTTAAAGTATTCATTATAATTTAGAGAACGAAAATAAAATACATTGTTTATAGAGACGTAGGGTCGTACAAACGAATAATCGCTGCTTCTATTTTCTAGAATGATGTAAAGAAAGAATGTAATACAAGATATTAACGTTCAAAAAAATCATTTCATATATACCATATATATTCATTAAATATAATATTATTACATTTCATGTGAATATTAGGTAAAGAATGAATCACATCGCATCGCAAGGTGTTTGTTCAACTTACATCGGAACAATGTCATCATATTCCCCATGGAATAAAATGGAAGAAGTTATATGTGATATTATAGTTATATAAGTATAATTATGTTAGAAATGTAATATATATTCACTTAATTTTCCCTTTCTTCCATACAAGTAAACCAGAATCTAAAAACACATCACATTGGTATGTGAGGCGTTAATCCTCTATGCACATGAGCGATGTTATTTTCTCCCAAGGGGTAGGGGAAAGAAAGTAGTTCTAGTTTTACAATTATATATATATGTAATAATATCCTAATTAACATATATTAAAATTAAATTCATTACTATGTACATTATTTATAGGTGGTCATGGATGATGTTTAACATTTTTTGGGAGGGTGTAGTATGAAGTAAAAGTTATCAAGAGATTCTTTTCCCATTTGATGGAAGAGGAGATAGGTTGTTTGTAATGAAATATATAAAACAACATATATATATATATATATTAAAGATGATTTTGTTATTTTATTATAATAGTTTAATAATAGTTGAATGAGTTTTAAGAAGAAGTAGAACAAAAAACATGTTTATGAATTTTACGTCTTCTTCGGAGAACCTCTTCAATTTTATACATAAATCTTTATAAGGAGGGTTAAATAATAAAAAAATCACCCTTGGATGACAATCGGGAATGATGATATGCATTTGGTTAGGTATCTTCTAAAAAATGGTTATAGGAGTGTGAAGAGGTGTTGAGAGGGTATGGAAATTTATAAGTGGGCGAGTAGACACGTATAGAAATTTTTAAATTAATAAAATGTACCAAAATTTTCACATTTAACAAAGATAGATAATTATCCATTAGAAAAAAATATAGGAGATGAATTATAAATATTACCATAAAAGTTATTATCTAAAATTTTATGGTAAATTTTAACCCTAATCATTTTAGGTTAACCCCCAATAAACTATTCTTAACAATAACCATATATTTAATTTTTACTATTTCTACAATTCATTTTTTAATATAAAATATTATAAAATAAAAAATATTTTAATTAAAAATATGGAATCTGTTATTCTAATCATTATTCACATATGTGTAAAATAATAATTTAAAATTAAACCATTATAAGTAATGAAAAAGTGGTTTTTAAAAGATTAATTTTTTTATGTTGAAATAAAGTTCATATTAAAATTAAATATGAAATTGATTACAATGAACAGAATTTTATTATTAAATATAAAATTTAAATGATTATATTTAAAAAAATAAAATAAATTTTCAGTTTTATTTACTATTATGGCAAATTTAGTTTTTATTACAATTCACTATTTTTTACTATTCAATGAAGAATCAATCTTTTTATAAATTTTTTAAAAAATTGCTAAAATATAATTTTGGAATGTATATATTAAAAATAATGTTTATTTTACCAAATAATATTTTTATAAGTTTCAAAAATTAATTATAATATTTTTTCTCAAAAATTAATAGAATATTTTTTGATAGAAAACATATTTTCAATGCACATTTACTTTAATAAAAATTAAATATTTATTTAAAAATATATGTAATTTTTATAAAACATTTATAATAAATTTTAAAAATGTTTATATTAATATTTAAAACACTAAAATTAATTTCTAGGTTATATTGTTCAAGAATAAATAATAATATTACTAATATTTCATGGTTTGTTAAAAACTCAGTGTTACGTGCGAAAAAATCTATTAGATAAATTAAATTTACTTGAAAAACAATTCCTAAAAACTCATAGTGTTACATCCTAAACCTATATTAATTAATTTAAACCTTAATAATTTTCACTAAGATGAAAATATATTATGATACTTCTAGCTCATTGCATTGTCATGTTCCCATGTGGCTTTCTCAAAGTGGTGGTTTCAACAAAAAACTTGTATTAGGTGAGATGTCTTCATTAAAATAACTTTCTTTGTATAATTTAGAGTATCCATATGTTTTTACACATAATAAATATAATGATTCATTTTTATGACCAATGGGTTCAATACATGTGAATGATCAAAAATTTCCACCCCTCGGATAAGCACATGGAATACATCATAGACTTGAGAGAGGTTCATTGGAAGTAAAAATCGATAAGATACTGTATTGAAAAAATAAATAATTTAAAACGGTCTGATATTAGTAGGCATTAAATTAACATTCATCCCATATATCATAAATTTCTCCCTTGTCGAAATTCATAGAAATACATTGTCAATAACTTCATATTCCTAGAAACACAAGTGATTATCAGCATACTGTTTCTACTGAATGGCTCTAACCATCACTTTTATATCATAACCTAGAACATGTTCCAATATATTTTCCCCCAAATTCCTCCTAATTTATAGGAATTATACATTTATTACTATAAATGTATTTTCAAGGAGCTGTAAAAATTCTAGAGTAAGAGTTATTATTGTAATAAAACTCAAATAAAGGAATGTATTGATCCCAACCACATTCTAAATCATTAAAACAAGATCTAAACCAACTTAAAAGGGTTTTAATTTTCCTCTAAAACTGGCCATGTTTTTAAGTAAGATATGAAATGTTTTAACTCAACTCGATATAAAAGTATTACAGAACTCTTTTCCATAACATTGGGGTAAACCTCATATCTTGATCAGATATAATTGAATTTGGTACTCCATACAATACTTAATGTATATTAATCAACATTATAAAGATAGAAATATTTTCTTCATGTGATTGCGATTGATAAATTTATAGGGATATTGAATAAAACACATATATAATTATTCCCTTTAGATGTTTTAGGGTGTTTGATGACAAAATCCTTGGGGATGTTTTCCCATTTCCATTAATGTACGGATAAGGGTTGTAGCATCCCCTAAAACGTTTTCCTCTCAACTATATATTTCAAATATTTCAAGTACCTAGATACATAATCAATATTTTCAGTCCTCGTTTTTTTAATTATAAACACTCTTCCATGAATTTCAATGGTAGGAATTATACAGTTGTCATCATTCGGTTATAGGTTCAAGACCAATTGCCTTTCCAGATGCGACAAGTTATTTCCTGACATGTGGGTTCTCTTTTTCCAAAACTACATTAATATTGTTCCTAGAGCATTCAATGAATTGGAAAACATAATAATTATCTCAACATCGGTGATAAGATAAGCATTATTGGTTACTATTCCCATTAATCTTATATCAGAAAATTTTAACGATATACTGATTAAATAAAAGTTTTAGGAAAACTTATGCAAAACCAAAGGGTTGTATTGTCAATAACATATCCCAAAATGTTATTAATCTTTATAAAATACAATCAAATAATATATCAAAATTAGTTTCTAATACAATTAATTTTTAATAAAACTCTTACTCAAAACCCCTTGATGGTATCCATAACTCTTAAGTTTATCATACAAGAAGACATATATTCATTAAAAATTAATAAAATTATTAGATGAATCATATTTTTTATAAAAAAAATACAATTTTTTAAATTACTTCTATAGTATCATTATATAATCCCAATACATAAATATTTCAATCATCTCACTTCATTTTTAAGCCAATAATTATGCTTCTTCATCTTACTTTTTAATACCTCAATCAATTTATATGTCTTTTGTTGTCTCATCAATTTCATGAAAAAATCTACTTGTAACACTTCCATGATCCTCTTCATGAGAATTCCCCCAAGGAAGTCCATTTTTACAATTCCCATACATTCAAAAATTATAAAAATGAACCATTGATGATGCTTATGGGAAACCATTATTCTTGTCCATTTCATTAACTAAACATTTCATTTTTACTTGATAATCACTTAATATGTTCACTTAATCTCCACACTGAAAACATATTCATACTTTATTGAGACATTACAAAGATTAATTCTTCTAAATATCTTAAAATATAGGCACTAAATATTACTTATCTCACAGTATCCACCCCCAATCTCTCCAAAAACCACATCCTTTTTTTCTTTGGTGAGTCTGAGAGTTGGTCATGGTGAAATATTTTATTCATATATCATTAAAAATGATTATAAATAATCACAATATCTATCACTATAGTTATAATTCAATTTATTTTCTAATAAAATTATTTTCATTCAAATTCAATGTAAACTCATTTTCTTCTAGTTCCTACTATTTTCTAAAACCATAAGCATAGTGTGAGAAATAATAATCATAATGGGTAAATACTTAATCATGAATAATAATGTTGAGTATGTATAAATCACGAGACATTATTTTCAATATATGGATACAAATATTTAACCTAGGTCATTCATGGTAATTATATGTTTAAATCCTTAATGATGGTTCGTAAATAAAATGTGAATTAACTATAGTATATCCCCAATGAGTGTCACACTGAGTGAAAGGAAAGGCCTGTTTTTTGTATTTGGTAATACTCTAGTCATGACTGATTCAAATTTTATGGAGTTATTACCTCAAGGTACATCTATTCCAGAACCGTGTACACATGTACTATAGTCAATGTGATACATTAATATGTAAACATAATATCATCCTTATCAAAATTTTATGATGTTATCATATACTTAGGATCATCCTATGGTTTTAATAAAATACTTCTCTTACTAATTTCCAAATGTTAACTATTTTATGATCCAATATTATCTATAAAGACCAAAAAATAGAATATAATGATATTAAATCTTAAAAAATCAATATTAATTACATAACATAATGATTCATATTATAATAATTTTGTGGTAGTGCCTTTGTAATATGGAAAGGTAAACAACTGTTTCATATGAGTTCTACATCATCTCCCACGTAGTTCCTAATTACTATAACCCTTCTTAGACATATCATACATAAAATGATATTTAACATCGTTTGGGAATGAATTAAAATAAATGGGATGAATTAGATTATCTATAAGGGTAAACAATAGAGATATCAATGATCCCATAAGAATAAGATGATAATAAGTGTATGATAACTTGATAATAACATTTGAAAAAACTACCCTACAAATCGTAGATCACAAACATGAGTCATGGAATATATAATATTATATCATAAATAATTAATTTAAACGTAATAAAAAACATTATCTATGGGAACATAATATTTTAATAAGACATAGATGTGTGGATTACAACATAACAATAGAAAATAATTTCTGTAGTAGTGAATAATAATTCCAAAAATTATCATGAAATAATTATATTAGTCCCCAAACCATCATAGCAGTCAATAATTAATACCATGAATATCATAGTAGAAAAATTATCTTAATGAACTAGTTTTACTCCTCATTCCAGTTCTATTTATCTCATGATATATCAATATTTCCCCAAATGAATTAGAGGGAGATAGATTCCCCACCCATCACATAATAAAAATCATAAATACATGTTACAAATGATCATAAAACATCCATTATATCAGAACCCTTGAAAATAAATGATAATTATAACAAATTTATCCAATCTTAACCCCTGATGAGAAATTGGTTTTATAAAAAATTTATCATATAAGAACCCTTGAAAATAAATGAGATTCATATCACATTTTATCATAGAATAACCCTTCGAAAGGAAATAAGTTTCAAAAACATATAATAATCATAAAAATAAATAATATTTATAAATAATAAATATATTATCATTGTATCATATCCCTAGTAAATATTATGTAACATAAAATCATGTCATATTATATGGAAAATGATATTGGGAGATATCATAAAACAAATCTTGGAAAAAAACCTTTTCATTGAGAATAAATTTTTAAACAAACAATTCACAAAATATTTTTGAAAAAAATGATCATTGAAACTGCACGCTGAACTTCTAAATTAATATGTAAATAATTTATTTATAATTTTTTATGGAAAAAAATCATGTATTATATGCTAAAGCAATGATTACATTCTAGTTTTGGTAAAATCCAAATATGTATTCTTCTGAAAATAACGAGAAGTTTTCTTTTAAAATCATTTTTTAGAAAGTTCAACATTGTTAGAAATTACATTAAACATTATTTTTTTAATAGTAAAAATTTTCTTTAAATCATCTTTAGAAAAAATTTACATCGAATAAAATGAATTTTCAACCAAATAGTGAAATAATGTAAATTTTTTGAAAAAAAATAATTTTGATTCCTAATTACATTAAGAGTGTAAAATATATTTAAGGCCTGTAATTTTGTACATGATAATAGGATAATAAAATTATTTAGTTTTATTATATATAAATCATAATATTTCATCATCATAAACATAATCACAAACAATCCCAATAAACAATGAGATTATAACATAAAAGCTATACCACTTTGGTATATTTAGAGTGATATGCCCCAGGAAAAAACTGTTATATGGATATTTATATCTCATAATTAAATAATAATAATAATAAAATACCTTAATGGGGTGTATATAAACCACACAAAAGAAATATGTTCTGAATATCGTAAGTGTCCCACATAAATAGAAGTGATATTAATCCCACATTCCTTAAATCTCTAATTCCATCATTGAAATTCCAAATTCATATATAAAAAATACTGGAAAATAATTCATCTATTAAAAATCCATATATATATATATAGTATCATATATTGTTTAATTATGACCTATTATTATCTATTTGATAACAAATTCATGTTTAAATGATGTTCTAGGTAATAATTACTTTGGATTTTAGGAATGTTTTGATTTGGTAGTTCTGGAACTTTTATGTTGATCAGGGTTCCATAATATACATAATTTTAGCAATGATATAAATATCATATATATTTATTATATATTTATTTATATTAATCCATAAAATTTGAAACCAAAAATTAAATACAATGTTCATAGAGATGATGTGTCGTACATATGCATAAACATAGCATTTTTTCTCTCATTAGAAGAATAAAAAGGATAAATAATATATCACTATTTTTGAATAATTTATATTCCATTTATATCAAATATATTCATTAAATTTACCCTTACTTCCATCTAAAAAAATTATTGAAAAGTGAATCCCATCGTTTCACGAGGCGGTACTTTGTTGTATGCACAAACGATGTTATCGTATCCCCCATGAATTTGATATTAATAATTTATATGTGAAATACTAGATAAATAGGTATAATTATGTTAAAATGTAATATATATTCATTTTATCTACAGTTATTACCATCCATGTGAAAAATATATTAAAAATATGTCATACCTGTTAATGAGGTGGCAGTCTGCCATAAACACAAGCACAAATTATTGTTTTCCAATGGGTAGGTATTTAATAAATTATATATGTTATTATAATTAAATATGTATAATAATATCAAAAAATCATATATAAACATTAAATAAATAATTATATCTATCTGGGATAGGTGGGATGGAAAATGTATAACATTGGTTTATGAGTTTGTAATTTTTCGTACATATGATAGACGGTTTTGTATCCCATTTAATGGAAGAGGAGATTTATATAAGACATGAAATTTTAATAATAAAATCATATTATATGGTATATATATAGGTTATAGCATATTATCATATTAAAATAAAATTTTAAGTACAGGTAAGAAGAAATAATACAAAATCACAAGTTTATGAATTTTACCTCTACTTCGAAGATACTATTTATATTTATACCTAAAGACATTTAATAAAAGGTTTAAAATAAAAATAATATGAATAAAATTTATTGATTAAATTATATTAATTATTTGTGAAGGTATTTTTTAAAAACAATAGTTTTGGAAATTTGATGTGAGTGGGAGAGGGGGAGGCCTTTTATATGTGGGTGAGAGGACACACATAAAATTTTTGAAATGAATAATGTATGCCCATATTTTTCACATGCCATAGGTATCCAAATTACATCATAATTCTACCTAATAGGTGATAAGTTCAAAATATGTATATTACATGGATTTAGTAAATGATTCATTATACTTTATCCCCTTACCTTTATAGTTTAAACCTTGTTAAACCTATTTAAACCATATATATGGTAATAAATGTTTACTATTTATTATATTCATTTTTGAAAAAAAATTAAGTTTAACTAAGTATATAATATAAATTACACTTCTTTTACATATTTAAAACATTTTTATATCCCTTTATGATAATTTAAAAAAAAATTAATTTAAAATCATACATGCATATGTGATGAAATTTTGGTTTTTCATATCGAACATTTTCATATATATAGAATGTTTTAAATGGAAATTCCATATAAAATTTATTATAAAACATAAATTGAATTAATAAATATTAAATTTAAATAATTTTACTTTTAGATCAATGTTAAGCTATAATGGAGCGTGAAAATACTTTAAATGAAATGTGGTTTTTAATAAAAAAAATAGATTTTGTTAAACTATTAACAAGAACAATAATATTTTCAAAAAATATAAAAAATTCACTCAAAGATAACTTTTCTATGTTTATTTTAAAAATTAATTATACTTTTTAATGTCAATTTTATAAAATTGACTAAATTTTAATTTTTTATCAAAAACCAAAAAAAATATTTTTTTTTGTAAATGGTATTTTGGAATCACAAAAAGTATGTACTGAAAATTAAAAACTTATTTCTAAATATATTTAATTTATATAAAACCAATAAATATTTTTATTATTTTTTATTCATATTCTCACAAATGAATTTGAGGGCTAGTTTATAACTGTCTTGTTTAAATAAAAATATTAATTGAATATCAGGGTTCATTAAAAACTAGATATTGTGCGTGATGCAAGATTTCAAAGAAATTAAATTTATTTAAAAATAATTTCATAAAATGGGGGATGTTAAAATAATCATAAAAATGATAATATATACTATTAACAAGTAACATCTGATTTCCCATTTATTTTTTGTTCATCATTAAAAAACATAATTTTGGTTTTAATTATTCTCTTTCTCATGTATATTTTAAGTCAGTAGTTTTGGTCCCTACATCTTGGTCATATTTTTAAAACATTTAAAATATAAATTGTGATGAAAAATATATTTTTTAGAATTTTTCTTGAGTCTGATGGATATTTCCTAGAGGTTATGGTAACAATTTGTTGAAATGGTACAAAATTAGAATTTTTAATATGTATTAATTTCATAGAAAGAATTTATTTCATTAAAAAAAATATATTTAATTTTTACTATGTAATAAATATTAAAAACAATATAACGAAATAATTATTACATAATATTATAATTACATAACATTCTTTATTCATTCGTTCAACACAAATTCTAATGATGTTCAATTAGGTGGTAAAACAGAGGAAAACGATAACACGTTATAATGATGGAACAGGTAATAATATGATCATATATAATTATAATATTACTTTTAACTAATATTAATCAATATAATTATGTCATATTCGTTCCATAGTTCCATTTTTTGGACTATACATTTCATGTTTTAACCAAAAAATAATCTCATAACTTCATGGAGGTGCAAATCCACACGTACTCCCAAGAAACATTATAATTTTTCAATGGATGGAAGGGTAAAAAATTAAAAATAAAATTATCTTAAATAAATGTAATAATTTCTTATATATCATATATATTTATTTGAACCATCATTTTAACACCCATATGAGTTGTTGAAAAAAATTTAAGTATGCCGGTTAGAAAATGTTGTAGTCCACATGTATAGAAAAATGATATATTTATTCCCCATAAGATATATTGGGAAATTAAAACATGGAGGAACATGAACATATTATCATTAATGTGTATTTTAGACACTATTTTTTCTAGTATTATTTTTATGAATTTCATAATGGTGTTTAAAGTTGAAATAAACATGGAAGAACAAAGATATGAATTTTACCTCTTCTTTAGAAAAAATCCTTTAGAAAAATAACAAGTTCTTATAAGTTGTTCTTTTGGTGTTACCAGAGCATCTATGGTGTTTTTATGGTGTTTTATAATGGATTTTGTTAGATTACGTTCAATATGATCTTCTAAGGTTTCGAATATAAATTAGGAGAAATGGTTCCCTTTTATATGAGACAGAAGTGACACATAGGTCAATATTCTTTACTTTTAAATATTATAAGGGTCTTACACATGTTAAAGTGTCAAAAAAATACAATTAATATGTATGGTGATAAAGTAATAAATAACCTCAACCAATAAGAATAAATAAGTTATTTTTTAAATTGTGATAATTTATAACCCTGATTATACTATTTTACCCTTCACCTATGTGGGGAATATTTACCATGAATAGTTCTCATTATGAAAAAAAATGAACTCATTCAAAAATTTAATCATCCCAATTCCATGTAATAATACCTTTATTTCTCATTTATGTTATAGAATTTGTTGATATTAATTATAATATAACAGCGTAGAATGCAATGAAAAATTGTTTTTTCATAAATTAGTTTTATGAATTAAAATAGAAATATTTAAAAATTGAATATAATTTCTAATCATATGGAATTTACTATATTATTTTTAATGAAATTTATTTTATGTTACTTCAAAGTAAAATAATGTAATGTAATATTAAAATAATTTATATAATGAAAATAAATTACAAGCTTAATGGCCTCTTGACCATTAATGATGCCCAGAAATGGGACATCATTAAGGATAAATGATTGAAGGATGGTGATAGGAACTCCAGGTTCGTTAACTCTCTTCAAAGAATTAGAATGGTTTCAAAACATCTTTCTGTGATTAAGAATAGTGATCAGATTATTGATAATGATAGAGATAACTCAAAGCATGTTATTTCCTATTTCAGTGATATTTTTAATGGTTCCCCTATCCAAAATGATCCAGTGGAGGGTATCATTACTAATTTGGTTAATCAGCAAGATAATGTCTTTCTCCCCTCAGTTCCCATGACCATTGAATTTAAAGAAGCTATTTTTAGTCATAAATCTAAAAGCTCTCTAGGTGCAGATGTGTTTTGAAATTATTTCTTTCAAGCCTATTGGGATATCATTCAAAATGAGGTTTGTAGGCTTGTCATTCATTTTTTCAAGGGTGGTGTCCTAACCAAATTTATCAATTCTCAATTCCTTTCTCTTATACCTAAAGTGGAAAATTCCAATGAAATTCATTTCTTTCAGACTATTTCATTGGTCAATACTATTTACAAAATCTTTCGCAAAATCTTGGTAACAATATTAGATTGAATAACTATCAAGATTGTTTTCTTTAATCAGTTTGGTTTTATCAAGGAGTGGAGTATTCCTGATTGTCTTGTTACTGATTTTGAATGTGTGAATTTTATAAATAAATATTCTAGAGGTGGAAACATATCTATTAATCTTAATGTCAGGAAGGCCTGTGACACCATGGATTAGGGATTCGTTTACAAGTTTCCTCATATGTTCGGTTTTGATAACACTTTTATTTCTTGGGTTAAGTCCATTATTTGCTCTGCTCATATTTGCATTCCTATTAATGGATCACCCAAGGGATATTTTACATGTTCTAGAGGGGTCAGACAAGGTGATCCTCTTTTGTCTATCATTTTCTCCACTACAAAGGATTATCTTATCATGCTCTTATCCATTATGTCTAGAAATGAGAAAACGAAATCTATCAATGCAGGAAGAAGGATTCATGCTCTTACCCACTTATTTTATTCCGGTGACATTATCCTCTTTACTAAGGGGGATAAGAGGAACATTAAATACATAAAAAGTAATCTTTTACACTATACTTCTATCTCTGTACAAGAGAGTTGGGACAAGTCCTTTGTTTATTTTAGAAAAAACATACTGTCTCAAGGAAGTATGACATTGTTCAAGAGTTTGGAATTCATGAAGGGTTTATTCCCTTCAAATAATTAGGGGTTCCATTATTTTGGGGAAGGAAAAAATCATTTTATTTCTCCATGATCATAATAAATATTTGAAGGGGGGTTGCTACTTGGACAAGAAATTATTTATCTCTGGCGGGTTGGGTTTGTATGGTTTAATCTATCAATATCTCTAAAGTTATTTTCACTTATTTGGTGTACATATGGAATATATCATTGATTAAGAACATCAATGTGTCTCTCAAAAACATCGTTTGGAGTTGTAACCTCATGGAAAGAGAGTTGGAAAAGGTTTCACGAAATGATTGTTGTAAGCCTTATGATGCAGGAGGTTTGGAATTAAAAATCTAGTACATTTTTATGATTCCCTAAAAGCTTCATTTATTTGGAAACTCATCAACAACAATTCTGAGGCTCTTAGTTTTTTTGGAAAAAATTTCTGAATCGCCTCAAAAATGGTTTTTTATCATATTTATTCATCTATTTTTTCAGCCATTAAGTTCATATTTTCTTCAATTTATTCTCACTCTAGATGGATTGTTTTGAATGATTACTCCATTAGCTTTTGGAATGATAAATGGATAAGTAACCCCCTTATTGAATTTGTTTTGGCTGCATATAATTTAGATATGGATATCTCTTTTGAGGATCAAAATGATAACATGGAGGGTCTTCCAAGTCAAGTTTTGAACATTGTTAATAAATATTGTTTCTCTAACAGAATGGATTTTTGGGCCTGTTAACCCATGACAAATGGTATACATTCATTAAAACGTTATTACAAGTTCTCTTTGTCATGTAGTCGATCTATTTTGGTATGGATAATGGCTCAGAGGAAAATTCCTAATGATTCTTACCATATAAAATGTGGAATATATTTCTGTTCCTCTTGTGTTCTTTTTTCATCATCTTAGATAATATTTTAATCATATGTTTCTTTCTAATGTTACTGTTGCCACTACGTGAAAGAATTAGCAGAAATATTTGGTGTTTTCATCACAAATATGGTCTCCATCAGGGATTTTCTTCAAACATGTCATTTGCTTCAACATTTACCCCAACTGATGGATCTTTTTCAGGTAGTTGATTCTAAATTACTCAATTATGTCTGGTCTGTTCAAAATCAAAACATTCATGGTGGTCAACATTTCTCTGTTAATACTTTTTTCTCAAGCATTCTTGCTGCTATTAGTGAGGCTAGATTACCCAGGGATCACATTTTCTTTAATTAAATTCATGATTTCTCAGTTCTTACTCGAATTTGTATCAAAGGTACTTTCAGGCTTCCATATGGTACTTTTGAGGTCTTATGGAATAACCCTTTTGTTGGGTGGATTAAGGTTAATTCTGATGGGGCATCAGGGGGTAATCTTGGTACCTTTGGATATGGCGCAATTTTTAGGGATCACCAAAGGAAGGTTATGGGCAGCTTTCATGGTTCTTATGGTATACCCTCTGCAATTTAAGCATAAATCCTTGGTATCATTTTTGTATTGGAGAAAGCTATGATTCGTGGAAGGGATAATATCTGGCTAGAAAGTGATTCTTTTGTTATTGTTTATGCTGCCAGAATGGGTTCCTACCATTTATATTGGAAGCTTACTAACATATGGATTAGCTTCAAGGATTCTCTTCTAACCATGAATCATATCATCACCCACACTTATAGAGAACCTAACTCAATTTCAGATAGACTTGATAACAATGGAGTCAGTGGTGTTGATTTCAACAGGTATTATCATCCCCCTGAAGTCCTTTTACCACTTCTTATGATGGATTTTAATAGATCTCATTTTTTCAAGATTATGTATGTTGGACTATTTTTAGTTAAATGAACCATTATTTTCTTTTTAAGGCTAAATATTTCTAAAAAACATTATAATTTGAAAAATTATTTCATATTTTTAAAACACCATTTATAAAATTTTAATACATTTATTATATTATTTGTAAACAAAAATGAATAAAAACCATGTCTTAAGAATATGTAATATTTGAAGTATAAAATGTATTTATAATCATTACTTATTTTGAAACACCCATTATATGAATGTTATAGTATCTTATTAATTATATATACTATATATTTAGTTAAACTTATTAATCTATACTAATGAACATAATTTAAACAGACAAAAAACATTTCTCACGTATATCATTTTTCAAAAGAAGAAAAATAATTTAATCATATATGATTTTATTTGAATTTTACATCTCATTTTATGTAATTTATTAGAGAATTTATATTATTTAAAACATATATATCTATTATAATGATTATACTCCTATTGAAAACCTAAAATTCAATTTTCAGGTCATAAAATTGAAATTTGAATGAAAATGTTGCAGTAGTATATCACAGTTTGTTTTAATCTAGGAATTTCTTATAGTACATGCTATAAAAAGGGATATTGAAAAAATTATTTTATACATCAACCGTAGAACATTCTATGTATCATTTTAATTATTAATAAATGTTATCAAAATATGATGGTTCTCATGTTTCATATCCTTTCAAACATGATTAATGGGAAGTTATAATAAGAAATTTCTCCTAAGTATATTAATAAATATATAAAACTATAACTTATATATATTGTTGGGAGACTCCAAATAATATGTATCTACATATAAATTTTTGAATTTATTCATAAAATCTCATATAAAACTCAATATAATAATTATATCATTTTATTTGGGATAATAAAAATATATCATCAAAAACCATTATACACTTTGAGGATCACCAGTTAGGGATATCATAAAGTATCACTTTTATTGGATATTATCAATTGAATATTTGTTTAATGTAAAGTGAACCACTCATGAATAGTTTATAAAAATATTTTTACATTTTAGAAAAATAAAATAACTCATTTCTAATCCTTTTAAATAATATCCCACTTGTTTAACATCCGAAGATTCTAAATAACCCGTATGTTGTTGTTGTGGAAATAGATTAATCAGTGGGTCTACTAAATTATCATATATAGAAACATTAATAATCATTATATCACCCCTCTCAAAAATTTATCATATAAAATAGCTTTTGGGAGGGATGTGTTTGGTACTTTCAGGGGACAATTATTCCTTAGATTGAGTGATAATTCCATTGTTTTCATAGTACTATTGGATTACTCCCTCTATGAAAGGAACCACATCCATTTTAGAAATAAACATCCTCACCCAAATTTCTTCCTCCATATATTATTATTCCAATATGTAATTTACCTATAATATTAAGTACTATATGACTAATTATATAGAAACCTACCAACTAATTTATCAATTATTCCTGAATAATATGATAATTAGTTGAGAATTAGTATCTTACCTATCAGCGTGTAATATAGAGTCTATGAAACACTTTACATGATCCCATCTTCTACTTTAATGGATAATGACATTTGATTAGATATTTTTGACATCATTGTTTCATTATTCAATATAATTTATTGATTCTTACTAGGATTGGATTGGTATATGCTAGTTATACCTAGATTATATGCAAGATAATGTCTAGTAAACAAAAGGTATTGGATTGGTATCTGATGGTTATATATATAGAAAAATCCACAAGGTATGTGGGTAATCAATCCCAACATTCCTCAACCCATGGATACAATACTAATGAGTGATTCAAATTCATGATATATTTAAAAACTAATATAAAAAAGTATATTCAATAGGAATTATAAAGATAATGGAAAAAAATCACAAATAATCATCATGGTTGATAGAAAATAAATCATATAAATTTAATCAGATAATGATATGTGGGGATATATCACATAGATAGAATTTAACACATAAATAATGCAAAAACAACACTTATATTATATAAAAAATTATCAAAATAAAAAATTAAAAGGAATATGAAAAATAAATAAAATTATTATTTATCTTCTAAAGCATGACAAAAAAATATAAACAATATTTATTTTATGTGGGAGAAAATATGATTTTGTAATTTCTAACACTTATAATTTACAAAAAAATAAGAATTATAACCAAATTAATCACAATATAAATTTTTTTTTATTCGGGTCATGTTTTACAAGTAATGATCATGTTTTCAATTTTAAAATACAACTGATAGAGTATTTAGGAAGATCGAAGTACCTATCATATATTAAGATATCATATTGAATCCCAAAATATGATTCATATATTTTTTCATAATACAAAGTATTTTATAATACCAACAGTATTTATGGAATATTTGTAATAATAATAATGTTAAGATACCTTTTTCAGAAAATCCCTAATTATAATGAAAACTATGATATTTTGTATCATAATCTACAATACTGAATAAAACTAGTTCATTATGATCTATAATAGATTATAATATAAATATTACATAGAAAATGTTAAATAAAAACATAAAAATATAACATATCATATATTATAACGCATGCCAAACACATTGAATTATGAAATTTATCCATGAATTTGTAAATTAAAAAAGTAACCCTTGAAGATAAATTCATTGATTCCACCTTTTGTTGTTGAGTGACCATCTAATAGTTATTTTAAGAGGAAAAAACTTTTAAAAATTCCTAATCAATATTCGGTTACATAAATGCGCTAATCTAAAATAAAAATGAAATACATGTAATGTGAATGAAATGGCCTACATCATCAATGGAGTGTGTACGATGATGATCTTGAAGAAAAAAAAGAATATCTCTTACCTCCAAGGGGGTAACCATCCAATGGATCCAAGTTCACAATCAAAGGATTACCAAACACATAAAGGTGTGATAGCTTCATTACATATACTAATTAATGAGTATTATCAAAATAGTGTTTATAAAAATATTTTCATGTTAATGAGGATCACCAACTATACCCACAAGAATGCGAGAAACCATTCCATTATATGTTCATCTACAATATATAGATTGAATAAAGAATTAATTTTCACATTAGGTGTCAATACATTCCACAAACGAGTGATTATATTTTGATATTAATTCAATGAACTCACTAAGTTGATATTCATATAATTTATAATCTATTCATACTCGATTTTATATGAAGAAAAATTTTGTTGAGGGACATGGAAAATTCTAATATTACCTGAATATAGTATCATAATCCCATTTTAAAATATGATATATCCAAAAGAAGCATCCCCTAATTCTATTATGATACGCAAATTTCATAAGGAATTATATTTATGCAATTTATTTTTTAACACTATGATAGTGGAAATTGCCCAAAAGAATTAATTCATATTCTAAGTGTGCATCCATCATGTGTGTATTCCTACTACATGATGTCCAAAATCTGTCAACCTAAATTTCAATTTGATTGTTAATAAAAGTCATATAATTACATTATTTAACGAAGCATAATCTGATACATTATTTAACTAATGTATGATTACATTTTTTGTATCCATATCCTATAACTAGTAATCATGTAAAATTTGGATAGTTTCGTTAATAATTCAGGAAAATCATGGAATTTTTATCCCACATAGATTCATTGGAATATTGTATCTCAACATGTCCATTAGAAATTAAATTTTTGAATGTAAAAACTAATAAAAAACACTCGATACTAATCTAAAATTTATAAAAAATTATAAATTCATATATTACCACTCTAATAAATAATAAATTTGGAGGGTATATAATAATTAGAGGGAAGGTGCACAATTTTAATTTTTCAATTATTTAAATTGATTTTTTAAAGAAACATGATAAAAAAACCCCAAAATTTATGGAGGGGATCTATTATATTTTGAATATAATTAATTTAAAACTTGAATTAACTACAATAAAAATTATTTTGGAAATAAGGTGATACTAGCGGTTATTTTATACCTTATTTTTTCATTTTAGTTTCACTGGATAAGGTTGTGGTGATCATGTCATAAAAAACAATTCCTTAAAACTAATTATTGTGGTTTTAAAATATTCTATTATTTTTTTTGGTTTTAATGAAAAGGGATTTGCATCAATAATACATAAATGTTTGAAATATAGTTGGATAAATTTAAAATATGGGTTTTCTACAATATTCCTAGGTCCCCAATAATATATTTGATTACAAAAACTAAAATAAAATGGGACCATTTTTTACATATGCTAATACTATCTTAAGAAAAAAACCCTGGGAATTAGTATATTGTTTTTATATAAGGCTGAAATATTTACAAGTGATTTGAAACTAAAAAATCACATTAAATTTGATTCCATTACTGGGGTGGTAGCTGATATTTCATTTTTTATTTTTTCATTAGATTTTTTACCTACGTTTAGTGCCTTTTAGTAAAACAATTATAGTTATTATTCATAAAATTAGACTTTTCATGAGAATTTACATGAGTCGTGTAAGGAATATATATTTTAAAAACATGTGAAAAAAAAATCTGTAATGATTTTTTAATTCATTAACGAAATGTGAAAATTGTAAATTCCTTAAATAAATTGGTTCAATCGGTCACCATGAAAGTATTTCAAAAGAGGAAAAACATGTGACAATCTGTTTTTCCATTGGTAAAAATTTTGAGAATGAATTGGTGGAGGGATAATAAAATTATTTCTCCACACCACATCTAAACAGAGTCATTATAACTGATTTATACATTGATTTGGGTTTAGGAAAGAAGATACTTTAAACATTACTTGTATATATTTTTTGAGAACGAAATGCCCTATGAGACCCCAAATTTTGGAGATGAAAAATTAAAACCTTTACTATATTATTTGGAAAATAATATGAAAGGATTGGTCCAATTATATTTGAAGATTACGTATTGGAACTCAATCATCTTCCCTCCTTAAATGAATTCTTTTAAAACTCTATCCAATGACAAAAACAACCTGAATATAAGATAACATAGGTAAAGTTATCTTAAATTGATTTTATGACCATATATATAGATAGTAAATTATTTAAAACATATTTTTATGAATATTTTATACAGATGAATTTTTTATGGACTAAGTCATTAGATGAATAATATGTGTCTGAGGATGAACATCCAGATTAAAAGATAAAATAAAGAAATAATATTGTGGCGTATTTGTTCACATAATGATAATGGTGTTGAGTTGATTTATAAATAAAAATAAATTTTCCATAATGATAATAAAAATTAAAAATATTATGGAATAAATTTTTAGTGTTCAACAGGTATCTCTCTTGAAGATCATATTTTGGGATAGAGTATAAATTTTTTGTTAACTTATCCACTACTCCTCAAGAACCACAATGTTATAATTGGGAACATGAATTATTTATTTTTCTATTAATCAATATAATAATTATTATCTTTAAACTATAATAGATTCATCATTCATGTTATTCTTAAGAAAGAATAAAATCTTCTTCTAACATCGAATAATGTACTAACATTGTCCTGCTGTGGAAAATATAAAATATTGCAGCTACAAGGGGTTCAAACCAAATAAAATTCACCTCTTTTATTTTTATAATTTAATTTATTTTACATAAAATTATAATATTTTTTTCTATCATTATTTTATTTTTTAGTTAATAGAATAAAATTATTAGAGTCTGATGCCAGATAAATCATGTTATATCCATCTGTTTCACTTATTTTTTTTTATTTCATACTAAATTTTACTTTATAATATATTTCATTTCAGAAAAACTACATCGTAAAAAAATGGTCATGGAGGAATATTCTTTTCTAGATTTGGGTTCTTTGTTTCTTCTTAATCCTATAATTTATTTTGATATTTCTCTCTAATTTTTTTTCTTTTCTCCTTCTCATTATTAATTTATTTTTGAAATGTGTTAGCTCAAAATTAATATAATATAAATTTTTTTTGAAACCATCTTAATGATTTTCTATATTAGGCATAAGAATTTATATTTTATTGAATGTTGCAATAATTTTTTTTCATATTCATTGTTTTTTTATATTCATGAAAATTCCATTGAATTTGTAATCATTTATCACAAATCACATTACATAATTTCAATTCACATGTTTTTTATTTCCCAAATCCATTTTATAACCTTCTTTATATTGAACTCGCTTCTTCAGATATTGATACAATGCATTATTTAACAATAATTTGATAAGTTTCCGTAGAAACATTAAGGACTTATGGATATTATTTACAATAATAAATAGGTAATTATCTTTTTACTTTTGAAACAAATTTTTTTTAAAAATAACTGGTATTTTGGACATCCTTTACATTTTACCTATATAAACACTTAATTTTTGGGAACAACTTGTTATTTAGCTATATTTCTAACCTATAATCCATATTAGACATGATTTATAACAAATATTATATGATATTGTTAAAATAATTCATGATATATGTTTTATTATTGTTTTTTAAAAATTTTAGATCATTTCATAAACTAAATTATAAAAAAGATATTCTAATGTATTATATTCTTTGTTATTTTTAGAATTTTAATAAAATTAAAAGGTTTCTAAAAATAAGTTATTCCTGAATTTTTTATTAAACTTAAATGAAAAAATATAAAATAATAGGAAAATAATTATTATCCTTTAAAATATGTATTAGGAAGATAAATAACAACTTTACAGACTCAATGAACCATCACATTCTTCAAAAAGAAATCTGTACTAAAATTTAAAACATTTTATACAATTAATAAATATTATTGATAAATGGTTTCAAGGAAATATATTTCTGCTAAATTCTGAAGTTTTTTTTATTTAATTCATTTATGGTGTTGGGGTCATATTAACTACCTATGGATGTTAGGGTAAGATAATTATTAATTAAATACAATTATGATTTATTTATTATTAAGAAAGATCCAACACACTTATTCAACTTTATAATTATTCACTAAAAAATCCTTCCAACTCTCATCCTCTATAAATCCCCAAAAATTCCTTATTTACTCATTTATGAATATATTTAAGAAACTCATCAATCATATAGAAGCACTTTCATGTGTTTGTAAACGAAAAAATTTTCTAAAAAAATCACCATTTCGTGATGAAGGAAAATTATTGTGAGGTAAGTGTTTTATCTTCATGCAAGAATGAATAAAGTTGTAATGGATGAATGATCCTAATAGAGAATTTGAAATAATATATTTATTTATGAATGTAATTTTTTTCCATTTTTTTGTAATTTTGATTATCTTATATGCTTGTGGTTTATAATTACAATGGTGTTTCTTTTTTATGTTAATATAAACTAGAATCCATTTATTATGTCTGGCATAATTGACAGTGAAAAAAATTCATTCCATTTATTTGATTCTTTATTATCTAATAATCAAAAAATTTTACATTTTCAATGTAATTATATAATTTTTATATTTTTATAATTTTGAAAATAATTTTGATAATGAATAGATTCATCATTTTAAGTGTCCTTATTCATTTATGGAATTAATTAAAAAAATCCATGTTTTTAATTTTTATTCTTTGAATTCATTAGAAGAAGTTATTTTTAATATGGAATGGTAAAATTAGGCTATTTATTTCTATATATGGAATTTTTCTAATCTATAGTATACTTTTCCTAGAGTTTCATAAGAATTTTGGTGATCCCTGTCAGGCCTTTCCATATTGTGTGATGTTATTTCGGATGCCATATAGCTTTTTAAGTTTGGGTATAAAATTTATCATCTAAAACATTAGAAGACCAGTGAAATTTATGTCTTATGAAGTGCCTTAAAATATTTATAAGGAGTTATCATATAACGTTTTTAGTATGTATTTCTTTTTTACACAGTGAATTTTTAGAACTTATGCATCCGCGCTAAATGATATTGACTGAGATATATTCTTTGGTCATGTGGTCGTATTTAAATAAAGATACAATGGATTTCGATAATGGGGGATTTAATATAGTATTAATGTGTAAATAATTTATTTTCCCTTAAATGAAAACCCCATGAGAAGTGGTTTTTTCAACATTTGTTAATTAATCATTTATTCTTACAACTAGATGTCAACTATGAAGGATTATTCAAGTGTGCAATATTCCCTTGGAGAGAAGATAATAATGTAAAAAAATTATGATATACATTCCTCCATATTTGGATGATATATATAGAAAAAACAAAAAAAATATTATAGATATAGGACTTCATTAGAGAATCATGGATCAACCGAATTAGTTCACATGGAACGAATCAGGCCATTTTAGAAAAACTCTTAAGATGTTGTGGACAGTTCCAGCCTAAGTGTAAATATTCATTGAAGTGTCTACCATTATTTTATATTTTTAATAATTTTTATAATTTTTTCCATTCAATTTGTTGATTTGTTTCTTTTAGAAAACAAATCAATTATACATTATAATGTATTTTTTCAACATATAGAGTAAAATTTTTTCAACTATTTAAATTTTATAAATTTATTATTTTATTATAGTATGTTCAATTGGGAATAATTACACAAGGTAATTATTCTATTTGAATCACAATCATAGAAGGGTCAACGACCACAATAAAGTTATATTATGGTTTCTAGTTATATTTTTCATTCACATGGTGGTATTTAAGTGAGAATTGAAAATTCTAATAACATAATTCATTGAAATGTGGATAATAGTGGGGTTATAAGGAATAATGCTTATTTAATGCTACTATTTCGAATTTCTTTTAATTTCTATTTTTTACTTGTTATTTATAACATTAATTCCTACCATCTTTCAAATTTAATCTATTTATTATCCTTTTATTTTTTTAAATATTATAAATCTATAATTTTTTACTTCTTCAATACAAAAAAAACAAAATTGGTTATTCTAAACGTACCCTATAAACATCTAATAAGAAAACCTAAGGAACCACTATTTTATTTTTATTTTAGGATAAATTTTTTTTTTCTTTTCATGAAAAAAATCTAAAATTTCATTCTCATAAAAATATTCATGCTGGTTTAGAATCATGCTTGAGGAAAAGCTCAAACAATTCATGAATAGAAAATATGAGTTGTATAAAATAAGAAATATGGAAAAAAAATATAAAAGTATTATAAATTTTTTAATATTGACCCTTAAATATCATCTAATCACATCATTATATTTAAAACATTTGGAAAAACATATTTGGAGAATGGAAAATTGCATTGTTTTTTTTCAAGACATTAGAAAAAAAAATATGTGAGTGGAAATTTAGGGGGATTGCTTCCCGATTAATACTTGAGTGGTAAAACATGAGTGAACATGTTCATGTATATGTATTAAAATTAATATGGTTTCATGAACTCTCTTTTGAGAAGACTCTAACAAGATTTATACATGATATAATTTACTCGATTTTTGTAGTCTACTGAAATTGAATTTGAGAGAACCCTTTTGTGAATGAATCTAGGTGAAAAGACTTAATAGAAAACACTTTAGACACTCAATCCTATGAAAAATTACATGAGAGAAAATTTCTTAGTGAACTTACAAGATCCATGTCCAATTGATGAATACTATTGAGGAGTATAGTGTGATGATGTGTTTTTGAAAATATTGATGGTGGTTATTCAGGAATTGAACGGTGGAATTAGAGAATCGTATTATATATTTCATTATAAAAATAACTCAATACACTTATGACTATATAGAATAAATATTTATGTCAATAAATATTAAATTCTTCTATCCAACATTATGGGAGGTAGAGGAGGTAGTCGATGTGTTTTGATAGATGTAATGTGTTGTTCCCTAAATTATTTTACAATGGTGGTGAGAAATGTATGGAGTTACCATAGCCAATACATTATGACTTATAAACTAGCTATGATTATTGGATTTGGGTACACTAGAATATTATTGAGTGTAGGTTCCTTGAATATTCCCTAAGTGGTGAACTATGTAAAAAAATTATTCTTTTAAATTAATTATTTCTATTTTTTATGTGTGTATAGTTGTGAAATAATTAATGTGATTCTTTAAAATTTGGGATAAGATCATTCATCACACTAAAAATATTTCACAGCCTGATGGGTTTCTTATATTTCAAAAATGGGTCTCAGTTTCAATCATATATGAATTTTACCGATCATATCATACTCATTAGTATAACGAAAAAAATATATTACAATGGTGTTCATATATTCAATAAAATAAGTTTTTTAATTATAATGAACATAATAAGATTACACATATAATCACATTGGATAGATGTTTTCCTGGATATAATACATAGATACTTATAAGGGATTTATTATATCTCTCTTTAACTCAATCAAAAAATATATTCTTAATTTTGATTCCAATACTAAGATTGTCTTTTATAGATATCAATCAAATAAATTCAATTTCTAGGTGATAAATCTTCCCTAAAACCATGTTTTTGACAGATATGTTATTTAACATTTTTGAGGGTGATATCATGGTGAAGGAGGTCATGCTTCAAGTTATTCATAATAATTTTTCTAACATCAAAATTTTTCCTATGGAATATTTTGATGGAATCATAAATACAATCATTGATGTTATAATTTATATTTTTGATAATTTTTTATGAGATAAAATTTATTTATACTATAGAAATATCATTTTAATACATCAATAACTTTAGGATCTTACGATTTGTTCACTTAACGAGAAAAACCAGGATAAAAATTTCTTGATGGTCTAAATATTACCCCTATAGCATAGGAAATACAAGTTAATCTAAAATTAATTATACATATTTAAAATTGGGAGATATAATTTTAGTATTTAAAAAGTACTTATATTCAAAATAGTTATGTTTAGGTTGAATTCTTATGTAATAATTTCCATTATCTTGTGGAAATAAAAATCAAGAGATGATTAAGAAGATTCAAATATAAGCTAAAATTTGATTCATTACAGAATGGGAAAGATATATGCATCACATCATAGTGTCCAAAGATATTTTATGATAATATAGGTAAATTATAAATCATATATAATACTTGAAAGATGTTCTCATGTAACATATAATTCAAAATTATAAACTCATCAATAAACAAATTTCATATAAATATATATCATGTAAGTAAAATGATGATGATGAATATTACATGGAGATAATTTAAAACGAATTTAATTCAGATACATAAGATTTTTATATTGGACTCCTTTGAAAATGAATTATCTAATTGGGAATATTTCAATGAATCTAAATGATTATTGAATATTGTGATAAATATATTGATGACCTCAAATATCATGTCATATATTTTACAATGATTGATTTAATCAATAAATAAGATTTAAAAACATTAAGAAATAAATTTTATTCTTAAATAAAATTAATGTAGTGAATGGAAAAAATTTAATTTATAATTTACTATATGTGGAATTACAGTAAAGGGTTATCTAAGGAACGAAAGGTATTATATATATTTTGATTAATATAGACCCAATTATATGTGTAGATCTTGAATCAGATTTCAAATTGAGATATCAAAGGAAAGAATGATGATTGACTAAAACAATGGGAATTAGATGGATGGTGATTATATCATCAATAATAAGGATCCCAATTCTTTTACAAATACAACATTGAAAAAAAGAAGTTTGGAATAGAAATGAACTTAAACAATCAAGATTCAACATGAAAATAAAGAGATATTTGACTTATGGATAAATGTGGAGGAATGAAATAGGTAATCTATTTCAACTTATGGTTTTATTCTTTGGAAATCTATTCCATAGAATATCCTACAATGAAGATGTTATAAAGTATTTCAATGGATAATAACATAGCAGTTGATAAAGAATATTTTCACATATATTTCCTCAAATTTACAAAATTATTTTTTGGATATTATTTAAAATGTTCTATGTTTTGAATTTATACTATAGATTGTAGTCAATGAATAAATAGTTAATATCTCAATTGAAGTTAAAGATGTGTGAATCTGAAAACACCCATACAATTATGCATTTAAAAAATTAATGTATTCATCTGAAGAAAAAATTATTATGAGTATACCTCCTATTCTCTAGAGAAAGTTGAAAAGTGATATTATACCTCAACTAAACTGATAATGTCATTGATGTAAATTGATAATATAAATGAGGATAACATGGAATAAATTTTTCTCAATGATATAAATAATAAGAGTATTAGGTTTATTTATAGATGGTCTTTTTCTAAGATAATTTGAAGTATAACCATACTAAATATGTGGATGGAAGAGATGATGGAACATTGTATTTTGGAAAAAATATACCATTGAAAATTAATAGGAGATTAAATACCCATTTATAATCAACAGACCGAAGATGATAGAATATCTCTATATATATGGCCAGTGGTATAATCTCTTCAGTGTGATTCAACTAAGGGATTCTAAAATTTAGGTTACATTTATTTAGAAGGTATTATTATCCAAATCTGTGGTAAAGGACTCTTAATGGTATATTCTGAGAAAAATATTTCTCTTCCACATAAGGTTAATAAAGGAAGTAATTGTCTTAAAATAATTAAATTGTTGAATTGGTTATGCCATCAAACAATGGAACACATTCACCAATAAAGAATAGAAATTCTATATTGGATAAATTATGTATAAAAATTTCCTAATATAATTTAAGATCATGAGATGAAATATGATTCTTGAATGTTAGGAATGATGGTGAAAAATCATAAACAATCAAAGAATGAAAATTTCATCCAATATAATTTATCATCATCATAATCAAACTTATGGTCTATGTAATCAAATTATCACACACAAAGAGATGTATTTCATCCATTTTTATGATGATTAAATTATAATTTCTTATATAATATTAATTTATAGAATGAAGTATGAAAAAGACATCATTTATATGTGTGCAATGAGAAGAAACAATTATACTGTATAAAAAATAAAATTATTCTAATCTAATAATAAAACACATTAAACAACTTTTGGTGTCGAAAATTAACTTGATAAAAATGTTATAAAATGAGGTTTCATCGGTAAGAGCTTTACAATATATTATAACTCATGAATGTGTAAATTTTATTATGAATAATATTATCTACATGTTACTCCTATATAATTACTTATATTTCCATTATTGGATGGAATTTGTTCATCTTTCCATATATACTATTATATAGGAGGGGAAAAACATATGAGAGGAGATTAGACAATGGAAAATTTCTCAATGATGTAAACCCTCTAAAAATTATATTGGGGTCACCGTACAATTATTGTATATCAAATTAAATAAAAAAAGTAATGTTATTCAACATTTAAGGAAGTATGTTTAGGTTACTAGGGAAAAAGTAAGGAATAGAAATGTAATCATAAAATAGTGAAAAAAAATCATCCAACAAAATGATGTTAGTTTTATTGAGGAGAAATATCTAAATATTTATAGAAAATGGAAACCTAATGATTTATATGATGAGGAGGATTATTTTTAAAAAATAAAAATTATAGTCAAAGTTCTAAAAAAGATGAATATTCTAAGGCTGAATAAGAGGAGGAGATGGTTTCTGATGAAATTATTCTTTCACCTTATATATGAAATTGAATAGTGGAATTTGATCAAGACAAAGTAATCTTAGATAAAATAGAACATATATAGACATGAATAATGAGGATTATACATAATTTTCTTTCTATTTTCTATAATGAAATATATTTTTTTAAGAAGTTGATAATGATGACTCGTGGTTTTAAATCAAAGACTAAGAAATCAGATCATATTCATCATAATCGCACATGATATCTTGTGTAGAAGCTGAAAAATATTTTGGTGATAATAATTAATTGGATTATAAAGAATAAATTTTACTAAGATATAAATTTACATCTAAAATAATTAATGTCTGTTTTATAATAGTTAGGTATAAAATTAAGGGATTTATATTGAAAAATAATTCCCTCAGTAACATGAATTAAATCAGTTAGTCTCTTCATTATGATAGATATTCTATAATGGATAATGATTTATCAAAGTCATATAAAAATAGAATTATTGAGTGGTGTGATCCAAGTGGAGGGTTATATTGACTAACCAATTGACTTCATGATTAGAAATGACAAAACAGACATGTGTGTGTTGATAAAGGTATTTTACGCTATAGATAATAAACCCCATGCATGGTATGGATAAGTTGTAACATTTTGAAGGAATATAGAATTCATGATTAGATGTATTTATCAAAACCTCTTTTTCATAACAACCATGGAATAAAAATTCTTGTTTTGGGTTTATGTGGATGATATGGAATATGATAGAAATTGGTATAATAGTTTTATAGTATTATGAGTTTAGCGTTTGATATGTACATGGTTAGTGATTTTACATTTTCTATGTTTATAGGTGGTTAAAAATGATAGATTCAATTTTACTTCTCATGATTATAATTAAAGAGTACTGGAAATGAAATTTGATGTTTATACCACAAAATAAATATCATATTTTATTTTAGTTGAAAATAATCATTGCATGGATAATAATGGAAAATCAATACATCCCACAATATAATGGAATATGATAAGAATTATATAATATTTCTTGTTAAGAAGATATATATTGTTCTAGGAATAATACTGGAGGAATGTTTTTAAGGTAATATGATGAGGAGAATCACACATAAGTTAAATTGATCATGTAGAACATATGAGGCACTATCATTTATGGGTTACACTATGATAATAAAAACTTTCAGCAACTATTATCTATTTATAATTTTAAAAAGGTTGTTGATTTGGGGAACAAAAGGCCAAAATGTGGTGGTTCATATGTAATTGGATGTAAGGGTGTAGTTTTCAAGATTAAAAAATGGGAAATTGATTTTTTATCACATTTTAAGAATAATATATTAGTGTAATCAACACATTCACTCACCATATATATATATATATTTATGTCTGATTACATCCTCCAACATGGAACACAATGCAAGAAAAAAAAACTAGTAAACTAGTAGGCTCGAGTACCAACCCCCGCGACATGACCCTTGCCATATATGGTTAATGAAACAATTAGAGTATATTGAATAAGTGAATAATCGAATGATGATCATATGATATAAAAATATAGGGATTGAAATATTAAAAAACTTTATACCAAACTATCATGCCAAACATATTGAGATCATATATAACTTTTCTAATGAAAATTTGGAGACTGGAGTGATAAAACTGGATCTTGTTGGAACTAATCAGTATGTGGAATATTTAATTAACAAATAATTTTTGTATCCTACATTTAATAAACACCAGTTAAACCATGGTTTTCAACCAACTCTTTTAATTTGAGGATGTTTGAAAAATACCATCTTCTAATTTCTGTTTAATTTTTTTTATGTTTTCATACATTGAAATTTTCTTCCCTATGGGTTTATTGTAAAATGCGGAGAATGTGCATATGAATATTCAATAAAAAATAATAGAAAATAAGAATGTATACTAACTAGTGGTTTTGTTACAACAATTCCTTCATTAAGGGGGAGTACGTAGTATGATAGTAAAGAAGATACATGATCCATGGGGAACTAAATTTAGATAACTTTTAAGACAATGGGAGATTTGGAATTTAAAATGAAATATTTCAAGGTTTAATTAAATAATAACTTATTTTATACTTACAGTAATGACTTAAAAGACATAGTTTAAGGCCCAAGTTATAAACATTACATAATAATGATTTTTGATCAAGAATTTACTTTCATTCAAATTGAGGATCTTTTCAGGTTTATAGTTTTATATACTTAGTCCATAACTATTACATTTTATCTCAAATATTTCAAAGTATTCAAATATACTATATCCATTTTTTCACAAAAATAAAATTCCTTAAAGAACGAGAATTATTTTCATTATAAATATCTTCTTGAATTCTTCATTTCTTTTATCCTTTATTATACCCGATGAAAGATATTTCAAAAACATGGTATGAGAATAAATATCTTATTTAGGGTTGTAAAATAAGGAATGAAAACATTAGTCTATGAATACTTACAAATAAATGAAATTATACTTTTTACTCATAAATCAAAATCTCTATTATATACCTCATGGAATCATAATATTTATGAATAACTCATATAAATAATAAATCATAAAGCTAACTTGTACCATCCATAATTGACTTATATTGTTTCATTAACATCTACATAGGGAGTAACCTTCATTGTTATGTTTTAAATACCCATCACAGTATATTCCCTAAATCACTTAAGAGAAACCACAAGGTTTACCGACCTAAAATTACCCAATTCATTGGAGAGATATCACTGGATCAACCTCCCTCAGTTTATCATCGAACCACTCATATATGTAAACAATTCCCAAGAACAATTACATAATCATAACACATAAAACTAATATAATTGAATGATAGAATATCCACATTGAAATCAAAAGTTATCAGTTCATATCGGCATAATAAATCCATTATCAAAACAATTGTCAATAAAAAAATTCCATAAAAATTAAAATGGTATTTATTTTTTATTTTAAAAACATTATGGAATTTAGAGGAATCCAAATTTCAAATAATTCTCCATGGAAGCAGAAAGATCGTTGTCACCGCATATTTTAAATAGAAACATTCCTTTCTTCAACTAGTAAAATGATTCATAGAAAAATTATTTTAAGAACTACTGAATTAAATTAAAAGCCACAGGTTTCGATTATATATCAAATAAAATAATGTTGTGTATAAATCAAAATATACCTCGATGAAAGGAGATTGAGACGAAGTCCCTTACTTCAAATATGAATTCCTTCATGAATTAATTATAGTCCTGAATAATAAAATTAGGTCAATTTATACATTATTAAGAATATTTCACATGTTTATTGTTTATTTTATATTAAATATTATCATGTTATAAAAACTATAGAATTATTTAAGTTCATACAGGTCGTTTTGTCGATATTCGGTACATGAGTTGAAAATGAACATGTTTCGATTTAAAATGTCCATGTAGTCCAAATTCTATAATCTCCATAATTATGTTCATGATTTTAATATCAAATATTTCGATTATATATATATATATGAATATTTATATTTATAATATTCTATAACATTTGGATGTAATAAATGAAAGGCATCGTTCATTGAGACAGTAGGTCGTACGAACGCATGAACGCTACTTTTATTTTTCTTCAAATTAATGGAATGGAATCTAAATGATACATATGTATGTTATAATTCCATTAGTAATATCTATATTAAATATATTTAATATGTTCTTTAATTACATACTTTATAATTTAATTGTATGGAATGAACGAATCATATCACTTTGAGGGGGTGGTAGCCCCACATCCTAAAATGAAATTATTTTATTTACACATTAAGGAAAGCATAACGTTATGTTGTAAATAAAAATAACCGAAGAATATAGTAAATATAAATTTAATATATATTATATATAAATATAGTTTCATCATAATTTCCACCCTGAGATGTGGTAGGAGAAAAATGAACAATCTTCGTTTCATGAGGTAGTAGTTCACCGTACACAGAAATTGTATGTTTGTATCCATTAGATGGAGGTGTGTGTATTTGTAGTTTTAATCCATATCATAACAACACCCAATTATATTGAGGATACTGTTGTTTTTATTAATTCATAAAATAATATGATAATAGGGAGTGGATAAGGAAATTAAAGTAAAGGAACTTCAAAGAATACGTTACGTCTAAATCGGGTAACATCTTTAGATTTGAGCCAAAATGTTATATTGGACTTACTTATAACCAAGCTATGGATTATATTATGAATTCAACGATGTTAAAATATTATATTAGATTAATATGGAAGATAAAATGTGGTATAGAGGACTGAGTAAGTTGTAGAGGTTGTAACCTTTTATAAGAGGGTGGAGGGGAACTTTAAGAATGTATTGAAATATTATTTTAATATAAATTGATTTTGCAAATTATAAAAGTTACAAAGTGATAATTTTAGAGTATAAGATTTTATTTTGTCGAAATAATCTCAAATAATAGGATTTAGACAATTTTATATCACAAAAGTAACCTATCATTTATCTTTAACCCTTAGTTAAAAACAATAGCTCTTACCATGTTATCTTATATTTTCATAATATATGGTTACTATAGTTACTATATAAATAAAATTGAACCAAAAGATGATAATTAATAAAAAATTTAACATTATATAAGTAATTTGGCTAAATATTATATTTTTAGGACTATCATATCATTTAATAAAACATAATTTTTTTAAAACCCCATTTATGTCAACATTAACCCTATTTAGTAATTGATTTTTGTTAAAGTCAAAAAAACATAATTAATTAGAAGAAAAGGAATAAACTCAAATATAATATGGTAATATCTTCCACATAATTAGTGTATGATTTAAAAAATTTCAATTTACATTTATTTTAATATTTATAATATCATATATTTGAATATATCATTAATAAGGTAATTACTATATCATCAAAGTGTGAAGAATAAATTTATTTATTTTATGTATAAAAATTATAAATAATGTATCATGATTTAGGAAATATTTTTATCCTTTTAAATAATTTTTATAGTCATATATATCCATTTTGGAATCCTATATTAAAATTGATTTAGTAAAAGATACATGTTTATGTTATATTTCATTTTTTAAAATCATATATTATAAAATATAATTTTCCAACCCAATTGGCTCCCAAATTCCAAAATTTTATCTTATGGATTATCATGGTATTGCATGACTAATAAAATAATTTTAGGATACTTTTTAGCGTAGTTTTATTTTATTATAATATTATTTTTAACCCTTATTTACATGATTTACCCTTTAACCATGTTAAATAAAAATAATTACTGAAGTAATTATTCATAATGTCCATAAAGAAAATGTACCATTTTAAAAAAAAATGGACCTTATGATTCCAAATATGGAATAAATTTTATTAAATTCAAAAAATAAAAATTGTAGTAATTAATTAAAAATTAATTCCCCTTGTCAAAACTAAAAAACGGGTTTTTTAGAAGAAAAACTACAAAAATATTGATATGTGTTTATGTACAATTTAAAATAGAAATTACCTAAAGTGTCCAAAATTGGATTAAATGATAAAAAATTGATCTAATTTTACTTTAAAACTAATTAAAATTAAAATCTAACTATATTAATAATTTTTATGAAAATTCAGTTTTGAATTAAAATGAAGAATTTTTCACTATTGAATAAATATTACCTTTATCAAAATATTACCAAATGTTTTTAGCAAATTAAATTTTGATGTTTTTATTCTATAGAAAATGATTATTTTTTTCAAATATAACACATTATGTTTAAAAAAATATATTTAAAATGGGTTCCCAATCAAATTACGATAATATTTCCTTTTAAAAATATTAGAGTATTTTTGGCTTAAAAATGGATTCATTATCATTTTATGTCTCAAAAATTTATTAGAAGAATTTTAAAATATATAAAAAACATATATAATCATATTTTAGTTATTTATATTCATTCCCACCAATAAAACTACTAGGTGTTAATGACCATCTAAAATAATAATATCATTATATTATTTTTCAATAAAACTCAATGTTGTGTGCAACATAATATTTAGGAGAAACCAGTTATTGAATGTCAAGTAAGCTATTAGAAAAAGTATCCCAATTAACGTAAAATTAAAATATTCTTCATAAATATTTTTATAAATTAAAATGCATTATTTTTTAAATAAATGGGGGTGTTACAACATTCACCATTTTATAAATTGCATCCAAAGAAGCTTAAAATTGGTCTTGGTAACATAATTAAAAATACCTCATCGAAAAGAAATGTTTATAAAATTTACACTTTAATGGTAGAAGGTGAAGTAACATGGTCACCTGAGATAGCACAAACAAGGGTTACATGTATTAAAACATGGATATGGAAGATAAAACTAACCATCAAGTTCTGATGGAGACTAATTTAAAACATGATCAAGAGAAAGTTTACAACCACAAAACCATAAAATTATGATGGGTTAAACAGTAATGGATTTCCCAGTAGGAAAAGTAAATGGAAATCATTTCTTATAACCTTTTAATTAATTTTAAAAATTTATCTATGATATTGACTAAGAACAGAAGGAATCATACTAACTTGTCAAGTATAGTTTCATCCATTAGTAAATATCTACCACAAACTCATATTTTCTCTAAATGATCTGTTTTCATGAAGACTTGGTCACACGTGAAGTGCTATAGTCAACTTATAGATAATAAAATAATCTAAAAAATATGTAGTATATATTTTCTCTTTTTTAATACATTAACCAAAAGCATAATGGTTAGTACAAGATCATATAATACCCAAAAAAATTCATTATAAAGAGAATTACTTAATTTAATCTCCAAAATTCAATAGTATTACCAAATTTCGGAATCGAACATTCAACCAAAAAACAATCCTTTAAATTCCTCAAAATAATCAAAAATATGATTGAATCCCAAAATTTAGAAGGATCTGATCACATATTCTTCAACAATAAATATTAACATTTATCCCAACTAACATCAAATACTCTTAAAGTATCATGCTGAAAAGTAATTAACCTGAACACATATTTTCCATAATAGGTAATAATTTCCATAAATAGCCCAAAATTATAAATGTCCATAATAAAAACATTGATTCTTATGAAAGAAAATTCATCCATTACTCCTCAAATGAAATCCCATAGTATTCGTTTTTCTTTAGTTATATAGTGTTCCCAAAAGACTGAACATCTTCCAAAATAATATTTATCACTTAATCACAAAATCATTTGTCTATACTAAGGATATCTAGTTGATAAAACATAATTTCTAAAAATCATCTTATTCTTGATCCATAAAATTATTTTTCTAAAAATAATAATCCATATTAACCATAGACTTAATATAGGCCAGTGGTATGTGATAAATCTAGGTCGCACTTCAGTTGTGGGTTTGATTCCCACATCATGGTCGGACATGACGATTTGTCACACACTCTGTGTGATGTCTATTTTCAAAAACTACATAATTTTAAAACATTCCCAAAAGAGATATAATATCATAAAAAATAACCATACCATACTTTATCATCGAAGCTTATCTCATACCTCACATTTTCCATCCCAAAAATTAATAACCCATAAATTTCTCAATTGTGAATGTATCCAAAAACCCATTATTCAGCTTAATATTCTAGATCATAAATCCTCAATAGGGGTTTCTAAGACATTTATTTTATGATATACCTTAAAATTCTAAACCCATGATGATATCCAAAAACCCTAGGAAAACATCCTAATCACCACAGTTGTTTAAACCATCCTCTTATACCAACTATAAGGCCCTGAACATAATCATTACTTAATCGTGATTTCTGATAAAGAATATACTTTCCTTAACATTGAGGATCATTTCTGTTTTAGTGTTTCAGAGAATTGGGCCATAATTATTACATTTCATATCAAATATTTAAATGTATAAAATTTTACTCTATCTAATTTTTTCACAACAATAAAACACCTTAAAATAAAAGAATTATTTTCTTTATAAAAATCATCATGAATTATTCCTTTCTCTTACACTTACTAATATCCTTTGAAAAAAAATTCAAAAACTTGTGATAGGTATAAAGAACTCAGTAATGGTTATAAAATATGGTTAAAAACATTTTTCTATGAATACTAACAAATTAATGAAATCATAATTTTCAATTATAAAACAAAAGCCCTTTAATATACCTTGTGAAATCAAAAAAATATGAATAACTCATAAAAATCATATACCATAGAGTTAACATGTGATATCTAAAACGAACTTTCATTATATCTTTCACAACTGCATAGGGAGTAACCTCCATGGTTACATATGGAATACCCATCATAATATATTCCCTAAATATCTTATGAGAAACCATAATTCTTACCACCTACATGTTACCAAATGCATTGGAGAGATATCATAGGCTCACCAGCAATCGATTTATCATAGAAACACCCAAATATATAAACAGTTTCAATGAACCATAACATAATCATAACAAATAATATCACCATAATGGGAAGATAACATTTCCACATTGCAATCACAAGATATAAATTCAATATTTTGACATATTAAATCCATTCTAAAAACCTTTTTCAATAAAAAAACCATAAAAAGTATTATGTAATTTTTTTTTCTTTTTAAAAACATTACGGGTTGTGGAGGACTCCAAATATCAAATAATGATCATAGTGGCAGAAAGTTTAGTGTTGCTGCATACGTTAAAAAGAAACATTTATTTTATGATTTAGTAAAATTATTAATCTAAATATATTATTTTTCAAAACAATTTAATTAAATTAAAATTAAATGGGTTCTATTATATAAAATATAAAATATATCCATTTATAAATCTAAATATTCTAAAATTAGAGGCGATTGAGATGGTGTCCCTTTCCTCTATTTAGACATCGCTCGTTCATTCTTTATATTCCAGATGAATAAACGTAGGTTATTTTTGAACTTCATCAGAGCCCGTTTATATATTTTTATTCATTTTTTATTTCTTAATATCATCTTATAAAAATGAACTCATTATTTGAGTTCATATCGATCATTTTTTCGATAGTTAGTACTTGAGTCAAAAATGAACATGCTCTCATCTAAATTATCCATGAAATCCAAATTAAATCATCTTAATAATGATATTAATTTTTTAAATATTACATATATCTAGTATATATGTATTTATAATATTCTATCACATTTGGATATATGAAATGAGATGCATCGTTAATGGTGACGATAGCCCGTATGTACGAATGAACACTAATTTCATTTATTTTTCATATTAATAGAATGAAAACTAAATGTAACATATGTATGTTTAAATTAAATTATAATATATATGTTATATATGTTATATAATTTCATTAATGAAATACTTTATATGTTACATGTTTGCAATGAAGGAGTCATATCACTTTGAGGGGGTGTAGTCCACACTTCCTCAAATGAAATTATCGTATTTGAACATTATAAAAACTATAAAGGTATGATTTAAATAAAAATTAAAGAATAATAGAGTAAATATAAATATAAAATATATCATATATAATTATTATTCAATCATAAAGGCCACCATGAGAGGTGATAGGAGAAAATTGAACCATCATCGTTTCATGAGGCAGTAGTTCTCCGTACACAGAAACAATATGTTCGTATCCATTAGATGGAGGTGTGTGTATGTGTCCTTTGAATAATTCACATAGAAATATCCAAATATATTGAGGATTCATGTTTTGATATTTACTAATATAATATTAATAGAATTATGAGTATAGACAGAAAATAAAGGAAATTAACATTAGAGAAGATGTTACCTCTAAATCGAGTAAATTCTTTTGATTTGATCCAAAAGGATTTATGGAATTTCCTTATGCCAAGGGTATGTATTCTAAGTTGAATGGATGGGAGATTATGTGAGTTGAATTTGGATGATCCAAGGGGTCTGAAAGGTCTGAGAAGTGGGTATAGTTGGTTTTCTTTTATAAGAGAGATGAGGGGCACTTTAAGAATGTCTTGAAAAATTATTTTATTATACAATTATTTTTGAATTATAATAATTAAAAAGTGATATATTATGAGGATAATATGATAATGGTTATAAATCCTCTCATACAATAGGTTTTAGATAATTTTAGGTAACAAAATTAACCTTATCCTTTACCTTTAACCTTTAGTTAAAAACATTAACTCTTATAATGTCTTCTTGTATTTTCATAATATATGGTCACTATAGTTATTATAAATTTATAATAAAATTATAAGTGGATCATTAATGTCATTTTTTACATTATATAAGTTAGTTGTATGAATAACTAATTTTTTGGACTATTATATCATTTAATAAAAAAGTATTTGTTTTAAAAACTCTTTTAGGTCAATTTTTACACTATTTAGTAACTGATTTTTGTTAAAGTGATAAACACATGATTCCTTAAATACAAAGACATTATATAAAATAAAATATGTAAATATAAATCATAAAATTCTTGTATAGAACCAAAATGTTAAAATTATATTTATTTTAATATTTATAAAATCATTTATCCGACTCTTTCCTTAATAAGGTAATCATTTCATCATCATAGTGTCATTAATTAATTAATTTATTTAATATCTAAAATTTATAAATAAAATACCATGATGTGGGAAATATTTTTTTTATTTATAATAACTATTTATAGTCATAGATATCTGTTATAAAAATCTATATTAAAATTTTTTTATTTGAAGATACATGTTTCTGTTATATTTCTTTTTTCTTTAAATTAAATACTAAAAAATGTCATTCTCACATCCAAGTGGCTCCCAAATTCTAATAGTTTGTATACGGGTTCTCAGGGTCAAAAAATAATCATCCAATAAGATTATGACACATTTTTGGGTATTTTTATATTATTATATATTATTTTTTACCCTTATTTACTTGATTTACCCTTTAACCGTGGTAAATAAAAAAATGACACAAGTTACTATTCATTTTGGAAAAAAATAAAAGGGCCTTATTTACACAATTTTCACATTATAATTCCAAATATGGAATCAATTTTCCCAAATTCGAATCCCATAAAGTTTACTAATTAATTTAAAATTAATTCCCATTTTCAATACCAAAAAGCGTGTTTTTATGTAACAAAAAACAGTCAAAAACTTGACATATGTTTATGTCCAATTTAAAAGTGAAATTTATTAAAATTAATAAAATTGGTTTAAATAATATAAAAATAATACAATTATACTTTAAATCCATATAAAAGTATTATCTAACTATATAATTAAATAAGATGAAATGGATGTTTCGATTAAAAATGCAGTATTTTTCACTATTCATTAAAAATAAACATTATCAGAAAATTAACAATAATTGATCCAAAATAAATTTATTTATGTCATTATTCTTTATAGGAAGATTATTTTATAAAATATAATATATAAAAGTGGAATATACTATATTTAAAAAGGTTTCTCCATCAAAAGGTTGTAAAATGGTCTTTTAAAAATATTAGGGTATTTTATGCTTAAAATTTATTCATTCTCATTTTAATCCTATAAAATATATAGGATAAATGTAAAAATAGGTAAAAAAACATGTTTTATAATATTTTCGTTAGTTCTATATATTCCCACTAATACAGCGGCTTTGCATTAACTACCATTTTAAATAATAATATCATTATATTATTTTTCGGTATAACTCAATGTTGTGTGCAATGTAAGATTTTGAATAAACCCATTACTGTGTGTCGAGTATGCTATCAATCAAAGTATTACCTTAAACATAAAATTAGTTTCTTATTAATAAATATATTTTTTCAATGAAAATGTATTATTCTATAAATAAATGGAATGCTACACATACAATGATTGATGAGATATTTTGGGGTCATCATAAAGGGGTTAAATATGTGTGTCAGTTGAAATTTAGTTTGTATTACTATCAAACTTATTATGAGAGATGGTTGAAAATAATATGATACAATATGGGATTTTTTGATTTTTTTTTCAATCTGCGTGAATTGGATAAGTTTAATTTTATTGAGTATTTTCATGCAGAATATTTTTGCAGAAGAACATTCTACAAGAAGTTATGATTTTGTAAGATCTTATGGTTTCCATAAAATAGAGTATCTTCAATATGTTTTAAAATTTAGAATTTTATTTTTTAAATTTTCATATGTTATTATATAGAAAATAAAATAGTTTCTGTCCATTAAATTATTTGTTACACTAGTTAAGGCACATTGTTCTTGTTATATCACATTCACGTTATTAGGTTATGTGCTTGTCAGGAATCATATTAGTTTGTGGAATCACAGAGGTTTAGTGTCCATATTATTTATAGATATATTCTAGTTGGTTATTTTTCTAGTAGATGGATTCACACTTGTCAAAAACCACAAAAAGTGTTGTTAATTAATGAATCTATTTGAGAATAATATATGAAAATAGTTGAGTGCTATTATTAATTTTGGATAAAAAAGGGGTCTAATCACAATACTAAATAGAACTTACAGAAGAGATATGGTTTATAAAATTAAAAATTAAAACTATTCATGGAAATAAATTAGGGAATACCCTTGTTGATTGTTTCAATATGAAAAATGATTCACATTTTATATATGAGAAAGTATACTTGAGCTAGGATATTATTATATAGATAGTTCTATTAATACGGTCAAGAAGTGGTTGTTTCCTGAAGATAGTTGAATGAGAGATACCTAAAAAACATAGTGTATTGAATGGTATTTAATGAAAATAACATAGTAATATAATCGTAAGATATGGAAGCAGGGTGAGGTGATATAAGAGAACTCACATGAGTGAACTATACCCACGAAAAAATAAATGACAGAAGATTTCAATGTGAACGTACCTAAAATAAAGTACCTAGAAGACTACAATAAAAGAGATAATATAGAAGTTGTATTTGTGACATGATTACATGTGTTTATTCGGTTGATCTACGATTTCATTGGAGAATCATATTATATCTTTCATTATTTGATGAACTATATACTTTTTTAATGATATCGATGTTACCATGTTGTTAATAAATTGGGAACTAATCCATCAAATGTAATGAGGGGAGAGGGATCTTGGTGAGGTTTTATAATTTATGAGGCTTTCTATTTGATAAATTAAATAATATATTTTTTGATCAGAATATGGAGTGATCATAGTTGAAATATTGTATCCCCCAAAATAGTTAAAATTATTGGATTCTGGCACACCGTAACACAATCGTGTGTATGTACCATTGACTAGTCCTTAGTGGTAAACCATATAAACATTGGTGTCGAATGTTTTCTATTCAATATTTTTTTGTGGAGGATGTGTGTATAAATATTACTTGATGGATATATTCTTTCCAACATGGGTACAATATATATCATAACATGAGAGAAATCTCAAACCCTAATTTTCCCTACCTCTCAGGGTGTTCCATGTAGAAAAAATAACATTCAATCAATTTTATTTAATGATTTGTTCTTATAATCTTGGTGATGTATAAAAAAAGTTATTATTGAAAATGGTGTACCGACATATTCCTTATAAATCATCAAAATTAATTTTTAATCATTTCATGTTAGAGTAAAAGATATAAGATTATTATTTAATTTATTTTCTATCACTACATAGAGATATCATGTTTTCTCTATGTTCATAAAATGCTGGGTATAGGGAGAATCCCTCTTGTTCTGGAGATAATTCATGATTTTTTTATTGTTAACATTATTTCCCTCGTGAAATATGATATAATATTGAATTTATACATTTTGTTAATATTAAATAATCGCTCAATGACATCGAAAAAATATTTATACTATGTAATTCCCCAGTTATAACAATAATATAAATAATATTATTACTATTATATATGATAAAATATTCCTTTTTAAACAAATTTATAATTAAATATTTTATTTATAGTTATATAAAATAATACATACCATTTCTATCCAGCCATTAACTCGATCATTCAATCCTTGATGAAATTTATTGAGATTTTGAGTAATAAAATATTTTTTTCTAAACAAATATTATTAACTCAATAAATAAATAAATAGAATATTTACATAATTCATAAATATATATTTATTTTAATATTCACATTACAAATTAAATTTTTTAACTAATATATTTAGAAAACATGATGTAAATTATGATTTTCTATAGTTTTTATAAAATAAAAGTTTTTTTGTATATAGTATATGCTTATTTTATTTGATGGTGTGCAACTTCGACCACATTTTTTATTTTTATTTTTTTCATCTTTATTCATCATAAGTGTTCCAATTCCCCAAATCAATTATTTTCAGCCATTACTCTTATTTTTCCTTAGAGTTTCCCAATATCCATCCTCAAACATCCATGTGTGCTAAATTTTTTGGTTTTTTTGAAAACCCCCCATAAGCCCTATTATCCCACAGTAGCTTCTTTTCATTTGTATGAAATTAGTTTTTATAAATTGGGGTATGATAATTGTTATGGTAGAATGGGGTTTTGTTTCAGTGTTATTACAACCCAAATGGGATATCAATCTATGGTTTTTGGTCCGGTGATTTGAGGCATTGTATTGTTGTTTCACGCAAGCTTGAGCTATTTTCATTTAAGGTGCATATACTGGATCTGAATATACTGAGACATATGAATGTGTATATCATCCCAACTTAGCATTAGCTATAAATTGTTTTGGAGGTTCTAATTCAGGTATTTGTTAACATAACTCCACTCTAAAGGTCTAATTTTTTGGTATTTTCCATCCAACCAATATTGGTTTATGATTGTCTATTTTGTCCTTGATTTTCATAAGTTTTTCTCACATTATGCCTTTTGTTTTTTCATTGTGGTAACCCCATCATACTATCCATATGAACATAGGTGAATTTTAATGAATCACATAAATCATTTTATTGATTCACCACTTTTATTCACTTCATTTTCTATTTCATTATTACATTATTCAATACATGATAATTTTTTTTATCTAATTTGTAATACCTGTTTTCTTGTGAAACAATTTGGAATCTATCAACATATACGTATTACACTGGTGTAAATTACCTCGATCACCTTTGAAATTTCAAAATTTCTTGACTTGTAATATTTGATCATTTCAAGATGAGTTAGTTTCTTTCATTGATTATTGAGGTGCAATTTTATACTAATTCTAAACATGTTAAATTATTGATCAATTTATGTATCTCAGCATTGAATATTCTATTCAATCATTCTTATACTAATTATATTAAATCGTATTATTATTCCTACAATTTTATGGGTTATTTAATTTCTATTTTTTTAATTATAGTTTAATTTGAAGCTTTTCAAATATAATTTTTTCCATGAACAATCTATAAAATCAATAAGCCATTTGGCAGTTGAATGTGGACTCAATCCCAACAAATCCTACACTAATTGGTATGAAAGCCAAAATCATTTTAGTGATTATATTGAAAAAAGAGTAAAATTGAGACATTCAATTGTGGAAATGATATTAGTTTATAGAGAATTTATCTTTAGGATTATTTTTTTGTTAGAAATAGTTTACTTTATTCCATGTGTGACCCAATGAAAATGGTTGCCACATTTTCTACCAATGGTTAGCCATATGTAACATATGAATATTCTACTTCTAATGTGTTTGTTAAATTCTATATTTTTATTTTATTATTTGTCATGATAATGTTATGCGAGAGGTATAATATGATGAAGCTAGTTATACTATATAGTGTATGAAAGAAAATCGTCATATGATAAAATATATTATTGGTATGATCTTTATGAAACCAAAACATTATACTTTTTAGATAAAAACAGGGTCTTCCATCCAGACTAACGTAGTTGAATTTATAAAACATTTCCTTGACCTAGACAATATTGATGTTAATGTTAAATATCTAGATCAATTAATCATCATTTTTTACATCACTATATAGTTCTTATCTGAATATGTTTAATGACATGATGTAAGGAAATGATTCTTTAACAAATAAGAGGTTATGTTATCACTTATTTCAATATAATTATTGATTGATAATGGACTAATATAAAAGGTATAAGGGCTCAATTTCATGTGTATAACAATTAATAGGTTTCAAGTGAAGAATAACAGTAATGATAAAAGATATGTTACAATTTAGTTTAAATCACTAAATTATTATCAATGTGGTTTACCAAGTTACTTTAAGAATGTCCGTCATGAAAAAAATGGTTACAACGTAACGAGGCTCAATCGTGTGAATTTGATCTTGGTTTAAAAGATTTTTCTTTTATTTATTATGTCTTGTTTCTTTTATGTAGAAGAGTTAGGGGTTCAACTCTAGATTTTGATTCTAAGTTCATGTCTTGTGAGGGTTTGTATTCTTAAAAGTTAAACAATGTGAGGACTGTGAGGTCTTGGGAAATGGTTATAAAAGTAGGTTCATGGGTAGATTCAGTGATGATCACATAGATTTGTGATAGGGATTATTTTATCAATTTGATGACATAGGGTGAGTACTTTGGAATTAAGGGCTTAATATAGTTGTTTTTTTATTTAAGGGGATCTTTTTTTGGAATGATTCCATTGAATTCTAGTCTTTTTGACTTATGGATATGAGTTGGTCATTAGTACCAGGGAACTATGGGGTTTACAATAGTCTGGGTTAGAATTTTACTTCCCCTATTACACAATTATATGCTTTTTTCTATAAAGGTGACTGTTTTTATTTCTCTATTATAGATTCTGGTGGAGTGAGTGGATTTCTTTCCTTGTGATTTTTATTTTAGAATGTCTTTTCATTTTTTTTATTTTTCATAGGTATATTATTTTCTACTAATATTCATATATAAACTATTTTACTATGATTTTATGTTTATGTCATTTATTTTTTTATGATGGTTACTTCTCATTTTATTAGTGTTCTAAAATCACGGAATCTATCCTAGGAACCTCAAGAAAGAATGCTCCCAGAATGAAGTCGAGGTATATATACGACAAAATTTATGAATGTGAATGTAAATTGTTGTATGAAGTTATGTTTATATGTATTAATTTTGAACATGTTTGAATAGTAGTTTACATTTAACTGATGGGGGGAAATGGGTATGAAATTGACACACATTTTCTGACATAAGTAGTGTATAGTTCGACTTTAACTATTTGATGACAGTTTTTTTCTATGATTTTTTACCATGAATACCCAATTAAAATGATAGGATAAGTGGTGTAGTGATGTTGGGTATATATTTATATTCTTTTATTCAATCTGGTGTAATTTTTTTAATTTTAATTTTTGTTTTTATTATAAAATAAATGCCATCCTTATTTATATATATGATATTATTTTTAAAGAAATGGTGTACATATCCCCCATTTTTTTAAGTTTAATTATTGTTTATTAATATTGGGTTTTCTATTACCTTGGATGAATAATCTTATGCCAATTTACTTATTTTCTGGACACATGACTCAATTCTCTCTCTCAAAAATCCATGTATGTTGTGTTTTTTGGGTTTGTTGAAACCACATACTATGCCCAATTATCCCCTTATAGATCCCAATATTTTCTGTGATTTGTTTTGTGTAGAGGGGTATTAGGGATTTAATGGGACAATGGGTGATAGTTTTGTGTTATTATAATGAAAAATGGAAATCAATAGGAGGTTTCTAGTTTCGTGATTCAAGGAGGTGTAGTGGTGGTTTGTAAAAGAGTCATATTTGTGCATAGAATTCACATGGACTAGTTCTAGATACCTTACTCTTTGTAAATATGTACATTAGAAGACCACGATATCAGCTACCAATTATCGTGGAGGATTTGATCCATGTTCTTCGTAAAATAACTCATCACTATAACCATGGTTTTTGGGATTTTTTCCGTCGATAAATTTTGTTTTAGGGATGTTAGTTTGGTCTATATTTTGTAATATAAGATTTCATGGAATAAATTATATAATATTTCATCATTTTTCCTCCTGATTAAATTTTATTCTTCTATACTATAATTTCAATGTGTCTTTAATTTTAATATTGGAGTATTCTATAGGGAATTAGTTGCTTCCATTGATTCTTTTGGCTATTCTGTGTACTGATTTTGGACATGTTAAATTTTCGTTCAATTTTTGTTTCTCAGTTTTTAATATTATCCTCTTTCAAACCAGTAACATTTATATTAAACCATTTTTTTATTCCTATAGTTTCCTATGTTATAAAATTTAGCTTCATTTTATGTTCTTAAACCACTGTTTCATTTGATAATATTCAAATTTTGAGTTTTTCATAAATAATATCTAAAATTAATAATCCCTTTTAATGTTGAATGTAGACTACCTCTCAACGCATCTAAAAAATTTTGTGAATGTGTGTTTATTTTTATTTTTTACCATTGGAATAATAAAAATCACATGATATTCAAATCATAAGATATAAACATAAATATGTCATAATTGAATTTATTCCATGAATAATACCTAAACTATTTTTTTCACAATCCAGTAATTATTTTTTTCCATGATATCAAAATGAATAAAATTTATTTAGATTCTAGATATATGTAGTGTGTACACTTTGAGGACATTTTCTCAATGTATTAAAATGAATTTACATAAATTTCATTATCAATAAATTAAAATGCATCAATTCATTAAAATAAAAAGAAGAAAATTTTGAAACAAAATCAATTTAACACTACTCTATAATGTAATCCTATTCATTTAATCACTCATTAGGAAATGTGTATATTTTCTCATCACCATATATTAAGTATTTATCTATAATTGAATTTTATAAGTGAATACATCTACAAACTACCACTGTTGTGGATTTAGTTATACAATTCTATTTTTATCAAAGTCTTATATGATATTTAATTAATATGGAAGGGAAAATTTCTTTCATGGATTTTTAAACTAATGTCATATCACTTTTTAAATACCAAACATTCCCTTCCTCATCACAATAAAAATTATCTAGGGATTTAATCCTACAATATATGTATGTGATTCTCCATATTCATTAGTAATAGTCTAATTTAATGTTAAAATAAAATAATTCCCAGATTGTAATATCGAATGCAACATAATCACATGGAATTATTATTGGGGAGTCTTCCCTTATAACCATTATTTATAGATAATACCATGAAAAAAATTATTATAATAAGTATAAATATCATTTTATCTAAATCACCTAATAGTAGGACATCATATATGTCCAATTAGATTGATTTTATATAAGCAATATGATATATTTTTAAGAATATTTTCATATTATTTCTACATTCTAATTTTAGTGGTGAACTACAGTAAACGTAAGATATGAAAAATAATCTATGGAATTTATCAATTTTATGTTACATAGAAAATCAATCATCATGTGATAATATATTAATTAATATCATTATAATAATATGTGAGATTTTATATTTTCATGGGAAATAAATCTAGTATAAAATGCTTGATATATGAAGGTGAGATGTTGAAAAATCCTTAAAAATACTATGTTTGATATTCCTTCAAATATTATAACCTTTCAAGACCTCAATCCTTTAAATGGGTAGGTAATGAAAATGGTTGATCCGAATTTATTATCATATCAAGGTAAAGAAAAACATAGGTGTCTATAAAAGTATTAGGATCATGAATCTGGTTTTAGAATTTTATTACACATAGATAAAAGGATTAATTTCCAAGATGAATACATTTTTTCCAATTCATTGGAATTAATTATTAAAAGATTTTTCCAATCAATTATTAATTATCCTTCAATGGTACTATTGATATGATTTTTTTTAATTTCTATATGATTATGGAAATTATTTAATGACTCATAAATTTTAAAATTATGGATCCTATATCACTAATAGTTATTATTTAAAATAAATGTGTCAATTTTTTTTTGAATATTAAAAAAACACTATAATGAATTATTTTAAAACATTATAATAATATATACAATTAATATTTGAAAAATTGATTTCTACAATATATAAAGAAAAAATAAAATTTCTAATATAATTCCTTAAACCACATCATGCTTTATTGGTGGTTTCATTTCTAATATACATTCTTGATAAAATATAATGATGTTTCTTCTATAGAAACTATGTTGTTTAGTTTTAGTAATGTTTTTTTAGACACTCCATGTTCATTTTAATTCTCCTCCAACCAAAACAATTTTCATTTTTCTACCATCATTATGATAATTTATCTAATACCTATCATATATTCATATGAAAATATCAATATAATTTGGAGGTTAGGTAATTGTATTTTAACTCATTAATATTTTATTTCAGAATAAAATGTCTAAACCTTTCTGGAAATGATTATTAAATGATTATTGTGGATATATCGATCCTTATTGGTTAACCTAGATATTAAAATCATACTAAATAAAAAAAATTTTTGAAAATATGGAATCATATTAATTCACCTTCATATATCATACAATGAAAATGATCTATACAATATTAAAATTTCCTTTTTTAGAATTTTCATGTTAATTTATATTCATGTTTTATATCATCCCAAATAATTCCACATTCTCATATTAACTATGGTAATTGGGATCTATAGAAATAAATATAAAAGTGGATCCATAAAGAAAGTATTTAATATTATTAATATAATAAAATTTTATTTCTTGGCTAGCATAATTGGAAGAGGAATTACTAGGTCATTTATTCTCAAACACATCATAATATCATTCTTCATTGAGAACTTTTCACAAGATCTTGTATCTAACTAAATGGTTGAATATATTAAGTTTATAATTTTGAAAAATTGATATCAATATAAATATAGATTATAATACTAATTTTTTTCTACGAAATGTTTTTCTAATCAATTAATTTGATTTTGATGTGAAATGAAGATTTAATATATTTTTCATGTGTTGAATTTTTTTATGAAACCCAGTATAATCGATATTTGGATAGTATTTGTTAACATATTTTAATCTATTAAATGTGTATTAATAAAGTATTTATTAGATTTCTTCATTTAGATATAGAATGATTACAGAACAATGATATGAGTTTAATGAAAACAATAAAATTGTAAAAAAAATATGGTACCTATAGTTTAATATCATAAAGGATATGATTAGAATAAACTTGTTTTCCTAGTATATTTTTACATTATATTATAAATACATTAATTTTACTTATTATGAAAAATCCATCATGTAAATATGATTATTTAAAGTTATTTTATATATTACATTAAATTTTCTAACTAATGACCTCCCAATTTATGACATTGAGTTATTCATAATCAGTGGTAATCATAGAAATTAATGGTTTATCATGACATGTGAATATTAGTGTGGTTTTAGTTCTGTATAGAGATACTAAATTCCATCATGATGTATGAAATATTATTTAAGTACATTATATCCCACCATATATATCACATGATGTGTTATAAACTATTTATATGGTATACATAGCATTCATTATTAATTAGGATCCCCATTACACGAGGCTAAAAATAAACCTAGCATTATTAACATCATCTTTTAAAACTATTTTAATTTTATCCATGTGGATGTGCTCATCTAGGTTCAGTTAGATATGTTACTAATAATTTCATCAATTTTATTTAACTATGACTATATTTTTCCTCTCATGATATGATAATAACATTTGACATAAAAATAATGTTATATTTATGGTGTTTATTTACATACTATGATATGTGACTTGTAATGTGATTTCCAATTTTTATGAGGGGTTTGGGATATTTTCCTTGATGTAAATGAATTAAATTTGAGTTTTTATCCATATGTAATGTATATAAATGTAGAATTGGAAGTGTATTACTTTTTCATACATGATTGATTTACCACCCTACATTTTTATTGTATGAATCTTATAAGATATATTCAATTTATTAGATCATTTGTGTTTCACAAACAAACCTATATATAATATTAAATATTAACATGACTATTATAATAGTAATGTAACCATTGGGAATAGTAATGTGTCCATTAGAATAATAACCTCACCTATGAAATTATTAATAAAATTTAGGTATCCCACAAATTAAAATATGATATATTTATAACTTATTATAAGTAAATATATATTTTAAAAATGAAAATTTAAGTTTTCCTATTTTATGTGAAACGTATAAGTTTATTTATTATTCATTCATTAAAATAATAATTAAATAGAAATTTTATTTACATAAAATAGATTCATAAATTAATATTTTTTTGCCTTATTGTTATAAAATAATCTAATGAGAACTTAATTAATTTTCCAAAGTGACGTGAAATCAGTTATTATATTAAAATTGGTATTTTTTGAATAAATTATTATGTTAATAAAAATTAAATTTCCCATATTTAGAAAATTATATTCATAAAATGGAATCTATTTTTTAAATCTACACATCGAAAAAAGTAAAAGGTGAAGATTTTTTATTTTCTTGCAATAATTTAATTTTTTGTATAGTGAAATATAGTAATTTATAATATGAGAACAATACATAAAATACTGAGTCATGAATGATGTATGGATGATTAAATAACCCTTAGTTAGAACTCAAATGAACTATTTACTAAAATTGGTCACAAGAATCATCTATATTGATAGGCTTAATCAAAATATAATAATCTAAAAACACCCCTCTAAATAAATTTTTTTTATTTTATTTTACAAAACTTCTTTATGAATGAGGGGGAACCAAACAAAAATAAATGTTTGAAATTAGAAACATTCATGACACCCAATAAGATCATGAATGAGATTCATCCACATCAGCCTAAGTTAAGTCACATATCGCCAACATCATGAGACCCTATCGTTGTCACCATACACCACCATTGTCAACTTCATTCAACCACCACACCACTGGAGAATTTCAGAGACATCAAATACATTGAAAACCATCACACTCATCATTGACCTCAACTAAAAAGTTATAATCAAAACACCAAAAACCAATTGAACCTGCCTTCTTGAATATCAATTGACAGGTTACTGTCAAGAGGAACTCGATGACCTCCATTATATCCAAACACGATATTTTTTTTACCAAAAACCAAAAATCAAACACTAAAAAACAAAAATTAAAAATCAATAATTGGTAAGGAACAACCAAATCATCAACAAAATCATGGGAAAAATTCTAAAAATTCAGATCCTTCGGCAAAGGGTGTGCGCCAAGATCATTGTCGGTAGTCAAACTACATATCCAAAACATCAATTTCACCACTTCTCTAGATCAAACTAGAAGATAAGAAGTGGAATGAGAGGTTTAGTCAATGGTAAGAGTGTCCAATGGATTCAAATGTTGTCCACATTGATAAAGAAGAAAACCAGGAGCCTTCAATGTAATACAAAAAGGACTAAGGCGTCACCTTGAGACCCATCGAACGCCAGATTGAAAAACCCAAAACCCCTATAAAAAACATGTAAAAAATGACCTAGTTAGAATATGATGAAAAAGACGGCATACCCTCGAAATAATAATCTAAGGGAATAAAAATTTCAATCCCATGTGCCATAAGTATCTTCTGAAGGAATCGATATAATAGAGGTGAAATACTCTTTCGTTCTCATTTAATTTCTTTTAATTTATTTTATTTTATTATACTCTCCGTAACACCACAATCAAAACATTAATTATAATGACAGTTTCATATATATACAATAATTTTATTAAATTAAAGTAATATCCATCATCATACCCCTTCCCCTATCCCTTTTATTATAAAAATGAAAACATCATCCATGATGTCTCGATTTACAGCCAATGTGGACTATGCATTTTATTTTTACATTACCACTTTAAATAGTGGCCCTAAAAATTTATTAAGGTTAAATATAATTTTATTATACATATTTTATATTATTTAATGTTTTGGAACCAATATATAAACATTATATTAAATAAAATTATATATGTTTTTAATGGTATTAAAAACCACCAAAATAAATTATATCATTTTAATTAATGTTAAATATAATAAATCATTGTAATACCATTTAAAAATGATATATATGATCATTTAAAATTTTTTACGTTCATTAATACCATATAATTTCAATTCTTGAGAACTATTACAACTTTACAAGAACTACAAATCTTGTAGACAAGCAAACCGATCATGAAAATTCTCAAAAGGAACACTCCCAAAATGATAAAATTGAATCTTATAACTCATCAAAAGTCCATAAAAGAACATAATACAATTATATAAAATCAAATACATGTAAAGAAATTATAATATATATGTAATTAAGTATTCTAATTTAATTATACAAGACATTAATTAAAACTGTATAATTCTTTTAGACATATGTTACGGGGGTTCTCTTCTCACATTTTTTTATGTGAGATATTCCTTCTTCACCAATTATTCATTATGGGTGGTGTATGTATACTTGAACTTTTTATTTATGATCAATATTATTTTAATATTTCATATAATACACATAATTATTATATCATGGATATGATTATTATTTTAGTTTTATACCATTTTACATATAGTGTTTATTTTAAATGATGATAAAACATGGGAAATATTAATGAATTTGTATCCTCTACTCAAGAAAAATATTTTAATAAGTCATATTATTCTTTAATGAAATATCTGTAAGATTAATTTATTGAACCCATATTTAATGGTGTATCCCTGCATTACATATACCATCGATGCATCAACAGGTCACAAGATACATAACATTTAGCGACAAACCCTCCAAGTTTGTTTCCATGAAGAATCGCAAGTGTTTCTACCCACAGACATTATTCATCTTTTAAATGGTCTTTAATGTATTTGTTCCTTCTATAGATACATAAATTCAAATAATTATTTATTTTTATCTTCAGTATTCATTTATTACATTCCATGATATTTTCACAATGACAAAATCTACGGAAGCATTTTCATTCTTTGTTTTTTGATGGCATGTGTTTCTCAATTATTTAACAAGACATAAGGATAATTCCATATAGACTTTTATTCAATTATAATTTATTCATGTGACCTTTTATGATCATTTGATCTCAACCTTTTATTTGTTTACATTTTCTAGTTTTTTAGGATGAAATAGTTAAATAAGTGTCGAGGAAGCTATTTATCTTCCTTTTATGTTCTATGTTTAATTACTAATGTAATAAGAGAAAAAAATATGTATATATTTATTAAAAACTAATAAATTGATCAATACATTTCGATATGATCCCTTGTATATACTCTATTTTAATAAAATAATGACAAACTCTAGGATCTTAATGATGAATAATCATGATAATTATACTAATTCCTTATATTTAATTTTTAGCTCAATACACATGATGATTATGAGCTAAGAAACTATGTGACATTATTTAGTGATGGGGTGTAATTGAATAAATAGAATCAATAATCTTTTAGAATGTAGTGATTTCCCCACCGACTAAGTCAACATAGTTTGTGTTGTAGCCGAGTAGAACATGACTATATTAGGACAGTTTACTCAGGTTATGACAAATTAAAATACTACACCAATATTGGATCATTTAATGTGGAAGAATACCCATTCATTAGTTGGTATACTAATCCATTGATACCAAATAAGTAGATAAATTCCCTTGGAAAAAATTTCTAGCATTGGTATTCAATCAAAATGAAAAATTAGTACGAGATGTATAATGTCTCTAGGGATATATTGATCAGTGGTTGTCATTGGTCTAGTGGAGTTGAAATCCCTTAAACAAAAATTACTCAATAAATATTTACCTCAGGTTTAATGAATTTAAATGATTATAAAATTTTTTATCTTAAATAAAACGTAATAAGAGAGTGTTTCAGAGTACAAATATAATTTTACAAGAAAAACATGGGTGATACAGATTGCATTTGTGATTAGGAAAACAAGATTGATCATTTTGTGAATGTCTGAGTCCAAGGATCTGAAGTAAATTCACTTTTGTAAAAAAATGTACCATATAATGAAATAGTGTTATGTTCCATCAAAAGGGGTAAGGAATTTCAAAGATCCAATATTTTAAGGGGAAATTAATATAAGTGGAGTTCTTATAATAACCATGAAAAATGAAAAGCATAAAATAAGAAGAGGGGAAAGAAGAAATTCTCATTATGTCAAAATTGTGGACGGAATAATTCTAGAAAATGCATGAAAGTCATGTGACTTTTTAATATATGTGAAGAAAAGGGTCATTAAAAAATGAAATTAGGGGGGAATAAATCATTGATGTTCAATTATTAAACTGTAAATAAATGGGGAATTATTCAAATCAATACACCAACTTTCAAGGGAATATACCACAAAAGAGGAAAAGGGGAGATAGTCAAGCTTATTTGATCATTGTAGCTGATGTAGAAGTACTGAATGATGAGGTGATAGATACATTATAAATATCTTAACATCTAGATAATGATTTATATGATTTTGGATCATCACACTCTTCTATGAATAAAAAATATCCCAAGAATGAAAAACCTTTTCATTTATTATAATATTGGAGTTGTCAGTCAAAACACATAATGGAAGTCTCATTGAAACAAAAAATTTCTAGTTTATCCCCATTGATGACACATAAAAATGATTTACATGGTGATATTATCGTTATACCTACTGTTGAATTTTATATTATACTTATTATAGAATGGATTTTAAAATATAATGCCACAATTTATTTCATGAAGAAAAAAATTATGATTTGTGGGGAAGATATTGAATCCCTTATCACTAGAGAAGATACTTCATCATCATATTCTTATCTAGATCAACCCATAGAAGATCTATTGAGTGATATTCTTGTAGTGGAAGATAAAAATGTCTCGGGATGAGGAAAGAAATATTAAAATTGATTATTTACCAATAATATATGAATACATTGATGTATTTCTTGAATAATTACCTGGAAACCCCCAGAGAATGAGGTTCTGTTTACCATTGATTTATCCCTGATGTAAGACCAATATCAAATAATCCATATAGAATTGCCACTAGGGAATTAATATAGCTAAATAAGAAACTATAGGTGTTGATTAATAAAGAATTTATTCACCCTTGTATTTCCCCAAGTGGAACCCATATTCTATTTTTTATGAATAAATATGGATCTGTGAGGTTGTGAATTGACTATAGATAAATCAATGTTGTTAAAATAAATAAAAATTATTCTTTCCATGCATTCGTGATTTATTTGATCAACTTCATGGAGTTCAATATTTTTTTGATTATTTTCTTTTTTATAGGTCAAATAAATTGTGATTTAATAAAGATGATACTCTGAATATATTTTTTCAAGTAAGAAATAGAATATAATAGTTTATAGTAATGAAATTTGTATTGAATAAAGAACCCCCAATTTTTGTGGATCTACTGAACAATGTATTGAATTAATATCTGGAACATTTTTTATTTTATTCACTTTTGAAATTATGGTGTATTCTAAAATCTAAAAATACCATAAAAATCAATTTTGGATCATTATTGAAACTCTCAAAAGGAAATAGTTATATGATAAAATTAACAAGTGGAAATTTTGGCTTTAAGAATATTCTTTTATTGGTCATAGTCTCTCAATGAATGGAACCTCATCTAATCCTATAGAGAAAAAGGCAATAAATAAATGTCATATTACATCATACATGACTAAATTATATATATTCATTAGTTTAGAAAGTCACTATCAGTGTTTCGTTCGAAAATTTTCCATTTTGGACAACTCGTTAAACAATATCACACCTAGAGGGTTTACGTACTAATAGACAAAATAATGTGCACAATGTTTTGTAGAATTTAATACAAGATTATTCAATGATCAAATTTTGACTATACCATCAAAAAAATGATTGATTTGTGATATATTTTGATGCATCGAAGAAAGGAATATGTTTTTTACTTGTGAAAAATGATAAAGTTATTGCAAGTGAATCAAGGTCATTGAAGACTCATTAAAAAAATTATCCAACTCATGATCATGAGTTAGGAGCTGTAATCATTTCTTTGAAGATATTGACACACCATCTAAATGGTTAAATATATGATATATATACAGATCATAAGAGTTTAAAATATTTCATTACACATAATGAACTCAACATGATACAATGTTGATGGATCAAGTTAACCAAAGATTATGATTTCTCAATACACTACCACCAAGGGAAAGAAAATAAGGTATCAAATGAATTAAGTAGGGTATATCATGGACTTATGGCCCAAATGAGTATTGAGAAAGATCCTATATATTGAGATTTAGAAAATTTGGATTTGGTAAATGTTATGGAAGGGTAGAATATACCATTTTTCAAATGATTGTCCAAACATCATTATTAGAAAATATAAAAAGCACTAAATATGATGAAGAGAATGTTCAAAATAATATTAAGGATGTTAAGTATAGAAAATTACAAGATTTCATTTATGATGATGGGTTTATAACATTTGAAAATAGATTATGTGTTAAAAAAATACCTAATCTGAAATGGTAACTATTATATGATGCTAATAGCTTAAATTTATCTAGACATCCTACTACTACCAATATGACTAGATATGTGAATGAAATTTTTTGTGGGATAATATGAATCAAAAAATTTATTACTATGTGTAAACATGCATAGTTTTTTAGTAACTAATGGTGGAGAGACAACTTCCCAGTGGATTCATGAAAACATTTTCTATTCTGTTATGGAAGTGGGATTCCATTACTAAGGACAACATCACTGGATTATTAATACCCCTAGATGGAATGATACAATGTGGCTGTTGTTTATTTTTTTAAAAAATTTGCAGACTTTCAAGGTATAAGAAACGATTTACCAATTGAGCACCAAGAAAGACTCTATATCAATTACTTTATAAGAAATCATGATGTACCTATATCAATTGTGTTAGATATAGATCCCCATTTTACACCAAAATTATGGATGATTATTCAAAAGAATTTTGATACTCAGATTAATTTGAGCACTACTTATCACATTAAAACTGATGAATAGTTTGAATAGACTATTCTAAAATTATAATACATGTTTTGATCAGGCTTACTTGACTTTCATGGTACGTGGGATCAGTATTTATCTTTGGATTTATTTTCCTATAAAAACACTTTCCATTATAGTATACAAATAGTGCCATATAATGTATTATATAGAAAGAGTGGTTGTACTTCAAATTGTTAGGATGAAGTTTGTTAGAGGAAACTCATAGGCCTAGATCATATTGTTGATACACTGAAAAATGTAAAGACGATTCATGCACTGGTTAAAAAAAATTAATGTAGGAAAAAAGTTATTCTAAAAACTTGATAATGGATTAATAATTTCATGTGGGAGATATTATCTTTCTAAGAGTATCTCCAGTGAATTATATCATAAGTATTGGTATGAAAGGGAAAATTAGACCTTGGTACAGTGGACTATTTTAAATTCCAAAAATAATTTTAGTTGTGTCTTATCGATTAGAAATGCCTCCAAGACTCTGCAATGGTTATGATGTGTTCCATATACAATGGTTAAAGAAGCACATGCTAGGCCCAACTCATGTACACACATATGAAGAAAATGATATTGAACCTAATTGGTCATACTATAATGAACCTATCGAGATTCCTGACAATAGAGACGAAGTATTGAGAAATCGGATAACTCAACTGGTAAATGTTTTTTTGATAAACCATAAAATGGAAGAACCAACGTGGGAAGCTAAGGATGTTATGAAGAAGAACAACCCACATCTATTTAGAATGAAAAATAAATTAAACCTTTATAGGATGATATTTCAAAAATATGGAAGAATATAACAACCCATGATTTTATTCTATGCATCATCTTAAATAAATTAAATTTATTAGATAGTTTATATTTCACAAAAGAACTATGATAAAATATTAAATATGAATAAGATCATTGTAATATTAACATAACAGCTAAGAATAGTTATGTGTCCATTACAATGAATTACAACATATAAAATTATAAATAATATAAAATTACTCATAAAAAATATGATATATTTATATCATAGAATAGATAAATAAATATTTTTGAAATTAAAAATTAGTTTTTGGTATTTTTTGTGAAACATCAATTTTTAAATAAAATATTATAATTAAAGTAATAATTTAATAGAAATTTATTTTCATAAAATATATTCATATATTGATATTTTATTATGATTATAAGATAATTTTATGAGACCTTAACTAATATTTAAATGTATCTTAAAATCATTTATAATATCAACAACGGTAATTTTTGAATAAATGATAATTTTAATCAAGATTTAAATTTATCACATTTGGAAAATTATTATCATAAAACGGATTTTATTACTTAAATATACATTCAAAAATTTGTTTATGGTGAATTTTTTTATTTTTCTAAGATTGTCTAATTTTTGTGAATAGTGAAATATAGTAATTTACGATATTTTCTACATACATGAATTATTGACTCATATATGACATGTGGATGATATAATCCACGATATATATAACTCATATACACTATTTAATATACATAGACACAATAATCATAACTATAGATATTCTTGAGCCAAAATAATAAACAAATGAATATAATAATTAAAAAGACACCTCTCATCCACTCTAAATACCACCCCTCACCACCCCTTCTACTCTCGCCTTATAACCATTGTATATATCTTATATTATACTAAATTAATCTACAAAACCCCTCCCCAACTTATTATTTTTTTATTCTCACCAATATAGAAACCCCAAGTTCCTTAACGAGGTTCTCCATGAGACGCTATACAAGAGGTAAAACCCCCTTTCCTTCTCATTTAATTTATGTTAATTATTTTTCTTTTCTAATCCTATACTTTACTCATCAATCCATATATGAATTATATCTCCAATATCTTATATAATTTTTAATTTTATTACATTAATTTAATATCCCTCATCAAACCCCTTTTCTTCTCCCTTTTATTGTAAAACTAAAAACATCGTCTGTGATTTGTCGATCTGCCGCCACTGTGGAAAATGAATTTTCATTTTCCATTACCACCATAAAACCTATTCATTGAACCATTATTATTTTTAAATGATATTTTATTATACATATTATATGTTTTATAATATTTTGGGACCAATATATAAACATGGTATTGATTTAAATTATATATGTTCGTAATGGTAATAAAAACTGCCAAATCAATTAAATCATTTTAATTAATATTTTATGTAAGGAATAATTCTCATACGATATAACCAAATGAGATATAAGATAAATTAAAATTATTTAATATCATTAATAACATATAAAATCAATTATATAGAACTATTACCATTTTAAATGAACTTCCATACCTATATACAAGAGAACTGATCATGAAAAACCAAGAAAACAAACTCTCCCAGAATAATAAAATAGATTCTTATAAGTCATCAAAGAATCCATAAATGAAATTAATATAATTGAGATAAATAAAATAAATATAAAAATGTTTCATATTTGATTAATTAATGAATCTAATCTGATTATCTAATACATTAACTACAACTTCAAATCACTTGCGAACATAAGGTAAGGGGTTTCTCATCTAACTTTGAATTCTTTGAGATATTCCTTATTCACCACTTATTCCATGTCTGTGTGGTATATATACTACCTGTGTTACTTATGAATATAATTTATTGAATATTTTATCAAATATCCTTATTTCTTATATCATAGATATAATTATTGTCTTAGTTTTGTTCTATTTTTAGAAGGTGTTAATTTTTAATGTTGTTTTAACTGGGGAAATATTGATGAATTTGTATCCTCTACTCAATACAGATCTTTTGATAAGTAATATTATTCATGAGTTAAATATATTAATGGATAATTATTTTTTACTTTTGTGAAGGGTTGGTTCCAATATTATATATCCCCTAGATGCATCGACAAATCACACAAGACAAAACAGTTGGCAACAATCCCTTTGTGTTCATTTCCAATCAGAACCAGATGGGTTTCGACAAATAGCCTTAAAATTCCATGTAAAAGGTATTTATGGTATTTTTTTCATGTTATATATACATTACAACTAATAATTTTGAATTTTATTCATTCTTTATTATGTTTTTACCTTCCATGAAATTTTCACTATGATATTGTATATTGATGCATTTTCATTTTAAGTTTAACAATGGAAAGTGTTTTTTAATTATTTACCCATCCATAATTATTTTTATTTATTTAATTTTATTCACTTATTTTTGATTCTCATAACCCTTACTTATAATTTTATCTCACCCTTTTATTTATTTTTCTTCCCCATTTCATGATGGTGCATATTTTGAATAAGTGTCAAGGAAGAAATTTATTTTCCTTTGAGTGGTTCAATTTTTATTTATCAATTTAATAATAGAACCATGTATGTTTCTAGTTTGTAAAAACGAAAAAACTGATCTTTCATTGATGATGTGTTCTATTGTATTAAAATAACCACTGACTCAAGGCTACTTGGGTCACAGTTTTCATAATTAACATTCATTTTTCTTCTAGCCACCCAATATATTAGATAGGTGGATTATATGATTATGAATATTATAAATGATATAAATCATGGAAAAAATATTAATATATATATTCTTAAAATATATCATGTACAAATCTTTTTATTTTTAGTAACACAATTTTTTTCAGAGTTTATTTTTTCCTGAAACAATGATTAATGAATTCATAGTTGTTATGATTATGAAGAATTGATGTCTTTTCACATATAGTGGATATAAAAATAAGAATTATTTTTTAAAAAACATATTGATCCATTAAAAAAAATTGAAGGATAATAATTTTATTTTTAAATGTTTTTACATATATTATAACATAAATAGAAAAATTATGGAATATTACCAATAATGGTTTGTAATGACATCAAAAAAATTATGTGATTTCAAAAGTTTTTTATATGAGATGTAACGTAAGGTAAAATTTCATATAAATCATTATGTCACTAATAATTTTTTGGATAGAGGGATATATCCCCTAAAGCCAGGATTTTTATGGTTTGATTCGTTTTTCTTATAATTGTATTAATATATAAGACCATATTCCTTAATCTTTTGCATTTAATTTGGTATGATATGTGAGATATCATATTCCATGATTTATGAAATCATTATTGATAATGATCATGGTGCTATATTGTGAGATTATTCAATGAATGGTATTTTTTCTATAAAATTCCTAATAAATAGGTTGAAAATGATTTTATGTAATGATTAATTATTAAGAATTCAATATAATGAGGATTATCAATATAGTTTTAATGTCTATAATTATTATATTTTTTAAGAAAGAAATAATTTTTTTCATACTAAAGATACATTAAACATAATAATAGATCACAAAAAGATAATCCAAATGACTTATATATATATATATATATACTTTAATAACCCATTAATTATTATTTATGGTTCTTGTTATAAAATTTATTTTACGATGTTTTTTATGAGGTTTTTGGTTTTTTGGAGGATTTTTTATAGGCCATTAGTTGATATTTTCTATTTTAGAATTGGTTCAATCTAAAGATGTACTATAGGGATAATTTCACCCAAAAAAAAGGGAATTTCACTGTGTCTATGTTTTCAAAATTTTATTTTTTTTATGGGAATCTTTTGTTCAAAAAAAATAAACAAGGAATTTTGCAGTGAAGACCTTCTCAATGGGATATGGTCATGTCATATTAGCTTATATGTATCATAAATACTTGAAATGTTTAAGGTATTATATAGTAATTGAAATTTTACTACTTCAACATGGACATCAGTTTTGGTGAACAAGATTTATAGTGCAATCGTAGAAAATTTCATTGGTATATAGCCTGAAATTCTATTCTATAATGACACCAAATTTAGGGGTTTTTCACCTTGATAATTGTGATCACACCATAACAAGATTCCTATAAAAATTATTATTTAATTAAATGTTAATGTTTTCTAAAAGCGAAATCCAAAAAATAGGTTTACTACATCATCCCTTATATCATATCAATAGTTAATCCTCTCACTATTGAGGTTCCTCCCTCAAAATGATTTATTTCTTTCTTTGGATAATTCTTAATAACCTTTTATCATAATAGAACACTATATGTAAGGTTTTTGTTCCACTTTTACATATTTGTTATTCCTATCCATGACTAAGATTTCATTATAGGTTAATCACTAATTGAGGAGGGGTTTTTAAAATTATAGTTAATCTAATTACTATAGAATATTCATTTGACAATATTCACAAATTGGGATTTTATTATATCATCTTATCTCATGCCTAAGATTTCCCATACATGTTTTAATGAAATTCATGATATGTTTTCGTGATAAAAAAATTATCTAACTTGGATCTTAAATATTTTACATCCATTGACCTTGTATGATTTTTTTAAAATGGTACACGGTCATGATGAAAAATATTTCTCTATATATTGATTACATGGAAGATAATGGCTATATGAACTAGTTCATGTATGTTTACATGAATTATTATAACCCATGTTGAGTTCCTTCAATTACATATTGGTGATGGAGACCCCCTTAGGATCTATTTTTCCTCCTTTCAGATTGTGAAACGTAATCATCATTGAATTAGTATTTCTAAACATTCACTTGAAAGTAAATGTATAATCTGATATAACCCTAATTTAGTAATGGAAAATATAGTGAATTGGGATCTATAACTTTTTATTATTTTGATTCCAGGTGGAGTGCTCCCTAACCTAGCTAATGGGAGGGGTATATGGTGGAGGACTGGCATTATAATGATAATGAATAGTATTGTTTGATATACATTATTACGACTTATTATGAATTTAAAAGTATATGTTATAATTTTTAATGGTTAAATCAAAAAGTTTTTAGGTGTACTGAGTAGAGAATTATAAGGATAGGGTACACCTTTTCCCATTATATTTACATTGATATGTATTGGATATGAATTAATGATAAAAAAAAGTATGGATATAGGGTTAGTTATCCAATAGTCTTTATACGATTATGTGGTGGATCAAGATACATTATGTTGTGATCATTAGAGATATTTGGCATCCTTTCCACATTTTATTTACATTGTCTGATATGTGTCAATACACCTGAGAGCTATGATCAATGTAGATACGGGGAACCATTTCCCATTTTGTTTGTATTTACCTAAAATGATAGATATTCATATAGAAGAGACCAATATATCCATGAGTTTTTCTCCCATTAACATTATTTTGTGTTTATATGGGATCTTCTATAAGCATTTGATAATATTTATATGGGATAGATTTCCCCTATATCCATATATCGAAATACAATGGGTGAAATGTGTGAGGGTACTGATCGATATAAAAATGGATTGAGTATCCCTTCTTATTATCATTATTATACTCAGTGGTTGAGATACCCTATTGGGCAATATCTATACAATAATGAAAATGTACTTCCGCATTGGCATTATAGAGGTATTAGGATATGTTTAGAGATATTTTAGCACCAGTTAAAAAATTTATAGTCTCTCCTAGTTAGGAAATATGAACACTTACTATTGAGTATTTTATTTAGTATCCCTACTAATTTAAAATTAATAGAATATCACATTATTCATAAACCTTTATATTATGGATTTTCTAGGGAAATCATTAGTAGTGGAATAATGAGTTATACCCATTCCCTATATAGTTTTCTTAATGTCCATGAATATTTCATCGTTCATGATATAGGTGAGGAAATAATTCTTAAATTTTAAAGATAATCTATAATTATTTATCTTGATATGGGAGATAGTATTGGGTTTGTTATCTAGTAAATTTTTTGTCTTTTCCTAACCCATTTTCTATCTTTGGACTATATTTTATAGGATTAACCAATAAATTTTTCTATTTTCTTTTATATGAGACATGTTAAATTGTAGAACATAATTTTTATATATACTGTGAAATAAAAATTTTCATTGGATAGACCATTATTGTAATTTTTATATTATTTTCAAACTCTTATATGAAACTAATTATTATTATTTGAATAATAATTAAGTTCATTATTACTATAGATTGTATATTCTGTCCATATTAAATAGAATCCCTCTTTTTTTATTTGTAGCCTATATCATATATAGGGGTTTACATAATGTATAATTTGTTTCAATTAAGCTAGGTCTATGTGAACTAAACTTGAGATATTATATAGTTTTATTAGATGTTTTTTTATTTGGGCCTAATAGTTAGGGATAAGATATATCTGAGATTATGAATATAATTTTATCCGAGTGGTAACTAACCCATGTCTTGCATAGTTCTAGGATACTAGAAATATGATAGTTATTCTATATTTCTGTATCTAGTAATTTTATTGATATATAACTAATATAATTTATGTTTTATGATTAGTGAATTTATCTCTTTACTATGGGTAAAATGATGTGTGTATTCATGAGTCTTTTTTAAAACCTGTGATTCTCAAGAAATTAGGATGATTGATTTTCAGGGAACTCTTTTTTAATGATATGAATTTCAGCTATTTAATTTTTAAGTTGATACTTATATTTTTTTTATTATATAACATGACTGTGTACTACTACATGACTAAGCTCACATAGTGTTATAAAACTATTTATCCATGGTTAATTATGTGAGTTTTATTTGTATATTGATGCTTACCCTTGATAACGGGAGGTGAGGAAGCAAGATAATGTCTATGTTATGTCATACCCTTGTACGGAAATGTATTTCATGCTTAATTATATGTGATTCATGGTATTTATTACCTTATCTATAATATTAATAATATCTATATATTTATAATTAGACATGAGTAATGATTTGTAGTTTAAAGCAACGATGGTGGACTCACAGTGAAGTATCACATAGAGGAATGAGCAGGCCTCACTGGAAGTTGATATGAACCCCCTATTTCACATATACTTATTATTGATCATAATCAATAAATGAAAATAATCTATTTTATATATCATGTGGTAGCTAGAGTTATGATAATGAACCATCTATATCACAAAAAAAATTATGATGTTCCTGTTGTAACATCATCCTCTATTTAATGGGAAGGGTGGACTATATCCTATTAATTTCTAGGTTAGGTCTATGTATTTTTTAACAGTCTTGAGGCTCCCACTAAGAGCTGGGTGATGCTTCCTATGTATATTCTATGATGAAAAGTGAGGTGTTGTTGGGGTTTTATTATCAATAAATCTATGAACATAGTGTTTTCCTTGAAGTTATTTGAGACTCATTTCAATGAGAAATTATTTTTCAAGATATTTCATGAAGAAAAATATTGGGTATTTATTTATCATGTTCAAGGGACCATGTTAATGATATACTATGCAACTCATTTTACTAATTTCTATCATTGTTGGCTTGTTATGGAAGGTGATGATATTTCTAGTGTTATCCATTTCATGGATGGTTGGATTCACCCAATACATGTCTAATAAAATGTTTTCACCCCAACATCAATTACAGAGGTGGTGATCAAGAACCTCATTTCAGACAGGAACATTTCAGAGGGTATTTTTTCAAGGAAGTCAGTCTCGTATTATAGATTTGGGGGTTGGATCGTCTTATCGTCTAAATTTTTTATTTGATGATTATCATTTGAGTAGTGATATATAGGATAGTTAAGGCCATGGATCACTATCATCCAATTGGGGGATGTCTCCTATAGTATGTTATCAATGTTGTATAGTAGAGATTACTCAAACATGGTTCTAATAAAAATCGATGTAGTTTTGATCTTTTTAATATATTGGGTGTCTATATTGTATTTATTAGTGTTATTCTTAGAAAAGTAGCTTCCTCGATGAAGGATATGAGTAGATATCAGTATTTTCACTAGGTGTTCTTTTGTAGGGTTGTATTTAGATTTTTTTTCTGACTGGTCAGAGAGAACAATTATAGTGTCCCATGTTTTTCATTGGGCCTAAATCTGAAACCTTTTTGAGTTTTTATTTTTGGTGGTCAAACCAACCTTTCGTTTGGGTTTCAAAACCCAATTCAGAGAGTATAAGTTCTTAAATGTGTTTATTAATGGGTTTTAGGTCACATTGTAACATCCCATAGTTTATATATGATATTTGACTCTTCAAATAAATGAGTTAGAATATAATATTTAGTATTATACATATAATAAAACTGAAAAAATATTATTTCATTAATTAAAAATGTTACATTAATTAGTAATGAAATTGAATAAAATTACGAATATTATAATTGGAAAAATAAATATAAATTGAAAATATAAAATGGGGAAATATGGATCTACCCAATCTACTAGAATCATCATCCAAACATTTAACACTGTATAAAATAAAAATGTTAAAAAACCAATCAGAATTATAAAAAAGGAAAATATGGAACATTCAAAGGATTTAAATTGAATAATGAATGTATGAAAGATGTAGTATTTATAGGAGGTTATGGGACCATTGGAATCAAAATTTGATCATTGAAATAGTTATGTGACCATTGGAATAGTAACCTGATCATTGAGAATAGTTACCAGACAATTGAAATAGTAAATTTACCTCAAAATAATAAATTTCTATATAAATAAAATTTATTGTTATTAATTTATGTAAATATAAATATTATAATTCCAAAAGAATAAATATCATTATTAAAAAACTCAAAGAAAATATAAGAACATTTTTAATAATATTTTTATAAATGATTTCGTAAAAGTAATAGTTTTTTATTTACAATTAAACATAATTATCTTATATATTTTTTTGATAAAATAAATACAATTTTTTAATTAATCTACTGAAATTATTCCAAGGGTGATTTTTTTAATTTTCCAAAATACATCAATTTTTGGTGAATATTAAAAATTGAATTATTTCACATTACTTATGTATCTTATATTTTAAACATCATGATGTAAAAAATTAAATAATCCTATAAAAACATGATGGTATTCCATGATATATTAAATTTCGTAAATTATTAATTAATGAAAATTAAACATACATTCTAAACCTCAAAATCATTTTCCAAAACCTAAAGTCAAACATTAATCCAAAAAATAACAATTCATCTTTCTTTCCACATACCTTTTTAATAATAAAACCAATTATAGTTATAAATATTTTTAAATACTTAAAAAATATTATATTCCCAATTGATTTATATTTTCCAAAATCCACTATTTTAATTTTTACCTATGGTATAATATTTTATTAAATATCTAATTCCAATAGTACCCCTATCCTCATGTATAAATAACCCCACTCCCCTAGAAAATAACTCTTCCTACTCTTACCAAATCCAATACTATTTACAAATCATCTATATCAATCCCATTAAAATCTATAGGGATTTTCTTGAATAAACCAACTCCGAACATGAAGGTATTTTTGGAGTTGTATAAGAGAAGCTACAATAAGGACTAAGTAAGATCTGATCAACTCTTATTTTTTTTTATTTCTTCCTAATAATCTCTTTCTTTTTCACCACCCCTTTGACCAAAAAAACCATATAATAATTATATATAATATATTTTAACATTACATTAATTATATTAACCATATTTATGTATCAAATTTAATATATATATATATATATATATATTTCAATCTTTCCTTCCCGCTATCCTTAAATATACCATCAAAGGAAAGTAAACCACCTACTTAGAAATTACCAAAAACACATATAACCATCATCATTAATGGATATTATGAATTATATATAATATATTAAGAATTAATTATATTAATTAAAATATTATGGAATTAATTTTACAAATTTATAAATTACATTTAACGAAATAATGAATTCAATGGAAAAGGGAATTTTTTAATTAAAACATGATATAACAATGACTACTTCACAACGAAGAAAATTAAAAAATATAATCAATTTACAATAATTGATATATAGTGGTAAATATTACCACAATTTACTTGTAGATATAATTTTAAATAAATCATGTTTTACTATTCAAAACGACGAAAAGCAATAAAATATAGCAAAAATTAATGTAAGGATATTCGGGATCCTAATTCATTTCTTTGTTATATTCTCCCTTCCATTTTTTTAATATTAAAATTAATTTCATTATATTATTGTTACATTCTTCTTCCTGGACTTACATGTTCTTAAGATGTCAAAAAAGTTCAATAAAAATATTATTTATTTCAATGTGACTTCAATTTCTAAAAAAACATATTTTTCCCCTCTTAAAATGAATTTTTCCAAATCTATAATAATTATATTTTATCTCCAATTATTATTTCCCTTATTCATCACATAACTATAAATTTTATTCCTTAATGTATGCTTTATTAAATCCTTATGAAAACCTTTCTCTTCCTTCCATTTATATCTTGACTATTATTGTTATAATTACTATGTGGTACACATGATTATGTAAATATTATAATGTGACATGTGGGACTATAATGATATAACCCTCCAATGAATTTGGTAATGTGATGTACATCATTAGATAAGGTGTAATATCCATTAACATGAAGCTAGATTTATTCATAGTGATGATGCGATATTTATGCGCATATGTTATGCGTGAGCTTGTGGCTAGATTTGTTCACAAATATGTGTCGTATTTGAATTCTATGACATTATGTTTCATTTTTATAAACATCCATATATAGTTTATTTATCAGATGTTTCCTGAATGATATTGATTAAGATATTTTTATCATGATATAATAGTTATTCTGATTATACTCAGCCATGATATATTGATTTTTGTCTCTTTTACATCCTCTTACACAGATTTTAGCTCACAACATTCATTGATTTATATCCTCTAGTGATTACATGTACTAAGGAGCATGTGATATTTTATAAGGATAAAGATTAAGGATTTCAATAAATTCATTTGTATTATTATATACAAGTTATGTATAATCCTAATTTACCCACGACTATAGACCTTTTAGTCATGGATCTGTATCTCTATTATGTTTTTATCATAATATGATGTAATATGAAAGTAAGAAAATACCAGGTCACTATTCACATCAAGTGAATTGATATTTTAAATGTATTTTGGAATCATCAATCTACGGAAATACAATTTTTGGGAAAGGCGGGTAGGGGAGCATGGTTGGCGCACGGTCTGTCTATCAGTATGGCCTAAACTCTTCGGCCTGTTTTCAAAGAGGCACTATTGTTTTTACTATGTGGACCCTTTCAGTCAATCATGTGGTGTTTAATAGGTTTTCTAAAAGGGTGCACATGGGTTTTGTATGGTTACTTATACCATGTGTCCTAGTCCACACAAATAGTTCAACATAGGCAGTAGGTGCACATGGTTAGTGTACGATCTAGTCGAACTATGTAGAAAATCCATGAAACCTATTTCATATGGGTAAAATTTTTGATAGTGAGTGATATATGGGTGGTACACTATTTTAAAAACAATACATTAACCATGTTTCTCTTTAAATGTGAAAAATTTCCTTTTTCCACCTTCATCCATTAAAAGGTATATTCTTTTCTTTCTCTCACACACATGGACCTCTTCCTACAGTAGTCTATAGCTCTCACTTTCCCTTTACATATGAATTGAACCTCATCCTTTGACCTAACTCCAAATCAAGATCTATTGGCGGCTATAGATACCTCTCAGAAATAGCATCATTATGCTAGCATCCTTTCCTGATTTTTTCCACCATACAAAATTCCAAATCCATATGATCCCCTTCTCCCTATTTCCATTTAATTTATCAAACTCTTTGATTTATATAATTTATTTTTTAGTTATCGTCCGATATAATATGGGTGAGGACCTATGAGTATAAGGTTGAAGGTTTCTAGATTCCTCTATAATTTTATGGGTGATTTTGGGGTGTTTTTTTCATACGTCCATGTTGGTGGTATCTGAGAGACTGCTTATTAAATTAGTATTTTTTATCAATTTTCTAAAAATTGTTATGGGATGCCTCTGTGAATATCCTAAAATAGTTTTACCTACTAAACTGGGTAAGGGGATATTAATGAGATGGGATGGTTATGCTTGGTATGTGATTTAAATTAATTAAATTTATTTATTTAATTTTATTAGTTTCATTGGAATGGGACTGGCATGTCTTGAGGATTTAAGTGATATTGATCTAATGGAATAAAGATAATTATCCATTAGTTTGAGTGTGTGGCTTGAGATTCATTGGGTTATGTTGATCACTATGTTGTGGCTACATGGTTTGTTGGTATTGATGTGACAAGGTCATCTGTATGAGGACATGGCCCATGTGACTGAACATGGGGTTGAACATAAAAATTTATCCACATGGTCATAGGAAAACAAAGCTCCAAATGATGTGTCCTAGGCTTTTTGGAGATTACATATCATTAATGTTGGTTTATTTCCATTGGGATTTCATGCACACAAATAGGACTCAGTTGAGGTGGTGTTGAACACTTGCTGTCGGTGGAGGCCACCATAGATAATGTGGCATATCAGATGCTGTCGACAATCATATTTGATGGAGGTTATCAGTATAGAAATCCATATGGATGGTGATGGATCATTGGGATATAGTGTTGTGACCATGATCTTGGGGGTTGAGGATCATTATAATAATTGAGGCTAATGGGCATGGATTTGGGGATGAAGGATATCCTTGTGACTCAAGATGTTTGGTTGTTTAGCTTACGGTGAGTATTTTATAGAGGAGGTTAGAAATCATCGTAACTCATGACATCAGGTTTTTGATCCCAATGGGACTTTAAGAGTGGATTTCCAAGGGACATGTGATTTCTTACATGGGTTCTCCATTAGGATTCTGGTTAATTTTTTATGTAAAGATGTTCCATTAATGTATTATTGTGTGGTTTTTAAGGGCTCACCCAATTTGATTTACAATTGGGATGCTTGGGTATTAATCCATTGATAATCACCACTATATATATTGGATGTTATTAATTGTATTTCCAATATATATTTGGGGGAATATTTTCCGAGATATCCCATCATTGGCTAATATAGGTAGACTTCTCACTTGTGTATATATAGCACATGTGTAGTGAATTAAATTATTAACTGAGTTTTTGTGACATTTTATTATATCTTAAATACTCCAACATATTTATGGATGTAATATGGGGATACAATGGGGTGTCCTAGTGAGTTCATACTCACACCATATAGAGTTCCCTTGGGATTGGTATAAATTTTATGTCCTTCATATTAGGTAAGGTATCAAGCTTGATAGTTATACCTTAGTGATCATAGATGTATATTTTTCTTAGTATGTATGGAATTGGACCCAATGGTTCCTCTTTATCATGTTGCAGGGTTCCTTTTGGTATTTTTCATTATCTATATATATATAATGTAATGATGTGGTCAGTCATGAGATACTTTTCTTGAATTCATTTTTGTATGACCTACTATGTCATGTTTACCATCTGCAAATGGTTTATTTCATTTGAATTGTCATTATTATTATTAATTTTTTTATTCTTATAATGTGTTTGATTTATACTTCCATTATTTTATAGCCCCTATTCTATTGTAGTTTATATATATTGACCATTATTACTCTCATAACCTAATGGTATAGGATCCCCATTGTCATCTAATAATAATCTCACTACTAGCTGGTAGACATTTTCATTATGGGAGGCAAGTTTAAGGCCTATTAGGTATCCTTCTCGGTGCTCTTTTTTGGTGGAAAATGTTTTTTGGTATTACAAATAGTATCATTGTAGGATCTTGTTGTTTTTGTCTTATATAATCACAAGTCATTGGTATTATATGGTAATCATGTTTTAATAGTTACAAAAGATAGAAAATGATTTCATTAACATTTTCTATTAATATTTGGGAAATGGGAGAGTAGATACAAGGATGTTGTCAAAACATGGTAAACAACTCAAGTTACAGTGCCTTCATCCCCTAGCATAGTGAATAGACCAGGTTTCTGAGGGCGTGAAATTGATTTTCTTATTATGCTTTTATTGATGATTAGTTTCCATATAGAGTAGTGTAGTTTTGTGTGTTGTTTATAAGTTATATGATTTTGAACCTCGCCCATGTATAGAATGGGAGGATTATCCATGTATCATGATAGCCACATAGGCTCATTTGATGTGTGTATTTTTGTGGATGATCATTGAAAATAAGGAATATGCAAAAAGTGATAAGATTGTTGAATGTGTCAAAAAAGAATCAAAATAGTGTTTTCCTACGTAGATTTTTTGTGGAATTATACTTATCCAACCATGTTATGTTTCTCCCAATGAGGATATATTTGATAATATTCACGTGATATATGTGAAAGACTCTGATATGGGTATTCATGTCTTATAGAAGGGATTTATTTTTTGAAATTTCAAAAAAAGAATCTAATAATAGATTTCCTACTTATTATTTCTATTGGAATTATACTCAGATACCACAGATTGATGATAACTTATATGGATGATATGTGATTCCTAAATCTATAATTGGTATGTAATGGACCCTGAGGGAGAATTTTATTTGATATTATACCCAGATATGGGTACTAAATGGTCCATGAGACCAGATGACATGTGATGTGGTGTTGTAGAGGAGTGTAAGGGTGGTGATTTTTGGTTCCTATTACACTTTTCCCTGTCTTAGATATATTCATACACACACATAAATATATAAATACAAATATATATATTATTTTATTGTCATTTTACCATGATATTTTGAATTCGGTGTGATTCCATGTATATGGATTCATGTGGAGTGTCAAGAGGTATCAGATATTATTTTGCATGAGCATGCACTTAATGAGGCCCCTATGGTTGAAATGAGTCCTCATAGAGTTTGGATGATAACGAGAAACAGATGCATGTTTCATCACAGTGAGGGTGTCCAATGATATAGGTGAGCTAGATCAAGACAGTAGAGACTATATTATATCATCTTGAGACACACCCAAGATTAAGGGTCAAGCTGGCTTACTATGTGCATAGAGGACTAGAAAAGCCTGGGTGGGATGTTCTGGTTCAGGCAGGTAGACATACGAGACTGTCTTGGAATGATTTCAAGGATAGGTTCTTCGAGAAAATTTTCCCTATTATGAATCAGATGTATAGATTCCACTAGTTCATAAATATCTAAATTAGGGATTTATCTTTTATGTTTTATGTTTCTAATTTCCAAGACATATCCCATTTTCACTTGGTATTGTGGGAGATGACATCATGATGGTGTGGAAATTTAGGTATGGATTCTAGCACTCCATCAAAGTATAGGTTAATATCTTTAGGCTGACATCATTTTTATAGGTTGTGTGTCAGGAACTAATATATAAGAAAAACATGATGGTCCAAAAAATGAAAGAAGGGTGACGGTGTCAGGTGAGGTTAGGGGTGGTGATTCAGGAAGCTGAAAGCAAGTCTGTGAGGAGTAATAATGGGAAATCAGACCAGATACTTATATAGGACACCAAGGAGTGGTACTTAAATAGAGTGATTTTGATGTGGGAATATGGGAAATATTACAAACCATTGTGATCATGCTCTAAATGATTGGAAGGAAACCAGATGGACCATCTGGATATGTTCTAGAGGAAGAATTCATGGATAGTAGGAAGCTAGGGGTTGTGCTTAGACTCAATGATCTGTGGTAGGATCTAGAGTTGTACCATTAGTTTCTAGAAGTAATTCAGTAGAATGTGGAAATTTCTGTAGGGATAGTGAGACCGAGTAGTGGATTCAGTGGATGGTAGCTATTTTAGGTCTGTAAGGAGAAAGTGCCTCATATAGAAAGGCTTTAGACTAGTTGCATACAGCTATGTTTCTAGGTGTAGAGCATACCAAGGAGTTGAAGATAGTGATAGTAATGTCGAGGTAATGACTTATTTTTCCTTTCCTTTTGGCATGTCAAATTTTGGTTCATGAGGTTCATGTGTGATGTTTTTTGACTAACCAGGAACTGGTTAGTAGGTTTGGATCCTTAATTTTATTGGATATATATATATATTTGAGGTGTGTAGTCATTGGTATTTATTATGGGAATAGATGTATTTTGAGTTTTGCATGAGGTTTGTAAGAATTGGGACCACAATAAGCATGCATATATGTATAAGACTGATGTGGGATTATTTTTTACCATATTTTGAGGTGCATGATCTATGATAAACTTATGGATGTATAAATTTATGGGTGTCAGATATTTAATGGGTATGAATTGATCACCTGATGATGTGTTGGAATGAAGGAATGTCATGGTAGGACTTTTATGTTTACAGATGGTCAGTGGACCATCAGATATTTGAATTTTTTGTTGGGATGTAACCAGGTAGGTTATTCCTTATGTGATGGGAGCCACTAGAGGAATTAGCCTACCAATTAAAAAACTGGGAATATGGGATAAATGAAATGATATGGGTACATTTTTTACCGCATATTAGTATATTGTGGAGAGATTTTAACATCCTAGGTTTTTTAGCTGGTTGAATTTCCAATCATTTTTTAATTTTTATGTTTAGTTGTCGTAAAAACCATTATTTTGGGTTTCATTACCTAATTTCAATGCTTTGAATGCCAATTTGTTCTGGTTTTATATGGGTTATAATGTTCATATTGTTCCTGATGATTTTATGTGGGTTTCAGAAGTGCGGTGCTACATAAACTGAGTTATGAGAATGTAAGATATGGGCACAAGGTTGGTGCACTATCTATTGAACTTTATAGCATAAACCATGTAGACTATTTTTAAAGAGGAATGGTTTTTTAACCATGTGTCCCCATTCAGAAATATTTCTAGCGGTTTTCTAGGTTTTCAATGAGGGTGTGCATGGGCTGTGAATGTTTTTTCAAACCATGAGACATAGCCCACACACTTAGTTCCACATAGACATTAGGTGCCCATAGTTGGTGCACGGTCTGAAGATATTGTGCGGTCAAACTGTACAACCTATTTCAAAGGGGTGACCCTTTAGACAGTGAGCAGTACACAGTTGGTTCATGGTTTCCCACACCATGTGGCAACCATTTGTCTCGTTAAAATTTTAAAATTTACCTTTATTTCCTTATTTATTTAAGATGATTCTTCTTTTCATTTTCCCACACGCATGGCCCTTTTCCTATAAGAGTGTGAAACTCACCCATTCCCTCAATATACGATTTATGGTTCGTCATTTTATTGAACACCAAATCAAGACTTGTTGGTTGTGGTAGACTCCTTTTAATAATGGATTCAATCTTGTAGATTATTTTCTTTATTTTTCACATGATAAGGTAATATAAATCCATGTGATCTATTTTTCCCTATTTTCAGGGTATTTTTCTAAATCTATAATTTATCACCATCAACTTGATTTATAGGTTGATAGTAGTTAGTTGGGAACATACATGTGTAATGTAGATGGATCTTACCATTCTCCTTATCTTTTCAGGTGTTTTGGGGGTTATTTATAAATATGCCCATGTCGGTAGTTTGTGAGAGTCAACTAATTAAATGATGTTTTCTTTTGAATTCTTAATCTACATGTGTCGGGATCCTATAATCATTCCCTAGAACATATATACATATTGAGATAGGTAAGGGGATTTTTACCACTTGGCCAGGAGAGTTTGGGTGTCTGGTTTAAATTAAATGACTTTTATGTATTGAATTATATTGGATTCATTGAAGTGGAACATGTGGTTCCTATGAATCATGTTATAGATTCATTTTGTTATTTTTCATGATATAAATATATATATATATATATATACTTGTGTGTACTGATATGGATATACATGGTTGACCATTCTCATCTACTATTTTTATAACATACATAGGAATGTTTATCATCTAAAAATTGATTATTACGTTGGACTTATTATTATTATTATTACTATTTTTTATTATCTTCTACTGAGTTTTATTTATTCTTTTACAATTATAATGTCTTTATTCCACTATTTTATATATGTGTATAAACCATTATCCTTATCATCTCCCAGTTTATAGTCTCCCCACCATCACCTAATCTACCACTATAATAGTTAGAATCCATTGGTGTATGGGGAGGTGCACCAAAGGTCTATTGGCCAACATTCTCATAGAAAATTTTGGGTGGAAAATGGTTTGGGACAACATAATATGAGAACATGGTTACCATGGATTATAAATATATTAATTCAGTGCTACATAAGGTATTTAAAGAATGGGATGACAAGGAAATAGAATAATCTATATATTGTATAATGATGTGGAGTCAACTCAAATGGATCATAGTTACAGGAAACCTACCATAAAATATTTTATTTAGGTGTCATATACCATATCATATATTTTAGTAAATATGGGTTTTGAGGTTCTCGGTAAGGTTTTTTGTAGACATACCGAATTATATCTATCATTACACCCTTATGGGTTTGATCGAAAGGTATTTAGGGATACCAAAAGTTCTTTATCTCGATTAGTGGTTTGAGGATTCTCTAAAATTTGAATATAACCTACATGTATTTTTTTATATGATTATTGTGATGGATTGGTTAACACGATATAAAGCTTGCATAAGCTTCTACCATGAATGAGTATTTTTCAAATCTTTTAAGGGTGAATGTTATATTGTCATTAGAGTATGGAATTTATTATCAGTCCATTCATAACATGAATATCAATAGGTGGGGATGGTATTGAACTAGTTTACTTGTATTTTTATAAGGTGTTATATGGAACAACATTTTATCATTCCTCTTGTTGGTTAATAGTTAAAAGATATATTAAATATGCAATTATCATTGTTTCCACATAAGGGAAATATTGGGTTCAATGTTTATTTTATTATATCTATAAAAAAAATCCATTCTACAATATAGGATATCACCTGCAATGATTATAAATCTCAATTTTTAGGTAAATGAATTAAATTCAATGGGATTCATTAACCAATGAACATCACCTTAGTGTATTCTAATTTTATTCGATATGAAAGGGTATATATAATTTTGATTATATATATATTTATAGAGCATTAATAATGTGTTAGTTATGAACCAGTATCATCAACCTTTTGAAAATAAAATATTCAGTTCATTGAGGGGGAAATTAGTTCTCTAAGAACTAATCTAACAATATTTATCACAATATTTGTCTGATTTCATCTCATAATATATTATATTATTTTTAGGGAACGTATGATATGTTTGAGTATCTCATAATTTCATCTAATTTTACCAGCAAGAGATTATTTTTCTGGGTCATGATGAATATGAATATACTTCAATATCTAGATTCATTTGTGTTTTTTTAATGAAATTTTGGAATGATCATTGTCATTGGAGGATCTTACTCGAAATATTGATATTATCTTTTTCTAACTGATGGTGAATTTCATATATTTTAGGAATTAATTATTTTAGTATCTTATTAGTGAGGTGTTATTTCTAGGTAGGGTGATATCTGAGGCATCCATGTTAATTTACCCTAAGATTGTCAAATCCATATTTTCAAATTTACCCATGAATATTTTTTTGATTTTTAGATTATTTGGTTTATAATGATAAAATGTGTGACCCATTTTGTCAAATATTGATAGGATATATTCATTATGGGTCATAAAAAGAAGAGGAAGATGTTTGAGTAGTTCGATTAATCTGTAGAACCATATAAGAGATAAAGAAAATCATGTCATATGACCTTATTCAGACCTTACTATAGTTGTTATGGAGGGTAACATGTATTATAAGGAATATGGGTTTTTTTAGAGTTATTTTCATAGAGGATAATATTTTTCATTCCTATAGATACATGAAGTTGAGGACATATATATAGAGAGAGAGAATTATTTGAATCATTAATTAGAGTAGACAGTGGTAGTGCCCAATCTTATATGTTTTCATCAATAATTTATTTGTTGTTTGTTTTTTATACTTACCAAAGGGTTATCAAAAATATATAATCATTGTTGTAAATGAACCTTCTACAAAGAAGGCGTATTGAGTATTTTTATCCCTTAAACATTGAGGTGGTTAATGCCTTTTGGGAAGGGGAACTGGTTTATGTGATATGTAAGAGGAATTATGATCATATAGTTCCTGAGGAAAGTAACGAGTATAAGTTGTTAGGTATATTTTCTAACAAACATCATGATATCTTGGAGTATCTGGGTTGAACTAACTTTTTTCCCTTCTATTTTACCTTATTAATATTTAAAGATTAGAAGAGACTATGATCTTTTACATAAATGAATGAGTAATAATGGATAGTATATATAATACAGACAGAAGACTTGATTTTTTTAGGAATTATGACATGAATAATTTTTTATGATCATTAGTTATTTTTTCTAGGATCATTCATTAGTATCTAATACGGGATTCACATGATTTAATAATTTATATTCCCCATATGATAACCAATATTTATAAAAATATCAATGTATTATGAGTTCATTATAATAAATAAGGACATCATGATTTGTATTTAAAATTGTGTTACATACCATTTGGTGAATGTATAACATCAGGGGCCCATTATAATTCATCATCCATTTTCCATTTCTATACCAATGGTTGATATTTTGTTAATGCATTCGATAATGGGTCTTCTGTGGTAAAAAAGTGTTGTGATTAGGTATGATTTTTTTTAACTAGGATGAAATTGTCATTCATTTGATACCAATCAAGGAGGAAAACTATATTGATGATATAGTATAGTTATGTGTTCAAGATATATAATAGTACCATTTGTTACTATCACACATCAGCAACATTTTCAATTTTATTTTCTTTATTTACTGGTTATTTTTTATCACAATGATTCAAGTCATTTTTCTCTAAAATTGGGATGTATTAAGGATTCCATTTATGTCTCTAGGTTTTCCCACAGTTATTGAAAACTCTGTGACCCAGTCTTGGGATACCTATAATTATTTTCAATGGTTATAAAATGTTTAGAGATTATTTTTTTTTAAACTATTTGGACAAACCATGAACATCGCCTATGCATGATAGATTCATTTTCATTTTAGTTCCTGGTTTGGTAAACCATGTGTTGAGTACCATGTGAACCAATTACCCTCTGTATAAATATAACACAGTAATGTAAACTATTTAGAATATTCAGGTAATTAAAATTTTAATACTACATATCTACCTCTTTTCCTTCAATTTATTCTCTATATCAATCTAGTTGATTACCCCTCTACTTCCACTCACATTTTTTATGATTTGATGGGTTTTCATCGTGTTTTAGTAGATATTCTTCATGATAATATTTTGTAGACATGTTTTTATCCTCTTATTCTTCATGATTACCTCTTTATTTATTACAAAATAGTTCTTTCCATGAACATGGGTTTATTTTGGATTGATTTAAATTTTGGTTTCCCTTGATTTAAGTATTATAATGGATATCTAATTGTCTATCATTTTTTATTATGGGAATTTATTATACTTCATTCTTGTGGTGGAAAATTCATTGTAGGTTTCTATATACTTGAACAATTAAATTGAAATCTAATGGTTTTCTACATGTTTTAAAAATTCATATTATTTCCTAAAGATTTACACTAAGTATATCTAATGAACCTTGGTTATGTAATTTGGTTTTTTCAATGTTCTATAATAAAAAATGATTTATTAAAAATTATTAGCACCAAATTCATTTTTAAAAAGCTAATAGTATTGTTTAAAAATGATTTTGGTATAAAATGTTTGTAAATGTTTCTTTTTTGTTTATTTTTTATTGATTTGATGTTTGAATGAAAATGATAATAGTTACGTTATTTGGTTTTCCAAGAATATTTTACCACATGATTTATCAAATGGTATTTAGAAAGTCTGATTCTCACTTTCTAAGAAGTTTTCTTATATGTTAGTGGACCCTTTATCTGGTCACATAGTTTTGGTTTATAAAAATTGGATTTAATATTCCCTATTATAAGTTATGTTAGTTTTATAGTTTTAAGGAAAATGGGATACAAATATGAATGTAATTAGTGGGTGATGTTGTTCTTAGGGTTTTACTTTAGTACTCATCACTATTTAAAAAAAATTATGGATCCCCTTTTTTGATGTATCACAGATAAATAATAATAGAATGATTTTATATACAAGTAAATATTATGAACTAGTATTTGAATTTTTTCTAGAGACCCCAGGAATGAATTTTATTAGGGTGGGGTTAATTTTTCCTTAGTTAGGCATAAAATAATAATACAAAATATTATGGTGGTTGTGTTTCATCTGTAATTCCAATTGGATGGATTCTACAATAATTTTATCTTATATTTTCCTAGATAACTTATGTGTTCCCACATTCACCAATTTTGAATTATATTTTGATGATAATGATATTTCCATTTTCATGACTATTTTACAATGTTTATTTTTATTATTGATCCATTTTTATTGATATTGAGTTTTCTATGAATGATTCTTTTTAAAACAAATGTGAATTATTAATTTATAATTATAGGATTTAAGAAATCTTATACATTCCTTTAAATATTTTAATAACTTCTTTAAAAAACGAATACAGATATAGAAATAATTTTTTTATTTGAAGATGATGTAAAATTATTATTTTTTAAATTATTAACATATGTCTTTTGAATAATATAGTTTCAAATGATCATATGTTATGGGGTTTTAATTAATGTGATGAGCATACATTTATAGTTGTATTTCAAACAAGAATGAAAGGGTTTTTTATTTTAAAGGTTGTATATGGGGTGTTAGGAGGATACCTAAAAGAGTTTATTTCTTTTCTATATCATAATATAGGATTAAAACCTTCCCCTTAGATGTATAAAACATTCTATGGGTCTCTTAGTTAAAGTATGTTGGAAGAAATAATTGAAGGTGATTCACATGTGATGATTTGAAGGGTGTCTATAGATTATATGTTTTATTATCTTATTTTGGTTAACCCTATATTATTGGTCCATATTAAATGTCCTACACTAGATTTTATCTTTGTTTAATTTGATGGGTTAGTGTAATTTAGGTTTTTTGATATTAAATTGTTAGAACATGTGTAATGGCCATTTTTTTATTCATTATTTTTTTAACTTTCTTATAAATTTTTGGAATTTAACATTATTATATCTAATTATTTTATATGGGGATGGATATTTAATCTATGATCTGGTCATATCATTCTTTTTGAGTAAATTTTCTATTTTTACTATTTATTACCGATTGAAATTATTCCCTCTTGTGAATTTTTTTATTCCCTATACAAATTTTCTAGAATGTGGGGATCAAGAATTCATATCGAGACACGTCATAGGTTGGGACTAGTACAGATAGTTTGGGTAACTCAGTTCAGTTTCGGAAAAAATGCAATCAAATCATGGTTATAATTTGTGGAGTTATTATAGAAATGAGATAATATTTTTACAATTCAAGTAGTATATTATGAGTATGTTTTCTATCAACACCTTCTTTTATGACACTTTAGTTACCATGTATGTTTGGGGTGTATAAATATAAAATTCGAGATTTATTCTTAGTTATTTTCAAGATGTTTTATTATCTATTTTAGTGTTTATAATTTTCATTGAATATTATGAGTTATATTGAGAACATAGAACATTTAGTGGAATCTGTAACAATCCATGTCTGCATGTTTATATTGCATGTTTTTAAAATCATAAAAGACTGAGAAAGCTTATATAAAAGGTTTATAATGGGTTATTCATCATTAGAAAATGGTTTCCTGGACTGTACATCCACACCACATGAAACATTTAAATTTAAAAAAAATATTGATTCTTGGACATTCAATGTTTTTTCAATTAATATAGAGTTTTTTATGATAAATTTGAATTTTTTTTCATTGATAATTTTTATTTTTTAATTTAATATTGAATATGAAAATGAAAAAATATGTCATTTTTTAAAAGGAATGTTTGGGTTTTTTGAATTCTAAGGCTTATTAAGAAAAGGTACAAATTATAAAAATGATTTGGTTTTAAATAGTGTATTTTAAATGTATTGTAGAATTTACTATAATTTTTCATAAAATAAATTTGAGTTATTCTAAACAATATATCAGATATTTTTTATGAAGTTAATTTTTTATATTTAGAATATAAATCGTTGTTTAATGCATTGTGGAGTGTTTGAGAAATTTTATTCTTTGGGCTATAAAATCATTCATCCATAATTAGACTTTTTTTATAAATTTATTTATAATAAAATGAAATTTATTTACGAAAAAGAGTTCTATTATATTATTATATTTTATATTTTAATAAAGAATATTATATTTTTATATAATATTTTTCAATTTTACTTCTATAAAAAACAGAATATTCATAAAATGTTTTATTTTTTAAAACCAATTTTTTGTGGGTTATTAGATAAAGGATTATTCAATTCATGTAAAATGTTTCATTTCATTATATAATTAGTATAGTATTTTGATATGAAAGGGAATTTTATAATACTTTCCTCTATAACAACGATGGTTCAGATTTTATCCAATTTCAATGTTTTTAAATTTACTTTATAAAGTCTTCAAATATGTTTAAAGGTTTTATTTATAAATGTTTCATATATAAAATAAGATTATAGATTTATTATTAAATTATGATTTTGTAAAAACATATTTTATGGTGCCATAGTTTTAGAAATTATATAACTTTATAAATTATGGTATATAGTGGAAGATCTATACTTGAGATAAGAAATATGAAATTATGGATTCTGTTTTTGTGTTATTTATAGTAATACCTGAGATAAATAATTATGAATCACAAAAATTATATCCTTATAAATCATCTTCATAGTGATTCAAGTTATTTTCTAGGAATAATTATGTTTTTGGGGGTGGGTATGAGTATATTTCTTCATATTTATGATTGTAGAGTCTATAGATGTCGAATAATTTAAGGACAATATTATTGATATCATTATTTGGATATCATCATAAAAATTCAATATGTAAATTTTATTTTTTGGGTGATTCTTATCCCTCTATATCAGTTCTTCTTTTTTTATTAGATGTGATTTTATCCTAGTAGTGAGGTTATTCTTTTGGGGTTGATTAATCGATGTCTTATGTGTGTTCTTGTGTAACTATGAGGGGTTCTTTTTAATGATTGTTCTATGAAATTCATTTTGAACCATTATTCCAACATTGAGGTCATGGATTATAGTTTCATACATCATTAACCCTAGACAAGGTTCCATGTTGTTATAATTTTTTGGGGTTCAACTAGAGATGTTTATATCTATATAATTCATTTTATTATTGTTTCTACCTTAATTTTTATTTTTTATGGTAGTATCCCTTCCAAATTATTGATTATATTTAAATTTTTATTATTATTTAGTGTACTGACTTGGAAAGATGCCTCTCATTCATTGGATGGAATACTTGTAGATGGTATATGGTGTGGGTTTTTTTAGAAAAGCAAGCAAAGATTCAAATAAATAAGGAAAATTACAAGAGTCTAAAGGATGAAATTTTACACTTGTCTCTATTAAGAAAATCAGTAAAATCCTCATCAGGTGTGGTCAGGTGCACTCTAGAGGCTTTAGAGATACCCTTGGAAGAAATCCTATCAGCAACAGAGTTGGCTTCATGATATACATGAGTAATGATAAAGTTCATGGAGGCAATAATTTCAAAGCATTTGATCCATTTCAAGGTGAGTTTCCAGGCAAGGTGGATCTGATTTTTCTGAACAGCTTGCACTATAGTAGAAGAATCACTTTCAAACCAGAGATCATTCCAATTTCAATGATGAGCAATATCCACTGCATTAATAAGGGCCATCATCTCAGCTTCAAGGGTAGTGACATGACCACAAGAGCCATAGGAGCCTTCAAGAAAGTTTCTATTTTCATCTCGGAACACAATGCCATAACCAGCTGGTCCAGGATTTCCTTTTGAGGCACCATAAAGATTGCATTTGATCCAACCTGCAAAGGGAGGGATCCAGAAAATTTCTATAGTGCCTGAAGGTTTGGGGAAGTTACCTGACAAATGTAGCCTCCTCAGGACTACAAAATCTTTGATAGAATTATGACATTGTCTAGAATGAAGCTGATTGGCATTTCTGGTCATTGTGAGAATACTAGAGATGGTAGAATTTTGATTGAAAGCAAACATGCCATGCCTGATGTTGTTCCTGCCTCTCCATAGAGTGTGAAAAGTTTAAGCATAGGCAACAAAGAAGAGGACTTGGATCTGCATTGAGAGATGTTCGGCTGCAATAAAGTGCAGAAAATCTGCAACATTGTCAACACGCTGTAACGAGGTATCAAAAAGGCCAAAAATGATAATCCAAATTGAAGCAGCAGTTTTGTAAGAGAGAAAGAGATGATCCAGATCATCTCTATGTTGGTGGCACAGGTCACATCTTGAGCAAAGAGAGATGCCAGCTCTTTGATGGTTGCTGTCCATTGGGAGTTTTTTCCATTTAATTCTCTATAGAAGAGTATACCGAGCGGGTTGTATCCATCTTCTAAAGTCCTGGACAGCAGTAGAGTTATTAATATGTATGGAATGGTGGTAGAAGCTTTTAGAGTCAAGCATTCCATTCACAGATGGTTCCCAAACCATTATGTCATCATCATTTATGAAATCATTGTGTTACATTATTTCTTAATTCATTGGTAGACTGCGAGGGATATTATTTTATAAAACTTTTTTCAATTATCATTGGAATGGGTGTATAGAATTACTATCAAGTGAGGTTCTTAGTTTCCCAAATCCAACCCTACCATAAGAATTCATTTCTTTATCGTTTCATTTGAACCTTTTTTATTTTTTTATTTTATTTTTTTAATAGTTTCCCATATAAGATTTATATTATGTGTTTATTGTATTCACAACTCCTATATTTGATATGATAGAGTATTTTGTTTTTATTCTTCGTCTGTGAGGATTATTTATAAATGTGATTCAGTTTGCTTATGAAATTTTTTATCAGTTGGTATATAGATCTTATTTAATCCAGTATCATTGTGCTCCATGGTTTATATAATTCAATTTTAATAGTGTAAGTAAAAATAAACCATTATTTGGACTACATTTTCTATATATAATTTTTAGGGGGTAGAAAGAATTGTAGTTGGGGTAAATGTTACACACTAACCACTATTTTATTTATTATTTTATCAATTTTGTTTTATTATACATCAATTTTGGGATTTTTTTCACAATTAGGAGGAAGGTGTTTTTTTTATCACACGCTTTTTACATGTTTCGTTAAAACCATGGGACTCAGTGGTTAAAAGGCTACAACAATTCTCAAGGTGATCATAGAGGTGGAACATAGTCTACCGAACCATTTGGTTAAACTGAGAAATTCACCATTAAGAAAACGACACTTACAATAGGTTTTTACTTTATTTTTAAAAAAATTCAACCAATTTTTTTGTGTACACCTTTTTAATACCTATAATTTTTCTTAATTGAATTTTTTTTCGTAAATCATGTGGCTATATCATATAGACTATTCAGGACAATAGTATGATAATGTTACATATCTACACATGTTTGAATTTAAAAAATTTAGGGTCCCTACCTCCTCCAATATTCTCTCAATATCATCCTAGTCAATATCTCTTTTAATATACCTCTTTATTATCTTGATTCCATATGGGTTTCCCCTTATTATTGGTGAACCCGCAAGGTAACATTCTCTACACTCATAACTCCCCTATCCTTCTAACATCATCCTTTATTTTGAAACCATTAATGGTCTACATACTGTATGATTTTTTATATCTTGATATATATTTGGATTTTCCTTATTTTGGGGATTATAATTCACTTTTATGTGTTTTTAATTCCTTATTATGGTGATTTAGTGTACTATTTTGTGGTATTTTTTATTTAGGTTTCCCTATTTTTGAACCATTAAATATAACTTCATTAATTACATTTTATTTGTGACACCCTATTTATGATTTCGAAAAATTATATCTAATGATACATTCTTAAGGTAGTTGATTTCCACCTTTTTATATTCGCAAAATATGATTTCATATGGATTTATAACTCCTCTTACATGTTATAAACATTGAGTGGGTCTTTCCAAAATTATTTGGTTTCAAAAATGGTGTTAATGGATCATTAAAATATCTTCAATATTTTTTTTGATGAAATTGATGATGGTTATGTGAGTTTGTTTAAAAATATAATTATATGACATCATATTACAAATTATTTTTTTCTGTCCCCGATGTAACTTTCTAGAAAAATTCTCAAAAAGGGAATAAAACCTTAATGTATTTGTGTAGAGGTACCTTTTGTAGACAAAACTAATATTTTTACTCTTATAGGACAAGAATGGATTTTTTTTGGAAAATGGGATAATTCTATGAAGGGTGTTTGGAGGTAATGTTGTGCTTATGGTTCTACTTTTGAATTGAACTCTATTTTTCATTATTTAACAACTCACCAATAATTGATGTATTAAGATAGACCATGAACAGATAGGTTGGATTACTAGTTATATATTCCACTCTAGTGTATTACCATGATATGAATGTGATAAAAATTAAAATACTTTTCTTTATTTGGTAAAAAATTACCCCTTATTAATTATTGTATAGTAATACTGAGTGTTAAGGTGATTTACATACATCAAAAATTATGATTGGGTTGACTCTATTTCATATCTATCTATTATTTTTATAATTATCCTAGTTATTATTATGGTCACTAATTCTTATTTATATAATTATGATTATTATTTCAATATTTCTTGGAATGTTTCCAAATTTTGTTTATTTTTAAATTTTTCTTTTGAAGATAAATATTCCACGATAGATACATTTTCAACTGAATAAATTTGACTACAAAATTTTAAAAAATGTGTTTATAAATTCTGTTTCATTCCTTCTTTTTTTTAAGATATATTATTAAAATAAATCCTCGTATAAAATGATTTATTTTTATAAAAATTTTAAGGGCTTTTATTTTTTTGAAATCGATAACCTCTATGATTTGAATGAAATATTTTTTAACTATAAAAATATTTTACTTATTTTTTATAAAAATGAAAACCACACTTTTATAGTTATACATAAAAAACGGTAAATAAATTTATTATTTGAAGGTCCCACAAGGGGTGTGGGGAGGAAAGATACATGGGATTAATGATATTGCATATCATATCATAGGTTTAGTTGATTTTACATGATAATTGTTGATGATAATAGGTTCTGAGTTGAGGTTTTTTGGTTCTAATAAGTTAATTTGGTTCTAATGTCACAATAATATGTGATATGATAGTTTATTTTTATTATTTCATTATTTTAGGTTCACAAATTGTATCAGTACATATTGGATCTCCTACTCAATTATACCATAGTGTTTTTTGGGGTCATATAATTCATCCTATTTTTTGATATTGAGGTGTGTAGACATATATAATATATATTGATTTTTTTTTGAGTTAAATTTATCTTTAATATGGCCATTTTCAATTATAATTTATGATTTTTATTTGGTTTATATGTTCATGAATCTTTGAATAATAATGTGCTTATTCGTATCTTCTTATATAAATTTATATATTCATTCTTATTTATCAATAAAAAAATTTCCCACATCCATATTATTAGAGCCCTTGAAATGTGTTTCAAATATATGGAGATCAATAACAATATTTAAGATATGTTCGGGGTTGGCTCAGGAATCTATATTTCATGTAGGCTCATTTGGTTCATAACAAGTCCCCAAGAGTTACATTTTATAATAGGAGGATCCACATAAGGCGATTAATATACAATTTTCTATGAGTTAAACATACCATCCTCAATTTCATTGTAATCCTAGGAATACTATCTAGTTTTGGAGAATAAGATGCATGATTGTTACCTAGATTTTATCCATTCCTTAGTGAGTTATCTATCCTCCATTGATTTTACCTATAACAAAAACAATTGAGATTCAAATCAGATGAAACCTTTAATGAACTTGTATGTGTAGACTATTCTAATATCAATTGTATTGGATAATGGTGGGGGAATCATATGTATTGAGGATGAGTCTACTTCATGAGATCTTGGAGAATATATTATTGATCATGGTGAGGTTGGAGTCTTTCCAATGTAGTAAATGACTGTATACAGAATAAATACTTTTTCATCTATATTTTTAGGTGGGAAACCATGTTTTAGTAGATATATCTCAAATATTGAGACATTTTATTGTCAAGAGGTAATGGAAGATGAAACCAATGTCTTGGAGGAATTTTAGATTATTTAGTTGACTGATACTATGGATTATAATTTAATAATTAAATTGATTTTATATTTTATGGATGATCTATTACATATATCATAGTTTCGGAGATACAACAAAAATACTTTTTTAGGATGGTTTTGTTCTATTAGAACACCAAAAACTAAAATTTATTGAAAAAATTAAGGAGTATAAGGGGAAATTACATGATATGAAAAGTAGAAAATTTTTTGGCGTCTCTAATATAATAAGGAAGAAAATATGAAGGAATTTCGTTCCTCTAAATAACATCATGAGGAAATCCCTTGCTGGAAACACCATCGACAATCCTATTCACTTCACAGTAGGTGGGAATGATAATAAAATTGAGATTCCTGAGCAAGTTAAGACAATCAATACATCGAGAGGTGAGATTCCATGTAAGATGAGAAACACCATTCCAAATAGATTGCACTAGAGTCTTAGAGTCACTCTCAATCTAAATGTTGTTACAGTTGTACTTTTTGAAAAAAGAAATGTTGTGAATAAAACCCATCATTTCAGCCTCAAATACAGAAGAGAGACCACAAATTCTGTAGAAACATCCTAGGATATGACCACGTTGTTCTCTAAATATGCCACCACATCCCAAGGGCCCTGGGTTTCCCTCTGAAGCTCTGTCCACCTTGACTTTCATCCAGCTAGTAGGAGGAGCTTGCCAAAAAACATCAATTGTGTATTTGGGCTTCGGGTAGTTTCCAAAAACTCTGATCCGGCGAAGGATCTCAAAATACTTAATGGAGTTGTCGCAATGGTCCTTTGGAATTCAGACAACCTCTCTAATAGCAATAAGAATCTTTATTTTACCTGAATTTAATCAAAATGACTTTTTGTTAAAGATAATATTATTTCTACTATATTAGAGGATGTCAAGGAGCTCCACAACAATTTTGAGAAAGAGGTTTATTATTCTTTGGGGACCCCAGGAAATCAACCGTCCTTTTTAGATGAGATAAAATAATGTTATCCAAAATCCATATACACTCAAAAATATCAAAAATGTAAGGCCAAAGAGAAGAAGTAGTGTCAAAATATAGAAAAAGATGATTGATGTCCTCACGATGTTGATTTCACATTTTATATTTAGAACAATGATTAGTTCCATAACATTGTAGACAAATATCAATAGGAACGTTTTGATACACAATCCACCAAAACTCATTGAAACAAGTGAAAAATATGATGATCTAAAGGTTAAATATTTTCATTAGCGATGATGGGTGTTATATGAATGGGATTAGATTCTTTATTCTTGTGATATTTTAAAACTACTTGTAACACAAGTTGTTATTTTTTATTAAATATTTTTTTCAAATCAAGTTTATTTTGATGGTTTTAGGATTTCAGAAGAGTTATTAGGGGAAGGGGTCAGTATTTCACGTTTTAAACATTCTTTATGAAGTCAATCTACTAAATTTAAAATTTCATACAAAAAAATCAATTATTGAATGAAGGTTTAATTAATAGTACTATTATATTTGGTTGATGGTCATCCCATAATCAATCCATTATATCATGGTGGTCTGGTCAAGGGGATGTGGTCACTACACAAAATATTTATTTTATTATGAATCATTCATCTAAGGAGTGGAGTTCACCAAGATTTAAAGGATCATTCTATAACATAATGTTGGGATATAGGGGATGTTATATCCAATTTTGGCTTAAAATGGTGCATTGCACCATGATCTGATGGGCCACATCATAATGTGATATGAGATATGGAATTTTTATTTTACCCATGTGGTCATATTGCAACGACACACCAATATATCTGTTATATAATTTTAATTATATGTGTTTTAGATGGTATATCCTAAAAAATATGTTTACCCAAATTCTTACCCTAGGTTGCAAAACTATACTCAATTACACTTTTAGGATCCTTCCTCCATGTGATTACTCCACTTATATGCATAAAATATTGATCTATATATCCTAGTAAATTTAATGTGCTAAGGCTATGTGCCCTCCACCTACTAATATTTAATTTTATTACTATTTTTATTTTTTAATGTTTGTAAAATAATTTATAATTTTTTTTAAATTATAGTAAATACATCAATTTTAGTTGATCTATCTAAAGTTCAACAATTATCTAGATTCTAATATATTCATCTAGTTTATTACTAATCCTTCATATCTCTCAATATATATTTTATGTCATTTTTTGATATGTGGATATACCAATGATGTGTTCTTGATAAGAAATTTAACTAATTTACAGCCCTCAACCCTCTATGAGTAAGGTAAATATGCCAACTTCTATTTTTAAACATTTATGCATTGTTCTTGAACATATTTTCATAGAATTTTTTTTGAAATAAAATAATGTATATTGAACCCCATACATCTAACCCATATTTCATTTGTTGAAATATATTTTGATGTAGTGGATCATGTTAGGTGTATTTTTTCTCCTCTGGGAAGGGATTGTGTTTTCTAAATTTTGATATTAGGAAAAATATTTATTTCCAATTAAATTTTTAGTTAATATGAAGAATTAATAGGTTATTGGAACATATATAGAGTGAATATATCACTCCATTGGTTTTTTCAGCGCATGTGGAGTGTTATTTCGACCAAGTGAATTAGAATTGGGTCAATGGTGAAGACATACTTATTATTGAGTATGAAATATATTGTAATATTATTTTTTGGTGGGTTCTGTTGTATTATAATGTTTATATTAAAATACATTATGGGACAATGACAATTAGTTGAAATACCTTTAGTTGAAACCTATATAGACATGGGTCAACTTCTACATTTGTCTTGACATTTCTATATCCAAGTCAATATAAATTATGGGTTATATCATTATTGATATTGGGATAACTATCCATTGGTCTTCATATTATTATTATTTTTATCAATATGTATTTATCTATCATCATTATAGACAACAGGAAACATTTTTACAATTTCTTACACTAGATGTGCATGATCGAGATGCTTCGGGAGTGAAAGAATTCTAAAAATGGTGATAATTACCATTAAAATTTATATTGAAATCAGGTAAAAATGATTATTATTGATCATATCACTATATTCATTGACCTCATTCCCATTATCCTTTTTCGGTGAAAATCTATATTTGAGATGGATTAGGGAAATGAGTGTATAGGTAAGATCCTACTTTATTATTTTTTATTATATATTTATATATTTTTTGGGTAACCTTATGGTTTTAAAATAATTTATATAAGAATCTACATTTATTATTGTCTTCTAGATAATATACATGGAGGTTAAGTGGGCCTATAAAACGAAATCCTTACATTAAAGGTGAGATAGTTACCCATTTTCCTTGTTGTATTTCTCTGATATTTTCAAATACATTTTATCAAAGGATGAGTCAGGTTTGGTCACTCATTGGATGGAAAATTTATTACTAGTGGTAATAAAATTTATGTATAGTTTTTATATATTTATTATTAGTATAATATCATCAAAAAATTAATTTTATATTCTTGATTTTCATTGATTCTCCATTGGGAGTGGATTATTTATTTTCACTTTAACCATGTGCAGGTATTGTGTTGTGAATATAGATTTGACTATCCATTTCACTGTTGAGAGAAAGGAAAACACTATTTAAAGGTAATTCATTTTTGTGGTTAAATGTATAAGAATAAACTAAGAGAGGACCGGAGAACAGATTTGTAGTTATGGAGAATATTTTGTTATAATTGTAAAATGTTGTATATGGGAGGACCATTGGTAATCCTTTCAAATTTTTTATAACTCATTCCCTTTATAGTATCACATTTTGATATATACAGTGATATGATATTTAGTTATGGTGATATATTTTCTACTTTTTCCATATTGAAATTTTATTTTTGGGTTATCATTATAATTATTACTACAATTGATATATATTTTGAACTATGATGGCGATAGTATAGTCTCACCTTGTTATATATAGACCCTCAACATCAGTTAATAGACACAACAATATATGGGGGTCCATAAGATGTGTGTGGCCTTACAATTTTTCTTTGTTCTGGTATATATGACTTTGTATGTTTCATATATGACATGTAACACCCCAGTATTATATGGTATTCCACTTCTAAAATTTAACATCTATGATCCTGTACATCACACAGAACATCGAGCATAAAAATGATTAAACATTATTATGATAGTTACAACCTAGAATTTGGGTAAGAGGGAATTAAATGGATTATGTAAATTTTTATAATAAATTTTACACATAGTTATAAAATGAATTATTTTGAAATTAATTAATTACATTTGAAAATAAAAATAAATTGAACATAGGAGATGTGCTTTTATAAAATACTATTCTTATGACCATGTTGATATTTTATATTAATATATTGAATTAATTACTATTATTAGAAGATATTAACAAAACATGTGTGTTACATATTCAATCAAATGTTTTTAAATTCAACTGGTAAGTTTGATAGGATTAATATATGTATAAATAAAAAAAGTATGCAGAAAAATATTTATTTTTCAAAAAAAATTTTTTACCACTTTTTAATGGGTAACATGTTTTAAATATAAATTTTGAAACTTTTATAAATTGTAATTGAAAATAAAAAATACTTTTAAATCTGTAATATCAAAATTTACTACGGTTAATTTTTTTCTCATATGTTTCGTTTTCGATGAATAGTAATGTGACTATTGAAATAATAACGTGCCCATTAGGAATAATAATGTGGTAAAAATAAAAATCACATCACCTATGATATTATAAATAAAATTTATGATTCTCATAAATTAAAATATATTATATTAATATCAGGGAATAATTAAATAATTGTTTAAAAACAATAAATTGAGTGTTAGTATTTTTGTGAAAAAATCAATGTCTCTTTATAATTTTATAATTAAAATAATTTTTTAAAAGTAAATTTAATTTCAAAAAATATCTTCGTAAATTAATATTTTTGTTGTATAATTATTATAAAATAATTTTATGAGGACTTACTTAATTTTTCAAAGTGTTATATAATTTGTTTTAGTTTTAAAACTATAATTTTTTTAATAAATGAGTATTTTAATTTAAAATTTAATTGATCATATTTAGATAATTAATTAAAAAAATGTATCTCATTTTTTAATTCTACACATTGAAAAATGGTTAGGGTGAATTTATTACATTTTTCTAAAATACTTGAATTTTTGGTGAATAATAAAATAATATAATTTATGGTATTAAGAAAATACATGATTTTTTGGGTCCTGTGTGATGCTTAGATGTTTTAATCCCATATTCATGGACTATCATTAGTTATTTTAATATATTTAGTTATAATTATCAAACTATTAATAGCACTGATCCAAAATAATAAACAACTATATAAAATAATTCGAAAACACCACTCTCCTTCACCATACTACCACTCATCACCACCTATTCTCCTTGCACCTCCCAAAAATTGAACCTTATTCATGTTCCTCAAAATACTCTTATAAATACCCTACCCCATGTCTAGGAGCCTTTGGTATCGTCAAACAACCAAAACCAATGTCTCTTAAGGAGGGTCTCAATTATAAGAAATCAAGTGGTAAAAACCTCTTTCCTTTTCATCTAATTTATTTTCAATTTATTTTTAATTTATTTTATTTTCATATTCATTCCTAAATTCATATCTATAAACATTCATGATAACATTAGTATATTATATATAATATAACATTATTATGTCAATGGAAAATCCATCAATAATTCTATTATCCTCTTCCTTTTCTTTATAAGATGAAAATATCACTTGGGATGTGTTGATTTTCCACCTTCATGGATGATGTGTTTTCATTCTTTTAATTTTACCTAAAAGGTGAGTAATAAAACCATTTATTGGTTATAAACATTATAATATATTTATTTTAGAATATTATATTTTTTAGAAATATAATATATACAAAAATATTGTCCAATGAAACAATCTAGTTTCTGATTATATAAAAATGACTAAAAATAATCAAAGGGATTTTCAGTAACATCTTATCTAATGACTCATCACCATGCCAAAAAACAAAATTACTTATATAACAATTTAATATTATTTATAATAATTAATATCCTGTTATTTAAAATCTATGAAACTACTGTCAATTTACAATATTTTTCACATATATATACAAGTAAACAGATCATTAAAACAAATGAAATAAATACTTCCAGATGATAAAATTGAATCTTATAACTCATCAAAAAATCCATAATGACCTTAATAAAATTATACTAAATAAAATAAATGTTTAGTATGTTCTCAATTAATTTTTTAATAAATATAATTTTATTATTTAGGAAATTACATACAATTGCATATTTCATTCAGACATAAGTGAAGGATTTCTTCTTTAACCACGATTTCTCATTCAAATTACATTATATATCTATTTATCCTAATTTAATTCTTATTTAATTTTATAAAATTATTTTTAGTTATTTTTATATGTTTCAAACTTATATATCCATATCATTTCATATTTCTTTTATTTTGTAATACATGCTTAATAAGGTTCCCTTCTAAATTATTCGCTATAACTAAGCTCTATTTAATTGAAATTCCATGTTCCATTCCCATTTTCAAGTTAACTCCATGATCTATTTAAGACACAATTATTCTTATAAATTAAGTGTTTTATTATGAAAAACTAACATAGTTCATTTCTAGTTTTATATACACAACTAATCCTTTGAAGATTCTAATATTTTCTGTTAAACTACACAAAAGTGGCCCACTTCTAGTTTTCCAAAACAACTAAACTATTCAGTCTATTGGGATGTGAACACTTCTTCACAGTACCAATGTAATGAATTAAGGAACTGACTTTAGGATGCTGTGGTTGGGGTCTTTATAGTTTGTATCAGTATAAGTTTTGTAAAAACCATCGTAACAATTTTTAGAAAACATAGACGAGGGAATGTACCCCAAATATAGATATTGAGGAAAATCATAGAATATAATCCAAGAATATTGTTAATTTAGATATTATATAATTATTCCCTAAAATAAATCCCTTTTGGTATACTACATGTTTACGTGGTTCTGGAACAGATGTACCTAGGTGTAACAACTCTAACATGATGTGTCGGGCCAGACATGGTGTAAATAGGTACATGATAATGGGCCTTACTTCACATCTCATTTCATACTCCATAGTGATATGTATAGAATAGTTCAAATTTTCTCTATAAACCATTATGAAGGATTCAATAGTAAAAATTTCCCGAAATAAACGTTGTTTATGATTATGATATTAGTTATGCATATATTTTTCAGCTTATGTAAAGTATTTCACTAGTTTTGAGATTATACATTATGATTCATAATTTTATGATCTAATATAGTGTATCACATTGTTTAGAAATGGTGCCTAGTGTTTTTAATTAGATCCTAATCAATTCCAATAATCCAAACTGTATGAATGATCAACTCATTTATGGGTTTACGCTAGTCTTTTGAAGGGGTGTTGTATGATCCCAAACATTATTATGGTATTTATTTTTAGTTTTTGTTTAATTATGTTATATTTGGATATGAAATCTTTTCCAATGTATAGGATAAATCTCAGCGGTGTTTTGGGGGTATGGTATGCAATAGAGAAGGAAAAAATTATCTTTATGGGCATGTTGCAAGGATTGTTCACAATTAGTGCAAACCTAGTGGGGGAGGTCAAATCGTGTTACTTGAGATAGTATAATATCACACAATTGGTTTATAGTTTGCAAACCATGTAGGTCTACCTTGGTAATAATGTGGTATAACTCCCCACGGATAGTTTAATGCCTGGAGTTTGTGCACGGTTTAGAAAATTGTGCAGGTAAACCGTGCACCCCATTGAAGTTGGAAAATTTAAAAAATTACCACCATGGGATTTTTAAATATCACTTGTTTTATCCCATTCCTCCTCCATCTAAGCCTATTGATGAAATATAATCCCCAAAAATTTCCAATGGTGGTTCTCTATTTATTATTGGCTATATAGAATGTTTTTGGTTGCGAATCGAAGATCTAGTTAAGTCTAATCCTATCATTTCGTCAATTTTTTTTATTGGGGTTTTTATCATGGGTGATCTTCTTCAAAATCCATAACACCATATTTTTTCAGGGGAATCTTAGTTTATTCTTCAATGGGGGTTTCAATCTAGATCTAATTAAGTGAATAATATCATGCTCATCACCAGATTTGAGTTAGGTAGTCTATAAGTTAAATCATAATGTTTGAATGTGGATTTGTTTATATATGGTTGTGTTATTATTTTTCCCTTGTCAAATTCTTGGTTCCATTAGTGATATTTAATATAATGGGTGTCCAAATGACAAATTGAACCCCCCCATGATCCTCGTGGCATGCATGGAGGATGACTTGACCAATTTTGTGCCACCCAAGAGGTGTGTCGACTTTGTAGAACATGGAAACAGAAATGTTAATTATGAAATTGACTAATGTTTAAGTATATCCCATGATTATGAACACATTGATTGGTTAATTTTATGGTTAGGAACTATATTTTTATATTTGTGTCATGATATGAATAATGGTGTAGGGGTCATTGAGCATGGCATGAATAATGGGTTAATTGAGATTAATGTGAATGTGCCAAATGAGTTGTGTTTTGTACTTGAAATGAATAGGTGGATTAATACAAGTAAATGATGAACATGTAATGGGAATTAACATATGATAATGGTTGGAATTGTTAATCATGTTCTGGTATTGGAACTAGTGAATATGATTTGGGTGTTAGTCATAGGAAATGAAAATTAGGCTAATGGGGAAATGATATCAATAGTAAATGTGTTAAGGGGTAATGGAATAATATTGATTCCATTGTTATTGTTATGATTTATGATTCTTATCGGTATTAATTTACTTGGATTTTTTATGGTATGTGTGTGTTACATTGAAAATAATCATGTGAAAATGGCTTAGTTGGTTGGGTGTTATCATGACGTTCTACACCCATAGGTTGTGTTTTATTGTGGATCTAAACACCTCTCCAAAAATGAATGTATTAGGGAATGGAATGGAGTTCTATTCTCCTAATAGATTTATTCGATGAGACCTCATTGACAAAATATTCAAGGATATGGTTTTGAATATGTGATGATTTGGCTATCCCTAGTGATATAGGGAACTAATTTACTTCATTTATTCGTTGATATAGATGAATATTTATAACCTACTAAAAAGTAGTGGAATTGAATTGAGTAATAAAGATGATATATGTAATGAAATTAGGAAAAATTATAGCAATGAATAATGTGAAACTTGTTAAATAATGGAACCTGAAAAATATTGTATTTACTTTTCATTTATTTATTACTTGAATGGATGATATTTTTAGACTGGATATTTTTTAGACACTATTTGTGGTGGCCTACTAAGTTATACTCACAACGTGTTCATGCGTCCATTAGGTACCAAAGTAGAATTTATGCTTACTGGATAAGAAAGGAGTAAACGTCTGGTTCTTTAGAGTTAATTCATGCTTGGGATGTGCATGGTAGTAGTTCCAGACTTGGGCAAGGAATGTCTAGAGAATTCTTTTGTTTTTATAAAATTTCAGTTTTTTTCAATTAGAACTTCTGAGAATGAAATTCCATATTTATTGATGGCTTTATTTTGTAACAATTTTTGGGATATGCTTCTTATGCATATTCTAGGGTTATTGGATTTTTGATCAGCTACTTATGTTTTTGTCTGTTTTGGATTACTCAAGTGATGAGGGTATAATGTCCCCACATTAGTAATTTTGACCCTCTCTTCTAGTAATAATCCTCTGGAATACATGGAGTCATGCTTGAGGTCATGTGGATACTTGGATCGAGGATTTTTTTAGTAGCTACCAAGATGGAAAAGTTACAATGTGGTATAAGGGAAGTTAGATTCTATGAAATTACTATTTAGGATAGTATAAGGTGGATTAGGATTTGTTGAGCCTTGGATATTATCTCATTCTTGGGAGTAATTGACCATTTTATGGGTGAAATTCCATGTTCATATGGTAGGAATTTTTGTTATTGTTTTGTGTTGTTATATTTGATGATATTTCACCATTTAGTGATTCACATGTTCTATGATATGATATTTTTATGATATTTTTCTCATGACCTCAAAGAAACTAGATTCTTCATTCATGTATCATTTTTGGAACCATGTTATATATATGACATGCATCATGATAGTCACACACAGGATGAGTTTGTTGGGTATGAAATATAGGATTCATTTTACATTGAAATTTGATGAAAATGGTGTCTAATAAAATGATTCAAATAAAAAAATGAAGTAATGGTTAAATAATTTTTTTCCTAAGAGTTCAATGTGATTTAAAAAAATGTTTTCCATATCATGTAATGGGATTGAAAATGAGCTTTCAAAGATGGGTAGTGTTTTTAGGGAGTTTTATGATCATTGGGATAGTGTGTGTGAATGATTTTTTATGAAAATAAGATGTCCTTATTTTATAAAAATTCTATATGGTTCATATTATGTGTTCTAAATATTATGTTTGGTATTATAGAAAATAGCTGCCAAAAAGGCATGTGTCGATCAAGTGAAAAAATGATGTTGCCAAAAATTCCCTTCTAGTAGTAGAATATGAGAACATGGTGATCTAGTATAATAGAGAAGAAAAGGTCTATGATATCCTTATACTATTTATGTAGATTATGGAAGGAGACCTAGGGAGGGTTGTTCCAAGCATGTTTGTGCTGACAATAGAATTTCAACTAAAGAACCCTTTGACATTTACTAGAGATGGTGGAAGATAGGTCGGTGTGTTTGGGATAGAGTACATCTGTAAGATTCTATGCCATTTAGAAACTTAATCTAAGAAGTGAGTCAAATTTCCATCCTATATGTTGAGAGGTCAGACAAAAAATTGGTGGGATATCACGGTGCAGATCGAACAAGGTGAGGAATTTCTATGGAATGATTTTCAAAATAAAAATGTTTTCGGATAATTTCTATCTAGTAAACATGAGATTGGAAAAGAAATTGGATTTTATAAACTTGACCCAAGGGTCAATGTCGGTAATGGATTATGCTATCTGTTTCACTAATTTCTGATGCTTTATTCAAGAATTTGTAGTAAACAAGGTAGATGTGGTGAAATGTTTCTAGGATGGGATGAGACATTAGATCAAGTCTCACATGAAAATATTCCATTTGAAAAGATTTGTAGATGTAGTGGATCTAATTCATATCTTTTAAGGGAACCTAAAGGGGGCCTCAAGAATTTCACTTCATGTTCCAATTAGATGGGAATGTGGTTTGGCTTCAGATGGCAAGAAGTGTCATATTCGGAGTTTCCATCAGGTTGGTTGTGCATAAAGTAGTCAGAAGAAGGGTTTGGCCAGATAGGGTGGAGATCAAGTATTCTATTACAAGTGTTTCAATCTAGGGCACATGAACAATCAATGCCCATAGACACTAGTTGAGTGTTGAGCACATGGTAGATTATGGAATGTAGATATTTTCTGTAGGAACCCTTGACAGTTGGGTTTGGATGAAGGTTTAAGGAAGGTTCCATGTGTGGTAAGGGGTAGGTTACACCATATCAGGTAGGTAGTTAGATCTCAACTGGTCATATTGTTTGGTGAGGTAGGTGTGGTACTCTAGGGAGAGATATTCTATATTAGTAAAATACTTCATATACTAGGAATCCTGGTTGGATCCAAGGTTTGGGGGTTATCCCGACTTCATGCTATTTAGTCTACACCTAGAGGAGGAGAGGTCATATCATCTATAGTCAAGGTACGATTCTTGTAGACTCCACACTTTATTGTGCTTTTTTATCATAGTCATTACTCATTATTTTATCAATAATTTTTTTAGTTGTGTTAGGACAATAAGTGGATGTGTGTGTGCAGTTTTTTTATTGACACTCTGTTTGGGTGTGCACATTGAGGATATCAGTAAATGTAATTGTTTTTCACTAGAGGTTGGTAGGTAAAATTTTATATGGGACTATTTCATTCTTTTGAAGATGGATTTTTATTAGATTTAATGAATGGATTTTATGGGTTTATACCAAGACCATATGGAAAGTTACTATTTTCATGTGACATTCACTTCTCTAGAGGGAGACACGTATGTCCATTGTGGTGAGTGGGGTACTTGAGAAAGCCCTGTGAGGCTGATTTTCCAAAACATGGTAGAACATTCAACCAAATTTTCTTGTCTTGAAATGGATGATGGAATATTTGAGTATCATGTATTTCCTCCTGTGGTGAATAAGTTTCAAGATTTATTTCCTGAGGATTTTTTAAGTTTTCCGCATGAGAGTGATGTTGAGTTTACAATAGATTTGCTTTTGAGAGTGGACCCAATTTCCATTCTTCTATATAGAATGGAAAAGGAAGAACTAAATGAACATAAATCTTAGTAAGATGAACTATAGAATAAAGGGTTTATTCATCCTAATACATCAACTTGGGGGGTCTCTCGGGTTTTTTTCTTAGATTATTGATTGGTCATTGAGGTTATGTGTCGATTACAGTATGCTAAATTAGATGAAGATTACGAACTGATACCATCTTTCTGAAATGGATGATCTATTTGATAGGATAAGAGGGGATTCAATTTTTTCTATGATTGATCTGAGATAGGGGTATCACCATATATTGGTGAGACTTTATGATATAACATTTACTACCTTCAAGATCAGGTAAAAATTGTACGAGTTTTTGGGGATGTCGGTCGAGTAGACCAATTCACAGGCATTGTCATGTATTTAATGAAATGAATATTTTACCCTTATATATATCAGTTCATAGTTGTATTTTTTGATGATATATTGATCTGCTCTAGAACCCCTGAAGATCATGAAAAACCTCTAGACTTCTTCTTCAGTACACATACGAGATCATAGGCTTTATTCCAAACTATTTAAGTGTCTTTTTTTATTGATAATGGGAATTTATTAGGTCACATAATTTTGAGGCATTCTTGTTAGTAAATCCCAAGAAAGTGAAGGTTATGGTGTCTTGGGAGTATCCCAAGAATATTTCTGATGTTCATAGTTTCAGGGGGTTTTACAGTTATTATGGAAGGTTCACTAAATATTTCTCCAATTTGGAAGCACCTATTCTAGGATTAACCAAGAAGGGATTTATGTTTGAATGGGATTCGGTGTGTGATAATTCTATTCAATAGTTAATGAACCAGTTGATGACTGCACTTATCTTGATCTTACTCAAGTCAGGTAAGAGAACACCTTGTCCTATGATGCTTCTAGTGTTGGAATTTGGCCGGGGTTGATGTAGTATAATCAGGTTGTATCTTGTGGTTCAATATAGTTGAGGCCTCATGAAATAAATTACCCTACTCGTGACCATGATTTTGAAACTATAGTATATTACTTAAATTGATAGAGGTGTTACATGTTGGTAGAGTGGTTCTTGGTTTTTACCAATCATAAAATTATGAAGTACATCCTTCCTCTATGTGATTTGAGTCTTCGGTAGTAATGGTGGGTTGTGTGAATGCAGTACTTTAAGGATTAAATGGTTTAAACACTTGGAAAGGGGAATAATGTTATGGATTCTCTAAGTTGGAAGACTAGGAATCATTTGGTTCAGGAATCCCACTCTAATTGGAGAATTGATGACCTTGATTGTTGATATGCACTTTGAGGTGCATAATAGGCACATGAAGTTGACCCTTACATCCATAGATGTTCAGTATGCACATTTTATATGGGTCAATGAGAGTCATCTTGAGGATATAGATTGTTTATTTATGAAATAAGGACTTAAATTGGGGTTTCACCTTCTGATTGGTCCATTGGTGTTGATGGGATTGTTTGGGTTCGTAGTTATTTCTTGGGGCTATTGGTGTGCAAGAAGATTTGATGCATATTTCCCATTAATTGAGGTGGGATGTACATCATGGTATGACTAAAATGTATTGTGATCTTCATTTTCTTTATTGGTGGTCAGGAATAAAGAAAAGGATTATGGTTTTTGTGGGGAGATGCATTACCTGTTAGCAGGTGATGGCTGAGCATCAACACCAAGATCAGTTTTTACAAGTATTTCACTTTATATAATGAAATTGGGATGATGTAATAATGTATTCTCTAGTGAGTATTTTTAGGACACCTATGAATAATGATATAATATAGGTGATTGTGGGTTTTTTACAACTTGTCCTTGTGGGGCCTATGTTGTGACTCCCCAATCCCACCTCTAATAAGTTAGGGGCTAGTGTGTTTCCCTGAGTAGGAATATCACTAATATGGGGGGAATTTCCTAAGTAAATATACCCATGCACACATCTCCAATCCAAAAAAATGATGAAATGTTAAAATAAACTAACAACAAATGTATTAATACATCAGCATCCCACAAACATAGTATGACATGAAATAAATAATCTAAACATGGACCAATACAATCCCACTAGAAATAGCCCATAATAAAAGACATCATGAAAGTAAATTTATTGGGACTTCTGTATAAATGCCACAAGAACACATCATAGCCTTTCCAGTCTCATTATGCGTCATCTGGTCTTGGAATACCTATAAATTCATCAAATAGTAAATTATCTACAAAATAAAAGACACATGTAGGAAAATTCTATGTAGGGTTGAATATAACAATACTCATTTGGACATCCTGAAACCACAGATAAATAAAACAAAGGAATGAATAGTCAATTATACATAGGTATATACCTACAGCACATTTAACTAGAATATCTGGATATAATCAATCGAAGGCACACCGTCTAATGGTAACACACAACCATAGTATTCCAAGCCTAGTATTTTAGCTCAATGAATCCAAAAAGCACTCATATGGGAGAACACATGTCTTAGTCCGATAACACTGATGGTGTATGTCCGAGAGGTATTTCTCAACAAGTCTCTCCATGAGAAAGTCCACTAATAGTCAGAAGAGAATCTAATACACAGATGAAGATCACAGCCAGTGATATGGGGTGATACCAACAACTCAATCTCTATTAACCCTTCAATATAGTGGATCAGAACCCTCATTGTGTTGGTCATGTTGATACCAAGAACTCCACCTATGGCATGAAGATGAATATACGATCCCACTACGGGCCTCTCGGGGGGATTCAAACAAATATATCCAGTACATCCTACTGATGGGATCATAGTCCAAGGAGTACGAAGTTATTGGTACCAACCAATTAAAAAAAAATATGGGCAAAGAACCCTAAAAAATCTCTAAGATATAGAGTACATGAAATTCAATCTATGTAGAAAAGGGGTACATGATGTGTAGTAGTTCCACAAGCTTTGTATCTTGACCTTGGGTACTTCCCGTGTAAAATGACCAATGTCATCAAACTATTCCATGAAGAAGAGTAAATGGTGTTTAGAGGGGTTACACATCATGTCCCAATATCTCAGTCTTTTCTCATGTACTCCATACATGTGCCAGTACATGGTGTTTTCTTGTGTACTCGTGCGTGTGTACCAGTACACAGTGTAGTTTGTGCAAATGGTCAATTTTGTGTCATGTGGGGGATTACATGTCGTGTAGGCAGCCAGATTACTCCACCCAATGTTTTTGTAATTCCCCAGGTACACACCATGTATCCGGGGAGGGATCACACATCATGTGGGCTATTCCATAGGCCTTTTGGTGCTTATCTCCTACCTAAAACCCTAGCTATCGCTCTATGATCCCACAAACTAGGTAGTCCTGAATTACACACTGGGTGACTTAGCATTTTTCATAATACCTAATTCTTTGATTTCCATCTCCTTCATCACTCCAGCCACCACTCTGACCATTCCATTCCATGAAAATCATGGTGGAGCTTCACTCGGGCTATCCTATCGCCGATCTAGTGATTCTAGGTCCTCGGTCCACTCGAAAAACAATATCATCACCATTATTCATTGTGCGATGAATAATGAGAAATCAGAACCAATCATCATTCTATCGACAACAATAACCACCATCTCAACTTTTTCAAGTCATACCAATTCCAGATCTCATATTTCATATCACTGTACCAATAATCATATGTGCAACAATCTTTCGGTCAATGAAACATCGAACTGTAGTGAAGAATTAAGAACACCCCAAAGAAAGTTGAATCGGGTTAGAAAAGGACAAATTCAAATAATAGAAACAAATATTGATTGATGTTTGTGTTGATCTCAATCTATTTATATTAGAACAAAAAACTAATCAATTAGCAGTTTAATCACAAAGATAATAATCTCCCTATAATCCAAGCAATTATTCATATCCCGCATAATGATCAATTCACGGGCCAATCTATTTATTGATTTGTCTAATTTATTCATAGAAATCAAGAACATTGAGTATATAAATTGAAACACATTCCCTACCTCGATTTGGTTTAATCAAAGATGAAGGATGGTCTATTTTGATCAACATTTACATGATCAGTCGAATCTAAGGTGTGCCAATCATTAATTTGCAACTCCATCAACATTAATTTGAGATGATTCTTTAGGGGTTATCTCCAAAGTCTCATAAAAGGTTATAGTGTTTTGTGGATAAACATGGATTTCCAACATAAGTATCCATTTCATTATAAAACATCTATTGTGTCAAAAAAAGAAGAAAATAATTTTTATTCATTTATTTTATTCCCTTTTCATCACATGATAAATTATTCAAAAACGACCAATGCTATATAATGTTAGGTTGTACCTAGGGTAAAAATTCCTTTATAAACACAATAGTTCCCTCATATTTATGATCTAGGAACATATTTTGAATTTATTTCACTTTTTTAGGAAAACCATGTAAGGGTTCTATTTAATAAATTTAATAAATTTCAAATTTTATTTTAGAAACACTGAGACTTGGAATCACATGTTATTTTAACACATGGACTCATATTTAATCCATATAATATATAAAAAGATTACACTTAAAAACAAAGATATTACATTCTCCCCACCTTGGAGATTTACATCCTTGAAAATCTAAAAATGGGATACCCAAAAAGATGTGGGTATTAAGCATGAATCTGATACTTTAGCACCCAATTGCTCTCCGAGATATTCCCATGCTGCCACAGGGTGTGCCTCAAAGGAATCTATTTCCATTGAATGATCATATCCTACTGATCTTAGATCTCCACTGGGTATTTAGCAAATGTCAATCCATCCTTGATGTACAGCTCTCCCTAGTATATAACACATAATGGGCCATGCACATATCTCTTTAGTTGTGACATGTAGAGGAGTACATTTACCCAGTATAATAGTAAAGGTAGAGTTATGTGGTACAACACCTCACCAAATCTATAAATTATCTACAAAGGGCATGTCACGACCCGTCCTCGGGACCCGTGCCGTGACTACCCCAAGCCTGCCTTCCATAGACCAGGGGCTGGAGACTACCACCAAAGGCGTAAATCCTGATATCAGGGAAGGAATTTCCTTTAAATAAGAAAAAAACACCACAGAGTATGAAAATAGAAGTAAACACTAAGTAAACTGAGTACAAAGGTAAGTGCTGGAAAGTAAATACGCCAAAATACAAACCCAACTGAAAGTAAAGTACAACTGAAAAGAGAGTACAATGGTAGAAAAGTAAAGTAGCAGCACCGAGTCATCCTCTGGAAATCCCACCTGAAGGGTGTGTACATATAGTCTCTTTTTCTCCTCGGCTCCAGTCGTCCGCTCCGTGTACGTCCCATCCGGTGATCCACCTCCAGGTACCGTCCAGCTCCACGAGCTCCTACCTCGATCAGCGTTGTCTGTTTTCTGCATCCTACACAATGTAGTGTGGGCATAGCCCGTGTAGGGGTGAGTATACGCTACTCAGTAGGGACCCCAAGACCCCCGAAGGTCTCCCAGAATCCACTAATGATAATCAACAAAGGAATGGTACAATAACGAAGTATCAGCCAACCCTACTTAGGTATATTCCCATACATATACCTAAGTCATCAATTCCAGCTCAGATCTAGCACACGATCCCAAGTACAACTCAGTCCACACAGGAAAACATAACTCATTCCACATAGGAATTCACAACCCAATCCATATAGGAAAGGACAACCCAATCCACACAAAAAAGCACAACAATCATATCGATGATATCGATTGTAAGTTAAAGCTCAGCTCACTTAGGTATACTCTTCGTAAGGCGATAGAGATGATCAGATGTAGCCACTGATTCATCTATGTTGTCGGACCCACATAGGATATGAGACCAGCAAATATGTCGGACCCACAAAGGATTCAAGACCAGCTACTCTGCCCGACCCACATAGGATACAAGTACATAGTCAAATACTGTCGGACCCACATAGGATACAAGAACAGCAGTCAAGTACTACTGACCCCAAAAGGATACAAGAATAGTAGTCATCGCCGTCGAACCCACAGAGGATTCCAGTACAGTCATCTTCCCTACTGAACCCACAGAGTATCCCAGTACAGTCGTCATCGCCGTCGCAGTCGCAGCCAGCTCTAGGGTTCCCACACAGATCATGCTCGATTCCGGGAGGGTCCGCTCCACAACCCAAGGGGTGTCGATAGATCAATTGACATGAAGTTTGGATTTTTTTTATCCTAAAGTTTCGTCTCGTCAAAAGGAACTCAATGTGACAGACGACACGTCAATCGGACGCCTGGTCTGAGAGTTATTAGCTTTTTCGTCCTAGGGGCCTGGTTGGTTTTTAAGCTAAAACCAACCAGAATGTACTCCAGCTTCGTCCAAACCTCGAGAAGATTAAGCCAATAGAACCGTATCCCTAAGGCGAATCCAACAAAGTCGACGGCACATCAATCGGAAGTCCAGAGCTCAGGTTATAAGTGTTCCCACTCCGAGGGCCCTGTTGGTGTCGTGTTCAAACTAACTTGGCCATATCCAAAGTTCTTCAAAAACATGAGTGTAATATATGAAAACGACCATCTTGATCCAAGGATCGCTACGCAACTGACAGTGCGTCCATCGAAGGTATGTATCCTATGTTATGAGCGTTTGAACGGATCTGTCCGGAAACAGGGGGTTTGGGCCCGGTCCGACCCGGCCCAATACCCCCTAGGTTAACACAAACTGGGTTGACCCGACCCGGGTCCGGGTCCGGCGTGGTCCGGCCTGGCGCGGGCGGCCCGTCCAGGTGCGGGTATCCCAGCCTCGCGCGGGCTGCCCGGCCCAGTGCGGCCGGTCTGGTCCCGTGCGGGCATCCGCTCAAGCGGACGCGGAAGGTGGGGAGGTCGCCACCACCTTTGAATCTGAATGGTGGACCCCATGGGGTCCGCCCTGCCGTTGACCGGGGGTTTCAATCCCCGGTTTTCTAATAAAGTGGCCAGCCTTTATGGTCAGCTGTTCGGTTCATGCGGGACCCATGGGGGGTCCCGCCTCTGGGGTGTGCCAGCGGCCGGATCTGTCAGCCGCCTTCTGGACGCGTTGCAGCGATGGTCCACAGCTCGTGGTTGTCCGGCATGGAATGACGGTGCTGCACCCCTCTGCGGCGGCCCGCCCCGGCCGCGGCCCTCCTTGATGCTTCGGCGCGGTGCGATGGTTCTGTGCTCCTTTGTTTCCGCACAGTGCCACGGCACCGCGTCGCCTCCATTCCAAACCATAATGAAGTTCAACAACAAAGGGTTGGAGGGTCTGCCGTGTTTGTGTGGTCCAGCCTCCTCCCGTTAATTTGATAACAAGCGGCTATTTAACGATGAACGCCTGAAATAACCCCGAACGTAAAATCAAACCCCTACCTCGAAGAAGTTGTCGAATGATGATCGTCGCAGGAATACGGCGTCGTGGGGGTGGTTTCGATGACGGTGTTGGCGAGCGACAAAGAAGGCGATGACATCTCACACCAGGTGCAGAGAAGGGAATGATCGGCACGTCGTCTCTCCTTGGTTCTCCAGTGTTCTTCGCGTTCTTCAATGAGGAAGATGATGTTCTTCAAGACTAGAGCTTTCTTCTCCAATCCTTAACACAACCAATCAATCCCAAAAAATAAAATAAGCTCCACTTATTTTATTAAGCCATGCCATGAGTTCAAAATTTAAAAACTCAAATCCATTAAATGAATTAATGTGTTGTCTTGATTAAAAGAGAGGAGATGTAAAGTCACAACATTAAATACAGGGGTGGTTTTTAAAAATGAGTTTAAAGGGGGTTATGGGGAAAGTGAAAAGGTGGGGGCTCGTGTGGGACCCACCTCACTAATATCCTAACCAGAGGAGTTAAGATTAAGTGGGTCCCACCCCAACTTCCTCACATGGATGTTAAACCACATAGTAGAGGGAAATAAAGTTGTGACACACCTTAATTTCACTTAACACTTAATCCACATAGAAAAGAAATAAAAATAAAATTGTAAAACAATTATATTTTTTTCCTCACATTTTTAACATCTCCTCATGAGAAAATGCACCTTCGGAAAAGGTGTTCCTATGTAATTATTGGCACTTCGGTTTCATTGGTGCCCTCGGATTTCTATTCCGAGCACAGGTTGAAAAGTTAGGAAAACCAGCTCATTCGTTCACTGAACGTACCCAAGCTAACTTCAGAAAATTATCTCGGGCACACCGGGCCTCGGAATCAGGTTCCGCCAGAAACTGTGTACTCGTAAAATCCCAAATAATTTAAGAAAAAAATCCTTTAAATTTACGGGTCTTTACATTACTCCCACCTCAGGTCTTTATGTCCCCATAAAAATACATCACAAACTAGGGGAACAAATGAGGGTACTGAGCACGCATCTAAGCCTCCCGCTCCCAAGTGCTCTCCTGGAGGTTCCCATGCTGCCACTTGATGTGCACTAGAGGAATTGACCTTCCACATAGGACCTGCTCCTGTCGATCCTCTATCTCCACAGGGACCTCTGCAAAAGTCGCCATGTCCACAATGTCTAGCTCCCCATGGTCGATGATGTGCGTCGGGTTGTGCATGTATCTCCTTAGCTAAGATACGTGGAAGACGTTGTGCACCCGGTGCAACTGAGGTGGTAGAACCAGGTGATAAGCCACCTCACCTATCCTGATGAGAACCTAAAATGGTCCTATGAAGCATGAAGATAACTTTCCACCCTGGCCAAATATCCGTAATCCACGTCAAGGTGAGACCCGCATGAAAACGTGGACGCCATCCTCGAACTCTAGTGGTCTCCACCTCCTGTCAGCATAAGACTTATGTCGGCTCTGAGTTGTCCTCATCTGCTCCTAGATGACCTGGACCTTCTCTGTCATGGACTGGATCATCTCTGGTCCCACAAGTGCTGACTCCCCAGGGTATGTCCATTACAGAGGTGACCTACAAGGTCGGCCGTACAATGCCTTGTATGGTGCCATCCCGATGGTGGATTGGTAGCTTTTATTAGATGAAAACTCCACCAAGGGTAAGTAATCCTACCAGCTATGACCAATGTCGAGGACAGATGCACGGAGCATGTCCTCGAGAGTCTGAATAGTCCTCTCCGTCTGACTATCCGTCTGAGGGTGAAAGGGGGTGCTCAGACGTAGTTGCGTCCCGAATGCCTCCTGCAACCCCTTCCAAATCCAGGAAGTAAAGCGATCATCTCGATCGGAGATGATAGATGATGGCACACCATAAAGCCGTTCAATCCCTTGAACGTAGAGGCGTATCAATCTCTCCACCGATCCCTGCTCTTGGATGGGTAAAAAGTGGGCCAACATGGTGAGTCGGTCGACAATCACCCAAATGGAGTCGTGACCACTGGATGTACATGGAAGTCCAGTCACGAAATCCATAGATTTCCCATCCCACTTCCACTCTGGGACCTCCAAGGGTTGTACCAAGCCTACTGGTACCTAGTGCTCCACCTTCACCTACTGACAGATGAGGCGTCGAGAAACGAGCTCTTCTATAGCCTTCTTCATACCCGACCACCAGTGCTATCGTCTGAGATCCTGGTACATCTTCGCCACTCCTGGATGTACCACTAAAGGGGAAGTGTGAAACTCTCTCAGCACCTCCTCCTGTAAAGCAGCTGGTACTATGGTACATCCTCTGAAAAGGACGATGTGATCTCTTCCTATAGAAAAACCATCAGGCACCTGTCTTGTGGAAATCTGTGCACGACGCGTCTCACAGTCAACGTCCCCAAGTTGTGCCTCTCTGACCCACTGAATAAGTGGATGTGTGATTGTGAGCGACTGAAGGAAGGCTTCCCTGTCTCTATCCACAAAGGATATCTGCAAAGTGGTTAACTGCTCTGTCGCCTCTCCAAGAATCCAAATGCCCGTCCTCCTGCTGAGATCATCGGCTACTACGTTCCCCTTTCTAGGAGTATAGGCTATCTCAAATTCATGGTCCTGGAGGAACTCGAGCCATCGTCACTGTCTCAGGTTCAGGTCCTTCTTCGAGAAGATGTACCTGAGTCTCTGGTGGTCAGAGTAGACTATAAAGAACTCGCCCATCAGATATTTCCACCACATCTTCAGAGCAAAGACCACTGCTGCTAACTCCAGGTCATAGGTAGCATAGTTCTGCTCGTGCTGCCTCAACTATCGTGATCCATAGGCGATCACTGACCGCTCCTGCATCAGGACACACCCAAGTAGGGTCCCTGATGCATCGCAGTAGACTACGTACCCTACTACCTCCTCCATTAGCCCCAAGAAAGGTGTTTTGTTCAATCTCTGTCTCAGCTATTGGAAGCTCTGCTGACATCTATCTGACCACATGAAGGGTTTCCCCTTCTTTGTCAAAGCTGAAAGTGGTACCACAACTCTGGAGAAGTCTGGCACAAATCTCCTGTAATACCCAGCCAAACCTAGGAAACTCCGCACCTCCATCACGCTCCTGGGTGGATCCCAAGCTAGAAATTCCTCGATCTTCACAGGATCCACTGCAACTCCCGCCTAAAAAATGATGTGTCCCAAGAAGTGGACCTTGCGTATCGAGAACTGACACTTCGAGAGATTACCTTAAAGATGGTGCTCTTGGAGTGTATCCAATACAACCCGCAAGTGGTAGGCGTGCTCCTCCTCAGTGTTCGAGTATATCAATATGTCGTCGATGAAGACCACGACAAATCGATCGAGGTAAGGCTGGAAGATCCTATTCATGATACTCATGAACACTGCTGGAGCATTGGTTACGCCAAAAGGAATAACCAAGAACTCATAGTGTCTATACCGACACCTGAAAGCCGTCTTCTACACATCCTCATCTCGAACTCTGAGCTGATGATAACCTGACCTAAGGTCTATCTTCAAGAACCACCGTGCTCCCTTGAGTTGATCGAAGAAGTTGTAAATCCTCAGAAGTGGATACTTTTTCTTCACAGTCACCTGGTTCAAGCGACGGTAATCGACACACAGTCTCAAGCTCCCGTCCGCCTTCTTGGAGAACAAAATCAGGGAAGCCCAGGGTGAAACACTGGGTCAAATGAATCCCTTTCCCTGCAAGTCCTCTAGCTGTACCCGTAGCTCTCGAAGCTCAGCAGTAGCCATCCTATATGTTAGAGTAAATATCAGGGCTCCCCCGGGGTACAAGTCAATATAAAATTCTACATCTCTGTGAGGAGGTAGTCCTAAAACATCTTCAGGAAAAACGTCCGCATACTGATCCACCACTATAGGAAAATTCGGACTCCGCACATCCACTAATCCTATGATGAGGCTAGCCAACTGATGAGTGATCGGCTATCCCCTCCTCTGAGTCAGTCCATCCTGCACTACAGAGGCTCCCTTCTCACCAGTGAAGGTGAACCTGCTCCCATCGGTGTAGACACACTGCACCTTGTGCCAAATACAGTCTATCTGAGCATGGACTATAGATAACCAATCCATGCCCAAGATGACGTCGTAAGGCCTCGACGCTGCTACAAGAAGATCACAGCCGAAGCTCTCACCTCCTAGAGTAATCTCACACTACCGGCACCAGTTCGTAATCATCGAGTCTGCTCCCGTAGGAGTCTCTAGCCGTAAGGATCGAGCCAATGGCTCCGTCGGAATCTCCGAGCTCCAAAAAAGAGCAGCAGCAATGAAAGAATAACTCACTGCTTTGTCTATAAGAACTGTAGCAAGGGTGGAGTAGACACAGATAGTACCTCAAATCATCTCTAGTGTGTCGTGGTCATAGGCCTCCGCTACCTGAAGCTGAGCCTGCCTCTATCTGCCAGCTCCCTATGGTCGGGGTGGACCTCCTTGTGGTGGTGGTGGTAGAGCCACAAAGCGTCGACCACCACCTGTTGCTCGGCCAGCTCCTCTAACTCATCTGCTTGCTCCCTATAGACCACCATGGTCGCACCTCTACCTCCGCCTGGGTGGTCCCTCAACCATCTGATGCTCCTCTGCATGGCTGGTCGGGCAGCCACGAGCCATGTGGCCCTGCCCGCCGCATGCATAGCATAGTCTGCTCCTCGTAAGACTGTCTCTACATTGTGTGCCCTGCACCTCTAAGCCAATGTCCTGAGGTCATCCGCACGATGTTCTGGCCCGCTTGGACCCTTGTGACATTCGTCGACTGTCATCTGCAGAAGACTCAGCTACTTGCCGCCCTACGGTTGGTCTTTCTGCTGGTGTAGGCTCAGCAAGAAAGATCTCTACGAGAAGGGCTCTCTCCAGTACTCCTCCCTATGTCGGAATGATGAGGGAGATCATCGATGCCCTGATCTCATGCCTCAGTCCCTGCTCGAAGTTCTGGGCTAGGAATAATGGGTCACGTACCATGTCCGTGGAATAGCATGAGAGATCGGTAAATCTCGCCGAGTACTGGGCTACTGTCATGCTGCCTTACCGCAGCTGTAGTAGCTCCTGAATGCACACCGCACGGAGGGTGGCTGGGATGAACTCCGAGTGAAAGAGGTGCTCGAAGTCCAACCAAAGGAGAGATGCATCGCCATGCACCTGGAGCATCAGGATCCACCATCTTCCTACTACCGCGTGCAGGAGAGTCACTGCAAGGATCACCATGAGGTCAGTTGGTGTCCCTACTAACCTGAAAACTTGTACAACAGCCTCCATCCAATCCTCGGCTGCCTGAGGGTCCATCTCCCCGCGGAACCTAGGCGGTCTCTGACGCTGAAACTCATGCAGTGCACGAAGGTGACGTGCACTCTCAGCTGCTGGGGCTGGTGGCATCGATGACTCGGCGGGTAGAGGTATCGCCGATGCCACCGCTGTAATAGGGCCCTGTACCATGGCCTCGTCGCTCAGTGGGCTGTCGTCTCGCATAAAGCTCGGAACCCTAGCTGGCTGACATCATGGGGCCATCTTGAAAAGAAATAGGTGGAAAATGGTCAATAAAGTATACCTGGTGAGCTGATACAAAGTAATCACAAAGAAGACTTTTGAAACACACATGCAATCAATGTTTTCCTGCACTGAGTCGGAAATCAGAAGTCAGGGTCCAGGTGTATGGATACATCGGCCGCCGCACCAACACAGGACTCCCTGGACTGATACCACACTCAATACCCTTAACACTATTGCTTCACATAGAAGAAAGATCAGATTCCTGAGTTCTGCGGTAGAACCGAAATCCTCTGATACCAATTTTTCACGACCCGTCCTCAGGAGCCGTTCTGTGTCAACCCCAAGCCCGCCTTCCATAGGCCAGGGGCTGGCGACTAGCACCAAAGGCGTAAATCCCAATATTAGGGAAGTCATTGCCTTTAAGTATGAAAACAAACACCATATAGTATGCAAGAAAAAGTAACCACTCAGTAAACTGTGTACAAAGGTAAGTGCTGGAAAGTAAATGGTCCAGAATACAAACCCAACTGAAAGTAAAGTACAATTGAAAAGAGGGTATAGCGGCAGAAAAGTAAAGCAGCAAAACCGAGCCATCCTCTAGAAATCCCACCTGAAGGGTGGGTACAGATAGTCTCCTATGCTCCTCGGCTCCAGCTGTCTGTTCCCTGTATGTCCCATCTAGTGATCCACCTCCAGGTACCGTCCAACTCCACGAGCTCCAACCTCGATCAGCGTTGTCCGTCGTCTATATCCAACACAACGTAGTGTGGGCATAGACCATGTAGGGGTGAGTATACGCTACTCAGTAGGGACCTTGAGACCACCGAAGGTCTCCCAAAATCCATGAAGGATAAACCACAACAGAAAGTTACTATCACGAAGTAACAACCAACCCTACTTCGGTATATGCCAATACATATACCTAAGTCATCAATTCCAGCTCGGCTCCAGCACACGAGACCAAGCACAACCCATTCAACATAGAAAAACATAACCCATTCCACATAGGAATTCACGACCCAATCCACATAGGAAAGCACAACCCAATCCACACAGGAAAGCACAACAATCATATCGATGATATTAATTGTAAGTTAAAGCTTAGATCACTCAGGTATACTCTTCGTAAGGTGATAGAGATGATCAAATGTAGCCACTGATTAATCTAAGCTACCGGAACCACATAGGATACAAGACCAGCTAAGCTGTCGGACCCACAAAGGATACAAGACCAGCTACTCTACCGGACCCACATAGGATACAAGTACAGAGTGAAATACTGTTGGACCCACATAGGATACAAGAACAGTAGTCAAGTACTGCCAGACCCACAAATGATACAAGAACAGTAGTCATCGTCGTCGAACCCACAGAGGATTCCAGTACGATCGTCGTCGTTGCCAAACCCAGAGAGGATCCCACTACAGTCGTCATCGTTGTCGTAGTCGCAGCCAGCTCTAGGGTTCTCGTACACAGCATGCTCGATTCCGGGAGGGTCTGCTCCACTAGCCAGGGGTTCGATACATCAACTGACATGAAGTCCAGAGTTGATGTATCCCAATGTTTTTTCTCATCAAAAGGAACTCAACGCGACAGACGGCGCGTCAATCAGACGCCTGGTCTGAGAGTTATTGGCTTTTTTGTCCCAGGGGCCCGGTTGGTTTTTAAGTTAAAACCAACACGTTTGTACTCCAGCTATGTCCAAACCTCGAGAAGAGTAATCCAAAAGAACCATCTCACTAATAATAATATAACAAAGTCTACGGCACATCAATCGTAATTCTGGAGCTCATGTTATAAATGTTTCTCCTCTCTGGGCCCAGTTGGTTTCGTGTTCGATCCAACCCATCCATATCCGATGTTCTCCGAAAACTTGACTGTAACTTACTGAAATGACCTTCTCGATCCAAGGATCTCTACACAACTTCTGCTCCGTTGATCGGAGTTTCGTAGCCCAGGTTACTGGCATTTGAACGGATCTATCCGGAAACAGGGGGTTTGAGCCCGATCCGACCCAGCCCAATACCCCCTGGGTCGGCCCGAATCGGGTTGACCTGACCTGGGTCCTAGTCTGGCCCAGTTGGGCATGGCCCGGCCCGGCCGGCATGTCCCGGCCCGGCCGGCGCGGGCGGCCCTGTCCTGTGCATGCGTCCACTCAAGCGGACGTGGAAGGGGGGAAGGTCGTCACACCCTTCGAATCCGAACGGTGGACCCCATGGGGTCTGCCCTGCCGTTGACTGGGGGTTTCAACCCCCATTTTTCCAGGAAAGAGGCCGGCCTTTATGGTCGGTCGTTCGGTTCTTATGGGACCCACGGGGGGTCCCGCCTCCATGGTGTGCCAGCGGCCAGATCAAACGACAGCCTTCCCGAACCGTCGCGTCCATGGGTCGTTGCTCTTGGTTGTCCAGCCCTGCGCGATGGTGCCATGGCCCACTACTACGGCCCGACTCCGGCTGCGGCCTCTTTCGGTCTCAACGGTGCAGTGTGATGGCGTCGCGATCCTTCTTTTCCGCGCAGTGCGAGGGCACCGCGTCGCCTCTGTTCCAAACCATAACAAAGTTCAACAATAAAGGGGAGGAGGGTCGGCCGTGTTTGTGCGGTCCAGCCTCCTCGCGTTAATTTGATAACAAGAAGCTATTTAATGATGAATGCCAGAAATAACCACGAACATAAAATCAAACCCCTACCTCGAAGAAGTTTTTGAACGATGATCGTCATGGGAATATGGCGTTGCGGGGGTGGTTTTTATAACGGTGTTGGTGAGCATCAAAGAAGAAGATGACGACTCACACTGACTACATAGAAGGGAAAGATCAGCACGTCTTCTCTCTTTGGTGCTCTGGCGTTCTTCGCGTTTTTCAACGAGGAAGATTATGTTCTTCAAGACTAGAGCTTTCTTCTCCAATCCTGAACACAACCAATCTATCCCAAAAAATAAAATAAGCTCCACCTATTTTATTAAGCCATTCCATGAGTTCAAAATTTAAAAACTCAAATCCATTAATTGAATTAATGTGTTGGATTGATTAAATGAGAGGAGAGTAAAAGCCAAAACATTAAATACAAGGGAGGTTATTAAAAAGGGGTTTGAGGGGGGTTATGGGGAAAGTGAAAATGTGGGGGATCGTGTGGGTCCCACCTCACTAATATCCTAACCATTGGAGTTAGGATTAAGTGGGACCTACCCCAACTTCCTCACATGGATGTTAAACCACATAGTAGAGAGAAATAAAGTTGTGACACAACTTAATTTCACATAACACTTAATCCACTTAGAAAAGAAATAAAATAAAATTGTAAAACAATTATATTTGTATTCCTCACATTTTTAACATCTCCTCCCGAGCAAAAGAACCTTCGGAAAAGTTGTTCCTAAGAAATTATAGGCGCTGCGGTTTCATTGGTGCCCTCAGATTTGGATTCCGAGCACCGGTTCAAAAGTTATGAAGACTTACTCTTTCGTTCACTGAACGTACCCGAGCTAAACTTTGGAAATTGATTCCAGGCTCACTGGGCCATGGAATCATGTGCCGTCAGAAACTGCGTACTCGTAAAATCCCAAAGAATTTAAAAATAATTCTTTGAAATTTATGGGTCTTCATAGGGTCATTGAATATTAGTGATAGATTGTTGTCACATCTAAATCACAACCACCCATGTTGATGTGAGACCCTCAGGAACACATGGTCTCCTTCATCGAACTCTAAAGGCCTATGTCGCATGTAATCATAAGAATTCGGATAGTTATCTACAATATTAATCTATTTCAGGATTATATGAACATTATCTAGAGTACCTCACACGAACATGGGGCCCATGAGTGCTGACTCTTCATAATAATTTCAACAAACATGTTCTCTACAAGGTTTCCAATACAAATCTGGGGCCATGGGGTGATACCAACAACTCAATTTGGAATAAAACTACAATGTAGAGAATCGGTGACCATGTAGTGTTGGTCATATCGATACCAAGAACTCCAACTATGGCATGATGATCAATAGTGGAGCCCGTTATGGGCCTCTCGGGGGGTCCGTTGACTCTATCCAGGATGTCCTATTGAAGGGATCATAGTCCTAGGACTAGGATATGATTATTATCAACTATTAGAGAAATGATAAGGGGAACAATAATAAACAAAAAATGTATATGATACATTGTAAAATAGATTCAAGCCATGAAAAAAGGGCGTACACAGTGTGTCGTAGGAGAACATGCCACATCCTTTGATCCAAGGTACTGACTGTGTAAAACAACTCGTGTCATAAACATGTGTTATATTGAATAATACATGATTTATAGAGAGGTTACACACTATGTCCCATTATCCTTGGTCCCATGAATATACTCTAGCCATGTTTTAGTACATGGTGACAGTCGGTGTATCTATGCTTGTGTACCAATACATTGGGTAGCTCATGTAAATGGTATAGTTCATGTTGTTCATGGAAGTACACACCATTTAGGAGACTCTTTTACTCCATCATATGCCTTTGTTCTTCCCTAGGTACACAATGAGTATCTTGGATAGGAAAATAAGCCTTATGGTCCAAGACACATGTTGTGTGGTACTCACATCATACACAAAACCCTAACTTACTCTCTGGGGGTCTCGCACACCATGCAATCCCATATTACATGCCATGTGTATTGGGATTTGAAAAAATTAATGGTTCACTGTCAGTCATCTCCTATATTACTCTGATCACTAGTCCGGCTACTCCTTATTGTGAAAATTAAGGTTGATATTCCCCCAATCCAATCCATCAATGATCTACCACTTTCGGGTCCTCGGTCCACTCTGAAAACATGATTGTTTCAGTTCTTCATTGCTTTCCAAAGAACATGAATTCGGAACCAAACGTCATTCAATCCTCTTCTACAACCATCATCTCACTTATTTTGAGTCATACCGGTCATGGATATACGATTTAAAATCCTTTCAATATGAATTGGATGTGAAATGATCAATCATTCAAATAATCCTCGAACTGTGGGAAAAATAAAACACCAAGATGTATAGTGAATCTGGGGGGAAAACACCAATCCAAACCATAGGAAAGCCCATATATTTCTGTTCAGATCTATATCCTTATTTTTCCCTTATAATAAAAAAAATATCAATCATCAGTTTAATCCAAAATATTAGAATCTCTCGATAAACACTGCAATCATACCCATCATTCTTAACTACCGATCCACCAGAAAATTTGGTAATTGATTGTTATGTGTTTTCCATAGAAATAAATAATGGGGAATAAGAAAATTGAAACACACACTCCACCTTGATTATATTTGATCATTGATGAAGGGTGATCTTTTTTCATCGACGTTGACAGGATCATTTGAATCTAAGGTGCATCTATCCTTGATTAAAAACTTTGTCATTGTTTGTTAGAGAGGATTCTCCATAGGTTCTCTCTAATAACTCTTTATAGGTACATGATTTCTTCTACTAACCATGTATTTCCATTATAAGGATCCATTTAATGATATAAATAGTATCTTTGTCAAAAAGAATTAATAAAATAATTTTTATGGAATAATTTTATTCATTTTTTCTCCCACGATTACTTTTTCCCAAATGACCCATGTCGAACAATGTTAGTTCACACCTAGTGTAGAAACATCATTCTAAACTCAAAGTTGCCCTTGGATTATTGACTTGGGATCCTATTTAGATGATATTACACTTTTTAGGTAAAATGTTCATGCATGTTATTGAATTTATTTAATATATTTCAAACATTTATTCCGGACACACTAGGTCTTCTAAACGTACGTTCTTTCAATGAATAGTCTCCAAATCAATGCATATAATAGTTAAAAATAATAAACTAAATAATCGGGACATTACAAGATCATTTTACTAGGGTGTCTTATTTCTTTTTGATCCATGATACATTCACCATTGATCATTTGGAAAGGTGGTATGTTTGAGAAATAGTGATGTCGCTGGGAGTACCGTCAACCATAGTTTCAGATTGTGATTTTTGTTTCACATTGCACTTTTGGAAGAGACTCTATAGGGAACATGTTACTCTGGATTTTTTTATTATGGCATGTCACCCACATATTTATGCTAAATCAGACCATACTATCGGAGTTTTAGAAGATATGTTGAGAGTTTTCATTCAGAAATTCAGTGGTTCATGGGTAAAACTATTTTCCCTTGTTATGTATGCCTAAAATAATATTTTTTTAGGATAAGATTCAAATAGGACCATTTCAGTTACTCTATGTGAGTTCATGTAGATAACATATACATTGGTTCGTGGTGGTAGAATCACAGGTTGTAAGAATGAGTCTCATGTAGGAGAGGTCAAAAATGATATATTGATTTAGAAATGCATAGTAACGACTCAGAGTAGATAGAAGTCATATGAAAACTGGATCCGTATACCTCTTGATTTTTTTGGTGGGTGATAGGGTGTTTTATCAGGTGTCCATAATGTTTTCTCACTATTGAATTTGAAAAAAATGAAAATTTGGCTCCCATGTGTGTGGGTTCTTGGGATATTTTGGAGAGGTTTGACCAGAGGATTACTGATTGGATCTTCAATAATGATTTTATGGGATGAATTATTTTGTTCATGTTTCACTACTTCAGAATTATCACCCTAATCTATCTCAAGTGGTTAAAATTGAACATGTAGAGCATGAAGTTGATGTATCCTTTGAGGATCATCATATTCTTATCGTGGATCGTAGTGACAATTTATTATAGGAAAATTTTGTTCCCTTCATTGGATTTATATATCAGTATGGTAAAAATAAAAAAGAAACATGGTAGAGAGATTTAGATATGAGGGATCAGTAGCCTGGTCTCTTCACCTTAGAATCTCAATGTTGTTGTGGAGCACAAATTGAGGATGATACATTATAAAGTGGGGAGTTTGTATGATCCCAGATTTCCATAAGGTATGTTTTTATTTAATTTTTATATTATGTATATTCTCCTTGGATAAATATATAGTTTTACCAAATCCATGTAGAGGATTTGGGTGTTCTGGAGTTTTGGGACATGGAAGGTAAGGAAGAAGGATCTTTCTTTGCATGATACAGGGTTTGTGCACAGTAAGTGAAAACCGTTTGAAGGAAGGGCTAAACCATGTGACTTGAGATAATAGAATATCACATAGTGTTCACATTCTTTTCAAACTATGTGGGACACCCTATGTAATATTGAGAACCAAAACCCTTTGGATAGTAGCTTTTGCTTGTATTTTGAGGTTTTTTAAAAATAATGATGGTAAACTATGTTCCCCATTAACGTTGGAATATTTCAAAAATTTCCACATTAGGATTTTTAAATCACAATTTTCTTTCTTACCAATCCTCCACCATATAACCTTATTGATGAACTAAAATTACAAAACCATCCTATGGGTGGTTAACTCTCAATTCTAGGCCATTTTAACTGTCATTTGTTATGAATCAAAGATCCATGTATGTCTAATCCTCTCCTTTAATATCTTTTCTGGATTAGGGTTTATATATTTGGAGATATTTTTCTGAAGCCCTAACACCCACTTATTCGATGGAATATATGTTAAGGATTAAAATGTATTTTTAATCTGGATCTATTGTAGTAATTAACAGTGTGTTCATCATCACATTCGAGGTAGGACTTCTACAAGTTATATCCCATATTTTTTTATAGATTTGTTCATATAAGGTTGTGTTATTGTTCTTCCCTTGTTATATTATTTATTCCATTTTTTGAGATTTGATATAATGATTGTACAAATTTCAAATTTAACCCCTCATGATCCCTGTGGGATGCATTAGGGAAGAAAAGACTGATTTAGGGCTACCCATGGTGTGTGCTGGCCTTCCTGAACATGGAAAAAAATATAAAGTATGAAATTTAATCATGTTTAAGTATATCTAATGATTAACATATTTATTGGTTAATTAGATGGTCAACAAAGGGATTTTGATATTTGGGTCTAAATATGAATCATTTCTAAGTGTTTGTTTTTATTGTCATGAAAAATGGCATAAATGATATTAATGTGAATGTGCTAAACGAATTGTTTTTTGTGCATGAAATGAAAAGGTTGATTAATAAATTGATATGATGAACTTGTTCAGTGAAATTATAAATGGTAATTATAAGATATTTTAATTAGGTTAATGTATGGGAACTAGAGAATATGACTAGTTAGTTAGGCATAGGAAATGGTAATCGGGCTAAAGTGTTAAATGATATAAATGGTAAATTTTTATGGGGACATGTAGTTATATTGATTCCCATATTATGGTTATGTTTTATGATATCATTAGTATTGGTTGTGTTATATTTTTGTACGAAATATTTGTGGTGAGTGGTTAAATAAGGATGTTCACATGTCTTGGTAGATTGGGGTATTAAAATGAAGTCCTACGCCCATGTGTCAAGTTTGACTAAGGCTTTGAACTCCACCGCAAAATGCACATATTAGGGAAGGGGATGGAGTTCTATTCCCCCAATGATTACATTCTATTGGACCACTAGGACCAAGGATTCAAGGTGTGTGTGTTGTATAGACTATGATGTGGTTATCCATATTTATATTGGAAACATGACATAATTTAATTTATGATGTGAGATTGATTAATATGCCTAACAATTTGAACACTTAATGGAAATAAATTATGTAATAAATATGATATATGTAATGAAATTGGGAATAATTCCAGGAATGAATTAATGGAACATTGTTAACAAATGCAATCCAAGCTATATTTTATTTAATTTTTTTTTAGTATTTTCATGAAATGTATGTTTATACAGGATATTTTGTAGATGTCGTTAGTGTTTTCTTACTAAGTTGTACTCACACCCTGCTTGGGCCACCATTTGTTACCCAAGAAGATATTATTCTGGCAGGTCAGTAAATAGGAAAAGGCCTTATGCTTGGAAGTTGAGTCAGGATTGGGATGTAGATGGAAGAGGAACTGAACTTTGGTGAGGACTGTTTGGGGTAATTATGTTGATTGTATTTATTTTGGGTTTGGATCAATTGACACTGCTTAGTATAAAATTGCATATTTATTGTTGGATTTATTTTATACTCGGTCTTGGTAGATGTTACTATTGCATATTATTTTGATTATTTTAATTTTTCATATATTAATATTGTTATATTTTGCGGATTACTCTAGTATTGAAGGTATAGTCACTCCACATGACTTATTTTTACCCTCACTTGTCGTTATCATCTTCTAGAATACGGGGAGGCTAATGAAACATGTGAAAGCTTATTAAACTTCCATAAAAATGGTAACGATTAACATTCATGTGTTTGGATTTGAGAATTATGATATTTTATTATTTTATCAGTAACTCATTGGTTATAAGAATCATGATATATAATAGGATTAAAATATTTTACTTCTTCAATTAATTTGAAGTATGTGATGAATATCAAAAGTAATAAAGAGAATTGATTCTATTGTAATTATGTCTTTTTGAAAACACATGACTTGGGAAAGATAACCCTAACTATATAATTGATGTTGGGATGATAATAAATAGATGGTTGTGAGATAGTATCAGTGAATATGAACATGGTCAATGATCTGATGGTTTATATTATTCTGGAATTATTTCATGTATGGTTTTAAGGAATAAATTAAACAACCTAGGATTTTACTATTGGAAGAATTCATATTTCATAAATTTTTAAAAATTATTAAGTTATTCGTATACTTGGTATGTCATTGAAAAATCAACAGTATTTTTGTAATCTTATGTTTTGATGGTTTTTGTAAATTTAGTGACCTTACTTGTTATATTATGGTCCTTAAATGTGGATAGAAATGTTTTATATGAGCCTTAAGATTAACTACTTATGAAATGAATCAACTTAAAAATTGGAAATTATTTTACATTGATAACATATGTTAACCATTTTGATTTTAGAAAACATTTAAAGGATTAATGAATGACTTAAAGACCATATGATTTGTTATAAGTTCCTTAGGTGTGAAAAATAATCATGAAAATTATATACCACGTGTAAGAGATGATGTGAAATTAGATCAAAGCACAACCAAATGATATGATTATACTTATGAAATGAAAATTAATTATGTAAATTTATTTCTCATGTTCCTATATTTATATTAAAACAATCCAAAAACATTAGGAAAAAGATTTTGGAAGAATAAATTATTTGTTTACTTTTATTTCTAAGAACTCAGTGGTCATTTAATGGATTACATGTTTATTTTGTTGTGATGGTTAACTTTTAATGACCATGTTCTCTATCACTCTTCATCAGAAAATTATTTTTATATTTCTATTCCATGCCCATTTAATCACATTCCATAAATAATTTTCTACCTAAAATCCTAGTTTTGGGGTGACCTACTCCTTTCTCTTTCCCTCTTAATAAGAGTATATTTTATTAACCGGAATTCTGTTATTGGTTTCCAAAAAAACAATTTTCAAGTATCATACTCTAATTTTTATGTGCAATTTCAAATTTGAGGGATGCAATTTATTTAAGGAGGGGAGAATGTAACACCCCAATATTTTATGGTATTTCACTTCTCATATTTATCTTTATTGATATTGTACATTACAAAAAACCCTGATCATAAACAAATGATTAAATATTATTTTGATAGTAGTCTACTAGACATTGGGATATATTGAATGGTCGATATTATGAATATTATGAAAATAATGTTTACACAGGTTTATAAAATGAATTATTTGGTTACAAAATAATTAAAAATAAAAAATAAATATATTGAACATAAGAAATTTGTTTTTATGAAAAAACTATTTTTATGAACCAAATGGAATTTTATATTAAAAAATTGATTTGATCTGTATTCGTAAAAGATATTAACAAAACACATATGTTAAAAAATCAATCAGGTGTTTTTAAATTAATCTAAAAAACTTTATAGGCTAAAGAAAACAAAAAGTAAAAAACCTACACGAAAACAATATTTTTCTAAATGATATTCTTACATTCCATTTAAAAGAAAAATTATTTTAAAAATAAAATTTGACACTTTTAAAAATTAAATTTGAAAAAATAAATATTCGGTTCCAGAGTATAATATCAAAATTTTCTTTGGTTAAATTATTGGTATTTTTTTATAAGTTTTAATTTTTATCAATATTAATGTGGTTGTTAAAATGATAATGTGACCATTAGAAATAGTAATCTAGCCATAAAACAATAAACTCACCTATCAAAGTAAACAAATCAGATTTTGGAATCTCATAAATTAAAATATTTTATATTAATATCATTGAATAAGTAAATAATTTTTTTAAAAACATTTAATTAAGAGTTTGTATTTTTGTGAAATATAAATGTTTAATTATAATTTTATAATTAATATAAAGTTTTAAAAGAAAACATAATTTCACAAAATATAATCACAAATTAAATTTTTTTCTTGTTATTATAAGATAATTAAATGATACTATAATTAGAAAATGAGTTAAAATTTTAAAATAAGTATTTTTTCAAAAAAAAATTATGATTTCAATTAAAAATTAAATTTATCATATGTAGAAATTTATTTTCTGAAAATAGAGTCCATTATTTAATTCTACATGTCTAAAAATAGATAGGGTGAATTATTGGGATTTTTAAAATATACATGATTTTTTATTGAATAATAAAATATAATAAATAGCTATATTTGACAAATACAAGATTTATTGATTTTTAGATGATGCATGGCTGATGTAAGCCTATGAACTCAAAATATCATTCATTATTTTAATATATTAATTTATAAATATCAACCTCTTCATATTCTTGATCAAAACTAATAAAGAAATGAATAAAATAATGATAAAACACTCATGTCCTCGAGTTTAAATACCACCCCTCACCACCTCTTCTTCTCACATCTTCCAAGATTTTACCCTTTCATAAGAAAGATGTAAAAAACCTTTCCTTTTTTTAATTTCTATTAAATTTATTTTCATTTATTATTATATCCTTCCATCCTCTTTCAAAATAAAAATGATAACAATATTATCCTATATATACTTGAATTTTATAATGTTAATATAAAATCCATCGTCAATTCTATATTTATCTTATTTTTATTCTTATAATGAAAACATTGAATGTGAGATTCTAATATACCACCTTCGTGGATAATGTGTTTTCAATTTTCAATTAATCCTTCAAGTATAACCATATTTTTTTTATTAAAACAGAATATAATATATGAATTATAGATTATTATATGTTCTCTAACAAGTATAAATACATAAAATTAATAAATGAATCAAACCTAGTTTGTGATGAACAAAAAACTGCCAGAAATAATTTCAATGGAATTCACTAAAATCTTATCAAATGATTCATCAAAACCACAAATAACCAAATTAATTACATAATAATTTAATATTATTTAACTTCATTAATAAATTATAATTTCAATTATGGAAAACTATTCCCATATTACATGATATTCCACAAATTTATACAAGTAAACTGATCATTAAAACTAAGGAAACGAACGCTCCTGAATGATAAAATTGAATCTTATAACATATTAAAAACACCATTAATGATGTTAATGAAATGATACTGAACAAATAAATATTTCACTTTTTCTAAATTAAAATATTAATGAGTTTGATTAAATTTTCTAGCATATTATGTATAAGTGTAGAATTCTTTCAGACATAAGGTATGGTTTTCTTCCCAAACCTCCATTTTTCACTCGGGTTATGCTATCTCTCTGTTTACCCAAATGTAATTATTAATTATTTTTATAAAATTCTTATGAAATCTTTTTATATGTTTAAAACTCATATATCTATATCATTTTATCCTTAATTTACTGGAGAATACATGTTTTAAATGTTTCCCTACTCAGTTCTTTTGGATAAGAAAGTCTGATTTAAGGGAACATCCCAGTTTATTACCCATTTTCAAGTGCACTCCATGTTCTATTTTAAGAAACCATTATTCAAAAAAATTACTTATTTTATTTTGAAAAAATATTATAGTTTATTTCAGGATTTATGTAAACAATTAATCCTTTAAGGATTCTTATATTTTCGCTTAAACCACACAGAAGTGGACCATTTCTAAAGTTTCTTAAAAATTTATTACTTTTTTCACTTTACTTGGACATGATTTGTTCCTAAAACATAATTACATTATCCTTACCTTATCTTTTCTAGGAATTACATTATTAGAATCAAATTTTCTGAAGAAAAAAAATTATTTTCCAATAAAACTTTTCATTCCAAAATGAAAGGATATTTCTCTTAAAAAAATTAAACTATTTAATTAAAGATTTTTCATATGTTATTATGATTTAAATATTTCGAAGTGGTATGGAAAACTTTTATTTTAATATATTTTTTTAAAAACAATTATACATATGAAAAATGCATTAGACTTAGTAAGTGAGGTTTAGGGCTCGACATAGCCCCTTGATGCATCAGTTGGTCTAATGAGACAAAAGAGACAGGGATTCAGCCGAGGACTTACCCATTTAAATATATTTATTGGTAAATGACATGATGGTATCATTATGATGTTTTGAATTTTGGATTACCGCATTATGATATTATTGACTGAAAAATAGTGTGATTATTTGACTACTTGAATATCTATGGTTATGTTTTATATGATGTTTTATATGAAATTATTTATTCATCGTGTATTACTGTCATATTATGCTCAAGATTATATTTTATTATCAGGTGGTTTATTTATTAACCATGAATTATTATTTTTATTTATGGTAGATTCTATGTATTGTTTACCCTTACTAAGTATTTGATCTCACCCCTTTCTTATGTTTTATATTTCCACATGATGCCAAGATTTATAGTATCAATGACTTGTAGGGTGAATCTAAGAGTTATGGATATTTCCAATTGAGTTTCTTTGTTTTTTTCCATTCATGTTTTAATTTATAAATTTTTTTTATCTTGTTTTCTAAAATTATTAATCTATTAGTTCCTATGGGATGTGAACACTTGTTTATAGTACCAATTTAATGATATAAGGCATGGGTTCTAGAATACTAGGTTTGGGGTCATAACATGAACTCTACTATATTGATGTTAAGATAATATCATTCTTCAATATAAAAGACAAAAAAATCTAAAATGAAGCTATAATTTCTTCATTTCATAAATAAATGGTAATAGGTATTGTGGTTTACTGAAAATCTAGCCTCTGTGATGACGTAATTGTTTTACCTATAAATTTCCATGGAGGAAGTATATTTTTCTTTTTTTACTAATCTTTATCCACATCAACAATGATACATGAATGAGAATTTTTTCTTCAATTTAAAAAAAAATGGATGTTACTCCTTTATGTTTTAGGAAACTCTATTTAAAATTCAATTATTGTTTTGTGGGATTTTATTTTTTTACATTCGTATTCTACCTTAGATAATGATTACTCATTCTGTTTGAAAATCAATGATGATTAAAATACATTATTTCAAAATATATATAATATTAACCACATAATAATAGAGTTATTAAAATAATAATCAAATTTTTTAAATTTTTTAAAATTTAAGTAACTTATATTATCATTAACTAATTTTCCTCTCATGTTTCCTATATATTTATTCTATAGGGTAATATATTAAGAGGGTTGTTTATTTGTGTTATTATTATTAATATAATAACAATTATTAATATATATTAATGAATCATATATTAAAAATATAAATTTAAAAATTATTTATACTAATTATATATTGAATTAATATCATTTTGGGCTAAAAAATAATGAATTCTAAAATAAACTATGAAAAATACCCCAAAATAATCATATAATGATAATTAAATTGTTTTTTGTTGAGGGAAATTGGTCCAGATGAGTAGTAAAAATACTCATTTTGTTAAACCATACAATAATTTCATTATATTATATTAGTTCCATATTTATAACACTATCAATAGTAAACTATTTTTATAACTTTTAAATATCCAATGGGGGAAGTGAAATTATCTCTGATGAACTAATTTCTTTTTTTAATGATACGTTGCAGGATGATAATTAATTCCCATGTCTATGATGTATAGATAAATAATTTTTTTGAAATATGTGTATAATATAAATGAAGATATTATCATTTCTAAGAGATTTTATTTTATTTTTAATAAATTTGATTCATTAAATATATTCTATAAATTTTATAGTTATTAGTACAAGAAAATTGAATCATACTCATCAAAGGAATTATGGTATATTCCAATAAGTTAATGATTTAAAAATATGTATTGAATTTCATTGATTGTAAGTCACTTAATATAAATTAAAAATACAATATTTATTCATATAAGTCATTAAACCCCGCATATACTCATCAATAGTTGAAAATTTATCCTGAGTATATTGAATATTATTATAAAATTTAAAAACATTATCAATCAATATGTACAAATAGAATAAATCCTCGCAACATATAATGAATCATTTGATGTAAATTTTCTATTATGTTTGTAAATAAATACATACATTGGTTGATATGAAGGAATCATAAGTACATAATATTTTCTCTAGGTTTTAAGGGGTGGAAATAATTTTATAATTATTTTTATATTTACATGGAACCATTACTTAAATATATATAATATTTATGGGGAATTGGTATTATGTATCAGAGTGATAAAAATGAATTAGATTTTAATGTGAGATTTTTGTTATTCAGTATATCAAATAGAAACCATTTATAATATTATTTTTATCGATATAGTATAAATTTAATATTCCTATATTTTATATGAAAAGAAAATTTATTCCAATTTACATTGAAACATTATATAAATAAGTTGTATAATTTATATCAAAAAATTTAACCTGGTTAACAGCTATTGAAATGGTGGATAAATAATTTCAATGAGAATATGAAATTACTTTCTCCATGTCTATAATCTAGTCTAAAAAAATTTAAGAAGTTGATAAATATTTTCACTAATTTAGGAATAAAAATTAAAAAATATTATAAAGGGTTATAAAAATTAAGGTTTCATTTAATCACTTTTCATGAAGTATTTTTATTCATAGTTTTTTTAAAAATCAATCATTTCTAGGAAGAAATGTAATATAGTATCATTGGTGTTTTATTTTATTATAAATTAAATATCAAATATAATATAATTTAATGTTAATACCTGATTAACTTAATAATTAGCATATATATATATGGTACTAGTGAAGGATAGAAAATTCATTTTTCATCGATTATATGATTATACATTGTTATTAAACCTTATTATTTGATTAGTAGTCACATATGTGTTCTCATAAAATATCAATAATATTATAAAAATTAATGACATAAAATTAATAGGTTCAAAGTCACTTGATTTGTGTGTTATAATTCATAATATTGTGAATGGGGTCATCGGTATAAAAATAAATAACCCACAATCACAAAAAAAAATGATTTTTTTAGTCTATATCAAGAATAGTTTTTTATCATCGAATGTTTATAATAAAATAAAAATAAATAAATATAATATTTTAAAAAGGGATATACTCTCACCCTGATCATTTTTTTAAAATTCAGGTTTATATAACAGTTCATATAGTAAGAGAGATTTAAATTCTTTGTAGTGTATTATTGAAATGTATGAACCATATTTCATGTCATAAAATTATATATAAAGGGTGCATTAAACATCCAATATTACCATAAGGTTTTATTTTTAAAATATATGTTACGGATTATGTTCCCTAAATCTATACTAAATATCTTTCATAAGTTGAAACAATTAGCGGTATAAAATATCATTATATAGGGTGAATTATATATGAAATTATTTTAGGAAAATATATTGTCATGACACCTATTGATAGCTGAGATAAATATCATATATTTTTTGTGTATAAAAATTTAAAAATTTCATTACATTGTGAATGTTACATGGATATTCTATATATTTTTATTCCTAAAAATGATGAAATTTGGATATGAAAATCTTTGAATAAAAAAAATATATATATATTTCAACAAAAATATTTACAAAATTTATAATAAAATAAAAATTTAAATAATGATAGAATATGATGGTTAGTTTAATAAACATGTGTAATTTTTTTATCTTATAGTGGGTATATAATTAATATTTATATATTCTATATAATAGAATAAGATAACTTCTACATGATGAAAAATAGTGTATTTACTCTTCTAGATCGAATATAGAATTAATTGGGAATCAAGGACAAAAATATCATTATTGAAATTATTTTTTATATTTAGATAATTACAAGAAAAGTATATATGGATTAAAAAATATTATTGCTGTATCTTTTTTTATTGAAAATGTTATGATAATGAGAGTGGGGTTAATGATAATGAATTTATATTTGTTAAAGTGAATTATTTTAATTTAAACAATTACATTTATTATAACATTATAAGAATAAAAAATATTTACTCATTATAACAATTTAATATTAATTGTTTCATTATTATAATAAAAACAAAAAAATATAAAAGCATGGAAAAAATATATAGGATGATCCTTTACTTAAGATATTACAATCCTTTTTGGTTTCCATAATTATGATATTATCTTATATATTAGAGGGTGTTTATATCATCAAAGGTATGGGGTCCCTTTAAGGATTATGATAAGATAAAATTTTAAAATTTTATGGTTCTATGATCTTGAGTTGGATTATATATATCCTATTTTTTTATTTTTTATAATTTTTTTATTTGTGGTGATTCTAGTTTTTGTAATAATATATGGTTAATATAATTGATTCCACAACATATGATTATAACCAAATTGATGAGTAGTATAATAGTGATACCAATGGTAAATAACAGTATATAGGTGCCTATTCAAAGGAATGGACTATAGAAACATCACATGATATTGTTAGGGAAAATAATTAATCGAAATAGTAGATTACATGAATTTTATGATTACTAGAATCAATTTTTCCAATATAATGACCCAAAATAATCTATATTAATAAATAAAATTTAAATCAAAACTAGAATGAATGTTTCATCTGAATTCTATGGATAGATTATTATCATTCCTATAATAACTTTGAGAATTATGAATTTGATTTTGGAAATATACTAACTATAATTTATTTTCTACGTTAGGTTTAACAACTAAAATAATGATATATTTTAAATGAAAAATAACATCTTATAAAATGACTAAAGGATAAATCATTTTTAATAAATATATTTACAGAGATATAGGTAACTCCAAGTATATCCCAAATATATTATAGATTTTTACATCGTTATTTTTATAAGATTTTTTGTATTTCCATTATTGATTAATATGGAATGAAAAATTGTTTTTTTATTATGTTTGAAGGATTTTTTTAATAATTTTATATAGAGAAATTAATGGATAAAATATCACACTAGTGAGTTTTTATTTCATTTTTTCGACCAATAATTAGACATTTATCTAAGGTTTTACCTTTTATGTGAGTCTTGGTTTTATAGATAAGATAAGGGAGGATTTACTAGTATATCATGGTCTCTTATATAGTCTTATAGAATTCTGGGTTTTTTATATTTGAAGGTACTAGATATTCACTTAAATGATATTAGAGACCATAAATGATGATTGTGAATTTTAGGTTTTTATGGTAGTGAATAATTCATGGGGTTTTTGTACAATTCCATTTATTTTTCATGTTGATCTTTTTTTTAGGGAAGAGTTACACAATTTCACTTTTACACACATTAAAATCCTCTATAAATACTCATTATTAATCCCAAAAAATATTTTTAATATTTTGGGGAATTCCATGGTGATTTAATAGGCCACTCATCATCTCTTTAATAGGTCATGAATGTGAATCATCTATTTGATATCATATATCAAGTAAGATATAGATTTATTTTCACTCTAATGATTTCTATCTCTATCCTTATTTTATATCATAGAATTTAGAATTGAAAAATTTATTTCTTCAATATATATTTTTATTTATCAATGATATTATTTAGAATTTTGAAGATTTATTCTCTTTTGAGATATTGGATCTGGTAAATGCAATGTACTATAGAGTAATACCTATTTTGGTGTCTTCAAATCCTTTTAAGAGACCATATTATCTAAAATATTTTTTTATTATTCAACATTAATCTACAATTATAAATTCGATATTTTTTTAAAATCAAATTTTTTCAAGAAAAATATATTTTAACATAAATTAATATTATAAGGAAATGGGGAATTTTATATCCTTAAATACGGAATAAAAAAATAATTTTTTTAATTGGAAATTATTACAATTTCTAAATGATGAATATTTAAAAACTATTTCATTTGAATATATTTGTTTAATTTAAAAATTAATTTAATTTCATTATAGGGTCGTAATGATTTGGATTTCTAATTTTAAATTTATTTCTTTGGTAATTCCAACATGGGTAATGTGTCATTGAAAAATTGAATTTTTGTGAGACTTATTTTAAAACCATTAAGGTTATTCTATTTTAATTTGACAGATTATTGTTTATTTTTTAATCAGATTTATGGTTGGGATAATTAAATATGAAATGATACAGAATACTATGGTTTGGGGTTAGACATGTGAATGTGTTATGACATGATTCAAAAATGGAAAATTCATATATCATCGGATTACTTGATTTAGTATTGGGTATACCATAACACGAGATACTTTCGGTAAAAATGGAATTTCATGGGAATTTTTTAGGATGGCAGAATGAGATGATTTTTTACAAAAATATAATGATTTGATGAAAGGATTTTATTAAGGGGAAACTATAATTTGTGGAATTTTTAGAAGTTAAAGGGTTTTTTATGATTATTTCAAGATAGTTATTTATATTTAAGTAAATTTTTGGTTTATTGAAATGACCCATTTATTTTGGAATTTATATTGATTTATAAAATCCTTTGATAAATTTTATTTTTTATTATATATGTAATGAAATTATATATTTGATATGTGTCATGGATAATGTATATTATAGTCATAGGGGAAGTCGAACTGGTATTATACTCATCCATATTATGTAATTTAAAGGCCATGTAAACATGATTATTCGTGGTTTATAATAAGAAAAGGCATATTTACCTTTTATTTTTGATTTTTAAATTTACTTTTTTTATAGAAAAGGATTTGGTTTCCTAGAGTCTGAGTTTAATTTTTTTTATAATCATGCATCACATTTTCTCTAATAAAGTTAGATATTATAAAAAACATTCCACTAAAAATATTTTTTTAAAAAAAATTCATTTTATTTTTTCATTTACATAAATATATTTATTTATTTTTTAAGGTAAAATCATTCCCCAATAGTTTTTTATTATCCCTCATAGCTTTTCGGTGGCCTCTAATGATCAGGTAGTATTCTTGACTCCATGTGATTTTTAAGTATAGATCATGGGATTTAGGAGCCGTGAGAAGTATTTTATAACATTGTATCATAACATGGTTGGTTGTGTTTATCCAATGGAATTATATTATTCATTAAGAATAGTATTATTTGAATTATGAATATACATATAAAGAGTCATAGCTAACATTCTTATTGTTAGCGTTGATTTACTAGGATGTTTCAGGTAAAAAAATATTGTTGGTTTGTGCCCAAGTGATATTGTTATTTTATCAATTAATATGTTCATAGTGTTGGGGTGTGATATATTTAGGCATCGTGATCATAATTATATGAAATGAATCACATAAACTTGAATGTAATTGAAAAAATTGATTTGTGCATGAAAATATATTTATTTTCTTATGTTGAATGTTGTTATAAATTGAAGGTATATACAATTATTTAAATTGATATAGAAAAAGTTTTCAATAAAGGAATTAGATAAAGAAATACAAAACCCTGATTAAATCGCATGAGGATAACGTTATCTTAATGATAATGGGAAAGAATATATGGGGATTTCCCTTACGTATTCTCATAAAATGAATGTTATTGTTCATGACATATAAGAAATTAGAAATGATGTTTATTTATATAAGTTATGAGGCACGAATGCAACTCAAATTTTAAGAAGAACAAATAAACAAAATTGAATAGTGATTATAGGTGGAGTTAAATAGAATATGGTTGGAGTAGAACATTTGAATAATTATGATTTGTATATAACTAATACCTTGATGTTCTTTTGAGATCTTCTTTTAGAAACTATCTAAGAACAAGTTAGAATAAACCATGTAATTGCGGAAAGATAAATATCATATCTGATATAGTTTCTAAAGTATGTTTAATGAACCATACTTTTAAGAATAGTTGATATTGAATTCAACATAAGAGTTCAAAAAAAATTAGTAGGGTGGTATATCAAATTTATGTAATGATTCAAAAAATTTCTATTCTTTAAGATGTTTGATGTATTTGTTAAAAAATAAAATTATTAAAGTATCGAGGTTTGAGATATGAATAAATAAATAAACATGGTTATAGAGTATTCTTCTAAACAATATTACTTATGTTTATGTTGTTAATATAGTAGCTACTATATAGAAAAATATAGTTTAAAAATGAAAGTTGCCCACTTTTTATCATTAGTTAGGTGGAGAATGAAATTATATAAATGGTTGGAACAGTAAGTATAAAAACATCTAAAGTAATCAAACTAATATGTATTTTAGTGTTTTTTAGGGATTTGGTTAACTATTGTGTATCTATTATTGTAATGTGGGATATTAAAAAATGATTTTTATCATTCTTCCATGCACATTTTTTCAATTCATGAATGAGGATACTCTATGAGGATATTTTATTCAGTTCTTGAATGTGAGTTACATTTACTATTTTAAAAAATTTCTAGTACAATAAAAGTATATTGATATAGTTAATGATTTGTTTGTAGGTACACAAGTACTATTTAAGATTATATGTGTAAAGAAGAGTTCGGTACCTCGTAACAGTTAAGGAAAAATAATTCTTTCTAAGTAGGAAAAATATTAGGTTGGGACTAAATAGATAAATTATATGGAGTAAGGTGACAATCATATATCCTTTAAAATTACTTTTATATTATATTATTATAATGAATCATATCCATTTATATTTTCAAATTTTTTTGATCATTTGGTTATGTTTATAAATTTAATTAAATATTTAATGACAATATAACACAATTTTTAGGAAAGATTAAATAAGGATTTAAGTTACCTATCAAATTATATAATGATTAATAACACATAAATAACACAGTAAATTTAGTTATTGACATGAAAATATATTTCAGGATAAGTATGAATGAATTTTTTGAATAAATTCAATCCATAGATTTAATTCTACGTAAATATGTTCTCATTATGTCAATAGATTAGACTATTAAAAATTTGAGTAGAGAATGGGGTGTTCACAAAGGATTTATATAGATTATATAATGTTGTGTTTAATAAATTTAATTCATTTAATATTTTTATGATTTTGATTAATAGAAGGTACAGATGATCCTTTTTATCCAATTGAAGTGGATTTTCATATAAATTATTTTTAAGCAGTTTTTTCTATATGACTACATAGGAGGGTTCTGTAATTTTCCGTTTATAGAATTATAAGAGAACAAGTTTTCTATCATATTATCATATATAACCAAAGAGGTTATGATATTTAAAGGTACAATATGATGTGATGGAGAAGACACTAGTATAAATAGTATTTATCATGTCTTCTTTTTTAGGTTGATTATAAATAATTGATGTGAATATGTTGAATATGTCAAATTATTAGATTGACTATTATATAACATATGTTATAAAGAGTATTTTTTCCCTTAAATTATATTATAACTAATGTTTTAAAGCATAAAAATTTCCTTTTTTACATCAGTTATCATATAACCAATGTAAAAAAAGATTATTTTTAATGTATATTACATAATAAGTGATGTTAAATACCATTTAAAATATTAGAAATTTTCTGCTTTAATCATTTCGTTGTTACTCATTCTTGAGAACACATAATTGTTTCTCTCATGCAGAAGTCATATACCTTTTTTTCCTACCCATGGACCCCAATATCAAATTTCCATCTTTATACATCCTCATATTTCATACATTGTCTCATTTTTTCATGTTACATGTTCTCGTCTCTCAAGGTAATTCTCACACATCAAACCTATATTTTGATTTCTCAGTGGGATGAAATCCATAACTCTCGATTGTTTTTCAATTCTGAAGACTAAAATCTCACATTACCATCTTCACTAACCCTGATGTTTTTTCATACTCATTATTGCATATTCAAATATAAATCCAATCATCCCAAATCTCACATTTCCATATTAATTTACCTTAATTATTCATTGATTTAATTATAATAGTTTGGGAATACATTATTTCCTAATGTTCTGGTTTAGATTATAATTATCACCATTATAACTTAATTTTTTTGAGTTTATGCTATCTGTAAATTCATTTTAATAGAATTTCTTCACATATTTTAAAATACATCTCATATTAAATTTCTTAATTGAATCTCTAATTGTTTCATATTGGGATATTTTGTGTGAATAATTCATTATTTATTACTACAGATCTATGTATATTGATAAATTTTAATTAGTGTTATGCATTTATTAGTGACTTTTTAGTCATAAAATTTAATATATATATATATATATACATTGAAAGTTTCATGAAATTAAATATAGAATATTATATATGTAGTGTGTTTGTATATCAACACTTTTCTGGTGATGTGAGCATATTTTTATCTTGAAAATCATATATTAAATATATAGACTTAATATTTCGACTTAAAATCAATATAATGTTGACATTATTTGTGATTATTCAATAGGAAATAACAATTTAGTTCCTTTAAATATTTTTTTATGTTCAGATATAATTGGAATAATTGGTGACTGAGAGATTTACCAAAATCAATTTTTCAAAATTTAACATTGTGTAACATAATTATATATGTCATAGTGAAATATCTGGATACTTATATGAGACAAATAGAATATTGGAACTAATTAAAAAATTATTTTGGAATTAATATTATTTTTTTGAATTATTTTAGATTATGATCAGCATTCTAGTTGAGGGTTAGGTTAAATTATAAACCATTAGATTATTATCTAAATAATGTTCTAAAGTATATGCTAATTTTTGGAATACAATATAACATTCATGGTTTTTATAGCCCTTAAATTTTTGAAAATTTTGATAACCAATGTTTATATATTATTAAAAATTTAATTAAAATACCTCAATAAATTAACACGTTCTATTGGGAAAAATAACCATCATATTCGAAAAACAAACATAGACAATTGATTCCAAAGAATTGTTCCGTCACCACGAATTCGAACAAACTATCACTAAACACATTAAAATAAAGCACTCGAACATAAAGGGACGATTTTAGAAAATAGTCCATGATTCTATATCACATATTTTAATAACACTGAGTACCATTCCTAATTTTATATTGATACAAATGATTACATCATTGAGAATTCAGAAAATAAAAATAATAACTCCCAAATCCAAATCATATGGGATAATATAAATTTCATTGAATTACAAAGTGGAGTTACTATTTATTGACTAGAAAAATGAAATTCCACTCATTTAATGGAAAACATTTGGTGAAGTGGGCCCATTCACCAAGCTATCTAGATGGATTCAGGTCACAATATTCAATTTCAATATTTATCTAATTTCATTCCTATGAAAATGAAATATAATAGAATGGTATAAAAATATTTTATTTTGTAAATTTCTTCCATGAAATTCTTTTTTAGGATTTTTCTATAATATTTAAACTTTTAATACATTATTTCCTATAATTTATAACTATACATTTCAAATATGAAAATATTTTTTAAAAATTAAATAATTTTGTTACATCCACATTATGACATCTTTCTTATATTTTTAAATTTTTTTCTATTTGATTTATGTATAATCATTCCTATTAAAATTTATTTTCATATCCGGGGTTATTAACTTCATAAACAACACCTTAACTATTATTGACAATCATAGAAATGTTTTACTAATGAATTATAGAAAAATTGTGTCTTCTTGATTATAATTTAAATACTCTACTATTTTCACCTCTTAATAACTTTTATCACCACTATATTTTTTTGACGTGATATTTTGTTGTTAAGATTTTTATAAATAATAATTAGTTGATGTTGGATTATGTATCATCAAATAACTGATGAATATGAGGATGATGTTGATTATTTTTTTTAATTTTCAAAATGAAATGTCATAAATAGTGACATATTTTTCAATCCATGCTTATTTTTTAAAAATATTAAGAATACGAAATGAAGAAAGATAAAATATCATTTAATGTGTCACATTTTTAATCTAAGATACAACCCTTGGATTTTTCATGGTAGATCTATCTGGAATTTTTGATCTATTGATGATGATTCATTGCATGGTGATAACTCAGATTAAATTGATGAAATGATTCATGATAATGAATAATAGGTAATTGAGAAGGAACTGAAAATTGATCATCTATTAGGTGATGCTGAGAAACCATTGTATCTGGGTTGTATAGAATTTATAGTTTTACCTACAGTGTTAAGATAGACTAACTTGAAGGAGAAACATTGATGGAGGGACAAGAGTTTTATAGTGTTTCTACAATTTTTTAAATATATTCATCCGAAAGATAATTATCTTCTATATTATGATTATAATGTGGGGAAACTATTATAGAAAATGTGATTAGAGTACAAAAAAACCTTATCGAATGATTTTTTGTTTTATAAGAAGGAATGTGAATTTATATCAAGGTGTTCTAAACGAGGGATGTCATGGAATAAGTCAAAAATAATAACACAGGTTGATTTATTAATTACAGGGTCCCCTACCAAGGAATTTTCATATCTTCTAAAAATTCCTTTTTTGAAATTTTTATTTTAATATTCAATGATGAAAAAGATTAATATGGAATGAAGATTAGTGGATATAGGATTGAAAATTAAGGAATCCAACTAATTAACTACAGCGGAATAAAATTTATCCAATGTTTCCTAAATTCGGACATATATTTTGAAATCACATACTTGTACTATGAATGGATGGAATGAATCCATTTTGAAGCCTTAGTAGCACACATATATGTTGGCCTATTTTATTTATTATTTATAACTTATCTCTGGAACTTTTTATGAAGAAAAAAATCATTCATGTTGATTTTAATGATCTATGGTCCAAAACAACATAGAAATGATATTGATGGTTTCTTGAAACCATGAATTGATGATATTAATATTTTAGTGGTGCATGATATTATGGTGTATGATTCTGAAAATGGAAAATTTTGAACTATATGTGAGGAATATGTTCACTATAAATAACTTCCCATCAAAAAAATTCGTCTGGATATAGTGTTATGGGGGATAGAGCTTGTCCAATTTGTGAATACAATACTTTTTTATTGTCAACAGTATCATGGGAGAAAAAAGGTATACATGTTTCATCAAACTTTTTTTTCAATGGATCAATCATATAGAAGATTAAAAAGGAATTCAATGGATTTCATGAATTTTATATTGTTATAATCCCTTTACCCATTGATCAATATTTGTAGAGGGTGAAAAAAATTATGTGACATTTAGAAAGATTCATAAATCTGGTAATGATATAAATATTTTATAGAAATGGTCAATATTTTTTCAGCTACCATATTGGAGATATCATGATGTCAAAGTGAACATTTATTTTATTCACTTTGAGAAGAATATCAATGACAACATGATTGTAAAATTATGCAATATGAAAGGAAAGAGTAAAGATAGATTGAAATAAAGATTGTACTTACTCTCAATGGAGATTTTTTTAGAGTTTTCCCCCAATTTTTATAGAAGGAAAACATTCATGCCCCAGCATGTAATACAATATCCAAGTGGGAAACAATTATCTTTTTTCAGTGTCTTCATGATATCGAAGTATCACATGGTTATTATAAAAATGTAATTAAAATGTTATCTTTAATGGATTTTAATTTGACATGTATGAAATATAATTATTGAAATTTTTGGATAAAATATCTCCTACCAGTTTCATTAAATAGAATACTATCTATCCATTATAGAATGACTATCCCAATGTTGTGTTATTTTTTGAATTCAAATTTTAAACAGCACTAGTGAAGAAACCATTTTTTTATAGTGGTTATTTTTTAGTTTTTACATCGTTTTTGGGTCGACGTTATTACAGAAGATGTTATAAATATTTTTTTTATGTCGGTTATTTTAAAACCGACGTAAAAAACAAAAAACTAAATCGTATTTCACGTTGGTTACTCAAGAACCGACATGGAAAATGATTCAGAGTCATGATGTATAATGTTGTTTATTTAAAAACCAACATTGTATATAATTTATCATGTCGGTTATTATATAACGGACATCCTAAATCATGCCTCAAAAGCATTTATCACATCCGTTATTTTTATAACTGACGTGATAAAGTAGTCGGCCAAGTGGTCTTCCACGTCGGTTAAATAATAACTGACGTGATAACATATCTTCTATGTCGGTTATAAAATAACTGACATAAAAAACTATTCCTTTCCATTTATTATGTCTGTTATTTCATAACAGACGTAAAAACAATTTCCATGAATATATTACGTTGGTTTTCAAATAACCAACGTTAAATCCAATCCCAGTACATTTTTTACGTTATTTATAAAATAACTGACTTATAATCAAATTTTTTTAATTAAACTGTTCAACCTGAATTATCCCCATCCCAAAGAATACTAGAAACAGAACAAAAATAGACCTAAACCCCCCCCCCCCACCCCACCCCACTGGACAGCCCCCCCCCCCCACACACACCCCTGAACTGCCCTCCGCCCAACCTCCTAGGTTTCCTCCCACACCCAGGTACCCCCCCCCCCCAACTATTCCCAACCAAAATAATACCTAAAACATAACCAAAAGAGACCACCCCCACCCCACTGGACAGCCCTCCCCCTACCCCTTGACAACCCTCCCACACCCCTAGAACCCCCCCCCCCTCCCCACTCCCCACTGAACAGCTTGCCCACAACCCTAGACACCCCCACCCTCCTGAATAGCCCCCACCCCCATGGATATCCACCCACCCTCTTGGACACCACCACCCCCATGGACACCCTGGACCCCCCCCCCCCCCACCCGCACCCCTGGACAGCCCTCCCACGCACCTAGAAACCCCCCCCCCCCCCCCCCCCGCTCCCCCCCACCCCCCCACAACCCTGGACACCCCCTAGATTGCCCCCCACCCTCAGGGACACCCTGGACACCCCCCTCCCCACTAGACAACCCTCCCACACCCCTGGAAATCCCCCACCCCACTGGACAGCCATTCCCACACCCCTGGACATCCCACCCACACCCCTAGAACCCCCCCCCCCCCCCAGGATAGCCCTCCCACACCCATTGAAGGCCCCTGATACCACATGGACCCCCCCCCCCCACACACACACACAGCCATGGACACCCCCTCGACAGCCCTCCCACCCTCCTCGACCCCCCCCCCCCACTATATAGCCATCCCACACACCCTGGACAACCCTCCCACACCCCTGAACACCCCCCCCCCCCACCCCACTAAACAGCTTTCCCACAACCCTGGACACCCCCACCTTCTTGGACAGCCCCACCACCTGGATAGCCCTCCCACCCTCCTAGACACCCCCACCCCCATGAACACCCTGGACACCCCCCCCCCCCACCCCTAAACAGCCCTCCCACACCCCTAGATCCCTCCCCCCCCCCCTCCACACACACCCCTAGACACCCCCTAGACTACCCCTTCCCTCATGGACACCCTGGACACCCCCCCCCCCATAGGAAAACCCTCCCACACCCCTAGAATACCCCTACCCAACTAGACAACCCTCCCCACACCCCTAGATAGCCCTCCCACACCCCTTGAACCCTCACCCCCGCCCTTGGAAACCCCCTGGACTGCCCCCCACCCTCATGGACACCATGGACCACCCCCCCCCAGACACCCCTTCCACACCCCTGGAAAGCCACCTAACCCCACTAGGCACCCCCCAACACACACACAAACCCTTGAACAACCCTCCCACCCTCCTAGACTCCCCCCCACTGGATAGACCTCCCCACCCCCTGGATAGCCCTCCCACTACTCTAGAAACACCCCCCCCCCCCACCCCAATAAATAGTCTTCCAAAAACCATGGACACCCCCACACTCATGGACATCTCCCCACCCCCTGGATAGCCATCCCACCCTCCTGGACACCCCCACACCCATGGAAAGCCTGGACACCCCCCCCCCCCCCCACACACACACCCCTGCACATCCCTCTCACACCCCCTAGAAACACCCCCAAACCCCTGGATACCCCCTGGACTACCCCCCATCATCAAGGACACCCCCACCCCATTGGACAGCCCTCCCACACCCCTGGAAATCCCCCATGACACTGGACAACACTCCCCACACCTCTGTACAGCCCTCCCACGCCCCTATACCCCCTCCCCCACTCCTAGACACACCCTGGACTGCCCCCATCCTCATGGATACCCTGGACACCCCCCACACCCCTGGACAGCCCTCCCACACCTTTAGAAATCTCCCTGACCCCACTGGGGACCCCCCCCCCCCCAGACGCCCCCTAGACAGCCCTCCCACCCTCTTGGAAAGCCCCCCCCCCCCCCACCCCACATGAAATCCCTCCCCCACCCCCTGGACAACCGTCCCACACCCATGAAACCCCCCACCCCAGTAAACAGCCCACCCGCAACCATGGACACCCCCACCCCCGGGATAGCGCCCACTCTCATGGACATCCCCCACACCCTGGACAGCCCACCCACCCTCCTGGACACCCCTCACTGCCATGGACACCCCCACACCCCTGGAAACCATGCACCCTCCTAGACAGCCCCCCACCCACTGGATAGCCCTCCCACCCTCCTGGACACCCCCTCCCACATGGACACCCCCCCCCCCCCCACACACACACCTGGACTCTCCCTGGACTTCCCCCCACCCTCATGGACACCCTAGACACCCCCCCCCCACTGTACAACCCTCTCACACCACTAGAAATCCCCCTAACCCCATTGGACACCCCCCCCCCCCCGATCCCCCCTTGAACAACCCTCCCACCCTCCTAGGCACCCCCCACCCCACCCCACCCCACCCCACTGGGCACCTCCTCACACCCCTGAAAACCCCCCAAACCAGAATCCATACGAGAAAAACTATCCAAACTAGACCAAAAAAGAAGTATCGCAAAATTAAACAGTGACATATATAACATCCATAATATACAATGTCCACAGGAAAACCTAAATCCAACCTAAACAGCTTCTAAATACACAATTATAATTAAAATATTCAAAATTACAATTTACACTAAAAACAAAATAAAATCCAATCAAACCTGTAAAATAATTTTCCCATTCCACTTGTAAGTGTTTGACCTCTTGAGCACTATAGGGTTGAGGGTCATAAAATTGGAACAAATTAAAAGGATAAAATTTAACTTGTACAATGAATAAATCAAATGAAATATTATGGTAATGTTTAAAAGGAAATCTTACAATGTCAATGTTTAAAAGGAAACCTTTCCATGTCAATGTTCACAAGTGTTCTAGTGGTAATTATTTCATACATAAATCAAAAAATATAATATCTGAATTCGACAATGCCTTTTTGTTCATGAAAATTCTATTTTAATGAGTTTAAATTAAAAATATTATTTTTATGTAATACAACAAAAGGTATGAATTATAAATGGATATTTACCATTACTTCTACATATTTGATATTGGCAGTCCTTTTCTTTGTGTTTTTTCAAAATTAAACCCATCCCTATTAAAAAATAATATGAATTAAATAAATTTATAATTATTTATAAAATATACAACTATTATGAAATTTAAACTTACTTTTCCAACATATTCTTAAAACTTTCCCGCACATCACTATGGAAAGAGCATATCCAATAAAGTGTTTTCTCCCTTGGGAAAAAACACCTAACATCCAATGATCACTAGTTAAAGATAATTTATGGTTAGTGGTTTTTTATGTTAAAAGATAATGAACACTTTTCCAGAGATATGTTTCAAACCTCTCACAAAAAGGCATCATCCAACATTGTGTGATTAGATTTTGTTCAAATATTTCAGTAAAATAAAGCATTCATTGTTCATCATCCAATTCATGTGCATCAGGGGGAATCAAATGCAAGTCCATGGATCCATATACATCTATCCTCTCATTATTCTCACATGTGTTATAATGATTCCTAATACAAAACAGGAATAAGTATACTTTTTTAATAAATATAATGTAGGGAAATGGAGTTAGGACCTAGATGGAAAAAATTTGCACTACGTTGATGCCCAACATACCTCCAATAACAATTTCCATGATATCTATTTTCACTATCCCCACATTTATTTCACATACACAAGTATGATCTTTCATTGGAAACTCATAATGATCCCCCAAAAAATTTGAATATCTTGAAAATCTGTCAAGAATATAGAATCTCTATATAATGTTAGATCCATTTGTATTTTTTGTTGTCTATATAGTATTTCATTACCTTTGAAGTATTCCTATAAAAATAAATAGAAAAAAATATTAGTTTTCAAATTTTAAAACAACTTTAATAAAAAAAATAGAAGATATAACATACATACAACTATGGTAATGAGTCACAGAAGTCTGGATGGCTAAATTAAAAAATGGCTGATACTATGTCCAATTATCATCACCTCATCAGTAGGTAATGGTAATTGAGATGATCTATCTATAATATCATGTACAGTGACCCTATAATGATCTACCTCTAACTGTTGATGATGAACTGTATCTCCTATACAATATAACAGCCCATATGCAACTATATGATGTTAAGGATCATCAACATACAACTCACAATAAGTAGGAAGTTGTGGCGAAGGACTAGGATAAAGAATGGGGTATGTAGGCTAATGTGAGGGAGTGAGAGCTACTAGAAAAGGTGGATGATAGATAATGGGGTCTTCAGTGAGAGGTGGAGGAGTGGGAGTTGTAGTCTGAAATTGCCTTTACTTTTCTTCAAACATAGACTGTACTGAAGCTCTAATCTTTTCCTCCATCTTCGTATTAATATTATGAACATCATCTTCCAAGGATTCTATTTTTTTATAAATATCCTCAATGGAATAAGTTGAATAATTTGGCTACACTTTTCTTACCAATACACCTGTCGGATATCCTCATACATGACCAAGATGTTCGGGCTATCCCAACAATGCAGATAAAATATCTTGCCTCCCAACAGCTATAAATACCCCCTGTGATCTCCACTCCTCAATATAATCCTCTATTAAATAATTGAACATTTCGGTAATGATTCAAATTATCTGAGAAATACAGTAAAATTAAATAAATAAAATAAATATCTTTCAATCCTCTCATCTACGATTATAGAATCATTCGAAAGATATTTCCATTATTTGCTCATCCGAGATCTCTTCCATTTTTCATGCCTAGATGGAGGGGATGGAGGGGAAACCTCTCCAGAGCTTGAAGACTCAGCTCTTACTTTTTGTAATTTTTCCGCCATCATTTTTCTTCCAATAATGTGTACCCTCCCTGAGATAAAATATATGGGTGTACATTTTTAGATTGGATCTCTTGATGAGATCTCCTTGTTCAATGTAAATTCAGAATAAGAAATCATTAACAAAACATTAATAAGATCATTTATATAAGAAATATTATAAAAGTATACATTTCCCTTACAAAAAAAATGAATCTTTTCTTCTACATTACAAAAACATTCTTCATGTTTCTTCATCTATGAAAGGATATATATGACATGGATTTTCATGACTCTTATGACTAAAAATGAAATCAGATTTGAGGGTTGATTTGAAATCCCTCCATCTCTTTGTAGCCATTGAAAAGAATTTCTTCCTTACTCCTCCAGTGTCAGGAATATCAAATGTAGTCTAATAAAGAAGAGGTAAAACATATTATAATAGAACTATTTAAAAAATAGGCACACATCAGAAAAATAACTTACCAAAATCATCTCCCACCACTGATAAATTATCACTTTTTCCCCACTTGTCCAATAATAATACACAATTATTACATTTCTCTTACCCTAAGTTGATACGAAACACTTAAAATCTTTGGCATTTGGACCTCTAGGAGTATTATTCTCATCAAACTCAATGAGTATCCTATAGTCCTATGTACGGGCATGTGATGATTTTGGTAAACGTTTCCACCCACTTTTACCAACTCTTGAACTCTTTTTTGTTATGGGAGAACATGAGGAAGACTGGGGAACATCAAGAGGAGTAGGTGAATGTTCGTCCCCAAAGGTATGGTCATTATGATAATCTCCATAATCATGTGGTTGATCAACTTATTGATCTGTCATTATCCCTCAAATCAAAAAAACATTAATTTAGAAATGTAAACAAGAAAATGGAAAATTTAACTGAGTTGTGTAATAGTAAACATGGTTAATATGGTAAGCATGTTAAAAAATGGTCAAGATGTTAAATGTGGTAAACATGTTATTGTAATTATCATTCAACAAAATTGATAAATATTTAAATTACTTACAGGTAAACTGTGGTAAACTATAGTAAACTAGGGTAAACTACACTAAACAAAATTAAAATAAACTGAAACTTCTACTTATTTGTTTTAATACGCGTTTTAGTAAAGAAAAAAATTAGAATATCTAACATTTTATGAAAATCATAAATTTAAACAAGAAATAAACATATGTTACCAGTAATATTAGGAATGTATAAATGGATTGTTTTCCCAAACTCCTTCATCATGATCATTTATTCTGGCACAAACCTTGCCTTCAAATTTCTCATCATTATGTTCTTATAATCATTCCATAGAAGTAGTGATATCACATAAATCAGAACCTTCATCAAGTTGATCCTCAATAACATATTGTTTATTCCCTTGTAAAACAACATACCACTGCATATTTGATTAATCAACAATGTAGAAAATATTTTTTTTCAGGTGTTGACATTATAAAAGAATTAGTTGTGTCTTCCAATCTATTCATATTAACAGCTTTCATTCCAAATTCATCATGTTTGAAACTGTTGTTACTGATAAACCATTTTCAGTTAAAAATAGGAACTTTAATTTTATGGTAATCAACCTCCCATATTTCTTAAATAACTCTATAATATTCACTTGATGCAGAAATTGGGTTTTTGTCTTTAGAACTCAAAAAATACATTATTTCAACAAACACTAATACACATCTATTCTGAACTACACATCTATTGTTCTGAGCTTTCATATAAAATGTATATCCATTAATTTCATAACTGGACCATGTTATCGCATTTAAACATGGACCACTCACTATCCATCCTAATGTCACTGATACATCTGATCTTCTAATCAATGTCTTTTTAATCCATGAAAAAAATTATTTGTTGTGATCATTAAAAATACACATTTCTTTCTTCTTTTGATAAAATTGTTTCAACTCATTAATATACAATGTGATATATGGTTGAGCATCAGTTATGTTATTCAAGATGTATAATTGTAACTTCTTCATTTTTTAAGCTGACAATGATTTGACTTTCAAGCCATGAATCCCCTTTTCCTCATTATTGACTCATTCATGGAGAGATAGAGGAAAACCTATGTGCTCCGCCACAGCCAAGTAGCTCCTACAAAACTCCAAAACCTCTTCAGAAAATACTTTTCAATAATGGAGGCTTCAGGTCGATATGAATTCTTAACACCCCCCTTCAATATTTTCATATACCATTCAAAATGATACATCCAACAAAGATATACAGGTCCAAAAAACATTATTTCTTTAACCATATGAATCATTAAATACACCATTATATCTAAAAAAATATGGAGTGAATACATTTTCAATTGACATAAGTATATAAATTGCATCCTTTTCCAAAATTTCCAAATCATTCACATCAATCCCCTTATTACAAATTTAATTGAAAAAATAACACAACTTCATTATTGTCTTTCTTCCATGGATGGGAAATATTCCATGGATTGCAAATGGTAGAAGTTGTTTCATCATGACGTGACAATCATGAGATTTCAAAACTATCAACATCAAATCCTTCAATGAGTCAACATTTTTTACATTTGAAGAATAACCTTGAGGCACTCTGATATCATGTAGACATTGACAAAAGCAAATTTTCTCCCTCATGGATAATGTATGACAAGACGGGGGAAGAAATGTTCGTCTTACATTAGGATTGGGAGATAACTCCAAACAGATTTTAATGTTCTGAGATTACACAGATATTCTTCTCCACATGCATGACATCAATATTATGTTTAACATCCTGATATCTCCAATATGGTATCTCAAAAAATATTGACATTTCCTTTCAAATATATCTATCATTACCAGATGTATGTGTCTTTCTCAATGTCACATCAAGGTTTTCCACCCTATCAAAATACACATGAAGGGATAAATGATTTGTATAAATATGAAATTATTGTGATCCATTGATTTATTTTTAATCTTTTATAACAGTGATCCATAGGAAAAAAGATTCAATGACCCATGTACACTGTTATCCTCCCATGATGCAACTGAAAATATGAAGTCTGTTGTTCGCAAATTGGATAAGAATTATGCCCCTTAACACGGTATCCAGACAAATTTCCTTATGCTGGGAAGTCATTCATAGTGAACATAAGCATTGCATGCTGCTGAAAATATTCCATTTTATAAGAATCATACACTCTAATACCATCCTCATATAAAATTTTCAAATCATCAATCAATGGTGACAAGATAACATAAATATCATTTCTGGGTTGCTTCAGACCAGAGATCATTATACTCAACATGACATATTTTCACTACATAAAAACATCAAGAGAGAGGTTGTAAATTTCCAATAAAACAGGTTATAAACTATGTGTGCTACTGAGGGTTTATTATGGATTCATTTCATCTGTGCACAACCCTATTATGAGATTTCTAATTTCATTTCCAAATGTAGGATATTGCTCATAAATTTTCTTCAATTGTGGAAAATATTTTAGATGAATTATTTTTCCATCACATATCTGCTCATCAGCAAGTTGTCGTAACCTTTTTTCATCACGTGAATTAGAAAAGAAACATACCAAACGATGAATTGTCGGAAGATACCAAATTGCCTTGGAAGGGATCTTTGTAATCTCTACACCAGCTGGTGATTTTCCTTTCAACATATACCATGTTGTCCCACCTTTTGGAAACTTTTACATAAATTCATATTCCTTCATATATATCATACAGTCATTTAAATAGGCATTTATTTTCTTTTATCCCAATCACATAGGGCATAATATTTTCTTGGCCTTATAATGTGAATCTGGAATATTGTTATCTTTTGGAAGAATGTATTTCATTAATTGTAGCATCTCTTTAAAACTTATATCACTCCATCCATGTTTTGACTTTAGGTTAATCCATCTTAACACCACCGAAAAAATTGTAAATCCATAAAACCAGGATACAGTGGTTTTTCAGCATAACCATATAGATGTGCAACTATCGGTTCAATCTCAATTTCTTCTACTGCAATATCACAAATCATTTCTTCAATTCCATTGGAGTTACCATCTTGTGAATCATCATCATCAGTAGATCTAACATTCTGTCCAATTTCACAATGCCAAATCCAAGGGATGTGACTCGAATTAAATCCATGACAAATCAGATGATCTTTGATCTCCCTAATATTCAACTTATTCATATTCAAACATTTCAGGCATGAACATAAAATAAAATGTCACTTCTTGGAACATTTTGTTTAGAAAAATCCAAAAAGCATCACCACCATCCTCCTATTCATTACCCATTTGATGCTTCATAGTCCTACTTGGACTCATTATTAACCTATAACAAATATCCAAATTACACATATTGTTAAGATAAGACAAATATATATTTACATGAAAAATATCATAATTTTAATGTGAAAAAAATTACGAAATATAAAACAAATCTTTGTGTATTTGAAAAAAAAATATACTTGAAAATCTTTTTAAAAAGAAAATATAGTTAGATATAACAGTTTTAAATTCATCTTGGATTCTTTATTCTTAAGGTACATAAAGAATAAATCCTGGTGCAACCGGATACCAAATTCACCCTTCTGTAAAAAAGATATATGATGTATAAATATTTAAATATGTATAGATTCAATACATAAAATTACACAGATCCGAAATATTTGAAACTATTGGGATAACCCCCAAAACCATTGGGATACCAAACGGTTTCACACACCGTTGGATTTATGGTCGTTGTAATAGCCCTATACCAATGATTATACATGAACAATTGGTATAGACTATCTGAAGTTAAAATATTCCAACGGTTTCAATGAAACAGTTGGGATATATATAGACACACACACACAGTAAGAGGATGTCTATGGGGGTTTGGGGCTATCAGGGGGGTTTTCCAAGGAGGTCGGGGTTGTCCACAGGGGTAGGGGCTGTCTAGGGGGCTATCCAAGGAGGTCGGGGTTGTCCACGGGGGTAGGGGCTATCCAGGGTGTCTAAGGGGTGGGGGTGTCCAGGGGTTGTGGGTCTGTTGAGGGGGTTGGGGCTATCCATGGTAGTGGGCGGTGTCCAGGGGGTGGGGGTGTGGTTTCCAGGGGTGAGGGGTTGTCTAACCCCCACTACATTGGACACCACCCCTAGCCCCATGGACACCCCCTGGACACCACCACCACCCTGGACACACCCCACCCCCTTGGACAGCCCCCCCCCCCCCCCCCCCACACCCCTCTACACATCCCACTCACCACATGGACACCCTCGCCCCACCCCCTGGACACCCCTACCACCTTAGACAGTCCCCTCACACCCAGGATACCACCTCCCACCCCCTTGGACATCCCCTACACCCCCTCCCCCGCCCCCATTAACACCCCCGGAAACCCCCACCCCTCTACACCCCCACCCCCTAGATAGACCCTCCCCTCTAGACAGCCCCCCCTAGACACCCCCACCACCAGAACACACTCTACCCCCTTGGACAACACACTCAACCCCTGGACAGAACCCCCACCCCTGGACACCCCTAACCCCTTCGACAGCCCCTTCACCCCCCCTAGACCCCACCCCCAACACCTTGGACACCCCAACCCCCTTGGACATCCCCTTCACCCCCCCCCCCCCACCGGACCCCCACCCCCTCATGCACCCCCCTGGACACCACCCCCCATCCCCTGGACAGCCCCCACCCCTCTAGACTGCCCCCCCCCTCGGGCACCCCCACCACATGGATACCCCCTACACCATTGGACATCCCACTCACCCCCTTGGACACCCCCCCCCCCAATCCCTCTAGACACCCCCACCCCACCCCCTGGACACCCCTACCCCCTTGGACGGCCACCTCATCCCCCGTGGGCACCCCCCCCCCCCCCCTGGACAACCCCTGCACCCCCTGGACACCACCGCCACCCTCTTTGACACCGCCTGGATACCCCCACCACCTGGATACCCCACCCCTGGATAGCCTCCACCCCTATGGATAGCCCCCTAACTCCCTTCAACACCTTTGTACGCATACAAACACGTGATATATAACACAAAAAGCATAAAGATGCATAATATCACTTCAATGGTTTCTTTTACCAAAAAATAATTTATTATCCTATAAATGAACACTATAAAACTTACCATGATATCAAGAACAAAGATAGAAAAATAACACCTCAAAAAATTAGTTTACAGCATCGCGACAAATAAAAACTGAAACTGAGCTCTGTGAAGCTTAATTGAGTTTTTCAAGTCGACCTGATAGATCTGGTGACTATAAAGACTATGAATGATGTCAGAAAAATAATGATGGTGGCCATGACATTAAAGAATCCTTTTTAGGTTTTCCACATGGGAGAGATGAGTCACAGGTCTCTAGATAGATGAAAACAGAATGACTGAATGTGGGGCGTGATAAATCATTTAAAAGGTTTATCACGTCGGTAATTTTATAACTGATGTGATAAATGATTTTTTTATGTTTATAACATCAGTTATTTAATAACTGACATAGAAAATAATTTATCATGTCAGTTATTTTATAACTGACATGATAAATGGTGCTTTATCACAGTGGTCCTTTTGATAACCGACATGATAAATTGCCGATATTTCCTTTATCAAATCGGTTATTTTATAACCGATGAAATAAAGTTCCCAGATTCAATTTTCACAACGGTTATAAAATAACTGACATAACAAAGCTAATCTCATTATTTTTTATGTCAGTTATAAAATAAATGATGTAAAAAATGGATTCTTAGCAATTTATCACATCGGTTATACATTAACCAACGTGATAAATAGATTTTTACAACGTTGCACGTCGGTTATATAGAACCGATGTGAAAAATTGCAAACTTATTAAACGTTTTTTCCACTAGTTAAGGTGACTGATCTGAATGCTTTTAAAAATTCTAGAAAGAATCATATTCTATACTTTTTATATCGGAAATGTATTTTCCTCCAAATATTTTTGATATCATGGTGTATTTAGTGGATCATTTTGTGTGAGAATGATGTTTTTTGGACCTTCATATCAATATTGGTAGTATAATTTTGAAATGTATATTATGATATTGAATGGTTATGTTAGTAATTTATATCAACGTAATGTATTTTTTGTTGAGAATTATATTTCTTTCAAGGCTGTAGAGTTTTTTTAAAGATATATTTCTTCAATAGAGCAGATTGGTTTGCCTACATCTCACATTGATCTAGTTAATTTTGGGGAAAGGTGGATATGTGGAATGAATGTTAAATTAATGAAATTTGAACAGATAAAAAAGCTAAATTTATACAAATATAATAACATTGATAACCCCCATCCTTATATAACATTCCATATTAATGTGTTGAAACATTGTTTTCCAAATAAGACATATATGTGTATTTTTAATGATTATAACAAAACTTTTTTCCTTTGATTTAAAGAGACTTTGATTGATAAATCAGACGCATACAAAATATTGAGATGGCTAGTGCATGGTTCATATTTAAATTTAATAACACGGTCTAGGTATAATAATAATGGTTATACATTTCATAAGAAAAATTTGGACAAAAAAAGTACAGTTCAGAATAGTAGTGTATTGTTGTTTGAGAAGAAATAATTTTTTTGAGTGCCAAATAGAAAAACTCAATCTCCAAATTAGATGTATATTATGAGGTAATTAAATAAATGTTGTAGTTTTTTTCCAATAAATTTCATGTTTTGATTTTTAACTAAAAATGGTTTTATAGTAAAAAGAGTGGAATACATGATGAATTTGTAATTACACTAGTTAATCCAAATAGATTGGAATACAAAGGTGGTCCATTTATAACAGAAACAATTGAAAAAAAATTATACGTTCTTGATCAATTCGATACAAACTGGTCTATTATTTTACATGGAAAAACATCACATTGGAGATGATAAATTTGACAAATATGATAATTTAAATGAAATCACTCCTTACATGGAATGATCAATTGATAATATTGGGGGGAAAACCATAGAAATGGTTTGGTCCATACAAAATGATCATGATGAAGGAATTTGGGAAAACAAACCTTTAGTAAATTCATAATACCATAGGGAATGTAGGTTCATTTCTTGTTTAATTTTCTAAATTTCAGTGAATGATATATATTTATATTTTATTTTTTATTAAAATACTTATTATATCTAAAAATTAAAATTTTCTATTTATATTTAGTTAGTTTTGTTTAGTTTACCATGTTTATGTATTCAAAAATTGTCTATTAATTTATCTTTTTAATTGAAGTTATTTTAAATATAATACATTAAATAAGAACAAAAATATTGTTTCAGATTATATTAAAAAAAATTTCATAGAAAATGATTTATAATGTAGGATCAGTTTTACTATTTACACACCATTTTTGGATTTTTTTCATTTGTTTATATGTCATTTAATATATCATTAATGTTTTATAACTTTTTACACTCTAAAAAATATGAATTAAAATGTGTTTAATTTACATAAATTTTTTGTTCTATAATTTTTCATTTTTTATTTACAGTAGTACATAATAGTGGAATTTCTATATTTTGGTTCAAATTGTTTGTTGCTTTAATTTGTAGGATAATGATTATTATGTAAACTGATCCACCACATACATCTCGATCAGATCATACTATTAACTCTAGGTGGAACAAACATTTTCCACTATTAATGAGCCTCACCATACTTTACAAGAGATATCTACTTCCATAGAGCAAAAGAATAGTTAAGGGGTTTGTATACATGGTAGCACATGTTTTCCAAAATTATTAGTTTCTTGTATCTAGGGCTAGAGGATACGAGTAAAATTTTATGATTCAAATTCAAAAACAATTCAATAATATTATATCGGTTTAGGCTAAAATAAAAGATTGAATTCGAATTAATGATTGGAGAATTGTTGAAAAATTTACAATATCTCTCATCAAGGAGAATTTTTTCGTAATATCATTTTTTATTATTTTAGTTTTTTAAAATTTTTGTTGTAATATATGTTCCCCCCTTCATATCATATTAAATATTATATACCTAATATTGGAGGAGTGATGATGAAATTATTATAATTATCTTCTAAGAGATATAAAGATTTTAAATCATCCCTCACTTCAAAATTATTTTTTGGGTGTAAGAAACATCATAATTCTTGTGATATATATCTATTAATAGATGAAGATAAATGGAATAAATTTGTTGATTGTATATAATGAGAACCATTTTTTATAAGGGTAGTGTTAACTTTTTGAATATTTTTATATATTAAGGATCTTACTAATGATTTATTAATGATTCCTTTATTCTTAATTTATATAAAATTAGTTGATCTCAACAAGAGATACAATCTATAAATTTAAACCCTCATACATTATATCTAGGAGGGTTTAGATTATTGGAAGAAAAAATGATTGGTGAAAAAATTAAAAAAAATTGATAGTTGAGTACTTAGGAACATTAGAGGTTTGCCATCACTCCCCCTTCTAAACATAATAAATGGAATAGGGTTTGAATGATCAAAAAATTAAAAAAACATGTGAAAGAGTTTAGAGTCATAACTGAGAGGGTTTTAAGATGTTTACACTGTTCATTTATATAATTTAATTAAATTATTTATATATTATGATTAATTGAGTATTTTTTCATATATTTTATACTTGATTCTATTAAGGAGAAGATCGCATGGGGGACTTTTTAGCTGAGGGTAGGAAGGATATTTTAGTTAGAGTATTTGTCAAGACTGAACACCCAGGTCATTTATGAGGATACCTGATAGGTGTATTGGTGAGAAAATGTGTTTCCACATCCAAAATATTATTCAATGAAGGATGTTTATAAAAAATAGAAAATTTTGAAGGTACTATTTAGGATATTCATGTAACAATAGAGGGAAAGATAAGAGCTTTAGTATAGCCAATTTTTATAGACAAGGAATTAAAGTTACACACTTCTTATCGCAGCCCTCCACCTCCGCCAGCATCTCCTAATTATAATACTTATCTGAATCCTCTACATCCACCAAATGATTCCACTATTTCTTACCCTACTCCTAAACCACCTCCTCCATAGCTTCCTTATTATTATATGTTATATTTTCATGATCTACATCATATTTTTTCATATAGGATGATATTTTATATCAGTGATATCATTCATCTTCAATGGAATTTTTAGTTGGAGATCATTTTGGAATCAACATGATTTTAATTGTTTCCATGTATTTCAATTAGAAATAATTTAATTTAATTTATTAAAATCTTGTGCATATGTCTATTTTTTATTAGGTATCTCTATAAATTTTTTAAGGATCATGAAAACACATATGTATATGGATTTATGGAGACACATTTTAAGTCAGCAATAGTGAGGACAATGATTGATATAGAATGAAAAGTATATATTTCCAAAAAAATTTAGAAGTTTGCAATTATCCAATGTTTGATATTTTCATATCATCAACATAATGAAACATATATCTTAAAATTTTATCTATATCTCAGGAAATAATAACCACTTAAAGAAAATTTTCTATTATATAAATTTCCATTGGATATTGGGTGTTTTATATCAAAGGTAGAAGGAACATTACTATTATTTCTCTATCCATGGTGAAGTGCGAGTAAATTATAAGAATTAATTGGCCAGATATGATTGAATATTTTAAAAGAAATTTATATTATAATGACTTTTAAATTTATATATTCATATTATTTTCAGAGAGGATGTTGAATTTATATCGAGAGACCACAAAAAAGTAGAGGGGAAAGATCAAATATATAATCCCAGAGGTGAATTTTCATTAACAATTACTAAATTTCAGATATATAACATAAAAATGTTATTTTAAATTGAAAAGTTATTTTAAATGGAATTGTCATCAACATGTTGGTGTAATGTAATGTGGATTATTTCTTTTTATGATTATTTATGAATTAATTACATCTATGAAAATTATGATGTTTCTTTCAGTTATATTTCATTGTAAATTTTATCTAAATATTTCATTTTTTTTATTCAGATTACATGTTCAATTATTTAATTTTAATTTTTAGATTTTTAATGACCCTCAAAATTATAATTCAAAAGATCTAAGACACTTGTAAATAAAATGGGAGAATAATTTCATTGTTTTGATTATATATTAGTCTATTTTTTTTATATATTGTAGGACCTCAATTGAGGTCTTTGTTCTCTCCTGGAGACCTCCCTCAAGTGTTTTCCCCCTCCCCCTAAGGATTCCTCCCATAGATATGGATCTCTATCCTCTAGCCTCCATTACATTATCATTTCATTTTCCTTTATTGTTCTTCCTTGATATGGATCCCACTACTTTGGAGACCTCAATTTATGGTTCACTTCCTCAAGGGATAGTGGACCTTCTCCTAGAAACCCACTCTATCTTCCCATAGTTTTCCCCCTAGGGGTTCTCTTTATTGATTTTTACCGATTTGGTATTGTGCCTATTTTTTCGGGCCTTCAACTGCTAGTCATCACTGCTTTTGCTAACATATCCACCATACTAGACTCCATTTCATTTTTCTATTTTGGAGTTCTTCACTATATTATGGGATGTGTTACTGGATCTCAGTCATGGTTTTCTATTAAGGCCATTTTCAATATCTTCCTATATTCTACCGATCTCAATGTTTTTTGGTTTTTTGGTTCATTTTTTCATACTCATCATTGATGACTTCAATTAGTGATAGATTTGTTGTTGTGCGAAACAATTTTTTCTGTATATGTTCTTATTTGATGGATTTTTTTGGAATAGTATTCATGTAATGTGTAGTTCGTTGTTTTCTCCTAAGTTCACTCACATCTTCATTGGCATCAATGTATATCACTCCCTTTAAAGTTAGTCTTGTGGTATGGCCTCGAAAGAGGCTTTGGGATCTGTTGTTCAACTGGAAAAAGGAATTCTAGGTTGTTCTCTAGAATGGTTTTTCTCCTTAGAGTCTCCCTGTGTTTCCCCAAAAATTATGGATAGAAATGAGCCTCTATGGTGGTGGTACTTCTCCCTTGACATTAGTTTGTTTCAGATTTACTAGTGGTTTCTCTGGGTTGGTCTGGTTCTCAGTTAAATTGTTAAAGTTGAATGGTTGGGTTCTTGGTGATTCACTACAAGATATATGATTTTCAATGTTTACTACGATGGATTATGATGGCTTCTTTTCTAAGGATCTAGTATAATTAAGGTTTTTTTTATGTCAAGGTATGCGACATGAGGTGGTACGTTACCCAAGGATTGATGATGTGGTAGTTTTAATTTTGAATTATGGAATTTTATTTTTGAATTTTGAATCTGTCTTTGTGATGTATGTATAGATTTGAATGGTTCTGTTATGTTACCACCTAACCAAAAAGTTGATTTTCTACATAGTAAGCATGTTTTTTGAAAAAAAAAATTAATAATTAAAAGTGTATTTTGTAGGTTTTTTCATTGCTTTTTCTGACAGTGTTTTTTCTTTTTTTATTCTCTCGTCTACAGTGGAGGGGAGGAATCTAGAAAAAAAATTGAAGAAGTATTTTTTTCACTTTTTTATATGATTTCCGAATTTAAAAAAAATATTGATTGGGTTTTCACATCATTTATCAAATAATCATCTTGAAAACCATTTTATTAAACAATTCTCTATATAACCGGTGTGATAATTGGTTTAAAACATAATTAATTTAAAAAATCATGTTCCAAAGAATTATTATTGTTTTTTCCACTTCTGTTACCCAATAAAGGATAAGATAAACCAATATGGTTGGTTTATTAGGTCTGTTACCACCTAACCGAAGTGATAAACCGTTTATCACATTGATTTTTTAAAAAACTAATGTGACAAAATTATTTTCATTTCATTTATTTCATAAACAACATGAAAATATCCAACATTTATTTGTTAACATTTTCAGTTTTTTAATAACTTATAAAAACATATTTAAAAGGTTTCCTTTAATAACATCAGCTAATATCTGATGCGGAAAATCGAAAAACTCATAATTGAATACCAATATCTAAAATAGTGAGAAAGGGTTCATTCGACCAAGTCTATCCACTTGGGAAGCACTAGTTTTATTTTACAAAAATTTCATGTTGGTATGAATAATATAGAAAGAAAGTGCAATTTCCTATTAATTTTTTAAATAAAATAAGTGATATAATTAGGAAATTTTCAAATAAATTAAAATAAACATAGTTAGAAAAGTTTAATGGATAAGTGAATTAAGATTGAATTAATAAATGTACCAAAAATAATATATCAATTATGTTGGAGAATGATTTATATATTTTAATATATTGAGTGATTAAAATAATAAATTATTAAATGATTAGTTTGATAATATAAATTACTATGTAATTGATGAAAAAAATAAATCATAATGAACAAATTATTATAGTAGTTTGAAAATATCTCAATTATGAGTGTCTATATCTCCAAAATCAATGGTTTAAGGGTTTATGAATTAATTGAGATTGAAATTGGAGTTACCAAAAAAACCTAAAAATAAAACAAAACCTTGAATTTAGAGGTATCCAAGAATCCAACAAAAAGAACTTGTTTTTATCGGTTTCCCTAAAACCTAAATAGAAATAACTTGGTTTATGTTGTTTACTGAGAACACAAAATGTAAAAAAAAGATGTTTTATTTGGGTAAAATGGTGTGACATGAGATTAACATTCATAAATATTACATCATTTAAGATAAATAATCAATATATCTCATAATAATTCATAGTCAAGAAATATAATGGTTTAGTGTATATATAGATTAGATATATAGTGAAGTTATTTCATAAAAGATTTTTATCATATCCAAAAAAGTTATTCTCTCGTTGTAACATTTTTAGAAATTTATTACTTAATACCTTTCCTCATAACATTTGTAATTAAAACAATAGATATTGTGAGCTCAGATAGTGAAGTTAAATATAATAGAAATCAATCAATTGTCATATGTGAGCATAAGATAATCGTAATGCTTTGATAAAATTATGATAAATTACTAAAATAATAATCAATTAGTCAAAGATCATTAACTAATAATCAAATAATAAGGATTTTCATAAAAAGGAAATTGTAATAATTGTGTGGAAACATCAATAATCCATCATGAACTAACAGAACATATCATAAGAAGAAGTCATGGGTGTAAGTCATACACATAAGTATATAAAATCTTTTTTATAATCAAGACTCTTTTTAAAGGATATTATACTATATTGGGTATGCTCTTAATTCTAGAATTTTCTTTTTCAAGGTTCACTCCCATGACTATCATAATGGAAAGGGTCCCTTAAAGATCTTTGTTGAATTCCCATTAAATTATAAATTATCTCAAGAGATATCATTCTCTACCCATTTCACTAGAGGGATATATACTTATCAACCCACCCATCAAATATTAAAAACCATGTATTTAACTGCTACAAGATCATAAAACATCGACAAAGTCATCATATCATAATATATGGCGTTTAAATTCATTTCACAAACATTCATTCATTTCAACGTATGATAACATGTTGTAAAAAAATGGGTTTCATAAATATTTCATTAAAAACATAATAATCTAATGGGAAGGAAACAGGTTTTTTAGAATCATCATTAAATCACCATCATCATAAACCATCCATATAATGAATGTGTATGGTATCCCAATATCATATTCTGATTAATAAAATCAATCCATAAAGGATATTGAAAAATATTAAAAATACCATTCGGGGTGAATTTTTATATTTACTTAAAAATGGGGTAATTTAACTTTTCATTCATTATCATAAAAAATTATTAATTACCGAAAATCTGAGAAAAATATTTTTGTTGAAATTTACCATTGAAACCATTAGATAAATCTTCAAAATATGGAATACTCAAGACATAAAAAACACTTTGATTGTGTAATAAATGTTAAAATATTGATTCCTTCCACCCATTGTAAAAATTCTTAAATATCTATTTATTAAAAATGAGTATACATAAATTTTTAAAGCATTGAATATATAATCAAATATTAATGAAAATAACATTAAAAATAATTTCATCATATAAAATAACATTATTGAATACATTTCAATGAACATTGAAATGGAATAAAATTATCATCATGGAAAGATAAAATATGGCTAGTTTCTCCTAAAATCTTTTCATAGGTATTTTGAGTACCAATGTGAAAAAAATAGTAATATTAATTTAATATTCAATAAAAATTATAATAAATTATATGTGTTTTAAAGGAAAATATACCTATATATTACAAAAACATAAATGTAGAATATAAAATTCCCAGGAGATATGAGATTTTATCATTAAACCTTAATTATGAAAAATATTTCATTAGAAGTGATAAAACAACCTATATAAATTATATAAATATATTATACTTATATTTTATAACAATGTTTATATATAAAATACTATGTATCATTCCTTCATAATTTCTAATTATCCTTTTATTTATAATTTATTCAAGAAAATAAATAATATAGTGAAAACATCTATGTTTTACATGCAAGTTTTGATTTGATATACTTTCTAAAAATTACATTTTTTATTTTGAAAACACATTTAATGAAATGTGAAAACCCATGAAAGTACAAAATACCAAGCATCAAATACCATATGATATGACTGAACTATGGAAATATAATTTAATCCTATTAGACACATTCCCCTTATGTAATTTACAATAGAGAATATTTAACTTCATTGAAATATCGTAAATGATAAGGTCTCGAAACTAATAGTCTTCTTGTCCCACATTTTAATTTACTCCTTAATTTGTATCTTCCCTACATTGAACTATCTTACAAAACTATTATCTTTCTTATTGATCCACATTATCTACTCAATATTAGTTTCCAAAAGTAATAGACTCGAAACCATCATATCGTTATCCTCTCATGATGCATTAATCAGGAGAGATTACTCCAACATTTCTTCCTCATAATGCATGATGATATCCCATTTTTTGACATTATTGTGAACCTCCTTTCTTTCCTCTCATAGTAGGCCAGTAGGCACACCCGTAGTGAGGGTCTCACGTTCATTAGTGTTCTCACAGTAGCAATGATCCACAACCACTGAGTCTTCTTATATCCTATTTGATACTCCCATTACACCAACAACCTTAATTTTTTTTTGGGGAATCATTTTCGGCTATTTGGTTTCCACACTAACTATTCCCACTAACATTATAATCATATTCTATATAATTCATTTCAAATTCCATGTCCTTAGGCCTCATTTTCTTGGTATACTTTGTCTCAATTGGTTTTGGTATATAGGAATAGTACTTATTTCATTTGGATTTCTGTTTTTTAATTTGAATAATGTTTTATGAATCCTTTATTCGATTCGAACTCTTCTCTATTCTCATTTTTTGAATCCCCCAACCATGGATTACCTTTAAACATTGTTTTAAAAAATGACGAGAGATATTTTCACATGTATATGATTTATAGATACCATTCCCTTCATATGAAACCTTATCATGAACTACTTCTAGTTTTTCCATGTTCAACCCATCAATATCAAAACCTTCAAAATGATTTCCTAGATTAATATTTGGCATGAACTTCCTAGAACCAAACCAATTATCTTCCATATTTAATCCCCATGTGACCTACATTTCTTGAATTATCTACTCCATTGAAAATCCCTCAATTGGATATTGCATAACCATATCATTAGAAGAATTAATGTTACTATATACTATTTGTGTCCCTTATAACCCCTTCTGGAGCATGGATCTATTAACAGTTTCCAAAGCCTCGACATATGAAGCTTCCTTAGATGAAATAATATGACCTCAAGAAATCATAACCTCAAACCCATTACACCCAATCATGTATTACACATATGAAATAACTAAATCACATTTAAATCTACTATACACATCTAAAAAAATTAAATAAATATATCTAGGACAAACTACTTTCTAACTAGAAATCCATATTATTACTTCACTTGAACCCAGTTGATTAGCTGGCACTATAAAAGAAGATGTTTATGGCACCATGGAGTCATCAACTTTCAAATCCTTATAACCTACATCAGAAATGAAATCCCTACCACTTAAACTCAGACCTTACCCCTCCTCATTTATCTCCTATAATCAATTCAATATTGCATTCCTACACACTTACATAAGATGACCCATATTCTTACATGAAGTGAAAAAGTCAACCAACTTCTCATGATAGGTTTTTTCTTATGTTAGAATTATTCTCTAATCTATATCCACACATACTCAAATAGAATTCCTGAGACATCAAAAATGACTTAGATTCATTGAAAAATTGGGTGAAATATAGCACAAGTTTTGATATCAAAATTTAAAAACTAACCAACTAAATTCCTAAGCCTTAAAACGATTGAGGGATTCTAAAACGGAATGGACAGTTTTAGAAAACATACCAAAATAATCATGGTAAGTGAGTCTTGGTTAATATAGAAATTCTAGGACCACTTAAATAGAAATAATAGGAATATTTTATTGACATGAGGATCACTAAACCAATACAATATCAAATCCTTCTCTATAGAAAATTGAATAATTATATGCCTATTATCAATAAGGGTGATTGTAGCTCCTTCCTATAAACCAAAAACTTCAAATGGTTTTCCAATAATCATAATAAAGTGACATGATATTCAAATTAATATATTAATAATTTAATTATAGGTACAAAAAAACATTATAAGTATAAAAAGAAAAAAACTTTGAATGATTCAGGTCATACAATTACCTCTATTTTGATAGACATCCTTTTACTTGCATTGTAGCACCTCATATGATGGTCTTATGGTATGAACAAGATATATATAATAAATTTATGTAATCTATTAAGGTTTTATGTCCATAATTGGATAATATATATGTGTATCAGATTGTGAGATTAAGGGAAATAAAGAGGATTCCTTTTATAAATGAGGATAGGGAGATTTCTGGAATTACATAAAATATTCAAATAATATAAAGTCACTCTCAAATGGGAGTGGAACAAAATTTACAAGAACTAAAATTAATTATAATATAAGGTTATAATATATTCATCCAATATGATTTTGATGATTTTATGGGTCATTAAAACCCGTATATATTAGTTTAACAACCCCCTCCCCCCCACACACACACACAAATTAACCCTGTTCTAATAAATTTTTATTAGTTATACTATTCATTATAACCAAAAATTAATATGGAATCATTACAAAAGTTATAAATTATAATTCAAAATATTAAATCCATATTGTTAAATTCTATTCCTTTAAGTGGTTTGAATTTATATTTAAATATTATCACAAAACATAATGAAACCCATCTTTAGATAAAATGTTTTTTAAAATAAAAAACTAGATTTATTATAATTTCATTCCTAGTAAAAACCATTACATGAATGGTAAAAAAAATTAATTATTATATTATATAAAAATTTATTAAAAAATATTCATAAAAAATTATATATTTAATTCATTTAGGAATGTATACATTGTTTTCATAAAATATGTTTTTCATTAAAATATCTCTTATTACCTTCATACGCCTTTATATTCATTTATGGAGAATTGATAACTATTGAATTAATTTTATAAATACATAAACAATAGATTTTCATAACATATTTATCCATATTAATACATTTCAATCCAATTGAAATAATACAACTACCACATTATATAATAATATTTTAATAGTTTATTATGCTGCTTTTAAAATCAATATTTCATGTAAAACAAGAAATCAAATAAATAAAAGAATGTAAATAAATTTCAAATAGAAATATATCATAAAATATTATGTTTTTACATCATACCCACCTTATATGAATTTCAACCTAAAAATTCCATCACTCTGATAAACAAATTGAGGATAATTCTACCACATAAAATCCATGAGTTCCTCCATAGATTCTTCAAATTTATAGATTCACCACAAAACATTGACAATGTGAGTTGTCTTCTTACTGATGAATTTATCTATTCCTTATGGAATATAAACCAGTTTCTCCTAAAAAAAGATATCTTAATCTAGTGGTATGAACATCCAGATCAGTACTTGTGAAGGATCAAGTATGTGCTTCTTTTGGAAATATATATAGAACACATAATGAACCTGAGAGAAACTTGGTGGAAGATTCATGAAGTAAGAAATTCTCCTAATATGATCAATAATTTTGAAGTGAATAATATATCTAGGTATTATCATACCATTTTCACAAATCATATAAGATTATTTTATGTTTATATTCATAGAAATATTATATCACCAACTTTGAACACTAAATGATATTGATGATTTCTAGAAAAACTTTCTTGTTGACTCTTAGCTACCCTATTGTGAGACTGAATATCTATAACATTCATTGAAATTTTATCTTTAATATTATCTCCCAATACCTTTATTTCTCTAACATAATCTCATAACATTATATTTTTTTCACTTCCTTTAGCACAAGGATTCTGTAGGGGGTTGTTTGAATACTTGACTGAAAGATATTATTGGAAGAAAACTCAAACATAGAAATGTGTTGATCCCAACAACATTTTAAATAAATTGAACATGCCCTCAACAATTTATATCGGTTTTTAATGGTCATATAAGACTTACTATATTTCTAAATATTTCAGGAAATTATAATGTTATGTACTATATTCTTCCCATGTAGAAGACTTATCTTGAACATCTAGGTCATCCTCAAAAACTGATCAAATGCTGTAGAATGTGGAACTCTATGAAACCTTGCCAATTAATTCTTGAATATACTATAAATGTTATCAAGAGAAAAATATTCACTTATTTTCATGAAAATTTGTTTTTTATAAGGTGATTGACAATAATTTAGATTGATTTACAACCTTTAAACGTTTTGGAGAGTCTAAGGATGATATCCAAGGTGATGCTTTCCTATTTCAATTGTGTTACATGTAATAGTGGTAACATCGCAATAGAATTTTTCTCTCTCAAACATAACATGATGAAAAATCAAAAAACATGATTTAAACTTTTCTATATCCCTTTCTATGTTATCTCACATAAATACACTTTTATATCTTTATACATCATTGTACATTATGGGAAAATAGATAATGTCTTATATGAGCTAGATATAATTGATTATTCTTGAAATGTGATATTGATGGGACATATATTTAGTTATTGAACCTTATTACTCAATAAAAATCATGGTTGACCTTCAGAACATTTCTCTTCTTTTTCTATAGTTCCATTTCATTCTTATATTCCTTTATAATCATCAATAGGATATATGGGTGAACATTCATCTTAGAAAGATAAGATATATTCCCTTTCCTCATTATTAATGGATCCATCATCAACAAATATGAAATTATTAGATCTCATTTCATCAAACTAATGAAAAAATATCATGGTATTTCAAACTTATAGAAACACCAACCATGTTTCCCTTCCCATTATGGGATTGTATTGAGACGTCAAAATAACTAATAAACTCAAATTATACCCATTTTACACAGTAAACTCTATTAATGTGAATAAATAATTTAACATACTATAATTATTATATATATCACATAATTCACAATAAAAATAGTCCCCTTATACTTTTCTTGCAATAATTACCACTTCCAATACCAAATAATGATTCAAGTAAACTATCACATAAATTTGAAATTTTTATAAGGTATAATATATCAATATATCATTATCCACAAGGATTCATCCTAGTCCATTCATCAGTGAATCATGATAGATCATTAATCAATCATTATTATCTGGTAATGTGAGAACATGGTCATTGAATAACATTCCCTTTAGATACATGAAAGTTTCCTATCATTCATTTATTTAATGATACTTGTCTACCTTCTAAATCAACATTTATTTTAAATTAAATCTCTATGATAAATTGATCAAAAATAATATATAGTAACCATTTATCCCAAAGAAACTAAATATATAAGTCATTTTTTTTGGAATTATAAATTTCATAATAACATTTGTCTTTTAATAATTAACTAATATACCCTCACAAGTGATTATATTAACCAAAAATGATACTTTCTATATATATAATTAATACATTATAAATTTGGAACATATCTTCTCATTTAGAATGACTTTAACACAACACTCAAATGATATTATTTATCTTCATTGGCATTAAAATATATAATAATATACTCTATAAAGATAACCAAAAACTTATGTAATTTCTAAAGACTTTATTCATTAAATAAACAAAAGATATCTTGAGAAATGGTATTTCCAAATCGTTTCACTATATATTCATAAATAATATACCTCATACCGAAGGTTGTATTTAGTATATCTTTATTATTTACCCTTAATTGGAGATATCTAAATTGGTGTTCAATCATGTAAAAGTGTTATGTAATTGGAAGATGATCAAAAAGGGCTAGAGGACTTTCGTTCTTAATAATTACCTTCTTATGTTCTTAATAATCAGTGAAAATATGAATCAACCAATATTTCTTCTTAATGAATATTACATGTTTTCCCCATGAGGACATGTTGAGTCAAAAAAACTCTTTTTGATATTTCCTCTGAAGATGCTTACGAAATTCCAATAACTCAATGGTCCTATTCAATATCGTGTATTTTAAATAGATGTTGCACCAGGTATTAATTTTATTGAAAACTCAATTTCATGATTCAAGGATGTTAGGGAATGTATTTTGAAAATACATAATAATATTCTTGAACCATATTAATATCTATAATGTTGGGTCCCCCCCCCCAAATTTGACGAAAATACCTCCCGTAAATACGTAGTAATAGAAATAAAATAGATGTAATTTCCATTGGATGTTCATCTTCAACCTCATACAAAAATATGTCAAAGGATGAAAGAGAATATAAAATTTAATTTTCTTGTTTTATAATTGATAATGGGATCACTATAGATATGTCTTATCAATTATATAAATAAAATAAAATTCCACTAATGGATGAATAATAGGATTTTCATGGGTCATAGTCTTAAAAAATTCAACAAGACATCCCCAAATCATCCATGTTGTATAAGTGTGACAAAACCATAATGATCCACATTATTTATTGAAATAGAATTGGCCTTCACTTGGTCATAGAGTTATACCCTTTATTAGGGAATTGAATCCGATAATTATCATGTTCCAGAAACAAAAAACATTAAACTACTAAGGGCACCATATATGGAATTTCATCTCCCTCCATTGAAAATTTCATTTTTCCTAAAAAATTATTTTCTTTATATCATTATTTTAAAAATATTAAAAAATTTCATGTTCCATTGAGATATTTTTCATGGGAGTTTCTTCCCACATTCTCGATATGTATGAAGCTAAATTTTTATTTCATGATGGTTTTCATCTTAAAAACTCCCATGAAACACAATTTTTCTCTTATTGGGTGTGTCGAAAAAATTTCCCCTATTTAAATTTTAATCAAATAATAAGATATCATTTTGGGAATAAACATAAGGGTTTTTATTAAATCTCACTATTACATTTTTACTTTCATGAAAATCGTCTTTGAATTGGTCATCACATTCTCCTTTCACATAATTCATCCTTGTTCCAACCATTGACAAAAAAAATATTTTTCTTATCATACATTAATAATAATATTAATAAATTATATGATTACCCAAATAATTAATATGATACATTAAATAATTACACCTACATTCAATCTGTGACACCTTTGGTTCAACCTAGGTTATGCATGGTGATTATCTGTTCACATCCATCATTAATGTTCATAAATAATTCCTTAATTAAATGAATACTTTCACTTGGTAGTGTCTATACAGGTGTGTATTCTCATTCCCACTCACCTCATACTAGTGATAATCTTGTTTATACCCAAATTGGCCCATTTAGAGTTTTTACACCAAGGTGATTCTATTATATAAGGGAATCCACTTACCATTATCTCTATTGGGATTCATTTTCACTGAAAACCACACAATCAATAATTTATAAAATATTTATTATGTTATTATATTTCTTTACTTACATCCACAGTTATAAAAAAAGATCAATAATCCTATTATCCAAAAATAACTAAAATATAACAAACTAGGATAGGATTCTATCTGAAAGAACACCTATCCTAGTCCATGGCAAGGCCTGAGAGTAGTTCCCAATACTCCCAGGCTAGAAACTAGCTCTGGGTATCCAAAATATCACATTGGAAATGATTTATCCCAAAAAAAAAAGCAAAATAAAATAACCAAATTAGAGCACGCAGCATAAAAATGATAATCTAATAATAAAAATAATTACAAAACCATATCCAAATATTACAGTAAGTGAAAAATAATAAAATTAAAAATAACTAAAACAAAAACACAATTAATATGATCTCCATATGACCTCTTGATCACCACCATTTAAAAGAATGAAGTGATACAAGGAGAAACCAAAGCAGAAACATGAACCTACAATACTTCTCGTATCTACCGATGTCGAGTGGATTAAGTGGGGTGTGATCATAAATAATTCTATAGGTAAAATCCATAGAATCAATAAATTTCCTTCCCCAAAACAGTCTATAAAAGGGGGTAAATACATTTAAAAAAAATGGTTTTACTTATTTGAATAAAACAAACAACTTTCTGAAAGTTATTTTTTCAAAACATCACACAATGCTTTACATTATAAACTGGTATTACATTCAAAAAACACAAACCATAAACACGGACCCAAATAAAAATCTGCACCATGTGATAAAAAATGATACACTAAAACTGGATCAAATTATACAATGCATGAGAAACACTAGAAAAATAGTACAAATGAAAGCATTTAGATACTAGTGACATAGTTATTCTAGAAAAATATAGATAATCAGAAATATATTGAAAACTAATCATGAAAATTTACTAAAAAATATATAAGTAATCCTAGGACTACTCGGTCTAGACACACCTTCAGGCATATGGTACAACTCCACAATCAATAACCAACTGGACACTCTAAACAATCCAATCCAGTGGAACATCCCACCTAGCCTCTTCGAACATCTAGGGGGTATTATCCCATCTTTTTACGGTAAATAAGAACCTATCACTTGAACCTATTGAGGACACATATGATTCCCAAGATAATAGTATGCGGTGAATGGGAATGTTCACACATTCATGGCTCAAACCAATAACACGGATCCAAATTACTTTCCTAACACAAAAACTGACACCGCCTATGTGATGTCCCTCTCATCGTAGGGACTAATATAGATGTTCCAATCACCAATCGAGCCATCCAAAATAAAAAATTGGCCCTACATGTCTTTTCACTTTAGAACCCACTTTTCAAAAAATCACAACTATCAATATGGCCTTAAAATTACATTTTTTGAATCATTTATAAACCATTTTCCATAACCTAGGTAAAACATTCATCATACAAAAATGTTATAAATTTTACTATATGTCATTTAAGAAAAAATGAGCCACATCACAGATTGAAAACTTTTCCAAAGATTAGACCATATATTTAAAACCACTTTTGAATTCACGTATACCACCAAGTCACCATTTAGATTCCAATGAACTACTTTGAAAATATTAATGGTTGGTAGAACCATTTTATATATGGATAAGGGAAAGAAAAAGGGTGATGTAAGAGATTATTTTGAAAGATTAAGTTCAAGAGGCACATATTTACCAAAGAAAAACATTATTTTATGTGATATCATCCATATTCTCACCCCTTGCACATATAGATGTTCCCACATCCAATAGATTATCTTTAAAAACCAAGGAAGAAACCAAAAACCAATACAAACTAATCCACCTCTATATTTTCTCCCTAATATTCATTGTATACATGGGAACGAAACAACAATGATGCATAACAATCATATAGAAGACCTCAATCACAAGGAAAACTAAATTACCAAACCTAACCATGGACAAACACACTCCAAAACACAAAATTTAACCTTTACATACCAATTATAACTTTATCAAACACTTTACATGAAATTATATAGGTATACATAATAAAAATCCTTTGAAACCCCCTTGTTGTCCAATTTGTATATTCAAAACACCACATTATGATCATAAATCACAACCCAAGGCCATTGTCAAAATGCCAAAACCCATTTTCAAAACCAACCCATACACCAAATTCTACCATAAAAAACAAATTCAACCCCAAACCCCATTTTTCGTTCAAATACCTCTTTTGAAAAACAAATTTCTTTTGAAATCCATGGACACCAGAAAAACCAAATATAAGTTTGACACCGAACAATAAGAATAGGGAAATAGTGATGATGAAAAACATGGTGACATGGTTTCGTGGACCATACCCCAAGAACAAATCCATTATAATAAATATATTGGTTTGTGTACCCATCCCACCTGGGTCACCACTCAATGCAAGACCATCGTGTAGTAAGAGATCACATCAATTTTCATTTCCAAACCACAAAAACCAAAGAAAAAGACTCAAGTCCAAGACTACCCCAAGAATCCTGAGGATTAAGATTCACAAGGTTTCCGGATATCATTCATGTACATACCTATCGATTCTTGAAAGTCCTAATATCTAAACTATCGGAATCCCCAAATAATAAAGGGTTTCTCTAATAACATTCTATCATGAATCAAGTCAGACTTCCATCAGAACTGACACCCGACCTTGTCTGAAGCAAGGCTCAAGATTCATTCTTGATCCTCCTAGAATGGTGGCTAGTTCTAGGAATAAAATATATTACTGTGGGAATTTTTTTTCAAAAAAACATGATCACATAACCAAAGTAGAGAACCATGCATAAGCACAATAATCCAACGATTAAAATAAATACATCACCAGATCCATATAATCTATTATCTGAAAATCAGAAGCTACAAAAGAAACTAAAACCAAGTTTCACCTGATACAATCTCCATGTGACCTCTTGGTAACCACCATCCACCTATCTAACTAATTTCTAGGTGAAATCAACATAAAAACTTGAACCTACCAAAACGATTTGGTCTACCAACTCTGAGTGGGACAATTAGGGTGTGAGAATAAATAGCTATGTAGGTAAGCACTATAGAATCCATACATTTCCTTTCCTAAAATACACCATAAACACTGGTTTACAATACATTTATAAAATAGGGTTTTACATATTTAAATAAAGAAATAAAGCTTTTCGAATGATCTATTTTCAAAACAATACATGTCGAATTACTTTTTAAACTGATTTTACATTCCAAGAACTCAGACCAAGAACCATAACCCAAAAATGAATCCATTTAAATTGATAAAATTGGCTCCACTGAAAATTAATCAATGTAAAAAACTTATTTGAAACACTAAACAATTCTACAGATTCAAGAACACAGACATTGGTGAGATAGGTAATCCAGCATAGTATAAATAACTAGGAACATATAGACAATTAATCATGGAAATTTCATAAAAATGTCTATAATAAATTTCTAAAAATTCTCAATTAAGACTCACCTACTAGTGTATTGTGAAGATCCATAGTCAATAACAGATAGACACACTAATCTATAAAATCAAGTGGAACATCCCACATAGTGTCTCCCCAAATCAAAGGGTAACAACTCTTCCAATTGGGGTTGCTAAGAAACTAGCATTATCCCTTAATATGAAACCTAGGAAATTAATGATAATAGTATGTAGTGAATGGGGAGTTCCTCACATGTGTGGATAAAACCAATAACCCAAATCAACTATTCTTTCCTATCCAAAACACGGACCCCACCTATGTGATGTCACCCTATTCAAAATGACAACCACAAGGGTTCCTATCACCAATCGAGCCATCCAAAAGTTTCAACTCATCCAACATGTCACGTCACATTGAAACCCACTTTTCAAAACATCACAAGTTCATAATGGTCATTAACTATTACATTTATAGAATCATTTATAAACTATTTTCTAAAACCAGTGTAAAACAATCATCATATTCAAAAGGCGAAAACTCTACTTTTATGTCATTTTAGAAAAAATAGATCCACATCACAAAATAAAACTTCACCAATCCTTAGAGAAATCAATTGAAACTAACTGAAATTTAATTAAAACACCAAGACACCATTTAGAATCCAAAAAATAAAAGGGTTTAATGAACCATTTGATATGGGGGGAATAAAATTGGAATAGTAGATAAACATTTGGAAGATCGAGTTCAAGAGAGATATATTTTCAAAGGAAACACATTATCCTTTGTTAGATCATACATATGTTAACCCCATGCATATTTAGATGTGCCCAAATATAATGTATTATTGTTAAAACACATGTAATTAACCAAAACCCAATTCAAAGGAATCCATTACTTTTTCCAACTAATATAAATCTGCTACACGAGCACTAAACAACAATGATGCACCAAAATAATAAAAAAATACCTAATACACAGGGAAAAATAAATTATAAAACCCATCCTATTCTAAAAACACTTCAAAGCACCCAATTTAATCATCAATGTCCATGTTTCATTTTATCAAACACTTTATAGAAATATATATATATATGCCTACCTAAAAATGTCCTTTGAAACCCAATTTTTGTTAATTTACATCATAAAAAGACCTAAATAAGATCAAAAAGAACATCACAAGAATAATAAACAAATTTTAAAATAAATTTAGAAATCATATGAATTATTAGGCATGATTCAGAAAAGAAATTGATATAAACACCGACATCAATAATGAGATAATGCAATGAAACCTTCTTGGAAGGAATAACAAGTCTTGAGAGTCAATACAGACACCCCAACATTAAATAAACACAAGATACACATCAACCATATCGTTTACCATTCATCCAAGATATATCACACCACAAAAACACCAAGTAACAAGGAGTGTAAAGAGATAAGATAATGAAATTCACCATAAATCCATAGGAAACTTACCTAAGAACCTCTTAGGGGATTCAATAGTTGAAGGAGTGTTTGAGAGGAGGGTTTTAGGATCCCTCCAGTCCATCTAGGCTATGAAAATAAAAATAAACACAATTTTAGGTTAAAACATAAGAGGGGTGATATTGGAATTTATGTTTTAAATGAACTAGGAAATTCGTATTGTTTGGAAACACAGTTTGAGAAAACATGTGCCAACCATGTGCACCCTTTTGGAGAAGATGGGAAATATGTGTGGTTTGGCCATGTGGTTTGGGAAACTGTATGCCAAAAATGTGATTTAAATTTATCAAATTATATATCCTCCCTTCATTATTTCCCCACTATATCACCTAACTATTCCCAATATGTACGCCATGTCCCAGAAACCATCCTCAAGACACACGGTTTCTCCTAGGCCTTGCATGGTATGTCCCAAACTCTGTGTAGCCCAAGAAATGAAAACTATACCAGATGGAATTGAATAGAAAACATAATAAACATCTAAAAGTCTCAAATTTTGACCCCCAAACCCAGCACACAAATCGTTAAAAGGTGAAAAATCAACCTAGAAACTCCAAAATGAAAGAATTCTCCCCATTAACCCGACCTAAACCTCAACTGAATGATCCATCATTGAAAAGAATAAAATAAATAAATAACCATGGTCTGGGTGTGAAAATCCCTACTTAGATACTAATTTAATTATCTTGAGAAACCCATTAATAAATATTACATTATTTTAGACCAATCTTAAATTCATCACATGATAATAATTTGTTGAGGAAGCTAAAGGATTAGTATCATTTGAATCTAGATAAATAATCAATTTATTTCCTAATATATCTATAATAACACTCACAAGGTTATTCTCTCATAGTAACCTTCTTATAAAATTTTACTTAGTGCATTTCATCATTACCTGGTGAAAGGAACCATAAAAAATGGAGGTCTCAAATGCCCAGAAAGACTAAATATAAGATATATCAAAAAAATCATAAGAGAGAATAAGATAATTATTAGTTTCTGGGAACATGATCATAACATACAAAAACCATACCTGATTATTCAAAGATCATTAATCATAAATTATGTGATAAGGTTTCTTCATAAAAAATTACATAAGTCAATCATTTTTGGAATCATCAATATTAATCATCAGCAATGAAATATTATTAAAATAATAAGACATATGTATTTGGAATACAAATATGTATATAAAATCACTTCATTTGAAGTGTCTCACTAAAAGAGATATAATAACCTATTGAGTTAAGTCATCATTTTGTCATTTCCTTGGTCATGGTTTCATCTAATGGTTATTATAGTTGATATATCTCCTTTGTAAACTGGTTCACACTCATTTCAATCCTTATTATCTCATGATATAACATTCACTATGCAGTTCATTAGAGTATTATATAATTCTAGGCCCACCCGTCACATAATGAAAAAAAAATTTGTTCCATAAAACCATAAATCATTCAGTCAACATATCTTAACCCATGGAATCTAAATGGGTTTCTTAAACATTCTATAATTCATCATAGTATAACCCATTTTAAATTAAGTTGTTTTATAAGTATGTCATCAAAACATAACTAACCCATGTAAAATAAATGTATTTCATAGAATCATTCTTAAATCATCATATCCATAATCCATACAAGAATGAAATTGGATTACATATTATAGTTATATACCTAGTGAAGCAAAAAATACCATAATTTATGTTAAAATAGTTCAAAAATACCTTCATAAGATCATTTTAATATTTTCTTAAAACTATGGAAAATAACCATTACATTAATTGTCATTAAAATTAATAAATTACAAGAATATAGAGAAAGAAAATTCATAAATAACCCTGAAAATGTGTATTGTATGCTACAATAAAATAATAGTCCTTACATTAGGTAAATTCTTTAATGTGGTAAACATTAAAATATTATTCAATTCACACATTTTTGTAAAAATAAATAAAGAACATGTTTGGAAAATATTAGTCAAATTAATTTCTAAAATTGTGAAAATAAATTTAATTGTGGTTTAAATATAATTTAAAAAATAATTGTATTAAAGAAAATAAAATTATTTAAATCATTTTAAAGAACATTGACATAGAGGAAAAAAAATTTGGCCAAAGAGTAAATGAGGCTGGTTTTTCTAAAAAAAACACTCTCGGTCAATTAAATTACCAAAGAGATAAAAATACTATAGTAATATCAAAATTTAGAAAATATTCATAGATAAAAAAAATTATAATGGTTATAAATTATAATATATCTATAATTTCACTCAATGAAAATTTAGTATTCGTAATCCTAACTAGAAATTAGATTATAACATAAACTCTTACATCATGTCATATCTTCCTTCAAGCGCATTCAAACATAGTGTGTAATAAATAAATATTAATTATAGATATTTTATTTAATAATATTAAAATATATAATACTATGTATTATTCCTTTATATTTTCTAATTATCATTTTTTGAAAAAAGTTCTTTATTAAAATAAACAATTAGTAGATAACTGGTCTGTTTTCTATACATGTTTCAGATTGAATTTTTCAATATTTGAACCTTGGTCATGGGTTAAACAACAATTTAATATTAATCATGAATTAATTTTCATGTTTATTCATTATATAAACTTTTATAACCAATCGCATAAACCAGTGATGATAAAAATTAATTAAATCACTTCTTTGAGACGACATTCAGTACGTATTCTCAAGTGATGTTTCCACTTTTTGATATATGGAATAAAAGTAATATGAATAATAAATGGACTATGTAGAACCATTAATATATCATATATATCATATATAATAAATAAATACATTCTCACGAACATCCATATAAAGCAGAAATGAAAAACATATCACATGTCTTCATATAAGTGGTAGTCTACACTAACGCATGAGCGATGTTATTTTTTTCTAATGGTTGAGATAGTAAAAAAGGTAGATAATATTTTATAATTAATAAAGTGTAATTATGTCATAATAATTATATATATTCATTAAATTAATCATAATGATCATCCCTAAATTATGGTTACATACAATGAATCATATCGATGTATGGAGGTGGGAGTATAAATGTGCGCAGGGGTGACAATTTCATTTTCAATTTGATGGGTTATATATTTCAAATGGTTTTCCAATAATCATAATAAAATAAAAGTATAATTATGTCACTATATTTATAATTTTAGGATATATAATACTAATTTACTATAAGTATAAGAAAAAATAACATTTTAAAGAGTTTGGTAAGACGATTACATCTTCTTTCAGATACACCTTTTAACATAAACATTTAGCCTTTATAGGATGGTCATAGGGTCAGGCCCTAAGGCAACTTATATTGTGATGTAATCTATAACGGTTTTTATATTGGTATTTTTCAAAATATATATAAAATAAAAAAACCTTTATCTATAGAAATGGTTCCTTGAGCTAGTCAGCCACATGGCCTCAAGTGCGCCTTCCCAGACACCAGAGGCTATTGACTAGCAGTGAGGTTATGATAATGGGATTGTAGGGAGACTATATATTCATTATTACTATAGAATATAGTTATAACAATTAATAATCAACATAAGAAATTGGTAGTTGTAATAACTCATAGAAAGGAGTGGAAGAATAGTATAATAATTTAATAAAGGAGTGAAATGTCAGTTACACAACTATGAATTCATGTAAAGGATAACTAAATAACTAGAATAGTGAACATGGGGCAGGTGATAAAAAATATAACATGTACTCGTATAATTGAAATCATATAAATCCCCAATGGTGATATCCCTGATCATTTTGAGCTGCGTCTCAGTCTTATTCTCTTAAATCCTAGTTACAAGAATAACAATAATAGAATAATCCACATACGTACAGACATTAGGTCTGTTTAGGCACCCCAATGAAAAAGTGACCCATGAAGGGTGTGAGATATACTAAGTATTCCACAAATAGTGGTGTATAAATAATAATTTAGTATTTGAATATAAAATACAGTGGTCTGTAGGTATATTAGAAAAACATAAATAAATAAAATAAAAACAAATTAGATCATGTTTCTATAGGACACCTGGCCGACCATACATACATCATCTTGAGAATAGATTCCTTTGAACAATAGCTGAAAAGTATATATATATATTCATAAATAAAATTTACCCAAATATATTCTTGAACTAGTTATGGAACCTTGGATTAGTTTCCAAGTATCAATAATATATATATATATATATATATATATATATATATGTATATATATATAATTGTTGTGCATAATTATAAGGGTTTATAACTTGTCCTAGCATAGTGGAAAAAAATCATTAACTAAACCCAACAATTTTCATTGGATTTCTATACCTATCATTTAATTTGATAAACTATAATATCTTATATCATTAGGAAGAGGTGTCTAGTTACTCAAATGTGACCATCCTAGGTGATCCAGAAAGATTAATCCCAAGTATTGAACTAGGATCACTATAAATACCCTTCACCATAAGATTATTTCCAAGTTGATCTATAAAGTGTAATCCCAAGTATCACTCTCAGTATGGTAAAATGTAATTATCTACCAATCCTATTCTTGTCATCAAAAGTTGGGGACCGAGTGTCACTCATGCAATGCTGTAACCATATTTTCCCATATTTCTTCCATGGTATCAACCCAAGTGTACCAATATCACTCATTGAAATAATGATCTTAGTTATCCAATGAACCCATACTTAGTGTTATATAAAGTTGAAACCTGATTATCTATCAATTAATAACTTTGATCAGGAAATCTATGAGCTCATTCCTGATATTTTTTAACAATGAAATGTTTATTTCTCATGGTACATGTTTTTTTAAATATCCTATGATCACATTCATGAAATTACTACTTGGGTATTATTATATCACTCATGTGCCCATAATTCATTTTAATTATAAAAAAATAATTTCCATTTTCTAATAATTCCATTATATCAAAAAAAACCGTAAAACTTAGAAGAAACACCCATACAACAAAACCAAGAAAGGTAAAAAACAATAATCATTTTCTTTTATTTTAGAACACACCACACCTTAAATAGTGATTTTTTTTTAAATGTGAAATATTCATCAAACATTTCATTTCACAGAATTTAATCATCACATTCATGAAGAATAATTTTATATAGCCATGTGGATATTCAAATAATAATCTATATGTTCTATTAAATGAATATAAATTTACACATCCCAAGGAAGGTCTAATAATAAGGAAGATAAAGATAATTATTTATAATTAATTTTGTCTGCCCATCTTAAAGGGGTGGTTCAGGTTGATTTCAAAACCTCCAACAGTATCTAGGTGGTCAAAACACATCACAGGGTCATCTGGGGATTTAATTTATGTATTTTAATTAATTATAAAAGGAAATACAAAAATCCATTATGTGGCACAATTGTGATATTTTATAAAATAATTAAACATAAAGGGAAAAGCTATAGAAAAACTAAATTATAACATAGATTTTGTACATGTAAAATGTCATGATTTTATTTTCAATAGATTGAGAGAAATCGAAGAAACATAAAAACACCCAAAAAAATATGAAGAATTAACTCCCATGGAGATTGTGTAGGGGATGGTGAGGGAAAAAATAAATGAGAATGTGGAGTGAATATCTTTCTGGTATGCATCAAAAGAGGTTAACGACAATTGATTTCAATATCTGATAGAGGGAATCACTCTATTCGTATGAGTGGGAGGATGGGCCCCCAATGATGGGATACTATTGTGTGTGGATATGGGAGATGAAAAGGATGCACCCTTTAAAAGAAACAATGGGAAAACCTACTTTTACAAATTTTTAAAGAGAAACATGGTTTTGTTGTATGGTTCGGTCATACAGTTTGGTTTAACCATGGGCCATCCATGTGGTGCAACTTGCTAAGTTTCTCTAAGGGTGTGGCTTGGGAAGATGGTTTGGGAAAACCATTAACAACCAATGTGGATCACCCCTTTATGACTACACCATCCCACACAATGTCCAAGACCCTCATATGATTTAAAAAAACCGTACTCCTCAATGATTAGGGACACATGTTTATCCCACCTGGTTAAATGAACCATGCGCTAACTATGTGTCATATTCTGTTTCTCTCAAAATAGGTTCTTTTAGAGCCCAATTATTTTGAAACACAACCAAACTCTTAAAGAACCTCTTTTGTGTACCCCTTAAATGAAATAAACCTTATTGAGGTCAACTATTCAGATTTACATTTTCAATTTAAATTTAATAATTGATCCATCCTAAAAAAAAGGTAAATTAAAATTATTTTAGAAAAATACACCTGGTTCAAAACATGGTATGTTACAGCCTACCAACCTTATAAATTATATTCTCTAACAAGACATTCATATAAAAATGAAAATAGTTCACGACATACTCAGGTTAGAATTATTTTTAATATTCATGTTATGTTTCTAATTCTCAATGCACCCAAGAACCCCTTTAATTTATGATACATAAGCCATTAAAGCTAAATCCAATGATAATATTCAGGATTAAATCATTAGGATAGATCTTACCCAATAAAATATTACCAAAGACATGATATCATCATCTCCCCTTAAACCATTGGGCTTATGGCTCTCCCTACCATAAGTTATAGTATATTAAAGCCCAATTCCATGTGTTTATACATCAACCATCACAGTTTCCGATTTCAACATGCCCCTAGAATTATAACTATGATTTTGGAATTATACATATATTAAAAAAAATGTTTTAATCCCAACTAATTTCAATTAACCTTCTCTAGCCAACTTTTCTCTGAAATTCTTGGATGACACAAGATTTGAACTTGTCCTACCCGGATGATGTTCCAAAATTAGTTCCTTATCGACTACATGAAAAAAATTATAGAGGGAGGGGTATAACATAAATCCACTAATAGTTAGCTATCCTCAAAACACCTGACATTTATAGACAGTTCCTTTTAAAATCTAAACTTGATGACTTTTAATGAAGTTACCTACCTATTTTCTCTCTGAATGCACGTTTAATCCCATAACCATGTTATATTGATGTATCTATCTAAACAAAATTATGTTCTCGTGTCTCAGATTTAATGTATGTGAATTCTATATCCATTTCATTTGGATCGTTGAAAATTATATAAAACATATCATCAGAGCCCAAACGATGTAACAACCCGATATTTTATAAGATATATTCTTTTTAATTTCTTTCATATCTTCTAGTGTACACTACACCAAGATTATCGTGCACTATATGCAACACCGTATTAGCTTGCAGTATAAGCAACACTAATCTTAGATCGTGTTACACACAATTTCAAGTTTGTTTGATAGTAGTTATTCTATGCAACATTAATTATATATATATTCAATTTATTAATGAAATATGGTTGGATTTTGTTATACGCAACAACAATGGAGTCATTTACTACATACCACCCTGACATGGCTTGCATTACATGCAATCGCGACCTTCCTCGATAGCGTGTGTTGTACGCAATACCGGGTTTTACTAAACAACGATATATTATTATAATATTATTATGAACTAGCCGTTATGAACAGTATTAACTAAATTTTGAATTTTATAACATTATTATTTGTCTAACACATTTTCTAGAACATGGTATATGAACAAAATAAATTTTTCGGTTAAAATAAGTATTTTTCAAAAAATGCAGTTTTGCCACCTTTTGATGGTGCACCCATTTTAAATATAGTTTTTGACATATTTATAAGTTCAATTTTACAAAATAATATTCTTCTTTAGAATCAGGATATAAAAATTTACATTGGATAAAGTTCTGATATTTTTCTGATAACTTTCATATTTTAATGAATAGTACAATCACGCTATATTTTAATTAAAAACCACTTTTTTCATCATAATGACTTATATGATTAAATTATAATAATGAATGGTTCTAAAGTATAAATAGAATATATTTTTACCATTTAATATAATTTATGTCATTACCATTGATTTTACCTTGATTTCATAGGTTAAATCAATTCAGTCTTTTGTAGTGTTTTAAACAAAAAACTCATTTTCTTTCGACAATGGGATTAATTTTAATAGAATCTCTACAACTTTTGTGTATTTAATTTGGAGAAATTGATTCCATATTTGTAAAAATTGGGTCCAAATTATGTTAATAAGCTACTTTTTATTTTTGGGCATTATGAATAGTAACTACGGTAAATTTTATTTACCATAGTTAAAGGTAAATCGGGTAATTAAGGGTAAATATAAGATTATATAATTACCCTAAAACATTAAAAAATTATATTGGATGAATAAAAGTCGACCCATATTTCTGAAGTATCTGATTATATTCATTTAATGGACTTTTTCCATGAAAATAACTTAATAATTATTAAAAACAAAGAAAGTGACAACATGTCACTTTCTTAAATTTATAAGTATAATAATTTTAATTTAGTGATAAACATAATTACACTTTGAAAATGAATAGTATCAAGAAATATAATACAATTATAGACATCATATGAATTTATTTATAAGTTTTAGGGATTAAATAATTATCATTAATTATGACACAGTAGTGATGTTGAAATTATTTTATTAATTAAAATATCAAATAAACGGTTTTAAAAATATTAAAATAAATATTATATGAACTATTTAATGAGCTCCAATAGTTTTCTAGATACATATGACATTTTATTAATCTATTAAAGCTTTTAGTTCGAACATATATTTTGTATATATTTTATTTATATTCAAATAAATGAATTGTGTCAAAATTGACACTATTGTTATTTTATAAAAATAACATATTATAGAATTGTTTAAAAATCACAAAAATATTTAAAAATTATAAATTAAACTTTATATGGTCTAAAATGTCATAAAGTGTCAAATTATGTAAAATTCACAACACATATGTAATTATTTATAATAATTTAAAATTTAGAATATTATTACCACAAATAAAATTTAATTGATAAATAAGGATAAATCAAGTTGATAATGTTTAAAATAAATTCCTAACATGTATAAATTTTATTGGTTGATTATATTAAAACCCTATATCATCTAATCATTGGATATGAGTCATTTTGTATGTTTTTAAGAGGGGTTTGGATTTAATATAAACTAATATTTCTTATATTTCCAAAGGTGCCCCTCTCCTCCCTTATAAAAGGGAACCTCCTCCCTCTCCTCCTCACACCAATTTTAGCCATCAGTGATGGCCAAACCCAGACCATTTCACTTTCCCACTTCCCTATAAACATCCTAGAGGTCCTTTTCTTCTTCAATGACCAATTTTAGTGCCATAAGAGGAGGTCTCAAAGAGGCGCTTCAAAGAAGAGGTAATGTCTGTTACCGATTCTTTCAACTTTATTTCTTCTTCTACTTCTTCTTCTTTAGTTGTTTCATTATGAAGTAATAACATCAGTAACACTAATATACTGATATTTTATTATAAATTTTATTCAACCCCATTTCACCTTCTATTCATCCTACGGAAAACAAAATCTACGCGCGTGCGTACATATGGAATATTGTCTCCACGTCGTGGGATAATTTGTTTTTCCACCAACACTGTACATGGATGGGTATAATGGTGTAATGAATAACTATATATGGTTATTATAAAATCATAATGATTCTGATATATTATACCATCCACCCCAATTCTATTCAATAATTATGGGAACTATATCATCGCTCGTGCGTACGTACGGATTACCGTCTCCACGACGCGATGAGATTCATTCTCCATGTTAACCATACATGAAGGATTATAAAGTTTATATAATGAATAATAATGAAATATATAACATAATAATGCTACTAGATTTTTGTATATATATATGTATGTCATCTATTTAGTTTCATTCAATTCAATAAGGAAACGAAAACCTTGTTCATGCGTACGTACGGCATACCGTCTCCATGAACAGTGTATTTCATTCCATTTGTCAATCTATCATATATATATATGTATATGATGAATATATATTACATATAAATCATGTTTTACATTATGGAATTAATTAAATCAGGTTATAAGTAATAATATCAAGGAAAACAAGTCCAAACATGTACGATAAATAAAATGATTTTACCCAAAACACTACTTTAACATGGAACTTACAAAAGAACGGGTAATATAAAGTCATAAGTGAGCCATATATGATATCATAAAAATGAATATGATTCTGTAATAATTCAATGACATTATTTAAATCATTATATAGGATTTTAGGTTACTTACGAAGCATATCGGACCTAAGGTAAGGGATAATTATTCCAATCTCATTCTTATCTGAGATTGTTTATTTGTAAGTATTTACTAGGTTTATGATTATTATCCATGTCCATATGTTCTCAAAATGTTTTCTTAAAATCTTTACTTTTCTTCCATGTATGTTTAAAGTCATTTTTACCCTTTTCTACTTTATCCACATAATGTTGAAGGAATCTTTATTTTGTTTACCATACGAGGTACTTTTTGACTTTTCCGACAAAAGTACAAGAAGAATGTTATTTTTAACTTATACGACATGAGAGGATTTTTACGGTTTTATAAGGCCTTGTTTTCATGAAGATTCCTCCAAAATATTTCATGACTATTTTAAACAAAAAAAATTCTTTTAAAATTGCATGACTTTTTGTGAAAAGAAATTGATTTTGAAGAAGAAAGGGTATTTTCCTCAAGAATTCATTTCAAGTGTTTTATCAAAACCATTTTCCATCTAAGATGAAATTATTTCATATGTGAATTTTTCAAGTATAGTTTCTCTATGATTTACATGGTTTCACTTTTCTTATTATGAAATGATATCCATTTCTTTTATATGGATTATGTGATGATGGGATGATGTTTATGAAACCCATTTTATTCGTTGGGTTATTATAAATGATGTATCTTTATTTTGTGCCACAAGTAAGAATGATTTCATTATGAGATGGGTGGGACCTATATCTCCCTCCAATGCATTGGGTAAAGATTTATATCTAATGAGATAGACTTGGTTGGAATGGTAAGTTAATCTGGTTCAGTGATACAGGACTGAAACGAGGAGTGAACTCGATTCAGAAAGGGACATTATCCACTAAGATGGTCATGGAAGTAATGCCTTTGCTACTATGGAAATCATATCATGTGATTAATGGTTTCCACAATTACATGTTTTATTCCCATGCTAATTTATCATGATTAATGTTTCTTCATGATCTATGCCTTACCTACAACCATGTTTTATGTCATTGCTCAAGATTTTGATGTTTAGATTTTATGCTCATGTTTTTTTTACATTCAAATGTCTAAGGATTGTTTTATGTTCTATATACTTACCCTTACTGAGCATTTGAGCTCACCCTTTATATGTTTTCTTTTCCCCAGGATTTAAGGAATGGTTTTAGGTATGAAAAAAAAAGGGGATGATCATTAATGGAGATGTTGAAAATAATTCACCACGATTAGAAGATTATATTCCGAGATTCCAAAGACACTAAACTATTACGATCCATGTGTGTCTATTTTTGTTATGTATTAAGTTTTCCGAAAAAGTAATGTAATGTCCATTTACATCAAGCTTAGGGTTTCTACAGTTGGTATCAGAGGAATGGTTTAGTCAACCTTTGGAAACTAGGATGCGAAAATGTTAGTGAGCTCCCTAGAGATATTTCTAATGTATGTCTAGGGATGTCCCTAAGGATAAGTATACGTATAGGATATAGTCCTAGAACTATGGTAACGATCTTATAATTTAACCTAAGATGTTATATATTGATGGTACTCCCCCTTTACTATTTTATTTTCCCTAGAATGATTTTTTCCTCTCACAGTATTCTTTTTGGGTTTTAGAAAACAGTTGGAAACCGGAAGATTCGCGATAATGGAGGATATGACGAACAATGGAATGATATTCTTCATGAGAAACCAAATGAAACGGGATTTGGAAGTCTAAACATAGTTATTATGCCTAATCAGCAATCTCATAATATGATCAAAAATCTCAACTTTGGTAAGTTTCCCGACTCAGATAATAAGAGAAAGATGGAGTTTCATGATGATCATAGAGGAAAGAAAGTTAAATTTCCCTCATGTAAATCATGTGGGAAGAGGCATCGAGGAGATTGTTTCAAAGGAACTAGAAGATGCTTTGGGTGTGGAAAAGAATGACACAAATCCAGTAAGTGTAAAGGAAAAGGTTCAGTTAAAACCATGGACAAGGATAATGGTATTTCTTCGACATCAACAATGATTAGATGTTTTAAATGTGGAATGTATGGGCATTATTCAAACCAATGCCCTAAGGGAAAATCTCATGAAGAGAATCAGCATGGTCATACGAGTAGTATTTATGTGGATGATGATGAAGAGACTACAAATGAAATATGAGAAGAAAGAAATGATGAAGCTCAGTCAGTGGTTTAAGAAGTTAGTGCAATGATTGTATGTTTATAAATAATAAAATATGGTACTATGAAATAAAGAATCATCTAAAGATTTTTACACTTGTTTTTTCTAAAGTATTTTGAAAGTATATGTTGAATGGTACCGGAAACCATGGAAGGTTATTCATATATTTTTGGAAAGTAGATTATATGCACAAAATGAAGGGATAAGAAGATAATGAGATGTTTGATTCTATTCATGAGCTCATGACTGATATAAGGAAAATGTGATATTATGGTTTGATTATATATATTTTTTGTGATTTTGGTATGTGGGAAGAGTTAACTTTTGACAGTATTCATGTTTTCACAAAGTTTCTATGGTAATTTATGTTTCAATAGAATATATGGCTAAGGTATTCATGTGTTTGTAATGAAACCAACAAGATATATCTTATGATATATGTGGGATAAATTATTGTATTCACATTCTTCGTAGATAACCTTTCTAGTAATTGTTTTCCATATACTATGAGCTTGGACCGATGTATTTTAGATAAGCATAAAGATTGGAATGGATAATGTTGGACATAAGTTAGTATTGTTTAAGGATAGAACTTTTTTCAATATTATTGATGGGATGTTATAGTAATGTAGTTTTAGAAAAAGGACAACCTATAGGATGGGCGATAGCCCATCACGTCGGAAAAGGCTATGGGAATCGAACCCACAACCGAAGTGTGATTGGCCTTTATCGCCTACTACTGGCCTACAGGAAGTCCCTAGTTAGTAGAAACTAGTTTTATTTTATTAGGCGGTATGATATATAAAGTATAAGTTCATTTTTGAAATCCTATAAGATTAACCTCACCATAGATGGACTTATGTATTTTTGATAACTTTTTCTAACATTTTGTTTGAAACAGATGGAATGACCCATAATTCTATCACATGATCTATTAACTCGTCACTAATAACAAATTCAACTTAATTTATTTAAGAGATGAAGTGGAAATTGTTCAAAGCATGAACAATAGTGAGATGGTACCAAAATCAAGCAAGTATTTCATCTAATTCCAAATTTTCAACTTTAGTGAAATGATATTGAAAACCAAAAATGTTGTGCTCTTATATCCAATGAATCAAGTGGTACCTTATATCATCACAAATTTATGGCTTTGTGATGGATGTCTTTTTCATAGCCATGCCCTCTACCACTCTCCATCAGAACTTGATGGTTACATTTTTCTTCCATATCCATATTTTCATCTATGTTCTCCTATATGGAAACCCGATGATGAGTTACTTTGGGTAATCATTACATTTCATACTTTAGTTTTTAAAATTAAGTTATAGTATTCCTTTTTACAATGTGGGTTTCTATGAATAGTAAATGATTTGTAACCCCGACGAATTTCGAGGGAGAAATTCATTTTAAGGGGGGTAGAATGTAACAAACCGAGATTTTATAATATATATTTTTTTTAATTTCTTTCATGTCTTCTGTTTTACTCTAACCCATGATTATCGTGCGCTATACACAACACGGTATTAGCTTGCAGTATATGCAACACTAATCTTGGATCATGTTACACAAAATTTCAAGTTTGTTTGATAGTAGTTATTCTATGCAATATTGAGTATATATATATATATATATATTAAATGTATTAATGAAATATGTTTGTATTTTGTTATACGCAACAACAAAGGAGTCTTGCACTACATGCAACCCTGACTTGTCTTGCATTACACACAATTGCGACCTTCCTCGATAGTGTGTGTTGTACACAATACCGGGTTTTACTAAACAATGATATATTATTATAATATTATTATGAACTAGCCATTATGACTTGTATTAACTAAATTTTTAATTTTGTAACATTATTATTCATCTAACACATTTTCTAGAACATGGTAAAAGAACAAAATAAATTTTTCAGGTAAAATAAGTATTTTTCAAAAAATGCAGTTTTACCGCCTTTTGATGGCGCACCCACTTTAAATCTAGTTTTTGACATATTTATAAGTTAAATTTTAGAAAACAAACTTCTTCTTTTGAATCAGGATATAAAAATTTACATTGGATAAAGTTTTGATATTTTTCTGATAACTTTCATATTTTAATGAATAGTAAAAACACGCTTAATTTTAATTAAAAACAACTTTTTTCATTATAATAATTTATATGGTTAAAATATAATAATGAATGGTTTTAAAGTATAAATAGAATATATTTTTACCATTTAATACAATTTATTTCATTACCATTGATTTTACCTTGATTTCGTAGGTTAAATCAATTCAGTCTTTTGTAATGTTTTAAACAAAAAACCCGTTTTCGTTCGACTACGGGATTAATTTTAATTTAATATCTGCAAATTTTTTGTATTGAATTTGGAAAAATGGATTCCATATTTGTAATCAGTGGGTCCAAATTATGTTAGTAAGCTACTTTTTATTTTTGGGCATTATGAATAGTAACTACGGTAAATTTTATTTACCATAGTTAAAGGTAAATCGGGTAATTAAGGGTAAATATAAGATTATAAAATTACCCTAAAACCTTCCAAAATTCTATTGGATGACTAAAATTCGTCTCATATCACCTAAGGGTCGGATTATATTCATTTAATATACTTTTTTCAATGAAAATAATTTAATTATTATTAAAACCAAAGAAAGTGACAACATGTCACTTTCTTAAATCTTATAAGTACAATAATTTTAATTTAGTGATAAACTTAATGAAACTTAGAAAATTAATAGTCTCCAGAAATATAATACAACTATCTACATTATATAAATTTATTTAGTATTTTTAGGGATTAAATAATTATCATTAATTATGACACAATAGTGATGTTGAAATTATTTTATTAATTAAAATATCAAATAAATGGTTTTAAAAATATTAAAATAAATATTATATGAACTATTTAATGTGCTCCAATAATTTTCTAGATACATATGAAATTTTATAAATCTATTAAAGCTTTTATTTTTAACATATCTTTTATATATAATTTATTTAAATTCAAATAAATGAATGTTGTCAAAATTGACAACATTGTTATTTTATAAAAATAACATATTATAAAATTGTTTAAAAATCAAAAAAAAAATTAAAAATTATAAATTAAAATTTATACTGTCTAAAATGTCATAAATTGTAAAAAATGCAAACTTTACAACACATATATAATAATTTTAATAAATTAAAATTTAGAATATTATTACCACAAATAAAATTAAATTGATAAATAAGGATAAATCAAGTTGATAATGTTTAAAATAAATTCTTAACGTGTCTAAATTTTATTTTTTGATGATATTACAACCCTATCGCATCTAATAGTTAGATATGAGTCATTTTGGAAGCTTTTAAGAGGGGTTTGAATTTAATATAAACTAATATATCTTATATTTCCAAAGGTGCCCCTCTCCTCCCTTATAAAAGGGCACCTCCTCCCTCTCCTCCTCACAGAAATTTGATCCTTCAAGCTCGGAAAAACCCTGCCCATTAAACTTCCCCACTTCTCTAGAAACATCCTAGAGGTCCTGGTCTTCTTCAATGACCAATTTTAGTGCCCTAAGAGGTGGTCTCAAACAGGCGCTTCAAAGAAGAGGTAATGTCCGTTACCGATTCTTTCAACTTTATTTCTTCTAATACTTCTTCTTATTTAGTTGTTTCATTATGAAGTAATAACATCAGTATCACTCATATACTGATATGTTATTATAAATATGAATCAACCCCATTTCACCTTCTATCCATCCTACGGAAGATGAAATCTCCGCACATGCGTACGTACGGAATACCTTCTCCACGTCGTGGTGTAATCTGTTTTTCCACCAACACCTTACATGGATGGGTATAATGGTGTAATGAATAACTATATATGGTTATTATAACATCATACTGATTCTGATATATTATACCATCCACCCCAATTCTATTCAATAATTATGGGAATGATATCATCGCTCGTGCGTACGTACGGATTACCGTCTCCACGACGCGATGAGATTCATTCTCCATGTTAACCATACATGAATGATTATAAAGTTTATATAATGAACAATAATGAAATATATGACATAATAGTGCTACTAGATTTTTGTATATATATATGTATGTCATCTATTTAGTTTCATTCAATTCAATAAGGAAACGAAAACAGCATTCATGCGTACGTACGGCATACCGTCTCCATGAACGGTGTATTTCATTCCATTTATCGATATATCATATATATATATGTATATAATGAATATATATTACATATAAATCATGTTTTACATTCTAAAATTAAGTAAATCAGGTTATAAGTAATAATATCAAGAACAACAAGTCCAAACATGTATGATAGATAAAACGATTTTACCCAAAATGCTACTTTAACATGGAACTTACAAAACAACAGGTAATATAAAGTCATAAGTTAACCATATATGATATCATAACAATGAATATGATTCTGTAATAAGTCAATGACATTATTGAAATCATTATACAGGCGGTTCAGATACGTAGGAAGCATATCAGACCTAAGGTAAGGGATAATTATTCCAATCTCATTCTTATCTGAGATTGTTTATTTATAAGTATTTACTGGGGTTAGGATTATTATCCATGTCCATATGTTCTCAAAATGTTTTCATAAAAGGTTTAATTTTCTTCCATGTATGTTGAATGTCATTTTTACCCTTTTCTACTTTTACCACATCATGTTGAAGGAATATTTCTTTTGTTTACCATACGAGGTACTTTTTGACTTTTTCCGAAAAAAGTAAGAGAAGAATGATATTTTTAACTTATACGACATGAAAGGATTTTTACGGTTTTATAAAGACTTATTTTCATGAAGCTTCCTCCAAAAGATTTCATGACTATTTTAAACAAAAAAAATTCTTTTAAAATTGCATGATGTTTTGTGAAAAGAAATTGATTTTGAAGAAGAAAGGATATTTTACTCAATAATTCATTTCAAGTGTTTTATCAAAACCATTTTCCATCTAAGATGAAATTATTTTATATGTGAATGTTTCAAGTATAATGTCTCTATGATTTACATGGTTTCAATTTTATTATTATGAAATGATATCCATTTCTTTTATATGTATTATGTGATGATGGGATGATGTTTATGAAACTCATTTTATTCGTTGGGTTATTATTAATGATGTATGTTTATTTTGTACCACAAGTAAGAATGAATTTATTATGAGATGGGTGGGACCTCTATCTCCCTCCAGTGCATTGGGTAAAGATTTATATCTCATGAGATAGACATAGCTTGAATGGTAAGTTAGTCTGGTTCAGTGTTACATGACTGAAACGAGGAGTGAACTCGATTCAGAAAGGGAATTTTTCCACTAAGATGGTCATGGGAGTAATGCCTTGGCTACTATGGAAATAATATCATGTGCTTAATGGTTGCCACAATTACATGTTTTATTCCCATGATAATTTATCCTGATTAATGTGTCTTCATGATCTATGCGTTACGTACTGCCATGTTTTATGTCATTGCTCAAGATTTTGATGTTTAGATTTTATGCTCATGTTTTTTTTACATTCAAATGTCTAAGGATTGTTTTATGTTCTCTATGCTTTCCCTTACTGAGCATTTGAGCTCTCCCTTTATATGTTTTTTCCCCTGGATTTAAAGAATGGTTTTAGGTAAGAAAACAAAAGGGGAATGTCATTAATAGAGATGTTGAAGATCTTTCAGCACGATTAGAAGATTATATTCTGAGTTTCCAAAGACACTAAACTATTACGATCCTTGTGTGTCTGTATTTGTTATGTATTAAGTATTTTGAAAAAGTAATGTAATGTCCATGTAAGTCAAGCTTTGGGTCTCTACAAATGGGGTCTGAGAAAACCTAAAAGTCATCAACTTGAGTCTATGGAGCTTATCATATATATTCCTAAAATAGTATTTTACAACTAATGTGTTTGTAAATAGTCAAAAAATAAACATTTTAGAACACTAACTAAACCCAAAGGAAAATAGTTTAATGAAGAATTTGGTGTTTATCAGTCTATTTGTGACATTAAAACATGAGAACCCATAAATCAATCATGACTAACCATTCCTAAAAACTAAATATGTTGTAGAATATTAAATTGAATGGAATTTAGTTGTGCTACCCAACATCATATAAATTTAGCAAGGGGAATAACCAAAACTATATCAGTGTACCCAGAAAATGTCATGTTTAGGGAGATGAATGTCAATAAAATGATAGTACACTAATTAGATACCAAGAAATTCCAAGAAGACTGAAGAAATTATCACCATATCCAAAATGAAGTGATAAGTATTGTTTCTAACCCACCATGTCAAACCACATACATAATGTTTGGTTGAACCCCTCATTATGACATACTTTAAGTGAATTTTCAATAAAACTTGTTGTGTTATCAATAACTGATCATAATTCCCCAACCAACCAAAGCATCATATGATCACATACGCACAACCATTTCATCTTGGTGATTCCTCGCAAACAGAAAAACATTGGAATATTTATTAGTATCATGGTTATTCGAAATAAGTGATTACCATTACATAGTTGTAATGAAAATTTTCATTCCCTATACTTGGAAGGACATTAGGAGTGTCCTTGTCATCTGTTACTGTAAAAGGGAATCCATCCCAAGGCATACTCTCCATCGAATACTAATTATTGTTACTATACATGGAAAACATTATTTTTAAAATCATCAAAGTCAAAGGAGAGAAATAATATCCACTTATATGCATTATAGACCAAATTTACTATATATTTATGTGTGATACTCTTCCAACTCAAACTCATATAAATCATTAAAAAAATTTGAAATGGAAAATTAGAGTGAATAACATGTTAAAACACCTGGTCATATTTAAAATGTAATTCCAAGAATTGGGAAAAGTCATAAATCCACTAACACCCATTTTACTCTACCTTGGAGGTGAAATGTAATCAAATCATATTAGCTCAAAATTAAAAAAATTATAACCTAAGTCATACATTTAGTTATTCTATTTTACAAATGTTACAGTTACAGCTTGTATTGATGCACACTACCACAAGATCAAATTTAGCTATGGCCTATCACGTGAAACTATCCAAAAGATTTAGAACCTATGATTTTTATTATCATATGGATTGTAAAAAAACATTCCCATATTTTTATTATCTCATATGACTACAAATCGTGCTGATGACCTCTATAGTCATTCCTTAAAAAAGAAGAGGAAGAGGGGTCACACATCCCACTAGGTCGATGACCATGAAATATGAATGGATACCCACATAAAATAATCATTTCATGATGCTCACAGTCGTAACAAGGGTCAAATTACCAAACGCCCATATGTCCTAAAAAATTGGTTGTTTTAGAAACTGGGAGTCCTACCCTGAAAATATGGAACCCGAACCATACCACACATCTAAAATCTCATAAATGAAATTATTGATGTTTTAAAGATCTAAGGGCTCTATCTACCTTGGGATATCCAGTTACCAAATCCTAAAGTGTCTCTCATACTGATATATCATGCCTAAAGAGGTATCTAGTCCCTACTATAATCATTTTGGTCCATGCTATAAAAGAATATTACTATGGTTAATTCTCTCATTCCAATTTTAAGGAAACCTCAAATAACACTAAAACAACCCTTATTATTGGGTTAAAAATATAGGAACAACATAAGGATCCATTCTATGTAATTACATTAATTATCATTTAGTTATTTTATCATTTCAACCCATAACATTTAAGGAGTTTTAATCACCAGTCATAAGGTTAAGGTTCTTTGGTACATTATTTAACTAGGAACTCAAGGAAACATAGGCTTGTAATATTAAACATCCCATTAGAAATTAATTATTTAACTAAAATCCTGTAAAAAATTAGGGAGATATTATGTAAACTCCAATTGAAATATTATTATTTTGTTCAAAAACATTCACTATTTTATTATTAAAAGAAAATTTCAATTTCAATCTATAATGGATAACACCCGTTAGGTTGTAATTGGAATTTTAATTAACTAATGCATCATAGAATTATAGCCTAGAAGTAGATAACAAGTTTGTTAAAAATAAAAATGGAACTGGTCTAGTAAAATTCCACCATACATCTATATGTAATCCATATAAGAAATTTCAAACACATTAAATTACAGTCCTAATATAACATCAATATTGTCCCATGCGTTTAGGTATTTAGGCATATCAAAAGAAAGGAAACCTATAATGATATTTTAGCATCCACCTTGAGTCCATAAACCACAAAATTTGATTTAACTATTTAAATTTTAAAAACATTTATAGCTTGTTATCTCATTAGAATCATGCCTCATCTAAACTACTTGGGTCAAGTTGTGTAATTATGAAATTGGTCCTACATTTCTTTATGCCCAACTGAAATAGTTACAGTCCATTATATAGGAAACCATTTTTAATATGGGTTATATTTTTGTATACACGTATGAGCACCATGGTTAGAATAGATGAACTACCATTCCTCGTTTATAATGTAACATTCCCTTATAAATAACAATTGGAATTTATATAACTTTAACAGTGTTTGGGATTTGTTTTCGTAAAATCATAACTTCATATATAATAGTTTAATTATATGGGCACACTTACCAATTTATTATGAACTCATTCATGTAAAAAGATTCTATTTTCCCATTTAATCACAACCATACATGTTTCATCCCATGTGACCAATGGTATACTACTAAAAATTGACAAAATTAGTTGGTTAAATTGAATTCCACCATCATTATATGCTAGAAAACACTATATAAATTAATGTAGAAATTTTATTTAATAGACCATTTATTTAAATTTTAAAATTACATGCTATAAGAAGAAATAAATATAAACAAACATACTAAATAAACACTAATATTTGTTAAATGAACATGAAATCCTCATACATAAGTTGCGAATCACCCAATCCTGGCACACAGATAGACATATTAATCATAACACTACAATATCTTAAACATGATGAAGCATAAAACATACTAAAGAAATAAAACATCATGTTATATGAAAAAACATTCTAATCAAATTCTTAAGTAGATATAAAACAAGGATGTTACAAAAATACCTAATATAGCTTATAATAGGCACATTAATAAACACACAAAGTGCATCAACAAATCTCAAATAGACTAGAAATTCCATCTATGTAGAATTGATTATGAATTAAAAGTGAATCAAAATGTGCATATAATGATATTTCCTTTACATACCAAGTAAATGGTAAAATATTGTAATGTCATAAATCAGAAAGAAATGGAAATTACACCATTCTGTCACGGTGAAATCATAGTTAACTATAACAACGAACTACATGAACAACAATCACAACCCTATTCCCTTGGACTTTTCCCCACGCATGGGTTGATCGCACTTAGAAATGACTATTTACCAAAAACTAACACATTCCTATTCCCCTATATTCTAGCCCAAAAATAAATAAAAATTAAAATAAATATCTAATACCACATTGAATTATCTTAACCCAATATCCACTAAAACGATGTTTCAAGTTGATCTGTCACATGGCCTCAAACATACCTCCTAGTACACTATAGGCTCCCAACTATTGTCAAGGGTATAATTCTAAGATGGTTGGGAGATAATAACCACATTATCAGAGTATCACAAAGGTATAATAATAATGAATCAATGGAAATAATAATAATTATTAAAAAAATAATGAGAATCTATGGAAGAATAATATAATAACCGAATAAAAGAGGCCAATGAAAATTATAAAATAAAGCTCGATTTTCTTAGTGAGCTAAAAAACTAAAATAGTGAATATGGAGAAGGAGATAAAAACCAAACATGTACTAATATAATGGAATGAAAAAAATTCCCCAAGGTTGATCTCTATGATCATCCTAATACTTAGCTTAGTCTTGTGCTCCTAACACCCATGTGGTAGCATAATAACATAATCATAATCCATTTTCCTGCAAACATGAGGCATGGTTGAGTACTCCAGTGCAATAGTGGCCTAACTATGGTGTAAGAAACACTTAGCAGGCCACCAAAAATTATTTCTAAAGCATAATCTAGATAGTGAATATAATATATAGTGGTGTTTTGGTATATCAATAAATCGGTAAATAAGTATATGTACAACAAGTTGGATCATATCCATAAAGGACACATGGATGACCATTTCTATATCATCATAAGCCATGATTACTATAACCAACTACCTTAATATAAATATATATATATATATATTCATAAATTAAATTTTTGAGAAGATATACCTACACTGGGGATGGACCCATGGCTTAGTTCCTATGAATCTAAAAAAGAATATATATATATATATATATATATATATATATAATTGTAGGATGTAATCCCAAGGGAACAAAATTGGGCTAGTCATTATGGTCGGACCCAAATATAGAAAAAACATAAGATTCTCCTCACCTTAGAATAGACATACTTTAATCTGATAAACTATCATTTCTTAGATAATTGACAAGATTTTTCAACATACTTAACAAAAAGGCACCATTGGCCGATCCACAGTGATTGAGAAAGAAGAATCTCAAGTATCACACCAGGATCAATATAATTACCCATAACTATAAGAGTTAGTCTAATGTGGTCCATAAATAGGAATCTAGTGTATCAATCTTATTATGGTATAAGCGCATAACCCAATAAGCTAGTTCAAGGTATCACACGTAGGGGACTGGGTATAGCTTATGGAATGATGTGACCATCTTTTAAATGATCCCACCCAAGGTATCTCCCTTATGGTACTAGTATTGCTTATATCGATGAAGATCTCAATCATCCAATTATCTCATACTTTCTATTACATAAAGAGAAAATGAAAGTATCACTCAAGTCACAACATTTATTTGGGAACCTATGAGCCCATAACTAGTATTATTAAATAATTAAACCAACATCCCTCATGGTACATATACATTTAATGAGCCTATAATCCCTTCCACGTAATTCTTAAATGGTAATCCATTTATAACCCATGAACCAATAATTAATTTCAATTATAAAAATAATTAAGGTCATGTACTAAGCATTACATCACATATAACAAAAACCATAAAGGCCATGGGAATCACCTATACCAGATTGGAAAGAATGGTTTAAAACATTAATCACTTCATTTTGGATTTAGAAAACTAAACACCTCACGAAGGTATTTTATTATAAAACAAGACTTTGTCATCAAACTTTTCATTCAACTCAATTTAATAATTTCATTTAAGAATAAAAATTTAACACACAAAAAAGGACATTCAAACCAAAATTCATCCATTTTAAAAAAATTAGTTAAATTAATACACTCCAATGGTGGTCAAAGAATAAGTCATATAAAGATAATTCACTATGATTATTTATGAAACCCGCCCAAAAGGGGTGGTGTTGGATGATTTCATAACTTATAATCATACCACGGATGGTATAATCACATCACAAGGTGGTATATTGATTTAATTTAAGGAATTTCAAAAATTAAAATTTATACTGGAAAATATGGCATCAGTCACAATGGTGATCTTTTATAAAATGATGAATTATCTAGTGAAAATAAGTAGAACACCTACCTTATACCAAGGGTTATACACTCATCCTATATCAATATTTTATTTTCACCTATTCGATAGAAATTGAAGAAAAAACAAAATTCATGAAAATAGTTCGAATGAGATTGCATGAATATAAAGTATGGGATGATGAGGAAGATAATGAAAAGAAACAAAGGATGGAAGACCTTATTAGATTGAATCCAAAAAGACTCATATAAATAGATTTAGACATTAGATGGATGAGATCTCACCATTCTTATGAGATGCATGAGGACCCCCCATAGCGGGTTGTTGTTGCACATCGATGGGAGGAGGAGAAAAGTGGAAACCTTTTAAAAGGAACTAATGGAAAAAGTATCTTCGAGCTTCTAAAAGACCTGCATGGTTGGGACCCATGGTTTTCAAAACCATGGGCTAACCATTCCACAATATCTACCTAATATTATCACATCTCTAGGTTAGATAACATGGTTTGGTATAACCATGCACCAACCATTCATTTATACTAGTTAACTATCATTAAGTGTGTGTTCTAGGTGCACAGTTTGGGATAACTATGTTTATCCAGTACATTACACCCCTTCAAACCTACATGTTATTGCATGGCCTCCTGACCCATCACAGTATTTAAGAAATCTTGCTCATCAAGGAATGTGGTTGCACGGTTTACCCACACGATTAAAATAAGTTTTCTCTAACTATTTGAATCATTATATATCTCTGAAAAATAGTACTTTTAGAGACTAAAACATCCAATACTAAACCAAACACTCGACAAACCCACTGGGGTGTAGACCTTAAGTAAATAAAATGCCATAATTTTTTTAATTGTTCATATTTACATTCACAAGATAGATTTTATAATATACCCATCCTTAAAAAAAGAAATTTCATTGGAAAAAATCCACCCATTTCAAAACAATTGACATTATAGTAGAAGGTTCAAATTTTATGAATAATGTAGGGACGGGTGTTCCATTTTATAAGTGGGGTATGGATGAACAAGTAAGTACTTAAATGAAGCAAATAATATATTCAATTTATTTTGAATGTGAAATAAAATGTATAATATATCTATGTTCAGAAAATATAAGGTCAGTATATCTTAAACCAATAAGATTTAGATAATTTTGGGTGGAATTTAACCCTTAAATCTTAGTCCCCCCCAAACACACACATAAACTCATGTTAACCATATATATGTTAAAAAAATTAAAATTTTTTTTGTATTCAATATGAAAAAAAATAATGTGGAATCATTAAAAAAATATCACATAATGATTCCTAATAAAGAATAGATTTTATCAATTTAAATTTCTATAATTCAAACAAATTAATTTTAAAATAATCTCACATAACAGAATGTAGAATACATTTTGGAAAATATTTTTTTAATCACAGAACTGGATTTATACTTATTCCATGAATAGTGAAAACCAATAGATGAATATTCAAACATTTTATTCAATATAGAATATATATATATATTAAAATAATTTAACTATAGACATTCAATTAATTTTTTATGATAAGAAAAAATTATTTTCATACACTTTTTTTAATAAAACATCTCTTTTCAACTATGAATCATATTATTTTCCTTTCTAACCAATTAATAACCAATAAATTCGTTTTATACGTGTCAAAAAATATTTTTTCCATAGTTTTTTTTTAGTTTTTTTTCATTCCCACCAATCAATAAATATGTGGTAATTGTATAAATAATGAAATTTTATAGTTTAGAGTATTTTTCTATACTCAATATTTCATATAATTAATGATATAAAATAAATAAAATTTATTTAGAGAAAAACATATCATAAAATATAAAAAAATTTCAAATAACATTTAAAAAAAATATCTCAATTCTTTAGAAATTTATAGATATGAAAATTAAAGAATGATAGAATAAATATGAGTTGTCATGGTGATTGAATAAAGATGTAAAAAAATTATTAAGATGTGGAATAACAGAAGAAATTTGTAGTCGATGATCATTGTTGATCACATTATATAAAATTATAATATTTACTTTTTTTATTTTTTCTTTATTTATTAGACTTAATAATATTGTATTTATATGATCTAGGGGTCCAAGGGTCAAGGGGAATGAGAAATGTGGTCAAATAATTTGTTGAATACTACCATTAATTCACCCTTTAACATAATGATATTATTTCACCTACTAGATAACTAATACCACCAGCTTCCAAGTATGCTTTATGTAGGATTCCAAGCTGTTAAATACTCTCTCAGGTAGCCTAAAGGATACCTAGAAAATTTATGTACTTCCCATATCACAATAGGTGATCGTCGAGCTCCATCATCTATATAGTGTACTTCAGTTGCAAAATAGGTATGGTCTAGTACTATAGGCTTTAAAGTGATACATGACAATGTACATGGAGGTAATAGGATGTGTGGGATGTTTAACATGACCACCATAATCTATTTGATTCCTTCCTATTTTTTGGAAATTTATATAACATAATGACAATTATTAATAACTAAAAAAACAATTGAAAATGTTATAAACATTATTAGTGTTTGTGGTAAATAAAACATATTTTAGATTATGGATCCCCATTTTTTATCACAAACACGTGGAATAAGCCAAAGAATATTTCCAAATAAATTTTAATTTTTCATATTGAAATTAAAATGATATGATAAAATCATATTCAATACTCAAGTGATAAATTAAATTAAATATTAAAAATATTGAAAACAATACATGTTAAGTAAAATTTTGATTTAAAAATATATTTAAAAAATAAGTTAAATGTTCCCAAAAGGAAAGTAAAACATTAAAACTACAAAATAACACTCTTATACCAGATATTTCTCCCCTTTTTATTGATTAATATAATGAAATTATCAACATCATCAATTAAATTATAAATAATAAATAAATCATGTTCCACATGAATAATGATTCATTAAGAGAGATAAAAAAATATTATATTTTCTGAAAAAACTATAAAAATATTTAGTTTAAAAAATTATAATATAAAACCCAAAAAATTGTAAAATAAATTTCCTTGGTTTATTTTAAAATAACATAATAAGCATACTCAAGATAAAACTTTTAATAATGTATAAAATAAGATCAATATTTTAAGTGGTTATCTCCTATTCGAATATTATAGAAATAAAAAGATATTAACCCTCTTAATTAATGAACTAATAAAATAAGATGCAATAAAATAATGAAATTTAAGAGATAAATAAATATAAATTAATTATTTAAAATCAATTAATGAGTTTTTAAAAACACTTTAAAACATTAAAACATTTAAAAAAATAACATAAAATAAAATAAAATTCTTACTTTATAAATTTCAAACATTTATTAAGGATAGGAATGACTATGTGAAAAATCAGAAGAATATTCTCTGAGAGTGCCAAACCAAGTCCATATTAAAGTCCAAATTCTCATGGATAAGATGAAGATATGACTAAAAATAAAATTATAACTTTTTTAGGTTATAACCTCAAGTTTATTATATTCCAAAACAACATCCACTTTTTTGTATGCACAAATAAATTTTTTTTTCAATGAATAATAAAATAATATGGATTTAAGGAAACTAATAGAGTGTTAATGTAATTCCATGGCCCTAGGATCTTGGAGTCGTTGCATTATGTTAATAAATTTCCCTGATCACAAGTGATCATGTCCCAAATGACCGATGAGTTTAGTAGTCTTGGTAAATAGATTACACACATGAACATCAAATTACACTTTATAACACACAACTGAGCAAAATTAATCCTTTGAGAAGGCCATTATTCCATTTCCTTAATAGATCATATCAATCATAATACACTTCTTGGAATCCTGGGAAAATAAAACATAAGAAAGGGGTGAGCTCAGATGATCAGTAAGGGTAAATAATTTAGTTGAAGCTATAAACTTTTACTGTAAGATGTGTAATAAAAACAATATCCTTTTAAACGTAAAAATGACCATAATATGGAAGAAATAAATCAAATATTACCATATAAACATGCACAAGGATATTCTACTAGTCGAATAATCACATGTAATAACTAATTTCATAATGATGGAATTCATAATACTAGACATCATAACCACATAGTCAAGGCCTCATGCCAATACTACAAATAAATTTTTTCAATGACTTATTACAAGAAACTAGTACGTCTCAATAGACCTATCGTTGAACCAAGGGGAAATAGTGGGCCTCGCCCGTCACTTACTAAGTCTAATGCATTCCTCATATGAAAAGGGTGAAATATAACATAAACATTTTTAATAAAACTAGAATATGAAATATCAATACTTTAACCGTAATCCATGAATGTTATAAAAATACCACATCTATAGTCAAACATATCGTACCTCATTCAATATAATATAGAATATTGTATTATATTAAATAAACCTCAATCATGAATAATATCTGGTAATGGATGTTGACATAGTTTAAAATTATCACTAAAACTCTTTGAGAGAAATATCCCTTTCTCATGAAATCATTTATAAGTCAAAAAAATTAAAAAGGAAGAAATTTAAAATAAATTTTTGAATCAAATTTTCTCATACCACTTTGAAACCTTTTAATGTAATAAACATTTTAAAACATTTATGTCAATATATATAAATCCTTAAAAAATTGAAAACATGGACATTAATGATAGTGATTTAGAAGAATAATTATTTAAACCATTTAAAATGATGTTTTAGTTAAATATTTCCTTAAAAATAATCCTTTTGAAAACTCTTTTATGAATCGTGGACATGAATAATAAATATTTCCTAGTAAAAACTTGCACATAAACAATATCGGATAATAATGATATTGAAGAATTAACCCTTACCTTATACTTTCCTTTGGTCGAGGGTACCTTTAACCTCTTATATAATGACCATAGTATCTCATTAAATTATTACAGAATCATATTCATATTTATGATATCATAATTTATTCATTTATGACTTCATACTTCCCATTTAATAATAATTTCCATGTAAAAAATAACATTTCATGTAATAATCATTATCTTTATTCTACGTGATTTAACTTGTTATTCTTGATCGTATCACTTATACCATGATTTAATTGCATCCAAAATATAAAAAAAAATATTTATTTATCATATATATTATGAATATAAATATGTATAATAGATAAATATATGATATGGAAAACAATTTTTATGGAGACAGTAGGTCGTACGTACGCATAAACGGTGTTTTCTTTTTCATTTCGTATTGAAAAGAAGTATGTGAATGAGATATATGTAAGTACATATATATATATATATATATTATATTTATTATTTCATACATTACATACTTATTAATAATATATTTATTCCTAATCTTTTTTGAATGGTGAATGTGGAAACGAATCTCATCGCGTCGTGGAGATGGTAAAGTGTATGTACGCATGAGCAATGATATCAATATGTTGATGATGAAATTGTATGTAATTGGATAGTATATTATATATAAATAATAATTATCATGTTATATTTTTTATTTACATCAATTATACTCATTATTATACCAATCCAAATAATGAAGTGTTAAAAAATAAACTACACCACGATGTGAAGACGGTAAGTCGTACGTACGCACATATGGTGACTTTGTCATTAATTAGATGGATGGAATAATGAATATGTTTGTACCATATTTATAATCACATCATAATATTTTGAAGACACTGGAGTTATTATTTAGGTATGGAAATAATAAATAATGATGAATTGGGAGAATAAAATAACTTTGAATCAGGTGATGATATAATTCCCTCTTCTTCTGGTTATTTCCATTGATTTGAACAAAAGGGCTTATTAGGTTGGATTTATGATCAATGTAAGGCCTCTATGTTGAAGTGAGGGTAGTTGGGAGGATATTGGAGCAGGTTTTGGATGATCCAATGTCATGGGAGGTGTGAATTTAAGATAAGGGGAAGTACCCTTTTATAAGAGAAGTGAGGGGCACTTTAAGAAAATCTTGAAATATTAATTTATTCAAAAATACATTTCGGTTTCTAATAGCTAAAAATGGATTTATTTAGAGACTAATTTGGATATGGGTCTAAATATTCTAAAAAAATAGATTTTGTACAAGTTTATTTCACTATATTAACCAAGTCTTTTATATTTAACTCTTATTTAAATAGTTTAACATTTACCATGTCCTCTTGAATTTTTATATTACATGGTTAGTAAACATATAAAAAAATCACAAGTGAACCTAAAGTGGTAAATTAATGACATAAAAAACATTATATAAGTCCTTTGGCTTTATTTTTTATTTTTATTAATATAATATCATTTAATAAAATTGTATTTTTGTTTTAAAAACTCATTTATGTCAATTTTGACACTAATTAGTATTTCATTTTTTTGAAAGTTATCACAAATTTATTAATTCAAAACAATAATTTGAATAAACCATAACATGTAATATTCACCTATAAAATTCTTGTATGGAATCAAAGATTTCAAATTATATTTATTTTAATATTTATAATATCCTTTATTTTATTCCATCATTAATAATGAAAATACTGCCTCATTATTCCATCATGAATAAATATATTGATTTTAACTCTAAAAATTATAAATAGAATACCATGATGTAGGAAATATAATTAAATTTCTAATTACTATTTATAGTCAAAAATATCACTTATATAACCACATATGAAAATTGTTTTATTGAAAGATATATGTTTATGTTATATTTTACTTAACATTAAATAAATTTTTATAAAGTATCATTTTCACATACAAGTAGCTCCATGGGTCCCAATATTGACAAAAGGATGCCCATGGTTGGACATGTATCAGACAATAGAGTTAGGATACATATTAGTGTAATTTAATATTATTATAATATTATTTTTTACCCTTATTTACCAGATTTACCATTTAACCATGGTAAATAAAATATTTACTAAAGTTACTATTCACAATGTCTAAAAATAAAAGATAACTATTTATGAAATTTGGACCTTATCATTCAAAATATGGGATCCATATTTAAAATCCAAATCACAAAATTTATAGAAATAAATTTAAAATTAATTTCCGCTGTCAAAACCAAAAAGTGGGTGTTTAAGAAGTAAAAACTTTAAAAAGATTGACATGTGTTTATATAAAATTTAAATTTTAAAATTCATAAAATGAACTAAATTATATTAAATTATAAAAATATAATCTAATGATACTGTAAATCCAATCAATATATAATTTAACACTATAAATTATTTCGATTAAAAAAATTTAATTAAAATTTAATATTTTTCATTATTCATCAAAATATGAAAGTTATCGAAAAATTAACAAAAATTCACCCTAAGGAAATTTTGATTTTCCAAAATCAAAAATTAAGTATATTTTAAAAAATTCAATTTTTATGAGTGTCTAAAATTAAATTTATTACTTTTCACAAAAGGACATAAAAAGTAGTTCTTTTAAGAAAATAATTTTTCTAAATATACAACTATATCAAAAAAAATTATAAATTTCATTATAAATATGTTTTCTTTTTCAGAAAACTTTTTAGATAACATTTAAAATTTATTTTCTATTATTCATATAATAATATTTAATTGATAAATAAATATATCGTTTAAATAATTATAATACTAATGTGTTGTTTTTTAAAAACTCAATCTTACGTATAACGCAAGACAAGTCGGTGATGTGTGAAATATAAGTTATTAAATTACATTAAATAGTTAAATTACAAGGAAATATTGTGGTTTTATAGTTGAAACATTTTACAATTTTTAAAAAAATAAAATTTTATGAAATTAGAATATTTAAAACAATCGAAACCACTCAATATTTCCAATGTTAATGAATATTTGTTAGAAAAAAAATCATAGATAATTAATAACTAAAAAGATAAAATGATCTAAATAAATATTTCTTCTAAAGATATCACACAATTAATGATTGGTAATAATTAACCCATAAAATATATATCTAATTTGGAAGTCATATCACAAAAATTTGTGTCTGTTTCAATGTTCTCAGTGAGAGAGTATTGAATTGGATTTATATAAACACTAAAGGAACTAGTATTATTGAAATTATTGGGAATGATATACTAGTTAAGTGCAAAATTGAAGAGAGTGTCTTTCAGCCAAACAATTTTGTGGAAATAACACCCTGAGGCTATATATTATTCCTTGGTCATATAAAGAGAAAATAAAATTTTCATCACACTTCTATAATAGATGAGTGATCTTCCATGTTGGTGACAAATTGTATATTTATTTTTCCAATCCAGTTAGAAACCTCTAAAATCAAAACAAAAAATATGTGTTTAAAATATGATTCATTGGGATAAAATAAAACATGATTTATACAAATTTTTAAATATTTAAATAATATTTTAATATCATTAAAATGGTATACTTTTTGTTTTTATTGAAAATGAACACAAAGGGATACACTAATGATGGCACCTTTTCATGTTATAGTTTCGAAAATAATTCCCCCAATTATACCTCTATAAATCCTTTTTTAATTCAGTTTCTATATTTGTCCAATTATTGATTATGAGAATAAGTCATCGGCATATTTATTTCATATACATTGTCCATTCCAAAACACTTTAAATTTTCATCATTATATGTTCTTTGAATTTGAAATATTCAATATTTTTTTAGATATTTAAAAACCAATAAAAAAAAGTTACCCTATAAAAATCTTTTCAAATTAATTTCTCTTTAAATCAATATTATAATTACAAAGATATTAATTAGTACCACTAAAAATATCATCAAAAAATTTATAAAAATAAATTAGTCAACTGAAATATATTTTTTTCAAAATAAATTTATTGAATCATATTTTCATATTTTAAAGTCATTTTATAAAAGAAATTTTTTCAAACATTCACACAATGCTCGAGGGTCTTGTCTTAAACCATAATGATCCTTGATTAACCAAAAAAATTGGTTTCTCAATTTTAAATACTCAAAAGCATGAATTTTTTATCAAAAATCATTTTATGAAATGAAACCATTTAAAATTAAATTTTTTATATCCTTATAAAAATAATTAAAATTAAAATGGGTGGATAATGTCAATAAGAATAGAAGTGATTGAATCCTAGATATGGGTTCAATGGTGTCGATATATTAAATGCCTATAAATTTATTATAGTGTTTGTCTATGAGTATACATTTTTTATGAGTGATGTTACAATTCTCAACTAATGTATTTATTAAGACACATTCAGTAAAAATTATGTGATGATCGTCAAGTGTTCTAACAAGTCTCCAATAATTATTCCTAGTAAATTGGTTCAATTAATCTTTAATTTAAACTATATAATTTTTATCCCTAATAATATTTTTAATATTTAAGGGTTCTACATGTGAACAAATGCATGATGTTTAGAAAAATGTAAAACTAGCCTTCTAACATTGGAACTAGCTTATAAATCACTTATTCTATTTTCTAATATATGGTAATAATATTTGACACATTCCATTGGTAAAGGTATAGAAAGGGGTTCTTCCACAAAATAAATTTCCTTATAAGTAAGTGGATTATTCAAGGTCCTATATTCTTGTTCAATGTCAACATCATCAATTTGGGGATGAAATTTAGGAAAATTATCATAAAATTTAATATTAATTGGTTACTCTAATGACTTAGACATTTAATTCAAAATATAACAAGATATACTTAGGTTACATTACCCTTAAAAAATTTCATCATCTAATTTCTGTTAAAAAAATCCTAGGATGTCTTTGCTATTAATAATATTTCATATACATCAAAAAACATTAAAAATTATAGCTTTAGGAATTTAGTTTCTAAATAATCATACATGTACTTTTTAATTAAATTTTTTATGGAAACATGGATCAATATATGAAAAGTTGTATTAACCCCATAAATACCAAAATTTTAAGGAATTTTAGAATTATTTAATTTATTTCATGAAAATTATTGAAGATTTTGATTCCATATCTTAATAACCCCAATTTCTTTTAAATCCCTTGGAGATGAAACAAATGATTATAAACTTTTGAAGTCAAAGTTAATTAAATTATCTATTATCAAACACTCCCATGTGATCACTCCTAGTTGATATGATAAAACGTAATTTTTAATTTTTCACCTTCTTGGAGTATTTAATAATTATGTTAAAAGAATCATTTTATGGCACCAGAAATAAACCCATGTATCTCCTAAATAATCGTAAAAAATTAAACAAATGTATCATTTAACAACTATACATAAAACATTAGTTTGTAAAAATATATCAATATTAATAATATAAATGTTTATAGAGGTTCAAAATTATATTTTAAACTTAATGTAAATATTGTTCCATTTTATAAATTGGTAAAGTTCACAAAAATAGATATTTTTTAAATTCCATTTTGGAAAATCATGGATCTAGTTATGTTTTTAATGTGTGTGAGAAATAATGACCAAGAAACATATTAAAAATCCATGACTAACTATATTACCCCTAAAACATTTTTAATTTTTTGTTGAAATTGATTTCATGTTAATGACATAAACATTTTGAAAAAATAGAATCTAAAAATAAATTTTTCCTTCATAATCATTGAATTTATGAAAATAAATTTTCATACATACTTAAAAACTATTATCACAATATTGAAAATGTTTATAAAAATATGTTTTAAACAATTAACATATAAAACATCATTATTAATTAAAAATTAAAACACAATAGTAGTGATACTGGTGATTGTACACTTTAGTTATCACTAAAAGTGATGTCCCCTCCATTAAGTTTTTCAGGATGATTGAACTGAAAGTAGTCACCACATATTTATATAAATCACCATTTATCCATGTACCATGTCATGCATTGGTTTTTTATCTTGATACAAATTTCCACAAATATAATAAAGAAACTATCTAATTTGGTAGCCAAAATTTATGTCCAATCATTTTAGTTAAAATATATTTTTAAATACATACATGTTTATTGTATGATGTTACATAATATTTATAATGAAAATTATTATAAGATATATGAATTAACATAAGCCTTATATTTGTATAATATTTTTAATTAAATTCATAAATAATATTTTTAGTTTTTCTAGAATAATGGAAATTTTTAATTTTAGATAATCCTTTAAAATTTTCCTAGTATTTTTTTAGGTTCTGGATTGTTTTTTAAAATTAAAACCAAAATGATTTTTTTATATATCATCGAGAATCTAACAATTTATTTGTATTTTTATAACTTTTGGTGAATTGAGAAAGATGATTTTTAAGATATTTAATTTTTTATTCTAATTTTTAATGATCATTTTTTCTTTTAATTTTACAGATAAGTCATTATTTTCTCTAGAGAGCTTATTCTATTAAAAAAAACTTGATTATATTTCTTTTTTACTTCATTGAATTTTATGTTAATTTCCAAAATTACATCCACTAATTCAAAATAATATAATTATATTTATGATTATTCGGTGGTGGAAAAATTATAAGCTGAATAATTAATATAATTAACCTCATCAAAGACCTCAAATTTGTTCCTTAAGAAATTGGGAACTTAAATTACATAATCTAGAAGAATATAGGGAATCATCACTTACACTGCAAGTTTAATTTTAGGGGGTTTCTTTTTTTTCATTTTTATAATATATAAATATAGATTGATGTGTACCTTTTTCAATGATAACATGCCACATCTGATTCTTTCCATTTATTTGTCATTTAAACAACTAGAAATGATTTCTTCTTACTCATGAGTTTTTTTCACTCTTTTCAATATTTTTAATCTTAGTTTTACTTATGTAAAAATTAATTTTCAATTTGATAGAAAAAAATTGTCCTCTTCTCTTTCACTTATTTTTATTCATTTTCTTCTTGTCCCTTTATAGTTATTTCATAGGTACTGTGTGAACCCATAAGTTCATTAACTGGTTTTTTCATAATTATTTATTATTCATATATTAGTGTTATTAGGGGTTACCAAGAACCTTGAAAACAAAAATTATATTTTTCCAATGATTTTTTGTAAAAATTTCATCACCAATATATTTTATACTATTTAAAATGAAAGTAAAGTGATAATATGTAGTATAAATTGATTAAATAAAATTTAAAAACTTTATTCCTAAATATTGTCTATACGTGTTAGGTCTTGTATATTTTAATTTATTAGTACCTATATTCATAACATCAAGTAATTCCCAAATTCCATGTGTTGTTTTATAGGTAGATACATGAACAAATTTTTTATCTAAATAAAAATGATAAGAATTCCTTTCATTGGTATCTAGTTTAAATGAAGCAATGTTGTTTGGTGAACATTTTTCATCTAATTCCTCAGCATGTTTGTAAAAATTCATGATGATTTTCTAAATATAAAAACATTTACTTCATATAATTGTAGAAATTGTATTATTCCAATAAATATTGTATATTATATAAAATAAAGGGCACGCCACATTGAAAGTCATTTTGGAATACATTGGGTGTGAGAGTTCCTGGCCATTGTTTAAAGATCTTTCCATAAAACCGTGAATGTTTTTTAAAATAGAATTTTGTAAAAGTAACTTTTTTATTAATTTTTTCAAAATAATATGGAAATAAAGGTTGAATTACCATTTAAAAATATAAGATAAATTAGTGACAAAATTATGCAATTTAGTGATAAATTAAAATAACTATAAAAATGAAATAGAAGTGATAACTGAATTCACATTCAAAAAATTAAATGTAGTGGAAGCAATATATTTATTAATAAATCAATTAATTTATATATGTTAAAATATTAAGTCATTTAACGGATGAAAAAACAAATGATTACTTGAATGAAAGTTATAAATACATAAATTATACATAAAATTAGTAAACTAAAAGGTTTGAAATTTGATATGGGAGTTTAGGCATATCTCAATTATGAGCCCCTATATCTCCCCCTTCAATAGTTTAACTAATTATGAATTAATAGACCATGAATTTATAGGAATAAATGTACAATAAAAAGATTAAAAAACAAATCCTTTTTGGTTTCTAAGAAACCTAGAAAAAGATGTTTGTTTTTGTGGTTTTAAAAAACTTAAAGAGAAAATAATTGTTTTAGTAGTTTAATAAGATATAGAAAAGTAATAAAAATGTTTTTTTATTAGGAACAAACCATTTAAAAAAATGATCTCAATTCACTATAAATATAGATATGATGAACTCAAGATATTGAGAGAAATAAATATGATAGATCTGGGTGTTTAAAGAAAGAAATATAAATAGTTCTTCAGATGATGAATAATGGACGCAATTTGCAGTTGATGCTCATCATGGTTCACCATAGTTTAAGTAAATTTATTGAAGCTCAATATGTTTTATTTACAATCCTCCCATAGGTTTTATTTCTTCCTTTGTGTGGTATAATTTTTAATTAGAATGTGTAATGGGGTACAATAATCCATTGAATACACCCATCAATGCACCCTTAAACTATGCAACGTCACCCCAATCATCGTGTTTCTTGATTCCACTTGCTAGAGAGTGGGACATCTATAGGATTACCGGTTGTTATAGAATCCATCATATAACCACTATCTTACACCATTTATCAACTGAGAGAAATATATAAAAATATAACTATACATACCTTATTGGGTGACTGGTGAGATCCACTTGCTTGTCGGTAGAGTTTCAATAGCTATGGATATGTTTTCTACATCCACAAGCTAGCTGGTGACACTCCTTAATAAATTCGGTGGTAAAAATATCTTTAGGATATGTAACATGACCATCACACTACACTTTAATCCTTCCACATTACCATACAACACTAAAAAATAATTTCTATTCTAAATAACAAAGATACACTAAATTGAAAATGTTATAAACATTATTTTTAGCTTTTATCATTTATAAAATCTATAAGAGTTATGTATTGTAAGAAAATTATTACATAATTAAATGTATTGACTATAAATTCTTGAACCTATTATTTGATACATATAAGATTTCATTATCTTGAATTGATGGCTAATTTGATTATTTAAATGAATAAATTATTTTCCTCAACATTAACCTTCTAAAAAAGTATCCCCAAATAATTTAAAATAACAGAAATAGTTTGAAAATTAATTTTTTTTATGAGAATATATTCTATAATATTTTTTTATTTCATTTCACTAATACTATAGTAAATACGATTTTATAGAACTAATGAATAAGGGTTTATATGGGTACTAGTATAACATTTTGGATGTATTTTTTATAAAATAAAAATATATTCAATTTTTGTGGAAATTAATATGAGACATATGATATTTTCATTTATTAATTATTTATTATAATTATTTACATATTAAATTTTAAATGTTGCATTTTTTTATTCAAGATATAATTATTATATCCAAAAAATATTTCTAAAAATATATATTAACCATGAAAATGTCAATCTTGGAATATATTCCTAATAAAAAATAGATAACATAATTGAGAAACAATTGGAATTATATTTTCCATATATTATAGAGGAATAATTCTAAAATTTTCAATGTTTTATTTTCTTTGGATAGCCTTGACTCCAAATTATGAGACGTTTTATTATAATATTGTGTATTAATAGGTGCTTGAGTTGTAATGTAGGAAAATTAGTTTAGTTCTAGTTTTCATTCATCTTAAATCAAATGTTAGATATAAAGTGTACTAAGATGCATCTATGCATGATTTTGGAAGATTTATCATGAATGAATGTAAATTTGTGCCATATAGATCATGATATGTGGAACCCAATGAAATGAATTAACCTAACAGTGAATTAGAATTACATGTTGGTGTTTGTGCATTGAAGATTTTTAGCCACTACCGATTCATTGAGAAGTTAATAGTGTATCTTGATCAAAATATATTATAGTATATTTTTTATAGTGTGATCTGTATCCAATATATCATATATAGGTGAAATATCCTTAAAAAATTTATTTTCAGTATTTGTATACATTAGGAGTATAAATTTTGTAGAATAAGTTTTATATAATAAAAAAACCCATAAATGAAATAATAAAACATATAGTGGAAGTTAATGGCTGTATTATTTGTGTTCCACCATGAGGTATATGATACAAAGGATGATGTGTTAGTCTCTAGCTTTACTTTTATGTACATGTGGAACAAATGATAATGGTAATTCAAATTATATGATGAGGAGTATATTAAGATACATGACTCCCTAAATGGTAGAGAGACCATTAAAGGGTTCTCATTTTTGATGGATTTCATCATTTATTTTTTATAATGGATGATGATTCACATAGGCAAAAAATGTTATTCTATAAAATAATTTAAAAAATAGTGGATCTTATGAGGATGGATCATCAAATTTCAATTTACAAAACATAAAAATGTGATATAGTAATTAGAAATGGGATTTTTATTCAATGTGGATTTGTGTGTATTTTAATAGTGTCATAATTTATTTTATTAACATTTTTAATATTGTGAATAAAAATATTATCAATTTTGGGTGTAGATAAAACCAAAAAAATTACAATTACAATTGGAGGAGGAATGAGATGTAGTAGATGGAATAAAATGGATTAAATAAATGTTAATAAGATATAATATTGTCCAACAAGGATTCACTTAATAATTTGTATACACTACTTCTATCGATTAATAAGTTATTATAAAAAAATCAATAAAGTGATTGAGTGGTTTCCCACTAAACTCAACCTAATACTCAACAAATATTGGTGGATACCACATACAAAAATTTAATTTATAAAGAGGTTTTATCTTTTATTAATTATAGATGAACCAAAAATATTTTTCCTCAAAGTTTCACATCACTTAATGATTTCATAACCCACATTTTTAAATAGTTCTTACAGATAATATAAATGACGGACTAAGGTAAAGTAGAAGAAAATATTGGATGAGGCATCAAGGGAAGTTGAATTAGTCCTAAACCCATTCCATACAATCTTAAAGAATGAATTAAATTACCACAATTAATAAATATATAAAACTCAATTCAAAACTCCCATTTACCTCCATTAAAAAAGATAATCTATTTTTCACTCCATCTGAAGAGATTAGGAATCACTAACATAAATATTACCAATATAGTATGACGGATACATGTGTAAATGAAGGACTAAGCCTTTGATGATGAAGAACACAAAACTTATTAAAAAAGGATTGAAACAAAAACATCCAGTATAAGAAAAAACATGTAAAACTAAATCACGCAATATTAAAATAGAGTAATTAACATTATATAATCATAATTTAAAATCAATATAATATAATTAAATATAATGAATAGGAAACGTTTGCAGGAATAAAAAAATATAGTGGAGAACCAGAATATAATATTAAACTAATTATGTTTTATTGATGATTGAGTGTATGAAAAAAATAAACAATATTATAGGAGTAATACCATGAAGGGGGAATATTTTAATTTTTTAAAGGAACTCATAATTTAATGAAAACAGAACATAAATTGGTTACTAATTATATAGGTGGAGAAATCTCCAAGGGTTGGAAAACATCTATAATATATTCACAATAACAAAACTCTATCTTCATATTATATTGCCACATATACATGGTTTTATGTCGGAAATGAGTTTTCATGATCCTTTGAGTCCTCATAGCCCATAAAAAATCGTAGTCCTAGTTTTTTTTTTGAAATAATGAACGTATAACTCTTTGATTTTTCAAAAAAACCTATAAAAATGATGTAGTCATGAATATTCATCTTATTTTTTTAAAAAACTATTTATGGAAAGAAAATAACAACCTATAATCTTGTATTATGTTTTCTAAGAATAAAACGATTTAATTAATAATAGATGACATCCTCAGCATCATATAGAACATCCGAGGAAGTATCCTTAATAATACACACTCTCCACACAAAAGGAACCATGTGCTACATGAATCTTTCTTGAGTAAACACTATGAATCCAGGAATGATCCCATATTGATATACTAAATCATTTCTTATAGGGTTCTAAATAGATATATAAGTAGGAGATCCATTGTTTGGACAAATATTCCAACTCAGTCCTTTATTTTAACATGTTTCATGTAGTTTTAACACAACTCGAATACTCATAATATTCAGTGATCTATGATATTCTATCCAACTATATTATCCGAAATGGATTATATTGATGAATGACCTCATCCACTATTATAGATATTTTCCAAAATAAATCCCAGATGAGCCACTCAAATATTAATTAATCTATCCATATGATAGAATAATGTGACACCCTTACTCGATGACTCATCAATCAAAATGGGAATATATAGTAGTTTAAGGCCTTGAGAATCATCAAAAAGAGTCCCTAAGATAGATAAATATGAGTATCCATCCATTATTCCATATCCAAATATATCTCCATCCACATAAACATATAAAGAGGTGGAATATTTTATAATTCAAATATTCATTAAACCTAACAAAATTGGTTACAGTTGGAAAACCCCTTGAATTAATCTTCATCAATGGTCAATGAATATAAATGTTTATAGTCTATGTTAAACATAATCTATAGTTGGAAATATCAAAAGTTAAAGCTTAAAAAATGAATTCTAACTCAACCATAATCAACAACCAAACTTATCTTTTACTGAAACCCATTATATTAATTCAAATAAAAATAATAATACAAAAATATCATTTTATGTTTTATACTAATGAAAAAATATTCCAATAGGGAAAATAATATTCAAAAAATATTTATCACTTTAATTTATAAATTCGTAGAAAATAAATCGATAAATAATTCTAATTTAGATAAAAAATACTTATTTTAAAAAAAATTATATTCAATGTTCACTTTCATATTAAAATTGAATATTAATGAGGTAAAATTTATTTATTCAACATAAAATACTAAAATTATAAAATATTGAAAAAATATTCATGGGATATTAACAATATGTATGGGATATTAAATTAAATTTACAAAATTAATTTCTATATAATCATGTTGTATCACTACACCCATAGTATATTTTACACTCCTGTGACAAAATTACATAAAAATTAGGCATTAAAATATTCTTTATTAGTGTATGACACATTATCCACTTAATTACTCATTCATTTTTCATTTTTTATATTAATTTATATAGCTTCCACTACTAAAAAATTATTCTTTTCGGAATGTTCCACCCATAGTGAATATCACATACCTACTCAGATTTGTTTTCTCGCATTATTTATTGTTTATTTGTAGAGATATTACCAATAATAATCTCATATATTAATTAACATGATCCAATTGATGTTATTTTTTTTTCCATTATGGGATCCTTTTTATGTATCGGTATAAAGGACTTAACCAATTTATTATACAGTTCAATGTTGGCGGCCCAATTATAAAAAATGAAATGAGAAAAATCGAGGACGCACTATTTAATCCTAATATTTTATTTACATGGGTTTAATTTGAAAATTAAAACATACTCATTTCCAATTAAAATAATGATTTCATCACCACATTTACGTTTCTAATGATTATTCATATAACATTCAATATAATAGATAATAAATCATCATTCTCATGAATTTTTTATATTATTATTTTTATTCATATTTTTTAATATATTTTGGTGAGAATAGATATAATTTGAATTTTATATAAACCACCAAACAATAAACTGATGGAGAAAATAGCTATTTTTCAATAGGTCATATACAATTCAAAAAAAATATATTCACATGATAATGGTGATTATAACAACCTATTACCTTTCTATCAGGTATTTTTTTAAGAATTGTTTATTTCTCTTTATTTTTGTTTGATTAATGCCCACATGGAATTAGGAGGATATCTATAATGGTGATGTCACATATTTTATTGGATGTTTCAATATAAAACCTAGAGCTATGTTCTTCAGTAATTATATGATTTGTAATTGGAATAAATTATGTGTAATATATACCCGAAAAAATCAGGATTTAGATAAATAATGTGAAAATTTAACATATTGTGTAAATGTTACACATCAAGTAATAAAAAATATAATTCTTTTTAACAAAATGAAATTTTTTTTCAATGTATGTGGGACTCGAGGGTCTCACGATGTATAATGGGGTTACATGTAATGTAAATTATCATAATTGTGTCCTTACAAATAATTTCAACTTAAATTATCCTTTTTTTATAGTATATATTACTCTAAACCTAGAGGCACTTCCTAGGATATTTTCGGTGAATCCATCCAATATGAACCGCATCACTCCGTGATTGATCACTATTGTGGTTGGATTACGACTCTCTATGAATGTTATCCTTCTGGATATTATTTGGGTTTAGTTGAGACTATCATTTGGATATATATTTAATATTTCATAGTGTTTTATATCAATCCTTTTTAATTTCTTGCTGTGCCTTTCCTTTCAAAGGCCCTTCTCTTGGGTTCAATTAACTCTTTTAGAAAGCAGTAGGGTTTCTATAGTACTGAGGTAAGTGTTTCTATACAATGGGTTATTTTGATAAATTTTATGTCGTTCTTGATAAAGTCCTTTGGTTTTTTCATTGATTAAAAATGATAAATTTTTTCAAATTTTTTCATGGAAAAGAATATTTTTTCAAAAACTCGTGTTGTGTTGTAAATGGATTTGTTTAATTTCAAAATGGGTTTTCAAATTCTGTTGTGGGTAGGTTTTTATTTTAAAATATTTTTATAAAATTATTAACATGTTTTTTAAACTATATTATAAAATAGAACATTATAAAACTTAGGTTCATCTGGATAGAGACATGAGTAACATTAGTGTGTTTTTCACCAGTAATAGGTATCCTTTTGTGGAATCAACTAGTAGAAAAAGATATTGGTTGGATCTATGTTATTACTATTTAGGATTTTAATTGTCTGGTATACAATGTCCTAGAGGCTATATCCCATATGTGATATTATTTTTCATTATAGTTTTTTATCAAATGATTTTTTATATCATGAATGGTTTCTCATATATTATTTTCATACGATGTTGTATCATATAAAATCTCAATATAGGATGATTCATGGATATATTTTTATATTCATAACTCTTGATACAAGGTATGCATTCCTCTTTTATCACTTAAAAATTTCCTATTTAAAGTTTTATAATATTAAATTCTTTATGAAAACAAAAAAAAAGATAAAAAATGGAAAATCATTTACAAATTTTATGAATTTATATAAATTTTTAAAAAATTGTTTTCTTTTAAATGCTTGAATTATTGTATTCTTGATATTATACCATGTAGAGAAACTATGTTGGTATTCTACTAGGTCTTCCATAACATCCTACATGTGCCTTTGGGTTTTCTTAGATTTTTTGTTATAGGATTTAGCTATCGAAATAAACAAATTTTAATATGTTGGCTTCTCCTATTACTTCTACTTTTTGTTCGGGTAGGTCTAGAGGTGAATGTTGGTCATTTAGGGACTACACTTACTTTCTTATTTAGAATGTTTTGGTATGGATTATATGTATTTTATAGTTATTTTGATTGTTTCAGGTTTTTAATCTATTTTTTTCTTGGTTTTGTAGATATTGAGAACTTGTTTCTACTTCTCCTATTTTATCTCTATTGTAAGGGATCATATCTTCCCAGTCAATTACATTTCTTTTTCTATGTTTGAGGTTTTTGGGGGAGGATTCGAGCGTTCATGGATGTGTTTGGATGATAGAAGCTTAAATCATAGGTAATACATGCTATGTAAGGTTTCCACAATGTGAAATTGGGCTTCACAACTTGTGAAGGACAGTTCATGGGGTATTGAACAATATGTAAAAAATCATGTGTGAAAATCCACTAAGGTGATGAATTGTTTCATATAACTTAATGACTATAAATTACAAAACATTTAGGTATTTCACATTGTTAAAATGTTATGTGCACTTCATCTTTAATGATTTATATTGCTTTGGTTTCCCTCAAAACCAATTCACTCTCTATCTCATCCTAGGAGGTCCTTAGATCCCTCTTGAGGCTTATTGGGATTACTTCGAGGGGGACTGATCCATGGATTCCCATATTCAATCATTAGCTACCCTTATTTGATATATGGTGATTTTTCCTCTCATTCTCATAGGTTTCATTCCATTCTTCTATGGAGTTTGATATAGTTGTGAGGTTTCGATTGGGTTGTGTGTTTAGACTATGCTTTGATGATCTTTAGGTATGGTGTAGGTTGACCCAAAAACTTATCATGTGTTGGTTGTTATCGGGTGGTTTCTTCTTCTCCTTATGTGGTGAAATTAGGTATGATGCCTTCCTTGAGGTAGGGGATCCTTGTTCTTCTTCTTTTATGTGTTATATGCAAGATTGTTTTACTTTTCATTACCTTTGGGTGGATAATAAGGGTCGATGTAATCATAGAATTACATTATAATGTCTAAATTTGATGGTTGTGGAGTGTCATTTCATGTTTTACTACAATAATATATGTTATTGATGTTTTTATGTATGAGTGTTCCCAATTATGAAAATAGCAGTTATTATTTAGTGATGACCTTTGATGTGTTTTTGTGTGATCACATCAAAATAACATTCTAAGTAATGTAAATTCTGTTAATAATTGGTTTCCCCTAGATATAAGGTTTAGGTGATAATGACCATTCTAATTAAAAGAAGTAATGTGATAAATCCCCAGAATAAATGGAAGCTATAATTTATGATGTGATGTGTTCCTATGATTGTTCGTGGTGTGTTTCCATTCATGGTTTAGGATATTTTTTTATGATATATGTGACCAACGAGGTTTTTAATTTTGTGGGACAATGATGTGGTTTTTGGTAAAAATATATGTGTGTTGTGCACTGGTTTTAGTGCTATTATTATGGAATATTTTCTTTTTATGGTGATATACATTGGGTAATGTAATGAAATGATGACGATAGATGTGTGTTTTGTGGTAGTTGTAATTTATTTGGCCTGGTTGTGTGTCAGGGTTGAGATAGTTTCCCGTTTATCCATGGGATAAACTGTGTTGATAAAAAAAATATAATTGGCTGGTAATTAAAAATGGTTGGATGGAAATAGGTTTTTAGTAAATCGACTAAATTTAATTCAAATTAATAAATGAATGGTTTGGTAATTAAATGTAATGGTATTAAATATGATGTGTGGTCAATAGGTTAAAGAATAATTGTGAAAAAAACTATATTCTGAAAGTGGAAAAGGTTGTGTGGTAGTTGTATAGTTTTCTATACAGAGTAGTGGTAGCAGTTGTGATGGTCGATGTGTTGTACATGGTGGTGATGTGTAGTGTGTTATTTTTTTATATGATTTATTAGGTTGGGAATTTGTTCCAATATATGTATCATGTATGTTGAGGTAATTTTATATGATCCCCACCTGAGTTGGATAACCTTACCAATGCTCAAAAGTTCTAGGTGGTTAGTGTTTTTTCCAACATCTAGGATTCTGGTAAAATGGATGGATAGCTACCCCTTATCCATGGATCTTCCTTCAGTAGTAATACATAAGACTATGAATTTTGGGTAAGTTGTGATGGTGGGGCTTGGATTTTTCATGCATTATGTGCTATGTGGCCTTTTTGTTTTAGGGTTTGATGTGATGTGTGGTCCTATATGTCTTCAGGATGAGTTGTAATGTGTCATCCTAGGTTTCTTTGGGGTGAGATTCGATTTTATGTGATGTGATGTGTGCCCTAGGTTTGTGTGGGTGGGATGTGATGTAATGTGTATACTAGGTGTGTGTGGGTGCATTTTGATGTGATGGGTGGATCAGGTGTGTGTGGGATGTATCTAATGGGATACATTTGGAAGGAATGGGAGAATAGGACCTTTGACGTTGGGGCATGATGGTGGAAAATCATTCGGGAAGAGGTAGTTGGGTGACTTCCGTATTATGATCCTGGTCCTATTTCATTTATAGAGGGTAACACCTCCCTTATTTTGATATTTTTTTATATACTCTCTGTGTGAGTTTCTAACCCATGTCCTACTAGATATAGGACTCAAGGGTCATTATCTCTCTCCCTTCATTATGCTATGTTTGTTAAAAGGGGGTCATGAAAAAGTGGTATCAAATGGTTATGGTTGAGATATAAGATTTTGTTTCTAGTTATCCATGGTGAGCATTTCATGGGTTGTTATGGAATCAGTTTTATTTGACCTTTGAAACTTGAAATATGCCTAGGAGACCATCTATGACATAAGATTTTATCCCCCCCCCACCCAAGATCCTATGCACGGAATCTAAATATATTGAATGGCCAAGTGAGGTGGACCTATTTGTGTGGTAGAGATGACAAATATTTATAATCATCATGATGAATAATATTCATGTAGAATTGGTTTTTTTTTTGAAAAATAAATAATCTTTAAATTAAATAATCTCGGATAAAATTCCTTACTACAGGTATTTGGATGCTCCCACTGTTTTTTTGGAATGGCTAGTGTTCATCATTTGTGAGTTTCATAGGTAGTTGTGGTTTAGCAGGTTGATCCAGTTGATCATCTGAGTGTTTAACCAATAATGTATGATGAGGCATGTTTGTGGGATTTTCATTCCTTTCAGAGGAATATTTTGGATAATAATTAGGGGAGTGTCATGAATCTGGAGATGGAGCACTGGATAACAGAGCATGAGATCACATTTTTTTATCCAATCATGAGTTTTGTTTTGGAATCCATTGGAATTTAGTCCAATGTGAGGAGTTTTTCATCTGTGGTGTACATTGTGTGTTGGGGGATTCAAAGAGGAAGATGTGTTTTGAACTTGATTTTAGAGGTATTTCCAGGAAGTGTTTTTTTTTGTTGACAATTAGTTCATCCAAGAGGTAGGAGCTACATTCCCTTAAGAAAGGTAGTTAAAGCATGTGGGATCTTGGGGTCAGGTTCAATGAAATCCTAAACTTTTCTCCAGATGTTTTTCTTGATGGGGAGTCATGAGCACAACATCTGGCGGAGGATTTGTGTTCAGTTATCAGGTATGTGATCACACCATTTATTTTCTTGATGTATCTAGAGATTTAGAAAAAAATGAGGTTATCATGAAAATAATTTCCTTGGGATTTGACCCCTATCCATGTGTCTAGTAGGTAACATCTAATATCAAGGATTTTGTTAGTGGGTTGAGGGTATTTAGGCATTCCAGTTTCCATTCAATGGGGAACCATCCGTGGTGGTTTCTTTTTTGAATATTAGGTATATATTTTTTATTATATTCTTTTTTGGGTTTACCATTTATGTTCCATATATATGTTAGATATGGTAATCGCCAGTATCAATGTCTGGCCACTCATGGAGGTATGTTTTGGATGGGTGGGTGGGCCCCTTTTCATTTGCAGTTGTTTCCTCTCAGAAAGTTCTACCTGTAGGGACCATAGGCTATTGTTCAACAACCTAGATTAGGTAGAGTAATAAGATGGAATCCTTGTGATATTCCCTAACCATAGGGCCCCATGCCATAGCATGCATGTGGAGGATAGAACTAGAGAGTTAGAGGGTATGATTGTGTTCTCATGCACGTGTTAGAGGTAGAACCGCTAGCAAAAATGAGATTTTTTCTAGGTACGTTCAATTTATCATCTACCCTTGTGTGTGATTTATTTGATTCAGGAGACTCACACAAATTTTTTTCTACGAATTAGGTCCATTTTTTGGAATTTTTAAGAAGAGACATCTAGTTCCCATGGTTTTATCTACCACGATTGGAGTCAAGGAAAACTCATTTATTGTGTTCCGAAACTGTAGACTCATGATGGGGAAGCACCAGTTTGTGAAGGACTTCTTCATGTTATAGATACAACCACATAGGTCATACTTGGAATATATTGGCTATATTATATGTGTAAATTAATCAATTTATTTCATATAGTAGACTCATTTTAGGATTTGGAGGGATGTCAAGTGAAGTTCATTGGTGAGTGAGGTTAACGATTGGATGGTAGACAAGTGGATCCTATTTTATCAATTTTTGAGGAAATAAGTAGAATCTCAGCATTAGAATATTCCCAAGGATGTGGTGGAGTTCCAAAATGTTTTACCAGAGGAGGTTTTGGCACTACCACATTGATGTGACATCAAGTCTATGATAGATTTACAGTTTAGTGCCAGTCTGATTTCGATGGCTCCCTATCAGATGAAACCCACATAGTTGCATGAGTTGAGATATTCATTGGATGATTTAATGTAGATAGTTTTCTTCTAAACTGGTGTGTTTTTGTTGGGTGCTCCATTTTTTTCACCAAGAAGAAATATTATTGTTTGATGGTGTGTATATTCCACCATAGGTTGATTCATGTAATGATCTGGAATTTTTACCCTCTTCAAATGATCAATGATATATTCAAACAGTTCAGTGGAATTAGTTGGATCTCAAAGATTGATATTTGGTCTATATATCACTATTTGAGGGTGAAATATGATCTTATTCAAAAGATTTCCTTCAGATGTTGGTGTGGGTAGTTTGACAATATTGTTATGTAATTTGGTGTTAGAAACTCTTCATAAAATTTCATGTGTATAATGATATTCCTATTTCATGAGATCTTGGATGAGTTATTTATTATATTAATCATTGATATATTATTCTAATAGGATTAATAGTCTGAACATATCATGCATCTCAGAGTTATTATTATGGTCCTTCCACACTATCATCTTTATTGGATGGTTTCCTAGAGAGAGTTCTAAATGAAAGAGGCTTGTTTCCTTAGACATGTGGGGTCTCATTTAACTGTGGAAATGGAAACACCCATGGTTTAAGCCATATTTTCTTGGGAAACACCCAATAATGTGGAAAAGGTTAGTATTTTCTTTGGTCTCATGGGATATACTTAGTGAGATTTCATGATTTCTCTCAATTTTCATCCCCCTTGACAGTTTTGACCAAAATTATCCATGATTTATTGTGTATTGATTAGTAAAAAAGATTATTATATTACCTCATGGAGGTATTGATTAGTTATATAGTGCTTAAATTGACTGAGGAGGGTGTGTTGTTTGATGTTTTCTATGATGCATCCCATTTGGGATTAGTATGTGTGTTAATGAATCAAAGGTCAGAAATATTTTATGGATCTATGAAGACATGACCCCATTATCATAACTATGCAACCCATGATCTGCAGCTTGTGGTAGTTGTGTTTATGAAAAAGGTGTGGATGCATTACCTTATTTGTGATAATTTTTTCCTTTTTCATGGACAATAAGTGCATGTGATGTGTTTTTTCCCAATTTTAAATACATATTCACCAGTTTAGGTGGATGGATTCTATTCATGATTATTATTTTAAAATCTCTTATACACATGGAAAGGGTTATGTAGTTACTGATGTGTCCAATAGGATGCCCCGAGAGGATATGTCTTAGGAGTCTATGGGTGTTTTGAAATGAAATTTGGAGCCTAAAGTGATGTATATTGATGTTGGGGAGATCAGTGGATGAGGTTTTCTTTATCATATGATGGTGGAGTCAAATTTTTTGTAGCAGGTGTAGGATTATTAATAGGGAGACTCATAGGTATGGTGATATGTGATTGTGTTGTACAAGGTGATGCTCTGTAGATATGGTCATAGGATAGTCAAAATTGGGTGTTTTTCTAAGAGAGGATGATTGTCGCATAGATGATGTGTAATGGTGTTATCTGTGAGTTTCACAGCTCACCATTGGTGGTACATCTTGTTGTGAAAAAGATTCATTGTGGCTTGAGGAGACGTCTTTGGTGGATTGGGATGAAATGGTAAATGGTGGAGTTTATGGCAAGGTGTATGTTTTGTCAGTAGGTGAAAGTGTAGCACTATTTTTTGAGAGGGTTTTTATAGTCAATAGATGTTTAAGAAAGAAATGGGAGGAAGCCTTGTTTGATTTTTTTCATAGGGTTTCCTCGAGATCAGAGAGTTTGTGATTCTATTTGGGAAATAGTGGATCAACTGAAGAAATTGGCTCACATTCTAGAAATATGTGAGTATTGTTTTGTGGTTCTTTTGGTTAGGTGGTATGTGGATTATGTGGTAAAGATTCATAGGTTACTGAGGACCATCATATCGGATTCAGATCCTAATTTTACCTTGTTAGTCTGGAGGGTATTACGACAAGCTTTTGGCTCCTACTTTCACCTTACCACTGCTTTCCACCCTCAGAAAAATGACAAAATAGAGCAAACCATCTAGATGATGGAGGATATTTTAATGGAATTCATCTAGGACATTAATGGATCTTGGTTATAACAACTTCCATTGGTTATGTTTTCAAACAAAAATATCTATCACTCATCCACTAGTATGGCTTAGTTTGATGAATTTTATGAGCAGTCATGTTGTTATCCATTTTTTGAATAGAGGTTGGATAGTCATGATTTCTTTATCTTTATGTGATGTAGCTAACAACCAAGATGGTCTATTTGGTTCACAAAAGTATGAGAGTATAACAGGACAATCATAAGGCCTATGTTGATCATAGGAATATGCCACTAGAGTTTGAGGTTAGAGACCATATTTTTCTCAGAGTCTCTCCTCAGCATGGGCAGAGAGGTATTGCATAGGGAGTAAGCTTTGTCATAGGGGTTTTGGGACCTTTGAGATGTTGGGGTGATATGTCAAGGTGGAATATCAATTGGAATTTTCACCATGGATCGAGAGGATCCATGAAATCATTAATGCTTCTCAGCATCATTTATATCTTCATGATGACTCCCACATTATTGACTATGGAGTGTTTGATATCGAGGATGACATGGTATTTGTGTAGTATCTCGTGGAGATCAAGGATCATTAAGAGAAGGTTCTTCATGGTTGAACCATTCCCTTGGTCCACGTATTGGGGTGGCACAGTACCATAGAGTATATTACATGGGATCAAGAAACACGTATGTGTGCTCCGTACCCTTAGTTATTTTATGTTTTTATTTTATATATTCTGGTCATGTTTTCATATATGTATTTTGGTGTCCAATGAGATATGTTATTTCCCTTTATAATTGATGTGGGATAATGTTATGACAAGTGGGAAGGGGAAGACTAGATTCATAATTGATACATATTAACTGTGATGAGAATAAACCCATGAATATGAGTCTGTGATGCCCAAAGTAGATAGTACCTCAACATAGAGGGAGAAAATAATTAAATCATATGTTTAGGACAGTGGATTTAATTAGTTAATATTGTTGTATAGGTGATTGTGTAGTGTTTATGGGCTTGTAAAAAGTATCAGGTGTTGGGTGATGTGGTTGTGAGGATTTTTGGGTGTTCATTGGTTGTTTTCCTTAGTGTGTTTGGATGATTGTAGCGTTTACGATGTGATGAGATCCTTGGGAGGTATTTCACGGGATGGTTTTCAGACCACTTTTATTTTTACTATGGTTTTGGATTCTTGAGAGTGAGAATAATTTGAAAGGTAATTAAAATAATTGTATATTACTTCTTGATCCATTAAAGTTTCAGTTTTTGGTGTTATATGTTCTTGGAGGAGGCCTAGAGCAGTTCGGGAGGTGTTGGGATTCTAAAAGATGGAGGCAGAAAAAATTCATCTCATTTATGGTTTACATGATGTTAACGTTTACAGCTTTTGAAGGATGGTTCAAGGGGTGTTTCATGGTTTTTAACAAATCAGGTGTAGAAATTCATTAAGGAAATGAATTTTTTAGTGAAACTTAATGCTTCACATTTACAAGATATGTAGGGACTGCACACCATGTAAATTTCATGTGTAGTGCATCTTTCAAGTTTGCAGAGCACATTGGATTCCTTCAAACCCTATACTCTCTCCCTCTCATACCAGGAGGCTAGTAGTTCTCTATTTTGGTTACTTGGGATTTATTTGATGGGTACTGATATGTGGATTCCCTTCTTTGATTCTTGTTTTCCTTTCATCGATCCACGGTGAGTTCTTCTCTTAATTTGAACTTTTTCTATTCCATTCTTCTTCAAAGTTCACTTTGATGGTATGGTTTTGTTCGGTTGATGTGTTTGATTTTTTCTTTTATGATATTCGAGTGCGGTGGAGGTTTAACCATAAGTTTCTTATATTTTAATGGTTCTTGTGTAGTTTCTTCTTTTCCATGTGTGGTTCAAATAGATCATAAATCATTGTTGAGGTAGGGGATCCTCATTATAACTCTTTTACATGATATTTGTTTGATATTCATGCTTTTTCGTACCTTTGGGTGGATACTAAGGGTTGGAGTAATCATATAATTTAATTGGCATGTATAAAATTTATAGGTATAGGGAGTTGTTTTAATCTTTAATACTTTCATATATGTTGTTGATGTCGATAATCATGCCTACTTGAAATTCTAAATAAAATTTGTTGTTGGAGTCCTTTCCTGCATTGTAGTTGTTATGATCTAATGACTTGTGTTGTTTTCTTGTGTGATCACATCTCAATAATTGTATAAAGAATATATATTTAGCTAATAATTGGTCTCCAATTGATATATAGTTTGTCTGATAATACCCTTTCAAATTTAAAGAATAAAGGTAAAAAACCATTAAATAAATGGAATCCAGAATGTGTCTTGTGAAGTGTCCACGTTCTTGTTTTGTTTCCCTTCATGGTTTCAGATATTGTGAAATGATAGATGTGATCGGTTGGGTGGTGTAGTGTATGGGGTAGTGATGTATTGGTTGGTTGGAATGGATGTGTGTGGTGTAGTGTTTGTGGTGTAGTGGTTGTGGTGTAGTGGTTGTGGTGTAGTGGTTGTGGTGTAGTGGTTGTGGTGTAGTGGATGTGGATGTGGATGTGGTGCAGTGATTGGAAAACATTGGATAATTGTGGTTATTTTCCTTGGGATATGTTATTCAATGACAATGGTAGATGTGTGGTATTGTTCCATTAGTTTAGTCCAGTTATAGGGAATGGTTGATATCATTACCCGGTTATCCGTGGGATAAAAATTGATGGTAAAAAAACAAAAAAGATAGGTAATTAAACAAGGAGGATAGAAAAATGGTTTGTGATTGATTGATTAAATTAAATCAAAATTAATAAGTGAATTTCTTGGAAATTTAATTTAATGGATGGAAGTTGATTTGTGGTAAATGGATTAATGAATAAATGTACTGAAACAGGTAAGTTGAAATTTGAAAATGTTGTGCGGCAGTTGTGTATTGTGTTTTATTTAGTGGGGGATTTGGTTATAATGATTGATATATGGTATATGGTGGTGATGTAGTGGGTTTTGGTTTTATTTATGTGAACTATTTGGTTGGATATTTTATGTTATTTATGTATCATTTATGTTTGTTTTATTTTTTACCTGCCCCACCTGAGTTGGATAACCTTAACAATTCTCAGAGGTTATGGGTTATAGGTGTTTTCTCAAACATCTACGATGGTAGTAATATAGTTGTTTGGCTACCACCTATCCACTAATCTTCCTTCGGTAGTGAATTAGTGGCCATGGTGTCTTCGAGAGAGAGTGAGGTGATATGTGGAACATGTGTCATTGGGTGAGAGTGATATGTGGCCCATGTGTTTTTTGGTGAGATGTGATGTGTGGTCCCAAGTGTCATCAGGATTATTTGTGACATGTGTTCCTAGGTGTCTTCGGGATGAAATGTGGTGTGATGTTATGTGATGTGTAGCCTAGGTTTTTGTGGACGGGATGTGATGTGATGTGTGTCCCACGTGTTTGTAGGTGGGATGTGATGTGATGTGTGGCCTGGGTATTTGTAGGAATGATTTGATGTGATATGTGTGGAACAGATGAAAGCATAGGATGTTCAATGTTGGGGAATGGAAATATAAAATCAGTGGGGAATAGTCGTGTAGTGCCTTTTTGTCACGAACCGAATCGATCTCCACAAAAAATAGCACCAAAAACCGCCCGTGACAAGGCCCTAAGGGCGTTCCCGATCCCCACGGGCTGGCACAAGTGCTTGGGTGTCATAAAATGAAAATTGGGAACGATTTACCCAAGTTTGTAAACATAAAACAACAAAAGAATCCAATGAAACAAATCTGGATTTTTCAAAGCAAACAATGTTTTACAGAAAATCAGAACTGAATTACATATTCTAAAAAACTCAACAAGACTATAACAAAAGAAAAAAAAATGAACATCCCAAGAACCTCAACATGGCAAGAGGCATTTCTCTCAATCCATCTCCACAACACAACATCAGGAATGACCGGTGAAAATCCAAACTGTTGGGACAAATGTTATACCCAAACATGTGACAACAAAAATAACCAAGTCTACTTACACCCAAGGGTGTAAGTAGGGTTTGAGCCAATTCCCAGTAGGATACCGCCACTAAGAGATTCCCTGTGATAAACATTCAAAGACAAAAATCATTCAAGTTTTCAAAAACATGTAATTTCTAGTTACAATTTATAAAAGATGCAACTTAAAAAAACAGTTTTCAAGTGGGCTAATTTAAAGAATCAACACTTTTAAAATAAATTCAAAAGCTACTGAATTTTCCAGCCAAATATACCATATGCCGACGGAAAGTATAAAGGATCTAATGAGCACAAGAAATAGGAAATAAACCCTAGGCACTAGCTAGCTGTGGGTCCTAGGTACCTCGTATCTCGGTGAGAGTAACCACAAAAATTATCTGTTCTCGTGCACGAGCCACTAGTAGGGAACATAATCATAACCTAGTGGTCCCCAATCATCATCATCATAGTTTAGTTAGAGTTGTAAGCATCAATCCTACTAAGTGAAACTGAGGCCAAACCCCACGGATTCACTAGCATACTAGTACACGTCCACCCACCTAGATACCCGGGTTTTCCCTTTGTGCTCAAAAAAGTTCAACAAGCCAAGAAATATACTTTTCATATGAAAATATCACTTCCACATCACACATTATCCAAACAGCCACATGCACCTCACACAAGTCACAAATTTAACTTTTCATTCAAATTCATTTTGAAATCAAACTCACACCAAAATAGCCCACAACACTTTTTTTCATAACATCCACAATCCAACACATCCTTTAACAATTTTATGAAGTCCCGAAAAATATGATAAACATCACATAATAGAACTATTCACATTTAAAATGGTTCATTTGAAAGTATAAACAATCCAAAACAGTTTTCCAATATGGTTTCACCTCCTACATAAATCATTAAACCACTCAAAACTTTCATAAAACAATTCTAAATAGTGCACCAAAGCTTTTCAAATAAAACCCATTTCAAAGAAATATTTCAAGGCCAAAATCACACCAATACAAATTCAAAACAGAATTGGGATCCCCAAAAACATTTATTAAACAACTCCCATGTGTTATACAAACACCTCAACCAATAGTATAAAAGATCCACATGAAACGCACACGTTTTCAAAATCACTTTCAAGAAGTACAATAATGTTTTTCACCTTAAACCCTTAAAAAACATCTTCAAGACCTAGTGGCACACCAATACCCCACCAAATCATATTTTTCATCCCTAACAAGATTTATTAAACAAAATTCATATGTTATAAAACAATCCCAAACAATACCCAAAGGGTTGCAAATGAAAACACTACATTTTAAGCTAGAATGAAACTATAAAAACAAATGCATTACTAAATCCAACATAAACAGTTCACGCACCACACACAGCATATTAGGAACATTAATAATAAGTAATTCAATCATTCTAACTCATCTAGAAATGTTTACACATGGAATCACCTACCTTTTATGACGAAACCCTCAAAACATGGTGCGAAACATCAACCGCACCAACCCGGCACCACAAGGAATATAAATCCAGCCCTAGACCAAAATATTTGACCGAAAGGACACAAAATGAAACCATAGTTTCGAAACTGAACTTCTGGACATGAGGAACTTAATGAAATGGTGAAAGAAATCCTAAAGAAGGGGAAGAAATCAAGGAAAGAAACACTTACTGGAAAGATCTTGAATCAAACGAACCAAATACACCACAAATTGAGTCTCTAAGCAACCAAACCTGATATGGTGGCTCTAATGGTGATGATGAGGAAATTTGGGGACTGAAATTGGGGAAAAAGAGCAGAAATTGATGGAGTTATGAAAGAAATGATTTACCTTTTCAAATCTGGAAGATTTGAGAAATCCTGAGAAGTTTCGCCCAAATTAGGGACCCAAATGAGCTCCAAAGCGGAGAAATAGATATTGGGGGTGATTCTTAGGTTTTAGGCTTCGAGTGAGAGGTGGAATCACCAAAAAACAGTAAAAAAAGAATGATATATTAAAATTTTAAAAAAATAATTTAAAGCAGGAAATGGGCTTACGGGCAGGCCCATTACCTTAATTAAAAACCCAAATACATCATGATTTGGGATTTCTATGTGGTTAAAAGGGATATGGTGATTTTAATATTTTAGGGTATGCCAATTGGGAAGTGGAATGAGTATAAAATAGTAAAAATTGAAGGAGTTATAGAAGAATCAAAATTTGTTTTTAAATCTGGATTTGGGTCCACGGTTTGGCCCAAATTTTCAAAACCCACCATTTTCACCAAAATGAGTGGTAAACCCCAAAAACAAATCAGGAATGTAAATTAAATGAATAATGAATTTATAAAAATTCATGGGTGTTACAATTCTCCCCACCATAAAACTTTCCGCACTAAGAAATCCACAACACGGACAAAGCAAAAACCAAACTCAACTGAAATGCAGAAATGGACTCCTTTGCTAAGCTTTGCCCAGAAAGGCCAAAACACCTCCAGTGATCAATTAAGGAAGGAATACTTTACAACCAAAACATACACCTCATTACTGAAATTATCAATAACATTCAGGATTTATCCTAAAATAAAACTCCTCAAAAACTATCTGAACAAGGCTCAAGCAATTTACCCAAACAAACAAGAACATCGAACAAGGTTACACTTACCTAGATATAACTAAACCACTGGGAACTCTCTAATCCCAACATTTACCCAAGGAATATGTATGTGGTTATATAGCTCCGAAATAGACTACCCACATCCAATACAAGACCATGTACAAAAGTGAGTTACTGGTACGAGGATACACAAATGGGCTCCCCAACCATAAGAGACAACTTAAATTTTTTTTTCTGAGAAAGAATCAAGACACTAACAGGGGAGCCCCGAACAAACTCCCCAGTACAAGGGGTACAATACCATTAGGAATTTTCAAAGTAATATACATGAGACTCATAGTTGGTCTCCCCACCATAAGAACCATCCATCTTAACTGACCAATATGGGCCAACATAGAAAAACCCCAAAACTTAAAGAGTTGGGATGACAACATGGTTAGCCGGCACAGTTTGGGAAACTGTGCGCTAACCATGTGGATCCTTATACCTACATGGTTTCCTATGGAATAGTTACTAATAAATGTTCACTCAACTTGTCTAGAAATATCTAAAACCTTTCCCTCGAACCCAAAGGAAACCAAAGGGGAAAAGAAAGTCATTGAGAGATAACATGGGGATGAGGCCCACCACCTCTTTCCACCGAACGTGAACAAATGAAGCAAAAGGACAACAAAAAATGTTTAAACTATTCCCATATCTCATAATAAGAATAGTTCTTTGTACAAGGTTAAAAACAACACTGGGAATTCCTCTAACTACGTGCCAGCTTCTCTCCGGGACCTATGGCTGGAGCTGGAATGATTGAAGCATCTTCGGCCTCGTAGTTAGGATTTGGAAACCCCCGAATAGAATTTCTTCTTCCAATGCTAAAAAACTACATGAAATTATATATGGGTTCACCAAGACATAACACACCCTAGAACTCACTTTCCCCTTACTTGGGATTTCACTGAAATAAGGGTTTAGAGGATGCACTCACATCACACCTTGTTTCTTCAGGTGAGAAACAACAGAAATAAAGGACACATATAAACACCTTCTTCTAAAAGAGAGGATGTCAAGATCTCCTGAAAGGAGAAACACTGCTAAAAAAATATAATCACAAAATATTGTACAATTTCACCTTTACAATCAAACAAGCACGCAACATCACAACGCGTTAACGAACATGACCAAAGTGACTAATAGAAATAATACAAGGAGGGGGCCTTATACAACATCCCCAAACATGACAGCATTCCATAAAGTGTCCATAATAGCCGCTCATGGCCAGATTTCCTACACAGGTAGTTTAACATAAACCCCTTCTTCGAAGAGACTATGAAGGACTCAGAGACCCTCTTAGAGACTATCCATGTTGACAACCCTAGACAACTTCCACCTTCGAAGCATCGGGTAGCTTAAGAAACTAAGGTCTCTTTAAACCATCCACGAGCACTCTTCCGCAACAAGAGGATCCGAAAAAAACCAAGAATGTAAAAGGTGTAGACTCATTCTACAAAGCTCAAGAAAAGATCCCTTACATTGATCAACTGGAAGATTTTCCAACGGCGAAACAATCCGGGTTGCACTTCAGGTGTGCCCTAACCCTTAATGGGGGCGTACCCTATCCAACGGGAGAACCCAAGGACCCAACAAAGCTATTCCATTGGTAAAAACATGCCACAAAACAGATCCAAACACATTAATGGAACCACCATAAAGGTGTCTGGAAACATATCTCATAGGAGACTACTAACCTGCCTTTCTACCCATCTTACCGACCAAACACAAACCCAAAATACAGTTCGAACAGGAGGGGTTCTTGGACTCAAAACATCCCACAAAATCAACATTTTCCAAAAACACACAATATACACCATCCCAAACAATTCATCAAGACATCATGATTTTATTTAAAACCAATTCTTTGAAAACAAATTGTTTAGCAGTAAACGTATCCACCAATGGTAACCCATGGGCCTCACACATGCATGTTTTTGGGCACACCGGTCACCCTCCTCATATACGTCCGGACACTCATCCAGTCATGCCATCAACCATCCATCGTCCCATATAACCCCATGCATGTGGTCACTCACGGAAATACCAAAGGTTAAAACAAAGATTCTTTCCACTTTTCAAAACCAAAACGGTCAACCAATACTTCCTTTTTCTCAAAACCACTAACCAAAAAACCAATCATTCAAATGAATAATCACTTTCAATTCATATACATCAATTTCAAAACATCTCATCCCATTAAAACACCCTTTGATTCTTTAGAAAACTATATTGGAAACACTTGTGAAAACCAACTTCAATATGGTTACGGCTTTCAAAAGAGGTGTAAGCATACTATTTTCCATTTCAAAACAATTCTGAAAATTCAGTTCCACCATTTCATAAATCCAAAAATTCCATATTTATTTGAAAATCATTTCACAAAAACTTTACACTTCTTATAACCAAATCAGTTTAAAACCAAAGTTCCAAGATTTCAAAACCAAAGAACACAAGACAATGCGAGAGGAAACTATTTTCAGTGGGTGACTTGGACATATGGTTGGCGGCCATATTCCAATCACTTCACTGTCACAGAGAGTGTTCTAGGGAATATCCCCAACTCCACAAGGCTTGCCAAGCCCTGCGAGCTTACTGAGACCATTAACCCAACTCTATTTTTATTTCCCCTAATCATTGTTAAACCAAGAAAACCAAAGGATTATGAAAGGTCCCAACTTCCCCTGGAAACTTGAATCCTGCCATAAGGTGTGGTGATCAGGCACACTACCCATAACTATAATACCAAGTCCCAAGAATCTGATCTTCATATTATCCTGACTCTTCCCTAAATAACATGACCCAAAGAGAGCGAACCTCCTCTGATACCATTTTGTCACGAACTGAATCGATCGCCACAAAAAATAGCACCAAAAACGGCACATGATAAGGCCCGAAGGGCGTTCCCGATCCCCACGGGCTGGCACAAGTGCCCGGGTATCATAAAATGAAAATTGGGAACGATTTACCTGAGTTTGTAAACATAAAACAACAAAAGAATCCAATGAAACAAATATGGATTTTTCAAAGCAAAAAATGTTTTACAGAAAATCAGAACTGAATTACATATTCTAAAACAACTCAACAAGACTATAACAAAGGAACAAAAAAAATGAACATCCCAAGAACCTCAACATTGCAAGAGGCATTTCCCTTAATCCATCTCCACAACACCACATCATGAATGACCGGTGAAAATCCGAACTGTTGGGACAAATGTTATACCCAAACATGCGACAACAAAAATAACCAAGTCTAATTACACCCAAGGGTGTAAGTAGGGTGTCAGCCAATTCCCATTAGGATACCACCACTAATAGATTCCCTGTGATAAACATTCAAAGACAAAAATCATGCATGTTTTCAAAAACATGTAATTTCTAGTTACAATTTCTAAAAGATGAAACTTAAAAAAAATAGTTTTCAAGTGGGCTAATTTAATGAATCAACACTTTTAAAATAAATTCCAAAGCTACTAAATTTCCCAGCCAAATATACCGTATGCCGAAGGTAAGTATAAGGATCTAATGAGCACAAGCAATAGGAAATAACCCCTAGGCACTAGCTAGTTGTGGGTCCCAGGTACCTCGTATCTCGGTGAGAGTAACCACAAAAATTATCTGTTCTCGTGCATGAGCCACTAGTAGGGAACATACCCATAACCTAGTAGTCCCCAATCATCATCATCATAGTTTAGTTAGAGTTTTAAGTGTCAATCCTACTAAGTGAAACTAAGGCCAAACCCCACGGATTCACTAGCATACTAGTACACGTCCACCCACCTAGATACCCGGGTTTTCCCTTTCTGCTCAAACAAGTTCAACAAGCCAAGAAATATACTTTTCACATGAAAATATCACTTACACATCACACATTATCCAAACATCCCCATGCACATCACACAAGTCACAAATTTAACTTTTCATTCAAATTCATTTTGAAATCAAACTCAGACCAAAATAGCCCACAACACTTTTTTTCATAACATCCACAATCCAACACATCCTTTAACAATTTTATGAAGTCCCTAAAAATATGATAAACATCACATAAAAGAACTATTCACATTTAAAATGGTTCATTTGAAAGTATAAACATCCAAAACAGTTTTCCAATATGGTTTCACCTATTACATAAATCATTAAACCACTCATAACTTCCATAAAACAATTCTAAATAGTGCACCAAAGCGTTTCAAATAAAACCCATTTCAAAGAAATATTTCAAGGCCAAAATCACACCAATACAAATTCAAAACAGAATTGGAATCCCAAAAAACATTTATTAAACAACTCCAATGTGTTATACAAACACCTCAACCAATATTATAAAAGATCCACATGAAACGCACACGTTTTCAAAATCACTTTCAAGAAGTACAATAAAGTTTTACCCCTTAAACCCTTAAAAACATCATTAAGACCTAGTGGCACACCAATACCCCCACCAAATCATAATTTTCATCCCTAAAAAGATTTATTAAACAAAATTCATATGTTATAAAACAATCCCAAACAATACCCAAAGGGTTGCAAATGAAAACACTAAATTTTATGCTAGAATGAAACTATAAAAACAAATACTTTACTAAATCCAACATAAACAGTTCACTCACCACACACAGCATATTAGGACCATTAATAATAAGTAATTCAAGCAATCTAACTCATCTTGAAATGTTTACACATGGAATCACCTACCTTTTATGACGAAACCCTCAAAACATGGTGTGAAACATCAACCGCACCAACCCGGCACCACAAGGAATATAAATCCAGACCTAGACCAAAATATTTGACCAAAATGACACAAAATCAAACCATAGTTTCTAAACTCAACTTCTGGACATGAGGAACTTTATGAAATGGTGAAAGAAACACTAAGGAAGGGGAAGAAATCAAAGAAAGAAACACTTACTTGAAACATCTTGAATCAAACGAACCAAATACACCACAATTTGAATCTCCAAGCAACCAAACCTGATATGGAGGCTCTAATGGTGATGATGAGGTAATGTGGGGACTGAAATTGGGGCAAAAGAGCAGAAATTGAAGGAGTTATGAAAGAAATGATTTACCTCTTCAAATATGGACGATTTGAGAAATCCTGAGAAGTTTCTCCCAAATTAGGGACCCCAATGAGCTCCAAAGCGGTGAAATAGATATTGGGGTGATCCTTAGGTTTTAGGCTTCTATTGAGAGGTGGAATCACCGAAACAAAGTAAAAAACGAATGATATATTGAAATTTTAAAAAAATAATTTAAAGCAGGAAATGGGCTTACGGGCAGGCCCATTACCTTAATTAAAAACCCAAATCCATCATGATTTGTGATTTCTATGTGGTTAAAAGGGATATGGTGATTTTAATATATTAGGGTATGCCAATTGGGAAGTGGAATGAGTATAAAATATTAAAAATTGAAGGAGTTATAGAAGAATCAAAATTTGTTTTTAAATCTGGATTTCGGTCCACGGTTTGGCCCAAATTTTCAAAACCCACCATTTTCACCAAAATGAGTGGTAAACCCCCAAAACAAATCCAGAATGGAAATTAAATGAATAATTAATTTAAAAAAAGTCATTTTTGTGACACTTTTTTTATGATATCCTTGTTATATTATTATATCGGATGCATGATTTGGTGAGTGATCTATGGTGAGGCTGAGTTTGGATAGTTGACTTGTATATGGTCTCGTTGGTTCTTTTGTTTTTTTGTTGGAACATTATCATGACCTTTTCAGAAGTTCACTTGATACCTTAGTTATTCCCCTATGGAATATGTCTGTTATTCTCACCCTATGTATATAAATTGATTTCATGTGTCTAGGAAGATATTGGGGATCAAGCAGGATATTACTAGCATGGTTGGTGTGGTTGTTGATCTAGTACAATAATCTTGTATTTTTGGTATTTACTTTAAATAATTTTATATGTATCTGTTTTATTTAATCAATCAATGAGTGATTGTTTTTTTACTTTATATATTGTTTTGGAGTTTTTTTGTGATTGTTAATTCTATCTCCCAGTCCTATTTCATTTTTAGATGGTTATGCCTGCCATACTATGACAATATTTGTATATACGCTCGATTATAGTAATTAACCTATAAATACTAGAGGTGTGAATTTGGGGTAATTATCTCTCTCCCATAATTGTGGAATATTTGGTGGGAGGGGGTTGTGACACATTTCATGTGATGGGTTAGTTCAGTTGGTTTGCCTAGTTGACCTAGGTTAGTTCATTACAATTTGGTATCAAAGGGTATGCCCATCCTGAAATGATTTAGCCCTACTTGAGTTTGGTTCTATTTATTTAGTATAGTATAGATAAGACCATCGAAATATATATAGTATGTCCTCAAAAGGCCCTGGGCCATCTCACTTCCATGACTAAAATCAAGTTACCAAGATTGGTAAGGGATTTTTACATGGCATGAGACATTGAGTATGAGGTAATTTGAATGAACTATATGGGATATTTATTTAAATATTTTTATTTATTTTTAAGTAATTTTTTTAATGGTTAACAATAATTTCTTATTCCCAAATGATTTTTACCAATACCTTAATTTTCACATACGAATTTGATAATTTCTCATGATTGATTGGATTTTGCCTTTTGTTAGACAATTCCTGTTGGAAAAAAAATCCCTTAAGGTAACATTGCAACATATTTTGGTTGATTGTGTTTTTTGACAAAGTAGGTTTCAATGGTGACTTGTCAAGTTCCAAATATGTTGTTAAAAATCAATGTTGACAAAGAACGATGACAAAGGAATGGACGATCTGGAGGTGGTACAAAAAGAACAGATACATGGTTGCACCATTTCCCAGTGTTTGCCAAATTTTTGGGGTCCAAAATTTGGATTTTTCTGTGCATCGTGAAAATTGGATTTCCTCGATGATCTAATTTAAATATGAAAAGGGAATGAGTTTCATGAAGATAGGCTTCATGGTTTGGATTTCACGAAAACCATAAGAATGTTGACGGTGATGCTTCGCGATTACGATGAGATTTGCGAATGATAATATTGAAGAGAAATGTGAGGGAGCTTCACAGCAGCGGCGCAAAGTAATTAACGAAACGCTCAACGATTATGACGAGCTCCGCGATCCGGAAATTTCCATGGTGCTTCACAATATTGGGAGAATTTCAGCATAAATTTTGAAGCTTCATGATTTGTGATGACTTGGCACTGACTTCACATGGAGGGTTCAAGGGTCAGTGGAATCGCCTATAAATAGGCCTCGACCCCCTCGATAGAATTAGATAGTTTTCAAAGAAAATTGTTCGCTCTAGGCTCACAAAGGTGGTTTGAGAAGACAGTGTGCTTCGCGAAAGAAGAGCTTCACGACAGCTATTCTAGCCCCGCGAAAGTTGTGTGCTCCGTATTGGCTCTGTGAGATTTGTAACGTAAGTTGATCTGAAATGACTTGAGTTCCTAGATGGCCTAAGCTTTGTAAAGGCTTGAGCTTAACGAAAAGACAAGGACTTCATGAAGGCTTGTTTGAGCTTTGTGAAATTTGGAGCTTTGGAATGTAGGGTTCTTTGCGAAGGTACTTCTCAAAGGTGGTTCCTCAGTGTTCAGGGGAAAAGGGGAATTCATCAGTGGATGAAATTTGTACATCCATAGAGCATATACATACATTGGAGGATTCATTCATTAGTGATAATGAAGAGACCTATAGGTCTATAAACTATTAGTGGATCCCTTCCAAGTGTAGTGATCAAAGGAAGAGGAAGAAGGTAATCCTTTTTACCAACAGTGAGTCAATGGGAGAGAAAAAAGCAGTTACCCTTTGGAATGAAGTGAGCTAACCCAAAACATTTTTAAGGTAGTGATCCTGGCCATAGAAGTGATCTATACTAAACATTATTGGAAGTGATCTTTAGTGGATTTGGTACTGGGGCACATCGACATTTTATACTCCTTGGACATAGCCCATTGAGGGTGAACCAAGTAAAAATACTTGTGACTGCCTGGTAGATTCCCTTCATTGCAACTAAAGCCTCAACAGTAGATAAAGATAATAATAAGTGATCAACATAAGCACACAAGAGTAACCAAAGTAACCCTAATAATAAAGATGTCAAAATCCAGTGGGGCAGGAAGAATTTTGAGAAAAGAATATCCTTACCCTAATTCACCCCCCCCCCAGGGTATTTAGTCGCCTTTCGATCCTAAAAATTAACCCAATAAGATCTCTTCTAATCCTAATAGGGGAATCTCTGAGACAGGCTCTATAGGTGAATCCTCTAGTGTTTCCTACTTTTGAAGGATCATTTATCCACACTCTTCATACTCTGGGATAGGTGGGTGTCAGGAACCCATAACGCATAGTGGATCATGGATATGAATTTTCTAAGAAGCATCCACTCATATTTCATGGTAATAAAGTAAGTGACAAATCTAGGGAGTGGATTTAGTGGATAGATGTGATCTTTAACTTCTTTAAGACTCATGATGACATTAAAGAGGGTTTTTTCACAAATTTGATTGAGGGACCGAGAATAGTTTAGGGGGACTCTATTGTGCATGTTATGTTCCATGAGAATCTTACTAGGGATTCCATTAAGAAAGTATTTAAATAAAAGTTTAATCTTATTGAATTGCATGTAGTGAATATCATAGAGTTTCTGACCTTAGATCAGTGATAGCATAAAATTATAGAGTATTATAAATGTTTTACTCAATTAGTAAATCTGTCATCCAAGCTTTTCACAAATAAGTACCTAAAGTCTAGAAGGTATGAATTAGGAAAAAGGACTGAAATTTGGTCAATTTTGATACCCGTGTTCATTCCAATCTTTGTGGTGGTAGTTGATACGGAAGATTTATCGAAGGTATAAATAAGATGGAATACATATTTGGGTAGAGCTTCAGTTGTTTCAAGGTTTACTGGGGTGTATCATCTTTCCAGAAAAAGAATTACAATAGTGGTCAGATTTCTTTAGGACCAATTTCATTGAATTTGACAGTGCATCATCATATTTTCTGCTTCCATTGTGAAAGGATAGGTCATACCAATCCAAAATGTAAAAAATATCCTAATATTTTTCATCTTCAGGGAAAATCTGGACATCAAAAGAATTTTTCTGAAAGGATATATTACAGTAGTTGGTAAGGATCCACTTTCACCTTGGGAACACAAGTTCATGGAGAGGTTTACAATGGTAGAAGTTTTAATACTCAACTAAATAGAGAATTTCATGTGAATAAGATTAGATGAATATATGAATCAGATTATGTGCAAGGGTAATCAAAATTACAGCCAGCAACTATTAGAGGTATGGGGATTATTTTTTCTTTTATGGTGCTAGATTTGTTTGTTACAGGTGCTATTAATTCTCTTATATCTTAAAATCTATTTGATGTGTTGGGTTTCATTCAGAAAATATTACTTTTTTATTGGATCATTATATACCTTTGGGAAAGAGGTATGAACTAGGTTTCAGATGTCCTGTATATCGGATGATGATAGCCAATATTGAGGTGGTTTCAGACATCTTAATGCTTGATCATGACATCTTATACTTGATTATCTACATGAATTAGACGATCAGTGTTAAAGACTATATTGATTGTTATCATTATTTACTTTACTTCATATTTGATGATGAATTCACCCATGTTTTCTAGTGTGAGTTGGATGCTAGATTCGTAATAGAATGTCTTGTTGTTCCATATGTTCAGGTAATCTTGTGTTGTTAGATATGTTTCTTGATGAATATGACTCTTTCTATAGTGTACAATATCTTACAGTTTTCTGTACGTACCTTGAGGTCTTTCTAGAATATTTTTTTAGTTTTCCACCATGGAGAGAGGTTGAGTTTAATATTTACATAATCACTGGTATGATGCATGTTTCAAGGACTTATTAATATATAGAACTTTCTATGTTTGTGAAACATATGGTCCTGCTTTAGGACCTATATGCTAAATAATAACAATTCTTCTCTTCATTTAATATTAATTCTTGTTTTATTACATAAGAGTATACATAATACAATCGAAAGGATATACTGATCTTTTATATTTGGTAATTAGGTACATTACATTACAACATATAGCATGGGATACAAAATAATTATTGATAACAACATTGAAATGATCATAATTTTCCATCGAACATAAAACAGCACAAGATAACATTGGTAAAAACATAAGAAAGGGGTGAGATATAAATCATAGTAAGGGAATAAACAAGGCACAACACAAAGAAGACAATACATGTTAGGCAATAGGAATCTCAATAGTGTATAAAAGGATCATGAATAATAAATAATGATATATCATGATAATTATAACAAGGAAAATGTGAAAACAGCATAAAACATTTTATCATTAAATTTTGTCAATTCTGAATCTTCCAAGACCTCATGGTGGACGAAGTCACATAATGGAATCAAGTTCACTCCCTTTCCTAACATGTCATATCATCATACTAAAAATTAACCAATATATTCGAACGCAATAATTTTATGGTTTCACCTGTCACATTCATTTAATTTTCGTCCTTAAATGTGCCACATTGATCACACAACATTGATTCATTCATCATCATAATTTATTTCAAAATAATGTAATGTTCAAAAAATACATGTAATACCCTAATAATTATTTATATTTGAATAAATTTGAATACCCTTAATAGAAAATTTTTTATGGAATTCACTACACAATTTTTTCATAAGGAAAATCACATTGGAATTTCAGCAGCATATCACTGTTAAATAAAAATTTATAAAAATGGTTTATGAGACTGAAATGGGACTCTAATCATTTGGAAATAAAATATTAAGTAATAAGTACATGTGAATACATGTCTGAATATTATTTAATGGAAATATAATTCATAAGTCTATAAATAAGCTTGAACAATGATGATAAGGTGAGAATCCCTTATGGAAATTTGGTATAGTAACAGTTTAAGTAAGGGTCCACATGACGAAGGAAAAATGACCACCCATGAAAATAAAATCATATTTACAATAATTGAATTATTATAAATGAATTAAAATATAAAAAATGAAATTTAAATAACTAATCTCAAAGAAGGTTCTTGAATTTGAAAGGAGGATAGGAAGGTCAAAATCCCTTACAGAAATTTGGCATAATAACAGTGTAGGAAAGGGTCCAAATGAGGGATGAAAAATGATCCATAACCAAAATTACATAAAATTTATAGTAATTGAATTATTATAAATGAATTAAAATTTAATCAGTTAGAATTAAATAACAAATTTCAATTAATGCTCTTGAATTTTAAAAGTGGATAGGATGGTGTTGATATTTTACTTGAGTGTGTGATTCCAAAAACATTGTATGCGACTCTATAAAGATTTTGGTGCCTTGGGAGGACTCTACAGAGTGGAGTGAAGAGTTTGTACATTCTCCAAGGAGTTTGAGTGAAGTTAAATTGGAGATTTTGTGGGTTTATATATGAAATGCGTGGGGATTCTTTATTATATAGGTTTTGGACACTAATTTATAAAATATAAAATTCCAAAAAACATCCCTTGGTTTCGGTGATATGGGATTGATTATCGTTATATTATAAGGTCAAGGGCCAAAAAACAAAATAATTTACTTTCTTATGTGGAGGTGATTCACATTCTTAAAGAAGAAATTTCAAAACCGTAAAATATATTATATGTTTTGGAGGATTCACAATGGATCTAAAAAATAAATAAAATTAAATTAAAATCACATTATTTTAAAGGTAAGACATTTTTTTGTGGATACCATTTATAGTAATTATTACACCACTTATCGATTATTATGATGTCATAATACACAAAGTATACTTATATAGTATTCAATTTTTACCCGAACATTCAACAATCTCAAAAAATTATTAAAAATTCTACATTGGATGATTGGGAAATTATGATTTAAAAAATAATATTCAATTTTTCTAAATAATATTATGACTATATGAACTTTAACTTCTAAAATTAAAACTTAATTTTATTGAGAAATGCATGGTTTTTTGACAAATAACAGTTTTTCAAACCCTTATAAAAATTAAATTTGACTCAATAAAAATTATATGATCATTTATATTTGATAAAAGTTATTTAATAATAATATATTATTAAAATATTATTTAATTAAATGAAATTAATTTATAAATTCATTAATAAAATATGAATATTAACAAAAAATATGATTTGTGATTTATTGTATCAAAATAAAACTCATTTACAAAGTAGCAATATTAGGATGAAAATATGTTCATTATTATATAATAAACAATTTACATAGTAATGTTTATATTGTACTGATGCATATCCCTTTGATACACCATCAAAATCCCTGTGGTTAAGGTGTGCGGTGGTGGGACTTTCATGGGGGTGGGTTGATGAATCCGGTTTGGGTCATGATATTGATGAGCTTGAACTTCTACCGTAAACAATTTTTCTCATGATTATGTTGTTGGTTCTCAGCATGGTTTTGGTCAATGGTGAATCCCAGTGATTCTATATCCCTCAGAAACTCTATTAAATGGTCCTCATAGGGTATGATTCTACTAGTAGCGGCTATTAATTACATCGTCTATTTCAATTGGATTTGTTAAAATACTGTATTAAAACTAGATAGGTGATCACTTTTCAATTACTGTATTATCAATTATAATGAAACATAATATTAATTTAAATGAAAATTCATTAAATAAAATAATTTCATGCATTTTCTATAACCATAAAAAATAATAAGTAATGTAATTAAATCAATAAGAGAATTTTACTTAAAACTATTCATGTTCTTATAGTCTTCCCCCTTAAATTCCCATGTAGTATCTTCAATCTTGTGGTTTCTTCACAACACATTGACTAGGTGAATTATATTATTTCATAGAAATTTTTATCTATGATCAAATATTATCCCTAGCTTCTCATATGAAAGGTCATTATCTAATGGTACCACATATGGATTGATTACATGTGAGGGAATGTTATGTACTTCTTCAAGAGGGATACATGGAAAATGTCATGTAATTGAGATAGGTTAGGTGGGAGTGATAGTTAATAGGACACCACTCTAATATGATCAAAGGGGTGGATAAAACTTGGGCTAAATGTTCCCTTCTTCCCAAATCTCATCACTTTCATCCATATAGTTATGTAAAGGAATACCATGTCTCTAAAATCAAACTCTATGTCTCATCTATGATTATCGACATATCTATTTTGTCAACTATAATCACAATTGATGTGCTACTAAATGTTATTATGATTTCCTACCATTTACTAGACCGTTTTAGGACCTATCAGTTTTTGTTCCCCAAATTCGTCCCAACATGAAATTGTTTTTTACCTCATCCCATAAAGTCATTAATTACTAGATATTTGGATGATCGAGTGAAAAATGTTGTTGTAATAGAACTCAACTAGAGGTATATGTTGGTATCATCCTTCATTTAAGTCTATAAAACATTCTAAAAACATTTCTAAAAGTTTTTGAATAGTATTCTCAGATTGTCCATCAATTTGAGGATGATAGTCTATACTAAAGATCAGTGTAGTGTTTAGAGCTTATTGGGGGATTTTCCTTAACATTGAGGTTAATCATGGAACTGGATAAAACATAATCAATAGTGTTACTCAATGCACCCTCACCGCTTCTCTAATGTATATCCATTCTAATTTTTTAAGTGAGAAATCATATTGACTCACAATAACTATGTCGTCATTGTAATATGATCCACAACTACCCAGATATCATTGTTTCCTTTGGCTATCTTCAGAGTTTTGATGAAAAATTCTATGGTGATGTTTTCTTATTTTCATGTTGGTATGGGTAATGGTAGCATCATACTGCAGAATTATATCTTCCATCCATCACTTGTTGACATACGAAGAACATTGATGAAAATTTATCAATCTCCTACCTCGTGTTCTCCCACCAATAGTTCTTTCATAGATCTCGATACACATTTTTTATTCCTAGGTTAATTGAGAAATTTGAACTATTTTCCTCATCGAGTATTTTGTTCTTTAAATCGGGATTTTATGGTACAAATAATCTTGACCCAAATCTCACAACTCATTATTTGTCAATTTTAAACTCTAAGGATCTCCCCTTTCTCATGTATACCCCCTTGTTCTGAAGATCTAGATCATTTATTTGAGAATATTTTATTTTTTCGACGTGGTATGGTTTAGAAATAATTTGATAAATTATTGTAGATGTTTATTTCATAATGATTCCCCTGTCTATCCTTTATATGTCTAGGAATATTGGATCCTTATAAATTCTAGTCATTGAAAAGTTGTAGGATATTTTCTAATAATATCATCTACCACCTTATTTTCTTTACCATGATGGTAGTGGATTGAATAGTCATATTCCTGGGTGAGATCCAACCATATTGTTGAAACATATTAACCTTTTTTGTGTGAATATATATTTTAGGCTCTTATGATTAGTTCATATTTCACACTTATCCCCATATATATAATTCCATCATATTTTCAATGTAATGATCACAGATATCAACTCCAGATCATGTGTGGGATAGTTTTTCTCATTAATTTTCAACTAACTTCAGGCATAATATATCACTTTATCATTTTTCATCAGTACACAGTTCAATCCATTCTTTTAATCATCGCTATAAACTAGAAAGAGTAACTCACTTGTCATTATTTTGAGCACTGGTGTAGTGATAATCCTATTTTGAGGTCTTAAAATCTATCCACACATCCTTGTGTCAAGAAAAACATAACTCTTATCCATTTTATCTTTGTAATAGGGTTTTAAAATCATGAAAAATTTCTCAAAAATCATTGATAATACATAGATAACCTAACAAAACTATATATAATCCTCATTGATGTAAGATTCATCCATCCTTAAATTTCTTCCACCTTTTAAGGGTCCACAAATATCTAATTTCTTATAATGATATTCCTAGAGAAAGATAATCCCTACTACCCTAAGTCACCATTTTAATACTTGGAAAATTCATATCGTTTATTGAGGACTTTAATGTTGTTCTGACATGCTCCTTATGCTCCTCTTGATTTTGGAGTATATTAGAATATCATAAATAAAGACTACCATAAATGTTTTTAGGTACTATATAAAGAGTCTATTCATCAAGTAAATTAGGATTGTTATGGAATTATAGAATTTTAAAGGCATCACCATTAACCCATAGTTCCCATTACTTGTCCAAAAAAGAGGTCTTGGGAATATCTTTCTTTTTCACCCTTATTTGATAATATCACAACTGATGATCAACATTGGAGATGTATAGATATATACATAGCTAATAAAACAAGTCATCAATATTAGGAAGAGGATACTTTCTCTTTCTCGTGATCTTGTTGTTCCCACAATAATCAATGAAAAGGCGCATTGACCCATATTTCATCATGATGAATATGACTGGTGCAACCCATGGGGAAGCACTTGGTTGTATGAACCCTTTATCCTAATTCTACTATAGTTGTTTATTATGCTCTACAAATTCCACAATACCCATTCTATACATATTCTTGTATAATAAAAATGTACCAAGTACAACATCAATTGAATATTCAACCTCTTAAGTAGGAGAAAGGCAAGGAAATTCCTCAGGAAACACATTAGAGTATTCCCTCACAATAGGCATGTCTTTGAGGATGGTTCCTTCCATATACCCAATCATTTTATATAGATACTCTCTCTCATAGGGTAATATTATACATGCTTGAGATTTTGGTGCTAAAGAAGATTAATCTACCTCCTTGCACTTATATAGAATTGTGGGTCGATTCATAATATGGGGTGTTATTTATTTCTCATGGAAATTTATGTTAACTCTATATAGGGAAAGAAAATTCATGCCCAGAATCGCATCAAATTCAACCTAATTAAGTACAAAAAAATTATTGTTATTTTTATCCAAAACATTTTCATAGGGTAGGAGTTATATATTTTGGTTGAAATAATTACCCATTTTTCATTTTAACCAACATATCTACTTCTATTATTTATAGTGATGTTTGAATAGTTATACTAAGCATTCATGATTTGAAGGAATGTTTAGAATTATGTATGATAACCCTACCTTTCAATTTTTTATTTTGGTTATACTCATTCACTTCATCAAAAAAAAATATAGAAGATATTTTTTCAAACTATTAAACACATAAATTAAAATACACTGACATTTATAAGATAACTTATAAATTACATTTATTTGTTAACTTAATAATAACTAGTCTTCATTTGATGTTATTCTTGATCTATTTCTTAACAAATATTTTATTGTAATTTTAGTTCCCTTAATATTGGTTCTTAATGGACTTATTAATTTACCAAATCATATCCCCTAGGAGTGTCAAACTTGGGTCACATGAAATCTCTTTTTTTTGTACCAGGTGACCCTAATGTAATAATGGAACACCACATCAGAGTTTTTACCCCTAGGTACATCTGTTCTAGGACCACGTTGTCTTTTAGTATCTTGAAAGGGACGTATTTTCATGATAAAACACATACACTATACATACCAAAAATAAGGGATTTTTTAATATACATAGTCTTATCCCTAAAACTTTTTCACGACTTTTCGAATCCTTATCCCCAAAACAACTATTCTTTTTCTCTAATAACAAATATAATAGTCATACTCTTTATTTAAAATTAATTATTTTTTTATTATAGAAGAGTAAATACTAACTAACAGGGAGATAATTCTACTGTATTTTGGAATAGGTACATTATATGATAACATATAACATGGGGAAAAAATCATTATTCAAAATATCATTGACATGATCATAATATTCCATTTAACATAAAATTGCATGGGATAAACTGGGGACAAACATTAGAAATGAGTGAGTTTAAATCCTAGTAAGATAATAAATTAGGAATCACATGAAGAATATAATACATGTTTGAAAATATTCAAATCAATGGTTCATAAAAGGAACATGAATAATAAGGAATGATATAACAAGATAATCATAACATGGGAAATGTGGTAAAAACTTAAAACACTGCATCATAAACTTAGGACAAGGATAAATCAGCCAAGAACTCATAGTTGAGAAATTCCCATAAATTAATTAGGGTCCATCGTTGTCCCAAATTAAATATCAGGATATGAAACATTACCCAATTCATTGGAGTTCATTATATTTCTGGGTAAACCCATCACATTCATTTATTTATCATGCTTAAGTGTGCCTCATGGATCATAGAACCTGGATTCATTCATCACTGTAATTTATTACATGATAAATACATGTGGATTAAATAATTTTATGTCCCAAATAAAAAATTATATGTGCATAATTGTGAATAATATTGATATAAAAATTGGTATGGTATTCACTACACAATTTTTTTTGCATGGAAAATCACTATGAAATTATGTCCACAAAACAATGTTACATAAAAGTTTATAAAAATTAATGATGAGATAGAAAGGGGTATACCAAAATTTAGGAATAAAGTATTTTTAATGGGGACATTAAAATTAATTTACCAATATTATGAAATAGAAAAATAATTCATATGTTTATAAACAAACATGAATATATAAGAGAATGTGAGGATCCCCTATGGGAATTCGGCATAGTAACATCTTAGGTAAGGGTAAAAATTAGGGAAGATAAATGATCCCTCAGTTAAATAACATCAAATTGAATTTAAGGTAATGATTATAAATGAATGAAAATATAAACAATTGAGTTAAAAAACCTAATTTAAAAGATGGTTCTTGAATTTAAAAGGAGGGAAGGGAGGTGAGGATCCCTTTCGGAAATTCGGCATAGTAATATATTAGGTTAGGGATCGAATGAGGGAGGATAAAATATAAATCCCTAAAACAGTATCAAATTAACATTTTTCAAATGATTACAAATGAATGAAATTATAACCAATTGAAATAAAATGATCTAATTTCAAAGAAGGTACTACAATTTTAAAGGAGGAGAGGAATGTGAGGATCCCTTACTAGAGTGTGTGACTCCAAAATATTGGGAGGGGATTCTTGAGATATTAGGGGATCCGTGGGATGACTACGAAGAGTTAAGGAAAGAATATGGATGTCCTCTAAGTAGTTTTAGTGAAGCTTAATGGGATCTTGGATTTTTTTTTATATAGGAAAAGAGTTTGGATTCATTATAATTTAGGTTTTGCAAACTACATAAACAAATATCAAATACCAAAAACCAAACCATGGTTTTTCCCCTTGGATCATTCCAACTGGGAGAGGTTGTCATTATTTTATAATTATGGTGGGTAAATATAATAATATATTGTCATTTATTATTTGGAGCTGAGTCAAACTCTTAAAGATAGAGTTCTAAAACATAAATATATATTATATGTTTTGGAGGATTCATAATGGAATTAATAAATAAATAAAATAGGCATAAAATCACATTATTTTAAATGGAAGACATATATTTGGTCTTGGATCCAAATTATAGTATTTATTTTATCACATTTGGGTCATTATGATGACGTAATACACAAAGTATATTTATATGGTTTTTAATTTTTACCTGAAAATTTGATTGTCTCCGAAAATTATGGAAAATTATCTTTTGGATAACTTTTACATTTATATTCAGAAAAAAATATTCATCTTTTATTAATAATTTTTTAAATATGTGAATTTTTACTTTTCATATAAAAATAGATATATATTGATAAATTTTGGGTTTGGAAAAATAATGGTTTTTCAAACCCTTATAAAAATTACATTTAACTCTATAAAAATTATATGATCATTAACATTTCATAAAAATAATTCAAAAATAATATTTAATTAAAATATAATTTATTTGAAAATAATAATTAATTCATATATTCATTAATCGAATTCAAATGTTACCCAAAAATATAATTTCTTCTTTACTGTATCAAAATTAAACTAGTTTATAAACGTACAATTGTAGAAGAAAATATATTCATTATTCTATAAAAAATGAATAAAATATTTTTTCTATTATCTTGATACATATACATTTAATACACCATTAAACTCAATAAGGGTAAGTTGTGTTATGGTGGGACATTAATGCGGTAGGTTTGAAGAACATGGTTTGGGTCGTGATCTCAGTGAGCTTGAATTTATGCTATAAATGGTTTCATTCACGATTAAGTTGTTGTATCTAAGATTGAGATCGGTGACTGCATTGTCATGACACATAATACTTATTATGATTATAAGTTTGATTTATAGTGTATTGTGTACCCTAGGTCATCTCTTATGGAGCATTGATAGATTTATAGTATGCGTTTTAAATAAAAAGTACTAAAAAGGGGGGTTATTTTGACAACAGTTTTAGGAAGAAAACTTAACTTAATGTGTTTCATAGTTGAAAAAACAAGTGTATTTAGATAAATATGAGACAAAGGGGTCATTCTTATTTCACTATGAAAATTTCATGTTCATTGTTCTTAGATATGCAATTAGGATTGAAGTAATTCTTTGGTTGAAATTAAGTGGAATTCCGATTAATTCCTAAACCATTATTTCATTGCTTGAAGAATCGAGCCTTAACATAACAATTGTATTTTCAGGGTATAGAACTTATTCATGGAATAATATATTTAAAATAATATTGAAAAATTTATAACATGGCTCTGAAAATGATTCTTGTGTTGTCCAATTGGAACCTCACAAGTCCTGAACTGAAAACCTCACACTGATCGGTTACAAATTAAGATCAAATCAATCACATGCATCAAAACAATAATTCAATAAATAAATATGGTAATTTACATGGAATGAAATGTTTTAAAACCAAAATGACTCCAAAAATATCTAATATATGCTTCGTAACTCCCTTGAAACGTGTGTAGCTCCTTCACAATGAATTCCCACCATTTAGCTTGACATCGGGAATAGGTAGCTTAGGTGGAATTCCTTCTTAATTATTGATCTCCCTATGAAGATAGGGGCCTCCAGAACTTCTATGATGAATGGTATACTACAATATGACTCCAAAATGGAAAATATTTTCATTTGGGTCAAACATAAAAATGGGTATCCCAAGGTGCCATTTTATAGGAAAATTCGAAGGTGGTTTTGAGCACCCTAATTTTGAGAAACCAATGGGCACATGGTTTATAATGGAAAGATAGTCTTATATAACATTTTTAAAAACTAAAATGTTGTATCCCCACCTCCAGAATACCTCCACCAAAATTTTTGCACCATTTTGGATGATCCCAACTCGAGATATTGACAGGACATAGTACACCACCTTTGACTTCGTGTAGATTTGGTGTGTTGTATGGATCAGGTCAGTTGGGCCACTAGATGTCCGAATGAGTCTTGGGTGACATCATATGAATTGTATCCCAAGGAATTATGGACTAGACTCTAAAATTTCATCACATCTGTAATCAAGGATCAGTAGAAGTGTGTGGATGAGTCGACGGGTGTGCATGGATACTACGCAATTTGCCCATTTTTCTTGGAAGTCATCATGGGCATCCAAATCACTGTGACCTGCAATGTAATTATTAAAACAAGTTATATTTTCCTTTTTAATAGTAATAACAACAACATAATTGAATCAAACATAAAGTGAATTTTTTTATTATTTTTAAAATTTTCAATAAAAAACTAGTTTAGCACAGTGGTCTAAGAGTGAAAATAAAACAGTAAATCGTAGTGCGGTCACACCCCCACACATAAACATTTACACTCCTGGTAAATGTCTTATATCCTAACCAAGTAACATTCTTAAATCAATGGTGGTAAATGTTAAAATATTATTATGAAATTAAATTCATCATGTATTGTTTATCAAATCAATTTTTCTATCCTTTTTCTTCTCTCACATTCAAATTTGTTCAGCTTCATTTGTTCACCCATGAAACATTTCCTAGCCTAACTCACATAGAAATTTTACAACTTCACTCAACGAACATATTTATGTAGATTTATTCTCTTTTCCCATAGTTTATTTAATCTGATCATAAGCTTTATAATATTCTATTTTCTCTACTGGAAGAAACAAGTGTTCAACTAAAGAGGACTTCCAATAGGTTGTTCGGAGTATTAAGGGTTGGTAAGATTTAATGTATAAAACATTTATAGAATAAAAGGAGTGTTTGATATCTTATGTAAAAAACATGTCAAAATTCATACAGTGTTCATAATGAATTTACACGCTCATCCCCTCAAAAATTTTATCACTTCCAACTCACTATCTCCATTGTCCATTTGTGTGTGTCACAACTGATCTGGGAATAAAATTGAATAAACATCCTTTTTTCTCCATGAGTTTTTTTTTTCATTTTGTTCTATATTTATTAATTTATAGAAATATTATTTTATTTAATATTCATTACAGTTGAAGAGGTAAAATATTTAAAATAATGATACGATATGGCTTGCAAACTGACTGCCTAAGTAAAATGTAGGAACCCTTTCTATCAGGCCATAATAATGGCTCATTCCTTATAATTCTCATGGAAACACCCTCTCCCCCACACTTTATATAACTAAAAAAATTGTACATAATATAGAGGTAGGTAGGGATAAATAATATTGTAATTTGGCTACCTAATAGGCATTTCATGGTCTTTATGGCTTCATAAGGGTAAAATGTCAAGGTGGACAAAAAATGGAGGATAATTATACAAAAGGATTTTCAATAAACGGTGGCCTCTATCATTAACATATAACTCTTGAATCTTATGAATTAAATAGAATAAATAAATTTCTAGTTTCTCTACATGACTCGATGCTCTTATGAATGTGACTAAACTTAATAATATGAAATAAAGGGTATAGAACGTCACTCAAGTAAGGGATTAACATATTGGTTCATGCTAATGAGGCAAGGGTTTTAAAAATACATTAAATAACTCAGCATTATTTGAAAATATATATTCTAGAAATAGAATCCATATCAACATTCATTTGGAAAACATTTTCCCAAAAACAATGGAATATTCTACACAATCAACTCATGAATGAAAAATTATTTAGAATTATTTTAAAGCAAGCATCTTTTTCCATGATACAATTTACCTTCAAGCACAAAATAGAGGGCTAAAATAGTTGTCATGTAACAATAATACAAAAAAAGTGAGAAAACAAAGAAAAAATGATAAAAATTACTAACTAACCCAGGAATGTACCCATACCCACACAACTATAACATATTGTGTCCTCACTATAGTAAAATAGTATGTGGGCAGGAAGGATAAGACTTAGTGGGTTTCATTGGTATGTTGCTTCTTGAACATGAAGTTCCTCCATTAGGAACTCCTGATGGTCTTCGTGGAAGTGATTCAGCCACTTCCCATTGACAGTAAAGGTTTTCTCAGTATCTTACATTTGAACCTAAACAAAACCAAATTGAGATACATTAGTAACTTTGTATGGTCCAAACCACTATGAACAAAGAATACCTAGATGCAAAATCATCCTTAAATAATAGAGTAGGACCTTCTACCCAATTTGGAATTGATGATGAAGGATGAGATGGTCGTGGGAAGCCCTGGATCGCTCTTCATAAATCATGGATTTCTCATATGCATCTCTTCTCATTTCCTCCATCTTATGAATTTCCATATTCTTTTGAAAACATGCACTAGAAATATTATAATTGCATTTTTTGATGTCCTAGTAGGTTCGGTGCTCAATCTCAATAGGGTGGTGACAACTCATTCCAAAAACAAACCGATAGGGTGACATTCCAATGGGATATTCAAAGGTATTATAGTAATCCCATATTGAATCATTAACTCTAATAATCGAATGTTTTCTGTTGGGTTGAATCGTTTTATGAAGAATTCGTTTTACCCCTCTATATAACACCACGGCTTGACTATTGGTTTGTGAGTGATAAGAATTAGACACTCTATACCCGACCCTATATCTATGCAAAAGAGAATGATTTATTCAGTTTTATAAATTAGAACCCTAGTCATTGATAATGATCCTAGGTAATCCAAACCTATATAATATTAGGGTTCACAAAAATTCCACAACTACCTTAGAGTCATCATTCCTTGTAGCTTTTTCATCTACCCATTATGAAACATAATCCACTATTAGAAAAATTTAATGGTTCTATAATGAATTTTGGAATGGTCCCATAAATTCAAATCCCCAAACAATGAAAATTTAATGGAAGAGAAAGAGTTTTTGTGTCATTTCATTTCATTTTGATAAATTCCCCATTCATTGACAGCGAGGACACAATTTACAGAAGTCATGGGAATTCCTAAACAATGTGTGCCAAAAGAGACCAGAATCGAGGACCTTGTGATTAGTCCATTTGGGACCAAAGTGGCCCCCACAAGAAATAATGTGGATTAACCTATGTACGGACTGAAACATGATATCTGAGACACAACGCCTGAGGATGTGATCACTACATGTGTGATAAAGGTAGGGGTCATCCCAAATCTACCAATTTGACTTATGCTTTAGATGGTCAACTTAGTTTTTAATTAAATTAGTAGGAAGTCAAGATGCTACCAAATAAATTATAATTTCATCATACTGAGGAATACCATCCTGCACTCGGTAAAGTTTCCTATCATGAAATCATGTCATTTATGGGAATACAGGGGGATGAGTTAATGTCCAAGAATGGTTGAATCCTACTTATATGGTAATCCACCACATTCATTGCTCCTTTTTTATCTATAATTTATAGATTGAAGTCATGATGGAGGAGCATCCAGTGAATGATGCGTGGATTAGATTCTGTTTTCATTAGAATATATTGAAGGGTTGCATGGCCTAAGAATACAATGACTTTAGACCCTAAAAGTTATGATCTGAATTTTTATAAGGAAACATTATGGAAAGAAATTACTTTTTAGTTGTGATGTAGTTTAGTTGGGACGAGTCTAGTGTGCATGATGCATACGCTATGGCATATGTAGCTTGGTCGACCCTTTGTAACAAGATTTCCCCAACTGCATAGTTGGAGGAATGACACATGATATCAAATGGTAACTACCACAAAGGTGGTTTTATTACCAAGGATGACATGAGACTCCATTTTTAATTATAAAAGATACCTCAAATTCTTTATTAAAAAAGATCATTTTATTTTCGGAATAATTGGGGGGAGGGTAATTTTAAGGATATCATGAATGAAATGAAGATAAAATATAGCATGACCTAGGAAAGGCCACACATCCCAGACATTTTTAGGTAATGGTAAGTAAAAAATGAAATCCACTGTTGATTTATCTACTTGTATACCATCCCCATAAATGACATTCCCCAAAACGTTACCTTTTCGCACCATGAAATTGCATTTCTCATAATTTAATACAATATTCTTCTCAATACAGTGACATGAGATTGAAACTAAACTACTAAAAAATTTATCAAAAGGGGGTCTATACAGAGTAAAAACATCCATGAAATATTCCATTCAATTCTAGAGGTAATCTAAAAAAATACTAACCATACATTTCTGGAAAGTACCTAGAGCATTGCACAGACCAAATGGAATCCTTCTATAAAAAAATGTTCCAAAGGGTCAAGTTGAGGTTTTATTTTCCTGATCCTCTAGGGAAATATAGATCTAGAAGTATCAAGAATACCCATCAAGAAAATAGTAATAGGGCTTCCTCACTAGCCTCCCTAACATTTTTTTCTATTAATGGAAATGGGAAATGGTCCTTCCTAGTGTGTTTGTTTAGTCAGCAATATTATATAAAGAAACACCAACTATTATGTACACGAGTTTGAAACAATTCATTATTTTCAATTTTTGATTACTATAAGACTGGGTTTTTGGGAACTACATGAATGGTATTGACCCATTGTTTATTAGAGATGGCGTAAATGATTCTTGCAGCAAATACTTTTTTAACTACATTTTTAACAACATTTAAGAGGTTCGGGATCAGTCGATGTTGTGCCGACCTCACTATTTTAGCCTCATAATTTAACAAAATATAATGTGTAAATTTTTTTTAATACGAGGAATGTCCAAATGTGTCCATCCCAGTTCTCTTTTATACTACCTCAAATTTTCTCGTAGTCACAATTCATTCTCAGGAAGGGGTGCATTAGAAATGATGATAGGAAGCTTGATTCCACTCCCATGATATGAATATTTGATCTTGGGGAAATTATTTTACTTCCAATTCGGGTATATTTTGTATTGATGGGAGGTTGTGTAAATGTGAGAGGTCAGTAATCTCATCAAACATCTCAATGGTATCATCCTCAAAAGAGGAATGATCTTTTACAATATTAGAAGTATCATCGATGGTCATTGGATCCTCAGTTTTCAAGAACTTATCAATTAATAAACATGCATGACACATTTATAGACCACTACAACAATAAATTCATGATTCATTTCCAATAATTTCAATCATGGTTGAAAACTCAAAAAGGGGATCGGGGTAATGAGAAGAAGTGTTTTTTGGGGAAGGCAGTACATCTATTGAATTTACTAAGGGAGAATAATGTTCTTATGAGGGGTGCATCATGGAATTAAGGATGTTTAAATGGACTATGTGACCACCAAATTACATAGATATTGTGAGATTATGGATATTAATTATGTTTTTTTTGTTTTTAAGAAATTTATCCCCAATATAATTTGTGTCTATCCATTCATCCCATCATTTTACATTTTTAGCACATAAAAATCCATAGGAAAAATTAAAACTTCCACCATCATAAGAACATCCTCTAACATAACAGAAGGGTGTGGTGTGCTCTAATTTTCTAGTGGAATGATTATTCCAGTGGGCTTCAGTTCACCGAACTGTAGAAAATATTAAATGGTGTGAGTCATCCCATTAATATAGGTTCCCAAATGAAACATAGCATTAGAAAATGAATACCCTCCTATGGTGAACGGAATTGAGAATGTTCCAAGATCATTATATTTGGTGGGATGTGATGGATCTATCAATTATGATATGTTCCTCCCGAATATTACCTTTTTGTCACCTTGAAGTAGCCTTTTGTGTTTACACATATCCTTCAAAAACCTGGAATATATTTGAATTTTCTTCAATCTACCGATCAGAGGAATATTATCCATCACTTTTTATGGTTTTTAAAATTTCCTTACCTTGTTTATTTTTCATTGGGTTATAATGATGGTAGGGCCTTTGGGGAAATATGAGAGGAATGTATTGGGTAAGTGACTCATAAATAGACACACTCTTTCCTTTGGATAATATTCTCTCAGGACAAGTATTTTCTTCTCTTGGACCATTTTCAACAGTTGTGATGATAATTTCATTAGGAGTGGATGAATATAATTGAGGTTTTATTTGGTTTTTATGTTATTTCTCACCCCTAAGGTTGGTGGGACTAACATTTACCCTATCCCTAGGGTTAGCTACTAATTGAGAAAATAGTTTACCCGACCCATAACTTTGAATTTCCCCCACAGAGTTATCTTTTTCACATAATTAGTTTTTAAGTCTTGTATGGATTCTTGGGGGGTTTTTTGGAATTTGAGATTCTTAGCTACCATTTGTTTCATAATATCTTTATGGATAGGCTCTATATTTCGAGGGGATGGTGGAATAGACTTTGTGGTGGTTGGGTTTTTCTGGGTGGTGGTGGTGTATGACTACTCTTCCACGGTAGGTTCCATTATTGTTGATGTTAGTTTGAATACCCATTTGACTATATTCTTGGTTTTCATTCCACCTAGGTATGGATGGATAGTATGGTTCTTTCCTAAAGGGTTGGTTATAGGGGCGACCTGTAAATATTTCCTCAAAACTCTCAAAATTTTCTCTAAATTAAGGACATTGGTCAGTGTAGTGGGTGTCAAAAGAAGATATATCACAATGGATTCGAGGAGGAGATAAATATTTCCCTTGGGAAAGAGCACATTTTCAAATAAGGGTACTTAACTCTTCAAACTATGTGTCCACCTTCTTCTAGAATTCATTACTTCACACCTGATGGACACCTTGAATGGATACACCAGACCCTGAACCGAATTGTTGTGTGTTCTATGCCATGTTCTCAATTAAGTTTTTTGATGAAATTGGGGTCTTATCAACTAGAACACCACATGTAACAGCATCAATCATATTTTGATCAATAGGGATTAAAACATCATCAAAATAATAAATTAAAATTTGATCACTTATTAGGTGGTGTGGGAATCTTGATCATAACCTATTAAATATTTAAAAATATTCATGAAGTTTGTCTCCTTGAGATTGTCATAAACCACATATTTCATTCCTTATTATTGTAGTTCTAGAGTATAGGAAATTTTTTTCATGGAAAAGGTGTTTCATGTCCTCCGAACCTCTTATTGAGGAATTAACGAAATCTAACCAATCTTAAGTAGTGTCTTCTAATGAAAATGGAAATTCCCTAAGATTTAATTGTTCATCATACACATTTGTAGTTTTTGATTTAGAACACACAATATTAAATTATTTTTAGTGCATAAGTGGATATTCTCCAAAGAATTCATGAAATCATGGCAATAAGTTAATTGGACCAAATTTTAGTTCAAAATTAGTTGCCTCTCCATGTATTTGAATATATGTGGGTTGGATATCAACATAAAAATAAGTTGGTTATTTAAATTTCCTATAATTTTATAGATGTTATACATGTTAATTTTAGGTTATAATTTGGTTCTAGAAGAATAGGGATTTTGAAAAGTCTCAAGTTGTGGTATGTATTTCTTTAAAAGGGTTGTCTTGTTCATCTCGGGGACACTGATGTAAGATCCTATCCGTTTCAAGTTTGAAATGATGTAAATATCCCTCATTATAAAGAATAATTAACAAAACCTACACAATAAATAAATCATTACACAAAAATATAGGTAAAAAATAAGATAAAACAAATAAATATTCAAAAAATTTACGAAAATATTATCAAAACATGAAATAAAAACCAAACCACTCCCCAATAACAGTGCCAAAATTTGACATCTTTGTCAGGACACGTCAAATTGATAATGATTTTAAAGTTGATTTACAGTATAGGTAGGACCCATTTTCATCAATAAAGTGGCATTTATAGGTTTAGAGTATTCAAATTTAATAAAAAGTACTAAAAATGCGGTGATTTTGAAATCAGTTTAAAGAAAATAACTTAACTTAAAGAGTTTAATAGTTGAAAAAACAACTGTATTTTGAAAAATATGAGATAAATGGGTCATTTTTATTTCACTACACACATTTCAATTTCATTTTTCTTATATATTCCATTAGTTTTGGTGTAATTATGTGGTTGAAATTAATTGGAATCCTGATTAGTTCCTAAACCATTATTTCATTACATGATAAACACAAACATTGATCTAACAATCATATTTTCCAGGTCCAGAACATATTCATGGAATAAAATATTCCAAATTAGACTTAAATATTAATAAAGTTGGAATGATAAGGATTCATGAGCGGTCCAATTGGAACAACACAAGTCACAGTCTCAAAACCCCACATCGATGGGTTAGAAATTAAGAGTAAATCATTCACATGCATCAAAACTATTATTCAAATAATAAATAATTTAAGGTACATGAAAATAAATGTTTTAAAACCAAAATCACTACAATAAAATAGTTAATATATGCTTTGAAACTCCCTTTACTTGTGTGTATATTCCTTATAATGAATACCCACCATTTAGCTCGATATCTAGTGGTGGAGGAAGCTCCGGTGGGACTCCTTCTACATTCCTAATCCCACTATAAGGATAGGGACCTCTAGAACTTCTAGGATGAATATTTGACTCCTCTAGGAATCCAAAATGGTTGAGAATTTCTTCTAGTTATAATGTAAAAATGGGGAGTCCAAGGTTCCATTTTATAGTAAAATTGGAAGGCTATTTTGAGCACCCTGATTTCAACAAACCACTTGGACCATGGTGTTTGGTGTCCATACAAACTTATATCTCTATATAAAATACTAAAAAAATCATCCCCACCACTTGGATATTTCCACCAAATTTTTGGAACCATTAAGATAATCACAACTCGAGATATTAACGGAACACAACCCACCACTTTTGACTTCATGCAGAATCGGTGTGTTGTACATATTTGGTCGGTTGGGCCACTAGATGGCCGAATAAGTCTTTGGTTTCTTCAAATGAAATGTATCCATGTTAATTTCGGACTTGAAAAAAAAATTCAGCCCATTTTAATTCACAGTTCAGTAACAGTGTGTGTATGATTCCAATGGTGTGCATTGATCCTGCGTAACTTGGCCCTTTTTCTTGGACAACCCCCTGAGCCCTCCAAAACACCTCCACCTACAATGTAATTATAAAAAAAAAGCAAAATTTCCTTTTTTAACAGTAATAAATAAAGAATAATTAAATCAAACATGAATTTTAGTTTGTTAATATATTTATATATTTCAATACAAAACTAGTTTAGTGTAGTGGTCTAAGGGTGAAAATGAAACAGTGAATCACATTGCGATCAATTAGCAATGGGAGAATTCTAGTGATGTTATCTCCCTTAGAAGCCCTGATTAGTGGGATTAATAGGGAATTATCGTACTAGCTGAGGCCATAATTTTATTTATCCATGTAACATGGATTTGTTAAAACCCTCTTTTAAAACTAACCATTTTATCATTGTTCAATGAAAATATTATCACCCATAATGATACTTAATGGTAATTTAAATCAAATTGGGTAAATCATAAGAATTAAAAGTGTTTTATATAACCATTATACATAATAAGGAATTAAATTAAATTGAAAGAAGTATTTTTTTTATAATATTTATTGTCCTTACATAACGGATTTATTCTTTCTAGAGTATCACCATTGGATTCACCTACCCTCTTTCTTAAGAAGCCAGACAGAATCCTTGGACATTGTATTGATTATCAAAAGTTAAATCAAGTGACTGTTAAAAATAATATCTTATTCCAAGGTTTGATAAATTCATTGATCATATTATAGGGCCTCATTTGTTTTCTAATATTGAATTGTGGTTAGGTTATCACCATCTCAGAGTCTGGGAAGAGGATATTACTAAGAGAACATTCAGGGTACAATAGTTGCATTTAGAGTATCTAGTTATGACATTAAGTCTCTTTAATTCTCTTATTGTGTTTATGGATTTGAAAAACTAGATCATTAATTGGATCATGGAATCTTTTTTTGTCTTTATAGATGATATTTTGGTGTATCTTGAGTCCAAGGTGGATCATATAGACTATTAAGATATCATTATCCAAAAATGAAAGAACATTTTCATTACGGTAAGATTTTCAAGTGTAATTTTTTTATCCATGAGGTGATATTTTTAGGGAATGTGATATCTAAGAGGGTAATCTCTATAGATATTGACAAGTTATAAGTAGTTTTGTTTAGGAACCATCACATAACTGTGTTTAAAATTTAGCGGTTCTCTGGGTTGGTTCGTTACTGTAAATGGTTTGTTCAAGAATTCATCAATATTGAATCATTGATGTTAGATTTAACCCATAAGGGTGTGAAAGATAAATGTAATGAAAAGTGTTTAAGATATTTGGAGGATATAATTGTGAGGTTGACCTCCATACTAGTTGTTATTTATCCAAAAGTTGAGTCTAGTTATGATGTTTTCTATGATGCATCTTATACGTGTCTAGGATGTGTCTAAATGCATGGAAAAATGATGTTTCTCGTGTATTTATTTAGTAATTACTTCATGAGAAGAATTAATTTACCCATGATCATGAGTTTATAGCTTTTATGCATAAACCTAAAATGTTGCAGCACTATCTCTTTGGGGAGAGGATTATGATTAATTCTGATCATAAGAACCACTAATAGATTTTTACTCATAGGGTTATTAGTCTACGGGAGAGACATTGGTCGAAGTATCATTATACATTGAATTTTGATATTTCTTTTACCCCTTAGGAATAAAAATTGGGTTGTTGATGTGTTGAGATGAATTTTTATGACACAATCCATGAATGAATTATTTGAGGAGCTTTCTCTGATGAGTTTTTTTTGAGATGATCTTCGAATATTTAGTGTTTTCTAGATAAGATATACTGGATTTTATAAAAGATTAATCATCTTTTTATTAGAGATTTCATCTCATACAGGTATCACCCACCATGTTCCAACACATTAATGAAATATTTTATCATGGGTGGACCTTAGGTGTGTGGTCTTTGTCTATCAGAATATATTTGAGCTATTTTAGTAGATTAGGTATTTAATTTTCCATGATATAGGAGTTATTGGATAGTTTAAAGTATTCTTGTTGGTTTGTGCACCCTTGGGCTACCAAGATGTATTAGGATTGGTGGCAATAGTTTTGGTGGTAGGGGATGAGTTGATTGATTGAAAATTTTGTATAATTCCTTACTTATAAGAGAATTATTGTAGATAACTAGATACTGATGGGGTTTTTAAACACTTTACCCATTCTTGTATTTTAGTGGGATGATATTTCAATGGATTTCATTATTGGTTTTCTATGGCTCATAGTGGGAATGATGTTATTTGGTTTATCATTGATCGACTCAAAAAACAATTACATTTCATACCTATCTAGAAGGCGGTGAAAGGTAAAACAACCTGAGAACTTTTATGTTAGATATATTGTGCGAATTTAAGGGTTTACTTATACAATTATTTCTTATAGGTATTTGAGGTTGGCATACATGATTTGGAAGGTTTTTTAGTAGCCGATTATGTATCGTATTAAATTAAGAACAGCTTATCATCCACTAAGGGATAGGTTGACAGAGAGGGCTATCTAGGTTCTAGAAGATATGATCCTAGATTGTCTGCTTGATTTTATAGGATATTTGGAAATTCATTTTCGATTTCTTGTGTTTTATTATCATAATATTTATCATAATTTTAAATTTATGGTGCCCTATAAGGCTTTTTAGGAGTTTCCATATAGATATCCCTTATGATGGGAAAATTTGGGAGGGTGGTCCTCCGTTGGCCCAAGAGTTGTCTGTGTGATTAAAAAGATAGTTCAATTGATCCAAAGTCATTTTATTTGGGCACAGAGTAATCATAAATCAATTGTGGGCCATAAGAATTAGTTGTAGGATTTTGAGATTAGTGATGAGTCCTTTATCAAAGTATCACCGCACAAGGGACATCACTGGGTTGGTACGTAGGTTAAGTTGGCATCGAGGTTTTTTGAGACCTCTGAGTTTTTTAGAAAAATAGGTATGGTGACCTATTGGTTGTTGTAATGATCCAATCTGGTTCGACCCTGAACCAGTCACCCGATCCATTCTACGACATGTCTCGAGGGGTATTCCTGATCCCCATGGGCTAGTAATTAGTGTCGAGCATCAAAATATAATCATTTGGAATGATTTATCCCATAAAAGTTAAATAAATAAACAAGAATAAACAAAAAAATAAAAATGAACTCTAGTAGTGAAAAAAAGAAAAATATAGAACAGCTCAACATTCCTCCACGTGACCTTCCTGGTCACCTCCCAACCAAAGGACATCCTTTCTCTAATAATGAGAAAATCATCATAGAGACCCTGAGAAAAGGAAACAAACAACTGAAATGATTAAAATAGGCATGAGCATTAAAAATTCACAGTAGGGTTTCTAAGATAAACTGTAGTTTCCTATATCTCCTTTTCCAAAACCATCGATTAACACAAGTTTGAATTACAATTATAAAAGTAGTGTTTCCAAATTTTAAAATAAGAAAAATGTTTTCTCATTTAAAATTACAACACATGCAATAAATCGTTTCCAAAATCATTTGTATTTTTATAAACTAAAATCAAAATAAAATATACCAAAGTTGGGCTAAAGTAGAATAGGTGAACAATGTAAACTATAAATTAACTGCTTTAGCAGAAAGTAAACAATCAAAGAAAATACTCAAGTAACCATGGGTGATCCCAAACATCCCTAGAAGACTCTTGGATATACTCGGTTTCGGATCCACCTACTGAAATATGGTGAATCTTATAATTTTATAACCAACTGGACACCGTAAAATGACCAATCCACTAGGAAAGCACACATGGCCTTACAACAAAATCTAGAGATTCCAACCCGTCTAATCGGGATAGGTCAGCAACTGTCACTCGATCATCTAAAGTATTCCTCGGAACCCATGGTGGTTATAATAATATTATGTGAGTAAGAGGTCGTCGCATGCGTGACTCATCTCACCTTACTTTCATACCCTAAACACGGACACTCCATATGATAACCCATAATGGATATCCCCCCTATAGAGGTGCCCCAAAAATATATATACGTCATATCAAAAAAAATTCTAATCGACCTGTCATGCCATGAAATCATTAAAACCATTTGATACCTTTTTCAGAATATTAACGTTTTAAAACGGGCATACAGAAATAAAAATGATGTCATTTTATAGAATCAACATAATCATTACACTAAAGCTAAGATTTCCAAATGGATCATCACGTCACATCCACATCAAAATAATTTTTCTAAAAACATTTAAAACCACCACTAGGCACACACAACTTCAAAAAAAACATTAGAAATGTTAACACAACTTCACCCATGAGTTGGAAGAGACAAACAGGCCTTTAATTCAAAAGTCTCCAAAAGCATTACCCAAACATCACCTTCTAATTGTATGTTCCAAACGGTCATGTGAGTCGACATGTCTAAATCCATTTTCCAAAAACATCTTACAAATACTGATTTTAAATTTATAAATCCAAACATGTATTGTTCTTTCCAAACTTACACCAAAATAGTCCCATAAATTACTCAAGAACAAACCAAAAAATTCATTAAATGTTTATAAACAGACTAAATGATTTATAAATTTTTTTATAAATGAACCAAAAAATTTAGCAGAAACCCCAAATCCCACCTTGAAGAACAACAGCATTTAAAATAAATATCCAAGGTATCTTAACGTGGTGAATTCACACAATACCCTAATAGAACTTATTTTTAGTAAATTCTATCAAAACAAAAACAATAATTTCATGAAACCATAAATATAACAGAGGTGAAGTTAACCATCAAGAAGCAATTGAAAACATTCTAGTGCCAATGAACCATTTCAGAAAGGAAATATTAGAAATGACTACCTCAAGGAGGAACCAGGTCATGTCAAACACTTTGACACTTGGAAAAAAAAGGCAGTGGCCACTCGTAACCATCCCGAACTCACACGCACATACCTATACATACATATATATATATAGTTAAATGCATGTATTCCCCACACTATTAAGGAATACGTACTTGGAGGACATATATATATACATACATATATATATATATATATACCGTAAGTATATGTGTGCGTGCTCTGTTGCTGACTCAAAATTCACTTTAACCACAAAAGATACCCAAAATTAAGGCGTAAAAGACCAACACACATCCAAAAGGTTCTATGGACTCACATGAACCAAATGCACATTTCATTAAACACAACCCAAAAAAATAAAAACAACCTTTACAACATTCTTTTAGGGACAAACACCATCGAAAACATTGAAAAGGCCATTTAAAAGAGAGATACATTTGATTAAACTCAATTAGCTAGGCACAACCATTGAACATATAGGTAAACAAACATAAAATGTTTGTAATCAAATATTTCAACAATAAATTGATACCATAAATTAACTATGATTATAATAATGATGAGAAACTTGATTTAAGAATTGGATCATAAAACACAAGCATCATATGGATTCAAATCAGAATAAATACCACAGAAACTCCAACCAGTCCATGTGAGATCATGACCCATCACTCAGAGCAGGGAAAAAACATCTCGCGGACCAATCTACAAACTCTTCACATCGAGAAAAAATGTAAATCACAAATATAGAAAAATAGTGTTTGTTCGATTGGAGAAAAACACCATAAATAAAGATAAATACCGAAGTAGGGGGTCCAGTTGTTCGATGAGCTCTGATTGACAGGTGGAGGGACCATCTATTCAGAGCGTGAGAGGAAGGAGGTGTATGGGCCAGAGTGGAAGTGGGGGAAGATGAGTGGAGGGTTGGCCGGAACATGTAGGGGGTCGAGGCCAGATAGCAGGAGTGGTTGGGCGAGGACGGCGGTCAATTGGAGTGGTTGGACGGAGAGTCAAGCAGGAGTCTAGAGGTAGAGGGTTTGATCCTAAAGTTTATGGTGTAAGGGTGAGGCCATAGGCAAAGGGCCTAATCAGGGAGGTCGGGCACGAGCGGGACGCTGTAGGCAAAGTGCCTAAGCCCGGAGGTCGGGTGCGAGCAGAAGCCCGGAGGTAGAGAGCCTGAGTGCAGAGGTCTGGCGAGAGTCAAGGTGAGAGGTTGGCGAGGAGGTGGGCTATGTGAGATGAGAAAATAAGAGAGGGTGGGTATAATGACCCATACTTTACATACATTGTCAATACTTCTAAATTGAAGCACACTTATTAAAAAATATAACAAAACCAGGAAAGTATCGTACATGTATAGTGTCTTTAGAAACTTGGAAACATAAACAACTGGTTCATAAAGAATCTACATTGTCTCCCATTTATTTCATCATATCTAGAGTCCCTTTTGAAATATCCTACTTAATAACCTTCTTCCTGACCTGGGGGAATGAAAACATACAAAAGGGTGAGCTCAAATGCTCAGTAAGGGTAAAAAAAAAGAAAAAATTCAATCACATCATATTCATAAGAACATAACATTTTGGAAATCTTAACCTGCAAAAGAAAATCATAATTTCATATCATGGGATATATCATAGAAGTGAAATGTAATCCCAATAATCATAATGTAAAACATGAAACTTTGTGGCATACACACATAATCATAGAGAATCATTTCTTAGTAGTCAATACTCATAGCGAAGACTATCTTAACGGACAAAGTCCATTTCTGAAGCAAGTTCACTCCTCGTTTCAGTCCTATTTCAATGAACCGGTTTAACTTTCCGTTCCAGCCATGTCTATCTCATGAGATATAAATCCTTACCCAATGCATTGGAGGGTGATATAGGTCCCACCCATCTCATAATGATACCATTCTTATGTGTTCCACAAAATCATAAACCATACATCATAGCATAACCCATGTAATAAAAATGGAATTCTTAAACATCATAACATCATAAAACAATTCATATAAGATAAAGGAATTCATAAAAATAATTCCATCACAACATAATCAAATCAATGTAATAATAGGGATAGAAATAGAGCCCTATATTATCTTATATGGAAAATAATTTTGATAAAACACTTGAACTCCATTCTTGAGGAAAATATCCTTTCTACTTAAAAAACATTTTCCATTCTTAACATGTCATACAATTTTAAACTAAAAGAATTTTATTAAAAATAAACTTGAAAACTTGTAAAAGAATCTTCTTGGAAATAATTTTTTAAAAATCCATTCATGCCATATAAGTTAAAAAACATTCTTCTTGTACTTTTGTCAGAAAAGTCAAGAAGTACCTCATACGAAAAACGACAAAATATTCCTTTCATATCTTTTACTAAAAACTCACCTAAGGGTAAAATTGGATTTAAAAAATTGTAGGTGGATGGAAATAATATTAAATATTTTGGAAACATGGATGTGGATGATAAAATACACCACAGTAAATACCAAAGTATAAACAATCTCAGATAAAATGATATTGTGATATTTTCCCTTACCTTAGGTCCGATTTGCTTCGTAAGTGTCCGAGCCTCCTGTATAATGATTTAAATAATGTCATTGAATTATTCCAGAATCATACTTATTTTATGATATCATATATGGTCATATTCCTAGCTTCTTATTAGTAATATTTCATTGCTACTTGTAAATCGGGTGTTTATTACTTTTCATTCTTTGGCGTGTTTTCTTGAATAAATTCTTATTATTCTCTTTAGGTTATAGATACCTCATTTATATAATGGTATTAGTGTAATATATATCATATTAATTCATTCAATTCATTTATATAATCATTATTCAATGAAGATCATGTATAACGAGTCGCATCACATCGTGGAGACGGTATTCCGTACGTACACACGAGCGAGGATATCGTTCCCATGATAATGGAATTGTATTGGAGTGTATTTATACTATTTCAGAATCAATATCACTTTAAAATAATCATATATAGATATTATTTACACCATTATAACCATCCATGTAATGTGGTGGTGGGAAATAGATTACACCACGGCATGGAGACGGTATTCCGTACGTACGCACGCACGGTGATTTCGTTTTCCGTAGGATGGATAGATGGTGAAATAGGGTTATTTAATAATTATAATAACATACCAGTATATTATTGATACTGATGTTATTAATTCATAATGAAACAACTAAAGAAGAAGAAGTGGAAGAAGAAATAAAGTTGAAAGAATCGGTAATGGACATTACCTCTTCTTTGAAACGCCTCTTTGAGACCTCCTCTTAGGGAACTAAAATTGGTCATTGAAGAAGACCAGGACCTCTAGGATATTTATAGGGAAGTGGAGAGTATAATTTTGTAGTATTTGGACGATCTTTAAGGCTCAAGGTTGTGTGAGGGAGAGAGGTAGGAGGTGCCCTTTTATAAGGGAGGAGTGGGGCACCTTAGGAAAAACTAAAAATATTAATTTATTATAAAGCCATATTCGGTTTTTAATAGCTCCAAATTAATTTATTTAGAATATAAGGTGGGTATGGGTCGAAATAATCTCATCCAATATAATTTAGACATGTTTAGGTCATTATATTAACCTTATCTTTTAGTTTTAACTCTTAGTTAATTATATTGACATTTAACATGTCACTTTGTATTTTTATACTATATAGTTAATAAACATACCATATACATCCAAGAGACCCCCAAGTGGTCCATTAATGACACACCTATCATGTTATAAGTATATTTGCCTAATCTTATATTTTTAGGAATAAAATAACAATTAATAATATAATATTTGTTTTAAAAACTATTTTATGTCCATTTTGACACTATTTGGTAATTGATTTTTGTGAACCTCATAACAGAAATATTATTTCGAAAAAAGTTAATTAAATCAGTAATAATATGTAATATTAACCTAGAAAATTATTTTAATTCATAAAAAGTCTAAAATTACATTTATTTGGGTATTTCTAACATCAATTATGTTAATATTTCATTAATAAGATAATTACTGCATCATCATTGTGTCTTAAATAAATTAAATTATTTAATGTCTAAAAATTACAAATAAAATAGAATTATGTAGGAAATATTTTTATCTTTCTAATTAATATTTATAGTTGAATTTATCTTATGTATAACCCTATATTAAAAATGAATTAGTTATTAAACATTGATTTTAACTTTTTTAACCCTTCTTTAAATAAATTAATAATAAATGTCCTAATCTAATCCAAGTGGGCCTAAATGGTAATATTTTATTCCTAAGGTTGTTTTTGGTCGAATTACACTTATCCAATAGAATTAGGACATGTTTTAGGGTAATAATAATATCATTTTCCCCTTAAGTACCCTATTTACTTTTAACCGTGGTAAAAAAAAGTAAAAAGTTACTATTCACAAAAAATTATTTTCAACTCATTGAACCACATTTTACTTACTGACATCAACTGTGTCTCTCAGATTTTTGAAATTCCACTCACATAAGTGGTAAAATTAAGTTTTATGTAAATTTTCAAATTCTCCTAGGATGTGGGTAAAAGACGATGGAAAGTTCAATAAAAATTGTATATATCTAAAGTTATTATAAAATGACTCCAATGAATTGCATTGAACTTATATAGGTATTATGTATCAATTTTTAGATAAAATAAATTTAAATAAAATAAATAATTATTTAAATAAAAAGTCAGTTTTTAAATAGTAACCCAGTGTTTTCACTATTCATCAAAAAATGAAAGTTTTCCGAAAAAATACCAAAATTTCACCCTAGGCTAATTTCAGTATTTCGAATCCAAAAATGAAGTCCATTTTGAAAAATAAAATTTACAAAATTTCAAAACGTGGTTATTATTATTCATAACGGCTAGTTTAGTAATATTTTAATAGCATATCATTGTTTAGTGAAACTCGGTATCGCGTACGATGCAAGTTATCGAGGAAGGTCGCGATTGCGTGTAAAGAAAGCCAAGATAGTGTTGTATGTAGTGAAATATTCCTTTGATGATTTATAAAAACAAAACATTTCTCATAAAAGTCTCGGGTATAACATTCTACCCCCCTTAAAATGAATTTCGCCCTCAAAATTCGTCACTTTTTAACAAACAGATGAGGATACCTCTCCCTCATCATATCCTCAAACTCCCATGTAGCTTCTTCTAATTGGTGGTTCCTCCATAAAAATTTTATTAAGCGAGTGGTCTTGTTCCGTAGGACTTTTTCGCTATGATCGAGAATCTCTATCGGCTGTTCTTCATAAGAAAGAACTTGTTCCAGCGGTACAACTTCTAAGCTTAGTAAATGTGAAGGATCTGGTATGTACTTTCTCAGGAGAGATACATGGAACACATCGTGAACTTGAGAGAGATTTGGTGGAAGCGCTAATCGGTAAGCTACCATCCCCACACGATCTAGAATTTCAAAAGGACCGATATATCTAGGGCTCAACTTTCCCTTCTTTACAAATCTCATGACCCTCTTCCAGGGAGATATTCGTAAGAACACTTTATCACCAACTTCAAACTCTAGGTATTTTCTTCGGTTGTCAGCATAACTTCTCTATCAACTCTGAGCTGCTCTAATGTGTTGTTGAATAGATCGGACCTTTTCTGTCATCTCATCAACAAGATTAGGTCCTAATAGCTTTCTTTCCCCAACTTCATCCCAGCAAGTTGGAGTCCAACATTTCGTTCCATAGAGAGCTTCATAAGGAGTCATCTGAATACTGGAGTGAAAGCTATTATGATAAGAAAATTCCACCAAAGGTAGGTGTTGATCCCAACCACCACTGAAATCCATCGAGCAAGATCTCAACATATTTTCTATAGTTTGAATTGTTCTCCCAGACTGACCGTATGTATGAGGATGATAAGCAGTTCTGAAACTCAACTCTATATCCAGAGTATGCTGAAGACTTCACCAGAACTTCGAGATAAACCTCAGATCCCGATCAGATATAATGGAAAGTGGTACTCCATGCAATCTTACCACTTCCTTCACATATATCCTGGCAAGCTGATCCAGAGAGAAATCCTCTCTAATAGCAATGACTTGTGAAGACTTTGTAAGACGATCAACTATGACCCAGATAGCATTATTGCCTTAGGATTTTTTAGGAAGTCCAGTGACAAAGTCCATAGTGATGTTTTTCCATTTCCATTCTAGTTTGGGTAATGGTTGTAAGACCCCCTTGGACTTCTGTCTCTCAGCTTTAACTTGCTGACAAACCAAGCATCGAGAGACATATTCAGCAACATATCTTTTCATGTCATCCCACTAGAAGTACTCTTTCAGGTCCCTATACATATTCGTGCTTCCAGGATGAATAGAGAATGAAGAACTATGAGCCTCATCCAGTAGCTCCTTCTTTAATTCTAGGATGGGAGGAACACAAACCCGATTCATGAACTTTATTATCCCATCACAATCAAGGTTGAATTCAGGAACATTTCTCACCTTCTTTTGTAACTGTACATCTTCTTTTTGTGCCTCTTTAATCTTCACATGAATAGATGGTTGAACATTCAATTGAGAAAGATAATATTTTTCCCCTTTAATTATAATTCCAAGATACATCCTTTGTAAATCCATAAATATTGGATCTTTTTTTATCCTCATCATGGATAAGCAAGCATGGTCTTGTCGACTTAATGCATATGCCACCTTGTTTGCTTTCCCAGGGTGGTATTGAATTGAGCAGTCGTAATCCTTAATCATCTCCAACCATCTTCTTTGGATCATATTCAGCTCCTTTTGTGTGAAAATATACTTTAAACTTTTATGATCAGTATAAATATCACACCTTTCTCCATAAAGACAATGCCTCCAAATCTTCAATGCAAAGATTACCACAGCTAACTCCAAATCATGAGTTGGTTAATTTTTCTCATGGATTTTCAACTGTCGTGAGGCATAAGCTATCACCATATCTTTTTGGCATAAGAACACACCAAAATCCCTTCTTGGATGCATCACTGTAGATCACAAACCTTTCTCCACTACAAGGAAGTGTGAGCATAGGTGTACTGGATAACCTTCTTTTCAACTCCTTGAAATTCTCTTCACATTCCTCCATCCAAACAAACATAAATCCTTTCTGAGTCAACTTGGTGAGTGGATTAGATAATTGTGAAAAATCTTTCACAAAACGTCGATAATATCCAGCCAAACCAAGAAAACTTCGAATATCAGTTACTGTTGTTGGTCTCGACCATCTTTTGATAACCTCTGTTTTTGCTGGATCCACAAATATCCCCTCTTTTGAGATTATGTGACCCAAAAACGCAACTTTTTGAAGCCAAAATTCACACTTGGTAAATTTGGCATAAAGCTTCTCCTTTCTTAGGGTCTTTAATATAATTCTCAAGTGATCTTCATGTTCTGACTTTCTCTTTGAATAGACAAGAATATCGTCTATAAAGACTACCACAAACTGATCAAGACAGTCTCTAAAGACTCTATTCATCATATCCATGAAGATAGAATGGGAATTAGTATGACCAAATGGAATCACTATAAATTCATAGTGTTTATACCTTGTACGGAAAGCCGTCTTTGGTATATCCTCCCTTTTGACCCTTAATTGATGATACCTTGAACGAAGATCAATCTTGGAAAAGTATTGAGCTCTGCATAGTTGGTCAAATAAGTCATTAATGAATGGGAGAGGATAGTTGTTCTTAATAGAGATCTTGTTAAGTTCTCGATAATCAACGCAGAGTCTCATTGATCCATCTTTCTTCTTAACATACAGAATAGGTGCTCTCCAAGGTGACGCACTAGGGCGTATGAATCCCTTATCAAGATTCTCCTGGAGTTGCTTCTTCAATTCCTGCAACTCAATTGGGGCCATTCAATAAGGTGTCTTTGAAATAGGCAAAGCACCCGGTACGAGTTCTATTGAAAACTCTACTTCACGATTTGGTGGAAGACCCGGAAATTCCTCTGGAAAAGCATCATCAAACTCTCGTACAATGGGAATATTCTTAATCATGAGTTTCTCACCAACCATTTGAGATGCATAACCTTCATTTAGTGGAATCAAGACCCATAAGATGGAAGAAATTTCCACTGGAAGGTTATGTTCATCCTTGCATCGATAGAAAATCATAGATTGATCTATAATATGAAATGTTACTTCCCTTCTTTGGCAATTGATATGAGCTCCATATAAAGAAATCCAATACATGCTAAGAATCACATAAAATTCCACTATAGGAAGGATCACAAGATTCGCAGGAAGCACTTTCCCACAAACTTCAATCGGAGAAGAATTATAAACTTTTTATGTGACTGTTGTGCCATTAGGGGTTGTCACAGCTAACTCAACATCTAATTATTGAGTTAATACGATGATACCCTTAGAAAATTCTTCAAAAATAAAAGAGTTGGGGGATCCAGAATCAAATAAAACATTTTCTACTTTAGAGTGGATGGTAAGTGTACCTTTCTCCACTTCGTTATCGTACTCCACATCGCTGATAGAAATTGCATGTGACTTTCCTTGTTCTTTGGCCTTAAGAGTTTGTTGACATCGATCATCATCATCAAACCTTGGATTTGGTCATTGATTGGCATAATTCCCCATCTCCTTGCACTTGAAACATTGAAGGGTAGTAGGTTCATTCTGCGTATCCCTTCCTTTGTTTGCATCATTAGACATCTTCTTCCCATTATTTCGACATTCAATTGACCAATGACCTTCTTTTCCACACTTATAACATTTTCTTGTCCCCTTAAGACAATTTCGTCCATGTTTCTTTCCACACTTTGATCATAAGGGAAAACTCATCTTTTTTTCACTGTGCTCTTTAGATTTTCCTTTGAATTCCATTTTCCTCTTCTTATAAAACCCATATGACTGATGGGTTACTCCAATCTACATCTCAACCTTGAGATCACATCGAACGATTTCCTCCTAACTACTGAAGTCCCTTATGGATAACGCCCTTCGAAGACTTGGTTTTAAGACACTAAAGAATCGATAGATAATACTGTCGGGTTGGATAATAATACCATAAGCGTACCTTGCAAGTATTGTAAAATTTGCTTCATAGGTACCAACAGATTCATCATCCTTTTTCATCAATTCAAGAAACTCCTTCTCCATCTTTGTTCAAAGAATATGAGGGAAGTACATATTGAAAAATAAGTTCTTGAACTCATCTCATTCAATGGACTCAATTTCATCCCTTTTCCTCATATTCTTAATAAGATTCCACCATTGATCAGCATCACCTTCCAAACGATAAACTGTTATGATTACTTTATCATGTTTAGAACATTGAAGAACTGAAAATATCTTTTCAGTGGTACTGATCCATTGTTCAGCCACTAATGGATCAGAAGACCCGCTAAATGAAGGTGGACGCTGCCTCATGAATGATTCAACAGAATGTTTCTCCTTCCTTTTCTCGTTTGGAAGTCCTGCATGATTCATAGCTTGAGAAAGTTATGTGAGTATGGCTATAAGATTTTGCATTCCAGCTCCCATGATGTTTGGTTTCTCTGGGGGCCAATCATTGCATTGCCCATCACATTCTGCAATAACACGGTTCCTTCAGGTTCCAACCATTGACTAAAACCAAGAAGAATAGTGTGAGCAACACTAATTACAATAGGAAAACCACATATTCAGGAATAAAATTTCACACTTAAGGTCTTATCTTAGGTTGTTCATGGCCATTTATAAAACACTAAAATGGTTTTCTATGCTTAGACTTATCCTTAGGGTTCTTACTAAGGCTTTCACATCCTAGTTTACAAAGGTTGATTATACCTTTCCTCTGATACCAACTATAATGACCAATACTTTACATACATTTTTAATACTTCAAAATTAAAGCACACTTATTACAAAATATAACAAAACTAGGAAAGGACCGTATAGGTATAGTGTCTTTAGAAACTGGGAAACATAAACAAATGGTTCATAAAGCATCTACATTGTCTCCCATTTATTTCATCATATCTAGAGTCCCTTTTGCCATATCCTACTTAATAACATTCTTCCTGACCTGGGGGAAAGAAAACATACAAAAGGGTGATCTCAAATGCTTAGTAAGGGTAAATAAAAGAAAAAAATCAATCACATCATATTCACAAGAACATAACATTTTGGAAATCTTAACCTGCAAAATAAAATAATAATTTAATATCATGGGATAAATCATAGAAGTGAAATGTAATCCCAATAATCATAACATAAAACATGAATCATTGTGGAATACACACATAATCATAGAGAATAATTTCTTAGTATCCAAGACTCATAGCCAAGACTATCTTAGTAGACAAAGTCCATTTCTGAACAGAGTTCACTCCTCGTTTCTGTCTTGTTTCACTGAACAGGTTTAACCTACCGTTCCAACCATGTCTATCTCATGAGATATAAATCTTTACCCAATGAATCGGAGAGAGATATAGGTCCCACCCATCTCATATTGATACCATTATTATGTGTGCCACAAAATCATAAATCATACTTCATAGCATAACCCATGTAATAAAACTGGGATTCTTAAACATCATGACATCATAAAAAAATTAATACAAGATAAAGGAATTCATAAAAATAATTCCATCACAACACAATCAAATAAATGTAATAATAGGGATAGAAACAGAACCCTATATGATCTTAGATGGAAAATAATTTTGATAAAACATTTGAACTCCATTCTTGAGGAAAATATCCTTTCAACTTCAAAAAAAATTTCCTTTCTTATCATGTCATAAAATTTTAAACTAAAAGAAGTAGATTAAAAATAAACATGGAAACTTTTAAAGTAAGCTTCTTGGAAATAATGTTTTAAAAATCCATTCATGTCTCATAAGTTAAAAAACATTCTTCTCGTACTTTTGTCGGAAAAGTCAAAAAGTACCTCGTACGAAAACGACTAAAGATTCCTTTCATATCTTTTACTAAAAACTCACCATATGGTAAAATTGGATTTAAACAATTATAGGTGGATGGAAATAATATTAAATATTTAGGAAACATGGATGTGGATGATAAAATACATGTCACGACCCGTCCTCGGGGCCCATGCTGTGACTACCCCAAGCCTGCCTTCTATAGGCCAGGGGCTGGCGACTAGCACCAAAGGCGTAAATCCCGATAAATGGGAAGGAATTGCCTTTATAAAAGTAAAAAATCACCACAGAGTGCAAGCGGAAGTAAAACACTAAGTACAAGAAAGAGCTGAAAAGTAAATGGGCCAGAATACAAACCCAAAAGAAAGTACAACTACAACTGAACTAGTACAACAGGAAAGTCAACAGTTGGAAGAACGGAAGCGGCTCCTAGGTCTTCCTCCTCGGATCCTACTTGAAGGGTAGGTACAGATGGCGCAGCTTCTGGATCGTTCACCATGGATTCTACCTGAAGGATAGGTACAGATAGCCTTCACAACGCTCTCGCTCGTCAACCTCCTCCGAGTTTCGTCTCACCGTGAAGTCCACCTCCAGATACTGACTCGTCGTGTACTCCACCTCCGGGTACTGACTCGTCGTGTCGTCCACCTCTGGGTACCGTCTAGTCCTCGAACACTCGGCCTCCGTCAGCACTGCTCGTCATCTGCAACCAACACAACGAGGTGTGGGCATAGCCCATGCGGGGGTGAGTATAACGATACTCAGTAGGGACCCCGAGACCCTCATGGTCTCACTAAAACCAACAAGGATATCCACAAAGAAGATATCAAAAGATAACCTCACTTAGGTATATTCCCATACATATAACTAAGTTATCAAGTAACCCACTTCAATCATGAGAAAACACAGGGATTCTGAAATCAACGGAAAACCACTACCCGGGTATATGCCCATACATATACCCAAGTTATCAAGTAACCCATCTCAATAATGAGGAAACAAAAAGGTCATAGACTCAGCTCAAACTAGGATTTTCATTATCGAAACCATAACTGCTGAAGAACCTCGTCTCTAGAGTGTGCAGTGGTCATGTCACAACTCTGAGGTATCACTAACCTAAGACTACTGAGGTACTCCTCCCGTCGAGTACCGCGGGTCAGCCACCTCACACAGTAGTGCTTCCCGCCATGGGTCTTCCACCTCACATAGTAGTGCTTCCCCTCATAGCCTACAGAGGCACTCCTCCTGTCGAGTACCGCGGGTCTACCACCTCACACAGTAGTGCTCCTCCGCCGTGGGTCGGCCACCTCACAAAGTAGTGCTCCCCACTGGGCTATGCAAGTCACTCTGAGTCGAATCGGACAAGCAGTCATCAGGTCTCAGCCGGCTACACGGTCTCCGTACTCCGCACACTCATCTCTAGGAGGGTCCGCTCCACGATCTAATGTTCGATACTCCAAAACATCACAAGTCCCATGAAGAAGTATCTCAAAGGACCTCCTCCTCACAGGGGTCTCACCACAATAGACGGCGCGTCAATCGAACGCCCAGTCTGTGAGTTATTAGCCTTTTCGTCCCAAGCGCCCGGTTGGTTTCGTAAGCGAACCAACCCGGCCGTATCTCAACTGTACCCCGAACTCTCATAGGGTATACACATAGGGACCGTTTCTCGACGAGATCACCAACTCAGCTGACGGTTTGTCAAACAGACGTCTGGTCTGGAAGATATCATCTTTTCCGTTCCAGGGGCCCGGTTGGATTTCAGGTACAATCCAACCTGTATATAACCCAACTGCATTCAAAACTCGGGCGGAGGATGCCAAAAGTTCCGTATCATCAACAGGAATGCAACGCAATAGACGGCGCATCAATCGGACGCCCGGTCTGGAAGTTATTGGCTCTTTCGTCCTGGGGGCCCGGTTGGTTTTTAAGTCAAAACCAACCCGACCATACCCCAACTGCGTCCAAACCACAAGCGGAGTAAGCCAGAAGATCCGTCTCCATTAGAGGAATCCATCAAAGTCGACGGCACGTCAATCGGACGTCCGGAGCTCAAGATATGAGCGTTTCTGCTTCGAGGGCCCGGTTGGTTTCGTGGATGAACCAACCCGGCCAAACCCAAAGTATTCCAAAACCTTGAGTGTAATATACCGAAACGACCGGCTCGATCCAAGGATCGTGTTGCCGCTGACGGCGCGTCGTTCGGAGGCCCGTAACTCATGTTACGGGCAAAAGACCGAAAATGGTCCGAATACGGGGGGTCTGGGCCCGGGCCGACCCGGCCCGACCCCCCCCCCCCCCCCCCCCCCCCCGGGTCCGCCGAACTGGGTCGAGCCGACCCGGCTGACCTGGTCCAGCCCGGCCAGGGCGCGGGCCAGCTCAGCCGGCCGGCCCGGCTCGGCTCGGCCGAGCGGCCGAGCGTGGCAGCCACGGGGCGCTGCCCCCGCGGGTTGGAAGTGTCGCGGCCCCGCGTGGGGCCGCGCTGGAGTCAACAGACAAGGTAGATCCGCGCCCCGTGCGTGAGATCCGGACCCGGGCGGCCGCAGGTCTACTGGCCGCCGCCGCCGCCGCGGCCCTGTCCGGCGGCGCGCCGGGGTACCGGCAACCCGCGCCGCCGGTGACTTCTGCGGGCCACCGGAGTTGCTCCGGTGGACCGTTTTCCTTCCCGTCTGCGCCGTTGCTCCTCCCGGGTCCCGTTCTTCACTGCAGAAACATCAAATCGCCCTTGCGCCACGTTTTGTCGTCACCCTCCAAATCCGCACAACAATGAAGAACTACGGAGGGTTGTCGGGCCGTGTTCGTTTGGCCCACACCCTCCGCGTTAGGTGATAACAATCGGGAAGGTTAATTCAACATATCAAACAACAATTTTAATAAATTAAAATTGTTCTTATGAAACCGGGTTCTTTATTTTAAAAGAAACGATCATGGGAAAATAAATTATTTCACAACAAACCCCTACCTCGTCAAGTTGTCGCACGCGCGTTCTTCGCAGAATTGATCGCCGCGGAAGGAGGCGATCGTCGCGTCATGGAAGGGCGTCGCGTCGTCGCGGAAAGTCGTCGCGTCGTCGCGGAAGGGCGTCGCATCATCGCGGAATACGGTGATGCATCGACGAACTCCGAGGTTCAAGAACATGAAGATTTAATTATATCGATTAAATCCATATGTTGTTATAAACCACAATGAAGATTTAAAAGAAACCCGAAATCTCCTACCTTAAGCAGTTGGTGATCGGAGATCGTTGCGGGGAAGAACGTCACGGAAGAAGCGTCGTCAATCCCCGAGGGTGACGGCGTTCTTCGCGTTCTTCGTGAAGGAGGATGAAGGCACAAAGTTTTCAAAACCTCTCAATGAGCATTTTTCCAAAAGTCGTGCATTGGTCTTATTTTATTATTACGCCAACGGATTGAAAACAGGTTAAGAAACAATTAAATTAATTCATCTAATTAATTCAACGAAGAAAACTGCCCAATTAATTCAATGAATAAAACCGCCCAATTAATTGATGCGTTAAGAAATTAAGAAAACGCGTCAGTTGACTTTCATAATGATGGGTTTTCACGTGTGCGTTACTTAGCGGAAAAGAAACGGTGGGGCTCGTGCGGGCCCCACCTCACAAATATCCTACCAAGAGGGTAGGATATTTCTGGATATCACCCTATCCGCATCAACTCAGCTTAAGCTGCTTTAAGTGGCTTCAAGTGGATTCCAAGCGGCTTAAGTGAAATAAAATAATGTTTGTCGTACAATTTATTTTATTTCTTAACTTTAGGCCCAAAAATTAAAAACCACTCCCGAGGAAATGCAACTATTGAAGAGGCGTTTCTAAGAAATTATCGGCACTGTGATTCCATCGGTTCCCTCAGAATTTGATTCCGGGCACCGGTTCAAAATTTAGAAAAACCCGCTCGTTCGTTCACTGAACGTACCCGAGCCAAACTTTGGAAAATGATTCCGGGCACACCAGGCCTCGGAATCAGGTGCCGTAAAAAACTGCGCCCTTGTAAAATTACAAAGAAAATTTAGGAAAAAAATTTTGCTTGAAATTTCTAGGTCTTTACATTACTCCCACCATAGGGCTTTACGTCCCCGTAAAGCTTCAACATAAACTAGGGTCACAAAAGCGGTACAGAGCACGTATTCGAGCCTTTCGCTCCCATGTGCTCACCTGGAGGTTCCCGTACTACCAAAGAAAGTGCACCCGAGGAATCGATCATCCTCGTAGGATCCGCTCCTGTCGATCCTCGATCCCTACTGGAACCTCCATGAAAGATACCCCATCGCCATCGTCCAACTCCTCATGGTCGATGATATGCGAAGGGTCGAGCACGTATCTCCTCAGTTGAGATACGTGGATGTCGTCGTACACCTGGTGAAACTGAGGTGGATGGGTCAAGCGGTAAACCACCCTGCCTACCCAGCTGAGGACCTAGAAAGGTCTGTTGAACCTCGGAGATAACTTGCCGCCTTGGCCACATCTCCATAATCCTCGTCGAGGTGAGACCCGTATAAGGACGTGATCATCATCCTCAAATTCATGAGGCCTCCAATTCCTGTTAGAACTGAAACTCAAAACGACTTCTTCCACGAGGGTGAGGTTGACCGACTCAAGAGTGATCGGTTTCACCCTCCTGGCCATGAGTTTATCCTATGCTGCCTGGGGTTTCCTTTTCGCCGACCAAGGAAAACCCATCCCGACGTCGTAGTTAAACCACAACCTTTTTTCCTAATACCATCAATTTGTGTGTGAACTGTGATTGCCCAGTCCATACTCAAACCAACGTCGTAAGGCCTCGACGCTACCACCAAGAGATTGCAACCGAAACTCTCACCTCAAGGGTCTGACCACACCATCGGCGTAAGTGTGATTATCGAGTCTCATCCCAAGGTATCTCTAGATGTGAGGGTCAAGTCCACGGCTTACCGGAAACTCTAGGTCTGGGACAAGATTTGTGAAAGCAAGGAATTATTCATATCGACGTCTGTTACTACAACAGCTAGTAGTGGACACAGACTGTCCCTTGAATCATTTTTAGAGCCATTGGGTCTCACTCCTTAACCACATGCAGCTGCACTCTTCCTCCTCCCTCCACCTCCCTGAGCCTGGAGGGGACAACTAATGAAGGTGGTTGTAGCATGTTAATATGTACACCACCTCATGCTGCTCTCCTAGCTCTGCCTCCACGTCTACTGCTTCGCAGACTCATCTCTCCTTTAAGCTTCCTCTTATGGAAACATTTAACATTCCCGAGTCTCCAAGACTGGCACTGGTTTCCTGTTTCTTACTGCACTGTGCAGTCTTCATCTGCTCCTGGATGATCCACACCTTCTTGCCTACGATCTGGAAGAGCTACTAAAATTTCTCCTTTTCCGAAAAGAGAAACCTGGTCTCATCCCCTTGGATGAACCACGCCCATTGCCTAATACAGTCAATCCTAACATGAAGGGTGCATTCATGCCATGGATGACGTCGAAAGGCCTTGACGTAACTACTAAGAGATCCAATTGTCACTCTCGCCTCCAAGGGTCGATTCACACTATCGGCATCAGTTTGAGGTCACTGGGTCTCCTCTAGTAGAAATCTCGAAAGTGAGGGTCAAGTCAAAAGTCTTAACTAGGACCACTCAGTATCAATCAAACAAAAGGACAGGAAAACAAACAAAGATAAGTGTATTTTTATTATTGCAGCTCCTAGTACAAAGACACGAATACAGCCACAACATGGAACTAGAAGTACAAGGGACATATCCACTAGTTCCGCTCCTATCCACCTGCTCCCGGAGCTCTACTGCCTTGATCGAACCTCTGCCTCTTCCTGAGAGGTTCTTCATTTAACTGCTGGTCATCGATATGGCGGGTCGGACAGTCACGTGCCATGTGACCAATCCCGCCGCAGGAGTAACACTTCATGGCAGGTCTGGCTCTATCACTTCCCTTGGTGCCTCATACTACCGACCCTGAGTCACGCGGTCGACCACCTGTAGGTCTGGTCCTCTTGGACCTCTGCGTCATCTGTCTACTACCTACTGCAGAAGACTCTGGCACATGTCGGCTAGTGGTGGGTCCTGCTGCTGGAGACTGCTCAGCAAGGAAACTCTCCACTAAGAGGGCCCTCTCCAACACCCCTGTCTGCGTCGGAATGTTGTGTGATACAACTGAAGCTCTTATCTCCCGCATGAGCCCATGCTCGAAGGTTCGGGCCCTGAAGAATGGGTCCCGTACAATGTCTGTAGAGTAGCGTGAGAGGTCTGTGAATCTCGCTGAGTACTGTGACCCTGACATGTTGCCCTGCTGCAGCTGAAGTAGCTCATGTATACGCACCGCTCGAAGGGTGGATGGTACAAACTCTGCCCGGAACAGGTTCTCGAAGTCTGCCCATAGAAGTGTCACCTCGTCATGCATCGGAAGCATCAGGCTCCACCATCTGCCTGCTGCTGCCTGAAGAAGGCTGTAAGCATGGATCACCATGAAATCTGTCGGCATCCCCACTAGCTTGAAGACTTTCACCACAGCCTCCAGCCAATCCTCAGCCGCCTGCGGGTCCGTCCCTCCCTGGAACCTGGGTGGCCTCTAGCGCTGGAACTCATGCAGTGCGCTCAAGCGACGTGCATTCTCTGCTCCTGGGGCTGGTGGCATCGGTGGCCCAATGGGTAGTAGTACCGCTGGTGCCTCCGCTGGTGCCTCAACTGGGATAGGGTCATGTACTAAGGCCTCGTCGCTCGGTGGGCTGTCAACACATACCACTCTCGGGGCTCTAGCTGGTCGTCCACGGGGAGGCATCTTGAAAGAAACAACGTGACACGGTCAAAAGATTATTCCTGGTGAGCTGGCCTGGTTTGAGCTGACATTTAAAAACATTTGGAAACACACACGCATTCGGTGTTTTCATGCACAAAGTCAGAAACCAGCTGTCAGGGTCCTGGTGTATGGATACGTCGGCCGCCCGCACCAACACTTGACTCCCTGAACTAAAAACCAAACTCGGTACTCTTAACATTATTGCTTCATAGAAAGAAAAATATCAGAGTTATAATTTATGTGGTAGAACCGAACTCCTCTGATACCAATTTGTCACGACCCATCCACGGGGCCCGTGCCGTGACTACCCCAAGCCCGCCATCCATAGGCCAGGGGCTGGAGACTAGCACCAAAGGTATAAATCCCGATAACTGGGAAGGCATTGCCTTTATAAAAGTAAACAATCGCCACAGAGTGCAACCGGAAGTTAAACACTAAGTACAAGAAAGATCTGAAAAGTAAAAGGGCCAGAATACAAACCCAAAAGAAAGTACAACTACAACTGAACCAGTACAACAGGAAAGTCAACAACTGGAAGAATGGAAGCGGCTCCTGGTTCGTCCTCCTCGGATCCTACCTGAAGGGTAGGTACAGATGGCGCAGCTCCTGGATCGTCCACCACAGATCCTACTTGAAGGGTAGGTACAGATGGTGCAGCTCCTGGATCATCCACCACAGATCCTACCTGAAGGGTAGGTACAGATAGCCTCCACAACGCTCTCGCCCGTCAACCTCCTCCGAGTGTCGTCTCACCATGAATTCCACCTCCAGATACTGACTCGTCGTGTAGTCCACCTCCGGGTACTGACTCGTCGTGTCGTCCACCTCCGGGTACCGTCTAGTCCTCGAACACTCAGCCTCCGTCAGCACTGCTCATCGTCTGCAACCAACACAACGAGGTGTGGGCGTAGCCCGTGCAGGGGTGAGTATAACGATACTCAGTAGGGACCCCGAGACTCTCAAGGTCTCACTAAAACAAACAAGGATATCCACAAAGAAGATCTCAACAGATAACCTCACTTAGGTATATACCCATACATATACCTAAGTTATCAAGTAACCCACTTCAATCATGAGAAAACACAGGGATTATGAAATCAATGGATAACCACCACCCAGGTAAATGCCCAAACATATACCCAAGTTATCAAGTAACCCATCTCAATCATGAGGAAACACAAAGGTGATAGACTCAGCTCAAACCAGGATTTTCATTATCGAAACCGTAACTGCCGAAGAACCTCATCTCTAGAGTGTACAGTGGTCTTGTCACGACTCCGAGGTATCACTAACCTAAGACTCCTGAGGAACTCCTCCCGTCGAGTACTGCGGGCCTTCCACGTCACACAGTAGTGCTTCCCGCCATGGGTCTGCCACCTCACACAGTAGTGCTCCCCCTCATATCCTACAGAGGCACTCCTCCTGTCGAGTATCGCGGGTCTGCCACCTCACATAGTAGTGCTCCTCCGTCGTGGGTCTGCCACCTCACAAATTAGTGCTCCCCACTGGGCTATGCAAGTCACTCTGAGTCGAATCGGACAAGCAGTCATCAGGTTTCAGCCGGCTACACGGTCTCCGTACTCCGCACGATCGTCTCTGGAAGGGTCCGCTCCAAGAGCTACTGGTCGATACTCCAAAACATCACAAGTCCCACTAAGAAGTATCTCAAAGGACCTCCTCATCACAGGGGTCTCAACACAACAGACAACGCAACAATCGGACGCCCGGTTTGTGAGTTATTGGCCTTTTCGTCCCAGGGGCCCGGTTGGTTTTGTAAGCGAACCAACCCAACCGTATCTCAACTGTACCCCGAACTCTCATATGGTATACTCAATAGGGACTATTTCTCAACGAGATCACCAACGCCGCTGAAGGTTTGTCAAACGGACGTCTGGTCTGGAAGATATCATCTTTTTCTGTTCCAGTGGCCCGGTTGGATTTTGGGTACAATCCAACTCGGTTATAACCCAACTGCATCCAAAACTTGGGCGTAGGATGCCAAAAGTTTCGTATCGTCAATAGGAACGCAACGCAACAGACGACACGTCAATCGGACGCCCGGTCTGGAAGTTATTGGCTTTTTCGTCCTGGGGGCCCGGTTGGTTATTAAGTCAAAACCAACCCGACCATACTCCAACTGTGTCCAAACATCAAGCGGAGTAATCCAGAAGATTCTTCTCCTTTATAGGAATCCATCAAAGTCGACGGCACGTCAATCGGACGTCCGGAGCTCATGATATGAGTGTTTCCGCTTCGAGGGCCCGGTTGGTTTCGTGGATGAACCAACCCGGCCGAACCCAAAGTATTCCGAAACCTTTAGTATAATATACCGAAACGACCGTCTCGATCCAAGGATCGTGTTGCCGCTGACGGCGCGTCGTTTGGAAGCCCGTAGCTCAGGTTACGGGCAAAAGACCGAAAACGGTCCGAAGACGGGGGGTCTGGGCCCGGGCCGACCCAGCCCGACCCCCCCCCCCCCCCCCTAGGTCGGCCGAACCGAGTCGACCCGAACTGGGTAGACCCGACCCGGTCCGACCCGACTGGACCCGGTCCAGCCCGACCAGGGCGCGGCCCGGCTCGGCTCGGCCGAGCGTGGCAGCAGCGGGGCGCTGCCCCCGCGTGTTGGATGTGTCGCGGCCCCGCGTGGGGCCGCGCTGCAGTCAACGGACGTGGCATAGCCGCATCCCGTGTGTGAGATCCGGACCCGCGCCGCCACCACCGCGGCTTCACCCACGGGAGCCCTGTCCGGCGGCGCGCCGGGGTGCCGCCGCCTCCAGCCGCTGTCGCCGCCGTTGGCTTCCGCGGGCCACCGGAGTTGCTCTGGTGGTCCGTTTTCCTTCCTGTCTACGGCGCTGCTCCTCCCGGTTCCCATTCTTCACTGTGGAAACATCAAATCGCCCTTGCGCCACGTTTTTTTGTCGCCCACCAAATCCGCACAACAACGAAGAACTGCGAAGGGTTGTCGGGCCGTATTCGTTTGGCCCGCACCCTCCGCGTTAGGCAATAATAATCGGGAAGGTTAAATCAACATATCAAACAACAATTTTAATAAATTAAAATTGTTCTTATGAAACCGGGTTCTTTATTTTAAAATAAACGATCACGGGAAAATAAATTATTTCACAACAAACCCCTACCTCATCAAGTCGTCGCACACGCATTCTTCGCGGAATTGATCGCTGTGGAAGGAGGCGATCGTCACATCGCGGAAGGGCGTCGCATCATCGCGGAAAGGCATCGCGTCGTCGCAGAAGGGCGTCGCGTAGTCGCAGAATACGGTGACGCGTCGACGAACTCCGAGGTTCAAGAACATGAAGATTTAATTAGATCGATTAAATCCATATGTTGTTATAAACCTCAAAGAAGATTTAAAAGAAACCCAAAATCTCCTACCTCAAGTAGTTGGTGATCGGAGATCGTTGCGGGGAAGAACGTCTCGGAAAAATTGTTGTCAATCTCCAAGGATGACAGCGTTCTTCGCGTTATTCGCGTTATTCGCGTTCTTCGCGAAGGAGGATGAAGGAACAAAGTTGTCAAAACCTCTCAACGAGCATTTTTCCAGAAGTCGTGTGTTGGTCTTCTTTTATTATTACGCCAACGGCTTGAAAACAGGTTAAGAAATGATTAAATTAATTAATTGAATTAATTCAACGAATAAAACCACCCAATTAATTCAACGAATAAAACCGCCCAATTAATTGGTGCGTTAAGAAATTAAGAAAACGCATCAGGTGACTTTCATAATGACGGGTTTTCGCGGGTGCGTTACATAGCGGAAAAGAAACGGTTGGGATCGTGCGGGCCCCAGCTCACAAATATCCTACCAAGAGGGTAAGATATTTCTGGATATTACCCTATCTGCATCAACTCAGCTTAAGCTGCTTTAAGTGGCTTCAAGTGGCTTCCAAGCGGCTTAAGTGAAATAAAATAAAGTTTGTCGTACAATTTATTTTATTTCATAACATTAAGCCCAAAAATTAAAAACCACTCCCGAGCAAACGCAACTCTGGAAGAGGCATTTCTAAGCAATTATCGGCGCTACGATTCAATCGTTGCCCTCAGAATTAGATTCCGGGACTGGTTCAAAAGTTAGAAAAACCCGCTCGTTCGTTCACTGAACGTACCCGAGCCAAACTTCGGATAATGATTCTGGGCACACCGGGCCTCGGAATCAGGTGCCGTCAGAAACTGTGCCCTTTTAAAATTCCAAAGAAAATTTATCAAAAAAATTTCCGTTGAAATTTCCAGGTCTTTACAATACACTCCATTAAATACCAAAGTATAAACAATCTCCGATAAAATGAGATTGTGATATTTTCCCTTACCTTAGGTCTAATATGCTACGTAAGTGTCCGAACCTCCTGTATAATGATTTAAATAATGTCATTGACTTATTCCAGAATCATACTTATTTTTATGATATCATATATGGTAATATTTATAACTTCTTATTAGTAATATTTCATTGCTACCTGTTATTCGGGTGTTTATTACTTTTTGTTCTTATGCGTGTTTTGTCGAATAAATTATTATTCTTATCTTTAGGTTATAGATAACTCATTTCCAGAATGGTATTAGTGTAATATATATCATATTAATTCATTAAATTCATTTATATAATCATTATGCAACGAAGATCATGTATAATGAGTCGCATCACATCGTGGAGACGGTATTCCGTACGTTCGCATGAGCGATGATATCATTCCCATGATCGTGGAATTGTATTTGAGTGTATGTATACTATTTCAGAATCAATATCACTTTAAAATAATCATATATAGTTATTATTTACACCATTATACCCATCCAAGTAAGGTGGTGGTGGAAAATAGATTACACCACGGCATGGAGACGGTATTACGTACGTACGCACGCGCGGTGATTTCATTTTTTGTAGGATAGACTGATGGTTAAATAGGGTTGTTTAATACTTATAATAACATACCAGTATATTAGTGATATTTATGTTATTACTTCATAATGAAAAAACTAAATAAGAAGAAGTGGAAGAATAAATAAGTTGAAAGAATCGGTAACGGACATTACATCTTCTTTGAAGCGCCTCTTTGAGACCTCCTATTAGGGCACTAAAATTGGTCTTTGAAGAAAACCAAGACCTCTAGGATGTTTCTAGGGAAGTGGATAAGATATTATTTCAGGGTTTGGCCGAGCTTGAAGGCTCAAAGTGGTGTGAGGAAGAGAGGGAGGAGGTTCCCTTTTATAAGGGAGGAGAGGGGCACCTTAACAAAAACGAAAAATATTATTTTATCATTAAGTTATATTCAGTTTTTAATAGCTCAAAATTGATTTATTTCTAAGGTAAGGTGGGTATGGGTCGAAATCCTCTCATCCAATAGAATTTAGACATGTTTAGGTCATTATATTTACCTTATCTTTTAGTTTTAACTCTTAGTTAATTAGATTGACATTTACCATGTCACTTTGTATTTTTATATTATATAGTTAATAAACATACCATATACATCCAAGAGACCCCCAAGTGGTCCATTAATGATACACCTATCATGATATAAGTATATTGGCTGATCCTTAGATTTTTAGCAATCAAATAACAATTAATAATAGAATATTCTTTTAAAAAACTATTTTATGTCCATTTTGACACTATTTGGTAATTGAATTTTGTGAAAATTATAGCAGAAATATTAGTTCGATGAAAGTTAATTAAATCAGTAATAATATGTAATATTAAGATATAAAATTATTTTAATTCATAAAAAGTCACAAATTACATTTATTTTGGTATTTATAACATCAATTATGTTAACATTTCATTAATAAGATAATTACTGTATCATCATTGTGTCATAAATTAATTACATTATTTAATGTCTAAAAATTACAAATAAAATACCATTATGTAGGAAATATTTTTATCTTTATAATTAATATTTATAGTCGAATTTATCGTATTTATAAACCTATGTTAAAAATTATTTGGTTATTAAACTTTGATTTTAACTATTTTAACCCTTCTTTAAATAAATTAATAATAAATGTCCTAATCTAATCCAAGTGGGAATAAGTGGTCATATTGTATACCTAAGGTTGTTTTTGGTCGAATTACACTTATCCAATAGAATTAAGGCATGTGTTAGGATAATAATAATATCATTTTTACCCTTAATTACCCAATTTACTTTTAACCGTGGTAAAAAAAGTAAAAAGTTACTATTCACCAAAAATTATTTTCATCTCATTGAACTACATTTTACTTAATAACATCAACCGTGTCTCTCGTATTTTTTAAATTCCACTCATAGAAGCGGTAAAATTATGTTTTATGTAAATTTGCAAATTCTCCTAGGAGGTGGGTAAAAGACAGTGAAAAGTTCAATAAAATTTTTATATATCTAAAATTATTATTACATGACTCCAATGAATTGCATTGAACTTATATTGGTATTATGTAACAATTTTGACCTAAAATAAATTTAAATAAAATAAATAATTATTTCAATAAAAAGTCGGTTTTTAAAACGTAACCTAGTGTTTTCACAATTCATCAAAAATTGGATGTTTTGAGAAAAAATACTAAAATTTCACCCTAGGATATTTTCGATATTTTGAATCCAAAAATGAAGACCATTTTGAAAAATAAAATTTAAAAATTTGAAAAAGTGGTTATTACTATTCATAACAGCTAGTTTAGTAATATTTTAATAGCATATCGTTGTTTAGTGAAACTCGGTATTGCGTACGACGCAAGCTATCGAGGAAGGTCGTGATTGTGTGTAAAGAAAGTCAAGCTAGTGTTGTGTGAAGTGAATGATTCCTTTGATGATTTATAAAAACAAAACATTTCTCATAAAAGTCTCGACTGTTACAGTGGGGTGGTGGATCGCAAAATATAGGGGTTCACTGGGTACAGCTCGCACAGGAGGGGGGGAGAGGGAGACGCCCCCTAGGGTTTCCCTTCTTCCTTTTTTTAAAATGAAATTATTGCATTCATAATAATAATTATAATATTAATAATAATCAAATAACAAGAATAATAATAATAATAATAATAATAACATAACAACCCTGATAATAATATAAAGATAATATTAATAATAACACTTATTAATTTTTATTTTTTTTTATATTAATGATATCAAAAATTATTTAATAATAATATAATTAATAACAACTTTAATAACATTAGTTTTATTAAAAAATTTAATAATTAAAATCCTATCATCCTTCAATAACAATATTATTATTATGGTATAAATATTAACCTTATTTTACTTAAATAAATTTTTCTTTATTTTAAACATCAGTCAACTACATGACTCGCGTGCCGCCGAGCACGTAGTTGGGTGAACCGTGCTCGAACTATGCCACCCGGCACTAAATGCATATAGGGTTAATATGGGTGCTTTCTATAAAGTTTTATAACTCCCACACAAGTCGTGCATCTACTAGGTCTGGGAGTGACATTTATCTCCACTAAAGACACTTTCTACCCCTATAAAGTCACTTAGTCTAATGATATACAAAACAAGAGTACATGCCTGATTGAAACTAAAAAACAACAACAACATAAGAGAACAGGAGAACACAATAGGTTCTCCTTGCCATAACAACTCAACTAGTGTAGAAAATTAACAATAAAACATATCACCCCAGTAGGGGGGGCAACGCGGGAACTCACATCTGATCCATGTAACTTCTTTAGCATGAGTGAAACATATCCTATAATAGAAGTTTGAACTCTTGAACCCAACCCCCCCCCCCCCCACCAATATTTACTGCCTGCGAGCTTTACCCCATGACCTGTGGTTAGGGATCTGATGGCTGAAGCATCCTATTCTTCATAGTTAGTCACTGGAATCCTATGTTCATATTGTCTTCTTCAGGAGCTTCTTCCTGTAGATCTTCTCTAGATGTCCAGACACCTGTAATAATGGAACGTCTTCAGAGAGTTGCGACATGATGGCTTCATGTGCTCGAACCAGCCACACTGGTAGCACACCATTGAGTGGGACAATGAACTAGAATCCAAAACCACTGCATAGGACTCTTTAGAAATAGTTCCCTCTGGCACACCCTTCTCTCCAGATGGGATACCTTCACGGGAAACTGGATACACTGGATTTCTAACCATCTGTGCACCAAAGACCAACTCAGCTAAGAACGCCTCATCCAATAGCTTCTCAAAACGATGGTCCTTATAATGGAGGGACCGCTCCTTGATCTTTGTATGAAGACTACTGATTAAGAGACAATTATCCATCAAATCTAGCAACGCTGCCTCTGAAAAAATGGACACAAGTTCCTTGAAATGGTTAGCATATGTCTTCATCGTCCATTTACCATGTTGAATACTCATGATCTCTTCCCTTTTATTCGTCTTCACCTCTTCAGGTATAAACAATCGGATAATGACAAATTTAAAGATATCCCACATAATCCCAACTTTCATTGATTTCGGTGAAAACAACTCTCATTCATCCAGTACTCGACCATTGAACAAACCCAAAATGGCATGCACTCTGCCTGATTTGGGAGTTCCCAATACCCTAAATATGTGCTCGGCCTCTTCAAGACATCCTACTACCTCTAACTAACCCCGTTCGTCATGATGGATAGGCAATATCTGAGAACGACCAAAAATTGGGCATGACTTATTAGAAAACTTGGGGACCTTTCTAGGTGGAATTTGCAGAACGACATATAAATCAAAAATATGAAACCGATATCAAATCAAAGTATAATAAATATGACCAGCTCAAAAACCAAAAAAATACAAACACAACCCAAAATTTCCTTTTAAAAATCCCCTTTTCATTTTAGATTTCAAAATCGCCTTCTTTGAAAGACACTTTCTAAACACCAAAACCACTTTTCAAAACAAATTCAGCGTCCCAAATCATTTCCCATTTTTAAAATAACATTATAAAATCAAGGTCAATCCTTTAATTCCAATTACATTCTCGAGTAATCCCACGAACCGTGTAAAATATCTTCATTCACTTTCATCTATGCGCACCAACACGCACTTCCCATTCATTCCCTCACATGTGAGAACATTCATAAAGAGTACCTAAGGTTGAAAACAACCCATTTATATACAAATTCCAACCAACCAATAGAATTTTAGAGCTATATATTTTAGTTTCAAAACCCATTTCATGAATTTAAAATCTATTTAAAAGAAATCAATATTATTTCAAAAACCCCCTTTTCATTTTCCAAATCACACATACACCAACCAAAACCAAGACGACAGTCAACTTGCATCAAACTACCTATGTGAGGGACTTGGAATCATGCTTAACCTAGAAACATGGTAGTGGGACTTTCCCCATGTAAGCATCAACAACTAGGAGGAAATTAAACTATGTACTCAGACACCACATTGGTCACAACTCCATATGAAACCACAATGTATCATCGACATGCCTCAGTTGTCATCCAACAATCTAAAACAAACCTGAACAATACAAGGATGCAATTCTCAGACTACCCCAAGCAACTTGATTTTCGGAATAGGAGATGGTTCCTAACATCCTTCCAGTAACAACCTATCAAGTCTTGACATCCATAATATCCATCTACCGAACACACCAAATAACAAGGGCCTCCTTTGAAACCATTTTTTCAGGAACCAACATAGGTCGACCCTTAACCGGTCACCTGATCTAGTTTCCAACATGTCTTGAGGGATGTTCCTAATTCCCATGGGCTGGAAACCAGTGTCGGGCAACAAAATTTAATTGCTGGGAATGATTTGGCTCACAAAAGTTATATAAATAAACAAGAATAAACAAGAAGATTAAACTAAACTGTAGACGTGAAAATAAAACTGAACAACTCAACATACCTATGTGTGACCTTCCAGGTCCCCTCCCAACCAAGGGCCAACCATGCTACAATAATGAGAAACTCATCCAAGAAAACTAGAGAATGGGATACCTACAAATGAAATGATACAAATAGGTGTGATCATTAAAAATTCTTAGTAGGGTTTCCAAGATAAACCACAGAATCCAATGTCTCATTTTCTGAAACCATCCTTTAACACAAGTTTGAAATACAAATATAAAAGTAGGGTTTTCACATTTTAAAACAAGAATAATTTTTTTCTCATTTAAAATTCCAACTCATGGTACATACCATTTCAAAAATAATTTTTCATTTTATAAACAGAACTCAAAACAAAATATAAAAAATCTGGCCAAAAGTAGAACTGGTAAATAATTAAAACTAGAAATAAACTAGTATAGTTGAAAGTAAACAAACAATGAAAATAATCCAGTAACAATGGGTGTTCCTAAACATCCCTCAAATACCCTTAGACGTACTCTGTTTCGGAACCACCTATCGGTGTATGGTGGAGTTCCTAAGTCTATAACCAATTTTCCACACTAAAATGAAAATTCCTAAGGCATATCCTGCCCTACATAACAATAAATCCAGGGGTACCAACCCATCTAATTGGGGATCATTAGAAACCATCACTCGATTATCTAAAAGATGTCCAAGAACCCCGGGTGGTTATAATAATACTATATACATGGGAGGCCCTCGCATGCATGACACATATCACAGCACTTTCCTAACCCAAACACGGACACTCCATACGATAACCCATAAGGGTGATCCCCCCTATTGAGGTTCCTCAAAAATATATATACATCATATCATCAAAGGTGTCAACCAGGACATCATGACTGGAAATCATTAAAACCATTTGATACCTTTTCCAAATTATTAATGTTGTTAAATGGGAAAACAATAATCTAAATGGCGTCATTTCATAGAATCAACAAAAACATTACACAAAAGATGAAAGTTCCAAATGGGTTGTCATGTCACATCCATGTCAAAATTATTTTTCTAAAAACATTTAAAACTCCGAATAGGAACACACAACATCTAAACACAAACCATTATAAAAGTTTACACAACTTAACCCATGAGTTGGAAGAGCCAAATGGGCCTCTAATTTCAAAGACTCTAAAATAATTACCCAAACATCACCTTTGAATTGAATGTGACAAATGGTCCATTGAGTCGATATGTCTAAATTCATTCACCCAAAACATCTTACCAATACTTATTTTAAATTTATAAATCAAAACATGCTTTTTTCCTTCCAAATCAAATCCAAAATAGTCCCATAATGTACTTCAAAATGACCCAAAAAAATAATAAACAAGTTTATAAAAAGAATAAACAATTTATAAATAGTTTTATAAATGAACCAAAAAAATTATCAGAAACCCCCAATCCCACATTGAAGAACAAAAACATTTAAAATAAACATCCTAGGTATCTTAACTAGAGAAATTCATATAATCCACTAACAAAACTTATTTTTAGTAAATTTTTACAAAAAAAACACTAATCGCATGAAACCAAAAATATTACAGAGGTGCAATTAACCATTAAGAAGTAATTGATAACATTCAAGTTCCAATGAACCATTTCCAAAATAAAATATTAGAAACACCTACCTCAAAGAGGAATCGTTTCATGCTGAACACTTTGGCACCTTACGGAAAAAGGTGGGGACCACTCGTAACCGACCCGTACTCGCACACACATACCTATACATATATACATATATCCATAATATAATGAATGTATTCCCCATGTCATGAGGGAATACATACTTGGAAGACATATATATTATATATATATACCATAAGTATATGTGTGTGTGTGCCCTGTAGTTGACCAAAAATTCACTGTAACAACAAAAGATACCCAAAATTAAGGTGGCAAAGACCAATGCAAAACCAAAAAGTACTAGGGACTCAAATAAACCAAATTCACAACTCATAAAACCAAACCCACCACAATCCAAACAACATTCACAACAGGATTCCATAGAAAAACCCCATCGAAAAAATTCAACAAGGCCATTTAAAAGATAGAGGCATTTGATTAAACTCAATTATCTAGGAACATGTATTGCGCATAACACTGAACAACTATAAACTCGTTTTTAATCAGATATTTCAACAAAAATCACTTCCATTAATTAACTGACATTATAATAATGGTGTAAAACTTGATTTAAGAATCAACTCCTAAAATGTAAGCATCATATAGATTCAAATTGGAATAAATGACATGATAACACCTACTAGTCGATGTGCAAACATGGACCATTACTAGAAGAAGGGGGAAACATCCCGAGGACCAATCTATATACTCTTGACATAGATAAAAACACAAAAAATCAAAAAAAGAGGAAAATGGGGTTTCTATGATTTGAAAAATACCAAAAACAAATATAAATTTCAGATCAGGGGCTCCGGGTGTTGGTTGAGCACTGATCAGCAAGCAGAGGGGCTAGCTAGCCAGAGATCGAGAGGCCATAGGCAGCAGAGATGCAGTGTAAGTGGGAGAATTTTAGGGGAGGTTTGGTCAAAACCTGTAGGGGTTCAAGGTTGACTGATGGTAGTGGTTGGGTGAGGACGACGGTCGGCTAGAGCGGTTGGGCAGAGAGGTGAGCGGGAGGCCAGAGGCGGAGGGCCTGAGCATGGATGTCGAGGTGCAAATGGGAGGTCAAAGGCCGAGGGCCTAAACACAGAGGTCTGGGCATGAGTGGGAGGCTGGAGACAGAGGTCCTGAGTGCTGAGGTCAGGTGAGAGTCAAGGCCAGATGTTGGAGAGGTAGTGGGCTACACAAGAGGAGACAGCCAATGAGGGAGGGGTGATGGGTCGTGAAAGAGAGGGGGTGCACTGGGTGCACCTCATGTAGGAGTAGGGAGAAGGTGGTGAGGCCCTACAAGGGTTTACATTCATCCTTTTTTCTAATAAAATTATTACATTAAAAATAATAATAATAAAAATAATATTAATAATAATTAAATAAAAATAACAATATAAATAATAATAATAATAATTTAAGAACCCTAATAATAATATATAGATAATATTAATAATAACACTTATTAATTTTTGTTTTTTTAATATTAAAAATATTAAAAATTATTTAATAATAATATCATTAATAACAACTTTAATAAAATTAGTTTTATTAACAAATTTTATAATTAAAATGTTATCATCTTTCAATAACAATATTACTATTATGGTATAAATATTAACCTTATTTTACTTAAATAAAATTTTATATATTTTAAACATCAGTCAACTGCAAGACTAGTGTGCCACTGCACGTGTGGTTTTGTGAACCGTGCTTGAACTGTGCCACCCGGAACTGATAACATACAGGGTTAAGATTCATGATTGTCATGCAATTTTATAACTCACATACAAGTTGCCTTCAACTAGGTTGGGGTGTGATAGTTTCACTTTTCATATGGTTTGATGAAAACCCAAGATGTGTTTCTAGTTTCCCATTTTATGAGGTATATACCAAATACTTCCCATCTGATTAGATTCTAGGATGTTCATCTTGATCCTAACACCACTTTTGTAGAGCATCCAGTTCAAATTATGGATAACCAGAAGAAAGTACTAAATTGTAAATTGATCCCACTGGTCTGCACACTATAGCTATGCATGCAGGATAGAACGATACGTGTGAGAGGGAGTCATTGATGAGGAAGTCATGGCCTTCTCTTTTTGCAGATCCCAAATATTGAAGGATTTTTTGGGGGAAAGAAATTATCATGGGGAGATGTTGACACCTGATTACTTTCCATTAAGGTATTTTTTAAAATTTTGTTTCTGTTTTTCTATTTTATTTGTTTGTGTAATGTTGAGAACAAATTAGGAGGATACTTTTAATGGTGAGATCCGGTATTTGATTGAATTTTCATCATAAAACTAATAGTTTTTACTATTCCTTGGAACTTACAAGTCGTGTAATGGGAATACATGATGTACAATGGTTGTTTGATATACCCAATGAAATTGTTACACATAACGAAAATTTTACCCACAATGAAAATTTTGCATGTCATGTAATGAAAAATATCATGTTTTTTAAAAAACAATCAAGTTTTCCCCTTATATGTGGGGATTCAGTGTTCTATGATGTGTAATGGGGTTACACGCCTTTTAAATTCCTAAGGGTTGGTTTTTACCAAGACTCTTGGTTGAAATTATTTCATAATTTGTACAATATTATTTGATATTGACCTACAGAATCTTTCTACATGTTTCTCAATGACTCCCACCCATCCTAATCTCTTAATGCAGCTATTTATCACCATTTTTTTTTGATTTCTTCTCTCTATATATGTAATATTTATGTTTCTTCATTGGTTTGGGTTGTGGTTATGGTTTATCCACTGGTTCTTTATTATATGATTTTTCTATCGCTTATTTTATGTTTCTTGGAATCCATTTCTATTTAGAGGTTGTTCTCTTAGTTTTTATTCATCGTTATCAAAAGTAGCTAGGTTATTACCATGTTGAGGTGGTTGTTTCTATAAAAAATTTTAATTTTATGAATTTCATGTTTTGATTGATAAAATCATTGGTTTTTTAATAGGATAGAAGTGATAAATTGTTTCAAATGATTTCTTAGAAAAGAAAATGTCTTTAAAAAGTTGGTTTTCATTGAAAATGGATTTTTATGATTTGGAAATGGCATTAAAAACATCAAATATTATTTAATTGGATTTGAAAATAGTTTTATGAAATTTTGATGGTGGTTTTTACAATGTATTGGAAAATTTAATGATGTTAACCTTAGGTGTGTTGGGATAGAAACATAGGTAAACTTAGTGTGTGTTGCACTATTAGTATGTATGACTTTCGATATCGACTAGAAGGACTTTATATTGGTTAGATCCATGATATTCCTACTCATGATTTCTAGTATCTAGTGAATAGTTTCTGAGAGGCAAGATCCCATATATTAGGTGATTTATCATTATGGTTTTTTATCGCATGATTTTTTTTATATCATGGATTTCTTCTAACATATTTTTTTATATGAGGTTGTATAACATAAATTTTCATGATAGGTTGATACATGGATATGTGTTTACCTACATAACTCTTAATTCATATATATGATTTCATTTTTTATCACATATAATTTTCATATTTCTAGTTTTAAAATATTAATGTCTTTTTGAAAACCAAACGATGAATAAAAAATGGGTAAATGATTTATAAATACTTTGGATTTATGGAAATTATTTTAAAAACTATAATTGTTTTAAAAACTCAAATTACTATATTCTTGTTATTTGACCTTGTATATAAATGATGGATATATCATACTAGGGATCTACCCACACCCTAATTATTCCTTTGGGTGTTTTTAGATGATGTATTATAGGACTCAGGTAAAGGGAAGTGGGTCTTTTAGTATTTTGGATCCTCCTTTTGCTACTACGTTTTGTTTGGGTGTATTGGGAGGTGATTGTTTGTCACATGGGGACATGACTTACATTCCAGTTTATACTATTTTCGCTTGGATTTTATGTAATTTGTGGGTTTTTCTTCTTATTTTCTCTTTTTACACTTGTTGTTGTCTAAATCTTCTGATATTCATGACTAGTTTCTTTTTCACCAATTGTACCCATATCATGTCATGGGTCGGTTTGGGTGGCTTGTCTCGTTGAATCAGGTTGGTTCATTATAGTGGTTATTGTCAAAAGGCATTTTCATGGTTAGCAATACAATTAATTTGTATATATGTTGATATTTAAAAACTAATTCCTGAGAGACGGACGACATTGACTCAGTAATGAAAACAAAATATAAACTAAAAAATTTCCCTAAAATTACCCTCTTCGAATATCCTAAATTTTTTTACCAATAATTCACTTTATATCATTATTTGTTTTCTAAATGATTTAAAAGGGTATAAATGAGGAATAATCTTAAAAAATATTTTTTCTTTTCTTTTCAACATCTATTTCACACTATTCTCATGCCTATATTTTTATATTTTGAATAAAATTATATTACAAGAAGATTTATGAAACTCACTATACCAGAGTATGTTCACCTAGGACTCTCATCCTATCAATACATTTTATCTAGAGATATCTTAGAATGTGATATATTTTCCAACACATAGATCTCACAATATATTTTTCATTTTTATCTTAAAAAAGGTTTGAAGGGGTTTTAAATTATATAGTATCTCTAAAAAAGAACTTTATGATATTTAAGTCTAAAAATGGAGAATATTTACATGAAGGAAAATGGAGAAAAATTAGTATTTGTAAATTTTTAATGCCATTTTCATGTCAACACCTACATACTCTTGTATAATTGGATAAGAACTATAGAATATTTCATTACAAATAATTATATAATAGAATAATCATCCTTTATTACCTATGAAAAATACATTCCATCACATTTGTCTTTAATGAATACAATGATAATTTTTCATCATCGAGATAGGTGAGGGTATTAATATTGTAATGCAAAAACCAGATAGACTATTCCAGGCTTGTAAATCCATAAAATTACAGAATGTAAATAGAGTCATCTAAAAAAAATTATATTTCAATAGGGATTCGAAAAAATGGTTCCTCAATCATATTTACATTTATTCACATTTTCCTAAATATTATTAAAATATAATAAAACGATGTACTAGTTATAATTTATTAATCAAGTTATTTAGAAAATAGGGAAGTGAATAATTATATACAATTATATATAATCCTATCAGGAGTGGTTTATTATTATTTAGAAGTAGGATCCGTAATTTACTAAATATGTTTTATTTATAAACTTTAAATAATGGAATATACATAGTTTTAGACATTTGAATTTCAATTAATATTAAAAAAATCCATTAACTTCTAAAATATTTAACACTGAAAATATTCTCAATTCATATCATGAAACAAAAATAAATAATACAATGAATGATAAAACACATAATATTCTATCAAAATAGATTATTCAAAATTCCACCACACATAACACATGAATAGCCTCTATGTATTCACATAAATGATTTTTTTGTTTAAGTTTAAAAAATGATAAATAATTATATATGTTGTGAAAATATATATATGAGAAAAACATGGGAAACATCTTCTGTTGGTCTTAATTATGGTTTCCATCCACCCTCATAGTTATTTAACTATATGGATAAAAAACCATTATTAACATAAAAAATAAATGAATAGAACTCCTGGAAAGATTATTTTAAGACTTTGAAGCAACAAAATATGACTCTAGTGAATTTGTAAATCTACATTATAAAATTGATCCATCCCATTGAAACATAAAAAATATTCATTAAATGATACTAAAAAGTGAAATTAAATACAAAATAAAAGTAAAATAATTTTGGGATTAACCTCAAAAAAATTCTGTTATTATTTAGATTATCTATAAATATTAAATACTAGTGATCATCCCCCATTTGATGGTGGATTTGGTTTTTCTGAGAGGAACCACTATATTTTTTTCATGGTATCAAATACACATCATTATTTGGGGTCTATCAATGTCAAGGCTTTATTTTTCCGCATTCTATTTGTTGAAAGACATGATTCTAAATAGGTGTTGAGGTGGGTAAATATCCTCCTCATAAACAACTTATAGAGTTCATGTGCTATATTTTGAATACTAAATATAGTTTTCAATGGTTGATTTATATTCACTATGATGACCATTAGACTATTATTTTTTTCCAATATCTTTATCTCTATCCTTGTATAACATAATGATAATTTCAAATTGATCATCAATATTCACTTTACAATTCTCAAACTCAATCAATAAATCTGTTAAATTATATTATTTAAACCCCTCAACAACATCTTATAATGGTTTTTAATCATTAGTTCAAATAACATAGAAATTAATAAAAAATATCGATAAAAAAATAATAAAATGATGGTATGAATATAGTTTACCCCCATAATTAATTTTTTAGTATGCTCTGGTAATTAAAAAAATTACAATGAAAAAAATTACATAATATAGTAGTCTATATATCATCTCATTAAGACATACATAATAAAATTTTATATCATCATTTATGGACAAAGCATTTAGTTTCAATGGTGATTCAACCATAGTAAAAGAAGTTGAATATATTTTCAAATAATTTTAAAAAAATAAAGCCATAGATTTCAAAATTGTGTTTTTGTCTTCATATTCTTAAATTTTTATCTCGTCTTACTTATATAAATCCTCTAAAATTAATTTTATAGTAGAATTATTTGTTTTAACTTATTATTTAAAAGAACAAAATACATTGAATTTTACACTATTTGATAGAAATTTTAATTTGAATTTATATTCCTATAAGTCCTAGTATTACACAAATTTTCTTGAATGGAACCCATTGAGAAACACTCCTGAGCATACAGGAAGGACAAGAGTTGGAAAAAAGGTCAACCTCTAACAATCCATCAGTTATAAACTAGTTTTGAGCATTTTAATCTTGAAAGTGGGAAGCATTAATCTCATATATCCTAACAAAATAATCATAAATCAACCAATAAATTACATTATATAGTGTTATAAAAATCCAAAAATATAATGTAGTGCACAATATATCATAAATATATAAATCTCCAAAGTAAAATGGAAATATAACTCCTATTAATCAAATCATACCACAATGTTATGCTTCTCAATATTATATCCCAGCTCAATCAACAAACTCACCCAAGAAATATTTGTGTGTTTCTGTGAGTATACATTTATAATCATTAGGATCCTCCTTAATTAATATAATGTAAGTTTCATAGAATCATACAAATGTATTAGTGAATAAATTGTAGAACCAATGAGGACCTAGTACATAAATGGTTACCCATCATCACCAAGGCTTAGTCACTAAATATGGCATATAATTATAAAAATTTAGTATCAAGGAATATAACAAGAATGGATAATTGCACTATTTATCTAGTAGTATTACACTCTAACTCCAAAATGAAAAGGTTCTTGGAGCTACCATCCCTTACATATCCAAATAATCACATAAATCATGCCCCATCTAATTTTAGACAAATGAAAAACATGCCATACCAAACCAGCATAGGTTCTAATGTTCTCATTAGAACCATCAACAGTTGATTGTATACATAACCAAAACCATATATCACGTATCCTCATCTCATCTACAGAACACACCCTCATAACATTCCCATCTCAGTAGATTATGGTGAACATTAAGGACACATTCCTCATTCCCCCTCTTACAATCCACGACCCCCCCCCAAGTATCATTCAAGCTTCCACCTAACTAGATTTCCTATCAACCATCATAGCTCATATTGGATGCAGTATAAATGTTATGGAAGAGACTGTATTCAAACATTTTATACCTCTCCAACAAGGATGTTTGTATAAAAATATAAACCCCATAACATTTGGGGGTTGATAAGGTTAATTCTCAAGTGTGATGTTTAATGAAATCAAAAAAATAAAAGAATTGAAAAACTATAAACAAACCCATCATTAATGTTTCTCAACTAAATAGAACTTCCAAAATATAACAATAACCTTACCATCACTAAAAATTTTAACCATCACTATGAAATATTATATTGCGAATAAAACTAATTTAAAACTATATATTTTCCACAATAACCTTTCTTAATTCCCAATTTAATCCCATAATTTAAAAATTTATATATGTACCTTTTTACCTGATTGGTTACATTATTTAAGATATTAAATTTAATATTTATTGAATACCAATGTCTAGAAATATCCCATATTTAATCAATCTATAATATATTTATTTCAAGACCTAAAATTTTCAATGAAAATTTGAATGATTACGCCCAAGGTAGAACCACTAAATATCAACCAATATGTCCTTGTTTTATGATAGGTAGAGACACACCATGACATAAAACTGATAGGACCATAAAATTAATCCTATGTAAATGTATATCATTTTATCCATGGTTTCTCTTTGTAACCCCATTTACTAGAAATATCACTGACACCCTAGGAACCTTCACTCCATGAAAAAAATACTCATAATTGGATCAAAGGATCATAAAAGGAAATATCATATGGTTGAAAATGTATCCATAGGGTTCATTACCTGGATCATAGGGTTTAATATTTCCCAAAAGTTCTTTTCAAATAACTCAATCATGATACAATAAATGATACACTATAAACCCACTTTCATGATGTAACATCCCAGGATATAATATAATAAAAAATTTCAAATTTATTAATATTTATGAATTATATTTTACCTTAAATAGACTTTATATCTAATAGTATACCCAACACACACTAATGGGTTTCTCTAAAATAATACTTTGCATGAAAGACTGATTAAAAACCAAAAAATAATATATTATTATTTTATGTGGTAGTATTCTCCTAGCTTTTAGAATGGTGTGAATGAATTATATTAATAAAATTATGAAATTGGTGTTTAAACATGTTTATATAATGATTCATTCATTATAAAAATTATTAGAAATGAAAACAAAAACCAATTGAATATAAAGGATGTTTTTTTAAGAAAACACAATCTAAGTGTGAACAATTGTGTCTATAAAATTATAATACCACTATTTTTGGATTATATTAATGAAATATAAATTAAATATGATGGTTAAAATTCATCTTATCTGTTTTCTATACATTATATAAGAACAAATTCAATTTTATGAATAAAATAAGTATTTTACAAAAAAGGTATTTTATTTCCCTTTGATTAAGATCCCTTTTGAAATCTAGTTTCTTTCACTTTTATATTTTATATTTCACAAAATAAAATTATTTTTGGAATTGGTACATAAAAATTAACTTTAGTTTAATTTTTGGTATTTTTCTAATTAAATTCATATTTTAAGGAATATTGAAAATACTGCATCTTAATTCAAACTACCTTTCCATAAAATTTATTTATATTTTTAGATTATAATTTTACATGGTTTTAAGATATAATTAGATGATGTTTTTATAATCTAATCCAATTTAGTTCATTTTATGATTTTTAAAATTTAAAAAAAAATCAAAATACTTTATGAACTTTTGAACATTTTACTTAAAAACCCAGTTTTCCTGATTCGTCGATGAGATTAGTGTTTTACCTAATTTAATAACTTATATGAATTGAATTTTAAAAAATATAATACATTGTTTTTTTTCAATATGAAAAAATTGGTCTAATAATATCAATATAATTTTTGGTTTATGGTAACTTTAAAATATTATTACCACGGTTAAAGGTAAATAGAATAATTAAAGGTAGAATAAATATTATAAGATTATAACATCGCCCTAACACATGTCCTAATACTATTTTATGAGTAATTATCAACCATTAGTATCCTTGGACTGCAATGGTGACCTTTGGAGGCCACTTGTGTGTGATTATAACATTTATAACACTTAATTTAAAGTAAAGGAAAATATGTCATTGATATGTATCTTCTTACTAATCCAATATTAATATGGGTTATTCAAGTGATATATTTGAAAATTAATATTCATTAAAAATATAATAATATTACCTAAAACATGGTAATTTATTTATAAATTTTCGGAATTAAATAAAAAAAATTAAATTATGACACAATGATGAGGAAGTAATAGATTTATTAAAGATTGAATAAAAAATGATATTAATAATATTAAAATAAATATAATTTTAAATATTTGATGTAATATATGAATTTTATAGATTCTTATTACATTTTATGATTGATTTAATGTAGTTTTTCCAAAGGAATCATGTTGTTATGAAATTTTAAGTAATTCATGAAATGAATAGTGTCAAAATTGAAAAAATTCATATTTTAAAATATAAAATTTTTTATTAAAAGATCTAAAATTTATAAAAATATAATATTTGGAAAAAAGAAAGGTTATATAACTCTAAAAATGTAATTAATGTCTCATTCATTGGACTTTTACCATGATTTGGTAAATATTTTAACCCCCAAATTCTAAATTACTTAACAAACTTTTAAGAGTTAAAAGGGGTCGTAACAAAAATGTAAAGGATTATAAAATTCTGAAACATATATAATATTCATTGAATAATTATATATAGACTCATTATAATCCTATATTATAAATAAATGAGTTTTAAACCATTTATAATCTAAATTAAATTTATATTAATTTAATAATTGTAATGATTTCAAGGGTGTCCCTCCACTATCTTATAAAAAAGAAATAATTCCTCTCTCTTACTCATTGTTCAAAGACCTTTTTTAGCCATGTTATTCCCAGAACCCTTTCTAAAATACCTCCTGACATTCTTGAGACCTTATTTTTGGAATAGAACCCTTCTTATAGGTGTTAAAGTGTTCTTCAATGGTGATCAACTGAATAAGAGGTATTATTTTATTTATGTATTTATATTTAATTTCTTATTCCACTTCCTTCAAATATTATTCTTACAAGATTAAAAAATAACTAAAAAATACTTAATATACTGATATTTTATCATTATAATATTTTCTCTTAAGTCCATCCCAACTTTCACTAAATGGGAACTGAATTAATCGTTCGTGTATATGTGTGAACTATCACCTCCATGAACCGATCTAATTCACCTTTTCATAATAGTATATCATGAATGGTTATAATAAGGAAATAAATGTTCATATGTGATATTACTAAAATATTTATCATTATAATATAATAATATATCAATTATGTTCTTACTTTCCATGCACATAAAAATGATAACGTCGTTCGTGCGTATGTGCGAACTATCACCTTCACAAAATGATGTGACTCATTTTCATTCATTATATCAATTGTATGATATATATATATGTTCATTTAAATTGTTAATATAATATTAATTATTTTATGATAATTATGTAAATATAAATCAATACATAACTTTTTCTATAAAGATCAATGAAAAATGGAAAACGTTACTCATGTGTACGTATGGCTTACCGTCTCTATGATTATGATGTTGTTCATTTTTCATAAGCATGTTTCATAGTTTGTTTTAAATGAATAATTCATATTTAAAAATAATAATAATTTCATGAATATTATTCTTTTTATTAATTACATGTGAATTCATGGACTATTGTCATCTTACCAAGTTCATTTTTGACTCATGTTCCGAATATCAAAAAAATGTCTAATGTGAATATATATCATTGTGTAATTATTATAACACAGTAATAAGTGATATAAAACAAATAAAGAATGAAAAATTCTGTCAATAAATTATAATTTAACCAAATTTTATTATTCTGGAAGATAAATAACGTATGAGATGATTTGGACTCGAGGTATGGTAAATTGTATTAATGACCTCTCATTGAGGCATATTTTGATGTTATAGACCACCTAATATAATAAGGTGTATAATCAACACATTTTACTTTTAATTAATTCCTTGGTTTTAAAAAAATATGTTTATATATACCATTTTACTTTATTTAGAAAATTAAAAATGGAATGTCTTTTTTTAACATATGTGGTGAAAACGAATTCTCGGTTTCCATAACCCTTATTTGATATTTGGATTCCTCTATAGGCCATGATGTTTTTTAATGGAAAATAAATCCCTTGTTTACTTTTTGGGTGTTTTCTTATTTAAAATTTTTTTGAGAGTGGATTTACTATTTTAATAACATTAAATTATTTCTTGTTATATCTAATGAAATTTTATTAGTGAAATGTTTATAACTAAAATCTTTTTTGTTTTATGATTTTATAATGCTACTTGGTAATTTGACTGGTGGTTACATTATAAAACAAAGATGGTTTGTTATGTGGTAAACATAATATGGGTGGTTATATGATAAAATATTTATGGGTGTTTGTGTTATAACCTCCAAGGCATGGGTTAAGGAATTCAGTTGTTTGATTATTCCATTTGTAAGGGTGATATGTGTGGAATTCCACTATATGCTTATTCCATTTAAGTGAAATTTTTTCTGAAGTTAACTTTCTATGGTATATGTTTCTTTATATGGTTACTAAGGTAATATTTTGATTAGAAAAAGTTTAATAAATTATATTATATTCAGTGAAGTTTATTTAATACTATTTGAAGGTGAAATGAACTACTTTATGATAAAGTATTAATTGTTTACATGTTTTCACAAGACTAATTGTTTGTCTTATTTGTGTATCCCTTACTGAGTTTCTTATGCTCATCCCATATTTTTCAATGTTTTTCATAAGATTTAAAAAATAATATAGTCATGGTTGGGATCAAGTAAAATTTATGAATTTTAAACATGAAATGAAACCATGTTTTATTGTAAACATTTTTTTCCGTTTATAAAAAAAATAGATAGTGAGAAGAAGTGTCAACATTGTAATATTTGAGTTTTTATTTATGAGCTATGGCTTAATTATCTAAAGATCTATACATTGAAATTTACTCAATGTTAAATAATGTCAAATTATGGAATTAAATCGAGATTAAGTAATGTTTAAGGTTTTGGCTTTATATTTGATGTCTAAGGATGATTTAGACAATTTTATAAGTTAGGGTGATATTTACACATAAGTTACAAGTCATATATAACCAAAATTTTCCTCATAATAGAAATATTCATAGTTATTTTAGATAAATTTAATGAGTTTAAGATAACCTGAAAAAACCTATTTTAGTGTTTATCTTCTTTATAATATAGTATATGATGATTTTGTTTATATACTCACACTAACCATTTTGGTATTAGTAAATGGCTAGATCCACTAGGAACCACAGTAACAATGGATATGACGCAAAATTTGGTGGTTCTCTGAATAAGAAACTAAATGAAATAGCAGTTGCAATAAAAACACTCATGGTTTTTCTATACCAACTATTATAATTCATTATTAACCACTAAAACCTTGGTGAGTTTGCTAATGCATCATATATGAGGGAAATGAATCCATGTGGAAGTTTGGGTAATAATCATAATGGTATGTATATTCAAAGAAATATGAATTTAGGATGTGGAAGTAAACACCTAAGAAAATGTTTTAATGGATTTGTATGATGTTATTTATATGTGGTAATTTCGGTCATAAAGAAATAACTTTCCAAGGAAAAATGAATCCTTTTATTGAATCCAAGAAAGGGAAAGAAGTCTTGTCCGAGTGATCAATTGCAATTTTTAAATGTGGGGAGTATGGTCATTATGAAAATCAATGTCCTTTGAAGAAGGTTCATGAATGGGATCAGGAGGACCATAAAAATATATGTCTAGCAATACCGAATTCCATTCCAATTGAATATGAGGAAACATAAAATGACCTATAAAAGGTATGGATTATTTATTATCTCGTGTATTGACATTATTGAATCTTAGGACTTGATTCATTTTTTTTCTTAATAGGAATGAAGTATTAAATAATAATATCAAAAATTATGGTTAAAGGATCACGAAGAATTCTGAATGATTAAAAAGACTACATATAAATGATTTAAGAGTTATGGTAGACTGTAGGATGATGAATTGTTTAAAATTATTAATGCTTTTTTGATGATGTGATTTTTTTGGAATACTTTTTTCTAGTATATGTAACCTTTAAGTTCATTATGTGAAAACAATATTGGATGAATAATTATATTTTCTTATGTGAACATAATTATAAAGTTATGGATAACCATTGGAGTTTATATGATATTTGATTTTGAGGGAATTATGGGTTGTTACATTTTGGGATTCAAAATTAAAGGTATGAGATAAACATTGACGATAAAAAATGATATAGTTATTTTTGAGAATTTTATCTCATTTTGGGAATTTTATAAAATTATATAATTTTAGTAAAATGATAACCTGTGAGAATGGTGAAAACCTGTCGTGTCGGAAGAGCTAGTGTAAAAAGATCCCACAACTGAAGTGTAACAAGGATTTATCGCCTACCACTTTCCTACAGGAAGTCCCTGGTTAGTACGTCATTTTATTTTTAGTGAAACAAGCTGATGGAATTAGAATGAGTTGGTTTTTGGAACATCTATTTTATCATATGGATATCCTTGGTATATGAAAATTATTAGGGGATTAAGTGATAGATTTTATTTTGTAATAATTTCATTAATTTGGTACCCCTATATTTTTAAAGAAAATAGAATATTATGGGATTTTATTTGAGGAGTATTGGTTAACTTTTATTTTGAAAAAATATATGTTTTTTATTGTGGAATTATGGGTATTTGGGTAATTTATGAAAATGATTCACTTATATTGGAGAATCTTTTATTTTGTAAATTTCATTTTTTGGAATGAGACATTAAATGTGGTTATTGTTATTTGGAGATAAATATTAGAACTTATCTTGGAAGATTATTGTATTAAATACATATTATTTTTGGGATTTAATATGAATTATAATATTTTTTATAAATTATAAATATAGTTATTTTTTGAATTGTCTATGTATGTCTTTTGGTATTACTTTTGAATTTTAGATATTAAAAGTATTCATCCATATTTTAATGTTTATTATAGATGTAAAATTATATTATTTTATCCTATCTTTTTTGTTTTGGATAATGTTTCATGATAGGATAAATGGAGAGTTAATTTTTGTAAAATATTTTATTCTAAAGAATTTGATTCTAAAGTTTTAAGAATGAAAAAAATCATCTAAAATACTAATTTTTTATGAAAAATATGATTTTATGAAGGAATTTGATTAATGGATGAAACTCAACTTCTCAAGTAAGTATATTACCTTATGTAATTATTATAAGTTGTAAAATAATACATTAAATTTTTTAAAAGGATCATAAAAAGGTTTTCTATTTACTTTTCGTCCTGTGAAATCAAGGACCGTTTAATCCATCACAAGTTTTTGGTTTTTTGACTGTTAACATTATCCTGATCATGTTTTCTATCACTCTTCATCAGAACATGGTGGTCAGTTTTCTTCAGTATCCAAGTTTTACTACATGAAATCCTAGTATGTGTTATCTAGGGTGACAATTTTTACATCACTTTATTAATTTTAATGTGGATGTTTTATTGACACTTTTTAAAATGTGGGATTTCAATGTTCTTGTTTTGAAAAGTGAAACCTTAGTTACCAAGCCCAAATTTAAAATTACGAGGATGTAATTTCAAAAATGGGGGAAGTATGTAACATAATAGGTGATTATAGAATAATAATTTTTCATATTTATTAATAATTTTGAATTAAATTTTAACTTAAAGGTAAAATATGTATGATTGTGTACCCAACACGTGACAATGGGTTTCTCCGAAATTTTACATTGTAGGAAATACTAAGATAAAACTGAAAAATAATATATTATTATTTTAAGTGGTATTTATATCCACTTTTTTGTAATGATATGAATGAATGATATTAACTAAATTATAAAAATTGGGTTTAAAAATGTTTACATAATGATTCATTGTTTACAAAATTAATTATAAATGATAATAAAAACAAACTAAATATAAATGGTGTGTTTTTATGAAAAACTATATAAGTTTTAATAATTGTGTTTATAAAATAATAGAATAACTCTTATTGGATTACATTAATAGAATATAAATTAAATATGATGTTAAAAATCATCTTATTTGTTTTCTATAAATGATATAATAAGAAACTCAATTTTATGAATAAAATGAGTATTTTTCAAAAAAAAAGAATTTTACCGCCATTTTATGGAAAAACCGTTATAAATATAGTTTCAGTCACTTTTATATATTCAATTTCAAAACATAAACTTCTTATTTTTATGTGATAAATCAATATTTACTTTGATTGAATTTTTGGTAATTTTCTAATTAAATTCATATTTTCATGAATAGTGAAAAAATACTTCATTTTAATTCAAAATGTCTTTTCTTATAATTAACTTATTTTGTCATATTATTATTTTACATGGTTTTAAGGTATAATTATATGAATTATTTATCATATATTCCAATTTAACTTGTTGGATTCTTTTTCATATTAAAATTAAGCAGAAAAACTATTTGAACTTTTGAACGTTTTACAAAAAAAATCTATTTTATTGATACATCGATGAGATTAGTGTTAAATAAAATTTAACCACTTCTATGAATTTAATTTTCAAAAATAGACATACAAGGTTGAAAACAGTATAAAAAATGTGGTCCAATAGGATCAAAATACTTTTTGGTGAATAGTAACATTAGTATTTTATTTACCATGGTGAAAGCTAAATAGGGTAATTAAAGGTAAAATTAATATTATAATATTATAAAATTACCCTATCATTTTTTCTAATATAATTGGATAATTTATTATCTTCAATTCCCAACTTAGGTCCAAAATTGTGGCTTTTAGAAGCCAATTGGGTGCGATTAGGACATTAATAACATTTAATTTAATGTAAAGGGAAATGTGTCATAAATATGTCTCTTCTTTCTAAAACAATATTAATTTGGGTACTATAAGTGATATATTATAATAATAATAGTATTTATAAATATAAAAATGTTACCTACATCTTGGTAATTTATTTATAATTTTTAGTAATTAAATAATTAAATTTAATTATGACACAAAGATGATGCAGTAATTGATTTGTTAAAGAAAGAACCAAATAAATGATATTAATATTTTTATAATAAATAATATTTGAAATATTTGATGACATTCATGAATTTTATGGATGTATATGACATGATATTATTGAGTAAATTTAGTTTTTTAGGTAGAATAATGTTTTTCTGACTTTTTAAAAAAATTGTTTTACTGTCAAAATTTACAGAATTCATATTTTAAAATATACAATTTTTATTTAAATGATATAAAATTTATAAAAACCAAATAATTGTCCCATACTTTGAGATAACTGTAAAATATTTACTAATAAATCATTCATTGAACATTTAGCATGATTTGGTTATTATTTTAACCCTCTAATTATAAATTACTTGATAAAATAGTAAGAGTTAAAAGGGGTTAAAACAAAAAAAGGATTAAAAATACTAAAAATTGTATAATATTAATTAGATGATTATATATAGACCCATAATCATCATATCTTATAACTAAATGAGTTTGGACACATTTTTAATTGAAATGTAATGTATATTAATTTAATACTTGTAATAATTCCATGGGTGCCTGCCCACTCTCCTATAGAAAAGCACTCATTACACTATATTACTCACACATCCAAAACCTTTTGGTTCTAACAATATCTACCCAAAACCCTTACTAGAATCCCTTTTAACATTCCTGCAGTATTATTTTGGGCATAACAACTTCTTTATCTATGTTAAGGTATTTTCAAATGGTTATCCACCAAAGAAGACGTATCATTTTTTTAAGTATTTATATTTTATTTCTTATTCCAATTTATAAAAACCTTATTATTCATAGGTGAAATAAAAAATATAGTATCCTAAATATACTTATATGTTATTATGATAACATCATCCCCAAAATATATCTCCACTTCCATTAAATGGTAAAGGATTTAATTTTTCATGTGTATTTGTGAACTATCACCTCTGTGAACCAATCTAATTCATTACTCATAAAAGTCTCTCATGACTAGTTATAATAATGGAATTAATGTTCATATGTAATATTCATGAAATATTTATCATTATAAGACAATAATATTGCAATTATTTTTTTACATTCCACGCCCATAGAAATGATAATGTCATTTGTGCGTTCGTGTGAACTATCACCTCCAAAAAATGATGTGACTCATTTTTATTCATTATATAACTTATAACATATATATATATATATGTGATTAATATGATATTAATTATGTTTTTATCATTCTGGAAAGATAAAATAATACTAAACTTTTTCCATAACGATCAATGAAAAATGGAAGATGTTACATATGCGTACGTATGGCTTACATCTCCATGATTATATTGTTGTTCGTTTTTCATAAACATACATCATGGTTAAATTTAAAGTAACATTTTCTGTCAAAAAATGATAATAATTTAATGAATATGATTTTTTAGATGAATTACTTATGATGACATGAACTATTGACATTGTACCAAGTTCATTTTTGACTCAAGTAACGAATATCGAAAAAAACATCCGACGTGAACATAAATCATTATATAACAGTTATTGCATGGTAATAAGTGATATAAAATGAATGATAAAAATGAAAAAGGTTCTCCAAAAAGTAGAAATTTACCTATGTTTATTATTTAGGAAGATAAAAATGTACTAGATGATTCATAATCGAGGTAAGGGACTTCGTCTCAATCTCTATCCATTAAGGCATATTTATATGTTATACACCACCTTCTTTTATATGGTGTATAATCAAGCTATTTTAATTTTAATTCATTCCAATTCTTTAAGAAGGTATATTTTACTATGAATCATTTCCCTTTCTTTACAAAATGAAAAGACAATTTTTTGTTTAACATATACAACGACAACAAATTCTCCACCACCATAACCGTTATTTGATATTTGGATTCCTATATAAGACTTAATGTTTTTCAAATAAAAGGAAATCCCTTATTCTATTCTTTGGGTGTTTTAGTATTGAAAATAATCTTGAAAGTGTATTGACTATTTTAATATATTGAAATTATTTCTTCTGAAATCTAATGAAAATTTATGATTTAAATGTTGATAATTCAAATATTTTATGTGTTATGATTATATAATGGTACTTGGGAATTTGGTGGGTGGGTAATTGATAAACCAAATGTTGGTGGTTATGTGATAAAGCAAAGACAGGTAGATCCATGATAAACCAAGGATGGGTGGTTATGTTATAACCTCCAATGGATTGGGTATGGATGTCGACTGTATGGTTATTCTATTTGTAAAAGTGATATATGTTGAAATCGACCATATAGTTATTAAATTTAAGTATGATTATGTTTAACGTTAACATTATTTGTTATATATTGCATCCAATGGGTTATAATGTAATATTTTTATTAAAAAAAGGTATGAAATGATCTTATATTTAGTGATGTATATTTACTACATCTTAAAGGTGAGAAGTATTACTTTATGATAATGTATTTATGTTTTAAATATTTTTTCATGACTAACCATTTTTATTCTGTGTGTATCCCTTACTGAGATTTTTATGCTTGTACTAAAGTTTTGAAATTTTTTTATATGAATGAAAGAATAATAGAGTCAATGATGCTATCAAGGAAATGTGATAATGTTTAAACATGAAACAAAATCATGCTTATTTTTAAACATTTTTTTATGAAAAAAATGGATTGTTAGTAGAAATTTATATTTTGTAATATTTTAATTGTTATGTATGAGTTATGGCATAATTCTATAAAGATCTAAACATAAACAGACAATCAATGTGATATAAAGTAAAATTATTGAATTAACTCAATATTAAGTAATGTTTAAGGTTGGGGCCTTATACATGAAATATATAATTCTATAACTCTCGATAATCACACACAATGATAGATGAATGTCTCCTCACCATTACTCATATTTCTAAAAATCCTCTCATCGGTGAAACAAACCACCACGGCTTGAAAAATATCTTCTAATTGATCCTAAAACTCCAATTAAACTACCCTTGATATAATCTCTCATATATACCACAAATATCCAAGTCAAAAAAAGATAGAATGATGGAATGAACTGGGTCCTTATATTAGATACCTCTCAGACAATTATCATCTATAATAATCAAAACAAACTCCTACAAGAATCCAAAAAGTAGTGACCCAAGCACCCCCCCTAAAAGATACCTCCAAAACATAATCAATGATATCAAAATGATATAATGAAACATGGGATAATAGATATCCTCCTTAAATTAGACTAAAAATCATCTTAAACATTAAACTAAATTAAATATTAAAATAGTTTTCCCAACTAAGTGAGTATATGTTACTAGTTATCCCACATACTCTCATCCAAGTCATCATGCCTCTATTGAATACCAACCAATGAAATAACTCACCCATGTAGTAGCTTATTTCATCTTTCCTAAATCATAGTTGTCCACTCCATGTATGTTTTTTCATCATACACATCCAACTATCCTCACTCAATAACATCATAATAATCATATAGACAGTCAAAAAAAATTAACACATAAAATACATTATTGATCGGGTCCAACTATAGAGGAACTGACAAATGATATGACACCTCACAAATTCACTACAACACCTTAAAAGGGTTGATGAGCCCATGATAAGGTTTACTCCCATATCTAAACCTACACAACCCTAGATGACGGTAAACCCTCATCAATACCTGATCACCTACATAAAACTCAGTCACCCCCTCTAGTGATTATAAGAATTATCACAGTATGGAACAACTATCATTAACTCTCAAATCATCTGAAAATTTTCATTCTTTCTCAATACCACACTGGGTAAAAGAACTATTGAGTCCCAAATCTCGTTATAGAGTAGTAGAGATTTGTGTAACCTCCAAAACAAACCATGAACATATCCAGGGAAATGGATTGGAGATATCAATTATTGTATGAAAACTCAATCCAAGGCTGGTGATTCACATTTATTCAATTAAAATATCAGATGTATGGATATGGCATATCCTCTTCTTTGTAAATAGTTTCCTCATTTTTCTCAACCTTCTAAGGATGAAATGCAGTGAACATGAGTACGTATGAGAGCCTGAATAATTCCAAATTCATTCCTCAACTTGATATTTAATTTGAGGATCCTGATCAAAGATAATAATCCCCAGCACCCATTTAATCCTCATAATATCATCCATGTAATATCTTACCAAAACATTCACAACACTTGACTCCCTAATCACTAATAAATGAGATTAATTAACCAAAAAACCTATGATAAACCCCAATATAATCATATCCTCCCAATTATGATTGGAAAAATTACATTAAATCTATTTATATGTCCTCCAATTTCCACTAAAGGATATATATTTTTTGTAACAATCCCCCAGGAAAATGATAATTTTAATCCACCTATTAGGATACCAAACGTCATGGCATAAACTTGGATACATATCACGTCATCATGGTCCACCAAAAATGACTCTATAAATAATGATATATCATGAAGGTACTTGGATACATTATCAATGGTGAATTATGAAACTAATAGAGAACCTCTTCATGAATCATTTTTGGAACAATCAATCCCCCTATATACATCTTATAATGTAAATAATCATAATCAAAATACAATGGGAGTGTCATCATGAGAGTCATGATCACATATCACCACTAAGTATGAGTCCCCTTACAAAGACTCCTCTATTGTAGGCATCTAAGTTGACTTCTCTCTCATCTAATATAAGAAATATCTATCATTATCCCTCTTTACAACAAGATTCAATGCCCTAAGATCCTATGACACATATCAAGTATATATCAACTCCTGAAAGACATATCATTGTTAATTTATATAAAGAACATTAGTAAATATATTCCATCTTCCTAGTTTGTAGAATATATAAATGATATAGTCGTGAAAAAAACTTCATCCACTGTCACTGAAAAAAAATCAGATTACACAAATAGAGGATATACCTTAGGGTCTTTTGATCTCTAAAGACAATGATTTATTTTCCAATGATTAATTTCAACATAACATTATATAAAATGAAACCATTTATAAATCAACATCATGTGGTAGAATTTTTTTCTCTTAGGGATATAACTCCTAGGGACCATAAGTGAACATTTACCTGTATAACATCATGACACAACCTAATCCAAGACAAGAAGCATAGTAAAAAATTATTTAAAGTCACTCTCTCCTATGGAAATCAATATACTGGATTCATAATCATCTACCCCTATATGATTTCAAAAGATATATAATATTAGTTAGTACATATTAAATCATTTACCCTCTTGGTTAAGTCCATTAGTGAGGATAAAATAATAGATAAGTTTAAAAAACTATAATAGTATCCCATAACACCCAAGAACCTACAATCCTCCATAACATTCATTGGTTCTTCCAAATAAATAGATACCTTAATCTTTTATGAGTTGACTATCACTCCCTGTTGAGACACCACATCCCAGGAAGATTCACTTCATGCATCCAAAACATGCACTTTGTCAACATCCAAAAGATTTTATTAAAATGATTGACATAAAAAGTATCCCTAATTACCCTATAATTATCCTCCCCAATACATAAAATATTTGAGTATTTTATCAAGGTAAACCTCCACAAACAAGTCTAAAAACTCATAGAATATAGGGATCGGGATCCCAGGAAAACATCTGTAGTGTTTTTGGTACCAACTAATTTAAAAACAAACTCAAAGATTCTATATATATATATATATAGGTATTCATTTAGGATATCCTCTTCCTTTAATGTAATATGGTTATATAAAAACTATAGATCAATAATCGAAATATAGTTTTCTCACCTCAACATGTCAAACACTATCTATCCTTAGAAGGGGTGATTATTCTTAAATGATACAAAATTCATAAACTAGTATTATATTTTCAACCTTATACAAAAATATTCTTTAGGAATAATAACAATAGAATACTCCAATGTGACATACTGGGAGAGACTGAATCATTTTTCATCACATCAGAAATATGTATCATTAGATACTACAACCCAAAATTTTTCATCTAGAACTGATACCTTGTAGTTACAGATCTACAAATTTGTAAACATGTCCTGAACTTGATGTCATGTTTTGGAGGTAGGGACACAACCACCTTGAGTAAGATATTTGGAATCCCATTGATTAATATAGAAAAAGTTTATATGTTCACCTCCATATTATCAAATAACCTAATTTATAGCTATTGAAAATTTGAAACTAATGGTCTATGACCCATCCAATAATTTCACTTACCAATAAACACCACATCATGGCCTTCCTCATTGGAGAACAAAACTCTCAGGTGAATAAAATTGATGACATCAACTATATAATAAAAATATTCAAGGCCAAGAATAACATAATATGGATTTATCATAAGAGAAAATAAATCCCCCAAAAAATGATGGTTCCCCATCATTAGCTGAAAACCCCCTAAAACATTTAAAACAAACTCTTTTGGTTTCTAACTATGTAAATCCGAAAAAGTGTTACAAAAATCATCTCCAACTTGATCCCTAAGGAATAGACTAAGGTGAGTGAAGAAATGGATTACAATGATCAAAAATTAATTAAATAAAAATCCAGTGTACATGATATTCATATGGTATATTAGAAATTATTTAGCACCTTTAGCATTGGTATGTCCATCACATGAGACTTTCCACATTTATACCCTCTACCTAACTATAGATTCCCACCTCCATGACCTTCTTGGCCAAATTTCCTAGATGTTTTAAAACCTCATGTGTAAGAACTCTGCTATATTCATCTCCTCATGAAAGAATACATATTTTTCTCATCACTACTAATGTTACCTTTTAAGAAACCTATTCTAATGGTGGATTTAATACTGACCACTTGCACTATTCTAGTCATTTAGAACATTCAAAAATTAATATGATTGATGGATTTGACCTCCATGAAAAAATAACAATAACATAGAGCTCCCCGTCGAAGAAAAAAACCAAATGATATAGAAAAGGTAGAAGAAAACTGATGAGGATGGTTCCCACTTAGTCAAAACCACAATATTATGAATCCTATGTGATCCACTATTATCACTTATCCTTAATGACCTATAATTAATCCCCTATCATGATGATATAGGATATTCACACATCATCTTAGTAACCTCATCTTTATTCATAACAATTAAAAACATAGGCATCATAAATGGGGTGACTGTATAATGAATAACAAGCAGCAGCATCTCCTCTAAATATAATTCTCTAGACACCTCATCAGTTAAATGTTAGGAGTAAAATTAATAATTATAATTAAAACTAATATCAAGCTCCCAGGTACTCTAACACCACAGCTAATGGGAGATTAACTCCTACCACTTTGGTGCCCTCATGATCGAAGATAGGATCTCTTTTTAAAAATACCATTAAAATTCATCGCGATGTTCCTCCATATCCTTTCACTCCCTAAGATATTGAATCCACCACTAAAATACTTACCCTCACATATGAAAAAACACAAATGGAACCCAACACACATACCTAGATCAGATCATATTGAAGGTGATGTCAATATATTCTTGATATAATTTTTTTGTATATATCGAAGGCATTCCCCTTATATATTGCTAACACATAACTATATTACTCATAGAACATATTCATTCAAGCTTCATCCTAATAAATTTGGTCAATAATAAAGAGATTAACCAGATATTCCCACTAAACCACAAAAACCTAAACCACACATGGATAATGAACATCATACATCTATATAAAGAAAAAAACTCAAAAGATTCGTAGCATCAAAATTATTTGAAAAAATTAGTTTTATTTATTTCATTTAATTTACCATAAATTAAATTTATTTAAATACAAAATTTAATAATATTTTTATATTCACATATACAAGGTATTTACCCAATAGTAAAAATTACATTACATAGGGATTTTAGACTACATAAGGGCCATTTTTCGTATCACATGGGTCCTAATCACATGTTTCCTAACTTGTCTCTACTACTACACAATACAATAAATTTAACATCAATTGTTTCCTACAAAACCCATGAAATCCTTACTAGTTCTAACTAAAAACTCTATGTTACCTCTCATTAATATCATTGAAACTAATTAATCATGGTTTTCCCCACTAGGTACCTCTCACTGTTCTAAAGTAAAGAATAGATTGAACCCCAAGGAAAGCATCCAATTGGCCTTAGGTTCTAAACTAGCATCGAGGGTATAAATCATAATGATTTGATTAATTTACCTTATATATATTAATTTAGAAATGGTATATCCATATATCAATGAAATTATATAAAATAAAACATACAACCAATAAAAACTATAGCTCATGATATGTCATGAAAATAAAAGTCACTAAATTAAAATTCCAATATATCTTCTAAAAAGTAAATTTTACCACAACCTCATTTTATAAACTATTAGTAAATATCTCAGAATAAAAATAAATCTAAAATCCTATAAAAATTATGTATGCTATTAGAAATCCTCACTGAGGATCACTCACCAAATAATTCATCTATGTATACAATGAAAATATATATTAATATATTATGTGGGGTACCATGCTCAACATACCAATTGGGTTTTCACTCTCATGTCCTAGTGAAAAATTTCTTTATTCTCCCATTCCTTCCATCCATATAAGCAAAGTAATAATTTTGTACTTGAGATGGGAAGGACTCTATCCCTACGATACCTGACACTCCCAATCTGTAATGTTCAATTTAGCACTAGTATAAAATGATCACAACTATTATTTAATATAAATAACACATATACACATATCATCCAAAAATCATAGCCCCATCATATATCTATCTGATTATGGAATCAAAAATATGCTGGAAACCAACCTCGTGGCCTCCTCCAACTATGAATGACCCCAGCTATGCGTCATCACCACACCTTCTTAACTAATCTACATCGATCCATCACAAAAAATACAACATCTAGATGATAGGGTGATTAAGAGGTATTGGTTATCCATACCTTACCATATAAAAATTTATATTTAGGGAAGACACCTAAAACCTCAAAAAACATTTGGGTATCATCAGGGTTACTTAACTTGTGAGGGGTAAATAAATAAATGAAAAGAAAAAATTGGTATAATATAACCACACACAGACATAACCAAAATGGTTTGTTCCCAAACATCACATTCATCATATACCAATCATATTATAATAATTTCCACATTCTTATATCACCTCCAAATATTATACCATGAAACAGACCCATTTCTCTCAAAATTTACCCACAACCATTCACAATTTTCTATTTAATCACACGGTTGAAACATTTCGAGATTTAACATTTTACTGTCCACATTTCATTCTATAATCCATTCAATTACATAATTAATGGTATACCATTCAAAAAATTATTCCTTGTTTAATCATATAATTACCCATTAATTTCAAGAGATTAAAATTTCATTCAAAACCCATGGTTTATTGGAACAACTCCATCCCCGGTAGCCTAGAGAGAGTTGGATAATTTATTACAATGGTATAGATACGAGATTCAAATCCCAAGGTACTGAATATTTTAGATGTTTTGGAAAACTAGATTTCAAACATGATACCCATTTTACATATAATTTATGAAATAAAACATAATATATAGAAAAATTTAAATTACTACATCCTTTAAAAGTAATTCAAATATCTCTTCTCTATAACATGGGGAATGGAAACAAAATAAGGGTGAGATAAAATGATCAATAAGGTTTAGGTATAGTGGAAGAAATCAGGAATCAATCATCATAATTAACATTAAAAATTTTACTATTGAACCCACATTCCATTTAAACAAATATATAAGGAAAATCAATACAAAAAGGTAAAAAACTGATCACATGTTCCATTTAATCCAAAAATTGGGAATGAAATGAATTGATATGTTTTTTCATAGTGAATATCATATTGATAATAAAAAATACGTTTTTAATATAGGAAATGCTTAATTAATTGACCTCATATATGTAGAACATGAACCTCTACAATAAAGACATTTCACATGAGATTTTAGTCTACAGGTAAAACCCATTTTATGCTTCCCTGACTGATTCCTCCCATGATACTACTGATGTATAGAGGGGTTGTCTATAATAAGTCCCCACACATGTATTCCATTCCAAATAATTACACATATAATGAATAATTGATTTAATTAATAAAAGAAAATATGTATCAACAAATATATCAATTGGGTAAATAATATGGATTTATCATTATTTCCCCAGTTATTCAAATAACGATCATAGTAATCAGCATTTGTAAAAATAGAATACGGCTTGGGTAATAATCATATCCATGGTATAAGAATATTGATATTTAATAAAAAATTAATTTTCTATGATATATTATATTAAATAAATCAAATGGGTAGTATATATACCACATATAAATAAATTAGTGCATAATAACAAATAATTCTTGATGGAATATAAATGGCGGTGAAATGATTACATCATGATTCCCTTTAGTGGTGTGGAATTTAAAAACATTTATGATGGGTTAAATAATTTTATTATTTTATTCTAGAACCTTATTAAAATTTATAATACCTTGTATGATCCCCTTGTAACATCTTATCACCCATTCATTAATAATTTTTCATCATTTTCATTGTTTTGGGTGTTAATTGCCTGGTTTTCTCATGTATATTTTGTCATAAATTTCTCGATTATTTTTCATAGGATATAGATCCATAATCTTAATAATTATTTTAATGTTATAAATATCATATTTAATCATTAAATAATGCTCTATAATTATTATTTAATGTTAAAAATGTAAAAAGTATCTCACCACATCGTGGTGACAGTTGGTTTTATATACGCATAATTGATGATATCATTCCATTAATGGGTGAAAAAGTAAGGTTGTGTGTGATATATTAATTATAAAGAATCAATATCATTCCACGATTATAGTATATATATCCACTATATACATAATTGCAACCATCCTTGTAATGTGGTAATTAAAAAAATTACACCACTACCTGGAGAAGGTAAGCCAGATTTATGCACACATGGTACTTCTATTTTCCATAGGATGAATAAAAAGTGGAATATTTTTTTTCAATACCATATTAACATAATATTAAATATGTTATACTATAGTTATTAATTTAGTATTGAGAAAATTAATTAAGAGGAATTAGAACAAGAAATAATTTTGCAAAAGTTGACAAGACGATTACCTCTTTTATGAATAGGCTCCTTTATATCTACTCTTAAGAGAACTAGGGTAGGAATTTTTGAAGATAAAAAGCCTCCAAAAAATGGATAAGGATTTTGGGAAGAAAAATGGTAGGTTTTTTGTGAATCAATAAAGCTATAAGTTTAGTGAATAAGTGATTGTGTGTGTTCACTTTTATAATTGTGGCGAGGGGAATATTCACAAATTCTCAAAATATTAAAATATAATAAAGCTATTTTGGAGCCAAAAAATTAAAAATGAAACATAATTGAATATAGGATAAACTTTTAGACTATATATTATCCGATTTTGTTTTATTTAAGATTTATATTAATTTTAAGTAGTTTAATAAAATAATAACTCAATAAAATATCATTACTATCAAATTTGATAATATTCATTTAATTTGACTTCAAATACATCACAAAAAAGTGGAAATTAGAATAAAATTATTTAAAACATCCCTAATATGTTATATATATCTATAAAATTCATTTCACATATTTAAAATTCAAATTATATCAAAATTAAAGTTTTTAAAATCATTTATTTTATTTTTTATATTAATTAATTAATTATCTTATTAGCACTTCAAAAGAATTTATGATAATTATATAATTTCTAAAAAAACAAATTTAAATAATGAAAATAATTTTATTAATATATTAATATAAATTTTTTTCATTCATATCTTTTTTTCTTATTTGTGGACACGTAAAATATATTAAATAAAAATAGAGAGACATTTTCTTACTATCTTTGATTTAAACAATATATGATTAATTTCGAGGAAAATTTTACATCAAAAAACTAAAATTTTATCTTATGGTGATAAAGGTGTAATAATTTTTATTTTATTTTTTTGTAATATTTTATATCACAGTTATACAATTATCATATTGTTTAAACCATCCATTAACTATTCTGACAATTTCAGAACAATTAATATTTTTTACTATATAAGGGTCAATAATGTTACAATAAAATTTCATAACAACCATAAATGGACTGTGTTATATTTAATTAACCATATAAAATTAATTTTTTCCAAATTTATTATTTAAAAAATTGATTTATTAAATATTATTTACTATTAAATATACATAATGTAAATTGTTAGAACTATTCATTACGTTGACTTTTAAAAAATATCAAAACCACTCTTATAATTCAAAATAAATTTTTCATTAAACTCCTCATAGTTCAAGGTAGTCTATAAAATTTATAATACATTAATTATCTCAAATTATATTTATTTTATTATATTTTTTACATTTATTTGATATTTCCATTAATTTAATAATTATTGCATCATCGTTGTAAAAGCATTCAATGTAATTATTTAGTTAATAAAAATAAAAAATAAATTTACATGATTAATATAAATCATATATATTAAAAATGGATATTTATATAAAAAATCTTTTGAATATACACATATTCAAAATGTTATAATTACTAAAAACATTAGTGTGACAAGTTTCACTTTTCTTAAAAAAAATACTATAAGAGGAGTAAAGTCATACAAGTGGCCCCAATAGCTCATAAATTTGGATCAAGGACTATTTTGGTTGAAAAAAACTCATACAATAAAATTTATAAAAAGGGTTATCATACTTTTCTAATCTTTATCATAATTATATTTACCCTTAATTGCCTAATTTACCCTTAATCATGGAAATAAAAAATCTTAAGTTTAAAATTCATATTGTCAATAAAATGGGACCTATTTAATAAATTTGGACCATATGATTCCAAATATGGAATCTATATTCAAAAATTCAAAAAAAACGTAGTTAAAATTATTTAAAAATTAATCTCACAGAAGTGGCTAGAAAGCAAGTGTTTAAAGTGAAAATGTTCAAAAGTTAAATACATATTCATATCTAAATTTTGTTTAAAAATGTTTCTAGTGACCAAATTTATATTAATAGACATATTATTGATCTAATTTTTCATTCAAAATAATTAAAAAATTAATTTATCATCATAAATTGTTAATTAAATAAGTAATTATTCAATTAAAAATCAATAATTTTTACTATTCCCAAAAAAATGAAACTTCCGAGAAAAATTCCCAAAATTCACTCTATGATAATTTGGAAATTATTATTTAAACAATTATGTTTATTTTCTCAAATAAAATCAACAAAAGAGAAAATAATTAGATTTTAAACAATTTCAGCATTGAAAGGCGGTAATAAAACTTTTGAAAAATATATATATTTTATGCATAAAATTGGATATTCTCTTATCATATGCCTATAAAATATATTTGATGAATGTAAAAATTATTTTCTTCAACATATAATATAAATAAATAAATATCATTAATACCAAACCCTAATAGTAATTAATTTAATTTATTAATATTAAACTCATTTGGCACATAAAAATGGTTTTTTTATAAATAAGTTTTATTTATATTGAATTGGTTGTTATATTTATTTATAATTATTTAGTATCCAATTAATTCAACCATATAATTTCAAAATTTATTTAACCATATTTATAACCTCCAATTTAAGGGTTATGAGATAATTGTAAGTTTAAATAATAATACTAATATTATTCGTTAAAACTTGGTCTTATGTATAACAGAAGATATCAGAGAAAGTATTTTTTTCATGTAATGCATTCAAAAACTACTGGTTCATGCATTAATTATATATATCATAGAATAAATTTATTTGAAATATTAAATATATTATAAATTATTAGGATATTATATACACATCTAGTATTGGGGTTGTGTGTCATACATATAATTAAATAAAATATTATTCTTTTATAATTTTAGGGTGTTACATTCTCCCCCATATTAAATAAATTGTGTCCTCTCAAGTTAAACTTGATATTGGTAATCCAGGGATGGATATTTAAAAATACAATTTTTGAGAAAACCACATCTTAAAAGATTTAATAAAATATCCTCTTAATAATAGAGAAATTGAGGTACACTGGTTATCTGGAATAACACATGACATGGATTCTATGATTGAGAACATCGAAGGAAAGTAATGATATGGACCTAGAGGAAAAGTGTAAATATTTATAAATTATAAATAATTTTATTGAAAAAACAATTGAATTATCAATTTAATGATGAGGGCCTCAAAAACATAAATCTATGATGATTTAAAAGACCATCGGTTTGAAAAAAAATAATGTATTATGATAGAATTTCATTTAAGATAATTTTCTTAAAGATGAGGAATTATTTCAATCTCAACGAATATATTAAAATATATTAACTTGATAAGTTTCTATTTCATGAACACAATTTTAAAGTTTTGTTGTTCCTTTAAGTATTCCAATTTATTTTATTAGCATAAGTTTCATCATATGGTGAAGTGGTACATTATCCTCTAAAACCTCATTCAAATATCAACTTAAAAAATTTAATAAATTTTTAACATTTCAAAAAGATTATGATACAACACTTTATTGGAAGGTCCATGTATTTAAAAAAATTAACTTATCATTACTCTTAAATCAACCTGAAGTTTCTCTTTATTTATCACATATCGAGTATGTGAACACATTCATTATGCATTCTCTTAAATTTTGGTAATAACTTGAATCTCTATAAATCCTTACTAAAAACATAGATTTATCATTATTCCTTATATAGAACCTAGATTATTCTATATATTCCTTAAATACAAAAATGTTTTAAACTCCCTCAATTTTAGAATAAAACCCATTTTCAAAAAATCATTAATCAGTTCCAAGGTAGTTAGTAATGTCCAATTTTCATTATCCATATCAATCATCTTTTTTTACGACAAACATTGTCTCTACATCAGGAATATATCAAGCATTTTGTTTCCCTTAATAATATGTTTTACAAGAATTTAAACTTCTCACTGAATCGTTTTTTTGGTCATTCATACCAATCAACACACACTTTTAATTCCATGATGAAAAAATGTTGCATTGAAATCCTTTTACATTCTATAATACTTATAACAAGGATATCATTGGTAAAATTCTCTTATATCATTATTGAAGGATCCAAATATAGGATAAAATTAATCATTACACTCCAGATATATCAATATCATAAGCATGACCATGATCCTTTAGCTTCTTCTCAGGTACATTCTCTTGACTCTTAGGGTATTCAGTTGTGTTGTGCGTCATATTCTTTCAGTTTTTACACTGAATTACAGCCTTTTTGTACTATTAATCCAATTATTTTTCCTTTTGTGCCTTATCTAAACACTTATAACAAACTCCAAATCTATTGAATCACATCCCCTGGTGATTTTTTCGCAAATTATCACATGTGGGAAAATCATTATTTCCTTAATTCCCTTTATCTATCCTTTTCTCTTCCATCCTATTCTTATCTTTCTTCATTTAGAATCAATAATACTGAGATAATTATTTTTATATATAGTTATCACATGTTACTATGTTCTCAGATGATTATAATGTTTGGAATACTAGTTCCCTTCAATATATTGGCTTAAACCCATCAAATAAACAATCATTTTTACTCTTTGGATTGTATAAATTGATATAGATTCAATTCCAACCACAATGCATCATTTGTTAAAAATTCCATCTGCTATATTAGATCGAAGAATTATGAATCATAATGTATCATATCAAAACTAGTGATAAAATTAACATAAATTAAAATTTTATATACAACTAGTCATTAAATTATAATCATAGTTTATTTGGATATATTTCCAAGTTCTATCATAGTTATTCATTCTATTATCTATTTTTTGTCAAAACTAGTTCCCAAGGTTTCTACTAAACCTCATATGATACCAACATTAATGACCCATACCCTAATAGTCGGGTGTCGCTACCTTAATATATAATATTTTCATAGATACATGATTTAAATCCTAAATCAATAAATAGTTTAGAAGTTTTGAAAACTAGATTATATACATGATTCCCATTTTTCATTGTTAATGTAATATAAAACATAATTCCTAACAAAAGCTAATAAATGGCATCCTTGAAAATTCATTCAATGGCCTATTCATCATAACCTTGGGAAAGGAAAAAAATTAAGGGTTGTATCAAATTCTCATTTTGGGTTAAGTATAGTGGATTTAATTAGGAATCAATAAGGCTAAAAAACATGGGAAGGTAGATTATTGAATACACATTTCATTTAAATAATTATATAAGAAAAAAATTAATATGGCAAGGTTAATAACTGATAATACATGTAATTTAATGAATAAACTGGGAATAAAATGCATCCATATAATTTTTCATAGTGAAAATCATGTCTATAATAATAACCTGGTTTTAAATGAAGAAAATTCTTAATTATTTGATGGCATATATCTATCACATGAACTGTTACTGTCAATACCTTTCAAAAGATGGTTTAATCTATAGGTAAAATGTCATTTAATGGTAGAATAACTGATTTGTCTCATGAGACTACCGATGCAATGATGGTATATATATAACTATACCAAACCTTTTTCTTCATGTGAAAAACATTCCTCACATATCTAATAATATATTAAATTACTAAAAAATTAATTATTAAAAAATATACATATTATGTAAAAGATTAGGATTTAACATTGTTTCCCCAGTTATTCAAATAGCGATCAAAGTAATCAATATATGTGAAAAATGGAATATGAATTTGGTACTAATCATATACATAATACAGTAATATGGATATTTAATAAAAATTTTATTTTATTTGAACAGTAATCACAAATAAATAAAATAGTTAGTATATACTCTATATAAAATTTAATTGGTCCATAATAACAAATAACTCTATGGAATATAAATTGAGACAAAATCATTACCTCACTCTTCTGTTTAGTGGTGCATACTTTAAAATCCCATATAATAGTTTAAATAATGTTATTAATTTATAAAATAACCATATTCATATATATAATACACTATATGGTACTTTTATAACATCTTAGCACCCGATCATTAATAATATTTTATCATTTTCATTATTTCAGGTTTCAATATCCTTGTTTTCTCATGCATGTTGGTCCATGAATTTCCTAATTATTTTGTGTATGATATAGATCCATAATAATAATATTGATTTTAATGTTATAAATATCATATCTAATAATCAAATATAGTTTTAGAACCATTATTTAATGTTGAACATGGAAAATAAATTGCATCGCATTGTGGTGATGTTGGGTCATATGTACGCATGAGTGATGATATCATTCCATTAATGGGTGAATCATTAAGTAATATCAAGATATATTAATTTTATAGAATCAATATCATCTCATATGTACCATATATATCCATTATATCCCTCATTATAACCATCCTGGTAAAGTATTAATGAATAACCAATTACACAAAAACGTGAAGACGGTAAGTCGTACGTACGCGTGCATGGTGCATTTGCTTTTCATATAATGAATAAAAGGTAGAATATAATTTTTCCATAATCATAATAATATCATAGTATAAATATGATAATTTATTTACTAATTAGGTTTTGAAATAACATATGAAGAGGAAGTATAAGAAAAAATCATTTTTAGAGAGTCTGTAAATATGATTACCTCTTATGTGAATGGTATTCTTTAAAACTCCTCTTAAGAAACATAGGGAATGTATTTTTGAAGTAAAAGAAACTTAAAAACATGGATAAGGTTTCTTTGATGAAAAATGGTTAGTTTATAGGTGATCAAGGACTCTCAAAGTGTTTTCAAAATGTGAGGCATGAGGTTTCTTTTTAAAATTGATGTGATGGGCACTTCCAAAATTTCTCAAAATACTAAAATATAATAAGGCTATTCTTGGAACAAAGACTTACAAATAGCCTATAAATTAATAGGGGATGCAATTTATGACCATAAATTATTCCATTTTGGATTATTTAATATTTTTTATCTCTAAATAATTTAATAAATATTAATTCAATATAATATCATTATTGTTAAATTTGATATTATTCATTTAATTTGACTTCAAATGCATCAATAAAAAGTCATATTTCAAATATAATGATTTAAAACCATATAATATGTAATATATATATATATATCTGTCTATGAAATTCATTTCAAAAATTTATATAATCAAATTATATAAAATTTAATATTTTTAAAATTATTTGTTTTTTTGTTGTTAATTATATAAATATTATATTACCATTCCACACGAATTTAAGTTAATTTTAAAATTTCTAAAAATTAAAAATAAATTTATATAATGAAAATAATTTCATTAATATCAAAATAGACCATTATGTTCATTTTTATCTTGATTTTTCCCTTTGTGGACATATAAAAGATATTAAATACAAAGTGGGTGACATTTTGTTACTATCTTTGATTTAAATAATATATACGTTAATTTCATTGAAAACTGTTCATTAAAGAACTCAAATTAAATATTGTGGTTATAATGGTATTATAACATTCATACAATAATTTTTTTATTCTTTACATCATTGTTATACACTTGTCTTTTTTATTTTAACCACCTGTTCTCTCTTTTGACAATGATCATACTACTAAATTTTTCTACTATATGAGGATCAGTAATGTTACTATAAAATTATAAAAGACCCATAAATGGAGTATGTAATATTTAATTAAACAAATACCATTAATTTGGATGAATATATGAATTTTTAGATTCTTTAATCATTTATTAAAATATTATTTAGTATAAAATATTCATAATGATAATTTTTAGAACTATTGATTAAATTGACTTTAAAAAATATCAACATAACTCTTATAATTTAAAAAATGTACTTTATTAAATTAATAAATTCTCAATGTCATATATAAAGTTTTGGATATTGTTAATAATATCATATTATAATATTTTTAATATTTTTAATAACATTTATTTTATATTTTGATTAATTTAATAATTTTTGCATCATCATTGTGAAACACTTCTAATTAATTATTTGCTACCAAAATATTAAAAATAAATTTCTAGGATGAATATAAATATTTTAAATTTAAAATTAATATTTTTTATACTAATGTTTGTATAATGATGTATTAGAAATGATATACTGGTTAAAAACATTAGTGTGACAAGATTGAATTTTCCAAAAATAAAATTCTATAAGGGGAATAAAGTAATCAATTTGGCTAAAATAGGTCATAAAATCAGTATAAGGAAGATTTTTGTTGACACTCACTTATCCTTGAAAAATAAAACATTTTTTAGGGTAATTTTCTAATCCTTATCATAAATATTTTTTACTCTTAATCACATGATTTACCTTTAATCGTGGAAATAAATATTATTAAGTTTACTGTTCATATTTTCCAAAAATAAATGGATACTATTTATAATATTTTTAACTTTTGATTAAATATATGGAATCCATTTTAAAAATTTATAAAATGAAAGTTGCTAAAATTAATGAAAAATCAATCACATAGACGGGGCAAGAAAACGGGTGTTTAAAGTGAAAATGTTCAAAATCTTACTTTGTTTTCATATTTAACATCTATATAAAAATCACTCCAATGAACTAAATTAGATTATTATATTTTAAATCTATTAAATTTAACTTTAAAACCCATCTATAATATAATTTTTCATTATAAATTATTTAGATGAATAGTAAGTTTTCAATTAAAATTATGTATTCGTTACTATTCATAAAAAATGAAACATCAAAGGAAAATACCAAAAATTTAAACCTAATGTAATATTGAAGATAATTTTAAATAAATAATGTTTATTTTTGATAATATAATTTATAAATTCATAAACATTTATATTTATATCAAGTGTCTCATTAAAATGTGGCAAAACTACTTTTATAAAAATAAAGCTTTTTATGCATAAAATTATATTTTCTCTTCTATTATGACTACGAAATATATTATATGAATGTAAAAAAATGCTTCAATAAATAATATATATATCTTTCATTATTATCATCAAATAATTTTAATTACATATTTTCTTAAGATAAAATCTTTTGGCACATAAAAACAGTTTCATTATAAAAATGTTTCCTTTATATTTAATTGCTTTTAATATTCATTCATAATTACTTTATAAATAATTAATTAAACCATATATTTTAATAAGACAGTTAATCATATTTATAACTACCAATTTCAATTTTAGGAGAAAATTTTCATTTAAAATAATAATATTAATTGTATACCATAAAAAACGTTCTTGAAGGTAATACAAGATATCGAAGAAAGTATGTGTTACACGTAATGTAATCTAAACTCAGTGTTCATTGAATTGAAATATATATATCATAGATTTAGTTTATTTAAAACAGTAAATATATGGTAAATTATTGGGATTTTATATTCGATTCTACTCTTGGTATTGTGTGGCATACATGCAATTGAATAAAATGTTATTCTTTTAGAATTTTGAGGTGTTAAATTTATTCATTTCAAGACCATATCCATTTTCTATATCTATTATTACTAATAAAATTTAAATAATAAAAATAACCTATAAAAACCCACACAAACCCATCACAAAAAAAATTCAACTCATTCCAATTTTCACCTCAATAGCCAAACATCACTTTCTATTTACACGTGAATAACCATATTATCATTCAACATCAAAAACCATATACCATCTTCCCAAACATGATAAGGAAGCCTCAAACCGAATACACAATCCCAAAAAACAACCTAGTACCCACCATAATAATTACTAAAAAATATCCTCCATAAAGTTAACACAAACCAAAAAATCGCATCAAGTATTTCAGTAGAACACAACATATAATTAAATCAATAAGAACTTCCACAGTCCATCTTTTAAAAACATTCCATCCCACTAATTTAACATCATACACACAGTTTATAACGAAATAATTATATAATACAAACAAAAAATTAATTATAATCTTTATATTATTATCCTTTTATAAATTTTGGTTCAAATATTCAGTTTCACTGGTATTTTCATACAAAAATTATGGTATTATAAAAAATATAGGAGGAAACACTATAAACCATCAACTATAAGAAAAATCTTGGAAACATGTGATCACATGTGACACACCCCATTCACCTTCAATTTTGTTTATTTAAATTCATTATACTTATTAAGATAATCTATAAATTATACCCAATCAAGTAAAGATAATTTTAATTTCACATTTATAAAAAAATAGAAGACAGTTATCAAAACCCCTTGATAAATAAAATCTTTTACATCCACTATCAAACAAGAAGAATGTAGGAGATGATCAATAGGAAAACCCTTGTTATGAAAACCTTCATTATAATATATGAAATCATTAATTATCAACTAACAAAAAATCATTAAAAATTGGTTCCCAAATATCCCAAGTATGTACAGTAGAGATGGAACCTAATATCCAGATAAAGGAAACTAACCTCATATTGAAAAATTAATAATATCTAGAATCCATAGACCAAATATGAGAAAGGGTAATTAAATTTATCCAAAACAATGCATATATGGATATCCATGGTTGATATAAATAAATAAAGAAGTATAAAAATGAGAGGAGTACTTGAATTTATTCTGGGATCGGAAACACGACAACATGGTGTGACTGGACATCACCATCTCATGTTAATGATGTCTCAAACTACACTCCTAAAATTTTTCCAAATATCCCTCAATATCTCTCCCATATTAATCTTTGTCAAATTAAAAAGTCCAATATGACTGAGTATGGGTCACTCCCTGACCATAGGACAACAACACAACAACACGAATGATAGAACCACTACAAATTTACCTAATGTCCTCTTAGAGTCATAAGAATGGTAGTGTCATTTAATCCACGTGGAATAAACTATACTTTTTCCTTTAGAACTCCACATTATATAAATGAAGGTATTGTGTTAAATAACACTTTTTATAAAATCTAACCAAATCCCAAGCCACATTTAGACTATGAAAAAATCTCCCAATCTATGACAAAATAATTTATAAAGGAACAAATTTAGGTTTGATAAATTTTAAAAATATTCTTTTCCCAGATCAAATTGTTCCACACATAACCAAAATTCTTCACCAAATGATACATGTTGTGACCGTAAATATGAAACCATGACCACAATTCCTCTTTAGAAATAAAGAAACCTCCATAATCATTGATCACACATCAAGACCGCCTTGTGGATTGTCACTAAACCTCATCTTTCAAACCAGCCTCTCATGGCATAATAGTTACCACCAAACCATGGTCAATGTCTTATAGTGTAACCCTCAACTAAAATTCTACTACCCAACATTAAATATCTCTGTGATACCTCTAACATCAAAATAGTGCAACATAAAGGTCAAAATGGCCCCAATATTAAAAAATGGGATATCTACTACATTTTATTAATCTTTTTACCCACATTAAAGTATTCTATTTTAGTGGTATCATATTTTAATTATTTAATGTTATTAATCTTAAATTAATATGTATCTATTTCAAACATATATTAACTACATATCAATTCAATAAATATTTTCATCTTCCCTTATTAAACTATTTTTTGTAGGAAATTTTTTTCATTCTCTTAATTTTTCACAAAAAACAACTTCCAATTCCATATTTTTATAAAATAACAACAATTGTTTTTTTATAAAATTAAATGATTAAAATTTTTATCATTCTTTATAATCAAAATATTTAATATTTGTATACATGACTATTATTTTATCCCATAAAATAATTTTGTATATTCATATTTTTTATGGGATAATATGGCTGATTATGCTTACACTACAAAAAAATTGTATTGATAATAACCATAAAATGTGTTGAGATACCCTAGTTATGGATTCTAGTTAACACTGTCCTTCATTGAATATTTTATTTTAGATTAAAACATGATAAAATGATGTTAAAGATCATAAATTATTGTCATCAATAAATCTATAGCTTTATCATGTCAAAATAATTGTTTTAATGATCATGATCAACAAATATACCATACAATTCACATAAATATAGTAGAATTTATAGTTCCCCAAGGATGAAAACTCTAATAATAACACTATCCATAAGAATATTTCTATATTTTTTAATAATATTAAAAATAATTTCATCATTTTTTTTGAAAAATAGAAACCAAAAATGAATTAAAATGAAAATATTAAGCAATGATATAAATAAAATCTTCTAAAATGGCACATAATTTGATGAAGGAATGTGTCTTGAAAACCGATAAAATTTATATTTATAGAAAACACCGACACTCCACCATATTGGACTAGTTGGATTATATCTCAAGAAAGCATTGTATAACATAACATATGATATTTATTAGTTTTTATTTTTATTTTTTATAGTTATTAAATAAATAAATAACATTTTTCTATTAATAAAAGAATAAAAATAATAAAGAAATGTTGAAATGTAATGCCTTGTATTTAATGGGATTTAGTGGATAAAAAATAAGTTAAGAATAAATAATCTAGCTTATGGGAGATTGAATAAAATTTTCTTATCCTAATTCTATTTTTTTATTAACATTTTCTTAAAAAAATTATAAATTGATTGAGAGATGTATTACATCAATATAAATACTTCACTATATATATAGGTATAACCTACATATTAAAATTATATTAATAATATGACATTATATTTATACATTTGTTAAGGAGACTCTTTGATGTCTTGATAGGTTCATATCCACTTATTCATTTCAGAACCCACATTTTCAAGAAATAATTATTATGATGGTAAGAAAAATATTACATTACAAATGAAGAAAATTGTTTATGTGAATTTATGGGCTTTAACCTCACTTCTCAATTCATTCACTAAAATTATATATAATTAATTAAATGAAAATAATTAAAATTTTATTTAAAAAACAATTTCAATTACATGCTTCCCTCTACTAAATGAGAACATATTACTTTCCTTCCATGTAAGTATGTGGGATATCATATCCAAATAGATGAGTAAGAGTGTATAAAACATATAAGAGTAAAAGGACAATATAATTATAGGATAGGAATAAAAATACACTAAATTTGAAGAGGTATATAGAAATAAAATTAAATGAAGAACAAAATAACAATCTTAATAAGAATATACAACATGAATATAAAAAGAACTAATATAGCTCGAAGTAATGTAAAATACAATAAAATACTATTAATAAAAATTTAACATAAAATTTAATATAAAATTAGAGTTGAAATATCAAATATCCCGATAAGAATAGTAGAAAGAGTGACATTAATGGGGATATATCCATGATATATTAAAAGAAAAAATGACACAATTAGAATGGTTGGACTGATCCCTTATATGGAAAATATTTTATTATAAATAAGTCATACCCAATTTAGAAATAATTGAAATTTTTTTTTACCAAATATAGGTGGAAATATCTCAAAAGATTAGGTATCTTCTATAAAAGATACATAAAAAAAATATTTCTCTTTATAGAATCTTGGAACATGTCCATATATTTAGGTCACCATTTCATTAGATTATCTATCTAAAATATCGCATCCTATCATTAATTGTATCATCAACATAAATTTTAGGATCAATGAATCTATATATGTTTCATTCTTCAAAATACGTGGAAAAAAACAAACTAACATACATGAACATCCATTCATCTTCTTAATAACAATATTTATGGTAATTTAAAAAATAAATCTTTAAAAAATATCTTAAAAGTAATTAAAAATTAATAATAATGTAGTAAATATGGAATAACATTTATCATGAATATAATCCTATGGAGCATCTTCAATCCCACACACAAGTCATACTCAAGCCCCTACCAGCCACCAAAATCTGGATCCTGTAAACATTGTGTAGAAAATTATAAACCCATATGATCATGTATTAATTTTTCATGTAAAAAATTTACTTCCAAAATGAGGATAACCATTAATTGGCTCGATATTCTAACGCAAACCATCCATCACACATTTTTTATTTAACATCAACACATCTCATCTCCCCATTCTCTTTAATGAAAAATAATGATCCATCTTAAAAAATTTGATACTCTATATTCCAGTGACGAAAAACCCAAGAATCATGTTTGGATTAATTCATAATCCACTCCTATGTGAGACACACTAGATTCCATCAATATCCCACATATTTTAAGCAGTTTCACCCTATAAAATAAACTTTTTCTCACAAAGTAGGTGAAGACTATTGTATCAGACCTTAATTAACCTTCAAAAGAACCTCCAATAATGATTAATAAAATAATTGTTTCACTGATACATGAACCAACAGATCATTATCCTCTCAAATTATTAAATATATGGTAAATGCGTCAATAAAAATCTTCATTGAAGACACCCGATGAGGCTAATAATGCATAACCCATTGCATTAATCTTTATCAGTGTTTAGGCGATCTTAATGACAAAAATTTTGGAGAAAATTTTATATTATCTAATCAAACAACAATCTTATGTTTACTACTTCCTTAGGAAAGATTTAAAAAAATTATGTACATCCCAACCATATGCATCATCCCAATTATTTCATATGTACAACATACTATATAAATTAAAGTAATTGTAGAATACCAAAACAATATTTTATCTAGAAATCCATTAAAAATAAACTCAAATATTGACAACAAACATTATAAAATATTTTTAAATTTGATTCAAATATGTTAAATAAATAAATAATTTTGTAATATTAATTTTAATAAATTAATATTTTATCTTATTCATTTAAAATTCCATGTGTATTTTAAAATTAAAATCCAAGAAAAATGAGAAAAAAATTATTTTATTCGTCCATAGTGCTAAAAATTAAAAAACAGTAATAAGGAATTTTAAAAAGTATGTTGACCTACAAAAAAAGGAATTAATAAAAATAATTCATAAATCATTTTTACTGAAAAAAAACATTTTATAATTAACCATTTCAGTCATGAGGTGAATCCTATAGCATCTATGATTTAACAAGTTATTATATACCTATTCTAGTTATTAGGAATAAAAAAATATGTCATCAAATTTATTTAACATTATCTAATATTATTGAACATAAATGAAAATCATCAATAATTGGAAGTGTTATCATCCATTTATAATCTATTCATTATAATGGTATGATATTTATATCAATTTATTTATTGGGTTTTTGATGTCATAATAAACATTTAATGGTTTATTTAGAGATGTATCAACTTAAAAAAGTAGTGTATTTCATTCCTACACATTAGACATTTCATGCTGATTATCTTGGTAGGATTTTTGTGAAATATTTTTTTAGTATTTATGGGATTTTGATGTCTTTTATCCTTAATAGGGACCCCAATTTATATCTAGATTTTGGAATGGGAAGTAAAATTCTATTGAGATGTAGTTTTAAATATGTATTATACATTTATGGATGGATAGAAAGAAAATATTATTTAGGTTTTCTAAAACCTGATTCAATAATGTATGCTTAAATTTTACTGGTCTTATGAGGGTCATATTGTATTGGAATACATTTTTTGTTTTAAATTTTAATACTCATTAATCCATATAGGACACTCTCAAGTATTGTAAAGTTGGATACGTTCTTCTTCATTCTGTCAGACTAAGTGGGTGAAAAAATATTTATGGGGCCCAGTTTTGTTCAATAACTTAGAGATTATTTTCAACATATTTGGATTCTAATTAGGTTCATTCAATGTCGAAAAATAAAAATGAAAATTATTGCTAATGAATATTAAGATTTTTTTAGATTTAATTTTTTAAGGTAAGTCCTAGGATGGGATATTAATAAAATATAAAGAAACGAAAAAATATTCAATGATATTTGGGACCTATTGAAATCACATATTGGACTGATGAATTGTATTATCATTTTAAGTTTCACCATTGTCCTGATGTAATTAAAAAAATAATTTATGTTTTCAACTTTATGATATACTTACTAGAACTAACCAATGTCAAGAGATAAGGGATAATTTACTTGAATAGTAATGTATCGTATCTTGAACTACCTATTTAACTACTGAACTATGGGGACAATACTGAAAGCTTACAGTATTGAATTATTTTATGTATTGTGAAAACATAAAATGAATTAGTAAGAGACTTTGTAGAATGAGGACGAGTTATAAAATCATATTCTATATCTATTTGATAAAAAATCATAGAAAATTTTATAGGACAAAATGACCCTTGCTGGGAGAAATTTAACACACTTATTTTGTAATTATAGTTGATATTTCCATTAATATTGATTATGGGATGTATTCTTAATGTTTTTAGGGTGTTTTTGGTCAGTTAATATTTTATTTTTGAGAAATAAAATAATTAATGATGACGAAAGTGAGTTTTGATAAGATTTTAAGATTTATAAAATCTCATTAATTATTGAGTTTATGTTTTGAATGAATCAAGATTTAAGAGTGATAATGTGAGTGGTTTTACTAGGACCACAAAATAACCTCAACTATCCAAGTGATAATTCATGGAAATTTTTCATTATGACTTATAGTTGGATAATGTATTTGAATGGTAATTTAAATTGTGTTAGAGGTTTTATATGACAACCATGCATTTTGGGGTTTTGAGGCATAGGAGAAGCACATTTTTTTACATGGTTAAGGGAACATACATGAAAAATAATCATTTATCAATAATTACTTTAGTTTTTTCAATAAAACACTTAAATTTTAAAAAATTAACTCGATCATTTTTTAGAATATATTTGATGATTTAATAGGAATTTTAAATTTATTTTTGAGTCATATCATCATATATTCCATGAATCATGAGTGACTTTCATCTGTATGATAGTATATATTTGGTTTTATATATTCATACTTTCTAAAAATTGACTAATGTCTTATTTTCCATAATAAATTTAGACTTGGGTATATTAATCCTTGGAATTATAATTAATAATTCTGATTAATCATAATTTTTTAGTGATTATGGTAATTTATTCTTATATGGGGCATTAAATCTGGTGATTAGGAATTCCCCTATATTGAAATAATAATGTATGTGATCTCAAAATATTATAACGAAATTATCATTTATAATGTTCATTTTTATTATATTTTATTAATAATTGATTAAAAATGAATGTTTTTTGTGAAATTGTGGTTTCTTTTAAAAATTATATTTTAACAAAAAAATGTTTTTACTCCAAAATAGGTAATAATAAACCCTTTGATGTATGGAATTAAAATTAGTATTTTTTAAATTAAAATTATTTCAATTTATAAAAAATGGATTTCCAATATATGTTTCATATAATAATGATGAATTAAATAAAATAAAAAATGATTAAATAAATTTGGGTGGTCAGAATTTTGATAAATTAGTTTTTATGTTTTTATTTTTTATTTCTAACACGGTTTATAATTGTGTATAAATTATATTTTTTTGTGATTCATTTTGAATATTATAATAATTATACAAATTAATGAATAGAAGTGGAGATTTTATTTTTAAGATCAAGAATTTTTGTGATAACTAGTCCTCAAAGTTGAGGCCATTCTAAATTATGGAGTTGGATGAATGAATAGGTCATAACATGATCCACACATTAGAAATATAGATATCATTGGTTTATATAGATTATTCTCAATTATTCCATATAATTAAAAATGATATAGAATTAGAGATTTTCCCTTTGATTTTAAAAGTGGGGAGTTTTCATATATTTTTTAAAAAAAATGAGTAGACTTTTGTAAGTTACGTTTTGGGGTTGAAAATATGGTTTATGGAGTGACTTGAAATTATTTTTTTTTATTTGATGTTTATTATAAAAAATTATATACGAAAATTAATTTGTGATGATTTTCATTGACACCTTTGTTTTATAACAAATTTGAATAAATCAAATGTTTTTGTTAAAACAATATTTTGATTATCATATACTGATTTTTATTTCATATTTGAGATTGACCATTCATTTAACCATATTAAACTCATTATCAAAATTTTATTTAATTTATAATGAAAATATCTATGGGGGATTTAGTGGATATGTAGAAATAATTATCCTTGAAGTAGGAAAATAAATTACATTTTTCATCATTAATATTTAGTTATATAACCACTTTATATTTAAAATAGAGGATTTTATGGCTTATATAATAGGATTATTTATTTCATTGTTTCTAGTGTATAATTAATTTCTTTTGTTTTTGGATTTTTTAACTAATATAATTCTTATATAAGTATTTTTAAGAATAATTTAGTTCAAATATATTTTACATTCACATGAATATCCACATTTTATTTTTTGAGGGAAAGATAATCCTAAAATATTTAATTATTATCCCCTTGTACTAATTGATGATCTCTGCTGACTGGGAAAATAACTTGAGGCTATGTGATATTCTATATCTTTTCCACCCAACAGAGGTCCCATCAAAATATCCAAATATCCCTTTATTGGTCTCACCCAAATAGAATAGGTTTCCTTTATTTTTCCTTTATCTTTTTCCATTTTAGAAAATGAGTTTTCGATGGTTATTTAATTTTATATGAATCCCCATATCGCTCTAATTTTCCAAACTAACCTTCATCTGAGAGCTTTGAAGGATTCATCAAGGATGTTTGGGGTTTACATTCACCAGTAGTGCTGGAATATTTGGACCAATAGTATCTCTTTATTCACATTATTTTTTATTTATATTTTTCTCCTGCATATTCATTAGCTATTTAGTCTTGAGTAAATCCCAAGTTCTTTATAATCCATTGGACTATTGATTTAAAAAGGTTGGGGAATATAATTATTCAGTTAGAAAGACTCAACTACTAAGATTGTCTCTCCCATTACCATATCTTATGATCCTAAATGGAATGTTTAACTGAATCAGTGGTTTCCTTTTTTATTGATAAACCAATACTCTATTTCAATCAATTTGTATTTTCCTACATTTTTTTGAGTTTGATTCCTAAAATCCCCTTCCTAGACTAATCCATCACATGGTTGAAGTGAAGGGGAGTTTCAAGAAACACATCCTATATGAAACTATGGTCGAATTCTCCTCTATGTGTCGTCATCTAGAATATTGGAGTTACAAATTGTTGGTTACTAGGGAATTTATCCATTAGCATGCAGTAGTGGGGCCTCTAACCCTTAATCCCCATACCATTTTCTAAGATGGTTATATTGTTGAGTACTCTCTTGTTGGTTTTATAGATTCTAGTTTCGGTCATGAAATATCTACTTTCTTTTCTACACATAGGGTCTTGATGGATTAGGAATCCATAGGTCAGGTTCCCCTTTTTACTATCGAGGATTCACCATTATTCATAAGAAATTTATTTACTAAAAAGTAAAATCTCTAATGGTGGCGGAGACAAATCAATCGATAGAAATTGGTGCCCATATTGTTTATTTTGTTGTTGATGATTTATAATCCCTTTGAAATATGGAATATTATGGTGTTAATGGGTCCAACATCTAGTTGATTGTGTCTAGAACCTTCTCTTTTCCAAGTTACAATAGAATACAAGATCACCCACTACTAACTTTCTTTTTGATGATGGTGATGTGTTTCCATAGAGGAATACCCTTACAGATGTTTCTCACAGATCATCTTGGAAATAAGAAAATTTTATTATTGGGTGTTCTTGTTTTCTTTATGTGGATTCCCCTGTAATTTAGAAAATTAATTTAAGATAACTTAGGAGCTCCTTCTACCCACCTCACTAAAAGAATTGGGTGAAGGGAATCATGACATCATTTTCTCCTTAATGGCCACTATAAACCTCTTTCAACTCCTTGGGGAGGGAAGTTGTGAGGTTAATTTATTTGAAAAAGTCCCTCGTTGCTGAAAACCTAAGATAAAATATTAACCATGGGAACTATTTAATAGAAGAATCAATATAAACATATTTATTAATAAGGAATTGTATGATGTGTGTGGTAAACCTTATGATTTCCCTTAAAATCACCATTTTAAATTTCATATGACGTTTATTTACATTCTAAGGGATATTTCTCTTCTTTTGATCCCTTTTTTAATGAATTTCATCAGCTATAGATTTTTGTTCCTTGATTTTCACTAATTTTGGTGTTTCATTAACAGTATGGTTTACCCATCCCATGTAAAATGGGGTTTCATGATTATTATATTTCTTCCATCTCTTGGAACTTAGTGGGATAATGATGGTATTTCCCCAACCATGTTTAAAATGGGTGTATCAAAATCCAAAAATCTATATTTTAAATAAAATGGGAAAATCAATAATTATCCAACAAATATATATATTTAAATACCATATCATAAAAAAATAAGAAAAAAATATTTTTTTCACAAGAATAGGATGGTTTTTCTTTAATTTTTAAATTATATTAATTTGTTTTAAATGAAATGTATCTAAAATTAAAATTCACGATATAATAATATATTTTTGAGCATTAATAAAATGAATCACAAAATCTGGTCCCTTATAAAAATCAAACATAAGTTCTTGAACACATTATCAATACACTATATATACATTATATTTGATAATAAAGATTAATTGCATATAAAATAAAAAATATCGATATTTTTTGGGTTGAAATCTTAATTGATCAATCAATGAATGAATTTTTTTTGTATTTTACATTATCTGTGAGGTAAGAAGGATCATGTTTATAAAAAAAATTATTTAAATATTAAATAAAATAAAAAATTAAAATATGAATATGTATTATAATGACCATAATCTATAAGTATTCTATATTGTAAAATATATTTATAATTACTTATTTTCATAATTTTTCACCTTTTCAGTGGAAATGTAATGACCTGTATCATTATTGATCATGGAGTTAATGGAAATTAGTATTTTCTTTGAATTGGGGTAGGTGTGTTTTTAAAAATAAGATATGGATTGAAATTTTTAATATTGAGGGTTTCAAGAAAAAAAATTATGTAATTTATGATGTTTTTATGAAATATAGGACTGTCAGTTGATGGTTAGAGGAGGTGGGGTCTACTATATTAATCTAGAATAAAGACCAATCTACCAGGTTAGGCTATAATAGGTACCTGGTTTGGAATGTAGAGGAAAATAATGCTTTTCAATTTCTATCATGTACCAGGTCATCATCCATACGATACATAATTGACACTTAGTGAATTTAGTTTTATAAATTTCATTAAATAAATGTTTGATTTTAAATACATAACCCCTCTTCCTAGATAACCAATTGATTCAAAAACCCCTCCCACATTTCTCTTCATTGTTCTCCCTTGTCTCATATCTACATGTAATCCCCATGTAGTGTTATATCAAATCATATCACAATTCTATCTAAAATAAGAATTTTCTATTAATAAGGAAAATGTATTGCCTTGGTTTCCTCCCATATTATTCATCTTCCTACCATCATTCGATTGTAAACATCTCTTTAGTTCCAATTTGTTTGATTTAATTATTTCAAGAAAATATAGTAGAACCAAGATGTGAAATGAGATGTGATAATTCTTCTTAACTTATAGTAGCTACTACATTTAAAATTTAACAACATGTTATGTGTATGTTTTAATGTCTTATTTGAGTAATAATTGAATTTATATTTTGAGGGTTTAGAAAATGTATTGAGTGAATTAGAATTTTTATAACAACATAGGTAAAGACTTTATATAATGGATCTAGAATCTCAAGAATGGTTTCAAGATTTTTACAATTTCCAACCACAAAACTACCAATGAACATAACCTATAGTTAAAATAAATAAACCCTGGAGTTGTATAGGTTAATGTAATAAATTATTAATTGATAATTTTGATACTTTAAGAGTGTTTTTATGGAAATCCATGTGGTATGAAAATTTTAATGAAGTTCTTTTGTGAGAATAATCACAAAAACTGTATGGGAAATGTCCTAAGTATTCACACTGGATAGAGAAAAACGTTTAATATTAATATAGTTATAGTAATATTGTTTTATTGGTTTTAAAAAATTTATTCTGATCAACAAATTGGTTATTCTAATGGAATTTCCTTAGAGGTATTTATTTATCAATTATTTTTGGAATTAAACACTTATTGACAAAATGATAATGAATTTATCGATTGGATTATGGTTCTTTTTCCACCATCTATCATGGGAAGGTGTCATATATATATATTGATAGATATTAATGATGGTATGCATCATGGATGTATTTTATATCTGTTGTATTTTTATTTATTTTCAATTTTTAAAGATTGTGTATTATATGGATTTTTTTTAATCTACTCTATAGACTGTGATGCTAACTGATTGATAATATTTGATCATCCCCTAGTATTTTTACAATCATAGAACATTAATATGTATTGGAAAAGGGCCTATGTGATTTTAAACTCCCATACATTATTTTTTGGTTATTATTGATGTGCGTGAAGGATAATTTGATTTTCATTGAAGCCTTTTAAAGTAGTATAATTTCTAATAGGTTCATAGCAAAGTAAAAAAAACCAAGTACAATTTATGTGTAGGGAATATTAGATTTACTATGTATTATGGGTATAATAATCATTATGGGTCATCATTTTAGCTATAGGATTTATTTTAGATGACCATGTATCATGTGTTTAATTAATATGGGTTGTTATTTAGTAAAATTAGAATATACACTAACATCATACTAGGTATAAATTGGTTTCTATCTGAGTGGTATGATATAAGATATGTATATAATTTATTATTTTTTTCCAAACCATCCTCATACAGCTAATGATGAGACATTGGAATGATTTATATAAATTAGGGTGTCCTCTAATATATCTCAAGTTCTCATTCTTCTTATGTCGAAATAATATCAAAGATAAGTAAACTAATATATAGTGTCGATACTACTCTATTTTAGATAAGAACTATGGATTACTAAGGTGTGAATCCTGTACTTCACCTTGAGTATATTATTATAGTTATGAGAATGGGATGTCATGGTCCCGTATAAATTTTTGTGTGGATTTAGACTATTGATGTTCTTTTTCTTTATATGTTTTAGGGAGATCAAGGATCTATGGAAGGTCCCCAAAACACTTAGATACATGGGTATATATAGGGTTTACTATATTTTTAAATGTTTTCTTGATATTAAGACACTAGTATTGGTCAATCATTAATACATATATCGTGTGATGGAATAACCAATAAAGGAATTAATAGAATATTATGGTCTCAGATGTGGTGGATTCTTTATTAGTACGTGATTACCTAGCATGATTTCACATATTCTTCATTTTCTTAAACTATCATGGTTAGTTATGGGTTTTTCTGACAATAATGTATGATTTTCATTCTTTTATATTTGTGAGATATAATTTTTTGGGAAATATTTTAATAGAATAATTAAAAAATATAAACTCATGAAGGTTGAATGGAATTGATATACATGGAATTTGACTATGAGTACGATCATTAAATAATTGGAGAGTAAAAGTTATTATAGTAACTACATTAAGGTATAATAATAATAAAAGTAAGATTCTATAGAATGAATAACCAAATTATTTTTGGAAGAGTTTGAGAATTATTGATTTTAGTTGGATTAATTTGGTATGGATGGATGTCATGGTATTAAAACACTCTCATTCTGGACTATTGATTTAGAATGATAGTGTGAATAGTTGAATTTTATATTTTCCAAAAGAATGCTGGAATGGGAAGAAAACCACACAAAAAAAATTGGATAGAGTATTCAATACCTATTCTCAATATAATTATATTTAAGAGTTTGTAAGAGTTATAGAGACCATTTTATCATTTGAAATTTCTTATCTAAGATAACAATGCATTTTATAGTATAGAAAAAAATATTGCTTCAGGAAAACATTTTGGAAATTAAAATGAAAAGTAAACTAGGTAATTTGTTTATAATATATATTTCCTTGAAAATTGTGTGGTGTATAAATTTATATTAGAAATTGTAATTCCAAGAAAAGGAATATTTTAAGACATGGAGGAATCATATACGATTAAATAAGTATAGTATTGCAATTTTATCATACCCACAAGGAAGTTATTTTGAGTATAAATAATTTTTGGGTTATCCTATAAATGGAAATAAGGTATTTTGAAGGGAGTTTCCCAAATATTATCTATTATAAAATATTTATTCAATTTTCAAGAGTGTGTCATGCCATAATTGTTTTTGATGCCTTCATGTTTCAATTTTCGAACATTCCAAGATCTCATTAGGAGGAAAACCTAAAATAATGACTCATGGAATATATAGTTGAGATATAATAACATATTTTAGTGACAAAATATCACAAATTTTTGTTTAGTGTAAACCTTCACAAATTAATACTTAAATTTTAAAATTAAATATAGAGGATATGAAATGATATTTAGACATATTTCTTGATCCTTATGTGTGAATTGGACCCTATGAATTCATGTGGGTTACATATAATGATGCTAAATATTAATGTAGTGTTAAATAATATCAATAATTGATCCATGGTTTGGACACATCAAAGAACATATAAAAACAACTTTTTCATTTCAGGAAATTGATGAATGGAATTCACATATCTCATTTTCAGAGAATAAAATGATAGGAGATCCATTGATTGATTTTTATTTGAAAAATACTTTTTTTTAAAAAATAGTGTCATGAAAATATATTACAATAGACTTATCTTGATTATTATATTGAATTATATGGATAATATCAAATATATTTCTAATGTGGAATTATTCTTTATCTGGAGGTCTTATCTCAACTGTTGTGATTATGTGTATGTCATCAATAAATCTTTATAAAAAATAATATGATCTCATATGTAATTGGATATGAAGAACATAATGAATAAGGAATTAATTGATGTTATAATTATTGATTTTCGATCCACAATGAATCATATTAAAATGATGATTTTGGAGACACCCACATGTTTATAAAATTGGTATGTCATCCTTCGAGAAGTTTTATAGAATGAATAAGAGAAAGTGATAATTTGTTTAGTAATTAGTGAAAAATAAAATTTATAATGGTATTATTTCATAGCAATGATTATCCACAACAGTAATATTATATTTAGAATAGTGAGTTGATTGGTCAATTTTGGCACACCAACACATCATACTGTGTATAATACCTTGATATATTCATGTTAAGGTGAACAAAATAATTTTTTTCTATTTGTGTGATTTACTTTGGGATATATATATATATAACATAGGTTTCATGATTTAACTCTAGGTAGTAATATATTGAACATGTTCCTCCAAATATGTAAACATATTTTATGAAATGTGTGGGTTTTGGAAAGAACTGATTACATTTCATACCATTCTTATTTAACCCTCCCCTCTACCCCCACCCCCACCACCCTCCTAGGGTACCTCAAGACATGAATCACATCCCTATATTTCAAATAAGGGGTATAAAATAAAATAGGTTATTATTTTATGGTCAATAATAAATTTTATTATTATATTTATTTCAAGTATCGAATCGAAAATTAAAACTCATGTTATTTATACAAATAAATTATATTATAGGAAAACAATTCAGTTTTAATAATCTTGTTGTGAAAATATTGGGGAGTATATGCAATTTGATGATAATATGTTAAATAAAAAAGATAGTTCTCAAGAAATGAATACACAAAGGATATTATTCAAAGTAATAACCAATGACATATTCAAAAGGTCATTCATTGTGCTAGTGAATTTGATATATTGAAGATATTCTGTAAAATTTATAGAAGATAATATGATGTCGAATATGTTATAATAAAATATATATGATTAATTTATATATCTAGATATGATGATCATATAATATATAATTTGATTGAAAACTAACATATGAAAAGGTGAATGAATATAAAAACCATGAAAAATTAATTCCATAAGACAGATATATCCATTTAGGAAAATTTTATTGGTTATGTTTACAAAAATATTTCTAATTGTATCACAGAAATTTTATGAAAATTTATTGATATTGATTCACCAGTATAGTCCAAACAGGGTGATGATTCCAGGGAATAAGTAGGATGGATATATAATTTTCTATCTAGAGTGTGTCCAAGAATTGTTCAATGAAATTACCAATATTTTTTTTAAAATATATATTAGTTTAAGATCATACCAAAAGTTTATTATATATTCATGGATGATTTTTTTGTGAATAAATTGTTTAATAATAATTAGTTGGCCTTGAATGGATCCATTTATAGTATGGTTTAAAATATGAATGTAATAAGATTACATTCTGAGAGAACATGTTTAGGAATTATAGAAATATATTTCCAAGGAAAGGGATATTAAAGCTAGTATTATCACTTGTAAAACAAAACATGAAGGGAATCTTAAATTTCTAGTGGAAGAGTATTCAAGAATGGATAAAATTGTTTCTAAATGAAGTATAAAGCCCATAAAATAAATGTTGTTGAAATCATTAAATAAAATAGTATAGATCCATCCCATGAAAAGGTAAACTAGTATAGTATGAAATTATTTAAATCTATAATTGATGAGAAATCCAATGTTCCTGATAAATTTGGAAATTGAGGTCTTTTATGAAATGTTCAATTGATTTTTTTCTATAAAGTTATTTAATAAACCATTCAAGTATATTTGGAAGATAGAATTTTCAATAGTTAAAGGAGACCTACATCAAAATATAAACAATCATATTTCATTATTAATATATTTTGTATATATACTAATCATGATCGTAAGATAATTTACGAAAACTGGACATGCAATGGACATATCTATAGGTAAACCTCTATTCTTATGTCAAGGGCTGTTGAATGTTAAAGGAATACAAATCAATCTTATTAAAATACTAGTTTTTAAATTTAGAAATATGAGATAACTAAGGAAATAAAGGGTGCATCCTCTATCATAGGTTAATTTGTATAATAATAATCATGAAATTGAAATAAACAAAAATGGATAGATGATAGAAGATTATATAAGATCTTGGACTTTGTGGTGGTATGTTATTCTTTGAATTTTGGTTTTAATCCCTTACATATTGATAATTAAATGTTTACGTGGTTTGTAAGGAAGATCATGGGGGTGTTACAGGGGTTAGACAAATAAAAGAAAGTGAAATATGGTGAACCTACGCATGTTACATGTATAATGCATTGTTAGAGTAAACTGTGTGATGAGGTGGGCCAGACCATGAAACCTTGTATATAGGAATTTCACATGGTTGGAACATGGTTTTTCAATCAAAGCAATGATCGCTAAGTAATTGTATGACCTAGCCCCTCCTGGATATAGGTTTCCACACGTTTGGCACATGGTATAGAAAACCACAAATCTAAACCGTGCGGACCCTTAAAAAGTGGTAAATTACCAAATTTCCCCCTTGGGATACTAGGTTTCTCACCTGATTTCCACCCCATTTATTTTTCCTCCAGCTCTACTTTTGAACAATTCTGACTGATGATTACCAAAGGTGGATCTCCTTCTATTCTTGTTCATTTGGAGCACTGTAGGTGGTAGGTTTAAGCATTCTGTAGGTCTAATGGTCCTCTTGCATGTCTTTTCTAGATTATGGATTTTGGTTTCGTTCATGTAATTTTTAATCCCCAAAAACCTCTGTTCTAGTGGATCATATGTTAGGGAGTTAAAAGAGTCTTGAATATGGATCTAATTTAGAGATTAAGTCTTTGTTCATCATCAAATTTGACATAGGTGGTCTATAAGTTACATCCCATAGTTTTATTGTTGATTTATCCATGTTTGGTTTTGATTCTGATTTTCTATTGATTTGAATTTGGTTTATTTAGTAATATTTGGTAAAAATAATGTAAAATGATTATTTTGACCAATCATGATCCCTGTGGGATGCATTGAGATTTAATAGATTGATTATTTTCCACCCATGGTTTGTGCTAACATTCCATAACAAGGGAAATGGTAATTTTTATCATCAAATCACCTTATGTTTAAATATATCCCATGATAAATGTATTGATATGTTAGTTTGAGTTATAAAATGGCACTAAAGGAGGTTATGTCTAGTTTTTTTTAATGGAATACGGGATTTTTTAGTATAATGGAAAATGAGGTTAAATGGATTAATGTGAATGTGTCAAATGGATTGTGAAATTTATACGGAAATGGGTAAGTTGATTAAAGAAAATGAAACGATTAAGGTGTAAATGGATTAATGCATGTTTATTGATGAATATGTTAATTGGGATAAAGTATAGAAAGTGTTGACTGTCCAAAATGGGTTAATGTATAATAATGAGATATGGATTGAATGGGTTATGTCACATAAATGGGAAATGTGTTATGGGGTGAAGGCATAAAGACAAATTTTGTGTTAAATGGAATGTGAATTGTGATTGTTATGTGTCGATTCTATATGGCTTGAGATTTGGTATTTCTGTGGTAAATGGATTAATAATCATGTGCACATGGCTTGGCTGTTGTGGGGTATTGGACATGAGGATCTATTCCCACTGGTCTTGTTAGACTGTGGAACCAAACCCAACCTAACAATAAAGGGGTTAGGGGAGGGGTATGGGGCTATAAACCTCTAATGGTTGCATTTGATGAGACTAACTAGACGGAGGCTCCAAAGTATGTGTGATGTATTTATTTATGAAATTTTTATACCTATTGAGATGGGAAACATGATTAATTCCCTTATTCATAATAATTGGCCAGTATAGGTTTTTGTGAAAATAATTTAAATGCCTAACCCATTGATCATGTGATGGAAATTGATTTAGAAATAGAGAAAGTATAAGTAAGTATAATTGAAAAAATGATGAGATTTTATAAATTTAACGTTGTAACTAATGTCACCCAAGTTTTATTTTTGTTTACATTGTCATTTATTTTTATATTAATGCACTATCTATCTTAATTGGATATTTTTTATACACAATCTATTTACATATTCATTTATTTTGTAATCACACCATGATTAGGCTGTCATTGGTTACCTAAGAATACTTCATTATTAAATTTCGGGACAATGTAGAATTCCCTATGCTATGGAATTCAGTTGTGTTTTGGATGTTCATCGATGAGGATCCAGACACTGATTACATATCAATTTTATAGATTAAATTTTTTGTCTTTATTTTTGGGTTTCTTTAACGTTGGGAATGGTTATCATAGCATGTCCTATTTATTAATGTTTTTGGTTTGTACCACGTTTCTGGAATGGGTTTGTAATTCATGTTACTGGTTACTAATTCATTGTTTACTTTATTTCACATGTTCTCTAATGTGACTTGCACTGGTAAAGAGGGTATAGTATTTTTATGTGATCTATTAGACTCTCGCTACAACTTGGTAACCTTTGGAATACAGAGAGGCACGCTTGAGGTCATGTAGCAGCATGGCTCGGGGCACCAGTTTAGTGGCTCCTAGGTTGGGGATGTTACTAAGTGGTATCAAAGAGATTCTTTTCTATGGTCTTAAAATTTGGGGATAAAATAAAGGATATTAGGATGTGTTGGGTCATGGAAATGAGCTTGATCTTGGAATTAGCTGACCCATGTACGAGGGAAAACCCAAGTACCCATGGTGGGAAGTTTTGTTCTTGATATGTTTTGTTACAGTTGAATAATATTTCACCATTGGTTGGTCCACTTGTGTGTGTGACATGACTATTTCCGGATATATTTCTTATGGATAGAATCACATGAGGGTTTTCATTCATGATTCATTTTAGGCACCTAGGAGAATAGGCGACATGCATCATGGTAGGTGCACATGGGATGGGTGTGTTGTACATGAAGGCTATAATTAAATTTAATTTCTTGAAATCATAATGAAATTGTGTCTTATGAAGATTATATAAATGGGTAAATGAAAATAATGTGAAGGAATGGTTAATAATTTTTGTTAAGTGAAGGAATTTAAATGAGTTAAAATGTTGATTTTAATCTGTTTTGAAATTTTAAATGTTCCTAATTGGAAGTATTTACATTGTGGGTGTGGAAAAGGATTTAAAAGTGTGTCTAAGTAAATAAATGCGACTAAATAAGTTGGTTTACCTCATGTTATCCATGACCCGTAGTAGTGATGGTCGAGGGTAGTGTTCTAATTATGATGATCTCTATTGGGATTGTTTATGATAAGTGGGATGTTTATGGAAAGTGGTGATCCTTCATTTACAAAAATTGTGTAATCCTAATGTTAAGTGTTCTAAGACTTGTGTTTGGAGTTGTAGAGAAATTCCACCATGATGATGCATACTAGTTGGGTGAAAAGAGGATGTCATATAGAATTATCCACCATTAAAATATTATGAAAACCCATTGGTAAAAGATAACTAAGGAGAATATTAGTTCTGTAAGAACTGCGAAAGTTTATTTCAGATGATTGAACGGGACCCAAGGTGGGTCATGCTGAGTAAGTTTGATCTGACCTGAGAGTTTCAGTTATAGCACCCTCCTATATTTTTTGAGAGATGGAGGACCAGAGGATAATTTTTTATGAATAGAATCCATATATACCATTTATTATTACATAGACACTCTTGAAGAAAAGAGATTCAAGTTTGTAGCATACATATTGAAGAGACCGATAAAGCGCTGGTTGGATTTCCCCATTCAGACTCAGTAGGCTAATGGTATGTTGAGGAAAGACTTACATTAGATGTTTTTCAAGAATATATATCTGTAGAACTTGAGACAGTAACTAGATGTGGAGTTTATGAGGTTGACTTAGGGAACTATGTTTGGGATGGATTACATGGGTCACATTAGAAACATAAAAGGCTATGTTCTAGTGTTGTCATTGGATGTGTATGTTATGGAAAGATATTTACAGGATGGACTTAGGAATGAGATTAAGTCCCATGTGAATATTTTTTTTAAAAAAAGTTTTTTAGAATTGGTGGATCGGGACCTTATTTCAGAAGGGAGCTTAATGGAAGCTTTTGTTAGTGGGTTTTTGGATCTATTGGTATGGACTAGTGGTGTGACTTTTGAGGGCAGGAATCATCTCATTGGAAATATTAATTAGGGTGGAGGTGTGAAGAGTAGTCAATAGAAAGGATCTGCCTCTCAAGGTGGTGACCAAGTGTTTTCCTATCAATGTAGAAGGTCAAGATACATGTGTGGTTAGTTCCAAAAATCTCTAGCTGAGTACTGAGCATGCAGAATAATGGGGCAGGTATGGATTTTATATAGGATCCCATGACAACTGCACATGGATAGATGATTGAGTTTAATGTCAAGTACAAGAATGGGGCTAGTTACCCCATACCGGGCATGTAGTTGGAGCTCGACTGACCATACTAGCCTAGGTGTTGGACATGGTACTCTACGGTGAGATCGTTCATATCAGCAGGGCAGTGTACCACCATGAACTCAATAAGGGGCCATGGGTAGAGGGGTAGGTCAACTTCATATAGTTCAGTCTACACCTGGAGGTGGTGAGGTTGGGCCATTGGCTATTCTAGGTATGATCCTTTCATATTTTGTTTTATTAGTGCTTTATCATTTTATTAATATAAGTTCCATGCACTATTTTGTATCTACTCGATTTTTGGTTGTGTTGGGTTTAGTAGTAGAATGTATGTGTGAGGTCATGTCGATTGAAACACCATTAGGGATGATAGTAGAAAATATTGGAAAATTTAAGGGGTTTGCACTAGAGGTTGGTGAATATCATTTGTTATGGGACTTGATTGTTCTTGAGATTTCGAGTTTCAACCTGATTTTTTGAATGTACTGGCTAACATTTTACAAATTCCCTACGGATTTTTACCATTTCAGGTTACTATTCACATCTCATGAGGGAGACACATATGTCAATCATGGTGAATGGGATTTTCAGGTAGGTTGTTTTGGTTTGGTTTGTTAGCATTTGGGTGAACTCATTTCCCATGTGTCTTGAAATATTCATGATGATGGTGGAGTATAGTAGCTTATCTTTCCTACTATAGTAGATCACATTCAGCATGTGTTTCCTAATAAATTTTCATGGCTGCAGCCCAAGAGGGACATGGAGTTCATGATAGAGTAGTGGTCAAGACCAGAACTAGTTTTCATTCCACTATAAATATTGGCATCAGCAGTGCTCCATGAAATTAAAACATAGTTAGATGATTTATAGAATAAAGGGTTTATCCATCCTATAAAATCTTTATAGGGATATGTGGTGTTATTTACCATGAATACTGATGTATTTTTGTGGTAATGTGTCAAAAATAGAAAGTTGAATCAAATTATAGATAAGAAACAATACACTTTTCTGAGAATTGATGGTCTCTTTGACTAGCAGGGAGGTTCTTTAATGTTTTCAAGAAAGTGATCTGCTATCGGGGTATCACAAGCTAAGGGTGAGTCCTTCTGATGTACTGTGGACTACATTTATTAGAATCTATGGGTTTTATGGGTTTTTTGTTATATTATTTAGGTTAAAAAATGTACCAACAGTGTTTATGGATCTAATGAAACAAAGTATTCTCCCATACTTAAATTAGTTTCTACTTATCTTTATTGATGAAATCATGGTCTAATTTAAGACTCATGAAGATCATTCCAAACATCTTGACATCATCTTGAGTACACTAAGAGAGAATATGATATATTAAAAGTTATCCAAAATTCATTTCTTGAACTCTATGGAGAAATTATTTTTTCACATCATCTCTGAGGATAAAATTTCAGTGGAATTGTAGAAATTTTAGGCAGTAGTGTAATGGGAGTATCCCGAAATTTTTTCTAATGTCCAAAATTATTCGGGGTTAACAGGTTATTTCTGAAGGATAATTTAATATTTTTAGCATTTTTTAGGACCATTATCAGGTATGAACAAGAAGGGAACAAATTTTTAGTGTTCTAGGGAATGTGAGAATTCCATTCAAGAAATAAATAGGTGGTTGAAAACCATACTGATTCTGATCAATTCTGATATAGGTAAGAAATATACCTTGTTTTGTGATGCATTGGGAGTTGGGATTTGGGTGCTTTTGATGCGGGATGAATGGTTAGTTTTGTAAACTTCAAAGCATCTGAAGCCTCGTGAAAGAAACTACACTACACATTATCTTGATTAGGCCATAGTGGTGAATTCTTTAAAATGTTTTCATAATTACTTGTTGGTAGAATGGTTATGGTGTACACTGATTATAAAATCGTAAAGTACATCATCTATCAAAAAAATTTAATCTTAGCCAGTGAAGGTGTCTTGAATATATGAAATAATTTTATTTTTTACTGGTTTACAAACTAGTAAATGGAATCATTATTCTAGATTCTTTGAGTAGGAAGTCTCAAAATCATTCATTTCAGGAATCATGTTTGGTGCATAATATGTTGGTGTTGTTTACTAAAATCCATCTTGATATGTTTCATGGTCAAGGGATTATGTCCCTTTCATCCTTTTTATTTTATTCTACGCTTTTGTGTTGGATCAAGGAGAAAAACATGAGCATTGTTAATTTTTTTGATTCGACAAAATGTTTTAAAGGTGTAGAGTCACTTCTAGTAAGATCGTTGGTGATGATGGAATCATATATTTTTGCGGTTGTGTTTTTATTCCAACGTATATTCAAGAATATATGATGAAAAAAGTATCTAGAATCAAAGTGTTTAATGTATCCTAGTTTGACCAAAATAATTCTTGATATTCATAGTTAGTATTGGTGACTAGGGATGTAGAAAGAAATTTCAGGATTTATAGTGTGGTTCCTTACCTTTAGGCAGGTGAAGGTCGAGCATTAGTGCTTGGGTGGTTTGTTGCATCCATTTCTCATTCTATAATGGAAATGGGATTAACTGATGATGGATTTTACTATAGGTTTTCCATGGATTCCTCATAAGAATGAAGTGATCTAGGTAATTTTGTATTTGTTGACTAAGGTGGATCACTTATACCACTTCAAAAGACCTTTACTATGGATCAATTGGGTATGTTTTATATTTGATAAGTATAATATTTTCATGGGGTCCATATACTATGGTTTCATATCATGATCCAATTTTAATATCACACTTCTATTAGGTATTATAGAATTAACTTGGTACCTAGGGGTTTTTGTGTACAGCATTCCACCAATAGATAAACTGGTAGCTGGAGTGTACTATTTATATACAAGAGGACATGTTGATGTCTTGTGTCATGGAATTTGGGGGATCATGGTAAAGGAGTTTAGAACTGGCTGAGTTCACCAACAATAAAATTCTCCATGACATATTTTAGGTGGAACTATATGATGCACTATATGTTAGACCATGTAGATCTTCTTTGGGTTAGATGGATGTTGGGGAGTCAGAACTATTGGGACTAAGTATCTTTTAGGAAACAATAGAAAATTTTTAGTTGATTCGGAAACATATGGAAATAGCTATCAGTAGGAAGAATTCATATTGATATCAGAATCTTGGACCTCTTGAGTTTGTGTTGGGTGATGATTCATCATCAAGTGTCCCCAAGGTTGGGTCATCATTGAATTCATAAACACGGCATGTTCGCACCTAGATACACAAGGGTATTTGAGATTATGGATAGGATTGTATGGGTGGAATATCTATTAGATCTTCCATAATGGTATAGTGGTGAGTACAATGTCTTTATTGTGACATAGATTTAGAAGTATCACCTTACCCATCTAATGTGATTGATGTTGAGGATGTTAATATGTAGGCTGATGCGTATTTTGAGGAGCATTCAGTTTGTATTTTGGATTTTAGTAAGAATGTATTATGGGGAAAGACTATTCCATTCTTTTATGTTTTTTAGAATATGGTAATGTTCATAAAGCAACATGCGAGATAGGTACAGTTATACAGGCTCAGTGGTCCAATATCTTTTCTTTGGAATCTTAGTGATTCATGGGAGTGCATCTTGAGGATGAGCCATTATAAGGTGGGGATGTTGTATGATCCTAGACATCATAGAGAAATGTTCTTGTTAAAATTTTGATTTGAATCCCATAAAGTTATATAATTAATTGTTTTCCAGTGTATGAGGTTGTTCAGGGGGTATTCTAGGGTTTTGAGACATGAAATAATGAGATATCGGACGACCACGTGCATGTTTCACAGTTAGCACATGGTTAGTGTAAATCCTGTAAGGGGAAGGAACAAACTATGTGTCCTTATATAGAGGAATTTCACAAGGTTGGGGCATGGTTTTTCGAACCAATAAATTCTCTACAATTAACCATGAAACCTAGACTCTCTTGGATAGAGGTAGGTGTATGGTTGGTTAAAGATTTGGAAAACTGTGTGGCCCATTAAAAAGTGGAAAATTACCCAATTTCCCCCTCGATATTTCAAGTTTCTCTCTGTATTTATTCCCCATTTATTCTTCCTCCAACCCTTGTGATGAATAATTTTGAACTAAGAATCCCAATGGAGTATCTCCATCAATTACAGGCTATTTGCAGTGTTTTTGGTTTTGGATTGAAGCTCTTGGTAAGTCTAATGCTCCTCTATCTTCTATTTTCTATATTTGGGCTTATTGTTTCTTTCTTCTACTTCTAAACCCCAAAAACCCTCTTTTTTATATGGATCGTAGGTTTTGGATTTAAATGGGTCTTTAATATGGATATAAGAATATGGTTATTGGTTTGTTCATCATCTAATTCAAGGTAGGTGGTCTATAAGTTATATCTAATAGTTATATTGTTGATTTGTGCATGTGTGGTTGTGGTATTACTTTCAACTTTATGTGAATCTAGTTTATTTAGTAACATTTGGTACCCTTTATGGATAATTGATTATTTAGACACCTCATGATCCCTATGGGATGCATTTAGATTGATCAGACCGATTTAGGCTACCCATGGAGTGAACCAATATTCCTGAACATGAGAAATTATAATGTTTAGAATAGAGTAGTATTATGTTGAAATAGATACCATGATAAATGAGTTGATATGTTAGTTTTATTTATAAAATGTAATTAATAATGGTTGTTTCTAGTTTTTGGTAATAGAATAACGGGTTGTTTGGTATAATATGAAAAACGGGTTAAATGGATTAATGTGAATCTATTAAAAGGATTGTGAAATTGAAATGGAAATGCACAACTGCATTAAGACATATGAAATGATTAATGTGTAAATGGATTAATTAAGGGTTATTTATTAATATGTTAGTTGGGATAATGTATGTAATGTATTTATTGTCCTATATGGTTCAAATTATGAAAATGATATATGTTTTGAATGGTCTATGTTAATTTAATGGTAAATGTGTTAATAGGTTATGGTAAAAAGATGAATTGTGTGTTAAATGTAATGTGAATTATGATTTTTATGTGTGGATCATTTATGGTTTATGAATTGGTATCATTTTGGTAAACATACATATAAGAATGTTCACAAGGATTTGTTGATGTGGAGTGTTGGACATGAAGATCTATACCCCTCAGCTGGGTTAGACTAAGGCTTTAAACCCTACCCCACAATGCATGAGTTAGAGAAGGGGACTAAGGCTCTATACCTCTAATCATTTCATTTGACTCGATAACCTAAACCAAGGCCCCATGGTATGTTTATTGTATTTTTTATGAAATTTTTTATCCCTGATGAGATTGGAGGCTTGATTAATTCCCATATACATGATAATTGACCAGAGTAGGTCATCCTATAAATAATGTCAATGTATAACAAATAGAATATGTGAGGAAAATGAATTTAAAAATGATAACGGTATATGTAAGGATAATGGAATGAATGATGAAATTGGCTAAAGGGGATATTGTAAGTAATGGAACCCGAGTTGACTTTGTGTTTTCTTTTTCATTAATTTTTATATATATGAATTGTCTATCTTGATTGTAAATTTTGTAGACAACGTTGGTGGTGGATAGTAGAGTTGTACTCACACCCTATTTGGGCCTCCATTTGGGTGCCCGAGTAGACTTCATTGGTGTAGGTCAGGGAAAGGGGAAAGTCTATATGATAGGGAATTGGGATGGTCTTGGGATGTGAATGGATGAGGATCTGGACTTGGGATCGGATCTGTTTTGGGGATTCATATATTTTTCTTTATTTTGGGGTTTCTTACACTTTTGGCATGGTTAGCATGACATGGAATATTTATTGTAGTTTCTGGTTTGTATCATGTTTGGGAAATGGTTTGTAATGCGTTTTTCTAGTTATTTGTTCATTGTTTCCTTTATTTTAAAAGTTATCTATTGTGGATTACTCGGGTAAAGTGGGTATCATCTTCCTATGTAATCCATTATACCCTCACTACTAGTTGGAAAACTCTAGTATGTTGGGAGCAACACTTTTTGTAACAAAATAACCAGGGTTGCCTTCAAACCCAGCACCTGACCAATTCTATTGCATACTCGAAGGGAATTCCTGATCCCCAGGAGTAGGTGATAAGCATTCGAGAATCCAACAACATAGTAGAGGGGACAATTTTGTCCAACCTGATCAAACACGTGGCATATATGTACTAAATAAAAAAGTAATTCTAGAATATAAACAGGATATATATTCCATAACTCTAAGAAAACTGTGAAAAAATACAATAGAAAAAAGTAGCTAATACACCAATGGACAAGTCCACTACAAAGGACCAAAACTAAAATGCTACTCCCAAAGATGGCATGTACAAACTCCCACCATCTCACCACTATCTACCCAACTACCTGACACAAACCTCACCAAATCACTATAACACATTGCCTTTCCATACACGAGATGACAAAAAAGGGTCTACACACAACTGAAGAGGTGTGCTGGGTGTGAGATAATAGGCTTAGTAGGATCCCACACAGGTGTTCTACAAAAAGTATCTATTTTAAAATTCCTATATCCAAAATTTAATTAAAAACATTTAATGATAATCAGTAAATTAATTTTATATAAATCATGGTAAACAGTTCCCTTTTTCCATAGTTCTAAACAAAAGTAATGTATATCAATTTCAAAGCACATTTTCCATATCAGTTTTCACAAGCAGAAACATGCATATCAATACTAACATAGAAATCCAAGAAATACAATAAAGAATAATAGGTATCACAATGATAAGGAATAATACAGGTCTACGAAGTAGACTACTCATACAATAATAATCAAGTGAACCGATCAGTTCCTAGAATAATGGTCCTAGTAATCATAGGAATACCTCATAAGTAAACCCCACGAAAAATGTCGATATCGGTCCCCTAGAATAACAATCCTTTGAAACAAAGGAAGTCCCCATGAAAAACCTCCTTCATAGTCACAAAACAATGGATTTTATCTAGAAGAAAAACCTCCCACCTAATTACCCAAGGTAACCCATGTTATTTTCTTCACAATTCATTTAAATGGATTGAAAACTGTTTCAAAACCATTCCAATGTTCATTTCAATGCTTTGAAAATACCCCTTTTCCATTCCACTGGTCAATAACCATGGAAAAATGATGTTTCATTGAAAAATCTTTTCAAAACACACAAAATTATATTTCCAATGTTTCATTATTCATCATTTTGGAAATAAAAAACAAGATCCATTATCATAGGCTTGATACAAAACCACCTACCTCAAGGCTCGGGTCGCACACACCTAGAATGGGATCCGCCGACCACGAAAACCCAACGATGACAACGAAGGCCCTGAAATCGAATCCAAATCACATGGTTGATATAAATATGAAAAAAAGGGGTTGATAGAAAAGAAGAAATCTTCATACCTTAAGAATGGACACCTGCTACACCATGACCGAAAAAGGAAAAGTCCTCCAGAGTGATATTGCACAATTTATCCAGAAGAAACCATGAAGAAATTATATCTTACCCTAATGAATCCAAATATTCCAACCAAATTATATACCATGAAAAAAAGAAATAATGAATTAGAAAGGTAGCATACTCAGAGAGATGCACTACAGCCGTAACAGAGATGAAACACCGAACGGATCAATCAAGGAGTAGTTCTATCTTCGTAAAATGCCTAGGAGAGACCCTAGGTCGAGGGTGGAGGAGTATGAAAGGAAAAGGATGAGAAAAATTCCAAAAGTTTGTTTCATAATTGGATGCAGACCATTTCGTGGTGTGAAACTCTCATTCACGTCATGCTGTCCACACCGTATAAGTACACAGAAAAAACCATCACCTCAGATAAAAAATCCATTATTGAAATCATTAATGACATGAAACCAACATTCATGATATGTAATGTTTCAAATTATGAAACACATTTCATGGATGGTACCCAACAGAAATTATATGGTGCATAACCTAGTTACATGACATGAAATATTTCTGCGTCCTATAGAAAAGGCTGGTTGAAATTGAAATCCCAAAAATTCTCTAACTTCATCATTATAGGTGTCCTCCCGATTTCATTGTAGTGGAGAGCCACAAAGAGGTTAAATACATACCTAATAAAATAACAACAGGATGCTACATAATCCCCACTATATAGACATTCTATCCTAGGGAAGTCTTATGGAATAATTAATCCCTAAAAAGAGATGAGGTTACTGATCACTCGTCAAGAAATCGCATTCCTATGTCTCATGAGAATATGATACTTGTTTTCATAGGACTCTGACAAACAAAATTGAATTCTCATGCAAGAATTTCATTTGAGGGTCAATTATCTCAACTGGTTCTCTAAAATAGAAACATCTATTTCTAACTCAATTTCTTCCCAACTCAGAATGTGAGAGGGGTCAAGGTGACACTTCTTGAGATAATATATATCACTAGTAGAAAAATGGTTTTTAGCGTCGGAAATTTGATGTCACTTTCTTATAAACTAATGTAAAATATTTTTGGCAAATACTTTTGAAAATTGGTTTTTTTAACTGACCCAAAAAAAGAAAAAAATTGTTTTGGACGTCAATTGTTTTAAAAATAGAGGAAAAAAAATCAAAAAAAAACATATATTGGAATTAGTTTATAAAATAATTGATGCGCGAAATTATATTTTTTTACTATGTTTTAGATTATTTTGTAATCTTGGATTTAACTAGTCATGGAGTAAAAATATATCTATAGATTAAAAGTTATAGATGTGGGAAGTTGATCTTATCTAAGAGAAATATTAAATAATTCCTACTTTCAAAGGCCATAACTTTTATTCTGTAACTCCATTTTAGACCCATGACTAATCAAATCGAAGCATAAGAAATTCTCTAAAAATTTAATTTCTTTTTCTTTGGTTTTCATTAAAATCGAAGCCTAAAATATTTTTTTAATTTTTCCCATCATTTTTTTTAATAACCGACCAAAAAAATTTATTTTTTGGCCCCGATTTTTAAAAAAACCAATGCAAAAATTAAATTTTTTTCAGCATCGAATTATTTAAAAACAGATTCCAAAAAAAAATTTCTGTTTGGTGTCGGTTTTTAGAAAAACCGACACAAAAAATAATTATTTGAACTTTTTAGCATCGGTTTATTTAAAGGCTGACACCAAAAATGATATCAATTGGAATTTTTGGCATCGGTTTTCTACAAAACCGATTCCAAAACTGCAATTTAAATACAATTTCACATCAGTTTCAAGCAAAACTGAAACCAAATAGTATTCACCAATATGCGGGATCAGAATTTCAATTTTTTCACAATTCGCATTTATCGATTTAAAATACTTCATATATTTTCATACAATTCTATCAAAAATATTTTGGTTTACTATAAATAAGATAATTTTCTCTTTTGTTCATAATTTTCATCCTCTTCGATTCATTCATGTTTTTAATGCAGATTCAATTGTTAATTTGAACATGGTAACTATTCTAATCATTTATTTTTATTATTATTATTTTCCTTAATTTATAAACAACTTGATTATCTTTCTTATAAATATTATTTATTCTTATTAACAAGTTATAAATATAAAACATTCGAATCAGATTTACCAAATGTGGTGTAAATTTAATTATCAATCACCATTTTCATTATCGCATGAGTTCTATCCTAAATATAAGATATATGTTGATAAATAACGTATTATTTCAATATAAGCTCCTAAAACCATTGAAATATGTTTGAAATATTATATTTATTTTATTTAATTTGGTATATGTGATTTTAATTCATATTTATCATATTTTCTTTGAAAAGAGTTGTGTCAATTGAAACTCTGACAAGTTCAACTTCCGACGACCACAAATTTTGACTCGTAACTCCATTTTATCTCCATGACAAATATTATAGATGCTTAGAAAATTATCTAAAACATAGAAGAAACAAAAGATACTTTTTGGCATTTATTTTTTGGAAAACTGACGCCAAATGTTTTTTTATATTTATAGCGTTGGGTTTTTTTAACTGAAACCGAAACTATTTTTTTTTCTTTTTGGTTTCGGTTTTTAAAGAAACCAAGGCCAAAAATGATACAGATTGATTTTTTGAAATATTTTTTTTTACAAATCCAACACTAAAAAACAATTATAATTCATTTTTTGCGTCATTTTACAAAAACTGATGTAAAAAAGTCATATTTTCTATGTCGGCGGCTTTAACGTCAGTTAAAAACTGACATCAAAGAACATTTTTCTACTACTATATGTAAAACAACATGAATACCTATCAACTAAACCAAAAATTCTAACCAATAGGTAATCTATCATAGTTGCGCATTGACCTCAGACAGTCTAGCATATCTCAGAGCTAACTTTTCCTATTTTCTAAGTCGACGGTGACCCAACTAGGGAGATACTTTCAAGAAAACCCAAACTTCCACGGAAAACTCTAGAGTTCTATGCTTATAATTTGCATATGATTTATATCAACTCTTGGTTGTCATAAAACATTGATATAAATCCCAAATTATCATAGATGTCTCCTTAACCAAACTTGGTCCAACTAGAGATACTTCTCCCACCTCATCCCAATAAAGAGGTGATCTACACGGGTGACCATATAACTCCTTGAAGGGATCCATTCTTATCGATGACTGATAAATATTATTTTAGAAATACTCAACCAGTCTCATAAGGCTATCCAATTATCCTCATAAATCCATGATACAAGCATGGAGCATATCCTCCAGGGTCTAAATTGCTCAATCTATTGGATCATCGGTCTATGGAAGATATGTTGTAATCAACTTGATCTAAGTTCTCATTTCCCCTTGAATACTCCTACAAATACTCGATGTAAACCTAGTATCCCTATCCAAAACAACATTATATGGACTCCCATATATCCTCAAAATCTCTTTCACACATATCCTCCCCATATCATATACTTTAGTACTGACTTTAATCGAAATGAAATGAGAAGACATCGTCAACAGAACAACAACCACCCAGATAGAATTCCTCCCTCATGGAGTTTGTTGTAATCAAAATATAGAGTCCATGTACAGCAATTTCCATTTGAATATTATCATTGAAATAGGTTGAAGAAAACTATAAGGTTCCAAGTTCTCAACCTCTATCCATTTGAAGGTGTAACAGTGAGACAAAAACTCCCTGATGTCACGCTTCATTCCTGGCCCCTACAATCACCGTATCAAGTCATGATACATCATTTTAGTTCCTAGATTAATTCCTCATGAAGAGATGTGACTATCTAACAAGACAAAAACTCCTCACAGATGCAAGGAATACAATCCTTTTCCCAAAATTATTCATATCATCTAAAGAAGGAGACTAACCCGAAATGGTGTCCCCGCCATAAAGGATTTCTTGAGACTTTTGAAACTCATCATCCTACTACAGACTCTACAAAATATACTCTATGATTGATGATGATAATTTATAACTGGTCATAAACATTCCTGAAACAATCTCCTAAATATCATGGGGAAATTGATAAAAATCCCCACAGTGTTCCACTCTTCCTTTGATTCCAGAATATCTTGTGATGGTACTTTATTACAAAGATCATCTACAATTACATTTCACTTCCTTGTGGTGTAGGAAATATTGAATTCAAACTTCCTAAGGTATTATACCCATCATCTCAACCTGTTATTCAATCCCATCAGAGAAAAGTTATAACTCATACTCTGATGATCAGAGAATACCATGAACCTTTCCCCAAAAAGATAGTGTTTCTAACATTTAAGCACATGTGTGACTGCGACAAGATCTAAATAATGATTGGGTTAATTATTTTCATTTGGTTGAATTTAATGATAGAATTATTCTACCACATGGTTATCCTGTATATTAGCATGCATCCCAAACTAGCACCCAAATCATCACAAAACACCATGTACCCTTTGCTGAGCTCAAGTAAAATCAGAATATGAGAAGATGTAAGAAGTCATATCAGTTCATAAAAATAAGAATGACACTTCACATCCTATGTGACTTAACCTCCTTCCTAGTAAGACTAGTGAAATTCAAAACCAACTTAGTGAAATCCTTGATGAACCATTGGTAGTATCTCACAAGAACAAGTAATCTTTGTATATAAAATACATTATATAATTCCTTCCATGAAAAAAAATCATTACCTTCTCTATATCAATTGACAACATAGGCTCATAAATTATGTTCCCCAAGAATATCACTTCTTGAATATAGAAACTACATTTTGAAGTCATTCCATTCAAATAGTGACTTCTTAAAATTTCTAGAATGGAACTCAAATGGTTCTTGTGCTTACTCTCATATTTTGAATAAACTATAATATCACCCACAAACACTACCAAATAACTGTCAAGATATTGATGGAATATCTGATTTAACAAGGCCATAAAAATTATAGGATAATTAATCACACCAAAAGGCATCATGAGATATTCATAATGGCCATTCCATCTTCTAAATAATTTATTTGGTATATCAAAATCTCAAACACTGAGCTGATGATAACCCAACCAAATATCGATCTTTTAAAACCACTTCACCCCCTTTAATTGATCAAACAGATCACACACATTAGGAAAAAGATATTTTTTTTTCATAACCATTACTCATTTAAACTTTTGATAGTAAACACATAACCAGATTCAACCATCTACTTTCTTAGAAAAGAGTACAGGGGCTACCAAAGGTGAAACTCTAAGGTGAAAAAAAACTTTTTCCATAGGTCTTCCAATGGAATATTAATCTCTTTCATGTTTGTTGGTTCAATATGATAAGAAGGTATCGTTATCGGCTGCATACCTAGAACCAGGTCAATATTAAACTCTACCAATCTCTCTAGAGTAATATTAGAGAAATCATCTGAGAAAATGAAAGGAATGTATTGAATAACAATGGAAAAATATGTGATGGGAGAGACATCATCAGGCTCAAACACAATAGTCACCAACAAACTCATATGTCATGGGTGAGAAGATCATTCATGACTAGACCTTTGGTCCTACTTCCCTTGAAACACAAGAGAGCTCCCATTGAAAGTAAGAAACAAAGCACATTGATGATAACAATTAACCTCAGATCGATGAGATACAAGACAATCCATGTCAATGATGACAACAAACAAGTCAAGATCAAGAACGATAAAATCCCAGACCAACTCTACATAAAAAATCATTAATGAACAAGGTCACTAAAACCCCTACTCTTTCATCTTACCAAGAAGTGTTTCCAACTCCATTTTAAAGGACATAAGTTCAATTATAAGTTTAAGAAGTTATACTAAAATTGAAGGTACAAAAGAGTGAGGGGAACTAGTATAGAATAATGAAAATACTACTGAAGATGAAATAAGGATAGTATATTTCACTATTTACGAACTTGCATCAACTTCCACTGGACACTCATCTTCTACAAAAAAATGCTTCAATCATTAAGCTTTTATAAGGATCCCTATAGACTTTGATGATTTTTATTGCATTGTAGTATCCTTTAGAGCAAATGAAGCCGGACCATGATGAGGGGTATTCATAGCCTGATAGAAACATTTTAAGTGACCAACACATCCACAGTCGTTGTGCACCTTCATGTTCATAGGACAAGAAATCCATGTGAATCAACCTTTTCCACACTGATAACAAGTCAAATGAACATTACCCACAATAGAAAATGGTGTAAAGGAGGCTCACTGGTAAGACCCACCTCCACTACTCATATGATGATCATGCCACCTCCTCTTTTTCCCATGTGTGCCAGTGAAGATGCAACCCGATAGAAGAGAAGACGTGGAATATCAAATATTTTCTTCCATATTCATTTCATACAAAATAGAACCATCTACCTTCTTCTCGTAGGTAGAAATATTAAACATAAACACATGTGATTTGATATCCAGTAGCAAACCCTACAAGTACATATAACCCTTTAGCAAGTCATTCATCACCACGTCTAGGAAAAACCAGACATGCTTAAAAAAATTATTGGTGTGTGTGGGATTCGAATGCTCTCAATGTTGCAAAGATAGGAACAACAGAGACTCACCAACAATCAAAAGCTTTGGGAAAAACCACTGGAAGAACATGTTTCTAAAACCTTTCTAATCCAATTCCATGTGTCTGTCTTCCTGGACCATAGAATCCCACTATGACTTTTCAGAACCCCTGATTTTAGACACAACACACTTCACTTTGATGTTCTCAAGAGTCTACAAAAACTATCATGTAAGATTGCTCATATCCAGATAGTCCCCAACCTCTAGATGTATTTTCATTCCATTAACAGATGGTGGATTCTAAGGAAAATACTCTCATGATTGATCTCTCTCCTTTGTATCCTGATTGTACCTCAACCACTATGTTCTAAACTCGTGGTACATCCTGATCAATAGCAAAAACTTCCAATTTGATATTCTCAGTAGGATTTGTATTTACCAGAGGATTTCCTTGAGGAGAATAATCTTAACCTTCCTATAGAACCCATGGATGACATCTTATATGAATAATACTACACATCAAAATATAAGAACAGTTAGAAAATAGCACAAATATCCCTTAAAACATCAAAATCCAATAAGTTGAAACTAAAATTAAAAATAAATCCCAACACTATAGACAGACATCCCAAAATCCCATGGATACTTGAGTCTCATTATGACAAGAGTTATATAGGAACATATCGCAACATACCTCTCAATTCTTGACAATCATTTATCTATTTTAACATACATCCCAAGACAAACCCTTGGGGATGGACCTCCTTGGATACCAAATTATAATGAACTGACCCATGTTTCCCTCAAACTCAACACCTGACACATTATATTACATACTCTAAGGGTGTTCCTGATTTCTATAGGCTGGCAACAAGTAGTCTGGAATCAAAAAAAACACAATAGAGGGTACTATTTCACCAAACCTAATAAAACACATGGCATATATGTACTAAAAAAATGAAAAATGGAAGATGAATAAGATATATATGCAATGACTGTAAGAAAACAAAGTAAACATACAAAAAATTATCTAAAAAATACAAAGGATAGGTCAACTAAAAAAGACGTAAATCAAAGATACACTCCAGAATATGGCATGGACAAACTCCAACCATGTCACCACCAGCTACCCAACCAGCTGACATGAACCTCACCACCTCATTGCAGCACCTTGCCTTTCCCTACACTAGTATACAAAAAAAGATCTATGCACCACCAAAGATGTGCGTAGGTTATGACATAACTGGCTCAGTATGATCCCACCCAGGTGTTCCTCAATAAGCCTCTGTATAAAAAAATATTGTGGTCTCATTTTAATTAAAGCCTTTTTAGGATAATTAGTAGATAAATTTTATAGAAAACCTGGTAAAAATATCTATTTTCCAACAATTCTAAATAAATGTAGGTATATCAATTTCAAATATTAGTTTCCCTATCATTTTTCACAAGTAGAAACCTGTATAACAAGGCTAACTCATAAATCCAAGAAATAAAAAATAGAAGCATGTGTTTTCCAACCCTAATGAATACTGCAATTCTATAATGTAGACTACTCGTACAATAATAATCAAGTGTACAAACCTTCTCTTAGAAAAATGGACCTAGGAAGAAGAGGAATACCCCCCATGAGTAAACCCTCCAACAATTTCAATATTGTTCCCCTAGAACAACGATCCTAGGAAACATAGGAAAGCTCCAAGAAAAACCTCCTTGATAATTAGAAAACAATGGACGGTGACCCCAAGATAAACCTTCCACCTATATACCCAATGTAACCCATATTCTCTTTTTCATAATTCATTTCAATTCTCTGAAAACCATTTCAATGTTCATTTAAATGATTTGAAAATACCCATTTTCCATTCCATTCTTCAATAATCAGCGAAAATGCATTTTCATTGAAAACTCTTTTCAACACAAAAAAACAATCACGCCAATATTTCATTATGAATCAGTTTTTAAAGAAAAACAACAAGATCTGGTATCATAGCCTAGAGATAGAACCACCTACCACAAAGCATGGGTCAAAAATTCCCACAATGGGGTCCACATAAAATAAAAATTCAACGATGACAATAAAGGACCTATAATCTAATACACATCATGTGGTTGATCTAAATCTAAACACAAGTGGTTGACAGAAAGGAAGAAACCTATATTCCTTAAGAATGAATGCTCACCGTATCACGCCCGAAAAAGAAAAAGGCCTTCAGAGCAAGATTGTAAAATGTTATAGAAGAAACCAAGAAGAAACCCCAACTTAATCCAATAAATCCAAAGATTCAACCCAAAAGCGATACTGTGAAAATATGCAATGAAGAAGAAAAAAGGTATCTTACCCAGAGACACACACCGCAGTAGCAACATAGATCCAATGCCAAAATAATTGATCTAGGAGGATTGGTGTCTCCATAATATGCCTAATAGAGAGAAAGGTTCATGGTTGAAGGAGTATAGAATGAAAGGACTGAGCAAAACTACGAAACGTGTGTTTTAAAATAAGGAATGGGTCATTTCATGGTGTGAAACTACTATTCACGTCTTGAAGTCTCAGACGGATAAGTATGCTAAAAAACCTATCACCTTAGATTAAAAATATTTTCTTTAATCATTAATGATGTGAAACCACTATTCACAATCTGTAATATTTCATTGAGTGAACCACATTTCACATATTGTAACCATCACAAATTACAAGGCTTGTAACCCAGTTACATGGAGTTAAATCCTCCAACATCTTACAGAAAAGGATGGTTAAAGATTATAGTCTAAAAAATCTTTAAATTAACCATTATTAGTATCCTCCAAATATCAAAGTAGTGGAAAACCATGCCAGGGTTAAGGGTGTACCATATAAAATAGTAATGGGGTGTTACACTTGTGGACATGTGGTGACCAGGCTCGAGGCACCGGTTTAGTGGCTCCCAGGTTGGGGAAGTTACATATTATATTACTCTAATACTGATTAATGTTAATTAAATAATGAATCATTATGGATAAAAATACTAATGTGGTTAATAAGTTTACTGAGGAGAGAAATATTGAATCTTAATTCACGGGTTCCACAAACTATACCAACATGCAATAGGTGAAGACTGGGGGATGATTCCACTTATGAATAGGAATAATGTTAAAGTAAATAGAAATATTAAATTGTAATTATAAATTTATACAATAGAGAATTTTATAAAATTGGTGATGGATTATTAGAAAAAATATATGTGAAATATTTTAAAGATAGTACTTAGATAGAAACATAAAATGGTTGAGTTATTTAAAGGGGAACACTAACAAATCCTGGAAATAATTTTGAAATAAATTGATTTTGTATTATAACCAACAAAATACCTCTACCTAATAATATTATAAATGAACCCCTCTCCCATGAAACTAATTTTTACAATAGATGATTGGGGTGATGTAGTTTTAAGAGTGAGATACAATATATTTGGTGAAGGAATAAAAAAAGTAAAAGTATTATGAAAACATGACCTCGACATACATGTGGTTTTAAATAAATTTCAATTCAAATAATATCCCAAAATGAAGAATTAAATTGGTATATTATATTATTTTAATGGGATATAATGATGATGACTTTCTTGAAATATAAATATTTGTCAAAAAATAAAGTGATATGAAAGCCTTATCAAGAATTTTTAAGTGGTAATAAGATAAATATGGTGATCAAAAAGTCATATATGTCCAGATAAATAGGTTTTATATAATTAAGAAAAATGATATGAAACTATATACATAAATGATTTTATGTTTTATATAATTTTACTAAAGAAATTGTATCTTCCTTCGGGTCTATTAGATGTCAAATTTTTTGGAATGAAGAATCCCAGGATTTATATAAATTCAATATGTTTTGTATTTATAATAGAAATATAGGGAAGTTTGATGTTGATGTTATAAAAACTACTTGGGTAATTTTTCAAAGAATAATTATCCTATAAAGAAAATTTGATAATTATTATCAAGTAATGTCCCAAATTTATTTCCAAAACTACCTCAAATTTGATAATGTTATTTTCTCTAAATTAATACTATGTTTGATAGATAGATTCATATCAAAAACTTAACTAAAAAATTTCATGACCTATTAGATAAATATTATTAATAATATTAAAATAATAATTAATCTTTTATAAAAAAAATATATCACTCAACTAAAATATTTTTGAATTTTGTGGCTAAATAATTAATATTATTTAATATTATAAAGGATTATTCATTCTCAAATAATTAATATCTGTAAAATGTTGTTTTTTATCTTAATAAATTAAATTCAATTATTTTTTCATTTTATTATATAATATTAACTAATATATTGTCATTAATTAAATTATGAATTGGTATTAGATAATATTAAGAACACTTATTGATTAAATACATCATTTTTTCATAAAAGATGTTTTTATTTATATTATATATTTTCATTTAAAACATGAATTTATAAACATTAAAATTTAAAATTTAAAAAATTAACATCATTTTTGAATTTATTATTTCAATATTCTCTTAGGATTAATTTTTGATATTTTTTTAAAAATTATTGATATTGAAGTGAATAGTAAAAAATATAATTTTTACTCAAATCATAGTGTTTATGACTATATCAACAAGTATGACTTAAAAATGTATAAATTAAATTCTTGATCAAAAATTTACTTATAGAGTAATATTCTGATTCTCAAGATAAAATATTTAATTTATAAAAACCATATTTTACCTTTATATATTAAGAAATATTTTTCTAATAAATATTATTTATAGAAATACTTTTTTAAATACATTTTCACTAAAAGAAATTAGGTTTTCAGTTTATTTTAAAATATTTTAAATATCATTTTGTTAATAATAAACCAATTGGTTTTTTAAAATAAAAAACAATTATAATTATTTCCCGAAGATAACATTTATGCATAAAAATACAAATTTTCTAAAAATGGTGTTATACGTATTATATGAGATAATGTTAAAATTAATTTTTGATAAAGATAGAAAATTTATTTTATATAATTTAATAAATATTTATAATAACAAGGTATATATTACTTAAAAATTTTTATTTTATTTTTATTCATTTAAAATAATTGAACTTGTTAAAAAAACACATTTTTATAGTAAAAGATAAAATAGTAATAATAATAAACAAAATTGTAAAAGACGAAAAAATATATATGTTTACAATTTTTGTTCAAATGAATTTTTTAGGGATTATAGATATTATACCTTACCTAACTCCATTTTACCCACTTTGTATCCACATATCATGTGAAAATTGTTCGCTCTTTATTTTAAGGAGTTATATTTACAAAAAAATATCATTTCCTTTACCTATAAAAGTATCTTACATCAACTCCATATCGGTACTCATTCTAATGTATTATATTGTCCAAAACCCATCCTTACTATCTCTTACAATATCTCTCCAAGTACTATAATATTTTTCTAGGAAAAAACACTAATCTAAGGATCTCTTATGTGTTAACCTAGGGATAACATCTAAAAGGAGTTGAATATTCTAAACCAATCTCTCTGAATTATTTTATTCATCTACCACTATATGCCTTATATATACTTGGAATAATTATATTATAACTATTCGTAACATGTATAAATTTTTTTATAATGAAGTGATATCCATTTTCTACCTTCCTCCAAAACAATTTAAAATATAATATGTCGTTCGTGCTTACATGCACACCACCCCCTTTAACGAAGTGACTTATTTAAATTTCCACTCTAGTATTTTATTTTTTATAAAAAAATTAATATGATTATAATCATTATAAATTGATAAATAATATTATTATTCCTCTTTAATAATGATATTATTTTATATATATCACTTCCTTAACCATTCTCACTCATAGATTATAGTATTTTTCATGTTGGGGTTGGTTTATCTACCGATATGAACGGTGCTACCGATTTATTTCATAGGAACCTAAGGAAACACAATTACTGATGAAATGGTTTAATAACAAGAAATTTTTTTAAGGAATGGTAATGGTAGTATCTTACCATTTATTAAGATACCACCCTATAATTGTGAGTTTTTCAAAATCATGCTCATCACTAAATTTGTCAAAATAAATCCTAACTAAATTTGTTACAAGATGAAAATACTACATTAATAATAATTATATTACATATAATACATTTCCTTTACGAATATTTTACATTTTCGAATAAAATTTACAAAATAGAATTGAAACTACGATTATGAATCTTTTACTAAAAAATAATCAAAATTAGTAAACATTCAACAATGAAAATAAAATATAATTAATTAATATATTTTTAATAAATGATCATAAAATAATATTAAAAAGGTTCTATATATGAATATGGTTCTAAAATAAGTTATTAATAATGTTATTTTTTATATATAATGTTTACTTTATTTCATTGAATTCCAGAATCAATGTTAGAGTGTTTTCATCAAAAAAAAAATTCTTCACTAAGATATAATGGATATTTAATTTTTTTTGTAGTTTATATATTTGATATTGATAGATTTTATCATAATACTTATTTAAAAATATTTTATTTATGAATTCATCTCATGTTAGACGTTTCATGGGTTTTTAATTTAGAGTATAACGATGATGTAATGGGTTTTTAATTTAAATCCCCTTTCATTAGGTTATAATGTCTCATCCTGAACATCCTAATTATAGGATTGGTTTCCTCCACCCAGAAATTTTATATTATTATTCCTATTTCTATATTGTGAAAAATATACTAATGATTAAAATCAGCCTCCTCAATGAATTTCTTCCCCATTTAATAATTAGATTTTAAGAAAAATTATAATTCTCTCTAATGACATTTTTTCTTTCATGTTCATACTTTACCTTACTTCCAATATTCACCTTAATATTTTGAAACCAAATTAAATGTTATCTAATGTGGCCTTCATATTTTTATTTTACTCGTTTCATAAAAATGTTATATTATATCTTTTTATGATGTGATATTTTAATAATGTTATTTCAAAATATTAAATGTTTTTTCATCGATTCATGATAAATATATTTAACATTAACTAAAAAATCCCTATATAAATCTAGTAATTATTATTCAAATGCTCCTTTATTGATGGATTTTGTAAAAATAGTTGTCTTTAAAAAAATCACTTTACCATTTTGTAACCATTAGGTTTTTTTTTAAGTATCATTTTATAAGTAAATTTTTTTACCTTAGTTTTTTTAAACCATTATGTATAATTTATGGATTCATTATTTATATTTATTTAAATAAAATTATATTTAAAATTCCTTTTTTTTAAATTAATCAAATCATATATTTTTTAATATTATGCATATCTTATAAATTTAATAATAATGTAATAAATTATTTTATAAATAATATATTATGTTTCTATTTCATTTTTGAATTTTAAATTTTATATATTTACCTCCAATGGGGTAATCATTTTTTATCGCCCTTCAAGTTTTTTTATGAAATAATCCTTTTTAGTTATTGAATATTTATTCTCACTCAATAATATTCTTAATTAAATTTTATGTGATGGTATTTTGAAAATTTAAGTAACACAATTTATTTCAATGTTTTTATGTTATTATGAATTAATGAGTTCATATGGAACACATATCTATGTGTGATTATGGGTGGAGTCTTATATCACCCCCCCCCCCATTGAATAGGTCTCAAGTGCTGATGATATATTTCTTTTTTTTTTGATATTTTAGGTCCTTCTATCATGAAATTTGGAAAAATATTATTATTCCATGTTCATTTTTACAAGTTATTGCAACACACCTAGAGTATTATGAAATATGACTCTTTAAATAATTTTATTTCTTCGATATCTTACATTACATGTAAAATCTAATTTAGATAAACAGTGGATCATTATTAAAAAAAATTGATGTGTCTAAAATGTTCTTGGAATTGGATTGGAGGGTATGAAAAATAATGAAAAAATTATAAAAAATATATGTTAAAATATTTTATAGAATTAAGTCATTTAATATAATATGATTATAATAAGAAAAATTGAAAATTAACAAGATTATTTTATGAATAATTGTTCTTTTGTGGGAAATTTATTTTTTTATAGATAAATTAAATTAATCACTATTAGGGAAAAATCTTAATCTATAATATATATTTTTTTATTTAATAAAATATTTTAAACATTCAAAAATTATTTTTCTAGGACTAGGATAACAATAAATTCAGTTTTATAATTAAAAATATATTCTATTCTAAAAATCAAATTTTGTCACATTGTATACACTTACTATATAATTAATTAAAACAAATATAGGTATTTAGTTATATATATGACTTAAATATTTAGAATAAAGATGTTAATGATTGGTCATTACGCCCCTTTTATTTTCAATCAACATGAATAGTAATTGTGGAAAAATTATTGCATCGGTAATGGGAAAATCTGGTTAATTTAGACTGAAAATAAGTTACAAGACCATAATTTTTCATCCAAATTAATATTTGATAAAGGTAATTAAAACATATTACTTTATGATCAAATTTTATTATTTTAATCCATGATTGTCAGTGAAAATGATTTATATATTATTTACATCATATAAATTTATAAAATGTCACTCTCTTAGTTTTAAATACATTTTACGTGTTCACATACCGAAAAAATTAGTTATGAATGAATGTTAATATTAAATTTTCTCATAATGAAATTATATTTATGATGGTAATTCGTTTTAACATTTTTGGTATTATTTAATTACCATAAATTTATATATCATTCCAAAATGGTATTTATTTAATTCATGTAAAACTAAAAAAAAGATTTTCAAAATATTGAAAATGTTAAAATTGGTCAAATATATAGTGTTACATGAATTTTACATTCAATAATTACATCTTATTTTTAAAAAAAATATTATATTCAATTTAAAACTTTTTTTGAGGTTTTTTAAGTCAAATAAAATGAACCGTGTTGAAATTGAAGATTATGATATTTTATATAAATAATGTCTTACTAAATTATTTATAAATCATGAAAATAATGAAATAAGACAAGGTGGTTATGTAATGATCTAAAATTTAATCATTTTTTCATTTATTTGATAATTATAACCTTATAAGTAATAATTAATACCCTTTAATATTAAAAAACAATCATCATTTTTAAAATTAAAATTGGTAAACTAAGGGTTAATCCAAGTGGTAATTTTTTGAATTACACCAAAACATTTCTAGGGTATATTGTATGATATGATTAAAACCATATAATATATTTTATATCAATCCCTTTCAATTTTAAGGCCATTTTATTGAGAATCAATTTATTATAATTTAATATTTTGAGAAATTCCAAAAGATCTCCTCACATCAATTATAAATAGAAAACTCATCCATCAATTATTTATACCATATTAATCCTTATAGATCAAAAAATCTATAAAACTATCTCCTTTAAATTCCCTATCCACATTATTATGTTTATTTTATTTCCAAAATACAAACTTTAGATCCCATTAGAGGAGGTCTATAGGAGTCCTTTCAAAGACAATTTAATTTCCTTACACAATCAATTTCTTTTCTAATATTATTTAGCTCTTTTATATATATGTAATTTATCATAAAATAATAAATTTAGTATCAAATATATTCCTAAATGTTATTATGATTCTTAAAACACCATTATACACTCTCATTCCCATCAAATCAGAAGTCAACATATTACTCATGTGTATGTATGGCTTACCGTCTCCATATATCAATATATATAATTTTTAATAACAATATGTTATGGATGGGTATTATATTGGTTAAATGTTTATGTATGATATTTTTGAAATAATTATACATCCATAATAATAATATCACATCTACATACTTGTCATTCATTCCAATGTGAAATAACAATTACCATCATGCGTACATATAGAATGCCACCTGCACAAAATGATGTGATTCATTTTTAATTTATGTTTTACTTGGATAGTAATGAGGATGAATTTATGATAATATATGATAGATATTATATAGTAAGTATATTTTAATTGTTAATTAATATTTACCATTTTTTCATTCCATCCATTGATAAATGAAAATGATGTTCTTGTGCACGGATTGTCTACCATCTCCATGAACGGGGTAACACATTTCTCTATCTATAAATTTAATATATAGCTATAAAAATGTATATAATGAAAATATATGATATTTATACCATTATTATTATTATATAGGTGTTTAAATAATGATTAATGTATTAGGACCATATCTATGGAACTAAAATAGTCATAATAAAAGAAATAGTTTACACTTGGAGATGAGGCTTTTTATAAATAATTATTGATAAAAGGGGGTGTTGAAATGTTATAAAGGGATAAAATATGATATTTTAATTATCAACATGACTCTGGTATATATTTACAAAAAGATTGATTTATTTTACAATTTTTTATAGTTCCTTTAATCATATTCGAACTTAAGGAAAGGGTTTTATTTTACAATCTCACCAATATTCAGGATTATTTACATTTAAATAACTTCTAGGGAATATTTTTATTCCATATCTATATTTGATAAATAAAATTATAAGGTCTTTATTTTTATCCTATAACTTCATAATTTCATATTTAGAAATGTTTTAATTTTTTAAAAAATGTTATAAATGAATCTTTTTATCATATTCTAAATGAGTTAATTTGTGGCATTTTAGACAAAAAATATGGAAGGAAAGTTTTTTTAACTTATACATCATGAAATAATTTTCCATTAATCATGGAATATTTTTTATTTTAAACTTACTTTATAATTCTATAGAGCTATTTTCAAAAAAAATGTTTTTTATATTTTCAATGTTTTTTTATCATTTATTTCAAAATTGAAAGGTTATTTTCCTAAAAGATTTTTTAATGATATTTTAATATTATTTAAATTAATCAGATGAAAAAAAAACTTTATTTCACATATAATTTACTAGGGATATAATCCAATGATACCATTCATATTAATTACATGTACCGATTATGTTGATAATGAAATTACATTTATGAAACCCAATTCTTTCCCATGTTTAATCCTATGACAAAATGATGAAATGTTTACGAAATAAATTTCATTCCATGGGTTATGCTATGATGAGATATTTATGAAACCCATTTATTTTAATGGTTTATTTTAATATTAATTCTTGATGATCAGGTGGCACCCATATGTATGATTTTCATTGTGTTATGGGTTGGGAAAATAACTACTTCTAATGTGCTGGGTAATGGTTGATATCTCAAGAGATAAACAGGACAGGAATGGAGATTGAACCTATTTTAGTAAGAGACTTTGTCTACTAAGATATTCTTGGGAGCGAACCTTGACTACTATAAGGGTTTTGGTAGTATACACATTCCCCAATGATATTCCTGGAAAATATACTAGACTACAAATGAAATGATATTTAATGCTTATGTGTATTCCAAAATTAAATGTTTTATGTCAATGTTTTGATCTTATAGATCATGTGATTTTATTCCTTTATCATTAATATCTTATAAACTATGAATCATTATATAATAACCTGATATTTTTATCTATGATATACAGTTCATGGTTATAAAATTATAATATCATGTTCTCGTACACATTTTCTCATATTATTCTTATATGATGATTTATATCTTCCATGTTTACCCTTATTGAGATTTAAAGCTTACTATTTCTTATAATTCCTTTCCCAAGGTTATGAAGAAATGTATAGAGCATGATATTTACTTTAAGGGTGACAGTTATGAATAAATATGTTGGAAAATCTGTAGATATTTTATGAACCATTTGTTTAGGATTATCTGTTTCTGAATAGAATAGACCTAAATGATTCTGAAATGGCTAAAAATGTTATATTATGAGTATTAATCTATTAATATATAATTTCTATGAATTAAAAGTATCATTATTTATATTTGGTATCATATAAATGTTTATTTAACATTTGGACACTATGATATGGAAACTTCAGAAATAACCCTAGGGATAAGTTTTGGTATAGGATAAAATCCAAATTTTTTCATAATTGTCGTGAATTTCCTTGACTAAACCTAATGTTTCATAGAATTAGGATTCGTGATTTAGACATACTATAATTGATTTGTAAATATTATGTGTTTTCCAACCATAATTATCATTTAACACCCAATGGTTTTTGGTTTTATTCAATTGATTGAACTTGAATAGATCATTTGGATATAGAATTTGATGGAAAATACAATGATTTCCCTCCTAAAAAACTGAATATTAAGGGAGATGAAATATAAAATATTGTTTATATGATCACATTACATTCTCAATACATTAATCATGTTGTGCTTTTAAATTATAAAAATAGTAAATAACGTTCTATTTATTTCTTCATGAGGTAAAATACACCTTATTTTACTGGGTCTATTTATCCACCAGTTTTTTATAAATGGACTAGAACATTAAAAAGATATTTTTTGTTATTCAGGGTTTTGAACCTGAGATATTTATTCCCTTCAATTATCATTTGGAAGTAGAAGACGATCAATGGTGGGATATTTTCAAAAAATAAGAAAACAAAAATACTAAATCAATAGAGGGGAGAAAAATTTTAAATCTTTTTTTAAAAAAATAGCTTCCCAATATTGTTTGTATGAAAATAGAGAATCAATACCTAACATCAAAGTAGAATAATAATAAATATATTAGTACTTATGAGAACAATTTCACAAGGATTACATCTTATTCTTTGAGAATTATCATGAAGCTTTAAAATAAGGTTGACTAACCAAGTCTCTGAAGGGAATTAAACCCAAGGGACTTAAATAGATATAAATAATTTTTTTTATTGTTTTCTCAATTTGGATATTGAGATTAGAGTTACCCATAAATCTCCTCATTTTTATAAGAAATTAAAAATGAAATTCATATAAAATTCTAAAAACCATATATAAAAGAAGATAAGAATTTGTTTATGCTCAAAGTATGTAATAAAACAATGGGGAAACTATCTTATGGTAATTAGTAAGTGTTTCAATTTTGGAATGTAAGTTCATCAAAAAAAATTGAATGTTGAAGTGATTAGAATAAGTTAGTTAATGGTGTGAATACATAGAAGGACCCATATAATACACCACACACACTCTAGTGTTTTTCGATAAAGGAGTATGGGGATTATGATAACTAGTGCCAAAATATGGAGGATAATGATTATGATCAATGTCAACAACCTCTTAAGACCTGAGACAAAGGTAAATCCCATGTGATCACTATTTATGATGAGGGGTATGAAAATGAGGTGGTGAAAGGTAAACATACCATCCACTCTAAAACAACTGAGGTCTTATATGATTCTATATTTTCCAACACTTTTATATATAGAAAATTTTCAAGGGTATCATAGTACCAAATAAAAATGAGATGTTGTGTTAGTATTAAAAACATTGAAATGGAATGATGATTGAATCAAAATTTTATGACTCTTCTCTGGATAAATTTTGTGGGAATGTTTTTGATGAAAATATTATCATTCTACCATTAGAATAATTTGATGTTATTTTGGTCATTGACTGTATTTTTATACACAAATCCCATATCAATTATAAAATAAGAGAAGTTTCATTTCATATTATGAACCAAATTATGATAACCTATAAGTGTGATGATAAAAATAAATATCCAATAGAAATTAAATCCATCATATGGGTCATGGTTCCAATTAAAAAGATGAAATTATCTTAATATGGTTGGGTAGAATCTCAACATAAAATATATAGTTATTGTTCATGCTTCTGTTAATTTATTTCCAAAATAGTTTTATATTCTTCCACCAAATCAGAAAATTGAGTTCTCAACAGTACTCATATCTAGGCTGAAAATATTTCCAAAAATCTATACAAAATGGATCTGATTGGGTTTTAAGAATTAAATAAAAAATCTATGAGAATCTTCAAAAGATATTCATTCATCCAATTATGTCATCTTGGGGTGTAACTATTCTATTTATTAATAATAAATATGGATAAATGTTAATTTTCATTGATTATAAAAAAAATTAAAAAGATCTATATCAATAATTAGTATCATTTACTATATATTTATGACTTTTATGATCAATTTTGTTTGGATTAATATTTTGAAAAGATTGATATTCATTCAACATATCATAAATTTTGTGTCAATAAGGAGTATGTACCTGATCAAACATTTCATACAAGGTATAAACTCTATGAATTTATAGTGATTCCATTTAGTCTTCATAATTTTCCTACAGTATTCATATATTTTATTAATAGAGACTTTAGATATTACATTGATAATATTTTCGAAGTCTTTAGAGATGATATACTTATTTATGAAAATATAAATAATTAGAATAAATATTACTTAATAATTTTTCTAGGGTCTCTAAGGAAGTAAAAGGTATATATAAAAATTACCAAGTGTGAATTTTGGCTTAATAATGTTTAATTAAGGGGTCATATAATCTAATGTGGGTGTATATAAGTAGACCCTTAGAATATAGAAGTTATTGAAAATTTGTCAGAACCAACCACTATGACTGATATCCATATTTTCCATGGTTTTTATGGATATTACTGATGCTTTCTTGATAGTTTTTTACAACTTTTGAATCGACCCACCATGTTAACATAGAAGGGATCCATGTTTATTTGGATAAATTAATGTGAGGAATGTTTAAAGGAACTGAAGAGAAAGATATTCAATGTACCTATTCTTACACTACCCTTTAATATAGTATGGTTTGTGATCTTTATTGATTTAATAAATAAAGGACTAGGATGTATCCCTATACAAAACAATATGGTTATATCTTATGCCTTGTGATAATTGAATCTCCTTGAGAAAAATTCCCAAATCATTAATTTGGGTCATCTAAATTAATTTTTTCATTAAAGGTATTGAGTAATTATATATATATATAAAGGTGTAACATGTATACTAATCACAAAATTTTAATTTATGTTTTCTCTCAAAAGTGCTAAACATAAACCGGAGATTATGTTTTGGATATGATTAAATATTATGACATCTCAATACATTACCACCCTAGGAAGGTGAACAAGGTGGTAAATGCTCTGAGTCGAAAGGATCATGCTACACTATCTATGATGAGGACCATAAATTATCCAATATTTATAGACATGAAAAGTATGCATCATGAAATCATAAAGTAATGGGAGAAATATTATCTTTCCAAACTGATTTTTCAACCGTCTATTAAGGTAATGATTAAAGAGTCATAAAAAGAATATGTGGAAATATAAAAGAAGGAAATAAATGTTCCTAAAATTAATCCTTGATTATAATAGAATAATAAGGTTTGTGAACTATGTATGTGTTCCTTCTATAAAATATTTGAATAAGGAGCTATTGGATGATGCTAATAGTTCTTCATTCTCTATTCATCATGAATGTATAAAAAATTATAGATATTTGAAAGAGTATTTAGAGTTGGATGAAATGAAAATAGTTATTTTATAGAATTTTTCTTAGTTCTTTGTATGTTTGAGTTTTTAGACTATGAGAAAGAAGTCTAATGGGATGTTATAAGAATTACCCTTACTAGAATGAAAATGGAAAAACTACATCATAGATTTTGTCATCAAACTCCCCAAAACATATAAAGGGTCTAATTCTATTGGGAATTTTATCAATCACCTTACAATGTCTTCAAACATATTTGAAAATATATAAGATTTCTCATGTGATCAAAATACTCAGTTATACATTATGGAAGTTGTAAGATTGCATGATGTACCACTATTGATTATGTCTAATTGGGATCCAATTTATACCTCAACGTAATGGATAAGTATTATGAAAGATATGCATATAGAGTCTAGTTTTAGAATATCTTATTATCCTTAGATATTTGGTCAGTCTCAGAGGACCATTCTGACTATAGAATACGTTTTTATAGATTCTTCTATATATTTACAAGGTTGTTGGGATCAACACCCTCCTTTGGTGGAATTATTTTCCAATAATAGTTTTCACTCGAGAATTTAAATAGTTACTTATGAATACATATATTGTAGGATGTCCAGACCTCTAACTTGATTGAATTTTGTTCTAGAAACAATTATATTGGGACTATATTTAGAAATTAAAATGACAAAAAAGGTTACAGCCATTCAAAAACAAATAATAGCATCACAGATTTGAAAAAAAATTATGCTAAAACCCATCAGAAATATCTAGAGTTTTATGTTATTGATAATTTATTCCTATGAATATCTCCTTATATGTGGGTGATGATACTTGTAAATAATGGAAATATAATCTCTAGTTATATCCTTCCTTTTGAAATGTTTTATCATATTGGGATGGTATCTTGTCAATCAAATCATTCACTGAATCTCTCTCAAGTTCGTGTTGTGTTCTATGTGTCTCTATTAAGGAATTAGATACATAATCATTCACTAGAAATGAACATTGTTTTTGTACTGATATAGAATGATCTTTATTTTGAAGAAAAAACAATAAATATTTTTTATCATAGAGTGAAAATAGTATGAAAAAATACCACTCACATGGTTTAAGTTAGGTGGTCAAACCCCCAATTTAAGAATTCTCTGTGGGAACATAAGGATGTGATGAGGTTGAAGTATTCCCATATGTTTGTATCATATTGATTAATTCTTATTGATAAATTCATTTTAAAGGTGTTAGAATATTGAAACCTGATATTTTAATGAAATATTTCTCATTAAATAATTTAATTTCTTTGATAAGTTTTCTTACATGCAATATTGAGTTTAGTGAAAAATCCAAACATTATTAAAATATTAAGTGTTTATTATTTCATATCCTTTAGATGGGAAATAATGAATAGTAATAATTAAATTATGAAAAATATATGGTCAAAATATTGATAAAATGAATTCTTTAGTTATCAATTGATTAGTATAACAAAATATTTGAAAATATAAGTGGTGTTTTTTCATAAAAAAAATTTTATACACATCATGTATTTTTTATAAAAAATTAAATCAATCGCAATTATTGAATGATTTAAATGAAATATGTATATTATTTACTTGATGAAATTTTTTAATCATTTAATGAATATTTTTATAGTCATAAGATTATTATAACTTTAGTTAAATTCTTAAAATGTTATTTTTTCTAAAAATTAATTTTTTTCTCCTTTTGAGCACTTAATTTAAAATTATTTTCTACTATATAGAGGTATTGAATTAGATAAAATGAAATAAAAATATATAATGAGGTGGTTTAAATTTGGTAAATAGACTCCATTTATTTTTTGTCAATATGAATAGTGACTATGGTAAACTTTATCACCTCTGTAAAGGGGGAATCAGGTTAATATATTTTAAAAATAAGTGATATGGCCATAATTTTTCACCCAAATCCTTATTATACTAATTTATTTATAAATCTATCACAGTACTCTAAAAAATTATTAATTTAATGACAAACATTCAATGAAAATTATTTTTATATTATTTAAATCATAGAATGTTACAAAATGTCACTCTCTTTGTTTTAGTTATCCTTTACGTGTTCACATAAGGAAAAAATCTATTTATGATTGAATATTAATATTAATTTTATGAATAATGAATTTATATTTATGATGGTAATTTATTTTTAATTTTTATGTATTATATAATTACATTAAATGATTTCACAATGCTAAAACAGTATTTATTCAGGTAATGAAAAAATAAAATATGTTTTCTTAATATTAAAAGTGATATAATTTTAGTAAGTTATAGTTTTCCAATAATTTTATAGGTAAATATTATGTGAAAACCTTAGACCGGATACCCTCTCAAATTGGTACACACCTCAAATTTCCACATAATCTAAGGGTGTTCTCGATCCCCATGGGCTGGTGACTAGCGCATGGGCATCAAACAATAACCGTAGGGAATGATTTCTCCCAACAAAAAGTAATTACATGGAAATTTCAAAAAATAGGGATAAATAGTGTAATAGATAGGTATATTCCATCACTAAAATAATATAAAGGAAAAACATCCCAAAGAAGTCATAACATCCCAACGTAAATGTTCAATCATCAAAAAACAATAAAAAAAAAGAAAAAAACTACTCCATGTGATACCATGGGAAAACTCCAACCATCTTACCACTAGAAACCTAGACTCAGGTGACTAAAACCTCACGACGTCACTGTGGTTCCATTCCATTCCATGAATTTAAAGGGAAACAAATGTATATACACTTCTAAAGGGTTTCAGAAGGTGTGATATAATAGCCTATGTATGATCCCACCCAGGTGTTCCATAAAATTCCTCTATACAATAATATAATAATTCTAAACATTGAAGAAAAAATGCATGATAAACAGTTTACATTTTTTATATCAAAATCATGAAAATTTATTTAATTTTCCCATTTTCCAAATTTCTAAATTTCCAAATAAAGCCCAATAAAATGGTGTCAAACCATTTCATATACATATATCAAAGAAAATATATCAAATAAAAGCAAATCATGTATCACATATCATATCATATCCATGGCAGTATCAGATAGATTAGTACAAGACCAAAGCATAGTTCATATCATGTCAAGGATCAGACTAGATAAGGATGATTAAGACACTCTTACCCCCCCCCCCACACACACATGGAAAATCATAGATGTATCAAGGCCCTAGAAATTTGCATTGAATCATGGAATTATAGGAACACCCCAAAAAGTGAACCACCCAATAGTGTCTATCAATTCCCTATAACAACAGGTGTAGGGAGTAGAGGAACACCCCATAATTGAACCCCTAGACAGTATCAATGTATGAGGCCTATTACTAAATCTTATAATTAATTACCAAAGGATTCCCAAGTACTACATTTTCTAAACCAATTAATCAAAACTATTCTTTGAAATCCATTTCAAAATGATTCTAAAATACCCATAAAGTTTAACAAAAAACGGAAAAATATTTTATCAAAGTTATTTTCTACACTGAAAAATCAATTAATTAATAATTTAGAAAACACCTACCACAAACTCAGGTCATACATGACTGTGAGGGAATCCACCATTAGGGAAAAACTCAACAATGATGAAGGGGTCCCTAGAATCAATCTATACATCTCATAATTGATTCAATTTAGAAACAGGGTCGGTGAAAAGGGAGAAACAACCCATACCTAAAGAAACATTCACACCACGCTATAACCAACCTAAGGATTAGCCTCCAAAGAAAGATCTTAAGAAATATCTAGATGGAAATAGTATAATTTTCATCACAAATCAATTGATATGACAACATAACAAAATTTTAATAACTTGTTTAAAGTAAATAAATAAAGAGTGGGATGAATCACAATGAGATATGCCACCCAACTGCAATGGATATCAATTGGTAAATGATGTAATTGAGATGAATAGGATATCCCCAAAATCTTCATTGAGATTCACTAAGTCGAGTGCCAAAAGCCTACCGATGAATGAAATAATAAATCACTCGTACGAAACCCAAAAATCACAACTCCTGAAATTTACAAGGTGTGTAATCCCATTACTCATCATGTAATTAATGAATCCCATGTATATCAAAAAAATTAATTCCTTTTTACAAAAACCATAATTTTTCAAATACATTATGTTTATTCCAATATCATGATATGTAAACCTTCATGCCCTATAAAAGGATCAGGACGTCTACTTGGAGAAAAATACATGATATATAACTGTCTAGGAGACGGTGGAAAGTCCATATATCTATAGAAAAAAACTAAAATATGTTGCAGACACTCTCTATGCTTAGGAGTCCTGAGATGGACCCAAAAAGAAAAAAATGTACAAGGAGAAGTGAAATTAGTAAACCTGGGTAATGTGATCGTAAAAACTCTTCCCCATAAAAATTTTCTTCCATAGTAATTCAAGTGGAATAATGAGGTCTGGAAAAAGGGTGTGGCCACTAATCCCTCATCAACAACTCATCCTTCATGTCTCGTGAGAATATGATCCATACCTCTGTAACACTCTATTCAGTTCAATATAATTCCAAGAAAATAATTTCACATGAGCTTAAACAATCACTAGTGGAATCTCTATAAGAGAAACATATGGTTCTAACTCAATCCATTACTTGATCATAATGTGAATGATATTATAATGGTATTTTATAACCTGTGATATGTGGAAAACATCATCTATTCCAAAAAAATGGACCAAAATATCTAATTGATATTTAACCAACCCAAGACACACAGTGACCTCAAATGTTCCAACATATCTTGGATCCAACATTACCAATTTTCTAAGCCAGTAGTTACCCAAATGAGAAGAATCATTAAATAAAACCAAGTCACCTTTTGAAAAATCCAAATAATGACATTATTGATCTATATAAAATTTCTGTTGACACTGATTAGTAATCAAACGACGATGTATATCTAGAATCTTCATTAACATCTCTTGAAAAATACTTAGTTCCAGAAAATATTATTTTCCCACACCTTCTCATCAAAATAGTAATCTACACTGGTGTCCATACAAATTTACTCAATGATCTATTGTAAACAATGACTAGGAATTTTTGTTATAAAAAAATCAACCAGGAAAATATGGTCATCCCATGATCCACCAATATCTAATACATAGGTACAGGGAATATCCTCCAGGATCTAAATACCATTCTCCATCTTACAATCAATCTGTGGATGGTATTTTATATTATCCCATACCTATGTCCCCAATACCTATTGGAGACCCCTATAGAACCTAGAGGTAAACCGAGGAACCATGTCCAAAAAAAGGAAGAAGGAAACCCATGTATCCAAACAATATCTTATACTTACAGCATACCCAGATCATCAAATTTAGTAGTGTCCCTAATCAGAATGAAGTGATCTAACATTGTCAACAGATCTATCACCACATGGATATCATTCATCCCTTAAGGTGTCTGTGTTAATCCAACAACAAAATCCATGGATTCCTCATCCCATTTTTTAATCAGCATAAGAATACTATAAATAAAACTAGAAGGTTTTAGATTCTCTACTTTATCTATTGCAAGGTGTAACAATAAGACACAAAATCAAAAAAGTCACGCTTTATACCTATCCAATAGAATCTTCGTCTTATGTCATAATACATCTTAATATTTCTCAGATGAACTACCCATGAAGAACCATGACAATGAAACAAAAATGATATCCTCATAGATGTTGGTATGGAAGAACAATTCCAAAAATAATGAATTCCGTCTGAAGAGAGAGTCTAACCAAAAATAGTCAACTTATGATAAAGGGTTTCTAAAATTCCCCTGAACTCAGAATCCAAATATTGAATCTTCAAAATATACTCAATGATAGATGATAATAACTAAATGTTAGTAAAAACCATACCTAAAAAAATCTTTCTTATTTTTTACATGAAACCGAGAGAAGTATCCCATATGGTTCCACTCATCCTTCGATTCCAAAAAGCCTATGAATTGTTTTCCAACTAAGAACATCTTCAATGAAAGTTCCCTTCCCCAGGGAGTAGGAGATATCAAAGTTAATTAAATTAAGGTATTCAACCCACTACCAATTTCAATAATCCATGTATATTTGAGAAATTATTTTCCTCTTTCTCTAATTGTTATAAAATATAGTAAAATGATCCCTAAAAATATATTACCTCCAAAAATTAACTATATTCATAAATATAGAATTCTTTAAATCATGATCAGGTTAATTCTTCTCGTAATTTCAAATGTGAAGAGTGTCTTAAGGAATGACATGATCATCCTGCATGAAGACTCAACACAAACCAACACCAGAATTATCATAGAAAACCACATACCCTTTACCAGGCTTAGGTAAGATCAGAATAGAAGATTATGTCTAAAATCATTTCGTCTCATTGAAATAATACTGACGCATTTCATCACATCTAAATTTTACCCCATTCATAGAAATATAATTCTATGGTGATTCTAATATTAAGATATCCTTAATAAACCATCGATAATTTCCAAAAATACAAATATAGGTTTGAATATCAAATACATTATGTGCCATTTCCAATTTCTAGATATCTTTCACAATTTTTGGATCAACTAATAATCCATTCTAGGAAATCATATACCTCATGAAATTTAATTCTTAAATCCTAAATTTTCATTTCAAAATCTATCGATAAAAATAGAGAATCCATAGGATGTCCATAACCGAACTCCATGGTCCTCATGCTTTCACTTGGATCTGGAATAAAGGAAAACGCCATCTAAGAACACCGTCACAAATTGTTGATATACTAATTAAATATCTAATTCATTAAGGAAATAGAAAACTTAAAGACGGTTCGTTATACCAAACGATACCACAATATACTTAAATTTGTTGTACATGAAATTGAAACCTATCTTTAATGTATCAGACTCATGAACTCTAAGATAATGATAATTTTACTAAAGATTGATCTTCAAAAACAAAATTTCCCCTTTCACTGATCAAAAAATCAACTATATGAGGAAAATGATACTTATTCATAATAATCAATAGATTCAACTTATGATATTCCAAACACAACTAGAGTGAAACATATTCTTTATTAACACAGAAAACTGGGGCTTCCCAAGGAGAAACACTAGGGTGAAAAAAACCCTTTCCAATAGGTCATCTAATTGATTATTAATTTCTTTCAGCTCCTCGGATGCCATATCATTATAAGGTAATAAAATTTATGATGAACCATGAACTAGTTCAATCATAAACTTTACCCATATCTAGAGGAAGACCAAATATAACATCTGGGAAAACATTAGAAAAATCATAAATAATAGTACGATGATAAAAAATTGAACAAATTTCACTAGTCTCAATATCTATTATTGAAAAAAACTCTTTATTTCTGGGAAGGAAGGTCCTGCACAATAAGACCTTGAATCGCACTCTACCTAAAAACTCCATGAGCTCCTATCGGAAACATGAAAAGAGACACACCAATGATAAAAATCAATATTATCTTAATGGGAAAGAAGACAAATCATCTGGATGATGACATAAAATAGATCCATAACAATAATGATCAAATAAAAAAATAACTCTGCATCAACAATAAACAATGAACAGGAAGGAAACCAAAACCACTGCACTTTACCCTACCCAATAATTATTATAGGGTCAATAATTTCATAATTTGTCCATCTATAGGCCAATAGCTACCTTATAATTAAAAATTAAAAAACATTAATATTAAAAAATAAGTGTCATTGTTACAATTAAAATTGGTTAACTACGGGTTAATCAGAATGTTAAGGTTTAAAATGAAAAAAAAACATTTCTACATTCCACTAGATGATGGTTTTAAAAAACTATCAAAAATTATCTTAGAATTTTTAATTATTAATTTCCATATTTCTTAAGAATTAATTTATTATAATTTAATATTTTTATAAATTCCAAAAGTGTTGTTAACCTTAATTATAAATTTCCCTTAGAAACTTCCCTATTCACATTCTATATGTTCTATTATTCCTAAATGAATAACCATAGATCCCCTTAAAAGATATCTCAGGAATTAGTTTTGAAGACTATGTAATCTCCATGCCAGATCAATTTATTTTATACTCTACTTTATCTCATCTAAATATATGGTATTAATAATAAATTAATAAATTAATAATCTAAAATATTCTGAAATTTAATTATGATTATGAAAACACTTTATATTCTCTCTTTCCCATTAAATGTGAACTGAATGTATCGCTTGTGTGTACGTACGACTTACCATCTCCACATATTAATAAGAATCATTTTTCATCACCATATTTTATGGATGGTTATTATAATGGGTTTAATGATTATATATTATATTTATAACATAATTTTACTTTTTTTATTATGATATCATATTTACCTACTAACTATACATTTCTTTTGTTAAATGATAACATTACTTTTTCATATGTGTGGACTACCACCTCCATGAAGCGATGTGACTCATTTTTTATTTAAAATTTTCTTAGATAGTAATGGGGATGAATTTTTTGATTATATAATATATATATATATATATAATATATTAATGATCCTATAAGGTTTAATTAATTTTTACATTTCTTTCATTGCATCGTCCAAAAAAAATATCTCATACATAAGTATGACCCACAGTCTCTATGAATTGTGTAATTCCTTTTTCTATCTCTAAAATTTATAGATGAGTGAAAATATTTTTTTAATGAATATATATTTATTAATTTATCATTATTAATATTATAGATTTTATGTAACCTAGATAAATTTACATGGACTAAAGAAACAGGACTGAAATACTCGAGATATAGAAAATAGATAACACGTGGAAATGACTTTTTTAATAAGTAATTATTGAAAAAAGGTGGAGTTGTAACTCTATAAAGGGATCATATATGATTCTAAAAATATTAAAATTACTATGTTATATAATTTTAAAAAAATTAAAGTTATTATTCGTGATTTTAGAGTGATTTTAAACAAGTATAACTCGAGGTAATTGTTTTATTTCACAATCTCATCAATATTCGAGACTATTTATATTTAAGTCTCCATTGGGTAATATTTTTCTTCCATGAAAATATTTTATAAAAAGATAATATTGCTTTTAAAATTATTATATTATTTTTTCAATTCATTTTTAAAAATTTTGACTTTTTATAAAATGGTTTGAATAGGATATTTTATCTATTTCTGAACAAGGTAATCTATGAATTTTTCGACAAATTTATAGAATTAATGTTTTTTTAACTTATATAGAATAGAAGTATTTTCCTCTTGTAATGACTAGTTTTTTTAAAACTTCCTTTAAAATTTTAAAATTATCTTTCCAAATAAAAATGTTTCCTTTATATTATTTCAATTTTTTTATAAGTGATTCCCAAATAGAAATTTTATTTTCCATAATAATGTTTTAATGTTACTTTAATGATATTTCTATTCATCCAAGAAAACCAAACTTTATTTCACTTATAATTTATTTATTATATGATAGAATGATACCATCCTTATTCATTCTCATGATAGTTAACATTTATAATGAATAGATATTTATGAAACTGATTTATTTTCTGCGGGTTATGCTATGATGAAATCACGAATTGTTTTTGAAACCCATTTCTTTTCCAATTTTTATTCTAAGATGAATTTGTTATGTAACCAATTTATTTTCTAGGTTTATTGTATTCTGAATGATTTATAATCTTATGGCACACGTATTTATTATTTTTGTTATCATATTAGTGGGACATATATCTCCCTCCAATGCATTGGTTAATAATAGATATCTCATAAGATAAATAAGATAGTAAATGGGAGAAAGACTAGTTCTGTAAGGAAATTTTTTGACTATGATATTATTGGGATTAAACCTAGACTACTATGAGGGTTTTTAGAGTGAGCCATTACACTATAATAGTCTTTGAATAAATCTTTTTTATATTAAGAAAATGATTTATATTCTTATGTGTAAGACACAATTTCATATCTTATGTCAATGTAATTCTATAATGGATCATGTTCTTTACCTCCAACCTAATTATGATTCATGTATCATTAACAACCATGATTTATTCCAATATTCTTGATTATTATCTATTATTTTTAGGTTATGGTTTTTTAATGCTAATATAATGTTCTCATAACCTTCTCCTCATATTATGCATATATAATCATTGATATATCCATTTCTTACCATTACTGAGAATCAGATCTCAACCTATCTTATGTATCCTTTCCCAAGGTTATGAAGATTGGTATTAGGCATGATTTTTAAAAGAGGGGTGAAAGTTATGAAGAAATAAGTTGGACGCTATGTACATATTTTATGAACCAGTTTCTTATGATTCTAAGTCACCAATGATACTAGACAAAAACAATTATAGAATGGATAAAAAAATTTATAATGAATATCCATATTTTAAGATGTAAAATATATTTATGTATTGTTTTGGCCTATGTAGATATTTCTCACTGGATCATATTATCTCAGATTTAAAAGATCTCACCCTTGATGTTGTTTTTTTATTTTTTCCCTCACTGGGTTTTTGAACTCACCCCTTTCTTATTTTTCCTTTCCCAATATTATGAATATGAGTGTAACATGTGAGAATTATATAAAGGATTCTAGTGTCTCACAATTATGGATAAATGTTCATAATTTTATTAAAAAAATTAAAAAGTTAATGATCCTCAAAAGACACTAAACCTCCCATTCATGTTATTTTATGTCTAATATTAGATATAGTGTTTAACATATGGAAATTAATATAGGTTTTAATCAATTTGCATCAATGTTAATGTTTAAAGAGATAATTTTGAGCACCATACTAGGGATTGTGCGTTTAGGGTTCCTTGGTCTATATCAAAGAAATTTTAGGTTGTTTTTAGGATTAATTTATTTATTTATTTTTGAATTATGATGATATAAGTTTATTAAAAACCCTATGGTTGTTTATAAATAGACGATAACTTCTAATATCTTTAAAAAATATATTACATTATTTTTCTATAATTTTCATTCCCATCTAGATACTGAAAAGTGGCTTTAAATATATAATATATAGACCTAGGCATTGTCACCATGGAATGGGATAGTTGATTTTCAACTCGATCTTTACTTATTATATGATGAGTAGGTATAAGACTGTTCACCTAGTTATAAACTCCATGGGGATATGCATTGGTTTATCACATTCTCTTTTTAAAAAAATTTGACTGATTTAAGTTGAATTTGAAGATTTAATATATATATATAGCTGGAATAGAGAGGAAATTAAAAAAACCATAGACAAATTATCTTAGACAGAAGGAGATTCATATTTATCTTATTAAATCATAGTTGAATAGAAAGTAGAATTTTTTTAAGTGACGGTCTTAATTAAGAAGATAACTTCGTATTGGGTTTTCATAATATTGTTTATTCAAATTTTTCTAAATACTATCATAAACATCTTTATTTATTACATGGTCGGTAAAAGGATAGGAAAATTGTGTTATGATTGGTATGTGTATAGAAACTCCTAACTCATATTATCGATAAAAACATTCTTAGTCATTCCAAAGATTGTCATCAATATACCTCATTAATTTTATATCTTGAGTCATTCCCAAATTAAATATAACTTTCCCTATTTTCTTAAGTGAGTAGTAATTAAAATTATAAGGATGAAATTAATTTAAGGGAGGAGAATAAAACACCCAAAGAACTTATTTTTCTCTAATTTAATATATTGTTTGATAGTTTTTTCACACGCAATGCTAAATTAAAGCGAATCACGACATATTAGAAAATATTAATAACAAAAATAAAAAAATAAAGAAACCTAATATAAATAAAAAGATATTAATGAACCAAAATTGTTTACATTTACAAGATAAATAATTAATTTAATTTAATATTTAAAAGTATTATCCTTTCTCAAATAATTTATTTTAAAATGTTTTGAATTTTAATCAAAAATAATAAATGTACAAAATTTATAACATTGATATAAAATATGAACTAATAATTCATAATTAGTTAAATTATAAATTGATTTGAAATAATATAATGAATACTAATTTAAAAAAAATCATTTAAAAAAATAATATTTTCATTATATTTTCTATTTAGATTTAAATAATAAATTAATAAAAATATAAATTATATTAATTATTCAATTAATTTGGTCCAAATTATATTAGGATGAATATTTGGTATTTTTTAAAAATAATTAATTCTTAGGAAAATAGAGAAAAATAAAGTTCTTACAAAAATCGTAGTTTTTATGGATATATCGGGAAGTAAGTACAACATAAAAACCTATCAAAACATTTCATGATCAAAAAATAATTTATGGAGTTAAATAATTAATTTAAAGATAAAATATTAAATTTATAATAACCAAGTTTCCCATTTTTAAAATTATGAAATTTTTTTCTTAAAATATATATTTTTAGACTTTTTATTTTAAATTTTTTCATTTTCATAAATTAAGTTTTATATTTAGTTTAAAATCCAATAAATCTCTTATGATTAATAATGAAAAAAAATTATTTCATTAAAATCAACATAATTTATTATTTTTTCCTAAACATAAAATGTATTCCTCAAGATAATATTTTTTATAAACACATATTTTTTTCATGTTATACAGGATAATTTAAAAAAAATCCAACCTAAATAAATTTTATATGATAAAATTGATTTTATATTATTAATATGATGAACTAAATTATGTAATATTATACAAATTATTTTTAGGCATTAAAATTTTAATAGGTAAAAAAAAGTTACTACCTTAACATAAAAAATCGTTAAAGTAATGAAACAAAAAATAAAAACATAAAACATTATTAAAATAGCATGTAAATGAATTTTTGAGGTATTATCGTCTGTTTCCCTTACCCTACTTAGTTATTATTCTCTTTGGATACACATTCCCTATAAAAAAATTCTCTATTTATATTAAAGACTTCTATTTTAGAAAAACTCATTTCCTTCACCTACATATAGAGGTCACCTCCACCACATTTCTCTACCCATTATAAAGAATTATACAAAAACATTACCTCTCTTTTATATTCTTTGTGCATGTCCTATCTGACTTTAAATTTCCAAAATACCAAGCTATGGCGCCTTAAGTTGTTACCTAATATAAAACATCAAAAGGGAAAGCTGATTTTCTCAACCAAACTCTCTTAATTATTATATTTTTCCTCCCACCCTAAACTAATTTATCTACAAATCATTGATAATAGAATTGTTACTAATATATTGAAATTTTGTTCTAAAATTTGAATATTCATTCCATTACTTCCTCTAAATCCGTTAGAATAATGAAAATCATTCTCATGTTTACATTCAAACCACTACCTCCATGAAAGTGACATAATCAAATTTCCACTCTAGTATTTTATTATTTTTCCCACTCAATTGTTGTAGCTTGTTATTGTTTGGGTCCATTTAAACTCCTATATGAAACATGATATAAATTTTTTTTCATGTATATTTAAAGAAATATATTTACTAGTAATATTGTAAATTAATAACTAAATAATTTTTTTTATTCAGTTATTGAATGGTAATTGAAATATCAAACCCATAATCAAGATATCACGATTTGTTCGTGAAAATTACTGAAACATACTCATCACCAACTTCATCAACATAAATCATAACAAAAATACATATGATATTAAATTACAAAATTATTGATAATTATAAAATATAAATTCCTATAACCTTATTAATATCAAAATTATGAACCCTGAATCTATATATAAGAATTAACATCGCCATTATAAAACTAGCACTAACAAAACAATCAAAATTAATAAGCATCCATTGATGAAAATAAAATATAAATTACAAATTTAACTATAATAAATGACTATAAATAAATTTTATAAAAGTTTATATGAATTAATAATGATCTACATTGGTAATTATGATAGTTTTTTTGGTTATATAATAGGTAAATTACTTTCATGTATTTCAAGAATCAATATAAGGGTTCTTTATCGCATTTTTCATCATTGAGATATGTTCTTGGTTCACCACTTTTTTCTTTTTATGTGATATATATATTCCAGCGATTTATTTTTTCATAATTTTTTATGGAATATATTGAATTTACAAATCCATCTATTTGTATACCTTTCATGTCTTTTTAATTCCAAAAATAATGATGATGTAAGGGTTTTTGACTACTCAAATTCCATTACATTGGGTTTTAATGTCTCATCTTGAACATCCTATATATAAAGCTAGATATTTCCACCCTAACATTTTATATTGTAAATTTAATTTATCTCTATGTAAAATGAAAAGTTTGATTATAATATTTCCCATCAATTAATTTCTTCCACATAAAAGTATGACATTTTTAAGAATAATTCTCATTCTCTTTTATGGTGATTTTTCATCCATGACAATATTTTCCCTTCCCTTCAATGTTCCAATTTTTATTTCGAAACCTAATTATTATTTATTTCATGTGACATTCACATGTCCATTATTCTATTTTCAAGAAAAATATTTATTTTCTCCTTTTATGGTGTGGTATTTTAACAAATGTATTTCTAAATATTAAAAGGATTTTTATACATTCACAGTCAAATTTTTTATCATCCACTTCACAATCACTTTATAAATCCTTTATGTGTGTATAAATGGATCCATTAGTTAATATTAATTTTATAAATTTTTTCACATCATTTTTTTAAAATATTTTTTTCATTTCAAGGCCCTATTAAAAAAGTTTAATTTTAAAAATAAATGTATTCAAAATTTTTTCAATTCCGTTTTCTAAAACCCTTATGTATTTTTCAAGGGTTAATTTTTAAGATGTGTTCCCATATATTTGTTTTTAGGATTCCTTATTTTAAATTTCTCAAAATTAATGTTTTTAAATGTGATACGTAACTGATTTTTTTAAAACGATTTTATAAAATGTTTTATAGATAATATTTTTTGTTTCACTTTCATTTTCCAGTTTGAATCTTAGTGATTCACTTTATAGAGACTGATGTTTTATAAATCACCCTTATAATACCTAAATGAAATACTCTTTTTTATGATTTATTTTTGTATCAATTAATCATGTTCTTTTAGTCATTTTATGTGACTCTATTTGGATGTTTTATATAACTAATTTTCCTTCTATTGGTTATTTATGAGATGATGAATGATTTACTTCACATGGAACACATATGTATCGATGATTATGAGGATTACAATATCATCCTCCAATTAATTGGATAAGGTTTTATATCTAATTAGTTAATAATTGAAAATTATTTTTGATACTTGAGATAACAATGGAATGTGAGTAGTGATACTTTATTTAATAATAATTGGGATCTAAGATAATAGAGTAACTAATGGCCAAAAACATATAATACTTGAGTTGATAATGGTTCAAAATAAGTAATGCCTAAGCCACAATAAAATATGTGTAAGATTTTGATAACTAAAAAACTATGTAATGATTTCCTATTGTTATATTTATTTCATAGATCTTGGTTATATTATGTTTCAATGAAATTTCACATTCCAATCATAATGTTCCAAAAAATGAAATTTATTATCTCACACTTTTATACAAAATAACATGTTTAATAATTTTAAATTTAATTTCTTTATATCAGGACATATGGATAACTCTTATTTTTATACATTATTTTTAATAAAATATTTCTTCCATACTCATGTATTCTCATACACTTAAGATTTAACCCTGGATGAAATGCAATTTATTTTTTCCATAACTGAGCATATGAATTCCCCCTACTCTTATTTTTTCATTAAATGGGTTATGAAGATCAGGATAACAAAAGAAAATTATATAATGGAATATCATGTGGCTTAATTATGGAGAAATATCGACACGTCTTATAAAAATTAGTTTCTTAAATCTTTGATCCTCAATGACACTAAACCTTATGTTATGGGTATAGTCTGATTGTTTTGATATTTAATGTTTATCATATAGAATTAAATATATGTTCATCTCCCATTAAATAAAATATATTTTATAAATAAAAAAATTCACCAACCTAGGATTTAATGTTTTTGGTTCCTCAATTTGTATCATCAAAAGTTTTAGTTATTTTTTAGTTTTAGTTTTTTAGGGGGTAGGATGAGAAAACATTATTAAAAATACTAGGGAATATTTTGAGTATATGGAAACATCTTGGAATTCAGGAAATTTTTTTGAGTGTTTGGATTTAATAAAAATTCCATCCATGTCCGGACACTTGAAATTGGAGGTTTTTTTGGTACAAATGTACCTAGGGTGATCACATAGAAAAACATTTGTTGATTCTGAACTCAATTTTTACTATGTTCATAGTGTGTGGGCCTAAGACAACACACATAGATAGAAACTCATAGAGGATATTATTTGTCTTATTATATGCTTATTAGGAACATTTATAAATTATTTAATTAGAATTCAATGATTTAATATTAAACTAGTTAAGTTAGAGAGACTAAAATAAAAATAACTATACAAAACCTAATTTAAAATCAAGGAGATAAAGATTGATCCAATAAGATTATAGTTCAACCAAATGTATCATTGGTTGAAATAAAGGTTTCTATGGAGAATACATCACAGGTTTGAGTTTTCATGAGAAAATTTTTTCATATTTTATTGCATATATTATAACCCTGGGGGAATTATTATTTGGTTGGTATCATGATCATGAAAATGAAGCTATGAAATGTATGTCTCAAGAATCTCTCATCAAATTATATTTTGGACAAAAAAATCATAGTCATACTAAAGATATTTTTTTATATCTCGTTATATTTTATATCATGATTAATTTCCATCGCATAGATATCATTAGATATTTTAATTATTTATTAGTAATTTAAATTTTGAAGATATGATTTATTTAAGGTGTAGGAACGTAACATCCTAATATTTTGTAATGTATTTTTTCTCTAACTTAATATTACGTTTGAAAGCTCATTTAGCATTAACAAAAAAATATAATGATACATTACATATTATATGAGAATTATTTGTAAAATTAAATTAATAATAAAAATAATAGTAAATAAAAACACATTACTCAACTAAAATTGATTACGTTTAGTAGATAAATAATTAAGATCATTTTATATTAGAAATGATTGTTCTATATCAAATAACCGTTAATTATATGTTTTCAAAGTTTCCTATAAAATTAATTTTATTACATTTATAATACTATTATAATATAGGAACTAATATTTTAACATTAATTAAAATATAAATTGATATGAAATAATATAAAGACCATATAATGTTTAGGACATCAATTTTTTATAAAATAGGTTTATATTTATGTTTTTATATTATTTTAAAATATATATTTTTATAAAAATTAATTTCAATTTTTAAAAATGATATTCATTTTGAAATTAAACATCTCAAAATTATCTTAAGATAAAATTTTCGTATTTTTTCTCAAATAATTGATTTTTAGGTGAATAGTGCAAAATAATATTTTTACCAAAATCATAAAATCATTACCTATATTAGGAATTCATATTAACATAATAACTTATTATAAATTTTCATGATCAATAATTTATTTTAGGGGTGAAATGATTCAATTATAAATCCTATATTGAATTTAGAAAACCCATTTTTAAAATTTTTAAAATAAAGAAAAAAATTAATATGCGTTATTTTTAAATTATTTCTTTTAGTTATGTTTTCAATAGGTGAATTTAGATTTTTAATTAATTTTCATATCACTTAGCTCAGTATTGGTTAATAATAAACCCATTGTGGTTGTCAATAGCATTTAAAAGTTTTTCTAAAATATCACATTTATGCTTTTAAATAAACATTTTCTAAAAAGGGGTTTATAAGCGTTATATAAGATAATGTTAAAATTAATTTTTCATGATAATTAGTATTTTATTTTATAAAACATATTTCACATTTTAAACAATAAGGGTCAAATTGTTTAATAATTTCTATATTATTTTTATCTATTAAAAATAAATTACCTTGGTACCAAACTAGTTACTATGATAAAAGAAAAAAATCAAAATGTAATACATCAAAGTGTAAAAGAAAAAAACATATTTGAAACATGTATGAAAATAATTGATGTATTTTTAAATTTATCCCCTCCAATAATACATTATTTTCTACATTTGACCTAAATTATACATGAAACATGTTCTAACTATATCTTAATGAGTTATATTTACAAAAAATCCATTTACTTCATCTATAAAAGGATCCCACCTCCACCCTATTTCTCAAAAAAAATCCAAGATTTTTTGTTAATAAAACTCTAACCTAGTATCTCATATTATCTATCCCCATTTCCTAAAGGCCATGGTAGTACCAAAATACCAATCTAAGGATCCTTATGGGGTTACCCAAGGGATAACATCAAAAGTGAGAGGTAATGTTTTTTACCAAGCTCTCTTAACTATTTTCTTTTCCTACATTATCATACATACTTATTACTCAAAATTATGATATAATAAGTATTAATACTATTTAGGAATTTTATTACACTAATGTAAAATCCATTTTATACCTTCTACTTAATCCTTTTAAAAATTGATATTTCGCTCGTACATACATGTGGGCTACTGCCACTGTGAAAGTTATTTATTTCATTTTTAACTATAATCTTTTCTTATTTATCCAAACATATTATAACATGATTCAAGACGTTAAAAATATAAATAATATCATCATTCATATATAACAATGATATTATTTGATGGATTTACTTTCTTAATATTACTCATTGATAAATTTTATTATGTTCTTGTTTTGATCAATTTAACCACCAACATGAAAAATGCTATAAATTTCGATAATGGGTGACAATTGAATAAAAATTAATTTTTATATTATAAAAATGGTAAATAATGATATTAAATTTTTTAGAATAGTGATTTTAATATCTAAAATGTCATTAAAATGACACCCTTTCTTCCAAAAAATTACAAAAAAACAAGCTCGTCACCAACATCGTCTCTATAAGACATAATTAAAATACTTCTGAAATAAAATAAAATTCGTATTAATAATAGTAAAACATATATACGATTAATATTAACTATATTATGATCACAAAATTCTAATATATAAATAATAATAATAAACTCTATTATAAACTAGAATTAAAAAACAATAAAAATTTACAAACATCATATACTGAAAATGAAATATAAGTATTTAATATACTAGTAATAAATGATTTTAAATGAATTTTATAAAATCATATAGGTAATAATATGTTTATGAAATATTTTATTCAAAGTATTTTTCTTTTATACATGAGGTTTCATCACTTTCATGGAATTATGGAATAAAGGTAGAGGTTTTGCATCTCAATTTTACTTCATTGAGATATAATGTGTATTCACCACTTGTTCATAATTTTTGGTGTATATATTGGTCTGGGATTTATTTTGTCATCATTTTTTATAAAATTAATGTTATTTAAATATCCATATCATGTTAAACCTTAAATGGGTGTCGAATATGGTTGATAATGATTATGTTGGGGTTTTTTGTTAACAAAACCCCCTGTAATTTGGATTATAATGTCCATATTGAACATCCAATATCTATTCTTGGTTTATTACACTATTCTATTTTATATTATAAATTATCTTTGTATCTATGGAAATAGAGACTAATTATTTACATATTCTTCCTTAATGAATTTATTTTATATAAAATTATAACATTCTTAATATAAATCACATTATCATTAGTGATTATTTTTTATCCATGTCCATATTTTCCATTCCATCTAATGTCATCATTTATATTTTGAAAAAAAAAATATGTGTTATCTCATGTAAACCTCATATTTCCATTTTAAAATTTTAATAAATAATTTTCATTATCTCTTTTTGTATTTGGTATTTCATAAAGGTATTTTATATAGTATTAAAATGGTATTCATCCTTTCATAATAAAAACTTTTATCTTCCACTCCATATTAAATTTAGAAATAATTTATTTTTTTAAAATGATATATGATTGAATATTCTTTTTAAATGTGAAATATTTCAATGTAAATTCACTTTACCTTTTTAAAACCAACATTTTCTTTCAAGTAACTATTATTTAAGATTTATTTTGAAAGTAATTGTTTTCATAATGTTTTCACATTACTATTCTTAATCCTTTACATATTTTTCAAGGATTAATTGTTAATATTTTATTAAAATATTTATATTTGAAATGACTTGTTTTCGATTCTTAAAAAATAATTTCTAAGAGGACACATAAATTATTCAATTTTCTATAATTTATTGAAATATTTTCTAATGGCTCATTTATGTTTATCTTAAATTTTCCTCTTTAACTCTAAAATATTTAGCTCCTATAGAGTAGTATTTTTTGAATCAGAATTTAAATTACATTTAAAATGGGTGATTGAATATCTGTTATCAAAATAACTAATTCATTATATCATGTTATGAGAAAATAAATAAAAATTTCAGTAACTCATTTTCTTTACAAGGGTTATTTATAATGCGATGAATGATTCAGTTCATATGAAACACATATGTAAGAATGATGATGGATGGAGTCTTATATTTTTCTTCAATTCATTTATTATGGTTTTATATCTCATGACTTAATAATGGATCATGGTTTATAATAATCTATTCAATAATATTGAGTGATTTATGACACCTGGGTCAATAATAAATCATAAGTCAGGATACTAATGTCACTAAGGGGTTCAGAGTTATGATACTCGATTAACTAATGGGTCTTTAGATATGTTTCATGTGGCACCTTGTGATAGGTTTCTTATTTTAAGACATTAACCACTATTTAAGGTTTACTTATAAATATATGTTTTCTATAGTTGAGTGTGAAAAAAAATTTAATGATTTTAATTTCAATTTCCAATCTAGAAGATGAATCAAGATATTTGGATGTTTTTATTGATATCTATAAATAATGTTTACCCTAATAATTCATTTTAGAAAATTTCATGATCCCAATGTATTATAATACTCATTATTATCCTAATAAATTTTATGAAAATTTTAGATACAAAGAATAACATATAATAACTATTATAGTAGTTATGGAGAGGCATAAATTGAATTTAAGGATATTGTTTTGGAGAATAAGAGACAGTAGATCTAAAGATGTAGCTTCATTGATAACATAGTATTTTTTAGAGGAAGTGACTCTTTGAGAAATAATTTAATATATATATCTTATTAGTCATTTAGAAGTACATATAAGGTATCAAAAATAATTCTAGTGTGGGATTATTCTTCATATTGATCTATTATCTATACTATTGTGATTGTGTGGAGTGCATTGATTGAACTCATGCATTGAGGTATTGATATCACCTATATTATGAGAATAGTAGCACAAACATTTTGACATCAATATAGAATCAATTCTATAGGTGTGATATATGTAAAATTATATTTACATGTTTATCTTTGAGAGAACCACATGTCTCTTATTTGAGGAAGCCTTCCTTGATGAAATGAACCAAAAATGGATAAGAAGAAGTTACCCTAGGTTATGTAGTGAGAAATCCCAAAATTTCCCAAATTATTTGATACGTATAAGGGATTTACTATGAATAAAATTTTATCCACCAATATGAGAGTGTTTATTATTAAATTTTCGTATGGTATACTGATCCTTGAGTGGATCAAAGAAGTAAAATAATTTCTATTCATAAACTTTTATTCTATATATAGTTTACTTACAAATTATTATTTTATTAGATGGATTAATAGATTTAATGTATTATACAAAATGAGGTTAATAGATCCGATGATAAGTGAAAATTCAAAAATAAATGGGAAAATGAGAAAGCACCTTTATTAACCCCATCCCCCCTCTTGGGGTTCCACGTGACATTTTTCATAACCCATAGGTCCCAAATATTTTATTTATTTTCTCATATACAAATATAGTAGATATTATGACATGTATATGGGTCACCACTGGTGGTTTCCAATATAGTTTTACTCTTACAACCTACACAAGTACCATTGTGCATGTTCAAAACATTATGTCAGAATTCAATTCAATATATTGTATAGTATATTGGTGTATTGTAGTTTCATAGTGATCTAGGATAATACTGATGATCATACAAGGTATTGGTTAGTTTTGTCTCCACTAGTATCATTTGTTATTTTATTTTATAAAAGATAGTCCTAGAGGGAGGTCATTTTATATGTTTTTTATTTAATCATAATCTCATTAGGGTATAACATGTTGATGATTATATATCATTGATGGTTATCTATTATATGTAAATCCATCTACATACATTGATCTTAAGTCATGATTTTGTTATTTTATTATATTTTATGTTGTGATATCGATATTATTATCTCCTTAAAAAAATTTATAGAATTTTAGCATTGTTCAAAAACCTCTATTATATGGGGAATAACACCTAAGTTCATGTATGTCAATTATCTCATTATTAGTTTCGGTCACTATGGATGTGAAATTATAAAATAATATTGAAGCATTGTTTTATTTAACTTATTATATGATTATGTATAATATAATGGTAGGGTTATTTAGATCATGGTATGTATGTTGGACTTGTGTTCCATGAACACCCTAATGGTGGAAGCTCAAGTTACCATGAATATGTATATTATTATTCTTTCTTCTCAATATCATGATTGAGATGTTTAATAAAGTTTTATTTCTAGGATGAGGTTATCACTAATTTTTTCTACTCTTTCTCTAAGTTGTAATGAGGGTCTGAGTTTATGCATTTTACTAGAAAAATATGTGTTTTGGGAATCTGCACGATTTATTCATAGTGTGTAGTGGTTTTGAAAATGGTGGTTGTTTGGGAAAAAAATCAAGATATTGCAAAAAGTATTTTTTTTGAATAATTTACAATTGATTTAAATTGAATGAATATTTTATTTAGATATTTCATAAAAAATATATTAGTGGTATATTAATTACTTAAAAATATTATGTTTATTTTGAATTATTATAGATTTTATATATGATATCACAAACATCCTCATATGGTATACAACGACTATATGGTTGCTATGCTTGGGTATTAAGTGTCGTATATATGGTTGGTATTGGTATGATACGTTCTAGTGGATGGGAAACACTTGAATAGGTTGATTTAATATGTGATATTAATATATAGTATAAAGATAAACCTATCTATACTATGGTTTAGGTATGTAGTAGGGTAAGGTTAGAGTTTGTGCCTATTATGAAGTTGACCATGATTTTTTAGTTGGTGGGATACATGGTTTTCAGTTTATATGGGGGAAAGTCAGTAAATATTGGTTTTTATGCTTTTCTCATAGGATAGTTTTCCAAAAATCATTATGATTTAACCTTATGATATAATTTCTATGGTAAATAAATTATCTTATATATAATAAATAAAAAAAGTTGCCTCATTTTTTGTGCTGATAATTTATTCTTTGGATTTTAGTGCACGCTTTAGTCTTTTGTATGAAAGTAATTTGTAAAAATGAAGTTGTAATTTAAAATGGTATTATTGAATGATACTAATTGATAGAATCTTATCTATGGATAATGTATAACATAAATTAAAGGAATAATCATCGATGTAGTTACTAATTTGTGACCAATAATATCATTATATGATCACGATTTATTACTGCCTAGAGTTATAATTTCCATATACAGTGGTGTATATCCTTCTATTAAACATTCCACACTTGGTAATGATATAAAAATGAAAAATATTATTTTAATAGTCATGATTTTTATACAAAAAAGTTAATATAAATATGATTTAAAAAATCTAGTCAAGAAATATAACACTTCCTTCATAGTCAATAAATCAAAGGATGAGGAAAAATCCAAAATAATTATGCCTCATTTAATATATAAGAATCAAGTTGTCAAAATTTTCATGAAGAACAAGAAGATTTATAAATAAGATAAAAAAAAATTGCATAATAGAGTAAAATGATTTATAAAACCATTTTACAAGTTAATAAAAAATGATGTAAACACAAAAAAAAGTTAGACATTATTGAAAACCTAATATATGGAATATCAAACATTACTACCCTAAACACAAACAAAAGAAGAAATTAAAAATTATAGTTAATTGAAAATAAAATTAAAATATGAATGAAAAAATACAGAAATTAAGGATACATAGAGTGATTCTATTTATTCTAGTGATAAATTAGAATATAACTCAGATATTGAATCAAACAAACAATGTAATATATATTTTACTTATCAAACTAAGGTGGTGAAATCCTATTTTAAACCTATTTATCAATATAAAAAATATTTTAATTATAAGAATTAATATTGATCAATTCATATAGATTAATATGATAATTTAATGAGAAATAATAAGTCCCTAATTAAATTTTATGATTGTATTTTTTGTTGAAATTTTTGTTTTGTCTAAATATATTATAGAGATGAAATCTAAATGAGATAAAATTAGAACAATTTTTTCAATGAGTGATTATAGAATATAAAAAATTGTATCTAAAGTTAAATCTTTGAAATTTTGAAGTCGTTTATTAATATAGTTGTAGGATGCCTCAATAAATATTTTTTTGTGAAATAATCATTAAATATAGACAAGTTTTGGGGAGAAAGGACTAAAATACAAATCATTATTTAATTTATTTTATACCTAGTTGAAATATAAAAAGTTTTGTACTATAAAGAAATTTATCAAAAATAAAGGTTCTAATTCATTCTTGGAGTAAGAGGATTTGGTAATTAAATAGTTTAATTTCAATCATTAGTGGACTAAAGAGACTAATAGTACAAAAACATTTATTTATTATTCACTTTTTTTATAGAAAAATATAAAAAATAGAAATGTTAAATGGTATATGTATAGTGGCTTATAAAGAAATAGGAGGGAAGATATGTAAAATTGAAATTATTTATTAAATTTAGATAAAGGTAAAACATATTTTTAAGATAATTATAAATAAGTATTATTATACTTGGATATATTAGAAATCCAAAATATATACTTATTGAAAAAATATTATTTTTAGAAGTGTTAAAATAGAATCTGATAAGTATTTCTTAACATTTCAGTAATGTTTAACCAATATATTTTCCTAATAATTCATTATCTATATTTATGGGTATATTGTAAATTTTTAAAGGAAATTGAACTAAAAATAAACACAAATTAGATATCGATTCATTGAATATAATAAATATAAACTATTTGAAATAATTTATTATTGAATCTAGAATTTGGAATAAGGGATTTTGAATTTTTAATTTTATTATTTATTATTATTTTTTAAAAAAATTATTTTTTATTTTCCATAAAAAAAAATTAATGAAACTATGTTATGGGATGCATGAAAAAAAATAAAATCAAATAAAAATCTTTTATACGAATCAATGATATTACTAATTCTTAGCCTCTGGAACTTATTCATACATATATTTTTCAAATCAATTAAGATAGAAATTATTTGTTGAAAATATATTCTTTTTTATTTTATTAATTATTTTTTAAGATTTCTATAATTTTGATTATTATTTCCTAAAACTGAAGCTCAAGTTATCTTTATGAAAATATGAAAACAGGTTTAAAATAAAAATAAAGTAAAAAATATTCCATAGATATGTGACCATGAAGTAGAATTTAAATGTAATTATATTACTATATTTTGTTCATATCATGAGATGAAATAAAAATTCTCTATAATAGCCCCCAACACGCACCCCCAGATCTGGTTCTAAAAACAGAATATTTACATTTCTCACATTGTACAAACAAATATGACCCCATTTTAGTCATTAAAAACATAAAACATCATCATAAAATGTTATATTACTCATACACCCTAAGATATTTCAGGTTTATATTTTAGATAATGAGGAAACAATCTTACATAACTATACTATTCTCTCAAGTGATCTTATTTTATTATACCCATCTTTTTATATTTCACAATAATTATTCAAGATATCCCAAAAAAACGTTCGAAAATGAATTATTTCTAGTCATAATTATTTTTACATAATTCTTCATAACATGGGTAAATGGAAAAAAAATAATGGTGAGTTTAAATGCTCAGTAATTGTAAAAATAAACATTAAAAATTGAATGACATCAATGAGAATAATATTAACATAAGGGAAACATGAAATAATAAAACATCACAAGTATAAACTAAGAAAATTTATTCCCATAAAAACCTAGATCATTAATCATGTGGTATATCAATAAGATTTTTCAAAGGAAATAGTTATTAAAATAAATAATCATGATCAATGTGATGTTTATCTTGTTCAAATAAAGTATTAAAACACACCTAAAAATAAGATAAAACATGTTGGTATCTTGGAACATTATTTTTACCACCCATGTTCATGCATGTAAGAAATAACTAGATCCCAGTTAAATCCATAAGAGAAACCTCCCTATTTAACACCTTCCTTTTTCCACAAATTATAATGAACTTTATAAAATTTATTGGAGTGCTATATTGGGATCACCCATTATATATGAAATATCGCCTTCACCTAAAATTATGAACTATATCAGCCTCACCCATCATTATCAATATTTTCCAAGTATCATACATGAATATAACACAAGTACGATCTCATTTTCATCATAATTACTTTTAAAATAGCAACATAACAAGATTTACCTATTGAAAAGAAATGTGTTTCACAAAAACCTATTGAAAACTATCATTATAATCCAATAAAATAATGATTAAGGATGGTATCATAAGATAATATTCCCAATAAAGTATAGTAGTCCCTAAATAATGTTAATATAAATAAAAATACATATAATATAGCATTTAAAACATTTCATTGAAAACTTTGGAAAATAACAATTTAATTCAGTGCATCTAAAAACCAAAAATTCACAAACTATTGAGAAAAGTATTTTGTTAGAAAATATTAATTTTAAAAAGTAAGGTAATCCTCATATAAATTAATAGGTATGAGGTAGGTAAAAATTATTCTTGTTATAGAAGTTAAAAACAAATATTCTTTCCAAGGATTGGTAAAAATATTCAAAAGTGACTCATGCCAAAAAACTTCAAGAAATTTCATTTTAAACCATTTTAAATAAGTTAAAATATAATAAAAAATTAATTTAGGAAATAATTTATTTTTATAAAATAACATTATCGAAATAATATAATGATTAGGAAGTTATAGTTTGGTTATAAATAATTAAAAATATTCAAACAATATTTTTAGATATATAAACCACAAAAACATCTAAAACCATAAACTATTTGAAATAAAGAAAATCAGAAAGATCATAAGGTACCATGAGTATAAAAAGAGTCATGATATTTTATATAAATAATTTTTATATACACTATATAAATGAATATAGATGAATCAATCATAACATATCTCAAATAAGGATGTTTTGGCTGACATTACCTTGAACCATTGATAATAATGGAATAAAAAATTTAATGAATGAAGAAACATAACATGACTCTATAGAATCCATAATTTTCATTAATGAATTTATTAAAAAACATATATATGTAAATAATTTTACAATATAAAATATATCATGGTGTATAACATGATTTATATCTCATGGAATTTAAATTGAGACCATGAAATCCCTTATAACTTTTATAACATTTGAAACAATCAATCATGAAAAAAAACCGTCAAATGAACATTAAATAATGTGATAAAATATTCATTAAGGATATAATATCTCAATATACATCTTATACACCTTATAAAATCATTTTGGTTTATATTTCAATACATATATCGATGAAATAATATTTGGAGGAATAAAAAATATTTTATAAAAGAATATAAATTAATTGATGAATTGTATGTGTAACAATTATAAAAATGAAAAAACAATTAAATAACAAATAATAAAATTATATTTAATTTCTCACATAAATAAAGGATAACATAGTCAATGAAGTATAATATATTCTAATGAATGGAAATTTAGTTAAAAATACCCTTAACATTAGTCCATACATACTATGTATGTCCCTTAACTAATATATAATAAACATATATTGATTATTTAATTGTTTTATAAACTTTTATTGGACTATTCATTAATCATTAAAACATTTATTTTATTTATTTATATGATATATTTAATAATTAAATTAGTTGATTTTACATTAAGTCTTTTAAAGATGTTCTCTTCTTAATAGAAAAATTAATTTGGCATTTTGACCCTGGTTAAAGAAATAATTATTACCTGATATCATGAATAATAATAAGTTCTCAACTAATATTTTAATAAATAAAATATAATTTTATAATAACCCATGGAATGCAGAAATGAAAAACAAATCTCATCACATTGTGGAGGTGGTATTCCACACGTACACACAAGCAACGTTATAATTTTTTTAATGGGTAGAAGATTATTAAGGTAAGTAATATATTTTATTTATAGAATAATAATTATATCAATAATATAATATATATTTTATAATTCCATAAATATAACTATCCATATGTTTTTATGATGAAAAACAAAACATATTGCTTTGTGGAGGTGGAAATCCACATATACAAGAGAACATCCTTTTTTGTTCCCCCTAAAATAGAAAATGAGATGAATAAGGTTATTAAATTAAAATGTGGATAGTATATAAATATATGGTAGATACTAGTGATATAATAATATAATTTTTAGGAAATAATTTATGGATTTATATGATTATGTAAAATTAAAACGCTTAGTTAAGAGTTATACCTCTTCTTCAGGAAACCATCTTTGGATTACATTTTAAGCCTTCTAGGTTGGCCATTTGAAGAGACTATAGCCTCTACGTCCTAGAATAAATGATTGTAAATGTATTTTGGTATTTTTTTAGATATATTTCTCAATAAAAGTTAGTAATATATGATAGAAGAATCCCTTTTATAAGTTAAGGAAAGGACAAATTTGAACTTACAGAAAAGATTTAAATATAATAATTTATTTTTCATGTAAACATGTCCTATAATTGGAATATTTTGAGTCTATGATAATTATTTTCAAAAATAATATCATTAAATATAATTTATAAAATTTTATGGGATATTTTAATTGTTCTCTCTTATTGTTATCTCTTGTTGCCTCTTTTAATAACTACCATGATAACAATTTTTTTACTCATTATGGGTCTAGAATGATTATATAAAATGTAATGTGACCCATAAATTTAAAATGGTAAATATTTTCAAAAATAACTCATTAAATTGAATGTATATATTTTTTCTTATTAATTTTAAATCATTTGAAAAAAATTTATTTAACATGCAATGCTACTAAAGTCATTTACGAGACTATTCATATAGATTGACACTATTTACATTAATAAAGTATATTATTTCACGTATAAAATTTTACCACACAAATGATACATTATTTTATTGATAAAAACTATTTAGCATCATATCTCACCCAAAAAATACTACTTTAATATTTTTAGAATCATTTACATTATTTTTCAATAGCATAAACATGCATTGTGTTAGTGTTGAATAAGTAATTAAGGTAATTATTCAACCACTAAAAATTGAAAATAAATTTTCATGATAAAAAAATGATTAATATTTAAAATAACAATTTCTTATTGAACATATCCACCATTTATACCTATGAAAAAATATTAGAGATATTAAAACAAAGAGAGTGAAATTTTGGATTTATTCTTCACTTAAAATAATATTAATGTCATTATCAAAGAAAAATGGCACAATATATCCATATCATTGAATTTAGGAAGAGTATGGATGAAATAAACTCATATAATAGGATAAATATATGTTTTATAAATATTTTTAAATCTTAATTAAATTATTTTTTACCTTAATTACTAGATTTACCATTACTAAGGTGATAAATATTTAACACAGTAACTATTGATAATGGCCAAAAATAAAGATAAACTATTTTAAAAATTAATAAAGTATGATTCCAAATATTTAATAAATTTTTTGAAATTTAATCCCTATACGTGGAGGAAATTTATTATAAAATAAACCCTTAAAATACGATGAAATGGATTTTTCTAGAAAAATGCATTTTAATGTAATAAAATGATTTCATATAAAAATAAACAGTAATTTCAATTGAAATGACATTAATTGTATTATTATTAAAAATAAATAATTAATTAAATTTTAAATTAAATCCAAAATAAAATCGAATATTGAAAATACTTCAATTGAAAATACTATTTTCTATCAAATTAGTATTTTTCACTATTCCCTTAGAAATTATTTTTCTCAAAACAACCCCAAAATTTCATCTGAATATCATTTTTATATACTAATTTAAAAAATCATATCCTTTTTATGAAATAATCATCTTAAAGTGATATAAATTAATTATAAAATTTTCACATAAAATACAATAATACCCATTTTTGAAAAAGGTATATTTTAAAACCAATAAATAACTTTTACTAAATATTAGGTTCTTGTTTACTAAGAATTTACTGAGAAAAGTTCATTTAATAGGAAATTTATATATGTAATACATATTTTAGTAACTTATATATATATATATATATATAATTTTAAATAATATTATTGTGTTGTTCATATAAGCTCAGTGTTGTGTATTGTATAATCTATCAAACACATTATTCTTTTAAAATATTGGGATATTATATCCCATCATAATTAAATTTTGTCACATAAATTATATATTGATATTCATAATCAATGGTTTATTATTAAAAAATATCTTCATTTGAAACCCACATTTCATAAATGGAGAATAAAAATTTCTTTTGAAAAAATGGGAAGGGAAATAAAAAGGTCATCGAGAATAATACATAACTAGATTTAAAAATTGGATAACAATAGTGGGAAGTGAAAATATAGACATAGATGAGAAGATTGATATCCAAATAATGAAAGAGTGTGATAGAAAACATTGATCACATGAAATTGAATGAGCATGAAAGATTTGATGACCTGAAAGCCATAAATAAATGTTTGATTAAGAAGAAATCCAATTTATAACAAATGAAGGAAATAATATAGATTTTTTAAAATTTCTTTTTCAAAAATAAATAAATTCCTCTACCATCTTGACTATGTTCATAAGAAAATATAATTTCTTAATTTTATTCAAATTGATAAACATAATTATATCCATGGTGTGTATGCTTCAATACATTTCCATCATTGTCTCATCATTTACTATAAATAATGAGTTTGAATATTTAATGTATAAAGAACTATGATATGATTATACTTGTCCACGATGTATATAAAATAATGAAAAACATTTCTTCCTGTCTTTAGTAAAACCAATGTGACTAGTATAATGTAATATAATACCCAAATTGAATAAACATTCCAATGAAGAAATGATAAATTTAAATCTGAAGTTTACACAACAAAACCCATGGTTATACTTATATTATTCCAAATATATTACCTTTATATCTCAAATAAGATAAATAACCTTGAAATAAAATAATTTTTTAACCTAAAATCATATCTCATACCTTTCATCTTACCTCTCTAAAAAATTAATAAAATACTTATTAAATAAACCTTAACATTAAATATAATTGTTACATATACCTAAACCCATTAAAATTTCTCCCAAACTGTGATAAATTACTTTAAAATTATATCTCATAAAAGATAAAAGGAGTGTCTAATCCTTCGATCTTATTATCAAAATTAAACTTACAAACCCATAATGGTATCCATAACTCTAAATTTTACCCCAAATTAAATCACCCTAATTCGAAATGTTATCTAAACCATGCTCTAACACCAAATATAACATCCTTGAACCCACACTCCCTAATTTGGGTTAAAAACATAATATTTACATTTCCTGATTTCATAAAAAAAACATGACCTCATTTTAATCATCCAAAACAAACAATATCACCAAAAAAATATTATATAACAAAAATAACTAAGCATATTTTAGGTTTATTTTTTATAGAATGAAGAAAAATTATTTCATAACAATACCCATATCCTAAAGTGATAATTTTTTCAACTATACCTATATTTTATTATTTCACAATAAGTCTTTAGCTTATCCCATAAAATTCATTATAAATGATTCCTCTAAAGAAATAATTCATTTAAAATCATTATTAATAACTTTGATAAATAGAAAAGATAATAATGGTAAGCTTAAATTCTTAGTGTAGGTAAACATAAGAATTAAAAATTTAATATCATCACAGAGAATAACATGAACATAATTGTACAATGAAAAAGTCAGTGTGTATGAGTATAACACAAGAAGATTAATACCAATAAAACCCAGTATCATTAAACTTGGGACATGGAATAAATATTTATCAAATTAAATAGTCATGATAACCATAAATCATGATCCATGTGACGTAAATCTTATTCAAAGAAACCAATAAAAACTCATAAAAACCATATAGAAAACATATGGTATCTTGGAACTCTATCTTCATCAATCGTGTTCATTTCTATAAGAAAAAACTCATTCATAGTTAAATTCATATGATAAACCTCCATAACTAACTCCATTTTTTCCTTTATAGACAATGAAGACTACCCAATACATTTGAGAGTTATATCGAGCTCACCCACCATATAAGCTATTGTGGTCTCACCCGTCATCATGACATATATCAGGCTCACCCATCATCATTAATAATTTTATGGTACCATAAATGAATATAACAGATGGAATCATAAATTTTTTATCATATATTTTTTAACAATAACTTTTATTCCTTTATAACTGTATTTAACAATGTAAAAGAAAGGGGTTTCATAAAAATTTAATTAAACAATAATCTTAATCCATTTTAAGATAGAATTTGGATGGTATCATAAGTTTTTATTCCTGGTTAAGTATATGAGTCATTATATAATGTTTAAATATTTGAAGATACTATTAAAATAACATTTAAAACATTTCTTTGAATACTACGGAAAAAAAACTTTTCTATCGGTGCCTTTAAAAATAACAAAATTCATGAAATATTGAGAAAATGATTTTCCTTGAAAATAACTTTTAAAATTGAAATGAAAATTTAAAAATTGAATATTTATGATTATAGTAAAATATATCCTTATCAAAATAGATAAATATAAATATTCTTTTACAGATTCTCTAAAGAGATTCAACAGTGACCCATCTGGAAAACATTAATAAATTTAATCATAAACATTTAATAGAATGAGAAATATCATAGAAAATTAATTTAAGATATCATTTTTATAGAAAATAACATTATTGGTATAATATAAAGACCATGAAGGAATATGTTGGTTAAAAGTTATTAAAAACATTAAAATAACATTTCTAAAGAAATATCCCTTCATAAAAGTTTCAAATTGAAATCCATTTCAAATAAAGAACATAAAATAAATTGACTATAAAAATATTCATAATATTTTATTTCAATAATCAGTATATAAACCTTAAAAATCAAAATAGAATAATCAATAAAAATTTGTCTGAAAAAAAATTTTTTTGTGATAAGAAAACATTGTATCTTTGGTTTTTCTTAAATCAAAAAGAAATGGAATAAAATAAAAGATAAAGATTCTTAGAAAACCCATAATTTCTATGAAATAATATTTCAAAACTCATTCATGGGGAAATAATTAAACCATATAAAATATATCACGGTCCATGACATGAATTATGTCTTATTGAATTGAAATTGAGACCATATAAACCATTTAAACATTTATAACATTTTAATCAATGTATCATGAAATATAGAACATGAAAGTATCATTAAATATCAAGATCAAATATTCATTAATGATTTAATACCTAAATATTTTAAATATACACCTAATAATGGTATGTTGGTGCATATTACAACAAATGTATCAAAGATAGAATATTGAGATCAATAATCCTTACAAAGATCGTATAATTGAAGATAGGATTAAATAGTGATATGACAATATGTGAAAATATTAAAACCAAAAAAAATGGGTAAATAAATAAATAATACAATGAGAGGTCATTTCACACATAATATTTTCATAACATATTTAATTCAGTAAATGTATAACATAATGAATATGAATTTAGTTAAGAAACCCCTTACCTAGAGTCTAGACCAGTTATTTATGTCCTTAAAATACTATATTATAAACTTATTTTAATTATTTAATTTTGTAAGAACATTTTCTAGGATTATAAATTTTATAGTTAAACACATTATTCCATTTATTTCAATGATATATTTTACTACATAATATGTTAATTCTTTTCCATGTATATTGATGATGTTCATAAAATAATTACAAAATGACTTTGGTTGGATAACTAGGGTCAAAGAGATAACCTTTAATATTAATCAGAATAATAACCATGAAATAATTATTATTTTTATACATGAAATAAAATTTTATAACCCTCTATGAATGGAATAAGTTAAAAACAAATATCATCACTTCATGGGGGTTATATTTCTTATGTACACAAGAGTGATGATGAAATTTTTTTAATGGGTGGAAGAGTAAGAAGGTATGTAATATCATATATTTCCAAAATAATTAGTATTTCATGAATAGAATATATATTTATTCAATCTTTCATAAATATTTTCCATGTGATGTGGTTACTAGAAAAATACATCACTTCATAGAGGTGGTAGTATGAACTCATATACAATATTTTGGTTTCCCATTGAATGGAAAAAAGATGAAAAAGGTTATTAAATTAACATAATAAAAAATCATTATAATTTATATACTAATTCTATTATATTTTTTTTGTTATTAAATAGTTTGTGTTTTTTGGAAGATAAAGTAAAATGAAAATTCTTAACTAAGAGTTATACCAATTCCTTAGTAAAGCACCTTTGGTTAACACAATAATTCCCCAAGGTTTTTCCTTTGATGAGAGAATATCCTCTATCATATTTTTAGTAAGGATGGTATTGGATTTGTATAGGTATTTTATGATATTTAGTGCTCAATATTTATGAGTATGGGAGGATAGGAGGTTCCCTTTTATAAGTGAAGGAAAGGACACACATGTAATTAATTAAAATATTGGAATACAATAAATTCGTTCCTGAATAAATGTGGAACCAATTTGACGTGTTTTAAATCTAGGATGTGTATATGGAAAAATAATCCCATAAAATAAAATTTATACAAGTTTATTTGATGTTTTAGCCCTTATATATTTTTATTAATCCCTAGTTAACCCTTTAAACAATTACCATGATAATAATGTTTTTTTACTCATTAGGGGTCAATAAATATAATATAAAATAAAAAGTGACAAATAAATGGAAAATGGAATGTATGATAGACCATATTCCATTAAATTTCACAAAATAAATTTTTTAATGAATTTTAAATCATTTAATAATATATTATTTATCATAAAATATCATTAATTTCATTTTGAAGAATATTCACTGTTTTTTGACATTAAACACATAAATAAAGTAATTTAGTTCAAATATAAACTTTAAAAACATCACATGTACATTATATATTTTAAAAAAAACATTTTACACCATAAATCACCCCAAAAATATTACTTTTTAGGTTTTCAATATCATTTACCAGATTTTTCTAATGCTTGAAAAGGCACAATGTCAGAATTGCGTAATAATATAAGTTAATTATTCCATAACTAAAAAGTAAAAATAATATGAAAAGTTAAAAAAAATTGTTAATATTTTAGGTAATCATTTATAACCAAACATAACCAACTTATATCTCTATGAATAAATATTAGATTTATCAAAATAATGAGAGGGATATTTTCGATTTATTCTTTAAATAAAATAATATTAGATTCATTTTCTAAAAAAATGTGAAATATATCCATATCATAGAATATTTTATTATTATGGAAAAAATAAACACATACAATAGAAATTAGTTAAGTTATATATATATATTTATAGCCATATCACATTATTTTTATCCTTGATTACCCAATTTAGCCTTAAAAAGGTGACAAATATTGACAATGGTTATTATTCATAATATCCAAAAAAAATGTCATATTTAAATAAATTTTAAAAGATTGATTCAAAATAAAAAATAAATTTTATCAAATTCAAACATATAAGTTTCATTAATTACTTTTAATATAAACTCCCCAAACAAGATAAAATATAGTTCTTCATAAAAATGTATTTTTACATATAAAAATTTTTTCATTCCAAATATAATCACAATTTATATTCCAATTAAAATAAATTGATTATTATTAATAAAAAATAAATAATGAAATTTTAAAATAAATTTTAAACAAATTGTTTCTATATAAATATTTGAATAAAAAAATCATTTTTCTTTAAAATCTATATTTTTTCCAATTCAGTGAATAAGTAATCATTTCATATTAATCGAAAAAATCATCTTAATATAATTTTGGTATTACTATTTCAAAAATGAAAAAAAAATATCATATTTTGTTTCTAAAAGTGGTATAAATTAATTATATTATCTCTATATTAAAATTTAAAAAACCATTTTGGAGGAAAATTTATTTTTCAACCACAAAATAACTTTTATAAAAATTGAGTACTTATTTAATAATAATTTATCAATAAACTTTTATTTATTATGACCTCTTTATATATGTTTCATAATTTAATTACTTCTATTTATATTTAATTTAGTGTATAATTTAAATTTTTCATATTTATATTAACGTTATTTTGTGGTTTATTTATTCTACATTTTGCATACCATATATGCTATCAAATATAGTATTATTTTAAAATATATGTGTCTTACAATTTATACTTGTATAAAACTAAAAAACATAGTATTATTAGTGGATAAATAATAAATTTTATGAAATTTATGAAACCATGTTATATGAAAATAGTTTTCTTTAATATTTTTCAGATAAAGTTGTTAACACAACCTTCTATATCATTAATATAGTTATATGAAGACATATTTTAATGAAAAAAATTCCTATGAGTTATATAATAATATAAAACCAAATGTTGTATATATTTTTTTATTTAATATGTATATATAAAACACAATGGTTAATCATTTTAAATTTTATCCAATTTTTTATGTAAGAATAATTTTTGGTTATTCTACTACTTATAAAGAAAGTAGTGTTTTCCTTAAAAATTATAATATATTCAAGAAATAAATTCATTTGAAATTTGATGTTATTGGACCATTTTATCAATTTAAAATTTTCATTAAATTCCTTGATGATTCATTGAATAACATCACACTTGATAATTTTATTATCACTATAAAAGGATGGTGATAAATAAAATGTTCATGTACAACCCTATCATTAAAAGTTAGAAACTAAAAAAACTATGAATCTTCTACCTAGAATTACAAAAACATTAAAAGTTTATTCCTTATAAATATATAATAGTTACTTAAATCAAGGCCTTTTAACTAGAATAAGTTCTAGATATGTTTTATATTTTCTTATTTTATCTCACAGGATGAACCTTAAACCATAGAAGAAGTTCTAAAAGAAGAAATGTGGTCTTTATTTATAAAAGAATAGTTAAACCAATTTAATAGGAATATGGATTTTGAGTTTTTTAATATAACCTGTTATTATCCTATCATATTTACTCAAATGGATTATAGAAATAAGAATGATGATGAATGATATATCACTATAAATAAGGATAGATTAGTAATTAATGGTTCTAATTAAGGGGAAGGTATAGATTGTGAAGATAATTTTTCACCTCTATCTAAATTATAATCAATTAAAATTGAATTATAATATGAATAACAAATGAATTTAAAAATTATAAAATGGATTTTAATCTTAATTACTAAATTATTTTATACTAGAATTATTTTATGTTTAATATCATCTTTTTTTTCAAAATACACTTTTTCCGATTTTTATTTTCCAACTTAAAAAAACTTTATATAGTCTCAAAAAATAACATAGATCTCGGTACGATAGGCTTAGGTAATTCAATTTATAAATTAGTTTTTAGTTGTACTTATAATAACTTAGTTTGTTTTTAAAAAATTCATCTATAAATATTTTTCTAGTTTAAATATATGTTAATGATGTCTTTTTTAGTTTAAAACCCCAAAATTATACAGTGGAATTTCTAAAAGCATGCATCAATTGTTTTAAATGATCATGATGTGTGAGTTAAACATATTACATTATTTTAAAATATTTTAAATGTATGATATGAAATTTTCAGATTATAAAAATACTTACATGAAGAACTAAAAATGCTTGTACGTGAAAACAAAAATACATATAACACATACGAGTTCTAGTATTAAACATGATAAGGATAGTGCATAGAAACCTATGCATAAAACATTAAATAGAGGAATAATTGTGAACATTTTTCATCTAACTATATGTATATAAAAATATTTTCTTTTGTATGTATTTGTTCTATATTTATAAAAAATACCAAGTAATATCATCTAAATGATTCCCAAATATTTTAATGTACCAAAAAAATATGTTTTTCAATCTTTTTTATTTCCGAAAACCTCTATATTTTATTTATGTTCATACTGATATTGGGGTTTTTAGAATGTATATAAATATTTCCTCAAAAAACATCCATTTCTGATAAAGAACACTAATATCTTTGTCTAATATGAAAAATATTATTTTTCATTATCTACAATTAAAGTTGATTATGGTGCATCTAGTAGTTATTTTGAAGAAATGTTGTTGATTAAACATACTTTGAGTAAATTTCTCATTTTTTAACATGTTTCATAAAATATTATAACATGTGTGCTATCAATATTTATGAAAACACTATAATCTATTCTAGGACCAAGATCATTGATATAGATCATTGGATAATAAAAATTTCTACTACTCAAATTAATTTTGATCATTTTTAATTAATCGAGAGTGAGTTCAATTTATTTTAAATTAATTGAGTTTAATTTATTTTTATTAAGCTTATTTTATTTTTTGTTTTTTTTATTCATTTTCATTTTGTATTTTTCTATTATGTATATTATCTTGTGTATAGATCTATATTTATTATATATTAACATGAGAATATTATATAACCTAATATTTAATATATTTTCTTCTTATATAATATTAATTTCATGGTATATAATATTTTTCATTTTATATATAATATTTACTTCATATTTGGTAATATAGTGTACACAATATATAAAATTATTAAAAGTATTTTTAATATATATTTTTCTTACTTGTAATTTCAAATGATGTTACATATTTTCTCTTATCTATAAAACTACTCGATTGGTTCAAAAACCTCAAGTAATAAAAAATCTAAGTGATTTTCACTTGATTTCAAAAAATAACCCATAAATAATATACCTCACATTTGAACATTTGAATTAGTATGATCAATTATGTAAGATACACTTCACTAAAAATAATTTAAAGGGGAATAGAATAATTTTTCATGGAAAACTAAATATTTCATGTTATTAATCCTGATAAATATTATTATGAAAAATTTATTTCTCTTTCATGTTTGGAAGTTTATTTTTTATGAAATGAATACAATGTTTTTTTAAAATTTCATAGTGATATATTTTTTATGAGAACTCTTGATTAACTATTTAATGTTCTAGGTATTCAATTACATATATAGTAAGTGGTTAAGATTCTTATTCTCATCTACTAAATTGATTGATATTTTTCTTTACCCTAAGGTAGTACATTATCTAATAAATTATATATTGGTACATGATTTATATTTTAAGTCTATAGATATTAAAATTTATCATTTTGGAACTACAAAAATTTATAAAAAAATTCTAAATAATATAGAAACAAAAAAATAGGTTTAGAAAATTTTTCATGATATTATTGTTTCACAAAGAGATGGGGAATTAAGAAATGTATTGTTTCTAGATATGTATATCACATATATATATATATATTATTTAATTAAGGGAGTGTTAAATTTTTGAGTTTTTTAAATATTTATACTCTGTTGCAATCAATGACGGATAAGAAAAAAATTTATATCCATATGTATGGTTGATCACACCACTATTAGATAATTAATAGTTTAGAAGAAATAAAATATATGATTTAAAATGTCATCAAAATAAATCAATTACTCTTGTTATATTGAAATATGGTGGTTACATATCGAGTGATCTATTAAAATAATTACTAACTGTTAAGAAACAGAGAGATGAATCTGATGATGATGATGTATATTACAATCCTAAAGGGGAGAAATTTAGAGATTCTCTTGATGGGTAGGAAATATGATGTTTGATCCATATATATGAGAATAATGGTGAATTATATGTGGATAGATATGAATCTATTATATATATTGGCGTATCTCTTGAATAATCCTTTTCTAAGGAGAAATAATATCAAAATTATATTGTTGAAGATAAACATGATGATTTGAATATTAGAAATCTATTTTTTATTGAAGATAGAACTTTTGAATCTAGGGAATATAAAAATTATGGAATATTAATTGATAATATATAAACAACTAGTGATGGAGTCACTTTTTATAAATCAATTAGATAAAATGAAATTATGGATAATGAACATGTTGGTGATGCAACGAAACAGTGTGGTGATCAAGAAAAAAAATAAATATATTTATAAATTAAATGTATATAATGATGATTTTCATATAGAAATATCTTTTCTTATAAGATATAAAGTAGTAGTTGAAGATGAAATTCCACCACATTAATTTTATGAAGAAAAATAAAAAAATTAATAATGATATTAACCAATTAAAAATAGGTATATTATTATAAATGCATTGATAATAAGATGACATTTATTTTTTAAAAACTCATTTAAATAAGGACGTAGAATATTTTGAAATGTGTAAGTATTATTCTATTTTAAAATCATAATTCAATGATTTTATGTCTTTTATGGTTTCAAAAAAAATGATGTGCTAAAAAAGGTATTCAGTGGCAAAACTGTAATGATGAAGACTACGCAACATGTTCTAATTGAAATGGAATAATTTTTTAAAAAATGATCTTAGATAAATGTTGTGAAATCAATTTTAAATAATGTAAGATTAATAAGCTACTCAAAAATTATTGGAGGGTCCTTTTAAAATTGAGATCAAGGAAATATTCAAATATCAAGCTGAATCAGTGATAGTGTAAGAATTTATTTAGATATATATTTATGAATCTATTTTGGAATAATTGATGGTAATACACATTCATATAAATTACATCACTTCAAATTAAGATATTTAAATGAAGAATTTATGATAACTGGTTAAAAATATTATTCAATTACTTTGAATAGTATTCAAGATTTTATTAAGGAGGTTTTCTCTATAGATGACAGATCTCAAAATTTAAAATCTATGTTTATAATTTATATTCTAATAAGTGTAGATAATTATGTGAAATTGGAAGTTAATGTAAACTAAAAACATGATAAAAATATTTTAGATTTATAATCTATAAAAAAATATAAATAAATTTTCCATAATGGTTGAAAATATGTTTTCAAAAATTGAGGTAACATTTCATGAAAAATATTGGTGAGTCACAAGATGTGAATATTTTTAATATTTATAAGGAAATTAGAATTGTAATTTTCATTTTTTGTCAGATGGTCAAAAAAATATTCTTGGGAATCGTAAAGAAACTTTTTCTTTAGATTCAATGTTATCCAAAAAAGAATCTGGGTTTTTTGGATCTGAAAAGGAAGAAGTACATTAAAAAATCAAGGAGTTTCGTTTTTACACATCACCAATGGTTGAGAAACCCACCACTATTAAACCTTCATTTTATAAGAATAAATTAAATATATTGGGGGAATTATTGTAATATCTCATGTGTTCCTCAAAACAAATTCAATATTCATGGAAATCAAGGAAAATGAAAAATCAGGGAAAATTTGATTAATAAAATGTATCATCAATATAAAAAGAGTTTAGATAAGATGATGGAAAATATTAAAATATATGATATTATAAGTTATATATGTTCTATGTTTATTATGTTATAAGAAAATATCTGAATGAAATATAGAATGATTACCGATTTATTCGATGACAAAAATATGGACCTGTGCTTGATTTTATCATGAATGATGTTTTCGCAATATTGTTGGTCTTTGGGATACATTTATATGATCTCACAAGAAATTAATATAGAGTGGTGTTATTAAAAAATGGATACATCTACATATTATATGAAAAATACTTTTTAACCGAACATTTCATTTCCTGAAAGTTAAATAGATAGTCCTAAATATTAGTAGGAGAATGAAATGACATAATATTTACACCCTAAATAATATTAAAATGATTTATCAGTCATCCATACATTTGAACTAAGGCCCAAATCAGGAACCCCTTCTCAATATACCAAATTTGGGTTTGGTAAGAAAATTACACATTATATAAAATGAATCAAAGAGCTCAAATTAGTGAGGGAATTGGAAAAATAGTAGAAAGGACTATTTCTAAATGTTAATGAATTATAATTTATGAACACAAATATAGACCTTTATCATTTTAAAATAAAACTATTACATAATAATATACCCTTTTATAAAGAAGAAGTCCCAAAAAATCACTACATAATCTCTATGATTCTCTCAAATGAGAATCCAAATCAACTTAACTAATGTTTTAACAGTTTATATTTATTAATATTTTTATTTATTTATCTATTTATTATCTAGTTTATTTTTTTACTATGTTACTATCAGTTATATTTCAGGATAGTAAATTCCAAGTTTATATTCTACATCAATAATATTATTGTAGTTATAATTTATTGTCCTATATTATTTATGTTATATTTATATTTCTATTTATCTTTGATATCAAAAAGGGGGATAATAAGGGAAGAATGTAGTTGTAATAATGAATATTTAATCTACTCTGATAATTTATTTTTACAATTTATTTTGATATATATTTATTGAATCTATAATATTTTATTTTTTTATTTTATGTGTTTTTTATGGATATATGACCTAAATTATTCAGACATTTGATGTGCTTTTTATTATATTATATGGTTCGATATAGTCATGTTATATGGAATGTCATGTATAAACCAAATACATTTTATAAAATAGGGTTTTGTCATAATGTTTCTAGTGATATAATTATCTTATACCCACTATAGTTGTATATAATTCAAAAGTTAATAAGTTAATGTTTGAATCTCATACATGTTTGGTATAATTCATTAAGTGGTTCATCTGATAAAATTCATTATAGAATCACTGAATTAATATGAAATTTTCATAAATATTCCATTTCATTAACTCTTATATTAGTTAATGTATGAGTTCATTCATGGAGGTTGGTCGAGGATTATTTAATGAGATAATCCCATTAGGCATCGTGAGTGATAATCATGATAAGATTACACTTATTATCTCAATATTTGTGTCATATAATCTTCTTTCTTTGTTGAATTATGATTTACTAGAGTATCTTAGAGGATAAGAGGATCCCACACATATGATAAGGGATTTTATGTTAACCCATAGACATTCCATTGAGGAGGGATTCATTTAGATTTATCTAAGGTATCTTCATAAAAAATTTTGATCAAAGGTTATATAACAGTCATACATGGTTTATGATACATGTTTTTTTATTTTATATGTAGGGTGGTAGTTTCAGTGAATGGTATATATTTGGGTTTTAGGTTTCTTATTTACATCAACTTCTCATTTTATATTTTATACTACCCAATAAATCATAACAATTTTATTAGAGTTGTGCCATTTGATTACATTCTCAAAGTAATGTGAAAATGATGATATATTAAATATAATTTAGGATTCATATCTTTATCATTTAAATTTATATATAAAAATATTTTAGATGACCATATTTTATAAGATATGTTATGTTATGTTGGAACCAATCCATGTGATATGTGATATCGTAAAGAGCAACATAGTTTAATCTCTCATTTTTTTAACATATCATAGGGTAAAATATAGGTATTTTATATGATATGATTGAATCCTTACATAATTGGAAAATCATTGAATCATAATAACAAAAAATATTTTTTTAATATGGTTGGATTTCTTATGTTAAATGGTTACTCATATGTAATGACATATCATAAGATCCCATGACTAGGCATATGAGATGCACTATTTTTTTCATTTTGTGTGAATTTATAGAATTATGATCAAACTATAATATAAGTGGTGTTGGGAATGGAATGTAAATTGTTTATTCTTATATTGGATCAATATTTTTTACTGTGATAGATAAGAATGATATGTTAATAGTGCAAAAACTAGCACTATGCATGATTAATCCTACACGACCACATGTCGTAGCCTACAATCATTAATGCCCAAAGCTTACCTTATATAGATATCATGGAATATTATAGGATATGATAATAAATCAAATGAAATGATTGATAGAACTAATTTGTTTTATACGTTGTGATGTATCTATCTTTTCCTACAATATATGCATATTTCTAAATATCATATACTAGAAAAAAAAATATTTCCATTATGAATTGTATTAAATAATTTATTAATCGAATATAAATTAGTCACAAGGTAATATTTAGATATTAATTAATTAATAATATTTCTTACAAATTAATTATTTCCATAATGTTTTAAATTAATTTGGATTCTTTATGAAAAAATTATTAAATATATTGCACCATAATATTATTTTTTTCTATTAAACTACAATATTAAAAGTATACTAAATGACTTAAATATTTATAAAATTGTTTATATATACATAATATAACAATAATGTATAATGTTTCTATAAATTTAGAAAATAAGGGAAAATATAAATTGTTTTATAATAATTAATAATTTTCTATAGTTATGCAACATGAATTTTTAAAATTAATGGTCTTATATGTGAAATTATTTTAAAAATTATAAATATGTTTTTATAACCAATTTTATAGTTTTTTAAATAATATTAAATGTGTGAAATTTAGATTATGTTTAATTCTTTACAAAAGATTGTTGATATATAAAATTTTATATTTTTTATATTATCTTATATTTAATGTAAATTTCATACTATGAATAATATGAACTTCATATTAGAAAAATAAATCTAAAACTTTTATGTTTATTTAGTTGCATAATGTTCATAATGAATCTCAAAAATTATAAAGTGTTTATAATTGTTTTTAATTAATGAATAACTCATAAATAGTTTATTCCATGTTTGAATGTGTGAATATCTCATTTATTTAATTTTATTTCTTACTTTATTCATAGATATAAATTTTACAATATTAATGGATGTATAATTCACTTTAAACATGTTTCGAATACTTCATGAGAATATCATACATGCATATAAGGAGTTACATGATAAGTAGGATAGTGGATTTTGTTTTATTTAACCTTGACTTTGGATTATGTAATGTTATGATCATCAATTAGGTAGTTATCTATTATTCATATATATGAGGTGTGAAATATTTTCTTTAATTGAAGTATCCATTGAGTAAAATTTCCATGGTAAGAGGGGAATTACATCAGACATGTCATTATCCTGGAGATTATTCCTTTTTTGAAATGTGAGGGTTAACTGTCTATGGTTCTAGGCACACTCTTATGGGGACTATTGACTTAAAATAATTCATATCATTTACATGATAAGGTTTCATAAACCTTATACATGGGATAAATTTAAATATTTTTGAATGTAGATTCATTTTAATTTGGGTTCATAAAAAAGAAATGATATGTGTAAAATATTAATCAACATTATGTTTTGAAGATATGTCTTCTGTAGAAAGAAAAAAAATTGAAACTAAATCATTAAAATAAATCATACATTTAAAGGGAATAACATGATGAAATATACTTAGATAATGAAACCCATTTACAAGGAAAGTAAATTTAAATACCTCAATCATTCAAGTGAATAGGTTCTAACAAATTAGTGTTTCCATGGTTTATATTATGTAATTTAAGGTCCCTAAATTTTAGGTAACCAAGACCCACTATGTGATTTATCCAACACATACTAGAAAAACCCTTCGTATGGATACTATAAGATTGGTTTTGAGTTTATATATATAATGGATTGTATAATGAGTCATCTATCCAGCCATATAAGAGTCATATGTGATATTATTGGGATGATTACCTACCAAAATAACTAAGTGGTGAGAGGGTCATAAAGATAGACTCATTGCATCATGAAATATGGATCTTGGAATAATGACAGTTCTTATGAGGTCCAAAGTGTCATCATTTTAGTGGGAAAGCATTTATTGAATGTTTTAGTTAAATTGTTGTAAAAAATGATACGTTCCAGATAAAATATTATTTTTTATATGAATAGAATCACCATAAACAAAATTATCTTTGAGTAAATCCAAATAGAAAGAGAATATCAATGTAATAAAATTATTAAACTGGTAAAAAACATAACAACAACTCTTATGAATGCGAAATTATATGTGATCGGCCTATTTCTCAGAAACCAACTATTTTAGTAGTTAAATAAGTGGATCTAGATGCTTATATATGGCTTATATAAACTCACTATGGGTTTTATTAAGGGTTTTTCTAGTAAGGGAATTAATTTTATTTTTATAAGTTTTAAATTATATGTAATTTTTTAACTTCATGAAATTGTTTCCCTATATTATTGATGTGTTGAGAATAAATAAAATAGGAATTTGATTTTTATGTTTTGATGCTCTATTGATAGTATATATGGGTAAATTTTAAATCTACCAGGATAAAATTCAGCACAAAAAGTTTAATAATGGGTCTTTAAAAAAGTCAAAATTATTTAAATCAGGAAGTTACCACAATGGGAGATAATAAAATTATATGGAATACATGGAATTAGAGAAACTCAATGGAAATTTCATGTCAGTTATATTAGTTATAGAATTAATTACACTTTTTTAAGGGTATTGGATAATAAATATAAAATTCAAATGTATTGTAAATATATGGGAGTCTTATTGTTGGAACAAAGGGTTATTGAATTCTTATTGATCAAGATTTTCTTATGAGATATAGAAGGATTCTTAACCAATGTCTTCACTTATGTTTATTGATGACATTATGATGTGTCCCTCAACTATTAAAATAATTTACCCTTTTCCCATAATCATATAGATTATGATTTCTCCTCAGTTTTTATATCCATGGGTTCGATTCCTTTCATTGTATCTATCTATAAAAGAGTTTGATCTAGTGGTTAAGTTTCATCAATATTGTTTTTACCATGTCCGGGGTTGATTGGCCTCTACTACAGCTCTTCCATGAATTCATGATATCCTAGATATTTTCTTCTATAAAAATAATTTCTGATCATGGTAATAAGGTTTTCTATGTTCATATTTTTTATGATGAGGAATCAATAAATTCTAAGACAATGGAATCCTAAGTCTACAACTAATGTCACTCAAATATTAGTAAATTATCAATAGGAAAAACATTATATGTTCTATCTGAGCCCATATTCTATGTGAGTAAAATTGTAAAGACCTGGAATTTCCATATACCTTTTTTTTAAATATATGGGAATTTTACGGGTCCGTGAAAATTGATGGTGCATGATTCTGAGGCCCGGAGTTCCCGAAATTAATTTATGAACTTTATTTCAGGTACATTCAGTAAATTTGCGAGCTGGTTTTTCTAACTTTTGAACCGGTTCTCGGAATTGAAATCTGAGGGCACCGTTGAACTCACAGTGCCAGTTTTCTCTTAAGAATACTTTCACCTCAACGGCAGTTGGTTGAAGTTGAAAGTAAATTTTAGGGTTTTTCGTGGAAATAATAAAATAAAATAATCACATATTTTATTTTATTTTTTTTAACCACTCCATATGGAAGTTGAGTAGTGGGGACCACCCAAGCCTAACCTCCCATGAAAGGTTATGGTAGTGGGGACCACCTGAGACCTAAACCTGTTGAACTCCCCTCTTAATGAGGGAGAAATCTCTCAACTCCCTCTTTAATGTGGAGGAGCCTCATGAGCTTCCTCCACATTAATTATGCTAATGCCCCACATTAATTTATCAGATTTGAATTTTAATCTAACAAACTAAATAATAGATATCATAATCTATTATGTTGGATAATAGGAATATTATTTAGTGGAGCCTTGGGAGAAATCTCTCCAATGAATAATTCCTCTCCTTTAACTAATTCTTCTCCAAACTCTGACAAAGGATCTCCAACGATGCATGAATAGGCAATCAAGGAAAAAACCGACGACACTAATGTCCATCTTTTCCCAATGATTCGCCTTCTTCCTCATGACCTCGTTGACATCATCAAGTGAACGAGGTAGGGGTTTACTATAATATGATTATCACATTCCATTTTATCCCCTTTTAATTCTTTTTTGGGATTGGGAATAGTGATTGAAAAGTATAAAGGGTGGGTGTTTGAATTATTCCCATTACCCGTTCTTAATATAATAGCTGCTTGCTACTCCTCTAATGCGGAGAGTTCGGGCCAAACTAACATGGCCCATCCTCTATGTAATTATTGTGTTGAATTATGGTGTTCTTCACGATGGTAGAGGACAACAACCATCCAAGAAGGGGAATGTGAATGGTGGACGGCACCACTTCCAGCTGTGACGAAGCCGACGGTGCAACTGCACTGCCTCGCGGCCACCTTCGTCGCCCTGCGGCCTCCGCACCGTATACAGCACCCGCTGGCATCTGTGGCTCCGCACCGCCCCGCAGTCGGGCTACCGCCCCACCGCCCTGCGACTCGACGGCCGCCCCACTGCCGAATCGTCTCCCTGTGGCCGTACCACCGCCCCGTGGTCTCATGTCTTCCTCGACCAAGCCGCCCTGCACCGATTTGAGCCGCCCGGCGCCCTCACGGCACCCCTCGGCCGAGCCGCACTCACAGAACCCTCACGGCCCTCGCGGTTCAGGCCGAACCCAGTGGGCCGGTCCGCCCAGCACGAACTATGCCGAACCCAACGGGCCGAGCTGTACTGTGGTTCGGGCCATACCCGGGCCCACTACGACCCATTTATATCTTTTTGGCCATAACTTTGGCACCGGACATCCGTTAGATGAACCGTCAGCGGCATTGGTTACCATGGAGCGATTAGGTCCCTTTTATTGATACCCCACTGAGATTTGGATTAAGATGGGGGGACAATCATCTTGGATTGAGCACGAATCCAACCGGCCCGCAGAGACTAAATGGATAATAACTCACAGACCGGGCGTCGGATTAACACACCGTATATTACGTTGAGACCCCTATGACGTTACGGACCATACTTCTTTGTTGTACTTCGTGGTAGTTGGAGTATCGAACAATTGCTTGTGGAGTAGATCCTCCCAGAGACGAGCGAGCACAGTGCAAGAACCCAGTGGTTGGCTGAGACTTGACGACTGCTGACCGTTTTGACTCGGAGTTACTTGATAGGCCCAGTGGGGAGCGCCTTGGTGATGCAGCAGACCCACGGTGGGGAGTGCCTTAGTGACATGGCAGACCCACGGTACACGACAGGATGAGTACCTCAGTAGGCCATAAGGGGGAGTGCCTTGGTGACGTGGTAGACCCACAGTGGTGAGCACCTTGGTGATGTGGCAGACCCACTATACTCGACAGGAGGAGTACCTCAGCCATCCAATATTAGTGGGAAGCACCTCTGTGTGACACAACAGGCCCACTATACTCGATAGAGGAGGAGTTCTCCAACAGTCGAGGTGTTCGACATTGTGACTGGAAATGTAACTTGATACTACCCTTAGAATAAATCCTGGTGTGAGCTGAGTCAGTACCTCTATGTTTTCCTCATGATTGAGATGGATTACCTGATAACTTAGGTATATTTATATGCATATACCAAATAAGGGTTATCTATTGATTTCATATTTTTTGGATTATCCATGGGAGATTTTGTGAGACCTTGAGGGACTCGGGGTCCCAACTGAGTATCGTTATACTCAACCCTACACGAGCAATGCTCGCACCTTATTGTATTAGATGCAGACGATGGACAGCACTGACTAAGGATGAGAGTACCAAGATTGGACAGTGCCTGGAGGTGGACCATATAGTGTGATGGTACGCGGAGGATACAGACGGACGTGGTGTGCTGAGGAGGCGATATGTACCTACCCTTCAGGTAGGATCCTCGGAGGATGACCCAGCAACTGACTTTCCCTTTTGTTCTATTCTATTGTATCACAGTTGTACTTGTACTTTTCAGTTGGGAATGTATTATGGACCCCTTTACTTCCTACATTGTTCATATCTGTTTGTGTGATGTGTGTTTACAGTTTATAAAGGCAATGTCTTCCAAGTTTTAGGGAATATGCCTTCGGTGCTAGTCGCCAGCACCTAGCCTATGAAAGGCGGGCTTGGGGTAGTCATAGAACAGGCCCTGGGGGATGGGTTGTGACAAATTGGTATCAGAGGAGTCAGTTTTACCGAAGAACTAGGACTCTGATCATACTTTTGAATGTCAATAGTTTTAAGTGTAGTTAGTGTGTTTATCAGTTTAGGGAATCCAGTGTTGGTGTGGCGGCCAATGTATCCATACACCAGGACCCCGACTTCTTATTTTCGACTCACTGTAGGAAAACACTGATTGTGTGTGTGTTTTCAAAATTTTTCTTTTGATTCAGCTCACCAGGTATAAGTTATTGACTTTGGCGCACCTATAACACCCCAAGATTTTATAGTACATTATTTTTTCATAGTAATTCAACAACTTGCACTACACGCAACACTGAGTTCAAGCGCACCACAACTTACCAAACTAGTCATTAAAAAGCGGTTATGAATAGTGTTAACTGAATTTTGATCTTTATATAATACTTATAATTTTAGAGTCCATATTATGAGTTTCTTAGGCATAATGTAAGAACAAATTCATTTTTTTCAGATGAAAGAAGTATTTTTCAAAAAATGAAATTTTACCGCCTTTTAAGGGAGAACCTTTTTAAATCCAATTTTAGAAACTTTTATATATTCGATTTAAAAAATTAAAATTCTTATTTATAATCGAGACATAATAATTTAGTTTCAAAAAAAATTTGGTCTTTTTCTGATAACTTTAATATTTGGGTGAATAGTGAAAAATACTATATTTTAACTAAAAACAACTTTCTTAATCAAAGTAATTTGTTGTGTTAAATTATAAATTTTAATGCTTTGTAAGTATAAATAGATTATATTTTTACCATTTAACCTAATTTTATTCATTGGAAATAATTTCACTTTGAAATTGAACATAAACAAGTATCAGTCTTTTGTTAGTTATTATTTCTTAAAAACGCTCTTGTTGGTTTTGACAATGGGAATTAATTTTAAATGCCACTTCTATGTTTTTAAATTGGTAAAATAAAAATCATTTTTGAATTCGTAATAACAAAATTATATTAGGGTGAATTTTTTGGTATTTTTCTGAAAACATTCAGTTTTTTTACGAATAGTGAAAATACTAAATTTTAATTAAAACCCACTTTTTTAATCAAATTAATTTACTATGATAAACTATACTATTGAGTGGTTTTAAAGTATAATTAGATTATATTTTTACTATTTAATCCAATTTTAGTCATTATACATAATTTCACATTTAAACTGGACATAAACAAGTGTCAATCATTTGGTAGTTATTACTTCTTAAAAACACGCTTTTTATTTTGACAGCGGGAATTAATTTTAAATTAATTTCTACCACTTCTGTGATTTGAATTTATAAAAATGGATTCCATATTTGGAATCCAGATTTCCAAATTGTGTAAATAGGTAACTTTTATAATTATACATTATGAATAATTACTTCGGTAAATATTTTATTTACCGTGTTTAAAGGGAAAATCAGGTAAATAAGGGTAACACAATAATATAATAATAATCTAAAATTACCCATAACCATGTCCTAAACCTATTTTATGATTCATGTATGACCATGGTCATCTTTGGGTCTATTTTGGGACCCCATGAATCCACTTTTAAGTGATAATGACACTTTATATTAATTAAGTTAAAATAAATACAAAAATTACATAAGCATATATCTTTTAGTAAAACAATTTTTTCATAGGGTATTACATGTTATCTCTTTGAATATAAAAATTAATTAGAAATATAAAAGTATTTCCTACATAATGGTATTTTATTTATAATTTTTAGACATTTAAAAATTAAATTTATTTATAAAACAATGATGATGCAGTATTTTCCTTATTAATGAAGGAATCAAGTAAATGATATTATAAATACTAAAATAAATATAATTTGAAAGTTTTGATGTCATACAAAAATTTTATAAGTGAATATGACATATTTGGGTTGATTAAATGTATTTATTTTTAAGTAATAATGTTTTTAGGACTTTAACAAAAATCAATTATTAAATAATCTCAAAATTGACAGAAATGAGTTTTTAAAACACATACAATATTATTGGTTGATATAGTATTCCTAAAAGTCTAAGGTTTGGACAAATGGCCTAAATAATATTATATGTGACATTAATGAACCTATTGGGATTATATTGGAAGTTTATATTAATTTCATTAACCATATAATATAAAAATACAAAGATACATGGTGAATGTCAAACTATTTAACTAAGAGTTAAATCTACAGGATAAGGTTAATATAGTGACCCAAACCTATATAAAACCTCTTGGTTGAGTTTTTTTCAACCCATAACCGACTTATAATTTAAATAATAATATTTCTATCCATTATAAACCTAAAATTATTTTATTATAAAATAATATTTCTAACGTTTCATAAGGTGCCCCTCACCCCTCTTATAAAAGGGCACTCCCCCTTCTCTCTAATTTAGACCTTAAAAGAATTTTTTATAGACCAACCTCGGCCAAAATACCCTCTCAACTATACTCCATTAATCCTAGAGGACCTCCTTTATTCATAAAGTCAACCTAAGGAGCTCTTTTGATCAAATCAAAAGGAAGAACCCGAAAATGAGGTAAATATTCCATCACCTCTTTCAAGTTTCTTTCTTCTTCCACTTCCTTTTTCTTTGTTGTTTCCATTATAAAATAATAAATACAGTATCTTATATATAATTTTATGATATTATAAATATGGTACAACCAAATTTATTATTCTATTCATCCTTTGAATGACATGTCACCATACGTGCGTACGTACGACTTACCGTCTCCACGTCGTCGTGTAATTGTTATTCAATACATAATTATTTTCATGGGAATAATAATGATTTATAATTGGTGTAAATAATATATATAACATGATAATGATTATTTATATATGATATACCATCCAATTATATATTATTTTAATATCAAAATAATGATATTGTCGCTCGTGCATACGTACGGATTACCATCTCCACGAACGTGATGAGATACATTCCCCAACATATCCATTAAAGAATAATTTTCATTTTATAATTAAATGTAATATTTAAATACTTGATATAATTCTGGATATGAATAATATACATCCCATCCATAACAAATATGACTCACAAAACAAAGAATATAAAGGAAAATGAATCTGTTAACACCAGAAACAACGAAAATACTAAGATATTATTAACAAAGCAATGTTAAAAGATCATATATGATATCATATTAATGTATATTATTATTTTATAATTTAATAACAGTTAATTAACCATTATACAGGAGGTTAACCTACCCTCGACCAAGTAAAATTACAAGGTAAGGGTTAATTCTACAATCTCTTCATTATCCGAGGTTGTTTATACGTAATTATCTACTGGGACCAGTTTATCATCCACATACATGTTTCTTAAAAATGTATTTCAAAAAATATTTACTATTTACTAGAAAATGGGTTAGAGTCATTTATACCCTTATGTGTTTTGAAAGGAATCTTTCCTTCATTTTCTAAACAAGGTACTTTTTGACCTTTTCGGCAAATTTAAGGTAAGAATGTTTTTTTTAACTTATACGGCGGGTTTGGCTATTTTCCACCGTTATAACATCATCAAAGCTTCCATTACAAGCTTATAAGAATATTTTCAAAATAAATTTCTTCTTTATAATTGTGTGACTCTTAAATGATTTTAAAATATAAATATATGTTTCTCTAAAAAGGGTTTTGATTTCATCTATGTCAACATCCTTTGATGGATTTTAAGTTTATTTGAAATTGATTTATTATGATACAAAACTTCTATATTGTATTAAAGGTTTTGTGATATGTTTGACTGTGTATGTTCTATATTTATACCATTCATGGTTTATGGTTAATGTATTGACATTTTGTATGCTAGTTTTAATACAAATGTTTATGATATGTTTAAACCTTTTCATATGAAGAATGTATTGGACTTAGTAAGTGACAGGTGGAGCCCGATATAGCTCCTCGAAGCATTGTTAGGTCTCATGAGACAAATAGACGTGGAATTTGCTGAGGTCCTTTCCCAATTTGGATATATCGTTTTGGCCGAGGCCTTAATCATTTTTAGACATCTTGGTTGACGCCTTGACAAAATGTTTCAGAATGTCTGGCATTATACATTTCCTTATTATGAAAATAATATTGATGGTTCATGTGGTCATTCGACTAGTAGAATACCAATGATTATGTTTTATTATGGAATTATTTACTCAACTCATATTACTGCTATAAAAGTATTCATTCTTATTATTGGTAAAGGCATGTGGATTCAATTATTCACCATGCTTAATATTTATGTTATCTTATGCTGTATTTCTTACCCTTACTGAGCGTTTGAGCTCACCCCGTTCTTGTGTTTCATTTTCCCAGGATGTGAAGAAGTATTTTATGACTGAACTGCAGGGATAGTCTAAGGGGATATGTTTGTGGACTATGTATACTATGTTGTTGTAGTTTTTCACTTTATGATGTAATATAAGACTTATGAATGTGTCAATAGTTTCCTAGGCTACTAAACTAATCGGAATTTTGAGACTTGATATTTTGTGATCATGCCAATGTTATGTAATATTGCACCGACTCTGGGTAACTGGTGTCGGGGTGTTACAGTTGGTATCAGAGGATGTTTAGTACAAACCATGGAAGCAAGGTTAAGATAAACTCTGATTAGAGCACATAGCCCTAAGATAGACTTTGAGGATTAATATAGAATAACTTCCAAGGAATTTGGTAATGTAGAGATTTTGTGAGTTTTCTGAGCAATACATCCCTATCTGGATACGATAAGGTAGAGGCGGCTCGGCATATATGTACCTAGGGGTAAACCCAAAAACACCGCTTTGAGCTAGACTCGAACGGGAACTGGTGCATGACAACGGGCCTTGTTGCACTCTTGGTTACGACACTCCCCGAGGATACGCTTAGGATAATTCTCATTTTCGTTACAAACCTTTATTAAGGATTTATGTGTATATACTTCCTCAAAGAAATTTTTTTTATGATTATGGATTATATCCATAAACTGTTCAATCTACATTAGGTATTTTACATGTTTTGAATTATTCATTGCAATTCATAAACTGACCTAGTGTATGCCATTGTATAGAAATGGTGCCCAGTATAATGAATGTGAACTCATGCAATACGTATGATCCAAAGAGTAAGAAGGATCATATCTTCCACGGTATTAAGACAACATTTAGAATGGAAATTGTCTCCCTTGTATTCTCAACATATGAAGAAATAGTATCATGTGTTAAAAATATAAGTAAAGAATTCTCTAATTCGTATGGATTTGAAGGGAGGAAAGAGAAGAATAAGATGAAAGAGAGAACGATGGATAAAGGGAAGAGGGAAAAGAATAATTTTTCTATATGTGATAACTATGGGAAGAAACACCCTGGAACTTTCTAGAAGGGAATGGGAGTTTGTTATAAGTGTGGAGAAAAAGGACACCATGTACGTGACTGCAAGGGTAAGAAAAAGGTTTCAAATGTACAATGCTTCATCTATAAGGAGTTGTGACACTACATGAACCAATTTCCAAATCATCATAGTATTCCCCAAATGATGCTATTGGATAATAATCAAATTATGATACTACCACAGATGAGGAGGAATGATTAGAGTTCTTATGTTGTTATTAAAAAATTATGTCATTTGAGTGTTGTATCAATGATGTTCTGGTTATAATAATTATGGAGTATATAAGGATTTTACTGTAGTACTATTTCATTAAGAACTTGAGATTGTGTGGAACCAAGAAAAGTGACTCAATAGCAGGTTAAATTTTTCAAAAATATATGGTTGAGAGAAAGATAAACCATAATATGGTTCTGATACTGAGGTAGTGATTTTGGAATAATACATTTTTTATTTGGATAAATTATATTGGATATTCTTGACTACCTTGAAACTGATTAATGATTGGTATATTCCGTCATTGTTTGAGTTTACAACATTTTTGTATAGAAGGAGTATATCTAGTATTCTATAATGAATAAGGGAGTATGAATGTAATCAATAAGGTTTTATGGTAATTCAAGATGTTGCAGTGTTTTAATTGAATACATGATGAAGGTGTTCACATGTTATTACGTGGAAAAAAGGATCTTCATTGTGTTTAACTTCCCTATAAATTTTGGACTATGAGTTTGGACAGAAGTATATTGGAAATTCTAGTTTGAGATTATTTTTGGATTTCCATAAAAAGGACAACCTGCTGGTCGGGCGATAACCTGTCGCGTCGAACAATGCTGTAGGAATCGAAACCACAATCATAGTACGGCAGGCCTTTATTACCTACCACTAGCCTATAAGAAGTCCCTGGTTTTTACAAAATAGTTTCCATCATTTAAATGGTATATTTTTATATTTTAAACCCTATAAGATTAAGATAAATAGAGTATTTTTAAGTTCTATTATATTTTAGAGTGAAAGATGAGTTTGTGGAAGAAATTAGTTAAAGGATGGAACTCTACTGGTAAAGTATATTTTTTTTGTCTTCTCTTATTTTATGAACAAATTAATTCATAAACATTAGGTAAGGGATCTTAAAACTAAAAATGTGTTATCCTAATACCTTATGTTTTTTTGAACTGATGATATTTTAAATCATCATAGATTGATGGATTTGAGGCCCTCGATTCTACAATTATTTGTGACTGATGACCTCAATCACTCCCTATAAATATTTAAGTTTTCCTCTAATTATGTGTCTCTAATTGCCACTAATTTTCTCTTAATCGAGATCATAATTTGATAGTGACTTTTTCATTCCCCTATTTCTCTTATTAAGACTAAATTTTATAAACCCAATTTCCGATGTGGGTTTTCCCACAAAGATATTTTTTATTTTTAACATTTTATTTTCAAATAACAATTTGAAATTGTGAGGACACAATTTATTTAAGGAGGAAAGAATGTAACACCATAATATTTTATAGTACATTATTTCTTCAAAGTAATTCAATAACTTGCACTACACGCAACACCGAGTTCAAACGCACCACGACTTACCAAACTAGTCATTCAAAAGCGATTATGAATAGTATTAACTAAAATTTGAACTTCATATAATCCTTATAATTTTAGATTCCATATTATGAGTTTCCTAGGTATAATGTACGTACAAATTCAGTTTTTTCAGATGAAATAAGTATTTTTCAAAAAATGCAATTTTACCGCCTTTTAAGGGAGAACCTTTTTAAATCAAATATTTGAAACTTTAATATATTCAATTTTACAAAATGAACTTCTTCTTTAGAATCAAGACATAAGAATTTAGTTTCAATAAATTTTTGGTGTTTTTCTGATAACTTTCATATTTGGGTGAATAGTGAAAAATTGTAACGCCCCGACCCCAGCTACCCAGAGTCGGTGCATTAATTACATAACATTGGCATGATCACAAGAAAGATCAAATCCCGAAAGACCGATTGGTTTAGTAGCCTTGGAAACACTAGATATAATCATAAAGTTTTACATTACAATTCAAAGTGAAAAACTACTACAACAATAAAGTCTTCATATCCACACTATTAACCCCTCATAATATCCCTGCAAGTCATTCATAATTTACTTCTTCACCACCTGGTAAAAATAAAACATAGAAAAGGGGTGAGCTCAAATGCCCAGTAAGGATAACAATATAGAGGAAACTTTCATAAATAAAAATAAACATTTAAGGCAATGTATAACTAAAACAAAAGCCTTTTAAACTTGAACATTTAACATAGTATGGCATAAATAAAATGAAATAATGTCATTTACTTATTCACATGGATATTCTACTAATCGAATAATCACATGCAAAAATTAATAACCACTTTCATAATGTTGGAATGCATAATGCCAGACTATCATAACCACATAGCCAAGGCCTCGTGCCAAGACTACAAATAAGATTTTGTCAAGGCCTTGTGCCAAGACACTAGTTTGTCTCATGAGACCTACCGATGCATCGAGGAGCTATAGCGGGCTCCACCCGTCACTTATTAAGTCCAATGCATTCCCATATGAAAAGGTTTAAACATAACATAAACATTCGTATTAAAAGTAGCATACGAAATGTCAATAATCTCACCATAAACTATGAATGGTATAAAAATAGCACATCCATAGTCAAACATCTCACAAAACCTTCAATACAATATAGAAGTTTTGTATCATAATAAATCAACTTCAAATAATCTTAAAATCCATCAAAGGATGTTGACATAGATGAATTCAAAATTCTTTTTAAAGAAGTATCTCCTTTTATTTTGAAATCATTTAAGATCCATATAAAATAAAACATTTTCTTTGAAAATATTCTTATAAGCTTGTAAGGAAAGCTTTGAAGATTTTATAACGGCGTAAAATAACCGCACCCGCCGTATAAGTTAAAAAAAACATTCTTACCTCAATTCTGTCGAAAAGGTTAAAAAGGACCTTGTTTTGAAAACGACGGAAAGATTCCTTTATAAACCTCTTATAAAAAGTCAAAAAAGGGTATAAATGACTTTAACCCATATTCTTGTAAATAGTAAAAATGTTTTGAAAGACATTTTTAAGAAACATGGATGTGGATGATAAAGAGATCCCAGTAGATTATTACATATAAACAACCTCGGATAATGAAGAGATTGTGAAATAACCCTTACCTTGTACTTTTCCTTGGTTGTGGTAGGTTAACCTCCTGTATAATGGTGAAATATTTGTTATTAAATTATACAAGAATCATATATATTAATATGATATCATATATGATCTTTTAACATTGATTTGTTAATAATATCTTAGAATTATCGTCGTTTCGGGAGTTAACTTACTCATTTTCTTTTATATGTTTTGTTACATAAGCCATGGTTGTTGTATCTTATTCATATCCAGAATGATATCCAGTCCTTAAACATCATTTTTAAATCATCAAATGATAATTATACTTGAATGGATACGATGGAGAATGAATCTCATCGCGTTCGTGGAGACGGTAGTCCGTACGTACGCACGAGCGACAATATCATTCTTTTGATATTAAAATAATATATAAATGGATGGTATATCATATATACAGAATCATTAACATGTTATATTTGTTATTTACATGAGTTACACATCATTATTATACCCATCCAAAAAATATTATATTGAATAACAATTACACCACGACGTGGAGACGGTAAGCCGTACGTACGCACGTATGGTGACATGTTATTAAAAGGGTGGATAGAATACTGAATATGGTTGTACCATACTTATAATAACATCACAGTATATGTGAGATACTGGAGTTATTATTTTAGAATGGTAATAACAAAGGAAGAAGAAGTGGAAGAAGAAATGAACTTAGAAAAGGGTGGTGAAATCATTACCTCTTCTTCGGTTTCTTCCTTTTGATTTGATCAAAAGGGCTCCTTAGGTTGGCTTTCTGATAAAACTAAGGCCTCTAGGTTGTAGTGAGGGATGTTGGGAGAGTATTTGGGCAGAGTTTGGCCGAACCAAAAGGCTTTAGAGGTGTTAAGAAAAGAGAAGGAGGAGTGCCCTTTTATAAGAGGGGTGAGGGGCACTTTTGGAAAAGCTAGAAATATTAATTTATAATAAATTCATATTCGGTTTCCAAAGGCTCCAAAGTTGACTATTCAAAGGATGAGGTGGGGATAGGTAGAAAACAACTAATCCAATATAATTTAGACAGGTTTGGGTACTTATATTAACCTTATCTTTAAGTATTAACTCTAAGTTAATTAGTTTCACTTTTACAATGTCTCTTTGTATTTTTATATATTATGGTTAATAAACTTACTATATACATCCAAGAGACCCCCAAGTGGTCCATTAATGATTAACCTATCATAATATAAGTCTCTTGGCCGAACCTTAGATTTTTAGGAATTTAATATCAATTAATAATATAATATTTGTTTTAAGAACTCTTTTATGTCAATTTTGACACTATTCAATAGTTGATTTTTGTGAAACTCATAACAGATTTATTACTTCGAAAAAAGTCCATTAAATCAATCCTAATATATCATATTAGCCTAGAAAATTAGTTTAATTCATTAAAAGTTTCATATTATATTTATTTGGGTATTTATAATATCAATTATTTTAATTTTTCACTATTATAGTAATTACTGCATCATCATTGTGTCATAAATAAAATAACTTATTTAATGTCTAAAAATTATAAATAAAATATAATTATGTAGGAAATCTTTTTATCTTTCTAATGAATATTTATAATCTAAAATCAAACATATATAACCCTATGTAACAATTGTTGTTCTAAAAGATATATGCTTGTGTCATTTTTGTATTCATTTTAACTTAATTAAAATAAAGTGTCATTATCACTTACAAGTGGATCCATGGGGTCCCAAAATTGACACAAAGATGCCCATGGTCGACCATGTATCAACCAATAGGGGTAAGACACGTTTTAGGGTAATTTAGTATTATTATAATATTATTTTTTAACCCTTATTTACCGGATTTACCCTTTAACCATGGTAAATAAAATATTTACCGCATTAATTATTCAAAATGTGTAAAAATAAAAGTTACCTATTTACACAATTTGAACATCCTGATTCCAAATATGGAATCCATTTTCCTAAATTCAAAACACAGAAGTGGCAGAAATTAATTTAAAATTAATTCCCGCTGTCAAAACAAAAAGCGTGTTTTTAAGAGATAATAACTATCAAAAGATTGACACTTGTTTATGTTCGGTTTAATTGTAAAATTATGTCCAATGATAAACATTAAATTGAATGGTAAAAATATATTCTAAATATACTTTAAAACCACTCAAATTCATAATTTATCACTATTAATTATTTTGATTAAAAAAGTTGTTTTTAATTAAAATTTAGAAATTTTCACTATTCATCAAAATATGAAAGTTATCCGAAATGTACCAAAATTTCACCCTAGGATAATTTTGATATTCAGAATCCAAAAATGAAGTCCATTTTGAAATATAGAATATATATGATTTCAAAAAGTAGGTATTACTATTCACAACGGCTAGTTTAATTAGTTGTGGTGTGTGTTAGAACTCGAGGTTGCGTACAACACACGCTATCGCATTATTCGAAGGGAAACGTACCGTAGAAGCTTGGGGTGTTACATTCTCCCCTCCTTCAAATAATTGCGTCCTCACAATTTCTAGGGTATTACTGCATAAAAAGACTCGGTTGGTTCTTCATCATAAGTTCCTCGGGTTCCCACGTTGCCTCTTCCATCTTATGATTTCTCCACAAAACTTTTACCAGACGCGTCGTCCGGTTTCTCAGTACTTGTTCTCTTGTATCAAGAATCCTGGCGGGCTCTTCGCAATAAGACAGATCGGGTTCCAGTTCTAATTCCTCATAGGTGAGTACATGCGTCGGATCAGGCATGTATTTCCTCAATAGAGATACGTAGAACACATCGTGAACTTTGGAGAGACTTGGCGGCATTGCCAATCGGTAAGCTACAACCCCAATTCGTTCTAGAATTTCGAAAGGTCCGATGTACCTGGGACTCAATTTACCTTTCTTACCAAAACGTATGACTCCCTTCCACGTAGATACCTTCAGAAAAACATGATCACTGACTTGAAATTCCAAATCCTTCCTTCGATTATCGGCATAGCTCTTCTGCCTACTTTGAGCTGCTTTGATGTGATTTTGGATTACTTTCACCTTTTCCACCGTTTCCTCCACCAGCTCTGGGCCTACAAGTTTTCTTTCACCAACGTCATCCCAACAGGTTGGTGTACGACATCTCTTTCCGTATAACGCTTCATATGGTGCCATCTGTATACTCGAATGGAAGCTATTGTTATAGGAAAATTTTACCAGTGGTAAATATTGATCCCACATACCCTGAAAGTCAAGTGAGCAAGATCTCAACATGTCTTCTAAGGTTTGAATAGTATGTTCTGATTGTCCGTCTGTCTGAGGGTGGTAAGCAGTGCTCAAATGAAGTTCAGTATCCAGGGATTTCTGAAGACTTTTCCAGAATCTTGAAGTAAAACGGGGATCACGATCAGAAACAATTGATAGGGGTACTCCATGAAGTCTCACAACTTCATTAATGTATAGTCTTGCTAGACGTTCCAGGGGTAGATCTTCTCTTATAGCAAGAAAATGTGCTGACTTGGTAAGACGATCAACAATAACCCATATTGCATCGTTCCTTCTAGGAGTCTTTGGTAGCCCCATGACAAAGTCCATCGTAACATTGTCCCATTTCCACTCCGGTATGGGAAGAGGTTGCATGACTCCTCCAGGCTGTTGCCTTCCAGCTTTCACTTGTTGACAAACCATACATCTTGACACAAAATCAGCAATCTCCCTCTTCATGTTGTCCCACCAAAAATGTTCCTTCAAATCTCTATACATTTTGGTGCTCCCCGGGTGTATAGAGAAATTGGAACTATGAGCATCATCCAGCAATTCCCTTTTTAGATCAGGTATATTGGGAACACAAAGTCTCTTCCCGAATTTCAAAATTCCATCTTCATACACAAAGTCTCTCAATCTCCCATCATTCACAGCTTTAATCTTCTTTTGTAATTCTTCATCATCGGTCTGAGAACTCTTAATCCTTTCTAGTAAAGATGGTTTGGCAACCATTTGAAAAAGCATTGATGTTTCACCTTCCCTGGTTATTCCCATGTCCATTTTCACTAGATCCATGAAAATTGGATCCCTTTCAATTCTCATATTGTTCAAAACTCCATGGTCTTTTCTACTCAAAGCATATGCCACCTTGTTTGCCTTCCCCGGGTGGTAGTGTATCGTACAATCATAATCCTTGAGTAATTCAAGCCATCTCCTTTGCCTCATGTTGAGTTCTTTTTGTGAGAAAATATACTTCAAACTCTTGTGATCAGTATAAATCTCACATTTTTCACCATAGAGGTAGTGCCTCCATATCTTCAAAGCAAAGATCACAGCTGCTAACTCAAGATCATGAGTAGGATAGTTTTGTTCATGAATTTTCAACTGTCGTGATGCATAGGCAATAACTCTATCATTCTGCATAAGGACACAGCCAAGTCCTTTCTTCGATGCATCACTATAAATAACGAACCCATCATTCCCCGATGGTAGAGTCAATATAGGAGCATTGACTAATCTTCTCTTCAGTTCTTCGAAACATTCTTCACACTCTTTTGTCCAAACAAATTTAACCCCTTTACGTGTGAGCTTCGTTAATGGGTTAGCCAATCGGGCAAAATTCTGGACGAAACGTCGATAATAACCTGCCAAACCAATAAAACTACGTACCTCAGTTATACTCGTAGGTGCTGGCCATTCTTGGATTGCCTTGGTCTTAGAAGGATCAACAGAGATTCCATCTTTAGAGACAATATGGCCAAGAAAAGAAATCTCCTGAAGCCAGAATTCACACTTGCTAAACTTTCCATATAATTCATGCCTCCTCAGAGTCTTCAAGATAATGCGCAAGTGATTTTCATGATCTTTGTAGGTTTTGGAGTATACCAAGATATCATCAATAAATACCACCACAAATTCATCGAGATACTCCTTGAAAACTCTATTCATCAGATCCATGAATACAGAGGGTGCATTAGTCAATCCAAACGGCATTACAGTAAACTCGTAATGCCCGTACCTGGTTCGAAATGCTGTTTTCGGAATGTCTTCCTTCTTTACACACAACTGATGGTATCCAGATCGAAGGTCAATCTTTGAAAAGTATTGAGCTCCATGCAGTTGGTCAAATAAATCATCAATACGAGGTAGGGGATACTTGTTCTTTATCGTTATAGCATTGATCTCCCTGTAATCGATACATAACCTCATAGATCCATCTTTCTTTTTAACAAAAAGAACAGGGGATCCCCATGGAGAAACACTAGGGCGAATAAATCCCTTATTACTCAATTCCTCTAGTTGTTTCTTTAGTTCGACTAACTCTACAGTGGCCATTCTATAAGGGGTCTTCGATATAGGCCTTGATCCAGGAATCAAATCAATGGAAAACTCAACTTCTCGTTCTGGAGGATGTCAAGGTAAATCTTCCGGAAATACATCTACAAATTCTTTCACAACAGGTACATCCTCTATTTGAACATTCCTTTCCTCACCGATAGTTACTTCATTCTCTTCCTCCCCAATAATTGAATTTAGTTGAGCTACTGGGGGTGGATCTAAATAAGAATTAGGTGGTGACGATTCCGCTCTAAAAATAAGTTGCTCCTTATCATTATCATCAAGAATCATAACCTCTTTCTTCTTACAATAAATCTTCGCATCATAGTCCGAAAGCCAGTCCATACCGAGGATTATATCAAACTCAATCATAGGTATGACGATGAGATCAGCAGATAAAGAAAATTTATGTGCTCTAATGGGGACTGATTCACAAAACTTTGTTGCAATGATACTTCCCTTAGGAGTTTTAACTGACAACTCCCTTATTAAATCAAAGTGGAAATATCTAATTTTCTTAGCAAACTGGGAAGATATGAAACAATGTGATGATCCAGAATCAAATAATGCATTTGCTAAACTTGAGGAAACCATTAAATTACCTGCCACCACGTCTTTTGGAGCTTCTACCTCTGCAGTAGTGATAGCATAAGCCTGGCCTTGATCCCTTGGCCTTTTCTGAGGTAAGTTCTCCTGACGCTTAGGACATGCATTTGCATAATGCCCCATCTCCCTGCAATTGTAGCACTGAACGTTGGTAGCTTCCTTCTTCCCCTTGCAATCATGAGCTTGGTGGCCTTTTTCACCACACTTGTAACAGACTCCCATTCCCTTCAAGAAAGTACCAGGATGTTTCTTCCCGCATTTACCACAAGATGGATATTCAACCTTTCCCTTCTTCCCCTTATTTCCATTCCCAGATTGATCAGCAGGTCTCTTCTTCTCTTGCTTTGCTTTAAAGTCATAAGACTTAGAGAATTCCTTTTCGGTCTTGATAGCACATGAGACAATGTCTTCGTACGATGAAAAGGATTGTGAGACTAATGCTCGACGGAGAAATGGTTTTAACCCATCAAAGAAACGATCAATCTTACTTCTTGGGTTGCGAATATAATCTCCAGCATACCTCGCTAACCTTGTAAAGTTAGCCTCATACTTTGTGACATTATCATCCTCCTTTTGTCTCAGACTCAGAAATTGTCTTTCCATATCCGCTCGATGGTCGCGAGGGAAGTATTTTTCTAAAAACAGATCTTTGAATTCCCTCCATTCCATATTTGATACTTCATCATCTTCCTTCGTATTTTGAATCAATGACCACCATTGATCAGCATCTCCAGTGAGGCGGTAAACTGCCATGATAACTTTTTCCCTTTCACTGCTCCCCAAAGCCTGAAATATTTTCTCTAGGGAAAATATCCATTGCTCAGCTACTAAGGGATTTGTATTCCCATTGAACGTTGGTGGTTGTTGCCTCATGAATCGATCTAACATTGATCCTCCACGCTGCGGATCAGGGTGCTCCATACGGGTAAGGTTATTATTCATAACCTGAGTAAGCTGTCCCAGTACGGTGATTAGCTGATCAGCACCAGTTGCATCACCAGCCCCACTATAATTATCTTGAGCAGGAGGGCAATCCCTACATGGAGTGCGTGCATTGATACGGTTTCCATTTCTTCCACTAGGTGCCATTTCTAAAAAATGGCATAAACTAGATCAGTTTATGCATCAAAATACATAATCCCATACTTATAAAACACTAAACATAAATTGAACTATCTATGGATATAATACATAATCATAAAAATGTTTTCTTTGAGGAAGTATATACTCATAAACCCTTCATAATGATTTGTAAAGATAGTGAGAGTTATCCTAAGCATATCCCCCAGGAGTGTCGTAACCAAGAGTGCAGCAAGGCCCGTTGTCGTGCACCAGTTCCCGTTCGAGTCTAGCTCAAAGCGGTGTTTTCGGGTTTTACCCCTAGGTACATCTGTGCCAGAGCCGCCTCTACCTGCTCGTATCCAGACAGGGATGTATTGCTCTGAAAACTCACAAAATCTCTACAATACCAAAATTCTAGGAAGTTCTTCTATACTAATCCTCAAAGTTCATCTTAGGTCTACGTGCTCTAATCAGAGTTTATCTAAATCTAGTTTCCAAGGTTTGTACTAAACTTCCTCTGATGCCAACTGTAACGCCCCGACCCCAGATACCCAGAGTCGGTGCATTAATTACATAACATTGGCATGATCACAAGAAAGATCAAATCCCGAAAGACCGATTGGTTTAGTAGCCTTGGAAACACTAGATATAATCATAAAGTTTTACATTACATTTCAAAGTGAAAAACTACTACAACAATAAAGTCTTCATATCCACACTATTAACCCCTCATAATATCCCTGCAAGTCATTCATAATTTACTTCTTCACTACCTGGGAAAAATAAAACATAGAAAAGGGGTGACCTCAAATGCCCAGTAAGGATAACAATATAGAGGAAACTTTCATAAATAAAAATAAACATTTAAGGAAATGTATAACTAAAACAAAAGCCTTTTAAACTTGAACATTTAACATAGTATGGCATAAATAAAATGAAATAATGCCATTTACTTATTCACATGGATATTCTACTAATCGAATAATCACATGAAAAAATTAATAACCACTTTCATAATGTTGGAATGCATAATGCCAGACTATCATAACCACATAGCCAAGGCCTCGTGCCAGGACTACAAATAAGATTTTGTCAAGGCCTTGTGCCAAGACACTAGTTTGTCTCATGAGACCTACCGATGCATCGAGGAGCTATAGCGGGCTCCACCCGTCACTTATTAAGTCCAATGCATTCCCATATGAAAAGGTTTAAACATAACATAAACATTCGTATTAAAACTAGCATACGAAATGTCAATAATCTCACCATAAACTATGAATGGTATAAAAATAGCACATCCATAGTCAAACATCTCACAAAACCTTCAATACAATATAGAAGTTTTGTATCATAATAAATCAACTTCAAATAATCTTAAAATCCATCAAAGGATGTTGACATAGATGAATTCAAAATTCTTTTTAAAGAAGTATCTCCTTTTATTTTGAAATCATTTAAGATCCATATAAAATAAAACAATTTCTTTGAAAATATTCTTATAAGCTTGTAAGGAAAGCTTTGAAGATTTTATAACGGCGTAAAATAACCGCACCCGCCGTATAAGTTAAAAAAACATTCTTACCTCAATTCTGTCGAAAAGGTTAAAAAGGACCTTGTTTTGAAAACGACGGAAAGATTCCTTTATAAACCTCTTATAAAAAGTCAAAAAAGGGTATAAATGACTTTAACCCATAATCTTGTAAATAGTAAAAATGTTTTGAAATACATTTTTAAGAAACATGGATGTGGATGATAAAGAGATCCCAGTAGATTATTACATATAAACAACCTCGGATAATGAAGAGATTGTGAAATAACCCTTACCTTGTACTTTTCCTTGGTTGTGGTAGGTTAACCTCCTGTATAATGGTGAAATAGTTGTTATTAAATTATACAAGAATCATATATATTAATATGATATCATATATGATCTTTTAACATTGATTTGTTAATAATATCTTAGAATTATCGTCGTTTCGGGAGTTAACTTACTCATTTTCTTTTATATGTTTTGTTACATAAGCCATGGTTGTTGTATCTTATTCATATCCAGAATGATATCCAGTCCTTAAACATCATTTTTAAATCATCAAATGATAATTATACTTGAATGGATACGATGGAGAATGAATCTCATCGTGTTCGTGGATACGGTAGTCCGTACGTACGCACGAGCGACAATATCATTCTTTTGATATTAAAATAATATATAAATGGATGGTATATCATATATACAGAATCATTAACATGTTATATTTATTATTTACATGAGTTACACATCATTATTATACCCATCCAAATAATATTATATTGAATAACAATTACACCACGACGTGGAGACGGTAAGCCGTACGTACGCACGTATGGTGACATGTTATTCAAAGGGTGGATAGAATACTGAATATGGTTGTACCATACTTATAATAACATCACAGTATATGTGAGATACTGGAGTTATTATTTTAGAATGGTAAGAACAAAGGAAGAAGAAGTGGAAGAAGAAATGAACTTAGAAAAGGGTGGTGAAATCATTACCTCTTCTTCGGGTTCTTCCTTTTGATTTGATCAAAAGGGCTCCTTAGGTTGGCTTTCTGATCAAACTAAGGCCTCTAGGTTGTAGTGAGGGATGTTGGGAGAGTATTTGGGCAGAGTTTGGCCGAACCAAAAGGCTTTATAGGTGTGAAGAAAAGAGAAGGAGGAGTGCCCTTTTATAAGAGGGGTGAGGGGCACTTTTGGAAAAGCTAGAAATATTAATTTATAATAAATTCATATTCGGTTTCCAAAGGCTCCAAAGTTGACTATTCAAAGGATGAGGTGGGGATAGGTCGAAAACAACTCATCCAATAGAATTTAGACAGGTTTGGGTACTTATATTAACCTTATCTTTAAGTATTAACTCTAAGTTAATTAGTTTCACTTTTACAATGTCTCTTTGTATTTTTATATATTATGGTTAATAAACTTACTATATACATCCAAGAGACCCCCAAGTGGTCCATTAATGATTAACCTATCATAATATAAGTCTCTTGGCCGAACCTTAGATTTTTAGGAATTTAATATCAATTAATAATATAATATTTGTTTTAAGAACTCTTTTATGTCAATTTTGACACTATTCAATAGTTGATTTTTGTGAAACTCATAACAGATTGATTACTTCGAAAAAAGTCCATTAAATCAATCCTAATATATCATATTAGCCTAGAAAATTAGTTTAATTCATTAAAAGTTTCATATTATATTTATTTGGGTATTTATAATATCAATTATTTTAATTTTTCACTATTATAGTAATTACTGCATCATCATTGTGTCATAAATAAAATAACTTATTTAATGTCTAAAAATTATAAATAAAATATCATTATGTAGGAAATCTTTTTATATTTCTAATGAATATTTATAATCTAAAATCCAACAAATATAACCCTATGTAACAATTGTTGTTCTAAAAGATATATGCTTGTGTCATTTTTGTATTCATTTTAACTTAATTAAAATAAAGTGTCATTATCACTTACAAGTGGATCCATGGGGTCCCAAAATTGACACAAAGATGCCCATGGTCGACCATGTATCAACCAATAGGGGTAAGACACGTTTTAGGGTAATTTAGTATTATTATAATATTATTTGTTAACCCTTATTTACCGGATTTACCCTTTAACCATGGTAAATAAAATATTTACCGCAGTAATTATTCAAAATGTGTAAAAATAAAAGTTACCTATTTACACAATTTGAACATCCTGATTCCAAATATGGAACCCATTTTCCTAAATTCAAAACACAGAAGTGGCAGAAATTAATTTAAAATTAATTCCCGCTGTCAAAACAAAAAGCGTGTTTTTAAGAGATAATAACTATCAAAAGATTGACACTTGTTTATGTTCGGTTTAATTGTAAAATTATGTCCAATGATAAACATTAAATTGAATGGTAAAAATATATTCTAAATATACTTTAAAACCACTCAAATTCATAATTTATCACTATTAATTATTTTGATTAAAAAAGTTGTTTTTAATTAAAATTTAGAAATTTTCACTATTCATCAAAATATGAAAGTTATCCGAAATGTACCAAAATTTCACCCTAGGATAATTTTGATATTCCGAATCCAAAAATGAAGTCCATTTTGAAATATAGAATATATATGATTTCAAAAAGTAGGTATTACTATTCACAACGGCTAGTTTAATTAGTTGTGGTGTGTGTTAGAACTCGAGGTTGCGTACAACACACGCTATCGCATTATTCGAAGGGAAACGTACCGTAGAAGCTTGGGGTGTTACAAAAATACTATATTTTAACTAAAAACAACTTTTTTAATCAAAATAATTTGTAGAATTAAATTAAACATTTTAATGGTTTATAAGCATAATTAGATTATATTTTTACCATTTAATCCAATGTTATTCATTGGAAATAATTTCACTTTAAAATTTAACATAAATAAGTATCAATCTTTTCACTACTGAAAATATCACCTATACCCACGGTTTCATGGACCGTGGGCTAGAGCGGCGTCGCAATACCTCTCTACCCATGGTTTCTATAAAACCGTGGGCATAGCCCAAGAAAAAGTCAGATTACCCCCGGTTCACCAAACCGTGGGTATATATCTATATCCACGGTTTTGTAACCGTGGGTATACAGGTTTCCAGCACAGCAGAATTACCCGCACAGCAGAATTACCCACAGTTTACCAAACCATGGGTATAGATATATACCCACGGTTTTGTAACCGTGGGTATACAGTTTTCCCCGCACAGCAAAATTAACCACGGTTTAATAAACCGTGGGTATAAACATTTTACCCCAGAAACTGCTTCTAGCTTACCATCCTGCACCTCTGCAACTTCTAGCTTCCTACCATCCTGCACTTATTCCTACCATCCAGCACTTAAAAACAATAGAAACCAAAATACAAAATAGATGGATTTCAATCATGGTGGTGGGAAAATTAAAAATTCCAACTTGGATGGAGAAAAAGTGATAAAATTCCAGCATTCAAAAAGGATGCATATCTTAAAATGAAGAAAAAAAGAAGACATTATCTATTTTACTAAGGTTATTACTAATCCAAATTCAATATTCCCATTGGTGTTAGAATCAAAAGAAAATGTAGGAAAAATCATGTCACACAGGAGTTCCCAGAACAAAAGTGACTTACATTATCAATAATGATTACTACAAGACTAAGTTAAATCTAGGATATTATAAACCAACACAATACTAACCATTTATATTGCCTCATTTCCAAGATTGTGTAACCATCTGTATTTCCTCATACTAATTGCAAGAACATAAAAACAACTAATTTTGAACCTTTATTGCAAATGCTACCAAGAATGAAGTACGATAAAATCCAATACTGAACTTGCATGAATAATAAAAGATCATTTTTGGTCAAGGATCATGGAAATCAGTGAGGATCTATCCCAAATGAAAAGAAAAAATATAATGGAATTTCTGCTATGTCAAAAAATTAAAATCAAAACAATAAGACCATATTTTTAGCAAACTCAAGTGACCATCCAGATTAAGGAAATTTGGAGTGCACTAACTTGAATATAGAAACTGCTAAAAGAGTGAAGAAAAATATAGCTAATAATATGTTGAATATGAATATGGAAGATTCAGACGTTCACCAAAATTCTGGTTTTTATAGAGGATCTAAAACTAATTGTGGGAAGAATTTTGATTTGTGTCTGGATGCAGTGGGTATACAGTTAACGCTACCAAAATTTATGATGAAATGGTCATGACCGGGTTTACTCAATGTATCAAGACTTATAATGCCCTTCTAAATGAACTGGCTCAATTGGGAAATTGGAAAGCAGCAGAATCCATCTTTCTAGACATGAAAATAAATAACACGCTACTCTCAGACACTCAAACTACTCACTAACTCCATGCTTCTTGTTGTCCGACTCTTCACTATCAAAGAATGAATTTACACCAACATAGGTGTATCAATTATTCTCCACGTTCATCTAATGATGAACTCAATGAATCTCCAATAGGAATACCTCCTAGATCTCCTTAATCTAACTTTCCATCCCATATATGGAAATCTTTAGTTATCTCTTTCTCCATGCTTGTTGTTTTCCTACTCTTCACTAACAACGAATGAATTTACACCAACATAGGTGTATCAATTCTTCTCTACATTCAAAATATGACTCGTAGACAAAAGCCCTCCACCTTCCCAGCCCTCCCCATCCCTCCCCACTGCCCAGCCCCTCCCCATCCCTCCCCAGTGCACAGCCCCTCCCCATCCCTCCCCACTGCCCAGCCCACACCCTCCCCCCTGCCCAGCCCTCCCCCTCCCCCCTGCCCAGCCCTCCACCTGCCCAGCCCTCCCCCTCCCCCCTGCCCAGCCCCTCCCCCTCCCTCCCCACTGCCCATCCCTCCCCCCCTGCACAGCCCTCCCCCTGCCCAACACCCCTCCCCCTCCCCCTCCCCCTCCCCCCCTGCCCAGCCCTTTCCCTGCCCAGCCCCCCTCTCCCTCCCCCCATGCCCAGCCCCTCCCCATCCCTCCCCACTGCCCAGCCCCTCCCCATCCCTCCCCACTGCCCAGCCCTCACCCCCCCCCCCCCTGCCCAGCCCTCACCCTGCCCAGCCCTCCCCCTCCCCCCTGCCCAGCCATCCCCCTCCCCCCTACCCAGCCCCTCCCCCTCCCTCCCCACTGCCCATCCCTCCCCCCTGCACATCCCTCCCCCTGCCCATCCCTCCTCCCCCTCCCCCTCCCCCTCCCCCCCTTCCCAGCCCCTTCCCTGCCCAGCCCCCCCCCCCCCCTGCCCAGCCCCTCCCCATCCCTCCCCACGGCCCAGCCCCTCCCCATCCCTCCCCACTTCCCAGCCCTCACCCTCCCCCCTGCCCAGCCCTCACCCTGCCCAGCCCTCCCCCTCCCCCCTGCCCAGCCCTCCACCTGCCCAGCCCTCCCCCTCCCCCTGCCCAGACCCTCCCCCTCCCTCCCCACTGCCCATCCCTCCCCCCATGCACAACCCTCCCCCTACCCAGCCCCCCTCCCCCTCCCCCTCCCCCTCCCCCCTACCCAGCCCCCCTCCCCCTCCCCCCCTGCCCAGCCTCTCCCCCTCCCTCCCCACTGCCCAGCCCTCCCCCTGAATCTCCCTGCATGAAATATGTAGATGCATGACATGTTTTATTTGGATGCAGACCCAACCAGGTAAGGTATTTTAACTGTTAGAAAACATCCTAAAATTTTGATAAGGTACTACAACTCACTGTATTACAGAACAGATTATAACAGAAAAAAAATCTAAAATCAGATGTCCAACTAAATATGTTCCCTTAAGGTATGTTTATTTAAGGTAATACAACTCACTGTAATACAAAACAGATTATAACACAAGAAATACCAGCCAAACAATATAAACTTCCATACATCCTATCTTGTTGAAGAGTTAGTTGGGAAAAAATACCTTCATCAATCCTCGTTGAGACATAAATGATACACATCTCTTAAGTTTCTTCTCCATGCTTGTAAATCGAAGGCATTCATTCCATCATCCCATGCACATTCACCAATATTTCGGTTCATCGCTATGCTGGGATGAGAACAATCAAAGTATTTCTAGAAACTCTTAGACATGACTCACAAAAATCAATATACAGTGGAGTCAATAGTGAAAACATATCGCCTGCATTTATATGTTGGAGGAAAGGGAGGTTAAATCCATGATTTTACGACCAATAACCTGCATTCATATAGTGTGTAAATGGAAATGAAAAATGATGCATGGTAGGGAGGCTAATTCCACAATTTTAGGAAAACATACCTATTGTAGAGATCTGGCACTTATTAGTGCAGGATTCCCTTGATCTCTTCATGTGCAGAGTGAGTCACCTGCAACATATAAATAAAAAATAATCAATATTCATCTTAACAGATGAAGTGCGTAATAACGTATGAAAAAGTATTATGCGAAGGGAAATACTGCAAATTTTCTAGGATATTATTTCAACGATATTACGAGAACATACCTATTGCGGGGTGAGCAACACATCGATCAAGATTCGATTTAAGTGGCTGCTCTGGGTGGTTTTGTTAACATCCACCTCACCTATGCACTTGCTTTGTGTTTCCAGCGCACCCTTCAAGAACACTTTCAGCTTCCGGAATGTTGATTCACTCTGCATCCCACATACCAATTATGGCCGGAAACAGAGAGGAAACAGAGAATTTGTGCTGCAATGAATAGTCAGAAATGTCAGGTTTAATGATAGCAACCAAAAGTGTTTACCTTCAACTGGAAGACAGTGCCCCATGGATGATTGTTCAGAAGGCGCTGAAGAAAGGTGATTTCATGGGAGTGGTCGATCCTCTAATAAGCCATGGTAATATACTAAATCATCTGCAAATTCATTTCTGGGAGCACTTGAAGTCCTACTGCATCATATTATGAAAATATGAATCTAGGGTTAAATTGGATATTTGAGGATTCATTTGAGTAAAAAGAAAACTTGTCATGATGTAAAAAATGGTGTGGTAAAACCATACCTTTAGTGACGGTGGATAAGTCGACACTGTGTCCAGCTCCTCCCCCAGCCCCTCCCCCTCCTTCCCAACTACCCAGCCCCTCTCCCTCCCTCCCCACTACCAAGCCCCCCCTGCCCAACCCCTCCCCCTCCCTCCCCACTACCCAGCCCCCCCTGCCCAGCCCCTCCCCACTGCCCAACCCCTCCCCCTCCCTCCCCACTACCCATCCCCTTCCCCTCCCCACCTGCCCAGCCCCTCCCCCTCCCTCCCCACTGCCCAGCCCCCCTGCCTAGCCCCTCCCCACTGCCCAACCCCTCCCCCTCCATCCCCATTGCCCAGCCCCCCCTACCCAGCCCCTCCCCCCTTGCCCTTCCCCCCTACCCAACCCCTCCCCCTCCCTCCCCGCTGCCCAGCCCCCCCTGCCCAGCACCTTCCCACTGCCCAACCCCTCCCCCTCCCTCCCCACTGCCCAGCCCCTCCCCCTCCCCACCTGCCCAGCCCCTCCCCCTCCCTCCCCACTGCCCAGCCCCCCTTACCCAGCCCCTCCCCACTTCCCAACCCCTCCCCCTCCCTCCCCACTGCCCAACCCCTCTCCCTCCCCACCTGCCCAGCCCCTCCCCCTACCCAGCCCCCCCAGCCCAGCCGCCCCTGCCCAGCCCCTCCCCACTGCCCAACCCCTCCCCCTCCACTGCTAAGGCCAAGATTAGATGGCGAGATAATAATTAATACACCAAACCATAAAAACAAAAATTTCATGTGAACATTACCTAAATAATTGTCAAATAACACCCCCGATGAAAACATAATCCAAAATGCATTTCATTGCATAAAGAAATTCACATACAAGCAGTCCACCAATACAAAAAAAATTAAAACTCCAACACAAGTCTCTCTGCTAAGTCAAAAATGGAGGGGATTAATATCCCCCCCATCACCATCATCATCATCCCCATGTCCAGCATCATCATCGGCAGCAGCAACATCGTCAGCATCATCATCACCAGCAGCAACATCATCATCATCATCAGCAGCAGCAGCAATCTCATCACCAACAACAGCATCAACAACATCCTCGCTACCTCTATCGCCACCACTGTCATCGCCACTAGGACCCTCATGGGAATCACCCGAGGCATTATGTAAAGAGCGCATTTATGCTATACATGAATCAAAAGTGACATACTCTTCTGGTGGTAGTGACTGAATCAACATTGACATAGATTTCATGAAATGTTCATTCATTAGCTTACTTTTTTCACGCTCCCCTAATACTATTTTATTTTCCACAGCTAATTCAGCATGCGTACTTTCCAACTCAGAGGCCTTAGAGGCATTAGGGGAGTCCGATGATGACCAATACCTAGAGGGGACAATGTTTTTGCCTGGTCTACAACGGACTCTTCCTGGATGCTCAACACCTAACACCTGACTCAAATGATCATTTGGCCCTAAGTTGTCAGCTTCCTCATCCATGGCCTCCAAGGTAGACTGTTGAAATTATACACATATTAAATTATGAATTTCGTATAAATGTTTGAAATATATATAAAAAAACTTACAATTTTTTCTTGCGTTTTTGAATTAACTGCATTTCCATCTTTTCTTTTCCTACTGAAGCAGAATAATTTGGCACAAGGTACAGGACCTTCAATGCCCCATTCAGCTTGCTGCATATGAGAAATGCACAAATTTGGATTAAAACCATATATGATAAATGCAAAAAATTGGATTGAACGTACCATCCGCTTCTCATGATCGGGCATTGTAGTGCGCCCCAATGTGTGTAGATATATCATTTCATCTTTGTTTTTTTTGTTTTTCGCTGACAATTCCTAAGAAACAAAAAAACAATACAAGTAATAAGAATTAAATTTTATATAAAAACCATTAAAGATGGGTAGTACCTTATATTGTTCAGTCTTCCAATGTGCGATCAGTTTTTGATATTGACTTTTTGGACAGTCAGGGTTTGTGGGTACACCCTCTAACTTGGTACCCACTCTGCTCCTCCAACCAATATGTAACTCATACTTGTATGACCGCCAATACTCTCCAAGATCACTCAACCTAGCAGCTTTGGAAGCTTCACCGTTAGGAAAGTTTAATCGACTCTGCAACGAAAATGTTAAGTCATATAAATACATTACTAATATAAATATAAATTTATAAAATTTCCGTACCCATATCTGCGCCCATGCCCTATCCTTGATGTCAGCACTGATATGTCTCCATGAGACCGGTTCCACCGGAACGATATCATGATGTTTGGATAAATTAGCCATGAAACTTCCACACTCCTTAGCATTTTTACCTACCATTTGATTTTGAGGATTGTAATCCACCATAATCTGAGTTTCGCGATTCCAGGCATCCTGCATTCGAGTGCGCCCACGTCGCCTACTAGAAGATCCCACTAAATAATAGAATAGGTGAAAAGAGAAGAGTTAAGTGACAATACAATAAGACAAAGGTGAAATGCTATAATTTGAAACATTTATAATAAAAAAACCTGATGCAGGCTCCTGAATAGGCTATGAGGCATCTGTGGACTGTGCTGGATCAGCATCCTCCAAAGGAAGTATCTGTTCCACAGCATGCTCCGGCTGATCTTCATGAACAGGAGTGGAAACTGAAGAAACAGACTCAATATGTGCATGATGGGTGGTAGGAAAAGGAGGTGGCGTCGATGTGTCAGAATATGCGTAGTAGGTCTGCGGATACATGAATGGATATGGAAATTGTGGAGGTGAGAACATCGGTCGAGTCGGCGTGGACATGGAATGGGAAAAAGAGGGTAAATGGGATGATGACGGCAACATGTATGGGAACATCCCAGGGGTCTCAAGCGGAGGGTGGACATGTGTGGTAGATGGGATGTCCACTGATGGGTTAGTGTGGGGAGTGGTAAGACGGGAGCTCCACCTAGGTCTTGGAGGATCCCTGCTCGGTCCCATACTAGGAAGAGGAATCTCTGAAGTTATATATCCCTAAAATTAATTTGATCAAAAATATGAACTTAATATTATATGTAATGCGAAAGATAAATATTAGAATTATTATACTCACTGAAGACAACTCACGCTCGTGTCTAACAGGATCAACATCAAATAATCTTTTCTTGCGAGCTTCTGTAGTTTTCTTCATAATCTGTATAAGAATGAAATAAATATTTTTTAGCAACAATTTTTACAAATCATACATACAACTTAAAAGCCAAAGAAGACAAAAAAATGTCATAACATCTTTCAGTAATGATAATTTATAACCAAGTTATACAATTTTTAAAACCTCATTTTAAACCCAGTTTTCTGAATTGAAATAAATATAATTAAATGAAACGAAACCAAACAATACTAAAACAGACATATCATTCCAAACTAAAACTAAATTATAGTAATTACATTCATACCAACCTGAGAAACTCATGTCAATGTAAACTGAATGAAATCTAAATATATATGGTTTCTTTTATATATTACCCTCCACTACCTCTGGTTCAACATCATCTCTCACAATGGGACAATTTGTGTCATCAAATACAATATTTTGGCTAACACCGATGGGGGCGTCAATGGTGACAATTTCATCTCCATCCTCATGAAAAATATGTCTTGGGATTACTTCATTAATGACACCATAATCAGGTTTAAGATGATCTTTCACATAAAACACTTGTTTTTCCATTGATGCCAAAATGTATGGTTCATCGGTATGCAGGAATCGACTCATGTCAATAACTCTAAATCCGAAATCATCAATAAATGTACCATGTCGCATCATTGAATCAAACCATTTACATTTCATCATAGTGACTCGACCTTGAGAGTAGTAATCCAATAACAATATTTTCTCAACCAGCCCATAATAATACACATCTTCATATCGAGGTCGACTATCTAATGCACTGGCATAACAATCTGTTCTAGTAGTTAACATAACTCCATCATGTTGTGTTCTCATTTTCACCGGTTTATCAATTGTAACAAATTTATATCCATTGATTATTAAAGATTTTCAGTCACGAACCAAAGAATTGGGACCAAAAGCCAACGCTCTAAATTCTTGAGAAATGAAGTCAGCAGGTAAACTCAATACCGGAAATACATATGAGTAATATAATTAAATATATATCTATATTTTAAGGTATATGATGTAATGGTCATACCTTTGATTTCAACCAAGCTGGGAACTATTGGCTATGCATAGCCTCTCTCCTTCTCAACAGCAAAGACCGATGAACTCTACTTATAATTTTTTTATGTTCTCTACATAAAATGACAATAAAAGTATAAGGTATATGTGATATGATATCGTATGAGATAACATATATATATTCAAATTACTTACTTGATATAGGCATCGAACAAACCACAATTAAACAAGACTGTTCGATGTGCCATATTCCGCTCTTCAAAGCTCAATGTAACCAATGTATATGACCCGAAAATTCCACCTGTTTGGGGAAGAGATGGAAATGAGGGTTGAATTTCCTCATACTACTCATCTTCATTTCTCATTGGTCGATTATGTCTTGTGCTCACATCAGACAAATACATTGAACAAAAATCCATACATTCTTGGGCCAGATAACTCCTCACAATGGAACCTTCAGGATAATTCTTATTTCGGACATATGATTTCAAAGTGCACATATTTCTTTCAGTGGGATACATCCACCAAAAAGCGACTGGTCACCCAAGAAGTGTCTTAGTTGGAAGATGAACTGTTAAATGCAACATGCAAGTGAAAAAGGATGGAGGAAAAAAAATACCAACTCACACAGAATTAACGGAGCCTCTTGCTGCATTTTTATCAACAATGATTTGGATAACCTTTTAGCAAAAAGGTCTCTAAAAAAATGACACAACTGAATCACTGCCACTCTTACATTATTGGATAGAAAATGCCGAATTGCTATTGGAATCAATTCATGAAGCAGGATGTGATAATCATGAGTTTTTAGGTATTTCAATTTCAAATGTCTTCTGTTGACTCATTTAGATATGTTGCTGGAATAGCCATCTGGAACCTTGATATTCTCCAATATTGCCTGAAATCGATCTTTCTCTGTCGGTGTCATCAAATAATAAGCACAGGGAACTTTCCATTTGTTTTCACCGATACAAACAGGATGTAGTTCTGGTTATATACCCCAATCCAATAAATCCCGACGAGATCGGAGGTCATCTTTGGTCTTCCCCTTAATATTCAAAAGAATTGCAAGCAATATTTCACATATATTTTTCTCAATATGCATTACATCTAAACAATGACGTAACAAATTAGTAGACCAGTATGGCAACACAAAAAAAATACTTCTCGTTTTCCAATTGTAAGTGACTTCAGTATCATCATTCTTCCTCTTTTGAGATTTCAACTGACCTTTCCCTAATGAAAAGCTGAAATCTTCCAATTCATCAAGCACATAACTTCCTGACATACGTTGAGGTGGTTCTTCAGTTTCAACATTATTATCAAACCTTCGACGATTCTTCTGTATTGATGATCCATTGGAAAGAATCAGCGATGCCCCATGAAACTAAAACTACGACGATATTTAAGCCTTCTCGATCGTGTATTATTCATACAAATGGGACATGATAGTTTTCCCTTCTTGCTCCACCCAGAAATCATTACATAGGCAGGGAAATCATTTATGGTCCATAAAAGGGAAGCACGCATCTGAAACGTATTCTTTGAAGAAGCATCAAATGTCTGCACACCTAAATCCCAAATTTGTTTCAACTCTTTTATTAATGGATGCAAGTAGACATCTATATCATTACCAGGATCCAAAGGTCCAGATATCAGTATACTCAAGAAAGTGAAAGGTTTTTTCATACACATCCATGGAGGAAGATTATAAACATGAATAAAAACTGGCCACATGCTATAAGCAGTATGCATCGGACCAAACGGATTAGAACCATCACATGATAGGCCCAATCTGACATTACGCACCTCAACTGCAAAATCAGGATGTTGTGCATCAAATGTCCGCCATGATAATCCATCTGTAGGATGGACCAGCTCATCATGACCTTTAATTCTCTCAACTTCATTCCATCGCATATTAACTGAGATTTCTGGAGACATGAATAGATTTTGAAGTCTGTGAATCAATGGAAAGTGCCACATGACTTTCTGTGGCACACGAGATGGTGTTCCATCTGCATTTGTCTTCCATCGAGATGTACCACATTCTTTACAGTCATTACGGTCAGTTGTTTCCTCCAAATATAAACTACAATCTTTCAGACAAGCATGAACATTATTAGTAGAAAATCCAAGCTGCTTAATTAACCTCCATGCCATGTAATGATTTGAGGGAATATCTGCACCATCAGGAAGCAAGTCCTTCAAAAATGTAAGAATATAATCAATGGCGGTATTAGAAATCCAATACATGGTTTTTCCATGAGATAACCGCATTAAAAATTCCAACTTGGTCATTTTAGTACATTCTTGATATACTGGAGTTCTGGCATCATCCAACAAATTTTTCACTCTCTCAACATCATCGTCTTCAACATTTTCCTCGTGTGTACTGATATCATTGTCTTCTTGCACCGGCATGTTATCTCTCTCGGAATGATGCACATATGGAAATCGATCAAATATCAAATTCTCCATGTCACTTCGTTCATTTCGTTTATGAACAGTCGAAGATTGACTCGTCTCTCCATGGTGAAACCAATCATTATAGTTAGCTTGAAATCCAAATTCCGTTAAATGGTAACCAACTTCTTCTCATCTTAACTATGGTCTTCCAACACAATTATAGCAGGGACATTGTATACATCCTCCATCTGACGCATTGTTAAATGCAAAATCTAAAAAATTCTCCAAATTACTTTGAAACTCGGTTGAAATCCGATCGGTATGATACATCCAGCTTCTATCCATTCTATAACAAGAAAAAAAATTATCATTAAATCAACAATGTAAATCATATTTAAAAATTCATTATAACCAATTTTATTATTAAATTAATCAATGCATATTAGTATCTAGAAAAACATATTTAATGACAAGAGGAGTCCATGATTGAATAAGTAGAAATAATAAGAATGATCAGGATAAACCATCTTTCCATATTTATTTTCCATGTAAATCTAGAAAGGATCACATTGGATATCATTGTAAATCCTAAACCTGGAAATGAAATTCGAGATCTATTTCCTTTACAAGGATAATAAATAATATCTAGCAATAATAAGAATAACAACAAACAAATGATAAATTATATTTAACTCTCAAGGACTGATTAAATTTTATGTAAATGGTTTGGTTGCTTGGCTTAAAAAACATGCTCTAAACCGTTACATGTTGTTAAATTCACCTTTAAATATAACATTGAAATTTTACGTTAATACATAGTAAAAAACTTTAAATTTAAAAAAAATTAACTAATTGTTTTTCATAATTTATGGAACATACATTATCAAGATTTGAAGATGATTTCCATGTGTTACTGGTCATAAAATTTAGTATGTTAATTATGAATCATTCCATGATTGGTTTAAGAATTATATATGTACTCATATAATTATGTTAAAAATAAATTATAAATGGTATTTTCAGATAAAGAACTATATATGATCATAATGTGTCTTATATAGTCTAGCATGCTTAAACAATTAATTGAGCATGATTTTCCAAATGCATTCAACTAAAATGTTATTTTACCACTCAATACAATAGTGAATTATTTATTTTGAAATAAAAATGACTGTTAATTTTTCATTATTTATATTGTTCAAAATAGGTCAATACAATACAATAATATTTTGGAGTTTGTTTCATCATGGTGTTTAGTGAAAATTAAGATATCAAAGAGAAAAAAAATTAGACATAGAAAAAAATCTTGGTGCATTACAATGAATATTAAATTATTCCTCCTTATGTGTTGTGATCATTATTGGTTTGAAAATCTATTCTCTTAGGATGGTATGAGCTTGGTCTTCCTGGTTTCGCATCGGATGGTTTGCAACAGGTCATGACCACATGGAACAGCCCCAAGAGATGATTTAGATCTTTCAGTTCATCTATGCAGAGTTTTTTGGATTTTGTTCATTTGAGAGGGTATGGCATCAGGCATCGGATCGAGACTGTTCTTTGACACAGGACACTTGCTTGTTGAATCACTTTGCAATGGTGGAGAACTTCATCACATTCAAATGTGGTGGAGGGGTAGTTTTTATGTTTCCAATCTGGTTTTATTTCCCTTGACCCTTAGGGAATTATTTTTCCCAATTCATGATGTCTTTGGGTTTTCCCATTCATCCCTTAAAATGCTGTCTTATCTTAATAAAAATTTGAAGGCCTTCAGGCCATTGGAGGAGGTATGATCTCGATCAAGTGTCTTTCGAGTCATCTATTTATCGAACATTTTTTCCACACATAGTTAGTTTTTCTTGATAGTCACCCTCTTCTTCTGGTATGGGTAAAGGTTAAATATGCCACCTATGTTGGGGCCTTCTCTAATATCATCTATCTATAACCAACTGTGCTCTTCAGAATGTCATTGAAGACAAATCAGCCTTAAACGGTGTGGATCACTCTCCTATAAAAAGAATAGTAGACATGATGGTCTGTGAGGTTGACCTCATTAGGTTTCTTAGGTTTTTGTGTCTTGATTATGTTATTTTCCATGTATGTAAGAAAACAATTGTAAAACTTCTCCTTTAATAAGATATACACTTTGTCCATCCGTTCCTCAAGTCATGGGTGACCCAGATCACTTTTTTCTTCCATTCAAGGGAGAATTTGTTGTTAATTCCGCTCAATGGGAGGTGTCATGTGATTTAGGGCCTTCCTAGGTGCTTGAATTGGAACTACTACTGTTTTAGGGTAAGAGAAGTATTATCTACCACATTAATGCCTATACGCAGGGGTGTGGAGACACTTGTCCATTTCATTCAAGTAGGTATCTACCACATTAGGCTCCTCTTTGGTAAAAATAATGGTAGGAGAAATTGCTCCCCAAAAACCTGGAAGGTTGAAACATCCTCCCAGAAGAAGCCTCCAAATATATTTATGTTAACTATTTACCCTTAATTCATCCTAGTCACTCCAAGAATCCAGAAATGCAACCATGATTGGGATGACCATCATTGGGAGGTTGGTGTAGTGGAGCGGAGTAGGTTTCGACAACTAAAAATGTTTCCTAGGTGTCCCCACAAGATTAGGACCTCGAAAAGATAAATG